>OX941084.1:99745000-104745000 GCA_954870635.1 Arctium minus | reverse complement strand
TTACATGAGCTTACATGATAAGCTAAACCAGTTTGAGCAACATATTCCTTATAGGAAATACGGGATCTTTGTGCTAGGACTTACAAGAAACTTCTATGGAATCACGTTAACCAGTGATTTCTACCCAAGAAGTTAATCCATAGTGATTGAGTGTAAGAAGTCAAAAGAAATGAGTGTGTCAAACAAAGAAAGAAAGTTTGATTAGAGTGAGCCTATATGTTTAAAAGAAGGAGCGTGTGAAAACAGAGTTAAAAGAATATCACAACTCTGCACCAACTTTTTCTGAGTCGGGCAGCCACAATTCTAATGTTTCACAATTCTTTGGTGATCATTATTGAAACAGGAAACTAGCCCATGCCAACTCTTGATCAAACCTCACCATCTACTCATTTTCTTCTTAACAAGAAAGTGTTTCACATTTTCAAAGGGGAAGCAGCACATTTGCTATCTGATTTTCATTTGGAAAATCTGGATATTGAAAAGAAGGAAGTTTGCCCCACCTTCGCACTTCAATCATGCACATTGAGTCTGTGTTTAACTTACTGTTGTCTCTGTTAAACATAAATCCCAATCACAACAAGCTAATTACTCAATATATGTCAACTAAGCTCAAGAACTAGAGAGAGAAAGTCTAGAGAGAGAAAGTATATCTCGTATTCATATGTCTCTAGCTATTACAAACAATGCATTCTCTAGAACTCAACTACAAAATTACAAACACAAACCATATATATACTACCTAACTAATACAAAGCCTTAACGGCTAAGGAAAAAAAAGTTACTTTGACTAACTATTACAAGGTCAATGTTGACTTTTACACATTTGACTTTCCTATTAAATCTTGGATACAATATTTAGACTTAACAATCTCCCCCTTTGTATTCAAGATTTAATAAAAATTTGATGCAGATCTTCAACTTTTGATTCTTCATCTTTTGTCTCTTGAAGATTTCAAAAACTTTGCTCTTTTGCAGCTTTTGAAGAATCTTGGAAAGTCTTTTTAATCTTTAACGCTTTGAAAAGTCAACATGCCTTGAACAAAACAGGAAATTCTTGAAACTTCTTTGAAACTTGAAACTTCATTTCTGAAAAATCTTTCGTCTTCAAACAAAATTGTATCTTCATCACTTTGATCTCTGAATCGTCTTCGGAAGAACAAACCTACTTGAATTCTTGAAATTTTCTTTTGAAGATACTTTTGAAGAAGCTTTTGACTTTGAATCAGCCTTTGAAACAACGTTTGAAACAGTGGAAGCAAATTGAACTTTAGGCTTGAACTTTGAACTTGAACTCTGAAATCGAATCTTTATAATTCTCCCCCTTTTTGATGATGTGAGCATCATAATCATCAAAATATCATCAATTTCAGCATAGGCTTTGATTTCCCCCTTTGTGAACAACAAACAATCTCCCCTTTGATATGAAGAGCCGTCAATTCATGAAAATTATACATCCGAATCTTTTCAAATTCAGACATAATTAACGAGGTAACCCTGAATCAACAAATGAAACAGTTAGACATGCCTGTCAGTAACACGAAGTTACTGTGTACAACGGATGTACAATGTAAGGAGCTGGTTTGATGTTGACTCCCCAGGACTTCCATTCAATCATTGAAAGACACAAGGTAATTCTATGAATGTTCTGACAGAAAAACATATTCTCTGTGTGCTCGTGCTTGTGTTTTGAAAGAATTAGCACAATGATTGTGTTTCATAAGGCTCAAAGTATGTAAATCACTGAGACAACAATGATTGTACATAGACTCAATGTGCATGAGAAAGGTTCGAAGGTGGGGCAACTTTCCTTCTTTTTCAATATCAGTATCTTCTAAGAGAAGATCCGATAGATTATGTGTTGCTTCCCCAGAAAATGTGAAACATTCTCTTTTTAAGAAAAGAATGAGTAGCTGGTGAGGTTGTATGCAAGAGATGGCATGGGCTATTTGCCTATTTCAATGATGGTCACCAAAGAAATGTGAACCAATCAGTAATGTGGCTGTCCGGCTCAGAAAGTGGTAGGTGCAGAGTTCTGATATTCTTTTAACTCTGATCTCACACCTTCTTTCTTTTTATCATTATACTCACATCTAACCAATCTCTCATTTCCATTTTACCTCTGCCCACTCCCACACTCTATTCTTTTAGACCCCTCTCCCCTTAATCACTCAAAGGATTTCTTCCGGGGTAGGAAACACTGGTTATCGTGAATCCATGAAAGATCTATTAAGCACTCACACTGAATCCCATGTTCTTAAAAGTACATGCTCGTCAATGATTTTTCTTGACATGTAAAGCACAATAAATCATATGTCAGAGTATGTATGCTCATTGAAAAATATGAATGAAATTTGAGCATTTTGAACTTTGAAGATTTCTCAAAACAAGAATATTGAATGAATGAAATGAAGTCAAGAGAATTGTTTTGAGAATCTGACAATGATTAAAAGCAGATCAAATGAAATAGCTAGGGTATCAAAGAATTGAATATTTTGTTTATATGAACAAATATAAACAATTTATCAATGAAAGCACAAATATGAAAAAGATGAATGATGCTCAACAACTGTGAAATTGCAAACGGGAGTATTACCATCGAAAAATTGATTCGAATTTGAGACATGGTAATAACAATTTGAAAGAAAATACTGAACCGGTGTGTATGAATACTTGACAGTATATGGACAAGATAATACACAAGTATTGATCTTTGGAAACACACGGTCAGTTAAACAATTAAGCGCAAAAAATGAAAAACATTTTAAAAATCACACTTCTATATTCATGAAATCATTTGAGAATAAGAAGTGGTTTGAACATTTAAGAAAAGGTTTTTCATGTTCGAAAGTTGTCCTTCTTTCAAACAATCAGAGATCTAGGATCAAAAGATTTTTACCTTTTCGGCTCCCCCTCAAATCATGATCAAATGATTTATATCTTTTGAGCTCCCCCTGGATATTAGCATAATATCCTTCTTTGATCGTTGAAAAACGGGTCCTGATCTGTCATTTGACCAGAAGCCACTTTATTCACTTTATTTAAAAATTAAAGATAGAAAGCAGTAAAACAGTTTATAGATTGAGTTATGATCTGAAGTAATCAGAAGTCATCACCTTTACTCCCCCTTAAATTAAGCATCTGAAATATGTCAGTTAAAACAGGATAGAGATCAAACACTCCCTTTTGAATTGTTAGACCATCAATATCAGAAAAATCTAGCAAAGAAAAAGTTTAGGATAGAGATCATATCAATTCACTCGGGATGAAGACCATCAATATCCATCGGATCCAAGCATACAGAAGTAAGGTCTTTTTGATCTCTGAGGTACGGGTCCTAAGCTGTTTTGCTTAGAAGCCATTATCTTGACATTGAGGTGCGGGTCTTGAGCTGTGTTATTCAAGAGCCATTGTCTTTCTTACTCCCTCTTGGATTGAGGTGCCTGCAACACAGATTCAGGTTTCGGTTTTGGTACCCACTGGTATTTGGGTCCAGAAATGTTAGTTGCAGTGCGTGTGGGGGTTATGGAGTAAGAACCATACCAGTAATGATCAGTTGATTTATGAAAATGATCATGTGTACAGCAAATAGAACAATAAAATTTCTTACCGTTAAGTGCTTTGTTCTTCTTTGCTTTGTGCATAGGTACACATGATTTCTTCTCTTTCAGCTCATTTTGCTTATCATCTTGGACTGGTTTCTTTTGCCAAACCAGTTTCTCTTTCTTGAAACTTTTTCTTGGATAAGTATCTGAACCATCTAAAAATTCATCGTAGAAAAGGTTAGTTCGACGAATCTGATTAAAGGATTTGACTGACCTGTTTGAAGAGATGAATTTCTGATTTGAACTTGAAATAGATTTCTCAAGTTCTTTGATCTTTGAGGCGAAGTTGTCTCTTTCTTTCACAAGCTGGTCAATCTTTGTCTTGAATTCAGACTTCGTCTTTTGTTCATTCAGCGCAGCTGCAGACAGTTCAGACAACTTAGAAGTTAGCTTCTTGATTTCAGATTCAAAAATGGATCTTTCTTCCTCAAATCCTTTTTCTGACTCTATTCTCTGGCCGGATAATTCTTTAAAGAACCCTACATTCTTTTGTTCTATGGCCTTCTTCTCTTTTTCAAACTTCTCTTTTTCTAAAATCAGTACTTTCTCAAAATCAGAGATTTGTTGAGAAAGCTTGATGCATTTAAGCTCTACTGACTTATTCTCTTCATAACACTTCTTTGAGAAATCTGAGAACTTCTTTGAAAAAATTTTATTTTCTCTTTCAAAATCCGCTTGATTTGCAACAAGCTGTTTTTCCAAATCAGATAAATTCTTTCGAAGCTCAGCATTCTCAGATTCCAATTTCTTAACTTTCTGCTCATTGCTTTTAACAGAGACTGTCTGCTGAATGTTAGCTTCCAACTCAGAAATCTTTCCTTTTAGATCTGACACAACTGTTGGCCCTATCATCGTCCATTCAAGATAGTCCCATATCTCCTTTCCTGTTGATTTGTACAAATCTTTTCCTGTCAACTGATATGTATCTATGTGACCTTTAATCTCATGACGAATACTATTCAACAGAAAAGTTCGAGCCATATTATCAACATTCTTTCTTTTCTCTCGATCCTCAGTACAATCTTCTATTGGAGTATGAGGTGTCATCTCTCCTTCAGTCAATGACAATCTGATATAACAACTCAGCTCATTTGTATCTACAAATTTGAGAAAATCAGCTTTCCACTGCTCGTATCTTCCTCTTAGCAAAATTGGTGAACTCATCTCTCTCTTAGAAAATATTGAATGAGAAATCAGCTTGATGAGAATGATCGTTCCCAAACTGTATATCAGAAAATCAAAAATCAGATCAAATTGAATTCTTAAAAAAATATTTCGTGAAAATTGAAATTTGAACAATACTTGTTAGTTCGCAATGTAAAAAAAAAAAATTCCAAAGATGACCAAAATTTTTTTCCAAAGAGGTTTGCGTGTGTTGACCGAAACGCAAAGCTAGGTGTGCGGGTCCTTGGTGAAACGTATAGCTAAGAATGCGGGTTGTTGAGGAAACGCATAGTGAGGTATGCGGGTCCTTGAGGAAACGCATAGTGAGGTATGCGGGTCCTTGAGGAAACGCATAGTAGACTTTGCGGGTTGAACTTGATGCGCGAAGAAGAGCTTTGCGGTTCCAACTTGAAATGCAATATGAGCTTTGCGGGTCCTTCTTGAAGCGCAGAGTATGGTATGCGGGTCTCACTTGAAATGCAACGTATGGTATGCGGGTCTCACTTGAAACGCAAAGTATGGTTCTCAGGTCTGTATGAATGACCCGCAAACCGTATGAATGACACGCAAAGTCGATTTCTTGACATTATCTTTCTCAAATCGATTGATTCCTGCACAATTGAACTTCAAGAATTTGTTAGCATCATCGAAAAACAGTTCTAAACACACACAAGCAATCAATTTTCGATTAAAAACATCAAATCGAATATTTTCAATCAAGAACAGTATCTGAACACGTTTTTCACGAAAATCTCAAAAATCAAAAATTGAAACCGATTTTGTTCGAATTTCGAGATGGAATCAAAACAACAATCAATCACCAACATAAATCGAACACAATGAATCCAGTTTCTTGCATTAAAAACAATTTTTCACAAGAAATTTGTATGAAACAGTAACAAACTCGTTTTCTTGAAAAACTTTTGAAAAATTCAAATTTTCGATCCAAAAACACCAAATTTCAATTCAAATCATGATAAAATCTTTTCTGAAAAGTTTGGTTCAGCTCTGATACCAATTGTTAAACATAAATCCCAATCACAACAAGCTAATTACTCAATATATGTCAACTAAGCTCAAGAACTAGAGAGAGAAAGTCTAGAGAGAGAAAGTAGATCTCGTATTCATATGTCTCTAGCTATTACAAACAATGCATTCTCTAGAACTCAACTACAAAATTACAAACACAAACCATATATATACTACCTAACTAATACAAAGCCTTAACGGCTAAGGAAACAAAACTTACTTTGACTAACTATTACAAGGTCAATGTTGACTTTTACACATTTGACTTTCCTATTAAATCTTGGATACAATATTTAGATTTAACAGTCTCAGTGGTTTACACAAATTTTGATCCCTATAAGCAATCATCAAGTGCTTAATTCTTTCTATCACAAGCACGAACACACAAGGAATTTGTTTCTTTGTCATAACGTTTATAGAAATTACCTTTGTGGTCAAAGGTATTTCGATGATTAAATGGAAGCCCTGGGGGAGTCAACATCAAACAGCTCCTTTCCATTGTGTATTTGTTACACACAGTGATTTAGTGTTACTGACAAGCATGTTAACTGATTCATTAGTTGATTCAGGTGTTACACGACTATTTTGTCTGGATTTGCAAAGATCTGGATGAATATCTTTTGAATTGATGGATCAGTGGCTCCAAGTGGTTGACATTTCTTACTTTGAGTTTTGATGAAGTCAGTGCACTTATCATCAAAAAGGGGGAGAATGACTACACAAGAAATGGCAAAGATCACATGTTTCAAGAAT
This sequence comes from Arctium minus, assembly GCA_954870635.1. Taxonomy (NCBI): domain Eukaryota; kingdom Viridiplantae; phylum Streptophyta; class Magnoliopsida; order Asterales; family Asteraceae; genus Arctium; species Arctium minus. Next base: position 104,738,452 of record OX941084.1, on the reverse strand, counting down.
CACGTCCAAGATTGAAATCTTCAAAAGCAAGTATCCTGAAGACATGCTGATTTCAGAGCTAGAGAAAGAGATTGCATCTTCTGAGCTGAACAAGAAGACTGAATTGCTAAAATCTTTTTAGTAATGATCTTGATCCAAAGGGGAGATTGTTAGATCACATATCTATTGGATTCAAGATCATCCAATCTGAAGATCGCAATCTGAAGCTAAAGCCGGAAAGTCGACTCTCAATATTAAAGTTTAATGTTAATTTGTAATAAATGTCAAAGTTATTAATGTTTATTTTTTTTAGTTAGTTAACTTAGTTAGTTAATATATTAGTTAGTTAGATTGATAATATCTAAATGTTAGATATTATTATTAGTTATATTAGTTTAATATTACAAGTGGTTTGTTGGGTTAGTGTGTCAAGCAAGATCAGATCAGATCAGATCTCATAACACACATATCCAAAAACACACACACTTACGGTATAAAACACAGAGAGAATACCAGAGCTTCAAAGTGAACATCAATCATGTAATCGTTATTTTTATATATCAAACAGGTTGGTAAATCGTTTATGTGTTGTTATAGATAAAACTTGATAGTATTGTGGATCGACAAAAACATAGTTTGTGTAAATTTGTAAGTTTGTGTAAATTGGTGTAGCATTTAGAAAGTATTTTTACTCTATCAAAGCGATGGAGCAACATGTCGTAGAAAGTTTCACTATAGTTACTACTTTGGTGAAAATGGGTTTGTAGAAAACAAAAAATCAGCATGTAAACACATTATGAGAAATCCAAACCTACCAGAACTGGGATATAGGATAGAACTAGTGGCATTAAATTCCTTATCAAAACCCTTGGATCAATCTCTTAACTATTTTTTTGGTTTCTTGAAATCTTATGCTTGTAAGGTGAATTGTTTAACTAATTAAAATTTAATCCGTTTGACTAGGACTTGTGATTCTTTTTAGATCTTGATCTTTTCTCAAATTGAATGCATACCGTTACATTGTTTTCTGTTTGCAGTATTTGGCAAGACGGCAGAAGTTAAGAAGTGGATGCAAGAAATTTAAGGTGGTTAAGAAGTTTAAAGTCTCGATTTCGGTTTGCTTTTGAAAATCTGGGCTTTCATTTGTTCGGTTAGATTGGCATTTTGCTTTTATATTTCTGTTTAGATTAGTAGGTTAAACTTGAAACTATTATTAGGATTTACATACAACTCCTTTTTCTAGGCATATTAAAGTGCCATTGAGTATGAGGTTTCATGAGTTAGGCCTTTTGCTTCATTGTACTTGTTATGTTTATTATCTACCAAGTTCTTGAGCATTAGGACAGCCATTTACGTGTCGTCTGTAGACGCCTTAGGTGCAATAGAAAGGAATTGTTGTAACCGTGGTGGGTGATATATGGTGCCCACGTATATAGAGTAAACTCGAACCTAACCATCTCAGTACACTTCACCAATGGCTAAAAAGGTTTAAGTTGTATATTAGGAGTTTTATTAAAGATTTGATGGTTAGTATATATATATTACTAAACAACAGTCTGGTGGTCAATTTTTAAAAAGTGGACAAAATTTTTCTTGGTAAAACCTATACACAAAAGCATTTAATTTTAATTTTTTTTTTAAATTACCAAAATTTCCGACGGATTTTCGGCGGAAAAATCCGTCGGAAAATAAATAAATAAATATTTAAATAAATAAAAAATATCATTTCTTTTTTGTTAAATAAAAAAAGAGCGCCGAAAATCTTACCTTTTTATTAAATAAATTTATTTTGATTGAAAACTTTTCAGCGGATTATTCCGCCGAAAATCCGCCACAAACTATTAAAATTTATTTTCTTAATTAATCAAATCATTAAAATTTTAAAAAAATTCGGGTAAGTTTTCGGCGGATTTATCCGCCGAAAATGCCACCGGAAAAAATGATTTGCGGCGCCCCTGTTTTTGGCCGACCAAACCCGCCGAAAATCCGCCGAAAATGCCGATTTCCGGCGGATTTGGCCGTCGGAAAAAGTCGAAAATTTTGTAGTGGTAGGTACAGCCTGTTTTACTCAAAACAGACCTACAATTGTCAAAAGATTCAAGAAGACATCTTAGGAACTCATTAACAATAGGAAACCTAATGTTACATATTTTCATGTTTTACCAGTAAATTCAGTGGTAGGCCTAGGATTTTTGTCGAGTGTGTGCACCTTTAATTGTATGTAAAGCCGCTCAATGTGTTTTTAGGCAAATTCCATCTAAGAGGGATTTTTTATGCTTTCTGGTTTATTTCGAGGAATTTTTTATGTTTTTTGGTTGATTTTGAGAATCTTTTTTTTTAGTTTTTTGGGTGATTTCGAGGGATTTTTAAAGTTTTTTGGTTGATTTCAAGAGATTTTTTTTAAGGTTTTTGGTTGATTTTGAGAAAAAAATTAAAGTTTTTTAGTTGATTTCGAAAGATTTTTTTTAAGTTTTTTGGTTGATTTCGAGGGATTTTTTGTTGGAAAACTTCGTTTTATATCCGATTTGGACCCAAAAATATACTTGAATCCATGCTCGGGATGGAGAGATATTTATGTTTTTTCATAGTACTTAGTGACAACTTCGTTTCAAAATATTGCTCGTATAAAACGGAGTTAATATGAATGAGAAAATGATCACTAAAGTAGTGAGTAGAGGATAGATGTTGGGATGTGAGAAATACAAAATGGATTTGTCCTACATTGGTGGAAAAGTGAAACTTATATGGGTTTATAAGTGATTACATGGTTCAATGGAGTAAGACTTATTGGAGGAAAGACTCTCCATGTGCACGCACAGGGAGTTGCAAAACTCGGCCGAATTAAGCTCAAATCATTAAACTTGTGCAAAGGGGGGTGTCGTGTGGACACGAATGCCAGCGCGAGGTTAACCAGAAAAGTTCAATCTGTGTTTTGCCAAAAATAATTTAAAATATTATATTATGTGCACCTTTAACCCTTAAAAATCTCTAAATATCCTGGAACACCCCCGAACTTTAGCGAGTTCACCTTACGTACCCAAAAAAATCTTTCTTACGAAATAAGGTTGAGCGGGTGCACGAGACCTCGCTCCTATGGCTGTAGGTTCGCCCATGACTAAATTAATGTTTGACATTATGGAAAAACTCATTAAATAAATTGAAAAAAGATAGCCTATATATAATACGAATTTTACAAAATTTAGAGGCTCTTTGATTTTTGTAGGAAATAAAAATGGGAATGAATTTTCATTCTAACTAATTTAACCTTGAATTTAAACTTTGGCTTGTATGAAAATGAATCCATTGGAAGATTGAGTTTCTCAAAAATTGGGTGGCATTTGCCATTCTTTTCTTTTTCTGTTGACTGATTAGTGAAGGATAATTCAAAAGTTCAACCTAATGTTGTAACTATGATGTTTTTTGTGAAACGAAAAGTCCTCCATTTTTGTGCAATGTGAAATCCACCCATTTATGTGTCATTTGAATATTATCAAAATAAATTGTAATATATGAAGCATATATACAACCAAAACCCTAATATATATGAAACATATATACTACAACCATTAGAGTTACTAGCACATTATGCTATTACGGATAAGATGAAATGAAGCCAAAAACAAAAACTAAGGAACTCGAGCAATCCACAACCACAACTAATGGTCTCCATTTTCTGGCCTGTTTCTTCCATTTCTAGCCTCGCTCCTGCCTTGTCTCAGCATCATTCCAGCCCCGTTCCTGCCCTTGTTTTAGCATTGTTCCATCCCCTGTTTCAACATCGTTCCTGTTGTCGTTTCTGCCTCGTTCCAACCCATTTTTCTGCCTCGTTTCAGTCCATTCATGCCTCGTCTTAACCCCATTCACATAAAAGTCTCATACTTTCTCGACTATCTCTATGCAAGTTCACATTTCTAACATCATACTTGCTAAAATATAAATTATATGTGGGTGAAAGTTAAAGTATATGAGGATGATTGAGTTATTTAAATGAAAAAGGGTTAAGACATTTTTGCCCTTGCTGGCTGTTACCATCTAACAGAGAGTTTGGACGGAAGGTTCACTAAGGACCAAAACTAAAATAGAATGACACCCATAGTGACCAAAATTGTAATTAGTTTCAAAGAGGGACCACACTTGATAATGAATGGCAACCACAATGACCAAAATTGTAATTTACTCAAAAATTATATATGTATTATGAAATGAGTAAACTACAAATTTTGGTTGTCGTGGACTTAACTACGAAGAACGTTCCTAAACATCATTAAGAACATCGAGTACAAGCACTCAACTAGGCATCTCCGAACACCTGTACCCTGTCATCCACAGTAACCATTACCATACTTGTGAAGCTTAGGAATGTTGTTCGTAATTAGGTGTAAACGACTAGGACCAAAGTTATAATTTGCTCTCATAAAATTATCAAATATTCTTTTGGTCATTTTACTAATAAATTTAGAGTAAACATTCATTCTCGGTTCCAATGCCTTTTCGATTTTTTTGATTTTGGTTCTTATAAACTAACTTGTTTTTTTAATACAAATTTCATGTTTGATATTTGACAATCATAAACTAACTTGTTTTTTTAACCTTATTGAAAAAGACCCATTTTTGTAAGTAATAATTTAGCATTTTAATAATCTATTTTAAATAGTGTTTTGTCGCTTTTTTTATATAATTAAAATATTATTTTCTTTCTCATCCACCTATATTGTCTTCTACCCTAACTCAATCTTATATTTATTAGACTTAACCCAAGCCAACCCAACCTAAAATATATTTTTTAATGAAAACATCATATAAAATGTCTTATTATCTATAATTTTGAAGAGTAGCAGAAAAGTTATATTAAAACCAACAGAAGTACAATGAGAAACCAACTGAGACTGCAAGGTGTAGTTAGACAAATGAAAAATCAAAGCAAAGAAACGATTAGAGCTCACAACTCACAAGGGGTCAAGGGGAAGCTATACAAAACTAGGAAAGGAGCAGCTTGAAAAAGAATATCGACTGATAGGGTCGTCAAGAAACATTATCTGTTAAGGGAAAGTGAGAACGTATTATCGGTCCACATATTATCTATAATTAATTTTTATTTTAGGTTTAAAATCACATATTGTAACGACCCCCGTCCTGAGTGATTTAGGACAGTTTTCGTTACACACACACACACACACACACACATATATATATATATATATATATATTCACATAAACCCAAAAGAACCTCATTTGCAGAAAGAGGTTGGGAAAGTACAGAGCATGCTAAGTATTATTTACATTACACCATACAAATCCAAAAGCTTAGCATAACTACAAGCTTATAACCAAAAGATATAGCGTCACTAGGAAGGATTATCCCAAAAAGTCACTTGTGTCGCTCTCGTCACCTTACCCCCATCCCGATTCTACATCAAGTACCTGTCATGCAAAGAAAACACACGGCTGAGCGACATGCTCAGTGAACGGATAATATATAAAAAAAATAGTAATCCAAAGAACAAATTAATAAAATTAGGTACAACGAAAATGACTTAACCATTTAATCAACTTGATTGAAAATATATACAATCAATGAATCAATAAACCGAAATCATGATGATCCGACATATAACTCGAAAACAACTAGAAATCCAAAAGAACGGAAGTCAACATCAAAGTCTCAAATCATATAAGTTAATAATTCCGTGAAACAAGGACACGTTGTTCGATGGTCGGCCAAACCAACCGGACAGTTGGAATTTAGGGGTACGGGCACACACCGCCTAAGTCCCACCGTGGATTTAACCACGACCTCAAGTTCTGGAAATACATCTAGGATCGATCCATATGCCCTCGGGTAGCCTGTTCCGTAAAGGTCGGGTACAAAGTACCATTCGTTGAAGACGCCATAGTCTTTGTAGCTACTATGGTAGCATCCCAGACAAAGGTGCCCCAAAGTCCGGTGTTCGGAATACAAAGTCCAAACCATGAAATTCAATTTCATTAAATCCAATGCATAACCCAAAAAAAAGTTTCTAATTTCTCAACATATTTTGATTTCGGAAATTCACATAAAAGTTCATGTAATGAGCAATTGGATTAAGACATATAAACTCATATGCGATAGAAGTTCGTTATCCGGCAAAATCCATAAAAGGAATCATAAACGGATCAAAAAGCATGTCATATAATCAAAACACAACAACTGAAAATAAAATTGATCAAGAGTTGAAAACAAATATTCCGGATAACCAATACATATACCCACTTTTGTGGATATTTGGATTCATATTGAATCTTGTGGATGAAATGACCACATCAAATGGTCATTCCCGTATCAAAGAAGATTGAATCCGTACCTTGATCGAAATGAGATGCAACACGTGATTAATCAAGACTGACGACGAACTTTAACCCGTTCGATTGCCTATTTAAACCACCAATTATTATTAATCGCATAACCTAAAACTCAAAGATTATTATTCTAAGCTTAGTCACAAAATTATATTCTCTTAGACATTAAACCGATCACTTGGTGTGCGGTTAAACATCTAGATATAAATATCACCATTTTGATTCTAAACTTTACCCGTTTGTAATTTTGACAAAAACAAACATTTCTATACATGTAAATGATTATAACTTTACAATATATAATCATAATCTACCCACCAACTTCAACTACCCTAACTTACCAACTTAAATAACTTAAGAAAAATTTTATACCTCTAAGAAGGTCTCGAAGAGTGGATTCCGAATATATAGTTGTTTCGTTGATTGCTTTGACGGATTAGGAGAAAAATTAGAGAGAAGGAGAGAGAAAAAAAGAGATGAGAGAAAAGAAGGACATGTATTGTAATTCACTCTTATGATATTTTTTTTAACTTTATATATATATATATATATATGTAATATATATATAGGGGCGGTATCAATTGGAAACGAAGTTTCATTGGAAACTTTGGAAACCAAATTTCAGACATTGATCTTTATAATCAATGGTTAAGATTCATTTGAATTATATATGGTAGTAAATTAATTAATTTATTAATAATAAATAAAAATAATAGATGAAAAGGGTAAATATGTCTTTTGATTTTGTGTCTCAAATATGGCAAGAAAGGTTTATTTTATTTAGATTACTTGAAACCAAAAATAAAATTTTCCACGCAATATAAATTTTGTTATTTTTTTTTACTATGAAAACAAGGAGCATTTGTCTTTTCATCAAAAAAATTATTTTTCTTTTGATTTTGTGTCTCAAATATGGCAAGAAAGGTTTATTTTATTTAGATTACTTGAAACCAAAAATAAAATTTTCCACGCAATATAAATTTTGTTATTTTTTTTTACTATGAAAACAAGGAGCATTTGTCTTTTCATCAAAAAAATTATTTTTCTTTTAAAATGTAAGAAAATATTTTTTTTAATTTCATTTTATTATAAAATTTCCCACGCAATCTAATATTGTGATGAAACATAATGAATTTGTGGATTACAGATTTCATTGGATTACAGATTTCATTGGATGATAGATTTCATCAGGTTCATCGTGTTAGCATTATTGTTTCATAATGAGAATAGATTCATCAGGTTCATCGTGTTAGCATTATTGTTTCATAATGTAACATGATGAATTTGTGTCATTTTTGTTAACTTCTCATTTTTGTTTCATTACATGTTCAGTTGCATATCCGTATATGAAAATAGATTCATTAGGTTCATCGTTTTAGCATTATTGTTTCATAATGAAAATTGATTCATCAGGTTCATCGTGTTAGCATTATTGTTTCATTATTACCATATATAAGCTAAATTAAAATTAAATAATTTACTTAAATTAAATATCTCATTTTTAAATTAATCAATGATTATTATTACCATATATAAGCTAAATTAAAATTAAATAATTATTAATATAATAATAATAACAGTTACCATATATATTATGAAATAATGTAAAAGACAAAAATAACCTTTTCAATTAAAAATAAAAATAAAAATAAGAAATTCACTGATTGGTTGATTTCGGTTTCCAAAGTTTCCAATGTAATACTGGTTTCCAATTGATCGCTCCCCTATATATATACTACGTAATATATATATATATATATATATATATATATATATATATATATATATATATATATATATATATATATATATATAGGGTCCCCTTCATTTGCTAACCACCGCATTGGTGCTAACCCTGTTAACCAAATTTCGACCAATCAGAATCTTTCATTTGTTTATGTTAATCGATCAAGGCTATTAAATGTCGAAGGGCATAATTGGAATTCTATAAAATCGCCCAATTTAATGCATACCATATTTTAAGGAAGTTTTAAATTTGGTATTTATCTAAACAATAAATGTATTAATTCAAAATTAAAGTTTGATTTGCATCTGTTTATGAATGGAAGTTATCTTTTTCCTTAATTTTAGCATTTGATATATTTCTCATGCCATAGCCAATTTCACCAATTTGTTTTTTTTTTGTTTTACTAAGATTCAAAATGAACAACTATAGACAATATACAGAAACATTGTGCACATGTATGCACATATGCATATGTGCACTATCCAAATTGACCAGAAGTTACTTTAAAATTAGCAAATCATCAATGCACATGTGCACACATAAGACATTTACATCTCACAATTCAAACATGCACATATGCCAATTAAAAGTGTATACATTCATTATGCACATCCCAAAAATTCGAGATGCACAACCATAGCCAATATACATAAATCCTATGTGCAAGTATGCACATATATGTATATAATATTTTTCTACAACCCACATGCACATATGCACTATATTCAAGTATGCACATATGCACTATTTTAGATTCATGTAAATATTTCCGATTCATTGGGTAAGCCCGGTCCCACCGAAAATAGGTTGTGTTTTGACATTTTCTCCACCCATCTATTTTCCACATGTAGAGCTATTATTGGCTCAAGGGTTTGTCTAAGGATAGACGATAAAAGTTGATAATCTCATTAGATTACTTTCTTCACAAAACCAATCTTATTAGACCAATACGACGTCGTCTTCGTCATCTTCTCCACCCGCAGTCTCTTCTAGTACCACCGATTACGTGGTCGTAGCTAATGTAGCCGTCACCAAGTTCAAAAAGTTTATCTCTCTACTCGATCGAAATCGTACCGGTCATACCCGCTTCAGACGAGGCCCACCTCATGTTTCACAAGAGAAACCTGCACCGTTGGCAGCAACCGAGACGATGTATTCTCCTGTGCCGATTCAGCAGCGTCTTCCGCCACCGCCTTCACAGACGATTCACCACCATCCCTTGCTTAAATCGGGATCCTTCGATAGGAAAGATTTTCCTCTCTATGCATCTCATCTCATCAAAAAGCAATGCCTACGATTTTGGGGATCAAATTCCTAATTGTTTGGGATTTTAATTTGGTAGGTGTATATTCCCCAAATTAAAAGGAGTTGTATTTTGACCAAAATATCCATGTGCATACATGCATTGTATTTTTTATAACCGTTTTTAACATTTTAATTTAATAAAAAATAAAATTAATTGTGGATCATTGATCTCATCAATCTACGGTTGAGATTGGTTAACACGATTAGTACCAATGTCATGGTTAGCAAATGAATGAGCCTTTATATATATATTGATATATTGATTTAACTTTAACTTTATTATTTAAGAAAACCAAAATTCATATTTTCAATTCTGTACAAATAAAGTTGATATTGATATATTTTCATCACAAATTTCTTTTCATTTTTCACTATCTCTACATTGAACTATCTTCATTTTCTAATAATTATTATTACGGTATTAAAGCATGAAATAATTATATGTGTAAGACTCGGTTTTGAAAAACGTATAATTATTCTTACCCGAATTGATTAGTAAATAAAAATAGCAACGAAAGATAGTTAGGGGTTAAATGCGTCAATTACCTAAACTCTTTATATATATATATATATATATATATATATATATATATATATAGTGTTTGGTTCATTTGAGAAATGGTAAATATATGAGAAATAGAGAAGTAATCCTAGCCATTCATATGGTTAAGATCGGATTTGACTAGTCAAATATTGCGGCTTTGACCGGTCAAAAGTTGCGGCTTTGACTGGTCAAAAGTTGTGGCTATCCCAAAAATAGAAGGACAATTTCGTAAATTTTACAAAACACACGGGCTGTGTTCATATATGAACATGTATAATTCACATATGAACTATATGTTCATATATGAACCAGTGCAATTCACAACTGAACTATTTTAATTGATTCATATATGAACCTTTGTGATTTATATATGAATCAGTTGAACTAACTAACAGATTCATATATGAACCTTTGTGATTCATATATGAACCTTTGTGATTCATATATGAACCTTTGTGATTCATATATGAATCTGTATGAATCACAAAGATTCATATATGAATCTTTATGAATCACAAAGATTCATATATGAATCAGTTGAACTAACTAACAGATTCATATATGAACCTTTGTGATTCATATATTAATTTGTATGAATCACAAAGATTCATATAAAAAAACATTATCACTTTCTCAAAAAAACATTATATTATTAAGCCTAAATTAAACAAATTTATAAAAAAAAAACATTATCACTTTCTCAAAACCATCCAAAATCGTATTGTAAATCAACAAAAAAACAAAAAATAAAATTAAACATTAAAATCATGATGTATCTCACTGCATTGCGCGATTACGCTTCTAGTATTAGGCCATCCACAGAGGCATTGCAATTTGAATTGCCAAAACCCAAAATTATTAGATATGAAAGTCCACCTAGGATTTGAATTGCAAGAATTGCAATTCACATTGCAAGGCCACATGACACTTTTTAATTACTAAAATAAATTATTTTTTATATAAAACAATACATTTTTAATTAATAATATCAATTTGTTTTTAATTAATTCAATTATTCTTGTTTAGAAAATTCTTTGTATGTATATATGTTAATTTTTTAAATAAAATATAAATAAGATATAGTTAAATTAATTTAAGTATTGAATTTTATAATTACCTAAAATTATATATTAATTGTTTTGTAATTAAAATTAATATTTTAATTAACATTAATTTAAAATAAAGAATTATATATCATGTTATTAACTAAAAATAAATAAATATATATAATAATTTATAAAATAATTAATAAATGTTTTAGTGGGGCCACTTTTCAAAGTGTAGATGAATTGCATGTGTGTATAAGATAATTGCAAAAGCTGACGTGTCACAATTGAAAGTGTAAATGAATTGCAGGGATGCAGATAGTCTTATATATATATATATTATATTAAGTAGTATATTTTTTATATATATATAAAGTTAAAAAAAAATATCATAAGAGTGAATTACAATACATCGTCCACCGCCATGGTTCTTTTCTCTCATCTCTTTTTTTCTCTCTAAAAATCTCTCTCCTTTCTAATTTTTCTCTCAATCCGTCGAAGCAATCAACGAAACAACTATATATTCGGAATCCACTCTTCGAGACCTTCTTAGAGGTATAAATTTCTTCTTAAGTTATTTAAGTTGGTAAGTTAGGGTAGTTGAAGTTGGTGGGTAGATTATGCTTATATATTGTAAAGTTATAATCATTTATATGTATAGAAATGTTTGTTTTTGTCAAAATTACAAACGGGTAAAGTTTAGAATCAAAATGGTGATATTTAAATCTAGATGTTTAACCGCACACCAAGTGATCGGTTTAATGTCTAAGAGAATATAATTTTGTGACTAAGCTTAGGATAATAATCTTTGAGTTTTAGGTTATGCGATTAATAATAATTGGTGGTTTAAATAGGCAATCGAACGGGTTAAAGTTCGTCGTCAGTCTCGATTAATCACGTGTTGCATCTCATTTCGATCAAGGTACAGATTCAATCTTCTTTGATACGGGAATGACCATTTGATGTGGTCATTTCATCCACAAGATTCAATATGAATCCAAATATCCACAAAAGTGGGTATATGTATTGGTTATCCGGAATATTTGTTTTCAACTCTTGATCAATTTTATTTTCAGTTGTTGTGTTTTGATTATATAACATGCTTTTTGATCCGTTTATGATTCCTTTTATGGATTTTGCCGGATAACGAACTTCTATCGGATATGAGTTTATATGTCTTAATCCAATTGCTCATTACATGAACTTTTATGTGAATTTCCGAAATCAAAAGATGTTGAGAAATTAGTAACTTTTTTTGGGTTATGCATTGGATTTAATGAAATTGAATTTCATGGTTTGGACTTTGTTTTCTGAACACCGGACTTTGGGGCACCTTTGTCTGGGATGCTACCATAGTGGCTACAAAGACTATGACGTCTTCAACGCATGGTACTTTGTACCCGACCTTTACGGAACAGGCTACCTGAGGGCGTATGGATCGATCCTAGATGTAGTTCCAGAACTTGAGGTCGTGGTTAAATCCACGGTGGGACTTAGACGGTGTGTGCCCGTACCCCTAAATTCCAACTGTCCGGTTGGTTTGGCCGACCATCGGACAATGTGTCCTTGTTGCACGGAATTATTAACTTATATGATTTGAGACTTTGATGTTGACTTCCGTTGTTTTGGATTTCTAGTTGTTTTCGAGTTATATGTCGGACCATCATGATTTCGGTTTATTGATTCATTGATTGTATATATTTTCAATCAAGTTGATTAAATGGTTAAGTCATTTTCATTGTACCTAATTTTATTAATTTGTTCTTTGGATTACTATTTTTTTATATATTATCCGTTCACTGAGCATGTCGCTCAGCCGTGTGTTTTCTTTGCACGGCAGGTACTTGATGTAGAATCGGGATGAGAGCAAGGTGACGAGAGCGACACAAGTGACTTTTTGGGATAATCCTTCCTAGTGAAGCTATATCTTTTGGTTATAAGCTTGTAGTTATGCTAAGCTTTTGGATTTGTATGGTGTAATATAAATAATGCTTAGCATGCTCTGTACTTTCCCAATCTCTTTCTGCAAATGAGGTTCTTTTGGGTTTATGTGAATATATATATATATATATAGATAGATATATATATATGTGTGTGTGTGTAACGGAAACTGTCCTAAATCACTCAGGACGGGGGTCGTTACAGTTATGGTATCAGAGCCTAGGTTTTGTCTTGTAGTTCGTTATAAGTTTGACCTGTGAGGAACGGGTAGGAATAGGAATGGGTAGTGTAGGAATTGTCTAGATTGGTTATTTCTATTCCAAATTGCTGCTTTCCTATCTATTTGATATTCAATTCTTAATCCGTATCTTTGTTCCTATAGTATGTCAAGACGTGGTAGACCCCGAAAAGTGAGATCTGGATCGGGGTAGTCAACCAGATCCTCCTCTAATAGGGGATCGAGTGGACCCAAGCATCACAGCGACAGTCCACCAAGCTATGTCAGGTATGATGCCTGATTTTATTGCGTAGGCAATGGAGGCTATGCGCAAAGCTGCTCATGATTCTCATCAATCTCCCGGACCAACGTTACAAACTGGTCCTAGTACTTCAAATCCAGGTTCCAGATCTCATAACCCAACTGCAGAAGCCCATGTGTGGCTGGAACGTTTCAACAAGCAGAAACCTCATGTTTTTACTTCTGCAACTGAAGCAGTAGAAGCAGAAAATTGGATCAGTCATATAGAGAAAATCTTTGATGCACTTAACTGTCCTGATCAGTTCAAGGTTAGACTTGCAACATACAAATTCGAAAATGACGCTCATAACTGGTGGGATTCTTGTAGACAATCAAACCCCACTGTCTGAGACTTCTCTTGGGATCAATTCAAGGAGCTTTTCTATAATCAGTATTTTACTCCAGCTGATAAAGAAGCGTATGTACGCGAGTATTCTAACATCCAACAACGTGACGATGAATCTGTTGACGACTATCTAGCTCGATTTCTTAGATTGGCTCGATTTGCAGGAGTTACCGCGGGTACCGCATCCCATCAGATTGATAAATTCAAGTGGTCATTAAACTACAGGTACAAATACAAGCTAATCAATTCAAATTTCGACAGTGTTTCATAGGCTGCCGATGCAGCCAAAAACATCGACAGAGCACGTGAAGAGCGTATAACTCGTCAACTTGAGTCAAATAAACGAGGTTCTGAAAGTGCAACAACTGGCATCGTCCCGGACCATGTTTAAAAATGACAGGAGCGTGTTACATTTGTCATGAGCAAGGACACCTGGCCAGAGACTGTAAGAAGGGTCGGTTTGACAACTCAAAAGACAAGGGAAAACAACTTACTGCCAGCAGGCGTGTGTTTGCGATATCCGGTGACAAGTCCACGACTGGTATGGTTTCGGGTATCCTAACTTTAGCTGATAAATCTGTATATGTATTGTTTGATACCGAGGCTTCACACACCATTGCTTCCGAGCATCTGGAGTCACATCTTAAGCCCTATGAGCAGTCAACTGACTTCCCTGTCAAGATTTCAACTCCGATGGGTAATTCTATATGCATTATCTCAAAATTTCAAAACTGCCCATTGATGATCGAGAACTGTATTCGAGAGGTAAATTTACTCCCTATGAAGTTATCGCACTTTGATTTAATTTTGGGCATGGATTGGTTAGCTCGACACAGAGATACTATTGATTGTGAGTCGAAGCAAGTTATATTCGGAGACGCCAGCCACCCCGAGCTCATTTTTCAGGGTGTACCTCCGAAAGAGGGAACCCGAGTTATATCGTCCATAAAAGTTGAGCAATTCATGTGGAAAATTTGCGAGGGATTGCTTGCATCTCTACAAGATCCAGATCAGGTACCGCTTTCCCTTGATTCTATTTCTATTGTTAAAGAATTTCCAGATGTCTTTCCAGATGATTTACCGGGTATTCCACCGGTAAGAGAGGTCGAGTTCTCTATCGAATTAATCCCAGGGGCCACTCCAATTTCTAAAGCTCCTTATCGTATGGCCCCTACTGAAATGAATGAGTTGAAGGCTAAAATTGAAGAACTTCTAAACAAGGGTTTATTCGTCCCAGTGTCTCTCCCTGGGGAGCCCCTGTTTTGTTCGTCAAAAAGAAAGACGGTTCCATGCGGCTCTGTATAGATTATCGTGAGCTAAATCGTGTTACCATCCGAAATAAGTATCCATTACCCAGGATCGACGATTTGTTCGATCAACTACAAGGGGCAAGATACTTTTCAAAAATTGACCTTCGCTCAGGATATCATCAACTTACAATCCGTGATTGTGATATCCCCAAAACCGCTTTCAGAACACGTTATGGTCACTATGAGTTCATAGTTATGCCATTCGGTCTTACGAATGCTCCAACGGTTTTCATGGATCTTATGAATCGTGTCTTTAAGGACTATTTGGATGAGTTTATCATTATTTTCATCGATGATATACTAATATATTCTAAGTCCCATGAAGATCATGAACAACACCTTCGTATAGCATTGGAGACACTCAGACAGAAACAACTTTATGCTAAGTTCTCCAAGTGCGAATTCTGGCTTGAACAGGTGACATTTTTGGGTCACGTTATATCTGCTGAGGGTGTGATAGTAGATCTTACAAAAATTGAAGTTGTCACAAAGTGGCCAAATCTGACAAATATATCTGAAATCCGTGGTTTTCTAGGTCTCACAGGCTATCACCGACGTTTTGTCGAGGGATTTTCTAAAATAGCTCTGCCTATGACATAATTATTACGAAAAGGTGTTAAGTTTGAGTGGGGCTCAGATCAAGAAGCCAGTTTTGAAGAACTGAAACATCGCTTGGTTACTGCACCGATTCTTGTTTTACCGACAGACACCGGTGGTTTCCAGATATACAGTGACGCCTCAAAGCAAGGTTTGGGTTGTGTGTTAATGCAACATGGCAGAGTGATCGCATAAGCCTCACGACAGTTGAAACCCTACGAGGTAAATTATCCGACTCATGATTTAGAGTTAGCTGCGGTCATCTTTGCTCTCAAAATATGGCGCCACTATCTGTATGGTGAGACATGTGAGGTATTTACAGACCATAAAAGTCTAAAGTATATCTTTACTCAAAAGGAGTTAAATATGACCCATAGGTGGTGGCTTGAGCTTCTTAAGGACTATGACGTCCGGATTCAGTATCATCCGGGCAAAGCAAATGTAGTCGCAGATGCACTCAGTCGAAAAACTGTTGGAAAAATCTCTTCTTTATTAGTCCCCACACAGTTGGATACAAAGATTGATCGGTACGGTTTGGAAATCTATCCGCATAATGATCAAAGTTTTCTATGTAGTTTGATAGTAGAGCCAACTTTTATATCACGTATAAAAGCCGCCCAACAGAATGATGATGAAATTTGGAGTATTCATGATCACATTCAGAATGGAACAAATTCTGAATTTCGAATTGATGACGATGGTACTCTATGGTTTCGTGATCGACTCTGTGTTCCAAACGATACCGAGTTAAAAGAAGTTGTCTTGAAAGAAGCCTATGACTCCCCTTTCTCTATTCATCCGGGTACTACCAAAATGTACAGAGATCTGAAACAAACTTTTTGGTGGAACGGTATGAAGCGAGACATCGCAGAACATGACTCACGTTGTTTAACTTGTCAGCGAGTCAAAATCGAGCATCAACGCTCTAGTGGACTTCTTCAACCTCTTGAAATTCCAGTATGGAAATGGGAACATATCACAATGGATTTCGTAGTTGGGTTGCCCAAAACAACTTCTAAACATGACTCTATTTGGGTGATTGTCGACCGTTTGACAAAATCAGCCCATTTTCTTCCTATTCGTCAGACTTGGTCTATATCTAAACTGACCGATCTCTTCCAGTGTGATATTATTCGACTTCATGGCACGCCAGTTTCTATAACTTCTGATAGAGACCCGCGTTTCACTTCTCGATTCTAGGGAGGTCTACAAAAAGCCTGGGGTACTCGATTAAATTTTAGTACCGCTTTTCATCCCCAGACAGACGGTCAGTCTGAACGCACCAAACAGACATTAGAAGACCCGAGCCTGTGCTTTGGAATGGAATGGGTGTTGGGATGATTATCTTTTTCTTATTGAATTCTCTTATAACAACAGTTGGCAATCAAGTATTGGCATCGCTCCCTATGAAACATTGTACGGCCGAAAATGTCGATCACCAACCTGTTGGAACGAAGTCGGAGAAAAAGTAATTGAACGTCCTGAGCTTATCCAAGTTACGACTGAAAAGATCGAGGTAGCCCGATAGAAGATGAAGGAAGCACTGTTGGATCATAAATTGTATTGAAGATTAAAGTTAAAGTTAAGGGTTTGAATTGCAATTATGGTAAAGTTAATTAGAGGGTTTGATTTGTAATAAGTTAATAGTTAGTTTATTTGTGGGCCTCAAGCCCATAAGCCCATTAGGCATTAGGCCTAAGTATAAATAGTTTTTAGTTATTAGGTTTTAGGGTTAACTCTGATAATCCTCATTGTTACAATAATCATCATATTAGTGAGGTAGCTGTTTTCTCTGTAATCCTACATTCAAGGTATCAAGAACACATAAGGTTTTCATTGATTATTCAAGGGATTGGTATGTTATTCTAATCTTTATATCTCTTGATCTATATTGTGTTCTGTGTGATTGTTATCAACTAGATTATCTGGGTTAACAAGTGGTATCAGAGCCTAAAGAATCAAGTTTTTAGGATTAAATCTGTGTTTATCGATTTACTGTTCATCGACTTATCTGGGTTCATCAAGTGAAAATCAATTTCATGATTTAATGTGTTTTTATGCTTGAAATTGATCTGATTAGATGAGTTTTATGCTATTGAAGGTTGTCTGATTGGTTAATTGCATTTTAATTCACAAATTGATTGATTTTTTGATGATTTTTGATTTATGGGTTCATAAACTGTCGACATCTGCTTCTATCGAATTGATGCATGAAAGTTGAGTTTAGTTGTTAATTTTGATTATGTTGTGATCGATACATGCTAGTAGGTACAAAAGTCTGATTTCTGTCTTCAATTTGAGTGTTTGATTGTGCTTTCTGGGTTGAAATTCATCGTACTGGGTCGACCTTCAAGAACACCGGTCGATATTCAAGTCGACAGACTATCGGTCGACCTTAGTTACGCAAATTATTACTTTGCGCCTTACACCTTATCGGTCAGCATACCGGTCGGTGACACCTCGGTCAATAGACCAGTCCGGTTGAAAGGAGCTTACCGTTCAATACACCGTATCGGTCCACATCATACCGGTCTCCTCTCACACCAAACCCCGGTCGATACATCACCCGGTCGGTACCAAGTCCGGTCGAGGACTCCAGTCCATATCGGTCGACACTTTACCGGTCACACTCATTTTGCGACAGTGCCTACTCGCGAGAAACCACTTTGCGCCACCGGAGGCTCGCGCAAACCTCACTTTGCGCGACCCACATCTCACGCGAACCTCTGTTTTGCGCCACCCGCAGCTAGCGCAAACCACACTTTGCACGACTTGTATCTCGCGTGAACTGTCCTCTTGCGCCTAATTTTCTGTGGTTACTCTATTTGTGTATTTTTACGGTGTTGTACTGCATTTAATTATTTTTTGGAAATTTATTTCTCTGAAAATTTTTTAGTGTAGTTTTTATTCAACTCTTGATTCTAACGATCCCATCTAGTTGATTCTCTTGATACATATTAGTTTGATTTCTAACCTTATAGCTAAGATGTCGAATTAGCTTCTCTCAATGGGCTCTCAGTCCAAACCTCCTGTCCTCATGGCTGATGAATATCAGTTATGGAAGAAGAGAATGATCCAGTTTCTGAATCACAAAAATAGAAACTATATGGAATCATTCATCAATGGTCCGGTAAATCCAATGATCAGAGTACCAGGACAAGCAGAAACTGAAACCTCTCCAGATATCCCTGACAGATATGTTCCTAAACCTTATTAGTTCTTTACTGAAAAGCAGAAAGAACAGTACAAGACAGATGAAGAGGCTCTTATTTATCTGACCATGGCAATTCCGAATGACATCTACAATCGTGTAGACAGTCGGAACTCTGCAAAAGAAGTCTGGGATGAACTATCAAGACAGTTTGAAGGAAGTGAAGCCTCCATCCAAGCTAAGCAGAATCTATGCATAAATGCATACGAGGGATTTCACGCAAAAGAAGGAGAGACGTTGCTAGAGACCTACAACAGATACAACATCATTCTCATTGACTTACGGAGGAACAATATCTCTAAATCAGCTTCAGAGATAAATTACAAGTTCATCAAGAACCTGAATCCTGAATGGAAGAACTTTGCCATCAACCTTCAGATGTCAAAGAACATAGCTCAGGAAAACGTCACTGATATATTCTCTACTCTTTCTCAGCATGAGGATGAGGTGAGAACGATTAATAATGAGTCCAATAATCTGAAAGAGTCCGTGGCTCTTATTGCTGGCAAAGGAAAGAGTTTTGTCCCTATATCCTCTGCAAGGTCTAAGAAAAAGGTGTCTAAAGCTCTCATTACTGAGTTCACTGAGTCTGATTCTACTACAAGTGATGAAGAACTGGAGGTTGATTCTGATCCAGATATTCAGAAGTTCTCTGAGGACTTGTCTCTAATTACTCGACGATTCAAGAAGAGCTTTGGCAAGAACAAAGTCTACTCAAAGCCAAAGTATGATGGATACAAGAAAGAGAAGTCTGAGATGCGATATAAGCCAAGGCATGGAAGGAGAGAGGAAGGCCGAGAAGACAGGAAGGAAGATAGAAGAGAGGGAAAGAGAGAGGAGAAGCGTGAAGAAAGAAAGGATGAACCAGGAAGATGCTACAACTGTGGCAAATTTGGGCATTTCTCAAGAGACTGCAAGTTCAAGAAGGTAAAGAACTCAGAGTATTATGCAAGAAAGTCACTCATTGCCAAGAAAGCTGAAGAAGGAAAAGTGCTGATGGCTGAAGAAGAAAACGGGTTGTTCCAAAGTTCTGATGACGAGGAGCAGGCACACTTCACCCAAGTTTCCTATATGGTAAAACTGGATGGTGACGATGAAGATTCTGAGGTACAATCCGAAGATGCAAACTCTGAGGTAAGTGATAATTCTGAACTTATTGAATCTTTGATGACCCAAATACATGGTATGAAAGATGAATTTGCTTTATTGAAAGGTAAACTTAGCTCTGTACATCAATCAGTCTTGAGTTTTCGTGATGAAAACGCTTTACTGAAAGTTGTTGTGGAAGAAAAAGAAAAGAAAAATGATGGTTAAAAGCTGACAAAGAGTCTTTAAAAAGAAAAATATCTGGTCTAGAAAAGGATCTTGTAAATCTTAATGCTGTAAAGGGTGAGTTCAAAATAAATTTTTGAAGTCTGTTTTCAAGAAAGAAATGAAGCTTATATAAAGATCAAGCAATTGGAGGATATTAATATGAAACGAGGTCAGACTGAACAAACATTAAATCTGTTGACCAACAAACTCCAAGACGAAAGGTTTTATAAACTCAAACCAGGTTTGGGTGTGCCAACTAATGAGATTTTGATAAAGGCACCGGAGCACTTGTATAATTTTGATAAATTTGGCTCCGCAATAAGACCCATTCCCAACATTCGTGCTACTTTTGTTGAAACAAGTACTCCTAAACCTTCTACAGAGACCAAAGGTCGAGAAGAAATGGGAAAGAACAAGTCTTGTGAAACTAATTCTCAAAATTCTTTTAAATCAGTTGGTTTTAAATACAGTGATTTGAACAAAAGCTATGAGACTCGAAAGATCGAGTTAACTGAGTTTGAATCACTGTTTACCACATCTTCAAAAGAATCAGTCAGCAATGACACAGTTCCACCTAAGACTGCATGCCAATATGATGAGTATGAATCGGATGTTGATCCATCTAATATACCATCAGTCTCAAATCCCATTTCTACTAAACCTTTACTTGTTGAGGAGGTTGAAGAAGAAACTATAATCACGAATGAATCTTGTTTGAAAAATGATAAAACGGAGTTTATTGAGAACATGACTGAAGAAAGGTTTTCTGAAATGATGACTGCTTCAGATTCTGATCCTGTTTCTACTGCAAAAGAATCAAATTATGTGAGTGATCATACATCTGAATTGATGAAGCAAATTGATATGTTGCAACAGTCTCTTGATGAGGTTGAAGATGAAAACTTTGATCTTAAGTTTAAACTTGAAAATTCTTTGAAAGAAAATCAAGAGCTTTGCACAGAGATCAATGATTTGAAAATTACTTTGTTTAAAAATGCTTCAAATGATAAACAGATGTTCAATGATCCAAGCTGGAAGGTAAGAACTAATCCAGAATTTGATGCTCCTGCAAAACCTTCAGTTGTTTACTCTGATTGTCCTGAATATCCACCTAGTATTTTTGAGAAGGGCGAGACTTCAAGTAGTTCTAGAAAAGAACCACCCTCTAAGATAGAGACTAACAAGATTCCTGTTTCTGTTTCAGATATAAAAGGAAATGGAGTTGGGAGGAGTAAGAAGAATAAAGATAATAGTTTGAATAAGAATGATAGGTTATCTAGTGAAACTTTTATTCCAAATAGTTGTACTTCAGACAGTGTTATTTTGAAAAGTAATTCTTTTGATGAACATGAATGTAAGATTTGTTCCGATAAATCTAAGTTTATGAATTTTGCTCGAAAGAATCTATATTGCAAACACTGTTGGGATAACTCATTCAAATACTACTCCCCTCCTAAGTCCAAAAAGAGCAAAACAAAAGCTAAACTGAACCTTAAGTCCAATTCTAATTCTAATTCTTCCATACAACCCAAAGTGTTTCCAGCTAAGGTTGCCAATCCTAAATCTAAGAAGCAATTTCAGGAATTAAATGTTAAGATGGTTTGGAAATGGGTTCCAAAACCCCGTTATGAATGGCGAATGAAAGTTAAACCTGCTGATATTCCTGAATTGCTTGGTGCTAACCGCGAAGGACCCATCTTGATATGAGTACCTAAGCAAAACTAATTGTCTCTTTTGCAGGCCTGTCGACTGTGGGTGATAGATTCCGGATGTTCACGCCACATGACAAGATTCAAGCACCTCTTGCATAACTATGTGGAGGAGCCTGCCGGAGTAGTTAGGTTTGCAAATTCTGAAGTAGAAGGACACGTCAGAGGATATGGAATGCTCGATAATGGTGTTGTAAAGATTCAAAGAGTGTTATATGTTGAAGGAATTGATCACAATCTATTTAGTACCAGTCACTTCTGTGACATGAAATATCAAGTTCGCTTCACAACTACTCATTGCTATCTAGAGGATCCCGATGGTTACGAAGTCTTCAAAGCTGAGCGCCATGGAAATCTATACTATGTAGATTTTCCAACACTGTCTGCCACACGTCCGGTATGCCTACTAGCCAAAGCTTCTAAAGCACAATCGTGGACTTGGCATCGCCGTTTGTCTCATCAGAACTTCAGATCAATAGCTAAGCTACAGAGACAAGGTATGGTCAAAGGTCTACCAGAAATGAGGTTCGAAAAAGACTCACTATGTTCCGCATGTGAGTTGGGCAAAATGAAACGTAGCTCATTCAAGTCCAAATCTGAATCATCGACCTCATCTGCACTAGAACTTCTTCATATGGACCTTTGTGGCCCAATGCGAACAACATCTATCAACGGAAAGAAATACGTGTTGGTAATGATAGATGACTACTCAAGGTATACATGGCTCGAGTTTCTTCGCAACAAGTCAGATGCGCCAGAGTTGATTATCGCTTTTATCAAGCGCATCCAAGTACGTCTTCAATTGCTAGTTCGAACGATTCACATCGATAACGGCACGGAGTTCAAGAATGACACCCTGCAGAGCTATCTTATCTTTGTAGGAATCTCACATAACTTCTCCGCAGCCTACACTCCACAGCAAAATGGCATTGTTGAACGGAAGAACCGCACTCTTGTTGAAGCAGCTCGTACTATGCTTGCATATTCAGATCTACCCATGTAACTTTGGGCCGAGGCAGTCGCTACAACATGTTTTACTCAGAACCGTACCATTGTGGTCAAGCGCTTTAATAAAACATCATATGAGTTAATCAACAAACGTAAACCTAACATCAAATTCCTTCGTGTTTTTGGTTGCAGGTGTTACATTCTGAGAGAGCGTCAAGGTCTATCAAAGTTTGATAAGAAAGAGGATGAAGGATATCTCGTTGGATACTCTATGACATCCAAGGCTTATCGAATTTACATTATTCGAACAAAGACGGTTGTTGAGAGCATTAATGTCTCCTATGATGAGAATTCTATAAGGACTTTTGGACAGAACAGTTCAGAACTCGGACTTAAGAACAAAGCTTCTATTCACCCCAGAATAGAACCAGCATCTAAAGAATCTTCTTCTAACTCTAAATTCAATTCATCTGAGTTAGATTTATTGTTTATTGATGCCTTCGATGATATTTGTGCAGATTTTGACAAAGGCATATCTACATCAACAACAAGCTCGGAGGTCCCTGCTATTTCTGAAGATATGTCTGGACCTTCCGAAGAAGTCACTGAAACTGCATCTCCATCAGGTACAACTAAACCGTTAGTTTCTGAATCTACTAATGTTGAATCTGTATCTGCAGATAGTTCTTCTTGAAACGAAGTCACGAGTACTTCAACTGCTAGTCCAGAAGCTTCAGTATCAGGAACTCCTGTACAAGATGTCCTGAGTACATTTGTGGAACTACCTGTTGTGCACGATGAAAATGATGCGTCCAATACGCAACAAACAGTTGAATCCTTACCAAGCACACATCGTTGGACTAAGGATCATCCCCTGCATAACGTGATAGGTGATGTACAATCTGGTGTCACGACAAGGTCCGCATCAGCTAATTTCTGCATGTTTTCAAGCTTCATTAGTTCCTTAGAGCCAAAGAAAGCGTCTGAAGCTCTACGTGATCCCTTCTGGATTTCTGCTATGCAAGACGAGCTTCTACAATTCGAACGGAACGAGGTATGGCGCTTGATCCACTACCTAAAGGTAAATCTGTTATTGGAACTAAGTGGGTTTTCAGAAACAAGAAAGACGAAGCGGGAGTAGTTATAAGGAACATAGCTCGATTGGTCGCAAAAGGGTACTGTCAACAGGAGGGCATTGACTACGACGAAACATTCGCCCCTGTTGCAAGGATCGAAGCCATTAGAATCTTCTTAGCCTATGCAGCGCACAAAAACTTTATCGTCTATCAAATGGATGTAAAGTCAGCTTTCTTGAACGGCGTTCTGCATGAGGAGGTCTATGTGGCTCAACTTGAAGGTTTCGTCGATCCTCATCACCCTAATCATGTCTATGTGTTAGACAAAGCGCTTTATGGTCTTAAACAAGAACCACGAGCCTGGTATGCCACTCTCACTAAATTTCTCTTAGCTTTTGGTTTCAAGAAAGGTACGGTTGATACTACCTTATTTCTTAAAAGGCAAGGTGAGGACTTGATTCTCATTCAGATTTATGTTGACGACATAATATTTGGGTCGACAAATCAGAAATTTTGCAAGAACTTTTCTAAAATCATGGAAACAAAGTTTGAAATGTCGATGATGGGTGAGTTAAATTTCTTTCTTGGTTTACAAGTAAAGCAATTTCTTTCTTTACTTTATCTGACTGCCAGTCGCCCAGATATAATGTTTGCCACATGTTTTTGTGCGAGGTATCAGTCTAATCCTAAAGAGTCGCACTATAATGTTGTTAAGCGAATCCTTAGATATCTCAAAGGCACTCCTAATTTAGGCCTTTGGTATCCAAAGGATTCTCGTTTTGAACTAACTGCCTTTACAGATGCTGATCATGCAGGATGTAAGCTAGACCGGAAAAGCACCTCTGGATCATGTCAATTTATAGGTGATAAACTTGTAAGTTGGACATCAAAGAAACAAAATTGTGTTTCAACATCCACTGTTGAGGCTGAATATGTAGCTGCTGGTAGCTGTTGTTCACAAGTCCTCTGGATGAAGATACAGTTAAGGGACTTTGGCTACAACTACAAGAGCATCCCTATTTATTGTGATTCCAAGAGCGCAATCGCCATAACTGCTAACCCGGTTCAGCATTCGAAGACCAAACATATAGATGTGCGCTATCACTTCATCAAGGATCATGTAGAAAAAGGTGATATCGAAATGCACTTTGTTCAGACTGATTTCCAGTTAGATGATCTTTTCACCAAGCTGTTGGATGAAAAGAGGTTCTAATTTCTAATCAGTAAACTCGATATGTTGAACATGACTTCTTAGACCTTACTCATGATTCTAGGGGGAGTATTCTAAGTTTTAATCTTGTGTTGTCTATATTTATTCTTCAATTGTTGCTAACGAGAGAGGAATCATTTTCACAAATGATTACCATTATTTTATTTATATGCAGGTGTGTTCAAGTGACTATGGCTTCTAATCACTTCTGATTAGAACCCGCACTTCATTGCTTTATTTTTCTGTTTTCTGTTTATATTAAAAAAAAATATTTAAGTTGAGGGGGAGCTTACTTGTTAAAGAGCTTAATCATCTATAAGCTTAATTGTCAACCTCTTTTACTTTGAGGGGGAGAATCGTATTATCAAACAATTTATGTTTTGACTTCACCAAATTTTATTCTTCATGTTTGTATTCCTTTGTACTTTCATGTACGAAAGACTGTTGAACAACATGTTCTTTTAGGAAAATACATGGGATTCAGTGTGAGAACTTAACAGAACTTCCATGAATTCACGATAACCAGTGTTTCCTACCCAGGAAGTATTCCCTGAGTGATTGAGGGGAGAGGGGTCAAAAGAATTGAGTGATGGTGTGTGAAGAGGTAAAATGGAAAAGAGAGATTGGTTAGAAGTAAGATTTAAAAGATTAAAAGAAAAAGGGTGAGAGAACAGAGTAAAAGAATATCAGACTCTATACCAAACTTCTTTCTGAGCCGGGCAACCACATTATCTGTTGTTTCGCATTTCTTCGTGAATGACATTGAAAAAGGCACCTAGCCCATGCCATCTCTTGCATACAACCCCACCAGCTACTCATTCTTTTCTCTAAAGGAGAATGTTTCACATTTTCTGGGGAAGCAGCACATATGCTATTGGTTCTTCATTTGGAAGATACTAATATTGAAAAAGAAGGAAAGTTGCCCCACCTTCGAACCCTTTCTCATGCACATTGAGTCTTTGTATAATTTGTTGTTGTCTCAACAAGTTTACATACTTTAAGCCTATATATGAAAAAGCAATCATCTATGCTTAATTTCTTTTCTACACATGCACAAGCACACAGAAATTTGTTTTCTGTTATAGCGTTCATAGATAACCATGTGTTATTCGATGATTGAATGGAAGACCTGGGGAGCCAACATCAAAACCAGCTCCTTATATAGTAACTTTGTGTTACTCAGTGACTTTGTGTCATTGACAAGCATTTTAACTGAGTCATTTGTTGATTCAGGGTTACCATTTTTAATTATTTGAATCTGAAAAGATTGAAATAATCACTTTCTCCATTCGGAGAGACTGCTCTTATTTCACACAGGGCTCGTTACATGAAGAATGTGCTTAGTTGAAGTCTATAAAGAAAAGGGGGAAATTGTTTTTGTTATGTTTTGATGATGATGATTCTCACCACTCATCAAAAATGGGGAGGATAATCAAAAGGGAGAATATACAAAGGGGGAGAATATAATCTGAAGACTGTTGAAGAATTTCAAAGATATGAGAATATAATCTGAAGACTGCTGAAGAATTTCAAAGATAACAAAGTGTCTGAACCTATTTGAATATCAAAAGCCTGACTGAAGCTGATCGTCAGAAGGACACTTCATTTAAAGAAGATAAAGATGAAGATTGTATCTGAGGTTTTCAAGAAAAGTGAAGACCCGAAGACTATTGCCAAAAAAAATTTAATCTTGAATCCAAAGGGGGAGATTGTTGGATCATAAATTGTATTCAAGATTAAAGTTAAAGTTAAGGGTTTAAATTGCAATTATGGTAAAGTTAATTAGAGGGTCTGATTTGTAATAAGTTAATAGTTAGTTTATTTGTGGGCCTCAAGCCCATAAGCCCATTAGGCATTAGTCCTAAGTATAAATAGTTTTTAGTTATTAGGTTTTAGGGTTAACTCTGATAATCCTCATAGTTACAATAATCATCATATTAGTGGGGTAGCTGTTTTCTCTGTAATCCTACATTCAAGGTATCAAGAACACATAAGGTTTTCATTGATTATTCAAGGGATTGGTATGTTATTCTAATCTTTATATCTCTTGATCTATATTGTGTTCTGTGTGATTGTTATCAACTAGATTATCTGGATTAACAAGCACAATCTCGTGAGAAGAGTTATGCTGATTAACATCGTCGACACCTCGAATTTTGACCGGGTGACCACGTATTCCTCAAAGTTTCACCGACTCGTGGTACTCGTCGATACGGAATTAAAGGCAAGCTGAGTCCTCGGTATATCAGTCCATTCGAAGTCTTGGAAAGGATCGGTCAAGTCGCATATCGGTTAGCGTTGCCCCCTCAGTTATCCCATGTGCATGATGTTTTTCACGTATCTGCATTACGCGGATATCACTATCATCCTCTACACGTGATAGACTATACTCTCAATAAAATTGAAAAGGATCTCTCCTATCGAGAAGAACCGGAAAATATTTTTGATCGAGAGGAGAGAGGGACGCGTAGAAAAATAATTCCATATGTCAAAGTGTTGTGGAAGAATCATATGGAGCGTGAAGCGACATGGGAGACGGAAGACTTTATGCGACGTGAATATCCCGAACTCTTCTTATAAAGTAAGTATTTTCAATCTGTAACTCGATTTCGAGGACGAAATCTCTTTTAAGGGGGGGGGGGGAATAATTGTAAGACTCGTTTTTGAAAAACGTATAATTATTCTTACCCGAATTGATCAGTAAATAAAAATAGCAACGAAAGATAGTTAGGGGTTAAATGCGTCAATTACCTAAACTCTTTATATATATATATATTACATACATATATATATATATAGGCCCATTCATTTGCTAACCATGACATTGGTACTAACCGTGCTAACCAATCTCAACCGTAGATTGATGAGATCAATGGTCCACAATTAATTTATTTTTTATTAAATTAAAATGTTAAAAACGGTTATAAAAAATACAATGCATGTATGCACAGGGGTATTTTGGTCAAAATACAACTCCTTTTAATTTGGGGAATATACACCTGCCAAATTAAAATCCCAAACAATTAGGGATTTGATCCCCAAAATCGTGGGCATTGCTTTTAGATGAGATGAGATGCATAGAGAGGAAAATCTTTCCTATCGAAGGATCCCGATTTAAGTAAGGGATGGTGGTGAATCGTCTGTGAAGGCGGTGGCGGAAGACGCTGCTGAATCGGTGCAGGAGAATACATCGTCTCGGTTGCTGCCAACGGTGCAGGTTTCTCTTGTGAAACATGAGGTGGGCCTCGTCTGAAGCGGGTATGACCGGTACGATTTCGATCGAGTAGAGAGATAAACTTTTTGAACTTGGTGACGGCTACATCAGCTACGACCACGTAATCGGTGGTACTAGAAGAGACTGCAGGTGGAGAAGACGACGAAGACGGCGTCGTATTGATCTAATAAGATTGGTTTTGTGAAGAAAGTAATCTGATGAGATTATCAACGTTTATCGTCTATCCTTAGACAAACCCTTGAGCCAATAATGGCTCTACATGTGGAAAATAGATGGGTGGAGAAAATGTCAAAACATAACCTATTTTCGGTAGGACCGGGCTTACCCGATGAATCGGAAATATTTACATGAATCGGAAAATAGTGCATATGTGCATACTTGAATATAGTGCATATGTTCATGTGGGTTGTAGAAAAATATTATATACATATATGTGCATACTTGCACATAGGATTTATGTATATTGGCTATGGTTGTGCATCTCGAATTTTTGGGATGTGCATAATGCATGTATATACTTTTTATTGGCATATGTGCATGTTTGAATTGTGAGATGTACATGTCTTATGTGTGCACATGTGCATTGATGATTTGCTAATTTTAAAGTAACTTCTGGTCAATTTGGATAGTGCACATATGCATATGTGCATACATGTGCACAATATTTCTGTGTATTGTCTATAGTTGTTCATTTTGAATCTTAGTAAAACTAAAAAAAAACAAATTGGTAAAATTGGCTATGGCGTGAGAAATATATCAAATTCTAAAATTAAGGAAAAAGATAACTTCCATTCATAAACAGATGCAAATCAAACTTTAATTTTTAATTAATATATTTATTGTTTAGATAAATACCAAATTTAAAACCTCCTTAAAATATGGTATGCCTTAAATTGAGCGATTTATACATTTATTGTTTAGATAAATACCAAATTTAAAACCTCCTTAAAATATGGTATGCATTAAATTGGGCGATTTTATAGAATTCCAATTATGCCCTTCGACATTTAATAGCCTTGATCGATTAACATAAACAAATGAAAGCTTCTGATTGGTCGAAATTTGGTTAGCACGGTTAGCACCAATGCGGTGGTTAGCAAATGAAGAGGACCTATATATATATATATATATATATATAGAGAGAGAGAGAGAGAGAGAGGTGGTTTCATTTGCAAACCACCATTATATTGCAAACTTTGCAACCCATCTATAAACCGTAGATTTCACCAATTAACGGTCAAGATTGAAATAAGTTATTTATGGTAATAAAAAATTAAAATTAAATTATTAAGTTACTGAAATTAACATGGAGGGGTAAAATCGTCCATTGCAAAATGCAATCAACAACTTGTTATATGGGATAAAATCACGCTAGGAATCTTTGCTATATATATAAATTCATTATTAAATCTGCACAACTACATATAAATCTTTGATGAAAATGGTTAAATGGGATGAAAATTTTATTAACCATCGATGACCCATAATCTTTATTAACCATGGATGAACCTATAACCATATCCGAAATGAAACTGGTTCATCAACCGGAGATGAAACAAAAGTGAATCGGAGATGAACGGATATGCACCGGAGATGAACGAAAATGAACCGGAGATGAACGAAAATGAACCGGAGATGAAACGTAATGAAAAAAAATACGATGAAACGTATTTTTTAATGCACCGGAGATGAACGAAAATGAATCGGAGATGAACGGATATGAATCGGAGATGAAACGTAAGTGATCGGATATGAACCGGAGATGAAACGAAAGTGAACGGATATGAACCGGAGATGAACGGATATGAACCGGAGATGAATTCATTTATAAAAAAAAACAAAATAATTCCAGATTTGGGTTGCCAAATAATTAATCGAAAAATGATTTTCCAGAATTTGGTTTCCAAAATAATTAATAGGAAAAATAAATTTCATTTATCATAAAATTGTAATACCATGTTTATAAAAGAAGTAAAATCTCACATAAAACAAAAAAAAAAAAAAACAACGGTGACTATAAACCAAATTTTTACAGAATTTAGTTTCCAAAAATTCTGAATAGAACAAATATATTTCATAAATTGAAAACGGTTTATGTTTAATGTAAATATAAATTCCATAAATAACTCTGTCATATCAAAATGTCAAAAATACCCTTTCTGATAATTAAAAATAAAAAAGGTACGAAATTTTCTGATTGGTTGATATGAGTTTGTATAGTTTGCAATACATGGAGGGTTTTCATATGATCCCTCCCCTATATATATATATATATATATATATATATATATATATAAAGAAGGACATAGGAGAGAGAGAGAGAGGGAAGAAGAGACCTCTAAGGAATCATTAAAATTTTCTTATAATTTTGATTTTTTTTAAATAAAATTATGCATTAAATTAGTACAACTTTCTATTTTCTTTTTTATTTTTCACTATAGCTTTTACTTAATATTGATTTTTTTTAATAAATGGCCAAAAGTCTATTTAACATTTGCTAAAACAATGTATTTTTATTTTTATTCACTTCATTTATATTAGTTAAACAAATATGTGTATTGAAAAAAAAATTGTTTGAATTTAATCACCTTATTTTTTTCTTACTAACCTAACAATCAATATATATATATATATATATATATATATATATATATATATATATATATATATAAAGGAGAGCATAAGGGAGAGAGTGAAGAAGAGACCTTCAAGGAGACTTTAAAATTTTCTTAGAATTTTGAATTTTTTGTAAATAAAATTATGCATTAAATGAATACAACCTTCTATTTTCTTTTTTATTTTTCACTATAGCTTTTACTTAATTTTGAATTTTTTTATAAATGACCAAAAGTCTATTTAACATTTGCTAAAACAATGTATTTTTATTTTTATTCACTTCATTTATATTAGTTAAACAAATATGTTTATTGAAAAAAAATTTCTTTTGAATTTAATCACCTTATTTTTTCTTGCTAATCTAACATCAATTAATCAATCATCAATATATATATATATATATATATATATATATATATAAGGAAGGTATAGGAGAGAGAGTGAAGGAGAGGCCTCCAAAGAGTCTTTAGATTTTTCTTAGAATTTTGAATTTTTTTAAATAAAATTATGCATTAAATGAGTACAACCTTCTATTTTCTTTTTATTTTTTACTATAGCTTTTACTTAATTTTGAATTTTTTAATAAATGGCCAAAAGTCTATTTAACATTTGCTAAAACAATGTATTTTTATTTTTATTCACTTCATTTATATTAGTTAAACAAATTTGTTTATTGAAAAAAAAATCTTTTGAATTTAATCACCTTATTTTTTCTTATTAACCTAACATCAATATATCAATATATATATATATATATATATATATATATATATATATATATATATAAAGGAGGGCATAGGAGAGAGAGTGAAGGAGAGTGTTGGATCAAATAATTGTATTCAAGATTAAAGGGTCTAAACTGTATTTGTTTGATAGTTAAAGTTAAAGGGTTTATTTTGTATTTAGCTAATAGTTATTAAGCTATTGGGCCTCAAGTCCGTTTAGCATTTACCTAAGCCCATTAGGCATTAGGCCTGGGTATTTATAGTTTTGGTTAGTTAGTTTTTAGGGTCAACCTTTCATATTTTCATAATTATTGTTTAGAGAGAGGTAGCAAGTTTTCTCTGTAATCAAAGGGTATCAAGAACACTCAAGAGTTTCATTGTTTATTCAAGGGATTGGTATGTTACTCTGATTTATATATCTCTTGATTATTATTGTGTTGCTTGATTACTTGATTGATTATTTATCAACTAGATTAAACTGGGATAACAGAGAGGCCTCAAATGAGGCTTTAGAATTTTATTTAGAATTTTAATTTTTTTTTTCATAATTTCTGTGTGCGTTTTCGGTTTAAGATTGATCTTATTAGGTGTGTCGTGTGCTATTGAACACTATCTGATCGATTAATTGCTTTGAGAATTAACAAGTGGTTGAATTTATTGACTTTGTGTTTTATGGGTTTGCATGAATATCGTCTGTGTTCATAAAATTGATGCATGAAAGTTGCAATTGATCTATGATTTTGATTTCATTGTGATTGATATGTGTTTCTGGTTACAAAGATATAGTTTTTTGCATTCAATTTTTGGTAATTAAAGTGTTTTTTTCTGGGTTGTTCATCGTCTTCTGGGTCGACCAAGAACATACCGGTCGAATAGTTTTATCGGTCAAAGCCACTATCAGCCCAATCTTATTACCGGTCATATCACTCTATCGGTCGAAAAGTCCCCGGTCTATATTTCTTATCGGTCAAAAGAACTTATCAGTCCTTAGTCTTACCGGTCGAGTCCACTTTATCGGTTGAATTCTCATTACCAGTCAAAGCTTAGTATCGGTCGAATACACCCCTGTCATACTATCCCGGTCGACCAGTACACTCACATTCCACCTCGGTTGAATTAATACCGGTTGAATCAATACCGGTCAACCATATTCCCGGTTGAGCAAAGGACCGGTACAAGCATCATACCGGTCGAAGACCATTATCGGTCATAGCAGATTACCGGTCGAGTATTCATTATCGATCGCCCGAACCCTTGCCTATACCGGTCGAAGGCAGTTTACCGGTCAAAGAAGTCTCCCGGTCTTGCAGCATACCGGTCGAACAAAGTACCGGTACAAGCAACATCCCGGTCGAAGCAAGACACCGGTCCAAGCATTATCGGTCGAAGCACATTTTCCAGAGTTAGAAATTTTTTTGCAAACTGTAATATGGCCTCTCAAAGCCAGATTTTTTTTTCTAGGGGCGCTGCCCCTCGACCCCACCCGCTAACCAGGTAGCGGGACCCCCGTGCTAAGTCTGCGAAGGGGGACAAAGTTCTGTTCGAGATCAGCATTTTCTTTTTGTTCAGTATTATTTGAAGCGTTATACTGATTGAAAGGACTGCATTTAATTATTTTTGGAAATTTTTTTCTAGAATTTTTTGAGTGTGGTTTTTATTTTGATTCTAACGATCTCTTCTAGTTGATTGTGTTGATACAGAAAAGTTTGATTACTAACCATACAGCCAGGATGTCGAATCAGCTAAATATGTCTGAAGATTATAGCCATGATTTTAACAACATGCCTCTTTCTGAAGTAAAAGAAAAGGCTAAATATCTTGCTAGACAGTTGTCAAGAAATAGAGACAGGGCTGATGATTGTGAAAGGGAGATTACAAAGCTCAAATCCGAGATGTTACCTCTTGAAGCTGAGATTGAAAATCTAAAGATTCAGAACTCATCTCTTCTTATTCAGGTCAATGCTTTAAAAGAAAATTCAAAATATTCTGATTCTATAATTGATCTTGCAGGAATAATTGTGTCTAAAGAAAAAGAGATCTTAGATCTTCAAGCAAAGTTGAAAATATTTGAATCCAGCTCTACATGGTCTAAGAAGGAGTTAATGCAAAAAGAGCTTGATGAGCTTAGAAGAAGAGCAAACATTGCTCGCGAGACATCTGAAGAGCTTAGAAAGTCAAACTCTCGAATCTTTGCTGAAAGAGACTCTTTAAAAGATAAAGTTCTCAGTCTTGAGGTTGAGATTAAAACGATGAAAGAAAAGGCAACTCAAGACAGAGACAATACAATAGCTCAAGATGAATTGCTGAAGATAGAGAAAGAAAGAAAAGACTTTGCCAAGAAATTCTCTGATTTCTCCAGAAAATCCTTCGAAGAAAAGAAATCTTTAGAGCTTAGACGTGTTAAACTTTCTCAACAAGTTTCAGACTTTGAGAAGGTTATCATTCTAGAGAGAGAAAAGGCTGAGAATGAGAAGAAGAAAGCTGAGCTGAAGGATACAAATATAGACTTTTCTGAAGAAAAGAAAATATTTGAGACCGAGATAGCCAAGCTGACAGGAAAGCTATCTGAATTGTCAACAAATATCTTGAAGGAGAAGAATGCAAAATCTGAGTTGC
The DNA here is from genome assembly GCA_954870635.1 of Arctium minus. NCBI lineage: Eukaryota > Viridiplantae > Streptophyta > Magnoliopsida > Asterales > Asteraceae > Arctium > Arctium minus. The sequence continues at coordinate 104,704,124 of OX941084.1, read as the reverse complement.
ATAAGAAGTTTGATCTGATTGAAAAGGAAAGAAACAGTTTGTCCTCAAAGATAAAGGAACTTGAAGAGATCGTATTCAAGGTGAAGCTGACTGAGCACAAGACGCCAGAGTCAATAGCTCAATCACCAAGAGATGATCTAGCTGATTCAGATAGTTCATTAAAAACAGCTTCAAGTTCACATTTTTCAAATGTTTTCTATAATCCTTTCTATGATTTAGATGATTGTCTTACTTCTAAATCTACTGATCAGATTCGTCCTTCTAACCTTTTCTATGACAAAAATGTTGATGGTTCAGGTAACTTCAAGAAAACTAAGTCTCAAAAGAAAAGCTTCTGGAGAAGGGATGATGAGAAAGAAAGAGGAAACTGGATCTGGAGAGTTAAAGGATCCTCGTAGGAGAAGAAGAGAGAAGAATCATTTGTGCGTACATCAAATGCTAAATGGAACTATGCTACAAAAGGTAAAACTTTTGGCAAACCTGATCTGGTTTACACAATCCATCAATTGATCAGGTTAGCACAAAAGAAAATTAGTTGTTCCTACTGTGGCTCAAATGATTTTGTAAGAAAAGATTATGTGAATAACTTGTATGGTTCTTATTTTATCTCTCCTACTAGAACTGCAACTAACCCATTAGGACCCAAATACCAGTGGGTACCAAAAGCTAAATCTGTGTTGCAGGCACCCAAGGTTTAAGGGGGAGAAAGAACAATGGCTTTTGAACAAATCAGTTCAAAACTCGGACTTAATTGTCAAAAAGAAGGCTTCTAAGTAAATCAACTTAGAACCCGTACTTCAACGGAGAATGGCTTTTAATCACTTCTAATTAGAACCCGCACTTCAGTGCCTTATTTTCTGCTTTATGTTAAAAAAAAAATCATCAGTTAAATGGGAGAATATCTGTGATTTTAACAGATTTTTGGATACTTAAATGCTTATCTGACCCTGTGTTCTTAAAGATAAATACTTGCGTTTTATCTTGTCAATATACTTTGTCAAGTATTCATACACATAACGGTTCAGAACATTCTATTTGACTTTGTTATTACCATGTATCAAAAGTTAAATCTTTCTATGGTAATACTCACGTTATTTGTATTCACTGTTGATTGAATCAAACGTCATTTCATGTGCTTTCATTGAAAATATGTTTATATATTGTTCATATAAACAACATTCGTTTTTGATTCTCCAAAATCTTATTCTTCATGACAAAATGATATGAGCTTAATTGTCAAACTCTTTTAGTTTGAGGGGGAGAATTGCATCGTCATACATAACTGTTTTGACATCTCCGAAAGTCTTATTTTTCATGTAACAAGTGGTATTTGTGCTTACATGTACAAAACGTCTGTTGAACAGCATGTTCTTTTAGGAAAATACATGGGATTCAGTGTGAGAACTTAACAGAACTTCCATGGATTCACGATAACCAGTGTTTTCTACCCATGAAGTATTCCCTGAGTGATTGAGGGGAGAAGGGTCAAAATATTTGAGTGTTGGTGTGTGAAAAGAGGTAAAATGGAAAAGAGAGATTGGTTAGACGTGAGCATTAAAAGAAAGAGGGTGAGAGAACAGAGTAAAAGAATATTAAACTCTGAACCAAACTTCTTTCTGAGCCGGGCAGCCACATAATCTGATTGGTTCACATTCTTTGGTGACCATCATTGAAAAAGGAAACTAGCCCATGCCATCTCTTGTATACAACCCCACCAGCTACTCATTCTTTTCTCAAAAAGAGAATGTTTCACATTTTCTGGGGAAGCAGCATATATGCTATTGGTTCTTCATTTGGAAGATACTAATATTGAAAAAGAAGGAAAGTTGCCCCACCTTCGAACCTTTCTCATGCACATTGAGTCTTTGTATAATTTGTTGTTGTCTCAACAAGTTTACATATTTTGAGCCTATATTAAAAAGCAATCATCTATGCTTAATTTCTTTCTAACACATGCACGAGCACACAGAAATTTGTTTTCTGTCAGAAAGTTCATAGATAACCATGTGTTATTCGATGATTGAATGGAAGTCCTAGGGAGCCAACATCAAACCAGCTCCTTATATAGTAACTTTGTGTTACTCAGTGACTTTGTGTCATTGACAGACATTCTAACTGAGTCATTTGTTGATTCAGGGTTACACTTATTAAACTGTTTGAATTTGAAAAGATTCGAATGGTTACTACTTTCTATTTTAATCTGAAAAGATTGAAATAATCACTCTTTCCATCTGGGAAGACTGCTCTTATTTCTATACAGGGCTCATTACATGATGAAGATTGTGCTTACGTGATCATACACGATGAGGGAGATTGTCTTGAAAAGGGGGAGATTGTTTTGCAAAGTTTTGATGATGATGATTCTCAACACTCATCAAAAAGGGGGAGAATAATCAAACAAGGGAGAATACAAGAAGAATTGTTGACTGAAGATATCAAATATCAAAAGTTTTGAAGTTTTGAAGATATCAATGTTATATCTAAAGAAAAGTGAAGACAAGTGAAGATCCGAAGACAATTGCAATTTTTTTTTAATCTTGAATCCAAAGGGGGAGATTGTTGGATCAAATAATTGTATTCAAGATTAAAGGGTCTAAACTGTATTTGTTTGATAGTTAAAGTTAAAGGGTTTATTTTGTATTTAGCTAATAGTTATTAAGCTATTGGGCCTCAAGCCCGTTTAGCATTTAGCTAAGCCCATTAGGCATTAGGCCTGGGTATTTATAGTTTTGGTTAGTTAGTGTTAAGTCTGATTTTATAGTAATCATTGTATTTATAGAGCTTGGTCATATACTGTGTTTAGTGCTTATCAGTATTGTATCTGACCAAGGGTATTTAAGTCCCTTTGGTCTTTGTTGGTTGTAAGAATAACACGCACATAAATCTGAATTTCTGTTTTGCGCTCCTATTGTCTCTCTCTACTTTCTCTCTCTAAGGATTTAGAGATTCTTGGACTCTCAATTGGTATCAGAGCTTGCTAGATCTTGAGAGAATTGAAAGATTGTTTTACTGAATTTGAATTAGTGATCGAAATCGAAAATTTGATCGATTTTCTTGAATTTTTCAAGAAAATCTCGTTTTCTTGATTTCTCATCAAATTCGGATGTGTTTGTGATTGAATTGCTTTGAATTTTGTGTCTTTAGTTACGTTTTTGATAGAATGTCGTTGTTGATTCATACTATTTTGCAAGAAAAACGGTTTTAGATCATCGATTTTGTGTTTTTATGATTTTCTGGAAAAACTCGGTCTGCTTACTGTTTCATCATTGATTTTTGAGTTTTATTGTGTTTTAATCGAATTTGTTTGTTGAAAGGTGTTTTAAAGTTGTTTTCGAAACTCAGAGTATGCTTTTCTTCCATAAATTTCTTGTTTTTGTTTGATTTTGCTAGTTTTTCTTGAGTTTCTACGGTTTGCGTTTGTTCTTACAACTTTGCGTTTCATTCTTATGCTTTGCACCTCATTCATCATACTTTGCGTTTTTGGTTCACATTAGACCCGCAAAGTTCATTGTGCGTCTCAAGTGTCACACGCAAAGTCAGGTTCTCGGATCTTACTACACGCGCAAAGTTCACTTTGCGTTTCTAGTTAGACCCGCAAAGCTTCACTTTGCGTTTCTAGTGTGACCCACAAAGTTCCACCTTGCGTTCCTCAAGGCACCCGCAAAGTTCACTTTGCGTTTCTAGTTAGACCCGCAAAGCTTCACTTTGCGTTTCTAGTGTGACCCACAAAGTTCCACCTTGCGTTCCTCAAGGCACCCGCAAAGTTCACTTTGCGTTTCTAGTTAGACCCGCAAAGCTTCACTTTGCGTTTCTAGTTAGACCCGCAAAGTTCACTTTGCGTTTCTTGTTAGACCCGCAAAGTCTCACTTTAGTGTGTCATCTATATTTTTTTTCTTTTTAAACTTTATGTCATATCAAGTGTTTTTCAAATTGTCAATTTTTAATATTTTTTTGAAAATTTTCAATTCAATCTGATTTTTGATTTTCTGATATATAGTTTGGGACGGTCATTCACTTCAAGTTGATTATTTTATCAAGATGTCTTTGCAAGCACAGATCTACAAGAATGACCTCATGATGTCTTTGGGGTCTGATACTCGTCCACCAGTACTAATCAATGAGAACGAATTCGAACAGTGGCAGGATCGGTTTATCAACTTTATTGAAAGGCAACCTAATGGGGATAACATGATGAAATCTCTGTATGAGGGTCCTATGGTGAGGAAAATGAAAGTGATTCCAGCTACTGCTACTACTCCAGCTACAACAGTTGAAACACCTTTAAGTGAATATGACGAAAAAGAGCTATCAAGATATAAAGCAGACAGTCAGGCTAAATCAAATCTGATTCTTGCTCTTCCCAACTCCATCTATAACAGAATCGATTGCTTCAAATATAACCCTATGCTGATGTGGACACAACTTGAGAAGATTATGCTTGGTTCTGCAATGTCTACTCAGTTACGACAGACCAGATACATGAACAACTTTGAAAAGTTTCAGGCAAAGGATGGGGAAAGTTTGAAGAGTGTGTTTGATCGATTCTGGGCTGTTATCAATGATCTTTACAAGATTAAAGTTACCAAGACTGAATTGGAGGCTAACTTGAAGTTTCTGAATGCTTTACAGCCTGAGTGGAATAAAGCATGTCATAGAATGAGGAACGATGTTAGGATCTCAACAATGCAGATTCAAGAACTGTATGAGATTTTGCTGACTGATGAGAGTTTGGTACTGGAAAAGAAGGCCAAACTGGATAAAAAGAACAAGAAAACAGTTGATCCGGTTGCTCTTCTCATGAAGCAACTGAATGAACAAGCGTTGTCTGATAACGCTTACACCGGGTCAACTGATGACGATGGAGAGGCCTTACAGAAAGCTATGATTCTTCTCTCCCAACACTATCAGAAGAAGTTCCAACCAAGATCGGGTTCCAACTCTTCTCGTTTCTATTCCCGAGCCAAAGACTGCTGCTTACTACAACTGTGGAAAGCCGGGTCACATATCAAAGGAGTGTAGAGCAAAGAAGGTTAAGGACTCAGCTTATTACATAAGGAAATTGGAACTGGCTGAGAAAAGAGAAAGTGGATCAGCTTTGCTAGCCGAGGAAGAATTCTGGCTGGATTATTCCGATGATGAAGCATCAAACGTCGAGATCGCTCAGATGTGCTTGATCGGAGATGATCAGTCAGATGATTCTGATTCTGATGCTGATGAGGTTTACTCTAAATTTGATTACAAATTTATTACCTCTCAGTTTGATATTATGATAACTGCTTTATCTGATTTGCGTTCAAATATTTTATCTGAAAAGAATCTAAATTCTGAAAAGTCAGACTTGATTGACAAACTGAAAATTTCTTTGAAAGATGAAAAATCCATTTTAGAAAATACTAAAGACATCTTTCAAAAGAAATTAGATGATTTGGAAAATTCAAATAAGATTTATCTTGAATCATTGACGGCTTTGACTAATTTAAAAGATGAATTTTTCAGATAAAATAAATAAGTTAGAAGAAAAGCTTTATCGAAGAGACCAATCTGAACAAACAATTTATATGAACAAACCGAGGAGTGAAGAGGCTTTAAAACAAATGTGGGGACTTGGTTTTGAAAATCCTCATTGTTTAAACAATGCAATTGAAAAATCCCCAACTTTATATAAATACGATTATCTGACTCTTGCTCATTATGCTTCTCAATTTAAGATTGATTGGATAAATGAGAAGCAAGTGTTAGAAATGGAAAATTAGAAAAGAATATATAAAAAGAAAAATGAAATTCCTTTTGTTTATACGTCCGAAAATGCCAAATATTTTCCGAAAAAATCAAGAAGAGGAAGAACAGTTTTAAATGATATATCTTCTGTTAAATCTTCAGTGTCTAATGATTTTGTTCCTTCTTATGCTCCTGATTCTGATAAAGGAAATATTTCTCCAATCATTTATGATTCGAAGAAATATACTCCTCCGTTAATATTAGAAGGAAAAATCATAGATCTTGAAGATCAGATAGAAGATCAAAATATTTTGAAGAAAATTGAATCTGATATTATTCTTTCCTTCATGACGTCTAGTCTTGAAGAAAATTTATTTTTTCAAAAATCAGATTCCATTTCTAGCATATCTTCTGATTCTAAGGAAAATAAAAAGGAAATTTCAAATTTTAAAATCTTTTCTCAAAATAATTCAGACTCCGAGGCAAATTCAGATTTATTAGTTGATCAGATTGGTTGCTTGGATAAATTTATTTCTTCTGATTTAAATATTAAGTCTAAAATTCTTGATGATTCTTTTACGCTAAATGATCAATATTATAAACCTAAGCGTAAAAGAAGACGGTCAAAGAAGTCGAAGAAACGAGATACAGTTCTTTCTGACTGTTCTAAATCTTCTGATATAATTCTTACAGATGGGGCTTTGAGCGCTCAATCAAAGAAGCAGATCTGGAGAGCGAAGCCAAAATCTACTGATTCTATGTTTGAGGGAGATCGATATGTAGACAAACTTTATCATAGTGATTCATTTGCTATTTGTAATAAAGTTTCAAAATATTCTATAAAGAAAATGTTTCAAATTTCCAAAAATGTCTCACATTCGTCTTCTGATTCTAGTTCAGATGATCATGCTTTCTCCTCTGATGGTTGTGATTATTTCTCTGATCATATTCCTCATGCTTTAAATTTTAATTCTGATCATTATATCCCCATACGAACTGCAACTAACAAACACGGGCCCAAATACAAGTGGGTACCCAAATCTTTATCTGATTTAAAGTTGCAGGCATCACATGTTAAGGGGGAGTGAGAGATCAATGGCTTTTGAACACAACAGTTCAAAACCCGAACTTCAATGTCAAGATTATGGCTTCTGAGTAATTCAGCTCAGGACCCGTACTTCATAGACTCGACTTCTAAACACAACAGTTTAGAACTCGTTCTTCAATGATTAAGCTTCTGACTTAATGAGATACTGTGAGTACATCAATTTTATTTCCGCTGCATATATCTTTGATAATGACGGTATTCCAGTTTTTCTCAATGTTTCAAGAATCTGAGCTTGTTTATCTAACTCATGAATTTGTATTACCCAAAATTTTCTTTTAATATGAGACACAAATTTATTTTCTTCAATGTAAAAGATGAAATAGTTGAATTTTATTTTGTTCCAAATAAATATCTATTAAAAGTTTAAATCTTTACAAATTTTATTCTATAAAGTAAAGTTTTACATTTTTTCTTTTATTTGAATAAAATATGTGTATAGGATAAATTTTCAAGTTCTTTTGCTTATATTAAAGTTTTTATATGGTCAAATTTCAAGTCTTACAAAAGTCGAAAAGTCAGCAACATGTTTGAAACTTTTATTAATGCTTTAAAGATGTGTGAGTCGGAATTTTTATAGTTTACTTTGCTTAGACTACCTAAATGATCAGAATTATAGATCGGAATGAAAATATGGGCTAAGCATTTAGACGTTGATCTGAGTGATTGAGATGCTTAACAAATTCTTAAAATACAGAAATCTCTAAGTTCAAAAGTTTGTACCTGTGACCTTTCTGGTTTGGGAAAGTAAGTTCCGTGGGATGCTAGTCATCTGGTCCCCTAAGGTCATTTGGTATGGGAGTGATCGAACAGAAATCCTTCTATAGAATCAGATCGAAAGTCGTGTTCTACTGGTATGAATAGGTTTAGGATATGTCGATGTAGCCTTTCTGATCTGGGAGAGTAAGTTCCAAGGGGTGCTTGACACCTAGTCCCCTAAGGCCAACTGGTTTGGGAGCGGCTGACCCAAATCCTGCAATAGGGTCAGATAGAAAGTTACGTTTACGACATGTTCTTTACTTAATAAACTCTTTGATTAAAAGATGCCAAAGTGCACAATGCTTACAAGATGCCAAAGAGCACACTCATGTGAAGATGCCAATGAGCATAATGCTAAAAGATGCCAATGAGCACACATCTCATGATACTTGGTGATATGTTTGAGTTGCGATAAATCTGTAAATTTATGAATATCTTAATTCTTGATGGCTTAGTGTGAGTACATGCAAAGTTCTCTATAATATTTTTAGAATTGCATTTTCTTGTAAGCTAATCGAAGATTCGCATGTGAGCACACTTAATAGATTGCTGGAAGTTTTTGAAATTGAACATGTCTTAACTTGATATGCAATGAAACTTGTTCTTGTATCCTACAACATATGTTTGATTTCAAATGATTGATAAAATTGTAATATTTTACTCTGTAAGAATTTAATTTGTTTAGTGTTTAAAATTTTATATGTTTAGTTTTTACATTCAGTATATTTTTCTTTCTACATTAATTTCTGATCACTGTGTTCTCATAATTATATTTTAATGGGTTTATGCATTATTCAAGGGGGAGTGAACAAAGAGATGTATTTCAAAGATTATATCTACTTTTGAGGGGGAGTGTCTGATTTTCTTTACATAAATGCTATCTCGAATTGTCTTATCTAATGCATTTGTGTAGGGGGAGTCAAAGAGCTTAACAAGGTAATTTTTTTTCTAAGTCTACTTTGCACGTCACATGTGAACCGCAAATCTTGCTTTGCGCGTCACACATAGAACGTAAACCTTGCTTTGTGCTTCCTGCATGGAACGCAAACCTCCTCTGTTTTCTCTGTTTCTTTGATTTTGAAGATCTTTTGCTGCCTCGTCTCCAACATTTGCATGACCAAGTTGATAAAGATCATCAAGGTCATGAGGGGGAGAAGTCAAGGAGAAGTTAAAGAGACAAAGAGTTCAAAAGATTATCTGTTGATCAAGATTCGCTCAAAGATTCCATTCACTCAGCTATTTCAAATTCTTTTGCTGTTCTTGCTCCGAAAACCACAGTTCATTCAAGATCATTCAAAAGAGGTGTATCGTCTTGAGCTTAAGCAGCAAAGAAAATTTTCAATCTGCAAGATGCTGAGAAGAAATTTTTTCTTAAAAGTCAGAAAGCTTCTGAAAGTCGCTTTGTTGGTCCGTGCTATTATAGAAGACAATTTTTGAAGACCAAAGCGCCAATGATTACTAAGGGGGAGATTATTAGGTCTGATTTTATAATAATCATTGTATTTATAGAGTTTGGTCATATACTGTGTTTAGTGCTTATCAGTATTGTATCTGACCAAGGGTATTTAAGTCCCTTTGGTCTTTGTTTGTTGTAAGAATAACACGCACATAAATCTGAATTTCTGTTTTGCACTCCTATTGTCTCTCTCTCTACTTTCTCTCTCTAAGGATTTAGAGATTCTTGGACTCTCAGTTAGTTTTTAGGGTCAACCTTTCATATTTTCATAATTATTGTTTAGAGAGAGGTAACAAGTTTTCTCTGTAATCAAAGGGTATCAAGAACACTCAAGGGTTTCATTGTTTATTCAAGGGATTGGTATGTTACTCTGATTTATATATCTCTTGATTATTATTGTGTTGCTTGATTACTTGATTGATTATTTATCAACTAGATTAAACTGGGATAACAGAGAGGCCTCAAATGAGGCTTTAGAATTTTATTTAGAATTTTAATTTTTTTTTTTAAATAAAATTATGCATTAAATGAGTACAACCTTCTATTTTCTTTTTTATTTTTCACTATAGCTTTTACTTAATTTTGAATTTTTTAATAAATGGCCAAAAGTCTATTTAACATTTGCTAAAACAATGTATTTTTATTTTTATTCACTTCATTTATATTAGTTAAACAAATATGTTTATTGAAAAAAAAATCTTTTGAATTTAATCACCTTGTTTTTTCTTACTAACCTAACAATGTTTATAAATCAAAACTTTCATAATTCATAATTTTATAAGCTAATATGAATTACTAACCTAACAATGTATATAAATGAAAACTTATATTAAGTGAATAAGGTAACAATTTTTGTAAATGTTACTGACCAACAATGTTTATAAAACAATTATTTAATTAGTTTTGTTTTATTATTTTAAATTTCAAATATATTTTTATTTACATAATTACTAACTTAAATGAATAAACCAACAATATTTATAAATACATTTTTTTTCTTAATAAGCCAACAATACTTATAGATCAAAACTTTTATCAAATGAGTCTATTTATTTATTATTTAATTTTTTTATAGTTTTAGTAAGGTAAAAATGTTTTATTAAAAATTGATGACAATCAATTATGTTATATCACTAAAAGTAATGTAACAATGGTTATAAATTAAAATTTTTATTTAATGAAATATTTATTCAATATTGATGACAATCAATTATGTTATATCACTAAAAGTGATGTAACAATGGTTATAAATTAAAACTTTTATTTTATGAATCTAATATCAATATATATATATAGATATATATATAATGTAATAACCATGTTTTAATCAAGCAATATATATTTGGGAAAAGAAGTGGAAAATTTCATTAAGGAGGGATCTATTGTGTAAGTTTGGGAAAAAGGGGTTTTAACCCTAGGAAACTAGAGTGGTATGTGGGAGGCGACTGACTATTGAGAAGTGGCTTGTGGGCGATTTTAGAGAACGGTCGAGGAAGAAAGGACTCTCCAAGGATTTCAAGCGTGAATTCAAAATCTCTTTGAGGTAAATCATCTGATAACCAAAAATCCTTATATCTGATTGTTCATTTCTGTAATGGTTCTGGTTGTGGGTTTTGTTATCGATCTGAGGTTGGGTATTCTGGGCATGATAACCTGAATGTTAAGATTGTGGGATTAAAACTTGATAATGTCTATATATGTTATTTCCTTTTAGTAATTAATGTCGGGGGATGTTGGTTTGTCTGTATCGATTATTTGAGGATTGGGTTATGTGTTTAACGTTATCGAATCGATCGAGATTGGGATCAAGTGACGCCGGTCGAGTCGCAGACATCGGTCGAGAAGAGTACCTCGATTCACTTGATTCCGGTCATCGGATTATATTGGTCCGGTCGATAAATAGTATGGCACCGGTCGAGTGAAAGTTTGGCATCGGTCGTTAATTGGGAGAGACCCCGGTCGCTATGTGAGGGGGAACCCCGGTCGGCCAATGGGGGGGGGGGGAGACCCCGGTCATGGCTTCGTACACCGGGCGACCATATAGGCCGGTCCCCGACTTCCTCTTCTGGGCCGAAGCCCAGCTACCTGTTGGGTTAACCAATCTGTTGGGTCGCCGTATTTTAATTGAATCCTGGCCCAATCTAATTGATGTAAAGGACTTGGTATCATGTAGCAATTATATGGTTAATTAGGCCCTTGTCCCTTAGAGGGTAGGTATCATGGGAATTATGGGTTAAGGACCTATAAAATAGTTTAAATTGTCGCTTAGAGCGTTGGATTTTAAGCTAAGGGCGTCAGGTGAGTCTTTCTGAACTAAATCCTTCTGCTAACGAAAGCATGCGAAAGTTTTATTATAAACTGTGTTTTATATATGATGGCATGAGTATTATGAAAATTATATGCAAGCATTGAAATGATGTTGCTTTAGTACTTGCGAGTTTTATTTAAATGTTAAAGATGATTTTTCTTTTTATTGACAAAGTGGAATTGTATGCATTCATGGTCCTAAGCGAGTAGGCTCAAAGTCGGGGGGTGTGGCCCGCCTGTGCTCATACCGGGGTGTGTGTTCTGTTTATGCCGTTGGGGGGGGGGGTGTCACAACAAAGGCAGTGTGAGTCACAGACACGCTGTCACCTTAGGGTGGCGGTAGTGTGAGCGAAGAAGTTGCTGAAAGTTGAAGGTTTTTCCTTGAAGCTGAAAATGGTTTATTTTATGATAAATTTTTGATTGTTTGTTTGATGAGTTAAAGACTGTTATAAGAGGGGACTCATTAGACCTTTCGGTCTAACCCTTGCTCTTTTCAAATCTAAAACCCTTTTCAGGTAAAGAGGGACAGTAGAATGAGCAGTTGCGTTTTAAGAGAAGTTGCGAGTTGGAGCTGATTGATAGGACCTCTATTGTAGATTCATATCAGTGTATGCTCAGTTGTGTACTATGTTGTCTTTCCGCAAACCTTGTATTTTTAGACGTAGAGTTGGGCCTTTTGGATTTATTATTTATTAAAGTTGGTTCTGTCTCTTGTAGTGAGAGATGTGGTCATTACAATTGGTATCAGAGCCATAGTTTAAGGGATTTAGGTAACCGGATGGACCTAAACTTAAACTGTGGAGTAGATGGACACAACTGAGATATAGGAAGCCTTTAAGAAAGACCTTGATCATTGTGAGGCGTGATAACAATAGTGAGTACCCTCATGTAAGGTAAATTCAGAATCGCATCTGGCCAATGCCATTATGAATTTACAGGTGCATGGCCATACTCAATTGCTATTGTTGAGTGTGGTTCTGGGTGTTCTATCCATAGATTGATAAAGTTAGTCTAGCGTGTGGTGGAAGTTCGTATTGGGTAGTAAGGTTAATACCATTTAGGATGCATGTCGTCATGAATGTAGATATTTCGCTAGGAAAGTATCTCCGAAGCCCATAAGGAAGACAATGATGATAGGAGGGGAGCTTGTCGCTCTAAGGGAGTCTTCGGTAGGTAAAGGGGTATGTCGTTTAGTGAGAAGAAGGAGAGTGTTAATCCAAGAATCGAAGGTTACAATTGAGGCTTCTAAAGCTGTAGTTAATTGAAGGGGGTTGAGAGACGATGTCAGTGTTGGCTGATAATATGTAGTGAGGATCAGATGGGAATGAGTTACCGCTTGGTTTGTGAATCAATAGTCACTGTGATGACTAGTGTTGGGCTTCCAAGGTTGTTAGAAGACGATGGTGCCGGAGGTTGTGGCCGACTGGTTGGTCGGAAGCGTGGAGTCTGGAATAAATTATAGTGAATGTAAACAGTTGACCTTGTTAGAGTAAATATCCTTCAATGTCATTAAGTCTCATGCATTGTGTGTCAAATAAATTGCTGGAGCTTTTCATATCTTTCACATCATACGTTTTGGCAAGTGTGTGTCTTACGAAGTAGTTGTTTTAAAAACGTGTCGACCATGCGTATATGTGTTTGAATTGAAAAGACAAGTTTTTGACTTTGGGTGATAAATTTTGAAAAACATTATATATTTCTTTACAAATGAGTCGACCTTTGGCTATGAGAATCAAAACAACATTTGATCGCATGAATTTATAAGTGAGTTGAGTATAAACATGTGTTGTCATATCAACAGGGGTGAGAGCCTTTGGCATGCTTAGTGTAAGCACTTTCTGGGGTATTTTTATAAATTATGTGTGTAGAGTTCATCGGAAATATTTTCAAATGTGCCAACCCCGACAATGGGATGTGGTTAAGAGAAGTTGTTGTGGAGTTGAGGTAAAATGATTCTTGAAACCGTTGTGCATGGCTAAGTCAGTGTCGTGTCGTGTACACGTGAATTTATTTTCTGATGTAGGTATCTTCTAAATTTTCAAACGTATCGAGAGTTTAATTATTTGTGTGTCATGCATGAAGGCTATGAATTCTCTAGGTCTAGGGGAAAGGGTTGCAATTAAGAATGATGAAAGTTTGGGAGTGGAAGTGTGTCACCCGATCAGAGGGTAGGAAATATTTGATAGTAGTATCCTCTTAAGTAAGGATGGTGATTAGCGGAAGTGGTTAATGGAGGCACTGACCTATAACGTTAAGGATGATGGTACCATAGTGGCTTTCCGTTTGTTCCAAGGCTTGAGTTGTGATTGTCGGCAAATGGTTGTGTCGGGAGCGGGATTTAATGTCGTAAAGATATTTTAGCAGTTAACGGCTGCGGTGGAAGAGGTATATTTCACTGGGAATCCTTGTTGGTTGGAGACATGGTGGAAGTATCTCAACGCCGACTGTTGTCGTGGAAGTCATAAACCATTTTCGTGGTGAATTGCGGAATGCTGGAAATGAAGAAGTAGTAAGGGTAGTTTTGAGGAGTTTCGTGAAGAAGCGAAGAGTTATTCAGAAAAGGTGTGAACCTAATGCGATGTTGGACAGCATTGTGTGGATCTTACAAAAGGGGAAGATCTTTAGTGCGGTCAGGTGATTCATTACCGAAGAGATCTTGATGGTTATGCGGGAGCGAAGTTTTTATATAGCACAGCTGGGAGGGGTTGCGTTTTGAGCATTTAAGTCTTCGAGGTAGTATGCTTAATCTTTCAGACTACTAGAGTTTGATTCCAGCAGATTGCGATGAGTCGACAAGGAGCGATATCTAGTTGAGAGGTTAGAGGATCATAGTTTTGTGATTTATCCAGATTCGAGAAAGGCAAGGCCGTGAAATGCCTTGAAGTCCGATTTTAGTTAATGACCAGTGAGAAGAGATCGGTATGGGTATGTGTGACCAGTGGTCGTGGAGATTTGTAGTTACTCTGGGATGAAGTAGTAGAGCGATGGTTGTACCCATGTGTTGGTGATGTCTTTATGACATATCGGAGAGTGCAAATCATTAACGGGTTAGGATCTTTCTTGAAGATATGTATAAGGTTGGCGTTATTGTTATAGGAGGAACGTCCCCGTCCAAAAATCTATGGGGGATGAGTTGTATGTGGTAAAAATGTGGTTAGGATGCTAAGTTGAGAATACTTTTTTGTCAAATGAGGGTTGGCAGTTATCAAAGAGAGGAACTGTGTGTTCTGATCTTCGGAAAGTTTGGGGCGGGATTATCTTATATTCCTATAATGATTGTGGAAAGTGTCGAACTGCTTAATCGGGGGGGGGGTTGTGTAGTAGATAGGAAACCCGTGGGCTCGTTGAAGCACTCATTAGGGTGAAAGGATTCTAGCAGATTGGGTAATCCTGTTTGGAGAGCGAGAATTGTGTGGCGCTTCCGAGTAGTGGGTAATGCTTTGGAAGAGTTGGGGTAGATTATCTCGCGTGAGAATCGTGGAAAGTCGGTTGATCAAGCATAGGAATGTAAATGTGATTCGACAATTGGGAATCATCGAGAAATAGAGTAAGTAATGTTAGGTGAACCATGTTTCTTGCATTGAGAAGAATGTGAAGATGTCATGCCGGAAAGGTGGGAAAGCTGAGACAAGAAGTTTGACAAGTGGCACAAAACGTGGAGGTACGTTTTCAGATTCGGCTGTTAGCAAGTTTAAAAATCCCTAGCGTAAATATGGGGGATAGAGAGATGGTGTTTCGGGCGGTGTAGTGTTGACAAATAAAAATGGTGCGGTTGTCCCAAAAGTTCACGTCTCTAATCAGTGAGCCGACCGTTAAAAGTGGGGTTGAAGACTTCAAGGAGTAAGGTAGAGGTGGTGGAATGTAATGCTCGGAACGAAGAATCATAATGGCAGTTTTGGGGTAATGCATGAAAAAGGGAATTCCAAGTGAGATAGTTGTCCAGTGATAAACTATTTGGATTAGTTTGTATGAGCTTGTCTGCTCTTCGATGAGCGGGTAAAGTTGGGTTTTATCGTGCTTCTGGTTAAGTGATTGTGGATGTAATGAAAAAGGGAGGTATGCGCCGTATGATTTGGCCAGTTGGAACCGATGGATTTCGAGGGTTTGGAATTATGGAAGTTTCTACCAATATGTGAAAAGTTGAAGAGGTGACGCTGGGGCGATATTTGTTCAGTATGTAATAATTGGATAATGCCAAAGAGTGGAGATCAAGGTGGTTCGAAAAAAAAAGTGTTGTTACGTTTGATTTATGTCCTGCTAAGAGGGGTTGTTTGCGAGGTCAAGTTGCATAATAAAGAAACTCGTGATTTCGAGTTGTTGGTGATGTTTACAGTTGCCGACATGTTATGTTGGGGAGTTGGGTGAGTACTTAGTCAGTGATGCGTGTTGTCGGGATGTGACTCCGACAAAATTCTATCAGTTAGGGAAGTTGATGTATTCGAGGGGTAAATTTGATGGTTGTGTACGACTATGTATTGTTCAGAATGGTTTGGATAATTGAATGGTACTATTTCAGATAGATTGAGAACTATGAGTCATTAGTCTTAAGCGGTAACATGTGTAAAGTTACTAGTCTCGCATTGGAAGGTGTGACCCGATTATGAAAGAAATGGAAGTTAAGACCTAGATTTGTTGGGCTGTTGCTATCGTGGAGCACGTTGGGGAAGGTAGCGCATGGACTGGATCTAACCGTGGATCTGCGAGGAGTGCACCCCGTTTTCCACGTGTCGAATCTGAAGAAATATTTAGTAGAGAGCGATGTCGCTATATCTTTAGAGGATGTCCAAATAGATAAGAAGATAAGCTATATAGAGGAACCAGTGGCTATATTGGGTTGTTTTTGGATCGTAAAGTGAAGAAGTTGAGAAGCAAGGAAATTCCCTTGGTAAAAGTTCAGTGGCAATTTCACAAGGGTGAGGAAGCGACTTGGGAGTTAGAGTCGGTTATGAAGAATCAATATCCCAGTTTGTTCGGCGAAGGAATTCCGGGGACGAAATTCCCTTGAGGGGGGGATATTGTAATAACCATGTTTGAATCAAGCAATATATATTTAGGAAAAGAAGTGGAAAATTTCATTAAGGAGGGATCTATTGTGTAAGTTTGGGAAAAAGGGGTTTTAACCCTAGGAAATTAGAGTGGTATGTGGGAGGCGACTTACTATTGAGAAGAGGCTTGTGGGCGATTTTAGAGAAAGGTCGAGTGTAACACCCGCAATTTTATCGACGGGTGAAAAGTTAATCATTTCCCAAAGTTCGGGGGGATAAATGAAACTTGGGTTTAAATAAATATCAACTATTGAGATATTTAAAATATCTCATACTGATACTTGTTTTGAAGACCAGAGAGAGCGAAAGGAAGCTTTGAAGTGGGTTTTTCGATTTCTTGTCTTTTGAGGTATGTTTTTAGCTTAATCTTTCGTTTGAAGTGTTATGGCCGGTGTAGATTCCCATTGTGTATCTTTTCAACCGTCTAAAGATGTGTTTTTTAACGTTTTGAGTTTGGCCGGAATCTGGGTGTACTCCGGCGAGTTTTGAGTGAGCAGGTCGACCGGTCAGGGAAGACCAGTGGTCGCGCAAAGTGGCATTTGCGCCACACTTTGGTCGCGCGAAGTGACCTTTGCGCCACCCTTGGGTCACGCAAAGTGTCTTTTGCGCCACCCCTTGATCGCACAAAGTTTCTTTGGCGCAAAGCCTTATTTTGTGCCACTCTCATGTCGCGCAAAGCTTTCCTTTGCGCCACCTTCAGTTCGCGCAAAAGCCTTCTTTTGCGCCACCTATTGTTCGATGTTAGCTTCTGTTGTCTTTAAGTTTTAGTCAGAAAGTGGGAGAGTTATCTGCGTTTCGACTTACCGATTCTTTCGGTGTTGTCGTAGGTAGCATTCGTTAGGAAGAAGAAAATCTGAGGTGAGTTCCTACTAACTTCTCTAAACTGTTATATATGTCAAAGATGGTGTTTTTAACTCCTATATATCTCAATGGTTTCGAATTTTCCGTTTTTATTTACATTTGTTAGAATTTGGGGTTTCGAGATATTTTAGGGTTCCCGAACACTTTTGACTAAAATGATGGGTTCCATCTTGTTAAATTAAAAGAATGTTTTACTTTCCCTGTTGTGTGGCTTAGTTGAAAGAATGCATATAATCTTGTTTTATGATTATCTTTCTTACCAACAGTTGATCTTGAAAATGACATTTTGAAATATAAATGTTTTGATAGCTATTTATCTAGCTTGGATGGTCACATGAAATATTGTGACAAGTCATGACTATACTAGTGGATCCCTAGGTATCGAGTCGGCTTATTGTTGGGATGTTTGTACCCCATTGTATGTAGCTAGATGCATTTGATCTTCGGGGGCATTTGGTACGGTTATGTGAGACCGGTTACTAGCCATGGGTCAAATGCAGTCTAGTGAATGAGTATGACTAGTTCCTTGGGGGCCTCCCTCACATCATAGTACGGACCGAAGCGTTCGTGGCCATAGTTCCATGTCTTAGCTCATAACTCGGATTTTGTGGCTTACTTTGTGTTCCACTACAATCCTCGGTAAATCGGGTAATCCCCATCATCGAAAGATGTGTTTCGGACCGGTAGTCCTTTTGTACCAAAGAACTCCATTTGTATAACTAAACCTTTGGAAGGATTTAATTTGATACAGTTGTTTATATCTCTTTGAATTTATAAACTGTATGTTCTCACTAGGCTTTAAGCCTAACACTTTTTCTCAAATAATGTGTATAACAGGTTTCCCTTAGCAGTGGGGTGCACAGGGTTTTGAGAGTCGAGCGTGGACTCGAGGCATTTTGAGATGACTATTATTTGGTGTTGGGCATTGTTTAAGTCCCATCTTTTGGTGATTATGGATTGTCAACTGATGTAATCTAGATAGTTTTGCTTAGATTAGTTTGTTGTCAATTTCCATAACCAAACACAGGTTTATACCAAATATGAATGTTGTGTTGCCATATTCCCAGGTTTTAATTTACTCTGAATTTTAGAGGGTAACAAGTTGGTATCAGAGCTCTAGTTTAAGTGAACTAGGCATGAATGTAAGATGTCTAGACTTAGACCGAGTATGATAAGAATTGATCCGCGAGATTGGGTAGAGCTTCTAAGATGGGTTAGTCTTAAAGTAAACGGAAAGTACGTTTATCAGGCGTTGTGGCAATGGTGACGAGAACCTTTATGTGTTATATGTTCATAATCTCACTTAGCTAATGTTATTATGAGGATATTGTACATAAATGTGCTTGAATTTATGTTACTATGACAATTGGTAATGTGGTAGTACGTTTCCTTTGTGTTTATTCAATCTCTCTCTTATCTCTTTCTCCGTTCTGTGAAGCAGTTCAGTATGGTGAATACGCGTGGTAGACCGCGTACGCATGTTGATGGTCTGGAAGCGACAGCCTCCACCGCTGGTCAGCCGGAGGGAGTTGAGGTTGTTGTGCGTCCACCTGTTCAATAAATACTAGGTGGGGGGCCAGAGGTCATTCCGCGTGTAGACCTGGCTTCGTCCCACCCAGTCATCAGGGATGCTAGTTCCCCGTCTAAGTTGATGGCCAGCATGATGTTGGCAACGAGGGAAGAGATGGCAAAGCAACAAAAGTTTCTGCTGAAAGTGATTGAGGACCGCGATGTGAACAATCGGAGGAGTGAGACGGTTGTGGAAAACATTGTAGCGGGTCCTAGAGGCGCTGGTACAGGGGTCAGGGCTGAGGAGCACGGGATTGTTGGTGCTCCAGGAAGTAGGAAAAGTTGTTCCTACAAGTCCTTTCTGGGTTGCAGACCGCCAGAGTTCTATGGTTCTGATGACCCGACCATGTGTGTGAAATGGATCCAAGCGGTTGAGCAAGCTTTTGGCTCTTCCGAATGCGGAGATAATCAGAGAGTGCGGTTCGGTACCCAACTGCTGAGGGATACTGCGCTCATTTGGTGGAATGTCATTCAATCCACCCTATCTCCTGCTGTGTTGGCTCAGTTGTCTTGGGCCGAGTTCAAGAAAAAGTTGTTAGAAGAGTTTTGCAATGAAAGAACAATGGACCGAATCGAGAAAGAATTCCGGTCTTTGGTAAAGGGAAGCCTGACGGTGAGGGAGTACACCCGTCAGTTCATGGAGAAGCTTGATATGGTGGGGCACGCTGCCCCAACAGAGAAGGATAAGATGAAGGACTATCTGAATGGTCTACCCGCGGACATGCAATCCATGGTCCACAATTCTAAAGCTTCTAACCTCCGCGAGATGGTTGAAGAAGCTCAGTACATGGAAGAGATGTTCGCGAGGAACAAAGTTGAGAAAGTTGTGGTGGTGACTGATAAGAGAAAGTGGGAGAGCAGTTCTGTACCTCCCAAGAGAACCCGACCTTTTGTCGAAAACCGCAGCTTCGGCGGTTATCAAGAAGCCAGATGGTGCTCGAAGTGTCGAACAAAGCACCATGGTAACTGTAACCCCACTTCTAGATTCTGCTTCAAGTGTGGTAAGAATGATCACACCGCCCGCGACTGTTCTGTCGCGGAGATGTTCTGCTTCGAGTGTAAGGCATCGGGGCATGTGAACAGAGATTTCCCGAAGCTCAAGACGGGTAGCGTGGCGGCAAAGAAGGAGAACCCTCCGACGGTTCCGGGTCGAGCATTTCAGATGACGGCAGAAGAGGCCAAGGCATTCGCTGATGTGGTATCGGGTACTTTTCTTATAAACTCTGTACCTGCTCGTATTTTATTCGATACGGGTGCCAGTTTCTCTTTCGTATCTGAGTTGTTCTGTCAAAAGATTGTTATGCCCACTACTAGTCTTGAGGATGCATTAGTGGTAGAAATAGCCGATGGTAGTCAAGTTCTGATCCACGATGTTCTGAAGCAGTGTACTCTTAGCATCGAAGGGAGAGAATTCTCGATCGATCTACTACCGATGTTAATCGGGGGTTTTGACGTTGTGGTCGGCATGGATTGGTTGTCAAACAATCATGCCGAGATCGTATGTTCCAAGAAGTTGATTCGACTTTCCAACCCC
The DNA here is from genome assembly GCA_954870635.1 of Arctium minus. NCBI lineage: Eukaryota > Viridiplantae > Streptophyta > Magnoliopsida > Asterales > Asteraceae > Arctium > Arctium minus. The sequence continues at coordinate 104,683,770 of OX941084.1, read as the reverse complement.
TCTAGCGAAGTCGTTGTCATCTATGGTGAAAAGAGAAAAGGTGAAGTGTCAATAATCGCAATGGCAAAGGCACGCAAGTGCTTAGTAAAAGGATGTTCGTCTTTCCTAGCCTATGTGATCGATGCCAAGTTAGAGAAATCAAAGCTGGAAGATGTGAAGATTGTGCGTGAGTTTCCAGATGTCTTTCCGGACGACTTGCCCAGGTTACCACCCGATCGTCAGGTAGAGTTTCGGATTGATCTTGTGCCTGGAGCAGCACCAATTGCTAAAGATCCTTACCGTTTAGCGCCATCAGAGATGCAAGAAATGATGGCACAACTCCAAGAGCTTTTGGAGAAGGGCTTTATAAGACCGAGTTCGTCACCCTGGGGAGCTTCGGTCTTGTTTGTAAAGAAGAAAGATGGCACGATGAGAATGTGCATTGACGATCGTGAGTTGAACAAAGCTACAGTAAAGAACAGGTATCCGATTCCGAGAATAGACGACTTGTTCGATCAACTTCAAGGAGCGGGATGTTTTTCCAAGATCGACTTACGTTCGGGTTATCATCAGGTGAAGGTGAGAGAAGAATACGTTCCGAAAACAGCTTTCAGAACGCGTTATGGCCATTACGAGTTTCTCGTGATGCCTTTTGGCCTAACGAACGCACCGGCGGTATTTATGGACTTGATGAATAGAGTATGTCGACCATTTCCTGACAAGTCGGTCATTGTATTCATTGATGACATACTCGTGTACTCCAAAAGCGAGTCTGAACATGAACAACATCTGTGGGAAGTGCTTGAAGTGTTGAGAAAGGAAAGATTGTACGCCAAGTTTTCCAAGTGTGACTTTTGGCTTAAAGAAGTACAATTTCTGGGTCACGTTGTCACTCGAGACGGAGTGAAAGTGGATCCCTCCAAGATTGAAGCTATGATGAATTGGGAATCTCCCAAGAGTCTGTCAGAGATCCGAAGTTTCTTGGGTCTGGCGGGGTACTACCGGAGATTTATCCAAGACTTTTCAAAAATTGCTTCTTCCTTGACAATTTTGACTCGGAAGAATGTGAAGTTTGAATGGACCGAAACACAAGAGAAGGCATTCCCGATACTTCAAAAGAAGTTGTGTGAAGCTACGATCTTGTCATTACCTGAAGGGTCGGAAGATTTCGTGGTTTACAGCGATTCTTCGAAGATAGGGCTGGGTTGTGTGTTGATGCAACGAGGCAAGGTAATCGCTTACACCTCAAGGCAGCTTAAAATACACGAGAAGAATTATCCAATCCATGATCTGGAGTTAGCGGCGGTAGTGTTCGCTTTGAAACTTTGGCGACATTACCTCTACGTCACGAAATGTACTCTTTATACGGATCACAAGAGCCTGAAATATGTCTTTGATCAGAAAGAGCTGAATATGAGGCAAAGGCGGTGGCTCGAGTTGCTTAAAGATTATGACTATGAGTTGCTTTACCATCCCGGTAAGGCGAACGTGGTGGCCGATGCGTTGAGTCGGAAAGACTACCGCGGGAGTATTCGGGCTACCCATTCGAGAATCGAGCTAGTGTCTAGTCTTGTTGAAAAGATCAAGACATCACAGGTGGAAGCACTGTTAGAAGAGAATCTAAAAGATGAAGTCATGACGAAGCAGCGTTTACTCTTAACGGAAGATAGCCGTGGAGTAAAACTGTTCAACGGTCGTGTGTGGGTACCCAAGTTTGGGGGTAACCGTGAGATGTTGCTAGAAGATGTACACATGTCCAAGTATTCCATTCATCCAGGGAGTACAAAGATGTACAGGGACTTGAAGTTGCACTATTGTTGGCCGGTAATGAAACTTGACATGGCACGTTACGTTGAGCGTTGTGTGACGTGTTCGCAAGTTAAGGCCGAACATCAGCGACCGTATGGGAGTCTTCAGTATTTAGAGATTCCCGAGTGGAAGTGGGAGCATATCACCTTGGACTTCGTGACGAAGTTGCCTAAAACTCTTCGAGGTCACGATACCATTTGGGTCATAGTTGATAGATTGACAAAGAGCGCTCACTTCTTGATATGCGCGAGACACTACCGAAGGATAAGTTAGCAAAGCTTTATATCGATGAGGTGGTCTCGAGGCATGGAATACCATTGTCGATCGTGTCGGATCGCGACAGTCGGTTCACTTCGAACTTCTGGGATGGGTTTCAGAAAGAACTTGGTACTCGAGTAAAGTTGAGTACGGCTTACCATCCGCAAACCGACGGGCAAAGCGAGAGAACGATCCAAACTTTTGAAGACATGTTGAGGTCTTGTGTCATCGATTTCGGGGGTATTTGGGACTATCACCTACCTTTGGTGGAGTTTGCTTACAACAATAGCTACCACTCGAGTATTGGAATGACACCTTTTGAGGCATTGTATGGGCGAAAGTGCCGAACTCCCGTGTGCTTGCTTGAAGCGGGAGAAAAGCAGTTCGCCGGACCTGAAATTGTGCAAGAGACGGCCGATAAGGTCAAGGTCATTCGTGAAAGAATGAAAGCGGCTCAAGATCGGCAGAAAAGCTATGCCGATAAGAAGAGACGACCGATGGAATTCCAAGTGGGCGACCGTGTTATGCTTAAGGTGTTGCCATGGAAGGGCATTATTCGGTTCGGAAAACGTGGGAAGCTGAGTCCCCGTTTCCTCGGACCTTTTAAAGTGCTTAAACGGGTGGGTTTGCAAGCCTACCAGTTGGAACTGCCACCGGAGTTGAGCAGAATACACAACACGTTTCATGTTTGCTACCTCCGAAAATGTTTGGCGGTAGAAGAAAGCGTCATTCCCCTTTCAGAGTTAAGGGTAGAAGAAGGTAACCTTTGTGTGGAAGAACCCGACGCCATCTTAGAGAGAAAGTCTAAGAAATTGCGTCACAAAGAAGTCACTTTGGTCAAGGTGCAGTGGAAGCATCACCGGGGAGCAAATGTGACATGGGAAGCGGAAGAGGATATGAAGCGTAGATATCCTCATCTCTTTGGGTAGTTGAATTTCGAGGACGAAATCATTCCCAAGTTGGGGAGGATTGTAACACCCGCAATTTTATCGACGGGTGAAAAGTTAATCATTTCCCAAAGTTCGGGGGGTTAAATGAAACTTGGGTTTATATAAATATCAACTATTGAGATATTTAAAATATCTCATACTGATACTTGTTTTGAAGACCAGAGAGAGAGAAAGGAAGCTTTGAAGTGGGTTTTTCGATTTCTTGTCTTTTGAGGTATGTTTTTAGCTTAATCTTTCGTTTGAAGTGTTATGGCCGGTGTAGATTCCCGTTGTGTAGCTTTTCAACCGTCTAAATCTGTGTTTTTTAACGTTTTGAGTTTGGCCGGAATCTGGGTGTACTCCGGCGAGTTTTGAGTGAGCAGGTCGACCGGTCAGGGAAGACCAGTGGTCGCGCAAAGTGGCATTTGCGCCAACCTTTGGTCGCGCGAAGTGACCTTTGCGCCACCCTTGGGTCACGCAAAGTGTCTTTTGCGCCACCCCTTGATCGCGGAAAGTTTCTTTGGCGCAAAGCCTTATTTTGCGCCACTCTCATGTCGCGCAAAGCTTTCCTTTGCGCCACCTTCAGTTCGCGCAAAAGCCTTCTTTTGCGCCACCTATTGCTTGATGTTAGCTTCTGTTGTCTTTAAGTTTTAGTCAGAAAGTGGGAGATTTATCTGCGTTTTGACTTACCGATTCTTTCGGTGTTGTCGTAGGTAGCATTAGTTAGGAAGAAGAGAATATGAGGTGAGTTCCTACTAACTTTTCTAAACTGTTATATATGTCAAATGTGGTGTTTTTAACTCCTATATATCTCAATGGTTTCGGATTTTCCGTTTTTATTTACATTTGTTAGAACATGGGGTTTCGAGATATTTTAGGGTTCCCGAACACTTTTGACAAAAATGATGGGTTCCATCTTGTTAAAGTAAAAGAATGTTTTACTTGCCCTGTTGTGTGGCTTATTTGAAAGAATGCATATAATCATGTTTTATGATTATCTTTCTTACCAATAGTTGATCTTGAAAATGACATTTTGAAATATAAATGTTTTGATAGCTATTTATCTAGCTTGGATGGTCATATGAAATATTGTGACAAGTTATGTCTATACTAGTGGATCCCTAGGTATCGAGTCGACTTATTGTTGGGATGTTTGTACCCCATTGTATGTAGCTAGATGCATTTGATCTTCGGGGGCATTTGGTACGGTTATGTGAGACCGATTACTAGCCATGGGTCAAATGCAGTCTAGTGAACGAGTATGACTGGTTCCTTGGGGGCCTCCCTCACATCGTAGTACGGACCGAAGCGTTCCTGGCCATGGTTCCATGTCTTAGCTCATAACTCGGATTTGTGGCTTACTTTGTGTTCCACTACAATCCTCGATAAATCGGGTAATCCCCGTCATCGAAAGATGTGTTTCGGACCGGTAGTCCTTTTGTACCAAAGAACTCCATTTGTATAACTAAACCTGTGGAAGGACTTAATTTGATACAGTTGTTTATTTCTCTTTGAATTTATAAATTGTATGTTCTCACTAGGCTTTAAGCCTAACACTTTTTCTCAAATAATGTGTATAACAGGGTTTTGAGAGTCGAGCGTGGACTCGAGGCATTTTGAGAGTCGAGCGTGGACTCGAGGCATTTTGAGATGACTATTACTTGGTGTTGGGCATTGTTTAAGTCCCATCTTTTGGTGATTATGGATTGTCAACTGATGTAATCTAGATAGTTTTGCTTAGATTAGTTTGTTGTCAATTTCCATAACCGAACACAGGTTTATACCAAATATGAATGTTGTGTTGCCATATTCCCAGGTTTTAATTTACTCTGAATTTTAGAGGGTAACATCGAGGAAGAAAGGACTCTCCAAGGATTTCAAGCGTGAATTCAAAATCTCTTTGAGGTAAATCATCTGATAACCAAAAATCCTTATATCTGATTGTTCATTTCAGTAATGGTTCTGGTTGTGGGTTTTGTTATCGATCTGAGGTTGGGTATACAGGGCATGATAACCTGAATGTTAAGATTGTGGGATTAAAACTTGATAATGTCTATATATGTTATTTCCTTTTAGTAATTAATGTCGGGGGATGTTGGTTTGTCTGTATCGATTATTTGAGGATTGGGTTATGTGTTTAACGTTATCGAATCGATCGAGATTGGGGAACCAAGTGACCCCGATCGAGTCGCAGACATCGGTCGAGAGGAGTACCTCGATTCACTTGATTCCGGTCATTGGATTATATTGGTCCGGTCGATAAATAGTATGGCACCGGTCGAGTGAAAGTTTGGCATCGGTCGTTAATTGGGGGAGACCCCGGTCTCTATGTGGGGGGGAACCCTGGTCGGCCAATGGGGGGGGGGGGAGACCCCGGTCTTGGTTTCGCACACCGAGCGACCATATAGGCCGGTCCCCGACTTCCTCTTCTGGGCCGAAGCCCAATTACCTGTTAGGTTCAACAATCTGTTTGGCCGTCGTATTTTAATTGAATCCTGGCCCAATCTAATTGATGTAAAGGACTTGGTATCATGTAGCAATTATATGGTTTAGTAGGCCCTTGTCGCTTAGAGGGTAGGTATCATGGGAATTATGGGTTAAGGACCTATAAAATAGTTTAAATTGGGGATTCACCAATTGATGTTCCTTTATAGGTTTCGGTTAAAACCGTGAGAGTAAGCGTTGGATTTTAAGCTAAGGGCGTCAGGTGAGTCTTTCTGAACTAAATCCTTCTGCTAACGAAAGCATGCGAAAGTTTTATTTTAAACTGTGTTTTATATATGATGGCATGAGTATTATGAAAATTATATGCAAGCTTTGAAATGATGTCGCTTTAGTACTTGCAAGTTTTATTTAAATGTTAAAGATGATTTTTCTTGTTATTGACAAAGTGGAATTGTATGCATACATGGTCCTAAGCGAGTAGGCTCAAAGTCGGGGGGTGTGGCCCGCCTGTGCTCATAACGAGGCGTGTGTTCCGTTTATGCCGTGGGGGGGTGTCCCAACAAAGGCAGTGTGAGTCACAGACACGCTGTCACCTTAGGGTGGCGGTAGTGTGAGCGAAGAAGTTGCTGAAAGTTGAAGGTTTTTCCTTGAAGTTGAAAATGGTTTATTTTATGTTAAATTTTTGATTGTTTGTTTGATGAGTTAAAGACTGTTATAAGAGGGGACTCACTAGACCTTTCGTTCTAACTCTCACTCTTTTCAAATCTAAAACCCTTTTCAGGTAAAGAGGGACAGTAGAATGAGCAGTTGCGTTTTAAGAGAAGTTGCGAGTTGGAGTTGATTTAGAGGACCTCCATTGTAGATTCATGTCAGTGTATGCTCAGTTGTGTACTATGTTGTCTTTCCGCAAACCTTGTATTTTTAGACGTAGATTTGGGCCGTTTGGCTTTATTATTTATTAAAGTTGGTTCTGTCTCTTGTAGTGAGAGATTGGGTCGTTACATATAAAGGAGGGCATAGGAGAGAGAATGAAGGAGAGACCTCCAAAGAGACTTTAGAATTTTTTTAGAATTTTGAATTGTTTTTAAATAAAATTATGCATTAAATGATTACAACCTTCTATTTTCTTTTTTATTTTTCACTATAGCTTTTACTTTTAATATTTTCTTAATATTGAATTTTTTAATAAATGGTCAAAAGTCTATTTAACATTTGCAAAAACAATGTATTTTTATTTCTATTCACTTCATTTATATTAGTTAAACAAATATGTTTATTGAAAAAAAATTCTTTTGAATTTAATCAGCTTATTTTTTTCTTACTAACTGAACATCAATATATATATATATATATATATATATATATATATATATATATAAAGGAGGGCATAGGAGAGAGAGTGAAGGAGAGGCCTCCAAAGAGACTTTAGAATTTTCTTAGATTTTTGATTTTTTTTAAATAAAATTATGCATTAAATGATTACAACCTTTTATTTTATTTTTTATTTTTCATTATAGCTTTTACTTTTAATATTTTCTTAATATTGAATTTTTTAATAAATGGTCAAAAGTCTATTTAACATTTGCTAAAACAATGTATTTTTATTTTTATTCACTTCATTATATTAGTTAAACAAATATGTTTATTGAAAAAAAAATTCTTTTGTATTTAATCACCTTATTTTTTCTTACTAACCTAACAATGTTTATAAATCAAAACTTACATAATTCATAATTTTATAAGCAAATATGAATTACTAACCTAACAATGTATATAAATGAAAACTAATATTAAGTCAATAAGATAACAATCTATATCTATATTAAAGGAGAAACCAAAGGTGATGATGTGGCCTCTCCTACAATCAAAAAACTCATTTATCTTTTTTCTCATGCATCCTTCTTTTAACTTTTTTTTTAATATTCAATGTTATAAATATTGATTATTCATATATGCACCATTCTTTTCGCTTTCCCTAACTCCTCTCCATCCCCAATTGTTTCGTTTTCTCAAGCTTTTGGTTTTCTTCATCTAGCAAATAATCTCTCAAGAATCAATCTATCAATTTAAGTTACATATTTAACTTTATTTGGTTGTGTTTTGAGTTTAAGACTTCGCTTCATCATCCCCCATCTCGAATCCGATGGATCGTATACACAAGAAACAAAACACAATTTACATCGATTTCGAGCATCTATATCTATATTAAAGGTGGAGATACCAAAGGTGATGATGTGGCCTCTCCTACAATCAAAAAACTCATTTATCTTTTTTCTCATGCATCCTTCTTTTAACTTTTTTTTTTTAATATTCAATGTTATAAATATTGATTATTCATTTATGCACCATTCTTTTCGTTTTCCCTAACTCCTCTCAATCCCCAATTGTTTTGTTTTCTCAAGCTTTTGGTTTTTCTTCATCTAGCAAATAATCTCTCAAGAATCAATCTATCAATTTAAGTTACATATTTAACTTTATTTGGTTGTGTTTTGAGTTTAAGACTTCGCTTCATCATCCCCCATCTCGAATCCGATGGATCGTATACACAAGAAACAAAACACAATTTACATCGATTTCGAGCAATTTCAAGTAAGATTTTCATATGCCAAGTATATTGTTACTACAAGTTTCTTATCACCTACAAACTTCATTTGACTTCTAATATGTAGTTTCTACGACGTTTCCTTCTCAACGTTTCATTCATCTTTTTTTTTCAGCGTTCATATTTTCATGTCTTTATATTCTATTACTAAATGTTTGTTTTCTGTTTTATGCCTCATTGGTGATAACATTGTAAAGCTTCACTGAAATTAGAGGTATTATTTCATCTCTTACTTCTTTAAGTTTCAACAAATCATTTGTGATACTATTTCAATCTATTTATTTCAGTTTCATATTTTATTTGATTTTATCCTATATCTCAAGTAATCAATGTTAGTGTTGGATTTCAAGCAATACTTTGAAAACTTGCTCATTAAGATATATGGAATTCTTAACGCTGTTTATTTTCTATGTGTGGGTTAGTGTGCAATTTCGTTTTAATCTTAGCGACAACTGCATTAAAAATCTTTTGGTCATTGAAATGGTGAAATTTTATTTAAAAAACAAGTGTTATCTTCACATTATCTACTTTCCCACTTGGGATTAGATTATTAATTCAATATGCTTAACATACATGTAGAAATAAATAACGACCATGAATCTTATAGACTGTGATTCAATAAAATATCTTTGTAACACTACCATTTATGGTTTTATTTTTCTTCTTTATAGTTATTGATTTCCACATTTCTTAAAAACCAGTGAATCTCATGTTTTTGTATATTTTTTTCTAATTATCTTAACTTTGCATACTTCATGTTTTATATTCTGAAAAAGTCACCCAGTTGATATTTCTACCAATACTATTTTAATGCTTATCTGAATTCAAACCACATGTAAAAGATTGTACTGAGAATTCTAGATTAAATTTAAGCACAGATTAAATTTAAGCACATTTCACTGTATTAGTTATTATGAATATCATCTGATCAAGAAACTTGAGACTTATCTACAAGTTAAAAAAAACTGCTATGATTTATATGAGTTTTGCTTTGAATTAGTATGAAACTTATCTTTCACGTCATATTTCTTAACTTGAATTTTTATCTTCCTATTATGTAAGGAGTGTGTGTGTGTTTGCGGTATATAATATTTTATACTTAAAAGCATTTGTTGTTGTTTTTGTAACTTCACTTTAGTTTATAGAAGGATTCTTATTTTACGTTATGTAGATTATATTCATCTGATAAGATGATGAAATTTTCTTAAACAGATTTCAATTAAGTGCAGTACATAATTTTGAAACTCATCTTTTATGAGGTGTACTAAAACTTTCTTTTTTAGAAATAAGGATTCAATTAGTTTTGATATGGTTTCTATTGACGAAAATATGTGTTCTTAAATTACTTTATTCTTATGCTCATACCAATTATTAACAAATTGTATTATGCTTATCGTTTGGTTAAATCTTTTTATGTTCTATAGGTGTTTCTAATGACGACAAGAAGGAAATGTGTATGTTTTGCAAAATTTCAAGGTTGTCGAGAATTATAGACCTTGGTTATTTCAACCACGTATGTTTAGCTGGTTGGATTAGTAAAATTCATGCCAACCTTTGGGGTCTCTCCCATTTGGAGAGTGAACATACGTTTAGGCGGTAGTTATCGTGCCATATAAGTGTACATTTGTTTCTTTCTTAACAAAAATGTCAAAGATAACGTTCTCTTTCCGGATTAATGTTACTCATTTTATTTGACTTTACAAACTTTTTCCTTAACAATATATATAAATATACATACATACACACAGATGATATGAATACGATTTGTAGATAATTGTAGTTATCATCTAACATTTATTTATATGGACAAATTATATATTACTGAACCTAAATTACTCACATTACCGCGCAACACGCGGTTTCCACACTAGTTTTTATAAATGTTACTAACCTAATAATCAATATATATATATATATATATATATATATATATAAAGGAGGGCATACGAGAGAGAGTGAAGGAGAGGCCTCCAAGGAGGATTTAAAATTTTCTTAGAATTTTAAATTTTTTTAAATAAAATTATGCATTAAATGAGTACAACCTTCTATTCTCTTTTTTATTTTGCACTATATCTTTTACTTAATATTGAATATTTTAATAAATGGCCAAAAGTCTATTTAACATTTGCTAAAACAATGTATTTTTATTTTTATTCACTTCATTTATATTAGTTAAACAAATATGTTTATTGAAAAAGAATTCTTTTGAATTTAATCACCTTATTTTTCTTACTAACCTAACAATGTTTATAAATCAAAACTTACATAATTCATAATTTTATAATTTTATAAGCTAATATGAATTACTAATCTAACAATCAATCAATATATATATATATATATATATATATATATTAAAAGAAGAAACCACGTCTATTGACGTGGACTCTTCTCAGAGCGAGAAACCAACCTATCTTTTTTCTCCTTTTTTCTCCTTTTTTCACGCTTCTCTGCCTCAATATCCACTTTAATTCTTCCAAAACCTATTCACTAGAGTTGTCTTTCGAGCTTCCATCCATTATCATCTCTCCTCCCAAACCTCTTCATTTTTCATTCATCATCGTCTCTCATCCAGACCAACTACGGTCCAAAGCAAAGGTTTCCCCGCCTTCCCGACTTCCTCCCTTCTCCATCTCTCACGATTTCTCACTTTTTTTTTCATAGTTAAATAGTGTGTTTGGGGTGCTTCTCCTCCTCAACTGACTAGCGGCCTCTTCCAAATGCTCCATGTTCGTCTCTCCGATCGGTAAGCATATATGGCCATTGATTATAAGATAATTATTGTCTACAACATCGGAAATAGTAACTTTTTAAATTACATGTACTATTTGGTTAGGGCATGCGAATCTGAATTTGAGAGTTTGGGGATAATCAACACAAATCCAATTGTGAAAACATATGTGGTTAATGGATTATCAAATATGGGGAAGAAACAGATGGTGAGAGCAGCTTTAAGATTGAAGCAAATGAGGGCTTATGAATATAGTCACTGGATTTGACCTTCAATTACTCAGAGATCTTATCAGGCTACTGAGATTATTGCTTTAATGGAGTTACAGGAGGTCAAATTCACTTATCCACCTCATTTCCATGACACATTCTTCTAACATTATTTCACAAATTATTGATTTCAGTTTCATCAAGGTTTGACATAAGATCTATAAAATTGTTAACACTATATGTTTTCTCAAATTATCGATTTTGGCAAGGTTACTTTCTCAAGTTATTGATTTATGTTTCATCAAACTTTTTCTATATTCTATGATGCAAGTGATGATGATTCAGGATGATGGAGATGTTGCAATGGTTGGGATACAAATGTTTGGCAGCGAAAATGGTGGGTCTCATACCGATTATTTATTCATGTTTAAGATGATTAGTCCCAAAGTGTGTATGTTTCAGTTTATTAGTTTCCTTGGTTTTACATCCTCGACAGTTTGGAACCGGGTGATTGGTATACCAATTAGAATTATATGGTTGGATTAACAAAATGAAAGATTGATGGTGACTTCCATGATTTATTAAAATATACTCCCTCCGTCCCAAAATAAATGTCCACAATGAAAATGACACACAGTTTTAGGAAAGTGCAATTATGTTGGGAACTGAAGATTTGTTTAAGTATTATTACTGCTGCCAGTACAACATGGTTACTACTGCTGAGCCAAATTACTACTGCTTGTAGAAACTAATACTGCTAAGCATAGTTACTACTGCTGGTGAAGATTAATACTGCTCAGAGTGTTAATGCTGCTATGACTTAATACTGCTTATGTGATAATCTTGGTAAGCCTCGAAGATCAAGGTTTGAAGATAATCATGAAAGGTTGAAGATAATTATGGAAGAATATACTGAAGATCTTTTATGTTTTGTAATTATCTTTTATTTTCAGTATATGTATAGAATTATTCAGCATAGTTAGTTAGACGAGCATTTTAAGCTTTTGTTTTGAGAGAGAATTAACCTCAAGGTTTACAACCCTAGTTCTAGAGAAGTAGAATTCGTCTTGGTGAGCCTGTTCATCAAGATTGAGGTTTTGTGTGAAAACTTGTAACTTTAATCATTCAATTAAGTTTACAAGTTGTGATTTCTACTTTACTATTATATTGATATTTGAATATTAAAGTGTTTTTCCGCAACTTCTTTAATATTGTTTCTGAGTTTTATTATTCTTGTTAAGAATCAGATCCTGACAAGTGGTATCAAAGCCTAGTTTTCTCAGAAACCTTCATTCATCATGGACAACACAGTTGAATCAAACAGTACTATTGTTTCAAAGGTTCCCATACTCAAACCTAATGAGTTTGACATGTGGAAAATTAGGATCAAGCAGTACATCCTCCTTACAGACTTTTCTATGTGGGACATTGTTGAGAATGGTCCCTCTGCTGAAGGTAAAATTGGACAAGATGGAAGAAGACCACCTCCAAAAACTGATGCTGAGAAGAAAGTGAGACAATTGGAGATGAAAGCCTTAAGCACCCTGCTTTTGGCCATTCCTAATGAATATCAACATCAGTTTCACCACTGCACTGATGCTCAAATTCTATGGAATGCTTTAGAGAAGAGATTTGTTGGCACCAAGAGCACTAAGAGGAATCAAAGGGATATTCTCAAGCAGCAATATGAGAATTTTACATCTTCAAAAATTGAGTCTATGACTCAAACTTTTGATAGATTCAATAAGTTAATTGGTGAGTTAGCTACTGTTGGAGTCCAGATGGAACAAGATGATGTCAACCGAAAGTTCCTCAGATCTCTTGGAGATGAATGGACCATGTACACTGTTTCATTCAGACAGAATGACAAATTGGAAGAAAAGGAACTGGATGATCTGTACAATGACCTGAGAATGTTTGAATCTGAGGTGGAAGCAAAGAAGAAGCCTACTGGATATGTTCATAATGCTGCACTCCTTTCAGCATCAACTGATTCTACTGCTAACCCTGAATCAGTTAATGCTGCTAATGGAGTAAATCAAGAAAAAGGCAATGAATCTGTTTTTGAAGCCTTTCTTTCCAGCCATGGTAACTCCTCTTTAATCAATGATGACTTGGAACAACTTCATCCTGATGATCTTGAAGAGATGGATATTAAATGGCAGATGGCCATGCTTTCTATGAGGGAGAAGAAGTTCATCAAGAGGACTGGGAGGAACAACTTCTCCCAAAGAAAAGAATATGGAGGAGGCTTTGATAAGTCAAAGGTGGAGTGCTACAAGTGTCATATGAAGGGACACTTTGCCAGGGAATGCAGAAGTGGAGTGTCTCACAATAATCACCAACAAGCTCAGACTGGAAACTTCAACCAGAACAGAAACTCTGCTCAAGCTCTTGTTTCTCAACAAGGAATGGGGTTTGACTGGAGTGATCAAGCAGAAGAGGCCAATCAAAATCAAGCTCTCATGGCAGAGGTATCTGATCTTCCAACTGAGGTACTTTTTAATCTCTGTTCTCAAACTTGTATAGACACTGTTAAAAGGTACAGGGATCACAACCACAGTATGAGTGATGACCTTAAGAGGTTAGAAAAGGATAGAAAAGACTATGTGAAAATTGTTGAGAGGTTTGAGGAACAAATTAAAGGGTTCCAAGCCAATGAACTTCAACACACATATGATACAAATTACTGGAAGTGGGAGAAAAATGAGCTAGAAATCCAACAGACAAAGTCTAGAGATGAGAATGAAAAGTTGAGAGGAGAGCTAGCCAAGGTTAAGCTAGATGTGGAAAAGTTTTCATATGCTTCTAAAGCCATGGATTCAATTCTAAAGGTCCAAATCCATGATAAGCTTAAACCAGGAATTGGGTACAATACCACACCACCACCATACAACAACAACTACATCCCTCCTAAATCAGACTTGCTAGAGACCAAGGATAGGAAGGACTTGCATGAGGGAGCCACTAAGATAGATCCTTTAGATGAAGTAGTTGTTGAGGACAAGACTAAGAAAGAAGCTGGTAAGAGTAAGGATAATACTGTGAGTGGTGAGATTCCCTTAGAAAATAACATTCTTACCAATGAGGGTGGTGGAAGGGATTGGGTCAAACCTGATGATGTAGAGAAGACTGAGGGAAAGTCTAAAAAGGTCCATTACAAGCAGACTATAGTTGTGAATCCTGTTCTTTGCAAACAGTGTGCGGGTAATAAGTCTGAGCCCCTAAAACATGATAAAAGGAGGGGCAATCAAAGAAATTGGAATAATCAGTGGGCTCAGAAACAAGGAGTTGATCTGAGTAGAATCATCAGACCAAAACCTTGTTTCATATGTTGCAAAATGAACCATCTTGCCAAGCATTGTTATTTTAATCCTATTAACCAAAGAATAAATTTTCAAAGATTTGTGCAAAAACCCTTTGGTTATAGGAAGGATGAAAGGAACCATGTGGCTAAGAAACCTGTTAAATCTAAAAGCCACATGAAGAAAAAGACTGTAAAAGAGAGTGTGAAGATGTGGGTTCCCAAAAGTACTAAAACTGTTAGTACTGCTACCACAAATAGTGCTGCTGACAAAGATAGTGCTGCCAGAAGCAATACTGCTGCTATCAATGTTAGTGCTGATGAGAGTATTAGTACTTCTAAAAATAACATTGTTAGTACTTCATCATATATTAATACTGCTAACTCTGTTAGTGCTTCTAACAAGGTTAGTACTGCTAAACCTGTTAGTGTTGCTAACTCTGTTAGTACTTCTAAAATTAGTACTGCTTCTAGTGTTTGTGCTTCTAGACCAATCATCTTGACAAAGTACTCCAGTAAAGAGTATTCTAAATTTAAAAATCTCATCAAAAAGGTGTGTAAGTACTTTGATGAGAAAGGGAGGCCCAAGACCACTTTGGCTTGGGTTCCCAGTCAATACTAATTGATTTATCTTATGTGCAGGGCAACCAACAGCTCAAGGGAAAGAGCATTTGACATGTTGATAGTGGTTGCTCTAGGCACATGACAGGGAACATGGCTTGCCTCAAGAATTTCAAGAAAATTGATGGAGGGCAGGTTGCCTTTGGTAATACTCCAGATGGAGGTAAGATTAGTGGTAAGGGTGATGTAACAAAAGGTAAGATGACCTTTGAAGATGTTTACTATGTTGAGCAGTTAAGATACAACCTGTTAAGTGTATCACAGGTTTGTGACAAAAAGCATAGTATATTATTCACTAATTCAGAATACATTATCCTTGCTCCTGGATTCAAGGTAGTTGATGAAAAGATGATACTACTAAGAACTCCAAGAAAGGATGTGTCACATGAACTTTAAAACAATGAATAAACTTGTTAAAAACAACCTTGTAAGAGGTCTGCCTTCAAAAGTCTTTTCATGTGATGATTATTGTGTTGCTTGTCTCAAAGGCAAACAACACAAAACTTCTCATAAGCCCAAAGAGTTGAACACAATTTCTTCTTCTCTTTAGTTATTGCATATGGATCTGTTTGGTCCTACAAATGTCATGAGCATAGGTAAGAAATCATACTGCTTAGTTATTGTTGATGATTACTCTAGATTTACTTGGGTATATTTTCTAAGGACTAAGGATGAGACAAGTGGACTGATCAAATCCTTTATTCTAAGAATTGAAAACCAAACAAATCAAAAGGTAAAAGTCATTAGGTCAGATAATGGTACTGAATTTAAAAATCTTGACCTAAACACCTTTTGTGAGGAAAAAGGAATTGAGAGGCAATAAAGTGCTCCTAGGACTCCACAACAAAATGGTGTTGCTGAGAGAAGGAATAGGACACTGATTGAGGCTGCTAGATCTCTGTTAGCTGATTCAAAACTTCCAATTACTTTCTGGGCTGAAGCAGTTAATACTGCTTGCTATGTCCAAAACAGAGTTCTAGTAGTCAAACCTAAGAACAAGACACCATATGAGCTTTTAAATAAAAGAAAACCATTTATTGGTTTTTTTAAACCTTTTGGGTGTCCTTGTACCATTCTCAGTACCAAAACTCACTTAGGAAAGTTTGATAGCAAAGCAGATGATGGTTTTCTTGTTGGTTACTTATCTCAGAGTAAGGCCTACAGAGTGTTTAATTCTTCTTCTAGAATAATTGAGGAAAGTGACAATGTCAAATGCAATGAGAACTCACCAAATCCTATTGGTTCAGGTCCTCAGTGGTTATTTGACATTGATTCACTAACTAACTCTTTGGGTTTCAGTAGTGATGATCATGCAGGATCAGGAAGTATAGGATTAGGGGATGAACAAGTACAAGATATTATTTCTCAGTCTGTGATCTTTCCCATACCTACAATGAACCCTGTTGAAATCTGTGAAACGGAGACTGTTACAGAACCAATTCAGAGTGAAGAAGAAAGAAGAGATGAGGAAAATCCAGAGCATGAAGAGCCAGAAGTAGCTGATGTGATCCCATCAGCTGACTTAAATGACTCCAATTTAGATGTGGGAATTAATGAAGAACCTAGTCATCAGACAAGAACTCAGAAGAATCATCCTCCTGAGCTGGTAATAGGAGACATCACTTCTCCTATGATGACTAGGAATCAAAGCAGACTTCAAGATTTGTAGGATCAGCAACAAACAGTACTCTCTTGCTTTCTATCTCAGATTGAGCCTAAGAAGACTTATGATGCAATGAAATATTCAAGTTGGATAGAAGCCATGCAAGAAGAGTTGCTATAGTTTAAATTGCAAGATGTTTGGGACTGGGTGGACCTTCCAAAAGGTCATAGAGCAATTGGCACCAAGTGGATTTTCAGAAATAAAAAGGATGAGAGAGGAATAGTAATCAGGAACAAAGCAAGGCTAGTGGCACAAGGGTACACTCAGGAAGAAGGCATAGACTATGAGAAAGTCTTTGCTCCAGTTGCACGGGTAGAGGCAATTAGGTTGTTTCTAGCCTATGCCTCATATATGAAGTTCAAGGTATATCAGATGAATGTGAAGAGTGCCTTTCTATATGGAACAATTGATGAAGAAGTATACGTCTGTCAACCCCCTGGATTTGAAAATCCATCATATCCTGACAGAGTATACAAACTTAAGAAAGCACTCTATGGTCTACATCAAGCCCCAAGAGCATGGTATGATACTCTGTCTACCTATCTCTTGGAAAATGGGTTTGAAAGGGGAATCATTGACAAGACCCTTTTCATTAAAAGAAGTAAGAAGGACACCCTACTTGTTCAGATCTATGTGGATGACATCATATTTGGATCCACAAAAGATCAGATGTGTAGAGACTTTGAAGAGTTGATGCACAAGAGCTTCAAAATGAGTTCAATGGGTGAACTCACTTTCTTCCTTGGGCTTCAAGTGAAACAGTAGAAAGATGGGATTTTCATAAGTCAATCAAAGTATGTGAAAGACATCCTAGATAAGTATGGTTTATCAGAATCAAAGCCAGCAAGCACACCAATGGAAACACACAAACAGATCACTGCTGATCTCGAGGGGGAGGATGTTGATGTCCATCTTTATAGATCAATGATTGGATCTCTCATGTATCTCACAGCCTCAAGACCAGATATCATGTTTCCAGTATGTGTGTGTATGTCAGATTCCAAGTCAAGCCAAAACAGTCACATCTTCAAGCAGTTAAGAGAATTTTCAGATACTTAAGAGGGCAACCTAGATTAGGTCTTTGGTATCCTTATGAATCTACTTTTGACTTGATTGCATATTCAGATAGTGACTTGGGTGGTGCTAATATGGATAGAAAGTCTACTTCAGGAAGATGTCAGCTTTTGGGTGCAAGACTAGTGTCTTGGCAGTGTAAGAAGCAAACCACAGTGTCCTTATCCACAACAGAAGCTTAGTACATTGCTGCTGCAAGTTGCTGCTCCCAGGCTCTATGGATTCAGAATCAAATTCTGGACTATGGGGTAACCTTTCTTCACACTCCAATCCTCATTGACAATAGCAGTGCTATTAGCATTGTTAACAATCCAGTCAAGCACTCCAAAACAAAGCACATTGAAATCAGGTATCACTTTATTAGAGACTGCAATGAAAAGAAGCTTATTCAAGTTGCTAAAGTTCATACTGATAACCAGTTTGCTGATCTATTCACTAAAGCTTTTGATGTGGGTAGATTCACTTTCTTGGTCACAACTGTGGGCATGATCAACTCTGAATGAGCTCATGGTTAAAAAGTGTTTGTATACCTGTTATTTGTTTATTTTTTTTGGTGCTACTAATAATATTTCTCAGGAAGTTTTATTGCCTTGCTCAGACTAACACAAGCTTCAACTGTGTAAGTATCGTTAATGCTGCCAGTGCAGTTTTAATGCTGCCAGTGCAAAGTTACTACCGTAGGTTCATTATTACTACTGCTAGTCTGAGTTACTACTTCAGGTATGTGTTACTACTGCTAGTTAGTTAATACTGCTAGTTGGTTACTACTGCTCTCTGTTAATACTGCGAGTGGGTCAGTACTGCTTTAACTGAAATAAGGGTTAATACTGCTTCTTTCCTGAATTCTATAAATACCCTCTTTGCCCGCCAAAAAGCTCACAACGACTCTTTGAATACTGTTCGTCTTCTCTCTAACTTTTTTCTCTCAAGCAACCAATGTGTTTCAGTCAAGAATCCTCAAGTCAGATGGCATCCATGGCATTTATTGATGAACACAATGAGATCGCAATGCTTCAAAAGCCTAAGCTGGCTACGGGATTCCATCAAATAGTTGATTTTCTCAAGTCCAGTCATATAGCTCATGCTCTTACAGTGTCACCACAAATTTACATCGAGCACCAGAAGCAATTTTGGGCGAATGCCACCGCTGTTACTGAAAACGGTGTGAAGTTTATCAAGACAATGGTGTGTGACAAACCCTTGATAGTCTCTGAAGAGGTCATTCGCATCAGTCTACGACTAGACGATGCCTCAGGTATTACCTCTATCTCTAATGAGGGTTTGTTTTCCAATCTCACAAGAATGGGGTATGAAGGCCAACTGGGTGTTTTCAAATTTTACAAAGCTAACTTTTCTCCCCAATGGCGTTTCTTTGTTCATACTCTTATGCACTGTATTTCTCGAAAAACTACTGGATGGAGTCAGTTCAGTAGTACCATTGCTTATGCTTTGGTCTGTTTGTCCACTGCCAGAAAGTATAATTTCTGACGAATGACTTTCAATGACCTTGTGTCAAACTTGGATAATAAAAAGAGTTTCTATTTGTATCCAAGATTTGTCCAGACAGTTATCACCTCTGAATTGACGGATATGCCTCAGTCTAATGCGGTATATGTACCTAAAATCCCCAAGGGCAAGGTCTTTTCAAATATAAAAGGATCTGCCAAGGACTCGGAAGGAGTTGACACCCCATTGTTCTCTACAATGGTGGTGGTGTCCCACAACCAAGAAGGTATGGCATCAGGGTCAAGGCCCTCACTAGACCATCCCACTGATAGCCAAACCCAACCTTCAACCACTATATCACTCTCTCAGTCCCTTGTTCTTAACCCAACCCCAGTTATATCCAAAACTTATTCTAAGAGAAAGGTACACAAGGCTCCTTCCCTTGTTGTACCTCCTACAAACCTAGAACCTCAAATCCCTCTAATGGATCATTCTTCATTAGAGAATATCCATAGGGAAACCACTGGGTGTCTCCCAACCCCAAGGAGGTGCTAACTAAGGAGATGCATGAGCATGTGGGTGAGAAGGTTGGCACTACTCCTACTAGCACAGAGGAGGCCAGTGGTAACATCACTAAGACCTTCCCCACGACAACTTTGAATGAGCAATCATTCAAAGGTCTCGGGTGCCCAGAAACCAAGGGAATAGGTGGTGCTTCAGTCTGGCTGGAGATCCCTATTAAACATTCCAATGATCCCTCAAAAGGGGGTAACACTCCTGGAGAAGGTGAGGATAGATATAACTACCAGGAATTGATTTCTGCCATGTCCAACATGGCAACTGAACTGGATTCTCACAAGAAGGTTGTAAATGAACTCAAGAAAGTTATCATCAACCAGCAAGAAGAAATCAACACCTTAAAGAAATTAGTTAAGAAGGTGGTTCAAAGAAGGTCAAAGCAAAGATTTGAGCTCAGAAGAAGGAACCCAGTGGATGATGCTCCCAAAAAGGGGGAGTCAGAAGCTGAGGTCAACATGGAGATTGCTAAGAATAAGGGGGAGAACATGGAGATGAGGGGGAGTTTGCTGGTGGTAGTGGGGATAAGGTACAAGCCGTAGAAACAGCAACAGGGTTTGAAAAAGCAGCAATTATAGAGAAAGCAGTAGAAACAGAAACAGTGTTTGAGAAAGCAGCAGAAACAGTTAATGTTGTTGAAGCAAGCAAAGCAGCAAAAACAGTTAATGCTGCTGAAATAAATGAAGCAGCAGAAATTGTTCAAGAGATATTAACCGACATCCTTAGCAGCAATTTGGAAGAAATTGAGATAGCTGAAGCATTAATCAAGGCTAAACATGACACTCCTAAGGTCACTTCAAAGACCAAAGGAGTTGTCATCAAAGACAATGCTGAGGTTATCAAGAAAGCTAGTTCTGATAAAGGTAGCAAGCAAGGACAAAGGCAAAACCAAGATAGTGGAATCTGACCAACCACTTAAAAAGCAAAAGTTGGTTGAGTCAGATGAAGCTTTGGCTAAGAAAATTCAGGCAGAACTTGAGCAAGCAGAAAAAGATCAAGTGGAAAAAGATAGGGAGATGGCAAGAGCTCTAGATGCAGAACTTAATGAAGCATATCAAAAGAGTTTGGCAACAGAGATGGCACAGAAGAAATCTGCAATTCTAAAGAAGCCTGTAATGATCAAAATGGGTGCAAAGAAGAGGCAACCTTCACAGACCTACCTTGGCACCCAAGAGAGAAAGAAGATGATCACTTTTCTCAAAGGTGTTGTGGGAGTCAAAAAGGAAATGTCCACAAAAATGTCATTTGATCAAATCAAAGGTTTGTATGAGGCAGAGATGACTAAGTTACAAGGAAATGACAAAGCAAGAGTTGAAGTGGAAAAGAAGATGAAAGAGAGGCATGACCTTCAAATACAAAAACCATTTCCTGATGATCAAGAAACACCAAGGAAGGAAGCTACTCTAGGTGAAAGTTTGAGGACTTTGAAAAGAACAAAAATGATGGCAAGAAGAAAACCAGCTAAGAAACCTAGAGTGGGTGAGGAAGAAGCTGAGAAAGATCAGAATGTAGCTGAAGAAGAAGGGGCACCTAAGTCTGATGAACAGAAAGCTCAATCTCAGGAAGAACCATCCAGTACTTCTGATGTGAATATGTACATGGTGGTGATGGAAAAAGTGCCTGAGCCTATAACAGCTAAACCGGTTGGTGTCAAGCCTCCTGAGATTATTCACTGGGATACCATGGAAGTAGATGGAAAGGAGTATATCATGCTTAAGAGGAAAGATGACAAGTTTGAAGTGTATCCTACTTGGGCCAAGATTGTAAGAGTATGCTCCAGATCTGATTTAGAGGAAATGTTTGAGGTGGGGATGAAATTATATGCTGATAAGCTGAAAACTCCAGGGATATCAGTTACAAAACTTGTGATGGAATATCTATGCATGTTGTTCAAGCCAGAGGTAGTTCAGCATGTTATCAGAAATGTTTTCAAAACCATTAACAACTGGACTCTGTATGAAAGAAGTGGAGTATATGCACTAACTATGGATACAAATCACATTGAATACTTCTTAGTGGATAGAGTTTACAACCATAGTAGGCTAAAGCTGCATGCTATGTTGAAGAAAAAGCTTGGTTGTGCACCAGATTCTGCAATGACAAGATACTTGATCCAGAGAACTCTTAATCAAAGTTTGGGGCTGAATCCTGATACAGGATTATGAGCAATGGAGTTTTGGGAGCATCTGAAGAACTTGACTTCTCTTCTCTAAAAGTCAAGTTAGGGGGAGATTGTTGGGAATTGAAGATTTATTTAAGTATGATTACTGCTGCCAGTACAACATGGTTACTACTGCTGAGCCAAATTACTATTGCTTGTAGAAATTAATACTGCTAAGCATAGTTACTACTGCTGGTGAAGATTAATACTGCTCAGAGTGTTAATGCTGCTATGACTTAATACTGCTTATGTGATAATCTTGGTAAGCCGCGAAGATCAAGGTTTGAAGATAATCATGGAAGGTTGAAGATAATTATGGAAGAATATACTGAAGATCTTTTATGTTTTGTAATTATCTTTTATTTTCAGTATATGTATAGAATTATTCAGCATAGTTAGTTAGACGAGCATTTTAAGCTTTTGTTTTGAGAGAGAATTAACCTCAAGATTTACAACCCTAGTTCTAGAGAAGTAGAATTCGTCTTGGTAAGCCTGTTCATCAAGATTGAGGTTTTGTGTGAAAACTTGTAACTTTAATCATTCAATTAAGTTTACAAGTTGTGATTTCTACTTTACTGTTACATTGATATTTGAATATTAAAGTGTTTTTCCGCAACTTCTTTAATATTGTTTCTGAGTTTTATTATTCTTGTTAAGAATCAGATCCTGACAAATTATTACACTTTTTAAATAACCAAATGACACTTTTACCCTTGAAAATAGAGAGATAAACTTTCTCCACCTTATAATTAAGGGTAATATGGGAAATTGGAAGTTTACTTTTGAAAGTGGACATTTATTTTGGGACAAACTAAAATAGTAATGTGGACACTTAATTTGGGACGGAGGGAGTACAATTGCTAAATAGTACCAGAGTGTTTCTTTTGACTTATCTGAAGAGTTAAATGTTTGATGAAGATTAGAGTTCATGCACCACACCATTCAGATAACATCCAACATTACTTAAATTGTATGATGTTTATGTGAAATTTATAAACTTGATGAGATCTATGGATAGATATTATCTTATGCAATGTTGTTAACCCTAACTACTACAATATATTGTGAATGGACATCTTTGTCATTAAGCTAAATATTTGTATTGGATGGGTCAGGTCACATGTATGGGGACATTGGTGTCTATTCTATGAAGGCCAAAATCTGCTGTGATCTGCTTGTGTGTCTCCATAGGTGTGCTGGCAGGCTTTGAGTCTGAGAAACCAAACTTGGTTAGAATGTCCTGCACATACTTGGACTGACAAATAAAAATACCATCTGACTTCTGTTGGACTTGGAGTCCAAGAAAGAAAGTAAGTTCCCCCATAGAACTCATTTTGAACCTTTGATGCACTAGATCCTGAAACTCCTTGCACATATTGTCTCTTGTGGATCCAAAGATGATATCATCCACATAGATTTGGACCAGCAAGATGTCCTTCTTCTTTCTCTTGATGAACAGAGTTTTATCAATTACTCCTCTTTCAAAGCCATTTTCCAAGAGATAGGATGACAGAGTGTCATACCATGCTCTTGGTGCTTGATGCAGTCCATAAAGTGCCTTCTTCAGTTTGTATACTCTGTCTGGATAGCTTGGGTTTTCAAACCCTGGTGGTTGACAGACATAAACTTCTTATTCAATTGAGCCATATAGAAATGCACTTTTTACATCCATTTGATAGACTTTGAACTTCATATAAGAAGCATAGGCCAGGAATAATCTGATTGCTTCTATCCTAGCCACTGGTGCAAATACTTCTTCATAATCTATTCCTTCTTCTTGTGTATACCCTTGTGCCACCAACCTTGCTTTGTTCTTTACTACTATTCCTCTCTCATCTCTCTTATTCCTGAAGACCCATTTTGTACCTATTGCTCTTTGACCTTTAGGAAGGTCTACCAGATCCCAAATATCTTGCAGCTTGAACTGTAGCAGCTCTTCTTACATGGCTTCTATCCAACTGGAATCTTTCATAGCATCATGAGCCTTCTTAGGCTCAACCTAGGATAGAAAGCAAGAAAGCATTGTATGCTGTTGGTCTTGCATATCTTGCAGCCTGTTTTGATTTCTAGTCATCATAGGAGAGGAGATATCTCCTATTACCAGCTGAGGAGGATGATTCTTTTGTGTTCTTGTTTAATGACTAGGTTATTCATTGAGTCCCACCTCTTGATTAGTGTCATTCAACTCAACTGAAGTGATTTCAGCAGCTACTTCTGGTTCTGTATTTTCTTGACTCTCCTCATCTCTTGTTTCTTCTTCACTCTGATTTGGTTCAGTAGATGGCTCCTTTTCACAGTCTTCAACAGGAGCCACTGTAGGTATGGGAAAAATCACAGACTGAGGTATGTTTTCTTGAACTTGTGTAGTCCCTGATACTCCATTACCTGAACCTGCATAATCATCACTACTGAAACCAAAAGAGTTAGTTAGTGAATCAATGTCAAACAGTCACTGAGGACCAGACCCAATAGGATTTGGTGTGTTCTCATTGCATTTGACATTGTCACTTTCCTCAATTATTCTAGAAGAAGAACTAAAAACTCTGTAGGCCTTACTTTGAGATGAGTAACCCACAATAAATCCGTCATCTGCCTTGCTATCAAACTTTCCTAAGTGAGATTTGGTATTGAGAATTGTACAAGGACACCCAAATGGTTTAAAAAATCCAATAAAGGGTTTTCTTTTATTTAAGAGCTCATAAGGTGTCTTGTTCTTTGGCTTAATCACTAGAACTCTGTTTTGGACATAACAGGCAGTATTAACTGCTTCAGCCCAAAAAGTAATTGGCATTTTTGAATCAGCTAACAGAGATCTAGCAGCCTTAATTAGTGTCCTATTCCTTCTCTCAGCAACTCCATTTTGTTGTGGAGTCCTAGGAGCACTATATTGTCTCTCAATGCCTTTCTCTTCACAAAAGGTGTTTAGATCAAGATTTTTTAATTCAGTTCCATTGTCTGATCTAATGACTTTTACTTTCTGATTAGTTTGGTTTTCAATTCTTAGAATAAAGGATTTGATCAGTCCACTTGTCTCATCCTTAGTCCTTAGAAAATATACCCAAGTAAATCTAGAGTAATCATCAACAATAACTAGGCAATATGATTTCTTCCCTATGCTCATCACATTTGTAGGACCAAACAGATCCATATGTAATAACTGGAGACAAGAAGAAATTGTATTTAACTCTTTGGTCTTATGAGAAGTTTTGTGATGTTTGCCTTTAAGACAAGCAACACAATGATCATCACATGAAAAGACTTTTGATGGTAAACCTCTTACAAGGTTGTTTTTAACAAGTTTGTTCATTGTCTTGAAGTTCATGTGACACATCCTTCTGTGCCAAAGAGAGGATTCATCCACAGAAGCTTTTGAAACAAGACAGTTCAGGGATGAATCACTTGAAACATTGTCCATGTCTAGACAGTAAACATTGTCCTTTCCTGGAGTTCTAAGTAGTATCATGCTTTCATCAACTACTTTGAATCCTGGAGCAAGGATCATACATTCAGTATTGGTAAATAATATACTATGTTGTTTGTCACAAACCTGTGATACACTTAACAGGTTGTACTTTAACTGATCAACATAGTAGACATCCTTAAATGTCATCTTACCTTTTGTGACATTACCTTTTCCACTTATTTTTCCACCTGCAAGATTGTCTCCAAATGCAACATGTCCTCCATTGATATGCTTGAAATCCTGAAGGCATGACATGTTCCCTGTCATGTGCCTAGAGCAACCACTATCCACATGCCAAATGCTCTTCCCCTTGAGCTGTTGGTTGCCCTTCACATAAGATAAATCAGTTAGTATTGATTAGGAACCCAAGCCAAAGTGGTCTTGGGTACCCCTTTTTCATCAAAATATTTGCATTCCTTCTTGACAAGATTTTTAAACTTTGACTCCTCATTGCTGGATTACTTTGTCACAATAATGGGTTTGGCTGCACATTTGCTAGAAGCAGTACTGGTTTTAGAAGAACTAACTGCATTAGCAGCACTTGCATGCTTAGCAGTACTAACCTTGTTAGAAGTAGTAACTGTGTCAGCAGCAGTAACTGTGTTAGCAGTAGTAACCTTTGAAGAAGTACTAACAGTGTTAGAAGCATTAATATTCTCAGCAGTACTAACACTGGTAGCAGCAGTATTACTTCTGGCAGCACTATCCCTGTCAGCAGTACTATTTGATGTAGCAGTACTAACAATTTTAGTGCTTCTAGGCACCCACATTTTAATACTCTCTTTTAAAACCTTTTTTCTTTATTTGGCCTTTGGTTTCAACAGATTTCTTAGCTACATGTTTCTTTCCAGCCTTCCTATAACCAACAGGTTTTTGCACAAATCTTTGAAAGTTCATCCTTTGGTTAATAGGGTTAAAGAAAAAGTACTTAGCCAAATGATTCAACTTGCCACATATGAAACAAGGTTTTGGTCTGATTATTTTACTCAGATCAACTCCTTGTTTCTGAGCCCATTGATTATTCCAGTTTCTTTGATTACCTCTTTTTGTACCAGAATTTAGGCTCTCAGTTTTATTGCAAGCACACTGTTTACAAGGGCCAGGATTCACAATAGTGGTCTGTTTGTAATGGACCTTGTTAGCCTTTCCTTTGGTCTTCTCTATCTCTTTAGACTTGACCCAGATTTTTCCATATCCCTCATTGCTGATGATGTTGTTTTCTAAGGGTATCTCTTTACTCACAGCATTGTTCTTATTCTCACTGGCTTCATTCTCAGTCATATCCTCAACAACCACCTCATCCAAAGGATCTATCTTAAATGCTTCCTCAGACAAGTTCTTTTTCTCCTTGGTCTCTAACAAGTCTGATGTAGGAGGGATGTAATTGTTGTTGTAAGGAGGGGTGTGTTGTTGTAGCCAACACCAGGCTTCATCTTATCATGAATCTGAGACTTTAGAAGAGAATCCATTGCTTTTGAAGCATATGAAAACTTTTCTATATCAAGCTTAACCTTAGCTAGTTCTTCTTTCAACTTATTATTCTCTTCTTTTGACTTAGACAGTTTGGTCTCTAACTCATTCTTTTCCCACTTCCAGTAGTTTGTGTCATAAGAATGTTGAAGTTCATTGGCTTGGAAGCCTTTGATTTGATTTTCAAACCTCTCAACTATCAACACATAATCTCTTCTGTCCTTTTCTAATCTTTTGAGGTCATCACACATGTTTTGGTTGTGATCCCTGTACCTTTTGACAGTGTCTTTGCAAGATTGAGTACAAAGTTTAGAAATTACCTCAGAGGGGAGATCAGACACCTCTGCCATAAGAGCTTGATTCTGATTGGCTTCCTCAGCTTGGTCACTCCAGTCAAACCCCATTCCTTGTTGAGAAACAAGGGCTTGAGCAGAGTTCTTATTTTGATTGTAGCCTCCATTCTGAGCTTGTTGGTGGTTGTTATTTGGCACACCACTTCTTCACTCTCTAGCAAAGTGTCCTTTCATGTGGCACTTATAGCATTCCACCTTTGTCTTGTCAAAACCAGCTCCATCTTCTCTTCTTTGAGAGAAGTTGTTTCTCCCAGTTCTTTTATTAAACTTCTTCACCCTCATAGATAACATGGCCATCTGCCATTTAATGTTCATCTCCTACAAATCATCAGGGTGAATTTGTTCCAGATCATCATTAATCAAGGAGTTATTGCTATGACTTGACAAAAAGGCTTCAAAGACAGTTTCAGTGTCTTTTTCTGAATTCACTCCACTAGCAGCACTAACTGCTTCAGGGTTGGCAGTAGTATCAGCAGATGCTGATAGAAGTGCTGCATTATGAATATACCCAGTGGGCTTCTTCTTGGCTTCTACTTCTGATTCAAAAACTCTTAAATCATTATATAGATCATCTAGTTCCTTCTCTTCCAGATTGTCACTCTGTCTATATGAGACAGTGTACATAGTCCATTCATCCCCAAGAGATCTGAGGAACTTCCTGTTGATATCATCTTTCTCCATCTTCACTCCAACAGTAGCCAGCTCACCAATAAGCTTGTTGAACCTGTCAAACGTTTGAGTCATAGACTCATTCTTTGAAGAAGTGAAGTTCTCATACTGCTGCTTCAGAACATCCCTTTGATTTCTTTTGGTGCTCTTAGTTCCAGCAAATCTTTTCTCTAGAGCATTCCAGAGAATCTGAGCATCAGTGCAGTTGCAGAATTGATGCTGATATTCATTGGGGATGGCCAAGAGCAGAGTGCTCAAGGCCTTCATCTCTGTCTGCCAGATCTTCCTCTCACCATCTGTCTTTGGTGGAGATCTTTTCCCATCTGGTCCAATTTGACCTTCAGTAGAGGGGCCATTCTCAATGACATCCCATATTGAGTAGTCAGTGAGGAGAATGTATTGCCTGATTCTGATCCTCCACATGTCAAACTCATTGGGTTTGAGCATTGAAACCTTAGAGACAAGAGTACTGTTTGATTCTGCAAAGTTTTCCATGATGAATGAATGAATGTTTCTGAGAGAACAGGCTCTGATACCACTTGTCAGGATCGAATTCTCAACAAGAATTATGAATACTCAGAAACAATATTAAAGAAACTGCGGAATAGCACTTTAATATTCAATAAGCAGAAAAACAATGAAACAGTGAATCACAATCAACTTGTAAACTTTATTTAATGATTCAAGTTACAAGCTTTTCATTCACAACCTCAATCTTGAAGAACAGGCTCTTTCAAGACGAATTCTACTTCTCTAGAATTAGGAACTATGCCTTGAGGTTGATTTTCTCTCTAGAACAAAAACACACAGAATTACATCTTATTCTAAATGATTCTATACATATATTGAAATTAAAGATAATTACAAAACTTAAAAAGATCTTCAAAATAATCTTCATAATTATCTTCAAGCTTTCCATGTTTATCTTCAGACGCTATCTCTTCAGCATTATCTTCTCATTATCTTAGAAGCAACATTAATCACCTTGATCACCTTGGAAGCATTAACTGAGTCTTGGCAGCATTAACTATTAAGCAGCACTAACCACTAGCAGTACTAACTAGCTAAGCAGTACTAACTTTGTTCAAGCAGCACTAACTTTGACTAGCAGTATTAATTCTACTAGAAGTAGTAATACCTAGCAGTATTAACTTTAAGATCATCTGGCAGTACTAACTCTGAACTGGCAGCATTAATGACTTAGTCACATCTTCAGTTCCCAACACAAAATCTACTCAACCAACCTTACATAAGAAGATTTGGAATCAAGGATGATGATCAGATTGTTATCTCATAGCTCATACCCTATCTCTGATCTTCTTAATATAAGTTATGTTGTACTTTGGCTCACACCTAATAATGGGTTTATTCCCCATTCCTCTGGTCTTCTTACTGTAAGTATTATTTTGTTCTTCTCTTTCATAATTATGCATTATTTCCTCTTTTTTTCGTAATTTTGCGTCGATATTAGCATTTTCATTTCACATTTCACTCTTACAATAATAATGTAGATATCATCGTCTAAAGCATGATTCAACGTTTATGTGCTTCATTTGCATCTCTATAAAAAAGATAAACGATGATAGTTTAGGAAATGAAAATATTCAATGTACATTGCACTCCTTTAAAATCCACGTCGTTAGGAGATGATGGATATTAAACAAACTTAAATGTCTGTCAACTTCCAAGATTTCAGAGCCTCAAATACCGTAAAATACAAGTTGGGTACACCGTTTTACACCAATTGTATCTCAAGTAAATTGAACATAAATGTCTATCGCTCTCAAGTAATCAGTCTAATGATTATTAATAGTCTTACCATGATTAAATCTGATAATTTGGCACACACATCTGCTCTAACCTATAAGCAAATAATTTTTATATGAGAATGCAAGGAGAATAGGGGATTTAAACACATGACTTACAAGGCACTACAACCTTATTGGTATATAGTGATAAAAATCAATTGACTTAATTTTGCAAGTTTGCGACTTAGTTGGGGGACTATTGCAATGTGGCTGAAGCTTACAATTTTATAACTTATACTATTAGTGAATCAACCTCAACTATTGACCCAAAAGTGAGTTTTATCACTCTCAAAATGGATATGCACACAAGGTCAAGAGAAGGCAATGGTAGTACCCTACGACTACAAGAGAAATAGATGCAAGGGATCCATTCAGGTGTTCCCAATTCATGGCATTACATAGATCTGTAAATAGTTTTCTGTTTCTAGAGATCTTTGTGTTGAAAACTTATTGCATGGTAATAGTCACCATGTTTGGTGAGAAGGCATCCAGTGAGCTATTTACAACTCCCAACTACTCTCTTAATGGAGGAGACTGCCTCCATCATACACCTTGGGATGGGATAAATATGGGGATAGACCAGGCAAGTTGGGTTTCTGGATGATTATGGGGACTTGGATAAATCATACTTTTATTGCTAAGGTTTATTGGTTTTGCAGGTATTATCATGTAATTCATTGTTTAATCGCAATTATTATTGCTAATGTTTGTTGGTACTGGCGTATTGTGGGTGTTATCACTTAATTCATTATATGATGACTGATTTTATATTCATATATGTTGTTGGAGCTGTTGGGTAAGAAGATCAAGTAATTCGTATATAATTTATGATTTTTGTTGTTAGATTGTTTCATTCCTGCTGGTGGTCGTTTTGGGTTATTTTTACCGTAGCATATACAACAATTGGTGGTTGTTTTGGCTTACTATAACAGATGTGCTACAGGGAGTGCACTTCAAGTTCTTATAATCAACGAATGGGCTATTGTGTTGTTGAAGTGTATGGTGTTGGTTTTATGGTATAGTAGTGGACTGCTATTAATTGGGTGAAGCATCTTGATGTCGATAAGTACTTTTTTTTAAATTTTTTGAGAAATTATAGAAAAACAACTAGATTTGTTATAGAGAACCTGATTTGTTACTTTTCTTGATTGATGGTCATATTGAATTATCGATCGAGTCATATGCACATGTTGAAGGTGTAAAAAGATTTGATTTTATGGTTGGTTTCTTTCAATTTTAAACTCATAAAAATGTTTAGTTTGATTGTTATACAGGTTTTGCCAAAAAAATGAGGCTAGATTCTCCTCTTAATATCCCTTGCCCGTCTAACCATTCTCCAGAAAAGAAGAAATTGTATGTACATTTTTTGCTTTTTATTGCAAACCTAAATAGTTTGTCCTAGGTAAGTTTCAACACTCGAGTGAGAAGATTTTTTTTTCTTGATTAATGCCATTTGTCTAATTCAAATCCTCTTAGTTAACACTATAAACATTAAAGGGTTATCCAAGTCCATTTTGAGCTTGAGAGAGATGTTAACATAGCCACTAAAACTTCACATAGCTGGTGGTGCTGGCCTGCTGGGTATTGTCGATTTTAAAGCATTGATGTTGATAAATTATTAGCTACTATCTTCTTACTGGATAGCTTAATGATGCTTGAGTTGGTGTTGTTAAATGATACACTATCAATTTGTATATTTTCAAATGGGCTATAGGCTTCTTCACCTTTCACATATTTAAGAAAGTGCATAGTTTTTTTAATTTTTTATATATATTAATTGCTTTTAACATGCCAATTTCATATATTTAATTGTGGGAAATGACTCTTACCCTGTAAGTACTTATCAGGTTAATATGCTTACCAACAATCTATTTTTCATAGCCAAATATGTTACACGATAAGGTAAACGAATGTGAATCTCTTGCCGGTAAGTGCTTACCCGGTAAGATTTTGGTAAATGGCCCCGAAATGTACAATTAGTTTGTGGTTTTTAGTTGAAATTAGTCAATATCATTAAATTAGTGTTAGTGTTTATGTTCTCTACCCATGTCTTAATTGTTCCTAGATATCCTTCCATATATTCAACCGATAATGCAAAAATATTCAATTACATTGTCCGTTTAAAGTTTTACATAAGGTTTTTCGTCCAGTAATAATGGAGTTTGTTGGGATCAATGACTATGTATATTGTGGGGTCCATACATACAAAGAACAAATGATCCACGAAAACGAATGTTCTTTTTCTCATATGTGCCTACTGTAATGCTTAATTTTGCGTATGCACTTGCGTTTAACCATTTTTGACAAGTTTAACTCCAAAATTTAAAGATTATCTATTTTCTTGAGAGTTTTTAAGATAATTTACATCTAGAACATCAACCACACAAACGGTGTCAATTAACGAATTATGTTTCGTTCTACCTTAGTATCGTACTTTTTTAACAAAAAGAAGTTACCACCGCGCAACGCACGGTTTATACACTAGTATATATAAAGGAGGGCATAGGAGAGAGAGTGAAGGAGAGGCCTCCAAGGAGGATTTAGAATTTTCTTAGAATTTTAAATTTTTTTAAATAAAATTATGCATTAAATGAGTACAACCTTCTATTTTCTTTTTTATTTTGCACTATATCTTTTACTTAATATTGAATTTTTTAATAAATGGCCAAAAGTCTATTTAACATTTGCTAAAACAATGTATTTTTATTTTTATTCACTTCATTTATATTAGTTAAACAAATATGTTTATTGAAAAAAAATTATTTTGAATTTAATCACCTTATTTTTTTTACTAACCTAACAATGTTTATAAATCAAAACTTACATAATTCATAATTTTATAAGTTTATAAGCTAATATGAATTACTAATCTAACAATGTATATAAATGAAAACTTATATTAAGTGAATAAGATAACAATTTTTATAAATGTTCATAGCGCTTAACCCGAGTTCGAGCCGCACTAGCAGCACTTGTGGCCACTGAGGATAAACTCAGGGTTGCACGCTTTAGCAGCTGGGCCAAAGGCCGTAATTCTCGGGGATTAGTCTGGGTCATAGGCCCATGATACCCTTTCCAAAACAATTTTTATAAATGTTACTAATCTAACAATGTTTATAAAACAATTATTTAATTAGTTTTATTTTATTATTTTAAATTTCAAATCAATATATATATATATATATATATATATATATATATATGTATATATATATATGTATATATAAAGGAGGGCATAGGAGAGAGAGTGAAGGAGAGACCTCCAAAGAGGTTTTAGAATTTTGAATTTTTTTAAATAAAATTATGTATTAAATGAGTACAACCTTCTATTTTCTTTTTTATTTTGCACTATATCTTTTACTTAATATTGGTTTTTTTAATAAATGATCAAAAGTCTATTTAACATTTGCTAAAACAATGTATTTTTATTTTTATTCACTTCATTTATATTAGTTAAACAAATATGTTTATTGAAAAAAAATTATTTTGAATTTAATCATCTTATTTTTTCTTACTAACCTAACAATCATCAATATATATATATATATATATATAAAGGAGGGCATAGGAGAGAGAGTGAAGGAGAGGCCTCCAAGGAGGCTTTAGAATTTTCTTAAAATTTTAAATTTTTTTAAATAAAATTATGTATTAAATGAGTACAACCTTCTATTTTATTTTTTATTTTGCACTATATCTTTTACTTAATATTGAATTTTTTAATAAATGGCCAAAAGTCTATTTAACATTTGCTAAAACAATGTATTTTTATTTTTATTCACTTCATTTATATTATAAAACGAATTAAATTGGAGAACCAGTTACTGGAACGATGGCTTTTCTTCCCAAAATTCACTACACGATTTCCTTTGTTTTCGGATCTCCAAGATCGTTTGAACCTTTCTTATTTTTTGGTTGTTTTCCAATCTTCGATACTGCCCATGGAGGGTCTTTGCTTGATTTACTGGATTTAAAAATGAGTTGGAGAGGTTATCTCAACCTCAACGTCCCCCACGATTTCTTTGGAAACGGGGGTTTATCCCATGACTCCTAAACCAAGTCTTTAACACTTTCAAGTTTCCACTCATCTTCTTTGCCTTTCTTGTCACTTTTAGTCCCCTCATTTCTATCTTTTCTAGCTTTCCATACATAACCCTTGAATTTACATGCTTTACATGTTAGTACTAGAAAAATGGGGTGTTACAATATATATAACAAAAGAATTTGTCCGATTAGAGTAAATTACAGTTTCATCGTCCCTGTGGTTTTCTAAGCACCGCCTCTCATCTCTCTCTCTCTCTCTCTCTCTCTCTCTCTCTCTCTCTCTCTAAACTCTCACTTCTCTCTAAAATAACTTGTAAATTGTTGAAGAAATCACTGTAACAATTACATATTCGAAATCTACGCGACAAACCCTTTTTAAAGGTATAAATTTCTTTTTATGTTATTTAAGTTGCTAAGTTAGGGTAGTTGAAGTTGGTTGGTAGATTATGATTTCATATTGAAAAGTTATGAGCAAATATATGTTTAGATATGCTTAGGCTTGTCAAAATTACAAACGGGTAAAGTTTTGAATTAAAACGGTGATATTTGTATGTAGATGTTTAACCGAACACCAAGTATTTGGTTTAATGTCTAAGAGAATATAATTTCGTGATTAAGATTAGAATAATAACCATTAAGTTTTATGTTATGCGAGTAATAATAATTTGTTGTTTAAATAGGCAATCGAACGAGTTAAAGTTCGTCGTGAGTCTCGGTTGATCGCATGTTACATCTCAATTTGGTTAAGGTATTGATTTCATTTCTTTTGAATCATGGGCAACTATTTGTTATAGTTGACCCTTCCGAAAGGTGGTTCACCGCCTTGTGATTGATCAACCGAACGTGATCAACAAATGTGAAATTTACACACACATACATATTATTTTGGTTTATTGAATCAGTTGTTTGAACATTTTGATGTTTTATTTAAATGTGTCTCGTATGAGATTGTTTATGAAAAATGTGAAGTATATTGACTATAATTTCTATGAACGCCATTTGGGTAAGTGGCATATGCTTAGTTTTCGTTGATTTTAGAATAACTGTTATCACAGATAACTGTGTAAACAAGATGACAATAACAGGTTTAATCAATTTCCATTTCTATTACAATTAACAAAAAATCGATACAGTGGATGCTCTCTCAACTTTCTCTCTCTAACTCTTGAACATGTATGACACTCTTAATTCTTACACGCACACCACTAGCCACATCCCTATTTATATACAGGGATAAAACACTCAAGACACTAAACACACACACAACTAAACACTCACAAAACATGAAAACAAAATACAATAACTTTGACTTTGATTTTTATTACAAAGAGACTTTGACTTGCTTGAGAGTTTACTTCAGCTTTGATTTGCTTGACTTTTAGTCTTCAGTCTTTATGATCTTGTATCCAACAAATATGTTGGAACAATCTCCCCCTTTTGATTCAAAATCATCTCTAAAAGATTTGCAATTACAATCTCCCGTTAATCTCAACTTATGCAATATCCCCCTTTTGATTGATCTTTAACAACTTTATCCCCCCTTGTAGATTTCTTCCAATAAAGATAATTTTTCAGAAAAATAGGCATTAAAGCACGATCTCCCCTTTATGCTAAAAAACAGTTTAATCTTCCCAAAGTATGTCTTCAAGAATAGTAACAATCTCCCCAAGGTTGTAAAAACCTCTTTCAGACATCGGAATGAAATTATCTTTAGATTTAGCTTGGTTTGCTTCAGTAAATTGTCTTTAAAGAAAATTTCAGTAAAATCCAGCTCGCAATTTTAAATCTCTGAACTTTCTCTTTCACACTTATACATTCTTCTTACAAATTGCATTCTTTGACTGAATCTTGTAATGAACTTTCTTCAAACTGATTGTCTTGACATAATTTTTTTTCTTTAAGCTCCAACATTTCTTTATCATATCCCACATTTCTTGATCATCTCTCCCATAACTGATACAAACTTTTCTTTTCTGACATTTCTTGAACATGACTTCTCCCCCTTTTTGATGATTGTAGCATAGAGATCATCAAAACTTTCACAAGAAATGTCCTTAGAATTATGATCAAGATCTTTTATCATAGTGCCTCTGACCATCCGTCAATTCATAACAATATATTCATCTGAATCTTTGCAAATTCAGACAAAATTTGAGTGTAACACCTGAATTAACAAATGAATCAGTTAGAAGTGTCTGTCAGTAGCACAAAGCCACTGTGTGTA
This sequence comes from Arctium minus, assembly GCA_954870635.1. NCBI lineage: Eukaryota > Viridiplantae > Streptophyta > Magnoliopsida > Asterales > Asteraceae > Arctium > Arctium minus. The sequence goes on along the minus strand of OX941084.1, from coordinate 104,647,935 downwards.
ACGAATACACATTGGAAATGAGCTTTTTGATGTTCACTCCCCCCGGTCTTCCATTCAATCATCGAATAACACAATTTTATCCTATGAACGTTTAGACAGGAAAACGAATTTCCTGTGTGTCCGTGCTTGTGTATGAAAGAATTAAGCTTGATGATTGCTTTTGATAGGCTCAAAATTGTGTAAACCATTGAGACAACAACAATTAAACACATACTCGATTGTGCATGATCGAAATGCGAAGGTGAGGCAAACTTCCTTCTTTTTCAACATCTAGATTTTCCAAATGAAAACCAGATAGATTATGTGATGCATCCCCCTAAAATATGAAACATTTTCTATTTGAGTAAAAGATAAGTAGCTGGTGGGGTTTTTATCAAGAGTTGGCATGGGCTAGTTTCCTTTTTCAATGATGTTCACGAAGAATTGTGAAACACCGTCAATGTGGTTGCCCGACTCAGAAAAAGTTGGTGCAGAGTTTGATATTCTTTTACTCTGTTCTCACACCCTCTTTCTTTTAATCATTGAGCTCGCTTCTAACCAAACTCTCTTTTACATTTTACCTCATCACTCATACCTACACTTGTTTATTTTGACTCCTCGCCTCTCAATCACTAAGGATTAACTTCTTGGGTAGGAAACACTGGTTAACGTGAATCCATAGAAGTTTCATTGAAGTCCTAATCACAATGAACCCATGTTGTTTTCCTAAAAGAACATGTTGTTCAAAAAATGGTTTAACTTGGCAGTTAAAGCACATATATACAAGTCAGATGTTTGTATGCTCATAAATGTAATCATGAAGATTTGAGCATTTTAAACAGTGAAGATTTTTCAAAACAAGTATACTGAATGAATGAAATGAATACAAGAAACTTATTTGAAAATCTGACATTGTATGAAAAGATCAAATAGAATTATTTAGCAATTAAGGCTTAGGTCAAGAATAAATGATATTTGTCTATAAGAATCAAAATATAGACAAGTCTTGAAAGAAACGTTTTTAAATGAAATCAATGCTCAAACATTGAATATCAATAGGGGTGTATCACCATAGAAAATTTTGTTCAATTTGAGACATGGTGATAACATGTTCAACAAAAAGTTATACCGATGTGTATGAATACTTGAAAGTATATGGAAAAGATAATACACAAGTATTTATCTTTGGAAACACACGATTTATTAAACATTAAAGCACATGTAGATGAAAACATTTAAAAATCACACTTCTATATTCATGAAATCGTTTTATGAATCAGAAGTGGTTTGAACATTTAAGAAAATGTTTTCATATCTGAAAATTGTCCTTCTTTCAGATACGTATGAGGTTAAGATTAGAAATAAACCTTTTGCTCAGTCTTAAATCTCATCAAGTCAGCTCAAAATCATATTTGATATGATCGTGTAAGCTCTCTATCAATTCTGCAAAAATCAAAAAGTCTGTCAAAGTACAAAGCTTTATTCACAAAATTTATTGAAAATAAAATTACATAAAGCAATAAAACGTTTAAAAGTACGAGTTCTGATCAGATGTAAACATAAGTCATATACTCCCCCTGAAATATTGCATTAACAATATTTGAAATCAGAAAAAATATGTACTCCCCCTTAAAGGTTGATCTTCTCATTTAGATCTCGGAGTACAATCTCATATATGCACGGAGTATAACATCTTTTGTTCATTGAAGTACGAGTCCTAAACTATTGTGTTTAGAAGTCACACTCCTTTTCATTGAGGTGCAGGTCTTGAAATGTAGTATTCAAGAGCCATTGTTTCTTTACTCCACCTTGACTTGAGGTCCCTGCAACAAAGATTCATCTTTTGGCTTTGGTACCCACTGGTATTAGGGTCCATGTTTGTTAGTTGCAGTTCTGTTAGGAGTAATTAAGTAAGAACCATACCAGTAATGATCACTTGTTTTATGAACGAAGACATATGTACAACAATAAGAACAATAATTCTTCTTATGAGCTAACCTGAGTAATTGATTTCTCGAGTAAACAAACTCAGGTTTACCTTTCCGCACACTGTTTTTCTTGGCATTTGGTGCATGTACACATGATTTCTTACCTTTCTTCTCTTCATTCTTTTTATCATCAACTAGTTTCACTTTCCAGACCAGCTTTTCATAACCATTTCTTCTTCTTCTTCTTTGTGTACCTGAACCATCTACATTTCTATCATAGAAAATGTTAGTAGTACGAATCTGATCATATGAATTACCTGACCTTTTTGAAGAAACTGTTCTTTGATTTTAGCTTGTGGCTGTCTTTTTAGAGTCAGCTGAATCATCTCTAGGTGTGTGGATAAATGACTCTAGAGTCTTTTGCTCAGTCACCACCACCTTAGAAATTATTTCTTCAAGATCTTTTATCTTTGAAGATAAACTGTCTCTTTCTTTGACGAGTAGGTCAATCTCTTTCTGGAATTCAGACTTCGTTTTCTGATCTTTCAAAGCACTTGTTGACAGTTCAGATAGCTTATCTGTAAGATTTCTTATTTCTGCCTAAAAAATGTTTCTTTCTTCTTAAAAATCCTTCTCGGCATTCTTTCTCTGACCAGATATTTCTTTGAAGATTCCAACATTTTTCTGTTAAATGGTCTTCTTCTCCTTTGCAAACTTGTCTCTTTCCATTATGATTACTTTCTCAAAGTCAGTCACTTGTTGAGAAATCTTGGAACATTTAAGCTCAACAGTTTTCTTCTATTCGAAACTTTTCCTTGAAAACTTTGAGAATTTCTTTTCAAACTCTTTATTTTCTTTATCAAAATCACCTCTGTCTTTGGCCATCTTTAGCTCCAGATCAAAAATCTTCTTATTCAGCTCTTCATTAGCAGTTTCTAGATTCTTAACTATCTTCTCATACTTATCAACAGAATCTGCTTGCTGGATTTGAACAACTTGATCTTCCAAGACTGATATTTTTCTTTTCAACTCAGTATTCTCAGCTTCCAAACTCAGTACCTTTTCTTCATTCAACCCAAAAGTCTGTTTCAAAAGATATTCATTTATCGTCTTTAATACACTGACTTCTTCTCTCAGTAATCTCTTCTCATCATGATATTTCTTTGAACGTTTTTAATAATATGAAGCTGATGAAGGAAGATTTTTAATCTCTATTTTGAGCTTTTCAATTTCTACTTCATCATCAGAAAAACACATCTTGAATTACAGTGATTTGAATGATCGTCAGCAATTCAGAAACAACTTGTAAAGTTTCACGCAAAAACAGTATGATGCGAGTTTTGGAACCTCGCGCAAGCCGTGTCGTGCATGTTTGTACTTCAAGCATGACAAGGAAACGAATTCTCCAGTTCATGCAAGAAGGGTCGTGCGAGTTCAAGGTTCGCGCACACCAAAGATTGCGAGTTACTGACTTCGCGCACGATGAAACTTGCATGTTTCCCTTACGCGCACACTGCTACGTGCGAATTCTTGACACTTCGAGCAAAACACTTATCGCAGATGTAACTTCTCGCAAAGATTTTGCGCGTTTAACACTTAGAAATTATTTCATATTCCTAGTTCGCGCTAAATGTAAACTCGCACACTGTCAACTTCTCGCAGATGTCACTTCGTGCAAACCACAGAAGATGAACAGTAAGAACTCGCTTAGTGAGATGTGCGAGTTTCCGCTTCTCGTACAAAGAGAGTTGCGAGTTCTTCACACTTAGTATGTTCCTTCGATGTGCAAGTACTTCAACAACCTGTTTGCGTGTTCTTCATCTGCGCGTTCTTTGAATCTTGCGATTTCTTGGGTTTTCGAACAAAAAATCAACTTTTCTAACTGAATTCTAATCAAATCTTCACCAAATGATGTGAAACTTTGTATATTTCTTCTACTTCATGTCACGAACAGGTTACAATCAACTAATTTCATTCTAAAACATAAAAAAATTACTGATTCGATCATATAACAGTGTTCGACTAAACTCGAACAAAAACTTCAAAAGTTTTCAAAATTCGTACAAACTATTGAGAATTGGACTAAAAAAATCCATACAAGACTTATTCTATACACCCGATTCCAAATCAATCAAATTCAAATCTAAAACAACATTGTAGCCCAAGATTCGACTCTCCACAGTACGTTTTGCGAGTTCTTGAAAAATCGGCCAAATCTTTAAATTCAATCCATGTTTCTGAATTTCCGTTTGCTCTGATACCAATTATTATCCCAGATAACAATGTAAACAATATGACAATAACAGATTTAATCAATTTCCATTTCTACTATAATCAAGAAATCGATTAAGTGGATGCTCTCTCAACTTTCTCTCTATAACTCTTGAACACGTATAACACTCTTAATTCTTACACGCACACCACTAGCCATATTCCTATTTATACACAGGGACAAAACACTCAAGACACTAAACACGCACACAACTAAATAAGCACAAAACATCAAAACAAAATACAATAACTTTGACTTTGAATTTTATTACAAAGAGATTTTGACTTGCTTGAGAGTTTACTTGAGCTTTGACTTTCTTGACTTTCAGTGTTCAGTCTTTATGATCTTGTATCCAACAAATATGCTCTAACAATAACCCAATAAATGGGCACATTATTTGGGATACCTTCTATGGCGGCTTTGTTGTCATCGCGTCCTGCAGATGACGGTCCACCAGAGTTAAGCCTTAGTGGCTTACATGAACCCACTCTGGGGGACTTGGCCGACTTTGTTGGCTCCAGGGCGGATGGATTGATCTTAGAACTTTACCCACAAAATATGTGACCATGATTAAATTCACGGGAGATTCGTTGTGTGTGCCCGTACGTCGACCCTTTAGTTCGTGTGGTTTGGCCACCCCACGAACACAACAGGAATAGACGAACTTTATTTATATTACGTTTTGAAATTAAAATGTGAACCGTTCTTGAAATTCTTGATTTTGAGTTTGAATATTACTGAACATTTCTTTGCTATGAAATTAAGTTTCATGAACTTTCGTCGAATGGATTTTTAAGTCTTCCGCTTCATTATCGATGTTTCATTATTATTTACGAATTTATATTATAATCCATTCACTGAGCCCTGTGCTCAGCCATGTTTTTGTTTTCTGACACGGCAGGTTCGAAGTGACGTTTACGGGGACGACACTTGAGATCGAGCGTGATATTTTGGAGTTCTTAGACTCACCTTATTTTGTAACTTTTTAAGTTTATAAAGACTTGTTGAGGTATGATAGTTTGGATTGTAAAATATGTTTTAGAAGTTTGTAATATAAGTTTAGACTTTATTATAACTCTGAATTAGTTATGTTTTTGTGTTAAGTCTCGTTCGTGACATCGCCCGTTCCGGACCACGGGGACAGGGGATGTTACAAAATATATGTTCCAAAAGGATTTTAAACATGATGTTTCTAAACAAATGTTTGCTAGATGACAAAATCATTTAGCCCCTTTTGATTTTACCATTGTCTACAAAAAAGGGTACAGAAAATCATCAGCCTAATTTTCTAACTCGTGAATATCTTTCATGATTATAGGAATGAGCTCTACTCAAAGTAGCTACTCCTCTTATAGAAAAAGAGGTAGCTCCTCCTCAGCCAGGGGAAGGGTTCTGATCCTTCTTATAAGGGAAGAAGAAGAAGTGGAAATTCCACCACAAATTTTGAAATCCACATGGGAAAAAAGAAGTTAATAGCTAAAAACATAACTAATCCTAGTGATCCATTAAAGAACCTTATATAGGTACTGCTCTCCCTGAAGATCATCCTCTTCAGAAAGAATATCTAAATTATATCAAGGAAAAAGAAAAAAATTGAAACTTCTTCATATGCTAATAAATTCATTATAAAATTATTTATTGGTTTTTTATATTTTCGTGAAAATTTTAAAGTTTAATACATATATTAATTGGATTTTAAAATTTAAAAGTGAAAGTTAAATAACAATAAAGTTTTTTGTTATGATTTTTATATATCTTAAAATCAAAAATGAAAAATGAAAAGTTTTAATTATTAATGATAGACATTTAATGTATGACTATTATTTAAAAATAATTCAAAAATCTAGAAAAATTGATAAATATCAAAGAAGACTTCTCCTTAACTCTCTCCCCTCTCCCTTCTTTTATATATACTAGTTATCTACCCATGCAATGCATGGGATGCAAAATTTTCTTGTAACTGATGACAAAAAAATTCATTCAATTTTTTGTTGGGAAAATATAAACTTATCGAGTATTTTACATTGTTAAGTAGGATTCATCATCTATCTTTACATTGAACGTGTTTAAATTAGTTTTCATGGGGTTTAAAGTCTTGAAAACTTGTATGCATCTAATAAGTTGTATGCTTAAGTTTTAAATTTTTTTATTGCAAATCGAGAACGAAAAATTAATTCAATTTCTTATTTTTTGTTTGAATAGAATAAAATCACAATTGATGGTTGAAAATGTATTACAAACTCTCGTTTTTAGGTATAATTTATTTGATGAATTTTTATTTATAAGTTAAATATTTTAGATTTAAAAATGAAATGCAATTCATAACCACTCGCTTCGACTTGACGACAAAACAGATAGCTCCATCAACTCAATCCTCAGTGATTTGAGTCTTGAGTCGTTTCAAAAATTACAACCTTGTTCTTCAACCTGTAGCGAATGAAAGTGCCATGTTTTTGGTGTATAAATGTGCAACCAGCTTGATTAGGATGTCATATAAAACCCGATAACTTACTCGTGTTTGTTTATATTTTTGGCATCATTGTTTATTTAATCACATAGTGTATTTATATTTGACCAACGTGATTGCCACAGAAGAGGTATTAAAGTTGGAAGCTTCTTGCAGGTAGAGAGAAAGATGCTTCAACTTTATACCAATAATAACAATGAATAGTATAAGTGGCGTGATCATCGATTCATGATCATAGTAGTGATTTAAAATTTGTCTACAGTTCGAAGTGATGAGGGCTCTAAATTGTGAGATGAATAGAGGCTTAAAGAAAGGTTCAGGGAGCACTAAAGAAGATCAAAAATTGATTTCTTGTATTAACCGATTTGGCAACTGGAACCGGTCTTAGATGCCCAAATTTGCATGCCTTTGGGTCTTTAGAATGATTACTGACTGTTCTTTTTGTTTCATCTAGAACTGGTTTCGGAATGATTACTGACTGTTCTTTTTGGACCTTTAGGCTAGAAGTGGGAAGAGTTGTAGATTTCAGTGAATTAATTATCTTAAGCCTAACGTAAAGAGAGGGAACTTCTCCAAGGACGAAGATGAAACCATACTTCATTCTCATTCATTTCTTGGCAATATGTATTCACATATGTTAAAAGATTAGGGAAATCATATAAAATCCGATACAATTCATCCAAGTTACCGGTGTATAAAAACTAAAAGATCGGTTATCGTGAGATGCATTACAGAGCAACAATCAAGCACCACAATATTCATAATTTGCAAGTAAAACAAAATATCGCTCATACATATCATTCCATGAGTTTTGTTCAAGAACCAGTCGATTGAACGATTGCCGAGATCCCAAAAGTATATTGTTTAGTCTGTTGTGTCTATGGAGTGATCAAGAGACTAATAAGATTGTAGAGGCGCTTGTTAGACAAATTGAAACTACCAACATCAACAGCGGAGAAAAGAAAGTGTAAGATCTTGAGAGGCAACAATATACTACAGCCGATTTATCAAAACTATGATCTAATTGATTGTTAGATGACAACTCAAAATTCAATAAAATCTAACCTCTCCCAACATAATCTACTTACTATTGGAAGTATCAAAATTCAATAAAATCGAACTCTTTCGGTCCTCCATTTCTCAGCAACCAAAAGGTTCATATTGCCATTTAAGAAGAGCTTTGTTCTCTATTAAAAAAATACAACAAATACTTAGAACTTGTTTTGGGTCAAGTTTTAGAAATGAATATTAGCAAAAAGTAAAATAAATATAAAAAAACTTACTCTTGCATGTATAGTTGTTGACAAAGATAAGATAGTTGACAGTCCATGGCACTTCATTTATTGAAAAATGGAACATATTATCAAACATCATAAATCAAATGAAACTAATATTTTATTTCAAAATTTATAAAACCCACTAAGGGACCATTTACCAAACACTTAGCAGCAAGAGTCACCAGTACTTACATTTACCTCATGTGGTAATATTCCGACCATCAAATTTGATTGAAGGTAAGCATTTATAACCCGATAGTGATAATGTGCAGTCTTGAAGACAATTGAACCCAAGCCTCAGTGAAGATATGCACCAGATTAACAACTTAAACAATAGAACATATAACTCACATATGGACCAATTTCTAAGATTAGTAAGAATGCTTATGATGAATGTAAAACCTATATTTATTCTCAATAAACAAAAACAAAATTATGATGAATGAAAAACCTATATTGATTCTCTATAAACAAAAAACAAAACTTCAAACAAAATTATCATGACTGCAAATCGTTGAAAAGAAATTTCATGATACAATCATATCGATTTGAAATAGATGTTTCTGAAAGAAACTCGAAAAGTGGGAATAGTTACCCATTTCAAATTTCCTATTGCGATTAATCAAGTAAGCAGTTAGCATAGGACATCCATTCAAATTTTCTATTGTGGTTTATTATGTAAGAAGTAGCACAGGACCCCTCAACCCTTGGTCCATCTGAAAGATGAATTGAACCTACCAGGGGTTAACGGATTGTCCAAACAAAGTAAGTGTGTAAAATCCAAGTCAGGTGAGGGTGGAACTTGCTACAAAAGACAACTCATAAACTGCAAGTTAAACTACTTTAACCTACTCAAATATCGAACATACAATCATACATCTATGATTGTGACCATGAAATAAGTTGAAGCATTTATAATCAAACTCCTTGAAAGTTGAAGGTAGAGACCCACCAAATGAAACCAATTTGGCACCTGCCTGTTGAAGCCACCAAGTTGAATCTTTTAGTCTTAGGGGTCGCTTAAGGACTGTGGAGAAGGAAGTTAACAAACCAGATTGTTGGTAAGATTTTTGGTCCCAACCACGCGTCCTACCTGGTGAGGTTCTAGGTCCTTTCAATGCTCATCCGGAATACATGACACACGGTTATAAAAGACCCCTTACTATTTTACAAAGTACCTATTAGAAGGTTTTTGATATTGAATACGTTTTGCAGGATTATTTGTGGCTAAAGTTTTGTACAACGTGCCCACAACTACCCACATATTACAATCTCATTATGAACTTGTTATTTCAAAGGACCACCAATATACCCTAAACAACTGCAAACTGAAATCCCCTTGCAAACATCTAAAACCATATTGTTTTAAAGAAAAACAAATAGTTAAAATGCAAACCAAAGAGATGGAAAAAATCAATCAACAAAATATATGATTGTAATATATAAAATATGTCATCGAGATTTCAAATTCGTTCTTATAGACACTGAGATTTCAAAATAGAGACCAACCAAGAAAAAGTATTTTCAAAGAGGGGTTAAAACTTAATATAGCTTAGATAGATGGAGAACCCAAATGTGGGAGAAAACCTAATTCAAAGAGAGAAGTCAAACCTTAAATCGAGATGCTTTTACCTTGAATGAACCATGCGTCGATGCAAGCATTGAGAAGTATCAGGCGTCGAAACATCAAACAAAAACCACCGAGAATCGAAACCATAAAGAACCAGGAAAAAAAATACAGAAGCTTGAATGAAACTAGGCATCATCGATATCGAATAGTGATGCCCTAACGATATGGAATTAGGGATGAATCGAACGAAGCATTGAAAAAATTGATATATGGTTTTGATAAGTGAATTAGTTGAATCGGCTTCTTGGAGAAATCAATTATGTGAATCGTCAAAAACCGAGCATGAATTGTAAGATTAGGGATATGGTTAAGTTCCACAAGTTTTACAAATTGGCAGACCACAGATTAGGGATATGGAATAGCGATGCCCTAACGATATGGAATCAGGAATGGATCGAACGAAGCATCGAAAAACTTGATATATGGTTTTGATTCGTGAATCAGCTGAATCGGCTTATTGGAGAAATCAATTGTGTGAATCGTCATTTTGGGAAGTGGACAGGCCTCTGACTTAGTTTGTGAATCGTTAATGGAGGGAATTGTTGGGAACTGAAGATTTGTTTAAGTGATTACTACTGCCAGGCTTTCAAGATTACTACTACTAGTAGAATTAATACTGCTTAAAGAGTTAGTGCTGCTACTTGAATAGTTAGTACTGCTTGGAGAGTTAGTACTGCTAGTAGTTAGTACTACTGATTGGTTAATGCTGCTGAAGATGATTAATACTTCTGAAGATTATTAGTGCTGATTTTAGTGATAAAGATGCCTTGGAGATAAAGTCAAGTTTTGATGATAATCATGGAAGGCTGAAGATAATTATGGAAGAATATACTGAAGATCTTTTAAGTTTTGTAATTATCTTTTATTTTCAGTATATGTATAGGATTATTCAGAATAATTTGATACGAGATTTTCTGAGTTTTTGTTTAGAGAGAGAATTAACCTCAAGGTTTACAACCCTAGTTCTAGAGAAGTAGAATTCGTCTTGGTGAGCTTGTTCATTAAGATTGAGGTTTTGTGTGAAAGCTTGTAACTTTAATCATTCAATAAAGTTTACAAGTTGTGATTTATATTTTACTGTTACATTGATAGTTTGAATATTAAAGTGTTTCTCCGCAACTTCTTTAATATTGTTTCTGAGTTTCATTATTCTTGTTAAGAAGCAGATCCTGACAAGTGGTATCAGAGCCTAGTATTCTCAGAAACCTTCATTCATCATGGACAACACAGTTGAATCAACCAGTACTCTTGTTTCAAAAGTTCCCATGCTCAAACCTAATGAGTTTGACATGTGGAAAATTAGGATCAAGCAGTACATCCTCCTTACAGACTTTTCTATGTGGGACATTGTTGAGAATGGTCCCTCTGCTGAAGTTAAAATTGGACAAGATGGAAGAAGACCACCTCCAAAAACTGATGCTGAGAAGAAAGTGAGACAATTGGAGGTGAAAGCCTTAAGCACCCTGCTTTTGGCCATCCCTAATGAGTATCAACATCAATTTCATCACTGCACTGATGCTCAGATTCTATGGAATGCTTTAGAGAAGAGATTTGCTGGCACCAAGAGCACTAAGAGGAATCAAAGGGATATTCTCAAGCAGCAATATGAGAATTTTACATCTTCAAAGAATGAGTCTATGACTCAAACTTTTGATAGATTCAATAAGTTAATCGGTGAGTTGGCTACTGTTGGAGTTCAGATGGAACAAGATGATGTCAACCGAAAGTTCCTCAGATCTCTTGGAGATGAATGTACCATGTACACTGTCTCATTCAGACAGAATGACATGCTGGAAGAAAAGGAACTGGATGATCTGTACAATGATCTGAGAGTGTTTGAATCTGAAGTGGAAGCAAAGAAGAAGCCTACTGGATATGTTCATAATGTTGCACTCCTATCAGCATCTACTGATTCTACTGCTAACCCTGAATCAGTTAATGCTGCCAGTGGAGTAAATCAAGAAAAAGGCAATGAATCTGTTTTTGAAGCCTTTCTTTCCAGCCATGGTAACTCTTATTTAATCAATGTGACTTGGAACAACTTCATCCTGATGATCTTGAAGAGATGGATATTAAATGGCAGATGGCCATGCTTTCTATGAGGGTGAAGAAGTTCATCAAGAGGACTGAGAGGAACAACTTCTCTCAAAGAAGAGAAGATGGAGCAGGCTTTGATAAGTCAAAGGTGGAGTGCTACAAGTGTCATATGAAGGGACACTTTGCCAGGGAATGCAGAAGTGGAATGTCTCAAAACAACCACCAACAAGCTCAGACTGGAAGCTTCAACCAGAACAGAAACTCTACTCAACCTATTGTTTCTCAACAAGGAATGGGGTTTGACTGGAGTGATCAAGTAGAAGAGGCCATTCAAAATCAAGCTCTCATGGAAGAGGTATCTGATCTCCCAACTGAGGTACTTTCTAATCTCTGTACTCAAACTTGCATAGACACTGTTAAAAAGTACAGGGATCACAACCAGAGTATGAGTGATGACCTTAAGAGGTTAGAAAAGGATAGAAAAGACTATGTGAAAATTTTTGAGAGGTTTGAGGAACAAATTAAAGGTTTCCAAGCCAATGAACTTCAACACACATATGATACAAATTACTGGAAGTGGGAGAAAAATGATTTAGAAATCCAACTGACAAAGTCTAGAGAGGAGAATGAAAAGTTGAGAGGAAAGCTAGCCAAGGTTAAGCTGGATGTGGAAAAGTTTTCATATGCTTCTAAAGCCATGGATTCAATTCTAAAGGTTCAAATCCATGATAAGCTTAAACCCGGAATTGGGTACAATACCACACCACCACCATACAACAACAACTACATCCCTCCTAAATCAGATTTGCTAGAGACCAAGGATAGGAAGGACTTGCATGAGGGAGCCACTAAGATAGATCCTTTAGATGAAGTAGTTGTTGAGGACAAGACTGAGAAAGAAGCTGGTAAGAGTAAGGATAACACCGTGAGTGGTGAGATTCCCTTAGAAAATAACATTCTTACCAATGAGGGTGGTGGAAGAGATTTGGTCAAATCTGATAGTGTAGAGAAGACTGAGGGAAAGTCTAAAAAGGTCCATTACAAGCAGACTACAGTTGTGAATCCTGTTCCTTGCAAACAGTGTGCAGATAATAAATATGAGCTCCTAAAACATGATAAAAGGAGGGGAAATCAAAGAAATTGGAATAATCAGTGGGCTCAGAAACAAGTAGTTGATCTGAGTAGAATCATCAAACCAAAACCTTGTTTCATATTTGGCAAATTGAACCATCTTGCCAAGCACTGTTATTTTAATCCTATGAACCAAAGGAAAAATTTTCAAAGATCAGTGCAAAAACCCATTGGTTATAGGAAGAATGAAAGGAACCATGTGGCTAAGAAACATGTTAAATCTAAAAGCCACATGAAGAAAAAGACTGTAAACGAAAGTGTCAAGATGTGGGTTCCCAAAAGCACTAAAACTGTTAGTACTGCTACCACAAATAGTGCTGCTGACAAAGATAGTGCTGCCAGAAGCAATACTACTGCTATCAATGTTAGTGCTGCTGATAGTATTAGTACTTCTAAAACTAACATTGTTAGTACTTCATCAAATATTAATACTGCTAACTCTGTTAGTGCTTCTAACAAGGTTAGTACTGCTAAACCTGTTAGTGCTGCTAACTCTGTTAGTACTTCTAAAATGAGTACTGCTTCTAGTGCTTGTGCTTCTAGACCAATCATCTTGACAAAGTACTCCAGTCAAGAGGATTCTAAATTTAAAAATCTCATCAAAAAGGAGTGTAAGTACTTTGATGAGAAAGGGAAGCCCAAGACCACTTTGGCTTGGGTTCCCAGTCAATACTAATTGATTTAACTTATGTGCAGGGCAACCAGCAGCTCAAGGGAAAGAACATTTGGCATGTTGATAGTGGTTGCTCTAGGCACATGACAGGGAACATGGCTTGCCTCAAGAATTTCAACAAAATTGATGGAGGGCATGTTGCCTTTGGTAATACTCCAGATGGAGGTATGATTAGTGGTAAGGGAGATGTAACAAAAGGTAAGATGACCTTTGAAGATATTTTCTATGTTGAACAGTTAAGATACAACCTGTTAAGTGTATCACAGGTTTGTGACAAAAATCATAACATATTATTCACTGATTCAGAATGCATTATCCTTGCTCCTGGATTCAAGGTAGTTGATGAAAACATGATACTACTAAGAACTCCTAGAAAGGATAATGTCTATTGTTTGGATATGGAAAATGTTTCAAATGATTCATCCCTAAACTGTCTTGTTTCAAAAGCCTCTTTGGATGAATCAACACTTTGGCACAGAAGGATATGTCACATGAATTTTAAAACAATCAATAAACTTGTTAAAAACAACCTTGTAAGAGATCTGCCTTCAAAAGTCTTTTCTTGTGATGATCATTGTGTTGCTTGTCTCAAAGGCAAACAACACAAAACTTCTCATAAGTCCAAAGAATTGACCACAATTTCCTCTTCTCTTCAGTTGTTGCATATGGATCTGTTTGTTCCTACAAATGTCATGAGTATAGGTAAGAAATCATACTGCTTAGTTATTGTTGATGATTACTTTAGATTTACTTTCGTATATTTTCTAAGGACTAAGGATGAGACAAGTGGACTGATCAAATCCTTTATTCTAAGAATTGAAAACCAAACAAATCAAAAGGTAAAAGTCATTAAGTCAGATAATGGTACTGAGTTTAAAAATCTTGACCTAAACACCTTTTGTGAGGAAAAAGGAATTGAGAGGCAATAAAGTGCTCCTAGGACTCCACAACAAAATGGTGTTGCTGAGAGAAGGAATAGGACACTGATTGAAGCTGCTAGATCTATGTTAGCTGATTCAAAACTTCCAATTACTTTCTGGGCTGAATCAGTTAATACTGCTTGCTATGTCTAAAACAAAGTTCTAGTAGTCAAGCCTAAAAACAAGACACCATGAGTTTTTAAATAAAAGAAAACCATTTATTGGATTTTTCAAACCTTTTGGGTGTCCTTGTACCATTCTCAATACCAAAACTCACTTTGGAAAGTTTGATAGCAAAGCAGATGATGGCTTTCTTGTTGGTTACTCATCTCAGAGTAAGGCATACAGAGTATTTAATTCTTCTTCTAGATTAATTGAGGAAAGTGACAATGTCAAATGCAATGAGAACACACCAACTCCTATTGGTTCAGGTCCTAAGTGGTTATTTGACATTGATTCACTAACTAACTCTTTGGGTTTCAGTAGTGATGATCATGCAGGATCAGGAAGTAGAGGATTAGGGGATGAACAAGTACAAGATATTATTCCTCAATGTGTGATCTTTCCCATACCTACAATGAACCCTGTTGAAATCTGTGAAAAAGAGACTGTTACTGAACCAATTCAGAGTGAAGAAGAAAGAAGAGATGAGGAGAATCCAGAGCATGAAGAGCCAGAAGCAGCTGATGTGATTCCCTCAGCTGAATTAAATGATTCCAATTTAGATATGGGAATTAATGAAGAACCTAGTCTTCAGACAAGAACTCAGAAGAATCATCCTCCTGAGCTGGTAATAGGAGACATCTTTTCTCCTATGATAAGGTATCAAAGCAGACTTCAAGATTTGTAGGATCAACAACATACAATACTCTCTTTCTTTCTATCTCAGATTGAGCCTAAGAAGGCTTATGATGCAATGAAAGATTCAAGTTTGATAAAGCCATGCAAGAAGAGTTGCTACAGTTTAAATTGCAAGATGTTTGGGACTTGGTGGACCTTCCAAAAGGTCATAGAGAAATTGACACCAAGTGGATTTTCAGAAATAAAAAGGATGAGAGAGGAATAGTAATCAGGAACAAAGCAAGGCTAGTGGCACAAGGGTACACTCAGGAAGAAGGCATAGACTATGAGGAAGTTTTTGCTCCAGTGGCACGGGTAGAGGCAATTTGGCTATTTCTAGCCTATGCCTCATATATGAAGTTCAAGGTATATTAGATGGATGTGAAGAGTGCCTTTCTATATGGAACAATTGATGAGGAAGTATATGTCTGTCAGCCCCCTGGATTTGAGAATCCATCATATCCTGACAAAGTATACAAACTTAAGAAAGCACTCTATGGTCTACATCAAGCCCCAAGAGCATGGTATGATACTCTGTCTACCTATCTCATGGAAAATGGGTTTCAAAGGGGAATCATTGACAAGACCCTTTTCATTAAAAGAAGTAAGAAGGACATCCTAATTGTTCAGATATATGTGGATGACATCATATTTGGATTCACAAAAGATCAGATGTGTAGAGACTTTGAAGAGTTGATGCACAAGAGCTTCCAAATGAGTTCAATGGGTGAACTCACTTTCTTCCTTGGGCATCAAGTGAAACAGCAGAAATATGGGATTTTCATAAGTCAATCAAAGTATGTAAAAGACATCCTAGATAAGTATGGTCTATCAGACTCATAGCCAGGAAGCACACCAATGGAAACACACAAACAGATAACTGCTGATCTTGAGGGAGAGGATGTTGATGTCCATCTTTATAGATCAATGATTGGATCTCTCATGTATCTCACAGCCTCAAGACCAGATATCATGTTTCCAGTGTGTGTGTGTGCCAGATTCCAAGTCAAGGCAAAACAGTCACATCTTCAAGCTGTTAAGAGGATTTTCAGATACTTAAGAGGGCAACCTAGATTAGGTCTGTGGTATCCTTATGAATCTACTTTTGATTTCATTGCATATTCAGACAGTGACTTGGGTGGTGCTAATATGGATAGAAAGTCTACTTCAGGGGGATGTCAACCTTTGGGTGAAAGACTAGTATCTTGGCAGTGTAAGAAGCAAACCACAGTGTCCTTATCCATTACAGAAGCTCAGTATATTGCTGCTGCAAGTTGCTGTTCTCAGGTTCTATGGATTCAGAATCAAATGCTGGACTATGGGGTAACCTTTCTTCACACTCCAATATTCATTGACAATAGCAGTACTATTAGCATTGTTAACAATCCAGTCAAGCACTCCAAAACAAAGCACATTGAAATCAGGTATCACTTTATTAGAGACTACAATGAAAAGAAGCTTATTCAAGTTGCTAAAGTTCATACTGATAATCAGTTTGCTGATCTATTCACTAAAGCTTTTGATGTAGGTAGATTCACTTTCTTGGTCACAAGTGTGGGCATGATCAACTCTGAATGAGCTCATGTTTAATAAGTGTTTGTATACCTGTTATTTGTTTATTTGTTTGGTGCTACTAATCATATTTCTCAGGAAGTTTATTGCCCTGCTCAGACTAACACAAGCTTCAACAGTGTAAGTATAGTTAATGCTGCCAGTGCAACGTTATTACTGCAGGTTCATTATTACTACTGCTAGTCTGAGTTACTACTTCAGGTATGTGTTAATACTGCTAGTTAGTTAATACTGCTTTCAGTTAATACTGCTCTTAGTTAATACTGCCAGTGGGTTAGTACTGCTTTAACTGAAAATAGGGTGAATACTGCTTCTTTCCCGAATCATATAAATACTCTCTTTGCCCGCCTAAAAGCTCACAACGACTCTTTGAATACTGTTCATCTTCTTTCTAACTATTTTCTCTCAAGTAACCAGTGTGTTTCAGTCAAGAATCCTCAAGACCGATGGCATCTATGGCGTTTATTGATGAACACAATGAGATCGCAATGCTTCAAAAGCCAAAGCAGGCTGATGGATTCCATCAAATAGTTGATTTTCTCAAGACCAGTCATATAGCGTATGCTCTTACTGTGTCACCACCAATCTTCATCGAGCACCAGAAGCAATTTTGGGCCAATACCACCACTGTTACTGAAAACGGTTTGCAGTTTATCAAGACAAGGGTGTGTGACAAACCCTTGATAGTCACTGAAGAGGTCATTCGCATCAGTCTACGTCTAGACGATGCCTCAGGTATTACCTCTATCCCTAATGAGGATTTGTTTTCCAATCTCACAAGAATGGGGTATGAAGGCCAACAGGGTGTTTTCAAATTTTACAAAGCTAACTTTTCTCCCCAATGGCGTTTCTTTGTTCATAATCTTATACACTGTATTTCTAGAAAAACTACTGGATGGAGTCAGTTCAGTAGTACCATTGCTTATGCTTTGGTCTGCTTGTCCACTGCCAGAAAGTATAATTTCTCAAAAATGATTTTCAATGACCTTGTGTCAAACTTGGATAATAAAAAGAGTTTCTATATGTATCCAAGATTTGTCCAGGCAGTTATCACCACTGAATTGACGGATATACCTCAATTTAATGAGGTATATGTACCTAAAATCCCTAAGGGCAAGGTCTTTTCAAATATGAAAAGACATGCCAAGGACTCGGAAGGAGTTGACACCCCATTGTTCTCTACAATGATGGTGGTGTCCCACAACCAAGAAGGTATGGCATTAGGGTCAAGGCCCTCACTAGACCATCCCACTGACAGCCAAACCCAACCTTCAAGCACTATATCACTTCCTCAGTCCCTTGTTCTTAAGCCAACACCAGTTTTAACCAAAACGTATGCTAAGAGAAAGGTACACAAGGCTCCTTCCCTTGTTGTACCTCCTACAAACCCAGAACCTCAAATCCCTCTAATGGAGCATTCTTCATTAGAGAATATCAATAGAGAAACCACTGGGGTGTCTCCCAACCCCAAGAAGGTGCTCACTGAGGAGATGCATGAGCATGTGGGTGAGAAGGTTGCCACTACTCCTGCTAGCACAGAGGAGGCCAGTGGTAACATCACTAAGACCTTCCCTATAGCAACTTTGGGTGAGCAATCATCCAAAGGTCCCGAGTGCCAAGAAACCAAGGGAATAGGTGGTGCTTCAGCATGGCTGGAGATCCCTATTAAACATTCCAATGATCCCTCAAAAGGGGGTAACACTCCTGGAGAAGGTGAGGATAGATATGACTACCATGAATTGATTTCTGCCATGTCCAAAATGGCAACTGAACTGGATGCTCAAAAGAAGGTTGTCATTGAACTCAAGAAAGTCATCATCAACCAACAGGAAGAGATCAGCAGCTTAAAGAAGTTGGTTCAGAAGGTGGTTCAAAAGAAGAAGAAGCAACGATTTATGCTCAGAAGAAGGAACCCAGTGGATGATGCTCCCAAAAAGGGGGAGTCAGAAGCTGAGGTTAACATGGAGAATGCTAATAATAAGGGGGAGAAACATGGAGATGAGGGGGAGTTTGCTGAAACAGAAACAGGGTTTGAGAAAGCAGCAGAAACAGTTAATGCTGCTGAAGCAAACATAGCAGTAGAAATAGTTAATACTGCTGAAATAAATGAAGCAGTAGGAATTGTTCAAAAGGTATTAACTGACCTCATTAGCAGAAACTTGGAAGAAATTGAGATAGCTGAAGCACTAATCAAAGCTAAACATGATACTTCTAAGGTCACTTCAAAGGCCAAAGGAATTGTCATCAAAGACAATGCTGAGGTTATCAAGAAAGCTAGTGTTGATAAGATAGCAAGCAAAGACAAAGGCAAAACCAAGATAGTGGAATCTGACCAACCAATTAAAAAGCAAAAGTTGATTGAGTCAGATGAAGCTTTGGCTAAGAAGATTCAAGCAGAACTTGAGCAAGCAGAAACAGTTCAAGTGAAGAAAGATAGGGAGATGGCAAAAGCTCTAGCTGCAGAGCTGAATGAAGTTTATCAAAAGAGTTTGGAAACAGAGATGGCACAGAAGAGATCTGAAATTCCAAAGAAGACTGCAATGATCAAATTGGGTGCAAGGAAGAGACAACCTTCAAAGACCTACCTTGGCACTCAAGAGAGAAAGAAGATGATTACTTTCATTCAAAGGTGCTGTGGGAGTCAAAAAGGTAATGTTCACTACAATGTCATTTGAACAAATCAAAGGTTTGTATGAGGCAGAGATGACAAAGTTACAAGGGAATGACAAAGCAAGAGTTGAAGTGGAAAAGAAGATGAAAGAGAGGCATGACCTTCTAATACAAAAACCCTTTCCTGATGATCAAGAATCACCAAGGAAGGAAGCTACTCTAGGTGAAAGTCTGAGGACTTTGAAAAGAACAAAAATGATGGCTAGAAGAAAACCAACTAAGAAACCTAGAGTGGATGAGGAAGAAGATGAGAAAGAACAAAAGGTAGATGAAGAAGAAGAGGCACCTAAGTCTGATGAAAGGAAAGCTCAATCTCAGGAAGAAACATCCAGTACTTATGATGTAAATATGTGCATGGTGGTGATGGAGAAAGTGCCTGAGCATATAACAGCTGAACCAGTTGGTGTCAAGCCTCCTGAGATTATCCACTGGGAGACTATGGAAGTAGATGGAAAGGAATATATCAGGCTGAAGAGGAAAGATGACAAATTTGAAGTGTATCCTACTTGGGGCCAAGATTGTCAGAGTATGCTCCAGATCTGATTTAGAGGAAATGTTTGAGGTGGGGATGAAATTATATGCTGATAAGTTGAAAGATCCAGGGATACCAGTTACCAAACTTGTGATGGAATATCTATGCATGTTGTTCAAGCCAGAGGAAGTTCAACATGTTATCAGAAATGTTTTCAAAACCATCAACAACTGGACTCTATATGAAAGAAGTTGAGTATATGCACTAGCTATGGATACAAGTCACTTTGAATACTTCCTAGTGGATAGAGTTTACAACCATAGCAGGTTAAAGCTGCATGCTATGTTGAAGAAAAAGCTAGGTTGTGCACCAGATTCTGTAATGGCAAGATACTTGATCCAGAGAATTATTAATCAAAGTTTGGGGCTGAATCCTGATATAGGTTTATGAGCAATAGAGTTTTGGGAGCATCTGAAGAACTTGACTTCTTTTCTCTAAAAGTCAAGTTAGGGGGAGATTGTTGGGAACTGAAGATTTGTTTAAGTGATTACTACTGCCAGGCTTTCAAGATTACTACTGCTAGTAGAATTAATACTGCTTAAAGAGTTAGTGCTGCTACTTGAATAGTTAGTACTGCTTGGAGAGTTAGTACTGCTAGTAGTTAGTACTGCTGATTGGTTAATGCTGCTGAAGATGGTTAATACTTCTGAAGATTATTAGTGCTGATTTTAGTGATAAAGATGCCTTGGAGATAATGTCAAGTTTTGATGATAATCATGGAAGGCTGAAGATAATTATGGAAGAATATACTGAAGATCTTTTAAGTTTTGTAATTATCTTTTATTATCTTTTATTTTCAGTATATGTATAGGATTATTCAGAATAATTTGATACGAGATTTTCTGAGTTTTTGTTTAGAGAGAGAATTAACCTCAAGGTTTACAACCCTAGTTCTAGAGAAGTAGAATTCGTCTTGATGAGCTTGTTCATCAAGATTGAGGTTTTGTGTAAAAGCTTGTAACTTTAATCATTTAATAAAGTTTACCAGTTGTGATTTATATTTTACTGTTACATTGATAGTTTGAATATTAAAGTGTTTCTCCGCAACTTCTTTAATATTGTTTCTGAGTTTCATTATTCTTGTTAAGAAGCAGATCCTGACAGGAATCGATGATGGGTAATGGGAGCGTGTCTGAGACTCTGACATAGCGTTGGAAACTTAAATTCTGAAAGGCTTTATGCATTAGTGTAGTTGTACCAAAGCAATGAAAACTTGTAATGTTGAAATTTAAGTAATCAGGCTTTAAGTGGTAGTACATAAGGCTTAAAATGTTGTAATTAAGAAAAACAACCCAAATGCTTTATAAGGTAGTATATATATATATATATATATATATATATATATATATAGGGGCAACGAGAAGGTAGTCAATTTGCGAGAAGGCGAGAAGGAATATGAGCCACATAATTTAGTAATTAAAAAATAGCATAAATAAAAAAAATTAATTTTAATAATTAGGATAATTATAATTCGAATTGGATAAAGCCTTAAATATCTCATAATATCTTTTAAATTTATTTATTTTTTAATTCTAATAAATTCATAATTTTTTTTATCAAATATATATTATTATTTTGTAGATAAAATCATAATTTTCATCAGAAATGACATGTGATATCCATAACTAATTCATTATTTATTTCACCATTTTTTTCTCTATTTTTTGGATTTACGTTTTGAATCACATGTGATTAACTTAACATTTAATCAATTATTATGTATCAAATATGATCCCACAAGATGAATTTTTGTAAATATCACATATGATAATATATGTCTGAATATAAGTGACGCATAATCACATGTGATAATATTTACATCACAAAAAGATCTATAAATATAAATATCAATAATCACATATGATTAACTAAAATATATACACTTATCACATGTAATAATATGATATGTGATATGCATAAATATTTATATAATTATATCACATGTGATATTTGGTTAAAATTGTGATTTTTTTATTAAAAGTATATTTAGAAAAAAAAATTAGTAAAATAATAATTGGAATTAAAAAAAATAAATCTAAAAGATATAATGAAATTTTAAGGATTTATTCGATTTAAAATGATAATTATCCTAATTTCTAAAATCATTTTTTTATTTTTCATTTATGGTATTTTTAATTAATAAATTATGTGGCTCACATTCCTTCTCGCCTTCTCGCAAAATTAGTTTGCTTCTCGCATGATCCTCCCTCTCTTTCTCTCTCTCTCTCTCTCTCTCTCTCTATATATATATATATATATATATATATATATATATATTGAATATTCATGAAATACATCAACACCAAAACCTACTTTTTACATTTTCAATACATGAGTTGATTTAATTTCGACATTAAAAGAAGTACAAATAGCGTCACCCTTGTTCCATATGTCATATTGGAACCTCTTTCGACATAGGGTAATTTACTCAAATAATCATTTTACACCCTTAAATTGGTTTCTTTCTTAGCCATTACTATCTCACTTTTGTCAAAATGTCACTACCTTCGCAATTTTCAGGCCCAGATCCATGAATTTTTTTTTGACTAGATTCGTTTTTTTTGTCTTCTTGCTAGGCCCACAAATTACAGACCTAGATTTTATGGACGTATTGACATTTCGTTTAAAATGAAAGAGAAATGATTTGGAAACCAATTGTTATTTTGATCAATTTTCCTTTGACATATCCCGTCTATAATTTAATTAAAAATTATTTCAAATAGCAACATCTCATATCTAATTGTCTATAGCATGTGTTGCTTTGACAGAGAAGAAAGTAGAAATTTTAATTCTATTAGTATGACTCAGCATAACATGATCGATTTGACCACTTTAACCCTGGTGATTCACCAGAGGTAAATTAAGAGCATCCCCAATGGTAAATTTAATAGCTTGATGAATGACTTGATGAAGACTTGATGCCAAATTTCACTATTGGAGCAAAAACTTGAAGAATGGCTTGACATCGAATGACTTGGTGGATGTCAAGTGTTTTAGGATTTATAGAATGTTTATATTTGATCCCTCAACAATCATAAGTTTACATTTTTAATTTTACACTTTCATTGAATAATAATTAATTTATTAAATATATAAAGTATTATTATTATTAACAAAATACATTATTGGAACGCTTTCGTAAATATCGAAAGTTAAAAAACACAAAAATTAAATACTTTTGTTTTTAGAAATCATAGTTTTAAGTATATATAGTTTATATTTATTAAAAAAACAAAATATTATTTTTAGAAACTTTTGTTTATTATATTGAAA
Organism: Arctium minus; assembly: GCA_954870635.1. Lineage (NCBI taxonomy): Eukaryota > Viridiplantae > Streptophyta > Magnoliopsida > Asterales > Asteraceae > Arctium > Arctium minus. The sequence goes on along the minus strand of OX941084.1, from coordinate 104,624,734 downwards.
AGTTCAAACTCTCACCCTCTCAATTTCCCTATATATATACACACTCGTATCCTATTCTTATATCATCATCTCATTCTCACGTATTTGTGCTTTAAATAACGACAAATAATGGAAGGAGTTTTATAAAACATTTCAAATAGATGAGGATAGTTTATGTATATATATTAAAAATGAATTAAAAATTGAAAAAAAAAGTTTTGGAAGACTTGACCATTGGAGTAGTAATTTGAAGATGACTTTTTGGTGACGTGACAAATAGATCAAGTCTTTAAAAGATTTGACCATTGTGGATGCCCCTAATAGTTGAAGATTTCTTGGAAAGAAGTTTGGGGCAACTCCGAAAGCAATTTTCAGGTGGTGTGACATCTGACCCCACAAAACCCCCTTTGTACTTGATGTACCCACTAACAAGCACAAAGTACAATTCTAAAACTAATAAAAGAATTTCACACACACAACACCAAAACACACACTCAAGTGTCCCATCGTAAAAGCCCTTTTTTGTAAAGCTCCAAAGATATCAAATATAATTAGGGGTGAACATTGTACGGTACCATTTTTTTTCTTAATACCGTGTACCAACCAATTATAATTGGTATGAAAAAATTTATTGTAATAACCGGGCTTAAAGCAAATAATGTAAAAGTTTGAGTAAGAAAGTAGAAAGTCCATATTAAGAGGGGGGGGGGGGGTTTCTTGAGTGAAAAGTTAGAAAAGAGGGATTTAACCCTAGGACCTGGTGTGTTGATTATTGGCGGCTGACATTTTGGGGATAGAGCGAGAGAGAGAGGATTTGAGGCGATCGATTGAAGGGGAACAAGAGGCTGAGTTTGGTGTTCATCAAATTTCCAAGGTAATTCCTAATTCCATTATTCTTATTGTTGTGTAAGAGTTTATCAATTGATTTCTCAAGGCTGTTAGTGGGCATTGTAGATACCAATCGCTCTTTTGGGTCTAGGTTTAACTTTGAAAGTATTGCAATAGAAGTATATGTGTGGGTAAGGTGTAACACCCTAAAAATTCAACCAAATAAAAATTCGTAAATTCGACAATATGACGTCTAAAATACGAAGGTCCAAATACCCTGTAAAATATAAATTCCCAAAAGAATCACATACCAATATTCAAGACAATTAAAACCCTCAATAATCGGGTTAGTTTGCATCTTAAGGTTTGCAACAAATAACGGGACATCAATAATACAACGACCTACTTAATCTATGATTGATTCAAATCTAGATTAAAACGAGCGTTGCTAAATCATTATAAACTCTCTTCACAAAATCCCCAAAAGACCGACACTTCAAGATCTCCTACGTGTCTGGTAGCCAAGCCGATATCCTAAATCCCTCCACGAGTGAGATCTGTGAGGAAATCAACAACAACAACAAGTGTTAAGATAATTCTAAGTGAGATCCCAATGTTACAACAATTACAATCATAAGGATATAAACAATAATTATGTTACCGAACTCCAACGCCTTACAATTTACATTCCACCGCGTCCAAGTTCCCTCAACCTGAACAATTATCAATACAAGAGATAACCCTTGACATTTCGGGGGAGACCCGTTTCCATCGGGGTGACATATACACAAAGGCGGAGTCACCTACGATGATAATGGATTACACCTCATGCCCTAGTCTTAGTTCCCATGCCATAACGACATCACAACCTCAAACCGTATTTACTGCCTTTATTTCCTACTCCGTCGAGTTACACCTCAAGGACTTACGGACATTATTTCCTAACCATATCTATACGAGTTACACCTCAAGGATCCAAGACCCCTTATTGCCTACTCGCTAGTAACCCACAATACTTATTACCCACAATACTTATTACAAAGTACAATTATTGAACAACTACCACCTCGTGCACAAGGAGTAGTATTCTTATTCTTATCGGGTGATCAACATTTGATAAATAATTATAACATCATAAGCACCTCTTTTCCACATGTAAAAAAATTACTTCCTTACTTCTTATAATATCACATTCTTCATAATTTCATACATGTAAACACATCCATTTATTATCCTTACATCATCTCTTCATAAAGTTATCAGCAGTTGGATTTAAACCATGGCAATAGTAGTTTCCTCATGAACTCAACATATAAGCATGAAATCTGGAACATATAACCCATATAGTTACTACTAAAGAGATTATTAAAGTCTACTAATCATACTCACCCTTATTGGGTTCATAAAGTTGAGAATACCACAAGTTAGGTTATAAAACTCAACAAGTAGCACATAAGTGTAATGTATGATAATCCATGGTAATAAACAAATACTAGAGCATTTATGGAAGAATAACTCACATACTAGGGTTTGTAAGAAAACCCTAAAAATGGTGATAAAGTCTTGAGGTTGAAGATGAATAAAGCAAGATGATGGTTTCTTGAACCCTAGCCTTCCAAGCTCCAAAAGATAGACCCAAGACTTGAAGATTTGAAGAGGTTTGAGTAAGGGATAACTTTAGGTTAGCATTTATGGAGGGAGAGGAGAAGAGAGTGATTTTGGGGAAATGTTTGGAGTAAATGATATGTTAGGGCCGATGTCCCCTTATTTGGCTGACCTAGTGGACCCGCGCAGGTTGCCTGCGCGACTAGACCCGCACGGCAAGCCGCGCCATGCACTTGATACGCGCAAGGGTAGTGCTCCTCGCAGTTAGTGGCTCGGCTCAACCCGTGCCGTAACCCGCGGGGCTCATTGTGTGACCTCAAATCAACAATTTCCAAATTTTAATAAATAACCCTCAAGAGTCCCAAATTTCGAGGCACGACTAAACACAACGCTAAGTAATAACTGAAGTATAGATTTAAGACTTAAATGCTTACACCGAAAACGCGGTGTTACAATCCTCCCCCACTAGGAATAGATTTCGTCCCCGAAATCTCATGCTAAGCAAAAAGGTGAGGGTACCGACTCTTCATATCTTCCTCTGCTTCCCACGTCACGTTCGCACCTCGATGCTGTTTCCATTGAACCTTCACCATCATCACCTCTTGGTGGCGAAGTTTCTTCGTCTCTCTCTCTAGGATGGCTTCCGGCTCCTCAACATAGCGATTATTGTCCACCCGAATTTCGGACAAAGGTATGACATTTTCTTCTTCCGCTAAACACTTCCGCAGGTAACAAATATGGAAGGTTGGGTGGATTCCACTCATATCGGGCGGTAGATCTAGCTTTTAGGATTGGAGTCCCACACGTTCAACGATAGGAAATGGACCAAGGAAATGGGGGCTAAGCTTCCCTCGTTTCCCAAACCTTATAATCCTTTTCCAAGGAGACACCTTCAACATGACTCGGTCGCCCACTTGGAATTCCATCGGACGTCGCTTGGCGATCTTGAGCCGCCTTTAAACGCTCCCGTATCCCCTTAAACTTGACCTCCGTTTCTTGTACTACTTCCGGTCCAGCGAACTGCTTCTCACCCACTTCAAGACAACAAGTTGGCGTTTTAAATTTTCGTCCATACAATGCCTGGAACGGTGCCATACCCAAACTTGAGTGATAACTATTATTATAGGCGAATTCCACCAATGGGAGATGAGAGTCCCGATGTCCCCCAAAGTCAATCACACACGATCGCAACATGTCTTCCAACGTCTGAATTGTCCGCATGCTTTGTCCATCCGTTTGAAGGTGGTATGTCGTGCTCAATTTTACTTTTGTTCCCAATTCTCTCTGAAAAGCACTCCAGAAATGGGAAGTGAAACGACTGTCCCGATCAGACACAATGGATAACGAAACCCCATGCCTCGAGACTACTTCATTAATGTAGAGTCTCGCCAACTTGTCCAATGGTAACGTTTCTCTAATGGCCAGAAAATGCGCGCTCTTCGTCAACTGATCCACTATCACCCAAATGGTGTCATGGCTCTTCAACGTCTTGTGTAATTTCGTCACGAAGTCCATTGTGATGTGATCCCAGTTCCATTCTGGCACTTCCAAAGATTACAAACTCCCATACGGTCGCTGGTGTTTGGCCTTCACTAAAGAGCAAGTAAGGCATTTCTCCATATAGTTCGCCACATCCAACTTCATCACGGGCCACCAGAAGTTCAACTTTAGATCCCTATACATTTTAGTGCTCCCGAGATTAATAGAATACCTTGATTTGTGCGCCTCTTCCAAGAGTAGTTCCCGGCATCCTCCCGCCTTGGGTACCCAAACTCGTCCTTGGAAGAGTTTCAACCCTCTACCATCTTCCGGCAGGCTAAGGTGTTGCTTCATCACCGTTTCATCTTTGAGATTTGCCTCAAGTAGTGTCTCGACTTGAGCAGTTTTTATCATTTCCATGAGGTTTGAGATAACCTCAATCCTTGCCAATGAGGTTTTCACAGTTCCACTATACTCCTTTTGACTTAGCGCGTCTGCCACCACGTTTGCTTTGCCCGAGTGATATTGAAGCTCAAAGTCATAATCCTTCAACAATTCTAACCATCTTCTTTGACGCATATTTAACTCTTTTTGGTCGAAAACATATTTCAGGCTCTTGTGATCGATGTAGAGTGTACATTTAGTACCGTACAAGTAGTGTCGCCACAACTTCAAGGCAAACAATACCGCCGCTAACTCAAGGTCATGCGTTGGGTAATTCATTCTCGTGTTCCTTCAATTGTCTTGACGCGTAAGCTATTACCTTACCTCTTTGCATGAGGACGCAACCAAACCCCATCTTGGATGCATTACTATAGACGACAAAGTCTTCCATTCTCTCCGATAGGGATAGGATTGGAGCTTCACACAATTTCCGTTGTAGGGTACATAAAGCTTTCTCTTGAGCCCCGGTCCAAGCAAACTTCACGTTCTTTCGAGTCAAAGTGCTCAACGATGAGGCGATCCTGGAGAAGTCTTGAATGAACCTTCGGTAATAACCGGCGAGTCCCAAAAAGCTTCGGATCTCGGTCGGGCTTTTTGGAGGCTCCCAGTTCATCATTGCCTCGATCTTAGCGGGATTTACTTTTACTCCTTCTCGAGTCACCACATGACCTAGAAACTGCAGTTCCCGTAACTAGAATTCACACTTAGAGAACTTATCATAAAGCTTCTCCTTCCTTAGCACATCTAAAACTCTTCTCAAATGTTGCTCATGCTCCCCTTCATCCTTAGAGTACACCAAGATGTCGTCTATGAACACTATGACTGACCGGTCCCAGAATGGTCGGCACACACGGTTCATCAAGTCCCTGAATATCGCCGGCACGTTCGTTAATCCGAAAGGCATGACTAGGAATTAGTAATGCCTATAACGAGTCCTAAATGCCGTCTTAGGGACATCCTCCTCTCGAACTTTCACTTGATGATATCCCGAACGAAGATCAATCTTGGAAAAACATCTGGCCCCTTGTACTTGATCAAATAGATCATCTATCCGGGGTAGCGGATATTTATTCTTGATGGTTACCTTGTTCAATTTTCGGTAATTGATGCACTTACGCATCGACCCATCCTTCTTCTTCACAAAGAGTACCGGAGCTCCCCACAGAGACGAGCTTGGTCTCACAAATCCCTTCTCTAGCCACTCTTGAAGCTGAGACATCATCTCTTGCATTTCGGTTGGCGCGAGACGATACGGTGCTCGATCAATTGGCGCCGCTCCCAGAATTAGATCGATTCGAAACTCCACTTGTCGGTCGGGAGGCAAGCCTGGTAGGTCATTGGGAAACACGTCCGGAAATTCGTTGACAATCTTCACGTCTTCCATCCTCCTCTTTTGTGCCTTGGAATCTACCATGAAGGTTATATACGATGGGTACTTCTTCGTCAAATATTTCTTTGCTTTGATGGATGAGATGAAAGCCACTTCGCATTTTCCTTTCTCCCCATATACAATAAGGAAGTCGCCATCTCGGATGGGAATCCGTATGAGTTTCTTTGAACACAAGATCTCCGCTTGATGCTTCACCAACCAATCCATCCCAATCACCACATCGAAACTCCCGATGGTCATAGGGAGCAAGTCCACCATGAAGGTTTCGCCACTAATTTCAAGTCGACAATCTCTTAGAATATCTCTTAAGACCACCCGTTTCCCATTAGCTACTTATATGACCAAGGCGTCACTAAGGGTGCTAGCCGACAAGTTTAAAGATTTGCAAAACACATCGGACACAAAAGAGAAGTTTGCACCAGAATCAAATAGTACTCTAGCAGGTGTGGAGTTGAGTAAAAACGTACCTGACACCACCTCGGCGGTTTCCTTCACTTCCTCATTCGTCATTTGAAAAACCCTCCTTTGAGCCTTGGGAATGGCCTCCCTTTTCGTTTGGCTTCCAGAACTTCCCCCTCTCGCCCCACCTCTCAACTTGGGGCACTCTCTTCGAATATGACCGATTTCCTTGGATTCAAAACAAACTGTCCTCTAAATGGGACACAAGAAACTGGTGTGACCCGGTTGACTGCACTTGAAACATGAAACCGGACCCGGGTTTGGGTTGGAGTTGGTCTTGCAAAACCCATGGTGTTTACTCTTACACTTAGGGCACCATTTTGCTTCCCTTCGGTTGTCAAAAATCTTATTCGAAGGTTGGAACTTCGGCTTCTTATACGAACTTGTCAGTCTTTCCCACCTCCTCTTCTCCACGGTCTTTGCCTTCTCGGCTTTGTCTTTCGCAAAGAGTCTTTCCGTCACCTTAGCTTACTCAATTGTTTCTCGAAGGTTAGTGGCTTTGGAATTGCGAACCATTTGGATCATGTCCGCGGGTAGGCCTTTCAGGTAAGCCTTCACCTTCTCCTTATCAGTCGGGGCCACATGCCCTACTAAATCAAGCTTTTCCATAAAGAGTCGGATATATTTTTTTACCGATAAGTCACCCTTCTTAATCGACCGGAATTCTTCTTCTATTGCATCCAACTCCTTCTCAGTACAGTATTCTTCTAATAGCTTCTTCTTGAATTCCATCCACGACGTTCGGGCCAATATTGGTTCCTCAATGGTTGAGGTGAGAACATTCCACCAAGTCAAAGCCGCACCCCGGAGTAGTTGAGACCCATACTTCACCTTCTGACGCTCTTCACAATCACTATATCAGAAAGCTTGCTTGATCTCTTTGAGCCAACCCATACATTTCGCGTGCTCATCAGATCCGGCGAACTCCGACGGTTTACAACAAAGAAAGGACTTGTAAGAACATCTTCTGTCCGGTTTCCGTGTTTCCAAGGTTGCTACCCCCTCAGTGCGGATGTCACCTCCGGTACCCCCGAAACCTGCTATGACAACATTCTCTTCGATAGTTTTGTGACGACGGTGATTCGTATCTCGATTCTCTAACAGCTTCATGAATAACTGTTGTTGCTTAACCATGGTCTCGTTCATGGCTCTCATCATGTCTATCATTTGTGTCTGGGAGGTTGCCTCAGTCATAATTGGATTAGTAGTGGCAATGTTGGTCCTCAGAATGTGATCTACCCCTCCGCCCAGTATAGTTGGAAATGGAGGCTCCACCGTCACTGTTTCGTTCGGGCTATCAGCCGTAGATTCGTTCACTTCTTGACCCTCTGGCGATGATTGAACATGGCTCTAAGTATTTACCATTTTTTTCTGTCATCAAGTCACAAAAGGGTGAGAGATTGGCTATACTAGATTTACACACAAGAAACGTACTAATACCACTCATCAATCATCATAATCATAGTAATTCAAGCATGTTCACGTAACTATACATTCATAATAGAAGTAGCTAATTGAAATTATGAACATACAATACATAAAAAGTCTCGTTACCACTTTTATAAATCTCAACAAGGTAGTTTCCGTTGACTCTACGAATGTCCCATCGTAGAATTTCTACCCCATTCTCACACTTAATTGTTAAAAGTCTCAGTTTAAGTCTAGGTATCTAGATCACATACCTAGTTCGCTTCAACTAAAGCTCTGATACCAACTTGTAACACCCTAAAAATTCAACGAAATAAAAATTCAACGAAATAAAAATTCCAAAATTCGGCAATATGACGTCTAAAATACGAAGGTCCAAACACCATGTAAAATATAAATTCCCAAAAGAATCACATCCCAATATTCAAGACAATTAAAACCCTCAATAATCGGGATAGTTTGCATCTTAAGGTTTGCAACAAATAACGGGACATCAATAATACCACGACCTACTTAATCTATGATTGATTCAAATCTAGATTAAAACGGGCGTTGCTAAATCATTATAAACTCTCTTCACAAAATCCCCAAAAGACCGGCACTTCAAGATCTCCTACGTGTCCGGTAGCCAAGCCGATATCCTAAATCCCTCCACGAGTGAGATCTGTGACGAAATCAACAACCACAACAAGTGTTAAGATAAGTCTAAGTGAGATCCCAATGTTACAACAATTACAATCATAAAGATATAAACAATAATTATGTTACCGAACTCCAACGCCTTACAATTTACATTCCACCGCGTCCAAGTTTCCTCAACCTGAACATTTATCAATACAAGAGATAACCCTTGACATTTCGGGGGAGACCAGTTTCCATCGGGGTGACATATACATAAAGGCGGAGTCACCCACGATGATAATGGATTACACCTCATGCCCTGGTCTTAGTTCCCATGCCATAACGACATCACAACCTCAAACCGTATTTACTGCCTTTATTGCCTACTCCGTCGAGTTACACCTCAAGGACTTACGGACATTATTTCCTATCCATATCTATATGAGTTACACCTCAAGGATCCAAGATCCCTTATTTCCTACTCGCTAGTAACCCACAGTACTTATTACAAAGTACAATTATTGAACAACTACCACCTCGTACACAAGGAGTAGTATTCTCATTCTTATCGGGTGATCAACATTTGATAAATAATTATAAAATCATAAGCACCTCTTTTCCGCATGTAAAAAAATTACTTCCTTACTTCTCATAATATCACATTCTTCATAATTTCATACATGTAAACACATCCATTTATTATCCTTACATCATCTCTTCATAAAGTTATCAGCAGTTGGATTTAAACCATGACAATAGTAGTTTCCTCATGAACTCAACATATAAGCATGAAATCTGGAACATATAACCCATATAGTTACTACTAAAGAGATTATTAAAGTCTACTAATCATACTCACCCTTATTGGGTTCATAAAGTTGAGAATCCCACAAGTTAGGTTATAAAACTCAACAAGTAGCACATAATTGTAATGTATGATAACCCATGGTAATAAACAAATACTAGAGCATTTATGGAAGAATAACTCACATACTAGGGTTTGTAAGAAAACCCTAAAAATGGTGATAAAGTCTTGAGGTTGAAGATGAAGAAAGCAAGATGATGGTTTCTTGAACCCTAGCCTTCCAAGCTCTAAAAGATAGACCCAAGACTTGAAGATTTGAAGAGGTTTGAGTAAGGGATAGCTTTAGGTTAGCATTTATGAAGGGAGAGGAGAAGAGAGTGATTTTAGGGAAATGTTTGGAGTAAATGATATGTTAGGGCTGATTTCCTCTTATTTGGTCGACCTGGTGGACCCGCGCGGGTGCCCACGCGACTAGACCGATGTGGCAAGTCGCGCCATGCACTGAATACGCGCAAGAGCAGTGCTCCGCTGGGTTAGTGGCGTGGCTCAACCCGCGTCGTAACCCGCGCAACTCACTGTGTGACCTCAAATCAACAATTTCCAAATTTTAATAAGTAACCCTCAAGAGTCCCAAATTTCAAGGCCCGACTAAACACAACGCTAAGTAATAACTGAAGCATAGATTTAAGACTTAAATGCTTACACCGAAAATGGGGTGTTACATAAGGGGTTATGTGAATCGAGTTATGCAGTATGATTAATGGATTTTGTGTTGAGTTGTTATTAATTTTTGAGATTAATCTGAGTCTGGTGGTATCGCTTATCAATCTGCGGGTTTTTTTTCGAACAGGTCGACACCGGACCGGAGTGCATTCGGTCCCCGGGGTCTGTGTGTTGGGATTGGGTCACCGGAGTGTTAGGTACCGTTCGAGAAAGGGGGAGACCTCGGTCGAGAAAGGAAGAGACCCCGGTCAAGAAAGGGGGGAAACCCCGGTCGAGAAAGGGGGGGACCCCGGTCTTTGTTCACCCCGGGCGGCTCCATCCTTGCCCATGTTGCTCATAAAAATTTCAAAGTTTTTCAAATGGATGTCAATAGTGCCTTTATAAATGAAGAACTTGTTGAAGAGGTCTATGTGAAACAACCTCCTGCTTTGAAGACTCCACTCATCTAGATTATGTGTACAAACTTGACAAAGCCCTCTATGGTTTCAAACAGGACCCTCGTGCCTGGTATGATACCTTGTCAAACTTCCTACTTGCCAACAAGTACTCCAGAGGTAAAATTGATAATACTCTCTTTCTCAAGAAGACAAAGGTAACATAATTCTTGTTCAAATTTATGTGGATGATATTATCTTTGGTCCCACTGGTGAAACTCTTTGTCAAGAGTTTGCCTCTCTCATGCAAAGTAAATATGAGATGAGCATGATGGAAGAACTTACATTTTTCTTAGGCCTTTAAATAAAACAAACTTCTGAGGGGATCTTTATAAATCAAAGAAAATATATTCGTAACTCAAGAAATTTAATTTTGAAAATTGTTTTTCCATGAGAATCCCGATGGAAAATCGATTGATGTCACAAATTTTAGAGGGAAGATAGGCTCTCTTATTTATCTTACTGCTAGCAGACTTGATATCATGTTTGCAGCTTGTCTGTGTGCGCGTTATCAAGCTAATCATAAGGAATCTCATTTGGCTGCTGTAAAATGCAGTTTTGGGTATCTAAAAGGTACCATGAATCTGGGTCTTTGGTATCCCAAAGACTCAGGTTTTGATCTAATTGGGTATTCATATTCTGACTTTGCAAGATCTAAGGTAGATAGGAAGAGCACAACAGGAAACTACCAATTACTTGGTGGAAATTTGGTTAGCTGGTCCAGCAAGAAACAACACTCAGTCTCCACTTCTACTGCTGAGGCTGAATATGTTGCAGTTGGAAGTTACTCTGCTAAAATCTTGTGAATGAAGAATCAAGTTCAAGATTACACCCAAAAGTCCCCATACTATGTGACAACTCAAGTGCAATAGCCATTATAAACAATCATGTGCTTAACTCAAGGTCAAATCATATTGACATCAGGTATCACTTCATCAGAGATGACATCTCAAAAGGTGATATTGAACTACACTTTCTCCCAACTGATCTTCAATTGGACGATCTCTTCACAAACCCTCTTGATGAAGCTAGATTCAACTTTCTGATAGGAGCTTTAGGTATGTTAAATTTTGATCCTTAAATATATATATATATATATATATATATATATTCCACCTATCGAAACTTTATTAGGTAGGTTCAAATACCCTTTCGGAAACCCATCTTCTCAGCTAAGTCCCCTTCGACAACTCCTACCTTCGGCATGGCCAGTCTACGACAAGGCTATCTTGAGCAATATTATCATCGGTAAGATACCCCCTTCGGTATCTCACACATTTTGTAAGTCATTCTTCAACAAGCATTCCTTTGGCTAAACCCTAATTCGACCACTATTTCTTCGGCTAGAAACTTACCTACCGAATCAACTCTTCGGTAGGTCCTCAACAACTCTTCTATTCAACTGCTACTCATATACCAAACCAAATTTTCGGCAACTCTTACTATTCAGTAGATCCCTCTTTCAGCCATCTTCTCATCGGCTCGTCCTCAATCAGCAAGCCTTTCTTCGGCTCGCTAGCCATCATTTGATAGGTCGTTGACCGGTCCTATTTTCGGAAGGATCACCTTTTGGCTGACTTCCTTCGGCTAGTCTTACTATTGGCAGGTTTAATCTTTGGCAGGTTCTTTCTTCCAACCTTCATCTCACATTATCTATTGTTGCTGTCAAGGCATCCTCTGATGCAAGGGATAAGGAGGTTGAGTCCTTGATGACTAAGGTCCTATCCCAGGACATGCTGAACTCTCAAATTTTGGAATCTCTCAACCGCCTTCATCAAAAGGTCGATAGTATTCCTGCCTCGGTTGCCAATTCTCAGTCAGAGGAATGAGACATTGATCTTGGTGACGAAGTGTTCGACGACGATGATAGGGATTGTCTCCGCCGAGTTGATAGTTGTGTGTCCCAAATTGTACAAGTCAATCAAGATAACAACAAGAATTCACAATCAAACATGATATTATTGATCTTGAATTCAACAAAATACAACACTTTCACAGTGAATATTTCTCTCTCTAAAATGTCTTTCTGTCATGGTGCTTTTTGAGTCTACTAACACAAAATGTATTTATACTCACTACTTTTACAAAGACAAAACTAACAACCAAACACTTTGTCTAGCTTTGACTTTGACTTTACTTTAAAGGTCTTTGACTTGGGCTTTGTCTTTCAACCATAATGATCTCGGATCCAACAAATATGCTCTAACAAACTCCCCCTTTAGATTCAAGATTATCTTCAAATTTTTTTTTAGCATTAACGAGAAATCTCCCTCTTGTTTGATCTTTAACAAATTCAATATCCCCTCTTTGGAAATAACACTGATCATCTTCAAAGTTTGTAACACTCTCTTTCTTTCTTTGGAAACTCTTCAGATTTGCAGTATTCGCCCCCAATTTCTTTTTATTAACTTCTTCAAGAATTTTAACAATCTCCCCCAAGTTTTATGATCATCTTTTTCAGTCTTCAGGAAAAGAAATTATCTCCAGCTTTAGCTCACTTTGCTTCAGCAAATAATCTTCAAAGAAATTTTCTGTAAACTTCATCAATCTTTCAAAACTTTTGAACTTTATCTTTAATTCTGAACATTCTCTCCATATTTTTGAAAATAAATCTCTCAAACTCAGTCATTTCTTGAACGTCTTCCCCAAAACTAATCTGTCGTTTCTGTCATTCCTTGATCTTCTCCAAAGCTACTTTTCCATATTGATCTTCCCCCCTTTTTTGATGATCTAGAGCATAGAAATCATCAAAACTTTCCTCAAGAAATGTAACGAACCATTTTCTGACCACTGATCTTTCCATATAAGCCTCTGAACATACGTCAATTCATAATATATTCATCCGAATCTTTTCAAACTCAGACAAATAAGAATGTAACCTTGAATCAACAAATGAATCAGTTAAAATGCCTGTAAGTAACACGAAGTCACTTAGTACAACATATGTACTGTACAAGGAGTTTTAATGATGTTCACTCTACAGGTCTTCCATTTAATCATCGAATGACACAAGGTAATTCTATGAACGTTTCGACAGATTTTTTTTTTGTGTGTGTTTGTGCTTGTGTATGAAAGAATTTAAACATGAATGCTTTATAAGGCTCAAAATGTGTAAACCATTGAGACAACAATAGTAATACACAGACTCAATGTGCATGATCGAAGGTCAAAAGTGGGGCAACTTTCCTTTTTTTTCAATATCCACATCTTCCAAATGAAGATGAGATAGAGTATGTACTGCTTCCCCAAGAAAATTGAAACATCTTCTTTTTAAGAAAAAGATGAGTAGCTGGTGGGGTTTAAATCAAGAGTTGGCATGGGCTAGTGCCTGCTTGAATGAAGGTCACCAAGAATGTGAACCAAATAATTATGTGGCTGCCCGACTCAAAAAAAGTTAGTGCAGAATTTTCATATTCTTTTAACTCTGTTCTCACACCCTTTTTATTTTAATCATTAAAGTTCACTTCAAACCAAACTCTCTTTTCATTTTATCTCATCACACACCCACACTCAGATATTGACACCTCGCCTCTCGATCACTCAGGATAACTCCTTGGGTAGGAAACACTGGTTATCGTGAATCCATAGAAGTTCTATTAAGTCCTCACACTGATCCCGTCTAATATTGTCCTAAAGAAAATGTTGCTCAATAGTTGAACTTTAGTAGTTAAATCACAATAGTATGAAATACATGTCAGATATATGAATGCTCAAGAATATAATTATGAAGATTTGAACATTTTAAATATGGAAGATTTTCTCAAAACAAGGAAATTGAATGAACGAAGTGAAATCAAGAGATATGTTTTGAGAATCTGACAATGTATTGAAAAGATCAAATATGAATGATTTATCAATAAAAACTTAGGTCATGAAAAAATGGATGTTGTGTATATGAACAATTATAGACATTCTTGAAAGAAACGCTTTGAATGAAATAACGCTTAATTAAAAATGAAATTCAAATGGGGTGTCTTACCATCGAAAAATATTTTCAATTTTGAGACATGGTAAGAACATAGTCAATAAAAGTACTAAATCAGTGTGTATAAATATTTGACAGTATATGGAAAAGATAATACACAAGTATTTATCTGTGGAAACACACGGTTTGTTTAAACATTGAAGCTCATAAAATGAAAAATTGAAAATCACACTTCTAAATTCATGAAATCATTTTGAGAATAAGAAGTGGTTTGAATGTTTAAGAACATGTTTTCATGTCTGAAAGTTGTCCATCTTTCAAACACAATGAGATTAAGGTTAGAATATCCTTACGCTCATCATTAATCTCAAAAAATCAGCTCCAAAGTCAAGATTTATATGATCATGTAAGCTCCCCCTCAAAATCTGCAAATAGTCAAAAAGTTGTCAAATCAACAAAGGGCTTATTGAAAGTAAAACATTTATTGAAAAATAAAGACATGAATAGCGAAGCAAAACGTTGATAGTATGAGTTCTAAACTGAGTGTTTAGAAGTCAATGTCCTTACTCCCCCTGAAAATATGCATCATGAAATTTGTCAGTACAAAATACATGCACAAATCTCTCTAACTCCCCTATAATGTATGATCTTTTGATATTTGTTTCAAATTCCCCTTGAAATCATGAAAAGAACCTTTCAGTTCAGATATCATTCAGATTAAAAATTAAGAAATGAAGAAAAATTAAAAATTAAACTGTATTAGGTAAAACGAATTATGTTTTAAGATTCAACATACCTAATTTCGAAATGATAAAGTTAAATCTCTTTTCGTCCAAAGGTTTGGTGAATAGATCAACTATTTGGTAATCCATGTTTACAAAGTAATGTTCAATGGTACCTTTTTCGACGTTATCTTTTATAAAGTGATACCACACGTCTATATGTTTGGTCTTTGTGTGCTGAACAGGATTAGCAAATATCGCTATGACGCTATTCGAATCACAATATATAGGAATCTTGTTGAAATGGAATCCATAATCTCGAAGCTGTGTGCGCATCCACAATACTTGAGAACAACAACTTGTAGTAGCTACATACTCTACTTTAGCGGTTGATGTGGAAACACATAGTTGTTTCTTTGATGCCTAGCTTACTAGCTTGTCTCCCAGAAATTGTATGTGACCCGATGTGCTCTTCCTGTTTCGCATACAGCCTGCATGATCTGCGTCTGAATATGCTGTTAGCATGTAGAAAACATAATATATGGCCGACTAGCCGTCAAGTACATTAATGAACCTATCATGCCTCTATAAGTCCTAAGATCAATAGCTTTTCCCGAAAGACCAACTCTGATTTTAGTACCTGGTGCCATCGGAGTTGAAATAGGAGTACAATTTGACATATTAAATTTCTTTAAAATGTCAGCAATATAATTTGATTGATTTATGAAAATCCCCAATGAAAATTATCTTACTTGTAACCCGAGAAAGAAATTCATCTCTCCCATCATACTCATTTAAAATCTTGACAACATGAGTGCATAAAAGTTCTTACAGTACTTGGGGTTTGTTGAACCAAAAATTATATCGTCCACATATATTTGAATTAAAATGACAACATTTTCCTTTTTAATGAATAAGGTGGTATCAATTTTACCTTTAAAAAAACCAAACTTGACTAATAACTTTGAAAGAACATCATACTAGGCGCGAGGGGCTTGTTTTAAACCGTAAAGAGCCTTGTCAAGGATATATACATGATCTGGTTTATCCGCATTGACAAAACCTTCAGGTTGCGAGATGTAGACCTCCTCCTTAAGAATGCCATTCAAGAAAGCAGTCTTCACGTCCATTTGGTAGACGGTGAAGTTGTTTTTTGCAACGTAGGCTAGGAACATCCTGCTTGCCACAATACGCGCAACTGAGCATATGTCTCATCGTAATCTATGCCTTCCTCTTGCCGAAATCCTTTAGCAATAAGTCTTGCTTTGTTTCTTACAACGATACCATCCTCATCCTTCTTGTTCTTGAATACCCATTTCATGCCAATGATAGTTTATCCTTCCGGTCGGGGCACGAGTTTTGCCAAACTTTAAGTGCATCAAATTGGTTGAGCTCTTCTTGCATAGATGTAATATAATTTGGATCACGAAGAGCTTCTGAAACTTTTGTCGATTCTATCTTACTATGAAATTAATCAAACATGAATTCATTTGTTGTTGCATACCTAGTTTGCACTGACTGTGTCTGATCTCCAATTATTTGATGAACCGGGTGCTCTTTGGTCTACTTGTTTATGTGAGGGAGTGGATTAAATGTAGATTGATCATGTTGATCATCTAAATATCTAGTATCTTCTTCTTGTTGGGGTTCAGTTGAAGTAACTGATGCAGAAGTCTTAGTTGTTTGGAAATTTGATGTCTGTTGAGTGTAGGCATGGGAATTTGCCTCAACCCATTGGAGAACCCGGTTCACCCGACCCGGACAGGGCTGGGGAATACCTGCAAAAACGGGTCAGGGGATACCTGTTACGCTCATACCGGGGCCGGGTATCCTACCCCCCGACCCGCCCGGTACCCGGGATATATAATATAAATATTACTTTTTAAATTATATATAATGTTAAAACATAAATGTTCTATTTAGGAAGTTTAGTAAAGTAATTCATTTATGTTTGTTATTAGGCCTTGTACATGGCTTTGGGCTTAATTGTGTACAAGGGTATTGGGTATAAATAGGATCTGTTTGTGTGTTTAGTTAGTAACTTTCATTTTCAACCATGTAGATCATACGAGTTCTCGCTCTCTGTAGTTAGTTTGTGTTCTTGTGAATAAACTACAGATTCCATTCCCAATCTCTTGTCAATTTCTTTTAATCAATTCAATCTTGATCTCAATGGACCTAACAAGTGGTATCAGAGCCTAACGACGAATCATTCATCGCACGATCGAGATCATATTGTTTTGATATAACAGTCGCTGAAATTTTTTCGAATTCTGGAATTTGTTGTGAATTTGAATGTTCTTTGTTGTTAATTTGATTTTGAGGATATAGACGAACTTCATGGAATTAATAATTATGTTTAATTCCAACAATTCAGAACAAATTGATCGATTTTGAGACTTTTTGTTCGAAAATATGCTATTCACTATGGTTGAGATCGATTGGGCTTTAAAGACGTTTTTGGACTAGATCACCAACAACAAATGTGCTCTATTGTTGTTTTCGAACCTGCTCACAAAAGATCATCTCAAAATTCGATGTATTGAGGTTGAATTCGAAGAAAATCTAGAAAAACATTCTGAATCTGAGGAGAAGAACATAGATGAGAACAAAACGCTTAGAGATGATTCTCTAGAACATTGAGGACCGAGCGGAAGTCCTTCCAGAGACAACGTCGAAACATCTCTAAAAGAAGTCTCCTTTTGACTCGAGGAAAAATTGGCAATATGTGTTGTTACCAATGTACCCATCTCTGACATTCTCACAAAATCAGAGTTCAAAAGATTTTGTGATGAAGTTAGAGGCTCTATGAATGAGCATAATCTTCAACAAATTGACGACTCAGAGGCCTTTGCAATGTGCTCTGAAAATAACACACTTAGAGCATAGGTCGTTACTCTAAAGACCCAACTTCCAGATTCCACTAATATGATTCAGGGGTTGGAACAAGAACTTTTTGAGCAAAAGGCGGTTTCTTCTCTAGAGATTGCAACTCTCAAAGCTCAGATTGCCAACCATCGGAGTGAATCTTCCACATTCTCATATGTACAGAGGGTGGTAAAGGAACTCAGGGAAGAGGTAGTAGCCACAAGATCAACTTCACTATCATCCGAAAAAATGGCCTCTATCTCTGACCTCATAAAGTCCACCATTCAAGCCTCTCTTCCAACAACAACCGCAACTTCAGAAATCCCACCCCCTCCTATCAGAACTGCTGAAGAACTTATCACCAATAGCGATTTGGCATCCTTCAAGGAGGGCATAATGAGCAGAATATTAACCTGCTCCTCCAAAATCTCTTATGTTGCCCAAAAACAAGTTAAAGCTATTCTAGAAGTCCACAGATTCAATATAGAAGATCAGCTAGTTGAACTCATTACTGCAGCTTCAGAGGCAATTGAATCCATCAGACAAGCTGCAGTCGATCCCAAGGGCAATGGACTTGCTGAACCTGAGTCTCCCAAGTACAACAAAAATTTAGGGGCGACTCTTGAAGTAGGGCAGCTAAAAGGTTCATATTTGATGATATAGAGGGCTCTAACCAGGATGGAGCCTCTGAATCTCAAAAGGGGAAGATCAGAGGACCAACAGGACATACCTCTGAAGTTGCACCCTCTGAACCCTCTGTACCTGCAAAAACAAGTGGCTCTGCTACACCAGCATCCACTAACAGGGGAGCACAAGAAAAGGAACCAGAGAGCCAAATCCTAGCATGTCCTGTACCTGTTATACTCTTAGCACCATCTACTTCAGAGGCACCAACCATTCCAATCACAAATGATATACCAGAGACAATTGGGGCTCTGGATGCAGATGAAGATGAGCAATTAGTGGACTTTTCAACATCTGAAGATGCATTCTCATCACCCGAAAGGCCACAAATTATGATGAGAGATCAGAATCTGAAAAAGAAGAAAAATCGAAATCTGAAAAAGAAGAAAAATCAGAATCTGAAAAGGAAGAAACTGCTGAAGAAGAAGAAATTGAAGTCATTGATGTAGAAGAATATGTCTATAAAAATGCCCAACCATATCACACTTCAACAGAAGCTGAGCTTAGAGAAAGTCCAGAGATTGATGATTACGTCTCTGAAACCACCCTTGAAATACCTCAATCATCATCAGATCTACATACAAAGGAATCAGAGACAAATCTGTTGTCTGCTGAAAAAACGACCAGGGTTGTCGATGAACAGGTTCCTCTAGAGGATCTTGTTCAGAAGACAAGCATTGGTCTACCAGCAAAAGTCATCTTCACTCAACCTCCAACATTCCTTGCCTCAAATCCAGAGACTTCAATAGAGGATCACTTCTGTTACATCTACTGTGAATTCAATCTGGAACATACTCAAGTTATTCCTCTGAATCCAAGAATCAGAGATAGTATGCCAGACTACGAGCAAAGGTTCACCGGAGACAAGACTACTCCAAGAGTAAAGGTTCTCTCAGATCATCCGATAATAAAAATCAACAAAGTCTCTAAAAGGACATTTGCCTACAACAAGATCATCTACATGCATTATGAGGTAATTCGCTCTAATGGGAAGTTTTATGAGTTCAATGATAATGATCTCGTAACTATAAACCCTTATGATCTGCCTCATCTCTATGCCTACTGCTCGACAAGGTACGATCAAGATAGGCCACTCAGAATGGGCCTTTATGAAGTCAGACGCACAATGGAAGCTTATGTCAAACTCAGAGCAAGAATTGACTTTCAGATTGCTCTAAATCTAGGTGAAGAAAGATTGGGAGTGACTGAACCTAAGGAGACAATCGAGAATCTTGAGAAATACAAGACTGGATCAATAATCGAAAAGCCTCTGGGTTTTGTTTACAAAGTCAACATGATGAAGAAAATTTTCCTGGCTTCAGAAGTATCGAAGTACTATAATGAGACTTTAAGAGGTGTGCAGAAGATGATACATGTGAAGAAAGAATGGCACAAAGCAGATCTACTGGCAAAACTTGTTGAGCCTGAAAAGAGCTAAGGATGATTAATACTGCCAGATACTACTTGTTGTGTAATTAATACCGCTAGTTCAATATTACTACTGCTGGTGAGATTAATACTGCTAGACTTGAAGAAGATAATACTGCTAACATGGTTAGTACTGCTAGCATGTTAGTACTGCAAGAAAAGGTTAATAGTGCTCAGAATATTAATGCTGCTGGGAGAATTAATACTGCTTATGAAGATTAAAACTGCTGAGAAGATAATGATGGAATGATGTGAAAGTCAAGGAGATTTGAATATAATTATGGACTGGATCATGAAGATTAATTTTTCTTTTATAATTATCTTGTAATCTGTCTTGTATATATACTGTATCGAAGGCATAGTTTAGAATAGACTTTTGATAGAATTTCAATATACGTTTTAGTGAGAATTAACCTCAAGATTCATTGTAATCCTTTGTTTAGAGAAGTTCAGAACATCTGTTGAGCCTGTTCAACAGATTTAGGTTTTGTTTGTAATCATTAAGTTTAATCTATATAACTTGTGATTTGCATTCAAGTACTATTTCATTGATTGAGTGTTAAAGTGTTTTTCTGCAACTTCTTTAACATTGTTTCTGAGTGTGTTAATTAAATTCTTCATTAGAATTTTTCGATCTTGACAAGTGGTTTCAGATTCAGAGCCAGAAAAGTTAGAAACCTATAATCATGGACAGTTCAAGTGACAGCGTTTTGGTATCAAAGGTTCCCATGCTCAAACCCAATGAGTTTGACATGTGGAAAATCAGAATCAAGCAATATATTCTTCTCACAGACTTCTGAATGTGGGACATCATTGAGAATGGTCCCTCTGATGGAGGAAAGATGGATGCAGATGGAAAGAGACCTCCACCAAAGACTGATGGAGAAAGAAAGATGAGGCAGACAGAGATGAAAGCCTTGAGCATTCTGCTCTTGGCTATACCTAATGAGTACCAACACCAGTTCTGCAACTGCACAGATGCACAAATTCTATGGAATGCACTGGAGAAAAGACTTTCATGTACCAAAAGTACCAAGAGAAATTAGAAGGCCATCCTGAAGCAGCAATATGAAAACTTCATGTCTACAAAGAATGAGTCCATGACTCAAACTTTTGATAGATTTAATAAGTTAATTGGTGAATTGGCTAATGTTGGTGTCCAGATAGATCAAGATGATGTCAACAGAAAATTTCTCAGATCTCTTGGTGATGAATGGACTATGTACACTATCTCTTTCAGAAAGAATGACCAACTGGAGGACAAGGAACTGGATGACCTCTATAATGACCTTAGGTTGTTTGAAGCAGAGGTATAAGCAAAGAAGAGGCCCTCTGGATACTCATACAATCCTTCTCTTTTATCATCTTCTACTGATTCTGCTGCTAATAGAGAATCAGTTAGTGCTGCCTATGGGTCAAAGCAAGATGGATCTAATGACTCAGTTTTAGAAGCTTTTCTAGCCAGTCATGCTAATTTCACTCTAATTAATGATGACTTAGAACAGATAAATGCTGATGATCTGCAAGAGATGGATATCAAGTGGCAGATGGCTATGCTCACAATGAGGGTAAAAAGAATCATCAAAAGAACTGGAAGGAACAACTTTGCTCAGAAAAGAGAAGATGGGGTTGGATTTGAAAAATCCAAGGTTGAATGTTACAAGTGTCACAAGTTGGGGCACTTTGCAAGAGAATGCAGAAGTGGAATGCCTCAACAGCATACTAGCAACGATCAATCATCACAGTCCACTAGCTTCAACAACAGGTACTCTTCTCAAGCTCTTGTTTCCCAAGAAGGAATGGGGTTTGATTGGAGTGACCAAGCAGAAGAAGCAGTTCAAAATCAAGCTTTAATGGCTAAAGTTTCAGAGTCAGCAAGCACTGATATTCCCACAGAGGTAAAATCTAACCTTTGCTCAAAATCTTCCATAGAAACTGTTAAAAAGTACAGGGATCACAATCAAAGCATGTGTGATGACCTAAAAAGGTTAGAGAAAGATAGAAGAGAGTATGTTGTGATTGTTTATAATTTGGAAGAACAGATTAAAGCATACAAAGCCAATGAACTTCAACACACATATGATACTAACTACTGGAAGTGGGAAAAGAATCAGTTAGAGTTTAAGCTTAAAAAGTTTGAAGAGGAATGTGAGAAGATAAGGAGTGATTTTGAGAAAGCCAAGTTGGACATTGAGAAGTTTTCCAATGCCTCTAGAGCAATGGACTCACTTCTAAAATCTCAAGTCCATGACAACCTGAAAAGAGGTTTAGGATACAACAGTACCCCTCCACCCTATAACAATAACTATATCCCTCCCACTTCAGATCTCTTAGAAAAACAAGAAAAAATAGACTTACCTGCAGGAGCCACATATGTAGATCCTCTTGACAGTGTAGTGATTGAGGAAGAGACTGAAGAAGAGACCACTAAGGGTAAGAATAAGGATGACCTTAAAGAAATTATTTTAGAAAATCACATCCTTAGTAATGAAGGGGGGGGGGGGTAAACCTTTTGTAAAGAGTGAAAAGGATGAAAGTTCTAAGAGAGGGAAGGGAAAGGTAAAGGGAGTCCATTACATGCAAACCACTGTTGTTAATCCCTGTACTTGTAAACAGAATCAGCCCCAACAACATGATAAAACAAGGGGAAATCAAAGAAACAGAAATAATCAGTGGGCTTTAAAACAAGGAATTGATCTGAGAAAAATTAACAGACCAAAGCCTTGTTTTATTTGTGGCAAGTTAAATCATCTAGCCAAACACTGTTATTCCAATCCTATTAACCAAAGGATCAATTTTCAAAGAAATACACAAAATCCTGTTGGTTATAGGAAGCAAATAAGGAATCATATGGCTGAGAATGTGAGAAGGGCACCTATAAAATCTCATGCTCAGAATAAGTTTGCTAATTCAAAGAAAAATACTCCAAATAAGCTAAGGAGTAACTTAAAGAAAAAGAAAGCAAAAAACTTTGTCTAGGTTTGGATTCCAAAAGTAAAGAAATCTGTTAGTACTGCTACTTCAAATAGTACTGCTGACAGAAGTAGTACTGCTGCAAGCAATACTACTGCTAACCCAGTTAGTACTGCTAACCCAATTAGTACTGCTAATGATGTTGGTATTGCTAACAAAGTTAGTACTTCCAATCAAGTTAATACTGCTTCCAGTGACAGGCCCATTCTTCTGACAAAGTATTCAAGCAATAAGATTCCTCAGTTTGATAATCTCATCAAGTCTGAATATGAATATGTTGATGAGAATGGGAAACCCAAGACCACTTTGGATTAGGTTCCTATTAAAAACTAACTGCTTTATTATATGTGCAGGGCAACCAACAGCTCAAGGGAAGGAGCATTTGGCATGTTGATAGTGGTTGTTCCAGGCACATGACAGGTAACATGGCCTGCCTTCAAAACTTCAAAAGAATTGATGGAGGACATGTTGCTTTTGGTGATAATCCAACAGGTGGAAAGATAAGTGGAAAAGGTAATGTGTCAAAAGGTAAGATGACCTTTGAGGATGTATACTATGTTGAGCAATTGAGATACAACATGTTAAGTGTATCACAGGTCTGTGACAAGAAACATAGCATATTATTCAATGATACTGAATGTATTATCCTTGCTTCAGGGTTCAAGGTAGTTGATGAAAGTATGATACTACTTATAACTCCTGAAAGGAAAATGTTTATTGCTTAGACTTGGAGAGAGTAGCTTCTGATTCATCTTTAAATTGTTTATTTTCAAAAGCTTCATTGGATAAATCGTCTCTTTGGCACAAAAGGATGTGTCACATGAACTTTAAAACAATGAACAAACTTGTGAAAAACAACCTTGTAAGAGGTTTGCCACAAAAGGTATTTTCATGTGATGATCATTGTGTTGCATGTCTTAAAGGCAAACAACACAAAACTTCTCATAAGTCCAAACAGATAAATACAATCTCTTCACCTCTTAATTTACTGCATATGGATCTGTTTGGACCTACAAGTGTGATGAGTATTGGTAGAAAATCCTACTGCTTAGTTATTGTTGATGATTTCTCTAGATTCACTTGGGTCTATTTTCTGAGGACTAAGGATGAGGCAAGTGGACTGATCAAATCCTTTGTTCTTAGAGTTGAAAACCAAACAAATCTAAGAGTTAAAGTCATCAGGTCTGATAATGGAACTGAATTTAAAAACAATGACCTAAACAACTTCTGTGAGGAAAAAGGCATTGAGAGACAATACAGTGCTCCTAGGATTCCTCAACAGAATGGTGTTGTTGAAAGGAGAAATAGGACTCTGATAGAAGCTGCTAGATCTCTGTTGGCAGATTCAAAACTTCCAATCACTATTTGGGCAGAAGCAGTTAATACTGCTTGCTATGTTCAAAACAGAGTTCTAGTAGTGAAATACCAAGACAAGACACCTTATGAGATTTTTAAAAAGAAGAAACCTTTTATTGGATTTTTCAAACCATTTGGGTGTCCTTGCACAATTCTCAATACCAAAACTCACCTAGGAAAGTTTGATAGAAAAGCTGAGGATGGGTTTCTTGTTGGATATTTATCTCAAAGTAAGGCCTATAGAGTTTTCAACACCTCTTATAGGATTATTAGGAAAGTGACAATGTCAAATGCATTGAGAACACACCAAATCAACTTGGTTCAGGTCCTGATTGGCTATTTGACATTGATTCACTGTCTAATTCGTTGGGTTTCAGTAATGAGCATAATGCAGGAATAGGGACAGAAAAGGTACAAGTACAAAGACAAGAGTTTGTGCTGTTCCCAACACCTACTGCTGATATTGTTGAATTATGTGACCAAGATAAGAAAGATACTTCAGATTCAAAGGAAACTGAACCAGCTCAGAATGAAGAGGACAAAGGTAAAAAGGAAGATCAACCCTCAGATTCAGGAATCAAAGGTCCTGAGAGGCTATGTTTGGAAGAAGATGACACAGATGATGATAACTCTTCAGTTTTTGGTGGCAGCACTCCTGAAAAGAATGAATCTAATTTGGAAGCAGATATTAAGGAAGAGGTTGTTCATCAAACAATAGTTCAGAAAAATCATCCTCCTAAATTGGTGATTGGTGACATCAATTCTCCTATAATCACAAAGAATCAAAGCAAGTTGGGAGGATTGAAGAACATACAATCAGGATTACTATCTTCCTTTCTATCACAGGTTGAAGCCAAAAAGGCATGTGATGCAATGAAGGATCCAGGCTGGATAGAAGAAATGCAAGAGGAGCTACTGCAGTTTGTGCTGCAGGATGTGTGGGATTTGGTTGACCTTCCAAAAGGACACAGAGCTATAGGCACTAAATGGATCTTCAGGAACAAGAAAGATAAGAGAGGAATAGTAATAAAAAAACAAGGCCAGATTAGTGGCACAAGGGTATACTCAAGAAGAGGGAATTGATTATGAAGAGGTATTTGCACCAGTGGACAGGATTGAGGCAATCAGGCTATTCTTAGCCTATGCTTCTTTCATGAAGTTCAGGGTCTACCAAATGAATGTAAAGAGTGCTTTCCTGTATGGGAGAATTGAAGAAGAAGTGTATGTCTGTCAGCCTCCAGGGTTTGAGAATCCAAATTATCCTGACAGAGTATACAAATTGAAGAAGGCACTCAATGGGCTACATCAAGCACCAAAGGCATGGTATGACACTTTGTCTACTTATCTCTTGGAAAATGGTTTTCAACGAGGAATCATAGACAAGACTCTGTTCATTCAGAGGAAGAAGAAGGACATCCTAATAGTGCAAATCTATGTGGATGATATTATCTTTGGATCCATAAAAGATCAAATGTGCAGAGATTTTGAAGATTTGATGCACAAGAGATTCAAGATGAGTTCTATGGGTGAACTTACTTTCTTCCTTGGGCTACAAGTTAAGCAGAAGAAAGATGGGATATTTGTAAGCCAATCCAAGTATGTGCAGGACATTCTTACTAAGTTTGGATTCTCAGATTCAAAGCCTGCAAGCACACCCATGGAGACACACAATAGATCACTGCAGATCTTGAGGGGGAGGATGTGGATGTTCATCACTATAGATCCATGATTGTGTCCCTCATGTATCTCACTGCTTCAAGACCAGATATCATGTTTCCTGTATGTGTGTGTGCAAGATTTCAAGTAAGACCTAAGCAGTCACACTTTCAAGCAATCAAGAGGATATTCAGATTTCTCAAAGGCCAACCTAGATTAGATCTTTGGTATCCTCATGACTCACCATTTGACCTACTTGCTTATTCAGACAGTGACTTGGGTGGTGCGAATTTGGATAGAAAGTCAACTTCAGGGGGATGTCAGTTTTTGGGTGCAAGACTAGTGTCATGGCAGTGCAAGAAACAAACCACAGTGTCCACCTCTACAACAGAAGCAGAGTATATAGCTGCTGCAAGCTGCTGTTCACAAGTACTCTGGATTCAAAATCAAATGCTGGAGTATGGTATGAATTTTCTTCACACTCCAATCTTCATAGACAATAACAGTGCTATTAGCATTATTAATAATCCAGTCAAGTACTCCAAAACAAAGTATATTGAAATCAGGTACCATTTTATCATATACTGTAATGAAAAGAAGCTAATTCAGGTTGTGAAAGTCCATACAAGTAACCAATTTGCTGATCTATTCACTAAATCTTTTGATGTGGGTAGATTCACATTTTTTGTCACAAGTGTGGGCATGATAAACTCTGAATAAGCCTATTATCTTTTGACTCATGTACTTGTATAGATTCCTTCCTGCTTACTTTCTCATTTTATATTGTGCATGGTGCTGCTAACCTTGTGTGTTTAAGTGTTTCAGATTGCTTCAACTGAATACTTAGTACTTTTAGTTCAGTTAATATTGATCTGTATATTACTCATGATGTTAGTTCCGATATGGTTAAGTATGGTTACTACTGCTAGGTGGTTTATACTGCTAGTGCAAAAGTTACTACTGCTGGTATGTGTTAATACTGCTAGTCTGTGTTAATACTGCTAGTCTGTGTTAATACTGCCAAGTATGTGTTACTACTGCTAATATGAGTTAATGTTGTGGGCCTGTTAATACTGCTAGGGTACTTAGTACTGCTTCTAACTGAAACCCTCCACCTATAAATACCCTTTGTGACCGCCAGAATACAAACGGCTCATTGAACTTCCATTGCTACTCTTTCTCTCTCTCTCTCTCGATTTCTTGCTTACCAGTGTAAACCCTAGAATCAATCAGAACGATGGCAGGACTAGAATTCTTTGATGAACACAATGAGGTTGCTATGCTGGAAAAACCCAAAGAGGCTGAAGGTTTTCATCAGATTGTGGATTTCCTCAAATCGTCACACATTGCCTATGCCCTCACTGTCAATCCCACAATATGTGTGGAACATCTACGACAATTTTGGGCAAATGCTACCATCCACACTGAAGATTGGACTCAGGTCATCAAAACAAGGGTGTGTGATAAACCCCTGACCATCTCAGAAGAGTGTATTCGCATCCATCTACGCTTAGATGATGCCTCAGGTATTACTTCTCTTCCTAAGGAAGATCTCTTCCAAGTTGTAAATCGAATGGGGTATGAAGGTCCCACAGAGGTATTCAAGTTCTTCAAGAACAAATTTTCACCTCACTGGCGATTCTTTGTTCATACCCTACAACACTGCATTTCAAGAAAAACAATTGGCTGGAGTGAGTTCAGCAGCACCATAGCCTATGCTTTGGTCTGCTTAGTGACCTCTAGAAAGTTTAATGTCTCTCAAATGATCTTAACCAATTTAATGTCAAACCTGGATACCAAATCGAAAAGCTTTTATATGTATCCAAGGTTTGTACAAGAAGTACTTAATAAGGAATTGACGGATTTACCTACGTTTAAGGAGGTATATGTACCAAAACTCCCAAAGGGGAAAGTGTTCTCAAATATGAAGAGGCCCAGTAAGGACTTCTCAGGTCTAGACACACCATTGTTCTCTACAATGATGGTTGTGTCCCACTCTCAAGGTCAGACATCAGGGTAAAAGCCCACATTAGACCAACCCACTGATGACCTACCCACACCTTCCACTACAAAGCATATCCCTCAGTCCCTTCTAAAGAAGCCAACATCACCCATTACTCATACATACACAAGGGAAAAGGTACAGAAGGTTCCTTCCCTTCTAGTATCTTCACCCCCAAAGCCTAAAAGCCCTCTGATGGAGCATTTTCCATCAGAGAATATCCAAAGGGAAACCACAGGGGTATCTCCCAACACCAAGAAGGTGTTCAATAAGGAAGAGGAAGAGCATGTGGGCAGTGAGACTCACACTACTGACTTTGCACACAGTGCAGGGCAGGACAGTGTGAACATCTTTAAGACCTTCCCCACGGCAACTTTGGGTGAGCAATCATCCAAAGGTCCCAGGTGCCAAGAAACCAAGGGGGTAGAGGATGCTTCTGCTAGGTAGAAGACTTCTACTAAAACTTCTAAGGATCCTTCCAGGGTGGTCAACACACCTAAAGGAGGAGAGGATAGATATACGTACAATGAATTGATGGAAACCATAGCAAACATCAATGTGGATGTCATGTCTCAGGCCAAGGAAATAGAGGAGACGCAACAGGTTATTTTGTCACAACAAGTGCAAATTCACAACCTCAAGAAAATGGTTCTGAAGTTAGTGCACAAAAAGAAGAAAACCAAATTTGCGCTGAAGAAGAGGATCATTGATCATGATACTTCCAAAAAGGGGGAGACTGAAGTTGAAACTGCAAAACAAAGTAAGGATGGGATGGAATATAAATTTGAGGGGGAGATGGGTGCAGAAGCAGAAATTAGCAGAGAAGAAGAAACAGAGGTAGCAGCAAAAACCTTTACGGTAGCAGTAGTAAAAGAATCTGAAGCAGAAATGGCAGAATCAGCAGTAGTAACAGAAAAGGTAGCAACAGAAACAGGGCTATCCATGGAAGAATTAGAAATAGCAGAAACCTTGGTCAAAGCTAAAAATGACACTCCTAAGGCCACTCAAAAGGCCAAGGGAATGGAAATCAAAGAAGGTGGCCAAGAGCAGAAGAGAAAAGAAGTAAGTGAAGTTGAACTCAAAAGGAAAGGCAAAGAAAAAATGGATGAATCTATGAAACCTCAAAAGAAGCAGAAACAGATAGAGCTGGATGAGGAAATAGCCAAGAAGCTGCAAGCTGAATTAAGACAAGAGGAAGAGTCTCAAACTGCAAAAGATAGACAGGTTGCTCTAGATCTGTCTACAAAGCTCAATGAAGAGTATCAAAAGAGTTTGAGGGTTGAAGCTGAAGCCAAGAAAGTCCATGTAAAAGCATCTATGCCAAGGCAGCCAGCACAGACAAATAAAAGACAACCTTCAAAGACTTTTGTTGCCAACCAATAAAGGAGGAAAATGATCAATTTTCTAAAAGGATCAGTTGGTGTTAAAGAAGGCATGTTCACTGGGATGTCTTATGACAGAATTGAAGAGTTTTACAAGAAAGAAATGACCAAGCTACAAGGAGACTTTTCTCAAAGGGTTGAGGTTGAAAGGAAAATGAAAGAAAGGCATGATCTGCATATCCAACAACCTTTTCCTGAGAGTGAAGAAACCCCTTCTACAAAAGAAGTGGAAGAAGAACAGAAAGAAGAAACTCTTGCTCAAACAGTCTAAGCTGTCAAAAGAATGAAAACCATAGCTTCAAAGAAACAGACCAAAAGGCCAAGGATTGAAGAAGTGAAAAAGGAAGCTGAATCTGTTGTTGCAACCCCTGAAGAACAATCAAGTCAACAAGGTGCAGAACAATCTGAACAATCTGCACAATCTGAGGTACATGTTGGTTTGTATATGACAGTGACTGATAGTGAACCTGTAAATGCTGACCCAATATCAGTCCAAGCCCCTGAAATTATCCATTGGGATATCCTGGAAGATCAAAGGAAGAAATACTTCAGGATTAAAAGGATGGGAGACAAGTATGAGGTTTACTCTACTTGGGGCAAAATCATCAGAAGTTGTTCCAGATCTGACTTATAAGAAATGTTCATGGTTGGAATGAGCTTGTATGAAAAGGACTTGACAGGAGCAGGATTGAGCTTAATAAGACTAGCCATGGAGTACTTATGCATGATGTTTGATCCTAGCAAAGTTCAACATGTTGTCAGAGATCTGCATCTGGAGAATAAATTCCAAAGAATAGACAATTGGATGCTATTTGAAAGGTGTGGAATCATCAATCAAAGCTTAGGTTTGGAACCTAATCTTGGGAATTGAGCTTAGGTTTTGAAAGTATCATGAAGACCAAATTTTGAAGAACTTAACTTCTTAATCTGAAAAGTTAAGTTACGGGGAGATTGTTGGGTCTGAAATGAGCTAAGGATGATTAATACTGCCAGATACTACTTCTTGTGTAATTAATACTGCTAGTTCAATATTACTACTGTTGGTGAGATTAATACTGCTAGACTTGAAGAAGATAATACTGCTAACATGGTTAGTACTGCTAGCATGTTAGTACTACAAGAAAAGGTTAATACTACTGAGAATATTAATGCTGCTGGGAGAATTAATACTGCTTATGAAGATTAAAACTGCTGAGAAGATAATGATGGAATGATGCAAAAATCAAGGAGATTTGTAGATAATTATGGACTGGATCATGAAGACTAATTTTTCTTTTATAATTATTTTGTAATCTGTCTTGTATATATACTAT
Source organism: Arctium minus (assembly GCA_954870635.1). NCBI lineage: Eukaryota > Viridiplantae > Streptophyta > Magnoliopsida > Asterales > Asteraceae > Arctium > Arctium minus. The sequence continues at coordinate 104,594,230 of OX941084.1, read as the reverse complement.
ATAGAAGGCATAATTTAGAATAGACTTTTGATAGAATTTCAATATACGTTTTAGTGAGAATTAACCTCAAGATTCATTGTAATCCTTTCTTTAGAGAAGTTCATAACGTCTATTGAGCCTGTTCAACAGATTGAGGTTTTGTTTGTAATCATTAAGTTTAATCTATATAACTTGTGATTTGCATTCAAGTACTGTTTCATTGATTGAGTGTTAAAGTGTTTTTCCGCACCTTCTTTAACATTGTTTATGAGTGTGTAAATTAAATTCTTCATTAGAATTTTTCGATCTTGACAAAACTAGACTTAGAGATTGGCTCAATGATTAACTTCAGAGAGCTAATTATGAAGTTCCATGTGATCTGTTCTAATGATAGATATTAGCTTGTTTCTTTAATTTTTTTCGTTATTACTTTCTATATTTTAAAATTACTAATGTTTTGAGAAGTAATATTTAAGAGGATGAATTTCTCTGTTATTCTTGCATTTTTTTTATTTTCAATACTTATGGGAGATTGTTAGCCCCAATTCTGAATTGTAAAAGTATTGAAAATAGTTTAAGTCTTCCTCTAAAGACATTCAGATACATCATCAGAGATAGTGAAGTCCAACTCTGAAGTCAGTTCAGAGACAAACTCTTCAGAAGGGAACACATCAGAGATATCTTCATCAGAGCTCCAAAGATGTTCTCTCTGAAGATCAAGTGACTTGTATAAGAATTGACAGAAGAACAACTGACACGTCATAAGTGATAAGATTTACTTTCTAGAGTAGGTCACTGTTCAAGCATGTCTTGAGCTTACTTTTTAGGTAAGACACTGTTCAAGCATACTTCTATTGTCAGGATAGTACACTGTTCACTTTATGGTCCTATAAATAGGACCATAACTCTATTGACAAAAGTGTGCTTTTTGATATATCTTGTATTTGGAAAATCTTTAAATAGATTGAAAGTATTTCTAAAGAAGATCTTATACGTTTTTACATATCTGTTTATGAACTGTGATATTTGAATTTGCTGGTATATTAAACTGTATTGCTTTCATTTTTCTTATTATTGTTATTGTTTATATCATTGTCATAAGATTAAATTTGGGATCCAACACACATAATGTGAGATCTGAGAGACTAGAGTCCGAGACTAGGGTGGGGAGTGAACACCAGACGAAGAAAAAGAAAAAGAAAACCCGAAAGAGGGTCGAAGAATAATAGGGCCAAAAAAAAGTGGCAGAGGTGCAAATGGTGAACGAGGTAAGAGGCTTAAAAGGAAGGCAAAGAAGGATATGACCAAAGCGGTCATAGAGAAGGCTGCAGTGGCTGCAATCGTAGAAGTTCTTAAGCCTCGAAAAGAAAAGAAGAAAAAGAAATCCAAAAGGCCTCAAACTAATTATGAGGAAAATCAAGAAAAGGCTACAGAGGATACCACTGCAGAGATCCCAAAGAAAACCAAGAAGAAGAGGTTGATCAAGCTGGCCGACAAAGAAAAGCATAAAGCCTTGACCAAGGCTCAAGAAGATGTACTCAAGGAAGAACCTGCAGAGGACGAAGAAGTACCTCTACAGAGGAAAATAATAGGAACCTTAGTTTTTGAAAGCCCTGAGGTAGAGATCCCTCAACAAGAGAGACCGCAGAGCCCTCTAATGGTAGCTACAACTATATCTAGAGAAGTAGCTCAACTCTACTATGTGGACATCGGGGTTATTGACACTTCTATGGTAGTTAAAGACGTGACAAACCTCCAGAGTGATAAAGAGCTAAAGCGTGAAGAGGAGAGAATAGAAAAATCGAAGGAGGAGATAATAGGTGAAAAAGATGCCATAGGCACACATCATCAATCAACTCCCCGTGCAAGCCAAGCTACTATTCCCGCACATCTAGTGCACAAGGATATTGTAGAAGGGTCGCACAACCCGGACCTTAACCAACTTAGACAGACAGAGGACATTTCTTCTTCCTTTGTACCAATCACACCTAGGGAAGCCAAATACACCCCATCCTCTCAAAAGGATGAAGGTGTAGAAATAAGTGTCTATATACCCCATGACACGATACTTACCTCCGCAGAGACATTTGTTGCCTCTGCTGCACTTATGAGTGACAACCAAACCACTTCAGAGGTCGTAGTGAGGAACCACAATGACTCTGTGGGTTTAGATCACCCACAGAGTACGCATAACAAGGATTTTGGGGAGAAATCTGAGTTTTCTCCCAAGAAACTTGTTGACAGAACCTCTATAGAAGATTATTCAAAGGAACTTCCATGATTAGAGGGAAACCCTCCAGAGCTCAACATCAACACAGGCCCTGAAGGTGACAAAGACTCATTGGCTAAATCTGGACCATATGTTGGTCCAGAGGTTACCCTGGATACTTATGTCACAAAGGATGAGTTTAAAAGCTTTTCTAACTATGTACTTCAAAAGTTTGATGATTTGAAAAGCTCGATCCACCTCGCTCCCAAAGAACAAAATCCAAATATTGTCGGAGAGGCTCTGAAGGCCAACACAGAGGCTCTACAAGACTTAAAGAGAATGTCCGATGAAAACTATGCAGACATAAAGAGTTGATGGAAGCCTGTGCATCTAATGCTACAAATAATGACTTCAATGAGGTAACCACATCCGTGAACAACCAAACCGACGCCATCAAGGTTCTTGGTGACATAGTCATGGAAGAAGCGAGAAAATTTGCCAGAGAGGTTACAAACTCTAGGGTAAATGATGTCACCAAACTGATGGACAAATCAAGAACATGACTCACAGTGTCATAGTCTCTATGCAAGATCCATCAACATCCTCTGCACAAACGCCTCTGCCTCACAATCATATCCAGAATCTTGCCAGAGAGGCTCTAATATGAACCTTTTAGGTTCTGATATGATCAAAGAAGGCAAGGATGTTTCTGTTGAAATGAAGAGAATTGTGGCTACCTTGAAGTTCAAATCAGATTATGAGATCAATCGCACGTCCATGGAGGCCAATGATGCAATGTAGAAGATTAAAGAGCACGCAGAGGCCTATTTGTGACGCAGAAGAAAGAGAAAGACACCCTCCTCTTCCCAAGCTGAAGCATATCAAAAGAGGGGGAAGCACGATGACCATGTGCCAGATGCCTCTAGCCCATCTAGGCATCGTGAGGGGGAGAATTTGCCAAAGCCATTGCTTGGATTCCCAATCTCCATAGTACCCCTAAACCAAATCCCACTGAGCTTAGAGTCTAATCCTGAAAAGTCAAAACAAAAAGACTCTACAACTTCTTCTCCCAAAAACCAAAAGAGCCACCAGGTCCAACCTCATGTGAAGTTCACAGAACCTCTGAAGATCAAGACAATTGCCACCAAACCGTCAAGCAAAGATAAAAGCAAGGCCATAGCCACATAGGCTCTAAAGATCAAGCTAAAGCCTCTGCTAAACACTGAGAAGCTCATGAAGAGTTCCTTTGACTCCTTCTAGACAATAAAACAAGACGAAGTAGATTGGGATTTTGTTCTACAACCTCTATCAGAGCTTCCCATCTTAGACCCCTTTACCAAACCTTCTAAGAACATAGTAGATGAAGTCATCCAAGGCTTTGAGACCCTGGGAAGACTGATTCCACTTCCTCCACAGAAGAATGATGAAGAAGAATTCATTTACAAGTACCTCTACAGCCAAGGAATAAATGACCCCATATCTACACCTACTCTCTCAGAGGAGATTATCTCAGAAGAAAGAATGCGGTTCTACAAAGAAAAAGCCCAACCAAAGCATAAGGTGTTATCTTTGGCAAAAATCTCAGAGGTTATGTGGATTAGACTATAGCACACTAAATGCCGAAATTTCTAGTATCATGACTATGTGGTAAGAAGAACGGATGGGACAAATTGGATCTTCGCCGATGCTGACCTAAGAAATGTCCATCCTCATGATCTCACAGAGCTCTTCAACTGGATAGAGGAGAGATATGGCTGGAGAAAAGAAAATCAAAATGCTTATCAAATAATCAAGAATGTGATGAGGGAGAAGCTTATGTACTACAGTGTAGACTATTTTCAGGTTGCCCTAGACCTAGGAGTACGGAAGGTGAATTGACACCTCTAGAAGATAACTTGCCTCCCTTCGCCAACATCCTACCAAACTCTATCATCACAGACCCAAAATTCGGCTTTGTGTACCTAAACTCCAGAGGCGAAAATAAGATATTCATGGGTATTGAAAGCCAAAAATATTCAACTCAAACTCTGTTGTACCTACAAGAAGAAATCAGAAAGCACAGAGGCACACCTCTTATCAACCTTGAAGCCACAGGTCTAATTTTAAAAAATATCAGTACGATTATCAACTTTTGGAACATGAATGCCTTATACTACAGAGAGTTGAAGAAAGAAGGGGGTTTTGGAACAAGGATAAATGAATTTCCAGATGCCAAAATATAGGCTCTGAAGTTATGTAATTTTTTGTTCATTCATGTACTTTAAAGCTTATGTACTTGCCTTCTCGCATTCCCCGTATTTTGAATGAAAACAGTCTTCAGAGTTTGAGTTCCTTTCATCTCTTTTGTTTCTAACTTAGTCAAACACTCATCATTCAATTTTTTTTCAATACTTAGGGGGACATTGTTAGCTCCAATTTATTGTATAGAAGTATTGAAAAATAGGCTAAGTGTAGGAACCAGAGAAGACTGCTAAATACAGCAAGGTACACCACATAAGTGCAAGGCTTAGAAGCTCTGTCAATCATCTGCCCAAGTTCTCAACCTAAAGATCAATTTCAGATCATAGAGCCTCTGTGATCACTCATAGAGCCTCTGTGATGGCTAACTTCTGTAGATGGAAGACTTAAGGAATTTGAAGACAATGGTCAAGGCAAGAACACGTACAGAACACATGTATCTGCTGTACGAAGATTCTAAGGATCATTTCATGGGCATCCACGATGTTTTACTTTACAGGTGGCATTCCTTTTATGGAATTTCAGACTTTGTCTTATACTATAGTGTGCTGCTCTCCTATATAAGAGGGAAGCACCTCATGTTTTGAAAGAAGCGAGCACACACTGTTGAGAGCACATTTATAATTTCTAGATTACTTTTGAGCGTATTACCACACACTTGTGCATGTTCTTGGTTAAATAATCATATCAATGAATCATTTGATTTAGTGATAAATATATACTTGTTGGTTGAATGCTTTATTAGATACTTAGTATGTTTACTACCAAACCATACTTCTTTACTACATCATAAATCGCTTCCGCACTCATATTACTCTGATTTGAGTAGTTTTGAGGTTTACATCTTGAATAGAACATAACTTAGGATCAACAATTACTTCCTCTAGTTAAAGACAAGAAGTTAGCTATCAAGGACACACCATCTCCATCTTCATCTTCCACCTCAAGCTCAATTCTAGGGTTTTCCAGATTTTTCTAACAAGACCTAATTTGTGAGTTCAATCTACCTTTTCTAAACTTTATACATGTCAAAACTTATATCTTGAACTCTTGATCTCCCTTTTGCTACACTTTCTTGATTTGAAGCATTTTGACCAGTCATGGTATTTTAGAGATTTTAGTTTTTTTACCATTTTGAGATATGTTAAAGAGCTTCATAAATAGTGATATAAAATGTGTTTAAACTTGTGTATTGATGGTTAAAATACTTGAAATGAAGCCATCTTGGCTATATGTGGATTTCACACTATTTTGGGGATTTACTTGTTAAAATTGGATTTTGAAAGATAATGTACTTGGGTTTTATTCTTTTATTGATAATGAACAATGTAGAGTTTCTATGACTTTGGAAAATTATACATTTAGTAAATGATTTTTATTTGGAAATGGTAATCGTCCTTGTCGGCCTTCTTATGGACTTAGTTCCATATGGTAGTATTTTATACACAGATTTGCCTGAATGGAAATGTATATGGGAACTATATCTATGGTTATAGATTTGTAACTAACGTAATTGTGATAAGCCTTAGACTATTACTAGTGGATCCATAGTTATTAAGTAGACTTATTTTGGGATGCTCTTTTCTTTTTGTAACTAGTTGAGACATTGGGTCTTGGGAGGCAATTTGGTAGGTTATGTGAGACAGGTTACTAGCAATGGGCTGTAAATGTAATACTAGTGAATGAGTATGATTAGAATCATTGGGTTCCCTCCCCTAATAATGAGCTCACAACTTGGAGCGTGGCTTACTTTGTGTTCCTCCACAATTCTTGGAAATTGGGTCTCCATCGTTATCGCAAGATGCCTTTTTGGACCATAAGGTCCTTATGTGGTCAATTGACATACTTTCCTATTATAAATACATGAAAGGCTTTTAAATTTATATTTCATCTACTTTACATTGTTTATATAAACTGTTTGTTCTCACTAGGCGTTAAGCCTAACACTTTTTCTCAAGTGACATGTATACAGGTTCCTTTATTGTTGGGGCTTTCAAGAAACGAGAGTCGAGTGGTTACCGATAGTGGCAACTTTTGGAGATAACTATTGGGATTTTTGGCATACATAAAGGATAGTCATGTTGGGAGATTGAGTCAACAACGATCATAATCTAGATGAAATTAATTTAGATTAGTTTGTTGTCAACTTTATTGTCCATATATAGATTGTGTACACTTATATAGTTTCCCCTTTTGGGTAGATTCATGTCTATTTTAGACGTCATATTGACAAAATTTCAAGGTTTAAATTTACCCCTATTTTTAGGGTGCTACAAGTTGGTATCAAAGCTCTAGTTTAAGCGAACTAGGCATGAATGTAAGATGTCTAGACTTAAGCTGAGATTATTAAGTTATGATTGGTGAGATTGGGTAGATTTCTAAGATAGGATGGTCTTAGAGTCAACAGAATTACATTAATTGAGAGTTGTAATGATGGTAACGAGAATTCTTGTGTATAACATGTTCATAGTTTCACTTAGCTATTGCTATTATGAATATATCGTTACGTGATCATGCTTGATGTACTATTGTTATGATGATTGATGAATGTAGTAGTACGTTTCCATCGAATTTCTTTCTATTAATCTCCTTATCACCCTCCATTCTCTTGTGTGGTAGATTAAGAATGGTGAGTACGTGTGGAAGACTACGTACACGTGTTGATGGAGGCGAGGCAACTGCTTCAACGACTAATCAACAGGAGAGGGTTGAAGCAGTTCTACGTCCACCTTTACCTCCACTATTGGGCGGGGGACTAGAAATCATTCCTCGGGTTGATCTAGCTTCGTCCAACCCAATCAATCGGGAGGTAACTTCTCAATCTGGGATGATGGGCAATTTGATGATGGTGTTGAATGAGGCTATGGCTAAGCAGCAAGAGTTCCTCTTAAAACTGATTGAGGACCGTGATGTGAGCAACCACAGGAATGAGACGGTAATAGAGAATGTTATGGTGGTTGGATCTAGGGGAACCAGGCAGGTAATTCCCACAAAGGAGCCTACACCGGTGGATGTAAGACAAGGTAGGAGGGCTTACTCCAACAAATCCTTCTTGTGTAGCAAGCCACCCAAGTTTTCCAAATCAGACGATCTAGTTGCTTGTATGAACTGGATATGGGAGATAGAGTAGGACTACGACTCCAGCGAGTGTGAAGAAGATCAAAAGGTTCATTTTGGGTCCCAGATGCTACGGGGACTTGCTCTCATATGGTGGAATGTCACTAAGTCCACCCTCTCTGCAACTGTGTTGACTTGGCTATCCTGGGCTGAATTCAAGAAGAAGGTTATAGAAGAATAATGTAACGTGAGGGCCATGGATAATATCGAAGAAAGGTTCCATGCTCTAAATAAGGGGAGCATGTCGGTGAGAGAGTACACTCGGTTATTCATGGAAAAACTTGGATTGGTGGGGCATGTGGCCTCAACTGAAAAAGAAAAATAAAATCAAGGCCTACGTTAAGGGCCTACCGATAGTTATGATGGCAATGGTTCGAATCTCCAAAGCCATCACCCTCTGTGAAACCATTGAGGAGGCTCAGATCATGGAGGATGTCTTCTTAGAGGCAAGGTAGAGAGAGACGAAGTGGGAGAGAAGAAGAAATGGGAAGGCAATCCCAGACCTCTCAAGAGGGCTCGACCATTTCTCGGGAATAGGAATTTTGACAACCGACAAAAGGCAAGATGGTGACAGAAGTGCCAAAGTAAGAAACATATCCTTGTTCCAAATGTGGGAAGATTAATCATCTCAACAGAGACTTCCTAGTGAAATGGATTATCTGCTTCGAGTGCAAGGCACTAGGGCACATGAAAAGAGATTGCCCGAAGCTGAAAGCGGGTAATGCTCCAGAGTAGAGGGAGAACCCTCCCAAATTTCTAGGATGTGCTTTCCAAATGACCACTGAAGAATCCATTGCATCGAAAGACGTGGTATCGGGTACGTTTCTCTTAAACTACGTACCTTCACGTGTACTATTTGACTCAAGTGCAAGTTTCTCTTTCATATCTGAAACCTTTCGCCAAAAGCTTGCTATGCCCACTAGTATTTTAGACGATGATTTAGTGGTATAAATAGCGAATGGGGGTCAAGTGTTAATTTGTCATGCCTTGAAGGAGTGTACTCTTGAAATCGAGGGAAAGGAGTTCCCTATCTTGATGCCCAAGGTCATCGGCGGGCCTATAGTGGTGATTGGCATGGATTGGCTAGAAGACAATCAAGAAGAGATCGTGTGTTCCAAGAAATTAATTCGACTCCCCACCCTGAGTGGTGAGGTTATGATTGTTTATGGCGAGAGGACGAGAGGTGAAGTGGCAATAATTACTTTGGAAAAGTTGCAAAAATGCTTAGTGAAGGGATGTTCCTCTTTCCTAGCATATGTCATAGATGCCAAGATTGAAAAGAAGAAGCTCGAAGATGTGAAGGTGGTGCACGAGTTTCCCGATTTCTTCCTTGACGACTTGCCCGGTTTACTACCTGATCATCAAGTGGAGTTCCAAATCTACCTTGTTTTGGGGGCGGCTGCGATTGCTCGAGCCTCTTACCGGTTAGTGCCATCCGAGATGCAAGAGATGATGGATCAACTCCAAGATCTTCTTGAGAAGGGTTTCATAAGACCAAGCTCATCACGTTGGGGATCTCCGACCTTGTTTGTCAAGAAGAAGAATGGCACCATGCAAATGTGCATCGACTATAGAGAGGTAAACAAGGCGACGGTGAATAACAAGTACCCACTTCGGAAAATCGATGACTTGTTCGATCAACTTCAAGGAGCAAGATGTTTCTCAAAGATCGACTTGCGCTTTGGATATCACCAAGTGAAGGTGAAGAAAGACGACATCCCGATGATGGATTTTAGGATGCGTTACGGACATTATGAATTTCTCGTAATGTCGTTTGGGCTAACTAATGTATCGACGGTGTTCATGGATTTGATGAATAGAGTGTGTCGACCATTCCTCAACAAGTCGGTCATTGTATTTATTGATGACGTACTCATGTATTCCAGGAGCAAGGCGGAGCACGAGAAATACCTTTGGGAAGTCCTATAAGTGTTGATAAAGGAGAGGTTATATGCCAAGTTCTCCAAGTGTGACTTTTCGTTAGACGAGGTTCAATTCTTGGGTCACGTTGTCACTCGAGATGGAGTAAAGGTGTGTCAGACATGAATTGTATTGAAGATTAAAAGGAGGATCTAAAGTGTAAAGTTTGTAAAGTGTGTCCGTGTTAGTTGTAAATAGTGTAAAGTGTTGATTATTGCTAAAGGTCATGTTGACCATATAAATAGCAAAGTCAAAGTGTAGATTGATAGATTGATACATGCAGATTGGTAAGAACACACAGTGAATACACGCACAGTGTTTAGAGTCTAAATGCAACGAATAGGTATATGGATCTCTTTAAGTTGTGTGATTGAATAAAGATTGTTGTTTGTTAATCTGTGTGCAAAAACAAATAGCTAAACACTGGGATCACATTTGATATCAGAGAGAAATTCGACAAATTGAAAGTTTCTTGATAGTTCGTATACTGTTCTTGGGTTCTTGATCGAATTTTGAGTTTTAAAGTGTTTTTGATCAAATCTTTGTTAGAAACATGGTCGATTTATGATATATATGGAGTTTATTTGATTGAATTTCACTGGAAAATCAAGTTAGATTACTGAATTTGGATTTTTAAAAATCTTTGTTAGAACGAGTTTTATTCACTGTTTGATTAAATTTTTTGAAATTGGTTGTATATTTGTGCTAATCGATGGATTTGGATTGTTCTTGATACTAACCTGATCATTTATGTGAGTTTACAACATCTGAATCGAAGAATTGAGCAGAAAATTGGACAAGAAATTGAGTTTTAGGACCGAACCTTCAAGAACTCGCAAGATCTATTCTTTTCGTATGAAGAACTCGTAGGCTTAATTTTCACATAAAGAATTTGAAGATCTCTTTAAAATCCATTTAAGTGTAGAATTTGCATATCTGCAGTGAACAAAAAGAGAGAATTCGCCTAAATTTGATTGATTTTTTAAGTGCATAACTCGTATACTCTTAAATACGAAAAGCAAAAATTCGCATATGTCCCTGATGCGAAAAGTTTGGTTTTAAAATTCTAAGTAAAGAATTCGCATCATCTTGTTATATGAAATCTGTGTGCGAAAATTTTTGTACGAAAAGTTCAGGTCTAAGATGGAATTCGCATAAGAGACTTGTACTAATTGCAAGGAATTCACATATAGTCTTATACGAATTCTTAGAATTTGCATAATGGATCTTGCGAATTGTGATAGTTTGAGTCTCTTTTGTGCGAATTGTGGACTTGTGCGAATTCTAACTTCTTCTATGTACGAATTCTTGTTGTCATACGATTTCTGTCATTAGATTTCATGCGCATTGCTCTAATTTTCATGCGAATTGTTATGTGAATTCTAGCGTACAAATTCTATACTTAGGAATTTTTGGAAAATTCATTTTCTATAAAATTTTAAGTTCTACTTCTATTGATTCAATTTGTTGGATTAACGATCAAGTTTAGCTATATTCTTTTGCATATTATTAGAAACTCTTCATAATGTCGAAAGATCTACTCTCTATGGGTTCTCAATCGAAACCTCCAGTATTGTTGGCTGGAGAGTATGCTCAATGGAAGAGAAGGATGACTCCGTTCCTAAATCACAAAAATCGTGATTACATGAAGTCTATCATAGAAGGACTAGTAGAAGTTCTTGTGACTATACCTGGACAAGTTGCCACAGATACCTCTTCTGAAATCCCATTCTGATATGTGCCAAAGCCATATGAATACTACAGTGAAAGGGAGAAGGAGCTACATAAGATTGATGAGGAAGCTCTTATTTACCTCACCATGGATATTCCCAATGATATCTACAAAATCGAGTAGATAGTCGTGAATCCGTAAAGGCCATGTGTGACGAACTTGAAAGGCAGTTTCAGGGCACAGAAAGGTCTATTAGGCAAAGCTTAACCAGAGCATAAATTCTTATGAGGGCTTTCATGCAAAGGAAGAGGAAGCATTGATAGATACATACAACCGCTTCAATGTAATTCTAAATGATCTGAGGACAAATGGGATGAAGAAGTCAGTTTCTGAGATAAATTACAAGTTCATCATGAATCTGAACCCGGAATCGAAAAGCTATGCGATCAATATCCAAATGAACAAGAATATGGCTCAGGAGGACATAAATGACATCTTCACAACCCTCTCACAACATGAGGATGAAGTCAAACTGTTAAATGAAGAAAAGACGAGTGTCAAAGACTCGCTGGCTCTACTTTCTGAGAGAAAGAAGGGTTCAAGTTCCAAGATTGTTTCTTCCTCAAAGTTCAAATCAAAGAAGTCCAAAGCCTTCCTTACTAAACCAAGTCAGTCCAGTTCTGAGTTGTCATCTGAAGAAGCTGAGCTACACTTTGATGACGATATTCAGAGATTTGCTGACAACCTTGCCCTCATCAACAAACAATTTCAAAAGGGTTTTGGGAAGAAGAGATATGCTTCAAAGCCTAAGTATGAAGGGTATAGGTAGGAAATAGCAGAGAAATATAAACCCAAGTTTGGAAAGAGATAAGAGAAAATAGAAGAGAAGAAGGAAGAAAAGAAAGATGAAAAGATTGATCCTAAGTATGGAAAATGCTTTAACTGTGGTAAACTAGGCCACTTTTCAAAACATTGCAAGTTCAAGAGGGTCAAGAATTCAGAGTACTATGCTAAGAAGTCACTGCTTGCGAGGAAGAAAAAAGAGGGAAAATAACTAATGGCTGAGGAAGAGAACTGGTTCTTTCAGAGTTCAGATGATGAATCATTCCATTTCACTCAAGTCTGCATGATAGCAAATGTAGATGACAATGCAGAAACCTCTTCTGATCAGTCAGACGGTGAATCTGATGTAAGTACTACTTTTGAAAACTCTGAACTTGTTGAATCATTAATGGCACAAATCCAGAACATGGAAAAAGAGTTTGATGTTTTGAAAGGCAAACTTAGCAATGAACGACAAACAATGATGAGTTTTCGTGATGAGAACCATTATTGAAAGTTGTTGCTATGGATAAGGAAACTGAAAAGGATGCCTTAAAGAAAGAAAAAAAAATTAAAAACAAAGAATTTGGAACTTGAGAGAACTTGGTTAATTTAAATTCTGAAAAGGGTGAATTTAAAATCAAATTTGAATCTTGCTTTCAGGAAATAAATGAAGCTTATTGAAAAATTAAACAAGTGGAGGATCTGAATCTGAAACGAGGACATACTGAGCAGACATTAAATTTTTTAACAAACAAACTCCAATACGTCAAATTTTATAATGCTAAGACGGGATTGCGTTTAACATAAAATTATGTTTTAAAAAAGGCCCCTGAATATTTATACAATTTTGATAAATTGGGCTCAAAAGTAAAGAAAATCCTGGATATTCGTGACACATTCGTTAAGACTGAAACTCCAAAGTCTGAAACTTCATGTAAAGATAAAGAGGTAATAGATGACGATACGTCTAGTTGTGTGGATTCTCAAACCAGTTATAAATCTGTTGGATTCCAATACAATGATTTGAAGAGAAGCTATAAAAACAGAAAACGTGAATTTGTTGAGTTTAAATCATTGTTTTCAACATCATCTTCAACTGAATCAGCCAATGATGACACAGATATTCCTGAGACTGAATGTCAGTATGATGAATATGAATCGGATACTATTGTTGGTACTCAAACTCCTATATCTGACTCCGTTACTTCTGAATCTCTAAAAGAAGTTAAGACTGAAGAGAAATCAAAAGTCATGAATTCTAGCATTCAAAAAGAATTTGTAAACAAAATGACTGAGGATATTTTTGATGAAATGATTAATGCCTCAGATTCTGTTCCTATCTTAGAAAAGATTGATTCAAACTTTGTGATTGATCAAACATCACATTTTGAAAAATAAATCAAAGATTTACAAAAGACTCTTGAGGAGTTAGAAGATGAGAATTGTGATCTCAAATTCAAACTGGATAAGTCTTTTGAAGAAAACAAAGAGCTTTCGAAAGAGTTGAATGATTTGAAAACTGGTTAAAAAGATGTTTGATGATCAAAAATGGAATGTGCATTCTAATCCAGAGTTTGGGCCTTCAAGAAAAACCTGAGTTGTTTACTCGGAATGTCCTGAATATTTACCCAGTATATTTGAAAAAGGCGAGACTTCAGGAACTTTAAAGAAAAATTCATCCTTAAAGAAGACGAATAACAAAGTTTCCTTTCATGTTTCAGATATGAGAAAAAATGATGGTAAAGGAGAATGGAGGAAGAAAGAAAGTGACAAAATAGTTGTTGAAAATGATTGTAATGTTACTGGTAGTGTTGCTTTGTCATGTACAAGTTCAAACGAAAATAAATGTCAAAGTTGTATGGATAAATGTACTCCTTCTAATAAATCAAAAATGTTGACATTTGCTCGTAAGAACTTAATGTGCAAACACTGTGGTGACAATGCTTTTTCACTTTATCCATTCCTCCTAAGCCAAATGTTGTTAAAAAGGCATCTAACTCAATAAATTAAAGTGTTTCATGCTATGCCAACTCATATTTCTAGGAAAAAGCAATTTCATGATCTTAATGTTAAAATGATTTGGAAATGGGTACTAAAGTCGAGGTATAAATGGCGAATTAAGGCTAAGGTAGAATATATAAAGAAATTGCATTAGGATAACAAGAAAAGACCCATCTGGATTTGGGTACCTAAAAAGAAGTGACTTGTTTCTTTTGCAGGCCTGTCATTTGTCGTTCATTGACTCAGGATGTTCAAGACATATGACATAGATTCATGGTATCATCAAAGGATACGGTTCATTAAAGAATGGCACTTTAACCATAACGAAAGTACTGTATGTGGAAGGACTTGATCACAATTATTCAGTACCAGTCATTTCTGCAACATTCAGTATCAAGTTCAGTTTACAATCGACTGTTATTTTATAGAAGACTTGGACGGTTGTGAGATTTTTCGAGCTGAACGCTATGGAAATCTTTATGCGGTAAAATTTCCAACGCTTTCGGCAACACGTCTAGTATGCTTAATTGCAAAAGCAGCGAAAGCTCAAAGTTGGACATGGCATCAGCGCTTGTCTCATCAGAACTTGGTTAGAGTTTCTTGTGATGATAGATGAGTATTCAAGATATACTTGGTTAGATTTTCTGAGAAGCAAATCCGATGCACCAGAGCTTGTCATTTCTTTATTAAGAAGATTCAAGTTCGACTTCAATTTCCAGTTAAAATATTGAGAAGTGATAACGGCACAAAGTTCAAGAACGATACTCTTCAAAGTTATCTAACATCTATTGGGATTTCCCATAACTTCTCTGCTCCCTACACTCCACAACAAATCGACGTTGTCGAAAGAAAGAATCCAACTTTGGTCGAAGCTGCAAGGACAATGCTAGCATATTCTAGTCTACCAATGTATATTTGGACTGAAGCCGTTGCAACTGCGTGTTTTACACAGAGCCGAACGATCGTAGTTAAAAGATTTAATAAAATAGCGTATGAACTGATTAATATGCGAAAACCGAACACTAAATTTCTACGTGTTTTTGGTTGTAGGTGTAATATATTGAATGACCATGATAATCTTGGGAAGTTTGACAAGAAAGTTAACGAAGGCTACTTTGTTGGATATTCTCTCACTTCTAAATCCTATCGTGTATACAACAGATGGACCAAGTGCATCATGGAAAGCATAAACGTGTCATTTGATGAAAATTCAATGTTCACTTCTGAACAAAGCAATTCAGAACTCAATCTTAAAGAAAAGGCATATGTTCAAAACATAATAGAGCCCGGACTTACACAAACTAAGCTTTCTAACTTATCAACTATTACATCCAAGTTAGATTTATTATTTCTTGATGCTTTTATGGACATTTGTGCTGATTTTGATGAATCCAGCGCGTCCGCATCAAGCTCAGAGGTCCCAGTAATTACTGATGCCATATCTAGACCTTCTGAACTAGTCACTACGACAACCTCAGGTACGTCTACACCAAATGTTTCTGAAAGTACTAATCCGGATTTTCCTTCTGCAGATACAAATTTTGGTCGAGAAGTCCCGAGCACTTCCTCTATTGCTCCAGAACTACCTCAGTCAAAAACACTAGTACAAGATGTTCCATCTACATCAGAGGTTGTACCTGCTATCTTTGATGAATATGATGTTAGAGGATAAATATGTTGGATACAAGATCAAGAAGACTGAAGTTCAAAGTTCAAGAAAGTCAAAGCTGAGAAAGTCAACTTTCATCAAAGTCAAAGTCTATTTGTAATAAAAGTCAAAGTATTTGTATTTTAGTTTCTTTGTATTTTAGATGTAGGTATAAATACCTTGTATTTCTGTTTTAGTCTGATAGAAAATCTGAGAGAGAGAGAATTCGTTGGATAGAAAATCTGAGAGAGAGAGAGAATTCGTTGAAGAGAGATCTGTAGAGAGAGAGAGAGAGAGAGTTCTAGAGAGAGAAAAATGTAATTGTGAAATCTGAAAGAGAAATCAAACAGGTAATTGATTGATAAATCTTGTTTGTTTGATTAATTGTGATTAGAAACTAGAATCTGGGAATAACAATTGGTATCAGAGCAGATTCAAAAGTGAAATCAGATCAAGAAAAGTGTCGACAATGTGTTCTTGAACGAGAGATTTGATTTTGGAGTGTTAGTTCAATTTTGATTGATGAAATTGATTAGGATTTGTTCGAAAAGTGTAATAGATCGAGTCTATGTACTTTAATTTCTGAATTGTACTGTAATTCTCATGAATTTGTGATTTTTGTTGAATTTTTGTTCACGAGTCGATATTCACTGTTTCATCATTCATTTTGTAGTTTGAATGTCTCTTTGTGAAATTATTGAGTTGTAATCTGTTCTATTATTGTAATCGAGCATCAATACAAACTTTCAAGACAATTGGACAGAGTTTGGATCGATTTCAGTGAGAAAAGTTGAATGGTATCAAGAAATGATAAAATTTTGGTCGACATTTTCAAGAACTTGCAAGGAACTGTTGAGATTTGATTTTTTTTCGATTTTGTATTGTTTTGGTCATGTAATTGCTTGTTTTAGATTCGATTTGGTGTTTAGAACACATTGTATTTGATTCTTTTTGTCTAATTCACACTGTTTAGACATGAATTTTGAATTTTTGTTGGATTTGAGTTCGAGTCTGTATACGAACTGTTCTCAGATCGAATTGTATTTTTAGTGTTTTAATCTGAAATTGTTCTATTGTAACCTGATCGAGTGATGAAATAGAAGATTCGTACAATGTTTCGAGATCAAATTCGAAGGTTTTGATGGATTTTAGTAGGAAAATCGATTTTTTGTTCGAAGAGCCCAAGAACGCGCAAGATCTGTGAAACGCGCAAGTTCATCGAAAGAACGCGCAAGCTTCATTTGGAAGAATGCGCAAGTCGAAGGAAATTGATTTTTGGACAAAACGCGCAAGTCGTTATCTGCGAGTTCTAGAAACGCACAGATCGAAGCCTGCGAGTTTGAAGTTTGGGAAAAAATTTCTAAGTGTTGGAACGCGCAAGCCATGGTTAGCGAGTTTGCTCAAACGAGAAAGTAGTGCCTAGCGAGTTTTGGAAACGCGCACGTCTCTATTAGCGCGTTTCGTTGTGAATAGTTACTTGTGAGTTTCAACGACTAGCGAGTTTCAGCAATTAGCGAGTTTATCAAAACACGCAAGTCTTTGTGTGCGAGTTTCTCAAACACGCATGCTTAAGTCTGCGAGTTCTCTTTGAACAGTGGTTTGCGAGTTTAGGCGTCTGCGTGTTTCTCAGTGTCTGGGAGTTTCATTGATTGCGAGTTATATAGTGACTTGCGAGTTTTGATATTTAGTCAAATTTTTTCATTTTTCTAAATTTCAAGATTTTTCTTGTGATTTCATATTTTGGACTAACGATCAGTTCTAATTTCTTATTGCATATTTTTCAAACAGGTACATACAGGATGACTTCAAGAGACGCTCTCTCAATTGGAACTGATGTCAAGCCTCCGGTGTTGTTCAAAGGGGAATATGAACAATGGAGAGATAGATTTTTGGACTTTGTTGATAGACAATCAAATGGAGAGAACATTCAGAAATCTATCACAGAAGGCCCAATGAAGAAACCTAACGAGGAGATTCCTGCTGGTGGTAATGATTCAGATGGAGCTCCGAGAACAAGGAGAGTGGATAAAAAGTATGCTAGTTTTTCTGATGAACAGAAGAAAAGGTTTGATGCTGAAAAACAAGCCAGATCTTTGCTTTTACAAAGCATGACAAATGAGATATATGTGAAAATGGATAGCTACAATGAAACTGCCAAATCAATGTGGGATCAATTAAGAAAAATGATGTTGGGTTCTAGAGTTGGAAACCAAATGAAGGTAGCTAACTGCATAAACAACTACGAAGAATTTAGAGCAAAAGAAAATGAAAGCTTGGAGGAAACCTATGATAGGTTTGTGCTGCTTCTGAATGAGCTTTCCAAGAACAAGGTCAACAAGCAACAGATTGAGAACAATGTAAAGTTTCTCAACATATTGCAACCTGAATGGAAAGAGCACACGCGAAGGATGAAACAAATGAAGGATTTGAGCGAAATACCTCTACATGAAGTCTACGAGACTCTACGACATAATGAAGAAGAGGTAGAAGAGAAAAGAGCTGATAAAAAGAAAGTTGAGAAAGTTGTTGATCCTATAGCATTAGTGGCTGGAGAGAAAAAGAAAGAAAAGAAAGAGAAGAAGAATAAGAAGAAGACAGTGGTATTTAGTTCTGAATCTGAGTCTGAATCTGAGGGAGATGATGCAGAAAGTCTCAAGAAGGCTATGATACTGTTAACCTGTGCTTTCCAAAAGAAGTTCTACAAGAAGCCGGGATCCAAATCTCAGAGATATTCTTCATCAAGCTCAAAGAACCACGAGCATAGAGAAAGAGTGGAAGGAAATAGAATGATTGAGAAAAAAAACCAGAAGAAAAGAAGAAGTATGTAAATGATTACACAAGTACTGAAAATAAGCGTCTAATGATCTGATCAAATGCTACAACTGTGGCAAGTTCGGACATTATGCAAAAGAATGTAGGAAGCCAAAGGTTCGCAACTCAGAATATTATCAAAACAAATTGCTCTTGGCCAAACAACAAGAAGCTGGCAAGGCATTAATGGCTGAAGATGAATACTGGTTGGATCATTCTGATGAGGAAGAACAAGAAGAGACTGCTCATCTATGCTTGATGGGAAAAGAAGTGAAAGATGATGATTCAGATGATGAGACTGTTGATTAGGTAATGAACTTAACTGAAAATGATTTCATAACCAAAATGGAAGCCATGAGGGTCGAACTTCAAGATCTTCAAAATAAATTGAAAAAGGAAAAAAACAGAGTTGCTATGAGAAATGAAAAGGTCTTTGAGCTCAACACGTCAGTTATTGAGAACAAAGATTTAATTGATTCTCTACGCAAATCTGCTTCTGTTTTTCAAAATGAAAAAGATTGTTTTGAAAGTAAGATTTCTGAATTGCAAAAACAATTGTTTAAATCGGATTCTGAAAAACAAGAATGTGTTCTAAAATCGTTTAAACTGCAGGTTGAGAACAAGACTCTAGAGAAAAAGGTAAATGGTTTGGAAGCAAAATTGTATCTTAGAGGAAAAAACAGATCAAACTATTTTTTTGAATACACCTGATGAATATGCTGATTTTAAAGAAAAATGGGGATTAGGGTTTGATAATCCTCATTACTTAGAAAAATCTATCAGAAAACAGCCAGGTCTATATAATGCAAATTATATGTATGCGGCTGATGATTATCCTCATTTGAAACCCAAATTTATCACCAAAGCATCAAAAGAAGTTGAGCAAAAAAAAGATGAGAAAAGAATGAATTTGAAGAAAATGCAACTACCATTCTGTTATGAAAGACTGAATGATAGTTATCTTTCTAAAAAAACAAAATTTCATTCAATTGATTATTTTGCTAGTTATTCTTCGACTGAGATGGAGGCAAAACCTGTTCAGGCCAAAATTTATGTACCTCCACTTGTCTTAGAGAGCAAAATAATTGAGTTAGAAAATATTTTATCTGATGAAAGAATTTTGAGTGATGTAACACAAAACGTATTTTCTACAGTATTAAAGAACACAGATTTTATTTGCAAATCTAAAGTGTGTTCTACATCTTCAAAAGTACCTCAAACTTCTAAGACTGATTTTGATGATCTATTTGAGTCTGCAAATGATTTTCTAAATTCTGATGAAGGGTGTATCGAGGAAATTGATATGTTTGACTTTACTGCTCAACTTCCAAATCATTCTACTTTTATCATAAATGGAAAAGTTTTACCAAGTGTACATGAGAAAGGTGAATCATCAACTAAGGTTGGTGAATCAGTTTATGGGAATGCTGATTACTATGCTAATGGTAAGAAACATAAGAAACAACATTCACATAACAAGAATAACACTGGTAAACGCAAGAAAAATCAATCTCAGAAATATGACTTTCCTAATAAATCTAAATCTTTTGTTTCAGATATAAGAAAGAAAAGGTCGAAAGCTCGAACCGAATGGCGACCAAAAAGGAAGGATGATGAGATAACTGAATCAGTTTTTTGATAATTCTTGTACTAGATCTGATAGTAGTGATTCTGATGTAGTTGGTCAATATGCTTCTCATAAACAAAACCTTGTAACTTCTTACAAGCGTTATTCAATAAAGCAATTGGTTCAATTATCTCCTATTACTACTAAATCTTATCATTATCGGAGAAATGATTTTTCTTATTCTCATAATTCTTCTGATTGGTATGGATCTTATCATGTTTATTCTTCGAGATCAAATGTTTTTAATGGTTTTCAAAAGGACAGAGGGTCCATTTTCAAGTGGATACCAAAATCTTGTGCTAATCTGTTAGGACCCGTTTTTAAATAGGTACCTAAAATTGTTGTTTCCTGATTTCTCTTGCAGACCCGACATATGTGGTACTTGGACAATGGATGTTCCAAGCATATGACTGGGCAAAAAACTTTATTGTCTAATTATACAGAGAAATTCAGTGGAAATATCTGCACTTTAATTGTTTGCTCTTGATCTCAGGGGGAGTAAGAGAAGATTAAAGGTGATCTACATTATTTTGAGGGGTAGCATAACTAATATCTGCATTTTTATTAAATGACAAAATTTTTGTAATGCATGATTTTAGGGGGAGCTTATATGTCATACCAAAAGGAGTAAAGAACTATTATTTCTGATTATTTCAGATCAGAACTAGTACTTTAATCGTTTTACTGCTTTATGTCTTTTACATTCGAATAATTTTGTGAATAAAGTTATTTTGACTAGACTTTGAGACTTTTGCAGGATGAGAGAAGCTGACAAGATCATATCTTAATGACTTCAGCTTGACTTCATGAGATTTAGATTGCGCGAAAAGGTAAATTTCTTATCTTAATTTCAAATATATCTGAAAGAAGGACAACTTTCAGATATAGAAAACATGTTCTGAAATGTTCAAACCACTTCCCGATTCTTATACTTATACAGATTTATGTGGATGATATTATATTTGGGTCTACTAATCTAAAGTTTTGCAAGAACTTTTCTAAAATCATGGAGTCTCATTTTGAAATGTCCATGGTGGGTGAATTAACATTTTTTCTCGCACTTCAAGTCAAACAATCACCTGAAGGCATTTTCATAAACCAATCGAAGTACATAAGAGACATCCTGAAAAATTTCAATATGACTGATAGTTCAGTAATGAAAACGCCGATGGCAACCGGAACACTTTTAGACGCAGATTTATACAGAAAATTTGTTGATCAGAAAGTGTACCGATGCATGATTAGATCATTACTGTATCTGTTAAACCTAGATTATAGTTGATAAATAATCACACAACACATTAATGATCAAGAGATAAATAAATCAAACAACATACCATTGATCTCTTGATTATTCTGATAAATACGAGTGTGTGTTCTTGGTACCTTGTGCGTGTACAATATAGAGAAAAATGTGGCTCCTCTTCATTCTACGTATTGTTCATTAACCTTATTCTAGAAAATAAAACTATTTATACTTATGTCAACATGACCTCATTAATATTAACTATTAGCTAAAATACCCCCTAAGGTATTAATCACTATTACAAACTAGACCCCTTATTTAATTTAATCTTGAATACAATTATTTGATCCAACAATCTCCCCCTTTGGATTCAAGATTAAATTTTTTTTGGCAATTATCTTCAGGTCTTCACTTCTCTTGAAAAACTGTAGTAGATATGACATTAACAGCTTCAAAGCTTGTAGCTTTACACAGTCTTCATCTTCCTCTTTCTTTAAATGAAGTGTCCTTCTGACGATCATCTTCAGTCAGACTTCAAATAAGCTTAAACACTTTGATATCTTTGAATTCTTCAGCAGTCTTTCAAAAATTCTTGTATAGATAGTCTTCCTCTTTGTATTCTCCCCCTTTTTGATGAGTGGTGAGAATCAGCATCATCAAAACATAGCAAAATAAAGTAGTAATTTTCTCCCCCAAAACAACAATTAAGCGCAGTCTTCATGTATAGATCCCTGTGTGGAAATAAGAGCAGTCTCCCCAAATGGAAAGAGTGATTATTTCAATCTTTGGAAATTCAAATAAGTAAAAAGTAGTAACCATGAATCAACAAATGACTCAGTTTGGAATGCCTGTCAGTAACACACAGTCACTAAGTAACACAAATTTACTATATAAGGAGCTGGTTTTGATGTTGGCTCCCTAGGACTTCCATTCAATCATCGAATAACACATGGTTATCTATGAACGTTCTGACAGAAAACAAATTTATGTTTGCTCGTGCATGTGTATGAAAGAATTAAGCACCGATGATTGCTTTTCAATGTGCATGAGAAAAGGTCGAAGGAGGGGCAACTTTCCTTGTTTTTCAATATTAGTATCTTCTAAATGAAGAACCAATAGCGTATGTTCTGCGTCCCCATAAAATGTTAAACATTCTGTTTTTGAGAAAAGAATGAGTAGCTGGTGGGGTTGTATGCAAGAGATGGCATGGGCTAGGTGCCTTTTTCAATGTCATTCACGAAGAAGTGTGAAACAACAGTTTATGTGGTTGCCCGACTCAGAAATAATTTGGTGAAGAGTTTGATATTCTTTTACTCTGTTCTCTCACCCTCTTTCTTTTAATCTTTTAAATCTCAATTATAACCAATCTCTCTTTTGCATTTTACCTCTTCACACACCAACACTCAAATCTTTTGACCCCTCTCCCCTCAATCACTCAGGGAATACTTCCTGGGTAGAAAACACTGGTTATTGTGAATCCATGGAAGTTCTGTTAAGATCTCACACTTAATCCCATGTATTTTCCTAGAAGAACGTACTGTTCAACAACCTTTTGTACATGTAAGCACAATGGAATACAAATAAACATGAAGAATAAAATGTTGGAGAAGTCAACTACATTTCGTTTTTGACAATGCAATTCTCCTCTTCAAACAAAAAAAGTTTGACAATTAAGCTCTTTGATAGTTAAGCTCCCCCTCAACTTAGAAAACAATAGAAAACAATAGAAAAACAATAAGATTAGATGTGATTAGAAGCAATAGAACTTCCTGCACATAAAACAATAGAAAACAAAGCACAGAAGTGCGGGTTCTAATCAGATGTGATTAGAAGCCATTGTCACTTGTGTTATCCTGCACATAAAAGAAATCGTGGTAATCATTCGTGAAAATGATTCCTCTATCGTTAGCAACAGTTGGAGAATAAAACACAAGATTAGGATTCAGAATACTCCCCCTCGAATCATAAGTAATGTCTAAGAAGACATGTTCAACATACCAAGTTTGCTGATTAGAAATTGGAACCTCTTTTCATCCAACGGCTTGGTGAAAAGGTCAGCTAACTGGAAATCAGTTTGAACAAAGTGCATTTCGATATCACCTTTTTCTACATGATCTTTGATGAAGTGATAACGTACATTCATATGTTTGGTCTTTGAATGCTGAACCGGGTTAGCGGTTATGGCGATTGCGCTCTTGGAATCACAATAAATAGGAACACGCTTGTAGTTGTAACCAAAGTCCCTTAACCGTGTCTTCATCCAGAGGACTTGTGAACAGCAACTACATATTCAGCCTCAGTAGTGGATGTTGAAACACAGTTTTGTTTCTTTGAGGTCTAACTGACAAGTTTGTCACCTATAAATTGATATGATCCAGAGGTGCTTTTCCGGTCTAACTTATAACCTGCATGGTCAGCATCTGTAAAGGCAGTTAGATCAAAACGAGAATCCTTTGGATACCAAAGGCCTAAATAAGGAGTGCCTTTGAGATATCTAAGAATTCGGTTAACAGCATTAAAGTGCGACTCTTTAGGATTAGATTGATATTTCGCACAAAAACATGTGGCAAACATTATATCTGGGCGACTGGCAGTCAGATAAAGTAAAGAACCAATCATACTACGATACACTTTTTGATCTGCACGTTTACCAGAGGGATCTGCAACTAAGAGTGTACCAGTAGCCATTGGTGTTTTAATGACTGAACTATCTGACATATTGAACTTTCTTAACATGTCATTTATGTATTTGGCTTGATTAATGAAAATGCCTTCGGATAATTGCTTTACTTGTAAACCAAGAAAGAAATTTAATTCACCCATCATCGACATTTCAAACTTTTTTTCCATGATTTTAGAAAAGTTCTTGCAAAATTTCTGATTTGTCGACCCAAATATTATGTCGTCAACATAAATATGAATGATAATCAAGTCCTCACTTTTCCTTTTGAGAAATAAGGTGGTGTCAACCGTACCTTTCTTGAAATCAGAACCTAGGAGAAATTTAGGTAGAGTTTCATACCAGGATCTTGGTGCTTGTTTAAGACTATACAACGCTTTGTCTAGCACGTAGACATGATCAGGGTAATGAGGATCAATGAAACCTTCAGGTTAAGCCATGTAGACCTCCTCATGCAGAACGCCATTTAGGAAGGCTGACTTTACGTCCATTTGATAGACTGTAAAGTTTTTATGCGTTGCATATGCTAAGAAGATTGTGATGGCTTCGATCCTCGCAACAGGGGCAAACGTTTCGTCATAATCAATGCCCTCCTGTTGACAGTACCCTTTTGCAACCAATCGAACTTTGTTTCTCACAACTACTCCAGCCTCGTCTATCTTGTTTCTGAAAATCCACTTAGTTCCAATAATAGTTTTACCTTGAGGTAGTGGATCAAGCACCAAAACTTGTTCCGTTAGAATTGCGAAAGCTCGTCTTGCATAGAAGAAATCCAGAAGGGATGACGTAGAGCTTCTGATGCTTTCTTTGGTTATAGGGAACTAAGGAAGCTTGAAAACATGCAGAAATTTGATGACACAGACCGTGTCTTGACACCAGATTGTATGTCACCTATCACGTTATGGAGGGGATGATCCTTTGTCCATCGGTGTGTGCTTGGTAAGAATTCATCTGTTTGTTACGTGTTCGAGTCATTGTATTTATCATGAACTGCAGGTTGATCCACAGATGTGCTCGGGACATCTTGTACAGAAGTTTTTGATACTGAAGCTTCTTGAGTAGCAGCTAAAGTACTCGGGACCTCATTTCCAGATGAAATATCTGCAGAGACAGATTCAGTATTAGTAGAGTCAGAAACTAACGGTGTAGTTGTACCTTCGAGCTTGGTGTTGATGTTGATATGCCTTTGTTAAAGTCTGCACAAATTTCAACGAAGGCATCAATAAACAAAAAATATAACTCAGATGTGATAGAGTTAGTTTTAGAAGAAGTAGATGCTTTAGACACTGGTTATATTCCGAATTGAATAGAAGCTTTGTTCCTGAGTCCGAGTTCTGAACAGTTGTGTTCAGATGTCTGAGTAGAATTCTCATCAAAGGATACATTCATGCTTTCGACAATCGTCTTTGTTCGAGTATTGTAAATTCGATACGCCTTGGATGTGAACGAGTATCCAACGAGATAACCTTCATCCGCTTTCTTATCGAATTTTGATAGTCCTTGATGCTCTCGTAGAATGTAACACCTGCAACTAAAAACACGAAGGAATTTGATATTAGGTTTACGATTGTTGATCAACTCATTTGTTGTTTTGTCAAAGCGTTTGACCACAATGGTACGATTCTGAGTGAAGCAAGATGTCGCGACTGCCTCAGCCCAAAGATACATGGGTAAATCAGCATATGCAAGCATAATACGAGCAGCTTCAACAAGAGTGCGGTTCTTCTGTCCAACAATGCCATTCTGCTGTGGAGTGTAGGCTGCGGAGAAGTTGTGTGAAATTCCCACAGAGATGAGATAGTTCTGCAAGGTGTCATTCTTGAACTTCGTGCCATTGTCACTGTGAAGAGTTCGAAGTGGCAATTGAAGACGTACTTGAATGCGCTTAATGAAAGCGATAATCAGTTCTGGCGCATCTGACTTATTGCGAAGATACTCAAGCCATGTATATCTTGAATAGTCATCTATCATTACTAAGATGTATTTCTTGTCTATGATAAACGTTGTTCGCATTGGGCCACAAAGGTCCATATGAATAAGTTCCAGTGCAGATGAGGTTAAGGATTCAGTTTTGGACTTGAATGAGCTTCGCTTCATTTTGCCCAACTCACAAGCAGAGCATAGTGAGTGTTTCTCAAACCTCATTTCAGGTAGACCTTTGACTAGACCTTGTCTCTGTAGCTTAGCTATTTATCTGAAATTCTGATGAGACAAGTGGCGATGCTACATCCACGATTGTCCTTTAGATGCTTTGAATAATAGGCATACGGGACCTGTGGCGGACAGTGTTGGAAAATCTACATAATATAGATTTCCATGGCGTTCAGCTCTGAAGACTTCGTAACCATCTGGGTCCTGAAGATAGCAATGAGAGGTTGTGAACATGATATTTCATGTCACAGAATCGACTGGTGCTGAAGAGATTATGATCAAGACCTTCAACATATAGCACCCTCTGTATTTTTACAACTCCAATATCAAGCATTCCATATCCTCTGACATGTCCTTCTACTTCTGAATTTGCAAAACAAACTGCTCCAGCAGGCTCCTCCACATAGTTATGTAGGAGGTGATTGAATCCTGTCATGTGGCATGAGCATACGTAATCTATCACCCACAATCGACAGGCCTGCAAAAGAAACAATTAGTTTTGCTTTCGTATCCATATCAAAATGGGTCCTTTGCTGTTAGCTTCAAGCAGTTCAGGAATATCAGTAGGTTTGACTTTCACTCTCTATTCATATCGGGGTTTGGGAACCCACTTCCAAACCATCTTAACATTTAATTCCTGAAAATGCTTTTCAGATCTTGGATGAGTAACCTTAGCACGAAACACTTTGGGTTGTGTGGAAGAATTGGAATTAAGGTTAAGTTTAGCTTTTCTTTTACTCTTCTTGGACTTGGGAGTGGAATAATATTTAAAAGAATTATCCCAACAGTGTTTGCAATATAAATTCTTTCGAGCAAATGTCATAAATTTAGATTTATCGGAACAAATATGACATTCATGTTCATCAAAAGAAGTACATTTCAAAACATCATTGTCTGAAGTACAACTGTTTGTAACAGAAGTTTCACGAAAATTCAAACAATCATTTTTATTCTTCTTACTCCTCCCAACTCCATTTCCTTTCATATCTGAAACAGAAAAAGGAACCTTGTCAGTCTCTTTCTTAGAAGGCAATTCTTTTCTTGAGAAACCTGAAGTCTCACCCTTCTCAAAAGTACTAGATTGATATTCAGGACAACCAGAGTAAACAACTGAAGGTTTTGCAGGAGCATCAAATTCTGGGTTAGTTCTTACCTTCCAGCTTTGATCATTACACATCTTTTTATCACTTGAAATATTTTTAAACAAAGTTACTTTCAAATCATTGATTTCTCTGCACAACTCTTGATTATCTTTCAAAGATTTTTCAAGTTTAAATTTGAGATCAAAGTTTTCATCTTCAATCTCATCAAGAGATTGTTGCAACCTATAAATTTGTTTCATCAATTCAGATGTATGATCACTTACAGAATTTGACTCCTTTGAAATAGAAACAGGATCAGAGTCTGAAGCATTCATCACTTCAGAAAACATTTCTTCAGTCATGTTCTCAATAAACTCCATTTTGTCATTTTTGAAACATGATGCATTCGTGATGAAAATTTCTTCTTCAACCTTTTCAACAAGTAAAGGTTTAGAAGCAATGGGATTTGAGACTGATGGTATAATTGATGGATCATCATCCAATTCATACTCATCATATTTGCATTCAGTCTCAGGTAGAACTGTGTTATTGCTGACTGATTATTTTGAAGGTGTGGTAAACTGTCACACCCCGCTAAAGCGGAAACACGAGGCACGACAGCTCATAGTTTCATAGCAATAGGGAATACATAACATCAACCATACATTCGAACATGAAAAGTTAAATTCAACGTTTTGAGTTACAATCCAAAGTTCAACCATCCAAAAGGTAATAACGTTTTAACATAATAATAAAAAAAAATTCTTGTATTGATGTTGACACGCAAGCACGACTAAGCATTTTCTTTTACCTTCTTATCCTCCTGAAAAGCACGTTAAAGAAAATGAAAGGGGTCAACTACAAAGAGTTGGTGAGTTCACAGGTTTTCAAATGCATAAATTAGTTTTCATGCAGAATTTATCATCAAATTTAAATATTAAAGCTCATGGGCATTTTCACAGTGAATGATGTACAACACGATGTTTAACTGTTGAGCCACTACTAAGCCTTCTGACAACCTACGCCCCACGAACTACCTCAGCGGTGGTATTTAAACCACATGAGTAGAACATTAGTTATTGGTAAAGTGCACCCCTACTCGTCAGTCAAAGGTGGGTTCGTCAAACCAAATAGCGCTATCCACTAATACCATCGGCTCATAATGAGTTAATAAGTAGTGTACCTATTGGGGACTTAACGTTTTCTTTTTAACCCAACACATCAATTTGTGTACATGCCTTAGTGCCCTTATCAACAATTTCATGTTCTTTTACGTTTGATGACGTAAATCAATCAAGATTAATTCAACATTTCAAAATTTAACGAACGATCGTTTGATAGCGAAGATATTTAGCAAATTCAACATGCTTTACACCCCAAAACATATAAAAACGGTAAAAGAGGGGCTGTGAATACTCACCGATTTTAGCAGCTGCTCGGGAATATCTTCTAGGTTGCTTAAATCTTGGTACTACGCTTTTCCTATGAAAGTGGAACACATCATCAGTTCGGACCTATTTTTACGTTTTCGGACACTACTTAGGTCACTATGCCTTATAAAATGCCTTACATGATTTATTTTATGTAGGAGTAGCGAGTACTAATCCTACTTGACATAATTCCGGCTCTTCGGATGAAATTTTTAAGGCTTTTAGGTTGACAAATTTTACTTGAAGTTCGATTACATAATAATATTTATATTAAAATTAAAATCTTCATTTTTAATTATTATTATGCCCAAAAGTCCAAAATAATCATTTTTAAGAAGGTTCATTAGTTACTGTTTGCTGTCAGAATTTTAAGTCATAAACTCTTTGTATTATGAATATTTTCCCCAATTTATTATTTTACCAAATTTTTATATGACTTATTTTAATGCATTAGGGAACTTTTGACATAGGTAACACCATTTTTGGAGTTGATTAGATAGGCCAATGATGTCCTTAAAGTTTATTGGTCACATGCACACATGCAATCTGCATCTCTGGATTGTCACAGTCATTTGGAGGGTCTAAACTCATCATTTGTGAGTGAATCAAATTGTGTTCAACTCCTAACTCATAAAGGTAACTTCCAGAAAAATATTCACCCCTTTTGAATTAAAAATGAGTGAGTTATGTTCTTTTTAAATCAAGAGTTCCAATCTGACAGAAAGTTGCATTTAGCACACTCAACTTGTTAATGAAGGTTGAGTACTCATTTCTTCATATTTTTGTGTGAATCCAATTTTATTTGATTCCCAACACATTAAAGTTACTTTCAGAAAAGAAATCATTAGTTTTTATGGATTTAGATGATAGATAAGGTTGATTGATTGAAACTTTTTGTCCAGCCGGATTCTATTTACACCACAAACTTTAAAGATGAAGTTGAGGGGTCAAAACTCAATATTTTTGAGTGATTCCAGTGGGGTTTGATTTGTATTTCATAATATTAAGTTTCAAAAGAAGATTAATAGCATTTGGTTGAATATTTTTCAAGTTATGCCCAAAATACTAACATGCAATAAATCTGACAGAAACTAAAAATGAAATAACTTAATTTTATGAACATTTTAACACTTTTTTTTTTTTGACCCATACATTGGGGTTTCTTGGTTGAAAACGTTTTTACAAAGCTTTTTAACATAAATTTTGTAAAACAACATCCTTTAGATATACAAAGAAGGATATACACATGCATGAACTCTACCATCTTAGATGGTGAGAAAAATAGCCATGCATGTCATCTAAGCTCCATTTTCTTGAGTTTTGGTTACATGGATCATGGGTTATCACCATTTCCTGACATTTAACATGTCTTTGGTGTCTAACCTACCATTTGAAGGCCTATGAAAATCTTCTTTTCAGAAACCTCAAGAAAGTGAAGAGAAAGGTGAAGAAAATGCAAGTAGAATCAAAGAAAAATGCAAGAAAAGGAAAAGATGAAGATGAATATAAGGGTAATGAACTTACCCACACTAGAGAATGATTCATACCTTCAAAGTGGTGGGATTGAGAGGGTTCTTGGGCTGGAATTCGGCCAAGGAGTGAGAGGAAGAGAGAGTGAGATGAGAATTTCAAAATGAGAGTGAATATGGCAAAATGAAAGGTTAGTCTTGAAGTAAGAGTGTATTAATGATGATTTTCTTGAGAAGGGGGAGGGGGGCCGGATTTTCACTCTCTCTAATCTTTTTTTTTTTTTTTTTTTTTTTTTAAACTAATAATTATAATATCTAGGTATTTAATTTGTATTTTTATAAAAGATAGATTAAAGGTAGGCAATTCTTCAATTATCTACTTAAATTTTTGGTTTCAATACTTAAGGTTTAGAATTTATATTTGATTAATTAAATTTTATATTTAACTCACTTATTATTGTTATTAATATAATAAGATGTTAATTTTATCGGACTGACATTTTATAAGACAACATATACCATTACGTCTAGTAACTTGATATTCTAAGTGCACTGCCGGGAATCTTAGGAAATTAAAACCCTTGCCTACATAATTAGGTCATATTAGGGTGTTCCTACATGTTAAGACATGTATTATACAGTTTGGGTGCTAACCTGCAAGTTCTGATTGCCGGATGTCACAGTCTCCCCTTCTTAGAAGAATTTCGTCCCGAAATTAAATGATTGTCACTCCCGGACTGATTCTTCACAAAAAGATGAGGGTACTTAAATTTCATGTGATCTTCTCGCTCCCAGGTGTACTCGGGTCCATGCCTCGACTTCCAATGAATTTTTAAGATTGTAATCTTACTGCGCCTTAGGCGTTTGACTTCTCGGTCAACGATCTCAATCGGTCTCTCCATAAAGTTCAGTTGATCATTGATCTGAATGTCTTCCAGAGGTAGGACCAATGATTCATCGGTTAGGCATTTCTTCAGGTTCGATACATGGAAGGTGTCATGAATGGCACTTAACTCTTGTGGTAGCTTGAGTTTGTACGCTACTGGACCAATTCTTTCAAGTATTTCAAACGGACCAATATATCTCGGATTCAGTTTGCCTCTTTTTCCAAAGCGTATTATTCCTTTCCACGGTGATACCTTTAAGAGAACCTTATCACCTACTTGAAACTCCAATGGCCTTCGTCGGTTATCTGCATAGCTCTTTTGACGATCTCTTGCAGCCTTAAGTCTATCCTGGATAGTCGCGATCTTGTCCGTCGTCTCCTGAATAATGTCGGGCTTGGTCAATTGCCTGTCACCAACTTCCAACCAGCTGAGTGGGGATCTACACTTGCGCCCATATAAGGCTTCGTACGGCGCACACTGTATGCTGGTATGGTAGCTATTGTTGTAGGAGAACTCGACTAACGGTAGATGAGCATCCCAACTACCTCCAAAATCTATTACACAGGAACGCAACATATCCTCTAACGTTTGAATAGTTCTCTCAGATTGCCCATCCGTTTGAGGATGGTAAGAAGTGCTTAAATTCAATTTTGTGCCTAACGTCTTCTGAAACGATCGCCAGAATCGTGAGGTAAAACGACTATCTCGGTCCGAGATGATAGAAATAGGTACCCCATGACGCATAACAATCTCATTGATGTACAATTGTGCAAGCCTTTCCATGTTATAGTCTTCCCGAATTGGCAGAAAGTGTGCAGATTTCGTAAGTCGATCCATAATAACCCAAATTGAATCGTGTCCCTTTCCAGTTCTGGGCAGCTTAGTTACGAAATCCATTGATATCTGCTCCCACTTCCATTGAGGAATCTCAGGTTGTTGAAGAAGACCGGATGGTTTCTGATGTTCAGCCTTGACTTTTGCGCATGTTAAGCATTTGGTCACGTACATAGCAACGTCTTTCTTCATCCCCGACCACCAGTAGTATTCCTTTAGTTCTTTGTACATTTTATCGGCTCCTGGGTGAATTGAGTACCTTGATCGGTGTGCTTCTCCCAAAATTGTTAACCGCAGGTTGTTAACTTTTGGTACCCATACTTTATCTCTGAAGTAACGCACTCCATCTGATCGAGTTTCAAATTCCTTTTCCATGTGATGTAGGGTCTCGTTATTCAAATTCTCCGCTTTTAATGCTTCTTCTTGAGTTTTGAGGATTTGGGTCTTAAGGCTCGTCTGAATTAATATTCCCATGGCTCGTGCCCTTGATGGTTTCACTCTTTCCTTTAGGCTTAAAGCGTCTGCTACTATGTTAGCTTTACCTGGATGGTACTTTATCTCGCAGTCATAATCGCTAAGCAGCTCAACCCATCTTCGTTGTCTCATATTTAGCATTTTCTGATCAAGAATGTGTTGAAGGCTTTTGTGGTCAGTGAAGATGGTACATTTAGTGCCATAGAGATAATGTCTCCAAAATTTGAGTGCAAACACTACCGCTCCTAACTCCAAATCATGAGTGGTATAGTTCTTTTCATGGACTTTAAGTTGTCTTGATGCATATGCAATGACTTTGTCTTTCTGCATCAATACACACCCCAAACCTTGGTGTGATGCATCACAGTAAACCACAAAGTTTTCTGTACCTTCTGGTAATGCTAAAATCGGTGCATTACATAGTTTATGCTTAAGCATTTGGAATGCTTCATCTTCCTTCTCTCCCCAAATAAACTTCTTATCTTTCTGAGTTAGTGTCGTTAGTGGTTGTGCGATTTTGGAGAAATTTGCAATGAATCGTCGATAATAGCCTGCTAAGCCGAGAAATTGACGAATCTCCGTTGGTGTCTTCGGGGCTTCCCACTGTTTGATGGCCTCGATCTTGATCGGATCAACATGAATTCCCTTCTCATTGACTACATGACCGAGAAAATGCACCTCAGGAATCCAAAATTCGCATTTGGAAAACTTGGCATACAGTTTCTGATCCCTGAGCAGTTCCAATATCAGTTTCAGATGTTGCTCATGCTCCTCCTTGCTTCGTGAGTAAATTAATATATCGTCTATGAACACGATCACGAATTTATCCAAGTACGGTCTACATACTCTGTTCATCAAGTCCATAAAGACTGCTGGTGCGTTTGTTAATCCAAAAGGCATAACCAAGAACTCGTAATGACCATAACGAGTTCTAAATGCTGTCTTATGAATGTCTTCCTCGCGGACTCTCATTTGATGATATCCAGATCGAAGATCAATCTTTGAGAAGTACGTAGCACCTTGGAGTTGGTCAAACAAGTCGTCGATTCGAGGAAGGGGGTATCGATTTTTGATGGTCATCTTGTTGAGTTCTCTATAATCAATCCACATTCGAAGGGTTCCGTCCTTCTTTTTAACAAAAAGAACTGGAGCTCCCCATGGTGAAGAACTAGGTCTTATAAATCCTTTATCAAGAAGCTCCTGGAGTTGTGTTGATAATTCATGCATTTCTGATGGCGCCAACCGATAAGGTGATTTAGCTACGGGCGCAGCTCCTGGAATTAAATCAATGTGAAATTCAACTTGTCTTGGTGGGGGTAGTCCGGGTAACTCATCTGGAAATACTTCAGGAAAATCCTGAACTATAGGAAGATCCTGAATGCGTTTCTCTTCGATCTCCTTATCCACGACATGCGCTAAAAACGCAATGCAATCCTTCCTCAAGTAATTCCGCATCTTCATGCACGATACTAATTTAAAATTACTTCGGGGTTTCTCTCCGTGAATTTCAAGTATTTTTCCTTCTGGTAATGGGACTCGAATGACCTTTTCTGAGCAACAAATTTCAGCTCGATTTTTGGACATCCAATCCATGCCCACAATTACATCAAAGCTTCCTATATTGATTGGAATCAAGTCTATCCAAAAGTTCTTTTTGGCCAAGTTTAAGGTACAATTCCTAATCACGTCTCTGGCTCTAACTTCCTGTCCATTGGCAAACTCAATAGTGTATACCTCATTCAACTTTTGGGACCTTAAGTTTATCTTTGGCCTAAAATCTAGTGATACATAAATCCTATCTGCTCCAGTATCAAATAATACAGATGCATAGTGATTGTTTAGGAGAAACATACCTGTGACCACGTCCGGGTTTTGCCTGGCTTCTTCTGCCCCAATTTCGAATACTCTACCTCGTGCCTGATTTCCATGATTCCCTTGATTGATCGGTCGAGCTTGATTTGCATTTGGTCTTCGATTCAGTCTCGGACATGTGTTACGAAAATGATCTGGACTTCCGCATTCATGACATGTTCGTCTTCCTCCACTCTTACAATCTCTAGCAATATGGCCTCCTCTATTGCATTTGAGGCAAATGATGCATCTTCCCTTGTGATGGTTATTGCACTTATCACATTTAGGGTATGCTCCCTTTTCTTTTTCCACTGCCTGAGTCTGAACCCCAAAGTTCCTCGCTACCTTCTGATCTTTACCCTTACTTCCACCAAATTGCCTTTTTGCAGGTTCCTCCATCATCCTCTTACCTTTGGCTTTGACACTTGGAAATAACCCCGAACGATTAGCATTGTTGGTGAGTCTGGTTGCTAGGTTCACCGCATCTTGAAGAGTTTTTGGATTTCCCGAAGTCACATCCCCACGAATTTCTGGAGCTAAACCCCAAACGTACTTGTCGACTCGATTTTCCTCAGGTGTCACTAAATGTGGCACCAATTTTGCAAGCTCATGGAAACGTGCGGTATATGAGTCTATGTCATTTCCCTTCATCTCATGATTCCACAGTTCCGCTTGTAGCTTCTGGATTTCGCTCCTTGGACAGTACTCTTCCTTGAGCATTTCTTTGAACTCATCCCATGTAAGTCTGTTAGCTGCTTCCCGGCCTCGAGTTTGCACTTGTATGTTCCACCAGGTCAATGCTCGTCCTTGCAGTAGACAAGCGGCGAATTCTACCTTATTGGCTTCAATGCATTTGCTAATATGGAGAATGGACTCCATACCCTCGATCGAAGTTAATAGTCCAACGGCTCCCTCAGTTCCATGAAATTCTTTGGGATTACAAGTCCTGAAGGCCTTGTAGGTGCATTCTCTGTCCCTATTTGCGCCGGCTCCGGGATTGTTTTCCTGATTAACATTCAGGCCTGCAGCTACTTGGCTAACTATATTTGGGAGTGCTGCCATGATTTGATCAGATACAAGTCGTGCGATTTCGGGATCTTCTCTTCTTGGGGGCATAGCTCTAAAGAACAAATTTAAATTGAAGTTTGGTAATACTATCATTACTATTTTTACGCCAAGTCTACTTAACTGAGTTATGCACATCATATAACAAGGTTTTAATGCTAACCTTTGATCATGTATTCATATCAACATACAACAATATCGTATTCATGCATTTTCAAATTACTTAATATAGACAAGCAAATTCAAAACATTTCATTCATCAGTTTAAAGCATCCATTCCCAAAACATACAAACTTCCAAAAGTTATTGGTTGCAGTTAATAGGCTACAAGCCACAAAAGAAATGTTTTAAGTTCATTCATCAAAAGCTTAACATAAGAGGTCTTCTAGTGCATCATCCTCCAAACAAGTAGTCCTAACACCACCACCAGGACTCCCGCCATCAAGACTAGGTACGTGTATAGCCTCCTAACAGCTCTCCTAGTAATGACGATGACTTCCACGGCTCTATCCAAAGACTCGCTATGTGAACTTATGATCGCAAACAACCCTCCAATAGTGTGATGGTGCAAGTCCAACCTTTCCCGGTGGGACTGTATGTCTGTGGCCATACTTAGGACCAATCTATTCTCGCGAACGGTCATGCCCGGCGGGTGCCCTATTGGGACTCGGATCACTGGGGGCGGCGTCACACTCCGTGTCCGTGATAGGGATGGCTCTCCCTCGGCTCGAGGAGGAACTGGAAGAGTCACTCTCACCGGAAGAGGAACGCTCATTCGAGCAGTGGCTCGAAATCTCGGTCCTCTCGTCGCCGATGGGGGATGCTCGGGTGCAGGTGAAGGCAACACAGATGCAGGAGATTGAACAGGGGTCTCAGTGGTCGCTGCGTCGTTATCCTCGAGCGAATCATACTCCTCGGGTGTCGATGGGTTCCCCCTAGGTCGACTAGTTATGTAGCCGGACTCATCGGCGGAATATTCAGTAGGGTCGGTCGATTGAGACATAGTGCACTGCGAAAGTAACAAATTTGATTACTAAACGTGCTATAATAATATCAAAATCATGAAATGCTTATGCGAACTCACTCACAAAAAAAGTGCTTTTCATTTTTGAGTAAGAAGTTTCTATTTTAGGCCAACTCCCAATATAACCAGTCCAAGCCCCTCCTTATACATAACAAATTAGATATAGGTGATCAGGCTTTCCTAATTATGATATGTTAAGTCGGCACCTGTCCTAGTTCTACTGGTAGTAAATTCTGAGTTTGTAATTCGTTTAGGAAAATAGTTTTTTTTTTTTTGAAAGATATTGGTTATAGTGTATGGTTTTTATGGAAAAACCGGTATTCTCTATAACCTATGGCTCTGATACCAAATCTGTCACACCCCGCTAAAGCGGAAACACGAGGCACGACAGCTCATAGTTTCATAGCAATAGGGAATACATAACATCAACCATACATTCGACCATGAAAAGTTAAATTCAACGTTTTGAGTTACAATCCAAAATTCAACCATCCAAAAGGTAATAACGTTTTAACATAATAATAAAAAAAAATTCTTGTGTTGATGTTGACACGCAAGCACGACTAAGCATTTTCTTTTACCTTCTTATCCTCCTGAAAAGCACGTTAAAGAAAATGAAAGGGGTCAACTACAAAGAGTTGGTGAGTTCACAGGTTTTCAAATGCATAAATTAGTTTTCATGCAGAATTTATCATCAAATTTAAATATTAAAGCTCATGGGCATTTTCACAGTGAATGATGTACAACACGATGTTTAATTGTTGAGCCACTACTAAGCCTTCTGACAACCTACGCCCCACGAACTACCTCAGCGGTGGTATTTAAACCACATGAGTAGAACATTAGTTATTGGTAAAGTGCACCCCTACTCGTCAGTCAAAGGTGGGTTCGTCAAACCAAATAGCGTTATCCACTAATACCATCGGCTCATAATGAGTTAATAAGTAGTGTACCTATTGGGGACTTAACGTTTTCTTTTTAACCCAACACATCAATCTGTATACATGCCTTAGTGCCCTTATCAACAATTTCATGTTCTTTTACGCTTGATGACGTAAATCAATCAAGATTAATTCAACATTTCAAAATTTAACGAACGATCATTTGATAGCGAAGATATTTAGCAAATTCAACATGCTTTACACCCCAAAACATATAAAAACGGTAAAAGAGGGGCTGTGAATACTCACCGATTTTAGCAGCTGCTCGGGAATATCTTCTAGGTTGCTTAAATCTTGGTACTACGCTTTTCCTATGAAAGTGGAACACATCATCAGTTCGGACCTATTTTTACGTTTTCGGACACTACTTAGGTCACTATGCCTTATAAAATGCCTTACATGATTTATTTTATGTAGGAGTAGCGAGTACTAATCCTACTTGACATAATTCCGGCTCTTCGGATGAAATTTTTAAGGCTTTTAGGTTGACAAATTTTACTTGAAGTTCGATTACATAATAATATTTATATTAAAATTGAAATCTTCATTTTTAATTATTATTATGCCCAAAAGTCCAAAATAATCATTTTTAAGAAGGTTCATTAGTTACTGTTTGCTGTCAGAATTTTAAGTCATAAACTCTTTGTATTATGAATATTTTCCCCAATTTATTATTTTACCAAATTTTTATATGACTTATTTTAATGCATTAGGGAACTTTTGACATAGGTAACACCATTTTTGGAGTTGATTAGATAGGCCAATGATATCCTTAAAGTTTATTGGTCACATGCACACATGGAATCTGTATCTCTGGATTGTCACAGTCATTTGGAGGGTCTAAACTCATCATTTGTGAGTGAATCAAATTGTGTTCAACTCCTAACTCATAAAGGTAACTTCCAGAAAAATATTCACCCCTTTTGAATTAAAAATGAGTGAGTTATGTTCTTTTTAAATCAAGAGTTCCAATCTGACAGAAAGTTGCATTTAGCACACTCAACTTGTTAATGAAGGTTGAGTACTCATTTCTTCATATTTTTGTGTGAATCTAATTTTATTTGATTCCCAACACATTAAAGTTACTTTCAGAAAAGAACTCATTAGTTTTTATGGATTTAGATGATAGATAAGGTTGATTGATTGAAACTTTTTGTCCAGCCGGATTCTATTTACACCACAAACTTTAAAGATGAAGTTGAGGGGTCAAAACTCAATATTTTTGAGTGATTCCAGTGGGGTTTGATTTGTATTTCATAATATTAAGTTTCAAAAGAAGATTAATAGCATTTGGTTGAATATTTTTCAAGTTATGTCCAAAATACTAACATGCAATAAATCTGACAGAAACTAAAAATGAAATAACTTAATTTTATGAACATTTTAACACTTTTTTTTTTTTGACCCATACATTGGGGTTTCTTGGTTGAAAACGTTTTTACAAAGCTTTTTAACATAAATTTTGTAAAACAACATCCTTTAGATATACAAAGAAGGATATACACATGCATGAACTCTACCATCTTAGATGGTGAGAAAAATAGCCATGCATGTCATCTAAGCTCCATTTTCTTGAGTTTTGGTTACATGGATCATGGGTTATCACCATTTCCTGACATTTAACATGTCTTTGGTGTCTAACCTACCATTTGAAGGCCTATGAAAATCTTCTTTTCAGAAACCTCAAGAAAGTGAAGAGAAAGGGGAAGAAAATGCAAGTAGAATCAAAGAAAAATGCAAGAAAAGGAAAAGATGAAGATGAATATAAGGGTAATGAACTTACCCACACTAGAGAATGATTCATACCTTCAAAGTGGTGGGATTGAGAGGGTTCTTGGGCTGGAATTCGGCCAAGGAGTGAGAGGAAGAGAGAGTGAGATGAGAATTTCAAAATGAGAGTGAATATGGCAAAATGAAAGATTAGTCTTGAAGTAAGAGTGTATTGATGATGATTTTCTTGAGAAGGGGGAGGGGGGGCCGGATTTTCACTCTCTCTAATATTTTTTTTTTTTTTTTTTTTTTTTAAACTAATAATTATAATATCTAGGTATTTAATTTGTATTTTTATAAAAGATAGATTAAAGGTAGGCATTTCTTCAATTATCTACTTAAATTTTTGGTTTCAATACTTAAGGTTTAGAATTTATATTTGATTAATTAAATTTTATATTTAACTCCCTTATTATTGTTATTAATATAATAAGATGTTAATTTTATCGGATTGGCATTTTATAAGACAACATATACCATTACGTCTAGTAACTTGATATTCTAAGTGCACTGCCGGGAATCTTAGGAAATTAAAACCCTTGCCTACATAATTAGGTCATATTAGGGTGTTCCTACATGTTAAGACATGTATTATACAGTTTGGGTGCTAACCTGCAAGTTCTGATTGTCGGATGTCACATAAACAGTGATTCAAACTCAGCAAATTCCACCTTGCGAGTCTCATAGATTTTGTTCAAATCACTATATTTGAAACCAACTGATTTAAAAGAATTTTGGGAATCAGTGCCATAAGACTTGTTCTCTCCCATTTCTTCTCTACCTTTTGTCTCTAAGAAAGGTTTAGAAGTACTTGCTTCAACAAACGTTGCACGAATGTTAGGAATGGGTCGGACTGCGGAGCCAAACTTATCATTTAAAATGTATTCCCATATTACAATCAAGCAATATTCAATTAATCAAGATCTGACATTGAAGGTCTAGAGAGAGAGTAGAGAGAGAAAGCACTCAAGTCATATGTGTATTATTAAACTGAATGTTTACAATGAACTCTTCTTCTTGATATTTCTAGATTACAAACAAACACAAGCTATTTATATGGACTAGCACTTCTCTCATAACACTATTACAAAGGTTCTCTGAAACATCCTTCTCTCATGACATAGAAATACTTACACAACTAAGATTAACTACATTGACTTAGACTTAGTTGACTTTACTTGACTTGACTTTTCCTATTAAATCTTGGATACAATAAAATACACTAACAATCTTCCCCTTTGTATTCAAGATTTAATAAAAATTTGACACTAGTCTTCAGCGCTTGATTCTTGAATCTTTAATTCTGACGACTTTGAACTTTGAAGCTCTTTCTGAAGTTGTTGAAGAATTTTGAAAAGTCTTTAACACATTGTATCTTTGGAAAGTCAATAAGTCTTGAACAAACCTTTGAAAACTTTGAAAATCTTTGGAACTTCGACGGATCTTTTGAAACTTTGAGGAATCTTTGAACTTTGTATCTTCATCTCTTTGATCTCTTGACCATCATCGGAAAAACAAACTTTCTGGAATCATCTTAATTTGGACTTGTCTTCAGAATCTTTTGAGAATGATTTCTTTTCATCTGATTTGAACTTTCAGAAATTCTTCACAAGTCTTGACTTTATAAATCTAAAATTCTTTGAAATTGATCTCTGTAGATTTCTCCCCTCTTTTGATGATTGTGAACATCATAATCATCAAAACTTTCTCAATTTCAGCACTTTCTTTGAATCTCCCCCTTTTACAAATATTCTCCCCCTTTGAGATACATTTGACATTCTCTTCCCTTTGATCTAAATAGCTGAATCATGAACTGTATATAACTGAATCTTTTAAAATCCAGATATAATGAACGTTGTAACCCTGATTCAACGGATGAAACAGTTAGTATGCCTGTAAGTAGCATGGAGCCACTTTGTACAACAGATGTACATTGGAAATGAGCTTTTGTGATGTTCACTCCCCCAGGTCTTCCATTCAATCATCGAGAAACCACAAAGGAATTTTATATGAATGTTATGACAAGAAAACATATTCTTTGTGTGCTCGTGAAAGTGTATAAAATGATTGAAGCTACTTAGCTTTTTCAGGCTCAAAATGTGTAAACTGTTGAGACAGCAACAAGTGTTACACGGACTCAATGTGCATGAAAGAAGTGCGAAGGTGGGGCAACTTTCCTTCTTTTTCAATATCTAAATCTTCCGAGTGAAGACTAGATAGCAAATATGCTGCGTCCCCAAAGAAAATGAATCATTTCTTTGTTAAGAAAGAAACGAGTGGTTGGTGGGGAAATTGCAAGAGTGGGCATGGGCTCACTGCCTATTTCAATGATGGTCACCAAAGAATGTGAACCAATCATTAGATGTGGTTGCCCGACTCAGAAAGTGTTTGGTGCAGAGTTTTGATATTCTTTTAACTTTGTTCACACACCCTCTTTCTTTTTAACATTTTGCTCACTTCTAACCAAACTCTCATTTACATTTTTTCGCTCCACACAATGAGAAAAACCCAATCGGATGAGTTATCTCCCCCACTCTTTGATTTTGACCCCTCACCCCTCAATCACTCTAGGATAACTTCCGGGGTAGGAAACACTGGTTAACATGATTCCATGGAAGTTCTGTTTAAGCTCACACACGAATCCCATGTAAGTCCTAAAAAGAATGGTTGCTCAACAATTTAACTTGAACAATTAAGCACAAATATATGATAACATTGTCAAAATGTATGCTCATTAAACATATGAATGAAAATTTGAGCATTTGAACAATGAAGATTTCTCAAAAACAAGAATATTGAATGAATGAAATGAATTCGAAAGAAATGTTTTGAGAATCTGACAATGTGTCAATCAGATAAAATTTCATAAGATATGAACATGAAAAGGTTGGGGTATCAAAGAACTTGATAGTTTTTTTATATGAACGAATATAAACAATTTAGCAATGAACGCTCAAGTTTGAAATGATGATTGTTGATCAACAACAGTGAATTACAAACGAGGGTATTACAATCGAATTTTTTTTCATTATGAGACATGGTAATAACAAATTCAAATGAAGTACTGAACCGGTGTGTATGAATACTTTACAGTATATAGGAAAGATAATACACGAGTATTGATCTTTAAAAACACACGGTCAGTTAAACATTAAAGCTCAATTATGAAAAACATTTAAAATCACACTTCTTAATTCATGAAATCTTTTGAGAACCAGAAGTGGTTTAAACATTTCAGAAAACATTTTTCATGTTCGAAAGTTGTTCTTCTTTCAAACAATCAGAGATGTAGATCAGAAGATATTTACCTTTTAACTCCCCCTCAAATCATTATATCATGATGTTTTTCTTTTAAACTCCCCCTGGATATTTGCATAATATCATTATCTGAACATTGAAC
Source organism: Arctium minus (assembly GCA_954870635.1). Taxonomy (NCBI): domain Eukaryota; kingdom Viridiplantae; phylum Streptophyta; class Magnoliopsida; order Asterales; family Asteraceae; genus Arctium; species Arctium minus. The sequence goes on along the minus strand of OX941084.1, from coordinate 104,551,879 downwards.
AACGGGTCTTGATCTGTCATGTGATCAGAAACCACAGTCTTTTACATTAAAGTTCGGGTTTTGAACTGTTTTGTTCAAAAACCATCGTTTTTGACATTGAAGTCCGAGTTCTAAGTTGTAGTACTTAGAAGTCAAACATCTTGCTCCCCCTATACCTGTGGTACCTGCGAAACAGATTTAACAGACTTTGGTACCTACTGGTATTTGGGTCCTGGTATGTTAGATTTAGGAATCCACTTCTCATTAGATTTATATCTTTTAAATCCAGAATTCTGAGAAGTTATTCTGTAAGAACCATACCAGTTATGAGCAGTTTCTCTTTGAACGAAGTCATTCTCTCCATAGTAAGAACAACAGATCTTCCTTTGAGCAATCCTGATCAGATGATTAGTCCAGTAATATATACCACAATTACCAAAAGATTTACCTTTATGCACACTGTTCTTTTTGGCAATTGTTGTGGATTTGAATGAGCTGTCATTCTTCTTCTCTTCATCAGAATCTTTTACTCTCCAGACCATCTGTTTTTTCTTTGATTGCTTTCCAAGAGATTTTACATAAAAGTTTGCTGAATCATGAACAAACTTTTTCTGACAAATCAACATTTGCAGCTTCTAAGTTCATTATCTTTTCAGATAAAATGTTTCTTTCAGAAATAAGTGTGTCAAACTTCTGTTTCAAATCAGATCTAGCCTTCTGTTCTTTTTGCACATCTGATGATAGAATAGAGATTTTAGACATGAGCTTGGATATTTCATATTCAAAATGTGAACGATCTTGTTCAAAATCTTTTTCTAAGTTCTTGGTTTTATCAGAAATATCCTTGAAAATCCCAACATTTCTCTTTTCAGAATTTTTCTTTTCAGACTCAAAAGACTTTTTCTTTTCTTTGAAAATTTGTCTTTCTTTTTCTAATAAGTCTTGTAAAACTGAGATTTGTTTGGGAAATTCAGTAGTTTTATCTTCAAGAACTTTTCTTTCCTTAGCAAATGTGTCTCTTTTAGTAATTAGAATCTTTTCAAAATCAGACACTTGCTTGGAAAGTTTAAGGCAATTAAGCTCAATATCCTTCTTCTCTTGGTTAGCTTTCTTAAAAAAATCACACAACTTTTGAGCATAAGATTTCTCATAATCAGATTTAACTTTATCTGCTTGGAGACTTTTCTTCAGTTCAACATTCTATATCTCCAAAGCAGATATCTTCTCTTCGAAAGCCTTAAACTTGAGTTGAAGCTCAACTGATTCATCTTTCAGCTCAGATGATTTTTTTCAATCGTCTTCAATTGGCTTTGAAGATTGCTTATCTTTCTCTCTTTTTGTAAAATTATTTTCTCTTTAACCCTATGATTTTTTTTTTCAATTTCATTCTCACTTGCTCTGATGATACCTGCAAAATCAGATTGAGAATTATTAGCACATTTTGCACAAACAGGAGTTTTATCAGAATTTGACAAGCTCTGAATTCTGATTTTTCAGTTTCTCTCTTTCTGCTTCTATAACAGGTATCTCAGACATGTACAATGTTGCCATATCTATTGCTGACAATACTGTATTTCCCCTCTCATCTATATTTGGCATCTTGAATGAAAAATCAGCTTGAGTGATATGATCGTTCCCAAACAGTTCAGAACAATTGACTAAAAGTCAAACTTGGATTAGCACAAAAAAAAATAAACTCTGAAAATTTTACAAGTATAAAACTCGCAGACCACACGAACTCGCAAGGTACTAAACTCTCAAGTCACTGTTCATTGGACTTCGCGCTAAATGTTATGTGTGCGAAAGACAAACTCGCATAACACTGCTTGCGCAATTGAAGAAACTCACTAAAGGGATGTGCGCGAAGATGCTTCTCGCAAGGTACTTCGTGCGCGAAATGGACTTAGAATTATTTCGAACTTAAAACTTCTCGCAAAGGAAAGCAAACTCGCACGTCAAACGTTTCTTGCGCGTTTCATACTTAGAAAAAAAAATTGACAATCTGCTTCTCGCTAAATGGAAACTCACAAATCAATAAAACTCGCAAGTCGCTGTTTACTGAGCTTCGCGCTAAGAGTGTTGTGTGCGAACGATGAACTCGCGAGATACTTGTGCGCGTTTTATCCACTTCTCGCAAACCCTTTATGCGCAAACCACACTTAACATTTTGACAATCAACATGCGTGTTCTTGAAAGCTTGCGCGAACTTTAGCGTGCATGTTCTTCATTTGCGCGAATCTCAGATCTTGCGCGTTCTTCACTTGATAGCACAGATTGATCCAAAAATCATTTTCACCTGCAGTTGGCTTTCAACACTTGTACCACAATGATCGAAAATCAAATTTGAACACTTTTCTAAGCAACAAATCTATCTAAAAAACTAGAAATTGCAGTGCAATCGATCAATTTACAGTGTTCGAGTCCATTTTCAAGAAAATCTAAAAATTCAGAAATTGAATCTATTCCAATGATTAATTCGTTAATCTTTGAGAACATAATTGAATCTATGACAACAAACGCATCTTAGGAAACAAAATTTACAGTCTAATCACAACAAATATGTATGAATTCGATCAAACAGTAAAAGTCCAGAAAACGAGTTCGTGAATCTAAAATCTTTGAAATCGATCCAAATCTTATACAATGATCTTTCTGAATATGTTTGGTCTCGCTCTGATACCAATTGAAAATGTATTCCTAGATTACAATCAAGCAATATTCAATTAATCAAGATCTGACATTGAAGGTCTAGACAGAGAGTAGAGAGAGAAAGCACTCAAGTCATATGTGTATTATTAAACTGAATGTTTACAATGAACTCTTCTTCTTGATATTTCTAGATTACAAACAAACACAAGCTATTTATATGGACCAACACTTCTCTCATAACACTATTACAAAGGTTCTCTCAAACATGCTTCTCTCATGACATAGAAACACTTACACAACTAAGATTAACTACATTGACATAGACTTAGTTGACTTTACTTGTCTTGACTTTTCCTATTAAATCTTGGATACAATAAAATACACTAACAAAAATTATATAGGTGCTCCAATGCCTTTTTTTTTCAACATACCACGATCCCTTGATTAAATATACCATCAAATATAATAAACAATCACACACAATAATAAAGATCAACAGATAAACAGATCAGAATAACATACCACGATCCCTTCATTAAACAATGAAAACCAGTGTGAGTGTTCTTGATACCTTGAATGTAGGATTACAGAATACGTACTTCTACTTCTCTCTACAGATTATGATTATTAGTTATGAGAGGTTTAACTTAAAAACCTAATTAATAAAAACTATAAATACTTAGGCCAACTACTAATAACTATTAACTTATTACAATTTGAACCCTGAACTTTAACTTTAATCTTGAATACAATTTATGATCCAACATAAATCTGTGGATGTTAAAACCTACAGAGGCATGATAGGTTTATTTCTGTACTTAACTACAAGTAGACCTAAGTTAATGTTTGCAACATGTCTCTATGCTAGATATGATGCAAATCCAAAAGAATCTCATTTATCTGTAGTCAAGATAATATTTAGATACCTCAGAGGCACACCTTCCTTGGGTGTATGGTATCCAAAACTCTCTAGTTTTGATTTAACAGCATATATTATTGCAAATCATGCAGGTTGCAAGCTAGACCGAAAAAGTACCTCTGGATGTTGTCAGTTATTAGGTAACAAGCTAGTGAGGTGGCCATCCAAGAAGCAGAACTATGTTTCAACTTCTACTGCAGAGGCATAATATGTTGTTGCTGCTAGTTGTGTCTCCCAAGTCATTTGGATGAAAACTCAACTCAGAGACTATGGATTACAATATGACAGAATTCTCATTCTGTGTGATTCAAAAAGTGCCATAACCATCTCTGCAAATCTTGTACAACATTCTAAGACCAAGCACATTGATATCATGTATCACTTTCTGAAAGATCATGTTGAAAAGGGGACAATTGAGATGTATTTTTGTGCCAACTGATCTCCAACTTGCTGATATTTTCACAAAAGCCTAAGATGAATGAAGGTTCAATTTATTATTTAGCAAGTTGGGAATGTTGAAAATGTCTACTGAACACAAAAGAATCTCAGTCTCTGATCACAACATCAGTGCCTCTGATACTGGAAGTAGCATGTTTAAACCCAGAGCCTCTGAGACCAGCTTCAGAGACTCTGGACTTCTAACCAAGCTTGGTCAAAATCATTTCCTTTTATACTTCTAAGCATCATTCAAGGGGGAGAGTTAAAACCAGCCTATCTTTGGTCAAGGGGGAGAGAATGAAAGTTAAAAGTAGACTTAAAAGTTCAGAGGGGAGAGAATGAAAGTTAAGAGCGGACTTAAAAGTTCAAAGGGGAGAGAATAAATGTTGAGCGGACTTAAAAGTTCAGAGGGGAAAGAATGAATGTTTAGAGCAGACTAAAAATCATCACTTCTGAATCTTTTTACTTGTTTAGCAATCTCTCGTATCATTTGACATGAAAACTCAGATTCCCTGAATTCTTTCCACACACATGATATCTTAGATTAGTTCACAAACAAATTATTCTTTCAAAAAACAAGGTGAAAGGTTTGTCTAATCAGCAAAAATAACTACTCAATTTAAATATTCATGACTAGCACCCATTCCTATTTTCTTGGAAACTAAACTATTATGTGCAACAGTTACCAAGAACACGTGTCACACAAGGAAACTAGCTACAAATTACAAAAACAAAACACTATTTATACCTACAACTTACAAACAAGGAAACTAAACACTTTGACTTTTACAATCATAAAGACTTTGACTTTTCTTCATTTAAGCTCCTTTGACTTTGACTTCTCTTATGAACTTTGACTTTCAATCTTCAAGCTTTGGCAACTTTAATCTTCAATATACAATTTCATTTCATGATCTCAGATACAACAATATTTGCTCTAACAGGATTACCATTAGGATTAACATTGATATTCCCAGGATCCCCCCAGGATTACCATTGTTATTCCTAGGAATAACACCAAGATTAACTTCTTCGTCTGACATATCTTCGTAATCAAACATTTCTGAAGAGGTTAAAGCTAAAGTAGCTCTTCGCACTCTCCTTCGTTGTCTGAAAGTTCGTTCAATATCAGAGTCAAATTGGAAAAATTCCACGTGTGGTAATCTTGGCATGCACTGGTTTTTAAAAAGGTGATAGGAAAATCAAATTTTACAAACATTCCTTTAAATAGAAAAACGCTCTGCATGTTTACCCGACAACAGCGGAAAAAACTTGTTGTCAGATTTATGCAATCCTTTTTTTTAGATTTACTTAAAATAGAGCTTAGTGCAAGTATACACCTTGATCTACCATAGTCTTATAACAAGTAATAATTGTAAAAGTATCATATATTGATCCACAATGAAAGCTTGTGAAAGTTCTTCAAAAGTCTAGTCTTTAAAAACTGTTTTCAGATGACGAATTCGAAGAAATAATTATGAGGGGTTTGTTTGAGTTATCAACTAAAAAACAGACTACAGAAGAAGCAAAGGGTGCAAAGCTTTATTAAAAAAAACAAGCGATCCAGTAAAAAGATGTTATAACATCTGGGCAGTCCTACAGTACCAAGAACTGGTGTTACAGTACTGCCATAGTATCAAATATCGGGTCAAATAGCCTCCTGAGAGTACACGTCGACTCACGTGCTACCGATACGATATCATTTATGTTAGACATCGTGAATCCTAGCATAGCACAGTGTTACCATCCTACACCGTAGGAGTATAGCATTTGTCAGGTGCTAAAGTTATTTATAGCCTTCTCCTATTACCTTAGGTTTTCACATTTATCTTAACTCTGAAAATTAATGCATTTTGAAACATAAAGTTAGCAATTAATTAAATGTAATCTTCAATGAAATGTGTTAGACCACAGTCTCATTGGATTCCAGATCATCCAAACTGAAGATCGCAATCTGAAGCTAAAGCCGGAACGTCGACTCTCGATATAAAAGTCTATGTCTATTTGTAATAAATGTCAATGTAATTTAATGTAATATGTTTTAGTTTACTTAGATCTATATATCTAAGTTAAAGTATTGTAATAGTTAGTTAAAGGTAACTTAGTTAGTTATTTAGTTTCTAGTTTATATTAGATATAATATCTAGATTTAATATCTAGATATTAATCTTGATAGTGTGTTCAACACACTTGCTAGATTTTAAGTGTATCTCTAGTCTCTCAAGATCAGATCACTTATCACACATACAAACACACACATCAAGGTGTAAAAAGAGAGAAAACATAGAGAACACAAAGCAAAGCTTAATCGATCAACCTTGTAATCGTTATTTTATATATCAAACAGGTTGGTAATCTTATTGTGTTGTTTCTAAGAACTTGTTATAAAGTATTGTTGGACCGACAATTGGTATCAGAGCCTGATTAAGATCAAACAAGTTTTTCAGAAAAATGTCTCTGTGTTCTTCAAGAAAAAAAAATTGATTTCGAGTGTAAGAGTGTTTTAGGTGTTAGAATCGATCAGAGTGTGATCGAAATACATGCTAGATCGAGTTGTATGTGTTTAATTTCACGTTAAAGCTTAAATCGAGTTCCAATTTGTGGTTTTTGTGAGAAAAGAGTTGAGAAGAGTAAGTCACTGTGCGATCAAATTAATTTCTAAAAAGAGTGTTTTAGTGAGATCGAGTGCCTACAATCTGTTCTAGAAGTGTTTCTAGACATAAGGGTAGTGTTTGTTATTGCTAAATCGTTTCAGGAACAAGATTCATACGATTTTCAGAAGAATAGGTCGAACACCCGCATTCCAGAGGTTGAATGACCCGAAAAGCTCAACTTCTCGCTTCCCAAGTGACCCGAAAAGCTCAACTTCTCGGTTCCCAAGTGACCCGAAAAGCTCAACTTCTCGGTTCTCAAGTGACCCGCAAAGCTCAAACTTCTCGGTTCCCAAGTGACCCGCAAAGCATACTTCTCGGGTCCCATTAGAAACGCGAACCTCACTTAGAATACTTCTCGGGTCCCATTAGCGGGACCCCCGTGTTAAGTCTGCCGAGGGGGACAAAATTTCTTGTGTGATCAAATTTTGCCTAAGTTAACGATCATATCTGTCAAGTTTTTCTCTTATATATCAAACAGATCAAACAGGATGACATCCAGAGAAGCCCTTGCAATAGGAACTGACACCAAGCCACCAGTTCTCTTTAAAGGAGAATACGAACAGTGGAAGGATAGGTTTCTAAACTTCATTGATAGACACGAGCTGGGTGATTATATCAGAACATCTATTGAAGAAGGGATTATGACACCACCAATGACGACTCGTGTAATTGATAACGTACCTACTCAGGTTGAACTGAAGTATCATGAGCTACGAGATGATAACCTCAGAAGAGCCAAAGGCGACAAATTATCAAAGTCATACATCTTACAGGGGATCCCAAATGAAATATACGTCAAGATTGACAGTTACAAGGTTTCAGGTAAAGAAATGTGGGATCATCTCGAGAAAATGATGCTGGGTTCAAAAATTGGAAATCAGCTGAAGATCTCCAACTGCCTAAATAACTATGAAGAATTTAGAGGCAGGGTGGGAGAAACCTTAGAAGAAACCTATGACAGGTTTGTGACATTGCTGAATGAACTTAGCAAGAACAAAGTTCACAAATCTCAAAATGAGCTGAATATCAAATTCCTTAGTATTCTTCAACCTGAATGGAAAAGATTTGCTCGTCAGATGAAGCAAATTAAAGACCTGAATGAGATTCCACTTCACGAGGTGTATGAAACCCTCCGTCAGAATGAAGAAGAGGTGGATGAAATTCTGGATGAGAAGAGACAGAGAGGAAAGGTAGTTGAAGACACAGTCGCCCTTGTAGTCAGAAAGAAGAAGAACAAGGTGACTGTATATGAATCAGATGAAGAAAATGAAGGTTGTGCAAACTCAGAATCAGATGAAAATGATCAGCTGAAGCAAGCAATGATGATGCTGACTAGTGCTTTTCAGAAAAGGTTCTACACAAAGCCAACATCAAATAATCAGAGATATTCATCTGGTCCGAACAACTACATTCATAAAGAAAGGATTGAAGGTAGCAGATACGAAGGGGAGAGATTTGATGGGAGAAGATCAGAGGAGAGGAAACCAGAAGAGAGAAGGTTTCAGTCGGAAGGAAAGAGGATAGAGGAGAGGAGACCGGAAGAAAGGAAATTCAAAGTTGAAGGATCAAGTCATCCAGAACCGCCTACATGCTACAACTGTGGTAAACCAGGTCACTATGCCAAAGACTGCCGCAGATCTAAAGTCAGAAATTCAGACTATTACAAGAACAAGATGATTCTTGCAAAACAACAAGAGGCAGGCAAGGCACTGATGGCTGAGGACGAATACTGGCTCGATCACTCAGATGATGAAGAAGAAGATGATGAAGATAGAGAAGAAGTTGTCAACATGTGCTTGATGGGCAAGATAGAATCAGATGCTGAAGCTGATTCTGACAATGAAGAAGAGGAGGTATGTAATCTATCTGATTTAGAATTCATGAATAAAATGCATGCCATGAGTATGAAACAAAGAAAGTTAGAATCTAATCCTAAACAAGATAATGGTGTCATGACAGACAAAAACCAGTTGATACAGAAACTTAGCAATGAAATTGCTGAGAAGAAAGTATTAATTGAGGTTTTACATAAAGATAATGACACCAACGCTAAGGAAAAGACAATAATTCTAAAAGAGAATTCTGATCTTAAGTCTCAACTTCTAAAGAGTAAGATAGATATTTATGAGCTTAAAAAGTTGCATGCTTCTTGTACAAAAGAGAACTTTTCTTTGTTAGGAAAACTAAAAAGTTTGGAAGAGAAGTTGTATAAAATGGGTCAAACTGAACAGACTATTTTTCTGAACAAACCCAAAGAGGAAACAGAGAGATGGGGAATCGGTTATAAGAATCCTCACTGTCTAGAAAAGGGGATGTCTGAAGTTCCTGGACTTTATGATCATCTAAATATGAAATTAGCTCGCAGACTCCCTGCGTTTAAAACTTTCTGGACTAAACTGTCAAAAGAGGATGAAGCCAATGAAACGGAAAAACGGATGAAATCAGCTAAAGTTCATCTTCCATTTTATTATGCGAAATTGAATAATAGTTATGATGAAAACCTAATATATCAAAAGAAGAAAACTCTTTCAAGTGATTTCTTTCTAACTTATACTGAAAAGGAAATGGAGGCGAAGCCTATTAAAGGTAAACTATATGTCCCTCCTCTCGTTTTAGAACGTAAAATTTCTGAACTCGAGAATTCTTTATCAGATGCAAGACTGTTGATAAATATTGAGCAAAACGTTTTTTCAACCGTGTTTTCAAATTCTGTTATTTCAAAAGCTTCAAACTCTAAGGATTTGTTTGGTTCATCAAATAAAGGATTTGAATTTTTGAACTCTAAAGGTGGTTTAGATGATGGTTCTAATATCTTTGACTTTAATACACAACTTCCCAACCATTCATCTTTTGTGAAGAAAACTTTAAGAAAAAACAGTAAGCCTGTGAACAGTGCAAAATCAACGAAAGCTTTCGTTGATAAATCAGTCTCTGTGAACGCTAAGAGTGCTAAAGGTAAGAAAATATCTCAGCATTCACAGAAACCGACCACTACTAGTAATTCCAAGAAGAAGCATTCGTTTGTTGCTCCAAGGTCTAACTCACCAGCTTTACATGTTTCAGATCTGAGAAATCAAAGGCCAGAAGCAAATTCTTTGTGGCAACCCAAACGGAACCTTGACAAGACCGTCTTAACGTCTAGTAGTGTTAATTGTAATAAGACTTCGCTTACTAAAGATGTTGTAATTGCTGATATTGCTGTTTTGAACCCAAAACTTGCTGTTTCTCGTAAACAATATACAATGAAGCAATTATTTCAGTTATCTTTATCTGCTGGAAAGTCTTCTTTTTATGATAAACATATATCTATATCTTGTCAAGATTCTGAAGATTGGTTTGGAAATTACCATGTGCATTCATCTCATACCAATTCTTCTCATGCATTTCAAAAGAAAATAGGATCCAATTTGAAATGGATACCAAAATCATGTGCTAACACAGTAGGACCCAAATTCCAATGGGTACCTAAGGTGAAATATGTGTTGCAGGCACACAAAGCTTAGAGAGAAAGCGACTTCTGATTATGTACAGATCATGACTCGTTCTTCAAAGTCAAAAATAAGTTTTTGGATAATGCAGTTCAAAACCCGAACATCGAAGATCAAAATAGGCTTTTGAACAAATCAGTTCAAGACCCGCACTTCGATGACCAAAGTGTATATTCCAATGTTTTCATATACAAATCTAAATTTCTAATTTCTCTTATGCAGACTAGTCATACGTGGTTCTTGGATAGCGGATGTTCTAAACACATAACAGGTCAAAAAGAGATACTGTCCAATTACAAAGACAAATATTGTGGAACAGTAAGATTTGGCAACGACCAGTTTTCTCCAATCATGGGATATGGTGATGTACAACACGGCAATGTAACTATCAACAGGGTGAGCTATGTAGAAGGCTTAGGACACAACTTGTTCAGTATAGGCCAGTTCTGTGACAAAGACTTAGAGGTCAACTTCAAAGCCAAGAGTTGTTCTGTTCGCAATGAAGAAGGCGAAGAACTCTTGGTCGGTACACGAGAATCAGACCTCTACACAATAAACTTATCAGATGTCCAGACTGACAAACAAGTTTGTCTACTATCGAAAGCTTCGATGCAACAAAGTTGGTTATGGCATCGACGTCTTTCTCACCTCAACTTTCGGTACATCAACAACCTGGTCAGTGGAAAGCTCGTCAAAGGACTTCCAGAGCTGAGATATGAAAGAGAACATCTTTGTGCAGCTTGTGAGAAGGGCAAGATGAAGAGGGCACCTCATAAACCGAAGCCTGAACCAAGTACAAAAGCTCCTTTAGAGTTATTGCATATGGATCTATGCGGTCCAATGCGCACTCAAAGCTTAGGCGGAAAGAAGTACATACTCGTGATCGTGGACGATTACTCACGATACACATGGGTCAAGTTTCTACGTTCAAAAGATGAGACACCTGATGTTCTCATTACATTCCTGAAAACGACCCAGGTGAATCTGCAGAAACCGGTCCAGATTCTAAGAACAGACAACGGCACAGAGTTCAAGAACAACAAAGTTGAAGAATATCTCGAATCTTTCGGGATTTCACATCAATACTCTGTTGCTCGAACGCCTCAACAAAATGGAGTGGTTGAAAGAAGAAACCGAACACTAGTCGAGGCTGCTCGTACTATGCTAAGTCAATCAGACTTACCTCTGTTTTTGTGGGCAGAAGCTGTTTCGACCGCGTGCTACACACAAAATCGTTCCATGGTACATCGAAGGTTCAAGAAGACTCCTTATGCGTTAATCAACAACCGAACACTGACAATCAAATACTTCCATATATTTGGATGTACGTGTTTCGTACTAAACGATAGGGAGAATCTTAACAAGTTCAGCGCTAAGGCAGATGAAGGAATCTTCATTGGATATTCCTCAACAGCGACTGCATTTCGTGTTTACGTAAAGAAGTCAAAGACGGTGATTGAAAGCGTCAACGTCTCCTTTGATGAAGATATGGCTTCCGAACAACAACGTTCAGAACCGGTTATAACCGGAGTACTAGCTTCTGGGCAACTCAGTCCAGAACCTGCGTCTCAACGGACTAAATCAGACGAAGCTTCAACTTCAACTAACCATTTATCTTATTTAGATTTATTATTTGAATTGTTTTATGATGAATTTCTTGGATCTAGTGTAAAGAAATCTGTTGTGGTTGACAGGATGGAAGAATTAACGACTATTCATCCAACGAGTTCAGATCTTCCTATTGAATCAATAGCCCCGATTCAACAAGAAATTACAATTCAAATGCCGACTCCAACAGTTGAAGAAGTGACATGTGATAAAGAGACAGAAGTAGCTGAACCAGTAGGATGTTCAATTCAGATCAATCTACAGCCGGAACAAGCTGTACCTACTGAGACTTCTGCACCAATTACTTCAACTGAAATCATCATTCCTCCAGAACAAACTGAAGAAGGTGCAAGTGGATTTATAGATGACACAACTGACATTCATTGTTGGGAACTGAAGAATTCATCAAGTATGGTTAATACTGCTGGTTCAGAGTTAATACTGCTAGAAGACATAAAGGTTAATACTGCTGAGTGTTACTACTGCTAGTGGCATTAATACTGCTAGTCAAAGTTAGTGCTGCTTGAACAAAGTTAGTACTGCTTAGCTAGTTAGTACTGCTAGTGGTTAGTACTGCTTAGTAGTTAATGCTGCTAGAAGAAAGTTAATGCTGCTGAAGATTAATATTGCTTATATGATGAAGATTCGTATGAAAGGATATACATGGAAGCTTAGAGATATACATGGAAGATATACTGAAGATATTTTATTTATTGTAATTATCTTTGTATTCAGTATATATTGTATAGTTTAGAATAATGAGTTAACTTTTAGTTTTCATTCTTTTGGAGAAAATCAACCTCAAGGCATAGATCCTAATTCTAGGGAAGTAGAATTCGTATTGGTGAGCCTGTTCATCAATATTGAGTTTGAGTGAGTAATCTTGTAACTTCAAAGCATTAAATACAAGTTTACAGTTTGTTCTTCATATTTTCTGTATTGATTTACTGTTTGATTGAATATCAAAGTGTTATTCCGCAAACTTCTTTGATATTGTTTCTGAGAATTAATTCTTGTTAAGAATTCGATCCTGACAAGTGGTATCAGAGCAAAACTCTCTTAGAAACAGTTATTCATCATGGAAAATCTTACAGAATCAAGCAGTACTTTGGTCTCAAAAGTTCCAATGCTCAGATCCAATGAATTTGACATGTGGAAGATCAGAATCAAGCAATATATTCTCCTCACAGATTACTCTATGTGGGACATCATTGAGAATGGCCCATCTGATGAAGGAAAGATTGGTGAAGATGGCAAAAGAACACCTCCAAAGACAGATGGAGACAGGAAGACAAGGCAGACAGAGATGAAAGCCTTGAGCACACTGCTCTTGGCCATTCCAAATGAGTATCAACACCAATTCTGCAATTGCACTGATGCACAGATGCTCTGGAATGCTCTAGAGAAGAGATTCTCAGGTACCAAAAGTACCAAGAGAAATCAAAAGGCAATCTTAAAGCAACAGTATGAAAACTTCATCTCAACTAAGAATGAGTCCATGACTCAAACTTTTGACAGGTTTAATAAACTAATTGGTGAACTAGCTACTATGGGAGTACAGATTGATCAAGATGATGTGAACAGAAAGTTCTTAAGGTCCCTTGGAGATGAATGGACCATGTACACTGTGTCATTCAGACAGAATGATCAGTTGGAAGAAAAAGAACTTGATGATCTGTACAATGATCTTAGAGTATTTGAAGCTGAGGTGGAGGCAAAGAAGAAGCCTTCTAGATATGTTCATAATGCTGCACTCCTATCAGCATCAATTGATTCTACTGCTAACCCTGAATCAGTTAATGCTGCTAATGGATCAAATCAAGATAAAGGCACTGATTCTGTGTTTGAAGCTTTTCTTTCTAATCATGGAAATTCCTCTTTGATCAATGATGACTTAGAACAACTCCATCCTGATGATCTGGAAGAGATGGATATTAAATGGCAGATGGCCATGCTCTCCATGAGGGTTAAGAAGTTTATAAAGAGGACTGGAAGAAACAACTTCTCCCAAAGAAGAGAAGATGGAGCAGGGTTTGATAAATCAAAGGTAGAATGCTACAAATGCCATCTGAAGGGACATTTTGCTAGAGAATGCAGAAGTGGAATGTCTCACAACAACAACCATCAACAAGCTCAATCTGGAAGCTTCAATAACAACAGAAACTCTGCTCAAGCCCTTGTTTCTCAACAAGGAATGGGGTTTGATTGGAGTGATCAAGCAGAAGAAACTATTTAGAATCAAGCTCTTATGGCTAAAGTATCTGATCTCCCATCTGAGGTAAGTTCTAATCTCTGTTCTAACACTTGCATAGACACTGTTAAAAGGTACAGGGATCACAATCAGAAGATGAGTGATGACCTTAAGAGATTAGAAAAAGATATAAAAGACTATGTAAGGATTGTAGAGAGATTTGAAGATCAGATCAAAGGTTTTCAAGCCAATGAACTACAACACTCATATGACACCAATTACTGGTAGTGGGAGAAAAAGGATTTAGAACTTAAAGTGACCAAATCTAAAGAGAAGAGTGAAAAACTGAAAGAGGAGTTAACCAAGGTTAAGCTTGATGTAGAAAAGTTTTCCAATGCTTCTAAAGCAATGGACTCTTTAATACAAAATCAGATTCATGATAAGCTGAGAAGAGGAATTGGGTACAATGCAACACCTCCACCATATAACAACAGTTACATTCCTCCTACTTCAGACCTGTTAGACACCAAAGATAGGAAGGACTTGCCTGAGGGAGCCACTGAAATAGATCCCTTAGATGAGGTAATTGTTGAGGATAAGACTGAGAAAGAGGTTGGCAAGAGTAAGGAGAACAAGGTGAGTGGTGAGATTCCTCTAGAAAATAACATTATCACCAATGATGATTGTGGAAGGGCTTGGATCAAATCCAAGGACATAGAGAAGACAGAGGGAAAGTCTGGTAAGGTTTACTACAAACAGACCACAGTTGTGAATCCAGGTCCTTGCAAACAGTGTGTATGTAAGAAGAATGAGCCCCAAAAACAGGACAAAAAGAGGGGAAATGAAAGAAACTGGAATAACCAGTGGGCACAAAAACAAGGGGTTGATCTGAGTAAAATCAATAGACCAAAACCTTGTTTTATCTGTGGCAAATTGAATCATCTTGCAAAATTCTGTTATTTCAATCCTATGAAACAAAGGATGAATTTCCAAAGATCCATGCAAAAACCCTTTGGTTATAAGAAAATTGAAAAGAACCATGTGGCTAAGAAAACTGTTAAAACTAAAAGCCACATGAAGAAAAAGTATTCTGTTAAAGAAAGTGTCAATATGTGGATTCCTAAAAGCACTAAAACTGTTAGTACTGCTACCACAAATAGTGTTGCTGACAATGATAGTGCTGCTAGAAGTAATACTACTGCTAACAATGTTAATGCTGCTAACAAGGTTAGTACTGCTAAACCTGTTAGTACTGCTACACCTGTTAGTACTGCTAACTCCGTTAGTACTTCTAAGGTTAGTACTGCTTCTAGTGTTGATTCTGCTAAGCCAATCATATTGACAAAGTACTCTAATAAAGAGTGCTCTGAGTTTAAAAACCTCATTAAAAAGGAATGTAAATACTTTGATGAGAAAGGGAGACCCAAGACCACTTTTGCTTGGGTCCCCAATCATACTAATTGATTTATTTAATGTGCAGGGCAACCAACAGCTCAAGGGAAAGAGCATATGGCATGTTGATAGTGGTTGCTCTAGGCACATGACTGGCAACATGTCATGCCTTCAGGATTTCAAGCAAATTAATGGAGGACATGTTGCATTTGGAGACAATCTTACTGGTGGTAAGATAAGTGGAAAAGGTAATGTCACCAAAGGTAAGATGACATTTGAGGATGTCTACTATGTTGATCAATTAAAGTACAACCTGTTAAGTGTATCACAGGTTTGTGATAAACAACATAGTATATTATTTACTAATTCTGAGTGTATGATTCTTGCTCCAGGGTTCAAGGTAGTTGATGAAAGCATGATACTACTTAGAACTCCGAGGAAGGACAATGTTTACTGTCTTGATTTGGACAATGTTGATAGTGATTCATCTTTAAATTGTCTTGTTTCAAAAGCTTCTGTAAATGAATCCTCCCTTTGGCACAGAAGGATGTGTCACATGAATTTCAAGACAATGAACAATCTTGTTAAAAATAATCTTGTAAGAGGTTTACCTTCAAAAGTCTTTTCATATGATGATCATTGTGTTGCTTGTCTTAAAGGCAAACAACACAAAACTTCTCATAAGAACAAAGAGTTAAATTTTTTTTCTTCTTGTCTCCAATTATTGCATATGGATCTGTTTGGTCCTACAAATGTTATGAGTATAGGCAAGAAATCTTACTGCTTGGTTATTGTTGATGATTACTCCAGATTTACTTGGGTATATTTTCTAAGGACTAAGGATGAAACAAGTGGTCTTATCAAATCCTTTATTCTAAGAATTGAAAACCAAACTAATCAAAGAGTAAAAGTCATTAGATCAGATAATGGAACTGAGTTTAAAAATCATGATCTCAACACCTTTTGTGAAGAAAAAGGTATTGAGAGACAATATAGTGCTCCTAGGACTCCTCAACAGAATGGTGTTGCTGAAAGGAGAAATAGGACACTAATAGAGGCTGCTAGATCTCTGTTGGCTGATTCAAAATTGCCAATTACCTTCTGGGCTGAAGCAGTTAATACTGCTTGTTATGTCCAAAACAGAGTTCTAATAGTCAAGCAAAAGAACAAGACCCCATATGAGCTTTTAAATAAAAGAAAACCTTTTATTGGTTTCTTTAAACCTTTTGGGTGTCCTTGTACAATTCTAAATACCAAATCTCACTTAGGTAAGTTTGATAGCAAAGCAGATGATGGATTTCTTGTTGGATATTCATCTCAGAGTAAGGCCTACAGAGTTTTTAACTCTTCTTCTAGAATAATTGAAGAAAGTGACAATGTCAAATGCAATGAGAACACACCAAATCCTGTTGGGTCTGGACCTCAGTGGCTATTTGACATTGACTCACTAACTAACTCTTTTGGTTTCAGTAATGAGTATACAGGAACAGGTAGTGGAGAATCAGAGATCACACAAGTTCAAGAAAGTATATCTAAATCTGTGATTTTTCCCATACCTACAGTAAATGAAGACTGTGAAAAGGAATGATTTACTGAACCAAATCAGAGTGAAGAAGACACTAGAGATGAGGAGACTCAAGAATCAGAAGTGACATCTGAAAACACTTCAATTGAATTGCATGACTCTAATCTAGAGGCTGGACTGAATGAAGAACCTAGTCATAACACAAGAGTTCAAAAGAATCATCCCCCACAGCTGGTAATAGGAGATATCTCTTCTCCTATGATGACTAGACATCAAAGCAGGCTTCAAGAAATGAAAGATCAACAGCATACAGTCCTTTCTTGCTTTTTATCCCAGCTTGAGCCTAAAAAGGCACATGATGCTATGAAAGAATGTAGCTGGATAGAAGCAATGCAAGAAGAACTGTTACAGTTCAAGCTACAAGATGTATGGGATCTAGTAGACCTTCCTAAAGGTCACAGAGCAATTGGCACAAAGTGGATTTTCAGAAACAAGAGAGATGAAAGAGGTATTGTCATAAGGAACAAAGCAAGGCTGGTATCACAAGGCTATACTCAAGAAGAGGGTATAGATTATGAAGAAGTTTTTGCACCTGTGGCTAGGATAGAAGCAATCAGACTATTTCTAGCCTATGCTTCTTACATGAACTTCAAAGTCTACCAAATGGATGTAAAAAGTGCTTTTCTCTATGGATCAATTGAAGAAGAAGTATATGTCTGTCAACCACCAGGGTTTGAAAACCCAAGCTATCCAGACAGGGTATACAAATTAAAGAAAGCACTTTATGGACTACATCAAGCCCCAAGAGCATGGTATGACACTCTGTCATCCTATCTCTTGGAAAATGACTTTGAAAGAGGAGTCATTGATAAGACTCTATTTATCAAAAGAAAGAAGAAGGATATCTTGCTGGTCCAAATATATGTTGATGACATTATTTTTGGTTCTACAAGAAACAACATGTGCAAGGAGTTTGAGGATTTAATGCATCAAAGGTTCAAAATGAGTTCCATGGGGGAACTTACTTTCTTCCTTGGACTCCAAGTTCAACAGAAGTCAGATGGCATTTTCATATGTCAATCCAAGTATGTGCAGGATATTCTAACCAAATTTGGTTTCTCAGAATCAAAACCTGCCAGCACACCTATGGAAACACACAAGCAGATCACAGCAGATCTTGAGGGAGAGGATATAGATGTGCATCATTATAGATCCATGATTGGCTCTCTCATGTATCTCACAGCATCAAGGCCAGATATAATGTTTCCAGTCTGTGTATGTGCAAGATTTCAAGTTAGGCCAAAGCAATCTCACTTTCAAGCTGTTAAGAGGATATTCAGATATCTCAAAGGGCAACCCAGATTGGGACTTTGGTATCCTCATAACTCACCTTTTGACCTAATAGCATACTCAGACAGTGATCTAGGTGGGGCAAACTTGGACAGAAAATCTACTTCTGGAGGATGTCATTTTTTGGGTGCTAGACTAGTCTCATGGCAGTGCAAGAAACAAACCACAGTATCCACATCTACAACAGAGGCAGAGTACATAGCAGCTGCAAGTTGCTGTTCTCAAGTCTTATGGATTCAGAATCAAATGTTGGATTATGGGGTAACCTTTCTATACACTCCAATCTTTATTGACAACAGCAGTGCTATTAGCATTGTAAATAATCCAGTCAAGCACTCAAAGACAAAGCACATTGAAATCAGGTATCACTTTATAAGAGATTGTAATGAAAAGAAACTTATTTAAGTTGTCAAAGTTCACACTGGTAATCAGTTTGCTGATCTATTCACTAAAGCTTTTGATGTGGGTAGATTCACTTTCTTGGTAACAAGTGTGGGAATGATAAACTCTGAATAATCTTCTTCTCAAAAAGTGGTTTTATACCTGTATATTTTTATTCTTGGTGTTACTAATCTTCTTTTTCAGGATATGCATAGCAGTACTCAGTATTTAGCAAGTTTAAAAGGAGTAAGTATAGTTAATACTGCTAGTGGTTAATACTGCTTTCAGTTAATACTGCTAGTGGTTAATACTGCTTTCAGTTAATACTGCTTGTGGTTAATACTGCTTTCAGTTAATACTGCTCGTGGTTAATACTGCTTTCAGTTAATACTGCTCGTGGTTAATACTGCTTTCAGTTAATACTGCTGGTGGTTAATACTGCTTTCAGTTAATACTGCTCGTGGTTAATACTGCTTTCAGTTAATACTGCTCGTGGTTAATACTGCTTTCAGTTAATACTGCTAGTGGTTAATACTGCTTTCAGTTAATACTGCTTGTGGTTAATACTGCTTTCAGTTAATACTGCTAGTGGTTAATACTGCTTAGTAGTTAATGCTGCTAGTTAGTTAATACTGCTAGACGTTACTACTGCTAGTAGTTAATACTGCTCTAGGTTAATACTGCTTATATTCCGAATACTATAAATACTTTTTGCCCGCCTAAAAGTTCATAACGACTCTTTGCATACTGTTCTCTTGCGCTCAAAACCTTTTCTCTCTCAAGTTCGAAGTTTTCAGGCAAGTGTTCACTAAGATCAATGGCATCCATGACGTTCATCGACGAGCACAACGAGATTGCGATGCTACAAAAGCCAAAGCAAGCTTCAGGATTTCATCAGATTGTGGATTTCCTCAAGTCAAGCCACATTGCTCATGCTCTTACTGTATCCCCTACAATCTACATTGAGCACCAAAGGCAGTTCTGGGCTAATGCAACCATTGTTGTGGAAAATGGTGTGCAAATGATCAAGACAAGAATCTGTGATCAATCACTTACAGTTACTGAAGAAGTTATTCGCATCAGTCTACGTCTAGACGATGCATCTGGTATAACTTCTATCCCAAATGATGAACTGTTTTCAAATCTTACAAGAATGGGGTATGGAGGCCCATTGGGTGTTTTCAAATTTTCTAAAGCCAAATTCTCACCCCAATGGCGTTTCTTTGTCCATACTCTTATGCATTGCATATCCAAAAAGACTACTGGATGGAGTGAGTTCAGCAGCACTATTGCTTATGCTTTGGTGTGCTTGGCCACTGCCCGAAAGTACAATTTTTCTAAAATGATTTTCAATGATCTTGTCTCAAACATGGGAAACAAAAAGAGCTTCTTTATGTATCCCAGGTTTGTTCAAGAAGTTATTACTAATCAATTGACGGATATACCTCAACCTGTGGGGGTATATGTACCTAAACCCCCCAAAGGCAAGGTTTTCTCAAATATGAGAAGATCTGTTGGGGACTCTGAAGGAGTTGATACCCCATTGTTCTCTACAATGATGGTGGTGTCCCAAACCAATGAAGGTATGGCAGCAGGGTCAAGGCCCCCATTAGACCAATCCACTGCTAGCCAAGCCCAACCTTCCCTCTCAAAATCAATTCCCCAGTCCCTTCTTGAAAAACCAACCTCTCCCATCACCCAAACCTACAAGAGAAAACAGGTAAAGAAGGCTCCTTCTCTTCTTGTACCATTACCCACTAAGCCTATAAGCCCTCTAAGGGAGAATTCTCCCCTAGAGAATATCCAAAGGGAAACCACAAGGGTGTCTCCCAACCCAAAGGAGGTGCTCTCTGAGGAGGAGGTAGAGCATATGGGTGATGAGGCTGCCACTACTCCTGCTAGCACAGAGGAGGAAAGTGGTAACATCAATAAGACCTCCCCCATGGCAACTTTGAATGAGCAATCATTGGAAGGTCCCTGGTGCCAAGAAACCACAGGGGTGGATAGTGCTTCTGCTAGGCAGAAGACTTCCACTACTAAAAGATCCAATGATCCTTCAATAGGGGGTAACACTCCTGGAGAAGGTGAGGACATATATAACTATGATGAATTGATGGAGGCAATGGGCAACATCAACATGGATGTACTCAAACAGGGCAAAGATATAGAAGAGCTTAAACTCATAGTTCTGTCACAACAAGAACAAATCATCAAGTTGAAGCAAATGGTAAGGAAACTGATTCTGCAAAGGAAGAAGGAACAATTTGTGCTCAGAAGGAGGAAACCAGTGACTGATGCTCCCAAAAAGGGGGAGTCAGAAGCTGATGCCAAAGCTAAGGGGGAGCAAGAGGAAAAACATGATGTTGAGGGGGAGAATGAGCAAGCAGCAGAAACAGAGCCAGCAGCAGAAACCATTAATACTGCCAGTTCAAGTAAAGCAGCAGAAATGGTTAATACTGCTGAGCTGAAAGAAGCAGCAGAAAAAGTAAAAGAGGTCCTTACAGAGCTTGAGGTTGCAGAAACACTCATCAAAGCAAAACATGATACTCCCAAGGTCACCTCAAAGGCCAAAGGAGTTGTCATAAAAGAAAGAGGTGATGCAGCAACGAACTCTAGCATTGAGAAGGAGATGGGTAAAGATAAAGGTAAGGCAAAGCTAGTTGAATCTGATAAACCAATGAAAAAGCAGAAGCTGATTGAATCAGATGAAGCTCTAGCTAGGAAGATACAGGCTGAATTTGAAGAAGCAGAAACCATGCAAGTGCAAAAGGATAGAGAGATAGCTAAAGCAATGGCTGCAGAGTTAAACAAAGCCTATCAACAAAGCTTAGCAACAGAACAAGCCAAGCAGAAAGCCACATCTTTGAGGAAGCCTGAAAAGATGAAAATGGCTACAAGGAAAAGACAACCTTCAAAGACATACCTGGGTGCTCAAGAGAGAAAGAAAATGATTACTTTCCTCAAGGGTGCAGTAGGTGTCAAGGTAGAGATGTTTTCAAAGATGTCTTTTGAGAAGCTCAAGAAGATGTATGATGCTGAGATGATAAAGCTTCAAGGGGATGATCTTGCAAGGGTTGAAATGGAGAAAAGAATGAAAGAAAGCAATGATTTCTTACAAAAACCATTCCCTGATGAGCAAGAAACTCCAGAGAAGGAAACAACAATTGGTGAAAGTCTAAGGACTTTAACAAGAACAAAGATGATTGCCAGGAGAAAGCCTACAAAGAAGCCTAGATTAGTGGAAGAAGAGGCTGAAAAGGTTGCTGAAGAAGAAGAGGCACCTGAGTCATCTACAATGAAAGAACCTGCAAGTACTGAGGATGTCAAAATGTACATGGTTGTGATGGACAAAGTGCCTGAACCAATTGTAGCAGAACCTGTAGGAGTTAAACCTCCTGAAGTAATTCACTGGGATGTTTTGGACGGAGATGGCAAGAAGTATATCAGACTGAAGAGAAAAGATGAAAAGTATGAAGTCTACAGTGCTTGGGCTAAAATTTTCAGAACATGCTCAAGGTCTGATATTGAAGAAATGTTTGATATAGGGATGAAGTTGTATGCAGATCAGTTGAAAGCTTCAGGGATTTCAATTACAAAACTGGTGATAGAGTATCTGTGTATGATGTTCAAACCTGAAGAAGTAAAGCACTTGATCAAGGATGTCTTCAAATCAGTAAACAGTTGGACTCTATATGAAATTAGTGGAGTATATACAGTGACTTTGGATTTAAATCACACTGAATACTTCCTAGTGGATAGAGTGTATAATCATAGCAGATTGAAGCTACATGCCATGTTGAAGAAAAAGTTAAGGTGTGTTCCAGATTCAGAAATGGCTAAATACTTGATTCAAAGAACCATCAATCAGAGTTTGGGATTGGATGCAAACACAGGAATTTAGACCATAATGGAGTTTTGGGAGCATCTTGAAGAAGATCTGAAGAACTTGACTTCTTTCCATAAAAGTCAAGTTAGGGGGAGATTGTTGGGAACTGAAGAATTCATCAAGTATGGTTAATACTGCTGGTTCAGAGTTAATACTGCTAGAAGACATAAAGGTTAATACTGCTGAGTGTTACTACTGCTAGTGGCATTAATACTGCTAGTCAAAGTTAGTGCTGCTTGAACAAAGTTCGTACTGCTTAGCTAGTTAGTACTGCTAGTGGTTAGTACTGCTTAGTAGTTAATGCTGCTAGAAGAAAGTTAATGCTGCTGAAGATTAATACTGCTTATATGATGAAGATTCGTATGAAAGGATATACATGGAAGCTTAGAGATATACATGGAAGATATACTGAAGATATTTTATTTATTGTAATTATCTTTGTATTCAGTATATATTGTATAGTTTAGAATAATGAGTTAACTTTTAGTTTTCATTCTTTTGGAGAAAATCAACCTCAAGGCATAGATCCTAATTCTAGAGAAGTAGAATTCGTATTGGTGAGCCTGTTCATCAATATTGAGGTTGAGTGAGTAATCTTGTAACTTCAAAGCATTAAATACAAGTTTACAGTTTGTTCTTCATATTTTCTGTATTGATTTACTGTTTGATTGAATATCAAAGTGTTATTCCGCAAACTTCTTTGATATTGTTTCTGAGAATTAATTCTTGTTAAGAATTCGATCCTGACATTCATTCCTATAATCCACTGCCTCATGAACGTAAATGGACCAAAGTGCACCCTGCAAGTCAGATCATAGGTGATCCATCCAAGTCGGTGCAAACTAGGTCAGCGTCAATCAACTGGTGCATGCACGACTCCTTTCTAAGCAAGATTGAGCCAACTCGAGTATCAGAGGCTCTTGCGGATCCAGATTGGGTAGTCTCTATGCAAGAAGAATTGAACCAGTTCGACGCACTGCAAGTCTGGAGACTCGTACCAAAGCCTAAAGGTAAAACAATCATCGGTACGAAGTGGATCTTCAAGATTAAAAAGGACGAAGCTGGTACCGTCATCAGAAACAAGGCGAGACTAGTAGCCAAAGGATACAGACAAGAGGAAGAATTAGACTATGACGAGACATACGCTCCTATGGCGCGTTTAGAGGCAATCAGAATGTTCTTAGCCTACGCTGCCCACAAGAACTTCACGGTCTTTCAAATGGACGTGAAGACAGCATTCCTGAACGGAATTCTGAAAGAGGAAGTATACGTCTCTCAGCCAGAGGGATTTGTCAATCAAGAGAAGTCGGACCACATCTACATTCTCGACAAAGCTCTCTACGGTCTAAAACAAGCCCCTCGAGCCTGGTATGATGTCTTTTCCACTTTTCTAGTCAAGTCTGGGTTTTCAAAAGGTACGGTGGATACCACCTTGTTCATAAAGAAAGAAAAATCCGATAACATTTTAATACAAATCTATGTCGACGATATTATTTTTGGTTCAACTAATACTAAGTACTGTAAGAATTTTGCAAACCTTATGGTGTCTAGATTTCAAATGAACTTGATGGGATAGATGAACTTCTTTCTCGGGCTTCAAGTAAAACAATTTTCTACGGGTATCTTTATCAATCAATCTAAGTACATTAGGGAAATTCTCCGGAAATTCCAAATGGAAAATACAAAACCGATTGGTACCCCAATGGCACCAGGAACTAAGATTGGCACCGATCCTTCGGGAAAGGCTGTTGATATTAGGACCTACAGAGGAATGATAGGTTCTTTAATGTATCTTACATCGAGTAGGCCAGATATAATGTTCTCAACATGTTTATGTGCACGATATCAGGCCAATCCTAAAGAAATCCATATGTCTGCTGTGAAGCGCATTTTTAGATATCTGAAGGGCACTGCAGATCTTGGTCTGTGGTATCCTAAAGATACTAGTTTTGAACTAACAGCCTACACAGATGCAGATCATGCAGGTTGTATGTTAGACAGGAAGAGCACGTCAGGACACATACAGTTCCTCGGTGACAAACTAGTAAGTTGGGCATCGAAGAAGCAACTTTGTGTTTCAACTTCCACGGCCGAAGCAGAACATGTAGCTGCTGCTAGCTGCTGTTCTCAGGTCTTATGGATGAGAACTCAATTGCGCGACTACGGTTTCCACTTCAACAAAATCCCGATATACTGTGACTCCAAGAGCGCCATCGCAATATCAGCGAATCCTGTTCAACACACCAAGACTAAGCACATAGACGTCAGGTATCACTTTATTAAAGATCATGTTGAAAAGGGAACAATTGAACTTTTCTTTGTAAAAACTAATTATCAACTTGCCGATTTGTTCACCAAACCCTTAGACGAGAAGAGGTTCAACTTTCTTATCTCTAAGCTTGGTATGCTAAATCTTAAGATTTAATCAGTAGTTACCTAACAAAGTTTTCTAATTGTATACTTTTTCATCATTTCTTCATTCTTAACTCTGATTGATATCTGCACTTCTATCTAATGTTCATAATCCAAGGGGGAGAATGAGAAGACATTGACAAGTCGTCAATATTATTTCGAGGGGGAGCTCAAAAAATTTGTGCATGTACCTTATAATGCCAATTTTTTTTGTAATGCAAGAATTTAGGGGGAGCTCTTCAAGTCAAAAGGGAGTTCGGATATGACTTCTGATCAATTCAAATCAGGACTCATACTTTAAAAAGTTTTACTGCTTTTTGTCTTTTCATTAAAAGTGAATAAATTTTTACTTTGACTTGACATTAGACTTTTGCAGAATTTTTGAGAGAAGCTTACAAGTTCATATTTCTATGACTTAAAGCTTAGCTTCATGAGATGTAAGATCGCACGTTAAGGTATAATTCTATATCTTCATCTCACATATGGTTGAAAGAAGGACAACTTTCAATCATTGGAAAACAATGTTTTTAATGTTCAAAACACTTCCCGATTTTTCATCACATTTTATATTTTGGGAGTGTATTTTAAATGTTTTCATGATCTAAATTGTGCTTTAACTGAAATAGTTAAACCAATCTGAGCATCACGTGCATCTAATAAAACAAGGAATCATTGTGCTAGGAAATAACACAACATCTATGGAATCACCTTAACCAGTGATTTCTACCCTAGAAGTTAATCCTTAGTGATTGAGTGTGAAAATAGAAAAGAAATGAGTGTGATTAGAGAGAGCAAAAAGTTTAAAAGAAAGAGCGTGTGAGAACAGAGTTAAAAGAATATCACCACTCTGCACCAACTTTTTCTGAGCCGGCTAGCCACCATTCTAGTGATTCACAATTCTTTGGTGAACATTATTAAAACAGGCAACTAGCCCATGCCAACTCTTGATCAAACCTCACTATCTACTCATTTTCTTCTCAACAAGAAAGTGTTTCACATTTTCAAAGGGGATGCAGCACATATGCTATCTGATTTTCATTCGGAAAATCTAGATATTGAAAAGAAGGAGGTCTGCCCCACCATCGCACTTCAATCATGCACATTGAGTCTATGTTTAACTTACTGTTGTCTCAGTGGTTTACACAATTTTGAGCCAATAAGCAATCATCCGTGCTTAATTCTTTCAACACAAGCACGAACACACAAGGATTTAGTTTCTTTGTCATAACGTTTATAGAAATTACCTTTGTGGTATTTCGATGATTAAATGGAAGCCCTGGGGGAGTCAACATCAAACAGCTCCTTTCCAAAGTGTATTCGTTACACACAGTGACTTAGTGTTACTGACAGGCATTCTAACTAATTCATTAGTTGATTTCAGGTGTTACACGACACATTTGTCTGGATTTGCAAAGATCTAGATGAATCTCTTATGAATTGACGAATCAGGGGCTCTAACCGCAAGATTGACATTTCTTACCACAAATTTTGATAAAGTCGTTGCACTTAACATCAAAAAGGGGGAGAATGACTACACAAGAAATGGCAAAGATCACATGTTTCAAGAATCACGTCTACTCTTCAGAAGGGAAGATTGTTAGATTGAAGACATGCTGAATTTAGAGAAAGAGATTGCATCTTCTGAGCTGAACAAGAAGACTGAATTGGATAAATCTTTTTATTAAATGATCTTGATCCAAAGGGGGAGATTGTTAGACCACAGTCTCATTGGATTCCAGATCATCCAAACTGAAGATCGCAATCTGAAGCTAAAGCCGGAATGTCGACTCTCGATATAAAAGTCTATGTCTATTTGTAATAAATGTCAATGTAATTTAATGTAATATGTTTTAGTTTACTTAGATCTATATATCTAAGTTAAAGTATTGTAATAGTTAGTTAAAGGTAACTTAGTTAGTTATTTAGTTTCTAGTTTATATTAGATATAATATCTAGATTTAATATCTAGATATTAATCTTGATAGTGTGTTCAACACACTTGCTAGATTTTAAGTGTATCTCTAGTCTCTCAAGATCAGATCACTTATCACACATACAAACACACACATCAAGGTGTAAAAAGAGAGAAAACATAGAGAACACAAAGCAAAGCTTAATCGATCAACCTTGTAATCGTTATTTTATATATCAAACAGGTTGGTAATCTTATTGTGTTGTTTCTAAGAACTTGTTATAAAGTATTGTTGGACCGACAAAATGTTAATCACCTAAAATAAATAATTAGACAACCATGCTATAATTGAAACACCTTGTTACTTTCACACCAGTTTCGGTCTTAACTTTGCCTTGCACTCCATGCTAAGTCAATTAGCCCATCATTGTGTGGATTCTTTTTTTGAATCATGTAAAGATTGGAATTGTAAATAACATAATGGGAATATATTGAAAGTAAATTGCGGATTTGTAAATAGCATAAATGTAAATTGTTGGAATGTAAATAACATAAATGGAAAAGACAGTAATTAAAATTGCAAGAAAATAAACGACAATAAAGTAAATTACATAAAGTAAAGTATAGAAAAGTAAATAACAGTAAAGTAGAATTGTTGGATGGTAAATAACACTAAAGTAAATGACATAAATGTAAAAGATTGTAAATTAACTTGCAGGGAAAGAATAGCAGTAAAGTAAATGGTAAGCTTGGTGATTTTTAGGATGTGAAAAGAGCGAGTGATGTGAAAAGTGAGGTTGTACTTGATAACTTGAGTGCCAAATTATTCTACATAAAAGAACATTTGCTTGTAATTGAAGGAAACTTGGAAAACTTGAAAATCACCACCGATAGATCTTAACCTCGAATCACAAGAAGATTATACAATCTAAAATTGTTCCTCGTACTTAAGATTAATTTCACAACGTCAACGAATTTTAATGCAAACTTGGAACATAAATTGAGAGAGTAAAAGATATGATTTTTCGAACATCAAACTTAGATTAAAACTTGCAATCGTAAATTAAGGACAACTCGAGTTTGGATCTTGAGAACAATCAACACACTACCGAGAACTAAAAATCTTAAAGAAACCAAAAGTAGCAACCAAAAGCTTAAAGTATCAATTGCTCCACATGAAATGAAATACTAAACTTCGATGATATGAAACACAAGATCTAGATAAGATACGATGCGATGAGATATTGTTTTTGTTAACCAAGCATACATATTTATACTAGATTAAGGATTGGACTAAAAGACACAGATGAGATGATGTAAGCCTTGATGATGTAAGCCCTCAAGGACTTCAAAAGATTCAACTTCAGCCCATTTGTCTTCAAAAGCATGCTATCGAGTTTGGCTTAAAGAGTTGAACAAAAAGGCCCTGTGCGGTCCACTAGCACTCCTACTGCATTCCTTTACGATCCTATAGCATCTCTTGCAGGCCATCATCCTGTTAAGGTCAAATAAAGGCCTAATTTAGCTCCAATTTGTGACAAAACACAAGAACTCACAACAAAACTATAAATATTAAAATAAACATACAATAAACATAAAAGGAAAAAAACATTAAAAGTGATGTAATAGGGTTAATAAATTAACACCTATCAACTTACGTAGGAAGTGTTTGTAAAAGAGAGGGGGTTGAATACAAACACAACAGATTTTCACATTTAATTATTCTTCTATATTTTTGTATAAAAAAAAGAATTACAGATTTGTTATGAAAGTTATGAAGATAAAACCTGTGATCCTAAACAATCTGACTAGTGACAAATTTGATAACTGGAATAGAGGAAATGATAAGTGATCTCTTCCAAATCCGAATAACTAAGGTAGTACTTCGGGAGGATGACGTCAAATTAACTTCAGAAACACGCCAAGGTTGTTCTTATGATAAAATCGGGTGATTTGCATTAAACGACGATGGTGTCTTTTTATAGCCACCAAATCATTAAATGCACTATCTCCAACTTCTGTGCGTGCCTTCTTCTGAGTGGTTGATCCATGTAACCTAGTACTTTTCACTTCAACCTTTGTCCTCTGATGTAGACACCATTTTGTCTTATTTCATCCTTAAAATTCCGAGTGAACAGTAAAGCAAACAAAGTACCAAGTGAATCCTTTTTTGCTTTGGCTGACATGTTGAACGTGTTTCCATATCAAGGCTGACATGTCGAAATGCTGACTTGGTGTTCAGCAGAGCTCCAATACTACGATATTGATATTGTCATTAAGAGGTTCATCACCAGGTCCCAAGGTCGACTTAGAGACGGGTACTTATCACCACTTTCATTTATTCATGAATGGAGCAATGCAAATTATGCAAGCAAGTCGTTCGAAAGAAATCATCCTGATAAGTTTATGGAAAACCGACTAAAGCTACCTCATGCAAACCAGGTAGATCCCCAGTCCATCCCAGGACATGTACTGCTCAACCAATATCTCTAGTCCACGGAACACCCGATGATCACTATGTGGAAAGACGCCCTTCAACAATGGTCCCGAACTCATCTTTCCAGAAAGATGGATACTTCTGATGATTCCAGTTCAAGCGAAGATTACGAAAGTGACAATGAGTCCCATTTCAATCCTTATGAGGATGAGCCATCACATCCAGATTCTCGTTGGAAGTAAAAAGACCTTGTTAAAAAATATACACCAAAGTTTTCTTGGTCGTATTTTATTTTTATATACTAGTATTTATTATCTTGTCTTACTATTTGTATGATGGAGGCATTAGGTCACTTTTATAGTGATGTAAGTGCTTACCTCATTTTCCATTATAAAGTAACTAATGGAATGCTTTTGTCATGATGTGGTAAG
This sequence comes from Arctium minus, assembly GCA_954870635.1. Taxonomy (NCBI): domain Eukaryota; kingdom Viridiplantae; phylum Streptophyta; class Magnoliopsida; order Asterales; family Asteraceae; genus Arctium; species Arctium minus. Next base: position 104,522,227 of record OX941084.1, on the reverse strand, counting down.
AATGCCTTTTCCTTGGTAACAAAAGGAAGGCTACCCATCACTTGTAAGATATCCCTTGAAAGAAATGAAATCATATTTCATAATTCTCTCTATTTTTATTGATATTCCTCTCTTGTTCATACGGATATCCTCGGTCTTAACTGGTCCTCCGCCGTGAACCATAGGTCCTCCGCTAGTCCTTATCTAGCCCTTCTATACCACGACATCCCACATCGTCATCATCCTCAACCCTACTTCGCTAGTCCTTTTGTCAAAGGAATCACCTTTTGGTATCAGAGCCTAACCTCCCTATTTTACCTTTGCGATTTGGATTAGTATGCTTTGTGTCTGCCGTCCTAAACGGATCGTTAACATCAGTAAACCATTCTCAAAGGACAAATCGAGTAATCTGTATGATTGTTGCTTTAAGAATTTCTCCAAAAATTTATATTCCTTGCCCAAGTGTATGTTGACGAAGAGTAAAGTCGCAGTCAAATCTTGTCCACAAGAAATAGAAATTTTATAGGTATTCCTAAAAGCAGTACCCAGTTATGAATCCAGATTCCCCCTTATCCCGATCCTCCTCCAGCTTCAAACAATCTAATGCATCCAAGATAGACCAGTTATATGAAATCTCCTATGTACCCGATAAGTCCAAAATACCCTTATTGTTGATCCAAACTCTCTCAGTGATTTGATAACGACCTTCTTCTATATTTAGTGAATATTACGTTTTAATATGTATTAGTGTTTCACCATCAGTGATCAGACTGAGTCTGTTCAGTTATCGCTGATGATCTCTCTTATAAATGCTCATATGTATTAGTGTTTCACTATCAGCGATCAGACTGAGCCTGTTCAGTTATTACAGATGTTCTCTAATGTAAACGTAATCCCTGAAGACAAGTTTCGCGTCAACAGATGTTCATAGTTGAATCGAAGACGAAGATGCTGAACAAAGACAAGGCTACTAGTGACCTGATGCAGATATCAGTGAAGCAAATACGATTCTACTCATACGCGAAGAAACCTGAGGAAAAGCTTCAGCGATAGCTGAACTTCTTTGTATCTCTGAAGAAAGAGATATTCAGCGATCGATGATCACTTAGCTTATGCCTCAAGTCTCTTTTATCATTCCTTGCACACCCAGTACGATGTGTCAGAACGGACATGCCTCTGTCACAATTCGTACAACAACTCTGTCAACTACACTGTTCATGATACAGCCGAAAACATGTCTCCCAAAGTTAGTTTCCCAAAGCCAATCACTAAATGACACGTGTAAAGTACCCTGCCATGCATTTAATGCATAGAGTATAAATAGAAAGATTATCTCTCCTTCTGAGAGTGTGCTCTCTTCTTGAACTTAGATAGAAACCCTTGTTTTCTATACTTCTCAAATCCCCATTCTCTATAATCTTGTGCAACCATCTTAGTGTTTTCTTAATTTTGTTTAGATTGAGTTCTACTTAATCTTATTCTGCAACAGACTTGTAAATTGTGTTTGATTTATCAATAAACAATTTATTAAACTTTAAATTATGTTTTTGTATTCAACCCCCCCCCTTCTACAAACTTGTTACGCACCTTCGGGACTAACAAGTGGTATTAGAGCATATTGTTTAATCTGATAAACAAAATCTTGCTTTATTCTCTTCCTTGCTATTCTAAAATGGCACTTAACACAAACACAAACTACTATGATAATGGTTCACTTTCGAAACCACCTCGATTTAGCAGAGATAACTTTTCTCTCTGGAAAAATCGAATGATGCTATTTCTTGAAGGTGCAGATCCCACTATACCTGAGTACGTAGCAAACGGACCCTATGAACCTGTCTAAATCATAGTTGTCGTTCCAGCTACTGCCACCACTCCTTTTATTCCTGAACGCTATATTTCTAAGGAAATCAGACAATGGAGTGATGAAGACAAAAAGAAGGTTGGTATAGATGCAAGGGCAAAGACCATTATCTCTATGGCTCTGCCTGATGAAGTTTTCCATTCCATCATGCATCTTAAAACTTCTGAAGAAATGTGGGACACCATATGTGTTCAATATGAAGGCACCACTGAAATGCAAGAGACTCGAAAGATTAACTTGGTAAGACAGTATGAAAGTTTCATCGTTGGTAAGAATGAATCTCTCTCTGATGTTCATCAGCAGTTTAACTGCCTAGTCATTGATCTAAGAACCGTTGGTAGGACCTATTCTAATTATGAGGTTCTAACAAAATTCTTGGAATGTCTTCCTGAATGATGGGACAGTTATTCAATATGTCTCAAGCTGACAAAAGAGTTAAATTCTCTCTCAGCACCTTATATGGAATATTGCATAACTATGAGCAATCAATCCTTTTGAAGAAGAATCTTATAAAAGATTCTAAAGACTCCAAAAGCACTCCTGTTGCTTTAGTCTCTTCAGATATAATTCCATCTCAGTGATCTACTCTCACCATCACTGAGTTAGATTCTGAATCTGAGGATCTATCAAACACTGATCTTTCAGAGTTTGATGAGTCCTTAGCACTCTTGACAAACTCTTTTAAGAGATTTACAAGAAAGAGCAATTTCCGAAGAAATAAGCCTCTCTCACTCACTGACAAGCCAAAATCAACCCCTATTGATAAGGCTATTGCTACTTGCTTTAACTGTGAAAAGATTGGACACTTTGCAAGTGAGTGCAGGTCGAAGAAAGTCTTCAAACCTTATACCTCGAGAAGATCCAGCGATGAAAAATACCTTAAGCTGAAAGAGAAATATCAAAATTTGAAAAACTACAAGCGAAAAGGTAAAGGTCTCATCGCTGAAGAACATGACTGGGCTGAATCTGAAGAAACAAGTTCTAATGAAGAAGAAGTCGCTAATCTCTGCCTCATGGCTGATATTAAAGAAGAAGTGGAAGAACCAACTAAAAACTTCTATGAGATATATATCATCTTAGGTATCTATCTCTACTAATCCCTCTCTACCTGAATCAGAGAGAAGTCGCGTAGTTGATGTGCTGACGATTGATCTTTACAATGCTCTAAATGGCAAATCTCTAGCTAAAAGCAAAAACAATGATTTAACTGAACAACTGGAAAAATGTCATGAAAAGATTAGAGAACTTACTCTTTTAGAGGAAAGTTTGAAAGATCAAGTTGTTGTAAATAAAATCATCAGCATAGAACGCGAACAAGCCATCGCTGCTCTAAAAGCAGAAAGGATAATGTTGAAAAATGGTGCAATTCCTCAACAAAGATCACTCAGATAATAAACGCTCAAGATCCTGGCGGTGATAAAACCGGTCTTGGTTTTTGGAAACCACAGGATGAGCCTAAAGAAGACAGTTCCATGCTTAAGTTTGGAACGTTTGTCACTTCTAGCTCTGACACTTATTATAATCAGTTTTATCCTTCTTCTTCTAATCCCATCCCTGAGGAAATATCCATAGGATCTAAGTCTGCGGATAAAGGAAAATCCATTCTTCGTCCTCAAAAGGCTTCCAAGATAGCAAAGCTGAAAGTTCCCTCTAAACCTTCAGCGAATCAATCTTCTAGCTCTTTGTTAGATCACAGATTTATTGGATTCAAGATCATCCACTCTGAAGTTCAGAATCTAAAGCTAATGTTGAAAAGTCGCTCTCGATATAAGTCTAATGTTAATTTGTAATAATTGTCGAAGTTAATTATTGTGCTAATTAATAGAATTATATTAGTTCTAAATATCTAAATATTATATATTTAGGTTATTAGATATTTAGTTTAAGTTTTAGATATTATATATTTTGTTGAGATATTATGTTTGAGATATTAGAAGTTGTGAGATATCTGTGATAGAAATCTTTGATCTCTGTCCTCCAAAGTTAAAGGTTGATCTTAAGCCTAAGAGATATAAAGAAATGAAAGTTCCTTCCATATCTCATGATAAAAGCATTCTTGGAACTGGACCTGCTCATCTTAAATTCTCAAAACGATTTACTCATGGTCCCAAAACTACTTTCAAATATAGAAAATGCTATCACTGTGGATTTACTGACCATATCGCAAGCAAATGTCCAACTGCCACTAAAGCTGATAAATCAGCTAAAGTGAAGATGAATGCCTCCAAGGCTGAGAAGGTCACCAAAGCTGAAAAATTTACCAAGGTGAAAAATACCACTATGGTTAAGAAATTAACCAAGGTGAAGGTTACCACTGAAGCTGAATCTTCATATGTTGTGAAGATTGCTGAACCTTCCACCTCCACTAACCCTAAAGGACCCATTGAAAAGTGGGTACCAAACAAAGCTTAATCTTCCTTATGTTTGCAGGGATCAAAGGGCATCTAGTATCTCGATAGTAGATGTTCTCGTCATATAACTGGACAAAGAGACCTGCTCACTGAATACAAGGAAGAGAAAGGTCCCTCTGTGACCTTCGGTGGAAATGGAAAAGGATATACCCGAGGTTTTGGTGTCCTCAGCAATGGGACAACTACCTTCAGAAGAGTCGCTTATGTAGATGGACTGAAGCATAACCTTCTGAGCATCAGTCAGCTATGTGATAAAGACTATGAAGTTCGCTTTACCAAGAAATCATGTTCAGTGGTAAATGAGAAAAGAAAACTTGCTCTCAGTGGTTATCGTAAAGAAAATGTCTAAGTAATAGATTTAGACTCTACTACCACAGAAAACATATGTTTTCTCTCTAAAGCCTCTTTTGATGTCAACTGGATATGGCACAAAAGGCTATCTCATCTAAACTTCAAAACCCTGAATTCTCTCTCATCTAAGGAACTGGTTTCTGGTCTTCCTCAGCACTCATATGCTAAAGAATCTCTTTGCTCAGAATGTGAAAAAGGAAAACAGACAAAAGCTAGTTTCAAGTCTAAACAAGTTTCCTCAGTGACAAGTCCTCTTCAACTCTTGTATATGGATTTGTTTGGCTCTGTCAACATCTAATCAATAGCTGGAAAGAAATATACGCTTGTCATTGTAGATAAATACTCTCGCTATACCTGGGTTATCTTTCTTCGCTGCAAGAGTGATACTCCAGAAGAACTAATATCTTTTGTTAAAAAGATGGAAGTGCTGACTAATCTCACTGTTCGTTCAATAAGAAGTGATCATCGAAGTGAGTTCAAAAACAGTTCTCTGAACAGTTTCTTTGAGAACAAGGGAATTTCTCATAAATTCTCTTCAGTAAGAACACCTCAGCAAAATGGAGTCGCTGAAAGAAGAAACAGAACGATCATTGAAGCTGCTAGATCAATGCTCAGCGATTCTCACCTCCCTACTCAATTTTGGGATGAAGCTGTAAACACTGCATGTTTTACTCAAAACCGATCGCTGATAGTAAAGCGATTTGGGAAGACAGCTTATCAACTCTTCCATGGAAGAAAACCTTCTATCAGTTTTCTTCATATCTTTGGTTGTCAGTGCTTTATTTTAAACAACAAAGATCAACTTGGAAAGTTCGACCCAAAAGTTGATGATGGAATATTTCTTGGATATTCATCTATCTCCAAAGCCTACAGAGTTTTCAACAAGAGAAGACAATCTGTGGAAGAAACAATTCATGTCACTTTTGATGAAACTCGCTCAGCGAACTCTAAACCAATCGTTGACAATGAAGAGTTAAATGCTTGGATGTTCTCTCACTAAAGAGAAACAGAACCCTTCTTTTCCATCATCACACAAATCCTCCTACTGCTGATGATGATCCAAACATCATACCTCCGAACGCTGAATCCATCTCATGGGTTTCAGCTGAACCTCTAAACACACTTCCTCCATCAGATCCATCTTCGTCTAAACACCTCTCAGAAAACAATGGTTTGTCTGACACTCAACAATTAATAGCTGATGAACCTCAAGCTTCTTCATCAGTGAACATTCCTATTGTTGATCCAACCTCTGAAATGAGCGATCATGCTCCTGCTCAGCGATGAACCAGAGATCACCCTATAGATCAAATTCTTGGTGATCCCGATGCAGGTAATCAGACACGATGAAGTTCAGGTAATATCTGTGTCTTTGTCAACTTTATTTCTTTAATAGAGCCAAAGAAGGCTGATGATGCCCTCAGAGATCCAAACTGGGTCAGCGCTATGCAATAAGAGTTGACTAAGTTCTCTCGCAACAAAGTTTAGAATCTCGTTCCTAGACCATCTTATAAAACTGTTATTGGCACCAAATGGGTGTTTAGAAACAAGTTAGATGATCATGGAACTGTAACCCGCAACAAGGCTTGACTTGTTGCTCAGGGATACAGACAAGAGGAAGGCATAGACTATGATGAAACCTTTGCCCCTGTGGCTAGGCTCGAAGCAATTCGACTATTATTAGCTTATGCAGTCTACAAAGACTTCATTGTGTATCAAATGGATGTAAAATCAATGTTCCTAAATGGAAAGCTGAATGAAGAAGTCTATGTAGAACAACCTCCAGGGTTTTATGACCCTAAGTATCCAAATTATGTTTGTAAATTGGATAAGGCTCTCTATGGTATAAAACAAGACCCTCGTGCTTGGTATGACACTCCCTCATCTTTTCTCATCTCTGAAAATTTTGAACGTGGAAAAACTGATAATACATTATTTTTCAGAAAGATAAAAGGTCATATTATTCTTGTACAAATATATGTCGATGATATCATATTTTGTTCTACTAACGCATCTCTATGTACTCGCTTCGCTGAAAGAATGAAGATAGAATACAAAATGAGTATGATGGGTGAGCTAACATATTTTCTTGGTCTTCAGATTAAACAATCTGACAAAGGTACTTTTATCAGCCAAGGTAAGTATGTTAAAGATATGCTGAAGAAGTTTGATTTAACACAAACTTCAGCGATGAAGACTACTATGACACCTCCTCTAACACTAAACAAAGATCCATCTGGAAAACCCGTTAATGTCACTGCCTATAGAGGAATGATAGGCTCCCTGCTGTATCTTACAGCGAGCCGACCTAACATCATGTACTCTACTTGTTTATGTGCACGCTATCAGTCTGAACCCAAGGAATCCCATCTGATCGCTGTTAAGCGAATTTTCAGATATCTGAAAGAGACTCCTAACCTCGGTCTTTGATATCCCAAAGACTCAGGGTTTGATCTCACTGGTTATTCCGATAGTGATTTTGCATGTTGTAAACTCAATATAAAGAGCACCACTCGTGGATGTCAAGTCCTAGGAGGAAAGCTTGTAAGCTGGACAAGCAAAAAGCAAAATTCAGTGTCCACTTCCACAGCTGAAGCTGAATACGTAGCCGCTGGAAGTTGTTGTGCTCAGATGTTATGGATGAGAAATCAACTATTAGACTATGACCTTCAGTTATCAAAGATTCAAATCTATTGCGACAGCACTAGTGCTATCGCTATAGCAAACAATCCAGTGCTACATTTAAAGACAAAACACATAGAGATCAGATATCATTTTATCAGAGATCATGTGATGAATGGTGATATTGAACTTCACTTTATACCCACTGACTATCAGCTTGCTGATTTATTCACCAAACCTCTTGATGAGACAAGGTTCAACTTTCTCATCAGTGAGCTTGGAATGCTGAATCTTGAATAGTAACTCGTCATCTTCCTGCATTATGTCAGTGATTCTAAGTTCCCCTTTATCACTCTATCTCTGAATAAATTTCTGACTCTCAGGTATGTTCTCTTATTCTCCATCACTGAATATTCATTCAGTAAGTTGTCTTTCTCTCAAAAATAAAAATAATCATTTTCTTTTTTCAAATGATTAAAATCTTTTTGATAAACAAATTCTATCGCTGACATTTTTCTTCAGTGATCCTTCTAAAATGAAAAATCAATCTCTGAATTTCTATCAGGGATTCTTTCAAAAAGAAAACCTATCTCTGACTTTTCTTCAGAGATAATTTCGAACAGGACAAATGAAATATTTTTTTTCTCTCTCCTCATGACGTCATTAGAACCGACAATCCACGACATGCCTTTTTCTAACACGTTCGTCCGTTGCCCTTCTATCCAATCAACTTCGTCAAACGTGTCCATGTCATGATGAACATTTGTTTTCCCGCCTAGATCTCTCTCTATCTATACGTATAAAAGGAATGTTTCTTTTCATTCTTAACTTTTACGCTTTCTGGAAATCTTATTGAACAAGAACTCTCTCTCTCAAGGCAATTCTAGCAAACACCTCCTCTGGTATTTGTTCTTCAAGATCAACAGGTTACTTTGTTCTTCTTTTTATTTTAAAATTTTGTTATATACTCCTATATATGTTCCATCATTAAGGGTTTTTACAAGATTTTTGTTCACTAAAATCATTCTTTTTGATTTTATTTTTTCAAAACCTTTGGTTTTCTCATTGTTCTTCCTTCTTCAACAAAGAACAATGTCTTAATATTCAAATATTTTAGTTTTTATACGTTTCTTTCTCCAAATAGAAACTGGTAAAAACTTATTTATTTTTAGACTCTAATCCTTTTCTTCTATTCTCATTCTTTCCATATTCAGAAATGGCACAATCATCTCTTATTGCCTCCAAGTCAGTCAAGTTTGCTCTCACTGAATCATACATTCCCAAGAACAACCATCTTGCACGCTTGGACTTTGATGGTGTCAAATACTCACACCTAGTGGAAGTTGCTAAGTTCCTGAAGCAATCTTGTATTGCTTAAGCCCTCACTGTGGATCCTCAGCCTTCCAAAACGCTTCTCCAACAGTTTTGGTTCACTGCTGAAGAAACCTCCATCACCAACAAGAAAGGTGACCAGTTTCTTGCAATTTTTTTCAGCACTAACTTAGGAACAGGGATGATAACCGCTTTCAGCTTGAGGAAGGCACTCAGATTTCCTGACAAACCCAAGAGTGGATTTAACGCTCTGCCAACTGATGCTGAACTCATCCAGTTTCTGGATGCTATGGAATATTATTGGGACAACAAGCCCCGAACGAACATCCCCAACAAGCGGCTGACTCTCATCAAGAAGGCGAACATGCCTTCTCAACTGAACTTTATTTTTTCTCACTTCATTCAATGTATGAGTGGGAAAAGTGGTTCACTTGATCAGGCTAGCAAGGTTCAGGTCCAGATGGCTTATTCTGTGATCGCTGGAAGAAACTTTGACTATGCCACTGCTATCTTTGACGATCTCAAGTCAAAGATAGAGAAGACGGAGAGGGATCCCAAGATCCCATATGTACGGTTCATCTGTGCATACCTAAAATTCCTCTACCCTGCTTCTTACCCCACTACTTCTGATGGCTCTTTCGCCAAAGTGGGTCAGCGATCGTTGGAGGTCAAACCGCTCGACAACGAGGTAAGTATTTCTACTCTTCGCTCTCGACTCTCTATCCACACTTTTTCTACTTCAGCGGCCACGCAGGAGGTTCTTTCTTCGGCTAGCCCTGCCGCTACAACCACTTCAAAATGACAGTCAGATTGTCTTTCTGGTCCTTCGAAGAAGGCCAAATTGACTAAGGAGACCATTGCCCCTAGTTCAATGCCTGAGGTAGTCTCTCGACAAACTTCCTTGGATGATTTCGTGGGTCTATCCTCCACATCCTCAGCTATCATATCATCAACCGTGCCAGCGATCTCGGTCGCTGTCACAACATCAGTGACGCAACCACCTATCTCAGTAACAACTGAGATAACTACCCAACTCCCAACTTCTTCTATCCCCGTTACTAGTCCTCCCATCTCTTTGGTCTCTAACCCACCTCTCATACAGCAACCTCAAGTTGCATTCTTAGGACCTGATGTTCAAACCTTTGAAAGAGACATGCAATTTTTCAATATGTTTGAACCATCAGGTATACCTAACCCCTCAAATACTACTCCAAACTCTCCATATAAACCTGTTTCTCAGAAACTAACTTTTCTTTCAGGTCCTAATATGGCAACTGTTGACGCTCATGTCAACAGTTTAGGTGTGAAGGTGGATTCTCTCACCACCTCCGTCAACGAAACCACCAGCGCTGTGAATACCGTTGGTGAAGAGCTGAAGAATCTTACAACTACTTGCTCATCCAAAGCCGAAGCCTCCTAGATCACAACTCTTCAGGGCGAGCTTGTCAAAGTCAAGAAGGATTCTCAACTCCTTCAGGGACGTATGGATACTCTCAGCAACAATGTCCATGGATTATCTGAAAAGATCGATTCATGCACAAGCATCCTACAACAAGTCCTTGAGAAGTTGAATGCACCAGCTCCGACGCCCACTCCTTCTTTCACAAAGGATGATCGCACTTCTCTGAATGTCGCTGTTGAATTTATTCATCATGCTACTTCAGACATCCCTGTGATTGAAGGACTCCTGGAAACTCTGGAGATTGAAGTCTGTAAGTTGGCCGCAGCACATAAAGTCCTCTCCACCTAAAGTCCTCTCCACCTAATAATGACAAAGAGGGGGAGAATGTTAGTGTATTATTGTATCCAAGATTTAATAGGAAAAGTCAAGTCTAGATAAGTCAACAAAGTTAATGTCTAAGTCAAAGTTAGCAAAGTCAATATGAGGTTACTTAGTCATTAAGCTTGTTGTTTTAGTCCTTGGTATAAATACCATGTTGCTTTGTAAATCATGTAACTAGAACATTCACTGTCATATCAATATCAGATTACTCTCTCTCTCTACACTCTCTCTCTAGAACTTTATATTGTCAATATCTTGATTGATTGTTTGATTGCTTGATTGAATAGGACAATTTCAGAGAAAGTTGCTGAAGAAAATTTAGAGGAAGTTGCTGTTGAGGTTCACCCGGAAGATCCTCCCTCTCATGTTGAGAGGGAGAAGGTTGCTGACAAAGCCCCTCCATCTTCTTCCTACGATCAAGTCTTTATAGATGAAGAAGAAGAGGAGGAAGATGAAGAAGATGAAGATCTTGATCTTCAAGATCAGGATGAAGAGAAACACCATCAAGATGATGATGATGACGATGAAGAAGACCAATCTTTATGGTTTTCTGTAGCCGCCACATCATCAGTAATAGATTCGAAAGAAGATGTCACAACAGGGAGAGTAAAGAAACATCTTCAGGAACCCCTTCCCAAAGAAAATATAAGGGTACAGCTGCTGAGGGAAGCCTGACTAAAGTTTCAATATCTGAGGAGAATCCATCTCAGGTATGCCTTTCACTTGTCCCTGTATCTTTCTATAAATCCCCAACCCATGTTTCTTTCTAGCCTTTGTCTTTATTCTTCCCAAAACAAACACTAACTTTTTTTATCTATTTTCTGACCAGACAGTTCTCTCCCCTTCTTAAGGGTAAGGAACTACAAATAATCCCATCTTCTATAGCTGATGACTCAATAATCCCAATCTCCGTAAATGAGATTGATGAAGAAGATGAGGAAGAAGAAGCCCTGCACCATCCAGGAAGGCCCTCAAGACATTCTCACTGGACAGAGGAAGAGATGAAGAGAAGAATAGAGATGATCTCTCATCTAGAAAGTCAACGGCTGAAGGTCCCTCTTCAAACAACTTCTACAGAACTAGAGTTCCTAACTGAAGTTGAAATCGAAGAATCTGTCAAAGCTGAGAAACTGATAGCTGATTGTCAAAGAGATGCCTCTCTTGCTCTCAAGATTCAGTCCTCTCAAGTCAAAGACAAAAAGCTGAAAAAGAAACCAGTGGAAGTCCAAGCTGCTCTATTAAAGGAAATTGAAGAGGAACGCTCAAAAGAACTAGCGGTCAGCGATAACTCAGTCGAATGGTGCAAATATAAAGCCGACTATCGCTCTAACCCAATGAAGATCGTAGCCGTTGTCAACTCAGGGAGAAAGAAGAAGCACTGAACTTCTGTCACAATGGAGATAACCAGAGAGGATGGAAGTTCTAAGGCTATGTTCGTTTCAAAGCTGGAAAGCTTCGGTTACATGGAATGGCTAGGGTTCAAAGATGCGCTGAAGGAATCTAAGTCAACCTACGGAGGCTATATTGAAGGGATAAATGATGCTCTCATCAACAGAGTCACTGCCATCCTAAAGGTGCCATCTACTCTTCCTTACAAGCCAAGGCATCTAAAAAGAAAGTCTGGCTCCTCCTCATCTGAGAATGTCGCTGCAATAAGAAACGACACCTCCATTAAGTTCTCAAAAGAAGCTCTGTTCGGTTATCCTCCTGCTCTCTCAGCTCTAGATCTATCTCTGCCCCCTGGTGGTCCATATATTGCAGGGCAAGTAATTAAGGATCCTTTTGGTATCTTCTTCAGAGATGATGAGGAACAGCTCAGATTCCAAAGAGTCTCTGAAATTCCTATATGTCCCCTCAGCCATCTCAAGGATCTCCTATGCTTATGGTGTGACTTTTCTTCTTCTGCTGAACTGATCAAGGCAATCATCAGTTAAGAATCTTCAGATCGAAGGCAAAGAGGAGAAGAAATACCTGACTATATGGTTACTCCTCCAAAATCTTCTTTAGATAGCTGATAGATTAGTTTTCTATTTCTTATAATCTATTAGTTAAACTTACAGTAGTTAGTTCCTCACTTGTACTTGTAATTTTCATACCTTGTAATTCTATCTTTGAATTAATGAAAATTTCAGTGAAGTGCTTAACTCTATCAGTACTGTAAAAGATCCCTCAAAATAGTAATTGGGACATGTATGTTATGAGTCCTGATTATTCCATTATTTTGAACTATAAAGTAATTTTCTTAAGTTACTTTGTCATTATCAAATAGGGGGAGATTGTTGATCCAAACTCTCTCAGTGATTTGATAACGACCCTCTTCTATACTTAGTGAAAATTACGTTTTAATATGTATTAGTGTTTCACCATCAGCGATCAGACCGAGTTTGCTCAGATATCGCTGATGATCTCTCTTATAAATGCTCATATGTATTAGTGTTTCACTATCAGCGATCAGATTGAGCCTGTTCAGTTATTGCTGATGTTCTATGATGTAAACGTAATCCCTGAAGACAAGTTTTGCGTCAAGAGATGTTCATAGCTGAATCGAAGACGAAGCTGCTGAACAAAGACAAGTCTACTAGTGACCTGATGCGGATATCAGTGAAGCAAAGACGACTCTACTCATACGCGAAGAAACCTGAGGAAAAGCTTCAGCGATAGCTGAACTTCTTTGTATCTCTGAAGAAAGAGATATTTAGCAATCGATGATCACTTAGCTTATGCCTCAAGTCTCTTTTGTCTTTCCTTTCACACCCAGTACGATGTGTCAGAACGGACATGCCTCTGACATAATTCGTACAACAACTCTGTCAACTACACTGTTCAAGATACAACCGAAAGCGTGTCTCCCAAAGTCAGACTCCCAAAGCCAATCACTAAATGACACGTGTAAAGTACCCTGCCATGCATTTAATGCATAGGGTATAAATAGAAAGATTACCTCTCTTTATGAGAGTGTGCTCTCTTCTTGAACGTAGATAGAAACCCTTGTTTTCTATACTTCTCAAATACCCATTCTCTATATTCTTGTGCAACCATCTTAGTGTTTTTTTAAGTTTGTTTAGATTGAGTTCTACTTAATCTTATTCCGCAACAGACTTGTAAATTGTGTTTGATTTATCAATAAACAATTTATTAAACTTTAAATTATGTGTTTGTATTCACCCCCCCCCCCTTCTACAAACTTGTTAAGCACCTCCGGGACCAACATTTATCAAGTATGCCTTTAGTTAATTCTTATAGTGTTTTTTCAAAACCCTCTATATCTTTTTTCCAAAAAAAGTCAAAAAATTAATAGGATCCAGCTCCCCCCCCCCCCAATCAAATTAAAGAGTTTGTTCAGTCCTCAAAGTTTGATTCACATCAACTACCAGCCATATCATCCAAACATCTCGTTCCGTTATCCCTCCCAACCGATCTCCCTCGGCACTACCTTGCTTAAGGATATACACATATCCACTTCGGAGCAGTCCGATTAGATGATACCTTCCATTTAAGTAAAGGACTTCCATCCTTTTCTCGTATTGCTTTGGTAGACACCAGGTTTGTTGAAGACCAGCATGCTTGCATAAGCACCATCCAAACAACCTTAAATGCCGGAACCATCTTTATAACTTTCTACTTGAACTTCAATATGCCACTGAATGATCCATCTCTGCTCACTGCCTTGAAGTCCCAGATACAGATCGGCGGAACTGCCCAAGTCAACACGTTCCAGGGCATATTTCAATACCAAATAGAATACCATGTCCAGAACCATTCCCTGGACATAATGGTACCCAAACAAGAACATACAGAAGATGCTTTACTCATTGATGTAAACTCCAGTGCAACCCCAACCTGCACTTATGTTCCAAGACAACTATCAAGGGATGAGTTACTAAAACTCCTTCCCGAGAAATGGGTAACCAACTACGAACAGATCCATCAAGCTCTTGTCCAAACAATTACTGCCCCAGATTTCATCAGGCACGAGAACAGACTTGTTGAAATTAATTTCTCAAATGAAAATTTCTTATGGTTACTCCTCCAAAATTGATCCTTCTGCTGAACTGATCAAGGCAATCATCAGTTAAGAATCTTCAGATCGAAGGCAAAGAGGAGAAGAAATACCTGACTATATGGTTACTCCTCCAAAATCTTCTTTAGATAGCTGATAGATTAGTTTTCTATTTCTTATAATCTATTAGTTAAACTTACAGTAGTTAGTTCCTCACTTGTACTTGTAATTTTCATACCTTGTAATTCTATCTTTGAATTAATGAAAATTTCAGTGAAGTGCTTAACACTATCTGTACTGTAAAAGATCCCTCAAAATAGTAATTGGGACATGTATGTTATGAGTCCTGATTATTCCATTATTTTGAACTATAAAGTAATTTTCATAAGTTACTTTGTCATTATCAAATAGGGGGAGATTGTTGATCCAAACTCTCTCAGTGATTTGATAACGACCCTCTTCTATACTTAGTGAAAATTACGTTTTAATATGTACTAGTGTTTCACCATCAGCGATCAGACCGAGTTTGCTCAGTTATCGCTGATGATCTCTCTTATAAATGCTCATATGTATTAGTGTTTCACTATCAGCGATCAGATTGAGCCTGTTCAGTTATTGCTGATGTTCTATGATGTAAACGTAATCCCTGAAGACAAGTTTTGCGTCAACAGATGTTCATAGCTGAATAGAAGACGAAGCTGCTGAACAAAGACAAGTCTAATAGTGACCTGATGCGGATATCAGTGAAGCAAAGACGACTCTACTCATACGCGAAGAAACCTGAGGAAAAGCTTCAGCGATAGCTGAACTTCTTTGTATCGCTGAAGAAAGAGATATTTAGCAATCGATGATCACTTAGCTTATGCCTCAAGTCTCTTTTGTCTTTCCTTTCACACCCAGTACGATGTGTCAGAACGGACATGCCTCTGACACAATTCGTACAACAACTCTGTCAACTACACTGTTCAAGATACAACCGAAAGCATGTCTCCCAAAGTCAGACTCCCAAAGCCAATCACTAAATGACACGTGTAAAGTACCCTCCCATGCATTTAATGCATAGGGTATAAATAGAAAGATTCCCTCTCTATATGAGAGTGTGCTCCCTTCTTGAACGTAGATAGAAACCCTTGTTTTCTATACATCTCAAATACCCATTCTCTATATTCTTGTGCAACCATGTTAGTGTTTTTTTAAGTTTGTTCAGATTGAGTTCTACTTAATCTTATTCCGCAACAGACTTGTAAATTGTGTTTGATTTATCAATAAACAATTTATTAAACTTTAAATTATGTGTTTGTATTCAACCCCCCCCCCCTTCTATAAACTTGTTAAGCACCTCCGGGACCAACATTTATCAAGTATGCCTTTAGTTAATTCTTATAGTGTTTTTTCAAAACCCTCTATATCTTTTTTCCAAAAAAAGTCAAAAAATTAATAGGATCCAGCTCCCCCCCCCCATCAAATTAAAGAGTTTGTTCAGTCCTCAAAGTTTGATTCACATCAACTACCAGCCATATCATCCAAACATCTCGTTCCGTTATCCCTCCCAACCGATCTCCCTCGGCACTACCTTGCTTAAGGATATACACATATCCACTTCGGAGCAGTCCGATTAGATGATACCTTCCATTTAAGTAAAGGACTTCCATCCTTTTCTCGTATTGCTTTGGTAGACACCAGGTTTGTTGAAGACCAACATGCTTGCATAGGCACCATCCAAACAACCTTAAATGCCGGAACCATCTTTATAACTTTCTACTTGAACTTCAATATGCCACTGAATGATCCATCTCTGCTCACTGTCTTGAAGGCCCAGATACAGATCGGCGGAACTGCCCAAGTCAACACGTTCCAGGGCACATTTCATTACCAAATGGAATACCATGTCCAGAACCATGCCCTGGACATAATGGTACCCGAACAAGAACATACATAAGATGCTTTACTCATTGATGTAAACTCCAGTGCAACCCCAACCTTCACTTGTGTTCCAAGACAACTATCAAGGGATGAGTTACTAAAACTCCTTCCCGAGAAATGGGTAACCAACTACGAACAGATCCATCAAGCTCTTGTCCAAACAATTACTGCCCCAGATTTCATCAGGCACGAGAACAGACTTGTTGAAATTAATTTCTCAAACAGGGAGAAATCAACCGTGTCGAATATCTTCCCTACCGTCCACATGATCTAGCCAGTAAAATCACCAACGGAAGCACCACAAAACCAACACTGTTGGTATGATGTATGCAATTTCCAAGATTGCTTGGATGAAGCATAAAAGATAGATTTCAAAGAAGACATTCCTCGAAAAGGAATAGGGTCACAAAAGCAGATGAAAGAAAGATACGACACAGGAGATTCTACCATAGGACTCCTTGGAGAACCATCAGGCAAATTTGATTACTATATTCGATATGGAGATTTCCCTCCCCCCAAACAACACCGATTCCCACTCCTTGTCGAAATCCATATTTCAACAAACCCTCCAACAGGGCACTAAGAAAATGTTGCGTGATAACTCCTACAGGCTTGTCCACTGACTACGAAGTAGAGTTCCCACCATTAAGCTCCTTCGAAGACACAGTCAAACGAATTAAGAATGATGGAAAGATTAAGAACCCTACGACTATGAGCTAAACAGAAATATCCACATCTGCCAGTCGAGAGGAAATCACATTTAATTGGCAAAGTGAAAATGTTGTTGCACAAAACAATGCTCTTAAAGCCATCTTAGCACAACAAACACAGGTCACTAAGACCCAAGAAGTCTTGTCCACAAAAGTGCAATCTCTCACCAACATAATAGATGAAGTTAGAGCAAAAGTGAAAGACCTTCATTCAGAGCTCCTCCAGATAGTTCGAGTGGTACCCCCTTCCAATGACCAAAGTGCTTTACTCCAAAAGCAAGCTGAGATGAAGTATCTCCATATCCAACTCACCGAACTTGGGAGACAACACAGACAAAAAAGACATCTTCCTTATCTATTGAACCCTGGCAATTAACTCTTACACCCCTTTTCGGATCAAGGTTCAATCCACAACCATTACCATCATGACCACCCCCTCAAACGATGGTTTTGACCCCCCATGGATGCCTTTGAACACTTGTTTATGGCATATGCTGAGCCTACTATAAACTTGAATGACGATTTCATGCCAGAAGATGATGTATCGGAAACTACGCTGTAACGACGACCCAAAATCCCAAAGGCTGATTCGAAACAACAATTCACCTTTGACGATATCCTCCCTTCCCGATGGAGAGAAAGGAATGTCGAAATGCTGACTTGGTGTTCAGCAGAGCTCCAATACTACGATATTGATATTGTCATTAAGAGGTTCATCACCAGGTCCCAAGGTCATCTTAGAGACTGGTACCTATGTCTCGGTGAATATAGAAAACTACAAATCCATCAGCTTCATTCTCCCAAGGATTTCATACATATCATCCATGCTGAGTTCATAGGAAATCCGGTCGAACACACGGTTCGTGCAAGGGAAGAGTTCTTAAAGATGAAATGATGCTCACTCAAAATAGCAGATCTGGATGAACATTATGATCGTATGTCAAAATGATTTTATCGTATTCAGGGAGTTGATGACATCAATCTAAATAGGTATTCCTCAACTTATTCCCAAAACTCTCTCACAAATGAAGCGCTCAAGTTCCTCGAACAAAAGAACATCCCACTAAAGCAAGCTAGCCTTGGGGACTCTACCAATTGGTAATCGATGCATTGGCAAAGCTTTGTAACCATCACAAGTTCTTCATGGAGCTCCAAAGAGATGGAAAGAATCTCGACTTCGCATGTGATGAAAAACACATAGGAAATAAAGTGTCGAACCAATTCATCATGTAACTTATCTCAAAAGGAAAAAATGACTCCTTTCAGGAAGAACTACAAACAGACACAAAATAAGAGGTGCAAGTTTTTAAGAAAAAACCACAAAGAGTACCAAGCACAGACAAGTGTTACATCTGTAACAAAAAGGGCCATTTTGCAAGAGACTACAGAGACAAAAAGAAGTCACAATAACTTATTCAAGCTCTAAACTTGGTAGAACCCGTAGATATTTCGGATCTTGATTCTCTCTACTTCCTAGATGATAAACTAGATGAGAGAGCTTTGTGCTCGATCGCCTATTCTGACTTGTTAGAAGAAGAGCCTAGCTAAGTCTACCATTTGGATAGTCCCGACATTGAAGTCTTCATGGTCAAACCCTTAGAAGTACTTCAAACAAGCCACCTCCATACTCCTCTCACCTACCCTAATAAAATCTTATCATTACGGAAAACCCAACCGATACCCTTGGTAAAAGTAAACGTCCTTACCTCTACATATTCCAAGCCAACACCAGTGATCGCCTTTTTCGATACAGGATCTTCAGTTTCAATCCTGAATACTGATATCCTTCCTTCCAGTTACTGGCGACCACACCACCATTCCTTCCTTATCGCCAATGGAGATACATTTGTCATTGATAAGATCAGTATTCCAATATACATTCGACTTTTTCCTAAATGTGTTATAAAACACAGATTATTAGGATCAAGTTTACATGGTAAAGATCTTCTCATCAGTTTTGATATCCTTCATACCCTGCCAGGCCTAAGATATGCAGATCAAGGGATCCACTACAAAAGTTTTCTAAACCAGTGGAGTCCAGTTCCAAAGCTCTATATAGCAGCAAACCCTACCCTAGAAGACATGAAACACGTAATCGTCCAAACCTCATTTGCTTCAAACCACTCCGAGTTCCTCACAAAGAATGAATCTCCGTTGTGGTTAAATCCTTCGTTCTTTATTAATATTTCGTTCCAACAAAACGAAGATGTTAACCCAACCAAAGCGAGTCATCCGGGTATGAACCCTGATCACTACCAGCTCGCAATTGAAGAGTGTTCAGAACTCGTCAGTGAAGGGATTATTGAGCACACTACCTCACCATGGGCTTGCGAAGCGTTCTACATCAACAAACGTAGTGAACAAATCCGTGGAAAGTTACGATTGGTTATAAATTACCAACCCAATCATTTTATTGTCGATGATAAGTTCCCGTTTCCTCAAAAAAGGTCCCTTTTCCAGTCCCTAGAAGATGCAAAAATATTATCCAAGTTTGACCTCAAGGCAGGTTTCTGGAAACTAGGGATAAACCTAGAAGATAGGACAAAAATGGCCTTTTGCATCCCCGATCATCATTTCTAGTGGAAAGTGATGTCGTTTGGTCTAAAAAATGCTCCGTCAGTTTTCTAGAAAGCAATGACTAGGATCTTTGAGCCCATCCTTCAACACACCCTAGTCTACATTGAAGATATCCTGTTATTCTCCCCAGATGAAAAGTCCCACATTGAGCTCCTATCAAAATTTCATTCCATTATTACAAAACATGGAATCATGTTATCCGAAAAGAAAATGGAAATTGGAGTTAGTTATATTGATTTTCTTGGCATGAAACTCAATGACGGCAAATACCAACCACAACCTCACATTGCTCAAGAGTTACACCAGTTTTTGGAGGAGTTAACATCATAAAAAAAATTCAACAATTTCTTTGAATACTTAACTATATGGCTGATTTTTTATGAAAATTTTCCAGCAATATTCCCCATGTTGAAAAAGGGTCCGCCTCGCTGGGGTGAAAATAGTCCTTAGCTGGAAGGGCAATAAAGCAACTCGCTGACGTAATGCCTCATTTAAAGATTTCCACTACTACTGATAAAAGGATACTGCAGACTGACGAGAATGATGAGCACTGGGGAGGAGTACTTTTAGCAAAAGGCAAAAATGGTGTCAGAACCATTTGTGGCTACAAAAGTGGCACGTTCAAGGATTCCGAACAACACTATCATTCAACTTTCAAAGAAATCATTGCGGTAAAAAGAGGAATAGAAAGATTCCAATTCCATATAATCAGACATAATTTTGGGATTGAAATGGATATGTCCTCCTTTCCACGTATGCTACAGTTCAAGCAAAAGATGCTCCCTGCGGCACAAATTTTAAGGTGGGAAAATTGGTTCTCCTAATGGAAATTTACTATGAAACACAACAAGGCAATAGAGAATATCCTTGCGGATTTCGTAGCACATCCAAAAGACTATAAACGAAGCACCCACAAAGATATCCAACAAGTCTTTAAACACAAGGTGATCACAATCGTGCTCCCTATCTAAGCAAGTTCTGCCAACTCTCCAGCTCCACCACCTGAACCAGTACTACCAGATGAAGTCACAGAAGTAATTGAATAAATGACTTTCAGAGATAGGTCCCTGCTGTGCTACTAGACATTCCTCACTATCACCATTCGCAACCATGTCATTTTTATGAATAGCCTCCTATTCCACCTTGAGTACCCTTACCTGAAAGTATTTCATGTACATGATCTTCACAAGTTCCAAAAAGAAGCTCTTTATTTTTTTGGTACCTATTTGAGACCCACACCACTTCCATCTCTTTCAATGCCCCCAAACTGTTTGGTTACCTCTTTCAATGCTAGTTTGGACATTTACCCCCCCCCCCCCCCCGAGGCAAAACGGTTGTTTACAATGCTGCAATGGTTTCTCCCGGCCCATCAGTCGGTCCACCAGCTTTCTTTGGCACAAGATACTTATGTCCTCATCCATTTTAGAAGACCCTATTCCTTCATCCCTCCCACAGCTCTCCAGCGACCCCAGTCTGTGGTCTACCATTCACTGTTATCATTCATTCATGAATGGAGCAATACAAATTATGCTAGAAGGTCGTTCGAAAGAAATCATCCTGATAAGTTCATGGAAAACCGACTAAAGCTAGCTCATGCAAACCAGGTAGATCCTAGGTCCATCCCAGCACATAACTGCTCAGCCAATATCTCTGGTCCACAGAACACCCGATGATCACTATGTGGAAAGACGCCCTTCAACAATGGTCCTGAACTCATCTTTGCAAAAAAGATGGATACTTCTGATGATTCTATTTCAAGCGAAGATTATGAAAGTGATAATGAGTCCCATTTCGATCCTTATGAGGATGACCCGTCACATCCAGATTCTCGTCGGAAGTAAAAAGACCTTGTTAAAAAATATACGCCAAAGTTTTCTTGGTCGTATTTTATTTTTATGTACTAGTATTTATTATCTTGTCTTACTATTTGTATGATGGAAGCATTAGGTCACTTTTATAGTGATGAAAGCACTTCCCTCATTTTCCATTATTAAGTAACTAGTGGGGATGTTTTTGTCATGATGTGGTAAGAATGCCTTTTCCTTGGTTATAAAAGGAAGGTTACCCATCACTTGTAAGATATCATTTGAAAGAAATAAAATCATCTTTCATAATTCTCTCTATTGTTCTTGATATTCCACTCTTGTTCATACAAATATCATCGGTCTTAGCCGGTCCTCCGTTGTGAAGCATAGGTCCTCCGCTAGTCCTTATCTAGCCCTTCCTTACCACGATGTCCCAAGCCGTCATCATCCTCCACCCTACTCTGCTAATCCTTTTGTCTGTTGGATCAGTAATTGTATTCAAGATTAAAGTTCAGGTTCAAATCGTATTTATTTAATAGTTAAGTTGTAATTGGGCTCAAGCCCATTAGGCATTAGGCCTAAGTATAAACAGTTTTTATTAATTAGGTTTTAGGTGGAACATCTCATAATTCTCAGAAGCCTAATAATCACAATTAGTTAGAAGAGGCTGCCGTACGTATTCTCTGTAATCGCATCAAGGTCCAAGAACACACAACTGGTTTTCATTGTTTAATCAAGGGATCGTGGTATGTTATTCTAATCTGTTTATCTCTTGATCTATATTGTGTTGTGTGATTGTTATCAACTTATATGGGTTTAACAAGTGGTATCAGAGCCTAAAGAATCAAGTTTTCTCTTGGATTTTACTGTTCATCGATTTTACTGTGTGAATATCGATTTCTTAAATTAATGGGTGTTCATGCATAAAATTGAGTTGATTAGATGCGAGTTATGGTATTGAAAGACATCTGATAGTTTAATTGCACTTGAATTCATTAATCGATCTGCTTTTTATGATTTTTGGAATCTGGGGTCATAAGTTTATCGACCACTGTGTTTATCAAATTGAAGCATGAAAGTTGATTTTAATCTTTGATTTTGATTGTGTCTCGTTAGATATATGGTCACAAAAGTATGTTTCTTACATTGAATTTGAGTTTCCTTGTGGATTTCTAGATTGACATTTGTGTTCTGGGTCGAAAACAACAAAAACACACCGGTCGATATTCAAATTTGGACACCGGTCGACCTTAATCGCGCAAATCTTTATTTTGCGCCACACATTGATCCGGTCGACTTCGGTCACACGACCCCGGTCAATACCGGTTGGGAACATCCCGGTCGTATCACCCTTCCGGTCAGACCATACCGGTTACCCCATACCTGTTCACACCGGTTGCACCATACAACCATACTGGTCGGTACCTCCACACCGGTCATAAATCCTGTCCCGGACGAACACAGGTCCGGTCAAGCAAGACCCCGGTCGAAGCAAGACACCGGTCGAGTTAAACACCGATCAGTTTCTTTTGCGCTACTGCTTACTCGTGCAAAACTCTCCTTTGCGCCAACAGTTATTCGCGCAATTCCACTTTTGCGCCACCTGCGGTTCTCGCAAACCTCACTTTGCGCGACCCACCTCTCTCGCGAAACTCCTTTTGTGCTACCCATTACTCGCGCAAATCTCACTTTTGTGCTACCCTTTGGTCGCGCAAAACTCCAGAACTCGTCCAAACTGTCTTTTGCACCAAATTCTTTTGCGCCAGATTTTCTCAGTTTCATTCTTTCAGCATTTAATTGAGTTTATATATATATATATATAGGTATACTGTTTGCGATATCTGCATTTAAATTATTTTTGGAAATTTATTTTTCTGAAAATTTTTAGTGTAGTTTTTATCCAATTCTTGATTCTAAAGATCTTACAAGTTGATTTAAGTGGTACATAAATTATCATGCCTTACACAGACGAGAAGGGAATTACAGTACTGACCAAGAGAGATTGTGCTTTAGCATATATGCCAGAGATTCCAACACTGGAAGCTGAGAATGAAAATCTGAAGATTCGGAACTCATTTCTCCTTGATCAAATTAATCAGTTGCAAGATGATAAATGCTTAAAGAAAGATTTTGTTTGCTCAGAATGTATCTCTAATTCTAAAATTAATTTTGCAGGAATTATTGAGTCGAAAGAGAAAGAAATCTTAAATCTTCAAGTTAAAGTAAAAAGTCTTAACTCGAGCTCTACATGGTCAAAAAAGGATTCAATGCAAAGAGAGCTTGAGGAGCTTAGAAGGAGAGCAAGTATTGCAAGTGGTACTAGTAATGGACTGAGAAAGATAAATTCTCAAGTCTTTGCGGTACGAGATAAACTGAAAGATAAAGTCTTCAGTCTTGAGGTTAAAATTGATATGCTGAAAGAAAAGGCAACCCAAGACAAAGACAATACCAAAGTTCAAGATGAAATGTTGAAGATTGAGAAAGAAAAAAAAGAATTTGCAAAGAAATTCTCTGATTTCTCCATAAAAGCCTTTGAAGAGAAGAAATCTTTAGAGCTTAAATGTGTTAAGATTTCTCAACAAGTTTCAGACTTTGAGAAGGTTATCATTCTTGAGAGAGAAAAGGTTGAGAAAGAGAAAAAGATATCTAAGCAGAAGAAAGTAAATATAGACTTTTCTGAAGAAAAGAAAGTATTTGAAACTGAGATAGCTAAGCTGACAAGAGAGCTATCTGAGCTATCAACAATCATTCTGAAGGAAAAGAAGACGAATTCTGAATTGCAAAAGAAGTTTGATCTGATTGAAAAGGAAAGAAACAATTTGTCTTCAAAAATAAAGGAACTTGAAGAGATCGTATTCAAGGTGAAGCTAACTGAGCACAAGACGCCAGAGTCAATAGCTCAATCACCTAGAGATGATCAAACTGATTCAGATTGTTCAATCAAAAAGGCTTCGAGTTCACATTTTTCAAATGTTTTTTATAATCATTTATGTGATTTAGATTATGGTCTTACTTCTAAATCTACTGATCAGATTCGTCCTTCTAACCTTTTCTTTGATAAAGATGTTGATGGTTCAGGTAACTTAAAGAAGACTAAGTCTCGAAAGAAAAGCTTCTGGAGAAGGGATGATGAGAAAGATAGAGGAAATTGAATTTGGAGAGTTAAAGGATCTTCAGAGGAAAAGAAGAAAGAAAAATCATATGTGCATACATCAAATGCTAAATGGAACTATGCCTCAAAAGGTAAAACTTTTGGCAAACTTGATCTGGTTTACACAATCAATCAATTGATCAGGTTAGCACAAAAGAAAATTAGTTGTTCCTACTGTGGCTCAAATGATTTTGTAAGAAAATATTATGTGAATAACTGGTATGGTTCTTACTTTATATCTCCAACTAGAACTGCAACTAACCCATTAGGACCCAACTACCAGTGGGTACCAAAAGCTAAATCTGTGTTGCAGGCACCCAAAATTTAAGGGGGAGAAAGAACAATGACTTCTGATTACTACAGATCAGAACTCTTGCCTCATTGCAAAAATGACGACATCTAAGTACAACAACTTAGGACTCGAACTTCAATGTCAAAGAGTTTGATTTTTGAGTTTACTCTAATCCTAGTAATTCAAAACTTGGTTTCATGATTCAGGATTATGCACATATTAAGGGGGAGCTTAAATGCTTAATATTTCTACTGATATATTTTTCTGATTTAACTGAGTTTTTACAGGTATCAAGGGGGAGGATATCTGAGTTTTGTCAAAGATACTTCATTGAAAATACTAATTTCAGGGGGAGTTAAGGAATTTGCTTTACAGGTATATATTTCTAATCCTTACACTCTATCACTTGTTGAAAGATGAATAACTTTCACTTGTGAAAAATGGTTTCTTAAATGTTCAAACCACTTCCTATTCTTCAAAGATTTTCATGAATTGTGAAGTGTGATTTTAAATGATTTTTGGGAGCTTAATTATCAAAGAGCTTAATTATCATACTCCTTTAGTTTGAGATGGAGAATTGCATCGTCAAACATACAAATGTTTTGACTTATCCAAATTTTTATTATTCATGTTTGTATTCCTTTGTGCTTTCATGTACAAAAGGTTGTTGAACAGCACGTTCTTTTAGGAAAATACATGGGATTCAGTGTGTGAGCTTAACAGAACTTCCATGGATTCACGATAACCAGTGTTTTCTACCCAGGAAGTATTCCCTGAGTGATTGAGAGGAGAGGGGTCAAAATATTGAGTGTTGGTGTGTGAAGAGGTAAAATGGAAAAGAGAGATTGGTTAGAAGTGAGATTTAAAAGATTAAAAGAAAGAGGGTGAGAGAACAAAGTAAAAGAATATCAGACTCTGCACCAAACTTCTTTCTGAGCCGGGCAACCACATTATTTGTTGTTTCACATTTCTTTCTGAAAGACATTGAAAAAGGCACCTAACACATGTCATCTCTTGCATACAACCCCACCAGCTACTCATTCTTTTCCCAAAAAGAGAATTTTTCACATTTTCTGGGGAAGCAACACATATGCTATTGGTTCTTCATTTGGAAGATACTAATATTGAAAAAGAAGGAACGTTGTCCCACCTTCGAACCCTTTCTCATGCACATTGAGTCTATGTATAATTTGTTGTTGTCTCAACAAGTTTACATACTTTGAGCCTATATGAAAAGGCAATCATCTATGCTAAATTCTTTCATACACATGCATAAGCACACAGAAATTTGTTTTCTGTCAGAACGTTCATAGATAACCATATGTTATTCGATGATTGAATGGAAGCCCTGGGGAGCCAACATCAAAACCAACTCCTTATATAGTAACTTTGTGTTACTCATTGACTACGTGTTACTGACAGGCATTTTAACTAAGTCATTTGTTGATTCAGGGTTACCACATTTATTTTATTTGAATCTGAAAAGATTGAAATAATCACTTTCTCCATTTGGAGAGACTGCTCTTATTTCCATACAGGGATCTATACATGAAGATAACGCTTAATTGATGACTATACAACAAGGAGAAGATTGTTTTGCTATGTTTTCATGATGATGATTCTCACCACTCATCAAAAAGGGGGAGAATATACAAAGGGGGAGAATATAATCTGAAGACTGCTGAAGATTTCAAAGAATTCAAAGTGTCTGAGCTTATTTGATCTATCAAAAGTCTGATTGAACATGATCGTCAGAAGGACACTTTATTTAAATAAAGAGGAAGATGAAGGTTGTATCTGAAGTTTTTCAAGAGAAGTGAAGACTGTCAGGATCGAATTCTCAACAAGAATTAATTCTCAGAAACAATATCAAAGAAGTTTGCGGAATAACACTTTGATATTCAATAAAATAGTAAATCAATACAGAAAATATGAAGAACAAACTGTAAACTTGTATTGAATGCTTTGAAGTTAGAAGATTACACACTCAACCTCAATATTGATGAACAGGCTCACCAATACGAATTCTACTTCTCTAGAATTAGGATCTATACCTTGAGGTTGATTTTCTCTCTAATTGAATGAATTAAAAGTTATCTCACTATTCTAAACAATACAATATATATATTGAATACAAAAGATAAATACAATAAAATATCTTCAGTATATCTTCCATGTATATCTCTAAGCTTCCATGTATATCCTTTCATACGAATTTTCATCAAATAAGCAGTATTAATCTTCAGCAGCATTAACTTCCTTCTAGCAGCATTAACTACTAAGCAGTACTAACTACTAGCAGTACTAACTAGCTAAGTAGTACTAACTTTGTTCAAGCAGCACTATCTTTGACTAGCAATATTAATTAACACTAGCAGTAGTAACACTCAGCAGTATTAACCTTTTATGTCTTCTAGCAGTATTAACATTGAACCAGCAGCATTAACCACACTTGATGAATTCTTCAGTTCCCAACAATCTCCCCCTAACTTGACTTTTAGGAAGAGAAGTCAAGTTCTTCAAATTTTATTCAATATGCTCCCAAAACTCTATTATGATCTAAATTCCAGTGTTTGCATCCAATCCCAAACTCTGATTGATGGTTCTTTGAATCAAGTATTTAGCCATTTCTGAATCTGGAACACACCTTAACTTTTTCTTCAACATGGCATGTAGCTTCAGTCTGCTATGATTATACACTCTATCCACTAGGAAGTATTCAGTGTGATTTAAATCCAAAGTCACAGAATATACGCCACTAGTTTCATACAAAGTCCAATTGGTAACTGCTTGAAAAATACTCCTTATGATCTCCTTCACTTCATCAGGTTTGAACATCATACACAGATACTCCATCACTAGTTTTGTAATTGAAATCCCTGGAGCTTTCAACTTATCTGCATACAACTTCATCCCTATATCAAACATTTCTTCAATATCAGACCTTGAGCATGTTCTGACAATTTTAGCCCAAGTATTGTAGACTTCATACTTTTCATCTTTTCTCTTCAGTCTGATATACTCCTTGCCATCTACTTCGAAAACATCCCAGTGAATGACTTCAGGAGGTTTAACTCCTACAGGTTCTGCTGCAATTGGTTCAGGCACTTTGTCCATCACAACCATGTACATCTTGACATCCTCAGTACTTGCAGGTTCTTTCATTGTAGATGACTCAGGTGCCTCTTCTTCTTCAGCAACCTTTTCAGCCTCTTCTTCCACTAATCTAGGCTTCTTTGTAGGCTTTCTCCTGGCAATCATCTTTGTTCTTTTTAGAGTCCTTAGACTTTCACCAATTGTTGTTTCCTTCTCTGGAGTTTCTTGCTCATCAGGGAATGGTTTTTGTAAGAAATCATTGCTTTATTTCATTCTTTTCTCCATTTCAACCCTTGCAAGATCATCCCCTTGAAGCTTTATCATCTCAGCATCATACATCTTCTTGAGATTCTCAAAAGACATCTTTGAAAACATCTCTACCTTGACACCTACTGCACCCTTGAGGAAAGTAATCATTTTCTTTCTCTCTTGAGCACCCAGGTATGTCTTTGAAGGTTGTCTTTTCCTTGTAGCCATTTTGATCTTTTCAGACTTCCTCAAAGATGTGGCTTTTTGCTTGGCTTGTTCTGTTGCTAGGCTTTGTTGATAGGCTATGTTTAACTCTGCAGCCATTGCTTTAGCTATCTCTTTATCCTTTTGCACTTGCATGGTTTCTGCTTCTTCAAATTCAGCCTGTATCTTTCTAGCTAGAGCTTCATCTGATTCAATCAGCTTCTGCTTTTTCATTGGTTTATCAGATTCAACTAGCTTTGCCTTACCTTTATCTTTACTCATCTCCTTCTCAATGCTGGAGTTCTTTGTTGCATCACCTCTTTCTTTTATGACAATTCCTTTGGCCTTTGAGGTGACCTTGGGAGTATCATGTTTTGCTTTGATGAGTGTTTCTGCAACCTCAAGCTCTGTAAGGACCTCTTTTACTTTTTCTGCTGCTCCTTTCAGCTCAGCAGTATTAACCATTTCTGCTGCTTTACTTGAACTGGCAGTATTAATGGTTTCTGCTGCTGACTCTGTTTCTGCTGCTTGCTCATTCTCCCCCTCATGCTCATTCTCCCCCTCAACATCATGTTTTTCCTCTTGCTCCCCCTTAGCTTTGGCATCTGCTTCTGACTCCCCCTTTTTGGGAGCATCAGTCACTTGTTTCCTCCTTCTGAGCACAAATTGTTTCTTCTTCCTTTGCAGAATCAGTTTCCTTACCATTTGCTTCAACTTGATGATTTGTTCTTGTTGTGACAGAACTATGAGTTTAAGCTCTTCTATATCATTGCCCTGTTTGAGTACATCCGTGTTGATGTTGCCCATTGCCTCCATCAATTCATCATAGTTATATCTGTCCTCACCTTCTCCAGGAGTGTTACCCCCTATTGAAGGATCATTGGATCTTTTAGTAGTGGAAGTCCTCTGCCTAGCAGAAGCACTATCCACCCCTGTGGTTTCTTGGCACCAGGGACCTTCAAATGATTGCTCATTCAAAGTTGCCATGGGGGAGGTCTTATTGATGTTACCACTGTCCTCCTCTGTGCTAGCAGGAGTAGTGGCAGCCTCATCACCCATATGCTCTACCTCCTCCTCAGAGAGCACCTCCTTTGGGTTGGGAGACACCCTTGTGGTTTCCCTTTGGATATTCTCTAGGGGAGAATTATCCCTTAGAGGGCTTAAAGGCTTAGAGGGTGATGGTACAATAAGGGAAGGAGCCTTCTTTACCTGTTTTCTTTGATAAGTTTGGGTGATTGGTGAAGTTGGTTTGTCAAGAAGAGACTGGGGAATTGATTTTGAGAGGGAAGGTTGGGCTTGGCTAGCAGTGGATTGTTCTAATGGGGGCCTTGACCCTGCTTCCATACCTTCATTGGTTTGGGACACCACCATCATTGTAGAGAACAATGGGGTGTCAACTCCTTCAGAGTCCCCAGCAGATCTTCTCATATTTGAGAAAACCTTGCCTTTGGGGGGTTTTGGTACATATATTCCATCAGAATGAGGAATATCCGTCAATTCATGGGTGATAACTGCTTGAACAAACCTGGGATACATATAAAAGCTCTTTTTGTTTCCCATGTTTGAGACAAGATCATTGAAAATCATTTGTGAAAAATTGTATCTTCTGGCAGTGGCCAAACAGACCAAAGCATAAGCAATGGGACTGCTGAACTCACTCCATCCAGTAGTCTTTTTAGAAATGCAGTGCATCAAGGTATGAACAAGAAAACGCCATTGGGGTGAGAATTTAGCTTTTGAGAACATAAAAATACCCAATGGGCCTCCATACTCCATTCTTGTCAGAGTAGAAAACAGTTCATCATTAGGGATAGAAGTTATACCAGAGGCATCGTCTAGATGTAGACTGATGCGAACTATCTCTTCAGTAACTGTTAATGGATTGCCACATACTGTCGTCTTGATCATTCGCACACCATCCTCAGTAACAATGGTGGCATGTGCCCAGAATTGCCTCTGATGCTCTATGAAGATAGTTGGAGACATAGTGAGAGCATGGGCAATGTGGCTCGACTTCAGAAAGTCGACTATCTGATGAAAACCTTCAGATTGTTTTGGCTTTTGGAGCATCGCAATTTCATTGTGCTCATCAATGAACGCCATGGATGCCATTGATCTTGAAGATTCTTGCCTGAAGACTTTGAACTTGAGAGAGAAAGGGTTTAGAGCGCAAGAGAATAGTATGCAAAGAGTCGTTATGAACTATTAGGCGGGCAAAAAGTATTTATAGTATTCGGAACATAAGCAGTATTAATCTGGAGCAGTATTAACTACTAGCAGTATTAACTAACTAGCAGTATTAACTTCTAGCAGTATTAACTGAAAGCAGTATTAACCACAAGCAGTATTAACTGAAAGCAGTATTAACCACGAGCAGTATTAACTGAAAGCAGTATTAACCACGAGCAGTATTAACTGAAAGCAGTATTAACCACGAACAGTATTAACTGAAAGCAGTATTAACCATGAGCAGTATTAACTGAAAGCAGTATTAACCAAGAGCAGTATTAACTGAAAGCAGTATTAACCACTAGCAGTATTAACTGAACTTACTCCTTTTAAACTTGCTAATCACAGAGTACTGCTATGCATGTCCTGAAAAAAAAATTAGTAACACCAGAAATAAAAATATACAGGTATAAAACCACTTTTTGAGAAGAAGATTATTCAGAGTTTATCATTCCCACACTTGTTACCAAGAAAGTGAATCTACCCACATCAAAAGCTTTAGTGAATAGATCAGCAAACTGATTATCAGTGTGAACTTTGACAACTTGAATAAGTTTCTTTTCATTACAATCTCTTATAAAGTGATACCTGATTTCAATGTGCTTTGTTTTTGAGTGCTTGACTGGATTATTTACAATGGTAATAGCACTGCTGTTGTCAATAAATATTGGAGTGTGTAGAAAGGTTACCCCATAATCCAACATTTGATTCTGAATCCATAAGACTTGAGAACAGCAACTTGCAGCTGCTATGTACTCTGCCTCTGTTGTAGATGTGGATACTGTGGTTTGTTTCTTGCACTGCCATGAGACTAGTCTAGCACCCAAAAACTGACATCCTCCAGAAGTAGATTTTCTGTCCAAGTTTGCCCCACCTAGATCACTGTCTGAGTATGCTATTAGGTCAAACGGTGAGTTATGAGGATACCAAAGTCCCAATCTGGGTTGCCCTTTGAGATATCTGAATATCCTCTTAACAGCTTGAAAGTGAGATTGCTTTGGCCTAACTTGAAATCTAGCACATACACAGACTGAAAACATTATATCTGGCCTTGATGCTGTGAGATACATGAGAGAGCCGATCATGGATCTATAATAATGAACATCCATATCCTCCCCCTCAAGATCTGCTGTGATCTGCTTGTGTGTTTCCATAGGTGTGCTGGCAGGTTTTGATTCTGAGAAACCAAACTTGATTAGAATATCCTGCACATACTTGGATTGGCAAATGAAAATGCCATCTGACTTCTGTTGAACTTGGAGTCCAAGGAAGAAAGTAAGTTCCCCCATGGAACTCATTTTGAACCTTTGATGCATTAAATCCTCAAACTCCTTGCACATGTTGTTTCTTGTAGAACCAAAAATAATGTCATCAACATATATTTGGACCAACAAGATATCCTTCTTCTTTCTTTTGATAAATAGAGTCTTATCAATGACTCCTCTTTCAAAGTCATTTTCCAAGAGATAGGATGACAGAGTGTCATACCATGCTCTTGGGGCTTGATGTAGTCCATAAAGTGCTTTCTTTAATTTATATACCCTGTCTGGATAGCTTGGGTTTTCAAACCCTGGTGGTTGACAGACATATACTTCTTCTTCAATTGAGCCATAGAGAAAAGCACTTTTTACATCCATTTGATAGACTTTGAAGTTCATGTAAGAAGCATAGGCTAGGAATAGTCTGATTGCTTCTATCCTAGCTACAGGTGCAAAAACTTCTTCATAATCTATACCCTCTTCTTGAGTATAGCCTTGTGCCACCAGCCTGGCTTTGTTCCTTATGACAATACCTCTTTCATCTCTCTTGTTTATGAAGATCCATTTTGTGCCAATTGCTCTGTGACCTTTAGGAAGGTCTACTAGATCCCACACATCTTGTAGCTTGAACTGTAACAGTTCCTCTTGCATTGCTTCTATCCAGCTGGATTCTTTCATAGCATCATGAGCCTTTTTAGGCTCAAGCTGTGATAGAAAACATGAGAGCACTGTATGCTGTTGATCTTGCATTTCCTGAAGCCTGCTTTGATGTCTAGTCATCATGGGAGAAGAGACATCTCCTATTATCAACTGTGGAGGGTGATTCTTTTGAACCCTTGTGTTATGACTAGGTTCTTCATTCAGTCCAGCCTCTAGATTAGAGTCATGCAATTCAACTGAAGTGTCTTCAGATGTCACTTCTGATTCTTGAGTCTCCTCATCTCTAGTGTCTTCTTCACTCTGACTTGGTTCAGTTAATGATTCCTTTTCACATTCTTCATTTACTGTGGGTATGGGAAAAATCACAGATTTAGATATACTTTCTTGAACTTGTGTGATCTCTGATTCTCCACTACCTGTTCCTGTATACTCATTACTGAAACCAAAAGAGTTAGTTAGTGAGTCAATGTCAAATAGCCACTGAGGTCCAGACCCAACAGGATTTGGTGTGTTCTCATTGCATTTGACATTGTCACTTTCTTCAATTATTCTAGAAGAAGAATTAAAAATTCTGTATGCCTTACTCTGAGATGAATATCCAACAAGAAATCCATCATCTGCTTTGCTATCAAACTTACCTAAGTGATATTTGGTATTGAGAATTGTACAAGGACACCCAAAAGGTTTGAAGAAACCAATAAAAGGTTTTCTTTGATTTAAAAGCTCATATGGGGTCTTGTTCTTTTGTTTGACCACTAGAACTCTGTTTTGGACATAACAAGCAGTATTAACTGCTTCAGCCCAGAAGGTAATTGGCAATTTTGAATCAGCCAACAGAGATCTAGCAGCCTCTATTAGTGTCCTATTTCTCCTTTCAGCAACACCATTCTGTTGAGGAAGCCTAGGAGCACTGTATTGTCTCTCAATACCTTTTTCTTCACAAAAGGTGTTTAGATCATGATTTTTAAATTCAGTTCCATTATCTGATCTAATGACTTTTACTCTTTGATTAGTTTGGTTTTCAATTCTTAGAATAAAGGATTTGATAAGATCACAAGTTTCATCCTTAGTCCTTAGAAAATATACCCAAGTAAATCTGGAGTAATCATCAACAATAACCAAGCAGTAAGATTTCTTGCCTATACTCATAACATTTGTAGGACCAAACAGATCCATATGCAATAACTGGAGACAAGAAGAAACAGAATTTAACTCTTTGGTCTTATGAGAAGTTTTGTGTTGTTTGCCTTTAAGACAAGCAACACAATGATCATCACATGAAAAGACTTTTGAAGGTAAACCTCTTACAAGGTTATTTTTAACAAGATTGTTCATAGTCTTGAAATTCATGTGACACATCCTTCTGTGCCATAGAGAGGATTCATCTATAGAAGCTTTTGAAACAAGACAATTTA
Organism: Arctium minus; assembly: GCA_954870635.1. Lineage (NCBI taxonomy): Eukaryota > Viridiplantae > Streptophyta > Magnoliopsida > Asterales > Asteraceae > Arctium > Arctium minus. The sequence goes on along the minus strand of OX941084.1, from coordinate 104,488,315 downwards.
AAGATGAATCACTATCAACATTGTCCAAATCAAGACAGTAAACATTGTCCTTTCTTGGAGTTCTAAGTAGTATCATGCTTTCATCAACTACCTTGAACCCTGGAGCAAGAATCATACACTCAGTGTTAGTAAATAATATACTATGTTGTTTGTCACAAACCTGTGATACACTTAACAGGTTGTACTTTAATTGATCAACATAGTAGACATCCTCAAATGTCATCTTACCTTTGGTGACATTACCTTTTCCACTTATCTTACCACCAGTAAGATTGTCTCCAAATGCAACATGTCCTCCATTGATATGCTTGAAATCCTGAAGGCATGACATGTTGCCTGTCATGTGCCTAGAGCAACCACTATCAACATGCCAAATGCTCTTTCCTTTGAGCTGTTGGTTGCCCTGCACATTAAATAAATCAATTAGTATGATTGGGGACCCAAGCCAAAGTGATCTTGGGTCTTCCTTTCTCATCAAAGTATTTACATTCCTTTTTAATGAGGTTTTTAAACTCAGAACACTCTTTATTATAGTACTTTGTCAATATTATTGGCTTAGCAGAACCAACACTAGAAGCAGTACTAACCTTAGAAGTACTAACAGAGTTAGCAGCACTAACAGGTTTAGCAGTACTAACCTTGTTAGCAGTATTAACATTGTTAGCAGTAGTATTGCTTCTAGCAGCACTATCATTGTTAGCAACACTATTTGTGGTAGCAGTACTAACAGTTTTAGTGCTTTTAGGAATCCACATATTGACACTTTCTTTAACAGACTTCTTCTTCATGTGTCTTTTAGTTTTAACAGTTTTCTTAGCTACATGGTTCTTTTCAATTTTCTTATAACCAAAGGGTTTTTGCATGGATCTTTGGAAATTCTTTCTTTGGTTCATAGGATTGAAATAACAGAATTTTGCAAGATGATTCAATTTGCCACAGATAAAACAAGGTTTTGGTCTATTGATTTTACTCAGATCAACCCCTTGTTTATCTGCCCACTGATTATTCCAGTTTCTTTGATTTCCCCTCTTTTTGTCCTGTTTTTGGTGCTCATTTTTCTTACATGCACACTGTTTGCAAGGACCTGGATTCACAACTGTGGTCTGTTTGTAATGGACCTTACCAGACTTTCCCTCTGTCTTCTCTATGTCCTTGGATTTAATCCAAGCCCTTCCACAATTCTCATTGGTGATAATGTTGTTCTCTATAGAAATCTCACCACTCACCTTGTTATCCTTACTCTTGCCAACCTCTTTCTCAGTCTTATCCTCAACAACTACCTCATCTAAGGGATCTATTTCAGTGGCTCCCTCAGGCAAGTTCTTCCTATCTTTGTTGTCTAACAGGTCTGAAGTAGGAGGAATGTAATTGTTGTTATATGGTGGAGGTGTGGCATTATACCCAATTCCTCTTCTCAGCTTATCATGAATCTGATTTTGTAGTAAAGAGTCCATTGCTTTAGAAGCATTGGAAAACTTTTCTACATCAAGCTTAACCTTGGTTAGCTCCTCTCTCAGTTTTTCACTCTCCTCTTTAGATTTGGTCAGTTTAAGTTCTAAATCCTTTTTCTCCCACTGCCAGTAATTGGTGTCATATGAGTGTTGGAGTTCATTGGCTTGAAAACCTTTGATCTGATCTTCAAATCTCTCTACAATCCTCACATAGTCTTTTATATCTTTTTCTAATCTCTTAAGGTCATCACTCATCTTCTGATTGTGATCCCTGTACCTTTTAACAGTGTCTATGCAAGTTTTAGAACAGAGATTAGAACTTACCTCAGATGAGAGATCAGATACTTTAGCCATAAGAGCTTGATTCTGAATAGCTTCTTCTGCTTGATCACTCCAATCAAACCCCATTCCTTGTTGAGAAACAAGAGCTTGAGCAGAGTTTCTGTTGTTATTGAAGCTTCCAGATTGAGCTTGTTGGTGGTTGTTGTTGTGAGACACTCCACTTCTGCATTCTCTAGCAAAATGTCCCTTCAGATGGCATTTGTAGCATTCCACCTTTGATTTATCAAACCCTGCTCCATCTTCTCTTCTTTGGGAGAAGTTGTTTCTCCCAGTCCTCTTTATAAACTTCTTAACCCTCATGGAGAGCATGGCCATCTGCCATTTAATATCCATCTCTTCCAGATCATCTGGATGAAGTTGTTCTAAGTCATCATTAATCAAAGAGGAACTTCCATGATTGGAAAGAAAAGCTTCAAACACAAAATCAGTGCCTTTGTCTTGATTTGTTCCATTAGCAGCATTAACTGATTCAGGGTTAGCAGTAGAATCAATTGATGCTGATAAGAGTGCAGCATTATGAATATATCCTGAAGGTCTTTTCTTTGCCTCCACCTCAGCTTCAAATACTCTAAGATCATTGTACAGATCATCAAGTTCTTTTTCTTCCAACTGATCATTCTGTCTGAATGACACAGTGTACATGGTCCATTCATCTCCAAGGGACCTTAAGAACTTTCTGTTCACATCATCTTGATCAATCTGTACTCCCATAGTAGCTAGTTCACCAATTAGTTTATTAAACCTGTCAAAAGTTTGAGTCATGGACTCATTCTTAGTTGAGATGAAGTTTTCATACTGTTGCTTTAAGATTGCCTTTTGGTTTCTCTTGGTACTTTTGGTACCTGAGAATCTCTTCTCTAGAGCATTCCAGAGCATCTGTGCATCAGTACAATTGCAGAATTGGTGTTGATACTCATTTGGAATGGCCAAGAGTAGTGTGCTTAAGGCTTTCATCTCTGTCTGTCTAGATTTCCTATCTGCATCTGTCTTTGGAGGAGTTCTTTTGCCATCTTCACCAATCTTTCCTCCATCAGATGGGCCATTCTCAATGATGTCCCACATAGAGTAATCTGTGAGAAGAATATATTGCTTGATTCTGATCTTCCACATGTCAAATTCATTGGATCTGAGCATTGGAACTTTTGAGACCAAAGTACTGCTTGATTCTGTAAGATTTTCCATGATGAATAACTGTTTCTGAGAGAGTTTGGCTTTGATACCACTTGTCAGGATCGAATTCTCAACAAGAATTAATTCTCAGAAACAATATCAAAGAAGTTTGCGGAATAACACTTTGATATTCAATAAAATATTAAATCAATACAGAAGATATGAAGAACAAACTGTAAACTTGTATTGAATGCTTTGAAGTTACAAGATTACACACTCAACCTCAATATTGATGAACAGGCTCACCAATACGAATTCTACTTCTCTAGAATTAGGATCTATACCTTGAGGTTGATTTTCTCTCTAATTGAATGAATTAAAAGTTATCTCACTATTCTAAACAATACAATATATATATTGAATACAAAAGATAAATACAATAAAATATCTTCAGTATATCTTCCATGTATATCTCTAAGCTTCCATGTATATCCTTTCATATGAATTTTCATCAAATAAGCAGTATTAATCTTCAGCAGCATTAACTTCCTTCTAGCAGCATTAACTACTAAGCAGTACTAACTACTAGCAGTACTAACTAGCTAAGTAGTACTAACTTTGTTCAAGCAGCACTATCTTTGACTAGCAGTATTAATTAACACTAGCAGTAGTAACACTCAGCAGTATTAACCTTTTATGTCTTCTAGCAGTATTAACATTGAACCAGCAGCATTAACCACACTTGATGAATTCTTCAGTTCCCAACAAAGACCCGAAGCAAATTGCCAATTTTTTTTTTTAATCTTGAATCCAAAGGGGGAGATTGTTGGATCAGTAATTGTATTCAAGATTAAAGTTCATGGTTCAAATCGTATTTATTTAATAGTTAAGTTGTAATTGGGCCCAAGCCCATTAGGCATTAGGCCTAAGTATAAATAGTTTTTATTAATTAGGTTTTAGGTGGAACCTCTCATAATATTCATAAGCCTAATAATCACAATTAATTAGAAGAGGATGTCGTACGTATTCTCTGTAATCGCATCAAGGTACCAAGAACACACAACTGGTTTTCATTGTTTAATCAAGGGATCGTGGTATGTTATTCTAATATGTTTATCTCTTGATCTATATTGTGTTGTGTGATTATTATCAACTAGTTATCTGGGTTTAACATTGTCAAAGTAATCACCTTTTGGTTTCAGAGCCTAACCTCTCTATTTTACCTTTGCGTTTTGGATTAGTATGCTCTGTGTCTGCCATCCTAAATGGATCATTCACATCAGAAAACTATTCTCAAAGGATAAATCGAGTAATCTGTCTGATTGTTGCTTTAAGAATTTCTCCAAAAATTTATATTCCTTGCCCAAGTGTAAGTCGACGAAGTGTAAAGTTGTAGTCAAATCTTGTCCACATGAAATAGAAATTTTAAAGGTATTCCTAAAAGCAATACCCAGTTATGAATCCAGATTCACCCTTATCCCGATCCTCCTCCAGCTTCAGACAATCTAATGCATCCAAGATAGAACAATTATATGAAATCTCCTATGTACCTGATGAGCCCAAAATACCCTTACCAAGTATGCCTTTTAGTTAATCCTTATAGTGTTTTTTCAAAACCCTCTACATCTTTTTCCAAAAAAAGTCAAAAATTAATAGGATCCAACTTCCCCCATCAAGTTAAAGAGTTTGTTCAGTCCTCAAAGTTTGATTCACATCAACTACCAGCCACATCATCCGAACATCTCATTCCGATATCCCTCCCAACCGATCTCCCTTGGCACTGCCTTGCTCAAGGATATACACATATCCACTTCGGAGCAGTCCGATTAGCTCTTACCTTCCATGGAAGGAAAAGACTTCCAGCCTTTTCTGTTGGAACCATCTTTGTAACTTTCTACCTGAACTTCAATATGCCACTGAATGATCCATCTCTGCTCACTGCCTTGAAGGCCCAAATACAGATCGGTGGAACTGCCCAGGTCAACCTGTTCCAGGTTAGGCACCATCCAGAAAACCTTCCAGATTAGGCACCATCCAGACAGATGGATTAGTATGCTTTGTGTCTGTCGTCCTAAACTGCCTTGTTGGGCTTTGCAAGCATTTTTTTTTAGTTGTTTTTTTGGTTTAAAGCATGTGAATCTCAACTTTATTTGAGGAAAATATAATAAAATATTGATTATTTTATTTGGATTAAATCCTTAAACCATACAAATCTTGACCATCAAATCGTCTCAAATCCAAATCCCTATATGAAATCCAATCCATTCCTACAAAGCAAACGAACCCTTAGATTATAGTAGATTTCTTGTTATTAAATAAAAAAGTGTGCTCCTACCTTCTGAAAAAAATTACTAACCATATGAGACGGGTTCAACTTATATCTACCCTTGTGTTTTCAAACATTATTAACTATTTATTACCTAATATTGAATGCATGAATCTTGAGTATTCTCCTATCTCTAAAACCATAATAAAATCTTAAGTCATAACCATCATGGGTTTTGATTCTAAGATTGATGGTTCCGAAAAAGTTTGTTTCAACCCTAAAAGTTTAAAATGGTAATGAAAAACATTAACTTATGATGAGATGGAAACATAACTGATTTATATTGATTTACAGGGTGTATTACACCGAATAGTCAACATTTTGACTCAAAATTATGTCATCTTATATATTAAATGTAAATCATAAGGATGGTTTTTTACGGTGGAACAAATTAACGATACTATGTAAATTGATATTGCAGATAATATTAATTTAGCAATAATTATTAATTTATTTTGCATCTAGGAGTTCTTGGAAAAACGATTGTATATGAATTTTTAATATTTCTTGAATTCATTTATTTCATATGATGAAAAACAATGTATCAAAGATTTTTTTTCGTAATTATCGAGAGCCCTTTTCTAATCTCGTCCAGGGCCTATAAAATATCAGGAACGGTCCTAGGAATGGTTGCTGGAAATAGTAGATGTGCAAGGAGAAAGGGGAATCGAAATTTGTCTGACTATTAAAAAAACCATATCTAGATTCGAGGATGGAGTTGTAGAAGGGCTTGAGAAAGGGATGAGAAAGTTATAGAACCGACGAACCCAGAGTGGTTGACTAGGGTCGCGGTTGGAGAAGAAAAGGGGTGGGCAGGTATATGTAATATAATAATATTTTTGTTTAGTTCTCTAATATAAAATTAAATAAATGAGAAAAATAACAAAATACGTTGGAGCTAATGGACCTTGTTAACACCGTTAGCCACATGGATCAAAATTGAAACTAGATGGCAACTATAGTGATCAGAATTGTAATTAGTTTAAGGTATAGACTAAACTTGATAGTGAGTGACAACCACCGAGACCAAAAGTGTAATTTACTATATAACTATTGTTGTAATCTTCAAAATAGTGAATCTCATGGAGTTGAATTTTTTTTTTTTTTTTGAGATTTTTTTGTTTTGGTTCTCCATTTTAGATATGTTCTAAGGAATAGCTTTTTTGAAGATCTAAATTGTGAATCTCAATTTCAAATAATTGAATTATAACAACACAAATAATCAAATGAAAACCACAAAAAAGAACTGAGAACCGTGTGAATTAATAATTATGTAATGTTTCATATTGTAAAACAATGCTTGTAAAACAATGTATGTAAAAAAAATGCAATTTTATTTCACAATTTGATTAATTTTGATACGTAATTGTTAAACAAATATGTATTTTTAAATATATTGTTTTTAAAACATAAAATAATACATGATTAATAGTTCTTACTATTATCATTCTTTTTTGAGTAAATAACAATTTCGTCCTTCTGGTTTTATGAAATTTGGATTGGGTGCTCCAAACGAAATGATAACATATATAGTAATCGTGGTTTCACTTTTGTTATGGGTTGAGTCCCTTGACCTAACTCCATTAACATAAACTTTGTTAAGTTGGGGGCATTTTGGTCATTTTACTAGTTTTCTTTTAAAAATAAAAAAACAATATAACTAGATATTAATATAAATTACATATTATATATGTATATGTGTATATAGATATAAACACATAACAGCATCTCCCAAGAATGATCGTGGTCGACGACCGATCCTTTTCTCCGGCAACCTCCATCGTTTTCTCCGGTGAAGTCATGATAGCAAAAATGCACACGTATAAAATGTGACACAATAATGGCGCAAGTATACACCAAATATTGTGTTCGGTTTTCAAGTAATATAATGGCAAGGACCAAATATCGTATCCACGGAGATTGGACTACTAAGACTCGGAGATTTCCACGAACTTCCGTTACAAAGTTGGAGTTTTATAAAAATGATTGGTTTGGAGCGAAATATTAAAATTTTAAGTTAACAAATAATAAAAAGTGGGTATGGGTGTAAGTTTTCCCCGAGAGTATTTTAATAACTTAAATGGTTAACAAAACCAGTCACAATGGAACCCCACACGATTTCCTCTTCTCGAAACTACGTTGTATAGGTTGCGATAACGGTTTTATTTAAAGTATCCACACGTGTTAACTTTCAGTTTACCAATCTTACTAACTAGATCTTAGCCCTATAGTATGGAGAGATGTGAATATGTCTATAACACACCAACTCGACCGAGAATTGGTCCTTAGCTCGATTATGCAAAAATTCATATCTCTATACGGTTATTGAAGATTTTCTCAAACCTCCTTACACACCCAAACCATATTAGGATCTGCCCCTCTCGAGGTCAAAGATCTAATATTAACACACACACACACGGACGCATTGAGATGAAGCTTCAACTTGATTGAGCAAACCGAGAAGTTAGCCAAATGCGGTAACACCGAAGTGTTACATTTTAAAATCTCATATTGTCTTACGCACGCACACAAAGGGGGTTTAGCTACTCATAAAAATAGAAGACATAATGAAGAAGAAGAAAGATGTAAATTGAATTTGCATTAAACGTAAATGTACCACTATGGCCACAAGTTCACCACAGCGGTAGGTAGAAAGTAAAAATATGCAAGAAAAGAAATTACAAGATATTGGTCCCAAATCGTAATGGCATAATAAACAAGTATTGTAGAAGGGGGTTGAATACAATACACAAAATTTTCACTTAATTTAATTCTTTATTGATATAAAATCAAGAATTACACATAGAAAACTTTTAAGATTGTTGTGGAAAGAATAGATAAAACTATTCTAACAATCTTTCACAAAGAGACAAGAACACAACTTAAAAACACAAAGATTAAAGCTATGGAGATGAGAGAGCAAGTATGCAAAATTTTTGCTTGAGTGCACAGAGATCTCTTTTCAAAAGTGTGGTCAACATGGAAGAAGTTCTTCACCTTTAAATACCACCATGTGCATTAAATGTTGAGGAACTTGTCATCTTAGTATTGGGTGTCAGATATTTCTTACAAATGGGATAAAGTATTTGATGTGACTTATCTTAGAGAAAAGTTGACCTTTGAACCTTGAGAAGACAACACCTGAAAAAAAGTATACAATATACACATCCTTTACCTGAACCATTGGAGATTGTCTCCGCCATTTCACAACTCAAATGAAGATCTTCTATACAATAAGGGGTTTCTACCATTTTGTCAGAAGGAGGTTGGCAAAAAGGAGACTAGCCGATTTATGAAAATGAAATCGGCTAGAAGAGGGTCCTATCGAATTGATGGGTTGTAATTCGACAGGTGGGATACAAGCCGATTGGTGAGAAGTAAATCGGCAGGTAGATAGCTTAGTGAGGTTGGAAGTTTATCTTGATCCGCATCTAAAGATTTAATTCTTGTTGATTTAGGTTGGTCTCCGACTTCACCGATCTTTTGAAGCATGACAAAGCTATTACAAAGAACCTTAAAATAATCTAAGTACAAGGGATGTTCATGTAATTCCAGTAAGAGTTGATAAACCGAAAGGGGGTTCATCTTCAAATCCTTGATGACCTAACAATCTCCCCCTATTTGATGATGACATCCCATACTTCAAATAAAAGAGTAAATAAATGAATAGTGCATTTTGACCATATTTTACTCGTTTAGGTTATTTTTCACATAGTCCATTCTTTTTGTTTCTTCTTGGATTTTTTAGAGTATCCGAAATTTACAATATATACTAAAGAAAATGGCACTTGTATTGATCTCATAAGATTGAGTAGAAGATAAAAAGAATAACAAGTACAATTTTAAAGAAGGAAAAAAATACTAAGCTTCTTCAAAAGGATCTTCCTGAATGTATTCTCTCTTCTTCAACTCATCGGTCACAACTTTGAAGATAGGAACTACATGAGGACCTATCGGAATGATCTGAATAATCCCAGTAAGGAAGAGACTATCAGCCATATGTATCTATTCGGCTCTAAAGAAGCGGATTTGGCCGAGGCCATCATTGAAGAAGATACCATCTGTCGGCTCGAGGATGACCGTTGTAGAAGGTTGAGCCACGAGAGTAGGCAAATAAAGGTCAAGGTTGGAGGTCTGTTAGACCACAGTATCATTGGATTCAAGATCATCCAATCTGAAGATCCAATCTGAAGCTACCGCTGGAAAGTCGACTCTCGATATAAAGTCTAATGTCGTTTGTAATAAAATGTCAAAGTAATTAATGTTTATTGTTTATTTGTATTTAATGTCATTAGATATTTAGCATAACTAAATATCTAATGTTTTTTTAGTTATTAGTTAGATTGATAATATCTAAATATTAGATATTATTGTTAGTTTTATTATAGTCTATTGCAAGTGGTTGTAAGGTTAGTGTGTCTAAGAAGCTTGAGATCATATCAGATCTCAACAACTCTATCAGATCAATAATAATCGAAACACACAAAAACACACACAAAAGGTGTAAAACAGAGAACACATGTAGAGCTTGAAAAGATCAAACCTTGTAACCATTGTTATTAATCAATACAGGTTGGTAAATCGTTTATGTGTTGTTTGATATAAAACTTGATAAACATTGTGGACCGACAATTGGTATCAGAGCCTGATAAGTGATTCAAAATCAAGTTTTTCAAAAACCGACTCTGTGTTCTTATTTCAAAATCGATTTCGAGTTTTTGAGTGTTTTAGGTGTGGAAATCGATCAGGTTGTGATCGATTAGGCTGTTAGATCGAGTTGTTGTTGTTTGATTTTAATTTAATGCTTAAATCGAGTTCCATTTTGGTGATTTTGTGTCTGAGTTCGAGTTTGAAAAAGTGATTGTGCCATCAATTTTATCTTCGAAAAAGTGATTTTTATCGAGATCAAGTGGTCACAAACTGTTCTAGAAGTGTTTTTAGTCATATTGGTAGAGTTTGGTACTGCTAATCGACGTAGAAACAGGTTTTAGTTGATTTTCGAAGTACAGGACGAACTCACGCAAACACAGGGAAGAACTCATGCAAATTGAACTTTGCGTGACACACTTTGCGCAACATACTGAACACGCATAGTCTACTTTACGCCACCCACATAAAACGCAAAGCCCACTTTGCGCTACCAACTGATCACGCAAAGCCCACTTTGCGACACTCAAAGCTCACGCAAAGCTCTACTTCACGCAACACAAACCTCGAATCAGTTCACTCAAACCAACAGCTCAAGCAAACCTCAGTTTGCGCAACCCTCTCATCACGAGAACCCTCAAGTTTGGCGACCAACGTCTCACGCGAACATCAGTTTTCGCGACACTCTAGTCACGCAAACGTCAACTCTCGCTACCAAAACATCACGCAAACCTCAGTTCGCATGATCAACTCCTCACGAAAAACACAACTTCACTTTGTGCCAACTCCTTGAAATGCAAAGCTCTACTTCGCGCTACGTACAGCTCACACAAACATCAATTCGCGCGATCAAAGCTTCAGTTTGCGCGACCCACTATTCACGCAAACCTCATTTGCGCCACCTTCTAAAAAAGCAAAGTTTTCTAGACTTCGATCTTTTTATTCAGAATGACATTTAGAGAAACCCTTGCAATCGGAACTAACACCAAGCCACCAGTTCTCTTTAAAGGAGAATACGAACAGTGGAAAGATTGGTTCCTAAACTTTGTTGACAGACATGAGTTGGGTGATTTCATCAGGCAATCGATAGAAGAAGGGGTTATGAAACCAGTTATGATGACTCGTATGGTTGGAACTGTGCCAACACAGATTGAACTTAAGTATCATGAGCTCGAAGATGATAACTTTAAGAGAGCAAAAGGTGATAAATTAGCAAAGTCATACATTCTACAAGGAATTCCAAACGAAATATATGTAAAGATTGAAAGCTATAAAGCCTCGGGCAAAGAGATGTGGGATCAGCTAGAGAAGATGATGTGGGTTCAAAGGTTGGGAATCAACTCAAACTTTCCAACTGCCTAAACAATTATGAAGAATTTAAAGGCAGAAGTGGAGAGTCTCTAGAAGGAACTTATGACAGATTCGTGACCTTGATAAACGAACTAAGCAAGAACAAGGTCACCAAATCTCAAATCGAGTTGAACATCAAATTCCTAAGTATTCTATAGCCGGAATGGAAGAGATTTTCTAGATAGATGAAGCAGATCAAGGATCTGAATGATATTCCACTTCATGAGGTGTATGAAACCCTCAAACAAAATGAAGAAGAGGTGGATGAAATTCTAGATGAAAAGAGGCAAAAAGTAAAGACAGTTGAAGACACAGTTGCTCTTGTTGTCAAGAAGAAGAAGAACAAGACGATTGTGTATGGATCAGAAGAAAATGAAGCTTATGCAAACTATGACACGGATGAAAATGAACAACTAAAGCAGGCTATGCAATTGCTGACAAATGCTTTTCAGAAGAAGTTCTACACGAAGCCAAGTTCAAACAATCAGAGGTATTCTTCTGGTCCTAACAACTATGTCCACAAGGAAAGGGTTGAAGGAAATAGATATGAAGGAAAGAAGTTTGAAGGGAAGAGAATAGAGGAGAAGAAACCAGAAGAGAGAAGGTATCATGCTGAAGGAAAGAGAATAGAGGAGAAGAAGCCGAAAGAGAGAAGATTTCAAGCTGAAGGATCCAGTCAGTCAGAACCACCAACGTGCTACAATTGTGGCAAAACAGGTCACTTTGCCAGAGACTGTCGCAGACCCAAAGTCAGAAACTCCGATTACTACAAGAACAAGATGCTTCTTGCAAAGCAATAGGAGGCGGGTAAGGCACTGATGGCAGAGGATGAGTACTAGCTTGATCATTCAGACGAGGAAGAAGAGGATGAAGAGAGATATGAAGAAGTCAACATGTGCTTGATGGGAAAGCAGGAATCGGACGTTGAAGCAGATTCATAAGAGGATGAGACAGATGAGGTATGTGATTTATCTTATTTAGATTTCATAAATAAAATGCATGCCATGAATTTAAAACAACAAGAGTTAGAGTCAAAACTTAAGCGAGAAAATGGTGTTATTTCTGACAAAAACCAATCGATACAGAAACTTAGCGACGAAATTGCTAAGAAGAAAGTATTGGTTGAGGTTTTACATAGAAATAATGACACCAGCGTACGAAAATGCATTCTTCATGTACTGAAGAAAACAAAATTCTTAAAGGAACAAACTATTCATCTGAACAAACCCAAAGAGGAAATAGAAAAATGGGGAATCGGTTATAAGAATCCTCACTGTCTTCAAAAAGGAATATCTGAAGTGCCTGGACTTTATGATATTCTTTCTTTGAAATTAGCTCGAAGAATCCCTGAGCTTAAAGTTTTCTGGACTAGACTGTCTGAAAAGGATGAAGCCAACGAAACTGAAAAACGTTTGAAATCATCTAAAGTTCACCTTCCATTTTATTATGCGAAAGTGAATAATAGTTATAATGATAATCCAATATATCACAAGAAATCTCTTTCAAATAATTTCTTTCAGAGTTATTCTGAAAAAGAGATGCAGGCGAAGCCTATTAAAGATAAAATTTATGTCCCTCCTCTTGTTTTGGATAGTCAAATTTCTGAACTCAAGAACTCTTTCACAGATGAAAGTCTTTTGATTGAGATTCAACAAAAAGTTTTTTCAACCGTGCTGAAAAATGTTATTATTTCAACGGCTTCAAACTCTGAGGATATGTTTGGTCTAGCAAATAAAGGGTTTGATTTTCAGAACTCCGACGGTGGTTTAGATGATTGTTTTAATCAATTTGACTTTAATGCAAAACTTCCTAACCATTTATCCTTTGTTAAGAAATCATTGGGAAAAACAATATGCTTGTTAACAGTGCAAAATCAACGAAAGATGATAACTCAGTCTCTGTGAAAGCAAAGAGTGCTAAAGGTAAGATTATATCTAAGCATTCACAGAAAACGAACACTACTGGTCATCCGAAGAAGAAGCATTCGTTTGTTGCTCAACAGTCTAACTCACGAGTTTTACATGTTTCAGATCTGAGCAAGCAAAGGCCAGAAGTTAAATCTCAGTGGCAACCGAAACAGAAGCTTGAGAAGACCGATAAATCGTTTTGTAGTGTTAATTGTAGTAAGACTTCGCCTAGTAAAGATGTCTTAATTGCTGATGTTGCTATTTTGAACTCAAAACTTGTTGTTTCTCGCAAACAATATACAATGAAGCAATTATTTCAGTTATCTTTATCTGCTAGAAAGTCTTCTATTTATGATAAACATGTTTCTACTTCTTGTAAAGATTCTGAAGATTGGTTTGGCAATTATCATGTGCATTCATCTAATTATAATGCTTCAAATGACTTTCAAATGAAAAGAGGACCCAATTTCAAATGGGTACCAAAATCTTTTGCTAACACAGTAGGACCCAAATTCCAGTGGGTACCTAAGGCTAAATTTGTGTTGTAGGCACACAAAGTTTAAGAGAGCTTATGGAAATGACTTTTAGACAAAACAGTCTAGGACTCGTTCCTCAAAGAAACTAGGTTATTGAATACAACAGTTCAAGACCCGCACTTCAAAGATAAAACAATGGTTTCTGAACACGTCTGTTCAGAACCCGTGCTTAAGAAGAGGATATGGCTTTTGAACAAATCAGTTCAAGACCCTCACTTCAATGCTCAAAAGTCTTAAATTTTGACTTATGACTATCTAAATCTCTTGTTTCGTTATTTCTATTGTGCAGATACGTCATATGTGGTTCTTGGATAGCGGATGTTTCAAGCATATGACTAGACAAAAAGAGATGTTGTCCAATTTTAAAGAGAAGTATTGCGGAACAGTCAGATTCGGCAACGACCAGTTTTCACCAATAATGGAATATGGTGATGTACAACATGACAATGTCACGATCAAGAAGGTGAGCTATGTCGAAGGCTTACGACACAACCTGTTCAGTATCGGCCAGTTCTGTGACAAAAGCTTAGAGGTCAATTTCAAAGCCAAGACGTGTTCAGTTCGCACTGAAGAAGGCGATGAACCCTTGGTCGGCACAAGAAAGTCATACCTCTACACAATTAACTTGTCAAAAGTCCAGACTGACAAGCAGGTTTGTCTACTGACGAAAGCCTCGATGCAACAAAGTTGGCTATGGCATCGAAGGCTCTCTCACCTCAACTTCAGGTACATCAACAATCTGGTCAGTGGAAAGCTCGTCAAAGGACTTCCAGAGCTCAAATATGAAAGAGAACATCTTTGTGCAGCATGTGAAAAAGGAAAGACGAAGAGGGCTCCACATAAACCAAAGCCTGAACCGAGTACAAGCGCTCTGTTAGAGTTATTGCATATGGACATATGCGGTCCGATGCGAACTCATAGTCTAGGCGGAAAGAAGTACATACTCGTGATCGTGACGATTACTCGCGATACACATCGGTCAAGTTTCTACGTTCAAAGGATGAGACACCAGATGTTCTAATCACATTCCTGAAGACGACCCAAGTGAATCTGCAAAAACCAGTCAAGCTTCTAAGAACAGACAATGGCACAAAGTTAAAGAACAAGAAGGTTGAAGAATATCTCGAATCTGTCGGGATTTCACATCAATACTCTGCTACTCGAACGCATCAACAAAATGGAGTGGTCGAAAGAAGAAATCGTACGCTAGTCGAGGCTGCTCGTACTATGCTAAGTCAATCAGACTTACCTCTATTTTTGTGGGCAGAAGTTGTATCGACTGCGTGTTATACACAGAATCGTTCCATGATACATCGCAGATTCAAGAAGACACCTTATGCGTTAATCAACAACCGAACACCGACAATCAAATATTTCCATATATTTGGGTGTAAGTGTTTTATGCTAAACGATAGGGAGAGTCTCAATAAGTTTAGTGCCAAGGCGGACGAAGGCATCTTCATTGATTATTCCTCGACATCAATTGCATTCCGTGTTTATCTGAAGAAGTCAAAGACTGTGATTGAAAGCATCAACGTCATGTTTGATGAAGAGATGGCTTCCGAACAACATAATTCAGAACCCGTTATAACCGGCGTACTAGCTTCTGGGCAAATCAGTTCAAAACCTGCATCTCAACAGAATAAATCAGATGAAGCATCAACGTCAACTAATCATTTATCTAATTTAGACTTATTATTTGAATTTTTTTATGATGAATTTCTTGGATCTAATGTCAAGAAATCTTTTGTGGTTGACAGGATGGAAGACTTAACGACTACTCATCCACCCAGTTCAGATAACGCCCCGATTCAACAAGAAATTCCAATTCAAATGCCGACTCCAATAGTTGACGAAGTGCCATGTGATGAAGAGACATAAGTAGCTAAAACAGTAGGATGTTCTATTCAGATCAATCTACAGCCAGAACAAGTTGTAACTGCTGAGCCTTCTGAACCTACCACTTCAACTGCAATCATCATTTTTCCTGAACAAGCTGAAGAAGGTACAAGTGGATTTATAGATGATACAATTGACGTACATTCATATAATTCACTACCTCATGAACATAAATGGATGACTAGGTCAGATCATTGGCGATCCATCAAAACCGGTGCAAACTAGGTCAGCATCAATAAACATGTGCATGCATGACTCCTTTCTGAGCAAGTTCGAGCCAACTCCCGTATCAGAGGCACTTGCGGATCCAGAATGTGTGATTTCAATGCAAGAAGAGCTGAATCAGTTCGATGCACTTCAAGTCTGGAGACTCGTACCAAAACCACAAGGTAAAACAATTATAGGTACGAAGTGGGTTTTCAAGATAAAGAAAGACGAAGATGGTACCGTTATCCGAAACAAGGCAAGACTAGTAGCCAAAGGATACAGACAAGAGGAAGGAATCGACTATGACGAGACATATGCTCCTGTGGCACGATTAGAGGAAATTATAATTTTTCTAGCCTACGCAGCCCACAAGAACTTCACGGTCTTTCAAATGGACGTGAAGACTGCCTTTCTGAATGGCATTATGAAGGAGGAAGTCAACGTCTCTCAGCCAGAGGTTTTTGTCAATAAAGAGAAGCCATATCACGTCTACATTCTCGACAAAGCACTCTACGGTCTGAAACAAGCTCCTCGAGCTTGGTATGATGTCCTTTCCAAATTTCTAGTCAAGTCTGGTTTTTCAAAAGGAACGGTAGATACCACTTTGTTTATCAAAAAGAAAAAAGCCGATATCATTTTAATTCAAATCTATGTAGATGATATTATTTTTGGCTCTACAAATCCTAAGTACTGTAAGAATTTTTCAAACCTTATGGTGTCTAGATTTCAGATGAATGTGATGGGAGAGATGATTTTTTTCTCGGATTACAAGTCAAACAATTTTCATCGGGTATTTTTATCAATCAATCAAAATACATTATGGATATTCTTCGGAAGTTCAAAATGGAAAATTCAAAACTGATTGGTACCCCAATGGCACTAGGTACCAAGATTGGCACCGATCCTTCGGGAAAAGCTGTTGATGTTAGGACTTATCAAGGGATGATAGGTTCTTTGATGTATCTTACTTCTAGTAGACCAGATATAATGTTTTCAACATGCTTATGTGCAAGATATCAGGTCAATCCTAAAGAAATCCATATGTCTGCTGTGAAGCGCATATTTAGGTATCTGAAGGGGACTGCAGATCTTGGTTTGTGGTATCCTAAACATATAAGTTTTGAACTAACAGCATATACATATGTAGATCATGCAAATTATATGTTAGATAGGAAGAGCACGTGAGGACATGTCCAGTTCCTCGGTGATAAGCTCGTAAGTTGGGCATCGAAGAAGCAACTTTGTGTTTCAACTTCCACGGCCGAAGCAGAATATGTAGTTGCTGCTAGCTGCTGTTCTCAGGTCTGATGGATGAGAACTCAATTGCGTGACTATGGTTTCCACTTCAATAAAATACCGATATACTGTGACTCCAAGAGCGCCATCGCAATAAAAGCGAATCCTGTTCAGCACACCAAGACCAAACACATAGACGTCAGGTATCATTTTATTAAAGATCATGTCGAAAAAGGAACAATTGAACTTTTCTTTGTAAAAACTGATTATCAGCTTGCCGATTTGTTTACCAAACCTTTAGACGAAAAGAGGTTTACCTTTCTTGTCTCTAAGCTTGGTATGCTAAATCTAAAGATTTAATCAGTAGTTACCTATCAAAGTTTTCTAATTGTATACTTTTTCATCATTTCTTCATTCTTAATTCTGATTGATATATGCACTTCTATATTCTGTTCATGATCCAAGGGGGAGTATGAGAAGAAATTGACAAGTGGTCAATTTTATTTTGAGGGGGAGCTCATAAGATTTCTGCATTTACCTTTTATGTCAAATTTTTGTAATGCAAGATTTTAGGGGGAGCTCTTCAAGTCAAAGGAGTTTAGATATGACTTCTGATTATTTCTGATCAGAACTCGTACTTTAATAGTTTTACTGGTTTTTGTCTTTTCAATTTAAGTGAATAAATTTTTCTTTGACTTGACATAAGACTTTTGCAGAATTTTTGAGAGATGCTTACAAGTTCATATGTTTATGACTTTAAGCTTAGCTTCATGAGATATAAGATCGCACGTTAAGGTACAATCCTTTATCTTAATCTCATAAATGGTTGATAAGTGGACAACTTTCAATCATAGAAAACATTGTTCTAAATGTTCAAACCACTTCCCGATTCTTAAACCGAATTCATGAATTGGAAGTGTGACTTTAAACGTTTTCAAGTTCTACATTGTGCTTTAACTGAAATAGTTAAACATATATGAGCATCATATGCATCATAGGAAAACAAGGATTTCTTTGTGCTAGGAATAAACACAACTTCTATGAAATCACCATAACCAGTGATTTCTACCCAAGAAGTTAATCCATAGTGATTGAGTGTGAGAAGTCGAAAAGAAATGAGTGTCATTAGAGTGAGCAAAATGTTTAAAAGAAAGAGTGTGTGAGAACAGAGTTAAAAGAATATCACAACTCTGCACCAACTTTTTCTGAGCCAGGCAGCCACATTACTAGTGTTTCACAATTCTTTGGTGAACATTATTGAAACAGCCAACTAGCCCATGCCAACTCTTGATTAACTCACCAACTACTCATTTTCTTGTTAAAAAGAAAGTGTTTCACATTTTCAAAGGGGAAGCAACACATTTGTTATCTGATTTTCATTTGGAAAATCTGGATATTGAAAAGAAGGAAGTCTACCCCACCTTCGCACTTAAATCATGCACATTTAGTCTGTGTTTAACTTACTGTTGTCTCAGTGGTTTACACAATTTTGAGCCTATAAGCAATCATCAAGTGCTAAATTCTTTCTATCACAAGCACGAACACACAAGGAATTAGTTTCTTTGTCGTAACGTTTATAGAAGTTACCTTTGTGGTGTTTCGATGATTAATTGGAAGCCCTGGGGGAGTCAACATCAAACAACTCCTTTCCAATGTGTATTTGTTACACACAGTGACTTAGTGTTACTGACAGGCACATTAACTGATTCATTCGTTGATTCAGGTGTTACACGACAATTTTGTCTAGATTTGAAAATATCTGGATGAATATCTTTTGAATTGACGGATCAAAGGCTCCAAGTGAAATACATTTCTTACTAAAAGTTTTGATGAAGTCGTTGCAGTTTTCATCAAAAATGGGGAGAATCTAAAGCATGAATAAATGTCCATTACATCACAAGATGAAAGAAGAGAAAAGCTAACAAAGAAATGCGAGATCAAAGTATTCTGAAGACATGCTGATTTCAGATAAATTTTCTTTGAAGATACTTTGCTAAAGCATTCTGAGCTAGAGAAAGAGATTGCATCTTCTAAGTTGAAAAAGAAGACTGAATTGCTAAAATCTTTTTAGTAATGATCTTGATCCAAAGGGGGAGATTGTTAGACCACAGTCTCGTTGGATTCAAGATCATCCAATCTGAAGATCCAATCTGAAGTTACCGCTGGAAAGTCGACTCTCGATATAAAGTCTAATGTCGTTTGTAATAAAATGTCAAAGTAATTAATGTTTATTGTTTATTTGTATTTAATGTAATTAGATATTTAGCATAACTAAATATCTAATGTTTTATTAGTTATTAGTTAGATTGATAATATCGAAATATTAGATATTATTGTTAGTTTTATTATAGTTTATTGCAAGTGGTTGTAAGGTTAGTGTGTCTAAGAAGCTTGAGATCATATCAGATCTCAACAACTCTATCAGATCAATAATAATCGAAACACACAAAAACACACACAAAAGGTGTAAAACAGAGAACACATCTAGGCTTGAAAAGATAAAACCTTGTAACGATTGTTATTAATCAATACAAGTTGGTAAATTGTTTATGTGTTGTTTGATATAAACCATGATAAACATTGTGGACCGACAAGGTCTTTGGAATCTTTTCTTCCTTAGCCATTTCTTGGAAGACACCTTCCTTCTTCACCGATCGAGAATTAGGCTTGGAGGAGGAAGAGAAATGATGATCAGTTTTGAGTTTATGAATGAACTAACTTTCGATAGCCTAGTGTTTAACTCGGTACTTGCTTCGGTAGGTTTTCATCCTGTTCTAAAGTGATTTGATGTGATCCACGACTTAGTCTCTGAAGGCACTCCTACTCTTCTTCAAAATGTTGACGATTACGAACCACTGACTGAGACCGTAAGCCCTTAACATTCCAGTTTTTCAGTTCGGCTCATCCCATTCTCACGAGTTATAATCAATCATATTGGTTCCTTTGCAGATTTTGTCTCTGAGATACTAATAATTGAGATTAGAGAGCTTTCATGTCGGTCGGTTAGAGACTTTTTGTACCAATGGATGCACTTGGCTTTTTGCTCATCAGATTCTCTAGTTGATTTCTCCAAACTCCCAAACTACGGTTTTTGAGCTTCGATCGGATCCTTAGAAAGTTTGGCTTCTTTAGCCTCTTCTCGGCAAGCTTTCAAATAAGCTCTTTATTTTTATCAAAGGATTTTAGAGCTAGTTCAGCTACCTTGATTTCATCGGTCGACATCCCCAGCTGGGATACAATCCTTGGGTGTGGTGGAAGTTTTAGAGCATCTGACCCCGAAGTCCATTTGTTTTGTTCTTCTTTTCTTCCTTTTAAGTCGGATGCCTCTTCTTAGGGAGTCATCGACTGCTTTCCTTTGTCTTTGTGAACTCCCCCCGCCAATTCTTTGGCCCAATCGGTAGGAGCCGATCGGATGGTACCTTCCATTTCACTTCGGATGTTGGAAATGGTAACTTGAGCGTTTGGTTTATCCCCCTCAACAGGTTTCACCCCCTGGACGGCTAAAGAAATACCAAGATGGTTCGATACACGACCCATCCACTGATCCATTCGGCGAAGGTATTCTAGATCTTCATCACCAAAACAGCATCGCCCATATCGATGACCCACTCCTCCGTTTGAGACTCGGAGACAGAGGCAAAAAGACCATCAACTTTCTGATGAAGGTGGGTAAGATAGTCCAAGATCTGAGAATTAACCAAGTCCTGGGAGAGGACTTTGGCCTTCAAGAATCCAAGCTTCTTATCCCTTGCATCGAAAGAGGCCTTAAGGGCAGCAAGAGATAAGGTGAGATGAAGGTTGGAAGACATAAGGCACTCCAATTGAGTATTCACAGCTCCCACAGAAGAGAAAAGGGGCTTGGCTAGCCCCAATACATCCTGAGTCATCCCTTCCATGCACCGAAAGAAATCGGCCTGAACTCGCTGAACTTCAGATTTTTGTTCCTTGATGATCCAAAGTAGATCATCAATGGAATTTTTGTTGTGGGTGAGATCACGAGCAATCTGATCCCCCCTAAGGGAATTTTGCTCCAAAACGGTCACCCAATGACCAGTGGTAGTCGTAAAACGATCAAACTCTCCTTGAAGGGAGGCCCACTGAGCACCAATTAACCAATGTTGCCGATTGGCATCAAGGATGTCAGCTAACACATTCCAGATAGGTTTAGAGGGTTTTGTAAGGTGGGTAGGGATGTAGTGGCCGAAGAGGTGGAGGGTTGGGTTTGGGTTGGTGGACGATGAGGCATAGTTCAGCTAGGAGGTAATATTCGGCTAAGGGGAAAGTCATGGGAGGAGTTAGAGGAAGAGGTATTGGATGGTGAGGCTCGGGGGGTAGGTTTAGGGGAGTGCTTTGGTGAGGGTTTCAATGAGGGTGGGGATGGGGTCCACTTGGGGTCGGCTGGGAGTTTTCTTTGCGGTGGGTTTCGGGGATGATTTTGGTGGGTGGGATGGGGATTTTTGCACTGTGTCTTTCGGGGTGGTGGTGGGATAAACCTTTTTGCTTTTGGCCAAGGAGGGATCCCGTACTTCAAAAAAACGTTGGTTAAGCCGGGAAGATGGCTTGGAGCCTGTGTCACCAAGAAGAAACTCCATAAAATTATCTAGATCCTCCAAATCGACCCCTTGAGTAGTCGATTCTTCCTTGGATCGTGCAAAGTATGATCCAGTTTCTAGCTTAATCACACATATTTATCAACACATAATTGAATGTCAAGTCATTTGTATTTAATACGAATTTATTACAAGTGTGTGTTCTCTTTGTTTGTGCGTGTCTACAAATCTAACAAAGACAACCTCTCTCAAACTAAAGTCAAACATTCTCACTTTACACTAAAACTCTTACACTTTACAAACATTTACACAAAATACCCTTATTTAATCTTGAATACAATTCTGATTCAACATTCTCCCCCTTTGGATTCAAGATTTAAAAAATGACTAATCTTCAAGTCTTCTCCTTCTTTCAAAAAATCTTCAACAAACATTCTTTCACAGCTTTGACAACTTCAAATCTTTGTCACTTTGATCAATCTTTGATAGCACTTGAAGTGAATCTCCCCCATTTGATATTTTACCGACTTTTGACAATCTTCGCAACACGTTGAAGTCTTCAAAACTTGTACTATTTCTTCAATATCTCCCTATGATTACAATGTGCAATAATCTCTTTCAAAAAATTTCTTTAATCACAACAAACTTTGAAGTACACACATCATCATCTTTTTAACTTTCTCATCCTTGTACTCTCCCCCTTTTAATCAATCAATCATCTAACTTTAATTTTCTCCCCCTATATTACATATCACTTGACTTTGCTTTCGCCTCGAAACTGATCTGACTTTGAAATCTTGAAATTTCTCCCCCTTTTTGATGAATTGTGAGAATCATAATCATCAAAACATTTCAAGGTCAATTATGTCTTTCAAATATCTCCCCCTTTATGATTAAATAAGCACACTCTTCATGAGAAATATAGAACAATCTCCCCCAATTAGGAAAATAGTCAATCTCCCCCAAAGAATGATATGAACAAGCTCTGTCTGATCTGATAGTCTGTCGTCAATTCATGAAATGTATTCATCTGAATCTTTTCAAATTCAGACAAATTATGAGTGGTAATGCTGAATCAACTAATGAAACAGTTAAAATGTCTGTAAGTAACACAAAGTTACTTAGTACAACGAATGTACTTTATAAGGAGCTTGTGTGATGTTCAGTCCCCAAGACTTCCATTCAATCATCGAATAACACAAGATTAATCTATGAACGTTCTGACGGAAAAACGAATTTTTTGTATGTACGGGCTTGTATATGAAAGAATTAAGTACAATGATCGCTTCTATAAGGCTCAAAATATATAAACCATTGACACACCAATAGATTTACACAGACTCAATGTGCATGAAAAAAGGGTCGAAGGTGGGGCAACTTTCCTTCTTTTTCAATATCCAAATCATCCAAATGAAGATCAAATAGAGAATGTGTTGCTTCCCCAGAAAATATGAAACATTCTTTTGTTGAGAAAAGAATGAGTAGCAGGTGGGGTTTTATGCAAGAGTTGGCATGGGCTAGTTGCCTTTTTCAATGAAGTCACGAAAAATTGTGAAACAATAGATAATGTGGCTGCCCAGCTCAGAAAAAGTTTGGTGCGGAGTTTAATATTCTTTTACTCTAATATTTCACCCTATTTCTTTTAAACATTTAAGCTCACTTCTAACCAACCTCTCTTTTACATTTTACCTCAGCACACACCCCTTATCAATTCTTTTGACCCCTCTCCCCTCAATCACTCAAGGATTACTTCCGGGGTAGGAAACACTAGTTAACGTGAATCCATGGAAGTCTTTTAAGCACTCACACTGAATCCCATGTATTTTGTCCTAACATTAAATGTGTTGCTCAACAGTTATATTGACAATTAAGCACAGCAAATCACTTGTCATAAAATGTATGCTCGTGTATAATAAGAATGAAATTTGGGCAATGGAACATTTAAGATCTCTCAAAACTTTGAACACTTATGATCATTCAATTTAATTGTTTTGAGAATCTGATAATGATTTAATCAGATCAAATATCATGAAGAAAAATGTATTGGGATTTCAAAGACCGAAAGTTGTTTATGAACAAGATATAAACAATTTAGCAATGTAAGCACATGATAAAGAAATGATGTCTGATCTCAAACAACATTGGATTTCAAACGGGAGTACTACCGTCGAAATATTTATCGTTTGAAACATGGTAATAACGAAGTCAATAAGAATGTACTAAACCGATGTGTGTATGAATACTTGACAATACATAGACAAGATAATACACAAGTATTAATCTTTTCGGAAACACACAGTCAAAGAATCATCAAAGTATCCCAAAACATTTAGAAACACATTTCTCAGTTCATGAAAACGATTTTAGAATAGGAAGTGGTTTGAACAATTAAGAAAAACTGATTTTCACAAGCGAAAATTGTTCTTCTTTCAACAAGTGATAGACTTTAAGAGTTTAGAAATATATACCTTTATTGTAGAAATTCTCAACTCCTACTAGAATGGATATCATCATTTAAGCATCCTTGAAAAAAACCTCAGATACTCCCCTACATATCTGTAAAAAGTCAATTCATTAGAAAAATATGACAATCAAAGTGTTATTAACTTTTATCTTCTCCCCGTAAAAGTTATGACAGTGAAATCTTATAAACTCGCACTCAAAGTAAAAACTCCTTTTAGAAAGATGTTATCTATTAAGCATCATGTAGAAGAAAAACTTTTGAGAACGGGTTCTGAACTGAATTATCCAGAAGCCATTGTCTGTTAGCATTGAGGATTGATTCCTAAGTTGCTTTACTTAGAAGTCATTCATCTTGACATTGAAGATCGGGTCCTGATCTGGTATTTGGGTCCTGTTTTGTTAGTTGCAGTTCTATTAGGAGAGATGTAGTAAGAACCATACCAGTAATTCTCATAATTTTTGCAAACAAAATCATTTTCACCATAGTAAGAATAATTAATTTTCTTTTGTGTTAACCTGATCAATTGATTGACAGTATAAACAAGATCATGTTTGCCAAAAAATTTACCTTTTGTAGCATTGTTCCTTTGAGCATTGGATGCATGAACAAATGATTTATGTTCCTTCTTCTCATCTGAAGATCCTTTCACTCTCCAAATCCATTTTTCTTTGTCTTTCTCATCTTTTCTTCTCCAAACTATATTCTGTTGAGACTTATCATTTCTGATGTTATCTGAACCATCAAAAAATTTAACATAGAAAATATTAGTAGGACGAATCTGATCTTCATTTTGAGAAGTATGATTATCATCTGAATCAAATAAAGGATTATTAGAAACATTTGTAAAACGTGAACTTGAAGCTGTTTTGAATGAGCATTCTGCATCAGCTAGATCATCTATCGGTGATTAAACAATTGATTCTAGCATCTTTTTCTCAGTCAACTTCACCTTGAACATGATTTCTTCAAGTTTTTTTATCTTTGAAGATAAATTGTTTCTTTCCTTTGAAAGTAGATCAAACTTCTTCTGTAATTCAGACTTCATCTTTTGTTCTTTTAATGCAGTTACATATAGTTCAGATAGCTTCTTGGTCAGCTTTTGTATCTCAGTCTCAAACACTTTTCTTTCTTCTTCAAAATCTTTTTCAACACCTTTTTTTTATCAGATATCCCTCTGAATAATCCAAAATGATAACTTTCTCAAAGTCTGACACTTGTTAAGAAATTTTAGCACATTTGAGTTCAATGGATTTCTTTTCCTCAAATGACTTTCTTGAAAACTCAGAAAACTTTTGAACAAATACTTTTCTTTCTTTCTCAAAGTCTTCTTTTTCTTTCTTTAACTTCTTTTTATCTTAAGAGATATGTTATTTCAGTTCAACAATCTTTCTTTGAAGCTCAATATTATCTCTTCCAAATCCTTTCTTTTTCTTTCAATCTTCTTTACCTCTTCTTGAGTTCTTGAGTTGTTTATCTCTTTTGTGGCCTTTTCTTTCAACGTGTTTATTTCAACCTCAAGACTAAATACTCTATCTTTCAACTGATCTCTTTCAACGAGGATTTGTGAATTTATCTTTTTCAGTCCATTACAAGTTTCTCCAGCAATATTTTCTCTTCGTCTGAGATCATCAAGCTCGTTTTGCATTAACTCTTTCTTTGACCATGTAGAGTTTGCATTACTTGCTTTCAAAAGTTTGGATTCCTCTTCAGATTTCTTCAACCTTGCTTGAATATTAGAAATCTCTTTTTCTTTAGACTAAATGATCCCTGGAAGATTGATTTTAGAGTTAGAAATGCAATCTAACCAAATAAAATCTTTCTTAAAACTGTAGAATTATCTTTCAATTTATTGATCTGAACGAGAAGAGATGAATTTTGAATCTTCAAATTCTCATTTCATCTTTAAGAGGTGATATCTCAGATTTGAGCTTTGTATTCTCCCTTTCACAATCATTGGCCATACTGGTGTATCTTGTTAACTGTCCAGCAAGACGCTTAACATTAGCTTTAGCTTCAGAAATATTCTTTTTTTCAAAATCATAGTTGTATCCCTGAGACATCTTTAAATCTGTAGAAAAATGAGCTAGAAATGATCGTTAGTCAAATAATCAGAAAAACCAATTGTTAAAATCACAGAAAAATCACTCAAAAATAAAACTAAATATAGAATTCGTATAGCACTCACACACAACAATTCGCATACACACAATTCGCATAAGCAAGATTCGAAAACTTCACTTTTCGCATGTCACTGTATGCGAGTTTTGAGCTTTTCGCATAAATCTATGTGTGAATTCTGCACATTTCGCATATAGAAGGATATGAATTCTAAACAATTCGTATGTAACAGTGATGCGAATTCCTCCCTTAGAAAATTTTCTAGGCTTGAACAATTCGTATCGATACTAATTCTTGCCTAGAAAAAATTTTCACTTTCAGATGAAAATTCTAAGCTTTTCGTATGAGTCATTATGTGAAATCTGAACTTTTCATACAAGGATATGTGTGAATCCTTAGAATTTGTATGAGCTTAGATGCGAATCCTGGAGAATTCGTATAATGCAGTGTATGAATTATGTCCATAGAAAGTTTCTTTCACACAATCATGTGAATTCTTCATCATACGAGTTCTTCATTTGAGTTCTTCTTGGATTATGAGAATTCTTCGGATCTTGATGATTTTCTTCGAATTTTACACTGATTTCCACTCAAACCTTGGAATTTGATAACCAAAATTTGACACTTTGCTCAGCATTTGATTGAAAACAAACGTTGAGCATTAATTTCATCAAGAATGAACATGATCAAAGATTATTATCAAATTACAGTGCGTGAACAGTGACTATACAAAACTTTCGATTTTGATCAAATTGACAATGAATTAATGTGATTTTGTGATTATAAGGTGAAAAGAAAATGATCTATAAGACTAGGTGATTACAGTGCAATGAAATTCACATAAAAACATCACAATATCAAAAAGTTGATCAATGGAACAATATACGGTGAACATTAACAGTCAATCTTTCCAATTTAATCTGATTAAGCTCTAATACCAAATGTGATCCAAGTTTCTAGCTTAATCACACAGATTTATCAACACACAATTGAATCATAAGTCATTTGTATTTGATAAGAATTGATTACAAATGCTTTCTCTCTCTATGCGAACTATGTGTGTGTTCTCTTTGTTTGTGCGTGTCTACAAATCTAACAAAGACAACCTATATATATGGTCAACATGACCTCTCTCAAACTAAAGTCAAACATTCTCACTTTACACTAAAATCCTTACACTTTACAAACATTTACACAAAATATCCTTATTTAATCTTGAATACAATTCTGACTCAACACAAAGTCATCAGGACTTCGAGTCCCAGGTGATAAGCTATGTGGTGGAGAAGAGAGGCCTTAGACTAGGGAGGTGTCCAAGTCATCCTCCTCGACTAAGGAATAAGTCGAAGAGGGTTTAGTGGGGGTTCCCTTTTGTACAGTCGCACCTTTTTTAGAGGGTGCGACGGAGGAGGTTTTGGGTATAGCAGATTCCCCTGGCCCAATGGGGACAACTTCAACACGAGTAATTTAAGGAAATGACCTTAAATTAGTTTTTAATTAAATTAATGACCTCTGTTAGTGCACATATTTGTTGGATACATGATTATGAAGATTGAAAGACTGAAAGTCAAATCAAGTCAAAGCTCAAGTCAACCCTCAAGCATAGAAGTCAAAGTCAACTTGTAATAATAGAAAAGTCAAAGCATGTTATATGCGTGTTTAGTGCTGTGAAAGTTTGTGTCCTTTGTATAAATAGAGATATGACTAGTGGTGTGCGTGTAAGATTGAGTAGAGCTGTATGTGTTTATGAGAGACGGAGTCATACGCGTATTGAGTTGTAGAGAGAGAAAGTTTGAGAGAACTCATTGTATTGATTCTGTGATTGTAATAAAGAATAGAATTTGATTGAATTGTTGATTTCATCTTGACAAACACTGATTGTGGGACACACAATTAGTAGCAAAGCAGAGAAATTCAGGAGAGATTGATTGAATTCAAGATTTGTGATCGAGTTTTTAGAGAACTCGCTAGACGATCTGTGGAGATTTGATTTTGAAATTCTGTGGTGTTTTGGAGTAAAATTTGGTTAAATTGTACTCGTATTGACATATAGAACAAATTTTGTTTGGAACATTTTGTCAAATTCACAACAATTCGTGTGAAATTTTTATTTTTCTTGTATAATTTTGTTCGAGTATGTAGTTCAATCTGTTCTTGATCAAGTCGTACTTTTTTGTGTTTTTGGTTGTAATTCATTCTTTGTAAACTGTTCGAATCGTGTATTAGAAGTGATTTGCAGAGTTTCAGTTCATTTGGTGAACGTTTTGATCGATCTCAGTACAAAAGTCTAAGTTTTGGAACGAAAAGTGAAGAACTCGCAAAATCTATCAAACGCGCAAAGGAAGAACACGCAAAGGCATAAAGTCGCAAAACATGAAGAACTCGCAAGCTGAGACATGCGAGAAGTAGAAACGCGCAAAACCCTAGTTGCATGTTTTTACTGTTCATTTCATTTGGTGTGCGTGAAGTGAATTCTTGCACGAAGTTGAGTTTTGCGAGAAGTGGTTTTACGAGAAATGGTCTGCGAGTTTGCATTTAGCGCGAAGTGGTTTTTCAAAAAACTTCTAAGTTCAGAACGCGTAGACTAATTTGCACGAAGTGTGTGCGAGAAGTGACAAGAACTCGCTAATTTTGGTGTGCGCGAAGCTGAAACTCGCACATCCTTGTGTGCGCGAAGCTTGTTCTTCTTTTCTTCGGTGTGCGTGAACTTCAGAAATGCGCAAGATACTGTGTTTGCGCGAAGTGATCATTCCTTTGGTCCGCGAGTTCCATACTCATAATTTTTCTGAGTTTTCTGAAATTTTGACCAAGTTTGACTTTTGAAGGATCGTTCTGTTTCTGAATTTCTGACGATCATTTTAGACAGTGTTTTTGTCAAGAATGACTTCCAAAGATGCTCTTGCTATCGGTACGGACGTCAAACCACCGGTTCTCTTCAAAGAAGAGTACGAACAATTGAAAGACTTGTTCCTTGATTTTATTGATAGACATGCCAACAGTGAAAATATTCTGCTATCAACCAAAGAAGGTCCAATGGTTCCGATAACCATGGAAATCCCACATGACGAGTCCTCGAATAGTGAAGATGGGAATATGGACAGAGAGCAGAAAACAAAGACAGTACCGAAAGATCTTTCTCAGTACACAGAAGAGCAGAAGAATAGATACAAAGCTAACAAGCAAGATAGATCTCTACTCTTGCAAAGCATACCTAATGAGATCTACATCAAAATAGACAGCTACAAGGCAAATGCAAAGAAGATGTGGGATCAACTACAAATGATGATGATGGGATCCAAGGTTGGGAATCAGATGAAGGTTGCCAACTGCATTAACAGTTATGAGGAGTTCAAGGCAAAGGAGAATGAGAGCTTAGAAGATACTTATGAAAGATTTGTTATGTTGCTAAATGAGCTTTCAAAGAACAAGGTAAAGAAGAAACAAATAGAAAACAATGTCAAATTCCACAACATCCTTCAACCAAAATGGAAGAAACACACGAGAAGGATGAAACAGATGAAGGATCTCAGTGACATCCCTCTTCATGAAGTGTACGAAACACTGATACAGAACGAGGAGGAAGTAGAAGAGAAAATGGAAGAGAAGAAAAAAACTGAGAAAGCTGCAAATCCCATAGCTTTTGTTGTTGCAAGGAAAGAGAAAGAAATAGAGAAGAAGAAAAAAAAAGAAAGTGGTTATTCCAAGTTCTGATGATTCTAATGAGAATAATTCTGATTCTGATGATGGTGAAGAATTGAAGCAAGCCATGTTATTGTTGACCCAAGCTTTTCGAAAGAAATTTTATAAAAAGTCGGGATCAAACAGTCAGAGATACTCTTCTGGTTCTAGAAGTCATGAGCATAGAGAAAAGATTGAAGGAAGAAGGTATGAGGAAAAGAAGTTTGTGGAAATGAAACCCAAGGAGAAGAGGAAATTTGTGAATGATTATGGTAGTGAGAAAAGGTCTGATGAGTTGATAAAGTTCTACAATTGCGGAAAGGTGGGCCATAATGTAAAAGACTGTCTAAAACCAACCATGAGAAATTCAGATTATTACAAGCACAATATGCTTTTGGCAAAACAGAAAGAAGCGGGAAAGGCTTTGATGGCGGAAGATGAGTTTTGGCTAGACCACTTTGACGAAGAAGACAAAGAACAGACCGCTCATATGTGTCTGATGGGGAAAGAAGTGAAGTA
Source organism: Arctium minus (assembly GCA_954870635.1). Taxonomy (NCBI): domain Eukaryota; kingdom Viridiplantae; phylum Streptophyta; class Magnoliopsida; order Asterales; family Asteraceae; genus Arctium; species Arctium minus. Next base: position 104,457,975 of record OX941084.1, on the reverse strand, counting down.
TGATGAGTCGGATGAAGATAATTCTGATGAGGTACAAAAACCTTCTAAATCTGATTTTCTAAACAAAATGGAAGCCATGATGATTGAGTTTCAAGACCTTCAAAATAAACTGAAAAAGGAGAAAAGCAGAGTTGCTAAGAAACGTCAAACTATTTTTGATCTCAACAAGGAACTTGTTGGGAACAAAAGTTTGATTGACTCTTTGAACAAATCTGCTATTGAGTTTAAACAACAAAAAGATTGTTTTGCAAATAAGATTTCTGAAGTAGTTTCTAAACTTTCAAAGTCTGATCTTGAAAAACAAGAATTTGTGCTAAGAGTTCACAAATTGCAGGTTGAAAATAAGAGTATAGAGAAAAATGTAAATGGTTTGGAATGTAAATTGTATGCTAGAGGACAAACAGATCAAACCATCTTTCTAAACACACCAAATGAGGAAAATAGTGATAAAGAAAAGTGGGTTCTCGGCTACGACAACCCACACTATTTGATGAAAGCCATTAGAAACAACGTGCCTTGTATCGTTTTGATTTTCTAAAAGCAGCTAACAAACATCCTCACTTGAAACCCAAGTTTGTTACCAAATCTTCTGATGAGGTTGAGGCCAAAGAAGACGAGAACAGAAAGAAAACAATGAAAATGAAACTACCATTCTACAATCAAAAGTTGAATGATAGTTATATTTCTGAACAACCAAAGTTCCTTTCAAATGATTATTTTGATAGCTATTCTACAAAAGAATTGGAGGCAAAACCTATTAAAGCCATAATTTATATTGCTCCACTCGTTTTAGAAAGCAAAATAATTGATCTTGAAAATATGTTATCTGACAAAAGAATTTTTGTTGATATTGAACAAGTTGTATTTTCTACAGTCATGAAGAACACTGTTTTTAAAACTAAATCTAATGAGTGTTCAAACTCTTCCAAGGCACCTCAAACCTCTGAAGATGATATTGTTGACTTATTTGCGTGTGCAAGTGATTTTTTAAATTCTGATGATGGTTGTGTTGATGAAAGTATTAGTATGTTTGACTTCAATGCAAAACTTCCAGATCATTCTGATTTCATTATTAACTATGAAGCTTTACCTAGTGTGTTTGAAGTAGGTGAATCTTCAATTAAGGTTGGTGAATCAGTTTCTGTTGGTACCGGTTCTTATGAAAAAAGGTAAAAAGCAAAAGAAAAGGTGCTCACAGAAATGGACCAACACAGGTAAACAAAAGAAAAGACAAACTCAGAAATCTCATTTTCCTAACAGATCTAAATTTTTTGTTTCAGAACTAAGAAGGAAAAGGTATGAAGTGCGAACTGAATTGCGACCAAAGCAGAAGGTTGTTGAAAGTGCAAAATCGTGTCCTGATATTGATTGTAAAAGAAAGACTGATAGTATTACTGATATAGTTGGCACTGTTGCTTCTTACAAACCAAAACTTGTAACTTCTTACAAGAAATATTCAATAAAGCAATTACTCAAATTATCTCCGTCTACTACTAAGTCTTCTAAATATCGTCGGAATGATTTTGTTTCTCGTCAATATTCTGATTATTGGTTTGGAACATATCATGTTTATTCATATAGTTCATACACTTCAAAATATTTTCAAAAGAAAAGAGGACCCAATTTGAAATGGGTGCCAACATATTGCGCTGACCTGAAAGGACCTAGATATATATATATATATATATATATATATATATGGGTACCTAAACCGATTGTTCCCTGATTTCTCTTGTGCAAACCCGTCATATGTGGTACTTGGATTCTGGTTGCTCCAAGCATATGACCGGGCAGAAAGATTTATTGACTAATTATACAGATAAATATTGCGGAACAGTTCGATTCGAAAATGACCAGTTTTCACCAATTTTGGGCTATGGTGACATTATTGAAGAAAATGTAACGGTCAAAAAGGTGAGCTATGTAGAAGGATTAGGACATAACCTATTCAGCATTGGATAGTTCTATGACAAAGACTTAGAGGTAAATTTTAAGGCCAAGAGTTGTTGCGTTAGAACAGAAGATGGAAAAGAACTCCTGGTCGGGAGAGAAAGTCAAACCTCTATACAATCAACTTGTCAAAAATCTAGACTGACAATGAGGTGTGTCTACTATCAAAAGCCTCATTGCAACAGAGTTGGTTATGGCATCAAAGGCTTTCTCACCTTAATTTTCGGTAGATCAACAAGCAGGTCAAGGGTAATTTAGTAAAAGGACTTCCAGAGCTCAAGTATGTCAAAGAACATCTTTGTGCAGCGTGTGAGAAGGGCAAGATGAAAAGAGCCGCTCATAAGCCGAAGCCTGAGCTGAGTACAAGTTCTACCTTGGAACTTCTGCATATGGATCTTTACGGTCCAATGCGAACACAAAGCCTAAACGGCAAGAAATACGTGTAAGTGATTGTGGACGATTACTCGAGATACACTTGGGTCAAATTTTTGAGATCAAAGGATGAGACGCTCGAAGTCATCATCAAATTTCTAAAGACCACTCAAGTAAATCTGCAAAAGACAGTCAAGCTTCTTCGAACAGACAATGGCACAGAATTCAAGAACAGAATTCTTGACGATTATCTAGAATCGGTGGGGATAACACACCCGTTTTCTGCTGCCAGAATGCCTGAACATAATGGAGTCCTAGAAAGACGAAACAGAACGCTAGTCAAGGCTGCACGAACTATGCTAAGTCAATCAGATCTACCTCTGTTTCTATGGGTTGAAGATGTGTCAACTACTTGCTACAAGCAGAATCGTTCCATAATACATCATCGGTTTGGTAAAATTCATACGCTTTAATAAACAATAGAATACCTAGCATTAAACACTTCCACATCTTTAGAAGTAGGTGTTTCTTATTGAATGACAAGGAGAACTTGCACAAGTTCAGTCCAAAAGCTGACGAAGACATCTTTATTGGCTACTCTCAAACGTTTGTTGCTTATAGAGTATACTTGAAGAAGTAGAAGATCGTTGTTGAGAGCGTCAATGTCACATCTTTATTTCATTCTAAGATTTTCAGTATTGTTTGATTTTATCTGGACTAATGATCAATTTCAAGTTTCTTATTGCATATCTTATCAAATCAGAATGACTTCCAGCAAAGCTCCTTCAATCAGTACGAATGTGAATCTACCAGTACTTTTCAGAGGAGAATACAAACAATGGAAAATTCAGTTCCTGGATTTCATTGACAAACATGTATTAGGAGATCATATCAGAATATCTTTGAGAGAAGGAAATATGAAAACTCTAACAAGGAGTTATGATTATTTTAAACAGGGATCAATGGAAAGAGTAAAAGGAGAGCTTCCATTGCCACTTGATATGTACTCAGACGAGCAAAGAATAAGATATCAAGTTAGCCAAATCTTTCATATTGCAAGGAATTTCCGAGGAGATTTCAAAAGAGATTTCTATAAGTTTAGAACGCAAAAAGTCCACAGGAAAACAGTTGTGGGATCAAATTGAGAAGATGATGACAGAACCTAAGATATCTTCAAGAGTAAAGTTTCTGGAAATTGAGAACTCTGAGCTAAAAGGAAAGATTTCTGATATGGAAGCTTAATTCCAGAAACAAGATTTTGTTGAGAACAATGAGAAGATTAAGAGTCTATAAGATGCAAATGTTGATCTTCAAAAGAAAATATCTGATCTGGAGAAAAAGATGGCCAAAGAAAGATCTGATTTTGAGATTGAAAAGAAAGCATTTGTAAAGAAATACTCAGATTTTTCGAGAAAATGTGCAGACGAGAGGAAAGCAGTTGAGCTTAAATGTTTAAAGCTTTCTCAAAAGACTTATGAATTTGAGAAAGTAATTATTCTGGAAAGGGAAAAGTTTTCCAAAGACGAGAAGGCCATTGAACAAAAGAATGTTGGATTCTTCAACGAAATATCCGGGCAGAGAAATGATGATGAGAAGGGATTTGAAGAAGAAAGAAGTTTGTTTGAAGAAGAGATAAAGAAGCTTATTGACAAGATATCTGAACTATCAGAAAGTGTGCTTAAAGAGCAGAAAACGAAGTCCGACTTTAAGAAGAAGATTGACCTGCTCATTGAAGAAAGAGACAACTTTGCTTCAAAGATTAAAGAGCTTGAAAAGATTGTTTCAAAGGTGGTGGTGACTGAGAAAACGACTCCAGAGTCACAAATCCACACACCTAGAAATAATTCAGCTGACTTCAAAAAGACAGCCTCAAGTTCATATTTGAAACCTGTTACTTCAAGAAGGTTAGTCAATTCATTTCATCAGATTCGTACTACTAACATTTTCTTTGATGAAAATGTAGATGGTTCAGATACATTCAGAAGAAGAAGAAGAAGAAGAAGATACGGAGAAGAAGAGCTGGTATGGAAGAAGAAACCAGTTGAAGATGAGAAGAAAGACGAGAAAGGAAAGAAGTCATGTGTACATACACATAATGCCAAGAAGAACAATGCGCGTAAAGGTAAACCTGATCATATCTACGCGAGAGATCAATTAAACAGGTTGTCAGGTAATCAATTCTATTTTTCTTACTGTGGTACACATGATCTTGTTCATAAAACAAGTGATCATTACTGGTATGGTTCTTACTCAGTTACTCCCATAAGAACTGCAACTAACAAACATGGACCCAAATACAAGTGGGTTCCAAAGAAAAGGGATGAATCTGTGTTGCAGGCACCTACTGTCAAGGGGAAGTAAGAGAATAAAGGCTTTTAAGCAAATAAGCTTAGGACCCGTACTTCAACGAAGTTTGACTTCTAAATACAACAGTTTAGGACTCGTACTTCAGTGATCAAAAGACCTTACTCCTGTGCTGATAAGAGATTGTACTCCAATACTCCAATGAGGAAATCAACCTTCAAGGGGGAGTACATAATTGTCTGAAATTTTATGCATTCGACAGAGATGATGATCTACATTTGAGGGGGAGTTAATGTTTATATTTTTCACTAATAATTTTTCTGATGCATAATTTCATGGGGAGTAAAGGTGATGACTTCTGATTACTTAAGATAATAACTCGTACTTTAATTGTTTTACTGCTTTATGTCATTTTAATTTCTGTGAATAAAGTTGCTTTGACTATGACCTTAAGACTTTTGCAGTTTGAGAGATGCGTACAAGATCATATCTTTATGACTTTAAGCTTGACTTCATGAGATGTAAGACAGCACGCAAAAGGTATAACTCCTTATCTTCATCTCATATATGGTTGAAAGAAGGACAACTTTCAATAATAAGAAAACATGTTCTTAAATGTTCAAACCACTTCCCGATTCTCAAACGGATTTCATGAATTGGAAGTGTGATTTTAAATGTTTTATGAACATACATACATTTGACATGTATTTGCGCTTTAACTGATAAAGTTAAATCATCTGAGCAACACATGCTTTATAGGAAAACATGGGATTTCATTGTGCTAGGACTTAATTGAACTTCTATGGATTCACGTTAACAGTGTTTCCTACCTAAGAAGTTAATCCATTAGTGATTAAGTGTGACGAGTCCAAAAGAAATGAGTGTGGGATGTGTGTTGAGGTAAAATGAAAAGAGAGTTTGGTTAGATGTGAGATTAATGATAAAAAGAAAGAGGGTGAGTGATCAAAGTAAAAGAATAACAGACTCTGCACCAACTACTTTCTGAGTCGGGCAGCCACATTACTAATGCTTCACAATTCTTGTTGAACATTATTGAAATAGGCAACTAGCCCATGCCAACTCTTGACATTAACCCCACCAGCCACTCATTTTCTTCTTAACAAGAAAATGTTTCATTTTTAAAGGGGACGCAACACATCTACTATCTCGTTTTCATTTGGAAAATATGGATATTGAAAAGAAGGAAGTCTGCCCCACCTTCACACTTAAATCATGCACATTGAGTCTGTGTTTATCTACTGTTGTCTTAGTGGTTTACACAATGTTGAGCCAATATAAGCAATCATCCGTGATTAATTCTTTCTCTCACTTGCACGAACACACAAGGAATTTGTTTCTTTGTCATAACGTTCATAGAAATTACCTTTGTGGTGTTTCGATGATTTAATGGAAGCCCTAGAGGAGTGAACATCAAAAACCTCCTTTCCAATGTGTATTCGTTACACACAGTGACTTCGTGTTACTGACAGGCATTTTTAACTAATTCATTTGTTGATTCACGTGTTACATTCCTATTTGTCTAGATTTGAAAAGATCTGGATGAATACATTATTCGAATTGACGGTGAATCAGAGGCTCGTGGAAGATCAGCATGGTCAAAGACATTTCTTGTTCTGAAGAAGTTTTGATGATATCGATGCTCAATTCATCAAAAAGGGGGAGAGCTAATCAAGAAATGGGAGAATACAATTCTTAAAGAAATGTCCAAGTCATAAAGTTTCAAAGTTTTTGAGAAATTTTCTTTGAAGATGCTTTGCTAAAGCATTCTGAGCTAAATCGGGAGATAATTTCTTTCCATCATACGAAAGAGAGTTTATCTATATCTTTTGGGGAGATTGTTATATTTTGAAAACAAATAGGAAGATTACGTCTTCTTAGCTTAAAGAGAAGACTAAATTGCTAAATCTTTTTAGTAATGATATTGATCCAAAGGGGTTGATTGTTAGATCACAGATTTATTGGATTCAAGATCATCAATATTGAAGACAGAAATCTGAAGTCAAAGATGGAAAAGTCAACACTCATTAAATAGTCTAGGTTATTTTGTAATAAATGTCAAAGAATGTTTTTTCCTTGTATTTTTGGGCCTTTATGGCTTTTTCCTTTAATAGGTGTGTGGGCCTTTTAGGCTCTAGGGTTGTAGGTGCAAGGGTGTGCCTAATTGTGTTAATCAGCCGCCAACCTCCTTAGAGAGAAAAAGAGAGAGAGCTTAATGAGAGAAACACATTGAAGAGAAAACTTGTAATCTTTGTTTGAGAAATCCATATCAGGTTTGCTAATCTCTTGTTTGTGAATATATACATCTCTTATTTGTGATAAGAAACTGAATTTCACGGACTATCAGTTTGCATTCATTCTATAAGTGAAAAAATTTCTAATGCATAACTTCATGGGGAGTTAAGGAGTAAGGATTATGATTTCTAATTACATCTGATCAGAACTCGACTTTAAAAGTTTTACTGCTTTTATCTCATTTAATTTTCAATAAATTATGTGAATAAAGCTTTGTACTTTGACAAATTCTGACTGTTGCAGGTTATTGAGAGGAAGTTTAAACGATCATATCAAATATGACTTGGAGATGACTTCATGAGCGTTAAGACAGAACCAAATGTTTAATTCTATTCTTAATCTCATACGTGTCTAAAAGAAGGACGACTTTCAAATATGAAAATGTTCAAACCACTTCTGATTCTTAAACTGATTTCATGAATATAGAAGTGTGATTTTAAATGTTTTCATTGTTATGTGCTTAATTAATCAATAAACCGTGTGTTTCCAAAGATTAATACTTATGTATTATCTTTTCCATATACTTTCAAGTATTCACACACACTGGTTTGATATTTTGTTGATATGTTCTTACCATGTCTCAAATAGAAACAAATTTTCGATGGTAAGACACCCCGATTGAAATTCAAAGTATGAGCGTTGATTCTTTTCAAGAAGTTTCTTTCAAGAATGTCTAAATTTTGATTCATACAGACAAATTCCAATCTTTCATGACCTAACCTTTGATTGAAAAGATCATTCATATTTGAACCTTTCATACAGTGTCAGTTTTTCAAACAAGTTTCTTGTACTCATTTCATTCATTCAGTATACTTGTTTTTAAAAATATTTCAATGTTTAAAATGCTCAAATCTTCATGATTATCTTATTGAGCTTGCAAACATCTGACATGTATTTTTGGACTTTAACTGAAAAAGTTAAACAGTGTTTCCTACCCAAGAAGTTAATCCTTGAGTGATCGAGTTGCGAGGAGTCAAAATATATGAGTGTGGTTAGAAGCGAGCTCAATGAATAATAAGAAAGAGGGTGACAGATCAGAGTAAAAGAATATCAAACTATGCACCAGCTTTTGCTGAGCCAGACAACAACTAAATCTGATTGTTTCACAATTCATTGGTGAAAATCATTTAAACAGGCAACTAGCCCATGCCAACTCTTGACTAAACCCCACCTGCTACTCATTTTTTTCTTAAAAAGAAGATGTTTCAAATTTTCTTGGGGATGCAGCATATAATCTATCTTATTTTCATTTGGAAAATCTGGATATTGAAAAAGAAGGAAGTCTGCCCCACCTTCTCACTTTGATCATGCACAATTGAGTCTGTGTATAACTGTTGTTGTCTTAGTGATTTACACAATTTGAGTCGATTATCAAAAGCAATCATCATGTGCTTAAATTCTTTCATACATAAGCACAAACACACAGAAAATTCGTTTTTCTGTTGGAACATTCATAAAATAAACGTGTGTTATTCGATGATTGAATGGAAGACCTAGGGGAGTGAACATCAAAAATCTCCTTTCCAATGTGTATTAGTTACACACAGTGACGTCGTGTTACTGACAGGAATTTCTAACTGATTCATTTGTTGATTCAGGTGTTTCACTCTAATTTGTCTGGATTTGAAAAGATTTAGATAAATATCTTATGAATTGATGGATGATCAGAGGCTCAGTGGGAAAGATCAATGGACAAAAAGGTCTGTGACATTTCTTGTGAAAGTTTTGATGATTTCAATGCTACAATCATCAAAAAGGGGGAGAAGTTTGTTCAAGAAATGTTTGCTGAAGAAAAGTGTGTATATGTTAGGGGAGAAAAGATGATCCAAAAATGTTTGAGATGGTCCGGAAATAAAGATGGGAGAAGCTAAGTTCAAAGAATTGCAAGTTTTGTTGAAGATTGTACAAGTTTGAAAGAGAAAATTCAAAGAATTCTGACAGCAAGCTGGATTTTATTGAAATTTTGTTTGAAGATTGATTTGTTGAAGAAAAGAGAGCCAAATCTGAAGATAATTTCTTTTCGATGTCTGAAAGAGGTTTCGACAACCTTGGGGGAGATTGTTATGATTCTTGAATAGAATATCTACTGATTTTGGGGGAGAATGTTAAAGTTGTTTGCAAAAGAAGTTGTACAAAGATTAAACAAAGGAGAAGATTGTATTGCAAAATATTTTGTGGAGATGATCTTGAATCCAAAGGGGGAGATTGTTAGTGCAAATATTTGTTGGATACAAGATCATGAAGACTGAAAGACTGAAAGTCAAAGCTAAATTCAACTCTCAAGCATAGAAGTGAAAGTCAATTTGTAATAATAGAAAAGTTAATGGATGTTGTATGCGTGTTTAGTGGTGTGAGAGTTTGTGTCTCATGTATAAATAGGGATATGACTAGTGGTGTGCGTGTAAGATTGAGTAGAGCTGTGAGTGTTCTAGAGAGACAAAGTCATACGCGTATTGAGTTGTAGAGAGAGAAAGTTTGAGAGAACTCATTGTATTGATTCTGTGATTATAATAAAGAATGGAATTTGATTGAATTGTTGATTTCATCTTGACAAACACTGATTGTGGGACACACAACCTCCTAGCCTATTCAAGGAAAAATGGGTTTATACTCATGAGAAGTTCATGGATTTAATTAAAATATCATTTAAGGTTATATACCTAAAAATCTCACTTCGAGTAATTTAGGGAAATGACCTTAAATGAGTTTTTAATTAAATTCATGACCTCCTAGCATAATCAAGGAAAAATGGGTTTATACTCTTGAGAATCGGTAGGTGGAGTAGGTGGATTCGCCAAAAAATGTTTCCTAAGTCTCTTTAGCTGAGACTTAGGAGGGGATGAAGAGCTCCTCTGCTTGTGAGAGGGGGATTTGACTTGGTTAGCTACCAAAGGTTTTGTTGGTGGCAGAGTCAAAGAAGCAAGGGTAGAGGCACCAACGACCTTAGTTTTCTTTTTCTTCTTGGTCGCTGATGATGCTCGGGAAGGGGATTTGGGGGCCACTGAACCCTTTGGATGAGTAGCCGATGAGCCCGTGGGTACTCCCCATTCTGGCTTCAGAGCAAGAGCAAAAGAAACCATACCTGGAAGTAGTGGCCGATCGGTGGAAGATGGACCCTTCTTCAGAATTTGCTTCCCAACCTTGGAAGCAGAGAAGTCGAAGATGATCTTTGGCTCGGGTAGCTTGGAATCAGCCAGAAGAGCGTTCTCTAACTTGTGGTTGATTATTGGAGAAAGAAAGCGGGGAAGAGCCACCTGTGGACGCCGAGGAGGAGAGATCAGTGTGATGATATCGTTGAAGAAGAATTGAGCAAAATCGATCCTTCTTTGGAACATTAGGGCGTGAGCCAGTTGGGTAAGGTAGGACGGAGATTGGTCCCAACCGACCGTCTTCCTGGAAAGACAATATATGAGATGGTAGAAAAATAAGTTCTAGACTTCCCCCATATTTTTGCAAAGGAGAGTCCCAACGCCCTTATCCTTTCCTTCAGGGAGGTAGTTTAGAGCAACAACTACCTCTTCGTGTTCCTTGCCAGTGGGAAACTCATCATATGATAGAAATTTATGGAGTTTGAGAGCCTCCCTAACATCCTCACAACCAAACATGAGGTCATGATCCACGTCATCAGAAATAACGGAGGCCGAGACGGATTCGTTTTTAGGGTCGTAAACACATGTTAGCCAAAAATTCCCAAGGAGCATTTTGCTCATTTTGGGAGTGGTTGTGAAAACATATTGAAGAGGAGATCTTTGGAGAAAAATTGATACCTGATTGAATTCCAAATGAGATGGTTCATGCTCGAAACGATTCGTATGATTGCATGGATGGAAAATCAGCGATTCACGGGTGAGGGGCTCGTTCTTGCTTGACTTTGACACCTTGGTGGGTGTGGTGGAAGATGACATTGAAGAAATGATGAAAGCTTTAGAGTGGCTGTTAAAGCGTACTGAAGAGGAGATCTTTGGAGAAAAATGCCCAAGGAGTGGTTTTCTTATTTTGGGAGTGGTTGTGAAAGCGTACTGAAGAGGGGATCTTTGGAGAAAAATCGATACCTGATTGAATTCTGGATGAGACGGATCGGGATCGAAACGAGTCGTATGGTTGCATGGATGGAAAATCAACGAGTCACGGGTGATGGGATCGTTCTTGCTTGACTTTGACACCTTGGTGGGTGTGGTGGAAGATGCCATTAAAGAAATGATGAAAGCTTTGAGAATAGTTGCAGGTTTTGAGAAACAGATTCGTGATGAAGAAGAGAAGTGGTAAAAAAATGGAGGATAAAAGGTGGGTTTTATATACTTGAGGAATTTGAAAGGGTGATATGGAGGTATAGGTTGTTAGGGTTGCAAGTGGCTATAGGATGATAATATCAAATGATGGAAAATAGGTAAAAATTAATGATGGAAGTTGAGGGGACAGGAGTTGGCCGGTCATTTTTGAGATCGTGGAGAAGTGGGAAGGTCATGTCCTGACATATGACGTGGCCTACGTCATGATTTAACCTCACAAAGATAAGGAAAAAAAGTCTTCAGCTAGAGGAGTAGCCTAAGATGAATCATCTAGTTGGTATTGCCAAAAGAATGGCCAAAGGAAATACTAACTGATTGAAAGAGGGTGTGAGAAGTGGCCGAATTAACAAAAACCAACTATTGTGAATTAGCCTAATAAACAGTAGGAGACGAAAGGATGTACGAACTGAAGTTATATCCGAAGACTAGACAACCTAAAGAATAGCCGAAGGATGGCCTACTTAAAGAGTAGCCAAAGAATGGATTCATTCATTTTTATTGGACCTTCCCGGAGTTCATTCTCCGGGCAACTCTGTTTAACTGGTGGATTCCTTCCAACCTACTTCTTTTATGATCTCATTGGAAATCATATAAAGACAATTCCTATTTAATATAGCTATTTGTGAAAGTATTTTACGATTAAGAAGCAACTGTGTCTTGTACATATCGTTTATTAATCTACTATAACTATAGCATACCCTCCCTTCATGAATTGTTGCATTTATTCGAGTAATCCATAAATAACGAAATTTATTTTTTGCCTATCCCGGTCCCAATGAGCCGAAACCAAAGCTCTTATTTTTTGTTGAGTAATTGTTCGAGTAAGTCTTGAATGAGCCCCCCAAAATCTTGATGCAAATAAACGAATTTTTGTTCTATGCCTCCGAGCGATATACCCCCGTCTAACTCTGGTCATTGAATAAATGAAACTTTAACGGATAACTAATAGATTTCCTTTCTTTCAGTTATTATTTTGCCCCTTTACTAGTATATTAATAACAAAACGGATTTTTTCAATGTATAAACTAAAAATTCCAATGGCTTTGCCAACTATAACCTTCCCAGCCATGATATTTTATTTTTTCTAGGCATTTCACCCCGAAATACGAAATTGTACTATACTATGTATTAAAAATAAAAAAATAGCAATGATAAATAGTGGATTTGATCGTTTCTATGGTTACTTCTTAAACGGTGAGGTCTTCTCTATACACCGGAGTGTTAATGCACATATTTATTGGATTCAAGATCATAATTATCTGAAGATGGAAATCTGAAGTTAAAGCTAATATAGTCGTCTCAACAAATAGTCTAGGGTCCTTTTGTAATAATTAGTCAAAGTATGTTTCCGTAATTTAATTATTTGTCTTTTATTTTTAGTTAAATAAGTTTAGTTTGTAGTTGGGCCTAAGCCTTGCAAGCCCATTAGGCTATATGGGCTAACTATAAATAGTTTGTTTTAGAGTTAATTAGGGTTTAAGAGATCTTAATTGCAAAATTTATGATAGAGAGAGGGAATTTAATAGAAAATCAATTATTGAAAGACCGTGGTGGTGGTGGTGCGCCGTATGTAGACAGAGAGAAAGAGATTTCATTAAGAACTTGTAACATGTTGAATCGTTTGATTAATCAATATCAGGTTTGATTTATCGTATTGTTTATGTGATTGCTTGTTTGAATGATTGCATATTGGGACACACAATTGGTATCAGAGCACAGTACAGATTGGATTGAATAAGTTTTTGTTCGGTTCTAATTTTCTGTCAAAGATTCATGTTTTTTATTGTGTGATTGTTCATTCAAGTTGATATTGGTTTGATTGTGTTTGTTTTGCATATTATAGTGATTGGGTATTGTTTGATTTGGTTATTGCATTGTTTTTGATTTTCAATTTGTTGATTTTGGTTTTCTGGGTTCGGTTTGGAGACGGCTATGTGTGTTTAATCGATTCCTACTTAAAGTTGTTTTTACTGAAATTAATTGGTAGCTATCGTTCTATACGTTTAATCGATCGTGTATGCAAAGTTTGGTTGGTCAATTTAGTGTTTTGATCTGTTTCTGGGCTGATTTTTTGAGTTTCTGGGTCGTTTCTGTATCAAGAACACTCCGGTCGAACATATCGGTCTTTGATTCTATCGGTCTAAGTCTACTTCCGGTCGATTACCTTTATCGGTCTATAGCATTCGACCGGGACACTCACTGTCCCATCCGGTCTTACCAACATCCGGTCTTACCAACATCCGGTCTTACCAACCTTCCGGTCTTACCATTCTTTCGGTCAAATCCTCGACCGGACTTTACAAGTTCCCGGTCGAAGGCAATATCGGTCTTTGTACTTCCCCGGTCGAACTCTCGACCGGTCTTTACAAGTCTCCGGTCGAAGCACATCCCAGGTCAATTTTTGCAAACTGTAATAGGGCATCTAAATGACAAAAAATTTTCTCTAGGGGCGCTGCCCCTCGACCCCGCAAGGGCGTTGCCCCTTGACCCCACCCGCTAACCGGGTTGCGGGACCCCCGTGCTAAGTCTGCGAAGGGGGACAAAGTTCTGTTCGTGATCAGATTTTTTTTTTTATTTCATTCTAAGTTTTTCAGTATTGTGTGATTTTATCTTGACTTCTAACGATCTCATCCAGTTGATTGTTTAAATATCAGATAAGTTTGATTTCTAATCATATAAGTAAAGATGTCTCGGGAAGCTCTTGCTATTGGAACAGATGTGAAGCCACCAGTACTCTTCAAGGGGGAGTACGAGCAATGGAAGGACAGATTTTTGGACTTCATTGATCGACATGATTTGGGAGATGAAATCAGAAAATCTCTGAAAGACGGGATCATGACACCTCCGACCAAGGTTCTCACTGTAGCTGGAGAAAATGGTCAAGAAGAAGAGACAGAGTACAAATTACCGATTGGTGAATATTCGGAAGATCAGCTGAAGAGACACAAGGGTGACAAGCTGGCAAGATCATTTATTCTCCAAGGCATACCGAATGAAATATATGTCAAGATTGACAGCTATAACGCTACCGGTAAGCAAATGTGGGATCAATTGGAGAAGATGATGATCGGATCTAAAGTCGGCAACCAGCTCAAAGTATCTACCTGCTTGAATAATTATGAAGAGTTCAAAGCCAAAGCTGGAGAGTCACTCGAAGACACGTATGACAGATTTGTCACATTGCTGAACGAGCTCAGCAAGAACAAGATCAGCAAATCTCATGTGGAGCTAAATGTGAAATTCCTCAGCAATCTTCAGCCTGAGTGGAAGAGGTTCACCCGTCAGATGAGGCAGTTGAAGGATCTGCATGACATTCCTCTTCATGAAGTCTATGAAATCCTCAGACAGAATGAGGAAGAAGTAGAAGAGATCAAGGCTGAGATGAAAAAGGCTGACAAAGCAGTTGCTGATCCAGTTGCTCTTGTGGTTAAGAAGTCAAAGAAGAAGAAGGTGATAGATTCTGATTCGGAAGAAGCTGATTGTGAGGAAAAGTCTGAAACTGACGATTGTGAAAAACTGATGGAAACCATGCTCATGTTAACCAAGGCTTTTCAAAAGAAGTTCTATAAAAAGCCAAACTCCAATAGTCAGCGATACTCGTCTGGTCCGAACAACTACAAGCATAAAGAGAAAGTTGAAGAAAGGAGATCAGAAGAAATGAAGAAGGATGGAGCTGAAGAGACCAAGAAAGAAGAACCGATTAAGTGCTACAACTGTGGTAGACTCGGTCATTTTGCCAAGGACTGCCGCAAATCAAAAGTCCGAAACTCAGACTATTACAAGAATAAAATGCTTCTAGCCAAGCAACAAGAGGCTGGAAAAGCATTAATGGCCGAGGATGAATACTGGCTCGACCACTCGGATGAAGAATCTGAAGAAGGAGAGAAGGATGAGACAGCACATCTGTGCTTGATGGGGAAGAACCAGTCAGAAGCTGAAGCTGATTCGGATGATGGAGATACTGATGAGGTATGTAACTTTACTGAATTTGATTTATTGAACCACATGAATGCCATGATGTCTAAACTCCAAGAATTAGAGTCAAAACTGAAGCGTGAAAGAGGTGTCATAAATGAGAAAAATCAATCTATACATAAACTTAGTAATGATATTGCTGAGAAAAATGTATTAATTGAAACTTTGCACAAAAATATAGACACCAGCGCTAAAGAAAAGACTATAATTCATAAAGAGTTATCTGAAACTGATTCAAAGTTTAAAGAATGTGAGTTTAAATCTAGAGAGATTGCTAAAAGGTACTTTTCTACTTCAAAAGAGAATAAATCTTTAATAGATAAGGTGAATGCTTTGGAAGAAAAATTACACTCTTTGGGTCAAACTGAACACACTATTCATTTGAACAAACCTAAAGAGAAACCTGATACTTGGGGACTTGGTTACAAGAACCCACATCATCTCAAAAAGGGTATATCTGAAGTGCCTGCACTTTATGACTTTGGGTTTATGTTGTTGGCTCCTCAACATCAAGAACTCAAACCCTTTTGGACTAGTCTGTCGGAAAAAGATAAAGCCAAGGAATATGATAAAAGAAAGAACACAACTAAAGTTCAACTTCCATTTCGCTATGAGAAGTTGAATAACAGTTATCGTTCTAATAAATCAAAATTTCTTTCAAATGATTATTTTGAAAGTTATTCTGTTAAAGAGTTGGAGGCTAAACCCATTGAAGGTAAGCTTTACGTCCCTCCCCTAGTTTTGGAAAGTAAAATTTTTGAACTTGAGAATACTCTTACAGATGAAAGAATTTTGATGGACTTAGAACAAATTGTATTTTCAACAGTGTTCAAAAATTCTAATTTTCCTAAACTCTCCAAAGCTTTAAATTCGGATGACAGATCTGGTTCACTTGATAATGAGCTTAATTTCTTAAACTCTGAAGGTGTTTTAAATAAGTGTGTTTCTCAGTTTGATTTTTCTTCTAAACGTCCTGATCATTCATCTTGTGTTATTAGTTCCTTTGGATTACCCAGTGTACATGAAAAAGGTGAAACATCAACGAAAGTTGATAAATCAATTTCTGTGAAATCAAAGAAAGCAAAAGGTAAGCAACAAAAATCTCAGCTTTCACGGAAACCGATCCACACTGGTAAGCCAAAGAAGATGCATTTTCTTAATTCTCATCATTCTAACTCTAAAGTTTCAAATGTTTCAGATTTGAGAAAGCAAAGGGTTGGAGTTAAGACTGCATGGATACCGAAACAGAAGATAGACGAGAAAGCTAAATCTAGTTCTAGTTTTATCTTGAATAAAAAGACTTATAGTAAAGATGATTTGAGTGTGAATGTTGCTACTTTTAAAAATAATCTTGTTGATTCTCGCAAGAAATATTCTATAAAGCAATTATTTCAGTTAGCTCCATCTAGTACTAAAAAGTTTTTAAATTATGGTGAATGTGATTATGCTTCTCGTAGATATTCTGATGTTTGGTATGGTTCATATAATGTTTCATCTTATCATTATCATACGTTTTATCATGCTTCTGGTTTTCAAAGAAAAAGCGGACCCAAATTTAAATGGGTGCCAAAATCAAGTACTAACAGTGGAGGTCCCATTTTTAAATGGGTTCCTAAACCTCTTCTTTCTTGATTTGTGTTGTGCAGACCCGTCATATGTGGTATTTGAATAGTGGGTGTTCCAAACATATGACCGGGCAGAAGAGTATGTTGTCTAATTATAAGGACAAATACTGTGGCACAGTTCGTTTTGGGAATGATCAGTTTTCACCTATTCTGAGATATGGTGATGTTGTACATGAAAATCTTACGATCAAGAAGGTGAGTTACGTTGAAGGCTTAGGGCACAACCTATTCAGCATTGGCCAGTTCTGCGACAAAGATTTAGAGGTTAATTTCAAGGCCAAGACATGTTCAATTCGCACTGAAGAAGGAAAAGAACTCCTGGTCGGATCTCGCAAGTCAAACCTCTACACCATCAATTTGTCAAAGGTCCAGGCTGACAATCAGGTCTGCCTACTATCAAAGGCCTCGATGCAACAAAGCTGGTTATGGCATCGACGGCTTTCTCACCTCAACTTTCGGTACATCAACAAGCTGGTCAGTGGTAAGCTAGTGAAAGGTCTTCCAGAGCTGAAGTATGAGAAAGAACATCTATGTGCAGCGTGTGAAAAGGGAAAGATGAAGAGAGCCCCACACAAACCAAAGCCTGAACCGAGTACAAGCTCTCCATTAGAGTTGTTGCATATGGATCTATGCGGTCCTATGCGAACGCAAAGCTTAGGAGGAAAGAAGTATGTGTTGGTTATCGTGGATGACTATACGCGATACACTTGGGTTAAGTTTCTACGTTCTAAAGATGAGACTCCCGATGTTCTCATTACGTCTCTGAAGACGACCCAAGTCAATCTGCAAAAACAGGTCAAGATTCTCAGGACTGACAACGGCACAGAGTTCAAGAACAAGACAGTTGAAAACTATCTCGAATCGGTCGGGATATCACATCAATACTCTGCTGCTCGCACACCTCAACAGAACGGAGTCGTCGAAAGGCGAAATCGTACACTTGTCGAGGCTGCTCGGACGATGCTCAGTCAATCTGAATTACCTTTATTTTTATGGGCTGAAGCTGTATCGACTGCGTGTCACACTCAGAATCGCTCCATGATACACCGCCGATTTCAGAAGACTCCGTATGCGTTGATCAACAACCGCACACCAACCATTAAATATTTTCATGTTTTTGGTTGTACGTGTTATGTTCTAAACGACCGAGAGAATCTGAACAAGTTCAGTGCTAAGGCGGATGAAGGCATCTTTGTTGGTTATTCCTCTACATCGTCTGCATATCGTGTTTATTTAAAGAAGTCGAAGACAGTAATCGAGAGCGTCAATGTTACATTTGATGAGGAGATGGCTTCTGAGCACATCAGTTCAGAACCCGTCATTACAGGAGTATTAGCTTCTGGACCAACCAGTCCAGGACCTGCACCTCAAGAGAACAAATCAGATGGCGCTTCGTCGTCTACTTCTAATTTATCTGATTTGGATTTATTATTTGAACTGTTCTATGATGAATTTCTTGGTTCTAAATTGCCTAACTCTGTTGTGGTTGACAGGATAGAAGACTCGATGACTACTCATCCGACCACTTCCGATATATCTACTGAATATGGTTCTCCTATTCAGCAAGAAGTTCCAGTTCAAAAGCCTACTCGAACAGTTGAAGTTGTGACCAACAATGCCGAGACAGAAGTAGCTGACTCCGTAGGATGTACTGTAGGGACTGATCAACAGATTGACCAAGCTGTACCTACTGCTACTTCTGCAACAACTACTTCAACTGAAGCCCCCGTTAGTTCTGAATCATCTGAAGGAGATACCAGTGGATTCCTAGATGCGGACAATGATCAACATGCATCTAATCCACTCCCTCGTGAACATAAGTGGACCAAAGAGCACCCAATACATCAAATTATTGGAGATCCTTCTGCACCGGTGCAAACTAGGTCTGCAACATAAAATCTATGTATGTATGAATCCTTTCTGAGTAAGATCGAGCCTACACGCGTATCTGAGGCCCTTGCCGATTCAGATTGGGTAACTGCGATGCAAGATGAGCTGAATTAGTTTGAAGCACTGAAAGTCTGGAGACTCGTAACCAAACCGCAAGGTAAAACCATCATTGGTACGAAATGGGTGTTCAAAAACAAGAAAGATGAAGATGGCACCGTTATCCGAAACAAAGCACGACTTGTCGCCAAGGGATATAGGCAAGAGGAAGGGATAGACTACGATGAGACTTATGCTCCAGTGGCACGTATAGAGGCAATTCGGATGTTCTTAGCCTACGCAGCCCACAAGAACTTCACCGTCTATCAAATGGACGTGAAGATAGCTTTTCTGAATGGAGTACTCAAGGAAGAAGTCTATGTCTCACAGCCAGAAGGGTTTGTAAATCCAGATAAGCCGAACCATGTCTACATCTTGGATAAAGCTCTTTATGGACTGAAACAAGCTCCTCGCGCCTGGTATGATATTCTATCCCAATTCTTGGTTAAATCGGGTTTCACAAAAGGTACGGTTGATACCACTCTTTTTATTAAAAAGGATAAAGGCGATATCATTCTTATTCAAATATATGTGGATGATATTATTTTTGGTTCTACAAATCCTAAGTACTGTAGGAACTTTGCAAACCTCATGGTGTCTCGTTTTCAAATGAGCATGATGGGAGAGATGAATTTCTTTCTCGGATTGCAAGTCAAACAACTTTCAACGGGGATTTTTATCAATCAATCTAAATACATTCTGGATATTCTTCGGAAGTTCAAAATGGAAGATTGTAAACCGATTGGTACCCCAATGGCACCTGGTACTAAGATTGGCACCGATCTTTCGGGAAAGGCTGTTGATGTTAGGACTTATAGAGGGATGATAGGTTCTTTAATGTATCTCACTTCAAGTAGGCCGGATATAATGTTTTCAACATGCTTATGTGCTAGATATCAGGCCAATCCTAAAGAATCCCATTTGTCTGCTGTAAAGCGGATTTTCAGGTATCTGAAGGGGACTGCAGATCTTGGTCTGTGGTATCCTAAGGATACAAGCTTTGAACTAACATCTTATTCAGACGCAGATCATGCTGGTTGCATGTTAGACAGGAAAAGCACCTCGGGTCATATACAATTCCTCGGAGATAAACTCGTCAGTTGGGCTTCGAAGAAGCAATTATGTGTCTCCACATCAACGGCCGAAGCGGAATATGTAGCTGCTGCTAGCTGCTGTTCTCAGGTCTTGTGGATGAGAACACAACTGCGAGACTATGGATTTCATTTCAATAGAATCCCGATCTATTGTGATTCGAAGAGCGCTATTGCGATTTCCGCTAACCCTGTTCAACATACAAAGACCAAACACATAGATGTGAGGTATCATTTTATAAAAGATAATGTAGAAAAGGGAACAATTGAACTTTACTTTGTAAAAACCGATTATCAGCTTGCAGATTTGTTTACCAAACCTTTAGACGAAAAGAGATTTAATTTTCTTGTCTCAAGACTTGGTATGCTAAATCTTAAGACCTAATCGGTGGTTACCTATTAAAGTTTCTTATTGTCTTTCTTTATCATTTCTTTCTTATTATTTCCGCATGATACCTGCTCTTTAATAGTTTATTCATGATCTCAGGGGGAGTGTGAAAAGTATCTTATAGATGATCAATGTTAGTTTGAGGGGGAGCAATTATGAATGCACTGTACTTACTGATCATTGTGTTAGTAGTGCATAATTTTAGGGGGAGCGATCAAGTCAAAGGAGTATGGCGATCACTTCTGATTATTTCTGATCAGAACTCGTACATCAATTGTTTTACTGCTTTATGTCATTTCAATTTCAGTGAATAAAGTTTCTTTGACTAGACTTTTAGACTTTTGTAGGTTGAGAGATGCTTCAAAGATCATATCTTTATGACTTTAAGCTTGACTTCGCGAGATGTAAGACTGTACTCGAAAGGTATAATTTCTTTCTCTTCATATCCTCCATGGTTGAAAGAAGGACAACTTTCAATCAGAAGAAAACATGTTCTTCATTGTTCAAACCACTTCCAAATTCTCAAAAAGATTTCTTGATTTGGAAGTGTGATTTTAAATGTTTTCTGCTTCATCATTGAACTTTAACTGATAAAGTTAAATCTTCTGAGCAACTTTTGCTTCTTAGGAAAACATGGGATCAGTGTGCTAGGACTTAAAAGAAACTTCTATGGATTCACGTTAACCAGTGATTCCTACCCAAGAAGTTAATCCTTTAGTGATTGAATGTGAGGAGTCAAAAGAAATGAGTGTGGGATGTGTGATGAGAGAATATGTCAAAAGAGAGTTCGGTTAGCTGTGAGCTTAATGATTAAAAGAAAGAGGGTGAGAGATCAGAGTAAAAGAATATCAAACTCTGCACCAACTACTTTCTGAACCGGGCAACCACATTTCTAATGCTTCACAATTCTTGGTGAACATTATTGAAACAGGCAACTAGCCCATGCCAACTCTTGACTTTACCCCACCATCTACTCATTTTCTTCTCAACAAGAAAATGTTTCATTTTCAAAGGGGACGCAACACATATGCTATCTGATTTTCATTTGGAAAATCTGGATATTGAAAAGAAGGAAGTCTGCCCCACCTTCACACTTTACTAATGCACATTGAGTCTGTGTTTAACTACTTGTCTCAGTGGTTTACACTTATTTGAGCCTTATAAGCAAACATCATCTGCTTAATTTCTTCTATCACTTGCACGAACACACAAAGAATTTGTTTCTTTGTCATAACGTTCATAGAAATTGCCTTTGTGGTGTTTCGATGATTGAATGGAAGCCCTGGGGGAGTGAACATCATAAAAGCTCCTTTATATTGTGTATTCGTTACACACAGTGACTTTGTGTTACTGACAGGCAATTTTAACTGATTCATTTGTTGCTTCAGGTGTTACACTTCATTTTCTAATTTGTCTAGATTTGCGAAGATCTGGATGAACATCTTAATGCATTGACGGATGATCAGTGGTTCTGTTTGCAAGATCAGTAGTGGAAGAAATTTCTTGAAGCCACGTTTTGATGAACTCTTTGCTCTTTTCATCAAAAAGGGGGAGAAGCGTCAATCAAGAAATATGGAGATCAAAAGTTTTTGAAAGAATTTCTGAAGATATTATGAAGTTTTGCTGCTTTGAAGAAATTTTCTTTGAAGATGATTTGCTGAAGTATTCCGAGCTGAAACTGGAGATAATTTCTTTCCAAGAGATATTCTCATCGATTGGGGAGATTGCTACATTCTGAAGACAAAGAGGAAGATTACATTTTCTGAGCTTAAAGAATGATCTTGATCCAAAGGGGGAGATTGTTAATGCACATATTTATTGGATTCAAGATCATAATTATCTGAAGATGGAAATCTGAAGTTAAAGCTAATAAAGTCGTCTCAACAAATAGTCTAGGGTCCTTTTGTAATAATTAGTCAAAGTATGTTTCCGTAATTTAATTATTTGTCTTTTATTTTTAGTTAAATAAGTTTAGTTTGTAGTTGGGCCTAAGCCTTGCAAGCCCATTAGGCTATATGGGCTAACTATAAATAGTTTGTTTTAGAGTTAATTAGGGTTTAAGAGATCTTAATTGCAAAATTTATGATAGAGAGAGGGAATTTAATAGAAAATCAATTATTGAAAGACCGTGGTGGTGGTGGTGCGCCGTATGTAGACAGAGAGAAAGAGATTTCATCAAGAACTTGTAACCTGTTGAATCGTTTGATTAATCAATATCAGGTTTGATTTATCGTATTGTTTATGTGATTGCTTGTTTGAATGATTGCATATTGGGACACACACGGAGCCTTTACTTCATTTAATCAATTTTATGCCGAAGAATGGACTTCCCAAAGAGTAGCCAAAGGATGGTCTACTTGAAGAGTAGCCAAACAATGGACTTCCCAAAGAGTAGTCGAAGGATGGTCTACTTGAAGAGTATCCGAAGGTGTTAGGTCCGAGATCTGGATCATTTCATGTTTGTAACTAGGTAGGATAGGAGAAGGTTTATTTATTCTAGAGAGAGAAAGTAAACTAATCTAGAGAGAGAGAATTGTTTAATGGCTACATCTTTGATTATGAAAATATGAATGAATTATTACAAACTAAAGCCTATTTATAGTCCATCACCTACCTACTACCCTTGTTACAACTTCTAAGCCCAAGCCCATCTACAACTAAGCCCAATAGGCCCAAGGCCTTTTACAAATACAAAACAAATACAATTAAATGTTATTTACTTTCCAACACTTTTTATACATTAACATTCTCCCCCTAAAGTTTTGGAAAGTAAATCATCTTCAAGCTCTAATCTCCTCTCCCCCTTGATTTTCTTGAAAAAACTTTAGTGCATGCATTGACAATTGTAGGCTCGGCTCCCCCTTGAAAGTTGCTCTCATTCTTGATGTTTCGACATTAAAACCGGATCCGATGTACACCGTAAGCTCGACTAAGTGCACGAATATCATCTCGAAATGTAGAAACCCAACTCGTTCCGATAAGCCCATAAGAAAGATAACGAGTGAATTTGATGTGACAAACCGTGTGCAATCTTAGTTTATAACAACGGAACCGTCGTTAACCGCGAGTCGAGTAGGAGTTCGGCTTGAGAGTCGTAAACGAGATTTTCGAAGGAAGAACGATAGGAAGAACGATAGGGCATACACTACTCGGTAGGGTTCGAGGAACAATTTTTGGCCAAATTAACGGATTTTGGACCAAAAATGTTAGAAAAACTAACTGGACTAACGGATGTACGTTAGTTACTATTCATCATCTCTTTCAAAAAGAAAACCATGAACTGTTACTTTTTCTTCTTCACTTTTCTTCAATAACTCACGATCAAACTAACTGATAATTGCATCTAATGGCATCAATAATCATCAAATAATCGTTTTTAGAAAAATAAAATATCTTCATGCATCATGAGAAATATAGCACACTAAGATTCCGGCGATGTAACTGAATTTCCGGCGATGTAACAATATCTTTTCGGTGAGATATTTCAACATCCAAAACCTTGATTTATTTCTGGAATACTTGTACTTTGAGTTGCAAAATAATCAAAAAAAGAAAATAACGAGATCTGGACTAATTTACTGTAAACTTCCGGCGAGAACAGTCCAGATTCCGGCCAAACGTTTTTTCCGGTGAGGATTTTTCAACAAATCATATTTTATCGATTTCAACCTCAAATTCCATCAAGAAACTTACAATAGATCGAGATTAACATTTAGAACAGATTTGTGATGAAGATTTGACAATATCACACCTCAAACCCCGAAATTCCGGCGATGAACAGTACGTTTTCCGGCGAAAACGTTTTTCCGGCGAAGTGTGTTTTCATAGAACATATATGTACGAAGATTTGACAGTATCTAAGCTCAAACCTCAGATTCCGGCGAGCTTCCGTTCAGATCTAGATTTTCCGGCGAACACACTTTCGAAGCTCGTATCTAGCTCGTTTTTCGACGAAATTCGAATCTAAAAGTTGTAGACCACTCGAAATTCGATAATGCACAGATCTATGTAAATCACATCGCCTCATGCAAGAAAAAATTTGGATCGAATACTTGACGCAAAGAACACCAAAAATTTCGAACGAAAAATTCGAAAAACCTCAAAACTCAACGAAATTCGAATCCGAAAATTGTAGTAGATCTGTAACCGTATAAGGATCAAATCTTCAAGAGCATATGAGATATTGTCGGTCCTTTAACAATACTACTACTATCAAGTTTTATAGAAACAACAACACAATAACGATTACCAACCTGTATTGAATATATCAAACGATTACAAGGTTGATCGATTAAGTTCTTGATGTGTTCTCTATGTGTTTCTCTCTTTTACACCTTGATGTGTGTGTTTGTTTGTGTTTGTTCTTATCTGATCTTGTTGAGAGCAACTAGAGATACACCTAATATCTAGCAAGTGTATTGAACACACTATCTAACTTAATATCTAGATATTAAATCTAGATATTATTTCCTAATAAAGTAAACTAGAAACTAACTAAACTAACTAAGTTAACTATTACAATACTTATAACTTAGATATTAAATCTAAGTAATCTAATATAATAAACAAACAATTATATTGAATTACATTGACATTTATTACAAATAGACATAGACTTTATTATCGAGAGTCGACGTTTCGGCTTCAGCTTCAGATTGCGATCTTCAGTTTGGATGATCTTGAATCCAATGAGACTGTGGTCTAACAATCTCCCCCTTTGGATCAAGATCATTTAATAAAAAGATTTATCCAATTCAGTCTTCTTGTTCAGCTCAGAAGATGCAATCTCTTTCTTTAGCTCTTAAATCAGCATGTCTTCAATCTAACAATTATCTACACCTTTGAAGAGTGGACGTGATTCTTGAAACATGTGATCTTTGCCATTTCTTGTGTAGTCATTCTCCCCCTTTTTGATGTTAAGTGCAACGAATTCATCAAAATTTGTAGTAAGAAATGTCAATCTTGCGGTTAGAGCCCCTGATTCGTCAATTCATAAGAGATTCATCTAGATCTTTGCAAATCCAGACAAATTAGATGTGTAACACCTGAATCAAATAATGAATTAGTTAGAATGCCTGTCAGTAACACTAAGTCACTTGTGTAACAAATACACATTGGAAAGGAGCTGTTTGATGTTGACTCCCCCAGGGCTTCCATTTAATCATCGAAACACCACAAAGGTTATTGCTATAAACGTTATGACAAAGAAACTAATTCCTTGTGTGTTCGTGCTTGTGTTTGAAAGAATTAAGCACGGATGATTGCTTATTGGCTCAAAATTGTGTAAACCACTGAGACAACAGTAAGTTAAACACAAACTCAATGTGCATGATTGAAGTGCGAAGGTAGGGCAGACTTCCTTCTTTTCAATATCCAGATTTTCCGAATGAAAATCAGATAGCATATGTGCTGCATCCCCTTTGAAAATGTAAAATACTTTCTTGTGAAGAAGAAAATGAGTAGATGGTGAGGTTTGATCAAGAGTTGGCATGGGTTAGTTGCCTGTTTCAATAATGATCACCAAAGAATTGTGAATCACTAGAATTGTGGCTACCCGGCTCAGAAAAAGTTGGTGCAGAGTTGTGATATTCTTTTAACTCTGTTCTCACACGCTCTTTCTTTTAAACTTTTTGCTTTCTCTAATCACACTCATTTCTTGTCTATTTGCACACTCAATCACTAAGGATTAACTTCTTGGGTAGAAATCACTGGTTAAGGTGAATCCATAGAAGTTGTGTTAATTCCTAGCACAATGATTCTTTGTTTTCCTAGATGCACGTGATGCTCAGATTGGTTTAACAATTTCAGTTAAAGCACAATTTAGATCATGAAAACATTTAAAATACACTCCCAAAATATAAAATGTGTTGAAAAATCGGGAAGTGGTTTGAACATTAAAAACAATGTTTTCGATGATTGAAAGATGTCCTTCTTTCAACCATATATGAGATGAAGATTTGGAATTATACCTTTACGTACGATCTTCCATCTCATGAAGCTAAGCTTTAAGTCATAGAAATATGAACTTGTAAGCTTCTCTCAAAAATTCTGCAAAAGTCTAATGTCAAGTCAAAGTAATAATTATTCACTTATATTGAAAAGACAAAAAGCAGTAAAATTGTTTAAAGTATGAGTCCTGATCTGAAATAATCAGAAGTCATATCCGTACTTCCTTTTTGACTTGAAGAGCTCCCCCTAAAATCTTGCATTACAAAAAAATAATTGGCATTAAAAGGTACATGTAATATTTTATAAGCTCCGCTTCGGAGTAATATTGACCAGATGTCAAATTCTTCTCATTCTCCCCCTTGGATCATGAACATATGATAGAATGGCAGATATCAATCAGAGTTAAGAATGAATAAATGATGAATAAGTATACAATTAGAAAACTTTTATAGGTAATTACTGGTTATACTTTGAGATTTAGCATACCAAGCTTCGAGACTAGAAAGGTAAATCTCTTTTCGTCTAAAGGTTTGGTGAACAAATCAGCAAGTTGATACTCAGTCTTTACAAAGAAAAGTTCAATTGTTCCTTTCTCTACATTATCCTTGATAAAATGATACCTGACGTCTATATGCTTTGTCTTCGTGTGCTGAACAGGATTCGCTGTTATTGCGATGGCGCTCTTGGAGTCACAGTAGATCGGGATCTTGTTGAAGTGGAAACCGTAGTCGCGCAATTGAGTTCGCATCCATAAGACCTGAGAACAGCAGCTAGTAGCAGCTACATATTCTGCTTCGGCCGTAGACGTTGAAACACAAAGTTGCTTCTTCGATGCCCAACTTACTAGTTTGCCACCGAGGAACTGTACATGTCCCGACGTGCTCTTCCTGTCTAACATACAACCTGCATGATCTGCATCTGTGTAGGCTGTTAGTTCAAAACTAGTATCTTTAGGATACCACAGACCAAGATCTATAGTGCCCTTCAGATACCTAAAAATGCGCTTCACAGCAGACAAATGGATTTCTTTAGGATTGGCTTGATATCGTGCACATAAGCATGTTGAAAACATTATATCTGGCCTACTAGAAGTAAGATACATTAAAGAACCTATCATCCCTCGATAAGTCCTAACATCAACAGCCTTTCCCGAAGGATCGGTGCCAATCTTAGTACCTGGTTCCATTGGGGTACCAATCGATTGATAAAAATACCCGATGAAAATTGTTTTACTTGTAAACCAAGAAAGAAATTCATCTCTCCCATCAAATTCATCTGAAATCTAGACACCATAAGGTTTGCAAAATTCTTACAGTACTTCGGATTTGTAGAGCCAAAGATAATATCATCTACATAGATTTTAATTAAAATGATATCGCCTTTTTCCTTTTTGATAAACAAAGTGGTATCCACCGTACCTTTTGAAAACCCAGACTTGACTAGAAAAGTGGAAAGGACATCATACCAGGCTCGAGGTGCTTGTTTCAGACCGTAGAGTGCTTTGTCGAGAATGTAAACGTGATTTGGCTTCTCTTGATTGACAAATCCCTCTGGCTGAGAGACGTAGACTTCCTCCTTCAGAACTCCATTGAGGAATGTTGTCTTCACGTCCATTTGAAAGACCGTGAAGTTCTTGTGGGGTGCGTAGGCTAAAAACATTCTGATTGCCTCTAATCGCGCCACAGGAGCATATGTTTCGTCATAGTCTATTCCTTCCTCTTGTCTGTATCCTTTGGCTACTAGTCGTGCCTTGTTTCTGATGATGGTTCCATCTTCGTCTTTCTTTATTTTGAACACCCATTTCGTACCTATTATGGTTTTACCTTGAGGTTTCGGTACGAGTCTCTAGACTTTAAGTGCATCGAACTGATTTAGCTCTTCTTGCATTGAGATCACCCATTCTGGATCAGCAAGAGCTTCTGATACTCTTGTTGGCTCGAACTTGCTCAGAAAGGAGTCATACATGCACAGGTTCATTGATGCTGACCTAGTTTGCACCGGTTTTGATGGATCACCAATTATCTGGCTTATCGGGTGCTCTTTGGTCCAATTTTGTTCATGAGGCAGTGGATTAGATGACTGTATGTCTGATGTATCATCTACAAATCCACTTGTACCTTCTTCTGGTTGTTCTGGAGGAATGATTGTTTCAGTTGAAGTGGTAGGTTCAGAAGGCTCAGCAGGTACAGCTTGATCTGGCTGTAGATTGATCTGTATATAATCTCCTACTGTTTCAGCTACTTCTGTCTCTTTATCACATGGAACTTTTTCAACTGTTGGAGTCGGCATTTGAATTGTAATTTCTTGTTGAATCGGGGCGTTTGATTCAATAGAGTCATCTGTACTGGTTGGATGAGTAGTCGTTAAGTCTTCCATCCTGTCAACCACAACAGATTTCTTTACATTAGATCCAAGAAATTCATCATAAAACAATTCAAATAATAAATCTAAATCAGATAAATGGTTAATTGAAGTTGAAGCTTCGTCTGATTTAGTCTGTTGAGACGCAGGTTCTGGACTGAGTTGCCCAGAAGCTAGTACTCCGGTTATAACGGGTTCTGAACGTTGTTGTTCAGAAGCCATTTTTTCATCAAAGGTGATATTGATGCTTTCAATCACTGTCTTTGACTTCTTCAGATAGACACGATATGCAGTTGATGTCGAGGAATAACCAATGAAGATTCCTTCGTCCGCCTTAGCACTGAACTTATTGAGATTCTCCCTATCGTTTAGCACGAAACACTTACACCCAAATATATGGAAATATTTGATTGTCGGTGTTCGGTTGTTGATTAACGCCTAAGGAGTCTTCTTGAACCTTCGATGTACCATGGATCGATTTTGTGTGTAGCACGCGGTCGAAACAGCTTCTGCCCACAAAAATAGAGGTAAGTCCGAATGACTTAGCATAGTACGAGCAGCCTCAACTAGCGTTCGATTTCTTCTTTCAACCACTCCATTTTGTTGAGGCGTACGAGCAGCAGAGTATTGATGTGAAATCCCGACAGATTCGAGATATTCTTCAACTTTGTTGTTTTTGAACTCTGTGTCGTTATCTATTCGTAAAAACTTGACCGGTTTCTGCAGATTCACCTGGGTCGTCTTCAGGAATGTAATGAGAACATCAGGTGTCTCATCCTTTGAACGTAGAAACTTGACCCATGTGTATCGCGAGTAAACGTCCACGATCACGAGTATGTACTTCTTTCCGCCTAGACTTTGAGTTCGCATCGGACCGCATAAGTCCATATGCAATAACTCTAACGGAGCATTGGTACTTGGTTCAGGCTTCGGTTTATGAGGTGCCCTCTTCATCTTGCCCTTTTCACAGGCTGCACATAGATGTTCTCTTTCGTATTTCAGCTCTGGAAGTCTTTTGACGAGCTTTCCAGTGACCAGATTGTTGATGTACCGAAAGTTGAGGTGAGAAAGACGTCGATGCCATAACCAACTTTGTTGCATCGAAGCTTTCGATAGTAGACAAACTTGCTTGTCAGTCTGGACATCTGATAAATTGATTGTGTAAAGGTCTGATTCTCGTTTACCGACCAAAAGTTCTTCGCCTTCTTCATTGCGAACGGAACATCTTTTGGCTTTGAAGTTGACCTCTAAGTCTTTGTCACAGAACTGGCCTATACTGAACAAGTTGTGTCGTAAGCCTTCAACATAGCTCACCTTCTTGATAGTGACATTGTTCTGTTGTACATCACCGTATCCCATGATTAGAGAAAATTGGTCGTTGCCAAATCTTACTGTTCCACAAAATTTGTCTTTGAAATCGGACAGTATCTCTTTTTGCCCTGTCATGTGCTTGGAACATCCGCTGTCCAAGAACCATGTATAAGAAGTCTGCATAAGAGAAAATAACATAATTTAGATTTTCGTATGACAACATTGGAATTTACACTCTGATTCTCGAAGTGTGGGTCTTGAACTGATTTGTTCAAAAGCCTATTTCGACTTTGATGTTCGGGTTTTGAACTGCATTATCCAAAAACCTATTTTTGACATTGAAGAACGAGTCCTGATCTGTACATAATCAGAAGTCGCTTTCTCTTTAAGCTTTGTGTGCCTGCAACACAGATTTAGCCTTAGGTACCCATTGGAATTTGGGTCCTGCTGTGTTAGCACAAGATTTTGGTATCCATTTCAAATTGGATCCTTTGTTCTTTTGAAAAGCATGAGAGTTGGTATGCGATGAATGCACATGGTAATTTCCAAACCAATCTCCAGAATCTTGACAAGTAATAGAAACATGTTTATTATAGATAGAGGACTTTCCAGCAGATAAAGATAACTGAAATAATTGCTTCATTGTATATTGTTTACGAGAAACAACAAGTTTTGGATTCAAAACAACAATTTCAACAATCAAAACATCTTTAGTAAGCGAAATCTTATTACAATTAACACTACTATACGATAAAACGGCCTTGTCAAGCTTCCGTTTTGGTTGCCATTGAGAATGGGCTTCAGGTCTTGACTTGCTCATATCCGAAACATGTAAAACTGGTGAGTTAGACCTTTGAGCAACAACTGAATGCTTCTTCTTAGAATTACCAGTAGTGGTTGGTTTCTGTGAATGCTGAGATATTTTCTTACCTTTAGCACTCTTAGCGTTCACAGAGACTGATTTATCAACGAAAGCTTTCGTTGATTTTGCACTGAACACAGGCAAACTGGTTTTTCTTGAAGTTTTCTTAACAAAAGATGCATGGTTAGCAAGTTTCGCATTAAAATCAATTTGTTCAAAACAACCATCTAAACCACCGTCAGAATTAAGAAAATTAAACTCTTCGTTTGATGAACCAAACATGTCATTAGAAGTAAAAGCCTTTGTAAAAACAACATTTTTCATAACAGTTGAAAAAACCTTTTGTTGAATCTCAATCATAAGTCTTTCATCTGATAAAGAGGTCTCGAGTTCAGAAATTTTACTTTCTAACACGAGAGAAGGGACATAAATTTTACCTATAACAGGCTTCGCCTCCATCTCTTTTTCAGAATAACTTTGAAAGTAGTCAGTTGAAAGAGATTTCTTCTCATCATTTGGAAAGTCATAACTATTATTAAACTTCGCATAATAAAATGGAGCGTGAACTTTAGTTGACTTCATTCGTTTTTCAAATTCATTGGCTTCATCCTCTTCTGATAGTTTAGTATTAAAAACTTTAAATGAGGCGATTCGGTGAGAAACAAGCATAGAGGTATAGTCATAAAGTGCGGGCACTTCTCTTATACCCTTTTTAAGACATTGAGGTTTCACATAACCGATTCCCCAATTTTCTTTATTCTTTTTTGGTTTGTTAAGATGAATGGTTTGGTCACTTTGACCTAATGAGTATAGCTTCTTTTCCAAATCATCTAATTTAGCAATTAAAGTCTTGTTTTCTTTAATACATAAAGAATGCATATCAGTAAGCTTATAAAAATCAATCTCACTTTTTGTCAATTTAGACTTGAGCTCACTATTCTCTTTTAGAATTATAGTCTGTTCTTTTGCGTTGGTGTCAGCGTTTGTATGTAAAACCTCAACTAATACTTTCTTCTCAGCAAGTTCATCGCTAAGTTTTTGTATCAATTGGTTTTTATTAATAATAACACCATTTTCTCGCTTAAGATTAGATTCTAACTCTTCTTGTTTTAAACTCATGGTATGCATTTTATTCATGAAATCTTTATACGATAAATCACATACCTCCTCTTCTTCATTTTCTGAATCAGCTTCAGCATCTGATTCCATCTTTCCCATCAAGCACATATTGACGGCTTCATCCTTTTCTTCTTCATCTTCTTCTTCATCTGAGTGATCCAGCCAGTATTCATCTTCAGCCATCAGCGCCTTGCCTGCCTCCTGTTACTTTGCAAGAAGCATCTTGTTCTTGTAGAATTCGGAGTTTCTAACCTTTGATATTCGGCAATTCTTGGCAAAGTGACCGGTTTTGCCATAGTTGTAGCACATGGGTGGTCCTGGCTGACTTCATCCTTCAGCTTTGTACCTCCTTTCTTCCAGTTTCTTTTCTTCCAATCTGTTTCCTTCTGTCTGATAACTTCTCTCATCAGATTTCTTCTCCTCTTGTCTCTTCCCTTCAAATCTCTTCCCTTCAAATCTTTTCCCTTCATACCTATTTCCTTCTTATCTGCTTCCTTCAATTCTTTCCTTGTGAGCATAGTTGTTGGTTCCAGAAAAATACCTCTGACTGTTTGACGTTGGATTCCTGTAGAACTTTTTCTGAAATGCATTTGTTAGAAATTGCATTGCTTGCTGCATTTGTTCATTTTCATCCGAGTCAGAGACAACATCAGCTTCAACTTCTTCTGATTCATACACAATCGTCTTGTTCTTCTTCTTCTTCACAACAAGAGCGACTGTGTCTTCAACTGTCTTTCCTTTTCTCTTTTCTGCTAGAATTTCATCCACCTCATCTTCATTTTGTCGGAGGGTTTCATACACCTCGTGAAGTGGAATCTCATTCAGGTCATTTATCTGCCTCATCTGCCTGGCAAAACTTTTCCATTCTGGTTGTAGAATACTCAGGAATTTGATATTCAGCTCGATTTGAGATTTGTTGACCTTGTTCTTGCTCAATTCGTTTAGCAATGTCACAAACCTATCATATGTTCCTTCTAGAGTTTCTCCAGTTCTGCCTTTGAATTCTTCAAAACTGTGCAGGCAGTTAGAGATTTTCAGGTGGTTCCCAATCTTTGAACCCAACATCATTTTCTCTAGTTGATCCCGCATTTGTTTGGCTGAGGCTTTGTAGCTGTCAATCTTTACATAGATTTCATTTGTAATCCCTTGTAGAATGTATGACTTGGCTAACCTGTCGCCTTTTGCTCTTAGCTTAGCATCACCTGTTAGATCCAAATCCTGTCTTTCAATGAAGTTTAGAAACCTATCCTTCCACTGTTCGTATTCCCCTCGAAAGAGAACTGGTGGCTTGGTGTCGGTTCCTATTGCGAGAGCTTCTTTGGATGTCATCCTGTATTAAATATAGAGAAAACTTGACAGATATGATCGTTAATCCAAATAAAATTTGATCACACAAGAAATTTTGTCCCCCTAGGTAGACTTAGTTTCGAAAAATTCTCAGAAATATATTCTAAGTGTGGATTGGAGCTTTGCGAGTGAGAAGGTTTGCGTTTCAAGTTGGGAACGCAAATGGAAGTTTGCGGGTCTATTGGGACGCGCAAATGGAGGTTTGCGGGTCTAGTGGGAAGCGCAAGATTGAGGTTTGCGGGTCTAGTTGGACGAACAAGATTGAGGTTTGCGGGCCTGAGGTTTGAACCGAGAAGTGGGGTTTGCGTTTCCTTTGAGAAGCGCAAAGTAGGCTTTGCGTTTGCTTTGGGACGCGCAAAGTGAGCTTTGCGATTGCTTTGGGACGCACAAAGTGAGACTTTGCATTTCGTTCTTCCTCTGCTTTGCGCTTTATTCGTCCTGAACTTCGAAAATTTGTCTAAAATCTGTTCCTGTAACGATTAGCAATAACAAACACTACCCTTATGTCTAGAAACACTTCTAGAACAGATTATGAGCACTCGATCTCACTAAAATACACTTTTTGAAGATTATTTTGATCGCACAGTGACTTACTTCACTCGACAGTTCACTCACAAAAAAATCACAAATTGATACTCGATTTAAGCTTAATACTAAAATTAATCACATACAACTCAATCTAGCATGTATTTCGATCACACCCTGATCGATTCTAACACCTAAAACACTCTAACACTCGAAATCAATTTTTCTTGAAGAACACATAGACGTTTTTCTTTTATAAAACTTGTTTTGATCTTAATCAGGCTCTGATACCAATTGTCGGTCCTTTAACAATACTACTACTATCAAGTTTTATAGAAACAACAACACAATAACGATTACCAACCTGTATTGAATATATCAAACGATTACAAGGTTGATCGATTAAGTTCTTGATGTGTTCTCTATGTTTTTCTCTCTTTTACACCTTGATGTGTGTGTTTGTTTGTGTCTGTTCTTATCTGATCTTGTTGAGAGCAACTAGAGATACACCTAATATCTAGCAAGTGTATTGAACACACTATCTAACTTAATATCTTGATATTAAATCTAGATATTATTTCCTAATAAAGTAAACTAGAAACTAACTAAACTAACTAAGTTAACTATTACAATACTTATAACTTAGATATTAAATCTAAGTAATCTAATATAATAAACAAACAATTATATTGAATTACATTGACATTTATTACAAATAGACATAGACTTTATTATCGAGAGTCGACGTTTCGGCTTCAGCTTCATATTGCGATCTTTAGTTTGGATGATCTTGAATCCAATGAGACTGTGGTCTAACAGATATGAAGGCACTTACATGTAGATCGGGCTAAAAAACACGAAATGTCGAAATCCGATAATCGTTACGAGAAAATTTTCATCATTCGGCTCCGATACCAGTTGTTAGGTCCGAGATTTGGATCATTTCATGTTTGTAACTAGGTAGGATAGGAGAAGGTTTATTTATTCTAGTGAGAGAAAGTAAACTAATCTAGAGAGAGAGAATTGTTTAATGGCTACATCTTTGATTATGAAAATATGAATGAATTATTACAAACTAAAGCCTATTTATAGTCCATCACCTACCTACTACCCTTGTTACAACTTGTAAGCCCAAGCCCATCTACAACTAAGCCCAATAGGCCCAAGGCTTTTTACAAATACAAAACAAATACAATTAAATGCTATTTACTTTCCAACACTTTTTATACATTAACAGAAGGATGAAATACCCATATAGGAGAAGTCGAGAAGTAGACTACCCAAAAAGTAGGCGAATGAAGGACTACATAAAGAGTAGCCGAAAGTTTAACTAGAGAAGAACTAACCAAAGAGTGTAAATTTTGGCCGAAAGAAGAGTAGCCGATTTTTTTTATTTTTTATTTTTTTTAGACATCAAAAGTTGAATGAGCTTCATCAAGAAGTGTAGTTCAATATCACCTTCTGAAATGTGATCTCTGATAAAATGATATCGTATATCAATGTGCTTGGAGCTAGAGTCCAGCACAGGATTGTTGGCAATAGCTATTGCACTTAAGTTGTCACATAGTATGGGTACTTTAGAGTAGTGTTGATTTTAGTCTTGAAGTTGATTCTTCATCCATAAGATTTGAGCACATCAACTCCCAACTGCAACATATTCAGCCTCGTCAGTGGAAGTGGAAACTGAATGTTGTTTCTTACTAGACCAGTTGACCAAATTTCCACCAAGTAATTTGCAGCTTCCTGTTGTGATTTTTCTATCAACTTTAGATCCTGCAAAGTTAGAATCTGAATACCAAATTAGATCAAAACTTGAGTCCTTAGGACACCAAAGACCCAGATTCATGGTACCTTTGAGATACCGAAAAATGTGTTTTACAACAGTCAAATAAGATTCCTTAAGATTGGCTTGATAAGGCACAAATAGACAAGTAACAAACATAATATCAGGTCTGCTAGCAGTAAGATAAAGAAGAGAGCCTATCATCCCTATAAAATTTGTGACATCAACCAATTTTCCATCGGGGTCAACATGAATTTTCAAAGGTGGTGTCATTGGAGTTTTCATGGGAGAACAGCTTTTAAAATTAATTTTCTTGAGGAGATTACGAATGTATTTACTTTGATTTATAAAGATCCCCTCAGAAGTTTGTTTGATTTGAAGGCCTAAGAAAAATGTGAAATCTCCCATCATGATGAGCTCATATTTGTTTTGCATGAGAGAGGCAATCTTGACAAAGAGATTCATTGGTGGCACCAAAGATGATATCATCCACATAGATTTGAACAAGAATTATATTACCTTTATTCTTCTTGATAAAGAGAGTTTTGTCAATTTTACCTCTTGAGTACTTGTTGGCAAGTAAGAATTCTGACAAAGTATCATACCAGGCACGAGGAGCCTGTTTGAGGCCATAAAGAGCTTTGTGAAGCTTGTACACATAGTCTGGATAAGTGGGGTCTTCAAAGCCAAAAGGTTGTTTCACATAGACTTATTCCGCAGGTTCTCCATTGAGGAAGGCACTCTTGACATCCATTTAGAAGACTCTGAAGTTCTTATGAGCAACATGTGTAAGAAAGATCCTTATGGCTTCAAGTCTAGAAACATGAGCAAAAGTTTCATCATAGTCAATGCCTTCTTTCTATCATATCCTTGACCAACAAGTCTTGATTTGTTGCGAATCATAGTACTTTCTCTATCCATATTGTTTCTAAAGACCCATTTGGTTCCAAAAATTGCCTTCCTAGAAAGACGTGGAACAAGTCTCTAAACCTTGCTTCTTTCAAATTGGGAGAGTTCTTCTTACATGGCGGTTATCCAACATGGATCGACCAAAGCCTCCTCAATATTCTTTGGTTCAATGATGGAGAGAAAGTTCACATAGAGACAAATGTTACCTATTCCCCTTCTAGTTTAAACATCAGCTTGTTGATCACCTATAATTTATTCAATGGGGTGATCTTTTGTCCACTTGGTAGCTGGTGGAATAGGTGAAGAGTGTTCAAAGTCTTAAACTTGAGATGTGATAGGCGTTTGTGTCAGAGCCAGCTCTTTTTGACAGAGCCTTCTAAAAATGAAACAGATGCTTCCTTAAACTGATTTTTTGACTCATATTGATGATGTACACATTGTCTCTCCTAACACCTAATAAAACAATATGATTGTCTTAATCTGTGATAGTGCAAACACTAAGTTTGAAAGTAACAATGTATCCTAAGTCACACAGCTGACTAATTCTTAAAAGATTATGCATTAGTCCTTCAACATAGTCCACATTGATGGAACCATTGGAGAGAGTTCCATAACCTCTAGTGGAACCTCTAGAGTTATCTCCAAAGGTTACAGAAGGTCCTTTTTCAGTGACATAGTTGATGAGAAGAGATTTGTTTCCGGTCATGTGTCTTGAACATCCACTATCCAGATACCAGATTTGTTGATGTTCAAATACCTGCAATCACAGAAAAATGGTACCCATTTTGAGGTGGGTCATGTAGGGTTAAACGTGGAAGAAGAAGAGTCATAAAGATTATTTCTTTCTATAAGATCTTTAGGACAATCCGTTGCTAAGTGACAATTGTCCCCCATAATTATAGCATTTTCTATAAATAAATACTTTATTTGATTTCTGACCTAGATTTTTGTCTTTGCCCTTAACATTAACTTTAAAGGATTTGGAGGAGGAAGGTGAAGGGTTAGGCTTTGGTCCAAGGATTCCTTTTTCAGAGGAAGGGAGAGATGAGCTAGAGATACCCTTGGATTTAGATTTCTTCATGTTCACACACCTGGGAATGAACTTGGTTGAAGAACATGAGGTTCATTTTTGGAAGAAGAGGGAATTTTTCTTTATAAAGGTAAATCAGAAACTACTAATTTTACTTTGTCAAAGTTGGAGAACTTCTTTGAGGAAGGTTGAGAATTTTTCTTTGGAAATTTTGAAGGTTTAGGAGAGGAAGAAGTAGCCTCATCAAAATTTAAGGATTTTAGAAGATCATGAATAGGATTGACAAAATCATTTGAACCTTGAGCTTCATCAGGTTGAGACATGGGAGTAGATTCTTTGGCTTTGACAAACATTCCAAATTTCAAGGAGTCATGGAGATCTAAAGAGTGCACAAATTGTCAGGATCGAATTCTCAACAAGAATTATAAATACTCAGAAACAATATCAAAGAAGTTGCGGAATAACACTTTGATATTCAATGTAACAGTAAACAAACAGTGTATATGATTAACAACTTGTAAACTTGTATTGAATGATTAAAATCACAATATTACACACTCAACCTCAATCTTGAAGAACAGACTCTTTCAAGACGAATTCTACTTCTCTAGAATTAGGAACTATGCCTTGAGGTTGATTTTTCTCTCTAGAACTAAAACTTAGAATGAATTATTTTTTCAAAAGTTATCTCACTATTCTAAACAATACAATATATATACTGAAGATAAAAGATAATTACAATTTATACAATATCTCCAGAATATCTTCCATCATTATCTCTAAGCTTCCATGAATATCTTCAGTTTATCCAGCTGTCATACTTTCCATACAGATCTCCATCTTATAAGCAGTATTAATCATAAGCAGCATTAATACTCTGAGCAGTATTGATCTCTTAGCAGTAGTAACTCCAGCAGTACTAATCTTGAAGAGCAGCACTAACTTTGTTCCAGCAGCATTAACTTCAACTGGCAGCATTAACTCAGAAGTATTAACCTTAGAAGTATTAACTTAAGAAGTATTAACCTCAGAAGTATTAACCTCAGAAGTATTAACCTCAGAAGTATTAACTTCAGAAGTATTAACCTCAGAAGTATTAACTTTAGAAGTATTAACCTCAGAAGTATTAACTTCAGAAGTATTAACCTCAAAAGTATTAACCATGTTGAACTAGCAGTATTAACACATTCAGCAGTAGTATCCATCCTTGGCATCTTTCAGACCCAACAATCTCCCCCTAACTTAACTTTTCAAAACTGAGAAGTTAAGTTCTTCAACATAGAGTATTTATGATAATTTCAAAACTTTCTGCAATTTCTAGTTCTTCTTGATTCAGTTTCTGCTGTTATCTTCTTTTCTGATTCTACTGTTATCTTCTTTTCTGTTTCTGGTGTAGTTACTGCTTTGTTTCAGCTTCTTCACTTATCTCCCCCTCAAAATAAGATTTCATATCAATACAAACTTTAATTTTCTTCTTTTTCAGTACCAGCTTCTTGATATGATCTATCTGCTAGTGATAAGAAGTGATCACCTTTTCATCTCTTTTATCTCCATAATTTGATTGTGAACTCTCAGACTAATTATACCAAGTGTATCCATCAATTCTTTGTAGTTAAACTGTCCTCACCTCCTTTAGGTGTGTTTACCACCCTTGAATGATCCTTGGATCTTTTA
This sequence comes from Arctium minus, assembly GCA_954870635.1. Taxonomy (NCBI): domain Eukaryota; kingdom Viridiplantae; phylum Streptophyta; class Magnoliopsida; order Asterales; family Asteraceae; genus Arctium; species Arctium minus. The sequence goes on along the minus strand of OX941084.1, from coordinate 104,418,812 downwards.
GTAGAGATCTTCTGCCTAGCAGAAGCACCTTCTACTCCCTTGGTTTCTTGGCACCTGGGACCTTTAGATAATTACTCATCTAAAGTTGCCATGGGGAAGGTCTTAGTAATATTCACACTGTCTTGTCCTGCACTTTGTGCAAAGTCAGTAGTGTGAGCCTTACAACCCATATGCTCAACCCTCTCCTCAGTGAGCACCTCCTTGGAGTTGGGAGACACCCCTGTGGTTTCCCTGTAGATATACTCTAAAGGAGAATCCTCCCTTAGAGGGCTTAAAGGCTTAGTGGGTGAAGGTACAAGAAGAGAAGGAGCCTTCTTTACCTTTTTCCTTGAATAAGTTTGGGTTATGGGAGAAGTTGGTTTATCAAGAAGAGACTGGGGAATTGATATAGAGTGGGAAGGTTGGGATTGGCTAGCAGTGGGAATGTCTAATGAGGGCCTTGACCCTGCTGCCATACCTTCTTGTGGTTGGGACACCACCATCATTGTTGAGAACAATGGGGTGTCAACTCCTTCAGAGTCCCTAGCAGATCTTCTCATGTTTGAGAAAACCTTGCCTTTAGGGGGTTTAGGTACATATACCTCATCAAAGTGAGGTATGTCCGTCAATTCATTATTAAGTACTTCTTGTACAAACCTTGGATACAGATAAAAGCTTTTTGATTGATATCCAGGTTTGACATTAAATCATTGAAGATCATTTTTAGGTATAGAAAACTTACATTAGCAGTAGTAACACTTATCAGCAGCATTAACACAGACTGGCAGTAGTAACACATACCAGCAGCATTAACACAGTCTGACAGTATTCACTGAACTAGAAGTACTAACTACCTTTCAGTATTAGCAACCTGAAACACTTACAGACACAAGGTTAGTAGTACCACATACCATAAAATTTTCAAAAGTTACTTTATCTTTTGAAACTATACCTTTTTCACTTTTCTTACCTTCTGCTGGATCAGAAGTAACATGTCCTCCATTAAATATTTTAAAGAATTTGAAGGCAGTCCATGTTCCTTGTTATGTGCCAAGAGCAACCATTATCTTCATTCCAAATGCTCTTCCTCTTGAGCTTTTGATTGCCCTGCACACTTGATAAATCAGTTAGTCTTTGATGGAACCCAAGCCAAAGTGGTCTTGGGTTGACCTTTCTCATTAATATAATCTGTCAGTTTGGTCTGAATGAGTTGTTTAGGAATCTCATGACTGGAGTACTTTGTCAAGATTATAGGCTTGGCTGCATTACTACTAGAAGCAGCACTAGCCTTGTTAGCAGTACTAACTTGGTTAGCAGTACTAATCAAGTTAGCAGCACTATTCTTGTTAGCAGTACTATCTGGGATAGCAGTACTAACAGGTTTCTTTGCAATTGGAACCCAAACTTGAGCAAAGTTGTTTGCTTTCTTTGTCTTCAAGTTACTCCTTTGTTTATTTGAAGTATTTTTCTTAGTTTTAGCAAACTTGTTTTGAACATGAGACTTTTTAGGTGCTCTGTTCTCAGCCATTTGATTCCTTCCTTGCTTCCTATAACCAAAGGAGTTTTGAGTTTGTCTTTGAAAATTAACTCTTTGGTTGATAGGATTGAAACAACAGTATTTGGCAACATGATTAAGCTTTCCACAGATAAAACAAGGTTTTGGTCTATTGATTTTACTCAGATCAACCCCTTGTTTTTGTGCCCACTGATTATTCCAATTTCTCTTATTTCCCCTTGGTTTATCATGTTTTTGGGGCTCAGACTTATTGCAAGCACACTGTTGACAAGGAGCAGGTTTAACAACTGTGGTCTGTTTGTAGTGGACTTTGTTAGACTTTCCCTCAGTCTTCTCAATGTTCTTAGATTTGACCCAAGTCTTTCCACATCCCTCATTGGTGATAATGTGATTTTCTAGAGGAATCTCACCACTCACAGTGTTCTCCTTATTTTTTTCACTAGAGTTCTCTTCTTCAGAGTCTGTTTCAACCACCACTTTTTCTAATGGATCTACCTTAGTGGCTCCATTAGATAATTCCTTCCTATCCTTGGTCTCTAGCAAGTCTGATATAGGAGGGATGTAGTTGTTGTTGTATGGTGGTGGGGTGGTGTTATAGCCTATTCCTCTTCTAAGTTTATCATGGATTTGAGTTTGGAGCAAAGAGTCCATTGCTTTTGAAGCATTGGAAAATTTCTCAATATCCAGCTTGGCTTTCTCAAACTCACTCTTTATCTTCTCATTCTCCTCTTTAGTCTTTTTCAGCTGAAGTTCTAGGTCATTCTTTTCCCACTTCCAGTAATTTGTATCATAAGAATGTTGAAGTTCATTGGCTTGAAAAACTTTAATCTGTTCCTCAAAGCTCTCAACGATTCTTACATATTCTTTTATATCTCTCTCTAATCTTTTAAGATCATCACACATACCCTGATTGTGACCCCTGTATCTTTGAACAATTTCAATACAGGATTTAGAGCAAAGGTTAGATGTTACCTCAGTGGGAATGGCAGTGCTTGTCGATTCTGATTCTTTAGCCATGATGATTGATGTTGAATGAATGTTTCTGAGAATACTAGCTCTGATACCACTTGTCAGGATCGAATTCTCAACAAGAATTATAAATACTCAGAAACAATATCAAAGAAGTTGCGGAATAACACTTTGATATTCAATGTAACAGTAAACAAACAGTGTATATGATTAACAACTTGTAAACTTGTATTGAATGATTAAAATCACAAGATTACACACTCAACCTCAATCTTGAAGAACAGACTCTTTCAAGACGAATTCTACTTCTCTAGAATTAGGAACTATGCCTTGAGGTTGATTTTTCTCTCTAGAACTAAAACTTAGAATGAATTGTTTTTTCAAAAGTTATCTCACTATTCTAAACAATACAATATATATACTGAAGATAAAAGATAATTACAATTTATACAATATCTCCAGAATATCTTCCATCATTATCTCTAAGCTTCCATGAATATCTTCAGTTTATCCAGCTGTCATCCTTTCCATACAGATCTCCATCTTATAAGCAGTATTAATCATAAGCAGCATTAATACTCTGAGCAGTATTGATCTCTTAGCAGTAGTAACTCCAGCAGTACTAATCTTGAAGAGCAGCACTAACTTTGTTCCAACAGCATTAACTTCAACTGGCAGCATTAACTCAGAAGTATTAACCTTAGAAGTATTAACTTAAGAAGTATTAACCTCAGAAGTATTAACCTCAGAAGTATTAACCTCAGAAGTATTAACTTCAGAAGTATTAACCTTAGAAGTATTAACTTCAGAAGTATTAACCTCACAAGTATTAACTTCAGAAGTATTAACCTCAGAAGTATTAACAACAGAAGTATTAACCATGTTGAACTAGCAGTATTAACACATTCAGCAGTAGTATCCATCCTTGGCATCTTTCAGACTCAACACAAAATTCGCATCACTATTGTCTTGCGAAAAGTTCAAAGCTTGTGAAATTCTAAGACTAGATTTCGCATCTCTCTTGGTGCGGAAAGCAAGAATTAGCACATCTCTTCGTGCGGAAAGTGTGAAAATCGCATCCTTCGACGTGCGAAATCTTAGAATTCGCATCACTCGGTGTGCGAAAAGTGTTGTTTGCATATCCTTTTGTGTGCAAATTTATTCTTGTGTGCGAAAAGTGTTATTAGTTGCATGAGGATTCTATACTTAGTCATTTTTTACTGAGTTTTTTCAGGAATCTTGACACTTTCTGATTCTATGTATAAAGATCTAGGCATTTTGATCAAGATGACTTCTAGGGATTCTCTTTCTATTTCCACTGATGTCAAGCCACCCGTTTTCTTCAAAGGTGAGTACGAGCAGTGGATGGATAGATTTTTGGATTTTTTGGATAGACATGCAAATGGTGACAACATAAAGATCTTTATAGAAGAAGGTCCTATGGTTCCTATCACTACTACAATACCAGATGAGGAATCATCAGACAATGAAGATGGTAATGAGCCTAGAGAGCATAAAACAAAGAAGGTTCCAATTGATTTTTCTAAGTGTTCAGAAGAGCAGATGAATAGATACAAAGCTGATAAGCATGCTAGATCACTACTTCTATAGAGTATACCGAAAGAGATCTACATTAAGATTGATAGTTACAAGAAAACTGCTAAGAAAATGTGGGATCAACTGGAAAAGATGATGATGGATTCAAAGACTGGAAACCAAATGAAGGTGGCTAACTGCATTAATAACTATGAAGAGTTCAAGGCCAAATCTTGTGTAAGTTTAGAGGAAACTTATGAAAGATTTTGTTATACCCAGATTTTATCAAGTTCTTTCTAATTCAATTACACAAACAAGATATGTAATCTACCTGTTTCAATTCAACTTCAAATTATACGATTACAATATGTTTCTCTCTTTATCTCTCTAGAACAAGACTCTCTCTATCTCTCTCTACAAAATGTTCTCTCTGAACTACAATCTGATACATGCACACGTTGGAACTCTACTACGACTTCTAACAACTAACTCTAAGAAAGAAGCTAGCTATATACCTGTTAGTATATTTTGTTGTATCCAAGATTTAATGTAGAAAAGTCAAGATTTGTCTAAGTCCTGTAAAGTCAAAGTCTGTAAAGTCTAGCTTAGTCAATGTGGTTTCATTGTAAGCCTTATGATTGGTGACCGTATATAAGCTTGTAGCTTTGTAAGGGATGTAACTAGAACTTTGAATCATTCTAAGTGAAAATACGACTTGTGAATTTTTCTCTCTCTACACACTCTCTCTCTCTAGAATCTTAATTGTCAAATTCTTGATTTTGATTGTTATGCTTGAAAACTGGAACTAACATTTGGTATCGGAGCTAGAAAAAATCATTCAAATTACTTGAATTAGATCGATTTACTGATTTTCACGAAAAACATGCAAAATATTTTTCGTAAATCTACTGTTTTATCAAATTCGTTTTGATTAATCATTTGTAGTGATTGAAAATGGGTTCATAGTAATCGTTTGTTGTTCTAGGAACTTTCTTGTTCACATATAATCACGAATTAATCACTAAATCGAATTCAATTTTGAATTTTTGTGAATTTTAGTTTGGAAAATGTCGAACACTGAATTTTGATCAATTTTCAGTGATTTAGGTGTTGTTAATCATATAATTAGACTAGAAAAGTGTTCATTATCAATTTTCGATCATATTTGTGCATTATCAAGTATTAATTGCGGGTTTTGAAGTTTTTGGATCGAATTCGTGAACTCAACTGAAGAACACGCTAGATTTGAAAAACATGCAGGATTCAAAGTGAAGAACACGCACATCACTAAACGCGTAAAGCAACGAAGAACACGCACTTAGTTGTCTAAGCGAAGAGGAAATGCGCACGAGCCTACTTGCGTGAAGTGATTGCAACAGTAATCTGCGAGTTCTTGTGGTTTGCGAGAAAAAGTTTTGCGAGAACTTAAAGTGTCAAAAAGTTTCTAAGTGTTGAACACGCACATCATGACTTACGAGAACATAAAACGTGCATGCTTTGTTTAGCGAGAAGCCAAAACGCGCACATAGTTATTTGCGCGAACCAAGAAACTCGCACGTAGCGTTCTGTGCGAAGTGAAGTTTATTCCACAGTGTTCTGCGAGGTTTAGTGTTTTGCGAGTTTGCGCCTTAGAAATTTTTTCAAAATTTTCAAGTGTTGTTCAAATTTGATTTTCAAGTCAAATTTTTTATGAATATTTTGGGAACGATCATTTCAAGCATACATTCAATATGTCAGAAAAAAATTTATCTAGGGGAGCTGCCCCCTCGACCCCGCAAGGGCATTTCCCCTTGACCCCACCCACTAACCGGGTAGCGGGACCCCCATGCTAAGTTTGCGGAGGGGGACACATTTCTGATAGTGGTCATAATTTTTTGATTTTTGACGATCATTTTGAAGTAAAAAAAAATTCAGATATCAAGATGTCTAAAGATTTTTTGTCAGGAAGAGATGTTGCCATCTTATACATGCCTGAAATACCTGCAATAGAGGTTGAACGTGATAAGATTCATGATCTTAAATCTAAATTGTTAAACTCTGATAAGATTCCTATATGTGCCAAATGTACTGTTATCCCAGTTTAATCTAGTTGGTAAACAATCAATCAAGTAATCAAGCAACACAATAATAATCAAGAGATATAAAGATTAATAATAACGTACCAATCCCTTGAATAAACAATGAAACCCTTGAGTGTTCTTGATACCCTTTGAATACAGAGAAAATACGGATAACTATTTAGAAAATTATCAAAGTTCTTTCAAGGTTAACCTAAAACTAAACAAATCAAAACTTTAAATACCCAGGCCATATGGGCTTTAACCTTAATGGGCTTTCTAATGGGCTTGGGCCCAATAGCTTAATAACTATTAACTTATTACATAATAAACCCTCTAATTAACTTTAGCACAATTGCAGTTTAAACCCTTAACTTTAACTTTAATCTTGAATACAATTTATGATCCAACAATCTCCCCCTTTGGATTCAAGATTAAAAAAAAATTGCAATTGTCTTCAAGTCTTCACTTGTATTCTCTTATCTTCAGATATGTCATTGATAGCTTCAGAACTTGTAGCTTTAAAATCTTCAAATTCTTTAAAATCTTCAGATCTTCAGATTATATTCTCCCTTTTTGTATCTTCTCCCCCTTTTTATATCTTCTCCCCCTTTTTGATGAGTGGTGAGAATCAACATCATCAAAACTTGGAAAAACAATCTCCCCCTTTTTAAGACAATCTCCCCCTTTGTGTATGATCATCATGTAAGCATAGTCTTCATCATGTAACGAGCCCTGTATGAAATAAGAGCAGTCTCTCCAAATGGAAAGAGTGATTATCTCAATCTTTTCAGATTCAAATAAAAAGTAGGAACCATTCAAATTTTTTCAAATTCAAACAGTTAATAAGTGTAACCCTGAATCAACAAATGACTCAGTTCGAATGCCTGTCAGTAACACAAAGTTACTGAGTAACACAAAGTTACTATATAAGGAGCTGGTTTGATGTAGACTCCCCAGGTCTTCCATTCAATCATCGAATAACACATGGTTTTCTATGAACGTTCTGACAGAAAACAAATTTCTGTGTGCTCGTGCATGTGTATGAAAGAATTAAGCATAGATGATTGCTTTTCAATATAGGCTCAAAGTATGTAAAGTTGTTGAGACAACAACAAATTATACAGAGACTCAATGTGCATGAGAAAGGGTTCGAAGGTGGGGCAACTTTCCTTCTTTTTCAATATTAGTATCTTCCAAATGAAGAACCAATAGCGTATGTGTTGCTTCCCCAGAAAATGTGAAACATTCTCTTTTTGAGAAAAGAATGAGTAGCTGGTGGGGTTGTATGCAAGAGATGGCATGGGCTAGTTGCCTATTTCAATGATGGTCACCAAAGAATGTGATCCAATCAGATTATGTGGCTGCCCGGCTCAGAAAGAAGTTTGGTGCAGAGTTTAATATTCTTTTACTCTGTTCTCTCACCCTCTTTCTTTTAATGCTCACGTCTAACCAATCTCTCTTTTTCATTTTACCTCTTCACACACCATCACTCAAATCTTTTGACCCTTCTCCCCTCAATCACTCAGGGAATACTTCCTGGGTAGGAAACACTGGTTATCGTGAATCCATGGAAGTTCTGTTAAGTTCTCACACTGAATCCCATGCATTTTCCTAAAAGAAACATGCTGTTCAACAGGCTATTGTACATGTAAGCACTTGACTTAGGTGTACGATTGTTAATTAACTCATATGCTGTTTTATTAAATCGCTTGACCACAATGGTACGGTTCTGTGTAAAACATGCTGTAGCGACTGCCTCGGCCCAAAGGTACATGGGTAGATCTGAGTAAGCAAGCATAGTACGAGCTGCTTCAACCAGAGTGCGATTCTTCCGTTCAACAATGCCGTTTTGCTGTGTAGTGTAGGCTGCGGAGAAGTTGTGTGAAATACCCACGGAAGTAAGATAACTCTTCAGGGTGTCATTCTTGAACTCCGTGCCATTATCACTGTGAATAGTTCTTACTGGCAGTTGAAGACGTACTTGAATACGCTTGATGAAAGCGATAATCAACTCTGGCGCATCTGACTTGTTGCGAAGAAACTCGAGCCATGTATACCTTGAGTAGTCATCTATCATTACCAACACATATTTCTTTCCGTTGAAAGATGCAGTGCGCATTGGGCCACAAAGGTCCATATGAAGAAGTTCCAGTGATGATGAGGTCGATGATTCAGCTTTGGACTTGAAGGAGCTACGCTTCATTTTGCCCAACTCACATGCGGAACAGAGTGAGTCTTTTTCGAACCTCATTTCTGGTAGACCTTTGACCAGACCTTGTCTTTGTAGCTTCGCTATAGATCGGAAATTCTGATGAGACAAGCGTCGATGCCACGTCCATGATTGTGCTTTAGAAGCTTTGGCTAGTAGACATACTGGACGTATGGCAGACAGTGTAGGGAAATCTACATAGTATAGATTTCCATGGCGCTCAGCTTTGAAGACTTCGTAACCATCGTGATCTTCTAGATAGCAATGAGTGGTTGTGAAGCGGACTTGATATTGCATGTCACAGAAGTGACTGGTACTGAACAGATTGTGATCAAGTCCTTCAACATATAGCACTTTTTGAATCTTCACAACACCGTTATCGAGCATTCCATATCCTCTGACGTGGCCTTCGCCTTCAGAATTTGCAAATCTAACTGCTTCGGCAGGCTCCTCCACATAGTTATGCAAGAGGTGCTTGAATCCTGTCATGTGGCGTGAACATCCGGAATCTATTACCCACAATCGACAGGCCTGCAAAAGAGACAATTAGTTTTGCTTAGGCACCCATATCAGGATGGGTCCTTCGCGGTTAGCATCAAGCAACTCAGGAATATCATCTGGTTTGACTTTCACTCTCCATTCATAACGCGGTTTTGGAACCCATTTCCAAACCATCTTAACATTCAATTCCTGAAAGTGCTTTTTAGAAGTAGGATTGGCAACCTTAGCACGATACACTTTTGGTTGTGTAGAAGAATCAGAATTAGAATTAGACTTAGAGTTCAGCTTAGCTTTGCTTTTATTCTTTTTGGACTTAGGAGGGGAGTAGTATTTGAATGAATTATCCCAACAGTGTTTGCAATAAAGATTCTTTCGAGCAAAATTCATAAACTTAGATTTATCGGAACAAATCTTACATTTATGTTTATCAAAAGAAGTACTATTCAAAATAACACTGTCTGTAGGACAACTACTAGAATTCAAACTATTCTTTTTATTCAAACTAAGATCTTTATTCTTCTTACTCTTCCCAACTCCATTTCCTCTTATATCTGAAACAGAAACAGGAACCTTGTTAGTCTCTAACTTAGAAGGTGGTTCTTTTCTAGTGCTCTTTGAAGTCTCACCCTTTTCAAAAATACTCGGTGGATATTCAGGACAGTCAGAGTAAACAACTGTAGGTTTTGCAGGAGCATCAAATTCTGGATTGCTTCTTACCTTCCAGCTTGGATCATTGAACATCTGTTTATCACTTGAAGCATTTTTAAACATAGTAACTTTCAAATCATTGATCTCTATGCAAAGCTCTTGATTTACTTTTAAAGACTTTTCAAGTTTATGTTTGAGATCAAAGTTTTCATCTTCAACCTCATCAAGAGACTGTTGCAACAAATCGATTTGCTTCATCAATTCAGATGTATGATCATTCACAGAATTTGATCCCTTTGAATTAGAAACAGGATCAGAGTCTGAAGCATTCATCATTTCAGAAAATGTATCTTCAGTCATGGACTCAATAAACTCCGTTTTATCATTTTGAACACAAGATTCATCCGCGGTAGCAGTAACTTCTTCAACCTCTTCAGGAAGTAAAGGTTTAGAAGCAATGGGAGTTGAGACTGATGGTATAGTAGATGGATCAACATCCGATTCATACTCATCAAATTTGCATGCAGTCTCAGGTAGAACTGTGTTGGTGCTCACTGATTCTTTAGAAGGTGTGGTAAATAGTGATTCAAACTCAGTAAATTCGATATTTCGAGTTGCATAGCTTTCGTTCAAATCACCATATGTAAAACCAACAGATTTAAAAAGATTTTGAGAATCAGTGTCACCAGACTTGTTCTTTCCCATTTCTTCTTGACCTTTGGTCTCTTCAGAAGGTTTAGGAGAACTTGCTTCAACAAAAGTAGCGCGAATGTCAGGAATGGGTTTTATTTTCGGAGCCAAATTTATCAAAATTATATAGGTGCTCCGGTGCCTTGGAGTTTGTAAAACCTTTCGTCTTGGAGTTTATTGGTCAACAGATTTAATGTCTGTTCAGTCTGACCTCGTTTCATGTTAATGTCCTCCAGTTGCTTTATTTTGGTGTAAGCTTCATTTCTTTCTTTATAACAAACTTCAAATTTGATTTGAAACTCACCCTTTTCAGCATTAAGATTCACAAGATCTGTTTCTAAACCAGATATTTTTTCTTTTAAAGACTCTTTTTCAGCTTTTAAATCATCTTTTTCCTTTTCCTTTTCTTCCACAACAACTTTTAAAATAGCATTTTCATCACGAAAGCTTAAAACAGATTGATGTGCAGAGCTAAGTTTACCTTTCAGTAAAGCAAATTCATCTTTCATGCCATGTATTTGGGTCATTAAAGATTCAATAAGTTCAGAATTTTCACTTACCTCAGAGTTTGCTTCTTCGGATTGTGTCTCAGAGTCTTCATCGTCACCTTCCAGCTTTGCCATGTAAGAAACTTGGGTGAAATGTGCTTGCTCCTCGTCATCAGAACTTTGGAACAGCCAGTTCTCTTCTTCAGCCATTAGTACTTTTCCTTCTTCAGCTTTCTTGGCAATTAGTGACTTTCTTGAGTAGTACTCTGAGTTCTTCACTTTCTTGAACTTGCAGTCCCTTGAGAAGTGCCCAAATTTGCCACAGTTGTAGCATCTTCCTGGTTCATCCTTTCGCTCTTCTCGCTTCTCCTCTCTCTTTCCTTCTCTTCTATCTTCCTTCCGATCTTCTCGTCCTTCCTCTCTCTTTCCATGCCTCGGCTTGTATCGCATCTCAGACTTCTCTTTCTTGTATTCATCATACTTTGGCTTTGAGTAAAATCTTTTCTTTCCAAAGCTCTTCTTGAATCGTCTCGTAATGAGAGCCAAGTCTTCAGAGAACTTTTGAATATCAGGATCTGAATCAACTTCCAACTCTTCATCACTTGAAACAGAGTCAGAGTCAGTAACTTCGGTAACTAAAGCTTTGGACGCCTTTTTCTTCGACCTTGCAGAGGATACAGAACCTTTGCCGGCTATGAGAGCCACAGAATCCTTCAGATGATTAGACTCATTATTCATAGATCTCACCTCATCCTCATGTTGAGCAAGAGTAGAGAAGATATCGGTGACATTTTCTCGAGCCATATTCTTCGACATCTGGAGGTTGATAGCAAAGTTCTTCCATTATGGATTCAGATTCTTGATGAACTTGTAGTTTATCTCAGAAGCAGATTTGGCGATTTTGTTCCTCCGCAAGTCATTGAGAATAATGTTGTACCTATTATAGGTATCTAAAAGCAGCTCTCCTTCTTTGGCATGAAATCCCTCGTAAGCATTTATGCACAGATTCTGCTTAGCTTGAATAGAAGCTTCACTTCCTTCAAACTGCCTTGCTAGTTCATCCCAGATTCCTTTAGCAGTACTTTGACTGTCGACACGATTGTAGATGTCGTTTGGAATTGCCATCGTCAGATAGATTAGAGCTTCTTCTTCTAACTTGAGTTGGTTTTTCTGCTTTTCAGTGAAGAACTGAACAGGCTTAGGAATATCTCTGTCAAGGATTTCAGGAGAGGAATCTGTAGCAGGTTGACCCTTTACTGTGATCATTGGAGTTTTGGGACCTTCAATGATTATTGTCATGAACTCTCTATTCTTGTGATTCAGAAACTGAATCATTCTTGTCTTCCACTGTTGATACTCATTTGCCACGAGGACAGGAGGTTTGACTTGAGAACCCATCGAGAGAAGCTAATTCGACATCTTAGCTGTACGGTTAGTAAATAGAATTTTCTGTACCAAGACAACCAACTAGATGAGATCGTTAGAATCAAAAGTAAAGACTACACTCAAAAATTTTCAGAAAAAAAAAAAAATTTCCAAAAATAATCAAATGCAGTCCTCGCACACGGTATAAAGCACTAATATCTATGAATAAAATACTGAAAAATTAAGAAGATTTTGATCAAGAGCAAAACTTTTGTCCCCCTTCGCAGACTTAGCATGAGGGTCCCGCTACCCGGTTACCGGGTGTGGTCAAGGGGCAACGCCCTTGCGGGGGGTATGGGGGCAGCGCCCCTAGAAAAAAAAATAGGCTTTTAGAGGCCCTGTTACAGCTTGCAAAAATTTGTCTAGGACTGGAAAATGTGCTTCGACCGGTCAAATGTAAGACCGGAGAATGAACTGTACCGGTCGAAGGAAAGACCGGAGTATGCAAGTACCCGGTCGAATGGCAAGACCGGAGTAACAAGTATCCGGTCGAATGGCAAGACCGGGAATACGAGTATCCGGTCGAATGGCAAGACCGGATTAACAAGGTATCCGGTCGAAAGGCAAAGACCGAAGTAACAAAGTATCGGTCGAATACTAGACCGGAAACCACTAAGGTCCGGTCGATGCACCTACCCGGTCGAAGCAAAGACCGGGGAATGCTAAGGTTCGGTCGTAGGGAATGACCGGAGATCACAACTACCCGGTCGAAGTAAAGACCGATGTTTACAACTACCCGGTCGAAGGTGCAAGACCGGAGATACAACTACCCGGTCGAAGGCTCAGGTCGAATAGGTATCGGTCAAACAATAATATCGATAAACACGATGAATGACCGAAGAACACGATGAGTTTCTGGATTCGACCGAAACCAAACCCAGAAAATTGAAACGACCGATGAACACAATTAAACCAACAATTCAACCACTTTATGATCTATAATGCGATTAATTAATCAGATAGCATTCAGAAGCATGAATCTCAACTAATCAGATTAACTTTTAAACCAATAAGCACATTAATGCATGAAATCGGATGAACAGTACTCGCAATGAATAGTAACTCGATGAACAGTGATTTTTGATGAACAGTATTTTTCGATGAATAGTAAAAATTTTTGATTTTTTTTGGCTCTGATACCAATTGTTATCCCAGTTTAATCTAGTTGGTAAACAATCAATCAAATAATCAAGCAACACAATAATAATCAAGAGATATAAAGATTAATAATAACGTACCAATCCCTTGAATAAACAATGAAACCCTTGAGTGTTCTTGATACCCTTTGAATACAGAGAAAATACGGATAACTATTTAGAAAATTATCATAGTTCTTTCAAGGTTAACCTAAAACTAAACTAATCAAAACTTTAAATACCCAGGCCATATGGGCTTTAACCTTAATGGGCTTTCTAATGGGCTTGGGCCCAATAGCTTAATAACTATTAACTTATTACATAATAAACCCTCTAATTAACTTTAGCACAATTACAGTTTAAACCCTTAACTTTAACTTTAATCTTGAATACAATTTATGATCCAACATGTACTAATAATTCTCAATCTGACTTTACAGGTATCATCAAGGCAAGAGAGAGAATGAGATTAAAGAGAAAGAGGAAGAAATTGAAATGAAAGAAAAGGTGATAGAGGTTAAAGACAAAATAATCATACAAAAAGAGAGAAAGATAACCAATCTTTAAAGCATGTTGAAGACAACTAAACAACAAACATCATAACTTAAAGTTGAATCAGTTGATCTGCACATCAAGTTTAAGGCTTTTGAAGAAAAGATATCTGCTTTGGAGACAAAGAATGCTAATCTAATGAAAAGTCTTCTAGCAAATAAAGACAAAACTGATCTGAAGATAGATTCTACTCAACAACTGTCTGATCTTTCTAAGAAAACTTTACAAGAGAAAAAGGATTTGGAGCTAAGATGTTCAAAACTCTCTAAACAAGTGTCGGAATTTGAAAAGATAATAATTATTGAAAGAGACACATTTGCAAAAGAGAGACAAGTTCTTGAGGATAAAATCACTGAATTTCCCAAACAAATTTATGTTTTACAAGACTTGCTTGAAAAAGAAAGACAAATTTTTAAGGAAAAGAAGAAGTCTTTTGAGCTTGAAAAGAAAAATACAGAAAAGAGAAATTTCGGGATCTTCAAGGAAATTTCTGAAAAGACCAAGAACTTGGAAAAAGATTTTGAGCAAGAACGTCAAATCTTTGAATCCGAAATATCTAATCTCACATCCAATATATATGTTCTGTCATCAGATGTTCAAAAAGAACAGATGGTAAAATCTGATTTGAAAAAGAAGTTTGACACACTTATTGCTGAAGGAAACATTTTGACTAAAAAGATAAAACAACTTGAAGTTGTAGATGTTGAATTGTCAGAGATGATTTCAGTTGACGTAATCAGTCAATCACCTTATGACAACTCAACTGAATCAATTTGTTCTTTTAAAACAACTTCAAGTTCTATTCATGAAAATGTTTTCAAAAAGAACAGTGTCAAACCAAACATTGTCAAATCAAATCAGATTCATCCATCAAATCTATTTTATGACAAGTCTGTTGATAGTCCAACGAGCTTCTATGTCAAAACTCTTGGAAAACATTCAAAGAAAGGACAGATGGTTTGGAGAGTGAAGAATTCTCCTGATGATGAGAAGAAGAAGGACAAATCGTCAGCATCCACATCAAATGCCAAGAAGAACAGTGCTCATAAAGGTAAATCTTTTGGTAATTCTGATATGTTTTATTCTACTAATCATTTGATCAGGATTGCTCAGAAGAAAATTTGTTGTTCTTACTATGGAGAGAATGATTTTGTTCAAAAAGAATCTGCTCATAACTGGTACGGATCTTACAGAATAACTTCTCAGAAAAGTAATTTTAAAAGATTTAAATCTATTGAGAATTGGATTCCTAAATCTAACTTACCAGGACCGAAATACCAGTGGATACCAAAACCTGTTAAATTTGTTTTGCAGGTACCACAAGTGTAGGGGAGTAAGATGTTTGACTTCTAGTGAAAACAGTCTAGGACTCGTACCTCAAAGAATTATGGCTCTCGAATAATACAGTTCAAGACACGCACCTCAATGTCAAGAGTATGGCTTCTGATTACAACAGATCAGGACCCGTTCTTCCATGTTCAGATAAGGATATTATGTAAATATCCAGGGGAGCTTATTTGAATTCAATCATCATATCATGATTTGAGGGGGAGCTTAAACGTTTGCAAGTATCTTCTGATCTTAATCTCTGATTGTTTGAAAGAAGAACAACTTTTGAACATGAAAAATGTTTTCTTAAATGTTCAAACCACTTCTCTATTCTCAAAAGATTTCACGAATTAAGAAGTGTGATTTCAAATGTTTTTCATTATTGAGCGTTAATGTTTAACTGACCGTGTGTTTCCAAAGATCAATACTTGTGTATTATCTTGCCTATATATTGTCAAGTATTTATACACTCCGGTTCAGTACTTCATTTGATTTTGTTATTACCATTTCTCATAAAGAAACAATTTTTGGATGGTAATACCCTCGTTTGTAATTCACTGTTGTTGAGCAAAAATCATCATTTCAACTTGAGCGTTCGTTGCTAAATTGTTTATATTCGTTCATATAAACAAACTATTAAATTCTTTGATACACTAACCACGATATTTGATCTTATTGATACGTTGTCTGATTCTCAAAACAATTCTCTTGATTTAATTTCATTCATTCAATATTTTTGTTTTGAGAGATCTTCAAAGTTTAAATGCTCAAATTTCATTCATATCCTTAATGAGCATACTTTTTAACAATGTTATCATATTTGTGCTTAACTGTTCAAGTAAAATTGTTGAGCAACCATTCTTTTAGGACAAAATTACATGGGATTCATGTGAGAGCTTAAACAGAACTTCCATAGATTCATGTTAACGTGTATTTCCTACCCCGGAAGTTATCCTAGAGTGATTGAGGGGTGAGGGGTTCTTAAATCAAATATTGGGGGAGATAACTCATCCGATTGAGTTTTTCTCAGTGTATGGAGCGGAAAAATGTAAAAGAGAGTTTGGTTAGAAGTGAGCTTTAATGATAAAAAGAAAGAGGGTGTGAGAACAGAGTTAAGAGAATATGGAAACTCTGCACCAACCACTTGTTGAGCCGGGCAGCCACATCTACTGATTGGTTCACATTCTATGGTAACCATCATTGAAAAAGACAGTGAGCCCATGCCAACTCTTGCAATTACCCCACCAGCCACTCGTTTCTTTCTTAACAAAGAAATGTTTCATTTTCTTTGGGGAAGCAACATATTTTCTATCTGGTCTTCACTCAGAAGATTTAGATACTGAAAAAGAAGGAAATTTGCCCTACCTTCGCACCACTTGTTTTTGTCTCAACAGTTTACACAATTTGAGCTTGTTCAAGCTTGAGTTGCTTCAATCATTTCTACACTTGCACGTACACACAAGGAATGTGTTTTCTTGTCCTAACATTCATAGAAAATTCCTTTATGGTTTTTTTAATGATTGAATGGAAGCCCTGGGGGAGTGAACATCACAAAAGCTTCTTTCCAATGTACATCCGTTGTACAAAGTGGCTATGTGCTACTTACAGGAAATGTAACTGTATCATTTGTTGATTCAGGGTTCCTATTCTTATTTATCTGAATTTGAAAAGATTCGAATGAATACATTTGATGAATTGACGGATACACTGATCAAAATGGGCGGAGATTGTTAGTTTCTTACAAAGGGGGAGATCAATTTATCAAAGACAGTGTTGAAATTGAAGAGTTTTGATGATCATGAAGTTTACAATCATAAAAAAGGGGGATATATTCTGAAAGTTTCAATTTCAAAGTCAAAAAGAAGGAAAGTTTAAAGTGAAAAAGACTTGAGGAGATATAATTTCAAAGACCTGGGGAGATATACTGGAGTTTTCAAATCAATCAAGTCTACTGAAGATCAAAGTGAAAAGAAATTATTCGGTGATTATTTGAGAAAGTTTGTTTTTCAAGAATTGTTCAGAGATCAAAGAGATGAAGATACAAACACTGAAAGATACCTCAATTGTCGTTCAAAGCAGAAAAGATTGAGAATTCAAATTCTTGTTCAAGACTAGATGACTTTTCAAAGATATATAAAGTGAATGAATTTTCAAGATTCTTGAAAGCATCAGAGATTAAAGACTGTCAGAGCTTTAAAGTTTAAAGTTGTCAGAGTCAAAGTTAAAAGAATCAAGAGCTGAAGATTAGTGTCAAATTGTTATTAAATCTTGAATACAAAGGGGGAGATTGTTAGTGTATTTTGTTGTATCCAAGATTTAATGTATAAAAGTCAATATTTGTCTAAGTCCTGTAAATTCAAAGTCTGTAAAGTCTAGCTTAGTCAATGTGGTTTCATTGTAAGCCATATGATTGTTGCCCATATATAAGCTTGTAGCATTGTAAGGGATGTAACTAGAACTTTGAATCATTCTAAGTGAAATACGACTTGTGAATTTTTCTATCTCTACACACTATCTCTCTCTAGAATCTTAATTGTCAAATTCTTGATTTTGATTGTTGTGCTTGAAAACTGGAACTAACATTACCTATTTACAAAGAACAAACACGCATAACAAAACTAAAATACAAGACATTGACTTTGACTTTATTAACAAATGACTTTAACTTTTCTTGAGAGTTGACTTTCAGCTTTGACTTGCTTGGCTTTGACCTTCTGTCTTCTATGATCTTGTATCCAACATATTTAGGCTCTAACAATCTCCCCCTTGGATTCAAGATCATGTCTGAAAAGATTTAGCAAAACAATCTTCCTCTTTAAGTACAAAAGTTACAATCTCCCCCTTTATCAAATTTTGTTAACTCATATCATCTTTAAATCAAATCTCCCTTTTTAATCACATAGTCTTCAAACTATTGTATTCTTCCCAAAGTTTGTCTTCAAAAATTAGTAACAATCTCTCCTAAGGTTAACAAAAACCTCTTTTAGACACTGGAAAGAAATTATCTTCAGAATTCACTTAGATTGCTTCAGCAAATTATCTTCAAAGAAAATTTCTGTAAAATTCAGCACATATTCAGAAATCTTTGAACTTTGATTGATCATATCTGTCATTTCAGCTACAAACTTTGATTTCAACCAACATTTCTTGAAATCTTCTCATGTTGCTAACACAAACTTTTGAATTCAGACATTTTGTAAACTTTATCTTCTCCCCTTTTTTGATGATTGTGGCATCGAGGTCATCAAAACATTCACCAAGAAATGTCTTTGTTATCTGACCATTGATCTTTCCAAGAGCCTCTGATTCACCATCAATCCACGAAGATATTTATCTAGATCTTTTCAAATCCATACAAATTAGAGTGTAACACCTGAATCAACAAATGAATCAGTTAGAAGTGTTTGTCAGTAACACAAAGTCACTGTGTGTAACGAATACACAATAGAAAGGAGCTTTTGTATTGTTCACTTCCCCAGGACATCCATTCAATCATCGAAACACCACAAAGGAATTTCTATGAATGTTATGACAAGAAAACACATTCCTTGTGTGCTCGTGCAAGTGCTAGAAAGAATTAAGTACATGATGATTGCTTTTATAAGGCTCAAAAAGTGTAAACCACTGAGACAAGTAGTGAAACACAGACTCAATGTGCATGATCGAAGTGCGAAGGTGGGGCAGACTTCCTTCTTTTTCAATATCTAGATTTTCCAAATGAAAATCAGATAGATTATATGTTGCGTCCCCTTTGAAAAATGAAAAATTTTCTTATTGAGAAGAAAATGAGCAGTTGGTGGGGTTTTAGTCAAGAGTTAGCATTGGCTAGATGCATGTTTCAATGATGTTCACGAAGAATTGTGAAACACCATAAATGTGGCTGCCTGGCTCAGAAAAAGTTGGTGCAGAGTTTGATATTCATTTACTGTGTTCTCACACCCTCTTTCTTTTAATCATTGAGCTCACTACTAACCAAACTCTCATTTTCATTTTACCTCATCACTCAACCCACACTCAGTTATTTTGACTCCTCACACTTGATCACTAAAGGATTAACTTCTTGGGTAGGAAACACTGGTTAACTTGAATCCATAAAAGTTCTGTTAAATCATACACAATGAACCCATGTAATCCTAAAATTACAATGTTGTTCAAAATGGTTTAACTTGTACAGTTAAAGCACAATGATACATGTCAGATGTTTGTATGCTCATAGATATAATCATGAAGATCTGAGCAATTTTAATCATGAAGATATTTCAAACAAGTATATTGAAAGAAATGAAACGAATACAAGAAACTTGTTTGAAAATCTGACAATGTATGAAAGATCAAATCAAATGTTTTATCAGTTAAGGCTTTGGTCAGCAAAAATTGGATATTGTCTATACGAATCAAGATATAGACATTCTTGAAAGAAATGTTTCGAAATAAAATCACGCTCAAAACTTTGAATATCAAGCGGGGTGTATCACCATCGGAAAATTTGTTCAATTCAGAGACATGGTGATAACAAGTCCAATTGAATGTTAAACCGGAGTGTATGAATACTTGAAAGTATATAGAAAAGATAATACACAAGTATGTATCTTTGGAAACACACGGTTTATTAACCATTAAACCACATAGTAAATAAAAACATTTAAAATCACACTTCCAAAACATGAAATCTATAATCGGAAGTGGTTTGAACATTTTAAGAACATGTTTTCTATAACTGAAAGTTGTCCTTCTTTCAATCATATATGATAATACGATTAGAAATAAACCTTTCTATTCAGTCTTAAATCTCATGAAGTCAAGCTTAAAGTCATATAAGATATGATCTTGTAAGTATCCTCTAACCACAAGGTCTTTGGCCTAGTGGCCACCTCTCTTCCGTAAACGCTTCTACCTAGGGTTCCCGTACTAGGGTTCGAATCCCGGGGGAGACAGGATAACTTTTCAGGTGCAAGCTTGTAGAGGGATGGCTTGTAGGGTCCACAAAAGTGGGCCACGGGACCATGGGTCCCCGCCAATAAACCTTTTTTTTGTAAGTATCCTCTCAAACTGCATCAGTCACAAAGTCCGTCAAAGTACAAAATTTATTCACAACATCTATTGAAAAAGTAAAAGACAAAGCAGTAAAACAATGAATGTACGAGTTCTGATATGAAGTAATAAGAATTCATATGTCTTACTCCTTGTCTTAAACTCAAACTCCCCCTAAAATCATGCATTAGAAAATTTTGTCAGTAATAAACAAATGCACAATTTATAAAGATCCCCCTCAAATGAATGTTGATCTCATCTTATATCATCTCACACTCCCCCTGAAAACACAAATACCCATCAGTGCAGATATCTTTTCAGAATAAGAATAAAGAAATGAAGAAAAATAACAACAATAAAACTTTAGTAGGTAAACATAGATTACGTCTTGAGATTTAGCATACCAAGTTTTGACACGAGAAAATTAAATCTCTTTTCGTCAAGAGGTTTGGTAAACAAATAAGCAAGCTGATAATCAGTGTTTACAAAATAAAGTTCTATTGTACCTTTTTCAATATTATCTTTTATAAAATGATACCTGACATCAATGTGTTTTTTATTTGTATGCTGTATAGGATTTGCGGATATTGCAATAGCGCTTTTAGAGTCACAATAAATCAGAATCTTGTTGAACTTGTAGCCATAATATCGAAGTTGTGTCCTTATCCACAAGACTTGAGTGCAGCAACTCGTAGCAGCGACATATTCTGCCTCAGCCATTGATGTGGAAACACACAGTTGTTTCTTTAACGCTCAACTTACGAGTTTATCGCCTAACAATTGAATGTGTCCTGATGTGCTCTTCCTGTCCAACATACAGCCTACATGATCTGCGTCTGAGTAGGCTGTCAGTTCAAAACTTGTATCTTTGGGATACCACAGACCTAGATCTGCAGTGCCCTTCAGATACCAAAATATGCGCTTAACTGCAGACATATGGGATTCTTTTGGATTAGCTATCGTGCACATAAGCATGTAGAAAACATAATATCTGCCCTACTTGAAGTAAGATACATCAAAGAACTGATCATCCCTCTATAGGTTCTAACATCGACAACTTTTCCTGAAGGATCAGTGCCAATCTTAGTTCCTGGTGCCATTGGGGTTCCAATTTGTGTACAACTTTCCATTTTAAATTTGCGAAGAATATCGAAATGTACTTAGACTGATTTATGAAAATCCCTGTTGAAAACTGTTTTACTTGTAATCCGAGAAAGAAGTTCATCTCTCCCATCATACTCATTTGAAATCTTTACACCATGAGATTTGAAAAGTTCTTGCAGTATTTAGTATTTGTAGAGCCAAATATTATATCATCCAGATATATTTGAATAAGAATGATATCGGATTTTTCCTTTTTAATAAACAAAGTGGTATCGATTTTACCTTTGGAGAAGCCCGACTAGACCAAAAACTTTGACAAAACATCGTACCAGGCTCGAGACGCTTGTTTCAGACCATAAAGTGTTTTATCCAAGATATGGACGTGATCTGGTTTCTCTGGATTGATAAAGACTTCTGGTTATGATACGTAGACCTCCTCCTTTAGTATGCCATTTATAAAGCCAATCTTCACGTCCATCTGATAGACAGTCAAGTTTTTATGAGCAACATATGCAAGAAACATCCTGATTGCTTCAATGTGTGCCACTGGAGCGTAAGTCTCATCATAATCTATGCCCTCCTCTTGCCTATAACCTTTTGCGACACCCATTTCGTACCAATAATTGTCTTTTCTTGAGGTTTCGGTACTAGTCTCCAGACTTTCAATGCTTCGAACTGGTTTAGCTCCTCTTGCATGGCAATCACCCAATCTGAGTCAGCTAGAGCCTCAAATACTCGAGTGGGCTCTATCTTACTCAGAAATTAGTCATGCATACATTGATTCAAAGTTACGGACCTAGTATACACCGGTTTCGTTGGATCTCCATTGATTTGGTGCAACGGATGCTCTTTGGTCCATCTATGATCATGGGGATGTGGATTTGATATAGACTGATTATTCTCGTTAAGTGTCCACTTTCATTTTCTTCTTCATCAGCATTTGTTGGGGATATAGTTGAAGTTTGTTGTACAGAAGTTTTAGTTGGGACAGCCTTTTCAGTCTATTGATTATCCATCACAGTGCAACCAACTGAAGTAGAAACTTCTGGTTCAACAGTTTCTTGAACATCTTCAATTGTAGGAGTACTTGTTTGAATCTGAGTTTCTTTCTGAACCAAGGGAACGAGTTCAGTTAGCACCTCTGAAGTGACTGGAAGTTGACAACTTGATTCCTCAGACCTGTCAATCACAACAGATTTTGGCAGTTTAGTTCCAAGAAACTCATCATAAAATAATTCAAAAAAAAGATCTAATCCTGATAAATGCAAATTCGACGTTGAAGGTTTATCAGAATTAGTAACATTAGTTACAGGTTCTGGACTGAGTTTCCCATAAGCTAAAACTGCGGTCAGTACGGGTTCTGAACTGCGTTGTTCAGAAGCCAATTCCTTGTCAAATGTAACATTAACGCTTTCGATAATCGTCTTTGAATTCTTCATATAAATTCTATATGCAGAAGATGTCTGGGAGTATCCAATGAAGATTCCCTCTTCAGCCTTCGGTCCGAACTTATTCAAATTCTCCCTATCACTATGCACAAAACACCTACAACCAAAAATATGAAAATGCTTAATGCTAGATGTACGATTATTAATCAATGCATAAGGAGTTTTACCAACCCATTTGTGAATAATGGAGCGATTTTGCATATAACATGCAGTAGAAACAGCTTCTGCCCACAGAAACAAAGGTAGATCCGACTGGCTAAGCATAGTGCGAGCGGCCTCGACTAGCGTTCGATTGCGTCTTTCTACTACTCCGTTCTGTTCTGGCGTTCGAGCAACAGAATATTGGTGAGTAATCCCAACAGATTCAAGATACTCTTCTGCAGTCTTGTTTTTAAATTTTGTGCCATTATCCGTCCTTAGAAGCTTAACTGTCTTCTACAAGTTCACTTGGGTAGTCTTCAGAAAGTTGATGAGTACATTGGGCGTCTCATCTTTTGACCTTAGAAACTTTACCCATGTGTAACGCGAATAGTCGTCCACTATTACTAAAACGTACTTCTTCCCTCCTATGCTTTGAGTGCGCACAGGACCACAAAGATCCATATGCAAAAGTTCTAATGGAGAACTTGTAGTCGGTTCGGGTTTTGGCTTGTGAGCTGCCCTCTTCATTTTACTCTTTTCACAAGCTACACATAGATATTCTTTCTCATACCTTAGCTCTGGAAGACCTTTCACCAATTTGCCTTTGACCAATT
Organism: Arctium minus; assembly: GCA_954870635.1. Classification (NCBI taxonomy): domain Eukaryota; kingdom Viridiplantae; phylum Streptophyta; class Magnoliopsida; order Asterales; family Asteraceae; genus Arctium; species Arctium minus. The sequence goes on along the minus strand of OX941084.1, from coordinate 104,395,436 downwards.
TGTTTCTGTAACGAAAATACAGGTGCGACAGTTGTCGATGCCAAAGCCAAATTTGTTGCATCGAGGCTTTTGTCAGTAAGCAAACCTCACTATCAGGATGGACTTTTGAAAGATTAATAGTGTAGAGGTTGGATATTCTAGTTCCGACCAAAAGTTCCTTGCCATCTTCAGTACGCACAGAGCAACTTTTGGCTTTAAAATTCACATCTAATCCTTTGTCGCAGAACTGGACAATGCTAAATTGGTTGTGCCCTAAACCTTCCACATAGCTCACCTTCGTTATCGCCACATTGTCTTGAATCACATCACCATATCCCAATATCGGTGAAAATTGGTCGTTGCCGAATTGAACATTTCCGCAAAATTTCTCTGTATAATTAGACAATAAAGCTTTCTGCCCGGTCATATGCTTGCAACACCAGCTATCCAAGTACCACATATGGCGGATCTGCATAAGAGAAATCAGGGAATAAAAACTTTAGGTAGCCATTTAAAAGTGGGTCCTATTGGTTTAGCACAAGATTTTGGTATCCATTTGTATATGGATCCTCTGAATTTTTGGAAAACTTTTGAAGTAAAAGACTTGTAAGAACATATATGATAATTTCCAAACCAATCATCAGAAATTCGGTGATAAGAAAAATCATTCCGTCTATAAGTAGATGACTTAGTAGCAAACCTAGATAATTGGAATAATTACTTTGTAGTATATCTCTTATAAGAAGTTACAAGGTTTTGTTTATTAGAAGCAACAGAACCAATTTCATCAGAATTACTACCAGTACATCTATTACAATCTATGTCAGGACATGATTCTGAATTCTCATCAAGCTTCTGTTTTGGTCACCATTCAGTTCAACCTTCTGATCTTTTCCTTTTCATATCTGAAATAAAAGATTTAGACTTGTTAGGAAAATCAGATTTCTGAGAATGTCTTTTCTTTGGTTTACCAGTGTTTTTACGTTTCTGTGAGTGTTGTTTCTTTTGCTTCTTACCAGATTGAGAGTAATCAGTACTCACAGAGAATGGTTCATCAACCTTAGTTGATGATTCACCAATTTCATATACACTTGGTAAAACTTCATAATAACAAACAAAAGTAGAATGATCTGGAAGTTGAGCATTAAAGTCAAACATATCAATCTCATCTATACACCCTTCATCAGAATTTAAAAAATCATTTGAAGACGCAAATAATTCATCAAGATCAACTTCTGAAGTGTGAGTTGCATTAAAAGATGTTGAACACTCAATAGATTTAGTTATAAAAACAATGTTCTTTAATACAATATAAAATACATTTTGTGTTAAATCACTCAAAATTCTTTCATCGGATAAAATATTTTCTAGTTCAATTATTTTTCTTTCTAATACGAGTGGAGGAGTATAAATCTTAGCTTTAACTGGTTTTGCCTCCATCTCTGTAGTAGAATAGCTAGCAAGATAATCATTTGAAAGACATTTTGATTTTTCTAAAAGATAACTATCATTTAGCTTTTGATAGCAAAACGGAAGTTGCATTTTCTTTAATATCTTTCTCTTTTCATCTTCTTCAGCCTCAACCTCATCCGATTACTTGGTAACGAATTTGGGTTTTAAATGATGATATTTACCAGCATCAAAAAGAAAATCAAAATTATACAGTGCTGGTTGTTTTTTGATGGCTTTCTTAAGATAGTGAGGATTTTCAAAACCAAGTCCCCACTTTTCTTTTTCATCAGCCTCTTCATTGGGTGTATTTAAGAAAATGGTTTGATCTGTTTGGCCTCGTGCATATAATTTCGCTTCCAAACCATTTACCTTTTTCTCTAATTTCTTGTTCTCAACATGAAAAACATGAGCTTTTAGAACACATTCTTGCCTTTCAAGATCAGACTTAGACAATTTAGATTTAAAATCAAAAATCTTACTTTCAAAACAGTCTTTTTCTTGTTTAAGATCAGAAGCAGATTTGTTCAGAGAGTCAATAAGATCTTTGTTCCCAACAACAACCTTGTTAAGTTCAAAAATCTTCTGACTTTTCTTTGCAACTCTGCTCTTTTCCTTTTTCAGTTTATTTTGAAGATCTTGAAGTTCATTCATCATGGCTTCCATTTTAGTAAGAAAATCATTTTCAGTTATGTTCAATACCTCATTTGATGTCTCTTCATCTGATTCATCAAACTTCACAGCATCACCCATTAAGCACATGTGTGTTGTCTCTTCCTTCTCTACCTCTTCATCAGAATGATCTAGCCAAAACTCGTCTTCAGCCATAAGTGTCTTGCCAGCTTCTTGCTACTTGGCTAAGAGCATCTTATTCTTATAATAGTCTGAGTTTCTGACTTTGGGCTTCCGACAGTTCTTAGCGTAGTGACCGATCTTTCCACAATTGTAACATTTGATCAGGTCATCATTCTTCTTTTCAGCACCAATGTAATCATTCACATACTTCCTTTTCTCTTCCGGATTCTTCTCCACATATCTTTTCTCCTCAGATCTTTGTCCTTCAACTCTTTCCCGATGTTCATAATTCTTTGAACCGGACAAGTACCTCTGTGAGTTTGACCCTAGTTTCTTGTAAAATTTCTTTTGAAAAGCACGGGTCAATAGAAGCATAGCCTGTTTGAGGTTCTCTCCATCATCACTATCAGCCTCAGAATCAGAATCAGAACTGGGAATCACAATCTTCTTCTTTTTCTTCTTCTCTTTATTTTCCTTCTCCTTCTGACCAGCTACCAAGGCAATGGGATCTGACACCTTCTCAGCTTTCTTTTTCTTCTCAATCCTTTCCTCTTCAACCTCTTCTTCATTTTGGCGTAAAGTCTCATAAACCTCGTGTAGTGGAATGTCACTCAGATCCTTCATCTGTTTCATTTTACGAGTGTGCTTCTTCCACTCCGGCTGCAAAATGCTGAGGAACTTGACATTGTTCTCGATCTGCTTCTTCTTAACTTTTTTCTTTGACATCTCGTTCAGAAGAAGAACAAACCGCTCATATGTATCCTCAAGACTTTCATCCTCTTTTGCGTTAAACTCTTCATAATTGTTGATGCAGTTTGACACTTTGATCTGGTTCCTAATCTTTGAGCCCATCATCATCTTTTGCAACTGATCCCACATCTTTTTAGCATTCGCCTTGTAGCTGTCAATCTTGATATAAATATCATTAGGAATAGTTTGAAGTAGAAGAGATCTGGATTGTTTGTCAGCTTTGAACCGGTTTTTTGTTTTATTAGAATACTGGGCAAAATCTTTCTGAACAGTCTTCATTTTTCTCACTCTGTCTTCATCTCCATCCTCACTATCTAAAGATTCATCATCAGGTATATCCATAGTGGGTGGTACCATCGGACCTTCAGTAATAGATAGCAGAATATTATCCCCATTTGCATGTCGGTCGACAAAATCCAGAAATTTGTCATACCACTGTTCATATTCTCTTTTGAATAGAACATGAGACTTTACGTCAGTACCGATAGAGAGAGCGTCCTTAGAAGTCATCATGTTTCAAATAATATTCAAATAAGAACTTGAAACTGATCTTTAGTCCAATTTGAAATCACAAAAATACAGAATACTTGAAAGAAAATCAGAAATGAAATTTCCAAAAAAATCTACAAGTATAGAATTCGCAGCCTACACTGAAGCACAAGGAATTCGCAAAACACAGTGATAAACACAGAATTCGCACACAGAATATACCAACTACAAAATTCGCAGACTATAAGAGAACAGAATTCGTATGCACAGAATTCGTAGGCAACTAGAATTCGTAAGCTCTCAGAATTCGTACGCTTCTCAGAAATCAAGAATTCGCAAGCAAGATCAAATCAGAATTCGCATGATAGACACTTACGAATCCTACACTTAGAAAAAAAAATTTAAACACTTAGACTTTTCGTAAGAACCACAAGAATTCGTAGAACACCCTTCTGCGAAATCCAAGGAATTCGTAGAATAGTCTTCTGCGAATTCTAATATTCTTAACAACTTTTCTCAAGACTAAGATCTGCGAATTCTTTCCTGCGAATTCTTTCCTTAAGAAAATTTTCACACAATCTACGAATTCTGAGCAATTCGCAAATAGAGCAATGCGAATTCTAAGCAATTCTCAACGTACTGATATGAAAAATCTGTGGAATTTCGCAAGAGACACTTGTGAATTCTGTACTTATGAATTTTCAATCAAACAATCTGCGAATTCTTCAATCAATCGTCGAATTCTTGAACACTCTGCGAGTTCTTCGTGACCCTGCGAGTTCTTCGTGATCCTGCGAGTTCTTCAAGAACTTATGCGAGTTCTTGAGATCTCATTGAAAAACACATCTAAATGGCTCAAAAATCCATGATTTCTTCGAATTTCAGTTCCAAACTTTGACAATTAGACGACTAGAACATCTAGAATTACTTTCTATCAAAGAATTACAACAAAAACAACTCAAGAATACAAATTAGATCTAATCTAGTACGACTCAACTCGTGAATACAGAATACGTACAAAATCCAATTTGATCTCAATGACAGTGGAAAACTCAAATTATCCTATACAAACTCGATAAAAAAAAACACTAAGCGAACACACTGAACCAATTACAACTCGAAAAACTCACAAAAACAAGAAGTTTTATCTAAGCCTCAAGAACACAGTTTGATATCCATATTTTTCTTGATTTCAAATCAGATTTGCTCTGATACCAATTGTTATACCCCAAATTCTATCAAGTTCTTATCAAAATCAATTACACAAACAAGATATGTAATCTACTTGTTTCAATTCAACTTGAAATTATACGATTACAATTTGTTTCTCTCTTTCTCTCTCTAGAACAAGACTCTCTCTCTCTCTACAAAATGTTCTCTCTGAATTACAATCTGATACGCGCACACGTTGGAACTCTACTACGACTTCTAACAACTAACTCTAAGAAAGAAACTAGCTATATACCTATTTACAAAGAACAAACGACATTAACAAAACTAAAATACAAGACATTGACTTTGACTTTATTAACAATTGACTTTGACTTTGCTTGAGAGTTGACTTTCAGCTTTGACTTGCTTGACTTTGACCTTCTGTCTTCTATGATCTTGTATCCAACATATTTAGGCTCTAACAGATTTGTTTCACTTCTGAATGAACTAGTCAAGAAAAAGGTAAAGAACAAGCAGATTGAGAACAACGTGAAGTTTTTGAGTGTACTGCAACCAGAATGGAAGAACCATACACGAAGAATGAAACAAATGAAATATCTGAGTGAAATCTCTCTACACGAAGTTGATGAAACACTCTGTCAGAATAAGGAGTGTTGATCCAAACTCTCTCAGTGATTTGATAAAGACCCTCTTCTACTTAGTGAAAATTATGTTTAATAATATGTATTCATGTTTCATCATCAGCGATCAGACTGAGTCTGTTTAGTTATCACTGATGATCTTTCTTATAAACATTCATATATATTAGTGTTTTACCATCAGCGATTAAATACGAGTATGTTCAGTATCGCAGATAGTTTCTTATGTAAAAAGTTAGACGTAATCTCTGAATACAAGTTTCGCGTCAAAAGATGTTCATAGCTGAATCGAAGACGAAGCTGCTGAACAAAGAAAAGTCTACTAATGACCTGATGCAGATATCAGTGAAGCAAAGACGACTCTACTCATACACGAAGAAACCTGAGGAAAAGCTTCAGCGATAGCTGAATTTCTTTATATCTCTGAAGGAAGATATATTCAGTGATCGATGATCACTTAGCTTATGCCTTAAGTCTCTTTTGTCTTTCCCTTGCACACCCAGTACGATGTGTCAGAACGAACATACCTCTACTACAATTCGTACAACAACTCTGTCAACTACATTGTTCATGGTATGGCCGAAAGCATGTCTCCTAAAGTCAGACCATCTCAGCCAATAAATGAAGGACACGTGGTAAGTACCCTGCCATGCATTTAATGCATAGGGTATAAATAGAAAGATTACAACTCCATCTGAGAATTGCCCTAAGCCTTCATCTTTCTAAGATATAGAAACCCTTGTTTTCTATACTTCTAAAATCTCCCATTCTCTATATTCTTGTGCAACCGTCTTAGTGTTTTCTTAAGTTTGTTTAGATTGAGGTCTACTTAATCTTATTCCGCAACAGACTTGTAAATTGTGTTTGATTTATCAATAAACAATTTATTAAACTTTAAAAACTTATGTTTGTATTCAACCTCCCCCCCCCCTTCTACAAACTTGTTAAGCACCTTCGGGACCAACAAGGAGGAAGTAGAAGAGAAAAAGAAAAGTGAAAAGTTAGTAGTTTATTGAGTTGCTCTTGTGGTGGACAAGAAGAAAGAGAAAGAGAAGAAGGACAAGAAGAAAAAAAGGAAGTTGTGTTGACTGATTCTGAGGATAGTAACAGTGATGACTAATATTCTGATGATGGTGAAAATCTGAAGCAAGCTATGCTACTGTTGACTTGACCCTTTCAAAAGAAGTTCTATAAGAAACCAGGTTCTAACAGTCAGAGGTATTTATTGGGATCGAAAAATTTTAAACACAAGGAAAAGGTGGAAAGAAGAAAGTATGAGGAAAGGAGATCAGATGGAAAGCAGATTGAGAAGTGAAAGTCAGAAGACAGGAGGTATGTGAACAGTTATGAGACTAAGAAGGTGGAATAACCGATTAAATGCTACAACTGTGGTAAAATAGGCCACTTTGCCAAAGACTTTCGGAAGCCCAAAGTTCAAAATTCTAAGTACTACAAGAACAAGATGCTTATGGCCAAACAGAAAGAAGTTGGTAAAGCTTTAATGGCTGAAGATGATCATTGGTTGGATTTTTCTGCCTCAGAAAATAAACGGGAAGAAACTACTCACATGTATTTAATGGGAAAGGAGGTCAAATATGATGAATCGGATGAGGAGACTTCCGAAGAGGTAAACAAATTTTCTGAATCTGAATTTTTAAAGAAAATGGAAACCATGATGGTCGAGTTTCAAGACCTACAAGCTAAGCTTAAAAACGAAAAAGGCAGAGTTGCTAAAAAGTGTCACAAAAATTTTGATCTCAACACGAAAGTTGTTGGGAACAAAAACTTGATTGATTCTTTAAACAAAGTTGCAATGAATTTTGAAAAACAAAAAGCTTCTCTTGAAACTCAAATTTCTGAAATAGTTTCTATGTTCAATATTTGTGAACTTGAGAAACAAGAGTTTGTTTTAAAAGGTTATCAATTGCAGTTTGATAATAAAAGTTTGCTTAAAAAGATAAATGGTTTGGAAGCCAAGCTATATGCTAGAGGTCAAACAGATCAAACTATTCATTTAAACAAACCAAAGGAATTTACAGCTTTTAATGATAATTGGGGTATTGGATATGATAACCCACATTATCTAAAGGAAGCCATTAGAAAACCGCCAACTTTATATAATTTTGATTTCTTACAAGTGGCTGATAAAAATCCTCATTTAAAACCCAAATTTGTCACTAAATCATCTGATGAGGTGGAAGCCAAAGAAGATGAAAACGAGAAAAACACAACAAAAATGCAACTACCATTCTGCTATGACAAGCTAAATGATATTTATCTTTCTGAGCAACCAAAATTCCTTTCAAATGACTATTTTCAAAGCTATTCTACTAAGGAGTTGGAGGCAAAACCAGTTGAAGCCAAAATTTATGTTCCTCCACTCATTTTGGAAAGTAAAATTTCTGAACATGAAAACACCTTGATATCCCAGATAACAATGTCATCAAGATGATAACAATGAATTTCCAATTAAACATTGTTTATTACAATCTCAGAATCAAAGTACAGACTTTCTCTCTCTAACTCAAATACTCGTTCAACACTTAATGAGAATGATACATTGTGTGTTCCACGCACAATGAGGCCATATACCTATTTACACACACACATACAAACTCTCTAAACACTGTTCACGCTAAACACTAAAACGCGCAAACAACTATAAACACAATTACAAGGTTTGACTTTCACTTTATTACACTAGACTTTGACTTTGATGCTGAAAGTTGACTTTAGCTTTGACCTTCAGTCTTCTAACTTCTCTGATCTTGTATCCAACATATTTATGATCTAACAATCTCCCCCTTTGGATTCAAGATCATCTCAAAAAAAATATTGCAAGACAATCTCCTCCTTTGTATAACACTTTCTCTTTAATCTCCTCAAAATTTGTCTTCAAGAAATAATAACAACTTTTCCCAAAAAATGGTAGAAACCTCTTTCAGACACTTGAAAGAAATTATCTTCAGATTCAGCTCAGCTTGTTTCAGCAAATTATCTTCAAAGAAAATTTATGGAATATTCAGCCTGTCTTTAGAAAACTTTGAACTTGCTTTCTTCTTTCACTTTTAATCTGTATCAAGCTCTGACTTTCTTTGAAAATTCTCACTCATTTCTTTATCTTCTCCCCATCTATCATTTCTTTGATACTTTCTCCCCATGTATGATACACATTGTTCTTTCCAGACATTTCTTTAACTTTGTTTTCTCCCCCTTTGTGATGAAAAACGGCATCGAAATCATCAAAACTTAGCAAGAAATGTCTTTGATAATCCAATCTGACCACTGATCTTTCAAACTGAGCCTCTGATTCACATTTGATTAACTTAGATATTCATCTAGATCTTTTCAAATCCAGACAAATTAGATTGTAACACCTGAATCAACAAATGAATCAGTTAATATGCTTGTCAGTAACACGAAGTCACTATGTGTAATGAATACACATTGGAAAGGAGCTTTTTGATGTTCACTCCCCCAGGGCTTCCATCCAATCATCGAAACACCACAAAGGAAATTTCTATGAACGTTATGACAAGAAAACAAATTCCTTGTGTGCTCGTGCAAGTGCTAGAAAGAATTAAGCACAGATGATTGCTTTTGTAGGTTCAAAATTGTGTAAACCATTGAGACAACAATAGTTAAACACAGACTCAATGTGCATGATCGAAGTGCGAAGGTGGGGCAGACTTCCTTCTTTTTCAATATCCAAATTTTCCAAACGAAAATCAGATAGATTATATGTTGCGTCCCCTTTGAAATGTGAAACATTTTCTTATTGAGAAGAAAATGAGTAGCTGGTGGGGTGTTATTCAAGTGTTGGCATTAGCTAGATGCCTGTTTCAATGATGCTCACGAAGAATTGTGAAACACCGGAAATGTGGTTGTCTGGCTCAGAAAAAGTTGGTGCAGAGTTTGATATTCTTTTACTCTGTTCTCACACCCACTTTCTTTTAATCATTAAGCTCACTACTAACCAAACTTTCTTTTCCATTTTACCTCATCGCACAACCCACACTCAGTTCTTGTAGACTTCTCACACTCGATTACTAAAGGATTAACTTCTTGGGTAAGAAACACTGGTTATCGTGAATCCATAGAAGCTTCATTTAAGTCCTACACAAAGAACCCATGTTGTCCTAAAAGAATATGTTGCTCAGGTTTAACTTTTCAGTTAAAGCACAGATATACATATGTCAGATGTCTGTATGCTCATAAAGATAATCATGAAAATTTGAGCATTTATAATCATGAAGATATTTCAAATAAGTATATTGAAGAAATGAAATGAATAAAAGAAACTTGTTTGAAAATCTGACATAGTATGAAAGATCAAATCAAATGATATAACAAACAAGGCTTTGGTCAACAAAAATTGGAATTTGTCTATATGAATAAAGATATAGACATTCTTGAAAGAAAAGTTTTAAAATGAAATCAACGCTCAAATGTTGAATATCAAGCGGGGTGTCTTACCATCGAAAAATAGTTCAGTTTGAGACATGGTAAGAACTTTCTCAACAAAATGTTAAACCGGTCTGTGTGAATACTTGAAAGTATATTGAAAAGATAATATGCAAGTATATATCTTTGGAAACACACGGTTTGTTAATCATTAAAGTACAAGTAAAATGAAAACATTTAAAAATCACACTTCTATAGTCATGAAATCGTTTAGGAATCAGAAGTGGTTTGAACATTTAAGAACATGTTTTCTATGACTGAAAGTTGTCCTTCTTTCAATCATATTTGAGATTAAGAATAGAAATAAACCTTTTTCCGTTCAGTCTTAAATCTCATGAAGTCAGCTTAAAGTCATATAAGATATCATCGTGTAAGCTTTCTCTCAATCTGCATTAGTCAAAAGTCCGTCAAAGCACAAATTTATTCACAAAAATTTATTGAAAAGTAAATGACATAAAGCAGTAAAACATTAATTGTACGAGTTCTGATCTGAGATAATCAGAAATCATATGCCTTACTCCTTTTCTTTTGACATTTAACTCCCCCTGCAGCTTTGCATAAGCAAATTTATCAGTGAAAATCATATGCAGAAATATTAAAACTCCCCCTCAACTAGACAAAGATCATCTTTTCATTTTCTCTCACTCCCCCTTAGAACATGAACATACCTTAAAGTGCATATATAATTTTCAGAATGAAAATAAAGAAATGAAAAAAATTAACAATAAGAAAAACTTTAGTAGGTAAACAAAGTTTAAGTCTTTAGATTTAGCATACTAAGTTTCGAGATAAGAAAATTTAATCTCTTTTCATCGAGAGGCTTGGTAAACAAATCTACAAGCTGATAATCGGTGTTTACAAAATAAAGTTCTATTGTACCATTCTCGACATTATCTTTTATAAAGTGATACCTTACATCAATGTGTTTGGTCTTTGTATGTTGGACAGAATTTGCTGATATAGTTATGGCGCTCTTCGAGTCACAATAGATCGGGATCTTGTCAAATTTGAAGCCATAATCACGTAGCTGAGTTCGCATCCACAACACTTCAGAACAGCAGCTTGCAGCAGCTACATATTCTGCTTCGTCAGTTGATTTGGAAACACATAATTGCTTCTTGGATGCCCAACTGATGAGTTTATCACCCAAGAATTGAATATTCCCTGAGTGCTCTTCCTGTCTAGCATGCAGCCAGCATGATCTGCATCTGAGTATGTCGTCAGTTCAAAAGAAGTATCTTTAGGATACCACAGACCAAGATCTACAGTCCCCTTCAGATAACGAAATATGCGCTTGACTGCAGACATATGGGAATCCTTAGGATTAGCCTGATATCTTGCACATAAACATGTTGAAAACATTATATCTGGCCTACTTGAAGTTAGATACATCAAAGAACCAATCATTCCTCTATAGGTTCTAACATCGACAGCTTTTCCCGAAGGATCATTGCCAATCTTAGTTCCTGGTGCCATCGGGGTTCCAAGAGGTTTGCAATCTTCCATTTTCAATTTTCGAAGAATATCAAAAATGTATTTAGATTGATTTATGAAAATCCCCGTAGAAAACTGTTTGACTTGTAATCCGAGAAAGAAATTCATCTCTCCCATCATACTCATCTGAAATCGTGAAACCATGAGGTTTGAAAATTTCTTATAGTATTTAGGATTAGTTGAGCCAGTTATGATGCCATCCACATATATCTGAATAAGAATAATATCAGCTTTCTCCTTTTTAATGAACAAAGTGGTATCGATTTTACCTTTTGTGAAGCCCGACTTGACAAGGAATTTGGAAAAAATATCGTACCAGGCGCAAGGGGCTTGTTTTAGTCCATAAAGGGATTTTTCATGAATATACACATGATTCGGTTTCTCTTGATTGACAAATCCTTCAGGCTGTGAGACATACACTTCCTCCTTAAGAATGCCATTTAGAAATGCAGTCTTACGTCCATTTGATAGATGGTGAAGTTCTTGTGGGTTGCGTAAGCTAGAAACATGTGGATTGCTTCTATACGCGCCACTGGAGCGTAACTCTCATCATAATCGATGCCTTCCTATTGCCGGTATCCCTTAGCGACAAGTCTTGTTTTATTTCTAATCACGACACCATCTTCGTCTTTCTTGTTTTTGAATACCCATTTTATGCCTATGATAGTTTTTCCTTCCGGTCTTGGCACAAGTCTCCAGACTTTAAGAGCTTCGAACTGATTGAGATCCTCTTGCATCGCAGTTACCCAATCTGAGTTAGCTAGAGCCTCAGATACGCGAGTGGGATTTATCTTACTCAAGAAAGAGTCATGCATACACTGATTAATTGTGGCTGACCTAGTTTGCACTTGCATGGATGGATCACCTATTATCCGATGAATAGGGTGCTCTTTGGTCCACCTTCGTTCATAAGGGAGTGAATTAGATGATGATTGATCATGGTTCTCAACTAAATATCCACTATCAGTTACATCATTTTGCATAGCAGGAGTAGGTAGGGGTATAGTTGAATTGGTTGGTACAGAAGCTTCAGTTGGTTCAACTTGTTCAGACTGTTGATTTGTCTCTTTAATACTCCCAACTGATTCAACAACTTCTGTCTCTTCATTGTTGTTCGCATCTTCAACTATATGAATAGGTGTTTGAACTTGAATTCCTTGTTAAATCGGGGAATTTGATTCAATAGATAACTCTGAAGCAGTTGGATGATAGTTCGATGAGTCATCCACCCTGTCAACCATAACAGATTTAGTTACATTAGAACCAAGGAATTCATCATAAAATAGTTCAAATAATAAATCTAAATCAGATAAATGAGCATTGGAAGTTGAGGTTTCATCTGATTTCTTCTTTGTCCGTACAGATTCTGAACTGATCTGCCCAGAAGCTAGAACTCTGGTAAGTACGAGTTCTAAACTGTTTTGTTCAGAAGCCATTTCCTCATTAAATGTGATATTAACGCTCTCAACTAATGTCTTTGACTTCATCAAATACACCCGGTATGCAACCGATGATTGAGAATAACCAATGAAGATTTCTTCATCTGCCTTCGCACTGAACTTGTTCAGACTCTCTCTGTCGTTAAGCACAAAACACTTACAACCAAAGATATGAAATTATTTGATTGTTGGTGTCCGGTTGTTGATCAAAGCATAAGGAGTCTTTCTGTATAGGCGATGTATCATAGAACGGTTTTGAGTATAGTACGCAGTCGACACAGCTTCTGCCCACAGAAATAAAGGTAGGTCGAATTGGCTGAGCATAGTCTGAGCGGCCTCGACTAGCGTTCGGTTTCGCCTTTGTACAACTCCGTTCTGTTCAGGCATACGAGCAGTAGAGAATTGATGTGTTATCCCGACAGATTCGAGATAATCTTCAACGATTTTGTTCTTAAACTCTGTGTTGTTGTCTGTCCTAAGAAGCTTGACCGACTTTTGCAGGTTTACTTAGGTTGTCTTCAGAAAAGTAATGAGAACTTCGGGCATCTCATCTTTTGATCTTAGAAATTTTACCCATGTATACAGTGAATAGTCGTCCACGATAACTAAAACATATTTCTTGCCACCTATGCTTTGTGATCGCATAGGACCACAGAGATCCATATGCAACAACTCAAGTGGAGAACTGGTACTTTTTTTCAGGCTTCGGTTTATGTGGAGCTCTCTTCATATTTCCCTTTTCACATGCCGCACACAAGTGTTCTTTCACATATTGGAGCTTAGGAAATCCTCTGACTAACTTTCCAGTGACCAGCTTGTTGATGTAACGAAAACTTAGGTGAGACAACCTCCGGTGCCACAACCAACTCTGTTGCATCGAGGCTTTAGAAATTAGACAAACCTCATTAGCAGTCTAGACCTTTGACAGATTAATAGTGTAGAGGTTAGATCTTCTTGTTCCGGCCAAAAGCTTTTTGCCGTCTTCAGTACGCACCGATCAACTTTTGGCTTTAAAATTTACCTCTAAATCTTTATCGCAGAACAGACCAATGTTGAACAGGTTATGTCATATACCTTCAACATAACTCACCTTTGTAATCGTCACGTTGTCATGAACCACATCACCATATCCCAGTATTGGTAAAAAGTGATCATTTCCAAAGCGTACATTCCCGCAGAATTTCTCTGTATAATTAGACAATAAATCCTTTCGCCCAGTCATATGCTTGGAACACCTGCTATCCAAGTACCACATATTACGGGTCTGCATAAGAGAAAATCAGAGAATAACAACTTTAGGTGCCCATTTAAAATTGGGTCCTATCGATTTAGCGCACGATTTTGGTATCTATTTATAAATGGATCATCCAAACTTTTGAAAACCTTTTACAACATGTGACTTGTAAGAACAAATATGATAATTTCCAAACCAATCAGTAGAATATCGATGAGAGACAAAATCATTCCGTTTATAAGTAGATGAATTAGTAGCAAACCGATATAATTGGAATAATTGCTTTATTGAATATCGCTTGTAAGGAATTACAAGGTTTTGTTTATTGTAAGCAACAGTACCAACTACATCAGAGTTACTACTAGCATATCTATTACAAGACATATCAGGGGATGATTCAGAACTCTCATCAATCTTTCTTTTTGGACGCCATTCCTTTCGATCTTCAGACCTTTCCCTTTTTACTAAAACATAAGATTTAGATCTGTTAGGAAAGTTAGATTTTTGAGAATATTTGTTCTTGAACTTACCAGTGTGATTATGTTTCTGTGAACGCTGTTTCTTTTGCTTCTTACCTTTTGCATAGTAATCAGCATTCACAAAAACTGATTCACCAACCTTAGTTGATGATTCACCTATTTTGTGCATACTTGGTAAAACTTGACCATTAAGGACAAAAGTAGAATGATCTGGAAGTTTCGCATTAAAATCAAACATATCAATATCTTCTACACACTCTTCATCAGAATTTAATAAATTATTTGCAGACGCAAATAAGTCATCAAAATCAGCTTCAAAGGTATGAGATACATTAGAAGATGTAGAACACTTTTTAGATTCAACATGGAAAACTGTGTTCTTTAAAACAGTAGAAAATGCATCTTGTGTTAATTCATTTAAAATTCTTTCATCACATAAAGTACTTTCTAGCTCAATTGTTTTACTTTCTAATACAAGTGGATGAACATATATTTTAGTCTCAATCGGTTTTGCCTCCATCTTAGAAATAGAATAGCTAGCAAAATAATCGTTTGAAAGAACCTCTGGTTTTTTAGAAAGATAACTATCATTCAGCTTTTGATAACAGAATGGTAGTTGCATTTTCTTTAAATTCTTTCTTTTCTCATCTTCTCTAATCTCAACCTCATCAGGTAATTTGGTAACGAATTTGGGTTTTAAATGATGATATTTACCAGCAGCAAAAATAAAATCAAAATTATACAGTGTCGGTTGTTTTCTAAAGTCTTTCTTAAGATAATGGGGGTTCTCAAAACCAAGTCCCCATTTTTCTTTAAAATCAGCCTCTTCATTAGGGGTGTTTAAAAAAATGGTTTGATCTGTTTGACCTCGTGCATAAAGTTTGGTTTCCAAACCATTTACCTTGTTTTCTAAGTTCTTGTTTTCTACCTGTAAAATATGAGCTTTTAGAACACATTCATGTTTTTCAAGATCAGACTTAGAAATTTTAGATTCAAAATCAGAAATCTTACTTTCAAAACAATCTTTTTCTTGTTTAAGAATAGAGGCAGATTTGTTCAAAGAATCAATCAAATCTTTGTTCCCAACAAATTCCTTGTTAAGTTCAAAGATCTTTTGATTCTTCTTAACAACTCTGTTCTTTTCCTTTTTCAGTTTTGTTTGTAAGTCTTGAAGTTCGACCATCATGGCTTCCATTTTGACTAGAAAATCATTTTCAGATAAATTAATTACCTCATCAGCTGTCTCTTCATCAGTCTCATCAAACTTTATCGTGTTGCCCATCAAGCACATATGAGTTATCTCGTCTTTCTCTATCTCTTCATCCGAATGATCTAGCCAGAATTCTTCTTCAGCCATCAATTCTTTTCCAACCTCTTGCTACTTGGCTAACAACATCTTGTTCTTGTAATAATCTGAATTACGAACCTTGGGCTTCCGACAATCCTTTGCATAGTGACCAATCTTACCACAGTTGTAGCATTTGATTGGGTCATCTGTCTTCTTTTCAGTACTATAATCATTCAGATAATTATTCTTCTCATCTGATTTTCTATCACAAACTTCTTTTCTTCAAATCTTTTTCCTTCAACTCTTTCACGATGCTCATGGTTCCTTGACCCAGACGAGGAGTACCTTTGAGAATTTGATCCCGGTTTCTTGTAGAACTTTTTCTGGAAAGCACGAGTCAACAAAAGCATAGCTTGCTTTAGGTTCTCTCCATCGTCACTATCAGATGCAGAACTGGAATCAGAATTAGGAACCATTATTTTCTTCTTTTTCTTCTTCTCTTTCTTTGCCTTCTCCTTCTCTCCGGCTATTAAAGCAATAGGATTTGAAACTTTCTCAGTTTTCCGTTTCTCAGCCCTCTTCTCTTCGACCTCTTCTTCATTCTGTCAAAGAGTTTCATAAACCTCATGGAGGGGTATCTCTCTTAAGTCTTTCATCTACTTCACCCTCCGTGTATGCTTCTTCCATTCGGGTTGTAGAACACTGAGAAACTTTACATTGTTCTCCATCTGCTTCTTCTTAACTTTGTTCTTTGAAAGTTCATTTAGCAGAAGCACGAATCTCTCATAAGTTTCTTCCAGACTCTCACTTTCTTTCGCCTTGACTTCCTCATAACTGTTAATACAATTGGCAACCTTCAATTGATTTCCCACCTTTGAGCCCATCATCATCTTCTGTAATTGATCCCACATCTTTTTCGCATTAGCTTTGTAGCTATCAATCTTTATGTAGATCTCATTTGGGATACTTTGAAGAAGAAGTGATCTCGCTTGCTTATCAGCCTTGAATCTGCTTTTTTGCTCATCGGTGTATTGGGCAAAGTCCTTTGGAACAGTCTTTGTTTTTCTTACTCTGTCCTCATCTCCATCCTCACTATCAGAAGAATCTTCGTCTGGTATTTCCATGGTAGGAGGAATCATGGGACCTTCTGTAATGGATAGCAAAATGTTTTCCCCATTTGCATGTCTGTCAAAGAAATCGATAAAACGATCCTTCCACTGTTCATATTCACCCTTGAATAGAACAGGAGGCTTTACGTCTGTACCAATGGAAATAGCATCTTTGGAAGTCATCTTTGATCAACACTACTTACTGTGATCATCAAAATTCAGAAAATAAACTGGATCTACAAAAATCAAACTCAGTTAAATTTCAGAAAAAAAAAATTCAGAAAAATGACTAAGTACAAAACTCTCATAACACAGAAAGAAAGCACTTCATGCAAAACACTATGTGCGAGTTTTAGAAACGCACACACTGAAGCTTGCATGAACTGAACTTCGCGCACAAGCTTTATGCGAGTTTTAGAACTTCTCGCAAAACCTTTGCGAGTTCGAGACTTAGAAAAATTTTCAAAAAAATAAGTTCTCTCTAAATGTAAACGCGCAAGAACAGAGCTTGCGAGTTCTAGACTTAGAAAAATTGAATAAGGATACTTCTCGCTAAATGGGAACTCGCACACCAAACACTTCTAGTAACATTCCCTTCGCGCACGACAAAGGAGGTGAACAGTACAAACTCGCACCTAGTGTTGTGTGAGTTCTTGCTTCACGCACACAACAGTTTGCAAGTTTTTCACTTCAATCACCAAAACAAGCCTTTGCGAGTTCTGGATTCTGCGAGTTCTTTGTCCTTGCGAGTTCTTCCTCTGCGATTCTATGGATCTAGTGAGTTCTTGACTTGCAGTTCCAAAAACTTGATCTTTGCACTGATTTCGATTCAAACCATCTTCAATTAACTTGTAAATTTGCAGATCTTCTCGATTTCAAGTATAGAACTGATTACAAGAAATGAATTACAAATACAAACACAAATCATGACATTTTGATTCTATTACAGTGCGATGAAATGGTTCGAACAAGAACTCAAGATATTTCAAAAATTCAGTTCGATCTAGTGTCAATTTTAGACAAAACTATTCAAACAGAACTCGATTTAGATGTAAAATCGAACATAATAAAACAAAATTCGAATCAAATACATCACTGAAATTCAAAATTCAAATTTCTACAGTCCATATGCGAGTTCGTCCAAAATACGATCCAAAAGTTGAATTGATCCAAGTTTTTCTCTGAATTTTGTCTGCTTTGATACCAATTGATATCCCATTTAACAATGTGATCAATATGATAACAATGAATTTACAATTAAACACTGTTTATTACAATCTCAGAATCAAAGTACAGACTTTCTCTCTCTAACTCAAATACTCGTTCAACACTTAACGAGAATGATACACTGTGTGTTCCATGCACAACGAGGCCATATACCTATTTACACACACGCATACAAACTCTCTAAACATTGTTCACCCTAAACACTAAAACGCGCAAACAACTATAAACACAATTACAAGGTTTGACTTTGACTTTATTACACTAGAACTTGACTTTATTACACTAGACTTTGACTTTGACGCTGAAAGTTGACTTTAGCTTTGACCTTCAGTCTTCTGACTTCTCTGATCTTATCCAACATATTTATGATCTAACACACCTTAGTAGAACAAAGAATTTTGGTTGATCTTGAGAAATTTGTGTTTTCTACTGTTATGATGAACACTGATTTTAAATCTAGAGTTACATATGATAAGTCTGAATTAGATAGAGTTAGTGAAAACAACTCCACTGATTCAGATGCCTCATCATGCAAAATTTTCATGGGCAATGTTTTTGCTAATCCTAAATCTTCAGATTTTGATCAAAAGTCTTTACGAAAGAAGTGTTTTAAAGAGATTAATGATTTCAAATTTCCAAATTCTTCCAAGGCACCACAATTTGATGATGATGGTCAAGACTTATTTAAGTATGAAACTGATTTTTTAAATTCTAATGGATGTTTTGATGAAAGTGTTGAGAAGTTTGATTTCAATGCTAAACTTTCAGATCATTCTGATTTTGTTATCAATACTGATGCTTTACCTTGTGTATTTGAGAAAGGTGAATCATCAACTAACGTTGATGAATCAGTTCTTGTGAGTACCTATTATGCTAAAGGTAAGAAGCAAAAGAAAAGGCACTCACAAAAATGAACCAACACGGGTAAGCATAAGAAAGCACAAACTCTGAAATCTCATGTTTCTAATAAATCTAAATTTTGTGTTTCAGAATTGAGATGGAAAATTTCTGAAGCTGAGCTTGAGTGGAGACCTAAAAGGAAGATTGAAGAGTCTACAAAATCATTTTCTGATTCAGATTGTAATAGGACTACTACTAGTTTGTCTGATGTAATTGGTCAATGTGCTTCTCATAAAACAAAATGTGTAACTTCTTACAAGGTTTATACAATAAAGCAATTGATCCGATTATCTCGTTCTACTAGTCAGTATTCTACATATGGTCAAAATGATTTTGTTACACGTCAATATTTTGATTCTTGGTTTGGATCATATCATGTTTATTCTTCTAATGGCTTTCAAAACAAAGAGGACCCAAATTCAAATGTGTGCCAAAATCTTGTGCTAACTTGACAGGACCCATCTATAAATGGGTACCTAAACTCGTTGTTGTCTGATTTCTCATGTGCAGACCCGTCATATGTGGTACTTGGATTCAGGATGTTCCAAGCATATGATAGGGCAGAAAGATATTTTATCTAATTATATAGAGAAATTTTGCGGCAACGTCAGATTTGATGGTAATGTCTAGTTTTCACCAATGTTGGGATACGGAGATGTCGTACAAGAGAACATAACGACAAGAAGTACGTTCTAGTGATTATGGATGATTATTCCAGATACACTTGGGTCAAGTTTCTGAGATCAAAAGAGGAAACTCCTGAAATCATTATCTCGTTTCTCAAAAGTATCCAAGTGAACCTGTAGAAGACAGTAAAACTGATCAGAACTAATAATGGCATGGAATTCAAGAACAAAACAATTGACGATTATCTCGAATCGATCGGGATAACTCGTCAGTTTTCTACTGCCAGAACGCCATAACAGAATGGGGTAGTTGAAAGAAGAAACAAAACGTTAATCAAGGTTGCACGCATGATGATCAGCCAGTCAGACTTACCCTTATTCTTGTAGGTTGAAGTTGTATCTACTTCTTCTTATACACAGAATAGATCTACCATCCATCGTTGCTTCGGTAAAACGCCTTATGCTTTGATTAACAATAGAACACCAAGCATTAAACACTTTCACATTTTTGGATGCAGGTGTTATGTGCTAAATGATAAGGAGAACTTGAACAAGTTCAGTCCTAAAGATGAAGAAGGAATCTTCATTGGCTATTCTCAGACATCCGCATCATATAGAGTCTACTTGAAGAGCTTGAAGATCGTTGTGGAAAGCTTTAATGTGAAATTTGATGAAGAATTGGATTATGAGCACATTAGTTCAGAACCTGTTATAACCAGAGTTTTAGCTTCTGGACATATCAGTTCATAACCTGTTTCTAGTGTTAATAATTTTGATAAAGCTTCTACATCTACTTCACATCTAATAGAATTAGATTTACAATTTGAACATTTTTACGATGAGTTTCTAGGGTCTAAAGTGACTAAACCTGTTGTGATTGACAGATCCGAAGACTTGCGTGCAAATCAACCAATTACTTCAGATGTCTCAATTGAATCAAATTCCACGATTTAGAATGAAACTCGAGTTCAAACACCTACTCAATCAGTTGAAGTTGCACATGATACTTAAGAGCCAGAAGTTGCACATTCAGTTGGATGCACTGTCATGCCCACTCAACAGACATCAAATGTCCAAGCAACTGAGACTTCTGCACCAGTTACCTCAATTGAACTCCAAACAGAAGAAGATATTGGATATTTAGATGATTAACATGATCAGTCTACATCTAATCCACTCCCTCATGTATACAAGTAGACCAAACAGCACCCGGTTCAACAAATTATTGGTGATCCATCAAAACCAATGCAAACTAGGTCTGTGATAGCAAATGAATGCATGTTTGATTATTTCCTTAGTAAGATATAACCGACAAAAGTTTCAGAATCTCTTCGTGATCCAGAGTGGATTACAGCTATATAAGAAAAGCTCAACCAATTTGAGGCACTTAATGTTTGGAGACTCGTTCCCCGACCAGAAGGAAAGACTATCATTGGCACGAAATGGGTATTCTAGAACAAGAAGGATGAGGACGGTATCATTGTAAGAAACAAATCAAGACTTGTTGCTAAATGATATCGGCAAGAGGAAGGCATAGATTATGACGAGACATATGCTCCAGTTGCTCGTATTGAGGCAATCAGGATGTTCCTAGCTTACGCTGCACACAAGAACTTCACCGTCTACCAAATGGACATGAAGACTGCTTTCTTGAATGGAATTCTTAAAAAGGAGGTCTACGTCTTGCAGCCTACTGGTTTTGTCAATGCAGATGAACCATATCATGTATATATCCTTGACAAGACTCTTTACGGTTTAAAACAAGCCCCTCGCGCCTGGTATGATGTTCTTTCAAAGTTCTTAGTCATGTTTGGCTTTTCTAAAGGTAAAATCGATACCACCTTATTCATAAAAATGGAAAAACCTGATATTATCTTAATTCAAATATATGTAGATGATAAAATATTTGGTTCTACTAATCCGAAGTACTTTAAGAATTTTTTGCACTCATGATGTCACGTTTTCAAATAAGATGATGGGAGAGATGAATTTCTTTCTCGGGTTACAAGTAAGACAATTTTCAACGAGGATTTTCATAAATCAATCGAAGTATATTGCTGACATTTTAAAGAAATTTAGTATGTCAATTTGTACTCTAATTTGTACCCCGATGGCACCAGGAACTAAGATCGGAGTTGATCTTTCGGGAAAAGATGTTGATGTTAGAACCTATAGAGGCATGATTGGTTCATTAATGTACTTGACAGCTAGTCGACTAGATATTATGTTTTCTACATACTTATGTGCTAGATATAAAGCTTCGCCCAAAGAATCCCATCTCTCGGCAGTTAAGCGGATCTTTAGATATCTGAAGGGAACTATATATCTTTGTTTGTGGTATCCTAAAGATACTGATTTTGAGCTAACAGCGTATTCAGACATAGATCATGCAGGTTGTATGCTTAACAGGAAAAGTACATCGGGTCATATTCAATTTCTTAGACACAAGCTCATAAGTTGGGCATCAAAGAAACAACTATGTGTTTCCACATCAACCGCTGAAGTATAGTATGTTGTTGCTGCAAGCTACTTCTCTCAAGTATTGTGGATGAGGACACAACTTCGAGACTATGGCTTCAAATTCAACAAGATTCCAATATATTGTGATTCGAAAAGCGCCATAGCCATATCTTCTAATTTTGTTCAGCACGCGAAAACCAAGCAAATAGACGTGTGGTATCACTTTATAAAAGATAATGTCGAAAAAGGTACAATTGAACTTTACTTTGTAAACAGAGATTATCAACTTGCTGGTTTGTTTACCAAGCCATTGGACGAATGGAGATTTAATTTACTCATTTCGAAACTTAGCATGTTGAATCTCAAGACGTAATCTGTAGTTACCTAGTACAGTTTATTTTTGTTATTTTTCTTCATTTCTTTATGTTTTAATCTGAACGATGTCTGCATTGAAAGGTTTTGTTCATGATTTTTGGGGGAGTGTGAGACAAAGTTTAGAATGACCTACATTCTAGGGGAAGTTATAGAGCTTTCCATATATTTTACACTGATATATTTTGTGATGCATATGTTTAGGGGGAGTAAGGACAATGACTTCTGATTACATCAGATCAGAACTCATTCTTAAATGTTTTACTGCTTTCATGTCTTTATTTTTCAATAAATGTTTTACTTTCAATAAGACTTTGTTGCTTTGACGACTTTTTGACTGAATGTAGATTTTGAGGGGGAGCTTACATGATCATATCAATCATGACTTTGGAGCTAACTTTATAAGATTAATGTTGAGCGTAAAGATTATTCTACTCTTAATCTCATTGTGTTTGAAAGATGGACAACTTTCAGACATGAAAACATGTTTCTAATTGTTCAAACCGCTTCTCGATTCTTAAACAGATTTCATGAATAAAGAAGTGTGATTTTAAATGTTTTCATTCTATGTGCTTTCATGATTAACTAACCGTGTGTTTCCAAAGATAAATACTTGTGTATTATCTTTTCCATATATTGTTAAGTATTCATACACACCGGTTTAGTACTTTTATTGTATATGTTCTTACCATGTCTCAAAATGAAACTATTTTTCGATGGTAAGACACCTCGTTTTGTACTTCATTGATATTTGAGCGTTAGTTCATTTCATTCAAAGTGTTTCTTTCATGAATATCTATATTTGATTCGTATAGACAACATTCAATTTTTCATAACCTAAGCTTTTATTGATATATCATTCATATTTGATCTTTTCAATACACTGTCAGATTCTCAAGCAAGTCTTTTGTATTCATTTCATTCTTTCAATATACTTGTTTTTGAGAAAATCTTCCATGATTAAAAATGCTCAAATCTTCATGATTATCTAATTGAGCATAACTTTATCTGACATGTATTATATTTTCATGTGCTTTAACTGACAAGATTAAGTCATTGAGAAACTTTGTGCTTTTAGGACAAAATACATGGGAATTATGTGAGCTTTAATGAACTTCTATGGATTCATGATAACCAGTGTTTCCTACCCAAGAAGTTATCTTGAATGATCGATAGGTGAGGTGTCAATATCTGAGTGTGGGTGTGTGATAAGGTAAAATGTAAAGAGAGTTTGGTTAGAAGGGAGCTTTATTGATTAAAAGAAAGATGGTGTGAGAACAAAGTTAAAAGTATATGAAAACTCTGCACTAACTTTTTCTAAGTCAGGCAGCCACATAATCTGTTGGTTCATATTCTTTGGTGACCTTCATTGAAATAGGCAGTGAGCTCATGCCAACTCTTGATTTAAACCCCGCCAGCTACTCATTTCTTTCTCAACAAAGAAATGTTTCATATTTTTTTGGGGAAGCAGCACATAATCTATATCGTGTTCATTTGGAAGATGTGGATATTGAAACATAAGGAAGTCTGCCCCACCTTCGACTTTCGATCATGCACAATTAAGTACGTGTATTACTATTGTTGTCTCAATGATTTACACATTTTGAGCCAATTATAAAGCATTCATGTTTAAATTCTTTCACACACAAGCACGAACACACAGAAAATTTGTTTTTCTGTCGGAACGTTCATAGAATTACCTTGTGTTATTTGATGATTGAATGGAAGACCTGGGGAGTGATCATCAATAAAACTCCTTGTACAGTACATTAGTTGTACTAAGTGGCTTCATGTTGCTTACAGGAATTTTAACTGATTCATTTGTTGATTCATGGTTTCATTCTTATTTGTCTGAATTTGAAAAGATTCAGATTAATATATTATGAATTGACGGATGGTTCATAAGTTCTCGATCTATTGCTTCATTGCTGCAGACTTCTCCCTAATTCTCCACTAGATTTCTCCATCTCCAGACTCCAGGTCTGCTCGGTTTCTCCATATTCGTGAGTAGTTCAGGTTTGATCTTGAATTCTCCACTCAATTTCTCATTTCCAGGTTTGCTCGATTCTTGGATTTGACTAAATGTGTTAAATTTCTTGATTCTACTTTTGCCTTTATGTATCTTTGTTGCTCTCCTGTTTAATTTTGTAATCAAAGTGGTGTCCTGATACTAGATTTCCTATTGGTTGCTCTTGCAAGTTGATCTTTCTCATTTGTTAGCAGCTCATGTTCAAGAACTACAAACAATTTCAGCCAAGGTGATACTCTTTGGTTTGTAATTTTTATTTTTTTCTCTAATATGCTTATGGAGCAAGTGGTAGTGACAATTTTTTTCTGGGTTGATGTATGCCTTCATGACTATAGGAACAAGTAAAGTCACAAGATTGATACATTTAATCAAGGGTTATACCAAGTTTAGTGTGAGTTCCAATCAAGATAAAGTTTTGTATGATCTATGTTTTGATTCTTTGTTATGACCTTACCTTTGACAGAGCACGGGTAGAGTGATCAAGATAAACCATTAATGGTATAAGCATCTGATGAGTTCGTATCAATGCCAAACATGTACACTTCGTCATCTATCCCTTCAACAGGTAAGTTCCACCATTATCCTAGGAATCATAATCAGTATATACAAAAACTTTTATAAACAATTAATTTATCAAAAAAGATCGAATATGAAGATAACTCTTTAAAAACTTACTTACCAAATATGATGGGGATTTCTGCTTCAATTGGAATAGAGAATGGGTAGGGCATATGAGGGTATATGAGCATGCTAAATAGATCGCTACTAAGCAATATGTGTATGCCACCAAAGGGTACCCCTTTAGTCGGTCACAATGAAATTGTATGTATAAGATCCACCTGGTTCTAAGGGACACTGGGTAATATATGCCGCCCCTTCTGTCCATATGTAGCAGGTACCAAAAACCAGTTTGGTTTTCTTTGCTTGTTTTTTTGGGGATGCATAGCCTTCACATACATATAGGACTTGGCTCATAACTGGAGCTAAGGAGACACATTCTGGTTTGATTGATTCGACCCATTGATAGTATACCTTTCCCACTTCTTTGTTTGGTCATATCTACAATGGTTAGCCATAAATTAATAATAAAATAAGAAATATTGGTCGAGAGGTGATCTTTTTTGAATTTGAAACCACTCTAAAGTTTGTTAATAAGCTAATCAGGTGCAATTTTGCTATAAAAATAGTCTCAAGAATGCATAAGCGAAATAACAAAAGTTATCCGTATATAACCATGGTCCTTTCATTTGCATAACAAAATATTTATTTATTTATTGATATTTAGATTATTACAACCATATCAATTACGTTATCTTTGTCCATTTGAGGCATAATCTTATAATGAAGTGTTCACTATTTGATGTATGAATAGTTTAGTTCATAAATGGCTCTCACTTGCTATGTGTAAAAAGGGACATTAGTTTAAAAAATCCCTCTATATATAAGGTACCCACCATTGTTTCTTAGTGCCAACATGTAACCAATTTTATTATGTTGGATATGTTGTTTATTTGAGGATTTGTGTTATTGAATCTATTCGTTGTTTATGCATCAGGGATGATTTGGCAGTGCAATTATTCAACAACAAAGTCTTTTGTTCTTCAATTGCTATTTCTAGGAAAGGTGGTTGGTTTAGAGGCTTTATCGGTAAGTACTTACCATGATCCTTACCTGCTAAGAGTGATGGCAATAACTAAGAGTCTTACCCGATAAGTGACAGTGATGACCTTTACTTGACAAAAAAGAAAAAATACACCTAAACGGCGAGGGACTCCCTCCCAACAAGGAACTCCACCCATATTAAAGGACAGACCCTATCCGGGGAGGACAACCACACTAAAAGAAAACAATCAAACTTCCCGTACAAAACATACCACAAGACTAAAAGCCAAAACAAACATAAGGAAATAGAAGCTAATAACATAGAAAATAAAATTCCTAGAAAGCCAAAGCAGCCAACCATGGCCGAAGTGCCAAACAACGAAGGAGAAGCCGAAATCCACCCCATGGATCAATTAGGTCTTCGGACACCACGTGGCCTAACCATAGGCCTCTTCACAACGGTACCAAACATCCGCATATCCACCACCTTCTTGATATCCTTCACAAGTTGCTCTACATTCCTCTTTATGTCTGTAAATAAACGTGCATTCCTTTCTTGCCATATATAGTAGATAGTCGTAGCAAAAAGAGGTTGCTTTCGTGTCTCTCTAGGGCACCATCTTCTATGATGTATGTCTTCAAGAATATCCTCCCAAAAATTAGGTAGAGAAGTAGCTTGCATATCTACTTTAATAAAAGACCAAATATGGGTTGAAAAGTGACAAGCAAAGAAGAAGGTGGTCGTGAGAATCAATATATAATCCATGTAACAGCCTAACTTGCAAGTTAAGCATAAAACAACTTTTATATAAATCAATGCCAAACGGCCCCAAAATACAATACAAACAACAAGGTTTACCGAAGAATCTATTGCACAACTAAGAATTTAAGAGAAGGACTAGATCTGGAAAGCTATATTTTTAATCTCCGAAGTAAGCTCCTCGCTCTCATCTCCCTTTTACCATACCGAGTCCTCCTAATTCACACTTTCCTGAAAAGGTTTTTAGTTTTGAAAGAGCGAGGGTTAGACCGAATGGTCTAGTGAGTTCCCTCTAATAACAGTTCACACCAACACCACATAAAAGATTTATAATACACAAACCGATTCAGTTTTATACAAACCACGTACTCACAATTCACTTTCCTGGCACACACTACTGTCACTCGAAAGTGACAGCGTGTCTGTCTCATACTGCCTTATATTGGGACACACCCCCCGACTTACGCCATGACTGTTAGCAACAATGTATGCATACATTTCAACCAATCAATAATAATAAAACATTTCTCGCAATTAATAAATCTTGCAAGCAATAAATAGCAGGAACCACAGTAACGGTTTTATCAACTTCTCATGCTAATAACACAAATATCGATAAGGATTTTGGGTTAGAAAACTCACTTGGATCTCCCGCGAAAAGTCTCTACTAGCGCTTTAAGACGATCACCTATCAATAAAATGAGAAGGGCGGTAAGAAAACCAAACCCTATACATACCCACCTCGGACAACCTCTATTGTCAAAAGATCGGGTTCGGTAACAACCTCCCCCTTCTACCCGAATCCCGGGTCCACCTCTCTCACGGCCGACTCCCGGCTCCCCCTCTCGCTCGGCCGACTCCCGGTTCCCCCTTCCTCTCCTGACTCCCGGGCTCTACTACTCCCTCCCAGGACCCCGCCTCCTTGGTGCCCCTCCTAGGATCCACCACTCGAACCAACCGGGTTCTCCCGGTCCTCGGGATCGCCCAGTTCCCCCGGCCTCCCCGCTTCCAGAACGGCCTCCCCAGTTCCATACCCACATCAGTTACAGCGACGACGATTTAGGGAATCGCTGACGAGCCGACGCCACCCCAAAATGGAAAGGCGATTTCTAGGGGTTTTATTCCCAACCGATTAAACCAACCTCCTCTCTTAATCTTACCAAAACAAAACCAATAGATATGGGTTTTAGCTTCAAAACATAATGGAAATGGATTTAACCCTAACCTGAAGAATACAGGAGAATAAATTCTTCTTTACATAAGCAATTGAAATCTAACATTATCTTTTACAAAAACAACTAGTAAGAGAGAATAGCTTACCTTGATGAACAAGTTGCAAGAACCTTCCCAAATCCACCTTCTTCTTCAAGCTCTCTTCAATCGATCTCTTTCTCTAGGTTCTTACTAGTCGCCTCTAATGCCACACTAATTTAGGGAATAGGGTAATAGGGTTAAAACTCCTCCTTTTCATATTTACAAACTAATCCCTATAACTTTGGATTTTGAACAACAACTCACCCATACTCCCTTCTTTTATCAAATGGGTCACAGTTATTGCAATCCACATAACGAGCATCTTGCCTCCATGCCTGTATTTTATCCTGAGTAGACAAACATTTACGAAAAGTAAGCCATAAACAGAAAGCATGTTTGGGAATGAGCTTTGGAAACCAACAGAAGTCATACCACATGGCCTCTTGATACGGAACATCAAGGGATTTCCAAACCTCCGACACCATAAACCTAGTGGGATGATTGTGGGTATTGAACCAAGTTACATAATTCTTTATCCCCTCATACAAGTACGGGATGGGCATGGAAAGAAAACCTGGGCATTTTTGAACCCAAGCATTTGGCCAAGTATGATTAAGAGAAGCAACAACATCTGAAACATTGGATTTTTTGAAAAGACCCCTGCATGAATCAATTTGTAAGAAATAAATCATACTTACTATAATACATCTCATGCAGATGGTTACTTTGATCAAAGGGGTCAAAGCTTTTCAAGGTTAATGGTAAGACAAACATCTTTTGTATATGAAGATAGCAAATTCAAGTTATTTAGTATGTCTTGTTCGTGAAATCCTTTTATATTTATTTGTTGTGAACTTTTCTTTCTATAGAGAAGATTATGACATTCTTATTTGTGTGTATATGTCCTTCTGCCTTAAGTGACCTATGAAGGAATTCTCCGATTAATTAAGGAAGGTTTTAGAGATAGAGGATCAAACCCATTGTGTTAAGGTGTTGTCAAATTTGATTTAATATTCTTACCCTAAAATTTGCTTTTCTTTAAAGAATAGTTGGTTGTTTTTGTTAGTCCCAATTCTAAATTGTAAAAGTATTGAAAATATCTTAAGTCTTCATCTGAAAAAATTTAGAAACATCAGTAGAGAAAGCAAAGGCTAGCTCTGAAGTCAGTTAAGAGATAGACTCTTCTGCCGGAAGACATCAGAGATAGCTTCATCAGATATCTAATTCAGAGCTCTGAAGGTGTTCTCTCTGAAGATCAAGACTAGAGATTTATGCAAGTGTTGACAGAATAACAGATGACACGTCACCTAGTGATAAGATTTACTCCTTAGAGTAGGTCACTGTTCAAGCATGTCTTACTTGTCAGGATAAGTACAATGTTCACTTTATGGTCCTATAAATAGGACCATTACTCCATTGACAAAAGTATGCTTTTAAAAATATCTTGTATATGCTTTATTGTTAATATATTTGAAAGTATTTTCAAGAAGATCTTGTATGATTTATCCATCTTTATGGTGTTCTTCTAATCTACATATCCAGTAAATTATAAGTTTATTCTTATCTTTACATCATTGGATATCTTCTTGCTTAAACTGTGATATTGAATCTGCATTGATATTTAAACTATATTGCTTCTGTTATTGTTATTATTATTGTTTGTTTATATATCATTGTTATAAGACTGTTAAATCTAGGATCCAACAATTGGTATCAGAGCTATCTTTATTTTTAAAACAAACAAGATCATATTTGCATACTCGGATAGATTTACATCTTATTGATTCAAGTTTTCAAAAATCTGTGCATGTTCATATAAACCTTGGTTTATTCTAAAAAGAACTCTATGTGCTCTAGATTTAAAAGTAACTCACAGTTTATATATTTACAAAAGAATCTTCTTTGAAAAAACATTAGTTCTTCACATCATCATCTTTTTCTAAAAATGGCAAGTTCCAATATAAGTTTTATTTATATAGTTGTATCATTAACTAAACCTCCTACACTTCTAAGGGATGAATATCCCCAATGGAAAATAAGGATGGAGAAGATGACCATTCAAACTCAGACTCAGATGATGGCATAAATGCCTTTGTTGAGTCTGTTGCATTAATTTCTTACCAATTTAACAAGAAATTTGATAAGAAAATATTTAAAGGCAGGAGAGATGATGAAGAAAGGAGAAATCCAGAGAGAAGATTTCAACAAGAGCCCAGATCCACTCCACATAGTGATCAAAAGGGTGTTCATTTCAACAATCATGATACTGCACAACAATCAAGAACTCATCAATCATTCCAACCCAAGTATCCTCAACGTTAGAGATACTTTCAGCCCCAACCACAAGTTTAGAATACAAAAACTGTTGCTACTCTTCCACCAAATCAAAATGATGGAAGATGTTTTATATGTGGAAAACCAGGCCATTTCTCTGCAAACTGCAGAGGTAAACTGGTCAAGGATCAAGAATACTACAAGAACAAGTACAAGTACAATATCAGAGAAAGAGTACTTGTTGCAGAGATGGAAGATTGGTTATCAGACTCTACAAGTGATGGAGAGGAAGAGCCTACCAATCTCTGTGGTATGGCTTTTGCAGATGGTGATCAAACTGATGGATCATTAGAGGATTGCTTTGAAAAGGTAAACTCTCCTTCCACTTCTGAAAGTGAACTTGAAACGGATGTTCTTAAGTTAACAGATGAGTTTCAGATTTTAAAGCAAAAACTCATTGAAGAAAAAGAAAAGAGAAAGCAAATGACAAAAAATCTAAATTTTTATAAACGAGAAAAGAATCTTCTTGAGTCAGAGAAGAAGGAAATTTCAATGAAAAATCTGAGCTTGAAAAATCTCAGAGATTAAAGGAAACCACTTTGTCTGATAAACTCAAAGAATTGGAAAAGATGTTAAAAGCTAAAGAAGAAGAAGAAGTTAAAAGATCTGAGTATGAAAGGCTCAATTATGTTGCCTTAACTAACTTTTTTCAAAAGGAAAGAGAAATTCTACATCAATCTCTGAAAAGGAAAGAACTTCAAATCAAAAGCTATCTAGATGTTCAAGATGTGCATATTAAGATAAATTCTCAAATGGACACTCAAGGACTGGGATTCAATGAATTGGATCCATTCACTAGATTGAAGAAAACTTCACTTTCTTCCACTTTCTGTATGGGAAAGGTCCAGAGCCCTGACACTGTCCATCTCTGAACAATTTCAAAAGAACAAAAACCTCATAAAAATCAAAAAACAAGAGCTTTGAATTTTAAAAATGTCTTATACTCTGAAGCAAAAACATTTCCAAAACCTATCTTAAAGATAGAAAAAGAAACTTCAGATGTATTTTTTACAAAACCTCAGAGCAATGATCCCAGAGAAATTTTTAGGTTTGATGCTTTTATCACAAAAGAATCAGAGATATCTAAAACAAGTACTTCTGAAGATGAACCTCAGAGTCCACTCAATCCAGATGCACCTCTGTATTCTACAATGTCAGATGAATGCATCAGAACTACATTTGAGGTTGACATTAGAAGAATTTATGAAGAAAATATCATGGCTGATTTGAAAAAGAAAGAAAGCATGAAAAGAATCATTAAAGTCTCTCGACCTAAAGAAATTATGAAAACTTCAGAGGTAGTTATCTCTGACAAGGTCAAGAGAGACTTTCTTGACTCTGATTCTTAATGTGATCCAGAGATAGATGAACAGATTTTCTATAGACCAGAGAAAGTAAATCATAAAAACATACAGACTGTTGGTTCTGGAATTTTGAACATTCTTGTTCCTATTTTGAAAAACAAACCCAGAATATCAATATGTCCTGATTTTGTAGACATGTGTCTACAAGCAAAAACTTCTCTAGACCTTGAGAAAGAGTTAAAAGAAAAGTCCAAGAATAAAACTAACACTTCTCAACTCTACACTTATAAACCAATCAAATTCACTCCTGAACAAAAAGGCAAATGGCAAGAAATTAACCATTCTGGTCCGGTTTGTGCGGTGAGCAACAAAGAGAAGAAGATGTTTTTGAACAAGAAACGACAACTTGAAAAGAAGGTTGTCTTAGAAGCCAAAAAGAAGGAAGTAGTTAGGAATACTTGTAGTATTCCTAGTGCTAGTTTGAAAAAGAATCAAAGTGTACCAAATGCACTCAATGAAATGAGAAATTTTGCTCCTACTTCTTCTTGTTCTATTAATTGCAAGTGCATTCAACTCATGATTAAGCTGAAAAATCATTTCAGAGGTTCTCATTGCATTCTGAATCAATCTCTAAATAAAAATTCAGAGACAAAACCTCAGAAGAAAAAAAATTAGTTCTATAAAAACATCAAATGATGGAATGCCAAATGATAACCAAAGTCCTCTAAAGTCTAACAAGAAAGAACCTATAATGAGATAGGTACCTACGAAACTTTAATCTGTCTTGCAGAAACAACATATGACAATATGGTACTTAGATTCTGGATGTTCAAGGCATATGACTGGAGATAAGAAGTTGTTATACTCTTTCAAAGCAAAATCTGGAGGAACAGTAACTTTTAGGGACAACATGCAAGGTCAGATGTGAAATTTCGAAGAAAATTTTGTTCACTACTTCACTCTAAAACAGGTCAAGAATTGCTTAGAGCAGACAGGAAAGGTAACCTGTATAAAATGAAATTTACCAAACTGAATAACACTAGTTTAGAGAAGCTCTGTCTAGTATCTCTGAACAGTGAAGATGTCTGACTCTGGCATAAGAAATTCTCTCATCTGAACTTATCTTCACTTGATAAGTTGATCAAACTTAATCTGGTTAAGCGATTACCGGCTCTAAAGTTCAACAAAGATCATCTTTGTTCTGCTTGTGAAATGGGAAAAATGAAAAGATCTTCCCATAAAACCAAAAGTGATAATAGTTGTGCTAAACCTTTGCATATGCTACATGTGGACCTCTGTGGTTCTATCTATGTGCAAAGCTTATTAGATAAAAAGTATATTCTTGTTGTGATTGATGAATATTCTAGATATACTTGGATAAAATTCATCAGAGCAAAGTCTGATGTACCTGATATTTTAATAAGGTTGCTGAAAAGATTACAGGTTTTGTTCAATAGCAAAATTCAGAAGCTGAGAAGTGATAATGGAACAGAGTTCAAAAATGCCAAAGTCAACTCTTATCTCTCTGAAAAAGGCATAACCCCCAACTTCATTTCAGCAAGAACACCTCAACAAAATGGTTTTTTTAGAGGAAAAATAGAACACTTGTTGATGCTGCAAGAACAATACTTGCAAGATCTGATCTTCCACCAATCTTTTGGGCAGAAGCAGTGGCTACAGCCCGTTTCACTCAAAACAGAGCCACCATTGTCAATAGATTCAACAAAACATCTTATGAACTCATTAAATATAGGAAACCTAGTGTTAAATATTTTCATGTTTTTGGATGCAGATGTTACATTCTGAATGATAGAGAGTCTCTTGGAAAGTTCGACAAGAAAGCAGATGAAAGCAAATTCATTGGCTAATAATTAGCCTTAAAGGCCGTCAGAGTGTTCAATTTAAGAACAAAAACCATCTAAGAGAGCATCAATGTCTCTTTTGATGAGAACAGAAATTCTGACATACAAGATGTCAAAACCAAGAATGTCTCTGAATCTTCAAAGATAAGAGAATTTGGACTGAACAAAATATTTGAAGACTTCTTTGATGATGATGACAACTTAGAATTTATCTTCAAAGACATTCAGAGAGCAACTTCAGAAGAACCTCAAAATACAGGTACAACTCTTTTTGGTCCCTCTGAGATAACTCCTTCTCCTTCTTTAAATACAGGTCCAAGTATTGAATCAAGACAAGTTGAAGAACAAAATTCTTCAGAAGCTGAAGATGCACAAGAGACATCTGAAGAATCTCTAGAGACATTTGAAGAATCTCCAGAGACATCTGTTGAAGAGACTTCAGAGCCTGCTTCACCATCTATGGAACCCACTTCAGAGCCTCTAAATAGCACAACAGAGATGTCACCACCTGCCATCTCTGAAGCTCAAACTCCACCTCACATTCATGCTCCAATGACAAGATGGACAAAGGATCATCCCCATGATCATATCATTGGATCACCTACAGATGGAGTCAAAACTAGATCTACCACAATCAATGAATGTTATTTTGTAAACTTTTTGAGCATCATTGAACCAAAGAAGGTAAATGAAGCTCTTGAAGTTGCTAATTGGATCAATGACATGCAGGATGAGCTTCAAGAGTTTGAAAGAAATAAAGTCTGGACCCTAGTTCCCCTTCCTAAAGGAAAATTTGCAATTGGGACTAAATGGGTTTTTAGAAATAAAAAGGATGAGGATGGCATTATAATCAAAAACAAAGTTAGATTGGTTGCTAAGGGATATTGCCAAGAAGAAGGTATTGATTATGATGAAACCTTTGCACTTGTGGCTAGGCTAGAAGCAATTAGAATCTTCTTAGCCTATGCTGCACACAAAGGGTTCAAAGTATATCAAATGGATGTTAAATCTGCCTTTCTAAATGAAAAATTGAATGAAGAAGTATATGTCTAGCAACCACCTGGATTTGAAAGTGCAGAGTTTACTAACCATGTTTATCATCTTGATAAAGCTCTGTATGGACTTAAACAAGATCCAAGAGCATGATATGCAACTTTGTCCACATTTCTGATTAATAATGATTTTGAAAATGGTACAAAAATGAGATGCTTTTAGTACAAATATATGTTGATGACATTATCTTTGGCTCTACAATTCAGAAATATTGTGACAGGTTTTCAGAGTTGATGAAGAATGAATTTGAGATGAGTCTCATGGGAGAATTAACATTCTTTCTAGGCTTACAAGTAAAACAAACATCAGAGGGTACTTTTATAAGTCAATCTAAGTATGTCTTTGATATTTTGAAAAAGTACAATCTCAATGATTCAACTTCTATGAAAACACCTATAGCCACAAGAGTCAAACTTGACTCTGATCCTTCAGGAAAATCTGTAGATGTTAAGACCTACAGTGGCATGATAGGATCACTTCTATACTTAACTGCTAGTAGACCTGACATAATGCTTGCAACCTGTCTCTGTGCTAGATATCAAGCAAATACAAAAGAATCTCATTTGTCTACAATCAAGAGAGTGTTTAGATACCTCAGAGGCACACCCTCATTGGGTCTTTGGTATCCAAAACTCTCTAGTTTTGATTTAACAACATATACTAATGCAGATCATGCAGGATGCAAGCTAGACAGGAAAAGTACCTCTGGATGCTGTCAATTGTTGGGTAACAAGCTAGTGAGTTGGTCATCCAAGAAGCATAACTGTGTTTCAACTTCTACTACAGAGGCAGAATATGTTGTTGTTGCTAGTTGTTGCTCCCAAGTCATTTGGATGAAAACTCAACTCAAAGACTATGGATTACAATATGACAGAATACCCATTCTGTGTGATTCCAGAAGTGCCATAGCCATCTATGCAAATCCACTACAGCATTCTAAGACAAAGCACATTGATGTCAGGTGTCATTTTCTAAAAGATCATGTTGAGAAAGGGACAATAGAGATGTACTTTGTATCCACTGATCTCCATCTTGCTGACATTTTTACAAAAGCATTGGATGAATGTAGGTTCAATTTTTTAATCACCAAGCTGGGCATGTTAAATATGTCTAATTACTTAAAGTTCAAAGACCTCTGAGCCCAACTTCAGAGTTCTGACATATTACTTTATCATATCTCAAGTATTGGGGTCTCTGATATCTCTTTCAGAGCCTCTGACATTTATGAAAGCATGTTTTTCAAGGTACCAAAATAATTCAAGTGGGAGAATAAAATTCAGACATTCTATTGTCTAAGGGGAGAAAAATGAAGACCATCATTGGTCAAGGGGGATTAAAACACTGCTATGAGGAAATGACTTCAAAATTCAGAGACTCTAAATCTTTCTAATTGTTTAGCAATCTCTTATATCACTTGTCACAGAAACTCAGAATCTTTGACTTCTACTGCACTTGTGATATCTTAGATTACTTTATAAATTAAAAGATTATTGTGGCTCCAAATACTAGCATACGATTCACACAACACATTAAGAACACAATCTTTATTGATCTAATCACAAGAATTACATCAAGACATATACCTATTTGTGATTAAAGTTTGAGCTCTGTGTATGTATGTGTGTGTGTTTCAAGGTGTTCGAATTTTACCAATCTGTTGTTCGTATCTTATCTGGTCTCTACAAAATCTAACACAGAGACAACTATTTATACTAAGTCAACAAAGTTGACTTTTACAACTCAAACCCTTAAACAATTCAACATCCAGGATTTTCTTTGTTTTAGTCCCCAACTTTTCAAAATTGTATAAATGTTCAGGGGCTTTCTTTAAAACATCATTTTCATCAAAACCTAATCCCGTCTTGGCATTATAAAATCTGACGTCTTGGAGTTTATTGGTTAGCAAATTTAAAGTTTGCTCAGTCTATCCACGTTTTAAATTCAAGTCCTCAAGTTGTTTTATTTTGCAATAAGCTTCATTGTGTTCCTGAATACAAGCTTCAAACTTAATTTTAAATTCACCTTTTTCAGAATTTAAATTAACAGGATTTCTTTCAAGCTCCACGATTAGACTTTAAAAGCTCTTTTTCTTTCTTCAAGGCATCTTTTTTTGATTCTTTATCTTCAACGACAACCTTCAATAATGCGTTTTCGTCACGAAAACTCATCATTGATTTGTCTTTCGTTGCTAAGTTTGCCTTTTAAATTCTCAAATTCTTTTTCCATATTTTGAATCTGAGCCATAAGAGATTCAAAAAGTTCAGAGTTGTAAAGAGTACTAACCTCGGAGTCACATTCGGATTGGTTAGAAGAGGTATCAACTTCAACATCAACTTTTGCCATCATACACACTTGTGTGAAGTGTGTTGATTCTTCATCCGAGCTTTGGAAGAACCAATTCTCTTCCTCAACCATCAGTTCTTTCCCTTCTTTTGCCTTCTTTGCAAGTAGAGATTTCTTGGAATAATACTCTGAGTTCCTTACCCTTTTGAACTTGCAGCCTTTTGAGAAATGGCCATGCTTACCACAACTGTAACACCTGCCGTACTTAGGCTCCGATTTCTCTTCCTTCTTTTAATCTATTTTTTCATCTCTTTTCTCTTCTCTCTTTCCTTCCTTTTTCCCGTACTTTGACTTGTACTTTTCTGATCTTTCCTTCCTGTACCAGTTATACTTAAGCTTTGAGAACCGTTTCTTTCCAAAGCTCTTTTGAAATTGCTTGGTGATGAGGGCCAGGTTTCAGCAAACTTCTGAATGTCGTCATCAGAATGTACTTCAGTGTCATCAGAGGAATCTTCTTCAGAACTTGATTGACTCAGTTCTGTAAGGAAAGCTTTGGATTTCTTAGACTTGTACTTTAAAAAAGAGGCGGTCTTAGAACTTGAACCCTTTTTTCGTTCAGCAACAAGAGCTAGAGAATCCTTAACAATCTTCTTTTCTTCATTCAATAACTTAACTTCATCCTCATGTTGAGCAAGTGTAGTGAAGATGTCATTCACGTCCTCTAAAGGCATGTCCTTTGTCATCTGTATGTTAATGGCATAACTCTTCCACTCTGGATTCAAGTTCTTGATGAACTTGTAGTTAATCTCAGACGCAGACTTATTCATCCTGTTTCTTCTCAAGTCATTTAATATCACATTAAATCTTGTGTAAGTATCCAATAAAGCTTCCCCTTCCTTAGCATGAAATCCCTCGTAGGCATTAATGTTTTGATTCAACTTTGCTTGAATTGACCGCTCGGTACCTTGGAATTGCCTTTCCAGCTCATCCCACATGGCCTTTGTTGATTCTCGACTATCTACTCGGTTGTAGATATCATTTGGAATAGCCATGGGGAGATAGATAAGAGCCTCTTCATCTATTTTGTGAAGTTCCTTCTCCCTCTCACTGTAGTACTGATATGGCTTAGGCACATATCTAACTGGAATCTCAGAAGAAGTCTCAGTAGCAGCTTGTCCCGGTACTGTTACAACAGGTTGAACCGGTCCGTCAGTGATGGATTTCATATAGTCTATGTTCTTATGATTTAAGAATTGAATCATCCTCCTCTTCCACTGTGAGTACTCTCCGATAAATAGCACCAGAGGTTTAGATTGGGAACCCGTGGAAAGTAATTCTTTTGACATGATGAGAATTATCTACACACAAACAAAAATATAAGCTAGTAATGATCTTTTAATTCAACAATTAGAGCAAGACTTGAAATTTTTTCAGAAATTGAAATTTCTAAAAACTTTAAGTCCATAATTCGCAAGTACTCCTATCAAAGACCAATTCGCATACAAAATGAAATAGAATTCGTATAACACTTGGAATTCGTAGGAGCAAGCCAACAATTCGCACAAGTATGGAATTCGCATGCAAGAGATAACAAAATTTAAGCAATTCGCATGAACTTATATGTGAATTCTTCAGAATTCGTATAAAGCCTTCTGCGAATCCTTCACAATTCGCACGTCTCTATGATGCGAATTCTATCCTTAGAAACATTTTCTTGAAAAACTTTTCGCATAGTAACAATTCGCATACAGAATTTCTATGACACAGGGATACAAAATCTTTCCATAGAAAAATTTTGAGAAAAACACCAACTTTTCGTATCACCTACGAATTTTGTACTTAGAAAAATCTTGGAAAGATCCTGTGAATTCTTACTTTTCGTAGACTACAGTGTTGTGAATTCTCAACTTTTCATATGATTTCAGATAGAATTCACAACACTATAGTTTACGAATTCAGAGTTCTTGCGAGTTCTTCGTACGAATTCCACAGATCTTGCGAGTTCTTCAGATCACAGTTCGAAAATATGATTTCTAGTTCAAAATTCTATCGAATTCTTCAAATTAGATGTTGTAACTTCACAGAATCAACCACGTTAGTACAACAATCAATCCAATACAATATCAATTCCAAATTCACACTCAAACATTAAATTCATGATAAAACAGTAACTGAACTCGTTCGAAAAAATACTTTCAAAAATCCACAATTCAATGATCAAAATCGATTTTTAAGTGCAATTAAACTACAAAAAGATATTCTATAACACTTTTCGACCAAAATTATGCCAAAAAATTTACCAAAAACACATTTTCTCGCAAAAATCCTCTCAATAAACTAGACACAAAAAACGAACTTAGAAAACTCTTAAATCGTTGAATCCTATGCTCTGATACCAATTGTCGTTCCAAATACTAGCATACGATTCACACAACAGATTAAGAACACCATCTTTATTGATCTAATCACAAGGATTACATCAAGCCATATACCTATTTGTGATTAACAGTTTGAGCTCTATGTGTGTATGTGTGTGTGTTTCAAGGTGTGCGAATCTTACCAATCTGTTGTTCGTATCTTATCTGATCTCTACAAAATCTAACACATAGACAATTATTTATACTAAGTCAACAAAGTTGACTTTTACAACTCAAACCCTTAAATTATTCAACATTTACAAACTAGACCCTCTATTTAATCTTGAATACAGTTCTAGTCTAACAATTATTCAGAAAATAAGGTGAATAGTTTGTCTAGTCAGCAAGCATGGCTATTAAAATTCAAATATCATCAACTGTCACACACTCCTATTTTTTTGGCAACTAGGCACTTATGTGCAACATTTACCAAGGACACGTGTCACCACAGGGTTGAGTGAAAGGTCAAACGGCCTCAACCAAAAGGTCTAATCCCTGTTGTTTCACCTTATGCACTCGAGTGTAATTTTCTAATTTTGGATATAAAAACATTTTTTACATCTTAATATCCATTTTTGCGCAAACAAATTACTCTCGAGCAATTATTTTCTCTCTCAATGAACTTGAACTTCATCTTCTTCATCTCAACTCCCAAATGGCTTCTTTAATGGATTGGTGCAAACTATTCCCTAAAATCGGTGAACCTTCATGAGTGTATCGATTTACAATCAAGGACAACAACCATATGGTACAACTTGATTCACCCAAGTTCGAGGAATAATATCGCATTATCTGTGAGTTCTTCGCAAACTGCGAACTCACTCACGCCCTAATTGCAACCACCACTGAATGCCCTCTCACATTCGTCCAAGAATGGTTTTCT
The DNA here is from genome assembly GCA_954870635.1 of Arctium minus. Lineage (NCBI taxonomy): Eukaryota > Viridiplantae > Streptophyta > Magnoliopsida > Asterales > Asteraceae > Arctium > Arctium minus. The sequence goes on along the minus strand of OX941084.1, from coordinate 104,355,290 downwards.
TCCAGTCACTACAGTGAAGACCATGGCGGAATCGTTGGCGAGTTTGAGATCTCTCAAACTGTGAAGTGTCAAGTTATCATCAACCCTGATGTTCTTCTTGAAGTCCTTCCACTCCTAACAACTGAAGAACTTCAAATCGCTCGATTTGAGAAATGCCCCTCTACTGAATCCTCTTCTGTTTGTTCAAATGCTTGGCTGCAACACTGAAATCGTACGCCTAAGTAATTTAAGAAGACAACACCTTCCTCCTATTTGGAACTTTATGTTCTCTGTTCTAAACCGAACCCTCACCTGCAAGTTGGGGAGCATGGATCAGACAACTCCAGAGATCCTGTCAATAATGTATTTTCTTCAATCGAAACATCGATATGGTTGGCATCCTCTACGACCAAATCTTCATGGCTATAGAGAAGAAGAACAAGTGCATCACGAAGGATCCAGAGCAACTGACTCTTTATCCAGAGTTCCATCAATCACCTTCCCAAGGTTTCTTGCTCTGATAATCAAGGTTGCAATTGATCATCTTCAAATTCTGACCTATCCTGATCAGAGCAAGGCACCCTTCTTCATCATGAACAGTTTTAAACCAACAGTTCTGACTGAAGGATACCTAAGGACAAGAAGGATCCCTCAACACATGTTGAACCAGGTAAATCCCAATTCTGAAGCCCTAGCTTCTCATCTCCATGTTTCCCAAGGACTAGAGCCCCAACACACTTAGGTCCTATGCCTTAGATGGAAAGTCAGAGTATCTCCACTTTAGAGGGATCAAAGGCACCTGAAGTTCAGAGCACTCTGAGGAGTGAACCAGAGAGTACTCCTATCAGAGAAGTCGTAGTTTAGAGAGCTGACAGAGCACCAAAAGGGGTGTCAATGATGGAGTAGTGGAAGTACCTTCAGAAAATAGCTATACTAGCTCTGAAGAAGGTGAGGATGAATCTTCAGAGGCTAGCTCTGAAGATTCTCAGAGTGAGATGAGAGAGTCCCCTACGGACTTGGAGAAACTTGAGAGTTCTAACCCCACCTCTAAACAAGATGCCAGGAAGCACATTTATTTTACGACTCCCATACCAACTCCCAGTGCATCCACACCATCTAACCAGCCTGATCTAGAGGCAATGGTTATTGAATCAGAGGCGCACACCTCGATTCCAACCCCGTAAACCACTACAGAGATGCCTCTTTCTACCTCTAAAGTACACAAGCCTGAGGAAACCCAACTTCTGAATGAGTTCTCTCAAAAGGACATAGTCAATAATATAAGTACTCAGTTGCCTCAGAGTACGACACACATCCCCACACACGATGATGCCTCTGTGGTTCATCCCCCACCCTTTAGGTTTTCCCGTAGCAATTTTTCAACTCAAGGACATTGGTTGAACCTCCAAGCACAAGGATTGACTTTCCTGGATCACAAGGTCAACTCCCACATTCACTTCCAGTCCTCTGAATCTGAGGAGGACTTGGAACTAAACAGAACTCTCAGAGATGATTCTCTGGAACATCGAGGACCGAGCGGAAGTCCTTCCAGAGACAACATCCAACATCTCTGAAAGAAGGCTCCTCTGGACTCGAGGACAAATTGGCAACATGTGTTGTTGCCAATGTACCCATCTTTGACATTCTCACCAAGTGAGAGTTCGAAAGACTTTGTGAGGAACTCAAAGGCTCCTTGAACGAGCATAAACTTCAAGGAATTGACGGTCCAGAGGCCTCTGCACTCAACTCTGAGAATGCCAAACTTAAAGCAGAGGTCTCTACTCTGAAGACCCAACTCCTACACTCCAATAACAGGATTCAGGGATTGGAAAGACAACTTTTTGAGCAGCGCACTGAATCCTCTCTGGAGATTGCGGTCCTAAGAGCTCAACTTACCGAACTCAGAAGCCAATCCACTATGATAGTGACTCTTGCAGATGTTCAGAAGGAGATTAAGGATCTCAGGACAGAGGTAGTGCCCAACCAATCAACATCATTATCTTCAGAGCAAATGTCCAGAAATGCTTGCGGATGTCGTTGACTTGATCTTCATAACTGAACTTGTAAATGTCCAAGCATCTCTGGACATTTTTGTGGATGCCTATGTATACAAAAAATGCCCAACCACATCATACTTCAACCGAAGCTGAGCAAAAAGAAACTGCAGAGCTTGACATATTCATCTCAGACACCACCCACGATAACCCTCAATCATCTTCAGAGGCACAAGCGAAGGAACCAGAGACAAATCAATTGTCTGCTGAAGAATGGACCATGGTTGTCGATGAAGAGGCTCCTCTAGAGGATCTTGCTCAGAAGGCAAGCATTGTTTTACCAGCAAAAGCCATCTTTACCCAACCTCCAACATTTCTTGCATCCAAACCATTAACATCAATAGAGGATCATTTCATATATCTCTATTGTGAGTTTAATCTTAGAGAAACCCAAACCTATCCTCTCATCCCAGAATCAAAGACAACATGGAGGACTATGAAAAAAGGTTCATCAAGTCCAAGACCAAGCTCAGAACAGAAGTCTATTTAGAGTCTCCCATTGTAAAGATTGAAGGGTTCTATGAAAAGACATTTGCCTATAACAAGATCTACTACATGCATTTCACAGTGATTAGAGAAGACACAAGGGTTTATGAGTTCACTGATAATGATCTTGTAAACCTGAATCCATATGATTTACCTGGACTTCATGCACACTGTATAGGAAGATATAATCATGGAAGACAATTCAGAAATGGCTCCTATGATGTTCACAGAGCTATAAAGGCACACATAAAGCTTAGAGCAAAATAGGATCTTCAGATTGCTCTGAATATGGGAGAAAAGAGATTGGAAGTAACTGAACCTATAGAAACCATCGAGAATCTTGAGAGATGCAAGACTGGATCAATAATTGCAGAGCCTCTAAGGTTTGTCTACAAAGCCAACAACATCAAGAAAATCTATTTTGGATTCAGAGACGGAAAAATACTGTTAAGACACAGTCTCATTGGATTCAAGATCATCCAATCTGAAGATCGCAACCTGAAGCTAAAGCCGAAACGTCGACTCTCAAAGTTAAAGTCTATGTCGCTTGTAATAAATGTCAATGTAATTGTTTTAGTTTACTTAGATTTAAATATCTAAATTATAGTATTGTAATAGTTAGATAAAGTTAACTTGGTTAGTTTCTAGTATTTAGTTAGTTTACATAATATCTAGTTTAGATATTATGTATATTATTAGATTAGATATTAGGTAGGTTTATAGTTTAATATTGCAAGTTGTAGGAAGTGTGTCTAACACACTAAGTTTAGATATTGTGTTTCTCAAGAAAATCTCTCAAGATTAGATAACATTTTTTCACACATACAAACACACACTTAAAGGTGTATTTGAGAGAAAAACATAGAGAACACAATCAAAGCAAAATCGATCAACCTTGTAACTCGTTTGTTATAATCATTACAGGTTGGTAATCATAATGTGTTGTTGTTTCTATAAACTTGATAAGTATTGTTGGACCGACAATTGGTATCAGAGCCTGATTAAGATCAAAACAAGTTTTCAGAAAAACGACTCTGTGTTCTTCAAGAAAATTTGATTTTGTGATTTTCAGTGTTTTAGGTGTTAGAATCGATCAGGTTGTGATCGTACTACATGCTAGATCGAGTTGTTGATATTTGATTTCACTTTTAAGCTTAAATCGAGTTCCAATTTGTGGATTTTATGTGAAAAAGTCGAAGTGGGTAAGTTCACTATGCCATCGATTTTATTTCGAAAAAGTGTGTTTTAGAGAGATCGAGTGCTTACTTTCTTTTCTAAAAGTGTTTCTGGACACATTGGTAGGGTTTGGTATTGCTAAATCGTTTCAGGAACAGATTTTAGTCGATCTTTAGAAGTTCAGGACGAACACACACATACCAGAGGAAGAACAGCCCGCAAAGTCCTACTGTGCGCGTCCCAAAGGACCCGCAAAGCATACTTCTCGGCTCCCAAAGCACCCGCAAAGCACAAATCAGCTCACTTCTCGGTTCCAAGTCAGACACGCAAAACTAGACCCGCATACCTCAGTGTGCGCTCCTCACTAGACCCACATACCTCAGTGTGCGCTCCTCACTAGACCCGCATACCTCAGTGTGCGCTCCTCACTAGACCCGCATACCTCAGTGTGCGCTCCTCACTAGACCCGTATATCTCAACTTTGTGCTCCTCACTTAAAATCCATACTTAGAATTTTCTTCAGAATGACATCCAGAGAAGCTCTCGCAATAGGAACTGACACCAAGCCACCAGTTCTCTTCAAAGGAGAGTACGAACAGTGGAATGATAGGTTTCTGAACTTCATTGACAGACACGAGCTGGGTGATTTTCTCAGAACATCTATAGAAGAAGGGGTTATGAAACCACCAATGACCACTCGTGTAGTTGATAATGTACCTACTCAGGTTGAACTTAAGCTTCACGAGCTACAAGATGATAACCTCAAGAGAGCCAAAGGCGACAAATTATCCAAGTCATACATCTTACAAGGAATCCCAAATGAAATATACGTAAAGATTGACAGCTACAAAGCTTAAGGTAAAGAAATGTGGGATCAGCTCGAAAAGATGATGATGGGTTCAAAAGATGGAAATCAGATGAAAATCTCCAATTGCCTAAATAACTATGAAGAATTTAGAGGCAGGGTGGGAGAAACCTATGACAGGTTTGTGACGTTGCTGAATGAACTTAGCAAGAACAAAGTTCACAAATCTCAAATAGAGTTGAACGTCAAATTCCTTAGTATTCTTCAACCTGAATGGAAAAGATTTGCTCGGCAGATGAAGCAAATTAAAGACCTGAATGAGATTCCACTTCACGAGGTGTATGAAACCCTCCGTCAGAATGAAGAAGAGGTGGATGAAATTCTAGCTGAGAATAGACAGAAAGGAAAGGTAGTTGAAGACACAGTCGCACTTGTAGTCAGAAAGAAGAAGAACAAGGCGACTGTATATGAATCAGATGAAGAAGATGAAGGGTGTGCAAACTCAGAATCAGATGAAAATGATCAGTTGAAGCAAGCAATGCTTATGCTGACTAGTGCTTTTCAGAAAAGGTTCTACACAAAGGCAACATCAAATAATCAAAGATATTCATCTGGTCCGAACAACTACATCCACAAAGAAAGGATTGAAGGAAGCAGGTATGAAGGAAGAAGATTTGAAGGGAGAAGATCAGAGGAGAGGAGACCGGAAGAAAGAAAATTCAAAGTTGAAGGATCAAGTCAGCCAGAACCGCCTACGTGCTACAACTGTGGCAAACCAGGTCACTTTGCCAAGGACTGCCGCAGATCAAAAGTCAGAAATTCAGACTACTACAAGAACAAGATGCTTCTTGCAAAACAACAAGAGGCAGGCAAGGCATTGATGGCTGAGGACGAATACTAGCTCGATCACTCAGATGAAGAAGAAGAGCAGGAAGAGAGAGATGAAGCCGTCAACATGTGCTTGATGGGCAAGATAGAATTAGATGCTGAAGCTGATTCAGACACTGAAGAAGAGGAGGTATGTAATTTATCAGATTTAGAATTCATGAATAAAATGCATGCCATGAGTATGAAACAAAGAGAGTTAGAATCTAATCTTAAGCAAGATAATGGTGTCATGACAGACAAAAACCAATTGATACAGAAACTTAGCAATGAAATTGCTGAGAAGAAAGTATTAATTGAGGTTTTACATAAAGATAATGACACCAATGCTAAGGAAAAGACAATAATTCTAAAAGAGAATTCTGATCTTAAGTCTCAACTGCTAAATTGTAAGATTGAAAAATATGAGCTTAAAAGGTTGCATGCTTCTTGTAAAAAAGAAAACTTTTCTTTGCTCGGAAAATTAAAAAGTTTGGAAGAGAAGTTGTATAAAATGGGTCAAACTGAACAGACTATTTTTCTGAACAAACCCAAAGAGGAAATAGAGAGATGGGGAATTGGTTATAAGAATCCTCACTGTCTACAAAAGGGGATGTCTGAAGTGCCAGGACTTTATGATCATCTTAATATGCAATTAGCTCGCAGACTCCCCGCGTTTAAAACTTTTTGGACTAAACTGTCAAAAGAGGATGAAGCCAATGAAACGGAAAAACGGATGAAATCAGCTAAAGTTCATCTTCCATTTTATTATGCGAAGTTGAATAATAGTTATGATGAAAACCCAATATATAAAAAGAAGGAAACTCTTTCAAGTGATTTTTTTCCAAGTTATTCTAAAAAGGAAATGGAGGCGAAGCCTATTAAAGGTAAACTATATGTACCTCCTCTCGTTTTAGAACGCAAAATTTCTGAACTCGAGAATTCTTTATCAGATGCAAGACTTTTGATAAATATTGAGCAAAACGTTTTTTCAACCGTGTTTTAAAATTCTGTTCTTTCAAAAGCTTCAAAATATGAGGATATGTTTGGTACTTCAAATAAAGGATTTGAATTTTTGAACTCTGATGGTGGTTTAGATAATGGTTCAAATCTCTTTGACTTTAATGCAAAACTTCCCAACCATTCATCTTTTGTTAAGAAAACTTTAAGAAAATCCAGTAAGCATGTGAACAGTGCAAAATCAACGAAAGCTTTCGTTGATAAATCAGTCTCTGTGAACGCTAAGAGTGCTAAAGGTAAGAATTTATCTCAGCATTCACAGAAACCGACCACTACTGGTAATTCCAAGAAGAAGCATTCATTTGTTGCTCAGAAGTCTAACTCACCAGTTTCACATGTTACAGATCTGAGCAAGCAAAGGCCAAAAGTAAATTCTCAATGGCAACCGAAACGGAAGCTTGAAAAGACCGTTTTATCGTTTAGTAGTGTTAATTGTAGCAAGACTTCGCTTAGTAAAGATGTCTTAATTGCTGATGTTGCTCTTTTGAACTCAAAACTTATTGTTTCCCGTAAACAATATACAATGAAGCAATTATTTCAGTTATCTTTATCTGCTAGAAAGTCTTCTATTTATGATAAACATGTTTCTATTCCTTGTCAAGATTCTGGAGATTGGTTTGGTAATTATCATGTGCATTCATCTCATACCAATTCTTCACATGCATTTCAGAAGAAAAGAGGAACCAATTTGAAATGGTTACCAAAATCTTGTGCTAACACAGAAGGACCCAAATTCCAATGGGTACCTAAAGCTAAATCTGTGTTACAGGCACACAAAGCTTAGAGAGAAAGCGACTTCTGATTATGTACAGATCAGGACTCGTTCTTCAATGACAAAATAGGTTTTTGGATAATGCAGTTCAAAACCCGAACATCAAAGTCAAAATAGGCTTTTGAACAAATCAGTTCAAGACCCGCACTTCGATAATCAAAGTGAAAATTCCAATGTTGTCGTATGAATATCTAAATTTGTAATTTCTCTTATGCAGACTAGTCATACATGGTTCTTGGACAGCGGATGTTCCAAGCACATGACAGGGCAAAAAAAGATACTGTCCAATTTCAAAGACAAATTTTGTGGAACAGTAAGATTTGGCAACGACCAGTTTTCTCCAATCATGGGATACGGTGATGTACAACATGACAATATCACTATTAAGAAGGTGAGTTATGTTGAAGGCTTAGGACACAACTTGTTCAGTATAGGCCAGTTCTGTGACAAAGACTTAGAGGTCAACTTCAAAGCCAAGAGATGTTCAGTTCGCAATGAAGAAGGCGAAGAACTCTTGGTCGGTACTCGAGAATCCGACCTCTACACAATCAATTTATCAAATGTCCAGACTGACAAGCAAGTTTGTAACTGATGAAAGCATCGATGCAACAAAGTTGGTTATGGAATCGAAGGCTCTCTCACCTCAACTTCAGGTACATCAACAATCTGGTCAGTGGAAAGCTCGTCAAAGGACTTCCAGAGCTGAAATATGAAAGAGAACATCTTTGTGCAGCTTGTGAAAAGGGGAAGATGAAGAGGGCTCCACATAAACCGAAGCCTGAACAAAGTACCAATGCTCCTTTAGAGTTATTGCATATGGACTTATGCGGTCCGATGCGAACTCAAAGCTTAGGCGGCAAGAAGTACATACTCGTGATCGTGGACGATTACTCACGATACACATGGGTCAAGTTTCTACGTTCAAAGGATGAGACAACTGATATTCTCATCACATTCCTAAAGACGACCCAGGTGAATCTGCAGAAACCGGTTAAGTTTCTACGAACAGATACCGGCACAGAGTTCAAGAACAACAAGGTTGAAGAATATCTCCAATCTGTCGGGATTTCACATCAATACTTTGCTGCTCGAATGCCTCAACAAAATGGAGTGGTTGAAAGAAGAAATCGAACGCTAGTCGAGGCTGCTCGTACTATGCTAAGTCAATCAGACTTACCTCTATTTTTGTGGGCAGAAGCTGTATCGACCGCGTGCTACACACAGAATCGCTCCATGGTACATCGAAGATTCAAGAAGACTCCTTATGCGTTAATCAACAACCGAACACCGACAATCAAATATTTCCATATATTTGGATGTAAGTGTTTTCGTGCTAAACGATAGGGAGAATCTCAATAAGTTCAGTGCTAAGGCAGACGAAGGCATCTTTATTGGTTATTCCTCGACATCAACTGCATTCCGTGTTTATCTGAAGAAGTCAAGAACGGTGATTGAAAGCATCAACGTCACCTTTGATGAAGAAATGGCTTCCGAACAACAACGTTCAGAACCCGTTATAACAGGAATACTAGCTTCTGGGCAACTCAGTCCAGGACCTGAGTCTCAACAGAATAAATCAGATGAAGCATCAACTTCTACTAACCACTTATCTGATTTAGATTTATTATTTGAATTATTTTATGATGAATTTCTTGGATCTAATGTAAAGAAATCTGTTGTGGTTGACAGGATGGAAGACTTAACGACTACTCATCCAACCAGTTCAGATGACTCTATTGAATCAAATGCCCCGATTCAACAAGAAATTACAATTCAAATGCCGACTCCAATAGTTGAAGAAGTGACAAATGATAAAGAGACAGAAGTAGCTGAAACAGTAGGATGTTCTGTACAGATCAATATACAGCCAGATCAAGTTGTTCCAACTGAGCCTTCTGAACCTATCACTTCAACTGAAATCATCAATCCTCCTGCACAAACCGAAGAACGTACAAGTGGATTTATAGTTGATACAATTGACATACATTCATATAATCCATTGCCTCATGAACATAAATGGACCAAAGAGCACCCGATAAGCCAGATCATTGGCGATCCATCAAAACCGGTGCAAACTAGGTCAGTATCAATGAACATGTGCATGCATGACTCCTTTCTGAGCAAGTTCGAGCCAACACGCGTATCGGAAGCACTTGCTAATCCAGAATGGGTGATCTCAATGCAAGAAGAGCTAAATCAGTTCGACGCACTTCAAGTCTAGAGACTCGTACCAAAGCCAAAAGGTAAAACCATTATAGGTACGAAATGGGTTTTCAAGATAAAGAAAGACGAAGATGGTACCGTTATTCGAAACAAGGCAAGACTAGTAGCCAAAGGATACAGACAAGAGGAAGGAATAGACTATGACGAAACATATGCTCCTGTGGCGCGATTAGAGGCAATCAGAATGTTTCTAGCCTACGCAGCCCACAAGAACTTCACGGTCTTTCAAATGGACGTGAAGACAGCATTCCTCAATGGAATTCTGAAGGAGGAAGTCTACGTCTCTCAGCCAGAGGGTTTTGTCAATCAAGAGAAGCCGAATCATGTTTACATTCTCGACAAAGCACTCTACGGTCTGAAACAAGCACCTCGAGCCTGGTATGATGTCCTTTCCACTTTTCTAGTCAAGTCTGGGTTTTCAAAAGGTACGGTGGATACCACTTTGTTTATCAAAAAGGAAAAAGGCGATATCATCTTAATTCAAATCTATGTAGATGATATTATCTTTGGTTCTACAAATCCGAAGTACTGTAAGAATTTTGCAAACCTTATGGTGTCTAGATTTCAGATGAACTTGATGGGAGAGATGAATTTCTTTCTCGGTTTACAAGTAAAACAATTTTCATCGGGTATTTTTATCAATCAATCAAAATACATTAGGGATATTCTTCGGAAGTTCCAAATGGAAAATTCAAAATCGATTGGTACCCCAATGGCACCAGGTACTAAGATTGGCACCGATCCTTCGGGAAAGGCTGTTGATATTAGGACTTATCGAGGGATGATAGGTTCTTTAATGTATCTTACGTCGAGTAGGCCAGATATAATGTTTTCAACATGCTTATGTGCAAGATATCAGGCCAATCCGAAAGAAATCCATATGTCTGCTGTGAAGTGCATATTTAGGTATCTAAAGGGCACTGCAGATCTTGGTCTGTGGTATCCTAAAGATACTAGTTTTGAACTAACAGCCTACACAGATGCAGATCATGCAGGTTGTATATTAGACAGGAAGAACACGTCGGGACATGTACAGTTCCTCGGTGACAAACTAGTAAGTTGGGCATCGAAGAAGCAACTTTGTGTTTCAACGTCCACGGCCGAAGCAGAATATGTAGCTGCTGCTAGCTGCTGTTCTCAGGTCTTATGGATGTGAAATCAATTACGCGAGTACGGTTTCCACTTCAACAAAATCCCGATATACTGTGACTCCAAGAGCGCCATCGCAATATCAGCGAATCCTGTTCAACACACCAAGACAAAGCATATAGATGTCAGGTATCATTTTATTAAAGATCATGTTGAAAAAGGAACAATTGAACTATTCTTTGTAAAAACTGATTATCAGCTTGCCGATTTGTTCACCAAACCCTTAGACGAAAAGAGGTTTAACTTTCTTGTCTCTAAACTTGGTATGCTAAATCTTAAGATATAATCAGTAGTTACCTAACAAAGTTTTCTAAATTGTATACTTTGTCATCATTTCTTCATTCTTAACTCTGATTAATATCTGCACTTCTATCTAATGTTCATGATCCAAGGGGGAGAATGAGAAGAAATTGACATCTGGTCAATATTACTTCGAGGGGGAGCTCATAAAATTTGTGCATGTACCTTTTAATGTCAATTTTTTTTTTAATGCAAGATTTTAGGGGGAGCTCTTCAAGTCAAAAGGGAGTACGGATATGACTTCTGATTATTTCTGATCAGAACTCGTACTTTACAAAGTTTTACTGCTTTTTGTCTTTTCATTTTAAGTGAATAAATTTTACTTTGACTTGACATAAGACTTTTGCAGAATGTTTGAGAGAAGCTTACAAGTTCATATGTTTATGACTTAAAGCTTAGCTTCATGAGATGAAAGATCTCACGTTAAGGTATAATCCTTTATCTTAATCTCATATATGGTTGAAAGAAGGACAACTTTCAATCATAGAAAATATTGTTTTTAATGTTCAAACCACTTCCCGATTTTTCAACACATTTTATATTTTGGGAGTGTATTTTAAATGTTTTCATGATCAATATTGTGCTTTAACTGAAATAGTTAAACCAATCTGAGCATCACATGCATCATAGGAAAACAAAGAATCATTGTGCTAGGAATTAACACAACTTCAATGGAATCACCTTAACCAGTGATTTCTACCCAAGAAGTTAATCCTTAGTGATTGAGTGTGCAAATAGAAAAGAAATGAGTGTGATTAGAGAAAGCAAAATGTTTAAAAGAAAGAGCGTGTGAGAACAGAGTTAAAAGAATATTACAACTCTGCACCAACTTTTTCTGAGTCGGGTACCACATTTCTAGTGATTCACAATTCTTTGGTGATCATTATTGAAACAGGCAACTAACCCAAGCCAACTCTTGATCAAACCTCACCATCTACTCATTTTCTTCTCAACAAGAAAGTGTTTCACATTTTCAAAGGGGATGCAGCACATATGTTATCTGATTTTCATTCGGAAAATCTGGATATTGAAAAGAAGGAAGTCTGCCCCACCTTCGCACTTCAATCATCCACATTGAGTCTGTGTTTAACTTACTGTTGTCTCAGTGGTTTACACAATTTTGAGCCCAATAAGCAATCATTCGTGCTTAATTCTTTCAACACAAGCACGAACACACAAGGAATTAGTTTCTTTGTCATAACGTTTATAGAAATTACCTTTGTGGTGTTTCGATGATTAAATGGAAGCCCTGGGGGAGTCAACATCAAACAGCTCCTTTCCAATGTGTATTCATTACACACAGTGACTTAGTGTTACTGACAGGCATGTTAACTGATTCATTAGTTGATTCAGGTGTTACACGATTACTTTGTCTAGATTTGCAAAGATCTGGATGAATCTCTTATGAATTGACGAATCAGGGGTTCTAACCGCAAGATAGACATTTCTTACAAATAATTTTGATGAAGTCATTACACTTAACATCAAAAAGGGGGAGAATGACTACAAAAGAAATGGCAAAGATCACATGTTTCAAGAATCACGTCCACTCTTCAAAAGGAGGAGATTGTTGGAAAAAAGACATGCTGATTTCAGAGCTAGAGAAAGAGATTGCATCTTCTGAGCTGAACAAGAAGACTGAATTGCTAAAATCATTTTCGTAATGATCTTGATCCAAAGGGGGAGATTGTTAAGACACAGTCTCATTGGATTCAAGATCATCCAATCTGAAGATCGCAACCTGAAGCTAAAGCTGAAACGTCGACTCTCAATGTTAAAGTCTATGTCGTTTGTAATAAATGTCAATGTAATTGTTTTAGTTTACTTAGATTTAAATATCTAAATTATAGTATTGTAATAGTTAGATAAAGTTAACTTGGTTAGTTTCTAGTATTTAGTTAGTTTACATAATATCTAGTTTAGATATTATGTATATTATTAGATTAGATATTAGGTAGGTTTATAGTTTAATATTGCAAGTTGTAGGAAGTGTGTCTAACACACTAAGTTTAGATATTGTGTTTCTCAAGAAAATCTCTCAAGATTAGATAACATTTTTTCACACATACAAACACACACTTAAAGGTGTATTTGAGAGAAAAACATAGAGAACACAATCAAAGCAAAATCGATCAACCTTGTAACTCGTTTGTTATAATCAATACAGGTTGGTAATCATATTGTGTTGTTGTTTCTATAAACTTGATAAGTATTGTTGGACCGACAAATACTCAGATGATACTCTGAAGGGTGTACTGAAAATGATCCACATCAAAGAAGAACAACACAGAGTCGATCTCCTGAAGCAGCTAGACTTAGAGATCACTTCAATGATTAATTTCAGAGCATTGATGATGAAATTTCAAAGGATTTGCTCTGGAAAAGAGTATTAGTTCTTATTTGTAACTTTTTTGTTACTATCTGTTACATTCTCTGTTTGTAATTCCTAATATTTTGAGAAGTAACATTTAAGAGGATGACTTTCTCCTCTATGCTTTCTAGATTAGATTTTTATCTCTGTTATTTTGAACTTCTTTATTTTCAATACTTAGGGGGAGATTGTTAGTCCCAATTATGAATTGTAAAAGTATTGAAAATATCTTAAGTCTTACTCTGAAAACTTTCAGAGACATCAGCAGAGAAAGCAAAGTCTAGCTCTGAAATCAGTTTAGAGATAGACTCTTCAGCCGGTACACATCAGAGATAGCTTCATCAGAGATCTAATTCAGAGCTCTGAAGGTGTTCTCTCTGAAGATCAATACTGAAGATTTATGCAAGTGTTGACAGAAGAACAGATGACACGTCACCTAGTGATAAGATTTACTCCTTAGAGTGGTCACTGTTCAAGCATGTCTTGAGCTTACCTTTTAGGTAAGACACTGTTCAAGCATGATTTACATGTCAGGATAAGTATATTGTTCACTTTATGGTCCTATAAATAGGAACATTACTCCATTGACAAAAGTGTGCTTTTAAAAATATCTTGTATGTGCTTTATTGTTAATATATTTGAAAGTGTTGATCCCAGATTTATGTTCTAAACTCGTTTAACTATCTCACTACATGGTAAACTGAAAAATAAGAGTGCGGAAGCGTTTCAATATGTAGTGAAGATAAGTTTATAAAGGTAGTAAACACACAAGCATATAGTATGAAAAGCACAATAAGTAACAACGTTTTCACTAAGTCATATGTTTCATTAATTCACTCAAGAACACGCACAAGTGTGTGCTAATATGCTCAAGGATTATACAGAGTGCTATTTGTGTGTGCTCGCACCTGTTTACAAAACAGGAGGTGCTCCCTTCATATAGGAAGGGGAACATACAATAGTACAAGACAAAATCTGACAATCCATAAAAGGAATGCCACCTAGAAAGTAAAACATCGTGGGACGCCCATTAACGATCTTCATAATCTTCGTACAGCAGGCATCACATGAACTGCACGTGGTTTTGTCTTGAACCCTCTTTGCGAATAACTCCAACACTGACCTCCAGAGGTTAGCCTTCACAGAGGCTCTGTGAGTGATCACAGAGGCTCTGTGATCTGAGTGTCATCATCAGGTTTGACCTCGGGTACGTCTTCTGCGGAGTAACATTTGAGCTTTGTATCCTCTGTGGTGACTTGAACGATCTTGAGCAGACACCAGAAGTTTCTATACTTAGCCTATTTTTCAACACTTCTAAACTTGGCTGATGGAGCTAACAATCTCCCCCTAAGTGTTGAAAAATAAAATTTTGGAATTTGAGGTGTTGGCTAAGCTAGAAACAAAAAGAGGTGAAAGGAACTCAACCTCTGAATACTGATTTTCATTCAAAAAGGAAAATGCCAGAAGGCAATTACATTTCATAGCGAATACATGAATAAAAAAAATTACAGAAGTCATTGAGGAAAATCATCTATCGGATTGGTAAAGATTTCGGCTAGAGTTTTCTTCATCGATAGAATGAGTTCCCTGTATTTCAATTGAGCATCAATCTGTCTGATCATTGTCTCTGCAGGTCCCACTTGCACAGCCTCAGTGCCCTTCTTCCTCAAAATCGTGTTCTTTATCTTCAGCAGAGTGTTGTTCGAGTATTTGTGACTTTGATTTGGCCTGTACATCTTCTTCAGCCCATCATCGTCTTTGAAAATGAATCCGAACTCAGGCTCTGTGATTAAAGAGTTTGATGGAACATTTTCGATTTCGGGGAATTGGTCATTTGGTTTGGTGATCGATAGCTTCTCGACTCCGAGTTGTAGAGCTACCTCGAAATCCATTTTTCTATGATATCTGACATGTTCGCGCATCACCTCCTTGATCCTGCCATTTGCTATCATGTACTCCTTTCGCTTTTCAAGTCTTTGCTCTGTGAAGGCATGTAGTTGAGGAAGGTCATAGGCGCAGAGGTTCTTTAAGTCTGCATCTGTGAATGTGTACTGCTTCCCATCTTTTCTCTCAACTAAGTATTTAGCAAACATGATTGACTTGTTGGCGAAGGAGTGCAGAGAGATCCTCATTACTGTCTTGATATCTTCTGTAGAGAACACCTCATTCTTCTCTTGTGCAGTTTGCTCGAAACGTATTCTGATGTCTTCTTTGATTAGGGGATACAAATTCGGTGCTAAGAAGACGGCCTCGGGCTCTGCTCTGTAGAGATAGGTGTGTATGTTCTCTTGGAACTTAAGTTCTTTTGGTAGAGGCCTTAGGATTGGAGTTCTCATGGCATCCATCGATTGAACGATCTCTTTCACCCTATCCTCTTGTTGTTTCTGTTCTGAGGGCTTCTTTCTGTCGAGTTCAGAGGTTTTCTGTTCTTTGTTCTGTAAAGAGGTCTCTGATGTATCTTCTGTGTTTACGGGATCAAGACTCTGAAACTGTACAACAGACGTGGGTGCAGTGGGCATAAGTTCAGGGCTTGAAGGTTCTACGAACTTTGTGAGCCTTTCTGCAATGTGTTCAGAGCCAACACTCACCTTTCCTTTCTATGACACTGCAGAGGTTATGGCTTGGACAAATGGAGCAATCGGTTTTGGGTCCTCAGAGGCACATAACTTGAGGTTTTGCGTTTTGTGTACCTCTGAGGATGATCTTTGTAGAGGTAGGGCTCTCAGAGGAGTGGCGGTGATAACAGTTGCAGAACTTTTTGTTGCTGAAGCCTTCTCCCCCTCATGATGGCCAGGGCCAGAGGCATCTGGATCCTGATCATCATGGTGAGCCCTCTTCTGCGATGCCTCCGCTTGGCAAGTCGCAGGTGCCTTCCTCTTTATTCTCTTGCAGAGATGCTCGTCAACATGCCGAGAGATCTTCTTGAGAACATCCTCTGTAGCCAACGACAGTTTGTTGACTTCCAAATCAGACTTGAACCTTATCGTGGCTACAGTCTTCTTCAGATCCTCTGTCAGTTTCTTGCCTTCTTGAGAGATGTTAGATCCAATGAGGTTAAGATTGCTTAGAACCATTCTCCCCATTGTTTCCAAGTCCTTCTTTGTTGCAAAGGCAGAGAGGTCACTGCGAGTTATATCCTTGATCTCATCTCGAAGCTTGGTCAGGTCATCCACCCCTGATTGAACGGTCTTGGTTGCAAAAATGCCCATTTCTTTCATGCAGATATCCCCTAGGGTCTTAATTGCATCAGTCTGAATGTTGATTGAGCGTTCACAATCCCGAATGTCCGTTCTGGCTACAGGGTGCTCTGTCAGCTTCTTGATATCTGTTGTATGTTGCAGTGAAGTTTGATGAAGAGCTTTCAGAGCGTCTGTATTGGCTTTGAGAGCCTCTGGAAGGACTTGAGAGTTGG
Source organism: Arctium minus (assembly GCA_954870635.1). Lineage (NCBI taxonomy): Eukaryota > Viridiplantae > Streptophyta > Magnoliopsida > Asterales > Asteraceae > Arctium > Arctium minus. The sequence goes on along the minus strand of OX941084.1, from coordinate 104,338,679 downwards.
CTTGAGAATCCATTGCGACAGAGCTTTTCAACTCGTCGAGTTTTTGGAACACCATGTCAGCAAAGGCTTTAAACTCGCCCTTTGTGACAAAGATGTCAGAGGTGATCTCTGGAACAACACATGTTCCAGATTTAGCCAACGAGTCTTTGGCACCTTCAGAGCCTGTGATTAGGTTAAGCTCTGGAGGATTTCCTTCTAATCCTCGATGTTCCACAGAGGAAGCATCTATAGAAGTTCTGTCAAGAAGTTTCTTGGAGGAGGGTTCAGAGACTCCTTCAAGATCCTTTTTGAATGAATCCTGTGGTTGTTCTAGAACCATAGAATCAATGTGTTCTCGCACCACCAAATCTGAGGTGGTTTGGGGGTCACTCTTGTGTGTGGTAGAGGCAACGAATGCTTCTGTGTGTGTATGTGTCGTGTCCTTGGGCGAATGAACACTTATGTCTGCACCAACATGCTGTTGAGAGGATGGGGTGGATTTTGGTTTCCCAGATATAAAGGGCACAGAGGATGAAGGAATATCCTCTGTCCGGTTGGTTAGGGTTGGGTTCGGACTGTGCGGTCCTTCTTCAATACCCTTCTGCACTAGAACTGCAGGGGTAGTAACATGGGTTGCACAGGGAGTTGGTTCAGATTGTGTGCCTAAGGCATCTTTTTCTCCTATCTCCTTCTCCGAGATTTTTACACCCTCATCACCAGAGCTTGAAAGCCCCGTAATGTCCTGCACCTCAACGTTTGTGGTTTCATCTAAGTCCACAGAGTGCAGCTTCTGTACTTCCTTAGCTATGTCCATTGTGACATGGAGAGGACTAGGGATTCTATCTTCAGAGCTTTCAATGATGTGGGCTTTTCTCCTTATCCTCTAGAGAGGTTGTTCTGATTCTGCAGGTTCACTCACTTCTGGTGTAATGACATGTTCAGAGGTTGCTACTTTGGTTAACTTCCTAGCCTACTTTTTCGGCTTGGCATACATTATTGCAAGTATGGTATAGCTAGATTGGTCAGGACTTCCTACTTTGCAAGTCAAGCAGCGATTGAGAATCGAGAAGAGAATATTCCACAAAGGTGGAAGGTTCTGGCGTCTGAAATCAGTTCTCCTGGAAATCGGTGCAGCGTACCCTATGAACCTGAGAAACTCTAGAATTTCATCATCTGAGGGCTCGTCAGAGAATTTTTTCAGGTTCAATTGGGTCTTGGTAGGAAGTCCGAATACCTCTGAGACTCTTCTACGGTTTATGTCGAGGTCCAGTATTTTAGCAGTGGAGGGATGAGTGGCATAACCCATGACACAGTAGCCATAATGGTCCAGTTTTTCATGCATAGCACTCAACCAGAATTTTTGAATGTAAAATTCTGGGATGTCAGTTCTTTTTAGGGTTAGGGCTTTGGTGAGGATGTGGTTTTCCAGGATTTGAAGTAAAGGAGCAGCTTCCTCGGGGTATCCCTTGGGTTCCAAGATGACATAATGATTGTTAGGCTTGAGGTTTAGTTGTTTGGAGTGGTAATCATGGTGTGTGAAGGAGAGCATTCTACTTGTAAGGACATGTTCTTGTTCAACAGAATGGGAATCGGCCTTTTTGGCCTCAGAATGCATTGAGTTGTTCGATGCAGAAGAACCCTTGGAGTTCTTGGAAGAAGCAGATTTAGATGTCGTGGAAAGAGATGAAGAAGGGAGATTCTTTGCAAAGGAATTCTTGAGAGAAAAAAATTTCCAGGTAAAAAGAATATGTATGGTATGAGAGGGGTTTATATATATACAGAGAGAGGGTAAAAAGATTAAGCGGTAAAAAATAAAATTTGAAATCCGAAATGAGTGGTAACGGATAAGAGGTCGTTTCTGAAAAATGACGGTACAGATACGAACCAATCAAATATTGCCACGTCAGATAATGGTGGTGCACGATCTAGGACGTGCGCCTCCACCTATTTTCACGCGTGTGGCATTTACTATTCCCACATGACAGTGAGTTTCAAAAACTAACCCGCAGCAAATGACCTGAATAACTTCTCAAGTGATGGGAATGACAGAAGCTCTGTGGATAAGAGGCTTCTGAGGTCATAGGCAAGGTATTGATCAAAAGAGCATTTTAAGAGGGAGGAAAGTGCGATGAAATGATCAAGTTCCTTTTAGAGGAGTGCATTGGTCAAATATCCTCAGTTTTGAGGTGCAGAGGCTGTGTGATAGATCGCAGAGGCTCTGTGGTCGACCTCAGAGGTTCTGAGACCAAGAATTTCTTTTTAAGGAAAGATTTTCAAAGTTTTGATCATTTCAAAGTTTTGACAGAAAACTGGGTACAAAGTGGGATCTTTCTGAAGGCATAGTGCTCGAGAAAGAGTTTTGACCCTTGGTTCAGATGGACTAACCTCACTCTGTAGTCTGTGTCGCACAGAACTGTCTTGCTCCCCCTTGAATAGTCAAGATCGGTCTTTGTTGGTTCGGTCTGCTCCCCATTCAACTATGCTTGGATCATTTAAAGATAAGACTTGTACAAGACAAAGATTCGAGAAAAAAAATAATAAAGAAAGCTTAAGAAACTATTTACAAACAAGGGATAAGGTGCAGAAAGGTAAATATGTACAACAGAGGCTCTGTGCAAGGGTACAGAGGCTCTTTGGTCAACTCATGTTATGCATACCAATCTTGTCAACAAGAAAAGTGAATCTTTTCTCATCCAATGTCTTCGTGAAAAGGTCGGCAAGTTGGTAATCTGTGGGCACAAAGTACATCTCTATTGTCCCATGCTCCACATGGTGTTTTAGAAAGTGATACCTGATATCGATATGCTTGGTCTTGGAGTGCTGCACAGGATTGGCGAAGATCGCAATGGCGCTTTTGGAGTCACAGAGGATGGGGATTTTCTCGATGTCAAATCCATAGTCTCTAAGTTGGGTTCTCATCCACAGAACTTGTAAACAACAACTGGCAGCAGCAACCTATTCCGCTTCGGCCATAGAGGTTGAGACACAATTCTGCTTCTTCGAGGTCCAACTTACTAGTTTCCCTCCAAGGAATTGACAACTCCCAGAGGTACTTTTTCTGTCTAGCTTGCATCCTCCGTAATCTGAATCTGTGTACGCCACTAAATCAAAGCCAGAGTTCTCCGGATACCAGAGGCCAAGAAACTTGGTCCCTTTTAGGTATCTAAAGATCATCTTAACAGCATGAAGATGAGATTCTTTGGGGTTAGCTTGAAATCTTGCACAGAGGCATGTGACGAACATTATATCGGGTCGACTCGCGGTTAAGTACAATAGAGACCCTATCATACCTCTGTAGAGTTTACACTCCACATACTTGCCTTCTGGATCTGCATGAAGCTTGGATCCAGTGGCCATAGGAGTCTTTATTGGTGAAGAGTCAGAGAGCTTATATTTTTCAAGTATGTCAGAGACATATTTTGATTGATTTATGAAAATCCCCTCTGTGGTTTGTTTGACTTGCAATCCTAAGAAGAATGTAAGTTCTCCCATCATGCTCATCTCAAACTCACTTTTCATCAATGATTCAAACTTTTTGCAGTATAAATCATTTGTAGACCCAAAAATAATGTCATCAACATAGATCTGTACAAGTAGAATCTCACCTTTTCTCTTCTTATAAAATAAAGTAGTATCAGTTGTACCTCTTTCGAAACCATTGGCAAGGAGGAGGTTTGAAAGTCTATCATACCAGGCTCTAGGGGCTTGTTTCAGTCCATACAGAGCCTTGTCCAAAAAGTAGACGTGATTTGGGTACTTAGAGCTCTCAAACCTTGGTGGTTGTTGGACATATACTTCTTTTTGAATCTGCCCATTCAGAAAGGCTGACTTGACGTCCATTTGATATACTTTGAAACCTCTGTGGGCTGCAAAGGCAAGGAAGATCCTTATAGCTTATAGTCGTGCCACAGGGGCGAAGGTTTTTTCATAATCAATGCCTTCTTCTTGACAGTATCCCTTGGTCACCAGTCTTGCTTTGTTCCTGACCACCACACCATCTTCATCCTTTTTGTTCCTGAAGACCCATTTGGTTCCTATAGCCGTTTTGCCTTTTAGCAGAGGCACTAGGGTCCATACTTCGTTTCTCTCAAACTGCAGAAGCTCCTCTTGCATAGCTTCTACCCAGTTTGGGTCTTCAAGAGCTTCAGATATCTTTTTGGGTTCGATGATACTTAAAAAATTTGTATAGTAACAAAAATTTGCAGTACTTGATCGAGTTTGGACCTTGTCAGATGGGTCACCTATAATTTGGATCTTTGGGTGACTCTTGGTCCACTTTGTCATGCGAGGCAGGTGATCATTGGAAACTTCTGTGGCTAACTCAGGAGCACGTTCATCTTGATGTAGATCATTTTCTGTTGAAGGAAATTGATCGTTTGTACTTGCCACAGGACTTGGTTGTTCACCACGAGTTGAAGTAGAGAGCTCTGCGGAGCCTTGATCAGAGTTCTCTGATTGTTCTGGTGTTGACCCTTCAGAGATATTTTGAAGATGGCCATGATTTTGATTGAGCTTGGGACCTTGATTCGTATTGTCCTCTGAGTGCTCCCCCTCGATAGTTGCACCTGCAACAGTAGTGGAAGAGGGTAAAGCATCACTAGGACCAGTCAGAGAAGTACCTGTTTGGTCCTCAGAGGGTTCGGCTTCAGAGGCTCTGCGGTCACCTTCAGAGGGTCCATCATCATTGAACATCTCTTCAAATAGATGATGAAGATCATTTGTTCTTGATGAACTACCAGAATCTTCATCTTGAAGTTTGAGTCCTGAGCTGATTTGCTCATAAGTCACCTGAAAAGAGTCATCAAATGAAACATTAATACTTTCAAGTATATGTTTGGATTTGAGTACATAGACTCTGTATGCCTTGGAGTTTGATGAATAGCCAACAAATTTGGCTTCATCGGCTTTGGGACTGAACTTCCCTATCTGCTCTCTGTCGTTCAGCACAAAACATCTGCAGCTGAAAACATGGAAGTACTTGATGTTCGGCTTCCTATGGTGTAGTAAGTGGTATGGTGTTTTTGCATGCCTCTTCACTATCAAATATCGATTTTGGGTGAAGCATGCGGTTGAAATGGCTTCTGCCCAGAAAGAAATAGAGAGCCCTGAAGCAGTGAGCATAGTTCTTGGCGGCTTCCACTAGTGTTCTGTTCTTTCGTTCAACAACACCGTTTTGTTGTGGAGTCCTTGCAGCAGAGAAGTTCTGTGATATGCCTTCTGTCGAATGATAGGCTTCAATGGTTGAATTTTTAAACTCTGTGCCATTATCACTTCGGATTCTCTGTACCCTGCAATCATAAAGAACTTGTATTCTCTTGATTAGATTGATTAGTACTTCAAGAACATATGATTTCTTTCGAACGAATTCAACCCAAGTATATCTAGAGAATTCATCTATGAGTACAAGGATGTACTTCTTGCCACCAAGACTCTGCACAGATATAGGACCACAGAGGTCAACATGAAGCATCTGCAGAGGTCTGGTGCAAGATATGTCTGACTTAGTTTTGTGGGCAGCCCTTTTAAGTTTGCCCATTTCACAAGCAGAGCATAGATGATCCTTGTCGAATCTAATACTTGGTAGTCCACTTACCAGGTCTAGTTTCACAAGTTTGTCAAGTGTGTGAAAGTTTAGATGACAGAACCTGTTGTGCCAGAGCCAAGATTCTTCATTCTTACTTGAGACTAAGCAGATATTTTCTTCTTTGTTAGTTGATTTGAAGTCCATGAGGTATAGATCACCTCGTCTTTTGGCTCGCAGAAGCTCTATGGTGGTATCTTCCTTCAACAGAGAACAATACTGTCTTTTGAACATCACATCGAGTCCATTATCACAGAGTTGACTTACACTCAGTAAGTTGTGCTTTAGGCCATCCACATAGGCAACTCTATTGACATCGATGTCTCCTTTGGCAATGACTCCATAGCCTTTTATTTGACTTTTCTTGTTATCTCCAAAAGTCACAGATCCTCCTCCACGTTTTTCTTTATAAGAGGAAAGCAACCCTCTGTCTCCAGTCATGTGTCTTGAGCACCCGGAGTCTAGGTACCAGATGGGCACATGTTGTTTCTTCTGTGGACAGATTAGAGAGTTTTAGGTACCCATTGAGTTTTAGGTACCCATTGCCAAATGGGTCCATTTTTGTTAGGAGGCTTAGAAGATGCCTTAGCACCTTTGGTTTTGGGTTTATCCTCATTGGCAGAGGTACCAGATTGTCTCTTCTCACCCTTGAATTTTGCATTCTTGGATTTGGGGTGAGATATAAGACAGGAGGGCCTCGAGAAATGTTGATTTAAAGCATGCATAAGATCAAGACATTTACAATAAGGAACATTAGAGGCAAACTTCTTGAAAATTTCATTAAAATTGTCAAAGGAGGGTACAGAGCAAATTTTACTACAACCCATTTTAGATTTGGGTTTCTTTTTACAGAAAGCTTTGTCTAATCTAGGTTGAGTTTTTTCAAAAACTCCTCTTGAGTGGCTCTGAGATTGTACTCTCCCTTGATATTCTTTCCTTGCTTTCACTGCAACAGAAGCATCAAGTTTATCAATCTTGGGCCATTTACCCTTCTGTTGCCAAGTGAATTTTTCTTGAAATGGTTTTAATGGTTTTGGAGCTTTTGAAACATGAGAGATCTTGTCCTTTTTAGATTTTTCAAGCTCAAGAGATGTCTTTGCTTGCAAGCATATGTCCAAGAAATCAGGACAGATAGGTATACCTGTGGTTTTCCTTTTGGGAAGAACTGTTCTATTAAGAATGCCAGAGGTAAGTTTACTTTTCTCTGGACCACAGGGGACTACCTCAAGTTCCATAGAACTTGTCTCATTGTCGACAGAGGACTCTGATTCTGACTCAGAGTCTGAGTCGAGAAAGTCTCTATGAATGAGAGACTGACCTTCTGTAAGTGCCTTGCATTGTCCATAGGTGTCCTCTGAAATATTTATATCTTTTGAAAAACATGGAGTTATTTTAGGAACACTTAGCCAGCTTAGAATATCTTGCTCAAAGATTTCTTTTACTTCAGGGATAAGATCAGGACGACTAAAAAAGTGATTTTCATAGGTCTTTTTCAAGTCATTTTCCATAAATCTTTTAAAAAAAAATTCTTCCACAGAGGCCGGAACAAACTCTAGTGCTTCAGAGGACAATTCCTTTTCAGGTGTCATCATGCATACAAAAGCCATTTGAGTTTGTGTCTCTGGATGACCAAATCTGAAGATTCCAATCTGTTTCTGAGACAGATATTTCTTTGAACCCGAATTTCTCTTTGATGAGAGCATAGATGGCAAGTCATTGTTTTCATACCAAGCATTTGCCATCTGCAGAGGATTTCTCAGATGTGGTCCTTCAGAGGTTTTTCGCCTCTTAAAAGTGGATAGAAGGTTTGGAAAACTTGGTTTTAGAAACTTTCCAGGGCAGAAGATGTTTTCTAAGGATTTGTTTCTTTTATTTCCAGTGTAGAGATCGACATCATCGAACCCTATACCTCTTCTGCCAATTTGGGTGTTGACTTTTTCATGGACTTTTTGAGCATCCTGGTACTTCTTTATTTTAATATCTCTTTTGAGCAGATCTTGATGAAGAACTTCTCTTTCTTTTTGAAAAAAGTTTTTCAAAGAAATGGCGTCTAATCGATCGCTCTCACTTTTCTTTAACTCTTTGACCTTTTCTTTCAAAGCTTGGTCAAGTTTTGAAATTTTCTCCTTGAGACCCTTTTTGTTCAAAATATGCTCAGAGGTAAGAGTTTTTCTTTCAAGGTAAAGTTTATCCTTCTCTTGGGTAAGAAGTCTAGTTTCTCTTTCAAAGAAGGCAAGCTTTTTCTCAAGTTCTGAGCATGTGTTTTTATAAGCAAGAAGATCATTTTGTATTTCAAGAAGTTTGTTTTCAGAGTTCGAGTTGTACGAGTCAGAAGTGGATACCTCACTCTTGTCGTCAGAAGAGTGGACTTCTGCCATTCCACAGAAGAGTGTGTTGTCTTCTCCTTCATCAGAGGATTCATCGGTCACAAGGTTCTGTTGTTCTGCCATTAGGGATTTCTGAGTATAGTACTCTGCTTTCTTTTTGTAGAAAGCAGCGTCTCTTGTGGGTTTCCCTTTATTGGCAGAAGACCTGCACTCTGCAGCGAAGTGGCCTGGTTTCCCACATTTGAAGCAGCCTTCAGTTTGCTTTGGGAATTTGTCACCACCTCTGCCGGCTGACCTCTGTCCACTCCTTTCTTCTTGCCTTTGCTCCTCAGACTCTTCTCTTCCATGCTTTCTCACCTCACCATATCCTCTGCTTCTGTCAACTCTTTCTTCTCTCCCTCTGTACACTGGCTTCTTCTTGAAACCACGATTGAATTGTCGGGTCATAAGTGCAAGCGTTTTGGCCAGAGCAGTCATATCAATCTCCTCCTCAGATCCTTCTTCACTTTCACTCTCTGCTACAAGCACCTTCTTCTTTTTCTTCCTCTGCGCATCCTCATCTTCCTTTTCCTTCTTTCCCTTGTCTTTGCCTTCTGAGGCACTTCCTACAAGAGCCAGAGGACCTCCGACAGAGGTTATCAACATGGAAATTCTGTTCTCTTGGCTAATCAGTGTTCCAAAGAGATCAGATATGGACCATACATCAAGATCCAATGTGGCTTGCATGGACATGGTTAGATGAAGCCATTCATCATTCAGGCTCTGAAGGAACTGACATTGTTTTCTTCAGAGGTTCTGTGGATCCCATACCTCTTGCACTTGTTCAATAAGGAGTTGTACCTGTTGTATGTGCTTTGAATGGATTCACCCGGCAGAGCTTTAAATGCAAAGTATTCATTTATGCATAAAGCCCTGTGTTCTTGAGGGTTTTGACACCACCTTCAAGCTGTTTTTCAAGCTCTAACCATAGATCCTTTGATGTTTCACAGGAATCAAGAGGCTGGAAGATGTCGTTTGGAATAGCCATTATGATTAATCTTTTGGCTTTCTTTGCAAGTTCATGCAATGCCTTTTCATCTTCAGTCCATTCGATGATTGGTTTGGGATGTTGATACTCAGGAACTTCCGGGGTATTTGCAGTGGCAGGAACACGAGGAACAGTTGTCATTGGGATGAAAGTAGGATTGTGAAGAAACTCAACCAGAACAGGATCCACACCTTCAAGGAAGTGCACCATCCTGATATTCCACTGAGGATATTCATCCCTTAGTAGAGTGGGAGGTTTAGACTGAGATCCTGCACTGAAGTAGTTAACTGTGTTTGCCATTTTAGTTTAGAGAGAAAAACAGAGTATAACACGAACCAGAGAGAATACAACAGTAATGGTCTTAGAGATGATGAGTGTATGAACAGAGAGAACAAATGAACAACCAACGAGCTTTGAATCTGTCTTTGAGTGTGAAGAGCACACTTGTACCTGTATCTATACCAAACTGGTTGATATAGATTCAGAAAACAGAGTGTGATTGTGAATGGTGTTCAGGACGAAGAACAGACTCAAACTATTACCTTGAACACTGGAAACAAGTATAGAACAGGATCCTTCGATATTGAAAATCAAAGTTTGCTCTGATACCAATTGTTGATCCCAGATTTATGTTCTAAACTCGTTTAACTATCTCACTACATGGTAAACTGAAAAATATGAGTGCGGAAGCGTTTCAATATGTAGTGAAGATAAGTTTATAAAGGTAGTAAACACACAAGCATATAGTATGAAAAGCACAATAAGTAACAACGTTTTCACTAAGTCATATGCTTCATTAATTCACTCAAGAACACCAAGAACATGCACAAGTGTGTGCTAATATGCTCAAGGATTATACAGACTGCTATTTGTGTGTGCTCGCACCTGTTTACAAAACAGGAGGTGCTCCCTTCATATAGGAAGGGGAACATACAATAGTACAAGACAAAATCTGACAATCCATAAAAGGAATGCCACCTGGAAAGTAAAACATCGTGGGACGCCCATTAACGATCTTCAGAATCTTGGTACAGCAGGCATCACGTGAACTGCACGTGGTTTTGTCTTGAACCATCTTTGCGAATAACTCCAACACTGACCTCCAGAGGTTAGCCTTCACAGAGGCTCTGTGAGTGATCACAGAGGCTCTGTGATCTGAGTATCATCATCAGGTTTGACCTCGGGTACGTCTTCTGCGGAGTAACATCTGAGCTTTGTATCCTCTGTGGTGACTTGGACGATCTTGAGCAGACACCAGAAGTTTCTATACTTAGCCTATTTTTCAACACTTCTAAACTTGGCAGATGGAGGTAACAGAAAGTATTTTCAAGAAGATTTTGTATGATTTATCCATCTTTATAGTGTTCTTCTAATCTACATATCCAGTAAATTATAAGCGTATTCTTATCTTTACACCATTAGATATCTTTTTGCTTAAACTGTGATATTAAATCTACATTGATATTTAAACTATATTGCTTCCGTTGTTATTATTATTGTTTGTGTAAGTTATTATATGCCCACGACACGTGTCACACAGAGACACTGCTGAGGAGTATGTAAACCTATAGGGTCGCACACAAAGAATGCGTTTGTTTCCATCTTTAGAAACCCGGATTAAATCAAGTTGATTAAGAAAATAATTATTCTTAAAAGGATAATTATGAAAATATGTGTTAAACTGTAATTATGATAATTACAGGGTGAAAACGTAATTATGTTAATTACGGGGTATTATCTGTAATTATATATATATATATATATATATATATATATATATATATATATATATATATATATATATATATATATATATATAATTATCTTTAAAGTTTAAAAGGATAATTATATATATATATATATAGACTTAAGTTCGCGTGAGACCAAACAGTTTTCGTGAGACCGGTGAGACCAAACTTTAAAGTATGAAACTTCACACCAAAAAACTGTGAATGTAAAAAAAAATCGATCTTTTCATAGGGAAAACACCGTAAATGTTACGTTCACGGTGTTTTTCGCTGTGAATGTTCGTTTTTTTTACCTTCACAGCGTCTTCACTGTGAAGGTTCAGATATAACTTCACAATCTTTTATCTGTGAAGGTTTGATTTTTTAACTTGGTTTAGGTTTTTGTACTTTCATAGTGTGATTACATTATGAAGGTTCGAATGTTTTTTACCTTCACAGTGTTTCGGTGTGAAGTTTCATGTTTTAAGGCTTGGTCTCATGCGGTCTCACGGAAACAGCTTGGTCTCACGTGAACCTGACTCTATAATTCTATATATTTGAATTTGAATATTGCAAATAATAACTAAACCTTATTTAATCCTTAGTTTAATAATTCTTCTGGTATAAATAAGGGTTTAGGTAAACCATTTGAGAGACAATTGAGTTAGAATAGCCTTTCGAAAAATACAGAAAAGAAACCCTTTTCTTTTCTGTAAAAACACATATAGATCTAGGGTTATTGGGTTAGCACCCGGTGGAATTTCGTGTGTTCGTGTGTGGATACCGCTAGAGGAAACCTCGATTGGTTTCTAAGTGCTCAGCTAGTTCAACCACAACAGATCTAAAAAGGTACATCTCTAAACACCCTATGGTGTGGTTTTAAGTTTTGATTAAATACATCATTGGATCCGTTTGGGTTTTAAATTGTAGAAAGGTTTTTCTATTTTGTAACAAAAATTCCTTTTAATTTCCGCTGCGTATAGCGGTTACAAGTTGCATTAAAACCCTACAGTTTGTTTATATATCATTGTTATAAGACTGTTAAATCTGGGATCCAACAGTTTTTGGAGCCAAAGTTTTTTTTTTCTTCGATCATAATCAATTTGCTTTTTATAAGGGTTTAGGCAATTACAGATTCCATGCTTCAGAATTGTTTAGGTGGTAAAGAGTTCATCACTTCAATACAAGTATATATGCCTTGAACAAAATACAATTCATGTGCATAGTTTTATGTACATTGCTTGCCCACAACCCCCTGTCGTTCAATAATGTCGTCTTTTTTAATCTTTTTTAGTTTTTTGAGAAGAGCATAGGAAGATTGATTACAGCCTAAATGGATTTTGAACAATCGTTCAACTCAACGATCTCAAGAACTCTCCCAAGAGGCCAACATCTTTCAAGAGGGAGCTCCGTCAAGCCACCAATCAAGCTCTTCAATTGCTTGAGGACAAATTTACTTAATACTTTTGATGTTATATTTCTTAATTGAATTATTGCTTTCTTCCCAAAGGAATATTCATAAGTTTTTTTGGTGTTCCATGGTGTTCGTTAATGAATGGCAATTTGTGTTTGCTGTCCATTTTTTCCGGAAAAGATGAGCAAATTAAATATTCATTTGCTTCAGGGTTGTTGTTTGGCATGTTAAATGTGTGATTTTGAACAGGACCTCCAAAATTTTGGGGCCAAATTTTATGTTGTTTAGAGTCTTTAAAGTTTATTGCCGAGCATGAAATTCAAGAATGCATCAGTACTTTTTTTAAAGTTTATAAAAATCTCCCTCAACCTCGATCTATTCATCTATATCATTTACCCTGAAATATATCCCAAACCAGTTTATCCAAGATAATAATGACCAATTCTAATCTCATTTTTCTAGAAAACAAGATTGAGGTTTGAGTTGACTTTACAATCAAGATATATCTTGCTCAATGCTCAAGACTCATATCTTACACCATATTAATGCATGATTTTTGTAATGGGATAATCTAAAATTTAAATTGTTAATAATATTGACTCATCGAATAAGAATAATAGTAAAAAGAATGTGTATACATAATTACAAACCCAACCAGAAAACAAGACAAAAATCACCATGGGTCCCACCCAAGAACACAAACCTTTCACCTATTCTTGCTCTTCATTAAATTACCAGATTGCCCCTGCACACACATGGTTGTCCACATAAAATCATCATCATCATCGATCCTTCAAGATCAAACTTTTCTCTTCCCCAACCTCTTTCAAATTTATACCCAATTCTTCATCTTCATCACAACCCCACATCAAAAATTACCACATTCACCCTACAACCCCTTCCAAATTACCAAATTCTCCCTAACACAGTAGTTTTCACAGATAATCACCATCTATCATTCAGCTTTATGCCCAGGTCTAGATCTTTCATCACAAGGCTACATCAAAAATGACCAAATTATCCCTACACATACAAACACACAGTAGTTTTCCCAAAATCATCATCATCCATCATTCAAGAAATCACTTGAGATCCCTTGATGGGTTCCAAATCCTATGTTCACAAAGCTACCAGCTTTAAGCCCAGTTCCTGATCTTCATCCCAACCCCACATCAAATTTACCAAATTACCCCCTTCAATCAATACTAACATAATGTACAACCATCTTTAAAGAGAATCAAGCCCCAAAGCTTTTACTTTTACCTTCAAACTTCTCAAGTAATGGATAGCCTCATCAATAACCATAATGGCGTTTCTGTCATTTTTACCACCAGGAATCAAATTCTGAAGCAGACTTATAGTCTCTTTCATCTTCTCCTTTCTCACCCTCTTGTTACCAGCATAAAAATCATTCCACTCTTCCTCAAACACTCCACTTCCGCCATAGCCCGAGCAGTTAACACCAGATTTTCCTGAACTTGCAGTGTCCTCAAGTGAATTTGCAATATTACCCCTCTCCTCTTGTTTATGCCTTTTTGTGGGTCCCGCAGAACTCCCAACATCATCTTCTTCGCAATTTTTCCGTTTTTGTTCAATGAACCCTGTCATTGAATTAGGGGAATGCCCGCTACTCATCTCTTCGTTTTCATCATCATCAGAGTAAAGCAACGCGTTAAGCTCTTCAGTATCCTCCCGCATTTCACTTCTTGAATCATTTCCGTCATTCTCTTTGATACATTCATCAACAGGAAGCGGGTGTGATCCAGACTGCAGTTTTGGGTTAACCGATGGAGGAAAGTGGTGGCGGATCGGAGCTATTCCTCCCCCCGAACTATAAATCAACGTTGTTTGATCCCCGGATTGATCAAACACAAGAAACTTCTTCTGTACTGCTCCAACATCATTAGGGCTTGCTACAGGAAGTTTTGGGTTAACCGCAGGGATGAAACCCTGGCGGTAGCGAGGCAAGCCATAGAACCAACCACACGGTTCTTGGCACACACTTGCCTTTGGAGAAACCATATTCCCAAAAGACGGGATAGTAACTCGAGGCCCTAAGCCGATTTGGGTACTAGATGAATTCAGATTGGGTGATTGCCAATCAATTTGCTGGTTTTGAAACTGAGATTCAAAACCCTTTTCCATTTAGTCAAAGAATCGCCTGAAAAAGATACCGATTGGAGCAAAAGATTCTGACTTTTGTAGTAACGGAGTAGAAATTTGATCAGAAGACTCACCGGGTGATGAACAATTACATGGGCCTGAGTAAAGATTTCTGAAAACTTCTAAGAAAGATAAAACCTAAAAAGTCCAGAGCTTAATTTGTTCGCAAAAAGAAAAACAGAGCTACGTTACAGGTTTAAGCAAATGGCGGAAATATTCGGCCTGAAAAAAGAAAAAGTAAATCAACAAAAAGACCGTATTAGATTCAGATTGTCCCAATCATCACCAACATCAAACAGGTCGTAAAGCCGAATATGATTCAAAGACAAGCATGAACATCATAAAGTTATTAAGAATCCAGTTCTTCAAATAAAGACTGATTCGGATGATAATAATAATATGAAGAAGATTATAACAAACCTGACAATCTTGGAGAGGTTGGAAACATGCTATAACTTTTACGATTATGGTGGCACCCCCAGCGGTTCCATTTTCGTGTTTCAAAGCCCGAAATCTTGTTTGGCCAGCTGATTGACACACCATAACTACTTCTTCCCTACCTTGGTATTCAATTTAACTCCCCTTAAGATCTCGATAACAATCCAAGAAGATTCTCGAAGATTCAACTAAAGAAAATATTCGAAAAAGAAAATAACCCAAGAAAGATTCTTAAAGAGGGTAGGGTGAAAAGAAAGATCCAACTTCAAATGAAATACCTATTAAAGAGGGTGATCAAACAGGATTCGACTTCAATTGAATTAAAACTATAATGGAATTTGATCGAATACGGGTTCAGCTAATCCAACGACAGTAGCAGGGGATGACAACGAATAGATTAGATCCCATGGATGAAGTTTACAGAAATCAAATGGTTTGCTAGATGTAAACAAGGTTTGTCAAGTAAACTAATGGAGATTCAATAGGATTTACAGAATGACACGACAATAGAGGTTGAGGGAGATGATTTTACGATAATCGTCTACTGATAAGCTACACCACCGCATGCTCTTTATAATGAGATATTAACGTCCCTGATTCGTGTTTGTTGGAAGCTTATATGAACCTTCAAAACTGACTGTAGAAACATAACAAGAAGATGCATATTAGATACAAAACCACAGTTAGGTAAAAAGTTTCTAAAAATACATATGACCAAGAAATGGTAACATGACATCTATAAACTACAGAAAAGACTGATTTGAGCTTTGAAATTGATTGTTTATATCTTGTTTTTCAATCTTTTTTGACAGAAATGTGAACATGTTTTCGCCACCAAAAGTCGGCCGCCATTGAAGCTAAAGCCCTTTTCAGTACCTTTTCTTCATTTTCTGTTGTTTTTCTTGTAGGAATTTGGGTTTGGGAACAAATTATAGTTATCAATTCAAATTATTAAGAATTCTATGAATAAAAGGACATTAATGAAGAAAATCTTGTGTTTCTGAGGAATTTTGGTAGCATATGTAGGTTAAATTTTTCTAAATATTTTCATAGAGAAAAACAGGAAATTTGAATATGATTAGGGTTCTAAATCGTGTTATAACGTAGCTCAAAAAGGGATCATTCACTTAACACACACGCAATGAAAACATTCAAGACAAGTGAGGGAAGAACACACAAAACACCAATTTGAAAGCAGAAAATGCAGAGGCCTAAGAAACCCTAATCCCAAAATGGTTGATGTTCAAGACCCAGAAACCAAACAGGGAGTTTCTGTAAAAGAAAAAAAAAATTGCGTAAAACAACATCAAACACACAATGAATGTTCATCTGGAAACAGTAAAATGGGAAAACTAAACCAAATCGATAGAATTGAAAACCCAGATAGAAATTGAATCAAAACACAGAGTGAATGCTGAATCGAAAATGGAGAGAAATTACCTGCAAGAATCGAAACCCAAATCCCAAATTGGATTATCTTGAAAACCCAGAAAGAAGATTGAGACAATCAGATGAAAAAGAGTAGGCACAGCACGGGAAGAACAGCGGGATGTGAGAGAGAGAAAGGTAGAGAGAGAGTGCACGGGGCATGAGAGAGACTATATAGACAAACGAATTGACATCAACCCCTCCGCGCGTGCAAACAGAGCTCTCTCTCTCTCTCTCTCTCTCTCTCTCCCTCCCTCCCTCCCTCCCTGTGTTTTTGATACGTGCGAATGGCACGCTTGGATTGATGGTTTTTCCTTCCCCTTCTCTATAATCATTCTTTAATTTTTTTTCTAAATAAATTAATGACAAATTATTAAAAAACTTATCTATCTATATCTATACTACTAGTAGTGTGTCCGAGCAATGCGACGGAATGTCAAATATTATTGTGAATCAAAAAGCAATCTTGGATATGCAATGGTTGGATCACCCCCTCATTGCTCAAGAAGTTGAACCAACAGTTAGATCATGAGAACACATGTTGGTCCCTAAGGTGTTTAACAAGTTTGTAGAAGGGGGGGTTGAATACAAACACATAATTTAAAATTTAATAAATTGTTTATTGATAAATCAAACACAATTTACAAGTCTGTTGCGGAATAAGATTAAGTAAGACTCAATCTAAACAAATTTAAGAAAACACTAAGATGGTTGCATAAGAATTTCAGAGAATGGGGGATTTAGAATATAGAAAACAAAGGTTTCTATTTGGGGTTCAAGGATTGAGCACACTTCAGATGAAGAGGTGATCTTCCTATTTATACCATATGCATTAAATGCATGGCAGAGCACTTTACACGTGGCATTCACTGATTGGCTTTGGGAGTCTGACTTTTGGAGACATGCTTTCGGTCGGATCATGAACAGTGTAGTAGACAGAGTTGTGTACGAATTGTGGCAGAGACATGTCCGTTCTGACACATAGTACAAGGTTGTGCAAGGTTAGACAAAAGGAAACTTGAGGTATAAGCTAAGTGATCATTCGATCGCTGAATATCTCTTTCTTCAGAGACATCAAGAATTTAGCGATCGCTGAAGCCTTCCTCATGTTCCTTCGCGTATAAGTAGAGATGTCTTTGCTTCACTGATATCCACATCAGGTCACTAGTAGACTTCTCTTTGTTCAGCAGCTTCGTCTTCGATTCAGCTATGAACATCTGTTGACGCGAGACTTGTCTTCAAGGATTACGTTACTGTTTACATCAGAACTATCAGCGATAACTGAACAGACTCAGTTTTATTGTTGATAGTGAAACACTAATACATAAAATGTTTACAAGAAGGACTATCAGCGATAACTGAACAGACTCAGTCTGATCGCTGATAGTGAAACACTAATACATATTAAACGTAATTTTCACTAAGTATAGAAAAGGGTCGTTATCAAATCACTGAGAGAGTTTGGATCAACAACACCATATGGGTAAATTGAAGTACCTTCTAACATTAAAACGTCCTCCAACCTAAAGCTTTATAGTTTAAATATCTTGGGTAAATGTTTGGATAAATGGCCCCTAAACATAAAAGTTAAGTCCATATAAAAATAAATAGACACACCCAATTCATTACTCTAAATTGCACAATAAACATGTTTTGAAATTCACTGTAACAATACATTAAAAACCCAGGTTCATCGATACAAACCTCACTATAACAAAAACAAAAAGTCTAAGACAATGTTTCCTTGCTTTTTCTTTAATCTGAAAGAAGATCTAGTAATGTTTCCTTGCAAATTAATACATTTTAAAATAATGCCTCTCAACTAAATTACCCATCACGAGAAAAAAAAGTTAGAATGTTGAGTCTTACCGGGTAGGTGCTTATCGGGTAAACGACACCACTCTTCACCTCAAGAGGAAGGTATATGTTCAACAATAGGTAAATGCTTGATCTACAAAAAACAATATAACTTGAGTAAATAAAACCATTCGTATGTGAAACACTAAATCCAAACTCAAACTCTTAGTGGTGAAGGTTGTGAAAACAAGATGGAAACATAAAGATTAATTAAATAAATTTAAGCTACTCCGACACCAACTTCCATGAATTTTTTTTAACGAACCAATTAGGATTATAAATAAAGACAGCTAAAAGCATTTTTGTTGAAGTGCTTCCAAAAAAACAATTTTTGTTTGGATGAACTGGGAGTTGTTCCTAACTTGAAGGATCAAATGATTTCCTAGCAGACTTTGTTAAATGGCATCATATCAACAGTAGCAGGAAGAATTGAAGTGATGAGGAATTAACAAACATCATCATTCATTCATCCATCCATCCCATAAATTACTATCTTCTTACCCTTCAAATTTGTAAGAATGGCAAATGTTGATGTGGATCTAGAAAACATTCAAGAGTCTATTCAAATTCTTCTTGATTATACACAGAATCCTACCACCAAATCTTCATCTGCTTATGTTTGCATGATTCCAAACAGGGTTCAAGTTCTCAACCCGAGTGCTTTCAACCCTTAGGTAGCCGCTTTAAACACCTCCAATCTATTAGAAACAGAGTATCAAGGCAAAGTTAAACATGCAAACAAACATTAAAGCACATGGATCCTTGATCAACATAGTGTAGGTGATGTAACCTGCACCGTACATATAATATGATCAGATTCCGAGATTAGAGTTTTCTGATTGGCGGTCAAACAAGAAACGAAGAAGAAATCAAGAAGAAATTGAGAATGAAGGTAATAAAAATACCCTGTCAAGCAGGTCAAACAAAAACGAAGAAGAAAGACAAACCTGATACAGTTGTTTGAAAAAGATGCTACTCGATTGATTCTCCAAGTTTTCACTGACGTTCCACAGTACCAATGTTGCAAATATATACCCGATAGGTTCATTAATGTTTTTGAAGTGTATTGTTCATAAACAATTGAAAGTTGGTCCAAGTAAAAAGTTCTCATATTTGCCTGTTGCTTGTTCTGGTCTTATTAGGTTCATAAATCTGAATGAAAAATATCATTGGAGAATTTTAATGGTTTCAATAGGTAAATGCTTGAATTGAAACAGTTAACAAGTAAGAGATTATTTGCCATGATACTTAGTAGTTTCTTATAGGCTAAACTAATGACCTCACACACGACTATATGCATGTGCAATTCAGTTGATCATAAAAAAACGAAATGTCGGTAAGCAAGTAAAAGAGACCTTTTAGTGGTCTTAGATATCTATTTCATACTATGTAGTGGCTTTCCATTTCTTCTTACATTCCTTAATTGGAGTCCACTTTGTCAAGATTAGTGCTTCGTTAGGATTCTCATTCAATATAAAATGACATATGTGCTTCAAGTATATGGTTGATTATCCACAAACGCGTATCTCTTTGTTCTTTGCAAAATCTGAAATGTGCTTATTTGGATTTAAAAAGATGCTCCTCGTGGTGTTCTTTTGGTGCTTCAAGTATATTATATTTACCAAATGTCCATTTCATGCTTTCATTAATACATTTTTCTTCATATTTATGACAAATGTGAGACAAAATATCCTTAATTAATTTGCTTCAATTCTTTATGCATTTTGATTTTGAATGGTATATATATATATATATATATATATATATATATGTTGAAGAGATTAATACATATACAAGAATGTACCTTTGCCTCAGCTAGAGACAATACCAGGTCCTCTGACTTCTCAGTCCTAATACTTTTCTCATCAATCTCTACAGTCTAAAACTATTAATCCAAGATCTCTAAATCCTAGAGAGAGAAAGTAGAGAGAGAGTAAAGCGCAAGATGAGTTCTTGTATTGAATATGCATGAAGTGTTACCAATACACAAGACCAAAGGGACTTAAATACCCTTGGCTTATACACAGATAAAACCTATCTAAGTACAGAATAAGACCAAGCCAATAAATACAATGATTACTATAAAATCAGACTTAACAATCTCCCCCTTAGTAATCATTGGCGCTGTGGTCTTCAAAAACAATCTTCTAAATCAGCACGGACCATCTAAGCGACTTTGCGAAGCAGCTTTCTGACTTAAAAAAAATTTCTTCTCAGCATCTTTCAGATTGAGTTGTCTTTGCTGTCTTGACAAGACTGGACCAGTTTGAATAAGCTTGAAGGAACAATTGGTTCAACAACTTGTGCTCTAGACGATACACCTCTTTTAAATGAACTTGAAGAATTTGTGGTGATCGGAGCTTGAACAGCAAAAATACAAATATTGTTGAAGAAATTAGAATCTTGAGCGAATCTTGATCAACAGATAAACATTGGAGCTTTTTGTCTCTTATTGGAGCTTTTTGTCTCTTTAACTTCTCCTTAACTTCTCCCCCTCATGACCTTGATGATCTGGATCAACTTGGTCATGCAAATGTCGGAGACGAGACAACTTAAGATCTGCAAAATCAGAGTAAAGGAAAAAATAGGGAAGGTTTGCGCGACACAATGGTGGCGCAAAGGGAGATTTGCGCTAGCCGAAGGTGGCACAAAATGAGGTTTGCACGACCAACTGTTGGCGCAAATCTGACTTAAACACAAAAATTTTTACCTTTTTAAGCTCTATGACTCCCCCTACACAAATGCACTAAATATAACAATTCAAGTTAGCATTTGCATAAAGAATCAGATACTCCCCCTCGAAAACAAATATGATCATTAAGAAAATTCTCCTTATTCACTCCCCCTTGAATAATGCACAAACCCATTTATAAAAATATGAGAACACAAGAATTGAAACATCAATGTAGAAAGAAAAATATACTGAATATGTATTTTGAAATGACTAAATATATAAAAATTTAAACATAAACAAATATAATTCTACTTAGTAAAATATCACAATAAAATCCATCAGATGAAATCAAATGTATGCTTTTGGATACAGAAAAAGTTTTATTGCATATCAAGTTAAAACATGTTCAGTTTCAAAAACTTTCATCAATCTATTCAGTGTGCTGTCATGTGAACTTTGATTAGCTTCAAGAAAATGCAATTCTAAAAATATAATAGAGAACTTTGCATGTAATCACACTAATCCATCAAGAATTCAGACTTTCACAAATTTACAGGTTTATTGCAACTTAGAAATATCACCAAGTATCATGAGATGTGTGCTAATTGGCATCTTTTAGCATTGTGCACTATGGCATCTTTACATGAGTGTGCTATTTGGCATCTTTTAAGCTTGTGCACTTTGGCATCTTTTAATCAGAAAGTTTGGTAAGTAAAGAACATGCCGTAAACGTAACTTTCTATCTGACCCTATTGTAGGATTTGGGTCAGCCACTCCCAGACCAGTTGGCCTTAGGGGACTAGGTGTCAAGCACCCCTTAGAACTTACTTTCCCAGATCAGAAAGGCTACATCGACACATCCTAAACCCATTCATACCAGTAAAACATGACCTTCGATCTGATTCTATTGAAGGATTTGGGTTCGATCACTCCCAGATCAATTGACCTTAGGGGACCAGATGACAAGCATCCCACAGAACTTACTTTCCCAAACCAGAAAGGTCACAGGTACAAACTTTTAAACTTAGAGATTTCTGATTTATAAGAGTTTAATAATCATCTCAAACACAAGGTTTTACGTCTAAGTGCTTAGCCCATATTTTCATTACGATCCAAAATTCCAACTTTTTAGGTTTTCTAAGCATTGTAAAATATAAATATTCCGAATCACACAACTTTAAAGCAATATCAAAAGCTACAAACATGTTGCTGACTTTTCGACTTTTAAAATACTTGAAAGTTGAACATATAAAACTTTGATATAAACAAAGCAACTTGAAAATTTATCCTCGACACACATTTTATTCAAAAGAAAGAAAAATTTGTAAAACTTTTACTTTATAGAATAAAATTTGTAAAGGTTTAAACTTTTAAAACAACATGCCGAGATTTAAAAATAGAAACATTTGATCGGCAAGTTTATATTTAGTTGAAACAAAATATAATTCAATAATATCATTCACATTATGAAAAATGAAATTTGTGTCTCATTTGAAAAAAAAAATTGGGTTGAACAAAATCAGGGTTTGAATAAGATTGCTCAGATTCTTTTTTAAAAAAAATGAGAAAAACTGGAACAAAATCATTATCAGAGATAAATGCAGCGGAATAAAGTAGATGCACTCACAGTTTCTCATTAGTTAGAAGCTGAAAAGCATTGAAGAACGAGTCCTAGACTGACATGTCTAGAAGTCATAGTCCATTGAAGCACGGGTTCTGAGCTGAATTACTCAGAAGCCATAATGTTGACAATGAAGTCCGGGTCTTGAGCTGATTTACTCAAGAGCCATATTTCTCTTACTCCCCCTTGACATGAGGTGCTTGCAACTTTGAGTCAGATTTAGATTTTGGTACCCACTTGAATTTGGGCCCATGTTTGTTAGTTGAAGTTCTTATGGGGAAATATTTGTTAGATTTGACAGTTAAAGCACGAGAAAGATCATCAGAATAATAAGCACAATAATGAATAGAAGAATCAGAAGAAGAGAAAGCATAATCATCTAAACTCTAATCAGAAGAAGAATATGAGACATTTTTGGAAATTTGAATCATTTGCTTTATAGAATGTTTGGAAATTTTATTACACACAACAAATGAATCACTTTTATAATGTTTGTCTACATATAAATCCTCATCAGTCGCAGAATCATCTGATGTCTGCTTCACCCTCCATTTCTGCTTTGAACGCGCGCTCAAAGTCCTATCTGAAAGATTAGAATCAGAAGATTTGAAAGAATTAGAACTATCAGGAATGACATTATCTTGTTTCTTCGACTTCTTTGACCTTCTTCTTTTACGCTTTGGTTTATAATACTGATCATTTAGCGTAAAAGAGTCATCAAGAATTTGGGATTTAATATTTAAATCAGAAGAAATAATTTTACCTAAGCAACCAATCTGATCAGACAATAAATCTGAACATACCTCGGAGTCAGAATTGTTTAGAGAAATATTTTCAGATTTAGAAACTTCCTTTTTATTTACTTGACAATCAGAAGAAAGGCTAGAAATAGAATCTTGTTTTTGAGAAAATAAATTTTCTTCAAGACTAGATGTCATGAAAGAAAGAATAACATCAGAATCAATTTCTTTTTGAATATTTTGATCTGCCATCTTATCTTCAAGATCAATGATTTTGCCTTCTAATATTAAAGGAGGAGTATATTTCTTATAATCATAAATGATTGGAGAAATATTTTTCTTATCAGATTTATTGGCAAAAATATCAACAAAATCATCAGATACTGAAGACTTAACAGGAGATATTTCATTAAAACCTTTTCTGCCTTTCCTTGATTTATCAGGAAAATATTTTGCATTTTCATACGTATAAACAAAAGGAATTTCCTTTTTCTTGTTATTTGTCCTTTTCTCATTTTCGATTTCTAACACTTGCTTCTCATTCATCCAATCAATTTTAAATTGAGGAGCATATTGAACAAGAGTTAGATAATCGTATTTATATAAAGTTGGGGATTTTTTGATCGCATTGTTTAAATAATGTGGATTTTTAAAACCAAGTCCCCATTTTTCTTTTAAAACTTCATCACTCCTTGGTTTATTCATAAAAATTGTTTGCTCAGATTGGTTCCTTCGATATAACTTTTCTTCTAATTTATTTATTTTATCCGAAAAACTTTCTTTTAAATTGGTCATTTCAGTCAAAGACTCAAGATAAGTCTTATTTGAATTTTCCAAATCATCCAATTTCTTTTGAAAGACTTCTTTAGTATGAACCAAAATAGATTTTTCATCTTTCAAAGAAATTTTCAATTTGTCAATCAAATCTGACTTTTCTGCATTTAAGTTCTTTTCAGATAATAGCTTTAAGCGAAGATCATGTAAAGCAGATATGATGATATTCATTTATGAGGCAATGAAATTATAATCAAAATCAGAATATACCTCATCTTCATCAGTTTCATAATCATCTGATTGATCATCTCCAATGAAGCACATTTGAGCAATCTCTACATTTGCAACTTCATCATCAGAGTGATCCAGCCAAAACTCTTCTTCGGCTAGCAAAGTTGTTCCACTCTCTCTCTTCTCAGCAAGTTCCAGTTTCTTTCGATAGTAAGCCGAGTCCCTAACTTTCTTCACTCTACACTCCTTAGATATGTGACCCGGATTTCCACAGTTGTAGCATGCAGCAGTATTTGGCTCGGGCACTTGTACAGTCTTAGAACCAGAAGTGAAGCGAAGATTGTTTGAACCCGATCGTGGTTGGAACTTCTTTTGATAATGTTGAGAAATAAGGATCATAGCTTTATGCAGTGCCTCGCCATCATCATCAGTTGACTCGTCGTAAGCATTATCAGACAATGCTTGTTCTGTCAATTGTTTCGTGAGGAGAGCAACCGGGTCCACTGACTTTTTGTTCTTCTTTTCAAGCTTTGCTTTCTTCTCTAGCACCAAGCTCTCATCAGTCATCAGAATCTCATATAATTCCTGAATCTGCATAGTGGAGACCCGAACATCGTTCCTCAGTTTGTGACAAGATTTGTTCCATTCAGGCTGAAGAGCATTGAGGAATTTCAGATTCGTCTCAAAGCTCTGTCTTGTTCACATTTATCTTTCGCAGATCATTCAGCACTGTACAGAATTTGTCGAAAACACTCTTTAGAGACTCACTTTCTTTGGCCTTGAACTCCTCAAAGTTGTTCACGAACCGTGTATGTCGAAGTTGAGTCGCAACTGAAGATCCAAGCATGATCTTTTCTAACTGTGCCCACAACAGATTTGGATAATCCTTGCAATGATCAACCCGGTTGTAGACAGAGTTTGGTAAAGCTAGCATCATATTAGCTTTTAATTCTCGATCAGCTTTCATTCGCGAGGCCTCTTCAGTTGTTGGAGGAGTGTCTTTATTAGGTTTTACGAAAGGTCCTTCAGTGAGAGATTTCATCATGTTATCTCCATTAGCTTGACGCTCGATAAAGTTCAGGAACCGATCTTGCCATTGAGTGAATTCGTTTTCATCGACAAGAACCGGAGGACGAGTTTCTATGCCTAAAGACATCATGAGGTCACTTGTGTAGAAATTAGCTTGAAAAGCAAACTTTGCCGAATCCATAGAAGACAAACTTCAGAAAAATCTAAGTCTGGAAAGAGCTGGCGTAAACTAGAGGTTTGCGTGAGAGTCAGATGGCGCAAACTGATATTGTCGCGATCAGTGGAAGACGCAAACTGGATTCTCGTGAGCAGTTGGTGACACAAATGAGACTTTGCGTGAGAAGAGCAATATGCAAAACGAGCTTTGCGTGAGCAGAAGAACGTGGCGAGAACTTGACTTTGCGTGAAGCTAACTTTGCGTGACAAGAATATGGAGAGAACTTCTCTTTGCGTGAGAGGTTAAAGGCGCAAACTAGGTTTGCGTGATGAGCTGAAGACGCAAAGTATACTTTGCGTTATAAGAATGTGGCGCAAAGTTTGAACTTTGCGTGATGAACAACTAGCGAAACTCTGAAACTTCTCAGGATGAACTTGTGCAAAACAGGATAAACTCGCGCAAATGATGATGAACTCGTGCAAAGTTGAGATCTAGCGCAAATGTCACACCCCGCTAAAGCGGAAACACGAGATATGACAGCACATGATTTCATAACATAAAGTAATAAACAACACCAACCATAACATTCAACAAAATAGTGTGAATATTGTTATACAACCCAAAAAAATAAAAATTCTCAAAATAACGGCTGTTACAAAAGTTGACCAAATATTTTAATGCTTTTGCAGTTGATGATGTCACACAGATGCACCCTATATGCCACCACTTACTTATCAGTACCTGAAAAGCATGGTAAAAGAAAAAGGGTCAACTACATAGAGTTGGTGAGTTCACAAGTTTTCGTATGCACAAAACTCTCATTGCACAAACTTGATTCTTACAAGCTACTTTTAAAAGAAAAAGAACAACTTCTCTCATCTTTAGAAAACCGCGTCACTAAACAGTCTGACTTTATGGAAAAACAAAGCTTAGAAATTTCTAGCTACATGTGCACGATTTCTAATTTAAGAGAAGAGAATGTGAGTTGTTCAACAGAGTCACAAAAACTAATGACCAAAGTAGATGACCTGACCGTTAAGCTTCGTACGTCTGAGACCGAGAAAATTGATTTGTTAAATCAAAATGTGGCTTACAAAAATGAGAACATAAGGTTATCTAATCAGTTAAAGGAGATGGAAAAGAAACTTTATAGACTTGGGCAATCTCAACAAACGTTACATCTAATTACACCAAAAGAACCCAAGCATGCGAATAGGGGTATCGGTTACGATAACCCATATTATTTGAAAAAGGCCTTATCCCAAGTTCCGACGATGTACGCATCCGAATTTCTTGGATTAGATAAGACCTATCCAGAATACAAAATCAATTGGACCAAACCAATTGAGGATGAGGATTGGGAAGAGGATGAGTTAAGAAGGGAGACCTCCACAAAAATGAAACTTCCTTTTGTTTATGATTCCTTAAATGCTTCTTACAACGAGGAAAAACCTGTTTTTTTGTCAAATGACTACTTTCGAAGCTATACTCAAGCTGAACTTGATACTAAAACCGTTCAAAATGAGGAGGAACAACCAGACCATAAAGTCTATGTTCCACCTCTGATTTTAGAAAGAAAAATTGTTCAGCTAGAAGAGTCGTTTGAACAAGAAAGAGACAGATTTGAAAAGGAAAAACAAGAACTTTTATCCCAAATTGAGTGCCTCTATTCCACTAAAGAGGAAAATGTGTTAGTTAAGGAGATAGAATACTTTCAGACAGAAATAAAGAAGTTAAATTCACAACTGGCTGCCTTGGCAGCAGATATCCTGAAAGAGCAAGTTAACGAGGCTGAACCTCAAGCTAAGCCTTCAAATCTCCAAAGTGAGAATACTCATCTGTTTGAAAATTCTTATCCTGCCTCCGATACTCATCTCAGCGGTGGAATAAATCCACATGTGTAAGACAATTATTGTTATTGGTAAAGTGCACTTCTAGCTCTCAGCCAAAAGTGGGGTTGTCAATCCAAATAGCGCTACCCACAAATACCATCGGCTCCCATTCGAGTTAATAGGTAGTGTCTAACCAGTGGGGACTTATTCATTTAACACTCAATTGCATCGTAAAGTATACATACCATAGTGCATAAACAATTTAATTCAAAATTCAACAATTTAAATGAACAATCATTCGGTAGAAACAATTTGTAAATTCACATGCTTTCCACCCCAAAACGTATAAAAACTGTAAAAGAGGGGTTGTGAATACTCACTTGCAGCGTAAAAGTATACATACCATAGTGCATAAATATTCAAATTCAAGATTCAACAAATTGTAATGAACAATCATTTGAGAGTAGAAACAAGTTGCAACTGTAACATGCTTTTCACCCCAAAATACATAAAACGATAAAAGAGGGGCTGTGAATACTCACTTTCAGCGTAAAGTATACATACCATAGTGCATAAATATTCAAATTCAAGATTCAACAAATTGTAATGAACAATCATTTGAGAGTAGAAACAAGTTGCAATTGTAACATGCTTTTCACCCCAAAATACGTAAAACGATAAAAGAGGGGCTGTGAATACTCACTTGCAGCGTAAAGTATACATACCATAGTGCATAAATATTCAAATTCAAGATTCAACAAATTGTAATGAACAATCATTTGAGAGTAGAAACAAGTTGCAATTGTAGCATGCTTTTCACCCCAAAATACGTAAAACGATAAAAGAGGGGCTGTGAATACTCACCGATTTTAGCAGTTGCTCGGGAATATCTGCTAGGTTGCTTTAATCTTGGTACTACGCCTTTCCTATGAAAGTGGAGCACATTATTAGTTCGAACCTATTTTTACGGTTTCGGACGTTACTTAGGCCACTATGTCTTATAAAATGCTTTACATGCCTTTTTATTAAATTTGGGTAACACATTAGCGCGTATTATAGATATTCATAAGGTTGGATGATTCTTGAAATCACATTTATTTTACGTTGGATTAGCGAGTACTAATCCTACTCAACTTATCGACATAATTTCGGTTCTTCGGATCAAATTTTTAAGGCTTATGGGTTGACAAATTTTATTTTAAGTTTTATTACATTATAATATTTATATTAAAATTAAAATCTTCATTTTTAATTATTATTATGTCCAAAAGTCCAAAATGATCATTTTAAGAAAAGTTCATTAGCTACTGTTTGCTGTCAAAATTTTAAGTCATAAAATCTTTGTATTTTGAGTATTTTCCCAAACTTATTATTTTACCAAATTTTTATATGACTTATTTTAATGTATTAGGGAACTTTTGGCACAATTTACAACATTTTTGGATAAGTCTAGATAGGGTAATAATTTCCTTAAAGTTTATTGGTCACAGAGGACCATGCAAATTACACCTTCTGTTGTATCGGCCATTTGAAGGGTCAAAATTTAGTCTTTTCTGGTGATTCAAATTGGTTTTTGATCCTATATCAAATATGAAATTTCCAGAAGAAGATTCATCTCATTTGGATCAATATTGAGTGAGTTATGCCCGTTTTAAGTCAAGTGTTCCAATCTGGCAGAAAGTTACTTTTTGCACACTCAACTTGTTAATGATGGTTGAGTAACCAAATCATCATATTTTCGAGTAAATCCAATTTTATTTGATTCCCAACTCATTAAAGTTACTTCCAGAAAAGGAATCATTAGTTTTTATGGATTTAAATGATGGTTATGGTTGATTGATTGAAAGTTTTTGTCCAGCCGGATTCTGTTTGCACCACAAACTTTAGAGGTGAGGTTGAGAGGGCCAAACTCAATATTTTTGAGTGATTCCAGTGGGGTTTGATTGGTATTTCATTATATTAAATTCCAGAAGAAGATTCATAGCATTTGAGTCCATATATTTCAAGTTATGCCCAAAATACTAACATGCAATAAATCTGATAGAAACTAAAAATGAAATAACTTAATTTTATGAACATTTTAACACTTTTTTTGACCCATATATTGGGGTTTCTTGGTTGAAAACGTTTTTACAAAGATTTTTAACATAAATTTTGTAAAACAACATCCTTTAGATATACAAAGAAGGATATACACATGCATGAACTCTACCATCTTAGATGGTGAGAAAAATAGCCACGCATGTCATCTAAGCTCCATTTTCTTGAGTTTTGGTTACATGGATCATGGGTTATCACCATTTCTTGACATTTAACATGTCTTTGGTGTCTAACCTACCATTTGAAGGCCTATGAAGGTCTTCTTTTCAGAAACCTCAAGAAAGTGAAGAGAAAGGTGAAGAAAATGAAAGTAGAATGAAAGAAAAATGCAAGAAAAGAAAGAGATGAAGATGAATGCAAGGGTAATGAACTTACCCACACTAGAGAATGATTCTTACCTTCAAAGTGGTTGTGGATTGAGAGGGTTCTTGGGCTGGAAATCGGCCAAGGAGTGAGAGGGATAGAGAGAGAGATGAGAATTTCAAAATGAGAGTGAATATGCAAAAATGAAAGGTTAGTCTTGAAGAAAGAGTTTAATAATGAGTATTTTTTTTAGAAGGGGGAGGGGGAGCCGGATTTCTCTCTCTCTAATCCCCCCC
This sequence comes from Arctium minus, assembly GCA_954870635.1. Lineage (NCBI taxonomy): Eukaryota > Viridiplantae > Streptophyta > Magnoliopsida > Asterales > Asteraceae > Arctium > Arctium minus. The sequence goes on along the minus strand of OX941084.1, from coordinate 104,308,981 downwards.
TTTTTTTTATCTAATAATTATAATATCTAGGTATTTAATTTGTATTTTTATAAAAGATAGATTAAAGGTAGGTAATTCTTCAATTATCTACTTAAATTTTTGATTTGATTACTTAAAGTTTAGAATTTATATTTGATTAATTAAATTTTATATTTAACCCACTTATTATTGTTATTAATATAATAAAATGTTAATTTTATCGGATTGACATTTTATAAGACAACATATACCATTACGTGCAGTAACCGGATATTCTAAGCGCACTGCCGGGAATCTTAGGAAACTAAAACCCTTGCCTACATAATTAGGTCATATTAGGGTGTTCCTACATGTTAAGACATGTATTATACTGTTTGGGTGCTAACCTGCAAGTTCTGGTTGCCGGATGTCACAACAAACCACCTGAAAATCAGTAAAAATCACCAAAATCGATTATAGCCATGAATTTGATAAAGCTTTTTCACACAGAATTGATCGAAAAACAAATTCTAACACTTTTCAATCAAATTTTTCGATTAAAATCCACAAAATCAAGAACTCGTATACTCAACAGAACCAAAAAACGAGTTTTCCAGAAACATTTAAAATCTCAAAATTGATTATCAAAAACTGTTTATCTTGAAATTTGGTGTGAATCAAGAGTGTTTTACTTGCAAAATCGAATCCAACAAACCAAAAATCAATGAAAATCAATCACAAACAAGGCCGAATTTGATGAAAAATCCAAAAACGAGATTTTCTTGAAAAAAATTCAAGAAAATCAATCAAATTTTCGAATTAATGCACAAATTCAGATACGAAAATCAATTCTCTCAAGATCTATATTTGCTCTGATACCAATTGTTAATCCAAGATCTCTAAATCCTAGAGAGAGAAAGTAGAGAGAGAGAGAGTAAAGCCCAAGATGAGTTCTTGTATTGAATATGCATGAAGTGTTACCAAGACACAAGACCAAAGGGACTTAAATACCCTTGGCTTATACACACATAAAACCTATCTAAGTACAGAATAAGACCAAGCCAATAAATACAATGATTACTATAAAATCAGACTTAACAAAAACAAATGAAATAAAAGTAAGCAACTTTCTTCAAAATGTAGTACCCTATTACATTAATCTTCAAAACAACCAGAAAAAAGGAGGTTCCAACATGTATAAACAAGAAATGGTCCAAGCATTTGAAACAATACAAATTGAAAGAAATTTATGAATTTGGGATTTAATGCAGTCTCGTTGAGAAGTTTTATCAAACAGTTAGACCACAACAAAATGGAAAATATGAAACGAAAATCCGATTGAAAATGGAAATTTGAGAGATATTATAGAACACACAATACCTTTGAAGCGATATATCCTTGATCTTATTTTAGATAACTTCCCACTGGCCTCATCATATTCTTTTTGCACAATTTTAGCTTCTACAGAACATACGAACACATAAGTGATTCAGGAAAAATTCAGGGTACCTCTTCAAATACTGTTAGGACTATTTTGATTGTTAAATAGAAGTTCAGGGTATTTTATGTCAAGTTTTCATAGTTGTAAGCTTGTTGGGCCTAAAAGCCCATAAGCCCATTAGGCCTGCGAGCCTACGTATTTAAAGTTAATTCTATTTCATTTGTTAGTTTAGGAATTCATTATTCAGTTTACTAGTCATTAGGTTTACATATCCTAATCAGAAATTCTCTCTGTAAACCTTAACCCTTTGAAGTTATATCAATCATATGACTAGTTGCTGTGGTCTATAATCTGTTAATCATTGTTCATATTTACTTGTGATTGCACTGCACTGGGATCTACAATTGGTATCAGAGCGGATAGGCAAAAAGGTTTGATCCAGTAAAAAGGTTTGTCTGAAACCCTAAGATCAATTACTTGTGTTAATTGCTTTACTTGCATTAATTGATTGTTAGTGGTTACATTCTGGGTTATCTGTTTGATCGATATCTGTTTGCTTCTGGTTTTATTCGATCGATTTTTTTTTGGGAAAAACAGTAAGATTTTTGTTCGGTCGATTATTATTAGGGTTATTTTCTGTTCGGTCGATTATTTGTTACTGTTGATTGTTAATCGGTTGAATCGATTTTTGGTTGATTTTTTTTGTTTCTTTCGATCGAAGGAGAAGGATCTGGGTTTTTGGTTTCGGTCGAATCCCAGAAATTCTTCGGGTTCTTCGGTCGAACTCTTCATGTTCTTCGGTCTTATCTGGTATTTTTGTGTTTATCGTAATTAAAGTCTTTCGACCTGAGCATTTGACCGGACACTTGTACTCCGGTCTTACACCTTCGACCGAATAAGAGTATTCCCTGGTCTTACCCATTTGACCGGACACTTGTACTCCGGTCTTGCCTTCGACCGGGTGGTTGTAACCTCCGGTCAAACACCTTCGACCGGATACGTGTATCCCCGGTCTTGTCATTCGACCGGATACCTGCTTACTCCGGTCTTTCCTTCGACCGGTATCTTGCATACTCCGGTCTTTCGTTTGACCTGATATTCTGTTAGACCAAGTGTTTCTGTGTTTCTTCTATTTTATTATATTTGGATCATCCTGCTTGCCTAACGATCATTACAGTGCTCTTAAGTTAAGAAGTAAAGATGAACTCAAGGGATGCTCTAGCCATCGGTTCTGACCAAAAGCCCCCGGTGCTCTTTCGGGGAGAGTATCCTCAGTGGCATGACCGATTTATGAACTTCATAGAAGCAAAATCCAACTATGAAGATATCTACAAATGCCTGACTGAGGGTCCACAAGATTGGCCAATGAAAGTGGTACCGGCAAACCCAGCTGAAGGATGGCCAGAGCGACAGATTCGGAAATCTATTGTTGATTTTACTACGAAGGAAAAGGAAATGTACGAGGCAGAAAAGCTAGCAAAATCGTACCTTCTTCAAAGTCTACCGAATGACATCTATGCTTGTATAGATAGATTCAAGGATTCATCGAAAAAGATGTGGGACCAAATAGAGAAGATGATGATGGGAAGCCACATCAATAACCAGCTAAAGGTGACCAACTGTATCACCAGATATGATGGGTTTAAAGCAAGAAAAGGTGAAACGCTGACGGAAACCTACGAGAGGTTTAATATGCTTCTGAATGATCTTCAGAAAAATAAGATCACAAAAACGAACACGGAAAACAACATAAAGTTTATGAACAACTTACAGCCTGAGTGGAAACCGTTCGTCTCCCATATACGCCACACTCAGACCCTGGAGAAGTTGTACCTTCACGAACTCTATGAAATGCTGCTCCAGGACGAAGAGGAAGTGATGGAGCTTATTGGGAAAGCAGAGGAAAAGCCAGCAGCTGATCAAATAACACTGGTATCTGAGAGAAGAGACAAGTCCGTCATCCGATCTTCTGGAAAAGAGGCCGTGCTGGGTGATTCTGAACCTGAAGATCCTGATAGCGACTCAGATCCAGAACTTGCCAAGATGAAAGAAGCAATGGTGTTTCTCACCCAAGCATTTCAAAAGAGGAAGTTTTTTAACAAGTCCTCCACCAAGCAAAGAGTCTCTACTCGACGTGATCATCGAGAAAAGTCTGAAGGTAATAGTCGTTTTGAAGCTGGTAAGAAGTCTGACAAGAGGAATGAAGTAAAGCCGAAAGACGAGCCGATCAAATGCTACAACTGTGGTCGGTTAGGTCATTTCGCCAAAGATTGTCGCAAGCCAATTGTGCGCAACGCCGACTACTACCGAGCCAAGCTGCTTCTTGCCAAAGAAAAGGAAGCCGGTAAAGCTCTAATGGCTGAAGACGATTACTGGTTACAAGTGTCGGATGAAGAACCTGAGGATGCTGAAGCTCATTTGTGTTTCATGGGCAACCATTCATCACCATCCGATACTGATGAAGAAGAACGCAATACTCCTTGCCAGGTATGTGCCCCTTTTCATGAAGCTTTACTTAATCAAATGCAACTCTCATTGCACAAACTTGATTCTTACAAGCTACTTTTAAAAGAAAAAGAACAACTTCTCTCATCTTTAGAAAACCGCGTCACTAAACAGTCTGACTTTATGGAAAAACAAAGCTTAGAAATTTCTAGCTACCTGTGCACGATTTCTAATTTAAGAGAAGAGAATGTGAGTTGTTCAACAGAGTCACAAAAACTAATGACCAAAGTAGATGACCTGACCGTTAAGCTTCGTACGTCTGAGACCGAGAAAATTGATTTGTTAAATCAAAATATGGCTTACAAAAATGAGAACATAAGGTTATCTAATCAGTTAAAGGAGATGGAGAAGAAACTTTATAGACTTGGGCAATCTCAACAAACGTTACATCTATTTACACCAAAAGAACCCAAGCATGCGAATAGGGGTATCGGTTACGATAACCCATATTATTTGAAAAAGGCCTTATCCCAAGTTCCGACGATGTACGCATCCGCATTTCTTGGATTAGATAAGACCTATCCAGAATACAAAATCAATTGGACCAAACCAATTGAGGATGAGGATTGGGAAGAGGATGAGTTAAGAAGGGAGACCTCCACAAAAATGAAACTTCCTTTTGTTTATGATTCCTTAAATGCTTCTTACAACGAGGAAAAACCTGTTTTTTTGTCAAATGACTACTTTCGAAGCTATACTCAAGCTGAACTTGATACTAAAACCGTTCAAAATGAGGAGGAACAACCAGACCATAAAGTCTATGTTCCACCTCTGATTTTAGAAAGAAAAATTGTTCAGCTAGAAGAGTCGTTTGAACAAGAAAGAGACAGATTTCAAAAGGAAAAACAAGAACTTTTATCCCAAATTGAGTGCCTCTATTCCACTAAAGAGGAAAATGTGTTAGTTAAGGAGAAAGAATACTTTCAGACAGAAATAAAGAAGTTAAATTCACAACTGGCTGCCTTGGCAGCAGATATCCTGAAAGAGCAAGTTAACGAGGCTGAACCTCAAGCTAAGCCTTCAAATCTCCAAAGTGAGAATACTCATCTGTTTGAAAATTCTTATCCTGCCTCCGATACATCTTCCTGCAAAGCTTTTATGGGTGACTCGTCACCAATCATTTCAAATAAAGGAAAAGAGCCTCATGTTTTTGAAACGGATCAGTGTTCTGATTGTAAAAATGCTTCCGCAAATGATCCATTCTTAACAAACTCTTCCGCTATCCTGAACTCCTCAAGCGATAAGGTCCTTTCTGATGAGGAACTAGAATTTTCCGCATTCTTGAATTCTGAGGTGTGTTTAGATAGCAATTTGAGCCAATTTGATTTTAATCCTTCTCTACCTAGTCATGTTGATTTTTTAAATGAGTCATGTGAGCCTCCAGTTAAATTTTATGAGGGTGAATGTTCCACATCTGCCCCGCAAAAATCTTCTGTGAACAATTCTTCAAAATCTTCCAAGTCTAAATCTAAAAAGCGTTCACAGAAGAAGAAAAATACCGGTAGCTCTCAAAGGTCACAATCTTCAATTTTCAAATCCTATGACTATGGGTTTAACGGCATTTCAGATACGTATGGTCAGCGGAAAGAAGTGAAATATGCTTGGGTAGCTAAGAAGTCAAAAGAGAGCTCGGCAACATCAGAACTAGTTGATCCTGTCTTAAAGTCTAGAAAGAACAATAACAATCATGATGTTTTTATTTCTAAACCTCTAGTTGAATGTAATGGAATTCTTCCTTTAAAAGTTTATTCAATTCCGCAATTACTTCAACTGTCTCATGATTGTCTGTGTTGCTCTTATTGTGGATCAAATGATTTTGTTGATAGTCGTTATGCATCTGATTGGTTTGGCTCATATCATATTGCTCATAATCATTCTCATTGTAATGTTTCCCGTGATAGACAAAGACCCAAATCTAAACGGGTCTCTAAGTCGGGTGTTAAATCTAACCCCAAAGGACCCATTTACGAATGGGTACCTAAAAAGAAATAACCTGTTTTGCAGGACGGTCATGTGTGGTATCTAGATTCAGGTTGCTCCAAGCACATGACCGGAAGGAGGGAGCTTCTCACAAACTTCACCGAGAGGTTTTGTGGGAATGTGCATTTCGGAAATGATCACTACTCTCCTATCAGGGGTTACGGGGATATTGTCAAAGATAACATCACTATAAAGAAAGTCTTATATGTCGAAGGTCTCGGCCACAATCTCTTCAGTATCGGTCAATTCTGCGACAAGAATCTCGAGGTTACTTTCAAGGCTAAAAGGTGCAGCGTTCGAACTGAGGATGGTAAAGAAATACTTGCTGGAACGCGATGCACCAACCTCTATACGATTGACCTCTCGTCCTTGAAAGCCGACAAGGAAGTCTGTTTGTTGTCCAAAGCATCTGCTGAACAAAGCTGGCTATGGCACCGTCGTCTCTCGCACTTGAACTTCAAGAATATCAACAAGTTGGTGCTCGGTGGCCATGTCAAGGGTATGCCAGATCTAAAATTTGCAAAAGAGCATCTGTGCGCTGCCTGCGAAAAGGGCAAAATGAAGAAGGCGTCCCACAAGCCTAAAGCCGTTCCTAGTACTTCTCGGTCCCTTGAGCTAATCCACATGGACTTATGTGGACCGATGCGCGTTCAAAGCATAAATCACAAGAAGTATGTCCTGGTGATGGTTGACGATTTATCTCGTTACACTTGGGTCCATTTTCTCCGTTCAAAGGACGAAACTCCCGAGTTGATTATATCACTTCTGAAGAGCATTCAAGTCAGTCTCAACTAAGTAGTTCAGACCATCAGGACGGACAATGGCACTGAGTTCAAGAATCAAATACTCACCGGTTATCTCACTTCAGTGGGGATCTCGCATATTTTGTCAACTGCTCGTACTCCTCAGCAAAATGGGGTGGTAGAGCGTCGGAACAGAACTCTTGTTGAAGCAGCGCACACGATGTTATCTCATTACAAGCTACCTCTATTTCTCTGGGCAGAAGCCGTTGCTACCGCTTGCTACACTCAAAATCGGTCTATAATCAACAAGCGGTTCAACAAAACACCGTACCATATCATCAACAAGCGCGTCCCGAACATCAACTACTTTCATGCTTTCGGATGCACCTGCTTTGTCTTAAATGATAAGGATGATCTTGGAAAATTCAGTCCCAAGGCGGATGAAGGAGTGTTTATCGGCTACTCCCAGCAAGCCAAAGCTTACCGTGTCTACAACAAATGGAGGAAGACCGTCGTTGAGAGCGTAAACGTGACTTTTGACGAGGCCGCTGACATGGCTTCTGAACATCTCAGTTCAGAACCTGCGCTTACTAGTGTGTTAGCTTCTGGACAATTCAGTTCAGAGGCTACACAATCTTCAGTAGATCCAAATCATGCGTCTACGTCAAGAGCACATCTTTCTGATTTGGATTTGCTGTTCGAATTCTTTTATGATGACTTATTTAATGTTAAGTCTAATCCTACGTTATGTGACAGGAATACTGCTCAAACACTAGAGGTGACACAAGTCACTGGCCCTACCGACTCCGGTGGTCCATCCTCGCCTGGTGCTCCATCTTCTACTGCCAATGATCAATCTTCCCCGAGCTCAAGTGATAGACATCCTCTTGCTACAGTTCCTGATGACGGTGCTCCTGAACCGACTCCTGTTTCCGTTCAACTTCCTGAACCGACTCCTGTTGACGGTGCTCCCGAAGCTACCTCTCCGGCAATCCCGGATCCTCCTATCGTTTCATCTCCAGCTGAGTCGTCCTCTACTCCTTGTTCGACTCCCACTAAGGAGCTTTCACCTCACAGGACATCATCCCTCGAGGCAGTTCAGGATTTACCCCCAGGTGGTCATGTGGATTCCGATACCTCCTATCAGACATATCAACCTCATCCACACACCACCAAGTGGACTCGAGCTCACCCCCTGCATCAAATAGTCGGTGACCCCAATACACCCGTTCAGACTCGATCCACCACCGCGAACGACTGCTTATTTTCCTCGTTCCTCAGCCGTATCGAACCTTCCACCGTCTCTGAAGCGCTGAATGATCCGGACTGGGTAATTGCTATGCAAGAGGAACTCAATCAATTTGAGAGCCTCAAAGTATGGCGCCTAGTTCCCCGACCCAAAAACAAGACGGTGATAGGGACTAAATGGATTTTTAAGAACAAGAAGGACGAAAACGGCATCATTGTTCGGAACAAAGCGCGTCTACTGGCTAAAGGATATCGCCAGCAAGAAGGAATTGATTACGATGAGACGTTCGCACCGGTTGCCCACATTGAAGCGATCCGCATGTTCCTCGCCTACGCCGCTCACAAGAATTTCATCGTCTTTCAAATGGACGTGAAATCCGCGTTCCTCAACGGCGTTCTCAAGGAGGAAGTGTATGTCTCGCAACCCGAAGGCTTCGTGAGTACTGAAAATCCGCATTACGTCTACTTACTTGACAAGGCCCTCTACGGTCTTAAGCAAGCGCCACGAGCCTGATATGATGCACTCTCATCCTTCTTAGTCAAGTCTGGCTTCTCTAAAGGTAAAATCGATACTACTTTATTTATTAAAAGAGAGAAGAAAGATATCATTCTTGTACAAATTTATGTTGATGATATAAACTTTGGCTCCACGAACCCCAAGTATTGTCAGAACTTTTCTGCCTTAATGAGTAAACATTTTCAAATGAGCATGATGGGGCAAATGAATTTTTCCTGGGTCTTCAAGTAAAACAATTACAAACAGGAATTTTCATTAATCAATCTAAGTACATCTCGGATATTCTTCGGAAATACCAGATGGAAAAATCTTCATCTCTGAAAACCCCCATGTCCACTACTCTAAAGCTTCACTCCGATCCTGACGGTAAGGATGTGAATGCTACTATTTATAGAGGTATGATTGGCTCTCTGATGTACTTGACGACTAGTCGGCCTGACATTATGTTTTCGACATTCTTGTGTGCAAGATTTCAGTCGAAACCTAAAGAGTCTCATTTAGCTGCGGTTAAGCGAATTTTCCGATATTTAAAAGGTACTGCTGATCTTGGTTTGTGGTACCCAAAAGAGACAGGTTTTGAATTGACAGCCTACTCGGACGCTGACCATGCTGGAAACATGCTGGACCGGAAAATCACGTCGGGTCATGTTCAGTTCTTGGGCGATCGTCTTGTCAGCTGGGCTTCCAAGAAGCAAAACTGCGTGTCCACCTCCACCGCCGAGGCGGAGTATGTAGCAGCCGCCAGTTGCTGCTCACAAGTCATCTGGATGCGCACCCAGCTCAAAGATTATGGATTTAATTACTCCAGGATTCCCATCTACTGCGACTCGAAGAGCGCTATAGCCATATCAAGCAATCCCGTCCAGCACACGAAGATGAAGCACATTGATGTGCGCTATCATTTTATAAAAGATCACGTGGAAAAAGGTACTATCGAACTCTATTTTGTTAATTCAGAGCATCATTTAGCAGACCTATTTACCAAAGCCTTGGACGAAAAACAATTTAATTACCTTGTGTCCAAGCTAGGTATGCTAAATCTGAAAGTTTGATTCGTTCGCAGCTCTCTACGAGTTTCATTCAATAACGAATGACTGTGACAACTGCACCAGTGCCTTGTCTCTGGTTGCTATTATCCACACTCCTTGGTTATTGCATTTTACTCGTTCAGCTCTGTGTCCGTTACGAACTTCTGTATCAACAAAGTAGATTTCGTGTTTTTCCCGCTTCTTTTGTGTTCGTGTGTTTGTTTGTAGTTTATTTCTTGTTCTCTGAAAAGTGCAAGTTGATTGTGGTGGATCTACAACCCGGTAATGTGTTCAGGGGGAGCACTAGCGTCAGATGGTTGGTAAGTCTCACGAGTCCTCCATTCGAGGGGGAGCAGGTAAGAGGGTTCTGTGTTTGGACCTCCTCTTGGTAATCATTCGAGGGGGAGCTTAGTCTCTTGTCTTGTTTATAACCCCGGTCGAACCCTCCTCATCCTCCTCATTCGATCAAATCCCTCTTCTTACTTTCTTTCTCATCGTCTATCTCTCTCTCTCGCCCGGAAACCTATTCGACCGAACCCCAAACGACCGAACACCTTCGTCTTCATCTTCTTCAATCGATCAGGTAGGTGAATCGATATGTTGTTTTTCAGGTTGCATCGATCGATTGTAATCGATCGATTTTAAGTTTTGTTCTTCAATCGATCTGTTGTCGATTCGACTCTCCGGGGGTTTTTCCTCCGGTCTAGGGTTACGCCCCGGTCGACCTCACCCCCGGTCGAATGTTTCCTCCGGTTGAAGACCATATCCGGTCTTAGGTGACCTCCGGTCGATCACCCTATCCAATCGAATAAATGCCCCGGTCTTATGAGATCTCCGATCGAAGACCATGCCTGATCGAATGACCTCCGGTCTTAGTGACCTCCGGTCGAAGACCTCATCCGGTCGAACATATATCCGGTCTTAGTATCCTCCGGTCGAAGACCTTATCCGATTGAACACTTATCCGGTCTTCGTCGAACCCCGGTGGCATCTTATCCGGTCTAATCTCTTATCCGGTTGCATCCAAGTTCATGGTGCTTATAGTTTTTTTTTTTTCAATCTGTGTGGTAATGAGATGTTTTTGGTGGTTATATGTGCTGGTGCAGTTCTATGCGCCGTGGTGACTGACCCTAATTCACGAGTAGGGTTTGTTCTTCCATTATTTTTTTTGGAGTTAACATCCGTTGTGGTTTAAATCATGCCTGTATAACTCCAACGGCTATTATCTGTTTCCAAACCTGCGTACTAATCGATTAATTCTTCACAGGTACAATGGCACAAAACCAGCCACCAGCGATTGATCCAATCGCAGATGCGGAACTGATTCCCGAGGATCAGTTCCTCCCTCTTACAGCCAATAACTATCATCTCGATGTAACCCAACCTGCTATTCAATATCAGGTCATCATCGAGATACTCAGGGGCCATCCAATCTCTTATGCTCTAACGGAAACTGCAACCATACCAATCTTATACTTACAGCAGTTCTGGATTTCTCTCCATGCGTTAGAGGCCGATGGCGGATTCCATCTTGAAGGTCGGATAGATCACACACCAGTGCTTCTCACATGTGATCTCTTCCGACAATTCCTTCGGTTACCGACCGCCGGATCCATAGCAGGCCGAGAAAACTTTGACCCGATGGTCACTGATGCTACTCTGTGCAACGACCTTCTCTCTTTAGGCTACGGCGCCGAACTTCGCATTCCATCAACCTTCAACCGTAAATACCTATCGACGATCTGGTACAAGTTGTTCACATACATCAATCGGTGCCTTTCTTCTATAACGAAGGGCATTGATCAGACGAGCGCCCCGATTCTTCGCATATTTCACGCGGTGGCCTTCAATCGCCACGTGGACTTTGCCGACTTTCTCTGGTTTGAACTCATTCAGAGAGTTCGTTCTACTGCATCTCGCCGGTCAAACTTCATTCCATTCATGCGGTTCCTACAGATCGTTATCCGGAACTACATGAACCTGTATCCCGAGATACAACGCCGTTCTACGCACCCGACGTGCCCGCATCATCCAACACGCAAGATTCCTTCCCGCGCTGATCCGGAAGGTGTTGTCGCCCGAAAAATCCCAGTCGGGGTACTAGACCATGCTCGTCCCACGGCACTGAGTGTGATAGCTTATAGGCACACACACCACATTCCAGCTCCTATGGTCCGGCCAGGACCGGCAGGACCTGCCCAGGGAGCAAGACCTGAGCGATGTGAGGGTCCGCGTCCACGAACGAGAGGCGGGAGCGTCCGGATAGCTGGGCCTTCCGGACAGGGCGTGTCGAGAGCTATTATCGTGAGGGGATCTGGCGTGGGCAGTGCCGTTGAAACGAGCCAGCCTAGTTCTTCAAGACAACCATCTTCGCCGCCGCCAACCGAGACTCAAATGGCAGAAGAGGCAACAGATTCTGAAGCCTTTCATGTTCAGTACTCTTCTGTCGCTGCTAATGAAGACACGACAGCCAATTCCGACTCGGAAGAAACCCAAATTGCAGCATCGGCATCAGCCGAGTCTTCTGACTCAGATGGTGACGATGATCAGCTCTCATCCGGAGAGATAAGGAGAGCGGAGGGAGTTATGGATGAAGATGATATGCTAGTGAGCCGAGAGAGGGAAAGAAAGAGAAAATATGACACTGTGAGTACACGAGTGATGGGACAACCATCTTCGGTTGTATCCCCCATAGCCACGTCTAGCCAGGTAGCCACATCTGCTACCCAGTCTCATGTGTTGGGACAGGGTATTGAAGAAGCCGCCGTGGACCTAGCGGCGCATTTTCACACCCCACCAAGTCACTCCACCATCTCTCAACAGATGGTGGTTTCACATTCTCACGGGGACTTAGCACATCCGCTATCGGGCTCTCACTTGGAGGGTGCCGATATTGAAACAAGAGAACAGCTGCCCCCGTTCTCGACATCTTTGATTACACGGAGTCTAGAGCCATTTGTTATACATGCCATTCCTAGGACACAGATTCCATTTTCGGCTATCGCCGGTAGCCTAAGTGGCCCGGCCGGAACATCCATAGTAAATCCGCCTTCGGGTAGTTTATGAGGATTGGGTGGAAGTCCTACCACGGCTATCATCACGCCAACCGTGATCGTAGGCGGCTCGACTTCTACAGTCGTAGCTACAACGGGAAGTCTAAGTGACCCCGGCGTTAACCCAACTGAGTTTGTCTCAAGGGAATACATGGACGGCGCCCTAAAGGCTGTCCAATCTATGATGCGGGAAGAGATGGAAAACATCAAACGACTGATCAAAGGCAAAGGTCCCGCGACTGAGCCTGAGACCACACCCATTCCACCTTCCCTACCAGCCACAGATATTTCAATACCTGAGCTCAAATCCATCCTCCTTGCCAAATTACTAGCCCAGTCTCTAACCGAACCCACCCAGGATGCCGATTTGATATCTCTACTTCGTTCTCAAGCATCCACACCTACCCCACCACCCCCCCAACCTATTGTCTCCACTGAAGCCTTCCAGATCCAGCAAGCTATGCTTCAGTCACTTCAGCAAACCATAGCTGTTTTGACTGAACGCCTATCAGCGGTGTAGGATACCTGCCATAGCCAGGCAGAACGGCTCAAGCGCCGACATGATGATCAGGATGATCCTGATCACCATAAGGGGGAGAAGCGCCAACGTATATCTGAGCACACATATAGTGGAATCAGAACAGGTTGCATAGGGTTCGGGTTCTGGTACTCGATCAGAAAGGCAGGGACAGGAACGGGAACAATGTATGAACTTAGTGCTGATTGATATTCCAAGGGTTGAAAAGCCTGAGGAATTTGATGAAGGTTCTCTGATAGTCCCTGAAGACTGGGCATTAATACTTGATCCTAATGAAGTTTATGAACCGACGGAAGAATGTGCTAATACTGAACGAGCACTGGTAGTCATGCAAGCCGAAATAGATGAGATTCTTCATTCGGACTATCAGCCAGACGATCAGATTTCTGTTGCGGTTCCTCTTTTGACCTATTCTGTTGTTAATCCTGATCTTACTGAAACGGATATTCCTGTCAGATCTCCTCCAGCATCCCCTTTAACACCAACGGTAGATAGGAACCGAACTGTCTCACGACGTTCGATGATGCTTTGACTTTGAGAGGTGGAGTCTTAGAAACTGAGCTCTCACAAAGCAAGTCCTCTTTCTGTCAAGGGAATGTTGCACACTTTTACGAATAAGTCGGCAGAACTAAGGTAGAAAAATCAGCAGATTGAATAACTTCTCTTCCTCGAGTACCGCTTGCTAATCGGCTAACGGAACTGGTAACCGTTGACTGCTTCTTCTCTTGTCAGCTTCGTCTTTGTTTTTCTTCAAAGCCCCAATCCGCTCTCGCTCGCCGCTGAGTGCCAGCACGTAGCTGTGCTGTCAGTAAGAAGGAAAGTTCCCAACAATCAATGACTTTTTCATTTCCTTATATGAACCGTAATGATAATGACTTTGCCAGGTTCTAGGGGGCTACGCAGTTATGGGAACGGAAAGTACTACACCAGTTCGTCCATCCAAGTGGGAAAGAGTACGAATAAAAGTTCCTTTCCTCGAAGAAAGCCAGAAGAAGATTTTTGCCCACTGGATACGTAAGTATGATGAAGTTGTACTGCATGGTCTACAGTCAATGAAAAGCAAGGAACAGCAGCGTGAGCTCATATTCGTGTACAAGAAGTTTCAAGTCAAAAACAACAAGACAAAGCTGAAGATTACATCGGTTGATCAGATATTATCTAGTTTCTTCATGAAAGTAAAGTATTCAGATTTCATGGTGACTAGAGAAGATGGTCAGAAGTATTGTTTCTCTGAAGCTGACTTTTCGTATCTTGAACCACAAGATCTGCTGTTCATTCTTAGAGACTTAAAGACCAGAACTAACAGACCCGGGGAAGTCATTGATGCACTTGAGACAGTAAAGAGATATATGAAGTGTGCAATGAAGCTTGCCTCGGTGGAAGATTTTCAGATTGGGTTAGAAAGCAACCAGCCAAAGATTAATCTGCTCAAGCCTTATATGAAGATTCCGTCTGATGCCCAGAGTGTACCTGCATTTACTGTGATAAAGCTTCCAGAGTTTGGCATGACCTACTTGAACGACAAAGGAATTATGAGATTCATTCGTCTTAATCAGATTGCCAGATTCTGTGACGGTACGTTGATGTTGCTGAAAGAAAAGTTGAAGCGTGCACTTGATAAAGATGAAAAAGGGGTTCAGCCTTTGGATCCTAAATACAAGCCACTTGTTCTTGAAGCACTGGGTGTAATTGAAGAGCGACTGGAGTACATGACTCAGATTCGATATTTCGAGATCAGCTTTGGTTTCCGAAAAATTTATGTTCCTAACTGGTGTGACTATCAAATTCTATTTAAAGGGGGAGATTGTTAGGACTATTTTGATTGTTAAATAGAAGTTCAGGGTATTTTATGTCAAGTTTTCATAGTTGTAAGCTTGTTGGGCCTAAAAGCCCATAAGCCCATTAGGCCTGCGAGCCTACGTATTTAAAGTTAATTCTATTTCATTTGTTAGTTTAGGAATTCATTATTCAGTTTACTAGTCATTAGGTTTACATATCCTAATCAGAAATTCTCTCTGTAAACCTTAACCCTTTGAAGTTATATCAATCATATGACTAGTTGCTGTGGTCTATAATCTGTTAATCATTGTTCATATTTACTTGTGATTGCACTGCACTGGGATCTACAAATACTAAAAGAACCCACTTCTACAAGATGTATCCACTGAACCTGCAGAAAATTATACGGGTTTGAGATGAGCAAAAAATTAAAGAGAATAATCCTTTAGTGTTAGTTTGAGAACAAACAAAAATCAAAATCAAAAATCAAAGTGGTTCGAGAGGAGCAAAAATGAAAATCATTTTGGTATGCAAAAATCAAAATCGATTTCGATTCCAATACCAATTTCAATACCATAACCAAGCACAAATCAAATCGAATGAGAGAACAAAAATCAAACTCGAGAGCAGCAGAGGATAATCTGAATCATCCAAAGCAAAAATCAAAATTGAGAGAAGAAACCCTAAATCTTTTGCCTGATTTTTGTCTTCGAGAGGAGCGACAGAAGAAAGGGTTCAATAACCAGAATCATTGTATTCACTGCATATTTGAATCGTCGGATTGAGAGAGCCTTCGCCTGAATCGTCGTCTTGGGAATAGAGGAAGTCTGAATCATCAATTTGTCTTCACAATTATATCCCATTTGTTGAAAAAGAAACAGATAATTACGGGGCAAGCAGACAACAAAGAGAAACCAAATCATATTATCTGAAAATATCTGAGTTCCATTTGTTAGATGAAAACAGAACACATAGAAGCCCAAGAAAAATTAGGTCAAAATTCTTATGAGTGTTCGATAAAAACACAACAAACATAAAACAACAAACATAAAACAACAAACATAAACCAACTCTTATGAAGATTATGAAAAGCTAACATGAGAAAAATTAGGCCAAGCCCTTTAAAATCCAGTCGATATCTAAGGACCGAGAAGATCGAACACGAAATTAGAAACAAACAATTGAAGTAGGATTTTAAGAAGAAAGAAAGATGTAACCTGGACGCCCCCTTGGGAGCAGGAATCGTCTTCCTTGGGAGTGGATACAATTTTTGGGAGCAGGAACACATCGAAAGGAAAATGAGGGTGAAGACCGAAGCGTCGATTGAATTTGTTTAGGAAGGGGCGTGTCTGGATCATTTACATGGTGTACATCGTGCATCAATGTTTGTAATCAAGATATTTCAAAAAAAGTGTGCTTGAAGGTGCTGTACTATAGGCTTTAAAGGTTGTCTTTAAGACTTTAAGACTTTTCTCAAATCTGGTTTATAAAGTAGTATAGATATTATAAAGCTGAGATAAAAAACTCTTAAATATAAATTATTAGACACAAGGTATCATCATTTTATGCAAGCTTTTAAAAATCTCTTAATTTACAAGTATCAAAGCACAAGATACATATTACTACTGCAAGCTTCTAACACCCCCCCCCCCCAATTTGGTATGTGCAGGGTCTTCCTTTTATACAGACATTTCCATGTATCACTATTAATTAATATAGTATATTATTATAAATTTGTTTTAATTATATTATTAAAAATGTAATTAGTTATTTTTTCTAGATGTAACTAAAATATATAAGATAATCATTAAATTTTAATAAAATTTATAAAAAAAACAGGGAAAAGTTCATAAAAACCCAACAAACTATTCCATTTTGAATGGTTAAGTCCCTAAACTAATTTTTTGAATGAAAAAACCATTAAAATTTGTCATTTTGAATGAGTAAGTCCCTGAACTATTTTTTTGAATGAAAAACATTAAACTTTCTCATTTGAATGAAAAATCCATTCAATTTTCCAATTTTGAATGATTAAGTCAGCGCATATTTTTTTTCAATAAATTAAATCATCAAACTTTTAAAAATTGGTTATTTATATCATTTTAACCCAAAAAAACTACATGGAACCAATTATCTTTTGATTCTTTCTCTTTTGATAAATAAAAAATAGATCAAAAAGAGGGAGATCGATGCCAGGAGCAACAACGTGTTAGGTGATATGGAGAACGTACAATATAAGGGCAATGGGGAGAGACGAGGTGGTGCAATACGATTGTCTATGAAAAGTTTTAATGGCGTATAATTTGAGAACGATCAAACTGATTTTGATTTGTTTTTACTTTAAAACCTTCATCGTCAGTTCCATGTATCTTTAAAAAAAGGTAACCAATTTGTATAAGTTCGATGGTTTATTTATTCAAAAAAAATGTTGAGGGACTTAATCATTCAAAATTAGAAAGTTTAATGGTTTTTTCGTTTAAAAAAATAGTTGAGGGACTTAATCATTCAAAATGAGAAAGTTTAATGGTTTTTTCATTCAAAAAAATAGTTCAAGGATTTAACCATTCAAAATATGATAGTTTATTGGGTTTTTTTAAACTTTTCTCAAAAAAATATTATCACTTTCTCAAAATCGTCCAAAATCGTACCGTAAATCGACAGAAAAACAAAAACTAAAATGAAACATTAAAATCGTGATGTATCTCGCTGCATTGCGCGATTACGTTTCTAGTACTACATTAAAAAGTATTTATAAAAAAAATCTAAAAATATTTACTAAAGTTTAATGTACTGCTATTTACTACTAACTACTTAAAATCTCTTAAAAACAATCATTAAAACTTTATGTACTACATTTAATGTTATCTATTAACTTTCAATATTTATCTTTAACCACTTTAACTCCCTTAAAATCACTCATCACTTCAACTACCTAAAATCACTCATCGCATGACTAAAGGGGTGTTTGGGATTGCTTATTTAAAACAACTTATGTTTATTTTAAAAATTGCTTATCAACTTATGCGGTGTCAAATCGGAGTTTTTAAAAAAATGTTTGGATTAGCTTATTGTGGTATCAAAACATAATAAGCTAATAAGTTGTTATTTAAAGGTGTTTAGAATTGCTTATACATATAAAATAATCAAAAAGTCATAAGCATTTTTCAAATAAGCTGATAAGTTAAAACCAAATAACTTATGAAAAAGTGCTTTTCAGCGGTTTGGCACCGCTATAAGCCATTTTAATTTTTCCTCATCCAAACACTCAAAAGTGCTTATCTCCGGTGCCAAATCACAATAAGCTAAAAAACACTTCAAATAAGCACTCCCAAACACCCCCTAAATATAGAATAAAAATGAAATTTTAAATATAAAAAATATAAAATATAATTAGGAAATCTAACAGAATATTTAATGTTTATTTTATAAAAAACATTATATTATTAGACCTAAAATAAATTACATTATTATTAAACTATCGAAGAAACTCTTGAAAACAAGTTTTTATGCATTAAGTACTGTTTATTGATAAACATTACTTAAAATTCAAGATTACAAGTCATGATGCATAAGTACAAATTTCTAAACCTATATGTTTGAATTTAGAACTAACTGATAAACATAATCAAAACAATATAAACATCTCAATTTTAATATAAAGAATTTAAAATATAAGATAATCATTGAATTCTAACAAAATACTTCATTTTTATATAAAAAGCACTATATCATTAAGCTTAACTTAAACAAATTTATAAAAAAAGCATTATCACTTTCTCAAAAATCATCCAAAATCGTACTGTAAATCGATAAAAAAAAACAAAAAACAAAATGAAACATTAAAATCGTGATGTATCTCACTACATTACGCGAGTACGCTTCTAATATATTTTAAGAGGCATCTCCAATCCAGCCACCCGGGGAAAAAAATTAAAAATAATAGAACCCTTTAACACTAAAAAAAATCAACTCCAACCCAACACTAAAAAACCCACTAAAACATTTTTAATATGATAAGAATAATAATAAAATAATATATGTTTTTATTTATTAAAACATAATAATTATAATATATACTTAATTTTTATAACCTTAAATATTTTTCACTTGAATTTTAAAATACTCTATTTAATGAAACATCGTTAAAATTAAAATGACATTTTTTAATTGATAAATATTACGTCACAAAGCAAATTAATTACAATAGTTATTGTATTCAGTTTTATCGAAACTTTTAATTTGTGTCTTAGTTTATATTTTCTGCATTAAAAAACTATGTTATTGTATTCATTTTTATGTTATTGTCTTGGCATGAAACAATAGCCAATATTATGTTTTTTTAGGGTGAATTACATAAATGGTCCCTCATGAACGCCTGGATTTCACTTTTCGTCCCTCGAGATCTGAAAGTACATTGGTGGTCCCTAAAAGCGAGATATGGTGCCCAAACTCATCCCTGGCGCTAACGCCATCCACTGAGCTGCCGTTAGAGGCAACATGTGCCCCTCACGCGAGGGGCATTTTTGTCATTTCACCCTTTCCCTCTTTTTCCTTCTTTTATTTATGTTTTTATTACCAAACGACGTTTCATCTCTATCTCGTTCATCACATGCACTCGATTC
Organism: Arctium minus; assembly: GCA_954870635.1. Lineage (NCBI taxonomy): Eukaryota > Viridiplantae > Streptophyta > Magnoliopsida > Asterales > Asteraceae > Arctium > Arctium minus. Next base: position 104,289,569 of record OX941084.1, on the reverse strand, counting down.
CACTGAGCATCATCTCACCTGCACTCGATTTCACTTACGACTAAATGCAATGGGACGAACTCAATGGCAAATACGAAGTAACTCAGATGATACTGATTATCCAGAGATATATGGTATGTAGAATTTCAGTCATGAATATTTTCATCATTGATTACACATTGATTTGAACTAGGTTTTTGATTAAATGGCTCTTACTATAAATTTCAGGTATTTATAATACCCTAATCACGTTGAAGATACATCATGGAGGTTTGTTCACAAAGAAACCTGGAAGGGTATACGTGAGTGATAAAATAAACTTTGTAGACTTAGTTGATACTGATGAATTCTCTGTACATGAGCTAAGTGCAATGCTTGCTGACATGGGTTACAAAGACCCTGTGCCTATGTATTATCACTTTAAAGTTCCAGATATGGATTTAGATTACGGTCTAAGGCCTTTAGGGAATGATGATGATGTGTTTCACTTTTTTAAATACTTTCCAAAACATAAGCTTGCTGATGTCTTTATTGAACATTGGAGGACAAACCTTAGAACATATTTTACCTCACCCAATGCACAGAAAGTTGTAATATAGGAGCTTGATGAGGATGTGTCACCAGAACTCAATAGGAGACCAAAAAAGTCTGTCCATGGGGATGGAAGTTCTTGTAAGAAAAAAAATGTTTCTTGGATGGGTTAATGAAGAGCATGTTGATGAGACTCACACAATAGGGGGTACAAGGGAAACTATAGTAGAGAATGAATGTTTGGGGGTTAATACTGATGCAACAAACACAACAAGGGAATATGTGGATAGGAGTGAAGTTGGTGGTCATGAAGGAGTAAATATGGATAAAAGTCAGGTAGGTGGTCAGGGTGGATTAGATTTTGACCTTAATGACATAGACTTAAATGATTTGGACATATTTAATGACTTTAATCCTTTTGATGATGGAAACAATGACATTGGTAATGAAATTAACATGGGTCAATAACCTGGAGTAAATGTGGGTCAACCTGAGTGTGATGAAGGTGGAGTAGATGAAGATATTGCCTTGAGTGAGGGACATGAATCTGATGAAGATATTGCCTGTAGTGAGGGACATGAATCTGATGAAGACATTTCGTTGGGTGATGAAGCTGGAGTAGATGATATAGATATTGACATGTCAGAATTTAAGAATAACATTGACATAGATGCAGAGTGGATAGGAGTGACAAAAGATGATAGTCCATTGTAGGATGATGACCAAGCATTTGCAGCAGACCTTGAAGACTTTGACAGTCCATTGCGGGAAGATGATTGTGAGGTTGATAGGAAAGCAGGCTTGAGAAAACTCAGGGGAAAAGTACTAAGAGAAGGAAGTGAGTCTCACAGTGGGTTTTATATTAGGCAACGTTTTGGCACAAAACAGGGGATTAAAAAGGCACTTCAGCTCCATTCCATTAACACAATAAGACAAATTAGCATTGTAAAACATGACAACAAAAGGGTTAGGGCAGTGTGTAAGGGGATAATACCATCACTGCCTGAAGACAAAGGAGAGGATAGCAAAGGCAAAGAAGTCAAGGAAAGTGGGAAGGGATGTCCATGGGTCCTACACATATCCAAAGGCAAGCATGATGACATGTGGATGGTCAAGACTTGTGTGGATACACATAAATGTCTACAGTCTAGAACAATTAAAGCTTGCACTGCCTCTTTCCTCTCCCAACAGATCGTTGACCAACTAGTGCATAACCCAGAAATACCAAGTGCAGCCCTGAAACAATCCATGGAGAAAAAGTATAAAGTGAAGATATCCCACATGAAGTCTTTTAGAGCTAAAACAATGGCTCTGAACCAACTTAGAGGTGATTATGTGGGTCAATACGGTGTTCTAAAGGACTACCTGTGTGAGATTCAAAGAACAAACCCTGATACCACTGTGAAGTTGGAGGTAGAGCTTGAGCCTAATCTTAATGAACCTACAAGAAAGTTTAAGAGGATCTACATCAGCCCAGGGGCATTAAAGAAGGGGTTTAAGGCTGGGTTAAGGGATCTGTTAGGGTTAGATGGAACTTTCATGAATGGACCATTTCCTGGGCAATTACTCACTGCAGTTGGGCTTGATGGTAACGATGGAATTTATCCACTGGCTTATGCCATTGTTGAGGCTGAAACAACAAGTTCCTGGAGTTGGTTTCTAGAATACCTCAAAGATGACTTGGATTTGTGTCCTAATGCTAACTTCACATTTATCTCAAACAGGCAGAAGGTATGTACCTTTACATTTTGTTTGTTACTTACCCATAATGGAACATGCTACTAATATTGGTATGAACTAATTGCAGGGTATCCTTCCAGCAATTACAAAGGTTTTTCCATGTCCTGAGCATAGGTACTGTCTTAGACATATCAGTGAGAACATGAAGTTTCAATGGAAGGGAAAGGTTTTTAAAGATCAACTTTGGAAGTATGCCACAGCTACTACTGAACCAGAGTATGAACAAGCCATGGCAGATATGAAGAATTTGAGTACAGATGTACATAATTGGTTAAGGCAAATCCATCCAGAACATTGGAGCAGAGCTCATTTCACAGGTATATCCTTAAACTGTTATGCAAGTAACATGAGAATCATTTTTGTTCTAATGTGGATACATATATGTTTACAGGTAGGTGTCATAGTGATGTTCTCCTAAACAATATGTGTGAGGTATTCAACAAGCAATTGGTGGATGGGAGGGACAAACCCATCATTACAGCCTTAGAGTTCATCAGGCAATATATGATGAAAAGGATGGCTAAAGTTCAAAAGTTGATAAATTCAGCTGATGGACCCCTTACACCAACAGCCACAAGGCTGTTGAATTCAATCAAGCAAGAAGCCTCAAAGTATACAGTGATATGGAATGGGGATGAGATGTATGAAGTGAGTGGTCCATGTTATGACCAATGCATTGTTGACTTTCAAAACAGGTATTGTTCTTGTCGAAGGTGGGAACTGAATGGCCTTGCATGTAAGCATTTTGTTTATGTGCTTTGGAATATGGAAAGAAATGGACTTGCATGTGTAGCACCTGAAGAATTGGTCAACAAGGCCTATTGGTTGGAGACATGGAGGAGTATGTACAACTTCAAGCTTAAACCAATCAATGGAAGAATGATGTGGCCTAAATCTGAGTGTCCCACAACACTTACTCCACCAAATCATCATGCTCAGATAGGGAGGCCAAAAAAGAAGAGAAAGAAGACTGTGGAAGAGTTGAGCCAAGCTTCCAACAAGGTACCAAGGACTGGGATGAGAAGCAGGTGTACCAAATGCAAGCTCCAAGGCCACAATGCAAGGACATGTAAGGGCCAGGCTAGTGGAAGTCAAGCTTAAGTCATTTAAGTATGGAAAAACTTTGTAAAGATCTGTGTGTTGTTTATTTTGGGAAACTTGTACCACTTTTTGGCTATATGGTGAATTTCCAGATGCAGGTAGAAAACCGATGGAACAACCACATCACCCTAATCATGAGGAAATGTGCTATGCTATAATATCGCCCAAAGAGCTTCGGCCTTAGCTTTTGCAAAGCTTCTTTTCCCTTTCCTTCCCTAAGAAGGGAGTGGCTACCTACTGGAGCTTCGACCAATCACCACCGGTCAATTCCGCACCTTTTTCTAAAATGGATTGTAGTAATTCTGTTTTTATACTCTTTAAAATGGCTCTCTCATATTGAGAAATTCTGTCTAGTGGCATTCGATCACAGAATCCATTGACAGCTGCATAAATGACTAAAATTTGTTTTTCAATTGGAAGTGGTGCATATTGTGGTTGTTTCGGTACTTCTGTAAGCCTTGCACCTCTATTGAGTAATGCCTGAGTCGCAGCATCCAGGTCTGACCCCGTCTGTCTTGTGTTCAACGAAGGAAAGCGCCCTTCCTTCTTCAGCTTGTTTTCTTTAGTTAGTACCAACCGTAAGACCCTTTATGAGTAATGGACAACATGGGCTTCAATGCCCTTTTTGGTGATATTTGGTATGAAATGGTTTGGCTATTTATTAATTTTGGATGAATTTTCTTCATTAATTTGTTTTATAGTACAATAAATGCATAATGTATAACAGTGACACTAACACCCTTTGAAGAACAATAATTTAGTTAAACATTAAACTGTTCACATTACTTAGGAAACAAACATAATTATCCAACTAAACAGTCAAACACTGTTTTACATCAAATAAAAAAGTAGGAAACAAACATCACTATCCACGTGAAACAACAAAAAAGCTTCCATCTTTGTCTCTGCTTCTGTATTTCTTGAATGTCACCTTCAAGCTTGTTCTTTGATTTCAATAGGCCATTTATGATTGCCATAGAACGTGAAGAAATTGGAGGGTCAACCCAACTAAAGAAACCACAATTCCATACCTAATCAAGAAAATAGACCAAAATCAGACCAAATTACCCCAAAATCATAACATAATAAGACAAAAAATGTGGAACAGGGCGACATACATTTCTCGAACGACAGTTGAATCGACGCCCTGGATTTGTTTCTGTCCACGATATTCGAGTGATGGCTGGTAAACCGCAGTTGCAGTACACCATGGGTGGAACAATCGGACGAACCATGGTCGATTGGAGATGCAGAGTGCGAAAGAGAGAGACAGAGAGGAGGGAGGTCGATGGGGACGATGATGATTTATGAACGTTGGGGAGCCGTTTGATAATGAAGAAGGAAATAGAGGGAAAGGGTGAAATGACAAAAATGCCCCTCACGTGAGGGGCACATGTTGCCTCTAACGGCAGCTTAGTGGACGGCGTTAGCGCCAGGGACGAGTTTGGGCACCATATCTCGCTTTTAGGGACTACCAATGTACTTTCAGATCTCGAGGGACGAAAAGTGAAATCCAGGCATTCACGAGGGACCATTTATGTAATTCACTCTTTTTTTTATTTTTGCTAATGAAATTTCATTTTGTTAAATGTTTTATGATTATTCATATTTTAGTTTTTACTAATTTTTATTTTTAATAAAACAAATTAATTATTTAAATACAATTTACATTTTGCAAACACAAAATAACTAAATTAAAAACTTCATACAAAATATTACTTAGTCTTTGTTTGTTTTTTCTATTTCAGCTCTTAATGACCATTTATCACTTATTCGGTCAGACATTTTTATATTCAAACCGTATGTTTTTTTTTTCAGACTCACTTATCACTTAAACTCATCTGGACAAAAAAGTGATAAACTAACCACTTATTTCCTCTTATTCCTCACCGCCTCCACTTCTCTCGCCTCCTGTTTCTGAAAACGATCTCCAACCCCATGCCTCCATCTGAAAATCGCGTACGCCTCTCTCGATCAGCGATTCCATCTCCTTCTCTATTTCGATCGATCAGGTACTACCTTCCATCCCTGTTTTCTTGTTTCTCGTCCATCTCAGAAATCGATTGTTTCCCTGTTTCTCGTCCATCTCAGAAATCGATTCCATTTCTTGCTGTTGTTCGAGTTTTTTGTTTCTCCATCAATTTTTGTGTTTATTGTTGATTTGCTGCTGGTGTTCGTTTTTTTGCTGTTGCTGTTCGATTTATGTGGATGGTTTCTCCAGATCTTGCTTCTTTGTTCGATATATGTGGTTTGATATGTGTTTATTACTGCTGCTCTTAACCACAAGAGACTCACCTTGTTAAAAAAATGGATGTTTGATGTTGAAGATTGAAGGTTTGATGTTAAAAATTGGATGTTTGATGTTGAAGATTGGAAGTTTGATGTTAAAAATTGCTCATTCTACTATCATTGGACTTAAGATATGTATGAAATCACATGAATTCTTGAATCATTTGGAAGAAAAAAAAAGCATTTACCCCCCATTGTGACTTTCATGCAGATTGCTTCACTTGTTCTTGGTTTGATTGAAAATATTTAATTTAGCAACATCATTTGTTTAATTAATATTTTTGTAGGTGAGATTTGTTTCTTTTTGAGAGATAGAATGCTCACTTGAAAAACAGAAGTGAAACCAGACTTCAGCACCACCACTTAAAAAACAAACAGTATTTTTTATTTAAATTTCAGAGTTCAGCACCACCACTTAAAAACCAGAAGTGAAATCAGACATCAGACTTCAGCACCACTTAAAAAATAAACGCCACCTTATTGTATTAAATTATTAATATATATATATATATATAATTATAAAATTTGAATATAATATTAATATAATTTTTAGGGGCCTACTTTATTGGCCTTCAAATATGAAGGTATAATTTATTGACATCTATATTTTTTTGTGTTTTAGTGTTGGGTTGGAGATGAAAACACTTTCATTTTAGTATTTTAGTGTTTTTAGTGTGGGTTGAAGATGGTCTAAGAGTGTCATGTTATATATACATTCTAAATAATATTCATTTATAATAAATTATAGAGTAATTTATGGATTTAGTCCTCGTGGTTTGTCTATTTTTACGGATTTCGTCCCTAAACTTCATTTATTATGAATATGGTACCGGTGGTATGCACTTTCTGTTGTATCTTGTCCCTACACCAAACAGTCGTGTAATTCTCATCGTTAAGTGAGCCCACGTGCTTTGCACACGAGGGCAAAATCGTCCAACCACTTTTACCTTTTTATTAAACGTTTTTGTTATTGATTTGGTCCTCGTGGTTTACCCTTTACTCCCTGAACGTCATCTCTTTCTCTTCTTCTTTGGTACGTATCAATGGAATCGTGCTACTGTGGTGCACGCACAATGGTGCGTACCTCTTAGACGAACACAAACCCTGGCCGCTGATTTTACTGTTGTTCAAGAAATGTAAGATAAATGTTAGTTTTCCCTAGTTTATTAAACCCCTAATTGATGTTCAATTTTTTTAGGGATCCAATTGCCCCTTTCTTGGTTGGGTTGATCCACCAGCGTGTACTCGATGTATGATGGTAATTTCTGGTTTATTGAGGTCAAAAAATAACCTTGAAGAGAAAATGAATGCAAAGGCAGTCGAAGCAAGAAGATGGAAATCATTGTTCTTTATAAGTTGGATTTGCTCTGTAATTTTTTTCCTTTGTTTTTGATCTAGTCTGTAGATCAATAGTTTATGGTTCTAGTGTACTGGTTTGCTGTAATTGTTGTTTTGTAATGACATGAAATTTGTATGAATAATTGTTGTGCAGTTGAATCAAATTGACATCATCTGTGAATGAAAATATACAATGTTCATAAAACTGTAATTGGAATTAACATAAAACTGCATAGATTACATACCCAAACAACACAAAAGAGATTACCACAATTGTTTCAATTATGATCAACTAATCCCAAAAGAAATTACCACATTAAGTTAAGATCAAAAGACATACCAACCATTGTTTTAAGATCAACGGAAACTACCATGGTCTAAGCACAAAAGAAACAACTATTAACCACGAAAGAAACTACCATAGTCTAACCACAAAAGAAACATCCATCCACTTCATATTGCCTTTTCTTCTTGTCCATTACAAGTACTTGAATTATGCCCTTTCTTTTTTCATTTGCAACAAGTTACAGACTTCCCTGATCTTGAAAGCTTTGATCCTTTGACCATTGGTTGGCTTGATTTATCTGCAGTCTTCCTTCTCTTCTTTTTAGGCCTCCCAACTTTTGCGTGATGGACATATAATGTGAATTTGTATGGACAATCATGTTCTGGCCACAACTCTTTCCCATTGACAGGGACAACCTTAAACCCATACACAATCTTCCAACACTCTAGAGTGTAGCTATCTAACGGATGCCGAGTCCACCAAATAATAAATAACCAACTAGACCCTTATTAGCAGTTAAAATTGCGACAGTGGTAAGTCGGGTCGAATCCACAGGGACTTGGTTCAACTTATTATGACCGAGATATTCACACACAAATACGAATTATAAAATTTAATTGCAAGGGGGGGATCGGATTGGTTTTAAACTAACATACGAATCAACGAAATTATAAAAATACAATTAAAATTAAAAACCCAACATTAGTTCGTTCTCGATGATGATGCTAACACCCATCCTTGATTTCGCAAATGTAAAAGTTAGTACAAATTTAAGCCGGCTATGGTTACCAGCAAGCTCTGACAACCTTAGTTTTCACCAATTGGACATTAGCTAAAACAAGCTCTTTTGCTAAATCTTAACTACAAATGGAACAATGAACAAGCTCTCAATGTTCCAGGTGTGATTAGCATTAACGAAAAGGAAAACACCGACTCAAAGAATTAAGCACAAAAGCTCTGCTTAATTATCACTTTGATTGGAAGATTCCATGAACTCAATTTTGAAAACCTTATCGAAATCAAAAGAGTTCCATTGTTACTATATCAAAATCAAAGACAATTACGTATCTAAGATTTTGACTAACGATAATTCACAAGAACATCAAGTAATTGGCCAAATCAATTAACATTCAAATGAAAATGACATTTAATCTAGAAATCAACCAAATAAACTTGTCCCAAAAATTACAACGAAATCTCAAAGTGAAAAGCATCAAAATCCAAAACTAACCAATGTTGGAATGGAGAAATTAGCCACACGTGGCTAAACTAGGGCTAACAAATTGAAATTGCAAGAAATTACCAAAGTTGATGATGAAATGCTCCCAAAATCGACCACTTGCTACTGTGTTTTCGTTTCTATTGCTCCATGTTCCAGGTGTGATTAGCATTAACGAAAAGGAAAACACCGACTCAAAGAATTAAGCACAAAAGCTCTGCTTAATTATCACTTTGATTGGAAGATTCCATGAACTCAATTTTGAAAACCTTATCGAAATCAAAAGAGTTCCATTGTTACTATGTCAAAATCAAAGACAATTACGTATCTAAGATTTTGACTAACGATAATTCACAAGAACATCAAGTAATTGGCCAAATCAATTAACATTCAAATGAAAATGACATTTAATCTAGAAATCAACCAAATAAACTTGTCCCAAAAATTACAACGAAAACTCAAAGTGAAAAGCATCAAAATCCAAAACTAACCAATGTTGGAATGGAGAAATTAGCCACACGTGGCTAAACTAGGGCTAACAAATTGAAATTGCAAGAAATTACCAAAGTTGATGATGAAATGCTCCCAAAATCGACCACTTGCTACTGTGTTTTCGTTTCTATTGCTCCAAAAAATGACCCCCCTTTCATCGATAGTTACTAAGAGTATTTATATGTCCCAATTGAAAACCGCTCCAAAAATATCTAAAATCCCACGTTTCAGTACATGCGCGGCTGCAGGAGCGACTGTGAACGCCCGAAGACTCGTGCGGAGACGAAATTGAAGGTCGGGAAGTGTTAGGTACGATTGGAGGCGCACGGAGACCCGCACGAAGGTCTGGACGTTGCTCGAACAGTGTTTAGCGTTGCTCCTGGTGTGGCTCCAGGCGTGCAAAGATCAGCGCGGGGGTTTGTTTGTCAATCGATTTATGCTATCTCCTGTTTCCTTCTTTTCCAGACTTGGGCCTCATGGATAGCAATATGGGCCTCATATCTTTTCTTTTCTTTTGGGCCTAAATTACAAAAATACAAATAAATACTTAACTAGGCTTTATTAAAGAATTAAATGATTTAGAAAATTGGGTTTTTAAACCCAATTATAACACAAAAATCCAGCTATCAAAATATTCCCACGCTTAGAATTTTGACCGTCCTCGGGCAAATACTAAGGTGGCATTTGGTTCGCAGAATGTTTTTGGATGGAATGGAATCTGTCAAAGGAATTTGACTTTGAAGGAATTGGAATGGAATGTTGTCAGGTTTGACCTCCTGTTTGGTTGACCAAATTGGAATGTAATCTATTAAAAGAATTGGAATCTGTCTGTTTGGTTCACAAAATGTATTTTGGAATTGGAATGAAATGTTGATAAATGACCAAAATACCCTTTTTGATAATTTTAATTTTTATAAACAAAACATGGTTTAATAAAATAGACATTAAAAATACTTTATCCGTAACGGTGGTTCAGATTGGTGGTCATCAGTGGTGGTTTAGAACGGTGGTTCAGATCATATGTGGTTGGTGGTGGTTCAAATCGGCGGTGGTTCAGAGCGGCGGTGGTCGGCGGTGGTTCAGAGCGACAGTGGTCGATGGTGGTTCAGATCGACAATGTTGGCGGTGGTTTAGAACGACGGTAATCGACGGTGTTTCAGATCAACGATGGTTCAGATCGACGGTGATCGGTGGTCTACGGTGGTTTAGAATGGCGGTGGTTCAGATCGATAATGGTTCAAAACGACGGTGGTCGACGGTTGTTCAGATCTATAGTGGTCACTGGTGGTCAGTGGTGGTCGTTAGTGGTCAATGGTGGTTGGCGGTGGTTCAGAACGGCGGTGGTCGGTGGTCGGCGATGGTGGTTCAGATCGGCAGTGGTTGGCAATGGTCGTCGGTGGTCAATGGTTGTCGGCGGTGGTTTAGAACGACAGTGGCGGTGGTCGGCGATGGTTCAGATCGACAGTGGTTGGTGGTGGTCAGTGGTGGTCGTCGGTGGTCAATGAAGGTCGGTGGTGGTTCAAAACGGAGGTAGTCGGTGGTCAACGGTGGTTAGTGGTGCTCGACGTTGGTTCAGATCGGCGATGGTTCAGAACGGCGGTGGTCGGTTGTCGGGGTTGGTTCAGATCGGCGGTGGTCGACGGTGATTAGGTTATATTGGGTTGAGGGCATATGTGGTATTATGAAAAATAAGAATTCCATTCCATCAAAATACCTTGTAGTTCCTAAGGAATGTTAAATTCCCTGAATTTGATGGAATTTTGACATTCCTTCCGTGAAAAAGAATGAGCCAAACAATGGAATGGAATTTAACATTCTAATTCCATCAGATTCCTTCAGAACCTGTGAACCAAACGCCACCTAAGGCTTTAGCACAATACACGAATCATGATTTGATTTTGAGTTTTCATAAACTTCCATAGAATTTCATGAGAATGGAGTTTGACTAGCATAGCATTAATTAACAAACAAGACAAACCCAAGATGAAGGTAAGATAATTCCACAAACTCCTCACGAAGGGTATAAAACTAGTATATCCGCTCAATTCACTCCGAAGGGTAAGTGTTTACACTCTTTGCATCAAATTCACATGCACACGACCATAAGCTTGAATTTAATCTCGATTCTCCATTGTTATTGGCTAACACTTAGTGCGGATCAAAAGGTCTTTTTAACCGGCTTATAACTTGGCTGGGTCAAGGTGGGGAAAATATGGTCAAGTGACTAAAAGTTTGACTTTGGAAATAAAACCGTGCATAATAATGGTTACTCCTCTACTTTACATACCCAAGCAATGAGATTTTTGCTTCATTTCCAGCTCTTATTTAGCTAGGCACATTACGGAGACAATAGTATTTCTTTTCAATAGTGGTCTCCAAATTATTCTTTTCTTTTTTCTTTTCTTTTTTTATATACATTTTTTTTTTTGCTTTTGCTTTTGCTTTGTGCCCCTTTCTTTTCTTTTTCTTTTGCTTTGGGCTATATTTCTTTTTTTTTTCCGGCTTACAAGGAGTCTAACTAATAAAAATGCATAAGTTCATTCCCAAAAATCCGGTAGTAGACGTGTTTGGCCAAGGGGTTAATATGTGGTATAAAGACAACAAAATTGGGTAATTAGGCTCAAAGTGGGTGATCAAAAAGGAATACATACATAAGGGTTGGCTTTTTTTTTTTTGGCTAAATGGTTCAAGAACAACATCAAAGATGGCCTTTTTCATCTCCACACTAGTATTGCCTAAATACAATCTTGAAGAGTCCTAACACAAGTTCTAGAGTGAAATGAACATGGAAGATGCAATGCACACACAAAGGAAGTAAGATTGAAAATAATGTTCAATCGTGGCTCAAACATCTTACAAGTGTATACTGAGTCTATAAAATTAGCAAATCTCACAAGGGTCGTCTCAAGTTTTTCAATCAAAACTATTCATGCAAAACACATAATCATCCATGCCATGGTGTTTATGTAATGATAAGAAAATCAAACAACTCATGTATCACTCAAAATTTGCCCAAAAATAGCCAAAATTCGAAAAAAATTTAGCCTCATTCATGCAATCCCCACAATTGTTCCATCCCCACACTTAAACCATATATTGTCCTCAATATATGCATGATGTAGCACAGTCTAAAAGCAATTAAAAGAACAAAGGGAACAAGAAATCTCCCTTGATTTGATGACGTGTGCACGATATATGGTTCTTGATGTAGGTGGGTGACTCCGTGCACTTGGGGGGGGGGGGGGTATGATCCAAGATTGAAAGTGGTGCAAACTGTAAACAATCACTCATCAACAAAAACAACTACCCTGGGAATGGAAATAAAGCAGTAAAATTGGGTTGCCTCCCAATCAGCGCCTTTTTTTAACGTCGTTGGCTTGACATTATCCCAACCTAAACAATTATGGGAGGTGGCTCAAGATCCATAACATCAATGTCTTTAGACTGAAAACCTTCATAAAAAGGTTTCAGTCTATGCCCGTTCACTTTGAATGACTTACCCATTTTCGGGCTTTCAACATCTATCGCTCCATGAGCATAAACTTTAACAACGATAAAAGGACCAATCCACCATGATCTATGCTTACCGGGAAATAGATTTAGGCGTGAATGAAAAAGTAAAACCTTTTGTCCGACCACAAACTCTTTCCGGGAGATTAGCTTGTCGTGAAAAGCTTTGGTCCATTCTTTGTAGATCTTGGAGCTCTCGTATGCATCATTCCTGATCTTTTCAAGCTCTTGTAGCTGTAGCTTCCTTAAGACTCCCGCTTCATCCATCCTCATATTGCACTTTTTGACCGCCCAGTAAGCCCTGTGCTCTAACTCAACAGGGATATGACATGGTTTACCATAAACTAAACGAAAAGGGGATATACCTATAGGTGTTTTCTAGGCCATGCGGTAGGCCCACAAATCATCGTCCAAATGCTCGTTCCAATCCTTACGGTTAGGATTCATGGTCTTTTCGAGTATTTATTTGATCTCCCGGTTAGAGACCTCGGCTTGCCCATTGGATTGGGGATGGTATGCGGTTGAAATTCGGTGGGTCACATGATACTTCTTGAGTAGTGCCTCGATCACCTTGTTGCAAAAGTACATCCCCTGATCACTTATGATGGCCCTCGGTGTCCCAAACCTGGCGAAAACTTTAGATCGAAGAAAGGATGAAATAGTACGAGCATCATCAGTTCGGGTGGCCTTGGCTTCCACCCATTTGGAAACATAATTGACGTATAATAAGATATAGGTGAAACCAGAAGAGACGGGGAATGGTCCCATGAAATCTATGTCCCACACGTCAAAGATTTCACAAACCAAAATTGGGTTTTGGGGCATTTGATTACGTGGTCCGATGTTCCCCATCCTTTGGCACCTATCACAACTCTTACAAAACAGATATACGTCTTTAAAAATGGAAGGCCAAAACAATTCACAATCTAAGACTTTATGGGTTGTACGCTTTGGACCAAAATGCCCCCCACAAGTATATTCATGACGAAATCGAAGTACACTTTGTACTTCATGTTGGGGGATACATCGTCTAATGATTTGATCTGAACAATACTTCCAAAGGTAAGGATCGTCCCAAACATAAAACTTAGCTTGACTTTTAATTCTACCCTTTTCAGAATTTACTATATCGTCATACCAGGGTGCGGTCTCTTGTATGGCCAGAAGGTGCTCGTCGGGAAACTCATCCTTCAAGGTAGAAGGATCTTCACCATTCAACAGTTGACTTAAGTGATCAGCTACTAAATTATCCGATCTACTCTTATCCCGGGTTTCAAGGTTGAACTCTTGTAGAAGCAACATCCAACGAATAAGGCATGGTTTGGCGTCTTTCTTCTTCATCAAGTACTTAAGAGTTGTATGATCAGAAAAAATTATCACTTCAGTACCAAGTAGATATGAACGAAATTTCTCTAAAGCAAATACTATGGCTAAAAGCTCTTTCTCGGTCGTTGAATAATTTATTTGAGAACTATCCAACATGCGAGAAGTATAGTATATAACGTGTGGGTCCCTACCAAACTTCTGTCCCAAAATAACCCCGACCGCGTAATTACTCGCGTTGCACATGATCTCAAAAGGGAGATCCCAATTTGGGGGCTAATTGGGGCAGAAGTTAACGTATCTTTCAGCTCATCGAATGCCTTCTTGCACGCTCCATCAAAGTGGAAGTCCATGTCCTTTTGTAGCAAACAACAAAATGGTCGGGTGATCTTCAAAAAGTCCTTTATGAACCTTCGATAGAAACCTGCATGACCAAGGAAAGACTAGACTTCCCTAATACAAGTAGGGTAAGGTAGAGTTTTAATGACATTAATTTTAGCTCTATCTACCTCTATACCCTTCTTTGAAACAACGTGACCCAAAATAAGACCGCGACTAACCATAAAATGGCATTTTTCATAATTTAAAACAAGGTTAGTCTCGATGCATCTTTTTAAAATCTTGGTCAAATTGTTCAAACACTCATCAAAAGAATTACCATAAATAGTGAAATCGTCCATAAACACCTCAATAATATTTTCATATATTCAGAGAATATACTTACCATGAACCGTTGAAAAGTAGCAGGTGTATTACAAAGGCCAAAAGGCCTACACCTATAGGAAAATGTACCGAATGGGCATGTAAAAGTAGTATTCTCCTGATCCTCCGGTGCTACCGCGATTTGGTGGAAACCTGAATAGCCATCAAGACAACAATAATGAGATTTTCCCGCTAACCGTTCCAACATTTGGTCGATAAAAGGTAGCAGAAAGTGATCTTTACGAGTAGACGAATTTAACCTCCTATAGTCAATACATACTCTCCATCCATTTTGGACTTCAGTAGGCACCGTCTTTTTGGGTACTACCTGAACGGGACTCGCCCATTTGCTATTAGAGATTGAGTAGATAATACATGCATCAAGGAGTTTGAGAATCTCCTTTTTCACTACCTCCATCATGGGTGGATTTAGGCGGCATTGGGCTTCTCGTAATGGCTTGTAGTCGTCTTCCATCAAAATCTTATGCATATAAATTGTGGGACTCAACCCTTTGATGTCAACTATAGTCCAACTGATCGCCTCTTTGTGCTCCTCAAGCACACTCACTAACTTCTTCTCTTCGTCACTTGAAAGCTCAGTGGAAATGATCACCTGTAAAGTATTTTCCTTTCCTAAGTACACATACTTTAGGTGGCTGGGCAACTCCTTCAACTCAAGTACGGGGGCCTGCACATTAGAAAGAAATAACTTTGTATGAGTAGAAGGTAATTAACATTGGATACCTCAAATTTCTTGTGTCGATCAGATTTCATAGCTAAGACTGTTTCCTTGAGCTCGGGTCCTAAGTCATACTTCCTTCATCAGTAGATTAACCGTCTTTGCATCTAGGTGCCTTGTGATTGCCACCTCCAATAAATCACGGTTAGTTAAATCATACAAGTCATGAGTAATGGGATTTAAAACATCAACAAAATTAACAGAAGACACATCACTAGGATATCTCATGGCATCATAGTAAAATTAACAATTTCACCATCAAACTCCATAGTTAATGTACCATCATGAACATCAATCTTAGTCTTTGATGTTTTTAGAAAGGGTCTTCCCAATAATATCAAAGGAGACTTGGAGGTATTATATTCCTCAATGTCTATGACATAGAAATCGGTCGGGAAGACCAACTCATTAACTTGAACCAACACGTCCTTAAGGACTCCCTTGGGATACACATTAGACCTATCAGCTAGTTGTATAACAACACCCGTCCTCTTAAGAGGTCCCACATTCAATGAGGAATATATTGAATAAGGCATGACATTTATGGACGCTCCTAAATCTAGCATGGCTTTATCAATCAAAACATTTCCTAACTTACATGGGATAGTTAACATACCTGGATCCTTGCATTTAGGGGGCATCTTATCTACTTGAAGAACGGCAGATACGTTTTCTCCCATACTTACTTTCTCGTTCCCGACCAACTTCCTCTTGTTTGTACACAACTCCTTCAAAAACTTGGCATATCGAGGTACTCTTTTAATAGCATCTAGGAGTAGAATGTTTACCTCAACACGGTGAAAAGTTTCCATAATCTCCTTGTCTTCTTGCTTTTTCTTCGATTGTCAAATCTTTTTGGGAATGGTGGTCGGATGACCACTTCGGGTGTTACTCCCTTGTCCTCAACTTTTTCTTCAACTTTTCCCTCACTTGGTTTAGCTTTAACAATCTCGACTTCCTTTTCTTCATTCCTCCCGCTCTTCTTAGCCTTGGGCTCTAACATTTTCTTCAACTTTTCCCTCACTTGGTTTCCACTTCTGTTTCGCAAGGTAATAGAACTAACATTAGCTTTCGGAGGAGTTTCGGTTTGAGACTATAACTTACCTTGATTTTCGATACGATTGAGTGAAACTGCCATTTGACCAATTTATGCCTCCAAATTCTTGTTTTGAGCCACCAAGTTCTGAATATCAGTTCTTGTCTCCTGTTGAAATTGTTGGGCATTAGTGGCAAGAGACTTAACAATATCTTCTAAAGACATAACGGAAATGCTTGAAGCTTGGTTGTTAGGCTGAAATTTAGGCTTTTGTTGGAAAGGTTGCTAAAATTGCCTTTGCTGAAATTGTTGTGGAGGTCGTGGGGCACCAAAATTAGAGTTGTAGAAGCTTTGTTGCGACTTCTGTCCCAGAAAACCTCCAATGGCATTAACGTCTTCGGGTGTAACCAAGACATCCTCTTGCAATTGTGGACACACGTCCGTAGGATGGTTCACTTCCCTGCATATTCCACATGCCTTAACCTGTTCTTTGCCCACAACTAACTGCTTAACGAGGTTAGTCAAATCAAATAATCTACTTTCAATACTAGCTACATTGACCTCATTAGCATTTTGGGGTTCTCTCCTCATATTACCTCTAATACTAAAATGCTGAGAGTTCTCAGCCATGGTGGTGATTAAGGCCCTAACTTGAGTTAGGGTCTTATTAAAGATTGCCCCTCCACTAGCAACATATATCACTTTCCTTTCCATGGGAAGGAGACCCTCATAAAAATATTGTAGAAGAAGTTGCTCAGAAATCCCATGTTGTGGGAAACTAACGCAGAGATGTTTGAACCTCTCCCAATATTCATGGAGAGTTTCTACATCTCTTTGTTTTATGCCACAAATTTCCCTACGGAGTGTGGCGGCTCGGGAGGCAGGAAATAATTTATCCAAGAATAATCTCGCCATTTGGTTCCAAGTCGTTACCAAACCGGGCAGTAACGAGTAGAGCCAATCCTTAGCCCGATCTTTTAAAGAAAAAGGGCACGCCTTTAACTTTATTAGATCTTCCGTAACCTCATTGGGCTTCATACTCAAGTATACAACATGGAATTCCTTGAGGTGCTTGTTAGGGTCCTCATTCTCCAAACCATGATATGTGGGTAGGAGATGGACCAAACCAGTTTTTAAAACAAAGTTGTCATTACCTTGAGGATACCTAATACAAATTGGAACTTGGGTGACATCGTGGGTTTCCAACTCTCGGAGAGTTAGCTCATCTCCGTCCTCCATCTTGACTTCCGGATCTTCTTCTTTCTCTTCCTTAGATTCCTTCTTCGGCTCCTCGACATCTGTTTTTGGGTTTTCCTCTTTCTCTTCGTCCGAATCGCTTGACAGGTTAATATCTTTCTATATATTTACCCCTGGTGACGAAGGTCCCTCACCTAACTTCTTCCAAAGCTTGGCTTGTTTCTTTAGTCTTTTTGCGGTCCATTCGATTTCAGAGTTTATTGGAATAGCGGTACCTTACGTGAAGATCTAGGCATAAACCGTTAGAAATACCGAGTCCTCGGCAGCGGTGCCAAAAATTTGACGGATGCCGAGTCCCCCAAATAATAAATAACCAACTAGACCCTTATCAACAGTTAAAATTGCGACTGTGGTAAGTCGGGTCGAATCCACAGGGACTTGGTTCAACTTATTATGACCGAGATATTCATACACATATATGAATTATAAAAGTTAATTGCAAAGGGGGGTGTTGGATTGATTTTAAACTAACATACGAATCAACGAAATTATAAAAATACAATTAAAATTAAAAACCCAACATTAGTTCGTTCTCGATGATGATGCTAACACCCATCCTTGATTTCGCAAATGTAAAAGTTAGTACAAATTTAAGCCGGCTATGGTTACCAACAAGATCTGACAACCTTAGTTTTCACCAATTGGACATTAGCTAAAACAAGCTCTTTTGCTAAATCTTAACTACAAATGGAACAATTAACAATCTCTCAATGTTCTAGGTGTGATTAACATTAACGAAAAGGAAAACACCGACTCAAAGAATTAAGCACAAAAGCTCGGCTTAATTATCACTTTGATTGGAAGATTCCATGAACTCAATTTTGAAAACCTTATCGAAATCAAAAGAGTTCCATTGTTACTATATCAAAATCTAAGACAATTACGTATCTAAGATTTTGACTAACGATAGTTCACAAGAACATCAAGTAATTGGCCAAATCAATTAACATTCAAATGAAAATGACATTTAATCTAGAAATCAACCTAATAAACTTGTCCCAAACAATTACAACGAAATCTCAAAGTGAAAAGCATCAAAATCCAAAACTAACCAATGTTGGAATGGAGAAATTAGCCATACATGGCTAAACTAGGGCTAACAAATTGAAATTGCAAGAAATTACCAAAGTTGATGATGAAATGCACCCAAAATCGACCACTTGCTACTGTGTTTTCATTTCTATTGCTCCAAAAAATGACCCCCCTTTCATCGATAGTTACTAAGAGTATTTATATGTCCCAATTGAAAACCGCTCCAAAACTATCTAAAATCCCACGTTTCAGTGCGTGCGCGGCTGTGAACGCCCGAAGACTCGTGCAGATAGGAAATTGAAGGTCGGGCAGTGTTAGACACGGTTGGAGGCGCGACTTGGGATGCACGAAGACCTGCACGAAGGTCTGGACGTCGCTCGAACAGTGTTTGGCACTGCTCCTGGCATGACTCCTGGCACGTGAAGATCAACGCAGGGGTTTGTTTGTCGATCGATTTCTGCTATCTCCCATTTCCTTCTTTTCCAGACTTGGGCCTCTGGATAGCAATATGGGCCTCATCTTTTTTCTTTTCTTTTGGGCCTAAATTACAAAAATACAAATAAATACTTAATTAGGCCTTGTTAAAGAGATAAATGATTTAGAAAATTGGATTTTTAAACCCAATTATAACACAAAAATCCAGCTATCACTATCATGTACCCAATGTTCAGGTAACCCAACTTCTTCACCATTTAGTGCAATAGACCATATGGTAGCCACAACATGCCTACATGGTATACTACTCAGTTCCCATTTCCTACATGAGCATATCTTTTGTCTTGCATTAACAATGCACTGATCTTTCCATGGTCCACTTACCTGATACAGGTCCCCTCCATTCCATTGCACAACAAATTGTGTAGCTTGTTGCTTGACTGCAAACAACAACTTGGTGGCTGTGGGAGTTAGATATCCTTTAGACTTGGCAATCACTTTCTGCACATTCACTATCCTTCTCATGAGATACCCTCTAATGTATTCAAATTCCACAGTGATAGGTTTGTCCCTTCCATTCACAAGCTGCCTATTGAAGACCTTACATATATTTTTCAACAGAACATCATAGTGAGCTCTACCTGTGTCATGCCAAAAACCATAAAACCATGTCAATCCTTTGCCAAAGCATATACATGCATATTCTGATAAAACCATCACATAAACATGTACCTGTAAAGTGAGATCTAGACCAGTGGTGGGGTGGTATTTCATTTAACCATACATAAGCATCTTTACTGACAACTTTCGGTTCATCGATGCATTTCTTAAACTATGAAACTGTTGTTGATGTTGCACATTTCCACAGGAGGTCCTTGTACACCTTGCCCTTCCAATGTTTCTTCATATTCTCATAGATGTGCCTAAGGCAGAATCTATGCTCTGCACTTGGAAAAATCTTTGTTATGGCTGGTACAATCCCCTGCAAATGAACATCCACAACATAACAAATAGTTCATAGTAAAAAAAATGAACAAATCAACATTGTCAAAAATGCAAGATAAATGACATACCTTTTGTCGATCACCAATGAATGTTAAATTGGAGTTTATAGCCAAATCCAAGTCATCTCTCAAGTTGTCCAAAAACCAAGACCATGAGTCAGTGGTTTCAGCCTCAACAATTGCATATGCTACTGGATAAATGCCTTCGTTTGGGTCAACCCCTACTGCAATGAGGATCTTGCCTGGATAAGGGCCTTTCATGAAGGATCCATCTAGACCAAGCAACTGCTTTCCAATTGCTTTAAATCCTTGCTTCAATGCACCAAGACAAATATAGATCCTTTTGAACTGTCTTGTTGTAGTACCCAAATTAGATTCATGTTCAACATCTAACTTCACTATTGTGTTTGAGTTGCATCTCTGCAACTCTAGAACATAATCCCTCAAATGTGCATACTGTTCAATGTAGTCACCTACCACTTTCTTCACTACAATAGACTTTGCTCTATAGGCTTTCATGCTCGATACACCAAGTTGATACTTCTTCTCTAGACCCTCTGCCAAAGCCCTGAGTGGAATTTTTAGGTTGGGAACTATGGTCTCTTCCACCTGCTTAGACAGAAAAGTGGCTTTGTACTGCCTAACATGTCTTGCCTGCAAACATTTGTGTGTATCGATGTAGGTCTTGACCATCCAAGTTTTGTCTTCAGAAATAGTGGATATGTACAATACCCATGGACAAGTTAGCCCATCAGTTGCAGGCCCATCATTTGAAGGCCCAATAATAGTCCCTCCCATTCAAATTATCTTTCCTTTGCATCTAACCCTGACTCTCTTCTTATCATTTTTACTATGCTCAAATCCCTCCTTGTTTGAATTGAATGCATAGTAATGGCATTTTTGACATCTTCTTTGCTTCCAAATTGTTGACCAACAAAGAAGTTTGTTGTCTCTGTTTCTCTGCTTTGTTGTTTTCTTAACTCATATAAGCCTTTCTTCCTCTCTGTGTCATAGTCAGATTCTTTGCCACTTTCTATAGGCACATCTGCAGCTTTTGTATGCTTCTCTGCAGTATCTTTATGCACATCTTTTCCTTGTGGTGGGTCATCTGCAGTTTCAATTACTACATCATCTTCAAAAGGGTCAAATTCATCAATCAATGTTGCCTCATCAAACACATCATCCTCAGGCCCTGTTCATCAACTTTGTCTTTCTGGATCTGTGTTTCATTTACTATGTCTTCTTGTGTTTCATGAACTTTGTCTTGTCCCATCTGTGTTTCGTATACTATGGGTTCTTCGACTACAGGTTGCTCCAACATTTATTCTAAAACTACATGTTTCTCAATATGTGGTTCATCAACCCTGTTTTCACCAAACCATTCTAGACACAATCTTTTACTAGAAGATGAAGAAGTCCGACCCCTTTGCAATACATTCCTATCTCTTCTAAGTTCAGAGGATGCCTCGTTTACTTCCTCAATAACAACTTTACTACCATTAGGGGACTTGAAGTAGTTCCCCAAACTGGTCAACCCATGTTCAATGTATACATCAATCACCTTGTACTTAGTTGTATACTTCAATAGGTTTATAATATCCTTATCATTTCCTAGAGGTTCAAGACCAAAGTCTAGGTCACTTTCTGGAATCATCAAGTGGTAATACATATGTTAATCCCCTGTATACCCTAACATTGTGATCATATAATCAATTTCATGCACACTTAACTCGTCAGTGTCGATTAGGTCTACAAAATCAACCTTACCATTTTTGTAGCGCCTACCTGGACATTTGCTAACAAACCTACCATGGTTGACCTTGAAAGATATCAGATTTGGATAATTCTCTGCCAAAAAAATAAAACTTGGTAGTAAATAGACACTGATCTTGAAGTTGTCATTTTTACTAACATGTATACATATAAAATCTTGAAAAGGTTTACTTACCATAAACGTAGTTCAGGTCCATTGGGTCTTTGGGTGATCGAATACTCCATAATCTTGCAGCATTGATGGGATTAAGGTTTTTTTTTTTGCAGATGAACAAGGCGGGAAGATGTTGCATAAACCACAAGGACGAGTTCGATACGAGGGTTTATTTAGGGTAAACCACGAGGTAAAAGTGTAAAGGGTAAAAATGAAAAGGGTAAACCACGAGGACCAAATCCATAGCAAAAGCGTTTAATAAAAGGTAAAAGTGGTTGGACGATTTTGCCCTCGTGTGCAAGCATGTGGGTTCACTTAACGGTGAGAGTTAGATGACCGTTTGGTGTAGGGACTAGATACAACAGAAAGTGCATACCACTGGTACCATATTCATAATAAATGAAGTTTACGGGTGAAATCCGTAAAAATTGACAAACTACAAGGACCGAATCCGTAATTTACTCTAAATTATATACAAAATATAGAGTAAACTCCAATTTTGGTCCTTGAGGTTTGTTGATTTATTTGAAAGTGGGACTTGTGGTTTCATAATTCAAGTTTTGGTCCTCATAGTTTGAATTTTACTCTGAAAGAAAGACCTGACCATTAACTTCATTAAAAATCTCCGTTAGAGGTAGGGGCATTTTCGTCCAACCATGTTGTGTCCCTCTTTTTGCATTCTTTTTTCGTTTTTTCTTAATTTTGTGAAAACGTCAAACTGTAGGCACCAACTTATAATTAACTCTAATATATTATACATATACATACATACACACACACACACACACACATATATATATATATATATATAATCAAAGGACGAGATCCCTCTCCTGCCAAACTCCATCGCCAGCCAAAGTCTCCCCCACCCCTCCTTTTTTGTCGGCACCACTACCCCACCCTCTCCTCTCTCTTTTTTCCAGCACCACCTTTCATCGCCGATAACAAAACCCGAGGTTTATTTCAAAATTTGTGTTCTTCCATACATGGAAGCAATCATGAGAGGGGTTCGTTCTTCAAACCCCATCTTTCCTTTACACCCATTTCTTCTAACGTACCAAAAGCTGATCTCATCTAACCTCGCTTCCTTCTCTTCCACCATGTAAATAAACCCAAAAACATCATTTGCAGCTGCTAACTCAAGCAAATTCGAGCATTTAAAGAACAATCCATGGCACTTTTCTTGAAACTTTTCTCCATCCATGATAGAATAAAGTTTACCCTTTGTAATTTTAGACATGAAAACCTGCAAAATTAAAGAAACCCCATTAACAATCATTACTTAAACAACAAGAAAAGAAAACACAAATCAGCGAGAAATCAGATGCATCTGCATACCTTTAAGGATTGATGAAGAAATAAGGTGTGAGAAATTGGCTGTAAACGTGTGGATTGGATCGAGGAGAAGGATGAAGATGAAGGATTTGATTTCAAGATTTTTTTTATTGTAATTCGGTTTTGATCATCAAGAGAGAAGATTTAGGTTTTGGTTTTGGTTTTGAATGATTAAGATTTGTGAAAGTTGTTGATGAAGTGTGAGGGTGAGTGTGTGGGGATATTAGTGTCAGGTTTTCGATTTATTGCTGGAAAACATGGACCGTTAGAGTTGGCTGTGGCGGAGAAGTCGTCGGAAAAAACCCCCGGCGAAACAGAAAGCAAAAAGAGGAAGGTGTTGGTGGTAAAACAAAACCCATTTCTCTCTGTGTGTATATAATATATATATATATATATATATATATATATATATACTAGTCAAATACCCGCGCGATGCAGCGGATACAAAATTTTGTTGTATACCGAGAAGCGGTTTTTTAGTCTAAAAAGCATTGCTTTACATGAGAAGGCAAGTCATCAAGCATGTGGCTTCATCAAGATTATTAACACCTAATCTTATCTATCAAGTTGCCTCAATACTACAGGTTAAGAATCTATAAAAGACAACAAAAAATATTTCACCACATCAATGCTAGGCAGCGATTCCAACTTATATGGCCTTTAACAAGATATTAGATGCAATTGAAGAGAGGCTTATCCATTTGGATAAAAAAAATCATTGACAAATATACTTTTGCTGCCACCTTTCTCCTTGCCATTTCATACTCATCCGTTGCTCTTGCACTAAATTAAAAAAAATGGTAGAAATGAGTTCCAGGGATACCTATTTACCTAGTTAAATCCCAAACAAGAGAGTGACTGAAAAAGAGAGAGAACCTGATAAGCTACAAACTATGAAGGAGTACAAAGAATTCCATGCCACATCTAACCTTTATAGATGGTTTTCCAAGAAATGTTGAATAAACTTATTGGAATATAATACCTTAAGAAATGAATTCCACGATGCACATTCGAGTTATATGATCTATAGTAGTTGTTTACAACATCTATCATAGAATAAGACTTCTGTGAGGTTGTTGCATTGTCAAAGTAAACGAATTTTGATCCATTGTTTTCCTTCTGTAAGATGACACAAATGATCATAAAAGGATGTCAGTCTCTATCCATAATAAGTTCTAAAGCAGTACATCGTCAATTACGCAACAAACAGAGTGACTTGACAAGGGACCGTTCCAACTAAAAATTCTCTTTTCTACTCATCATGGGCTTCTGAAGTCACAAGCATTAATCTGATTTTATTCATACATAATCTCAAACTTAAAATTTTCAACAAAGCATTTTTCCCAATCTAATTGGGGAGTGCTAAAATTGAACTTGATTTCAAATTTTAGGATCCAGAGTAAAAGCAAAGTAAAATAATACTCCCTCGGATCCACGATTAATTTGGAGTAAAAGTAGCAAGACGTAATCCTCATGTTTACCACTCACAATGACTTTACAATTTCTCGAAGTGAACCATATCATGGAACAAAGGGAATTGAACCATTTTCAAAGGTACTACAAATTTTAGTAGTAGAAAACAACATTAGTTAAGAAGTGTTGGTTGATGCATTCTTATTTATCAATTACTCCCTCCCTTCGAGTATAAGAGTTGCATGTTGACTTCGTGAATTCAAACATATCAAATTCAAAATCGATATGGATGTCGTTGTTAGATTATCACCAATAGAGTTCAATTAAATCAAATTTCTTCAAGAAAAAGTATGTTATAACCCTATAACCCATGTTAATTTGAACTTGCAATCTAACAACACGAAGAAAACCAGAAGTTTAAAGGGAATTACAGGTTAAAAAAAGGAATTACATACCTAGTGGAGAATTTCTTCAAAATGAACCAACCCAGCAAAGCAATAAAAGCATCTTAACGCATAGCCATCTATGCTTTCCTTAACTGCATATCAATCATTTCTTTCACTTCTCCTAAAGTTGCAGGATACAAAAATATTACCTTAATCAAACCTACCAAATATCTTCATACGAAAACAATACCTAAATCATCAGTTTGCTGCTGAAATATGTTGCCCTAGGCTCCCTAGCAATAGATTCATACCTGTCATTTCAAAAATTACTCAACAAAGCTGAAAATAAAAAAATAAAATCCATCAAATAAAAAATGAATATAGATAATAAAATACAGATAATAAAATATCCTATAAACAAAAATCATTTTTCATTTTTTGAATGAAAAATGAAAACCATTTTTGTTCCTGAAACCGAAAACTCGAAACGACAATCATTTTTCATTTCACAAAATTGAACCAACAATAATGTATTTATTTTCATACATAAACAACTCATAACACTAAAATGTTAAATAGTTACCTCTCTTTAGTGCATCAAAATCCCAGTTCATCCCATGATTGGAGTTACCATGCTATAAACCTGCCAACACATCAACATTGAGTGCCATGGATAGGAATCATAATCATAAAAAGATATCATCTTGATTTTCAAAGTGAAAGTTTTATTTGGGACTACTTTAAAGTTTAAACATCAAGGAAGAAACTTTGACGGTTAAAAAACATTGTCGGTGCTATGCTTGACACAAATCCTTAATATTAATCAAATCAAGATCAGTGATTTCATTTCCCATAGAAACCACAACCGCCTCTTTTATTTCAATCTCAACCTCTCAAGAGAGTATCTATTCATAATTGAAACCATCACTCGTAAGCAAAATGTTTTGTGAACTTCTAATTATAAAGAATAGACATCCATCATCGTCATCACAGTTTATCGTATATTTTTAAACAAAAACGACAAGCTGCAACAAACATTAAGAATTACTATTGAGTGTGTGTCCTTAATCTAGTTTCTAATCACAATCAATCAAACAATCAAACAAACAATATAATCTCAATTACCTGTTTGATTTCAATTCAATTTCAACGATTACAACTGTTTTCTCACTTTCTCTCTCTAAACAATTCTCTCTCTCTAAAACTCTCTCTCTCTGAATGTTATCTCAGATTCTCAAGTTACAATTCTGGACTCCTACTAAAAACAGAAAATACAAGGTATTTATACCTACAAGAATTACAAAGAAAACAAAATACAAATACAAGGAAACTTTGACTTTTTATTACAACAATACTTTGACTTTAATGAGAGTTGACTTTCTCAGCTTTGACTTCTTAAACTTTGACCTTCAGTCTTCTTGATCTTGTATCCAACAGATTTATGATCTAACAATCTCCCCCTTTTGATTCAAGATCACTATTGAAAGATCTTACAAAGCAGTCTTCTCTTTTAAGCTCTGTCAAATGCAATCTCTCCCTTTAACATTGTAATCTTTCCAAGTCTGTCTTTGAAGGATATAACAATCTCCCCAAAACTTTCACAAATCTCTTTCAGACTTCGGAAAGAAATTATCATCAGATTTAGCTCGGATTTATTTAGCAAAACTCCAAAACTTTAACATTTCTTGATACCATCTCCCCCTTTTTGATGATTTAAGCATCGGTATCATCAAAACTTCCTCCAAGAAATGTCTTTGACCATTTTGATCTGTCCAAGAGTCTCTGATTATGTGATCCATAACAATGTATTCATCTAGATCTTTTCAAATCCAGACAAATTAAGAAATGTAACATCTGAATCAACAAATGAATCAGTTAAAATGTCTGTCAGTAACACGAAGTCACTGTGTGTAACTAATACACATTGCAAAGGAGATTTTTGATGTTCACTCCCCCAAGACTTCCATCCAATCATCGAAATACCACAAAGGCAATTTCTATGAATGTTATGACAAGAAAACAAATTTCTTGTGTGTTCGTGCTAGTGTAGAAAGAATTAAGTCATCAAATGCTTATAAAGGCTCAAAATTGTGTAAACCACTGAGACAACAGTAGTGTAAACACATACTCAATGTGCATGATTGAAGTGCGAAGGTGGGGCAGACTTCCTTCTTTTTCAATATCCAGATTTTCCAAATGAAAATCATATAGATTATGTGTTGCGTCCCCTTGAAAATATGAAACACTTTCTTTTTAAGAAGAAAATGACTGGCTGGTGGGGTTTTAACAAGAGTTGGCATGGGCTAGTTGCCTGTTTCAATAACGTTCACGAAGAAATGTGAAACATTAGTAATGTGGCTGCCCGACTCAGAAAGTAGTTAGTGCAGAGTTTGATATTCTTTTACTCTGTTCTCTCACCCTCTTTCTTTTAATCATTAAGCTCACATCTAACCAAACTCTCATTTTCATTTTACCTCAACGCACAACCCACACTCATTTCTTTTCGACTCCTCACTCTCAATCACTATGGAGTAACTTCTTGGGTAGGAAACACTAGTAATCGTGAATCCATAGAAGTTCATTTAAGTCCTAGCACAAAGAACCCATATTTCCTATAAAGCATAATGTTGCTCAAAATGGTTTAACTATATCAGTTAAAACTCAAATACAAATGTCAGATGTGTATGCTCAGAATATAATCATGAAGATATGAGCATTTTTAAACATTGAAATATTTTCAAACAAGTATATTTAATGAATAAACATGAATGCAAGACACTTGTTTGAAAATCTGACATTGTATGAAAAATGATCAGATAAGAAATGATATATCAGTTAAGGCTTATGGTCAAGAATAACGGATATTGTCTATACGAACCAAGATATAGACATTCTTGAAATGAACGTTTCGAAATGAAATTACGCTTAAATTTCTTTGAATACAAGCGGCGTGTCTTACCATCAAAATTATGTTTCAATATGAGACATGGTAAGAACAATTTGATCAAAAATTAAACCGATGTGTGTGAATACTTGAAAGTATATAGAAAAGACAATACGCAAGTATTTATCTTTAGAAACACACGGTTTATTAATCATTGAAGCTCAAAATAAAAATGAAAACATTTAAAATCACACCTCCAATTCATGAAATCTGTTTAAGAATCGGGAAGTGGTTTGAACATTTACGAACATGTTTTCTATGATTGAAAGTTATACTTCTTTCAACCATATATGAGATTAAGATAAGAAATTAACCTTTTCGCTCAATCTTAATTCTCATAAAGTCAGCTAAAGTCATAAAAATATGATCTTGATAGCTTCTCTCATTCTGCATAAGTCTCAAAGTCTAGTCAAAGCAACTTTTATTCACAAAAATTTATTGAAAAATAAATGACATAAAACAGTAAAACATTGAATGTACGAGTTTTGATAAGAAATAATCAGAAATCATAGTCTTACTCCTTTGACTTGTATACCCCCCTAAATTTATGCATCACAAAATTTTTTCAATTAAGTAAAATGCAGAAATTAGATAAGCTCCCCCTCAAAAGAATAATAACTATCTTTAATCTTCTCTTACTCACTCCTCCTGAGAACAACAACAACGTGTTAAAGTGCATGTATCCTTTCAGAATTAATGATAAAGAAATGATGAAAAATTACAATAAAAGAAACTTTAATAGGTAATTACTGAATATTCTTTGAGATTTAGCATACCAAGTTTAGATACATGAAAATTAAATCGCTTTTCATCTAAAGCTTTGGTAAATAAATCCGCAAGTTGATAATCAGTCTTTACAAAGTAAAGTTCGATTGTACCTTTTTTCTACATTATCTTTAATAAATTGATACCTGACATCAATATGCTTAGTCTTAGTGTGATGTACAGGATTAGCAGATATCGCGATTGCGCTCTTCGAGTCACAATATATTGGAATTTTATCAAACTTGAATCCATAGTCTCGCAGCTGTGTTCGCATCCACAAGACTTGAGAGTAGCAACTAGCAGCAGCTACATACTCTGCTTCAGCAGTCGATGTGGAAACACATAATTGTTTCCTTGATGCCCAGCTAAAGAGCTTATCTCCAAGGAATTGAATGTGACCTGAAGTGGTCTTCCTGTCCAACATGCACCCAGGATGATCTGCATCTGAATAAGTAGTCAGTTGAAACCCAGTATCTTTAGGATACCACAGACCAAGATCTGCAGTCCCCTTAAGATATCTAAAAATCCTTTTAACAGCAGCCAAATGGGATTCTTTAGGAGCAGCCTGATATCTAGAACATAAGCATGTTGAAAACATAATATCTGGCCTACTTGAAGTAAGATACATTAAAGAACCTATCATACTTCTATAAGTCCTAACATCAACACTTTTACCCGAAGGATCAGTACTAATCTTAGTATCTGGTGCCATCGGGGTTCTAATTGGTTTGCAATTTTCCATTTTGAACTGCCGAAGAATATCCAAAATTTATTTAGATTGATTAATGAAAATCCCCGTTGAAAACTGTTTTACTTGTAATCCGAGAAAGAAATTCATCTCTCCCATCATACTCATTTGAAAACGTGACACCATGAGGTTAGAAAAGTTTTTGCAGTATTTAGAATTTGTAGAGCCAAATATTATATCATCAACATATATCTGAATAAGGATGATATCGACTTTTTCCTTTTTGATGAACAAAGTGGTATCAACTTTACCTTTGGAAAAACCTGACTTGACCAAGAATTTAGATAGAACATCATACCATGCACGAGGGGCTTGTTTCAAACCATACAGGGCTTTATTCAAAATATAGACATGATCTGCCTTATCTGGATTGACGAACCCTTCTGGTTGAGACACGTATACTTCCTCCTTAAGAATGTCATTCAGAAAGGCCGTTTTCACGTCCATCTGATAGACTGTGAAATTCTTGTGAGTTGCGTAGGCTAGAAACATACTAATTGCCTCTATACGCTCTACTGGAGCATACGTCTCATCGTAGTCTATGCTTTCCTTTTGCCGGTAACCTTTGGCAACAAGTCTTGCTTTATTCCTTATGACAATACGATCTTCATCCTTTTTGTTTTTTAATACCCATTTAGTTCCTATCACGGTCTTTCCTTCTGGTTTTGGAACTAATCTCCAGACCTTCAGGGCTTCAAACTAATTTAATTCTTCTTGCATAGCAGATACCCAATCCGAATCAGCAAGAGCTTCTGATACTCGAGTAGGCTCTATTTTGCTGAGGAATAAGTCATGCAGACACTGGTTTAAAGTTGCTGACCTAGTTTGCACAAGTTTGTTAAGATCTCCAATTACTTGGTGTAAAGGGTACTCTTTGGTCCAGCGATGCTCATGAGGGAGTGGAATAGATACTGATTGATCATGATTATCATCTTGAAATCCACTATCAGGCTCTTCAGTTTAAATAGTTGGAGGGGGTTCGCATTTAAAGTTTCAGGTGTAGAAGCATCAGTTGGAACAACAGACTCTGCCTGTTGAGTAGATAGTGTATCACACCCAACTGACACAGTTACTTCTGGCTCAGCAGTTACTTGTACATCTTCAACTGTAGAAGTAGATATTGGAATGTGAGTTTCTTACTGAACGGGGGATTCAAGTTCAGTTACAACATCTGAAGTGACTGGATGATTGCAACTTGTGTCTTCAGACCTGTCAGTCACAACAGATTTAGGCAAATTAGATCCTAGAAACTCATCATAAAAGAATTCAAATAACAAATCTAAATCAGATAAATGACTAGTAGATGTAGAAGCGTTATTCGAATTGTTCTCTGTAGAAACAAGTTATGGACTGATCTGCCCAGAAGCTAATACTCCAGTTATCACGGGTTCTGAACTGAGTTGTTCATAAGCCATTTCTTCATCGAATGTGACGTTTACGCTCTCAACGACTGTATTTGACTTCTTTAGGTAAACACGATATGCAGTAGATGTCAAAGAATAACCAATGAAGATACCCTCATCCGCCTTAGCACTAAACTTGTTCCGACTCTCTCTGTCGTTAAGCACGAAACACTTACAGCCAAATATGTGAAAATATTTGATTGTCGATGTTCTATTGTTGATCAACTCATATGGAGTCTTTTGAAAACGGCGGTGTATCATGGACCGATTCTGAGTATGACAAGCAGTAGACACAGCTTTTGCCCACATAAATAGAGGTAAGTCAGACTGACTCAGCACAGTCCGAGCGGCCTCGACTAGCGTCCGATTTCGCCTTTCGACTACTCTATTTTGTTCGGGCGTACGAGAAGCAGAGTATTGATGTGATATCCCAACCGATTCGAGATATGCTTCAACAATCTTGTTTTTGAACTCTGTGCCGTTGTCAGTTCTAAGAAGCTTGACTTGTTTCTGCAAATTCACCTGAGTTGTCTTCAGAAAAGTAATGAGAACTTCGGGTGTCTCATCTTTTGATCGTAAAAATTTGACCCACGTGTATCGCGAATAATCGTCCACGATAACCAACACGTATTTCTTTCCACCCAAACTCTGCGTTCGCATTGGACCACACAAATCCATATGTAACAATTCTAACAGAGATCTGGTACTTGGTTCAGGCTTCGATTTATGCGGAACTCTCTTCATCTTTCCTTTTTCACATGCTGCACATAAGTGTTCTTTCTCATATTTTAGCTCAGGAAGTCCATTTACCAATTTTCCACTGACCAGCTTGTTTATATAACGAAAATTCAGGTGTGATAGTCGTCGGTGCCAAAGCCAACTTTGCTGCATCGAGGCTTTTGTCAGTAAACAAACCTGGTTGTCATTCTGAACCTTTGAAAGATTGATGGTGTAGAGGTTTGTCTTTCGATTGCCGACTAAGAGTTCATTACCGTCTTCAGTACAAACCGAACATCTCTTAGCTTTGAAGTTGACCTCTAACCCTTTATCGCAGAATTGACCGATGCTAAACAAGTTATGCCCTAAGCCTTCGACATAGCTCACCTTCTTAATCGTTATGTTGTCTTGAATGATGTCACCATATCCTAAGATTGGTGAAAACTGGTCGTTCCCAAAACGCACATTGCCGCTGAATTTCTCTGTATAATTAGACAATAAAGATTTCTACCCGGTCATATGCTTGGAACAACCGCTATCCAAGTACCACATATGTCGGGTCTTCAAGAGAAATCAGGAAATAACAATTTTAGGTACCCATTTAAAAACGGGTCATAACAGATTAGCACAAGATTTTGGTATCCATTTGAATATGAATCCTCTTTTCCTTTGAAAAATCTTTGAAAAGTTAGATTTAGAAGAATAAATATGATAAGATCCAAACCAATCATTAGAAGTATGATGATAAGCAAAATCATTTCTCCGATAATGAAAATATTTATTAGTAGTAGGAGATAATTGAATCAATTGCTTTATTGAATAACGCTTGTAAGAAGTTACAAGGTTTTGTTTAGAAGAAGCAAGTTGACCAACTACATCAGTATCACTACTATCAAATCTATTACATGAGTTATCAGAAATTGATTCAGCTGTCTCATCATTCTTCCTTTTTGGTCGCCATTCAATTCTTGCTTCCAACCTTTTCTTTCTTACATCTGAAACAAAAGATTTAGATTGATTAGGAAAACCAGATTTCTGAGATTGATTTTTCTTTTGTTTACCAGTGTTGATCCGTTTATGTGATTGCTGTCTCCTATGTTTCTTACCCTTAGAATAATAATCAGCAGTCACAGAAACTGGTTCACCAACCTTAGTTGATGATTCACCAGTTTTAAAAACACTTGGTAACGCTTTTCCATTTATAAGAAAAGTAGAATGATCTGGAAGGGAAGCATTAAAATCAAACATATCAATTTTCTCTATACACCCATCATCAGAATTATGAAAATCATTTGCAGACGCAAATAAGTCATCAAAGTTATCAGTCGAAGTTTGAGGTGCCTTTGAAACTTTAGAACACTTTGTTGATTCAGATTGAAAAACTGTGTTCTTTAAAACAGTAGAAAATACACTTTGTTCAATATCTACCAAAAGTCTTTCATCAGATAAAACATTTTGAAGTTCAACTATTTTGCTTTCAAGAATGAGTGGAGGAACATAAACTTTTGCAATTGTAGGTTTTGCCTCCATCTCAGAAACATAATAACTAGCAAAATAGTCATTTGAAAGAACTTTTGGTGTTTCAGAAAGATAACTATCATTTAACTTTTCATACTTAAACGGTAGTTGCATTTTCTTAACATTCTTTCTCTTTTCAGTTTCCTTGGCCTCAACTTCTTCTGGTAATTTGGTAACAAATTTGGGTTTTAAATGAGTATATTTACCAACACCAACAAGAAAATCAAAATTATATAATGCTGGTTGTTTTCTGACGACTTTCTTTAAGTAATGAGGGTTTTCATAACCAAGACCCCATTTGTCCTTAATATCAGCCTCATCATCAGGTGCATTAAGAAAAATAGTTTGATCTGTTTGACCTCTTGCATAAAGTTTGGCTTCCAGACCATTTACCTTCTTATTTAAGAGCTTGTTTTCAACCTGCAATTTATAAACAGTTAGTGCAGATTCTTTCTTCTCAAAATCAGACTTAGAAATTTTAGCTTCAAAATCAGAAATCTTCTTTTCAAAACAATCTACTTTAAGTTTAGAATCAGAAGCAGACTTGCGTAAAGAATCAATTAGATCTTTGTTACCAATAACGGATTTATTAAGATCAAAGATCTTGTTGTTTCTTTTAGCAACTCTGTCTTTTTCCTTTTTCAGTTTTGTTTGTAAGTCTTGAAGCTCAACCATCATGGCTTCCATTTTGGTTATGAAATCTTTTTCAGTTAAGTGCATTACCTCATCAACTGCTTCATCATCTGAATCATCATATTTCACCTCTTTGCCCATTAAGCATAGGTGAGCAGCTTCTTCTCTCTCTTCCTCCTCATCAGAATGATCCAACCAGTATTCATCTTCAGCCATTAATGCCCTGCCAGCTTCTTATTGTTTGGCCCAGAGCAATTTGTTCTGATAATACTCTGAGTTGCGAACCTTTGGCTTCCAACATTCTTTTGCATAATGTCCAAACTTGCCACAGTTGTAGCATTTGATCAGATCATTAGCCGTCTTCTTTTCAGTACTGGTGTAGTCATTCACAAACTTCTTCTTTTCTTCCGGTTTCTTCTCTACAAATCTGTTTCCTTCTACCCTTTCTCTGTGCTCATGGTTCTTGGAAATGGACGAAGAGTATCTCTGAGAATTGGATCCCCGCTTCTTGTAAAATTCCTTTTGGAATGCTCGGGTTAGTAATAGCATTGCTTGCTTGAGACTTTCTCCGTCATCTCCATCAGATTCGGATTCTGATTCATAACTTGAAACCACTATCTTCTTCTTTTTCTTCTTTTCTTTCTTCTTCTCTCCGGCTACCAATGCTATGGGATCAGGAACTTTATCAACTTTCTTTTTCTCATCTCTTTTCTCTTCCACTTCCTCTTCATTCTGAAGCAACGTTTCATAAACCTCATGTAACGTAATGTCATTTAGATCCTTCATCTGTTTCATCCTACGCGTATGCTTCTTCCATTCAGGTTGTAGGATGCTCAGGAACTTGACATTGTTCTCAATCTGCTTCTTTTTCACTTTGTTCTTAGACAGTTTATTCAGAAGCAGGACAAACCGTTCATATGTGTCTTCTAAACTCTCATCTTCTTTTGCTTTGAATTCCTCGTAGCTATTAATGCAGTTAGCCACTTTCATCTGATTGCCGACTTTGGAACCCATCATCATCTTTTGTAATTGATCCCACATTTTCTTTGCATTTGCCTTGTAGCTATCTATCTTGATGTAAATCTCATTAGGAATGCTCTGAAGTAGTAAGGATCTTGCTTGTTTATCTGCTTTAAACCGGCTTTTCTGCTCCTCAGAATACTGTGAAAAATCCATTGGAACAATTTTCATCTTTTGCTCTCTATCCACATCACCATCCTCACTGTCAGATGAATCGCCATCAGGTATCTGAACAGTAGGTGGTACCATGGGACCTTCAGTAATTGAAAGCAGAATATTTTCCCCATTTGCATGCCTATCCACAAATTCCAGAAATCTGTCTTTCCACTGTTCATATTCCCCTTTAAACAGAACCGGGGGCTTGACATCCGTACCAATAGAAAGAGCGTCTTTGGAAGTCATCTAGTATGAACCCGTTTGAAAAAATATGCAATAAGAAACTAGAAACTGATCGTTAGTCCAAATATGAAATCACAAGAAATAAAACAAATCAGAAACTCAGAAATTTTGACTAAGAGATAAAACACGCAAAGCACTATTCACTAATAAACTCGCAGATCACTGTAACTTGCATATCGTTGAAACTCGCAAGTGACTATTCACAATGAAACACGCTAATAAGGACGTGCGCTTTTATTGAACTCGCAAAGCCCTACTTGCACATTCATCAAACTCGCTAATCACTGTTCGCGCAAAGTATAGGAATGCACTAGACACTGTTCGCGCAAAGCTTAAAACTCGCAAGCTGAAGTTCGCGCAAATTTTCAAACTCGCTAAACGTTATTAGCGCGAAACACAAACTCACAAGACGAAGGTAGCGCGTTTCTCAGAACTCGCTAGACGAAGGTAGCGCGTTTCTCAGAACTCGCTAGACGAAGGTAGCGCGTTTCTCAGAACTCGCTAGACGAAGGTAGCGCGTTTCTCAGAACTCGCTAGACGATGGTAGCGCGTTTCTCAGAACTCGCTAGACGAAGGTAGCGCGTTTCAACACTTAGAATATTTTTCAAGAAATTCAAACTCGCATGTTGACTTGCGCGTTTTCTACCCGATGAATCTTG
Source organism: Arctium minus (assembly GCA_954870635.1). Lineage (NCBI taxonomy): Eukaryota > Viridiplantae > Streptophyta > Magnoliopsida > Asterales > Asteraceae > Arctium > Arctium minus. The sequence goes on along the minus strand of OX941084.1, from coordinate 104,253,689 downwards.
CGCGTTTCTCAGAAGAACTAGCGCGTTTCTTGGATCTTGTGTGTTATTCAATATTTCGACCAAAAAATTCAACTTTTCATCGATTTCGATTCAATTCTTCTTCAATTGATTCGAAACTTTGCAGAACTCCTCGACATCAATTCTAGAACAGATTACAATGCAAGAATTTCAATAACAAATACAAATTGATACATTTTGACTCGATTTACAGTGCATATGAAACTCGTGAACTCAAAAAAAAAATACAAAATCAACAAATCAAGATCAATTACAGTGCAATTGTCTAATTAAACCATACAGACTCGATCGAATATACTCAACATACAAAACCTAATCGATTACAACTCGAAATTTGTACAAGAACTTAGAAATCGATCTGGACATTCACGAACATAGTGTCGAACATTTCTTAATTTGATTTCATAATTGGATCTGCTCTGATACCAATTGTGTGTCCTTAATCTAGTTTCTAATCACAATCACACAATCAAACAAACAATATAGTCTCAATTACCTGTTTGATTTCAATTCAATTTCAACGATTATAACTGTTTTCTCACTTTCTCTCTCTAAACAATTCTCTCTCTCTAAAACTCTCTCTCTCTCTCTGAATGCTATCTCAGATTCTTAAGTTACAATTCTGGACTCCTACTAAAAACAGAAAATACAAGGTATTTATACCTACAAGAATTACAAAGAAAACAAAATACAAATACAAGGAAACTTTGACTTTTTTTACAACAATACTTTGACTTTAATGAGAGTTGAATTTCTCAGCTTTGACTTCTTGAACTTTGACCTTCAGTCTTCTTGATCTTGTATCCAACAGATTTATGCTCTAACATTGAGGATTGAAGATACAAAAAGATGGGACCTATCATTAAACCTCTTGAATGATAATATATGGTCTTTACTTCTCGCATCTATGAACCAACGAAAGAACATACTGCAAGAATGTACAAGTCATCTCCCTTATGAACAACAAACAACCCACTATAAGTATGTACCACATTTAAGAAAAAAGTTCCAAATCAAACAGGGAGTCTTCCATCAATAGCATCCCGATGAATCACAGGTATCGAAATATACAACTTTGTGACAACCAACATATGTACTTGCAAGCTTTACCTTTAACATTTATTTTGATCGTTTATGTTGACTTTGTGGTAGACAAGCATTGACCATCTCCAAAAGTCCAGGAACAGTCAATTCCACATCCTTTGCAAAGTAATACAAGATTCAACATATTGATCTTCCACACCTCCAAATTTTGACGGTCCTAAAATTAAAAATTAAAACCAAAAATCAAAAATAAAAAAAACTCACCAAATCAAATAGAGAATATGAATGCTAAATCCAATAAAACCCAGAAATCAAATAGAGAAAAATCAGGATTATGTAAAATAAGTTAAAAAAACTTTGATTTAAAACATTTCAGGATTAAGTACCACAAGAAAAATCAAAGAAATCGGTGCATGCAAGGGTGGAGATCACTTCTTACCTTTCTTACCATAAGATTCATTCTCACCGGAACCCAACCCTTACGGTTTCAAGCAATAAACATATTCTAAAAAGAAAATAGAAGATGAAATCACCTATGATCAATTATGAAGCGGACGACAATATCCTTTTCCTTTTCGAGCAGAATTAGCTTTTCACCTAGTCAAGAACAAAGATTCGTTCATTATTACTCTCATCGCATAAAATATGGTTAGCAGTCAGAAAAATAGTGTTTTAAGACATGTACTTTAAGGAGACATGATTTCATTGACAATAATCTGAATGATACCCTAAAACATGTACTTTGAGTACAAGTACCACCCATAATGCATTTCTTAAAGAAAAATTTAACTCTTGATATACTTTTTTTCTCGAGTAGAAACAATTAAAAGCAATATTAATCCCATTATATGATAAAACTTAATTGATTGTTACTATATGAATAGAAAAAGAAAGTACCCCTACACATCCATGTTTCTCTAACCGAATCACGCCTCCTCCTGCTACTAAAAGCGGTGTTAATCCCGATAACCAGAAATGCCTTTTTCCTTCTCGTGTCTTTCTCGGGAACTGTCTTGTTTGCTTGCAAATTGCGATGGTTAACTTTCTCGAGTGAAGTTTGGGCACGAGGGAGCTCCATTCGCAACTTTGAAATCGAGTTCCCTAGTAATCTGATACGCCTCCAAAAGATCAATCAAATTTTACTATTAGATCACTGTATTTGTAAACAACATTCGATTATATATCAATACATAAAGTAAATCCCAATTGTGTTAGCTCGAAAATTTCACATACCCTCTTACTTATTCAAGGATGAATAATGATCAAACAAGGAAATCTTAGTGAATCCAAATTAATATCATTTAACGTGACATCCCAACCAATCGACCGTACATGATATTGTATCAGATATGGTAGATCTGGGATGTTACATTTACATTTAATTTTTGTAATAATGATAATAGACAAATAATTGATTGCAACTTGAAAATCTCCCAAAAATGGAAATAATTGAACTTCCAACACTCCATAACCTAACCATGAACACATGAAATGTGCAATAAATTGATAAATCACAAGAAAAGTGTAATGATATCGAAGTACTCACTGTTGGAAAATTTTAGTAAAAAATGTGATTTTTTACTAACTTTGGACACAAATAAATACATGTATATGTATAGTATATATCTAACTCTTCGTGGGTTTGTATTCTCCTATATGAGAGCTTCAAAACGATATATTATATGTCCAAAACGGAATATGTGTGAATGAGATATCGATGCTCGAAGTTGAGTGTTTGGGATGAAAATTGGCAAAACCAAGTGGGTGTGGGAACTTGTCACACATAGGAAGGAGGACCAAAGTTTTAGTGGTTTATAACTAAAAATGTGGGAGGGACTTTCAAGTCCTTAGTTTGGTTTTACTCCATCACCTACCCGCGCGCAGGAGGGGGTGCCGATTGAGACTTTCGTAGGCTAAATTCGGCGAACTTGTGCATGGGCGCGACCTGCGGACACGAATGCCGCTCCGAAATCTTGTGCTTGTGCTTGCGCAGCTTGGTTTTTTTTTCGAAATTTTTGTTTTGATCCAGTGCAGTTCGCAAGTTAGGTCGCGGGTTTACCCGCACCATAAGTCGCGATATGTTCGGTTTATGAATGAAACAGTAAGTTTCGCGGGTTAAGCCGCGGGTTTACTCGCGTTATAACTCGCAACGTACACTGTTTGTAGACGAGAGACAGTGAATTACGCGGGTTGTGCTGCGACTTCACCCGCGTGGTAAGTCGCGAAATCCACTGTTTCGATTTCCAGTAACTCCCAATTGATACTCATTGATGTGTAAGATTAATATGATTAATTGTAATTAAAAATTGTTTAATTACAGATTAATTCATAATAAATTGTCGGTTTCTACTTTCGAGTATAAATTGGAGAGTTCGGCTCATTCCAATACACCTCGAATACCGAACAATACATATTCTCTCTAATCCTCTCTGCATACGGTTTCTATCCAGAGATTTTCCTGGCAAAGTGGTAATATCCGGCAGTACACACTGTTTACGCTGTTTTACCCTGGGAACAGACGGCAAATCTGCTTAAGGGAATCGTGTCCAACACGAGCCTCAACATCGTTTGAATATACGGTTTATTCATTTACGTTTTCTATCGATTCCCTTTGTATTTGAGTTATACTAATCATTTGTTGATTATATTCAGTTATTACGATATTTGTATTTTATATGTATTATTGAAATACATATCTGTGTACTAACAATCTTAAACAGATTTTATTGACGTATCGGGTTTGTCTCGATATTTTGGTTTTCTATTTTTTAAAACAGATTAATTCCTGTGGTATCTATTATGTTTTGTGTAAACAGAAATTGAATCGAGTTTAGCTCGATTCAATTGGTTATATCGAATTTAATTCGATTTGATAAGAATCGAGTTGTGTCTCGATTTAAGGGTATAAACGGATTGATAATCGAGTTTGTTTCGATTAATTCGTTTATGTGAAAAAGAATTTCTATCGACGTTGGTTCGATTTAATTCTTCTTAGGTTTTGTGTAAACATATTATAAATCGTATTTGACGATTTAAATTACTGTTTCTAAATAGTTTGTAAAATCGAGTTTGTCTCGAAAGATTCTAAATCGATTTTGTATCGATTATGTGTAAATAGAATCTGAATCGGTTTTTGTATCGATTTAAATTGGTCTTGTTTCAATTTGTGGAAAGATATTCTAAGTCGAGTTTGTTTCGTTTTGTGGAAACGAAATTTAAAATCGAGTTTATTTCGATTTTGTAAAGAAAAATTCCAAATCGATTTTGTTTCGATTTTGTGGGAAAAGGTTTTAAATCGATTTATTTTGATTTTGTAAACAAATTCTAAAACGAGTTTGTTTTTTGATTTAAGACCTTTACTATTTGTATAAAAGGATTGTTAATCAAATTTGTATTTGATTCAATTCTTTTTCTGTTTTGTGTAAACAAATAGAGATTGCGTTCACGGGAAATTTGTTTTCCACGATGGTGAACGAGAATGTGGTGGGAATGATCACGGATCCCACGACCATGGTCTCGGAGTTGAATGTGATTGGTTCAAATTCTAGAGAATGGTGGATTGATACCGGAGCAACCCGTCATGTGTGTCATGACAAGAGAAACTTCAACATTTTTAAGGATGTTGATGTTGGGCAAAAGCTCTATATGGGAAATGCCGCCACCGCCGATGTCAAGGGTATTGGAGACGTCATTTTGAAGATGACTTCCAGGAAAGAGCTTAAGCTTAAGGATGTTTTGTACGTCCCGGAACTTCGAAAGAACCTCCTTTCGGGTTGGTTGTTAAACAAGTTTGGTTTCAAACTAGTGTTTGAGTCGGACGAACTTGTTTTGTCCAAAAGTGGTATGCATGTGGGTAATGGAAATGCTTTGAATGGTATGTTCAAGTTAAATACAATAGTTTTCAATGAAATGAATAAAACTATTTCAAGTTCTGTTTATTTGCTTGAATCTCCAAATGTTTGGCATGGACGTTTAGGACATGTAAATTATAATTCCATTCGACGTTTAATTAAATTAAACTGCATACCAAAATTTGATTTTGACTCAAATCACAAGTGCCCCACATGTGTAGAATCCAAACTTACTAGAACGTCTTTCAAATCGATTGAAAGAAAAACCGAACCCCTTGATTTAATTCACACTGATGTGTGTGATTTAAAATCGATTCCTACTAGAGGTGGGAACAAATACTTCATCACGTTTATCGATGATAGTACGAAATATTGCTATGTGTATTTACTTAAGAGTAAAGATGAAGCAATAGACAAGTTTGTCTTGTATAAGAATGAAGTTGAAAATCAACTTAACAAGAAAATCAAGATCGTTAGAAGCGATAGGGGAGGTGAATATGTTTCACCGTTTACTGAATGTTGTTCTAACAATGGAATTCGACATGAATTCACAGCACCCTACTCACCTCAGCAAAACGGAATGGCTGAGAGAAAGAATCGCACCTTGAAAGAAATGGTGAATGCCATGTTGATCAGTTCTGGACTAAGTCAGAACATGTGGGGGGAAGCTATTTTGTCAGCTAATTATCTTTTAAATAAGATACCCCGCAAGGAAAAAGATGAGACCTCGTATGAACTTTGGATGGGTAGAAAACCATCTTACAAGTACTTACGAGTGTGGGGGTGCCTAGCTAAATTGGTTGTACCTCTTCCTAAGGTACAAAAGTTAGGACCTAAAACAGTGGATTGTGTATTCATTAGATATGCACAAAATAGTAGTACTTATCGGTTTCTTGTGTATGAATCTAAAAATCCCGAGATACACAAGAATACAATTATGGAGTCAAGAAATGCTTCATTCTTTGAAGACGTGTTTCCTTGTTTGAACAAGGAAGATCAAGCGTCATCTTCTAAAGGTAAAGAAATTGTTCAAGAGGATGAACAAATTCCATCTGATGAAGAAGATGTGGAACCTAGAAGAAGTAAACGAGCTCGGGTTGAAAAATCGTTTGGTCCCGATTTTCTCACCTACGTGGTGGAAAGTGAACCTAAAACCTATCGTGAGGCGCTCACGTCTTCGGAGGGACCTCAATGGAAAGAAGCCATCAATAGTGAGATAGAATATATCTTACAAAACCATACATGGGAACTAGTGAACCTACCACCGGGTTGTAAGCCACTAGGTTACCGTTGGATCTTTAAAAGAAAGATGAAAGCTGATGGCAGTATTGACAAATACAAGGCGAGATTAGTTATCAAAGGATATAGACAAAAGGAAGGTCTAGATTATTTTGATACTTATTCGTCGGTGACAAGAATAACATCCATTAGATTGGTGTTAGCGATTGCAGCCATTAGAAATATGCAAATTCACCAAATAGATGTAAAAACTGCTTTTCTAAACGGAGATTTAGAAGAAGAAATCTATATGGAGCAGCCCGAGGGATTTGTTGCCCCGGGACAAGAGAACAAGGTTTGTAAACTTATTAAATCCTTGTATGGCCTAAAGCAAGCTCCAAAGCAATGGCATCAAAACTTTGATCATGCCATGTTAGAAAGCGGTTTTAAGATAAATGAGTGTGATAAATGTGTTTACATGAAAGACACAACTCATAGATATGTCATCTTGTGTTTATATGTTGATGATATGCTTATCATTGGCAGCGATGACAAAATGATAAAGTCCACAAAAGATATGTTAAAATCTAAATTTGACATGAAAGATTTGGGTTTAGCGGATGTGATTCTTGGGATAAAAATCACAAGAACCCAAAATGGTATGGTGTTAAATCAAACACATTATGTGGACAAGATTCTTGAGAAATTCAATGAAAGAGATACTAGTATAGCTAGAACTCCAATTGATACTAGTCAACATCTATCTAAGAATAGAGGGGAAGGTGTTGAACAAGTAGAATACTCAAGAATAATTGGCAGTTTGATGTATCTTATGAGTTGTACTAGACCTGACTTAGCATATGCAGTGAGCAAGCTAAGTAGGTATACTAGTAATCCCAGTTTAGAACACTGGAAGAGTATTACTAGATTGTTAAGATATCTAAGATACACACATGAATATGGACTGCATTATGGAAAATATCCAATGGTAATTGAAGGTTACAGTGATGCAAATTAGATATCTGATATTAAGGATTCCAGATCAACAAGTGGATATGTGTTTACACTTGGAGGTGCGGCTATATCTTGGAAATCGTCCAAGTAAACTGTTATAGCCAAATCCACGATGGAATCTGAATTTATTGCCTTGGATAAACGTGGTGAAGAGGCAGAATGGCTACGTCAGTTCATGGAAGATATTCCCAAATGGCCTAAGCCGGTAACGACCATATGTATACATTGTGATAGCCAATCGGCGATTTGTAGAGCTCAAAGTACAATGTATAATGGGAAATCTAGACATATTAGACGTAGAAATAATTCGATTCGACAATTACTCTCTACTGGAGTTATCACAATTGACTATGTGAAGTCAAAGGATAACATTGCGGATCCGCTTACGAAAGGCCTAAGTAGAGATTTGGTGTACAAGTCGTCGAGAGGAATGGGACTAAAGCCCTTAAATGAGTAATTCATGCAAAGGAAACCTTACCCAGAAGACTGTAGATCCCAAGATCTGAGTTCAAAAGGACAACCTAGTTGTATGAATAGAGGAGGTCACTGTGGGGGAGTTCATAGACTTCCAATTCCAATTCTAGAATCAGTGATATTGAGGCTAAGCCTATGGCTTTTTATGATTATTGAAAATCACCTATGTGAGAGAAAAGTGGGGTTGCTTCGAAGGGAATTGTGGGGGGGCTCAATTCCTATCAGCTCTCGCTGAACCAAGCTAGTGTTCATGACCATAACGAACACGACTATGAGGATATGACCTTGTTAGGAAGAATTTTGTGTGAAATGTATTGTCGCCTACATAAAGGGAAGTTCAGCTCAAGGACATCGAGTCTACTACAGCTAGGAGGCTAAATGTGTTTCACAAGGGAAGGTTCAAAGGATAACACCTACCTATCCTATGCAAGATTCGACCATTGGAAATTTCGTAGGGAGATTTCCGTATGCAAGGATCGATCTCCATTCATGTGGGGGATTGTTGGAAAATTTTAGTAAAAAATGTGATTTTTTACTAACTTTGGATACAAATAAATACATGTATATGTATAGTATATATCTAACTCTTCGTGGGTTTGTGTTATCCTATATGAGAGCTTCAAAACGATATATTATATGTCCAAAACGGAATATGTGTGAATGAGATATCGATGCTCAAAGTTGAGTGTTTGGGATGAAAATTGGCAAAACCAAGTGGGTGTGGGAACTTGTCCCACATAGGAAGGAGGACCAAAGTTTTAGTGGTTTATAACTAAAAATGTGGGAGGGACTTTCAAGTCCTTAGTTTGGTTTTACTCCATCACCTACCCGCGCAGGGGGGGTGCCGATTGAGACTTTCGTAGGCTAAATTCGGCGAACTTGTGCATGGGCGCGACCTGTGGATACGAATGCCGCTCCGAAATCTTGTGCTTGCACAACTTGTTTTTTTTCGAAAATTTTGTTTTGATCCAGTGCAGTTCGCGAGTTAGGTCGTGGGTTTACCCGCGCCATAAGTCGCGATATGTTCGGTTTATGAATGAAACAGTAAGTTCTGCGGGTTAAGCCGCGGGCTTACTCGCGTTATAAGTCGCGACGTACACTGTTTGTAGACGAGAGACAGTGAATTACGCGGGTTATGCTGCGACTTCACCCGCGTGGTAAGTCGCGAAATCCACTGTTTCGATTTCCAGTAACTCCCAATTGATACTCATTGATGTGTAAGATTAATATGATTAATTGTAATTAAAAGTTGTTTAATTACAGATTAATTCATAATAAATTGTCGGTTTCTACTTTCGAGTATAAATTGGAGAGTTCGGCTCATTCCAATACACCTCGAATACCAAACAATACATATTCTCTCTAATCCTCTCTGCATACGGTTTCTATCCAGCGATTTTCCTAGCAAAGTGGTAATATCCGGCAGTACACATTGTTTACACTATTGTACCCTGGGAACAGACGGCAAATCTGTTTAAGGGAATCGTGTCCAACACGAGCCTCAGCATCGTTTGAATATACGGTTTATTCATTTACGTTTTCTGTCGATTCCCTTTGTATTTGAGTTATACTAATCATTTGTTGATTATATTCAGTTATTACGATATTTGTATTTTATATGTATTATTGAAATACATATCTGTGTACTAACACTCACCGGATTGCTTCATCAGATTTGTGAATTGCGCCCAGTAAATCATTATCCTGAATCAAATCAATCATGATCACATCTGATTAATAAAACATCACTTTAGAAAACCGGTGATTCAAAATTGTTTTTGAAAAATCACAATTTCATAATGTAGAGGTGTTTGATGAACAACTTAACCTTGTTTGTGATGCAATCATCGGAAACGATTTTGATTTCTTGTTCTCGCCGCCTCATAACCTTTCCATCTGAATCAAGCGGATCCCACACCCTAGAAATTGGTCAAAACAAGCAATAATCATTACAAAAAACCACTCAAAAAACTAAATCATATTGAACATATTAACGGATCCAAAAAAACCATCAGGAGAAACCTAATTTTAAATTTTGAATTCGTAATCAAATAGGCGTTAATCAAACACTCCGACTTCTATATTCCGAAATCAACTGAAACAATCGATCATAGAAGAAGTGTTAAATCATTAAGAAATATCGATTTCAGTTTTGGAATTAGACCTGTTTGTGAAGAACATACCAAAGATGAAGATGCAAATGCCAATAATGAGGATCCATTTCGGTACCACTTTAGAGGTGTAGTCGTTTAAGGCGATGATTTCTTTGTATGAGAAGATGTTGAGTATGGCGGAGAAGGGCTTGAGAAGCTCTATGAGATGGCGAAGAAGGAAGGGAAATCGATTGTGTTCGATGATCAGGGGAGTGGGGGAGGAAACGTGGAGGCGGAATAATGGGCTTTCCAAAAACCGACTTTCCAAAAACCATTTAAGAACTTTAATATAGTATATATATATAAATATATATATATATATATATTAGAGTTATACATAACAGGTCCTTGAAATTTAATGGACTTTTTAAAATTAAGGAAAAATAAAACAAGGTTCAAAAAGAGGGATAAAGCATGATTGGACAAAAATATTCCTGACTCTAACGAAGTTAGTGACCAGGTCCCTCTTTCAGAGCAAAATTCAAACTATGAGGACCGAAACTTGAATTATAAAGCCACAGTCCCCGCTTTTAAAGAACTCAAAAAACCTCAAGGACCAAAATTGGAGTTTACTCATAAAATATATAACTTTTAGGTTCTTAAAATATTTAAATTTATAGATTAGTATATACTAGTTATGTACCCGCACAATGCAGTGAAATGCATTTTGATTTTGAAGTTGAGAACTTAAACTATGAACACTTCCTTTTGATTTGTTTATTTTCTATCGGCATATACAAAAATTCAAGGTTAATTTTTTTATTAACCGGTGATTAGGAAGAAAAAATACATAATTACAAAGTCTCCAAACACATAATAGGTACTCTTAGCTCTTAGAAAATCACATATATTAGTAGTTCATACATAATGCAACATTTAATCATCAAAAAGAACCCCAAAATTTACGTTTAAAAAAATACATTTTACACATTCATCTGTAATGATGCAAATCCTTCCATCTAAAATAATTATAACTTGTCTTGTCTAATTAATATTTACATAATTTAACTATAAGGAAAAGCCCTACATAACTTGACTGCTATTAGAGATGAAATCATCATTTCTCTCCAGCATTGTACTCCTGGGATCCACCCCCCTGTTGAAAATTTGGTATTCTAATTAGTTCTATATGTGCTCCATTCCTTTCTCATATGCTTATGTCATTCATATTTTTTGTCAGACACTACTTTCTACACATTTCCACCTGATTAAACAACATAAGCAGTTAATTGTGTGAATCTACCTTCAAGTAGTATGGTTGGAACATCTTTGGAGGAAATGTGTATAATCTAATAGGCTTGAATCAAAAGCATATCAACGAATTGGGATTAGTCCAAAGGAGAAATTCCATGAGTAGTTGAAAATGCAAGTTTCTTAGGCATCATCCTCTGAATCCCCTATTTGTTAGGACTTAAATTCCAGTAAGCAACAAGAGCCCCTGGAAGTTTTCACCTGCGACATATGGTCAAGGATAACAAATGGTTAAGGGTATATGTTTAACATAGTTTGTGGTACACTGGTAAGACTCAGGGGGTGTAAGGGAAATCTCATCTTCCCCATGCAATTTCTAAGTGAAGGATTCACATGCAAGTGTGATGCAAGAAGTAGAGAATTCGCATGTGTGAGTTATGCGAAAAGTATGAATTCGTAGACGAGTTCATGCGAAATGCGAGGAATTCGCACATAGGTGCGTGCAAAAAGTGATAATTCGCATGTAAGCCTATACGAATTCTAGAGTTTTCGGCTTAGTCCATCATGCGAATTGTGCTCGATTGGAATAGTGATCTGCGAATTGTGGTTGGTATGCGAAAAGTTTGTGATTTTTGAGAAATTTGACTGTTCTGAACCCATTTTGCTACAAGTTTGCCCCGTTCCTGAGCTTTTTACGCGTAATGTATATGTGACATCACTCTTATCTTTCGCTGGTCACATATTTCTAGCAACTGATCTAATCTTTCACGAGTGCTCATGCTTTTCAAGATTCTCAGATACTGGATGGTCGGATTTAGTCTCTGATTGGATTGAACTAGCATCCTGAGTATCTGCAATCATCAGTCTGGAGAGCTTCTATTTGTAGTTAGACCGTTGAGAGCACTTTATCATTCTTCTGATCTGATCAATCAGTAGTGTGAGCGACTGCAATCATTGTTCTGATGCTATGGAGGTGATTCAGAATTCTGAGTGCTCATAATCATCCAGTTGATTCGTGAAGAAAGGAGTTATGAGTTCTTTTGTTCAGTGTTATGGAAAGGAGTCAGAAAATGAGCATCTTTCATCGGTTGTTGAACATTATCAGTCTTCTAACCCTTGCCTTGTAGTGTTGCTACCGGATGCTACCTCCTGTAAGCTGATCATAATAAGTTCTTAAGTTGAATTCTTATTTCAACTCGTGGTTCAAAGACATATAAGATGTCATACACTGAAGATGCACTTGCTTGTCATTCCATAATTCAACACATATCATTCTTGTGGGCATACGGAATGTGTTGGGTTTACAAGAGTCAAAAGTTGTATTTATGTGCACTCAGTCGAGGTTACTGTCTACATCAGATCTGATTTTAAAGTTGAAACTTCAAGGATAAGAGCTACATTCTAGGGGGAGCTAGAGGAACTTTGAAGTTTATGCAACACTAAGTTTTTTAAAGAAATCAAGGGGGAGAGGAGTTGAAGCTGAGCTTAAAAGATGATGATTACTTTACAAAACTTAGGGGGAGAATGTTTGAACATAAATATGTTCTATTTTATGAAGTATAGTAAAGTAATCCATGTATTGTGTATTGGGCCTTGTAATGGGTTTGGGCTTAAATGTACAAGGGTGTTGGGCTAGTATAAATAGGAGTCTGTATGTGTAGATTGTAAGTAACTTTCATATTCACAATGTAGACATCATACGAATTCTCTTTGTAGTTAGATTTACTTTCAGTATTGAATAAAATACAGATTCTGCTCCAATAATCCTTGTTTATCTTTATAATCAATTCAATCTTTGATCTCATGGACCTTACATGTTCGAGTCTAGGCACTGCCATAACTCTGACCCAGAAACCTACGATTACCAAAAAAAAAGTTCCTCATCCTGCTCAAATGGTATAACAAAAACAAGAAACACAAGAACAACCTTTTTTTAGAATTTCACCATTGCTTAAATAAAGTTGACAAAAAATGGCTAGTGTGGCTTCTACTAATTTTTTTTAAATCTGTTGGCATTTATTTTCAGTAAAAAAGCATAGAAATATCATGTTCACCTACTACACCACACTCACAAGCACAAACAAACTTAGATCAACAGCTAGTAGTGGTATCACAATTCACAACAAAAAATGAAGATATATCCCCTTCCCTCAACATGAACTGGTAAACAGAGATAACCACATAATACAACTCAAAGGGATTACATCACACCACTTATAAAATCTTAATAAATACACACACATAGCATAAATTGCATTGGCAAGAAAGCAAACTTGGTCAAGTAAGCAAGAGTTGGCACTAATGCATGGTTGAAGCATCAACTACTACAAGAAGAAAGAACCTAAACATACATACGAATATGATATCTAACCAACTGCTTTCTCCATTCTAGAATAAAAACCAAGATATGTTTTAATTGTGAATTTATTTATTACAAGAACCGCTAAAAGATGATAACACCTCAGTAAAACATGGTGAAACATATTCTCATAGGATATTCAGCAATCCATGATCCATTCAATAATAGAATCCATAAGTTCTATAAATCCATTTATTTTTAGCTGCAAAATCCTTTTAATTTTTTAGTTTTGTATCAATAACTTATTCACTTACTTTTAGTGGTTCTACCCACTTTGTGTCAAAAGAACAAGTTCAATTGGACTTCAAAGGAAGACATGTCACTTCTGGTTGTGCATATACTTTTTTTAAGTTGGGATCCGTAGATTGGCTGTCATACAAAAAGGACAACTTACTAAGAAAACCTATAAATTTATGCTCCCAAATCCCCTTTGTAGTCTATGTGTGAAGACTATGCACCAACTCAAGAAGTTTCTGAAGTAAAAATCTTCCCTTATTAGACCAGTAACAGAGAAAATATTTGCATTAATAATTACAACAATATACAAAACAAATCTAAGGATTTAAAATCATAACTGAAGCAGAAATTACATGTCTGCGTGTTGCCATTAATAGTAGGGGGTGTCCAAGAGCTTCGTCCACCATAAGCTTGCCCACAGAAATAAGTCCATCTATGAAAACAATTTGGGGTTGTCGCCAAAATAACCAGAAAAATTAAGATTTAAGTATCCAAAAATCAACTTGGTTGCATGCTAGGGGATAACAATGTGATTTCATTATACTCTCCATTAAATGACATAAGACCAATGAACGCAAAGCTAAGTTGAAAATCAATACCAAATATGTAAACCACAAATCATGATTCGTGAATCAATGTGAACACCTTCTATGATAAACCACAAATCATGATTTGTGAATCAATGAGAAAACCTTCTACGATAAATCCCATGATGTAAATAAATGGATTTTTAAACAAAGTTAGAACGTCTAATGTAATTATGTGAAATGTATGCCTCCATCTCATTTTTGTCACCCCCAAACTCTAAAGTGTTAATCCTCACTATATTTCTATTTCCACCTATAACAACACACTCTTTTCAAAGCTCCATTTTGACGTAACATTAAGAAAACATTATGTATCTTACACTCTTAAAAGTATCAAATGCATCTCTTGTGAATCATGATATGTTTGTACACATTAAATAAAAACTTGTATACAAATATATTATACAATACACAAAAAAAAGGGAACAATTAAACATAACTTGTACATAAGATTGCATAAGAACCATGAAAAGCTTATACCTTCAAGGCTTCAATTTGGAAATTGCAACTAAAATGGCCCTCCCTTGGGCTTGAAGAGCTCTTCTATAAAAGTATAGCCCAACAACAAAGTGAAGAAACAAAATTAGCATAATAAAAAAAGCACACATGATATTGTAAAATTTTAATGTATACCCGATTCAAACATGTAAAAAAATAAGCATGAAGGCAACACTGTATAACCCTGTATATGAAGTAAAGAAACAACATTAGGCAGAATGCATGGTGAGTGGATTAGTTTTACCCGAAATTTTAGCTGATAAATCCCGAAACCTTTCAAAGTAGTTTCATGTAAAGGGTTTTATGATGCCATCTAGACATTTGGAGACTTGTATGATGTATCTTTCAACAATCTGACCATTTGAGAATATAACAATCGGGAGAAAATCTATAGAAAGCAAGTAAACCGATTTCAGAGAAAAATCAACTCCAATAAAGAAAAAACACACAAAAACCAACATCGATTTTAAACACAAACAAACCAAAATCTATTCCAAGAAAGCAATCAACTTCAAGAAAGCAAACTGATACAAATAGTAGTTGAAGACGCAGACATAAAAAACTATCGAAGATAAAATGTGTTGGAAGAAAGAGGTCGAATCTTTAGAGTGATGGTGAAATCAAAAAAGAGACCATGGAGAGCGATGGAGAAAACCGAGCTACATGGAAATCAAGTAGAGGCGTTGGAGAAGAAACGAGCCGAGAAGATAACTGGAGAAGTGGGTCATTGGTAAATAAAAGCCTCTTGAACTCGAGAGCGGTGAGAGCATCTCAGGAGCTTCAATCATCATCATGGATTGTGGAAGACGATGGATTTGTGAATTGCCACCTAGGGAAGATGAACTGTGAATCGTTGTATGACAGGAGTGCTCGTTCTTGGAAGAGAAACCCTATTTTAGCATTGGTAAGTTGTACATCAGGTTTATATTGTTGTAATTAAGAGATTTTAAGAGATTGTGTTTAAAAAAACAATACCTTATACTTTAGTAGTTGTTTTTAAGAGTTTTTTATTCGTGCTTTATAATATAGTATAGATATAGATATTTAAATTGAATAAAAAAAAATTATTACATAATTCTATTATCTACAATACCCATTTAAATTGAATTCAAAACTTCTTGATTCATAATAATACGAAAGGTGACCATGTGATTTTCATGTATTATTTTATTTTCAAATTTGATTTGAGCCATTTGTCAAATATTTTTTCTTGAAAATTGTAAGTTTTCAAAAATATATCAAGTTAAAATTGTATTACTTTTGTGATAAAAGAGAATCGTCTATGCTTTTAACAATTAAGCCAACAATGAATTACCATCTGATACAAAAGATTTATTTGTAATTGTGAGTGTTTGGATTAGTTTGTGTGTATATCGATTGATTTCATTAGAACTCGAAATTAACAATTTGACAAACTTTCTAGCAATTCGAAGAACTTGAACTGATGATGTATAAAAAATAATCCAAGAGGTTGTTTGGTTGATTTTCATTAGGATAAAGTTATATGTGTGGATTAATTTGTATGTATAGATTTGAAAGGTTTTTGTTTAAAAAAGTTTTGCCATAGATGGAATGGGTGTGTTTTTTAGTTCGGAGGATCAGTTTTGGAAAGTACTTAGCTTTCTGCATAAAGCTCCCCCTAGAAGCTTACTGAATAAGTCATTGTCTATATCATTAAGCTACAATCAAATAGTCATATATAGTTGACTGAATAAGCTATGAGTTTCATTAAGATCGTTAAGATGCTAACAGACAGACCTTAAATATATTATCAGTTGAGCTACCCCTCAAGATTCAAATATTATAGAGATTTACTGGATAAATATTCATAACTATAATTTCGTCAACTAATCATTATACTTGTTAAAATATTAAAAAAAACAGTTAAGATTAGTAATTTTAATCATTAGTGAAAATTAACTCACTTCATTCATTTTAACATAAATTCTTGCTCTTTTTTGAATTCTAGTAAATGCAACTACAAATACAAGATTGTTAAAAGACCGGTTAACGTTTTCTTTTTCCGTAAGAGTTTATAGGTCGTGTTGATTACAAGAGCATATATCTTGCAACACGACCCATATATATTTTCCGGTCGTAAATATTTTCATTAATTACAAAATATGTTAATCTTATTAATCTAAATAAATTTCATAAGGAAAATGTTGCATGCGTTAATCTAAACATTTTTACACCAAAAGATAATTGGTCACTTGTATACCACCTTACCAATTAGAGCATGTTCTGGCTAAGACTGGTGATCCATACATGGTAAATCCATAACTTCTATACCTGGACGACTCAATTCATATATGCGGGTGAATGCTTTCAATTAAGAAAGAAAATACACTTATAAAGTTTAAACATTTTTATCCGATTATTTAAAACTACAATGGTTATTTGGGATATGTTTTATCAAACTAGCTATCAGCTAAAGCGTTAGTTGTTCGATAATAAATCGGTTGTTAGCTGATAAGCAGGCCGATAAACTAGTTATGCCTGGTAAAAACTATTTGATAAGGTAAATGGGAATGTAAAAACACAAAAAACAATATGTTGAAAAATTAATTGGAATACTATAAGGGGGGGCATAACTGAAAGAAAATTGTTGAGAAAGAAACCCTTGGAACTTATTAAAAGTCTACCTGATTATTTTTCCCTCAATACACTAACTAAACGAAGTTTTTTCATAAAAATCAAAGCTAGCTAACTTTTATTTTTGTTAACCATGAATGTCCGGGTCAGTTTGTGAGCATCTCGACTAATCCTAGAGGCTTTGAAGAACAATAAAAAATCCCCGATGGTTACTGAATATGACGTTAAAAGATAAAAAGAAGTACAACGATTATAAATGCAAAAAAAAAAAAAAAAAAAACATCAATAACTGTTTTTTGGAACTTTTGGAAGTTTAATAATTTTTTGGAAGAAATGAACGGGTTGGTAACAAGTTCAAATGGGTTCAAACCAAAATGGTTAAATCTTCGAAACATGTCGGATCAGTTTGGGTTGACCTGTCATTTTTTTTATTACGCAAATAATTATGATATTAAATAAGATTACAAAAAAAAAAAACTAAGATAATAATAATTATTAAATTATTTATACAGAAGGATGTAAATATACTTTAATATATGATGAACGAGTTTAAACCTCTTTGGCTCCTTTTTTTAACTATTTTTTTCTAATTTTGTTTTATTTTAGTTAATTAAAATTATTACAATAAAAAATGTTTATAGAAAGCTTAAGAGGTTTAAGTGTTTTAATAACATAGTTTATTGTAAATCGTCTCATCAAAAAGTGTTTTAATAGGTTTATAAGACGTTTTTTAGACCTGACAAAAACTGACACGATACGCTAACCCGACACGAACTCAACACGAAATAAACGGGTTGATACGACAAGACACAAAAATTAAACGGGTAAGGTCAGGGTCAAAAATTTCAACTCGAAAATGACCCGAATAACCTGTTTATATATATATATATATAGAGAGAGAGAGAGAGAGTCTCATTCATTTGCTAACCGTAAGATTAGTGCTAACCAATCTCAACCATACATTTCGATGATCCACGACTCATATTAAATTGATTTTTCATTCAATTAATTATTATCCATAGAGGTTGATTTAAAACAATGCACAAAATAACCATCCCGCTTTATTTATGGAAACACGTGTTCAGATCATAAAATCCCTAACATTTAGGGATTTCTTCCTGTAAATTCATTAGGTGAACTTCAAAACACAAAATCTTCAAGAAATCAACAACCAAACGACGGTGGCGTTTATCTCGTCGTCGAATATAGTGGTGGGGAGACACCATCAGTGGTCAGCGATTCTGGTGACAGTTTTTTGGGAGGTAACAATGGCGGGAGTTTTGAGTGGGATGACGTATTACGTGGTGAAATTTAAGAAGCTCCGGAGAGTGAGGAGGAAATCGAAAAGCAACAGTGGGTCATGGCGGCAGTGGGATTTTTCCGTCGCCGAAGAAAAAACGATTTATGCTATATGATTCAGATTGTATGTAAATTGTACATGAATTGAATTTCTCTGCACATATTTGCATCTTAAAATCTCCAAAGCTGTTGCATTTTCAAGGGGAAATTGTCACAAAGCACCATAAAAAATTATGAATCTTTGTCAAATTCCTTAGTTTAACCATTGGGTAAAGGGCATGTTGGGTGCTGGAAATTGAAGTCACAATGCACAGATTTTTGTGATAGTTTAACTATTGGGTTGTATGGTATAACGTTTTTTTTGTTTATATAGAAATTACATATGCACATTGTACGTATGTATATGTGCACATTGGGGTATATCCCTACGTAAACTCTAATCACATATGCATATGTGCATATTTCTTAGTGGTTGTATGGTATAAGATTTTGTTTCTCCATAGAGAAATTACATATGCACATTGTACATATGCATATGTGCACATTTGGGTATATCCATACATAAACTCTAATCACAAATACATATGTGAATAATTCTCATATATGAAAATTGAGTACTGAATCAGAAGTGCATATTTCCATACTAGTATATAGACATGCATATATGCACTGTAATTGAAAATGCATATGTGCACATTTGGGAAAATTCATACATGTACTATTATCATACATGCATATGTGCACAACTATCGGATATGGATATGGACAAATTTCTCAAATGCATATATGTTCGATTAGGATCAATGTTTGTGCAGTTAGAAAGTTATAAAATTCTTTAAAAAAAAGTAAAAGATAACTTCTAAAATTAATAATATATAAATCAAAATTTAATTTTTAAATTATTATATTTAGTATCTAGATAAATACCATATTAACAAACTCCTTAAAATATGGAAACATATTAAATGGGGCAAAATTTTATAAATTCACATATTACCCTTTCAGATTTAATAGCATTCATCTCATCACATAAACTCTAGGAAGCTTCTGATTGGTCTAAATTTGGTTAACACGGTTAGCACCAATGGAACGGTTAGCAAATAAAGGGGACCATATATATATATATATATATATATATATATATATATAGGGTCACCTTCTTTTGTTAACCAAGATTTTAGTGTTAACCATGTTAACCCATCAGGACCGTTCATCTTGTTAAACAAAGGCTCATATTAAATATTTTTTTTAAATGAAATAGGTGTTCATATATGAAGAAGGGTAAAGTAGTAAAATCAAAAAGTTGAAAAAAGAAAACCATGTAACCCCATATTTCACGCCTTTGAAGAAATAGGAAAGTTTCCTATTTCACGTCTAAAAGAAATAGAAAAGTTTCAAAAATTGAAAAAGGTTTCCATTTATAATACATGTGTTCATCGGTTCATAATTGGTTTTTGATACAATTCGAAATATGTTCATACATCCACATTTGTGTAAAGTTAACATGATCATATATGAACAAATGCATAATATAACATGTTCATATATGCACATATATATAAATCTAACATGTTCATATATGCACATATGTATACATATAACACGTTCATATATGCACATCTGCACATCTGACCATATGGATTTGTTCGTTTATGAACATATGATAAAAAGATTGGACCATAACAATAAAATCAAGCCACAGAACACTAAATTTGAGTTCACCTACTCCAAACTGTAATTTTTTTTAATAAAAATAATATTTTTGTTAGTATTGATAATGATTCCTTAATTATCTAACATTATCCAGGGAAAACGAATAAATGTACACGATTCAAATAAGTTTAAAATTCCGAAAATACCCATTATTTTATAAAATAATCGCCTACTAAACCATGTAAAACGCTGCATTCTCATTGGTTCATATGGGTTAACATAGTTAACACTAAAACCTTGGTTAACAAAAGAATGTCCCTATATATATATATATATATATATATAGAGAGAGAGAGAGAGAGAGGCTTAATCAAATGAAAACTAGATAATTTGTGGTAACTGTGAGATCCAATGTGAGTCACACATTAAGGATAATTAATATCAATTTTAAATAAATACAAAAGGGCATTTTAGTAAATTTATTTTCTACATCTAATTAAATGAATAAATCCTAAATTTTCTCCTTTCATTCTCTTATTAGGCTCCCTAAAATCAAGGCCTAAAATCATGGCAGATACACCTTCCTCTTTGAACAATTCTTGATCCACCTTTCTCTTTGAACAATTCTTGAAGCCCAACCAAATTATACTTCCAATAAAACTGCACAATCTCCATCGGCGTTGCTAACCCACTTCCACCTAAACCAGAAACAAGCTTCGAATCATCCATAACCACCACGAACATGTCGAATGCCGCCTCCACCATTTTCGAGGTTTTGTGAGTTTCGTCGGAAAACTTGAATCTTTTGTCGAAAAAAATGGAGGTTTTCAAGCTTTTCTTGATGGTCAAATGTTGGAACTCGTTTCACCCGATGGGAGGGAAGGAAGTAGATGGGTATTCACTTTTCATTTTCATTTATTCTCTGCGATCTTTGTATGTTTTTCGTAGCTGGTATAACTAAATTCACTTATGGCCTGAGATGATTTCATATTGTTCAACTATGGATGACCGCAATTGAATCCGTTTTTCCGATTTTAATATGAATTATTTGTAGTTGTTGGTAGAATAGAAAAAACTGATTCTGTAAGTTTCATAGGTTTTCCACTTGTTTCATAGGGATCATGAAATAGGTCGATATCACAGTGTGCTACATGTGATAAACTGTGGTACATATGATAAACTGTGTGTCTTCGTTGTTTTAAACTGTGGTACATATAACAGACAATGGGGTCACAGTGTGTTACATGTGATAAACTGTGGTACATGTAATAAACTATGTGTTACATGTGATAAATTGTGTGTCTTCGTTGTTTTACAAAGGATATCAAAACATTTCTTATTTATTTTTATTATTTTCGACATTTACAAAAGGTATCACAATGTGCATCATATGGTCACCGAAAAAATGTTCACAGAATAATGTTCTCCGGAGAGAGGAGAGAGGAAAGATGAGAGATAAAACTTTAAAATACATAACTAGAGATGAAAATTTTACCCGTTGGGGCAGGTACCCGTGGGTACCCAACCTTAACGGGGCGGGGATTTCCCGCTTTAATGGGTAACGTGGCGGGGACGATGATTTATTTTCATACCCGAAGCGGGGCCGAGGCAAGGTCGGGGATGACATTACCCGCCCCTAAGCCGGACCCGATAAAACCTTTTAAATTATTTAATATATGTACATAGTGTGTGTATAAATAAAAAAATATGTATATATGTATACATTTATTATTAAATGATAAATATATTTTTATTTTTAATACCGGTAATTAATAAGTTGACGATTTATTATAATTTTATATTTTAAAATACATTTTAAATTTTTTTTTACTAAACGGGTACCCGCCGGGTTCCCCGAACCCGCCGGGGATTCCTTCCCCCCTAACCCGTTGGGGATTAATCGGGGTTAGGTCGGGAGGTTTAAATGGGGGTCGGGGTCAGGAATGAGGGATGCATTACCCGCCCCGTTTCCATCCCAATACATGACATACCCTTTAATTAAAATTACTAAAATTATATATATATACTATAAATGTACTCGCGCAATGCAGCGAGATACATCATGATTTTAATGTTTCATTTTAATTTTTGTTTTTCTGTCGATTTACAGTACGATTTTGGATGGTTTTGAGAAAGTGATAATGTTTTTTTTTATAAATTTTGTTAAAATTTAATGATTATCTTATGTATTTTAATAACATATAGAAAAAATAACCAATTACATATTTAATAATATAATTAAAACAAATTAATAGTAATATAATATATTAATTAATAGTTGTTAGTACACAAATATGTATTTCAATAATACATATAAAGTAAAATAATCGAAATAACTTAATATAATCAACAAATGATTAGAGAAATTTAAATACAGGTAATCGACTGAAAATTAAAATCGAATAAACCGTAACGAGGCTGAGGCTCGTGTTGAACACGATTCCCTTAAACAGATTTGCCGTCTGTTCCCAGGATACAACAGCGTGAGTAGATGTACTGCCGGATATATCACTTGCCTGAAAATGTCGCCGGAGAATTCAGAAAGCTTTGTGTGTTCGAGATATTGTGTATTTTGGACTGAAGACGGACTCCTATATTTATACTCAAGATTTAAAACCGAAGAATTAATGTGAATTAATCCTATTAATCATTTCCAATAATGAGTATCAAGGAGTTACAAAAACCGGTGAATGTCGCGACTTATCACGCGGGTGATGTCGCAGCACAACCCGCGTAGTTTACTGTCTCTCGTCTACAAACAGTGTACATCGCGACTTACGGCGCAAGTAAGCCCGCGGCTTAACCCGCGTAACTCACTGTTTTATCGTCCATAAACAGAACATTTCGTGACTAATGGAGCGGGTAAACCCGCGACCTAACTCGTGAAATATACTGGTTCAAAACAAAATTTTCGTAAAAACCAATCTGCGCGAGCACAAGATTTCGGAGCGGCATTCGTGTCCGCAGGTCGCGCCCATGCACAAGTTCGCCGATTTTAGCCTACGACAGTCGCAATCGGCACCCCCCCTGCGCGCGGGTAGGTGATGGAGTAAAACCAAACAAAGAGCTTGTAAGCTCCTTCGACATCTAAGGTTATAAACCTCATAAATTTTGGTCCTCCTTCCCATGTGGGACAAGATCCCACACCCACTTGGTTTTGCCAATTTTTATCCCAAACACTCAACTTTGAACATCGATATCTCATTCACACATATTCCGTTTTGGACACATCATATAGGAGAACACAAACCCACGAAGAGTTAGATATATACAATACATATACATGTATTTATTTGTGTCCAAAGTTAGTAAAACATCACATTTTTACTAAAATTTTCCAACAATCCCCCACATGAATGGAGATCGATCTTTGCATACGAAATTTTCCTGCGAAATTTCCAATGGTCGAATCTTGCAAAGGATAGGTAGGTGTTATCCTTTGAACCTTCCCTTGTGAAACACACTTAGCCTCCTAGCTGTCAGTAGACTCGATGTCCTTGAACTGAACTGCCATTTATGTAAGCGACAATACATTTCACACAAAATTCTTCCTAACAAGGTCATATCCTCATAGTCGTGTTCGTTATGATCATGAACACT
The DNA here is from genome assembly GCA_954870635.1 of Arctium minus. NCBI lineage: Eukaryota > Viridiplantae > Streptophyta > Magnoliopsida > Asterales > Asteraceae > Arctium > Arctium minus. Next base: position 104,229,898 of record OX941084.1, on the reverse strand, counting down.
AGCCTGGTTCAGTGAGAGCTGATAGGAATTGAGCCCCCACAATTCCCTTCGAAGCGACCCCACTTCTCTCTCACATAGGTGATTTTCAATAATCATTAAAAGCCATAGGCTTAGCCTCATTATCACTGATTCCAGAATTGGAGTTGGAAGTTTATTAACTCTCCCACAGTGACCTCCCCTATTCATACAACTAGGTTGTCCTTTTGAACCCAGATCTTGGGATCTCCAGTCTTCTGGGTAAGGTCTCCTTTGCATGAATTACTCATTCAAGGGCTTTAGTCCCATTCCTCTCGACGACTTGTACGCCAAATCTCTACTTAGGCCTTTCGTAAGCGGATCCGCAATGTTATCTTTTGACTTCACATAGTCAATCGTGATAACTCCAGTAGAGAGTAATTGTCGAATTGTATTATGTCTACGTCTAATATGTCTAGATTTCCCATTATACATTGTACTTGGAGCTCTACCAATCGCCGATTGGTTATCACAATGTATACAAATGGCCGTTACCGGCTTAGGCCATTTGGGAATATCTTCCATGAACTGACGTAGCCATTCTGCCTCTTTACCACATTTATCCAAGGCAATAAATTCAGATTCCATCGTGGATCTGGCTATAACAGTTTGCTTGGACGATTTCCAAGATATAGCCGCACCTCCAAGTGTAAACACATATCCACTTGTCGATCTAGAATCCTTAATATCAGATATCCAATTTGCATCACTGTAACCTTCAATTACCATTGGATATTTTCCATAATGCAGTCCATATTCACATGTGTATCTTAGATATCTTAACAATCTAGTAATACTCTTCCAGTGTTCTAAACTGGGATTACTAGTATACCTACTTAGCCTGCTCACTGCATATGCTAAGTCAGGTCTAGTACAACTCATAAGATACATCAAACTGCCAATTATTCTTGAGTATTCTACTTGTTCAACACCTTCCCCTCTATTCTTAGATAGATGTTGACTAGTATCAATTGGAGTTCTAGCTATACTAGTATATCTTTCATTGAATTTCTCAAGAATCTTGTCCACATAGTGTGTTTGATTTAACACCATACCATTTTGGGTTCTTGTGATTTTTATCCCAAGAATCACATCCGCTAAACCCAAATCTTTCATGTCAAATTTAGATTTTAACATATCCTTTGTGGACTTTATCATTTTGTCATCGCTGCCAATGATAAACATATCATCAACATATAAACACAAGATGACATATCCATGGGTGGTATTTTTTGTGTAAACACATTTATCACACTCATTTATCTTAAAACCGCTTTCTAACAAGGCTTGATCAAACTTTTGATGCCATTGCTTTGGAGCTTGCTTTAGTCCATACAAGGATTTAATAAGTTACAAACCTTGTTCTCTTGTCCTGGGGCAACAAATCCCTCGGGCTGCTCCATATAGATTTCTTCTTCTAAATCTCCGTTTAGAAAAGCAGTTTTTACATCCATTTGGTGAATTTGCAGATTTCTAATGGCTGCAATCGCTAACACCAATCTAATGGATGTTATTCTTGTCACCGGCGAATAAGTATCAAAATAATCTAGACCTTCTTTTTGTCTATATCCTTTGATAACTAATCTCGCCTTGTATTTATCAATACTGCCATCAGCTTTCATCTTTCTTTTAAAGATCCAACGGTAACCTAGTGGCTTACAACCCGGTGGTAGGTCCACTAGTTCCCATGCATGGTTTTGTAAGATAGATTCTATCTCACTATTAATGGCTTCTTTCCATTGAGGTCCCTCCGAAGACGTGACCGCCTCACGATAGGTTTTAGGTTCACTTTCCACCACGTAGGTGAGAAAATCGGGACCAAATGCTTTTTCAACCCGAGCTCGTTTACTTCTTCTAGGTTCCACATCTTCTTCATCAGATAGAATTTGTTCATCATCTTGAACAATTTCTTTACCTTTAGAAGATGACGCTTGATCTTCCTTGTTCAAACAAGGAAACACGTCTTCAAAGAATGAAGCATTTCTTAACTCCATAATTGTATTCTTGTGTATCTTGGGAGTTTTAGATTCATACACAAGAAACTGATAAGCACTACTATTTTGTGCATATCCAATGAATACACAATCCACTGTTTTAGGTCCTAACTTTTGTACCTTAGGAGGAGGTACAACCACTTTAGCTAGGCACCCCCACACTCGTAAGTACTTGTAAGATGGTTTTCTACCCATCCAAAGTTCATACGGGGTCTCATCTTTTTTCTTGCGGGGTATCTTATTTAAAAGATAATTAGCCGACAAAATAGCTTCCCCCCACATGTTCTGACTTAGTCCAGAACTGATCAACATGGCATTCACCATTTCCTTCAAGGTGCGATTCTTTCTTTCAGCCATACCGTTTTGCTGAGGTGAGTAGGGTGCTGTGAATTCATGTCGAATTCCATTGTTAGAACAAAATTCAGCAAACGGTGAAACATATTCACCTCCCCTATCACTTCTAACCACCTTGATTTTCTTGTTAAGTTGATTCTCAGCTTCATTTTTATACAAGACAAACTTGTCTATTGCTTCATCTTTACTCTTAAGTAAATACACGTAGCAATATTTCGTACTATCATCGATAAACGTGATGAAGTATTTGTTCCCACCTCTAGTAGGAATCGATTTTAAATCACACACATCGGTGTGAATTAAATCAAGGGGTTCGGTTTTTCTTTTAATCGATTTGAAAGACGTTCTAGTAAGTTTGGATTCTACACATGTGGGGCACTTGTGATTTGAGTCAAAAACAAATTTTGGTATGCAGTTTAATTTAATTAAACATCGAATGGAATTATAATTTACATGTCCTAAACGTCCATGCCAAACATTTGGAGATTCAAGCAAATAAACAGAACTTGAAATAGTTTTATTCATTTCATTGAAAACTATTGTATTTAACTTGAACATACCATTCAAAGCATTTCCATTACCCACATGCATACCACTTTTGGACAAAACAAATTCGTCCGACTCAAACACTAGTTTGAAACCAAACTTGTTTAACAACCAACACGAAACGAGGTTCTTTCGAAGTTCCGGGACGTACAAAACATCCTTAAGCTTAAACTCTTTCCCGGAAGTCATCTTCAAAATGATGTCTCCAATACCCTTAACATCGACGTTGGCGGCATTTCCCATAAAGAGCTTTTGCCCAACATCAACATCCTTGTAAATGTTGAAGTTTCTCTTGTCATGACACACATGACGGGTCGCTCCGGTATCAATCTACCATTCTCTAGAGTTTGCACCAATCACATTCAACTCCGAGACCATGGCCGTGGGATCCGTGATCATTCCCACCACATACTCGTTCACCATCGTGGAAAACAAATTTCCCGTGAACGTAATCTCTATCTGTTTACACAAAATAGAAAAGGAATTGAATCAAATACAAATTTGATTGATAATCCTTTTATACAAACAGTAAAGGTCTTAAATCAAAAAACAAACTCGTTTTAGAATTTGTTTACAAAATCGAAATAAAATGATTTAAAACCTTTTCCCACAAAATCAAAACAAAATCGATTTTGAATTTTTCTTTACAAAATCGAAATAAACTCGATTTTAAATTTCGTTTCCACAAAACGAAACAAACTCGACTTAGAATCTCTTTCCACAAATTGAAACAAGCCCAATTTAAATCGATACAAAACCGATTTAGATTCTATTTACACATAATCGATACAAAATCGATTTAGAATCTTTCGAGACAAACTCGATTTTACAAACTGTTTACAAACAGTAATTTAAATCGTCAAATACGATTAGTAATATGTTTACACAAAACCTAAAAAGAATTAAATCGAACCAACGTCGATAGAAATTCTTTTTTCACATAAACGAATTAATCGAAACAAACTCGATTATCAATCCGTTTATACCCTTAAATCGAGACACAACTCGATTCTTATCAAATCGAATTAAATTCGATATAACCAATTGAATCGAGCTAAACTCGATTCAATTTCTATTTACACAAAACAGAATAGATACCACAGGAATTAATCTGTTTAAAAAACAGAAAACCAAAATATCGAGACAGTCAAAAATATGTTTAAGATTGTTAGTACACAGATATGTATTTCAATAATACATATAAAATAAAATAATCGAAATAACTTAATATAATCAACAAATGATTAGAGAAATTTAAATACAGGGAATCGACTGAAAATTAAAATCGAATAAACCGTAACGAGGCTGAGGCTCGTCTTGAACATGATTCCCTTAAACAGATTTGCCGTCTGTTCCCAGGGTACAACAGCGTGAGCAGATGTACTGCCGGATATATCACTTGCCTGAAAATGTCGCCGGAGAGACAATGTATGCACGAGAGAATTCAGAAAGCTTTGTGTGTTCGAGATATTGTGTATTTTGGACTGAAGACGGACTCTTATATTTATACTCAAGATTTAAAACCGAAGAATTAATGTGAATTAATCCTATTAATCATTTCCAATAATGAGTATCAAGGAGTTACAAAAACCAGTGAATGTCGCGACTTATCACGCGGGTGATGTCGCAGCACAACCCGCGTAGTTTACTGTCTCTCGTCTACAAACAATGTACATCGCGACTTACAGCGCAAGTAAGCCCGCGGCTTAACCCGCGTAACTCACTGTTTTATCGTCCATAAACAGAACATTTCGCGACTAATGGCGCGGGTAAACCCGCGACCTAACTCGCGAAATACACTGGTTCAAAACAAAATTTTTGCAAATACCAACCTGCGTGAGCACAAGATTTCGGAGTGGCATTCGTGTCCGCAGGTTGCGCCCATGCACAAGTTCGCCGATTTTAGCCTACGACAGTCGCAATCGGCACCCCCCTGCGCACGGGTAGGTGATGGAGTAAAACCAAACAAAGAGCTTGTAAGCTCCTTCCACATCTAAGGTTATAAACCTCATAAATTTTGGTCCTCCTTCCTATGTGGGATAAGATCCCACACCCACTTGGTTTTGCCAATTTTTGTCCCAAACACTCAACTTTGAGCATCGATATCTCATTCACACATATTCCGTTTTGGACACATAATATATCGTTTCGAAGCTCTCATATAGGAGAACACAAAACCACGAAGAGTTAGATATATACAATACATATACATGTATTTATTTGTGTCCAAAGTTAGTAAAACATCACATTTTTACTAAAATTTTCCAACAATAGTGATACATGGAAATTACTGTATAAAAGGAAGATCCTGCACATACCAAATTGGTGGATGTTAGAAACATGCAGTAGTAATATGTATCTTGTGCTTTAATACTTGTAAATTAAGAGATTTTTAAAATCTTGCATAAAATGATGGTATCTTGTGCCTAATAATTTGTATTTAAGAGTTTTTTTAACTCTGCTTTATAATATAGTATAGATATAGATATAATCTCATTTATTTGTTAAGATTGGATCTCACGGTTACCACAGATAACCGAGTTCTCACTTGAATGACCCCATATATATATATATATATATATATATATATATATATATAAATGGTGCCTTTCTTTTGCAACTCAAACAATTTGTACAAACTATGCAAATCAATCTTAGCCGTTCATCAAGTCTAATGAATATATGATTTTATTATGTTTCCTAATTTAAAAGCATGATTATAACGAATGAACTTAACATTTTCCATATATATCACAATCATTATTAATGAATCATAATCATTATCCATAAATATATCTATTGTTTCCTAATATAGTGGTTTACATTGTTTGTACAAATTGTTTGGGTTGCACAAGAAACGCACCCTATATATATATATATATAGGTTAAATCAAGTGAGAACTACAAAAAGGTTGAGACCTATAAGAACTAATCTCAACCACAATCAAGATTAATCAATTGGAGAGTTGGGAGGTAAAATTTTGTATATATGGTGTCATTTACATACAAACATAACTCTTAAAAGAGAATAAAAGTAAATCCATTCATTTTCTATCTTTTATTGAAATTATATAATTTAAATTAAACACCACCTCCTTTTTAAATCACAATTATCTATACTATATTATAAAGCACGGAAAAAAACTCTTAAATACAAATTATTAGGTACAAGGTACCATCATTTTATGCAAGATTTTAAAAATATCTTAATTTACAAGTATCAAAACACAAGATAATTCGGGAGCGATGGTATGAGATTGTTGTTGCCGATGGGGGAAGGGTTGTTATGCCGATGGGGAAGGGGGAAGTCGTGGAGGTTGAGGGTGTTTTTTTTTCAACTTTTTTACATTTATAAAAATAAACTTGAATTTTATATAATAACGAAAATTAAAATTAAGAGAGAGGCATTGTGGTTATTTTACATAACATAAAATAAAAAGTCACGATATTGACACTAACTTCTATAATTTAACGACCAAATGTGATAAATAAATAAAAAAACATTAAAGACCAAACTAGAAATTTTGTGGAAGTTGCTTAGTATTTGACGATTCAAGCCAAAACGATGTGTTTTTAAAAAGAGAATCAATAAAGGAAACGAATGTGGAAAAAATCTAGACTAAGGGTCCGTTTACCCAAATGCTTACCCGGTAAGTGGTTACCGGTAAAAAATTAACACTTTCACTTGTCTTTTCGCGTAAGGTTCTAGTTCATTTAAACGGCATCGTATGCAACAATATACTTTGTAAGTGCTTACCCGGTAAGACTTGATGCCCACACTTACCGGGTAAGACTTTTTGCCCTTGCCATCGTTCTTACCGGGTAAGATTCTTGGTACTTGCAATGTTCATCCGGTAAGTTAAGTGACTTGCTAAGAGCTTACCGGGTAAGCGTTTGTTAAACAACCCCTAAGTTATATTCTTGGTCCATGTGGTTGATTCGAAAATAATTTTTTAGGTCCTTCAAATAAATAACTATGGTTTCATCTTCGTGATATACATTTTATATCGCCTTGTGTCATTTGTTCCAACTCCGTTAAAGAAATTCGGTAAACTAGGTTAATTAATAGGAACATTTTAGTCATTTTACTTATTTACTTAGTTGTCATTAAAAAAATTGTATATTATATATATATATATATATATATATATATATATATATATATATAAAAGTTCAAATAAAAACTCAAATTTTATTCTGCATGTGAGGACAAATCTCAACCCATCAATCTCTATTGATCCAACAACTCATATTAAATAAAGTTTTTAATTAAAATTAGTTTAAGAGTAAAAATGGAAGATAATTTAAACTCACACATACTATATTTGGTTTTTTTTTTTAATTAAAAACTTTTATCCACTTAAAGTTTAAACTAATATATCTTAAAAATTACTAATAAATTAATCAAACAAATTACATAAAAAAAAACGAGAATTTCATGCTCTTCGATATGACATCCATCTCGATATAGTTTTTTGTTGTTGTTTTTAACAGTTTTTTAGTGTGCATAATACCTCGACACCGTAAGTTCGTAACTCGACATCACCTTCTTTGACACTTTCTTCAACGTCGTAAGACATCACGTTCTTCATCACCGTAAACCCAACACCCATCGAGACGAATCGAGAACCCATCGACTTTCGGTTGTGAACTGAAGAACAAAAGAGAGCGCGTCACGCCTCCACACTTTCACGGGTCATTCATGTATTATTCATCATGAATAATGTATCATTCGAAATGAATAATACATCGTTCAGGGTAAATAATACACGATTCATGAATTCGTGTATTATTCATCCTGAATGTTGTATTATTCATCCTAAATATTGTATTATTCATCATGAATAATAAATGAACGTTTACATTTGTTATTCATACTGAATGCGGGACATCCGGAGATGTACATACATATTCATAATGAATTAAACGAAATTTCGGTTGTGAATCGGGAAACAAAAGAGAGTGCGACATGTGTCAACACATTTACGGGCCATTCATATATTATTCATCATGAATAATGTATCATTCAGGATGAATAACACAACATTCGGGGTGAATGATACACGATTCATGATTCGCAAGCAAATGGGTCAATGACTAGATAGCCGTGGTAAGATGGAAGGCCCGCGCATACATGAATCATGGATTCGTGTATTATTCATCCTGAATGTTGTATGATTCATCCTGAATACTGTATTATTCATCATGAATAGTGAATGAACGTTCACATTTGTTATTAATACTGAATGTGGACACCTGAAGACGTGCATACATATTCATAATGAATATAACACGTATATATCATTTCACGTAAAAAACGGTTAAAATGAAGAAAAAAAAACTATATCGAGATGGATGTCATATCGAAGAGCACGAAATTCTCGTTTTTCTGATGTAATTTGTTTGATTAAAATATTAGTAATTTTTAAGATAATTTATTTTAAACTTTAAGGGGGTAAAAGTTTTTTAATTAAAAAAGAAAATAAAAAGTCAAATAAGGTAGGCGCTGATTCAAATTTCCAGTTTTGTCCCTAATCACTTCTCATTTAATCTTATTATGTTTTAACAATTCATTAGTTTCCTAAAGTTTTGATCAATGGTTAAGATTAATCCTCACGTGCACAATGAAAAATGAGTTTTCATTTGAACCCACCCCTATATATGTAACAACCCAAAAATCGAACATAACAAAATATAAAGATAACATCCCAAAATGGGTCCCAATACAAAGCATTCAAAATTTTAGGACAAACATAATCCAATAGTTTAAACTATCACGACCGAGACGTCTAATAGGTCCACATCTAACAACCGCAATCTACCTGAACGCCTTCAACATACTTGGCTCTTAACACTTCTTTTTTCCCTTAGAAGAAATGCCTACAGTCCCCTTACTTGAAAATGGGTTTTTAAGAATTGAAAACGAGGATTAGACCAAAGGGTATAGTGAATTCCAAACTTTGAATAGTTGTAAAATAGTTTAAGAAACAATCTTAACCAACAATCAGTTCGATAAGCAACAGACATTACAATATTATCCATTAATTTACCAACCGGAATAGATTCCGAACAATAGCGAAGAAACCACACTCTCGGGGCCCCCTAGTAGATCCCCATTTAGCCCCACAGTAGATGTCGTTCCCGTGTGCGCAGGAAACGTATTCCAAGCACACAGTGCAAACACCCCCGATGGTTCTTACTAATCCATGGCGTTTAGCCCTCTAGATCAAATGGTACATTCCACACAACAATATAAAACTCATCGATACACATGCATAATACGTTAAACAAAACATTATATTCTTTTCAATAAAGCATAATAGAAACGAACAACTTAAATCCATTTCCAGCGATATAAAAGTTTGGACAAGGGAACTCACCTTTTGACAAGCATGACACACACTGGAATTAACTCCAATAAGATGGAACACCTACAGAATCGATAACACACAAACACAACTCCTGATTAGGTCTACTTTCCCCCTAGATGAAAATCCCAAGTCCCGAACCCTCACGACTCTGCCAAGATTTGCTTACGACCGCTTTTGGTTTTGACCTATTCGGGAGTTCAAAACCCACGACTTGGTGTGGGCTCCAGTGTACCTAGTGGGGTAGTCCCCGGTTGTTCCGGTGGGGAGGCCCTGGGTTTGACATGTGTCGGGTGCCCGGTTGACAAGTCCCGGGTGATCCCGGTTGATGAGTCCCGGGTGACCCCGGCTACCACATTCCCGGGTGATCCCGACTACAAAGCTCCCGGGTGATCCCGGTTGAGCTGTTCCCGAGTGATCCCGAGTAAGGGGTTTCGATTGATTCCGGGTAGGAGACTCCCGGGTGTGGGCGACACCCCTAGGCCTAAGAATAATATACACAACGACGACGATGGGGTTTTGAAGACACCCATCGATTTCTTCCTTTATTTCTCAAAACCCTATATTTCAAATAAGGGGTTTCCTCTCATCAATCTTGAAAAAGAATTAAATCCAAATATCACCCAAGCTTTCTCAATCATACCTCAATCCTTCAATCTCTTAGAATGGGATTTTTTACACACACAAAGAGATTCTTCTAAGGGTAAGATTTCTAAAATAGGATAAAAGTTAGATTTCTTACCTCTTGCAGAAGAAATTTCCCTAGTAGACTGCTTTGATGTTTTGCTTCTTTGGCAACGATTCCTTCAAGATTATCAATCTCCAACAATGGTTTCTCCCTTCTCCTTTCTCTTTTTACTATAGCCGCACACCACCAAATGAGAGGAAAAAGAGAGTCTAGGGTTTTATTTCTTATTGCGGTTAATTTCCAAAAAGGCCCCAAAACATTTTAAACTGAACACAACCACACCACTTAGATTTCTCACTAAAATGGAAAGTAAATCACGGTCATTACAACACCCCCCCTTTAAAAGAATTCCGTCCCCAGAATTTCCATGTCAAAAAGGTACGGGTACTTGGATCGTATCTCCGATTCAAGTTCCCACTTTGCTTCACGTCCTTCGTAAAACTTCCATTGGACCTTCACCAAGTTGATCTATTTCGTTCTCAAACGCTTTACTTTCCGATCGATAATCGCCTCTGGTTCTTCAACGAAATTCAATTTCTCGTCTACCCGCATGTGATGCAATGGCACCGCCATTTCAACATCCACTAAGGACATTCTCAGATTGGATACGTGACACTTGTTGTGAATACCCCTCAATTCCTAGGGTAGTTCCAACTTGTACGCCACTTCCCCGTCCCGTTTAATAATTTCAAACGTTCCAATATAGCGTAGGCTTAGCTTCCCTTTCTTTCCAAAACGAACCACTCCCTTCCAAGGTGATATCTTCAACATCACTCTATCACCTACTAGGAATTCTTTTCTTCACTTGTCCGCACAGCTCTTTTGGCGATCACGTGCCACCTTCAGTCTTTCCCGCACCTGAACAATCTTGTCCACCGTTAACTGTACTAACTCCGGCCCAACCAGTTGCTTCTTCCCGACCTCATTCCAACACAAAGGTGTGCGACATTTTCAGCCATAAAGCATCTCATACGGGGCAACTTTGATGCTCACATGGTAGCTGTTGTTGTAGGCGAACTTAATCAATGGTAGATGGCTTTCCCATGATCCTTGGAAGTCCAATGCACATGCTCTCAGCATATCTTCCAGTGTTTCAATAGTTCTCTCACTCTGACCATCGGTTTGCGAATGATACACTGTGATCATCTTGATTTGTGACCCCATTTCCTTTTAGAAACCCTTCCAAAACGTTGATGTGAAGCAACTATCACGGTTAGTCACAATCGACAACGGTACTCCATGGCGAACGACTACCTCATCAATATACAATTTTGCCATCCTTTCCATAGAGTAAGTCTCTTTGATGGGTAGGAAATGCACCGATTTAGTGAGTCGATCTACTATCACCCATATTGCATCGTAACCCTTCGGGGTTCTAGGAATCTTAGTCACGAAATCCATCGTGATCTGCTCCCACTTCCAAACCGGGATGTCCAATGGTTACAGTTTCCCATACGGTCACTGGTGCTGCACCTTTACCCACAAACAAGTAAGACATCTCTCCACAAAGTAGGCTATGTCCTTCTTCAATCCCGACCACTAATAGTCCCGTCTCAAGTCTCCGTACATCTTGTTAGTTCCCGGGTGAATTGAATATTTCGACTTGTGCTCTTCTTCCAGGATAATTTTCCTCACTTCCCCGAGTTTAGGAACCCAGATCCTCCCGCTAAAACATTTTAGTCCCTGACTGTCGTCCACTAACGAATTCACATGGCCAATTAGCCTCTCCTTCTTAAGATTTTTTTGATGTCAGGGCTTCCACTTGCAATTTCTTTATTTCCTCCAACAGGGTTGGTGTCACCTTAACTCTCATAGCCACAACCTTTAAACTTTTGCTTCTCCCCTTCCGACTTAAGGCGACGGCTACCACGTTGGCTTTCCCGGGGTGATACTCGATCTTACAATTATAGTACGTCAGTAGCTCCATCCATCTTTGTTGACACATATTCAGTTCCTTTTGATCAAAGAGGTGACACAGACTCTTGTGATCCGTGAAGAACTGGCACTTTGTCCTGTATAGGTAATGCCTCCAGATTTTAAGTGCAAAGACCATGACTTCCAACTCTAAATCATGAGTGGGATATCGCATCTCGTGATCCTTTAGCTGGCGAGGTGCGTAAGCGATCACCTTCCCACGTTGCATCAGCACACAACCGAAACCTAGCCTCGATGCGTCGCTATACACCATAAAATCTTCCGTGCCATCTAGAAAACTCATGATTGGAGCACTGCTTAGCATATCATTCAATTTCTGAAAGGCCTGCCTCTGTGATTCCGTACAAGTGAACTTTACACTCTTCTTAGTCAACGAAGTTAATGGTGTTGTGATACGAGAAAAGTATTTGATAAACTTTCGATAGTATCCGGCCAAACCTAGAAAGCTCCAGACTTTCGACGGGTTCTTTGGTGCCTCCCAATCCCGGATTGCCTCCACTTTTTCCGGGTCCACCTTAATTCCTTCTTGAGACACGACGTGCCCAAGGAACTGCACTTCTTGCATCCAGAACTCGCATTTCAAAAATTTCATGTAGAGCTTTTCTCGTTTTAGCAACTCCAACACCGCCCGTATATGATTCTCGTTCTCTTTCTCAGTCTTTGAGTACACCAAAATGTCGTCGATGAACACTATTACAAACCTATCCAAGTAGGTTTGACATACTTTATTCATCATGTCCATGAAAGCTGGAGGGGCTTTGGTCAGACCAAACGACATCACAAGGAATTTGAAATGTCCATATCTTGTGAGAAAAGTCGTCTTCGCTATATCTTCTTCTCTCACCTTAAGATGATGGTAGCCCTCCCTAGAATTGATCTTGGAGAATAAACTTTCTCCTTGAAGTTGATCAAATAAGTCATCTATCCTTGGGATCAGATATTTGTTCTTAATTGTCAACTTATTGAGTTCCCGGTAATCTATGCACATTCGTATAATTCCGTTCTTCTTTTTCACAAAAAGGACCGACGCTCCCCACGGCGAGGTGTTTGGTCTAATGAATCCCTTATCTAGTAATTCTTACAATTGCGACATCATCTCCTTCATCTTCGCAGGTGCCTGTACGGTGCACGCGCGATTGGTGTGGCTCCCGGCACCAGGTCGATCCGGAATTCGACTTCGCGATCCGGGGGCAGATTCGTCAAGTCGTCTGGAAAAACTTCCGATTACTCACTTAGTACTCTCACATCCTCCACTTCACATTTCTCCTTCTTAGCATCTACAACATACACCAAGAATCCTCGACATCCTTTTCTCATACATTTATTTGCCTTAATCATGGAAATCAGACTAGAACTCCTATGTCACCTATTTCCATAAATCACTACCGTCCCTTTATCTGGCAGCAACACACAGATCAACTTCTTATTACAAATAATACTAGCATCATTCTAAGCTAGCCAATCCATCCCAAGCACAATATCAAACTCTCTCATTGCCATCAGGTATAACAACAACGACACTAATCTCCTTTCAATATCTATGACACAACCCTCAAGCACTTCCCTAATAAGCATCTGATTAGCATCGACGGTTTCTACTTCTAACGCCCGATCTAAATGCTTAGGCTTGACGCTTAGACATTTTGCAAAATCAGGGGATATAAAGGAGCAACTCGCTCCTGAATCAAACAATACTCTTGCACATAAAGAGTTCACAAAAAATATACCTGCCACCACATTAGGAAACTCCTACACCTCCACCGCTGTCATATGGAAGGCTCTTCCTTTCGGAAGAGCCGAAACCCACTTCTTCTCCTCCCTTCTTCCACCACCGCGATCCCTAACTTGAGCCGGTCCGCCCCTTTTTACTTGCGGGCAGTCAGATTGCAGATGATCAGGAGACCCACACTAGTAGCAAGCCCTCTTACTCGAAAAATCTCTAAACATATGCCCCGACATTGCACATTGAAAACATGACTTAATCTCCGATCCACATTCTCCTCGATGCACCCGATGACACTTCCCACCAGGCTTATCCCCAAATCTCTAACATCCTCGTGACTTTGTTCTGAATACCTTCCCTTTCCTTTGCATCTGATACCGGCCTATCCTATTTTCTCTTGTCCCCAACTCTCTCCATCACTTGAAGATACTTTTCCTTCTCTATCATCTTGACTGCACTAACGACCGCTTGAAAAATTGTAGGCTCTCTCACCGAAACAAGCTCCCAAAGACTGCTCTTTAGTCCAAAGATATATCGATCCACTTGCCTTTCCTCATTTGGTAAGTACACTTCAGCGAAGCTGGACATCTCGATAAATTTAGAAGTGTATTCTTGCACTGTCATTTCCTTTTGTTCTAGGTTCATAAACTCTTCTTCCAACTTTTTGACTACCACCTGAGGGCATAATTGCACCTTGAATTTCCCATCAAAAACTTCCCACGTCAAACCCTTAGCTGGCGATGATCCTTGTCCGTCTGTTTTAGCATCCCACCACAAGACATCCTCTCAGCATGGACAGAGCACAAATCACCTTGTCTCCCTTCGCACATTTACTAGTATAAAGCACTAGCTCCATCTCCTTGACCCACTTCATCGAAAAGACTGGGTCACATTCTCCCTTATAAGTAGGAGGTTTGCATGCAGCAAACTCCTTATAGCTACAACCTTTGTCACTCGCCTCGTTCACCACTAGAGTTGTTGATGGAGAGTGACCGCCTACCTCGGTTACAATTAGGCTAGACATTTCCATACCTTCCTTACTCTCGTTATTAATCTTGCTTCCTAATGCCGCCTTCTCTTGGTGGGCCAACAAGGCTTGAAGAGTCTCCTGGAGTTTCCCCATTTCAGTGGCAAAAGTCTCGTGTGTCACGAAGCTTGAGCTCGGCCCCGACCGTGAGCTCTTGCGGTTCCCCGTCCCCTCACAGTTTCCGAGCATTCTTGCTGGGAGGTCTCCTTCTCCACTGTTATCTCGACACTTCTTGCCCTACGCGAGACACGAGTCTTAAATTTCTCTCGATTTCCGGTATTGGTCTCCTCAACTTGGGTCGTAGATCTTCGGGACGTCCGTCCATGACCCCGTCTACGACCCCAACCTCTTACTCAGGCTGCAACCTGCCCAACTGGTCCCACAGGCTCTTTAACAAGAACCTCATTCACCGACATTTCCTCTTCCATCGACACTAACCTACTCCGAAATACTCGCTCAAACATGATGACTTCTAAAATAACACATAAACATAATTTAATTTAATCGACCCCACTGCAATAAGATAACTAAGCACGTACATGTACCTGTAAATTTGCAGTTGCATTGGCCAAATGTAATTTCAAACTTACCTTACATGTTATCCCTCATATCTTATTACAATTACCCCCAAGCGGTAACTCATAGGCATCCTATCTATGGGTTGTGTCCCTAATTCCACAGTTTAAGTTTAGGCCCACATGGTCACCTAAATCCCTTAAACTATGGCTCTGATACCAATTTGTAACAACCCAAAAATCGAACATAACATAATATAAAGATAACATCCCAAAATGGGTCCCAATACAAAGCATTCAAAATTTTAGGACAAACAGAATCCAATAACTATCACGACTGAGACGTCTAATAGGTCTACATCTAACAACCACAATCTACCCGAATGCCTTCAACACACTAGGCTCTCAACACTTATTTTTCCCTTAGAAGAAGCGCTTACAGTCCCCTTACCTGAAAATGGGTTTTTAATAATTGAAAACGAGGATTAGACCAAAGGGTCTAGTGAATTCCCAACTTTGAATAGTTGTAAAATAGTTTAAAAAACAATCTTAACTAATAATCACTTCGATAAGCAATAAACATTACAATAATACCCATTAATTTACCAACCAGAATAGATTCTGAACAATAGCAAAGAAACCACACTCTCGGCCCCCAGTAGATCCCCATTCGGCCCCCTAGTAGATGTTGTTCCCGTATGCACAAGAAACGTATTCCAGGCACACGGTGCAACCATCCCCGATGGTTCTCACTAAACCATGGCGTTTAGTCCTCCAAGTAAAATGGTACATTCCACATAACAATATAAAACCCATCGATACAAATGCATAATAACGTTAAATAAAACATTATATTCTTTTCATTAAAGCATAATAGAAGCCAACAACGCAAATCCATTTCCAGCGATATAAAAGTTTGGACAAGGGAACTCACCTTTTAACGAGCACGACACACATTGGAATTAACTCCAATAAGACGGGAAACCTACACAATCGACAATACACAAACACAGCTCCTGATTAGGCCTACTTCCCTCTAGATGAAAATCTCAAGTCCCGAACCCTCATGACTCTGCCAAGGTTTGCTTACGACCGCTTTTGGTTTTGACCGATTCAGGAGATCAAAACCCACGGCTTGGTGTGGGATACGGTGTATCGGGTGGGGTAGCCCCGGGTTTGACATGTCTCGGGTGGCCCGGTTGACAAGTCCCGGGTGACCCTGGTTGACGAGTCTTGGGTGACCCCGGTTACCACATTCCTGGGTGATCCCGGCTACAAAGCTCCCAGGGGATCCCAGCTTCCTCGCTCCTGGGTGATCCCGGTTGAGTTGTTCCTGGGTGATCCCGGTTGAGCTGTTCCCAAGTAATCCTGGGTAGGACACTCCCGGGTGTGGAAGACACCCCCGGGCCCAAGAACAATATACACAACAGCGATGATGGGGTTTTGAAGACTCCCATCGATTTATTCCTTTATTGCTAAAACCAAAACCCTATATTTCAAATAAGGGTTTTTCTCTCATCAATCATGAAAAAGAATTAAATCTAAATATCACCCAAGCTTTCTTAATCATACCTCAATCCTTCAATCTCTCAGAATGGGATTTTTTACAAACACAGAGATTCTTCTATGGCTAAGATTTCAAAAATAGGATAAGAGTTAGATTTCTTACCTCTTGTAGAAGAAATTTCCTTAGTAGACTGCTTTCATGATTTGCTTCTTTGGCAACGATTCCTTCAAGATTATCAATCTCCTACAATGGATTCTCCCTTCTCCTTTCCCATTTCACTATAGCCGCACACCACTAAATGAGAGGAAAAAGAGAGTCTAGGGTTTTATTTCTTATTGCGGTTAATTTCCAAAAAGGCCTCCAAACATTCTAACCTGAACACAACCACACCACTTAGATTTCTCACTAAAATGGAAAGTAAATCACGGTCGTTACAATATATATATATATATATATAGGGAGAGGTTCAAATGAGAACTGCTAGGTGTGTGAGAAGTAGAGAGGCGATCCTAGCCCTTCATGCGGTCAAGATTGGTCAAGAATTATGGCTTTGACTGGTCAAGTTTGGCGGCTTTGACTGGTCAAAATTTGCGGTTATGCAAAAAATAGAGGGTTAATTTCATAACTTTTACAAATAGGCGGCAAATGAGTTCAAATATGAACCTGTGTGTGTAATATCCGTGGCCTTAAATTGCTAATATTGAGTAAAGTTGTGGCTAAAGGCTAGAATAAGAAAGCTTGAGGGCTAGTGATGAAATTTTGAAAAAGATATAAAAAGGGGATAAAATCCCCTAATTTCTCATTATTGCTATCTTGGAGGCGGCTGATTTTGAGAAAAGGAGAATCGAGGAAGGAGGAGCTAGGGTTTTTGGATAGTGTAGCGTAAAGGAATTTGGTAGAAGGTTCTTCATCGTATGTATGCTTTCAATGTTTTTCGTTTAATAGTTGGTCCTTTCTTTATTATTGGTCACTTTGGAAAAGTTGGATTATCACCTGTGGATTGGGTTCCTTTGGGGATGAAATGAATTTTACCATTAATCAAGTCTGTAATCCGATTATTGTTTGTTTTTTGTTACATTAGTGGAGTTTTAGTCTCCTATGAGATCGATATTGGAGTAAGGTGAAAAACCTTCCAGTTTGGACCGATTTTGGAGGTAAGTAAAAAACCCAGTGCGCTCGTCCGGGAGCCGCCTTTCCGGACTAGAGTCATACCCGAGAGAGGAGTATCCGGGAGCTGGGGGAGACCCAGTAATCCCAGGAGTCAGGAGCCCGTGTGAGTCCCCGGAGGGATCGTGAACCCGCGGAGTCCAGTAATCCCAAAGCCAGGAACCCGGGAGAGTCCCGAGAGGGACAGTGAACCCGGGGGAGGCTCGGTGGTCGCAGGAATCAGGGGCCCGAGAGAGTCTCCGGAGGGACCGTGAACCCGAGGGAGACCCAGGTGGTCTTGAGAACCGAAAACCAGGGAGACCGGTGGGATTTAAGCCAAGTCAGGGGGAGCCGACTTATAAACATTTAGGATGTTGATGGAGTGCAGTAGCACTCTTGTCGGGGAAATGTAATGAGAAAACGTTGAAGTTAACCGTGCGTTATTGTGATTTAAAATTGTAGGTGTGCGAGGGTGACTTTGGTGTATGAGATATCCAATGACCATGTGAGTTCCCTTGAACCCTTTTACCATAACGTATTGGCGTATTTTGAAACTCTGATTATGGTACTACATGCTGTTGATCCATACCCTCTCAATGATTTGATAACGACCCTTTTTATACCGAGTGAAATTTATGTTTAAACATTATGTATTAGTGTTTCATCATCAACGATCATACTGAGTCTGTTCAATTATCCCTGATAATCTATAATGTAAACATTCTTATGTAATTCTGTTTCACGCTCAGCGATCTGCTGAGTATGTTCAGTTATCGCTGATGACTTCTTCTATAAACAGATAGACGTAATCCCTAAAGACAAGTTTCACGACAAAAGATGTTCACCGCTAAATCGAAGAGGAAGCTGCTGAACATAGACAAGTCTACTCATGACCTGATGCGGATATCAGTGAAGCCAAGACAAGTCTATACACGAGAAGAAACCTGAGAAAAAGCTTCAGCGATCGCTGAACTTCTTTATATCTTTGAAGGAAGAGATATTCAGCGATTGATGATCACTTAGCTTACGCCTTAAGTCTCTTTTGTCTTATCCTTGCACACATCGTACGATTGTCAAAATGGACATACCTCTGCAAGCAATTCGTGCAACAACTCTGTCAACTACACTGTTCATCATAAGGCCGAAAGCATGTCTGCTAAAGTCAGTTTCATGCAACCAACCAATGATGGACACGTGTAAAGTACCTGCCATGCATTTAATGCATAGGGTATAGATAGAAAGATCAACACTCCATCTGAAGTGTAGCCTTCATCTTTCTATTTATATAGAAACCCTTGTTTTCTATATTCTCCCTATCTCCTATTCTCTATTTCTAGTGCAACCCTCTTAGTGTTTCTTAAGTTTGTTTAGATTAGGTTTTACTTAATCTTATTCCGCAACAAACTTGTAAATTGTATTTTGATTTATCAATAAACAATTTATTAAACCTTAAAATTCTGTGTTTGTATTCAACTCCCCCTTCTACAAACTTGTTAATCACCATCGGGACCAACAAGTGGTATTAGAGCAGATTGTTTAATCTCATAAATAAGATCTTGCTTTATTCTATTCCTTGCTATTCTCAAAACGGCACTCAACACAAACACAAACTACTATGATAATGGTTCGCTCTCAAAACCTCATCGATTTAGCAGAGACAATTTTGCTCTCTGGAAAAATCGAATGATGCTATTTCTAGAAGGTGTAGATCCCACTATACCTGAATACGTAGCAAATGACCCTTACGAACCGTTCAAAATTATTGGTGCAGTTCCAGCTACCACCACCACTCATGTTGTCCCTGAAAGATATGTTGTAAAAGAAATAAGACAATGGAGTGATGAAGATAAAAAGAATGTTGGTTTAGATGCCAAGGCAAAAACCATTATTTCTATGGCTCTGCCTGATGAAGCTTTCCATTCCATCATGCATCTTAAAACTTCTAAAGAAATGTGGGACACTATATGTTTTCAATATGAAGGCACCACTGAAGTCCAAGAAACTCGAAAGATTAACTTGGTAAGACAATATGAAAGTTTTATCGTTGGTAAGAACGAATCCCTATCTGATGTTCACCAGAGATTTAACTGTTTAATCATTGACCTAAGAACTGCTGGTAGGACCTATTCTAATTCAGAGGTCTTAACTAAATTCTTAGAATGTCTTCCTGAAAGATGGGACAATTATTCAATGTGTCTCAAGTTGACAAAAAACTTAAATTGTCTCTCTCTTAGCACCTTATATGGAATATTGCTCAACTATGAGCAATCAAATCTTCTAAAGAAGAATCTTTTAAAAGATTTTAAAGACTCTAAAAGCACTCCTGTTGCTTTAGTCTCTTCAGAGATAATTCCATCTCAGCGATCTACTCTCACTATCATTGAGTTAGATTCTGACACTGAGGAATTATTAGACTCTCATCTTTCAGAGTTTGATGAATCCTTAGAAATCTTGACAAACTCTTTTAAGAGATTTGCAAGAAAGAGAAATTTCAGAAGAAATAAGCCTCTCTCTATAGCTGACAAGCCAAAATCAACTCCTGTTGATAAGGCTACTGCTACTTGCTTTAACTGTGAGAAGATCGAACACTTTGCTAATGAATGTACATCAAAGAAAGTGTTCAAACCCTCTACTTCCAGAAAAACTAGTGATACTAAATACCTTAAGCTGAAAGAGAAATATCAAAAGTTGAAAAATGTTAAGCGAAAAGGTAAAGGTCTTATTGCTGAAGAGCATGACTGGGCTGAGTCAGAAGAATCAAGTTCTGATGAAGAAGAAATTGCTAATCTCTGTCTTATGGATGAGATTAAAGAAGAAGTAGAAGAACCAACAAGAACCTCTATGAGCTATATCTCCTCTCAGGTATCAATCTCTACGAATCCCTCTCTCTCTGAAGCTGAGAGAAGTGGTGTTGTAGATGTGCTAACTGTTAGAACATATTATATTTTCTATTTAGAAGTTTTATAAAGTAATCTACATTAATTGTATTGGGCCTTGTAATGGGTTTGGGCTTAATAGTATACAAGGGATATGGGGTATATATAGGAATCATGTAGCCTAGTTTTAGGTTAACTTGTTTAACTTTCAGGGGGCGTTTGGTTCGCAGAATGATTTCTGATGGAATGGAATCTGTCAATGGAATTGGAATCTGGAAGGAATTGGAATGGAATGTTTTGAAGTTTGACCAACTGTTTTTGTAATCCTCTCATCAGTAACAATGTAGACATACGGCTGCAACTCTCTAGTAGTTGTAGTTGTAGATTTCTGCTTTCAATAATACTACTGATTTTTATCCCTATGATTCCTTGTTATCTCTTCAATCAATACCAATCATGATCTCAATTGGACCTATCAAGTGGTATCAGAGCTAAACAGAAATATCTTTTTCTGAACGATCGAGATCTGATTGGTTTCTGATAAGAACAGTCTGTAAAATTTTGATTTCTGGATTTATTGTGAAATTGGTTGTTCTTTGTTGATTAATTGATTCAGAGGTTATTGTCGATCAACACTAAATCAATAACTAGTTCCAATTTCATTCCAGTTAATCAGATTGGTCGATTTTTGAGTATTACAGATCGAATTTTTTTTACTGTGGTTGGATCGAAATGCTCATTAGAGTCAGATTTAGACAAAGTGATCAACTACAATTGTGCTGAAAAGATGATTTTGAACCTGTGGATAAATTTTCAACTCAAGAATCGATGTATTGAAGATTTTGTTGAAGAAAATGCAAAAATCGTTCCAGATCTACAAGAATTCACAGGATTTCTTTGAAGAACTCGCAGATGTGTGAAAGGATTCGCCAAAAGAAGAATTTGTTGAAGAATTCGTAAGTGTTAGAATTCGCAGAGAACATTTTCTGGACACAACAAATTTTTACAAGTGTGGATTTCGCAAGTAGTTACGTGCGAAAGTTGAGGATTCGCAGACTACTGTGCAATATGTTGTGTGCGAATTCTAAAGGATTCGCAGGCCTCTGGATATATAATGTCAAAGGTTTCGCAGGATGTGTTTTTCCGAAAAGTGGCTTCCAAATAAGAAAATGTTCCAAGTCCAGGATTCGCAGGACAGTGGTTAGCGAATTATGAGGATTCGTGAAGAAAAGCTCTGCGAAAGGCGAGAATTCGCAGACATGAGGCTTGCGAAAGATAAGGATCCGCAATGCAAACCTCTGCGAATTGTGGTTCTCGCTTATGCCATCTTGCGAATTGTGCTTCATGGTGAATAGTGATCTGCGAATTTTGGTGTTTTTGAGAATTCTGACTGTTCTGAACCCTGTTTCATACAAGTTTGCCCTGTTCCTGAGCTTTATACGCGGAATGCATATGTGACATCACTCTTATCATATGTTAGTCACATATCTTTAGCAACTGATCTACATTTCACGAGTGCTCATGTTTTTCAAGTTTTTCAAGTTTTTCAGATTCTGGATTTGATGATTTGGTCTCTGCTTGGATTGAGTTAGCTGCCTGAGCATCTGCAATCATCAATATGGAAATCTTCTTGAGTTGTTAGACCGTTGAGAGCACTTTATCATTCTTTTGACCTGATCACTTTGTAGTGTGAGCGACTGCAATCATTGTTCTGCTATTTGAGTTGTAATTCAGAATCCTGAGAGCTTATAATCATCTTACTGATTCATGAAGAAAGGAGTTCTGGATCTGATTATTCAGTTTTCTGGAAAGAAGTCAGTATGAGTACCTTTCATCAGTTGTTGAACAGTTCTTGCCTTCTAACCCTTGCATTGTAGTGTTGCTACCGGATGCTACCGCCCGTAAGCTGATCAGATGAAGTTCTTAAGCTGAATTCTTATTTCAACTCGTGGTTCAAAGACAGATCAGATGTCATATACTGAAGATGTACTTGGTTGTCATTCTATAATCCATACATATCATTCTTGTGAGAGTTAAGGAATGTGTTGGATTTACTAGAGATAAAAGTTGTCTTTATGTGCACTCAGTGTCTACATCAAATCTGATATTTCAGTTAATACTTCAAGGATAAGAGATACTTTCTAGGGGGATCAAGAGGAGATTTGAAGTTTACGCAACACTAAGTTTTATAAAGAAATCAAAGGGGAGAGGAGCTGAAGCTGGAGCTGATTAGATAATGATTACTTTACAAAACTTAGGGGGAGAATGTTAGAACATATTTTATGTTCTATTTAGAAGTTTTATAAAGTAATCTACATTAAATGTATTGGGCCTTGTACTGGGTTTGGGTTTAATAGTATACAAGGGATATGGGGTACATATAGGAATCATGTAGCCTAGTTTTAGGTTAACTTGTTTAACTTTCATTTTCTTGTAATTTCCAGTCTTCAACAATGTAGTCTACGGTTGCCTTGGTGCTAGTAGTTTAGTTTATTTTCAGTATAATAAACTACTGATTTCTATCCCTCCAATCTCTTGTTCATCATTCAATCAAACCATTCATGATCTCAATTGGACCTAACACTAACAATTGATCTGTACAATGCATTGAATAGCAAAACTCTAGCTGAAAATAAAAATATTGATTTAACTGAACAACTAGAAAAATGTCATGAAAGGATCAAGGAACTAACTCTTTTAGAAGAAAGTTTAAAAGATCAAGTCATTGTAAACGAAATTATCAGTATTGAATGTGAACAAGCCATCGCTGCTCTAAAAGCATAAAAGGCAACGGTTGAAGGATGGTGTAAATCCTCAACTAAGATTACTGAGATTATAAGTGCTCAAATCCCTGCCAGTGATAAAACCGGTCTTGGTTTTTGGAAAATACATGATGAACCTAAAGAAGATAGTTTCATGCTTAAGTTTGGAATGTTTGTCTCTTCCATCCCTGACACTTCTTATACTCAGTGCTCTTCATCTTCTAATCCTATCCCTGAGAAATTATCAAAAGGATCTAAGTCCATAGATAAAGGGAAATCCATCTCCCATCCTCAGAAGGCTACCAAGAAAGCAAACCTGAAAGTTCTTTCTAAACCATCAGTAAATCAACCTTCTAGCTCTAAAACAGAAATCTTTGATATCTGTTCTCCAAAGCTGAAAGTTGATCTTAAGCCTAAGAAATTTGAAGAACTTAAAGTTCCTCCTAGATCTTATGCTAAAGGTATTCTTGGAGTTGACCCTGCTCATCTAAAGTTTTCTAATCATACTGCTCATGGTCCTAAAGCCACCATTAAATATAGAAAATGTTATCATTGTGGACTCACTGACCATATTGCCAGTAAATATCCTTCTACCGCGATAGGTGATAAGTTAGCTAAAGTGAAGATGTATGCCCCAAAAGCTAAGAAGGTCATAAAAGCTGAGAAAACTACCAAGGTGAAAAATACCACTAAGGTTAAGAAATTAACCGAAGTGAAGGTTACCACAGAAGTTGAATCTTCAACTGCCATGAATATTACTGAACCTTCCATCTCCACTAACCCTACTGGACCCATAGAAAAGTGGGTACCAATCAAAACTTAATCTTCCTTATGTTTGCAGGGATCGAAGGGTATCTGGTATCTAGATAGCGGATGCTTTCGACACATGATTGGACAACAAGACCTACTTACTGAATACAAGGAAGAGAAAGGCCCCCCAGTGACCTTTGGTGGAAATGAAAAAGGATATACCCGAGGGTTTAGCGTCCTTAGTAATGGGACAACTACCTTCAGAAGAGTTGCTTACGTAGATGGACTGAAGCACAATCTTTGAAGCATCAGTCAGCTATGTGACAAAGACTACGAAGTTTGCTTCAACAAGAAAGCATGTTCTGTGATGAGTGAAAATGGAAAACTTGCTCTCAGTGGTTATCGTATGGAAAATGTCTATGTAATAGACATGGACTCTACCACCACTGAAAATGTTTGTTTTCTATCTAAAGCCTAATCTAATGTCAACTGGTATGGCATAAAAGACTCTCTCATATCAATTTCAAAACCTTGAATTCTCTATCTTCTAAAGAACTGGTCTATGGTCTTCCTCAGCGCTCATATTCCAAGGAATCTCTATGTTCAGCCTGTGAGAAAGGAAAACAGAGTAGAGCTAGTTTCAAGTCAAAACAAGTCCCATCAGTGACAAATCCTCTTCAACTATTGCATATGGATTTATTTGGCCCTGTGAATATTCCATAGTTGGAAAGAAATACACTCTTGTCATTGTTGATGAATACTCTCGCTACACATGGGTTATTTTTCTTCGCTGCAAAAGTGACACTCCAGAAGAACTAATATCTTTTGTTAGAAAGATGGAAGTGCTGAATAATCTTACTGTTCACTCATTAGAAGTGATCATGGAACTGAATTCAAAAATAGTTCCCTGAACAATTTCTTTGAAAGTAAGGAAATTTCTCACAACTTCTCCTTTGTAAGAACTCCTCAGCAGAACGGGGTCGCTGAAAGAAGAAATAGAACAATCAATGTTGCAATTCTCATCTCCCTATTTAGTTCTGGGTAGAAGCTGTCAACACTGCATGCTTTACTCAAAACAGATCTCTGATTGTAAAACGTTTTGGAAAAAAAACCTATGAACTATTTCACGAAAGGAAACCCTCTATCAGTTTTCTTCATATCTTTGGTTGTCAATGCTTCATCCTAAACAACAAAGATTCTCTTGGAAAGTTCGACCCAAAAGCAGATGATGGAATATTTCTTGGATATTCCTCTATCTCTAAATCCTACAGAGTTTTCAATAAGATAAGACAAATTGTAGAAGAAACAATTTATGTCACCTTTGACGAATCCCGTTCAGCGAATTCAAAACCTATCGCTGACAATGAAGAATTAAATGCTTGGATGTTCTCTCATTATAGAGAAACAGAACCCTTCTTCAGAAATCATCAGCACACAGATCATTCAGTCGCTGATGATGATCAAAACATCATACCACCCAATGTTGAATCCAACTCATGGGTTTCAGCTAAGCCTCTTAACACACTCCCTCCATCAGATCTTCCCTCGTATGAAAACCTATCAGAAAAATGGTATGTCTGACAATCAACAATTGCCCAATGTTGAATCCAACTCATGGGTTTCAGCTAAGCCTCTTAACACACTCTCTCCATCAGATCTTCCCTCGTATGAAAACCTATCAGAAAAAATGGTATGTCTGACAATCAACAATTGATAGCTGATGAACCTCAAGCTTCTTCATCAGTGAACATTCCTATTGTTGATCCAACTTCTGAAGTGAGCGATCATGCTCATGCTCAGCAATGGACCAAAGATCACCCCATAGATCAAATCCTTGGTGATCTCGATGCTGGGATTCAGACTCGACGAAGTTCAGGTAATATATGTCTCTTTGTCAACTTTCTTTCTTTATTAGAGCTAAAGAAGACTGATGATGCCCTAAGAGATCCAAACTGGGCCAGCGCTATGCAAGAAGATATAACTTATTTTACTCGAAACAAAGTTTGGAATTTCGTTCCCAGACCATCTGATAAGACTGTTATAGGCACCAAATGGGTGTTTAGAAACAAATTAGATGAACATGGGACTGTAACCCGCAACAAGGCTAGACTTGTTGATCAGGGATACAGACAAGAGGAAGGAATAGACTATGATGAAACCTTTGCCCTTGTGGCTAGGCTCGAAGCAATTCGACTCTTCTTAGCTTATGCAGTTCACAAAGACTTCAAAGTATATCAAATGGATGTAAAATCAGCCTTCCTAAATGGAAAGCTGAATGAAGAAGTCTATGTTGAACAACCCCCAGGGTTCTCTGACCCTAAGCGTCCAAATTATGTATATAAATTGGATAAGGCTCTCTATGGTCTAAAACAAGCCCCTCGTGCTTGGTATGACACTCTCTCCTTATTTCTTATCTCTGAAAAGTTTGAACGTGGTAAAATTGATAATACATTGTTTTTCAGAAATATAAATGGTCACATTATTCTTGTACAAATATATGTTGTTGACATAATATTTGGTTCTACTAACCCATCTCTGTGTACTCACTTAGTTGAAAGAATGAAGAAATAATATAAAATGAGTATGATGGGTGAACTAACTTACTTCCTTGGACTTCAGATCAGGCAAACTGAAAAAGGTACTTTTATCAACCAAGGTAAGTATGTTAAACACATGCTGAAAAAGTTTGATCTTACTCAAACCTCAGTGATGAAAACTCCTATGGCACCTCTTCTATAATTAAATAAGGATTCAACTGGAAAACCTGTTAATGTCATTGCTTATAAAGAAATGATAAGCTCCCTGCTATATCTTACAGCAAGACGACTTGACATCATGTACTCTATTGTCTTTGCGCTCGCTATTAATCTGAACCAAAGGAATCCCATCTCATCGCTGTCAAGCGAATTTTCAGATATCTGAAGGGAACTCCTAACCTCGGTCTTTGGTATCCCAAAGATTCAGGGTTCGATCTAACTGGATATTCAGATAGTGATTTTGCAGGTTGCAAACTTGATAGAAAGAGCACCACTGGTGGATGTCAACTTCTAGGAGGAAAGCTGGTAAGTTGGACAAGTAAAAAGCAAAATTCAGTGTCCACTTCCACAGCTGAAGCTTAGTACGTAGCCGCCGGAAGTTGTTGTGCTCAAGTCTTATGGATGAGAAATCAACTATTAGATTACGACCTTCAACTATCAAAGATTCCAATCTATTGCGAAAACACTAGTCCCATCGCTATAGCTTTGTACTACACTCAAAGACAAAACACATCGAGATCAGATATCATTTTATCAGAGATCATGTGATGAATGATGATATTGAACTCTAGTTTATACCTACTGACTATCAACTCGCTGATCTTTTCACCAAACCTCTTGATGAGACAAGATTCAACTTTCTCATCAGCGAGCTTGTCATGCTGAATCTTGAAGATTAACTCTTCATCTTTCACGCATTATGTCAGTGATACAGAGTTCCCCATCATCATCTGCTCTCTACATAAATATCTCTGACTCTCAGGTAATATTCCCAAATCTCTATCACTGAATGATATTCAGTAAGTTTTCTAAATCTAAACCAAATCACTCTATTTCCTTAAGTGATTAAAAGATTTTTGAAAAACTTACCACTGACAATTTCTTATCAGTGATTCTTTCAAAAGAAAACCTATCTCTGACCTTTCTTCAGAGATACTTTCTAAAAATAAAATGAAGCAGTTTTTCTCTCTCCTGTGACGTCATTTGAACCGACAATCCATGATATTCCTCTTCCTCTGACACGTTCGTCCGTTGCAATTCTATCAAATCAACTTCGTGGGACGTGTCCATGTCATGATGAGCATTTGTTTTCGCAATAGATTGGCACAAAGCTACACACAACTTCGTGGGACGTCTCCAAATATATAAGGAATACCTTTTTCCATTCTTATCTTTTTACGCTCACTTAAAACTTACTAAGCAAGAAAAGGCACTCAAGGAACTCAAAGCAGACAAAAACTCAAATCTTCAAATCATCAAGATTTTCAGGTTTTTTGTTCTTCCCATTCTTTCATCTTCAACCTTATTAAATCCTAAATATTCTATTATTTTGGACTTTAAAATGTTTCTTCAATTTAAAATCATTTCTTTTGATTTTATTTTACTCTAAAAACATTTGGTTTTTCAAAAATGTTCTTTCTCTTTCATAAAGAACACTGTTTTACTCTAAAAACAACTTTGTTTTTCTATGTTTCTTTTTAAACAAAGAAACTAGTAAAATATTTACATTGTTCTTAGACTCTAAACCATCTATTCTCCTCTACTTCTTTCCACTCAGAAATGGCCCAAGCTACTCTACTTGCTTCTAAGAATGTGAATTTCACCGTCACTGAATCTGAAATCCCAAAGAACAACCACCTGGTGAGGTTGGACTCTGACGCTGAAAAGTACCCACATCTGGTGGAAGAAGCTACATTTCTGAAGAAATCATGCATTGATTATTCTCTCACTATGGATCCCAAACCTTCAAAGACTCTACTTCAACAATTCTGGTTCACAGCTGATGCGACCACTGTGACAAACATGAAAGGTGAAGTGGTCCCTGCCATCTCCTTCACTACTAAACTGGGTTCCGCTTTCCTCACTGCTTTTGGTCTCCGCAAGGCTCTCCGTTTCCCTGCAAAGACCAACGCAGGCTTTGACTCTCTTCCAACCGACGTTGAGCTCATCAAATTTTTGGATGATATGGAAGACTCGTGGGAAAACAAGCATCGCTCCCAGATTCCAAATAAAAAGCTGACTAAGATTCAGAAGGCGAACATGCCTTTACAGCTCAACTATATCTTCACTCATATCATTCAAAGTATAAGTGGAAAGATAAGGTCACTAGACCTGGACAATAAGATGCAACACAAATTGGATTACTCAGTGATCTTCGGAAAGCATTACAACTATGCTGGAGCGATCTTTGACGATCTGGTGTCGAAGATCGAGAAGACTGAGAGGGATCACAAGATCCCATATGTTCGTTTCGTTTGCACCTATCTCCATTTCCTCTACGCTGAGAAGTACCCCACTTCCAATGATGATACTTTCTTAAAGGTGGGCCAACGAGCACTGGAGATCAAGCATGCTGACACTAAGGTAAGTCTTTCTACCTTACGTACCCGCCTCTCGTTCCATTCTTCTACTTCAGCGGCCACTCATGAGGTTCCTTCTTCTGCTACCCCTGCCGCTACCACCACTTCAAAATGACCATCAACTGCTCTCTAATGGTCCCTCTAAGAAGGCCAGAAAGACCAAGGAGTCAACACCTTCGGGAACTATACCTGAAGAAGTTTCTCAGCAAACTACTTTGGATGCTTTCGTGGGTATCTCCTCCACAACAGCTGCTCCAACATCAACTGTGTCAGTGATAACAATTGCTGCCACCGCACCAGTGACAACCGTAATTCCCTTAGTTACTCAACACCAAGCAACTGAGGTAATTCCACATGCTCCCTCAAATTCTTCTATCCCCATTGCTCCTTCTTCTACTATTTTTTTGGTCAATAACCCTCTTATCATTTCGCAGCAACCTCTTCCTGTTGCATCCGTAGGACCTGATACTCAAACAACTCCTCCAAATTTTGAAGGAGATATGAAAGTTTACAACATGTTTGATCTATCAGGTACTCCTAAACCCATATACACATCTCCCATCTCTCTATATAAACCTGAGCAATGTTTGGCTTAACCACCGACTTTTCTTTCAGGTCCTAATTTGGGAACAGTTGACGCCCACGTCAACAAACTTTCAGATAAAGTGGACTCTCTTTCCACTTCCCTGAACATCACCACCAGCGCTGTCAATCAAGCTGGTGAGGAACTGAAGAGGTTAACCGCTGCCTCCACCTCAAAGGCCAAATCCTCTCAAATCACAACTCTTCAAGAGGAAGTCGTCAAAATCAAGGAGGACTTGGTTGTTAATCATCAACAGGTTCAATTCCTTCAGGGACAATTTGGCTCCCTCAGCACTGAAGTCAGGGGTCTATCGTCTAAAGTGGACTCCTGCACAACAGTCCTCCAACAAGTCCTGAACAAGCTGAATGCACCTGCTCCAGCGCCAACGCCTTCATTCATGGAAAATGATGAAATGTCACTTAATGTAGCCATTGAATTTATTCATCAGGCTACTTCTGAGATCCCTGTCATTGAAGGACGTTTGGAACGATTGGAGGCTGAAGTTCGTTCTCTGACCACTTCTCAAGTTGCGCCATCGTCTGCTGAACTCCCCCTTGTAGATAATGACAAAGAGGGAGAGAGATCTCTAGAAGAAGAAAATTCAAAGAAGTTGCAGTTGAGGTTCATACGGAAGAACCTCCCTCTCAAGTTGAGGGGGAGAGGGTCGCTGAAATTCAAGCCCCTGCCTCTTCTTCACTTGCTCAAATTCTTGAAGAAGAAGAAGAGGATGAGGAAGATGATGAACATCTTGATCTCCATGATCAAGAGAACCAAGATGATGAAGATGATGATGGAGAGGACCAATCTGTTTGGTTCTCAACTACAAATACCTCATAAGCGACATCTTCCAAAGGAGTTGTGATTTCTAAAGTAGGGGGGAGAAGGGAAACAACTTCAGGTGCTCCATCCCAAGGCAAGCAGAAGGGAATAGATGCCGAGGGAAACCTGAAACTTGTTACACAATCTGAGGGGGTGAATCCTTCTCAGGTATGTCTTTCCATCGTCCATATCTCCTTCTACACCTACCAAACCCCTCTCTCATTCTAAGCCTTTATCTTTC
Organism: Arctium minus; assembly: GCA_954870635.1. Lineage (NCBI taxonomy): Eukaryota > Viridiplantae > Streptophyta > Magnoliopsida > Asterales > Asteraceae > Arctium > Arctium minus. The sequence continues at coordinate 104,198,933 of OX941084.1, read as the reverse complement.
TTCTTCCTAAAATACATTAACTTCTTCTTTAATTTTTTTGATCAGTCAGTTCTCTCCCCTGCTTAGGGGAACTGAACTCCAAATAATCCCATCTTCTACGGCTGAAGAATCAATAATCCCAATCTCATTCAGTGAGGTTGAAGGAGAAGAAGAAGAAGCTCTGATCCATCCAGGAAGGCCCTCTAAACCAGCTTAATGGTCGGAGGAAGAATTAAATAAAATAACAGAGATGATCTATCACCTAGAGAGTCAGCGTCTAAAAATCCCTCTTCAATTCTCTTCAAAAGAGTCGAACTTCCTAACTGAAGCTGAAATTGAAGAATCCGTCAGAGCTGAGAAGCTGATTGCTGAATGCCAGAAAGATGCAACTCTAGCTCTCAAGGTTCAGTCTTCTCAGTTCAAAGATAAGAAGCTAAAGAAAATTCTAGTGGAGGTTCAGGCTGCTCTACTTAAAGAAATTGAAGAGGAGCGCTCAAAAGAAAAAGAGGTCAACGATAAAACACTTGAACGGTGTAAACAAAATATTGAATATCGCTCTGACCCAATGAAGATCATAGTCGTTGTCATATCTGGGAGAAAGAAGAAGGACCAAACATCAGTAACAATGGAGATAACCAGAGAGGATGGAAGCTTAAAGGCAATGTTCGTTTCAAGACTTGAAAGCTTTGGCTACATGGAATGGTTAGAGTTCAAGGAAGCACTAAAGAAGTCAAAGTCAACCTACAAAGGCTATGTTGAAGGTATCATTGAAGCCCTCATCAACAGAGTCGTTGAAGTATTAAAGGTGCCATCTACTCTTCCTCCCAAGCCAAGGCAATCCAAAAGAAAGCCTGCCTCCTCCACCTCTGATAATGTCACTGCAATCAAGAACGACACCTCCATCAAATTCTCAAAAGAAGAACTGTTCGGGCCTCCTCCTCATCTTTTAGTTCTTGATCTATCCCTACCTCCTGGTGGACCATTCATCGTAGGACAAGTGCTAAAAAATCCTTTCGGGATCTTCTTTAGAGATGATGAAGAACAACTCAGATTCCAAAGAGTCTCTGAGATCCCTATATGTCCTCTAAATCATCTAAAATATCTACTGTGCTTATGGTGTACCTACTCTTCTCTAGCTGAACCGATCAAAACAATCATCAAACAAGAATCAACTGATCGATGGCAAAAAGGAGAAGAAGTACCTGATTACATGATCAAGCGCTTAAAATCCTATCTAGATAGTTGATAGATTTTTTTTCTTACTTTTTGAAATCTGTTAGTTAGACTTACAGTAGTTAGTTCTTCAGTTGTACTTAGAGTTTTCATCTCTCTTGTAATTCTTCCTTTGAATTAATGAAAAATTCAGTGAAGTACTTAACTCTATCAGTACTGTAAAAGATCCCTCAAAATAGTAGTTGGGAAATGTATGTTATGAGTCCTGATTATTCCTCATTTTGATTTAAAAGTAAATTTCTTCATAGTTAATTTGTCATTATCAAATAGGGGGAGATTTTTGATCCATACTCTCTTAGTGATTTGATAACGACCCTTTTTATACTTTGTGAAAATTATGTTTAAACATTATGTATTAGTGTTTCATCATCAACGATCATACCGAGTTTGTTCAGTTATCACTGATAATCTCTAATATAAACATTATTATGTATTCTTGTTTCACTCTCAGCGATCTACTGAGTATGTTCAGTTATCGCTGATGACTTCTTCTATAAACAGATAGACGTAATCCCTGAAGACAAGTTTTGCGACAAAAGATGTTCACCGCTGAATCGAAGAGGAAGCTGCAAAACAAAGACAAGTCTACTCATGACCTGATGCGGATATTAGTGAATCCAAGACAAATCTACACACGCGAAGAAACCTGAGAAAAAGCTTCAGCGATCGCTGAACTTCTTTATATCTCTGAAGGAAGATATATTCAGCGATTGATGATCACTTAGCTTATGCCTCAAGTCTCTTTCGTCTTATCCTTGCACATATCGTACGATTGTCAGAATGGACATACCTCTGCAAGCAATTTGTTCAACAACTCTGTAAACTACACTGTTCATCATAAGGCCGAAAGCATGTCTCGTAAAGTCAGATTCATGCAACCAACCAATGAAGGACACGTGTAAAGTACCCTGCCATGCATTTAATGCATAGGGTATAAATAGAAAGATCAACACTCAATCTAATGTGTAGCCTTCATCTTTCTATTTATATAGAAACCCTTGTTTTCTATATTCTCCCAATCTCCTATTCTCTATTTCTAGTGCAACCCTCTTAGTGTTTCTTAAGTTTGTTTAGATTAGGTTTTATTTAATCTTATTCCGTAACAAACTTGTAAATTGTATTTTGATCTATCAATAAACAATTTATTAAACCTTACATTTCTGTGTTTGTATTCAATCCCCATTCTACAAACTTGTTAAGCACCTTCGGGACCAACACATGCAAATATGTTTTTATTCACTAATGCATATAAATTTCTTACATGAAGTAAATTATTTAATGAATGTTGATCTAGCATGTTATGGATTGCCTTTCGAAATATTCATATTAAATGCTTATTAAGTATGTTTGTGTAGAGTCGGGATTGCATAGTAGAAACGTTGTACCTTGGGATTGTTACGATCGTTCGAAGGAAAACTTTAACCCGATGTGCATGAAATTCGTTTTCCGCATACGTGGGGGAAACGTGGAGTCTGCTTGGGCCCCGGAGGCTAGAGGGGAGTCTGCTTGGGCCCTGATCGTGGTTGATAGCGGTTGTGGCTAGACGGTAAAAGATCACTATACAATGCCCATGCTTGATGTTATTTTACTTTGTTGGATTTCGTATGATTTAATTGTTGTTTTACTTAATATTTACAACTGTTTTAGAGAGGGAATTCACTAGACCTCATGGTCTAACCCTCGCTTTCACAAGTCAAAACCATTTCAGGTAAGAGTGGTAGTGGGGTATCCACTAAGGGCAAGGAGATGATCCCAGGTAGAGAACTGGGAGAGGCTTAGAGTGTCCAGCTGCATAGATCTTTATTCGTAGCTTAGTATAGATGATCTCGGCTATGGAAGTGTTTCCGCTGCTAGTTTCGAATACTCTGTCTTCGCATTGAATGGTATTGGGACCCGTTCGGGATTTTAATTAATATGTCTTGTTGGATGTTTTGGGTTGTTACATTTGGTATCAGAGCCGTAGTTTAAGATATTTGGGTGACCGGTCGGGCCTAAACTTAAACTGGGAGTTGGGGGACACAACCGAGATATAGGATGCCTTTAGGAAAAATCACTTTAGATGCATTAATGATAAGGTAGCAAGGGTTGTCATGTAAGGTAAACTTCGAATTACACCTGGCCAATGTAATTGCAAATTTACAGGTATATGTATGTGCTTAAATGGCCTTATTATGTGACTTTATGGTCAAGTGTTTGTCATATGTAGTTATTTTAGTTCTCGTCATGTCAGAGAGATCAACAAGGAGCTGGTTAGTGCCTGTTAAAGTGGCAATCACAACCAACGAAGTCCTTGCTGAGGGGCTGGTGGACCCACCTAGGAAAACTACTACTCGTTAGGGGGGGAAGGGGTCGAGGAAGATCGTCCCAAAGGGCTAAGACCCATGTTGAAGAAACCACCACTGGGACCCAAGGTCGGGTAATGACTCATGTTCCTCGTAAGGTGAGAAGTGTTAAAATGACGATAGACCGAGAGGTGTCGCAGCAAGAGAGATTTGCTACTGGAAGAGGTCGGGGGAATGCAATGGGCCACGGTCGATGTGGAGCTCAGGCCTTCGTGACCCAAGAGGCCTTCACTACTGAAATGGGAAAACTTGAGGAGACTTTGCAGGCCTTGTTGGCATAACAAGGGAGGTCGATATCGGGAAGCGGGGACAAGAGTGAGAGTAAGGAGGGCACATAGATGTCTAGCGTACCTCTGACCGAAATAGGTAATCATTACAGATCAAAAACTCTAGTGGTGAATGAGTCCGCATCTAAGGGATGCAACTACAATGCGTTCGCCTCATGCAAGCCCCTTACTTACAAAGGGGAGTGCAACTCGGTTTTAGCAATGAAGTGGGTTAAAGAGATGGAACTGACTTTTGATACTTGTAAATAGGGGTGAGCAAAACCCGACTGACCCGAATAACCCGCCCGACCCGAAACTCGATTAACCCGAAAAAACCTCACCCCCGAACCCGACTTATTTCTCGGATACAACGGATCGGGTTGGGTTTCCAAAACCTCACTCCTGACTAGTGACTCCTCTTCTCAAACGTCTCTCACTCTTCTTGATCGACTCGATCTCTCTCACTCTTCTCGATCGACTCGATCTCTCTCCCTCTCACAGTCCCACCGGGGAACAAAACCTATTAATCCACTGGCGCCCACCAGCCACCGACGTCCCACAGTCCCATCGACGCCCTCCCACTCCCCTAGTCCCACCGGTGTACATCGACTCTACGTCTCCACCCACGACTTCACCGGGCACCTGCGCATCTTTTGGCTTTGCTAAGTAAGTTTTACTGTTTTAGGCCTTCTTGTTCTTGTAGTTGAAATATTTATGGATTGTTATTTGCTAAGTAAGTTTCGTCGACTCCATCCATCTACTATCTTGGAATTGAAATTTGGAAAACAATAGGATTTTTAGAATAATCTTGTAGAAGTTGTAGTTGAATCCTTTTGATTTTAGACCATGGATTGTGTTTCAAATCAATTGAGCCTTCTGAAACCCTACCCGAAAACCCTACTCGAATCTACCCGAAAGCCAACCACCCAAAACCCGAAGTATCTGAACTATATTCGGTCGGATTTTGGGCCTTCTACCCAGTACCCGATATCCGATTGGGTTTAGGGTTTACGGCCCCGACCCGACCCGTCTGATGCTCAACCCTACTTGTAAATGTGCGGAGGGGGACAAGGTGTTGTATGCCTTGTCTATGCTGAAGTCAGACGCTGTCTTCTGGTGAGATGCCGAGACGTGGGGGGGGGTAGGATCGTCTGCAACAAAGGATATGGATTGGGAGACGTTTGTTAAGAAATTAAAGGCTTAGTTTTGCCCGTTGCAGCAATCAAGAAGTTGGAGGAGGAATTCTTGGGTCTAGAGCAGAAGGAGAAGACGGTACGAGAGTACACCTCCAAGTTCATAGAAAAGTCTTATTTTGCTGAATTGTATGTGTCGACTAAGGAACGACAAGTGGAGCGGTACATCTATAGGTTGAAGAGCAGCATCTGAGAGTTGGTTTCGACCTGGAATCCAACCACATTCCAAGCGGCCATTAATGTTGCTGAACTAACGGAGAAAGAAAAGAACCGCCAAGCGAGAAAGGCGGGGAAAAGAGGGAATGGGACGGGCTAGAAATGATAGAAAGAAGGGGAACACCTTTAGATCATATGTTTGCGAGGATTGTGGAGTGTTAGCCAAGCCATGTAGGAAGTGCTACTGTGTTCACCAGGGAGAGTGCATGTCCGACTTGAGATCTTGTTAACAGTGTGGTTTACCGGGTATCACATTGTGAAAGACTATCCTAAAGGGAAGTCATGTTTTCAGTGTGGGTCAACTGAGCACATGCAATCTGATTGCCCACAGTTTAAGACGGGAGGATCTACGCAGTTTGAAGGACGACTGGGAGCCAAGGGAAAGGAGAAGATGCCTAAATCGGCGCATCCAAAGGGACGTGCCTTTCATATGACGACGGTGGAAGCGGAGGAGGCCTCGGAGGTGGTGACAGGTACATTTCTGGTGAACTCTTTATTTGCCAAGGTGTTATTTGATTCAGAGGTGAATCATTCTTTTGTGTCGCCTAATTTTGTGAAATGCTTGAAAGTGAGGCCTAAACGTTTAGAGAGGGCATTAGATGTGTAAACGACCAAGGATAATCGAGTTTATACTAAATACGTACTGGAGGATTGTGTTATAGACATAGAAGGAGGTCTAGTACCCATGAAATTGTACTCTATGGCTATGGTGGGGGAATTCGATATTGTGCCGAGGATGAATTGGTTAGCCAAGAATGGCACCAATATTGTCTGCAACAAGAAGCTAATTCGGGTACAACTATCCGATAAGGGGACAATAGTTATTTATGGAAATCGTCGAAATAGAGGGACTAGCCTCATGTCTATGATTAAGGCCACTAAGTGTCTAAGAAAAGGGTGTGCGTGATATTTGGCATACGTTGTAGATGTCAAGAAGGAAAAGCGCGGAGTAGAGGATGTAAAAGTGGTAAGTGAATATCCGTATGTATTCTCAGAAGACTTGACAAACCTGCCCCTAGATCGTCAGGTGGAGTTTTGCATTGATTTGATGCCTGGAATCACACCAATAGCTCGTGCCCCTTATAGGTTGGCACCATCAGAGATGAAAGAGATGATGTCTCAGCTGCAAGAATTGTTAGATAAAGGATTCTTTAGACCTAGTATCTCACCTTGGGGTGCACCTATACTCTTCGTGAAGAAGAAGGACGGGACTATACGAATGTGCATAGATTACCATGATCTTAACAAGGTAACAGTTAAGAACAAGTATCCACTTCCAAGGATAGACGACCTGTTTAATCAGCTGCAAGGAGCTAGTTGTTTCTCTAAGATTGATCTAAGTTCGGGATACCATCAACTCAAAGTAAGAGAGGAAGACATACCCAAAATGGCTTTTCGGACCAGATATGGACATTATGAGTTACTTGTGATGCCATTTGGTTTAACAAATGTGCCAACAACCTTTATGGACTTGATGAATAGGGTGTGTCAACCTAACCTGGAAAAAAACGTGACTGTGTTCATAGATGACATTTTGGTGTACTCAAAATCTGAAAAAGAATATGGAGAGCATCTACAGATCATTCTGGAGTCGCTGAAGCGAGAAAATCTTTATGCAAAATTTTCGAAGCTTGAATTCTGGTTGAGAGAGGTGCAGTTTCTTAGATACGGGGTGTCTCAAGATAGGATCAAAGTAGACTCGTATAAGATCGAAGTGATACAAGATTGGGAAAAACCTAAAAACCCGTCAGAGGTTCAAAGCTTCCTTGGACTGGCAGGTTATCATCGACATCAGAGGTTCGAAGCTTCCTTGGACTGGCAGGTTATCATCGAAAGTTTATCAAGGATTTCTCGCACATAGCAATGCCGTTGACCTCCTTGACTAAAAAGAGTGTAAAGTTCACGTGGTCGGAAGCACAATGTGAATCCTTTCAGAAGCCGAAGGACATGTTAAGTAACACTTCGATTTTGGCACTACCGGAGGGTACGGATGACTTCGTAGTGTATAGTGATGCATCTAAGATGAGATTGTAATGTGTTCTTATACAGTGTGGGAAAGTGATTGCGTATGCGTCTTGTCAACTAATAGATCACGAGACACAGTATGCTACTCATGATTTAGAAACGACGGTCGTTGTCTTTGCTTTGAAGATCTAGCGACATTACCTTTACGGGATAAAATGCTAGATTTTCACGGACCACAAGAGTCTTTGTCACCTCTTTGACCAAAAAGAATTGAATATGAGACAAAGGAGGTGGATAGAATTACTAATGGATTATGATTGCAAGATCGAATATCATCTTGGAAAGGCCAATGTAGTGGCCAACGCCTTGAGCCGAAAAGAGAGAAGCAAAACTGCAAAAGTTGTGGCTATGAGAGTGGAAGTGACGTTCAATCTGCTAGAGGAGATAAAGAAATGGCAGGTAGAAGTGTTGACGTCGGAAAATGTTAAGAAGGAACGAATGATCGGTAATGCAACCGCCTTGACGGAGGATAGTCGAGGGTTGAAGTGTTTCGATGGAAGATGTGGGTTCTGAAGCTCGGTGATATTAGAAAGGTGATACTGGAAGAGGCACACAAGTCAAAGTATTCAATCCACCCTGGAACTAATAAGATTTACGGAGATTTAAAACAGATTTACTGGTGGCCGGGTATGAAGAAGGATATAGCTCACTTTGTGGAGAGGTGTTTGACTTGTCTGCCAGTGAAGGTGGAACATCAATATCCGTATGGAAAACTCCAACCATTGGATATTCCGATTTGTAAATGGGATCAGATCACGATGGATTTCGTGACCAAATTGCCTAGAACCCTGAAGGGCTATGACGCGATATGGGTGATCGTGGATCGACTTACTAAATTGGCACACTTTCTACGCATTAAGGAGACGTACTCTATGGAAAGGTTGGCAAAGTCGTATATCGACGAGATAGTGACCCGTCATGGAGTGCCATTATCTATACTATCCTACTGGGATAGTCGTTTCACGTCAACGTTCTGGAGGAGCTTTTAGTGAGATATGGGGTCGTGAATCAAGTTGAGTACAACATACCATCCTCATACTGACGGACAAAGTGAGAGAACCATTCAAACACTGGAAGATATGTTTAGGGCATGTGCCTTAGACTTTCAAGGTTCGTGGGAGAACCATTTGGTGTTGATCGAGTTTTCTTACAATAACTGCTATCATGTGAGCATCAAGGCGACTCCGTATGAAGTATTGTATGGATGGAAATTTCGGACACCCGTATGCTTGAATGAAGTTGGGAAAAAGCAATTGGCAGGACCAGAGTTAGTACAGATAACCACAGACAAGATAGTGCAAGTGCGAGTGAGATTGAAGGTGGCACGTGACCGACAAAAAAGTTACGTGGACAAACGACATAAGGACATAGAATTTCAAGTCAGGGATAAGGTAATGCTCAAGGTATCTCCTTGGAAAAGAGTGATGCATTTTGGAAAGAAGGGAAAGTTTCCACGTTACATCAGACCGTTTGCGATCATGATGTGAATTGGGGAAATGGCATACAAACTCGAGCTACTAGAAGAATTGCGAGCTTTACACAATACATTCCACGTTTCCAGCTTAAGGAATGTCTAGCAGAAGTTGATATGGCGATGCCACTACAATATGTATGGGTGGACGAATGATTGAACTACATCGAGGAACCCGAAGCAATCGTAGATCATAAAATAAGGAAGTTGAGAAACAAGAAGATTAGATTGGTAAAGGTTCATTGGCGCTTCCACAAGGGATAAAAAGTTACTTGGGAAGTAGAGTCTGAAATAAGAGCCAAGTACCCGCAACTGTTTCGCAAGGAAATTACGAGGACAAAATTATTTAAGGGGGGAGGAATTGTAATAGTTGTGGCCTTAAATTGCTAATATTGAGTAAGTTATGGCTAAAGGCTAGAATAAGAAAGCGTGAGGGCTAAAGTGCAAATTTTGAAAAAGATATAAAAAGGGGATAAAATCCTCTAATTTCTCATTATTGCTATCTTGGAGGCGGCTGATTTTGAGAAAAGGAGAATCGAGGAAGGAGGAGATAGGGTTCATGGATAGTGTAGCGAAAAGGAATTTGGTAGAAGGTTCTTCATTGGAGGTAACGTTTCAATGTTTTTCCTTTAATAGCTAGTCCTTTCTTTATTATTGGTCACTTTGGAAAAGTTGGATTATAACATGTGTATTGGGTTCCTTTGGGGATGAAATGATTTTTACCATTAATCAAGTTTGTAATCCTATTATTGTTAGTTTTTTGGTACATTAGTGTCGTTTTAGTCTCATATGAGATCGATGTTGGAGTAAGGTGAAAAACCTTCCAGTTTGGACCGATTTTGGAGGTAAGTAAAAACCCTAGTGCGCTCGTCCGGGAGTCTCCCTTCCGGACCAGAGTCGATCCCGGGAGGGGAGTATCCGGGAACTAGGGGAGACCCGATAATCCCAATAGCCGAGAGCCCGGGGGAGTCCCGAGAGGGATCGGGAACCTAGGGAGGCTGGTAATCCCAGAGTCAGGAACCCGGGGGAGTCCCGGGAGGGACCGTAAACCCGGGGGAGGCCCGGTGGTCGCAAGAACCGAGGGCCCGGGAGAGTCCCGGGAGGGACCTTGAACCCGGGGGAGATCCGGTGGTCTTGGGAACCGAAAACCGGGGAGACTGGTGGGCTTTAAGCCAAGTCAGGGGGATCCGACTTATGGGCATTTGGGATGTTGATAGAGTTGTAATAGCGCTCTTGTCGGGGAAAGGAATTGAGAAAACATTGAAGTTAACCATGCGTTATTGTGATTTCAAATTGTAACTGAGCTTGGTGTGTGAGATATCCAACGACCAGGTGAATTCCCTTGAACCTTGTTAATGCCAAAAATTACTCAATTAATAACTTATGGTCGACGTGGAGATTTATTCAACTAAAGAAAGTAGTTATTTGACAATATGCACGACAAGCAGAAAGATAAAAGGACAAGAGATTTGGTGACGCGGGAAAACCTCAACGAGGAAAAAACAGCGGACGACACGGAAGGTGTCGTCGTGCACTATGATCACCAAATAAGGGTGATATCCTTCGTTTTTACAACGTATTACACAATCTATACTAGAAATAAATGTACAATTGCGAAACAAGTGTATGTCGTGTGTAAAAACTATCTTGTCATGTGTAAATCGTTGTTGATGAACGGAACCATGAAGGTATTCGAAAATTTTGTAAGTTGTATGCTTTAGCTGAATGCATTGTAAATATCTTAATTCAAATTCCCCCAAATGAGGTGTTGATCTTGAGTATTTATAGTCTTGATCCTCCACAAATGTGTTCTTTTGTAACTGTCGTGCTCCATGAATGTCGTTGATGGTGCTGACCATTTGTGACCGTTGGCATTTATGAGTATTAAACATGTATTAAAGGAACAACAGAGGTGCGTTGGTTTATACGTTATTATGGTCTAGGTCGAGTGATGACCGTACGACGTTAGACCGACCTTCGAATTATACTCGACGGAAGTCAAGGTTATGCTCGATCGACATGACCATATCTTGATATAAGATTGATCATGCGAAATATGCGTGGAATGTTTCGTCGTCGTGTTCGTATATTTTTACCAAAACAAACCTTTTTACCATAATATGTTGGCATATGGTTGAAACTCTGATTATGGTATTACATGCAAATATGTTTTTATTCACTAATGCATATAAATTTCTTACACGAAGTAAATTATTTTATGAATGTTGATCTAGCATGTTATGGATTGCCTTTCTGAATATTCATGTTAAATTCTTTTATTGAGTATGTTTATGTGGAGTCAGGATTGCATAGTAGAAACGTTGTACCTTGGGATTGTTACGATCTCTCGAAGGAGAACTTTAACCCGGTGTGCGTGAAATTCGTTTTCCACACACATGAGGGAAACGGGGAGTTTGCTTCGGCCCCGGAGGCAAGAGGGGAGTGTTATTGGGCCATGATCATGGTTGATAACGGTTGTGGCTAGACGGTAAAAGATCACAGTGCAATGCCCATGTTTGATATTGTGTTACTTTGTTGGCTTTCGTATGATTTAACTGTTGTTTTACTTAATTTTACAACCGTTTTAGAGAGGGAATTCACTTAACCTCATGGTCTAACCCTCGCTTTCACAACTCAAAACCATTTCAGGTAAGAGTGGTTGTGGGGTGTCCATTAAGGGCAAGGAGAAGATCTGAGGTAGAGAACCGGGAGCTAGGCTTGGAGTGTCCAGCTGCATAGATCTTTATTCGTAGCTTAGTTTAGATAATCTCGACTGTGGAAGTGTGTTTCCGCTGCTAGTTTCGAATACTCTGTCTTTGTTTTGAATTGTATTGGACCCGTTTGGGATTTTAATTATTTTGTCTTGTTGGATGTTTTTGGGTTGTTACAGTGTGATTCACATATGAACTATTTGTGCATATATTAACCTTTGTGATTCACATATGAACTATTTAACTGATTCACAATTAGTTCATATCTGAATCACACGGGTTCATGTGCGAATCAGTTAAATAGTTCATATGTGAATCATAAGGGTTTATATGTGAATCAGTTAAATAGTTCATATGTAAATCACGCGAGTTCACATATGAATCCGTTTGCTGCCAATTTGTAAAAGTTACGAGACTACCCCTCTATCTTTTTTTTTGGGGGAAAGGGTATCCTGGGCCTTTGGCCCAGACTAATCCCTTGACAAAGAAACCGACTGCGAAAGCATGCATCTCTGAGGTTAAACCCAGTGGCCACAAAGTTGCGAATGTAGGGAATCGAACCCGGGTTGAGCGCTATGAACTCCCCAGGTGACTACCCCTCTATCTTCCACATACCATGCGACCGAATTATTTGGTGTTTCACAGTAAAAGCCGCAAATGTTGACTAGAGGAAAGACAAATCATTTGAACTTATGGCTATATATATATATATATATATTACAAAAACAAAGAGAAGCCAAAATAAACAAATCCAAATCCCCCTTCTCTCAAGGGCGAATCCACGCTTTAGGGAATGGTTACATGTGTAACCATAATTTTTTTTGGGTGTTGTGTAATTTTTTTAAGGTCCTTACATGTGAAACCATAAATTTTCTTGGGGTGAAACCATAATTTTTTTTATGATGAAACCATGAACTTTAAAACTTTTAGGGGTTTTATGTGAAAATTTAATAGATAAAATTCGAAGGTTTGCAAATTGAAGATGATGGTTGATGTCAAGTTACAGTTTTCATTCTTTAAAGACTTTAATAGATAAAACATCTTTTCCTTTTTCATTTTATACCCATATCATATTAGTTAATTAATTAATTGTTAGCTAAAATACAAAAAAAATACGTATTTTTCTTTTTACAAATTACACCGTTATCGATAGCTTCAAAATGAGTTCAATATGTAATGTAATGCGCACATGATAAATGCAATACCTAATAAATATTGAATACACATTTGTCTCGATGTTTGTTGTTGACTATTATTATTATTTTTTTGAATTTTTCGATTAAAATTTAACATGGAGAATAAGGTAAAACTATTGTTTCATACAATTTAACTTGAATGCAAATTTGCATTAGCGTCTTTTTGGTTAAAGTTAATTTATTTATACTAATGTAATTGTTTTAACATAATAACATGTTAACCAACTTTGTGGGGGTTATTTTGCGTATATTTGACCTTCTATGTAGACTTTGAGGTTCTTTGTTTAGAGCTAATTTTGGTTAATTTTAAGACTTTTTTTTTCGTTAATTACGAACTTTGTAGCTTAACTTGTTTATATTAAGGTATATTTTCCAGACGTGGTGTAATTTTGCTTATGGCCCTTAAGGGTGCTATAATTTTGTTTGGTTGTGTGTGACGATGAAACCACAAGGATATTCTTCTGGATCCATCGCTGCCTTCTCTCCTCCGACTCTAGCAATCCTCACCTACTCGGAGAAACCACCCCCACTAACTCCTCCCCCTCCCCATCTTCTCCAGTGTACCTCTCCATCTTCTCTAGAGAAGCCAAATGAAATGAATCCAGATCCCCTTCCTTTCCTTTCAGTTATAGAGACCGTCCCATCGGCCTCATCTCTGGCCTTCCCTTCATCAGAAAATTCCAGCTAGGCCAGTGATGGGTAACTTTCCAGTGGACTTTGTCATTAAGGCTTAAAAATTTAAATAAAATTTACTGGTTTGTAGGGAGAAATACTCTAGCTTACTCAATCTCTTAATTAATCGAGTAATAGGGAATCAATTGTGGAGTAAGTTTTTCTGTTTTCTAGATCTTGTTGTTTATCAAAGTGCATAAAGTAATACCATCTTTCGGAAGACATTGGCAACTTTAGAGTGCGACTCCTTTTCCAAAAAAAAAACTTAGAGTGTGACTTCGTTCTTGTTGATTGTTTCGATTTCCACACTGAAGTTATTATACAGTGCTTGCATCAAGTTAACAAGAAATCAAAAGTCAATTTTTTTGAGTGTGGGGTGATTCGTGCCGAATGTTAGTCATAGATCCATGTTTTTTTGAAGAAAAAATTCCAAGAAGAAACTAGCTAGGTTTAAAACTGGAACTGTAACAATTTTATAGTTCATTTAATTCTTATTTATGGGGTTCTAGGTAATAACTATAGACAGAGAAGAACAATCATTTATAGGTTGGTCATACATTAGTCGCTTGAATGGCTTCGTTGTTTGTTGCAGCCATAGCCCAGACCACCGTTGAGTTCGAGAATGTGGCAAGTGTTTGGTTCCATTTTTGTTGTTACATATCTTTGTAAATAATGAAGATATCGGTTGCAATTAACCGCAATGGTATGCTTATAAAAAAAACTTTTTTGTTAAAGGTAAAATCTCTATGGTGGATGATTTGATACTAGCAATGTTGATCTTAACAAGGTAATTAAAACAATTTAGAAGATTTTATTTTTGTTGAAATAATTAGAATATACTATATGATTCTAAATATGGATTAAAAATAGGTTGAAAACCCCTTGATGATGATGATAATGTTAATTGATTCCTTAGTCATGTTAATTTGTCGTAACTATCACTTTGATGTTGATATAAAAGAGTATTTGAACAGAGATAAACAAAGGGAAAAGGAACATCATAGGAGCAACGATTATGACTTGGGGGCATGCTTAGACTTGAATGATATAATGGTAAATTATAGGTATTTTGATGTCCAGGTTGCTAGTAACGATCACTAATATGAACTCTGAAGAGAATGCCGAAATTAGACAAGTATATTGTAAAATATCAATAAGCCAAGGGAAGAGGAGCCCATTGTACCACATGTTTCTAAATAGTTTACCTATGAACATGATGAATGTCTAACGTAATTTATATGATGTGTATAAACGGGAATCCAATGTCCAAGATGTGGTTCAGTCTAATAATGAAATTGAAATTGTGGATGATAAATGGCGACGAGGCCAAAACCAACATCTTCCCATTTGCAATCCAAATGTTCCTTGGAACTTGATGAAGCCTATTGTTGTTGAAAATTGTTCTTCAGTCACGGAATTGAAAACCCGTGTCACTTACTACATGCTCGCAAATGGACTTTAACGAAGGTTAATTAATTATTTTATTTTCATTCTAACAATGGTTATGTTTCTTTTTACACAACTTAGATATTACAAGAAATTACAAAAACACAATATTGTTGTATATGTACCACAAAATGTTGAAGCAGAAAATAGCTCATGGAGGCTGTGGGCTTTTAGATGAGTAATGAAACATCTTTCTAGGTAAAATCTATGCATGACGATCATAGATGTTGGCGAGAACATAATTTAGTGTCACTTGTCACTTCCGATTGGATTCCATTCAATATGGCCAACAAATTAGACAAAACCCATCAACCAAATCAGTCGAATTAAAGGAATAAATACTTAAAAAGTACAAGCGCATTGAACATCTTCGTTAGTGTAAAAGAGCGAAGGCAAAGGCGTTTAAGAAGTGGACACTTCTATGAAAAAAGATTGCATTCCAATAAAGCATATCTCGAGGCATGTTTCATGATTGACCGAAAAACAACAAAATCTTTATTAAATTTTGTTGCATCAAAGATCTTAGCAATGACGTAGATTGTACCTCAAGTTATAACTTTAATCCTTTTAGCAAATAGATTCTCATAATATGGTGTTTTTGTTTTAGAAAAAAAAGGTGTGGTAATTGCAATTTGTCGACAAATATGTCAATAGATTTAATATTGATTAACAACTCTTACTTGGCAAAAAGATACGACTTAGATGCAAGATCTAGAAAAAGTAAGATGTATGCACATCATAACTCTATGCAAAAGGTGTCACCTTATCTTCCAGCTCTCTACCCCTCCCTCCTCTACAGTAGATACTATATGAATTTTATAACCAAAATTTCAAATCTAACATATTTCTATCTTAACATTTATTTAGTACATGATAAGCATTTTCTCCTATCGAAGTTATAATATGTTTTTTCTTGACAACTTGCAGGACTAGAACCGGTGACCTCTGCCAGAGGTCACCGACTGTTCTCCAGGACTTTTGGGATTAGTTGAAGTGTGTGCAAGTTCGCTCGGACACTTACGATTAAAAGAAATCAGTCATTATAATTTTATAAACATATAAATAATTTTAAAAATAATAAAAACCTCATTAAATTTTTAAGACTACTCTGTTATTGGTTATTTCATTCAAAGAATATGATCCATTGTCTTTAATTTTCTTTTAAGACTTTAGACTTGAGTAAAATTTGGCCATACAAAAAGGATTTTTGCACCCATATTAATAATTAATTTTCTTTCAAAAATTGAGGTGGCATACTGGCATCCAATGCTTGCCAAGAACACCAATCATTTGACCATTGATTCAACCAACAAATCAAATATATAACTCACAAAGTTCTAACATACACTTTTGCTTCTTTTTTTCCTTTTTCTTTTTGTAGTTAATAACATTATTTTTTATTCTTAAAAAACTATAATTACTTTCTAACTCCACTTATTAATGCTTATAAAAAGAAATATTACGATTTCGTATAAAAAGATATTTTTTTTAAAATATTTTTGATGTTATTAGTTTCTGTTATGAATCCTCTTATTAATCCTTATAAATTTTACCAAATAACAAAGTGTAAATTATAATTTCCATTCTAGTGGTTTGTTAATAATTCGATTTTTGGTTCTGTGGTTTAAAATTTATAACTTTTATTTCTATGGTTTGTAATTTATTACTATTTTTGTTGTTGGACTAATTCCTACTTTAAGTATAAGGGACTAAAATAGTAAAGAATTATAAATCACATGGACTGAAACTACAATAAATTGTAAATTATAAGGACGAAAATAGCAATGAATTATAAACCATATGGATGAAAACTGTAATTTCTAAACCATAGGAACGAAAATTACGATTTTTACTAAACCACATGAACGAAATACATACTTTACTCACAAACAAATATATGTATATATATATACACACACAAAATATTAGAGGGTGTTTGGTTCGTTTAAGGTAAGGGGAATTAAAATGAATATAGCTTAGAATGGGAATGGATATCTTCATTACATTCCTTTGTATTGATTTACATGCCTTTGCATTGTATATGGAAAAACCATGGTGGTGTTAATGGGGCTCTCTTCATCCCTTTACTCAGATGTCGACCCTTTACTCCGGTGACTAGAAAAAAAGAACAAATATGAAACAAGGAAAAAGAAAGAAAAGGAACAGATCGAACCAAATAGAAAAAATCAAACCAATATGAAAGAAGGAAAAAAAAACAAATCAACAGAAAAAGAAGGAAGAAATCGAATCCAACAAAAAGATCGAACCAAGATGCAGAAAAAACGAGCAAATCGAACCCAAGAGAAAAAACGAGCAAATCGAACAAAGATGTTAAAGCGAAATTAGGGTTAGGTTTACTTATCGTCTTTCTTGATTGAACCAAATCTATCAAACCCTTGTTTTTCTTGATTGAATCAGATCTATCAAACCCTTGTCCTTCTTGATTGAACAAGATCTATCAAGTTTAATGTTGTCGACGAGTACTACAAAAAGGGAGAGATGGAGGTTTTTGTTGACGATTTTTATAGAGAAGGGGAGGCAAAGGACTTTGACGACAAACTTTGACAACAAGTTCTACAAAGAAGGGAGAAGCGTAGAGGCATAGATGATTGGGTTTTAAATAACAAAAGAGATCCACTGCCAAATTTTCTAATCCCCCCAAATTTAGGGATATGGATTTTAGCCCCTTATAATATAATCATTAATTATATTACCTATAATCAAACAACGTTATTCATTTCGTTTATATTTCTTGTATAAACCAAACACCTACAATGAATATCATTTTCAATCCTTGCTTTTAATACCTGCAATGGAACACCCCCTTGGATTATATGGACCCAAGCAATATAGCTTCCCAAAATCCATCATTCATATTGGTGGCCTGAAGAGTTGTGCCATAAAGATTTAATGGTTACACACGCTTTTAGGCTATGTTTGGCAAACTAGCTGATAAGCTAGCTTATGACTAATAAGCTAGATGGTAGCCTAGTAGCTGATAAGCTAGCTAATGAAAAAGTCACGTTTGACAAAAACTAGCTTATAAGTATTTAAATTACCAAAAAGGACATTAATTATTTATTTATAATTAAAAGTTAATATATAATTATGAATATTAATAAGGGGCATAACTGGAATAATCACAAAAAACTCCTCATAAGCTACTCCAAGTAGCTTATCAAAAAGCTAGCTTATAAGCTAGCTGGTAAGTTACCTTATGACCATCCAAACATGTACCCAGAAAATAAGCTAGCTTATCAACTAGCTTGTTTTTGCCACTTAGTAAAGAAAAAAGAAAAGAAGTTCATAACTTTGAGGTTAAATAAATGTTTTTTCAATATAATACTTTTCTTAAATTGTAAAACAAAGTATTAAATAGAAAAGCCATAAAATTTTAAATAATATGATAGTCCAAGATCAACTAAATCCTAGAGAGAGAAAGTAGAGAGAGAGCAATCAAGGCACAAAGTAACTGATTGTATTGAATGAGCGTGAAATTCTTACAAACAACCAAGACCAAAGGGACTTAAATACTCTTGGTCAATACAACACAGTATTAGACACTAAACACTGTATTTGACCTAACCTATAAATACAATGATTACTATAAAATCAGACCTAACAATCTCCCCCTTAGTAATCATTGGCGCTTTGGTCTTCAAAAACCATCTTCTAAATCAGCATGGACCAACTAAGCGACTTTGCAAAGCATTCTGACTTTTTGAAGAAATTTTTTCTCATCATCTTTTAAGCTTTGTTGTCTTTACTGCCTTGACAAGACTGGACCAGTTTGAAATAAACTTGAAAGAACAGTCGGTTCATCAGCTTGTGCTCTAGACGACACACCTCATTTAAATGACCTTGAATGAACTGTGGTGGTCAGAGCAGAAACAACAAAAGACAAGTAAAGTTGAAGAAATTTTGAATCTTTGAGCGAATCTTGATCAGCAGATAAACTTTTGAGCTCTTTGTCTCTTTATCATCTCCTTAACTTCTCTTAACTTCTCCCCCTCATGACCTTGATGATCTGGATCAACTTGGTCATGCATATGTTGGAGACGAGACAGCTTAAAACGTGTAAACAAAAGGAATTTCCTTTTTCTTATTATTTGTCCTTTTCTCATTTTCGATTTCTAACACTTGCTTCTCATTCATCCAATCAATTTTAAATTGAGGAGCATACTTAGCAAGAGTTAGATAATCGTATTTATATAAAGTTGGGGATTTTTCAATCGCATTGTTTAAATAATGTGGATTTTTAAAACCGAGTCCCCATTTTTCTTTTAACGCTTCCTCACTCCTTGGTTTGTTCATAAAAATTGTTTGTTCAGATTGGTTCCTTCGATAAAGCTTTTCTTCTAACTTATTGATTTTATCTGAAAACTCATCTTTTAAAGTAGTCATAGCCGTCAAAGATTCAAGATAAGTCTTATTTGAATTTTCCAAATCATCCAATTTCTTTTGAAAGATGTCTTTTATATTTTCTAAAATAGATTTTTCATTGTTGGGAACTGAAGATGTGAACAAGTCTTTAATGCTGCTAGTTCAGAATTAGTACTGCCAGAGCATATCAAAGATAATGCTACTAGGTATTACTACTTCTAGTATAATTAATACTGCTAGTCAAAGTTAGTGCTGCTTGAACAAAGTTAGTATTGCTTAGCTAGTTAGTACTGCTAGAGGTTAGTACTGCTTAGGAGTTAATGCTGCCAAGTTTCAGTTAATACTTCCAAGATGATTAGTGTTGCTTATGAGATGAAGATCTGAATTACAAGAATGACAGCTGGATAGACTGAAGATATTCATGGAAGATATTCTGAAGATATTTTATTTATTGTAATTATCTTTTACTCAGTAAATGTATAGAATGTACAGAATAGTTTAAAAAATAGTTCATTCTAAGTTTTTGTTTTAGAGAAAGAATCAACCTCAAGGCATAGTTCCTAATTCTAGAGAAGTAGAATTCGTCTTGAAAGAGTCTGTTCTTCAAGATTGAGGTTGAGTGTGTAATCTTGTGATTTTAATCATTCAATACAAGTTTACAAGTTGTTAATCATACTCACTGTTTGTTTACTGTTACATTGAATATCAAAGTGTTATTCCGCAACTTCTTTGATATTGTTTCTGAGTATTCATAATTCTTGTTGAGAATTCGATCCTGACAAGTGGTATCAGAGCCTGCTCTCTCAAAAACAACTATTCTTTCATTATGGAAAACTTTGCAGAATCAAATAGTACTCTGGTCTCTAAGGTCCCAATGCTCAAACCCAGTGAGTTTGACATGTGGAAGATCAGAATCAGACAATACATTCTTCTCACTGACTACTCAATGTGGGATATCATTGAGAATGGTCCTTCTGAAGCAGGAAGGATTGGACCAGATGGGAAAAGACCTCCACCAAAGACAGATGGTGAGAGGAAGATCAGACAGACAGAGATGAAGGCCTTGAGCACTCTACTCTTGGCAATCCCCAATGAATATCAGCATCAATTTTGCAACTGCACTGATGCTCAGATTCTCTGGAATGCTCTAGAGAAAAGATTTGCTGACACTAAAAGCATCAAAAGAAATCAAAGAGATGTTCTAAAACAGCAGTATGAGAACTTCACTTCTTCAAAGAATGAGTCTATGACTCAAACTTTTGATAGGTTCAACAAGCTCATTGGTGAACTGGCTACTGTAGGGGTGAAGATGGAGCAAGATGATATCAACAGGAAGTTCCTCAGATCTCTTGGGGATGAATGGACTATGTACACTGTCTCATATAGACAGAGTGACAATCTGGAAGAGAAGGAACTTGATGATCTATATAATGATCTAAGAGTTTTTGAAACTGAGGTAGAAACCAAGAAGAAGCCCACTGGGTATATCCACAATGCTGCACTTCTATCAGCATCTACGGATACTACTGCCAACCCTGAAGCAGTTAGTGCTGCCAGTGGAGTGAATTCAGAAAAAGGCACTGAAACTGTCTTTGAAGCCTTTTTGTCCAGTCACAGCAACAATTCATTGATTAATGATGATCTGGAACAACTTCACCCTGATGACCTGGAGGAGATGGACATTAAATGGCAGATGTCCATGTTATCTATGAGGGTGAAGAAGTTTATTAAAAGAACAGGAGGAACAACTTCTCTTAAAGAAGAGAAGATGGAGCTGGGTTTGACAAGACAAAAGTGGAATGTTATAAGTGCCACATGAAGGGACACTTTGCTAGAGAGTGCAGAAGTGGTGTGCCAAATAACAACCACCAACAAGCTCAGAATGGAGGCTACAATCAAAACAAGAACCCTGTTCAAGCCCTTGTTTCTCAACAAGGAATGGGGTTTGACTGGAGTGACCAAGCTGAGGAAGCCATTCAGAATCAAGCTCTTATGGCAGAGGTGTCTGATCTCCCCTCTGAGGTAATTTCTAATGTTTATACTCAATCTTGCATAGACACTGTCAAAAGGTACAGGGATCACAACCAAAACATGTGTGATGACCTCAAAAGATTAGAAAAGGACAGAAGAGATTATGTGTTGATAGTTGAGAGGTTTGAAGAACAAATCAAAGGCTTTCAAGCCAATGAGCTTCAACATTCTTATGACACAAACTATTGGAAGTGGGAAAAGAATGAGTTAGAGGCCAAACTGTCTAAGTCCATAGAAGAGAATGATAGGCTGAAAGAAGAACTATCTAAGGTTAAGTTTGACATAGAAAAGTTTTCATATGCTTCAAAAGCAATGGATTCTCTTCTAAAGACTCAGATTCATGATAAGATGAAGCCTGGTATTGGATACAATAACACACCCCTCCTTACAACAACAACTATATCTCTCCTACTTCAGACTTGTTAGAGACGAAGGAGAAAAAGGACTTGTCTGAGGAAGCCTTTAAGATAGATCCTTTGGATGAGGTAGTTGTTAAGGATATGACTGAGAAAGAAGCCAGTAAGAATAGGAACAATGCTGTGAATAAAGAGATACCCTTAGAAAACAACATTGTTACCAATGAGGGAGGTGGAAGGATCTGGGTCAAGTCTAAGAAGATAGAGAAGACCAAAGGAAAGGATAACAAGGTCCATTACAAACAAACCACTGTTGTGAATTATGGACCTTGTAAACAGTGTGCTTGCAACAAATCTGAGAGCCTAAATTCTGGAATAAAAAGAGGTAACCAAAGAAACTGGAATAATCAATGGGCTCAGAAACAAGGAGTTGATCTGAATAAAATAATCAGACCAAAACCTTGTTTCATATGTGGTAAGTTAAACCATTTGGCTAAGCACTGTTTCTTTAACCCTATTAACCAACAGATGAACTTTCAAGGATTTGTGCAAAAACCTGTTGGTTATAGGAAGGCTGGAAAGAAACATGTGGTTAAGAAATCTGTTGAAACCAAAGGCACCATGAAGAAAAGGGTTTTAAAAGAAAGTATTAAAATGTGGGTGCCAAGAAGCACTAAAACTGTTAGTACTGCTGACAGGGCTAGTGCTGCTAGAAGCATTACTGTTGCTACCAGTGTTAGTACTGCTGAAAATATTAATGCTGCTAATACTGTTAGTACCTCTTCAAAGGTTAATACTGCTAACACAGTTACTGCTGCTAACACAGTTACTACTTCTAACAAGGTTAGTACTGCTAGGCAAGCAAGTGCTGCTAATGCAGTTAGTACTTCTAAAACCAGTACTGCTTCTAGCAAATGTGTTTCCAAACCAATCATTGTGACAAAGTACTCCAGAAATGAGGAGTCAAAGTTTAAAAATCTTGTCAAGAAAGAATGTAAATATTTTGATAAGAAAGGGGTACCCAAGACCACTTTGGCTTGGGTTCCTATTTCATACTAACTGATTTATCTTATGTGCAGGGCAACCAACAGCTCAAGGGGAAGAGCATATGGCATGTTGATAGTGGTTGCTCTAGGCACATGACAGGTAACATGTCATGCCTTCAGGATTTCAAGCATATCAATGGAGGACATGTTGCATTTGGAGATAATCTTACAGGTGGTAAAATAAGTGGAAAAGGTAATGTTACAAAAGGTAAGATGACATTTGAGGATGTCTACTATGTTGATCAGCTAAAGTACAACCTGTTAAGTATATCACAGGTTTGTGACAAACAACATAACATATTATTTACTAATACAGAATGTATGATCCTTGCTCCAGGGTTCAAGGTAGTTGATGAAAGCATGATACTACTTAGAACTCCAAGAAAGGACAATGTTTATTGTCTAGACATGGAAAATGTTTCAAGTGATTCATCCCTAAACTGTCTTGTTTCAAAAGCTTCTGTAGATGAATCCTCTCTATGGCACAGAAGGATGTGTCACATGAACTTCAAGACTATGAACAAACTTGTTAAAAACAACCTTGTAAGAGGTTTACCATCAAAAGTCTTTTCATGTGATGATCATTGTGTTGCTTGTCTTAAAGGCAAACAGCACAAAACTTCTCATAAGACCAAAGAGTTAAATACAATTTCTTCTTGTCTCCAGTTATTGCATATGGATCTGTTTGGTCCTACAAATGTTATGAGTATAGGCAAGAAATCTTACTGCTTGGTTATTGTTGATGATTACTCTAGATTTACCTGGATATATTTTCTAAGGACTAAGGATGAGACAAGTGGACTGATCAAATCCTTTATCCTAAGAATTGAAAACCAAACTAATCAAAAAGTAAAAGTCATTAGATCAGACAATGGGACTGAATTTAAAAATCTTGATCTAAACACCTTTTGTGAAGAAAAAGGAATTGAGAGACAATATAGTGCCCCTAGGACTCCTCAACAAAATGGAGTTGCTGAGAGGAGAAATAGGACACTAATAGAGGATGCTAGATCTCTGTTGGCTGATTCAAATCTGCCAATTACCTTCTGGGCTGAAGCAGTTAATATTGCCTGTTATGTCCAAAACAGAGTTCTAGTGGTCAAGCCAAAGAACAAGACCCCATATGAGCTTTTAAATAAAAGAAAACCCTTTATTGGATTTTTCAAACCTTTTGGGTGTCCTTGTACAATTCTCAATACCAAATCTCACTTAGGTAAGTTTGATAGCAAAGCAGATGATGGATTTCTTGTTGGTTACTCATCTCAGAGTAAGGCTTACAGAGTTTTTAACTCTTCTTCTAGAATAATTGAAGAAAGTGACAATGTCAAATGCAATGAGAACACACCAAATCCTATTGGGTCTGGTCCTCAGTGGCTGTTTGACATTGATTCACTGACTAACTCTTTTGGTTTCAGTAGTGATGATTATGCAGGTTCAGGGAGTGGAGGATCAGGGACTACACAAGTTCAAGATAGTATATCTAAATATGTGATCTTTCCTATACCTACAGTGGATCCTGTTGAAGTCTGTGAAAAGGAGCCATCTACTGAACCAAATCAGAGTGAAGAAGAAAGAAGAGCTGAGAAGAGTGAAGAAAATAAAGAATCTGAAGTAGCTGCTGAAATCACCTCAGTTGAGTTGAATGACTCAAATCTAGAGATTGGACTTAATGAAGAGTCTAGTCATCACACCAGAACTCAAAAGAATCATCCTCCTCAGTTGGTAATAGGAGATATCTCTTCTCCTATGATGACTAGAAATCAAAGCAGACTGCAAGAAATGCAAGACCAACAGCATACGATGCTTTCTTGTTTTTTATCCCAGCTTGAGCCTAAGAAGGCTCATGATGCTATGAAAGAGTCCAGTTGGATAGAAGCCATGCAAGAAGAGCTACTGCAATTTAAGCTGCAAGATGTTTGGGATCTGGTAGACCTTCCTAAAGGTCAAAGAGCAATAGGCACTAAATGGGTCTTCAGGAATAAGAGAGATGAGAGAGGAATAGTAATAAGGAATAAAGCAAGGTTGGTGGCTCAAGGGTATACACAAGAAGAAGGAATAGATTATGAAGAAGTATTTGCACCAGTGGCGAGGATAGAAGAAATTAGATTGTTCCTGGCCTATGCTTCTTATATGAAATTCAAAGTCTATCAAATGGATGTAAAAAGTGCATTTCTATATGGCTCAATTGAAGAAGAAGTTTATGTTTGTCAACCACGAGGGTTTGAAAACCCAAGCTATCCAGACAGAGTCTACAAATTGAAGAAAGCACTTTATGGACTGCATCAAGCACCAAGAGCATGGTATGACACTCTGTCATCCTATCTCTTGGAAAATGGCTTTGAAAGAGGAGTCATTGACAAGACTCTGTTCATCAAGAGAAAGAAGAAGGATATATTGCTGGTCCAAATCTATGTGGATGATATTATCTTTGGATCCACAAGAGACATCATGTGCAAGGAGTTTGAGGAACTAATGCATCAAAGGTTCAAAATGAGTTCCATGGGGGAACTTACTTTCTTCCTGGGACTCCAAGTTCAACAGAAGTCAGATGGAATCTTTATCTGTCAGTCCAAGTATGTGCAGGACATTCTAACCAAGTTTGGTTTCTCAGATTCAAAACCTGCCAGCACACCTATGGAGACACACAAGCAGATAACAGCAGATCTTGAGGGGGAGGATATGGATGTTCATCATTATAGATCCATGATTGGCTCTCTCATGTATCTTACAGCCTCTAGGCCAGACATAATGTTTCTAGTCTGTGTATGTGCAAGATTCCAAGTTAGGCCAAAGCAATCACACTATCAAGCTGTTAAGAGGATATTCAGATATCTCAAAGGGCAACCCAGATTGGGACTTTGGTATCCTCATGACTCATCATTTGACCTACTTGCATACTCAGATAGTGATCTAGGTGGAGCAAACTTGGACAGAAAATCTACTTCTAGAGGTTGCCAGTTTTTGGGTGCAAGACTAGTGTCATGGCAGTGCAAGAAACAAACCACAGTGTCCACATCTACAACAGAGGCAGAGTACATAGCAGCTGCAAGTTGCTGTTCTCAAGTCTTATGGATTCAGAATCAAATGTTGGACTATGGGGTAACCTTTCTACACACTCCAATCTTTATTGATAACAGTAGTGCTATCAGCATTGTTAATAATCCTGTCAAGCACTCAAAGACAAAGCACATTGAGATCAGGTATCACTTCATAAGAGATTGCAATGAAAAGAAACTTATTCAAGTTGTAAAAGTTCATACTGATAACTAGTTTGCTGATCTATTCACCAAAGCATTTGATGTGGGTAGATTCACTTTCTTGGTAACAAGTGTGGGAATGATCAACTCTGAATAAGCTCCTACTTAAAAAGTGATTCAATACCTGTATATTGTTTATTCTTGGTGGTCCTAATCTTCTTTTTCAGGAAAAGTATAGCAGTACTCAGTCCTTCACAAAGCTTTAAAGTATAAGTATGATTAATACTGCCAGTACAGTTTTAGTACTGCCAGTACAATTTTACTACTGCCAGTGTTCAGTTAATACTGCTCTCAGTTAATAATGCTCTCAGTTAATACTGCTCTCAGTTAATACTGCTAGTTAGTTAATACTGCTAGTGGTTAATATTGCTCTCAGTTAATACTGCTCTCAGTTAATACTGCTCTCAGTTAATACTGCCTTCAGCTAATACTATTCACTGTGAATACTGCTTTCACTAATTTTTTAGGGTTAATACTGCTTATAATCCACAAGCTATAAATACCCTTTCCCCGCCTAAAAAGTTCATAACGACTCTTTGCATACTGTTCACTTGCGCTCTAACCCTTTTCTCTCAAGTACCAAGTTTTCAGGCAAGAACACTCAAGTTCAATGGCATCCATGGCTTTCATTGACGAGCACAATGAAATCGCAATGCTCCAAAAGCCGAAACAAGCTGAAGGTTTTCACCAGATAGTCGACTTTCTGAAGTCCAGCCACATTGCCCATGTTCTCACTGTATCACCAACTATCTACATAGAGCATCAAAGGCAATTTTGGGCTAATGCCACCATTGTTACTGAAAATGGTGTACAAATGATCAAGACAAGGGTGTGTGAAAAACCCCTAACCGTTACTGAAGAGGTACTACGCATCTGTCTACGTCTAGATGATGCTGCAGGTATAACCTCTATTCCTAATGAGGAACTTTTCTCAAATCTTTCAAGAATGGGGTATGAAGGCCAAATGGGGATTTTTAAGTTTTTCAAAGCTAAATTTTTCACCCCAATGGAGGTTCTTTGTTCATACCTTGATGCACTGTATTTCAAAGAAAACAACTGGCTGGAGCCAATTTAGCAGTCCCATTGCATATGCTTTGGTGTGTTTATCCACTGCTAGAAAATATAATTTTTCTCAAATGATCTTCAATGATCTTGTCTCAAATCTGGACAACAAGAAGAGTTTCTTCATGTATCCCAGATTTGTTCAGACAGTTATAACTACTGAATTGTCGGACATACCTCACTTTGATGGGGTATATGTACCTAAACCCCCTAAAGGCAAGGTTTTCTCAAATATAAGAAGATCTCCTAGGGACTCGGAAGGAGTTGACACCCCATTGTTCTCAACAATGATGGTGGTGTCCCAACCACAACAAGGTATGGCAGCAGGGTCAAGGCCCCCATTAGACCATCCCACTGCTAGCCAATCCCAACCTTCCCACTCTATATCAATCCCTCAGTCTCTCCTTCATAAGCCAACTTCTCCAATCACCCAAACTTATCAAATAAAACAGGTAAAGAAGGCTCCTTCCCTTCTTGTACCATCACCCACTGAGCCTTTAAGCCCTCTATTGGAGAATTCTCCAATAGAGAATATCAACAGGGAATCCAATAGGGTGTCTCCCAACCCTCAGGAGGTGCTCTCTAAGGAGATGAAAGAGCATATGGGTGAGAAGGCTGCAACTACTTCTGCTAGCACAGAGAAGGACAGTGGTAACATCTCTAAGACCTTCCCCATGGCAACTTTGGGTGAGAAATCATCCAAAGGTCCCAGGTGCCAAGAACCCAAGGGGGTGGATAGTGCTTCTGCTAGGCAGAAGGCTTCCACTACTAAAAGATCCAATGATCATTCAAAAGGGGGTAACACTCCTGGAGAAGGTGAGGACAGATATAACTATGACGAATTGATGGAAACCATGGGAAACATCAATATGGATGTGATCAAACAAGGTCAAGAGATTGAAGAACTTAAACTCATTGTTCTGTCACAACAAGAACAGATCCTCAAGTTGAAGCAAATGGTAAGGAAATTGCTTCTCCAAAAGAAGAAGAAGCAATTTGTACTCAGAAGGAGGAAACCAGTGACTGATGCTCCCAAAAAGGGGGAGTCAGAAGCTGATGAAAATATGGAAGATGCAAAAACTAAGGGGGAGCAAGAGAATGCAAAGTTTGAGGGGGAGCAAGAGGAAAAACATGATGTTGAGGGGGAGAATGAGCAAGCAGCAGAAACAGATCCAGCAGCAGAAACCATTAATACTGCCAGTTCAAGTAAAGCAGCAGAAATGGTTAATACTGGTGAGCTGAAAGAAGCAGCAGAAACAGTAAAAGAGGTCCTTACAGAGCTTGAGATTGCAGAAACACTCATCAAAGCCAAACATGATACTCCCAAGGTCACCTCAAAGGCCAAAGGAGTTGTCATAAAAGAAAGAGGTGAAAAAGCAAAGAACTCTAGCATTGAGAAAGAGATGGGTAAAGAGAAAGGTAAGGCAAAGCTAGTTGAATCTGATAAACCAATGAAAAAGCAGAAGTTGATTGAATCAGATGAAGCTCTAGCTAGGAAGATACAGGCTGAGCTTGAAGAAGCAGAAACCATGCAAGTGCAAAAGGATAGAGAGATAGCTAAAGCAATGGCTGCAGAGTTAAACAAAGCCTATCAACAAAGCTTAGCAACAGAACAAGCCAAGAAGAAAGCCACATCTTTGAGGAAGCCTACTAAGATTAAAATGGATGCTAGGAAAAGACAACCTTCAAAGACATACCTGGGTGCTCAAGAGAGAAAGAAAATGATTACTTTTCTCAAGGGTGCAGTAGGTGTCAAGGTAGAGATGTTTTCAAATATGTCTTTTGAGAAGCTCAAGAAGATGTATGATGCTGAGATGATAAAGCTTCAAGGGGATGATCTTGCAAGGGTTGAAATGGAGAAAAGAATGAAAGAAAGCAATGATTTCTTACAAAAACCATTCCCTGATGAGCAAGAAACTCCAGAGAAGGAAGCAACAATTGGTGAAAGTCCAAGGACTTTAAAAAGAACAAAGATGATTGCCAGGAGAAAGCCTACAAAGAAGCCTAGATTAGTGGAAGAAGAGGCTGAAAAGGTTGCTGAAGAATAAGAGGCACCTAAGTCATCTACAATGAAAGAACCTGCAAGTAGTGAGGATGTCAAGATGTACATGGTTGTGATGGACAAAGTGCATGAACCAATTGCAGCAGAACCTGTAGGAGTTAAACCTCCTGAAGTCATTCACTGGGATGTTTTGGATGTAGATGGCAAGGAGTATATTAGACTGAAGAGAAAAGATGAAAAGTATGAAGTCTACAGTACTTGGGCTAAAATTGTCAGAACATGCTCAAGATCAGATATTGAATAAATGTTTGATATAGGGATGAAGTTGTACACAGATAAGTTGAAAGCTCCAGGGATTTCAATTACAAAACTGGTGATGGAATATCTGTGTATGATGTTCAAACCTGATGAAGTGGAGGAGATCATAAGGAGTGTTTTTCAAGCAGTTACCAATTGGACTTTGTATGAAACTAGTGGAGTATATTCTGTGACTTTGGATAGAAATCACATTGAATACTTCCTAGTGGATAAAGTATACAACCATAGCAGATTGAAACTTCATTTAATGTTGAAGAAGAAGCTTGGATGTGTTGAAAATTCAGAGATGGCTAAGTATTTGATCCAAAGAACAATTAATCAGAGTTTGGGGTTGGATGCAAACACTGGAATATAAGCCATGACAAAGTTTTGGGAGCATCTTAAAGATCAGATCTGAAGAACTTGACTTCTCTTTCAAAAGTCAAGTTAGGGGGAGATTGTTGGGAACTGAAGATGTGAACAAGTCTTTAATGCTGCTAGTTCAGAATTAGTACTGCCAGAGCATATCAAAGATAATGCTGCTAGGTATTACTACTTCTAGTAGAATTAATACTGCTAGTCAAAGTTAGTGCTGCTTGAACAAAGTTAGTACTGTTTAGCTAGTTAGTACTGCTAGAGGTTAGTACTGCTTAGGAGTTAATGCTGCCAAGTTTCAGTTAATACTTCCAAGATGATTAGTGCTGCTTATGAGATGAAGATCTGAATTACAAGAATGACAGCTGGATAGACTGAAGATATTCATGGAAGATATTCTGAAGATATTTTATTTATTGTAATTATCTTTTACTCAGTATATGTATAGAATGTACAGAATAGTTTAAAAAATAGTTCATTCTAAGTTTTTGTTTTAGAGAAAGAATCAACCTCAAGGCATAGTTCCTAATTCTAGAGAAGTAGAATTCGTCTTGAAAGAGTCTGTTCTTCAAGATTGAGGTTGAGTGTGTAATCTTGTGATTTTAATCATTCAATACAAGTTTACAAGTTGTTAATCATACTCACTGTTTGTTTACTGTTACATTGAATATCAAAGTGTTATTCCGCAACTTCTTTGATATTGTTTCTGAGTATTCATAATTCTTGTTGAGAATTCGATCCTGACATTCATCTTTCAAAGAAATCTTCAATTTGTCAATCAAATCTGACTTTTCAGCATTTAAGTTCTTTTTAGATAATAACTTTAAACGAAGATCATGTAACGCAGTAATTATAGCATTCATCTGTGAAGATATGAAATTAAAATCAAACTCAGAATATACCTCATCTTCATCAGTATCAGAATCATCTGACTGATCATTTCCAACCAAGCACATATGAGCGATCTCGACATTTGTAGCTTCATCGTCGGAATGATCCAGCCAGAATTCCTCTTCGGCAAGTAAAGCAGTTCCGTTCTCTCTCTTTTCAGCCAGTTCCAATTTCTTTCTATAATAAGTTGAGTCCCTAACCTTCTTCACTCGACACTCCTTTGAAATGTTCCCCGACTATCAACAGTTGTAGCAAGCAACAGTCTTTGGCTCGAGTACTTTGACTTTAGACCCAGAAGTGAAGCGAGAAGAGTTGGAACCCGACTTTGGTTGGAACTTTTTCTGGTAATGCTGAGAGAGAAGAATCATAGCTTTTTCTAATGCCTCGCCATCATCTTCAGTTGACCCGTTGTAAGCATTATCAGACAATGCTTGTTCTGCCAGGTGTTTCGTGAGAAGAGCAACCGGGTCCACTGACTTCTTGTTCTTCTTCTCCAGTTTGGCCTTCTTCTCAGTAACAATGCACTCATCTGTCAACAATATCTCAAACATCTCTTGAATTTGCATTGTAGATATTCTGAAATCATTCCTCAGTCTGTGGCAGGATTTATTCCACTCTGGTTGAAGTGCATTGAGGAATTTCAGATTTATCTCAAGTTCAGTCTTTTCTACTTTGATTTTCCTCAGATCATTGATCACGGCACAAAATCGGTCATACACAGTCTTCAGTGGCTCCCCGTCCTTGGCTTTGAATTCTTCAAAGTTATTCATATAACGAGTATGTCGGAGTTGAGTCGCAACTGAAGAACCAAGCATAATCTTCTCAAGTTGTTGCCACATAAGATTAGGATGAGTTTTGAAACAATCAATCCTGTTGTATATCGAGTTTGGCAATGATAGCATCAGATTTTCCTTAATATCACGATCAGCTTAATATGCCGACAACTCATCATGTGTGTATTCTTTAGTAGGCTTATAAAACCTAGAAGCCAACTTGGGTTTTTCAAACGGTCCTTCAAATAGAATGATCATCATGTCATTTCCATTCTTTTGACGTTCAATGAAGTTCAGGAACCAATCTTGCCAATGTGTAAACTCATTTTCATCTATCAGTACTGGTGGACGATTTTCTGTACCCAAAGACATCATAAGATCACTTTTGTAGAACTGAGCTTGATAAGCGAACTTGTCAGAATCCATATTTCAGAAATCCAGAAAAAAATGTTAAGTCTTGAGATGGCGCAAAGTTGAGCTTTGCGTGAGAAGCAGAAGACGCAAACTGAGCTTGTCGCGAGCAGGAGAAGACGCAAACTGAGCTTTGCGTAAGTCGTTGAAGACGCAAACTGAATTTGCGTGAGTAGTAGATTACGCAAACTGGGCTTTGCGTGAGTAACAAAATACGTAAACTGAACTTTGTGTTAGAATCTTGTTACGCAAACAGGACTTCTCGTAAGCTGTGAAGTACGCAAAGTAGCTTTGCGTGAGCTGAAGGATACGAAAAATGAACTTTGCTTGATGAACTGGAGACTCAAATTTCACTTCTCGTGAACAGAAGGAGACGCAAAGTAGCTTCTCGTGATACACGGGATACGTAAAGTTCGCTTTGCGTTAATAACCCAATGCGAAAAGTTACTTCTTGAGACGAAAACCTGAAATACACTCACACAAAGATTAGAACAACAATATGAACTTGCGCAAACTAGTATGAACTCGTGCAAACCTATATGAACTCGCGCAAACCTCTGAAAATCAAGTAAAACTCGCAAGAATTGATTATAACCATGAAATTAATGCAACAAATTCACACACAATGAACGAAAACAGGTTTCTAACACATTTCAATCACCAAAAACGATTAAAAATCACAAAATCGATATTTTGAGAATGTAACAGTACGCAAGAACGGTTTTCCACAAAAACTCAAAATCGATGATCAAAACCTATTTTTCTTGCAAACATATATGAATCAAATATGTTCTCCTATCAAAATCGAGTTCAACAAACCAATTTACAATGAAATTCAATCACAAAACAATCCGAATTTGATGAAAAATCAAGAAAACGAGATTTTCTTGAAAAATTCAAGAAAATCGATCAAATTTTCGATTAATCTACAAATTCAGAAACTAAAACACAATCTCTCAATTCTCTCAAGATCTAGAACAACTCTGATACCAATTGATAGTCCAAGATAAACAAAATCCTAGAGAGAGAAAGTAGAGAGAGAGAGAGCAATCAAGGCACAAAGTAACTGATTGTATTGAATGAGCGTGAAATTCTTACAAACAACCAAGACCAAAGGGACTTAAATACCCTTGGTCAATACAACACAGTATTAGACACTAAACACTGTATTTGACCAAACCTATAAATACAATGATTACTATAAAATCAGACCTAACATAATACCTATTTGATAATAATATTAAAAACAATAATAAATGGTATCTTAATTTTATATATTAAAATTTTTAAATAAAATTTTCTTCCATGATAGTATGTTAATTTTGTATATAATTAATTCTTTTATTCTCAAATTATATACTATTATGAGTTTGTTACATCATTTTTTTACATACACTTACTTCCTTATATTATTATGAGTTTTAATTCATTTATGATAGTATGTTAATTTTGTATACTTATTAATACATTTACTTCCTTATATTAAATTTATTATATTATATAAAAAAAACGAGAATATCGTGCTCTTCGATATGACATCCATCTAGATATATTTTTGTTTTTGTTGTTTTAAACGTTTTTTTACGTGAAATGCTATATATGTGTTATATTCATTATGAATATTTATGTACGTTCAAGTTTGTACAACGCCTCGACACCGTAAGTATGTAACTCAACATCACCTTTTTCAACATTTTCTTCAACGTCGTAAGGCATCGCGTTTCTTCAGCACCGTAACCCAACATCCATCAAGACGATAAGAGAACCTATCGAGTAATTCTGTTGTGAACCGGGGAACAAAAGAGAGCGCTTCATGTCTCCCCATCTTCACGGATCATTCATGTATTATTTATCATGAATAATGTATCATTCAGGATGAATGATACAACATTTAGGGTGGATAAGATTCATGAATTCGTGTATTATTCATCATGAATGTTGTGTAAATCATCCTGAATACTGTATTATTTATCATAAATAATGAATGAACGTTCACATTTGTTATTCATACTGAATGTGCGACATCCGGGGATGCGCATTCATATTCATAATGAACTAAACCAAATTCCGGTTGTGAATTGTGAAACAAAAGAGAGTGTGTCATGTGTTTACACCTTCACTGATCATTCATAAATTATTCATCATGAATAATGTATCATTCAGGATGAATAGTACAACATTCAGGGTGAATAATACACGATTCATGATAAATAATACATGAATCATGAATTCGTGTATTGTTCATCCTGAATGTTGTATTATTCGTCATGAATATTGTATTATTCATCATGAATGGTGAATAAACGTTCACATTTGTTATTCATAATGAATGTGGACATCCGAGGACGTGCATACATATTCATAATGAATATAACACATATATAGAATTTCACGTAAAAAGGTTAAAACGAAAAAACTATATCGAGATGGATGTCATATTGAAGAGCACGAAATTCTCGTTTTTTTAGTGTAATTTGTTTGATTAAAACATAGTAATTTTTAAGATAATTTATTTTAAAGTTTAAGGGGGTAAAAATTTTTTAATTAAAAAATAAAATAAAAAGTCAAACAAAGTAGGGGCTGATTTAAATTTCCAATTTTGTCCTTAATCACTTCTCAATTAACCTTATTACGTATTAACCATTGATTAGTTTTCTAAGTTTTGATCAATGGTTAAGATTTGTTCTCATGTGCACAATAAAAGATGAGTTTTCATTTGAACTCACCCCTATATATATATATATATATATATATATATATATATATATATATATATGGGCCTAATCAAATGAGAACTGTGTAGTTTGTGGTAACCGTGAGATCCAATATGGACCAATCATTTAGGATAATTAAGTTTATTTACTAAAATAAAATAAAGGGTAAATTGGTAATTTAAATTTCGTTACAACTGCTAAAACCCTAAAATATTTGTTGGCCCGCCACTCTACACCACAACTGCCATCTTTCTCGATCATGTGAGAGGAAAATGAAAAAAATGTTTCCATTGAAAAGAGAGTTTTTTTTACTCTTTCTCTCTCTAGAATGATCATCGTGTTACACTACTTACTAATAGTAGGTTTGGTGGCTCTGCCGCCGATGTCGTCGCCAGCTGCCGGAGCTTCTCCGCCTTCTCCACTTCCTCCGTCGGACAGCAACGTCACTATTCCTCCGGCAACTACTTTTCCCCTATTTCCGCCGACGAACGAAAGTTCAATCGGTTCTGAACCTAATCCGCCACTGGCTGGTCAGAATCGATCTGGTAATGATACTACATTGGTTGCGCTTGGAGTTGGAATATGCATTGGTGGTGCAGTTGTGCTTATATTTATTGGCGTTTTTGTTGTTTGGTATAAGAGAAGGAAGAGATGGCGGCGTGCGGTGGCGAAGGCGTCTGATATAGTAGGGTTTAAAGGTTAGATGTTATGAGGATATATGCTCATACTGCCATATTCAAGAATAAGGTATCACATTAGGTTATCACAATGTGATACATTGGGTTATCACAATAGGTTTCACGATAGGAACCATTGGGTTATCACAATAGGTATCATTTATGCATATTTTTCTTTTTAAACGACAAACGAAACTCATGTACATGCGTCACAGTGAGTTTGTCTTACAGTTTAAATTTCTTTTTGGTATCACAGTATGATTCATGGTTGGTTTTGTTGGTCCCGAAGGTGCTTAACAAGTTTGTAGAAGGGGGGGGGGGGTTGAATACAAACACAGAAATTAAAGTTTAATAAATTGTTTATTGATAAATCAAAATACAATTTACAAGTTTGTTGCGGAATAAGATTAAGACAGACTCAATCTAAACAAACTTAAGAAACACTAAGATGATTGCACAAGAAATTCAGAGAATGGGGAATTAAGAGAGATAGAAAACAAGGGTTTATATATGGAGTTCAAGGATTGAGCACACCTTCAGATGAAGGGGTGAGCTTCCTATTTATACCCTATGCATTAAATGCATGGCAGGGCACTTTACACGTGGCGTTCATAGGTTGGCTTTGGGAGTCTGACTTTTGGAGACATGCTTTTGGCCGTATTAGGAACAGTGTAGTTGACAGAGTTGTTGTACGATTTGTGGCAGAGACGTGTCCGTTCTGACACATCGTACTGGTTGTGCAAGGTAAGACAAAAGGAAACTTGAGGCATAAGCTTTGTGATCGTTGATCGCTGAGTATCTCTTCTTTCAGAGATAAAGAAGTTCAGCTATCGCTGAAGCTTTTCCTCATGTTCCTTCGCGTATATGTAGAGTTGTCTTTGCTTCACTGATATCCGCATCAGGTCACTAGTAGACTTCTCTTTGTTCAGCGGCTTCGTCTTCGATTCAGCTATGAACATATGTTGACGCGAGACTTGTCTTCAGGGATTACGTTGGCTGTTTACTTCAGAAACTATCAGTGATAACTGAACATACTCAGTCTGATCACTGATAGTGAAACACTAATATATAGAAATGTTTATGAGAGATACTATCAGCGATAACTGGACAGACTCAGTCTGATCGCTGATGGTGAAACACTAATACATATTAAAACGTAATTTTCACTAAGTACAGAAGAGGGTCGTTATCAAATCACTGAGAGAGTTTGGATCAACAATCTCCCCCTATTTGATAATGACAAAGTAACTGAATAAAATTACTTTATAATTCAAAATATGGGAATAAAAAGGACTCATAGAATGCATGTCCCAATTACTATTTTGAGGGATCTTTTACAGTACTGATAGGGTTAAGTACATCACTGCAATTTTCATTTAATTCAGGGATAGAATTACAAGATATGAAAATCACAAGTACAAGTGAATAACTAACTACTGTAAGTATAACTAACAGATTATAGAAAAGGAAACTAATCTATCAGCTATTAAAAGAAGATTTAGGAGGATTGATCATATACTCAGGTATTTCTTCTTCTTTCTGTCTTCGTTCCAAAGATTCTTGACTGATAATTTCTTTAATTTTTTCAGCAGCAGGGAAGAAATCACACCATAAGCATAAGAGATCCTTGAGATGATTCAGAGGACAGATAGGAATCTCAGAGATTCTTTGAAATCTGAGTTCCTCATCATCATCTCTGAAGAATATTCCATAAGGATTGTCAATTACTTGACCAACTTGGAAAGGACCACTAGGAGGCAGAGATAGATCCAGAACTGAAAGATCGGGAGGAGGACCAAACAGTGCATCTCTTGAAAATTTGATAGAAGTTTCATTCCTGATGATGGCGACGTCTTCAGAGGAGGAGGACCAAATTCTTCTCTTGAGTTTCAAAGATTTGGGAGGAAGAGGAGATGGCAGCTTCAGTACAGAAGTGACTCTATTTATGAGGGCTTCAAGAAGTCCTTCAACGTAGCCTCTGTATGTAGATTTGGATTTCTTCAGCGCATCCCAGAACTCTAACCATTCCGTAAATCCGAAGCTCTCAAGTTTGGATACGTACATTGCTTTTTGGGTTCCATCCTCTCTGGTAATCTCCATGGTCACTGAGAGTTGATCCTTCTTCTTGCGACCAGAGATAGTCACGGCTGATATTGGAAGAAGATCAGAACGATAGTCCATCTTCTGTTTACACCATTCGATAGACCTATCGTTGATCTCTTGTTCTTTGGAGCGTTCCTCTTCAATTTCTTTCAGCAGTGCAGCTTGAACTTCCACAGGTTTGCTTTTCAGCTTTTTGTCCTTGACTTGAGAAGATTGAATCTTTAAAGCGAGTTGGGCATCTCGTTTGCATTCAGCGATCAGTTTCTCAGCTTTGGCAGATTCTTCTCGTTCAGCTTTAGTGAGGAAGTCGAGCTCTGAGAAGGATGTTTGAAGAGGGATTTTCAGCCGTTGACTTTCTAGTTGAGCGATCATTTCAACTCTTTTCTTTACCACTTCCTCTGACCAATGAGATGGTCGAGAGGGCCTTCCTGGATGGATCAGGGAATCTTCTTCTTCTTCTTCATCAATCTCAGCGATAGAGATTGGGATTATTTCTTCAGCGATAGTAGCTGGAATTATTTGTAGTTCAGAACCCTTAAGCAGGGGTGAGAACTGTCTGGATAGAAAAATAAGGAAAGAAGGGATAAGTGTATATTTTTAGAAAAAGAGAGATAAAGTCTAGAAGGAAATAGGGGTTTGGAAAGAGTAGGAGAGTGGTACAATTGAAAGACATACCTGAGAAGGATGCTC
Organism: Arctium minus; assembly: GCA_954870635.1. Classification (NCBI taxonomy): domain Eukaryota; kingdom Viridiplantae; phylum Streptophyta; class Magnoliopsida; order Asterales; family Asteraceae; genus Arctium; species Arctium minus. The sequence goes on along the minus strand of OX941084.1, from coordinate 104,161,115 downwards.
CCCCTCAGATTGTGATCCAGTCCTCAAGCATTCTTCAGCGATTGGTTGCTTGTCTTTGCTTTGCGAAGGAACGCTTGAAGATGTATCACCTCTCACCCCTGCTTTGACAACCTCTTGCGAAGTTGTCCCTGATGCGACGTTCGGCTTGGAGAACCACATAGATTGGTCTTCATCGTCGTCGTCGTCATCGGAGGTCTGATCCTTTTCTTGATCATCAAGATCTAGATCATCTTCCTCTTCATCGTCTTCTTCCTCATCCTCTTCAAAGAGAATAGAGTGAATAGATGAGGATTCTTTTGCCTTCTCCCCCTCAGATTGAGAGGGAGGTTTCTTTGGAGTCTTAGCTTCCCCAGCAGCAGCAATAGAAGTTTCTTCAGCTTTCTCCCCCACTTTGTCATTATCAGCGGTAGGGGATTGTTCAACTGCTGGAGTAGCTGTTGAAGCTTTTAGCACTTGGAAGTCAGCCTCCAGACGCTTAATCCGGTCTTCAACCGCAGGGATGTCGCACGTGGCATCATGAATGAATTTCACAGCGATGTTGAGGTTGGTACGATCATCTTCAGTGAAGGAGGGAGGCAGCGCTGGAGCTGGTGCATTCACTTTCTGTAGAATTTGCTGAAGAAGGGACGTGCAGAGGTCAACCTTTGAAGAGAGACCCTGAACTTCAGCGGTAAGAGACTCAAGTCGCCCTTTGAGTTGGATGACTTGTTATTCAACAGCTGAAAGTTGTGAGTTCTCAGCTTTAGATGAGTAGGTCGCGGTCAACTTCTTCAGCTCCTCACCAGCCTGATTGACGGCGCTGGTGGTGTCGTTGATGGTGTTGGTGAGGGAGTACACCTTTTCTCCCAGACTGTTGACATGTGTCAACAGACGCCAAACTAGGACCTGAAAATAATGTTAGTTCAGATACGGGATTATTTGGAGAGGTGGGGAGATAAGTGTTTAGGATTATAGGTGTACCTGACGTATCAAACATTTTGTAGAACTGCATAGATTCCTCAAAAGTTTGATGTTCAGGTCCTATAGGGAAAGAAGAGGTAGCAGGTTCAGAGACCAAATGAGTAGAAAAAGGAAGAGTTTTGGGGATAGAAGTAGGGATGGGGTTAATCTCAGCGAATGAGTTAGTAGGTGGGGTTACTGATGATGTGACAGCGAGCGAGATCGCTGACACGGCAGTATGAGTGACTGCTGAAGTTGTGGAGGAAAGACCCACAAATGCATCTAAGGTAGCTTGTTGAGAAGCTCCCTCAGGTATAGTACTAGAGGGTGTACTTTCCTTAGTCTTTTTGGCCTTTTTGGAAGGACCAATCGGACTAGCTGCTGGTCGTTTAGAAGTAGTGGTAGCGACAGGGATAGCAGACGAAGGAACCGTCTGAGTGGTCGCTGAAGATAAAGAAGAATGGAGAGAGAGACGAGAGCGAAGGAGAGAGATACTTACCTCGTCGGCGAGTGGCTTTACCTCCAGTGATCGTTGACCTACCCTGGCAAAGGTGCCATCATCTTTGGTGGTATAGGTGTTGGGATAGAGGAACTTGATGTACGTACATATGAAACGTACGTACGAGATCTTAGGATCTCACTCAGGCTTCTCTAATCTCGACCTCAGGTCTTCAAAGATTGCTGTGGCGTAGTCAAACTTTTGACCAGCGATAACGGAGTAGGCCATCTGCAGTTGTGTTTTGCTGGCTTGATCCAGCGAACCACTCTTCCCGCTCATGCACTGAATTATGTGCGAGAAGATTAAGTTCAGTTGTGATGGCATCTGAGCTTTGAGGATCTTGGTGAGCTTCTTGTTGGGAATAGAAGATCTCGGTTTGTTTTCCCAACAATAGCCCATTGCGTCCAGGAATGATATCAGCTCATCATCAGTGGGGAGTGCGTCGAACCCACTCTTTGGTTTGTCAGGGAATCTTAAAGATTTCCTGAGGCTAAGAGCGGTCATGCTCCCTGGCCCCAATTCCGTGCTGAAAGAGATAGCAGGGACTCGTTCACCTTTCTTGTTGGTGAGTTCAGTTGCATCAGCAGTGAACCAGAACTGCTAGAGTAGAGTCTTGGAAGGCTTAGGATCCATAGTGATCGCGTAAGCTATACATGACTGCTTGAGGAATTCAGCAGCTTCCACCAGATGTGGGTATTTGTCAGCTTTGAACTCGAGTCTGGCCAAATGATTACATTTAGTAATCTCAACTTCAGTGAGAGCGAATCGTACATGCTTGGAAGCAACGATTGAAGACTGTGTCATTTCTGTTATGGAAAGAGGCATAATAGAAGAAATGATTTAGATTAAAAATAATATGATTACCAGTTGCCATAGAAGAAGGGAAACTGGAAAACTATCAAGTTATTTTTAGGAGTAGAAAAATAGTGTTCTGGGTAGAAAGAATGAAGAACACTTTAAAACCAAAAGGTTTTTATTGAAAAACATAAAATCAGAAAGAATGATCTTTAGTTTTTAAAAAAAACGTTTTATAAAATACATAGATAACGAGTAGGATTTTAAAAAGAATAAAAAGCATACGAACAAAGCACATAAACATGAAATAGACCTGTGTATCTTGAAGAAAAAAAGTTGCAGATTCAATATTCTGGGTTTACTTGCTTGAGTGTTCTTGAGAGAGAATGTTTCTTGCGTTGATAGTTTCGAAAGCGTAAACTGTATAAAGGAGAGAAGAATTCCTTTTATACGAAGAGATAGGAGAGAGAGAGAGAGAGAGAGAGAGAATGAAGCGGGAAAAGAAAGGATTATCATGACATTGACACGTTCCACGAAGTTGATTGGATAGAAGAGCAACGAACGAACGTGTCAGAAAAGGCATGTCGTGGATAAGAGAGAGACTGTACATTTGTCCGTTTTGAAATTATCACTGAAGAAAGGTCAGTGATAGATTTTCCTTTTTAAAAGTATCCCTGATAAGAAATATCAGTGATTAAGGTTGATATTTTTAAAAAAAATCTCAACTGAATGAAGATTCAGTTGTAGGGATTGAGAAAACATACCTGAGGATCAGAAAATTTATCAGAGAATGATGAAAGGGGAACTTTTGATTACTGACAATACATGAACGCTGAAGAATTATTCTTCAAGATTCAGCATTCCAAGCTCACTGATGAGAAAGTTGAACCTTGTCTCATCAAGAGGTTTGGTGAATATATCAGCAAGCTGAAAGTCAGTAGGGATAAAATGAAGTTCAATATCACCATTCATCACATGATCTCTGATAAAGTGATATCTGATCTCTATGTGTTCTGTCTTTGAATGTAGCACTGGATTATTTGCTATAGCGATAGCACTGGTGCTGTCGCAATAGATAGGAATCTTTGACAGCTGAAGGTCATAATCTAATAGTTGATTTCTCATCCACAAGATTTGAGAACAGCAGCTTCCAGCGGCTACGTATTCAGCTTCAGCTGTGGAAGTGGACACAGAATTTTGCTTCTTGCTTGTCCAGCTTACCAGCTTTCCTCCCAGGAGTTGACATCCACCAGTGGTACTCTTTCTGTCGAGTTTACAGCCTGCAAAATCACTATCAGAATAACCAGTTAGATCGAACCCTGAGTCTTTGGGATACCAAAGACCGAGGTTAGGAGTTCCTTTCAGATATCTGAAAATTCGCTTTACAGCGATCAGATGGGATTCCTTGGGTTCAGATTGATAGCGTGCACATAAACAAGTAGAGTACATGATGTCAGGTCGGCTCGCTGTAAGATACAGCAATGAGCCTATCATTCCTCTATAGGCAGTGACATTAACAGGTTTACCAGAAGGATCTTTGTTAAGTGTCAGAGGTGGTGCCATAGGAGTTTTCATCGCTGAAGTTTGTGTGAGATCAAACTTCTTTAGCATATCTTTAACATACTTACCTTGGCATATAAAAGTACCTTTGTCAGATTGTTTAATCTGAAGACCAAGAAAATATGTCAGCTCACCCATCATACTCATTTTATATTATTTCTTCATTCTTTCAGCGAAGCGAGTACATAGAGATGGGTTAGTAGAACCAAATATTATGTCATCGACATATATTTGTACAAGAATTATATGACCTTTTATCTTTCTGAAAAATAACGTATTATCAATCTTGCCACGTTCAAAATTTTCAGAGATAAGAAAAGATGAGAGAGTGTCATACCAAGCACGAGGGGCTTGTTTTAGACCATAGAGAGCCTTATCCAATTTATAAACATAATTTGGATGCTTAGGGTCATAGAACCCTGGTGGTTGTTCTACATAAACTTCTTCATTTAGCTTTCCATTCAGAAATGCTGATTTTACGTCCATTTGATAAACGATGAAGTCTTTATAGACTGCATAAGCTAAGAATAGTCGAATTGCTTCAAGCCTGGCCACAGGGGCAAAGGTTTCATCATAGTCTATGCCTTCCTCTTGTCTGTATCCCTGAGCAACAAGTCGAGCCTTGTTGCGGGTTACAGTTCCATGTTCATCTAACTTGTTTCTAAACACCCATTTGGTGCCTATTACAGTTTTATCAGATGGTCTAGGAACGAGATTCCAAACTTTGTTTCGAGAAAATTCAGTCAGCTCTTCTTGCATAGCGCTGACCCAGTTTGGATCTCTGAGGGAATCATCAGTCTTCTTTGGTTCTATTAAGGAGAGAAAGTTTACAAATAGACAGATATTACCTGAGCTTCGTCGTGTCTGAATACCTGCATCTGGATCACCGAGAATTTGATCTATTGGATGATCTCTTGTCCATCGCTGAGCAGGAGCATGATCGCTTAACTCAGAGGTTGGATCAACAATTGGGATGTTTACTGATGAGGACGTTTGAGGTTCATCAGCAATTAACTGTTGAGTAGGTTCACTAGAGAGGTTTCCAGATGAAGGCAGATTTGATGGTAGTAATGTGTTTAGAGGTTCAACTAAAACCCATGAGGTGGATTCAGCGGTAGGATGTATAATGTTTGGATCATCATCAGCGGCTGAAGGATCAGAATGCTGATGGTTTGAAAAGAAGGGTTCTGTTTCTCTGTAGTGAGAAAGTATCCAAGCATTTAACTCTTCATTGTCAGCGATTGGTTTAGAGTTCGCTGAGCGAGTTTCATCAAAAGTGACGTGAATTGTTTCTTCTACGGTTTGTCTTCTCTTGTTGAAAACTCTGTAGGCTTTGGAGATGGAGGAATATCCGAGAAATATTCCATCATCGGCTTTTGGGTCGAACTTTCCAAGTTGATCTTTATTGTTTAAGATAAAGCACTGACAACCAAAGATATGAAGAAAGCTGATAGAAGGCTTCCTTCCAAGAAAAAGTTCATAAGCTGTCTTCCCAAATCGCTTTATTATCAGCGATCTGTGTTGAGTAAAACATGCAGTGTTTACAGCTTCTGCCCAAAATTGAGTAGGGAGGTGAGAATCGCTGAGCATTGATCTAGCAGCTTCTATGATCGTTCTGTTTCTTCTTTCAGCGACTCCATTTTGCTGAGGTGTTCTTACTGAAGAGAAGTTGTGAGAGATTCCCTTGTTCTCAAAGAAATTGTCCAGGGAACTATTTTTGAATTCAGTTCCATGATCACTTCTTATTGAACGAACAGTAAGATTATTCAGCACTTCCATCTTTTTGACAAAAGATATTAGTTCTTCTGGAGTATCACTCTTACAGCGAAGAAAGATAACCCAGGTGTAGCGAGAATATTCATCTACAATGACAAGCGTATATTTCTTTCCAGCTATTGATTGGATGTTGACAGGGCCAAATAGATCCATATGCAAGAGCTGAAGAGGACTTGTCACTGAGGAAACTTGTTTTGACTTGAAACTAGCTTTTGTTTGTTTTCCTTTTTCACATGCTGAGCAGAGAGATTCTTTAGCATATGAGTGCTGAGGAAGACCAGAAACCAGTTCCTTAGATGAGAGAGAATTCAGGGTTTTGAAGTTTAGATGAGAGAGCCTTTTATGCCATAGCCAGTTGACATCAGAAGAGGCCTTAGAGAGAAAACATAAGTTTTCAGTGATAGTAGAGTCCATATCTATTACATAGACATTTTCTCTTCTATAACCACTGAGAGCATGTTTTCCTTTTTCATCTACCACTGAACATGCTTTCTTAGAAAAGCGAACTTCGTAGTCTTTGTCACATAGCTGACTGATGCTTAGAAGATTGTGCTTCAGTCCATCTACATAAGCGACTCTTCGAAAGGTAGTTGTCCCATTGATGAGGACACCAAACCCTCGGGTAAATCCTTTTCCATTTCCACCAAATATAATAGAGGGACCTTTCTCTTCCTTGTATTCAGTGAGCAGGTCTCTTTGTCCAGTCATATGACGAGAACATCCACTATCGAGATACCAGATGCCCTTTGATCCCTGCATACATAAGGAAGATTAAGCGTTGTTTGGTACCCACTTTTCAATGGGTCCTTCAGAGTTAGTGGATAAGGAAGATTCAGCAGTCTTCACAGCTGATGAAGATTCAGCTTCAGTGGTAATCTTCACTTTGGTTAATTTCTTAACCTTAGTGGTATATTTCACTTTGGTTGATTTTTCAACTTTGGTGACTTTCTTTGCCTTAGAGGCATTTTTCTTCACTTTAGCTGTTTTATCAGCTTTGGTGGTATTTGGACATTTACTTGCAATATGATCAGTAAAACCACAGTGATAACATTTTCTGTATTTGAAAATGGTTTTGGGATCAGTAGAAGGTTTTGCAAGTTTAAGATGAGCAGGACCAGCTCCAAGAATGCCTTTAGCACGTGATCTGGGAGGAATTTTTATTTCTTCAGGTCTCACGGGCTTTAGATCAGCCTTCAGCTTTGGAGGACAGATATCAAAGATTTCTGTCACTGAGCTAGAAGGTTTATCCACTGAAGGTTTGGAAGGAACTTTCAGTTTGGTTTTCTTGGAAGCCTTCTGAGGGAGAATAGACTTTCCTTTATCTGCAGGCTTAGATCTTGCAGATATCTCCTCAGGGATGGGATTTGAAGAAGAACAGGGATAGAATTGATTATAAGAAGTGTCAAAGAAAGATGTGACAAAAGTTCCAAACTTAAGCGAGGAACTTTCTTCTTTAGGATCATCCTGTGGTGTCCAAAAACCAAGACCAGTTCTATCACTTTCAGGAGTTTGATCATTTATTATCTCAGAGATCTTTGTTGATGATTTGCACCATTTTTCAACATGAGCCTTTTCTGCTTTTAGAGCAGCGATGGCTTGTTCGCGTTCAATGCTGATGATTTCATTTATAATGACTTGATCTTTCAGCTTTTCTTCTAAAAGATTTAGTTCACTGATCTTTTCATGACATTTCTCTAGCTCTTGTGTTAAATAAACATTTTTATTTTCATCTTGAGTTTTGTCGTTTAGAGCATTATAAAGGTCAATCGTCAGCACATCAACAGCGCGACTTCTCTCAGCTTCAGGCAGAGAGGGATTTGTAGAGATAGATACCTGAGATGATATGTAGCTCATAGAAGGTTCAGATGGTTCTTCTACTTCTTCTTTAATCTCAGCCATGAGGCAAAGATTAGCGACTTCTTCTTCATCAGAAGATGATTCTTCTGATTCAGCCCAGTCATGTTCTTCAGCGATGAGACCTTTACCTTTTCGCTGATAGCTTTTCAGCTTTTGATATTTGTTCTTCAGCTTATGGTATTTGTCATCACTGGATCTTCTTGAGGTAGAAGGTTTGAAGACCTTTTTCGACCTGCACTCACTAGCAAAATGTCCAATTTTTTCGCAGTTATAGCAAGTGGTTGTAGCCTTATCAACCGGAGTTGATTTTGGCTTTTCAGTAAGAGAGAGAGGTTTACTTCTTCGGAAGTTACTCTTTCTTGCAAATCTCTTAAAAGAGTTTGTCAAGAGTGCTAAGGACTCATTAAACTCTGAAAGATCAGGGTCTGATAAATCCTCAGATTCAGAATCTAACTCAGTGATGGTGAGAGTAGATCGCTGGGATGGAATTATCTCTGACGAGACTAAAGCAACAGAAGTGCTTTTGGAGTCTTTAGAATCTTTTACAAGATTCTTCTTCAGGAGATTAGATTGCTCATAGTTGAGCAATATTCCATACAGAGTGCTTAGAGAGAGAGTATGTAAGTCTTTTGTCAGCTTAAGACATATTGAATAACTGTCCCAGCTTTCAGGAAGACTTTCCAAGAATTTTGATAGGACCTCAGAATTAGAATAGGTCCTTCCAACAGTTCTTAGGTCAATGATCAGGCAGTTAAACCGCTGATGAATGTCAGAAAGAGATTCATTCTTACCAGCGATAAAACTTTCATATTGTCTTACCAAGTTAATCTTTCGAGTCTCTTGGATTTCAGTGGTGCCTTCATATTGAACACATATGGTTTCCCACATTTCTTTAGAAGTTTTTAGATGCATGATGGAATGGAAAACTTCATCAGGCAGAGCCATTGATATAATGGTCTTTGCTCTTGCATCTATGCCTACCTTCTTTTTATCTTCATCACTCCACTGTCTTATTTCCTTAACGACATATCGTTCAGGGACAGCTTCAGTGGTGGCAGTAGCGGGAACCGCAGCTATAATTCTAACAGGTTCATAGGGTCCGTTTTCAATATATTCAGGTATAGTAGGATCCGCACCTTCAAGAAATAGCATCATTCGATTTTTCCATAGAGAAAAGTTATCTCTGCTAAATCGAGGAGGTTTAGAAAGTGAACCATTATCATAGTAGTTTGTGTTTGTGTTTAGTGCCATTTTAGAATAGCAAGGAAGAGTATACAGCAAGATCTTGTTTATTAGATTAAACAAACTGCTCTGATACCACTTGTTGGTCCCGAAGGTGCTTAACAAGTTTGTAGAAGGGGGGGGGGGGTTGAATACAAACACAGAAATTAAAGTTTAATAAATTGTTTATTGATAAATCAAAATACAATTTACAAGTTTGTTGCGGAATAAGATTAAGACAGAATCAATCTAAACAAACTTAAGAAACACTAAGATGATTGCACAAGAAATTCAGAGGATGGGGAATTAAGAGAGATAGAAAACAAGGGTTTCTATATGGAGTTCAAGGATTGAGCACACCTTCAGATGAAGGGGTGAGCTTCCTATTTATACCCTATGCATTAAATGCATGGCAGGGCACTTTACACGTGGCGTTCATAGGTTGGCTTTAGGAGTCTGACTTTTGGAGACATGCTTTTGGCCGTATTAGGAACAGTGTAGTTGACAGAGTTGTTGTACGATTTGTGGCAGAGACGTGTTCGTTCTGACACATCGTACTGGTTGTGCAAGGTAAGACAAAAGGAAACTTGAGGCATAAGCTTTGTGATCGTTGATCGCTGAGTATCTCTTCTTTCAGAGATAAAGAAGTTCAGCTATCGCTGAAGCTTTTCCTCATGTTCCTTCGCGTATATGTAGAGTTGTCTTTGCTTCACTGATATCCGCATCAGGTCACTAGTAGACTTCTCTTTGTTCAGCGGCTTCGTCTTCGATTCAGCTGTGAACATATGTTGACGCGAGACTTGTCTTCAGGGATTACGTTGGCTGTTTACTTCAGAAACTATCAGTGATAACTGAACATACTCAGTCTGATCACTGATAGTGAAACACTAATACATAGAAATGTTTATGAGAGATACTATTAGCGATAACTGGACAGACTCAGTCTGATCGCTGATGGTGAAACACTAATACATATTAAAACGTAATTTTCACTAAGTACAGAAGAGGGTCGTTATCAAATCACTGAGAGAGTTTGGATCAACAGGTTTGTGCCTTACGATTGGAAAATCTTTTGGTATCACAGTGTGATTCATTGTTGGTTTTTGTCTTACGGTTAGAAAATCTTTTGGTATCACAGTGTGATTCATTATTGGTTGCGCCTTACACTTACAAAATCTTTTGGTATCACAGTGTGATTCATTGTTTGTTTGTGCCTTATAGTTAGAAAATCTTTTGGTATCACAGTGTGATTCATTGATGATTTATGTCTTATTGCTAAAAATTATTGGGTATCACAATGGTGTATCACGTTTTATTTTGCCGGAATTAGGTTCACAGGAGAGAGGAGAGAGGAAAATTTCAAAATATCTAACATGCCCTTCAATTAAAATTTTAAATCAAAATTATCAAATTTATAAATTTCCTAAATTATTTTTTGATTTGTGGTTGAGATTGGTTCTAACAATTACCACAAACAAATGAGTTATCCCTTGAATGACCCCCTCTAATCCTATATATATATATATATATATATATATATAGGAAAGTTCAAATGAAAACTCAAATTTCATTGTGCACGTGAGGACAAATTTGGGCACATCTATCTCTATTGATCCAATAACTCATATTAAATAGAGTTTTTAATTAAAATTATATTAGGGGTAAAAATGGAAGATAATTTAAACCCACGCCTACCATATTTGACTTTTTATTTTCTTTTTTAATTAAAAACTTTTACCCACTTAAAGTTTAAAATAAATTATCTTGAAAATTACTAATATTTTAATCAAACAAATTACATAAAAAGCGAGAATTTCGTGATATTCGATATGACATCCATCTTGATATAGTTTTTTGTTGTTTTAACCATTTTTTTACGTGAAATGCTATATATGTGTTATATTCATTATGAATATTTCTGTACGTTCAAGTGTGTACAACACGTCGACATCACCTTCTTCAACACTTTCTTCAATGTCGTAAGGCATCACGTTCTTCATCACCGTAAATCCAACACCTATCCAGACGAATCGAGAACCTATCGAGTTTCAATTCCAAACCGGGGAACAAAAAAAGCGCGTCATGTCGCCACACCTTCACGGGTCATTCATGTATTATTCATCATGAATAATGTATCATTCAGGATGAATAATACAACATTCAGGATGAATAATACACGATTCATGAATTCGTGTATTATTCATCATGAATGTTGTATAATAATCCTGAATATTGTATTATTCATCATGAATAATAAATGAACATTCACATTTGTTGTTTATAGGGGGTGTGCGTGTATAGTTGTACATAATTGGTCCTCGAGAGTTGATGACTTGTACACAAATATTTATCGAGGGGGTTAAATATGAATACATTAAATTTTCAATTTTAGTTTTTGTATGTTTATAAAAACAAGGAATTACATATTTTTGGAAAAGACATATTTTAAATAATCTAAACTAATGACAAATTTACTCATAAAGAGTGAAAGAACACTTTTGAAGAATATTCTAACAAGTGAAGAATATTCTAACAAGTGAAGAACTGAGATAGAACTTCAGAGGGTTAAGGCTCCGACTTGCAAGAATTTGCACATATAAATTCTTCAAACAGACAAGTTGCTTGTGATCTAAAGACCGCCTTTTTATAGTTGTCCAAACATTTAATGCAACAGTGCAATTTTAACGTATGCGTTCAGGGGCAGACATAGTGTAGTAAAGAAGGGGGGAAGGGACCCCACTAAAAAAGTCAATAATTTTTTTACCAATGTTTAATTTTTTTTACTGAAGTTACCATCATCCCCCCAGTGAAAAAAATCGAGGACCACATCTTCAGCGATGATTGCGCCTGTCCTCGTCCCGTCCAGATTAGCGACAACAGCAAGCAAGCCCGCCGCCGACGATTCCCCATCGTTTTCCAACCAATCAGAACCGGCGATCCCCCCCCCCCCTTCTTCTTCATATGATGTATTCACAACACCACAGTCCATAGAGACGTTCGATTTAAGTTTAGACGTTTAGGGTTTTGATTTCTTGATTTCTTTTCAAGCTCTCATCTGAAACTCTGTTCGATTCCATATTTCGATCTCTTCTCACTTCTGTTAGGTCCAGGTAAGGTAACATTCCAACTTTCAATTTCGATTTTTGGTGAAAAGCTTAAGAGAGCTTGACTACTTGAGTCTAAGAGTCTGTGTTGTGTAATTGTGCAAATATGAGTTTGCATTGTGTTATACAAATATCAAATGTGAATATGTGATTTTGTTTGAGTCTGTCTCACTGTCTGTTTTGTGCAAATGTCAATAGAGAACACAGTTAGCAGCTTGAATGCTTGAACTGTTGAACAACAACTTTATGAATTATCACTTTATGCCTTGACAGCCTTGTTGACTTGTTCAATTTTAAATTGTTAGACAGTAAGTAGACAATAGTGTGGTTAAAATTGGGGCTTTGAGACAATAACTTAGTAAGTAGACATATTTTTTGTACTTACTATGGATGACATATTATATATGTCTATGTACTAGAACTAGAGTTGGTAAGTGAAACCTGGTCCTTAAGTCTAGGGGTGAGCAAAGGCGGGCACTAGCCTAAAGTTCCTAGGACCGGTTTCGGAACAGAAACTGGCGGTTCTTGGAATGAAGGAACCGGAACCGAAACCGGTTACACAGGTTCTTTTAATTTGGGAACCGGTCCCAAAACCACCGGTTCCGGTACCGGGTACCCACTATCTAATTTTTTAATTTTTTTTATTATTCATATTGTAGAAAAGTAAATTTTAATATGTTACAAAGTCCCAACGTAAAGAAATAAATACCACAAACATTAAAACTAATATGATAAAAACTAAGCACTAATAAATACTACAAACGATGCTTACAAAACAAATAAATATTACAGACGGTGCTTCCAAAACAAATAAATAATACAAACGGTGCTTCCAAAATACTTCACGTCCTTAAAATTAGTTGTTGCTAATAAATATTACAAATGGTGTTTCCCTAAAAGGTAGTTTATTAAATTTTTATAAATAAATAAAATATATTTTATTAAAAAATAGCGGGTACCCGTTAGTTCGGCTTCATGATACCCAGCGGGACCGGGTTCTCGGTCCCGATGGGTACCAACAGTTAACGGTTTCAAAAAAATGAGAAACGGAACCAGAACCGGTCCTGATCGGTTCCATATTTTAGGAACAAGAACCAATCACATCGGTTCTGGTTCCGGTTCCGAAACAGACAGTTCCGAAGCGGTTCCGGTTCCAAAGGCGGATACCCGCTTCCGATGCTCACCCCTACCTAAGTCTTTACTTCAATTCGGCCTGCTTGATATTATTTATCAAACTACCTAACTTATTTTTTTTTTCTTCAATCAATTAGATGACTATTCAATCCACTTCGGCATTGATCTAATTTCACTTCAACTAGTTTTCGATTTTGCTGATGGTATTCTTGTAACACCCCAAAACCTAGAAAATAGCGGCCAATTTAATTTTTTTTATAATACATCAAATAAATAATAATTTTCTTTCTAAAGGTCAATGCTTGATTACTTATAATGACAATCTTATATTTAACATCAACAATATATAAACCAAACCTTACACAAAGCCTAGGTTAAGGACTTGTGTTACTAAAAATCCAATAACAACCTCTATATCCAAATACGGAAGACATTCACGAATGACTAAATTATTCTTGTGCCTCTAACTAGCACTCACTCTTCATAGTGTCTCTATCACCATTCCCAAACAAGGACCTGATACACATGCCAACAAGAAAAAGTTTTAGGCATAACGTCTAGTGAGTTCAAGCAGTTTTTTTTATCTTTAATATAAAATGGTAAAACCGAAAGAAATGCTATTTAAATCACAATCTTTGAAATGAAATGTATTTATTATAAAAGCAACATTTTTCCCAAAATTGGCCATTTTCGTGATGATAACCCATTAATCAAAACCCAATACTCACACAAAATGTGGTTAAGGTTGAAAATTCAAATAATGAAAACATGGATAAAACTCTTTTATCCGAAACATGAAAACATGGATAAGTTCCAATATACCAAAACCATAAATTATGGATACACTCCATATTCAAAACAACATCACAAACATTGATAATACACTATCTAAAATAAAACCTTTTAGTGATAGGAGAGACTCATATACATCGAATGTGGCAAACATAAAGTAAGCCATACATCAACGTTACCGAGTTTCTCTCAAGGTCATTGGGCTCCGTATACGACTCTACTGAGTACCACCACAAGACCCAAGCTCCGTATATGACTCCAACGAGTAACACCATAAGCCCAAAGGGTGACCATGATTCCTACTCTTCCTCGAGATGAGCCTCACCCACAAAAGTCAACATTCTCTGTATACGACTCATACAAATACCACTATTTGATACTAGATCTGTATATGACTCATACGAGTACCACCACGAGCTTTCCCAATTATTGACTAGAAATTTGTAACACCCCGAATTTCGAAAAGCATCATTTCAAGTAAATACAGAAATCAGAAATTTTAAGGGAAAAATAATATATAGGATTTTGGACTTGAATCCTAGATTTTATAGTCTTGGTGGATGAAGGATTCAATTACGAGTCCAACGGTTCTTCCCGGAGCAAAATCGGAGCTATTACGAAGAACTTACGGCCAAAACAGTGAACGAGAAGAAAATCGGGCGATCAGTGCACTACACGACTTATGCCGCGACTTAGGGGAAGAGGGAGACTTATGCCACAACTTAAGGTCACATGGTAAGTTTCGAAATCCCCTGGTTGAGCATAAAACCCGATTTTCAGCCTTAGAACTTCATTTCTTGGGATATAGTAACACTCGACTTTTGTTAGTCTTTATGTGAGACTTTAATTAATTGTTGATGGTTCAACCTAGAAATGTATTTCAATTATGGACTTTTAGTAAGAGATTTTATTCTCCTTTAAGGTATTGTTGAAAATTTTAAATTAGTCGTTCTTTACAAATTTGAGGGTGTTATAAGTTGGTATCAGAGCTTAAGTTCGAGAGAATTACGTATTGATTTTTGGATGCCTATACTCAAACTAGCGTACTTTTAAACGATTGAAAGCTAGATTGCACCAATAAGCACTATAAGATTGGATGTTTTAAGGATATTGGAGTCACTAGGAGTGGGAATCACGTCAAGAGTAACAAGGATGATCATTTCTTCATATCTTCTTCAACCCAACTCCGATTTCAGTGATTCAAGTTGTCATGGTTTCATTTTTGAGAGATATTCAAGGATATATCAAGAGATTTGGAGTTTATTGGAAGATCCAAGGGTATTTTGTGGTGGTAAGTTCCTTATCTCTCTCAATGTTAAGCTAGGGTTTGATGGTTTCACCGTTTTTTCTTTCATCCTTCATCTTGGGTGTGATTTTGATGACTTATGTGGTGAAGGTGACCTTGTAGATGTGTTGGATCTAAGATCTAGGGAGATTTCTTGGATATTTCAAGACTTCATCAATGGTGATTCAAGTTTTGGGGGTAAAACCTAGATTTAGCTTAAATCTAGCAAGGTGAGTTCAAGTGATTTGTGAAAACGATGTACATGCCAAAATGTTGATTCATACATGTTTATATGTTTTACATGAAATTATTAACTGATGAGTTATTAGACAAATTTTGGTTATTTAAAGTATTTGGATTTGTAAACCATGCAAAACACCCACATTTGGGATTTTGGTAAATAAATCATTTTGATACGCCTCATGGGTGATTTAATATATAAATGTAGGTCTTTTGGTGTAAATGTCATTTTTATGCATTTGATCTTATAAACCATTTGAAAAATGCATACTATTGTGTTATGAGGCATTTTGGAAATATAAGGGTATAAGTTCATTTGGAAAATCCGTTGCCTCAACTAATGATGAGTTTTGAGCTAATCTTGTTTTTGGTCGTTGTGTTTGCATATCCGTTGGTCAAACGTGTTTTAATGTTTACACTGGCTTTCATTGGAGATTTAAGTAAATTGTCGAGCCTTTGGCTCGGTTTTGACTAAAATGAGTCTTGAGGACATTTGTCCGGTTTAATAGCCCATCGTGGAGTTTTGAGTATGATGGCGGTTAATGCGCATCATTTGAGAATTACATGTTTTGAGTGCGTTGGTCATTCAATTGGAGTCATTTACTGTTTTAGACTGTAATACAGTGTATCCATAGGCATATGAGTTTGTCATTATTATTTAAAGAAAATGGGCTATTATTTATATGTTGACCAGAATTAGTCTTGGAATTTCGATGACTTGTCGGTGAAGGCTCGTGGAGTCCAATAACTCGTGGAGTCCAATAACCAGACCTGCATCCGCAAGTTAATTGCTGAGCCTGTTTTGATGGGATAGTTATTTACCATTTGTAGTTGGTTGAGACATTGGGTCCTCGGAAGCAACTTGGTACGGTTATGTGGGACCGGTTACTAGTCATGAGCCGTAAATGCAATCCTAGCGAATGAGCATGATTAGGAATCCTCGGGTGCCCTCCCCCACATCTTAATATGAGTCAGCGAGCTCGTGGCCATGGGTTCCTAGTATGGTGAGCTTAGTAACTTGGAATGTGGCCTACTTTTGTGTTCCGCCACTAGCCTTGGAATTCGGGATTTCCCCGTCACCGAGAGGTGTTGTTTTGGGGTATTTAGTTTTATCCTTGTTTTCGGTGACGCTTTGAGTTTGGGTTATCTCCTTTATGCTAAAATTTTGGAGACTTGAGTTTACTCATATTTTGGTCGTTTGTTTTATAAAGTTTATTCAAATGTCATTATTTGAGCATTACCATTATCCTCGTTTTGAGTAAGTGTTGGGTTGCATTATTTCAGGAAAGAATGCTTTGGCGTTGACGTGTCCATCTATAAAATGCATATTATTGGTAAATGAGTTTTTCTCTTATTTTAAAGTAAATCATTTAAAGGATCACGATTATAAGTTACAATATTTCCATTTTACGTTTTCGTTTATAATCATGATATAAAACTCTTGAACTCACTAGGCGTTAGCCTAACCTTTTTATTTGTCGGCATGTGCATCAGGTTCCATTTCGTGATTAGTTCTAGCGACACTGTGAAGAGATGAGTTCTAGTTGTGTTCTCGAAGAGATGATTAGCTCGATGAAGTCTTCCGCACTTATATTGGAGATAGCGATTGTTATTAGGATATAGTAACACTCGAATTTTGTTAGTCTTTATCTGAGACTTTAATTGATTGTTGATGGTTCAACCTAGAAATGTATTTCAATTATGGACTTGTAGTAAGAGATTTTATTCTCCTTTAAGGTATTTTTGAAAATTTTAAATTAGTAGTTCTTTACAAATTTGAGGGTGTTACAAGTTGGTATCAGAGCTTAAGTTCGAGAGAATTACGTATTGATTTTTGGATGCCTATACTCAAACTAGCGTACTTTTAAACGATTGAAAGCTAGATTGCACCAATAAGCACTATAAGATTGGATGTTTTGAGGATATTGGAGTCACTAGGAGTGGGAATCACGTCAAGAGTAACAAGGATGATCATGTACAGTATCTTCTTCATCCGAACTCCGATTTCAGTGATTCAAGTTGTCATGGTTTCATTTTTGAGAGATATTCAAGGATATATCAAGAGATGTGGAGTCTATTGGAAGATCCAAGGGTATTTTGTGGTGTTAAGTTCCTTATCTCTCTCAATGTTAAGCTAGGGTTTGATGGTTTCACCCATTTTTCTTTCATCCTTCATCTTGGGTGTGATTTTGATGACTTGTGTGGTGAAGGTGACCTTGTAGATGTGTTGGATCTAAGATCTAGGGAGATTTCTTGGATATTTCAAGACTTCATCAATGGTGATTCAAGTTTTAGAGGTAAAACCTAGATTTTAAATTTGAAAATTTAAAATTTATATATTGGAGTCACTAGGAGTGGGAATCACGTCAAGAGTAACAAGGATGATCATGTACAGTATCTTCTTCATCCCAACTCCAATTTCAGTGATTCAAGTTATCATGGTTTCATTTTTGAGAGATATTCAAGGATATAGCAAGAGATTTGGAGTCTATTGGAAGATCCAAGGATGATCATGTATTGTTGAAAATTTTAAATTAGTCGTTCTTTACAAATTTGAGGGTGTTACAAGTTGGTATCAGAGCTTAAGTTCGAGAGAATTACGTATTGATTTTTGGATGCCTATACTCAAACTAGCGTACTTTTAAACGATTGAAAGCTAGATTGCACCAATAAGCACTATAAGATTGGATGTTTTGAGGATATTGGAGTCACTAGGAGTGGGATATAGTAACACTCGACTTTTGTTAGTATTTATGTGAGACTTTAATTAATTGTTGATGGTTCAACCTAGAAATGTATTTCAATTATGGACTTGTAGTAAGAGATTTTATTATCCTTTAAGGCATTGTTGAAAAATTTAAATTAGTCGCTCTTTACAAATTTGAGGGTGTTACAAAATTATAGTGAGAACATCAAAACTTCTCACTTAAACAACAAACATCGACCCATTCGTCCCAGAGTCCGACTCTATGCAAATTCACCTCCGCAATATTAGATGGCATAGGTTTCGAAGTCCGACTCTACATGAGTTTCTCTACAATACCTACGGTCCTAGAGTCCACCCTATATGGGTCCTTCTCCATAATACCGACATGACCACCATGCTTACTCGATCATTGGTCTTAGAGTGAGGATATCAGAACTCCCTACTTATCAAACGATTGAATCACATGTCTATTAGTCTAAAATTACATGACTCCAATTGAATTACCAATGTACTCAAAACATGTAATTCTCAAATACAGATGAACTAGACAAATGTCCTAAAAGTCAACATAAGTAATAAAAACACGTTTAACCAATGTTTATGCAGACACATACATCAAAAGTATGATTAACTCAAATCCATCATTGGTTGAGACAAATCATTTTTCCGAATGAAATCATACCTTTTATATTTCAAAAACGCCTCATAACACAATAAGGTGTATTTTCCAAACGGTTATAAAACAAATACATTAAAAGTGTATTAATGTCAAATAATCTTCATTTATACCATAAATCATCAAAAGAACACACTCTTATCATTTTATTTATCAAAATATCCAAAAACCCCAAATATGAGCATTTCAATATATATATATATATATATATATATATAATCAAATGTACAAAAGATGCAAATCTCATCAAATATTCAACACATTTGATAAATATCAAAGAACATTTTAAGACTCCAAAATGTAGATTTTTGGCATGCACATAGTTTTCACAAGCAACTTGTAGTCACCTTGCTAGGGTAAGTTAAACCTAGATTACAAACCCACCTTTTTTTTAGAAGGGTGTCCTAGGCTATGCCTAGACTAATCCCTTGATAAATTATGACTGTAAGACATCAACCCTGATAAAGCCTCAATGGCCACAATTGTTGTGTACGCCTGGATTCGAACCCTAGGCAGATGGGATATTCCACCACATCCCCCAGGGCCTTAACCAGTACCCCACTTCTTAGATTCCAAATGTGGAGACTTGAGATCCACAAGTAACCAACTCTAGAAACATCTCAAAATTACTCCTTAAACCAAAAAGACACCAAAAGTAAACAAAAACTTCCAATCCCCTAACAACACCCTAAATAAAAATATCTCAGTTTCACAAAGTTTACCTCTTCAAGAATTGAGACCTTCCAACCAAAATCTCCATAGTGAAGCTCTTCCAAGCCTCTAAACCATAGTGAGATGCTTCAATATTGCCTCCAAGTATCCTTAAAAATCGCCACTATAGAGGTGAGAATAAAGTAGGTGAAAAAAATGAGAAACCTTATGTCAAAACTGGCTTTAAAACTAACATGAGCACGAATACGACTTTTGCAACAACTTTAGTCATGCCAAAAAGTCGCCTGAATTCCTGGCCTTTGCATCAAGTGTCCCACGTGGGTTTGACCACAACTTAGGTCGTATGACTAGACGCGTAGACCTCCTTTTCAATTGAAAACTCAATATTTTCTAACCTTTAGACCTCGAAGCCACCCAATGCTAAAGAACACGATTAAACACCATTAACTCATGGTTGATACATCAAAAGTAGTTCGATTAACCTGTACTCGCATCAAATAAAATACGAGTGTTACAATTCTGCTTTGATTAGATAACATATTATAATTTTGCTTTAATCAGATAACAAAAATTCAGACTCTTTCGGGAAAAAGGTTGGGGATATGGATGACACTCATTTCTATTTGGGCAAATGGATAGGAAACTTTAGACTTTGTGAAAAGTTCCCTCGTTTATTTAGGCTCGAAAGGGAAAGGGATGTTTTGGTTAAAGATCAAGTGTCCTGGAGTGGGGGTTCTTTTTGTGGGTCGTGGGGGTGGTATCAGGAGCCTAGAGGGAGGCTTGTGGGAGAGTTTGAGGAGTTGAGGTCTTTGATTGTTAATGTCTCTAGAATATCTCTCGAAAAAGACACATGGTTTTGGTGGCTTAGCAAGGATGACTCCTTTTTGGTCAAGGAACTTCGATCTTTAGTCGAAGGAAAACTTTTGCAGGTTCCGACTCATGTTGTTCCAAGTCAATGGTGTACGATAATCCCACGGAAGGTGTGCATTTTCTCTTAGAGGCTAAGATGGGGAAGGCTCCTGGTAAGGACGTCTTTATCGAATAAAGGTTTGGATATCCCCTCCATACTTTGTCCGTGTTGTAGTCTTGAGATCGAGACTTCAGATCATTGATTTGTTGGATGCTTGTTGGTGTTGCAATTATGGAAGGACATTTTCCGATGGTGGGTATTGAATATTCCATCAACTCCTTCGCTTGAAGAATTACTTACGGGAGTGGATTCGCTAGATTTCTTGGAAAGAATTCATCCATTTTGGAAGGCATCAGTTTGTACAACCTTGTATCTTACTTCAAGACACCGAAATAACAAGGTTTTTTCAAAGGATACTTCGCAATCTATTGATCGCCTTTTTGAAGTTCAATTATTATCGTTTCAATGTTTGTCGACGCGTTGTTAGGAGTTTATGTTTTCCTGGGTGGACTGGTGCGGTGGTCATGCGTTCGATGCTTAGAGTGTGTGTGGCGTTGGTTCGTGGGTATTCGACGTTATTGGGTATCTTGCTTTTTCTTCCTTGGGGCTTGTCTTTTTCGGGTGATCAGATGTGGATTGTGGGGTTTGGCCTTGAGGGTTGTTGCTTTGGGTTGGGTGGGTTGTTGCGAGTCTGTGGCTTTTGGGTTGGTTTTGTCCCATGGTCTTGCATCTCGCAAGCTTCATTTTTTGTTGTTGTTGTTGTTGTTGTTGTTGTTGTTGTTGTTGTTGTTGTTGTTGTTGTTGTTCCCCTGATTTTGTTTTAATATATTTATTTCTTGTCGTTAAAAAAATGATAACATATTACATACATTAGAAACCCTATTTATAAGGATGAATGGGTATCCGAAATACATAGTGTGTTTCGGATACACCAGAATCGAATCATTCACTATAACCTTTTGATCCTATAACATTTTGGATCCTACGTGTAAATGTCGGATACAGACCATAAAAATAATCCTAAAAACTTTCTAAGTGTCTGATTGAAGGCTATATTTTATTATCACCAAATCCAAATAGTTGAATGCTATATATATAAGGTGGTAATTTCATTAAAAAATGAATTTTTGATGTAGGTGTAAGGTTTATTGAAATATAATAAGGATAGAAATTGATTAAATATTATTTTTAAAGCTCGTATGCCCTCACTTCTCCTTTCTGTTTGATTTTTTTAATTAAATTTTTTACCCCATTATTCTCTTCACTTTGACATCCATTTATATATATATATATATATATATATATATATATATATATTCGTTTTTAACTGATTTTTACATGAACAGATGTATCTATGTATCATTCATTATGAATATTTATATATGTTCATGAGTATACAACAATTATCCAATACTAATACATCAGTACGATATTTATCATGAATAAATTTTTCACTATAATATTCATCGTGGATATATATATATAACATTTTTAGTATGATATTCATCATGAATATAATCTTCGGTGTGATATTCATCATGAACATATATCTTTAATACGATATTCATCATGAACATATATCTTTAATACGATATTTATCATTAATATATATCTTCAAAGTAATATTTATTAGAGTAACTTACGTTTTTAGTCCTTGTGGTTTGTTAAAAATTGCGTATTTCATCCCTGTGGTTTCAAAATTTCGGTTTTCATCCCTATGGTTTGCAATTCATTTCTATTTTTGTCCTTGAGGACAAACACTACTTTTAAGTACGAAGGACTAAAATGGAAATGAATTATATATCATAGGGATGAAAAAAGAAATAAAATTTGAATCATAACGATGAAAAAAGTAATGAATTATAAACAATGGGAATGAAAATCGTAATTTCAAAACCGTAAGGATGGAAATAGAAAATTTCAACAAACCATGAGGACTAAAAAACGTAATTTACTCTATTTATTATGAATATGCATACTATTCAAAATACTAAGGTAACAAACATAAATCTTCAATATGATATTCATCATGCATGTATAATATTCTTCTATTTGTAGAAGCCAATCAATTGTTTAGATTCTTAAGAATGCATCATGAATAAACATAATATCACAAGCCCTCTTTTTACTCATTATGTCACTACATGTATATTCATTATTAGATATACAAATCTCGATGCATGGTGTACTATGTAACACCCGTAAATTTTCAGTCAGTAAAAGTGGCCCCGAGTCAACGTCGGGGTTTATAAGTATAAACTTTGCATAGGGAAGGACTTACTTTCGATCTCTACAAAGATTCAGAAGCGTTCGAGTGAGAAAAGTCGACTTTTGGGCTACGGTACAGGTCGGACGATAGTGCCCTGCGATAGTGACAGGGTCATTATTGTCGTGTCATAGTCGCCGAGGGTCAAAGCCTCTTGGTACACATTCGGCGATAGTACCCTGCGATAATGACAGGGTCATTATATCTGTGTCATAGTTGCCGAGGGCCAAGCCTCTCGGTACACATTCGGCGAGAGTGCCTCGCGATAGTGACTATGTCACTTTTGCTTGGTACAATCGCATTCAGGGTCTGAGAGTTTAAAATCGGGTTTTTAGCCCTATTCCTCATTTGTTACTCCTCAATCCAGTTCCCACTTTCTCCCAACCAAATCCCTTTGCTTCCATTGTTGCTTTTGAGTATTTGAGACACCAAGACATGGGATTCCAAGGGATTCTTTATCATCTAGCAAGGTTTTTGAAGCTAGAACTAAAACCCCTTCACTTCATCTTCATTATCAAGTTTTCTAGGGTTTCATCAAACCCTCTTCCAAAATCTTTTCCCAATCTTTTGGTGATGGAATTTGGGGTCCAAACTTGTAACCCTATAGGTGTTTTTGGTGGATTCAAGAGTTGAGGATCAAGGTAATCTCCTCATTCCTTCACTTAAGAAATTAGGGTTTTGTGTTCCCTCTCTTCCTTTTATTAGAACTTGGGGTAACTTTGGAAACATGTTTGATCAAGGATCTTTGTAGCAAGCTTGGAACTAAGAGCTAGAAAGTTTCAAGTCTTCATTCAAGAAACTTAAGTTTTGTGGGTAAAACCTAGATTTAGTCTAAATCTAGCAAGGTAAGTTCTATTTGCTTTACAAAACTATATACATGTCAAAATATAAATGTTTTGAGCTTGAACTTACTTTTATATGCTCTCTCTATATTTGATAAGTTTTGTGAACTTTTGGTCATTTGAACATATTTGGGTTATGAAAACTTGATAAATGGTTTTTGATGATTATTTAGTGTTTAGTCACCAAAAAGGGGTTTCAATCAATTAAAAGAAATTTCTTGGACATTTGGAGATTTTGGACAACTTGCGGAGTCCACATTTTGATGCATACAATATGGACTATTAATGGTTTTATTGAAATAATTGTATGAGTTGAGAAATTATGGTCCAATTTGGAGTTACGAATATTTTGAAGATTTTACCCCACTCAAGAGTTTTGTGATTAGATCTTTTAATATATTTGGTCGTAAAAATGTGAGTTCTTGGGTACGGTCATTCTTTTACCTTATGGTTATTTTAGAAAACATGAATCTTGTGGATTGGGGCTTTGACCAATTATACCTTCAGAAATGACAATTCTGGGGAAAGTTACATTTCGGCTTATGTAGCCGTATTGGCTTTATTTTATTTCCAAACGTTTTATGATGCCTTATGCGTTGACTTATACTCTAATGAGTTTTGGACATTGTCCCGTTTAAATGGCTCAATATGTTGCATTTTATGGAAATACAATTATTGCACAAATGAATCCATAGGCATAGGAGTCGATGAATGGCTCAATGAATGGCTCCAAGACTTATTGGCTCATTCATTTGGAGTAATGTAATTTTTAGACTGTAATACAATGGATCCATAGGCATAGGAGTCGATTTGTTCATTATGGAGTTTTGATGTCTATGTTTGAGTCTAGTGAGTGGTCCCTAAGTCAAGCTTTTATGTAAGCTTAAGGTGGTGTTCTTGGAAAGCCATATACGAAGATAAGTCTTGTGGTGGTGCCCATGGTAAGCCGGATACGGAGACTTGTGACTTTTGTGGTGAGACTCATCTAGAGGTCGAGTAGACACTAGGATCATTGTGTATCTTGTGGTGGTTGTTCAATGGAGCCATAAACGGGGATCCATGGCCCAAAGTGAATCTCGAGAACGTTGATAAGTGGATTAACTTTGTGTTCCTGCCACATTCATTGGAATCGGGTCTCCCCTGTCACTGAAAGGTGTTATTTTTGGGTATTCCCTTCCCCACACTTTCGGTTTTGAAGCATACCACTTTATTTATTCAAATAGTATTTTGGTGAAGTACCTCGTGTGTGCGTTTTGGGGGATTTGGATGGTGAATAATTATTTAAAAAAGGTGTTTAGTATTGGTAGTAACGTGGTTTGTAAATAAATCCTTTTTATAACTTATGTTTCAGGAACGACCGTATTTAGAGTAAAATATTCGTTTTAAACGTTTTTTGATTTATATGATGACAATTGCTTTAAATCACTAGGCGTTAAGCCTAACATTTTCTTATGAACATGTATATCAGGGTTTAGGAGGATTTGAGTGGATTTGGAGCTTGGTAGAAGTTCCAGTAGGATGGATCTAGAGGCATCATCCAATTTTGAGAAGATAGCGGACTTTGGAATTTTAGTAACACCCAACCGATTCTATATCCAATCGAAGGATTATACAGTTCCATATGACCTCTGATATGTGTTTTAGTATTCATTCATTTGTAAACTTTAGACATTCGAAGTTTCAGGTTTTGTAATTCAAGGATTTTGAAGTTTTTATTTGTGTGCTATTTTCAAAATTTAGGGGTGTTACAAGTTGGTATCAGAGCTCTAGTTTAAGTGAAATGGGTATGAATGTTAGAAGCCTACACTTAAGTTGGGACTTTATATTTTGATTGGTTTGTTATGAGCATAACTTTTAAGATGAGAGTTGGTTGTGGTGGTCAAGATAAGTGCAGTAGTTATGAGTCGTGACTATGGTGACGAGGATTCTTATGTATTTTATGTTCATAATTTCACTTAGCTACTGCTATTATGAATATATTGTTACGTGAGTGTGTTTGACTCTACCATTATTACGATACTTGATGTGTGTAATAGTACGTCTTCGTTGCTAATCTAGCGTCGGTGTAAACTATTAAGCTCATTCTCGTGTGTGTCATACAGAAATGGCAGATGCGCGGAGGGAAGCACAAGCACAAGGGGACAGGTATGATGCAACCATGGCGACTCTGAGTAAAGTTGGGAGTCAACCATGTGTACCCCTTTCGTTGCCTCGATTGTCTAATGATGGACCAGAACACGCACAAAGAGTGAGTTTGAAACTCACGGACCCAAATGTTCGAGAGGTGAACCTTCATTCCAAACTGTTGACTAGTGTGTTACAACTGATGAATTCAGCTATGGAGCGATAAGAATAAAGGATAATGAAATTGTTGTTGAGTGGGGATGTCAACGCTCGATAACAAGGGGTTGTTGCTAGGCATGGCATGGTAGGTTGCGGTGACACCAGACCTATAACCAGGATGGAGGACCTTGTTGCTGCCAGCATGAGGCATAGTAGAAAAACTTGCTCATACAAAACTTTTCTATACAACAAACCACCATAGATCACGGGAATTGACAACCCAGTAGTATGTATGAATTGGATCCAAGAGATGGAGCAGACTTTCGACACTAGTGAGTGTGAAGAAGGACAGAAGGTGAAGTTTTCCTCCCAAATGTTAAGGGGTCAGGCCCTCACTTGGTGGAATGTCATCAAGTCCAGACATGGAACTCTATCACCTCATTACTACCATGGGATGCTTTTAAGAGGAAAGTGTTGGATGAATATTGTAACGAAAGGGCAATCTATCGAATAGAAGAGGAATTCCGAACCCTCAAGAAGGGAAACACATCCGTGAGAGAATACTCCAACCTCTTTATAGAGAAAATGGATTTAGTAGGACATGTCGTCCCAAGCGAGAATGATAGAGTCAAGGCTTATTTAAAAGAACTACCGACCGATATGAAGGCGATAGTCCAAAGTTCTATAGCCTCCACCCTCTGAGAAGCAATAGAAGAATCGCAATTCATTGAAGATGTTTATGCTCAGAGTATGTAGAGGAGGCAGAGATTAAAGAAAAGAGAAAATAGGAGGACCGGTTGAGTTCACCCCAAGAACACAATGATTATGGTGATGGAAAAGGATTCGGCCATCATAGGAAGTCAAAGTGGTGTCAGGAGTGTCGAGTCAAACATGCGGGTAGGTGCAACCCCAACCCTTTGACATGTCTCAAGTGTGGGATATTGGGTCATTACCACCGATATTGTTCCATCAAGGGCACATTCTTCTTTGTGTATAAGGAATCACACCATGTTAAGAAGGATTCTCCACGTGCAGGAATCGGCGAAGGGTCGGGCAACAAACATAGTATGCCAAGTCTAGGGTGGCATAACGGTAACAACAAGTGCGTTCCCCATTAGTTACGTTCTAAATGATAGTACTGTTGATTATGTACGGGTCAGTGTTCATTGTTTGTCACTACATTGATTAATGATTGATGTACTGCCAGCTCCTAGGACTTGATGCTAGACACCGATGTTAGTTGTGTTCCGAGGAATCATAGAAAAATATGGTAAGAAGAATTAGGAGTTAAGTTGTGTGGTCAAGGATAGAATTAATGTTAGACAATGTTGGGATTTTAAGAGATATGTTCTGTAGATTGGTGACTAATTGACATGGTGTATTTTAGTGATATGAGTACGATGGAAGTAGTATAAAATAAAGAATATTGGTAATCGGGGTTAGAGAGTATTGTTGTGTCTTAAAGAAAGTTTTCATGAAACAAGTCGGGTGTCGGGTCTGCTTAAGAGAAACAAGGGAACATTTTCCCCCGCACTCGTAGGAAGAAATGTGAGGAATTTGGTGTCAGGTATTGTTGACACACCCTAACTTTTGTAATCGACTGCTAAGGGAATCGTTGTACCTGCCCAAAGGAGATGGTAAGGAAATTAGAAGATGATGGCCAAATGTTTCTTGCAAGTGAGGCCGATGCGACGTTTTAGACGGTTCTGTTGATTTATGTCCCTAAGAAGTTAATAACATCTATGAATCAGACAATTCGAGGATGTTATGGTTTTGGCAGATCAACAAATCCTAGGGGTAAGATTTTGACGTATTGGAGAAATAGACGCTCTCAAGCATGTCGAGCTTGAACCATTTCATAAGCAGAATTGATGCTCGGTCGGTTGAGACCAAGTGAATGGGTGGTGTGCAGTTGACTAAGAGCCCAATAAAGATCTTCTAGGCAAAGAGTGTGGGACTAATGTTGTCTTGGGACAGGTTGTACCCGAAGGCTTTTGGGACTAAGAATGTAGATCTCCTAAGGGTTGTAATGAAGAGAAAGAGGATTGTTGACTCTAAGAAGGGTTGGAAGACCTTAGTGATTTTGTTAAATGATTTGTGTTAAGGATTTTACCTTAAGTTGAAGATTGATATTTTATGCTAGTGTGGTAGATTTTCATGCAACTTGTCAGAGAAAAAGTTAAGATGAAATTAGTAGTTTCTCCAAGAATGAACTTAGAGAATTGGGAGATATCCCTATGTTGTGGCCTTGCTAGAGAGTCTGGTGATAAAAGGCAATGTTTAGGCCGAAATGCTATCTTTTAGAGTCGTGCTTGATCATGATTTGAACCAGTGATCTTAAGAGCATACCTGGAGAGACTGATGGAACATCTTATAAATACTTCGGAGATTGGTAAGACGAAAACCCTCCATAGGATCATGAGGGAAAGACTTAGTCGGTGGTCCCATGTAGATGGGTACTTATCTCGGCCTCCAAAATGAAAGATCTAGAAATTACATACTATATCTATGTTTGGAGTGGATTTTTTTTTCTTGTATCCTTGACATAATGTTATTCGAGATCATAATGCGAAAAGGAGGAGGTATGATGTCCCTAAATCGATGGTTGTTGTTCGGTAATGCTTGTTCATGATGTGGGAACTGATGTTGATTGACTAAGTAGTTCAAATTAACTTGGAAAGTCGTTGGTAGATCATGTTTTAATTAAAGATACTCCATGCCTAGTGAGGCTTAAAAGAACACTCACCGCATGGTATTTCTGGGCCTAGATTTCGAGGATAAAATCGTTTTCAATGTGGGAAGGATTGTAACACTTGTAATTTTTTCAGTCGGTAAAAGTGGCCCTGAGTCAACGTGGGGGGTTATAAGTATAAACTTTGCGTACGGGAGGACTTACTTTGGATCTCTACAAAAAGTCAGAAGCGTTCGGGCGAGAAAAAACGACTTTTGGGCTTTGGTATGGGTCAGGCGATAGTGCCCCGCGATAGTGACAGGGTCATTATCGTCGTGTCATAGTCGCCGAGGGCCAAAGCCACTCGATACACATTCAACGAGAGTTCCTCGTGATAGTGACCATGTCACTTTCATTTGGTACAATCGCATTCGGGGTCTGAGAGCTTAAAATCGGGTTTTTAGCCCTATTCCTCATTTGTTACTCCTCGATCCATTTCCCACTTTCTCCCAACCAAATCCCATTGCTTCCATTGTTGATTTTGAGCATTTAATACACCAAGACTTAGGATTCCAAGAGATTCTTCATCATTTGGTAAGGTTTTGGAAGCTAGAACTAAGACTCTTTCACTAATCTTCATTATCAAGTTTTCTTTGGTTTCATCAAACCCTCTTCCAAAATCTTTTCCCAATCTTTTGGTGTTGGAATTTGGGGTCCAAACTTGTAACCCTATTGGTGTTTTTGGTGGATTCAAGAGTTGAAGATCAAGGTAATCTCCTCATTCCTTCATTTAAGAAATTAGGGGGCTTTTGGTTCACATAATGGAATTTGATGGAATTGGAATCCATCGAAAGAATTTGACTTTGAAGAAATTGGAATCGAATTTGATGGAATTTGACCATGTGTTTGGTTGATAGGAATTCAATTCTTTCACTTAATCCAATGAACGATGAATTCCTTAAATTATGGAATTCAATGGAATTGGAAGGATTCTATCGGTTTCATTCCGTGAACCAATCATGGGATTGGAATTTGGTCAATGGATTTTCCATTCCAATTCCATGAACCAAATAGCCCCTAAGAGTTTTGTGTTCCCTCTCTTCCTTTTATTAGAACTTGGGGTAACTTTGGAAACATATTTGATCAAGGATCCTTGTAGAAAGCTTGAAAATAAGATCTAGAAGGTTTTAAGTCTTTAAGTCTTTATTCAAGAAACTCAAGTTTTGTGGGTAAAACTATATACATGGCTAAATCTAGAAAGGTGAGTTCTAATTGTTTTACAAAACTATATACATGTCAAAATACAAATGTTTTTAGCATGGACTTACTTTTATATGCTTTCTCTATATTTGATAAGTTTTGTGAACTTTTGGTCATTTGAACATATTTGGGTTATCAAAACTTGATAAATGGTTTATGATGCATTATTGAGTGTTTAGTCACCAAAAAGGGGTTTCAATCAATTAAATGAAATTTCTTGGACATTTGGAGATTTTGAACAAATTGTGGAGTCCACATTTTAATGCGTACAATATGGACTATAAATGGTTTTATTGAAATCGTTGTATAAGTTTGAGTAATTATGGTCTAATTTCGAGTTACGGATATTTTGGGGATTTTATCCCACTCAAGAGTTTTGTGATGGAAGCTTTTAATCTCTTTGGTCGTAGAAGCGTGAGTTCTTGGGTACGGTCATTCTTTGACCTTATGGTTATTTTAGAAAATATGAATCTTGTGGTTTGGGGTTTTGACCAATTATACCTTATGAAAATTTTGGGGAAAGTTACATTTAAGCTTATGTAGCCGTATTGGCCTTATTTTATTGTCACACGTTTTATGATGCCTTATGTCTTGACTTATACTCTAATGAGTTGGACGTTATCCGGTTTAAATGGCTCAATATGGAACATTTTATGGAAATGCAATTATTACACAAATGTTGGTTATTACATGTCTTGTATGCATTAGTTCATTCATTTTGAGTCATGTAATGTTTTGACTATAATGCAATGGATCCATAGCCATAGGAGTCGGTTTGTTCATCATAGAGTTTTGACGTCCATGTTTGAGTCTAGTGAGTGGTCCCCAAGTCATGTTTTTATGTAAGCTTGTGGTGGTACTCTTGGAGAGCCGTATACGGAACTAAATCTTGTGGTGTTGCCCATGGTGAGCTGGATACGGAGACTTGTGACTTTTGTGACGAAACTCATCTAGAGGTCGAGTAGATACTAGGGTCATTTGTGTATCTTGCGGTGTTTGCCGAATGGAACCATAAACGAGGATCCATGGATCAAAGTAAATACCGAGAACATTAATAAGTGACTTAACTTTGTGTTCCCTCCACATTCGATGGAATCGGGTCTCCCCCGTCACCGAAAGGTGTTATTTTCGGGTATTCCCTTACCCATACTTTTGTTGTAGAAATGTACTAATTTATTTATTCAAACAATATTTTGGTAAAGTACCTCGTGTGTGCGTTTTGGGGAATTTGGATGGTGAATAATTACTCCCTCCGTCCCAAAATAAGTGTCCACAATTGACTTGACACACAGTTTTAGACAATACACATTTTTGTTACTAAAGGACATATTTACCCTTATTTAATGTTTCTCTCTCTTCATAACTCTTATATATTTGTCCATTAATTAAGGGTAAATGTGAGAATTTAGTTATCTACTTTTTGAAAGTAGACACTTATTTTGGGACAAACATAAATAGAAATGTGGACACTTATTTTTTGGGACGAAGGGAGTATTAAAAAGGGTGTTTGGTATTGGTAGTAACGTGGTTTGTAAATAAAACCTTTATAACTTATATTTCAGGAACGACCATATTTAGAGTAAAATATTCGTTTTAAACGTTTTATAATTTATATGATGAAAATTGCTTTAACTAACTAGACGTTAAGTCTAACACTTTTTCTTATCGACATGTATATCAGGTCTTAGGAGGATTTGAGTAGCTTTGGAGCTTGGTAGAAGTTCTGGTAGGATGGCTCTAGAGGCTTCATTCAGTTTTGAGAAGATAACGGACTTTGGAGTTTTAGTAACACCCATCTGATTCTATATCCATTCGAAGGATTAGATAGTTGCGTTAGAACTCTGATAGGTGTTTTAGTATTCCTTCCTTTGTAAACTTTAGGCATTCGAAGTTTCAAGTTTTGTAATTCAAGGATTTTGGAAGTTTTTATTTTCTGTTATTTTCAAATTTTAGGGGTGTTACATACTAAGGCCTTTTGCCTTTATGTAAGATTTGCAGAATCAAAGAATGATTATTGATGATGAGATAAATGAGACTATTGTTAAAACACTTCCTCATTGTGTCGAGCTTCATGCCATTATCGATGCTTGTCATAGTAGCACCAATCTACATATACCATTTCCTTTTTTTTAACCACGTGTGTCTAGGCCAGTTTGCATATACCTCGATTAATACTAGGGCCCATAGAGAACAGTCGGGAAAATCCCAGTGGCCTTGCAGGATTTTAACCGGTGACCTATGAGGAGGATCTTCAAACGCCCAAGTCTTATTGTCAGTTGATCTAACACCACAAGGTTTATTGTTTCTTTGTAGAATGGAATGGGTAAACAATGTTAAGTTTATCTATCATTTTTGTCTATCTATCTCCATTTTATGGTCCAATTTTCATTTGAATTGACAGCTTAAATTGTTGTATTCATGTAGGAGAGAAAGATTTTGTTTTTGTTATTGTTTGTTCTTGCTCCTTCATACTTCATGAAAAAGGTGGTGTTGGGTTATGGACTTAAGGTTTGAGTTACGATGATGAATAATGCGGTGCTAGCGTAGGGACTTATGGTGTTGGGTTACAGTGATGAAAAAAATGGTGTTGGCTTACAAACTTACGATGTTGGGTTATGATGATAATGAAGATGTTACTAGGTTATAGACTTATGGTGTTGGGTTACGGTGATGAATGATACCTCAATATAAGTAGAATAATAATGAGTACGTTCAACGGTTCATGCAAGGGTTTATGACTCGAACAACCAGCAGGAAAAAGACGTTGATGCGGCAGGGGCCGATTGAAGCATATCTATTCAATTTAATTGATGAAGATGAAAAGAACATTCAACCCAAGTACTTTGAAATGCATTAGGGAGTATTTTACTACGACGGGCAATCAAAATACTTGCTAAACCTTGGAACGACTATCACCAGGGCTCAACTTCATAAACTCTAACATCAAGATGGTCACGATAATGATTAAAAACAACATTGTAAACCCATTAATCGTTGATGAACTTAACCAAATTAAGGCAATTTAAGACATAAAGCACAAACGGACAAATCGCATGTAATCAACTTATGATAAATGCCTTAATTTGGTCGCGTTGACCAGTTATCCACATCCTTCTAGACATGTTGTAAATCACATGTGACTTAACAAAGAGTTACATGTGATTTGGCTGTTATTGCATTATTCGTAAGTTGAGCGGCTTCTAGCTTGAACTCACCCCTATATATGGTGTAGGTTCATGTGAGAACCACAAAATTTTGAGAACCATGAGAACTTGTATAAGATAATGAATCAGTTTAAAAGTCATATGTGCACACGTGAATTATAACATAGATTCATATGTGAATCTTAATTATAACTTGTACGCGAGTCAATTCACAACTTATAAGCGAAATTATGAATCAGGTTAAGATTCATATGTGAATCTTTATATATATATATATATATATATATATATATATATATATATATATATATATATATCATGGGTCTTAAATTAAAGATAATTAAATTCTTGTTTTTTGGTATAATTTATTTAAAAATAATAATTATATTTTAGATGATTTAAAAAGAAAATAAGTAATATAATTATTATTAAAAAAAGAAAGTGGGCAAGTGTTTTTTGAAAAAGGAGTGGCTTAGTGATTTAATGACTTAGATTAGTGATTTAATTATATAAAAGTTTCAAAATACCTCTTCAACATTTTTATGTTTTTTAAATTAGTCACATATTTTCCTATATTTACACATTTTCCCTTTTAATCTTGACAATTGAAAAGTCCTATCAAAGATTGAGATCATTCTCACCTTCTCAAAATTTTAAGGCTTCTCATATATATATATATATATATATATATATATATATATATATATAGAGAGAGAGAGAGAGAGAGAGAGAGAGAGAAAGGTTCAAACGAGGACGCTAACTATTTAAGAAAACAAAATCACATGTGATTCGGCATTAACCCGGAAAAATGGGACACGGGCGACTTTTCCCGCAACTTCAAGTTGCGTGCGAAGTCGCAGGATCACATGTGATTTAATTTTAGGTAACATAAAAAAAACATTACATCTTATTATGAAACAAAGGATCACACGAAACTAAGGGGTCGTTTACGTAATGCTTACCCGCTAAGCTCTTGTAAGTTACTTACCTTACGAGATGAACATTACAAGTACCGAGAATATTACCCGGTATGAACAATGGCAAGGTCCATGAGTCATACGCGGTAATTGATGGTTACAGCTCTTACCCAGTTAGTGCTTACCGGATGAATTATCGCGTAGGATGTCGTTTTTCATGGACTAAAATCTTAACGGATAAGGTAAGTGATCGTGTTGAATTTACCGGTAATCGCTTACCGGATAAGTGATTGGGTAAACGGCCCCTACATGTTAAAAATACTACTTTTACCCTTTTTCACAAACCATGACACCCAACATTAGAGTAGACAAACAATTTCCATTGATGTGATTCATGGCCAATTTATCAATATGATTCAAATGGATAAAAAGGTAATTTTACTTTTTAAAGTTCAAACAATCATATAAATTAATACTTGTCTAATAACGTCTATATTATGCAATATAATATATTTTATTTATTTCAAAATAAATGTCTATAATGAGAAAGATATACTTTTTAATTAATAAAGAGTGAATTACATTGATGGTCCTTGTGGTTGGCTTAAAATTTGGATTTGGTCCCTAAAACAAACTATCCACATTAATGGTCCCTAACTTTTCCATTTTATGACACTCATAGTCCCTGAAGTTAACACTTTTCGTTAACAACCGTTATGAGGACTAATCAATATTTGGGTAAAATATAAGGATCAAAAGTGTAATTCACTCTAAAAATTTTGTCAATCAAGTAATTTTTTTTAATTCTTGTGAATAACGTCTTTTTTTTTAATTTTTTTGTTAATCACGTTTTTTTTAACTAAAAAATATTTTACCGACAAAAAGTTTTATATTAATTTTACTGATTACTTTTTTGTTAATCACGTTTTTCTCCAATCACTCATTTTTTTAATATTAAACTGCATTTTAAATAAAAAGCTTTATATTTATTTTAACGAGCTATTAAATTGACACTACTAAAATTAATCATATTATCGACGGCTGAAACAGTCGGTAAACCGTCGGAAAAACACTTTAGCGACGGTTTTTCGACGGGAATGATCGTTGGTAAAAAGTGGGTCGGTAATATTCAGAGACATTTTTTCGACGACAACTAACGATAGCTTACCGACGCTTCCAGTTACCGACGGTTTTCCGATGGTATTTACTTATTAAAAATAAATATAAAATGAAATGAAAAAAAACAACCGTTGGTAAGCCGTCGGTATTTCACTAATTTTTCCGACGGTTTTCCGACGACTTATTAAAAATAAATAAAAAATAAAATTAAAAAGATACCGTTGGTGGGCCGTCGGTTTGCCGTCGGTAAATACCGATTGTTGTTTGTCGTAGCTAATTGCCGTCGGTATTTCACATTTTTCTAGTAGTGTGACAAAAAAAACTTTTACATTCACAATTCCCTAATTTAGAAAATCAAGAGAAATTTACATATATTTTGAGTTTGGGTATTAAAATATGCCAACAAAGTATTGAAAGTCATGTACAATTAACATGAGATAGTTATATACTACAAATTGTTCGTTGCAAAAATAATTATGTTTTAAAACATTATTAAGTTGAATTATCAAATAATTGAGAATAAACTAAAACAATTAAATTGATATAATAATCATCAAATATTATTAAAAACGTAATAACGTAAAGGATTTTATATAGTTCTTGGATTAAAAAGAAGAAGAAGAAAAAACAGTTTATATATCAAACTTTCTATATTTTTGGACATTAAACTTTTTCTCTATAGTTGCTTATATAATTACGCATTATTCTTGTAGAAATTGGTAACAACTTTTCTTAGTTATTTGAATAATTGATGGTTTTTAATCTTAATTTATAATTTTTCGTTTGTTATTATTTTAATTATTTATAGCTTGACTATACATTAAAAATATCACATTAATCGTACTTAATTTTCAATATTCAACTTGCATATATCAATGTTAACTCAAAAGATATGTTAACTTCTGTTCATTTCCTTTGGTTTTCTAAGCTTAGGATTTTTTAACGTAAAAGTCATTTTGTTAATTTAATATTTTTTAGACAAATATAAAGATTTCTATTTAAATTGTTCTCATATTTAATAGACACTTTAATATAAGAAATTTGATTTGTGTTTGGAGATGGAAAAACATTTTTTGATTAATTTTTTTAGAAAAAAGGATGCAATTCACAAAAAATTTAGACTGAATTACATTTTTGGTCCCTCTAGTTTGGCTAAAGACAGATTAGTCCCTCATGATTTTTGTTGAACAACATCAATTTTTATTACCAACCAAAGTAAAAACCAAGTCATACAACAGAACAACACCGAACAAAGCAACAAAACAGTAGCGAAGCACAAAAATATAACTGAATGAAGTAACTATCGTGCAGCGAAAAGGGGTTTGCGAGGGGCAAACCAGTGCTGCATCAAGCAAACAGCCGAGTACCGACTAGACTTGTGCAACAGTTCTTCTGCCTCTGTTTCGCCCGAACACACAACCCCTCTTACACCCGAACACACAACCCCTACGACACTTGCACGTAACGTCTTTGAATCTTGCCTGGACGATAAACAGCAAGGCCGCCTGGGCATAGCAATTCCCTATCGAAGTCCAAAATCAGACTAACAGCGGCTGCAAAAAATAGTCGCTACTTCATAATTGTTCCATCGAGCCATAAGCCTCAACAACTACACCGAGGGCTTCTTCCAACTATCGAGGAATCAACAGCTATGACTGAGGGTCCACAATCCAAGTAGCCAAATCAGACGCGAGATTTTGATTACACCATTTGATCCACTCGAAGGTTTTCATTTGTGCCACAAAGAATTGATCCGCAACCGCTCCTCACTCCTTCTCAAAAACCACCTTATTTCGATGGGTCCAAATGAAATAAAGGAGGCATCCTACAACCGTTGTCCAACGCTTCGAGGCCCTATCGTGCAATCCCAGCTGATCACCTAACTCCAAGATTTTAGATACCGAATTTATCGATGACAAATTTATATTCCACCAACGGCCCATTTGATTCCATAAGCTTCTTACCTTTTCAAATGTAACCAAAGCATGTGCTATCGTCTCGATTGCTTCACCATATCTTGGACATAGAATAGTGTCCAACTCTATTCCCATTATGTCCAATATTGCCTTAGTCGGTAGTCTCCCTAGCCTTACTCTACATAGGAACACGCTTACCTTTTTAGGCATTAAGGAGACCCATTGTGTTTCCGTCACGACATTTGATCCATCCAATCTATTCTCCTCCAATATCTCCCTCATTTTCTTAACCATAAATCCCACTTGTGAATCCCACGACCAAACTATCATATCCTTGGCATACCTTCTAGGATTAATTGGAAGAAGCTCCCCCACTAGAGATTCTAGCTCACCTACTTCTCTCCCCTTCGGATCCCACCTCCATTCCCACTTCCACTTCCATTCACCCCCTATTCACCCCTACCCTTAACCGAGATATCTTTACTAGTTTCCAATTGGAATAGCCTTGGATAACGCTCTTTTAAGGTTCTACTTGACACCCATTTCTCATCCCAAAATCTAGTATCCTCACCATCCCCTGTTTTCTTAACTAGTGAACCCGCAAAATTTAAGCCGACATTTTCTAACTCCCTTCCCATCTCCACTACGTCCCTCCAAATTCCCTTTCCTTCCCTACTATTACGGTTGACCGCCCCAAGACCCCCATCCCACTACTAAATAATTTTGACTACCCTTACCCACAACGACTCCTTCTCCGAATAGAACCGCCACCACCACTTGCATAAAAGCCTAATTCATTTCCTTTAGCCCCCCAATTTTAGACCTTCTTTCTTAAATCCCCCCACCACGGACTCCCATTTGACCCACGCAATTGAACACTTTTTCCTTGATATATCCTCACGACTTCCCCCCCCCCCCCCCCAAAAAAAAAAAAAATCTTCTCAAACGCTAAAGGGAATTTATCACTCCAAGTGGTGCTCAAAATAAGGAAGAAATATAACAATGTGCTACCTAGAACCGATTTTACTAACGTTAGTCTTCCTCCAATCGACATCGTCTTTGATTTCCATGACGCAACTTTTTTCCCATCTTCTCGATAACCGGCTTCTACGAATCGAGTTTCCACATAGGTGCCCCTACCGGAAGGCCGAGGTAATTAAACGGAATCAAGACACTTACACAACCCAAGGAACTAGCCCACGATTATACTTCAACTTCCGATACACCCACGCTGAAGATTTTGATTTTCTCATATTAATTTTCAGCCCCGAAACAAGGTGGAAACACTTCATATTTTTCAAGAGGTTGTTTAAATTATCCAAATTCCAATCATCGAAAAAAATTGCATCGTCGACATATTGGAGGTGTGATATATGGAGATCGTCACGACCCACCATAATACCTTTAAATAAGAATTTTTCCACTGCCTCTACCATCAACCAATGCAAACTTTCAGCCACCATGAGAAATAGAAAAGGTGCAAGTGGGTCACCTTGCCTAAGTCCCTTTTCCATATTGAATTCCTTGGTCGGAGCACCGTTGACGAGAATGGAAATGTTAGATGTACAAAGACACATCTTAATCCATCCTCTCCATTTTCCCGAAAACCCCATCGCTTCCATAACCTCCAAGAGGAATCCCCAATCCACATAATCATAGGCTTTTTCGCAGTGGACCTTGAAAATTAATCCTTTTTTTTCGATTTCTTCAAAAAATCTACCACTTTATTTGTAATTAAGGCACCATCGAGGATGTACCTTTCTTTCACAAACACACTTTGCTCAATGCTTATAAGGGTGTTCATCACCGATTTTAGTCTGATCGCTAAGACTTTTGCCACAATTTTGTAAAAAATGCCAATTAGACTAATTGGACCGTAGTCGTTTAGACCAACTAGATTTTCCACTTTCGGAACCAACGTTATGAATGAAGCATTACAACATTTGCTTAGTTCTCCTCTTTCCATGGCCCAAACAACCGCCTCCATCAAGTCCGCTTTTATCGTCCCCCAAAAAGATTTTATGAAAGCAATCGTGAAACCATTCGGGCCCGGTGCCTTGTTACTCCCACACTCCATGATTGCACTCCAAACTTCTTCTTCCGTGACTCTCCTCTCCCGATAAATTGCATCCTCCTCCGTCAACTTCTTAATATTTTTCATTTGCAAAGATGGTCTATCACCCAAGGGATTGGAGAATTTTTCTTTATAAAATTAGTAGACAAACTCCTTTATTATTGTCGGATCTTCCGTCCATTTAGACTCTATATTAAGGCCCTGAATAGCATTCCGCCTCTCCCTATTTTTAATGGCCGTATGGAAGAGCTTCGAGTTTTCGTCCCCGTCTTTAGCCCATCAAACTTTTTCTTTTTGTTTCAACATTTCCAGTTTTTCCCCTCTAATTCCAACCACCTTGATCTAGAGGCCACCCCCTTTGTCTTTCGGTCTCATCCAAATTCCCAAAATTACTCCATTCTTCCCACTTTTTAACTTCTAGTTTTTTTTGCTTTTACTTCTTCTAAATTACCCCATTCACCACTACTCCAATCCTTCAACACTCCTTTGACGTTCCTCAACTTGTCTCGAAAAATGCAATCCGGACGGCTAGAAAATACATTTTTATCCCAAGCCTCTTTTACAGTCTCGCCTATCCTTGTATTATTTAGCCACATATCGAAGAACTTGAACGGTTTTGGACCAAAGTCGGCCCACACATTACTAATCATGATCGGAAAGTGGTCCGACCATTTTCTTTCTAGCACTTTTGCACCCAAATTGTTCCAAGTGCCCATGAATTCATGAGTTACAAGAAACCGGTCCAATTTGCTTCATTTTTGCCCATTATCGCTCACACGAGTAAAATTTGTTCCCCCCAATGGCATCTCAATTAATTTTTCTTTTTGAACGAATGTGTTGAATTCCTCCGATCCTTTGCGATTTGTTATCGAGTTCAATCTTTCATTAGCACTTCGAACTTCATTGAAGTCACCTCCAAATATCCACTTCACCTCGTCCTTATCATATAAAGTTTCCAATTTATTCCAAAGCACGATTCTTTGCATTTGTTCTCTTAGACCATATACATTCACATATCCCACCAACCCGTCAATGTTAGCCCACCTTCCCACAACCGCAATAAAGGTTTCCTCTTGAATAAAGAATTCACACTGAAATGAACTCTTGCTCCATATGGTAATGAGCCCCCTGAGTTTCCTATTGGCGCTTCTTGTACGAAGTCAACATCGGTTGTTCCCCACATATTTTCGATTTCCCTTACCTCAAATTTTTTCTTTTTTGTTTCTTGTACCATTAACATACACAACCTTTCCTTATTACAAACTTCGTTTATCCAATGTTTCTTGTTCAACGACCCCATACCCCTAATATTTAACAACACAATTTTCATGAAAAATAAAAACACACGAACTTACCGCACAACAATCAATTCTGCTTATTCCTATCCGATTGGGTTACAGTCTGCTTTCCATCCTCCTTCCATCTAATCCCAATTAAGTTCCCGAACTCCTCGAGGCTCTCTTGACTATCGATGCTCTTCAACTCGTTTGCAATCGACACTTTTGTGGCGGACGATAACGATCCCCCTTCCTTAGTTCGCATAGGTCCTTTCATCTTGGATGATCTGCTTCTGTTTTTTTAATTCTCCCTTGCAAGTTTTTTCAGATTATGAAACCCAATTATGCTCCTGCCAAACGAAATTCCCTCTTTCTTTTTGTTTTTGCCTCTTCACTACTGTAGGACATCATTCTGTTACTTCGATTTTTTGACCCTTTGCTCCTGCGTCCTTCTACTGCGTTCTCTCCTTTGTTCCTTACTGCAATTTTTCCCCTTATTGCAGATCGACATCTTGGATTTTGAGTTCTTAGATCCACCATACGACTTGTCATTGTTATTTACAAGGTCTAACTCAGGATCTGTTTCAATCCCAGGCCCATGGTTGCCATTAGTGTTTACTCGGTCCACCCTGATATCATCCATGTTAATGTGCATAGCCTGGCCTACAGTGCTTATTAGACTTACCTCTGTTTGGGCCTCACAATTTGTATTCCCTTTTTATTTTTATACTTAGAACCGTATCTGACTTACGCATCTCCCTTAGATTGTCTTGAAAACTCAAATCAGATGAAAAAAATGTGGCTGAGTGTTTGAGTTTCCAACATCTTTTCTTGGTACTTTCAAGGTTTGGTTCCCCTCATCATTAGTTTGTGACTGCTCATCTTCTTTCGCCGACGATGATTTTTCCAGCATGTCTCCGGTCACCCTCTTCTCTAAACCAATATTCTCAGGTAATTTTTCTAATTTCGGCACTCCATGACCATCTTCGATTGCTTCCGGTGAGCCTCTTTTCCCTTCGAACTCCTGTTCCATTCATCCGATATTTTTGATTCTCGAACTCAAACTTGCTTTCTTCAACAACCCAATCTTCAATACTCTCGTCTCCCCCTCCTACCATTCTGAAGGAATCGACGATCCGTCATTTTCTTCACTATGGGTTCCTTTATCGAGAATGTCCTCTCTTCCTAGTTGTACCTCAAGGAAGCTATTGTCTTCCTCCTCTATTTTAATTACATAAAACAGATCCCCCACTTTAATACTCGAAATCATACTAATTCATTCAACGTCACCCGTACTAATTAATACTTTGCCCCATAGAAGATTGTCGCTATCATCCAGATCACAATTTTTTGACTTTAGAACGTTGCCCCATTTCCTTGCGATTTCGACGAATGTTGATTCTCTCCAAACAAGAAGCGGTACTCCTTCTATCCTGATCCAAACCACCCTGTCCGAGGATCGGACTCCTATCGACCACCTACGTAGATCCTTTATCCAATAATGCATACCATGTGTCTTGTCATCTATTGTTGCGTCCATCGCTCTCTTCAAATCGAATTCTACAAGAACAATTCTTCCTCCTATTAATCTCATGCCGACTCCTCCCCCAATCTATGGTTTGCATAACGATTGGATTGCTTGCAAGTTATCCATTGAAGATATTAATCCTATAACGCATTTAGACAGAAGCGCGGGTCGTTCTATTTCCGCAACCCACGATCCCACCACCAATGAAGATTGTCTTCCAGCATCCATCTTCCCCATTGACGATGTTTTACGAACTCCAGCCACCACTTCCGCATAGGTGTTGCTTCTCCTTTTGCTTTTTTCTTCTTCTATCTGAATTCTCGACCAGTAGTTCCCTGTATCCTGCCGTGTTTTGAGATTTTCAGATGACTCGGCTGTTTTCTTTCTATCCAAGAAGACTCTTAGGCGGTAGGTGCCAATCCAAATCTGGTTTAGTTTCGACTCAAAAACTTTTCCATCCTCAACGTGATTGAACCGAGCAAAGCCAAACCTTTCTTCATTCTTCATCCTTTTCTTAGGCATGTAAATGTCCACAATTCTACCATACAACTTGAACATTCTCCAAAGATCGCGAACTTCCCAATTCTTTGGAAAATTAAAAAACATAAACGAAGTCTCTTTTGGGATATTCCTAACGTCAGAGAATCTATTCCTAAGCACATCGTTATACCTAAGCCTATTCCGATCAACCACTGATCTCACCTCGCTTACCCTCCCCCGACCTCGCTCTCTCTCTCTTCGCTCTCTCTCTCTCTCCTCTCTGTCAAGATCGAAAATTCTAAACAAGAATTTAATACAAACTTAGAAACAATGTTAAAGAAGTCGCGGAATAACACTTTAACAATTAATCAAAACACAGAATATGAACTCAAATCATAAGTTTATATTGCATAAAACTTAATGATTATAAACACATCCTCAATCTGTTGAACAGACTCAACAAACGTTCTAAACTTATCTAAAGAAAGGATTTCTAAGAATCTTGAGGTTAATTCTCTCTAAACATATAATCGTATGAATAAGACTATCAAAAACTCTTTTAATGTATATTTTTCTATCAAGAACTTCTAGACTATATATACAAAAACTGATTACAAGATAATTATTAAAATAATATTGATCTTCAGTATCAATACCATAATTATCTTCATCTCCTATTCTTCCGCATCAATCCATCTTTATCTTCAGAAGCAGCATTAACATCCTCAGCAGTATTAATCATGCTTGCAGTATTAACTCTTCACTTGCAGTAGTAATCTTCAAGCAGTACTAACTACTAGCAGTACTAACTCTCCAAGCAGTATTAACTATTCAAGTAGCAGCACTAACTGTTCAAGCAGTATTAATTCTACTAGCAGTAGTAATCTTTCTTCACCTAGCAGTACTAACCAGACTTAGTTATTTCTGACCCAACAATCTCCCCCTAACTTAACTTTTCAAGTTGAGAAGTTAAGTTCTTCAGCAAAATTGTGGTCTTCATGATGCTTTCAAAACTGCTTCTCAGTTTCCCAAATTAGGATCCAGACCTAGACTTTGATTAATGGTTCTTCTGATTACAATCTTTGCCATTTCAGAACCTGTAGAACATACCAACTTTGCTCTCAACATTCCTTATAGCTTATCTCTACTATGATCACAAACTTTGTCCACCAAGTAGTACTCATGGTAGCTTTTGTCTATGGTTAGGACATATACTCCACATCTTTCAATTAACATCCAATGGTCAATGCTTCTGAAAACCCTTTCATGATTCATATCTCTGATAATATGCTTAATCCTGTCAGGATCAAACATCATGCATAGGTACTCCATGGCTATCTTGATTAGACTCATTCCAGCTTCTTCCAACACTTTACTATACAAGCTCATCCCAACTTTGTGCATTTCTTCCAAATCAGACCTGGAGCAGCTTCTGATAATTTTACCCCATGTAGCATACACTTCATAATGATCTCCCAATCTCTTG
Organism: Arctium minus; assembly: GCA_954870635.1. Lineage (NCBI taxonomy): Eukaryota > Viridiplantae > Streptophyta > Magnoliopsida > Asterales > Asteraceae > Arctium > Arctium minus. The sequence goes on along the minus strand of OX941084.1, from coordinate 104,117,665 downwards.
ATCCTGAAGTATTCTTTGCCTTGATCTTTCAAAATATCCTAATGAATGATTTTAGGAGCATTCAATGAGATAGGATCAACCTTAAGAGGTTCTTTATTAGATACTGTCATGTACAAATCAAATTGCACATCAGTTTGTCTTGATTGACTTGTATGATCTTGATTCTGCTTTAGCACATGTTCTGCTGATTCTGCTTCTGCTCTCTCACTTTCATTTTCTTTTTCTTCAATTCTTGACCTCTTTGCCTGTTTCTTTGTAGCAATGGATTTCTTTCTTTTTATAGATCCAATTTTCTGAGCTAAGGTCTCTTCTTCCTTCACTTTTGCTTTTTTTTTGATAGGAGTGCCTTCTTCACTGTCAGGGAAGGGCTGTTGTATGTTGAGGTCATGCCTTTCTTTCATCTTTCTTTCAACCTCTACCCTTTGAATGATATCCCCTTTCATCTTGGCCATCTCCTTCTTGTATAGCTCTTCTATCCTTCTAAATGACATGCTGGTAAACATTCCTTCAGGAACTCCAATAGCTCATTTCAGAAAGTTTATCATTTTTCTTCTTTCTTGATTGGCCAGGAAGGTTTTAGATGGTTGTCTCTGTCTTGTCTTTAATAGCAACCTTTGTCTTGATGCCTTCTTTGTAACTTTAGCAGCAGCAGCAGTCTTTAAGCTCTTTTGATATTCCTCATTAAGCTTAGTAGCCAATTCCAAAGCAATCTCTCTGTCTTTTGCAGATTGAATTTCTTCCTCCTTTTCCAACTCTTCTTGAATCTTTTTGGCCACTTCTTCATCCAACTCAATCTGTTTCTTCTTCTTCAATGGTTGCTCAGACTCAACCATCTTCTCCTTTCCCTTCTTCTTTGCATCCTCCACACTGACCTCTTTTCTTTTCTTCTCTAATCTTCCTTCTTTGATCATCACTCCCTTAGCCTTTTGAGTGGCTTTGGGAGTGTCATTCTTAGCTTTCACAAGGGTTTCTGCAATTTCAATTTCCTCTCTGGACAATTCTGTTTCTGCTTCAGGTTCATTTGTTACTGCTGCAGCCTTAGTTACTGCTGCTTTTGCAATATCTGCTACATTCTCAAAAGTTTCTTCTTCTGAACCAACTTTCTCTTCTTTATCAGCACCAGTCTCCCCCTCAAACTGGAATTCCATCTCACTTGTACTCTCCTTTTCATCCTGTTTTTCCTGACTCTCCCCCTTTTTGAAAGCAGTATGGACACTTCTCCTTTTCTTTAGAATGAATTGTTTCCTTCTCTTTTAGTGCACAAGTTTCAACACCATTTTCTTGAGCTTTACTATCTGAGTTTGTTGAGATATAATAACCTTCTTCATCTCCTCTATTTCTGAGCCCTGCTTGATGACATCCATGTTGACATTTGCAATGGTTTCCATCAATTCATTGTACGTATATCTGTCCTCACCTCCTTTAGGTGTTTTTACCACCTTTGAAGGATCCTTGGATCTTTTAGTAGAGGTCTTCTGCCTAGCAGAAGCACCTGCTACCCCCATGGTTTCTTGGCACCCGGGACCTTTAGATGATTGCTCATCTAAAGTTGCCGTGGGGAAGGTCTTAGGTATGTTCACACTGTCCTGTCCTACACATTGTGTAGAAACAGTAGTGTGAGCCTCACTGCCCACATGCTCTTCCACCTCCTTATTGAGCACCTTCTTGGGGTTGGGAGACACCCCTGTGGTTTCCCTTTGGATATTCTCTGATGGACAATGCTCCATCAGAGGGCTTTTAGGCTTTGCGGGTGAAGATACTAGAAGGGAAGGAACCTTCTGTACCTTTTTCCTTGTGTAAGTTTTGGTGATGGGGGATTGTGGCTTGTCAATAGGAATTTGAGGGATATTGATAGAAATGAGTGGTGTGGGTTCATCAGTTGGGTGGTCAGATGTGGGCTGTGACCCTGATGCCTCACCATGGGAATGAGACACACCCATCATTGTAGAGAACAATGGAGTGTCTCTACCTGAGAAGTCCTTACTGGGCCTATTCATATTTGAGAACACCTTCCCCTTTGGGAGTTTTGGTATATATACCTCCTTGAAGGTAGGTAAATCCGTAAATTCCTTATCAAGTACTTCTTGTACAAACCTTGGATACATAAGAAAGCTTTTTGATTTGGTATCCAGGTTTGACATTAAATCATTGAAAAACATTTAAGAAAAATTAAACTTTCTAGAGGTAGCTAAGCAGACTAGAGCATAAGCTAAGGTACTGCAAAACTCACTCCATCCAGTTGTTTTTCGTGAAATGCAGTGTTGTAGGGCATGAACAAAGAATCGCCACTGATGTGAAAATTTGTTCTTGTAAAACTTATATACATCAGTGGGACCTTCATACCCCATACGCCTAAGAGATTGGAAGAGATCTTCCTTAGGAAGAGAGGTAATACCTGAGGCATCATCTAAGCATAGATGGATGCGAATACACTCTTCTGAGATGGTCAGAGGTTTATCATAAACCCTTGTTTTGATGACATGAGTGCCATCTTCGGTTTGAATAACAGCATTGGCCCAGAACTATCTTTGATGTTCCACATAGATTGTGGGATTGACAGTTAATGCGTGGCTGATGTGTGAGGATTTTAGGAAATCCACAATCTGATGAAAACCTTCAGCCTGTTTGGGTTTTTGCAGCATAGCAACCTCATTGTGTTCATCAAAGAATTCTAGTCCTGCCATCGTTCTGATTGATTCTAGGATTCGACTCGCAATGAGGGTGGACACTGGTGAGCAAGAAATCGAGAGAGAGAGAGAACGAGAAGTAATGGAAGTTCAAAGAGCCGTTTGTATTTTGGCTGTCACACAGGGTATTTATAGGTGGAGGGTTTCAGTTAGAAGCAGTACTAAGTACCCTAGCAGTATTAACCAACTCGCAGTATTAACTCATATTAGCAGTAGTAACACATACTGGTAGTACTAACACAGACTAGCAGTATTAACACAGACTAGCAGTATTAACACCTACCAGCAGTAGTAACACTGATTAGCAGTATAAATAAAGCAAGCAGTAGTAACTTTGCACTGGCAGTATAAACTACCTAGCAGTAGTAACCATACTTAACTCCTTTTGGACTGTTATCATGAGTAATATAGAGAGCAGTATTAACTGAACTAGAAGTACCAAGTATTCAATTTAAGCAATCTGAAACACTTAAACACACAAGGTTAGCAGCACCATGCACAAAACAATATGAGAAAGTAGACATAAAGGAATTTATACAGAAATGGTACATAAAGCAGATCAAAGGAGGCTTATTCAGTGTTTATCATGCCCACACTTGTGACCAAGAATGTGAATCTACCCACATCAAAAGCTTTGGTGAATAGATCATCAAATTGGTTACTTATATGGACTTTCACAACCTGAATTAGCTTCTTTTCATTACAGTCTCTGATAAAGTGGTACCTGATTTTTATATGCTTTGTTTTGGAGTGCTTGACTGGATTATTAACAATGCTAATAGCACTGTTATTGTCTATGAAGATTGGAGTGTGAAGAAAAGTCATACCATAGTCCAACATTTGATTCTGAATCTAGAGTACTTGTGAACAGTAGCTTGCAACAGCTATATACTCTGCTTTTGTTGTAGAGGTGGACACTGTGGTTTGTTTCTTGCACTGCCATGATACTAGTCTTGCACCCAAAAACTGACATCCTCCTGAAGTTGACTTTCTATCCAAATTTGCACCACCCAAGTCACTGTCTGAATAAGCAAGTAGGTCAAATGGTGAGTCATGAGGATACCAAAGACCTAATCTAGGTTGGCCTTTGAGATATCTGAATATCCTCTTGACTGCTTGAAAGTGTGACTGCTTAGGCCTTACTTGAAATCTTGCACACACACAAATAGGAAACATGATATCTGGTCTTGTAGCAGTGAGATACATGAGGGAGCCAATCATGGATCTATAGTGATGAACATCCACATCCTCTCCCTCAAGATCTGCAGTGATCTGTTTGTGTGTCTCCATGGGTGTGCTTGCAGGCTTTGAATATGAGAATCCAAACTTAGTAAGAATGTCCTGCACATACTTGGATTGGCTTATGAATATCCCATCTTTCTTCTGCTTAACTTGTAGCCCAAGGAAGAAGGTAAGTTCACCCATAGAACTCATCTTCAATCTCTTGTGCATCAAATCTTCAAAATCTCTGCACATTTGATCTTTTGTGGATCCAAAGATAATATCATCCACATAGATTTGCACTATTAGGATGTCCTTCTTCTTCCTCTGAATGAACAGAGTCTTGTCTATGATTCCTCTTTGAAAACCATTTTCCAAGAGATAGGTAGACAAAGTGTCATACCATGCCCTTGGTGCTTGATGTAGCCCATAGAGTGTCGTCTTCAATTTGTATACTCTGTCAGGATAATTTGGATTCTCAAACCCTGGAGGCTGACAGACATACACTTCTTCTTCAATTCTCCCATACAGGAAATCACTCTTTACATCCATCTGGTAGACCCTGAACTTCATGAAAGAAGCATAGGCTAAGAATAGCCTGATTGCCTCAATCCTGGCCACTGGTATAAATACCTCTTCATAATCAATTCCCTCTTCTGGAGTATACCCTTGTGCCACTAATCTGGCCTTGTTCTTTATTACTATTCCTCTATCATCTTTCTTGTTCCTGAAGATCCATTTAGTGCCTATAGCTCTGTGTCCTTTAGGAAGGTCACCCAAATCCCATACATCCTGTAGCACAAACTGCAGTAGCTCCTCTTGCGTTGATTCTATCTAGCTTGGATCCTTCATTGCATCATATGCCTTTTTGGTTTCAACCTGAGATAGAAAGCAAGAAAGTAAACCTGATTGTATATCTTTCAATCCTCCCAACTTACTTTGATTCCTTGTGATTATAGGTGAATTTATGTCACCAATCACCAATTGAGGAGGATGATTTTTCTGAACTCTTGTTTGATGAACAGCCTCTTCATTAATATCTGTTTCCAGATTAGAGTTATTCTTTTCAGGAGTGCTGCCACCAAAAACTGAAGAGTTGTCATCATTTGTGTCATCTTCTTCCAAACATGACATCTCAGGACTTTCGATCCCTGAATCTGAGGGTTGATCTTCCTTTTCACCTCTGTCCTCTTCATTCTGAGCTGGTTCAGTATCCTTTGATTCTGAAGTATCTTTCTTATCTTAGTCACAGAATTCAATAGGATCAGCAGTAGGTGTTGGGAACAGCACAAACTCTTGTCTTTGTACTTGTACATTTTCTGTCCCTGTTCCTGCATTATGCTCATTACTGAAACCCAAAGAATTATTCAGTGAATCAATGTCAAATAGCCAATCATGACCTGAACCAAGTTGATTTGGTGTTTTCTCATTGCATTTGACAATGTCACTTTCCTCAATAATCCTAGAAGAGGAGTTGAAAACTCTGTAGGCCTTACTTTGAGATGAATATCCAACAAGAAACCCATCCTCAGCTTTGCTATCAAACTTGCCTAGGTGAGTTTTGGTATTGAGAATTGTGCAAGGACACCCAAATGGTTTGAAAAATCCAATAAAAGGTTTCTTCTTTTTAAAAAGCTCATAAGGTGTCTTGTCTTGAGATTTCACTACTAGAACTCTGTTTTGAACGTAGCAGACAGTATTAACTGCTTCTGCCCAAAAAGTGATTGGAAGTTTTGAATCTGCCAACAGAGATCTAGCAGCTTCTATCAGAGTCTTATTTCTCCTTTCAGCAACACCATTCTGTTGAGGAGTCCTAGGAGCACTGTATTGTCTCTCAATGCCTTTTTCCTCACAGAAGCTGTTTAGGTCATTGTTTTTAAATTCAGTTCCATTATCAGACCTGATGACTTTAACTCTTAGATTTTTTTGGTTTTCAACTCTAAGAACAAAAGGATTTGATCAGTCCACTTGTCTCATCCTTAGTCCTCAGAAAATAGACCCAAGTGAATCTAGAGAAATCATCAACAATAACCAAGCAATAAGATTTCTTGCCAATACTCATCACATTTGTAGGACCAAACAGATCCATATGCAGTAAATTAAGAGGTGAAGAGACTTTATTTATCTCTTTGGACTTATGAGAAGTTTTGTGTTGTTTGCCTTTAAGACAAGCAACACAATGATCATCACATGAAAATACCTGTTGTGGCAAACCTCTTACAAGGTTGTTTTTCACAAGTTTGTTCATTGTTTTAAAGTTCATGTGACACATCCTTCTGTGCCAAAGAGATGATTCATCCAATGAATCTTTTGAAAATAAACAATTTAGAGATGAATCAGAAACTACACTCTCCAAGTCTAAGCAATAAACATTGTCCTTTCTAGGAGTTCTAAGTAGTATCATGCTTTCATCAACTACCTTGAACCCTGGAGCAAGGATAATACATTCAGTATCATTGAATAATATGCTATGTTTCTTGTCACAAACCTGTGATACACTTAACAGGTTGTATCTCAATTGCTCAACATAGTATACATTCTCAAAGGCCATCTTACCTTTTGACACATTACCTTTTCCACTTATCTTTCCACTTGCTGGATTATCACCAAAAGCAACATGTCCTCCATTAATTCTTTTGAAGTTTTGAAGGCAGGCCATGTTACCTGTCATGTGCCTGGAACAACCGTTATCAACATGCCAAATGCTCCTTCCCTTGAGTTGTTGGTTGCCCTGCACATATAATAAAGCAGTTAGTTATTAATAGGAACCCAAGCCAAAGTGGTCTTGGGTTTCCCATTCTCATCAACATATTCATATTCAGACTTGATGAGATTATCAAACTGAGGAATCTTATTGCTTGAATACTTTATCAGAATAATGGGCCTGTCACTGGAAGCAGTACTAACTTGATTGGCAGTACTAACTTTCTTAGCAGTACTAATATTATTAGCAGTACTAATTGGGTTAGCAGTACTAACTGGGTTAGCAGTAGTATTGCTTGCAGCAGCATTATTTGTATCAGCAGTACTATTTGAAGTAGCAGTACTAACAGATTCCTTTACTTTTGGAACCCAAACCTGGACAAAGTTGTTTGCTTTCTTTTTCTTTAAGTTACTCCTTGGCTTATTTGGAGTATTTTTCTTTGAATTATCAAACTTATTCTAAACATGAGATTTTATAGGTGCCCTATCCTCAGCCATATGATTCCTTATTTTCTTCCTATAACCAACAGGATTTTGTATATTTCTTTGAAAAGTGGTCCTTTGGTTAATAGGATTGAAATAACAGTGTTTGGCTAGATGATTTAACTTGCCACAGATAAAACAAGGCTTTGGTCTGTTAATTTTTCTCAGATCTATTCCTTGTTTTAAAGCCCACTGATTATTTCTATTTCTTTGATTTCCCCTTATTTTATCTTGTTTTTGGGGCTTATTCTGTTTACATGTACAGGGATTAACAACAGTAGTTTGCATGTAATGAACTCCCTGTACCTTTCCCTTCCCTCTCTTAGAGGTCTCAGCTTTTTCATTCTTAACAGTCTCTTCCCCAGACTTCACTTTCTCACTCTTGACAAAAGGTTTACCCCCCCCCCCTTTCATTTGTCAGTATGTGGTTTTCTAAGGGAATATCTTTGTGGTCTTCCTCATTCTTACTCTCAGAGTCCTCTTCTTCAGAGTCTGCCTCAACCACTACTTTGTCTAAAGAATCTACTTCAGTGGCTCCTTCATTTAATTCCTTCTTTTCCTATCTTTCTAAGAGATCTAAGGTAGGAGGGATATAGTTATTGTTGTATGGTGGAGGGGTGGTGTTATAGCCTATACCTCTTCTCAGCTTGTCATGAACTTGAGTTTTTAGAAGTAAGTCCATTTCTTTAGAGGCATTGGAATATTTCTCAATATGTAGTTTAGCTTTCTCAAACTCACTCTTAATTTTCTCACATTCTGTTTTGGCCTTCTCTAGTTCAGTCTCTAACTGATTCTTCTCCCACTTCCAGTAGTTGGTATCATAAGATTGTTGAAGTTCATTAGCCTGGTATGACTTAATTTGTTCTTCAAACCTCTCAACAATCAAAACATACTTTCTTCTATCTTTCTCTAACCTTTTAAGGTCATCACACATGCTCTGATTGTGATCCCTATACTTTTTAACAGTTTCAATACAGGTTTTAGAGCAAAGGTTAGATGTTACCTCTGTGGGAATATCAGTGCTTGCTGACTCTGAAACTTTAGCCATTAAAGCTTGATTTTGGACTGCTTCTTCTGTTTGGTCACTCCAATCAAATCCCATTCCTTCTTGGGAAACAAGAGCTTGAGAAGAGTTCCTGTTGTTGAAGCTAGTGGACTGTGATGGTTGATGGTTGCTAGTATGCTGTTGAGGCATTCCACTTCTGCATTCTCTTGCAAAGTGCCCCAGCATGTGACACTTGTAACATTCAACCTTGGATTTATCAAATCCAAGCCCATCTTCTCTTTTCTAAGAAAAGTTGCTCCTTCCAGTCCTTTTGATGAATCTTTTTACCCTCATTGTGAGCATAGCCATCTGCCACTTGATAATCATCTCTTCCAGATCATCAGCATTTATTTGTTCTAAGTCATCATTAATTAGAGTGTAATTAGCATGACTGGCTAGAAAAGCTTCTAAGACTGAGTCATTAGATCCATCTTGTTTTGATCCATGGGCAACACTAACTGATTCTGAATTAGCAGCAGAATCAGTAGAAGATGATAAAAGAGCAGCATTGTATGAGTATCCAGAGGGCCTCTTCTTTGCTTCTACCTCTGCTTCAAACACCCTAAGGTCATTATAGAGGTCATCCAGTTCCTTGTCCTCCAGTTGGTCATTCTGTCTGAAGGAGACAGTGTACATAGTCCATTCATCACCAAGAGATCTTAAAAATTTTCTGTTGTCATCATCTTGATCTATCTGGACACCAATAATAGCCAATTCACCAATTAACTTATTAAATCTATCAAAAGTTTGAGTCATGGACTCATTCTTTGTAGACATGAAGTTTTCATATTGCTGCTTCAGGATGGCCTTCTGATTTCTCTTGGTATTTTTGGTACCAGAAAATCTTTTCTCCAGTGCATTCCATAGAATTTGTGCATCAGAACAGTTGCAGAATTGATGTTGGTACTCATTAGGAATAGCCAAAAGCAGAGTGCTCAAGGCTTTCATCTCTGTCTACCTCATCTTCCTCTCTCCATCAGTCTTTGGTGGAGGTCTCTTGCCATCTGCATCCATCTTTCCTCCATCAGAGGGACCATTCTTAATGATGTCCCACATTGAGAAGTCTGTGAGAAGAATGTACGGCTTGATTCTGATCTTCCACATGTCAAACTCAATTGGTTTGAGCATGGGAACCTTTGATACCAAAACGCTATCGCTTGAACTGTCCATGATTATAAGTTTCTGAGTTTTCTGGCTCTGATACCACTTGTCAAGATCGAAAATTCTAAACAAGAATTTAATACAAACTCAGAAACAATGTTAAAGAAGTCGCGGAATAACACTTTAACAATTAATCAGAACACATAATATGAACTCAAATCATAAGTTTATATTGCATAAAACTTAATGATTATAAACACAACCTCAATCTGTTGAACAGACTCAACAAACGTTCTAAACTTCTCTAAAGAAAGGATTTCTAAGAATCTTGAGGTTAATTCTCTCTAAACATATATTCGTATGAATAAGACTATCAAAAACTCTTTTAATGTATATTTTTCTATCAAGAACTTCTAGACTATATATACAAAAACTGATTACAAGATAATTATTAAAATAAGATTGATCTTCAGTATCAATACCATAATTATCTTCATCTCCTATTCTTCCGCATCAATCCATGTTTATCTTCAGAAGCAGCATTAACATCCTCAACAGTATTAACTCTTCACTTGCAGTAGTAATCTTCAAGCAGTACTAACTACTAGCAGTACTAACTCTCCAAGCAGTACTAACTATTCAAGTAGCAGCACTAACTCTTCAAGCAGTATTAATTCTACTAGCAGTAGTAATCTTTCTTCACCTAGAGTACTAACCAAACTTAGTTATTTCTGACCCAACACTCTCTCTCTCTCTCTCTCTCTCTCTCTCATACTGAATAAAAAAAAATCCTATTGTCAAATTATATAGTCCCTCATGATGATTGCTAATTGAAGGTGTTAACTGTAAGCACCTTGAGTGTTAAGAAATAAAAAGGTTAGGGATTATCAGTGTAGATAGTTTGTTTTAGGGATCAAATCCCAATTTTAAGCAAACCACATGGACAACCATTGTAATTCACTCATTAATAAAATAACAATTTTATCTTTAATTATAGAGAGATAAATTTTATCCATCTTACGATTAAGGTTAGAATGAAAAAATAGACAATTATCTTTATGAAAACTTATTTTTAAATAAATTAAAATAATAATATACATAATTATTTTAAGATGGAGGAAGTATCATTTTGTATTCATAAATTTCCAAAAAAAGGTTGCCAAAAAAGATTAGTCAAATTCTTTTTGTGCCACATTTTTTCATGGGGGTGACACTTTCATAAAGAAAATTAATGAATACAAACAACACTTTTTTAACCTTTTTGAATCTCTTTTTTGAAACTCATATTCAACACATCTATTCTTTGGAAAATAAATAAATTATTAAACTTTAAATGCTAATTTACATTTAAAAAATAATAACTATAATTATAATATTTTTGATATTTTAAAATTATTTTTCTATAGATGCACTCATCATACCTTATTTTGATAATGACCGAATCTCAATTTTTTTTTTTTGAAAAGGTAAAAACAATCTTGTTCAATAATTTACTGTATTGAATAAATAACTGTGAAGTTATATTATAGAATACATGGAGACGAATGATCGTGTGAGAAGTTGAGTTAATTGTGAGAAACGTGAGAAGTGGATCTGAACCGTTGATCTCTTTTAATTTCAAACCCTCCCATGAATTGCCGCTTAGAGATGAATTGATCTGGTGCATCTCATCCTAATGTGCATCAATTTCTCATCCAACGGTCGATAACCACTTCTCATATTTTTCACCATTAACTCAACTTCTCACTGGACCCAACCCATACAAAGGAAACCTCATATTTACTCTCCAAAAGTGTCATTAAGGTGAGAAGGGAGGTCCCAATATATATAGAGCATAACTGGTCAAAGTATAGTCGATGTGAGATTCTAATATGTCCCCTCCAACGGAGGCTAGATGGGTAAAGATGTTCCAAAATGTTGAGTCACGGACAAAGATGTCTCAGATGATAGATTTTGACTTTGATATAATGTTAGTATGTGGAATCCCCATATTTACTCTCTAAAAGAGCCCCTTAAGAAGAGAAAAGATGTTCCAACATATATAGAGGAGAATTTGTTCAAATCTAATTGATGTATGACTCAACAATTATTTTAGTCTTTTAGAATGAGTTTTACAAATTTTCAGGTATTTTATTTATTACCAATTTTTGGAAAATACTTGTTCATTAATAAATTATCACAAAGCTTAAAATTTATTAATTTTCACTTTAAAAATGAAAGAAAAGACTTCACATTTTTTTTATTGAATTAGGTTTTGAAATAGAATGATTGTTGTATTTTTTTTACCTATTAAATCGCTTCCCCTCATGGAATCAAAAAGTTTTGCTAACTTAGTTAAATCACGAAATATTTTAGTTGTTTTAACCTTTTTTTATCTTTATCCTATTAAATACATAAAATTATATATATATATATATATATATATATATAAAAAAGGTTAGGTTCAGGGAAAAACTTCAAAAAAAAAACGAAAAACTAAAGAACAACTTGGTAACCCTTCATCTGGATGGTATGCACTTGTGCATACAAGTAATTTGTAACATGCACACGTGCAGATGCACAAGTGCATCATTAAAACCAAAAAACCAACATAATTTACCTGTATGTACAAATGCATACCGTCCAGATGAAAGACTATCAGAGTGTTCTTCAGTTTTCCGTTTTTTTGAGGTTTTCCCTTGAACCTCCGTCTATATATATATAGGGCCAGGTTCACGTGAGAACAAGCTGTTTCCGTGAGACCGCGTGAGACCAAGCCTTAAAAATGAAACTTCACACCGAAACACTGTGAAGGTAAAAACCATTCGAACCTTCATAATGTAATCACACTATGAATGTAAAAAAACCTAAACCAAGTTAAAAAAAATCAAACATTCACAGATAAAAGACTGTGAAGGTATATCCGAACCTTCACAGTGAAGACGCTGTGAAGGTAAAAAAAAACGAACATTCATAGCGAAAAACACCGTGAACGTAACATTTACGGTGTTTTCCCTATGAAAAGTTCGATTTTTTTACATTCACAGTTTTTTGGTGTGAAGTTTCATACTTTAAAGCTTGGTCTCACCGGTCTCATGGAAACTGTTTGGTCTCACGCGAACTTAAGTCCGGTTTATATATATATATTAGAATTTAATTTAATAATAATAATTCTAAAATCTTTTTATATATTTATTTCTCTATGATTATTTATCAGATACATTTCAAAAAAAATATTTACTAAATCTTCGAATTATCTTCTAATCAATAATATCAATATTTAATATTAAAATTTTAACTTTTGTAACTGATGCAAATACCTCCATACCAGATAAATATCTTAAGTTCGCGTGAGACCAAACAGTTTACGTGAGACCGGTGAGACCAAGCTTTAAAGTATGAAACTTCACACCAAAAAACTGTGAATGTAAAAAAAATCGAACTTTTCATAGGGAAAACACCGTAAATGTTACGTTCACGGTGTTTTTCGCTGTGAATGTTCGTTTTTTTTACCTTCACAACGTCTTCACTGTGAAGGTTCGGATATACCTTCACAGTCTTTTATCTGTGAAGGTTTGATTTTTTTTAACTTGGTTTAGGTTTCTTTACCTTCATAGTGTGATTACATTATGAAGGTTCGAATGTTTTTTACCTTCACAGTGTTTCGGTGTGAAGTTTCATGTTTTAAGGTTTGGTCTCACGCGGCCTCACGGAAACAGCTTGGTTGCACGTGAACCTGGCCCTATATATATATATATATATATATATATATATATATATATATAGGGGTTAAATCATATGAGGACCAAATATATGTTGAGAACCTTAAGGAATAATCTAATCTATAAATTCAGGGCCACTTAAAAAATAATCATATTTAAAATATAATGGTGAAATAGGGTATTTTTGTCAAATTAGAAGTTAAATGAAAGGTTATTTTGGGCATATCATATTAGATTTCATTTTAAAACTCCCAATATCATATTACGTCTACAACCTATCAAGAAGAAACCCATACCATCTTCATCACCGACAACCATCTCCATCACCGACAACCATCTCCGACGCCGGCAACCACGACGACATCATCCTCCACCATCTTCCATCGCACATCATCTTTCTACTCCCCCTCCAACCTCCCCCGTTATGTCCCTCTCTTTACTATCGGCACAACAATGAGACCCCTCTCACCCAATTTTTTCTGGCAAACCCCTCGTTGCAACTACGAGATTCCCACACCTGTCCTCTGGTTTTCGATGAGTGGGTGTGGATTTCAGTGTGAAGATTTATTTGCATCTAAAGAACCCCATCCAACCCCATCTATCGAATCATATGCAGATTGATTTGCATCGAAACCCTAAATCTGAAAACCACCTCCACTTCCTGGTGCCACCGTCATCACTGGAATATGAAGCAACAACAACAAAATGAAGCAGATCCAGATCTATTTACTCAAGTAATGCTTTTTCTTTTTCATGTTCTCTACAAATCCAATGGGAGAGGGCTTTTGATCTATAACTACACCGAAAATGGGTAAGAATGACGGTGTTGTTCTATGTAAGCTAAAAGGGACGTTGACATTTTTGTTGATCATCAAGCACGTTGTATGGGCCCTAAATCCCACAACCAGACCCAAAATCCTTTTATAACCCTAAATTTCTCCATATTTAGGTTTTTTTGTGTTTGATTTCCCAATGTTGGTGTGTTTCATCAAGTGAATATGAGTGTTTCATCTGGTGAATCTGTGTGATTCATCTGGTGAATCTATGTGCACTACTACAAAAATGACTTTTTTAAACGCACCTTTTTAAACGGTTTTAAAAAAAATTCAAAAAAACCGTTTAAAAAAGTGGCCGCGTTTTTTTAAGACTTTTTTTAAACGGTTCTGCGGTTGTGGTACCGTTTAAAAAAATCATATGACCTTTTTAAACGGTTGTTATAAAAGATTGTTTAAAAAGGGATACGTATTTCACATGGATAATTGAACAAAACCGTTTAAAAAGCCGCCTAACTTTTTTTACACGGTTGTTTTATACAACCGTTTAAAATACATACATCTTTTTAAACGGTTATCTAGAAACAACCGTTTAAAAAAGCCAAACACTTTTTCAAACGCTTTTACTATCACAAAACCGTTTAAAAAGACCTTTAAAAATTTAGGGTTTTTTATACGGTTTAAAATACATACATCTTTTTAAACGGTTCTCTAGAAACAACAGTTTAAAAAAGCCAAACACTTTTTCAAACGCTTTCACTATTACAAAATCGTTTAAAAAGGCCTTAAAAATTTTAGGGTGTTTTTTATATATTCATGGCCGTCGTTCTTTGTTCATTCTCTACCCACAAATTGAGGAGTCAATATCGATCAATTGAAATATATTAAATATTGCAAGGTATGTATTAACTGAATATCATTATGATCGGTCGCTAAATTCTACTTTATTTTCTTGTCAATCGTATCTTTTTAATGCACCATAATGGTAAAATTGAACTACATTAATGCGTTTTTATATATTGATAGGTTCGGAACAATTTGGAGCGAAAAAAAAAACAAAACGATAACTTTTGACAGATTTGCGCAACTGTGGTGTTTTGATCATATCTCATTCATCCGATCTCCGATTTGAGTGATTCAAGATGATCTGGAAACCCAACACACAGATATACAATGTTCGTGTTTTGAGTTTTTGGTAATTTAGAGTAAATCTGGGCCCAATCTGAAGTTGAAGTTGGGAGTACAAAGCTGGACAAAAAATGAATAAAAGAATTAAAGTTATTTCTATAAATACAAAATAACATGTGGCGGAATGGTAAGTGTTGTGGGTTTGTATGGTTGTGATTTTGAGATCGAGTCCTATGTGCAGTAGATAGCATTCTTTTATTTTTTACTGAAATACCTGCTTCGGCCCAATTCACGAAATTCAGGCCCAACTTGTGATTAATTATGGCAATATTAGGTTCATTATTAAATGAAAAAAAAAAAACAATGGGAGGTGGGAAGCCGGCGCCTTTTGCTGCGTGGGGGCTCTTGTAGAAAAAAAATATATTTTCTAGTTTTTCCAAGGTTTTGTGGGCAATATTAGGTTAATTATTAAGGTTTTGATTTATGGAGGATTGTTGGAGTCATTTAGGAAAATTGAGTTTTTAATTAAATTCATGACCTCCTGACCTATTCATGAAAAATTGGTTTATACTCATGAGAAGGTCATGAATTTAATTAAAATCTCATTTAAGGTTATATACCTAAAAATCTCTTGTTGATGAGGGAAGATCCGAATTTGCTACAAGGAGGTTTGAGGTCTTTTTAAGTATTGTTTTTTTTAGCAAATGTTATTTCTTAATTTTAATTCGTTTTTAGTATAAGGTTTGCGTTATTTGTTTTTTATACTGTTGGCAATTTGAAAGTACTGGATTAGATTTACGCGATAAAGTTTGTGGTTTTTCTCATTTATGTTATCATATTATATATATGCATATATATACAATTGTATCAAGGTATAATTAATAAACACCTAAAATGTTTAATTGTAGGACGACATACCACTTGATCAAGAGATTTACGTAAAGGTGTACGACGACTACTATACATTGATCTTTTCATCGGTTGATCCGTGGATTTTTTTGTAAGGTACATTTTTTCATCACTTTGCATTCTTTTCATTTTTTTTCTCAAGGTACTATACATGTTTTTTTGTCTTATAACTTTTGAACATCTTATCAAATGCAAATAGAATTATAGAAATATGCATGCGTCTATTATATAAGTTCATATGCCTTTAGGTCACCCGTCTGAAATTGATCTAATAGAGATTAATTTCGGATAGTCCCCGGTTTTGGGACTGCTTTTTGAATACTTTATCTCATTTAGGATGTGAATGTCTATAACAGATTGATTATTTAAGGAAAATTCGATAGACATTTCCCTTTGCTCCTACGAATATGTGTTTTAATTATACACATATTTGGGGAGTTAAGGGGAAATGCTGTCGAATTTTTTCTTAAATAACTAATTTGTTATAGGCATTCACATGTGAGACAAAGTATTCAAAAAGTGGGTTAGGATGGGCACCTACGACCTTTTGTTCTCCATTCATGTTATGCATGCATTACTTAATAATTTTTTTTCACAGTTACAGATGGACCGCGCTGATTGGATGTACGAAATACCACGTGCTACACAAGAATATTTAGCCGATCTCGATGAATTTATGGAAGCTGCTACCGGTTGAATAGTGGAGAAAGTGGAATTTGGTGCCCGTGTCGAAAATGTAGAAATTTTTTGATACATAGTGATCATAATGTAGTTAAAGAACATTTAGTTTGTCATGGGTTTATGCAACGATACACTCGTTGGATACGACATGGAGAGGATTTTGATGATTGTAATCAGGGGGTTGATCGTGAGATTAATGACGATAATAATAACTATGAATCGGACAATGATATATGTGATAATGTTGATCAAATGTTACATGATGTGGAGGGTGATATTGCTGATAAGGATTATGATAAATTTGAACAACTGTTTGTCGACTCTGAAAAACCATTGTATGTTGGGTGTGCAAAATTTACCAAACTTTTGGCTGTATTGAAACTATTTAACTTAAAAGCATACAATGGTTGGAGCGATAAAAGTTTCACAAGCTTACTGGAGCTTTTGCAGAGGATAACGAGTTACCAGTTTCACTATATCAAGACAAAACACTGATGTGTCTAATGGGTTTGGAAATAGAAAGAATACATGCATGCCTGAATGATTGTATGTTATACAGGAATGATTGTATGTTATACAGGAATGATTGTATGTTATACAGGAACGAGTATGTTGACCTGCATGAGTGCCCTATATGTGGTACATTGAGGTATAAGCGGAAAAACCAAATGGAAGAAAATAGTGATGTGAAACGAAAGGTTGGCCCGGCCACAAAAGTGGTGTGTTATTTGCCTATCGTTCCAAGATTGAAACGATTATTTGCAAGCATCAAGGATGCGAAGTTGTTGCATTGGCATGCTGAAGAGCATAAAATATATGGTAAAATTAGATACGTGGCTGATTCTCCTTAATGGAGAAATATTGATCGCATTTTTGAAGAATTTGGAAAGGAAAGTAGAAATATTCGGTTGGGGCTTAGTTCAGACGAAATTAATCCATTCAGAAACATGAGTAGTGGTCATAGCACTTGGTCGATGCTTCTTTCCGTTTACAATCTTCCACCTTGGTTATGCATGAAACGCAGATACATTATGATGTCATTGCTAATTCAGGGTCCCAAACAACCTGAGAATGATATTGATGTGTATTTGGCTCCACTAATTGAGGTTTTGAAAGAATTGTGGAGTCCAGGTGTTGAAGTGTACGATGCATATAAGAAGGAACGTTTCTTACTACGAGCCATGATTTTTTGCACCATAAATGATTTTCCAGCTTATGGGAATTTGTCGGGATACAACACAAAAGGAGAAAAAAGTATGTCCTATATGTGAAGATGACACATGTGCTCTAAGGTTGAGGAATTGTGGAAAACATGTGTATATGGGTTATCGAAGGTATCTTCCAAAGAACCACCACTATTTCAAACTAAAGTCGGTATTTGATGAGAAAACTGAGTATCGAGTAGCAAGGCAACCATTAGATGGAAGAAATGTATATTCTCGAGTGAAAGATCTAGACATTGTGTTTGGGAAAGGTCGTCCAACTCCTCCAAAAAATATTTGGAAGAAGAAATCTATTTTCTGGGATTTACCATACTGGGAGCAGTTGACCGTTCGACACTGTCTTGATGTAATGCATATCGAAAAAAATGTATGTGACAGCTTAATAGGCTTATTGTTGAAAATTCTGAGGAAATCAAAAGACGGAGTTAAAGTTAGAAAGGACATGGTAGAAATGGGGATTCGACCAGAGCTTGCTCCTATTGATAATGGAAAGCGCACGTATCTGCCACCGGCTTGTTATACCTTGTCGAAGGTTGAGAAAACCAGAATCTGCCAGTGCTTACATGTTATTAAGGTTCCATCTGGCTATTCTGCAAACATTAGGAAATTGGTGTCAATGAAAGACTTGAAGTTGATTGGTATGAAGTCCCACGATTGTCATGTTTTAATGACACATATGATTCCTATTGCAATTCGTGGAATATTGCCAGATCGCATCTGACACACAATTACAAAACTTTGCTTGTTCTTTAACATGATTCATTCAAAAGTGATCGATCCTGAGGTTTTGGATTCATGGTAAAGTGATATCATCCTCACTTTATGCCAACTAGAGATGTATTTCCTGCCTTCATTTTTCGATGTGATGGTACACCTGATATCTCATATTGTTACAGAAATAAAGTTTTGTGGTCTTGTCTTCTTATGATACATGTATCCATTCGAGAGATATATGGGTTTTTTAAAAGGATATGTAAGGAACCGATCTAGACCCGAAGGCAGTATTGTTGAAGGATATGCTTCCGAGGAGGTGATTTATTTCTGCACAGACTATCTGGCCGGTGTGAGAAATGTTGGCATCCCACAATCTCGACATGAAGGTAGACTTTGAGGGTTTGGGTTAGTTGGAATGAAATTTATCACTCCAGATTACGATGAAGTACAAAAAGCAAATTTTTTCCTCCTACAAAACATGACAGCAATTGCTCCCCATGTATATGAGCATATGGCAATGTTGCACCAAATGCACCGATCAAAGAGCGACAAATGGATGGTTACTGAGCATAATAAAACGTTTTCACAATGACTGAAAGAAAGAGTGAAACCAAGCTATGGGGGAGAACCAGTTGATCAAGTAGTGGAACATTTGGCATATGGGCACGCCCATGTCGTCTCAACATATCAAGGATACGATATTAATGGATATACGCTTTATACAAAAAAAACAAGATGATAAAAAGTACATTGCAAAACAGTGGAGTGACATTAACAGCCACAACGACTGAGTTCTGTAGGGAGAATAATGATGCTAGGTCGAGGATTGCCAAAGATTCGTATTATGGGGTAATTCAAGAAATCTGGGAGCTTGATTACACTTTTTTCAAGATACCTTTGTTCTAGTGTAAATGGGTCGAAAAGCAACGAGGTATTAAAGTCGACAATGATGGTTTCACAGTGGTAGATCTTTCTAGGGAGGGTTACTGTTGGGTCATCTGAAGATTTGAAGATGACCTCCTGATCTTCCATCTTATATCATCCTACTTAGAATATGTTTGAGGTTCTTTTAGCAGCTTGGTTTCTATACAAATGTTCGGTGAAGTCGAAGATCAGCCGAAGAAGACAAAGAAGGAGTACATCTCTCAAAGCGGATTGAAGATAGTCTCCTCAGCCTAAAGCCAAGCATGCCCAAGTGATCATCACCATCGGCCAGGATGGTGTCAATCACATATCTCTCAGGAGTATGAAGGTGTTCTCACATCTTCAGGAGCCGAAGATATCTCAGGTCTTCGGCAGCCGATGATCTCTTCTCTCCTTAGAGTATGAAGGTGTTCTTACATCTTCAAGGAGCAGCCGAAGATCTTTCAAGTCTTCGGTAGCCGATGATCTCTCCTTAGAGTATGAAGGTGTTCTCACATCTTCAGGAGCCGAAGATCTTTCAT
Organism: Arctium minus; assembly: GCA_954870635.1. NCBI lineage: Eukaryota > Viridiplantae > Streptophyta > Magnoliopsida > Asterales > Asteraceae > Arctium > Arctium minus. The sequence continues at coordinate 104,097,851 of OX941084.1, read as the reverse complement.
GTCTTCGGCAGTCTATGCTTGAGGAATTCTTTCAAACACATTGTACTTTTCTGACAAAGTATATTGTGATATCTTGCATTGACGTGGACCTCATATGGAGATCAGATAAAGTAAGTTTTGTCTACTACACCATGGCTCTATAGCCAAACCACCAAAGTTTAACCCCAATAACTTCTTCCTGTGGAAAAGTCGTATGATACTCTTCTTAGAAGGAGTTGATAGCAGATATCCTACTATCTTACATGAAGGTCCTTTTATTCCTAGAGTTTGGGACCATTATAATGCAGATAAGGCAAAAGCTGATGAGGACTCTTCTGAGGAAGAAAGAACTCCAGCTACTGGGAGATACATTGTAAAGGACCCCAGTAAATACAATGATGAAGACAGACGTCTTATAGATCTTGATACTAAAGTCAGATCCATCATTGCCCTCTCTCTGCCTGATGAGGTCTACCATTCTATTGTTAACCTTTCTACTGCAAAAGAAATGTGGTCCATTTTGTGTGTTCTTTATGAAGGTACGTCTGAGGTGAAAAAGAGCAAAAAGATTGCTCTTGTAAGAAAGTATGAAATCTTCTCTCATGAGAAGGGTGAGTCTCTCTCAGACTACTATAATCGTTTTAACAGTCTACTCAATGATCTTAAACTTGTGGGTCGCATCTATGATAATGAGAAAGTCTTGTGCAAGTTTATGGATTGTCTTCCTGAGTTTTGGGAAAACATCTGTACTTGTATCAAGTCTACCAAGGATCTTGATTCCATGCCTCTCATTGCCTTGTATGGCACTCTCTTCAACTATGAGCAGACTAAACTGCTTAGGAAGTCAATCACAAAAGACATCAAAGGCTCTTATCTAGCTCTTGTCGGTGAATCTTCCAAAAGTACTGTGTGTGTCCCTAGGATCACTTATCCCTCTGATTCTGACAACAATAGTCAAGAGGACCCCAATGACCCTTCAGAAGCCTATATCAGTGAGTCTGATGATGAAGGAGAGGAGACCTCTGTGGCTCAGCTGTTAGACGGTGTTGCCATGCTGGCAGGCTTTTCTAAAGGCAAACCTCGCTTCTCTTCTGGAAAATCCAGGTTTTCTAGAAAACCCTCCTCTACTCTTTCTAAAAATGCTTCCTTTGACAAAACAAATGAGGATTGTTACAGGTGTGGGAGGAAGGGACACTTTGCTTCTGAATGCAGAAGCAGGTCCTCTGATAAGTCTAGACTGCCCTCCTCTAACCGTACATCCTCTAGGTCTGTCAGAACCAAGTCTGAGTCCTACCAACCTCCTTTTCAAAAGTCAAACTCGTCTGTTCCTTCAAACTCTGACCATGCTGAAAAGTACAAGGCCAAATACAAGAGAGAGAAGGAAATAAATGCTTTTCTAGCAAACAAAGGAAAAGGTCTTCTTGCCGAATCTCATGATTGGGCAGATGAACCAACTTCCGAAAGTGACAAGGACATGACCAATCTTTGCTTTATGGCTAAAATCGATGATCCTGATGACAGTGAAACCTCTTCCACTTCCATGCCTCTTATGTCCACTGAGTGCTCTACCTCATCTACTCAGGTACATCCATTTTTCTCTCTCTAATGCTGAGAAAATCGTAGCCTTTGACTCTTTGACCATTGACTTCTATGAAGCCAAGGATGCAAAGAAGAAGGCAAATGCTCAGATAAAATCTCTTTCTTCTCAGTTGCAAATCTGTCTTTCTCAACTAAAACACTTTGACAAAATCAAGGCTGAGCTTGAAGATTTGAAAACTATAAATTTTACTCTTGCTAAAGAGAAAAATAAACTTTTGAAAAGATTCAAAAAAGAGCAAGAAATTGTGAATAAATGGACAAGTTCCTCCAAGAACTTAGAAAAGATTTTTCAGGATCAAATATCTTGTGATGACAAATCTGGACTAGGCTTCAGGAGATATGAACTTGAACCTCCTTCTGACACCCATGCTCCTATCTCTCTTCCCTCATTCTATGAATCCTCTGAAGAGAACTATGACAACTCTGAACCTTTGGACTCTTTTGATCCCTCTAAAGATCTCAAGTTTGGAATGTTCATCAAAGCTAAGAGCATTGATTCACCCAATGAGAGTGAGGAAGCCCAAGACTCAAATGACCCTTCTAAACCCATTATTGAGTCTATGTGTTCCTTAAAAATAAACAAGCCTACCTCTTCTAAACCCAAACCTTCCAAAGTTCCTCAGCCTTCTTCAAACAAATTCTCTTTCTCCAAAAAGGGAAAATATGTTGCCAATCTTCCTCCCCAAAAGAAACTTCCCAAGAAAAACTCAAGGAAACCATCTTCTCTTCCAATCCCCAGAGCTGTGATGTTAAATAAGCTAAATTCCAAGACACCCTCTTCTATTCCTTCAACTGACTCTGGCAAGGGTATCTTGGGTCCTAAGCCTCTTGACTATCCTCTAACCTCTAAGGCTATGAAAGTCAATGTGACCAGTCATCACAAGGAATCGGGTCAAAGCTCCAAAAAGGTTTTTACATATAGAAAATGTTATAATTGTGGTAATACCTCTCACCTTGCTAAGAATTGTCCTATGGAAAGAATTGATAAAAATGTTTCCAAGGATTCTTCCTCTTCTTCTAACTCAAAAGGACCCATTTCCAAATGGGTACCAAAGAACTGATTTCCTTGTGATTGCAGGGTCTATCTCGACAGCGGGTGCTCAAGACACATGACAGGGAACAAATCTCTTCTTGTTGACTTCGTGCCTACCAAAGGTCCTTCTGTCACCTTTGGTGATAACTCTAAAGGAAGGACTAAAGGTTATGGAACACTCTCAAATGGTTCCATCACCTTTAATAAAGTAGCTTATGTTGAAGGCTTGATGCACAATCTTCTAAGCATAAGCCAACTGTGTGATCTGGGGTACAAGGTGATGTTTGAATTATCTTCATGCATCATTTTCAACGAAAAGATGGAAACCGTACTATCTGGCTACCGTAAAGAAAATGTTTATGTCATAGACATGGGACATAGCTCATCCTTCGGAACAAACATTTGCTTTGTCTCTGAAAACACTGCCAAAAGATGCTGGCTCTAGCACAAGCGTCTCTCTCACCTCAACTTCAAGACTTTGAATGTCCTTTCAAACCAGGAGCTTGTCACGGGCATGCCAAAGTTGTCCTTTGTGAAAGAAAAGCTGTGTGCTACATGTGAGAAAGGGAAACTCACAAAATCTTCCTTCAAGTCCAAGCAATGCTTCTCCATCACTCAGCCTCTTCAGATGCTCCACATGGATCTGTGTGGACCAGTCAGTACCCCAAGCCTTGGTGGTAGAAGGTACATTCTGGTTATTATTGATGAATTCACTCGTTACAATTGGGTATTTTTTCTCAGGTATAAAAGTGACACTACTGAAGAAATCATAAAGTTCATCAAAAAGTCTGAAGTGTTGAATGGCCAGCTGGTAAGATATGTGAGAAGTGACAACGGAACAGAATTCAAGAACAGTATGTTGGATGAATTTTTAAATGAAAAAGGCATCTCTCAGAACTTCTCTGCCGTCAAAACTCCACAACAGAACGGTGTAGTGGAGAGAAAGAACAGAACGCTATGTGAAGCTGCCCGATCCATGCTGAGTGAATCTCACCTCCCTACCTACTTTTGGGCCGAAGCAATCAACACTGCATGCTTTACCCAAAATAGGTCCATCATTGTGAAAAGACACAATAAGACTCCTTATGAAGTCTTTTATGGTAGAAAACCCAACATTGGTTTTCTTCATGTCTTTGGGTGTGTCTGCTACATTCTCAATGATAGAGAAAATTTGGGAAAATTTGATCCCAAAGCTGATGAAGGAATCTTCGTGGGATATTCTCTCACTTCCAAAGCTTTCAGAGTCTACAACCTCCGAAGGAAGTGTATTGATGAATCCATCCATGTCAAGTTTGATGACCTCAAGATATCATCACTCTCTTGTGATGATGAAGAATTGAACAAATGGATATCCTCCTGTGTTGGTGATGGTCCTCTTCCAACATCATCAGACATTCCCTACACAGTTCCCACTTCTCTCTACCAAAACAATGAACCCTCTACATCTCAAAACCCCTCCTCTCATCAAGAGGATGATCCTCAGCCTACCCAACCTCAACATACACTCCAAATCATCCCAGTCTCTCAATCTGACATTCATTCCTCACCTATACAAGCCGATCTTCCATCCATCTCTCCTCAAAATTTCCCTTCCAACTCTCCTCTACAAATCTCTTACCCTCCTCCTTTACCTCCTGCCCTAAAGTGGACAAAAGATCACCCCATTGATCAAATCATTGGTGATCAACAAGCTGGTGTACAGACTCGAAGAGGTGTTGGTAACATCTGTCTCTATGTGAACTTCCTTTCTCTCATTGAACCAAAGAAAGTTGACGAAGCTCTAGATGATCCATGTTGGATCCCTGCCATGCAAGAAGAACTTTCTCAGTTAGAAAGGAACAAAGTCTGGAGATTGGTTCCTCGGCCTTCCAGAAAAAACATCATCGGAACCAAGTGGATCTTTCGAAATAAAATGGACGAAGAAGGCACGGTGATCAGAAACAAGGACAGACTGGTTGCACAAGGCTACAGGTAAGAGGAAGGAATTGACTATGACAAAACATTTGCTCCAGTTGCCAGACTTGAAGCCATCAGAATCTTCCTTGCTCATGATGCCTACAAGAACTTCAGAGTCTTCCAGATGGATGTCAAGAGTGCCTTTCTGAATGGGGAGCTAGCTGAAGAAGTCTATGTAAAACAACCCCCTGGATTTGAAGATCCAGTCCATCCTGACTATGTGTACAGATTGGACAAAGCTCTTTATGGACTAAAGAAGGCTCCTCGTGCCTGGTATGACACTCTTGCTGACTTTCTCTTGAAGAACAAGTATACAAGAGGTAAAATTGACAACACTTTGTTCATCAAGCAAACCTCAGGTAATCTTATTCTTGTTCAAAGTTATGTGGATGATATCATTTTTGGTGCCACTGATGAGTATGATGGGGGAGCTTACCTTTTTCTTAGGACTTCAAGTTAAACAATCTTCAGAAGGAATCTTTATAAATCAAAGTAAATACATTCGTGACCTTCTGAAGAAGTTCAATTTTGAAAACTCCTCCCCCATGAAAACTCCCATGGCACCACCTTTGAAACTCCATGCTGATCCAGATGGTGTATCTGTGGATTTCACCAGCTACCGAGGCATGATCGGCTCTCTTCTTTATCTTACTTCTAGTAGACCGGATATTATGTTTGCTACTTGCCTGTGTGCGCGTTACCAAGCCAATCCGAAGGAATCTCACTTGGCTGCGGTTAAACGTATTTTTCGGTATCTAAAAGGTACCATGAATCTGGGTCTTTTGTATCCCAAAGACTCAGGTTTTGATCTAATGGGATATTCAGATTCTGATTTTGCAGGCTCTAAGATTGATAGGAAGAGCACCACTGGCAGTTGTCAACTCCTTGGTGGCAAGCTTGTTAGCTGGTCCAGCAAGAAGCAAAACTCAGTCTCCACCTCTACTGCTGAGGCTGAGTATGTAGCTCCTGGAAGTTGTTGTGCTCAAATCCTCTGGATGAAGAACCAACTGAGAGACTACAATCAACTGTACTCTCATATCCCGATTCTGTGTGACAACTCAAGTGCGATAGCCATCGCAAACAATCCGGTGCTACACTCTCGTTCCAAGCACATCGACATCCGATATCACTTCATTCGGGATCACATCTCTAAGGGTGATATCAAGTTACATTTCATCCCTACCGATCTCCAACTGGCGGATCTCTTCACCAAGCCTCTTGACGAAGCCCGGTTCAAGTTTCTTATCGGCGAACTCGGTATGTTAAATACCGATGTTTAGTTTCATTAAAAAAAATGAGAGAAAAGAAAAGAAATCAAAAAAAAATTTGAGAGAAAAGAAAAGAAATCCAAAAAAAAAAATGAGAGAAAAGAAAAGAAATCAAAAAAAAATTGAGAGAAAAGAAAAGAAATCCAAAAAAAAAAGTTAACAATTCAGTATTTTTTTCTCACACTCATCTCTCTTTCTCTCTCCCTCTTTCGGCTCTCTCTCTCTTCCTCCCTCCCCTCTCCCACCGAAATCTCTCTCTCCTTCGGCTCCCTCTCTCATCCTCCCCTTCGGCTATCTCTCTCTATCTCTCACCCTCCCCTTCGGCTATCTCTCTCTCTCTCTCACCCTCCTTCGGCTATCTCTCTCTATCTCTCACCCTCCCCTTCGGCTATCTCTCTCTTTCTCACCCTCCTTCGGCTATCTCTCTCTATCTCTCACCCTCTTTCGGCTCTCTCTCTATATCCCTACCCCTCTCTTTCTCTCGGCCTCCCCTCCCCTTAGCCGACACACCGCTTAGCCGAAGCCACCACCACCCTCTATCCCTCTCCTTCTATCCCTCTCCTTCGGTGGAGACCTTCCACCGAAACTCACCCCACATCCACACCCTCTTCTTTCTTTCCCTCTTTTTCTCTCAGCCCCAACCCACACCCAACAGCTCCTAGCCGAGATTTACCCATCCCCACCCACCTTACACTACAAACCGAACACCACCTCCCTTACCAAACACTCCCTTCGGCCGAACCTCTTCCCCCCTCCTCTCCCTCTAGACGAAAACCCCCCCTCCCTCATTTTTTTTTCGGCTAACACCCCCCCTCTCCCTCTAGCCGAAAACCCCCCCTCCCTCATTTTTTTCGGCTAACACCCCCCTCTCCCTCTAGCCGAAAACACCCCCCTCCCTCATTTTTTTTCGGCTAACACACCCTCCCCCTCCCCTAACCCTCTAGCCGAAATCCAACCAACCCTCTTTTTTTTCTCGGCTAAACCCCCCCCCCCAACCCCCTTACCAAACACCCCCTTCGGCCGAACCTTTTCCCTCCCCTCCCCTCACCCCCTGGCCGAACCTGCCCAAACGACCATACCACTGAAAGGACCTTCGGTGGTTACCCAGGCCTCACCCACCACCTCAAAGCAGCGACACTCTACCTCTTCCCTTCCCTCTTCTCCCAAAAGAACGAGGAAGGTTTCTAGGGCCATCCCACATACTCCATCCTCCGATTCTTCACAATCGACGGATGTTGATATTGTCCCATTCGGGCCCGGGGATTCCGACATAGCCACTGCCACCACCTTTGTATCCTCACAAAAGGATGCAACTGTAATATTTGGGGACCCTCAACTTCCCTCCTCCACTTTATCCTTAGTGGATGAGGATGACTTGGTCTTCTCCCCGGACCAAGGTTCTGCTTTCTCACTGCACGACCTTTCACCCGACCAATTCTTGGTCGATATTTATGCACCGCCCGGTGAAACACGGGTCTTACCCAAGGCCAGTGTGGAGGGTATTTCACAATATTTGGCTTATTTGCAACAGGGTCACAAGCAGGTATCTACCTCCTCCATTCCTTCTACCTCTAATGTACGGGACACTCCTCCTTCTGCTCCCATCATCCCCCCTGAAATTTGGGAGGCTATACAAGAAACAAACAGACAACACCGCCTCTTGGGGGCTCAGTTTCGTGATCATCAGACACTTCTGGGTTCTTTTGTCAAGGTCTCTTGTGACAAGCTATTGTCTCTTGAGTCCTCCAATCATCACCTCACTACCTTAGTCACTGCTCTTCAGGCCACCTCCAATGCTCGTGATGAGGAGGTTCGTCATCTGCAAGCGGCTTCCGAGTCTCATCAGGCCCTCACTACTCAGATTCTTGAGTCCTTGAAGTCTCTTCATCAGAAGGTTGATTCTATGAAGGTTGCTCCCCGGACATCCGCTGAGGGGGAGAAACAGGCGGTTCCAATCTCTTCTGACAGTGGCCGTAGGGTCCCACTCCCATTTCCACCAATGCTCCAACTGAGGGGGAGCTTTCAAGACAAGGAGGAGACAAAGGAAAGACAAAGCTATCTCCTGACGAAGAGGCCTTCTTATCCCATCAACAAAAGTCTGCTGCTCTAAAGGCTTTTGTTTCTGAAGTTGATAGGCTCAAGATTCAACCACCAAACAAGGTCACCTCTGACTTTGGCTTTTCTAAAGCCAAGTTTGATTCTCATGACATCCTTTGGTAACGAAAGACTTTAATGGGAAGAAATTTGAAGTCTAAAATCGATGAAATAAAGCTTGGCACCACCAAAGGTTCAGATACAGAGGTTCGGATGGTTATCATCAGGGAAGACAAAACTCGTCAATATATCAAATTCAGCGACCTTGAAGATTATGGACTCTCTGAATGGTACGAAATATCTGAACTCTTATCTAAATCATTTAGTCGTCACAGGGCTTTGGCCAAAAAGACCATCAATGGTCTACTTGAAAAAATGAAAGACTTTGCAAGAGATTACAAGCAATCTTCTGAAGAAGAAGCTCAAGTTCAGTATCTCAAAAAGATGTGCATCTCCTCCTCTCCACAACTCTCCTCTTCTGTCAATCAAAATCTATTCAAAGATCTGGCTTCCAAGGGATTAATCCCTGATATGAAGAATCTAAATCTGGCTGCGAATGCCAACCAGAGGAGTCTATTTCTTCGATGAAAAGGAAACTCTCATGTTCTTCAGACATGAGGAGATCTCCATTGCTGACACCAAATTTCTGGTTGCTATCCTATCTCTTATCCCCGTAAGTTCTGAAGCCTCTCTCATTCGTAGTGATATTATTGCTGAGCTTCACAAAAGACCGAAAAATGAATGAGGTTCTTCTCTAAATCTCTCTATCTTTCTTATGTACTTGTAGCCGTGTTTTGTTAAGACATCATGTTTAATACAAGTGCATTTTCTCTTACTTAGTTTATACATATATACTTCATTCTTTTATTCTTTTGTAAATGTCGGATATACTTTATAAATCCTAATACACAAAAAAAAACTATGTGAAAAGAACCCAAAAAGAGTAAAGATGGGTCAAAATGAATTTATTCAGTACACTATTTGTTCTATTCTTTAGTATGGATGTCATCCTCAAATAGGGGGAGATTGTTGGGTCATCTGAAGATTTGAAGATGACCTCCTGATCTTCCATCTTATATCATCCTACTTAGAATATGTTTGAGATTCTTTTAGCAGCTTGGTTTCTATACAAATGTTCGGTGAAGTCGAAGATCAGCCGAAGAAGATAAAGAAGGAGTACATCTCTCAAAGCGGATTGAAGATAGTCTCCTCAGCCTAAAGCCAAGCATGCCCAAATGATCATCACCATCGTCCAGGATGGTGTCAATCACATATCTCTCAGGAGTATGAAGGTGTTCTCACATCTTCAGGAGCCGAAGATCTCTCAGGTCTTTGGCAGCCGATGATCTCTTCTCTCCTTAGAGTATGAAGGTGTTCTTACATCTTCAACGAGCATCCGAAAATCTTTCAAGTCTTCGGTAGCCGATGATCTCTCCTTAGAGTATGAAGGTGTTCTCACATCTTCAGGAGCCAAAGATCTTTCAAGTCTTCGGTAGTCTATGCTTGAGGAATTCTTTCAAACACATTGTACTTTTTTGACAAAGTATATTGTGATATCTTGTATTGACGTGGACCTCATCTGGAGATCAGATAAAGTAAGTTTTGTCAACTACAATATTTTAAGGAAAGGTCTCTACCATCCTCTCTGCAGGTCAACACTTCAAGCCAAAACACCTCAAGACAAAAGGTACATCATGTACCTTGCTGAAGACCTGTGTCCATCCTTTGCTCAATAGGTGTCCCATGCATTTAATGCATAAGGCACTATAAATATGGAGGATGGTTCAACATGCAAGATCACCAGCTCTCAAGCATTCAAGCTCTCTAAGTGCACTGGCATTCTCTCTCTAAGAAGTTCTTATTGTTTTCTAAGTGTTTTACAATTGTTCTTCATTTCTCTTTGTGTAAGATTGTTTGAATAGATTTCATCTATTCTCTTCCGCAACAATCAAAAGTTTTCTATGTGTAATTCTTGATTTCAAATCAATAAGAATTAAATTAAGTGAAAAACTATGTGTATTGTATTCAACCCCCCTTCTACAATACTTTTCTTATTTACTTACTGCTATTTGGGACCAACAGTTACGTATCCGAACCATTCATTCTGGCGAAACAAGCCTCACAGGTCTTCTTTGTTACGGATCCGAAAGATTCTAAATGGCACATCGTCCTCCACGGTAAAAGACACATAGTTGGCGTTGAAAATGTTGTCGATGAAGAAGAATATGACCAGTTCGACGAGCTACCTCCATTTTCTATCGGAATTCCCTCCTCAGATCAGCGAATTGATGATAACACTCATTTGAGAACCGACCATGCTGAAGGATTATGGATCAATGAAACCCGTAATACATAAACAAACAAGGTATGTAAATATTTTCACTTTTTAATTTCTATTTTATATTTTATATTTTATATTTTATATTATATATAGAAATTGCTATAAATTTACATTCTCAATATGCTTTACAAAAAAAATGTAATAATAATAAAATAATATTTATAGTAATAGTCAAATAAATTGTCTAGAAACTTAAAAAATAAAAAATATGTTTGGGTTGCTTATTTAATCAAAATTATGTTCTTTTAACATATAACTAGAACCGTACTCGCGCAATGCAGCGAGATGCATCACGATTTTAATGTTTCGTTTATTTTTTGTTTTTTAGTCGATTTACAGTACGATTTTGGATGGTTTTGAGAAAGTGATAATGTTTTTTTTATAAAATTGTTTACTCTAGGCTTAATAATATAATTTTTTTATATAAAAAAATTAAGCATTTTGTTAGAATCTAATGATTATCTTATATATTTTAATGACATCTAGAAAAAATAACCAATTACATATTTAATAATATAATTAAAACAAATTTATAGTAATATAATATATTAATTAATAGTGATACATGAAAATGTCTACATAAAAGGAATGCCCTGCACATACCAAATTGGTGAGTGTTAGAAGCCTGCAGTAGTAATATGTATCTTGTGCTTTGATACTTGTAAATTAAGAGATTTTTAAAATCTTACATAAAATGATGGTACTTTGGGCCTAATAATTTATATTTAAGATTTTTATCTGTGCTTTATAACATAGTATAGATATATATTATCTAGAAACTTACAAAAATAAAAATTAAGAAAAATAACCTGCAACTTAAAAAATAAACTAAAAAAATATAATGATATGATCCTTCTAATATTTAAAAGTGTTTAAATAAAAAAAGGATAGTTAAATTAATATTTAACATATAATGATATAATTATCTAGAAACTTAAAAAAATAAAAAATATGTAGCAAAAATAAGGAGGCAAACTCTGCAGGCCTCCAGCTTCAAAATCCCCAAAATTGCTTTGACTTAGAGCATCTCCAACAGCATTGCTAATTTTTTTCTAAAATAGAGAATGGAAAGTCGAAATCTCTAAAAACGTTTTCTTCTAACTCCAACAGCTTTTCTATTTTAGAGAATCAATCATTATTTATATTATTATAATATTTCATAATTTATCATCCCAATACACTTTTTCAAAAAAAAATGTAAAAAATTGAATCTTATTGGTTGGATTGAATAAAATAATATTTTCTCTCTCCAATTTAGAGATTATAGAGAATTCTCTATATTTAGAGATTTTTTGATCTTTCTCTATTTTAGCAAACCATATAGCAAAGCTGTTGGAGAAGAATAGCAAAGAAAAAACCAGAATTTTCTATTTTAGCAATGCTGTTGGATATGCTCTTAGCATCTCAAATCGTCTCCATCTTCTCCATCTTGTCTCCATCTTCACCACGCAGGTTTTTCCATGGACGATGAACTTGGCAATGGTGAGGAGGACCTTTTCCTTGATGATGCACTTGGCAATGACGGTGATACACATACGACTTCTCCATCTTCTCCAACAGGTCTAGTTATTCTTCATGATCTTTCTAGGGTTTATTTGAAGTTAGGATTGTTTGAGTATAAATGGTTCAAATGTTGGTTTATTTCTAGGGTTTATTTGAAGTTATTTGGATTTTTTTTTGATTTGGTAGGTTTTTTTTCTATTGATTCTGCAACTCATCTCTAGTGTTTATGAATGGTTCATCACCCCTGTTTATGGAACAAATATTAGTTTATTGACTTGTTAAGTCACAAAGAAGCAAAACATGATCTTGCAACATGCCTTGTTAATGTATTTATTTCAACTAAGTTACATTCTAGTATAATATCGATCACTTGCTTGTGTTGCAGGTGCATACATCTTATTTTTATAATCCTAGTCCTAAGCTATGTGCAGTTGTGGTTTTCTTAGAATGTTTCATATTTACTTCTTTCATCATTTTGCACCTACCAGGAAGCTGTGGTAGTTAAGTAGAAGTTTATTTTTGTTCAACCTGTTGATGGTCTTGACTTGGGGCAAGATCCCACTTTATTAAAACAGTAAAAACTTAGGGGCCGTTTACCTAAACGTTTACCTAAACGTTTACCTAAACGTTTACCTAAACGTTTACCTGGTAAGTGCTTACCGGTAAAAATTAAGAGGTTGTTTACCCAAACACTTTACCCGGTAAGCACTAAATGGGTAAGAGCCGTCGTCGTCACTTACCGGGTAAGACTCTCGACCATTGCTTTCGCTCTTACCGGGTAAGATTATTGGTCATTGTCATATTCATCGGTTAAGCTAATATAACTTGGTAAGCTCGGTAAGTCCTTACCGGGTAAGCGTTTGGTAAACGGGCCCTAAAACTTCTACTTACCTTCTAGTTCATTTAAGTGCTTACCGGTAAGACTTGTCGTCCACATTTACCGGGTAAAACTTTCGGCCCTTGCCATCGTTCTTACCGGGTAAGCTTCTCGGTACATGTAACGTTTATCCGGTAAGGTAAAATGTTTGTTTATCATTGATTGCAAAGAAATTAATGCGATTACAAATTATTCCTTTTATAGTATGGTAGAAAAATCAATTTTAATACAGATTTAAAAAAATGTAGTCATTCACTCAATTGATAATCGGTAGTCTTAATAAATAATGTCCCTTTTTTATTTGGTTTTTTGTTAAATGTCCAAAATATCTTCAAATTTATCACGACTTTCAAGTATGATCAATGAGAGGAAAATAGATAACTGCAAAATTTTCCAAAAAAGCATGGTGAATCTTAGAGGATATGCAGTCTTTTGGGAAGATGGGAGTATGACATTGTTCATGTGGTTGCATAATAGATTAATAAAAGTAATCAAGAGCAAGTGTGAGTATTCTGTTGGTAGTTGGTAGCTTCCATCTTCCACACTTTATGCACTTCACTTATATGGTAATAAAATAGATGTTGCACAATAAATTTCTTACAAAATACACTATTATGATTATTTGATAGCAGAGATTTGATGCCTTCCCATCTAACTTGAGGACATGATGATTGCTTCTGTTTTCATCCCATGAGCCATTCATGGTTTGAGATGACAGTCAGAGGTGTTCTGTTCCAGGTCAAATCACCTGATATCATCGACTTTTTAACCAACTCCATTAATCACTTTAGAATTCATCCGGTTACTGTCTGTGAGACTGCACCCATATGCAAGATGGTTTGTGCAGAAGAACAAAAATGCAAAACGGTTTAATAGGACAAAAATTGAGAAACTTGTCGACAGTGATTAATCCCACCATAATTTTATAATGATTGCTAACAGGTAAATATTTAAGTTTGGAAAGGTATATTCCTGAAAGAGGAACATTATATTTTCTTCAGACAACCCAACATATGCATATACATATAATTTGGATATGGGGAGTTGCATTGGAAGAAAGCCCTATTCCAGCAGAACTTACCTTGTGTGTATGTGTTTTATAGTAACTTCTAGTTTTTTAATTTAATAACAAAATATTATTTGGTATTCCATTCGTCCCTAGATGAGACATTCATCAGTTTGTTTACAACTAGAGCATTTAATATTTGAATATTATATGTCGTGCGGCCTGTGATTTGAAATAAGTCTTTTAAGGTAACGATCAACAACAAATAGAAAACAGGACATCATATAGTAACATTTATTTGGCAATATTCTAAACCTTTACGTAATGGATAAGATTATTACAAATGATAATGATATTGATTTAGGTCCACATGATCCCTCTTGCTTTTTTATAACTGAAGGGTATATATCAAACTTTCATCTGCTTGTTTTTGCAGGTTGAGTTGATTTCACAAAACAGATGAAATTTTTTATTATCTTCATTTATATGTGTATTGTTTAGTTCCTTTAAAATTTTTAAATTTGAATATTAAATTTGGTTTAGATGCATTTCCTTTTAATCTCTTGATCAAAAATTTCATCCACTCATTGTTTGGAAAATAAAGATTGTACCGCGTCGACCTCGACCCGAACACGAGGAGTGACACAATTGGAGAAAGTTAGAAAATCTACGGATTGTACCATTCGTATTTATCCGAAGACTCTTAAGCCAATAGGGGAGTATTCAGCAAAATATTGTACTTGGGTAGGATTGGAGGTGAAATCGAGGATTTCAATTCTCACCAGTGATTGGCGCAAAGATGAGAAAGCAGATAAGGATTGAATGTGGATGGCCATCAAGGTATATAATATGTTTATATTTTACGTCTACCTTAATCAAAATTTTAAAAGTTGCATATCATTGATTTTTTTTGACGTATTTTGATACTACAGCAACATTGGAATTTGAAGGATGAGACTTTGAAGAGAGAAACGCTAAAGGTTGTAAATACGGCGTGGAAGAACTTCAAATGTTATCTTATATCCGAGTACAAGAAGAAGAACAAAAATCCATGTGGTCCATACCCGTATATTGAAAAGGATTTGGAGGCATTTTGTGCCCTTAAGTCAACTCCGGAATTTGAGGTGTTGAAAAAATTCATCATTGTTTGGTGATATTATATTATAAATGACCATTATTTCTAATTTGTTATTATTTATTATGTGAAGGCACTAAGCAAAACAAATAGGGAGCTTGCAAAGATGAACAATAGCCCACATCACTTGGGATCATGTGGGTACCTTGGGAAGTATGATGGGTGGGAAATTGAGAAAAATGAAGGCATAATAACGCTCGAGATACACAACATGTTTGACGAGAGGTCAAGACACTTCCTGTTGGGAAGGCGAAAAAAAATAGCCCGCAATGAATAAGTCCTACCAAAACATATTCAAGCCTTAGCAGATAAGCTTGTAAACTATAAATATGCCTTTTAAATATTTTTATCAAATTATTGCTCTTAATTACTTACTTTTATCTTGTTGAACATGACAGATAAAAAAAGATAGACAAATCTCTCAGGGAGATGGGGACCCTGAATTGGGAGACGATCCATTGGTAGCGGTGTTGGGTCCCGAGCACCCAGGTCGTACCAGAGGTGTCGGACACAACGTAGGCCTACGTGTTGGCCTAGGAAAGGGAAATAAGACGAGGAAACAAAAAGATAAAGCAAACCTGGATGCAAAGATTTCTCAAGCAGTTCGTGTAGAAATGCAACAAAAACAAAATGAATGGGAGGAGCATCGGGAGCAGGAGAAAAGAGAATGGGAGGAGGAGTGTAACACTCGTAAAGTGGGTAAAATTTTCATATTGTTAGAAAACAAATTTTTATGGAGAAAATAAAGAAAGTGAGGGGCCAAAGTGTAAAATGAGAAAAAGGGGCCTAAGGGGCCCAAAACCCTAGGCCTGAGTCATTTTCTAGAGGACGTCTTGTGCGGCTGTGTGAGTGTGTGTGCGACGACCGAAGAGGAGAAGAAAGGATCGATCGAAGTCTGTGAGTTGGCGATCAAGAACAGTAATCGCGGGGGAGTTATTGTCTAGAGGTAAGAATCAAACTCGAATCCTTGTTCCTTTCGATCGTTTTGTGAAATCTGGGAAATGTGAGTTTGGGTCGACACTGGAAAGGGGTAAAGGGAATAGAGTGTCGATTAAGGATTTGATTCATTATGTAAATTTTAGTTAGATGGCTAAACTAAATGAAGAAATCGATTAGATAATTGTTAGATGGGTTAAGGTTATGGATTGGTTGAAATCGAGACTCAATTGGGTCTGGGAGAGGGGTAAGTTGTGTTCTGGGTTGAAATCGATGTGTGATGAAGAACTATGACACTCGACCGGAGCCTCACCTCTCTATGATTGAGGCGATTCCCAATCCGGGGTCTGCTATGACCCCACCCCATCTCCCTGAGATGGCCTTAGACCGGGGTCTGCTATGATCGGTGCGCCACCCCATCGACCGGTGTCTATCGACTGGTGTCTCTTGACCGGTGTCCTACCCCATCGACCGGTGTCTATCAACCGGTGTCTTACCCATCGACCGGTGTCTCTCGACCGGTGTCTCCATGGGGGAAATATGTGACGTCCAGAAACTTTTGGGGGAAGTCTTAGAATGCCATCAAACTTTCCAATTGATGTATTATTAAATCTGGATTGTAGGAGTCAATCAATCCGGGGATAGGATCCGTGTGTGTGCCGAGTTTTCCTCTTCAGGTGAGTTCCCTTATTATAGATCTCTTGGAAACTGACAACTGTTTACTGAAAATGTTTATGATGTTTACTGCTTATTATCGAATTGATTGTTAAACAGTGATAGATGGGTTTCACTTAAATATTATGCATGTGTATTACCTGACTATTCTTCGTTTGAGACTGGTATTGCGTCTTGAATTGAACGTCATGGCTTAATCTCAATCATCGGGGATGGTTGAACCTGGTGTATGAAATTCGTTTCCCTACACATCGATAACGACATCGACTAGGGGGCCGTATGGGGATCTACTGGGGGGCTCCGAGGACGTATGGTCCAGTATTACCGATCAAGTATTTCTCTACGTGAAATTAGTCACTTCCCGTGACAAGAAGTTGTGAAATTATCCTTATGAATTTAGACTGCATTTTCTGTGTTTCGTAAAAAAAACGGACGAGGTTGGGAATTCACTAGACCTTCCGGTCTAATCCTCGTTTCCTATTTTCTTAAAATCATTTTCAGGTAACAGGATCGCTCCCGGGTCATCGAAAGGAAAGGAGAAGTGTTAGGTGCTAGGGAGTGGGAGAGCGGGCATAAAAGCGGCATAGTTTTAGTTCTATTTAGATTCTCGGTTGTAATAGACATATTTTTAAACTGTGTAAACCCTCCCTTATCAAAAGTTTATGTTGGGACCCTTTTATGGAACTTAGTTCTTATTTTATTGATGTGCTATGTTTTGGGTTGTTACAATTGGTATCAGAGCTATAGTTTAATAGATTTAAGTGGCCTTGTTGAACCTAAACTTAAACTGTAAGCGGGACATAACCGAGAAATAGGATGTTGTAGAATTGCCGCTTTAGGATCTTATGTAACGGGGGATAGGGACTAACATGTAAGGTAAATTTGGAATTACAATTGGCCAATGTAATTGCAAATTTGCAGGTACAATTGCGTATCTATAACATCTTGTTGCATATAGGATTGAAAATTTAAGTTTATCTTTGTGTTGTTTCAGTGTCGTCATGGTGGATCGGGTCTTGCGAACTAGGGCAGTGCTGGTAGAAGGGAATGTACCGGTAGATGAGATTCGAACTGAGTTACCAAGAGGCCCTGCTGGGAGGTTGAACACTCGGGGACGGGGGCGTGGTCCGGCGAGGACTACCCGAAGGGCTGCGACCCACGTGAAGGGAATTAATGCTGGAAACCGGGGAGGAGCTAACACCCGAACTACTCGTAGGGAAAGAAGCGCTGAGGTTATCGGGGACAAAGAAACATCACACCAGGAGAGCTCAGCGACTGTGAGAGGGCGGGGGGCTGCAGGGGATCGGGGTCGGGGTAGGAACCAAGCCTTTGTAACCACGAGACGTTTGCTGCAGAAATGGGGAAGCTTCAGGAGACTCTACAAGCGTTATTGGCGCATCAGGAGAAAACAGCTTCGGGAAGTAAGGATAAGAGCGAAAGTAGGGAAGTGACTGAACTGTCAAGCCCGCCAGTAACTGAAGTGGGGGGTAACTCTTTATCGATGGTCGATACGGCAACCAAGGTAGTGGCGAAAGGATGCAGTTACAAGGAGTTTCCAGCCTGCAAACCTCCTATTTACAAAGGGGAGTGTGGCCTAGTCCTGGTAATGAAATGGGTCAAAGAGATGGAACTGGTGTTTGCTACAAGTAAGTGTGCTGGGGAAGATAAGGTAACTTACGCCCTGTCTATGTTAAGTTCTGAGGCTACGCTATGGTGAGACGCAGAGACTGGTGGACTAGGGGTGGCTGCAGTTGAAGGTATGTCATGGGAGACATTTGTGGGAAAATTCAAGGCTCAATTTTGCCCTCTGGCGGCAGTGAAGAAGCTGCAGGAAGAATTTCTGGGATTGGAACAGAAGGATATGTCTGTAAGGGAATACACTACTAAATTCATTGAGAAGTCTCGTTTTACCGGATCATACCTGCCAGATGAAGAGAGTAGGGTGGAACGTTTTATTTTCGGACTGAAGAGCAATTTGCGCGAGTGGGTTTCTACGAGGGAACCAACAACCTTTCAGGCTGTCATGCATGTGGCCGAAATGACGGAGAAAGAGAAGAACCGCTAGTTAACTGATAGAGTAGGAGACAAGAGGAAGTGGGATGGACCGACATCAAATCCGAGAAATGGTAAGATTTCCAGGCCAAAGCCGAGGGGGGGCCGTGGATTCGGGGAGAAACCGTGTGGGAAGTGTCATCGAGTGCACCAAGGGGATTGTGGTTCAGGAGACAGATCATGTTTTCAGTGTGGAATGCCAGGGCATATGTCAAGGGACTGCCCGAACAAGAAAAGTTGTTACCAGTGTGGGTCTCCAGATCATCTTCGGTCCGAGTGCCCGCAGGTCAAGCGGGGTGGATCAGTTCAAACCGGGGAGCGTGGGGGAGGAAGAAAGGAAGAAAAGAAGTGGGAGCCGACTCGTCCTAAGGGAAGGGACTTTAACATGACAGCTACAGAGGCTGAGGAGGTTCCGGATGTGGTAGCATGTACGTTTCTGGTAAACTCTACTTGTGCTAGAGTATTGTTTAACTCAGGAGCGACTTGCTCTTTTATATCTCCCACGTTTGCTCAGTGTTTGGGGTTAAAGCCTAAGCGGTTAGGGCGAGAGTTTGGGGTAGAAACCGCTTATGCTAATCAGGTGTTGGTCAGGGAGGTGTATGAGGGATGTATGATAGACATCGAAGGGAGTTTGGTACCGGTGGTACTATTCCCTATGCCAATGAGATAGTTCGATGTAGTTCTCGGAATGTACTGGTTGGCTAGGAATGATGCTAGTATTATCTGTAATAAGAAGATGATTCGTATGGTGTTACCGGAAAGGGGAGTGGTAGTGATCTACGGGGATAGGCGGGAAAGGAACTCTAGTTTGATTTCCATGACCAAAGAAAATAGAAGTTTGTGAAAAGGGTGTAAGGGATTCTTAGCATATGTGTTAGATGCTAAGAAATAGAAGGGTGGAATGGAGGAAGTGCGGGTAGTAAGTGAATACCCGGATGTATTTTCAGAGGACTTGAAAGATCTACCTCCTGATCGTCATGTCGAATTTTGGATTGATCTGGTGCCCGGTGCCGATCCGATAGCGCGTGCACCGTACAGGTTAGCACCCTCAGAGATGAAAGAAATGATGGCGCAACTACAAGAATTGATGGATAAGGGGTTTATAAGACCAAGTACATCACCGTGGGGAGAGCCAGTCCTTTTTGTGAAAAAGAAGGACAGGTCTATGCGAATGTGCATAGATTACAGGAAGCTCAATAAGCTGACAATCAAGAACAAGTACTCGATTCCTCGAATAGATGACTTATTCGATCAACTTCAGGGATCCAGCTTCTTCTCAAAGATAGATTTGAGTTCGGGGTACCATCAACTGAAGGTGAAGGAAGAAGATATACCGAAAATCGCTTTTTGTACCAGATATGGACATTACGAGTTCCTTGTAATGCCAATCGGGCTGACTAACGCTCCTGCAGCTTTCATGGATATGATGAACAGAGTGTGTCAACCTTACCTAGACAAGTTTGTGATCGTGTTTATTGACGACATTCTCGTGTATTCGAAGACCGAGGAGGATCATGAGGAGCATCTGCGGACAGTCTTGGAGTTATTGAAAAGAGAGAGACTTTATGCAAAATTCTCGAAATGTAAATTTTGGCTACGGGAAGTACAGTTCCTTGGGCATGTCGTGGACCAAGACGGAATCAAGGTGGATCCAGTAAAGGTAGAAGCAATTCGCGACTGGGAAGCACCGAAGACACCCTCCGAAGTCAGAAGTTTCTTGGGTCTAGCAGGATATTACCGGAAATTCATTAAAGATTTCTCTCGGATAGCCACACCGTTGACTTTGTTGACGAAAAAGAATGCAAAATTCGTTTGGGCAGAAGCTCAGAGGGAAGCCTTTCAGAAATTGAAGGATATGTTGAGTAGCGCTCCAATCTTGGTCTTACCCGACGACACGGAGGATTTCGTAGTATATAGCGATGCGTCTAGAATGGGCTTGAGATGTGTCCTAATGCAACGGGGAAAGGTAATCGCCTATGCATCACGTCAATTGAAGGATCACGAGTCGAGATACCCTACCCACGATTTGGAGTTAGCCGTCGTGGTTTTCGCGCTAAAAATTTGGAGACACTACCTTTACGGGACGTAATGCCAAATCTTTACGGATCACAAAAGCCTCTACCACCTATTTGATCAGAAAGAGTTGAACATGGGCCAACGAAGATGGATGGAATTGTTGACGGACTACGATTGTAAAATTGAATACCATCCCGGAAAGGCCAACGTGGTCGCAGACGCTCTGAGCCGAAAGGAAAGAAGTGAAACCTTGATGATGGTAGCCACTAGAGCTGAAGTAACATTAACCCTCCTAGAGGAGATCTAGAGGTTTCAGACGGAAGCCCTGAAGCCCGAAAACCTTAAGGTCGAAAGAGTAGTAGGCCTTACGAGGTTGTTGTTGGAGGATAGTCGAGGATTAAAGTGCTTCAACGGAAGGATTTGGGTTCCGAAACACGGGAATTTGAGAAGAGTCATATTAGCGGAAGCTCATAAGTCAAAATATTCGATTCACCCAGGGACGAACAAGATATACGGAGACCTAAGGCTAGATTATTGGTGGCCGGGTTTGAAGAAAGACATAGCACATTACGTAGAAAGGTGCTTGACTTGTCTGCAAGTAAAGGTGGAGCATCAACGACCGTACGGGAAGCTTCAACCGTTGGACATCCCTGTCTGGAAATGGGAACAGATCACGATGGATTTTGTGACTAAGCTGCCGAGGACCCCGAAAGGATACGCCGCGATATGGGTCATCGTGGATCGACTTACCAAATCAGCGCACTTTTTGCCCATCAAGGAAACCTATTCTATGGAAAGACTCACAAAGCTGTACATCGACGAGATTGTTGTTCGTCATGGTGTGCCCTTGTCGATCATATCCAACTGGGATAACCGGTTCACTTCAACTTTCTGGAGAAGCTTCCAACGAGATATGGGATCGAAGATCAAGATAAGTACGGCGTATCTCCCGCAAACCGACGGACAAAGCGAGCGGACTATTCAAACACTAGAGGACATGCTGAGACCATGCGTTTTGGATTTCCAAGGGTCGTGGGAAAACCATTTCCCATTGATCGAATTCGCTTATAATAATAGTTATCACGCGAGCATCAAAGCTGCCCCGTATGAAATGCTTTATGGTAGGAAGTGTAGAACCCCTTTGTGTTGGAATGAGGTTGGAGAAAAGTAGCTGGCTGGTCCAGAGCTAGTACATTTGACTTCGGATAAAATCATTCAAGTGCGGGAAAGACTGAAAGTGGCGCGTGATCGTCAAAAGAGTTACGCGGACAAACGTAGAAGAGACATCGAGTTTCAAGTTGGTGCTATGGTGATGTTGAAGGTATCACCTTGGAAAGGTGTAATCCACTTTGGAAAGAAAGGGAAATTAAGTCCCCGATTCGTTGGACAGTTTAGGATTATTGATCGTGTCGGAGTCGTGGTGTACAAACTGGAATTACCTGAGGAACTGAAAGGCATCCACAACACTTTCCATGTCTCGAACTTGAGAAAGTGTCTCGCGGATGTGGATATGGAAATACCACTGCAAGACGTTCGAATAGATGAAAAGTTGAACTTCACAGAAGAGCCTGAGTCTATCGTGGATCGTAAAGTTAAACGGTTAAGGACAAAAGATATTAACCTGGTAAAAGTTCAATGGAAGTTTCACAAAGGACGGGAAGCGACGTGGGAACTAGAGTCAGAAATGAAGACTAAATATCCGCACCTTTTTGACCAAGGAAATTCCGGGGACAAAATTCTTTTAAGGGAGGGAGAGTTGTAACACTCGTAAAGTGGGTAAAATTTTCATATTGTTAGAAAACAAAGTTTTATGGAGAAAATAAAGAAAGTGAGGGGCCAAAGTGTAAAATGAGAAAAAGGGGCCTAAGGGGCCCAAAACCCTAGGCCTGAGTCATTTTCTAGAGGACGTCTTGTGCGGCTGTGTGAGTGTATGTGCGGCGACCGAAGAGGAGAAGAAAGGATCGATCGAAGTCTGTGAGTTGGCGATCAAGAATAGTAATCGTGGGGGAGTTATCGTCTAGAGGTAAGTATCAAACTCGAATCCTTGATCCTTTCGACCGTTTTGTGAAATCTGGGAAATGTGAGTTTGGGTCGACACTGGAAAGGGGTAAAGGGAATAGAGTGTCGATTAAGGATTTGATTCATTATGTAAATTTTAGTTAGATGGCTAAACTAAATGAAGAAATCGATTAGATAATTGTTAGATGGGTTAAGGTTATGGATTGGTTGAAATCAAGACTCAAATGGGTCTGGGAGAGGGGTAAGTTGTGTTCTAGGTTGAAATCGATGGGTGATGAAGAACTATGACACTCGTCCGAAGCCTCACCTCCCGAGGATCGGGGCGGTTCCCAATCCGGGGATCGGGGTGGACCGAGGTCCGCCCGGTATGGCCTTAGACCGGGGTCTGCTATGACCGGTGCCCCACCCCATCGACCGGTGTCTATCAACTGGCGTCTCTTGACCGGTGTCCTACCCCATCGACCGGTGTCTATCAACCGGTGTCTTACCCATCGACCGGTGTCTCTCGACCGGTGTCTCCATGGGGGAAATATGTGAAGTCCAGAAACTTTTGGGGGAAGTCTTAGAATGCCATCAAACTTTCCAATTGACGTATTATTAAATCTGGATTGTAGAAGTCAATCAATCCGGGGATAGGATCCGTGTGTGTGCCGAGTTTTCCTCTTCAGGTGAGTTCCCTTATTATAAATCTCTTGGAAACTAAAACTGTTTTACTGAAAATGTTTATGATGTTTACTGCTTATTATCGAATTGATTGTTAAACAGTGATAGATTGGTTTCACTTAAATATTATGCATGTGTATTACCTGACTATTCTTCGTTTGAGACTGGTATTGCTTCTTGAATTGAACGCCATGGATTAACCTCAATCATCAGGGATGGTTGAACCGGGTGTATGGAATTCGTTTCCCTACACATCGGTAACGGCAACGACTAGGGGGCCGTATGGGGATCTACTGGGGGGGCCCGAGGACGTGTGGTCCGGTATTACCGATCAAGTATTTCTAGACGTGAAATTAGTCACTTCCCGTGACAAGAAGTTGTGAAATTATCCTTATGAATTTAGACTGCATTTTCTGTGTTTCGTAAAAAAAAAAACAGACGAGGTTGGAAATTCACTATACCTTATGGTCTAATCCTTGTTTCCTATTTTCTTAAAACCATTTTCAGGTAACAGGATCGCTCTCGGGTCATCGAATGGAAAGGAGAAGCGTTCCAACAATTGTATCCATTAAGGTAACTCTTCATTTATACATATCGACCTTTTGGAGTTTCAATTATTTAAATCATAATGTTAATATGATCTGTTTGCAGCATGCTACCCAATGCGATTTGGTCTTCTGTTGCGTGAAGGCCAAAGCCCTTGTTGCTAAAGGTATGACTTATCCTTTAGCGGATTGCAGTACTGTTGATGGTGTTCCCTTGGAAGATGGATTTATTAAAGTTTTGGTAGATTTGGTTATGAACGGATGTGAGGGGTTGGCACTACTCGTGCCTTTGTCGAATAAGGGTATTGAAACGTTAGGTCAAGCTTGTGGTTACTTCATCCATTGGGAGCAAGAATATGTGATCTTGCATCAGGTACACATATGTTTTAATTTTCAAGTTAAATTGCAGTAAGATTTTTTTATCCGTACACATCATGTTTATTGGTATTATCATTTTTAATAGGCTCCTACCACTGATACAAATGTCCCTTCTCGTGATATGATGCCATCAAAGAGTGCACCCATTCCCCTAACAGTCAAGTCAACCCAAGTGCCACCAAGGAGAGAGCCTATTCCCCATCAAGTATACACTCAAACTTTAACTATATATATATATATATATATGCAAAATCCCATTGATGGTATAAGATACTTAGTCAAATGTATTATTAATGTAGGTACAAAAAGAGGACGAAGCCCATTCAAAGAGAGTGGTCATTGCAACCGAGTCACAAAAAACACAGTTAGTTAAAAAGTTGAAGCCCTTGCCTAAAGAAATACAAGAGCGGCCAAGTGCGATGAAAGACCTATTTAAACGTCTACGTTCCAATGCATAGTGGGTGAAGAACGGGGTTACGGTTCAGGTCGAGGCAGGGGTCTTTGGCCCTACGAGTATATCAATAGCGGTCAAATATCGTGACTTGGTGTTATTAATAACAAATGGGTGGCTTGATCAAAATATTATCACATGGTTCATGGCGTAAGTTATTACTTATATATATTTACTTATTATTGTGTCTACAAATTTTTACAATATTTAGTTTAATCATATTGGAATTTTTTAGGGATTTATATAAGATAATATCACAAAATTCGAAGAACCGTTGTGCATTCATTGCCCCGGGAGCAATTAATGAACCTGCAATGGAACGAGATGGTTTCTTCGTCATGGAGACAATATTCAAAACTATGATGCATAACATAGATAAAGAGTTCTTTTTGGCACCGTATGCACAAGGGTGAGTTATATATATATATATATATATATATATATATATATATATAGGGAGAGGTTCATTTGAGAAATGGTAAATATATGAGAAATAGAGAAATAATCTTAGCCATTCATCTGGTCAACATTTGCGGCTTTGACCGTGAAGCACCGGATAATTCCTTGTGTGGTCTATAGAAGGTAGAGGGGTAATTTCGTAAAATACACGAGATGAGTTCATATATGAATCTGTATGAATCACAAAGATTCATATATGAATCTGTTAATTAGTTCAACTGATTCATATATGAATGACAAAGGTTCATATATGAATCTGTTAGTTAGTTCAACTGATTCATATATGAATCACAAAGGTTCATATATGAATCAGTTAAAAGAGTTCAGTTATGAATTGCACTGGTTCATATATGAACATATAGTTCATATGTGAATTATACATGTTCATATATGAACACATCCCGTGTGTTTTGTAACATTTACGAAATTGTCCTTCTATTTTTGGGATAGCCGCAACTTTTGACCGGTCAAAGCCGCAACTTTTGACCGGTCAAAGCCGCAATATTTGACTAGTCAAATCCGATCTTGACCATATGAATGACTAGGATTACTTCTCTATTTCTCAAATATTTACCATTTCTCAAATGAACCAAACACTATATATATATATATATATATATATATATATATTGTTTACGCTGTAAGTTTACTAACATTATTATTTTAACCTTTTTGAGGCATCATTGGTCGTTGCTAATCATTCGGCCTAGACATCGCTTAGTCTATATACTGGACTCGAAGATGCGGATGGAAAGAAAGTCGAAACTTATTTGATCAAAGAGATGATGGAAATGTAAGTAATGTATTACATTGATATAAAAATTATGTTTATTGTTATTGTTAATTGATTATTGAAACAAGGTGTTTATAGTTTCTTTTTAGGGTTATTAATAAATACAATCAATGTGAAAGGTTTTCTCATGCCGTAATTTCCACTCACGTCACTTGGAAATTGAACATGGTAGAATTCACATATCCTGGCAATCTATTTCATACTTTAGTTTTTCTGATATAAATTTCCTTACAATGTAGTGTAATCAAGAAAAAGAGGGCTGGGAATGTGGGTATTATGTAATCAAGCAAATTTTCCATTATGTAATGTACGAGCAATATGATTCCCCTCACAAGGTACTTATTTGTTAAATTTCAATCATTTATATATTATACAAAACACCTTTTTATGGAACACATATATACATTTATATATAGGACATATGGACGACCACCGCTGCTTTTTCAAATGAACAACTAGATCAGATAGCTTGTCATGTGGCCAAATCATTTACTTTAAAACATATGACAGAGGGTAAAATGTGGTAAATGTATGTGTTTTATGCACCCCACTACAAGTGACCGATGTATTTATATGTTTGAATAATATAGTTACTCTTGTTATTATGTATTTGCAATATAAACTCGTATTATATGTTCAGAAAGCGTGACGTTCTTATATATAGAGCCCTTTATTTGTTTTCAGGAAAAGAGATCGATGAATTGAAGTGCACAGAAGAATGTTGAACTAATCTTAAGAAGAAAGACATGTTGGGTGTCAACAAACAACTGAGAGACCAAAGGGGTGTTAGCCTAGTGGTAAAGCATGTGGACTAGCTAGTAGCGGTCTCATGTTCGAACCCTGGGGGACGCATCCTGGAGGTACGGGGGCTTCGACCCCGGGCTGCATGCTTTAGCAGTCGGGCTTCGGCCCATATTGCCAGGGATTAGTCTGGGCCCAATGTGGTCTGGGATACCCTCTCCAAAAAAAAAAAAACAACTGAGAGGTAGAATTAAGGATTAATGTTTGATGATGTCTTTGAAAAAACACAAGTTTGTGGATATTATTGTAATGGCTATTACTTTTTAGTAGGAATTAGAGTTCCATTTATATGTATATTGATGGAAGAATTTTATGGATATGGTAGTTGCAATGGTTATTGGCTTTTAATAAGATTTGGAGTTCTATATATGAATTTATGAAAATTGTTTTGGCATTTGGTATGTAATGGTTGTTAATATATGTATTTATATATATATATATACAAATATATAATATATATATAAAAATAATATATATATATATATATATATAGAAATTAATTAAAATAGGCGTATTTGACCACCGTATTACCCAAATACCCCAAATCTCGTCGAATTTGCCTAAATGCCCATTATGTACGGGATAAGTGGCTGGGAATCCCGGGTTTGGACGTGTTCGGCCGAAATGTGACTCGATCCCGGGGTTAGGGCCGGGATTCCCGGGGTTATGGCCGGGATTCCCGGGGTTGTTTTAGGGTTTGAGAAAATTAGGGTTGTTTTAGGCCACACAACCCAACCCGAGATTCCCGGCCACTATTTCCGGACAAAAGGTGTATTTCGGCGATTTGAACGAGATTTGGGGCATTTGGATAATACGGATTTGAAATACGCCATTTTAATTAATTTCCCTATATATATATATATATATAAATTAACATTTTTAGACGGTTTTAAGAATTGCCAAAAAACCGTTTAAAATTGTATGCCTTTTTAAACGGTTTTTTAAAAATACTGTGTAAAATGTATACAATTTTAAACGTTTCTTTCAACATTATCATGTAAAATAATACATATTTTACACGTTTTTTTAAAAAAAACCGTTTAAAAAGGTAAACAATTTTAAACGGTTTTTTTAAACTTTTTAAACGGTTCAAAAACCGTTTAAAAAGGCCCTGACTTTTTCCAACGGTGCCCTTTCAAACGGTTGTAAAACTGTTTAAAAATGTCCAAAACAACTGTTTAAAATAGCTATTTCTGTAGTAGTGCAAAAAACCGAAAAAGTCCCTCTAAATCAACCAAAAAACTAAAAAAAAAACTCTCAGAATCAACCAAAAATCTTAAAAAATGCCTCGAAACGTTAGAATTCAATTAAACACACATCAGGCTTACGCCTAAGACGTAGTCCCGCGTCTTGCTTAAAAGATTAATTTCATTTGAAAAAATATATTTTATTCACCAAATTAATATAATTGACTTTTCCTAAGTTAAATTGCAGTATCAAATTGTGACTTTACAAACTTTTAATCTGCCTTAAAACCGCATGCTTTCTTTAGATTGGAGTAGGAGAAAGAAAAGGGTGAGAAGCCATGATGAGATGGGTTTAATTAGTGTTAGGATTTTTAAATTTTTATTAGATTATATTTAATCTAAAATTTATAATATTGAGTTAGAGAAAAAAAATATAATAAGAAAAAAATGCTATAAATTATTTGAGTTTAAAATCTAAATTTAATCTAACAAAATAAATTATAAAGAAGAAGTAGAGTAAATTACAGATTTGGTCACTGTAATTAATCAAACTTTTGGATTGGGTTTCCCCAAATGAATTAATTACAAGTATCATCATCGAGATTTCAAATTTCATACTGATTGGGTCCCTTGGTCTAACGCCATTAACTTTAACTCCATTAAGTCTAGGGTAATATAGTCTTTTTATTCACATATTTTTATGAAAAATAAAAATAATATACTTTATATATTTTTTACATATCAAGATAATGTATAATATATATTATAAATACATCTGTCCCCTCCCCTAAGAATGTCACCGGTGGCACCCTACATATCCCTTCTCTCATCGGTCATTGTTAAGACAACAAGGAGAACTCGGTTGACCCATTTTCCCCTCCCATAGACCAACACCGTCAACCCATCTATGGTCCCTTCAACTGTTATCGACCACTCCAAGTCTACACCTACACTCCTCGGTCGTTGGCCCTTACCCCATCTCTGTCCCCTTCCCCCATCGTCGGCCCCTAATCCATCTCCAGTTCCTCATTTCATCGAGAAATCAAGGGAAATAGATGACGAGATTTGTTTCGAACAGAGAGCAAGGGATTAGGTTTCGAATGATGAGGAGTATCAATGGTGGATTCAACATATTTGACAGCCGTGTTTGTACCTAGATGGCCAAATTAATGGTTCAACGAATTTATAGCTATTTCCTTCCATTTTAAAGCTTGTGGGTTTTGTAACAGTGACACCACCATCTCCACTCATAGTCTCTTACATCATCAACAAAAAAGTTTTTGAAGCCACCGGGGTAATGTTAGAACAAAGGTTGTAGATTTTGAAGAATCCAAAAATTATGTATACAAATATGTGCAAAATCATACGAAAAATTATCAAACAAAACAAAAGTGTGTATATATATATATATATATATATATATATATATATATATCGAATTACTTATCAAGGAAACAGAGAAACTAACTTGATATCGACAATTTGATGATGAGTAGATAGAGGCTTGTAAACGCAATGTCCTTAAACAGAATTTCGCCCCTACTCATGCGTAGTCCGAGCGTCCGCTTAGAGGATTCAACTCTCTATTCGCGTTCTTGCACGAGGACGTGAATCTGTCGAGTTTCCTTATGCTTCCATGGATCGTTTTAGGAGAGAAAAACCAAAGAAAAGTGAAAGCAAAATTATTCTTCTCAATTTGGAGGGAAACCAACTTAGGGCCGCATGGGAAACTTTATCCCGCAAGAGAAGCCTTAGGGCTTTCTGTTCGATTCGTAAAAATTCCACTTGAGGTCAAGAGACCCCAAGAGCCCCAAGACCCAAGGTCCAATATTTGGCCATTTAAATATATATATATATATATATATATATGTGTGTGTGTGTGTGTGTGTGTGTGTGTGATATATGGAACAAGCCATATAAACTCATCAAATTATCCCTTTCCTTCCTATGCGGGATCATTCTCTTGGTAAAATCCCAACAAAACCCCACATTTTCTAGTCAAACACCAACAATACCACAAATTTGAATAGAAAATAAGTAATACAAGGATATAGTTTTCTATTCCATGAAATAAAATATGACACACATTTGAAAATGTGTCTTTTGAACTTAAACCCTTCATAATTAATACAAATCGTATCTACTTTGTGCGTAGTGAACAAAGTTTTGAACTAACCACATTGTTTAGTAAATCTAGACAATAAGTATCACATACATCATATCTAGCACATAGTGTAACTCTTACAGTTGTGTTCATTTCGGTCTTGAACGTATCCTTTCTTCATAAGATTCTTAGAGAACGTAGCCATCTCAGTCCTCATAGACGCGACCACACATCAATCTCACATAGGTAATGCCAATTAAGAACATTCCGTATTATTCCACTGTCAAAGCTATTAGCATTATTAAGAATTAATATTCAACCCTTTAGCGTTAACGAAAACACATAAAGATTATCATAGGAATGAGCACACCTGTGTGTTTTCTTATGTCTTGAGTTTTCCCCAACTAATTTGCCTATTGAACCTAGACCATGGGATCTCCAATGTTGCTAGGTTAGGTTTCTGCCGGGTAGGAACTCATTGAGTTGGCTTTAAGCCCATCCCCCTCGATGTGTATATCACTTGCTTTCTGTTTATCCCTTTCGTCAAAGGATTGACTATGTTTTCCTTTTGACTTCACGTAATCAATAAATATGATACCATTCTTTAGCAAGTCCCGAATTGTGTTATGCCGACGCCTTATGTGCCTCGATTTACCATTATATATCAATTCTTTGCTCTTCTGAGAGCTGCCATAGTATCACAATGAATACAAATGGCTGGTACTGGTTTTGGCCACAAGGGAATTCCTTCTAAGAAGCTTTTAAGCCATTCTGCTTCTTCATCTGCTTTGTCTAGAGCCACAAATTCTGCTTCCATTATGGATCGTGTATTCATCATTTGTTTTGATGATTTCAAAGACACTGCTGCTCCACCAAGTGTAAAGACATACCTACTGGTGGAAATCCAATTGGCGTTACAATATCCTTCCAAAGCAAGAGGATATTTTGTGTAGTTCAATCTATTGTACAATGTATGTTTGAGATATCGGAGCACTCTTACTAGTGCAAACCAATGATCTCTACTAGGATTGTGTGAATAGCGACTAAGTCTACACACACAGTATACTAGATCAGGTCTAATACAATTCATACCATACATCAAGCTACCTAGTAGTTGAGTATATTCAAGTTGAGAGACACTATCTCCTTGATTTTTCTTTAACTGAGTAGATGGGTCAAACTGAGTGACCACTGGTCTGTCATCATAGTGTCTGAACTTTCTAAGAACTTTCTCAATATAGTGGGATTGATATAGGATGTATTAATTAGAATTTCTTTGAATTCCAATGCCAAGGATAACGTTGGCTACTCCCATATCTTTCACATAAAATGATGAATGTAGCATCTCTTTTTTGGGAAGGGTATCCTAGGCAATGCCTAGACTAATCCCTTGGAAAGTTATGACTGTAAGACATCAGTCTTGATTAAACCTCAGTGGCCGCAATTGTTGTGTATGCTTGAATTCGAACCCTATGCAAATGGGGTATTCCACCACATCCCCCAAGGCCTTAACAAGTATGCTACAATCCTTGTGGTTATGAATGTAGTATCTTCTTAGTTTGATAGATGACATCTAAGTTAGTTCCCATGATAAGCATATCTTCGACATATAAACATATACTAACATACTCATTTTTTCATTGTTTAACATATACACATTTATCACATTCATTGATTTGGAAGCCGTTTGACAACAAGGTGTTATCAAACTTTTCATGCCATTGCTTTGGTGCTTGTTTAAGTCCATAGAGAGATTTCACCAATTTGTAGACCTTATGTTCTTGACCTTTGACAACAAACCATTCAGGTTGTTGCATATAGATCTCTTCATCTAGTTTGCCATTTAAAAAAGTAGTTTTCACATCCATTTGGTGAATTTCCAAATCGTGAATCATTTTTATTGCTATTAAAGTCCTAATGGACGCGATTCTAGTAATTGGAGAATAGGTATCAAAGAAATCTTGACCTTCCTTTTGACGAGCCTTGTACTTTTCTATGGTACCACTAGGTCTAAGTTTTATTTTAAAGATCCATTTATGGCCAATAGATTTGTGTCCTGGAGGTAGATCAACCAGTTTCCATGTATTGTTTTGAATGATTGAACCTATCTCAGTATTGATAACCTCTTCCCAATAAGGTGCCTCTGATGAATCCATGGTTGCGTTATAGGATTGAGGTTCACCTTCCACGTTGAAGGTCATATAGTCGAGTCCAATGTCTTTGGCTATTCTTCCTCGTTTGCTTCTTCTAGGTTTCATCTCTTGTTGAACCTTAGAAGCTTAATCTTGAATGTTTTGAGCAAGTTGACATAATACATCATGACTTGTTTCCTCACAAGCTCTTTTTCTTAGATTAGAAGATTGACCCTTTTCGTCCTTGTAAGGAAAAATTTCTTCAAAGAATTCTGCTTCTGCATTTTCTAAGATTGTATTGACATTTATGTCATCTACATTGGACTTATGAACTAGAAACCTATATGATGCACTGTTCTTGATTGGACCAAGATATATGCAATCTATGGTTTTGGGGTCCAAGTTTCGTCCTTTTAGGCAAAGGAACTTTAACCTTAACCAAGCAATCCCACACTTTCATTCTTTTGAAGGTGGGTAACCTTTTTTTCCATAGTTCATATGGACATTTATTGCTCCTTTTGTGAGGGATCCTATTCAATATCATGTTTTCCATGAGGTAAGCCTTGCCCCATAAGCTATGTGGTGTTCCCGATGTTACCAACATTGAATTGCTCATATTTTTCAAAATTCGGTTTTCCTTTCGGCTACTCCATTTTGTTAAGGATTATAGGGAGCCATTGTTTGATGTACAATACCATGAGAGAGTCTTTGGCCTAGTGGCCACCTCTCTTCCGTAAACGCTTCTACCTGGGGTTCCCGTACTAGGGTTCGAATCCGGGGGGAGACAGGATGTCTTTTCCGGTGCAGACTTATAGAGCTAGGGCCTGTAGGGTCCACAAAAGTGGGCCACGGGGCCTTGGGTCCCAGCCAATAAACCTTTTTTTTTTCAAAAAATTTAGACTATTATTCTCCTCCTCTATCGGATCTTAAAATTTTGATCTGTTTGTCAAGTTGGTTTTCAACTTCGGCTTTGTAAGTCTTAAACATATTCAAAGCCTCATCTTAGGTATTAATTAGATATACATAGCAAAATTTGTTGCAATCATCAATGAATGATATGTAATAGTTCCTCCCTCCACGTGTAGGAATTTCTTTATAGTAACACAAATCACTATGGATTAGACCAACCTGTAACACCCTCGAAAAGATCAGAGCAACTAATTTAAAACTTTCAATTATACAATGAAAAAGTTATAATCTATTCTACAATCATCACTTGAGTCACCTCAAAAAGAACACTAGATGTAACTTCAACAATTAAAAGGTCAAGTCTCGCAAAAAGACTAATCAAAGTCGGGTGTTACTAAAACCCAAAAGAAACAGTTGCTCTTATCAACGCCTAACGCGGAAGACTTCATCAAGCCACTCACCCTTGTACAAACTCTTAGCACTCAACCCTTCACCACAAAGCTAGAACCTCTTCCCCATCTGGAACCTGATGCACATGCCGACAAACAAAAAGTTAGGCTAACGCCTAGTGAATTCAAGAGTTTACAACATGAAATAAATACATTTGTAAAGGGAGAAAAAGTAGTTTAAATCCCAGACCTTCAGAAAGATTTACTTTAAATATTCAAACGACACCATTTTCCAAAAGTACACTTTTAAACAAGGAACCCACATTAACCTTCTTTCGTAAAACCACTTTAATCCCAAACTCAACCCAAAACGTGAATAGTGAGCAAAACTCCCAATTTATAAAAAATACGAAATAAAACGTTACTTCTCGAAACACCTCAAACGTGGATAGGGCATAATACACAACCCACAAATCTTGAGTAAACAATTCCCCAAAAGTAAAACGTCACCGAAAACATGGATAATAAAATGACACAGTTAAATACCCAAATAACACCTTCCGGTGACGGGGGATACCCGATTCCATTGTACGTTGCGGAACACAAAGTTAAACCACATAACTATGTTGTCGAACTACACCTCAGATCGTGACTGTATTGCCTGCTCTGCCGAGCTACATCTCCAGTCGTGACTGTATTGCCTGCTCTGCCGAGCTACACCTCTAGTCGGACTTTATTTCAAGTCCCAAACACTGTATCCCTTATTGCCTGCTCTGCGCAGCTACACCTCAAGGATACGCGATCTTAGTGCATGTTCAGTCTCTAGCGGAGTTTCATCCTCAGGGTACCCACTTGACCCCTAGTGCCTACTCCCTAGCATTCAAGATAGGAGCCACAACTCCTTACTTGATAACTCGCGATGTCTGACCCTCGTACATAAGAATTAGACATCTAAACACAAGACCCATGGTCTCGAATTATAACCCATAAAGGCTCCTCTTCGTCAAACGACTGGGATTACATTAATGCCAACACGCCATAAATTCCCAAAGTGAGAATCCCAAGGGTCCTCACCATTAAACACGACTGACTTACATGCCTATGGATCCAATGCATTACAGTCTAAAATACATGACCCCAAATGAATGACACACGCACACAAAAGCGTGTTTTCTCAAAAGTAAAGTGCAATAAATGCCACTCACACCCAAGGCTCCACTTTAAGTTATTAAAACCGGACAAATGTCCTCAAGACTCAATTTAGTCAAAACTGCGCCAAAGGCCCAAATATTTACGTAATTCCCCAATGAAAGCCGGTATAAACATCGAAACACGTTTGACCTGACGATTATGCAAACACTACACCCAAAAAGGGTAATTAACCCAAAACTTCTCTTTCGTTGAAACAAAACATTTTTCCAAATGAACTCGTCCTCTTCGTGATGCCAAAACGACTCATAGTACCATAATATGCATTTTCCAACGGTTTATAAAATCGTATGCACCAAATGGAAAATTATATAAAATGACCTCCATTTATATCTTATATCATCAAAGAAGCATATCAAAATGATTTATTTATCAAAACACCCAAAAACCTCAAAGATGCGTGTTACATAATTTTATAGAGTTAAATATATCCAAATAACCAAAACTTATCAGCAGTTAACACTTTAATGTAAAACACAAACCCTTTAAAATATACATTTTGGCATATACACCGTTTTCACAAATCAACTTGAACTCACCTTGCTAGATTTAGGCTAAATCTAGATTTTACCCCCAACTTGAGCCCCTTTGAAGAAATCTGAATCCGCAAGCGAAACCTTCCAAAAACCTATCATCATAATTTTCCAACAATGAATACTCACATTCAACCATCAAGAATCATTCCCCAAAACATTTTACAACAAAATCCCCAATTTGGCCAAAACCCTAATTTTGACCTAATTTCTCCAAAATCATCAAATCCGAAAATTAAGAAACCGTTCACTAGGAAATCATCAATGAAACATTTATAACTTATAACCAAGATTAAAACCCAGGAGGATGAACTTACCACTTAGGTTTTGGTAAAAACCTAGAAAACTCAAAGTGAAGTTTGAGGTTGAAGATGAAGATGGAGGATCTTGGTGTCTAGCATCTACCCTTGAGCTTGATGGCGGTTTACAACCATGATATCCAAGGATTTGAGCCAAAAATGACTCAAAACATCAAAGGGTGGTATAGGGTCATTCTTGAGAGATTTGAGAGGGTTTGGAACTGATTTGGGTGAAGAGGAAATGAGAAGAACACTGAAAATCGTGAATTTAAGCTGCCTGGCACACCTGGCGACATTGCCAGGCGAAAATGCTAGTGGCAAAGTCGCTGGTTATTGTCGTTGGGGTGTACCAGCCCTCTGTTCGTTCTCTGCGACTGTGACACTGTGACTATGACACTGTCATAGTCGTTGGGCATTGTCGCGAGACCCTTCCCAAGCCCCGAAACTCAACTTTTTCAATGCCAACACTTCCGATACTCTAAGGGGATTTAAATAAGGCTTTCCCAACAAAATCCCACCATTTACATGTTCCAAAAATGCATGGGTGGCCTTTTACTTACCGAAAATTACGGGTGTTACAACCAAGCTTCATTGTTTTTCTCAACAGATTTGTGTGGATGACTAGAGAATTTATATTCTATGCAAATTTCACACTTTGTTTTCTTGTTCATTGAACAATATGGTAACATTCCAAGGTTCGTCGTTCTTTGCAAACAACATAAATTGACATGTCCAAGTCGAGAATGCCATAAGGTAGAAGACTCAATCATGTACATAGAATTCGAGCTAGAGTCCGTTATTTTATTATTAATATTTTCATTATCATTATGTAAAGAGTTGATTTTGAAGAGTCCCTCATTAAGGTAACCCTTCCCAACATAAAATCCCCCTTTGTTTATTACAAACTTATCGGATTCAAACACAATCTTGAATCCCTTATTGCTTAACATAGGACCATAAATCAAATTTTTTCTAATGTCAGGCACATGTAGCACGTTTGTAAGAACAAGGTCCTTTCCGAAAGTGAGCTTTAGTATCACCTTCCCTTTTTGTTATACCTTTGTTGTTGTATTTCCAATAGACATCGGTTCTTCATCACTAACTTTCTAATAAGTTGCAAATGAGCTTTTGGAGTTGCAAATGTGTCTAGTGGATCCGGTATCAAGCCACCAATCCATAGTGTTTGTCACTACGTTTGCTTCTACCACTCCAATGAATTGTGTTTCAGAACCAGTCATGTTCGCTTGGTGATAAGGTCCAACACCTCTACCACTGTTTCCACTACCGTGATCTCTCTTGTGTCTACAATCTTTAGCCCAATGGTCAGGCTTTCCACACACCAATAGCTTAGGATATGTGGTTTCTTGAAGTTCTTACTCTGTGGGGTAAGAGAGTTCTTGAAGGGTGGTCTAGGGGCAATACCTTTACCCTTAAATTTTTGAAAATTTCCCTTAGATGTGCATGCAACCACAATGTTCACCTTAGGCTTAAGGGAACTTGCATCAGCTAACCACAAGGTTTGTGGCGTAGTGGTTAAGGCCCTAGGGATGTGGTAGAATATCCCATCTATCCAGGGTTGGAATCCAGACGTATACAACAATTGTGGTCACTGAGGTTTAATCAAGGCTGATGTCTTACAGTCATAATTTTCCAAGGGATTAGTCTAGGAATAGTCTAGGACACCCTTTCCCAAAAAAAAAACTTGCATCAGCCTTGTCGGTAAGTCAGTCAAATGTTTAAGGTATAATTTCAAGTTCTTCAATGAATGAGACAACTTCTCAAATATAAACCCAACCAAAAAGTTAGAGTTTACCCCATACCTTATACTTCCAACTCGAGAGTGATGACTTGGAGTTCCTTGACTTGTTTATTGATTGACTTCAAATCACTCATCTTGTAGTGTAGGAATTTTCCTACCACAAATCGTTTAGAGCAAGCAACTTCGATTTTGTACTTTATCTCCAATGATTTCCATATTTGTCTCGCGGTTTTAAAAGTTGAGAGTATATATCATAAAGGGAAACATCGAGAGCGTAGAGTATATAATTTCTACAATTATACTCATTGTTTTTCCAAGTTTCCACTGCCTTTTCAAATTGTTTCATTTGGGCGACGGTAGGAACGTTTTGTCCAATATGAACGGGTGGATTTGTAGGTTCGTCATCTGTTAAAACGTTGGAGCCATGAAGAGTTGTTAAGTAAGACAACATCTTCTACTGCCACCGTCGGAAATAAGTTCCCTTAAACTTTTCTGGCTTCTCCACATGGTTCTTTATCATTGATGTAGGATCCATCACAAAATTTGGTTTAAGATTAGAACCAAGGTTATAGATTGTGAAGAATCCAGAAATTGTGTATAAAAATATGTGAAAAATCGTACAAAAAACTATCAAACAAAACAAAACTGTATATATATATATATCAAAGTACTTATCAAGGAAACAGAGACACTAACTTGATATCGACAATTTGATGATCAGTAGATAGAGGCCTGAATATACAGTATCCTTAAACAGAATTTCGCCCCTACTCGTGCATAGTCCAAGCTTCCGTTTAGAGGATTCAACTATCTATTCACGTTCTTACACGAGAAAGTTAATCTTTTGAGTTTCCTTATGCTTCCATGGATCATTTTAGGAGAGAAAACCAGATAAAAATGGAAGGAAAATGATTCTTCTGAATTTGGAGGGAAACCAAAACATATATATAGTTTTGGTGGTTGATCGGCAGTTTAACCAAATTTTGGTTGTGCAGAGACTTCCTGCAGGTTGGGTCGCAGCTTTAGGTCGTGACGTTTGTCGTGCAAGTCGCCGGTTTCCTCGTGACTTAGGGCCGCGTGGGAAGCCGCAGGGCTCTATGTTCGTTTCGTAAAAATTCCACTTGAGGTCAAGAGACCCAAGGACCAATCTTTGACCATTTAAATATATACGTGACAAGCTACAAAACCAAACCAAGTCCCTTAGATGGGTTTTGATCCATTTTGATAAGCCATATGGAAAAAGCCATATAAACTCATCAAAGTGTCCCTTTCCTTCCAATGTGAGATAATTCTCTAGGTAAAATCCCAACAGGTAACTCTTGGTTTTTGAAGCCTCAATTTTGTTCTTAGTTTATTTATTTGATTTAGATTTTTAAAATGGTTTTGACTATGTTTTGGGTATGGTAATTTTTTTTTTGAGGTTTTAGCTTCAAAATTGAAGTAATGGGATTGAATCTATGATTTTTGAAAATGAAGAAATGGTTATATTAGTTATTTTTAAAATAGGTTTGTATTTGATTTTGTTGCATAAACAAATCTGGTTTTGGGTAATGTTGAGGGGGTTGGAGGGGTATGTTGTGTCTCTATGTGTGATCCGGGTTTGGGTTCTTGGTGGCCAAAGAAAATGATCGGAGATGCCGGAGATGGAGAGATTACCCGGAGGGGTGAATGATTTATCTTTTTTATATTAAATGCTTCACAGATTTGTACAAGTGCTATCTAAACTTGTACCAGTAAAATATCTTCAAAATTTGAGGTTAAAGGACCAAAATGGCCCTCACATGAAGGGCATATGGGTGGTTCAACGGAGTATTGTCTAACAGGGTTAGGTTGAGGGACCTAATCCATAACAAAATTAAAACCATGATGATTTTATATGTAATTATTTCGTTTGAGGGACCCAATCCATAATTTCTATGCAACGACAAGAACGAACTTTGTAATTTACTCTAAGAAATATATACGAGTCTAAAAATTATATTTAAGTCGATAAATTAAAATTCAAAAACTTCTAAATGAGAACTAATCTATATGGGAAGCTCAAATAAGGGAAAAAACTGAAAACATAAAAATAAATTATTTATAATGTGAATCATTGATAAACCATAAAAAAAACTCCAATTGATGATTTACACTAGGGGTGCTCAAGGGTTGGGTTGGTCGGGTTGAAGGCAATTTAACAACCCAACCCAATCTTTGTGGTTTGAAAAATCTCAACCCAACCCAACCCAAACCGTTCGCGTTGGGTTGGTCGGTTTGAAATTATTTTTCATCGTTTCACAATTTAATTAAGTTATTGTGTCTAAACAAACTTTTATTCATAAATTACATACCTGTTTCCGCCTCTTTCACCTAAACCGTGCAAATTGCAATAATTGTTTGAACACGACAAGTATCAAACTAACAAGAATAAAAATACAAACCTGGTTGCTTATTTTCTTATCAAAAACATACTTGCTTAGTTGCTTAAAGAGTTCAAAGTTTACACCAATGACATACAACTCAAATGGATTACAACTCCAATATCCAAATAGTTTAAAAGTTTAACCCAATGAAATACAACCAACCATTCAAGGGACTAGACTGTATGCAATTTCCATCAAATGAAATACAACCAAAAAGATATAAACTAATGAGACTCTCAATCAACAATGACCGTATTCGATATCTCGATCTCTAATGCTTTCGCTTTCTTGGTCTTGAGGTTTTTCATGTCATCTAAGATTCAAAATAAAAGCTAACAAAGTTATAAATAGATAGAATAATAGAAGTACTATTATATAATTAATTTGTTAAACTTGTTTACCTTCTTCCAGAAATTCATAACATGATGTTTCATCCAAATA
Organism: Arctium minus; assembly: GCA_954870635.1. NCBI lineage: Eukaryota > Viridiplantae > Streptophyta > Magnoliopsida > Asterales > Asteraceae > Arctium > Arctium minus. The sequence continues at coordinate 104,057,905 of OX941084.1, read as the reverse complement.
CTCCTTTGTTTGAATCCTATGGTGACCCACTCTCAACCAACTTTTTTTAGAGGATAGTGCTTCGACCATTTTGGACTCTATGAACTCCAAAATACATCCACTAGTACTAAATGCGAATTCGGAAGCCACCGTAGATACAGGTATAACAATAATATCTTTTCCAATCATAGACAAAATGTCATACATACTCGTATTATTCTTCCACCATAGTAAGATATCAAATCCCGGAGTCATTGGATCGAGAGATTCTTCACTCAAATATCTTTGAACATCGTTCATTTTCTCCGACTTGCAATTGTTGTTTTTGCATATAACTTTCCAATAACGACCTCTTACTAGTTTCATTGATCGTTGTTGCCGAGTCATTTTCGGTAACCTACACATATGAAGAGAATTACAAACAACTAAACAACTAAACAAACATGAGCATATTAAAATGCATAAGAAAATAAATTGAATTACTAATGTAAGTATGTAACCAACCTTTTCACCACCGCTACACTTAACATTGTAGATTTCAAACAACCCAGTTAAGGATTTGTTTCACCTTTACAATAACCTCGGCAACCGTGAATCCAAATATAAGATATTCTACCTGTTTTTTTTATCTACATGTGGTTCTTCTTTGATCTTTTTGTCAACATCAAAAGGGGCAACAACCATTGAGAATTAGAGTTTGTACTTCTGTATATAAATGAAAACAATAATAATCAAGTAACAACAAGTAGACAGTAGCTATATCAATATCAATAGGGGTAGCATCCATTTAGAATTAGAGTCTATAATTCTGTATATAACTTAAAACAACAATAAACAAGTAATAACAAGTAGGAAGTAGTTATAGAAATGAAAACAACAATAATCATAACATGATGTTTCATCCAAATACTCTCAACCAACTTTTTTTAGAGGATAGTGCTTCGACCATTTTGGACTCAATGCACTCCAAAATGAGTCCAAAATAAGTCCAAAATACGTCTACTAGTACTAAATGCGGATTCGGAAGCCACCGTAGATACAGATATAACAAGAATATATTTTGCAATCATAGACAAAATGGCATAACTACTCGTATTATTCTTCCACCATAGTAGGATATCAAACTCCGGAGTCATTGGATCGGGAGATTCTTCACTAAAATATATTTGAACATCGTTAATTTTCTCCGACTTGCATTTGTTGTTTTTGCATATAACTTTCCAATAACGACCTCTTACGAGTTTCATTGATCGTTGTTGCCGAGTCATTTCCGGTAACCTACACATATGAAGAGAAATACAAACAAATAAACAAACATGAACATATTAAAATGCATAATAAAATAAATTGAATTACTAATGTAAGTATGTAACCAACCTTTTCACCACCGCTACACTTAACATTGTATATTTCAAACAACCAGTTAAGGATTTGTTCCACCTTTACGATAACCTTAGCAACCGTGAATCCAAATATCAGATATTCTACCTTTTTTTATCTACATGTGGTTCTTCTTTGATCTTTTTGTCAACATCAATAGGGGTAGCATCCATTGAGAATTAGAGTCTGTACTTCTATATATAAATGAAAACAACAATAATCAAGTAACAACAAGTAGGCAGTAGCTATATCAATATCAATAGGGGTAGCATCCATTGAGAATTAAAGTCTGTAATTATGTATATAATTGAAAACAACAATAAACAAGTAACAACAAGTAGGAAGTAGTTATTTAAATGAAAACAACAATAATCAAGTAACAGCAAGTAGGCAATAGCTATATAAATGAAAACAACAATTATCTAACTATCTAAGTACTAACATGTTACAAAAAACTAAAACAATAACAGTAGGAAGTAGCTAGCTAAATGTAAAAATGAAGAACAACTAAACTAAATTCCAGTGTGAAGTGTACATGAACCAACAGATTTTAAAACAACACTCCTAAATCAACAGTGCTAAATATTATAGCGTGAAGTGTGAACCAACAGTGCTAAATCAAAAAAATAAAACAATACAGTAGCAACTAGTAAGCTAAATATTACAGATTCTAAAATAACAAATAACAATAGCTGAATCAAAGAAGAGAACCAATAGATTTTGGTGGGTTACTGAAAATAGAGCGTGAGTAAACAGATTTCGAAATCAAAGAAAAGAACCAACAATAGCTACATCAACTGTGAGTCAATATAGTTTCGAAGAAAGTACCTTTGAATCTGAGAACGAGAAGCCGATTGAATCTGATTTAGGGGTTGTTTGGTATTGGCTTAAGTAGCTTAATAAGTTGTATAGCTTATTCGGTAAGCCATATATAGGTGTTTGGTGGTGACTTATTTGATAAAAGAATGACTTATTCGCACAGCATATTCTACCATGCTTTATCTAGTAAGCCATCAAAATGACTTCTCCTACCCTCACTCTAACAGACTCCTCTATCACCACCCTTTTCCCTCATCCTCCTCCTCTGTCGATCTGCCTCATCCTCCACTGAACAACCTTCTTCTCTTGCTTCGATCTGCCTCCTACCCTCATTGATTTCTATCGGAGAAGGAAGGTCTAACGAGAGTTTAGAGTGTTCTTAGTGGCAAAAGGAATGAAAAATAGAAAGGGCAAAAATCGAAAATCGTTCAATAAATTAAAATCAAATTTTCGGTGTATAATTTAAATATAAAGTATGTAAATGTCTCCTTCTCCATTTCTCTATCTGCTGGTTTAGAGTTTAGAGTGTTCTTACCGCCATTTTCATGATGGTTGCTCTCTCCATTTCTCCTTCTCCATCTCTATATCTACTCCGATGTTTCCTTGACTTTTCTCTGCTCAACACAGGTAATAAAGATTTCTATGCTCTCGATCTTCTACTCTCAAAATCCATCGACCGATGTGGGTTTTGTGTGGTGCGGTTCCATATTTTGATTTCTGATTGAAAAGTTCAAAAAGGGGATCGAGATCTTGGATTTTAGGTCATGAGTTTTCCATGGCAGATAATGATAGGATTTGCTGCTGCTCCATCAAGAATTTCATTTTAGGTCATGAGAACCCAGTATGCATTAGGTGAGTTGTGACCCAGGCACCAAACAACAATGATTTCAAATTCTTAGGGCTTAATTTTAGGTGATGAAGACCAATTAAACAATTATTTTTAATTGTTGATGAACGAATATCACCTTCGTTTTGTTTTAGATGGATGAAGATTGAAGGTGTTCCTAAAGTTAGGTCTTATGAATCTGTTTGTAAGCTTTATAATTGATGCTCATAACCTACTTGATGAAATGCCTTGAAGAAATGTGATTATTATATGTCATGTTTGATAATCTGGATAGAGGGTAAAATAGTCATTTTCATCTTTCAGATAGTTTATTCAGCACAACAAACAAACAACAATTTTATTTAATCCATACAGACAACTTTATTCAAACAGACAACTTTATCCATACATGACTTAATGAAAAAACAACCAAACAGCCCCTTAGTCGATTTGGAAAAGTGTGAGTCAACAGATTGAATCTATGAACGAGAAGCCGGTTGAATCAAGTGTGAGTTAGCAGATTGAATCTAAGAACGAGAAGTCGATTGAATCAAGTGTGAGTCAACAAATTTCCAAGAAAGTACTTGAATACTTATTTGAACGAGAAGTCGATAGAATCTGATTTGGTCGCCATCGCCGATTAGAATGCCTCCTGAAGCGTGAACGTTGAACGATTGAAGTAGAAGGTGAAGGAGAAATATAGGAACGATTGAAGTGTCGACTCTCTCCGTCTCTCATTTGAAAGTCTGAAACCTAGGAAATAGGAATCAACTGAAGTAGAAGGTGAAGCTATTGAACTCTGAAGAAGAGAAGAAACGATAATCTGAATTCTGAAATGTAAAAAAAAAAGCGCTCACATCAATTTTTGGTTGGGTTGTCGGGTTGGGCCTTTTTGGTTTAGGCCTAAACCGTTTCCAACCCAATAAATGCGGTTTGCTAAAAAAATTGTATCGATAATACAACGGGTTGACTCGGTTTAAGTTTTTTTGCGTTATTTCGGGTTGGGTTGGCCGGGTTTGGTCGGAAATTTGAGCACCCCTAATTTACACAAACTCATGTTCATTTACCTATCTTTTTTATACCAATTACTCACATACAAAAATGTTTATATGAACCCATGTTTTCTTTTATCAGTGATTCACATATGAAAATTTTATTATCACGTTCTCGATATTTTCGCCTTTTTTATTTGCACTTCTCTGATAATGTGTAAATGCCTAAATGGATAATTTTTTTGAAACTGCCAATAGATATAATAGTAATTTTTGGCCGGTCAATTATCCATTCCGAACATTTACTAATTAATCATTTTACGGTTGTACACTAATCATGCAAAGTCTCTTAAGAGTCAGGTTCACGGGAAAACGTTAAATAAATAGAAAACCGAAAAGCCACGGAAAAATTAATGAAAAAACATATCAATTTGGATGTCAAATTAACAAGAAAAATATGATCGATTTTTTGGTGTAATTTGTTTTGCTCAAATTTTAATTATATATCGTATTCTTTTCGATTTAAAAAACAGGGGTGAGAGATTTTTTTATTTAAAAATAAAGTTGTAACCGTCTCTTTAATCACATCCACTAGATCAATTAATCTAACGATTGATGAAACATTTTTCGGTTTTTCATTTATTTAGGGTTTTCCAATAAACCTCCCACAATCTCTTAATTATTACTTTTCATAAAATCATTTATGATGTGGTAACTATAAATATAAAGTATGGTCTTAACCTTGAGGCCTAAAAGCCCAAATCAAACTTATTTGGCCAAACCTATTGATAACAATAAATTTTAGCAGCAAAACAACAAGATGCAAAAATATGATATTATATGTAAGAGTTGGTTTCCAATAATAATAATCGTTACTGTGAGAAGGTAAGAAGAAATCTCCAATATTGGATCAATCCCAACTGAAAATCAATTGAAAATACACTTTTAAACTACTTCATGGGTTATTTTGGGATTAATCTGAACCATTAGATCAATACTAATTAAAAGTGATCAATGGTCCAAAACCCTTGTTACATTTCTCATCTTAACTACTATTCTCACACGATCCTTCGTCTTATAACTAGATTGTAAAAGAACAAATAAAATAAAATAAAAATGTAAATTCTCATTAAAATAGGGACGATATTATAATTAAAAAGACACATTTCCTAATATATTGAATCTCAGGTGTTGTTTGGTTCGTAGATTCTAGAGGAATCTGATGGAACTAAAATGTTGGATTTTTTTGACCAAATTTCATTCACTCGTTTGGTTCATTCTTTTTTAGGAAAGGAATTTTAAAAATCTAATGAATTCCACAAAGAATGGATTTGAACATTCATTGACCATAAGGTGGTATTTTGATGCATGAAATGTTCATTTTCTACTTTCAGCTCGATTTCTATGATTGAAATTTAAATAACTTTTTATAGAAAAAATACAATGCATTAAACTATTTCGATTTTTTTTTCTTTCCATATTTATGTCAGTATTTTTTTTTTCTGAAGCACGTCCGTTTTTTTAAATGTCATAAAATAATCAAACTAAAATAAATGAAACTGATGTAGTTATTATTTCGTTTTGATGATAACATATATCCTTCAACATGTAGTAAATTGCAAAAAAAAAATTGTTCTATGCCGTTCAGTAGAATTCCGAAGAAAGACTGTTGGCAGCAGGTGTCTTTTCTTGGGCTTTTGTCCTGGTGATTCATTTATTACAAAAAAGCATCCGAGATGACATTTTCTTTTCGCTTTTCATCTCTATCGTTTAACTCTGTCATCATGTGTCATGCGTACAGGGACATTTCAGCATTTTTCTTGTACTCTTTCTTCTTTAAACCTATTTATGCAATTCTCTTTTAAAAATCATCCTCTCATAAAAGTCACTGCATAACAGAAAATAATCCAAACCCAGTCACTGCATAACACAAAATAATCCAAACCCACTTTACCTATCAGGGATGAAGGACAAAATCCACTTTATAACACAAAGAACCAACCACAATTTAATAAGAAAAACAAAGAATGAGGTGATGTTTGGCAGTTGCTGAATGGTTTAGTGCACAATGATTAAGTGGCCTGAATGATTAAGAGGTTTTATGATATAGTGCAAAATGAAATATGGTTGTTTGCTAATTGTTCATAATGAAATCAGGGCTCTTAATGGTTAAGGGAGGGTCAGGATACAAAATCATTAAGAGGATTTTGGAACCATTAAGAGGCAACCTTTTTTTTTGTCAAACAAGATTTACCTCTTAGCGATTCAGAGGTTGTCTCTTAATGGAACCATTAAGAGGTTAACAAACAACCCCTGAATGTGAAATAATGGATTAAGATAAAGTTTTACATAAATGAAAGAGAAGGGATAATTGTTTCATATTAAGGGGTTACAGTAGTGTCATTTTGCTGAAAAATGGTTATATTGCACCTCTTGTTTTTTCAAACTTTTCTGGTTGATTTATATACATTTTAGATTTCTTTCTTCTTCTTACAACAACTTGTAGTTGATATTTACATCATCATTAAACAATTCTTTTAGTGGGAAAATTTTGCACCGATTTACCAGGTAACGTATATTGATATTTAATTTGGTTGTCAAAATTTGTCCTTAATTTTAAGTATTTTGATAAGTAACAAATAGTTCGTGTTAATTCTTTGTTTTACATAGGTTATATATTTTTAAAGATAAAATCTTTTTTAAGACTGTTAGCCTATGGGCAAGAACAACCAGTTTTTATAAAGCAGGAATGGAAAACTTTTCAAGTTTGCGAAGCTTGGGTTTGTTATATTAAGGTGCCGTTTGTTTTTTAAGAGGTCTAAAGTCTGAAGTCTTAATTTAGTTATGATTAATAAGAGGTGGTGTGTAAAAATGTCTGAACGATTTAGACTTAAGAGAGATTAAGAGATTTTTTTTAAAAAAACAAACAACCCCTAAGTCTACTGGGAAAATATAACATATTGGATCCAACTCGTGTACGACCTAAACCCGCAAATAATCACCTCTAAAACAAAACCACTGAATTTAAGGTTTTTGATTTTCATACATCTGTTCAAATATGAAGAAAGAAAGTATTTTTCCAAAAGATGCTACATCACATTTTACCTATAAAATGACCAAAATGCCCTCATGTAAGTGACACATCATGACACTTATTGGAAACAATATGAATGAAGTAAACGACACGGACGAAAATCAAAACGAAAAAGTTATCTTAAAAAGTTTTTTTTTTGGTAATAAACAAACTGTAAGAAAAAACTATAAAGCACAAAGAAAAATCCTTAATTTATCCTTGTAACTAAAATATTTAATTTTGATTAGAAGGGGAAAATTTAGACCAATATTTTAAATTGGGTTTAACCTGAGTCATTATTTGCAATCTTTTGGGTTTATTTGGACAAAATTTAGATTTATTGTAACACCCCGAATTTCAAATGAACAATCTCCCCCTCTAGATTCTATTTCGTGTTATGTTAAATTGTAATGGCCCTTACTAGAATTATTGTTGCTCGTATATGTTATATGTCAAATAAATACTTCGATCATTGAGTTGGAATGACTAAAACCCAAATCTGGAGAAGATTGGCTTTCGGCACCTACCCGACGACTATGCCAGACGAGAATGTTGTGGTCATAGTCGCAAGGGCATTGTCGCTCGAAGGATGTCAGCCTCGGTATAGAATTAGCGAGAGTGATCGATGATAGTGCCCCAAGTCACTCTCGCATGTCACAGTCACGGAGCCAAGGGAGGTCGTGGTACACTTCCTGTGAGAGTGCCCGACGAGAATGCCAGGGGCATTCTCGCATGTCATTCTTGTCACGTGCCCCCTGGTTGCTGCCTTTAAACCCGATTTTTATACCATTTGAACCCACATCCCGATTTCTTCAAGACACGATTCCTTCCCCATTTCCTTAGGGCGATTTTCTCTCCATTCTCTCCTCTTATTTATTTCGTGACCTAGAAAAACCTCCTCTAGCATTTACTTAACTTCATCTACCTGTACCAACCCATCTAGGTGGAAGACTTCAAGGATATTAAAGCTTCAAAGAGACCAACTTCAATTATAGGGCTTTCCTCTTTTCTAGGGTTTTTTCTTTATAAACTTTTGTGGTGAGTTTTCTTACTATGATATATATATATATATATATATATATATATATATATATATATATATATATATATATGTATATTTAAATGATTTTCTATCATTTTGATTGCTAGTTGATTTTTCTATGTGGAATTTTGACCTAGAAATATTATGGGTAAAAACTTGGCTATGTCTAACCTCATCTTTAGTTAGAGCTTAATAATATAAATGTTAATTGATTACTTAGATTGGACAATAAATGGGTCATTTTGGAATGTTTGATTCATTAACCATGTTTGGTCTATTATGATGCTTTATGTGGACTCATGACAAGCATGTGGCTTATTTTAATATATGAAGGTTCTCCATGCTATAGTATGAGTAATAAATAAGGTGGGACTACATGGATTCTTGAGAAAGGGATATGTGCCTTCTTGACATAAAAGATCTACAAATTATGGAATTTTGGTAACCTTGACTTGCTTATATTGAAATGATGAATTGTCGGACCCAACCTTTATGCATGAGGGTGTGGTGTGCCGTTTGTGACGAACTGTAAATCTCATTTTCGTTGTCTAGAGAGTAGGCAATAAAGGGTCATGAGCTCTTGAGGTAAAACTCTCCTTGCACCAAGTAGGCACTAAGGTTTAAAGACCTTGAGGTGGAACTCGATAGAGTAGACACTAAAGGAATTAGAAAGGCTTGAGGTGAGACCGGATGGTGTGCATTAAAGCCATGAACCTGAGGTGTAACCTTAAATAACACCATAACGATTTCACTCTCTTGTTCTTGTCACTTGGATGGCATGGGTCTCCCCCGAAAGAAAGAATAATATATTGTAAATGAATGTGTTCAAGTTTGAAGTGTTATGTGACTTGATGGATGGTACATTGATACTACCATTACGGAGTTAGTAACGGTGGCATATACTTTATCGCCTTGCACTATATTTACATTCTATATTAAGAACTCACTAGGATTCTAGCCTAACACTTGTCGTTATGTGCATTATCTACAGGTCCACTAGTGGCAGTCCTAGAAAGATTTGATGTGTCGATCGGTGCATGTTCGAGCACTTTAGGAAGCGACAATTTTGGGAATTGTGTGAAGAGGACATACTTTTTGGGACATAGCAACACTCCATTTAATCTAATCAAGTTACTTTAGATTAAGTCGGTTGTTGCAATATTTTCCCATCTTCTTAAACATTATTTTTGGTTATACAAACTACCCCATCTTGGTTATAGTTGTATTATTGGGAAGTTTTAATTTAACCCGTTTTCCAGAATTTCCCCTTTTTATTGTAAAGAAATTTTAGGGTGTTACAAGTTGGTATCAGAGTTCTAGTTTAAGTGAACTAGGTATGTAGGTCTAATGCCTAGACTTAAACTGAGACATTTAAGTATAAATTGTGAGAATGGGGTAGAACTTTTACGATGGGACAGGTTTAGAGTCGACGGAAATTACACCATTGAGAATTATGAAAATGGTAGCGAGAATTCTTATGTGTAATATGATCACAATTTCAATTAACTACTGCTTTTATGAATATATTATTACGTGAGCATGCTTGAATTACTATGATTGTGATGATCGGCGATTGTATTAGTACATTCCCTTATGTATAATATTGTATAGCCTATTTCTCACATATATTCTCGTGTGTGTGGCAGACTAAGATGGTTAACATTCGGAGTAGATAGAGAACTCTACCGGAGGGCCATGAGGCTACAACATCGGCAGCCGACCAACCAAGGGAAGTTGAAGCAAAAGAAATTCCACCCATAACCAATGTCTTAGGTAGGGGATAGAAACACATATCAAGGGTGAATCTGGCATCCTCAAACCCGGTCTTGACTAAAGAAACTCCCGAGTCAAGAATGATGGATAACATGATGCAGGTCATGAACGAAGCAATGGCCAAACAATAAGAACTTTTTATGAAGCTATTAGAGGACAGAGATATTAGCCACCGTAGGCACGAGGCAGTGGTTGATAATGTGATCGTCGATGGATCCGGGGGTACAGGGAATGTGATCCCAACCGTGGAACTAGTGGCAAACGACACGCGACAAGTGGAGAGAACTTTCTCTTTCAAGTCTTTCCTTAGCTGTAAGCCGTCGGAATTCTCAGGAACTATAAATCTAGTAATATGCATGCATTGGCTTTGGGAATTGGAACTGGACTTTGAGTCTTGCGAGTGCGGGGAGGATCAGAAGGTCTGATTTGTCTTTCAGATCTTCCGGAGCAATGATCTTGTGTAGTGGAATGTTATTCGGTCGACCCTCGACCCGACAATTTTGTCACGACTTTCTTGGGGGAGACTTCAAGAAGAAAGTCATGGACAAGTATTGTAATGAGAAAGCCTTGGATAAGATAGAGGATGAATTTTGGAGTTTGACAAAGGGATATCGATCGATAACTGATTATTCAAGATTATTTGTCGAGAAGCTAAACTTCGTGGGGCATCTGGCCCTCGATGAGAAGGATAAAATAAAGGTATCACAAGGGACTACTGGCAGAGATGAAGATTGCCATGAGAGATTCAAAGGTGACTACCTTACAAGATGCAACAGAGAAGGCCCAAGTGGGTGAGAAGAGGATATGGGAGGGTCGGTCAAGACCTCCCCAATGTTTGAGACCTTTTGCTGGAAATTTTAGAGCGAAACCTCGTCAGGAACCCAATTGGTGCCCGAAGTGTAAAAGCAAGCATTTCGGCTTGTGCAATCCCACCGCCCTAGTATGTTACAAGTGTGGCAAGAATGGCCACACTAGCCAAGTGTTTGCCATCCGGGGAACGGTGTGCTATGAATGAAAGGAAATGGGTCACGAGAGGAATAACTGTTCCAAGTTAAAGGACAGTCTGAGAGGAGCTAGCACGGGGAACCATGAAAAGAAAGAAGCCGTTCTGAGGCTTCAAGAAAGAGCCTTTCAGATGACAACCGAAGAAGCTACGGAGGCTGCAAATGTGAAGATTGCCTTTCCCGCGAGAGGTTGTAAGAACAAATGGTATCAAATGGACGTGAAAACTGCCTTTCTTAACGACATCTTAAAGGAGGAGGTATACATCTCACATCTAGAAAGGTTTGTCAATCCTGAAAAACCAGATCATGTTTACATCCTTAACAAGGCCTTGTACGACTTAAAGCAAGCGCCTCGAGCCTGGTACGATGTTTTATCAAAGTTCTTAGTCAAGTCAGGCTTCTCGAAAGGTAAAATCGATACCACTCTCTTTATTAAAAAGGAAAAAGCTGATATCATTCTTATTCAAATATATGTCGATGACATAATTTTTGGTTCTACAAACCCAAATTACTGTAAGAATTTCTCGGCTCTAATGGTGTCCATATTTCAAATGAGTATGATGGGAGAGATGAATTTCTTTCTCGGGTTACAAGTTAGACAATTTTCTACGGTGATTTTTATAAATCAATCAAAGTATATTTCTGATATTTTGAAGAAATTTAAATGGAAAATTGAACTCCTATTTCAACCCCGATGGCACCTAGAACTAAGACCGGAGCTGATATCTCAGGAAAAGATGTTGATCTTAGAACCTATAGAGGAATGATAGGTTCTTTAATGTACTTAACGGCAAGTAGACTGGATATTATGTTCTCTACATGTTTATGCGCTAGAAATCAAGCTAAGCCTAAAGAATCCCATCTCTCTGCTGTAAAGCAAATATTTAGATATATGAAGGGGACTGCAGATCTTGGTTTGTGGTATCCTAAAGATACTGGTTTTGAGCTAACAATGTATTCATACGTAGATCATGCAGGTTGTATGCTAGACAGGAAAAGCACATCGGGTCACATACAATTTCTGGGAGACAAGCTCGTAAGTTGTGTGTCAAAGAAACAATTATGTGTTTCCACATCAACCGCTGAAGCAGAGTATGTAGTTGTTGCAAGCTGCTATTCTCATGTTTTGTGGACGAGAACACAACTTCGGGACTATGGATTCTAGTTTAACAAAATTCCAATATATTGTGATTCGAAGAGCACCATCGCTATATTTGCTAATCCTGTTCAGCACATAAAAACAAAGCACATAGACGTGCAGTATCACTTTATCAAGGATAATGTTGAAAAAGGTACGATTGAACTTTACTTTGTAAACACGGATTATCAACTTGCTGACTTATTCACCAAGCCTCTGGACGAAAAGAGATTTAATTTTCTTATTTCGAAAGTAGGTATGTTTAATCTTAAAATATAATCTGTATTTACCTCGTACAGTTTGATTTATTATTTTTCTTCATTTATGTATTCTTTTATCTACATGATATCTGTACTGAAGGTTTGCTAATGATTTCAGGGGAAATGAGACAAAGATTAGGTGATCTACTTTCTAGGGGGAGTTAAAGAATTTATGCATTTAATTTGTACTGACATATTTTTGTGAATGCATCATTTCAGGGGGAGTAAGGATAATTGACTTCTAAACATTCAGTTTATAACTCGTACTTTAAAGTTTTAATTCGCTTTTCAACTTTTTATTTTTAAATAAATGTTGTTATTTTGTTTTCACTAAGATTTTGGTACTTTGACGACTTTTTGACTACATGCAGATTTTGAGGGGGAGCTTACATGATCATATCAATCGCGACTTTAAGGCTGACATTATGAGATTTTGGATGTGCGTAAGGATAATTCTAACCTTAATCTCATTGTGCTTGAAAGATGGACAACTTTCGAACATGAAAACAATTTTCTTAAATGTTCAAACCACTTCTCCATTCTTAAATGTTTTCATGATTTTTAGAAGTGTGTATTTTTAAATGTTTTCATTTTATGTGCTTTCATGTTTAACTGACCGTTTTTTTAAAGATTAATACTTGTGTATTATCTTTTCTATATACTGTCAAGTATTCATACACATCGGTTTAGTATTTTTATTGACTTTCTTATTACCATGTCTCAAAATGAAACAATTTTTCGATGGTAATAAACTCCTTTTGTATATTCAATGTTTATTGAGCATGATTTCATTCAAAGAGTTTCTTTCAAGACTTGTTTATACTTAATTCGTATAGACAACATCCAATTTTTTCATGACCTATGCCTTTATTGTTAAATCATTCATATCTTTCCAATACATTGTCAGATTCTCAAAACATATAAGTTGATTTACTTCGTTCATTCAATTTCCTTGTTTTGAGAAAATCTTTCATGTTTAAAATGCTCAAATCTTCATGATTATCTTTCTGAGCATACATATATCTGACATGTATTTCATACTATTTTGCTTTAACTGATAAAGTTAAATTGTTGAGCAACATCGTGCTTTTAGGACAAATTCACGAGATCAATGTGTGAGATTAAAAGAACTTCTATGGATTCATGATAACTAGTGTTTCCTACCCAAGAAGTTATCCTTTAGTGATCAAGAGGATAGGGGGCAATATTAGAGTGTGGGTGTGTGTTGAGGTAAAATGGAAAAGAGAGTTTGGTTAGAAGTGAGCTTATATGATAAAAAGAAAGAGGGTGTGAGAACAACGTTAAAAAGAATATCAAAACTCTACACCAAATCTTTTCTAAGCTGGGCAACCATATTTACTGTTGGTTCACATTCTTTGGTAAGCTTCATTGAAAGCGACACTAGCCCATGCCAACTCTTGTATTAAACCTCACCAGCTACTCATCTTTTTCTTAACAAGAAGATGTTTCAATTTGATTGGGGATGCAACAAATATGCTATCTTGTCTTCATTTGAAAGATGTGGATATTGAATAAGAAGGAAGTCTGCCCCACCTTCGCATTTCAATCATGCACAATTGAGTCCATGTATTACTATTGTTGTCTCAAAGATTTACACATTTTGAGCCTAATATAGCACAAACTGCTTGAATTCTTTCACACACAAGCACATACACACAAAAATTTGTTTTTTTTGTCAAAACGTTCATAGAATTACAATGTGTTATTCTATGATTGAATGGAAGACCTAGGGAGTGAACATCAATAAAACTCCTTGTACAGTACATTCATTGTACTAAGTGGCTTCGTGCTGCTTACAAACATTTTAACTGATTCATTTGTTGATTTAGGGTTACATTCCTATTTTTCAGAATTTGAAAAGATTCGGATAAATACATTCTATGAATTGACGGATGGTTCGGATGTTATTTTGAGGAAGGGTCAAATACGGAAAGAGGTCAGAAAATGGTTCATAACATTTCTTGAAGAAGTTTTGATGATTTCTCTGCTCGATATCATCAAAAAGTGGGAGAAATATTTACAAGAAATGTTGATTGGAGAATGGGTTATGATAGTTATGGGGAGATGTAATCAAGAAATGACAGAATTTGAATGTTCAATCTCAGAGATTCATGGAGAATGTATAGAATGAAAGAGAATAGTTCAAGAATTCAAGAAAGATTGTTGAAGTTCACTAAAATTTTCTTTGAAGATTATTTGTTGAAGCAAAGTGAGCTAAATCTGAAGATAACTTCTTTCCTGAAGACTGAAAGAAGTTACTATAAATCTTTGGGGATATTGTTTCTTGATGATGACATTCATTTTGAAGATAAGTGCAAATTTATTCAAAAGGTGGAGATGAAATGCTTATCTTTGTGAAAATGATAAAGAGGGAGATTGAATTTGTTAAAGATCAAACAAGAGGGAGATTGTTCGTTAATGCTAAATTTCTTTTTGAAGATTATCTTGAATCCAAAGGGGGAGATTGTTAGTGCATAAAAGTTAGATCTAAGATCATTTGGATACAAAGTCAAAGCTCAAGTCAACTCTCAAAGCAAAAGTCAAAGAGGAAAGTCAAAGTCTTCTAAAGTCAATAGTTAGTTTGTGTTTTATCTTGTAAAGCTTGTGGGTATATAAGGTTTTGTTTTCCTTGTAATCGTGTCACTTTAAGAGAGAATATTCTTAGTGAGAGAAATAATATAGATTAGAGAGCATTTGTAATCGTTTGAAATTGAAATCAATGAATATTACATTTGGTGTTTAATCTTGTTGTTATCTTGATTGAATTTGCACATTGTGGGACTATCAGAACTGCCACTTAGAGATTAATGGAGAGTGCTTAGAAGTGAATCTACTTTTTATGGCAATCGGTAGTTTTGACGTCATCATTGGGATGGACATCATCAAGCAGAATCTTATGCTAGAAGAAGCTCATACGGATGCCAACCTCAAGGGAGACTTCGTCCTCGTTTACGGAGAGAAGCGTAAGGGTGAACTGGTTCTTATCTCATCCATCAAGGCGAGAAAGTACTTAGTGAAGAAATACCCGTCATTCCTTTCTTATGTGGTGGATGCCAAAGTGGATAAAAAGAAAGTAAAAGACATGAGGATCGTCAATGGATACCCGGACGTATTATCCGATGACCTTCTGGGCTTGCCACCCGATCGTCAAGTGGAGTTCCGAATTGACTTACTTTCAGGAGCAGCATCGATAGCCTGCGCAACTTACTGGCTTGCTCCGACCGAAATGTAAGATATGATGTCACAGCTACAAGAGTTGCTAGAGAATGGATTTGTTAGGCCGAGCTCTTCGCCTTGGGGAGTTGCGGTGCTACTCGTCAAGAAGAAGGATGTGTCGATGCGCATGTGCATCGACTACCGGGAGTTGAACAAAGTGACCGTGAAGAACAAGTATCCACTTCGTCGCAAAATGAACTCTTCGATCAATTACAAGGAGCCGGATGTTTTTCCAAGATCGATCTGCGCACGGGGTATCATCAAGTGAAGGTTAGAGAGGAAGATGTTTCCAAGACGACATTTAGGACTTGGTGTGGGCACTACAAGTTCCTAATTATGCCATTCATGCTAACTAATGTGCTTGCCATGTTTATGAATTTAATGAATCCGGTATGCCGACCATTTTTGGATAATTCTGTCATTGTTTTTATTGATGACATCTTGGTGTATTCGAAGAGCGAGGGAGAGCATACATCAGGGAAGTGTTGGAGGTACTAATGATGGAGAGATTGTACGCTAAATTTTCTAAGTGTGAGTTTTGGTTACACGAAGTCCAATTCTTAGGCCACATATTGATAAGGGAAGGAGTAAAGGTTGACCCATCAAAGACAAAGGCAATGACGAACTAGGGGCCGCCGAAGAGTCCAACCGAGATCCAAAGTTTCTTCGGACTGGCCGGCTACTACCGGAGATTCATCCAAGACTTCTAAACTCGCATCTTCTTTGACATCACCGACGCAGAAGAATGTAAAGTTTCTTTGGACCGGGAGTCAAGATCTAGCTTTCTGAACTTTACAAAAGTAACTATGTGAAGCTCCGATCCTATTCATACCCGAAGGAACGGAGGAATTTGTGGTCTATAGTGATGCATCCAAGATGGGACTGGGTTGCGTCTTGATGCAACGGAGCAAAGTGATTGCCTATGCTTCTAGACAACTCAAAGAACACGAATAGAATTACCCAACTACGACCTCGAGTTGGCAACCTGGTGTTTGCATTGAAATTGTGGAGACACTTCTTGTATGACACAAAGTAAACGTTGTACACTGACTACAAAAGCCTGAAGTACGTGTTTGACCAGAAGGAGTTGAATATGCGTCAACGATGGTGGTTAGAGTTGCTAAAAGACTACAACTGCGAACTGCATTATCATCCATGTAAAGCTAAGGTCGTGGCGAATAATTTGAGCCACAAGGAGTATAGTGGGTGTGTGCATGCATCGATCTCTTGAATGGATGTAGTCTCAAGTATACTAGAAAAGATTAAGGCATCGTAAATCGAAGCCTTAGTAGAGACCAACATTAAAGACGAGGTTATTATAGAGAATCACCTCCTCTTAGTTGAAGATGGTCAAGGTCTTAAATTGTTTCAAGGGCGGGTGTGGGTGCCCAAGATTGGGGGAAATCGAGGGTTACTCCTAGATGACGCCCACAAATCAAGATACTTCATACACTCGAGAAATACGTAAATGTACCAAGATTTGAAACTAAATTATAGGTAGCCGGTAATGAAGTTGGATGTGGCCTGATACGTGGAGAGGTGTGTGTCATGTTTGCAAGTCAAGGCCGAATACATATGACCTTATGGTAGTTTACAATTCCTCAAGATCCTGGAGTGGAAATGGGAACACATTACTATGGATTTCGTGACCAAGTTGCCAAAACTCTGAAGGGTCACGACACCATATGGGTGGTAGTGGATAGACTAACCAAGATTGCGCACTTCCTGGCAATGCGGGATACTCTACGAATGGATAAGTTGGCGAAGCTATAGATTGATGAGATTGTTTCAAGGAACGGAATGCCACTATCCATTTTGTCCGACCGGGATAGCCGTTTTACCTCAAATTTCTTGGATGGTTTAAAAAGGAGTTGGGTACTAGGATCAAACTGAGTATCGCATACCACCCACAGATGGGCGAACAGAGCGAAAGGACCATTCAGACCTTAGAGGACATGTTGAGGTCTTAGGTCATCGATTTTGGGGGTAATTGGGACTCTCATCTCCCGTTGGTATAATTTTCTTACAACAACAGTTACCACTCCAGCATTGGAATGACACTGTTCGAGGCCTTGTATGGCTGAAAGTGCATAACCCCGGTGTGATGGCTAGAGGCGGGAGAGAAACAATTTTTGGGTTGGAGATTGTACAAGAAACGTCCGAAAAAGTCAAGAGTATTAGAGAATTATTGAAGGCAGTCCAAGACCGCCAAAAGAGTTATGCAGATAAAAAGAGAAGACCCATAGAATTTCAGGTAGGCGATCGTGTGATATTGAAAGTATCGCCTTGGAACAGAATAATCAGGTTTGGGAAAGGTGGGAAGCTTAGTCCCCGCTTTTTTGGGGCTTTTACTGTTATTGACGCGTTGGGTTCTAAGCGTACAAACTAGAATTACCCCCTGAAATGAATGAGATTCACCACACGTTCCATGTATGTTATCTAAGAAAGTGCCTGGCGAAGGAAAATAGCATTATACCATTATCTAAGATCCAAGTGGAAAACAACCGATGCGTATATGAGACCAATTAAATTTTAAAGGAAGTCTAAGAGGCTCCATCACAAAGATGTGGTTATGGTCAAGGTCCAATGGAAGCACCATCGAGGTGCAAACGTGACATGGGAGGCCGAGGAGGACATGAAGAGGAGATACCCTCATCTATTTGGGTAGTGCGAGATTTCGAGGACGAAATCTTTTCTAAGTAGGGGAGGACTATAACACCCCAAATTTCATATGAACAATCTCCCCCTCTAGATTCTATTTTGTGTTATGTTAAACTATTATGGCCCTTACTTGAATTATTGTTGCTCGTATATGTTATATGTCAAATAAATACTTTGATTATTGAGTTGGAATGACTAAAACCCAAATCTAGAGAATATTGGCTTTCGGTACCTACCTGACGACTATGCCCGACGAGAATGTCGTGGTCATAGTCGCAAGGGCATTGTCGCTCGAAGGACATCATCCTCGGTACATAATTGGCAAGAGTGTTTGGCGATAGAGCCCGGGGTCACTCTCGCGTGTCACAGTCGAGGAGCCAAGGGAGACCGTGGTACACTTCCCGCGATAGTGCCCGACGAGAATGCCAGGGGAACTCTCGCATGTCATTCTTGCCGCGTGCCCCCTAGTTGTTGCATTTAAACCTGATTTTTATACCATTTGAACCCACATCCTGATTTCAAGACACGATTCCTTGTCCATTTCTTTAGGGAAATTTTCTCTCCATTCTCTCCTCTCATTTATTTCTTGACCTAGAAGAACCTCCTCTTGCATTTACTTAACTTCATCTACTTGCACCAACCCATCTAGGTGGAAGACTTCAAGGATATTAAAGCTTCAAATAGACCGACTTCAATTCTAGGGCTTTCCTCTTTTCTTGGGTTTTCACTTTACAAACCTTTGTGGTGAGTTTTCTTACTTTGATATATATATATATATATATATATATGTGTGTGTGTGTGTGTGTATTTAAATGAATTGCTATCATCTTGATTGCTAGTTGATTTTGCTATGTGGAATTTTGACCTAGAAATATTATGGGTAAAACTTGGCTATGTCTAACATCATCTTTATTTAGAGCTTAATAATACAAATGTTAATTGATTACTTGGGTTGGAGAATAAATGGGTCATTTTGGAATGTTTGAGTCATCAACCATTTTTGGTCTATTATGATGCTTTATGTGGACTCGTGACAAGCACGTGACTTATTTTAATATATAAAGGTTCTCCATGCTATAGTATAAGTAATAAATTAGGTGTTACTACATGGATTCCTGAGAAAGGGATATGAGCCTTGTTGACCTCAGAGATCTACAAATTGTGGAATTTTGGTAACCTTGACTTGCTTATACTGAAATGATGAATTGTTGGACCTGATCCTTATGTATGAGGGTGTGTTGTGCCGTTTGTGACGAACTGTAAATCTCATTTTGGATGTCTAGAGAGTAGGCACTAAGGGTCTTGAGGTGAAACTCTCCTAGGACCGAGTAGGCACTAAGGTTCAAAGACCTTGAGGTGGAACTCGATATAGTCGATACTAAAGGAATTTGAAAGGCTTGAGGTGAAACCGAATGGTGTGCACTAAAGCCAAGAACCTGAGGTTATCCTAAAATAACACCATAATGATTTAACTCTCTTGTTCTTGTCACTTGGATGGCATGGGTCTCCCCCGAAAGCAAGAATCATAAATTGTAAATGAATGTGTTCAGGTTTGAATTGTTATGTGACTTGATGGATGGTGGATTGATACTACCATTGCGGAGTTGGTAACGGTGGCTTATACTTTATTGCCTTGCACTATATTTACATTCTATATTTTGTAAGAACTCACTAGGCTTCTATCCTAACACTTATCGTTATGTGGATTATCTACAGGTCCCACTAGTGGTGGTCCTAGAAAGATTTGATGTGTCGATCGGTGCATGTTTGAACACTTTAGGAAGCGACATTTTTGGGAATTGTGTGAAGAGGGCATACTTTTTGGGACATAGCGACACTCCATTTAATCTAATCAAGTTACTTTAGAATATGTCGGTTGTTGCTATATTATCCCATCTTGTTAAACGTTATTTTTGGTTATACAAACAACACCATCTTGGTTATAGTTGTATTATTGGGAAGTTATAATTTAACTCGTTTTCCAGAATTTCTCCTTTTTATTGTAAAGAAATTTTAGGGTGTTACATTTACGACGGGTCAAATTGGGTTAAAGTATGAAATGATGGATCAAACTCTACAAAATTAAAAAAAAGAGTAAATTATATTTTTGGCTCACATGATTTCCACTCACTATTAATTCTAGTATTTATTTTGATCTAATTAGAGTTTTGGTCACTGTAGTTGCCAATCTGTTTTACTCTTGGTCCCTTAGATTAACTTTAATTGAAAAAGAAGTAAACTACAAATTTGGTATTATTGGTATGTAAAAAAAGTCACACTTTTTGTCGAAAAATAACACTGTCCGTGTTATCTTGAAATTACAATATGGCCGCTATGGTTTATAAAAACGTCCAGATTTGATTCCCCTCTTTAATGGCCGCTTGTAAAATTCCGTTAAATGAGGTGTATTTTAATACTACATATAGTATGTATGTATGTATGTATGTATGTATGTATGTATGTATGTATGTATGTGTGTGTATAAATAAATAAATAAATATATATGTGTGTATATATATATTATAACAAAACTCATAAAATGGGAAATAATTGATTCAATTCATTCCAGAGAACAGACCTCTATGCATAATACAACAAACAAACTAAAAAAACTAGCTAAAACAATAACATAAAACTTAACAAAATAACAAAATATAAAATACCCAAACTACCATTTATCTATAATACTCCCCCTCAAGATGAACCAGGCGAGAATGAATTATGAAGGTTCATCTTGGATAAAAAAAATTGAAGTTGCAGTTGAGGTAAAGGTTTGGTAAGAGCGTCTGCTACTGATACACAAATTCAACAGGCATTAATCGAACAAGTTTACCCAACACTTTCTCCCGAATAAAATGTCAATCAATGTTAATATGTTTCGTCCTCTAATGAAAAATAGGATTAGAAGCAATCTGCATCGCCGACCTGTTATCACAAAATAGTAGTATAGATTGAGGGTGTGGAACATCTAAATTCTTTAACAACTATTTTATCCAGACTAGTTCAAAGGTCGCCACTGCCATAGCCCTGTATTCAGATTCTGTTGACGACCTTGAGATTGTGGGATGCTTTTTCGACTTCGAAGATATCAAGTTTTTCTAAGAAAAAACACAATGACATGTGACAGATCTCATTGATTCCATGCATTTTCCCCCATCAGAATCACAATAGGCTTGTAATTAAAGTGAAAACTGGGAGGAATAAAACACACCACTACCTGGGTTTTCTTTCAAATATCTCAGCAAATGCTTCACAACATGCAAATGTCTAGTTCTTGGTTGTGAGACAAACTGGAAGAGTTTTGTACTACAAAACACACATCTAGTCCAGTGATTGTCAAGTATAACAACTAACCAACCGTTCTCCGATATTGCGTTGCATCTGGAAGCAAATCACCATCTTTACTGGTTAAGACATGTTGCGGATCCATAGGTTCCTTGGCTGGTTTTGTAGCTAACATCCCACTATCTTCGAGTAGCTTTAAAACATATTGTCTTTGAGATAACAAGATGCCACCTTCATATATGATCACTTCCAAACCCATAAAGTATTTCAAATCATCTAGATCTTTCAATTTGAAGGTATTACTTAATTGTTTCTTTAACTCGATAATTCCACTTTTAGATGTCCCCGTGATGATTATATCATCAACATACACAAGAAGAGCCACAAAATTATGTCTATGACGTTATGAAATAAGAAATAATCAACCTTTGACTATGAAAAACCAATAGACGACATGAATCTTGAAAATTTGGTATTCTACTGCCTTGATGCCTGTTTGAGTCCATAAATGGACTTTTGAAGTTTACAGGCCAAATTTGTTCCACTAGAAAACTCCCCCTCAACATTGTACCCTTGAGGAATATCCATATAAACTTCTTCTTTAAGATCACTGTTAAGGAACATGTTATTTACGTCCAACTAAATAAGATCCTATCCTTTAATCGATGCGAGAGATAAAACGGTCTTGAAGGTGACCATTTTAGCTACCGGGGAAAGAATATCAATGAAATCCACTTCTTCTTGTTGATGAAACCCCTTGGCAACGAGCCGATATTTGTACCATTCTATAACACCCAAACGTACGCAACACAGAAAAATCTGCCAGCTTGCTATAAAGAACTTCACAAGGATTCTTGTCACCAAGAATTTTAGAAGGTGTCCTATTAATCAAGAAGGCAGCTGTTAGAACACAATATGACCATAAATGGAGAGGTACCTTGGATTGGAATATCAAAGAACGAGCCACATTCAGTAAATGTTGATGCTTGCCTTCCACAATATAGTTTTGTTGAGGTCTCCAACACAAAACCTTTGATGCATTATCCCTTTGTCCAAGAAAAAATTCAGGAAATTCAATTAATGGGCATTAGTATCAGAGCAAGTTACAGATTGAATTGAATGAGTTTTTTTCGGTTTTGTTTTCTGTCAAAGATTCATAATTTTTATTGTGTGATTGTTCTTTCAAGTGTTTATATATTGGGTTGTAATTGATCTGCATATTCTATTGATTTGGCATTGATTGATTTGAATATTACATCGTTTTCGATTATCAATTTGGTGTTTTTGGCAATTCTGGGCTCGTTCTCAAAACTCACTGACTTTTCAATCGAATTCTTCATAGAGTGCTTATTATTGAAATTAATTGTTGCAATCTAATCTAGTTGTTTATTCGATTGTTTTGGCAAAGTCTTGTAGTTTAATTTTGAGTTTTCGATTGGTTTCTAGGCTGATTTCTGGTTTCTGGGTCGATACTGCATCAAGAACATATCGGTCAAACTATATCGGTCCTTACTCTTCCGGTCAAATACTTTTTATCGGTCCATAGCATTCGACCGGTACACTCACAGTCCACCCGGTCAAAGCCAATTCCAGTCTAAGACCTTTTTTCGGTCAAAGACAATATCGGTCGAAGCTTTAGCATTCTATCGGTCAAAGGTATATCGGTCCATAGCATTATATCGGTCTTCACTCTATCTCGGTCTAATCCACTATCGGTCTTTGACACTATCGGTCTAAGCACACTATCGGTCTAAGCATACTATCGGTCTAAGCATTATATGGTCTAAGCTTTATCGGTCTAATCAAATGTCCGGTCAAACAAGGTACCGGTCCAAGCAAGACCCCGGTCGACTCAATACCGGTCAAAGCACTTCCCCGGTCATCATATCGGTCGATTTTTCAAACTGTAATAGGGCATCTAAATGTCAAAAAAAAAAATCTCTAAGGGTGTTGCCCCCATACCCCCGCAAGGGCGTTGCCCCTTGACCCCACCCGCTAACCGGGTAGCGGGACCCCCGTGCTAAGTCTGCGAAGGGGGACAAAGTTCTGTTCGTGATCAGATTTTTCTGAATTTCATTCTATGATTTTCAGTATTGTGTGATTTTATCTTGATTTCTAACGATCTCATCCAGTTGATTGTATCATATCAGATAAGTTTGACTACTAATCAATATCAGTAAGAATGTCTCGGGAAGCTTTTGCTATTGGAACAGATGTGAAGCCACCAGTACTCTTCAAGGGGGAGTACGAGCAATGGAAGGATAGATTCTTGGACTTCATCGATCGACATGATTTGGGAGATTATATCAGAAAATCTCTGAAAGAAGGAATCATGACACCTCCGACCAAGGTTCTCACTGTAGCTGGAGAAAATGGTGAAGAAGAAGAGACAGAGTATAAATTACCTATTGGTGAATATTCTGATGATCAGCTGAAGAGACACAAGGGTGACAAGCTGGAAAGATCATTTATTCTCCAAGGCATACCGAATGAAATATATGTCAACATTGACAACTACAACGCTACCGGTAAGCAAATGTGGGATCAGTTGGAGAAGATGATGATCGGATCTAAAGTAGGCAATCAACTCAAAGTTTCCAACTTCTTGAATAATTATGAAGAATTTAAATCCAAAGCTGGAGAATCACTCGAAGCCACTTATGACAGATTTGTCACATTGCTGAACGAGCTCAGCAAGAACAAGATCAACAAATCTCAAGTTAAGCTGAATGTGAAATTTCTTAGCAACCTTCAGCCTGAGTGGAAGAGATTCACCAGACAAATGAGGCAGTTGAAAGATCTGAACGACATTCCACTTCATGAAGTGTATGAAATCCTCAGACAGAATGAGGAAGAGGTGGAAGAGATTAAGGCTGAGATGAAAAAGGCTGACAAAGCAGTTGCTGATCCAGTTGCTCTTGTGGTAAAGAAGAAGTCTAAGA
Source organism: Arctium minus (assembly GCA_954870635.1). Taxonomy (NCBI): domain Eukaryota; kingdom Viridiplantae; phylum Streptophyta; class Magnoliopsida; order Asterales; family Asteraceae; genus Arctium; species Arctium minus. The sequence continues at coordinate 104,033,494 of OX941084.1, read as the reverse complement.
AGAAGAAGGTGATAGAATCTGAATCAAAAGAGGCTGATAGCGAGGCAAAGTCTGACTCTGACGATTGTGAATAACTGAAGGAAGCCATGTTAATGTTAACCAAGGATTTCCAAAAGAAGTTCTATAAAAAGCTAAATTCCAACAGTTAGAGGTACTCGTCTGGTCCGAATAACTACAAGCATAAGGAGAAAGTTGAAGAAAAGAGACCAGAAGACAAGAAGAAGGATGGAGCTGATGAGTTCAAGAAGGAAGAACCGATGAAGTCCTACAACTGTGGCAGATTCGGTCATTTTGCCAAGGACTGCCGAAAACCTAAAGTCCGAAACTCCGAATATTACAAGAATAAGATGCTTCTAGCCAAGAAACAAGAGGCTGGAAAAGCATTAATGGCGGAGGATGAATACTGGATCGACCATTCGGATCAAAAGTCTAAAGAAGGAGAGAAGGATGAGACAGTACATTTGTGCTTGATGGGGAAGAACCAGTCAGAAGCTGAAGCTGACTCTGATGATGGAGACAATGATGAGGTATGTAACTTAACTGAATCTGATTTTCTGAACCAAATGCATGCCATGATGTCTAAACTCCAAGAATAAGAGTCTAAACTGAAGCGTGAGAAAGGTGTCATAAATGAGAAAAATCAATCTATACATAAACTTAGTAATGATATTGCTGAGAAAAATGTATTAATTGAAACTTTGCATAAAAATATAGACACCTGCGCTAAAAAAAGACTATAATTCATAAAGAGTTGTCTGAAACTGTTTCTAAGTATAGAGAATGTGAGTTTAAGTCTATAGAGATTTCTAAAAGGTATTTTTCTACTTCAAAAGAAAAGAATTCTTTAATAGACAAGGTGAATGATTTGGAAGAGAAATTACATTCTTTAGGTCAAACTGAACACACTATTCATTTGAACAAACCTAAAGAGAAACCTGATACTTGGGGACTTGGTTACAAGAACCCACATCATCTCAAAAAGGGTATATCTGAAGTTCCTGCACTTTATGACTTTGGGTTTATGTTGTTGGCTCCTCAACATCAGGAACTCAAACCCTTTTGGACGAGTCCGTCTGAAAAAGATAAAGCCAAGGAATATGATAAAAGAAAGAACACAACTAAAGTTCAACTTCCATTTCGCTATGAAAAGTTGAATAACGGTTATAGTTCTAATAAATCAAAATTTCTTTCAAATGATTATTTTGAGAGCTATTCTGTAAAAGAGTTGGAGGCTAAACCCATCGAAGGTAAGCTTTACGTACCTCCTCTAGTTTTGGAAAGTAAAATTTCTGAACTCGAGAATACTCTTACAGAAGAAAGAATTTTGATGGACCTAGAACAAACTGTATTTTCAACAGTGTTCAAAAATACTATTTTTCCTAAATTCTCCAAGGCTTTAAATTCTGATGACAGGTTTGGTTCACTTGAGAATGATCTTAATTTCTTAAACTCTGATGGTAGTTTGAATGACTGTGTTGCTCAATTTGATTTTACCTCTAAACTTCCTGATCATTCATCTTGTGTTGTTAATTCTTTTGGATTACCTAGTGTGTTTGAAAAAGGTGAAACATCAACAAAAGTTGATAAATCAGTTTTTGTGAAATCAAAGAAAGTAAAAGGTAAGAAACAAAAATCTTAGCTTTCATAGAAACCGATCCACACTGGTAAGCCAAAGAAGAAGCATTCTCTTAATTCTCATCATTCTAACTCTAAAGTTTCACATGTTTCAGATTTGAGAAAGCAAAGGGTTGGAGTTAAGACTGCATGGATACCGAAACAAAAGATAGACGAGAAAGCTAAATCTAGTTCGAGTTTTATTTTGAATAAAAAGACTTCTAGTAAAGATGATGTGATTGTGAATGTTGCTACTTTTAAATCTAATCTTGTTGATTCTCGCAAGAAGTACTCTATAAAGCAATTATTCCAGTTAGCACCATCAAATAAAAAGTTTTTAAATTATGGTGAATGTGATTATGCTTCTCGTAAATATTCTGATGTTTGGTATGGTTCATATAATGTTTCATCTTATCATTATCATTCGTCTTATCATGCTTCTGGTTTTCAAAGAAAAATCGGACCCAAATTTAAATGGGTGCCAAAATCAAGTACTAACAGTGGAGCTCCCATTTTTAAATGGGTTCCTAAACCTCTTCTTTCTTGATTTGTGTTGTGCAGATCCGTCATATGTGGTACTTGGATAGCGGGTGTTCCAAGCATATGACCGGGCAGAAGAGTATGTTGTCTAATTTTACGGACAAATACTACGGCACAGTTCGTTTTGGGAATGATCAGTTTTCACCTATTCTGGGATATGATGATGTTGTACATGAAAATCTTACGATCAAGAAGGTGAGTTACGTTGAAGGCTTAGGGAATAACCTATTCAACATTGGCCAATTCTGCGACAAAGACTTAGAGGTTAATTTCAAGGCTAAGACATGTTCAGTATGCACTGAAGAAGGAAAATAACTCTTGGTCGGCACTCGCAAGTCAAACCTCTACACCATCAACTTGTCAAAGGTCCAGGCTGACAATCAGGTATGTCTACTATCAAAGGCCTCGATGTAACAAAGTTGGTTATGGCATCGACGACTCTCTCACCTCAACTTTCGGTACATCAACAAGTTGGTCAGTGGCAAGCTAGTGAAAGCTCTTCCAGAACTGAAGTATGAAAGAGAACATCTATGGGCAGCATGTGAAAAGGGCAAGATGAAGAGAGCCCCACACAAACCAAAGCCTGAACCGAGTACCAGCTCTCCTTTAGAGTTGTTGCATATGAACTTGTGTGGTCCTATGCGAACGCAAAGCTTAGGAGGAAAGAAGTACGTGCTAGTTATCGTGGACGACTATACGCGATACACTTGGGTTAAGTTTCTACGGTCTAAAGATGAGACTCCCGGTGTTCTCATTACGTTTCTGAAGACGACCCAAGTCAATCTGCAAAAACAAGTCAAGATTCTCAAGACTGACAACGGCACAGAGTTCAAGAACAAGATAGTTGAAGAATATCTCGAATCGGTTAGGATATCACATCAATACTCTGCTGCTCGCACGCCTCAACAGAACGGAGTCGTCAAAAGGCGAAATCGTACACTTGTCGAGGTCGCTCGAACAATGCTCAGCCAATCTGACTTACCTTTATTTTTGTGGGCTGAAGCTGTATCGACTGCGTGTCTCACTCAGAATCGCTCCATGATACACCGCAAATTTCAGAAGACTCCGTATGCATTGATCAACAACCGAACACCAACCATTAAATATTTTCATGTTTTTGGTTGTAAATGCTTTGCTTTAAATGACAGAGAGAATCTGAACAAGTTCAGTGCTAAGGCGGATGAGGGCATCTTCGTTGGTTATTCCTCCACATCTACTGCATATCGTGTTTACTTGAAGAAGTCGAAGACTGTGATCGAGAGAGTCAATGTTACATTTGATGAGGACATGGCTTCTGAGCATGTCAGTTGAGAACCCGTAATTACCGGAGTTCTAGCTTCTGGGCTAACCAGTCCAGGATCTGCACCTCATGAGAACAAATCAGATGACGCTTCTTCATCTACTTCTAAATTATCTGATTTGGATTTATTATTTGAACTATTCTATAATGAATTTCTTGGATCTAAGTTGCCTAACTCTGTTGTGGTTGACAGAATAGAAGACTCAATGACTACTCATCCGACCACTTCCGATATCTCCACTGAATCAAATTCCCCGATTCAGCAAGAAGTTCCAGTTCAAAAGCCTACTCCGACAGTTGAAGTTGTGATCAACAACGCCGAGACAGAAGTAGCTGACTCAGTAGGATGTACTTTAAGGATTGATCAACAGATTGACCAAGCTGTACCTACTGCAACTTCTGCAACGACTACTTCAACTGACACCCTCGTTAATTCTGAACCATCTGAAGGCGATAATAGTGGATTCCTAGATGCTGACAATGATCAACATGCATCTAATCCACTCCCTCATGAACATAAGTGGACCAAAGAGCACCCGGTACATCAAATTATTGTAGATCCTTCTGCACCGGTGCAAACTAGGTCTGCAACTTCAAATCTATGTATGTATGAATCCTTTCTGAGCAAGATCGAGCCTACTCGCGTATCTGAGGCTCTTGCCGATTCAGATTGGGTAACTGCGATGCAAGATGAGCTTAATCAATTTGAAGCAATGAAAGTCTGGAGACTCGTACCCAAACCGCAAGGTAAAACTATCATTGGTATGAAATGGGTGTTCAAAAACAAGAAAAATGAAGATGGTACCGTTATCCGAAACAAAGCAGGACTTGTCGCCAAGGGATATAGGCAAGATGAAGGGATAGACTATGATGAGACTTATGCTCCAGTGGCACGTATAGAGGCGATTCGGATGTTCTTAGCCTACGCAGCCCACAAGAACTTCACCGTCTATCAAATGGACGTGAAGACAACTTTTCTGAATGGAGTACTCAAGGAAGAAGTCTATGTTTCTCAGCCAGAAGGGTTTGTAAATCTAGATAAGTCGAATCACGTCTACATCCTAGATAAAGCTCTTTATGGACTGAAACAAGCTCCTCGCGCCTGGTATGATATTCTATCTCAGTTCTTGGTCAAGTCAGGTTTTACAAAAGGTACGGTTGATACCACTCTTTTTATTAAAAAGGATAAAGACGATATCATTCTTATTCAAATATATGTGGATGATATTATATTTGGTTCTACAAATCCTAAGTACTGTAAGAACTTTGCAAACCTCATGGTGTCACGTTTTCAGATGAGCATGATGGGAGAGATGAACTTCTTTCTCGGATTGCAAGTCAAACAATTTTCAACGGGGATTTTTATCAATCAATCTAAATACATTTTGGATATTCTTCGGAAGTTCAAAATGGAAAATTGTAAACCGATTGGTACCCCAATAGCACCTGGTACTAAGATTGGCACCGATCTTTCGGGAAAGGCTGTTGATGTTAGGACTTATAGAGGGATGATAGGTTCCTTAATGTATCTTACTTCTAGTAGGCCGGATATAATGTTTTCTACATGCTTATGTGCTAGATATCAGGCCAATCCTAAAGAATCCCATTTGTCTGTTGTAAAGCGGATTTTCAGGTATCTGAAGGGGACCGCAGATCTTGGTCTATGGTATCCTAAGGATACAACCTTTGAACTAACATCTTATTCAGACGCAGATCATGTTGGTTGCATGTTAGACAAGAAGAGCACATCAGGTCATATCCAATTTCTCGGAGATAAACTCGTTAGTTGGGCTTCAAAGAAGCAATTATGTGTCTCCACATCAACGGCCGAAGCGGAATATGTAGCTGCTGCTAGCTGCTGTTCTCAGGTCTTGTGGATGAGAACACAACTGCGAGACTATGGATTTCATTTCAATAGAATCCCGATCTATTGTAATTCGAAGAGCGCTATTGCGATTACCGCTAACCCTGTTCAGCATACTAAGACCAAACACATAGATGTTCGGTATCATTTTATAAAAGATAATGTAGAAAAGGGGACAATTGAACTTTACTTTGTAAAAACTGATTATCAGCTTGCAGATTTGTTTACTAAACCTTTAGACGAAAAGAGATTTAATTTTCTTGTCTCAAGACTTGGTATGCTAAATCTTAAGACCTAATCGGTGGTTACCTATTAAAGTTTCTTATTGTATCTCTTTATCATTTCTTTCTTATTATTTCCGCATGATACCTGCTCGTTAATAGTTTGTTCATGATCTCAGGGGGAGTGTGAGAAGTATCTTATAGATGGTCAATGTTATGTTGAGGGGGAGCAAAACTGAATGCATTGTACTTACTGATAATTTCTTAGTAATGCATGATTTTAGGGGGAGCATACAAGTAAAGAGTATGGCTATGACTTCTGATTATTTCTGATCAGAACTCGTACACTAATTGTTTTACTGCTTTATGTCATTTCAATTTCAGTGAATAAAGTTACTTTGACTAGATCTTAAGACTTTTGTAGGTTGAGAGATACTTTAAAGATCATATCTTTATGACTTTCAGCTTGACTTCGTGAGATGTAAGACTGCATTCTAAAAGGTATAATTTCTTATCTTCATCTCATCTATGGTTGAAAGAAGGACAACTTTCAATCATAAGAAAACATGTTCTTAAATGTTCAAACCACTTACCGATTCTCAAACAGATTTCTTGATTTGGAAGTCTGATTTTAAATGTTTTCTGATTCATCTTTGAGCTTTAACTGATAAAGTTAAACTATCTGAGCATCATGTGCTTCATAAGAAAATATGGGATCAGTGTGCTAGAACTTAAAAGAAACTTCTATGGATTCACATTAACCAGTGTTTCCTACCCAAGAAGTTAATCCTGTAGTGGTTGAATGTGAGGAGTTCAAAAAGAAATGAGTGTAGGATGTGTGATGAGAGATATTGTAAAAGAGAGTTCGGTTAGCTGTGAGCTTAAAGATTAAAAGAAAGAGGGTGAGAGATCAGAGTAAAAGAATTTTTAAACTCTGCACCAACTACTTTCTGAGCCGGGCAGCCATATTTCTAATGCTTCACAATTCTTGGTGAACATTATTGAAACATGCAACTAGCCCATGCCAACTTTTGACATTACCCCACCAACCACTCGTTTTCTTCTCAACAAGAAAATGTTTCATTTTCAAAGGGGACGCAGCACATATTCTATCTGATTTTCATTTGGAAAATCTGAATATTGAAAAGAAGGACGTCTGCCCCACCTTCACACTTCACTCATGCACATTGAGTCTGTTTTTAACTACTTTTATCAGTGGTTTACACTTTTTGAGCCTTATAAGTAATCATCTTATGCTTAATTTATTCTATCACTTGCACGAACACACAAAGAATTTGTTTCTTTGTCATAACATTCATAGAAATTGCCTTTGTGGTGTTTCGATGATTGAATGGAAGCCCTGGGGGAGTGAACATCATATAAGCTTCTTTATATTGTGTATTCGTTACACACAGTGACTTTGTGTTACTGACAGACAATTTCAACTGTTTCATGTGTTGATTCAAGCGTTACACTTCATTTCATATATTGTCTAGATTTGCAAAGATCTGGATGAACATCTTTATGAATTGACGGATAATCAGTGGCTTTGTTTGCAAGATCAATGGTGGAAGAAATTTCTTGAAGACACGTTTTGATGAACTCTTTGCTCTTTTCAACAAAAAGGTGGAGAAGCGTCAATCAAGAAATGCGGAGATAAAAAGTTTTTGAAAGAATTTCTGAAGATATTCTGAAGATATGCTGCTTTGAAGAAATTTTCTTTGAAGATGATTTGCTAAAGCATTCCGAGCTGAAACTGGAGATATTTTCTTTCCAAAAGATATTCTCATCGATTGGGGAGATTGCTACATTCTGAAAACAAAGAGAAATATTACATTTTCTGAGCTTAAAGAATAATCTTGATCCAAAGGGGGAGATTGTTAAAGCACGTATTTATTGGATTCAAGATCATAATTATCTGAAGATAGAAAATTGAAGTCAAAGTTGATAAAGTCGTCTCAACAAATAGTCTAGGGTCCTATTGTAATAAATAGTCAAAAGTATGTTTCCATATTTCATTTATTAGGATTTATATTTAATTATTAGTTTTGTTTTTGTATTTGAGCCAAGCCTTGCAAAGCCCATTAGGCTATTTGGCCTGAGTATAAATTAACTGTGATAATCATCAACCAAATTAAGGAAATATTTGTAGCCATTTCTATCCGACAAATGAAACGGTCCCTAAGTGTCAAGATGCACCAAATCAAACGATTTATCACATACATTGTTTAGGGGGAAAAATAAGTTGTTAGAGCATAAATATGTTCTTATTTAGAATTTTTATAAAGTAATCAACATATATGTGTATTGGGTCTTGTATTGGGTTTGGCCTTAATATGTACAAGGGCTTGGGGTATAAATAGAGTCTGTTTAGTTCATTTGTAGGTATCTTCATATTCAAAAATGTAGACATACGGATTCTCATGTGTTCTCTTTAGTTTGTAGTTTACTTTTTAGTAATCAATAAAACTACAGGTTCAATCCCCAATCCTTGTTATCTTTCTATTAATTCAATCAATCATAATCTCATTTGAACCTAACATGTGGTATCAGAGTTGAACGCAGATCATTCTACGACGATCGAGATCAGATTGTATTGAAAAGAACAGTGGATGTGGAAAAATTTCAAATTCTTCAATTTATTGTAATTTGGATGCTATTTGATGTTAAATCGATTCTGTACTTATAGTCGATCATCATAGAATCGATTACTTTGTTTAAATTTCATCAGTTGTAGACAATTTGATCGATTTTGAGCATTTTTTGTTCGAGAACAGTTTCACTGTGGTTGGGATCAAATTGTGGTCTAGAGTCGTTTTTGGAAGAAATATTCAACTACAAATATGCTCCAGAGTTGTTTTCGAACCTTCGTTTAATGTTTCTGCTCAAAATTCGAAGTATAGAGGTTAAATGTGAAGATTTTTGTTGAGAAAGTTCGAGATCCATAGAATTCGCATGATCTGAATGAAGAACTCGCAGAAATTGAAGAACTTGCATAATATTTCCTGTTGAAGAATTTGCATGATCAGAATTCGCACAATGATCCTTGAAGCTGAAATTCGTTAAGTATAGATTTCGCAGATCAGAGTGATGCGAAAAGTGCAGAATTCGCATGCGTGTCTTATGCGAAAAGTTGAGAATTCGCATCCTACCTTATGCGAATTATGAGGAATTTGTATGGGTGAGATATGCGAGAAGTGGAGAATTCGCAGATGTGAGTGATAAGAAATGCTAGGAATTCGCAGAATATAGTTATGTGAATTGTGGTGTTAGGCTTATGACATCATGCGAATTGTGTTGAATTGCTACAGTGATCTACGAATTATGGTCATTATGCGAAAAGTTTGATGCTTTTTGAGATTTTTGACTGTTCTGAACCCAGTTTATACAAGTTTGCCCTGTTCCTGATCTTTCTACGCATAATGCATATATGACATCACTCTTATCATATTTTGGTCACATATCTTTAACAACTGATCTACATTTCACTAGTGCTCATGATTTTCAAGATTTTCAGATTCTGGATTTGATGATTGGGTATTTTCTTGGATTGAGTTAGCTGCCTGAGCATCTGCAATCATTAGTCTGGAAAGCTTCTTTTGTGGTTAGACCGTTGGGAGCACTTTATCACTCTTCTAACCTGATCAATCAGTAGTGTGAGCGACTGCAATCATTGTTCTGATGCTTGAGTTGTGATTCAGAATCATGAGAGCTTATAATCATCTAGCTGATTCGTGAAGAAAGGATTTATGGGTTTGATGGTTCAGTATTCTGGAAAGTCATCAGAAAATGAGCATATTCTATCAGTTGTTGAAAATTGCTTGCCTTCTAACCCTTGCATTGTAGTGTTGCTACCAGATGCTACCACCCGTAAGGTGATCAGATGATGTTCTTAAGTTGAATTCTTATTTCAACTTGTAGTTCAAAGACATATCAGATGTTATATACTGAAGATGCACTTGGTTGTCATTCCAGTATTCAACACATATCATTCTTGTGGGCGTTAAGGAATGTGTTGAGTATACAAGAGTCAAAAGTTGTCTTTATGTGCACTCAGTCGAGGTTATGGTCTACATCAGATCTGGTATTTTAGTTGATACACCAAGGATAAGAGCTACTTTCTAGGGGGAGCTAGAAGAGCTTTGAAGTTTATGCAACACTAAGTTTTATAAAGAAATCAAGGGGGAGAGGAGTTCAAGTTGGAGCTGAAAAGATAATGATTACTTTACAAAACTTAGGGGGAGAATGTTAGAACATAAATATGTTCTTATTTAGAAGTTTTATAAAGTAATCAACATATATGTGTATTGGGTCTTGTATTGGGTTTGGCCTTAATATGTACAAGGGCTTGGGGTATAAATAAAGTATGTTTAGTTCATTTGTAGGTAATCTTCATATTCAAAAATGTAAACATACGGATTCTCATGCGTTCTCTGTAGTTTGTAGTTTACTTTTTAGTTTGTAGTTTGTAGTTTACTTTTTAGTAGTTTGTAGTTTGTAGATTACTTTTTAGTAAGGATTCTGTTCTGAAGGTATATATTTCTAGTCCTTATACTCTATCACTTGCTGAAAGATGGACAACTTTCACTTCTGAAAATCATTTTTGGATTAAAATGTTCAAACCACTTCACATTCTCAAAATGTTTCATGAATTGAGAAGTACGATTTTAAATGATTGTTACTTGGATATTTTAATGACTATCTGACCATGTGTTTCCAAAAGATCAATACTTGTGTATTATCTTTTTCATATACTGTCAAGTATTCTTACACACATCCGTTCAGTACATTTATTGACTTTGTTATTACCATATATCAAAAAGATAAATCTTTCTATGGTAATACGCCCGTTTGCTATTCAATGTTTGTTTGAATCAAACGTCATTTCTATCTTTACTGTGCTTTCATTGATAATGTGTTTATATATCATTAATATAAACATCTTACGTCTTTTATATCCCAAATATTGTTTCTTCATGATATTTTTGATTTGATTTAAATCATTGTCAGATTCTCAAAACATTTCTATTCATTTCATGATATTCATTCATTCAAATTGTTTTGAGAAATCTTAAATGTTTCAATTGCTCAAATTTTCACTATTATCATTCTTGAGCATACATACACTGACATTGATTTCTTGCGCTTAACTTTCAAGATAATCACTGAACAACATATTCTTTTTAGAACAAAACATGGGATTCAGTGTGAGTGCTTAACAGAACTTCCATGGATTCACGTTAACCAGTGTTTCCTACCCCGGAAGTAATCCTTTGAGTGATTGGGGGGAGAGGGGTAAAATAATTGAGTGTGGGAGTGCGCTGAGGCAAAATGAAAATGAGAGTTTGGTTAGAAGTGTATAAAAGAAAGAGGGTGAGAGATCAGAGTAAAATAATAATAAACTCTGCACCAACTTCTTTCTGAGCCGGGCAGCCACATTACTGATAGGTTCACACTTCTTCGTGACCATCACTGAAATAGACAACTAGCCCAAGCCAACTCTTTCATACAACCCCACCAGCTACTCATTCTTTTCTCAAAAAGAGAATGTTTCACATTTTCTGGGGAAGCATCATATCATCTATTGGTTCTTCATTTGGAAGATACTGATATTGAAAAAGAAGGAAAGTTGCCCCACCTTCGACCCTTTTTCATGCACATTGAGTCTATGTATAATCATTGTTGTCTCAATGGTTTACATTACTTTGAGCCTTATGAAAAGAAATCATTGTGCTAATTCTTTCATAACACAAGCACGAGCACACAGAAAATGTGTTTTTCTGGCGGAATATTCATAGAAAATACCTTGTGTTTTTCAATGATTGAATGGAAGTCCTGGGGAGTGAACATCACTTCAAGCTCCTTAAATTGTACATCCATTGTACATAGTGGCTTTGTGCTACTGACAGACATTTCTAACTGTTTCATATGTTGATTCAGGGTTACCATTCCTATTTTGTCTGGATTTGAAAATATTCAGATGAATACTTTCATGAATTGACGGCTCATTATCAGATCAATTGGGGAAGATTGATTGCTTTCCTACATGGGGGAGATTGTACATATCTTATCAAAGGAAATCATGAAGACTATGCTTATCAGATGATTTGGGGGAGATCTTCCAAAGACTGTGCTGACATTGAAATAGTTTTGATGATTTGATTCTCACAATTCATCAAAAAGGGGGAGAATTTAAAAGTCGGATGCAAAGTTTCAGCTGTTTAAAGTTCAAGACAGTTACAAGTTGTTTGAAAAAGATGAGAAAAGAAAGAAATTTTGAAGAATGACAAAGTTTGAAAGTTTTGAAGTTAGTCAAAGTTTGAAGACTTGAATGATTGAGAAGATTATGTCAAAGATGTGAAAGAAGTCAAAGGAGAAATTTTTTTTCAAGTGCTATCAAAGTTTGTTGAAGATGTTAAAGATTTCAGAATTCAATGTTGAAGAAGATTCAAAGCTGAAGATTATTCTGAAGATAAAAAGACCTGAAGATAACTGTCAATTTTTTTTAATCTTGAATCCAAAGGGGGAGATTGTTAGAGCTATATTGTTAATTTCAAGATTAAAAGGGTCTAAAATGTAATTGTTAGAAAAGTTAAGGGTTTGTGTTGTAAAGTCAACAAAAGTTGACTTAGTATAAATAGCTTTGTTGTGTTGTAATCTGATAGATACGAAGGAGATACGCATAATTAGATTCACAGAGTTGGTAAGATCAACACACACAGTGAACACACACTTGAGACACACACCTTAGACTTGTGGTTGTGGTTAATTGTATATCAAGAGATTAGATCAATAAAGTTGTTTTTCATAATCTGCGTTGTGATTAAATGCTAGTAAACTGGGTCACATAAGTCTTCTTTGTTTAGACGAAGGACAAACAATACAATTATTGTGTTGTGAACTTGCCTTGATATTCAACAAGGACTTTATTACAAGTAATTTTTTATGTGATGGATGCCTAAATCTTTGATGCCAAAGATCTAAAGAAATTGCAGAAACATGGTTCACAACCACCCTTTCTCCTTTCTTCAAAACATATAAGCCTTGGCATTAATCAACCCTGCCAATTGTCTTGCTGGTCCTCCTTTCCTGAATTAAGCCATAGTCGTGATAAAATTGCAGTACAAGCTTTCGATCAGAAGCTAGAGCACTTACTGAAATTAAGTTTAAATGAAACTCTGGAACATACAATACGTCTCCTAACAGGATAATGTCATTTATCATTAAATCTCCAACCAATTTCACTCTAACAGACTCATTTGTAGGCAATGTAACAAAAAAATTCGAAACCACTCATGAATTGATGAACTTCTTAACATCTCGACAAATGTGCTTAGATGCACCAGAATCTAATCTCCAAGTATCAGGAGATATAGAAGCAATTCTGTACGAAAAAGAATAACAAGTACCTGACATATCCTTGCCACTGTCATCATTTTCAGTATTAGGCATGGATTGACCAGTCAGATATCCAGACATAGCAGATAGAAGATGTTGACATTGAGAAGATGATAGACCTTTTATAGCACTATTAAGATCCTCATTTTGAGATTCATTGGCCTCTTCAATTACAACATTATTAACTCTGGTTCTTGGTCTGTATCCAATAGGATACCCGTGCAATTTGTAACACCTATGTTTAATATGCCCCTGCAATTGACAATAGGTACAAAAAGGCCTTTCTCGAGAATTGAAACGATTACATGAGTTCGGCAATGAATTGTTAGTATTTTTCCTCTTTGTTCCATGAAAACCATTCTTCACGTTCAATGCCATGGATTGATTGTTTATCACTGACTACTAAAACTGTTCGATATTTCTCTGGCGTTTTTCTTGAGCAACAGTAGAAAACACCTTATCAATTTTAGGCAAAGGTTCCATGAGTAAATTCTGGCTACGAATCTGAGAATGAGATTCATTAAGTCCTATAAGAAAACTTAAAACATGTTATTCTTCAGTGTTTCTTGATTTCATCATTTCCTCCACATTCACAATTTCCACATTTGCAATGAGGCCTGAAATATGCTAGTTATTCCCAAAGTGTCTGCAATTCGGTGAAATAGATGTTCACAACTTATTGATTCTATGATAGATTTACAAGATCTCTCCCAATTTAAAAAATTCTCGGTCCATTACTCTCTTGAAATCGATTCTTAAGAGTTGTCCAGATCTTAAGTGTTGTATCAACATACATGATACCACTTGCAATTGCCTTGGAAACTGGGTTCATTAGCCATGATATCACGATCTTATTACCTCGAAAACAAGCGTTCAGTACTGGATCTAAGTCACTTTTTTTGGTTAAGGATCTATCAATAAAACATGTCTTGTTATTAACTGAAAGAGCAATCATCATAGTTGTACATCAGGTTGAGTAATTATCTCCAACGAGAGGTTGAAAAACGAGAATCATTCCTAGACTATTAGAATGATGAAAAAAATAGGGATGTAATCTATTATCGATTGCTGCTATCGAAGGATTAGGGTTCTTGGAGCCTGAATCTGGATTCGACATTTCCGATTGAGAAATCTCAAATCTGAGATAAGAGAAGAACAGAGTAACACACACACACACACACACAGAGAGAGAGAGAGAGAGCCCTGATACCATATAACAAAACTGAGAAAATGGGAAATGATTGATTCAATTCATTCCAGAGAACATACCTCTATATATAATAAAACAAATAAATTAAAAACAAGTAGTTAAAACAATAACATAAAACTTAACAATATACAAAATATAAAATACCCAAACTACCCTTTATCTACAATATATATATATATATAGGTTCAAATGAAAACCATATTTTCATTGTGAACATGAAGACCAATCTTGGTCTTGATCAAAATTTAAACAACTAATCAATGGTTAAAACGTAATAAGATTAATTGAGAAGTGATTAGGGGCAAAAATTGAAGTTTAATTAAATGCACACCCTATTTGACCTTTTATTTTCCTTTTTATTTAAAAAACTTTTACCTCCTTAAAGTTTATAAATCATCTTAAAAATTACTAATCTTTTAATCAAACAAATTACATCAAAAAAACGAGAATTTTGTGTTTTTCGATATGACATTCATCTCAATATAGTCTTCTTTTTTTCGTTTTAACTGTTTTTTAAGTGAAATGATATGTATATATATGTGTTATATTCATTTTGAATATTTATGCATGCTCATATGTTTACAACAACTCTTTAATATTCATCTATTAGTATTATATTCATCATGAATATATAACTTGGTATCACATTCATCATGAATAATTATGTATTTTCACGTGTATTCAACAAATCTTCAGTATTCATACATCACTATGACATTTATCATTAATATACATTTTTACTATAACATTAATCATGAATATACATATTATTCATCATGAATATTAATATATGTTCATGTGTATACAACAACATTTCAACATTCATACATCAATATGATATTCGTCATGAATATACATTTTCACTATAACATTCATCATGAATATTTATGTATGATCACGTGTATACAATAACGCTCTAGAATTTATATTAGTATGATATTTATCATAAATATTAATTTTCACCATAATATTCATCATGCATATAGATATTATTCATCATTAATATACTACAGTTTCAACTCTACATACTCTATTTTTCTTTCTTTTTCTTTCTTTTTCTTTATTGGATTATCGATTGATCTCGATGAGTTCCCGATTCGTCTCGATAGATTTACCGGTCCATCTCGATAAAAGTTAAAAGTGGTAGGTTATGGTTTTACACAAACAAGCATGCAATAAAATAATCTATAGGTTCTATGTTGGGTCAGAAATAACTAAGTCTGGTTAGTACTGCTAGGTGAAGAAAGATTACTACTGCTTAGCATGTTAATACTGCTATGCAATATTTGTACTGCTAGTAGTTAATACTGCTTGGAAATTACTACTGCCATAAGAGATTAATACTGCAAGCATGGTTAGTACTGCCAGAGACAAAGTTAATACTGCTATTGAGTTAATGCTGCTTGTGAAGATAAAGATGGATTGATGCGGAAGAATAGGAGATGAAGATAATTATGGACTGGATTCTGAAGAATAATATTTCCTTTGTAATTATCTTGTAATCCGTTTTGTATATATAGTCTAGATAATTTTAGATTATAGCAGGAGTTGTTTTTGTTTAGAGAATTAACCTCAAGACTAGTATTGATCCTTTCTATAGAGAAGTGTAGAACGTCTGTTGAGTCTGTTCAACAGATTGAGGTTGTGTTTGTAATCATTAAGTTTTATGCAATATAAACTTATGATTTGAGTTCATATTATGTGTTTTGATTATTTGTTAAAGTGTTATTCCGCGACTTCTTTAACATTGTTTCTGAGTTTGTATTAAATTCTTGTTTAGAATTTTCGATCTTGACAAGTGGTATCAGAGCTAGAAAACTCATAAATCTATAATCATGGATGGTTCAAGCGATAGCGTTCTGGTCTCAAAGGTTCCCATGCTCAAACCCAATGAGTTTGACATGTGGAAAATCAAAATCAAGCAATACATTCTTCTCACAGACTTCTCAATGTGGGACATCATTGAGAATGGTCCCTCAGATGGAGGAAAGATGGACGCAGAAGGAAAGAGACCTCCACCAAAGACTGATGGAGAAAGAAAAATGAGGCAGACAGAGATGAAAGCCTTGAGAACTCTGCTCTTGGCTATACCTAATGAGTACCAACACCAGTTCTGCAACTGCACGGATGCTCAAATTCTATGGAATGCACTGGAGAAAAGATATCTGGTACCAAAAGTACCAAGAGAAATCAGAAGGCCATCCTGAAGCAGCAATATGAAAACTTCATGTCTACAAAGAATGAGTCCATGACTCAAACTTTTGATAGATTTAATAACTTAATTGGTGAATTGGCTACTGTTGGTGTTCAGATAGATCAAGATGATGTCAACAGAAAATTTCTAAGATCTCTTGGTGATGAATGGACTATGTACACTGTCTCCTTCAGACAGAATGACCAACTGGAGGACAAGGAACTGGATGACCTCTATAATGACCTTAGAGTGTTTGAAGCAGAGGTAGAAGCAAAGAAGAGGCCCTCTAGATACTCATACAATGCTGCTCTTTTATCATCTTCTATTGATTCTGCTGCAATACAGAATCAGTTAGTGCTGCCCATGGATCAAAGCAAGATGGAGCTAATGACTCAGTTTTAGAAGCTTTTCTATCCAGTCATACTAATTCCACTCTAATTAATGATGACTTAGAACAGATAAATGCTGATGATCTGGAAGACATGGATATCAAGTGGCAGATGGCTATGCTCACAATGAGGGTAAAAAGATTTATCAAAAGGACTGGAAGGAACAACTTTGCTCAGAAAAGAGAAGATGTGGTTGGATTTGATAAATCCAAGGTTGAATGTTACAAGTTTCACAAGTTGGGACACTTTGCAAGAGAATGCAGAAGTGGATTGCCTCAACAGCATACTAGCAACCATCAACCATCACAGTCCACTAGCTTCAACAACAGGAACTCTTCTCAAGCCCTTGTTTCCCAAGAAGGAATGGGATTTGATTGTAGTGACCAAGCAGAAGAAGCAGTTCAGAATCAAGCTTTGATGGCCGAAGTTTCAGAGTCATCAAGCACTGCACTTCCCACAGAGGTAACATCTAACCTTTGCTCTAAAACCTGTATTGAAACTGTTAAAAAGTACAGGGATCACAATCAGAGCATGTGTGATGATCTTAAAAGGCTAGAGAAAGATAGAAGAGAGTATGTTTTGATTGTTGAGAGGTTTGAAGAACAAATTAAGTCATATCAGGCTAATGAACTTCAACATTCTTATGATACCAACTACTGGAAGTGGGAGAAGAATCAGTTAGAGATTGAACTAGAGAAGGCCAAAGCAGAATGTGAGAAAATTAAGAGTGAATTTGAGAAGGCCAAACTAGTTTTTGGAAATATTCCAATGCTTCTAAAGCAATGGACTCTTTACTCAAAAATCAAGTTCATGACAAACTGAGAAGAGGAATAGGCTATAACACCACCCCTCCACCATACAACAATAACTATATTCCTCCCACCTCAGACCTCTTAGAAAGACAAGACAAGAAGAAATTTCCTGAAGGAGCTACTTAAGTAGATCATTTAGACAAAGTAGTGGTTGAGGCAGATTCTGAAGAAGAGGACTCTAAGTGTAAGAATAAGGAAGACCATAAAGATATTCCCTTAGAAAACCACATTCTGACAAATGAAAGGGGGGGGGGGGAACCATTTGTCAAAAGTGAGAAAGTGGAGAAGTCCAAAAGTGGGGAAGAGACTGTGAAGAGTGAGACAGCTGAGACCTCTAGGAAAGGGAAGGATAAGGTACAGGGAATTCATTACATGCAAACCTCTGTTATAAATCCCTGTACTTGTCAACAGAACAAGCCCCATAACAATGATAAAATAAGGGGAAATCAAAGAAACATAAATAATCAGTGGGCGTTAAAACAAGGAATTGATCTGAGAAAAATTAACAGACCAAAGCCTTGTTTTATCTGTGGCAAGTTAAATCATCTAGCCAAACACTGTTATTTCAATCCTATTAACCAAAGGATCACTTTTCAAAGAAATATACAAAATCCTGTTGGTTATAGAAAGCAAATAAGGAATCATATGGCTGAGAATGTGAGAAGAGCACCTATAAAATCTCATGCTCAGAATAAGTTTGCTAATTCAAAGAAAAATACTCCAAATAAGCCAAGGAGTAACTTAAAGAAAAAGAAATCAAACAACTTTATCCAGGTTTGGGTTCCAAAAGTAAAGAAATATGTTAGTACTGCTACTTCAAATAGTACTGCTGACATAAATAGTGTTGCTGCAAGCAATACTACCGCTAACCCAGTTAGTACTGCTAACCTAATTAGTACTGCTAATGATGTTAGTACTGCTAACAAAGTTAGTACTGAAAATCAAGTTAGTACTGCTTCCAGTGACAGGCCCATTATTCTGACAAAGTATTCAAGCAATAAGATTCGTCAGTTTGATAATCTCATCAAGTCTGAATATGAATATGTTGATGATAATGGGAAACCCAAAACCACTTTGGCTTGGGTTCCTATTAAAAACTAACTGGTTTATTATATATGCAGGGCAACCAACAGCTCAAGGGAAGGAGCATTTGGCATGTTGATAATGGTTGTTCCAGGCACATGACAGGTAACATGGCCTGCCTTCAAAACTTCAAAAGAATTGATGGAGGACATGTTGCTTTTGGTGATAATCCAGCAGGTGGTAAGATAAGTGGAAAAGGTAATGTGTCAAAAGGTAAGATGACCTTTGAGGATGTATACTATGTTGAGTAATTGAGATACAACCTGTTAAGTGTATCATAGGTCTGTGACAAGAAACATAGCATATTATTCAATGACACTGAATGTATTATCCTTGCTCCAGGATTCAAGGTAGTTGATGAAAGTATGATACTACTTAGAACTCCTAGAAAGGACAATGTTTATTGCTTAGACTTGGAGAGTGTAACTTCTGATTCATCTTTAAATTGTTTATTTTCAAAAGCTTTAGTGGATGAATCATCTCTTTGGCACAGAAGGATGTGTCACATGAACTTTAAAACAATGAACAAACTTGTGAAAAACAACCTTGTGAAAGGTTTGCCACAAAAGGTATTTTCATGTGATGATCATTGTGTTGCATGTCTTAAAGGCAAACAGCATAAAACTTCTCATAAGTCCTAGGAGATAAATACAATCTCTTTACCTCTTAATTTACTGCATATGGATTTGTTTGGTCCTACAAATGTGATGAGTATTGGTAAGAAATCCTACTGCTTGGTTATTGTTGATGATTTCTCTAGATTCACTTAGGTCTATTTTCTTAGGACTAAGGATGAGACAAGTGGACTGATCAAATCCTTTGTACTTAGAGTTGAAAACCAAACAAATCTAAGAGTTAAAGACATAAGGTCTGATAATGGAATTGAATTTAAAAACAATGACCTAAACAGCTTCTGTGAGGAAAAAGGCATTGAGAGACAATACAGTGCTCCTAGGACTCCTTAACAGAATGGTGTTGCTGAAAGGAGAAATATGACTCTGATAGAAGCTGCTAGATCTCTGTTGGCAGATTCAAAACTTCCAATTACTTTTTGGGCAGAAGCAGTTAATACTGCCTGCTATGTTCAAAACAGAGTTCTAGTAGTGAAATCCCAAGACAAGACACCTTATGAGCTTTTTAAAAAGAAGAAACCTTTTATTGGATGTTTCAAACCATTTGGGTGTCCTTGCACAATTCTCAATACCAAAACTCACCTAGGCAAGTTTGATAGCAAAGCTAAGGATGGGTTTCTTGTTGGATATTCATCTCAAAGTAAGGCCTATAGAGTTTTCAACACCTCTTCTAGGATTATTGAGGAAAGTGACAATGTCAAATGCAATGAGAACACACCAAATCAACTTGGTTCAGGTCCTGGTTGTCTATTTGACATTGATTCACTGACTAATTCTTTGGGTTTCAGTAATGAGCATAATGCAGGAACAGGGACAGAAAAGGTACAAGTACAAAGACAAGAGTTTGTGCTATTCCCAACACCCACTGCTGATCCTGTTGAATTCTGTGACCAAGATAAGAAAGATACTTCAGATTCAAAGGACACTGAACCAGCTCAGAATGAAGAGGACAGAGGTGAAAAGGAAGATCAACCCTCAGATTCAGGAATCAAAGGTCCTGAGATGCTATGTTTGGAAGAAGATGACACAGATGATGATAACTCTTCAGTTTTTGGTGGCAGGACTCCTGAAAAGAATGACTCTAATCTGGAAGCAGATATTAATGAAGAGGTTGTTCATCAAACAAGAGTTCAGAAAAATCATCCTCCTCAATTGGTGATTGGTGACATCAATTCACCTATAATCACAAGGAATCAAAGTAAGTTGGGAGGATTGAAAGATATACAATCAGGATTACTTTCTTGCTTTCTATCACAGGTTGAACCCAAAAAGGCATATGATGCAATGAAGGATCCAAGGTGGATAGAAGCAATGCAAGAGAAGCTACTGCAGTTTGTGTTGCAGGATGTATGGGATTTGGTTGACCTTCCAAAAGGACACAGAACTATAGGCACTAAATGGATCTTCAGGAACAAGAAATATGAGAGATGAATAGTAATAAAGAACAAGGCCAGATTAGTGGCACAAGGGTATACTCAAGAAGAGGGAATTGGTTATGAAGAGGTATTTGCACCAGTGGCCAGGATTGAGGCAATCAGGCTATTTTTAGCCTATGCTTCTTTCTTGAAGTTCAGGGTCTACCAAATGGATGTAAAGAGTGCTTTCATGTATGGAAGAATTGAAGAAGAAGTGTATGTCTGTCAGCCTCCAGGGTTTGAGAATCCAAATTATCCTGACAGAGTATACAAATTGAAGAAGGCACTCTATGGGCTACATCAAGCACCAAGGGCATGGTATGACACTTTGTCTACCTATCTCTTGGAAAATGGTTTTCAAAGAGGAATCATAGACAAGACTCTGTTCATTCAAATGTGCAGAGATTTTGAAGATTTGATGCACAAGAGATTCAAGATGAGCTCTATGGGTGAACTTACCTTCTTCCTTGGGCTACAAGTTAAGCAGAAGAAAGATGGGATATTTATAAGACAATCCAAAAATGTGTAGGACATTCTTACTAAGTTTGGATTCTCAGATTCAAAGCCTGCAAGCACACCCATGGAGACACACAAACAGATCACTGCAGATATTGAGGGGGAGGATGTGGATGTTCATCACTATAGATCCATGATTGGCTCCCTCATGTATCTCACTACTTCAAGACCAGATATCATGTTTCCTGTTTGTGTGTGTGCAAGATTTCAAGTAAGGCCTAAGCAGTCACACTTTCAAGCGGTCAAGAGGATATTCAGATATCTCAAAGCCAACCTAGATTAGGTCTTTGGTATCCTCATGACTCACCATTTGACCTACTTGCTTATTCAGACAGTGACTTGGGTGGTGCAAATTTGGATAGAAAGTCAACTTCAGGGGGATGTCAGTTTTTGGGTGCAAGACTAGTGTCATGGCAGTGCAAGAAACAAACCACAATATCCACCTCTATAATAGAAGCAGAGTATATAGCTGCTGCAAGCTGCTGTTCACAAGTACTCTGGATTCAGAATCAAATGTTGGACTATGGTATGACTTTTCTTCACACTCCAATCTTCATAGACAATAACAGTGCCATTAGCATTGTTAATAATCCAGTCAAGCACTCCAAAACAAAGCATATATAAATCAGGTACCACTTTATCAGAGACTGTAATGAAAAGAAGCTCATTCAGGTTGTGAAAGTCCATACAAGTAACCAATTTGCTGATCTATTCACCAAAGCTTTTGATGTGGGTAGATTCACATTCTTGGTCACAAGTGTGGGCATGATAAACACTGAATAAGCCTCCTTTGATCTGCTTTATGTACCATTTTTGTATAGACTCCTTCCTGTCTACTTTCTCATATTGTATTGTGCATGGTGCTACTAACCTTGTGTGTTTAAGTGTTTCAGATTGCTTAAATTGAATACTTGGTACTTCTAGTTAAGTTAATAATGCTCTCTATATTACTCATGTTAACAGTTCAAATATGGTTAAGTATGGTTACTACTGCTAGGTAGTTTATACTGCCAGTGCAAAGTTACTACTGCTTACCTTGTTTCTACTGCTAATCAATGTTACTACTGCTAGCATGTGTTAATACTGCTAGTCTGATTTAATACTGCTAGTCTGTGTTAGTACTGCCAGTATGTGTTAATACTGCTAATATGAGTTAATACTGCGAGTTGGTTAATACTGCTAGGGTACTTAGTACTGCTTCTAACTGAAACCCTCCACCTATAAATACCCTTTGTGACCGCCAAAATACGAACGACTCTTTGAACTTCCATTGCTTCTCTTTCTCTCTCTCTCTCGATTTCTTGCTCACCAGTGTAAACCCTTGTTGCGATTCGAACCCTAGAATCAATCAGAACGATGGCAGGACTAGAATTCTTTGATGAACACAATGAGGTTGCTATGTTGCAAAAACCCAAACAGGCTGAAGGTTTCCATCAGATTGTGGATTTCCTCAAATCGTCACACATTGCCTATGCCCTCACTGTCAATCCCACAATCTGTGTGGAACATCTACAACAATTTTGGGCAAATTCTACCATCCACACTGAAGAGGGCACTCAGGTCATCTAAACAAGGGTGTGTGATAAACCCCTGACCATCTCAGAGGAGTGTATTCGCATCCATCTACGCTTAGATGATGCCTCAGGTATTATCTCTCTTCCTAAGGAAGATCTCTTCCAAGTTCTTAATCAAATGGGGTATGAAGGTCCCACAGAAGTATTCAAGTTCTTCAAGAACAGATTTTCACCTTAGTGGCGATTCTTTGTTCATACCCTACAACACTGCATTTCAAGAAAAACAACTGGCTGGAGTGAGTTCAGCAGCACCATAGCCTATGCTTTGGTCTACTGAGCGACCTCTAGAAAGTTTAATTTCTCACAAATGATCTTAAATGATTTAATGTCAAACCTGGATACCAAATCAAAAAGCTTTTTTATGTATCCAAGGTTTGTACAAGAAGTACTTAATAAGGAATTGACGGATTTAGATACCTTCAAAGAGGTATATGTACCAAAACTCCCAAAGGGGAAAGTGTTCTCAAATATGAAAAGGTCCAGTAAGGACTTATCTGGTATAGACACACCATTGTTCTCTACAATGATGGTTGTGTCCCACCCTCAAGGTGAGGCATCAGGGTCAAAGCCCACATTAGACCAACCCACTGATGACCTACCCACACCTTCCACTACAAAGCTTATCCCTCAGTCCCCTTTAAAAAAGCCAACATCACCCATTACTCATACATACACAAGGAAAAAGGTACAGAAGGTTCCTTCCCTTCTAGTATCTTCACCCCCACAACCTAAAAGCCCTCTGATGGAACATTTTCCATCAGAGAATATCCAAAGGGAAACCACAGGGGTATCTCCCAACCCCAAGAAGGTTCTCAATAAGGAGAAGGAAGAGCATGTGGGCAGTGAGGCTCACACTACTGACTTTGCACAAAGTGCAGGGCAGGACAGTGTGAACATCTTTAAGACCTTCCCCACGGAAACTTTGGGTGAGCAATCATCCAAAGGTCCCAGGTGCCAAGAAACCAAGGGGTTAGAGGGTGCTTCTGCTAGGCAGAAGACTCCTACTAAAACTTCCAAGGATCCTTCAAGGGTGGTCAACAAACCCAAAGGAGGTGAGGATAGATATACATGATGAATTGATGGATACACTTGGTACCTTAAGTCCGAAAATTACTGATCAAGCACTGGAGATAAAAGATATGCAACAGGTGATACTTTCCCAACAACTTCAGATCACCAAACTGAAGAAGATGCTTCTGCGGCTAGTGCATAGATCATGTTGCTTCCAAAAAGTGGAGACAACTGAAGCTGAAACTGAAAAACAAAGTCCTGTTGGCATGGAATCTAAATTTGAGGGGGAGTTGGGTACAGAAGCAGAAGGTAGCAAAGCAGCAGAAACCTTGTTGGGTCAGAAATAACTAAGTCTGGTTAGTACTGCTAGGTGAAGAAAGATTACTACTGCTTAGCATGTTAATACTACTATGCAATATATGTACTGCTAGTAGTTAATACTGCTTGGAAATTACTATTGCCATAAGAGATTAATACTGCAAGCATGGTTAGTACTGCCAGAGACAAAGTTAATAATGCTATTGAGTTAATGCTGCTTGTGAAGATAAAGATGGATTGATGCGGAAGAATAGGAGATGAAGATAATTATGGACTGGATTCTGAAGAATAATATTTCCTTTGTAATTATCTTGTAATCCGTTTTGTATATATAGTCTAGATAATTTTAGATTATAGCAGGAGTTGTTTTTGTTTAGAGAATTAACCTCAAGACTAATACTGATCCTTTCTATAGAGAAGTGTAGAACGTTTGTTGAGTCTGTTCAACAGATTGAGGTTGTGTTTGTAATCATTAAGTTTATGCAATATAAACTTGTGATTTGATTTCATATTATGTGTTTTTATTAATTGTTAAAGTGTTATTCCGCGACTTCTTTAACATTGTTTCTGAGTTTGTATTAAATTCTTGTTTAGAATTTTCGATCTTGACATTCTAAATCGGTCTCGATAAAAAATGAAGGTGTTAGTTATGATTTTAACACACAAGCACACGCCAAGTCAATGGATGGTTTCTTGATTAGTCTCGATGGGTTCCGATTAGTCTGTATTGGTGTCAATCGGTCTCGATGGTTTCTCGATCAATCTTGATGTGTTCTTGAGTGGTCCTCGATGGGTGTTGGGTTAATGTGATAAAGAATGTGGTGCCTTACGACGTTGAAGAAAGTGTTGGAGAAGGTGATGTCGAGTTATGCACTTATGGTGTCGAGTTGTTGTACACACTTGAACGTACATAAATATTCATAATGAATATAACACACACACACACACACATATATATATATATAGCATTAAATGTAAAAAACAGTTAAAACGAATAAAAAACTATATCGAGATGTGTAACACCCCATAACAAGCATAACAAAAGATCGCAATAAATCCCATAATGGGTCCCAATACAACTCAAAAGAAATACAAGGTCTTTGAAAATAACAGACAAAAACAATTTACTACAATCGAGATGTCTAAAGCTATCGCAATTACGAATGTCTTCAAAACCGACTATCTTTAACTCCTAGACTTTAAACTTTTTCCTTCACTTTGGAAGAAGCACCACCGACTCCTTTACCTGAAAACGGTTTTGGTTTATTGAAAACGGGAGGTAGACCATAAGGCCTAGTGAATTCCCTTATGACTACCATAAACAACAAAACATAATAATTTCACAGGCATAGTAATTAATAAATTAAATGACAGTTAATACTACCGAAACCGGTCCATAAAAGGAACTACTCCACGATTCAATCTTCATCACCACCGTGATGTCCACACTCGGGGCCCCCAGTAGATCCCCATTTTGGCCCCCTAGTAGATGCCATATCCGTGTGCGCGAGAAATGGACTCAAGGCACACGACTTACTCAATCCCTCGAGGCTTTCCATAAACCAAGATAATTGACAACCCAACGAATGTAAAATTCACAAGGATAACATAATAATAATGAGTAATACAAAAGGGTTTATCATTGTTCAATAAAATGAGTAGGCCTTCAAGCTACATTCGCCAACTACACAACCATATGGTTCAAGATCTTATAGTTTTTTATAAGTAAACATTTTCCCTAAGAGAGGGGAGAGTACGAAGGGAACTCACCTGACTGACACAGTGTTGGCACTAACACAGGAACCTACTTTAGATAACTCAAACGCCTACAAATTAGGAAAACGGAATTTAATTAAATTAACAAATTTCTTGATGTAAAATCAACTTTACTGACCAACCGAACCATCCGCCTCCTGGGCCATCGGGGTCAGGAGATGCCTGGTTCCCGGCTCTGCCGGGATCTCGCTCGGTCAACGAAGCCTTACTCCCGATTGAGCAGCCCCTTCCGGGTTGGCTTCCCGGTCCGAGTGCCTACCAGGTTCCCTTCCCGGTCATCGCCCCCGGGTTGCCTTCTCAGGTCATTAGCATCCCAGGTTGGGTTCCCGGTTCTTCACATATGTTGGGTTCTCGGATTCCACATGTCGGGTTGTCGGTTCCTTCACAACCGGATTGCTGGCCCCGGGTTAGGCCTACTCGCCCTCCTTGTTCTCCACCGAGTCACCCTTACCGGGTGGCGATTCTTAGGCTCTCGATTTACAGAGGGTTTTCACTCCTTTTACAACCCAATCACCAAAACTATCAATCTCTCAAAACTTGCAGAAGTAAACTCTAAGTTAATCACTACATCAATTTTAAAATCAACTATCCCCTTCTAAAACAAGAGATAAACACCCAAACATTATTTAGATTGAAGGTATGGATTTCTTTCTAAAACTTCTTCTTTTTCTTGGTTCAACATTTAATACTACAAGAGAAAAGAAAGCTAGTGTGATGACAACTTACTTGCAACAATGGAGTCTCCCAAAAAATAACTTCCATAGTTTCCCTTGCTTAGACACTCTAGGACCTCTTTCCTTTCTCCCTTCTTGATGAAGGCTCCAACATCTAGAGGATTAGGGTTTTCTTTTTTCCTATAAATGCCATCTCTCAACTAATTGCACCTTAGTCCCCAACTTTTCCCTTTTTCACTTTTGCCCTCACTTTCCAAGAATTTACACGCTAAAGCTTGGTTATTACAACACCTCCCCCTTATTAGAATTTTGTCCCCGGAATTCCTTCATCAAACAAGTGGGGGTACTTGGACCTCATCTCAGATTCTACTTCCCATGTAGCCTCTTGTCCTTTGTGAAATCGCCATTGGACTTTCACAAGACCGATTTCTTTGGTTCTTAACTTCTTAAGCTTGTAATCGATGATCGCTTCAGATTCTTCCACAAAATTTAGTTTTTCATCCACTTGCACTTCCTGTAAGTATAGCCAACTCAGTATCCGCTAAACATTTTCTTAAATTGGAGACGTGGAATGTATAGTGGATTCCTTGCAACTCTTTTGTAGATTCAGTTTGTATGCCACCTCCCCGACTCGTTCAGTAATTTCAAAAGGATTGATGCACCGTGGGGGTTAGCTTTTCTTTTCTCCCAAAGCGTAGCACTCCTTTCCAGGGGGATACATTTAGCATAACCCTGTCCCATACTTAAAACTCTATATCCTGTCGTCGCTTGTCCGCATAGCTCTTTTGTCGGTCGCGTGCCACCTTCAATCTCACCCGAATTTGGATTATCTTATTCGTGGTCAGTTGCACTAACTCTAGTCCTGCCAGCTGATTTTCTCCAACCTCATTGCAACACAATGGTGTCCTACATTTTCTGTCGTAAAGTACTTTGTATGGTTCTGCCCTGATGCTTGCATGATAACTGTTGTTGTAGTCAAATTCGATCAACGACAGATGATTCTCCCACGAACCTTGAAAATCTAAGGCACACGCCCTCAACATGTCTTCCAGGGTCTGGATAGTTTGCTCACTTTGTCCATCGGTCTGAGGATGGTAAGTCGTACTCAATTTAATTTGTGACCCCATCTCTCTCTGGTAGCTCTTCCAAAATGTCGATGTAAATCGAATATCACGATCAGACACTATTGATAACGGTACACCATGATGGATCACTATGTACATCCCAGTACAGTGCAATCACGAACAAATCAATAATAATGAATCAATGTAGAACAATATTTAAGCCACAACTGTTATAGAGAGAATATTTGATCTGAGTATGTAAACCTATAGACTAGCAATCTAATAATGACTTGTGTAACCTGACAAATGAACTAATAACGCCTTTATATACCAGTCTTACAAACATAATGGGTTTATGGGCTTAGGCCGATCTAATTAATAAAACTATTAAGTAATTACACATTACACCCTTACACTTCTATTTAACCAATATAAGACACCCTAACACACTACTTCGTCGATATACAGCTTGGCTAATCTCTCTATCGAGTAGTTCTCTTTTATAGGTAGAAAATGTGTTGACTTAGAAAGTTTATCCATGATTACCCATATTGCGTCATATCCCTTTGGGGTCCTAGGCAGCTTGGTCACGAAATCCATCGTGATATGATCCTATTTCCAAACTGGGATGTCTAAAGGTTGTAGTTTTCTATAGGGTCTCTAGTGGTCTACCATCACCCGTAGGCACGTCAGACACATCCTTATGAACTGTGCTATGTTCTTTTTCATTCCTGGCCACCAGTAATCTTTTTGCAAGTTGCCAAACATTTTATTAGTTCCTAGGTGTATCGAATACTTTGATTTGTGCGCTTCCTATAGTATAACTCTTCTCCGAGTTTTGGAACCTAGATCCTCTCATCAAGGCACTTTAACCCACGATTGTCTTCCATTAGGAGGGTTGCATGACCCATCATTCGCACCTTTTTAACATTCTACGATGATAGGGCTTCCGCTTGACACTTCTTTATTTCGTCCATCACGGTAGATGTCACTTCAGCCCTCATGGCCACCACTTTTGAAGTCTCACCCTTCTCTTTACGACTTAGGCCATCAACCACTACATTGGCCTTCCCGGGATGATACTCAATCTCACAATTGTAGTCCATTAGTAGCTCCATCCACCTCCTTTGACGCATGTTTAGCTCTTTCTAAGGAAATATGTGACAAGCTAGTTTGAAGGTGGTCCTCGTGGTCTCTCTCGGACTTCAAGTACACCAAGATATCGTCGATGGATACAATCAAAAACTTGTCCAAGTAGGGTTGATACACCCTATTCATCATATCCATAAAAGATGCATGGGTGTTTGACAAACCAAATGGCATCACTAAAAACTCAAAATGTCCATATCTCGTTCGAAAGGCCATTTTTGGGATATCTTCTTCCCTAACCTTGAGTTAGTGATAACTCGACCTCAAGTCTATTTTAGAAAAATAACTAACTCCCTACAATTGATTGAACATATCGTCTATTCTTGGAATCAGATACTTGTTCTTAATAGTAACCTTATTGAGTTCGTGGTAGTCTATGCACATTCGCATAGTTTCGTCCTTCTTTTTCATGAAAAGTATCGGCGCTCCCCATGGAGAGGTACTTGGTCTAATAAACCCTTTATCTAACAACTCCTGCAATTGCGACATCATCTCCTTCATTTCAGAAGGTGCTAGTCTATAAGGCGCACGCGCTATTGGCGCGACTACAAGCACCAAATCGATTCGAAACTCGACTTGACAGTTTGGGGGCAGGCTCGTCAAGTCCTTTGGAAATAGCTTAGGGTACTCACTTACTATTCACACGTTCTCCACTCCGCACTTCTCTTTCTTAGCGTCTACAACATAATCTAAGAATCCTTGACATCGCTTTCTCAAACACCTAGTAGCCTTAATCATAGAGATAAGGCTAGTACTCCTATCTCGCCGATTTCCATAAATCACAACTATCCCCTTATCGGGTAACTACACACGGATCAACTTCTTATTACAAATGGTATCGACTTTGTTCTTAGCTAGCCAATCCATCCGAAGCACTACATCGAACTCTTTCATCACCATCGGATACTGATAATCCCAAAATCAACTAAATCTTAGAGAGAGAAAGTAGAGAGAGAGTTTAAAAGCGCAAAGTAAGATTGTATAGAGATATGCGTTAGTTCCTTACAAGACACAAAGCCACAAGGGACTTAAATACCCTTGGCTAAGACAAACCATATAAGCACTCTAAACACAGTATTAGACCAAGCCTATAAATACAATGATTACTATAAAATCTGACTTAACAATCTCCCCCTTAGTAATCATTGGCGCTGTGGTCTTCATAATTCATCTTCTAAATCAACACAGACTATCTAAGCAACTTAGCAAAGCTTCTTGACTAAAAAAAAATCTTCTCAGCATCTTTCAATATATGTTGCCTTTGCTGCCTTGACAAGACTGGACCTATTTGTAATAAGCTTGAAAGAACAATCGGTTTATCAGCTTGTGCTCTAAACGACGCACCTCTTTCAAATATACTTGAATGAACTGTGGTGATCGGAGCTGGAACAACAAAAGAATTAGTAGCTGAGAGAATAGAATCTTGATCGAAACTTGAGCAGCAAATAAAAATTTGAACTCTTTGTCTCTTTAACTTCTCCTTAACTTCTCCCCCTCATGTCCTTGATGATCTGGATCAACTTGGTCATGCAAATGTTGGAGACGAGACATCTTCAGATCTGCAAAAAATTCAGAGTAAAGGAGAAAAGGAAAGTTTTGCGCTATATGTTGGTGGCGCAAACTTAGTTTTGTGATAGACGAAGGTGGCGCAAAGTTGAGTTTTGCGCTACCAACTGTTGGCGCAAATCTGACTTGAAATCTGAAATTTTTCACCTGTTAAGCTCTTTGACTCCCCCTACACAAATGCACTAAATATCAAAATTCAAGTTAGCATTCGTATAGAAAATCAGATACTCCCCCTCGAAAAAATGAGATAAGATCTTTCAGAATATTTTCTTTATTCACTCCCCCTTAAATAATGCACTGACCCAATTAAACAGATATGAGAACACAAGGATCGAAACATCAATGTAAAAAGAAAAATATACTGAATATGTATTTTGAAACAACTAAATATATAAAATTTTAAACACTAAACAAATTAAATTCTACTCAGTAAAATATCACAGATTAATCCATCAAATGAAATCAAGTGTATGTTGTTGGATACAAGGTTCATTGCATATCAAGTTAAAACATGTTCAGTTTCAAAAACATTCATCAATCTATTCAGTGTGCTAGCATGCGAACTTCGATTAGCTTCAAGAAAATGCAATTCTACAAATATAATAGAGAACTTTGCATGTACTCACACTAAGCCATCAAAATTTAAGATTTTCACAAATTTATAGGTTTATCGCAACTCAAACATATCACCAAGTATCATGAGATGTGTGCTCATTGGCATCTTTTAGCATAGTGTACATTGGCATCTTCACATAAGTGTGCTCTTTGGCATCTTTTAAGCTTTTGCACATTGACATCTTTTAATCAAAAGGTTTGTTAAGTAAAGAACATGTCGTAAACGTAACTTTCTATCTGACCCTATTGTAGGATTTGGGTCAGCCGCTCCCAGACCAGTTGGCCTTAGGGGACTAGGTGTTAAGTACCCCTTGGAACTTACTCTCCCAGATCAGAAAGGCTACATCGACACATCCTAAACCCATTCATACCAGTAGAACATGACTTTCGATCTGATTCTATAGAAGGATTTTGGTTCGATCACTCCCAGACCAAATGACCTTAGGGGACCAGATAACAAGCATCCCACGGAACTTACTTTCCCAAACCAGAAAGGTCACAGGTACAAACTTTTAAACTTAGAGATTTCTGTATTTTATATATATAATTTTCATCTCAATCACTCATCTTTACATGTAAGTGCTTAGCCCATATTTTCATTACAATCCATAATTCTGACTTTTTAGGATTTCTAAGCATTGTAAACTATACATATTCCGAATCACATATCTTTAAAGCAGTATCAAAAGTTTCAAAACATGTTGCTGAGCTTTCGACTTTTGTAAGATTTGAAAGTTGAACATATAAAACTTCGATATAAACAAAGCAACTTGAAAATTTATCCTAGACACACATTTTATTCAAAAGAAAGAAAACCTGTAAAGTTTTTACTTTATAGAATAAAAATTTGTAAAGATTTAAACTTTTAAATTCAACATGCCGAGTTTGAAAATTTTTCATTTAAGACAAATGTAAAGAATTCGGCAAATTGATATTTAGTCAGAACAAAATAAAATTCAATAAAACTTTCTTTCACATAATGTATAAAGAATATGTATCTCATATCAAAGTTTTGGGTTGAACATGCTCAGATTCTTTAAAAAATATGAGAAAACTGGAACAACATCATAGACAGAGATAAATGCAGCGGAATAAAGTAGATTCACTCACAGTTTCTCATTAGTCCAGAAGCTAAATGCTTTGAAAAACGAGTCCTAAACTGACATGTTTAGAAGTCGCAGTCCATTAAAGTACGGGTTCTGATCTGATTTACTCAGAAGCCATTGTTCTCTTACTCCCCCTTGACTTGAGGTGCCTGCAACTTAGAATCAGTTTTCGGCTTTGGTACCCACAGGTATTTGGGTCCATGAATGTTAGTTGCAGTTCTTGTGGGGGTAAACTTGTTAGATTTGACATGGAAGGCACGAGAAAAATAATCAGAAGAATTAACAGAATCATCAGTAGAGGACGAAGCATAATCATCTGAACTTGAACCAGAGAAGGAATAGAAGACATCTTTTGAAATGTGAATCATTTGTGTTAAGTCTGATTTTGTAGTAATCATTGTATTTATTTTCAGTAGTCTTAACTGTGCTTATCTTGCTTATTTGTATTGGTTAAGACCTGGGGTATTTAAGTCCCTTGGGTGCTTTGTTGTTTGTAACTTTGAGATCACATTTTGAATAGAACGTAAACTTTGGAGCTCTCCACTTTCTCTCTCTACTTTCTCTCACTAGATTTAGAGATCTTGGACTTTCAATTGGTATCAGAGCTAATCTGAATCTGAGAGGACTGAGAGAATTCGTGTATGATTCTGAATTTGTGATTTAAAGCAGAAAATTTGATCGATTTTCTTCATTTTTTCAAGAAAATCTCGTTTTTTGCTTTTCATCTAATTTGGAGTGTTTTCTGGACTAATTTGTTTGCAATCTGATTCTTTGGACTCAATTTTGGTTGTAGATCATAATTGCTTCATATAATTTTGCATGAAAATCATTATTTGATCATCGATTTTGAGTTTTTTGTGATTAACTGGAAAAACTCGGTTTGCGTACTGTTACATTCTCGATTTTGAGTTTTTGTGGTTTTTAATCGAATTTCTTGTTGGAAAAGTGTAAGAATCTTGTTTTCGATCAATCATTGTGCTACAATTCTTTCATACACAAGCATGAGCACACAGAAAATCTGTTTTTCTGTCAAAACATTCATAGATAAATCTTGTGTTTTTCAATGATTGAATGGAAGTCCTGAGGAGTCATCATCAAACCAGCTCCTTAAATTGTACATTCGTTGTACACAGTAACTTTGTGTTACTGACAGGCATTCCTAACTGTTTCATTTGTTGAATCAGGGTTACCACGTTCATTATATCTGAATTTGAAAAGATTCGGGTATATACAGTTCATGATTCAGTTATTCAGATCAAAGAGCGGTGACTGTCAAATTATCATTGTAAGGGGAGATTGTTATTTGAATACAAAGTGGGTGATCAAAGACTGTGTCGAAATTGAAGATGTTTTGATGATCATGATGCTCACAATCATCAAAAAGGGGAAGACATTTACAAAGATTCAATTTCAAAGCCATGAAGAGTTGTCAAAGTGAAAAGACTTGTGAAGAAATTCTGAGAGTTCAAAAGTCAATTCAAAATGCTTCCGCTAATTCAAAGTCAAAAGATTCTGAAGAAAGATTATTCAATGATAAATCAAGATTTGTGAAAGTTTGTTTTTCTGAAGACAGTCCAGAAATCACAAGAGATGAAGATACAAGATCAGAGATTCCTCAAAGTTGTTTCTATGTTCAAAGCCAGTTATCAAAGTTGTTTCAAAGATGTTCAAAGTTTGTGAAAGATGTTCAAAGTTTGTGTAAGATGTTTCAAAGTTGAAGTTTCAAAGGAGTTTTTCAAGAATTCCGTTTCGTGTTCAAGACATGTTGACTTTCAAAGCTACAAAGTGTTAAAGATATTTCAAGATTCTTCAAAGGCCAAAAGTCTAAAGACTGTTAAAGCTTCAAAGTTCAATGTTCAAGAGACAAAAGCAGAAGAATCAAGAGCTGAAGACTAGTGTCAATTTTTTATTAAATCTTGAATACAAAGGGGGAGATTGTTAAGTCTAAATATTGTATCCAAGATTTAATTAGAAAAGTCAAACTGTAAAAGTCAACAATGTCAAAGTCTTGTAAAAGTCAAAGTTGTATTTGTTTACTTAGCCTTTAAGTCTTTGTTAGTTTAGGTGGTATAAATAGGGATATAGCTTGTATTTTCCTTAAGCATGTCATTGTAAAAATTCTCTTTGAGAGCATTCTAAGAATATGAAGTGAGATCCATGACACAAACTCTCTCTCTACTTTCTCTCACTAGAATCGGATTGTTCTTGGATTATCAATTTGCTTTATTGAATATTTGAAAATTTTATTACAAGTAGCAAATGAATCATTTTTACAAAGTTTGTCTACATTTTGATCGTCATTAGTCGCAGATTCATCCGATGTCCGCTTGACCCTCCATATCTGCTTTGTTGGAGTGCTCAAAGTCCTATCTGAAATATTTGAATCAGAAGAATTAGAATTTTCAGAAATAACAGAAACTTGTTTCTTTGACTTCTTTGACCTTCTTTTTTTACGCTTTGTTTTATAATAATCATCATTTAGCGTAAAAGATTCATCAAGAATTTTGGAATTAAGATTTGAATCAGAAGAAGCAATTTTACCTAAGAAACCCAACTGATCAGACAATAAATCTGAACTTACCTTGGAGTCAGAAAAATTTTGAGAAAAGTTTTCAGATTTTAGAACTTTCTTTTTGTTTTCTTTAAAATCAGAAGAAAGACCAGAAACAGAATGTTTTTGAGAAATTAATTTATCTTCAAGACTTGAAGTCATAAAAGAAAAAATAACATCTGATTCAATTTCTCTTTGAATATGTTGTTCTTCTATTTTATCTTCAAGATCAATGATTTTGCTTTCTAACACTAATGGAGGAATATATCTCTTATAATCATAAGAAACTAGATATATATTTTCTTTATTAGTGTAAGTAGAACATATATCAAAATAATCATCAGACAATGAAGATTTAATAGGAGAAATGTCATTTAAACTGTTTCTGTTCTTCTTTGATTTTTCGGGAAAATATTTGGCATTTTCGCGCGTGTAAACAGAAGTAATTTCCTTTTTCTTGTTATTCATCCTTTTCTCATTTTCGATTTCTAACACTTGTTTTTCATTCATCCAATCAATTTTAAATTGAGGAGCATATTTAGCAAGAGTTAGATAATCATATTTATATAAAGTAGGGGATTTTTCTATAGCATTGTTTAAACAATGAGGATTTTCAAAACCAAGTCCCCGTTTTTCTTTTATAGACTCATAACTCCGTGGTTTGTTCAAATAAATAGTTTGCTCAGTCTGATTCCTTCGATATAATTTTTCTTCCAACTCATTTATTTTATCTGAAAAACTATCTTTTAATTTGGTCATTTCAGTCAAAGAACCAAGATAAGTCATATTTGATTTTTCTAAATCATCCAATTTCTTTTGAAAGATATCTTTTGTATGATCCAAAATAGATTTTTCATCTTTCAAAGAAATTTGTAATTTATCAATCAAATTTGACTTTTCTGAATTTAATTGTTTTTCAGATAATAACTTTGAGCGTAAATCATGTAAAGCAGTTATAATAATGTTCATCTGTGAAGAAATAAATTTGAAATCAAAATCAAAAGGTACCTCATCTTCATCAGTGTCATCATCATCACTCTGATCATCTCCGATAAAACACATATGAGCAGTCTCCACATTATCAGCTTCATCATCGGAGTGATCTAGCCAAAATTCTTCTTCAGCTAGCAAAACTGTTCCATTCTCTCTCTTTTCGGCCAGTTCCATTTTCTTCCGATAATATGCCGAATCCCGAACTTTCTTCACTCGACACTCCTTAGCAATGTGACCCGACTTTCCACAGTTAAAGCAAGCAGCTGCTTTCTAACCTCGGGCACTTCTACATTCTGAGACCCAGAAGTGAAGCGAAGATTGTTGGAACCCGAATGATGTTGGAACTTCTTCTGATAGTGTTGAGAGAGAAGAACCATAGCTTTCTGAAGTGCCTCGCCATCATCATCAGTTGCACCATCATAAGCATTCTCAGATAATACTTGTTCAGCTAGTTTACTTGTAAGAAGTGCAACCGGATACACTGTCTTCTTATTTTTCTTGTCAAGTTTGGCCTTTTTATCCTTGACAATGCATTCATCTGTCATCAGAATCTCGTAAAGCTCTTGGATTTGCATAGAAGATATCCTGACATCATTCCTCAAGCGATGACAAGATTTGTTCCATTCCGGTTGAAGGGCATTGAGGAACTTCAGATTTGTCTCCAGCTCAGTCTTTTCCACTTTGATCTTTCGCAGATCGTTCATCACAATGCAAAACCTGTCAAAGATAAGCTTTAGAGTCTCATCGTCCTTTGCTTTGAACTCCTCAAAATTTTTCATGTAGCGCGTCTCATCGTCCTTTGCTTTGAACTCCTCAAAATAAATAGTTTGCTTTGACCCAAGCATAATCTTTTCTAATGAGTCCACATCATCTTTGGATCATGCTTGAAACAATCAATTCGATTGTAAATGGAGTTAGGCAATGCTAGCATCAGAGTGGACTTTGCTTATCTATCGGCTTTTTCTCGTTTAACCTCTTTGGCAGTCAAGGGAATATCATTCTTAGATTTGATGAATGGTCCTTCAGTAAATGACTTCATCATGTTCTCTCCGTTTGCTTGACGCTCTATGAAGTTAATAAATCGGTCTTGCCATTGAGTGAACTCATTTTCATTGATCAGAACTGGAGGACGAGTATTTGTTCCCAATTGCATCATAATATCATCCTTGTAAAAACGAGCTTGAAACGAGAACTTTGACATATCCATATCTTCAGAAATCCAGAGAAAAATTCTAAGTCTTGAACACAGAGAAACTGGCGCAAACTTGATATTTGCGCTAACAGTGGATGGCGCACAATGAGATTTGCGTGAACAGTGACTGGCGCAAACTTAGATTTGCGCAAACTTGCTTTTGCGTGATACGATGATGACGAAAACCTTTCTTCGCGTGACAAGTAAGTGGCCCAAAATTGATTTGCGTGAGACGATGATAGCGCAAACGTTGTTTTGCGTGAGGAGTTGATAACGCAAAATTCACTTATGTTTTGCGTTAGATGATGTTACTTTGCGCGAGATGATGATAAAGAGAACCTTTCTTTGCTTGAGCAATAGGTGGCGCAAAAGTAATTTGCGCAATGAACTGCTAGCGAAAAACTAAACTTTTCACGAGAAGGCTAAGATCTGAACTTGGCGAAAACTTTTGCAACCTTAGTATGATCTGGCGCAAATCTCTGATGAACTCGCGCAAACCTGATGAACTCGTGCAAAACTCGGATCTGGCGCAAAGACGATGAAAAAACTCAGAATTCTCCAAAATTCGATTACAAAACCGAATTTAATGACAAATTCTCACACAAATATGTTCGAAAAACAGTTTCTAAACACCTTGAATCAAACAATTCAATAAAAACTCGCAAAATCAAGAAATTTTGAAAAGAACAGTACGCTTCAAGAACTTTTCCAGAAATTCGAAAAACCTCAAATTTGAAGATCAAAAATCGATTTTCTTGCAATATGATGTGAATCAAATATGTTTTACAATCAAAACCGAATCCAACAAACCAATTTTCAAGAAAATTCGATCACAATTCACCAAAAAATTTTGAAAAAAAATCAGAAAATGAGATTTTCTTGATAAAAATCAAGAAAATCGATCAAATTTTCTAAATTGTTTTCAAAATCAGATTGAAAAACTATTATCTCAATTCTCTTTGATTCAGATTAGCTCTGATACCAAATGATAATCCCAAAATCAACTAAATCATAGAGAGAGAAAGTAGAGAGAGAGATTTGAAGCGCAAATGTAGAATCTCTATTAGATGTGCGTGAATGACTTACAAGGAACAAAGCCACAAGGGACTTAAATACCCTTGGATAATAAAGAACAAATAAGCCCTCTAAACACAGTATTAGACCAAGCCTATAAATACAATGATTACTATAAAATCAGACTTAACAGATACAACAACATAGGCACCAAACACCCTTCTATATCTATGACACACCTTTCAATCACATCTTCAATAAACACCTGATTATCATCAGTTGTTTCTACTTCTAACATCCGCTCCAAACATTTGGATTTTACTCTCATACATTTCACAAAATCAGGGGACACAAAAGAGCAGTTTTCCCCTGAATCAAATAACATCTTAGTGCAAATAGAGTTCACCAGAAATGTACCTATCACCACATCCGGAACCTCCTCCATCTCCATCGTTGTCATATGAAATTCCCGAACCTTCGGACGTGCCAACTTTAACCTCCTTTCCTCCCTTTTGCCATCGTCACGATCCTTAGCTTGAACTGGCCCACTCTTTTTCACTTGCGAACAGTCCGATCGCAGGTGATCAGGAGAACCACACTGATAACACGACCTCTTGCTCGGGAAATCTCTCGACATATGGCCCGACATTCCACTTTGGAAACATGACCTCGTCTCCGCCCCACATTCCCCTCGATGCATGCGTCGACACTTCCCACAAGGTTTGTCTCTTACTCCACGATCTCGTGAATCTAGCCTGAAAGTCTTTCCTTTCCTTGCATCAATTCCTGATCCATCCCATTTCCTCTTGTCCCCGAGTCTCTCCGTCACTTGACGGTTCTTTTCCTTTTCAGTTATCTCGGTCGCATTGATGGTCGTTTAAAAGGTGGTAGGATTCCTTGTCGAAACTAGTTCTCGAATGCTGCTCTTCAGTCCATAAATGTACCGCTCCACCTGTCTCTCTTCATTCGGTACATACAATTCTGCGAAACAAGATTTTTCAATAAGAAGTGTATTCCAGCACTATCATCTCTTTTTTCTCTAGACCTAAGAACTCATCTTCCAACTTCTTGATTGCCGCCAACGGGCAAAACTGAGCCTTGAACTTCTTAACAAACGTATCCCACTCCATATTCTTTGCCGCAAACTGAGCCTTGAACCTCTTAACAAACGTATCCCACCGGAAGACAGTGTCCGACTTCAGCATAGACATGGCATACAACACCTTGTCCCCCTCCGCACATTTACAAGTATCAAAAGCCAGTTTCATCTCCTTAACCTACTTCATTGCTAAAACCAGGACGCACTCCCCTTTGTAGGTAGAAGGCTTGCATGAGGATAATGCCTTGTAGTTGCATCCCTTAGATGCGGACACATTCACCACTAGATTTGTCGATGTGGAATGATTACCTACTTCAGTCTGAGGTGGGCTAGACATCTCGACGCCCTCCTTACTCTCACTCTTGTCCCTGCTTCCCGATACCAACCTCTCTTGTTGTGCCAACAAAGCCTGTAAAGTCTCCTAAAGTTTTCTCATCTCGGTGGCAAAGGTCTCTTTGGTCACAAAGGCTTGAGCTCAACCCCGAACTCGACCCCTTGCATTCCCCTGGCCTGTCCCAGTAGCAGAGCTTTATTTCTACGTCACCTCCACGTCTGTCAGCACTTCGAAACTTCTCGACCTACGAGGGACACGGGTCCCTGACCGACCTCGGGACCCAATGGTGGTCTCCTCAACTTGGGTCTTAGCCCTTTAGGATTGACTCCCTCGGCCCCTTCCGCGACCCCTTCCCCTCCCATGAGTAGTCGCTTGCCTAGGTGGGTCTACCGGCCCTTCAGCGAGTACCCCATTGGTTGGGATTGCCACCTCAACAGGCACTGACCTGCTCCTTGTTGATCTTTCCGACATGACGAGAACTGAAATAGGCACACATAACAAACACTCCACCATAACGTCGTATAATAAGGCCATTTAAGCACATGCATGTATCTGTAAATTTGCAATTACATTGGTTGGGTGTAATTCCAAATTTACCTTACGTGATAGCCCTTGCTACCTTATCATTAGTGCACCTAGAGTGATTTTCCTAAAGGCATCCTATATCTCGGTTGTGTCCCACAACTCCCAGTTTAAGTTTAGGCCCGTCCGGTCACCTATATCTCTCAAACTATGGCTCTGATACCAAATGTAACACCCAATAACAAGCATAACGAAAGATCGCAACAAATCCCATAATGGGTCCCGTTACAACACAAAAAAATTAAAGGTCTTTGAAAATAGCAGACAAAAACAGTCTACTACAGCCGATATGTCTAAAGCTACCGCAATTATGAATGTCTACTAAACCGACTACCTTCAACTTCTAGCCTTTAAACTTTTTCCTTCCCTTTGGAAGAAGCACCACCAACTCCTTTACCTGAAAACGGTTTTGGTTTATTGAAAATGGGAGTTGGACCATAAGGCCTAGTGAATTATCTTACGACTACCATAAACAACAAAATGTAATACTTTCATAGCCATAGTAATTATTAAATTAGATGACAGTTAATACTACCGAGACCGGTCCATAAAAGGAACTACTCCGTGATTCAATCTCCATCACCACCGTGATGTCCACATTTGGGGCCCCAAGTAGATCCCCATTTTGGTCCCCCAGTAGATGCCATATCCGTGTGCGCGAGAAACGGATTCAAGGCCCACGACTCACTCATTCCCTCGAGGCTTTCCACAATCCAAGATAATTGATAGCCCAACGAATGTACAATTCACTAGGATAACATAATAATAACAAATAATACAAAAAGGTTTATCATCGTTCAAAAAAATTAGTAAGCCTTCAAGCTCCATTCGCCAACTATACAACCACACGGTTCAAGATCTTAAAGTCTTAAATAAGTAAACATTTTCCATAAGAGAGGGGAGAGTACTAAGGGAACTCACCTGACTGACAGAGTGTTGGCACTAACACAAGAACCTACTTCCGATAACCCGAACGCCTATAAAATCGGAAAACAGAATTTAATTGAATTCAAAATTTGCTTGACGTAAAATCGGCTTTATTGACCAACCGAACCACCCCTGCCTCCCGAGCCATCCGGGTCAGGAGATGCCCGGTTCCCAACCCTGTCGGGATGACTCTCGGTCCACGCGACCTTACTCCCGGTTGAGCGGCCCCTTCTGGGTTGGATTCCCGGTCCGAGCGCCTACCGGGTTCCCTTCCCGATCATCGGCCTCCTGGGTTGCCTTCCCGGGTCATTGGCCTCCTGTTGGGTTCCTAATTCTTCACATACGCCAATTTCTTGGCTTCCACACGTTGGGTTCTCGGTTCCTTCACCACCGGTTTACCGACCCCCGGGTTGGGCTTACCGGGTGGCGATTCTTTAGCCCTCGATTTACAAAGGGTTTTCACCCCCTTTACGATGCAATCACCAAAACTATCAATCTCTCAAAACTTGTAGACGTAAACTCTAAACTAATCACTACCTCTATTTTAAAATCAACTATCCCCTTCTAAAACAAGATATCAACACCCAAACATTCTTTGAAATGAGGGTGTGGATTTCTTTCCAAAACGTCTTCTTTTTCTTTGTTCAACATTTAATACTACAAGAGAGGAGAAAGTTAGAGTGATGAACAACTTACTTGCAACAATAGAGTCTCCCAAAAAAACTTCCAATAGTCTCCCTTGCTTAGACACTCTAGGACCTCTTTCCTTTCTCCCTTCTTGATGACGGCTCCAACATCTAGAGGATTAGGGTTTTCCTTTTTCCTATAAATGCCATTTCTCAACAAATTGCACGTTAGTCCACTTTTCCCTTTTTCAATTTTGCCCTCACTTTCCAAGAATCTACACACTAAAGCTTGGTTATTACAAGATGGATGTCATATTGAAGAGCACGGAATTCTCATTTTTTTGATATAATTTATTTGATTAAATTATTAGTAATTTTTAAGATAATTTATTTTAAACTTTAAGGGGTAAAAACTTTTAATTAAAAAAGAAAATAAAAATTCAAATACGGTAGACGTAGGATTGAAATGAACTTCTTTTTTTTATTCCTCATCATCTTAATTAATAATTTTATTTAAACACTCTATTTAATGTGAGTTGTTGAGATCGATCCACATGTTCATAATGAAAATAAATTTTGCAATTAGACTTTCCTCTCTCTCTCTCTCCCTATATATATATATATAGGGTCAGGTTCACGTGAGACCAAGCTGTTTCCGTGAGACCGCGTGAGACCAAGCCTTAAAACATGAAACTTCACACCGAAATATTGTGAAGGTAAAAAACATTCGAACATTCATAATGTAATCACACTATGAAGGTAAAAAAAACCTAAACCAAGTTAAAAAAATCAAACATTCACAGATAAAAGATTGTGAAGGTATATCCGAACCTTCACAGTGAAGACGCTATGAAGATAAAAAAAACGAACATTCACAGAAAAAAACACCGTCAACGTAACATTTACGGTGTTTTCCCTATGAAAAGTTCTATTTTTTCTTTACATTCACAGTTTTTTGGTGTGAAGTTTCATACTTTAAAGCTTGGTCTCACCGGTCTCGTGGAAACTGTTTGGTCTCACGCGAACTTAAGTCTATATATATATATATATATATATATAGTGAATTATATCCATACCCCCTCCTGTAGGGGGTATGTGAGTGAGGTAAGGGGAGGTATGTGAGTGACATAAGGGGGTATGGGGGTTTGTGAGTGAGGAGCAACTCTTCTCAAAATCTCACTCAAAAGGTGTTGAGTTGGAATCCCATTCTAATTCCAACTAAGGATTATTGTGGTACATGCCCCCTACAGGAGAGGGTAGGAATAACAATCCCCATATATATATATATATATATATATATATATATATATATATATATATAGAGAGAGAGAGAGAGAGAGAGAGAGAGAGAGAAATAATTTCTTTTTGAATATTAACACCTTTTAAATAGAATTATTTATAAATTTATCTATTTTTATTAACAATATATGTATTATGGTACACAATTTATTGTTTTGTTTTATTAAACAATAGTTTTTAAAGAACTTTGTTGTTTCTAGGTTGATTTGATTTAGAAAATATACCACACTTGTCAGGATCGAATTCTCAACAAGAATTAATTCTCAGAAACAATATCAAAGAAGTTTGCGGAATAACACTTTGATATTTAATCAAACAGAAAATCAAAACAAAATATAATCAACAAACTGTAAACTTGTATTGAATGCTTTGAAGTTACCAGATTACACACTCAACCTCAATATTGATGAACAGGCTCACCAATACGAATTCTACTTCTCTAGAATTAGGATCTATGTCTTGAGGTTGATTTTCTCTCTCAAAGAATAAAAACAAAAGTTCTCCCTTTAATCTATTCTATACATTCTATACATATACTAGTCAAAAGATAATTACAATAATTAAACAAATCTTCAGTATATCTTCCATGTATATCTCAAAGCTTCCATAATCTTCAGATTATCCAGCTGTCATTCTTTCCATCCGAATCTCTTAAGCAGCACTAACCATGATCAGCAGCATTAACTTCTTCTAGCAGCATTAACTACTAAGCAGCACTAACTACTAGCAGTACTAACTAGGTAAGCAGTACTAACTTTGTTCAAGCAGCACTAACTTTGACTAGCAGTATTAATAGTACTAGCAGTAGTAATACTCAGCAGTATTAACCTTAAAGTCTTCTAGCAGTATTAACTCTGAACCAGCAGCATTAACCATACTTGAGTTTTTCTTCAGTTCCCACTTTTTGTGAACGGAAATGAGAACGTACTATATATTTTTAAACATTATTTTCAAAAAAAAATATTTAGTTTTTTTTTTTTGTTTGACGATGGCACACTTATTTTTAAACATTATTTTTTTTGACGGAAAAGAGAGATTTAAAAAGTAGGTTCTTGAAAAAACAACTTTTTCCTAATCCTACTTTTAAAATATTTCTTTTCGTCTACAAAACTTTTAAAAAAAAGCTTAATAAAAACTACTTTAAAAAATATAATATGCTCTTATTTTCATTCACAAAAGTTATAATATATTTCCTAAATCAAGTCAAACTAGAAACCAAACATAATTCTTTTAATTGTAATTCATTTTCTTTTAGAAACTACTATTTAATAAAACATTAAAAAATTGTGCATCATAATAGATATAGTTGTAAATAAAAATAGATAAATTTATAAATAATATTATTTAAAATTTAAAAAGTGTTAAAGAAAAATCCAAATAGAACAATAATAATGAATCT
This sequence comes from Arctium minus, assembly GCA_954870635.1. Lineage (NCBI taxonomy): Eukaryota > Viridiplantae > Streptophyta > Magnoliopsida > Asterales > Asteraceae > Arctium > Arctium minus. The sequence continues at coordinate 103,989,437 of OX941084.1, read as the reverse complement.
GTAATTCTCATTAATCAAAAGTCCTTTAAATAGGGATGAGTTACAAGTAGATAGTTAGGAGATATTTCAGTTCTAATGTAACTCTTATGTACTTATATCTATATCTATCTTTATCTCTATCGTCATATCTTTTAGACGATGGCACACTTATCCTACAACATTCCCCCTTGTGACGAGTTAAAGAAGTGAAGGTGCACAATTGTTGCCTCGTTAAAACCTTACGCCAAAATAAAAACACGGTGGGAAAAAATAAAAGTCTGAGGAAGGAAAGAGTACAACGCACCAAGTTCTTTGCAATACATAAACTTATCCTCCAGTCTAGTTGATAGTCCCAATTTCAAGTTCTAATTGCTATACAAACACAATCAAGATGAGAATCTAAATCACATTCATTGATTTCAATCACATATCTCACATTTTACAATCTCATATGCTTTCTCTCTCTAAACTCTCTCACTAGAATGATATTCTAAACACCTCTTCTCTAATTCGTGTACATCTGAATTGTTACAAAATGACATACACGCTTACAACTGAATTCAAACAAAGGCATCAAAGGTATTTATACCCACAACAAATACAAAGAAACAAAATACAATTACATTGACTTTGAATTTATTAACAAAAGACTTTGACTTTAAGTGAGAGTTGACTTTTAGCCTTTGACTTCATGACTTTTGATCTTCAATCTTTATGATCTTGAATCCAACAAATATGTGCTCTAACAATTTCCCCCTTTGGATCAAGATCATTACTAAAAGATTTAGCAATGCGATCTTCTCTCTTTAAGCTCGATTTGATTAAGCTCCCCCTTTGATCAACCTTTATCTTCTCTTGTAATCTCCCCTTTTATACAAATATGATTTACAAACTCCCCCTTAACACAATGAAATTCTTCTTTGATAAGCTTTGTTCTTCAAAAACATTCAGCAATCTTCCCAACGTCTGATCTTCAAAAATAGTAACATTATCTCCCAAAGGTTGTAACCAAACCTCTTTTAGACATAACACTCTTTGCTCCAGCAAAAATTATCTTCAACAATTCTATTGCTTTCATATTTCAACAATCTTGAATATTTTCACCCAACTTTAACACAAACTCTTGATTCGGACATTTCTTTTTCATTCAAACTCTTTCAAACATTTCTTGAACTCTTCTCCCCCTTTTTGATGATTTGAGCATCGATATCATCAAAACTTTCTCCAAGAAATGTCTTTGAAAACTTTCTGACCACTGATCTTTCAAACTGAGCCTCTGATTCACCGTCAATCCGAACAATGTATTCATCCAGATCTTTTCAAATCTAGACAAAATAATCGTGTAACACCTGAATCAACAAATGATTCAGTTAATATGTCTGTCAGTAACACGAAGTCACTGTGTGTAACAAATACACAATATAAAGGAGCTTTTTGATGTTCACTCCCCCAGGGCTTCCATCCAATCATCGAAACACCACAAGGCAATTTCTATGAATGTTATGACAAAGAAACGAATTCTTTGTATGTTCGTGCAAGTGTAGAAAGAATTAAGCACGAATAATTGCTTTTATAAAGGCTCAACATAGTGTAAACCACTGAGACAACAGTAGATAAACACAGACTCGATGTGCATGATTGAAGTGCGAAGGTGGGGCAGACTTCCTTCTTTTCAATATCCAGATTTTCCAAATGAAAACCAAATAGATTATATGTTGCGTCCCCAGAAAAATATGAAACATTTCCTTTTTAAGAAGAAAATGAGTGGTTGGTGGGGTTTTGTCAAGAGTTGGCATGGGCTATTTGCCTGTTTCAATAATGTTCACCAAGAATTGTGAAACATTAGTAATGTGGCTACCCGGCTCAGAAAGTAGTTGGTGCAGAGTTTGATATTCTTTTACTCTGATCTCACACCCTCTTTCTTTTTATCATTAAGCGCACAACTAACCAAACTCCCTTTTCCATTTTACCTCATCACACCCACACATATTTCTTTTCGACTCCTCACACTCAATCTCTATGGAGTAACTTCTTGGGTAAAAATCACTGGTTAACGTGATTCCATAGAAGTTTCAATTAAGTCCTAGCACAAAGAATCCATAATATCCTAATAAGCATGTGTTGCTCGAAATGGTTTAACTTTAACAGTTAAAGCTCAAATACAAATGTCAGATGAATGTATGCTCAGAAAATAATCATGAAGATATGAGCATTTTAAACATTGAAAATATTGCAAACAAGTAAATGGAAATGAATGAACATGAATAAAGAGACTTGTTTGAAAATCTGACATTGTATGAAAAATGATCAGAATCAAATGATATAAGAATAATGGATATTTTCTATACGAACCAAGATATAGACATTCTTGAAATGACGTTCAGAAATGAAATATCGCTCAAAATTCAATGAAATACAAGCGGGGTGTCTTACCATCGAAAATATGTTTCAATTATGAGATATGGTAAGAACAATTTGAACAAAAATTCAAACCGGTGTGTGTGGATACTTGAAAGTATATAGAAAAGACAATACACAAGTATTTATCTTTGGAAACACACGGTTTGTAAAATATTGAAGCACAAAAATTATGAAAATTATTTAAAATCACACTTCCAATTCATGAAATCTGTTTAAGAATCAGGAAGTGGTTTGAACATTTAAGAACATGTTTTCTATATCGGAAAGTTGTCCTTCTTTCAGATACATTTGAGATTAAGATAAGAAATTTACCTTTTCTCTCAATCTCAATTCACATAAAGTCAGCTTAAGTCAAAATGATATGATCTTGTAAGCTTCTCTCATCCTGCACAAGTCTCAAAGTCTAGTCAAAACAAATTTTATTCACAAAATTTATTCGAAAAAATAAAAGACATAAAGCAATAAAATGATTAAAGTACGAGTTCTGATCAGAAATAATCAGAAATCATAATCCTTTTACTCCCCCTGAAATTATGCATCTAAAATATGTCAGTTATAAAACACATTATAAAGATCTACAACTCCTTTTGGAATGTAGTTCGTCATATCTATCGGATGCAAAAATTTCAGAAAAATATGTACTCCCCCTTGAAGGTTGATATCCTCGTTGGAGTATCGGAGTACAATCTCTTATATCAGCCCGGGAGTATCTTTCTTTAAGCATTGAAGTCCGGGTCCTGAACTGTAGTATTCAGAAGCCACACTTCGTTGAAGTACGGGTTCTAAGATGATGTACTTAGAAGCCTTGGTTCTCTTACTCTCCCTTTACTGTAGGTGCCTGCAACACAGAATCATCTTTCGGTTTTGGTACCCACTGGTATTTGGGTCCATAAATGTTAGTTGCAGTTCTTATGGGAGTAATCGAGTAAGAACCATACCAGTAATGATCACTCGTTTTATGAACAAAATCATAAGTACGACAATAAGAACAATACCTCTTTTTAGATAACCTGATCAATTGATCTCTCGAATAAGCAAGATCAGGTTTACCTTTTAGCACTTTGTTCTTCTTGACTGTTGATGCATGTATACATGATTTGTTACTTGTCTTCTCTTCCTTCTTTCCTTTCTTTTCTTTCTTCTTCTCATCATTCTTCTTATCTTCAACTGGTTTTACTCTCCATACCAGCTTTTCTTCTTCATATCTTCTTCTTCTCCTTCTTCTTTATGTATTTGAACCATCTACATTTTGATCATAGAAAATGTTAGTAGTACGAATCTGAACAAATGAATTAACTGACCTTCTTGAAGAAACAGTTTTCAAATGTGAGCTTGAGGCTGGCTTGTTAGAACCAACTAAACTATTTCTAGGTGTGTGGATTTTTGACTCTGGAGTCGTTTGCTCAGTCACCACCACCTTGAAAACAATCTTTTCAAGCTCTTTAACCTTTGACGAATAACTGTCTCTTTGTAACACCCTGAATTTTCATTATACATATCGTTGTAATCTTGTGTTTAACCATTGTCGTTATCACCGTTAATAGTTTATCGTTCGAATGCGTGGTTTTTGGTGAAAATGTGAACTTCCAGTGAGTTTCGCGACTTGCTCGCGACTTGGAGTCGCGGCATAAGTCGCGATGCCCACTGTTGATTATGGGTTTACGAGCTTCGCGACTTGCATGAGAGAGATAGTCGCGGCATTAGTCGCGAAAGCCTCTGTTGGTTTTAGGGTTTTATGGCACGGGAGAGTTATGCCGCGAGTTGAGGTCGCGGCATAACCCGCGAATCCCCCTGGACCGACTTAAGGGTTCAGTTTCCAAAATATCTCATTTCTCTCAATCTCTTTCTCTCTATTCTCTCTCTAAATTTCAATTCTCTCTAGAGTTTGGTGTTTATTATCTAGTTTTCGATCCGAGATTCCGGTGTAGAAAGCTTCGACTTGTCAAGAGGGTCGATGTCTGGTTTTCCGGGTTTTATCCTAAAACCTACTGGTGAGTTCTTACTATCATTTTAAACTTTATACATATCAAAAGTTACCTTTTGGAACTCCTATATATCTCAATGGTTTCAGATTTAAGTTTTCTACATATTTGATATAACTTGAGTTTTGGGAGATTTTAGGGTTCCCGATAATTGTGTTTACTAAAATGATGGATCTTATCTTAATGATGTAAAATGATGTTTACTTGTACATTATGTGGATATATGAAAAAAATGTTTAAGAACTCATTTTAATGATTATCAGATGTATATAACTGACTGAGAACATAAACAATTAATGCCTCAAGTGTATAATGACCGAACATTGCAATCATTCTCTTATCATCATCTGATATGAGCTCATTAATGAGAAAATCTTTTGCATTGATGCTTGGTTGTTTTCATTCTTACCAGAAGTTGAACTAGAAATGACATTTTGTTTATAAAATGTGTTTATACCATATGTTTATTTATGGTTGGTCACATATGTTGTTGTGACGAGTCTGTACCATTACTAGCGGATCCCTAGGTTTTGAGTCGACTGTATTGTTGGGATGTCACATTCCCCATTTTGTAGCTATGGATGCATATGATCCTCGGGGGCAACTTGGTACGGTTATGTGAGGCCGAATACTAGCCATGGTTCATAGTGATCCTAGTGAAGGAGTATACATTGGTTTTGCTTGGGGCTAGATCTCACGTTGTAGCACGGACTTATGTGTTCTTATCCTTGGATTCCAATTGTTTAGCTCATAACTCGGATTTTGGCCTACTTTGTGTTACGCCACAATCCTTGGTAAAATGTTTTATCGTTGGTCATTTGATGACATGTTTATAACGAAAAAGCCCAGTTGTGGCAAAGGTTTCAATTGTAAGATTAAACCTCTTTGGAAATATTATCTTATGATACAAATGTTTATATCTTTTGAGCTTTATAAACTGTATGTTCTCACCAGGCTTTAAGTCTGACACTTTTTCTCAAATGATATGTATAACAGGTTTCCCTTAGCGGTGGGATGCACTGGGTTTTGAGAGACGAGTTGGGTCTCGAGGCATTTTTGAGATGACTAAAGTGTGTTGATAGTTGGGCATTGTTAAGTCCCATTCTTTTGATGAATTTTGGATTATCAACTGATGTAATCTAGATAGTTATGTTTAGATTAGTTTGTTGATGAATTCTAAATCCGTACAGGTTTTTGTAAAAGTCTTAAGGACCGATACACTTCTTGAGAAATTTATAGCAATACAGATGTCATATTGCCTTATTTTTGAAGTTTAAATTTACTCTAAATTTTAGGATGTTACAAGTTGGTATCAGAGCTCTAGTTTAAGTGAACTAGGCATGAATGTAAGATGTCCAGACTTAGACCGAGTATGATAAGAATTGATCTGTGAGATCGGGTAGAGCTTCTAAGATGGGTTGGTCTTAGAGTCAACGGAAAGTGCGTTTATCAGGCGTTGTGGCAATCGTGACGAGAACCTTTATGTGTTATATGTTCATAATCTCACTTAGATAATGTTATTATGAGGATATCATACGTAAGTGTGCTTGGATTTCTATTGTTATGACGATTGGTAATGTGGTTGTACGTTTCCTTTATGTTTATTCCAACTCTCTCTTATCTCTTTTCCTGTTTTGTGAAGCAGTTTGGCATGGTGAATACGCGTGGTAGACCGCATACGCGTGTTGATGGTTTGGAAGCGACAGCCTCCACCGCTGGTCAATCGGAGGGAGCTGAGGTTGTTGTGCGACCACATGTTCAGCAAGGGCTAGGTGGGGGGCCAGAGGTCATTCCGCGAGTAGACCTGGCTTCGTCCCACCCAGTCATCAGGGATGCTAGTTCCCCATCTGAGTTGATGGCCAGCATGATGTTGGCAATGAGGGAAGAGATGGCAAAGCAGCAAGAGTTTCTGCTGAAAGTGATTGAGGACCGCGATGTGAACAATCGGAGGAGTCAGACGGTTGTGGAAAACATTGTAGCAGGTCCTGGAGGCGCTGGTGCAGGGGTCAGGGCTGAGGAGCACGGGATTGTTGGTGCTCCGGGAAATAGGAAAAGTTGTTTCTACAAGTCCTTTCTGGGTTGCGGACTGCCAGAGTTCTCTGGTTCCGATGACCCAATCATGTGTGTGAAGTGGATTCGAGCGGTCGAGCAAGCTTTTGGCTCTTCCGAATGCGGAGATGATCAGAGGGTGCGATTCGGTACCCAACTGCTGAGGGATACTGCGCTCATTTGGTGGAATGTCATTCAATCCACCCTATCTCCTGCTGTGTTGGCTCAGTTGTCTTGGGCCGAATTCAAGAAAAAGTTGTTAGAAGAGTTCTGCAATGAAAGAACAATGGACCGAATCGAGAAAGAATTCCGGTCTCTGGTAAAGGGAAGCCTGACGGTGAGGGAGTACACTCGTCAGTTCATGGAGAAGCTTGATCTGGTGGGGCACGCTGCCCCAACAGAGAAGGATAAGATGAAGGCCTATCTGAATGGCCTACCCGCGGACATACAATCTATGGTCCACAATTCTAAAGCTTCTAACCTCCGCGAGATGGTTGAAGAAGCTCAGTACATGGAAGAGATATTCGCAAGGAACAAAGCTGAGAAAGCTGTAGTGGTGGATGATAAGAGAAAGTGGGAGAGCAATTCTGCTCATCCCAAGAGATCACGACCTTTTGGCGGAAACCGAAACTTCAGCAATCAGCAGGAAGCTAGGTGGTGCCACAAGTGTCAAACTAAACACCACGGTGACTGTAACACCACTTCTCATACTTGTTATAAGTGTGGGAAGCCTGATCACACTATCAGAGATTGCCCGGTCAGAGGACTTGTCTGTTATGAGTGCAAGGCACCGAGGCACGTGAAAAGAGATTGCCCGAAGCTTGTGTCGGGTAGCACGCCAGCAAGGAAGGAGAACCCTCCTAGGGTTCCGGGACGAGCATTTCAGATGACGGCCGATGAAGCCAAGGCATCCGCTGATGTGGTATCGGGTACTTTTCTTATAAACTCTGTATCAGCTCGTATTTTATTCGATACAGGTGTCAGTTTCTCTTTCGTATCTGATTTGTTCTGTCAGAAGATTTCTATGCCCACTACTAGTCTTGAGGATGCATTAGTGGTAGAAATAGCCGATGGTAGTCAAGTTCTGATCCACGATGTTCTGAAGCAGTGTACTCTTAGTATCGAAGGGAGAGAATTCTCGATCGATCTACTGCCGATGTTAATCGGGGATTTTGATGTTGTGGTCGGCATGGATTGGTTGTCAAACAATCACGCCGAGATCGTATGTTCCAAGAAGTTGATTCGACTTCCCAACCCCTCTGGCGAAGTAATTGCCATCTATGGTGAAAAGAGAAAAGGTGAAGTGGCAATAATCACAATGGCAAAGGCACGCAAGTGCTTAGTAAAAGGATGTTCGTCTTTCCTAGCCTATGTGATCGATGCCAAGTTAGAGAAATCAAAGCTGGAAGATGTGAAGATTATGCGTGAGTTTCCAGATGTATTTCCGGACGACTTGCCCGGGTTACCACCCGATCGTCAGTTAGAGTTTCGGATTGATCTTGTGCCTGGAGCAGCACCAATTGCTAAAGCTCCTTACCGTTTAGCGCCGTCAGAGATGCAAGAAATGATGGCACAACTCCAAGAGCTTTTAGAGAAGGGCTTTATAAGACCGAGTTCGTCACCCTGGGGAGCTCCGGTTTTGTTTGTAAAGAAGAAAGATGGCACGATGAGAATGTGCATTGAATATCGTGAGTTGAACAAAGCTACAGTAAAGAACAGATATCCACTTCCGAGAATAGACGACTTGTTCGATCAACTTCAAGGAGCGGGTTGTTTTTCCAAAATCGACTTACGTTCGGGTTATCACCAAGTGAAGGTGAGTGAAGAAGATGTTCCGAAGACAGCTTTCAGAACGCGTTACGGCCATTACGAATTTCTTGTAATGTCTTTTGGTCTAACGAACGCACCGGCGATATTTATGGACTTGATGAATAGAGTGTGCCGACCATTCCTCGACCAGTCGGTCATTGTATTCATTGATGACATACTCGTGTACTCCAAGAGCGAGTCAGAACACGAACAACATCTACGAGAAGTGCTTGAAGTGTTGAGAAAGGAAAGATTGTACGCCAAGTTTTCCAAGTGTGACTTTTGGCTTAAAGAGGTACAATTTCTGGGTCACGTTGTCACTCGAGACGGAGTGAAAGTGGATCCCTCCAAGATTGAAGCTATGATGAATTGGGAATCTCCCAAGAGTCCGTCAGAGATCCGAAGTTTCTTGGGTCTGGCGGGGTACTACCGGAGATTTATCCAAGACTTTTCGAAAATCGCTTCTTCCTTGACAGTTTTGACTCGGAAGAATGTGAAGTTTGAATGGACCGAAACACAAGAGAAAGTGTTCCGAATACTTCAAAAGAAGTTGTGTGAAGCTCCGATTTTGTCGTTACCTGAAGGGTCAGAAGACTTCGTGGTTTATAGCGACGCTTCGAAAATGGGTTTAGGTTGTGTGTTGATGCACCGGGGAAAGGTAATCGTTTACGCCTCGAGGCAGCTTAAAATACACGAGGAGAACTATCCAACCCACGATTTAGAGTTAGCAGCGGTGGTTTTCGCCCTGAAGCTTTGGCGACACTATCTCTATGGCAGGAAGTGTACACTCTACACTGATCATAAGAGCCTGAAGTATGTCTTTGATCAGAAAGAGTTGAATATGAGACAACGGCGGTGGCTCGAGTTGCTTAAAGATTACGACTGTGAGTTGCTTTACCATCCTGGTAAGGCAAACGTGGTAGCCGATGCGTTAAGTCGGAAGGACTATAGTGGATGTATTCGGGCTACCCATTCGAGAATCGAGTTGGTGTCTAGTTTGTTGAAAAGATCAAAGCATCGCAAGTTGAAGCACTGTTAGAAGAGAATCTCAAAGAGGAAGTCATGACAAAACAGCAGTTGCTCTTAATGGAAGATAGCCGTGGGGTAAAACTGTTCAACGGTCGCGTGTGGGTACCCAAGCTTGGGGGTAACCGTGATCTGTTGCTTGAAGATGCACACAAGTCCAAGTATTCCATTCATCCGGGAAGTACAAAGATGTACAGAGACTTGAAGTTGGACTATTGGTGGCCGGTAATGAAACTTGACGTAGCGCGTTACGTTGAGCGTTGTGTGACGTGTTCGCAAGTTAAGGCCGAACATCAGCGACCGTATGGGAGTCTTCAGTCTCTAGAGATTCCCGAGTGGAAGTGGGAGCATATCACTATGGACTTCGTGACAAAGTTACCTAAAACTCTTCGAGGTCACGATACCATTTGGGTGATAGTTGATAGATTGATAAAGAGCGCTCACTTCTTGGCCATGCGCGAGACATTACCGATGGACAAACTAATGAAACTGTACATCGATGAGGTGGTCTCGAGGCACGGCATACCATTGTCAATCGTGTCGGATGGCGACAGTCGGTTCACTTCGAACTTTTGGGATGGGTTTCAGAAAGTGCTTGGTACACGAGTTAAGTTGAGTACGGCTTACCATCCACAAACCGACGGGCAAATCGAGAGAACGATCCATACATTGGAAGACATGTTGAGGTCTTGTGTCATCGATTTCGGGGTAGCTGGGACTCTCACTTACCTTTGGTGGAGTTTGCCTACAACAATAGCTACCACTCGAGTATTGGAATGGCACCTTTTGAAGCATTGTACGGGCGAAAGTGCCGAACTCCCGTGTGTTGGCTTGAAGCGGGAGAAAAGCAGTTCGCCGGACCTGAAATCATGCAAGAGACAGCCGATAAGGTCAAATGTATTCGTGAAAGATTGAAAGCGGCTCAGGATCGGCAGAAGAGTTATACCGATAAGAAGAAGCGGCCGATGGAATTCCAAGTGGGCGATCGTGTGTTGCTTAAGGTATCGCCGTGGAAAGGTATTATACGGTTCAGAAAGCATGGGAAGCTGAGTCCCCGTTTCCTCGGACCTTTCAAAGTGCTCAAGCGGGTAGGTTTGCAAGCGTACCAATTGGAACTACCGCCAGAGTTGAGCAAAATCCACAACACGTTTCATATTTGTTATCTTCGGAAGTGTTTGGCGGAAGAGGAAAGAGTTATTCCTCTCTCCGAATTGACAGTTGACGAGGGTAACCGTTGTATAGAAGAGCCTAACGCGATCTTAGAAAGAAAGTCTAAGAAGTTGTGTCACAAAGAAGTCACATTGGTCAAAATGCAGTGGAAGCATCACCGAGGAGCAAATGTGACGTGGGAATCCGAAGAGGATATGAAGCGAAGATATCCTCATCTATTTGTATAGTTTGAATTTCGGGCACGAAATCATTCCCAAGTTGGGGAGGATTGTAACACCCTGGATTTTCATTATACATATCGTTGTAATCTTGTGTTTAACCGTTGTCATTATCACCGTTAATAGTTTATCGTTCGAATGTGTGGTTTTCGGTAAAAATGTGAACTTCCAGTGAGTTTTGCGACTTGCTCGCGACTTGGAGTCGCGGCATAAGTCGCGATGCCCACTGTTGATTATGGGTTTACGAGCTTCGCGACTTGCATGAGAGAGATAGTCGCGGCATTATTCGCGAAAGCCTCTGTTGGTTTTAGGGTTTTATGGCACGGGCGAGTTATGCCGCGAGTTGAGGTCGCGGCATAACCCGCGAATCCCCCTGGACCGACTTAAGGGTTCAGTTTCCAAAATATCTCATTTCTCTCAATCTCTTTCTCTCTATTCTCTCTCTAAATTTCAATTCTCTCTCTAGAGTTTGGTGTTTATTATCTAGTTTTCGATCCGAGGTTCCGGTGTAGAAAGCTTCGGCTTGTCAAGAGGGTCGATATTTGGTTTTCCGGGTTTTATCCTAAAACCTACTGGTGAGTTCCTACTATCATTTTAAACTTTATACATATCAAAAGTTACCTTTTGGAACTCCTATATATCTCAATGGTTTCATATTTAAGTTTTCTACATATTTGATATAACTTGAGTTTTGGGAGATTTTAGGGTTCCCGATCATTGTGTTTACTAAAATGATGGATCTTATCTTAATGATGTAAAATGATGTTTTACTTGTACATTATGTGGATATATGAAAAGAATGTTTAAGAACTCATTTTAATGATTTTCATTCTTACCAGAAGTTGAACTGGAAATGACATTTTGTTTATAAAATGTGTTTATACCATATGTTTATTTATGGTTGGTCACATATGTTGTTTTGATGAGTCTGTACCATTACTAGCGGATCCCTAGGTTATGAGTCGACTGTATTGTTGGGATGTCACATTCCCCATTTTGTAGCTATGGATGCATATGATCCTCGGGGGCAACTTGGTACGGTTATGTGAGGCCGGATACTAGCCATGGTTCATAGTGATCCTAGTGAAGGAGTATACATTGGTTTTGCTTGGGGCTAGACCTCACGTTGTAGCACGGACTTATGTGTTCGTATCCTTGGATTCCAATTGTTTAACTCATAACTCGGATTTTGGCCTACTTTGTGTTACGCCACAATTCTTGGTAAAATATTTTATCGTTGGTCATTTGATGACATGTTTATAACGAAAAAGCCCGATTGTGGCAAAGGTTTCAATTGTAAGATTAAACCTCTTTGGAAATATTATCTTATGATACAAATGTTTATATCTTTTGAGCTTTATAAACTGTATGTTCTCACCAGGCTTTAAGTCTGACACTTTTTCTCAAATGATATGTATAACAGGTTTCCCTTAGCGGTGGGATGCACTGGGTTTTGAGAGACGAGTTGGGTCTCAAGGCATTTTTGAGATGACTAAAGTGTGTTGATAGTTGGGCATTGTTAAGTCCCATTCTTTTGATGAATTTTGGATTATCAACTTATGTAATCTAGATAGTTATGTTTAGATTAGTTTGTTGATGAATTCTAAATCCGTACAGGTTTTTGTAAAAGTCTTAAGGACTGATACACTTCTTGAGAAATTTATAGCAATACAGATGTCATATTGCCTTATTTTTGAAGTTTAAATTTACTCTAAATTTTAGGATGTTACACTCTTTCTTTAACAAGTAGATCAATCTCTCTCTTAAACTCAGACTTCTCTTTCTGATCTTTCAATGCACTTTCAGATAGCTCAGATAGCTTTGCAGTCAACTTCTTTATCTCTTTCTCAAATATAATTCTTTCTTCTTCAAAGTCTTTTTCAGCATTCTTTTGTCCATCAGATATTTCTTTAAAGAATCCAACATTCTTCTGTTCTATGGTCTTTCTTTCCTTTGCAAACTTTTCTCTTTCCAGAATAATTACTTTCTCAAACTCAGAAATCTGTTGAGAAAGCTTTAAATATTTCAGCTCAACTGTCTTCTTTTCGTCAGCACATTTTCTGGAAAACTCGGAGAATTTCTTAGCAAACTCTTTCTTTTCTTTCTCAAAAACTGATCTTTCTTCAACAATTTGCAGTTCTAATTCAAAGATCTTCTTTTCATTAGCACACCCGGTTAATTCAGAAATCTTAACAATGTGATCTTCTAATTCAGAAATCTTGTTCTTAAACTTAGTGTTTTCAGCTTCCAAAAACAAGACCTTTTCTTCATTAAGCCCAGAAGTCTGTTTCAGAAGATCTTCATTTATTTTCTTTAACACACTGATTTCTTCTCTCAGTAGCTTCCTTTCATCAAAATATTTCTTTGACCTCTTGGTGTAGTAATCAACTGAGGAAGCAAGATTTGTATTCTCTAATTTGAGCTTGGCAATCTTCTTTTCATCATCATCAGAAAAATATCCCATCTTGAATATCTGATCAATTTCAACACCTAATTCGCACAAAAACTCATAATATGATTCTTCGGCTCAAGACCACAGTGTCGAACATTTTCTTGATCTGATTTCACTTTTGGATCTGCTTTGATACCAATTGATAATCCCAATTTCAAGTTCTAATTGCTACACAAACACAATCAAGATGAGAATCTAAATCACATTCATTGATTTCAATCACATATCTCACATTTTACAATCTCATATGCTTTCTCTCTCTAAACTCTCTCACTAGAATGATATTCTAAACACCTCTTCTCTAATTCGTGTACATCTGAATTGTTACAAAATGACATACACGCTTACAACTGGATTCAAACAAAGACATCAAAGGTATTTATACCCACAACAAATACAAAGAAACAAAATACAATTACATTGACTTTGAATTTATTAACAAAAGACTTTGACTTTAAGTGAGAGTTGACTTTTAGCCTTTGACTTCTTGACTTTTGATCTTCAATCTTTATGATCTTGAATCCAACAAATATGTGCTCTAACACTTGTTTTCTCTTAGATTCGTACATTAATCATGAGTTAGGAAAACATAATGGTATATAAATCATTGCCTCACTAAAACCTTACACCAAGGAACAAAACCCAACGGGAAAAATAAAACCTTGGTTGAAGGAAAGAGCACAACATACTAATATCACAAATATAGTAGACTCCCCCTTTTGTCTATTACTCCCCCTGATTCGTGCATTAATCAAGAGAGTTTGGAAAACATTTCCATTTACTTTCTACATATTTCCCAATATATGGTTTTAGGTAATGACTTGGTAAAATGTGTCACATTCTTTTGACACCTTACTTGCTTCACTTGAATCTAAAGGAGAGTCCTATATTGTTGATTGTATAGAAACTTAAGCAGAATATGCTTTGTGTTATCACCCTTGATGTATCTTATGTTCATTTCTTCGATACATGATGCATTATTTCCATATATGAAAGTAGGATACTGGTTGAACCCAAAATTACTAGCTCCTCTAATATATGTAATGATAGTCCTTAATCATATACATTCTTTAATTATCTCATGGAGAGTAATATTCTTGGAATAGTTCAAGGAGGTAGTTACAAGGTTTGCTTAACTTACTTTCAAGCAATCTAGACGTTCACTGTGGTAATTCCTTATCCAGTTTGAGAACAACCTTTCTATGAGTCAGACATATACCTAACATTAACAAACAGATACCAAGACATTGTTTAGTGTTTTTCTATAAGAGCTAGTACTTTTGTTGCTTACATTCTAAGTAGGTATTGAAGTTCCATTATCAATCCCATTTTTCTTTCTATAGGGAAAGTATAAACCCATGTCAATGGTTCCAAAAGAATAATTTGATATCATTCCAATGACTCTGCGTTGGCGCTGAGCTAAATCTACCTAACAAGTTCACTGAGAAATATAATATATGGTCAAGTGTATTATGGTAAGTACGATAATGGGCATATTGTACTTAGATAGGGAATTCCAACTACCAACATTTTTCGTCATCATCCTTTAGACAAAATGGATCTTTCCTTATATCCGACACTTCGACCGATCATGGGAGTGCTAACCGGATGTGCTTTGTCCATATTAAGTTGCCTGATTATTTTCTGGACATATGAGATCGGGGAATTAATATTTCACAAACTCGGTGTCCTAGCTTAAATATCTAGACAAAACCAATTTTTCCCAAGATCTTTCCTCTCAAAATCAGATTTCAAGTAGCTTGTGGTTCCTCTTATTTCATCAAGAGTGCCTGTTATGTTCATAACATTGACATATAGAGCTACATTGAAATTTTTGAACTTGTTTTCCATAATAAATACGCAAGGGAACAGTTCATCGTTCTTATATATCATTTCCCAATCAAGTATTCCATTAGGACGGTATACCACATCCGCTTAGATTGCTTTAATCTATAAAGTAGGCGTTTCAATTTTATTGCAAACGCATTTCGTGGTTTAAAGTTGCTTGATTTTGGTAATGTAATATCATCAAGCACTTTTATATATCTCTAAATCTCGATCCCCGTAGAGATATGTGGTAACCACATTCATGAGCTGCATTTCCAGTCATTCAGAAACTACTAGGCTAACAAATTATTCGGATGTCATAACATCCATCATGAGAGAGTAAGTCTCATCGTGGTCAATCCAGGGTGTAGTGAGAAACCTTCGCCAAAGGAGAGTCTTACATATTAGGACTTCATTATTCTTGTTACACTTTCTGACAAAGACTCAGTTATGTCCTACGGGCTTTACACTTGGTAGGTTAGCGCTACTTGACCAAATACCCGATCCTTTGTCAAAGAATAGAATTTTTCTGGATTGTTTCTTTACATTTAGGCCAATATGCTCTTTGTTGATATTATTCAACTGAGTCTTTGTAACACCCTAAATTTTAGAGGAAAATAAAATTTGAAATTTCAGCAATATGACAGCTATAAAATGTGTAAAATCTAAACAAATATGACCTGCCAAGTCAATCCCAAGTATCGTCCCGAAATGGGGAATAATGTTATGACATTACAAACTAAACCAAATGAAGAATAATATTCAATAACCTAATAATCTAATTTAGACAAGAAAGATTAAGGTCGGGTGTAGCTATTCTTCCAAAATGAGTGTCCACTATCATCATTATATCGATCTCTAAATCTTCCAAAGAGACCGCTCTCGGCCCCAAGGCCGTCTACTCAATCCCGACTAATCCCATCGCTAGATTGACCTGTTATACATGTCATTTTAAGAAAAAGTGTTAGGCTAAAGCATAGTGAGATCAAACATTTGCATTTAGAAATAATCAAAGGTAAGCGTAAGTACGAAAAGTGAATTTGTGATAATATTGATGCAACTCTTAATGTAGCAAATACCTCTTGGGTTAACGGGGGAGACTCGCTTATTAACACAAGTGACGGAACACAGAAGTAAGCCACTTTACAAGTTAATAAAACCAATACACATAAAAGTACACGCAAGGGATGTCAGACTCGGTGGCTTTAAACGTACACCCACGGAAAGTCAACTTTAACCACATAGGGTCCTTACGTTGAGATCCTCATCCAATATAGTAATACTTAGCACGCAGGACTTATAACCCAATCCGATACCTAAACGTGCCTCGACGTGAGAAACTAACGTCCCAATGTCGGACAAAAAATCAACAACAACTATGGGGTCATGACTCCCAAAGCAACCAAATAAGTCACATAAAGCTAATAAGCTAACCAGTGATTCGACATGTGATTATATCAACTACAACATTTACAAGTGAGAGTTTTCACATAATTACTCACATTATTTCACCAAGAAGTTCCAAGTTGCCATTTGAATCATATTCCCATATTCAAAGTCTAATACTTCAAGTTGCCATCCATTCGGTTCACTTTGATATTTCAAAACCCCATTTTTGGATCACAAGTGTTTAAACCAAGGTTATAGTAAAACAAGTTCCCATGTACAAACTTATCAGCAGTTCAACTTTAAAAGTTCATAAATCCAAAAACCATAGTTTTACCATATAACCCTAAAACTCCAAAAGTTAGGTTTAGGTACAAAATTCATGAAATGCAACAATTAATGATGAAGATGTTTAGATGGTGAAAATCCACATTTTTGCATGTATAAAGTTTATAAAAGTGAATGAACTCACCTTGTAGGGTTTGTAGTTTAAAACCCTAAAACCAAGTAACTAGTGAAGAGATGAGATGAAGCTTGAGATGGATAGACTTGATCAATAAGTGCTTCAAGAACCCTAAAACATCATAATGATTATGGACTTGAGGTAGATGGAAGCATTAATGGCAAGAGAGGGATGAGAGGGGACTTACCAGCTCTTCTAGAGAGAAAAAACGTGACCTAGCTTCTTAAAATCAGATACAAATGAGTTCAAAATCACTGAGATGGGTTTTAATACCCTAGAGGTCGTGTGCGACATTGACATAGAGACTATGCCAAGGGCATAGTCGCTGGGCATTGTCGTCCAACACCACTCCCCTTCTGTTTGTTGATCAGTGAGCTCCATCCCACCTGCGACTTGGCTGGCATAGTGGCCGAGTATAGTCGCCCAAGGCTCTTTTGGTGCACTTTCGACCCGAAACAACCCGATACATCGATGAGGAACGTATGATCAAATTCATATAACAAACCAAGTAACATTACATTATGGTAAGGTCAATAAACACTCTAATGAACTATCAAAATAGAGTAAGTTTACCCAAAATTATGGGTGTTATAGTCTGATTCGATGTCGTCGTGCTCTATCATCTTATGAGCCATAGTATATTCGAATAAATCATCAATGATTATATATGATCTGTCCATTGAATCATATGTACTCTCATAGTTCATTTGAGATTTTTTCATCTCTAGAATCAATATTAACTTCGGAGCGTCCTCAAGTGATGATTCATGGACATAATTATAATTAGAGACAATCTCATGAGAGTTTTGTGTATTGATGATAAATGGATGTGCCTTACTATTCTCTTCCTTTAGAATAGTATGCATCGAACCAATTAGCTTCCACCACTTCCATTTGGTAGCTACGATCTCAACCACACCTCCACTATGTGTGATTGCAACGCACTTTCCAATGGCGTTGTGCCCCTGTTGGGGACTTTTTAACCTTGCAAGTATATTTGCAGCTCGTATATGTGATATTGTCACTTTTGGAATAACATTAAACGTATCAGGTATCGAGTCTGATTCGTTTGACTTCAACATTACATTGTGAAGTTTTGGGGATCAAAATGAGACAGAGTCGGAATATTCAATGACACTTCCTGTCGTTACCATGGAAAATCATTTTTCCTATCTCCCCTAATGACAAGAAGACTGTCTTATGAAAGTGACAACCCGCAAATCTAGTGGTAAAGAGATCACTAGTCGAATATTCTAATTAGCAGATATATGTTTGGGATTCATAACCAACATATACCAAGTCGTCTTTAAGGACCCATTTCGATGCGCTGTGGGGGTGCAATTGGCACATATACTACAGAACCAAACATGCGTAAATGTAAACTATCAGGCTTATATCTAGTTACCAATTGGTACGCATGAGGCTGGTTAGCAAGCAGTGGGTCTAAAAACGAAAAAAAAAACAGCATTGCATAACCCGAGGTAGATGTGGGTAAATTGGTGTGCATTACTAATACCCTAGATGTCATCATATTTTTTTATAACAATTTCTATGAGACCATTTTATATATACACAGGGTGTATAGGAAACCCTACATTGATCCTAATATACATATGCAATTAACATTAAATCCTTATGATGTAAATTCTCCAGCATTCCAAGTCATGTAGACTTGATGAAATAATCAGGGTGATGAGCCCTTAAACGTATAACTAGTGTTAGGAGTGCAGTGTTTCATGTGGAAAATAATACGACATGTGTTCATCGTGTCGAAACCATAACCATAAAGTACTTTAATTGCCCTCATTCTGGATATTTATGTCCATAACTATCACCTTGTATTCATTGTAACAATGGAATATTTTTGTATTATGTCCTTAGATTTAGGATGATCTCATTCCTGCCTTGTCTAAGGATTAGGGTATATACAAAAGTATTAGGTATTCGAGAAGGCATATTATGATGGCAATGTTGTTTCTTATGTTGCAGAAGTCAACAGTTGCAATTTGCCTCATTCCACCTTTCACTCAAAAGAGAATGTGTCTATGTGTATTTTGAAATACACTGATCACTATGTCATAACCATGGTGTCCCACATGGTCATGTCGAAACATATATGTGTCATTGCCCCCAAAGTTTTATTGGTGACAAAATATGTTTCGATGACCAATAATCTACTAGTTTGACACATTAGTTTCCATGATATATGTTTACTTTCATATTCATTAGAACTTATGTATATATGCTCATTTCCATTTCCATTTGATATGAATATCTTTACAAGGTTCCTATTATTCTTGTACCAACAAGAAAGTGACAACCCATCATCTAAGTAATTTGGTTGGATGTATTATAAAATAAGTATTTGTCTATCATTTTAGATTGTGTGGAATATTCTACAAAAACTCAAGTTCTCCTCGATACATTCCTACATGGAACGGAGAATATTGATAGTTTTGTTATTTATTTAGATGTATTTCTTTACATCTATAATGGTTACATATTCGATTTTACTTTAGCAAAGAAATTAATTTTGATACTTAAGATTATTTTCAAATAAACAAATGCTTAATCAATATTAAATTAATATGTTATAGTTCATTTTCAACGTGTTTCCTTTTTGATAGAAGCACTTTTTAGTGCATTTCTTATTTGATTGTCCATTATCACCTGGGGTAGTAGTTGTATCCCTACTCCAGGTGTTGAAAAATCCTTCCTGACTCTTACCAAGACCCTGACCCTTTCTAGGGTCTCGTCCACATGGTGCAGAAATGTCGCATGTGTGAAATTGTTTTTAACTCAATCCTTTAGAGTTGTTTCCATCTCTAACGATATCAGGAATTTTCTTTGTCCCGACATATGTGGCGTTATTCGAAAGAACCTTGTTATGTCTCTCAACCACTTGCAGTTGGTTGATGAGTTAGTCTAAAGGTTAAATTCTAACTTATATTGATTCATTAATATTTATTCATATATGAAAAGTGGAAACAATGTTAGGAATCATGTCTTCTGTGAGTTCCTTGCCACGGAGATTGAGACGCGTTTTGGATATAACATTTCTTTGTTGAAATCAATTACCTTTTCATAATCGAGTAAGTGGGTTTCATTCCACTGTACAATTAGTTCGGGAAGTACATATTCATTAATACTCCCGATTCTCCCTTTCGGGACATCCCACAGTTCTTTGGGGGAGGGGGGGGGTTCTAGTAAAGGTAAATAGAGAGTTGATGGACTTTAGGTATTTTCTGTTTGATAGGAAAATGGATTGTGCTTATAATTATTATTTTATGTATGAAATTTCATTATCATAACAGTATTGGATTTTTGTATGTTTATATTTTGTTGATAATACTTCATCAATATTTCAATTTGCGAAAAATAAATCCCTCAATCTATTGGATTTACAGGTAGTAGGGAAATCACATGGCTTTCTTAAGTCTCTACAAAACCTTAGGGCTATTTACACCCATTTGACAAAATCATTTCGATATCTTGTGATTTATTTAATTTGAAGATAACAAGATAACAATATTAATTATATAGCTTTTGGCATGATGCCAAAAAGAATATTAGTTTAGCATATAAATCCAACTTCAATATTTTATTATCTTAATAGTAGTTTGAGAGATTTTGCCGTGAGACAAATAAACGTTAATAAGATAAATATTTAAATATTCTATGGTAAAATCAATCAAAGAATACATCCAAAATTAAACAATAATTGACTTAAATGATTAAATAAAATGACAAAACAAATAAGTTAAATAAATTTACTGCTCATTTAAATAATAATTGATTATCATATCAAACAACAATATATTAGTAAATTTAAATGGTCTAAATCAAATTAGTTATCCAAATAAATAAACGGTATTAACATAATTAAAATTAACCAATAAACATATCAATATTATAACTAGTTGAGGATGCCTAAATAAAAAACGATATGTCTAAAACAAAAAAAAAATATTAACTCAATTTAAAATTAAATTAGTTGAAGGCAAAACTAAATTAACTACTAGTCTTATTAGTGATTTGAAATAGCATAAAAAATAGGTCTAACAAATCTAATTAAGCATGTTCAAAATAAATAAATAAATAAATAGATCTTAAATCTAGTTGGTCTAGATAAAAATCTTATAATTATTAACTAATTGATAACAATATAAATCAATGACTACAAATATTGAAAATTTATGTTATTATAAGTTTGGTCACTCAAAAAAGAAATCTTATGATCCACCAAAAAATAAATTAATTATTTTTATGTATTTTTTACGGCTAAAAATAAAAACAAAACAATAAAATAAGTTAATTTAAATAACAACGTCGAAATCACAATGAATTCCAATAAATAATTTTTTTAGTATACTTCCTTTTCTTATCATTATCTACTTTTTATTTATATCAATAAATATTAAATAAATCTTGTTAATTTGATTTTACTTTTTCCAAAGAAACTTGTCGATTTGATTTTAATTTTTTCAATTCAATGATATCAATAATAAAAATATAAAAAACATTCTATATATCATATAATAAACTATATTTAGTTTCTAACATGACCTTAAAATACTCATATATAAAAAGAGAAAGACATATAATCTTACTTGGATTAAAGTAGTAGGAAGCAAGTCATTCAATAGTGACGGACAATGAACAAAAAATCGTTGGTGGCGGCTAAAACGACCCGAGCTTATGTGCTGATAACGTGTTAAAGAAAAATCCAAATAGAACAATAATATATGGAGAAAATGAATCCGTAATTCTCATTAATCAAAAGCCCTTTAAATAGGGATGAGTTACAAGTAGATAGTTATGAGATATTTCAATTCTAATTTAACCCTAATATACTTATCTTTATATCTATCGTAATATCATTTAGACGATGACACACTTATCCTACAACAAAAAGGAATATATATATATATACACACACACATCTTATCTTAATACATATTAAAGCAAAACCTATGGGTGATGAGGTGACCTCTTGAGAAATCAGGAATCACTTCTTCCATTTTTCTCAATTTTTGTATTTTTTAATGACTTAATTTGTTAATGACATTAATTTGGATCATTTGAGAAATGGTAAATATATGAGAAATAGAGAAGTAATCCTAGTCATTCATATGGTCAAGATCGGATTTGACTAGTTAAATATTGCGGCTTTGACCGGTCAAAAGTTGCGGCTTTGACTGGTCAAAAGTTGCGGCTATCCCAAAAATAGAAGGACAATTTCGTAAATTTTACAAAACACACGGGTTGTGTTCATATATGAACATGTATAATTCACATATGAACTATATGTTCATATATGAACCAGTGCAATTCACAACTGAACTCTTGTAACTGATTCATATATGAACCTTTGTGATTTATATATGAATCAGTTGAACTAACTAACAGATTCATATATGAACCTTTTGTGATTCATATATGAATCTGTATGAATCACAAAGATTCATATATGAATCAGTTGAACAAATTAACAGATTCATATATGAATCTTTGTGATTCATACAGATTCATATATGAACTAATCCCGTGTATTTTACGAAATTACCCCTCTACCTTCTATAGACCACACAAGGAATTATCCGGTGTTTCGCGGTCAAAGCCGCAAATGTTGACCAGATGAATGGTTAAGATTACTTCTCTATTTCTCATATATTTATCATTTCTCAAATGAACCTCTCCATATATACACATCTTATCTTAATCTTTATATATTTAAAAGGAAAATCAAGGATGATGACATAGCGTAATGAGAATCAAGTATTGACCAAATGATGAATTGTGGTGAATTCTTGATTGTCCCACATTGGTGACAAAAGTAAAATGTTGGAAGTGCAAGTGGCTATATAAAGGACAAGGTATAGGTTGAATGTTAATCCAAAGTTTGATCCAATTTTGGGTTAAATAGTTTTTTTTTTATTTATATGACAAAACATTCATTTTCATTTAATGTAAACTAAATTTATATGAAAAAAATCTCCAATTGTTTCCATTATTTGATATTTTTTTCTTAATTCTTTTTACATATCAAAAATTTTAGTGAGACATTGTGGATTATAAAATTCAAAAATATTGAATTGTGGTTAAATTTTTATCTTTATATATTTAAAAGGAAAACCTATGATGATAACATGGGGCAATATGAATCAAGTATTGATCAAATGGTGAATCTTTATATTATATACTAGTGTGGCAACAGTGCGTTGCGCAGTAGTGATACATTTTTATGAAAATATTCTCCTTAATCAAGTTAAAGGGGAGAGAATTCTATGTCGGAATGATGTTCTAAGGGGGTCTTTAACTGCATATACACATTTTGGGTACCCAACACCGACTTCTATCCCTTTTATATGCCTTTGAACATTTTTAGTGGCAAAATGGATTCGGAGTTACTCACCAAGAGTTTCGGGTTGATGCCTTGTGAAGTGAAGGAATCAAAGAAGCATCTAATGTCACTCTATCAATAATTAAATGTAAGATGGATACATTAATAGCAATCAAAACCATGCACAATTTCAAATTTTATTTTGCAAATCAAAAACGTTGCAAGATTATATATATATATATATATAACTATTAAAATATTAGTATCATTAATATAACAAAATACATATAAAATTATCATAACATTATAGAAATATGTGGTTTGCAGAAACCCAAATAAAAAATGAAAATTAAAACATAAAGAGTATTTGGATATGCCGATGGAGATATTTATAGGGTACATTTCCTTCACCATTAAAAAACCAACCAAACCCTCATGGTTCTTCCTCCATTCGCTGCCTTCTCATTGTTGTCCAGACCACATACCGAATAGTCAGAGAAACTCTTCCTTTAACTCCACCCTCTAAGGAAGCCTTAAACCAATGAAGCTACTGAAACAACTACTTAGCAGCTGTGTAGATTACTTTTAAAGCTTTAAACAGAAAATTCTTGTCTTCAAAATGCATAAAATAGCCAACCTGAAAGCATAAACCAAAACGAATTCAAAGTAAAGTTATCTAACAGTATATACGTTTATCCTTGTTAAGAAAGAACAGAAAACCAACTGCTATCTCATAACCCATCTCACATATATTATGGCTTCTGCTTATTAACTTTTTAAACCTAAACAAATCAATTCCACAACAGAAGAAAATGTGTTTCCTGTTTGGATTCCATAAAAGTTAGTTCGCATACCATCTCTGACCTGAAAAGAAAATTGAAACAATTCACGAAACCCGCCACAATTAGTATGCCATTCTCATGATTAAGATTATTTGAGTATAACATCCCAATCCAATAAATACCCAGGGGTTGCTCCAGTTGCCCTGACAGTTGCCACATCCACTTTGATAATAACCCTACTTAGAAAAGCCAAAATCATTAAAGAGGGGATACTCAAGTATTCCCCCAAACACAGTCTTGAAATTGTCTTTCGTTGTAACAGAAAGAAAAAACAGAGAGTCAAAAGCAACATGAATAGATAAGCAGAAACACGATGAAAACCTTCTACAACATAAACCAAAGGTATAACCTTAATATGAAGGTCAAGGCAGGTTTTACTTTGAAATATTTGTAGAAGATTGAATAACACAAACTGAAACATAACTTCATTTTCGTTTTTGGAAAAACCCTTCCAACATCCCCTGCAAACATAATCTCAATATAAACTGGAAACGAATCAATAAAACCTGCATTGTTTTGTTTTTACAGCTTGTTAAAAAGTTGGGTTGTAATATTTTTCTTGAAATTCTTTTTGAAAAATCAACCCTTCTTTTTTACTATATATATATATATATATGTATGTATGAGGATCTGGATTCTTAAAAGAGCACAACATATGTTTGTCAACCGCAGACCATAAATATAAAAGCCAAATAAAAAGAAAAGGTCTTCTCTTTTATGCCTTTCCAACTTAGCCTTCGGGAAGCTTTTAGACAAACCTTATATAACCTTGGATATCACCCATAAGCATCGGTTAATGAGATCTTTCTTGGTTGACTCATCTGAAAATTGTAAACTCAATGCTAGTTTCTAGTATTAGATATGGAGAAAAACACAAATAAAGTTAAAAACAAATATATCCTTCATCCATCTCATGGTTCATCAATTAAACAAAAAGGAATGAGAAAGAACCCATTTATAGAAGTTCATGAATCTGGCTTTGACAATAGGTAGGTAATGCCACATATTTTAAAATTTTAAGCATCTACTCACTGAGAAATAGCATTGTCCAAAATAACAATAAACGCTGAAGATCGTGCATCCCCAAGTGTAAGAAGGAACATACCAACACTTTCCCCTAGATGCATTGATATATAATTCAATTGAGCTTTATTTTTGTACAGCCATTGACAGTTTTATTCGATCGGACAACTTCTTTAGCAAGTGCCTAAGATCAAGTTTACATGCGAAAAGAGTAAATCAAAGAGAAGAATACAATCATAAAATTAAAATACATGCACTAACAAAAATTCAGGGTTGTAATCACGCTTCATGATTTTGCGAGTTTAGCCAGGAGGGTGTCTTTTAGCTAACTTGTTCTACAGTTTTACTGCTCTTCATCTTTAGGTGGTTTACTGGTTTCGTGTTATGTTTTTTGTATGGTAAAATCTTCTTTAGTGTTCTCCCCTTAATGATAGTTTAAGTCATACCTTCAGTAGTGGTAGATCAAAGACTTGTAAAGTCACTGTTTGACAATGTGGAAAAGTCAAAATGGTTTGATTCAGGGAAAAAGTCGTTTATATCGATTTGGGAGTAAGATACATTTTTCCAAATGGAATTTACCTTCCGAGCAAAATGCAAAACTACATCTTAGGCGTAAGCTTGATGTGTTTTAGCCAAATTCCAATGTTTCAAGTGACTTTTTCGGCTGGTTTCGAGGGGCTTAATTTTTCATTTTTTTTTTGGTTGATTCAAATGAAGTACAAAACATATGTTTAATGGGAAATATAGCATGAAGTTAACCAAAAAAACAGGGGAATTCTTTCTGAATTTTGAAATGCAACAGAAAACCTAATATACTCACCAATAGGATTAATCTCTCCTTCGTATCCATGATCTGTAATCACATCCTCAAAAATACAGCAGCATCTCTGGGTACTCCATACCAAGTCTTCCCTGCACCCATATGCATATAATTCAAGCTATGAAAGTCATGATCTTCAACATGCCAAGCAAACCACGTAAACAACATAGAGATGTAAATCATAGCTAAACAACAAAGAGATGTAAACAATAAGTGAATTAACACCAAGTATTTCTTCCTTCATAAACTTCAATAAATACCCTTTTGCCCTCGAAACCCCTCTCATATTCCGCTCGGTCTCCCCCATCGTCAACCCCTCCCCAAACTCGTTCTTCCCCTGTTTCTTCTCACCATACCCACCACATGTTCGATAAAATGTCGACTTTTTCGTTTTTTTACACTCTCAAGGTATCTTTCTATTGGACAAATCAATAACATTATTAGCTAAGAAAACATATTTAAGATAAATGTACACTTTTAATAGTAATCGAATAAGTAACTAAAATATATTAGAAAATACAAAATACAAACAAACCAAATCATATTTATACCAAATAGCAAAATATAAAATTTAGGGCAAATCTTAAACTTTGAGTTAGTTTTGGCATGAACATGTTCCTCACTTTAAAATTGCAAACCCAAAACTGAATTTGAAGAGAAAGATTATGAAAATGGAACCCATTTGATGAACAAAAATGTGCAGGAAGTGGCCAACAACCATTTGAAAAAATCTTAGTCATACACAAAAACACCAACGTCACAATTATAACATCACAAATTTATATACATATAATAATATAAATAACAATGAGTGTATCTAAATATATATATATATATATATATATATGTGGAGCGAGAGATATAGATATAGCAGTAAGACCTGGCTTCTTGGGTTTCAAGAATGGAGGCTAGGGCATGAAGACAAAGGGGATTAGGGTTATCAGAAGACGTGGTGATCTTGTCAATTAGTCCTATGCTTTTGCTATTTGAAATTCGTCTTCATTGTTCGTTTCTTCTTCCTGACCCTGCTCCTCTTCTTCCTCTTCATATTCTTCGTCTTCTTCTTTCTCGGGGAGTCGGTCTTCTCTGCATTCGTGTTAACCAAAAAGAAGCCAAATGAGGGAATCAAAAATCAACGAAATGAGGAGAAATGAATTGAAAACCAAAAATTTAATATCAAAAATTAAAAAAAAGGCAACCCTAGTCGTCGTTGGAAGATCAAGAACCCTAAAGTCCACAACTGATTTAGAGGTATATATAACAGTTAAACGATCATAAATCAGATTCTTGCTGAGAGGAGACTGCATAATCAACAGTCCATGGAAGGAACTGATAGATATGTAAAATGAAAAACTAACCTAATCGATTATGGAAGAGGAGAAGACGCTAATCAGTTATGGAAGAGGAGAAGACGAATTATAGAATCAAAAATCGATAGAAATTTGGGAATACTTGAGCGATGGAGATAAAAGAAAATGGGAGTTCCTGGCCTAAGGAGACGTCATTGGATGGGTTTCTCCTTAATATATATATATATATACCAGTGGCAACCCCGTGTCAGGTAGCAATAAATTTTTTAAATAAGTACTTGACCGAGTTAAGATAGAACATAATTTCTTTCTTAATAATTAATGAGATACAATTTAAAATAAAGAATGTATTTACATAAGTGGTTTATTTTCACGTATTGATAACATTTTATTGTTACGAAGAGTTTGACACGTATTGACATTAACTTTTTTGTTATGTTATTTAGAATGAAACAACATGTCATACACCCATATCATTATTATTGTTACGAAAGTTTTGAGGAATCACCGTCTGGCTCAAATTTGAGTTTGATAATTTTGAAGTTTGAACTTAAAAAATGTTGCTTATTATTTTAATGACTCAAACTTGTAATGCACTAATATGATATCCAACTTGATTCGTTCCAAAAGTTCGTTTAATGCTCTTGAGTTTATATATAAGGTGACATATAATAAAAACACTCTAACAAACATGTTGACATTAAGTTTTAAACTTAAGGCCTAAAGTAGATGTATAGATTTTTTGAAAAATTATTGTTGGCCAATATATTTAGTCAAACCTATTTTTAAATTTTTCAAGTCAACTTCTACTCATATATAACCATCTATTTTAAATTTTATCATCTTCATAGTAATGTGGGATAATTTAACCAAACCATAATTTAACGTTTAATAATACTCAAACTTGGTTAGGCCACATCATCAGTTGTGGCAATAATTATTTAAGGAAATATATGTATCGAGATAAGATATATAAAACAAAATTCCTCAGTTAATAGTTAATTGAATAAAATATAAAATAATTAATGTGTTTGAATGAGTGGTTAATTTGTATATATATATATATATAATTTCTTTTTGGAAAATGAAAGTTGGCAGCCAATATCAACCCTCTCTTCCCTAATTTATTATGGGATTCCAATCGTGAGCTAAAACATATTTATCCAACTAAAATTTTGATTATCAAAATCAACCCTTGTTTCTTACAGTCATCTTCATTCTCCAATCTTGCACCTCGCATCAAGGTGGGATAATTGAACTACAACACAATGCAATATTTTAGAATACTGAAATCTCATAATGTCATCTCATTATTTATGGTTGTTCTTTTTATATAAATAAAGTCACATAAAGATTAATATTTTATAAAATTTGATTTTTAGCAAAAGAGGTTGACTAAAATGAGACAACCACATAGGTTGCCACAAACTTTTAAACTTGTAAGTTATCTTATCCGTCTTTTCTTTTGTTTACCTCATCTTCCAAATTTATTATCTTTACGTTGATGTGGATTAACCAAATAAGACAGCTCATGCACCTTTTATATACTAACCTCTTCTTTCAAATCTATCTTTTTTTTATCGATGTGGGATAAATAAATAAGACATTTCATCCAGCTTTTAAATACTAACATCTTCTTCCAAATCTATTGTCTTTATGTTGATGTAGGACAATCAAATAAGATATCCCATTCAACTTTTACATACTCATCCATTCTTCCAAATTTATTTTCTTTCTATCAATGTAGGATAATCAAATAACATCACAATTCAAGATTTGAGAATACTTAAATCTTTTTGTGACTTGTGAGATAATAAAAAGACATCAAGGTTCAACATTGATAATATTGTATAAATTGATGAAATATGATGATTTGTATACATTTGTCTATCGATTTATTTGCTTATATAAATGGGTATTTTTAACAAAAATAGGGGTCGGCCAAAAAGAATATTTAGCCAAGTAATCCTTTAATTTATCAAAATCTAAATCTCCATGTTTCTACAGATATATCTTCATTCTCCAATCTTATATTCACTCATCAATGTGAGATGTGTAAAACACCACCAGAATATAGTAGTATTTGAGAATACTCGTATCTCATATCAAATCCAAATGTCCTCGTTTCTTATAGGTACCTACATTACTCAAATCTCACAATGTCATGTCATTCTCTATGGTTCTTTCTTTTATATAAATATATATGTATTGATGATTCTAAAGTCCACAACTGATTTAGAGGTATATATAACAGTTAAACGATCATAAATCAGATTCTTATTGAGAGGAGACTGCATAATCAACAGTCCATGGAGGGAACTGATAGATATGTAAAATGAAAAACTAAGCTAATCGATTATGGAAGAGGAGAAGACGCTAATCAGTTATGGAAGAGGAGAAGACGAATTATAGAATCAAAAATCGATAGAAATTTAGGAATACTTGAGCGATAGAGATAAAAGAAAATGTGGGAGTTCCTGGCCTAAGGAGAGGCCACGTCATTGGATGTGGTTTCTCCTTTAATATATATATAGATATAGATATAGATTTAAAAAGAAAACCAAGGATGATGACATAGCGCAATGAGAATCAAGTATTGATCAAATGGTGAATCTTTATATCTTTATATCTTTATATATTTAAAAGGAAAACCAAGGATGATGACAAGGCGCAATGAGAATCAAGTATTGACCAAATGGTGAATTGTGGTGAATTCTTGATTGTCCCACATTTGTGACAAAAGTAAAATGTTGGAAGTGCAAGTGGCTATATAAAGGACAAGGTATAGGTTGAATGTTCATCCAAAGTTTGATTCAATTTTGGGTTAAATAGTTTTTTTTTATTTATATGACAAAACATTCATTTTCATTTAATGTAAACTAAATTTATATGAAAAAAAATATCCAATTGTTTCCATTATTTGATATTTTTTTCTTAATTCTTTTTACATATAAAAAATTTTAGTGAGACATTGTGGATTATAAAATTCAAAAATATTGAATTGTGGTTAAATATTTATCTTTATATATTTAAAAGGAAAACCTATGATGATAACATGGGACAATATGAATCAAGTATTGATCAAATGGTGAATCTTTATATTACATATTTAAAAGGAAAACCAACGATGATGACAAGGCGCAATGAGAATCAAGTATTGATCAAATGATGAATCTTTATATCTTTATATATTTAAAAGAAAAACCAAGGATGATGACATGGCGCAATGAGAATCAAATATTGACCAAATGGTGAATTGTGATGAATTCTTGATTGTCCCACATTGGTGACAAAAGTAAAATGTTGGAAGTGCAAGTGGCTATATAAAGGACAAGGTATAGGTTGAATGTTCATCCAAAGTTTGATCCAATTTTGGGTTAAATAGTTTTTTTTTATTTATATGACAAAACATTCATTTTCATTTAATGTAAACTAAATTTATATGAAAAAAATCTCCAATTGTTTCCATTATTTGATATTTTTTCTTAATTCTTTTTACATATCAAAAATTTTAGTAAGACATTGTGGATTGAAAATTCAAAAATATTGAATTGTGGTTAAATCTTTATATATTTAAAAGGAAAACCAAGGATGATGACATGGCGCAATGAGAATCAATTATTGACCAAATGATGAATTGTGGTAAATTCTTGATTGTCCCACATTGGTGACAAAAGTAAAATGTTGGAAGTGCAAGTGGCTATATAAAGGAGAAGGTGTCGGTTGAATGTTCATCCAAAGTTTGATCCAATTTTGGGTTAAATAGTTTTTTTTTTTATTTATATGACAAAACATTCATTTTCATTTAATGTAAACTAAATTTATATGAAAAAAATCTCCAATTGTTTCCATTATTTGATATTTTTTTCTTAATTCTTTTTACATAGCAAAAATTTTAGTGAGGCATTGTGGATTGAAAATTCAAAAATATTGAATTGTGGTTAAATCTTTATCTTTATATATTTAAAAGGAAAACCAAGGATGATAACATGGGGTAATATGAATCAAGTATTGATCAAATGGTGAATCTTTATATCTTTATATATTATATATTTAAAAGGAAAAACCAAGGATGATGACATGGCGTAATGAGAATCAAGTATTGACCAAATGATGAATTGTGGTGAATTCTTGATTGTCCCACATTGGTGACAAAAGTAAAATGTTGGAAGTGCAAGTAGCTATATAAAGGACAAGGTGTCGGTTGAATGTTCATCCAAAGTTTGATCCAATTTTGGGTTAAATAGTTTTTTTTTTATTTATATGACAAAACATTCATTTTCATTTAATGTAACTAAATTTATATGAAAAAAATCTCCAATTGTTTCCATTATTTGATATTTTTTTCTTAATTCTTTTTATATAGCAAAAATTTTAGTGAGACATTGTGGATTGAAAATTCAAAAATATTGAATTGTGGTTAAATCTTTATCTTTATATAAGTATCTTTATATATTTAAAAGGAAAACC
This sequence comes from Arctium minus, assembly GCA_954870635.1. Lineage (NCBI taxonomy): Eukaryota > Viridiplantae > Streptophyta > Magnoliopsida > Asterales > Asteraceae > Arctium > Arctium minus. The sequence goes on along the minus strand of OX941084.1, from coordinate 103,957,847 downwards.
AAGGATGATGACATGGCGCAATGAGAATCAAGTATTGACCAAATGATGAATTGTGGTGAATTCTTGATTGTCCCACATTGGTGACAAAAGTAAAATGTTGGAAGTGCAAGTGACTATATAAAGGACAAGGTGTCAGTTGAATGTTCATCCAAAGTTTGATCCAATTTTGGGTTAAATAGTTTTTTTTATTTATTTCTATGACAAAACATTCATTTTCATTTAATGTAAACTAAATTTATATGAAAAAAATCTCCAATTGTTTCCATTATTTGATATTTTTTTCTTAACTCTTTTTACATAGCAAAAATTTTAGTGAGACATTGTGGATTGAAAAATTCAAAAATATTGAATTGTGGTTAAATCTTTATCTTTATATAAGTATTGATCAAATGGTGAATTTTTGATTGTCCCACATTGCTAACAAAAGTAAAATGTTGGAAGTGCAAGTGGCTATATAAAGGACAAGGTGTCGATTGAATGTTTATTCAAAGTTTGATCTAATTTTGGGTTAAATAGTTATTTTTTATTTATATGACAAAACATTCATTTTCATTTCATGTAAACTAAATTGACATGAAAGAATCTCGAATTGTTTCCATTATTTGATATTTTTTTCTTAATTCTTTTTACATAGCAAAAATTTTAAAAGGAAAACCAAGGATGATGACATGGCGCAATGAGAATCAAGTATTGACCAAATGGTGAATTGTGGTGAATTCTTGATTGTCCCACATTGGTGACGAAAGTAAAATGTTGGAAGTGCAAGTGGCTATATAAAGGAAAAGGTATAGGTTGAATGTTCATCCAAAGTTTGATCCAATTTTGTCTTAAATAGTTTTTTTTTTTATTTATATGACAAAACATTCATTTTAATTTAATGTAAACTAAATTTATATGAAAAAAATCTCCAATTGTTTCCATTATTTGATATTTTTTCTTAATTCTTTTTTGTTGGGAACTGAAGAAATGCTAAGTATGTTCAATGCTGCTAGCTCAACAATTAGTACTTCTGAGTTAATGCTGCTAGTTGAAGTTAATGCTGCTAGAACATGATTAATGATGCTCTTCAAGATTAGTACTGCTGGAGTTACTACTTCTAAGAGATTAATATTGCTGATCTTGATTAGTACTGCTTATGAGATGGAGATCCGAATTACAAGAATGACAGCTGGATAGACTGAAGATATTCATGGAAGATATTCTGAAGATATTTTATTAATTGTAATTATCTTTTGTTCAGTATATATATAGAATTGATAGAATAGTTTCATTTATGATTAGTTCTAAGTTTTTTTGTTTTAGAGAGAATCAACCTCAAGGCATAGTTCCTAATTCTAGAGAAGTAGAATTCATCTTGAAAGAGCTTGTTCTTCAATATTGAGGTTGTGTGTGTAATCTTGTAACTTCAACCATTAAATACAAGTTTACAAGTTATTCATCCTATTTACTGTTTGTTTACTGTATTATTGAATATCAAAGTGTTATTCCGCAAACTTCTTTGATATTGTTTCTGAGTATTTATAATTCTTGTTGAGAATTCGATCCTAACAAGTCGTATCAGAGCCTGTTCTCTCAGAAACATTCATTCATTCATCATGGAAAACTTTGCAGATTCAAACAGTACTCTTGTCTCTAAGGTTCCAATGCTCAAACCCAATGACTTTGACATGTGGAAGATCAGAATCAGGCAATACATTCTCCTCACTGACTACTCAATGTGGGATGTCATTGAGAATGGCCCCTCTACTGAAGGTCAGATTGGACCAGATGGTAAAAGATCTCCACCAAAGACAGATGGTGAGAGGAAGATTAGACAGACATAGATGAAGGCCTTGAGCACTCTGCTCTTGGCCATCCCCAATGAATATCAGCATCAATTCTGCAACTGCACAAATGCTCAGATTCTATGGAATGCTCTAGAGAAAAGATTTGCTGGAACTAAAAGCACCAAAGGAAATCAAAGGGATGTTCTGAAGCAGCAGTATGAGAACTTCACTTCTTCAAAGAATGAGTCCATGACTCAAACTTTTGACAGGTTCAACAAGCTTATTGGTGAACTGGCTACTGTGGGAGTGAAGATGGAGCAAGATGATATCAACAGGAAATTCCTCAGATCTCTTGGGGAAGAATGGACTATGTACACTGTCTCATATAGACAGAGTGACAATCTGGAAGAGAAGGAACTAGATGATCTCTATAATGATCTAAGAGTTTTTGAATCAGAGGTAGAAGCTAAGAAGAAGCCCACTGGGTATATTCATAATGCAGCACTTCTATCAGCATCTGTTGATACTACTGCCAACCCTGAAGCAGTTAGTGCTGCTAGTGGTGTGAATTCAGAAAAAGGCACTGAAACAGTTTTTGAAGCCTTTTTATCAAGTCATAGCAACAACTCTTTGATTAATGATGATCTGGAACAAATTCACCCTGATGACTTGGAGGAGATGGACATTAAATGGCAGATGGCCATGTTATCTATGAGGGTGAAGAAGTTTATTAAAAGAACTGGGAGGAACAACTTCTCTCAAAGAAGATAAGATGGTGCTGGTTTTGACAAGACAAAGGTGGAATGCTATAAGTGCCACATGAAGGGACACTTTGCTAGAGAGTGCAGAAGTGGTGTGCCAAATAACAACCACCAACAAGCCCAGAATGGTGGCTTCAATCAAAACAAGAACTCTGCTCAAGCTCTTGTTTCTCAACAAGGAACGGGGTTTGACTGGAGTGACCAAGCTGAGGAAGCCATTCAGAATCAAGATCTTATGGCAGAGGTGTCTGATCTCCCCTCTGAGGTAAGTTCTAATCTTTGTACTCAATCTTGCATAGACATTGTCAAAAGGTACAGGGATCACAACCAAAACATGTGTGATGACCTCAAAAGATTAGAGAAGGACAGAAAAGATTATGTGTTGATAGTGGAAAGGTTTGAAGAACAAATCAAAGGCTTTCAAGCCAATGAACTTCAACACTCTTATGACACAAATTACTGGAAGTGGGAAAAGAATGAGTTAGAGACCAAACTGTCTAAGTCCAAAGAAGAGAATGATAAGTTGAAAGAAGAATTAGCTAAGGTTAAGCTTGATATAGAAAAGTTTTCATATGCTTCAAAAGCAATGGATTCTCTTCTAAAGGCTCAGATTCATGATAAGATGAAGCCTGGTGTTGGATACAACAACACACCCCCTCCTTACAACAACAATTATATCCCTCCTACATCAGATCTGTTAGAGACCAAGGAGAAAAAGGCTTGTCTGAGAAAGAATTTAAGATAGATCCTTTGGATGAGGTGATGGTTAAGGATTTGACCGAGAAAGAAGCCAGTGAGAATAGGAATAATGCTGTGAGTAAAGAGATACCTTTAGAAAACAACATTATCACCAATGAGGGATGTGGAAAAATCTGGGTCAAGTCTAAAGAGATAGAGAAGACCAAAGGAAAGGCTAACAAGGTCCATTACAAACAGACCACTGTTGTGAATCCTGGCCCTTGTAAATAGTGTGCTTGCAATAAAACTGAGAGCCCAAATTCTGGTACAAAGAGAGGTAATCAAAGAAACTGGAATAATCAATGGACTCAGAAACAAGGAGTTGATCTGAGTAAGATAATCAGACCAAAACCTTGTTTCATATGTGGCAAGATAAATCATTTGGCTAAGTACTGTTTCTTTAATCCTATTAACCAAAGGATGAACTTTCAAAGATTTGTGCAAAAACCTGTTGGTTATAGGAAGGCTGGAAAGAAACATGTGGCTAAGAAATCTGTTGAAACCAAAGGTCACATGCAGAAAAAGTTTTTAAAAGAAAGTATTAAAATGTGGGTGCCTAGAAGCACTAAAACTGTTAGTGCTGCTAACAGGGATAGTGCTGCTAATAGCAATACTGCTGCTACCAGTGTTAGTACTGCTGAGAATTTTAATGCTTCTAACACTGTTAGTACTTCTTCAAAGGTTACTACTGCTAACATAGTTACTGCTGCTAAAACAGTTAATACTTCTAACAAGGTTAGTACTGCTAAGCATGCAAGTGCTGCTAATGCAGTTAGTTCTTCTAAAAACAGTACTGCTTCTAGCAAATATGCATCCAAACCTATTATTGTAACAAAGTACTCCAGTAATAAGGAGTCAAAGTTTAAAAATCTTGTCAATAAAGAATGTAAATATTTTGATGAGAAAGGGGTACCCAAGACCACTTTGGCTTGGGTTCCTAGTCCATACTAACTGATTTATCTTATGTGCAGGGCAACCAACAGCTCAAGGGGAAGAGCATCTGGCATGTGGATAGTGGTTGCTCTAGGCACATGACAGGCAACATGTCATGCCTTCAGGATTTCAAGCATATCAATGGAGGACATGTTGCATTTGGAGACAATCTTGTAGATGGAAAAATAAGTGGAAAAGGTAATGTCACAAAAGGTAATATGACATTTGAGGATGTCTACTATGTTGATCAGCTAAAGTACAACCTGTTAAGTGTATCACAGGTTTGTGACAAACAACATAGTATATTATTTACAAGTACAGAATGTATGATCCTTGCTCCAGGATTCAAGGTAGTTGATGAAAGCATGATACTACTTAGAACTCCAAGAAAGGACAATGTTTATTGTCTAGATATGGACAATGTTTCAAGTGATTCATCCCTGAACTGTCTTGTTTCAAAAGCTTCTGTGGATGAATCCTCTCTTTGGCACAGAAGGATGTGTCACATGAATTTCAAGACAATGAACAAACTTGTTAAAAACAACCTTGTAAGAGGTTTACCATCAAAAGTCTTTTCATGTGATGATCATTGTGTTGCTTGTCTTAAAGACAAACAACACAAAACTTCTCATAAGACCAAAGAGTTAAATTCAATTTCTTCTTGTCTCCAGTTATTACATATGGATCTGTTTGGCCCTACAAATGTGATGAGCATAGGGAAGAAATCATATTGCCTAGTTATTGTTGATGATTACTCTAGATTTACTTGGGTATATTTTCTAAGGACTAAGGATGAGACAAGTGGACTGATCAAATCCTTTATTCTAAGAATTGAAAACCAAACTAATCAAAAAGTAAAAGTCATTAGATCAGACAATGGAACTGAATTTAAAAATCTTGATCTAAACATCTTTTGTGAAGAAAAAGGCATTGAGAGACAATATAGTGCTCCTAGGACTCCACAACAAAATGGAGTTGCTGAAAGAAGGAATAAGACACTAATTGAGGCTGCTAGATCTCTGTTAGCTGATTCAAAACTGCCAATTACTTTCTGGGCTGAAGCAGTTAACACTGCCTGTTATGTCCAAAACAGAGTGCTAGTGGTCAAGCCAAAGAACAAGACACCTTATGAGCTCTTAAATAAAAGAAAACCATTTATTGGATTTTTTAAACCATTTGGGTGTCCTTGTACAATTCTCAATACTAAATCTCACTTAGGAAAGTTTGATAGCAAGGCAGATGATGGATTTCTTGTGGGTTACTCATCTCAAAGTAAAGCCTACAGAGTTTTTAATACTTCTTCTAGAATAATTGAGGAAAGTGAGAATGTCAAATGCAATGAGAACACACCAAATCCTATTGGGTCTGGTCCTTAGTGGCTGTTTGACATTGATTCACTGACTAACTCTTTTGGTTTCAGTAGTGATAATTATGCAGGACCAGGTAGTGGAGGATCAGGGACTATACAAGTTCAAGAAAACATACCTCAGTCTGTGATTTTTCCCATACCTACAGTGGATCCTATTGAAGACAGTGAAAAGGAGCCATCTACTGAACCAAATCAGAGTGAAGAAGAAAGGAGAGATGAGGAGAATCAAGAGAATCAAGAGAATAAAGAACCAGAAGTAGCTGCTGACATCACCTCAGTTGAGTTGAATGACTCCAATCTAGAGGTGGGACTAAATGAAGAACCTAGTCATCAAACAAGAACACAAAAGAATCATCCTCCTCAGCTGGTAATAGGAGATATCTCTTCTCCTATGATGACTAGAAATCAAAGCAGGCTGCAAGATATGCAAGACCATCAGCATACAGTGCTCTCTTGCTTTCTATCCCAGCTTGAGCCTAAGAAGGCTCATGATGCTATGAAAGATTCCAGTTGGATAGAATCCATGCAAGAAGAGCTGCTCCAATTCAAGCTGCAAGATGTGTGGGATCTGGTAGACCTTCCCAAATGTCACAGAGCAATAGGCACAAAATGGGTCTTCAGAAATAAGAGAGATGAGAGAGGAATAGTAATAAAGAAAAAAGCAAGGTTGGTGGCACAAGGGTATACACAAGAAGAAGGAATAGATTATGAAGAAGTATTTGCACCAGTGGCTAGGATAGAAGCAATCAGATTGTTCCTGGCCTATGCTTCTTATATGAAGTTCAAAGTCTATCAAATGGATGTAAAAAATGCATTTCTATATGGCTCAATTGAAGAAGAAGTATGTGTCTGTCAACCACCAGGGTTTGAAAATCCAAGCTATCCAGACAGAGTATACAAACTGAAGAAAGCACTTTATGGACTGCATCAAGCACCAAGAGCATGGTATGACACTCTGTCATCCTATCTATTGGAAAATGGCTTTGAAAGAGGAGTCATTGATAAGACTTTGTTCATCAAGAGAAAGAAGAAGGACATCTTGTTGGTCCAAATCTATGTGGATGATATCATCTTTGGATCCACAAGAGACAATATGTGCAAGGAGTTTGAGGATCTCATGCATCAAAGGTTCAAAATGAGTTCCATGGGGGAACTTACTTTCTTCCTTGGACTCCAAGTCCAACAGAAGTCAGATGGTATTTTTATTTGTCAGTCCAAGTATGTGCAAGACATTCTAACCAAGTTTGGTTTCTTAGACTCAAAGCCTGCCAGCACACCTATGGAGACACACAAGCAGATAACAACATATCTTGAGGGGGAGGATATGGATGTTCATCACTATAGATCCATGATTGGCTCTCTCATGTATCTTACAGCCTCTAGACCAGATATAATGTTTCTAGTCTGTGTGTGTGCAAGATTTCAAGTTAGGCCAAAGCAATCACACTATCAAACTGTTAAGAGGATATTCAGATATCTCAAAGGGCAACCTAGATTGGGACTTTGGTATCCTTATGATTCATCATTTGACCTACTTGCATACTCAGACAGTGACTTAGGTGGAGCAAACTTGGACAGAAAATCTACTTCTGGAGGATGCCAGTTTTTGGGTGCAAGACTAGTTTCATGGCAGTGCAAGAAACAAACCACAGTGTCCACATCTACAACAGAAGCAGAGTACATAGCAGCTGTAAGTTGCTGTTCTCAAGTCTTATGGATTCAGAATCAAATGCTGGACTATGGGGTAACATTTCTACACACTCCAATCTTTATTGATAATAGCAGTGCCATTAGCATTGTTAATAATCCTGTCAAGCACTCAAAGACAAAGCACATTGAGATCAGGTATCACTTTATAAGAGACTGCAATGAAAAGAAGCTTATTCAAGTTGTAAAAGTTCACACTGATAACCAGTTTGCTGATCTATTCACCAAAGCCTTTGATGTGGGTAGATTCACTTTCTTGGTAACAAGTGTGGGAATGATCAACTCTGAATAAGATCCTACTTAAAAAGTGGTTTAATACCTGTATATTGGTTATTCTTGGTGTTACTAACTTTCTTTCTCAAGAAATGTATAGCCGTACTCAGTTTATCACAAGCTTAAAAAGTGTAAGTGTAGAAAATGCTGCCAGTGCAGTTTTAATGCTGCCAGTGCAGTTTTAATACTGCCAGTGCATTTTTAATACTGCCAGTGCATTTTTAATACTGCCAGTACATTTTTTAATACTGCCAGTGCATTTTTAATACTGTCAGTGCATTTTTAATACTGCCAGTGCATTTTTAATACTGCCAGTGCATAGTTAATACTGCTAAGTAGTTAATACTGCTAGTTAATTAATACTGCTAGTGGTTAATACTGCTCTCAGTTAATACTGCTAGTTCGTTAATACTGCTAGTGGTTAAGACTGCTCTCAGTTAATACTGCTTTCAGTTAATACTGCTCACTGTTAATACTGCTTTCACTAAATTTTTAGGGTTAATACTTCTTATAATCCACAAGCTATAAATACCCTTTCCCCGCCTAAAAAGTTCATAACGACTCTTTGCATATTGTTCACTTGCGCTCTAACCCTTTTCTCTCAAGTACCAAGTTTTCAGGCAAGAACACTCAAGTTCAATGGCATCCATGGCGTTCATTGACGAGCACAATGAACTCGCGATGCTCCAAAAGCCAAAACAAGCTGAAGGTTTTCACCAGATAGTCGACTTTCTGAAGTCCAGCCACATCGCTCATGCTCTCACTGTGTCTCCTACCATCTTTATAGAGCATCAGAGGCAATTCTGGGCCAATGCCACCATCGTTACAGAGAATGGTGTGCAAATGATAAAGACAAGGGTGTGTGACAAACCCCTAACAGTTACTGAAGAGGTACTACGCATCTGTCTACGTCTAGACGATGCTGCAGGTATCTCCTCTATTCCTAATGAGGAACTATTCTCAACTCTTTCAAGAATGGGGTATGAAGGCCAAATGGGAATTTTCAAGTTTTTCAAAGATAAATTTTCATCCCAATGGAGGTTCTTTGTTCATACCCTGATGCACTGTATTTCAAAGAAAACTACTGGCTGGATCCAATTTAGCAGTCCCATTGCATATGCTTTGGTTTGTTTATCTACTGCTAGAAAATATAATTTTTCTCTGATGATCTTCAATGATCTTGTCTCAAACCTGGACAACAAGAAGAGTTTCTTCATGTATCCCAGGTTTGTACAGGCAGTTATCACTAATGAATTGATGGATATACCTCACTTTGATGGGGTATATGTACCTAAACCCCCTAAAGGCAAGGTTTTCTCAAATATGAGAAGATCTGCTAGGGACTCGGAAGGAGTTGACACCCCATTGTTCTCTACAATGATGGTGGTGTCCCACACTGATAAAGGTATGGCAGCAGGGTCAAAGCCCTCCTCAGACCATCCCACTGCTAGCCAATCCCAACCTTCCCACTCCATATCTATTCCCCAGTCTCTGCTTCATAAGCCCACATCTCCAATTACCCAAACTTACAAAAGGAAGCAGGTAAAGAAGGTTCCTTCCCTTCTTGTACCTTCACCCACTAAGCCTTTAAGCCCTCTAAGGGAGGATTCTCCTTTAGAGAATATCTACAGGGCAACCACAGGGGTGTCTCCCAACCCAAGGAGGTGCTCATTGAGGTGGAGGTTGAGCATATGGGTGTTAAGGCTGCCACTACTCCTGCTAGCACAGAGGAGGTCAGTGGTAACATCTCTAAGACCTTCCCCATGGCAACTTTGGGTGAGAAATCATCCAAAGGTCCCAGGTGCCAAGAAACCAAGGGGGTGGATAGTGCTTCTGCTAGGCAGAAGGCTTCCACTACTAAAAGATCCAATGATCATTCAAAAGGGGGTAACACTCCTGGAGAAGGCGAGGACATATATAACTATGACGAATTGATGGAAACCATGGGAAACATCAACATGGATGTTCTTAAACAGGGCAAAGAGATAGATGAAATGAAGCTGGTAATCTTGTCTCAACAAGCACAGATTGCCAAACTAAAGAAAATGGTGTCAAGGCTAGTGCAAAAGAAGAGGAGAAAGCAATATGTTTTGAAGAAGAGATCAACCATTCAAGATGCTTCCAACAAGGGGGAGAAAGAGTCTGAAAAAGAGAAAGAGGATGGGATAGAAGCAGAAACAGATTTTGCTCAAGCAGCAGAAACAGTTAATGCTGCTGAGGCAAAAGAAGCAGTAGAAACAGAGGAAACAGTAACATGGCTTTCTGTAGAAGAACTAGAAATTGCAGAAACACTGGTTAAAGCCAAGAATGACACTCCCAATGCAAAGGGAGTGGTCATAAATGAAGGGGGAGTAAAGAAGACAGAAAAGAAAGATAAGGCTGCAGATACAAAGGGAAAAGGAAAGGAGAAGATTATTGAATCTGAAATGCCTTCAAAGAGAAAGACTCAGATTGAATTGGATGAGGAAATTGCAAAGAAGCTTCAAGAACAGATGGAAAAGGAGGAACAAATCCAAACTGAAACTGATAGAGAACTTGCAAAGATTATGAGAAAGCTAAATGCAGAGTATCAGAAGAGTATACAAGAAGCAGCTCAGGCCAAGAAACTTCAAGTCAAAAGAATGGCAAGTCAAAAGCAGAAAAGACAACCTTCCAAGACCTTTGTGGCCAATCAGGAAAGGAGAAAAATGATAAATTTTCTGAAAGGTGCAATTGGAGTCAAGGGAGAGATGTTTACCAATATGGCATACAGCAAGATTGAGAAGCTGTACAAGAAGGAAATGGCCAAACTTCAAGGGGACTCATCTCAAAGGGAAGAAGCTGAAAGAAGAATGAAGAAGAGGCATGGCCTCAATATTCAACAACCATTCCCTGAGGAGACCACACCCTCAAAAGACAAAGCTGAAGAAAAGAAGGAAGAATCTGAAAATGTTGGTGTAGAAGTTAAGTCTGCAAAAAGGGTAAAAACCATTGCTGCAAAAAGGGTTTTCAAAAGGCTAAGAGTGGAAGAAAAAGCAGAAACTGAAGCAGAATCAGTGCATAATCCAGAACAGTCCCATAAGCAAACTGATGAGAATATGGATGTCTACATGACTATAGTAGAACCTATAAAGGCTGTTCCAATCTCCATGAAAGCTCCTGAGATCACCTTTTGGGACATTCTAAGAGATAATGGAAAGGATTTCTTCAGAATCAAAAGAGCTGATGGTACATTTGAAGCATTTCCAACCTGGGGGATAGTGATCAGAAGTTGTTCAAGAGCAGACATAGAAGAAATGTACAAAGTGGGAATGAAACTCTATGAACCTGTGTTGACAAGTAATGAAGAAAATATTCTCAAAGTGGCAATGGAATATTTATGTATGATGTTTGATCCAGAGAAGGTGGTGCATAGGATTAAAGATCTTCATCATGAGTATGTGTTCAAAAAGATTGATCATTGGATACTCTTTGAAAACTGTGGTGTGTACATGATTACAATTGATAAATGTTATCATGAATACTACCTAGTTGACAAAATATATTATCATAGCAAGCAGAAACTTGAAGGGATGCTCAAAGCTAAGCTAGTATGTACTAAGGATTCAGAAATGGCTAGAATTGTGGTGAGAAGAACTATCAATCAAAGTCTGGGCCTAGATCCAAATTTGGGCAACTGAACCTGAGGTGTTGAAAGCATCTTGAAGATCAGATCTGAAGAACTTGACTTCTCTTCCTAAAAGTCAAGTTAGGGGGAGATTGTTGGGAACTGAAGAAATGCTAAGTATGGTTAATGCTGCTAGCTCAACAATTAGTACTTCTGAGTTAATGCTGCTAGTTGAAGTTAATGCTGCTAGAACATGATTAATGTTGCTCTTCAAGATTAGTACTGCTGGAGTTACTACTGCTAAGAGATTAATACTTCTGATCTTGATTAGTACTGCTTATGAGATGGAGATCCGAATTACAAGAATGACAGCTGGATAGACTGAAGATATTCATGGAAGATATTCTGAAGATATTTTATTAATTGTAATTATCTTTTGTTCAGTATATATATAGAATTGATAGAATAGTTTCATTTATGATTAGTTCTAAGTTTTTTTTGTTTTAGAGAGAATCAACCTCAAGGCATAGTTCCTAATTCTAGAGAAGTAGAATTCGTCTTGAAAGAGCTTGTTCTTCAAGATTGAGGTTGTGTGTGTAATCTTGTAACTTCAACCATTAAATACAAGTTTACAAGTTATTCATCCTATTTATTGTTTGTTTACTGTATTATTGAATATCAAAGTGTTATTCCGCAAACTTCTTTGATATTGTTTCTGAGTATTTATAATTCTTGTTGAGAATTCGATCATAACATTTTTACATATCAAAAATTTTAGTGAGACATTGTGGATTGAAAGTTCAAAAATATTGAATTGTGGTTAAATCTTTATCTTTATATATTTAAAAGGAAAACCAAGGATGATAACATGGGGTAATATGAATCAAGTATTGATCAAATGGTGAATCTTTATATCTTTATATATCTTTATATATTTAAAAGGAAAACCAAGGATGATGACATGGCGCAATGAGAATCAAGTATTGACCAAATGATGAATTGTGGTGAATTCTTGATTGTCCCACATTGGTGACAAAAGTAAAATGTTGGAAGTGCAAGTAGCTATATAAAGGATAAGGTGTCGGTTGAATGTTCATCCAAAGTTTGATCCAATTTTGGGTTAAATAGTTTTTTTTTTATTTGTATGACAAAACATTCATTTTCATTTAATGTAAACTAAATTTATATGAAAGAATCTCGAATTGTTTCCATTATTTGATATTTTTTTCTTAATTCTTTTTACATAGCAAAAATTTTAGTGAGACATTGTGGATTGAAAATTCAAAAATATTGAATTGTGGTTAAATTTTTATCTTTATATATTTAAAAGGAAAACCAAGGATGATGACATGACGCAATATGAATCAAGTATTGATCAAATGTTATATCTTTATATATTTAAAAGGAAAACCAAGGATGATGACAAGGCGCAATGAGAATCAAGTATTGATCAAATGGTGAATTGTGGTAAATTCTTGATTGTTCCACATTGCTGACAAAAGTAAAATGTTACAAGTGCAAGTGGCTATATAAAGGACAAGGTATACGTTGAATGTTCATCCAAAGTTTGATCAAATTTTGACGCAATATGAATCAAGTATTGATCAAATGGTGTATCTTTATATATTTAAAAGGAAAAGATGACAAAGCGCAATGAGAATCAAGTATTGATCAAATGGTGAATTGTGGTGAATTATTGATTGTCCCACATTGGTGACAAAAGTAAAATGTTGGAAGTGCAAGTGCAAGTGGCTACATAAAAGACAAGGTATAAGTTGAATGTTAATCCAAAGTTTGATCAAATTTTGGGTTAAATAGTTATTTTTTATTTACATGACAAAACATTTATTTTCATTTCATGTAAACTAAATTTATATGAAAGAATCTCGAATTGTTTCCATTATTTGATATTTTTTTCTTAATTCTTTTTACATAGCAAAAATTTTAGTGAGACATGGTTATAACTCAAATATTTTTTTCTTATTCTTTTACCAACCTAACAATGGTTATAACTCAAAACTTATATTAAATGGAAAAACTTTTACATTTATTTGAATTTTTTTTAAATCAATACATATTTATCTAATGTTTGTCATTTTTAAATTATAAACACAACTCTTATTTATCTAATAAGCATATATTGTTTACTAACCTAACAATGTTTATAAATCAAAGCATATATTAAATGAAAAGTATTTAATATAGTATTTTGTAATAGAGTTTTTTTTAATAAGCTAACAATGTTTATAAATCAAAACTTTTTTAGGTGAATACCTTTTTGAACCGTTTAAAAAAGTCACATTTTTAAACGGTTTAAAAAATAAAAAGAACGCTATCTGCTGCACATAGGACTCAATCTTGGAACCACATCCATGCAAACCCACGACACTTACCATTCCACCACATCTTTTTCTGTGCTTATAGAAGCACCTTTAATTCTTTTATTCATTTTCTGTCCAGCTTTGTACTTTCAACTTCAACTTCAGATTCGGCCCAGATTTACTCCAAATTACCAAAAACTCAAAACATGAACATTGTAGATCTGTATGTTGGGTTTCTAGATCATCTTGAATCACTCAAATCGGAGATTGGACGAGTGAAATATGATCAAAACGTCACAGTTGCACAAATCTGTCAAAAATTATCGTTTTGTTCTTTTTCACTCCAAATTGTTCCGAACCTATTAAAATATAAAAACGCATTAATGTAGTTTTGTTTTACTCTAAATTTTTAAAAGCCTTTTTAAACGGTTTTGTGATAGTGAAAGCGTTTGAAAAAGTGTTTGGCCTTTTTAAACGGTTGTTTCTAGAGAACTGTTTAAAAAGATGTATGTATTTTAAACGGTTGTATAAAAAACGTGTAAAAAAGTTAGGCGGCTTTTTAAACGGTTTTGTTTAATTACCCGTGTGAAATATGTATCCCTTATTAAACGGTTTTTTATAACAACCGTTTTAAAAAGGCCATATGACTTTTTTAAACGGTAACACAACCGTATAATCGTTTAAAAAAAGTCTTAAAAAAACGTGGCCACCTTTTTAAACGTTTTTTTCGAATTTTTTAAAAAACCGTATAAAATGGTGCGTTTAAAAAAGTCATTTCTGTAGTAGTGGCCATGTATATGTGCATGGTTTTATTTAGTTTGTCTTTATTAATCATTTTTTTAAGTTAACCAAACAGTAGTTGTGACTTGTGTCTAAAAAATGCTAGTGCAGCCTGCACTGTGCAGGTTTGGAGATTAATGAAATTTAATTTTTAAGGGATGTTACTTGTTAGTTTTTGTAAACCATAGGGATCAATTTTGCATTTAACTTCTTATTTAAATTCATAGAGGGACCAAATATGTTACAAACTATAAAAGGGTTTTTTAATCCCTATATTTTAGGAGGGACCAAATATGTTACTGTAGATCCCAGTGCAATGCAAATCAGAATAACAACAATCAAAGATGAACAGATTATAGGCCACAACAACTAGTCATACGATTGATATTACTTCAAAGGGTTTAGGTTTACAGAGAGAATTTCTGATAAGAGTTTGTAAACCTAATGACTAGAAAACTGAATAATGAACTTCTAACCTTTCTAAACTGTTCAACTGTTCGACCCTAATTATGAACCAATAAAGCCTTTAAATACTTAGGCACGCAGGCCTGACGGGCTTATGGGCTTGGGCCCATCTAATTAATTAACTTTAGAATAATTACATTACGAACCCTTATAAATACTTTATTCCACTTTCAACACACAGGACTTTCAGTCCTAACAATCTCCCCCTAAAGTTGAATAAAGCATTTATCTTCTTGAAATCTTCAAACATTGATCTTCTTTCCCTCTTGAATCTTTGAAGAACTTTGATGTTGCTTGACTTCATGTCTTTCCACGCTCCCCCTTGAATAAAGCTCTTGTTCTTCATAGTATCAACTTTGTAACCAGATTCAATGTACAGTAGCCTCGACTGAACGCACTATCAAGCAGCTTTCAGCTGTAAAAACTCAATCACATCGGATCAGCACACAATAAAGATAATGTGAGAGTTACTTGACATTCCACGATGCATCTTCAGTTTAAAACAAAGAATTTGTCTTTGAACCGCGAGTTGAATAAGCTTTCAGCTTAAGAACTTGTTTCAATCAGCTCATAGGAGGAATAATGAAGAAACTTGTAGCAGACACCACATGATACGGGAAAGAATCAATACAAACTTTGAAAACTTCACTGTCTTCAGACAAACAAATTTAGCATTAAACTCATATCTTCATCTCTTTGATCTTTAGACCGTCTTCAGAAAAACAAACTTTCTTTCTTCAAAACTTGGAAATAATTGAACTTTGAAAACTTCTCCCCTTTTTTGATGATTGTGAGCATCATGATCATCAAAACTTCTTCAATTTCAACGCATTCTTTGATCTCCCCTTTATGATAATATGATATTCTTCGTCCTTTGATCTGAGTATCCGTCAATTCATGAAATGTATATATCCGAATCTTTTTAAATTCAGACATAATGGACAATGTAACCCTGATTCAACAGATGAAACAATTAGTATGCCTGTAAGTAGCACAGAGCCACTTTGTACAACGGATGTACATTGGAAAGGAGTTTTTGTGATGTTCACTCCCCCAGGGCTTCCATTCAATCATCGAAAAACCACAAAGGAATTTTCTATGAATGTTATGACAAGAAAACTCATTCCTTGTGTGCTCGTGAAAGTGTAGAAATGATTGAAGCTACTTAGCTTGATCAAGCTTAAATTGTGTAAACTGTTGAGACAGCAACAGATATTACACGGACTCAATGTGTATGAAAGAGGTGCGAAGGTGGGGCAACTTTCCTTCTTTTTCAATATCTAAATCTTCCGAGTGAAGACTAGATAGCAGATATGCTGCATCCCCAAAGAAAATGAAACATTTCTTTGTTAAGAAAGAAACTAGTGGCTGGTGGGGTTATAGCAAGAGTTGGCATGGGCTCACTGCCTGTTTCAATGATGGTCACCAAGGAGTGTGAACCAATCAGAATATGTGGCTGCCCGGCTCAGAAAGTGGTTGATGCAGAGTTCTGATATTCTTTTAACTCTGTTCTCACACCCTCTTTCTTTTTAACATTAAAGCTCACTTCTAACCAAACTCTCTTTTTCATTTTTCTGCTCAGCACAATGAGAAAAACTCAATCCGATGAGTTATCTCCCCCACTCTTTGATTTATGACCCCTCACCCCTCAAATCACTCTAGGATAACTTCCGGGGTAGGAAACACTGGTTTACGTGAATCCATGGAAGTTCTGTTTAAGCTCTCACACAAATCCCATGTAAGTCCTAAACAAAAAAATAGTAGCTCAACAGTTTATCTTTAACATTTAAGCTCAAATAAGATAACACTGTCAAAATGTATGCTCATTAGATTTGAGCAATTAAACTTTGAAGATTTCTCAAAACAAGAATATTGAATGAATGAAATGAAATCACGAGATTTGTTTTGAGAATCTGACAATGTATCAATCAGATCAACTAAACTGGTTAGGGTATCAAAGAATTGGATATTATGTTTATATGAACAAATATAAACAATTTAGCAATGAAAGGACAAATTTCGAATAATGATAGATGCTCAACAACATTGAATATCAAACGGGGGTATTACCATCGAAAAATTGTTTTGCTATGAGACATGGTAATAACAAATACAAATGAAGTATTGAACCTGTGTGTCTGAATACGTTACAGTATAAGAATAAGATAATACACAAGTATTGATCTTTAGAAACACACAGTCAGTTAAACATTAATGCACAAAAAGTGAAAACCATTTAAATTCACACTTCTAGATTCATGAAACCTTTTGAAAATCAGAAGTGGTTTGAACATTTCAGAAACTGTTTTTCATGCTGGAAAGTTGTTCGTCTTCCAAACAATCAGAGATCTAGAGTTAAAAGATATTTACCTTTTAAGTTCCCCCTCAAATCATGATATAATGATTTAGGTCTTTTAAGCTCCCCCTGGATAGTTGCAAAATATCCAGGTCTGAACGTTGAAGAACGGGTCCTGATCTGTCATGTGATCAGAAGCCAAACTTCGTTGAAGTCCGGGTTCTAAGCTGGTTTACTTAGAAGCCATTGTTCTTCTACTCCCCCTTGACAGTAGGTGCCTGCAACAAAGAATCAGTTTTTGGCTTTGGTACCCACTGGTATTTGGGTCCATGAATGTTAGTTGCAGTTCTTGTGGGGGATATAGAATAAGAACCATACCAGAAATGATCCCTGGATTTGTGAATGTGATCATGTGTACGACAATAAGAACAATGGTATTTCTTACCTGACAACCTGAGTAATTGATCTCTCGAGTAGATATGATCAGGTTTACCTTTACTCGCTTTGTTCTTCTTGGCATTAGATGCATGTACACACGATTCTCTTTCTTTCAGCTCATCTTCAACTGGTTTCTTCTTCCAGACCAGTTCCTCATCTTTGTATCTCCTTCTTTTTTGATGTGTACCTGAACCATCTATATTGCTATCATAGAAAAGGTTAGTTTTACGAATCCGATCAAAAGATTTAACTGACCTTTGTGGAGAGACAGATTTCTGATTTGTACTTGATACAGACTTTTCAAGCACTTTAATCGTCGAAACAAAGTTGTCTCTTTCTTTAACAAGCAGGTCAATCTTCTTCGTGAATTCAGACTTCGTTCTCTGCTCTTTTAGTGCCTTCTCAGATAGTTCAGATAACTTGGCAGTAAGCTTTTTGATCTCAATCTCAAACAAGCTTCTTTCTTCTTCAAATCCCTTCTCAGCATTGTTTCTTTGGCCAAATATTTCTTTGAAGACACCAACATTCTTTTGTTCAATGGCCTTCTTCTCTTTGGCAAACTTCTCTCTTTCTAGAATGATTACTTTCTGAAAATCAGAAACTTGCTGAGAAAGTTTTATGCATTTCAGCTCAACTTATTTCTTCTCATCAGCACATTTTCTCGAGAATTCTGAGAACTTCTTTGCGAAAGATTTCTCTTTAGTCTCAAAATCACATTTGTGTTTAGCAAGCAGTTGCTCCAAATCAGATAAACGCTTTTGAAGATCTGCATTTGCATCTTTCAGTTCAGAAATCTTTTCCTCAGAACTTTCAACAGAGACTATTTGCTGAGTTTTAGCTTCCAAAATAGAGATCTTTCCTTTTAGCTCAGAGTTCTCAGCTTCCAATTCTCTTCCTGTTAATAAACCCTTTGTCCCTAACACCGGCCATTCAGTACAATCCCACAACTCTTTTCCTGTCATGTTGTTAGACTTTATTTGACCAATAATTTCACTAAAAATGTCACTAATAAATTCACACGAAATACTACTTGTCATATAATTTCGAGCTACATTGTTAGCTCTCTCTCTTTCCTCCTTTTCCACAGGTGAAGCTTCTGTAGGAATCTGGGATTGCAACTCCCCTTCAGTCAAAGATAATCTGATGTAGGGACCCACCTCATATTCGTCCACACAGTTCAAAAAATAAACTTTCCACTCTTCATATTCTCTTTTGGACTTCAGCCTTGGTAGGTACACCATTTTGATCGTTTCGAATAGAATGTATTCGCTCCGGCTTTGAAGAGAGATGAAACTTGAAAGTGCAGGAACCAAAAGTGACAACGTGTGAAACTTGAAAGTTTAGGGTCACAAATGACACGCTGAATCCTTGAAGTACGGGGGCTAAAAGAAATGCACTGCAAAATGATCGTGAGACAAAAAATTTGACCTTTTTTACTCTTTTTTTTTTTAAATAAACCCGGTCGAGCAAGGGTATCGGTCAAAGCAATCTATCGGTCGAACAAAAAGACCGGAATATGCAAGATATCGGTCGAAGGTAAGACCGGAGTAGGCAAGTACCCGGTCGAAGGGTAAGACCGGAGTAGCAAGTACCCGGTCGAAT
Organism: Arctium minus; assembly: GCA_954870635.1. NCBI lineage: Eukaryota > Viridiplantae > Streptophyta > Magnoliopsida > Asterales > Asteraceae > Arctium > Arctium minus. The sequence goes on along the minus strand of OX941084.1, from coordinate 103,938,812 downwards.
GGCAAGACCGGAGTAGCAAGTACCCGGTCGAAGGACGAAGACCGAAATAGTCGAGTATCGGTCCAATGCTAGACCGGAAACCACTAAGGTCCGGTCGATGCACCTACCCGGTCGAAGGGAAAGACCGGGGAATACAAGTATCCGGTCGAAGGCAAGACCGGGGAATACAAGTATCCGGTCGAAGGCAAGACCGAGGAATACAAGTATCCGGTCGAAGGCTCAGGTCGAATAACAATCGGTCAAAACAATAAATACGATAAACACAAATAACAGATAAGATCGATTATCATAAAGGACCGATAAACACGAAGAATCGACCGAAGAACTCGATGAATTTCTGGGATTCGACCGAAACCAAACTCAGAAATTTCGATCCTTCGATCGAATGAAACACACAATAAATCAATCAAAAATTCGACCGGATGCGATAAAACATAAAACTCATTTAGGCCGAAGGTTTGCAAATAGAAAAAATCCAGATTCGATCGATAGCAAAAAGAAAATTTTTTCCAGAAGAGAACTTTCGATCGAAACACAGACACAAAACAAACCTTAACTTTGCAGATATCAATTAATCATATACTCACAGAATGTAAACACTAACAATCAATTAAATCAAGTAAAACAATTATCACAAGTAATTGATTTTAGGGTTTTAGACAAACCTTTTTACTGGATCAAACCTTTTTGCCTATCAGCTCTGATACCAATTGTAGATCCCAGTGCAGTGCAAATCAGAATAACAGCAATCAAAGATGAACAAATTATAGGCCACAACAACTAGTCATATGATTGATATTACTTTAAAGGGTTTAGGTTTACAGAGAGAATTTCTGATAAGAGTTTGTAAACCTAATGACTAGAAAACTGAATAATGAACTTCTAACCTTTCTAAACTGTTCAACTGTTCGACCCTAATTATGAACTAATAAAGCCTTTAAATACTTAGGCACGCAGGCCTGACGGGCTTATGGGCTTGGGCCATCTAATTAATTAACTTTAGAATAATTACATTACGAACCCTTATAAATACTTTATTCCACTTTTAACACACAGGACTTTCAGTCCTAACAGTTACCAAACCTAGAATAGAGGAATGGACAAATTTACCCCTACTTAAATACACATTATTTAATAGTATTACTAAGAGGGACCCTACGTGTTATAAAATGAAAAGTAGAGGGACGTTATTCGTTAAATATTTCTTTGAGGGACCTTAGTCGTTAATATTTGTAAACCACAAGGACCAAATTTGTATTTAACTCAAAAAAAAAATACACTGTCTTGAGGAAAAAGAGTTGTAGGAAACAACAGTGCCCTAGAAAAATGAACATTAAACCCCATATGTGTTCTTCCGACATAATTGGATGCTAAACACGTCCCTGTTCAAAAGGACAAGGATTCGTCGCTGTTACCTTTGCCATTGACTCCCAACAATAGGCGTATTGAAAAGGAACTCAATCAAGAGTTGAAGGTTACGGAGTGTGTAGAAGAGGACGACAAGAAATGTTATTGGGATCTTTTAGCTTATTCACAAACAGAGGAGGGTAAGGTTATCGATAGGAGTGTTCCATCTAAAAAAATTTACATGCTTAACGGAAGTTTGAGAAGATGTTGTATAGGAGAAAGAATGTTTGGAAGGTTGGGGATAAGAAAGGCAAGGGATTAATATTTAATGCATAGTGAAAGAAAGAAGAGAAAGGAAATTCTGAATGAGAATGGTTATGGAAGGTTGTGTTCTTTGCATTTCTTAGTTTTGGGCTTAGTATTTTTATACTATTTTGGTTTTTTATTTACAATTATATTATTTAATTTTGTGTTTTTCTGTTGTTCCATTCTTTTTTTACTTTTGCTTGATAAATTACTTATTATTGATTATGTTATTACTCTTTTCTTTTAAAATAAATATTTACATTTTTATTTTAGTTTGACTCAAATAAGCATCCATTTTTAAAACTAAGAGTCTATTTTTTCAATGGAGAAAATTTCTCTCTCTTTCTCTCTCTATTATTAAAGGTAAAAAATTGTTCTTCTAGGGTACGATTGGTAGGCAGACTGGGTGAGACAGGACGAGATAAAAAAAATAGTCCCATATTTGGTATGACATGGGACAAAAATCACATGGGACAACATGGACAAAAATAAGATTTCATGGGACAAAACTTAAGTTTTTTAGTTCCACCAAAATAGGTGGAACAACGTGGGACTAAATGTAAGATTACAATATTACCCTCCTTCAAACATATGATTTTAAACCTAAACTAAATGTGGGACAGACAGTTAGTCCTGTCCAGTCTGTGTACCAAACGTTACCCTATAGAATAAAAAGTGTAATAATTACATACTCTTAAAACTTTGTATCTTTTTTATAGTATGCATTTATTTAGGTTATCTTTGTAGAAAAAAAACTTTGTCATCAAGTTTTTAGCAACACTTTTGTCTCCCACGTTTGAGTCAATGTAAACATTTCTTACCATATTGTGGTTTATGCTTATAAATTTGTTTGGCTAATTATGTTACACTCACATTTACGAGACATGCAAATCATACTACCTCTCTTGATATAACTCATATCATTGCTTATATACATTGCATCATACAAATACTTTTATTTATTTCATATTGTTTAATTATAATACAAATTTAACTATAAAACATTTTCATTGAGAGTACACATCTCATCACTAGGATGGTTATATGGGCCATAATTTCTTAACAAAACTGGTTTATAGCATATTGTTTTTTTCATTTCTTTATAATTGTATTTCATTAGCTTCCAGTCAACAAATTACATTTAATCTTAACATACCTACATATTTTGTAACAAATGGTTTCACCACCGCGCAACGCGCGGGTCACATACTAGTATATATAATAGTAATTGTGTAAGTCACAAAAAATTTGGTAAAAGGACAAAAAAAATTCTCGTTTAATTGAAATTTTTAAATGAGCGCTAAAGTGAGTGACCAAATCTTAACGTTTTTGTAAACCACCATGGTCATCTTGTAATTTTGAAACTACAAGGACAAAAGGTGTTATTTTTGACAAACTAAGGGGACCAAATTTGTAGTTTACTTCTTTATTAACAAAAGTTAGTCAAAGAGACCAAAACTGAAATAAAATTGATAACCACAGTGACCAAAATTATAAGTAATTTAAAATAAGGATTAAAGTTGATAATAAATAGTAACCACATAAACCAAAAATGTAATTTACTCAAACTAAAATCCGCATATTTGATCTTTTTGGTATAAGTACTGTAATACTTCGTTTTAAAAACGTGTACTTTATCTTACCCGAATTATACCGTACCCAAAGTAACAATCAAATGTTGTTAAGAGGTTAAATCCGTCAATTAACTAAACTCCTATTAATCCGTCAATAAAAAAGATTATTAAGAGTAAACTACAAACCATCGTCTCACTCAGTTTACCATCACCGCCATCTCATTCTCTCTCTCTAAAATATCCATTAAATTCTTGAAGTACCCAACGATACAATTACAAATTTGGAATTCACTCTTCGAGTCCTTCCTAAAGGTATAAATTTATTCTTAATCTATTTAAGTTGGTATGTTAGGGTAGTTGAAATTGATAGGTAGATTATGATTTGGTATTGCAAAGTTGTGATAATATACATGTTTAAATGTTTGGTTTAGTCAAAATTGAAAAAGGGTAAAGTATGAAACCAAAACGGTGATATTTGTATCTATATGTTAAATTGCATATCAAGTGTTCGATTAAATGTCTAAGAGAATAAAGTTTCATGATTAGGCTTAGGATAATAGTCATTGAGTACTATTTTGATGTTTAGTAAGTTAATTTATATTTAGCACATGTTTAATTGAGTAAAACTCGAAGTTAGGATCATAAAAAGTGAATCAGGAAAAGTTTGGAAATCGGACGTTAAGATATCCATATCAACGGGAAATCATACTATAAGAATGGAATTGAGTATATGTACATCAACTCTAATGATATGAAAGGAACATATATTAGAGAAATTAACGTGTCAAATTAATGGATTATCTAGGTCATTAAATCATATTTTGGCAGCAATAAATAATTTTTGGACAATGACGCATATATGTTTCACATGGGACACCATGATCATGACATAGTGATCCGTGTTTGCAAAATACACATAGACACATTCTCTTTCCAGTGAAAGGCAAAAATGAGGCAAATTGTAATTGTTGACTTTTGCAGCATAAGAAGCAACACCATTATCATAATATGCCCTCCCGAATACCAAAAATTTTTGTATACCCTGATCCTTAGCCAAGACAGGAATGATACCATCCTAAATCCAAGGACATAATACAAAAATATTCTATTCTTGCAACGAATACAAGATGATATTTATGGCATAAACATCCAAAATGCGGGCCATTAAACATCCAAACCCTTTTCTCCTGTCCGAACAGATAAACACGCCATCTACCATCATGAGAACTTAATTGACACTGAAAGTTCCCTCTAATCAATCCTTCACCCGTTTCGAACATATAAAGTTCTTCCTTAGTCGGTCTGTTATTGCTTTGAGTAATACTCTTTCTAGGGTTTATCATCAATTTCATCACAAGCAACCTCATGCACCGCACAAGCTATTGCCAACAACGCAGGGCTAGAACTTTATTCCCTTCCATCACCCCTTCATAGACTAACCCCTCAATAATAACCTTCCAATCGCAGCGAGGACAAAACTATCCACGCATACCCAACAATCTATTGACTTCTACGCATAGAGAGGTAATCCGAGCACGTACATGTGCCTATAAATTCGCAATTACATTAGCCAAATTTAAATCCAAATTTACCTCACATGTTAGTCCCCACCTCTCAAAACACACGTTCCTATAGCGGTAACCCCTAGGACATCCCATTTCTCGGTTGTGTCCCATGTCCTACAGTTTAAGTTTAGGCCCAACCGGTCGCCTAAATCCCTTAAACTACGGCTCTGATACCAAATGTAATAACCCAAATCTGACAAAAATTGAATAAGCATAACATTGCCCAAACATGGGTCCCAAGACAACACTTTCGGGAATAAATGATTAACTTAGTTGAAACATCCACATAACTATTACAACCGAGAGACTAAAATAGAAGTTTCGTCTACACCGTTACTAAGGCCCGATCTCCAACAATTTAGCTCCTAACATTTCTTATTCCCTTTAATAGATCCAGCAGCAACCCTGTTACCTGGAAATGGATTTTAAGAAAAGTAGAAACGAGGGTTAGACCAAAAGGTCTAGTGAATTCCCAACATCGTTCATTTATTTAATACAACAGAAAACACATTCAATTTCACCAATTATTCTCACCAACTTTATGTCACAAGAGTGACTAGATCCACATCAAAACCTGTTAGGTCCGAGATCTGGATCATTTCATGTTTGTATAACAAGTTAGGATAGGAGAAGTACTATTTATTTTAGAGAGAGAAATTAAATCTAATCTAGAGAGAGAAAGTGCTTAAGGACTACATTTTCATTAATTGGAATTATAAAATATTACAACTCAAGACACTTATTTATAGTCCATATCTACACTCCCTTGTTACAACATTAAGCCCAGACCCATCTACAACTAAGCCCAATAGGCCCAAGGCCTTTTTACAAATACAAATCAAATACAATTAAATGTTATTTACTTTCCAACACTTTTATACACTAACATTCTCCCCCTAAAGTTTTGGAAAGTAAATCATCTTCAAGATCTAATCTCCTCTTCCCCTTGATTTGCTTGAAAAAAACTTTAGTGCATGCATTGACAATTGTAGGCTCGGCTCCTCCTTGAAAGTAGCTCTCATTCTTTGTTTTCGACTTTAAAACCAGATCCGATGTACACCGTAAGCTCGACTAAGTGCACTATAACACACCTCGAAATGTAGAAACCCAACTCGTTCCGATAATCCCACAAGAAAAATAACGAGTGAATTTGACGTGACAAACCGTGTGCATCCTTAGTTTTTAACAAAGGAACCGTCGTTAACCGCGAGTCGAGTAGGAGTTCGACTTGAGAGTCGTAACCGAGATGCTCGAAGAAGGAACCATAGGCATACACTACAATGGTAGGGATTGAGAAACAATTTTGGCCAAATTTAACTGACTTTTGGACCAAAAATGTTAGAAAATTAACGGGACTAACGGAAACCCGTTAGTGCACTATTTATCATCTTCTTCAAAATAAAACCCACATGAAATCACACACTTTTAATATTCTTCACTTTTTCTTTGCTTCAAAACACATTCAATCCACCTTAATATTGCATCCAATAGCTTTAAGTAACATCAAACAGTTTGTCACCGGCGAAGTAACAACAAAAATCCGGCAATGCAACAAATTTTTCCGGCGATAACAACCATTTTTCGACGAACTTTTTCAAACAACCAAAATCTCGAATTCTTGCTGGAAAATGTGAAAATCTTGTAAACATATCGATATGATGAGCCAAATGAGATCTGGACTGATATTGCAAAGAAAATCCGACGATATAGTAACTTTCCGACCAACTACAATTTTCCGGCAAACTCATTCCAATAGCTCACAAATCGTCTAATTTCTTGATCAATTCATGTAATTACCTTGCAAATATGATTGACATGAACACACAACCAGATCTGGACGAATTTTTGACAAAATCACAGCACAAATCTCGTTTTTCCGGTGAGTGAATAGTGATTTTTCCGGCAACTTGTTTTTCCGGCGAGGTGATGTTCAACAAATAATAAAACTCGATTTTCTTGTTCAAAAATACTTCAAACAGTCGAGAATGACATGAATAACAGATCTGGAAGAGATGTGACAACATCAACGCTCAAAACCTCAAATTCTGGTCAGATTCCGGCGAGATATAAAAATTTCGGCGAAACGACTTAAAATGCTCATAACTCGCTCAATTTTCGACGAAATTTAGATCCGAAACTTGTAGATTGCTCGAAATTCAATAAAGAATAGATCTTGAAAATTCAAATTGATTCATGCAACGAATTTTCGTATCGAACAAATTTGACACGAACAGAATACCGAAAATTTCGAAAATTTTCAAAAAATGTCGAAATGAAATTCTACGAAGTGTAATAGATCTGGAATGTGATTAGGAACAATACTTCAAAAGGATTTAGAATTTGGATGAACTTACGAGTAGATTGGGCTAAAAAACACATGAAATGTCGAGATCCGATAATCGTTACGAGAAATTTTTCATCGTTCGACTCTGATACCACATCTTAGGTCCGAGATCTGGATCATTTCATGTTTGTATAACAAGTTAGGATAGAAGAAGTACTATTTATTCTAGAAAGAGAAATTAAATCTATTCTAGAGAGAGAAAGTGCTTAAGGACTACATTTTCATTAATTGGAATTATTAAATATTACAACTCAAGACACTTATTTATAGTCCATATCTACACTCCCTTGTTACAACATTAAGCCCAAGCCCATCTATAGCTAAGCCCAATAGGCCCAAGGCCTTTTTACAAATACAAATCAAATACAAATCAAATACAATTAAATGTTATTTACTTTCCAACACTTTTATACACTAACAAAACCCTTCATTAAGAGACAGGACTACTCGTCCTCGTGGCCCCCGGTAGATCCCCATACGGTTCCCTAGTCGATGTCGTTACCGTGTGTAAGGAAACGAATTCCAACACACGGTTCAACCATCCCCGATGATTGAAGATAAGCCATGTCGTCCAGTTCATAAGGCAACACCAATTTTCATACGATAGAACAGTGAGAAAGTATGCATGCATGATAACAGATAAGACCAGTCAATCACAAGTCAAAGTTATAATTTCCAGAAAGCGGTAGGCATAATAAACATTAGCAATAAAATGCCACTTCCAGTTTAAAAAAGTTTTAGAATAAAGGAACTCACCTGATTGAAGGAAAGTCGACCCACCCGAACAACTATTCCCAGATAAAACGAACCCCTACAATTACAATGACATGACTATCATAAATTCTGCCACTTTCTAAGAGTTTATTTGCCAACTGATCGAACGAAGGGACACTGAAATTGATACTAAAAACAACCAGACCCCGGACCAGGCGACTACACACCGGGCGACCACGGTCACAAACGTACCGGGTGTCCCCAGTCGACCCAACACCGGGTAGCCCCGGTGTAATAACTCTAGTTTTGAGGAAATATATATATATATATATATTATTAAAATATATATATAAATATATATATATATATATATATATATATATATATATAATAAATTAATCAATGTATCTGGACGTGAAGGAAAGGAAATGGTTTTTGATATTCAATGGAATTGAATTCTTATGCAAATCAATCGGTGGAAACCACCGTTCATTAAACCAAGAAAACTTATCATTTCCTTTGCCAAGTAACCGTCGACCATCATGTGTGTATATATATATATATATATTGGGGGTTAGGATTGTAGCATAAGATAACAAAAAGAAATATAATCGAGAGGAGCTCGTATGTAAGAGAAGAGGAAGACGGTGACGGTTCGGTAAATCGCAACAGTTTCGATGCTTACCGATAAGTGTTCTCTTTACCCGATTTGTCATATTTAATTACCTATAGGTGTCTCAAACCCTCGACGAGATGATTGGTGTCTCGGTAAGGTGGTCTCGACCACCGGTCGTAGGTGACGTTCCAACCGGAACTACCAATGTTATCGTTGTATGTCCTCGGTACAAGCTTTTTGTTTGAGCCTGGAGGTATTCAACGGATATTTCGGTTCGTCAAGTTAGCATTAAAATTGTTTTTTGATTGAATTGTAGGAAGTGACTCTTATGACAGTAGAGAAAAAATCCCTGGAAGAAAAAAAAAGAGGAGTTTTTCGATACACGGGTTGTAAGGTTTGCCCAGAACTGAAATGCATGCATATATATATATATATATGTACTTGATTTGGAAGGAATATATATAAGAGCTTTGAAACCCAGAAGATAATATAACAACTTTCATGAACCAATGTGTATAGATATGTATGTATCTATACAGAAAGGCATGGAGATGGTATTTGAGATTTCATTCGGCTATTGAAACCTATATTGGTTTCCATGAATATAAAAGTGCATATATATATATATATATATATATATATAGCATGGGAGGAATCGTGGGTTGCATAAACCCATATGAGTTTCATGAAAATGTGTGCACATGCATATATTTAAATATATAATGTATATATATATATATATATATATATGTGTGTGTGTACATATATATATATATACACTTTTAATTATCTACAAATCGGAAATTTATGTGAGGATTTCTAGAAGCGTTAGGTAAAGAGTAGCCTAGAAACGAAATCGATTAACTCGAAGTTTTGGGTGTTGCACTTTAGAATTAAATGTGATCGTAAAAATTGTAGGGAAGACGTGAGGAACTTCGAGATTGATTTGGGCTATGGCTAGTAAGGTGAGTTGTACGTGACTTTTTATAAATGGTTGCATGTGTTATTAAAAAGCTTATTGATATTTTTAAATGTCGTGATGCATGAAATGTGAAATATTTCCCTGATATATGTTTTGAAATTTGTGTGGCAACGGGGGTGTATTACGGTGTAGACCGTAAGGCGAGCATGCTGTGTGAGCTTGTCTAAGCCGTAAGTGCGAACATGCTGTATGAGTTCGCCAGGTAAAGCTGTGTGAATAAAATACCTCCCAATATGCCGTTAGCTTTGTGAGTTAAATTATTTTACCGCATGCATGATAAACAATGATGCTTTGTAAAGTTCGTTGTTTATATTTTTCATGCATAAAAACCGTGTAATCACTGGGCCCTAGGCTCACCCAACTCCTTTTCAAAATAATATTGCAACCAGGTCGACACTCAATCTGGACTAGTAGCAAAGGGAAGGAGAAAGTCTAGAGTCGGATCAGCGTTGGAATAAAGGCATGACGAAGAATGTCGTTCGAGATTTTAAGAGATTATGTTTTAGACAGTTTGTCTTTAAGTTTTATAATATTGAAATTTTCCGCTGTGTTGATCTATTTAGACATTGTGGCTTTATTTATTTATATGGATGTTTTATTTAAAAAAAAATGGGACGTTATAAGTGGTATCAAAGCCTTAGTTTAAGAGAATTAGGTTATTAATTTTAGCCTAAGCTTAAACTGAGAGGAATTATAAATATTAAAAATAAGGGAAATGTGTTAGCGTTTAAGTTTTGACATCGTACCTAAAAGTGATAGGTTTATCATTGTGGTTTTGTAGGAAAATGGTTTACACAAAGACGACTAGGCGCATTGGTCGAGGGAGGGGCAGGGGTGGAAGTCGTGCGGTGGCTGCTGGCCTAGGTCCAAGAGGTGGAGTCGGACAACTCGACCGTGCGAGTTCCAGCCGCTCTAGTCGACACCCTATAGGTGCGAGGAGCAGTTCCAGGGGTAGTACGAGTGTTCCGAGGATCGAGTCATCTCAACCCAACCCGGTCGATGATTCTTCCTATGATTCAACGGAGGAACCTTACGTGGAATACACCCCACGTACGCCGACCCGTGAGGATTTGGAAGAGGATGTTGCAAACCTGAGTGAAGAGAATACTGAACTAAGAAATGAATTGTCTAAGGTTCAAGCTGAGAAGGACCAAGTAGGAGGGTGGCTGAGCAACTTGCAAGGAGAGCATGTCAAGTTAGGAAGCGAGTTGAACAAGATATTGAAAGAAAATGAGGAGCTATGGGAAAACAACCACGACATGGCATGGAAGTGTGTGGCATTAGAGTGGGAGAGAAGAATCGTTGCCCGTACTTGGAAGATGCGATTGGGAGATCGAGCTCGCTACTATCGGGGAGCGGCCTCGGAGTATGTAGGTTTGATCAAAGGGTATTTCTCCGACTGGGCACATCAATTCCGTCAGGGTCCAAGCTTGGGATTTATCTGGAAATACCGCCCAGATAACACCTATGAAGAATTCGTGAAGATGACCTACTACCCTACGGACATGCCATGAGAGAGAGAGTGAGGAGAGAGATAGTTTATCTTAAGTACTTTTATCTTAATAAAATGTTTTGAATGTTTAGTGGTTTTGAACTTGGTCTATCTTGAGTTTTATTTTGGAGTATGTATTATCCGGTTTGGCGCTTTATGCAAAACACTCATGTTCTGAATCATCTTTTGAAATGATAATATTTTGGAGTTTAATAATATCTTGGTGTTTAATTTTATTATGCAACTGTTGAACTTAATGGATAACTAGGTTATGTATGGATTAAGTTATGCTTATAAATGTAAGTTTTCATCGCGCACAACAAATATGTCACGCGATCAGGAAGGACGGCATCAGTTACACCTGATGCGGTAGACCCGCCACCAATAGGAGTTACCCCAAATGTACACGAAACCCGACCAACATCTGTCGTGGCTGCAAGGACCGCTAGCACGCGAGGACGAGGTCGTGGAAGGGGAAGAGGAAGAGGACGAGGTATAAGTCAAGCAGCACCCAATGAACCTGAGCCCTCTGTGCAAGCAAGTTCTGCATCTGGAAGAGGTCGAGGTCGAGGTCGAGGTAGGGGACGAGGGCGTGCCCAAGAAACCATGGAAACCCCTGTAGACATCATTGCTCAGGAGGTAACAAAAGCTTTGCAAGCTGCCTTGCCCATGGTTATAGCACAGGTGCGGGAGGCGGAATTGAAAAATCAAGAGGATAGGGTGATAAGCAGCAGAAGGGAGGATAATAACAATTCAAGAAACAAGGAAGACATGCATGTGCGGTAAAGAGCACCGAGTCCTATCAGCATGAATGCAGGACAAAAGGGTTATAGTTTTAAGAACTTTATGGCTTGTAAGCCCCAACCTTTTAAAGGTGATTGCGACCTAGTGATGTCAATGAGGTGGATAAGAGAGACAAAAGTCGTATTCAGAATCAGCAAATGTGCAGAAGAAGATAAGGTGACATATGGGACGACGATGCTTAAATCAGAAGCCCTTTCTTGGTGGGAAGTAGTCTGCAACTTAAAAGGCGACGAGGAAGTGGAAAGAATGACATGGGAAGAGTTTAAGGTACTGTTTAACGAGAAATTTTGTCCGCGTATTGCAGTAAAACAACTGGAGGAAGAGTTTTTAAGGCTGGAGCAGGGAACAATGACGGTAAGAGAGTACACAACAAGTTTTACCGAAAAGGCCAGGTTTGCTGAGTACTATGTTTCGACGGAGGAAAGACGAACAGAGCGGTATATCGGAGGATTAAAAGCATCCATCCGAGAATTTGTTCTTGCTATGGAGCCAACCACATTTCAGGCTGCAGTAAACGCGACAGAGGCAAGAGAAAAAGAAAAGAATCGCCAAGAGGCTGAACGAGGAAATATAAAAAGGAAATGGGAAGGTCCAATCAATGAAATCAAAAAGTCAAAGTTCTCGGGTTCAGAAAGGAAGACATGGCAAGGACAAACTGTCAAACCATGTCCTAGATGCAACCGTGTGCACAAGGGTGAATGTCTGATCAAACCAAGGGTGTGTTACCGATATGGGAGGCCAGGCCACCAGTCTCAGGATTGCAAGGTTGAGAGGAGAGAACGACTATATTTCACCTGTAAGTCACCTAACCATATACAAGCAAACTGTCCTCAGCAAAAGAATGAGCACGCCTCTGGTCAGGGGGAAGTCAGAATGGTAAATGGGAGGAAAAGCGACCTGAGGTATCAAAGTCAAAGGGGAGAGTCTTCCAGATGATGGCAACAGAGGCCGAGGAGACACCAGACATGGTGACAAGTATCTTTCTGGTCAATTCTGTGCATGCTAGAGTACTGTTTGATTCTGGAGCAAATCGCTCTTTTGTATCTACTGCATTCTGTGATTACTTGCATAGAGTGCCTAAGCCTTTAAGCTCGGCTTTAGAAGTAGAAATTGCCGATGATAATCGGGTGACTATTAGAGAGGAGTATGATGACTGCGATATTCAGATAGATGGTCGTTCGATTCCATTGAGACTACTCCCTATGACTCTTGGGGAATTTGATATAATAATTGGCATGGATTGGTTAGCTGAAAACCAAGCCAGTATTATGTGCAACAAAAAGATAATTCAAATTGAATTACCTGATAGTGGAATCATAGTCATTTACGGATATAGAAGAAATAGGAAATCCAGCATGATCTCTATGGCGAAAGCAAGACGATGTGTAAGAAAGGGGTGTCAGAGTTATTTAGCAAATGTGATAGATGCTAAGAAAGAGAAAAAGAGTATGGAAGACATTGCCATTGTAAGAGAGTTTCCTGAAGTCTTCCCGGATGATCTGACAAGTCTACCACCTGAGAGATAGGTAGAGTTTCAGATTGATCTCGTACCTGGAGCCGCACCCATCGCTCGAGCACCCTACCGTCTTGCACCGTCAGAAATGAAAGAGTTGATGTATCAACTACAAGAGTTGTTAGACAAGGGTTTTATACGCCCTAGCACCTCTCCTTGGGGAGCGCCAGTGTTATTTGTTAAGAAAAAAGATGGTACGATGCGAATGTGCATCAACTATCGCGAACTTAACAAAGTAACGATAAAGAATAGGTACCCTCTCCCAAGGATTGATGATCTCTTAGATCAACTCCAGGGTGCCTGTTATTTCTCGAAGATCAATCTACGATAGGGTTACCACCAGTTGAAGGTTCGAGAGGAGGATGTACCTAAGACTGCTTTTAGGACTAGGTATGGGCATTACGAATTCCTGGTAATGCCATTTGGAATGACAAATGCACCTGCAGCATTTATGGATCTGATGAATAGGGTATGCAAAAAACCTACTTAGATAAGTTCGTCATTGTTTTTATTGACGATATTCTTATCTATTCTCGAACCGAAAAGGAGCATGAGCAACACCTTCGGGCGGTTTTGAGTTTGCTGAAACGGGAAAAACTGTATGCAAAGTTTTCTAAGTGTGAGTTCTGGCTCCGTGAAGTTCAATTTCTAGGGCATGTGGTGACCCAAGAAGGAATAAAGGTAGATCCGACCAAGGTGGATGCTATAAAGAGGTGGGAACCACCAAGGACCCCGTCCGAGGTACGGAGTTTCTTGGGATTAGCTGGTTATTACAGAAGGTTTATTCAAGACTTTTCACGGATTGCGACGCCATTGACATCGCCAACAAAGAAGGGTGTAAAGTTTGAATGGAAACCAGCTCAAGAGGAGGCGTTTGAAGTCTTGAAGGAAAAGTTGAGCACGACACCGATATTGACTTTACCAGAAGGAACCGAAGGATTTGTGGTTTACAGTGATGCTTCTAAGTTAGGACTTGGTTGTGTATTAATGCAGCAAGGTAAAGTTATTGCATATGCCTCTCGATAGTTGAAGGATCACGAGAAGCGATATCCAACTCATGATCTGGAATTGGCAGATGTGGTATTTGCACTGAAAATCTGGAGACACTACTTATATAGGGTGAAGTGCCAAATTTATACTGATCACAAGAGTTTAAAGTACTTGTTAGATCAGAAGGAATTGAATATGAGACAACAAAGGTGGATGGAATTGCAGAAAGATTATGACTGTGAAATTTTGTATCATCCCGGGAAGGCAAATGTGGTGGCTGACGCGCTAAGTCGCAAAGAAAGGAGTGACCGAGTAAGAATTAAAGCAATGCGGATAGAGGTGACTCCTAGTTGGACTGATGAACTCAAGAAAGTTCAGGAAGAAGGTTTAACAGAAAAGAACTTGAAGGCTGGGAGAATTTTTTTTTGAAAGGCTGGGAGAATGGTAGGGGTTGTTTCGCTTTTTGAAGATAACAATCAAGGGTTAAAATGCTACAAGGGTAGAATTTGGATCCCTCGTTTAGGAAACTTTCGTAACCAAGTATTAGATGAAGCTCATAAATCTCGGTACTCTATCCACCCGGGAAACAACAAGATGTATCGAGATCTTCGCCAATCTTACTGGTGGCCAGGGTTGAAGAAAGACATAGCCCATTATGTAGAAAGGTGTTTGACGTGTCTGCAAGTTAAAGTTGAACATCAACGATCGTATGGTAAGTTGCAACCCTTAGAAATTCCGATGTGGAAGTGAGACCTCATCACAATGGATTTTGTGACAAAGTTGCCAAGAACACCGAAGGGTTATGATGCTATATGGGTAATCGTTGACAGACTCACCAAGTCTACGCATTTTCTGCCAATTAAGGAAACATATTTGATGGAAAGACTAGCTAAGCTCTATATAGACGAGATTGTGACTCGACATGGTGTTCCATTATCGATAGTATCTGATAGAGACAGTCGGTTTACCTCTACATTTTGGCAAAGCTTCCAAAGGGAATTGGGGTCTCGGGTAAAGCTAAGTACAACCTATCACCCGCAAACGGATGGTCAGAGCGAGAGGACCGTTCAAACCTTAGAAGATATGTTGCGGGCATGTGCTATCGATTTTGCTGGGTCATGGGAGGGTCATCTTCCATTGATCGAATTCGCCTATAACAATAGCTATCACGCTAGCATTCAAGTCGCACCGTATGAAGCTTTGTATGGAAGGAAGTGTCGAACGCCATTGTGTTGGAATGAGGTAGGCGAAAAACAATTGGCTGGCCCTGAAATAGTTCAGCAAACTACCGATAAGATAAAACAGATAAGGGAAAGATTGAAGATAGCTCAAGACAGACATAAAAGTTATGCTGATAAAAGACGGAAGCCGATAGAATTTCAAGTTGGGGACAAAGTTATGCTTAAAATCTCACCGTGGAAAGGTGTGGTTCGCTTTGGAAAACGAGGGAAGCTAAGTCCTCGTTATATTGGTCCTTACAAAATAACTGAAAGGGTAGGTGAGGTTGCCTATAAGTTGGAACTTCCTGAAGAACTTCAAGGCATTCATAACACGTTCCATGTATCTAATCTAAGGAAGTGTTTGGCTGATGAAATTACTGAGGTAACTCTTAGGGATGTAAAGGTAGACAAAACTTTGAGCTATATTGAAGAACCGAAAGCTATTATTGATAGAAAGGTAAGGAAACTAAGAAACAAAGAGATTGTTCTCGTGAAAGTTCAATGGAGGCATCATAGGGGACCGGAAGCAACTTGGGAACCCGATGAGGAGATGAGATTGAAGTACCCTCATTTATTTGTATACAGAAAATTTCGAGGACGAAATTTTGTTAAGGTGGGAAGTTTGTAATAACTCTAGTTTTGAGGAAATATATATATATATATATATATATTATTAATATATATATATAATAATAAATTAATCAATGTATCAGGACGTGAAGGAAAGGAAATGGTTTTTGATATTCAATGGAATTGAATTCTCATGCAAATCAATCGGTGGAAACCACCGTTCATTAAACCAAGAAAACTTATCATTTCCTTTGCCAAGTAACCGTCGACCATCATGTGTGTATATATATATATATTGGGGGTAAGGCTTGTAGCATAAGATAACAAAAAGAAATATAATCGAGAGGAGCTCGTATGTAATAGAAGAGGAAGACGGTGACGGTTCGGTAAATCGCAACAGTTTCGGTGCTTACCGGTAAGTGTTCTCTTTACCCGATTTGTCATATTTAATTACCTATAGGTGTCTCAAACCCTCGACGAGATGATTCGTGTCTCGGTAAGGTGGTCTTGACCACCGGTCGTAGGCGACGTTCCAACCGGAACTACCAATGTTATCGTTGTATGTCCTCGGTACAAGCTTTTTGTTTGAGCCTGGAGGTATTCAACGGATATTTCGGTTCGTCAAGTTAGCGTTAAAATTGTTTTTGATTGAATTGAAGGAAGTGACTCTTATGACAGTAGAGAAAAAATCCCTGGAAGAAAAAAAAGAGAAGTTTTTCGGTACACGGGTTGTAAGGTTTGCCCAGAACTGAAATGCATGCATATATATATATATATATGTACATGATTTGGAAGGAATATATATAAGAGCTTTGAAACCCAGAAGATAATATAACAACTTTCATGAACCAGTGTGTATATATATGTATGTATCTATACAGAAAGGCATGGAGATGGTATTTGAGATTTCATTCGGCTACTGAAACCTATATTGGTTTCCATGAATATAAAAGTGAATATATATATATATATATATAGCATGGGAGGAATCGTGGGTTGCATAAACCCATATGAGTTTCATGAAAATGTGTGCACATGCATATATTTAAATATATAATGTATATATATATATATATGTGTGTGTGTACATATATATATACACATTTAATTATTTACAAATCGGAAATTTATGTGAGGATTTCTAGAAGCGTTAGGTAAAGAGTAGTCTAGAAACGAAATCGATTAAATCGAAGTTTTGGGTGTTGCACTTTAGAATTAAATGTGATCGTAAAAATTGTAGGGAAGACGTGAGGAACTTCGAGATTGGTTTGGGCTACGGCTAGTAAGGTGAGTTGTACGTGACTTTTTATAAATGTTTGCATGTGTTATTAAAAAGCTTATTGATATTTTTAAATGTTGTGATGCATGAAATGTGAAATATTTCCCTGATATATGTTTTGAAATTTGTGTGGCAACGGGGGTGTATTACGGTGTAGACCGTAAGGCGAGCATGCCGTGTGAGCTTGTCTAAGCCGCAAGTGCGAACATGCTGTGTGAGTTCGCCAGGTAACGTTGTGTGAATAAAATACCTCCCAATATGCCGTTAGCTTTGTGAGTTAAATTATTTTACTGCATGCATGATAAAATATGATGCTTTGTAAAGTTCGTTGTTTATATTTTTCATGCATAAAAACCGTGTAATCACTGGGCCCTAGGCTCACCCAACTCCTTTTCAAAATAATATTGCAACCAGGTCGACACTCAATCGGGACTAGTAGCAAAGGGAAGGAGAAAGTCTAGAGTCGGATCAGCGTTGGAATAAAGGCATGACGAAGAATGTTGTTCGAGATTTTAAGAGATTATGTTTAGACACTTTTTCTTTAAGTTTTATAATCTTGAAATTTTCCACTGTGTTGATCTATTTAGACATTGTGGCTTTATTTATATATATGGATGTTTTATTTAAAAAAAAATGGGACGTTACACCAGGTCGATCCAACACCGGGCATCCCCGGTCGTTTATATACCAGGTGACCCCAGTCAGATGCACATCGGGAGATCCCAATCTCCCCACACCGGGTGTCCCTGACCTCTGTGTACTGGGCGAAAGTCGACAAGGCGATTCGCAGAAAGCCATTACACCTCGATTAAAACCCCAATCCTTGAAACCCCTGCACTTTACTACTAATACTCACCAATATCGACAACAAGGATCGACTAATCACTGGTTTTTCCCAAACTAAATTAAACCATCGATGACCTCTTTCAAGAATGAGGCAGACTTAGAGATTCCTGACTATCCAGATTTCACATCATTTACAAAGAAAATAAAATTGGAAGAATTACCTCTTAGGATGAACCTCTGTTAGATGGTTGCTTGAATCCCATGAATAATATCCACCAAATCGATCTTCCACCGGTGACCTTCACTTTCTCTTCGTCTCAAGCGCCGCTCTCTCTCTCTCTCTCTCTCTCTCTCTCTCTCTCTCTCTCTTTCCAGGGACTTCCCAAATGAGAATAATTAGGGTTTTAGCCCTTTTATGACCAAATTTGCAACCAAGTCCCCCAACTTTCCTGTTTCCACATTTTACACCATTTATTAACTTACCAAATTATCTCCAAAGATTTACGATCGTTACAACACTCCCCCGATTAAAATGATTCCGTCCTCGGTATATTCTCGTCGAAGAGGTATGGGTATCTAAACATCGTAACTGATTCTAGTTCCCACGTGGCTTATCTCCCCTTGAGGAACCCCCATTGAGCCTTTACTAGTTTGATGTCCTTTGTCCTCAAGAGTTTAACCTTACAATCCACAATAGCTTTCGGTTCCTTGATGAAGATCAATTTCTTATCCACTTGAACATCCTGTAAAGGCACTGCCATATCGACTTCTGCAAGACACCTTCTCAGATTTGAGACACGAAAGGTGTTGTGAATACCTCTCAACTCCTCAGTTACTTCCAAATTGTACCACCTCCCCGACCCGTTCCACTTGTGAAGTTACACTGCGGATTTCCTCGCAATTAATCCGGTAGGTCAAGTTTGTTCAACACTTACACATATCTCTTACACTCGCGAACGGTCCGATGCAACACAGGCTCAACTTTCCTTTCTTTCCAACTTGCACCACCCCTTTTCCCAAGGGAATACTTTAAGCAACATACCACTCAGACCCGAAATCCTACGTCTTCTCGTCATTTAACCGCATAGCTCTTACGACAAACACGAGTCACCTTCAACCTTTCCTGACTAAAATAATAAATACCCACCTTGCCAACCTGACACAGGGTCACTCTTGATCTACCCCTAAGGCTACAGGCAAAAATTTCTGTATTCAACAGCATAATACTTAGCAAAGCACTCTAAAATCGCTCACAACACTACTAACTCATCGATTCATACCACAACGTCGATCACTAATTCTTTGATGGTAATAATTCAACCGCACAATGCACCCATCAACTAAGAAATCAAACACACTTATTCCTTTGGATATCCATATATTTATATTTAACCTTACACCATCCTTCGATCTATTGCCAATTTATTCCCTTGCCACGCTGAGTCAGTCCCAACGGCACCAAACAGTACACCATTGAATCTATCAAATCCCATACATTTATAATCGCTTCAGTGTCTGCTTCTTCAAGGTAAAGCGACATAAACCCACGTAATATCCCAATATTCACAATATTAAACATAATACTCCCTTGAAATATACATCTCATTAGTACCTACTCCCATCCCCAACATCGATACTAATACATGGATGATAACCAATTTATCCATACCAGGCACATCTCGACCGAAATATCATTTCCACTTATCCCTGTGCACATTAGCATATACTTGAGAACGTAAACATTCCACATGTTCAATGCCCGAATAATCCGCCAAAGAGTTTAGCTCCCCCGCTTACCACCAAACCCACCCGTACTCATAACTCTCTTAGTCTTATTCCGGTTTCACCTGCCCTACAAGAGGAGCAATACATTCTCACAATACAAGTTTAATTTTCCCGATGTCAAACTCAATGCTCACTCAGAATGCTTATCACACTAACACTTACTCACATCCTCCGATCTTTCCCTTTCGAGCAACTCGATCAATCACTTTACTTTCTTATATGAAAACATAGATCCCTCACTTTCAAAGAAAGGCTTACTCAAGGTGGCAAACTTTAGACCAGACACACGCGGAAATAAGAATACCCAAACCCTAACCAAAATATTCCTCAAATTCTCGCGTGTTGTTCATACACTCGCAAATTAGTTGACTCTCTTAGCCATACTCCACATTTTTCTGTTCCACTAAGGCGAACTTCTCAGTTTCAGATTACTCCCCTTGTGGCGACATACTAGCCTCATTTTCTTACGAACATATTCGATCTGACTACCGGGATTTACTTATCTCCAAGAATGCTTCATCTCCTCCGTCGAACTTCAACCCACCCCAAGGCACTACAAGCAACCACATAGAACTTTCTCATCAACGATTTGTTGGAAACAAATGAACTCACCCGGAGTTCACCGCGACCGAGAAGAATACGAGTTCTCCTTCTAGGCTATCGCTATTTTAATCTTCCTTCTAAATTTTCCAATCAAGATTGACGCTTACCCTTTCCCTACATTACGATAAAAAAAATTCATAAATCTATTATAACGATAATCCATTAACATGCTGCGGACTTACACGTCTAATCTGACATCACATATCACCCACGTGATCATACCATTAATCATCCTTCACGATCTCCTTTATATAACCTAGATACCCCTTCATGCTCAACGACATAACATAGTTACACTTGAATATATTAAGAGGCGAGTCCAAGTCCTCCCGGTCATCCGCATACATAATCAAACCTGCCTTCATATACACTTACTCACATGTAAGACCCAGTCCATTTCCTGGTTTCATCTCTTCTCCAATCCAAATGAATCATGAAGATAAACTCGTAAAATCCAGCTACTGTCGATGCCCTTATCTCTAGGGGTGCTCACGGGTTGGGTTGATCGGGTTGAAGGCTTTTTAACAACTCAACCCAATATAGGCGGTTTGAAAATTTTACAACTCAACCCAACCCAACCCAAACCGTTCGGGTTGATCGGGTTGGTCGGGTTGTGTTTAAACAAGATGAAATCAAATTTAGAAATATAAATATAAAGGAAACATTTATTTGAAATACAACCGAATGACCGATAATTCATGAGAATATGTAAGTTCATCAAAAATATTACGATATTACATATAAAAATGTCTAAACCAAATGATAATATGTCAATCAACAACAATCATTTTAGACATCTCCAACCCCGATGCTTTCGCGTTCTTGGCCTTGAGGTTGATTGTGTCATCATCAACCATTTCGTACAACTTATCCATACTTCTTAAATCTTAAATATATCACATTTAGTTAATTTTTTAGTTTGCACATATATATATATATGTGTGTGTGTGTGTGTTTACATTTATTAAACATATATACAAAGGAGTTATATAGAGATGAATAATAGATTGAAAATATATGTAAATGAAGAGGGTACGCAATAGTGTAATTGTCTAATTTATATATTAATAGAGACTTAATAATCATATTAAATCCACAAAATAAAAGGATCGGGTTCATCGGGTTGGGTTGGGTTCAAATTAAAGTAACCCGATATCAACCCAATACCTACGGTTTGAAGATTTTACAACTCGATTAGACACCGGGTTGCTTCGGTTTGAGTTATTTAGCGTTGGGTTGATCGGGTTGGTCGGGTTGATCGGGTTTTTGAGCACCCCTAGTTATCTCGACACATTTTAAACATCTTCTACTTCAATCGTAAAAAGAAATAGATATGATCGTACTTCCACTGTATCTATGGCAACAAGAGTTAATAATGCCATCTTCCTTTCCCAAACACACTGCATTTAGTTTTCACACTTCCCCATCCTTATCTTAGGGAGGTTCAAGGTGTACAAGATGCACAATCTAACTTACAGGGCCATTCCCACTTACTTAGGCTCAATACTCTTTAACATTTCAAGTATTATTATTCATTAACATTGGCATTTCAACGACTTCGAGTCTTTCACCCCAAATACGATCATTCACCTACAACAACATGACAAGTTTACCGAGCAAGATTTCGAACTCCCGAAATACCATCCCTGTCACAGTCCATTTTCGACATTTTCCATATCCCTCACCTCTTTCTTAGTAAGAACACTGAAGACATAAATCATCTAACATTATCTTGCCTGACACATTCCCCACGCTCGAACCGTTCCCCATCCCTATTCCGAAAACTTTCATGACTTCATGAGTTCATATCCTTCATGCATGATGACTCGATAAGTATATAAAAATCATTTCTCACAACTGAACACTCAAAGGAAAAAACTTGAAAACATTTTGAGCACACATGACCCAACACTCTCATAACTTCAAAGTCATGCACAACAATCTCTAGAAGCGTTTCTGCGCAATCTTTTGGTAAAACAACACCTTGATCAACTAAAACGACGTCGCGACAATCATAATATAGAGAGAAAACTTCCTTACACTACTAGAAAAGTTCTGAACGAAACCACTCGCACGAATTTAAAACAAACGGCTTTCACACTCATAAAAAAATATCGTCTCAAACTCATTTTGGTTATAAAGGCTTGTTGCCAAATGTGTTCATAGGTTTCACAAAACATTTATCTCAACAAGAAAAAAGTGATATACTTCATAAATCACTAAGTTTAAGTGAAATTTTATTACGCAACAAAGATAGGGTTGTCTTTCCTCTTTAACCCTCTTGCACACGTCGAATTATTTCCAAAACATGAAGTTCGTTGTGTGTGCATCAACCTTTAAATCATGACTGAGTTCTTGAGATACCTTTACAGACACAATGCGTGCATTCACTTGCAATTGAAAGTTATTCACTCAATCGAAGTCAACTGTTACACTCACCCAATCCTCATGGCATCCACCCTTTAGCTACCGCTCCTTTTCTCGTAACAACAACAACTTGCAGTTCAGGTGTTTCACACCCTAGCTAATTGATTACCCCACCAAGTTCTCGTCTTGAACCCTGAGGTATAATTCGTATGATATCAAATTTTGACCTCTACAGGCCAAAACCCAATCACATTTTCTCCTCGATCGGTTCCTCTACCAATTTACTTCCATCCCGATTGGGAAGTCATGAGATTCCATCTTTCTCCCAACCTTGAATTTAAACCTTTCAGAATCCTAACCCAAAGCCTTTTCTCCTGTCCGAACAGATAAACACGCCATCTACCATCATGAGAACTTACTTGACACTGAAAGTTCCCTCTAATCAATCCTTCACCCGTTTCGAACATATAAAGTTCTTCCTTGGTCGGTCTGTTATTGCTTTGAGTAATACTCTTTCTAGGGTTTATCATCAATTTCATCACAAGCAACCTCACGCACCGCACAATTGCCAACAACGCAGGGCTAGAACTTTATTCCCTTCCATCAACACTTCATAGACTAGCCTCTCATAATAACCTTCCAATCGCGGCGAGGATAAAACTATCCACGCATACCGAACAATCTATTGACTTCTACGCATAGAGAGGTAATCCGAGCACGTACATGTGCCTATAAATTCACAATTACATTGGCCAGATGTAATTCCAAATTTACCTCACATGTTAATCCCCACCTCTCAAAACACACGTTCCTATATCGGTAACCCCTAGGACATCCCATTTCTCGGTTGTGTCCCATGTCCTACAGTTTAAGTTTAGGCCCAACCGGTCGCCTAAATCCCTTAAACTACGACTCTGATACCAAATGTAATAACCCAAAACTGACAAAAATTGAATAAGCATAACATTGCCCAAACATGGGTCCCAAGACAAAACTTTCGGAAATAAATGATTAACTTAGTTGAAACATCCACATAACTATTACAACCAAGAGACTAAAATAGAAGTTTCGTCTACACCGCTACTAAGGCCCGATCTCCAACAATTTAGCTCATAACATTTCTTCTTCCCTTTAATAGATCCAACAGCAACCCTGTTACCTGGAAATGGATTTTAAGAAAAGTAGAAACGAGGGTTAGACCAAAAGGTCTAGTGAATACCCAACCTCGTTCCATTTATTTAATACAACAGAAAACACATTCAATTTCACCAATTATTCTCACCAACTTTATGTCACAAGAGTGACGACATCCACATCAAAACCCTTCATCAAGAGACAGGACTACTTATCCTCGGGGCCCCCGGTAGATCCCCATACGGCACCCTAGTCGATGTCGTTACCGTGTGTAAGGAAACAAATTCCAACACACGGTTCAACCATCCCCGATGATAGAAGACAAGCCATGGCACCCAGTTCATAGGGCAACACCAATTTTCTTACGATAGAACAGTGAGAAAGTATGCAAGCATGATAACAGATAAGCCCAGTCAATCACAAGTCAAAGTTATAATTTCCAGAAAGCGGTAAGCATAATAAACATTAGCAATAAAATGCCACTTCCAGTTTAAAAAAGTTTTAGAATAAGGGAACTCACCTGATTGAAGGAAAGTCGACCCACCCGAACAACTATTCACAGATAAAACGAACCCCTACAATTACAATGACATGACTATCATAAATTCTGCCACTTTCTAAGAGTTTCTTTGACAACCGATCGAACGAAGGAACACTGAAATTGATACTAAAAACAACCAGACCATGGACTGGACGACTACACATCGGGGGCCTATACCCCTGGCGGCCCTGGTCATAAACATACCGGGTGGCCCCGGTCGACCTAACACCGGGCAGCCCCGGTCGATCCAACACCGGGCAACCCCGGTCGTTTATATAACGGGTGACCCCAGTCAGATGCACATCGGGCAACCCCGGTCTCCCCACACCGGGCGTCCCCGGCCTCTGTGTATTGGTCGAGAGTCGACAAGGCGATTCGCAGAAAACCATTACACCTTGATTAAAACCCCAATCCTTGAAACCCCTGCACTTTACTATTAATACTCACCAATATCGACAACAAGGATCGACTATCACTGGTTTTTCCCAAACTAAATTAAACCATCGATGACCCCCTTTCAAGAATGAGGCAGACTTAGAGATTCATGACTATCCAGATTTCACATCATTTACAAAGAAATTGGAAGAATTACCTCTTGGGATGAACCTCTGTTAGATGGTTGCTTGAATCCCACGAATAATCTCCACCAAATCGATCTTCCACCGGTGACCTTCACTTTCTCTTCGTCTCAAGCGCGTCTCTCTCTCTCTCTCTTTCCAGGGACTTCCCAAATGAGAATAATTAGGGTTTTAGCCCTTTTATGACCAAATTTGAAACCAAGTCCCCCAACTTTCCTATTTCCACATTTTACACCATTTATTAACTTACCAAATTATCTCCAAAAATTTAAGATCGTTACATTTAAGGGTTCACCACCCTGATTATCTCATCAAGTCTACATGACTTGGAATGCTAGAGAATGTACATCATAAGGATTTGATGATTATTGTATATGTATTGGGATCAATGTAGAGTTTCCTATACCCCATATGTATATATAAAATGGTCTCGTAGAAGTTGTCATAAAAAAATATAGATGGTAGCCAAGGTATTAGTTATGCGCACCAATTTACCTACATGTGTCTGGGGTTATGTAATATTATACGCAACTTTACTTCTTCATTTTGAGACCTATTACTAGCTAACCAATCTCATGTGTACCAGTTGGTAACTGGATATAAGTCTGATATTTTACATTTACACATGTTTGGTTGTGCAATATATGTGTCAATTGCGCCCCCACAATGCACCAAAATGGGTCTTTAAAATGATTAAGTATATTTGTTGGATATGAGTCTCCAAAAATTATTTGCTAATTAGAATTCTTGATGGGTGATCTTTTTACCGCTAGATTTGCGGATTTGTCACTTTGATGAGAAATCTTCCCGTCATTAGGGGGAGATAGGAAAAAGGATTTTCCATAGGACACGACAAGAAGTGTCATTGAATATTCCACTTTGTCTCATGTTGATCCCCAAACTTCATAATGTAAAGTTGAAGTCAAACAAATCAGACTCGATACCTGATGCGTTTAATGTATTCCAGAAGTGACAAGATCACATATACAAGCTGCAAATATACTCACAAGGTTAAAGTCCCCAAATAAGGGCACAATGTCGCTAGATAGTGCGTTACAATCACACATGGTGGAGGCATGGTTGAGGTCGTAGCTCCCAAACGGAAATGGGGGAAGCTACTTGGTTCGATAAATACTCATTTAAAGGAAGAGAAAAGTAATACACACCTATTTGTCATCAATACATAAACCTCTCATGAGATTGTCTCTGATTAAACTATGTCTATGAATCATTACATGAGGACGCTCCGAAGTTAATATGATTCTAGAGATCAAAGGAAACTCAAATGAATTATGAGAGTGCATATGAGTCGATGGACAGATCATACATACTCATTGATGATATATTTCACATATATTGTTGATTATGAGAAGATAGAGCACATTGACATCAAACTATGCTCAGTTGAAAAATATCAACAAAGAACAAATTGGCCTAAATGAAAAGAAGTAATCCAGGAGAATCATATTTTCTGACAAATGAACAGGTATTTGGTTTGGTAGTGCTAACCCACCAAGTGTAAAGCCTGTAAGACATAATAAGTCATTTGTCATAAAGCGTAACACCCCATTTGGTGCAAGGTTTCTCACAACGCTCTGGATTTACCACGAGAAGACTTACTCTCCCGTGATGGACGTTATAATGTTCTGCTAATTAATTAGCCTAGTAGTTTCCGAAGGACTGGAAATGCAACTCATGAATGCGGTTACCACACACCTTTATGGGGATCTAGATTCAAGGATATATAAATGTAACACCCCATTTTCACTATTTCAATAATGACAATATTATGATCATTTAGGAATCTTAAATCTTTTAGATAAATATTAAGCATGATGATATATAACAGTGTTGATATCTGACAGATAATTTAAGATATTTATCTTGTATGGAGGTATTTGCATCAGATACAAAAGTTAAGTTTTTAATATTAAATATTGATATTATTGAGTATATAACAGTGTTGATATCTGATAGATAATTTAAGATATTTATTTGGTATGGAGGTATTTGCATCAGTTACAAAAGTTAAAATTTTAATATTAAATATTGATATTATTGAGTAGAAGATAATTCGAAGATTTAGAAAATATTTTTGTTGAAATGTATCTGATAAATAATCATAGAGAAATAAATATATAAAAATATTTTAGAATTATTATTATTAAATTAAATTATAATATATATCTATATAGGGTCCCCTTCATTTGCTAACCACGGCATTGGTGTTAACCGTGCTAACCAATCTGGACCGTTGGTTATTTAGATCAATGGTTCACAGTTAATTAGAATTTTAATTTTAGAAATATTAAACTAAAAGGCTAGGAAATTACGGTGCATAAGAGCATAGGGTTAAAAATGTAAAAATGCAAATAGCTTTCCAAAATCATATTAACACGTTACCAAAAAAAGAGGCGCAAAAGTAGGGATTTTTTAAACTAATAATTCTTATTTTTAAACCAAAAAAAAGAAGAAAAAAAAGAGGCCCACACAGTTTAAAGCGTTTGCTATTTATGTGAATATGTGCATTTTTTAAACTAATAATTCCTAATGTACATTTCAAAACAAACATATGTGCATGATTTTTGTGTTGTGCATATGGGCATTGTCTACACTAATAAGTCTTGATGTGCATATGTACAATTTTAAATATGCATATCAAAATGATTAGATTATTTGCTCTTTCAGTGCATATGTGCATTGTTCACGTTAATAAGTTTTGATGTACACTATGAGCCTTTTGTATATGAATACGGAAAATGGTTTAAGATATGCACATATGCATATGTGCAAACTTAATAGCATAAAATCCGGAAAATGCATATGTGCTCACTTGGACATTTGTTCATTGTCAAGTAAATATGTGCATTTTTTAAACTAATAATTCTTAATGTACATTTTCAAAAATACATATGTGCATGATTTATGTGTTGTACATATGTGCAATGTCTACAATAATAAGTCTTGATGTGCATATGTGCAATTTGAATATGCATATCAAAATGATTAAATTATTTGCTCTTTCAGTGCATATGTGCATTGTTCACATTAATAAGTTTTTATGTAAACTATGAGCCTTTTGTATATGCATATGAAAAATGGTTTAAGATATGCACATATGCATATGTGCAAGCTTAATAACACAAAATCTGGAACAATATCAAAGTTAAGTTTAAAAATATTAGATTTAACTCTTTATGACATAAAATCCATATATATCGCTTATTGTGATATAATGAAAAATATATGTAAATGATATATTAAGATTTAAGATAATCTTGAATAATTTAAAATTTCAAACTTTTATATTTAATATGGTATATCATTACCATAACAAACATTGCTATAATTATGGTACACATTAAATAGCGATAATGATTACTTAATTTGAATATTCCGATTTTGTATAAATTCCTTTATTACCCTTGTAAGTTTAAAATAAACAAAATCATTATCTAATCTCTAGGAGCATTCTGATTGGCCGAAAATAGGTTAGCATGGTTAGCACTAATAGATTGATTAACAAATGAATGACCCTCTCTCTCTCTCTCTCTCTCTCTCTCTCTCTATATATATATATATATATATATAAACCGTGTTATATGTGTGTATATATATATATATATATATATTTATATATACTAGAAGCGTACTCGCGCAATGCAACGAGATACATCACGATTTTAATGTTTCATTTTATTTTTTGTTTTTTTGTCGATTTACAGTACGATTTTGGATGGTTTTGAAAAAGTGATAATGTTTTTTTTTCTAAATTTGTTTAATTTAGGCTAAATAATATAATGTTTTTTATATAAAAAAATTAAGTATTTTGTTATAATTCAATGATTATCTTATATATTTTAATGACATCTAGAAAAAATAACCAATTATATATTTAATAATATAATTAAAACAAATTTATAGTAATATAATATATTAATTAATAGTGATACATGAAAATGTCTGCATAAAAGGAAGACCCTGCACATACCAAATTGGTGGGTGTTAGAAGTCTCCAGTAGTAATATGTATCTTGTGCTTTGATACTTGTAAATTAAGAGATTTTTAAAATCTTGCATAAAATGATGGTACCTTGTGCCTAATAATTTGTATTTAATGATTTTTTTTATTCCTGTTTTATAATATAGTATAGATTAAATATTTTAATAGTATTCTTATTTAAAATGTTTTGTCGTTTTACTCAAAATAGCTAGTCGTATGATTTTTATGAAATGCGACTAATATGTTTTTGTGACCAGCGATTTATGACGGTCACAATGAACCTTTCAGATTTGAAAACCGACAAAGTTTTATTTATAGGACTGATTCGATATTAAATATATCGTTTTTATTAATTTTATTGCTCAAATGGATTTAAAAGTTATACAATGCATATATATTCGGAATCGGCGATCTACATAGATCCTAATGGCGCTTTCAGATTCGAAAAAAAATAAAGTTTTTATTTTAGGGTCATTTGAGCAAAACTATAGAAATGTGTCATTTCTGGAGTAAAGAAATAGCGGATTTATACAAAATTTCATATTTAAATACGTTGAAAAATCTAGATGTCGTTAAATGTCAAAAAGATCAAAATACGACTACGGAAATTTGTATAACTCAGAAAAAGGTATAGCAATAGCATGACTATGGATAGATACTATCGCATAGGTCCCAAATATATGTTCAAATTGAGATTTAGGGTTACGTATACAAAATTATACTCAATAAATGCCATAATATACATAATAAATAAAAATGTTTTATATTATATAAATTTATATATGTATGTTTGGTGGGTAAGTTACGTATGCAACGAGAAAAAGAAGGCGGCATCAATCCCTTCCTCATCCCGTCATCTTATCACACCACCTCATTCTTCCAATTTACTATAAATATTAAGCTTCATGTTCATTTAATACACACAAAATCATATTCAAAATATTTAGAATAATGGTTATATCTATGACGTAAATCAAGCATTACGGTTAAACATCAAGGTGAGTACGTTATGAGATTTACTGGGATACATATATACTATAGTAAATGTTTTTATGCATGATGAATATTTGAAATGATGTTTTGGCATGCTAGCCTTGCATGAGATATGGTTATGCTTATAATGCATTTTATGAGAAATACATGTATTTTAGATATGACATATGAAATGTTTTGTGCATGTGAAAGTATGACCATGTTAAATATCCTACGGGGTATAAAAAATGAGGACGTCTTGCAAACGGACCTCAGGGGGAAGATCCTTCGCGGAACCCCAGGGATCTAGGATCATTTTAAGAATGTTTGACATACTTACACATATGAGATCTCGCACTAAAATAAGATGATGTTTTTAAATGGTTTATGCATCAACGTTATTATGCATAATTATGAGAAGTGTATGAAATTATCGTTCATGCACTAAAATGATATATTTTATGAAGATGATTTTCTTCATGAAACCATAATTGCTCACTAAGCATAAAGCTTACGTATGCCATACATGTTTCTCAAGTAAGATCAGATCAGGATAAGACATGAAGGGATCGCATGAAGAGTTATAGTTCTTAAAATAGCCGTTATAAATGTTAGGTTACTAAGTTGTTGCAATAACGCTTCTACAGATGTACAGAAAAAAAACGGGGCGCCACAAGTTGGTATCAGAGCATTTGTTTAAGTGGACTAGGGTTGCCTTAGATTAGATATATAGACTTAAACTTTGAGGACGACACTGAGTTTTAGAATACTACATTGCCTTAAAAAATTAACTTATATATAAACTCAAATCAGATTATTCCGCTAATTGTTTATCCTGGTCAATATAACCATATGTGATGGTGTCTAGAAAGGTTGAAACGGCTGAGTTGTGGACTTCCGAAAGGTCGCAGATTATATTTGCACCGAAAGGATCCTGGATCCCCGTGATACCGGCCTGGCTATTTCATATTGGTAGTCAGATGGATTTGTAAGAAGTGACGATCTGAAGAAAAAAAAAGATCTGTGGTATAAGAGAAATAGATTATCAGCTTGTGCAAGATTAAAACCTTAAGATTTGAGATTATATGCTCTGATAAAATACTTTAGTAAGAATTCCTTTACTATGTTAGAGAACGATATCAAATATCCCACACTTAAGTAATATGTTAGATGACAAATGATAATCATATTGATCAGGTTTAACCAAAAGATTATTCTCAAACGTACTCAGTATATGCTTTGATCAATGCAACTATATTTCAAAATAACAGACTATGTTAGGAGTCCACATTATTTATTCCAAAATTGTTAATGAAGATATATGTGTCAATACATCTAGCATACACAACTATGACCCAGAAAGAGGATTAGGAAACACTTATATGTTGTCATTTTTTTTAAAGAAATGAATGGTAGAACAACATATGAGGGTGTCATGAATGTAACCATGCTGCTAAATGTTTTGGTATGCGGAAGTTATGGTAAAAGTTGAGGTAAAGGCTGAGTTATTTGAGTAGTAATTGTTTAGAAAATTGTTTTGTCAGTTCATGAAAACTTTGTAAACTACTAGAGGATACGATAGAGGCTTGTGTTAAGAACAAGACTTTGAGGTTGTAACCAAAGATGTTATAAGTGGAAAATATATTGATTAACATCTAAGGTTAAGAAATATGCATAGAGATTCGAGTAAGGTATCTTATATACAATAAGTTTAGGAGCTTGTGATTGTGCCGAGTAAAAATATAGCATTGGGTTTTACATATGTGAAAAAGTTAGGACACACAAAAAGGAGTCTATAGAGAGATGTACTTGCCATAAGTATCATATGATGGGGTTGGATTAAGTTGCCCTAAGCTTCAACCGTCTCCTTCATTTCACCATCACCGCCATCTTATTCTCTCTCTGTCTCTAAAATATCTATCAAATTCTTGAAGTAACCAACGATACAATTACATATTCAGAATCCTTTATTCGAGTCCTTCCTAGAGGTATAAATTTCTTCTTAATTTATTTAAGTTGGTATGTTAGGGTAATTGAAATTGATAGGTAGATTATGATTTGGTGTTGCAAAGTTGTGATAATATACATGTTTATAAATGTTTGATTTAGTCAAAATTGAAAAAGGGTAAAGTATGAAATCAAAATGGTGATATTTGTATCTATATGTTAAATTGCATATCAAGTGTTCGATTAAATATCTAAGAGAATAAACTTTCATGATTAGGCTTAGGATAATAATCATTGAGTGCTATTTTTATGTTTAGTATATTAATTTATATTTAGAACATGTTTAATTGATTAAAAATCGAAGTTTGGATCATAAAATGTGAATCGGGAAAAGTTTGGAAATCATACGTTAGGATATGTGCAAATTAGCTTCTCTAACCGTGCATAACTCTAAACCGTAAGTCTGAATGAACTGAAATTTTACAGGTAAAATGACCTAAATGTATACTACAACTCTTATGAAGGGCCTTAAACCCAGTTGTGACTCTAAGTGGCTCAAAATTTGTGTTTTTGGGACTGATCACAGTGTATACGGGACCAAACCCTATGTTTTTGTAAAATTTGTATAAAATCGATGGATGATCCAAATGGGGTGATTCCAATCCTAGTAGAACCATAAGAGGTCGCAGAAAAACTTTCATTTAGACAATATAATCTTTTTTGACCTCTAAGTAGGAGAAAAATGCTTGAAAACATGAGGGTCAGAAGCTGTCAAGTGCAAGGGCGAATTGCACTTGATTGTGTGTCGAGTTTTATTTTTCTATGCATATACAGTTGTTCCTTTTTGAAGACTAAGTTGTTTAAATACCATTATAACCTACATACACTATTAGAATAATTTCGGTGTGAGTTTTATGTTGTGCGAGTAATAATAATTCATGGTTTAAATAGGCAATCGAACGAGTTAAACCTCGTTGTGAGTCTCAGTTGATTGTGTGTTACATCTCAATTTGGTTAAGGTATGGATTTCACTTCCTTTGACTCGAGGGAAACTATTTGTTATAGTTGACCCTTCCTAAAGGTAGTTTACCGCCTTGTGATTGATCAACTAAATATGATCAACAAGACAACAAATGTGTAATTATACACACACATACACATTGATTTTGGTTTACTGAATCATTTGTTTGA
The DNA here is from genome assembly GCA_954870635.1 of Arctium minus. Lineage (NCBI taxonomy): Eukaryota > Viridiplantae > Streptophyta > Magnoliopsida > Asterales > Asteraceae > Arctium > Arctium minus. The sequence continues at coordinate 103,905,590 of OX941084.1, read as the reverse complement.
ACCTTTTGGCATTTTATTAAAGTATAGTAGGGTTGTTCATCGGTTGACATCCAATGGATGTAAGGGGAACCAAACCGATCCAATCATTCATTAGAAGTTGTATTTTTCCAATCGAACCGATCCAATCATCCATTAGATGTTGGATTTTTCCAATCAAATGGATGATTGGATCGGTTCGGTTCCATCTGTTGGATATTCTTATTGGATATTGTTGGATCATAAATTGTATTCAAGATTAAAGTTAAAGTTAAGGGGTTAAACTGCAATTGTGCTAAAGTTAGTTAGGGGGTCTAATCTGTAATAGATTGATAGTTATTAGCTATTGGGCCCAAGCCCATTAGGCCTTAAAAGCCTAAGTATTTAAAGTGTTAATTAGTTTAGTTTTAGGGTTAGAACCTTTGATAATTATTGTTTAGAGATTAAAAGTAGCCGTACGTATTCTCTGTATTCAAGGGAATCAAGAACACATAAGGGTTTCATTGTTTATTCAAGGGATTGGTATGTTATTCTGATCTTATTATCTCTTGATCATTATTGTGTTTGTGTGTTAATATATCAACTAGATTAAACTGGGATAACAAGTGGTATCAGAGCCTAAGAATCAAGTTTATTGGATTAAAACTGTTTATCGATTTAACTGTTAACTGTGTTTATCGACTGCCATATCTGTGAAAATCGATTTCATAAATTAACATGCTTTTATGCTTAAAATCAATATGATTAGATGTGTTTTATGCTATTGAACGTGATCTGATAGTTTAATTGCGTTGTAAATCATCAATTGATTGATTTTTTGATAATTTTTGGTATCTGGGTTCGATGAGTTTTTTAGAAACTGTTGATACTGTGTTCTTCGAATTGAGGCATGAAAGTTGAAATTGATCATTGATTTTGATTGAATACTGATCGATACTTGTTTCTGGGCACAAAAGTCTAAGTTTTACATTGGATTTCTGGGTTAAAGTGATTTCTGGGTTGATTATCATCGTTCTGGGCCGAATTCTCAAGAACATACCGGTCGTTACTTTGTCCGGTCGACCTCTTCTTATCTGTCCATTCTCATTACCGGTCGAGTTCACTATATCGGTCCACACAATACCGGTTCATAGCACTATCGGTCTTAATCACTTACCGGTCAACATATTTTATCGGTCCACATCCTATCGGTCCTTACACTATATCAGTTGCCTTAGTCTATATCGGTCAAATAGAATACCGGTCGAACTCGATACCGGTCCTCACACCACCCCGGTCGCCCGGTACACACACATAGATCCCTACCGGTCGAACACTTTTACCGGTCGAGCATAATACCGGTCATTACAAGTTACCGGTCCTACATCTTACCGGTCGAACAACATCCCGGTCGACTGCAAGATACCGGTCAACACTATTTGTGCGACCCAAGTCTCACGAGAACCACTGTTTGCGCGACCCAAGTCTCACGAGAACCACTGTTTGCGCGACCCAAGTCTCACGAGAACTACACTTGCGCGACCCACTAGACACACAAACCTCACTTTGCGCCATTGCCTTGTAACGCAAACCTCACTTTGCGCCACCCACTGTTCGCGCAATCACTAATCACGCAGTCACTATTCACTGTTCACTATTTACTGTTCACTTTTGCGGATTTTTTTTTCGTCAGATTTTCACAGTTTGGTTTTTTCAGTATTGTTTGTGCTTTATACTGCGTGAGAGGACTACATTTATTTATTTTTGGAAATTTATTTTTCTGAAAATTTTTGAGTGTAGTTTTTATTTTGATTCTAACGATCTCATCTAGTTGGTTGTCTTGGTACAGAAGAGTTTGATTACTAACCGTACAACTAAGATGTCGAACCAGCTTCTCTCGATGGGCTATCAGTCCAAGCCTCCTGTCCTCATGGCTAATGAGTATCAGCAATGGAAGACCAGAATGATCCAATTTCTGAATCACAAGAACAGAGATTACATGGCAGCAATCATTAATAGTCCAGAAAATCCAATGATTACAGTAAAGGGTCAAGCTGCAAGAGAAACCTCTCCAGAAATCCCTGACAGACAGGTTCCTAAACCTTATCAGTTCTTTACTGAAAAGCAGAAAGCACAGTACAAGACAGAAGAAGAGCCTCTAATCTATCTGACAATGGCTATTCCAAACGACATCTACAATCGTGTAGACAGTCAGAGCTCTGCTAAAGCAATCTGGGATGAACTAGCAAGACAGTTTGAAGGAAGTGAAGGCTCCATCCAAGCAAAGCAGAATCTATGCATAAATGCATACGAGGGATTTCATGCAAAAGAAGGAGTGCTGCTACTAGATACCTACAACAGGTATAACATCATTCTCAATGACTTGCGGAGGAACAAAATCTCTAAATCTGCTTCTGAGATAAATTACAAGTTCTTCAAGAACCTGAATCCAGAGTGAAAGAACTTTGCCATCAACCTCTAGATGTCCAAGAATATGGCTCAAGAAAATGTCACTGATATTTTCTCTACTCTTGCTCAACATGAGGATGAGGTGAGATCTATTAATAACGAGTCTAATAATCTGAAGGAATTCGTGGCTCTCATAGCTGGCAAAGGAAAAAGTTCAGTTTCTATACCCTCTGCAAGGTCAAAGAAAAAGATGTCTAAAGCTCTTGTTACTGAGGTTATTGAGTTCGAATCTGCTTCAAGCGATGAAGAACTGGAGATTGATTCAGATCCAGATATTCAGAAGTTCTCCGAGGACTTGGATCTAATTACGCGACGATTCAAGAAGAGCTTTGGCAAGAAGAGATTCTACTCAAAGTCAAAGTATGATGGATACAAGAAAGAGAAGTCTGAGATGCGATACAAGCCGAGGTATAGAAGGAGAGAGGAAGGACGAGAAGACATGAAGGAAGATCGAAGAGAAGGAAAGAGAGAGGAGAAGCGAGAAGAACGAAAGGATGAACCAGGAAGATGCTACAACTGTGGAAAATTTGGGCACTTCTCAAGAGACTGCAAGTTCAAGAAGGTAAAGAACTCAGAGTACTATGCAAGAAAGTCACTCATTGCCAAGAAAGCTGAAGAAGGAAAAGTACTGATGGCTGAAGAAGAAAACTGGCTGTTCCAAAGCTCCGATGACGAGGAACAAGCGCACTTCACCCAAGTATCTTATATAGCAAAGCTGGATGGTGACGATGAAGATTCTGAGACACAATCCGAAGATGCAAACTCTGAGGTAAGTGATAATTCTGAACTTATTGAATCTTTAATGGCCCAAATACATGGTATGAAAGATGAATTCGCGTTACTGAAAGGTAAACTTAGCTCTGCACATCAATCTGTCTTAAGTTTTCGTGATGAAAATGCTTTATTAAAGGTTGTTGTGGAAGAAAAAGAAAAGGATGATTTAAAAGCTGAAAAAGATTCTCTAAAAAGAAAAATATCTGGTTTAGAAACGGATCTTGTGAATCTTAATGCTGAAAAGGGTGAGTTTCAAATCAAATTTGAAGTTTGTTATAAAGAAAGAAATGAAGCTTTCATGAAAATCAAGCAATTGGAGGATATTAATATGAAACGAGGTCAGACTGAGCAGACATTAAATCTGTTGACCAATAAACTCCAAGACGAAAGGTTTTATAAACTAAAACCAGGTTTGGGTGTGCCAACTAACGAAATTTTGAAAAAGGCACCGAAGCACCTATACAACTTTGATAAATTTGGCTCCGCAATCAGACCCATTCCTGACATTCGTGCAACTTTTGTTGAAGCAAGTTCTCCTAAACCTTCTAAAGAGACCAAAGGTCGAGAAGAAATGGGAAAGAACAAGTCTGGTGACACTGATTCTCAAAATCTTTTTAAATCAGTTGGTTTTACATACGGTGATTTGAATAAAAGCTATGAGACTCGAAAGATCGAATTTACTGAGTTTGAATCACTATTTACCACACCTTCCAAAGAATCTGTAAGCACCAACACAGTTCTACCTGAGACTGCATGCAAATATGATGATTATGAATCGGATGTCGATCCATCTACTATACCATCAGTCTCAAATCCCATTGCTTCTAAACCTTTATTTGTTGAAGAGGTTGAAAAAGAAACTGTCAGCACGAATGACTCTTGTGTTCAAAATAATAAAACGGAGTTTATTGAGTCCATGACTGAAGAGATATTTTCTGAAATGATGAATGCTTCAGATTCTGATCCTGTTTCTGATTTAAAGGAGTCAAATTCTGTGAATGATCATACATCTGCATTGATGAAGCAAATTGATATGTTGCAACAGTCTCTTGATGAGGGTGAAGATGAAAACTTTGAGCTCAAATTTAAACTTGAAAAGTCTTTAAAAGAAAATCAAGAGCTTTGCACAGAGATCAATGATTTGAAAATTACTTTGTTTAAAAATGCTTCAAGTGATAAACAGATTTTCAATGATCCAAGCTGGAAGGTAAGAACCAATCCAGAATTTGATGCTCCTGCAAAACCTTCAGTTGTTTACTCTGATTGTCCTGAATATCCACCGAGTATTTTTGAGAAGGGTGAGACTTCAAATAGCTCTAGAAAAGAACCACCTTCTATGTTAGAGACTAACAAGGTTCCTGTTTCTGTTTCAGATATAAAAGGAATTGGAGTTGGGAGGAGTAGAAGAATAAAGATAGTAGTTTGAATAAGAATGATAGGTTATCTAGTGAAACTTTTGCTTCAAATAGTTGTACTTCAGACAATGTTATTTTGAAAAGTAATTCTTTTGATGAACATGAATGTAAGGTTTGTTCCGATAAATCTAAGTTTATGAATTTTGCTCGAAAGAATCTATACTGCAAACACTGCTTGGATAACTCATTCAAATACTACTCCCCTCCAAAGTCCAAACAGAGTAAGAGAAAAGCTAAACTGAACCTTAAGTCTAATTCTAATTCTAATTCTTCCACACAACCTAAAGTGTTTCGAGCTAAGGTTGCCAATCCTACTTCTAAAAAGCACTTTCAGGAATTAAATGTTAAGATGGTTTGGAAATGGGTTCCTAAACCCCGTTATGAATGGAGTGTGAAAGTTAAACTAGCTGATATTCCTGAGTTGCTTGATGCTAACCGCGAAGGACCCATCCTGATATGGGTGCCTAAGCAAAACTAATTGTCTCTTTTGTAGGCCTGTCGATTGTGGGTAATAGATTCCGGATGTTCACGCCACATGACAGGATTCAAGCACCTCTTGCATAACTATGTGGAGGAGCCTGCCGGAGCAGTTAGATTTGCCAATTATGAAGCCGAAGGTCACGTCAGAGGATATGGAATGCTCGATAATGGTGTTGTGAAGATTCAAAGAGTGTTATATGTTGAAGGGCTTGATCACAATCTGTTTAGCACCAGTCACTTCTGTGACATGAAATATCAAGTCCGCATCACAACCACTCATTGCTATCTAGAGGATCCCGATGGTTATGAAGTTTTCAAAGCTGAGCGCCATGGAAATCTATACTATGTAGATTTTCCTACACTGTCTGCCACACGTCCAGTATGCCTACTAGCCAAAGCAACTAAGGCACAATCGTGGACGTGGCATAGACGCTTGTCTCATCAAAATTTCAGATCTATAGCCAAGCTACAGAGACAAGGTCTGGTCAAAGGTCTACCAGAAATGAGGTTCGAAAAAGACTCACTCTGTTCTGCATGTGAGTTGGGCAAAATGAAGCGTGACTCATTCAAGTCCAAATCTGAATCATCGACCTCATCTACACTGGAACTTCTTCATATGGACCTTTGTGGCCCAATGCGAACCGCATCTATCAACGGAAAGAAATACATGTTGGTAATGATAGATGATTACTCAAGGTATACATGGCTCGAGTTTCTTCGCAACAAGTCAGATGCGCCAGAATTGATCATCGCGTTTATCAAGCGCATTCAAGTACGTCTTCAACTGCCAGTCAGAACTATTCACAGTAATAATGGCACGAAGTTCAAGAATGATACCCTGAAGAGTTTTCTTACTTCTATGGGGATTTCACATAATTTCTCCGCAGCCTACACTTCACAGCAGAACGACATTGTTGAACGGAAGAATCGCACTCTTGTTGAAGCAACTCGTACTATGCTTGCTTATTCAGATCTACCTATGTACCTTTGGGCCGAGGCAGTCGCTACAACATGTTTTACTCAGAGCCGTACCATTGTGGTTAAATGCTTTAATAAAACAACATATGAGTTAATCAACAATCGTACACCTAATATCAAATTTCTTCGTGTTTTTGGTTGCAGGTGTTATCTTCTTAGAGAGCGTCAAGGATTATCAAAATTTGATAAGAAAGCGGATGAAGGATATCTCGTTGGATACTCTCTAACATCCAAAGCTTATCGAATTTACATTATTCGAACTAAGACGGTTGTTGAGAGCATGAATGTCTCCTTTGATGAGAATTCTACAAGGACTTCTGGACACAACAGTTCAGAACTCGTAATTAAGGACAAATCTTCTATTCAATCCAGAATAGAACCAGCCTCTAAAGGATCCACCTCTTCTAACTCTAACTCTACTTCATTTGAGTTAGATCTATTGTTTATTGATGCCTTTGATGATATTTGTGCAAATTTTGATAAAGGCATATCTACATCAATAACAAGTTCGGAGGTCCCTACTATTTCTGAAGATGTGTCTGGACCGTCCGAAGAAGAAGTCACTGAAACTTCATCTCCATCAGGTACAACTCAACCGTTAGTTTCTGACTCTACTAATGCTGAATCTGTCTCTACAGATAGTTCTTCTGGAAACGAAGTCGCGAGTACTTCAACTGCTAGCCCAGAAGCTTCAGTATCAGAAACACCAGTACAAGATGTCCCGAGTACATCTATGGAGCTACCTACTGTGCAAGATGAAAACAATGCGTCCAATACGCAACAAACAGTTGAATCCTTACCAAGCACACATCGTTGGACTAAGGACCATCCCCTGAACAGCGTGATAGGTGACATACAATCTGGTGTCACAACAAGATCTGCATCAGCCAACTTCTGCATGTTTTCAAGCTTCCTCAGTTCCTTAGAGCCAAAGAAAGCGTCTGAAGCTCTACGTGATCCCTTCTGGATTTCTGCTATGCAAGACGAGCTTCTACAATTCGAAAGGAACAAGGTATGACGCTTGATCCCACTACCTAAAGGTAAATCTGTTATAGGAACAAAGTGGGTTTTCAGAAATAAGAAAGACGAAGCTGGAGTAGTTGTGAGAAACAAAGCTCGACTGGTCGCAAAAAGGGTACTGTCAACAAGAGGGCATTGACTATGACGAAACATTCGCCCCGGTTGCAAGGATCGAAGCCATCAGAATCTTCCTAGCCTATGCAGCGCACAAAAACTTTACACTCTATCAAATGGATGTAAAGTCAACTTTCCTGAACGGCGTTCTGCATGAGGAGGTCTACGTGGCTCAACCTGAAGGTTTCGTTGATCCTCATCACCCTGATCATGTTTATGTTTTAGACAAAGCGCTTTATGGTCTTAAACAAGCACCGTGAGCCTGGTATGAAACTCTCACTAAATTTCTACTTGCTTCTGGTTTCAAGAAAGGTACTGTAGGTACAACCTTATTTCTTAAAAGGCAAGGTGAGGACTTGATTCTCATTCAGATTTATGTTGACGACATAATATTTGGGTCGACAAATCTGAAATTTTGTAAGAACTTTTCAAAAATAATGGAAACAAAGATTGAAATGTCGATGATGGGTGAATTGAATTTCTTTCTTGGTTTACAAGTAAAGCAATTACCCGAAGGCATATTTATTAATCAAGCTAAATACATAAAAGATATTTTGAAAAAGTTCAATATGTCAGATAGTTCATTCATGAAAACATCAATGGCAACTGGTACACTCTTAGACGCAGATCCCTCCGGGAAACCTGTTGATCAAAAGGTGTATCGTAGCATGATTGGTTCTTTACTTTATCTGACTGCAAGTCACCCAGATATAATGTATGCCACATGTTTTTATGCGAGATATCAGTCTAATCCTAAAGAGTCGCACTTAACTGTTGTTAAGCGAATCCTTAGATACCTCAAAGGCTCTCCTAATCTAGGCCTTTGGTATCCAAAGGATTCTCGTTTTGATCTAATCGCCTTTACAGATGCTGATCATGCAGGATGTAAGCTAGACCGGAAAAGCACCTCTGGATCATGTCAATTTATAGGTGACAAACTTGTGAGTTGGACTTCAAAGAAACAAAACTATGTTTCAACATCCACTGCCGAGGCTGAATATGTAGCTGCTGCTAGCTGCTGTTCACAAGTCCTCTGGATGAAGACACAGTTACAGGACTTTGGATACAACTACAAGCGTGTTCCTATTTATTGTGATTCCAAGAGCGCAATCACCGTAACTGCTAACCCGGTACAACATTCGAAGACCAAGCATATAGATGTACGCTATCACTTCATCAAGGATCATGTAGAAAAAGGTGACATTGAAATGCACTTTGTTCAAACTGACTTCCAGTTAGCTGATCTTTTCACCAAGCCATTGGATGAAAAGAGGTTCCACTTTCTAATCAGCAAACTTGGTATGTTGAACATGTTTTAGACTTTACTCATGATTCTAGGGGGGAGTATTCTAAATTCTAATCTTGTGTTTTATTTTCCAACTGTTGCTAACAAAAGAGGAATCATTTTTCACAAATGATTACCATTATTTCTTTTATTTATGCAGGTTTGTTCAAGTGACGATGGCTTCTAATCACATCAGATTAGAACCCACACTTCAGTGCTTTATTTTTCTGCTTTATATTGTGAAAAAAAAATCTTAAGTTGAGGGGGAGCTTACTTGTTAAAGAGCTTCATTGAAAAACTCCTTATAGCTTAATTGTCAAACTCTTTTAGTTTAAGGGGGAGAATTGCATCGTCAAACATAACTGTTTTGACTTCTCCAATATTTTATTCTTCATGTGTAACTGTATTCGTTTGTGCTTACATGTCCAAAAGGCTGTTGAACAACATGTTTTTTTTAGGAAATTACATGGGATTCAATGTGAGAGCTTAACAGAACTTCCATGGATTCACGATAACCAGTGTTTCCTACCCAGGAAGTATTCCCCGAGTGATTGAGGGGAGAGGGGTCAAAAGAATTGAGTGATGGTGTGTGAAGAGGTAAAATGGAAAAGAGAGATTGGTTAGAAGTGAGCATTAAAAGAAAGAGGGTGAGAGATTAGAGTAAAAGAATATTAAACTCTGCACCAAACTTCTTTCTGAGTCGGGCATCCACATTATCTGATTGGTTCACATTCTTTGGTGACCATCATTGAAAAAGGCACCTAGCCCATGCCATCTCTTGCATACAACCCCACCAGCTACTCATTCTTTTCTCAAAAAGAGAATGTTTCACATTTTCTGGGGAAGCAGCACATATGCTATTGGTTCTTCATTTGGAAGATACTAATATTGAAAAAGAAGGAAAGTTGCCCCACCTTCGAACCCTTTCTCATGCACATTGAGTCTTTGTATAATTTGTTGTTGTCTCAACAAGTTTACATACTTTGAGCCTATAATGAAAAGCAATCATCTATGCTTAATTCTTTCATACACATGCACGAACACACAAAAATTTGTTTTCTGTCAGAACGTTCACAGATAACCATGTGTTATTCGATAATTGAATGGAAGACCTGGGGAGTCAACATCAAAAATAGCTCCTTATATAGTAACTTTGTGTTACTGACAGACATTCTAATTGAGTCATTTGTTGATTCAGGGTTACCATTTTTAATTATTTGAATCTGAAAAGATTGAAATAATCACTCTTTCCATTTGGGAAGACTGCTCTTATTTCACACAGGGCTCGTTGCATGAAGACAGTGCTAAACTGATGACCATATTCAATGGGGGAGATTGTTTTGCCAAGTTTTGATGATGATGATTCTCACCACTCATCAAAAAGGGGGAGAATATATTAAGGGGGAGAATATAATCTGAAGATTGCTGAAGATTTTCAAAGATATACAAAGTTTTGCATTCAAGGAAAGATTTGAAGATTTGAAGATTTTTTTTGAAGATATCAAGTTTCGAAGCTATCAACGTATATCTGAAGTTTTTCAAGAAAAGTGAAGACAAGTGAAGACCTGAAGACAATTGCCAAAGTTTTTTTAATCTTGAATCCAAAGGGGGAGATTGTTGGATCATAAATTGTATTCAAGATTAAAGTTAAAGTTAAGGGGTTAAACTGCAATTGTACTAAAGTTAGTTAGGGGGTCTAATCAGTAATAGATTGATGGTTATTAGCTATTGGGCCCAAGCCCATTAGGCCTTAAAAGCCTAAGTATTTAAAGTGTTAATTAGTTTAGTTTTAGGGTTAGAACCTTTGATAATTATTGTTTAGAGATTAAAAGTAGCCGTACGTATTCTCTGTATTCAAGGGTATCAAGAACACACAAGGGTTTCATTGTTTATTCAAGGGATTGGTATGTTATTCTGATCTTATTATCTCTTGATCATTATTATGTTTGTGTGTTAATATATCAACTAGATTAAACTGGGATAACAGATATCCATTGGATCGAATATGACATCCATTGGATATACTTATTAGATATCCATTGGATCGGATTGGATCCATCCGACATATATAGGATGATCACATTTGATCGGATCCATTCAATGTGTTAATTTAATCCAATTTTCTAACAATGAAACAAATTGGTTAATCACCTTTAATTTGTTTTAAAACCAATACAAGTGAGACTAAAAATTCAAAAACAACATAAACAAATTTAGATTTAAGAAAATTGCAAACAAATTAATTGGATGATAGTTGGATGGAAAACTAGATGGTAATCGGATGATTAATTAGATGGGTAATTCGATGTTGGTCGGTTCAGTTCGGTCGGTTTTGGTTGGTTCATGACTACCATTCAAGAACCGATCGATCCAAATCGAATGTTGAGATTTTCAATCCGATCCGATCCAATTACAATTGGATATCCAATTATGCTTGGTCGGTTCTAATTGGATCGGTCGGTTTCTATTGGATCGGTTGAATTTTTCCACACCCTTATCGTATGGAATTGGTTATGAAACTTGTGAACTGTATTGAACTTTGATTTTTATGAAAGCCATTAGCATAAGTGGCATATGTTTAGTTTTCGTTGTTTTTAGAACAACCCAATGAATGGTCACATTATTGGGATGCCTTCTACGGCGACTTTGTAGTCATGGCGTCCTGCAAGTGGACTCGGTCCACCAGGGTTAGGCCAATAGTGGCTTCCGTGAACCTGGACCTGGGGACTAGGCCGACTTTGTTGGCTCCAGGGCGGATGGATTGATCCTAGAACTTTTACCCACAAAACATGTGACCGTGGTTATATACACGAGGATTGGGGTGTGTGTTCCCGCACGCCGACCCAATAGTTCGTGTGGTTTGGCCAACCCATGAACACAACAGGAATTGATGGACTTTATTTGTATTACATTTTGAAGTTAAAGTGTGAATCTTTCTTGAGATTATTGCTTTTGAATATTACTAAACGTTTCTTTCAAATTAAATGAACTATGAACTTAAGTTTCATGAACTTTCTACAATATAATTTTTAAGTCTCCCGCTTTGTTATCTATGTGTTTATTATTATTTTCGAATTTATATTTTAATCAATTCACTAGGCTCTGTGCTCAACTGTGTTTTTGTTTTCTGACACGGCAGGTTTGAAGTGACGCTTATGGGGACGGGACTTGAGATCGAGCGTGAAATTTTGGAGTTCTTAGACTTGTCTTATTATATAAACGTTCAAAGTTTATAAATACTTTTTGAAGTGTAATATTTTGGACTGTAAAATATGTTTTAGAAGTCTGTAATATATATTTAGAGTTTATTAGTAGCTCTGATTTAGTTGTGTAATTATGTTAAGTCCCATTAGTGACATCACTCGTTCTGGACCACGGGGACGGGGGATATTACAAGTAGGGGTAATAATTGATATATCAGGGGATTTTTACTAAACACTTATCCAGTAAATGCTCACCGGGTCATTTTACTTTTACAGTGAACATGATAAGGACTGCTAATCTTACCCGGTAAGAACGATGACAATAAGCTTAGGTCTTAGCTGGTAAGTGAGAGTAATGACTCTTACCCGGTAAACGTTTATCGGATAAACTATTCCATACTATGCCGTTTTGATGATCTAAAATCTTACCCGATAGGTTAAGTTAAAGTATCGATTTATCCTGTAATCACTTACCGAAAATTTTTGAGTAAACAACCCCTTAGTCTTTCTTTTTCTAAATTTTTTAAGAGTAAACATAAAGATGCAAAAAATATGTGGTTTTAGGCTAATGGGCCAAAATCGATGTTGGCACAACTGAAATTATTTTCGATCAACTTTACCCACGCGATTTATAAAGATGCTACAAAATTGCTTACACTGAGTGAGTCAGACGACTCTCACCCTCATTGATATGACCACATGTCCGTACCAAATTCACTTATAAAATCATATGATCAAACGTTGTTATGATTTTCACAACAAAAGGTACTAATTTATAAAGAAATTTAAAATAATTCTCCCACACCAAAGTCGAAATTTATCACCCAACGCAATAAACTTGTGTTTTCAATACAAACACAAGTTCACACACATCGTCACGTTCTCAAAACAAATACCTTATAAGACACACACACGCCAAGATATCTGATATGAATGATATGAATGACTCTAGCAATTTGTTTGAAACACAATGCATGAGACTCAATGACATTGAAGGCAATTTACTCTAACAAGGTCAACTGTTTGCATACACTATAATTTAACCCAGACTCCTTACTTCCAAACAACCAGTCGGGGTCCTCAACTATGCCACAATCTCTGGCACCAACGCTTCCCAACATCCTTGAATGTCCCAACTACCAGTTACCATCGCGACTGTTGATTCGCAAATCATGCGCCCTCACTCTGACTCAAACAAACCTACCAACAATAGTTCGTTTCCATCCGATTCCCACTCCATTTTATCAGTTAACACTGATATCGCCTTCCACCACCCTTCACATAACTACAGATTTCAAAGCATCATTTCTATTCTTCGATTCTTGGGTTAACACTCTCCTGATTCCCACTGATCGACATAACAAACTACCAAGCCGGAGACTCCCTTGAAGCGAAAAAATCACCTCCAATCGCTATTATTTTCCTTTTGGACCCAAGAGGTTCTTCCTCAAGACGAAATATCTACATCCCGCACAATACTCATCCCAAACGTTATTAACCTTAAAACCATAAGCGAGCTCACACATCACGCCAGACCAACGCTATAACTTCAATGATAGAACTCACTACCCAAAACTACTCCCATCGATTATCTCAACAATAGTAATCGAGTACGCCCATGCACCTGTAAATTCATAATCTCATTGGTTAGATGAAATTCTGAATTTACCTTACATGAGAGTACTCACTATCGTTATCATGACTCTCGATGATCATGGTATTCCTTAAAGGCTTCCTAAATCTCAGCTGTGTCCCCCTACTCCATAGTTTATGTTTAGGCCCATCAGGTCACCTAAATCCTTTAAACTATGGCTTTGATACAAAATGTAACAACCCGAACACATGACATAAAGCAAAACTAACGTTAATAATTTAACAACGCCAAACGGCCCAAAACAACATCTAAAATTCAAGGTTTGTGGAAAGGCAATCTATTACACAACTGAGATTTTCAAAAGGAAATGAACACTACAAAGGAAGTCTTCTAATTCAGGAATCTGCTCACACCTTCTCCTTACCCTTAATCGCTTTCCCTACTTCACAGTTTACCTGAAAAGGTTTTTAGTTTTGAAAGAGAGAGGGTTAGACTGATAGGTTTAGTGAGATCCTCCCAATAACATTTTATACAACATAGAAAAGATTTATAATAAATAAACCAATTCAGATTAATGGAAACTTCACATTATCAATCACACTTCTGACCCACACTACCATCATGCAAAGATGACGACGTGTCTGGCTCACACTGCCTTATCTGGGACACACCCCCAATGGCATGAACGGGACATACCCCAGACTTAGGCCGAAACACGCCAACAACGATGTATGCATACACTTCTTAATGTCAAGAATAATAAAACATAACTTCATACAACATTTCTCACATTTTAAAGAATAAATCTTGCATAAAACATATCTTGCATTTAACAGTAAAAGTTTGTTTAGGAAAACTCACCTGATGCTTCTCGTTTAAATCCTCACGTTCACGCTAGAAACCGGTAACGTTCCCTACAGCGTAAATGAATAAATATGAGTCCTCTAACTATTCTTGAATAACATACCTCTCTCTAAGATTCCTTCTCAACAACGACGAACTTCCTCTCGAATAAAGAAAGAAACATGATTACGGGTTAACTTTCAACAGATTTTGGGTTGAGCACACTCTCAGGTTATTGGTTGATTAACTTACCCGGTTCCCGGTTCGATGACACAAGGAAATCGACAAACCGATACTTCATAGTCTCATATACCCCATCTATTGGCGATCCAAACCTAAGCTAAATCTCCAAATGTCCAAGGATAAATAAAAGATTACTTCCCCTCTTATCTAATCATCAGACTTTAGACAATAACCAAAACCTTCCAACACTAGCATGCATCAACGAGGGAAACTTACCTTGGAGAGGATTATTGCTGATTTGATTTCCATTCAAAATGCTCATTTTTTTTCTCGTCTCACAATCGCCTTGGTCTTCTCTCTACACCAAACTTTCAACCGCTAAAATGAAATGAGAGTAGGTCTCTAGGGTTTAATTCCTTCAATTCCACTTTGCAAAATAACCCCCCACACTTTGGGCTTTGAGCACTACTTTCCTAGACTCTATAAATTAATCACTTAAACCCGGTTATTACAATATCCCCCCTCAAAATAATTCCATCCCCGGAATTCCATCGTTGATCAAACTGGATATTGGGACCTCATGTCCGCTTCCACCTCTCATGTTGCTTCTTGCCCTTTATGATATCTCCATTGTCCTCTCACAGGGCGGATCTCTTTTAATCCTTAACTTCTTAACCTTACAGACAAGACTTCCTTAGACCCCATGGTAACAGTTAACTTTTGACTTGATTGCATATCACCCCCAACTTCCAACAATGTTCTCAAAGGGAGGTGTGAAGCACAATGCAAATTTTCCAATTCCCCGTCGAACACCTCCAGATCGTACACTATCCCTCCAACTCTTTCCATAATTTCAACGGACCCCGACTCAAAGCCCAACACTGGCTTTCACTAGGGTATACCACTTCATTCTATGGGGACGACTTCCGCATCGAGCTGCCCCCTCTTAACTTGAGATTCACTAGGCTCGCGTCCTTTCAATTATATCAACCTAACTTCACTCAATTGCCCAAGTCATTCTGACCAATTTCATGGTCGAAACATGACCATCGGATTAACCCCCGATCAATCCCAACCTTCTTGTGTCGGAACGTATTCGTCTAACATACTTGTAACGTCTCCAAACAACCAAATCAGATATTTTCTGCTTCACCCACACATTTGGGATACCGGTTTAAAACACACCACACAAAGGTTTTCATATACAATTCATTTCTTAAGAAATAATTTTGCCTGAGTCAACTTATAACACCCTCAAATTTGGAAATAGCAACTAATTTAAAATTTTCTGAATACGTCGATAACTGATTCATCTACAACAACAATTTAAGGTTGAACTTCAATGAACACATTTCATTCTATGTACACAGTCTATTTTAGGGACGGGTGCTACTAAAACCCAATTACAGTCACTATCTCCAAACTGCGGAAGAATTCCCCAACTACTCATCCTCGTATAACTCTAGGGCTCATCTCTTCAAAGTATTGCTAGAACGAATTCCCGAACTGGAACCTGATGCAGATGCCGACAAATAAAAAGGTTAGGCTTAACGCTTCGTAAGCTCAAGAGTTTTCATCAGATATATGTATAAAACAATAACTTAAAGAATGTTATTTAAATCGTGATATCCAAAATGATAATACGTTTAATCCGAAACAACCAAGACGAAATACATTAAATCTTAAAACAATCTATTTTCGACATTCACCCTCTTCGTGATTAAACACAAAACAAAACGTTTCTTCGAATATAAGTCCGAAACCCAAGACTCACATAAAACATAACTGACACTTTAATAATCAAATATTGAAAACGTAGATAAACTCCAACTGCCAAAACATCCCAAAAACACATATAATGTCCAATAATCAAAACCTTAGAACTTGGATGACTACCCATGCTCAAAACGCCACCGAAAACATGGATTATAAAACTCCATACTGAAATCAACACCTTTTGGTGACGAGGGAGACCCGATTATATTATACGCGACGGAACACCAAGGTAGGTCATATAGCTATGTAGAAAACCAAAACGTATGGATTGTACACATAAAACATAGAGAGCTCAACTACTCCAAGTATATTGCTCGAAAGCATCAAGTCAACTCCTCTGAGTCTATTCTTGAGAGTTCCAAAACGGGGAACCCAGTTCCAAAACGGGAACTTATGCACAATGGAATTACACCTTACTGCCTATTGGATGCTGCCCGACCGTATAGTTCCACACCTTACTTACCATGGTTACCCGATGCCTATTCCGTGACAAAGTGGTGAACTTGTCCAAAACGGGTACATAAAGAACACCATGCCTATGGTCCATTGCACTAACTAAAACATTACATGACTCAAAACGAATGAACTAATGCATTCAAAACATGTAATTCTCAAATAAGATGCAGCAGATGCAAATCATGACCAAACGCTCTACATTGAGCTATTAAAATCGGACAAGTGTCCCCCAAACCCAACAAAATCCAAATCAAGCCATAAGCTCAACAAATCCAAAGACCCATCGTTGAAAATCATGAAATGAAATCAAACGTAAACAACTTGAATTTATGTAAACTCATACTCCAAAATATATAATTAACTCCCACATAGTTAAGATTGGGACAACTCATTTTCTAAGCAAATTATATCATTTACTCTTTCAAAACGTCTCATAACACAAAATCAAACACTTATCTAAAACACACAATAAAATGAATTTATACTCCAACTTTACTTCATGAAATAAATCATCAAAATACCAACGTATATAATTTAGTTATCAAAATGCTCAAAATCCCAAACGTGGGTGTTTTACAAAGTTTATAAAACCAACCACTTCAATTAATCAAGATTTGTCAAATAGCTCAACAATTAATAATTTCATGTAAAACATATAAACACTTTAAAATAGACATTTTGGCATGTACACCGTTTTCACAAATCAACTTGAACTCACCTTGCAAGATTTAGGCTAAATCTAGGTTTTACCCCAACTTGAGCTTCCTTGAAGAAACTTGAATCCACAAGCAAAACCTTCCAAAACCTATATTCACAAGTCTCCAACCATGAGTATACTCATTCAACCATTATGAATCAATCCCAAAACATTTTACATCAAAATTCCCAACTTGACCAAAACCCTAATTTTTGACCTAATTTCTCCAAAACCATCAAATCCGAAATTTGAGAAACCAAACACTAGGAAATCATCAAGAGAGCATTTATATCTTATAATAAGGTTTAGAAATGGGAGGGATACACTTACCACTTAGGTTTTGATGAAAACCTAGAAAACTCTACCATAGAGCTTGAGGATGAAGATGACAATGGTGAACTCTTTGCCATAGCTCACAATCTACCACTTGATGATGGAACACCTTAAGAACTCAAGGAATGGACCCCAAATGAGTTAGGGTTTGAGGGGAAAGAAATAGAAACGATTTGGGAGAGAATGGGAAAAGTTTAGAGAAGAGAAGTGAGGAAGAAGGCTGAATTCTCGCACTTAAAAGCATCCTGGTCCCTTTGTGCGACATTGACTAGCGATAATGCCCAGAGCATTGTCGCCTGGCAATGTTGCCGGACTCCGAGTCCTCCTGGATTCTGACTTTTGTTGCAACAATGACAGGTGTGACTATGACACTGTCATAGTCATCGGACATTGTAGTCGTGCCCGTACCAAGCCCCAAAACTCGATTTTTTCAACGCCAAAACCCCCGATACTCTAAGGGACTTTAAATAATGATTCCCAACCAAAATCCATCCATTTATAAATTACAAAAACGTCAAGGTGGCCTTTATTTACCAAAAATTATGGGTGTTACACAACTCCTCCGATAACCTGCATTCCTAGCTAGATTAATAACCACTCAACTTGCTAATAAACATATAAGAAATATTTTCTATCACAATAACTTAAAACCAAGAGTTTCTTCATCCGGTAAGCTGCCATTGCGAAGTAACCTCTCTTAATATGACATACGTCTAACACAGAAGCACTAACTTTGCCGAAACACATTGATCACAACTCACCGATGTTACCCAACTCATACACGCTAAGCATACATCACCCCCAACATCATCACTTCAACCTCTTACATAATGGAAGGAAACTTCCACAACTCGAAGCCTTCGAAGTCCACCAGCTCTAACTGACCGAATAAAGTGACACATACTTCAATTTCTCATTGCATCCACATTCGCCCAAACATATGAGCAACAAAACCAAACTTCACTCGCTCACCATGGAGTGACTATTATTACACAAACTATTCCAAATAGTTTAACATTGGACGACCGACTTACTTGGAATCTTTTCTACGCAATACCAAGTCTGATACTATGGTCTTTCCCTCTAAGCACTACATCCAACCACCTTTTCCCTTCCTTCTAGAAGACTTCAAACCCACTACTAAAGACCAACTCACTGATTAGCGGTGCAAGCTTTAGGCCAACCGCACGATTTAGATTACTTAACACCTAAACCGCAACGTACGCCATAAACTCTTTCTCACACGCATGCTAGGGTTCATAAACTTACTAACGGAAAATCTGAAAACACAAATCCACATTTTTGTACCTCTTGCCAAACTTTATACTCCCAGATTACCCAACTTTCCAACATGATATCTTCACTCTCTTCTCGTTGCATGGAACACTGCTCACCCAACATTGTTTACTCTAATCCCCGATGATCCCTGAATGTGTCGAAAACATATTTACATTGCTATACTTAATCAACCGATTACCCACAATTCTTATGCGAGATAATCAACCAATCTCTTCCAAAACATTACCTCTTACTCGAAAACACTGCACAATTCTCGCTCTCCAAACAGGATTGCCCAATCTGCTAGAAGCCCTTAACACCCCAAAGAATACTTCGGGATGCACACTGATTTCCTATCTACTACACACATCCAGAACTAAATAGTTCGACATTTCCACCAACACTCTTGGGGTATAAGATAAAACTGTATATAATTCGCCGCATCCCAGAACACAAGGTTCCTCTCTTAGATTGTCGCCAACTGTCATTCGAAAATTATCCTCAACTTAGTAATACCCCGATACCAACGAAACACCCACACATTCCATCAACAAACTTGCCACTTATAAATCATTCCCTAGAAATCTCCAGACAAACGTTCATCCTATATCAAAAACACTTTCCTACTACCAACCTCAAAGAAGTTCCTTCCCACCTTAATGACTTACACGCCCACTTATGGCATAAAAATCACCAACTCGTCAATACAAACATCACCCTACCACCTCATCACAGTACAACCAAAATCTCCACGACCACTCTGCCCATATACATATACTTCCTCTTCATACTGATCATAACACCAATATCTGAATTCAAGGCATTTCATGACCTTATCTTTCTCGAGTCTAGATAAAACGCAAAATTATGATCCTCCAAACCACTCAACAAGATATTGCTCCTTGCTGGCTCAATAGCGACCTGCCAGAAACAAATTCTGGCAGCATGAAAGATTAAGCGTACTACCCCGCATACCTAAATGCTCGAAGCACAGCCCCAGTTGAGCTATATAACTTCACTCCTACACAAACCAACAAAATCTCATCAGAAAAAAACCCTGACCGAACTAGCATTCTTCCAATTTCGTAATACTCACACAAGGTGGTCCATCATCACGCCAGGTACACATCTTTTTCCGAATAACTCTTTGATTTCTCATGAAACTCAACGAAACCATCCGTAGCTACTTCTTCATTTTCAGCGTCCCACCATTGACCTCAAAAATGGTCGTTGGCTTCAACATCAACAGTCGACATGGTGATACTTCAACCATGTCTCCGACTAACAAGGATTCCCATTAGAACCTACCTCTTCCAATTCAACAACTTACTAATATAAAAAGTATCTTAACGACTTCGAATTATACCATGGGTATAACCATCTGCCGCCATCCACATCTCAATTCACTGAACAGGAGGTTAAGCCATTATATTACAAACATCCTTAACGTCAAAGATCAAGGCCTCCAATAACCACTCCAGCTGTTCACCACCCTTCCTTAACAGGAACACAATGCCATGAATTGATCACCCTCTGATCGAGTGCCCCACTTCCACTCTTAAAACTTTCCTCATCCTTAGTTGCAACCTTTTCCATGACCTAGAGAGTTCATAGCCTTCATGCACGACACACCAAAAATTTAAACTTTTGACAGATTTGAAAATTTAGTATGTACCACATTACGAAACAAGCTTGAGTGTACACGACACAACACCGACATCATTGACTAGCCATGCACAACGATCTCAAGGATCGTTCAACCTCAACTCCACAACAAATTATGCCTCACCACACCTCAAAATCAATCTTGGCACAATTGAAATTATTTTTGATGAACTTTACCCACGTGATTTATAAAGATGCTACAAAATTGCTTACACTAAGCGAGTTAGACGACTCTCACCCTCATTGATATGACCACATGTCCGTAACTATTTCACTTATAAAATCATGTGATCAAACGTTGTTATGATTTTCACAAAAAAGTTAACTCATTTATAAAGAGATTTAAAATAATTATCCCACACCATAATCAAAATTTACCACCCAATGCAATAAACTTGTCTTTTCAATCCAACCACACATTCACATGCGTCGTCACGTTTTCAAAATAAATACCTTATAAGGCATACACACGCCAAGATATCTGATATGAATGATATGAAGGACTCCAGCAATTTGTTTGAAACATAATGCATAAGACTTACTGACATTGAAGACTATTTACCCTAACAAGGTCACCTGTTTGCACTCATTATAATTTATCCCAGACTCCTTACTTCCGACAAACCAGTCGGGGTCCTCACCTATGCCATAATCTCCGGAACCAACGCTTCCCAACATCCTTGAATGTCCCAACTACCAGTTACCATCGCGACTATTGATTCACAAATCATGCGCCCTCACTTTGACTCAAAAAACTTGCCAACAAAAGTTCATTTCCGTCCGGTCCCCACTCATTTTATCAGTCAACGCCGATATCGCCTCTCCACCACCCTTCACATAACTACAGATTTCAAAGCCTCATTTCTATCCTTCGATTCTTGGGTTAACACTCTCTTGATTCCTACTGATCGACATAACAAACTACCAAACTGGAGACTCCCTTGAAGCGAAAATCTCACCTCCAATCGTTATTCTTTTCCTTTTGGACCCAAGAGGTTCTTCCTCAAGACGAAATATATACATCCCGCACAATACTCATCCCAAATAGTATTAACCTTAAAACCATAAGCGAGCTCACACAGCACGCCAAACCAACGCTATAATTTCAATGATAGAACTCACTACCCAAAACTACTCCCATCGATTATCTCAACAATAGTAATCGAGTACGCCCATGCACCTGTAAATTCATAATGGCATTGGTCAGATGCAATTCTGAATTTATCTTATATGAGAGTCCTCTCTATCGTTATCATGACTCTCGATGATCAAGGTCTTCCTTACATGCTTCCTAAATCTCAGTTGTGTCCACATACTCGATATTTTATGTTTAGGCCCATCTGGTCACCTAAATCCTTAAACTATGGCTCTGATACCAAATGTAACAACCCGAACACACGACATAAAGTAAAACTAACGTTAATAATTTAACGACCCCAAACGGCCCAAAACAACATCTAAAATTCAAGGTTTGCAGAAAGACAATCTATTACACAACTAAGATTTTCAAAAGGAAATGAACACTACAAAGGAAGTCCTTGTTAGTGTATATATTTGTTGGATACAAGATCATAAAGGTTGAAGACTGAAAGTCAACAAGTCAAAGTCTCAAGTCAACTCTCAAGCAAAAAGTCAAAGTCTTTTGTTATAAAGTCAAAGTCAGAGTAAATGTATTGTGTTTGCATAATGTTGTAAGAGTTTAGTTGTGTGAGTGTATTCTGTAGTTTGCGTGTAGTGTGTTGTGAGTGTTTTGTCCCTTTGTTTAAATAGGATATGGCTTGTATCTTGCGTGTAGTTCATTGTAGTTCAAGAGTTGTCATTGTGCGCATATCTGAGTTAGAGAGAGAAAGTGTTGAGAGCATATTTGTAAGAATTCTAATCGTGAAATAAAAAGAAAATCAGTTGGATTGGTGATTGTCATCTTGTTTACATTGTTATCTGGGATAACAATTGGTATCAGAGCAGATCGAAATTCAGAAAACAAGGATCAAATTCAAGTTTTTGGTTGATTTTTTCACGAACTCGCAAGTCGTCTGTGTTGGATCTATTTTTTACGAATTAGTGATATTGTTAAGTTGTAATTGGTTGGGTTGTAGTCGATTACATGTTTAGAACACATCTTGTTTGATTCACTTTGACTAATTCACTATGTTTAGGTGTGAATTTTTGAATTTTAAGAGGATTTGAGTTCGTGTCTGAAAACGATCTGTGTTGGAATCAAATTGTAATTTTTAGTGTTTTAGGTTGAAATTCGTGTGTTGTAATCTGTTCGAGATCAGTTTTTGAGAAAATCTGCAAATTTTCAAGCCAATTGGAAATGATTTGAATCAAAATCAGGGAGAAAAACTTGGTTTTTGTTCGAAAACCCAAGAACTCGCTAGATTCAAAGTTCACGCATCTCAAGAACACGCTAAGGGAAGAACTCGCATAGACTGGAGAACATGCAAAGATCCAGTTTTATTTCTAAATTTTGACGATCATTACAAGTAGAGTAAATCAAAGATGACTTCCAGAGAAACTCTCGCGATCGGAACTGATGTGAAACCTCCAGTACTATTCAAAGGTGAATACGAGCAGTGGAAGGATCGTTTTCTAGATTTTATTGATGGAAATGATTTGGGAGAATATCGGATTATATTTGAAGGAAGGTGCCATGAAACCTCCTACAAAGATATTATCCACTGAGGGAGAAAATGAGGAAGTGAGTGTGAACAAGGAGTATCCACTACCGTTGGATAAATACACTGACGAGCAGAGAAAGAGAATAAAAGCTGATAGACTGGCTAGATCTTTCATTCTACAAGGCATTCCTAATGAGATCTATGTCAATATTGACAGTTACAACGCCACGGGCAAGGAAATGTGGGATCAATTAGAAAAGATGATGCTCGGATCAAAGATCGGCAACCAGCTCAAAGTCTCCAACTGTCTCAACAATTACGAAGAGTTCAAGGCCAAGAAGGGTGAACAAGCTCAGCAAAAACAAAGTCAGAAAATCTCAGATTGAACTTAATGTCAAATTCCTCAGCATCCTCCAGCCTGAGTGGAAGAGATTTTCTAGATAAATGAAACAGATGAAAGATCTGAACGAAATTCCACTTCATGAGGTCTACGAGACTCTTAGGAAAAAAATGAGGAAGAGGTGGAAGAGATTAGAGATGAAAAAAAGGCTGAAAAGGTGGTTGCTGATCCGATTGCCCTGGTGGTTAAGAAGAAGTTAGTGAGTCTCAAGAAGAAGAAGAAAGTAGTAGTTTCTGAGTCCGAGGAAGTGGACAGTGATGATAATTCTGATTCTGATGACTGTGAGAACTTGAAGCAGGCTATGCTGATGTTGACAAAAACATTTCAGAATAAATTCTACAAGAAGCCTGGTTCGAACAGTCAGATATATTCCTCGGGTTCACGGAACTATGGACATAATGAAAAGATTGAAGGAAAGAGAATCGAAGAGAAAAGATATGATGAAAAAAGGTTCAGAATTGAAGAGAAGAAGGAGCCAGAACCGACAAAGTACTACAACTGCGGAAAGCTTGGACACTTTGCTAAAGAGTGCAGAAAGCCCAAGGTCCGAAACTCTGAGTACTACAAGAATAAGATGCTCTTGGCCAAGCAGCAGGAAGTTGGTAAGGATCTCTGTACAGATCTCCGCATGGATGGATCCACACCACCGTTAGTGCGGGACACTGTCCCAGTGCTCCGCGTGGGGCTCCGCGCAGATGGATTTGTGCCTCCATCTGCGTGGAGCCACTGTGCGCAATAAAAAGGGAAAATCCAACCCCAAACCCCCTTTTTCACCCAAAAATCAAATCTTCTCCACATTTCTCTCCCAAATCGACCCTCCAACCTCCAAAATGAACGCTAACCCATTGCTAAGATTTTCCCCCTAAATCTAAGTGATTCTTCACCATCTAATAAACAAGTTTTGGAAGCTAGAACCATCATCCCTCCATCTTCATCTTCCCCACCAAGCTTCTTAGGGTTTCACCCAACTTTTTTATCTATCTTAAAGAAGGGAAGTTTGTGGCTCATTCCGGTGACCTAGAAGTGCATTGTTGATGGATTCATGTTGTGGGTAAGGTAACCTTCTCTTTTCATCATGTATGGAAATTAGGGTTTTGACATAAGTTGGGATCTTCATGTATAAAGTTTGGGGAACGATTCTTTATGGTTGAATATGATTATTTATGGTTGGAAATGTATGGATTTAGGTTTTTGGAAGGCTTGAGGATCCAAGTGTTCTTCAAAGGAGCTCAAGTTGGGGTAAAATCTAGATTTACCCTAAACCTAGCAAGGTGAGTTGAAGTTGATTTGTGAAAACGTTGTACACGCCAAAATGTTTATTTTTAAAGTATTTATATATTTTGCATGAAATTATCATTGTTGGGTTATTTGGTGAGTTGATTATTTGCAACATTTGACTTTATAAACTTTTCAAAATACTCACGTTTGGGATTTTTGGGTATCTCGATAAATAAGTCATTTTATAGTATTTTGATGGTTTATTGCATAAATGGAGATTGTTTGGTGAAAATACACTTTTAGTGTTTGTTTGGGTAAGAGGTTTGATTTTTATGTTATGGGACGTTTTTAAAGGATAAAGAGTATAAATCTATTTGGAAAACTATTTGTACCAACCTAAACTGTATTGGAGTCTATTCAAGTATTTTTGGAGCATGTGTTTGCATGGCGTGGCTTGAGTTCAATTATTATTCAGAGATTGTTAACTGTAGGTCAAAAATGATTTTGAGCATTTTAGCTCGGTGTTGACTTAAAAGTATCTTGGGGACAATTGTTCAACTTTTAATAGCTCGATATAGAGCCCAATTTTGGTTTACATACTAATGCACCGTGTTGCATATTGATATTTATTACATGCTCGAGTGCGTTGGTCAGATGCAATTTTGGGTAGTTATGTAATGTTAGACTGTGTTGCATTGGATCCATAGGCACGTAAGTCAGTATGTTTTGTAAGGCAAGAGATTTTTGGGTATAACTGTTGACCGTTTGGGTCGCTAGCGAGTAGAAAATAGGGGGCACAAGCCCTTGAGGTGAATCTCGTCTAGATTGGATAGACACCCATGTTTGCAAGACCTTGAGGTGTAATCTGACGGAGTAAGCACTAGAGGCATAAATGGTTTGAGGATTGTGATGTTTGTTATGGCATGGAAACTAGAGCCGGGATGTGTGGTGAAATCCAATAACATCATGGGTGACCTCAGTCACGTGTTCTCGTCACCCAAGATGGAAAACTTTAGTTGTCATGCGAGTAACGTCATATGGGCGGCCTACTTGTGTGTTCCTCCACTCTCAACGTATATGGGTCTCCCCCGTCGTCGACCATTAGTATTTTAAATGTTAACGCCGTGTCTTAATATCATTGGATTTGTGTGGTCGACGGTAAACGATGACCTTAATATTGTGTTTCCCCCACGTATATTATGGTTTTAATGAAATACGTCATTCCCAAGTTTTGGTATTTAGTTTCCTTCTATTTTATGGTTGCCTGAGTATTGGGTCTAATGCCCATGTTTTTCGGTGACATGTCGTATTGGTGAGTTATTAACTATGATTTACGGGTCAAGTGTTTTACCCCACCCGTGCTTGGGTGATTTGGGATACAACGTTTTACTCACATCTCTTAAATTGGGAGTCAATCTCCGCTCTCGTTTCGAGTGAGACTTCGGGTTGCATCATTTTATAAAGAATGCTTTGTAATGAGGTGTTTATCTTTGAAAATGAATGGTATTGGAAAAGAGTCGTATTGGCATTTTATAAGACGTGGGATTAGTTAGTTAGGCTTAAGGTCGGGAATTGACATTTAGCACTTTTTGTGCATCTTCCTCTATAGGGACTTAGAAGCTCCGGGCTAGGGGAAATCACTATTGCGTATCTTGCGTCATTATACGAGGTGAGTATTCACAGCCCCACTTTTATTGTTTTGATTGAACTTGGGGTGGAAAGCATGTTAAAATTGAATATTTAAAGATTCATGAGGCTTTGTTATAAAGCGTTACGTATTGAAATTCATGAGGCTTTGTTGTAAAGCGGTTGGTGTTGAAGTTATATGACATGTATGCTAATTATATGTTGAGTTTTTCATTAGTTAAGTCCCCGGGTACACTCCTAGTTAACCCAGAAATGGGCCTATAGTATTAGTGGATAGCGCTATTTGGTCTGACAAGCCCACCTTATACTGACGAGTAGGGGTGCACTGTACTAGAGAAATATGACTACCTATGTGGTTAAAGCCCACCTCTGAGGTAGATCATGGGGCGTTGATTTGGTCCGGGAAGGTTTAGTAGTGGCTCAACGTGGTTGTATCAATGCATACCTCTTGTCATATAAGCTAAATTGTGATACTCATGAATCAAAGAATTGAAGTTTGGTTTATACGTATGATTTGCAAATGACAACTTGCATATAAACTTGATTTGTGCATATTTAAATACCTGTGAACTCACCAACTCTCGTAGTTGACCTTTATTTTAAACATACTTTTCAGGGAACAAGAAGGTACTTGGAAATGACTAAAGTTTATCTCTTGTGTAAACCGTGTGCAACACTTTTCATAATAGTGATTTTGTACTTCAATTTTTGAGATGTAAAAGGGATGTAAACTTTTGGAACTTGTTGTAAACAATGGTTGAATGTATGTTGGTATTTCTTTTGTATCCTAGTGCTATGCTTATCGAACTGTCATATTCCGTGTTTTCGCTTTAGCGGGGTGTGACATATGGTGGGACTGCAAGTTAGGTGGTAACGTTAAGGATACTAGGAGCTGGCAATTAGGGGTCGATCATGGGTAATTCTATAATCAACAGGGTTTCTGTAACACCTTGAATTTTGGTACGTTTGACTATCTTTCCTTCCCCATTTGAGATACGATTGCTTATTATTGTGGGTATATTTGTCGCCTTGAACTCCAAGCTAATCGAGAGCGGATAAGTCAGATTTTTGGGGTTTGGGGGCACCTGGGCGACCATGCCAGCGAGAGTGCCAGAGGGCACAATCTCTTGGCATTATCGCCAAGCCAAATGGTCCCTCGGTGGTCTTCTCATTTCTCATTTCTAACTCTTCTTCTTCTCTCCCAAAACCGACCCCTCTCATCCTCTCATAAACCCTGGCTTATTTTGGAGCTCTTCCTTTTATAAACCAAGTGTTTCTCCTAAATCTAACATGGTTGGAAGCTTGGGCTATGATATCTTCACCTTCTTCATCATCCCCATCAATTTTCTAGGGTTTCCACCTAACCATTTTCATCGTTTCGAAGTTGGGAGTTTATGACTCATTTTTGGTGACCTAGAAGTGTTTGGTTCATGGATTCAAGTTGTGGTTAAGGTAATCATCTCTTCTCTTCGTTTATGAAAATTAGGGTTTCATCGTAAGTTGAGTTTTTTCATGAAAATGTTTGGTGAATGTTTCTATATGGTTGAATACGGTTATTTACGGTTGGAAATGTATGAATCTAGGTTTTGGAGGTTTTGGCTTGGAGGATTCACGTTTCTCCAAGGAAGCTCAGTTTGGAGTAAAACCTAGATTTAGCCTAAATCTAGCAAGGTGAGTTCAAGTTGATTTGTGAAAACGGTGTAAATGCCAAAATGTTTATTTTAAAGTGATTGTGTTTTACATCAAATTTTTAACTGCTGATAAGTTTTGGTTATTTGCTAATATCTAACTTTATAAACTTATGTAACACACATCTTTGTGATTTTGGGCATTTGGTCAAATAAATCATTTTGATATGTATCCTTGATGTATAATATATAAATGAAGTCCATTTTATGTAAAGGTCATTTATATGAATTTGAACTTACAACTATTTGGAAAAATATGCATATAATTGTGTTATGAGGCGTTTTGGAAGTATAAGGGTAAAGAGTCCATTTGGAAAATGGTTTGCCTCAACCAATGTTGAGTATGAGTTAACTATACTTTTGGTTGTTGTGTCTACATCGACGTCAGTTAAACGTGTTTTAATGTTTACAAATGCTTTCGTTGGGGATTTACGTAAAATGTTGGGTCATTGGCTCGGTTTTGACTAAAAGGATTCCTGAGGACATTTGTCCGGTTTAAAAATAGTTGTGGGATTTTGGAGTATGATGGAATTTATTTCATGTCATTTAAGAGTTACAGGCTTTAGGTGTTGGTCATTCAATTGGAGTCTTATAACTTTAGACAGTGTTGTATTGGATCCATAGGCACGTAAGTCTGTCTGTTTTGGGAAAGCGGGTAAGGTTGGTTATGACCGTTGACCGCTTGGGTTGCTAGCGAGTAGGCAATAGGTGGCTCAAGCCACTGAGTTGAAACTCGTCTAGATTGGATAGGCATCCATGTCCGTAAGACCTTGGGGTGGAACTCGACGGAGTATGGCAAGAGGCAACAAACGGTCTGAGGATTGTGATGTCTGGTATGGCATGGGAACTAGGACCGGGATATGTGGTGAAATCCAATAAAATCATGGGTCGCCCCATTCACGTGTTCTCGCCACCCAAGATGGAAACGTTTAGATGACATGCGAGGAAGTTGTATGGGCGGCCTACTTGCGTGTTCCTCTATTCTTAATGTATACGGGTCTCTCCGTCGTATATCCGTGGTATTTTAAATGTCAATGTCGTATTTTACCAACTTTGGTTTGTGATAATCCCAAAATCAACTAAATCTTAGAGAGAGAAAGTAGAGAGAGAGTTGTAAGCGCAAGATGTAAATTATATTAAGGTGTACGTGAGATTCTTACAAGACATAAAGCCACAAGGGACTTAAATAACCTGGCCAATACTACACAGTATACGCAACCTAAACATAGTATTAGACCAAGCCTATAAGTACAATGATTACTATAAAATCAGACTAAACAATCTCCCCCTTAGAAATCATTGGCGCTGTGGTCTTCAAAATTCATCTTCTAAATCAATACAGACCATCTAAGCGACTTAGCGAAGCTTCTTTCTTGACTAAAAAAAAATTTCTTCTTAGCATCCTTCAATCTATGTTGCCTTTGCTTCCTTGACAAGACTGGACCTGTTTGTAATAAACTTGGAAGAACAGTCGGTTCATCAGCTTGTGCTCTAAACGACACACCTCTTTCAAATGTACTCGAATAAACTGTGATGGTCGGAGCTGGAACAACAAAAGAACTAGTAGCTGAGAGAATATAGAATCTTGAGCGAATCTTGAGCAGCAGATAAACATTTGAACTTTTTGTCTCTTTAACTTCTCCCCCTCATGACCTTGATGATCTGGATCAACTTGGTCATGCAAATGTTGGAGATGAGGCAACTTAAGATCTGCAAAATCAGAGTAAAGGAGAAAGAGGGAAGTTTTGCGCTACATGTTGGTGGCGCAAACTTAGTTTTGCGCTAAATGAAGGTGGCGCAAAGTTGAGTTTTGCGCTACCAACTGTTGGTGCAAATTTGACTTGAAGTCTGAAAAATTTCACCTATTAAGCTCTTTGACTCCCCCTACACAAATGCACTAAATATGACAATTCAAGTTAGCATTCGTATAGAAAAACAGAAACTCCCCCTCGAAAAATGAGATATGATCTTTTCAGAATATTTTCCTTATTCACCCCCCCTTGAAAAATGCACAAACCCATTGACACAGATATGATAACACAAGAATTGAAACATTAATGTAGAAAGAAAAATATACTGAATATGTATTTTGAAACAACTAAATATATAAAATTTTAAACACTAAACAAATTAAATACTACTCAGTAAAATATCACAGATTAATCCATCAGTTAAAGTCGAGTGTATGTTGTTGGATACAGATACAAGTTTCATTGCATATCAAGTTAAAACATGTTCAGTTTCAAAAACTTTCATCAATCTATTCAGTGTGCTAGCATGCGAACTTCGAATAGCTTCAAGAAAATGCAATTCTAAAAATATAATAGAGAACTTTGCATGTTCTCACACATATTACCAAAATTTAAGATTTTCACAAATTTATAGGTTTATCGCAACTCAAACATATCACCAAGTATCATGAGATGTGTGCTCATTGACATCTTTTAGCAGCGTGCACATTGGCATCTTCACATGAGTGTGCCTTTTGGCATCTTTTAAGCTTGTGCACTTTGGCATCTTTTAATCAAAAAGTTTGGTAAGTAAAGACCATGCCGTAAACGTAACTTTCTATCTGATCCTATTGCAGGATTTTGGTTAGCCGCTCCCAGACCAGTTGGCCTTAGGGGACTAGGTGTCAAGCACCCCTTGGAACTTACTCTCCTAGATCATAAAGGCTACATCGACACATCCTAAACCCATTCATACCAGTAGAACATGACTTTCGATCTGATTCTATAGAAGGATTTGGGTTCGATCACTCCCAGATCAATTGACCTTAGGGGACCAGATGACAAGCATCCCACGGAACTTACTTTCCCAAACCAGAAAGTTCACAGGTACAAACTTTTAAACTTAGAGATTTCTGTATTTTATATATATAATTCATCTCAATCACTCAGTTTTACATCTAAGTGCTTAGCCCATATTTTCATTACAATCCATAATTCTGACTTTTTAGGATTTTCAAGCATTGTAAACTATACATATTCCGAATAACACAACTTTAAAGCAGTATCAAAAGTTTCAAACATGTTGCTGACCTTTCGATTTTTGTTAGACTTGAAAGTTGAACATATAAAACTTCGATATAAACAAAGCAACTTGAAAAATTTATCCTAGACACACATTTTATTCAAAAGAAAGAAAAACTGTAAAATTTTTA
This sequence comes from Arctium minus, assembly GCA_954870635.1. Taxonomy (NCBI): domain Eukaryota; kingdom Viridiplantae; phylum Streptophyta; class Magnoliopsida; order Asterales; family Asteraceae; genus Arctium; species Arctium minus. Next base: position 103,874,335 of record OX941084.1, on the reverse strand, counting down.
CTTTATAGAATAAAATTTGTAAAGATTTAAACTTTTAAATTCAACATGCCGATTTTTTTTAAAAAAAATTTCCATTTAAGAAAAATGTAAAGAATTCGGCAAATTGATATTTAGTCAGAACAAAATAAAATTCAATAATATCATCTTCCACATAATGTAAAAAAAAATTTGTGTCTCAAATCAAAGATTTGGTCGTACAAATTCCGGTTTTGATTGAAAATGCTTAGATTCTTTGAAATACAATTGAGAAAACCGGAACAACATCATTATCAGATATAAATGCAGCGGAATTAAAGAGATGCACTCACAGTTTCTCATTAGTCAGAAGCTAAAAGCTTTGAAGAACGAGTCCTAAACTGACATGTTTAGAAGTCGTAGTCCATTGAAGTTCGGGTTCTGAGCTGATTTACGTAGAAGCCATTTTTCTCTTACTCCCCCTTGACAGTAGATGCCTGCAACTTAGAATCAATCTTTGATTTTGGTACCCACTTGAATTTGGGTCCATGTTTGTTAGTTGCAGTTCTAAAGGGAGAAAACTTGTTAGATTTGACATATATAGCACGAGAAAAATTATCAGAATAATGAACATAAGAATCAGTAGAAGAGAAAGCATAATCATCTGAACTAGAATCAGAAGAAGACTATGAGACATCTTTTGAAATTCGAATCATTTGCTTTATTGAATATTTTGAAATTTTCTTCAAACAGCAAATGAATCACTTTTATAGATTTTGTCTACATATCTATCCTCACCAGCCGTAGATTCATTAGATGTCCGCTTGACCCTCCATATCTGCTTTGTTGGAGTGCTCAAAGTCTTATCTGAAATATTCGAATAAGAAGAATTAGAATTTTCAGAAACAACAGTATCTTGTTTCTTTGACTTCTTTGACCTTCTTCTTTTATGCTTTGGTTTATAATAATCTTCATTTAGCGTAAAAGATTCATCAAGAATTTTCGATTTAAGATTTGAATCAGAAGAAACAATTTTACCTAATAAACTGTAAGACCCCGTTTAAAAAAAAACGTGTAATTATTCTTACCCGAATTTAACCGTAATTAAAAATAGCAACCAAAGATAGTTGAGGGGTAAAAACCGTCAATTGTCCAAACTCTTTATAATTATTAAAAAAATAATAATAATAAACATATATATATATATATATATATATTATATATATGACAACACTTTGATCAAATAAGAGTAAATTACAATTCATCGTCCCTGTTCTTTTGATATCACCGCCAACAATTTTTCCCATTTCTCTCTCTCTAGATTTTTACCTTCTCTCTAAAATATATCTCAATCCGTCGAAGCAATCAACGAAACAATTACATTTTCGGAATCTACGCGACGAACCCTTCCTAGAGGTATAAATTTCTTCTTAAGTTATTTAAGTTGGTAAGTTAGAGTAGTTGAAGTTGGTTGGTAACTTATGATTATATATTGTAAAGTTATAATCATTTACATGTATAGGAATGTTTATTTTTGTCAAAATTACAAACGGGTAAAGTTTAGAATCAAAATGATGATATTTATATCTAGATGTTTAACCGCACACCAATTGATCGGTTTAATGCCTAAGAGAATAAAAATTCATGATTAAGCTTAGGATAATAAGCTTTAAGTTTTATGTTATGCGAGTAATAGTAATTTATGGTTTAAATAGGCAATCGATCGGGTTAAGCTTCGTCGTGAGTCTCAGTTAATCGCGTGATAATCTCAATTCGATTAAGGTATGGATTTCATTTCTTTTGAATCGTGGGCAACTAGTTGTTGTAGTTGACCCTTTCTAAAGGTGGTTCACCACCTTGTGATTGATCAACCGAACGTGATCAACCAATACGAAATTGTACACACACATACACATTGATTTTGGTTTTATTGAATCAATTGTTTGAACATTTTGATGTTTTATTAAAATGTGTCTCGTATGAGATTGTTTATGAAAAATGTGAAGTATATAGATTATAATTTCTGTGATCGCCATTTGGGTAAGTGGCATATGTTTAGTTTTCATTGATTTTAGAAGAACCCAATAAATGGGCACATTATTTGGGATGCCTTCTATGGCGGCTTTGTTGTCATAGCGTCCTGCAGATGACGGTCCACCAGAGTTAAGCCTATGTGGCTTACGTGAACCCACTCTGGGGGGACTTGGCTAACTTTGTTGGCTCCAGGGCGGATGAATCGATTCTAGAAATTTACCCACATAATATGTGACCGTGGTTAAATTCACGGGGGACTCGTTGTGTGTGCCCGCATGCCGACCCAGTTCGTGTGGCTGATCACCCCACGAACATGACTGGAATTGACGGACTTTATTTATATTACGTTTTGAAGTTAAAGTGTGAAATGTTCTTGAGATTATTGCTTTTGATTATATTACCAAACGTTTCTCTTGATTTAAATGAACTATGAACTTCAGTCTCAAGAACTTTCTTCGAAATGAATTTTTATGTCTTCCGCTTCGTTATTGATGTTTTCATTATTATTTACGAATTTATATTATAATCCATTCACTGAGCCATGTGCTCAGCCGTGTTTTTGTTTTATGACACGGCAGGTTCGGAGTGACGTTTACAGGGACGGGACTTGAGATCGAGCGTAAAAATTTTGGAGTTCTTAGACTCGCATTATTATATAAACGTTCTAAGTTTATAAACACTTTTTGAAGTGTAAGATTTTGGATTGTAATATATGTTTGGAGTTTATTAGTAGCTCTGATTTAGTTGCGTAATTATGTTAACTCCGTGGCTTGTTCAAATAAATAGTTTGTTCAAATTGATTCCTTCGATATAATTTTTCTTCCAACTCATTTATTTTATCGGAAAAATTTTCTTTTTGTTTGGTCATTTCGGTCAAAGAATCAAGATAAGTCTTATTTGATTTTTCTAAATCATCCAATTTCTTTTGAAAGATGTCTTTTGTATGAGCCAAAATAGATTTTTCATCTTTCAAAGAAATTTGTAATTTATCAATCAAATTAGACTTTTCTGAATTTAATTGTTTTTCAGATAATAACTTTGAGCGAAGATCATTTAAAGCAGTTATAAAAATATTCATCTGTGATGAAATGAAAGTGTAATCAAACTCAGAAGGTACCTCATCTTCATTAGTAGAAGAATCTTCATCATCACACTGATCATCTCCGATGAAGCACATATGAGCAGTCTTGATATTATCAACTTCATCATCAGAGTGATCTAGCCAAAATTCTTCTTCAGCTAATAAAGTAGTTCCATTCTCTCTCTTTTCGGCCAGTTCCATTTTCTTCCGATAAAATGCCGAAACCCGAACTTTCTTCACTCGACACTCCTTAGCAAGCTGACCCGGCTTTCCACAGTTCAAACATGCAACAAATTTCTTAGCCTCGGGCACTTGGACATTCTTAGATCCAGAAGGGAAGCGAAGATTGTTGGAACCCGACCGAGGCTGGAACTTTTTGTTGTAGTGTTGAGAGAGAAGAATCATAACTTTCGGAAGTACCTCACCATCATCATCAGTTGCACCATCATAAGCATTCTCAGATAATGCTTGTTCAGATAATTTTCTTGTTAGAAGTGCAACTGTGTCCACTGTTTTCTTATTCTTCTTGTCAAGTTTGGCTTTCTTCTCTGTGACTATGCACTCATCTGTCAGCAATATTTCATACATCTCTTGAATTTACTTGATAGATATTCTGACATCATTCCTCAAGCGATGGCAAGATTTATTCCATTCTAGTTGCAAAGCATTGAGAAACTTCAGATTTATCTCTAACTCAGTCTTTTCCACTTTTATCTTTCTCAGATCATTTATCACCGCACATAATCTGTCATAAAAATTTTTCAGTGACTCCCCATCTTTGGCGTTGAACTTTTCAAAAGTGTTCATAAAACGCGTATGTCGAAGTTGAGTTGCAACTGTAGACCCAAGCATAATCTTTTCTAGATGTGCCCACATTAGCTTAGGATTGTTTTTGAAACAATCAATCCTGTTGTAGATAGAATTTGTCAAGGCTAGCAATAGATTAGCCTTTATATCACGATCAACTTTATATTGCACCAACTCATCGGGTGTGTACTCGGCAGTAGGCTTTGATAATCCAGAAGCCAGAGTGGGTTTTACAAAAGATCCTTCAGATAGAATCTTCATCATGTCATCTCCGTTCTTTTGACGCTCGATGAAATTCAGAAACCGATCTTGCCACTTAGTGAATTCATTCTCATCAACCAGAACTGGAGGACGAGTTTCTGTGCCCAATGACATCATGAGATCACTTTTGTAGAAATGAGCTTGAAAAACAAACTTTGTAGAATCCATAGAGGAAAAACTTCAGAAAATGCTAAGTCTGAAAGCAGAGGATCTGGCGCAAACTTGAGATTTGTGCTAACAGTGGATGGCGTAAACTTGCGTTTGCATTAGACTAAGATGGCACAAACTTAGATTTTCCCGAATCGTTGATGGCGCAAAACAAACTTTGCGTGAGATGTTGTTGGTGCAAAAGATCACTTGTGCACTCTGAACTGAACTTCTCGTGAGATAAAAATGGCGCAAAATTTACTTCGCGCGAACTGCAAATAGAGAGAACTTTAACTTTTCGTGAGCTGATGATAATGAGAACCTTTCTTTGCGTGATAAGTAGGTGGCGCAAAACTGATTTGCGCGAGACAGAGAAGACGCAAAACTTGTTTCGCGCGAGAAGACTGAAGCGCAAAAATCACTTTGCGTGAAGAACTGAAACCCTGAACTTGATGAAAACTTGATGAAACTCGCGCAAAGTTGAGGATGAAATGGCGCAAATCTTGATGAACTCGCGCAAACTTCAGATCTGGCGCAAAACGATGAAAATCAAGAAAAACCTCCAAATTCGATTACAAAACAGAATTTGATGAAATTTTCTTACATAAACACGTTCGAAAACAGATTTCTAACACTTTTTATCCAAACAATACGATCAAAAACCACAAAATCGATGATTCGTGAAATGAACAGTATGATAAACGATTTTTCCAGAAATTCGAAAAATTTCAAAATTGAAGATCAAAACATGATTTTCTTGCAATCTGATGTGAATCAAATATGTTTTTCTATTAAAACCGAATCCAACAAACCAGAAAACAAGGCAATTCGTTCAAAAACCTGGCCGAATTTGATTGAAAATCAAAAAATGAGATTTTCTTGAAAAATCAAGAAAATCGATCAAATTTTCTGATTCAATCACAAATTCGGAATCAAAAATCGTTTCTCTCAATTCTCTCAGATTTAGAACAGCTCTGATACCAATTGATAATCCCAAAATCAACTAAATCTTAGAGAGGGAAAGTAGAGAGAGAGTTGTAAGTGCAAGATGTAAATTCTATTAAGGTGTACGTGAGATTCTTACAAGACACAAAGCCACAAAGGACTTAAATACCCTGGCCAATACTACACAGTATACGCATCCTAAACACAGTATTAGACCAAGCCTATAAATACAATGATTACTATAAAATCAGACATAACATGGTCGACGATAAACGATGGCCTTAATATTGGGTTTCTCCCACGTATATTAAGGTTTGAATGAAATACGTCATCTCCACGTTCGGTATTTGATTTCGTTCCATTTTATGGTTGTGTGAGTTTTGGGTCTAATGTCCGTGTCCACGACGATATTTATTTATATGGATTTTCATTTATGGTTTATGAGTTGTGTATCATGTTCCACCCGTGTTAAGTATTTTGAGATATAACATTTTACCCGCGTTTTATAAAATTGGGACTCATCTATCTATTTTCCTTTTTATCAAGTTTTAGGTTGAACTTAAATTCACGAAAGAACGTTTTGTATTGGGATTTTCGCCTTTAAAATACTTTGGTTTGGTTATCGGTTAACTCAGTGTCTCTTTAGTTTAAAATGCATAATTATTGATAAACGAGTCGTTTTCATAAGCAAAGCATATCATTTTGAAAGATTATGATTTAATTGCATTCTTTCTTTTTAAACGATTTATTTATATAGGCTGAAAACTCTTGAGCTCACTAGGCGTTAAGCCTAACATTTTTATTTGTCGGCATGTGCACCAGGTTCCAGTTGGGGGTTTGGTTCTAGTCGTGCTATGAAGAGATGTATTGTGCTTTAGTTTCTCACGAGTGTAAGTAATTGGTGAAGTCTTCCGCAGTTTGGAGATAACAACAATTATTAGTTTTTAGTAGCACCCATCCTTGTTATAGACTGTATGTAGAGAATGAATTGTGTGTGTTGAGGTTAAACCTTAAATTGTGATTGTTTATGAACCACTTATTGATGGATTTAGAAATATTTAAATTAGTTGCTATTTCCAGATTTGAGGGTGTTATAAATTAGTATCAGAGCTTAGGTTTGAGAGAATTAGGTATTGATTTTTGGATGCCAAGACTCAACTAGCGTTCTTATAAGTGAGTGTAAGGGAAATTGCACATTAGGTACCTTAAGATAAGATATTTTGGGGTTGATCGAGTTGCTAGAAACGGGAAACTTGTCGAGGGTCGCAAGGATGATTATGAACGGTACGTTCATAATGGCATCTGGTCAGTGTTATGGTGAACCTACATGCTACATATGTATACTTGAACAACCTTGGTTTGATGACCGTTGGGGTAGTGAGAAAGTTTCTAAGCGAGTGATCTAAGGAAGGGTTGATGTTTATAGCAATGTCACTTTGGAGTAATAGTTAAGTGTGATGAATGCATTAAGTTGACCACCTTGAGTCAGGATTATTGGTTGGATTAGAACTATAAGGTTGTTAGACCGACTCTATTTCAAGAAGAGATTGTAAGTTAATGAGATTGATATGATTATTGCTTAGGGATGTTGGATGCATCCAGTTGTCGTAGCGTGGCTAGGAAATTGGGAAGCGTAATCCTAAGATGTGAGTGCTGAGCAAATTCATGCACTAAATTTATTTCTAAAATGAGTTTGCATAAGTTGTTTCTCATGTTTTCAAAGTATAAAGTGAGTTATGTTATGAAGTCTTAATAAAGCACTTTGCACACATCAAATTTTAAACCGTGAGCTTAAACCTGCATGATTGTGGCACATGGTTGCAAATATTTTTTTTGAAAATCTTTTTATCCCCGTTTCGTGTCAAACACTATTTACGGATATTGTAATATCCGTGTTTTAATATTATTTGGGGTGTTGGGCAAGTAACTGTAGAATTTTTGACCTTGACATTGGATCTCCTCCACGTATGTTAAGGTTTTAAAGGAAGAGTTGTTCTCATGTTTTTGAGTCAGGATTTCCTTGGGAATTTTAATCTGTACGAGTCGCGTTGAATTTATTGGAATATTGTTTTGCGACGTTTTGGGTGCGTGAGTGTATTTCGAAATGCGCGGGTTTTAATTTTATTGCGGGTAAATTTACGAGTTTTGGGCGTCGTGCCTCATGTTAATGTTGTTAGAAAAAGGGTCATTTTATCTTACGTTGGGGTCTTGAGATTTTAACATTTTAGATTATTTGTCGCCTTATGCTCTTATGTCGGGAAATGAAATTTCTGACGTCGTTTGATTTTAACGTTAGTGAGTCTTATAAAATTCAGTCGGGTCTTACGACATTTTATTTTATGACAGTTTAAGTCACGTAATAAAAGGGAATTTTGGAACGTGTATACATGCATTACTGTGTGCGTTAATTTATATGTTTGGTTAATAGACATCACCACGACGTGTTGTTTTGGGGAAGTTTCATTTTCACGTAAATTATCTTTGGGCTTTATTCAAATGTCAATCGTTGTATACTATTTGTTTTTGGATTAAATTATACTGTTAGCGTGAGTAAACGTATAAAAGATTTACGTTATTTCAGATAGAACTGTTGATCTAAACGTGCTTCAATTGTCGACTTTGTTGTCATAAGTTTTCTACAATGAATGAAATGAATTTTCGGTTTACATGTCGTTGTAGTTACTGCTTTGGGTAAGTGTGTTTTATCTATGCAGCCCAAAAATTTGAACTTGATTTAAAAATTTATTTACGTTTCTTTTGCGTTGCTAAATTTGGGAAATAAACGGACGTATATGGGCCTTGTTGGGGATTTATCCTCCGACATTTTGTGGTTTAAAGGAAAAAGATTTTAAAATAGAAAGTGTGAAATCCTCTTTTGGGAGTTGCACAACTTTTATTGCACATGTTATAATGCAGAAAATTATTTTCATATACATAGTGTAAATTGATGCATGCTAGGACCATGGTAGTCCGTTCGAAAATTTTGTTGCGCATCTTTTGTTACCGGTTTTATTAACGTAAGTACTGATCAAATGAGTTTTAGAAATGGTTTTATATGCGTAGTGTTGGTGATCAATTTTGAAACCTATCAGATGAACGGTAGTGTATTTTTACCACACGATTAATTGTTATAAAACTTATGTATTTGAAAGTTTTATAAATTTAAAATTGGCATACTAGTTGAAAAACCTTGAACTCATTAAGGCTATAGATTTAAAACCCCTATCGTCAAAGTAGTTGCAATTAAGGGATTAGAGGAGTCCTTGGAATTTGACGCGTCGGATGATCCGACTGGTGGTCAACCTTGATTTTGGGTTTCAGGTTTTGAATCTTCATGTTATGGTAATCCTGCGGGGTAAGGCCTTGTGTGAGTATCTGGGCCTGGTTGGGTCCGACTTATTGGGTTGCTTGGTCGTTTGATGTCATGCTACTTATTAGCTGTGCGCCATCTTTGTGGGTTTTTGGGAACAAAGGAATTATTATGGTCCGTTTTTTTTGGACGTAAGATTTGGGAACACTAGTCCTCTGTTAGGTGTCAACCTTAATGCGACAATACTTCTGGAGTAAAGTATTGGGCGGGATGCCCACGTTTTCGATGTCACCATTTTGGTATTAGGCGTCGACTCGTTTCGTGAAGGCAATGAATCTTGGAATGTTTGGAAGTATCCCAATTAGATCATGAGAAAAGATGGCCTCTAGATGGTGAAATTTAAAGGAAGATTTGATGCCGGTAATTAAGTATCGATGTCTATAAGTTTGCCTGATGTGGTAAATATCTTATTGATAGAATGTTTTGAGGTTGGGAGTAGATCGGGGTTGAGTGTTAGTCGGATCTGCATTAACCAGCTACCTGGAGAGCGTAGTGGTACGCCTCGAAGGGACAACCATGTCAAATATCGAGAACCGATCGTTAAGAATTTTGAGAATTCTTTGGAGGTTGATGTCGAACCTTGGTTTGGGTTCAGAAGCATGTTGAGCTGAGGCGAATTAGTCGATGAGAAGTTGAGGCCATAAGCTGCCTTTGAGGTAGTACGTGTCCTCTAAGGTTGGGAGACATCTGAGATCCGAGGGTTAAGGATTACTCTCTTAAGGTTCGAGGTTCACTTTTATGTAAGTGTGATGTATCCGAGTGGTTTTGGATGTTGATAAGTACTCAATTTTGAGTACTTAAGCACATTTATTTTAGTCTTTTAAATAGAATTTTTCACTTCCAAATCACACTTTGAGTCATTTTCTACCTTATTTTTCCATTTATTGTGTCTTGGAACTGAATTTGTGTGATTTGCTTGTTCTATTAAGATTGTAGGCTAACTTGGGTGTCGTTTGAAAAATCTATTTGAACACTGGGCATACTGCAGCATTGGCACAACATGGAGCTGATCATTTTGATGGAAGATAAAGAAGACCGAATCTGATTTTTGGCTTGGAATTAATCTCTTGTAACCTTTGAACTATTAACTAATCTGGTTTGTAATAGTTAGTTATGTTTGGACAAGCTTTGGTAACTCTAGTTAGGTTTAGACTAGACTAAGTACAATTAGATTCCCCTTAATTACAACTTTGCCACACCTCTTGTCTATAAAAGGAAGGCTTAGCTGCTCATAAGGGGACATCTCAAAAAACTATCATCTTAGTTATCTTTTGGTTATGCATCTGATTTATAGTAGCTTGGGGCTGATCTTAAATCACTCTTTAGTTCTTTAATTTTAAGTATTAATCTTTAAGTTCTTCATCTTGCTCTTCATATTTTCTTTAAAGCTTTCCATCTTGTTATGCTGAGTGTCATCCTTTACTTTCTGTCTAATTCACGAACTGGTCATCTTCCAGTCCTGTGTCCATTTAATTTCCAGAATTCATTCATTTGTTCTTATGATCTTCATCGTGTTCTTTATCATCTTCATATGATCTTCATTATTGAATATGAATGCTTGCAGCATTGAAACATCACCCACCTGCACATTTCATTTGGTTGTATTTCCTTTCTTCATCTTGCATCTCTAGCCTTTCCTTTACTCTTTTGTTTTAGATTTCAGTAGTTAAAGTTCATTGTATTTATCTTCAAGTTTACTTTCTTGTCATTCCCATTTCCTTGTAACTTACATTCTTGTCTTTACATTTCAAAGTTATATATATATATATATATATATATATTTATTTATATATTTTCAAGTCTTTTACATTACAAGAGCAATTTATATTATGTTTATCGTTGTACTTCTTGGTAGTTATTTTTCTTTCCTTATGGTAATGAGTAGCTAATCATCTTAGCTTGGGTGTGAGGCAAAGGGTGGTTATGTGGATCTAAAAGAAAGTGGGTTCTTGTGACTTTAAGGAAATTTTATTATTCCAACTCAAGTTTTATCAAGATAACAAAACTCTTTGACAAAATGATCATTTTAATAGTGTAATAGTGTGATGGACCTAGAGATAGGCCATTAAATAGCACGTCAATTTGAATGACATGGGAGGTAATATCGAAAGAGTTACTTGCAACGAGAGTTGTTACTTGTGTTTTTTAAAATGATTCATTCTTGATAAATGGTCACTTTTTCAAAGGGTTAAAATGGAATAGACTTAGAGATAAGCTATTTGGAATACATCAACTTGGGAGGTGCGGGGGTTATGTCGAAAGAGTAACTTTTAACAAAGAGATATTGTTTTGCCGTATATTTTGAGAACTCCATTCCCATCATTCCCTTATCTTGAACTTTGCTCAGAGATGAGACTGTTTATGGCTAATGGAATAATGGGATGGTGAGAGTCCGAGAGGAACGTGTCTTGAAATCGATAGTAAAACTAGTTATAGTCAGAAGCATGCTGCAGCATTCCAACAGCATCATGCTATGACAATGCTGTAGCATTAACCTGCTGGATTTTGGATTCATATACCATCAAAAGTCTTACACCCTTGCTTCTCGTTTATTCTTGTTATTTAGATCTTGTGTTAACCAACCAACCAAAAATATTGCTTCAAATTCGTCATCTGAAATCTCATCTTTCATCATACTTTTAACACACTTTTTAGTCCAATCTCTGTGGGACGATATCTGGTATCTTTACCATTTTATTAATTGTAAGGCGACATAGTACCAATTTGTATACTTGCTTTTTGGTATTATCTGTCTCACCCTAAGGTACACAAAAGGTCATTTATATGAATTTGAACTTACAACTATTTGGAAAAAAATGCATATAATTGTGTTATGAGGTGTTTTGGAAGTATAAGGGTAAAGAGTCCATTTGGAAAATGGTTTGCTTCAACCAATATTGAGTATGAGTTAAATATACTTTTGGTCGTTGTGTCTACATCGACGTCAGTTAAACGTGTTTTAATGTTTACAAATGATTTCGTTGGGGATTTACGTAAAATGTTGGGTCGTTGGCTCGGTTTTGACTAAATGGAGTCCTGAGGACATTTGTCCAGTTTAAAAATAGTTGTGGGGTTTTGGAGTATGATGGCGTTTATTTCATGTCATTTGGGAGTTACCGGTTTTGGATGTTGGTCATTCAATTGGAGTCTTGTAACTTTAGACAGTGTTGTATTTGATCCATAGGCATGTAAGTCTGTCTTTTTTGTGAAAGCAGGTAAGGTTGGTTATGACCGTTGACCGCTTGGGTTGCTAGCGAGTAGGCAATTGGTGGCTCAAGCCGCTGAGTTGAAACTCGACTAGATTGGATAGGCATTCATGTCCGTAAGACCTTGAAGTGGAACTCGACGGAGTATGGCAAGAGGCAACAAACGGTCTGAGGATTGTGATGTCTAGTATGGCATGGGAACTAGGACCGGGATATGTGGTGAAATCCAATAACATCACGGGTCGCCCCATTCACGTGTTCTCGCCACCCAAGATGGAAACGTTTAGATGACATGCGAGGAAGTTGTATGGGCGGCCTACTTGCGTGTTCCTCTATTCTCAATGTATACGGGTCTCTCCGTCGTAGACCCGTGGTATTTTAATTGTCAATGTCGTATTTTACGAACTTTGGTTTGTGTGGTCGACGATAAACGATGGCCTTAATATTAGGTTTCTCCCACGTATATTAAGGTTTGAATGAAATACGTCATCTCCACGTTTCGGTATTTGATTTCGTTCCATTTTATGGTTGTGTGAGTTTTGGGTCTAATGTCCATGTCCACGGTGATATTTATTTATATGGATTTTCATTTATGGTTATGAGTTGTGTATCATGTTCCACCCGTGTTGAGTATTTCGAGATATAACATTTTACATGTGTTTTATAAAATTGGGAGTCATCTATCTATTTTCCTTTTTAGCAAGTTTTAGGTTGAACTTAAATTCACGAAAGAATGTTTCATATTGGGATTTTCGCCTTTAAAACACTATGGTTTGGTTATCGGTTAACTCGGTGTCTCTTTCGTTTAAAATGCATAATTATTGATAAACGAGTCGTTTTCATAAAAAAAGCATTTCATTTTGAAAGATTATGATCTAATTGCATTCTTTCTTTTTAAACGATTTATTTATATATGTTAAAAACTCTTGACCTCACTAGGCGTTAAGCCACACCTTTTTATTTGTCGGCATGTGTATCAGGTTCCAGTTGGGGGTCTGGTTCTAGTCGTGCTATGAAGATATGTGTTGTGCTTTAGTTTCTCACGAGTGTAAGTAATTGGTGAAGTCTTCCGCAGTTTAGAGATAGCAACAATTATTGGGTTTTAGTAGCACCCGTCCTTGTTATAGACTATATGTAGAGAATAAATTGTGTGTGTTGAGGTTAAACCTTAACTTGTGATTGTTTATGAACCATTTATTGATGGATTTAGAAAATTTTAAATTAGTTGCTATTTCCATATTTGAGGGTGTTACAGTTTCCGTTGATTTGCTAGTCGATGTTTGAATGCATTACGGGAGTTGTGTAACCGTGGAGTTTGAGGTAATCCGATATCCACACACATTGTGTTTGTGTCATTTTAAGGAACCAATTTATTGAAGATTGGATCGGACCAATCTAGTGTTTGGAACTTCGTCAGGCTGAGGACGATAAATCTTTGGTGGTATTGATTATTGGAGGAAGTAGTGAGACCATCGAATTAGACCATCAGTAGAATCGATTATCGAGTAGACCGTGATGCATGGGAATTAGACGAATGTTGATTATAGGACTCGATGTCCATTCAGTCATCTGCAAGGTATATTGAATGTTGAGATAGGGTGTGTGGCGGCCTGTTAGGAGGAATACAATGACAACCTTAACCGGGATGTGATCGGTCTCGTATATGAGGCAAGGTATCATGAAAGTATCCCTTTTTGGATAGAGAGCCAATTGATCTCACTAAATGCGACGTTGGGTGTTTGGTCGGGGTTAGATTTCGAGGACGAAATCTCTTTTAAGGTTTGGAGGATTGTAACACCTCGATTTTTAGGAAGATGTAATTTCAAGTTAATACAAATGGATATTTTAAGGGAAAAATAAGAAGTGGGATTTTGGACTCGAATCCTATATTTTATAGCCTTGTTGGAAGAAATATTCAATTACGAGTCCAACGGTTCTTTCCGGATTAAAATCGGAGTTAAAACGAAGTAGTTATGACCAAATCAGGGAGCGGGTAGAAAAATGAAGAAATTTGGGCGGCAGTGTTCCGCGCGGATGGATCTGCGCCACCATCAGTGCGGGACTCTGTCCTAGTGCTCCAATCGGGTCTCCACGCAAATGGATCTGCGCCGCCATCCGCGTGGAGCCACTGTGCACAATAAAAAGGGAAAATCCGTCCCCAAACCCCATTTTTCACCCAAAACTCAAATCATCTCTCCATTTCTCTCCCAAATCGACCCTCCAACCTCCAAAATGAACCCTAACCCATTTCTAAGAGTTTTCCTCTAAACCTAAGTGATTCTTCATCATCTAACAAGTTTTGGAAGCTAGAACCATCATCCCTCCATCTTCATCTTCCCGACCAAGATTCTTAGGGTTTCACCCAACGTTTCTTTATCTATCTTGAAGATGGGAAGTTTGTGGCTCATTTCGGTGACCTAGAAGTGCATTGTTGATGGATTCAAGTTGTGGGTAAGGTAACCTTCTCTTTTCTTCATGTATGGAAATTAGGGTTTTGACATAAGTTGAGATCTTCATGTATAAAGTTTGGGGAACGATTCTTTATGGTTATTTATGGTTGGAAATCTATGGATTTAGGTTTTTGGAAGTTTTTGGCTTGAGGATCCAAGTGTTCTTCAAAGAAGCTCAAGTTGGGGTAAAATCTAGATTTAGCCTAAACCTAGCAAGGTGAGTTCAAGTTGATTTGAGAAAACGGTGTACATGCCAAAATGTTTATTTTTAAAGTATTTATATATTTTGCATGAAATTATCATTGTTGGGTTATTTGGTGAGTTGATTATTTGCAGTATTTGACTTTATAAACTTTGCAAAGCACTCACGTTTGGGATTTTTGGGTATCTCGATAAATAAGTCATTTTAAAGTATTTTGATGGTTTATTGCATAAATAGAGATTGTTTGGTGAAAATACACTTTTAGTGTTTGTTTGGGTAAGAGGTTTGATTTTTATGTTATGGGACGTTTTTAAAGGATAAAGAGTATAAATCTATATGGAAAACTATTTGTCCCAACCTAAACTGTATTGTAGTCTATTCAAGTATTTTTGGAGTATGTGTTTGCATGGCGTGGGTCGAGTGCATTTATTATTCGGAGATTGGTAACTTGTTGGTCAAAAAGGATTTTGAGTTGTTTAGCTCAGTGTTGACTTAAAAGAATCTCGGGGACAAATGTTCAGCTTTTAATGGCTCGATGTAGAGCCCAGTTTTGGTTTACATACTAATGCACCATGTTACATATTGATGTTTATTTCATGCTCTAGTGCGTTGGTCATTCCTGGGTAGTTATGTAATGTTAGACTGTGTTGCATTGGATCCATAGGCACGTAAGTCATTCTGTTTTGGAAGGCAAGAGATGTTGGGTATAACTGTTGACCGTTTGGGTCGCTAGCGAGTAGGCAATAGGGGGCGCAAGCCCTTGAGGTGAAACTCGTCTAGATTGGATAGGCACCCATGTCTATAAGACCTTGAGGTGTAACTCGACAGAGTAAGCACTAGAGGCATAAACGGTTTGAGGATTGTGATGTCTGTTATGGCATGGGAACTAGAACCGGGATGTGTGGTGAAATCCAATAACATCATGAGTGACCCTGGTCACGTGTTCTCGTCACCCAAGATGGAAACGTTGAGTTGTCATGCGAGTAACGTCGTATGGCGGCCTACTTGTGTGTTCCTCCACTCTCAACGTATACGGGTCTCCCCGTCGTCGACCATTAGTATTTTAAATTTTGTCGGCATGTGCAACAGGTTCTGGTTGGGAATACTTCTAGTGACACTACGAAGAGAGGAGTGATAGTTGTGTGCTCGAGGAGTGAATAGCTTGGTGAAGACTTCCGCTTTTGTTTTGGGAAGAGCAATTTGTAATTGGGTTAAGTAACACCCGACGCCGGTTTAGACCTTGTATGTGAAAGGAGTTTATAATTGTTGAGGTTAATTATATAATTTTTTTCTTTGAGGTATATTGAGTTTTGATTTGTAGGAGGAAGTTTTGTTCCTCACTTGATGTTATATCGAAATTTTAAATTAGTTGCTCTTACAAAATTTGAGGGTGTTACACGGATCATATAGACCCCTAACCTGAATAAATGATTATTAAGAAAAATCATAACATGATGTTTCTTAAAAGTGGTAACGAGAGGTCGGATAATTTTAACAAAAACATAGTGATAAAATATGTAAGGCTATGACAACTTAATTTAAAGGTTTGAAATTTAGGGGTTATATGGTTAATGGATTTTAAAGAAATTGAAATGGATAATTCTTTTGACCAAATTTCAAATCCTAGTTTACAAAATGAAAATGATGGAATCCTATGATTTTCATTAAATTCCACAATTTAAAGAATTCACATTTTTGGCTTAAGTGAAAGAATTGAATTCCTACCAACCAAACACGTGGTCAAATTCCATTCCAATTCCTTCAAAATTAAATTCATTCGTTATTACAAACAAGAGAGAGAAAGTGTTGGGTATTTTCATTAAAGAAGAAAAGGAACAGATTACATTATATAAACCATATTGTTCCCTGATGTGTGTTAATCAAGATGAGCAACAACTGAATTCAATCACAATTTCATTTTATTGATCTTGAATTCAATAGTACAAATTGCTCTCTTTGAAATATTTCTCTCACTAATTACTCTCTCTATTAGTCATATGAGTCTACAAACAAAAACACTATATATACCTACATATACAAAGACAAAACACAACTAACTAAACTAAACAAATTGACTTTTTACAAAGACTTTGACTTTTGCTTTAAAGGCTTTGACTTGAGCTTTCACTTTGACTCTCATTCTTCACGATCTTGGATCCAACATATTTATGCACTAACAATCTCCCCCTTTGGATTCAAGATCATCTTCAAAATAAATTCTCCCTCTTTTGATCTAGAAACAAGTGATCTCCCCTTTTGGATAAACAAAATTGAATTTCTACATTCACAAACAATCTTATCCTTTGTTTGAACTGTCTTCAGATTTTCAGTAATCTTCCCCAAAGTCTATAAATATCTTCTTCAAGAATTTTAACAATCTCCCCAAGGTTATATGAACCTCTTTCAAACTTTAGAAAAGAAATTATCTTCAGACTTAGCTTATTTTATTTTAGCAAATAATCTTCAAAGAAAATTTCATCAAATTTCTTCAATCTTTCAGATCTTTTTGAACTTTCACTTTCTTTATGAGCATTCTTCGCATATTTCAGAAATATAACCTTCAAATCTGTCATCTCTTGATCACTTTCTTCCCGGAATTTTCACAATCTGTTCTTTAGACAACATTTCTTGAAATTAATTTCTCCCATAATTCCTTATCTATTTCTTGACCTTCTCATTTCTTGAAAAAAAAAATCTCCCCCATATTCCAAACATGTACCTTCCTCAAATTCCAACATTTCTTGATCACCTCTCCTCTTTTTTGATGATGTAGAGCATACAAATCATCAAAACTTCTTCAAGAAATGTCATGAATCTTTTTCTGACCATTGATCTTTCAAAATAAGCATCTGAACCATCCATCAATTTATATTGTATTCATCCGAATCTTTTCAAATTTATACAAATAAGCATGTAACCCTGAATCAACAAACGAATCAGTTATGATGCCTGTAAGAAGCACAAAGCCACCTTGTACAACGAATGTACTTTGGAAAGGAGTTTTTTTTATGTTCACTCCCCCCAGGGCTTTCATTCAATCATCGAAAAATCACAAAGAATTTTCTATGAACGTTATTAAAGAAAACTTATTCCTTGTGTGTTGGTGTATAGGGTAGAAATGATTGAAGCTACTTAGGCTTTTCAAATAGCCTCAAAATGTGTAAACCATTGAGACAACAACAGTATTTCACAGACTCATGCAATTGTGCATGTTCGAAGTGCGAAGGTGGAGCAGACTTCCTTTTGTTTCAATATCCACATCTTCTAAATGAAGACAAGATAGATTATGTGTTGCATCCCCAAGAAAATATGAAACATCTCTTTGTTAAGAAAGAAATGAGTAGCTGGTGGGTTTTAAGCAAGAGTTGGCATGGGCTAGTTTCCTGTTTCAATGATGTTCATGAAAGAATTGTGAAACAACAGTAATATGGCTGCTCGGCTTAGAAAAAAGTTTTGGTGCATAGTTCTGATATTCATTTAACTCTGTTCTCACACCCACTTTCTTTTTATCATTTAAGATCACTTCTAACCAAACTCTTTGTTCATTTTATCTCAGCACACACCCATACTCAGATATTGACCCCTCGCCTCTCGATCACTCGAGATAACTTCTTGGGTAGGAATCACTGGTTGTTGTGAATCCATAGAAGTTCTAATAAGTCCTCACACTGATCCCATGTATTTGTCTTAAAAGCAAAATGTTGCTCAACAGTTTAACTTTAGCAATTAACGTATAGTACATATGTTACATGTAACTATGCTCAATAAGATAATCATGAAGATTTGAGCATTTTAAACATGGAAGATTTTTTCAAAAACAAGTAGATTGAAAGAATGAAATGAATACAAAAGACTTGTTTGAGAATCTGACAATGTATCGAAAATATCAAATATGAATGATTTATCATTAAAAGCTTAGGTCATGAAAAATTGGCTGTTGTCTATATGAAGCAAATATAGACATTCTTGAAAGAAACGTTTTGAATGAAACAACGCTCAACAAACTTTGAATGTACAAAAGGAGTTTATTACCATCGAATTTTTTTTTTATGAGACATGGTAATAACAAAATCAATAAGAAAGACTGAACCAATATATATGCATACTTGACAGTATATGGAAAAGATAACACACAAGTATTAATCTTTGGAAACACACGGTCAATTACTCAATATCGCACAAGTATGAAAACATTTAAAATCACACTTCTAAATTCATGAAATCTTTTTGAGAATCGAGAAGTGGTTTGAACTTTTAAAAACATGTTTTCATGTTTGTAAGTTGTCTGTCTTTCAAACATAATGAGATTAAGAATAGAATAATCCTTACGCTCAGCATTAATCTCATTAAGTCAGCTCCAAAGTCATTAATGATATGATCTTGTAAGCTCCTCCTTAAATTATGCAAATAGTCAAAAAGACGTCAAAGTACAAAGTCTTATTGAAAACAAAAACTTTTATTCGAAAATTAAAAACATGAAAGCAATAAAACTTGTTTAAACCAGTTCTGATCTAAGACAATCAGATGTCATTTACTCCCCCTGAAAATATGCATTCACAATATTATAAGTAGATGTAATATGTATACACCCCCTTGAAGGTTGATCATCTCTTTTGATGCATCGGAGTACACTTTCTTTTGATCATTGAAGTATGAGTCCTAAACAGTTGTGTTCAGAAGTCAAACTCTTTGACATTGAAGTCCGAGTCCTAAGCTGATTTACTCAGAAGTCTAACTTCTTAACATTGAGGTGCAAGTTTTGAACTGTATTGTCCAAAATCCATAGTTCCTTTACTAACCCTAGACTGGAGGTGCTTGCAACACAGATGGATCTTTTGGCTTTGGTACACACTGGTATTTGGGTCCAGGTTTGTTTCTTGCAGTTCTATTAGGAGTAATATAATAAGAACCATACCAGTAATGATCAGAAGCTTTATGAACAAAATCATTTGCATGACAGTAAGAACAATAACTCTTCTTTTGAGCTAACCTAAGTAATTGATTTCTAGAATAAACAAAATCAGGTTTACCTTTTCAGACATTGTTCTTCATGGCATTTGGTGTATGGACAAACGATTTATGCTTTTTCTTCTCATTAGAAGTTGCTTTTACATTCCAAACCCGTTTTTATTTTCTATTTCTCTTTTAATATTTACATGTGCCATCAACATTCCTATCATAGAATAGGTTAGTAGTATGAATCTGATCATTTGAATTAACTGACCTCTTTGTAGAAACAGTTGTTTGATATGACCTTGATGCTGTCTTGAATGAACATTTAGAGTCAGCTGAATCATTGCTACGTCAAAACCACCTTAGAGACAATATCTTCAGGTTCTGTTATCTTGGAAGATAAATTGTTTCTTTCCTTGGTAAGCAGGTCAATCTTCTTCTGAAATTCAAACTTTGTGTTCTGCTCTTTAATTGCCTTTGTTGATAGTTCAGTCATTTTCTTTGTAAGCTTCCTAATCTCTGAATCAAAAATCTTCCTTTCTTCCTCAAAATCTTTCTCAACATTCTTTCTTTGATAAGATATTTCTTTGAAGATTCCAACATTTTTCTGCTCAACCACCTTCTTCTCCATTGCAAACTTGTCCCTTTTCATAATGATCACTTTCTCAAAATTTATCACTTGTTGAGAAAGTTTTGCACATTTAAGCTCAACAACTTTCTTCTCTTCAAAAGTCTTTCTTGAAAATTCAGAGAACTTTTGTGCAAATCCTTTATTTTCCATTTCAAATTCATCTTTGTCATTAGCAATATTCTGTTCCAATTCTAAAATCTTCTTTTGAAGCTCAACATTTGCAGTATCTAAAACTTATGTTGTCTCCTCATTTGTCTTGATAGAAACATCTTCCTTGAGTTTGACAATCTCTGCTTCGAAATCCGAAATCTTACTTTTCAACTCAATATTCTCAGTTTCCAAAATATGTACCTATTCTTCTTCCAAACCAGAAATCTGCTTCTGAATATCTTCATTTGTCTTCTTTAACACATTTACTTATTCACGTAGTAACCTCTTTTCAGCATGATATTTCTTTGATCTCTTTAAATAATAATCAACTGATGAAGTGATATCTTCATTCTTTGTTTTGAGTTTAATAATTTCTTCTTCTTCATCTTCAAAATATCCCATCTTGATAATTACACAGATCTTTACACACAGAATCAGAAAATAAAAAAAAACTCAGAAAAACTCAGTCAGAAAATGACTAAGTATGGAATTCGTACATCACTGCAGAAACGTTTTGCACAGGGAAACAATTCGTACAAGGAATGATGTGAATTGCTATAATACGCACGCTGAAAGATGCGAATTTTAAGTTTTTTGCATATAAACCGATGTGAATTTCGAACTTCAAAATATTTCACCAACTTGAAACTATTTGCATGCTTTTGTGATGCGAATTCTGGACTTAGAATTATTTTCAACCTCAAACAATTCGTATCGATGCGAATTGTTGCCTTGGAAAATTTTCACACTTGAGATGCGAGTTCTTCAGAATTCGCATGTAATAGGATGCGAATTTCCAACTTCTCGTATATAAAGGGATGCGAATTCCATCCTTTACAAATTCAACCTCAACTTGTCGTATCTCAAATGATGAGAATTCCTGCTATTCGCATGTAGAGAGATGCGAATTTCGTACTTCTCGTATATATCACGATGCGAGTTCTTCACTTAGCAACCTTCAAACTTCAAATCCATGTGAGTTTCTCATCATCATGCGAGTTCTTCAGTTTTCTATGCGAGTTCTTCAGATCTCGTTCCAGAAACTTCAAAAACAACTCAGATTCGATACAAAACTCCAAATTGCACCACAGAACTTTGTCAATTTGATCCAGAACACAACAGGTTACTCACAATTGATTTCAACAAAATACATCAAAATCACAAAATTGATCTAACCTCAGTGCGTATACAGTGCTAGAACAAAATTCAAACAAATCCAAAATTCACATAAACATATTGTGAATTGGACGATATGATTCCAAGCAAATGTGTTCTATGACACAAAACGAATACAGTGCACTTGATTCTAACTCCAAATCAACAAGAATACACAAAATTAGAATTTGAACAGTTAAGTGCAAGTTGTAGAAAAATTTTGATCAAAATTTCAAAATTCTTGATTGATTTATGATTTGTGCTTGCTCTGATACCAATTATTGTTCCCAGATGTGTGCTAATCAATATGAATAACAACTGAATTTAATCACAATTTCATTTTATTGATCTTGAATTCAACAGTACAAATTGCTCTGTTTGAAATATTTCTCTGTCTAAGAATTATTCTCTCTATTTGTAACACCGTAAAAATTAGCGAAATAAAAATTCGAAATTTTTGCAATATGAAGACTATAAATAGATAAAAACCTGGTTATAAAACCAAAGTATCATCCCGATAGGACGGGGGAAACAACACTATAATCATTACAATGAATCAAATGAAGGATAGACTAACAACCTAATAATCTAACTTAAGTAAGAAAGATTAATATTGGGTGTTGCTATTCTTCAAATAAGTATATTCACTTTTTCAAAATGCCGGTCTATACATTTCCCAAAAAGACCACTCTTGCCCCCAAAGCTAACCGCTCAGTCCCGACGAGCCCCACCGGAAACCTGACCTGTTATACATGTCATTTTAAGAAAAAGTGTTAGGCTAAAGCCTAATGAGATCAAACATTTGCAATTTAAGAAATTGAATATGTAAATAAGTAAAAAGGTTTCTTTTATACAACAAAAATAATGGTAATAATAACAATAATGTTCTTTGAAATATAACAAATACCTCTTGGGTTAACGGGGGAGACCCGCCTACTAACCCGAATGATGGAACACAAAAGTAAGCCATTCGATGAGTCAGTAAAGCCAATAAACACATAAAGTACACGCAAGGGATGTCAGGCTCAGTAGCTTTAAACGTACACCCACGGAAGGACTTGAGCACTAAGGACTTAAACCTCACCCGATACCTAACGTACAGCACGAAGGACTTATACCTCACCCGGTACCTAACGTGCCTCGACGTGGAAAACTAGTCGTCCCAACGTCGGAACAATAATAAACCAAATACAGGGTCATGACTCCCAATGCATCAATAAAGCCAAATAATGCACATAAGGCCCAACAAATAATCCCAACAATGGTTAATATGCAATAATTGATATGGAGGGTGTTTCCACCAAAACCACCCCCATTGTTTATCAAAAGACCGTTAATAAAAATATTGACAATTCCTCTTTATTTCAAATCCCCAAAATATGAATCGAGTTTAATATGCAAACTTATCAGCAGTTAACCACAATACCAATATTTCCAAGATCATAAGTTTTGCATAGCAATGCCATTCACTTAAAAGTATATCCCAAGTAAAAACTAGTTAAAGAACATTAATAGAGTTCATAACACATCATTTTCCCAAAATCATCAAAACACTAACATCCCCAAAAGTTAGGTTTAACACAATGTTTCTACAAAACCAAGTATATGAAAGGGGAGATATTAGGTATTCAAAATTCACCTTTTGACATGTATAAAGTTTGATAAAATGTGTAAGAACTCACCTTGGTATTTCCCTTAAGAAGAGAACTAAACCCTAGAAATGGAGGAGATGAAAATCACTTGAGAGCTCACCAACAACACTTCCTAAAGGTATTAAGGATCACCATAAATGACTATGAATCACCATAAATGAGGAGAGAAGTATATGGGAAGAATGCTTACGGAAATCAGTTGCCAAAGTTGCTCCCAAAATCCTAGAAATCAGATGATATGCTCTAAAATCGCGACTTGAACAATTTATACCCAAACAGCCCGTTGGCGACTATGACACGACGACTATGCCAATGTCATAGTAGCGGGTCAATGTCGCCCGTGTGAGGACCCTCGCGGTACCTCCCTTGCGATTATGACCATGCGATAGTGACCACAGCAAGGTCGCCGGGCACTATCGCTGAACATGTACCGAGAGCCCGACCTTCTCCGTGACTTTGCCCAGCGACATTGACAGATGTCATAGTCTCCGGGCACTGTCTCTTGGTGTATGACACGCTCGAAACTTTACTTTTTCCATTCCATACTGATCAGATAACGACGATTAAGTTGTCTACTAGAATCAAACTTGATTACATACACGTGCACTACGAGTCAAAGTTAAATCTTATAGCCATACAAAAAGAAGATAATCCACCCAGAAATTAGGGTGTTACACTATTAGTCTGTAAGACCCCGATTTTCGAAAGGTATCATTTCAAGTTAATACAGAAACCAATATATTAAGGAAAAATAAGATATTTGATTTTGGGCTTGAATCCTTGATTTTATAGTCTTGATGGATAAAGGATTCATTTACGAGTCCAACGGTTCTTTCCGGAGCAAAAACGGAGCTATAACGAAGAAGTTACGACCAAAACAGTATCAAGAAGAAAATCAGGAGGAAGCGGGCGACTTATGCCGCGACCTAAGTCGCGAGACAAGTCGCGAAATCCACTGTTCCAGCTTAAATCGCAATTTTTCAGCCCCAAACTTCATTTCCTCATAACTCTTGATCCACAACTCCGATTTGGGTGATTCAAAGTGCTATGGTTTCGTTTTTGAGAGCTCTTCAAGGATCTAGCAATAGATTAGAAGTATATTGGAGTATATTAGAGTATTTTGTGGTGGTAATCTTCTCATCTCTCACTATTCATCTTCTTCACCAAAGTTTTCTAGGGTTTCATCCACCCTTTGTTCTCCCTTGCAGAGATTGGAAGTTTGTAACCATTTTGGTGATCTAGAGGTGTTTTGGTTGGTGGATTCAAGATTGGGTCAAGGTAATCTTCTATTCTCTTCATTTATGGAAGTTAGGGTTTCGGTATCAGTTGAAGTATTCATGTATAAGGTTGGGGATCGATTATTTGTGGTTGATTATGTACATTTATGGTTGGAACCTTTTGGATCTAGGTTTTGGAAGATTTGGTTTGAAGAATCAAGTTCTTCAAGGAAAGCTCTAAGTGGGTAAAATCTAGATTTAGTCTAAATCTAGCAATGTGAGTTCAAGTTGATTTGTGAAAACGTTGTACATGCCAAAATGTCTATTTTAAAGTGTTTATGTGTTTTACATGAAATTATCAACTATCGGATTTTGGTAACTTTTGATTATTGAAATGTTTAGCTTATTAAACTTGTAAATCATCCACATTTGGGATTTTGGGTATTTTGATAAAGGATCACAAATGAATGGGATTTTGATGATTTATTGCATAAATGGGCCTTTGGTTGAAAATACACTTTTAAGTGTTTGTCGGGTTTAAGTATCATTCATGAAAGGGGATGTTTTATGAAGTATTACTTGCTCATTTATGTGAGGTACTTGAAAGAATGTGTATAGTCTCATTTTATGATTTCCATTCTTATCAGCAGTAAACTTGGAAATGCATATTTGAAAATAAATGAGTCTTGAGGACATTTGTCCGGTTTAATAGCCCGTTGTGAAATACCATGTATGATGGCGGTTAATGCGCATCATTTGAGAATTACATGTTTTGAGTGCGTTGGTCATTCAATTGGAGTCATGTACTGTTTAGACTGTAATGTAGTGGATCCATAAGCATATGAGTCGATCTTTATTATTTAAAAAGAAAATGGGCTATTAATTTTGATGTTGGCCAGAATTAGTCTTGGGATTTTCGAGGAGATTACGGTGAGGGCTCGTATAGTCCAATACCCAGGCCTGGATCCGCGAGTTAAATTATGAGCTTGTATTTTATGGGATAGTCACTTCCCATTTGTAGCTAGTTGAGACATTGGATCCTCGGGGCCGTTTGGTACGTTTATGTGAGACCGGTTACTATCCATGGATCGTAAATGTAATCCTAGCGAATGAGCATGATTAGGATCCTCGGAGGCCCTCCCTCACATCTTAGTACGAGTCGGCGTGCTCGTGGCCATGGGTCCTATTATGGCGAGCTCAATAACTTGGAATGTGGCCTACTTTTGTGTTCTGCCACTAGCCTTGGAATTCGGGATACCCCCGTCACCGTGAGGTGTTGTTTTGAGGTATTTGGTTTTTATCCTCGTTTTCAGTGACGTTTGAGATTTGGGTTATCTCCTTATGCTATAATTTTGGAAACTTGAGTTTACTCATATTTTGGTCGTTTGTTTTTATAAAGCTTATTCAAATGTCATTATTTGAGCATTACCATTATCTTCGTTTTGAGTAAGCATTGGATTACATTACTTCATGAAAGAATGTTTTGGCGTGGAGACGTCCATCTATGAATTGCATATTATTGTTAAATGAGTTGTTCCATTATTTCAAAGTAAATCATTTAAAAGGATCATGATTATAAGTTACAATGTTTCCATTTTGCGTTTTCCTTTATAATCATGCTATAAACTCTTGAACTCACTAGGCGTTAGCCTAACCTTTTTAGTTGTCGGCATGTGCATCAGGTTTCATCTCGGGATTAGTTCTAGCGACACCGTGGAGTGATGAGTACTAGTTGTGTGCTCGAAGAAGTGTTTAGCTTGATGAAGTCTTCCACATTATTATTGGAGATAGCGATTTGGTATTGGGTTATAGTAACACCCGACTTTAGTTAGTCTTTATGTAAGACTTTAATTATTTTGTTGATGGTTCAACCTAGGAATGTATTTCAATTATGGTCTAGTAGTAAGAGATTTATTATCCTTTAAGGTATTGTTCAAATTTTTTAATTAGTCGCTCTTTCTAAATTTGAGGGTGTTACAAGTTGGTATCAGAGCTTAAGTTTGAGAGATTTAGGTGTTGAATTTGAATACCTAGACTCAAACTAGCGTGATTTTAAGTGATTGAATGTGAGATTGCACAATTAGGCACTTTAAGATATGAGGATTCGAGGTGATTGGAGTCACTAGGAACGGGAGTCACACCGAAAATGGCAAGGATGATCATGTACAGTAGGTTCATAATAGCACCTGGCCAGTGTTATGGTGAACCTACGAATTACGTGTGTATGCTTGAACTGCCTTGGTATGATAACCGTTGGGGTAGTGAAACAGTTTCTATATGGGTAGCCTTAGAAGAAGTTGATGATGATAGTATTCGTTACTTGGAGTTACGATAAGCATGGTGATTGCATTAAGTGAACCGTTTTGGGTCGGATTAGTTGGTTGGATTAGAACCATAGACTTATTGATCATTGTATTTCGAGGAGAAATTTGTGAGGTGAACCTATGAAGT
This sequence comes from Arctium minus, assembly GCA_954870635.1. Classification (NCBI taxonomy): domain Eukaryota; kingdom Viridiplantae; phylum Streptophyta; class Magnoliopsida; order Asterales; family Asteraceae; genus Arctium; species Arctium minus. The sequence continues at coordinate 103,847,668 of OX941084.1, read as the reverse complement.
CTGTGATCTTTGCCTTATGATGTTGAGCATCCGGTTGACGATAGTATAACTAAGAAAATGGAGGATCGTGGTTTTGAGGTGTTAAGTGCCGATCAAATTCATGCACGAAATATATTTCTGAAATAAATTGCATCGATCATTTCTCATGTTTCCAAAATCACCATGTGGATCATACCACGAAATCTTGAAATGTTTAACACGCACAAGTTTTAGACCATGATCTTAAACATGCATAAAATTATTTTATTACATGTGATTGCAGGCTTTGTCGAGACTTTGTTTATTCTCATTGTTGCCTAACGTTATTTTCGAATATGGTAATGTTCGTATTTTGACACTATTTAGAGTCTTGGACAAATAACTACGACTTATGATCTTAATATTGGATCCCCTCCACGTATGTTAAGGTTTTGGACGAAGTGTTATCTTTCATTATTTTGATGTTTGAGTTTTATTGAGAATTTTATTCCATGCGATTTTGTGGAGTTAATGGGGTGACTTTAATGGCGTCAAGTGGTACCATTTTCTTTGAGCTTTGTGTGAGTTGCATATAGTATGCATAAATGTCTATTTGGAACTCCCGTCAATGAGTTTTAACAAACATTTTAGGACGATGAGAGCATATTATTATTTGTCTTTGAACGTGTAACCGACATAAATTATTTCATGTTTTTAACCAAGTGCATACGCATATCATCTTACTAGTTTTGTGAAATAAACGGTCGCATACAAGTTTTGTTGTGAAATCTTATTCCATGTTGCATTGGGGCTAAATGAGAGAAAACTTTGAGAGTTCGATTTCATGAACATTTTGTATTGGGTTTTGCAAACATTTTATTTGTACAGCCTAAAGTTTGGAACCAAACTAAATTACTCTTACAATTGCTCGAATCACATGCTTATGTCTTTACTAAATTTGGGGAATAAACTGATGTATGCGATTCACGTCGGGAAGTTTTATTTCATAACATTTCATGGTTAAATGCAAGATTTTGGGATTCGATTTCGTGAATATTTTTCCCTTCTGAAGTTTTGTACAAACGTTTCGTTATGCACTGTTTTAGTACGTAAAACTACTTCTCATTAATGACACCAATTTATACGTGTTGAGAACATAGCAGTTCCTTTGAAAAAAAAAAGATTGTTGAAATATCTTTCGTTGGTGTCAGTATTACCTTGATTATTGATCAATTATTTTCTGAAATGGTTTTATATGTGTGGCGGTTGTGACCAATCTATACACCTACCAAGATAAGGTAGAAGATTTTATTCGTACGATTAATCTTTATAAATCCTTTACGTTTTGAGATTTTATAAAAGTTCAAATTGGCATAGTGATGTGAAAAACCTTGAACTCATTAGAGCTATAGGTGTAAGTCCCTCGTTTTAGAGGTCGAGTTTAAGGACTAAAAGAGTCCATGGAGTTTGAGGCGTTAGACCTATGTTTTCTCCTAGCTAGTTAAGTAATGATCTTTGTGCTTCGTTAAACCTGCGGGTTCAAACCGTGTACGGTTGTTTGGGTATGGTTGGTTTTGAATTTGCGGATTAATGGTACGACGACATGTTATGTATCTATGGTGTATCACCTTAATGGGTAGCTGGGAATATTGATGATGTTAGGTTGGCTAGTAAGGATGTTTGATTTGGGTGATCATTTTCAAGAGTAGGTGTCAACCTTGAATCGACATTGCAGCTCGGGAGCGAAATGTTTAGTGGTATATCCACGTTAGCAAAATGGCCATTCCGAGCATAGGCGTCGACACTCTATTTTGAGGACAATAGTTGTTGGTGTGCTTCAGTGTACTTCTGTTAGATCTGGTGTGTATGCAGGACAAGCGGTAACCTTAAGGAAATTAGATGTTGTCAATTAAGAATCAATCATTGGTGTTTTGATAATTGTCAGGACTTTCACTGATTTGGCAATCGATACTAGAGTGCATGGTGGGAGTTTGGTGGTAATGCTTATAGGATACATTTAGTGAGAATGTCGAGGTAGACTTTAAGTACAAATCGTTTATCGAGGAGACATTGACGCGTCGCAATTAGAGGTATCTAAGGGAAATGTTTGCTTTTGGGTATTCTTGGTGGAAATGACTGAATAAGGACGTAAGTTACTCTTGAGGTAATATGAGCAACATAAGGTTGGGAGGCAACCGAGATTTAATCATTAATAAAATGGTTAATCAAGGACTCAACGTTCATCCTGACGTCGGTGAAGTATATTGTACGTTGAGATTTAGGTTGTAACGGCACGTTATGAGAAACGCAACGACAACCTCAACCGGAATGTAATCGGGTCCGTATATGAGGTGAAGTTTCGTGAAGGCATCCCTTTGGGATAGGGAATCAATCGATCTTTCAAGTGTAAATGTTGGGTGCTTGGTGATACCAGGTTTTGAGGACGAAATCTCTTTTAAGGTTGGGAGGATTGTAACACCCCGATTTTCAAAAGGTATCATTTCAAGTTAATACAGAAACCGATATATTAAGGAAAAATAAGATATTTGATTTTGGTCTTGAATCCTTGATTTTATAGTCTTGATGGATAAATGATTCAATTACGAGTCCAACGGTTCTTTCCGGAGCAAAAACGGAGTTATAACGAAGAAGTTACGGCCAAAACAGTATCGAGAAGAAAATCAGGAGGAAGCGGGCGACTTATGCCGCGACCTAAGTCGCGAGACAAGTCGCGAAATCCACTGTTCCAACTTAAATCGCGATTTTCAGCCTCAAACTTCATTTCCTCATAACTCTTGATCCACAACTCCGATTTGGGTGATTCAAAGTGCTACGGTTTCGTTTTTGAGAGCTCTTCAAGGATCTGGCAATAGATTAGAAGTCTATTGGAGTATACTAGAGTATTTTGTGGTGGTAATCTTCTCATCTCTCACTATTCATCTTCTTCACCAAAGTTTTCTAGGGTTTCATCCACCCTTTGTTCTCCCTTGCATAGATTGGAAGTTTGTAACCATTTTGGTGATCTAGAGGTGTTTTGGTTGGTGGATTCAAGCTTGGGTCAAGGTAATCTTCTATTCTCTTCATTTATGGAAGTTAGGGTTTCGGTATCAGTTGAAGTATTCATGTATAAGGTTGGAGATCGATTATTTGTGGTTGATTATGTACATTTATGGTTCGAACCTTTTGGATCTAGATTTTTGGAAGATTTGGTTTGAAGAATAAAGTTCTTCAAGGAAAGCTCTAAGTGGGTAAAATCTAGATTTAGCCTAAATCTAGCAAGGTGAGTTCAAGTTGATTTGTGAAAACGTTGTACATGCCAAAATGTCTATTTTAAAGTGTTTATGTGTTTTACATGAAATTATCAACTATCGGATTTTGGTAACTTTTGATTATTGAAATGTTTAGCTTATTAAACATGTAAATCATCCACATTTGGGATTTTGGGTATTTTGATAAAGGATCACAAATGAATGGGATTTTGATGATTTATTGCATAAATGGGCCTTTGGTTGAAAATACACTTTTAAGTGTTTGTCGGGTTTAAGCATCATTCATGAAAGGGGATGTTTTATGAAGTATTACTTGCTCATTTATGTGAGGTACTTGAAAGAATGTGTATAGTCTCATTTTATGATTTCCATTCTTATCAGCAGTTAAACTTGGAAATGCATATTTGAAAATAAATGAGTCTTGAGGACATTTGTCCGGTTTAATAGCCCGTTGTGAAATGCCAAGTATGATGGCGGTTAATGCGCATCATTTGAGAATTACATGTTTTGAGTGCGTTGGTCATTCAATTGGAGTCATGTACTGTTTAGACTGTAATGCAGTGGATCCATAAGCATATGAGTCGATCTTTATTATTTAAAAAGAAAATGGGCTATTAATTTTGATGTTGGCCAGAATTAGTCTTGGGATTTTCGAGGAGATTACGGTGAGGGCTCGTATAGTCCAATACCCAGGCCTGGATCCGCGAGTTAAATTTTGAGCTTGTATTTTATGGGATAGTCACTTCCCATTTGTAGCTAGTTGAGACATTGGATCCTCGGGGGCGTTTGGTACGGTTATGTGAGACCGGTTACTATCCATGGATCGTAAATGTAATCCTAGCGAATGAGCATGATTAGGATCCTCGGGGGCCCTCCCTCACATCTTAGTACGAGTCGGCGTGCTCGTGGCCATGGGTCCTATTATGGTGAGCTCAATAACTTGGAATGTGGCCTACTTTTGTGTTCTGCCACTAGCCTTGGAATTCGGGATACCCCCGTCACCGTGAGGTGTTGTTTTGAGGTATTTGGTTTTTATCCTCGTTTTCAGTGACGTTTGAGATTTGGGTTATCTCCTTATGCTATAATTTTGGAAACTTGAGTTTACTCATATTTTGGTCGTTTGTTTTTATAAAGCTTATTCAAATGTCATTATTTGAGCATTACCATTATCTTCGTTTTGAGTAAGCATTGGATTACATTACTTCATGAAAGAATGTTTTGGCGTGGAGATGTCCATCTATGAATTGCATATTATTGTTAAATGAGTTGTTCCATTATTTCAAAGTAAATCATTTAAAAGGATCATGATTATAAGTTACAATGTTTCCATTTTGCGTTTTCCTTTATAATCATGATATAAACTCTTGAACTCACTAGGCGTTAGCCTAACCTTTTTAGTTGTCGGCATGTGCATCAGGTTTCATCTCGGGATTAGTTCTAGCGACACCGTGGAGTGATGAGTACTAGTTGTGTGCTCGAAGAAGTGTTTAGCTTGATGAAGTCTTCCACATTATTATTGGAGATAGCGATTTGGTATTGGGTTATAGTAACACCCGACTTTAGTTAGTCTTTATGTAAGACTTTAATTATTTTGTTGATGGTTCAACCTAGGAATGTATTTCAATTATGGTCTAGTAGTAAGAGATTTATTATCCTTTAAGGTATTGTTCAAATTTTTTAATTAGTCGCTCTTTCTAAATTTGAGGGTGTTACAAGTTGGTATCAGAGCTTAAGTTTGAGAGATTTAGGTGTTGAATTTGAATACCTAGACTCAAACTAGCGTGATTTTAAGTGATTGAATGTGAGATTGCACAATTAGGCACTTTAAGATATGAGGATTCGAGGTGATTGGAGTCACTAGGAACGGGAGTCACACCGAAAATGGCAAGGATGATCATGTACAGTAGGTTCATAATAGCACCTGGCCAGTGTTATGGTGAACCTACGAATTACGTGTGTATGCTTGAACTGCCTTGGTATGATAACCGTTGGGGTAGTGAAACAGTTTCTATATGGGTAGCCTTAGAAGAAGTTGATGATGATAGTATTCGTTACTTGGAGTGACGATAAGCATGGTGATTGCATTAAGTGAACCGTTTTGGGTCGGATTAGTTGGTTGGATTAGAACCATAGACTTATTGATCATTGTATTTCGAGGAGAAATTTGTGAGGTGAACCTATGAAGTCTGTGATCTTTGCCTTATGATGTTGAGCATCCGGTTGACGATAGTATAACTAAGAAAATGGAGGATCGTGGTTTTGAGGTGTTAAGTGCCGATCAAATTCATGCACGAAATATATTTCTGAAATAAATTGCATCGATCATTTCTCATGTTTCCAAAATCACCATGTGGATCATACCACGAAATCTTGAAATGTTTAACACGCACAAGTTTTAGACCATGATCTTAAACATGCATAAAATTATTTTATTACATGTGATTGCAGGCTTTGTCGAGACTTTGTTTATTCTCATTGTTGCCTAACGTTATTTTCGAATATGGTAATGTTCGTATTTTGACACTATTTAGAGTCTTGGACAAATAACTACGACTTATGATCTTAATATTGGATCCCCTCCACGTATGTTAAGGTTTTGGACGAAGTGTTATCTTTCATTATTTTGATGTTTGAGTTTTATTGAGAATTTTATTCCATGCGATTTTGTGGAGTTAATGGGGTGACTTTAATGGCGTCAAGTGGTACCATTTTCTTTGAGCTTTGTGTGAGTTGCATATAGTATGCATAAATGTCTATTTGGAACTCCCGTCAATGAGTTTTAACAAACATTTTAGGACGATGAGAGCATATTATTATTTGTCTTTGAACGTGTAACCGACATAAATTATTTCATGTTTTTAACCAAGTGCATACGCATATCATCTTACTAGTTTTGTGAAATAAACGGTCGCATACAAGTTTTGTTGTGAAATCTTATTCCATGTTGCATTGGGGCTAAATGAGAGAAAACTTTGAGAGTTCGATTTCATGAACATGTTGTATTGGGTTTTGCAAACATTTTATTTGTACAGCCTAAAGTTTGGAACCAAACTAAATTACTCTTACAATTGCTCGAATCACATGCTTATGTCTTTACTAAATTTGGGGAATAAACTGATGTATGCGATTCACGTCGGGAAGTTTTATTTCATAACATTTCATGGTTAAATGCAAGATTTTGGGATTCGATTTCGTGAATATTTTTCCCTTCTGAAGTTTTGTACAAACGTTTCGTTATGCACTGTTTTAGTACGTAAAACTACTTCTCATTAATGACACCAATTTATACGTGTTGAGAACATAGCAGTTCCTTTGAAAAAAAAAAGATTGTTGAAATATCTTTCGTTGGTGTCAGTATTACCTTGATTATTGATCAATTATTTTCTGAAATGGTTTTATATGTGTGGCGGTTGTGACCAATCTATACACCTACCAAGATAAGGTAGAAGATTTTATTCGTACGATTAATCTTTATAAATCCTTTACGTTTTGAGATTTTATAAAAGTTCAAATTGGCATAGTGATGTGAAAAACCTTGAACTCATTAGAGCTATAGGTGTAAGTCCCTCGTTTTAGAGGTCGAGTTTAAGGACTAAAAGAGTCCTTGGAGTTTGAGGCGTTAGACCTATGTTTTCTCCTAGCAAGTTAAGTAATGATCTTTGTGCTTCGTTAAACCTGCGGGTTCAAACCGTGTACGGTTGTTTGGGTATGGTTGGTTTTGAATTTGCGGATTAATGGTACGACGACATGTTATGTATCTATGGTGTATCACCTTAATGGGTAGCTGGGAATATTGATGATGTTAGGTTGGCTAGTAAGGATGTTTGATTTGGGTGATCATTTTCAAGAGTAGGTGTCAACCTTGAATCGACATTGCAGCTCGGGAGCGAAATGTTTAGTGGTATATCCACGTTAGCAAAATGGCCATTCCGAGCATAGGCGTCGACAATCTATTTTGAGGACAATAGTTGTTGGTGTGCTTCAGTGTACTTCTGTTAGATCTGGTGTGTATGCAGGACAAGCGGTAACCTTAAGGAAATTAGATGTTGTCAATTAAGAATCAATCATTGGTGTTTTGATAATTGTCAGGACTTTCACTGATTTGGCAATCGATACTAGAGTGCATGGTGGGAGTTTGGTGGTAATGCTTATAGGATACATTTAGTGAGAATGTCGAGGTAGACTTTAAGTACAAATCGTTTATCGAGGAGACATTGACGCGTCGCAATTAGAGGTATCTAAGGGAAATGTTTGCTTTTGGGTATTCTTGGTGGAAATGACTGAATAAGGACGTAAATTACTCTTGAGGTAATATGAGCAACATAAGGTTGGGAGGCAACCGAGATTTAATCATTAATAAAATGGTTAATCAAGGACTCAACGTTCATCCTGACGTCGGTGAAGTATATTGTACGTTGAGATTTAGGTTGTAACGGCACGTTATGAGAAACGCAACGACAACCTCAACCGGAATGTAATCGGGTCCGTATATGAGGTGAAGTTTCGTGAAGGCATCCCTTTGGGATAGGGAATCAATCGATCTTTCAAGTGTAAATGTTGGGTGCTTGGTGATACCAGGTTTTGAGGACGAAATCTCTTTTAAGGTTGGGAGGATTGTAACACCCCGATTTTCAAAAGGTATCATTTCAAGTTAATACAGAAACCGATATATTAAGGAAAAATAAGATATTTGATTTTGGGCTTGAATCCTTGATTTTATAGTCTTGATGGATAAATGATTCAATTACGAGTCCAACGGTTCTTTCCGGAGCAAAAACGGAGTTATAACGAAGAAGTTACGGCCAAAACAGTATCGAGAAGAAAATCAGGAGGAAGCGGGCGACTTATGCCGCGACCTAAGTCGCGAGACAAGTCGCGAAATCCACTGTTCCAACTTAAATCGCGATTTTCAGCCTCAAACTTCATTTCCTCATAACTCTTGATCCACAACTCCGATTTGGGTGATTCAAAGTGCTACGGTTTCGTTTTTGAGAGCTCTTCAAGGATCTGGCAATAGATTAGAAGTCTATTGGAGTATACTAGAGTATTTTGTGGTGGTAATCTTCTCATCTCTCACTATTCATCTTCTTCACCAAAGTTTTCTAGGGTTTCATCCACCCTTTGTTCTCCCTTGCATAGATTGGAAGTTTGTAACCATTTTGGTGATCTAGAGGTGTTTTGGTTGGTGGATTCAAGCTTGGGTCAAGGTAATCTTCTATTCTCTTCATTTATGGAAGTTAGGGTTTCGGTATCAGTTGAAGTATTCATGTATAAGGTTGGAGATCGATTATTTGTGGTTGATTATGTACATTTATGGTTCGAACCTTTTGGATCTAGATTTTTGGAAGATTTGGTTTGAAGAATAAAGTTCTTCAAGGAAAGCTCTAAGTGGGTAAAATCTAGATTTAGCCTAAATCTAGCAAGGTGAGTTCAAGTTGATTTGTGAAAACGTTGTACATGCCAAAATGTCTATTTTAAAGTGTTTATGTGTTTTACATGAAATTATCAACTATCGGATTTTGGTAACTTTTGATTATTGAAATGTTTAGCTTATTAAACATGTAAATCATCCACATTTGGGATTTTGGGTATTTTGATAAAGGATCACAAATGAATGGGATTTTGATGATTTATTGCATAAATGGGCCTTTGGTTGAAAATACACTTTTAAGTGTTTGTCGGGTTTAAGCATCATTCATGAAAGGGGATGTTTTATGAAGTATTACTTGCTCATTTATGTGAGGTACTTGAAAGAATGTGTATAGTCTCATTTTATGATTTCCATTCTTATCAGCAGTTAAACTTGGAAATGCATATTTGAAAATAAATGAGTCTTGAGGACATTTGTCCGGTTTAATAGCCCGTTGTGAAATGCCAAGTATGATGGCGGTTAATGCGCATCATTTGAGAATTACATGTTTTGAGTGCGTTGGTCATTCAATTGGAGTCATGTACTGTTTAGACTGTAATGCAGTGGATCCATAAGCATATGAGTCGATCTTTATTATTTAAAAAGAAAATGGGCTATTAATTTTGATGTTGGCCAGAATTAGTCTTGGGATTTTCGAGGAGATTACGGTGAGGGCTCGTATAGTCCAATACCCAGGCCTGGATCCGCGAGTTAAATTATGAGCTTGTATTTTATGGGATAGTCACTTCCCATTTGTAGCTAGTTGAGACATTGGATCCTCGGGGGCGTTTGGTACGTTTATGTGAGACCGGTTACTATCCATGGATCGTAAATGTAATCCTAGCGAATGAGCATGATTAGGATCCTCGGAGGCCCTCCCTCACATCTTAGTACGAGTCGGCGTGCTCGTGGCCATGGGTCCTATTATGGCGAGCTCAATAACTTGGAATGTGGCCTACTTTTGTGTTCTGCCACTAGCCTTGGAATTCGGGATACCCCCGTCACCGTGAGGTGTTGTTTTGAGGTATTTGGTTTTTATCCTCGTTTTCAGTGACGTTTGAGATTTGGGTTATCTCCTTATGCTATAATTTTGGAAACTTGAGTTTACTCATATTTTGGTCGTTTGTTTTTATAAAGCTTATTCAAATGTCATTATTTGAGCATTACCATTATCTTCGTTTTGAGTAAGCATTGGATTACATTACTTCATGAAAGAATGTTTTGGCGTGGAGACGTCCATCTATGAATTGCATATTATTGTTAAATGAGTTGTTCCATTATTTCAAAGTAAATCATTTAAAAGGATCATGATTATAAGTTAAAATATTTCCATTTTGCGTTTTCCTTTATAATCATGATATAAACTCTTGAACTCACTAGGCGTTAGCCTAACCTTTTTAGTTGTCGGCATGTGCATCAGGTTTCATCTCGGGATTAGTTCTAGCGACACCGTGGAGTGATGAGTACTAGTTGTGTGCTCGAAGAAGTGTTTAGCTTGATGAAGTCTTCTGCATTATTATTGGAGATAGCGATTTGGTATTGGGTTATAGTAACACCCGACTTTAGTTAGTCTTTATGTAAGACTTTAATTATTTTGTTGATGGTTCAACCTAGGAATGTATTTCAATTATGGTCTGGTAGTAAGAGATTTATTATCCTTTAAGGTATTGTTGAAAATTTTTAATTAGTCGCTCTTTCCAAATTTGAGGGTGTTACATAGTCATATGAGTCTACAAACGAAAACACTATATATACCTACATATACAAAGACAAAACATAACTAACTAAACTAAACAAATTGACTTTTTACAAAGACTTGAATTTTGCTTTAAGAGGCTTTGACTTGAGCTTTGACTTTGACTCTCATTCTTCATGATCTTGGATCCAACATATCTACCACAGTCTAATAGCTAAATTACCAAAAAGACCTTTCCACTCTAATATGCCCCCTCAAGATGAGCTTAGCCAATGAATATTCGTTAAAGCCATCTTGTTCAACACAGGAACCAATTTCGAACTAGGCAGAGGCTTCGTGAACATGTCAGCTAGTTGAAAATCTGACTTTATGAACACACTCTGACCAAAACTGGAGTTGTACCTTTGACTGGAACATTATGGAACAGGCAACATTAAGAAGGTGTTGGTGCTTTCTTTCAACAACAGAATTTTGCTGTAGACAAGTTACACATGACTTTTGATGAATCACGGCTTTCCTCTTGAAAAATTCATCAAATTCAAACTCCTTAGCGTTGTCACTTCTAAACATTTTAATAGCTTTACCAAATTGAGTTTCGATCATTGCAAAGAATTGAGGCACAATAGTGATTGCATCATATTTTCGTTTGAGCAGATATAGCCACGTAAACCTACTATGATCATCCACCAAAGTAAGAAAATATTGATGCCCATGATGTCCGGGAAGATGAAAAGGACTCCAAATGTCACAATGAACCAAGTCAAAAACTTCATTACAACGATTGTGAGATTTACAAAAGGTATATGTTTCTGTTTAGCCAAAGGACATACAAAACAAATCTTATTTTTAGGATCATCTTTTACATTCAAAAAAGTCCTAATGGCTAACAATCTTTTATTCGAAGGATGTCCGAAGTGATTATGCCATGTTTCCAGAGAAATTTGATGAATTGTTGCTTCAAAATTTCTACTAGCAATCATTATGTACAGACCATCTACCTTGTTAGCCCTACCAATCATCCTTTTGTCTTTCACCTCCTGAATGGTAGCCAATTCATCAACAAACTTAACAGTTAATTCCTTATTAGTAGTTAAGGAACTAACCGATACCAAATTCAAATGAAAATGTGGAACAAACAAAACGTTCCTCAACATGATAACATCACAAAGTTGAACATCTCCAATCAATTCAACAAAGACTCTTTGACCATTTGGTAACACGAATGTAAAACCAATTACCTTCTTGATATTTTAAACATATTGACTTCACAACAAATATGTATGGATGTACCAGAATCAAGTATCCAGACATGTAACTTACTGCCATTTGTAGAAAAAAGACAAGCAAATACCTTGGTTTCCAATATTAACTGTTTGATCAACATCCGCATTGTTCACGGAAGCCATTTTGTTTAATAATGCAACCATCAATTGTTGACACTGTGCAGAACAAAGACCATTGACAACATTATCGAGTCCATCAGCTCCTCGATTATTGTATTCTTCTATCACATATTTTGCACCCTTTTGTTTATGCTTATATCCAATCGGATATCCATGAAGTTCATATCATCGCTCAACGATATGACCTGGAATCTTGCAATGTCTGCAAAAAGGACGGTCTCTACCAAAATTCTTAGAAGAACTGTTAGGCATATTCAGACCAGAAACATTACTGGATTTAATTGCAGGTTTCTTGTATCCAGTGTTAGTATTGAAAGCCATAGCCTCTCCAGACACATTAGCAGCCTGTTTTTCAAAATTAGTGACATCACGTTGCCTTTCTTCCTACACTACCAATGCAAAAACATGATTAATAGGAGGTAACGAATCCAATAGAAGAATTTGACTTCTGATCTGCGAAAAAGAATCTTGAAGCCCCATAAGAAAATTCATCACTTGTTCATTTTCTAAATGATTCTCGATATTCTTTACTCCTTTACATTCACATTTTCCACAATGACATCTTGGACGAAATTGCTCCAATTCATCCCACAGAGACTTCAGCTTTGTAAAATAGGTGGACACATTGTCCTGATTTTGACCTAAAGTTGCAATATCACTCTTGATTTGAAAAATCCTTGGTCTATTGCTTTCTTCAAATCGATCCTTTAAATATTTCCATATCTTGAATGTTGATTCATCGAACATAATACTTTTGACTATTTCCTTGGAAACTGAATTCATGGTCCAAGAAATAACGATACCGGTAATCTTCTTCCATGCAGTGAGAAGATTTTGATCAAATCTATTAGGTTTTACAAGAGATCCATCGATAAAGCCTATTTTATTCTTCACCGACAAGGCAATCATCATAGCACGACTCCACGAAATGTAGTTGTCGCCTGTTAAGGCCTGAGAAACCAGAACAATTCTTGGACTATCTGAATGATGCAGATAATACGGATGCATCCTATCATCAATTGCAGAAATCTGTGAGGCTGATAAAGACGATGATGAAGATGAACTCATTACAGCAGAGATTGATATGGATCAATCAGAAAAAAAGAGAATGATTTGTCTTTGAAAAGAACAAATCGAAGAACAAGAAAAACGAAATTAGATCCAATTGTGAACAACAATTGAATCTAAGTGGAAGAACGAAAAAAGAATGTAATCAATCATGAATCAAAAATAGGATTTGAAGGAAAAACTCACAGAAGAAAATAGGATTTGGTTTTACATGAACCAAACACCCCTCAAGGCGTTTGGTTCATGGAATTCATAAAAGGAATTTGATGGAATCGGAATGCCAAATTCCTTTGACCAAATTCCTTAATAATGTTTGGTCCGCGTATTGAATTGCTTGGATTCTGTCGTTGAAAGATTTGATCATTCATTGGCATAAGTGAATAAACTGAATTCCATTCATTGGCAAATGTAACATATTTTATAATTTATTTTTAAAAAAACAAAATAAACTGTGCATCTAATTTAACCAATATTACCACTCCTCCGTCACCAACCCCCCCACCCCGCGCCAACATCTCTGCCATCACCGTCGCCACTACCAACATCACTATAACAACCCGAATTCCAATACAACTAAAATATAACATTACGACCCAAATGAAATTTAATACATAAAGCTCAAATCAAATCCACAAAGATAATACATGTCCACAACTGAGATAAACTATGTCTACCGTAACTTCGAGCTTCCACCTAGACTCTTTCATGACATCACCTCCCTTCTTTCCCTTGAACGAATTTCTAACTAAACCCTTACCTGAAAATGGTTTTAGTTTTTGAAAAGAGAGGGTTAGAACATGAGGTCTAGTGAGATCCCTCTAGAAACAACTCCCGCACCACAAATAACATTTAAACTCTTTATAAGTATTTATAAACAATTCACGACTTTAAAACATTAAACTCATGAACGACATATGGAGATGGTATGCTAAGGTCAAGCACACCTGTGATAACGTGTCTGGCTCACACTGCCTTTAAGTAGGACACACACCCACATTAGCATAAATGGGACACCCCCCCGACTTAAGCCATAACATGCCTAGTTTCAAAATGTATGCATACATATCTTATCACATTTTAAATCAATATAAAACATGTAATTTTATAAACATCCCATGCGTTAAAATTCATACGTCAACAACATTTTCCGTTAGAAAGACTCAGCTGCCGATCTAGCCCGACACTTTCTCACTTAATCCTTTGGTCCTTAAACCGGACACCTACGATTTACCAAACACATAAGAGTGGTAAGTTGCTTGATTAACTCCGCCAAGACTCTCAATTATCCCTTAAAAGTCCCTCTAAATCCACCTCTATCCTAGCACAAAAGGACCAGCGTATAATCTCAAATAAAGTCAACATTGTTCAGAAATTAGTTCCCGAAATAGCCCTCAAGCGGATTCCGCTCGACTGGATCTCCAACTTGCCCGGATTGAGTCCTTACCCAGATACTCATCCGTGTTCTTGCCTCCCAGGACTTGCCGTTCGGTTCCCGTCTCTCGGGAATGCTGTCTGGGTTCCCGTCTCCCGGGAATGCCCGTCCGGGTTTCCTGTCTCCTGTTTTAGGATTTTAAACCTTCTATTGGTTATTTCCAACTTAGTCCTTAACGTTTGAGCTTTAATCAAAATTCCGCTAGAAATTTAAATCTTTCTAAAATACGAACATGGGTATTACAATACCTCCCCCTCAAAAGAATTATGTACTCATAATTCTATCGCCGAAAAAGCTTGGGTACTTGGACTTCATGTCCGCCTCAACCCCCCAAGTTACTTCCTGCCCTTATGATAATGCCAATGTTCTTTTTCAAGGTCAATCTCGTTGGTCTTCAACTGCTTGACTCTACGGTCAATGATTGTCCCCGACCCTATGACAAAGGTTAAGTTCTTATTTTCTTGCATCCTTTGTAAAGGGTCATATAAACTTCCAAGAACTGCTCTAAAAATAGAGGTGTGAAACACATTATGAATTCTTTGTAATATCGTCTAGCACATCCAACTCATATACTATCTCTCCAAATCTTTCCCAAATTTCGATGGACCCCAAAACATGGTCCAACTCTACATTTATCTTGAACGCACCACCCCATTCTATGGGGACGTCTTTCTTATGAAGTTGCCCCCTCTCAACTCAACATTCAACAGGCTAATGCTTTTCAATTCAATCAATTTATCTTCACTCAGTGGCCCAAACCATTCTGACCGAAACCATAGTCAGACTATATCCTGTGGAACTGCACCTCGGTTAACCATGCCTTTCTTATGTTGGGTTATTTCGTATAATATACTTGCAACCTCTCTGCTCAATCGTACCATTTGTAACACCCCAGGCCAACCGTACCAGATATTGTCCGTTTTATACACATACCTAGACTCACGATTTTAAAACGCGACAAATTACAGGTCTCACACACAACTTTACTTCCATAAAGGAATGAATTCTACCGAAGTTAACGCCCCAACAACATGAATCTCTTATTAAAATAATGAACCCTTAATTCGCCAACTTAACACAAGGTCAACCTTGTATTTCACCATAAACTCACTGTTATGAGCTTCTTCATGAGATAACACGCAATACTAAACTCACTTCCCCCAATACGTCATATGTCTAACGCAAATAGTACTTTCTTTCCCGAATCGTATTGGTACAACTCATCAATGCCAACCAATTCATACACTTACACCACGTCATCACCCCACTACATATCTAATAGTAAGAAACCTCTACAATCCATCATATGAAGCATCCACTAATCCAAGCTGAACCAGTCCTGAAGATACACATTCGAATTCTCACTGCCTCAAACAATCGTCCAACCATATATAAAATATATTCAATTTTCACTTGCTCAACAAGGAGGAGTGACCATGCTCACACATAACTATTCCCATTAACTTAACCCTGAACGACAAGCTCACTTGGAACATCTCCCATAATAATATCAAGTCTTATCCATTGGTCCTTGGCTTCGAGCACTACATTCAACTACCTTTTTCCATTTCCTTCTCGAAAACATAAAGCATACTTCCTAAGAACAACTCACTAGCAGGTGCATGCTTACGACTAACTGCACAAGTTAGCTATCCTCGACCCTTAATCCATAACATACACACAAATCCTCTTTCTCATACTCTCACTAAGGGTTCATGTACCCGACAATGGTAATCCATAATCATTGCTTCACATTTTTTGTCTCACTTATCAAACTTCCTACTTCCAGTTGCCTACTTATTTCAACATACCATCTCTACCTCCTCGGGCTAGTGTAGAATATTGTTCACTCCATTTTCTGATTAATTCGAATGCGTTGAAAGCACAATTACATTACTATGCCTGACCAAACGGTTTCACCACAAATCTCACTCAAGAAATTCAACCAATACATTTCGAAATACACTCAAGACTCAAAGCCACCACATACTTCTCGTTCGCCAAATAGGGTTAGCCTACTCATGAGAATACCTTTACACACAAGGAATAATTCAACATTCCCAAAGATTTCGTATCTGCAACAAAACATCATAATTTACAAATTCAACATCGTCAACAATATTTGAATGGTGCAATATAAACTCGCCTATCAACTCATCGCTATCAAAGAGCACATGGTTCCTCTTTTAGGCAACCACCAACTACCACTCCACCCTTTTCATTCTAAAAATAGCATTACCATACACCAACCTAAAATCCATACATCTCAACAACATACTTAACACATTGCATAATTCAACAGAAATCTCCGAACAAGGATTTCCACTCACACTTATTCTTTATCAACCACTACCCACCACTCAGCCTCATAGAAACCCATTACCACATCCATGACTTAGGGGATGTTTACTTGTGGCTTAATTGGGCTTATTGGTGAATTTGGCTTATTTGCACAGACATTTAGGGGTGTTTACTTGTGGCTTAATCTAAAAACAATTGGCTTATTTGCATAGTAGGGTGGGGGTGTTGTCCCCATTCAGCCAAAAAAAACTACTCCCTTGCCCCTTTATGCAAAAATTCACGCCTCCTTCAAAATCAAAAAAATAGTGTTAGAGCAAGTATTTATTGGATTCAAGATCATTAAAGATTGAAGACAGAAGTGAAGAAGTCAAAGATGGAAAAGTCAACTCTCATCAAAGTCAAAGTCGTTTGTTAATAAAGTCAAAGTCAATGTAATTGTATTTGTTTGTTTTCTTTGTAATTGTCAAGGGTATAAATAGTCTTTGTTTGTCTTTGTAATCAGATGTACACGAATCAGAGAGAGAGCAGATTAGAGAAGAGCTAATTGAATATGTTTCTAGTGAGAGAGTTTAGAGAGAGAAAGTTATGAATTTGTAATCTTTGTTGTTTGATTCAATGACATATGATTTAGAATCTCATCTTGATTGTTTGTGATCATTTAGAACTTGAAATCTGGGAATAAAAATTGGTATCAGAGCAGATCCAAATCGAAATCAAGAGAAATCAAAAAGTTCGACACTGTGTTCTTGAGCAAGAATCGAATTTCGTGTTTTAGTGAGAATTAGATGTTGAAATTGATCAGGTTATGGTCGTAGAGTGTATTTGATCGAGTCTATGTACTTTAATTTCAGAATTGCACTGTAATAGACTTGTAATTTTGGATTTTGTCGATGTTTTTGTTCACGAGTTAATATGCACTGTAAATCGAATCAAAATGTAATGTTTTGTGTTTTTATTTGAAATTTTTGTATTGAAATCTGTTCTTGTGTTTAATTCGAAGTTTTCTGCAAAGTTTTGGATCAATTGGACAAGGTTTGGGTTGAAATCAAGGAAAAAGTTGGTTCTTGGTCGACATCATGAAGAACGCGCTAGATCTGAAGAACGCGCAAGTTCTTCGTTAGAACGCGCAAGTGGAAGATTTTGGTCAAAACGCGCAGGTAACGATTAGCGAGTTCTAGAAACGCGCTGATCGAAGTCTGCGAGTTTGGAAAGGTTGGGAAATTTTTATAAGAATCAGAACGCGCACGTAGTGGTTAGCGAGTTCTACAAACGCGCAAGTCTAAGCGTGCGAGTTCCAGCGGAATAGTGATCTGCGAGTTCATTTGACTTGCGAGTTTGTTCAAACGCGCATGCTTTAGTCTGCGTGTTTCTTACTAAATAGTGATCTGCGAGTTTAGTGATCTGCGAGTTTCAAATTTTCATAGTGATCTGCGTGTTTCCATACTTAGAATATTTTCTGAGAAATTTTCATAGGGACCCCCGTGCTAAGTCTGCGGAGGGGGACAAAATTCTGATAGTGATCAAAATTTCTGAATTTTTATTTTAAGTTTTTCTGTATTTTTGAGATTTCATTTGGATTAACGATCAAGTTCAAGTTCTTTTTGTAAACAGATATTCAAGATGGGATATTTTTCTGATGATGATGAAAAGAAGATTCACAAGCTCGAATTAGAGAATAAAAATCTTGCTTCTTCAGTTGATTACTACTCAAAGAGGTCAAAACGATATAATGATGAAAGGAAGCTACTGAGAGAAGAAGTCAGTGTGTTAAAGAAAATAAATGAAGATCTGCTAAAACAGACTTATGGGCTTAATGATGAAAAGGTCTTGTTTTTGGAAGCTGAAAACACTGAGTTAAAGAGCAAGATCTCAGAATTAGAAGATCACATTGTCAAGTTTTAGCAAACAGGGTGTGCTAATGAAAAGAAGATCTTTGAATTAGAATTGCAAATTGTTGAAGAAAGATCAGTTTTTGAGAAAGAAAAGAAAGAGTTTGCTAAGCAGTTCTCAAATTTTTCCAGAAAATGTGCTGACGAGAAGAAAACAGTTAAGCTGAAATGTTTAAAGCTTTCTCAACAGATTTCTGAATTTGAGAAAGTAATTATTCTGGAAAGAGAAAAGTTTGCAAAGGAAAGAAAGACCATAGAGCAAAAGAATGTTGGGATATTCAAAGAAATATTTGGTCAGAGGACAAATGCTGAAATGGGCTTTGAGGAAGAAAGAAGCTTATTTGAAGCAGAGATAAAGAAGCTAACTGCAAAGTTATCTGAGCTATCTACTTGTGTGCTTATAGAGCAGCAAACGAAGTCTGAATACAAGACGAAGATTTACCTTCTTGTAAAAGAAAGAGACAGTTACTCTTCAAAGGTAAAAGAGCTTGAAAAGATTGTTTCAAAGGTGGTGGTGACTGAGCAAACGACTCCAGAGTCAAAAATCCACTCACTTAGAAATAGTTCAGTTGGTTCTAATAAGCCAGCATCAAGCTCACATCAGCAAACTATTTCTACAAAAAGGTCATTTAAATCTTCCAATCAGATTCGTACTACTAATTTTTTCTATGATAGCAAAATAGATGGTTCAGGTACACATAGAAGAAGGAGATATAAAGAAGAAAAACTGGTATGGAGAGTGAAACCAGTGGTTGAAGATAAGAAGAATGATGAGAAGAAGAAAGAAAAGAAAGGAAAGAAGGAAGAGAAGACAAGTAACAAATCATGTATACATGCATCAACAGTCAAGAAAAACAAAGTGCTAAAAGGTAAACCTGATCTTGCTTATTCGAGAGATCAATTGATCAGGTTATCTAAAAAGAGGTATTGTTCTTATTGTCATACATATGATTTTGTTCATAAAGCTAGTGATCATTACTGGTATGGTTCTTATTCAGTTACTCCCATAAGAACTGCAACTAACAATTATGGACCCAAATACCAGTGGGTACCAAAGCCGAAAGTTGATTCTGTGTTGCATGCCTCCAACCCTAGAAACAACAGTCGACGCTCTCCTTCCTCCCCAGGTGCATCTCTGGCAACCATCAATCCATGATATCCCTTTTCCCAAAGATATCCCCCTTCACCACGTGCATCTCTGGTGACCGTCAATCCACGATCTCCCCTTTCCTGATGATCTCCCCCTTCACCAGGTTCATATCCAACTACCGTTTCTCCTCCCCTTTCCCTCGATGAGCTCACCCTCCCCACCGGCGACCATCGATCCACGACTGTAACACTTTCCAAGATACTGTTCTCTAAGGACCAGATCTTATTCTCCTGTTGGTTTCATCTTCGATTTCTAGATCGATTTCGCATGTTGGTTTCCTTCAACCTTGATCGACCATCCTTACTTTTGGTTTCATCTACAACAACCTACTGTGTTGGATATCAATTTCTTATGTGTTAGGACCTGTTTACGGACCAATTGTATTGATATACAAACACAAAAAATCAACCTACTGTGTTGGATATTGATTTCTTATGTGTTGGATACCAATTTCTTATGTTGGATATTGATTTGTGTTTGTATATCATTTTGGCTTCTATGTTTTGATGTTCAAGTAGTTTGATGAATGATAGCTATTTGGTTTAATAAACAATAATTTTTTTGGTTTGATTTTGATTGAACTGGTCTAAACAACATATTTTTGTTTGAGGGGTAGATCAGTTATTTATGTCATTCAGACGGTTGATTAAGTTAAAAAAATAAACAACACCATATTTTTACCCATATAGGCAAAGCTATCCACACAGACAGATTTATCCATACAGGACTTAATCAAGAATATGGTAAACAGCCCCTTACTCGTCCAACCAAGCATAAAGTGCCACTAAGTTATTACGCCTGCACCACTCCATACCCTCATGCTACAAGCAAAAATCTCCTCGATTACTTCACACGCGTAACAGATATCGCCTTCTCCATAACAACCATAACACATAAATTTGAAGTAAAGTCATCTCACGTCTTTGCCTTTCTCTAATCTAGATGAACCACCAACAAAATCAAAGTTTTTGATCGGAATATGAATCAAACCGAAAGACCCCTTAACTATTATGGGGTTTAATAGAACGAATCACACTTTTACCACTAAACTATACCCGCTACAATGCAATTATTATATATAAATGGCCCTTTTGTCGAGTCGCTTCTGTATATGTGTAGACCGACTTCTTATATAAGAAGTAGGTATATATCTTCTTATATAAGAAGTAGGTATATATCTTCTTATATAAGAAAATATATTTTACCAATATAATACAGTGACCCGTTCTGATCATCTAATTCACTTGAACAAGTTTTCGTTCCTTGACAGCTCATCTCCATCTACAAGAAACATGTTCAGATAGTCAAAGAAAATAGGATGCATTCCCGTCTAGATCAATATAGTCAAAGTGTACCCACTTCGGTTATGCTAAATACTCCATTCATATAGGAATCATCAAAACCTCAAAAGAAGTAATATATCCAAACTAGCAATTTCCCACTTTCATAACGCCCACACAATGTGGTCCAGCATCATGCCAGGTATACACCTCTCCTGAACGACTTCTTATGTCTTTGAATAAACTCAACAGAATAACCATACCAGAGTTACTCCTCCAGTTCCAACATCCTGATAAAAACTTCAACAAACGGTCGTCGACTTCAACATCAACAGTCGACATGTTAATGTTTTAACGATGTATCCGATAAACAAGGATTCCCAACGAGAACTACTTCTTCCAACGCATAGTAACTAACTTTGTGTCGCACAGTCCTCACATGCTTAAAGCAAAAGGACTTACTTGGTACGTATCCTAATTACAAAACCTCCTAAAAACTCCGGTTGTATGCCGATAACATTTCATCAATATACCACAACATTACTTAATAACATGTTATTAAAATATGTATCTTTACGACTTCGAATTTCACCCCAGATATAACCACATCCCACTGAACAAGAATATAAGCTACCACTATTCACCGTCCTTCCCTAATGGGAACACAACGGTCATAAATCGACCATCAACGGCTCGACCGACACATTTCCACTCCCAAAACCTTTGCTTATCTTGATTTGCAATGTTTCCTTGAGACCTAGCGAGTTTATAGCCTCCATGCATGACGACACAATGATTTAAATTATTTTGCACATTTGAAAATTCATTTAAGTACAACACCACGAAACAAGCTTGAGAATACCCGACGCAACACAATCGTAATTGATTAGCCATGCACATCGATTCCAATGATCATTCACACGCAAGTCCACGATAAAACACAACCTTTCCCAACCAAATCGATGTCAATAC
Organism: Arctium minus; assembly: GCA_954870635.1. Classification (NCBI taxonomy): domain Eukaryota; kingdom Viridiplantae; phylum Streptophyta; class Magnoliopsida; order Asterales; family Asteraceae; genus Arctium; species Arctium minus. The sequence goes on along the minus strand of OX941084.1, from coordinate 103,825,840 downwards.
AAATAAAAATAATTTCAATAAGCCTTTTTCTCATGTAGTTTTAAAATACTGGGCGAAATCCCTTCAACTAAGCGAGTCAGTCGACTCCCATGCTCATTGGTACGACAACAAAGTGTCCATACCAGTTTCGGTTATAAAACCATGCAATCGAACATTTTTACGATTTCCATAGAAAAAGCTTAACTCAATTGTAAAAGAGGCAAATTAATTCACCAATTACCAAGTTCAACATTCTATCATGCAACGTAAATAAGTTTGTATTTTTCTTTCAAACACATGCTTGCACGCACCAACCTGTTTTGAAAACAAGAGACTCTCAAGACACACATATATCTTTAACATAAAGGAATCATTTAATTCATTTAAAGACACAATGCATGAAACTCGCTTTGTAATTGAAGTCTATTTACTCTAACCAAGCCAACCGTTGTACTCCCAACAGCTTATCGTCGATGCTCTACTATTGCCCAACGATCATTGTCTCACTCTTGCAACTTCTTCTGATACAGGTGCTTCACAGCCTACTTGTTCGACCATCCCACACAGTCTTCGTCTTGAGCAATGATTTACAAATCATACTTTCAATCTTTGACCCTCTAGGTCGATAAACCCCCTATTATTTCACATTCTACTCTTACCAATACTTCATTCCAACATCGATATCTTCCTTTCATCATACTTGCCACTCCACCACTTGACTAAAAAGACAAAGGCTCATTTCTTTTGCCCGATCTTGAGTTAAAGCCTTCAAGATCCTAATACAGTCCTCTCCTCCTATTCAAAATAACCGACGCAACAACTCCAAGAATGGGAACTCACTAGAGACTAGGAGTTTACCTTTAATCAGTCATTCATCCCTGTCGAACCCAAGAAGTTCTACCTCTAGTTGGCTCATTAACATTCCAAACGAGGCTCCTTCCAGAAGGTGTTAACATTACTCCATAAGAGATCTCACAACACATCAATACCATTGCTATCCTTGCAAGGTTAGAGTTTACCCCGCACTACCACCCCCTATCGATAGCTGGAACAATAGTAATCGAACACACCCACACACCTGTAAATTCACAATGGCATTGCCCAAATGCGATTTTGAATTTACCTTACATGAGATCCCTCACTACCATCGTCGTGATTCTCGAGGATCATGGTCTTCCCTAATAACATCTTATATCTCATTTTTGTCCCACTCTACTCCACAGTTTAAATTTAGGCTCATCCGGTCACCTAAATCCCTTAAACTATGGCTCTGATACCAAAAGTAACAACCCGAATTCCAATACAACTAAAATATAACATTACAACCCAAATGAATTTTAATACATAAAGCTCAACTCAAATCCACAACGATAATAGATGTCTACAACTAAGATAATCTATCTCTACCAGAACTTCGAGCTTCCACCAAGACTCTTTCATGACATTACCTCCCTTCTTTCCCTTGGACGAACTTCTAACTAAACCCTTACCTGAAAATGGTTTTAGTTTTTGAAAAACGAGGGTTAGACCATAAGGTCCAGTGAGTTCCCTCTAGAAACAATTTCCACGCCACAAATAACTTTTAAACAATTTATAAGCATTTATAAACAATTCACGACTTTAAAACATTAAACGCATGAATGACATATGGAGATGGCACACGCTAAGGTCACACATACCTATGACAACGTGTCTGGCTCACACTGCCTTTAACTGGGACACAACCCCTATTGGCATAAACGGGACACACCCCCCAACTTTAGTCATAGCATGCCCACTTTCAAAATGTATGCATAGGCCATAACATGCCTACTTTCAAAATGTATGCATACATATCTTATCACATTTTAAATCAATATAAAACATGTAATTTCATAAACATCCAATGCATTAAAATTCATACATCGACAACATTTTCAGTTAGAAAGACTCAACTGTCATTCTTGCCCAACACTTTCTCACTTAAGCCTTTGATCCTTAAACCGGACACCTACGATTTGCCAAACACATAAAAGTGGTAAGTCGCTTGATTAACTCTACCAAGACTCTCAATTATCCCGTAAAAGATCTTCTGAACCCACCTCAAACCTAGCACAAAAGGACTAGCGCATAATCTCAAAATAAAGTCAATATTGTCTGGAAATTAGTTCCCGATATAGCCCTCAACCGGGTTCCGCTCGACTGGGTCTCAAACTTTCCCAGATTGAGTCCTTACCCGAATTCTCGTCTGGGTTCCCGACTCCCGGGACTTGCCGTTCAGGTTCCCGTCTCCCGGGAATGCCCACCCGGGTTCCTGTCTCCTGGGAATGTCGTTCGGGTTCCCGTCTCCCGGGATTGCCTGTCCGAATTCCTATCTCCTGGGAATACCGTTCGGGTTCCTGTCTCCCGAGAATGCCCGTCCAGGTTTCCCGTCTCCTGGGATTCTCGTCCGTTACCCCCTTACCCAGGTTCTACCTACATCTGTCCGGATTTCAGCTATGTCTGGGTATCTCCTACCTGAATTTAGGTGATTCCCAGGAACAGGGTTTATATCGAACAACGTATTTCCTGAAATCTCACTCAAACCAACTTAACACATTCCAGACGTTGGTTTTAAGCCTCTACATCAAAGGGATTACATGTCTAAACCTTTCTTAACCTTATCCAAACAATTAACAAACCAATCTCACATTGGAATTAACAAAAGATTAACCCCTTTATCTCCAAAACCCCACTACGTATGATTTTACCAAAACAAAACAGAGATAGATTAAGAGAATTTACCTTGATGAAGAACTTGAAGTAGGGTACTTTCCTAATTGCACCTCTTCTTTGCTTCCATTCCAAAGTGGCAAACCAAATTCCTCTGCACTCTATTTCTATTCTCCACAATTGGAAAATAATTAGGAAAAAGAGGGTTTTAGGGTTTTAAACCTTCTATTGGTCATTTCCAGCTTAGTCCTTAACGTTTGAACTTTCATCAAAGTTCCGCTAGAAATGTAAATCTTTCCAAAATACGAATGTAGGTATTACAATCACCAACCTCCCGCTGTCAACATCTACGCCACCACCGTTGCCACTACCACCATCACCACCGCTGCCGTTGCCACCACCACCATCGCCCATCACATGAAGATCTTAATTCTTTTATGAGATTTCGTTCCAGTTCCTACCAACCAAATGTTTGGTCAATTTTCATTCTAATTCTTTCAAAGTCAATTTCCTTTGATGGATTTCAGTTCCATCAAATTTCATTCTGTAAACCAAACATCTCCTTAGGGTTTAGGGATTAATTTTTAATTATCAATAAGAAATTTAACATTAATCGCAAGACTGATTTAATTGTCGATGTCATCGCATATTTTAGCAACTATGAAAGAATAGACACAACATTACGATTTATCTCAATGTTATAGTTTTGAGGGACCATAATCAATAAAATTGTTTATTTTTTATAAATTAATAAATGTTTGAATCAGTAAACAAAATCGAAGTTAATGATAATAATAAACTATTACCATCAAATAAGAAAACACAAATGCTAATTAAACTAATTAAAAATAGTTTTTTTATTTTTTAAAATCAAAATAAAAAGTGTCGATTTTGTTTTTAAAAGTACTAATTTTGTGCTATTAAAACTAGTACATTTTAGATGTTTTCAATTTCCAAAATTCATGGAACAAGTTATAAAACTCGAGTTTATCATGAGCCATAATGGTCCTTGAATTATGTTTAGTGGTGATCTCAATGAACCTCACAAAGATAAAGACAAAACCAAAAGAAATTAAAAAAATGATGTTTATGTTCATACAAATGTTCGTTGAACTAAGAGCATCTCCAATGGGAGCGTTTTATAAAGTTTTTTACTATTCCAATAAGTTATTTAAATAACTTATTATCATTGGAATGAAAAACTAATTGAAAAACTTTTATTCTATAACCTGTTATTGCAATTGTCAATTTACATTTCACCCCTTTAACTTTTCATTTTATCCCTTCTTTTAATATAATTTTCATTTTAAACCTTAATATACTTTAATTAATTAATCTAACCATTACATATTTATAATAGAACCAAATATATTTTTTTAACACAATACATTATTAAAAAGCTATCGTTAAGACCATCAATATGACACCAATATCGAATAATTAAAAATAATATAAGAATCAAATAATATATTTATCGTCTTTATTTTTTTAACGAATTCATTTTTTTTATAAGTTAAGTAATTTTTGTTAAAACGACAAATTAAATGAGAGACTTTTATAAAGTATTTTAAATAGATGAGGATAAATTATAATGTAATTGATGAAAAAGTTTTTGAAAAGCCTTTTGCATTGGAGAAGGTTTTTAAAAACTTTTTCCAATACAAAAAGCTTTTCAAAAACTTTTTCATCAACTCTTTTACCAAAAAGCTATTCCAATAACCGGTTGATCAACCTTTTGCCCAAAAAACTTTGCACTCTAATGCACAAAAACTTTTTATAAGGCTTTTTGTAATAGTAAAAAAGGCATAAAAAACTTATGCATTTGAGATGCTATATGTAACGACCAAAACCCGCGGAAATAACGCATAAACGATTCTAACATAAATCAATGACAAACGGCCCCAAAATGCCAATTCACATAACAAGGTTTGCGGAATCAACATAATACACAAATGAGATTTAATACAGAAATTAACTAAATATGGTATCTCGCAACAATCTTCTCCTATGCCACCCTTCTCGCCTACAACTACTCTTGCCCTTGCTAGAACCCTCTACCATGTACTTTCCTGAAAAGGTTTTTAGTTTTGAAAATAGCGAGGGTTAGACCGAAAGGTCTAGTGAGTTCCCTCTAATACAGTTCACGCCAAAGCCACATAAAAGATTTATTGAAATATAAACCAATTCAACTTTTAAAATAAAACATCGTACTTACAAACATGCTTCTGGCACAAACTACCGTTACACGGAGGTAACGGCGTGTCTGGCTCACACTGCCTTGTTTGGAACACACCCCCCAATGGCATATACGGGACACCCCCCCCTCGCGGTATGAGCACAGGCGGGACACACCCCCTGACTTGGCCATCTCGCTAACAACAATGTATCCATACATTTAAACGACAACAAAACATAACTCACGTATAATAAGTCTCGCAGGTATAAAGCATGCATAAATGATAGAAATGATTTAAGAAACTTTCATATGCCTTTAACAACAAAATTATCAGAAAACCTTTAGTTAGAAAAACTCACATGTTTGCCCCTTTGCTTACTTCCCAAAAACGCGACCGACCGGAAATGATTACCTATAAATGGCACAACGGTTACTCCCATACTATTGAGACTAAACAACGTACCCCTTTTGGGACTTAAACTACCAACAATGTACACTTCTTCTTACGGGATTAAAACTACCAAAATTCCCGCATTTGGGTCACTGGGCCAAGGCCCGACATTTGGGTCAAAGGGTTAGAAGGTCTAGTTTCCAAAAGTCCACCTAGGTCATTCCTGAGTTGGGTCTCTACGGTTCACACCCCCTATTGCCAAGAAATCCCAAAACGACCGGGGCCACCCGTCTCCTGGGTTCTCCCCGGTCCTGCATCCCGGAATCACCCCTCCCTCGGGCTCCGACTCCCGGGTTCTTTCCCGGGTTCTGCGCTCCATCCTCGGGGCTAATACTCTCGGGCGCCCCCGACTCCCGGGGTTATCCGCCCGGGTCCCTTCACAACACACTCCCGGTACTTACCCGGTAGAGTCACTCCTGGGTCTCCCCCGGTCGAGTAACTCCCAGGGTCCCCCGGGTCACCGTTCCCAGGTCGGCTTGGTTGAAGGCTGGGGAGCGGCGTCGATGCTTAAGTGACCCAGCGGTGGGTCAAATTCTGGCGATGAAACCGACACCTCCCCATACACTCCATGACTCCTCTTCTCACACCTCCAATCGATTTGTAGCTTAAATAATTAATTCAAGGACTCGACCATGGGTAAACCCTTTCTCAAAGCAGTGAATATTGGCCTCCTATTGGAAATCAAATTAAGAACTTATCCCAGGTTCCCATTTCTCACACCATAAGAAATAACAAAGGGATTAAATCTTACCCCTTCTTCCAATTGAAGTTTCTTTAGCCTTCTTCTTCCTCTTCCTCTGAATCACCCCTTTCTTTCTTTTTTTCCATTTTTCTTAGTCGCCTCAATCAGGAAATGAGCATTTAGGGAAATATGTTAGGGTTAACACCCTTTTTCAACCTTTACCATCTGACCCCTTGCACTTTAGACCTACAACCAAAACACCCTCTTACAATTATCCCTTATGAAAACTGGATATTACAATATCATCCCCTCAAAAGAATTCGGTCCCCGGAATTCTATTGCCGAACAAACTAGGGTACTGGGACCTCATGCCCGCCTTCATTTCCCACGTTGTCTCATCCCCTTTGTGAAATTACCATTGCATTTTCCCAATACGAATCTCTTCAGCCCCTAATTTCTTCACCTTGCAGTCTAAGATGGTCATCGACTCCTCAACATAACTTAACGTCTCATTCACGCGAAAATCATCCAACACATGACCACATCGGATTCTGCTAAGCACTTCCTCTGGTTCGACACACCTAGACCTCAACTTTCCTTTCTTTCTGGAATGATCAACATCCTTCCAAAGCGAGACTTTTAACATTACCTTATCTCCACCTGGAACTCAAGACTCATACTTCCAATCTAATCAACTTACCACTTAGTCGCCCAAGCCATCCAGACCAATTTCATAGACGCAAATATCCATCGGATTCACCACCCGATTAACCATAACTTTCTTATGTCGGAATAGATCGTTTGTAATATACTTGTAATGTCTCCCAACAACTAAACCATATATTTTCTGCTTCGCCCACACTTGGACTACCGATTCTAAAAAAAACACACCATGATAAGGTTTTAACATACAGTTTCGTTTCTTAAAAGAAGAATTTTACCAGAATCAACTCCTCCGACAACATGCATTCCTGGCTAAAACAATAACCACTCAACTCGTCAACATAACATATAGTCAACCTTAGTTATCACGATAAACTCACAATCATGAGTTTCTTCATCCAGTAACCAGCCATTGCAAAGTAACTTCTCTCAGTACAGCATACGTCGAACGTAAAAGCACTTTCTTTCCCAAACCATACTGTTCACATCCCAACAGTGATACCCAACTCATACGTAATAAACATACAACGCCCCAAAGGTCATCACTCCAATCCCTCATGAATAAAAGAAAAAAGAAATTCCACAATACATTCATATGCCACTAGTTCCAACTGAACGAATCATAATGACATCCACTTCAATTTCTCGTGCATCCAACAATCATCCGGTCATATTTGAAATAAATCCAAGCTTCACCCGCTCTAACATAAAGTGCCATTCTCCTACCAAACTATTCCAAATAACTTAACATTGGAATACAGGTTCACTGGGAACCTTTCCCACGCAATTACAAAGTTGACTCACTCCGAGCACTACATCTAACCACCTCTTCCACTTCCTTCTCGAAAACAACAAACATGCTTCTAATGATAAGCTCACTATGTAGCCTAATCCTTAGACCAACCACACGATTTAGCTTTCTCAACACCAGAACCATAGCATACACTCTATTCCCCTTTCTCACACCCTCACTAAGGTTCATAAACTCACTATCAGAAATTCTGAAAACATAAATTCTCATTTCTGAGTCACCTGCCAAACTTCTTACTCTCAGGTTACCCACTTTTCTGACAATTCCAATGCATCAAAACATAATTACATTACTACACTTCACCAAATGATTACCGACAATCTTCACGCGAGACATTTAACCATGCTCTCCCAAAACATTACCCATTGTTCAAAGACACCGCACACTTCTCACTCTCCTTCGCTATTTGTAGGGTTCCTTCACGCTCAAAGAATACTTCGACATTCTCACGGATTTTCCCTGTCTCCTACAACCCATCATGAACTAAATCATTCGACATTCCCATCAATATATCACTGGAATAAGATGAACTTATCCAACAACTCTTCGCGACCCAGAAACCCAAGGTTCCTCTATGAAGTTGCCAACAACTATCACTCGAACCCATACACTTAAAATTAGCAATATCACCAACCCAACCAACATCCATGCATCTCTACCACATACTTGACACTTTCGAAAAGCTCACCGAGAATCTCTGAGCAAGGATTTCCACCAATGCTTATCCTATATCACCAACACAAGTCTAATACTTAACCTCAAAAAAAGTTCCTTACCACCATAATGACTTGTACGACCACTTTGGTATAAAATAACACTAACTCATCTAAACATCCATCACCCTACCACATCATCACCATACCATTAAAATATCCGCAACACTTGGTACGCATACCAGGTACCATCCTCTTCATGTCGATCATAACACCAATATTTAAGATAAAGTCGTTTCACGACTTTGTCTTGCTCAAATTTGGATCACCCACAAAATCATGATCATTTAAACCACTCAATATGATCTCGTTCCTGGTCGGCTCATCACGATCTGCCATAAACAAATTCAGGTAGTCTATGAGATTAAGCATATTACCTCGCAACCTTAAATGCTCGAAGCGCAACCACTTCTGTTGTGTTATAAATACTTCACCCTTAAACAAACCATCAGAACCTCACAGGACTTCACCTGACCAAACTAGTGGTTTCCATTCTCGCTATACCCCCTTGAGGTCCGACACCCTGCCAGGTACATACCTTTCCCGTACAACTCCTTGATTCCTTATGAACACTCAGCAAAAATAACCATGGGTACTTCCTCATTTTCTACCTCCCGATCATGACCTCAACAATTGACCGCTGTCTTCAACTATAGTACCGACCAACAAGGATTCCCAAGGAACGTTCTCCTTCCAACGTATCATAACTATCTCGGTGCACCACCGACTTCGCACGATGAAGGCACAAGACTTACTTGATATAATTTGATTACTAAACCACCTCAAACTCCAACTTGACATCGACGACTTTTCATCCAAAAACCTCAACGCTACTTATCAACATGCTGCTAAAATAGGTATCTTAACGGCTTCGGATTCCACCCCGAAAATACCACCCATCGATTACTATATCACCAGTTACCGACAGAAGCGCATGCTACAACAAAACGAATCATTCTCAACTTCAAAGGCTAAGGCTCCCGTTAATCCCTTCCTTTACCTAGTGGGAATTCCAAGGTCATGAATCGACCAACAACGGCTCGAACGCCACCCTTCACTCTCCACGCCTTCCCTCCTCCTGAACCGCAATGCATCCTTGCGACCTAGAGAGTTCATAGCATTCATACATGACAAGATACTAGTTTGAAAAAAATTGACACGTTTGAAATCCGGAAATTACCTCAAAATGATACAAGCTTGAGTATACGCGACACTACACTGGCATAACTGAATAACCATGCGAGACGATTTCAATGATCGTTCTCACACGACTCCACGAAGAAATGAACCTTATCCAACCAAAATCGATGTTGGCACATTTGAAAATATTTTCAATAAAACTTTACTCAAACGATTCATGAAATTATAACAAAATTACTTATACCGAGTGAGTCAGTCGACTTCCACCCTTGGTAGCATGACTATGTCCATACCAGTCTCCCTTATAAAATCGTGCGGTTATATGATACTATATTTCCCACAAAAATTAACTCATTTATAAAATAAATGAAATATTTCTCAAATTACCGAGTTCAAAATTTAGCACACCATCCAATAAACTTGCCCTTTTCCAAAACCAGCACACGTTTACACGTGCTATCTCATTTTCAAAACAAATAACTCATAAGGTGCACACACCAATATATATGACATGAAAGACTCAAGAAACTTATTCGAAAACACTATGCTTGAGACTCCTTTTTCATTGAAGGCTATTCACTCTCGTAAGGTCGACCGCTTACACTCACACCATTTTATCCCAACATGCTTGCATGTCCAACTACTCTTTTACCACCACAACTAAAGATTTGCAGATCAAACGTCTTCACTTTGACCCAAATAATCTTACCAACAATAGCTTGTCTCCATCCTATCCTTACTCCATAATATCAAACAATCCATATATTAATCCTCAACCACCCTTCCATTAACTGATTAAATGGGGCTCACCTCTGCTACACGAAACTTGAGTTGAAGTTTTGAAGATCTCTGTTGATCGACGTAACCCAGTACCAAAATGGTGACCCACTAGAAACTAGGATCCTACCCCCAACGGTTATTCTTCTCTTTTCCTCAAGTCGAAATATCTACATTCCTCACAATACTTACCCTAAAGGTGCTAACCTTAATACCATAAACGAGTTCCAACAACAAACGACAAACAACGTTGTCCTTTCAATGATAGCTCTCATTACCTATACTACCCTCACCAATCGCCTCAACGATAGTAATCGAGTGTACCCATTCACCTGTAAATTCATAATGGGATTGGCCAGATGCAATCCTGAATTTACCTTACATGAGGGTCCTCACTACCGTTGTCGCGACTCTCGACAATCAAGGTCTTCCTTACGTACTTCTTATATATCAGTTGTGTCCCTCTACTCCAAAGTTTAAGTTTAGGCCCATCCGGTCACCTAAATCCCTTAACTACTATGGCTCTGATACAAAATGTAACGACCCAAACCCACGGAAATAACGCATAAACGATTATAACATAAATCAATGACAAATGACCCCAAAACGCCAATTCACATAAAAAGGTTTGCGGAATCAACCTAATACACAACTGAGATTTAATACAGAAATTAACTAAATATGGGATCTCGCAACAATCTTCTCCTATGCCACCCTTCTCTCCTACAACTTCTCTTGCCCTTGCTAGAACCCTCTGCCGTGTACTTTCCTGAAAAGGTTTTTAGTTTTGAAAAGAGCGAGGGTTAGACCGAAAGGTCTAGTAAGTTCCCTCTAATACAGTTCATGCCAAAGCCACATAAAAGATTTATCAAAATATAAACCAATTCAGCTTTTAAAATAAAACACCGTACTTACAAACGCGCTTCTGGCACACACTACCGTTACGCAGAGGTAACGGCGTGTTTGGCTCAGACTGCCTTATTTGGGACACCCCCCCAATGGCATATACGGGACACACTCCTTGGTATGAGAATAGGCGGGACACCCCCCCCCCCCCCCGACTTGGCCATCTCGCTAACGACAATGTATGCATACATTTAAACGACAACAAAACATAACTCACGTATAATAAGTCTCGCATGTATAAAGCATGCATAAAAGATAGAAATGCTTTAAGAAACTTACATATGCCTTCACCAAAAAAATTATTAGAAAACCTTTTGTTAGAAAAAACTCATCGGTCTGCCCTTTGCTTACTTCCCAAAAATGCGACCGATCGGGAAAGATTACCTGTAAATGGCACAACGGTTACTCCCATAGTCTTGAGACTAAACGACGTACCCCTTTCGGGACTTAAACTACCAACAATGTACCCTTCTTCTTACGGGATTAAAACTACCAAAATTCCCTCATTTGGGCTCACTGGGCCAAGGCCCGACATTTGGGTCAAAGGGTTAGAAGGTCTGGTTTCCACAAGTCCACCTCGGTCATTCCCGAGTTAGGTCCCTCTGGATCACGCCCCCCACTTCCAACGAATCCCAAAACGCCCGGGGTCACCCGCCTCTCGGGTTCTCCCCGGTCCGGCCTCCCGGAATCACCCCTCCCCCAGGCTCCCCGACTCCCGGGTCCTTGCCTGGGTTCTGCGCTCCATCCCCGAGGCTAATACTCCTTGGTGCTCCCAACTCCCGGGGTTCTCCGCCCGGGTCCCCTCACAACACACTCCCAGGACTTAACCCGGTAAAGTCACTCTCTGGACTCCCCGGTCGAGTAACTCCCGGGGTCCCCCAAGTCACCATTCCCAGATCAGCTTGGTCGAAGGCTGGGGAGCGGCTTCAATGCTTAAGCGACCCAGCGGTGGGTCAAATTCTAGAGACGGAACCGACACATACCCACACACTCTACGAATCCTCTTCTCAGACCTCCAATTGATTTGCAGCTTAAATAATTAATTCAAGGACTCAACCATGGGTAAACCCTTTCTCAAAGCAGTGAATCAATGGTCTCCTCTTGGAAATCAAATTAAGAACTTATCCCAGGTTCCCATTTCTCACACCATAAGAAATAACAAAGGGATTAAATCTGTAATAACCAAGATTTCAAACCAAAAAGGTAACATAACATAAATCCGATACTAAATTTACATTCACAAAATTAAGAATTTAAACAATGGAATTCTTGACTACAGCCGAGAGGTTCTAATTTAAATGCAAATGAAACTAAACTAGGCCTTCACTTGAGTCCGCTAACAGTTCTACACCTTCTCTTTTCCTTTTCCTGACGCACCACAAGTGTTTCTTCCTGAAAAGGGGTTTTTAGGATTGAAAACGAGGGTTAGGCCGTAAGGTCTAGTGAACTCCTGAAAAGAATTTAAATCTAATAAACATAATTATTTACAATTTTTTTAACAAAAGAGTGTCCAAGTTACGTTCCAAAAGTAGGAATCACAATGATCAGTTGTGTCCTCTTTTTCCATCACCTTATGCACATCCACGATCGGGGCCCAAGCAGACTCCCCTCTCGTCTCGGGGCCCAAGTAGACTCCTATCTCACATCGAGGCCCAAGAAGATCCCCGTCCACATGTACAGAAAACAAATTTCACGCACAGTGGTATTGTGAGATTCCCATGATCACCGCAATTTCAACATTCCCAAAATATATATATAGTGCCGAAATTCTTATACATTGTAAAAGAAGAAGTTAATCTTGCAAGTAAATTTTACAAAATAACATTCAATTAACTACATGTTTTCATTTACCCCAATTTCAGTTTGAAATCATTTCGAAAAGGTCAAGAGATTAAAAATTCAGAAACTCACCTGCTTGCAACGATGCACACCTAGCTAAGATTGCTCCCCTACAAATAATTAACGAAAGGAGAACGAACGATTAACTAATTGAAATCGACAAGGAACAGAGATTACAGACAACCGACTCAAAACCACGACTCGACTCAACCAGAACTTCCCCACCACACTCGGGGTCCCCCGATTCTCGGCGCCACCCAGGCCTCCCCCGGTTCCCTGTGCCACCCGGATCCCCCTGGGTCTCGGTATCGTTCGGTTCTCTCCCGGGCTTAGCTCGCCCGGGACTCCCCCGGTTCCCGGTACCAACCGGTCACCTGCGAACACGATTAAAAACCCCAAATCGACGAAGGACTAATCATAATCCAGATCTCAACCTCATTTCTCCCATCTTAAGACTGATTATCAGAGAGATTAATGCTTAACGATAATAAACGAAATCCCACAACTACTGCACTAACCTGACATCGATCCCAACATTAATCAAATAAAACCTTAAGGGTTTAAACATCAGACATCCACAACCAAACCCAAAAACTAAATAAGAAGATGAAGAACACGATCATTTAGCACATTATAGATGAAGACTAACCTTGATGATTGATTTCTTCTAGAACCCACTTGCTCCCTTCACCAAGAACTCTAACTCGTCTTCTCAAATGCCGCCTCCAATACTGAAAATGGAAGAAACTAGGGATTTTCCCCTTTTTGGTATTGACTTAAGAATTTTCCTTCTAGCCCCTCAAGATATTCTTTTTAGCAATAATAACCCAAAGTTTACAACATTTAGAATATTACATGATTGGTCGTTTAAATCTCCCCTCCTTAAGAGGATTCCGTCCCCGGAATCTCCTCTACGAAAAAATGAGGATATTTGGCTCGCATTTTTGATTCGACCTCCCATGTAGCATCATGTCCCTTATGAAAATGCCATTGGACTTTTACCAACGCGATCTCTTTACTTCTCAACTTCATGACTTTTCGGTCGGTGATAGCTTCGGGCTCCTCTATGGAATTTAAACGTTCGTCGATCTGCACATCTTGCATTGGCACCGCCATGATCACATCGGCGAGACATTTTCTTAAATTGGAGACATGGAACGTATTATGTATACCTCGTAGCTCTCGGGAAGCTCGAGCTTATACGCCACCTCCCTAATTCGTTCCACTATTGTGAATGGTCCGATAAAACGTGGGCATCACTTTCCTTTCTTACCGAATCGCACCACTCCCTTCCAGGGAGACTCCTTGAGCATAACACGATCCCCAACTTGGAATTCTATGTCTTTCCGTCGCTTGTCCGCGTAGCTCTTTTGCCGATCCCGAGCAACCTTTACATTTCTCTCGCACCTGAACTATCTTATCCACTGTGAGTTCCACTAACTCCGGTCCCGCTAGCTGTCTTTCTCCGACTTCATTCCAGCACAAGGGGGTTGGACATTTCCGTCCATACAATGCTTCATAAGGGGCCGCTTTAATGCTGGCATGGTAGCTATTTTTATATGCAAATTCAAACAGAGGGAGGTGATTTCCACACGAACCCCGGAAATCTAGAGCACATGCTCTCAACATGTCTTCTAGTGTCTGGATGGTTCGATCACCTTTTCGTAAGGCCTTTGGTGTTCCACCTTCACCTGTAAACAAGTAAGACAACGCTCCACAAAGTGAGTTATATCCTTCTTCATACCCGGCCACCAGAAATCTTTCCTCAAGTCTCCATACATCTTATTCGTTCCAGGATGAATTGAATATCTTGACTTATGCGCCTCCTCCAAAATTTCCCTCCTGAGATCTCCCGATTTCGGAACCCACGTTCTACCCTTGAAGCACTTTAACCCTCGAATATCTTCGGATAAAGCGGACACTATTCCAAGCATTTTCTCTCTCTTAATATTTTCGGACAACAATGCCTTCGCCTGTGACTTCTTTATCTCATACAGAATATTGGACGACACTTATGTTCGCATGGCCACCACCTTCGTAGTTTCGCCTCTCTCTTTTCGGATCAGGGCATCGGCCACCACATTAGCCTTTCCAGGATGATAATCGATTTTACAATCGTAATCCAACAATAGTTCCATCCGCCGTCTTTGACGCATGCTTAACTCTTTTTGGTCAAGGAGATGACAAAGACTTTTATGATCAGTGAAGATCTGGTACTTCGTCCCGTACATGTAGTGTAAGACTCGGTTTTAAAAACGTGTAGTTATTCTTACCCGAATTAAACCATAAATTAAAAATGATAACGAAGGATAGTTAAGGGTTAAAACTGTCATTAATCTAAACTTTATATATATATATATATATATATTTGTATATTACATTATATATATATTATGTTATATATAGTATATATATATATATATATATATATATTACGTGTAGATTTTAAATATAATAATAATAATAAATAAAAACAAATCCATATTAATATATAAACTTCATCGTAATCTTTGTATCATATTCAAACCGCCATGCATAGCCTCATCTCTCTCTCAAAATCTCTCCAACATCTCTCTAGATTTTCTCTCAAATCGTTGAAGTAATTGAAGAAACAATTACATATTCGAAATCTACGCGACGAACCCTTCTTAGAGGTATAAATTTATTCTTAAGTTATTTAAGTTGGTAGGTTTGGGTAGTTGAAGTTGGTTGGTAGATTATGATTATAAACTGCAAAGTTATAATCATTTATATGTTTAGTAATGCTTGTTTTTGTCAAAATTATAAAAGGGTAAAGTTTAGAATCAAAATGGTGATATTTGTATCTAGATGTTTAACCGCACACCAAGTGATCGCTTTAATATCTAAGTGAATAAAATTCGTGATTAAGCTTATAATATAACCATTGAGTTTTAGGTTATGTGACTAAAAATAATTGATGGTTTAAATAGGCAATCGAACGGGTTAAAGTTCGTCGTCGGTCTCGAATAATCACGTGTTGCATCTCAGTTCGATCAAGCTATGGATTTCAATTCTTTTGAATCGTGGGCAACTATTTGTTGTAGTTGACCCTTCCTAAAGGTGGTTCACCGCCTTGTGATTGATCAAGCGAACGTGATCAACAAATGGGAAATTATACACACACATACACATTGATTTTGGTTTATTGAATCAATTGTTTGAAAATTTTGATATTTTATTAAAATGTGCCTCGTATGAGATTGTTTATGAAAAATGTGAAGTATGTTGGGAACTGAGAAATAACTCAAGTCTTTAATGCTGCTAGTTCAGAATTACTACTGCTAGAAGACTCCAAAGTTAATACTGCTGAGTATTACTACTGCTAGTAGAATTAATACTGCTAGTCAAAGTTAGTGCTGCTTGAACAAAGTTAGTACCGCTTAGCTAGTTAGTACTGCTAGTGGTTAGTGCTGCTTAGTAGTTAATGCTGCCAAGACTTAATGCTGCTTATAAGGTAATGTGAAGATAATGATGAAGAGATCGTGATTAAAGATAAACAAGGATATTCTGAAGATATTCATGGAAGATATACTGAAGATATTTTATTTATTTGTAATTATCTTTTTGTTCAGTATATGTATAGATTTGACATAATTGTTTAGATATAGTTTTACAGATTTAATTCTAAAGTTTTTAGTTCAAAAGAGAATCAACCTCAAGGCATAGTTCCTAATTCTAGAGAAGTAGAATTCGTCTTGAAAGAGCTTGTTCTTCAAGATTGAGGTTGTGTGTGTAATCTTGTGATTTTAATACAAGTTTGCAAAGTGTTTATTATATACTGTTTGTTTACTGTTCCATTGAATATCAAAGTGTTATTCCGCAACTTCTTTGATATTGTTTCTGAGACTTTATTCTTGTTAAGAATTTGATCCTGACAAGTGGTATCAGAGCCTGTTCTCTCAGAAACATCTATTCTTTCATCATGGAAAACTTTGCAGAATCAAACAGTACTCTGGTTTCAAAGGTACCAATGCTCAGACCCAATGAATTCGATATGTGGAAGATCAGAATCAAGCAGTACATACTCCTCACTGACTATTCTATGTGGGATATAATAGAGAATGGTCCTTCTGAAGCAGGTAAGATTGGTGCAGATGGAAAGAGAACTCCACCAAAAACTGATGCTGAAAGAAAGACTAGACAGACAGAGATGAAAGCCCTGAGCACTTTGCTCTTGGCTATCCCCAATGAATACCAACACCAGTTCTGCAACTGCACTGATGCAGAGATGCTCTGGAATGCTCTAGAGAAGAGATTCTCAGGTACCAAAAGTACCAAGAGAAATCAGAAAGCCATTCTGAAGCAACAATATGAGAACTTTATGTCAACCAAGAATGAGTCCATGACTCAAACTTTTGACAGGTTCAACAAGCTTATTGGTGAACTTGCTACAGTGGGAGTACAAATTGATCAAGATGATCTGAACAGAAAGTTTCTAAGGTCCCTGAGTGATGAATGGACCATGTATACTGTGTCTTTCAGACAGAATGATCAACTGGAAGAAAAGGAACTTGATGATCTGTATAATGATCTAAGAGTTTTTGAATCTGAGGTAAAGGCTAAGAAAAGGCCTTTTGGGTATGTTCACAATGCTGCACTTCTCTCAGCATCAACTGATTCTACCTCCATTCCTGAATCAGTTAGTACTGCCAATGGAGCACCTCAAGATAAAGGCACTGAATCTGTTTTTGAAGCCTTTCTAGCAAGTCATGGAAACTCTTCTCTCATTAATGATGACTTGGAACAACTCCATCCAGATGATCTTGAAGAGATGGACATTAAATGGCAGATGGCAATGCGCTCTATGAGAGTTAAGAAGTTCATCAAAAGAACTGGAAGGAACAACTTCTCACAAAGAAGAGAAGATGGAGCAGGTTTTGACAAGTCAAAGGTGGAATGCTATAAATGTCATCAGAAGGGACACTTTGCTAGAGAATGCAGAAGTGGAATGCCTCAAAACAATAACCACCAACAAGCTCAATCTGGAAGCTTCAATAGTAACAGAAACTCTGCTCAAGCCCTTGTCTCTCAACAAGGCATGGGGTTTGATTGGAGTGATCAAGCTGAAGAGGCCATCCAGAACCAAGCTCTAATGGCAGAGGTGTCTGATCTCCCAACAGAGGTAACTTCCAATCTTTGTTCTCAAAATTGCATTAACACTGTTAAGAGGTATAGGGATCACAATCAGAACATGAGTGATAACCTTAAGAGATTGGAAAAGGACATAAAAGATTATGTCAAGATAGTTGAGAGATTTGAAGAGCAGATTAAGGGTTTTCAAGCCAATGAGCTTCAACACTCTTATGACACAAACTACTGGAAGTGAGAGAAGAAAGACTTAGAACTTCAACTGACTAGATCCAAAGAGGAGAATGAGAAGATAAAGAGGGAGTTTGAGAAAGCCAAGCTGGATATTGAGAAATTTTCCAATGCTTCTAAAGCAATGGACTCTTTGCTCCAAACTCAAATCCATGACAAACTTAGAAGAGGAATAGGGTACAATACCACACCACCACCCTATAACAACAACTACATCCCTCCTAGTTCAGATTTGTTAGAAACAAAGGATAGGAAGGACCTACCTAAGGGAGCCACTGAGATAGATCCCTTAGATGAAGTAGTTGTTAAGGATAAAACTGAGAAAGAAGGTGTCAAGGATAAAGACAACACTGTGAGTGGTGAGATTCCTATAGAAAATCACATAATCACAAACGAGGGATGTGGAAAGCAATGGATCAAGTCCAATGAGATAGAGAAGACTGAGCGAAAGAATAAGAAGGTTTATTATAAGCAGACCACTGTTGTGAACCCTATCCCTTGCAAGCAGTGTGCATACAATACTTCTAAGCCCCAAAAGGATGATAAACCAAGGGGAAATCAAAGAAACTGGAACAACCAATGGGCACAAAAACAAGGCATTGATCTAAGTAAAATCAATAGACCAAAGCCTTGTTTCATATGTGGAAAGTTAAACCATTTGGCTAAGTACTGTTACTTTAATCCTATTAACCAACAGATGAACTTTCAAAGAATTGTGCAAAAACCTGCTGGTTATAGGAAGGCTGGAAAGAAACATGTGGTGAAGAAACCTGTTGAAAACAAAGGCCCCATGAAGAAAAAGGTTTTGATTGAAAGTATTAAAATGTGGGTGCCTAAAAGCACTAAAACTGTTAGTGCTGCTGACAGAGATAGTGCTGCTAGAAGCATTACTGCTGCTACCAGTGTTAGTACTGCTGAAAATTTTAATGCTGCTAATACTGTTAGTACTTTCTCAAAGATGAATACTGCTAACACAGTTACTGCTGCTAAAACAGTTACTACTTCTAATAAGGTTAGTACTGCTAAGCATGCAAGTGCTGCTAATGCAGTTGTGTTTCCAAGCCTATCATTGTGACAAAGTACTCCAGAAATGAGGAATCAAAGTTTAAAAATCTTGTCAAGAAAGAATGCAAATATTTTGATGAGAAAGGGGTACCCAAGACCACTTTGGCTTGGGTTCCTAATTCAAACTAACTGATTTATCTAATGTGCAGGGCAACCAACAGCTCAAGGGAAAGAGCATTTGGCATGTTGATAGTGGTTGCTCTAGGCACATGACAGGCAACATGTCATGCCTTCAGGATTTCAAGCATATCAATGGAGGACATGTTGCTTTTGGAAATGATCTTACTGGTGGTAAAATAAGTGGCAAAGGTAATGTCACAAAAGGTAAGATGACATTTGAGGATGTCTACTATGTTGATCAATTGAAGTACAACCTGTTAAGTGTATCACAGGTTTGTGACAAACAACATAGCATATTATTTACAAACACAGAGTGTATGATCCTTGCTCCAGGGTTCAAAGTAGTTGATAAAAGCATGATACTACTTAGAACTCCAAGAAAGGACAATGTTTATTGTCTAGATATGGACAATGTTGATAGTGATTCATCCCTGAACTGTCTTGTTTCAAAAGCTTCTGTGGATGAATCCTCTCTATGGCACAGAAGGATGTGTCACATGAATTTCAAGACTATGAACAAACTTGTTAAAAACAACCTTGTAAGAGGTTTACCTTCAAAAGTCTTTTCATGTGATGATCATTGTGTTGCTTGTCTTAAAGGCAAACAGCATAAAACTTCTCATAAGACCAAAGAGTTAAATTCTATTTCTTCTTGTCTCCAATTACTGCATATGGATCTGTTTGGTCCTACAAATGTTATGAGTATAGGCAAGAAATCTTACTGCTTGGTTATTGTTGATGATTACTCCAGATTTACTTGGGTATATTTTCTAAGGACTAAGGATGAGACAAGTGGACTGATCAAATCCTTTATCCTAAGAATTGAAAGCCAAACTAATCAAAAAGTAAAAGTCATTAGATCAGATAATGGGACTGAATTTAAAAATCTTGATCTAAACACCTTTTGTGAAGAGAAAGGCATTGAGAGACAATATAGTGCCCCTAGGACTCCTCAACAGAATGGAGTTGCTGAGAGAAGAAATAGGACACTAATAGAGGCTGCTAGATCTCTGTTGGCTGACTCAAAATTGCCAATTACCTTCTGGGCTGAAGCAGTTAATACTGCTTGTTATGTCGAAAACAGAGTTCTAGTAGTCAAGCCAAAGAACAAGACTCCATATGAGCTTCTAAATAAAAGAAAACCATTTATTGGATTTTTCAAACCTTTTGGGTGTCCTTGTACTATTCTCAATACCAAATCTCACTTAGGTAAGTTTGATAGCAAAGCAGATGATGGATTTCTTGTTGGTTACTCATCTCAGAGTAAGGCTTACAGAGTCTTTAACTCTTCTTCTAGAATAATTGAAGAAAGTGACAATGTCAAATGCAATGAGAACATACTAAATCCAATTGGGTCTGGTCCTCAGTGGCTATTTGACATTGATTCACTAACTAACTCTTTTGGTGTCAGTAGTGATGATTATGCAGGATCAGGGAGTGGAGGATCAGGAACTACACAAGTTCAAGACAGTTTCTCTCAGTCTGTGATCTTTCCCATACCCACAATGGATCCTGTTGAAGACTGTGAAAAGGAACCATCTACTGAACCAAGTCAGAGTGAAGAAGAAAGTAGAGATGAGGAGACTCAAGTCAATAAGGAATCAGAAATAGCTACTGAAAACACCTCAGTTGAGTTGAATGACTCAAATCTAGAGGTGGTACTTAATGAAGAACCTAATCATCACACCAAAATTCAAAAGAATCATCCTCCACAACTGGTAATAGGAGATATATCCTCTCCTATGATGACTAGAAATCAAAGCAGGCTACAAGAATTGCAAGATCAACAGCATACAGTGCTTTCTTGCTTTTTATCCCAACTTGAGCCTAAGAAGGCACATGATGCTATGAAAGAATCCAGTTGGATAGAAGCAATGCAAGAAGAGCTACTGCAATTCAAGCTGCAAGATGTTTGGGATCTGGTAGACCTTCCTAAAGGCCAAAGAGCAATAGGAACAAAATGGGTCTTCAGGAATAAGAGAGATGAAAGAGGTATTGTGATAAGGAATAAAGCAAGGTTGGTGGCTCAAGGGTATACACAAGAAGAGGGAATAGACTATGATGAAGTATTTGCATCTGTGGCCAGGATAGAAGCAATTAGATTATTCCTGGCTTATGCTTCTTATATGAAATTCAAAGTCTATCAAATGGATGTGAAAAGTGCATTTCTTTATGGCTCAATTGAAGAAGAAGTATATGTCTGTCAACCACCAGGGTTTGAAAACCCAAGCTATCCAGACAGGGTATACAAATTGAAGAAAGCACTTTATGGATTGCATCAAGCTCCAAGAGCATGGTATGACACTCTGTCATCCTATCTCTTGGAAAATGGTTTTGAAAGAGGAGTCATTGATAAGACTCTATTTATCAAAAGAAAGAAGAAGGATATCTTGCTGGTCCAAATCTATGTTGATGATATCATTTTTGGATCCACAAGAGACAACATGTGTAAGGAGTTTGAGGAACTAATGCATCAAAGGTTCAAAATGAGTTCCATGGGGGAACTTACCTTTTTCCTTGGACTCCAAGTTCAACAGAAGTCAGATGGAATCTTTATCTGTCAGTCCAAGTATGTGCAGGACATTCTAACCAAGTTTGGTTTCTCAGATTCAAAACCTGCCAGCACACCTATGGAGACACACAAGCAGATAACAGCAGATCTTGAGGGGGAGGATATGGATGTTCATCATTATAGATCCATGATTGGCTCTCTCATGTATCTTACAGCCTCTAGGCCAGATATAATGTTTCCAGTCTGTGTATGTGCAAGATTCCAAGTTAGGCCAAAGCAATCTCACTATCAAGCTGTAAAGAGGATATTCAGATATCTCAAAGGGCAACCCAAATTGGGACTTTGGTTTCCTCATGACTCATCCTTTGACCTACTTGCATACTCAGATAGTGATCTAAGTGGAGCAAACTTGGACAGAAAATCTACTTCTGGAGGATGTCAGTTTTTGGGTGCAAGACTAGTGTCTTGGCAGTGCAAGAAACAAACCACAGTTTCCACATCTACAACAGAGGCAGAGTACATAGCAGCTGCAAGTTGCTGTTCTAAAGTCTTATGGATTCAAAATCAAATGTTGGACTATGGGGTAACCTTTCTACACACTCCAATTTTTATTGATAACAGCAGTGCTATTAGCATTGTGAATAATCCTGTCAAGCACTCAAAAACAAAGCACATTGAAATCAGGTATCACTTCATAAGAGACTGTAATAAAAAGAAACTTATTCAAGTTGTAAAGGTTCATACTGACAACCAGTTTCTGATCTATTCACCAAAGCCTTTGATGTGGGTAGATTCACTTTCTTGGTAACAAGTATGGGAATGATCAACTCTAAATAAACTCCTTCTCAAAAAGTGGTTCAATACCTGTATATTATGTATTCTTGGTGGTCCTAATCTTTCTTTTCAGGGACTTCATAGCAGTCCTCAGTTCATCATAAGTTGAAAAGAGTAAGTATTATTAATACTGCCAGTGCATTATTAATACTGCCAGTGTATTATTAATACTGCCAGTGTATTATTAATACTGCCAGTGTATTATTATAGTGTGTTATTAATACTGCCAGTGTTTAGTTAATACTGCTTTCAGTTAATACTGCTAGTGGTTAATACTGCTGTCAGTTAATACTGCTAGTAGTTAATACTGCTTTTAGTTAATACTGCTTTCAGTTAATACTGCTAGTGGTTAATACTGCTAGTAGTTAATACTGCTTTTAGTTAATACTGCTTTCAGTTAATACTGCTAGTAGTTAATACTGCTTTCAGTTAATACTGCTAGTAGTTAATACTGCTTTCAGTTAATACTGCTAGTGGTTAATACTGCTTTCAGTTAATACTGCTAGTAGTTAATACTGTTCTAGGTTAATACTGCTTATGTCCCGAATACTATAAATACTCTTTGCCCGCCTAAAAGCTCATAACGACTCTTTGCATACTGTTCACTTGCGCTCTAAACCCTTTCTCTCTCAAGTTCAAAGTTTTCAGGCAAGAATCTTCAAGGTCAATGGCATCCATGGCGTTCATAGACGAACACAATGAAATAGCGATGCTCCAAAAGCCAAAACAAGCTGAAGGTTTTCACCAGATAGTCGACTTTCTGAAGTCAAGCCATATTGCCCATGCTCTCACTCTATCTCCTACCATCTTCATAGAGCATCAGAGGCAATTCTGGGCAAATGCCACCATTGTTACTGAGAATGGTGCGCAAATGATCAAAACAAGGGTGTGTGACAAACCCTTGACAGTTACTGAAGATGATTGTTCTTTGGGAGCTCAGAGTCAGAAATGGCGAACTTGACATTCTTTGAGGCGATAAGTGCAGATTGAGTCATTCTGAATCAGAAGTAGATAAACGAGTAGAAAAAGGTTTAGTCTTAAAATAAAGAAGATTTGCTAGTTTCTATTTTGAGGAAAGAAACGTAGGAAATCAACCTATTTGTAGAGGAAAACAGTTTATCTTAGAACAAGATTTAAGAACAAGAAGAAAAACCAAAGATTCTTGAATAGAGAAAATCAAAGTAACATGGTTTTTAAAGAATAAAATCAAGAATGAAAATGATTTTATAAATGAGATTTGAGAACAGAATAAGATGAAGAAGATCAAGAATAACCTGTTGATCTTTGAGGTTGAAGATGCAAATGCTTGAGAATTGCTAGAATGCTTGAGAGTATTCTTGCTTTGAAAGTATTTGTAGAAGGCGTAAAAATGATAAGAATGGAAAAACATTCTTTTTATACGTGAGAGAGAGGAGAGAGAGTGTGAGATAAGCGGGAAAAACAAATGCTCATCATGACATGGACACGTCCCACGAAGTTGATTGGATAGAAGAGCAACGGACGAACGTGTCAGGAAAAAAAGCATGTCGTGGATTGTCGGTTCAAATGACGTCATAGTTAAGAGAGAGACTATACATTTGTCCGTTTTGAAATTATCACTGAAGAAAAGTCAGCGATAGATTTTCCTTTTTTTTTTAAAAGTATCCCTGATTGTAAAGATAGGGATAGATTTTCCTTTTAAAGGATTACTGACTAGAAATATCAGTGATTAATGTATTTTTCAAAAAGCTTTTAATCATTTGAAGAAAGTTCAGTGATTAAAGTTTATATTTTGAAGAAAAACATCTTTGAGGGAAAGGAGAGAACATACCTGAGAGTCAGAATGTTTATCAGAGAGAATGATGAGAGGGGAACTTTTGATTACTGACACAATACATGAACGCTGAAGAATTATTCTTCGAAGTTCAGCATTCCAAGCTCACTGATGAGAAAGTTGAACCTTGTCTCAACAAGAGGTTTGGTGAATAAATCAGCAAGCTGAAAGTCAGTAGGGATAAAGTGAAGTTCAATATCACCATTCATCACATGATCTCTGATAAAGTGATATCTGATCTCGATGTGTTTTGTCTTTGAATGTAGCACTGGATTATTTGCTATAGCGATAGCACTAGTGCTGTCGCAATAGATAGGAATCTTTGACAACTGAAGGTCATAATCTAATAGTTGATTTCTCATCCACAAGATTTGAGAACAACAGCTTCCAGCGGCTACGTATTCAGCTTCAGCTGTGGAAGTGGACACAGAAGTTTGCTTCTTGCTTGTCCAGCTTACCAGCTTTCCTCCCAGGAGTTGACATCCACCAGTGGTACTCTTTCTGTCGAGTTTACAGCCTGCAAAATCACTATCAGAATAACCAGTTAGATCGAACCCTGAGTCTTTGGGATACCAAAGACCGAGGTTAGGAGTTCCTTTCAGATATCTGAAAATTCGCTTTACAGCGATCAGATGGGATTCCTTGGGTTCAGATTGATAGCGTGCACATAAACAAGTAGAGTACATGATGTCAGGTCGGCTCGCTGTGAGATACAGCAGGGAGCCTATCATTCCTCTATTAGCAGTGACATTAACAGATTTTCCAGAAGGATCTTTGTTAAGTGTCAGGGGTGGTGCCATAGGAGTTTTCATCGCTGAAGTTTGTGTGAGATCAAACTTCTTCAGCATATCTTTAACATACTTACCTTGGCAGATAAAAGTACCTTTGTCAGATTGTTTAATCTGAAGACCAAGAAAATATGTCAGCTCACCCATCATACTCATTTTATATTCTTTTTTCATTCTCTCAGCGAAGCGAGTACACAGAGATGGGTTAGTAGAACCAAATATTATGTCATCAACATATATTTGTACAAGAATTATATGACCTTTTATCTTTCTGAAAAATAACGTATTATCAATCTTGCCACGTTCAAAATTTTCAGAGATAAGAAAAGATGAGAGAGTGTCATACCAAGCACGAGGGGCTTGTTTTAGACCATAGAGAGCCTTATCCAATTTATAAACATAATTTGGATGCTTAGGGTCATAGAACCCTGGTGGTTGTTTTACATAGACTTCTTCATTCAGTTTTCCATTCAGAAATGCTGATTTTACGTCCATTTGATAAACGATGAAGTCTTTATAGACTGCATAAGCTAAGAATAGTCGAATTGCTTCGAGCCTGGCCACAGGGGCAAAGGTTTCATCATAGTCTATGCCTTCCTCTTGTCTGTATCCCTGAGCAACAAGTCGAGCCTTGTTGCGGGTTACAGTTCCATGTTCATCTAACTTGTTTCTAAACACCCATTTGGTGCCTATTACAGTTTTATCAGATGGTCTAGGAACGAGATTCCAAACTTTGTTTCGAGAAAATTCAGTCAGCTCTTCTTGCATAGCGCTGACCCAGTTTGGATCTCTGAGGGCATCATCAGTCTTCTTTGGTTCTATTAAAGAGAGAAAGTTTACAAAGAGACAGTTATTACCTGAGCTTCGTCGTGTCTGAATACCTACATCTGGATCACCGAGAATTTGATCTATTGGGTGATCTCTTGTCCATCGCTGAGCAGGAGCATGATCGCTTAACTCAGAGGTTGGATCAACAATTGGGATGTTTACTGATGAGGACGTTTGAGGTTCATCAGCAATTAACTGTTGAGTAGGTTCACCAGAGAGGTTTCCAGACGAAGTCAGATTTGATGGTAGTAATGTGTTTAGAGGTTCAGCTGAAACCCATGAGGTGGATTCAGCGATAGGATGTATAATGTTTGGATCATCATCAGCGGCTGAAGGATCAGAATGCTGATGGTTTGAGAAGAATGGTTCTGTTTCTCTGTAGTGAGAAAGTATCCAAGTATTTAACTCTTCATTGTCAGCGATTGGTTTAGAGTTCGCTGAGCGAGTTTCATCAAAAGTGACGTGAATTGTTTCTTCTACGGTTTGTCTTCTCTTGTTGAAAACTCTGTAGGCTTTGGAGATGGAGGAATATCCTAGAAATATTCCATCATCGGCTTTTGGGTCGAACTTTCCAAGTTGATCCTTGTTGTTTAAGATAAAGCACTGACAACCAAAGATATGAAGAAAGCTGATAGAAGGCTTCCTTCCAAGAAAAAGTTCATAAGTTGTCTTCCCAAATCGCTTTATTATCAGCGATCTGTTTTGAGTAAAACATGCAGTGTTTACAGCTTCTGCCCAAAATTGAGTAGGGAGGTGAGAATCGCTGAGCATTGATCTAGCAGCTTCTATGATCGTTCTGTTTCTTCTTTCAGCGACTCCATTTTGCTGAGGTGTTCTTACTGAAGAGAAGTTGTGAGAGATTCCCTTGTTCTCAAAGAAATTGTTCAGGGAACTATTTTTGAATTCAGTTCCATGATCACTTCTTATTGAACGAACAGTAAGATTGTTCAGCACTTCCATGTTTTTGACAAAAGATATTAGTTCTTCTGGAGTATCACTCTTACAGCGAACAAAGATAACCCAGGTGTAGCGAGAATATTCATCTACAATGACAAGCGTATATTTCTTTCCAGCTATTGATTGGATGTTGACAGGTCCAAATAGATCCATATGCAAGAGCTGAAGAGGACTTGTCACTGAGGAAACTTGTTTCGACTTGAAACTAGCTTTTGTTTGTTTTCCTTTTTCACATGCTGAGCAAAGAGATTCTTTAGCATATGAGTGCTGAGGAAGACCAGAAACCAGTTCCTTAGATGAGAGAGAATTCAGGGTTTTGAAGTTTAGATGAGAGAGCCTTTTATGCCATAGCCAGTTGACATCAGAAGAGGCCTTAGAGATAAAACATAAGTTTTCAGTGATAGTAGAATCCATATCTATTACATAGACATTTTCTCTTCTATAACCACTGAGAGCAAGTTTTCCTTTTTCATCTACCACTGAACATGCTTTTTTAGAAAAGCGAACTTCATAGTCTTTGTCACATAGCTGACTGATGCTTAGAAGGTTGTGCTTCAGTCCATCTACATAAGCAACTCTTCGAAAGGTAGTTGTCCCATTGCTGAGGA
Organism: Arctium minus; assembly: GCA_954870635.1. NCBI lineage: Eukaryota > Viridiplantae > Streptophyta > Magnoliopsida > Asterales > Asteraceae > Arctium > Arctium minus. Next base: position 103,798,147 of record OX941084.1, on the reverse strand, counting down.
CACGAAACCCTCGGGTAAATCCTTTTCCATTTCCACCAAAGGTCACAGAGGGACCTTTCTCTTCCTTGTATTCAGTGAGCAGGTCTCTTTGTCCAGTCATATGACGAGAACATCCACTATCGAGATACCAGATGCCCTTTGATCCCTGCATACATAAGGAAGATTAAGCGTTGTTTGGTACCCACTTTTCAATGGGTCCTTCAGAGTTAGTGGATAAGGAAGATTCAGCAGTCTTCACAGATGATGAAGATTCGGCTTCAGTGGTAATATTCACTTTGGTTAATTTCTTAATCTTAGTGGTATATTTCACTTTGGTTGATTTTTCAACTTTGGTGACCTTCTTTGCCTTAGAGGCATTTTTCTTCACTTTAGCTGTTTTATCAGCTTTGGTGGTATTTGGACATTTACTTGCAATATGATCAATAAACCACAGTGATAACATTTTCTGTATTTGAAAATGGTTTTAGGATCAGTAAAAGGTTTTGCAAGTTTAAGATGAGCAGGACCAGCTCCAAGAATGCCTTTAGCACGTGATCTGGGAGGAATTTTTATTTCTTCAGGTCTCATGGGATTTAGATCAACCTTCAGCTTTGGAGGACAGATATCAAAGATTTCTGTCACTGAGCTAGAAGGTTTATCCACTGATGGTTTGGAAGGAACTTTCAGTTTGGTTTTCTTGGAAGCCTTCTGAGGGAGAATAGACTTTCCTTTATTTGCAGGCTTAGATCTTGCAGATATCTCCTCATGGATGGGATTTGAAGAAGAACAGGGATAGAATTGATTATAAGAAGTGTCAAAGAAAGATGTGACAAAAGTTCCAAACTTAAGCGAGGAACTTTCTTCTTTAGGATCATCCTGTGGTGTCCAAAAACCAAGACCAGTTCTATCACTTTCAGGAGTTTGAGCATTTATTATCTCAGAGATCTTTGTTGATGATTTGCACCATTTTTCAACATGAGCCTTTTCTGCTTTTAGAGCAACGATGGCTTGTTCGCGTTCAATGCTGATGATTTCATTTATAATGACTTGATCTTTCAACTTTTCTTCTAAAAGATTTAGTTCACTGATCTTTTCATGACATTTCTCTAGCTCTTGTGTTAAATAAACATTTTTATTTTCAGCTTGAGTTTTGTCATTTAGAGCATTATAAAGGTCAATCGTCAGCACATCAACAGCGCGACTTCTCTCAGCTTCAGGCAGAGAGGGATTTGTAGAGATAGATACCTGAGATGATATGTAGCTCATAGAAGGTTCAGATGGTTCTTCTACTTCTTCTTTACTCTCAGCCATGAGGCAAAGATTAGCGACTTCTTCTTCATCAGAAGATGATTCTTCTGATTCAGCCCAATCATGTTCTTCAGCGATGAGACCTTTACCTTTTCGCTGATAGCTTTTCAGTTTCTGATATTTGTTCTTCAGCTTATGGTATTTGTCATCACTGGATCTTCTTGAGGTAGAAGGTTTGAAGACTTTTTTCGACCTGCACTCACTAGCAAAATGTCCAATTTTTTCGCAGTTATAGCAAGTGGCTGTAGCCTTATCAACCGGAGTTGATTTTGGCTTTTCAGTAAGAGAGAGAGGTTTACTTCTTCGGAAGTTACTCTTTCTTGCAAATCTCATAAAAGAGTTTGTCAAGAGTGCTAAGGACTCATTAAACTCTGAAAGATCAGGGTCTGATAAATCCTCAGATTCAGAATCTAACTCAGTGATGGTGAGAGTAGATCACTGAGATGGAATTATCTCTGACGAGACTAAAGCAACAGAAGTGCTTTTGGAGTCTTTAGAATCTTTTACAAGATTCTTCTTCAGGAGATTAGATTGCTCATAGTTGAGCAATATTCCATACAGAGTGCTTAGAGAGAGAGTATGTAAGTCTTTTGTCAGCTTAAGACATATTGAATAACTGTCCCAGCTTTCAGGAAGACTTTCCAAGAATTTTGTTAGGACCTCAGAATTAGAATAGGTCCTTCCAACAGTTCTTAGGTCAATGATCAGGCAGTTAAACCGCTGATGAATGTCAGAAAGAGATTCATTCTTATCAGCTATAAAACTTTCATACTGTCTTACCAAGTTAATCTTTTGAGTCTCTTGGATTTCAGTGGTGCCCTCATATTGAACACATATGGTTTCCCACATTTCTTTAGAAGTTTTTAGATGCATGATGGAATGGAAAACTTCATCAGGCAGAGCCATTGATATAATGGTCTTTGCTCTTGCATCTATGCCTACCTTCTTTTTATCTTCATCACTCCACTGTCTTATTTCCTTAACGACATATCATTCAGGGACAGCTTCAGTGGTGGCAGTAGCGGGAACCGCAGCTATAATTCTAACAGGTTCATAGGGTCCGTTTTCTATATATTCAGGTATACTAGGATCCGCACCTTCAAGACATAGCATCATTCGATTTTTCCATAGAGAAAAGTTATCTCTGCTAAATCGAGGAAGTTTAGAAAGTGAACCATTATCATAGTAGTTTGTGTTTGTGTTTAGTGCCATTTTAGAATAGCAAGGAAGAGTATACAGCAAGATCTTGTTTATTAGATTAAACAAACTGCTCTGATACCACTTGTTGGTCCCGAAGGTGCTTAACAAGTTTGTAGAAGGGGGGGGGGGGGGGTTGAATACAAACACAGAAATTAAGGTTTAATAAATTGTTTATTGATAAATCAAAATACAATTTACAAGTTTGTTGCAGAATAAGATTAAGACAGACTCAATCTAAACAAACTTAAGAAACACTAAGATGATTGCACAAGAAATTCAGAGAATGGGGGATTAAGAGAGATAGAAAACAAGGGTTTCTATATGGATTTCAAGGATTGAGCACGCCTTCAGATGAAGGGGTGAGCTTCCTATTTATACCCTATGCATTAAATGCATGGCAGGGCACTTTACACGTGGCGTTCATAGATTGGCTTTGTCAGTCTGATTTTTGGAGACATGCTTTTGGCCGTATTAGGAACAGTGTAGTTGACAGAGTTGTTGTACGATTTGTGGCAGAGACGTGTCCGTTCTGACACATCGTACTGGTTGTGTAAGGTAAGACAAAAGGAAACTTGAGGCATAAGCTTTGTGATCGATTGATCGCTGAGTATCTCTTCAAAGAGGTTCAGCTATCGCTGAAACTTTTCCTCATGTTCCTTCGCGTATATGTAGAGTTGTCTTTGCTTTACTGATATCCGCATCAGGTCACTAGTAGACTTCTCTTTGTTCAGCGGCTTCGTCTTCGATTCAGCTATGAACATATGTTGACGCGAGACTTGTCTTCAGGGATTACGTTGGCTGTTTACTTCAGAAACTACCAGCGATAACTGAACAGACTCAGCTTGATCGCTGATAGTGAAATACTAATACATATGAAATGTTTACAAGAAAGGTCATCAGCGATAACTGAACAGACTCAGTCTGATCGCTGATGGTGAAACACTAATACATATTAAAACGTAATTTTTACCAAGTATAGAAGAGGGTCGTTATCAAATCACTGAGAGAGTTTGGATCAACACTCCTACATTCCTTGCATCCAATCTAGAAGCTTCCATAGAAGACCACTTCAGATACATCTACTGTGAGTTCAATATGGCAGACACTATAGTCATTCCTCTGAATCCACGGATCAAAGAGAACATCCCGGACTATGAGCAAAGATTTGTCAGAGATAAAACATCACCCAGAGCACAAGTCCTCTTTGATGATCCAATCATCAAAATCAACAAAATCTCAGAGAAGACCTTTGCTTACAACAAGATCATCTATAGGCATTATGTGGAAACTCGATCTGATCAGAAGATTTATGAGTTCAATGATAATGATCTCGTAAATCTAAATCCATATGATTTACCTCATTTGTATGCCTATTGCTCTGCCAAATATGATCAGGGAAGAAGGGAAATCAGGATGGGCATGGTTGAAGTCAGCCGAGCAATGGAGGCCTATGTCAAACACAGAGCAAAATGTGACTTCCAAATTGCTCTGAACCTGGGGAAGAAAAGTTGGAGGTATCTGAACCTGTGGAGTCGATCGATAATCTTGAGGCAAAGAAGACTGGATCAATCATTACAGAACCTCTGGTTTTCGTCTACAGAGTAAACCAAGTAAAGAAGATCTTTCTAGCTTCGTAAGTTTCGAAGTACTCTGATGAAACCTTGAGAGGTATAAAGAAAATGATCCATGTGAAGGAAGAAAGGCACAGAGCATATTTACTTGCAAAGCTTGACTTAGAGATTGACTCGATGATCAACTTCAGAGCTCTAATCATGAAGTTCCATGGAATCTGTTCAAGTGACAAATTTTAGTTTGTTTCTTTATTTTTGATTATTACTTTCTCTGTATTAAACTTCCAAATGTTTAAGTAATATTTAAGAGGATGATTTTTCTCCTCTATGCTTTCTAGTTTAAATCTTTTGTTCTCTGTTATTTTTGTATCTTTTATTTTCAACACTTAGGGGGAGATTGTTAGCTCCAAATCTTCTGTTTGTTAAAAGTGTTGAAAATACCCGTCCTATTTCAGAGGACTTCCAAAGATAGACTTCAGAGGACATAGACTTCAGAGGACGAAGACTTTAGAGGACAAACCTGCCTCTGAAGTACTTATCAGAGATCACAACTTTCAGCAGAAGACATCAGAGATGGCTTCATCAGAGGCTTTGAAGACAAACGTCAGATCTCTGAAGACATTCTCTCTAAAGAAGGCGCTGAAGACTTTCCTGAAGTATCAGAACAGATAACTAATCACTTAGTGATAAGATTTACTTTATAGAGAAGGTTACTGTTCAAGCATGTCTTGAGCTTACCTATTAGGTAAGACATTGTTCAAGCATGCTTCTATTTGTCAGAATAGTACACTGTTCACTTTATGGTCCTATAAATAGGACCATCACTCCTTTGACAAAAGTGTGCTTTTTGATATCTTGTATAAGATGAATCAACTGAATATATCTCACGAAGATCGTGTTCTTTCTACTTTCTTTATATATGAACTGTGATATTTAAATCTGTTCTTGATATTAAACTATGTTGCTTCCGTTGTTTATACTCTTGTTGTTTATATCATTATTATTATAAGATTAAATCTGGGATCCAACAATAACTGAAAGAAAATGAATAATGCATTTTGACCCTTTTTCATACTCTTTTGGGTTCTTTTTCACATAGACCATTCTTTTGTTTCTTTTTGGATTTTTTAGAGTATCCGACATTTACAGGTATAAAAGAATGAAAGGAAATAAGCTATTGAAAAGGAAAAGAAGAATCGACATCTCTTTTCTTGAGCTCATCGGTGGCCGCCACATAGATGTCTCTTGCAGTATTGGGATGATCTGAATGATCCCATGCAAGAAGGTAGTGTCGGCGATGGGAATATGACTCATTCTGAAGAAACGAGTCTGACCGAAGGCATCGTTGAAGAAGATCCCATGAGTCGGCTCACTTAGTACCGTGGTAGAAGGATGAGGGACCAGAGTTGGATTAGGTGTTGTTCGGTTCGTTTTCTGTTAAGACCTGAATGGATATAGCTGTCTGTCTGAATATAGTTGTCTGTATGTTAATAGAAAAATTGTTGTTTGGTTAGTATGTTGAATAAACAGTCTGAATGTCAGAAATGACCATTTTAACCCCATATCAGAAAAAACAACATATAAATTTCAATCCAAATGCATGCTACTATGAAATCAATCCCATATCATATACTGTGAAAATAAAAAACAACATATACATTTCAATCCAAACAAAAGAAAAAACTTATGTTACTCTGAAAAGAAATCAATCTAAATCGATGCCACTGTGACCACAAAATCGATGGAAAAAGAGTGGAACCCTTGTGAAGAGATTGAACACAGAAACGGCATCTGCCAATCGCTGTTACATTCAATTCCTCAGCCGGGAATGTTGATGCGGTCCTCCATCCGATCCTCCTCCTCCTCTTGCTCCGTCGTTGCAGTACTCTTTGCCTCTTTCTAGCTCCGAAAATGAGATTTGATTGGATTAGGGTTTAGATCTCTCATAAATTTGTTTTTCTTTCTGACATTGCGTTAGGGTTCACTGACATTGTGTAGGGACCACAATATGGTATTGGAGTGGGAAATATTAGCTGTAAGTTAATGTGAAATCAGATCTGTTGTTGCAAGCGATTCAATACAGGGCTGCTAACTATGCAATCGATGGCAGCTGTTGTTTCTGTGTTTAATCGTTCCTATGCTTATCGTTCCTGTGATTTTGCAATCGATGTAGAGGTACCTGCTTCTTCAATCGATGGAGAGGAAACAGATATCGACTGGGTTTTAAGAGTACAGGTTAGGTTTATTAAAAGGGAGTAGTTGGGAGTTGGAAGGGTAGATGAGGAAACTTTATTTTTATAAATGGCTGAGTGTAGGAGACTTTATTTTTGTAGTTGATTCGGTTAGCCACTAGCTGCCCCATTAAGCTACTACCGAACACTCAGATATGGCTGACTGAATCAGCCATATCCCTTATTCAGCCCATTAAGCTGCTACCGAACAGGCCCTTAGTAAGATCAAGATTGGAAGTGTCGGGAACTTTTCCTTCTCTGGCCATCTGAGCAAACACTTCTTCTTTCTTAGATTTTGACTTTGGCTTAGAGGGAGGAGGAAGACCAGACTTGAGATTCTTGATTATTTCTTCTTCGACAGGAGTGTGAACAATGTTGTAAGTTCTTCAGTAGGATCTGAACTTTGTTTGCAGATCTGCGAGATATTTATCAACCTCAGGTTTAAGAGCATTTCTGCTTTTCTCCAAACAGATAGCAATTTCCATCCATTCCGAAACCCTAAACCGAACCAGCGAGTCCAGTCTATCCACCGATCGTGATGCATCCTCTTTTGTGATTGAGAGCCGAATAACTTTGCAGCTTGCAGAAGGTCTGATAACTTTCACGTCGGTGATTTTGTCGAGGCAATGTCGTCGGTTGAGGGATTTTTGGTACCATTCAATGCATTTTGTTTTAATCTCCCCATTTCTCTTTGTCGATCCTTCCAAGGCACTTTCTTGAGCCTTAATAGCTTCGGAGGAAGTTTTATTTAGATTAGCCTCCTCCTCAGCTATTTTCAAGGCAAGCTCAGAATCCTCGTCATGGGCCATCTAGGCTAATTTAGCTGCTTGGATTTCTTCCTCATATAAACCCAGACTCGGAGATGTAATCTTTGGGGGAGGAAGATGAATACCACGACTGTCTGCAGCTTTCTTTATAATAGCATCTTTAAGACGCTTCTCTTTAGCAGCTACTTCTTCCGGTGTAAGTATCTTTTTGCCCTTATCTTTCTTGGGCAATTTCTCCCCCTCAGATTCTTCAATCACTTTGGGGTGATCGGTTCCTTCCTTTTCGACACCCTTCAATTCTGTACCCGCAGCAGAAGATTCTCCCCGACCCGTACTGGAAATAATAATGTGAGGGGTAGTTTGCACCCCCTCAGTTGGTTTCTCCCCCTCAGTACGTGCCGGGGAAGACACACCAACCTTTGCCGACATACGGCCTATACGTCGGTCTATTCGTTCCAAAATCTTGCGGTCCTCCGGAGTAAATGTTGACTCAGTGATGTCGATATCTAGAGACTGAGCATAATACTGAGCGACATCGGCAGGAAGAGAGTCAAGACGCCGATTTATATTCTACAAGGCACTTAGAACTTGAGAATTAATAGAGTCCCGTGTCGAAGCCTACTCCCGAAAACGGATAAGATCCTGATCTCGTGCATTAGAAGCGGCTTTGAGAGCAGCCACCGACATAGTCAAATATGTATTGTTATCATTTAGCTTGATAACCTCTTTAAGAATAATATCAAGAGCATCGGTGTGAGGAGCACATAGATTGTCGATCTATCGGTGCATAACATCTAAGCACCGAAAGATGTCTTTGTTGAGGTTTACACACTCAGAATTATGCTCTTTGACAAGCTGAAGAAGACCGTCAAGAATAGAATTTTGAGTGTCCAGAGAGGCCGAAATTTTTGTATCTCGCATTGTTTTCCTGAGCAACTCATATTTAGTGCCAAGAAAGCATACTTGACAAATTGTATCCAGAATATCGGCAAGCACGTCGGCAGGCAAGGAGATGGGGGGCTGAGGAGCCGAAGAAGTAGGTGCCGACGGTCCCGGTTTGTCGGCTTGAGGAAAAGGAGACTGAGGAGGGTAGATGGTTTTTCGGTAGGAGAGGGTTGTTTTGGAGAGTGTTTCGGTGTAGTTTTGGGGGAAGATATCGGTGATGGTTTCGGTGAAGAGGGTGGTGTTGTAGGCAAGGAGGAGGGACCTACCGAACCTCCTAGAGGAGGAGGAGACGACAGTCGCTCCCTATCGTCAGAAAAGAGGTTATGTAACATACTTGCAGTTGAAATACCGCAATGTGCAATATCATCGGGTGTGACCCCGGATGATAGGTTGTGCTGTGAGAAAGCAGAATGGTGCTCCGGAGAGGAGAGCAATTCATCTTCAACCTCCACATGAGATGGAGGGGAAGGAATAAGATGGGACTCCGAGAGTACAACCAAACCCTTTGAAGAAGATTTGTAGGAGGTGGGTGTGGGTGGTGCAGATCCCCGTGGCCCTAGAGGTGGAAGTTCAACTTCCCCCGATTGTTGAGAATCAGTAGAAGGAGTGTGTGGGTCGGCCGAAGGCTTCCTAAGTCTCTTAGAACGAGACTTAGGTGGGGATTTGTAGTCTCGTCGCTTCTGAGAAGAAGAAGGGAGTATGACTTGGGGAGCCACCGAAGGTTGTTTCGGCGGCATAGTCATTGAAGCAAGTGCGACGGCACCGGTGGCCTTCTTTTTCTTAATGGCCACCGATTTAGATCGGGAAGCTTTTGGGGGAGAGGGGACCACCGTTTTAGAGACACTTGGAGAGAGTGAATGCCTTTCGGTATCACCCTCGTCAAGCGTACCCTAAATTGGATTGGGAGAAGAGATAAAAGAAAGCATACCTGGGGTGAGCGGAGCGTCGGTAGGCTTGACCGACTTAAAAATTGTTTGCTTGCTTATTTGAGAAATAGGCAAGTCAAACTTAATGTACGGCTCAGGTAGTGTTGCATCGGCACTTAGTTGTGCAGAAAGCTTGTGGTTGATGATCAGAGAGATGAATCGGAGGAGAGCCACATTGTGTGTTCTAGGTGGTGTGATGGCAGTGATCAAAGAGTCGAAAAATACCTGAGCGAAATTGATGCGCCTCATAAAGATGAGGGCATGAGCCAGACGGGTGATGGCAGCAGGGGATTGATCCCACCCCGGTGTCTTGTGGGAAAGACAGTAGAGAAGGTGAGAGAAGAAATAGTTCCATACCGCACCCATGTTTTTTCGAAGTAGAGTACCGGAACATTTGGATTTGCCTTCGTGTACGTAGTTGAGAGTGGAAACTACCTATTCGTGTTCTTGCCCAGTGGGGAACGGAGCATATACGTCAAATTCTGGAATTTTCAGAACTGCGCGAACGTCATTCACCCCAAAAGAAAGATCGGGATGTTCTTTGGGAGATAAGATAGAAGCTGAGACCTGATGAGTACCAGAATCGTACTTACAGGTAAGCCAAAAGATACCAAGGAGCACTTGCTCATCTTGGTCGATTATGTGAGAGCATGGCATAATGGAGATCGTTGAAGGAATATAGAGACCTGGTTGAACTCAGGATGATCAAGATCAGCAGATAGGCGAGCAACCTAATTGCATGCGAGGAATGCAAGATTTTCCCGAGATAGAGTAGTGAGCTTGGAAGACTTGGAAGGTTTGGAGGACGTCATGGAAGGGAGAGAGTTGCAGGTTTGTGAATAATTATAGAAGTTGGAGATGAAGATGGTAAAGAATGAAAGGAAAGCGAAGGAGAATTATATATAGGATTAGAAAAGAGAGGGAAAAAAATAAATGAAATTGAATTTCAAAAATCGAGTAATGATGGTACTCAAAACGTGCGAAAATGGGAAAACGTAATAGCCGAAAACGGCTCATGTCAGGGTCGTGGACGTCCCATCAACTGACCCATGAACCCTGAGAATGGGAAAACGTAATAGCCGAAAAGATTGTTGCGGAAAAGAATAACTAACAACTATTCAAATAATCTAACACAAAGAAGACGTTAAGAACACAAAGACTAAATCTTAGAGAGAAAGTTATAGCTATCAACCTGCTTGAAATCTTGCAAAGAGAATTCTTGAGTTGAAAGCATGAGTAGCAAGGTGCTATCTACATCCTTTATATACTATCCAATGCAATGAGTGCAAAAGACATAGATCAATAAAGGCATAGGTGATTGAAATATTGTAAATAAATTATAAGATATTTGATGTGACTTATCACAATAAAAAAGTCAACTTTTGTACTATGAAAGTACAATATCTAAATAAAATATACTTGGGGAAAATCTTTTTGAGATCTTTTAGAAAATAAACGTCTCAATCAAATTTATACCCAAGTGTATATTTTCTCATAGAAGGAAGCTTCCATTCCCATTGTCAGAAGATCATTGGGAATGAGGAAATATGTCAAATCAAGAGGGTTTAACATAAATGATTTTACCGATAAAGGAGTAATCGGTAAGAGGGGAAACTTCCGAAGAAGTGGCATGGGATGCCGAACAAAGGGGATTCGGCAAGGGAAAGGTCTGCCGAATAGGAAATCGGCAGACCAAGCTTAGTTCACTTTGAAGTTCATCTCAATCAGCATAGTAGACTTCCTTCATGTTGAATTCGGTTTGTATTCGATTCACTGATATGTTTATACATAACTAAGCTATTACAAAGAACCATAAATCACAGTACAAAGTTCAAACATCAATAAAGACCAAGGAGAGGTTATCTTTAAATCTTAGATGACCCAACAGTAAGACTCGGTTTTTAAAAACGTGTAATTATTCTTACCCAAATTGAACCATAAATAAAAAATGATAACCAAGGATAGTTAAGGGTTAAACTGTCATTATTCTAAACTTTATATATATATAGTCTTAGGTTCATTTGAGAAATGGAAAATATATGAGAAATAGAGAAGTAATCCTAGCCATTCATATGGACAAGATCGGATTTGACTGGTAAAATATTACGGTTTTGATTGGTCAAAAGTTGCGGCTTTTTTAAAAATAGAAGGACACTTTCGTAATTTTTACAAAATACACGGGCTATGTTCATATATGAACCTGTATAATTCACATATGAACTATGTGTTCATATATGAATCAGTGTAATTCACATTTGAACTCTTTTAACTGATTCATATATGAACATTTGTGATTCATATATGAATTAATTAACTGATTCACATATGAACTAATTAATTATAAGTTCATATATGAATCAGTTGAACTAATTAACATATTCATATATGAACTTTTGTGATTCATATATGAACTAATTAACTGATTCTCATATGAATTAATTAACTGATTCACATATGAACGTATATACGTATAGTTCATATGTGAATCATATAGGTTCGTATATGAACTCATCCCGCGTATTTTACGAAACTACCCCTCTACCTTTTATAGACCATGCAAGGAATTATCCGGTGTTTCGCGGTCAAAGCCGCCAATGTTGACCAAATGAATGGCTAAGATTACTTCTCTATTTCTCATACATTTGTCATTTCTCAAATTAACCTCTCCCTATATATATATATATATATATATATATATATATATATATATATTTGTATATATATTTGTATATTATATTATATGGGGCAGGTTCAAACGAGAAGGTAGTCAATTTGCGAGAATGCGAGAAGGAATATGAGTCACATAATCTATTAATTAAAAAAATACTATAAATAAAAAATAAAAATAATTTTAGTAATTAAGATAATTATAATTTAAAAATTAGGATAATTATCATTTTGAATTAGATAAATCCTTAAAAATCTAATTATATCTTTTAAATTTATTTATTTTTAATTTCAATAAATTCATAATTTTTTTATCAAATTTTATATTTTTTTTTTCTAGATACATTTTTGATAAAAAAATTTATAATTTTCGTAAAATATCACATGTGATATCCACAATGAATTCATTATATTTTTCACAATTTTTTCTCTATTTTTTTAATCACATGTGATTAACTACATTTCACATATAATCCACTATGTGAATTTTTTACATATTACATATGAGAATATACGTCTGAATGCAAAAAATGCATAATCACATGTGATAACATTTTTACATCACCAAAAGATCAATAAATATAAATATACGTAATCATATATGATTAACTAAAATATCTACAAATATCACATGTGATAATATGATATGTGATTAACTTCATTTAACATATAATCCATTATATGAATTTTTGTACATATCACATATGATAATATACGCATGTAAGTGATGCACAATCACACGTGATACTATTTACATCACTAAAAGATCAATAAATATAAATATATGTAATCATATATGATTAATTAAAATATCTACAATTATCACATGTGATAATATGATATGTGATATGTACAAAAAAATCATATAATGGATCATATGTAATATGTAATAGATCATATGTTAAACGAATCTAATCACATGTTATTCAAAATGTAAACGTAGATCCAAAAAAAATGGTAAAAAAGATAATGAATTAATTGTAGATATCACATTTGATATTGATGAAACTTGTGAATTTTATTTATCAAAAGTGTATCTTAAAAAAATGATAAAAAACTTGATAAAATAATTATGAATAAAATAAAAATAAAAATAAATAAATCTCAAAGATATTACGAGATTTTTAAGGATTTATCCAATTTAAAATAGTAATTATCCTAATTTTTAAAATTATTTTCTATTTTCTATTTATGATATTTTTAATTAATAAAATATGTGGCCCATATTCCTTCTCGCCTTCTCGCAAATTAGTTTACTTTTCGCATGATCCTCCCTCTATATTATATTATAATATATATATATATATATATATATATATATATATATATATATATATTAGCAATGTACCCGCGCGATGTTGCGCGGATTAATCCTAATTATGAAACAAATAACTCATTCGTCACTCATTTTTCTTGTTCTTATTATTTTCCTTCACTCTCAATTATATTATAGGTTTGTGTGATTTAATTGCAAACCAGTTATTAAAATAAAGTATTGTTTATTTACAAGATATCTAGGAAAAATCTCAAGAGTGCCAAGTTTCTAAATTCATATATTCAAAACTCGTTAAAAATTTAAAATAATGAGTAAACAAAAACAGACATTACAATTATATTTAAAAATCCACATCCATGGATTCATAATATGATAAGTCACGTGAAACGTTAATCTGTTACCATGCCTTACAAAAAAAATGTAATTATTGTAAATAGAAACATATTGTACCAAACAGGGACATCCTTGGAGAAGGCGGACCGGGAGTACGTAAAAAAAATAGTAGTAAAAAAGATAGTGAATAAGGAACAATATTTTTTAGTATCTAATAAGACGTAAATAATCTCGTATTTTATTAAAAGTGCAAACATGTATTAATTAATTAAATTTCAAAATGAAACATGTAAAATTAACACCCGTTTCATATTATATGATTGCTTATTATTTATCTACGGTTTTTATCTAATAGCAATTTATCTAAGGTTTTTATCTAATACCAAAGTCCAAAACTATTTTATCAGAAAACTTTGGTATATTCTATATCATTTATCTCATACCGACACTTTTGATTATTTCATATGCATGAATTCTATATTTGTATTAAAATATGCTCCATCCGTCTCAAAATAATTGTCTATATTACTATTGGCGGAGGCTAATGACACGCTATACTTTGTTAATGACACACACCCGGGTTGAGCGCTATGAACTCCCCATGCGGTAATAACCTGGGGAGTTCATAGCGCCCAACTCAGGTTCGATTCCCTGCATTCGCAACTTTGTGACCACTAGGTATAACCTCAGGGTTGCATTCTTTAGTAGTCGGTTTCATTGCCAAGGGATTAGTCTGGACCAAAGGCCCAGGACACCCTTTTCCAAAAAAAAAAAAAACATCAAAATCTGCTTTTTACATCTCAATGCATGAATTGACCTGATTTTGACATTAATAAGGGTGCCATTAGCATTGCCCATTACTTTTTTCTTTGTCTTAAAATAAGTGTCCAATTTCAAAAAGTAATGTCCGCTTTCCCATTTTATCCTTAATTATATGATGGAGAAATTTTCTATCTCTATAATTAAGGGTAAATTGGTACTTTGGTTAATTAAAAAGTGTAATAATTAAACTATACTTTAACCGAATCAAACAATTGTTGTTTTGTCAATATTTATATTATATGTAAAGTTGTGGTTGGAGTAAAACCCTAGCAAAAGAGTGTTGATAAGGATACCCAATGAAATCCCACACCCCCTCCTACCATCCTATAACTCCCACACAATTAATTTTATAAGATTTTATTAACATATTTACATTTTATACCCTTATAATTATTTTGTTAGTTTACTTTATGCCTTTTACTTTTCTAATTTTCATTTTACACCATCATATTAACACATATAATCGTATATTAACTAAAATACGTTTAAAAAAAAAATTAATTTTAACAAGTTACACCATTATAATCGTCTTTTCGATACCTCGAAATGAACCTAATATTGAATATTTTTTAATTTAATTATTTTATTATATATTAAAATATGTCAAAAAATACGTTTTAACATATCACATTAACATACAGAATTACGTTGTATTTTGTGGATATCACATGTGATTAATTGTGGATATCACAAATGTCGATTATTTTTGAATATCACATGTCGATTAATGAAAACAGAATCATTCGATATATATATATATATATATATATATATAGAGAGAGAGAGAGAGAGAGAGAGATAGAGAGAGAGAGAGTCGGGTTCAAGCGAGAACAATACCTATTTAAAAGAACACGAGAACGGCAAATCACATACAAAATCATAAGGGATTTTACATTAGCAGGGTCGTTCTCGTGTTCTTTTAAATAGATACCGTTCTCGTTTGATTCTCCCTCTATATATATAATATATGATTTGAAATAAAGTAAAGTAATTGAAAAGAATTTTATCTCAGTCGATATATAATTTTTTTTATCTCATTCGTATTTTTTGACATATTTTAATATATAATAATATAATTAAATAAAAAAATATTCAATATTAGGCTCATTTCGAAGATATCGAAGTGACAATTATAATGTTGTAACTTGTTAAAATATTTTCATTATATTAACACATATAAGCGTATATTAACTAAAATACGTTAAAAAATAATTTTTAATTTTAACAAGTTACACCATTACAATCGTCTCGTCGATACTTTCGAAATGAGCCTAATATTGAATATTTTTTGATTTAGTTATTTTATTATATGTTAAAAAATACGTTTTAACATATCACATTAACATACATAATTACGTTGTATTTTGTGGATATCACTCGTACTCATGAATATGTTGATTTAAATGAATAATCAAATTTGGAATAAAAAAAATACGCAATATATTTATTGTGTTTATTATCTTTATGTTAAAAACTTATGTTCAATGTAATACATTTTCTCTTATTTCCAAAAAAATCGATTAACCAAAGTATAATATATGACATATAATAATATAAGTAAATCAAAAAATATTCCATATTAGGCTCATTTCGAATGTATCGACGAGACGATTATAATGATGTAACTTATTAAAATTAAATTTTTTTAATGTATTTTAGTTAATATACATTTATATGTGTTAAATATAATGAAAATGTAAAATGTAAAAATAAAAGGTATAAAGTAAATCTATTAATTCTGGAGATAATTTCTTTTCATATGTCTGAAAGAGGTTGTATTAACCTTGGGGAAGATTGTTATTATTCGCTAAAGACAGACTTTGAGAAGAATACAATTGTTTGAAGACTAGATGATTAAAGAGAAGATTTAAAGTTCTTCAATGCATCAAAGGAGGAGATTGTCTTGCAAAATCTTTTCAAAAATGATCTTGAATCCAAAGGGAGAGATTGTTAGATCATAAATATGTTGGATACAAGATCAGAGAAGTTTGAAGACTGAAGGTCAAAGCTAAAGTCAACTCTCAGCATCAAAGTCAAAGTCTAGTGTAATAAAGTCAAAGTCAATCTTTGTATTTTTCTGTTTTTATAATAATGTTTGCGCGTTCTGTATTAATCGTGAACAATATCTAGCGCGTTTTATCCCTTGTGTATAAATAGGGATATGACCTTATGTCTTGCGAGTAGTTCCATTATGCAAGTTGAGAGTTTATCTGTTTAGAGAGAGAAAGTTTGTACGTTGATTCAGTGATTGAAATAAAAGTGCTTTAATTGGAAATTCATTGTCATCTTGATCATTGCATTGTTATCTGGGATAACAAAAAATTATGTGGATAACTGGTATGGTTCTTACTACATTTCCTCCAAAAGAACTGTAACTAACAAATCAGGACCCAAATACCAGTGGGTACCAAAAGCTGAATCTGTGTTGTAGGTACCTAAGGTCTAAGGGGGAGAAAGAACCAAGGCTTCTGATTGCTACAGATCAGAACCCGGTCTTCAACGTTAAAAGGGTTGGATTTTGGTCATATCAGATCAAGACCCACACTTAATTGCCAAAAGAGTTGGCTTCTAATTACATCTTATTAGAACCCGCACTTCAATGATTTTCTTCTAAAAAGGATGCTTTAAAGCTCACATCATTCTAGAAGTTTTTGCGTTGAGGGGGAGCTTAATTCTCAAATATTTTTGTTTTGAGGGGGAGAAATGTTGAAACTTTAACAGTTATATTTGCTAGAGAGAAAAGATATGCGCGCTGATATTGTCATATTTTTCTGATGAGTCGACTTTTCACAGGTTATAGGGGGAGAACCTGAGTTTTTGTCACATAACTCAATAGATAATATCTTTAGGGGGAGTTAAGGATATCATACTCAAGGTATATCTTTCTAATCCTTAGACTCCATGACATCAGCTGGCCATGTGTTTCCTATGACAAATACTTGTGGGCTTGTCATTTCTTTATACTTTACCAAGTATTCTTACACACATTGGTCAGTACACTCATTTTCTTGACTTTGTGATTACCACATCTCAAAAGATAAACCATTCGATGGTAATCCTCCCGTTTGAAATTTCATTGTTTGTTTGAAAATCAGACGTCATTTCATTTTCATGTGCTTTCATTGCCAATATGTTTACACACTGTTCGTATAAAGACCTTACGTCTTTGGTCTTCCAAATCTTTGTTCTACATGATTAATAGATCTGATTGTAAAAGAATAATCCTTTTTATCTTCAGCTCTTAAAGGAATCATTGTCAAATTCTTAAAACACTTGATTTCATACTAGTTGTTTTGTGATGCCTTAAATGTTTTAAATGCTCCAATTTCATTCTTATCTTGTCTTGAGCATACATTTACTAACATTGATTTATCGTGTTTTCATGTACAAATGACTGCTGAACAGCATGTCCTCTTAGGAAAATACGGGATTCAATGTGAGCTTATCAGAGCTTCCATGGATTCACACTAACCAGTGTTTCCTACCCCGAAAGTAAGCCTGAGTGATTGAGGGGAGAGGGGTTCATTAAAAATAGAGATGGGGAGAGTGTTGAGTTAAAATGAAAATGAGAATTTGGTTAGAAGTGAGCTCAATTGATTTAAAAGAAAGAGGGTGAGAGATCAGAGTAAAGGAAAAATAAACTATGCACCACATCTTTTCTGAGTCGGGCAGCCACATAATCTATTGTTTCACAGTCTTTGGTGCACAATATTGAAACAGGCAAGTAGCCCATGCCACCTCTTGCATATAACCCCACCATCTACTCATCTTCTTCTCAACAAGAAGATGTTTCATATTTGAATGGGGAAACAACACATACTCTATCTGATTATCACCTGGATAATTCGGATATAGAAAAAGAAGGAAAATTACCCCACCTTCAACACTTTCTCATGCACATTGAGTCTTTGAATAATTTGTTGTTGTCTCAACAAGTTTACATACTTTGAGCAAAAGTTAAAAAGCAATCATCTGTGCTTAATTATTTTATACACATGAACGAGCACACATAAATTTGTTTTCTGTCAGAACGTTCATAGATAACCATGTGTTATTCGATGATTGAATGGAAGTCCTGGGGAGTCTACGTCATAAGCAGCTCCTTATATAGTTACTTCATGTTGCTCAGTAACTTTGTGTTACTGACAGTCACTTCTAACTGTTTCATCTGTTGATTCAGGGTTACAACTCCTAAATTGTTTGAATTTTCAATGATTCAAATACTTACTCTTTACTAATTGACGGTCGAATCAGATTCAGATCGTATTTTGAAGATATTAGTATATTTCTCTATCTGGGGGAGATTGCTATTATTTCCAAAGAGGGAGATATTCATGAAGACTGAACTTAAATGTTGATTTGGGGGAGATAATTCCAAGACTGGCCTTCTTTGAAATGTTTTGATGATGCTGATTCTCAACATTCATCAAAAGGGGGAGAATATTCAAGGATTTCAAAGTCAGATTTGAGTTACTTTGTTCAAGAAAGAAAGTTTGTTGAAGATTGATGAAGGATTCAAGTTTTTTCAAAGATTTCAATGTGTCTGAACCTATCTGAGTTATCAAAAGTCTGACTAAAGATGATCGTCAGAAGGACACTTCATTCTAATTTCAGCAAAAAAGGGAAGGTTACAGTTTCCTGGAAGATGTGAAGACTGTGAAGAGCTACAGGTTTTGAAGCTATTAACGACATATCTGCTACAGTTTTCAAGAGAAGTGAAGACCCAAAGATAATTGCCAAAAAAAAATTTTAATCTTGAATCCAAAGGGGGAGATTGTTGGATTCTAGATTAAAATGTAGAAAGGGGTCTTAATTGTAATTGTCTATAATTTCCTAGGGGGTAATATGTAGTTATATAGGTTTGACCATGCCTTGGTCATGTTGACCTATATAGGGCAATGTTTCTTTGAGAATCCCTAGGGCTTCATTTGAATTATTTCACACACAAGGTAGTGATTACACCAAGAACACACACTCACACTTAGACTTGTGGCAGAAGAGATATATGGCTATTTTAATTCATTCGTCTTGATCATTTATCAGTATTGTGTTGTGTAAACATTTATCAGCTAATATCTGGGCTTAACATCTGAATTCAAGAAAGAGACTCTTCTAGGTTATCTACAATCAATTGGGATTTCTCATAATTTTTCGGCCGCTTATACACCGCAAAAGATTGGCGTTGTTAAACGCAAGAACAAAACTTTAGTCGAAGCTACACGAACTATGTTGGCATATTATGGTCTTCCATTATATCTTTAGGCTGAAGTTGTTGCCACAACATGTTTCACTCAAAATCGGACTATAATCAATAAGAGATTAAATAAGACAGCGTATGAGATCGTAAATAAAAGAAAACCTAATGTTAAATTCCTTCTTGTTTTTGGTTGCAAGTTCTTTATCTAAAATGATTGTGAAAACATTGGCAAAATTGATAAGAAGAAAGACGAAGGCTACTCTCTTGGATATTCCTTGACGTGTCATTTGATGAACACTTGACATTGACTTCTGAACAACTTAATTCAGAACTCAAGCTGAAAGGAAAGGCTTATATTCATGACAGAATAGAACCCGTGTCTACAAAGAATAAGGCTTTTAACTCATCAATTTCTACATCTGAGTTAGATCTTTTATTTTTTGATGCATTCATGGACATATGTTCAGATTTTGATAAATCAAGCGCATCCGCATTAACATTAGAGGTCCCTACAGTAACTGAGAATATTTATAGACCATCTGAACCCATCACAACAACAACTTCAACATGTATAATAACGCCTAATGATTCTGATCAAACTAATCAAGGTTCTGTTTGTGCAGATACCAACTCTGGTCAAAAAGTCCCGAGTACTTCTTCTGTTGCACCAGAAATACAACAGCCAGAATCACCAGTACCTGAAGATGTTCCTGCAATAGTGGACGAATACAATGAGAAACACACGAGAGTTACTGTTCAACCACTTCCTAGTACCACTATATGGACTAGAGATTACCCCTTACACAACATAATTGGTGACGTTAATAGTGGAGTCAAGACCCGTGTAGCGTCTGCGAATTACTGTTTATATACCAGTTTCCTAAGTATCAGAGGCTCTTCAAGATCCTGATTGGATGCTTGCAATGCAAAACGAGCTACTCCAGTTTGAGCAGAACAAGGTCAGGCGACTAATCCCACAACCAAAAGATAAATCTGTGATTGGCACAAAGTGGGTATTTAGGAATAAGAAGGATGAGGTAAGAATTGTAGTGTGAAACAAAGCAAGATTGGTCGCTAAGTGTTATTGAGAGCAGGAAGGCACGACTACGATGAAACTTTTGCCCCTGTTGCAAGGATTGAGACTATTCAGATTTTTCTTAAATACGTAACTCATAAGAATTTCACAGTCTATCAAATGGACGTGAAATCAACATTTTTAAATGGAATACTGCATGAAGAAGTGTATGTTGCACAACCCGAAGGCTTCATTGATCCACAACACCCTGACCACGTCTATGTTCTTGATAAAGCGTTATATGGTCTTAAACAATCCCCAAGAGCATGGTACGAAACTTTAACGCAATTCCTTCTTACTTCTTGTTTTAAGAAAGGTATGATCGATACTACCTTATTCCTAAAGAAACAAGGTGAGGACTTGATCTTAATCCAGATATATCTAGATCTATGGGTCTAAAAATTCTAAATTTTGTAAAAACATTTCAAAAATAATGGAGACTAGGTTTGAGATGAACATGATGGGAGAACTGACATTTTTCCTTGGTCTTCAAGTGAAACAGTCCCCTGATGGTATTTTTATCAACCAGTCCAAATACATTCGTGATATTTTGAAAACTTTAATATGACCGATAGTGCAGAAATGAAAATGCCCATGGCTACTGGCACGCTTCTGGACGCAGATTTAACCGGTAAATCTGTTGATTAGAAAACGTACCGTAGTATGATCATATCATTATTGTATCTTACGGCAAGTAGACCTGATATTATGTTTGCTACTTGTTTCTGTGTGAGATATCAAGCTAATTTGATGGAATCTCATTTTGTAGTCGTGAAACAGATCCTTAGATACTTGAAAGGCACTCTTGAACTAAGCCTTTGGTATCCAAAGGAATCCAGTTTTGATTTAACTACGTTCAAAGATGTTGATCACGCAGGTTGTAAGCTTGATCGAAAGAGCACATCTGGATGATATTTTAGGTGATAAACTTGTAAGTTGGACATCCAAAAGGCAGAACTGTATGTCCACATCCACTGCTGAGGCTGAGTATGTTGCTGCTGCAAGCTGCTATTCTCATGTCTTGTGGGAGAAGACGCAACTAAAAGATTTTGGATAAGCCTACAAGAGACTCCCTATCTATTGTGATTCCAAGAGAGCCATTGCCATAACTTCTAATCCCGTTCAACACTCCAAGACCAAGCATATCGATGTACGTTACCACTTCATCAAGCATCATGTGAAGAAAGGTGATATTGAAATGCATTTTGTACAGACTGACCACCAGTTAGCTGATTTGTTTACCAAGCCTTTAGACGAAAAACACTTTAAGTTTCTAATCAGCAAACTAGGAATGCTCAACATGTCTTCTTAAAAGTCTGTCAATATCTCCTGCATGATTCTAGGAGGAGTAGATCTTGATGTTTACATGTCTAGGGGGAGTTGGAACATTTGCTTATATTTTTCTGATTTACCGACGAAAGAGGAATCATTCTATATGATTACCAAAATCTTTATTGTTATGCAGGTTATCAATCTGTGACGTTGGCTTCTGAATAATTCTGTTCAGAACCCGAACTTATATAATTTTTCTTCTTAAGGATGCTGAAAAGAAACATCATTTTCAGGAAGTTTTTGTTGTCTATTTGAGGGGAAGTTCGTTAAAATTTTCACTGTCATGTTTTTTATGGGGGAGATAGTAGAAAAGAGAAATTAGATAAATTGTTCTATTCATATTGTTCTCTACTAATAGTTTGACTTTTTTATAGATACAGTGGAAGAGTATTTGATGTTTTTGTCAAGAGAGCTTAACTGTTAAATATCCATTTTAGATGGAGTTAAGATTTCTACATTAAAGTATATTATTCTGAATCTTAATCTCTATCATATTTGAAAGATGAATGACTTTTGGGTATGAAAAATGTTTTCTAAAATGTTCAAACCACTTCGTGTTCTAAAAAAGATTTTACGAATTTCGAAGTATGTTTTAAATGTTTTTTATATCGGTACTTTAATGATCAACTGACCGCATGTTTCTGATAATGATATCTTGTGCTTATTTTGTCAAAATAAACTGTTAAGCAACATCAATTTTAGGACAAAATACATGGGAATCAATGTGTACACTTAAAAGACTTCCATGGGTTGACGCTAACTAGTGTTTCCTACCTCGGAAGTTATCCTGAGTGATTGAGGGGAGAGGGTTAAAAGAATAGAGAGTGGATGTGTGTTGAGGTAAAATGTAAAAGAGAGATTGGTTAGAAGTGAGCTCAAATGTTTAAAAAGAAATAGAGTGAGAGATCAGAGTAAAAGAATAATAAACTCTGCACCAAACTTTTTCTGAGTCGGGCAAACACATTATCTGTAGTTTCACAATTGTTTCGTGAACTTCATTGAAAACAAACAACTAGCCCATGTCAAATCTTATATAAAACCCAACTAGTTACTCGTTCTTTTCTCAACAAAAGAATGTTTTATTCTTTAAAGGGGAATCAGCAGATCATCTATCAAATCTTTGTTTGGAAGATGTTGATATTCAAAAAAAAGGAAAGTTGCCCCACCTTCGAACCTCATTCATGCACATTGAGTCTATGTAATTTAAATGCTTCAATCATTGCTACACTTGCACGAGCACACAAGGAATAAGTTTTCTTTTCTTAAATTCATAGAAAATTTCTTTGTGGTTTTTCAATGATTAAATGGAAGTCTTGGGGGAGTGAACATCAAAAAGCTTCTTTCCAATGTGTATCTGTTACACACAGTGGCTCTATGTTACTGACAAGAATATTAACTGATCATTTGTTGATTCAGGGTTACCAATCCTAATTTGTCTGAATTTGAAAAGATTTGGATGAATACATTTTGTGAATTGACGGCTACATGTTCATATCCAATCAGTTGGAGATATTCTTTCATGCGAAGATTGTTAATTCTTATTTTTGGGGAGATTGTTTCTATCTCATGAAGACTGTGCTTATTTTGATATTTGGGAAAGATTTTTTTTCAAAGACTAGAGATGATGTTGAAATGTTTTGATGATTCAAATTTCTCACAATTCATCAAAAAGGAGGAGATAGTTCAAGATTTCAAAGTCAGATTAATGTTGGTTCTATCAAAAAGAGGGAGAAATTGTCAAAGTTTAATTTCAGAACAAAGCAAAGTCAAGAGAAAGTCGTAAAGCTAAAAGAATTCAAGATTCAAATCATAGTTAAGACTGATTATTACTGTGTTGAATAATTTTATGAAAGCTTGTTGCATTTTGTAACAAGTGGGGGAGATTGTTGAAGATGATAAAGTTTTGAAGATTTCAAAGTTTGCTGAAGAAAGATAAAGTTGTTCAAGTTTTGGAGCTGTTAAAGATTTCATTTTGAAGATTTTATAACAAGAATTTTTAATCTTGAATCCAAAGGGGGAGATTGTTGAGTCAAATATTGTATTCAAGATTACATGAGGGGTCAATGTGTAAATGTTGTAAAGTGTAAGGGTTTTGTTGTATTTGTTTGTAAGTCAAAGTATTCGACTTTGACATTTAGTTGAGTTGTAAGGTCAATTCTATTGACCATATAAATAGATTTGTGTCTTTGTAATTAGAACACACATGCACAACACAGAATAGTAACATACAAATTGTAGAGAGAACTCGCATATATGCTTCAGAGAGAATTGCAACAAATAGTTATATGAGTTTATGTAATCTGTGTGATATCAATAAACAATTGATTCTTACCTCTTGTGTGTAACTGATTGAGCTTGGATCTGTGACTATCAACTACCATGATATAATTTGTAAAAAAAATGTATTTTTAATGCATTTTAGTTCATATATGACTATTTATGTTAATGTGATAAAGTTCTAAAATGAAAAATGAAAAAGTAGGGGATTAAAAGTAAAATAACTAATTATAAGGATATAAAATGTTACATTGAATCTTAAAAATAACCGTTTTAACATTTTAATATAGTAGTATAGATAGAACTTATTTTGAAATTATTGACGAAAAGATTATAATGATATAATTTGTAAAAAAAATACATTTTTTATAATGTATTTTAGTTAATCTATGATCATGTATTTTTAATATGATGATGGTGTAAAATGAAAAATTAAAATGTAAGGATTATAAAACAAATTAATTTGTATATATATTCATGATATTTAATAATATTATTAAATCCATAAATATTCAATATTGGGCTCATTTCAAAGGTATTGCCGAGACAATCACAATGGGATAATTTGTAATAAGAATAAATGTATTTTTAATACATTTTAGTTCATATACGATTATTAATGTAAACCATTTAATTGTTAGAAACCGTAGAAACTCATCTACACTGAACCTTCTTTTTTATCAACATGCATGAGTTGGTGGAAATTTTGAATTTTAAATGATGAAAAACAAGAAAAGGGTAACTTTAGAAGACATTTTAAATATTTTAAGTCTGAATTTCAATCAATAAATATTTTATGTAACACCCTAAAATTAGATCAAAATAAAACTTGGAATTTTCGCAATATAACCTCTGAAAGTAGAGGAAACCACCCACCAAGGGTATAATCAACGTCCTAAAAAATTTAAATAACAATAGATGGAAGAAATTCCGGAAATGCCAAGAATAAAAATTCACCAAAAGGGGCTAACTAGATCCCAACGGAGTTCAGGATAGTTTACACAAGAATGGCGTAACAATAGACAAGACATAAACCCAACAACATACTAATTTAGAAAGGATTTGTCTGGATTAACGAGGGTGTCGTTATATCTCTAAAATATATCTTTTTCTCTATTTTCCCAGAAGCACGACTCCTTGTGCTAACCGTAGATCAGTAAACCAATCACGTCCTAGGTGCACCGCTAAGGGAACCAGAGGACCAACAACCACACACCAAGGGTATAATCATTGGTTAAATAATAATGCCACATTTAATGTTACCGGAATCCTCTTGGGTCGCATCAACTTGCAACCAACACATCACACCTGAATACAATTACACAAAAGATCTCTTTTGAGATATGGGGGAGACCCATTTCCATCTAGATGACAAGAACACGTGAGTGTAGTCAAACATAATGTTATTGGGTTACACCTCATGTCCCGGTCTTAGTTTTCATGTCATCTAGACATCTCAACCTCAAACCACCACGTGCCTTTATTGCCAATTCCGTCGAGTTACAAAGCGAAGTAAAATATACATACAGATAAATATGGCCTGAAAGTCACGTCAACACATTAATTACGATTAGCTAGGGATAAGGGCTCGACACACACATACGAGAGGGAGAAAAAGTCTTACCGAAAATCCGGGGAGTTACACCTTACCCATTGTCTCCACCACTTCCATATTAAATGGATCGTCTTCCTCACCCCTCATCGATAATCTTCTCACCCCTTGACTATCATTGACCATCACGAACAAAAGCAGATGCAATATTAACAAATGTTAAATCAACCAAGTACGTTGGAGATAAGATAAGACATATCTTAAGTTGCATCTAGTTTTTCTCAAATCATTCTGTTGGGTCATCTAAGATTTGAAGATGACCTCCCCTTTTCGGCTTATAATTGTATATCTCTAAATGTTGTACATATTCATACTTAGAGTATTTTATGGTTCTTTGTAATAGCTTAGTTGTGCTTTAAATGATTGTTGAAACGAAGACCAACCGAATTCAAACATGAAGTGATTTTATTGATGCAAATCAAGATGAACTTTACAAGTACTTATCTAATCCTTCCGAAGAGAAGCAATACCTTCGGCAGAATCTCTCTTGCCAATACTTCCTTAATGGGTCGGCAGAAATCACATCTGTCGTTCTCCCTCAATCGGCAATCCCTTACCGAAGTTTCGGCAGACAATCTCACTGCCGAATTATCCCCTAATTCGGTGATACCCTTTATAGCAAATCCTCATGATTTGACTATACTTCTTCGTTCCCAATATCTTTCTAATAAAAGGAATCGAACCTTCTATTGCACAGAGGATATTCACTCAAGTTCTAATCTGATAAAGACTTTCTTCAAAAAGATCTCAAATAGATTTTTACTAGGTATATTTTATTGAGATATTATCTTATCATAGTACAAAAGTTCCTTTTTGTATATTGATAAGTCGTTTCATATATCTCATAATTTACTGAAGAAATCTCAAGGATCCACTCAACATATGACAAGTGTCCTTTGCATTCAATGCATTGTGTAGTATAAAAGGATGAAGACCTCCTCCATGAAACTTAAATTTTTTCGCAAAGAGGCTTTAGTGCACTCCAAAGTTGATAACTACTTTCTCTCATCTTCATAGCTTTTTAATCTCTGTGTTTTCTAAGTTGTGTTCTTAAAAGTTTCTAAGTGCAAGAATGTTAGAATAGTTTTACTCTTCTTTTCCGCAACAATCCTTTTTGTTTACTAAGTGTAATTCTTGATATTTTATATATCAATAAAAGAATTAAAAATTAAGTGAAATATTTGAGTATTGTATTCAACCCCCCCCCCCCTCTACAATACTGTTTTGCTTATCAGGAACCAACAAGTGGTATCAGAGCTGGTTGGTTTAATCTAATAGACCAGATCTACGATGACATCATCATCTTCTGCTAAGATTGAGTTCTATTCTCAAAACTCCTTTCCTATAGACAATGGCTCTATAGCCAAACCTCCAAAGTTCAACCCTAACAACTTTTCCTTTATGAAAAGTCGCATGATGTTGTTTCTAGAGGGTGTTGATAGTCGCTTTCTTACTTTACTTCGTGATGGACCCATAATCCTTAAAGTCTGGGATGGATTTCAAAAATCATCCAAAGATAAAGAAAAAGAAAAGGTTAAAGACTAAGATATCTTGTACCAAAGTTCTGATGATTTCTCGGATGAAGAACGAACTTCTGCCACTGGAATGTACATCTTCAAAAAGCCCAAAAACTACACTGAGGAAGACAAGCGTCTTATTAGTCTTGACTCTAGGGTCAGAGCAATAATTTCTCTCTCTATTCCCAATGAAGTGTACCACTATTTGGTAAACCTTTCTACTGCCAAAGAAATGTGGACTACTCTATGTGTTCTTCTGTACGAAGGTGCAGAAGAGGTCAAGAAAAGCAAAAAAGATTTCTCTTGTTCATAAGTACAAACTCTTCTCTCATGAAAAAGGGAGAATATCTCTCTGACTACTACAATCGATTTAACAGTCTTTCAAATGATCTTAAACTTCTAGGAAAATTATATGAAAATGAGGAAGTTTTGTGCAAGTTAATGGATGGTCTTTCGGACTTCTAGGAAAACATCTGTACTTGCATCAAGACAACCATGGATCTTGACAATCTTCCCCTCACTATTCTTTATGGATACCTTTTTAACTATGAGCAAACAAGGATCCAATGGAAAACTATCATCAAATAGATAAAAAGCCCTTCTATGGCTCTTATCGGTGATACTTCCAAGAAATCTATGTACATTCCTCGAATCACCTATCCTTCTAATGAGTCTGACCGAGAAAGTCATGATGACTTAGCTCACCAATTGGAAGCCTATCTTAGTGAGGCTGATGATGATGGTGAAGACAACTCGGTTGAACAAATGACGAAGGATATGGGCATGCTCGCCAACTTCTCAAAGTTCAAAAACAACTTTCCCTCTAACCGTTATAGAACTAACGGAAAATCCTCCTTCTTTTCTTAAAACACAATAGGTAAATCCTATGAGGAATGCTAAGCTTTTGGCAAGAAAGGCCACTTTGCATCTGATTGTAGAAGCAATCCTCCAAGGAGATCCAAATCTAACTCTTCCAACTCCTCTAAAGGAAGAAAAATGAGATCTGCTTCTATAGGTCGATCTTTCTCCCGAAAATCCACTTCTTCCTCTTTCAAAGAAAACATTGATCGAGCTAAGAATTATAAAGCTAAATATAAGAGAGAGAAGGAAAGAAACGAGAACTCTCACCGTAGAGGAAAGGGTTTAATGACCGAGTCCCATGACTGGGCTGATAAACCAACATCTGACAGTAAAAAGGAGATATCAAGCAAGTGTCTCATGGCCAAACTAGACGATATGGCCGAAGTCAAGGATACCGACATGACCATGGCATTGGTCTCTACTGAGTGCTCATCCTCCTCATCTCAAGTCATTGAACATCAACATACATGGTATTTAGACAGTGGATGCTCAAGACATATGACCGACAATAAATCTCTTCTACTTAAATATGTGACTGAAAAAGGACTCACTGTGACTTTTGGTGATAACTCTCGTGGTTCCATTAAAGGTTATGGAACTCTCTCAAATGGGTCTATTACCTTCAACAAAGTTGCCGATTTTGAAGGACTGATGCATAATCTTCTAAGCATCAGTCAGCTATGTGATATGGGATACTTTGTGATTTTTAGAATTGATGACTGTCTCATTGCCGACAGAAACTATCACACTATTCTATCTGGTTCTAGAAATGACAATGTGTATGTCATCAACATGAGTCATAAATCGGCAGAAGAAGAAAGCATATGTTTTATCTCTAAAGACTCTGTCAAAAAGAACTGGCTCTGGCATAAACATCTCTCTCACCTCAACTTCAAGACGTTGAATGCTCTTTCCAATAAAGATCTGGTTGTTGGAATGCCGAAGTTATCCTTTGTTAAAGAAAAGTTGTGTGCAACTTGTGAAAAAGGCAAACTTTCTTCTTTCAAAACCAAGCAGTGTTTCTCTATTACTACCCCTCTGCAGATGCTGCATAAGGATCTATGTGGACTAGTCAGTACTCCAAGTCATGGAGGAAAGAGGTACATTCTTGTAATAGTTGATGAATTTACTCGTTACACTTGGATATCTTTTCTTCGGTACAAAAGTGACATATCTGAAGAAATCATCAACTTTATCAAGAAATATGAAGTGCTCATTGGTCAACTTGTACAATCAGTCAAAAGTGGTACAAAATTCAGAAATGCTATCTTGGAGGCCTTTTTCATTGACAAAGGAATCTCTCAAAACTTTGCAACTGTTAGAACACCACAACAAAATGGTGTGGAAAGGAAGGATAGAACTCTATGTGAAGATGCTCGTTCTATGCTAAGTGAATCCAACCTTCCTACCTATTTTTGGGCTGAAGTTATCAATACAACTTGCTTTACCCAAAATAGATCTGTCATTGTTAAGAGGCAAAACTCCTTATGAAGTCTTTTATGGTCGAAAACCAAACATCAACTTTCTCCATGTTTTCGGTTATGAGTGTTTCATTCTTAATGACCGAGAACATCTTGGGAAATTTGATCCTAAGGCTGATGAGGGAATCTTTATGGGTTATTCTCTTTCTTCTAAAGCCTACAAAGTCTATAGCCTCCGACGGAAATGTATTGATGAGTCAATACATGTGAGATTTGATGATCAAAAGTCATCCTCTCTCTCATGTGATGACAATGAATTATATCAATGGATAACTTCTTGTGTAGGAAAAGACTCTCTATCCCCCTTTTCGGCATATCTCCCTTCTCAAAATAACCAACCTTCTTCCTCATCTCGTACCGAACCTAATCTATAGATTGTAGTATCTGAAATCCCTACCGAACCCATATCTCAAAATGTTCATCATGAACCTACCTATAACTTCCTTACCGAACCCTCTTATTCCTACTCTCCAAAACCACTTCCTGCACCATTTCCACCACCCACTAAGTGGACCAAAGATCACCCCATTGAACAAATTATTGGTGATCAACAAGCAGATGTTCAAACAAGAAGAGGGATTGGTAACATTTGTCTCTATGTGAATTTTCTCTCCTTCAAAGAACCGAATAAAATTGAAGAAGCTCTGGTTGATCCATGTTGGATAACTGCCATGCAAGAAGAGCTTTCTCAGTTTGAAAGAAACAAGGTCTGGAGACTTGTTACTCGTCCTTCAGGAAAAACTATCATTGGTATTAAGTGGGTATTTCAGAAACAATATGGATGAGGAGGGTATTGTCATTCAAAACAAGTCTAGACTTGTTGCCCAAGGATACAGACAGGAGGAAGGGATTGATTGGGATGAAACCATTGCTCTTGTTGCCAGACTTGAAGCAATAAGAATCTTCCTAGCTCATGCTGCTCATAAAAACTTTCGAGCTTTTCAGATGGATGTCAAAAGTGCTTTTCTTAATGGAGAGCTTGCTGAAGAAGTCTATGTGGAGCAACCTCCTGGCTTTGAAGATCCTTCTCATCCAGACTATGTGTTCAAGCTGGATAAGGCCCTCTATGGTCTTAAACAGGCTCCTCGTGCATGGTATGATACTCTGTCTGACTTTCTTCTCTCCAACAAATATACCCGAGGTAAAATTGATAATACTCTTTTTCTCAAGAAGACTAGAGATAATATCGTTCTTGTTCAGATCTATGTGGACGATATCATTTTTGGTGCTACTGACGAATCTCTTTGTTAGGAGTTTGCCTCTCTCATGAAGAGCAAGTATGAGATTAGCATGATGGGTGAGCTAACATTATTTCTTCGTTTTCAAATTAAGAAAACTTCTGAGGGAACTTTTATAAATCAAAGTAAATATATTTGTGACCTCCTCAAGAAGTTCAATTTTGAATATTGCTCTACCATGAAAACTCCCATGGCACCACCTCTTAAAATTCTTGTTCATCCAGCTGGTAAATCAGTTGACATCACTAATTATAGAGGAATGATTGGTTCTCTTCTTTATCTTACTGCTAGCAGACCAGATATTATGTTTGTTACCTATCTATGTGCGCGTTATCAGGCCAATCCTAAGGAATCTCATTTGGCAGCCATAAAAAGCATCTTCTAGTATCTAAAAGGTACCATGAATCGGGGTCTTTGGTACCCTAAAGACTCAGGTTTTGATCTAATTGGCCATTCATATTCTGACTTTGCAGGATCTAAAGTAGACAGGAAGAGCACAATTGGAAGCTGCCAATTACAACGTGGAAATTTGGTCAGTTGGTCCAACAAGAAACAACATTCAGTCTCCACTTCTACTGCTCAGGTTGAATATGTTGCAGCAGGGAGTTGTTGTGCTCAAATCTTGTGGATGAAGAATCAGCTACAAGATTATGATCAGTTCTATTCATGGGTGCCCATCCTGTGTGACAATTCATGTGCAATAGCCATTGCGAACAACCTGGTGCTTCACTCCAGGTCTAAGCACATAGACATCAAATATCATTTTATCAGAGATCACATCTCTAAAGGAGATATTGAACTGCACTTTATCCCCACTGACTTTCAGTTGGCATATCTCTTCACTAAACCTCTGGATGAAGCAAGATTCAACTTCCTGATTGGATCACTAGGTATGTTAAATTTTGAGTAATTTTTTTACCGAAATTCTCCTTTCGGTAAGCATCCTTCCACCAAATTTCTTCTTTCGGCACCCATCATCGCTTTACCGAATTCTCCATTATTGGTAAGATTGATGACTACCGAATCTCTATATTTTGGCACGTCTCATCCTTACCGTATCTTTTTGATAAAGACCCTCACTTATCGAACTTCTCCTTGCCAAAATCCTTATTTTGGTAACAATCACCTATCGAAATCCATTGCTTATGTGTTTTGAGCTTATCCTCTTTTCTACCGAAATCCTTTCGGTACCTCTGTCTTTCCCAATCCCTTTATGCCATGTGTCATGATTGGACTAGCGTGTCAGGGAAACGACGTTTTGCACTCCCCACGCTCCTGACACTCAACCATTTTCACCTATTCCACTTCCCCACTACCCTATACCCCACTATCATCATTATCCTTTAAAATTAATTTAATTTCATTAAATGATTTTTGAAATCAGTTTTCCCTCTAACTATATATATCTCTTGTAATTTTTTTTACCTTCTCTCGCCTTTCTTACGAACCAAGAAAATCTGTAACTTTCTCTTCTTTAAGCATTCATCAATGGCATCTTCAAAGTCTTCCAAGGCCAGCAAGCACACCCCTCTCACTAGGGAATCCCTTCTCTTTTTTACGTGCAACCACATTGCACGTCTCGGTGCTGATATCGATCATCCTGAATTCAACCAAGTCTCTACCTTTCTCCAAACATATCCTCTACAATATGCTCTCACTGCTCCTCCCAAAATGAGCAAAATGTTGCTTGGGAGCTTCTGCATACTACGAAGAGAGTCACACTGTTTCCGCCTCCATTCTATCTGATTCCAAACACCCTGATCTCACGTTTGGGGTTGATGATGTTCTAGAAATTCTTCAACTCCTTGTCTTCACCCCATATGCCATCTTTCCTACTAATCACAAACAAGAAGAGGTAGTAATTGAGGCTCTCAACTACATTCACGATGGAAAGAGCAAAGGAACCGGGACTCTTCTCCGCAAGAACATGAGCGGAGTATGGAATTTTTTTTTCTCTTATCTCATCTATTGCATACCCGATAAGACCTCCGGGTGGGATCAATCTCCTGCTCATGTGACTAGATTGGCCCATGCCCTCATGTTTGTTCGTCCAATCAACTTTACTCAAGTTATTTTCGACTCCATTACCACGGTGATCACTCTACCTCATTCTCCACATGTGGCTCTTCCACGTTTCTTGTTGCTGATCATCAACCACAAGCTGAAAGCTTTCCTTGATGTCGATGCCAAACTACCAGAGCCGACCATCTCGTATGATCTATGTAATAACCGTGTTGAAATTTGATTAAATTATGAAGTTGGGTGTAAGTTCTTGAAAGTCGATAGTGGAAGGGGGGCTAAAGTGAAATATTGGGAAAAAAAGGGTTTAACCCTAAAAGACCCATTCTCCTTTCATTGTTGGCGGCTAGAGTATTGATCGAGAGAAAGGGCAGGGAGCAAGGTCTTGGGAGATTGAAAAAGAGAAAGAATTTGAAGGAGATTGGCATCTTAGCTTCTTGAAGGTAAGATTTCTTAGTCAGTATTTTTCCTATTATGAATTTGTAGATTGAGTAAGACCCCTCTTTAAAGGTTAGAATCTGAAGTTTCATTTGTTTGGTTTGAGTATGAAATGATTGAAAACCTTCTTCTTGCTCCTTAAATCATTCTAATGATTGTACATGATAATGGGTTGATTATTGATGATTGGGATCCAAATCCTATATATAAATTGATAAATTTAAATCAGTGAGATTAAGGAGTTTTGGGGTTTGTTCAAGGTCTAGGGTTCGCATAAAACCCTTAATCGCCTCTGGGTGAGAATAGTACGATCGGGAGAACTCGGGAGACGAGCACCCGGTGGTGGTTGAAGTCCTGGGTGGTGGAAGTACCAGGGGCGCCCCAGACAGCGATACCCCGGGGATGGTTGGCCCCGGGATACGGGAGACCCCGGGGTGGGGTCGAGTAACCCAAGTCGTGACCCCGGGAGGCGGGGGAGTCTGGGGAGGAGTTGGAAACCCGGGTCATGACCGAAAGGTGGGGAGCCCGGGGTTTGTCTTACCCGGGTGGATTAACACCAGGAGTCGAAGGCGCCCGGATGAGGGTTTTTCTGTCCAGTGTATCTGTTTGGATAATTGTTGGTTTTGGGTAGTCCAATTTGGGAGTGTCATTATTTAAGTTCGAGAGAGAGTGAGAGGGAGAAAGTAATCACCTCTTATTAGTTACCTTTCCAAAGGGGTTTCTTACCGACTTATCGGTGTTTTCGTAGGTTGTGAGATCGTTAGAGCACGTAACTAAGCAAGGACCAAAGGTGAGTTTTTCTAACGAAATGCTTTGTGGTATTAAAGTTGTTAAGTACATGTTAAAGTTACTTTAAAGCATTTTATATTTTACGTGGGCTTTATACATGCGAGCTTTCTTTTATACATGGTTTATGCTTTTGATGTTGATTAAATGTTTGCATACATTATTGTGAGTTGTATGGCCAAAGTCGAGGGGTGTGGCCCACCTGTGCTCGTACCGGGGGGGGGGGTGTCCCATTTATGCCAATTGGGGGGGGGTGTCCCAGCTAAGACAGTATGAGCCAGACACAATGTTACTTTCAAGTGACGGTAGTGTGTGCCGAAAGCGAGTTTTCGGAGTGGTTATGTTTATAAGACTTAATGGGTTGAGTTTTATCATAAAATTTTATGTATTATGTATTTTGAACTGTCTTTTGAGGGGACCCACTAGACCTTCGGTCTAACACTCGCTCTTTCAAAAACTAAAAACCTTTTCAGGACGCCACGTGGTAAGAGGCTCGGGCAAGGGTAAGGAGAAGATGTGATTTGGTGTCAGATTAGAAGACCTCCTTTTTGTATATTTTTCCCTTTTGTTCTCAGTTGTGTATAGGTTGCCTTACCGCAAACCATGAGATTTTAACTGTTGACTTGGGGCCATTTTTGGCATGAATTTTTTATATCGATATTATGCTTAGTTAGTATTTGTTTGGGTTGTTACAATTGGTATCAGAGCCATAGTTTAAGGGATCTAGGTGACCGTACGGGCCTAGACTTAAACTAGGGAAGTATAACACAACTGAGAAATGGGATGGCCTTAGGAAGACGAGTGATAGGGTAGTAAGGACTAGCACGTAACGTAAATATGGATTTACATCTGGCTAGTCTAATTGTGAATTTATAGGTACATGTGTGTGCTTAACTTGCCTTATTGCGTTGGACCTATCGTATTGAATGTTGTATGTTTATGTCTTATCTGTAGTCATGTCGGAGTGGGTAACAAGGAGTAGATCGGTAACGGTAGTTGAGGCAACACCGGTGAATGAAGCTGTTGTGGATGGGCTTGTAGTTCTTCCTCGGCCGTCTGCCACTCGGTGAAAGGGTCGTGGCCGACCTAAGGGGAAAGAAAAAACGACCCGAAAGGCGGCTACTCAAGTGGGTGAACCGGAAACAGGAATTCAGGGGAGGAAAATGACACGTGTTGCCCGACGAGCAAGAAGTGTGGAACTGGTGGCTGAGAAAGAGTTCTCCCTTCAATAGAGTTTAGTTGCGGTAAGAGGAAGAAGACCGACGAGGAGCTGTGGTGGAGGTCGGGCCCAAGCATTTGTAACTCAAGAGACCTTCGCTACTGAAATGGGGAATTTATAGGAAACACTGCAAGCTTTATTGGCTCATGAGAATAGGGAAACATCGAGCAGTAAGGAGAAGAGTGAAGAGAAGGACACGTCTGAGATGTCGGAACCACCGGTTACTGGGATGGGCAGTCACTCACTATCAACCTCGGTTGTAGTTGCTATTACGTCGTCAGAGAAGAGGTGTAGCTACAAATCCTTTATGGCATGAAAACCCCCTGTCTTTAAGGGGGAATGCGACCCAATTGTGGTTATCAAGTGGATCGGCGAGATGGAATTGGCCTTCGACACCAGTAAGTGCGCTGAAGAGGACAAGGTTGTATTTTCATTATCCATGCCGAGGGACAATGCCGTGTTTTGGTGGGAGGCGGAAACTGGAGGCAAAGGTTCAAAGGCGGCCAAAGGGATGGCTTAGTAGACGTTTGTTGCCAAGTTCAAACAACAATTTTGTCCTCTAACAGCAGTGAAGAAATTGGAGGAGAAGTTCCTGAACATGGAACAAGGAGAGATGACGCTTCGAGAGTACACAACTAAGTTTCTCTAAATGGTTCATTTTTCCGAAATTTATGTATCAAATGAGAAGTGGCAAGTGGATAGGTATCTGTTTGGGCTAAGGAGTAATATCCGGGAGTTGGCGGACGCGTAAGAACCTACCACTTTTTAAGCGGTCGTCAACGTGGAGGAGATGACTAAGAAAGACATAGCGCGTCAAATGTCGGAAAGGGGCAGTGAAAATAGGAAATGGGAAGGGCCAGTTCGTGACTCAAAGATAATTAAAGGTGTAAGATCTGATCAGCAGGAAACTCCAAGGTTTGAGATTAAGCTGTGCAGTAAGTGTAATCGCATGCATAAAGGGGAATGCTTTATGGATCGTGAAGGTTGCTTTAAATGTGGGAAGTCGGGGCATATGGCTCGGGAATATCAGGAGCCAAGGACTTGTTATCATTGTGGTTCTCCAGATCACATTAAAACCGATTGTCCGCAGTTGAAGAAGGGAGCAGTCGTGGGATTTGGAGGAAAAGGAGGAGAAAGGAAGGTGGATCCAGCTCGGGCGAGGCCTAGGGAATTTAACATGACGGTGGAGGAGGCGCTGGAAACAACGGATGTGGTAACAGGTACTTTCCCTATAGACTCTATTTTTGTTAAGATGTTGTTCGATTCAGGTGCAATCCGTTCGTTTGTGTCACTGAACTTTGTTCATAATTTGCATGTGAAACCCAAGAGGCTTAGTCATGGTTTTGAGGTGGAAGTAGCAAATTATAGTCGAGTCTTAGTGGGGGAAGTATACTAAGGGTGTAGAATTGACATCGACGGTCATTCATTCCCATTACGGCTATACCCGATGGGTATGGGGGAATTTGTTGTTATCGTGGGGATGGACTGGTTGGCGTCTAATCATGTTAATATAGTCTTTAATAAGAAGTTGATCCATATAGATTTACCTGATAATGAAGAGTTAGTAGTATATGGCGACCATTGGAACAGAAAGTCATGTTTGATCTTGTTGATCAAGGCTAGATTGTGTATGGGGAAAGGGTACATAGGATTCTTAGTGTACGTTTTAGACGCTAAAAAGGAGAAGAAGGGATTGGTGTCGGTTCCGGTAGTAAGAGAATATTCAGAGGTGTTTCTAGAAGATTTAACCACTTTACCGCCGGATCGACAAGTGGAATTGCGAATAGACCTGATGCCAGGAGTGGCACCTATTGCAAGAGCGCCCTACCGTTTAGCACTGACCGAAATGAAGGAGATGATGACTCAACTGTAAGAGATGCTCGATAAGGGGTTTATTCTTCCCAGTACCTCACCGTGGGGAGCGCCGGTATTGTTTGTTAAGAAGAAGGACGGGTCTATGCGGATATGCATAGACTACCACGAGTTTAATAAAGTAACTGTCAAGAATAAGTACCCGCTTTCCATAATTGATGATCTTTTTGATCAGCTGCAAGGAGCGAGCTAATTTTCGAAGATAGACCTGCGATCGGTCCATCATCAACTAAAAATGAGGGAGGAGGATATGCCTAAGACTGCCTTTCGTACAAGATATGGGCACTATGAGCTCTTAGTCATGCCCTTTGGTTGACTAACGCGCCAGCAGTATTCATGGACTTGATGAATAGAGTGTATAGCCCACTCTTGGACAAATGTGTCATTGTCTTTATTGATGACATACTAATTTATTCACGGTCCATGAGTGACCATGAGTCACACCTGTGAGCGATATTGAAATTGCTTAAACGCGAGAGGTTGTATGTCAAATTCTCGAAATGTGAATTTTGGTTAAGGGAGGTGCAATTTCTAGGACACGTGGTGTCGGAAGATGGAATTAAGGTTGATCCGGCTAAGATTGAGGCTATCAAAGGTTGGGAAGCGCCAAAACCGCCATTATAAGTAAGAAGTTCCCTTGGATTGGCGGGCTATTATCGAAAGTTCATCCAGGACTTATCGAGGATAGCCATACCGTTAACGGTTCTAACAAGGAAGAACATCAAATTTGTGTGGGCAGAGGCTCAAGAGAATGCATTCAGTAAATTGAAGGAATGCCTGAGTAGTGCATCTATCTTATCTTTACCCAACGGGACTGAAGGATTTGTGATCTACAACAATGCTTCAAAGTTGGGTCTAGGGTGCGTGTTAATGGTAGAAGGAAAAGTGATTGCCTACGCGTCCTGCCAGTTGAAAGAGCATGAGAAGAACTACCCGATGCATGATCTGGAGCTGGCAGCGGTAGTTTTCGCCTTGAAGATTTGGAGGCATTACCTGTATGGGGTTAAGTGTCATATTTAAACTGACCACAAGAGCCTTCAACTTTTATTCAACCAGAAAGAGCTCGATATGATGCAGCATAGATGGATGGAACTATTAAGCGATTATGATTGCGAGATTTTTTACCATCCGGGTAAAGCCAATGTAGTGGTCGACGCCTTGAGTCAGAAAGAGCATGGCGATGCAACGAAGGTAGTAGCGTTTCGAGTCGAGGCAACTTCCACCTTCTTGGAGGAAGTCAAGAGTCTACAAAAGTAAGCGCTCTTAGAAGAGAACTTGAAGAGCGAAAGAATAGTCGGAATTGTAAATTCGCTAACCATTGATAGTCGTGGAGTGAGATGTTTTGGTGATCAGGTGTGGATCCCGATACTGGGCGACCTTCGGAAGAGAGTGTTGGAAAAAGCGCATAAGTCCCGCTATTATATTCATCTGGGAATCAACAAAATGTATCGAGACCTGAAGCAAAGCTATTGGTAACCAAGTTTGAAGAAAGATATCGCTTACTTCATCGAGCGATGTCTGACGTGTCTAAAGGTGAAAGCGGAGCATCAAAGACCTTACAGGGAGCTTCAGACTTTGAATATACCGGTATGGAAGTGGGATGAGATCGCGATGGACTTTGTTACCGGATTGCCGCGATCACTTATGGGGCACGATGCCATTTGGGTGATAGTGGATCGACTCAGAAAATTAGCTCATTTCCTACCGATTAAGGAGACGTATTCGTTAGAGAAATTGGCTAAGTTGTATATAGACGAAATAGTGTCTACGCATGGAGTGTCGTCGTCTATAGTTTCAGATCGGGACGGTCGATTCACTCATCTTTTTGGAGAAGTTTACAAAGAGAGTTGGGTTCGCAACTCAAGTTAAGCACCGCCTATCACCCTCAATCGGATGGCCAAAGCAAGAGGACCATACAAACACTGGAAGACATGCTTCGAGCATGTGTGATCGACTTCAAGGGTTCATGGGAAGTTCACCTACCATTGATAGAGTTCTCCTATGATAGCAGTTATCACGCCAGTATTCAAGCAGCACCCTTCAAAGCATTGTACAGTCGCAAATGTAGAACACCTTTGTGTTGGAACAAGGTGAGAGAACGACAATTGACAGGTCCGGAGATTGTTCAAGTGACGGCTGATAAGGTGAACCAAATTCAAGAAAGGCTGAGACCGGCACAAGACCGACAAAGGATGTACGCGAATAAGCGAAGGAAACCCATCGAATTCCATGTGGGGGACTTGGTTATGTTAAAAGTATCGCCTTGGAAGGGAGTACTCCAATTCGGAAAAAAGGGTAAGTTGAAGACGAGATTTGTTGGACCGTTTACTATCCTGGAACGTGTTGGAGAAGTAGCGTACAAACTAGACTTACCCGAGGAGCTGCGAGGAATCCACCCCACGTTCCACGTGTCAAATCTGAAGAAGTGTTTGGCATAAACCGACGAGTAGTACAGTTGGAGGATATCCACGTGGATGAAAAGATGAGTTACATCGAAGAACCGGTGTCCATTTTGGACTACAAAGTGAAGAAGCTGAGGAATAAAGAGATCCGTTTGGTAAAGGTTCAATGGAAATTCCACAAGGGGCAAGAGGCAACATGGGAAGTGGATGTGGACATGAGGTCCCAACATCCCAGTCTGTTCAATGAAGGAATTATGGGGACAAAATTCTTTTGAGGGAGGTATATTGTAATAATCGTGTTGAAATTTGATTAAGTTATGAAGTTGGGTGTATGTTCTTCAATGTCGATAGTGGAAGGGGGCTAAAGTGAAATATTGGGTAAAAAGGGGTTTAACCCTAAAAGATCCATTCTCCTTTCATTGTTGGCGGCTGGAGTATTGATAGAGAGAAAGGGAAGGGATCAAGGTCTTGGGAGATTGAAAAAGAGAAGATTTTGAAGGAGATTGGCATGTTAGCTTCTTCAAGGTAAGATTTATAAGTCAGTATTTTTCCTATTATGAATTTGTAGATTGAGTAAGACCCCTCTTTAATGGGTGGAGTCTAATGTTTCATTTGTTAGGTTTGAGTATGAAATGATTGAAAACCCTCTTCTTACTCCTTAAAATCATTCTAATTATTTGAGATGATAATGGGTTGATTATTGATGATTGGGATCCAAAGGCTATATAAATTGATAAATTTAAATCAGTAGGATTAAGGAGTTTTGGGGTTTCTTCGAGGTTTGGGGTTCGCACAAAACCTTTAATCGCCTCCGGGTGAGAATAGTACGACCAGGTGAACTTGGGAGACGAGCGCACGGTGGTGGAAGTCCCGGGCGGCAGGACGTATCGGGGGTGTCCCGGATAGTGAGACCCCAAGGATGGTTGGCCCCGGGAGACGGGAGACCCCGGGGTGGGGTCGAGTAACCCGGGTCGTGACCCCGAGAGGTGGGAGAGCCTAGGGGGAATTGGGAACCCAGGTTATGACCGCGAGGCGGGGAGCCTGGGGTTTGTGTTACCTGGGTGGATTATCCCTGGGATTCGGAGGCGCCCAGGTGAGGGTTTTTCTGTCCAGTGTGTCTGTTTGGATAATTGTTGGTTTTGGGTTGTCCAATTTAGGAGCGTGACTATTTAAGTTCAAGAGAGAGTGAGAGGGAGAAAGTAATCACCTCTCATTAGTTATCCTTCCAAAGGGTTGTCTTACCGACTTATCGGTGTTATCGTAGGTTGTGAGATCATTAGAGCACGAAACTAAGCAAGGACCAAAGGTGAGTTTTTCTAACGAAATGATTTGTGGTATTAAAGTGGTTAAATAAATGTGAAAGTTACTTTAAAGAATTTTATTTTTTACGTGGGCTTTCTTTTATACATGGTTTATGTTTTTGATGTTGATTAAATGTATGCATACATTATTGTAAGTTGTATGGCCAAAGCCGGGGGGTGTGGCCCGCTTGTACTCGTACTAGGGGGTGTGTCTCGTTTATGCCAATTGGGTAGGGTATCCCAGCTAAGTCAGTATGAGCTAGACACGCTGTTACTTTCGAATGATGGTAGTGTGTGCTGAAAGCGAGTTTTCGAAGTGGTTATGTTTATAAGACTTAATGGGTTGAGTTTTATCATAAACGTTTCTGTATTATGTATTTTGAACTGTCTTTTGAGGGGACTCACTCTACCTTCGGTCTAACCCTCGCTCTTTCAAAAACTAAAAACCTTTTCAGGACGCCGTGAGGTAAGAGGCTCCGGCAAGGGTAAGGAGAAGATGTGATTTGGTGCCGGATTAGAAGACCTCCTTTTTGTTTATTTTTCCTTTTTGTTCTCAGTTGTGTAATAGGTTTCCTTACCGCAAGCCTTGAGATTTTAATTGTTGACTTTGGGTCGTTTTTTGCATGAATTTCTTATATCGATATTATGCTTAGATAGTATTTGTTTGGGTTGTTACAATCTGCCGATCAATTAAGTCGACAAACATGTTCTAAACAAGGGAGCCAATACAACGGACAAGCCTCTAACTCGAGATATGATTTCTTTCGCTACATCTCCCGATCCGGTTTGGGGTGCCCCTATGGAGTTGGATGCTGAGAGGCCCCATCATCCACCGGGTACCAACATTTCGTTGGCCCTTATTTCTTCTTCTAGAGCAAAATCGCTAGCCACTAAAAAGAAACAAACCAAGGCTACCGGTGCCGCCTCACTTGCTTACATGACACTGCCTCTCACACAACCTTCAGAGGCTACCCATGTCAAATCCCCTTCTTAACTTAAGCGATGAGATTCTAAATCCCCTCCTAACTCTCGTTCTAAGAAACTTAGAAAACCATTTTTGGCCAAGCCTACACTCCTTCTTACGATTCTCAAAATTCGGTTGATGTTGAAATTCTACAACTTGGGCCAGGGGAATCTGTTATCCCAAAACCTACCTCCTCCATTCCTTCTAAAAAAGGTTTGGTTATACAATCGGGGACCCACACTAAACTCTCATCACCATTTCGTTTGGTTGATGAGGATGAATTGGCCTCCTCCCCGGACCAACGTCTTTCTTCTCCACCACACGGCCTTTTACCCGGGACCGGTCCCAATGATATTGCACAATTCGATGACGAATCAGCCATTCCAGAGATCGGTTATAAGGATCAACAGGATTTTCTGGAAATGTTGTTCATAGACACTACATCCTTTGATGCTATAGAACAGGTTTCTCCCTCTCCCCCAATAATTCAAGAATCGGTAGTACTAATTTCTGCCGAAAAGCCATCTTCAAGGAATAAACCCTCACCAAAAAATCCCTCACCGAAAAAGCCATCACCCTCCCCAAAATCCACTCCTAAACACTCACCTCACCCTCATCCTCCACCGGTTCATCACCTGACTTTCCCCATAAACGACAACCTCTTGCCCCCCACCGAACTCTTCCTTACCACCCACCGACCCCCAACTGCCGATAGACTAAGCACTTCGGCACCACCACCACCTCCTCCACCATACGTTCCCAATTCCTCTTAACCTCATCTATCAATTCCCCCAGAGGTGCTTGCCGACATTCTCGACACCAATCGACAGCACCGCATGCTTGGCACTCAATTTACCAACCTTCATAAGGAGTTTCATAATTTTACTACTATGACGGGTCATCGTGTTACGATCCTTGAGCAGGATGCTATTAGGGACAAGCAGTTGTCTCATGATCTTGAAGTCAACAACACCTCCCTTGTCGAACTGCTCCACATCATCAAGGAATACAATACTGAACTTCTTCGTGTTCAGTCTTCTTTCTTCACTTGCATAGATGTCATGCAAGATGATCTCTATGGCTTAGCAGATCCTTTTGGTGATGCCTTGGCCGCCATCTTTCAACACTTAGAGAAACTCATCCAGGAAAATGGCAATCTGACAATTTCTGTTGCTGCTCTCAAAGCGGCTTCTGATGCTCGGGATCAGGTGTTGGCCTCTTTTCGGCACCAGGCCAACACTTAGGATACCATCAATGCACAGCTTGTTGAGGCTCTCTCTTAAATCAACAAAAATATGGATCATCTACCCTAATCGGTTGCTCGGTATCAAAATGAGGAATGGGATATTGATCTTGGGGACGCTATCTTTGGAGGTCCCGATCGGGCCTGCCTTCGCCTTATCGATAGGCATGTGGGCCGAGTGTCGGCCAAAGCAAGTCTATCTTCTCCGACACACAGTGAGGGAGAGAAACGGGTTGAGAGGAGCAAAATACCTCCAAGGTTAAAATATCCACTGTAAACCATGAAGAAGTCGCTCAAAAATCTCCCAGGGAAATTCGGCAGGTTGATCGGCAGGAACCACCTAGCATTGAGGGGGAGAAGATGAAAAAGAGGGAACCGATAATTCGTCTGCTGCCGATTCCATTAAAGGTGAGAGGACCGACTTTTTTTCTGAAAGGTCGACGAGTCTGAAAGGGAGGAGCCGAAGAAAGACAAAGGCAAACAAAAACTCACACCAGAGGAGGAAGCTGCCAGAATCAAGCGACTTAAGGACGCTAGAACAAAGTGGTTTGCTGATGGTGGTGGTTTGAAACTTTCACCTCCCTAGAAGACTATTTCTTCTCATATTAGGCTGTCGGCTGAGGAGCTCAAGAAAGTTGAGCTAACTCAAACTGATCTTGACAAAACAAATGAGCTAGCTTGAAAGTTGGGTGAAGAGGAAGCTGAGATAGCCAAGGTTTCGGTTGATGCCATTGGAGCTCAGGAAATGGAGCATGGTGTTTTAGAGAAATCGGCTAAAAACTCTGAAGAAACCAAGGAGAAATGCATCAAATGTTATCACTCTACCATCTCCAACCAAAGATCCTCCTCTAAAATTGTTAATGTCAAAACCATCAAACATTTAAAAGATGGCGACTTTGTTCATCTAAATATCATAAGGGAGGATCTATAAAGACGAATTGAGAGTCTTGATTGGCTCAAAATGTTCGGTCTTACCGAATGGTTATAGATTATGGATTGCATGCACAAGAGTAGGAATGCTCTCAGAACCGAAGTGGAGAAGGTCATAATTGAACTTCAAAACAGATTCAACTCCTACCAAAGAAAATACAAAATTGTGGAAACTCCTACCGAAGAGGAGTTCATTGCTAAACTTAGGGCCGAAAATCCTCCTCCATCCTCCTCTAAACCGAAGTTCAGGTCCTCCAAGAAGGAAGAAGTGTTTCACTGATGGCCAAGGAAGGAAAAGTTCCAAACACTTCCAACCTTGACCTATCAATACCGACCTTGGTACCTCAGCTTTCTACTACTATCATTCTTAATCCTACCTATGGGATATTATTTAATGATGGCTTCGGCCAAATTCGTTTCTTCAAAGCCGAACAGATCCCTCTCGCCGACAACATCTTTCGTGGTGGGATTCTTCAAATCATTCCTATAGGTACTCATGTTATGGATCTCTACAAAGTTGTTACATATGAATTAAAGAAGAGAGATTCCACTCCACACATTCCTTTTGGAGAATCCTAGTTTATCTTTTTTATTTTCAAATTGTACTTAGTTTCATTTTGGTTTGTCTTGTAATCTTCTCACAAGATTAATATAAGTACAATTTTTTAAGTAAATAGTGTGTATAGTGCATTAATTCATTCTTTTATACTTGTAAATGTCGAATACTCTAAATAATCCAAAAAGAAACAAAAAGAATGGTCTATGTGAAAAAGAACCCAAAAGAGTAAGTACAGGGTCAAAATGCATTATTCATGTAACTATCTCTTTTGTCTAAGTATGGGATGTCATCATCAAATAGGGGGAGATTGTTGGGTCATCAATGATTTGAAGATGACCTCCCCTTTTCGGCTTATAATTGTATATCTGGAAAATGTTGTGCATATTCAAACTTAGGGGTCGTTTGGTTTGCGGA
Organism: Arctium minus; assembly: GCA_954870635.1. NCBI lineage: Eukaryota > Viridiplantae > Streptophyta > Magnoliopsida > Asterales > Asteraceae > Arctium > Arctium minus. The sequence goes on along the minus strand of OX941084.1, from coordinate 103,753,385 downwards.
ATTCGAAGGAATTTGATGGAATTGGAATGACAAATTCCTTTGACCAAATTCCGATTCCTTTGTTTGGTTCACATATTGTTCATGATGGAATCCTTTGAATTCCATCGAATTCCACAAATCAAGGAATTCATCATTCCTTGTCTAAGGTGGAAGAATTGAATTCCATCCAATTCCTACCAACCAAACTGGTGGTCAAATTCCTTTAAATTCCATTCCAATTCTTTCAATGGATTCCAATTCTATCAAATTCCATTCTGCGAACCAAACGCACCCTTAGAGTATTTTATGGTTATTTGTAATAGCTTAGTTGTGCTTTAAAAGATTGGTGAATCAAAGACCAACCGAATTCAAACATGAAGTGAGTCTACTTGGTTGATTTTTGATGTTTCACATATGAAATAATGTGTAAGTTGAAATGTTTTTTTCAAGAATTGTGTTATTATTATGTACATTGTTTGTTTTATTTTAGTTATAGCTATTTCACATATAAAACAGTTTGTGTAAGCTGAAACTGTTTGTTTGAGCATTAGTTTATGTCGTTTTTTTATTTAGTTATATTTTTTTTGTTCGCATATGAAACAATATATGTAAGTTGAAATGGTTTTTCTAAGCATTAGTTTATGTCATTGTTATCAATTGTCTTTTTAAAAGTTCATATGTTGCTTCATAAATGAAATAACACCACTATGAAACTAGGGTAACAAAAACTGATATTGTTTCATATGCGAACAAATAATTGGTTTTATTTCATATAAGAAACCGTTTGGTTACGATAAAGATGGTTGGAGAGGTAGTGAGAGACAGTTACATTTGGAAACCGAAGGAAGTGTACAAAACTTGGAACAAAATGGCTTTGAATCAACGAACCTTCGTGCAAGTGCGCTTCTTTGGTACCAATGCTGCAACATAAGGTCAACCAGAAAAGTTTAGGGTAATTTTTGCTACTTTTTCATTTTGAGCAAACTTCAAATTTGGTCCATGTGGTTTGGTGGTTATAACACTTTTCATGCCTATAGTTTTGAAATTATAATACGACCGTCATGGTTTGCTAAAGCAACCGAATTTGGTCCCTCCTCTAATGACCGTTAACTTTTTACCATCAAATGAAGGGTAATTTAGTATTTTATCAAGTTTTTGTCGTTCATTGGATTGCTTTTAATTAAACTTTTTCTTCTTATCAATAATTGACCCCATCGAAACACATCCTACTATATTTACAACATGTAGAACTGCACCATTCTTATCGTCTACTTTGGTTTCCATGACCTATAACTTCCCCAATCACAACCAAAACCATAGCCATCACCCTAACTCCCCTTTCATGTTTCCATCTTCCCATTTCTTCCTCCATACCTGAGCTTTGAAACAAAATTCATCTTTGTTGAGCTTCCCCTTCCATCGCATGTACCATTGTTCCAACACCACCAAGCTTGCACTTCCGTTGACCTTATCTACATTTTTTTGTTTTACAAACTCTAACATATAAAACAAAGATACCAACACAAGCCTAAAAATCATGATAAAAATCTTAAACCTAAATCAAGATTCAAATTAAAACCACAAAATCAAAATAACCAAAATGTAAACGATAGGGGTTTGATCAGAGGTACAAAAATTTGGTAGAGAGGGAGATTGGTGAGCTTAGGGTGGTTTTTTAACATATTCAATGAAGATAGTAGATGGGTAGGGTTGGGGTGGTTCAATGGCATATATGTGGAGAGGAAAATGGGTGGGAGGGGGGGTTAGGGAAAGATGAAGGTGGTGGTGGTGGTTGCAACTGGGTAACAGAGGTGAAGGATTTGAGCGATGAGGTAATTTGGAGGTGGTCACGAACGAAGAGGAGTGGGCATGTTACTGGTGCTCCGTTGTACAGAGAAGGAATGAGGGTTGTGAATAGGGGTTCTGGTCATGGTGGGTGGAGCGACGTGTTTGCAAACCTGGTATTGGCTGGGGGAGAAGGATTTTGTTGAGGAACAGCAGGCTTGTGCTTTGGCTGACGAGTTGTGGCCAGAGAGTTGTAACCGACGAAGATGTTGGTTCCTGGTGATATTGGTCCACCACAAGTTCCAGGATATATATATATATTATATATATATATATATATATATATATATATTACATGTGATAGTCTCAACCATCGGATTTGTACATAATACATATAGGCATCTGAAGTTCAAAACATAAATAAATTCACTCATTTGCCAACAAAAACAGGACCAATCCAATGTATACTTCACATATCAGATTAATCACACCATAAGGTTTAAATCCAATGTCTTCTCAAAAAGGAAACTATCTCAAGAACCATCGGATTTACAACCATCAGATTGAATGCTTTTGAGTAAAAGTCATAATCCGATTAAAGCTTCTAAGCAACCATCAGATTGTTACCTTCATCAGATTTTATATACTCCTTTGAATTATTACAAGCATTTAATATCCGACGAGACTATTCTTCATAAATGTATATAACTGGTAAATTGTAGTATAACTTATACTTCAGAATAAACAAATAGGATTTTTACTTGTAAAAGTCTTGTATTGTTCCAAAAGTAAAAAGCCTTAAGCAAAGTCGAAGATTAGTTGAAAAGTGGTCAGATTGTCACCAAAGCAGATTGGTTTTTCATCTAGCCAAAAGAAGGTCAATACAAGATAAAGTTAGTATGTAGTCTGACAAATACTACTACTGGCAAGCTGAATATAAAGTACAAACTTGGCCAACAAGTTTGGTTCACCAACTCTTTCTGACTCTCATCTTAAAGTATGGGAACATGCAAAAACATGTCAACATAAGTATGTCTTAAAGTATTATTTAATTAGTACTTATCATACTTTAATGTTCCCTCTACATACAAAAGGATGGGAAGGGTTAACAAGTGTCTACATCAATTCAAAAGGCTTAAGTGAAAAGTGCAAACATGTATGGATCAACAAATCTGATGGAGACATGTGTTAAAGTTGAAGGAGAGCATTTAATGCAATGAAGGCTATAAATGACTTCATTGTGATAACATGCAAATCACCTATTTTGAAAGAATATATCACTATGATAGTTGCAAAGAAAATTTGGCATCAACATTCGAGAGTTATCTTAAGGGTTGTTTGTTTTTTCAAAAAATCTCTTAATGACTCTTAAGTCTGATTCGTTCAGACCTTTTTACACACCACCTCTTATTAATCATAACTAAAATAAGACTTCTGACTTTAGACCTCTTAAAAAACAAACGACACCTTAGTCTCTTAGATCTTAAAGAGAACTTTTTTCCTCTCTATTTTAGTGTGAAAAATTGTCCCCTCATATAATTTAGGATAAAAGTCTTGCCTTCTAGTTTCTGCAACATATCTATAATTTTATGTTTGAAAGAAATTAAAATTCAAAAGAGCAAATTTACTGTGTTTGTATTCAATACCCTTCTACAAACATTTTCTGTGTAAGTGATTGTGGTCCAGGACCACCAACATGAATTTACAATTTTGGTCCCTGACATTTTATAAACAGAAAAATAGTAAGTACTTAATCCTTTAAAAAATCAGTTTAAGAGTATAAAACCCTTAAATAATCCAGATAGTTTATTAGGTTCTTTCAAACCTTTCCCTATAAATAAATACATATATTATATGAATTAAATTCTGAATTTTTAAACAAAAATGACATATTATTGTAAAGAGTCCAAAATGTTCCTCATAATTTTTACCGGCCATTAGAGGAATGAAATGCATTCGGTTTTGCAAACCACAATAACCATCTTCTAATTTCAAAATTGTAGGACCAAAGGTGTTATAACTTATAACAACCAAACCACGTGGACCAAATTTGTAATTTAAGGAAATTTTCAGACTTCGGTCGACCTATCACAAGTTGACTATGACAATTCGGTCCAAGTGAGCCCTCATTGAGTCTTCCACTATATACATACACAATTGTATCTTTCAATTAGAAGCGACATACGTATCCTTCAATTACGAAATTGTTTGTCTTTGATAGATTAGAGCATCTCCAATAGCTTTCCTAAAATTTCTCTAAAATGTAGAAGTAAAAGTCAAAATTTCCAAAAAAAAAATTATAGCCATCTCCAATAGCTTTCCTATTTTAGAGATAAATAATTAATTTTATTATTAAAATATTCTATATATTTAATAAAAAATTATTTCTGTCACCTAAATATTTCATTTCAAAGTTTCTCATTGGTGGATTGTAATAAAAAATAATTTCTCTCTCTTTGTAATCAGTTTTGGGGATATCTTCAAATTTGGAGAAAAATGTATTTTCTCTCCCACTTTCTCCATTTTGGAGAAAGTTTTGGAATGTCGGAGCTCATTTTACATCCAAAATCTTCAGTTTCTTTATTTTTCTTTAAAATGGAAAAACTGTTGGAGATGCTCTTAGTACCATTGTCCAAAAAAGTCATTATTTTGCTTTATTGAAATTCGAGGGGGGTGAGGGGAGATTTCTTTTTTCTAGGAAAGCTATATCATTTCACTTGGTCATATGTTCATACCTACCTATTTATTTATTTTTGACATCTTTAGATTGTGAATGCTAAATCGTATTTTCTAAGTTGATAATTGTTTATAAGTTTGCATGTATTTAAGACTTAATTCATTCTCTATTCATGAATTAGTTTAATTTTTTAGTATACTGTAAAAGTCTTCTTTTTATTTTCGAGTTTATTGTAAAAGTTTTTGTTAAGTTTGAGTTTTATTAAATTTTTTTTACAATTATGCCCTTAATATTTTTATTTTAAATTATTTTATATTATCATATAACTTATCAAAGTTTTAATTAAACTAATTTTTCAACTAACAATTAAATTATAAGCCAACGACTATTTTCTTTTTGTTTAGTAAGGGGTTGTTTGTTTTTTAAAAAAAAAACTCTTAATGGCTCTTAAGTTTGAAACGTTCAGACCTTTTTATACATCACCTCTTATTAATGATAACTAAAGTAAGACTTCAGACTTTAGACCTCTTAAAAAACAAACGGCACCTAAGTCTCCTCCTCCGAATTATTCACCTATAAAATTGAAGTAAATTATAAATTTGATCCCTATAATTTATCGAAAATAACACTTTTTATTCCTATAATTTCAAAATTCTAGGAACACAAAAACCACATGATCAAATTTATAGTTTACTCATAAAATTTTAATTGACATCAAATCTCAAGTGGATCTCAATTAGCTAAATTTCCACTCATTAATGGAGTCTCACCAAAAAAGCAACACGTTTGTTACCTTTCTCCCTTCTCCAATCAATATAACATATCCTAAATCTATGATAGGATCTACTTTTGTATAATTTATTTTCTTATAATTTAATGTTTAGCAACAATTAAATGAATATTAATTATCAGACAAGAGTATATGAGGCCTAAATTTTTATCATTAAAATATTTTACCAATAAAGATTTAAGCGAAATATTGTGTGAGAAGTTGAGTTAACGGTGAGAAGTGTGATAGTGGATCTGAACCGTTGATCCATTTTAATCTCAAGGCCTCACATGGATTGCGGCTTAGAAGAGAATTGATCTGATGCATCTCGGTGAATCTTATCTCGATGCATCTCGATCTAATGTGCATTCATTTCTCATCCAATGGTTGATAACCACTTCTCACGATTCTCACCGTTAACTCAACTTCTCATTGGAACTCAACCCTAAAGATTTAAGTATCTGTAAAATTTAAATACCTCTAATTTGTCAAATATAGATGATGATTCTAGCATTATTGTACATAAAAAATATAGTGATTGCATGCTAAGTCTCACTTGAATAGACATTGACATCTTTGGGTGCACCATATGCAATCTTATATTATCGTAGGTAACGTTTGTTTTGTAAGAATGGATTGGATTTGAAAAACAAGAAAAACAAGGGAACAAAATAAATACAATAACAAAGACTTTGACTTTATTACACTTAGACTTTGACATTTATTGAGAGTTGACTTTCTCATCTTTGACTTCTTGATCTTTAGTCTTCATGATCTTGTATCCAACATATTTCTGCTCTAACAATTCCAAACTTAGGCATGGAACAATCTCTGCTAGATTCATCTTTATCAGATTTATAACCAAGACCAGTTTTATCATGAGCAGGGATTTGAGCACTTACTGTGAATGTAAAATCCCAAACAAATCAAGCTAATCTCAAACAAGATCTAACAATTATCAAGAACTAGAGAGAGAGAGAGTACAGAGAGAAAGTAGATCTGCCATATATCTCACAATACAGAATTTACAATGACGTGCTTACAAGATTAACAAAGCAAACTCCTATTTATATCACAAACTTAACAAAGACTTAATCACTAAGGAAACTAAACACTTTTGACTAACTAGACTTTGACAATGTTGACTTTACAAGTTTGACTTTCCTATTAAATCTTGGATACAATATTTTGACCTAACAATCTCCCCCTTGGTATTCAAGATGTAATAAAAATTTTGACACTAGTCTTCAGCTCTTGATTCTTCAGTTTTTGTCTCTGACAACTTTAAACATTGAAGCTTTAACAACCTTCAGTCTTTCAGCCTTTGAAGAATCTTGAAAAGTCTTTTTCACTTTGAGGCTTTAAAAGTCAACATGTCTTGAACACGAAACGGAATTCTTGAAACTTTTTAAACTCCTTTGAACTTTGAAACTTCTTTGACAAACTTTATCTTTGAACTTTGATACAGCTTTGAGGAATCTCTAATCTTGTATCTTCATCTCTTGTGATCTCTAGACTATCTTCAGAAAAACAACCTTTCACGAATCTTTATTTATCTTTGAATCATCTTCAGAACTTTCTCAAATCATCTTTATTTGGAACATGAATCATCTCGGAATGATTTCTTTTCACCAACCTTGAAAAACTTGAACTTTCTGAAATTTCTCCATAAATCTTTTCACAGAACTTTCTTTCTCTATAACTTTGAAATTGAAACTTTGTAAAATTTCTCCCCCTTTTTGATGATTGTGAGCATCATGATCATCAAAACTCTTCATCAATTTCAGCACTTCCTTTGATTTCCCCCTTTGTAAAGAACTAACAATCTCCCCTTTATGATAATTTGACATTCTCCGTCCTTTGATCTGAGTATCCGTCAATTCATGAAATGTATATATCCGAATCTTTGCAAATTCAGACATAATGAACATTGTAACCCTGAATCAATAAATGAAACAGTTAATATGCCTGTAAGTAGCACGGAGCTACTTTGTACAACGGATGTACATTGGAAAGGAGATTTTGTAATGTTCACTCCTCCAGGGCTTCCATTCAATCATCAAAAAATCACAAAGAAATTTTCTATGAATGTTGTGACAAGAAAACACATTCCTTGTGTGCTCGTGCAAGTGTAGAATGATTGAAGCGACTTAGCTTTTCAGGCTCAAATTGTGTAAACTGTTGAGACAGCAACAGATATTACACGGACTCAATGTGCATGAAAGAGGTGCGAAGGTGGGGCAACTTTCCATCTTTTTCAATATCTAAATCTTCCGAATGAGGACCAGATAGCATATGTGCTGCGTCCCCAATGAAAATGAAACATTTCTTTTTCGGGAAAGAAATAAGTGGTTGGTGGGGTTATAGCAAGAGTTGGCATGGGCTCACTGCCTTTTTCAATGATGGTCACCAAAGAATGTGAACCAATCAGTAGATGTGGCTGCCCGACTCAGAAAGAAGTTGGTGCAGAGTTCTGATATTCTTTTAACTCTGTTCTCACACCCTCTTTCTTTTTAACATTAAAGCTCACTTCTAACCAAACTCTCTTTTCCATTTTTCCGCTCAGCACAATGAGAAAAACTCAACTGAATGAGTTATCTCCCCCACTCTTTGATTTTGACCCCTCACCCCTCAATCACTCAAGTATAACTTCCGGGGTAGGAAACACTTGTTTACGTGAATCCATGGAAGTTTTGTTTAATCTCACACACGAATCCCATGTAAGTCCTAAAAAGAATGGTTGCTCAACAGTTTAACTTGAACAGTTAAGTACAAAATGTATGATAACATTGTCAAAAATGTATGCTCATGAGATTTGAGCAATTGAACTTTGAAGATTTCTCAAAACTGAATGAAATGAAATTAAGAGAATTGTTTTGAGAATCTGACAATGTATCAATTAGATCAAATGAAATGGTTAGGGTATCAAAGATCTGGATATTTTGTTTATATGAACAAATATAAACAATTTAGCAATGAAAGCATAAATTTGGAAATAATGATTGATGCTCAACAACATTGAATTTCAAACGAGGGTATTACCATCGAAAAATTGTTTCATTATGAGACATGGTAATAACAAATTCAAATGAAGTACTGAACCGGTGTGTATGAATACTTTACAGTATAAAGACAAGATAATACACATGTATTGATCTTTGGAAACAGACGGTTAGTTAAACATTAAAGCTCAAAACTGAAAAACATTTAAAATCACACTTCTAAATTCATAAAATCTTTTGAGAATCAGAAGTGGTTTGAACATTTCAGAAAACGTTTTTCATGCTTGAAATTTGTTCTTTTTTCAAACAATCAGAGACGTAGATCAGAAGATAATTTACCTTTAAGGCTCCCCCTCAAATCATGATAAAATGATTTAGGTCTTTAAAGTTCCCCCTGGATATTTGCAAAATATCCATGTTTGAACATTGAAGAACGGGTCCTGATCTGTTGTAATCAGAAGCCATCACCTTTACTCCCCCTATAAATTATGCATCTAAAATATGTCAGAAAAAGCACAAGATAGAGATCAATACAACTCCCTTTTGAATTGTAGACCGTCATATCTTCCAAATATATTTTCAATGAAAAAGCACATGATAGAGATCAGATACAATTCTCTTGTGAATTGTAGATCGTCATATCTTATAGGATGCAAAGTAGAAAAGAATGTACTCCCTCTTGATGGTTGATTTCCTCATTCGAGTATTTGAGTACAATCTCTTATCATGACAGGAGTAAGGTCTTTTGATCACTGAAGTACGAGTCCTAAACTGTTGTGTTTAGAAGTAAAACTACGTTGAAGAACGGGTTCTAAGTTGTTGTACTTAGAAGCCTTGGTTCTCTTACTCCCCCTTGACTTGAGGTGCCTGCAGTACATAATCAGTTTTTGGCTTTGGTACCCACTGGTATTTGGGTCCATGAATGTTAGTTGCAGTTCTTGTGGGGGTAATTGAGTAAGAACCATACCATAAATGATCACTTGTTTTATGAACATGATCATGTGTACGACAATAAGAACAATAATTTTTCTTACTTGACAACCTGATTAATTGATCTATCGAGTAGATATGATCAGGTTTACCTTTACGTGCATTGTTCTTCTTGACATGAGATGCATGTACACATGACTTGTTACCTTTCAGCTCAGCTTTCTTCCCATCTTTCTTCTTATCTTCAACCGGTTTCTTTCTCCAGACCAATTCTTCTTCTTTGTATCTCCTTCTTCTTTGATGTGTACTTGAACCATCTATATTTCTATCATAGAAAAGGTTAGTAGTACGAATCTGATGAGAAGATTTAACTGACCTTTGTGAAGAAACAGTTTTCTGATTTGAACTTGAGGCTGTCTTTTCAAGCTCTTTAATCTTTGAAGCAAAGCTGTCTCTTTCTTTGATGAGAAGGTCAATCTTTGTCTTGCATTCAGACTTCGTTTTCTTCTCTTTAAGCACACACTCAGAAAGTTCAGATAACTTGACAGTCAGCTTTTTAATCTCTGTCTCAAACATGCTTCTTTCTTCTTCAAATCCTTTCTCAGCATCGTTTCTCTGACCAGATATTTCCTTAAAGAATCCAACGTTCTTCTGTTCAATGGCCTTCTTTTCCTTGGCAAACTTCTCTCTTTCCAAGATAAGTACTTTCTCAAAATCAGAAACTTGTTGAGAAAGTTTTATACATTTAAGCTCCACAGTCTTTTTTTCTTCAAAACACTTTCTTGAAAAATCTGAGAACTTCTTTGAAAATCCTTTCTTTTCACTCTCAAAAACAGATTTATCCTTGACCAACGTTTGTTCCAAATCAGATATTTTCTTTAGAATCTCAGCTTTAGTATCTTCCAGACTTCTAATCTTCTCTTCATAACTTTCAACAGAGACTGCTTGCTGAGATTTAGCTTCCAACTCAGAAATCTTTCCTTTTAGCTCAGACAAAACCGTTGGCCCTTTGATCAACCATTCCATACAATCCCACAACTCTTTTCCAGTCTTATTGTAGATATTTATTTTATCAGTAATTTCACGAGAAATGTAAAGAGAAATTTCACGAATCATAATAATTCGAGAATTATTATCATCTCTCTGTCTTTTCTCCTGTTCCTCAGTACAATTTTCCATTGGAATTTGAGTTTTCATCTCTCTTTCAGTCAAAGATATTTTAATATAGTAACCCAACTCATGTTTATCTACAGAATTTAAAAAATTATCTCTCCACTTTTCGTATTCTCCTTTGTACAGTTGTGGTGTGTTTAACCTGTTCCAAAAAGAACCTGTAATCATCATCTTGAATGAAATAACAACTTGATATGAATGATCGTTCCCAAACAATTCAGAAAAGTTTGACTGAAAGTCAAACTTGGATCACAAAAAATATTCTCAGAAAAAACCAATCTCTAGAACTCTCAAAGTCACTTGAATCAGATCACTTGGAATTGAAATTCACAAAACAAATGAATTAGAACTCTCAATATTTATTCCACTAGCACCACACTCAATTTGATTGGCGCAAAACATTCAACACAAAAATTCAACATTTGAAAAATTCACATTTGAAAAATTCAAAGAGGGTGGCGCAAAGAATGAAGTTTGCGCCAGTGGTGAGTGGCGCAAAACCAAACTGGTTATGGTACAAAACAAATTATTGGTGCAAATGTGATGTTGGCACAAAGTAGAAGAAACATTCAGATCAATTAAAAACTATGTATGGCGAAAAAACATGCAAATCAATTGATTAAAAAAAACCACCGCCCTACTAACTTGTGATTAACCAATCACAATTTTTAATCCATTATTGTCCCACTAACTTGAAACTTGAATGTGGCTCAAAATTGATGAGCAAGGTGGTGCAAAGGATGAACACTATGACCGCCCCACTAACTTGTCCTCAACCAATCAAAAAACAATTCCACTAGTGCAAAATTGATTGAGTTGGCGCAAAGTAATCACATGGATGGCGCAAAAGCAAAATTTTGCGCTAGATGTGTATGGCGCAAAACTTGAATGAAAGTTGGCGCAAATCTTAAAACATATGAACTGGCGCAATTTTTTCCAATCACAATTTGCAAATTCACAAATTAAACAATTAATGCTCCACTAACTTGTAACTCAACCAATCAAATTTGATGAAATTTGCATTTCAATTCTCAAACGAAACTTTCATTGGTGCAAATCAAACTACAAATTCACAAACTGTATTTGTGTGTTCTTCATGAACAGTGTTCTTCCCTGAGTTCATAAATTTGAAATTAAATCTCTTCAAACCTGCAAATTGATTCTCAAAATCGTATCAATACCATCAAAAATCAATACTAAACACATATTTAATATCAATTTTAGATTGAAAACAACAAATCACAAAAAATTGATCTGACAGTGAAATTTTATGTTCTTTAAAATTTTCAAGAAAATCTATCTTTTTGATCCAAAAAACCAGAAATCGATCTAAATTTGTTGTGTAATCCTTTCTGAAATTTATTGGTATAGCTCTGATACCAATTGTGAATGTAAAATCCCAAACAAATCAAGCTAATCTCAAACAAGATCTAACAATTATCAAGAACTAGAGAGAGAGAGAGTAGAGAGAGAAAGTAGATCTTCAAGTCATATATCTCACTATCTAAAATGTTTACAATACGGTTCTTCTACAATTCTTACAAAGCATAAGGAACTAAACCTATTTATACCACCACTCTAAACAAAGACTTAATCACTAAGGAAACTAAACACCTTTGACTAACTTGACTTTGACAATGTTGACTTTACAAGTTTGACTTTCCTATTAAATCTTGGATACAATATTTTGACCTAACACTTACGATCTCAGTGATCTTAGTTGAAGATTTACACAATCCTTCAACTGTAGATTTTTTAGACTTGAGAACAGTGATAGCTTGTTCGCATTCACTGCTGATTATGTCATTGACAATAACTTGATCTTTGAAACTTTCCACTAAAAAAGTTAGTTCTTTGATTTTTAAATGACATTTTTCAAGTTGTTCAGTTAAATCAATAGTTTTCTTTTCAACAAGGGTTTTACCATTCAGTGCATTGTACAAGTCAATTGCCAGCACGTCAACAACGTGACGTCTCTCAGCTTTAGTAAGAGTTGGATCAGTAGAGATTAATACATGAGAGGTGACGGACCTTGTGGATGTCCTATATGGTTCTTTAATTTCTTCTTTAATCTTAGCCATTAGACAGAGATTAACGACATCTTCTTCATCAGAACTTGATTCTTCTGATTCAGTCAAGTCATGTGCTTAAAGCCTTTCATCTTCTGATATTTTTCTTTCAACTTGATATTGTTAAGTCATAATTGTATTCAAGATTAAAAGGAGGGTCAAATGTGTAAAGTGTTGATAGTGTAAGTGTTTTGTTTATTAAATGCTTTGTAAGTCAAAGTAGTTAACTTTGACATTGGCTACTGTTGTGAGGTCATGTTGACCCTATAAATAGTGATTGTCTTGTTAATATTCATTAGATTCAAGAGTTCAGATTAGAGAGAGAATAGCAAGAACACGCATAGAGCTTATTGAGAGAAATAGGTATATGAGCTTATGAAATCTGTGTAATACATTGTTCAATCAATAAAAGAATGATTTTTACATATTCAATAAGCATTATATAGCTTGGATCTGGAACAATCAATTGGTATCAGAGCAGACAAAATTCAGAAATCAAGATCAGATTTGAAGAATTTGTTACAAAATCAAGAACTCGCAGAGCGTACTATTGATTTTCGAATTTCTTATTTTGAGTTATTTTTGTCTAATTGTTGCTTATACTGCATTCAAGTTAATGTTTAGAATGATTTGTGTTTAGATTGTATTAACTAATTCGTTATAATTCTTGTTCAGTTTTATGAATCTATAAAAGTTTGGTTCGACATTTCAAAGTCACTGTGCTCAGATTGAATTTCACGATTCAGTTGTTTTTGGATGAAAACTTGTGCTACAAAAGTACTCAGACAGTGATCGTGAACATTTCCTCAAAGTTTGGTGCTAATTGGATAACTTTTGGATCGATTTTTTATCATATCAGTAATTTTTGGGTCGAAAATGTGAAGAACACACAAGATCTGCAGAATTCGCATCATGAAGAACTCGCATAAAGCTTAATGCAAAATGTCAAGAATTCGCACATAGCTTCGTGAGAAATGTCAAGAAATTCGATAAGGAAGAAATTTGCATGAGCTTATATACGAAAAGTGTGGATTTCGCATGACCTTACATGCGAAAAGCTAAATTTCGCATCTCTCTATATGTGAAAAGTGCAGAATTCGCATCTTGAAAATAGAAATTTTTTCTAAGGTAGGATTTCACATCGATACGTATAGTAGAGAAGCCTGAATTTTTCTAAGTCCAGAATTTGCATCTCTTTGCGTGCAAAAAATGTGAAATTCGCATCCTTCTTCATACGAAATCTAGGATTTCGTATCCTTTGACGTGCGAAAAAATTCATTCTTCAGCGTGCGAAAAGTAACATCTAATGACCTGCGAATTCCATACTTAGTGAAATTTTTACAAGCTTTTGTTAACGAAGGGAGACATATTTCTGAGTGTGATCAGAGTATATGATTTATGTTAACGATCATTTCAAGCTTATATTTTACAGAATTCAAGATGCCTTACATTGACGAGAAGGGAAATATTGTTTTGACAAAAAGAGACTGTGTTACCCTGTAAATGCCTGAGATTCCGGCCCTTGAAGCTTAAAATGAGAATCTGAAAATTCAGAATTCATCTCTTCAGGATCAGATTATTAAACTGAAAGAAAATTCTAAAGTTTTCGAGAAAAATTTTATTTGCTCAGTTGTATTTCTAACTCTAAAATTATTTTTGCAGGCATAATTTCATCAAAAGAGAAAGAGATTTCTAATCTTCAAATCAAATTGAAGAAATCTGAATAGGAATCCAAAATCTTGAAAGCAAGTAATGCAAATAATACATGGTTCAAGAAAGAATTCATGCAAAGAGAGATTGATGATCTCAGAACCCGAGAAAACATTGTTGGAGAAACCTATGACGGGCTGAGAAAGATTAACTCATAAATCTTATCTGAAAGAGACCAATTGAGAAACAAAGTGTTTAGTCTTGAGGTTGAGATAAACATGTTAAAAGAGAAAGTGTCACAAGAGAAAGACAACTCAAGAGTTCAAGAGAAGATAAAAAGGATTGAAAAGGAAAATGTTGAACTTCAAAGAAATATTACATAAATGAAAGAACAGATTTCTCGAGATGCTTTGATATTGTCATATCTTTAGAGAGAGTATTTGTATGGAGAGAAAGCCAAGATTTATAAAATTCAAGTGAGATTTGTGATTGAATCTTGTTCTTAATTGTAAATGTGGACCTATCAGAGATATTTGTCATCGCTGGATTTTGTGGACAAAGAAGGTTTGAAGACTTTCTTTGACCTCCATTCACTGGCAAAATGTCCAATTTTCTTGCAGTTATAGCAAGTAGTAGTTGGCTTATCAACAGGTGTTGATTTAGGCTTGTCAGATAGGGAGAGAGGCTTATTTCTTCTGAAATTGCTATTTCTTGCAAATATCTTAAAAGAGTTTGTCAAGAGTGCCAAAGATTCATCAAACTCTGAGAGGTCAGTATCTGATAGATCATCTGAGTCAAAATCTAACTTAGTGATAGTGAGAGTAGATCGCTGAGATGGGATAATCTCTAAAAACTAAAGCAACATATGTGCTTTTGGAGTCTTTAGAATCTTTGGAATCTTTGGAATCTTTAACAAGATTCTTCTTCAGTTGATTTGATTTCTCATAATTGAGCAAGATCCCATGAAGAGTATTGAGAGAAAGGTGATTTAAGTTTTTCTCAGATTGAGACACATTGAATAACTGTCCCAACTTTCAAGAAGACATTCCAGGAATTTAGTAAGGATCTCAAAATTAGAATAGGTCCTACCAATAATCCTAAGATCAATGATTAAGCAATTAAATCACTGGTGAATATCAAATAAAGATTCATTCTTACCACAAATGAGACTTTCATACTATCTTACCATATTAATCTTTCGTGTTTCTTGGATCTCAGTGGTACCTTCGTATTGAACACATATTGTGTCCCACATTTCTTTGGAGGTTTTTAGATGCATGGTGGAATGGAAAGCTTCATCAGGCAAAGCCCTTGAGATAATGTTTTAGCCTTTGCATCAAGTCCCACTTTCTTCTTGTCCTCATCACTCCATTGCCTTATTTCTTTGGCAACGATTCTTTCATGGACAGAGGCAGTAGTTGAAGTGGTAGGGACTGTCGCTATAAAAACAAATGATTCATAAGGTCCATTTGCAACATATTCAGGTATAGTAGGATCTACAACTTATAGCAATGGTATCATTTGATTCTTCCAGAGAGCAAAGTTGTCTCTACTGAATCGAGGAGGTTTAGAGAGAGACCCATTATCATAATTATTTGAGTTTGTGTTTAGTACCATTTTAGAAAATAGCAAGGAAGAGAAGTAAGCAAGATCTTGTTTTGGAATAAACAATCTGCTCTGATACCACTTGTTGGTCCCGAAGGTTATATACAAGTTTGGAGAAGGAGGGGGGGGGGGGGGTTGAATACAAACACAAATTTAGAGGTTTAATAAATTGTTTATTGATAAATCAAATTACATTTTATAGTTTGTTAGGTAATAAGATTAAGTAAACATAATCTAAACAAACTTGAGAAACACAAAATGTGAAAATGTAACTCCCAATCATTCAAGCACAAATATTCAATTCAAGATTTGACAGTGTATAGATCTAGAGAGAGAGAGTAGAGAGAGAAAGTGTATTCATTTATCTCACAGATGAATATTACAATAATTGTTCTTGTTACATGCTTTTCTCAAGCAAAGATATTTATATGGGCTAGCACTTCCCTCACAACACTATTACAAGGAACTCTCATGAGCTTAAACTCTCATGACATTATATAACTTAACAATGACTTAGACTTAGTTGACTTTACTTTACTTGACTTTTCTCATTTAATCTTGGATACAATAAAATACACTAACAATCTCCCCCTTTGTATTCAAGATTTAATAAAAATTTGACACTCGTCTTCAGCGCTTGATTCTTCAACATTTATCTCTGACAATCTTTGACTTTGAAGCTCTAACAATCTTCAGTCTTTGAAGAATATTGAAAAGTCTTTAGCACTTTGTATCTTTGGAAAGTCAACAAGTCTTGAAAACGAATCTGAATTCTTTAAAAACTTTTGAAACTTCAGAAAATTTCATCTTTCAACTCTTCAAACATCTTTGAAATCTTCATCTCTTGTGATCTCTTGACCGTCTTCAGAAAAACAAACTTTCTCAAATCATCTTGACTTGTCTTTAAATCATCTTTCTTCTTCAGTATCCTTTGAAACTTCTTGATCTAAACAAACTTTCATCTGTCTTGAACTTATCCATGTGACTTGAAAATTCTGTATTGTCATTTCTTTTTCTCAAGTCTTTTCCACTTTGAAATCTCTTTAGCTCTGAAACTATGGCTTTGAAATTGAACTTTGTAATTTTCTCCCCCTTTTTGATGATTGTGAACATCCTGATCATCAAAACTCTTCAATTTCAGCACTTTCTTTGATTCCCCCCTTTGTAATGACTAACAATCTCCCCTTTATGATAAATTGACATTCTCCGCCCTTTGATCTGAGTATCCGTCAATTCATGAAATGTATACCCGAATCTTTTCAAATTCAGATATAATGAACGTTGTAACCCTGAATCAATAAATGATACAGTTAGATTGCCTGTAAGTAGCACGGAGCCACTTTGTACAACGAATGTACATTGGAAAGGAGCTTTTGTGATGTTCACTCCCCCAGGGCTTCCATTCAATCATCGAAAAACCACAAATGAATTTTCTATGAATGTTATGAGAAGAAAACATATTCCTTGTGTGTACGTGAAAGTGTAGAATGATTGAAGCTACTTAAGCTTTTTCAGGCTCAAATTGTGTAAACTGTTGAGACAACAACAAGTATTACACGGACTCAATGTGCATGAAAGAGGTGCGAAGGTGGGGCAAACTTCCTTCTTTTTCAATAGCTAAATCTTCCGAATGAAGACCAGATAGCAAATATGTTGCGTCCCAATGAAAATGAAACATTTCTTTGTTAAGAAAGAAACGAGTGGCTGGTGGGGTAATTGCAAGAATTTCCATGGGCTCACTGCCTATTTCAATGATGGTCACCAAAGAATGTGAACCAATCAGTAATGTGGCTGCTCGACTCAGAAAGTGCTTGGTCCAGTGTTTTGATATTCTTTTAAATCTGATCTCACACCCTCTTTCTTTTTAACACTTAAGCTCACTTCTAACCAAACTCTCATTTACATTTTACCGCTCCACACAATGAGAAAAACTCAACCGGATGTGTTATCTCCCCCACTCTTTGATTTATGACCCCTCACCCATCAATAGGATAACTTCCTGGTAGGAAACACTGGTTAACGGGAATCCATGGAAGTTCTGTTTAAGCTCTCACACGAATCCCATGTAATTTTATCCTAAAAAGATGTATAGCTCAACAATTTATCTTGAACAGTTAAGCTCAAAATGTTTGATAACATTGTCAAAATGTATGCTCATGAGATTTGAGAAATTGAACAATGAAGATCTCTCAAAACAAGGATATTGAATGAATGAAATGAAATCAAGAGAATTGTTTTGAGAATCTGACAATGTATCAATCAGATCAAATAAAATGGTTAGGGTGTCAAAGAACTGGATATTTTGTTTATATGAGCAAATACAAACAATTTAGCAATGAAAGCACAAATTTGGAAATGATGATTGATACTCAACAACATTGAAAACAAACGAGGGTATTACCATCAAAAAGTTGTTTCTTTATGAGACATGATAATAACAATTTCAAATGAAGTACTGAACCGGTGTGTGTGAATACTTGAAAGTATATAGACAAGATAATACACAAGTATTGATCTTTGGAAACTCACGGTCAGTTAAACATTAACGCTCAAAATTTGAAAAACATTTAAAATCACACTTCTAAATTCATGAAATCTTTTAAGAACAAGAAGTGGTTTGAACATTTAAAAAAGCGTTTTTCATGTTCGAGAGTTGTTCTTCTTTCAAACAATCAGAGATCTAGATTAGAAGATATTTACCTTTAAGCTCCCCCTCAAATCATGATAAAATGATTTAGGTCAGAGAAGCTCCCACTTGATATTTGCAAAATATCCTTATCTGAACATTGAAGAACGGGTCCTGATCTGTTGTAATCAGAAGCCACAATATTTTACATTAAAGTTCAGGTTTTGAACTGTTTTGTTCAAAATCCATACTCTTTGACTTTGAAGTCCGAGTCCTGAGTTGATTTACCCAGAAGTCAAACATCTTGCTCCCCCTAAACCTGTGGTACCTGCGAAACAAATTTAACAGGTTTTGGTACCCTTGATACTGGGGTCCTGGTTTGTTAGATTTGCGAATCCACTTCTCAATTGGTTTATTCATTTTAACAAAGTTATTCAGAAAAGTTATTCGGTAAGTTCCATACTAGTTGTGAGCAGATTCTTTATGTACAAAATCATTCTCCCCACAGTAAGAACAACATATCCTCTTTTCAGCCAACTTGATAATATGATTAGTAGAAAAATACGTATCAGGTGTAGCAAAAGATTTACCTTTTCGAGCTCTGTTCTTTATAACTTTTGATGTGGATGTAGATGATTTAAGATCATCTTTCCCATCTAAAGAACCTTTAACAACCTAAATCATCTGATCTGTACTTGATGGTTTTCCAAGAATTTTATTGTTAGATTTAACTGTTCCATCAATAGTATGATTATAAAACAGATTTGTAGGACGAATCTGACTTGTATCAACAATTTTAGATTTGACACTATTCTTTCTTGAAACTTTTTCAGAAATAAAACTAGAAGCAGTTTTAAAAGAACAAATTGATTCAGTTGTCTTTTCAAGAGGTGATTGATCTATCACATCCGCAGAAATCTTTTCTGACAACTGAATATTTTCAACTTCTAGATCTTTTATCTTTTTAGATAAAAAATTATTTTCTTCAAGAATTGTGTCAAATTTTACTTGTAAGTCAGACCTGGCCTTCTGTTCTTTTGACATATCAGATGATAGACCAGTTAATCGTTTTGAGAGCTTAGAAATTTCATTTTCAAAATTTTCACGTTCCAGCTCAAAATCCTTTTCCAAGTTCTTGTTTTTAGCAGAAATTTCATTGAATATCCCAACATTTCTCTTTTCATTTTTCTTCTTTTCAATCTCAAAAGACTTATTCTTTTCTTGAAACAATTTCTTTTCTTTTTCAAGTAAGTCTTGTAAAACTGAGATTTGCTTGGGAAATTCAATTACTTTCTCATCAAGAACTTTCCTTTCCTTTGCAAATGTGTCTCTTTCTGTAATTAATATTTTCTCAAACTCAGACACTTGCTTGGAATGTTTTAAACATATGTTCTCTAAGTTTTTCTTTTCTTGGAGAGCCTTCTTGGAAAAATCAGATAGTTTCTGATTGTAAAGTTTCTCCAGACTAGCTTTTTCTTCAGATTTATCCTTTTCTTTCTCTGCCGGAAGACTTTTCATTAAATCATCATTCTTTGCTTCCATGGAAGAAATCTTTTCTTCAAACTCTTTTATCTTGTTGAGTAGAACAACTGATTCATCTTTAGTTACTGAAAGATTATTCTCAGTTGTCTTCAGTTTGGTTTGAAGAAGATGTATCTCTCTTTCTCTTAATTTTAATTCTTTCTCTTTAATGCTGAGAATACCTGCATAATCAGATTTGGAATTATTAGAACATTTAGTACAAACAGAAGCTTTGTCAGAATTAAACAATTTAGAATTAGAATCATGAATCTGCTTCCCAATCATTCAAGTACAAATATTCAATTCAAGATTTGACAGTGTATAGATCTACAGAGAGAGAGTAGAGAGAGAAAGCGTATTCATTTATCTCACAGATGAATATTAAAATAATTGTTCTTGTTACATGCTTTTCTCAAGCAAAGCTATTTATATGGGCTAGCACTTCTCTCACAACACTATTACAAGGAACTCTCATGAGCTTAAACTCTCATGACATTATACAACTTAACAATGACTTAGACTTAGTTGACTTTACTTGACTTGACTTTTCTCATTAAATCTTGGATACAATAAAATACACTAACAAAATGGGTTGCACTAGAACAAGAGAGAAAGATTGAGGAACTTATAGAAAACAAGGGTTTTCTATAAAATGCACTAAGAGATAAGGGGATAGAAGGAAACACTTCAAAGTGAAGCACAACCTTTCTATTTATACCCTATGTATTTAATGCATGGCAGGGGTACTTTACACGTGTCATCATTTGGTTGGATGCATGCCTCTGACAATTTGTGATGTGCTCCAAGTCGTATGGTGAAGAATGTAGTCTTTAGAGTTTTTGTATGATCAGAGGCAAAAGTATGTCTCTTCTGACACGTTGTACTATTTGTGCAAGGATAATACCAAAGAACCTTAGAGTGTAAGCTTCATGATCAGTGATCGCTGATGAAGTCTTTTATCAGAGAGTATGAATAAAAGTTAGCTATCGTTGATGCTTCTCTTCTTGATTCTTCGCATGGGTGGACTAGTCTTGGTTTCACTGATATCCACATTTGATCATGAGTAGACTTGTTACTTGTTCATCAGCTTTGTGTTCGATGTCCGCGATGAACGTCTTTGTTTGTAGAACTTTTCTTCTGGGATTACAATTAACAGAATACATCAGAGGTCATCAGCGATACTGAACAGACTCAGTGTATAATCGCTGATGGTGAAACACTAATACATATAGATGTTAAATTTAATTTTGACTATTTAATTCATAGGGTTATCATCAAATCACTGAGAGAGTTTGGATCAACATTCTCCCGCTATTTGATGATGACAAAGCAATATTGTTTTGTTTACTTACGACCGTTATTGTAATCATTGTACTTACGACCGTTGTTCCTAAAGGACGATGTCCTTGTTTAACGTTCATAGTGAACTAACGACCTTTATTATCCTTCGCGATTTTTACCCTCTACAAGGGTTTTCTGCATCACCAAATCTCTTGTCTTATTTAATTTCTTACGATTGTCGTGTGTATTTCGAAGAAAACAGACTTTAGTTTTTGAAGCTCCACAAACAACCTTAAATTATTTTCAAGGGTAACTTTTGGCATAAACAATTTGGCGCCCACTGTGGTTCTCCAACAAAAGAATTTCTTCAAAAAACACACGTCTTACTAATGATCTTCGTAAAGTTTTGTTACTTTCAGGAATATGGCCAACCATGGAGCAAACCTTAATGTCATGGCTCAAATGCGAGCAGAGCTAGATGATACACAACGACAGATTGCTCAGTTAGATGAACATAACCAAAAAGAAAATCAGGAAATCTCTCATCTAAGGCATCAAAATGATGGAGTATCTTTTGATCACCTAGGATTATCAGCCAGACCTTCATTCACACCCCTGAACTCTATTGTTATTCCCAGTTTAATGCAAGATTATCAAGATGAATGAACAATTTGATTCAAAACTCATATGTCATTGATATGATCTTCAAAGTTTACAACCTCTCTCTACTTTCTCACTCTAGAATATACAATGAATTCTTCTCAATATGCACATGTTTAAGTTCCATACATTACAATTACAAAGACAAGGTATTTATGCCTAGACATATTACAAGGAACACACAACTTAAACTAACTAAACATGTTGACTTTAGTTGACTTTGACTTTTGCTTTAAGAGGCTTTGACTTGAGCTTTTGACTTTGACTTTTATCTTCATGATCTTGGATCCAACATATTTATGCACTAACAGAC
The DNA here is from genome assembly GCA_954870635.1 of Arctium minus. Taxonomy (NCBI): domain Eukaryota; kingdom Viridiplantae; phylum Streptophyta; class Magnoliopsida; order Asterales; family Asteraceae; genus Arctium; species Arctium minus. Next base: position 103,731,345 of record OX941084.1, on the reverse strand, counting down.
TTAACTAAGAACTTGGAAGGAACATCATACTAGGCTCGAGGAGATTGCTTTAAGCCGTAGAGGGCCTTGTCAAGGATGTAGACATGATTTGGTTTTTCAGCATTGACAAACCCTTCTGGCTGTGAGACATATACTTCCTCCTTCAATATGCCATTTAAAAAGGCAATCTTCACATCCATTTGGTAGACGGTGAAGTTTTTGTGTGCAACGTAGGCTTGAAACATCCTGATAGCCTCTATATGTGCAATTGGAGCATAAGTCTCATCGTATTCTATTCCTTCCTCTTGCCTGTATCACTTAGCTACAAGTCTTGCTTTATTTCTGACCATGATACCACCCTCATATTTCTTATTCTTGAGTACCCATTTCGTGCCTATAATCGTTTTCCTTCCAGTCGAGGCACAAGTATCCAGACTTTGAGCACTTTAAATTGGTAGAGTTCTTCTTGCATATTTTTTATCCAATCTGTATCGGCTGGAGCTTCAGATACTCTAGTAGGCTCTATCTTGCTAAGAAAGGAATCAAACATGCACTCGTTTGCAGTAGCAGACCTAGTTTGCACCAACTTTGACGGATCTCCGATAATTTGATGAACCATGTGCTCTTTGGTCCACTTGTTAATGTGAGGGAGTGGATTAGATGTAGACTGATCATGTTGATCATCTAAGGATCCAATATATTCTTGTTTTTAAGGATTCAGTTGAAGTAGTACGTGTCGAAGCTTTAGTTGGTGAGATACTAGTTGTCTGTTGAGTAGGCACTGTTGTACACCCAACTGAATGTGATACTTCTGGCTCTTCACTATCTTGCACAACTTCAACTAAGGAAGTAGGTATTTGAACTTGAGTTTCCGTCTGAACCGGGGAGGCGGGTTCAGTTGAGACATCTGAAGTGATTCGTTGATTATCACTTGAATCATCCGATCTATCAATCGCAACAGGTTTACACACTTTAGTTCTGAGAAACTCATCATAGAAATGTTCACATAATAAATCTAATTCTGTTAAATTGTAGAAGTAGAAGCATTATCAGAATTACAAACATTAGATTCAGGTTCTGGACTGATTTGTCATTAAGGTAATACTCCTGTTATAACGGGTTATGAACTGATGTGCTCAGAAGCCATCTCCATTGTCTCATCAAATTTGACATTTACGCTCTCCACCACGATCTTTGAGTTCTTTAGATAAACTCTGTATGATGTTGATGTTTGAGAGTAGCCAATAAAGATCCCTTCTTCAGCTTTAGGACTAAACTTGTTCAAGCTCTCCTTATTATTCAACACATAACATCTGTATCCAAAAATATGAAAGTGTTTAATGCTTGGTGTTCTATTGTTAATCAAAGCGTAAGGCGTTTTACCGAAGCAACAATGGATGATAGATCTGTTCTGAGTATAACATATAGTAGATACAGCTTCTGCCATTAAGAATAGAGGTAAGTCTAACTGGCTGAGCATAGTGCATTTAGCCTCAACTAAGGTTTTGTTCCTTCTTTCAAGTACCCCATTCTATTATGGCGTTCTGGAAGCATAAAATTGACGTGTTATCTCGACCTTAAATTCTGTGCCATTATATGTTCTTATCAACTTTACTGTCTTCTTTATGTTCACTTGGATAGTCTTGAGAAACGAGATAATGATTTATGGAGTCTCGTCTTTTGATCTCAAAAAAATTACCCAAGTATATCTGGAATAATCATCCACAATCATTAGGACATATTTCTTGCCATTAATGTTTTGTGTTCGCATAGGACCACAGAGATCCATATGCAACTACTCTAGAGGAGAACTTGTACTAGGTTTAGGCTAGGGATTATGTGAAGCTCTCTTCATTTTGCCTTTCTCGCATGCATCACACATATGTTCTTTTTCATATTTAAGCTCACGCAAACCCTTGACCAAATTTTTAGTCACCAACTTGGTAATGTATCGAAAGTTGAGGTGAGATAGCCTTCTATGCCATAACCAACTCTATCGCATAGATGCTTTAGAGGGTAGACAAACTGCATTATCTAGCTTGATATTGGACAGGTTGATAGTGTGAAGATTTGACTTTATCATGCCAACCAAGAGTTCTTTTACGTTGTCGGTTCTTACACAACATCTCTTGGCTTTGAAATTACCTCTAAGTCCTTGTCACAAAACTTTCCGATGCTAAAAAGATTGTGTCCTAATCCTTCAACATAGGTCACCTTATTAATCGTTATGTTTTCTTGCACGATATCTCCATAACCCAAAATTGGTGAAAACTCGTCATTCCCAAATCTGACATTGCCGCAAAATTTCTCTGTATAATTAGGTAAAATATCTTTCTGCCCTGTCATATGCTTGGAACAGCCTGCATCCAAGAATCACATATGACGGGTCTTCACAGGAGAAATCAAGCAACAATCGGTTTATGTACCCATTTGTAGATGGGTCCTATCAGGTTAGTTCTAGATTTTAGCATCCATTTGAAATTGGATCCTCTTATCTTTTGATTTTTTTTGAGATATAAGAATGATAAAAAAGATATGAACCAAACCAACTATTAGAATTTTTTCGAGTAAAAAAATCATTTTGATGATAAATAGAAGACTGAGTAGTAGACGGAGATAACTGGATCAATTGATTTATTGTATAAGACTTGTAAGAAGGTACAAGCTTTTGTTTATGAGAAGCAACCTGATCAATTATATCACACTTACTAACAGTAATCCTACTACTATCTGATACATAAAATGATTTTGTAGACTCGTCAATCTTCTTCTTTGGTCTCCATTCTAGTTTTCCTTCAGACCTATTCTTTCTAATATCTAAAACATATGAATTAATCATGTTAGAACCATGCGTTTTCTGAGATTGTTTCTTTTTAGACTTACTAGTGTTGGTCCGTTTATGTGAGTGTCTATTCCTTCCTTTCTTACCTTTGACATAATAGGTGCTCACAGAAACCGATCTATCAACCTTAGTTGATGATTCACCTTTTTCAAATACATATGGTAAACCTTTAGAACTAACAATAAATTGAGAATGACCTGGAAGTTTTGTATTGAAATCAAATTGTTCAACACACTCATGAAAACAACAATTAGAGTTTAGAAAATCAACATCATCATCAAACAAATTATCATCATCATCAGATAGAGGAGCTCTGATACCAATCGTTATTCCCCGTTTGATGAAAGATTATCAAGATGAACAATGAATTTCAAATCAAATCTCATATGTTATTGATATGAACTTTACAGTTTACAATCTCTCTCTCTAGTTGCTCTCTCTAGTTGATCTCTCTAAGATATGCAATATGATTCTCAATTGTAAGCACACGTCTAAGTTCTCTACTTTACTTACAAGAAAGGGAAACTCTTTATACTAAGGAACAAATACAACAAACCACTAAACTAACAAGGCTTGACTTTGCTTGAATTAAGTTGACTTTCACTTTCCATTTTGAGTAACTTTGACTTGCAATCTTGAGGCTTTTACTTGGGCTTTTGACTTTTAATATGATGATCTTGAAGACAACAACTTGTGCTCTAACATTTTCCCTCTTTGGATTCAAGATCATCTTCAAAAACAAATTCAACTTCAAAACAAATTCTCCCCCTTTGATTCAAAAACTATTAATCTCCCTTTGGATTAAACATGCACTTATCTTCAAACGAATTTCATCTTCAAAGTACATTTTCTCACTTTCAAAAACATTCTCCGTTTTGAGAGAAAAACTAATCTTCTCAGGTTCTCTCCATCATCAGAATCAGACTCGGCACTTTCCTCTTCCTCAGACTCAGAAACAATCACATTATTCTTCTTCAAACTAACAGATCTCTTCTCTTTTCTCTTTACAACTAAGGCAACCGGATCTACCATTACTTTATCAACTTTCTTTTTCTCCACTATAATCTCATCAACTTCTTCCTTGTTCTGGTGAAGAGTTTCATAAACCTCATGCAATGGTATGTCATTTAGATCTTTCAGTTGTTTCATCCGTCTGGTAAATCTTTTCCATTTAGGATGCAAGATGCTTAGAAACTTCACATTAAGCTCAATCTGTGATTTCTTCACTTTGTTCTTACTCAACTCATTCAAAAAGAGTGACAAATCTCTCATAGGTGGTATCCAAACTTTCTATTTCTTTAGCTTTAAACTCTTCATAGTTATTAAGACAACTTGAGACCTTCATTTGATTTCCTATCTTTGAGCATAACATCATCCTTTCTAATTGATCCCACATCTCCTTGTCGGTAGCTTTGTAACTGTCAATCTTTACATATATCTCATTTGGAATCCCTTGAAGTAAGAAATATTTTGCTAACCTATCAGCTTTGTGCCTATTCTTTTGTTCATCTGTAAACTAATCTGGATCTATTCCATACTCTGCTGTGACGACCTCTTCTCCATTCTCTTCTGTAGTATGAAGCTTTGTCGGAGGTTTTATGAGACCTTCCTTTAGAGACAGTCTGATATACTCACCAATCTCATTTCTATCAATAAAGTTTAGAAACTGGTCCTTCCACTGTTTATATTCTCCCTTGAAAAGCATAAGTGGTTTGACATCGGTTCTGTTAGCTCAAGCATCTCTTGATGTCATCTTGATGATTGCACTGATGTTTAAACACAAATTAGAAAATTTCAAAGAAACATCACAATTTTCATATCACAATGAACACTTTTCGCTGACTACTGAACTTGACTATCCACATACTAAAGAAACATCACAATTCGCAGACCAAAGAATCCGCAGGAAGAGCTTTTCGCAGATAGTGTCTTGTGAAATCTGAGCTTTTCGCAAGAAGGGTCATGTGAATTCTCTAATTGGATAATCACTTGAGCTTTTCGGTCAAAGTTATGCAAAATCTAGACTTAGAAAAATTCAAGATTCTCACTTTTCGCAAAAGATTTAGCGAAATGTGAACATAGACAAAATTTCAAATTCTTCAACCTGCGAATTCTGTGGATTTTTGCAAACAACTTATGCGAAATCTAAAACTTTTTGCAGATCAAAGAACTCAAACAATAGCTTTTCGCACCCTTCCTCGTGCGAATTATGGGCTTTTCGTACACTACTCTATGTGAAATTTGTACTTTTCGCACACGTCTTCTACAAATTCTGTCCTTAAGATTTTTTCAACAACAATGACTTGCGAATTCTGTGAAATTTGTATACAAAGACTTGCGATTTATTCAAGCTTGAATAATGAGAATTCTATAGATCTTGCATGTTCTTGAGTTTATCGACTCAAAAACTTCAAAAACAACCTAAAAATCTTCAAATCTATGAATTAGTCCAAGAACCTTCAACAATTTTTCTACGAACACAAATCGAACATATTACAAGCACTTGATTACAAAAAAAACAAAAAAAATATAGAATCTATCAAGAACGTAGTACGTTTTTGTGTTCGAACAAGAATTTCTAGAAATCCAAAAATTCAGACCAACAATTGTGAATTGGACGAAATTGACAATACAAGATTTGTTCTAGAATACAAAACGATTATAGATCAACAATTACAACACCAAGAACAATACAAAATCAATAAAATCGATCTATGACAGGTGCCTCTGCGAGTTCTTGAAAGTCGGCCAACAAATCTTCAGATTTCTTGAGATTTTCTGATTAAATGCGTGCTTTGATATCAATTGTGTGTCCCAAACTATGTGCAAATCTAGATAACAAAACAAATTGATTCAAGATGCCATATGTGTATTCAAACCAACCACATATTTACAAAGTACTCTCATAGTGAATATTTCTCTCACTAGATGTGAATTCTCTATTAGGTGTTACAAGCTTAAAACAAGAAAACAAAAGCTTTTATACCTACATTATTACAAAGAAAACAAAAAAATAAATTAACAAGGCTTGACTTTAGAAGACTTTCACTTTGTACTTTGACTTTGCATTGAGAGTTGACTTGAGCTTTGACTTTCAATCCCAATGATCTTGGATCCAAAATTTATACACTAACAGGTCATATGGTGACACGTCATGGGATTGAGGCAAATCCCAAACAGATAAAAGCAATCATTAATATTTAATTGGCTTTAACCGAGGTACGAGATCCTCTGTATCGGGAGAAGAGGTTGTAGCGATTGTTTACTTCTAGCTTAACAATATATGCAATGAGTAAGTCATGGACATTAAAGGGAGACGCCCAATCGACTATCAGTCATTCAATAACTTGAACGATTCTCCAAAACTGAGGCATGATCTGCCACGGGGAGAAATGAAAGGTCTAGATGAATAACCTTGACGGAGGAGAATAGGGCCAATTAATCCCAATTAAAGGGATATTTGTATAAAATGAAATACCCCTTCAGGCATTTCTTCAGCCGCATTTGGTCGGGAGCGTTCAGCCTAACGTCAATTGGAATCCCGGCCAACGCCTTAAAGAGTTCAATTTCATCCTCATCATTAATCGTGCTCAGAGGGTCTAGAACCATGAAAAAATATGGAATAGAAACAGTGGCTCTATAAAAGTCTAACAGGTCCCAGCTACCCCTAGGCTTATGTGCTAGTGCATACATGGGTAGAAATTGTGCCGTATATAGCTTCTAACCTCGAAAACGATTTGGTAAGGATTTGCAGGTTTTTTGGAAAGGATCTCGAAGGTTGTTTCTCTCTCTAGAAAACCAAAAGCGTGAAAAGGAAAGAAATTAAAGAGATCGCTATTTATACGATCTGGGATGTCAGGTCGAGTCGACCGATGCTCAACACCCGTCCTTCACCCTTTCGTCTCCTTCGTAGGAAGTACAATAGGTGTCCAGATACTTGTTGATAATGTACAATCAAATCATTATAAGAACACAATCAAGAACAATGAAAATCAAAGAGGAAATCACAAGTGTATTGATATCACAAGTGAAAGGGTTACAAGGTTTCTCTCAAAGGATTTTCTCTCAGATTTCAAAATGACTAGTTACCTTCTAAACAAAAGCAAGGAAGACCTATTTATAGGTCAAACAAGAAATAAAGAAAAGCTAACAAAAGTCAACACAAATGATCTAAACTAAAAATACAGTAACAATCTCCCCCTTTTAGATCATTTGACAATTTTGCTCTGGTCCCATCTTCTAAAACAGATTCTTCTGATCCCAAGATATGCTTCAAACCTCCTGATGTATTCTCTGAAATCAATCTTCTTATTGATCTCTTCTAACATAGCTTCCATGTTAAGAGACTCAACAGTTCTGACAGCTTCATTCTTTCTAAATCTTTCCTGCTCAGACAGAAACAGTTTATCTTCGAGCACTTTCCGCACATACTTCAAAGTACCATCTGAATACTTAGCCAATTCTGATGCTCGCATGAACTGATTCTTGTGAGTCTTGGTGTTAACATACATCACACCCAACTCTGGATATTTGGATACCTGAAAAGGCTCTAGAATTCTGATCTTAGGATGGTTGAAGTTTGGTGTCAGTAGGTTTACTCTGTTCTGATTGGTTTCAATACCAAGCTGAAAATCAAATGAATAAGCATTGTAGACACTCCTTGTCATAAATCTTTTAATAGCATCCAAAGCATAAGCAACAGCTTGTGACCTCCTTCTGTTTCTCCTGTCTCTGAACTCATTCACAATGAACATAATGTCTGAGATGTTCAAGTTGTCAAAATCAGCTTCAGAAAAAGTACTAATCTTCATGTCTTTCCTTTGAACTATGAACTTTGGATAGTAAACATTAAGAACCTTGCAAATGTGAACATTTTGAATCTGCAGAATCTCTTGTCTTTTAGCAAATGGGGACATTCTGCTCTGAGTCTTCATAAATCTGATATAGTTGGCCTGATAAACCTTGTCTCTATCTCCAACACCATAAAAACAGGCTTCATCAACAGGCTGCAGAGAAGAAACAAAGATTTTCGTTGACTCTTCCAGAAATGGTACTTTAAGTGACTTTCTAATGATCTCAATGAACTTTAAAGAGTCTCCTTCAACATCATATCCAGTATATGGAACAACACCAACTCTTACATCTCCTTTGAACGTCACCTTTCCCAAATTGCTGATTTCATAAGTGAAGAGCTCTTCTGCTTGCATTGTTTCAAGTTATGGACCGTGAGCTTTAGAGAATTCTTCCACTTCCATAGGAGTAACAAAAACAGAATTTGGCTTTAACTGTATAGAGGTTTCAGCTGCACTTAAAATCTTTGGACTATCTGGGTTTCGAATGTAAGGAAGTGCACTTTCTTTTACTCTAGATGCTTCTTCTTCCTCTTTTCTTAACTCAGCTTTAGCTTCTCTGATTATCTGCCTTTCCTCCTTTTCTCTTTGTTTTCTTTCTTTGTACAGCTTATTCCTGAAATCTTGAATATCAATAATGATTGGCCTTTCTTCTTCAAGATCTTTTGGTTTGGGCTTTGGGGTAGGAATTCTTGATCTTTTTGACTTTCTGGGCTTATCAGTTTTTGGTTTTTGCTTGGGTTGATCAGCTGGTTGTTCAGAATCAAAATCTTTAGGTAAAGGAAGAGCAACTCTTGGTTCAGAATCATCAATGGTTTCAGGGACAGAGAAGTTTCCTGTGGGAGAGACTATCGGAATAGCTGTCAAGATCTCGTCTTCATCAAATAGTCTGTAAGATGGTGGAGTATAATCAATGGTACCAGCAAGCTGTGCAACCTCCACAACTTTGGCTTGTTGAACTGGAAACGTTTGATCAAGATCTACAAACTCTTCATCTTCAAGATCATCAAAATTTTCATGTAAAGTTTCTCCAAATAAATCATCCAACACATTCTCTCCTTGACTTAGATTTCCTTGTGCAATAGAATTCTGTACAAATTCTTCAACAGTAACTGAATTCTCTGGATCAGGTCCATCACTTTCAATATTTTGCTCAATAACGTTCATTCCTTCCTCCTTAACTTTCCAGTAACTGTCATACCTAGCAGCAGCCTGTTCATCATCATCACTTTCATAGTCGTCTAGGTTGACAAAGTTATCAGCATTAACTCCTAACATCTGCATTACTTCCTCAACAGTGGCAATCGCAGGCTTTTCAACCCTTGATTCTGTATTGTCATAGATCATCAATTCAACTTCAGCCTCTGGAACATTCTCTTCCATTTGTTCATTTTCTGACTTTTCTCCATGAATAGTTTCAGCTACTTCAGTTCCCTGTTCCTCAACAGTAATAATAACAGTGTCTTCCGCAGTTTTCAATCTCTTGTTCATCTCCCCCTCATGATCTTGATCAGAATCACGATCATGTCTTTTCTTCAAAACTGCATCAGATTGAGCCTTGCAAGAAAGTTGAACTGCTGTGGTTAGATCCTGTAAGTGCTTCTCTACTGAATCTTTGAACTGATTGAACTGAGATTGTGTAACATAATCTACTGGAACCTGAGGAACAATTGGTTCATCTCCCGACTTTTTAAAATTATAAAGATTTTCGGGTGCCTTTTTCAACACATCCACATCAGAGATACCTAAACCTGGTTTTGCTTTATAGAAACGAGTGTCTTTCTGATTGTTGGTTAGAATTTTAAGAGTCTGTTCCGTTTGACCTCTTTTGTAATATAGATCTTCCAATTCCTTGATCTTTGTGTAAGCTTCCGTCCTGTCTTTCAAAACAATATCATATTGAATTGTTAGATCAAGATTTTTTTCTTTTAAAGACATGATTTCTTTTTGTTGTTCAGAAATTCTTGTTTGAAGTTTGATTATATCCAATTTCAGAACATTTTTCTCTCCTTCTTTTTCTTCAGCCAAGACTTTGAAGATGTAAGCCTGATCTTGATATCCTTGTATTGTACTCCTTTGTTGTTTGAAATCTTTCTTTAATTTCAAAAACTTAGATTTCAACTCATTGAGCTCGGATATCAAGTTCATTGCTTCATCATCATCATTTAAGAATTCAGAATTATCAGAAAAATTAGAATGAGAATTTACCTCAGAATCTGACTCATCATTCAAATGTGCCATTAAGTTGTAATGGACTTGAGTCAGATTCGCTTTAGCAACCTCAGTCTCTTCATCATCGTCGGAGTAGCCAAGCCATATCTCATCTTCTGCCTTTAAAGTTGTGCCCTTTTCCAAAGCTTTCGCCAATTGAGCCTTTTTCTTGTAATACTCGTAATTCTTGACACGCTTCTCTGGACAGTCTTTGATAAAGTGACCGGGCTTTCCACAGTTAAAACATTTATCCGACTTTTCTTTCTCTTCTTTCTTTTCTTCTTTTCTCTCCTCTTTCTCTTTCTTTTCTTCAAATCTGTCTTTATGCTTGCTGTACTTGTAGGAATCGAACTTCGGCTTGTTATAAAAAATTTTCCGACCAAACCTTTTATGGAAGCTAGAAGTCAGAAGTGCAAGATTTTATGCAAATTCGTTCAATTCATCATCAGAATCATCTGAAACATCATTCTCTGAACTGTCTGAACTATTGACCATGCTGGTGATCAGTGCTTTCTTTTTCAAACTTTTTCCCGAACCAGAACTTGATTTAACTGTCTTTCCCTTGTCTTGAGCAATTAGAGCCAAAGAGTCTTCTACCTTCTTTTGTTTGTCCTTTAACTGAAGTAACTCTTTGTTCACAGAAGCTTGCTCCTTTATCTTGTCCTCATGTTGGTTTAAAGCACAGAAAAGATCATTCAGCTTTTCTTCATCCATGTCTTTATTTATCTGCATTTGAATAGTGTAGACATCCCACTCTGGCTGAAGATTCTTGATAAACTTGAAGTTTATTTCAGATTCAGACTTTTGAACTCCGTTTCTTCTTAAATCATTTAGAATGATGTTGTAACGATCATACGCTTCCCTCAGAGATTCTCCTTCTTTTGCCTTGAATCCTTCATAAGCATTTATACTCTGATTCCTTTTAGTCTTGACAGATTTTGCTGATCCCATGAACTGTTTTTCTAGCTCATCCCAAATGTCCTTAGCAGATTCCCGGCTATCAACACGGTTGAAAATATCATTAGGGATGGCCATAATCAGATATGTCAACGCAGTTGTATCCCTTTCCACTAACACCCTATCAGTGTCACTGTATTGAATAGGATTTCTAGCTACAATCCTTTCAGGAATTTCAGGATTATTACCAGTAGCAGGAATTCTTGAAACTGTCACATGTGGAAAATGTGGACCATTTAGAATCGAATCCATTAATTTCTTATCTTGATTATTCAAGAAATTAATCATCCTTATCCTCCACTGTGGGTATTCATCAGCTTGAAGAACCGGTGGTTTGGATTTCGAACCCATGCTGAGTAGATCTCTAGACATGATTGTAACAGAAATATGATTTGAAACGATCGTTCAAGAAGTGCAGATTACACTCGGTGTGTAAAAATACTGATCAGATTTGAATCAACAGACAAAAATTGACTAAGTACTCAAACTCGCAGACCACATAATTGCTTGAAACTCGCAAGCCGAGGAAACTCGCAGAGTACTGTTTCGAAGAAACTCGCTAGCTGAATCGTGCGCGTTTTATGAAAATCACAGATGATAACTTGTAGACAAACGCGCAGGCAAACTCGCAGACAAACACGCAGGCAAACGCGCAGACAAACTCGCAGATATACGGAACTCGCTGACTAACTTGCGCGTTATATAAACTCTCTAACTTCGACTAGCGCGTTATGGAAACTCGCTAACTTCGATTAGCGCGTTTGAGGTCGAATCTCTAACTTGCGCGTTCTAGTGACTTGCGCGTTCTAGCGATGAACGTGCGCGTTTCACGAAATCTGCGTGTTCTTGGGAAGAACTTGCGCGTTTTATGGATCTAGCGCGTTCTTGGGTTTCCTTGCGAGTTCTTCACTGTTCGATCAAAAATCGAGTAAAACTTGATTTTTGATTCTGCAAAACACTCAATTAGTCTACGATATCAACCTGAACAAGATTACAACAATGAATTTTCAAAAGAAACCAAAAATTACAGTGTTTCGTTCGAATTACAGTGTTCGAAGTTACTGTTCACAAAACTAACAATTTGATCAAATTGATCAAACTAGAGTGCGAAATTGGCTATGTGATCTGAATAAAAATTGTTCCTAATGATAAAACGTACACAACCTAATCAATTTCTTGATTAAATTGTGCAAAAACATGAAAATACAAAATCAAACAGTAACAAGAACTAGTCCGCCAAAAAATATTCAAAAACGTATCAAATCTGATCCAAATCTGCTTCTTCTTGTTTGCTCTGATACCAAATGATAATGTCTAATCAAATCATTATAAGAACACAATCAAGAACAATGAAAATCAAAGAGGAAATCACAAGTGTATTGATATCACAAGTGAAAGGGTTACAAGGTTTCTCTCAAAGGATTTTCTCTCAGATTTCAAAATGACTAGTTACCTTCTAAACAAAAGCAAGGAAGACCTATTTATAGGTCAAACAAGAAATAAAGAAAAGCTAACAAAAGTCAACACAAATGATCTAAACTAAAAATACAGTAACACTTGTCATACATGCGCCACACGTAACCATGAAATCATGATCTTATCGTCTTTACAGTTTCCCACATAACCAATTCACATCTGAAGCAACCGAGTTGATTTCCCTGGACGACACGTGTCATTTAGTTACATTAAAATTTAAAATTTGGATTTTCCGCCTCATTTCAAATTTTGGGGGGAAATGTTTGGGTAAAAAATCTAAAGTCTCGACCGACGCAGGATTCTAACGACAGATTATATATTTGGGTAAAATCTTGACGACTGTAAATATCTAGACCCATGATCCTCACTCTTTAGCGATGGTCGTAACTTAACCTCGACCCGTAACTAGAGACCATGTATGTCCAGACCTTATTTCATCAATAGCTGGCGACTGTCGTAAGTTCCTTTACGACTCCAACTTATTAACGAATGACAAGCGTTACTTTTATGTCTCTTAAATACATGTCATGATCTTTAATGCTCCAATGACAATAACCATAGAAACATAATCAATATCACTAAGAGCATGGACCATTACTCACCATTAAGAGGCTTATTTATGACGATAAAGACTATATAAACAAGGGTCAAGAAGACTAGAGACAAGAAGCAATTATCAGAGCTCAATTAAGCACTACAACAAGAAATCATATCCTCTCTCGAAGAAATCTCACGACACTTCAATTAAACTCGCGACACACGATCAATATTAAGAGTAGTTTACTTTTTTGTCTTATTGTAACTCTCTATACCTACGATCATTGTTATCAAGGGCGACGTCCCTGTTTGACATCATTAGTGTATTGATGACCTAATCTGTCATCCGTGGTTTTTACCCTCGATAGGGTTTTCCATGTCACCAAGTTCTTTTGTCTCATCTACTTTTCGTTGTTTGTCACGTGTTTTGTCTAAGATCTCCATCTTTAATTGTTAAGCTCCATATTGACCTTATTTTATCCTTTGAGGGTGATTTTTGGCATTAACATTAAGTAGACCATCATGCCCCCAGTGGCGACTTTAAGAAGACACCAAGTCCCGCCCTCTGATATTAGAGGAACCATCGACGTGAAGTTTCCATAGGTTATTGTCGTTAGTCGCCACAAGTAACATCTCGTCATGAGCTTATATTTCTAATTCAGGGTTAAAATTTGCGAAAAAGCCCGCCAAGACTTGAGATTTTATAGTCATCCTTGGTTTGAAGTTGATGTCGTAACTAGTAAGGTATATAATCCATGTGGATAATCTTCCTGTCAACTCAGGCTTTCTCAAGACAAACTTAAGAGGATAATTAGTAACGACAAGAATAGAATAGGATTCAAAATAATGTCGTTACTTTTTTGCAGCAATTATCAATGAAAAGAGAAGATTTTGCACCAAAGAATACCTTTTTTCTACGTCAAGTAGAGATTTACTAACCTAATATATGGGTAATTGGTGTTTGTCGTCCTCACGTGTGAGGATGGAACTAACAGAGTTAGGACTTATGGCTAAGTAAAGTTGCAAGACTTCACCGTCCATAGGTTTTGAAAGAAGAGGAGGTGATGACATATATTTTTTGAGTTCTTGTAACGCAATTTCATGGTCTTCAATCCATTCAAATTCTTTGTTTTTTTTCTTAAACCATTGTAAAACAGATGATACTTATCTAAGGATCGAGAGATAAACCTTTTTTGGGTTGCGACGCGTCGTGTGAGTAGTTGGACTTCCTTGAAGTTTCTTGTTGACTGGATATTGATGATTGTTTTGATATGCTCGGGTTTTGCATCAATTCCTTGACTTTGTCCGTCATGAACGTTGTTTTCTTTTGGTCTCTAGGATGCATCAAGATTCGATTCTATTCGGAGTAGGAGTCCATAAACGTGATGAGTTCATGGCATCGATATGAGGTAATGGAAATGGGTCTTTAGGACAGACCTTGTTAAGGTCTGTGAAGTCAATGCAAACTCGCCACTTTCCAATTTTCTTTTCCACGACTAGGTCATTTTCCAACCAATCTGGGTATTTCACTTATCGGATCTTACTTGTTTTCAACAAATTATCAACCTCGTCGTTAATTACCTTGTTCCGTTCAGGAGAAAACTTACGATGCTTTTTCTTGACATGATCGAACAACGTATCGATGTTGGGCTTGTGTGAAATAATATTGGGGTTAATTCTGATCATGTCTTCTTATGTCCAAGAAAAACAATCGACATTATTTTTCAAGAATACAATCAGTTCTTTCTGGATATCAGGATTTAACGATGCTCCCATGAACACTGATGGGTCAAGTCCACTCTGATTGAGGACAACACCTTGTAGTTGATAGTCGTTGAAAGTTTTAGAGTTGTCTTGATCATGTAATTGCTTGATGTTTTGCTTCCGTTGTTTTAACGTCGTTTTGTAGCAATCAAGCGTTGTTTACTGCTCGCTCTTTATTTCCTGAACACCCCAAGGTGATAGTAATTTGATTGTCTGGTGATACGTCGAGGGGATAGCTTTCATGTTGTGAATCCATGGTCGTCGAAGAATCATGTTGCAAGCCGAAGAACAGTCAATAACATTGAATTTTGTCGGCTTATTAACTCCTTTCGCATAGATAGGGAGGATAATCTCACCGACGGTGTTAGCCATGTCACCATTAAAACAAACCAAGATGGTAGATCGTCGTAGAATCTCGACATCATCTATTCCCATAGCTTTGATCAAGCTAAGGAATATGACGTGTTAGGTCTTTATTTATATTCAAGATTAAGAGTGTTGTAAGGGCATTTTTGTAAATATCACGTGGGGATATAAATAACTTTAGTTTGCTTATTTCGTAAAGGAATATTGTCACTAGTTGAGAGAGCTTAGAGGTCTAGAGAGAGAAATATTGTAGAGAGAATTATTGTAGAGAGAAATATCGTAGAGAGCTTCATGTAACTTTTTCTCACTAGAATATAATATGACAATTGTGATTCCTTCATATCGATCTTGATCAATTCACTTGAATTATGATTTTCAATTGGTTTTAGAGCCTAACTGGAAGATTTGGAGCTACGATTTCATCGATTCTTGAAGATTTGAAGAATTTTGGGTTTTGAAATTTTTCTTGAAAAACTTCACTGTGTTCTACAATTGTTAGAGAGATTTGAATTTAATTTTTTGTATTTGATTTCTATTTGATGGCTTGATCATGATAGAATCAATCTAAACCATTTTTATCAAACAATTTCAAGTTTAATTGTTGAATTTGATCAAATTTGAGTTTTCGAAAAGTTTTCTAATGTGATCGTGTTTAAAGTTCTTGACCGATTTTGCAAAAAATATTGATGTTTTGATCTATATGTTTTGGACAAACTTTTATTATTTGTGTTTTTAAACACAAATCAATAACAATTTCCATGTTTCATCAATATTATTTAGGTTTTTAAAATGTTTGGCCTCGGTAACAGGATGAACTTCATAGTCCTAGCATGGATCATCAAAGTCCTTGTACACAATATAAAATCAAAGTCCTCACACACAATATAAATTCAAAGTCCACACAAGAAACTTGTGCGAGGAGTTGCCACTTGATCGCACAAAATGTAATTACTTTTTTATTTGTTGAATGTTGTGCGTGCTGCTTGCTTGCCATCTGATTGCGGGTTATCATGGACGGTGGATTCGTGGATCAATTTAGTTCACATTAATTCATATTGGAATTAGGTAAACTAGACTCTTAATTTAGTGTAATTAACTGTCATGTGACAGTTATGGTAGTTACTAAACCGAACAGACACCATCTCGGTACTCGGAGAGGAAAAATCGAACATTTATGGAATTGGCAAGAAGCATGGTTAAATACAAAGGATTACCAGATAGATTCTAGGTTGAGGCAATAGCTTGTGCGATTTATTTTTTAAATCGCTCATCCACTCATTGTTTAGACGAAAAGACAACAGAAGAGGCATGGAGTAAGATCAAACCTTCAGTCTCTCATCTAAGGGTGTTTGGATGCATAACATACTCTCATGTTCCCCAATGTTGGACGATAGATAAGAAAAGTGCATCTTCGTTGGGTATAGTGAAACATCAAAGGCTTACAAGCTCTTTAACCATATTACCAATAAGGTAGTGATTAGTAGAGATGTCATCTTTATGGAAGAAAAATCTTGGGGTTGGTCACAAGAAACAAACGGGTCTTTTGCTATTATCTCTAATGAAGAAATTATACAAGATGAGCAAAGAGATACCACACACGATGAAGGTCAGTTTCCTACTCCTACTCCTAACTCTTCTCTTAATTCGACACCATTTTCTTCTCCATCAACTTCTACATCATCATTATCATCTAATGATGAAGAATCTGGTCCACGAAAAGTGAGGAGTTTGAGCAATATTTATTGGAGATCACAACAGATTGAAAATAGTGAGATGGTGGATTTTGCATTATTCGTGGATGTTGATCCAACCCAATTCAAGACAGCCTGTAAGAGTGAAAAATGTCGAAAATCTATGAATTCTGAAATTGAGTTTATTATAAAGAACGATGCGTGGGATTTGGTTGAATTACCCAGAGTACACAAAGCTATAACTATCAAATGGGTTAACAAAACTAAGCTTAAGGAAAATGGGGATGTGAACAAGTACAAGCCATGTTTAGTCATGTAAGAATACAAGCAAAGAATGAGTATCGATTACAACAAAGTGTTCGCACCCGTAATTCGGTTGGAAACCATCAGGTTAGTCTTAGCCTCAGCAACCTAAAACAAGTGGAAAATCCATCGAATAGATGTTAAGTCCGCATTTCTTAACGGGTAATTAAAGGAGGAACTGTACATGGATCAACCATTAGGTTACGTTAAGAAGAAGAAAGAATAAAAGGTATGTCATTTAAAGAAGGCGATATACGTAATAAAACAAGCACCTCGTGATTGGTATAACCGTATAGACACCTATTTTGAGAAACATAAATATTCAGAAAATGTCCTTATGAACACACGTTGTTTATTAAAGATTTTAAGGGTGAGTTCTTGTTTGTTTGTCTTTACATGGACGATTTAACCTTCACTTGAAATTGTCCAAGAATGATAGAGGAATTTAACCACTCTATGATGAAAGAATTTGAAATGATGGATATGGGGCATCTCCATTATTTTTTAGGCATAGAGGTGAAACAAAGTGGAGATGGTATAACCATCTCACAAAGGAAGTATGCACTCGAAGTTTTAATAAGATTCAAGATGGCTGATGCAAACCCTTGCTCAACACCTATGGAGTTCGGTTTAAAATTAGCCAAAAAAACAAAGGATGACAAAGTTGATTCGAGCATATATAGAAGTCTGATCGGTAGCCAAATGTATTTATCGCCTGCACGACCAGGCATCATGTTCACCGTAAGCATTTTAAGCAGGTTCATGGAATCACTGAATCGATGTCATTGGAAGGATGGAAAGAGAGTGTTAAGGTATATCGAAGGTACGTCTGATCATGGAATTCTGTACAAAAAGTTTGAGACTCCTAGGTTAATCTCTTATTGTGACAACAATTACGGGGAAAATGTTGACGATAGCTGAAGCACCTTAGGTTAGGTTTTTAGCTTCGGCTCAGGTATGATCTCTTGGAAATCTAAAAAACAAAAGGTAGTGGCTCTAATTCTACTGAAGCAGAGTATATGAGCATAGCATTAGCTGGTTGTCAAGCAATTTGGATGAGGGGAATACTCGAAGAATTGAAACTCCCTCAAAAGAAGCCGACGGTGATTTATTACGACAATAAATCAGCGACCACGTTAATGAATAACCCTGTTTATCATGGTAAGAGCAAGCATGTTAAAATAAAATTCCATTTCATTCGTGAATTGGTATCACATAGAGAAGTAGAATTCAATTTTTGAAGGTCCAATGATCAAGCAGCTGACATGCTCACCAAGGCCTTAAAGATAGGAGACTTCGTAAAGATGAAGGATAACATAGGCATCATCCAAGTCTAGTTTAAGTGGGAATATTAGAATTAGGTAAAATAGCCTCTTAATTTAGTGTAATTAATTGTCACATGATAGTTATGGTAGTTACTAAACCGAACAGACACCATCATTGAACCATCAATATCGAAGGGATGCGATGGATGGCATTGTATATATGTATGTGATCGTGTATGTTAATAATATATAAAAGTGTGTATGTTTCTTAGGGTATACAACTTTCTCCAAGTTTAATGCTTCCACCAACAATTCAATCGGTGATTTCTAATTAAATTGCATAGTGTGATTTCTTAATCAAAGAAAACTGTGGTCAATGTTTGGACGATGGTCAATAACAATGGCTTCACATTTGATCTCAATCGGTGGTCTATTAAGTGGTCAACAATTGTGAGTTGTGTTCATATTAAGAGGTTGCGATGTTCTTTCTCTTTCACTGTGATATTTGAATGGTGGTTGACAATTCTTGGTTAATTTTTGCATGATACGTAATTTGGATGCTACATACAATCAATTGAATATAAATTCCTATGACATTTGTCTACATTCAATGCATGAGATATAATTTGAATGATTCATATATTTGTCGCACACCATTAGTTCTTCAGTTATCGCATGAATACTTGGTCAACTAAGTTTTTTGTCACACGGTGCATGGGAGAATGTCACATTATATATTGAACTTGTTACATGGTGGCTAAGTGTTTACGTGGTTATCGTGTGGTTCTGGCACAATTCATAAGTTTTTGTCGCATGCTACAGTGCTTGTCGCATGACTTGTGACCGAGGAATACAATTTTATCGCGTACACTTTGTATGAGATCTTGGTTTATTGCATGATCTTTGTGTGACGAGTATTGTTTATCGCACGAGTGTGCATGTATTGCATGTGATTACCATTTGAAGATTTTCGTGACGGTTCTAAACTTTTGTGACAGTTTCATGTGATATATTTGAATTGATTTTTGTGTGTTTGTCTTGCAGGGTTGACTTCAAGATTTAAATTTTCGTGATTGACTTTCAAATGTTAACTACAAGAGTTGATTTTCAACATTGACTCTTGATAATTGACTTACTATGTTTGATTTTTCAGGATAAATCTTTCATAATTGAATTTAAATTCTGATTTTCAAGAATGTTTTCAGATTTGATTTTTGAATTTTGAATTTAAAGTTGACTTTTCAAGTTTAACTTTTCTATAAAAAAAATTGATTTTCTGCTATTTGTTTCAGATTTTCTTCTAGATCAATATCGGATCAACGTTCAATTCAAGTGTTGTATGATCAAGACAAGTGATGATATGATAATCAATTCAAGTCAGATTTCTAAAAAGGAGAAAAAAGCTATACTTTATGAGGATGTACACTTGCATAAGTTCACAGACATAATAGAAGATACCGAAGATCATTTGTGCTTTATGGCGATGAAGAAAAAGGAATACTTGCCTGATGAATGCTACTCAAATATTGAGGTAAATGATGATTCTTTATCTACTTCTGAAGATCAATTAAATGAATTGATGCTTAAAATTTCAGATATTAAAACTACACTTAAAAAGGAGAAAAGTTTAAGAGCTTTTTGGGAAGCTATACAGAAGAAGGAGCATGAGCTTGTTGTAAAATTTTCTATTGAAAGTGCTCAAAATTTTAGTTATGCAAATTATTTGAAAGAGGAGCAAAAAGAGATTAAAGAAGAGAATGTGCTTTTGAAAGATAGAATATCTTAAATAGGAAAACAAATTGTGAACTTAGAAAGTGAGAATAGTGAGAATGCTCATAAATATAAATCTATTGTTTCTGAGAGAAGTGGTTTATATGAGAAAATCAAAGACCTTGAGGTCAAATTTTTAAAAAGAGGTCAAACCAATCAAACTGTTTTTCTAAACAAACCTAAGGATTTCAAAAATTTCAATCCGAAAAATGGCAAAAGATTTGACAATCTTAGATATTTGGTAAAGGATATTTCAAACGTTCCTACCATGCATGACATCATGTATATGGATCTTGATCCTAAGCACAGGATGAATTTTACTAAATCATCTAAAGAAGTAAAGGCAAGAGAAGACTTCAACAAAAAAAGAACTGATAAGAAGCAATGCCTCTTGAATAACAGGAGTTGAATGGAAGTTATAGAACGAGAGAGCTTACTCTTTTGGATGATTACTTTCAGAGCTATTATGAAGAGGAGATTTTGTCATCAAATTCCACTCAAGTTCATATTTCAACCTTAAAAGACACTCATTCTTTAGAAATGAAAAAATTTAACTTGAAAAAGAGCTTGAAAATGAAAAGAATTTAAATTTTGGCTTGTCTGTTGAAGAGAGAGAATAATTTTTAAGCGAGATCAAAGAACTTGAAGATGTGGTTAAATCTCAAGGTCAAGAACCTTCTGAACCAAATGTGGTTATTTCGAAAAACATTTCAACTGATTCAGAAGTTTCTTCTTGGAAAGTTTTTATGGGTGATTTCTCTTGTGCTTCAAATGTTTCTCCTTCATCAACTGATTCAGTAAAATTTGATTTTGAAAAAGAATTTGATGGTTCAATGAATTCCCGCAGTATGTCTAGATGTTCGTGAGAAATCGGCTACATTGTTGAAGGTTTGAATTTTACTCAAATGAAAAATTAACCTAAAATCTATTACAAGATTTCTATTTATAGCCCCATAACCCTTGTACACAATATAAGCCCAAACCCATTACAAGGCCCAATACATTTATATGTTGATTACTTTATAAAACTTCTAATAAGAACATAAAATATGTTCTAACAACTGTATTAATTTTTAACTAGACTGATTAAAATTGGATTATTTGTTTGTTGGAAAGCTAATTTTTCACTAAAGACAGGAATGAGGCCAAAAGAATCCGGATTGTAGGATCTTCGCAACCATGCGGTCAGTACTGAAGTACCCGCCACATTCTAACATGTGACAATGCATCATGATTCTCTCTTTTTCGTCTTCCGGAGCACACCTTCTTATCATTTCGTCTCCACATCGCTTAAATAGGCACTCATCTCAATAGTACATATTGACATCCACGACAAATTTACGGCGTTGATGTGAGTTGAGTCCATGTGGTACGTTGTTACCTGCCAAGATTTTAACAAAGTCAACTAACCATGGATCAGAAGAACTTATAGAAAATATTTGCTCGTCGGGAAAGAATTAATTGATTGGTAGATTATTCTTTTTCTTTGTTCCATCGTCTTTAAGTCTCGATAAATGATCTGCAACCGTGTTCTCTGATCCTTTCTTATCCCGGATTTCTATATGAAACTCTTACAGTAACAGTATCCATCTGATTAATCGAGGTTTTACATCCTTCTTTGTCATCAGATACTTCAATGCCAAATGGTCAGTGTAAACGATTGTTTTCGATCCCACCAAATATTGCTGGAATTTCTCACAAGCATACACCACGGCTAAGAGTTCCTTCTTTGCATAATTAACTTGAGCATCATCTAGCGTTTTGTGCGCATAGTAAATTACATGAAACTTCTTCTCCTTCCGCTACCCCAAGACTGCCCCAATTGCCAAGTCGCTCGCATCGCACATTAATTCAAACGGTAAGCCCCAATCTGGTGCAGTTAAAATAGGTGCGGATATGAGTTCCTTCTTCAACCTGTCAAAATCCATAAGACACGCATCATTAAAACAAAATTTAACGTCTTTCAAAAGCTATGAACACAAGGGTTTAGTGATTTTAGAAAAATCTTTAATAAATCGACGATAAAACCCCGCGTGTCCCAAGAAACTACTAACACCTTTAACTGATGTTGGATATGGGAGATTCTCGATGACCGCCACTTTAGCTTTATCCACTTCTATGTCGTTTATTGAGATTTTGTAGCCTAAAACTATTCCTTCAGTGACCATGAAATGGCATTTCTCCCAGTTAAGTACAAGACTCGTCTCTTGACATCTCTGAAGAACGACTTCCAAGTGATTTAAGAATAAATCAAATGAGTCTCCAAAGATGGAAAAATCGTGCATGAAAATCTCTATTTAACGTTCCGCCATATCGTAGAAAATCACCATCATACATCATTGAAATGTTGTTGGAGCATTATAGAGCCTGAATGGCATTCTTCTATAGGCAAATGTCCCGTAAGGACATGTGAGTGTTGTCTTCCTTTGATCTTCTAGAGCTATCGGAATTTGATTATAACCCGAATAACCATCAAGGAAACAATAAAATATGTGACCCGACAATCGCTCAAGTATTTGATCGATGAAGGGTAGAGGGAAGTGATCCTTGTGAGTGACATCATCGACAGTCTATGCACACTCTCCAACCAGTGACTGTTCAGGAAGGTATTAATTTGTTGTTATTATTTTTCACAATGGTTATACATCCCTTTTTCGGTACTACTTGCACGAGACTCACCCACGGACTGTCGGCTGCCACATAAATTACTCCGGCATCAAGAAGCTTCAGTAGTTCTTTACGAACCACATCTTTCGTATTCGGATTTAACCGGCGTTGGTGTTGAACTATTGGTTGGCGCCCTTCTTCTAAATTGATTCGGTTCATGCAAAAAGTTGGGCTTAATCCCTTCAAATCCGCAATAGTCCACCCAATTGCGGATTGATGTGCCCGCAACACCCGCAATAATTTTGCTTACTCCAAACTTGTGAGGTTGGAAGCTGTGAGTTACAAAATCCCAATCTATAAAGCTTTTCTCACAAGATTAACATGGAAGTCTAGAGAGAGAGTAGAGAGAGAAAGTAGATCTTGAATTCTCACAAATCTGAATATGATATTACAATGACGTTCTTGAAAGATTACAAAACAACTAAACCTATTTATACCACTAACTAAAACTAAAACTAAATGATTAAGAAAACTAAACAGCTTTGACTTTTAAAGACTTTGACATTGTTGACTTCTAACTTTGACTTTCCTAATTAAATCTTGGATACAATATTTGGACTTAACAATCTCCCCCTTTGTATTCAAGATTTAATAAAAAATTGACACTGGTCTTCAACTCTTGAATCTTCAGCTTTTGTCTCTGACAACTTTGAACTTTGAAACACTTTCAGCCTTTAAAGAATCTTGAAAAGTCTTTTTCACTTTGAAGCTTTGAAAGTCAACATGTCTTGAGCACGAAATGGAATTCTTGAAAACTCCTTTGAAACTTCAACTTTGAAACATCTTTCACAAACTTTGAACATCTTTGAAACAACTTTGATTACTGTCTTTGAATATAGAAACAGCTTTGAGGAATCTCTGATCTTGTATCTTCATCTCTTGTGATCTCTGGACTGTCTTCAGAGAAACAAACTTTCACAAATCATCTTGAATTATCTTTGAACAATCTTTCTTCAGAATCTTTTGACTTTGAATTAGCGGAAGCAT
Source organism: Arctium minus (assembly GCA_954870635.1). Lineage (NCBI taxonomy): Eukaryota > Viridiplantae > Streptophyta > Magnoliopsida > Asterales > Asteraceae > Arctium > Arctium minus. The sequence goes on along the minus strand of OX941084.1, from coordinate 103,707,680 downwards.
TTTGAATTGACTTTTCAACTCTCAGAATTTCTTCACAAGTCTTTTCACTTTGACAACTCTTTTTTTTTTTTGAGAGGGTATCCCAGACCACATTCGGCCCAGACTAATCCCTGGCAATTTGGGCCGAAGCCCGACTGCTAAAGCATGCAGCACGGGGTCGAAGCCTCCGTACCTCCAGGATGCGTCCCCCAGGGTTCGAACATGAGACCGCTACTAGCAAGTCTTCATGGCTTTGAAATTGAATCTTTGTAAATGTCTCCCCCTTTTTGATGATTATGAGCATCATGATCATCAAAACATCTTCAATTTCTCAAACAAATCAACACAGTCTTTGATCACCCCCTTTGTATAACAATCTCCCCTTTCAATGATAATTTGACAGTCGTCGCGCTTTGATCTGAGTAACTGAATCATGAACTATATATACCCGAATCTTTTCAAATTCAGATATAATGAACGTGGTAACCCTGATTCAACAAATGAAACAGTTAGGAATGCCTGTCAGTAACACAAAGTTACTGTGTATAACGAATGTACAATTTAAGGAGCTAGCTTGATGATGACTCCCCAGGACTTCCATTCAATCATTGAAAAACACAAGGTTTATCTATGAATGTTCTGACAGAAAAACAAATTTTCTGTGTGCTCGTGCTTGTGTATGAAATAATTTAGCACAATGATTGTGTTTCATAAGGCTCAAATTGTGTAAACTGTTGAGACAGCAACATGTATTACACGGACTCAATGTGCATGAAAGAGGTGCGAAGGTGGGGCAACTTTCCTTCTTTTTCAATATCTAAATCTTCCGAGTGAAGATTAGATAGTAGATGTACTGCGTCCCCAAGAAAATGAAACATTTCTTTTTCGAGAAAGAAACGAGTGGTTGGTGGGGTAATAGCAAGAGTTGGCATGGGCTCACTGCCTGTTTCAATGATGGTCACCAAAGAATGTGAACCAATCAGTAGATGTGGCTGCCCGGCTCAGAAAGTGGTAGGTGCAGAGTTCTGGTATTCTTTTAACTCTGATCTCACACCCTCTTTCTTTTTAACATTATGCTCACTTCTAACCAAACTCTCATTTCCATTTTACCGCTCCACACAATGAGAAAAAACTCAACCAGATGAGTTATCTCCCCCACTCTTTGATTTTGACCCCTCCCCCCTCAATCACTCAAGGATAACTTCCGGGGTAGGAAACACTGGTTAACGTGAATCCATGGAAGTTCTGTTTATACTCACACACAAATCCCATGTAAGTCCTAAAAAGCATGATTGCTCAACAATTTAACTGAAGAGTTAAGCTCAAAGTAATAACAGTGTCAGAATGTATGCTCATGAGATTTGAGCAATTGAACTTTCAAGATTTCTCAAAACAATGATATTGAATGAATGAAATCAAATCAAAAGAATTGTTTTGAGAATCTGACAATGTATCAAGCAGATCAAATGAAATGGTTAGGGTATCAAAGAACTGGATATTTTGTTTATATGAATGAATATAAACAATTTATCAATGAAAGCACAAATATGAAGAAAAAAAAATGAATGATGCTCAACAACTTTGAAAGCAAACAAGGGTATTACCATCGAAAAATTGTTTCTTTATGAGACATGGTAATAACAATTTCAAATGAAATACTGAACCGATGTGTGTGAATACCTTACAGTATATGGGAAAGACAATACACGAGTATTGATCTTTGGAAACACACGGTCAGTTAAACATTAAAGCTTAAAAATGAAAACATTTAAAATCACACTTTTGAATTCATGAAACCTTTTGAGAATCAGAAGTGGTTTGAACATTTAAGAAATCGTTTTTCATGCTTGAAAGTTGTTCTTATTTCAAACAATCAGAGATCTAGGATTAGAAGATATTTACCTTTAAGCTCCCCCTAAAATCATGATAGAATGATTTAAGTCTTTTAAGCTCCCCCTGGATATTTGCAAAATATCCATGGCTGAACATTGAAAAACGGGTCCTGATCTGTCGTGTGATCAGAAGCCATCACCTTTACTCCACCTATAAATTATGCAACAGTAGATTTATCAATGAAAACAAGATAGAGATCCACAATTCCTTCTGGAATGTAGTCCGTCATATCAGTAAGATTTATCAGTGAAAAAGTACAGGATAGAGATCTACAATTCCTTCGGGAATGTAGTCCGTCATATCTCTCTAATGCATATTTCAGAAAAGAAAGTACTCCCCCTTGATGGTTGATTTCCTCATTTGAGTATTGGAGTACAATCCTCATATCATGACAGGAGTAAAGGTCTTTAATCGTTGAGGTACGGGTCCTAAGCTAATGTGTTTAGAAGCCATAGTCTTGACATTGAGGTGCGGGTCTTGAACTGTGTTATTCAAGAGCCATATTCTTGTCATTGAAGTCCGGGTTTTGAATTGTTATGTTCAAAAGCCATTGTTCTCTTACTCCCCCTTGACTTGAGATGCCTGCAACACAGAATCAGATTTCGGTTTTGGTACCCACTGGTATTTGGGTCCATGAATGTTAGTTGTAGTTCTTGTGGGGGTTATAGAGTAAGAACCATACCAGAAATGATCACTCATCTTGTGAATATGATCATGTGTACAGCAGTAAGAACAATAATATTTATTACCTGAAAACCTGAGTAATTGATCTCCCGAGTAGATATGGTCAGGTTTACCTTTATACACTTTGTTCTTCTTGGCTTTGTGTGTATGTACACATGATGTCTTTCCTTTCAGCTCATCTGTTATCTCATCTTTAACTGGTTTCTTCTTCCAGACCAGTTCCTTTGCCTTGTAACTTCTTCTTCTTGGAGATGTATCTGAACCATCTAAATATCTATCATAGAAAATGTTAGTTTGACGAATCTGATCAAAAGATTTAACTGACCTTTGTGAAGAGACAGATTTCTGATTTGAACTTGAAGCATTCTTTTCAAGCTCTTTGATCTTTAAAGCGAAGTTGTCTCTTTCTTTAACAAGAAAGTCAATCTTCTTTGAGAACTCAGACTTCGTTTTCTGCTCTTTCAGTGCATTAGCAGATAGTTCAGATAACTTGGCAGTTAGCTTTCTGATCTCGGTCTCAAATATGCGTCTTTCTTCTTTAAACCCCGTCTCAGCATCCTTTCTTTGGCCGGATATTTCTTTAAAGAATCCTACATTCTTTTGTTCAATGGCCTTCTTCTCTTTAACACACTTCTCTCTTTCCAATATAAGTACTTTCTCAAAATCAGAAATTTGTTGAGAAAGCTTTATGCATTTAAGCTCAACTGACTTCTTCTCTTCAAAACACTTTCTTGAGAATTCTGAGAACTTCTTTGAAAAACCTTTCTTTTCACTCTCAAAATTACCTTTATCTTCAGAAAGCTTTTGCTCCAAATCAGATATGTTCTTTCTAAGCTCAGCATTCTCAGATTCCAATTTCTTAACTTTCTGCTCATTGCTCTCAACAGAGATTGTCTGCTGAATTTTAGCTTCCAACTCAGAAATCTTTCCTTTTAGATCTGACACAACCGTTGGCCCTAACATCGTCCATTCAATATAGTCCCATATCTCCTTTCCTGTTGACTTGTATAAATCTTTTCCTGTCAACTGATAGATATTTATGGGACCATTAATCTCATGACGAATACTATTCAACAAAAAAATTCGAGCCATATTATCAGCACTCTTTCTTTTCTCCTGATCCTCAGTACAATCTTCTGTTGGAGTACGAGATTTCATCTCTCCTTCAGTCAATGACAGTCTGATATAGCAACTCAGCTCATGTGTATCTACAAATTTGAAAAAATCAATTTTCCACTGCTCGTATCTTCCTCTGAGCAAAATTGGAGAACTCATCCTGTTTCAAACAGAATTTGAAAAAAAAATGATTGTTAGTTGAAATGAATTCAAAAACAAAATTCAGACAATCTAAAATTTTCTCTCTCAGAAAACTTTGAATGAGAAACATCTTGATAAAAAAAATGATCGTTCCCAAATAATTCAGAAATTTTGACTGAAAGTCAAAATCAGATCAACACTAAAAAAATAAATTCTAAAAGCACATGAATTATCGATCTCTGGAATTTTCAGACTGATACTTGAAACTTGCAGATCAAATATATTCAAAACATGTAAAAAATAAAAATTGAAAATCAGATCAATTGAAATCTTGTACAAAATTTAAAATTTGAACCGCTCCACTAATTCTTGAAAACCAATCACAATTATTCTCGCAAATGAACTTTGCGTGAGAAGTCTAAAACGCAAACCTTAGTTTGCGTGAGAAAACTAAAACGCAAACCTTAGTTTGCGTGAGTAACCATTGACGCAAAAAGATTATGGGAAAGACGCAAACCTCAAGACCACCGTCCCACGATGAACTTGCAAACCAATCACAAATTTAACTTTGGTTTAACTATTGAAAATGGACTTTGGTTTAACTTGATAAAACCACCACCGCCCCACTAAGATTTCCCACCCAATCACAATTAAGTTCATACTACCATCACTATCAATTCTAATATGAAATCAATCCTCATAAGGTCACTGTCCCATGATGAAGTTGTAATCAATAAAAAAATGATTTCCATTTGAATGAAGTGGTTTGTGTGAGACATTACTTGCGCAAACGTATGGTTTGCGTGAGACCCTATTAGCGAGAATTTGTGGTTTGTGTGAGACCCTATTGACGCAAACCTCAATGGAATATCAAATCACCACCGCCGGCCATAAATTTCAATCCTCCGACCATCAATTAACACCAAATTCCACCGCCCCACTTCCTTTAAACAACCAATCAAAATTTATTTTCATCCACTACAACCATTCATGCGCAAAATTTGAACAATGGAGCAAATTTGAAGTTCTCATTAACATTTAATGCACCGCCCCACTTTCTTTAAAAAACACATTAAAATCAATTTGGTTGGTTGGCAAAAGTGATGAGTGGCTAGCTAGTTTTGTAAATAGTGGCGCAAAAGTAGAAGTTTGCGTCAGTAGCATATGGCGCAAAGCTCATGAAGAAGATGGCGCAAAGATGAGAAGAATCATCACCGTCCCATTATACAAAACCTGCAAAACAAGTGGGATATACAAATCAAATTAAAAACTTGCACCGTCCCACTACCTTTTGATATCCAATCAAAAATGAATCATCATTTTGAAATTTTCCATCAATTGCCATTTTTAAAACCACCGTTCAATTATCAAGAATTATGAATGTGGCGTAAATCAGATTATGAATTGGCGCAAAGTTTGCAAACCAGAATTAGTTCACCAATGTGATCCAAATCTCTTCAAACCTGCAAATTGATTCTCAAAAACGTATCAGTACAATTGAAAAACAATACTAAACACATGTATACTATCAATTTCAGATTAAAAACATCAAATCACAAAATTTTGATTCAACCAGTGTTCGAACTCATTTTTCAAGAAAAATCCAAAATTCAAAAATTGACATTGATTTAGTTCGAAATTTTTGATGTAATCAATACAAGAAACAATTCAAAACACAAATCGAATCTAATGGAACCAAATTCTTGCATCAAAAACGATTTTTAAAAAAATATCGGATGAACAGTAACTCTCGTGTTCTTGAGAATTTTCAGAAAATCAAACTTTTTGATTCAAAAATTCAGATTTCAATCCATCTTTTTGTGCAAATCTTTTCTGAAAATCGTTTGGTACGGATCTGATACCAATTGTGAGTTACAAAATCCCAATCTATAAAGCTTTTCTCACAAGATTAACATGAAAGCCTAGAGAGAGAGTACAGAGAGAAAGTAGATCTTGAATTCTCACAAATCTGAATATGATATTACAATGACATTCTTGAAAGATTACAAAGCAACTAAACCTATTTATACCACTAACTAAAGCTAAAACTAAATGATTAAGAAAACTAAACAGCTTTGACTTTTAAAGACTTTGACATTGTTGACTTCTAACTTTGACTTTCCTAATTAAATCTTGGATACAATATTTGGACTTAACAGAAGCTATAATAACCGGTAGTGTTGAATTCTTCCCCAAGTAAGTGTACTCCAAATGGTTTGGCAACTTTTTGAGTTCTAACTGGGGTGGCACCTTTGATGATGGTTGTGATTTGGCGATTGGCTCACCCAAATCCTATTTTGTTGCCGTCTTTGTCCCCTATATGTTGGTAATGCATTCAGTTGCATCACACACTCACTCTCTTCATCTGTATTCATTCCTGTCAACACATCCCCTAACTGATCATCTGCATCTTGCGGTATATTGTTGGGTCATCTAAGATTTAAAGATAACCTCTCCTTAGTCTTTATTGATGATTGAACCTTGTATTTTGTCTTATGGTTCTTTGTAATAGCTTAGTTAGTTTAACAGATCGGTGAGTCGAAGATAAACCGAATCCAACATGAAGGAAGTCTACAATGCGGATTGAGATGGACCTCAAAGTAAACTAAGCCTGACCTGCCGACTTCTATTCGGCAGATCATCCTCTTTGCCGATTCTTATTCGGCAGACTCTCCACATGCCGATTTCCTATTCGGTATGTCCTTTCTATGTTGCCGAATAATCGTTGTTCGGCACAACCCTCATCTGCCGAACTCTTTATTCGGCATTCTCCTCGTACAGATTGCTTCTTTATCTAGTACGAACATTTATGTTAAATCCTCATGATTTGACATACTTCCTCCTTCCCAATGATCTTCTGACAATGGGAATGGAAGCTTCTCTCTTCCTTTAGAAGATTTACATTTAGTCTTAATTTGATTAGATGTTTATTTTTCTAATAGATCTCAAAAAGATTTTCCCAATAATATTTTATTTAGATATTGTACTTTCATAGTACAAAAGTTACCTTTTGTATTGTGACAAGTCACATCAAATATCTTATAATTTATTGTCAACCTCTCAACCACCAAAGCCTTTACTCCTACTTGTCCTTTGCACTCATTACATTGGATAGTATATAAAGGATGGAAGTAGCACCTTGCTACTCACGCTTTCAGCTCAAGCTTTGGCATTCACAAGATTTCAAGCAGGTTGATAGTTATCTTTTATTTCCTTAAGGTTTAAGTCTTTGTGTTCTTAATATCTTCTAAGTGTTAGATTGTTTAGAGTAGTTCTTAACTATTCTTATTCCGCAACAATCTTTATTTTCTCTATGTGTAATTCTTGATATTCATTATCAATAAAAGAATTAAAATTAAGTAATTTTGAGGTATTGTATTCAACCCCCCCCCCCTTTACAATACTTGTTTACTTCTTTGGGACTAACAAGTGGTATCAGAGCGGTTGGTTTAATCTAATAAACCAGATCCGTAATGACTTCTCCTTCTACAAAACCTGAGACTTCTACTCAAAATTCTTTTTACTCTGACAATGGATCTACTGTTAAACCTCCTAAGTTCAACTCGAACAACTTCTCCTTATGGAAAAGTAGGATGATGCTCTTCCTTGAAGGAGCTGACAGTCGATATCTCACCATCCTCAGTGACGGTCCTCTTATCCCAAAAGTTTGGGATAGATTTGTCAAAACTCCTAAGGATAAAGAAAAGAAAAAGGACAATCTCTTTCAAGTTTCCGATGACTCTTCAGAGGAGGAAAGAACTTCTGCAACTGGTCGATATGTCTTAAAAACGACCAAAGAATACAATGATGAAGATAAGCGCACAGTTGGACTTGATTCCAAAGTGCGAACCATCATTGCTCAATCCCTTCCTGATGAATTATACCAATCTCTTGTCAGTCTTAAAACGGCAAAAGATATGTGGTCAACTCTATGTGTTTTGTACGAAGGTACAAATGAAGTAAAGAAATCTAAAAAGATCTCTCTCGTACGTAGATACAAATTTTTCTCTCATGAAAAGGGAGAATCTCTTCCCTCCTATTACAACCATTTTAACAGTCTCTTAAATGAGTTAAAACTTGTTGGAAAACTTTATGACAACGAGGAAATCATATGCAAATTCATGGATGGTCTTCCAGATTTCTGGAATACCCTTTCCACGTGCATTAAGACTTCCAGGGACTTGGAAAGCCTTCCTCTCACTTCTCTCTATGGTATGTTTCTTAATCACGAACAAACCCAACTTCAAAGGAAAACCATCTATAAAGAAGTAAGAGCCCCCTCTATGGCTCTTATCAGTGATGGCTCCAAGAAATCTGTGTGTATTCCTCGTATAACCTACCCTTCTGATGATTCAGATAGAGAAAGTCATGAAAATCTGAATCACTCCTCGGAAGCTTATCTAAGTGAAGCTGATGATGAAGGAGAAAATCCCTCTGTCAATCTATTGACAGAGGAAATGGGTATGCTTGCAAATTTCTCTAAATTTCGAAAGAATTCTTCTAATAAATTTCAAAGAAACAGAAATTTTTCTTCTTCTAGAAACTCCTTGAACAAATCAAAGGAGGATTGCTATGCATGTGGTAAGAAAGGCCATTTTGCATCTGAATGCAGAAGCAATTCTTCTAGGATTTCCATATCGAATTCTTCTAACTCTTCTAAAGGAAGACATCTTCGATCTAATTCTACAGGTAGATCGCATCCAAGAAAACCTTCTCCATCTTCTTCCTTCAAAGAACTTACCAACAAAGCCGACAAATACAAAGCCAAATATAGAAGAGAGAAAGAAATTTCAACTCTCAACGAAAAGGCAAAGGCTTGATGGATGAAACTCTAGATTGGACAGACGAACCCACTTCCGACAGTGAGAAAGAAGTGTCAAGTAAATGTCTTATGGCCAAACTTGATAAAGAACCTAAAGACTCTTGTTCTAGGATGGATCTCACTGCTGAGTGCTCTTCCTCTTCTTCTCAGGTACATCCCTTCCTCTCTCTCACTAATGAAGAAAAGATTGAAGCTTTTGACTCTCTAACTGTACTTTTTCACAATGAAAAGGATGCAAAGAAAAGAGCAAATGCTCAAGTCAAAACTCTCTCATCTCAACTTCATGAGTCTCTATCCCAGCTAGAACAGTTTAACAAACTAAAAGCTGAGTTAGATGACTCAAAGACTATAAACTGTGTGCTTGCCAAGGAGAAGAACAAGCTTCTAAAGAAGCTACAGAAGGAACAAGAAACCCTAAACAAATGGAACACCTCTTCCAAAAATCTTGAGAAAATCTTTCAAGATCAAATTGTTGGCGAAACTTATGGTCTAGGGTACTGGAAAGAAAATTCTTTATGCCTCCCCTCTGAAAACATATCCTCTTCTACTCAGGATATTCCTCTGTCTTCTAAATTACCTTCTTATTCTACTGACTGGAACGATTCTATGTCAGAAGACTCTAATTCTATATATTCAATGGATCTTCGCGATTCAAGAAAATTTGGCCACTTTGTGTCTGCTAAATCTTCCAAACCTATTCTAACAGAAGATCAAGACTCAAATGAGTTGGTCAAACCTGTAAATGATCTTCTTATGTCATTAAATTTAAACAACGACTCTTCTTCTTCTTCTTCCCATTCTTCGAAAAAGGCCCATTTCCTCTCTAAAGGAAAATCCGTTGTCGTTAATACTCCTAACAAAAGAAAGATTACACCTTCTTCAAAAGGTAAATCTCTCATGAACACAACGGACTTCATCCCAAGAGCCCTAAAAATAAAGAAGTCCAAAGGAACTTCAAACATTTCTTCATCTTCAATTTACAAAGGAATCCTTGGACCTGCTCCCCATAACCCTCACGTTCCGTACAGCTATCCCGTTCCCTCTCACCTTTCCAAACCTACTAAATCCAAAACTCAAGGAAAGGTAAAAGCTGCTCCTCTTGATCCAATGAAGAAATTTATTTACCGAAAGTGTTACAACTGCGGTGATACTTTTCACTTAGCCAAAGACTGTCCAAAGGACCGTATCGAAAGATATCATCCGACCAATCCTTCTTCTTCCTCTTCTAACCCTAAAGGATCTACCTCAAAACGGGTTCCAAAAGACTAATTTGTTTCTTATCTGCAGGTCTATGAGCATCATCAAACATGGTATCTTGATAGCGGATGCTCACGACATATGACTGGGAACAAATCTCTTCTTCTAAACTTTGTGAAAGAAAAGGGACCAACTGTAACTTTTGGTGATAACTCTCGCGGTTCCACTAAAGGTTATGGAACTCTTTCTAACGGTTCCATTACTTTTAACAAAATTGCCTATGTGAAGGGACTGATGCATAATCTTTTAAGCATTAGTCAGCTATGTGATTTAGGTTTCTATGTAATTTTCAGAGAAATTGATTGTCTCATCACTAATAAACAGTTTCATACTGTCCTTTCTGGTTTTAGAAAGGATAATGTGTACGTCATCAATATGGATGACAAATCAACTGAAAAGGAAAGCATCTGCTTCATTTCTGAAGACTCTGAAAAGAAAAACTGGCTCTGGCATAAACGTCTTTCTCATCTCAACTTCAAAACGTTAAATGCTCTCTCCAACAAAGAGCTTGTTGTTGGCCTGCCGAAAATTTCTTTCTCAAAAGAAAAGCTTTGTGCAGCTTGTGAGAAAGGCAAACTGACAAAATCTTCTTTCAAATCAAAACAGTGTTTTCCTATTTCTACTCCTCTACAGATGCTACATATGGATCTTTGTGGGCCTGTCAGCACACCTAGCCTAGGTGGAAAAAGGTACATTCTTGTAATTATTGATGAATACACACGTTACACTTGGGTATTCTTTCTCAGGTACAAAAGTGATACACCTGAAGAAATCATCAACTTTATCAAGAAATCTGAAGTTCTTAACGGTCAATTAGTCAGATCTATCAGAAGTGACAATGGAACCGAATTCAGAAATGCTACTTTAGATGCCTTTCTTTGTGACAAAGGTATTTCTCAAAACTTTGCAGCAGTAAGATCTCCACAACAAAATGGTGTTGTAGAAAGAAAGAATCGTACGCTATGTGAAGCTGCAAGATCCATGATAAGTGAATCAAATCTTCCAACCTATTTTTGGGCTGAAGCTGTCAATACAACATGTTTCACTCAAAATCGATCCATCATTGTGAAAAGGCACAACAAGACTTCCTATGAAGTATTCTATGGCAGAAAACCAAACATTGGTTTTCTTCATGTTTTCGGCTGCCTTTGCTTTATCTTGAATGATCGAGAGCAGCTTGGGAAATTTGATCCCAAAGCTGATGAAGGCATATTTGTGGGTTATTCTCTCTCATCTAAAGCCTACAGAGTATATAATCTAAGAAGAAAATGTATTGATGAGTCAATACATGTGAAGTTTGATGATCACAAAACATCCTCTCTATCTTGTGATGACACTGAACTTCATGAATGGATTATTTCCTGTGTTGGAGAAGAGTCTCCAAATATTCTCTCTTCAGGACCTCCTTATGTCCCATTTTCTGTACCCTCTACTTCTTTCCATCATGGTTCGGTAGAACCTTTACCAACTGTCGAACCCACAGCTCCTACCGAATCCATTTCTCCTACCGAAACCACCTTACATACTTCTCCTTTTCATCATATTCATCCTATACCTACCGATCCTTCACCTTCATACTTTCCAAACACAGTTCCTGCACCTCTTCCCCCAGCTTTAAAATGGACCAAAGATCATCCAATAAATCAAATTATCGGAGATCAGCTAGCAGGTGTCCAAACTAGAAGAGGTATTGGAAACATCTGTCTCTATGTAAATTTTCTATCCGTTATCGAACCCAAGAAAATTGAAGAAGCTCTAGCAGATTCTTGTTGGGTCACTGCCATGCAAGAAGAGTTGTCTCAATTTGAGAGAAACAAAGTCTGGAGACTTGTGCCAAGACCTTTCGGTAAAACCATTATAGGTACTAAGTGGGTTTTCCGAAACAAAATGGACGAAGTCGGTACTGTAATCCGGAATAAAGCCAGGCTTGTTGCTCAAGGATATAGGCAGGAGGAAGGTATTGATTATGATGAAACCTTTGCTCCTGTTGCTAGACTTGAGGCAATAAGAATTTTTCTTGCTCATGCTGCTCACAAAAACTTCCGGGTCTTTCAAATGGATGTTAAGAGTGCTTTTCTCAATGGAGAACTTGCTGAAGAAGTCTATGTGAAACAACCACCTGGCTTTGAAGATCCAGCTCATCCGTACCATGTGTTCAGACTTGACAAAGCTCTCTATGGTCTGAAACAAGCTCCTCGTGCTTGGTATGACACCTTGTCTGATTTTCTTCTATCCAACCGATATACCAGAGGTAAAATTGATAATACTCTTTTTCTCAAGAAAACAAACGGTAATATCTTTCTTGTTCAAATCTATGTGGATGATATCATTTTCGGTGCCACTGATGAAAATCTTTGTCAAGAGTTTGCCTCTCTCATGAAAAGCGAATATGAAATGAGTATGATGGGTGAACTTACTTTCTTTCTTGGTCTTCAAATTAAACAATCCTCTGAAGGTATTTTCATTTGTCAAAATAAATATATTCGTGATCTTTTGAAAAAGTTTGATTTTGAAAATTGTTCTCCCATGAAAACTCCAATGGCACCACCTCTAAAAATTCATGCAGATTCCACCGGCAAGTCGGTAGATATCACGAATTATAGAGGAATGATAGGGTCTCTTCTTTATCTTACTGCTAGTAGACCTGACATCATGTATGCTACGTGTCTTTGTGCACGTTATCAAGCTAACCCCAAGGAATCTCACTTGGCGGCTGTGAAACGTATTTTTCGGTACCTAAAGGGTACCATGAATCTGGGTCTTTGGTATCCCAAGGACTCAGGTTTTGATCTAATTGGCTATTCAGATTCTGACTTTGCAGGGTCAAAGGTTGACAGAAAAAGTACAACTGGCAGCTGTCAATTACTAGGTGGAAACTTAGTCAGTTGGTCCAGTAAGAAGCAAAATTCGGTATCCACCTCCACTGCCGAAGCCGAATATGTTGCAGCTGGAAGTTGCTGTGCTCAAATCTTGTGGATGAAGAACCAACTACAAGATTATGCAAAAGTTTATTCTCATGTACCGATTCTATGTGACAATTCTAGTGCCATAGCCATTGCCAACAATCCAGTGCTGCATTCCAGATCTAAACACATTGATATTCGGTATCACTTTATAAGAGATCATATCTCTAAAGGTGATATTGAACTTCACTTCATTCCGACAGATCTTCAACTTGCAGACCTCTTTACAAAACCACTGGATGAGGCACGTTTCAACTTCCTTGTGGGATCCTTAGGTATGTTAAATTTATCGTAAAAAAAAAAAAAAAAAAAAAAAAAAAAACTTGCCCAATAATTGACGGTACCACCTTACCGACGATTACCTTTCGGCAACTCGTACTTTTTCTCTCCATACCGAAGTATCTATTATCTTCGGTAATTCTTTCATACTTTCGGTATAGTGTATGATGTGTCATTCTTATCCAATTCTTTCATACCGAACATCTTCGGCACCTTTTCTTTACCCTATGGGCTTATGCCACGTGGCACTACAGGGTTCGTGCGTCAGTTGATGGGACGTTCACGACCTGACACTTAGCCGTTTTTCGGCCCTTCCACTTCCCCACTACGCACGTTTGCGTTGTACCATCATTACCATTATTTTTTTGGCTTTTGAATTCTCCCCTTTCCCTCTTATTTTCTAACCTATATATACTTCTTTTTGCTTACCTTTCATTTTTTCCTTTACCTTCGTTTTTATCTTCTTCCTCTATTTTTCCTCTAAAAACCCGCAACTCCTTTTCTTCATCAATGGCATCCTCCAAATCGACAAAGGCTTCAAAGGTTTCTACTCCTCTCACTAAGGAATCCCTTGTGTTCCCTCCATGCAACCAGGTGGCTCGTCTTTCTGCGGATGTTGATCATCCTGAGTTCAACCAAGTTTCTATCTTTCTTCAAAGATCGCCATTGCGCCATGCTCTCACAGAATCGACCAAGATGAGCAAAATGCTTCTTGGTAACTTCTGGCTTACCTGTAAGTACGACTCTGATACTCATCAGGTTTCTGCCTCCATTCTCTCTTCTGAAGAGCATCCCGACCTTTCCTTTGGGGTGCATGACCTTCGTACGGTTCTCAATATTCCAGAGTTTAATGTGTATGCTCCATTCCCTACTCATCAAGAACACGATGAGGTCATTGCAGCTCTCAACTATGTTCACGAGGGCAAATCCAAGGGTTTCGGCACTCTTCTTCGAAAGAATATGGGTGCACTTTGGAACTACTTCTTTTCTCACCTCCTCTACTGTCTTTCTCACAAGACTTCGGGGTGGGATCAATCCCCGACTGCCATCACTCGTCTGGCCCATGCCCTCATCTTCATGAGGAGGATCGATTTTGCTCAGGTATTTTTCGATTCCTTGGTCGCTGCCATCACACCTCCAATAACTCACAATGTGGCTCTCCCACGGTTCATTTCTCTGATCATCAACCACAAGCTATCAGCACAACTGTGTGCCGATGCTGCTTTTCCTGAACCGACGATCAAGTTTGACTTGCCCATTTCACAAATCAGCAAGCAAACGATCTTCAGGTCTATCAAGCCTACCGACTCTCCGCTCACCTCAGGTATGCTTTCTTTTATCTCTTCTCCCAATCCGATTTGGGGAACGCTTGCCGAAGGTGAATCCGCAAGGTCTTCATCTTCTCTCAAGCCATCCAAATCGGTGGTCCCCTCTCCTCCAAAACCTTCCCGAGCTAAGACGGTGGCTATTAAAAAGAAAAAGGCCACCGGAAACGTCGCACTTGCTCTCATGACTATGCCACCGACGAATCCTTCGGGGGCTACCCCAGTCATAACCCCTTCTTTTTCTGTTAAGCGACGGAGCTCCAAATCCCCTCCTAAGTCTCGTTCTAAGAAACTTAGGAAACCTTCGGCCGAGCCTCACACTCCATCTACCGATTCTCAACAATCAGTAGATGTTGAACTTTCCCCTCCAGGGCCACGGGGATCTGCAAAACCCTCTCTCACCTCCTCCAAATCTTCTCAACAAGATTTGGATGTACAAAAGGAGTCCCCACATATTCCTTCTCCTCCTCCTCTTTATGTGGAGGTTGAAGATGAGTTGGTATTCTCTCCGGACCGACATTCTGCTTCCTCACCACACAGCCTATCACCCGGGGTCAATCCCGATGATATTGCACAAACTGGGGTTTTATCCCAGGAAATGCACCGACGGCTCTTCTCTCCCACTTCCTCACCGATGAAATCCCCTTCTCCAAAACCCTCAACAAAGAAGACCCCCTCCCCAAAATCTTCACCACGGAAATCCTCCTCACCGAAACCCTCCTCTACCGAAAAGGGTGGAGCTTCTGCACAAGTACCAATCACCGTATCTGCCGAGTTCTTTGCCGAAATTGTTGACTCCAATCGGCAAGTACGGATGCTAGGTGCTCAGTTTGAACAGCTACGCAAGTCCTTGCGTGAACCGGCACTTCTTCATTCTTTGGATGCAAACAACATCTCTCTTGCCGAACTTCTGCAGCTCGTCAAAGAGCAAAATTCTGAGGTTGTTGGTCTCAATCGCGACATCTTTCGGTGTTTGGATGTCGTGTATAACCAAATTGATGGTCTTCGTGCCCCTCTCTCTGCCTCTATGGAATCTCTCCTCAAGGAGGTGGTCAGGCTCAATGATCAAAATACCTCCTTGACTTTATCAGTGGCCGCTCTAAAGGCAGCCTCTGATGCACGGGATCAGGATATCATCAATCTTCGGAAGCAGGCCCTGGCACAAGAATCTGTTAATTCTCAAATTCTCACTGCTCTTCAGCATATAAATCGGCGTCTTGATTCTATGCCTGCCGATGTTGCTCAATACTGTGCTCAATCTCTGGACATCGACATCACCGAGTCCGCTTTCACTCCTGATGATCGCACAGTGTTGGAGCGTGTTGATCGCCGTCTTGGCCGTGTGTCGGCTAAAGCTGGAGTTTCTTCCCCGGCTCGTTCTGAGGGGGAGAAATCAACTGAGGGGGAGCAACAAATTCAGGGGGAGCAACTCCCTCGGGTTCATATAGTCAGTACGAGTCAGGGAAAACCCTCTGCTTCTGCCGAAGTCTCTGCTGCTACCGAACCCACTGTTGCTGCTGCTACCGAACCTTCTGCTACCGAAGAGAAGGGCACCGATCACCCCTTGGTGGTCGAAGAGTCTGAGGGGGAGAAAAAGCCCAAAAAGGATAAGGGCAAAGCTGTTTTATCACCAGATGAAGTAGCTGCTGAAGAAAAGCGTCGAAAAGATGCTTTAATAAAGAAAGTTGCAGATGGTACTGGTCTTCACCTTCCTCCCCTAAAGACTACCTCTTCTGTTTTGGGCTTATCCGAAGAGGAACTAAAAGCTGCAAAGCTTGCCCAAATTGCTCGGGACAGAGATACCGACCTGGCTTTTAAACTTGCTGCCGAAGAAAATCCTACCGACACAATCAAAGCTCAGGTGAGTGCTCTGGAGGAATCGGCGAAGAAAAATGAAGAAATAAAGTCTTTGTGTATCGATTGGTACCACAAAGCTCTCTCTAGACGCCGATCCTCTGCAAAAATCATAGATGTCAAAATTATCAAACCGTCTTCTAGCTGCAATGTCATTCGGCTAAGGATTATAAGGGAGGATGCTTCAAGTTCTATGGACAGACTGGATTCTCTTGTTCGGTTTGGAGTTGACGAATGGATGGAAATTGGTATCTGTTTGAATAAAAGCCGAAATACTCTCAAGCCTGAGGTTGATAAATTTCTTACAGATCTCCAAACGAAGTTCAGGACGTACCGAAAGACGTATAACATTGTTCACTCTCCGACTGAAGAGAAGCTCATCGAAAGTCTTAGGTTTGATCGTGCTCCTCCCAAATCCAAGCCAAAATCCAAAAAGGAAGATGTGTTTGCTCAAATGGCTAAAGAAGGAAAGGTTCCAAAAACCTCAAATCTGGATCTATCCTTACCGACTTCGGTTTCTCATCCTTCAACCACTGTGATTTCTGAGCCTACTCATGGTATTTTCTTCAACGATGCGCTTGGGCAGGTCTCCTTCTTCAGATCAAGCCAAATTCCTATTGCCGACACAACCTTTCTCCACGGGATTATTCAAATAATTCCAATGTCGGCTAAGGACTTCTATGTGGCTACTACCGACGAACTAAAGAAGAGGGATGTTGAACCGCATTTTTCTTTTGAATAAACTCGGTGTAGTTTTATGCTTAGTTTGTTTTCCTCTGTACTGTAATCTTCTTAAAAAGATTAATACATTGAGCTTTTATGTCTTATCGTAAATTTTGTACAAATATTTATTTCATTCGTTTATACTTGTAAATGTCGGATACTCTAGAAAATCCAAATATAAACAAAAAGAATGTTCTATGTGAAAAAGAACCCAAAAGAATATGAAAAAGGGTCAAAATGCATTATTCATTAACTTCTATGTTGTATGAGATGTTATCATCAAATAGGGGGAGATTGTTGGGTCATCTAAGATTTAAAGATAACCTCTCCTTAGTCTTTATTGATGATTGAACCTTGTATTTTGTCTTATGGTTCTTTGTAATAGCTTAGTTAGTTTAACAGATCGGTGAGTCGAAGATAAACCGAATCCAACATGAAGGAAGTCTACAATGCGGATTGAGATGGACCTCAAAGTAAACTAAGCCTGACCTGCCGACTTCTATTCGGCAGATCATCCTCTTTGCCGATTCTTATTCGGCAGACTCTCCACATGCCGATTTCCTATTCGGTATGTCCTTTCTATGTTGCCGAATAATCGTTGTTCGGCACAACCCTCATCTGCCGAACTCTTTATTCGGCATTCTCCTCGTACAGATTGCTTCTTTATCTAGTACGAACATTTATGTTAAATCCTCATGATTTGACATACTTCCTCCTTCCCAATGATCTTCTGACAATGGGAATGGAAGCTTCTCTCTTCCTTTAGAAGATTTACATTTAGTCTTAATTTGATTAGATGTTTATTTTTCTAATAGATCTCAAAAAGATTTTCCCAATAATATTTTATTTAGATATTGTACTTTCATAGTACAAAAGTTACCTTTTGTATTGTGACAAGTCACATCAAATATCTTATAATTTATTGTCAACCTCTCAACCACCAAAGCCTTTACTCCTACTTGTCCTTTGCACTCATTACATTGGATAGTATATAAAGGATGGAAGTAGCACCTTGCTACTCACGCTTTCAGCTCAAGCTTTGGCATTCACAAGATTTCAAGCAGGTTGATAGTTATCTTTTATTTCCTTAAGGTTTAAGTCTTTGTGTTCTTAATATCTTCTAAGTGTTAGATTGTTTAGAGTAGTTCTTAACTATTCTTATTCCGCAACAATCTTTATTTTCTCTATGTGTAATTCTTGATATTCATTATCAATAAAAGAATTAAAATTAAGTAATTTTGAGGTATTGTATTCAACCCCCCCCCTTTTACAATACTTGTTTACTTCTTTGGGACTAACAGTGTGTCTTGCATCAATTCCCCCATCCCATCAATCCGATAGCATTTTTTACGTCCCTAATTTAAGTTCTAATAAAACAAATCAATCAAGATGAATAGATCGTAATCACAAGTCTTTGATTATCAAACAAAGATTACAATTCCTCACTTTCTCTCACTACATTCACTCTCTCTCTAGAATGATATGCAATCACCTCTTCTCTAATATGCTCATACTTACAATCTGAATTCTACTCACAATGACTACTTACCAATTACAAAGACCTCATGGTATTTATACCCTCACACAATTAAAAAGAAAACAAAAACACAATACAAAACAATATATTGACTTGGACTTTTATTACAAAATGACTTTGACTTTCACTGAGAGTTGACTTTCCAGCTTTGACTTGTTGTATTTCATCTTCAGTATAAATGATCTTGCATCCAACAAATCTGTGTTCTAACACATTCATCACTCCCCATTCTTTCTTTTGCTGCTCAAAAGACCTTAAACACTGCTTTTTCTTCTCCCACACGCAACGTGAGATTTCCTCTTTGAAAATCAATTAGAGCTCCTTCGGTAGCTAAAAATGGTCTTCCGATAATTAATGGAACTTCTTTGTCTTCATCCATGTCGAGAACAACAAAATCCACCGGAAAATAGAATTTATCCACCTTCACCAACACATGCTCAATAACACCGTACGGATATTTGATTGACCTATCCACGAGTTGCATCATGAAATTGGTGTGTTTTACTTACCCAAGCCCGAGTTTCCTGAAAATGGACAAGGGTATCAAGTTAATACTAGCACCTAAATCACATAAATCCTTACCAAACTCAGAAATTCCTATTTGAATAAGGATAGTGAAACTCCCTGGATCTTTAAGATTTTGATGAAGCTTATTTTGGATGATTGCGCTGCACTCTTCAGTAAGTGAAATTGTGGTGTGCTCTTCTATTTTCCTCTTACTCGACAAAAACTTCACATAGGATGGCATCTGGGCTAAAGCATCTGCAAAAGGAATATTAATGTGCAGTTTTTTAAATACATCTAAAAATTTACGAAATTGAACCCCCTCCTTGTGTGATTTAAGACGAATAAGATATGGGATCCTTGGTCCTTTCGTCCATCTTTGAGCTATCTCCTTCCTCCATCTCTATCTCCTCGTCCATCTTCTCTTCCTCTAGGAATTTTTCCTTCCTCTCTAACAGGCTCTTTCGTGGGAATTTGATCTAATTCTTTCCACTCCTCAGTTGGATAGCACTATAATTTTCCCTTGCATTTTTCTCAATTTGGCTTGGGAATTGTCCTTGGATTCATGATAGTAGTGCTTCTGTGATTTTCCCTACTTGTCTCTCTAAGATGTGGATGGATGCAGTGTTTTGATCGAACGCCGCCTTCACCGTGCTTACCGTGTCAGTAAGGGTGCTCACAGATGATGTGATTCCCTCCACGGTAGTATCCATTTTCAAAACGAACTTCATCATCATTTCTTCTAAACCCGAATTCTTCTCCGAAGTTTTTCCTTCTTCTTGTCTCCGTTGGTTGTGACCTGGATAACAATAAACATTGTTAGTATTGGATGAAGAAGAGAAATTATAATTATTACCAAATTGTTGTTGTTGTCCTGTGGTTTCTCTTGGACCATTTTGAGGTTGGCTCCACGAGAAATTAGGGTGTCTCTTCCATACTTCATTATATGTATTTGAGAAGGGATCATTTCGTTGATGGTTGTGGTTCTGAAGAAAATTCACTTGTTCCGGTGACTCTGAAGAAAATTCACTTGTTCCGGTGACTCAAACTGTGAGAATTGATCTCCATCAATCGGTACTTGGCCCTGAATGGATGTGCCCTTCAACTGGTTGGTGATGACGGCTAGTTGTGCATTAATTTGCCGAAATTCATCATAATCATGAACACTTGATACCCTTCAAACATCTGATCGTGGAGTGGCGTAGCTATGTTCTGATAAATTTTCGATCAGTTCACATGCCTCCTCATATATCTTATTCATTAAGACCCCTCCAGCTGCCGTAGTGATATCATTTTTAAACTGTGGGTGTAGTCCTCCGAAGAATGTTTGAATGACTACCCACCCATGTAAACTATGGTGCGGGAAATTTTTTAACATCGCCTTGTATCGTTCCCAAGCCTCATAGAACGATTCTTGGTCCCACTGTGCAAAATGAGTGATTTCCGCTAACAGTTGGGTCGTACGGACAGGAGGAAAGAACTTGTTTAAGAACACATCCACCATATCGTCCCATGTATTAATCTGATTCAATGGCTAGTTCTCTTCCAAGGTGGCTGCTCTGTCTCGGAGAGAGAATGGAAATAATATGAGCTTGATTGCATCTTCTAATACCCTGTCCCATTTGAAAGTATTGCAAACCTTTTCAAATGAACGGAGATGGCCATGAGGATCTTCAGTTGGCCCTCCTCCAAATTGATGAGTCTAGACTAGTTGAATAGTTCCGTGTTTGATTTCGAAGGAATTGGCGGCTACATTTGGAGCTTGTACTCCTCTTTAGGTTGCCGCCACTGTTGGAGTATCCAAATTCCTCATTGGAACTTGTGGTGGTGGTTGTGGTGGTGGATCATTGTTGATCAGTATGTTGCCATTAACATTGTTTTCACCCATTCTCCTCAGAATGCGATTTCTTGCTTCTCTGCGTAGTTGTGTATAAACATATTGGCAATGAAAGCATATGAAAATGTGTTGCCCAGTAAACTAGCATATAATCACACAATCATATTGAATACAATCTTTATTAGATCAAAACATATTAAAACGAAGTCACAGATCTAACTCGTAATCACAAGTCTCACGTATTCTGTGTGTGTGTGTGTGTGTGTCGGCGAACTGTTACCAATGTCATAACGTAATTTGTGTTCGTGACTACTGAATCTAACAAAGACAAGGAACCTATTTATACCTAGTCAACCTTAGTTGACTTTACAACTCAAACCCTCTAACTTTACAACATTTACAAAACAAACCCTCACTTTAATCTTGAATACAATTCTAGTCTAACAATCTCCCCCTTTGGATTCAAGATTAAAAAAAATTTGGCAATAATCTTCAGATCTTCTTATCTCATAAATGATCTTCATCTTTGAGTCGTTTTTCAGCTTTAGCTCTTTAAAACTTTGACAACTTCAACAAACTTCAGTAACATTTGAAAATTCCTTTGATATATTCCACTTTGACTTTTCAAACAGCTTTGTCTTCAAAAATCTTCATAACTTTGGAATTCTTTAACCACTTTGACAGGACTTTCAACTTGAGCTCTGACACTGTAATCTTTAAACTTTCTTCTCAATTCTGAAACTTGAATTTGATTTATCTCCCCAATACTTTCTCTTTCAACTGTCTTTGAAAACTCTTCAAACTTTAATCATCTGATCTTGAACTTTGATTCATCTCTCCCTTTTTAATGAATTGTGAGAATCAAAATCATTAAAATTCTTCAAGGTCAGATGTGTCTTTTGGAACATCTCCCCCAAATAATCATTTTAGCACTGTCTTCACGATCTTTTATCTCCCCCTTATGATGAAATATGAACAATCTCCCTTTTTGTAGAGAAATAAACAATCTCCCCGATATAGGAAAATTATCAATCTCCCCAATGAATGATATGAGAGAATCGTTCATCTAATCTGAATGAGTCGTCAATTCAAAAATGTATTCATCTGAATCTTTTCAAATTCAAATAAATTGGAATGGTAACCCTGAATCAACTAATGAAACAGTTAGAAATGTCTGTCAGTAACACAAAGTTACTATGTACAACGAATGTACAATATAAGGAGCTGGTTTGATGTTGACTCCCCAGGACTTCCATTCAATCATTGAAAAACATAAGGTATTTTCTATGAATGTTCTGACAGAAAAACAAATTTTATGTGTGCTCGTGCTTGCGTATGAAAGAATTAGCACAATGATTGTGATTCATAAGGCTCAAAGTATGTAAACCACTGAGACAACAATGATTATACATATACTCAATGTGCATGATAAAAAGGGTCGAAGGTGGGGCAACTTTCCTTCTTTTTCAATATGAGTATCTTCCGAGTGAAGAACCAATAGCGTATGTGTTGCATCCCCAGAAAATGTGAAACATTCTCTTTTTAAGAAAATAATGAGTAGCTGGTGGGGTTGTATACATGAGATGGCATGGGCTATTTGCCTGTTTCAATGTCGTTCACGAAGAAATGTGAAACAACAGTTAATGTGGCTGCCCGACTCAGAAAGAAGTTTGGTGCAGAGTGTGATATTCTTTTACTTTGATCTCTCACCATCTTTCTTTTAACATTTGAGCTCACTTATAACCAGTCTCTCATTTCCATTTTGCCTCTTCACACACCAACACTCAATCTTTTGACCCCTCTCCCCTCAATCACTCAGAAGATAACTTCCTGGGTAGGAAACACTGGTTATCGTGAATCCATGGAAGTTCTGTTAAGCTCTCACATCGAATCCCATGTATATGTCCTAAAAGCATGTATTGCCTCAATGATTTTCTTGACATTTAAAGCACAATAAATCAATGTCAGTAGATGTATGCTCAACAAGAATCAGAATGAAATTTGAGCATGTTAAGCATTTAAGATTTCTCAAAACTTTGTATGAATGAATAACCATGAAAGAATAGAAATGTTTTGAGAATCTGACAATGATTTAATCAGATCAAAATATCATGAAGAAAAATATTTTGGGAAATCAAAGACGTAAGATGTTTATATGAACAAAATATAAACATATTAGCAATAAAAGCACAGTAAAGATAGAAATGACGTTTGATCCAAACAACATTGAGTAGCAAACGGGAGTATTACCATAGAAAGATTTATATTTGATACATGGTAATAACAAAGTCAAGTATAATGAACTGAACCGATGTGTGTATGAATACTTGACAAGGTATATGTGAAGAAAATACACAAGTATTTTTCTTTAAGAAACACACGTTCAGATAATCATTAAAGTATCCAAAATCGTTTAAAATTCACACTTCTCAATTCATGAAAACATTTTAGGAATGTGAAGTGGTTTGAACGTTTAAAACCATTTTTCACAAGTGAAAGTAGTTCATCTTTCAACAAGTGATAGAGTATAGGGATTACAATGATATACCTGTGGATCAGAATCCTTAACTCCCCCTGGAATGAATATATACAATAAAGTATTCTTGAAATCTATAACAATTCAAATAATCAGAAAAATATAACAATGAAAGTATAAAGCATGTATATCTCCTCCCCCTAAAAGATATAGCGATTAAGAATCCAAACTCCACATCAAATGAAAAAACTTCTTTAAAAAGATGTTATCTTTGAAGCATCCTTTAGAAGAAAAACATTTGAAAACCGGGTCTTGAACTACTTTATTCAAGAGCCATTGTCACAAGAGAAATATCCTGCAATAGAAAAAGATTTTGGTAATCATTATGAAAAATGATTCCGCCTTCGTCAGTTACATGAAATAAGATAAGATATAATCAATGAAAGCACAAGATAAGATACACTCCCCCTCGAATCATGTTTTGGCATTTAGCATTCTCAATTTGCTGACGAGAAAATTGAATCTCTTTTCATCCAACAGCTTGGTGAAAAGATCAGCCAACTGGTAATCCGTATGCACGAAATGCATCTCGATATCACCCTTTTCAACGTGATCCTTGATAAAGTGGTATCGCACATCAATATGTTTCGTCTTTGAGTGCTGCACTGGATTAGCCGTTATTGCTATCGCGCTTTTTAAATCGCAGTAGATAGGAACGCGTTGGTAGGAATAGCCAAAATCCTTTAACTGAGTTCTCATCCAGAGGACTTGCGAACAGCAGCTTGCAGGAGCAACATATTCAGCCTCTGCAGTGGATGTAGATACACAATTCTATTTCTTTGACGTCCAGCTAACCAACTTGTCACCTAAGAACTGGCATGATTCATAAGTGCTCTTTCGGTCCAGTTTGCACCCTGCATGGTCAGCATCTGTGTAGGCTGTTAGATCAAAACCGGAATTCTTAGGATACCAAAGGCCCAATTCTGGAGTACCTTTGAGATACCTAAGAATCCCTTTTACAGCTATGAGGTGAGATTCCTTTGGGTTTTTCTGATACCTAGCACAGAAACAAGTGGCAAACATAATATACGGTCTACTTGTTGTTAAGTACAACAATGAACCAATCATGCTACGGTACACTTTTTGATCTACAGATTTATCAGAATGATCAGCATCTAAAAGTGTGCCCGTTGCCAACGGTGTTTTCATCACTGAACTTTCAGCCATATTAAACTTTTTCAAGATATCTCTAATATATTTTGACTGATTGATGAAAATGCCTTCGGGTAATTGTTTCACTTGAAGACCAAGGAAAAAATTAAGTTCACCCATCATTGACATTTCAAAACGAGATTCCATAATTCTTGTAAAGTTTTTGTAAAATTTTGGATTAGTAGAACCGAAAATTATATCATCCACATAGATTTGGATTAGGATCATATCATCACCTTGTTTCTTCAGAAAGAGAGTAGTATCAATAGAACCTTTCTTGAATCTGGAAAGGGTAGAAATTGGGTTAACGTGTCATACCAAGCTCTCGGTACCTGTTAATCCATACAGTGCTTTGTCTAGAACGTAGACATGATCTGGGTTTTTTGGGTCAACAAAGCCTTCGGGTTGAGCAACATATACTTCTTCATGCAAAATCCCATTCAAGAAAGCAGATTTTACGTCCATCTGAAAGACTGTAAAATTCTTGTGGGTTGCATAAGATAGAAACATCCGAATAGCTTCTAGTCGTGCCACAGGAGCAAATGTCTCGTCGTAATCTATTCCTTCCTGCTGGCAATAACCCTTTGCAACAAGGCGAGCTTTATTTCTAACCATAATTCCAGATTCATCTCTCTTGTTTCTGAATACCCATTTTGTACCAATTACAGATTTACCTTCAGGTAGTGGTACTAGTCGCCAAACCTTGTTCCGCTCGAATTGTAGAAGCTCATATTGCATGGCCAATATCCAGTCCGGATCGCACAAGGCTTCTGAAGCTTTCTTCGGCTCAAGGGAACCAAGGAAAGTCGAATATAAAAAAAAATTTGCAGATGCTGCCCGCGTTTGAACTCCACTGTGTACGCTACCGATTATATTGTGTAGGGGATGATCTCGTGTCCACCTTGTAGTACTTGGAATTGGTTGAACAGAGATCTGTGTATTATCTTCAACATATTCATCGTATACAGCAGGTAAGTCCAAATCAACCTCAGATGTACTCGGGATATCTTGTACAGTATTTTCTGAAGTAGATATTTCTGGAGCGACGAAAGATGTACTCGGGACTTCTTTTCCAGAACTTGTATCTGCAAAAACATATTCAATGTTAGTATCTTCATAAATAACAGGTGTAGTTATACCTGATGAGGTTGTTGTGACATTCTCAGAAGGTCCTGAAATATCTTCAGTTACGATTCGAACCTCTAAATCTGATGCGGATATAGTTGATTTGTCAAAATCTGCACAAATATCCATAAAAGCATCAAAGAAAAGTAAATCTAACTCAGATGTTACATTGGATGAGTTAGAAGACTTAGTCTGCGACGGTTTGGGTTCTATTCTGTGGTAAATAGAAGCCTTATGTTTCAGCTTCAGTTCTGAACTGATATGTTCAGAAGTCAATGTGGATGTTTCATCGAAAGACACATTCATACTCTCCATGATCGTCTTGGTTCTTCTATTATATATTCGATAGGCTTTAGAAGTTAAAAAATAACCGATGAAATAGCCTTCGTCTGCCTTTTTGTCAAATTTTCCAAGATTGTCTAGATCATTGAGAACATAACACCTGCAACCAAAAGTGCGAAGAAATTTAATATTCGGTTTTCTACGATTTATAAACTCATATGTTGTCTTTTTATGTCTTTTGATGACAATTGTACGTTTTTGCGTGAAACAAGCAGTGGCCACGCCGTTTTGTTGAGGAGTATAGGCAGCAGAAAAGTTATGTGAGATCCCAACTGAAACGAGATAACTCTGAAGAGTTTCATTCCTGAATTCTGTGCCATTGTCACTTCTGAAGGTCTTAACCGACAATTGAAGTCGAACCTGGATTTTTTTGATAAAGGCAATGATGAGCTCTGGTGCGTCTGATTTATTTCATAGAAGTTCTAGCCATGTGTATCTGGAGTACTCATCTATCATAACTAGTATGTATTTCTTCCCATTTATAGACTGAGTCCTCATCGGGCCGCAAAGGTCCATATGGATAAGTTCAAGAGAATTATGTCTTTGCTTTGTGAGAACTTCTCTTCATCTTTCCCATCTCACAGGCTGGGCAAAGAGAATTCTTCTCAAACCGTAGTTCAGGTAGACCATTGACTATACCATGTCTCGCCAATTGATTTATCGCATCAAAGTTCTGGTGAGACAAGCGCCGATGCCAAATCCAACTTTCAGCTCTTGAAGCTTTAGCAATTAGACATAAAGGTCTAGATGCAGAAATTGTTGGAAAATACACTGTATAAAGATTTACATTCCGCTCTACTTTGAAAATCACACAACCATCTTTATCTTCAATATAACAGCAATCAACAGTAAACCGAACTTCGAATTGACTATCGCAGAATTGACTTGTGCTGAAAAGATTATGATCAAGTCCTTCTACGAATAGTACTCTTTTGATTGTGACGGTGCCATTCGTTAAAAATCCGTGTCCTCTGATGAATCCGGTAAGCTCAGAATTTGCAAAATTCACAGTTCCGGCAGGTTCCTCAACATAGTTGTATAGAAGATGCTTAAATCCAGTCATGTGGCGCGAGCATCCTGAATCTATATACCATAGATGTGAGGCCTGCAAAAAGAACAAATTACTTCTGCTTAGGTACCCATATCCAAATGGGTCATTCCTTGTTAGCCTTTTGCAATTTATCTAAATCATCAACCTTAGCCTTAACACGACATTCATAGCGAGGCTTAGATACCCATTTCCATATCATTTTTACGTTAAGCTCATGAAACTTTTGTTTTCTAGAAAGATAATCAATCTTAGTATGAAAGACTTTGGCCTGTTGTGATGAAGATTTTGAAACATGTTTAACACGAGATGTTTTTCTTGCAACTTTAGGTTTAGGAGGAATGGTGGGAGTTGTGAATGCATTATCATGACAGTGTTTGCAAATAAAATTCTTACGAACAATTGTCAAAAGTTTTGATTTATCGAAAGAAGTACAATCATTCATACATCTTTGACATTTAGAAACGTTTGAATTTTTACATGTCAATCTATCACTATCACTGACACTACATTTATTCTCAACAGTTTTATTTTCATCAACTTTCTTCAACCATTCTCCTTTACCCTTTTGCTTTGTCACATCTGAAACAGGAAACGAAATCTTGTCAATTTTCTTCACATAAGATGATTTTGGCTTTGAAGTACTAGAAGCTTCTCCTTTTTCAAAAATACTAGGAGGATATTCAGGAGTAGTCGTGTAAACAACAGAGGTTTTAGACGTAACGGTCTCAATCTCCGGATTAGAATGAACATTCCATTTTTGAGACTCAAACATCTTTTTCTCAGTCAAGTTTTGTTTAAACAAATCCTCTTTTAAAGCACTTAACTCTTTAGAGAGTTCATTGTTTTCCTCAGAAGACTTGTCAAGTTTGAATCTGAGATCATTATTCTCATCTTCTAACTCTTCAATTATCTTTTGAAGATTTGTGATTTGGTACTCAAAACTAGATGTTTGATTAAGCTCAGAGTTTGATTCCAACTTCTCTATAATAGGCACAGAGTCTGAAGCATTCATCATATTTGTAAAAATCTCCTCAGTCATATTCTTTGCAAAATCAGATTTAATTCTTTGATTCGTGATATTTTCATACTCATCAGTCTTAGTCTCTTTTGGTGATTCAGAAGTTACTGACTCAGATATTGGTGTCTGATTTTCATCATCATTTTCCGAGTCAGACTGATCATAATGACACTGATTTTCAAGAATATCTGTTTCAACATTGGTTGATTCTGTTGGTGAACAAGTAGAAAACAAAGATTGAAATTCAACAAATTCAGGTTTTCTATTTTTGTAACTTTTGTTCAAATCTTTATAGGAAAAACCAACAGATTTAAAACATGAATCGGAATCAACACAACTTGATATATCGTTATCAATCACCTCTTTAACTTTAGCAGAGATTTCATACATACGAGTTTCACCTTTAACCAAGGTAACAAAAGTATCACGAATATCCGGGTTTTTCTTAGAAATTGAGCCCAGTTTATCAAAATTATACAAATTTTCTGGCGCTCTTTTCAAAATATCGTTTTCCTCAAAACCTAAACCCGTTTTAGCATTGTAGAAACGGACATCTTGGAGTTTATTTGTTAAAAGATTTAATGTCTGCTCAGTCTGTCCTCTTTTCATATTTAAATCCTCTAGTTGCTTAATTTTACAATAAGCTTCGTTTCTCTCCTGAAAACAAGCTTCAAACTTGATTTGAAAATCACCTTTTTCAGCATTTAAATTAACAAGATCTCTTTCAAGCTCAGTTATCTTTGATTTCAAAACATCTTTGTTCTTTTTCAAAACATATTTTTCCGATTCTTTTTCTTCAACAACAACTTTCAACAATGCATTTTCATCACGAAAAGTCATCATTGTTTGTCTTTCAGTATTAAGTTTGACTTTCAAAGTTTCAAACTCTTTTTCCATAAAATTTATCTGAGCTTTTAGAGATTGAACAAGTTCATAATTTGAAAGAGTACTTACCTCGGAATCACACTCAGATTGGTCAGAAGATGATTCAGCATCTTCATTGATCTTGGCCATCATACACACCTGAGTAAAGTGTGTTGTTTCATCATCAGAATTCTTGAAGAACCAGTTTTCCTCCTCGACCATCAGTTCTTTTCCATCTTCAACTTTCTTAGCTATCAGTGACTTCTTTGTATAGTACTCCGAATTCTTTGTTCGCTTGAACTTGCATTCCTTAGAGAAATGACCAGGTTTTCCACAATTATAGCACCTGCCATACTTTGGCTCATTCTCTTTTTTCTTTCCTTCTCTCTTCTCCTCTCTTTTCTCTTTTCTCTTCTTTCTTCTCATCTCTTTTCTCATCTCTCTTTCCAGACTTCTTCTCGAACCTCGACTTGTACTTATCTTTCTTGTAACCCTCATACTTTGGCTTTGAGAATCTTTTATTTCCAAAGCTTCTTTGAAACTGCTTTGTGATGAGGGCAAGATTATTAGCAAACCCTTGAATGTCCTCATCAGAATGTTCTTCAGCTTCGGAGGAAGAGTCATCAGAACTTGACTCTGTAATTTCTGTAAGAAGAGCTCTAGATTTTCTCGACTTGGATTTGTACTTGGATGAGGAACTGGACTTAGAACTTGATCCTTTCTTCTTTTCAGATAACAAGGCTAAAGAGTCTTTGACTATCTTTTTCTCTTCACTGAGTTGCTTGACTTCATCCTCGTGTTGAGATAAAGTAGTGAAGATGTCATTTACGTCTTCTTGAGCCATATCCTTGGTCATCTAAATGTTAATCGCATAAATTTTCCATTCAGAATTCAAGTTCTTGATGAACTTGTAGTTTATCTCAGATACCGTCTTGTTCATTCCATTCCTCCTCAAGTCGTTCAGAATAACATTGAAGCGAGTATACGTATCCAAAAGAGTCTCTCCATCTTTTGCATGAAAGCCCTCATAAGCGTTTATGCTCTGGTTCAGTTTTGCTTGTATGGACTTCTCAGTGCCTTGGAACTGTCTTTCCAATTCGTCCCACATGGCTTTAGCAGACTCCCTACTATCTACACGGTTGTAGATATCATTCGGGATAGCCATGGTTAGATAGATCAAGGCTTCTTCATCAATTTTGTGAAGTTTCTTTTCTCTTTCACTATAGTACTAGTATGGTCTTGGGACATAACGAACTAGAATTTCAGGTGATGTCTCGGTTGCAGCCTGTCCATGTACTGTGACAACTGGTTGTACTGGACCCTCGATAATAGAGTTCATGTAATCTCTGTTCTGGTGGTTCTAGAACTGAGTCTTCCTCCGTTTCCACTGAGAATATTCTCCAATTGATAAGACTGGAGGTTTCGATTGTGATCCCATTGAGAGCAATTCTTTCGACATGATGAGAAGATGTATTAATAAAATTTGCACACAAAAAATATTAGCTAGTAAAGATCTTTGAATCCAACAATTTGAGAAAAACTTGAAATGAAATTTCTAAAAACTCCAAGTTCAGAATTCGCAAGCACCTCTAATCAAGGAACAATTCGCAAACAGAGTGTACCGGAATTAGTAAACCTCTTGAAATTCGCAAAAATAAGTTTGAAATTTTCACAAGTTCGGAATTTGCAAGCAAAATAGAACACAAGATGAACAATTCGCAAAAATCTATCTGCGAAAAGTTCACAATTCGCATGACTCTCTTCTGCGAATTCTATCCTTAGAATTTTAAAACCACAATTCGCAATAACAAGAATTCGTAAGATACAGATACGAATTCTTGACTTAGAACTATTTTTGAAAAACAATGCGAATTCTTCAGAATTCGTGAGATAGAGTGATGCGAAAACCCACTTTTCGTTTAAGACACAAAAGCGAATTCCTTAGAATTCGTAACAGACACAACTACGAATTCTTCACAATTCGTAAGTGCTTCTACGAATTCTTGACTTAAACTTTTCAAAGATAAACTTTTCATAAAATGGTCTATGCGAATTCTAGATTTTCGTAACAGAGAGTTATACGAATTTTGTACTTAAAACATGTATCAAAGAATTATGCGAATTCTACAAGATTTCGTAGACTAGTGAGCTGCGAATTCTTTACTTAAAGAATTTAAAAATGCACTCTGCGAAAACTATCTGCGAATTATATCAATTCAACGAGTTCTTCATACGAATCCTATGGATCTTGCGAGTTCTTGGCTACACAGTACAAAAATATCAATTTTGATCCAAAAATCGATCCCAAACTCCAAATTCAAAGTTGTACTTCACATAATCGATCAAGTTAGTCCAAAGAACAATCCAATGCAATATGATAATCAAATTCACACATTTGCACATATAAATCAATCAAAGAGTGACTTGATATCGTTCGAACAAAAAAACTGCAAAATCTCAAAATTATCGATCGAAAGTTGTTTTTCTGTGAACTTCAAACTGATACAAATGTTCTAAAACCTTAATCGACTACTAATCAATCACTGATTTTACCAAAAACTCACTTTTTGAACAAAAATCTACTCAAGAAAGCTTCGACAGTAAACGAACTCTTTGAAAACTCAAATTGATGAATTACTGTGCTCTGATACCAAATGTTGCCCAGTAAACTAGAATATAATCACATAATCATATTGAATACAATCTTTATTAGATCAAAACATATTACAACGAAGTCACAGATCTAACTCGTAATCACAAGTCTCACGTATTCTGTGTGTGTGTGTGTCTGCGAACTCTTACCAATCTCAGAATGTAATTTGTGTTCGTGACTACTGAATCTAACAAAGACAAGGAACCTATTTATACCTAGTAAACCTTAGTTGACTTTACAACTCAAACCCTCTAACTTTACAACATTTACAAAACAGACCCTCACTTTAATCTTGAATACAATTCTAGTCTAGCAAAATGAAATGACGTCTGATTTTCAAGCAAACAATGAAATTTCAAACGAGAGGATTGCCATTGAAAGATTTATCTTTTGAGATGGGGCAATCACAAAGTCAAGAAAATTAGTGTACTGACCAATGTGTGTAAGAATACTTGGTAAAGTATAACGAAATGACAAGTACACAAGTATTTGTCATTGGAAACACATGGTCAGTTGATTTCATGGAGTCTAAGGATTATAAAGATATACCTTGAGTATGATATCCTTCACTCCCCCTAAAGATATGATCTATTGAGTTCTTGTGACAAAAACTCAGGTTCTCCCCCTATAACCTGTAAAAAGTCAACTCATCAGAAAAATATGTCAATATCAAAGCACATATCTTTTCTCTCTAACAGATATAACTGGTAAAAGTTTCAACATTTCTCCCCCTCAAGAAAAAATATTTGACAATTAAACTCCCCCTCAACGCAAAAACTTCTAGAATGATGTGAGATTTAAAGCATCCTTTTTAGAAGAAAATCATTGAAGTGTGGGTTCTGATCTGATATGACTAGAAGACAAAGTCACTTAAAGGATCCTGCAAAAAGAAATATTGGTAATCATTTATGAAAATGATTCCGCTTCCGTCAGTAAAAAAAATATGAATAGCAACTGTTTGAGAATCAATACACAAGAAACAAATTAAGATACAGAAAAACTCCCCCTCGAGTTATGAGCAAAGGTTTAAGTAGACATGTTCAACATTCCAAGTTTGCTGATTAGAAACGTGAACCTCTTTTCATCCAACGATTTGGTGAAAAGGTCAGCTAACTTGAAGTCAGTGTGAACAAAGTGCATTTCAATATCACCTTTTTCTACGTGGTCCTTAATGAAATGATAGCGTACATCTATGTGCTTGGTCTTCGAGTGATGGACCGGGTTAGAAGTTATTGCAATTACACTCTTGGAATCTCAATAAATAGGCACTCACTTGTAGTTGTATCCAAAGTCCTTAAACTGCGTCTTCATACAGAGGACTTGTGAACAGCAGTTGGCAGCAACTAAGTAATCTGCCTCAGCAGTGGATGTAGAAACACAGTTTTGTTTCCTTGATGTCCAACTAACAAGTTTGTCTCATATGAATTGACATGATCCAGAAGTACTCTTACGGACTAGCTTACATCCTGCATGGTCAGCATTTGTAAAGGCGGTGAGATCAAAAAGGGAATCCTTTTGATACCAAAGGCCTAAATCAGGAGTGCCTTTAAGATATCTAAGGATTCGCTTAATAGCATTAAAGTGTGACTCTTTAGGATTAGCTTGATATCTCGCACAAAAGCAGTTTGCAAACATGCTATCTGGACGACTTGCAGTCAGATAAAGTAAAGAACCAATCATGCTACGATACACCTTTTGATCAACAGATTTACCAGATAAATTTGCGTCTAAGAGTGTACCAGAAGCCATTGGTGTTTTCATGACAGAACTGTCTGACATATTGAACTTTCTCAAAATATCTTTAATATCTTTGGCTTGATTAATGAAAATTCCTTCGGGTAATTGCTTTACCTGCAGACCAAGAAAGAAATTCAATTTACCCATCATTGACATTTCAAATTTCATTTCCATGATCTTTGAAAAGTTCTTGCAGAATTTTGGATTTGTCGACCCAAATATAATGTCGTCAACATAAATTTGTATGAGAATCAAGTCCTCACCTTGCCTTTTTAGAAATAAGGTAGTGTCAACTGTACCTTTCTTGAAACCGGAAGCTAGGAGAAATTTAGTAAGAGTTTCATACCATGCTCGTGATGCTTGTTTGAGACCATATAGCGCTTTGTCTAATACCTAGACATGATCAGGGTGATGAGGATCAACAAAACCTTCAGGTTGAGCAATGTAAACCTCCTCATGCAGAACGCCATTTAGAATAGCTGACTTTACGTCCATTTGATAGAAAGTAAAGTTTTTGTGCGCTGCATATGCTAAGAATAATCTGATTGCTTCGATCCTCGCAACAGGGGCGAATGTTTCATCGTAATCAATGCCCTCCTATTGACAGTATCCTTTTGCTACCAAACGAGCCTTGTTTCTTACCACTACTCCAGCCTCGTCCTTCTTATTTCCAAACACCCACTTAGTTCTAATAATTGATTTACCTTGAGGTAGTGGGATCAATCGCCAAACCTTATTACGTTCGAATTGCAGAAGCACATCTTGCATAGCAGAAATCCAATCGGGATCGCGTAGAGCTTCTGATACTTTCTTTGGTTCTAGGGAACTAAGGAAGCTTGAGAACATGCAGAAATTTGCTGATGCAGCATGTGTCTTGACACCAGATTGTACGTCGCCTATCACGTTGTGTAGGGGATGATCCTTTGTCCATCTGTGTGTGCTTGGCAAAGACTCAACGGTTTTTTGCGTATTCGTCTCATTATATTCATCATAAACTGTAGGTAGATCCTCAGATGTTCTCGGGACATCTTATACCCGAGTTTCTGATACTGAAGCTTCGAGAATCGTAGCTAAAGTACTCGGGACTTCACTCCCAGAAGGAATATCTGCAGGAGCAGATTAAGTACTAGTCAGATCAGAAACTATCGGTGTGGTTGTACCTGATGAGGATGCAGTTTCAGTGACTTGTTCAAAAGGTCCAGATATGTCTTGAACAAGAGTAGGAACCTCCGAACTTGGTGTTGATACCAATTGATAATGTCCAATTCAAGCTTAAGGAATCAATTAAACACAATTCAAAACAAGATTATAGAGATAGAGTGTAGAGAGAGAAAGTCACACGTGTATTGATATCACAAGTGTTATGCATACAATGATCAGAGTTACAAGCATCTCTCAAACACAAGCTATTTATACCAAATACTTCTCTCAAACAAATACAAAATAACCTCACTACAAAGGTTCTCTCAAAACATTAAAAGTCAAACATAAAGTCAAACACACTGATCTAAACAAATACAGTAACACATTATTATGCCTTTATCAAAGTCCGCACAAAAGTCATCAAAGGCATCAATAAACAACAAATCTAACTCAGATGAAGTAGATTTTGAGTTAGAAGAAGTAGAGGGTTTGGAAGTTGGTTCTATTATGTGTTGAATAGAAGCTTGGTGCTTAAGTCCGAGTTTTGAACGGTTGTGTTCAGAAGTTTGAGTAGAATTCTCATCGAAGGATACATTCATTCTTTCAACAACCGTCATGGTTCTTGTATTGTAAATCCGATAAGCTTTGGATGTCAACGAGTATCCAACAAGATAACCTTCATCCGCTTTCTTATCGAATTTTGAAAGACCTTGATGTTAGAATCGTGTTTTGAGTCAATTTGTTTAAGTCTTTAAGTTTAGTTGTGTTGTTTTTATATGTAGCTTGTGTAGAGGTCAAGGCTTTGTTTGACCCTATATAAAGCATTTTCCTTGTCCTGTTTTAGCATGAGTTGTAAGGTTGATGTGTATTCATTCATGTAAGTACTGTGTAATCTTTCTCTGTGAGACATATGAATACAACAACACTTGTGACCAAATCTCTATCATCTTGATTCTTGATTGTTACTGATTGTGCATGATTGCTTGAATATTTGGGATCACAATTGGTATCAGAGCTTAATCAAAAATTTCAGAAAGATTTGATGCAGTGATTTGAAAACAGAAAGATCATTTTTCCAGATTCGGAAAGTTATTGTTCCATTGAAATGAAATTATTGATTTCATAGTGATTTTGATGTGAATTTGCTACCACAATGATTGTTTGATGTAGGAGATCATTTCTTGTTTTTGTTATCTACTCATTGGATCAACAGATTGATTAAAATTTGTTGGTCCCGGAGGTGCTTAACAAGTTTGTAGAAGGGGGGGGTTGAATACAAACACAGAATTTAAAGTTTAATAAATTGTTTATTGATAAATCAAATACAATTTACAAGTCTGTTGCGGAATAAGATTAAGTAAAACTCAATCTAAACAAACTTAAGAAAACACTAAGATGGTTGCACAAGAATATAGAGAATGGGGGATTTGAGAAGTATAGAAAACAAGGGTTTCTATATCTTAGAAAGATGAAGGCTAGAGGTGAGCACACTCTTCAGATGGAGAGGTAATCTTTCTATTTATACTATATGCATTAAATGCATGGCAGGACACTTTACACGTGTCCGTCATTGATTGGCTGAGAGGATCTGACTTTGGGAAACATGCTTTCGGCCGTATCATGAACAGTGTAGTTGATAGAGTTGTACGAATTGTGGCAGAGGTATGTCCATTCTGACACATCGTACTGGTTGTGGAGGGAAAGACAAAAGAGACTTGAGGCATAACCTAAGTGATCATCGATCGCTGAATATCTCTTCCTTCAGAGATATAAAGAGGTTCAGCTATCGCTGAAGCTTTTCCTCAAGTTTCTTCGCGTATGAGTAGAGTCGTATTTACTTCACTGATATCCGCATCATGTCACTAGTAGACTTGTCTTTGTTCAGCAGCTTCATCTTCGATTCAGCTATGAACATCTGTTGACACGAAACTTGTCTTCAGGGATTACGTTTACATTAGAGAACATCAGCGACAACTGAACAGACTCAGTCTGATCGCTAAAATTGAAACACTAATACATATGAGTGTTTATAAGAAAGATCATCAGTGATAACTGAACAGGCTCAGTATGATCGCTGATGGTGAAACACTAATACATATTAATAAACGTAATTTTCACTAAGTATAGAAGAGGGTCGTTATCAAATCACTGAGAGAGTTTGGATCAACAATCTCCCCCTATTTGATAATGACAAAGTAACTGAAGAAAATTACTTTATAGTTCAAAATAAGGAATAATCAAGACTCATAACATACATGTCCCAATTACTATTTTGAGGGATCTTTTACAGTACTGATAGGGTTTAGTACTTCACTGAAATTTTCATTAATTCAAAGATAGAATTACAAAATATGAAAATTATAAGTACAAGTGAGGAACTAACTACTGTAAGTTTAACTAATAGATTACACGAAATAGAAAACTAATCTATCAGCTATCTAAAGAAGACTTTGGAGGATTAACCATATAGTCAGGTATTTCTTATCGTCTTTGCTTTCGATCTGAAGATTCTTGACTAATGATTGTCTTGATAGGTTCAGCTAAAGGAGAGAAGTCACACCATAAGCATAGGAGATCCTTGAGATGGATGAGGGGACAGATAGAAATTTCAGAGACTCTTTGGAATCTGAGTTATTCCTCATCATCTCTGAAGAAGATTCCAAAAGTCTCTTTGAGTACTTGCCCTACAATATATGGACCACCAGGAGGCAGGGATAGATCAAGTACTGAGAGATCAGAAGGACGACCAAACAGAGCTTCTTTTGAGAACTTGGTGGAGGTTTCGTTTCTTATTGCAGCATCATTCTCAGATAAGGAGGAGATAGTCTTTCTTTTGAGTTGCCTTGGCTTGGAAGGAAGAGCAGATGGTACTTTTAACACAGCAGTGACTTTGTTGATGAGGGCTTCTAAGATGCCTTCGACATAGCCTCTGTAGGTTGATTTGGATTTCTTCAGCGCATCTTTGAACTCTAGCCATTCCATGTAGCCAAAACTTTCAATCTTTGAAACAAACATAGCCTTAGAGCTTCCATCCTCTCTGGTTATCTCCATCGTTACAGAAATTCGGTCCTTCTTCCTTTTCCCAGAGATGACAACGGCAACGATCTTCATTGGGTCTGAGCGATAGTCGACTTTATGTTTGCACCATTCGACAGTGTTATCGCTGACCGCTTGTTCTTTTGAGCGCTCCTCTTCAATTTCCTTTAGTAGAGCAGCCTGGACTTCCACTGGATTCTTTTTCAGCTTCTTGTCTTTGACTTGAGAGGACTGAACCTTGAGAGCTAGTGAGGCATCTCTTTGATAATCGGCAATCAGTTTCTCAGCCCTGACAGATTCTTCAGTTTCAGCTTCAGTCAGAAAATCTAGTTCTGTAGATGTTATTTGAAGAGGGACCTTCAGTCGTTGACTCTCTAGATGCGAGATCATCTCTGTTCTTCTCTTCATCTCTTCCTCTGACCAGTGAGATGGTCTAGAGGGCCTTCCTAGATGGTGCAGGGCTTCTTCTTCTTCATTTTCTTCATCAATCTCATTTAAGGAGATTGGGATTATTGAGTCATCAGCTATGGAAGCTGGGAATATTTGTAGTTCCTTTCCCTTAAGCAGGGGACAGAACTGTCTGGTCATAAAATAGATGAAAAGAGTTAGTGTATGTTTTGGGAAGAAGAAAGATGAAGGCTAGAAAGAAACAGGGGTTGGGAATTTATAGAAGGATATAGGAACAAGTGAAAGGCATACCTGAGAAGGATTCTCCCCCTCAGATGGTGAAACTGAAATTGTATTCCCAGATCTAAATCAAGCAATTTTAAACAATCTCAATCAAGATTAAATGAGACAGTGATCAAGATCTAGAGAGAGAGAGAGTAGAGAGAGAAAGCATCGTTGTCATTGATCTAACAGTATTCGTACAAATGCTTCTTTAGCTACTACAAGATTTACAAAGCAACACTATTTATGCCAAGAACTAAACTACAAGATTAAACACCAATGCTAAACAAGATAATCTCATATTGACTTATCTAGACTTTGACATTGTTGACTTTTCTTGACTTTTATCATTAAATCTTGGATACAATTAATACACTAACAATCTCCCCCTTTGTATTCAAGATTTAAAAAAAAAATTACATCAGTCTTCAGCGCTTGATTTCATCAACTTTTCTCTCTGACAATCTTGGACAATGAATCTCTGACAATCTTCAGCCTTTCAGTCTTTGAAGAATCCTTGAAAAGTCGTTAACACTTTGCATCTTTGGAAATTCAACAAGTCTTGAAAACCTTGAAATCTTTGAAAAACTTGTTTGAACTTGAAGAATCTTTGAAAACTGTATCTTCATCACTGTAATCTCTGATCAGTCTTCAGAAAAACAAACTTTCTCGAATCATCTTCAGAATTTGTCTCTAAAACATAGTAAGCATCTGAATTGTCTTGAACTTTCAGAATTATCTTTTTAGGATTATCTTCACCATTTGTCTTTGAAATTGATCTTTGTAGACTTCTCCCCCTTTTTGATGATTGTGAGCATCATAATCATCAAAGCATCTTCAATTTCAACATTCTCTTTGATCATCCCCCTTTGTATTCAACGTAACAATCTCCTCCTTTATGATAACTTGACATTTTCCATCCTTTGATCTGAGTATCTGAATCATGAACTGTATATACCCGAATCTTTTCAAATTCAGATATAATGAACATGGTAACCCTGATTCAACAAATGAAACAGTTAGGAATGCCTGTCAGTAACACAAAGTTACCGTGTACAACGAATGTACAATTTAAGGAGCTGGTTTGATGTTGACTCCCCAGGACTTCCATTCAATCATTGAAAAACACAAGGTAATTCTATGAATGTTCTGACAGAAAAACAAATTTTCTGTGTGCTCGTGCTTGTGTTATGAAAGAATTTAGCACAATGATTGTGTTTCATAAGGCTCAAATTGTGTAAACTGTTGAGACGGCAACAGATATTACACGGACTCAATGTGCATGAAAGAGGTGCGAAGGTGGGGCAACTTTCCTTCTTTTTCAATATCTAAATCTTCCGAGTGAAGATTAGATAGCAGATGTGTTGTGTTCCTAAGAAAAATTGAAACATTTCTTTTTTGGGAAAGAAACGAGTGGTTGTTGGGGTTAATGCAAGAGTTGGAATGGGCTCACTGCCTTTTTCAATGATGGTCACCAAAGAATGTGAACCAATCAGAAGATGTGGCTGCCCGACTCAGAAAGTGGTTGGTGCAGAGTTTTGATATTCTTTTAACTCTGTTCTCAAAAAAATATTTCTTTTTAACATTTAGCTCTCTTCTAACCAAACTCTCATTTACATTTTTCCGCTCCACACAATGAGAAAAACTCAACCGGATGAGTTATCTTCCCCACTCTTTGATTTTGACCCCTCACCCCTCAATCACTCAAGGATAACTTCCTGGGTAGGAAACACTGGTTTACGTGAATCCATAGAAGTTCTGTTTAAGCTCTCACACGAATCCCATGTAAGTCCTATAAAGAATAATTGCTCAACAGTTTAACGTGAATAGTTAAGCACAGAATGTATGATAACATTGTCAAAATGTATGCTCATCAAATATATGAATGAGATTTGAGAATTTGAACAGTGAAGATCTCTCAAAACAAGGATATTGAATAAATGAAATGAAATGAAATCAAGAGAATTGTTTTGAGAATCTGACAATGTATCAATCAAATCAAATAAAATGGTTAGGGTATCAAAGAATTTGATAGTTTGTTTATATGAACGAATATAAACAATTTAGCAATGAACGCACAAAGATTGAAATGATGAATGATGCTCAACAACATTGAATTTCAAACGAGGGTATTACCGTCGAAAAATTGTTCCGTTATGAGACATGGTAATAACAAATTCAAATGAAGTACTGAACCGGTGTGTATGAATACTTTACAGTATATAGACAAGATAATACACAAGTATTGATCTTTGGAAACACACGGTCGGTTAAACATTAAAGCTCAAAATTGAAAAACATTTAAAATCACACTTCTTAATTCATGAAATCTTTTGAGAATAAAGAAGTGGTTTGAACATTTAAGAAACTGTTTTTCATGTTCGAAAGTTTTTCATCTTTCAAACAATCAGAGATTAAGATCAGAAGATATTTACCTTTTAGGCTCCCCCTCAAATCATGATAGAATGATTTTATTCATTCAAGCTCCCCCTGGATATTTTCAAAATATCCTTATCCTTTAACATTAAAGAACGAGTCCTAAGTTGTAGTACTTAGAAGTCATTATAAGAAAGCAATCAAACAAGTAATTCTATAATCAAGATTTTGACATTGAAGGTCTAGAGAGAGAAAGCATCGTTGTCATTGATCTAACAGTATTCGTACAAATGCTTCTTTAGCTACTACAAGATTTACAAAGCAACACTATTTATACCAAGAACTAAACCACAAGATTAAACACCAATGCTAAACAAGATAATCTCATATTGACTTATCTAGACTTTGACATTGTTGACTTTTCTTGACTTTTCTCATTAAATCCTGGATACAATTAATACACTAAAAATTGATAGAATGATTTAGGTCTATTAAGCTCCTCCTGGATATTTACAAAATATCCTTATCTGAACATGTAAGAACGGGTCCTAATCTGTCATGTGATCAGAAGCCACACTCTTGACATTGAGGTGCGGGTTTTGAACTGTTTTGTTCAAAAGCCTATCTCTCTGACTTTGAAGTCCGGGTTTTGAACTGCTTTGTTCAAAATCCTTAGTTCTATGAGGTACGAGTCCTAGATTGATTTGTCTAGAAGTCAAACATCATGCTCCCCCTTAAACTTTGGGTGCCTGCAACACAGTTTTAGCTTTTGGTACCCACTAGTATTTGG
Source organism: Arctium minus (assembly GCA_954870635.1). Classification (NCBI taxonomy): domain Eukaryota; kingdom Viridiplantae; phylum Streptophyta; class Magnoliopsida; order Asterales; family Asteraceae; genus Arctium; species Arctium minus. The sequence goes on along the minus strand of OX941084.1, from coordinate 103,666,274 downwards.
GTCCTGATGTGTTAGTTGCAATTCATGTGGGGTTAACATAATATGATCCATACCAGTAATTAACAAAAATTTTACTTACAAAGTCATGTGCTCCACAGTAAGAACAGTAAATTTTCTTCTGAGCAATCCTGATAAGATGATTAGTAGAATAAAACGTATCAGGATAACCAAAAGATTTACCTTTCTGCGTTCTGTTCTTTTTGGCATTGGTTGTGGATGCAAATGCTTTGTCATTCTTCTTCTCTTCTTCTAAAGAACTCTTCACTCTCCAGACCATCTGATTTTTCTTAGATTGCTTTCCAAGAGATTTAACATAAAAGTTTGCTGAACCATCAACAGATTTATCATAAAATAGATTAGATGGTCTGATCTGACTTGATTTGACAGTTTGAGATTTGACACTTTTCTTTTTCAAAACATTTTTATCATGAATAGAACTTGAAGTAGTTTTAAACGAGCAAACTGATTCGGTTGAATTGTCAACTGGTGATTGATTGATCACATCAGCACAAACTTTTTCTGACAAATCAACATTTGCAGCTTCTAAGTTCTTTATCTTTTCAGATAAAATATTTCTTTCAGAAGTTAATGTGTCAAACTTGTGTTTCAAATCAGATTTGGCCTTCTGTTCTTTTTGGACATCTAATGATAGAGCAGCTATTTTGGATTGCAGCTTTGATATTTCAGATTCAAAATGTGAACGTTCTTGCTCAAAATCTTTTTCCAAATTCTTGTTCTTTTCTGAAATATCTTTGAAAATCCCAGCATTTTTCTTTTCAAACAATTTTTTTCTAGCTCAAAAGACTGCTTCTTTTCTTTGAAAATATTTCTTTCCTTTTCGAGCAAGTCTTGTAAAGTAGAAATCTGCTTGGGAAGTTCAGTTGTTTTATATTCAAGAACTTTTCTTTCCTTAGCAAATGTGTCTCTTTCAGTAATTAGAATCTTTTCGAAATCAGACACTTGCTTGGAAAGTTTAAGACATCTAAGCTCCAAATCCTTTTTCTCTTGGAGAATTTTCTTTGAGAAATCAGATATCTGTTGAGTAGAAGATGTCTCTAGATTTGATCTTTCTTTATCTTCTTGGATGCTTTTCTTTAGTTCAGCATTCTGTATCTCCAACGCAGATATTTTGTCTTCAAAAGCCTTAAACTTGAGTTGAATCTTAACAGTTTCATCTTTCAGCTCAGATGATTTCTGTTCAGTTTTCTTCAGTTGGCTTTGAAGATTCGCTTTAACTTTATCTTCTTTGATGCTTTTCATCAAATCAGCATTTTTCACTTTCAATGCATATACATTTTCTTCAGAAGCCATATACTTTTGTTGAAGCTCAACTGATTCATCTTGTAGTTCTGATGATTTCTGTTCAGTTGTCTTCAGTTGGCTCTGAAGATTTGTTATATAAGACTCCTTGAGCTTGATTACTTTCTCAAGAGACTGAATGGTATTATATTTTATTTTCATCATTTTCTCTCTATCTTTAATCTCTTTCTCTTGTTCTTTAATTTCTTTCTCTCTTTCTCTGATAATACCTGCAAAATCAGATTTATCATTATCAGTACATTTTGCACAAACAGGAATTTTATCAGAGTTTGACAATTTAGAATTTGAAACAGATTTATTTAAGGTTGGGGATATCTCTTTTCCATCCACTATGATATTTGGAATTAAAATGATAGGCTTCAAATCTTTGTTGTTCATCTGTTTTCTCCACTGAGACTGTTTATCTGTAGCAGACATCTTGAATGATTAGGTTGATATGAATGACCGTTCCCAAACAGTTCAGAAATTTTGACTGGAAGTCAAACTTGGATCACTACTTAAAAAAATTTAATTTCAGAAAAATTTCTATCTCTGGAACTCGCAGATCACTAGAAACTCGCTAAGCACTGAACTCGCTAAGAACTGTTCACTTAGAAAGTCGCCAAGTGTTGTTAGCGCGAAGTAAGAACTCTCAGACCATTGTTAGCGCGAAACTCAGAATTCGCTAGACGTTGGTAGCGCGAAAGTAGAAACTCGCAAGGCATTGTTAGCGCGAAACTCACAGAACTCGCAGGCCACTGCTTGTGCGAAATAGCTTCTCGCTAGATGTTGTTAGCACAAAGTAGAAAACTCGCAGGCCAAAACCGCAAATCTCATCTGGCGCGTTTCTAAAACTCGCAGAACACTTGAACTGAGAAACTCACAGATCACTTAAACAACTCGTTCAAAACTCGCAAGCTTTGTCTTGCGTGTTTCTGAAACTCGCAAACCACACACTGAAATTTTACCCTTTGTTTTGCGCGTTTTGAAAACTCGCAGGCCACTATCTGGGCGTTTCTGGCCAAGAATAAAATCCTTTTGCTTGCGCGTTCTTCAGCGTGACTCTTGCGCGTTTCGCAGATCTTGCGCGTTCTTGGGTTTTCTTGCGCGTTTTGACAGTTATGATCATGAATTCGATTCAAATCGATTCAATCCTGCAAATTAATTCTTGAAATTTTACTAGTATGCTCGAAATGCATATTAGAACACTTTTCTAAGCAACAAATCTATCTAGAAAACTTGAAATTATAGTGCATTGATCGACATACAGACTCTGTGTTCGTGTTTTCAAGAAAATCGCAAAAACTCAAAATTCAAACGATACAGTGATTAAATTGTGAAATTGTGTGAATACAAAGTGTATAGAATCACAAATCGATTGACATTAATCCATTTTTACACACTAATTTCAACAAGTCAATAAAAATTGTGATCAAACAGTGAGTTTCCAGAAAACGAGTTCGTGAAAACCAAAAATCCAAAAATTGAATTCAGTTTTGTGATCTGATCTTTCTGAATCTGTTTGGTTTGCTCTGATACCAATTGAAATTGTATTCCCATATCTAAATCAAGCAATTTTAAACAATCTCAATCAAGATTCAATATGACAGTGATTAAGATGTAGAGAGAGAGACTAGAGAGAGAAAGCATCGTTGTCATTGATCTAACAGTATTCGTACAAATGCTTCTTTAGCTACTACAAGATTTACAAAGCAACACTATTTATACCATGATATGAAACCACATGCTTAAACCAACAAACACTAAGATTGACTTTGCTAACTTTGACTTAGACATTGTTGACTTTGCTAGACTTGACTTTTCTCATTAAATCTTGGATACAATAAAATACACTAACACCCGGGTATCCCACATTCAGTATGAATAACAAATGTGAATTTTCATTCATTATTCATGATGAATAATACATTATTCAGGATGAATTATACAACATTCAGAATGAATAATAAATGAATTCATGAATCGTGTATTATTCATCCTGAATGATACATTATTCATGATGAATAATACATTAATGACCCGTGAAGGTGTGTAGACGACACACTCTATTTTTTTCCCCGGTTCACAACCAAAACTCGATAGGTTTTCGATTCGTCTCTATAGGTGATGGGTTACGGTGATGAAGAATGTGATGTCTTACGACGTTGAAGAAAGTGTTGAAGAAGGTGATGTCGAGTTACGAACTTACGGTGTCGAAGTGTTGTATACATTTGAACGTACATAAATATTGATAACAAATATAACACATATATAACATTTCACGTAAAAAAAAACGGTTAAAACAACAACAAAAAAAAATATATCGAGATGAATGTCATATCGGAGAGCACAAAATTCTCGTTTTTTTAATATAATTTGTTTGATTAAAATATTAGAAATTTTTAAGATAATTTATTTTAAATTTTAAGTGGGTAAAAGTTTTTAATTAAAAAGGAAAATAAAAAGTCAAATATGGTAGGCGTGAGTTTAAATTTTCTTCCATTTTTACCCCTAATCTAATTTTAATTAAAAACTCTATTTTATATGAGTTGTTAGATCAATAGAGATGGAGAGGTCGAGATTCGTTCTCACGTGCACATTAAAAATTGAGTTTTCATTTGAACTTTCCTATATATATATATATATATATATATATATGTGTGTGGGGGGGGGGGTAAATCAAATAGAAACCATGTTAGAAACTCTATGAACCAATATAGAGCATACATATTTAACTTCTTTAATTATCTTATCAACCATTTCTTAAAAAAATGACTCAATTTCCTCATTTGAAATCACTCGATAGATGTAATGTTTCATTGGTGAAACGGCAATATATTTAAAACAGACCAAGCTCATGTATTGTTTGGTGAAACAACACTATATTATCAAAATAGATCAATACAAATCAACCCATTTTTTGTTTCATTGGTGAAACAACACTGCATTAGCAAAACGAATTAATACAGATCAATACCATTGTTAGACCACGGTCTCATTGGATTCAAGATCATCCAAACCGAAGATCGCAATCTGAAGCTAATGCCGGAAAGTCGACTCTCGATATAAAGTCTAATGTCGTTTGTAATAAATGTCAAAGTAATTAATGTTTATTGTTTATTTATATTTGATGTAATTAGATATTTAGCATAAATAAATATCTAAGTTTAGTTTAGTTAGTTAGATATTAAGTTAGTTATATAATATCTTATAGTTTAGATATTATGTAGGTTAATATTGTTTAATATTGCAAGTTGGTCTTGCAAGTGGTTTGTTGGGTTAGTGTGTCAAGAAAGATCAGATCAGATCTAAGAACACACACAACCAAGGTGTAAAACACAGAGAGAATAACAAAGCTTCAAAGTGAACATCAATCCTGTAATCGTTATTTTTATATATCAAACAGGTTGGTAAATCGTTTATGTGTTGTTATAGATAAAACTTGATAGTACTGTGGACCGACAATTGGTATCAGAGCCTGATTAAGATCAAAATCAAGTTTTTCAGAAAACGACTCTGTGTTCTATTTGAAAAAGTGATTTCGAGTGTTAAAGTGTTTTAGGTGTTAAAATCGATCAGGTTGTGATCGATTAGCATGCTAGATCGAGTTCCATTTTGTGATTTTAGTGAGAAAACAGTCGAGAACATAAAGGTACTGTACGATCAATTTTTTCTTCAAAAAGTGTGTTTTATTGAGATCGAGTGCTCACATTCAGTTCTAGAAGTGTTTCTAGACATAAGGGTAGAGTTTGCTATTGCTAATCGTTTCAGGAACAAGTTTTTAGACAATTTTCGAAGTACAGGACGAACTTGCGCAAACCAGAAGACGAACAAACGTAAAGTCCAACTTTGCGCTTCCAACCTGAAACGCAAAGTCCAACTTTGCGCGTCCAACATCATACACAAAGGTCACTTTGCGCTCCCCAAGTGAAACGCAAAGTCCAACTTTGCGCGTCCAACCTGAAACGCAAACTCAACTTTGCGCATCTCAAGCCATACGCAAAGCATACTTCTCGGATCCAAGAGCATACGCAAACCTCGACCTCACTTCTCGCAACAAGTAAGAAACGCAAACCTCAGTTCACGTGTTCACTCTCTTCTCGAAAAGATCAAGTCAACTTTGTGATTCCCACGTGAAACGCAAACCTTACTTTGCGCTTCCCACATGAAACGCAAACCTTACTTTGCGCATCCCACGTGAAACGCAAACCTCACTTTGCGCATTGGGCTTGACACGCAAACCTTGAAACGCAAACCTCTTTGCTCCAATACAGACTTAGAATTTTCTTCAGAATGACATCCAGAGAAGCCCTTGCAATAGGAACTGACACCAAGCCACCAGTTCTCTTTAAAGGAGAATACGAACAGTGGAAAGATAGGTTTCTGAACTTTATTGACAGACATGAGCTGGGTGATTTCATCAGGAAATCTATAGAAGAAGTGGTTATGAAACCAGTTAAGACGACTCGCTTGATTGGAAATGTGCCAACTGAGGTTGATCTTAAGTTTCATGAGCTAGAAGATGATAATCTCAGAAGAGCTAAAGGCAATAGATTAGCTAAGTCATACATACTACAAGGAATTCCAAATGAAATCTATGTAAAGATTGACAGCTACAAAGCCTCCGGCAAAGAAATGTGGGATCAGCTTGAAAAGATGATGCTGGGTTCGAAGGTTGGAAATCAGCTGAAAATCTCCAACTGCCTAAATAATTATGAAGAATTTAGAGGCAGGGTGGGAGAAACATTAGAGGAAACCTATGACAGGTTTGTGACTTTGCTGAACGAACTTAGCAAGAACAAAGTCCACAAATCTCAAATTGAGTTGAACGTCAAATTCCTGAGTATTCTTCAACCGGAATGGAAAAGATTTGCTAGGCTGATGAAGCAGATCAAAGATCTGAATGAGATTCCACTTCATGAGGTGTATGAAACCCTCAGACAAAATGAAGAAGAGGTGGATGAAATTCTAGAAGAAAAGAGATAGAAAGGAAAGACAGTTGACGACACAGTCGCTCTTGTAGTAAGGAAGAAAAAGAACAAGACGATTGTGTATGAATCAGAAGAAGATGAAGGTTATGCAAACTCTGACATGGAGGAAAATGAACAACTGAAGCAAGCAATGATTCTGCTGTCAAATGCTTTTCAGAAAAAGTTCTACACGAAGCCAAGTTCAAACAGTCAGAGATATTCTTCTGGTCCGAACAACTACATCCACAAGGAAAGGATTGAAGGAAGCAGATATGAAGGAAAGAGATCTGAAGGGAAAAGAACAGAGGAAAGGAAGCCTGAAGAGAGAAGATATCAGTAAAAAGAATAGAGGAAAGGAAACCAGAAGAAAGAAGTTCAAAGCTGAAGGATCCAGTCAGACAGAACCACTAACGTGCTACAACTGTGGCAAAACAGGTCACTATGCCAGAGACTGTCGAAGGCCAAAAGTCAGAAACTCCGATTATTACAATAACAAGATGCTTCTTGCAAAGCAACAGGAGGCTGGTAAGGCACTGATGGCTGAAGATGAATATTGGCTTGATCATTAAGATGATGAAGAAGAGGATAAAGAGAGAGATGAAGCCGTCAACATGTGTTTGATGGGACAGATAGAATCAGATGCTGAAGCTGATTCAGATAATGAAGACGAGGAGGTATGTAATTTATCAGATTCATATTTCATGAATAAAATGCATGCCATGAGTTTAAAACAAAAAGATTTAGAATCTAATCTTGAGCAACAAAATGGTGTCATAACTGACAAAAACCAATTGATACATAAACTTAGCAATGAAATTGCTGAGAAGAAAGTATTAGTTGAGGTTTTACATAAAGATAATGACACCAACGCTAAGGAAAAGACAATAATTCTAAAACAGAATTCTGAACTCAAGTCTCAACTGCTAAAAAGTGGGATTGACTTATATGAGCTTAAAGAATTGCATTCTTCATGTATCAAAGAAAACTTTTCATTACTTGGAAAATTAAAAAGTTTGGTAGAGAAGTTATATAAAATGGGTCAAACTGAACAGACTATTCATCTGAACAAACCCAAAGATGAAATAGAGAGATGGGGAATCGGTTATAAGAATCCTCACTGTCTACAAAAAGGGATGTCTGAAGTGCCAGGACTTTATGATCATCTTTCTATGCAATTAGCTCACAGAATCCCTGAGTTTAAAACTTTCTGGACTAAACTATCTGAAAAGGATAAAGCCAACGAAACTGAAAAATGTTTGAAATCATCTAAAGTTCATCTTCCATTTTATTATGCGAAATTGAATAATAGTTATGATGAAAATCCAATATATCAAAAGAAGAAAACTCTTTCAAGTGATTTCTTTCAAAGTTATACTGAAAAGGAAATGGAGGCGAAGCCTATTGTAGGTAAACAATATGTCCCTCCTCTCGTTTTAGAAAGTAAAATTTCAGAACTCGAGAATTCTTTATCAGATGAAAGACTTTTGATGAATATTGAGCAAAAAGTTTTTTCAACTGTGTTTTCAAATTCTGTTATTTCTAAAGCTTCAAACTCTGAGGACATGTCTGATCTAGCTAATAAAGAGCTTGATTTTCTGAACTCTAACGATGGTTTAGATGATTGTTCTGAACAATTTGATTTCAATGAAAAACTTCCTAACCATTCATCTTTTGTTAAGAAATCTTTGAACAAACCTGTATGCTTGTTAATAGTGCAAAATCAACGAAAGTTGATAACTCAGTCTCTGTGAAAGCTAAACATGCTAAATGTAAGAAAATATCTCAGCATTCACAGAAACCGAACATTACTGGTAATTCTAAGAAGAAGCAATCGCTTGTTGCTCAAAGGTCTAACTCACCAGTTTCACATGTTTCAGATCTGAGCAAGCAAAGGCCAGAAGTAAATTCTCAATGGCAAGCCAAACGGAAGCTTGACAAGACCGTTTTATCGTTTAGTAGTGTTAATTGTAATAAGACTTCGCTTAGTAAAGATGTCCTAATTGCTGATATTGCTGTTTTGAACTCAAAACTTGTTGTTTCTCGTAAACAATATACAATGAAGCAATTATTTCAGTTATCTTTATCTGCTAGAAAGTCTTCTATTTATGATAAACATGTTTCTATCTCTTGTCAAGATTCTGGAGATTGGTTTGGCAATTACCATGTGCATTCATCTCATACTAATTCTTCCAATGCATTTCAAAAGAAAAGAGGACCCAATTTGAAATGGGTACCAAAATCTTGTGCTAACACAGCAGGACCCAAATTCCAGTGGGTACCTAAGGCTAAATCTGTGTTGTAGGCACACAAAGCTTGAAGAGAAATCGACTTTTGATTATGTACAGATCAGGACTCGTTCTTCAATGTCAAAATAGGTTTTTGGATAATGCAGTTCAAAACCCGAACATCAAAGTCAAAATAGGCTTTTGAACAAATCAGTTCAAGACCCGCACTTCGATAATCAAAGTGAAAATTCCAAAGTTATCGTATAAATATCTAAATTTGTAATTTCTCTTATGCAGACTAGTCATACATGGTTCTTGGACAGCGGATGTTCCAAGCACATGACAGGGCAAAAAGAGATATTGTCCAATTTTAAAGACAAATATTGCGGAACAGTCAGATTCGGCAACGACCAGTTTTCTCCAATCATGGGATATGGTGATGTACAACATGACAATGTCACGATCAAGAAGGTGAGCTATGTAGAAGGCTTACGACACAACTTATTCAACATAGGCCAGTTCTGTGACAAAGACTTACAGGTCAACTTCAAAGCCAAGAGATGTTCAGTTCGCAATGAAGAAGGCGAAGAACTCTTGGTCGGTACTCGAGAATCAGACCTCTACACAATCAATTTATCAAATGTCCAGACTGACAAGCAAGTTTGTCTACTTACGAAAGCCTCGATGCAACAAAGTTGGTTATGGCATCGAAGGCTCTCTCACCTCAACTTCAGGTACATCAACAATTTGGTCAGTGGAAAGCTCGTCAAAGGACTTCCAGAGCTCAAATATGAAAGAGAACATCTTTGTGCAGCTTGTGAAAAGGGCAAGATGAAGAGGGCACCTCATAAACCAAAGCCTGAACCAAGTACAAGCGCTCCGTTAGAGTTATTGCATATGGACTTATGCGGCGGTCTGATGCGAACTCAGAGTCTAGGCGGAAAGAAGTACATACTCGTGATCGTGGACGATTACTCGCGATACACATGGGTCAAGTTTCTACGTTCAAAGGATGAGACACCAGATGTTCTCATCACATTCCTGAAGACGACGCAGGTGAATCTGTAGAAACCGGTCAAGTTTCTAAGAACAGACAACGGCACAGAGTTCAAGAACAATAAAGTTGAAGAATATCTCGAATCTGTCGGGATTTCACATCAATACTTTGCTGCTCGTACGCCTCAACAAAATGGAGTGGTCGAAAGAAGAAATCGAACGCTAGTCGAGGCTGCTCGTACTATGCTAAGTCAATCAGACTTACCTCTATTTTTGTGGGTAGAAGCTGTATCGACCGCATGCTACACACAGAATCGCTCCATGGTACATCGAAGATTCAAGAAGACTCCTTATGCGTTAATCAACAACCGAACACCGACAATCAAATACTTCCATATATTTGGGTGTAAGTGTTTTGTTCTAAACGATAGGGAGAGTCTAAATAAGTTCAGTGCTAAGGCGGATGAAGGAATCTTCATTGGCTATTCTTCGACATCAACTGCATTCCGTGTTTATCTAAAGAAGTCAAAGACGGTGATTGAAAGCATCAACATCTCGTTTGATGAAGAAATGGCTTCCGAACAACAACGTTCAGAACCCGTTATAACCAGAGTACTAGCTTCTGGGCAACTCAGTCCAAAACCTGCGTCTCAACAGAATAAATCAGATGAAACATCAACTTCTACTAACCATTTATCTGATTTAGATCTATTATTTGAATTGTTTTATGATGAATTTCTTGGATCTAATGTAAAGAAATCTATTGTTGTTGACAGGATGGAAGACTTAACGACTACTCATCCAACCAGTTCAGATATTCCTATTGAATCCAACGCCCCGATTCAACAAGAGATTCCAATTCAAATGCCGACTCCAACAGTTGAAGAAGTGACAAATGATAAAGAGACAGAAGTAGCTGAAACAGTAGGAGATACTATTCAGATCAATCTACAGCCAGATCAAGTTGTACCTGCTGAGCCTTCTGAACCTGCCCCTTCAACTGAAATCATAATTCCTCCTGAACAAGCAGAAGAAGGTACAAGTGGATTTGTAGATGATACAACCGACATACAATCATCTAATCCACTGCATCATGAAAATAAATGGACCAAAGAGCACCCGCTAAGCCAGATTATTGGCGATCCATCAAAACCGGTGCAAACTAGGTCAGCATCTATGAATATGTGCATGCATGACTCCTTTCTGAGCAAGTTCGAGCCAACACGTGTATCAGAGGCACTTGCTGATCCAGAATGGGTGATCTCAATGCAAGAAGAGCTGAATCAGTTCGATGCACTTCAAGTCTGGAGACTCGTACCAAAGCCTAAAGGTAAAACAATTATAGGTACGAAGTGGGTTTTCAAGATAAAGAAAGACGAAGATGGTACCGTTATCCGAAACAAGGCAAGACTAGTAGCCAAAGGATACATACAAGAGAAAGGAATCGACTATGATGAGACATATACTCCTGTGGCGCGATTAGAGGCAATCAGAATGTTTCTAGCCTACGCAGCCCACAAGAACTTCACGGTCTTTCAAATGGACGTGAAGACAACATTCCTGAATGGAATTTTGAAGGAGAAGGTCTACGTCTCTCAGCCAGAAGGTTTTGTCAATCAAGAGAAGCCGAATCACGTTTACATTCTCGACAAAGCACTCTACGGTCTGAAACAAGCACCTCGAGCCTGGTATGATGTCCTTTCCACTTTTCTAGTCAAGTCTGGTTTTTCAAAAGGAACGGTGGATACTACTTTGTTTATCAAAAAGGAAAAAGGCGATATCATTTTAATTCAAATATATGTAGATGATATTATCTTTGGTTCTACAAATCCGAAGTACTGTAAGAATTTTGCAAACCTTATGGTGTCTAGATTTCAGATGAATTTGATGGGAGAGATGAATTTCTTTCTCGGTTTACATGTAAAACAATTTTCATCGGGTATTTTTATCAATCAATCAAAATACATTATGGATATTCTTCGGAAGTTCCAAATGGAAAATTCAAAACCGATTGGTACCCCAATGGCACCAGGTACTAAGATTGGCACCGATCCTTCGAGAAAGGTTGTTGATGTTAGGACTTATCGAGGAATGATAGGTTCTTTAATGTATCTTACTTCTAGTAGGCCAGATATAATGTTCTCAACATGCTTATGTGCACGATATCAGGCCAATCCTAAAGAAATCCATATGTCTGCTGTGAAGCGCATATTTAGGTATCTAAAGGGCACTGCAGATCTTGGTCTGTGGTATCCTAAATATACTAGTTTTGAACTAACAGCCTACACAGATGCAGATCATGCAGGTTGTATGTTAGACAGGAAGAGCACGTCAGGACACGTACAGTTCCTCGGTGACAAACTAGTCAGTTGGGCATCGAAGAAGCAACTTTTTGTTTCAACTTCCACGACCGAAGCAGAATATGTAGCTGCTGCTAGCTGTTGTTCTCAGGTCTTATGGATGAGAACTCAATTGCGCGACTACGGTTTCCACTTCAACAAAATCCCGATATACTGTGACTCCAAAAGCGCCATTGCAATATCAGCAAATCCTGTTCAACACACCAAGACTAAGCACATAGATGTCAGGTATCATTTTATTAAAGATCATGTTTAAAAAGGAACAATTGAACTTTTCTTTATAAAAACTGATTATCAACTTGCCGATTTGTTCACCAAACCCTTAGACGAAAAGAGGTTCAAAATTCTTGTCTCTAAGCTTGGTATGCTAAATCTTAAAATCTAATCAGTAGTTACCTATAAAAGTTTTCTAAATTGTATAACTTTTCATCATTTCTTCATTCTTAACTCTGATTGATATCTGAACTTCTATATTTTATTCATAATCCAAGGGGGAGAAAATGAGAAGAAATTGACAAGTGGTCAATATTACTTCGAGGGGGAGCTCATAAAATTTTGCATGTACCTTTTAATGCCAATTTTTTTTTTGTAATACAAGATTTTAGGGGGAGCTCTTCAAGACAAAGGAGTTTGGAGATGACTTCTGATTATTTCTGATAAGAACTCGTACTTTAAAAAGTTTTACTGCTTTTTGTCTTTTCAATTTAAGTGAATAAATTTTACTTTGACTTTGGCTTAAGACTTTTGCAGAATTTTTGAGAGAAGCTTACAAGTTCATATGTTTATGACTTAAAGCTTAGCTTCATGAGATGTAAGATCGCACGTTAAGGTATAATCTTTTATCTTAATCTCATATATGGTTGAAAGAAGGACAACTTTCAATCAATCAAAAACATTGTTTTTAATGTTCAAACCACTTCCCGATTTTTCAACAGATTTTATATTTTGGGAGTGTATTTTAAATGTTTTCATGATCTAAATTGTGCTTTAACTGCAATAGTTAAACCAATCTGAGCATTACGTGCAGCATAGGAAAACAAACATCATTGTGCTAGGAATTAACACAACTTCTATGGAATCACATCAACCAGTGATTTCTACCCATGAAGTTAAACCTTAGTGATTGAGTGTGAGAAGTCGAAAAGAAATGAGTGTGATTAGAGTGAGAAAAATGTTTAAAAGAAAGAGCATGTGAGAACAGAGTTAAAAGAATATCTCAACTCTGCACCAACTTTTTCTGAGTCGGGTAGCCACATTACTAGTGTTTCACAATTCTTTGGTGAACATTATTGAAACAGGCAACTAGCCCATGCCAACTCTTGATCAAACCTCACCATCTACTCATTTTCTTCTCAAATAGAAAGTGTTTCACATTTTCTAAGGGGATGCAGCACATTTGCTATCTGATTTTCACATTACTGTTGTCTCAGTGATTTACACAATTTTGAGCCAATAAGCAATCATCCGTGCTTAATTCTTTCAACACAAGCACGAACACACAAGGAATTTGTTTCTTTGTCATAACGTTTATAGAAATAACCTTTGTGGTGTTTCGATGATTAAATGGAAGCCCTGGGGGAGTCAACATCAAACAACTCCTTTCCAATGTGTATTCGTTACACACGGTGACTTAGTGTTACTGACAGGCATGTTAACTGATTCATTAGTTGATTCAGGTGTTACACGACTATTTTGTCTAGATTTGCAAAGATCTGGATGAATATCTTATGAATTGACGAATCAGAGGCTCTAACCGCAAGATAGACATTTCTTACAAATAATTTTGATGAAGTCGTTGCACTTAACATCAAAAAGGGGGAGAATGACTACACAAGAAATGGCAAAGATCACATGTTCCAAGAATCACGTCCAAGATTGAAATCTTCAAAAGCAACTATTCTGAAGACATGCTGATTTCAGAGCTAGAGAAAGAACTATTCTGAAGACATGCTGATTTCAGAGCTAGAGAAAGAGATTGCATCTTCTGAGCTGAACAAGAAGACTGAATTGCTAAAATCATTTTCGTAATGGTCTTGATCCAAAGGGGGAGATTGTTAGACCACAGTCTCATTGGATTCAAGATCATCCAAACTGAAGATCGCAATCTGAAGCTAAAGCCGGAAAGTCGACTCTCGATATAAAGTCTAATGTCGTTTGTAATAAATGTCAAAGTAATTAATGTTTATTGTTTATTTGTATTTGATGTAATTAGATATTTAGCATAACTAAATATCTAAGTTTAGTTTAGTTAGTTAGATATTAAGTTAGTTATATAATATCTTATAGTTTAGATATTATGTAGGTTAATATTGTTTAATATTGCAAGTTGGTCTTGCAAGTGGTTTGTTGGGTTAGTGTGTCAAGAAAGATCAGATCAGATCTAAGAACACACATAGAACACACACAACCAAGGTGTAAAACACAGAGAGAATAACAGAGCTTCAAAGTGAACATCAATCCTGTAATCGTTATTTTTATATATCAAACAGGTTGGTAAATCGTTTATGTGTTGTTATTGATAAAACTTGATAGTATTGTGGACCGACAACCATGTATTGTTTTACTAGTGAAATGACAATGCAATAGCAAAATGGATCAATACATATCAACTCATGTGTTGTTTCATTGGTGAAACAACAATGTTCTTGTCTCAAAAGCACAACAAAAAATGAGTTTTTTTTTTCAGGAAACGATTGATAAGATAATAATTAATAAGATATTTATGTAAGTCGAATATGTGTGATTTGTATTGGTTCATACAGTTTCTGTAACAACCCAAAACGGAATGATAGCATCACATAGAATCAATCTCCCAAAACGGGTCCCAATACAAGCATACGGTAACAAAAGATCAACATAGTTCAGAAGTAATTAGTTCTATCACAACTGAGAAACTATAACTTTGCAACTAACACCGCAACTAAGGCGACACCCTCCATCTCGCTAGCTCTCAACACTCCTCCTTCCCTTTAGACGAACCGCCAACAGCTCCCTTACCTGAAAATAGGTTTTTAAGAAAAAGGGAAGTTAGGGTTAGACCAGAAGGTCTAGTGAATTCCCAACCACGACCCGATTAAAATATTATAAAGATCAAGATACTTATATTATAAGAACAAATACCACTTATAACATTATCTCAAATAATTCCACGTCTGGAATTAATATCCGAGAGTTCATCGCACTCGCTCGGGGCCCCTAGTAGATCCCCATCTGGCCCCTAGTAGATGTTGTTCCCCGTATGCATAGGAAACAAATTCCATGCATAGGATTCAACCATCCTCGATAGTTTCAAATAATCCATGGCAAGCAATCCAAAGAGGAAATAACACATGTGCACACAATAGTATCACGTTGGGAATATAAGCATGAAATAGATAGCAAGTTCATATTCCATAGCCGCAACATTGTGTATATTTTTAAAGATAAAAATAGAACTTACGCCGGTACACCACTTTCAGTTTAAAGATTTTTAAGCAAGGGAACTCACCTGATAAGTTGATCCGTGGGACACAGAAGCAAAAAATAGAAGGACCACGTTCCTACATTCGTTAAATGGTTCACGGTTAAAAGTCTTATCGAATAGTCCCGAACCAACCCCTAGAAGATTCATTCCCAAACCTAGCGGATCTCGGGTTTGATGGAAAATTTCCAATCCCTCTACGAGTCTAGGCCCCGAAATGCGACCCAATCAAAGTTGGGCCATGGGCCGCCTAAGTTGGCATGTCGCCCATGACTACGCCCCCACTTACGCTACCTGGAACGACTCAGGGTGCGTGGAAACTCCCGGGTGGAGTCGGGTGATGAACTCTTGGTTCCCCAGTTGAGTCCCAGTTAATCCCGGTAGTTTGGTTTCCCAGGTGAATACCGGTGTCAAGACCTCCCGGGTGGATCCCGGTTGTAGGGTCTCCTGGGTGAAGCCCGATTGAGTGTTTTCCCGGGTGGATCCGGTGTGTTAATCCGGGTGACCCGGGTGGATGACCCCCGGGTGAAGGAGACTCCCCGTTATCCTCGAGTGTGAGTGACACTCCTCGGGGAGAAAGGAAATCAATGCGATGCTACGGTTTCGATCAAAAATCCTAACCCACAACTTTTCAACATACATACGACTACCCACACACAGAGGTAAGGACTTATTCCCAATACAACCTGATTCAAAATTTAAATATAAACATTAAATAGGTTTTTCCATAGAGAATCCTTCCTTCAACTATTTCCAAATTGAGGTTGTTAGTGTGTTATATTTAGAAAGTTTTGTAAAGTCATCTATATTGTGTAATAGGCCTTGTCATTAGCATATGGGTTGGTCTTGAATAGTGTACATGGGTGATTAGGGTATAAATAGGAAAGTGTTTGTAGTTTGTTTATAACTTTACTTTCAAAATGTAGTCTCATGGTGCACTAAGTGTTTCTAGAGAGAAACTCTTTCTCTCTCTAGGTTGTGAAGAATACAACATTTCCTATCCCAATCTATCTTATGTTTATGTTTCTTTCATTTATTTAATTGTGAATTCATGGACTAACTGATGTTAAAAATAGAGGGGTTTTCTCTAATCGATCTAGATTTCTAAACCACGAAACAAGATTAGATAACTTACCCCTTTGAAGAAGAAATCCCTTGATCACTTTGCTTTGATTTCTTGCCAACAACCTTCAAATCTTCACCCTCTTGCAAGCCTCTCCCCCTCCCCTCCTTTCTCTTCTCTCTAGTCGCATCGTTCCAAAAATGAGAGGAATCAGGGAGAGTCTAGGGTTTTGTCCCCTTTATGTCTACTTTAGAAAAATACCCCCCCCCCCTAAACTTTCTAATTTTGCAAAATCCACACCATTGAACATACACTAGAGTGAAATGTAAGTAACGGTCGTTACAACACTCCCCCCTTTAAAAGAATTTCGTCCCCGGAATTTCTTTGTCGAAGAGATGCGGGTACTTGGACCTCATCTCCGATTCCAACTTCCACGTTGCTTCCTGCCCTTTGTGAAACTTCCACTAAACCTTCACTAAGTTAATCTCTTTTGTCCTCAGATGCTTGAATTTATGATCGACGATCGCCTCTGGTTCTTCAATGAAATTTAATTTCTCATCCACCCGCACATCTTGCAATGGCACCTCCATGTCGACCTCCGCCAAGCACTTTCCTAGATTGGAGACGTGAAACGTGTTGTGAATACTTCTCTAATCCTCGGGTAATTGAAACTTGTACCCCACCTCCTCGATCCGCTAAATAATTTCAAAAGTCCCAATATAGCGTGGACTTAGCTTTCCTTTCTTTCCAAAGTGAACCACTTCCTTCCAAGGTGATATTTTCAGCATCACCCTATCACCTACTAGGAACTCTATATCCTTATGTCGCTTGTCCACATAACTCTTCTTGAGATCACGTGCCACCTTCAGTCTCTCTCGCACCTGAACAATCTTATCCGCCGTTAGCTGCACCAACTACAGTCTCGCCAGTTGCTTCTCTCTGACTTCATTCCAACACAAGGGAGTACGACATTTTCAACCATAGAGCATTTTGTATGGGGCATCCTTGATGCTTGCATTATAAATGTTGTTATAGGTGAACTCAATCAACGGTAGATGGCTTCCCACTAACCTTGGACATCTATGGCACACGCTCTCAACATATCCTCCAGGGTTTGAATGGTACACTCACTCTACCCATCGTTTTATGGATGATACACTGTACTCATCTAAATTTGCGACCCCATTTCTCTTTGAAAACTCTTCCAGAACGTAGACGTAAAGTGACTATCACTGTCAGACACAATCGATAACGATACTCCATGGCGAACGACTATCTCGTCAATATACAACTTCGTCAACCTTTCCATAGACTAAGTCTCTTTGATGGGCAGGAAGTGCGTCGATTTAGTTAGCCGATCTACGATTTCCCAAATTTCATCGTAACCCTTCGGGGTTTTAGTCAACTTAGTCATGAAGTCCATCGTGATCTGCTCCCACTTCCAAACGGGGATGTCTAACGACTGCAGTTTCCTATACGACCGTTGGTGCTCCACCTTTACTCGCAAACAAGTCAGACATCTCTCCACAAAATAAGCTATTAACTTTTTCAATCTGGGCCACCAATAATCTTGTCTCAAGTCTCCATACATTTTGTTAGTCGTCGGGTGAATTGAATATTTCGACTTGTGAACTTCTTCTAGGATAACTTACCTCACTTCCCCTAGTCTAGAAACCCAGATTCTTCCGTTAAAACATTTTAGTCCCCAACTGTCCTCCACTAGCAAATTCATATGATCGATTATTCGTTCCTTCTTAAGATTTTTAGACGCCAGAGCTTTCACTTGCAACTTATATATTTCATCCAACAGGGTTGGTGTCACCTCAGCTCTCATAGACACAACTTTTAAAGTTTCGCCTCTCTCCTTCTGACTCAGGGCGTCAGCGACCACGTTGGCTTTCCCATGATGATACTCGATCTTACAATCGTAGTCTATTTAAAGCTCCATCCATCTTTGTTGACGCATGTTCAGCTCTTTTTGATCAAAGAGGTGGCAAAGACTCTTGTGATCCGTGAAGATCTACACTTTATCCCGTAAAGGTAATGTCTCTAGATTTTAAGTCCAAAGACCACAACTTCCAACTCTAAATCATGAGTGGGATATCGCGTCTCATGATCCTTTAATTGGCGATATGCAAAAGTGATCATCTTCCCACATTGCATCAACACACAACTCAAACCCAGCCTCTACACATCGCTATACACCACAAAATCTTCTGTACCATCTAGCAAAGCCAAGATTGGAGCACTACTTAACATATACTTCAATTTCTGAAAGGACTTTCTCTGTGCCTCTGTCCAAGTGAACTTCACACTCTTCTTAGTCAACGAAGTTAATGGAGTTATGATACAAGAAAATTTCTTGATAAACTTTCGATAGTATCCGACCAACCCCAGAAAACTTCGGACTTCCTACGAGTTCTTCGGTGCCTCGCAGTCCTGGATTGCCTCCACTTTTTCCGGGTCCACTTTGATTTTGTCCTAAGACACGACGTGCCCAATGAACTGCACTTCCCGCAACCAAAACTCGCATTTCGAATATTTCATGTAAATATTTTCTCGCTTTAGCAGATCTAACACCGTCCGTATATGATTCTCGTGCTCTTTCTCGGTCTTCGAGTACACCAAGATGTCGTCGATGAACACTATTACAAATTATTCAAGTAGGGTTGGCACACCCTATTCATCATGTCTATGAAAGCTGCAGAGGTGTCGGTCAGACCAAACGGCATCACAAGGAACTCGAAATGTCCATATCTTGTGCGGAAAGTCGTCTTCGGTATATCTTCCTCTCTTACCTTAAGCTGATGGTAACCCAACCTCAAATCGATTTTGGAGAAGAAACTTGCTCCTTGGAGCTGATCAAATAATTCGTCTATCCTTGAGATCGGATATTTGTTCTTAATCGTCAACTTATTGAGCTCCCGGTAATCTATGCACATTAGCATAGTTCCATCCTTCTTTTTCACAAAAAGGATTGGTGCTCCCCACAACGAGGTGCTCGGTCTGACGAATCCCCTATCCTCTGGAAAAACATCTAGGTACTTACTCACTATTCACATATCCTCCACTCCACACTTCTCCTTCTTAGCATCTACAACATATGCCAAGAATCCTCGATATCTTTTCCTTATACTTTGATTTGCCTTAATCATGGAAATCAGACCAGAACTCCTATCTCGCCTATTTCCATAAATCACTACCGACCCCTTATCCGACAACAACACACGGATCAACTTCTTATTACAAACAATACTAGCATCATTCCTAGCTAGCCAATCCATCCCAAGCACAACATCAAACTCTCTTATTTCCATCGGGTACAACAACACTGGCACTAAGCTCCCTTCAATGTCTATGAAACAACCCTCAAACACTTCCTTAATGAGCACCTGATTAGCATCTGCGGTTTCTACTTCTAACGCCCGATCTAAATGCTTAGGTTTGACACTTAGGTATCTCGCAAAATTAGGGGATATAAAGGAGCAACTCGCTCCTGAATCAAACAATACCCTTCCACATATAGAGTTCACCAGAAACGTACTTGTCACCAAATCTAGGACTTCCTCCGCCTCAACCACTGTCATATTAAAAGCACACCCCTTCGGACGTGTCGTATCCCACTTCTTTTCCTCTCCCTTCCCACCATTACCATCCCCCGCCTGAGCTGATCCAAACTTCTTCACTTGTGGGCAGTCAGACCGTAGGTGGTCAGGCGACCCACATTGGTAACATGACCTCTTGCTAGGACAATCTCTCGACATGTGCCTCGGCATTCGGCATTGGAAACATGTCCGCGTCTCCGTTCCATATTCCCTCCGGTGTACGCACCTGCATTTCCCACATGGCCTATCTATGAATCCCCGACCTCCCCGCAATTCTAGCCTGAACGTCTTCCCCTTTCTTGCATCAAATCTTGGTCCATCCCATTTTCTTTTGTCCTCCAATTTCTCTGTCACTTGTCGGTTCTTTTCTTTTTCTGTCATCTCAGACTCATTGATGACCGCCTGGAAAGTGGCAGGTTCTCTTGCCGAAACTAGTTCCCGAAGACTGCTCTTCAATCCAAAGATATAACGTTCCACCTGTTTTTCCTCATTTGGTAAATACACTTCTGCGAATTGAGACTTCTCAATAAATTTAGAAGTGTATTCTTGCACTGTCAACTCCTTTTATTCCAGGTTCAGAAATTCCTCCTCCAGGTTTTTGACAGTTGCCAAAGAGCAGAATTGCGCCTTGAATTTCCCAACAAAAACTACCCACGACATGCCTTTAGTTGACGACGATCCTTGCCCGCCTACTTTTGCATCCCACCATAAGACAGCCTCAGATCTCAGCATAGACAGGGCGTAAATCACCTTGTCTCCCTCATCACATTTATTGGTATCAAACACTAGCTCCATCTCCTTGACCCACTTCATCGCCAAGACTGGATCACATTCTCTTTTATAAGTAGGAGGCTTGTATGCGACAAACTTCTTATAGCTACAACCTTTGGCACTCGCCTCGTTCACCACTAGAGTTGTTGATGCAAAGTGACCACCTACCTCGGTTACAGGTGGGCTGGACATTTCCATACCTTCCTTACTCTCGAGCTCTTCCGGTTCCCCGTCCTCTCGTAGTTACAAAGCTTTCTAGCTGTGAGACCTCCCTATCCGCTGGTATCTCCACACTCCTCGCCCTTCGTGAGACACGATTTTTGGCTCGGACTCGATTTCCAGTGGTGGCTTCCTCGACTTGAGTTGTAGCTCTTCGTGATCCTTTTTCCCGACCCCGTCCACGACCCCGGCTCTTTCCTCGGGCTGCAACTCGCCCAGTTGGTTCCACCGGTCCATCATAAAAAACCTCATTCACCGGCATTTCCTCCACCACTGGCACTTACCAACTCCACAGTACTCGCTCAGACATGACGACTACTGAAAAAAGACACACAAAACATAATTTAATTCGACCGATAAACGCACCAGGACGACCAAACACATACATGTACCTGTAAATTTATAATTACATTGGCCAGATGTAATTCCAAATTTACCATACATGATAGTTCTTGTCTCCCTATACGCCCTCCCTAAGGCGGTAACTCTTAAGCAATCCTATTTATCGGCTATATCCCTAACCCTACAATTTAAGTTTAGGCCCAAATGGTCACCTAAATCCCTTAAACTATGGCTCTGATACCAATTTGTAACAACAAAACACATAACGATAGCATAACATAGAATCAATTTCCCAAAACGGGTCCCCATACAAGCATACGGTAACAAAAGATTAACATAGTTCAAGAGTAATTAGTTCTATCACAACCGAGAAACTATATCTTTGCAACTAACACCGCAACTCAGGCAACATCCTCCGTCCCTCTAGCTCTCAACACTTCTCCTTCCCTTTAGACGAACCGCCAACAATTCCCTTACTTGAAAATAGGTTTTTAAGAAAAAGGGAAGCGAGTGTTAGACCAGAAGGTCTAGTGAATTCCCAACCGTGGCCCGATTAAAATATTATAAAGATCAAGATACTGATATTATAAGAACAAATACCATTTATAACATTATCTCAAATAACTCAATGTCCGGAATTAATATCCGAGACTTCATCGCACGCGTTCGGGGGCCCCAGTAGATCTCCATTTGCCCCCCTAGTAGATGTCGTTCCTCGTATGCATAAGAAACAAAATCCAAGCATGCGGTTCAACCATCCCCGATGGTTTCAAATAAGCCATGGCAAGCAACCCAAAGAGGAAATAACATATGCGCACACAATAGTATCACGTAGGGAATATAAGCATGAAATATATAGCAAATTCATATTCCATAGCCGCAACATCGTGTATATTTTTAAAGATAAAAATAGAACTTATGTCGATACACCACTTTCAGTTTAAAGATTTTTAAGCAAGGGAACTCACCTGATAAGTTGAGTCGTGGCACACAGAAGCAAAAATCAGAAGGATCGCGTTCCTACATTCGTTAAATGGCTCACGGTTAAAAGTCTTACCGAATAGTCCCGAACCAACCCCTAGAAGATTCATTCCCAAACTAGCGACTCTTGGGTTTGTTGGAAAATTCCCAATCCCTCTACGACTCTAGGCCCCGAAATGCAACCTAATCAAAGTTGGGCCACAGGCCACCCAATCTGGGCCTATCGCTCGTGCCCACGCCCTGACTCACGCTATCCGAAACGGCCCGGCTCTGGTGCATGGTAACTCCCAGGTGGAGTCGGGTGATGAACTCCCTATTCCGCGATCGAGTCCCGGTTAATCCCGATAGTTTGGTTTCCCATGTGAATCTCAGTGGCAAGACCTCCCGGGTGGATCCCCATTGTAGGGTCTCCCAGGTGAAGCCTGGTTGAGTGTTTTCTCGGGTGGAGCCCGATGTGTTAATCCGGGTGAACCCGGTCGATGACCCTTGGGTGAGGGAGACTCCCAGTTATCCTCGGGTATGGGAGACACTCCCCGGGGCGAAGGAAAATCAACGCAACGTTGTGGTTTCGATCAAAAATCCTAACCCACAACTTTTCAACTTACATACGACTGCCCACACACAAAGGTAAGAATTTATGCCCAATACAACCTGATTCAAAATTTAAATCTAAACATTAACTAGGTTTTTCCATAGAGAATCATTCCTTCAAAAATAGAGGGGTTTTCTCTAATCAGTCTAGATTTCTAAACCAAGAAACAAGATTAGATAACTTACCCCTTTGAAGAAGAAATCCATTGATCACTTTGTTTTGATTTCTTGCCGACAACCTTCAAATCTCCACCCTCTTGCAAGCTTCCCCCCCCCCCCCCCCCTCCTTTCTCTATACTCTAGTCGCATCGTTCTAAAAATGAGAGGAATCAGGAAGAGTCTAGGGTTTTGTCCCCTTTATGTCTACTTTAGAAAAAGACCCCCCCACCCCAAAAAAAACTTTCTAATTTTGCAAAATCCACATCATTGAACTTACACTAGAGTGAAATGTAAGTAGCGGTTGTTACAGTTTCTAGCTTATAGGAGATTTTTATATGATTTTGGGTGTATATATAGGGGTTTAATCAAATGAGAACTCAGTAATTTGTGAGATTAATCTGAGCCACTCATTTTAATTAAATTATTTTATAATTAAATTATTTTATAATTTAATTAATGATTGAGCGTAATTTGGTAATTGTGAATTTGATATTATAACCACCACCCATGATTTTGTTTTTATCATTGTCTCATTTGACTTTTCAAACAATTATATCAATTTATCCTAATTAATTTGATCAAATATGCAAATTACAAATGTCTCCTTCTTAGCTAAACAACCAATGACATTAGTGGGTATCACATCATGCATCTTAGGGTATCACATTTTAGAACAATAAACACATGTATACAATGGGTATTTCATCGTGTATCTTAGGGTATCACAATGTATATATAGTGGGTATCACAGTGGAATGCTTATGCCGAGGCGAGAGGGGAGAGGGTTTAGGAGATGAGCTTTATAAAATACTAAAATGCTCTTGATTTAAAAATTTAAGTCAAAATTATTAATTTCTTAATTTAACTTTTAATTTGTGGATGAGATTGAATCTCATAGGTCTCACAAATTATATACAACTAGGCATATACCCGTGTGATGCAGCGGAATGTAAGTAAAGAATGAACAATTAATGTTATTTCCTTATAGACATGTCATCAACAATCAACCATGACCTAAAAACACAATTTATGAAACCCTAAACCCATAAAGATATTCAATAATTAGTTTATATTACAATTATTGACGGAAAAAATTATAATGATACAATTTATAATAACAATGAAACGTATTTTACGATTATGTATTTTTAATGTGTTAACGGTGGAAAAAAATAAAACGTATGGATAAAAATTGTTTAATTTGATGAAATTGTGTTATATAATTCTTTTGTTGATGAAATTGTTTCATATATTTGTGTTTTTTTATGTAAAAATGAAATTGTTTCATGTATTTTCTTATTCTGATGAAATTATTTCATTCATTTTCTCAATCTGATGAAACTTATTCATTTTCACATAAAAACACAAATGTATGAAACAATTTTATCAAATATATATATATAAAACAATTTATCAAGTTTTACAAATTTATATATGTACTATATTATAAAGATGGCATAAAAAACTCTTAATTACAACTCACTAAGTTTTATGTACTATCATTTAAATCTATCTACTTAAAATCTCTTAAAAATAACTACTAAAGCCTAATATACTACCTGTAAATCTTTTAACCCTAATTAATATATTTCATCCTTATCTCCCAAAATCCTTATCTCTAATCCCCAAACCTTAAAATTATGAAATTTGAATTCTGATAAACATAATCAAAACAGGATAAACATCTCAATTTAAATATAAAAAATTTAAAATATATAAGATAATTAATGAATTTTAACAAACTACTTAATTTTTTCATATAAAAAACATTATATTGTTAAGCCTAAATTAAACAAATTTATATATAAAAAACCATTATCACTCAATTAAAAAACAATTAATGAAGCAATATGTACTACTTTTAAATGCTTTTAACCCTAATTAATAAATTTCATTCTTATCCCCCAAAATCCTTATCTCTAATCCCCAAATCCTAAAGTTATGAAATTTGAATTCTGATAAACATAATCAAAACAGGATAAACATCTCAATTTAAATATAAAAAATTTAAAATATATAAGATAATTAATGAATTTTAACAAACTACTTAATTTTTTTTATATAAAAAACATTATATTGTTAAGCCTAAATTAAACAAATTTATATATAAAAAAATCATTATCACTCAATAAAAACCATCCAAAATCGTACTGTAAATTAATAAAAAACAAAAAATAAAAATAAACATTAAAATCGTGATATATCTCGCTGCATTGCGCGAATACGCTTCTAGTGTGTGTGTGTATATATATATATATATATATATATATATAGTTATATGCTCGTGCAATGCGACGGTGTAAAAGTTTATTTTTATCTTCCAAATTTATTTAAAAAGTTAAATAAAGGGCAAAAGGAGCAGTTGAAGATAGGTGTAAATTCCAATAATTTCATGTTTATAGTATAATCAAATCAAGGATAACAAATATCACTTCGCTATATGGATTTCGCTAGTTGGTGATTTATGTGAAATATTTCAATAATTTGTTATCTGTGTTACAATTTAACTTTTTCAAAATAAAATGAATTGATGAAACGTGTTTTTAATATGCTAAAGGTGAAAATAAAATAAAGTGTAAGAATATAAAACAATTTTATTTGTAGATATTCATGATATTTAATACTAAGGTTAAATAAAAAAAACATTCAATATTAGGTTTGTTCGTATACGATTATTTATGTTAACATGATAAAGGTATAAAATGAAAAATAAGAAAACAATGGATATAAAATAAATTAAATAACTAATTGTAAGGGTGATAAACGTAACATTTAATTGAATTAGGAAGTGGAACATGGGGGAGAAAATTTTGGCTTTCAAAAGTTTGTAAAAAACTGTATTAGAATTTTTATAATTATAGTAGATATTATAGTGATGTAATTTATAATAAGAATGAAACGCATTTTTAAAATATTTTACGATTATGTATTAATTTTTAATGTGTAACGGTGAAAAAAAATAAAAAGTGTGGATATAAAACAATTTAATTCGTAGATATTCATGATATTTAATAGTACGGTTAAATTAAAAAATATTCAATATTTGGCTCATTTTGAAGGTATTGACGAGACGATTATAATGATATAATTTGTAGAAAAAGAAACGTATTTTTTCATTACATTTTTGTTCATATACGATTATTTGTGTTAATATGATAATGGTGTAAAATGAAAAATGAAAAAGCAAGGGAAAAACGAAAATAGTAACGTCTAATGTGTGAGCAAATGCTTGCTTATTTTATTCGATAAGGAATTACTACGTAGACTTTGTTTTCCAAGTGAGAGAGACATGGGGTTGGAAATAATTTTGGAAATGCAAAAAGACAATTTAAATATCATCTTCCAAAACCTACCAAATGTTGACATTAAACCATGAATTTTCTTACATATTCAAGTAAGTTAGATGTCTTATCTTCTCTCCTCTCATAGCTACCTCATAATATGGATTTTGGGGAATATATGGGTTCCATCATTAGACAATACTACTATTGGTTATTTATTTATTAGATCATATTGTATTTGTCCAATATTTGAACCACACATTTCACTTAAAAGCATTACATGTAAATAAATATTCATACAAACCTATTGACCAACGTAATTTATAAGCATAAAGTAAAAAAACGATTGTCATACACAAAAAATATCGCATACAACAAATCCTTTTTCATTGGGTTGTGGTGTTTGAATAAGCCGTTGTGGCCATGGAGATTCACATTCGATCACTCCATAAATCCCTGATTACTAAGAAAAATTAGATTAAATTGGTTCAGTTTTATTAGATTTTGAAATGCCATCTAACAATTGACTCGTTTAATTTGGATATTGAGATTTTAAATCCAATCATGTCCAATTACAATTGAATATTCAATTTCGATCAATCATGATTGGATCAGATGGCTCTGGTTATGATTGACACACATATAGAATAATAATACGATGATATGATCACCTTTCGGTACATTAATTAATTCAAAGGTAGATATTTTAAGGGGCCTTGTTCAAGTTTAAATAACAATCATGATTTCCCTTTCACCCATTATTTTCTGTTCGAATCTTTCTTTGGTTGGTGGCTGACCTCTCAATTGTTTAAATTGATTTGGGTTTTTATTTTAATTTCAACAAAAACAAAAACAAAATTTTGAAAATATAAATAATAAACTATTTTTCAACAACTGGTCTTTACTTGCATTTTCAATAAAGAAACGAGTATCTTAATCAAATATGCCTCTCCAGCTAAGACCTATAACTTTGTGGGTTAGCTCAACCGACAATAAAGTTTGAGCCTTTGAGAATTTTCAGGTCACCGGTTCAAGTTCTGCAAGCCATTGGGGATTTCCTGGTTGGGGTCTGGGATTAATCGAGGTGTGCCTAAGTCGACTCGGACACCCACAGTTAACAAAAGAAAAATATCATAATTAATGTAGATTCAATATATAGGGTATCTTGAAAAAAATGGGGTTAAAAGTTCGAGTGCCTCCAAGGCCATTGAGGATTTTCTTGGCTATTCTTCAGGACCATATGGAATTAATCAAGGTATACACAAGTTGGCCCCGAAACCAGAGTTAACAACAAAAAAGATGGGATCCTAACCCTTTTTATGTGCTAATTAAGCTCCTCTATCAATTTCATACTTACATACATAAACATCAAAACTTTCCTTTTTATATTTTCAATGCTATGATTTGACTCAAAAGAGTTGAACCAGTAGGACCCAAAGAGTATAATGAGGGTATGCAAAGTAAAAGAAAGAAAGAAAGACAGCTAGGGCCCTTTATTGTAAGGAATTGAACACACCATCAGCATGCCAGTAAAGTTTCACACATACACACACACTCAAAGATCAAAGAAACATGCAATATGCATGCATGTAGGTGAAGGATGGACCCTAAAATGCTTCATTCAGTTGGGTTGTACAAGTAATGATGTATTTCAGGTATTATTTTAGACACAAATATTCTACTCACTAGATGCAACGTCACAATGTGTTAGAATATGTGGAACTCCTATAAAATCTCCCTCTAAAAGAGCCCTTTAGAAGAGAAAAGGAGTTTCAACATATATACAAGAGAAAGGGCCGAGTCTAGCTGACGTGGGATTCTGACAACGAGTCTTGTAGAAACATATATCGCCAAATACACTAAATAAACAGCTGCTCAAAACCATAAAATGTATCGGCATTAATCCAGCCGACTAATATTTTATAAAAGCAACAAATGATGTTGGTGAACATCAACCTCATTTTTACTTTCATACATCATTGTGAATATCGAACATGTTTACTTTCAAGATTATAAACTAAAGAATTGTATTAACATGGAATTGATATTCTGAAGTGCGTTTGGCAGTACCTTGTCATAAGTTGTTTGTGATTAGGGGTGTACATAAAACTGTTAACCCACGAAACCCGACCAACCAAACCCGCTCCCAACCCAATTAAACCCAACCCGCGAAACCGCAAAACCACAAACCGCCAAACCGCTAAATAGAAGGGTTGAAATTGGGTTAGGAAAACTCAACCCAACCCAAACCGCCAACCCGCCGCTATTTTTTTTATAAAATTATATATATATATATATATATATATATATATATATATATATATATAGAGAGAGAGAGAGAGAGAGAGAGAGAGAGGGAGGTTCAAGGGAAAACCTCAAAAAAATAGAAAACTAAGGAACACTCTGGTAGTCATTCATTTGGACGGTATGTACTTGTGTATACAAGTAAATTAAGTTGTTTTTTGGTTTTTATGCACTTATGCATTATTCATTTGTGCATATGCACGTGTGCATGTTACAAATTAGTTGTATGCACAAGTGCATACCGTCCAAATGAAGGGCTATCAGGGTGTTCCTTAGTTTTCCGTTATTTTAAGGTTTTCCCTTGAACCCGACCCTATATATATATATATATATATATATTTATTTATAATTGGATGATTGTAATTAGAGCTGTAAACGAACCGAACGTTCAGTGAACCGTCTTTGGCGGGAAGTTCGTTTATGTTCGTTTATTTAATAAATGAACGAACATAAACACATTTTTTTGTTCGTTTAGTTAAATGAACGAACATGAACAATGGTCTCGTTCGTTCATTTATGTTCGTGAACGTTCGTTCATTTATGTTCGTTAATGTTCGTTCGTTTGCATTCGTTTATGTTCGTTTACGTTTGTTTATTATATAAATATATTTATATATTGTGACATTAATATGTAAAATCATTAAGTAAATTGAATTTTTAAAATTCTTTTTTTATCGCTCATAAGTTTACACAGTTTTTCATTTTGTTATGTTAGTTTTTAGGAACGGAATGATGAGTAATGGTGGTTGTTTTTTGTTCATTTATGTTCGTTCGTTTATGTTCATTTAAATTTATTTATGTTCGTTCGTTTATGTTTGTTTAAGTATATTTGTGTTTGTTTGTTTATATCTGTTTAAGTCCATTTATGTTCGTTCGTTTATGTTCATTTAGCATCTTAACGAACGAACATAAACGAACACGAACAAACACATTTTCTTAATGAATGAACATGAACACAAAAAAATTTATTTTTTTAAGTATATAATATTTATATACGGCAAAATGCAACAAATAAACTCACACACCCTCCTCACCTTTGGTGAGGTTCGAACCTCTGACCTCCTAAGAAGTCAAAGGCTCTTTTATCGCTAGGCCAAAGGCCCTTTGGTCTAAAAAACTTTCATTCGTTTACCGTTCGTGTTCGTTCGTTTGTTCGGTTAAGTTAAACGAACGAACACGAACAAGTCCTAATTGTAATAACTAATAACTTTGTTGAGAATAATTTTAGTATTATTTATCGTATTTCAATCGGCAAATTTATGTATATTACTAACCCGCCAACCCAACCCAACCCGCCATAACCCGCAAGGTTTGGGTTGGGTTATATTTTTGAATGGGTTGGGTTGGGTTGAGATTTTCCAAACCGCCATAATTGGGTTGGGTTGTAAAAATGTTCCAATCCGTCCAACCCAACCCGCGTACACCCCTATTTGTGATGATGTTGCAACCCAGGTTCCTGACATTTTATAGGTCTTAGGCATACATAAAAAATGGGTCTTCGATAACTATGAATAATTTAATAAATCATATAAAACAATTGTTCGAATATTCCTAGATAAAGTATCAAGCGTAGTTTCTAAATCAGCATTATCTAGCATATACTTTTCACTACATAGCATTGCGAATTTGTTCGACCATAAAAGATATACTATCATACATATACCTTTTATATATATTTTGACATCCTACACTTTGTATGAAACAATACATATAATTTGACTTATATATCACCATCATGTTTTTTTTTTTTGGAAAGGGTGTCCTGGGCTTTTGACCCAGACTAATCCCTTGCTAATGAAACTGACTGTTAAAGCATGCAGCCCTGAGGTTATACCCCGTGACCACAAAATTACGAATGCAGGGAATCGAACCCGGGCAACATCATGTTAATGGTTATTGTTTTTAAACATTTAGGTTAAGGATTAAAATCTTATTCTTGGTTTTATAGATTAGAGGGAATGTGTGATGATTCCTTGAGGAAAATATTGGGACCTATGATACGTTGGCTCAAAAAATGGTTGGTTGAGCTGTTAGGCGTGGGTATGTGTCTGGGCCGCCATCCCCTATGAACCGCACTACTGAAACCAAAAAGGTAGCCACATGCAGTTGGATGGATCTCTAAGCTGGCAAAAAATAAAATAAATAATAAAATAAAATAAAATAAAAAGCAGTTGATGAAATAATTATGCACTCAGGATGACGTAGAAATAAACCGACGAAGTGAATAATACCCGACCTAACTCGGATAAATTTGTCAAATATGATATCACTTCTGACATCATTATATCAAAATAGTAATACAAGTTTCACGTTTTATTAACTAAAATTCTATATATATACTTAGACATATACCCGTGCGATGCAGCAGAATGTAAGTAAATAACAAACAATTAATGTTACTTCCTTATAGACATGTCATCAACAATCCAACCATGACCTATGAATCACAATTTATGAAACCTTAAACCCTAAACCCATAAATATATTCAATAATTAGTTTATATTACAATTATTGACAGAAAAAATTATAATGATATAATTTATAATAAAAATGAAACGTATTTTACGATTATGTATTTTTAATGTGTTAACGGTAGAAAAAAATAAAACGTATGGATAGGAAACAAATTAGTTCGTAGATATTCATGATATTTAATAGTACGGTTAAATTAAAAAATATTCAATATTTGGCTCGTTTTGAAGATATTGACGAGACGATTATAATATTATAATTTGTAGAAAAAGAAACGTATTTTTTCATTGCATTTTTGTTCATATACGATTATTTGTATTAATATGATAATGGTGTAAAATGAAAAATGAAAAAATAAGGGATATAAAATGAATTAAATAAGTAATTGTAAGGGTGACAAATGTAACATTACAAGGGTGATAAGTGTTATTGTATAAAGGCTTAGGGTAATAAGTGTTATTGTATAAAAGCTTAGGGTGATAAGTGTTATTGTACAAAAGTTTGTACAATAACTGTATTAGTTTTTTATATAGTAGTAAAGATTTAATTCGTAGATATTCATGATATTTAATAGTACGGTTAAATTTAAAAATATTCAATATTGAGCTCGTTTTGAAGGTATTGACGAGACAATTATAATGGTCTAATTTGTAAAAAAAGAAACGTATTTTTTCATTGCATTTTTATTTATATACGATTATTTGTGTTAAAATAATAAGAGTGTAAAATGAAAAAACAAGGGATAGAAAGTAAATTAAATAATTAATTGTAAGGGTGATAAATATAAATTTAACTTTCCAAAAACCGTTTTCCAATAACTACTTTTTTCAATAACCGTTTAAGAATTTTAATATATAGTATATATATATATATATATATATATATATATATATATATATATATATATATATAT
The DNA here is from genome assembly GCA_954870635.1 of Arctium minus. NCBI lineage: Eukaryota > Viridiplantae > Streptophyta > Magnoliopsida > Asterales > Asteraceae > Arctium > Arctium minus. Next base: position 103,634,262 of record OX941084.1, on the reverse strand, counting down.
ATATATAGACTTAAGTCCGCGTGAGACCAAACAGTTTCCGTGAGACCGGTGAGACCAAGTTTTAAAGTATGAAACTTCACACCAAAAAACTGTGAATGTAAAAAAAATCGAACTTTTCATAGGGAAAACACCGTAAATGTTACGTTCACGGTGTTTTTCGCTGTGAATGTTCGGGTTTTTTTTACCTTCACAGTGTCTTCACTGTGAAGGTTCGGATATACCTTCACAGTCTTTTAGCTGTAAAGGTTTGATTTTTTTTAACTTGGTTTAGGCTTTTTTACCTTCATAGTGTGATTACATTATGAAGGTTCGAATGTTTTTTACTTTCACAGTGTTTCGGTGTAAAGTTTCATGTTTTAAGGCTTGGTCTCACGCGGTCTCACGTGAACCTGGCCATATATATATATATATGCATTTCTCAAATATAATATTCCAATATGCTTTGTTCCTACAGAAAAGAAAACAGAATCTTAAATTAGCATACCAATCTTCTAGCATATATATATATAACGACACAGCATTGTCACCCAACCGATAACTAGTATAAACACAGAGAATCAAAACTTACTAGTAGTTTTCAGCAGCTTCATGTGGTAGTGATGGAGGGTGAAGAGATATTTAGAGTTAGCAGTGCACGTATAAGCAGTTCTAACATATGGAGAAACAGTGGTAGAGATTTCTTTTCAAGGTCTTCATTTGAGGAAGATGATGAAGAAGCACTAAAATGGGCTGCTATACAGAAACTGCCAACAAATCTCCGATTAGAGAGAGGCATACTAACCGAAGAAAAGGGTCTACTAACAGAAATCAATATCAAGAACCTCGGATTGGTTGAGAAAAAGAATCTTCTAGATAGGCTTGTTAGAATAGCCGAGGAAGACAATGAAAAGTTCTTGCTCAAGTTAAAGGAACGGATTGATCGGTAATTCTTTCAACTTATATTTTTCTCATCATATGATTTTGTATGAAATATTTGTATGTTTATCTGAAATCGAAATAAATACAGAGTTGGACTTCAACTTCCGACTATCGAGGTCCGCTTTGAGCATTTGAATGTTGATGCAGAAGCTTATGTGGGTGGCAGAGCATTGCCTACCATATTCAACTTCTTGGTGAACATCCTAGAGGTTGTTCTTCTTTCACCTCTAATTATCAACATGATTCTAGCTTTATACCTCAAGGGGCTGACTTAGGGGTCAATCCTCTGGGGTCTTGTTACAATAAGGCATGAGGTCTAAGTTTTGGTTCCTGCTAAGTGCTATTAGTTTCTTTAAGGTTCACACCCACTGGCCGCGGGTTTTCTCCTAAACAGTCTCTTTGTCTCTTGGGATAGAGGTCAGTGAAAATCTTACCCTCGGGACCCTACTTTCGGGTGGGATGTACGTTTGTTTTGATTTACACATTATACAAAAGGCTCACCCGCTGGCCAGTGGTTTTCTCGGAAACAATCTCTCGGGATAGAGGTAACGTCAGCGAACATCTTATCCCCCACACCCTACCTTCGGGTGGGATATACTGCGCCTGTTTGGTTTGTTTTGGTTTGGTTTACCCATTGGCCAGAAGGCCTTAGATTCACACAGTTTGTGTAGAAGGCTCACTTTCGGACTAGCTGGCCCAAATATGTCAGATACCACAGTTGCAAAAAGAATTATATAGCTAGGTTTAATCTCATTTCAACTAATCAATCTTCTCTCTCAAACACACAGGGATCGTTAAATTTTCTGCATCTTCTTCCCAGCAGAAAGAAATCATTGCCAATCCTTCATGATGTGAGTGGTATTGTTAAGCCTGGAAGGTAAGTTAGCACAGTAATAGTTGCATTTAAATATATGCCCCAATACTTCTCATGATAAGTAACCGCAATACCTATGGTTCCACAGAATGACATTGCTGTTAGGCCCACCAAGCTCCGGGAAAACGACACTGCTTTTGGCTTTGGCTGGAAAACTTGGGTCAGATTTACAGGTAAGAGAACAGAGTCTAAGGAGCTGTTGCTTAGGGCCCGCTTACTAAATGCTTAATGGTTCTTACCGGGTAAGCGCATGGTTAGACAAAATGATGTTTACCAATATCCTCTCCCTGCCGAGTGAGACTCTTACCGAGTAAGTGAGCATATCATAATGTTGTTTACCCACACCCTCTAACCTACAATGTCACTGACAGAGATGCTGTCCCGGTAAGTATCAGGAGCCTCACTTACTGGTTAGAGCTTACCGAGACCGAACCATGATTTTCAAAGCAACATATTAAGAGCCTCACTTACTTGGTTAGCACTTACCAAGACTGAACCATGATTTTCAAAGCAACATATTAAGAGCCTCACTTACCTGGTTAGCTCTTACCCAATTTGTATTGGTAAACGACCCCTTAGTGTTGATTGCTTCTTACCGGAAAAGATATGATGTTGTTTAACTACACTTCTGAGTTGTGACTGGCCGAGGTGCTCACCGAGTCAACCACCAAGATATCACTGGCCAAGTCAGACAGTGCTTACCCAATTTGTTTTTATCGGTAAGCACTTGCTACAAAACAGTTGGTAAACAACCATTTTCATACAGCGTTTACCCAGACCGAACTTCTTATAAAGACCGCCCTCTGACCGCTTAGCGCTCACCCAATTTGTGTTGGTAAACGGTCCCTAAGTCAAATTTTCATTCATCTGAAACTGAAGGTCTTTACACACGTATATGACAGTGCTACATGTAAAAGGTCAAAAGAAACACCACATAGTCTTATGCATTCATGTTTAAATGACTCCAGGTATCCGGAAGAGTGACTTACAATGGGCATGAAATGGGCGAGTTTGTCCCACAAAGAACATCTGCTTATATAAGTCAATATGATCTCCATATTGGAGAAATGACAGTCAGAGAGACATTAGCTTTCTCAGCCAGATGCCAAGGAGTTGGAGCAAATTATGGTCAGTAAATGTATTACAAACTTTAACAGCAATATATGTACACCAGATAGAATTGAAAAACTTTCACATGATTACATATATGAAAGACAGTTGACTCTGTTTTAAATGGTACATATAATCATGGAAACTTTGCAGAAATGTTGGCAGAACTGTCTAGAAGAGAGAAGGAAGCAAACATCAAGCCCGATCCTGATCTTGACATCTACATGAAGGTGAGAAAGAAAACTAACCAACATACATGATTATAAGCACATGCATATCATCATAAGAACTATTCATAGTTACCTAACTAAATCTTTGATATTTCTTGATCAAATTTTAGGCAGCATCACTAGAAGGGCAAGAAGCTAGTGTTGTCACCGAGTATGTTATGAAGGTAAAAGCTTAATAAATGTAGAATATGAAGTGAGTTTGTGAGAAAAACACAGCTAAGTTTCTGGTTTTTATGTTCATTTGTGCAGATTTTAGGTCTTGAAATCTGTGCTGATATCGTAGTAGGAGATGAAATGTTCAGAGGTATTTCTGGAGGGCAAAAGAAGAGAGTCACGACAGGGGAAATGATGGTTGGACCATCAAGGGCACTATTTATGGATGAGATATCAACGGGTTTGGACAGTTCAACGACGTTCCAAATAGTAAATTCAATCAGGCAGTCAATTCACATTCTTCAAGGAACTGCTGTGATCTCACTCCTCCAACCTGCACCAGAAACTTATGACCTATTTGATGACATAATACTTCTCTCGGATGGACAAGTTGTATACCAAGGTCCACGAGAAAATGTGCTAGTGTTCTTTGAGTACATGGGTTTCAAATGTCCTGAGAGAAAAGCAGTTGCCGACTTTTTACAAGAAGTAATATTACCTCTCAAGTTCCTTTCCTGATACATTTCGTTCTGGAATCAGAACTTTCAGCTTATGATCTCTCAATACGTGAAACTGTAGGTAACATCAAAAAAAGATCAAGAGCAATATTGGGCGAGAATTAACGAACCTTATAGTTATGTTACTGTACAAGAATTCACAGAAGCATTTCAGTTGTTCCATGTGGGAAAAAGGCTTGGTGATGAACTTGCTGCTCCATTTGACAGAACCAAGAGCCACCCTGCAGCTTTAACTACTAAGAAATATGGTGTTAGCAGAAAGGAACTTTTGAAAGCTTGCGTATCTAGAGAGTACTTGCTTATGAAAAGGAACTCTTTTGTGTACATATTCAAGATGACACAAGTAAGTAAATACAGGATAATGTAGATTACTTAGGGGATGTTCCGATGTGTGTTTAAACTGATTGTTAGGACTTGAACTAGCACTGATTAGTATAGTGTGCTTTATGATTATGTTTTTCTGATCATTTAGGATAAATAATCATATTTGGAGAAGCAGACAAGGAATTACTGTAAGAAAATTGAGGAATAAGATAAATCAAATTTTACCTATCTGTAAGTTTAAGCACCTGATTATCTGATTCTAGTTTTTCAAGTCGCAATAGTCACTTTGAAAACGTCATCCAATCGGATTTATGTGACCTGCACCACTTCAATTAGCAACTAATAGGTGAATTAAGTATATATAGTAAAAGAAAATTCAAAGTTTTTAGAACATTGGTTAAAGGTCCACTTATATGTTCATCACTCTTAACTACTTTACCTGTTACTTGTTCAGCTTATTTTTTTGGCTACTACGTCAATGACACTATTCCTACGAACAGAGATGCCAAAGAAAACAATAGTGGATGGAACAGTTTACATGGGTGCTCTGTTTTTCACAATACTCACAATAACATTCAATGGATTCTCGGAGCTTGCATTAAGCATAATGAAACTTCCTGTGTTCTACAAGCAAAGAGACCTTCTCTTCTTTCCTCCTTGGGTATACTCGCTACCCACATGGATTCTCAAGATCCCACTGACAATTGTTGAAGCTGCCACTTGGGTAATCATGACGTATTATGTGACAGGATATGATCCAGATGTTGGAAGGTAATAGTTTCTAATTGAATCTAGATTATCTGTCTACTATTTTGCAATTGGTGCATACTTCAATATCATGAACTTTCACCCTTGCAGGTTTTTCAGACAATTACTTCTGCTCATCTGCATTCAACAGATGGCTTCTGCAGTATTTCGTTTCATAGCAGCTTTAGGACGGAATATCATTGTGGCCAACACGATTGGCTCATTCGCATTTCTTGCCATTCTTGTGCTTGGTGGTTTCATCTTGTCCCGAGGTACGCATATTAGTCCAGATTGTAAAAACCACACCATCGAAAATTAAATGGCTCACAATGAATCCGACTTGTGAATTTTCACTCTGCTGAAGACTTTCTTTCTACAAAACAGAATGTTTTCCAGAAATTACACCTCCTTAATGGACTAGGTCGGGCCGAGCCTTATTTAGATGCCTATGCATTTTTTGAGTGTATAGAAACAGAAAAGCATGAAATCTTGAGTTAGTGCATTTCCTAATGAGCTATTGATGAGGAATAAATAGAACAATTGGCCAATTCATACATAGAACAGTAGGAACACTGGAAACGTATTAAAAAACGTATCAACTTCAAGCGGTCATAACTTTTAAACCATGCGCAATTAGGTGACCTGCATGCGACAAGTCAATATAAATGTCTCAACAATGTGCAGGCTGTGTTGAAGCGGCTACACCCCTTTTTGGCTTACTGTCAGGCCTAATATCCATCGGTAGCGTTACGGCTTTATTTTCAACATTTTCATAATTTACTAGATGTTATGCTTTTATTTTATACAGCGTGCCTTCAATCATGAGCTATTTTAGGTTGGGAAGTTCAATATCTTGGAGCATGATTTTGAACTTTGGGACAAACCTGCAAAAATTCAGCTCCGTCCTTCACAAATGAGTCATTGTATGCCTAGAACATTCATTCAAAATATATTATTTCCCTACCAAAGTGTGTGCTTCCACCCTGCGTCAGCTATCATCCATTGAAACATATCCATAATACCATCATATCCTCGAAGGAATCCTTCCATGATCAGCCTGTGTTACAAAGTTATCTGCACGTGCACACACACACACACACACACATACACATGAATGTGCATATAGATATACTGTCAAGATACTTTTCAATATATAGAATTTTATACATGATTAATACCTTTTCTCACCTCAGATGATATAAAGAAGTGGTGGGCATGGGGTTACTGGCTTTCACCTCTGATGTATGGGCAGAATGGTCTGGCTGTCAATGAATTTCTTGGAAAGAGTTGGAGGCAGGTAACCCTTTAATTAAAGCTTACACAAAGTCTGTGAATTCTGAAAAGAGTTGTGGTAAATTTGAAAACTTAGGTAAAAATGACACAGGTCGAATGGGAAGAAAATTCACCAAAGTGTATTTTAATGCTTACAACCTCTTAAATCGTTTTTTAAATTTGATTATGATTCTAATAGAATAATTTTATAATCACATCTAACGCATTAACTATTTACAAAAACCAAAAAAGTGACAAAAAGTGACCCAACCCGTCCATTTTGCCACCTCCAATGTAAATGAAGTAAAAGATACATCACTTGGGCTTACAGTTATGGAGGGAACTATGGCTCAACAAACTGTTGAAAATGGTTCTAGATCCGGTAAAAGACAAACAACTGTAGGGGACTTATTAAAACCGATGAATACCTAATATTACCTAAGTAGCTCCGAGGTGGGAAAGGACCCCTTTGATAGTTTGTCATAAAGGCTCTATTTGTGGTATTTCTATATTTTATCTTGAAGATCTATAATTTTTCAATGAGTCAGGTTATATAAGGACCCAAAGTCTTAGCTTTTACATTAAAAAATGAATCATATAGAGCTCCGATTTCTATTTATTTTGGTAGTTCTACCATGGAATGCCTTTTGTCTGGCAGGTTTTACCAAACTCCACAGAATCATTGGGTGTTGCTGTCCTAAAGTCTCGAGGACTTTTCCCAGAAGCAAAATGGTATTGGATTTCCGTAGGTGCTTTAGTTGGATACGTTTTCCTCTTCAATATCTTCTTCATCTTGGCTCTCACATACCTCAACCGTAAGGATTCAATTTATACCTTATTTTCTACATTATCATCATTTTATACTCCAAGAAAGTGAAAAATTAACACAAGCTACAATTCAACTTGTTATGATGAAATGGGTTATCTAATGCAGCCTTAGGGAAGCCTCAGGCAGTTCTATCTGAAGAAACAGTGGCTGCAAGAAATGCTATAAAAACAGGAGATCCAATTGAATTATCAGTGAGAGCTTCATCAGGTGGGTTCATCAAGAACAAGTGTACATCGTAGGTCACTGGAATTGTAAAGTTAACATAATTAAAATACATAAAATATTATGCAGAAACAAAGAATGAAGTTGGAAGAAGTGTATCATCAAGGTCAATGTCATCAAGAGTTGGCAGTATAATAGAAGCAGATAAGAAAAAGAAGCGTGGGATGGTTCTACCTTTTGTTCCCCTTTCCCTTACGTTTGACGAAATCAGATATGCAGTTGATATGCCTCAGGTAACTTGAGATACTGTATGAAAAAATTCCAAACGATCAAAGATTTTGGAGTATGTACATAGTTCAGTTTCATTGTTGAGTTAATGCACCAAAATATTACTCTTCCCTACACTGGAGTATGTATTTCCCATTCACATTTATCGCTAGAACCTAAAATTCCATCATTCTCATACTAAAGTAACATATTTGCAGGAAATGAAAGCTGAAGGTGTCACCCAACAGCAGCTAGAACTATTAAAGGGTGTTAGTGGTTGTTTTAGGCCAGGAGTTCTCACAGCTTTAATGGGGATCAGTGGTGCCGGTAAGACCACTTTAATGGATGTATTAGCTGGACGAAAAACAGGTGGGTACACCAAGGGAAGGATCACTATCTCTGGGTACCCAAAGAAGCAGGAAACGTTTGCTCGCATTGCAGGATATTGTGAGCAAACTGATATTCACTCCCCGCATGTCACAGTATCGGAGTCCTTGCAATATTCTGCATGGCTTCGGTTACCTGCTGAAGTTGATTCAGCAACCAGAGAGGTGAAAATAATAGAAAGCCTCTTGAAGTCGGTATTAATAATACTCCAATGCAAATGTTTTTCAACTCCTCCAATACTATTGAGAAATGGTTATATTCATTTTTTTAAATTTCCTAGAAACATAGCCTGAGACCTCCATATATGTGAATGTGATGTTTAGTTGTGGAATACTAATAGATGAACATTCGGCGTTATATCTTATGATCTGCAGATGTTTATTGAGGAGGTCATGGAACTTGTGGAGCTAACTCCACTGAGTGAAGCACTTGTGGGATTGCCCGGCGTGAATGGGCTTTCAACTGAACAGCGCAAGAGGCTGACAATCGCAGTTGAGCTAGTGGCCAACCCGTCTATAATCTTTATGGATGAGCCTACGTCAGGATTAGACGCAAGGGCAGCAGCAATAGTCATGAGAACAGTGAGAAACACTGTTGACACAGGTAGAACAGTGGTGTGCACGATACATCAGCCAAATATTGACATCTTTGACGCTTTTGATGAGGTAAGTTTTAATCAAATAAAGTGCTTTGTTTTGTAACTTAACACACACACACACACAAAAAGAAAAACATTGATCAAGGATTTTCCTATTTGCAGCTATTTCTTTTAAAACGAGGAGGTGAACAAATATACTTTGGTCCATTAGGACGTCATTGTTCTCAGTTAATCAAGTACTTTGAGGTGAGTAAATAGTAAATACCAATATTTGATCTTTCTATATCTTCGGTTCAAATATTAACATCAATGAGTCAACCTCAATTAATTTAAGGACATTGATGGAGTGAATAAAATTAAAGATGGTTACAATCCGGCAACTTGGATGTTGGAAGTGACCTCCGAAGCACAGGAAGCAGCTTTAGGCATTAACTTTGCTGAAGTATACACAAACTCAGAACTATACAAGTAGGATACCACAACACCTGATACTATCTACAGTTGATGCACTTATTCTGTATACTAATTACTACTTCCGGTGACTAATTCAGGAGAAATAAGGAGTTGATAAACGAAATTAGCCAACCTATACCTGGTTCTTCTGATATACATTTCCGTACTCAATATTCACAATCGTTTTGGACACAATGCATGGCATGTCTATGGAAACAACATTGGTCATATTGGCGAAACCCACCATACTCTGCAGTGAGGTTCCTATTCACAACATTCATTGCCCTGATGTTTGGCACAATCTTCTGGGATATGGGCTCCAAAAGGTAAGCTAATAAGAAGATTACCAACTAATAACAAAAAGGAGGCAAAGGGAGAGACCTAACACCAAAACCATCTTCCATTATTCTTATTCCTAACTCATAGAACTATTGGGTTTCCAGGGACAAGCAACAAGATCTTTTCAATGCAATGGGTTCTATGTACGCTGCTGTAACATTTATTGGTGTACAAAATGCTGCATCAGTCCAGCCCATTGTTTCTATTGAGAGGACAGTCTTTTACAGGGAAAGAGCTGCTGGGATGTACTCAGCTTTTCCATACGCCTTTGGACAGGTATGGTAACTGGTATTTCAATAAAAAAATCATTATTACCTAGAATTTGTATCATGCACATAAACTAGGGTTACAATTAGAAATAAAATAGAATAAATTTTTTCTTCTTATCATCTTTTGCATGATGGACTACAATATGTTCTTACTCATAGCTCAACTCTTATGCAGATTATGATTGAGATACCATACATTTTTGTCCAAACCATTGTCTACGGCATTATTGTATACGCAATGATTGGATTCGAGTGGAGAGTAGTCAAGTTCTTTTGGTATCTGTTCTTTATGTACTTCACATTACTATACTTCACATTTTATGGGATGATGACAGTGGCGGTCACCCCTAACCACAACATCGCTGCTATAATCTCATCTGCTTTTTATGCATTATGGAACCTATTCTCGGGATTCATTGTTCCACGGACAGTAAGTGCCACTGCTTAAGTCTACTTATAGATTTATCATCACCCACAAAGACTAAAACCATTTTCCCTTTTCCCCACAATAAACAGAGGATCCCCATATGGTGGAGATGGTACTACTACATTTGCCCTGTTGCTTGGACATTATACGGGTTGGTTGCTTCACAATTTGCTGATATAAATGACAAGCTAGAATCAGGCCAAACAGTTTCAGAGTTCGTCAGCAGTTATTTTGGGTTTGAACATGACTTTATAGGGTATGTTGCAATAATCATCGTTGGATTTACTGTCCTCTTTGGATTCATTTTTGCATACTCCATCAAGGCATTTAACTTCCAAACACGGTAAAAAAAGATCATCAGAGCCATAAAGTCCAAACATCATTTCATTGATCAGCAGATTCCCAGAAGAAGGTACAAGAGACAACAGGCGATGCATAAATTATTTCTTTTATGTCATCCTATCTGGTAGATAATTTTGGTGATTAACTGAGCTATGAATCAAGACGATCAATGAATCATGAGTGCTTTTATGTATGCAGATCAGGAGAAGGACAAATTTTGTGCCGTAAGTGTCAGTATATTGCATTGCACTACAGAAACTTTGAGCATGTTACAGTAGTTTTAGTAATGCTAGACATAGAAGCAAATGCTTCCTTCAGCAAAAACCGTAACACTTTGATTGATGATGTTGAACTTTTAAATGTGGAATTGATATATATAGAGTTTGTCCAAAATGTCAGACCAACTCTTCTCTATGTAATACTTGCTATGAAGATTAACACAATTAGCAAATTTATTGACCTCAAATAATGGAAGCCCGACTGAATTGCGGAAATCAAAAATCAACCTTTTTGACATCGAAAGCCAAATGTCAAGGTATAGCTCTGTCATGGGACCTCCTAGACAGGACTGGAAAATGCATGGATGATTGAAAAACAATGATCAAGAAAGCGAAGAACAGGGTAAAAGAAAACAAAATCGCAACTGTAGAAGACATTTCATCAAACATGTAACGGGCATTAATAATTTAACCGAAGAGACCATACCCTGTTTGTGAAAATTTTCCAGGCCCATGAAACATGTGCGAGAAATTCTCTCCAAACTCTTTTGTAGAGGAGTTTTGTTCCAGATTGTTACTTCTTGCATCCCAAAACTTGGTCGAACTTGCATGATACAAATTCTCGGTAACGACTCAAATGGGTTACTTTTCTGAGTGGGTGTTTGGAATTGCGTGTTTTTTTTTTTTTTTTTTTTTTAGCTTATTACGATTTGGCATCGGAGATAAGCAATTTTAAGTGTTTGGATAGAGAAAAATGAAAATAACTTATAGCGGTGTCAAACCACTGAAAAGTTGTTTTTGATAAGTTGTTTTGTTCTAACTTATCAACTTATTTGAAAAGTGTTTATTACTTTTTTGTCATTTTGTATGTATAAGCAATCCCAAACACTTTTAAATAACAATTTTTAGCTTATTACATTTTGGTACCACAATAAGCTAATCCAAACATTTTTTAAAAACTTCGATTTGACACCGTATAAGTTAATAAGCACTTTTCAAAATAAGCATAAGTTGTTTTAAATAAGCAATCCCAAACACCCCCTAAATTACAAGGGTATCCAACGGTCTTCAGGCCCATTTTTACTCGGTTACTCCTGTCCGATTCAAAGTAGAACCATAAGTTAAATCATATTTTTTCATCGAGTAAATTACATTCCCGGTCCCTGTGGTTTGCTGATATTTTGGATATCGTTCCTAAAATGCGTTTATTACATTAGGCGTCCCTGTGGTATGAGAAAACGCACGTTGCGGGTCCCTTCGTCTAACGGAATCAAAAAGATTCCGTTAACTTAGTTAAGTGAGGGGTTATTTTCGTCTTTTCAACATTTTTTTGACATTTACCTCAAGAACCAAAAATGCAATTCTCTCTAACATATTAAATATTAATTAATTTTGTTTTTTATTGAACCCACACCCAACCCACCCTTTGATCATTGGCCCAAATTTTCCAGCGTCCGTCACTGTCACTTTCCTCACCGTCGGCCACCTCCGGTAACTACCTGCAACTACTTTCTTTCTTTCTCTCTCTCTCTCTCCCTCTCTCCCTCTCTTGCATACACACACACCACATATACATACATATACGATCATATGGATGATAACCCGTAAGTTAACGTACCCCTCCATTTTCGTAACCAACCTCTATCTCCATTTTCGTCCATTAACTCCTCCCCCTTTGTTTTCATTGTTTATAATGTGAGTCTATCGTAAATGGAGGTGCATGAAGGAGGGAGGTCAGAGATGGGTTTAATGGTGGGGGTGGATTCTTTCATCTTCCCATCGAGACCCATCTTACCGTTGGTAGCCCTCAAAATACATCTCCCCCCTCTTCCTCTCACACAACATACATATATACACCAAAATGACAGTGGATGTGGGCGGTCACCCACCATGAAAACACCATCGTACAACTTCTCCTATGAACACCCATCTACAACCATCCTTCAACCTTCACGTAGACAGTTTGGGTGGTGTTTTTGTGTGGTATTTATGAGGGAGGAAGATCGAAGGAAGGAATTGTGGTGTTTGGATGAGTATCGGAGATGATCAAAAATTCAAAATTGAGACAGAGAAAGGTGAAGTTGAAGAGGATAAGACGATGGTGGATATGTGAGGTCGATGTGGGTTTTAGATGGATAAGGACGGAGACAAAGGGGAAGGGAGGTGGTTCACCGGAGAAGTAAAGAGAGGTGGTCAGAGGTGGTGTTAACAGAGTTGCGGGGATTAGGGACGACTCTCTGTTTATATATATATATATATATATATACTTTTATATGAATGTAATATTATAATAATACTCATAAACAAAACAGAAAAATACAAAAAAGAAAGTACAAGACGCAAATGCCTATTCAGTTGTCTGGGCTAATTGATCTCGTTAGAGGGAGGGACCTTCTATGTACGTTTTTGCATACCAAAGGGATGCCCAGTGTGTAACACCCGGATTTTTGCAAAGTAAGTTTCCGCCCTTCGTTGGTAATCCCTCCTCCTCCCGTCTATCTTTTTGGGTGAAAAATGTTGTGCTTTCGAGCCTTAAATCGACACATGCGAGAATTGTGAGTTTTTGGACATTTTGGGCTTCGGTACCTATGGCGCGATTGTGCCACGCGATAGTGACAATGTCACTATCGCCAGGGCACCATCGCAGGGAGAATTTTACCCGCGGTACAATTCGCGCGATTGTGCCAGGCGATAGTGACAATGTCACTATCGCCAGGCACTGTCGCGAGTGGGGTCTGGCGAGTTAAAATCTGATTTTTGGCTTCATTTCTCATTCAAAACTCAATCTCTCTTTTGTTATTCTCTCTAAACTTCTCCCTTTCATAGAAACCGAACCTAGGGTTCCATTTACCCTCCTCTACCCCATTTATTGCTAATTGTTGGGTACTTCATCAAAGGGGTTCAAGTTGAGCATTTATTCACCATCTCCGTCTTCATCTTCCTCACCAAGCTCTTGGGGGTTTCATCTAACATTTTCATCATTTGAAGATTGGGAGCTTATGGTTCGTTTTGGTGACCTACATATGTTTTGATTGGTGGATTCAAGCTAGTAGTTGAGGTTATCTTCTCCTTCTTCAAGTATGGAAAATTAGGGTTTTGGGGGTATAAGATGAAATGTTCATGTAAATACTTGGGGAACAATTCTAAGGGTTGAATATGATTATTTATGGTCGGAAATGTGTGGATCTAGGTTTTGGAAGCTTGAGTTGAAGAGTTGGAATGGATGTCTTCGGAAAGCTTTGGGTGGGATTTATGCTTTTGGAGGCCAATGGTTGGGGATTGAAACCTAGGTTTAACTTAACCTAGCAAGGTGAGTTCAAGTTGACTTGCGAAAACGTTGTACATGCCAAAATGTTTACTTTAAAAATATTTGCATTCTTACATGAAATTGTTAACTACTGATAAGTTTGGTTATTTTGGAAGTGTTTAACTTTACAAACTTATATAACACCCATCTTTGGTATTTTTGGACATTTTGATACTTAAACCATGTTAATATGTTCCTTTGATGACTAAATACTTAATTGGATGTCATTTTAAGTAATTGTCCTTTTGGTGCAATTGATTTCATAAATCGTTGGAAAATGCATATCATTGGGTTATGAGTCATTTTGGTAAGTAAGGAAATGAGTCCTTTGGGAAAACGCTTTGTTTCAACTAATGAAGAGGTTTGGGTTAATTACACTTTTAGTCGTTCTGTTTGCATATTCGTTGGTCAAATGTGTTTTAAAGTTTACACTGGCTTTCATTGGAGAATTAAGTAAATTGTTGAGCTTTTGGCTCGGTTTTAACTAAAATGAGTCTTGAGGACATTTGTCCGGTTTAATAGCCCGATGTGGAGTTTTGAGTATGATGGCGGTTAATACGCATCATTTGAGAATTACATGTTTTGAGTGTGTTGGTCATTCAATTGGAGTCATGTACTGTTTTAGACTGTAATGCAGTGGATCCATAGGCATATGAGTCGGTCTTTATTACTTAAAAAGAAAATGGGTTATTATTTATATGTTGGTGCCAGAATTAGTCTTAGGATTTCGAGGATAATACGGTGAGGGCTCATGGAGTCTAGGCATCCAAAAATCAATACCTAATTCTCTCAAACTTAAGCTCTGATACCAACTTGTAACACCCTCGAAAATGAACAGAGCAACTAATTTAAAACTTCCAAATTATACAACAAAAAAGATATAATCTATTTTACAATCATCACTTGAGACACCTCAAACGAATATTGGATTTAACTTTAACAACTAAAAGGTCAAGTCTCGCAGAAAGACTGATCAGAGTCGGGTGTTACTAAAACCCCAAAGAAACAGTTGCTCTTATCAACAACTAACGCGGAAGACTTCATCAAGCTACTCACCCTTGCACAAACTCTTAGCACTCAACGCTTCACCAAAAAGCTAAAACCTCTTCCCCCATCCAGAACCTGATGCACATGCCGACAAATAAAAAGGTTAGGCTAACGCATAGTGAGTTCAAGAGTTTACAACATGAAATAAGTATATTTGTAAAAGGAAAATAAAGTAGTTTAAATCACAGACTCTCTGACAGATTTACTTTAAATAACAAACGACACCATTTTTCAAAAGTACATCTTTAGAACAAAGAACCCACCAAAACGTGAATAATAAGTAAAGCTCTTAATTTATAAAAATATGAAATACAACTTTACTTCTCGAAATCCTTCAAACGTGGATGTCATAAAACGCAACCCATAAATCTTGAGTAAACAATTCCCCATAAGTAAAACATCACCGAAAACATGGATAATAAAATGACACAATAAAATACCCAAATAGCACCTTCCGGTGACGGGGGATACCCGATTCCATTGTACGTGGCGGAACACAAAGTTAAACCACATAACTATGTTGTCGAACTACACCTCAGATCGTGACCGTATTGCCTGCTTTGCCGAGCTACACCTCCAGTCATGACTATATTTCAAGTCTCCACAACACCGTATCCCTTATTGCCTGCTCTGCCGAGCTACACCTCAAGGATACGCGATCTTATTGCCTGTTCGGTCTCTAGGGAGTTTCATCCTCGGGGTCCCCACTGGCCCTTAGTGCCTACTCCCTATCAGTCAAGATAGGAGCCTCAACTCCTTACTTGATAACACTCGATGTCTAACCCTCGTGCACAAGAATTAGAACATCAAACTCCAAACCCAAGGTCTCGGAGTACAACCCATAAAGATTCCTCTCCGTAAAACGACCGGGACAACACCAATGCCAACACGACATTATTTCCCACGGTGAGAATCCCAAGAGTCCTCACCGATACATACAACTGACTCACGTGCCTATGGATCCAATGCGACACTGTCTAAAATACATGACTCCAAATGAATGACTCACGCACCCAAAACATGTATTCTCCAAAATAAAATGAAATAAATGCAACGCACACCCCAAAGCTCCACTTAGGTTATTAAACCAGACAAAAGTCCTAAAGTCCTGACAAAGCCGAAATCCGACATAAAGACCCAACAATTACGTAAATCTCCAATGGGCGCCAATATAAACATCAAAACACGCTTGACCAACATTTATGAAAATACAACGACTCAAGAGTAAATAACCCAAAGCTCCTCGTTGGTTGAAACAAACGTTTTCCAAATGAACTCATTCTCTTCGCGATACCCAAAATGACTCATAGTACCATGATATGCATTTTCCAACGGTTTATAAAATCGTATGCACCAAATGGACAAATATATAAAATGACCTCCATTTATCTCTTACATCATCAAAGAAACATGTTAACATGATATATTTATCAAAACGCCCAAAAACCTCAAAGATGCGCGTTACATAAGTTTATAAAGTTAAATATACCCAAATAACCAAAACTTATCAGCAGTTAACAATTTAGTGTAAAACATAAACACTTTTAAAATAAGCATTTTGGCATGTACACCGTTTTCACAAATCAACTTGAACTCACCTTGCTAGATTTAGGCTAAATCTAGATTTTCCCCCCAACTAGAGCTCATTTGAAGAACACTTGGATTCTCATGTCAAAACTTCCAAAAACCTAAATCCATACATATTCAACCATAAATAAACATAATCAACCACAAAGAATTGTTTCCCAAACCATATACATGAATACCTCAACTAATACCGAAACCCTAACTTCCATAACTGAAGAGAATAGAAGATTACCTTAACCCAATCTTGAATCCACCAACCAAAACACTTCTAGTTCACCAAAATGGTTACAAACCTCCAATCTATGAAAAGAAGCACAAAGGGTGGATGAAACCCTAGAAAACTTTGGTGAAGAAGATGAAGAGGGAGGGACGGGTGCTACTAATACCCATGCATAGTCACTATCTCCATAATGCGGTAGACTTCACCGAATACTTACTTTCGGATCTAGCTAAGGCTTTACTCTTCACAGGAATGCTAGAACCAACTCTCAACCTTGAAACCTGATGCACATGCCGACAAATAAAAAGGTTAGGCTTAACGCCTAGTGAGCTCAAGAGTTTTAACATAAGTATATATCTTTAAAAGAAAAGAATTCAATTTAAAGTAAGGTCCTTCGAAATATTACGCTTAAAAATGGAAACGACACATTTTCCCATAATATGCACCTTTAAGGCAAAGCTCCCAAAACACACATTTCTTATATAACGCGTAACGCATAACTCACCCAAACGGGATCATAGTTCGACACTTATTTGGTAAAAACATGAATAACCATTTATAACCCAAAGTACCCAAAACGCGGGCGGGACAGAATGCTCGACCCATGAATCGTTATCAAAACCACATATACCGTACGTCCGAAAACATGGACACTTGGTCCAATACTCACGCGACCGTAAGGAACCAATGACAATAACATAAGACGTTCTTATATTTAACATATTGATAGCCAACAACGGGGGAAACCCGTATCCGTTGAGGGTTGAGGGAACACAAAAGTATACCACCCAACAACGTTAATCGCATGACACCTCCCGACATCCCAGCCCGGTGTCCCTACGACTTCTTTACAAGTGTCACCCCAAGTCAGTTGACCTTGATGGATCATTCCGAAGAACTCCATCCCGAAGGCCCGACACACATGAAGACTACCTCCCAGGCATTACTTCAAGCGGCGGAGGTCCTAACGCCTACTATTCCGGTAGCACTAGCCGACTCAACCCTCCTAGCGATCACTTGTAAAGTTTCCGGTCATAAAACATAGGTACCGAAGTTCAACCCCGCAATACCCAATTGACCATCCAAGACAGACTGACTCACGTGCCTATGGATCCATTACACATGTAACTCACCAATGACACAAATTAAGTGTCATCATATCCAAAACCCACGACAGTTAAAAATCCGGACAAATGTCCACACGACTCGTTTACGCCAATACCGAACTAAAGAGCTCAAAATCCGTTTGACCAATAATTACCCGTCTCCAAAATAGTGAAATGTCTTTAATTAACGTTTATGAAGACATGTACTTCAAAGACTAGATTTACCCAAAACTCCATACGAGATGGGAATCAAGATTTCCAAAGTGTTTATGAATGCAAAAACACCAAATGCATATAACATGAATTAGACTTTACTTGTACAAAATCGTCAAAGACGTATAACTCATAAAATAGACCTTACTTGTACAAAATCACCAAGAATACGTAATTCATGTTATTTAGTTGTTGTAAATGTTCAAAACCCAATAGAAGCATTTTAAGAGGTTAACACAACCCAAGTTTACTAAGTAAGAAAACTTATCAAAATACTCACACTTTGACAAATAACTAAGTAAAACATATTTTACTTCTAAATACTCAAAACTTATCAGCAGTTAACCATTTCATGTAAAACACTTTAAAATACACATTTTTGGCATGTACACCATTTTCACAAATCAACTTGAACTCACCTTGCTAGATTTAGGCTAAATCTAGATTTCACCCAACGAGCTCTTTTGAAGGCCGCTTGAATCCTCAAGCCGAGAGCTTCCAAAACCCTTTTAGATTATGAGACTTTCCGAAGACACCCAATCCATCTCTTCAACTCGAGTACCCAAAACCTAGACCCAACATTCCAAACCATAAATAACCATATTTAACCATTTAGAAACATTCCACAAACATTGTTTACTAAAATCCCCAACGAGATCAAAACCCTAGTTTCCCTAAAACTATCAAGTCCGAGATTTGGTAAACCAAACACTAGGGAAACATCAATGGAGCATTTATAACTAATTACAAGGTTTGGAAATGGAAATAACATGCTTACCACTTAGGTTTTGACAAAAACCTAGAAAACCCGAAATGAACTTGAGGTTGAAGGTGAAGATGAAGCTTCTTGACCATAGCTTTCAAATCTTTGATGGGTGGAAGGAGGAACACTTGGAACATAAAAGATTTGGTGTCTTGGATGCATAAAACCGATTTTAGGGTTTGGGGTTCGGTTTCTAGAGAGAAAAGGGGTGAAGGGGGTTGAGATAAATGAAGAGGGGCTGCTCAAGGCTGATTAAAAATGACCAGGGGCCGTCGGCGATTGTGCCCAGGGCACTCTCGCCAGGGCACTATCGCCCAAACTGTACCGCGGGCACAACCCCGCCGGCGATTGTGCCCAGGGCAATATCGCCTAGAGTGTACCGAAGCTTAATTCTTCCCATTTTCCACATAGACCACCCACGACGCGATAAGGCTTAATGGGTAAGATGTAGGGGATGAAATTCTACAATAAGGAACAAGGATTTCTCAAAGGGTTAACTTCACAAGCAGAGATTTACGAGTGTTACAAGCTTACCACCACAAAATACTATTGTATACTCCAATAAACTTCCAATCTATTGCTATATCCTTGAAGAGCTCTCAAAAACAAAACCGTAGCAATTTGAATCACCCAAATCAGGGTTGGGATGAAGAAGATATGAAGGAATGAAGTTTGGTGGTTGAAAATCGGTTTTAAGCTCGTCCAGGGGGTTTCGCGACTTGTGCCGCGACCTTAAGTTGCGGAATAAGTCTCCCACTTCCCCTGGTTTTCTTCTCGATACTGTTTTAGCCATAACTTTTTCGTTATAGCTCCGATTTTGCTCCGAAAAGAACCGTTGGACTCGTAATTGAATCCTTCATCCACTAGACTATAAAATCCAGGATTCAAGTCCAAAATATTTTATCTTATTTTTCCCTAATATATCGGTTTCGGTATTAACTCGAAATGATACCTTTCGAAAATCGAGGTGTTACACATGGATTAGGAGGGCCCAAGCATATTCCGGAAAGATCCATGTATATCTAGTCCTTGAGTAGCTAGAAGTTTCTTATAAATATCTAGTAGAATGGTCTAGAGAGAATTCTAGAAAGATCCATAGAGTAGTATAAATAGATGTAGTCTTTCATTTGTAAAACACTCTCCACATTTTCAGAACTTGAGTAATAAAAGCATAAAGTTATCCCAATCTTCTTAACATTCTTGTTTGCTCATCATTGTTCGGTATTCTCGTAGATTGGCTAACTTAGTTCGAGAACTAAGGCTGCACGCGAGCTTGTGAAGACAACTCTATGACAAGTGGTATTAGAGCGAATGTTTGAGGCGATGGCAAACAATGTGGAGTTGAATGTTACGGTTAAGGAGGCAACTCACGGACGGGAAGAATATCGTCATGAGGGAGTCAAGACTCTAAGCAGGAATCAGGGGCAATCAAATGAGTTGATGGCCAACTTGGATGCTAGAGTCGTTGATGTGGAGAAATCCACCAGAGATTTGAAGGTAATGATCGATGATCTTGTACTTTACCTTGAAGATGTCCAACAACAACTTGGAGTCTTGGAAGCGGAAGACTCGGAAGTTCGAGAAGATATCAAGGCCACCCTTGATATCTTGAAGTTAGAGTTTCACCGAGAAGTTGAGGATTTTCGAGGCATCATTCAAAATGAGCTAGCTACCTTGCGCGCACAAGTCGAGAGGGTGGAAAGGAGCAAGCTATCACTCGTGACCAACTTGAAGAAGTTCGAACCGACACAGGGGTTTGCAAGCAAGCCGTGGCGAATGGGATAAACATTAGTGCACCTACATCAAGGGTCGAGGTCCCAAAGCATACAACCTTTTATGGAAAGAGAGAAGCTAGAGTGATCGTTGATTAATCACTTGGTTAATAAAATTACAGGAATACATATCGAGGATAGATGCTAAATTCATGTTGTTATTCACAACAAAATAGGACATAGGAGAACTAATTGGCGAGGCAAAGGATTTATTTCCGAATGAAAAGGAATTCGACCACTAGAAAGAAAGCTTGGGGACAATTTTCAGAGATGACGAACCGATAAGAGGACAATAACAACAAGAACAAAATGAAGATGTTGCTAATGAGGAAATGGCATATGGACAAGCTTTGGGAGAAGCGGTGGGAATAATAACACCTATGAAGCTGAACTTCAATGAGGGTGAATCATTGGAAAGGCTAACTCCGTTGTCAAATATGGTATAGCCAAAGCACGTAAGGGATAATAGACGAGACCATAAGGACAAATTCAACAAGTAACATCATCATGTTACCCATAACAACCTTGTAATGTGATGCAAACATCAAATGATATTGTTTCAAATATGGAATTAATTCCATACGAGGGTGTTAAACAAGGACATGATGAAGACATTCCAACTCCTAGTTTTAACATTGGCTTCAATCCCTTGAAGCCAATTGAAGATCCGAAACAAGAAGATAAGCGCAAAATACCAATGGACTGCAATGATTTCACACCAAGAGCGTCAAAGAGAGAATTAAAATTGAGCGGACGTATGAAGTCACCATATGTGAAATCAAAAATTAAAACATGTTTACTCAAAATGCATACATATATTGTGTAACAAGTTGGAGAAATGAATTGATGCATGTGAGTTTTGGGTCAAGTTTTGAAATGCATGAAACTATTTTATTGTATATGTTTGCGTGTAAATTTTATTGTGAATTTTATTTCATGTCAGTTTGTTGCAAAATGAGAAATTTTTTGAAAGCATATTGTTGTGTAACTTTTGCTCGGTGCAAGAACATGTTTTGTTACACATTATTTTGGTACTTGAGTTGATTAACTTACTTGGCGTGAGTAAACGTATCATGGGACTATGGTGGCCCATTTGAAATTTTTATTGTACGAATTTTGCTAGTTGTCGTCATTGTTTTGGTTCAACGGAAATGCATTCTTACTGTTTGGTGTGGCAAATGTGGCCACTACGCATGACTACCTAGCGCGTGGTAGTATTTCATAGCACGTGCGTGCAATTGTTTGTAAATATTTTATATTTAGCAAATCTTTTGAAATGCAAATTGTTGTATTTGTGGAGTCATCATACATGAATGCCTTGAACTCACTAGAACTTTGGGTCTAACCCTTATCTTGGGGCATATTGAAACTAAAGGCAAGGAAATACCTTGAGAGTTGAGAATTGTCGGAAGATGGGTTATGGTCGGTGTGTGACTTCGGGACTTCAGCATAGGATGTCCTTTCGTAAGTGAAATTTGACGTATTAGATTTATGCTCTATTCCTATTATCTAACTGTGATTTTTCATTGTGGTATCTAGGAATGATATTGGCTGTGAATGTTAGCACCCAGAATCATTTTGAAATTGAGGGTTACTTCAAGTGGAAATTTTCTATTGGGTAGCGGTACGTCATTTTGGTGAAATACTTTGTGGAAGGAAATGAATTGGATAATGTTTCAAATGAGTGCAAGGGTGCCAAAGTAGACTTGTAAGAAGTCTATGTGACAATGATGCTTATCTTATTGATGATTGATAATATTGAGATAATGTTGCTAACTTTGATGCTATGTAAGTTGTGGATATGTTACTTCTTATCAGGCATCCATGATGAATACTGTAATTAGGTTGAGGCATTAACACGTTGGCTATTGACTGCGGAGTCAAGAACCATTAGAAGTGTTCAGTATTATGTCAAAGTTTAGCATGTAACCAGAAACTTAAGTCGTAACCTTGAAGTGGTTAATTTGATGTCATTAGAGATTGATGGGATTGGTCATCTTGTCAAATGGGAGTTTCATTTACCTGATATCATCTCTTATGTGTATTATTAAAGTATGAATAGTTTCTTTGAGATAAAATATTTTTAGTTGAGGAGCTTCATCTGTGTAAAAGTAATCTTTTTAGCATTGGAAATTTAGTGACTCAGTTGTATCAATAGGAAACCTCATCAATGTAGTGAACTAGAGTGTTTGAAAACCTTTTTGTTGGGTAAATCAACATGGAACTGAATTTTTTATGAGAGCAAATCATGCGGGTTGGATGTTAACTAGTGAGGTTAAAGTCATGCAGGATTCTATTGCGGGATCATTGTGGGTTGTTCATTTCTAAAAGATCTAATCGGTCACGTAATGAGATGAAGATCATCTTGACAATTGCATTAGTAATAGGAACTTGCAAAAAAATTAATGTTGGAAAAATCGATCGTTAATATTTATGAGGATATTGTATATGGATGCTTGAAAAGGTTCAATTTCAGGAAATAGATTGATTACATTTGGGGTAGACTTTAAGTGAGAAAATTTTGGGTAGATGAGATTACATTTCGAGCAAAAAGGGCTATGGGTGGAACTATCTGTGATTTGAGTATGAGAATTTCTTTACCACCCAGGTAAAATCAGCATCGCAATGAGTATTTTGTGTTGGAAAAGTATAGTGGCATTTCTCGGACAAATTTTCAAAGATTGGTGCGACTTCAATTTCAATGTGATATTTTGGTATAGTGACTTCAATTTCAATCTCGCAATGAGTATTTTGGTTTGAGAATTATGAGAAGCTTAGTATCATTTTCCTTATATCATTTACTATTTTGGGTCGGATCGGCTTACGAGCCCACTAGTCGTGGTGGTCACCCGAGTTGAATGGTATTCCTAAACTTTTCTATGTGTAAATTTTTCTGTGTGTAAGTGTTTTGCGGTGAAGGAAAGTATGATGCCCATATACGGGAATTCGAATTGATGAGATTTTAACTGTTGCGATGAAGAACTAATCTTATTGTGGGAAATCGAGGAAAATATTGAAGAGAGAGTGGCCTCAATGGTTGTTTATTGCTAGATTTTGAGGACAAAATATTTTATAAGGGAGGGAGGATTTTTTTTTGGCAACTTGGGCTAAGCCCACACACACATGCACCCGCGGTATCCGGGCATCCAATTGGGCAACACCGAATAATCCGCGGCGACCCGACCCAACCCAAATTGACTGGACCCGCCCAGGTACGACTAAGCCCGGTCAAGACCGAACCCGCATACCCATAGACTGGTATGCCTGTAAACCTGGACCCGAACCGACCCGAAGGCCGACCCAAGGTCTGGGTATCGCCGAAGTGCATCCCCCAGGATTCGAACCCTGGTAGATAGGCATACCATGCACTATCCCCCCAGGGCCTTACCACTAGATTTACTTTGGTAGAGGATTGTAACACCCATGTTTTTAGAAAATTTAATTTTCATTGGTTTAATGTGTTATCTGATGAACCAATGGAGGTGTTACCAAGTGTGGGTGTATTTTGTCATTTAAGAAAAGTTGGGTAGTCAAAGTATAATAAACCAAAGTTGCTTAGATATTTTGGGTATAAAAACCCCAAACCTCCTACATCTCATCTTCTAGGTCATTCAAAGAGTTCAAGGGGGAGAGAAATCCATTTTTTTACAAGAATAGATTGTTTTAAGATCTAAGAAAGAAAAAAGTTGGTGTTGGTGGATTGAGTAGCTTGCTTGAAGATTTAATCTCAAATTCATCATTGAAGCTTCCATTTGAGCTCAACCCAGGTAAAACTCCACAACCTAGGTTTTTTTTCCTTCTTGGTCAAAATATTGCATTCACAGTATCAGAGTTCAATCCTCGAGTACATAGGTTGTATGCTATCTATTTTGAGTAGATATAAGTTTAGAGATTATATCTTCTTCATTCAAAAGATATATCCACGTTTTTGGGGCTATTGTGGTCTTTTTGGTTACTGTCTAGATCTTGTGAAAATCGTAATAAATCGCTCGTAGATCGGCTTGAGGCATGTAGTATGTCGCTGGAACCATTGAGATGTCCTCAACAAACTGTATGTTTTAAGGAAGAGTGATTCAGACTGTAAGTAGGCCAAATATTGAGTTTAATAGAAACTTTTTTTATGACGGGATTGAGTAAACAATCTTCATATACTCGTATAAAATTGATTTTAAATCCGTTGGAGATGATTCTTAATGGGTTGGAAAGGTTAAAGGGTTGCATAAATATTTTGTTTATAGTTCTTTAATTGATTTGATGACTACATGTGGTTTATTTAGGTAGCAAAAAAATTGTTCATATTGGATGAAAACTAGGTTTAACATAACCTAGCAAGGTGAGTTTCAAGTTACTTTGTGAAAACATTGTACATGTCAAAATGTCCTTCTTTTGGTGTATGTTTTCTTTTGTGGAGTTTTTCATACCTAATGAGTTGTTGGGTTAACCTTTTGAGCATTGGATTTGTATTGGGTAAATGTTTGAAAACGCATATCATTTGATTTATTTGACTCCCTTAAGTTACAAATCACGGGGTTGTGGTTGTTTGATGAGTTTGAACTACAAACCAAAGTTTGTACGATTCTAAACTAATGGTTGATTAATTGAACATTTTGGGCGATATATATATGCACAAACGTTTGGAGAATACATACTTTGAAGTAATAGGACTTTTAAGAGGTAACTTCCATGGATTGTTGTCCTTTGTTGATTTAAAACCAGTTAAGATGTCGTGATTGAGATTTGTCCAACTTTGGGTTGTTCATTGTTTACTTGAACAATCAATGCTCATAACTGAATTTGTGTGACATCTTTGAGATACAAATTATGTGAATATGATTTTGTTGATTATCATAAATAATGGTGATTATTGGGACTATCCCACCTTTTAGTGCATTTAATTTCATAAGCATTAGAAAATGCATGGTATTGAATTGTTTGGACATTTTAGGGACCAAATCATACGACTTTTAACTTGAGATGATCCATCCGGAAATTGTGGGTATTCCAAACTTGGAAAACCCTAGCTATTTGGAAAAGAGTTTTGTCTTCATCTTACAAAACCCTAACCATTTTGAAAGAGTTTCATGTGTTTATAAGGATACTGAGAATGTTTGTAGGTTTGATTTGGGTCCTTTCTTTGATCCTTTCCAGGTTACCTTTACGGGCAAGGGATAAAGCCGGTTGAGGTTCAGGTGATGGAGGCGGCCGGAGAGAATTGCAGAGGCACCAATCTTATGTCAACATGGAACCTGGAGAATGCGATGGTGCTTTTATCAAGGTATATTTTCCATTTGTTTTCATAATGAAAACTTAAAGTTGATGGAAAATTATATAGTTGCTTGTAGTACTTACATCGTTGAGTGCACATAAAATTGATTCTCAGGATATCGAGAATTGATCAGTTCTAAATTCAAAAGGTTTCTTTACATATATTTCATCTTTTAAATAAGAACTTTCCAATACACTTGCTTGATTCCGAGCAATTTTCATTTAAAAGTATTGCACTTGGATTTTAGAGGTGATGGTTTTTTGAGAAACTGGATTATATTGAAAGGCAAACAGAATAAGATGATAATTTAGTTGCAAAAACAGTCACTCCTGTATCACCCTAGTCATGTTTCACTAGGCCTAAGATGGGAAATTGAATGGAATTAGAGGTCAAGAAGATTAGCCTAATTTGTGGACTAACTAGGAATTGGAGATTAAGAAGGTGGTTGATTTCAGAATGAATTAAGAAGTCCATGGTGAAGGGAACTTAGATAATTAAGAGAAGGTTAAATTGAGTTTAGTTTCTTAATAGAAATATGATGATTATTGATGTTTGCTATCTTTATTTTCTTCTGTTATCATCATATATAACGGGGGAACTAATTATTTGGAAATCAGAATATTTGATTGGTGTTCGTTAATATATTTGTTGTTGTTTATGCCTAATTTTAACACAGGAATATGTCTCATGACCGTCATGTGGAAGAACTCCATTTGATCTTCAAGTGTTAAGTGCAAAAAATAGAGATAAATCATCACATTTTGCTTGATATTTTGGTAGATCTTTCTGATATTTTTATTGAATGACATTGACTGGCGTCTTTTAGCAAATAGATGTCATTTGTCCTCCTCATATGGCAAATTGTGCTTATGGTTGCATAGCTAATGGACAAATTTTGGATATGTTGTTTGTGCTCGTGAAAAGATTGATCTTTATGTTGGAAATGTATGGAACTGTCTTTTTTTCTTTTTTCACTCAATTAAGAAAACTTACATTCAAGTATTCGTTTTAGCCACTAGTTTGATTCAATGGTTGTGTATTACTAAGTTGCTAGGAGTACTTGTGTATTTCCTGCTAAGCAGCTTCTTTTTATTGTCCCTTAACTTGTTTTTTCATGAAGTTGGTTTGCATGGCTAATTAAGGTGTTTAGAGACTTTACAAATGGGGGGATAGACATTTGCAACTTTACCAGGGGTTCGAACTCCTTTGTCCACCCCTATCTTCTATCATACATAGATACATATGTATAAGGTACTTAAGGGCCTGCATCAACTCCCATATTTATTGAATTGGCATGGTGGTCTTGATAAGAAGGTGCTTAAGGGTCGCTTACCCAAACACTTACCGGTAAGAGTCAATACTCTAACTTACTTTACCAGGTAAGAGTCGTCAATGTCAGGATCGAATTCTCAACAAGAATTAATTATCAGAAACAATATCAAAGAAGTTTGCGGAATAACACTTTGATATTTAATCAAACAGGAAATCAAAACAGAATATAATTAACAAACTGTAAACTTGTATTGAATGCTTTGAAGTTACAAGATTACTCACTCAACCTCAATATTGATGAACAGGCTCACCAATACGAATTCTACTTCTCTAGAATTAGGATCTATGCCTTGAGGTTGATTTTCTCTCTAAAAGAATGAAAAACTAAAAGTTAAATTATTATTCTAAACTATACAATATATATACTGAATACAAAGATAATTACAATAAATAAAATATCTTCAGTATATCTTCTATGTATATCTCTAAGCTTCCATGTATATCCTTTCATACGAATCTTCATCATATAAGCAGTATTAATCTTCAGCAGCATTAACTTCCTTCTAGCAGCATTAACTACTAAGCAGTACTAACCACTAGCAGTACTAACTAGCTAAGCAGTACTAACTTTGTTCAAGCAGCACTAACTTTGACTAGCAGTATTAATAATACTAGCAGTAGTAACACTCAGCAGTATTAACCTTTAAGTCTTCTAGCAGTAGTGACTTTGAACTAGCAGCATTAACCATACTTGATGAATTCTTCAGTTCCCAACAATCTCCCCCTAACTTGACTTTTAGGAAGAGAAGTCAAGTTCTTCAAATTTTCTTCAAGATGCTCCCAAAACTCTATCAAGGCCTAAATCCCAGTGTTTGCATCCAATCCCAAACTCTGATTGATGGTTCTTTGAATCAAGTATTTAGCCATTTCTGAATCTGGAACACACCTTAACTTTTTCTTCAGCATGACATGTAGCTTCAATCTGCTATGATTATACACTCTATCCACTAGGAAGTATTCAGTGTGATTTAAATCCAAAGTCACTGTATATACTCCACTAATTTCATATAGAGTCCAGCTGTTTACTGATTTGAAGACATCCTTGATCAAATGCTCTACTTCTTCAGGTTTGAACATCATACACAGATACTCCATTACCAGTTTTGTAATTGAAATCCCTAGGGCCTTTAGAATATCTGCATACAACTTCATTCCTATCTCAAACATCTCTTCAATATCTGATCTAGAGCATGTTCTGACAATTTTTGCCCATGTGTTAAACACTTCATACTTTTCATCCTTTCTTTTCAGCCTTATGTATTCCTTTCCATCTACTGTCAATGTATCCCAGAGAATCACCTCAGGAGGCTTAACTCCTACAGGTTCTGCTGAAATTGGTTCAGGCACTTTGTCCATCACTACCATATACAAATTTACATCATCAGTGTTAGATGGCTCTGTCTGTTTAGATGACTCAGGTGCCCCTTCTTCTTCAGCAACCTTATCAGCCTCTTCTTCAGATACTCTAGGCTTTTTAATTGACTTTCTCCTTGCCATCATTTTTGTTCTCTTTAAAGTCCTTAGACTTTCTCCCAGAGTGGACTCTTTCTTAGGAGGTGTTTCTTGCTCATCTGGAAATGGCTTTTGACAATCAAAGTCATTACTTTCTTTTATTCTCTTCTCCATCTCCACCCTAGCAGTTTCACTTCCCTGAAGCTTTAACATCTCTGAATCATAGAGCTCTTTGATCTTCTCAAAAGACATTTTGGAGAACATCTCCTTTTTGACTCCTACAACACCTTTGAGAAATATAATCATCTTGTTTCTCTCTTGGGTACCTAGGAATGTCTTTGAGGGTCTTCTCTTCTTTGCAACTGTTTTCACCACAGATTTCTTCATACTTGCAGCTTTCTTCTGTGCAATTTCAGTTGCCATACTCTGTTGATAAGCTTCATTCAGTTCAGCAGCTAGAGCTTTTGCCATTTCCCTGTCCTTTTCCATCTGAACTCTTTCTTCTTTTTCAATATCCTCCAGCATCTTTTTAGCTAGGGCTTCATCTGATTCAACCAACCTTTGCTTTTTGATTGGTTGACCAGATTCTACCATCTTTGCTTTTCCTTTGTCTTTGCTCATTGCCTTCTTACTGTTATCTTTCTTGATCACTTCACCTTGTTCTTTTATGATTACACCTTTGGTCTTTGAAGTGACCTTGGGAGTATCATTCTTGGCTTTTAGTAAGGTTTCTGCAATCTCAAGATCTGTTAACACTTCTTTCACAGTTTCTGCTGCTTTATTAATGTCAGCAGTGGTAACTGTTTCTGCTTGCTGCTCCCCCTCAACATCAACTTTCTCTCCATCAAGCTCCCCCTTTCTTGTGGCTTCTTCCATGTTGATCTCCCCCTTTTTGGGAGCATCATCCTCAGTGGTCCTACTCCTTAATTGGAATTGCTTTCTCTTCTTCCTTTGTACCAGACTAACCACCATCCTCTTCAACTTAGCAATCTGTTCTTGTTGTGACAGAATTACTAGCTTCATTTCTTCAATTTCTTTGCCTTGTTTGAGAACATCTTGATTGATGTTACTCATTGTTTCCATCAATTCATCGTACGTATATCTGTCCTCACCCTCTCCAGAAGTGTTACCCTCCTTTGAAGGATCATTGGATCTTTTATTAGTGGAAGTCTTCTGCCTTGCAGAAGCACTATCCACCCCTGTGGTTTCTTGGCACCAGGGACCTTCAAATGATTGCTCATTCAAAGTTGCCATGGGGGAGGTCTTATTGATGTTACCACTTTCCTACTCTGTACTAGCAGGAGTAGTGGCAGCCTCATCACCCATATGCTCTACCTCCTCCTCAGAGAGCACCTCCTTTGGGTTGAGAGACACCCTTGTGGTTTCCCTTTGGATATTCTCTAGGGGAGAATTCTCCCTTAGAGGGCTTATAGGCTTAGTGGGTAATGGTACAAGAAGGGAAGGAGCCTTCTTTACCTGTTTTCTCTTGTAAGTTTGGGTGATGGGAGAGGTTGGTTTTTCAAGAAGGGACTGGGGAATTGGTTTTGAGAGGGAAGGTTGGGCTTGGCTAGCAGTGGGTTGGTCTAATGAGGGCCTTGACCCTGCTGCCATACCTTCATTGGTTTGGGACACCACCATCATTGTAGAGAACAATGGGGTGTCAACTCCTTCAGAGTCCCCAGCAGATCTTCTCATATTTGAGAAAACCTTGCCTTTGGGGGGTTTAGGTACATATACCCCAACAGGTTGAGGTATATCCGTCAATTCATGAGTAATAATTTCTTGAACAAACCTGGGATACATAAAGAAGCTCTTTTTGTTTCCCATGTTTGAGACAAGATCACTGAAAATCATTTTAGAAAAATTATAATTTCTGGCAGTGGCCAGGCACACCAAAGCATAAGCAATAGTGCTGCTGAACTCACTCCATCCAGTAGTCTTTTTGGAGATACAATGCATAAGAGTATGGACAAAGAAACGCCATTGGGGTGAGAATTTTGCTTTAGAAAATTTGAAAACTCCCAATGGGCCTCCATACCCCATTCTTGTAAGGTTTGAAAATAGTTCATCATTTGGGATAGAGGTTATACCAGAGGCATCGTCTAGACGTAGACTGATACGAATAACCTCTTCAGTAACCGTGAGTGATTGATCACAGATTCTTGTCTTGATCATCTGCACACCATTCTCAACAACAATGGTTGCATTAGCCCAGAACTGCCTTTGATGCTCAATATAGATTGTAGGGGATACAATAAGAGCATGAGCAATGTGGCTTGTCTTGAGGAAATCCACAATCTGATGAAATCCTGCAGCTTGCTTTGGCTTTTGTAGCATCGCAATCTCGTTGTGCTCGTCGATGAAAGTCATGGATGCCATTGATCTTAGTGAAAAGCTTGCCTGAAAACTTCGAACTTGAGAGAGAAAAGGTTTTGAGCGCAAGAGAACAGTATGCAAAGAGTCGTTATGAACTTTTAGGCGGGCAAAAAGTATTTATAGTATTCGGAATATAAGCAGTATTAACCTAGAGCAGTATTAACTAACTAGCAGTATTAACTAACTAGCAGTATTAACTACTAGCAGTATTAACTACTAGCAGTATTAACTACTAGCAGTATTAACTGAAAGCAGTATTAACCACTAGCAGAATTAACTGAAAGCAGTATTAACCACTAGCAGTATTAACTGAAAGCAGTATTAACCACTAACAGTATTAACTGAAAGCAGTATTAACAACTAGCAGTATTAACTAACTTACTCCTTTTAAACTTGCTAAACACTGATTACTGCTATGCATATCCTGAAACAGAAGATTAGTAACTCCAGGAATACTATACAGATATAAAACCACTTTTTGAGAAGGGGATTATTCAGAGTTTATCATTCCCACACTTGTTACCAAGAAAGTGAATCTACCCACATCAAAAGCTTTAGTGAATAGATCAGCAAACTGATTATCAGTGTGAACTTTGACAACTTGAATAAGTTTCTTTTCATTACAATCTCTTATAAAGTGATACCTGATTTCAATGTGCTTTGTTTTTGAGTGCTTGACTGGATTATTCACAATGCTAATAGCACTGCTGTTGTCAATAAAGATTGGAGTGTGTAGAAAGGTTACCCCATAATCCAACATTTGATTCTGAATCCATAAGACTTGAGAACAGCAACTTGCAGCTGCTATGTACTCTGCCTCTGTTGTAGATGTGGATACTGTGGTTTGTTTCTTGCACTGCCATGAGACTAGTCTAGCACCCAAAAACTGACATCCTCCAGAAGTAGATTTTCTGTCCAAGTTTGCCCCACCTAGATCACTGTCTGAGTATGCTATTAGGTCAAAAGGTGAGTTATGAGGATACCAAAGTCCCAATCTGGGTTGCCCTTTGAGATATCTGAATATCCTCTTAACAGCTTGAAAGTGATATTGCTTTGGCCTAACTTGAAATCTTGCACATACACAGACTGGAAACATTATATCTGGCCTTGATGCTGTGAGATACATGAGAGAGCCAATCATGGATCTATAATGATGCACATCCATATCCTCCCCCTCAAGATCTGCTGTGAGCTGCTTGTGTGTTTCCATAGGTGTGCTGGCAGGTTTTGATTCTGAGAAACCAAACTTGGTTAGAATATCCTGCACATACTTGGATTGACAGATGAAAATGCCATCTGACTTCTGTTGAACTTGGAGTCCAAGGAAGAAAGTAAGTTCCCCCATGGAACTCATTTTGAACCTTTGATGCATTAAATCCTCAAACTCCTTGCACATGTTGTTTCTTGTAGATCCAAAGATAATGTCATCAACATAGATTTGGACCAGCAAGATATCCTTCTTCTTTCTTTTGATAAATAGAGTCTTATCAATGACTCCTCTTTCAAAGTCATTTTCCAAGAGATAGGATGACAGTGTGTCATACCATGCTCTTGGGGCTTGATGTAGTCCATACAGTGCTTTCTTTAATTTGTATACCCTGTCTGGATAGCTTGGGTTTTCAAACCCTGGTGGTTGACAGACATATACTTCTTCTTCAATTGATCCATAGAGAAAATCACTTTTTACATCCATTTGATAGACTTTGAAGTTCATGTAAGAAGCATAGGCTAGGAATAGTCTGATTGCTTCTATCCTAGCCACAGGTGCAAAAACTTCTTCATAATCTATACCCTCTTCTTGAGTATAGCCTTGAGCCACCAGCCTTGCTTTGTTCCTTATGACAATACCTCTTTCATCTCTCTTGTTTCTGAAAATCCACTTTGTGCCAATCGCTCTGTGACCTTTAGGAAGGTCTACTAGATCCCACACATCTTGTAGCTTGAACTGTAACAGTTCCTCTTGCATTGCTTCTATCCAGCTGGATTCTTTCATAGCATCATGTGCCTTTTTAGGCTCAAGCTGTGATAGAAAACAAGAAAGCACTGTATGCTGTTGATCTTGCATTTCCTGAAGTCTGCTTTGATGTCTAGTCATCATAGGAGAAGAAATATCTTCTATTATCAACTGTGGAGGATGATTCTTTTGAACTCTGGTGTTATGACTAGGTTCTTCATTCAGTCCAGCCTCAAGATTAGATTCATGCAACTCAACTGAAGTGTTTTCAGATGCCACTTCATTATTTTCTTGAGTCTCCTCATCTCTAGTGTCTTCTTCACTCTGACTTGGTCCAGTAAATGATTCCTTTTCACAGTCTTCAACAGAATTTACTGTGGGTATGGGAAAAATCACAGATTTAGATATACTTTCTTGAACTTGTGTGATCCCTGATCCTCCACTTCCTGTTCCTGTATACTCATTACTGAAACCAAAAGAGTTAGTTAGTGAATCAATGTCAAATAGCCACTAAGGTCCAGACCCAACAGGATTTTGTGTGTTCTCATTGCATTTGACATTGTCACTTTCTTCAATTATTCTAGAAGAAGAGTTAAAAACTCTGTAGGCCTTACTCTGAGATGAATATCCAACAAGAAATCCATCATCTGCTTTGCTATCAAACTTACCTAAGTGAGATTTGGTATTTAGAATTGTACAAGGACACTCAAAAGGTTTGAAGAAACCAATAAAAGGTTTTCTTTTATTTAAAAGCTCATATGGGGTCTTGTTCTTTTGCTTGACCACTAGAACTCTGTTTTGGACATAACAAGCAGTATTAACTGCTTCAGCCCAGAAGGTAATTTGCAATTTTGAATCAGCCAACAGAGATCTAGCAGCCTCTATTAGTGTTCTATTTCTCCTTTCAGCAACACCATTCTGTTGAGGAGTCCTAGGAGCACTATATTGCCTCTCAATACCTTTTTCTTCACAAAAGGTGTTTAGATCATGATTTTTAAACTCAGTTCCATTATCTGATCTAATGACTTTTACTCTTTGATTAGTTTGGTTTTCAATTCTTAGAATAAAGGATTTGATAAGACCACTTGTTTCATCCTTAGTCCTTAGAAAATATACCCAAGTAAATCTGGAGTAATCATCAACAATAACCAAGCAGTAAGATTTCTTGCCTATACTCATAACATTTGTAGGACCAAACAGATCCATATGCAGTAACTGGAGACAAGAAGAAACAGAGTTTAACTCTTTGGTCTTATGAGAAGTTTTGTGTTGTTTGCCTTTAAGACAAGCAACACAATGATCATCACATGAAAAGACTTTTGAAGGTAAACCTCTTACAAGGTTATTTTTAACAAGATTGTTCATAGTCTTGAAATTCATGTGACACATCCTTCTGTGCCAAAGGGAGGATTCATCTACAGAAGCTTTTGAAACAAGACAATTTAGAGATGAATCACTATCAACATTGTCCAAATCAAGACAGTAAACATTGTCCTTTCTTGGAGTTCTAAGTAGTATCATGCTTTCATCAACTACCTTGAACCCTGGAGCAAGAATCATACACTCAGTATTAGTAAATAATATACTATGTTGTTTGTCACAAACCTGTGATACACTTAACAGGTTGTACTTTAATTGATCAACATAGTAGACATCCTCAAATGTCATCTTACCTTTGGTGACATTACCTTTTCCACTTATCTTACCACCAATAAGATTGTCTCCAAATGCAACATGTCCTCCATTGATATGCTTGAAATCCTGAAGGCATGACATGTTGCCTGTCATGTGCCTAGAGCAACCACTATCAACATGCCAAATGCTCTTTCCCTTGAGCTGTTGGTTGCCCTGCACATTAGATAAATCAATTAGTATGAAATAGGAACCCAATCCAAAGTGGTCTTGGGTACCCCTTTCTCATCAAAATACTTGCATTCTTTCTTGACAAGATTTTTGAACTTTAATTCCTCATTCTTGGAGTACTTTGTTACAATAATAGGCTTGGAAATGTTTTTGCTAAAATCAGTACTGGTTTTAGAAGTACTAACTGCCTTGGCAGCACTTGCATGCTTAGCAGTACTAACCTTGTTAGAAGTAGTAACTGTGTTAGCAGCAGTAACTGTGTTGGCAGTATTAACCTTTGAAGAGGTATTAACAGTATTAGCAGCATTAATATTTTCAGCAGTACTAACACTGTTAGCAGTAGTAACTGTGTTAGAAGTACTAATATTGTTAGCAGTACTAACACTGTTAGTACTTCTAGGTACCCACATTTTGACACTTTCTTTTAAAATCTTTTTCTTTAAAGTGCCTTTACTTTCAATAGATTTCTTTATCACATTTTTCTTTCCAGCCTTCCTATAACCAACAGATTTTTTCACAAATCTTTGAAAGTTCATCTGTTGGTTAATAGGGTTAAAGTAACAATACTTCGCCAAATGATTCAACTTGCCACATATAAAACAAGGTTTTGGTCTATTGATTTTATTCAGATCAACTCCTTGTTTCTGAGCCCATTGATTATTCCAGTTTCTTTGATTTCCTTTTTTTAAACCAGAATTTAGGCTCTTGGCTTTATTGCAATCACACTGTTTACAAGATCCAGGATTCACAGCTGTGGTTTGTTTGTAATGGACCTTGTTATCATTTCCTTTAGTCTTCTCTATCTCCTTGGACTTGACCCAGATTTTCCCACATCCCTCATTGGTGATAATATTGTTTTCTAATGGTATCTTTTTACTCACATTATTATCCCTGTTCTCACTTGCTCCTTTCTCAATCAAATCCTTAACTACTACCTCATCCAAAGGATCTATCTTAAATGCTTCTTCAGACAAGTCCTTTTTCTCCTTAGTTTCTAACAAGTCTGATGTAGGAGAAATATAGTTATTATTGTAAGAAGGAGGTGTATTGTTGTATCCAATACCAGGCTTCATCTTATCATGTATCTGAGCCTTTAGAAGAGAGTCCATTGCTTTTGAAGCATAGGAAAACTTGTCTATGTCAAGCTTAACTTTTGACAGTTCCTCTTTCAGTCTATCATTCTCTTCTAAGGACTTAGACAGTTTGGTTTCTAATTCATTCTTTTCCCACTTCCAATAGTTTGTGTCATAAGAGTGTTGAAGTTCATTAGCTTGAAAGCCTTTGATTTGCTCTTCAAATCTCTCTACTATTAACACATAATCTCTTCTGTCTTTTTCTAATCTTTTGAGATAATCACACATACTTTGATTGTGATCCCTGTATCTTGTAACAGTGTCAATGCAAGATTTAGTACAAAGATTAGAACTTACCTCAGTAGGGAGATCAGACACTTCTGCCATAAGAGCTTGGTTCTGAATGGCTTCCTCAGCTTGATCACTCCAGTCAAATCCCATTCCTTGTTGAGAAACAAGGGCTTGAGCAGGATTCTTGTTCTGATTGTATCCTCCATTCTGAGCTTGTTGGTGGTTATTGTTTGGAACAACACTCCTGCATTCTCTAGCAAAGTGTCATTTCTTGTGACACTTATAACATTCCACCTTGGTTTTGTCAAAACCAGCTCCATCTTCTCTTCTTTGAGAGAAGTTATTTCTTCCAGTTCTTTTAATGAACTTTTTCACCCTCATGGATAACATGGCCATCTGCCATTTAATATCCATCTCCTCCAGATCATCAGGGTGAATTTGATCAAGATCATCATTAATCAGAGAATTGATGCTATGACTGGACAAAAAGGCTTCAAAGATAGTTTAAGTGCCTTTTTCTGAAATTACTCCACTGGCAGTACTAATTGCTTCAGGGTTGGCAGTAGTATCAGTGGATGCTGAAAGAAGTGCAGCATTGTGAATATAACCAGAGGGCTTCTTCTTGGTTTCTACCTCAGTTTCAAAAACTCTTAGATCATTGTATAGATCATCAAGTTCTTTCTCTTCCAGATTGTCACTCTGTCTATATGAGACAGTGTACATAGTCCATTCATCCCCAAGAGATCTGAGGAACTTTCTGTTGATATCATCTTGTTCCATCTTCACCCCTACAGTAGCCAGTTCACCTATGAGTTTATTGAACCTGTCAAAAGTTTGAGTCATAGACTCATTCTTTGTGGAAGTGAAGTTCTCATACTGTTGCTTTAGAACATTTCTCTGATTTCTTTTGATGCTCTTAGTTCCAGCAAATCTTTTCTCTAGAGCATTCCAGAGAATCTGAGCATCAGTGCAGTTGCAAAATTGATGCTGATATTCATTGGGAATGGCCAAGAGCAGAGTGCTCAAAGCCTTCATCTCTGTCTGTCTGATCTTACTCTCACCATCTGTCTTTGGTGGAGGTCTTTTCCCATCTGGTCCTATCCTTCCAGCTTCAGAAGGACCATTCTCAATGATATCCCACATTGAGTAGTCAGTGAGAAGAATATATTGTCTGATTCTGATCTTCCACATGTCAAACTCACTTGGTTTGAGCATTGGAACCTTAGAAACCAAAGTACTGCTTGATTCTGTAAGATTTTCCATGATGAATAACTGTTTCTGAGAGAGTTAGGCTCTGATACCACTTGTCAGGATCGAATTCTCAACAAGAATTAATTATCAGAAACAATATCAAAGAAGTTTGCGGAATAACACTTTGATATTTAATCAAACAGGAAATCAAAACAGAATATAATTAACAAACTGTAAACTTGTATTGAATGCTTTGAAGTTACAAGATTACTCACTCAACCTCAATATTGATGAACAGGCTCACCAATACGAATTCTACTTCTCTAGAATTAGGATCTATGCCTTGAGGTTGATTTTCTCTCTAAAAGAATGAAAAACTAAAAGTTAAATTATTATTCTAAACTATACAATATATAGTCGTTCATTTTATTGATTTACTTATTGTTTTTCTAAAATTTTTATCTACTACCAAAGTCTAAAACTACTTGCCTAAAAAACGTTGATATATTTTTCATTATTCATCTTCCACTGACTCTTTGATTATTTCATCCGCATGAGCTCTATTTTTGTATTAGAATGAAGTAGATTTCTTGTTATTAACTAAGAAAACTCTACCTTCTGAAAAAAATTTACCAACCATATGAGATGGTCCAACTTATATCTATATTTAGAATTTCAAAACTACCCATTTTTTCATACATTGTTGACTCCTTATTGCATAATATTTAGTGCATGAATCTTAAGTATTCTCCTATCTATAAAACAAAAATAAATTTTCAAGCTATAATTAACATGAGCTTTTGATTCGAAAATTTATGGTTTCGAAAAAGTTTGTTTTAACCCTAAAAGTTTAAAATGGTGATTGAAAACATTAGCATGAGGTGAGATGCAAACCAACAGATTTATATTGATTTATATAATGCATTACAACTCCTAATAGCCAACATTGTGACCCCAAATGTTATAAGTCAATCTATATATTAAAGATATATGTACCATATGATGTTTTTGATAGTGGAACGGATTTGACGATGTTATGTAAAAATGATATGTTGGATAATATTAATTTAGAAATACTTATTATTGATTTTCCGTCCAGGAAGTGGCCCCCCACCATGTTCTCGGATGAATTGTCTCCTCCCTCGGGTCATTTTTTGAATATTTCATTGATACACCCACACGCAACACACACTGATTTGGGAGCAGAGAAGGAGGGATGTCTTCGATGGTAATGGAGACATGCATCATGCATGGATGATAAGTTTAATGTTTTTAAAAGTTTCTCTATGTTGTTATTTTATGTTTGTTTAAAAAATCGATTTCTTAAAAGACTTGTACATTACCGGTATTGATCTTGAGTGACCCGGAGTAATGGACTTCTTGATGGCCGGAGTGAGCCTGTTTATTGTCCCTCGAATCTGCCGGAGAAAGAGATCATATCAGTATTGTTACTGGTTTTGAAAGAAATCTTTTCAAAAATTTCTTTGATACACCCACATGCAACACACACTGATTTGGGAGCAGAGGAGGGATGTCTCGATGGTAATGGAGGGCCATTTCTCTGGTACACCCGTACACAACACACATTTTCGGCCATATAAATGTTTGTGCAAGTATATAGGGAGGTAGAGAAGGGTTGTCTCGATGGTACTGGAGTGGTGGCAAGATAAAGCTGGTGGTGGTGGTGGAGTGATGGAGTTCCCTCTGGGAGTATGATGCTAGTGGTGGTGGTGGAGTGATAGAGTTCCCACCGGTAGGAGGAAACTGGTGGTGATGAAGTGATGGGCCGATGGTGGTGGTGGAGTGATGGAGTTCCAACTGCAGAATGAAGTTGCTGAATGAAGTTGCTGAATGAAGTTTTTGTTGGTGGAGTAGTTGGTTGATGGCATGAAGAAGACGACGGTGGTGGAGTGACGGAGTTCCAACTGCAGGAAGAAGCTGCTAGTGGTGGTGGAGTGATGGGCTGGTGGCAGGAAGAAGATGGTAGCTAGAGTAGGATGTCATAAAAGGGAAAGAAAGGGATTAGGGGAATGGTCATATCGAGAAGGAGGAAGGGGTTTGAGGTGGTGATGCATGGAGGTTGGTGATTGGAATGGTCATGCCATGAAGGAGAAACTGTTGATGTCGGCGTCTCTCTTTGACTCTCTCTCTCGTTCTCTCTCTCTCTCTCTCTCTATATATATATATATATATATATATTATAGTTAATTGCGAAGTTGATCCCTATACTTTGCGTGTTCTTACTAAAATAAGAAAAAGTCAAAAACTAAAATAGGCAAAAAAAAGTCAAAAATGACGAAATTACCCTTCAATTAAGGTACAACTTTTAACCGAGTTAGTGACCAGGGACCACTTTCAGACTTTTCAAAGTCTAGGTCCCACTTTTAGACTTTTCACTAAACCTCAAGGACCAAAATTAGAGTTTACTCCTTTTGTTAATAATGTGGTGATTTATGAATTTTGACCACATCTTTAGGTCGTGGTAGCTATTTTTCTAGTTTTCTTGTTCTTGTATAAAGTCATAGCACTTCTTTTTAAATAAACAAGTGTTTGAACTTCCAACTTACTGTATTGTTTAATACTTGATTTTGATGATAGAGTTAGGAACTGTTTTAAATAAACAAGTGTTTGAACTTCCGACTTACTGTATTGTTTAAGACTTGATTTTGATGACAGAGTTAGGAACTGTTTTATATGAATAGAGAGAAGAGTGAAACACTTTGTGAGGAGGAGTGAAATATTGCATGAGAATAAGTGCAATGTCTGAAATGACAACATATAAGTGTGTTTAAGCTGCTATTCCTCAGTTTGATGGTTGCTATGATCATTGGGCTATACATATAGAGAATTTTCTTCCTTCGAATGAGTATGTTGGGAACTGAAGAATTCATCAAGTATGGTTAATGCTGCTGGTTCAAAGTTACTACTGCTAGAAGACTTAAAGGTTAATACTGCTGAGTGTTACTACTGCTAGTAGAATTAATACTGCTAGTGGTTAGTGCTGCTTGGTAGTTAATACTGCTCAGAGTATTAATGCTGCTTATGATTAATACTGCTTATATGATGAAGATTCGCATGAAAGGATAACAGCTGGATAATCTGAAGATATACATGGAAGCTTAGAGATATACATGGAAGATATACTGAAGATATTTTATTTATTGTAATTATATTTTTATTCAGTATATGTACAGATTTGATAGAGAGATTAATAAATTAATTCTAAGTGTTAGTTCTAGAGAAAAAATCAACCTCAAGGCATAGATCCTAATTCTAGAGAAGTAGAATTCGTGTTGGTGAGCCTGTTCATCAATATTGAGGTTGAGTGTGTAATCTTGTAACTTCAAAGCATTCAATACAAGTTTACAGTTTGTTATTTATATTTACTGTGTTGATTTACTGTTTCATTGAATATCAAAGTGTTATTCCGCAAACTTCTTTGATATTGTTTCTGAGAATTATTTCTTGTTGAGAATTCGATCCTGACAAGTGGTATCAGAGCCAAAATCTCTCAGAAACATCTATTCATCATGGAAAATCTTACAGAATCAAGCAGTACTTTGGTCTCTAAGGTTCCAATGCTCAAACCCAGTGAGTTTGACATGTGGAAGATCAGAATCAGACAATATATTCTTCTCACTGACTACTCAATGTGGGATATCATTGAGAATGGTCCTTCTGAAGCTGGAAGGATAGGACCAGATGGGAAAAGACCTCCACCAAAGACAGATGGTGAGAGGAAGATCAGACAGACAGAGATGAAGGCTTTGAGCACTCTGCTTTTGGCCATCCCCAATGAATATCAGCATCAATTTTGCAACTGCACTGATGCTCAGATTCTCTGGAATGCTCTAGAGAAAAGATTTGCTGGAACTAAAAGCATCAAAAGAAATCAAAGAGATGTTCTAAAGCAGCAGTATGAGAACTTCACTTCCTCAAAGAATGAGTCTATGACTCAAACTTTTGATAGGTTCAACAAACTCATAGGTGAACTGGCTACTGTAGGAGTAAAGATGGAACAAGATGATATCAACAGAAAGTTCCTCAGATCTCTTGGGGATGAATGGACTATGTACACTGTCTCATATAGACAGAGTGACAATCTGGAAGAGAAAGAACTTGATGATCTATACAATGATCTAAGAGTTTTTGAAACTGAGGTAGAAACCAAGAAGAAGCCCTCTGGTTATATCCACAATGCTGCACTTCTCTCAGCATCCACTGATACTACTGCCAACCCTGAAGCAGTTAGTACTGCCAGTGGAGTAAGTTCAGAAAAAGGCACTGAAACTATCTTTGAAGCCTTTTTGTCCAGTCATAGCAGCAATTCTTTGATTAATGATGATCTGGATCAAATTCACCCTGATGACCTGGAGGAGATGGATATTAAATGGCAGATGGCCATGTTATCAATGAGGGTGAAGAAGTTCATTAAAAGAACAGGAAGGAATAACTTCTCTCAAAGAAGAGAAGATGGAGCTGGTTTTGATAAGACCAAGGTGGAATGTTATAAGTGTCACTTGAAAGGACACTTTGCTAGAGAATGCAGGAGTGCTGTTCCAAAAAACAACCAGCAACAAGCTCAGAATGGAGGCTACAATCAAAACATGAATCCTGCTCAAGCCCTTGTTTCTCAACAAGGAATGGGATTTGACTGGAGTGATCAAGCTGAGGAAGCCATTCAGAATCAAGCTCTTATGGCAGAAGTGTCTGATCTTCCCTCTGAGGTAATTTCTAATCTTTGTACTAAATCTTGCATTGACACTGTCACAAGATACAGGGATCACAATCAAAGTATGTGTGATGACCTCAAAAGATTAGAAAAGGACATAAGAGAGTATGTGTTGATAGTAGAGAGATTTGAAGAGCAAATCAAAGGCTTTCAAGCTAATGAACTTCAACACTCTTATGACACAAACTATTGGAAGTGGGAAAAGAATGAGTTAGAGACCAAACTGTCTAAATCCTTAGAAGAGAGTGATAGGCTGAAAGAGGAACTGTCTAAAGTTAAACTTGACATAGAAAAGTTTTCATATGTTTCAAAAGCAACGGATTCTCTTCTAAAGGCTCAGATTCATGACAAGATGAAGCCTGGTATTGGATACAACAATACACCTCCTCCTTACAACAACAACTATATCTCTCCTACTTCAGACTTGTTAGAAACCAAGGAGAAAAAGGACTTATCTGAGAAAGCCTTTAAGATAGATCCTTTGGATGAAGTAGTAATTAAGGATTTAACTGAGAAAGAAGCCAGTGAGTATAGGGATAATGATGTGAGTAAAAAGATACCATTAGAAAACAATATTATCACCAATGAGGGATGTGGGAAAATCTGGGTCAAGTCCAAGGAGATAGAGCAGACAAAAGGAAAGGATAACAAGGTCCATTACAAACAAACCACAGTTGTGAATCCTGGATCTTGTAAACAGTGTGATTGCAGTAAAGCCAAGAGCCTAAATTCTGGTTTAAAAAGAGGAAATCAAAGAAACTGGAATAATCAATGGGCTCAGAAACAAGGAGTTGATCTGAATAAAATCAATAGACCAAAACCTTGTTTCATATGTGGCAAGTTAAATCATTTGGCTAAGTATTGTTACTTTAACCCTATTAACCAACAGATGAACTTTCAAAGATTTGTGCAAAAACCTGTTGGTTATAGGAAGGCTGAAAAGAAACATGTGATAAAGAAACATGGTGAAAGGAAAGGCCCCATGAAGAAAAAGATTTTAAAAGAAAGTGTCAAAATGTGGGTGCCTAGAAGCACTAAAACTGTTAGTACTGCTGACAGGGTTAGAAGCACTAAAACTGTT
This sequence comes from Arctium minus, assembly GCA_954870635.1. NCBI lineage: Eukaryota > Viridiplantae > Streptophyta > Magnoliopsida > Asterales > Asteraceae > Arctium > Arctium minus. The sequence continues at coordinate 103,591,199 of OX941084.1, read as the reverse complement.
AGTACTGCTAACATGGTTACTGCTGCTACCTGTGTTAGTACTGCTGAAAATATTAATGCTGCTAATACTGTTAGTACCTCTTCAAAGGTTAATACTGCCAACACAGTTACTGCTGCTAACACAGTTACTACTGCTAACAAGGTTAGTACTGCTAAGCATGCAAGTGCTGCTAAGGCAGTTAGTACTTCTAAAACCAGTATTGCTTCTAGCAAAAATATTTCCAAGCCTATTATTGTGACAAAATACTCCAAGCATGAGGAATCAAACTTTAAAAATCTTGTCAAGAAAGAATGCAAGTATTTTGATGAGAAAGGGGAACCCAAGACCACTTTGGCTTGGGTTCCTAATTCATACTAACTTATCTATCTTATGTGCAGGGCAACCAACAGCTCAAGGGAAAGAGCATATGGCATGTGGATAGTGGTTGCTCTAGGCACATGACAGGCAACATGTCATGCCTTCAGGATTTCAAGCATATCAATGGAGGACATGTTGCATTTGGAGATAATCTTACTGGTGGTAAGATAAGTGGAAAAGGTAATGTCACCAAAGGTAAGATGACATTTGAGGATGTCTACTATGTTGATCAATTAAAGTACAACCTGTTAAGTGTATCACAGGTATGTGACAAACAACATAGTATACTATTTACAAATACTGAGTGTATGATCCTTGCTCCAGGGTTCAAGGTAGTTGATGAAAGCATGATACTACTTAGAACTCCAAGAAAGGAAAATGTTTACTGTCTAGATATGGACAATGTTGATAGTGATTCATCTCTAAATTGTCTTGTTTCAAAAGCTTCTGTAAATGAATCCTCTCTATGGCACAGAAGGATGTGTCACATGAATTTCAAGACTATGAACAAACTTGTTAAAAACAACCTTGTAAGAGGTTTACCTTCAAAAGTCTTTTCATGTGATGATCATTGTGTTGCTTGTCTTAAAGGCAAACAGCACAAAACTTCTCATAAGACCAAAGAGTTAAATTCTGTTTCTTCTTGTCTCCAGTTACTGCATATGGATCTGTTTGGTCCTACAAATGTTATGAGTATAGGCAAGAAATCTTACTGCTTGGTTATTGTTGATGATTACTCCAGATTTACTTGGGTATATTTTCTAAGGACTAAGGATGAGACAAGTGGACTTATCAAATCCTTTATTCTAAGAATTGAAAACCAAACTAATCAAAGAGTAAAAGTCATTAGAACAGATAATGGAACTGAATTCAAAAATCTTGATCTAAACACCTTTTGTGAAGAAAAAGGCATTGAGAGACAATATAGTGCTCCTAGGACTCCTCAACAGAATGGTGTTGCTGAAAGGAGAAATAGGACACTAATAGAGGCTGCTAGATCTCTGTTGGCTGATTCAAAATTGCCAATTACCTTCTGGGTTGAAGCAGTTAATACTGCTTGTTATGTCCAAAACAGAGTTCTAGTGGTCAAGCAAAAGAACAAGACCCCATATGAGCTTTTAAATAAAAGAAAACCTTTCATTGGTTTCTTCAAACCTTTTGGGTGTCCTTGTACAATTCTCAATACCAAATCTCACTTAGGTAAGTTTGATAGCAAAACAGATGATGGATTTCTTGTTGGATATTCATCTCAGAGTAAGGCTTACAGAGTTTTTAACTCTTCTTCCAGAATAATTGAAGAAAGTGACAATGTCAAATGCAATGAGAATACACCAAATCCAATTGGGTCTGGTCCTCAGTGGCTATTTGACATTGACTCACTAACTAATTCTTTTGGTTTCAGTAGTGATGATTATACAGGAACAGGAAGTGGAGGATCAGGGACTACACAAGTCTCAGAAAGTATATCTAAATCTGTGATATTTCCCATACCCACAGTGAATTCTGTTGAAGACTGTGAAAAGGAATCATCTACTGGACCAAGTCAGAGTGAAGAAGAAACTAGAGATGAGGAGACTCAAGAAAATAAAGAATCAGAAGTGTCTTCTGAAAACACTTTAGTTGAGTTGCATGACTCTAATCTAGAGGCTGGACTGAATGAAGAACCTAGTCATAACACCAGAGTTCAAAAGAATCATCCTCCACAGCTGGTAATAGGAGATATCTCTTCTCCTATGATGACTAGACATCAAAGCAGGCTTCAAGAAATGCAAGATCAACAGCATACACTGCTTTCTTGTTTTCTATCCCAGCTTGAGCCTAAAAAGGCACATGATGCTATGAAAGAATCTAGCTGGATAGAAGCAATGCAAGAAGAACTGTTACAGTTCAAGCTACAAGATGTATGGGATCTAGTAGACCTTCCTAAAGGTCACAGAGCAATTGGCACAAAGTGGATTTTCAGAAACAAAAGAGATGAAAGAGGTATTGTCATAAGGAACAAAGCAAGGCTGGTGGCTCAAGGATATACTCAAGAAGAGGGTATAGATTATGAAGAAGTTTTTGCACCTGTGGCTAGGATAGAAGCAATCAGATTATTCCTAGCCTATGCTTCTTACATGAACTTCAAAGTCTATCAAATGGATGTAAAAAGTGCTTTTCTCTATGGCTCAATTGAAGAAGAGGTATATGTCTGTCAACCACCAGGGTTTGAAAACCCAAGCTATCCAGACAGGGTATACAAATTGAAGAAAGCTCTTTATGGACTGCATCAAGCTCCAAGAGCATGGTATGACACTCTGTCATCCTATCTCTTGGAAAATGACTTTGAAAGAGGAGTCATTGATAAGACTCTATTTATCAAGAGAAAGAAGAAGGATATCTTGCTGGTCCAAATCTATGTTGATGACATTATCTTTGGATCTACAAGAGACAACATGTGCAAGGAGTTTGAGGATCTAATGCATCAAAGGTTCAAAATGAGTTCCATGGGGGAACTTACTTTCTTCCTTGGACTCCAAGTTCAACAGAAGTCAGATGGCATCTTCATCTGTCAATCCAAGTATGTGCAGGACATTCTAACCAAGTTTGGTTTCTCAGAGTCAAAACCTGCCAGCACACCTATGGAAACACACAAGCAGATAACAGCAGATCTTGAGGGGGAGGATATGGATGTGCATCATTACAGATCCATGATTGGCTCTCTCATGTATCTCACAGCATCAAGGCCAGATATAATGTTTCCAGTCTGTGTATGTGCAAGATTCCAAGTTAGGCCAAAGCAATCTCACTTTCAAGCTGTTAAGAAGATATTGAGATATCTCAAAGGGCAACCCAGATTGGGACTTTGGTATCCTCATGACTCACCCTTTGACCTAATAGCATACTCAGACAGTGATCTAGGTGGAGCAAACTTGGACAGAAAATCTACTTCTGGAGGATGTCAGTTTTTGGGTGCTAGACTAGTTTCATGGCAGTGCAAGAAACAAACCACAGTGTCCACATCTACAACAGAGGCAGAGTACATAGCAGCTGCAAGTTGCTGTTCTCAAGTCTTATGGATTCAGAATCAAATGTTGGACTATGGGGTAACCTTTCTACACACTCCAATTTTTATTGATAATAGCAGTGCTATTAGCATTGTGAATAATCCAGTCAAGCACTCAAAGACAAAGCACATTGAGATCAGGTACCACTTCATAAGAGACTGTAATGAAAAGAAACTTATTCAAGTTGTAAAAGTTCACACTGATAATCAGTTTGCTGATCTATTCACTAAAGCTTTTGATGTGGGTAGATTCACTTTCTTGGTAACAAGTGTGGGAATGATCAACTCTGAATAATCCCCTTCTCAAAAAGTGGTTCTATACCTGTATATTATTTATTCTTGGTGTTACTAATCTTCTTTTTCAGGATATGCATAGCAGTACTCAGGGTTTTGCAAGTTTAAAGGAGTATTTTAGTTAATACTGCTTTCAGTTAATACTGCTAGTAGTTAATACTGCTTTCAGTTAATACTGCTAGTAGTTAATACTGCTAGTAGTTAATACTGCTTTCAGTTAATACTGCTAGTAGTTAATACTGCTAGTAGTTAATACTGCTTTCAGTTAATACTGATTTCAGTTAATACTGCTAGTAGTTAATACTGCTTTCAGTTAATACTGCTAGTAGTTAATACTGATTTCAGTTAATACTGCTAGTAGTTAATACTGCTCTAGGTTAATACTGCTTATGTTCCGAATAATATAAATACTCTTTGCCCGCCTAAAAGCTTATAACGACTCTCTGCATACTATTCACTTGCGCTCTAAACCCTTTCTTTCTCAAGTTCGAAGCTTTCAGGCACATTGTTCACTAAGATCAATGGCATCCATGGCATTCATCGACGAGCACAATGAGATCGCGATGCTACAAAAGCCAAAGCAAGCTGCAGGATTTCATCAAATTGTGGATTTCCTCAAGTCAAGCCATATTGCTCATGCTCTTACTGTATCTCCTACAATCTATATCGAGCATCAAAGACAGTTCTGGGCTAATGCCACCATTGTGGCTGAGAATGGTGTGCAAATGATCAAGACAAGAATCTGTGAACAATCACTAACAGTTACTGAAGAGGTTATTCGCATAAGTCTACGTCTAGACGATGCCTCTGGTAAAACTTCTATCCCAAACGATGAACTGTTCTCCAATCTTACAAGAATGGGGTATGGAGGCCCATTGGGTGTATTCAAATTCTCAAAAGCTAAATTTTCACCCCAATGGCGTTTCTTTGTCCATACTCTTATGCACTGTATCTCCAAAAAGACTACTGGATGGAGTGAGTTCAGCAGCACCATTGCTTATGCTTTGGTGTGCTTGGCCACTGCCAGAAAGTATAACTTTTCTAAAATGATTTTCAGTGATCTTGTCTCAAACATGGGAAACAAAAAGAGCTTCTTTATGTACCCCAGGTTTGTCCAAGAAGTTATTACTCATGAATTGACGGATATACCTCAACCTGTTTGGGTATATGTACCTAAACCCCCCAAAGGCAAGGTTTTCTCAAATATGAGAAGATCTGCTGGGACTCGGAAGGAGTTGACACCCCATTGTTCTCTACAATGATGGTGGTGTCCCAAACCAATGAAGGTATGGTAGCAGGGTCAAGGCCCCCATTAGACCAACCCACTGCTAGCCAATCCCAACCTTCCATCTCTACATCAATTCCTCAGTCTCTTCTTGATAAACCAACTTCACCAATCACCCAAACTTATCAAAGAAATCAGGTAAAGAAGGCTCCTTCCCTTCTTGTACCATCACCCACTCAGCCTTTAAGCCCTCTATTGGAGCATTCTCCAGTAGAGAATATCCAACGGGAATCCACAAGGGTGTCTCCCAACCCAAAGGAGGTGCTCTCTGAGGAGGAGGTAGAGCATATGGGTACTGAGGTTGCCACTACTTCTGCTAGCACAGAGAAGGACAGTGGTACCATAAATAAAACCTCACCCATGGCAACTTTGAATGAGCAATCATTCAAAGGTCCCTGGTGCCAAGAAACCAAGGGGGTGGATAGTGCTTATGCTAGGCAGAAGACTTTCACTACAAAAAGATCCAATGATCCTTCAAAAGAGGGTAACACCTCTGGAGAGGGTGAGGACAGATATACTTACTATGAATTGATGGAAACAATGGGGAACATCAATCAAGATGTTCTCAAACAAGGCAAAGAAATTGAAGAAATGAAGCTAGTCATTCTGTCACAACAAGTACAGATTGCTAAGCTGAAGAAGATGGTGATCAGTCTGGTACAGAGGAAGAAGAGAAAGCAATTCCAACTAAGGAGAAGGAAAACTGAGAATGATGCTCCCAAAAAGGGGGAGATCAACATGGAAGAAGCCACAAGAGAGGGGAAGCTTGATGGAGAGAAATTTGATGTTGAGGGGGAGCAGGAAGCAGAAACAGAAAGAGATTCAGTGCCAATAGAAACACAAGAAGCAGCAGAAATGGTTACTACTGCTGACATAAATAAAGCAGCAGAAACAGTGAAAGAAGTATTAACAGATCTTGAGATTGCAGAAACCTTACTTAAAGCCAAGAATGATACTCCCAAGGTCACTTCAAAGACCAAAGGAGTAATCATCAAAGATCAAGGTGAAGTGATCAAGAAAGATAACAGTAAGAAGGCAATGAACAAAGACAAAGGAAAAGCAAAAATGGTGGAATCTGCTCAACCAATCAAAAAGCAAAGGTTGGTTGAATCAGATGAAGCCTTAGCCAGGAAGATGCAAGAGGATATTGAAAAGGAAGAAAGAGTTCAGATGGAAAAGGACAGGGAGATGGCAAAAGCTCTAGCTGCTGAACTGAATGAAGCTTATCAACTGAGTCTGGCAACTGAAATTGCACAGAAGAAAGCTGCAACTATGAAGAAATCAGCGGTAGTAAAAGCAGCTACAAAGAAGAGAAAACCCTCAAAGACATTCCTAGGTACCCAAGAGAGAAACAAGATGATTATATTTCTCAAAGGTGCTGTAGGAGTCAAAAAGGAGATGTTCTCCAAAATGTCTTTTGAGAAGATTAAAGAGCTGTATGATTCAGAGATGTTAAAGCTGCAGGGGAATGAAACTGCAAGGGTGGAGATGGAGAAGAGGATGAAAGAAAGTAATGATCTTCTGATACAAAAGCCCTTTCCAGATGAGCAGGAAACACCATCAAAGAAAGAGGCTACTCTGGGAGAAAGTCTAAGGACTTTAAAGAGAACAAAGATGATGGCTAGGAGAAAGTCAATCAAGAAGCCTAGAATAGCTGAAGGAGAGGCTGAGAAGGTTGCTGAAGAAGAAGGGGCACCTGAGTCATCTAAACAGAAAGAGCCATCAAACACAGATGATGTAAATTTGTATATGGTAGTGATGGACAAAGTGCCTGAACCAATTTCAGCAGAACCTGTAGGAGTAAAGCCTCCTGAGGTCATTCTCTGGGATACATTGACAGTGGATGGAAAGGAATACATAAGGATAAAAAGGAAGGATGAAAAGTATGAGGTGTTCAATACTTGGGCAAAGATTGTAAGAACATGCTCTAGGTCAGATCTTGAAGAGATGTTTGAGATAGGAATGAAGTTGTATGCAGATATACTGAAGGCTCCAGGGATTTCAATTACAAAACTGGTAATGGAGTATCTGTGTATGATGTTCAAACCTGAAGTAGTAGAGCATGTGATCAAGAATGTATTCAAGTCAGTCAACAGTTGGACTCTATATGAAATTAGTGGAGTATATACAGTGACTTTGGATTTAAATCACACTGAATACTTCCTAGTGGATAGAGTGTACAATCATAGCAGATTGAAGCTTCATGCCATGCTGAAGAAAAAGTTAAGATGTGTTCCAGATTCAGAAATGGCTAAATACTTGATTCAAAGAACAATTAATCAGAGTTTGGGATTGGATGCAAACACTGGAATTTAGGCCATGATAGAGTTTTTGGAGCATCTTGAAGAAAATTTGAAGAACTTGACTTCTCTTCCTAAAAGTCAAGTTAGGGGGAGATTATTGGGAACTGAAGAATTCATCAAGTATGGTTAATGCTGCTGGTTCAAAGTTACTACTGCTAGAAGACTTAAAGGTTAATACTGCTGAGTGTTACTACTGCTAGTAGAATTAATACTGCTAGTGGTTAGTGCTGCTTGGTAGTTAATACTGCTCAGAGTATTAATGCTGCTTATGATTAATACTGCTTATATGATGAAGATTCGCATGAAAGGATAACAGCTGGATAATCTGAAGATATACATGGAAGCTTAGAGATATACATGGAAGATATACTGAAGATATTTTATTTATTGTAATTATATTTTTATTCAGTATATGTACAGATTTGATAGAGAGATTAATAAATTAATTCTAAGTGTTAGTTCTAGAGAAAAAATCAACCTCAAGGCATAGATCCTAATTCTAGAGAAGTAGAATTCGTGTTGGTGAGCCTGTTCATCAATATTGAGGTTGAGTGTGTAATCTTGTAACTTCAAAGCATTCAATACAAGTTTACAGTTTGTTATTTATATTTACTATGTTGATTTACTGTTTCATTGAATATCAAAGTGTTATTCCGCAAACTTCTTTGATATTGTTTCTGAGAATTATTTCTTGTTGAGAATTCGATCCTGACAGAGTATTGGGACTTGATCGAGACAGTCGTTCTTGCAATATATAGAACTGAGTTAATAGCAAAACAGAAGGCAAGAATAGGGGCACTACGACTTAAGGATCTAAAGGTGAAAAAAGTATATTTTTCAGGCATATTGATTGCACCATCATAGAGACGATTTCTAATGGAGAAAGTTTCAAGATCATTTGGGAGTCTATGAAATAGAAGTGTCAAGTGTCAACACGAGTCAAAAGAGATAGATTATAAGCTTTGAGAAGAGAACTTGAAGTATTGTGGATGAAAGAAGGGGAGATTGTGGACGAGTTTACATTCTCGAACAATGAACAACATGAAGATTCATGAAGAAAAGGTGGAACAGATAACCGTCATTCAAAAAATATTACGATCAATAACTCTGAGATTCGAATATCTGGTATGTTCAATGGAGGAGTCAAATGATTTAATTCAAGTTATCGGAGGTGGAGGTGGCCACCGGTAGTGGTGACAACAATATATGGGCATTGGTAGATTTGTAACTTTTTAATTCAATCTCATCCTTGTCCCATCTTGTTCCACTTATTTTGGTGGAACAAAAAAAAACCTTTTTCGTCACACCTAATCCCTATCCTATGTCGCACCAAACATGGAGCATTGAGTCCCATGTCATGTCAAATGTGGTATAGTGAGTTTTGTATTTTTTTTTTGTCTTGTTCCACGTACCAAACACAACCTTAAGATGAGATATGCCACTAGTCCACTACTACTATTACTAGCAATGGAAGTCCCTATAACACCCTAAAATCTGGAAAAGAGCTACTAATATAAAATTTTTAAAACACATCAATTAAAGAATAAATCCCTCTCTAAAGGTCAACATATGAATACTTATAAAGGCAGTTAAAAGATTCACACTAACAACTGTAAACCAAACCTTACACAAATTACATGTTAGGGATGTGTGTAATTAAAACCCCATAACAGTTGTAATCTCCAAAGTATAGAAGACGTCTCCAAATAACTAAATTATTTTCATTCCTCTAATAGCTCCAAACTTTTAACGGTGCCGCTAGTACCATTTCCCAACGAAGACATGATGCACATGCCAACAAGAAAAAGTGTTAGGCTTAACGCCTAGTTTTCACCTCAATTAACAAAATGGTAATATGAAATAATGTTGTTTAAATCATAGTTTCCCAGATGAAATAAATTTAACATAAAAGCAACATCTTCATAACCCATCATTTTCGTGATGAAAACTCAATGACCAAAACCCCATTTTAACCTAAAGCCCACGAACAATACTCACCGAAAACATGAATAAGGTTAAATATTTAAATACTAAAAACATAAATAAAACTCTATTATCTAGATAGGTTCCAATATACAAAAACCATAAATTATGGATACACTTCATACCCAAAACAACACAAAAACATGGATAAACACTATCCAAAACAACACCTTTCGATAATGGGGGAGACCCATACCCATCGAATGTGGCGAACACAAAGAATTCGTACATCAACATTATTGAGTTTCTCTCAAGGTCAATGGGTGGCGTATACAACTCTACTAAGTACCACCGCAAGACCCAAGCTCCATATACGACTCCAACGAGTACTAATGCAAGCTTCAACTCCGTATATAACTCCAACGAGTACCACCATAAGCATTATGGTGGCCATGATTACCACTCATTCTTTAGATGAGCCTCACCCACAAAAAAGTCAACAGTCTCACTATATGACTCAATATGAGTACCACTGCAAGACCCTAACTCCATATACGACTCATACGAGTACCACAAGTTTTCCCAATCATTGACTTGGTGATCGCTCACTAGAAATTATAGCGTGAACATAAAAATTTCTCACTTAAACGACAAACATCGACCCATTGTTCCTGATGTCCGACTCTATGCAAGTTCACTTCCGCAATACCAAATGGCATCGACAACTCATAGGTCTTGGAGTCTAACTCTACATGAGTCTATCTTTGCAATACCTAAGATGACATCATATGACTCATATGTCTATGGATCTAATTCATTACAGTCTAACTTACTTGAATCCAATTGAATGACCAACCACTCAAAACATGTAATTCTCAAATAAATATGCAAAAAATGTAAATCATGCCTAAAGCTCAACATTGAACAACTTAAATCGGACAATTGTCTGCAACCCAAAGGAGCCAAAATTAAGCCAATAACTCCATGCTTATTTGACTACTCAAATAAAAGTCAGTATAAGCAATAAAATGCACTTAACCAATATTTATGCAAACACATGCTCCAAAAATATGATTAACTCCAAAACCCATCATTAGTTGGATAATCATTTCCAAGTGAAATCATACCATTTATATTTCCAAAATGCGCCATAACATAATAATATGCATTTTTCAAAAGGTTTATAAAACCAAATACAAAAAAATGCATTAACATTGAATAATCTCCATTTATACAATAAATCATCAAAAGAACCCACTCTTATGATTTATTTATCAAAATGTCTAAAACCCCCAAATATATGCATTTCACAAAATTTATAAAATCAAATGTACCAAATTTGTAAATCTCGTCAAATAATCAACACATGAGACTTAATGTGATTTTGACATACTTACTCGATGATGATGGTTACAACACCAACCTTGGTAATGATTTGTAAAAACTCACTCGTGGTTCCTTGATCGTGGCAAGATGTAAGAAATGCCCACAGTTATACGTGAGACATCCAAGATCTCTAACAACATTGTTAACATTGTGGAGATTATTGACAATGCTTGATTTGGCGAAAGATACTTGATCAAATGAGTGAAAAAATGATGTTTCTATTGTCGAAGAGAAAGGTGTCATCCAGTGTGCACGATGATCATTTACAGAAATGTTCTTATTATTTGGCAAAAAAGTAGACGGGAATTACTTTCAAGTGTCAAACTCCTTCTCGAAAGGAGAATATACTTGATTTGGTGCATTCCGATGTTTGTGGTCCTATGAAGACTAAGGGTGGTTGCTCATACTTTGTCACATTCATCAATGATCACTCGAAAAAGGTATGAATTTATACCTTGAAGTCTGAAGATCAAGTATTATATGTGTTTAAGTAGTGTCATGCCTTAGTAGAGAGACATATTGAGAAGAACGTATAATGAAGGTGAATACATTGGGCCTATTGATGCTTATTATAGAGAACAATGTACTAGACACTAAAAGACTCCTCCAAAGATAGTGAGTCAGATGTTTGCTCTCACATGCAGGATTGTCATGTTCCTTTTGGGTGAAGCTTTGAATATGGTGGTATATGTTATTAATCTAACCCATTGTGTTCTTTTGAATTTTATGTTCCTAAAGGTTTCTAAGCAACTCAACCCATTAGCACTGGTGAGGTTTCCCTTTGGGACAACCTAGTTGCCTAAATCCCAATATCAAAGCCTTTCGCACGAGAAAGTCCTTGATCAAAACCATATTGGCCAAAAGAGACTTCTCCTGAACCGTTCCAAAAAGCTCTGGTGGCTTGCTACATAAAAAGGTCTTGTATGAGGAAGTTTTTCCAGCACGTCTAGCGTTGGCAACGACATGCTCCTCTGTTCTAGTTACATTTTTGGTGCCATCGAAACCCACCACATCATTCTCAGTGATAGTTTCATGTCTCTAATTGTTGGAATCTCCTCCCTCTAATAATTTCATTATCCTCTCTTCTTGCCGCTCCATAGCCGAATTCATTAATCGTACGACGCTAGTCAAAAGCTCAGTCTGAGGGTTTACCTCTTGAATATTTGGGTTTGTGGAACCCAAAGCCACTCGTTGTATGTACTCTGGTCCCCCGCCCAACAGTGGTGGTTACCGTGGGGTAGTGCATTGTTGGCTCCAACAGTTTGATTTGGAGTAGACATGCTCGCCTCTTGGTCATTCCCTTGCATCTGTGGTCTTCTTCGCGCATGTACCATCTCCAACTAATGCACACGAGTGGTGGGTTTATCATGTACCATCTCTAACTAATATATATATAGTTTCATGCCTAGACTTAAATTATGAATATATTAGATTACACCAATACTAGCACGACAATTAAAGTGTACTATTACATTCGTCAATCATCGCAATAACGGTAGAGTCAAGCATTCTCATGTAACTATATATTCATAATAACATTAGCTAAATGAAATTATGAACACATTATACATAAGAATTCTCGTTACCATCATCACAGCTCTTCACTAGTGCATTTTCGTCGACATTATTTCTACCTATATCTCATCAATCGAAACTTAAATCTCAGCTTAAGTTTAGGCATCTTAATTCATACCTAGTTTACTTAAACTAAAACTTTGATACCAACTTGTAACAACCCTAAATTTAGAACTTCTAAATCATTTAAATACATAACTTAAATAACGAAATACCTAGGGTTTGCAAAAGATAGAAAACAAGAAATGTATCATATTTTTAAACGAGATCGAGTGTTACTAAAACCATCAAATATGTTATCTTCCAAAAACCGGATAACGTCTCTAAAGCCATCCTACCGGATCCTCTACAAAGCTCCAAGCTCGGCTCAGATCCCACTAAGTACTTATATTCATGTCGATAGGAAAAAGTGTTAGGCTTAACGCCTAGTGAGTTAAAGTAGTTTTCATCATATAAAACATAAAATGGTTAAAACGAATATTTTCCTACCCATTCATTTAAAACGTAAGTCAAAAAGGATTATATTTGCAAAGCTCTCATTTTTCCAATCCGAGCACCCGTTTTAGTTAAATAGTCAATATCCAACTCCCCCAAAATGTGCATAATGCGCAAACTCCAATAATTAGATATATAAATAAAATGATATACTTAGAACATCGAAAGCATGGGCAACAAAGCACCCGAAAACTGCACCTTTCGATGACGGGGGAGTCTCGATTCCATTGAATGTAGTGAGAACATAAAGTTAAGCCACTTATAAACATTCTCGAGTTTCACCTAGGCTATGGATCCCCGTGTACGACTCCATTGAGCACCACCACAAGATTCCCACAATGAACCAAGTGTCTACCTGACCTCTAGATGAGTCTCAGCATAAAAGCCACTAGTCTCCATATACGGCTCCAATGAGCACTACCGCAAGATTTAGCCCTATATACGACTCAACCGAGTACCACCGCAAGCTTACTACCCATGACTTGAGAACCACTTACTAGACTTAAGTGTGGACATCAAACTCCATGATTAATAATAAACAGACTCCTATATGCCTATGGATCCAATACATAACAATCTAAAATTACATGACACCAATTGAATGACTAAAGCACTCAAAACATGTAATATCCAACAAATATGCAATAAATTCATTATACGTCCAAAGCTCTATATTGAGCTATAAACTTCGAACAAATGTCCTAAAGCTTCTTTGAGAACAAATCAAGCCAAAAGGCCTCGTAAAACACTTGACTATTTTAATAAAGCCAAATGTAAACTACATAAGCCGAAAAGACATATTTTCCAATATTTAACAAATACATGACACCTATAACATGAATATGTCCATAACCGACACTTCATCAAAGCATAATGGCCCAAAGGCCCAAAACCATATGGTTTGTATTTTCCAAAATCTCCATCAAGCCAAAGAATAACCAACCTCAAGGGTTTATACATTTAAGGTCCAAAAAGGATTAAAGTGCCAACATCAAAACACATAAATTGGGTAAAATCCCATAACAACCCTTGACTCTCAATACGGTTAATTAACACTTCAACTCGACCAACAAATCCACTGAAAAAACATTTTAAACCCAATTTACCCTTGTTAAGAGTTATAACCTTACTTTGCCAACTTCTCTAAATATCTAACAAATCACATTTAGTTGATTAAATATCTTTTGATATCTCAAAACACCCAATAAAGCATTATAAATCATCTACAAAGATTTGATAACCCAAATATACTCAAATACACAAATATTCAAAAAATCCATCAAATATGAAGTGAACTTATGGGAATATGTTCAAAAGCCTAAAGATATTTTGACATGTATATAGTTTTGCAAAGCAACTAGAACTCACTTTGCTAGATTTATGCTAAAAATCTAGGTTTTTCCCGAAAACTTGATCTTCCTTTGGTGAAGACTTGAAACCTTCTAGTGAGCTCTCTAAATATTAGATTCAGTGCTCCCATAAGGTTTTCTTTACCAAAAAAGTCTCCCAAGATTACACAAAAATCAAAGGTATAAATAAGAGATGAAGAACATCAAAGCCCTAGCTTTTTGGATAAAAAGATGAGAAGATTAACTTAACCATAAACCCTTGTGATCAAACCAAAATCTTCAATCCTCTTCTATCTATACTTGAAGAGCTTCAAAAATCGAGTATCTGGGCTCAAGAATCACCAAAATGGGATTAAGGATGCAAAATATATGACCAAATGAAGAAAGACCACAAAAATCACGATTTAAACCTCCTGCGGCCTTGCCCGCAACTTGAGCTCGCATGGCAAGTTGCTCGCCTCTCATAAGCATGCCACAGTAACTTACGCGGCCTGAGCCGCGACCCAGAGCACCAGGTCGTGGGGCTCTGATTTTTGTCTTATTCTGTCGTTTTTTGCGCCTGATTCGTCTTCGATGGTTCTACTATAATCCGTACATAAATTCTTATTAAATTGTTTTTCCTAAAGGTCAAACGGCTCCCGAATTGTAAAGGAGAAACTCCAAAATTATGAGTGTTACATAAAACTCTCAAAATTATGTTTTGATACCAACTTGTGACACCCCAAAATTTGGAAAAGAACGACTAATTTAGAACTTCTATAATACATCGGTTAAAATACAAATTCCTTTCTGAAGGACATCATTTGATTATCTACAAAGGAAATTTAAGATCTAACACCAACAATTTACAAACCAAACCTTAAATAAAGCTTAGGTTAGGAACGACTATTACTAAAACTAATTAACAATCACTATCTCCAAGGTAAAGAAGATGCCCCCATATAACTAAATATTTCTCGTGCCTCTAACTAGCACTCATCTTTTCAAAAGTGTCGCTACTACCATTCTCACCAAGGACATGATGCACATGTCAACAAGAAAAAAATGTTAGTCTTAAAGCCTAGTGAGTTCAAGCAGTTTATACTTTAAATTTAGAACAATGAAACTAGGTGAACACTCTTGAAATAACGATTTCCCCATGTGGAAACATAGTTAGAAAATACATGACACCTTCAAAATAGTGTACCCTTTACACAATTACTAAAAAAGACAAACACATGAAGGGGGAGACCCGCTTCCATCTGTAGTGGAACACAAAATTAGGCCATGTATCAAAGTTATCGAATTACACCTTAGATTCATTGATTTTAGTGGACACTATACCAACCGTCACCTTAAGTCCTCAATACCTTTAGTTTCTACTCCACCATATTTCACCTCAAGGTCATAGTAATCTTTACTACACATCTCTTCGAGTGTCACCTTAAGAATAACAAATCTTAGTGCCCGTTCGTTCTCTAGTTGAGTGTTACCTCAAGGTTCCCATTCGACCTTTAGTGTATACTCATTACATTCAAGATAGGGACCTCAAACTTCCTACTTGACAACATAGAGCAATCATCCCTCGTACATAATGGTTAAAACAACATCACCACAAACTTGACAAATTATAAAATGGCAGATGAAACACACCCAAAAACATGTATACTCCAAGTAATTATGCAATTATAAACATCTAATGTTCACAAACACAAATGGACACCTAAAAGTTGAGCCAATCCCAACACAACTTTTTACATGGTTAAAAATCAACCAAAGACTCCAACCCAAGGGACTCACGTCTTAAAACGTCAAATAACCCAAAAATACATAATTCTCAATAATTATACAAATAAATGTGTAAAATGCCCAAATGGGTCAAATAAACAGCCAATGATTATGAAAATCCCAATTATCTATTGCTTATGGTTCAAAAATCACCAAATATTCACCGATACATGTTTTATCATTTAAGAAATCCAAATATTCAATGAATATGCATTTTACCACAATATAATGCAATTCATGTATCAAAGTATGAAATGAGTCAAGAGACCATCATGTGCTGTGATTAGGCCTGAAAACGAACTGAACGATCACAAACAAGGGCTTGTTCATGTTCGTTCATTTAAGTTAAACAAACGAACATGAACAGTAAACAAACAAAAATTCTAGTGTTCATGTTCGTTCGTTAAGGAAATAGGTATGTTCGTGTTCGTTCAATTAAAATTGAAAACGAACATAACAAAACTTGAACAAAGAGAAGGTGCACCCCTTTATAGGGTGTTCCTACGAAATCCTTTAACTAGCCCAAACCATTAGTCTAAAGCAACTAGGCTCAAGCAAGAAGGCCATAAAAGCCACCGGTGCAAGAATGCATTAGAAATGAGTGAGGTCTACACACACACACACACACATATATATACATACGAGTAAAGAGCCAAAAAAAACTTAAGGCACCGATGTGGGATGGGAGAAAATCTCCCTTTTCACTTATCTTCTCACGCTGATTAGTAAACATATAGAGGTATCCCACATCGAAATCTAAAAGGAAAAAATAGGTGTAGAAGCAAGTATACAAGGGAAGGGGATGTGAAAGTCTAAGAGCATCAGTTTTAATTAAACTATTTTTGAAAAATGTGAACTTTTTATTGTTAAACCTTTTAAATATTTAATTGTTAATTAATTATTATCAATAAACGAACGTAAACGAACATTAACAAACATAAATGAACGAAAGATACCTTTTTCATGTTCGTTCGTTTAATTAAATGAATGAAAAAACTTTTTCATGTTCGTTCGTTTATTAAATAAACGAGCATAAACGAACTTCCCGCCGAACGGTTAGAATAACGTTCGGTTCGTTTACAGCCGTAGCTGTGATAAACTATCAAGAGACAAAATAATAAGATTTATAATTCAAAAATATCCAACAACCCAAGAATAAGTATTTTCCAAATCATTATGAGACCAAATATACCCAAGGTGCAATAAACCCAATAAATACCAAAAAGGGTAATAAATCACAAGAAAGCATTTGTAGACTTAAATCAATAGATTTTTTTGACATATACATAGTTTTCACAAAACAACTTGAAGTTCACATTGCTAGATTAGGTTACACCTAGTTTCCAAACCCAAGACTAGCTTCCAAAAGTGAAGATTTGAAGACCACAAGCAAAGCTCCCCACGAAAGCATCTCAAGACCACCATCCAATCCAAAAGACACCAAGTATTAACACGAGATTCGAACTCACAAAGTTCCCAAAATATATATAAAAAATACCCAAAATTATTACCTCTTCACGATCTTGAAACCTTCCACCATAGATCTTCAATCTCTAAGATGCTTCCTCCATTTGCCCCAAAATTAAGTCCAAAGAGCCAAAATCACCCAAGATGAGAGAAAAAGGGAGAAGATGGATAAATGAGGTAAACCCTTAAGAAAATCTACTTTATATCGAAAACATAAGGTCTATGCAACCTTGCCTGTGACCTGAGGTTGCGTGACAAATCACCTGCGTCACACCATCCCACACAGAGGCTCATACAACTTCGGCTATGGCTAAGGCCGCAAGCCAAGCAACCCGGATCGCCACTCAATACCACGGTCTTACACGACCTATGTTTGCACGTCGGGTCTTGTGGTCCTCTTTTTTGCACCAATATCTCAACTTTGATCCCCAAACATGCATAGGTGCATAACGCCATAGCATCTGAGATTAATAACTAATTTCAACATCCAAAGAAGCTACAATAGCTCGAAACGAAGGTTTTCAAAGTCAATGGTGTTACAGGTGAAAGGGTAGATATGTGAGACTTAAAATCTCGTTCTAAAGAGCATGTAGGTTCGAGTCTTCTTCAAGGCATTATAATAAGAATGCTCATTGAATGAACAATTCTCAAAGAGCTCTTATAGCAATATTTATTTTCTCTGAACTCTCTTAGAATAAATTCACTAGCAAATCATAAAATCTTGGTCATATCTTCTATCTAATGAATGAGGAGTCTACTTTAAAATCTTCCGCCCTGCACGTTGAAAATGAAACCTTTTCATTTAATGGATTTTTTTAATTATCGGGAATTGATATAAATTATAATTTAGTTCAAGTAGTATGATAATGAAGTTATCATGAAAATTTAAGATATATGAGTATGATTTATACAGACAACAAAAATAGGAATGGTATTGAATCTCTTATGTAATCAAAATAAAAAATATTCTTTAAAATATTCATGTTTGATGTAAAATATAGTTCAATACTTTAAAGGGGAAAGATCTAGAGAGAACTTAAAAAAAATAACCAAAGAAGCACATAAGGTGGATGAAAAGTAAATCAAAAATGGATGTTAAATAAAATATAATAAAGTGATAAGTTTTTGGTGTAATTTATTTCGCTCTATTTTTTGTTGAATTTCCCTAATTTTCACTTTGGGAAATATTTGTATTTTAAAAAAAGGGTGGTTATAACCATCTTTTTAATCACATTTGTTGGTCATCTCACTATAGCGGTTTGGATGAGTTCTTCTGTTCTTTCTTTTTTCAGGGTTCTCTCCAATCTCATCCCTTGGAGATGTTTTATTGTTTGTAATATTTTTGAATCAAAAAACAAATTCTGATATTTTAGGAGATGCCTTAAAAGATCATATCATCCAAACAAGAAATATGAACCGGAAAAGCATTGTTTTTTGTAAAGATAAGAGGTTGGGTTTTGGGAGAGGGGCATTGCCATGATGATTTAGTTGGCTCAAGAGAGTTCTTTTACGCTCACTATAGAGTATGGGCAAAAGCAAAATTCATGTTCACAATAGTTGATTTTTGTATATATAGATCGGTGGGATATAAAAATTGTAAATGGATATATTAATAGATCTTTACCTATAGGTTATTTACTGAACACTTATCAGGTAAGTGTTTATTGGATGTCACTTACCTTATCGGGTGAGAATGGCAATGATTGATAAGATTACCTTGTAAGAGACATAACAATGATCGAGAATCTTACCCGGTAAGTGACAGAGATGTTGGCTTTGATTTACTTATTTTCGGCCCATGAGAAATAGTGAAAATACCCCAACAATAGTGGCTCGATACAATCTATATATTTCCTTGTATCCTAGGTTTTATATCATAAGAAAAAGTCTACAAAATACAAAAGTGACAGAGAAGAGAAAAAGTTCGGTTGCACTTTTCGGGCAAGCGCAATTGCGACATTTCATCTATTCCAGAGTTTGAACTGTTGGATTATCGTAATTTTTGGGAAGTAGCTTCATGACATCTTTATATACATTCTCAATGGTGGAGATCGGTTTTGGAGGTTCGGAAGTCATCCTTTTGTTGTTCGACATATTGCAGTATTTCTAGGTGATATTTCTTCTACTTTTTTTTTGGTTTGATTTCATACTTCTTGATGACTTGTTCCAAGAGTATGATAAATGTTGAATGCCTCTAGTTTTATCTAGATAATACTTTTTATTGTTTATTGGTGGCCTAAGGGTCCCGTGGTTTTACTCTCTTCTTAAGAGGTTTCCACACTAAAATTTGTCTTTATGTGTATGCTTTGTTTATTGCCTATTTCTGATTTTGGTGGTTGATTATCATTGAATTTAATATAGCCTATCTGTTTGCATCATCAAAGGTTCATATAAGTCGGGAAAGTTTTGTCATATGAGGGTTTATTTTTGCATTTGTCGTTATCATGATGTATTTCCCATCAGAGTGGTGTCAGAGCTTTTAATTATTGTTTTGGGTTAGACTTGTTTGAAAGATGGATGCTAATACAACTAGGATGATAAATCTAAATGGTTCTAATTATCATGTTTGGAAAGGAGAGATGGAAGACCTTGTTTATGTGAAGGATTATTATTTGCATGTCTTTTCAAACCAACTAACCTGAGAATAAAACAGATGCAAAATGGAATATTTTGCATAGACAGGTTTGTGGGTATATTTATCAGTAGATAAATGATAATGTTTTGAACCATATTAGTGGGGAGGCTCATACTAGTACTTTTTTCAACAATATTTAGTAGTTATATGCTCGAAAGACTGGGAATAATAAGTTGTTCTTAATTAAAAAGATGATCCAACTTAAGTACCATGACAGAACTTCTATCACTGGTCCTTTGAATGCATTTCAGGGGATTATTAATTAGCATGCAAGAATGGCTATAAAGTTTGAAGATGAATCCAACGCTTATGGATCCTTGATACTTTACTTAATTTTTGGGAGACTTTTAGGACATCGTTGTCCAACTCCGACCCTGATGGTGTTATTTATATGGAATTGACTAAAGGTAGTATTTTGATGAGAACGAAGTCTTAGGCTTCCAATTCACAATCAGATGTCTTGGTCACAAAAAGGAAAGGGAGAAGTCGAGTAGAGGTCCGAGTAATAGAGGTAATCATCGGGCGAATTCGTAAGAAAAGTTTGTTGATTTTGAGTGTTCCATTATGGTAGGAAAGGGCACATGATACAGATCTGCAAACAGTTAAAGAAGGAAAACAAAAGGGACATTCACAATAATCAAAAGAGCAATCATAAGAAAGATGACGGTAGTAACAACAATGTTGGAGTTAATATCACCATTGATGTGTTTTTTCGTTGTTGTGATGATGATATGGTCAACCTGCACATGATGATCCGATTTGGGTTGTTGATAGTGGTGCTTCATGTCATGTTACGTCATGAAGAAACTTTTATTCATCTTATACACTAGGTTACTACGCCATAGTTAAGACGGGTAATAATGATCTATTAAAGATTGTTGGAATTGGCGATGTTTCTTTAAAATATGATACTGGGATGGAATTGGTTTTGTGGAATGTAAAACATGTCCTAGATATGAGACTTAATGTGATTTCTACATGATTACTCGATGATGATAGTTAAAACAACAACTCTGGTAATGGTTTGTGGAAAATCACTCATGGTTCCTTGATCGTGGCAAGAGGTAAAAAATGCCCAAAGTTATATGTGACACATCCAAAGATCTCCAACAACAATGTTAATGTTGTGGAGAATATTGACATGACATATTTGTGGCATAAGAGACTTGGTCACATGAATGAGAAAGGATGTCTCTTTTGTCGAAGAGAAATGTGTTATCCGGTGTGCACAATGTTCATTTAAAGAAGTGTTCACTATTTGGCAGGAAGTAGGCTATAGTTTCTTTCAAGAGCCAGTCTCCTTCGAGAATATACTTGATTTTTCTAAGAGTATAAATTATCCCTTGCCTTTACAATGCAAAGATCCCTCTACTTATACAAGAGTTGCAGAGCTAATTATGGCTGAGAATGGGGAGCCAATTAGGGTAAAGAATATTTACTTGCCTAATCTAAATATATACAATATTAATTATGTATAATACACCCCCGCAGTCTTAGCAGAAGGTTCTCGAACGCTGAGAGTGTTTCGAAAGTCATGGAAGAGTATACATGGAAGTCCTTTGGTAAAGATGTCTGCGATTTGAGACCATGATGGGATGTTAAGAACTCAAACTTGACCACTTGCTACTTTTTCTCGTATGAAATTGTAACACCCTCAAATTTGGTAAGATCAACTAATTAAAATTTCGATATAATATCAACATAAAGAACAAAACTTCCTCCTAATTCAAAATCAGTATACCTCAAGTTAAAACTCTACAACTATCCTCAACAAATATAAACTCCAATAATACACAAGGACTAAACCGAAGTCGGGTGTTACTTAACCTCAAACACAAGTTGCTCTTCCCAAAACAAATGCGGAAGACTTCAACAAGCTAATCACTCCCCGAGACGCAACTAGCACTCCTCTCTTCACAGTGTCACTAGGACTATTCCCAATCGGAACATGTTGCACATGCCGACAAATAAAAAAGGTTAGGCTAACGCCTAGTGAGTTCAAGAGTTTTCAACATGAAGAAGTATATCGTTGAAAAGAAGGAATGCAATTTAAATCATAATCTTTCAAAATGATATGCCTCAAATATGAAAACAACTCGTTTTCCAATAATATACATTTTAGGCGAAGGAAACATCAATTTAAACCCTTTCCAATCCAAACTATTTTAAGGACGAAGATCCCAATATAAAACGTTCTTTCGTAAATTAAATACAACCCAAAACTTACTCAAAATGAAAATATAAATCGAACTCCCAATTTATGAAACACGGATAAAACTTTATATCCCAAAACACCCAAAACATGGGTGAGGCGTAATACTCTACCCATAAACCAAGGATAAAATTAATATAAACAAAACGTCACCGAAAACATGGATAATAAACTCAATACCCAAAACAACACCTTTCGGTGATGGGGGAGACCCGAATTCCATCGAATGTGGCAGACACACAAAGTTAAGTCATTTATCAATGTTCTCGAACTTCACATAGAGCCATAAGATCCCTAAATGACCCTAGTGTCTACTCGACCTGTAGATGAGTGCCACCACAAAAGCCACAAGTCCCCGTATCCGGCTCACCATGGGCACCACCGCAAGACTTAACTCTGTATACGGCTCTGCAAAGCACCACCGCAAGCTTCCATAAAAACATGACTTGGGGACCACTCACTAGACTTCAAACGCGGACACTAATATTCCACGATAAGCAACCAGATTGGATTACACGGGCATCGAGTTCAACCACCCACGATCTATACCTCGATCCCTTCACTAAAGGTTACACGGTTATCGAGTTCAACCACCCACGATCTATACCTCGAGTTCCCGCTAGCCATAAACAACTTCCCATCCTAAAACGGGGACATTAAACCAACCAACTGACTCATATGCCTATGGATCCAATGCATTACAGTCTAAAACGTTACATGACTCCAACGAATGAACTAACGTATTCAAAACATGTAACTCTCAAATAAGTACACCATATGTCCAAGGCTCCTTAACGAGCTATTAAGAATTGAACGAATACCCCAAATACTGATCTGAGTATAAATCAAGCCCAAAGGCATAATAAATGTTTGGCTAAAACACGTGAGCCAATATGGTTACGTAGACCAAATACAATTTTTCCCAAAAATTTCCGTCTCTCAAATCACAATTGGCCTTCGGCCCAAAACCAAAAAGTTTTACAATTTCTAAAATGTTCGCAAAGTCGGGAACTACCAAAATCAAAGGACTCACACATTCGTACTTTCAAAATGTTCCATTACATGAATGATGCATATTTCCAACAAACACTAAAGGTGTATTTTGACCCAAATAATCTTCATTTATGAATAAATCATCAAAACACTTTCATTCATGACTTATTTATCAATATGCCCAAAAATCCCAAATGTGGCTGTTTTACAAGGTTTATAAAATCAAACACCTCAAATAATCAAAACCCATCAAATAACTCAACAAGTGATAATTTCATGTAAAACACATAAACACTTTAAAATGGACATTTTTGGTATGTACAACGTTTTCACAAATCAACTTGAACTCACGTTGCTAGGTTAAGTTAAACCTAGGTTCCAATCCCAACCATTAGCCTCCAATAGCATAGATCCCACCATTTCCAAGTCATCACCAACAATAAGCTAGGGTTTCCAAATAACCCATTTCTTCAAGTCTAGAATAAACCATCAACAAGTAAAACTTTTAGATCTACAAAGATCCTTATACTAAAGCTTGGAATATTCAAGGAAACTTACAACTTTAAGATTTTGAGAGTCTCCATCCAAAATCATCCAGTGAAACCCTCTAATTCTTCAAATCCAAGCTTCTAATTACCACACCTTTGAGTTTCTTTAGGATAAATCCCTCATAGCTGCTCCCAAATATGAAACCCTAGTTCCCAAAATCGCACTAAAAAGGAGAGAAAAGGAGAGGGGAGGTGAAAATTAGGAAAAACCCTAAAAATGGGATTTAAATCGTCCCCGCGGCCTTGGCTGCGACCTCAAGTCACGAGCCAAGTCGCACGTGCTCCTGAGCCGCGGGTCACAGCGACTTACGCGGGCCTAGCCACGGCTTGAGGCCACAAGCCAAGCCGCACGTGTCGCCTAATACGCCTTCTCACCCCTTGTGCCAAACCGCTCCCCGACCGTTTCTATCGATCGGCCGTTGACTGTTTCCTTGGTTGATCATTGCCCGTTCTGTAGGAAATTATGGGTGTTACAAAAATGTATATCCATTATGTGTTTTGTACGTTGATGTTGAATTGGGTTTTCCATAAGATAGATGGCACTGACATTGTCGCAGTAAATGAGGGTTTCTTTATTGAGAGGAACATGAAGCTCCAACAGTAGATTTCGTAACCAACAAGATTCGGCAACGACACCCCTATACTCGGCTTCAACGTTGGATCAAAAAAGTACGGGTTGTTATTTTGATGAGAATGAGATAAGATTGTCTCCTTAAAATATGCAATACCAGAAATTGACCGACGAGTGTCAGGACAACCCCCCGATCGGTATCTGTGTAAGAGACCAATCGAGAGACCGCTGACTTATATAGATGAAGTCCGTGAGATAGAGTACCTTGTATGTAACGGATAATTTGTTTTAGAGCGACCATGTGTGCATTTATGGGATCGTGTATGTGGAGAACTGTGAGTCGTCTCGAGTTTCCATGACTTTATTTAAATTGAATTGTAAGTCTTCCGCTTTGTTATCAATGTTATATATTGTTATTCCGATCATATTATATAATATGTTCACTGAGCCCTGTGCTCAATTGTGTTTCTTGTTTTCTGACACTGCAGGTTCCAAGTGATACTAATAGGTACGAGACTTGAGATCGAGCATGCAACTTTTGGAGTTTTCAGACTCACTTTAAGATGTTAATGTTTGTTGCGGTTTTTCGTGTTTACACCTTTTTAAAATGCAAATAAGTAGATTTTGATGCAAGTATACATCTCAATCTACTACCGTTTTTAACAAGTAATAATGGTACTAAGTACCGAATATCAATCCCACATGGAAGCTTGGAAAAGTTCTTCTTGAAAGTCGAGTCTGTAAAAGCTCTCAGATGACGAATTCGAAAAGTCTTTTGTTTAAGGGTTTTGAGTAACAATTACTGAAAAGTTAATTTTAAAAAGAAGCGCAGGGTATAAAGATCCGTTGGGGCAAATTTAATAATTGAATAAAAGACGAGATCACATTCCATCGTTATCTCAAAGTCGATATTTTATGTAACTTGAAGGAGCCTTCGTATAATGAACCAGTTGTCAGGTGATTAATTGTAGTCAGACATAAAATATAACTTTAATTTAAATAATGTTGGACGATTATGCAATACGGTACACCTTTTATTCTTTTATCAGTCTCGGTGCCAACTTCACTTTATACCCCGAACTGAGACGGTTAACCCATCATCTTTTTAGTTTCTATTTTTAAAGATTGTAAAAGCAATTAAAAGAAAAAGTGAAATACGTTAACTATCCACTATTAATTTTACTTAAAAAATCTTAACGAACCGTGCACGTAACTAAAGCTTTTGGATGAAAAAGTTAAGTTACTTGAAAACAATGACTATGTTAAATCACGAACACCAAACTGTAAGCTTTTAATTTTGTTAACTAAATGACGTTTGTTAGGACATTTTATGTCCATTTATTGAAAGTTTGTAAATTGCTTTTAATTGTGTTAAAGGCCTTGTCTTAAGCATATGGTTTTGGGCTAATATGTGTACATGGGGTGATTGGGTGTAAATAGGACATGTGTTGTAATTTGTAACTAAGCTTTCATTCAATATGTAGACACATGATGTAATAGTGTTTTTAGAGAGAGAAACTCTTTCTCTCTCTAGGTTGTGAATAATACAACATGTTCCTACCCAATCTATCTCATGTTAATCTTTCTACATTGATTAAATTGTAAATTACTAGTTCCTACAACGTTAAAGTAATGTGATAATTATAACATTAAAATTTACCGACTAATTTATAACTAACTATGGAAAGTCTTGTTTTAAATGTGATTTTTATGTCTAATTTACTTGAAGAGTCCTTGGCGTTTTCTTGATTTTTAACAATTATAAACTTAATTAGTAAAAAATATGCACGATGGTTTTTATAAAGTGGAAACACAAAACGATTTTAGTGACTACAACAAACCGTGAACCAAAAAGGTTTGGGAATCCGAAATAATTAATCCGACTCCCGGTTTGTAATAGAACTAAAATTGTAAGTGAAAACCAAGTAAAAACCATGATCAATCGAACCGTAAGAAATGAGTAGAAATAACGAGATGGTAATGAGAGACTAACACACCAACAATTTAAACGGCAAAATAACTATATATCAAATTCATCCAAAAAGTGAGGAGTTTGAACTTGTGAGCCTACGCTTGGTTGCACTAAGAGCCTCACGGCTCACTTACCAAACTTCTCCCAATCTTGGCTAATGGGAACCAACAAGGGAGAAGTTTCCTAATTACTTGTACCAAACAACTAGTAACAAAAAATGGGATGCCTAATCACTTAGCCAATATCCCCTATTTATAGGCCAAGCACAAAGGAGAGGCCATGGGCTTCACAAAAAAAAAATGGGCTCAACCAAAAGTGCCAAAAAAATTGGCACATACATGTGTTTAGTTAATACCCAAAATTTTAGCCTACAATTGTGTCATCCAAAAGCAAGAAATTTCGGCCCAAGTGTGTGTTTGTCGGAATCCAAAAGTTAGTCCATCTTTGTCAAAAATCGGTTTATCATCGGTTCATAAGTCGGCCCAAAATAGAAGCCCACGCCTTTTTTCCGCATCTTAAATATTTTGGACTTTTGACGACCTTTTTCTCGAACCTGAAAATGCATATATAAATACATAAGGTTTTTGCCGCATTTTCCATGTAAAATGGATTTATTAAGCCGAAAGAGATAAATATTAATCTAAACAATAAAACCGTAAAAACAAATCAAAAGACGCAATGGGGAAATGAAAAATAGCTCAAAATTTATAAACAGAGGGCTGAAAATAGGGTAAATAAATTTACCCCATCACAACCCCAAATTCGAACTGTTTCTCGTCCTCGAGCAACTTTATTAACGAAAACAATTTTGAGCTAAACTTTTGCTTGATCAAAAAGAGTACACTTCCTTACAAACCATCATACACACAACCATATTTCATTTTAACTAGTCCGTATCATACGTATTGATAGCCTTTCACAAAACGACTTCTCTCAACTTAATTCTAAAAAAATACCAATCCATGAGCTAGCCAACTGATTTCTTGCCAAATTAGAACCATTAATGTAACAAAAAAAATTGGATACGTATTTGGTTCTCATGCTTTCAATGATATGCGATTAATTACTCTATTTTGCTCGTCTTTCTCTTTTGAGGAAAGGAATTGGACACAATGGTCTCTTGGTGTCTTTGACACTTTTGGGTGCACCAAAAACAAGCGAGAAGCTTTGCTTCTTTTTGCATGATTTTTTTCATTGTTTGTGCACATATTTTTTTTGAACTTTGGTGTATTCGATCCATTTTTGCCAAGGGAAATCTCTACATGGAATTATATGGGTAAGAGTATGAATGGGTGTCCATATCATTTCCCCCCTCCCCAAAACTTTGAATGATTCAACGTCCTCGTTGAATGGAAGACGGGTGTAATCACAAACTCACGAAAGGTAGATAACGTGTATATGTTGCATGGGTTCTAACAAAAATGGATGAAGGCAAAAAAATTCATGAGGCTAGGTCTAGGGGTGTACGCGGGTTGGGTTGGGCGGGTTGGGACGTTTTTACAACCCAACCCAATTATGGCGGTTTGGAAAATCTCAACCCAACCCAACCCAACCCATTCAAAAATATAACCCAACCAAACCCTTGCGGGTTATGGCGGGTTGGGTTGGGTTGACGGGTTAATAATATACATAAATTTGCCGATTGAAATACGATAAATAATATTAAAATTATTCTCAACAAAGTTATTAGTTATTACAATTAGGGCTTGTTCGTGTTCGTTCGTTTAACTTAACCGAACGAACACGAACGGTAAACGAATGAAATTTTTTTAGACCAAAGGGCCTTTGGCCTAGAGATAAAAGAGCCCGTGACTTCCTAGGAGGTCAGAGGTTCGAACCTCACCAAAGGTGAGGAGGGTGTGTGAGTTTATTTGTTGCATTTGCCGTATATAAATATTATATACTAAAAAAATGATTTTTTTGTGTTCATGTTCATTCATTAAGAAAATGTGTTTGTTCATGTTCGTTTATGTTCGTTCGTTAACATGCTAAACGAACATAAATGGACTTGAACAGATATAAACAAACGAACACAAATATACTTAAACAAACATAAACGAACGAACATAAATAAATTTAAATGAACATAAACGAACGAA
This sequence comes from Arctium minus, assembly GCA_954870635.1. Classification (NCBI taxonomy): domain Eukaryota; kingdom Viridiplantae; phylum Streptophyta; class Magnoliopsida; order Asterales; family Asteraceae; genus Arctium; species Arctium minus. The sequence goes on along the minus strand of OX941084.1, from coordinate 103,562,922 downwards.
CATAAATAAATTTAAATGAACATAAACGAATGAACATAAATGAACAAAAAACAACCACCATTACTTATCATTTGTTCCTAAAAACTAACATAACAAAATGAAAAACTGTGTAAACTTACGAGCGATAAAAAAAGAATTCTAAAAATTCAATTTACTTAATGATTTTATATATTAATGTCACAATATATAAATATATTTATATAATAAACAAACGTAAACGAACATAAACAAACATAAACAAATGCAAACGAACGAACATAAATGAACGAACGTTCACGAACATAAATGAACGAACGAAACCATTATTCATATTCGTTCATTTAACTAAACAAACAAAAAAATGTGTTCATATTCGTTCATTGTAGGGTTTCCATTGGAAATCCGTGATTGACATATTTTGCGTTTAAACAGTGGGTATTTACGTGTAGCCTCGTGACAACTAAATGATGCAAGATGTGAGAGTGAGAATACAGTTTTGTTGCCGACTTTAGCTTTGCCTTTGCGATCTGGTTGGTGCGATTTTTCAGTTGAATCCGCCTCACCTAGGATATTGTCAGCATTGCCTTCGCCCAAAATTACCGAAATCTTCCGTCTTTTTTGTGGTGGCACCCCTCGTAACGTGACTGAACTGTATTGACGTGGGGGTGCGTCTTTGGTGGTCGAGCATGGGTGGGGACTTGGTTAGGCAGTTTTAGGGATAAATTTAGTGGAGGTAGGGGTGGGTGAAAAGTTGTTGGTGAGGTCGATGAGGGGTGTCGATGTGATGATGGTGAAGTGTTGGGAGATGGTCGATGGGAAAGGGGTAAGGGTTGAGGTTGGTGCTGGTATGTGTGGAAAGTCGATGGGGGTTGGGCGAATGGTCTTAAAGCAACAGAATGGTTCGTTGGTTGGTAGGGGTTTGGTCTCGGTGTTGAAACAGTGGCGAAGGGGCGTTGGTGGGTTTGCAATGTCGAGGGTGGGCGGGCTAATGGTTTCCCATATTGGTCAAGAACAGACACCGATGGGGTTGAGGGGTTGGGCGGAGTTACTGTTGGTCGAAAGGGGTTTAGGGATAAATTTAGTGGAGGTAGGGGTGGGTGAAAAGTTGTTGGTGAGGTCGATGAGGGGTGTCGATGTGATGATGGTGAAGTGTTGGGAGATGGTCGATGGGAAAGGGGTAAGGGTTGAGGTTGGTGCTGGTATGTGTGGAAAGTCGATGGGGGTTGGGCGAATGGTCTTAAAGCAACAGAATGGTTCGTTGGTTGGTAGGGGTTTGGTCTCGGTGTTGAAACAGTGGCGAAGGGGCGTTGGTGGGTTTGCAATGTCGAGGGTGGGCGGGCTAATGGTTTCCCATATTGGTCAAGAACAGACACCGATGGGGTTGAGTGGTTGGGCGGAGTTACTGTTGGTCGAAAGGGGTTTAGGGCATGGGTGAAGAGGGAAGTGTCATTAGGGCGTGGGTGAGTTGGAAAGCCTGGTGGTGGTGAGAATCGGTGTAGAATGGATGAAGAAGAAGAGGGGTGCTCGTGTCTTCCAAGGAAATCGATGGTTTCCATATGGTTCCTGTCCAAACCGCCACTGTGTGGATTGGCCGCTGGTGAGATTAAATCGGGGTTAATTGTTCGATGACTCGTCGTCGTGGGTGTTGATGAATGGGAGGGGTTTAGGGTGATGGCGATGGAAGCTAGGAGATGGAGGGGATTGTGTGATGGTGGGTCGATGGCGCTGGTAGTCACCGGTGTATGAGTCGGTGTAGGGGTAATGGGTGATTTTGAGGGTTTTTGGGATGGGGAACCTTGTAGGTGTAGTTGTGGGAGACGAAGGGGTGGGTTCTGAAGAATCCGATGAGCTCATTTGTGATAACAAAATTTTGAATTTCTTGATTCTTTATCCATGGAAGCTTCGTGAATGGAATTTCTTATAGAAGGGAGATGAAATGGTGGGTACATGCTACAGGATTGATGGATAGGAATGTCAGATTCAGTGGTGATGGGAAAGTCGCCGGCGCCGGTTCCGTTAGAAGGTAGAGAAGAAGCTTCTAATTGTACAATGTAATCCAATCTCTCTGCAACTTTCAGATGAGTACACTGTGTATTGGTAATCTAAATTAAAAAAAATAATTATAAAATAATTAACTTTCAAATCTAACTCTAATTCCCAATATCAGGTTAAATTTGGACCAATTAGTTGGTTGAATGTCCCAAGCAAACTTCTTGTGGGCTGAGAATTTTGAGGCCCGATTTCAACTCTTGTTTACAATTAAAACACTTGGCCGAATTAACATAAAATAAAAAATTTTGACTCTCCGAGATTTTTATGCTCTAAAATTCGTCTTTTGGTCGAGTTTTTTTATCTATTTTATGATTGCCCCGTATTTTTCTCGAATCACCATCGTAAAGCTTTCCCAAAATAAAAAAGAAATGTTTTCTTTTCTTTTTATAATTGGATATTTACACATTCTTGGATTTAGTTAAAAACCCAAGAATTCACATAGTTCCTCATTCTTAGAGATGAAAAACCTCAAGAGGTTGTTGCATGAGCACTGAGGGCTCAAGGAAAGATTTTACCCTTTGCCTGTTCACTTTAAAGGTAGTACCCCTATCAGGATCAATTAGTTCGATCACACCATAAGGGTATACTTTAAAAATTGTGTAAAGCCCGATCCACCTAGAGTTTAATTTCCCTGGAAATAACCTGAATTAAATAGTAGGACTTGTTGTCCTTCACTGAACTCTTTTGGAAGAATTTTCCTAACATGCCATCTTTTTGTATTTTCTTTATATAACTTAGCATTTTCAAAGGATAAATTCATGTGTTCTTACAGCTCACATAGCTGTAGAGTTCTTCGTTTTCCAACTTCGTCCAAACTCATGTTAAGTTCCTTTATGGCCCAGTAGGCCTTGTGCTCTAACTCTAGGGGCAAATGATCAGCCTTCCCAAAAACCAGTTTATAAGGGGACATGCCTATGGGGATTTTGAATGCAGTCTGATAGGCCCATAGGGCATCATCTAGCTTGGATGCCCAGTCCTTTCGGCGTGGCTTGACTACCTTAGTTAGCATCCCTTTGATTTCCCTATTGGACAATTTAGCCAAACCATTTGTTTGCAGGTGGTAAGCAGTTACCACCCTATGCTGAATGTTGTATTTCTACAGTACTTCCTCTAATACATTGTTTATGAAGTGAGTACCTTCATCACTAATCAAGGAACGGGGTGTTCCAAATCTAGTGAAGACATGCTTTGTAAGAATTTGACAACTGTCTTAGCATCATTAGAGTGGCAAGCCATAGCCTCTACCCATTTGGATACATAGTCCACAACAACCAGGATATAGGCACAGTTGTTGGAGAGTGGAAAAGGTCCCATAAAGTCAATGCCCCAAACGTCAAATAACTCTACTTTTAAAATTCCATTTAAAGGCATTTCATTCCTCTGAGAGATATTTCCACTCCGTTGGCACTCATTGCAACTTTTTGCAAAGTCGTGAGCATCACTATTCAAAGTGGGCCAATATAACCCTGATTGCAGAACCTTTACTGCAGTCCTATCTCCTCCAAAGTGTCCGCCACATGGTCCTGTATGGCAATGATGCAAGACAGATGCCACCTCTTCCTTTGGAATACACCTTCTTATCACCTGATTTGCACAGATTTTAAAAAGATAAGGATCATCCCACAGAAACTTTTTGGAATCAAAAATGAGTTTCTTTCTTTGATGTTTGTTGAATTCCTTGGGAATAATTTCACAGGCTAAATAATTCACAATATCTGCAAACCAAGGTGTTGCAGCATGTTGTATAGCCAAGATCTTATCATTAGGAAAAACCTCACAGATGTCACCACTGTGTTTTCTCATCTTGTTTTTCTAGTCTTGACAAGTGGTCAGCTACTTGATTATTTATACCCTTCCTGTCAGGATCTGATTCTTAACAAGAATAATAAAACTCAGAAACAATATTAAAGAAGTTGCGGAAAAATACTTTAATATTCAAATATCAATGTAACAGTAAAGTAGAAATCACAACTTGTAAACTTTATTGAATGATTAAAGTTACAAGCTTTCGCACAAAACCTCAATCTTGATGAACAGGCTCACCAAGACGAATTCTACTTCTCTAGAACTAGGGTTGTAAACATTGAGGTCAATATTCTCTTCATAATAAAAACTCAGAATACTCGTCTCACAAACTATTATGAATAATTCTATACATATACTGAAAATAAAAGATAATTACAAAACATAAAAGATCTTCAGTATATTCTTCCATGATTATCTTCAACCTTCCATGATTATCTTCAAACCTTGATCTTCGCGGCTTACCAAGATTATCACATAAGCAGTATTAAGTCATAGCAGCATTAACACTCGGAGCAGTATTAATCTTTACCAGCAGTAGTAACTATGCTTAGCAGTATTAATTTCTACAAGCAGTAGTAACTTGTTGTACTGGCAGTAGTAATCATATTTAAACAAATCTTCAGTTCCCAACAATCTCCCCCTAACTTGACTTTTAGAGAAGAGAAGTCAAGTTCTTCAGATGCTCCCAAAACTCCATTGCTCATAATCCTGTATCAGAATTCAGCCCCAAACTTTGATTAAGAGTTCTGTGGATCAAGTATCTTGCCATTTCAGAATCTGGTGCACAACCAAGCTTTTTCTTCAACATAGCATGCAACTTTAGCCTGCTATGGTTGTAAACTCTATCCACTAAGAAGTATTCAATGTGATTTGTATACATAGCCAGTGCATATACTCCACTTCTTTCATACAGAGTCCAGTTGTTAATGGTTTTGAAAATATTTCTAATAACATGCTGAACTTCCTCTGGCTTGAACAACATGCATAGATATTCCATCACAAGTTTTGTAACTGATATCCCTGGAGTTTTCAGCTTATCAGCATATAATTTCATCCCCACCTCAAACATTTCCTCTAAATCAGATCTGGAGCATACTCTTACAATCTTGGCCAAAGTAGGATACACTTCAAACTTGTCATCTTTCCTCTTAAGCCTGATATACTCCTTTCCATCTACTTCCATGGTATCCCAGTGAATAATCTCAGGATGCTTGACGCCAACTTGTTCAGCTGTTATAGGCTCAGACACTTTTTCCATCACCACCATGTATATATTCACATCATAAGTACTAGATGGTTCTTCCTGAGATTGAGCATCATGTTCATCAGACTTAGGTGCCCCTTCTTCTTCAGCTACCTTCTGATCTTTCTCAGCTTCTTCCTCATCCACTCTAGGTTTCTTAGTTGGTTTTCTTCTTGCAATCATTTTTGTTCTTTTTAAAGTCCTCAAACTTTCACCTAGAGTAGCTTCCTTCCTTGTTGTTTCTTGATCATCAGGAAATGGTTTTTGTATTTGAAGGTCATGCCTCTCTTTCATCTTCTTTTCCACTTCAACTCTTGCTTGGTCATTTCCTAAACTTAGTCATCTCTGCCTCATACAAACCTTTGATTTGATCAAATGACATTTTTGTGAACATTTCCTTTTTGACTCCCACAGCACCTTTGAGGAAAGTGATCATCTTCTTTCTCTCTTGAGTGCCAAGGTAGGTTTGTGAAGGTTGCCTCTTCTTTGCACTCATTTTGATCATTACAGGATTCTTTTTAAGTGCAATTTCCTTCTGTGCCATCTCTGTAGCCAAACTCTTTTGATATACTTCATTAAGCTCTGCGGCTAGAGCTCTTGCTATCTCCCTATCTTTTTCCACTTGATATTTTTCTGCTTGCTCAAATTCTGCCTGAATTTTCTTAGCCAAAGCTTCATCTGACTCAATCAACTTTTGCTTTTTAAGTGGTTGGTCAGATTCCACTATCTTGGTTTTGCCTTTGTCCTTGTTTGCTACCTTATCAGCACTAGCTTTCTTGATAACCTCAGCATTGTCTTTGATGACAACTCCTTTGGTCTTTGAAGTGACCTTAGGAGTGTCATGTTTAGCCTTGATTAATGCTTCAGCTATCTCAATTTCTTCCAAATTGCTGCTAATGATGTCGATTAATACCTCTTGAACAATTTCTGCTGCTTCATTTATTTCAGCAACATTAACTTTTTCTGCTGCTTTGCTTGCTTCAGCAGCATTAACTGTTTCTGCTGCTTTGCTTGCTTCTGCAGCATTAACTGTTTCTGCTGCTTTCTCAAACACTGTTTCTGTTTCTACTGCTTGTACCTTATCCCCACTACCACCAGCAAACTCCCCCTCATCTCCATGTTTCTCCCCCTTATTCTTAGCTTTCTCCATGTTGACCTCAGCTTCTGACTCCCCCTTTTTGGGAGCATCATCCACTGGGTTCCTTCTTCTGAGCTCAAATCTTTGCTTTGACCTTCTTTTAACCAACTTCTTTAAGGTGCTGATTTCTTCTTGCTGGTTGATGATGACTTTCTTGAGTTCATTTACAATCTTCTTTTGAGAATCCAGTTCAGTTGCCCTTTTGGACATGACAGAAATCAATTCCTGGTAGTCATATCTATCCTCACCTTCTCCAGGAGTGTTACCCCCTTTTGAGGGATCATTGGAATGTTTAATAGGGATCTCTAGACAGACTGAAGCACCACCAATTCCCTTGGTTTCTGGGCACCCAAGACCTTTGAATGATTGCTCATTCAAAGTTGCCGTGGGGAAGGTCTTAGTGATGTTACCACTGGCCTCCTCTGTGCTAGCAGGAGTGGTGGCAGCCTTCTCACCCACATGCTCATACATCTCCTTAGTGAACACCTCCTTGGGGTTGGGAGACACCCCAGTGGTTTCACTATGGATATTCTCTAATGGAGAATGCTCCATTAGAGGGCTTTGAGGTTCTGGGTTTGTAGGAGGTACAACAAGGGAAGGAGCCTTGTGTACCTTTCTCTTAGTATAAGTTTTGGATATAACTGGGGTTGGCTTAAGAACAAGGGACTGAGAGAGTGATATAGTGGTTGAAGGTTGGGTTTGGCTATCAGTGGGATGATCTAGTCAGGGCCTTGACCCTGATGCCATACCTTCTTGGTTGTAGGACACCACCATCATTGTAGAGAACAATGGGGTGTCAACTCCTTCCGAGTCCTTGGCAGATCTTTTCATATTTGAAAAGACCTTGCCCTTGGGGATTTTAGATACATATACCGCATTAGACTGAGGCATATCCGTCAATTTAGAGGTGATAATTTCCTGGACAAATCTTGGATACATATAGAAACTATTTTTATTAGCCAAGTTTGACACAAGGTCATTGAAAATCATTCGTGAGAAATTATACTTTCTGGCAGTAGACAAGCAGACCAAAGCATAAGCAATGGTACTACTGAACTGACTCAATCCAGTAGTTTTTCGAGAAATAAAGTGCATAAGAGTATGGACAAAGAAACGCCATTGGGAAGAAAAGTTAGCTTTGTAAAATTTGAAAACATCCAGTTGGCCTTCATACCCCATTCTTGTGAGATTGGAAAACAAATCCTCATTAGAGATAGAGGTAATACCTGAGGCATCGTCTAGTCGTAGACTGATGCGAATGATCTCTTCAGAGATTGTCAAGGGTTTGTCACACACACTTGTCTTGATACACTGCACACCGTTTTCAGTAACCGCGGTGGCATTGGACCAAAATTGCTTCTGGTGCTCGATGTAAATTGGTGGTGACACTGTAAGAGCATGAGCTATATGACTGGACTTGAGAAAATCAACTATTTGATGGAATCCAGCAGCCTGTTTAGGCTTTTGAAGCATTGCGATCTCATTGTGTTCATTAATAAACGCCATGGATGCCATCTGACTTGAGGATTCTTGACTGAAACACACTGGTTGCTTGAGAGAAAAGAGTTAGAGAGAAGACAAACAATATTCAAAGAGTCGTTGTGAGCTTTTAGGCGGGCAAAGAGGGTATTTATATAATTCAGGAAAGAAGCAGTATTAACCCTAATTTCATTTAAAGCAGTACTAACTCACTCGCAGTATTAACTGAGAGCAGTAGTAACCACTAGCAGTATTAACTAACTAGAAGTATTAACTAACTAGCAGTATTAACTAACTAGCAGTATTAACTAACTAGCAATAGTAACACATATCTGAAGTAGTAACTCAGACTAGCAGTAGTAATAATGAACCTGCAGTAGTAACTTTGCACTGGCAGCATTAAAACTGCACTGGCAGCATTAACGATACTTACATTGTTGAAGTTTGTGTTAGTCTGAGCAAGGCAATAAACTTCCTGAGAAAGATGATTAGTAGCACCAAAAAAAATAAACAAATAACAGGTATACAAACACTTTTTAAACATGAGCTCATTCAGAGTTGATCATGCCCACACTTGTGACCAAGAAAGTGAATCTACCCACATCAAAAGCTTTAGTGAATAGATCAGCAAACTGGTTATCAGTATGAACTTTAGCAACTTGAATAAGCTTCTTTTCATTGCAGTCTCTAATAAAGTGATACCTGATTTCAATGTGCTTTGTTTTGGAGTGCTTGACTGGATTGTTAACAATTCTAATAGCACTGCTATTGTCAATGAGGATTGGAGTGTGAAGAAAAGGTTACCTCATAGTCCAGCATTTGATTCTGAATCCATAGAACCTGAGAGCAGCAACTTGCAGCAGCAATGTACTCAGCTTCTGTTGTGGATAAGAACACTGTGGTTTGCTTCTTACACTGCCAAGAAACTAGTCTTGCACCCAAAAGCTGACATCCTCCTGAAGTAGACTTTCTATCCATATTAGCACCACCCAAGTCACTATCTGAATATGCAATCAAGTCAAAAGTAGATTCATAGGGATACCAAAGACCTAATCTAGGTTGCCCTCTTAAGTATCTAAAAATCCTCTTAACTGCTTGAAGATGTGACTGCTTTGGCTTGACTTGGAATCTGGCACACACACACACTGGAAACATGATATCTGGTCTTGAGGCTGTGAGATACATGAGAGATCCAATCATTGATCTATAAAGATGGACATCAACATCCTCCCCCTCGAGATCAGCAGTGATCTGCTTGTGTGTTTCCATTGGTGTGCTTGCTGGCTTTGAGTCTGATAAACCATACTTATCTAGGATGTCTTTTACATACTTTGATTGACTTATGAAAATCCCATCTTTCTGCTGTTTCACTTGAAGCCCAAGGAAGAAAGTGAGTTCACCCATTGAACTCATTTTGAAGCTCTTGTGCATCAACTCTTCAAAGTCTCTACACATCTGATCTTTTGTGGATCCAAATATGATGTCTTCCACATAGATCTGAACAAGTAGGGTGTCCTTCTTACTTCTTTTAATGAAAAGAGTCTTGTCAATGATTCCCCTTTCAAACCCATTTTCCAAGAGATAGGTAGACAGGGTATCATACCATGCTCTTGGGGCTTGATGTAGACCATAGAGTGCTTTCTTAAGTTTGTATACTCTGTCAGGATATAATGGATTTTCAAATCCAGGGGGCTGACAGACGTATACTTCTTCATCAATTGTTCCATATAGAAAGACACTCTTCACATCCATCGGATATACCTTGAACTTCATATATGAGGCATAGGCTAGAAACAGCCTAATTGCCTCTACCCGTGCAACTGGAGCAAAGACTTCCTCATAGTCCATGCCTTCTTCCTGAGTGTACCCTTGTGCCACTAGCCTTGCTTTGTTCCTGATTACTATTCCTCTCTCATCCTTTTTATTTCTGAAAATCCACTTGGTGCCAATTGCTCTATGACCTTTTGGAAGGTCCACCAAGTCCCAAACATCTTGCAATTTAAACTGTAGCAACTCTTCTTGCATGGCTTCTATCCAACTTGAATCTTTCATTGCATCATAAGCCTTCTTAGGCTCAATCTGAGATAGAAAGCAAGAGAGTACTGTATGTTGCTGATCCTGCAAATCTTGAAGTCTGCTTTGATTTCCAGTCATCATAGGAGAGAAGTGATGTCTCCTATTACCAGCTCAGGAGGATGATTCTTCTGAGTTATTGTCTGATGACTAGGTTCTTCATTAATTCCCACATCTAAATTGGAGTCATTTAAGTCAGCTGAGGGGATCTCATTAGCTACTTCTGGCTCTTCATGCTCTGGATTCTCCTCATTTCTTCTTTCTTCTTCACTCTGAATTGGTTCAGTAATAGTCTCCGTTTCACATATTTTAACAGGGTTCATTGTAGGTATGGGAAAGATCACAGACTGAGGAATAATATCTTGTACTTGTTCATCCCCTGATCTTCTACTTCCTGATCCTGAATGATCATCACTACTGAAACCCAAAGAGTTAGTTAGTGAATCAATGTCAAATAACCACTGAGGACCTGAACCAATAGGATTTGGTGAGTTCTCATTGCATTTGACATTGTCACTTTCCTCAATTATTCTAGAAGAAGAATTAAACACTCTGTAGGCCTTACTCTGAGATGAGTAACCAACAAGGAAACCATCATCTGGTTTGTTATCAAACTTTCCTAAGTGAGTTTTGGTATTGAGAATGGTACAAGAACACCCAAAAGGTTTGAAAAAACTAATAAATGGTTTTCTTTTATTTAAAAGCTCATATGGTGTCTTGTTCTTAGGCTTGACTACTAGAACTCTGTTTTAGACATAACAAGCAGTATTAACTGCTTCAGCCCAGAAAGTAATTGGAAGTTTTGAATCAGCTAACAGAGATCTAGCAACCTCAATCAGTGTCCTATTCCTTCTCTCAGCAACACCATTTTGTTGTGGAGTCCTAGGAGCACTGTATTGCCTCTCAATTCCTTTTTCCTCACAAAAGGTGTTTAGGTCAAGATTTTTAAATTCAGTACCATTATCTGACCTAATGACTTTTACCTTTTGATTTGTTTGGTTTTCAATTCTTAGAATAAAGGATTTGATCAGTCCACTTGTCTCATCCTTAGTCCTTAGAAAATACACCCAAGTAAATCTAGAGTAATCATCAACAATAACTAAGCAGTATGATTTCTTACCTATACTCATGACATTTGTAGGACCAAACATATCCATATGCAACAACTGAAGAGAGGAAGAAATTGTGTTCAACTCTTTGGACTTATGAGAAGTTTTGTGTTGTTTGCCTTTGAGACAAGCAACACAATGATCATCACATGAAAAGACTTTTGAAGGCAGACCTCTTACAAGGTTGTTTTTAACAAGTTTATTCATTGTTTTAAAGTTCATGTGACACATCCTTCTGTGTCAAAATGATGATTCATCCAAAGAGGCTTTTGAAACAAGACAGTTTAGGGATGAATCATTTGACACATTTTCCATATCCAAACAATAGACATTATCCTTTCTAGGAGTTCTTAGTAGTATCATCTTTTCATCAACTACCTTGAATCCAGGAGCAAGGATAACGCATTCTGAATCAGTAAATAATATACTATGCTTTTTTTCACAAATCTGTGATACACTTAACAGGTTTTACCTTAACTGCTCAACATAGTAAACATCTTCAAAGGTCATCTTACCTTTTGTTACATCTCCCTTACCACTAATCTTACCTCCATCTGGAGTATTACCAAAGGCAACATGCCCTCCATCAATTTTCTTGAAATTCTTGAGGCAAGCCATGTTCCCTGTCATGTGCCTAGAGCAACCATTTTCAACATGCCAAATGCTCTTTCCCTTGAGCTGCTGGTTGCCCTGCACATAAGATAAATCAATTAGTATTGACCGGGAACCCAAGCCAAAGTGGTCTTGGGCCTCCCTTTCTCATCAAAGTACTTACACTCCTTTTTGATGAGATTTTTAAATTTAGAATACTCTTTACTGGAGTACTTTGTCAAGATGATTGGTCTAAAAGCACAAACACTAGAAGCAGTACTAATTTTAGAAGTACTAACAGAGTTAGCAGTACTAACCTTGTTAGAAGCACTAACAGAGTTAGCAGTATTAACAGCTGATGAAGTACTAACAATGTTAGTTTTAGATGTACTAATACTCTCAGCAGCACTAACATTGATAGCAACAGTATTGCTTCTGGCAACACTATTATTGTCAGCAGCACTATTTGTGGTAGCAGTACTAACAGTTTTAGTGCTTTTGGGAACCCACATCTTGACACTCTCTTTTACAGTCTTTTTCTTCATGTGGCTTTTAGATTTAACAGGTTTCTTAGCCACATGGTTCCTTTCATCCTTCCTATAACCAAAGGGTTTTTGCACAGATCTTTGAAAATTTATCCTTTGGTTAATAGGATTAAAATAACAGTGCTTGGCAAGATGGTTCATTTTGCCACATATGAAACAAGGTTTTGGTCTGATGATTCTACTCAGATCAACTCCTTGTTTCTGAGCCCACTGATTATTCCAATTTCTTTGATTGCCCCTCCTTTTATCATGTTTTAGGGGCTCAGACTTATTACCTGCACACTGTTTGCAAAGAGCAGGATTCACAACTGTAGTCTGCTTGTAATGGACCTTGTTAAACTTTCCCTCAGCCTTCTCTACGTCATCAGATTTGACCCAATCCCTTCCACCACCCTCATTGGTAAGAATGTTATTTTCTAAGGGAATCTCACCACTCACAGTATTGTCCTTACTCTTACTAGCTTCTTTCTCAGTCTTGTCCTTAACAACTACTTCATCTAAAGGATCTATCTTAGTAGCTCCCTCATGCAAGTCCTTCCTATCCTTGGTCTCTAGCAAGTCTGATTTAGGAGGGATGTAGTTGTTGTTGTATGGTGGTGGTGTGGTATTGTACCCAATTCCTGGTTTAAGCTTATCATGGATTTGGACCTTTAGAATTGAATCCATGGCTTTAGAAGCATATGAAAACTTTTCCACATCCAGCTTAACCTTGGCTAGCTCTCCTCTCAACTTTTCATTCTTCTCTCTAGACTTTGTCAATTGGATTTCTAGCTCATTTTTCTCCCACTTCCAGTAATTTGTATCATATGTGTGTTGAAGTTCATTGGCTTGGAAACCTTTAATTTGTTCCTCAAACCTCTCAACAATTTTCACATAGTCTTTTCTATCCTTTTCTAACCTCTTAAGGTCATCACTCACACTCTGGTTGTGATCCCTGTACCTTTTAACAGTGTCTATACAAGTTTGAGAACAGAGATTAGAGAGTACCTCATTTGGAAGATCAGATACCTCTGCCATGAGAGCTTGATTTTGAATGGCTTCTTCTGCTTGATCACTCCAGTCAAACCCCATTCCTTGTTGAGAAACAAGGGCTTGAGCAGAGTTTCTGTTCTGGTTGAAGCTTCCAGTCTGAGCTTGTTGGTGATTGTTGTGAGACACTCCACTTCTGCATTCCCTGGCAAAGTGTCCCTTCATATGACACTTGTAGCACTCCACCTTTGACTTATCAAAGCCTGCTCCATCTTCTCTTCTTTGGGAGAAGTTGTTCCTCCCAGTCCTCTTGATGAACTTCTTCACCCTCATAGAAAGCATGGCCATCTTCCATTTAATATCCATCTCTTAAAGATCATGAGGATGAAGTTGTTCCAAGTCATCATTGATTAAAGAGGAGTTACCATGGCTGGAAACAAAGGCTTCAAAAACAGATTCATTGCCTTTTTCTTGATTTACTCCATTAGCAGCATTAACTGATTCAGGGTTAGCAGTAGAATCAGTTGATGCTGAAAGGAGTGAAACATTATGAACATATCCAGTAGGCTTCTTCTTTGCTTCCACCTCATATTCAAACACTCTCAGATCATTGTACAGATCATCCAGTTCATTTTCTTCCAATTTGTCATTCTGTCTGAATGAAACAGTGTACATGGTCCATTCATCTCCAAGAGATCTGAGGAACTTTCGGTTGACATCATCTTGTTCCATCTGGACTCCAACAGTAGCCAACTCACCAATTAACTTATTGAATCTATCAAAAGTTTGAGTCATAGACTCATTCTTTGAAGATGTAAAATTCTCATATTGCTGCTTGAGAATATCCCTTTGATTCCTCATAGTGCTCTTGGTGCCAGCAAATCTCTTCTCTAAATCATTCCATAGAATCTGAGCATCAGTGCAGTGGTGAAACTGATGTTGATACTCATTAGGAATGGCCAAAAGCAGGGTGCTTAAGGCTTTCATCTCCAATTGTCTCACTTTCTTCTCAGCATCAGTTTTTGGAGGTGGTCTTCTTCCATCTTGTCCAATTTTACCTTCAGCAGAGGGACCATTCTCAACAATGTCCCACATAGAAAAGTCTGTAAGGAGGATGTACTGCTTGATCCTAATTTTCCACATGTCAAACTCATTAGGTTTGAGCATGGGAACCTTTGAAACAAGAGTACTGTTTGATTCAACTGTGTTTTCCATGATGAATGAAGGTTTCTGAGAATACTAAGCTCTGATACCACTTGTCAGGATCTGATTCTTAACAAGAATAATAAAACTCAGAAACAATATTAAAGAAGTTGCGGAAAAACATTTTAATATTCAAATATCAATGTAACAGTAAAGTAGAAATCACAACTTGTAAACTTTATTGAATGATTAAAGTTACAAGCTTTCGCACAAAACCTCAATCTTGATGAACAGGCTCACCAAGACGAATTCTACTTCTCTAGAACTAAGGTTGTAAACCTTGAGGTCAATATTCTCTTCATAATAAAAACTCAGAATACTCGTCTCACAAACTATTATGAATAATTCTATACATATACTGAAAATAAAAGATAATTACAAAACATAAAAGATCTTCAGTATATTCTTCCATGATTATCTTCAACCTTCCATGATTATCTTCAAACCTTGATCTTCGCGGCTTACCAAGATTATCACATAAGCAGTATTAAGTCATAGCAGCATTAACACTCTGAGCAATATTAATATTTACCAGCAGTAGTAACTATGCTTAGCAGTATTAATTTCTACAAGCAGTAGTAACTTGTTGTACTGGCAGTAGTAATCATATTTAAACAAATCTTCAGTTCCCAACACTTCCTGTCAATTATTTCTAAATCAAATTCTTGCAACAACAAGACCCACCTGATTAGCCTAGGTTTTGCATCCTTTTTAGAAATAATATACTTTATGGCAGCATGATCTGTGTGCACAATTACTTTGGCACCCATCAAGTATGATCTGAATTTTTCAAAAGCAAACACCATAGCTAATAATTCTTTTTCAGTGGTAGTGTAATTGATTTGGGCTTGATTGAGGGTTTTACTTGAATAGTAAATAGAGTGAAATATTTTATTTTATTTTTGTCCCAAAACTGCTCCTACTGCCCAGTCACAATCACTCATTATTTCAAAAGGTAAGGACCAATCAGGTGTCACTATTACAGTGCAGTGACCAATGCATCTTTCAAGATTTTAAAAGCCTTTTTACAGTCCTCATCAAAATTAAAAGCATGGTCATGTTGTAGTAGTGAGCACAGAGGTTTTGATATTTTGGAAAAATCTTTTATAAACCTCAGGTAAAAACCTGCATGTCCGAGAAAACTTCTGATTCCTTTTACAGTGGCTGGCTCAGGTAATTTTGCAATTACTTCCAACTTTGCTTTATCAACCTCAATACCTCTATTGGAAATGAGATGCCCTAACACTATGCCCTCTTTAACCATAAAGTGACATTTTTCCTAGTTTAAAACCAAATCTGTTTCTTCACATCTTTTAAGACTTTGTTCAAGGTTTTGTAAACACAGATCATGTGATGTCCCATAAACAGAGAAATCATCCATGAAAATTTCCATGGATTATTCCAGTATGTCTATAAAAATGGACATCATACACCTTTGGAAAGTGGTTGGGGCATTACAAAGTCCAAAGGGCATCCTTCTAAAAGCAAAAGTTCCATAAGGACAAGTGTTAGGGTGTTATTGTATCCAAGATTTAAGTGTAAAAGTGAAAGCTAGTAAAGTCAAACATAGTCAAAGTCATTGTTAGTCAAGGTTGTTTACTTTGTAATTGTACATGGTCTTTGACCATATAAATACTCTTGTAAGCTTTGTTAGAGTAGTAAGTAAGTAATTGAGTAAGAAATCTTTGTGAGACTTGTGACACTAAGAGATATATGACAAAGCCATTTTTCTCTAGAATTTCTCTCCACATTGTTCTTAATCTTTTGAGCTTAATTGTTTGTTTGCTTGAAATCTTGGACTAACATTTGGTATCAGAGCAAACCATTGAATTCAGATCATGAATGAGAGTAATTTTTGGGTCAAATTCGTTGGAATTCTTTCTAAATTTGGAAGAACTCGCAAGTCGTAGTGAATTGTTGCTGTGGAAGATCGAAGTCACCGATTTGTCGAAATTGGAGTGAAAGCTTGGTTGTAGTGAGTTCGCTGGATTGATTGGAATACGTTTCATTTGATTTGCATAATCAAATTTGCATTAAATCCTTCTGAATTTTGATTTTTGATGTTTTCTTGAAACTTTTCTAGTCGAACATTGTATTTGATTTAATCTGTAATTGTGTTGTTTGTTTGTACAATTCTTGTTAGAAAGATTGTTTATGTGTATTTTTCGAACATCATTGTAAAGTTTCAAAGTGTAATTGCAGGAATTGAATCAAAAATGGCCAAAATTGCAAGTTCAATCGAAGAATTCACAAGATCCATAGTTGTCGCAAGCATCATATAGAACTCGCAGGGGTAAAGAAATCGCAAGCCAAAAGGATTTTTATGTATTGTGATTTTGACTAAGTGTAGAACTCGCAAGACGTTATCTGCGACAAGTCAGAACTCGCAAGCTTTTGTCTGCGACTTCTAGGAATTCGCAAGCCTTTATCTGCGACAACCTTATGAGAAAAGTGTGTATTCTGTGACAAGTTTTGTTGGACATTTTTGGCTAAGTGTAGAACTCGCAAAGGCATATTTTTGGCTAAGTTTGATTTATGGTGAAAAATATTCTAAGTATAGAACTCGTAAGTCTTTGCGACAAGTGACTCTGCTTTCTTCAAGGACAGAACTCGTACGCAACTATCTGCGATTTCTCAAGAACTTGCAAGCTTCAATCTGCGACAAGTAGGAACTCGCAGACCCCTATTTGCGACTTCTTGGTTCTGCGACAAGTTCATTGTTTGCGACTTCCACACTTTGATTTTTTTTGAAGTTTTTCAAGTTTGACCAAGTGTTGACTTTTTGAGTCAAGTTTTATCTGAATTCTTTAGAAGATCACTTTCAAGCAATTATTTCAAGATGGTTACAGTGATGTCAAAGAGATATTGTGCTATAGCATACATGCCTGAGATACCTGCTTATTATTCCCAGATTCTAGTTCCTAATCACAAACAAATCAGCAAACACAAACAAGAATTCAATTACCTGTTTGATTTCACTTTCAAATTCCAAGATTACAAACTTTCTCTCTCTAGAACTTTCTCTTTCTCTCTCTACAGATTTCTCTCTCTAAAAATGTATTCTCTCAGATTCTCAATTAGACTTGTTAACTCACTAAAATAGAAAATATAAGGTATTTATACCTACATCTAAAATACAAGGAAATAAAATACAAACGTTGACTTTGACTTTTATTACAAAAGACTTTGACTTTGATGAGATTTGACTTTCTCATCTTTGACTTCTTAAACTTTGACCTTCAGTTTTCTTGATCTTGTATCCAACAGATTTATGCTCTAACAATCTCCCCCTTTGGATTCAAGATCACTATTGAAAAATCTAGCAATCCAGTCTTCACTTTTAAGCTCTGTCAGTACAATCTCCCCTTTCTCTTTGATGGTATTCTTTCCAAAACTGTCTTCAAACGATTAAAAATCTCCCCAAAACTTTCACAAAATACTTTCAGACTTTGGAAAGAAATTATCTTCAGAATCAGCTCGAATTGCTTTAGCAAATAATCTTCAATGAAAATTTCCTCAAAAATCAGCATATCTTCAGAAATTCTTTGATCTTCTTCAAATATTTACTTTGAATCTTCTGACTTGGATATTTCTT
This sequence comes from Arctium minus, assembly GCA_954870635.1. NCBI lineage: Eukaryota > Viridiplantae > Streptophyta > Magnoliopsida > Asterales > Asteraceae > Arctium > Arctium minus. The sequence continues at coordinate 103,545,140 of OX941084.1, read as the reverse complement.
TAAAAACATCTCCCAAAAGTTTATCATTTCTTGATACCATCTCCCCCTTTTTGATGATTTGAGTATCTATATCATCAAAACTTTTCTTCCAAGAAATGTCTTTGACCATTCTGATATGTCAAGCTGAGCCTCTGATTCTGTGATCCATAACCAAGTATTCATCTAGATCTTTGCAAATTCAGACAAAATAAGAACATGTAACTCCTGAATCAACAAATGAAACAGTTAAAATGCCTGTCAGTAACACGAAGTCACTGTGTGTAACGAATACACAATATAAAGGAGCATTTCAATGTTCACTCCCCTAGGGCTTCCATCCAATCATCGAAACACCACAAAGGCAATTTCTATGAATGTTATGACAAAGAAACGAATTCTTTGTGTGTTCGTGCACGTGTAGAAAGAATTAAGCACGAATAATTGCTTTTTAAGGCTCAACATAGTGTAAACCACTGAGACAACAGTAGATAAACACAGACTCAATGTGCAAGATTGAAGTGCGAAGGTGGGGCAGACTTCCTTCTTTTTCAATATCTAGATTTTCCAAATGAAAACCAGATAGTATATGTGTTGCGTCCCCTTGAAAATGTGAAACATTTTCTTTTTGAGAAGAAAATGAGTGGTTGGTGGGGTTTTAGCAAGAGTTGGCATGGGCTAGTTGCCTATTTCAATAACGTTCACCAAAGAATTGTGAAACGCTAGTAATATGGCTGCCCGACTCAGAAAGTAGTTGGTGCAGAGTTTGATATTCTTTTACTCTGATCGCACACCCTCTTTCTTTTAATCATTATGCTCACTTCTAACCAAACTCTCATTTCCATTTTCCCTCAACACACAACCCACACTCTTTTCTTTTAGACTCCTCACACTCAATCTCTATGAATTAACTTCTTGGGTAGAAATCACTGGTTAACGTGATTCCATAGAAGTTTCAATGAAGTCCTAGCACAAAGAACCCATATAATCCTAGAAAGCATGTGTTGCTCAAATGGCATAACTATAGCAGTTAAAGCTCATATACAAATGTCAGATGTAAATATGCTCAGAAATATAATCATGAAGATATGAGCATTTTAAAACATTGAAGATATTTCAAACAAGTTAATTGAATGAATGAACATGAATGCAAGAGACTTGTTTGAAAACCTGACATTGTATGAAAGTGATCAGAAATGAAGTGATATAGCAATTAAGGCTTATGGTAAAAAATAACGGATATTGTCTATATGAATCAAGATATAGACATTCTTGAAATGACGTTTCGAAATGAATTAACACTCAAAATTCATTGAAGTACAAGCGGGGTGTCTTACCATCGAAAATATGTTTCAATATGAGACATGGTAAGAACTATTTGATCAAAAAAAAATGAAACCGATGTGTGTGAATACTTGAAAGTATATGAAAAGACAATACACGGTTTATAATCATGTAAGCACAAGAAATTCTTGAAAAACAAGTAAAATCACACTTCCAATTCATGAAATCTGTTTAAGAATCGGAAAGTGGTTTGAACATTTAAGAAAATCATGTTTTCATATCTGAAAGTTGTCCTTCATTCAGATACATATGAGATTAAGATAAGAAATTTACCTTTTCGCTCAATCTTAATTCTCATGAAGTCAGTTGTAGTCAATAAGATATGATCGTGTCATCCTCTCTCATCCTGCATAAGTCTCAAAGTCTAGTCAAAGCAAATTTATTCACAAATTTATTTAAAAAAAATCATAAAGCAGTAAAACGACTAAAGTACGAGTTCTGATCTAAAATAATCAGAAATCATAGTCTTACTCCTTTTGATGTGATTTATATGCTCCCCCTAAAATCATGCATCACAAAAATTTGTTAGTTAAGCAAAATGCAGAAATTAGATATGCTCCCCCTCAAAAGAATGTAGATCATCTTAAAATGCATCTCACTCTCCCCCTGAGATCATGAGCAAACTTATTAAAGTGCAGATATCTTTCAGAAATAAAGATAAAGAAAATGATGAAAAATAACAATACTTAACTTTATTAAGTAACAACCGATTATGTCTTAAGATTTAACATACCAAGCTTAGAGACAAGAAAATTAAATCTCTTTTCATCTAAGGGTTTGGTAAATAAATCTGCAAGCTGATAATCTGTTTTTACAAAATAAAGTTCTATTGTTCCTTTTTCTACATTATCTTTGATAAAATGATACCTGATGTCAATGTGTTTGGTTTTCGTATGCTGGACAGGATTAGCAGATATCGCGATTGCACTCTTCGAGTCACAATATATTGGAATTTTATCAAACTTGAATCCATAGTCTCGCAGCTGTGTTCGCATCCACAGGACTTGAGAGCATCAACTGGCAGCAGCTACATACTCTGCTTCAACAGTCGATGTGGAAACGCATAATTGTTTCTTTGATGCCCAGCTAACGAGCTTGTCTCCAAGAAATTGAATGTGACCTGAAGTGCTCTTTGTTATTCCCAGATTCAAGTTCTAATTTCTACAAACAATCAAGATGAGAATTCCAAATCATATGTCATTGATTTAAACAACAAAGAATACAATTTCACAACTTTCTCTCTCTAAACTCTCTCACTAGAATAATGTTCAATTTGCTCTTCTCTCATAAGCTCTCTCAATCACACTCTTACACACTTACAATGACTTACTTACTCATAGAATTATAAAGGAAACAAGGTATTTATACCCTTGACAATTACAGAGGATAAACAAAATACAATTACATTGACTTTGACTTTATTAACAAATGACTTTGACTTTGCTTGAGAGTTGACTTTTCCATCTTTGACTTCTTGATCTTTTGTCTTCAATCTTTATGATCTTGAATCCAACAATTATATGCTCTAACATTCTTTCTGTCCAACATGCAACCTGCATGATCTGCATCTAAATAGGCAGTCAGTTGAAACCCAGTATCCTTAGGATACCACAGACCAAGATCTGCAGTCCCCTTAAGATACCTAAAAATCCTTTTGACAACAGCCAAATGGGATTCTTTAGGAGCAGCCTGATATCTAGAACATAAGCATGTTGAAAACATAATATCTGGTCTACTAGATGTAAGATACATTAAAGACCCTATCATACCTCTATAAGTTCTAATATCAACACTTTTACCTGAAGGATCAATGCTAATTTTAGTACCTGGTGCCATCGGGGTTCCAATTGGTTTGCAATTTTCCATTTTAAACTTCCGAAGAATATCCAAAATGTACTTAGATTGGTTAATGAAAATCCCCGTTGAAAACTGTTTAACTTGTAATCCGAGAAAGAAATTCATCTCTCCCATCATACTCATTTGAAAACGTGACACCATGAGGTTAGAAAAGTTTTTGCAATATTTAGGATTAGTAGATCCAAATATTATATCATCAACATATATTTGAATAAGGATGATATCGGCCTTTTCCTTTTTGATGAACAAAGTGGTATCAACTTTACCTTTGGAAAAACCTGACTTGATCAAGAATTTAGATAGAACATCATACCATGCTCGAGGGGCTTGTTTCAAACCATACAGGGCTTTGTCCAAGATGTATACATGATCTGGCTTATCTGGATTGACGAACCCTTCTGGTTGAGACACGTATACTTCCTCCTTAAGAATGCCATTTAGAAAGGTTGTTTTCACATCCATCTGATAGACTGTGAAATTCTAATGAGTTGCGTAGGCTAGAAACATGCGGATTACCTCTATACGCGCTACTGGAGCATACGTCACATCGTAGTCTATGCCTTCCTCTTGCCGGTAACCTTTGGCAACAAGTCTAGCTTTGTTTCTTATGACGATACCATCTTCATCCTTTTTATTCTTGAATACCCATTTAGTACCAATCACGGATTTACCTTCCGGTTTTGGAACTAATCTCCAGACCTTTAGGGCTTCAAACTGATTTAATTCTTCTTGCATAGCAGATACCCAATCCGAATCAGCTAAAGCCTCTGATACACGTGTGGGCTCTATCTTGCTGAGGAATGAGTCATGCAGACATTGATTCAAAGTCGCTGACCTAGTTTGCACCGGCTTGTTTAAATCTCCAATTACTTGGTGTAAAGGGTGCTCTTTGGTCCAGCGATGCTCATGAGGGAGTGGATTAGATACTGATTGAACATGATCATCATCTTGAAATCCACTATCAGGCTCTTCAGTTTGAATAATAGGAGGGGGGTTTGCAGTTGAAGTTTCAGGTGCAGAAGCAATAGTTGGAACAACAGACTCTGGCTGTTGAGTAGACAATATATCACACCCAACTGATACAGTTATTTCTGGCTCAGAAGTTACTTGTATATCTTCAACTGTAGGAATAGATGTTGGAATGTGAGTTTCTGACTGAACGGGGGATACAAGTTCAGTTAAAACTTCTGAAGTGACTGGATGATTACAACTTGTGTCTTCAGACCTGTCAGTCACAACAGATTTAAGCAAATTAGATCCTAGAAACTCATCATAAAAGAATTCAAATAATAAATCTAAATCAGATAAATGTGAAACTGAAGTAGAAGCGTTATCCGAATTTTTCTCTGTAGAAACAAGTTCTAGACTGATCTGTCCAGAAGCTAATACTCCAGTGATCACGGGTTATGAACTGAATTGTTCAGAAGCCATTTCTTCATCAAATGTTACATTGACGCTCTCGACGACTCTCTTAGACTTCTTCAGATAAACACGGTATGCTGCAGATGTGGAAGAGTAGCCAATGAATATGCCTTCGTCCGCTTTAGCACTGAATTTGTTCAGATTCTCTCTATCGTTAAGCACGAAACACTTACACCCAAATATATGAAAATACTTGATTGTCGGTGTTCTGTTGTTGATCAGTTCATATGGAGTCTTTTGAAAACGACGGTGTATCATGGATCGATTTTGAGTATGACATGCAGTTGACACAACTTCTGCCCATAGAAATAGAGGTAAGTCAGACTGACTCAGCATAGTCCGAGCGGCCTCGACTAGCGTCCGATTTCGCCTTTCGACTACTCCATTCTGTTCAGGTGTACGTGCAACAGAGTATTGATGTGATATCCCAACCGATTCGAGATATTCTTCAACTATTTTGTTTTTGAACTCTGTGCCGTTGTCAGTTCGAAAAAGCTTGACTTGTCTCTGCATATTCACCTAGGTCGTCTTTAAGAAAGTAATGAGAACTTCGGGTGTCTCATCTTTTGATCGTAGAAATTTGACCCACGTGTATCTTGAATAATCGTCCACAATAACCAACACGTATTTCTTTCCACCTAAGCTTTGTGTTCTCATCGGACCGCAGAGATCCATATGTAACAACTCTAGTGGAGAACTGGTGCTTGGTTCAGGCTTCGGTTTATGTGCGGCACTCTTCATCTTTCCCTTTTCACATGCAGCACACAAATGTTCTTTCTCATATCTCAACTCAGGAAGTCCTTTTACCAACTTATCTTTGACCAACTTGTTGATATAACGAAAGTTCAGATGTGATAGTATTCGGTGCCAGAGCCAACTTTGCTGCATCGAAGCTTTTGTCATTAAACACGCGTAACTGTCATTCTGGACCTTTGAAAGATTGATTGAGTAGAGATTTGTCTTTCGCTTGCCAACTAAGAGTTCTGTGCCGTCTTCAGAACGAACCGAACATCTCTTAGCTTTGAAGTTGACCTCTAACCCTTTGTCGCAGAATTTACCGATGCTAAACAAGTTGTTCCCTAAACCTTCGACATAACTCACCTTCCTAATCGTTATGTTGTCTTGAATAATATCACCATATCCTAAGATTGGTGAAACTTGGTTGTTCCCAAATCGAACATTGCCACTGAATTTCTCTGTATAATTAGACAATAAAGCTTTCTGCCCGGTCATATGCTTGGAACAGTCGCTATCCAAGTACCACATATGTCGGGTCTGCAAGAGGAATCAGGAAACAATAACTTTAGGTACCCATTTAAAAACGGGTTCTAACAGATTAGCCCATGATTTTGGTATCCATTTAAATATGGACCCTTCTTTTCTTTGAAAACTTTTAAAAACATTTGATCTTGAAGAATAAACATGATAAGATCCAAACCAATCAGTAGAATTATGATGATAAGAAAAATCATTTATCCGATAATGATAAGATTGAATAGTAGTAGGAGATAATTGAATCAATTGCTTTATTGAATAACGCTTGTAAGAAGTTACAAGGTTTTGTTTATAAGAAGCAAGTTGACCAACTACATCAATATCACTACTATCAGATCTATTACACGAGTTATCAGAAACTGATTCAGCAATCTCATCATTCTTCCATTTTGGTCTCCATTCAGATCTTGCTTTCGACCTTTTCTTCCTTAAATCTGAAACATAAGATTTAGAATTATTAGGAAAATCAGATTTCTGAGATTGAGTTTTCTTTTGTGTACCAGTGTATTTCTGTTTCTGTAATCGTTGTTTCTTATGTTTCTTACCTTGTGCATAGTAATCAGCAGTTACAGAAACTGATTCACCAACCTTAGCTGATGATTCACCAATATTAAAACCACTTGGTAACACTTTTTCAGTTATAAGACAAGTAGAATGATCAGGAAGAGGAGCATTGAAGTCAAACATATCAATTTCTTCTATGCACCCATCATCAGAATTAAGAAAGTCATTTACAGACTCAAATAAGTCAACAAAATTATCAGACGAAGTTTGAGGTGCCTTTGAAACTGTAGAACACTTTGTAGATTTAGATTGAAAAACAGTGTTCTTTAAAACTGTAGAAAACACACTTTGTTAAATATCTACCAAAATTCTTTCATCAGAAACAACATTTTCAAGCTCAACTATTTTGCTTTCAAGAATGAGTGGAGGAACATAAACCTTTGCAGTTACAGGTTTTGCCTTCATCTCAGAAACAGAATAACTAGCAAAATAGTCATTTGAAAGAACTTTTGGTGTCTCAGAAAGATAACTATCATTTAACTTTGCATAGTTAAATGGTAGTTGCATTTTCTTTATATTCTTTCTATTTTCAGTTTCTTTGGCCTCAACTTCTTCTGGTAATTTGGTAACAAATTTGGGTTTTAAATGAGTATGTTTACCAGCACAGGCAAGAAAATCAAAATTATAAAGTGCTGGTTGTTTTCTGATGGCTTTCTTTAAGTAATGGGGGTTTTCAAAACCAAGTCCCTATTTTTCCTTAACATCAACCTCTTCGTTAGGTGCATTGAGAAAAATGGTTTGATCTGTTTGGCCTCTTGCATAGAGTTTGGCTTCCAGACCATTTACCTTCTTATTCAAAAGCTTGTTCTCAACCTGCAATTTATGAATAGTTAGTGCAGATTCTTTCTTCTCAAATTCAGACTTAGAAATTTTAACTTCAAAATCAGAAATCTTCTTTTCAAAACAATCTACTTGAATTTTAGAATCAGAAGCAGACTTGCGTAAAGAATCAATTAGATATTTGTTCCCAATAACAGACTTATTAAGCTCAAAGATCTTATTGTTTCTTTTAGCAACTTTGTCTTTTTCCTTTTTCAGTTTTACTTGAAGGTCATTAAGCTCAACCATCATGGCTTCCATTTTGGTTATGAAATCTTTTTCAGTTAAGTTCATTACCTCATCAGCCGCTTCATCATCTGACTCATCATATTTCACCGCTTTGCCCATTAAGCAGATATGAGCAGCTTCTTCTTTCTCTTCCTCTTCACCATCTGAATGATCCAGCCAAAATTTGTCTTCAACCATTAATGCTATGCCCGCTTCTTGTTGTTTGGCCAATAGCAGTTTGTTCTGATAGTACTGGGAGTTGCGAACCTTTGGCTTTCGACATTCTTTTGCAAAATGTCCAATCTTGCCACAGTTGTAGCATTTGATAGGATCATTTGCTGGCTTTTCAGCAACGGTGTAATCATTCACAAACTTCTTCTTTTCTTCTGTCTTCCTTTTCATATACCAGTTATCTTCATGTTGCTCTCCTTTAACTCTTTCTCGGTGCTCATGGTTCTTAGAACTGGATGAAGAATATCTTTGTGAATTTGATCCCGGCTTTTTGTAGAATTTCTTTTGAAATGCTCGGGTCAATAAAAGCATAGCTTGTTTGAGACTTTCTCCATCATCTCCATCTGATTCAGATTCTGATTCAGAACTGGTAAACACTTTCTTCTTTCTCTTCTTTTATGTCTTTTCTTTCTTCTTCTCTCCGGCTATCAATGCAATAGGATCGGGAACTTTTTCTGCCTTCTTTTTCTCAGCTCTTTTCTCTTCCACTTCTTCTTCATTTTGCCTCAGAGTCTCGTAAACCTCATGTAACGGAATGTCATTGAGATCCTTCATATGTTTCATCCTACGTGTATGCTTTTCCACTCTGGTTGTAGGATGCTCAGAAATTTGACATTGTTTTCAATCTGCTTCTTCTTCACTTTGTTCTTTGACAACTCATTCAGAATCAAGACAAAACGTTCATAAGTATCTTCCAAGCTTTCATTCTCTTTGGCTTTAAATTCTTCATAACTGTTAATTCAGTTAGCCACTTTCATTTGATTCCTGACCTTGGAACCTATCATCATCTTTTGTAACTGATCCCACATCTTTTTAGCATTTGCCTTGTAGCTGTCTATCTTGACGTAGATGTCATTCGGGATACTTTGGAGAAGAAGGGATCTTGCTTGCTTGTCTGCTTTGAAACGACTCTTTTGCTCTTCAGAATACTGAGCATATTCTACTTGAACTGTTTTCATCTTCTATTCTTTTTCCTCAGTACCATCTTCACTATCAGATGAATCATCATCAGGTATTTGAACTGTGATTGGTACCATCGGACCTTCTGTAATTGACAGTATAATGTTTTCCCCATTTGCATGTCTGTCCACAAAATCCAGAAATCTGTCCTTCCACTTCTCATACTCTCCTTTAAAAAGAACTGGAGGCTTAACATCCGTGCCAATAGAAAGAGCGTCTTTGGAAGTCATCTTGAATGTACCTGTTTGAAAAAATATGCAATAAGAAACTAGAAACTGATCGTTAGTCCAATTATGAAATCACAAGAATATAGAAAAATCAGAAATTTCGAAAAAATTTGACTAAGTGATAAAACTCGCAAGTCACTATAGAACTCGCAAGTCACTATTGCTGAAAAACCCGCAGACTAAAGCTTGCGCGTTTGTGAAACTCGCACGCAAAGACTTGCGTGTTTTGGAAAACTCGCAGATAGTTGAAACTCGCTAGACGTTGAAACTCGCAAAAGACTGTTCTCGAAGAAACTCGCTAATGCCTGAACACGCAGATCACTATTCACTGATAAACACGCAGGCTGAGGCGTGCGTGTTTGAGAAACTCGTAGACCGAAGATACTCGCTGATTATTGTTCCTCTGGAACTCGCAGATAGAGGCTTGTGCGTTTGTAGAACTCGCAAAGGTCTTCTTGCACGTTTTATAGAACTCGCAGAAGGAAACTCGCAATGCTTGCGTGTTTCAACACTTAGAAAAATTTTCTTAGATTTTCAAACTCGCACGATGAACAAACTCGCAGAACCCTGTTCTTGATGAAACTCGCACACTTAGACTAGCGCGTTTGTAGAACTCGCTAATCACTACGTGCGTGTTTTGGTACTTAGAAAATTTTCCCAATTTTTCAGAACTCGCAGACTTCAACCAGCGAGTTTCTAGAACTCGCTAATAATGCCTTGCGCGTTTTGGCCAAAAAAATGAAATTCTTCAGCTTGCGCGTTCTATCAAAGAACTTGCGCGTTTCACAAATCTAGCACGTTCTTCAGATTTCCTTGGGTGTTCTTCATAAAGTCGACCAAAACTTCACTTTTTCATCGAATTTCGACTCAAAACTTCTTCAATTGCTTCAAAACTTTGCAGAAATCCTCGAATTTAACACAAGAACAGATTACAATACAAGAATTTCAATAACAAACACAAAATTATACACTTTGACTCGATTTACAGTGCATATTAACTCGTGAACTCAAAAACACACAAAATTATCAAATTGATGATCAATTACAGTGCAATTGCCAAAATAAACGATACAGACTCGATCGATTATACTAAACTAACAACCCTGATTGAATTCAACTTGAATTACACACTAAAATTCAGAAATTGAATCGAACTCGATGAACAGTAACAATGAACAGTGTCGACGAATTTGTTGATCTGATTTCACTTTTGGATCTGCTCTGATACCAATTGTTATTCCCAGATTCTAGTTCCCAATCACAAACAAATCAACAAACACAAACAAGAATTAAATTACCTGTTTGATTTCACTTTCAAATTCCAAGATTACAAACTTTCTCTCTCTAGAACTTTTTCTTTCTCTCTCTACAAATTTCTCTCTCTAAAAATGTATTCTCTCAGATTCTCAATTAGACTTGTTAACTCACTAAAACAGAAAATACAAGGTATTTATACCTACATCTAAAATACAATAAAATAAAATACAAACGTTGACTTTGACTTTTATTACAAAAGACTTTGACTTTGATGAGATTTGACTTTCTCAGCTTTGACTTCTTAAACTTTGACCTTCAGTCTTCTTGATCTTGTATCCAACAGATTTATGCTCTAACACTGCTATAGAAGCTGAACGAGATAAATTGAAGATTCAAAATTCAAATCTTCTAGATCAGATTCAGGAGTTGAATGCAAAATCCGTATTTTCACAAAAAGATTTTGAAGTGTTCAAAATGTACTAATGATACTAAATTTGATTTTGCAGGTATTATTGAGACAAGAGAGAAAGAAATTAAATCAAAAGAGAGATATTACAAATCTTCAAAGCAAGTTGAAGATATCTGAAGACAAATCAACAACACTGAACGCTGAATCAGTTGATCTTCAGGACAAATTCAAGATATTTGAAGAGAAAATATCTGTAACACCCTAAAAACTAGAGTGAATTTAAAATGCGGAAACTGGACGAATAAACATCAACACCTGGTATAAACCTCCCAAAAAGGGGAATGTACTAAGCCTTTACAAAAATCTGAACACGGATGTGGAATTCAACAACAAACTAATCTAAACATAACTATCTAGATTACATCGGTTGTTAATCCAAAAATCACCAAAAGAATGGGACATAAACAATTGTCCAACATCAAATACTAGTCATCTCAAAAGCCCCCGAGACCAAGCTCGTCACTCAAGCCCTTGGCAACCCACCGCTAATGGGAACCTGTTATACATATCATTTGGGAAAAATTGTTAGGCTTAAAACCTAGTGAGAACATACAGTTTATAATTTCAAGAGATATAAACAGTTGTATCAAAAGGAAATCTTGTCAATAAGTTTCGGTTTACAAAAGAAATATTTTCCACATAAGGACTGATCGGTCCAAAAATTCATCTTGCGATGACGGGGGAAACCCGATTTTCCAAGGATTACGGCGGAACACAAAAGTAGGCCACAATCCGAGTTGTGAGCTAAATACATGGAATCCATGGCCACGAACAACGAAGGTCCGTACTAAGATGTGAGGGAGGGCCCTCGAGGAAACCAGTCATACTCGTTCACTAGGACTAAATTATGACCCATAGCTGGTAACCGGTCTCACATAACCGTACCAAATAGCCCCCGAGGATCAAATGCATCCATAGCTACAGAAAGGGGAATAGACATCCCAATAATAAAAGCCGACTCAAAACCTAGGGATCCGCTAGTAATGGTACAGACTTGTCACAATAACATATGTGACCCACCATAGATAGTCATATGGTATAAAAACATTTTATAAACAAAATGCTTTCCTTTAAGTTTAACTGCTCGTAAGAATGAAAATCATAAAAATGAGTTTATATACATTGTTGGGTCATCTAAGATTTAAAGATAACCTCTCCTTAGTCTTTATTGATGTTTGTACTTTGTACTATGGTTCTTTGTAATAGCTTAGTTATGGTTAAACTGATCGGTGAGTCGAAGACGAACTGAAGTCAACATGAAGGAAGTCTACAATGCGGATTGAGATGAACTTCAAAGTAAACTAAGCCTAAACTGCCGATTTGTATTCGGCAGATCATCCTCTTGCCGATCCCATTCGGCAGACCCTCCACATGCAGATTTCCTATTCGATATGTCCTTTCTGTGTTACCGAATCTTCCTTATTCGGTATAACTATCATCTGCCGAACTCTTTGTTCGTCATTCTCTCTTCTTACAGATTGCTTCTTTATGTGTAAGAACATTTATGTCAAACCCTCATGATTTGACATACTTCCTCGTTCCCAATGATCTTCTGACAATGGGAATGGAAGCTTCCTTCTTTGAGAAGAAATACACTTGGTCTAAATATGATTGAGATGTTTATTTTATATTTGATCTCAAAAAGATTTTCCCATGAATATTTTATAGAGATATTGTACTTTCATAGTACAAAAGTTACCTTTTGTATTGTGATAAGTCACATCAAAAATCTTATAATTTATTGACAATATCTCAACCACCCATGCCTTTACTCCTACATGTCCTTTGCACTTATTATATTGGATAGTATATAAAGGATGGAGGTAGCACCTTGCTACTCACGCTTTCAGCTCAAGATTTCATATTCACAAGATTTCAAGCAGGTTGATAGTTTTCCTTGTCTCTCTAAGTTTTAACTTTTAAGTCTTTGTGTTCTTAATTTCTTCTAAGTGTTAGATTGTTTAGAGTAGTTCTTACCTATTCTTATTCCGCAACAATCTTTATTTCTCTTTGTGTAATTCTTGATATTCATTATCAATAAAAGAATTAAAATTAACTAATTTTGAAGTATTGTATTCAAACCCCCCCCCTTTTACAATACTTGCCAGATCCGCAATGGCATCTCCTTCTACAAAACTTGAGTTTTCTTCTCAAAACTCTTTCTAATCTAATAATGGATCTACTATCAAACATCCTAAGTTCAATTCGAACAACTTCTCCTTATGGAAAAGTAGGATGATGCTTTTCTTGGAAGGAGCTGACAGTCGTTATCTAATCATTCTTAGTGAAGGTCCTCTTATCCCAAAAGTCTGGGATAGATTTGTCAAAAATCCTAAGGATAAAGAAAAGAAAAAGGACGATCTTTTTCAAGTTTCCGATGACTCGTCAGAGGAGGAAATAACTTCTGCCACCGGTCGATATGTATTGAAAACGACAAAAGAATTCAATGATGAAGATAGGCGCATTATTGGACTTGACTCCAAAGTACGAACCATCATTGCTCAATCACTTCCTGATGAAGTGTACCAATCTCTAGTTAGTCTTAAAATTGCAAAAGAGATGTGGTCAACCCTATGTGTTTTGTATGAAGGTACATATGGTTTAGGTTACTGGAAAGAGAATGTTGTGTGTACTCCTTCTGAAAACATTCCCTCTCCTACTCATAATATTCCTCTGTCTTCTAAACTACCCTCATATTCTTCTGATTGGAATGATTCTAACTCAGAAGATTCTAACTCGGTTTACTCCATGGATCTTCTTGATTCAAGAAAGTTTGGTTACTTTGTGTCCGCCAAATCTTCCAAGCCTCTTCTAACAGAAGATCAAGACTCAAATGAGTTAGTCAAGCCTGTAAATGATCTTCTTATGTCCTTAAAACTAAAGGAAGTTTCTTCTTCTTCGTCTTCTTCTTCCCATACTCTTAAAGAGGCTCCTCTCCTCTCTAAAGGAAAATTCGTTGTTGTTAATCTTCCTAACAAAAGAAAGATTACACCTTCTTCAAAAGGTAAATCTCCCATGACCACAACGGACTTCATTCCTAGAGCCTTAAAAGTAAAGAAGTCCAAAGGAATTTCAATCAACTCTTCTTCTTCTGTTTACAAAGTAATCCTTGGACCCACTCCTCATAACCCTCACGTTCTGTACAGTTATCCCATTCCCTCTCACCTTTCCAAACTTCCTAAATCCAAACCTCAAGGAAAGGTAAAAGTTGCTTCTCTTGAACCAAAGAAGAAATTCATTTACCGAAAGTGTTACAACTGCGGTGACACATTTCATTTGGCCAAAGACTGTCCAAAGGACCGTATTGAAAGATATAGTCAGACCAATCCTTCTTCTTCTTCTTCTAATCCTAAAGGACCCACCTCAAAATGGGTTCCAAAGGACTAATTTGTTCTTGTCTGCAGGTCTATGGGCATCATCAAACATGGTATCTTGATAGCGGATGCTCACGACATATGACTGGGAACAAATATCTTATTCTAGACTTTGTGAAAGAAAAGGGGCCATCCGTAACTTTTGGTGACAACTCTCGAGGTTCCACTAAAGGTTATGGAACTCTCTCTAACGGTTCCATTACTTTCAACAAAGTTGCCTATGTGGAAGGTCTAATGCATAATCTTTTGAGCATTAGTCAACTATGTGATTTAGGTTACTATGTGATTTTCCGAGAAATTGATTGTCTCATCACTAATAAACGGTTTCACACAGTCCTATCTAGCTTTAGAAAGGACAATGTGTACGTCATCAATATGAATGACAAGTCAACTGAAGAAGAAAGCATCTGCTTTATTTCTGAAGACTCTGAAAAGAAGAACTGGCTCTGGCATAAACGTCTTTCTCATCTCAATTTCAAGACGTTAAATGCTCTCTCCAACAAAGAGCTTGTTATCGGCTTGCCGAAAATCTCTTTCTCAAAAGAGAAGCTTTGTGCAGCTTGTGAGAAAGGCAAACTGACAAAATCTTTTTTCAAATCAAAACATTGTTTTTCTATCTCTACCCTTCTACAGATGCTGCATATGGATCTTTGTGGGCCTGTTAGCACACCCAACCTAGGTGGAAAAAGGTACATTCTTGTAATTATTGATGAATACACACGTTACACTTGGATATTCTTTCTCTGGTACAAAAGTGATACACCTGAAGAAATCATCAACTTTATCAAGAAATCGGAAGTTCTCAACGGTCAATTAGTCAGATCTATCAGAAGTGACAATGGGACCGAATTCAAAAATGCTACCTTGGATGCCTTTCTATGTGACAAAGGTATTTCTCAAAACTTTGCAGCAGTAAGATCTCCACAACAAATTGGTGTTATGGAAAGGAATAATCGTACGCTATGTGAAGTTGCAAGATCTATGCTAAGTGAATCAAATCTTCCAACCTATTTTTGGGATGAGGCTGTCAATACAGCCTGTTTCACTCAAAATTGGTCTATCATTGTGAAAAGACACAACAAGACTTCCTATGAAGTCTTCTATGGCCGAAAACCAAACATTGGTTTTCTTCATGTTTTCGGCTGTCTGTGTTTTATCTTGAATGATCGAGAGCATCTTGGTAAATTTGATCCCAATGTTGATGAAGGTATATTTGTGGGTTATTCTCTCTCTTCTAAAGCCTACATAGTATACAATCTAAGAAGAAAATGTATTGATGAGTCAATACATGTGAAGTTTGATGATCACAAGACGTCTTCATTATCTTGTGATGATACTGAACTTCATGAATGGATTATTTCCTGTGTTGGAGAAGAATCTCCAAATATTCTATCTTCAGGACCTCCATATATTCCATTCTTGGTATTTTCTTCTTCCCTACATCATAGTCCAGTAGATCCCTCTCTGGCTACCGAACCCATTGCTCCTACCGAACCCACATCTCCCACCGAACCTACCTTACATACTTCACCTATTCATCACAAGCATCCTATACCCACCGATCCTTCACCTTCAAACACAATTCCTGCACCACTTCCCCCAGCTCTAAAATGGACCAAAGATCATCCGATAAATCAAATTATCGGTGATCAGCAAGCATGTGTCCAAACTAGAAGAGGTGTTGGAAACATTTGTCTTTATGTGAATTTTCTCTGTATTATCGAGCCCAAGAAAATTGAGGAAGCTCTAGCAGATTCTTGTTGGGTTACTGCCATACAAGAAGAATTGTCTCAATTTGAGAGAAACAAAGTATGGAGACTTGTGCCACGACCTTTCGGTAAGACCATAATCGGTACTAAGTGGGTTTTCCGAAACAATATGGACGAAGTCGGTACTGTAATTCGGAATAAAGCCAGACTTGTAGCTCAAGGATATAGGCAGGAGGAAGGTATTGATTATGATGAAACCTTTGCTTCTGTCGCTAGACTTGAAGCAATAAGAATCTTTCTTGCTCATGCTGCTCACAAAAACTTCCGGGTCTTTCAAATGGATGTTAAGAGTGCATTTCTCAATGGAGAACTTGCTGAAGAAGTCTATGTGAAACAACCGCCTGGTTTTGAAGATCCAACTCATCCTTACCATGTGTTCAGACTTGACAAGGCTCTCTATGGTCTGAAACAAGCTCCTCGTGCGTGGTATGACACCTTGTCTGACTTTCTTCTCTCCAACCGATATACCAGAGGTAAAATTGATAATACTCTTTTTCTCAAGAAAACTAAAGGTAATATCATTCTTGTTCAAATCTATGTGGATGATATCATTTTCGGTGCCACTGATGAAAATCTTTGTCAGGAGTTTGCCTCTCTCATGAAAAGTAAATATGAGATGAGCATGATGGGTGAGCTTACTTTCTTTCTTGGTCTTCAAATTAAACAATCTTATGAAGGTATTTTCATTAGTCAAAATAAATATATTCGTGATCTTTTGAAAAAGTTTGATTTTGAAAATTGCTCTTCCATGAAAACTCCAATGGCACCTCCTCTTAAGATTCATGTTGATTCAGCCGGCAAGTCGGTAGATATCATGAATTATAGAGGAATGATAGGGTCTCTTCTTTATCTAACTGCTAGTAGGCCTGATATAATGTATGGTACATGTCTGTGTGCGCGTTATCAAGCCAATCCCAAGGAATCTCACTTGGCGGCTGTGAAACGTATTTTTCGGTACCTAAAAGGTACTACGAATCTGGGTCTTTGGTATCCCAAGGACTCAGGTTTTGATCTAATTGGCTATTCAGATTCTGACTTTTCAGGTCTAAGGTTGATAGAAAGAGTACAACTGGCAGCTGTCAATTACTAGGTGGAAACTTGGTCAGCTGGTCCAGTAAGAAGCAAAATTCGGTATCCACCTCCACTGCTGAAGCTGAATATGTTGCAGCTGGAAGTGTTGTGCTCAAATCTTGTGGATGAAAAACCAACTACAAGATTATGACAAGTTCTATTCTCATGTACCGATTCTATGTGACAATTCCAGTGCCATAGCCATTGCCAACAATCCGGTGTTGCATTCTAGATCTAAACATATTGACATTCGGTATCATTTTATAAGAGATCATATCTCTAAGGGTGATATTGAACTTCACTTCGTTCCTACAGATCTTCAGCTTGCAGACCTCTTTACCAAACCACTGGATGAGGCACGTTTCAACTTTCTTGTGGGATCCTTAGGTATGTTAAATATTTGTTTAAAAAAAATTGCCCAATAATTAACGGTACCTCCTTTAAAATTTTGGGAAGGAATTGTTTCAATACCGAATTTCTTCGGTAAATACCGTTCAGTATATATCTTCGGTACATACCCTTACCGAAGTGTCTCTCATATTTCGGTCTTACCACCGTTCGGTAATTCTTCTATTTTGGTAACAAAGACCTTACCAAAGTCTCTTCAAATTTCGGTCTCTTTGCATACCGAATTCTTCCTTTGAAGTCTCTTCATATTTCAGTATCTCTATATACCGAATTCATTTACCGAAATATCTCTCATATTTCGGTACCTCTATTTTCGGTATAGTGTATGATGTGTCAACCTTATCCATATCTTAAATACCAAATTCTTTCGGCACCTTCTCTTTATCCTATGAATTCATGCCACATGGCATTACAGGGTTCGTGCGTCAGTTGATGGGACCTGACATTTAGCCGTTTTTCGGCTGTTCCACTCCCCAATTACGCACGTTTGTACCATAATTACAATTTTTTTGGCTTTTGAATTCCCATCATTCCCTCGTCTTTTCTAAACCTATATATACGAACTTAGCTTTCTTTTCTTTCTTTACCTTCGTTTTCATCTTCTTCCACTTTTATTTTCTGAACCTGCAACCTGCAACTCTTTCTTTCTTCAATTGCGTCCTCAAAATCGACAAAGGCTTCCAAGGTCACTCCTCTTTCTCGGGAATCTCTTATTTTCCCTCCTTGCAACCAGGTTGCTCGTCTATCTGCAGATGCTGATCATCCGGAGTTCAACCAAGTCTCCATCTTCCTCCAAAGATCTTTACTATGCCATGCTCTCACTGCCTCAACCAAGATGAGCAAAATGCTCCTTGGTAACTTTTGGCTAACCTGTAAGTATGACTCTACTACTCATCAGGTGTCTGCTTCTGTTCTATCCTCTGAAGAGCACCCCGATCTTTCCTTTGGGGTGGATGACTTTAGCGCGGTTCTCCAAATACCAGAGTTTAATGTGTATGCTCCATTTCCTACCAATCAAGAGCATGATGAGGTCGTTGCCGCTCTCCAGTATGTGCACGAAGGAAAAACAAAGGGTTCCGGCACTCTCCTACGAAAGAATATGGGTGCACTTTGGAACTACTTCTTTTCTCACCTCCTTTATTGTCTTTCCCACAAGACTTCGGGGTAGGATCAATCTCCGGCGTCCATTACTCGTCTGGCACATGCTCTCATTTTTATGAGGCGGATTGACTTTGCTCAGGTATTCTTCGACTCCTTGATCACCGCCATATCTCCTCCCAGGAATCACAATGTGGCTCTTCCCCGCTTCATCTCTCTCATCATCAACCACAAGCTATCTGCACAACTGAGTGCCAATGCTGCTCTACCAGAGCCGATGATCAAGTTTGACTTGCCAATTTCTCAAATTAGCAAGCAAACTATTTTCAAACCAGTGAAGCCAACCGACTCTCCGCTCACCTCAGGTATGCTTTCTTTCATCTCTTCTCCCAATCCGATTTGGGGAACGCTTGCCGAAGGTGAATCCGAAAGGCCTTCATCTTCTACCAAGCCATCCAAATCAGTGGTCCCCTCTCCCCCAAAACCTTCCAGAGCTAATTCGGTGGCTATTAAAAATAAAAAGGCCACCGGCAACATCACACTTGCTATTATGACTCTGCCACTGATAAATCCGTCGGTGGCTACCCAGGTCATTACCCCTTCTGTTTCTGTTAAGCGACGGAGCTCAAAATCCCCTCCTAAGTCTCGTTCTAAGAAACTTAGGACACCTTCGACCGAACCACACACTCCATCTACTGATTCTCAAAAATCAGCAGATGTTGATCTTCCCCCTCCAAGGCCACGGGGATCTGCTAAATCCTCTCCCACCTCCTCCAAACCTTCTCAACAAGATTTGGTTGTGCAAACGGAGTCCCGTCATATTCCTTCTCCTCCTCCTTCTGTGGAGGTTGAAGATGATTCGGTCTCCTCTTCGGACCGATGTTCTGCTTCCTCACAACACAGCCTATCACCCGGGGTCACTCTCGTTGATATTGCACAATCTGGGATTTTAACCCAGGAAATGTTACGAAACCTGTTCACTCTCCCCTCTTCACCGATAGGTTCTCCTATCCTTACACCAAAAAATACCTCCTCACCAAAACCTTCACCAAAGAAAACCCCCTCTCCTACATCCTCCCGTCAGAAATCTCCCTCACTGAAACCCTACTCTGTCGAAAAGGGTGGGACTTCTGCACAAGTATCGATCACCATATATGTTGAGTTTCTTGCCGAAATTGTTGACTCCAATCGGCAGGTACGGATGCTAGGTACTCAGTTTGAACAACTCCGCAAGTCATTGCGTGAACCGGAGCTCCTTCATTCACTGGATGCAAACAACATTTCTCTCGCCGAACTTCTGCAGCTCGTCAAAGAGCAAAATTCTGAGGTTGTCGATCTTAATCGCGACATCTTTCGGTGTTTGGATGTCATGCATCAGCCAATTGATGGTCTCCGTGCCCCTCTATCCGCAGCTATGGAATCTATTCTCAAGGAGGTGGTCAGGCTTAATGATCAAAATACCTCCTTGACTTTGTTAGTGGCTGCTCTCAAGGCCGCCTCTGATGTTCGGGATCAAGATCTTCTTAGTCTACGGCAGCAGGCTTCGGCTCAGGAGTCTATTAATTCTCAAATTCTCAGTGCCTTGTAGAACTTAAATAGGCGTCTTGACTCTATGTCTGCTGATGTTGCTCAATACTGTGCTCAGTCTCTGGACATTGACATCACCAAATCTGCCTTCTCTCCAGATGATCGCACAGTGTTGGAGCGTATGGATCGCCGTCTTGGACGTGTGTCGGCTAAAGCTGGTGTTTCTTCCCCGACACGTATTGAGGGGGAGAAACCAACTGAGGGGGAGCAACAAATTCAGGGGGAACAACTCTTTCCTCAGGTTCATATAGTCAGTACGAGTCAGGGAAAACCTTCTGCTTCTGCCTAAGTCTCTGCTGCTACCGAACCCACAGCTGTTGCTGGTGCCGAATCTTCTGCTACCGAAGAGAAGGGAACCGATCACCCCTTGGTGGTCGAAGAGTCTGAGGGGGAGAAAAAGCCCAAAAAGGATAAGCGCAAAGCTATTATGTCACCAGATGAAGTAGAGGCTGAAGAAAAGCGTCATAAAGATGCTTCAATAAAGAAAGTTGCAGATGGTGCTGGTCTTCACCTCCCTCCCCCAAAGACTACCTCTCCTGATTTGGGCTTAATCGAAGAGGAACTGAAAGATGCAAATATTGCCCAGATTGCTCGTGACAGAGATGCCGACCTAGCTTTGAAGCTGGCTGCCGAAGAAGATCCTACCGACACAATCAAAGCTCAGGTGAGTGCTCTAGAGGACTCGACAAAGAAAAATGAAGAAATAAAGTCTTTGTGTATCGATTGGTACCGCAAAGCTCTAAATAGACGCCGATCCTCTGCAAAAATCATAGATGTCAAAATTGTCAAACCATCTTCAAGCTGCAATGTCATTAGGCTAAGGATTATAAGGGATGATGCTTCAAGTTCTATGGACAGACTGGATTCTCTTGTTCGGTTTGGAGTTGCCGAATGGATGGAAATTGGTATCTGTTTGATTAACAGTCGAAATGCTCTCAAGCCTGAGGTTGACAAATTTCTTACAGATCTCCAAACAAAGTTCAGGACTTACCGAAAGACATATAACATCGTTCACACTCCAGCCGAAGAGAAGCTCATCGAAAGTCTAAGGATTGATCGTCCCCCTCCCAAGTCCAAACCAAGATCCAAAAAGGAAGATGTGTTTGTTCAAATGGCTAGAGAAGGAAAGGTTTCGAATTTTTCAAATCTGGATTTATCCTTACCGACTCCGGTTCCTTTTCCTTCAACCACTGTGATTACAGAGCCTACTCACGGAATCTTCTTCAACGATGCATTTGGGCAGATCTCCTTCTTCAGATCAAGTCAAATCGCTATTGCCGACACCATCTTTCTTCATGGGATTATTCAATTAATTCCAATCTCGGCAAGGGATCTCTATGTGGCTACAACCGATGAACTAAAGAAGAGGGATGCTGAACCGCATTTTTCTTTTGAATAAACTCGGTGTAGTTTTTATGTTTGTATCTATTTACTTTTCCTCTATATTGTAATATTCTTAAAAAGATTAATACATTGAGTAGTTCTTGTTTATCGTAAATAGTTTGTACATATCATTATTTCATTCTTTTATACTTGTAAATGTCGGATACTCAAAAAGAAAATCCAAAAAGAAACAAAAAGAATGGTCTATGTGAAAAAGAACCCAAAAGAGTATGAGAAAGGGTCAAAATGCATTATTCATTTACTTTATGTGATATGAGATGTTATCATAAAATAGGGGGAGATTGTTGGGTCATCTAAGATTTAAAGATAACCTCTCCTTAGTCTTTATTGATGTTTGTACTCTGTACTATGGTTCTTTGTAATAGCTTCGTTATGGTTAAACTGATCGGCGAGTCGAAGACGAACTGAAGTCAACATGAAGGAAGTCTACAATGCGGATTGAGATGAATTTCAAAGTGAAATAAGCCTGAACTGCCGATTTGTATTCGGCAGATCATCCTGTTGTCGATCCCATTCGGCAGACCCTCCACATGCAGATTTCCTATTCGGCATGTCCTTTCTGTGTTACCGAATCTTCCTTATTCGGTACAACTATCATCTGCCGAACTCTTTGTTCGGCATTCTCCCTTCTTACAGATTGCTTCTTTATGTGTAAGAACATTTATGTCAAACCCTCATGATTTGACATACTTCCTCGTTCCCAATGATCTTCTGACAATGGGAATGGAAGCTTACTTCTTTGAGAAGATATACACTTGGTCTAAATATGATTGAGACGTTTATTTTCTATTTGATCTCAAAAAGATTTTCCCATGAATATTTTATAGAGATATTGTACTTTCATAGTACAAAAGTTACCTTTTGTATTGTGATAAGTCACATCAAAAATCTTATAATTTATTGACAATATCTCAACCACCCATGCCTTTACTCCTACATGTCCTTTGCACTCATTACATTGGATAGTATATAAAGGATGGAGGTAGCACCTTGCTACTCACACTTTCAGCTCAAGATTTCATATTCACAAGATTTCAAGCAGGTTGATAGTTTTCCTTGTCTCTCTAAGTTTTAACTTTTAAGTCTTTGTGTTCTTAATTTCTTCTAAGTGTTAGATTGTTTAGCGTAGTTCTTACCTATTCTTATTCCGCAACAATCTTTATTTCTCCTTGTGTAATTCTTGATATTCATTATCAATAAAAGAATTAAAATTAAGTAATTTTGAAGTATGTATTCAAACCCCCCCCCCCTTTTTACAATACTTGTTTTACTTCTTTAGGACTAACATACATTCTTTCAAATAATCCACATAAATGTGCAAGTAAAACCTCCTTTTACTTCGAATAAGATGGAACCCATCGTTTTAATCGAAAATGATCGGGAACCCTAAAATCTCCCAAAACTCAAGTCATATCAAAATGTAGTAAACTTAGATCTGAAACCATGGAGATATATAGAAGTTCAAAATGTAAGTTTTGACATGTATAAAGTTTAGAAAAAGGTAGTAGGAACTCACCAAGTAGGTTTTAAACGAAAACCCGAAAACTAGATATCGACCACTTCGAGAAGATGAAGCTTTCTATATTGAAACCTCTGATGATGCACTTAACACTAGCAACAAACGGCAACCGAAGAAACCAAACAAGAAAACCAAGAAAGAGAGAGAGAAAAGAGAGAGAGAGACTTGAGAGAAAAGAAATTGAGATTTTTAGAAAATATCTCCCAAACAAGATATTTAGGTTGAACTCCTAAGAGTCGGCCAGGGGATCTCGCGGGTTATGCCGCGACCTTAAGTTGCGGCATAACTCGCCCGCT
Organism: Arctium minus; assembly: GCA_954870635.1. Lineage (NCBI taxonomy): Eukaryota > Viridiplantae > Streptophyta > Magnoliopsida > Asterales > Asteraceae > Arctium > Arctium minus. The sequence goes on along the minus strand of OX941084.1, from coordinate 103,521,985 downwards.
AACACAAAACCCAACACAAACAGGGGGTTTCGCGGGTTGTGCCGCGACCTCAAGTCGCGGTGCAACTCGCGCAGTTCACCGTGGTTTGCCCAAAACCACCAAAATCCAAACTCAAACTTCAAACCAAACGCGGTGCTAACGACAACGCTTAAACACAAGAATACCAAGATTACATAACGAAAATCCGGGGTGTTACAATATCCGTACTGGAAACTACAAATGTTGATCTAAAGAAGAGTTTCCATGCAGATAAAAATAAATTTGAGAATGTTTACTCCCAGAAACTATCTGATTTTTCTATGAAAACATTTCAAGAGAAGAAAAACCTTGAGCTTAGATGCATGAAACTTTCTAAACAAGTCTCATAATTTGAAAAGATTTTAATCACTGAAAGAGACATGTTTGTCAAAGAAAGAAAAGTTCTTAAAGAAAAATCCACAGATCTTCCCAAGCAAACTTCTACTTTACAAGACTTACTTGAAAAGGAAAGACAAATTTATCAAGAAAAGAAAAAGTCTTTTGAAGCTGAAAAGAAAAACTCTGAAAAGAGAAATGTTGGAATTTTCAAAGAAATTTCTAACAAAAACAAGAACTTAGAAAAAGACTTTGAACAAGAGCGTCAAATATTTGAAAGTGAAATATCTAAGCTCACCAAAAAGTTATATGTTCTATCCTCAAACATTTTGAAAGAACAGATGGTCAAGTCTGATTTGCAAAAGAAAATTAACACAATTTTTGAAGAAAGAATATTAATCCCAAATTCAAGTTCTAATCACAGTTTACTAACAAAGACAATATGAATCAATTCAACAATCAACCTATTATGTGATTCAAATCAAGGATTTCATATACAAAGCTCTCTGACACTTTCTCTTTCTAGAATTTGTCTGTATGCTTACAAGACTTACAATTAGCCGTATGCCTACAAACAGGAAATAAAACTATTTATACTAGGAACACTTACTCAACTAAAACACAATACAAGACTTTGACTTTGACTTTATTATAAAATAACTTTGACTTCTATGCTTGAGAGTTGACTTGAACTTTGACTTTCAATCTTCAGTCTTCATGATCTTGTATCCAACAAATATGTGCACTAACATTCTCCCCCTTTGGATCAAGATAATCTCTAAAAAGATTTGCAATACAATCTTTAAGTACAAAACAAATTATCTCCCCTTTGATTGATCTTTAGCAACATAAGCATTGAAGCACAATCTCCCCTTATCTTCAAAAACAATTTTGTATTCTCCCCAAAATCTTTGAACAACATTTGCAATAAGCTATAACAATCTCCTCCAAGGTTGTAAAAACCTCTTTCAGACTTCAGAAATAGATTATCTTCAGGTTTAGCTCAGTTTGCTTCAGCAAATTATCTTCAAAGAAAATTTCAGTAAAATCCAGCTTGCTTTCAGAAAACTTTAAATTTGCTCTTTCAAACCAGTACAATCTTCAGCAATCTTGCATTCTATGACTGAATCTTGCAATAAACTTTCTTCAGATTAACTTTCTTGACACAAATTTCTCCTTTAAGCTCCAACATTCCTTTATCATTTCCCTCATTTCTTGATCATCTCCTCCATTTTGATGATTGTGACATTGAAATCATCAAAACCTTCACAAGAAATGTCCTTAACGTTCTGATCTGACCACTGATCTTTCATAAGAGCCTCGGACTATTTATCAATCCAAAAAGATATTCATCTGAATCTTTGCAAATTCAGACAAAATATGAGTGTAACACCTGAATCAACAAATGAATCAGTTAAAATGCATGTCAGTAACACGAAGTCACTGTGTGTAACAAATACACATTGGAAAGGAGCTTTTTGATGTTCACTCCCCCAGGTATTCCATTCAATCATCGAATAACACAAGTTTATTCTATGAACGTTTAGACAGAAAAACAAATTTCCTGTGTGTTCGGGCTTGTGTTTGAAAGAATTAAGCACTGATGATTTCTTTTGTTAGGCTCAAAATTGTGTAAACCATTGAGACAACAATAGTAATACACATACTCAATTGTGCATTATCGAAGTGTGAAGGTGAGGCAGACTTCCTTCTTTTTCAATATCCAGATTTTCCAAATGAAAATCAGATCGATTATGTATTTCATCCCCTTTTAAAAATTGAAACATCTTCTTGTTGAGAAGAAGATGAGTAGCTGGTGGGGTTAAGTCAAGAGTTGGCATGGGCTAGTTGCCTTTTTCAATGATGTTCACAAAAGAATTGTGAAACAATCAAAAATGTGGCTGCCCGACTCAGAAAAAGTTGGTGCAGAGTTTGATATTCTTTTACTCTGTTCTCTCACCCTCTTTATTTTTATCATTAAGCTCGCTTCTAACCAAACTCTCTTTTCATGTTACCTCATCACACCCACACTCATATATTGACTCCTCACACTCGATCACTCAAGGATTAACGTGAATCCATAGAAGTTCTTTTAAGTTCTCACACAATGAACCCATGTAACCCTATAAGCATGATGTTGCTCAAAAAGGTTTAACTTTTCAGTTAAAGCACAAAATACATGTCAGATGTCTGTATGCTCATAAAGATAATCATGAAGATTTGAGCATTTTAAATCATTGAAGATATGTCAAACAAGAGAATTGAATAAATGAAATGAATACAAGAAACTTGTGTGAAAATATGACATTGTATTAGAAAAAGATCAAATTCGGACATATTTAATCATTCATATTTGATCTTATCAATTAAGGTTTAGGTCAAGAAAAATCGGATTTTGTCTATACGAATCAAAATATAAACATTCTCAAAAGAAACGTTTTGAAATGAAATCACGCTCAACAAACATTGAATATCAAGAGGGTGTCTTACCATCGAAAATTTGTTTCAATATGAGACATGGTAAGAACATATTCAACAAAATATTAAACCGGTGTGTGTGAATACTTCAAAGTATATGGAAAAGATAATACACAAGTATTTATCTTTGGAAACACACGGTTTATTTAACATTTAAGCACATGAAAATGAAAACATTTAAAAATCACACTTCTAAATCATGAAATCGTTTTGAGAATAAGAAGTGGTTTGAACATTTAATAACATGTTTTCTATGATTGAAAGTCGTCCTTCTTTCAAACATATATGAGATTAAGAGTAGAATATATCCTGACGTTCAGATTCTCTCTCACGAAGTCAGCTCAAAAGTCATATGAGATATGATCGTTTAAGCTTCCTCTCAAATTTGCATCAGTCAAAAATCTGTCAAAGTACAAAGCTTTATTCACAAAACTTTATTGAAAAGTAAAGACATAAAGCAATAAAACATCTTAAGAACGAGTTCTGATCAGATGTAATCAGAAGTCATATTCCTAACTCTTTAACTCCCTCTGAAATTATGCATCATAAAGATTGTCAGTTATAAAATATATGCAAATTTGTCGAACTCCCCCTAAAATGTAGATTATCTCATCATCTTCTCACACTCCCCCTGAGATCATGAACAAACGTAAGTGCATATATCTTTCAGATTAAAAATAAAGAAATGAAGAAAAATAACAAAACTAAACTTTATTAGGTAACAACAGATTAAGTCTTGAGATTTAGCATACCAAGCATTGAAATGAGAAAATTAAATCTCTTTTCGTCAAGCGGTTTGGTAAACAAATCAGCAAGCTAATAATCTGTGTTTACAAAGTAAAGTTCGATTGTACCTTTTTCGACATTATCTTTTACAAAATGATATCTCACGTCTATGTGCTTGGTTTTAGTATGTTGCACAGGGTTAGCTGATATGGCAATTGTGCTCTTAGAATCACAGTAGATCGGGATCTTGTCATATTTGAAGCCATAATCTCGCATTTGTGTCCGCATCCACAGCACCTGAGAATAGTCGATAAAAATCTTCGACTTCTTCAAATATACCCTGTAAGCTGCAGATGTTTGAGAATAGCCGATAAAAATGCCTTCGTCAGCTTTTAGACTGAACTTGTTCAGGTTTTCCTTGTCGTTTAGTATGAAGCACCTACATCCAAAGATATGAAAGTGTTTAATTCTAGGTATTCGATTATTTATTAAAGCATACGGTGTTTTACCGAACCGACGATGAATTATGGAGAAATTCTGAGTATAACAGACAATCGACACAACTTCAACCCATAGAAATAGAGGTAGATCTGATTGACTTAGCATAGTTCGAGCGGCCTCGACTAGCGTTCTGTTTCGTCTTTCTACAACTCCATTCTGTTCATGTGTTCTGGCAGCAGAAAACTGATGTGTTATCCCGACCGATTCGAGATAATCTTCAACAATTATGTTCTTAAATTATATGTCATTGTCCGTTCTTAAATTATGTGTCATTGGAATGTTTTGCGTATAACTTTTTCGTTCGAAGAGTTTCCAAAACAATGTGAAGATGTTGATCATTTTGCTCTCTTGACTTTGAGTATATCAATATGTCATCAATAAACACGATAACAAAGTCGTCGAGATAATCTTTGAAAACCCGATTCATAAGATCCATAAAGACCGCTGGAGCATTAGTTAGCCCGAAAGGCATTACTAAAAATTCGTAGTGCTCATAGCGAATTCTGAATGCGGTTTTCGAAATATCACAATCTCGGATACGAAGTTGATGGTACCCGGACCGAAGATCAATTTTGGAAAAGTATCGTTCCCCTTGTAATTGATTAAACAGATCGTCGATTCTCGGCAACGTATACTTGTTACGGATCGTTACTTTATTAAGCTCCCAGTAATCAATATAAAGACGCATCGTACCGTCTTTCTTTTTGACAAAGAGAACCGGAGCTCCCCAGGGTGAAACGCTGGGTCGAATGAAACATTTCTTTAATAAATCATTGAGTTGAGTTTTGAGTTCCTTCATTTCAGTTGGAGCCATTCGGTAGGGATCATTGGAAATAGGAGAAGCTCCTGGGACTAGATCAATGGTAAATTCGACTTCCCGGACTGGTGGTATGCCCGGTAAATCGTCGGGAAACACATCAAGATATTCGGAAACAACAGGTACGGATGCAGAAGTAGGGATTATCTGTTCGGGATCTTATAACAAGGCTATAAAACTTTCGCTACTTTGCCAAGTATACTGCTTCACAGTAATAGAAGTTAAAGCGCTAACATCTTCTTTTAGAGTACCTCCTTGGAAGATTGCCTCTGGTTTGTCAACATCCCCAAACAATATTTGTTTGGCGTTACAGTCTATAGTTTCATGGTGGTGTGACAACCAGTCCATCCCCAATATTAATTGAAAGTGGGACATATGCATTGGAAGTAGAGTGACCTCCCATATGCGATCTCCAATAATTAACGGACAATTTGAGAATCGAGTTAACACACAGATTGAACCACCCATTGGGGTAGATATTACGACTGGACATTCGGTGGTTTATTCATAAGGTTTTAAACCGGGATTCTAATTGTTCAGAAACAACAGAGTGTGTTGCCCCGGTATCAAACAAAGCATAACCAGACATCATACTAAACATGGTCAGACGAAACACATCAACAATATTAGGCTCACTTGTACCCCTCACTGGATTGGGATTTGGGTTACCCTGAGGTTAACATTTGGATTTGCGTGGGCGACCACGTCTCGACATTCTAACACAGAACAAGATCAAGATCGGAATTCAAAACAGTTACGGATTGAAAATCAGCAAATAGAATTAAATTCTAGTCCACCCATTCTAATGTCTACCCAATTCTCACAAGTCAAACCTATTTAATCTACAAGTCGTAACCTATGCTCTGATACCATATTTGTAACATCCCCCGTCCCCGTGGTCCAGAACGGGTGATGTCACATACGGGACTTAACATAATTACATATCTAAATTCTGAGCTACTAATAAACTCCAAACATATATTACAATCCAAACTATCATACCTCAAAAGTCTTTATAAACTTAGAAAGATAAAACAAAGTGATTCTAAGAACTCCAAAATAACACGCTCGATCTCAAGTCCCGTCCCCGTAAACTTCACTTCGAACCTGCCGTGTCAGAAAACAAAAACACGGCTGAGCACATAACTCACTTCGAACCTGCCGTGTACAATTTCACATTTGTTGATCACATTCAGTTGATCAATCACAAGGTGGTGAACCACCTTTCGGAAGGGTCAACTACAACAAATAGTTGCCCACGATTCAAAAGAATTGAAATCCATACCTTGATTGGATTGAGATGCAACCCGTGATTAATTGAGACCGACTACGAACTTTAACCCGTTCGATTGCCTATTTAAACCATCAATTATTAATAATCGCATAACCTAAAACTCAAAGCTTATTATCCTAAGCTTAAACACAAAATTATATTCTCTTAGACATTAAACCGATCACTTGGTGTGCGGTTAAACATCTAGATACAAATATCACCGTTTTAATTCTAAACTTTACCCGTTTGTAATTTTAACAAAAACAAACATTCCTATACATGTTTATGATTATAACTTTACAATATATAACCATAATCTAACAACCAACTTCAACTACCCTAACTTACCAACTTAAATAACTTAAGAAGAAATTTATACCTCTAAGAAGGGTTCGAAGCGTAGATTCCGAATATGTAATTATTTCGTCGATTACTTCAACGATTTGAGAGAAAATTTAGAGAGATGTGTGAGAGTTTAGAGAGAGAGATGAGATGTTGGCGGTGATGAAAATGAAACAGGGACGAGATGTAGTTTACACTTTTTTTTCTTATTATATATATATATATATAATTAATAAGTTTGGTTAATTGACGGTTTTGACCCCTCAACTATCTTTGGTTGACATATTTAGCTACGGTTCAATTCGGGTAAGAATAATTATACGTTTGTTTTTTTAAACCGAGTCTTACAATTATTCCCCCCTTAAAAGAGATTTCGTCCCCGAAATCGAATTTAGATAGGAACTTACATCGATTAAAGAATTTGGGGTATACTTGTCGCATGTGCTCCTCAGTTTCCCACGTTGCCTCACGTTCCGATAGATTCTTCCAAAGAACTTTTACGAAAGAAATCACTCTCTTTCGTGTACCTCTCTCATCACGATCAATAATCGCTTCAGGTTCCTCACGATAAGAAAGATCAAGGTCTATATGTTCCAAGGGATATTCAATGACGTGTAAGGGATGTTGGGTCTGAAATATGCCAAGGATGGTTACTACTTCTAGTTCAACATGGTTACTACTTCTAGTTCAACATGGTTAATACTTCTGAAGTTAATATTCAACATGGTTACTACTTCTGTGGTTAATGTTGCTAGTTGTAGTTAATACTGCTAGAAGAAAACAGTTAATACTTCTAGTTGTTAATACTTCTAGTTAGTACTTCTGATATTAATGCTTCTAGTTAATGCTGCTAGAAGAAAACAGTTAATACTTCTAGTTGTTAATACTTCTAGTTAGTACTTCTGTTATTAATGCTGCTAGTTGATGGTTAATGTTGCTCAACAAGATTAGTACTGCTAGTTCAAAGTTAGTACTGCTTGAAGAGATTAATGCTGCTGAGCATGGTTAGTACTGCTAGAGTTAATACTGCTCAGAGTATTAATGCTGCTTATGATTAATACTGCTTATAAGATGGAGATCTGCATGAAAGGATAACAGCTGGATAATCTAAAGATATACATGGAAGCTTAAAGATATACATAGAAGATATACTGAAGATATTTTATTCATTGTAATTATCTTTGTATTCAGTATATATATATAGTATTGTTTAGAATAGGATGATAACTTTTAACTTTCAGTTTTCATTCTTTTAGAGAAAATCAACCTCAAGGCATAGATCCTAATTCTAGAGAAGTAGAATTCGTATTGGTGAGCCTGATCATCAATATTGAGGTTGAGTGAGTAATCTTGTAACTTCAAAGCATCAAATAAAAGCTTACAGTTTGTTATTCATATTTACTGTGTTGATTTACTGTTTCATTGAATATCAAAGTGTTATTCCGCAAACTTCTTTGATATTAGTTTCTGAGTATTAATTCTTGTTAAGAATTCGATCCTGACAAGTGGTATCAGAGCAAGTATTCTCAGAAATCTACACTCAAAATCACATCATCATGGCTAAAGGTTCAGAGTCTTCAAGCTCAGAAATTCCTACAGAGGTAACATCTAATCTTTGTTCTAAATCCTGTATTGAAACTGTTACAAGGTACAGGAATCACAACCAGACAATGAGTGATGACCTTAAAAGATTAGAGAGAGATATAAAAGACTATGTAAGAATTGTTGAGAGGTTTGAGGAACAGATTAAGAGTTTCCAAGCCAATGAGCTTCAACACTCTTATGACACAAACTACTGGAAGTGGGAGAAAGATCAGTATGAATTTAAGCTGAAAAAGTCTAAAGAGGAGAATGAGAAGATAAAGAGTGAGTTTGAGAAAGCCAAGCTGGATATTGAGAAATTTTCCAATGCTTCTAAAGCAATGGACTCTTTGCTCCAAACTCAAATCCATGACAAACTTAGAAGAGGAATAGGCTATAACACCACACCACCACCATACAACAACAATTACATTCCTCCTATATCAAACTTACTAGAGACCAAGGATAGGAAGGAATTGCCTGTTGGAGCCACTAAGGTAGATCCTTTAGACAAAGTGGTGGTTGAAACAGACTCTGAAGTAGAGAACTCTAGTGAAAAGAGTAATGAGAACACTGTGAGTGGTGAGATTCCTCTAGAAAATAACATTATCACCAATGAGGGATGTGGAAAGGCTTGGATCAAGTCTAAGGACATAGAAAAGACTGAGGGAAAGTCTGAGAGGGTCCATTATAAGCAAACCACAGTTGTGAATCCTGTCCCTTGTAAACAGTGTTCTTGCAATAAATCTGAGCCCCAAAAACATGATAAACCAAGGGGAAATCAGAGAAACTGGAATAATCAGTGGGCACAAAAACAAGGAGTTGATTTGAGTAAAATCAATAGACCAAAACCTTGTTTTATCTGTGGCAAATTGAATCATCTTGCCAAACACTGTTATTTCAACCCTATCAACCAAAGAGTCACTTTTCAAAGAAAACCACAAAACTCTTTTGGTTATAGGAATCAGAGAAGGAATCATATGGCTGAGAACAGAGCACCTATAAGATCACATGCTCAGAACAAGTTTGCTAAACCAAAGAAAAATACTCCAAATAAGCCAAGGAGTAATTTAAAGACAAAGAAAGCAAACAACTTTGTTCAAGTTTGGGTTCCAATTGCAAAGAAACCTGTTAGTACTGCTATCCCAGATAGTACTGCTAACAAAAATAGTGCTGCTAACTTGATTAGTACTGCTAACCAAGTTAGTACTGCTAACAAAGCTAGTGCTGCTTCTAGTAGTAATGCAGCCAAGTCTATAATCTTGACAAAGTACTCCAGTCATGAGATTCCTAAACAACTCATTCAGACCAAACTGACAGATTATATTAATGAGAAAGGTCAACCCAAGACCACTTTGGCTTGGGTTCCATCAAAGACTAACTGATTTATCAAGTGTGCAGGGCAATCAAAAGCTCAAGAGGAAGAGCATTTGGAATGAAGATAATGATTGCTCTTGGCACATAACAAGGAACATGGATTGCCTTCAATTTCTTTAAAAGATTTGATGGAGGACATGTTACTTTTGATCCAGCAGAAGGTAAGAAAAGTGAAAAAGGTATAGTTTCAAAAGATAAAGTAACTTTTGAAAATTTTATGGTATATGGTACTACTAACCTTGTGCCTGTAAGTGTTTCAGGTTGCTAATACTGAAAGGTAGTTAGTACTTCTAGTTCAGTGAATAATGTCAGACTGTGTTAATGTTGCTGGTATGGGTTACTACTGCCAGTCTGTGTTAATGCTGCTGATAAGTGCTACTACTGCTAATGTAAGTTTTCTATACCTAAAAATGATCTTCATTGATTTTATGTCAAACCTGGATATCAATCAAAAAGCTTTTATCTGTATCCAAAGTTTGTACAAGAATTACTTAATAATGAATTGACGGACATACTTCACTTTGATGAGGTATATGTACCTAAACCCCCTAAAGGCAAGGTTTTCTCAAACATGAGAAGATCTGCTAGGGACTCTGAAGGAGTTGACACCCCATTGTTCTCTACAATGATGGTGGTGTCCCACACTGAAGAAGGTATGGCAGCAGGGTCAAGGCCCTCATTAGACATTCCCACTGCTAGCCAATCCCAACCTTCCCACTCTATATCTATCCCACAGTCTCTACTTCATAAGCCAAGTTCACCAATAAAACAGATAAAGAAAACAGGTAAAGAAGGCTCCTTCCCTTCTTGTACCTTCACCCACTAAGCCTTTAAGCCCTCTACGGGAGGATTCTCCTTTAGAGAATATCCAAAGGGAAACCATAGAGGTGTCTCCCAACCTCAAGAAGGTGCTCAATAAGGAGATGCAAGAGCATATGGGTTGTAAGGCTCACACTACTGACTTTGCACAAAGTGCATGACAGGACAGTGTGAACATATCTAAGACCTTCCCCATGGCAACTTTAGATGAGTAATTATCTAAAGGTCCCAGGTGCCAAGAAACCAAGGGAGTAGAAGGTGCTTCTGCTAGGCAGAAGATCTCTACTAAAAGATCCAAGGATCCTTCAAAGGTGGTAAACACACCTAAAGGAGGTGAGGACAGATTTAACTACAAAGAATTGATGGATACACTTGGTACAATTTGTCTGAAAGTTCACAATCAAATTATGGAGATAAAAGAGATGAAAAGATCATGATTATTTCAAAAAGGGGGAGACTTAAACATCTGAACTTGAGAAGAATTGAGAAGGAGAATCAAGTTGATATGAAATCTTATTTTGAGGGGGAGATAAGTGAAGAAGCTGAAACAAAGCAGTAACTACAACAGAAACAGAAAAGAAGATAACAGCAGAAACTGAATCAAGAAGAACTAGAAGTTGCAGAAAGTTTTGAAATTATCATAAAGACCCTATGTTGAAGAACTTAACTTCTCAGTTTTGAAAAGTTAAGTTAGGGGGAGATTGTTGGGTCTGAAATATGCCAAGGATGGTTACTACTTCTAGTTCAACATGGTTACTACTTCTAGTTCAACATGGTTAATACTTCTGAAGTTAATATTCAACATGGTTACTACTTCTGTGGTTAATGTTGCTAGTTGTAGTTAATACTGCTAGAAGAAAACAGTTAATACTTCTAGTTGTTAATACTTCTAGTTAGTACTTCTGATATTAATGCTTCTAGTTAATGCTGCTAGAAGAAAACAGTTAATACTTCTAGTTGTTAATACTTCTAGTTAGTACTTCTGTTATTAATGCTGCTAGTTGATGGTTAATGTTGCTCAACAAGATTAGTACTGCTAGTTCAAAGTTAGTACTGCTTGAAGAGATTAATGCTGCTGAGCATGGTTAGTACTGCTAGAGTTAATACTGCTCAGAGTATTAATGCTGCTTATGATTAATACTGCTTATAAGATGGAGATCTGCATGAAAGGATAACAGCTGGATAATCTAAAGATATACATGGAAGCTTAGAGATATACATAGAAGATATACTGAAGATATTTTATTCATTGTAATTATCTTTGTATTCAGTATATATATATAGTATTGTTTAGAATAGGATGATAACTTTTAACTTTCAGTTTTCATTCTTTTAGAGAAAATCAACCTCAAGGCATAGATCCTAATTCTAGAGAAGTAGAATTCGTATTGGTGAGCCTGATCATCAATATTGAGGTTGAGTGAGTAATCTTGTAACTTCAAAGCATCAAATAAAAGCTTACAGTTTGTTATTCATATTTACTGTGTTGATTTACTGTTTCATTGAATATCAAAGTGTTATTCCGCAAACTTCTTTGATATTAGTTTCTGAGTATTAATTCTTGTTAAGAATTCGATCCTGACAAGGGATGATAGTTGTACCCTCGAAGTGAAGAGACATGGAACACGTTATGTATATGAGAAAATTGCGGCGGTAAAGCTAACCGGTAAGCAACAATTCCAACTCTTTCTAGAATTTCAAAGGGACCAATGTATCTCGGGATCAACTTCCCTTTGAGACCGAAACGTCTAATACCGCGAGTTGGGGAAACCTTCAAGAAAACTTTATCTCCCGGTTGGAACTCGATAGGTCATCGTCGCTTGTCGGCGTAACTCTTTTGACGAGCCTGAGCCTCTTTCATCATTTGACGCGCAATTTCGACCTTCTCGGTAGTAACTTGTACCAGTTCTGGGCCTTCGAGAATACGTTCTCCGACTTCATTCCAAAAAGTCGGTGTTTGACATTTTCGACCATAAAGTGCTTCATACGGGGCCATGCCGATACTTGACTGCCAACTATTATTATAGGAGAATTCTATTAGGTACAAATAACTATCCCAACTTCCATGCCATTCCATCGCACATGCTCGGAGCATATCCTCCAGTGTTTGAATCGTACGTTCAGATTGCCTATCAGTTTGCGGATGAAAGGTTGTACTAAAATTCAAACGTGTGCCCCATGCTTTATGTAAACCTTCCCAAAATCGAGATGTAAAGCGTGGGTCTCGATCGGAGGTAATCGATACAGGAGTGCCATGGATACGTACAATCTCACGTTGGAATACTTCTGTCAATTTATCAATTGACCAAGTTTGTCGGATAGGAAGAAAATGAGCCGATTTTGTCAGTCGGTCAACCACTACCCAAATTGCATCGTGTTTCAAGGTCGTGCGGGGTAGTCCGACTACAAAATCCATAATTACATGTTCCCATTTCCATACGGGAATGTTCAGCGATTGGAGAAGACCACCCGGATGTTGATGTTCACATTTAACTTGTTGACAAGTGAGACAACGAGCTACAAAATCGACGATATCTTGCTTCATTCCAACCCACCAGTAATGGGTCTGTAAGTCAGGATACATTTTTGTTGTACCTGGGTGAACGGAAAACATAGATTTATGAGCTTCGGTCAAAATCTGATCTTTAAGCTCCGAGTTATTTGGAACACAAAGACGATCCCGAAACCACAACACGTGATCATCATCGATCCTGAATTCCGAACTAACATTCTCTTTTGCTTGCTGGAAGTTCTCCCACAATTCACCGTCATCTTGTTAGGCTTATTTTATCTGAGAAATTAGAGTCGGTTCTACCATCAGATTCGATAGAATTTCCGTTTGTGAATCGGATAGATTTCCAGTCCGAACCGTTCGATCTCCAAAGCTAACTCTATAGGAACAAGTAACGAGAAAACCTGTTCCACAGCTTTACGACTTAAAGCGTCGGCGACTACATTAGCCTTACCCGGATGATATTGTATATCAACATCATAATCCTTTAGAAGTTTGAGCCATCTCCGTGACGCATATTTAACTCTTTTGGAGTAAATATATATTTAAGGCTCTTGTGGTCGGTGAAAACTTCACATGTCTCACCGTACAAATAATGACGCAAAATTTTGTGTGCGAAGATAACCGCAGCCAATTCGAGATCGTGGGTCGGATAATTGATCTCATAAGGCTTTAATTGACGTGATGCATATGCAATCACTCTACCGTTTTGCATAAGAACACAACCGAGACCTTTGCGGTAACTAATCGATTTTTCAGTTCCTCGAAACTAGCTTCTTGTTTGGAACTCCAATTGAAATTGACTCCTATTCGGAGTAATCAGGTTAATGGTAGAGATATTTTAGAAAATCCTTCAACGAATCGTCTATAATAACCGGCCAGACCCAGAAAACCACGAACTTCAGATACGTTCGTAGGTCGACGCCATTTAGTGACAGTTTCAATTTTCGTTGGATCGACTTTGACATCTTCCGCAGAGATTACGTGTCCGAGAAAAGATACTTGATCAAGCCAGAATTCACATTTGGAACGTTTTGCATATAACTTTTTCGTTCGAACACTTTCCAAAACAATGTGAAGATGTTGATCATATTGCTCTCTTGACTTTGAGTATATCAATATGTCATCAATAAACATGATAACAAAGTCGTCGAGATAATCTTTGAAAACCCAATTCATAAGATCCATAAAGACCGCTGGAGCATTAGTTAGCCCGAAAGGCATTACTAAAAATTCGTAGTGCCCATAGCGAGTTCTGAATGCGGTTTTCGAAATATCACAATCTCGGATATGAAGTTGATGGTACCCGGACCGAAGATCAATTTTGGAAAAGTATCGTGCCCCTTGTAATTGATCAAACAGATCGTCGATTCTCGGCAACGGATACTTGTTACGGATCGTTACTTTATTAAGCTCCCGGTAATCAATATAAAGACGCATCGTACCGTCTTTCTTTTTGACAAAGAGAACCGGAGCTCCCCAGGGTGAAACGCTGGGTCGAATGAAACATTTCTTTAATAAATCATCGAGTTGAGTTTTGAGTTCCTTCATTTCAGTTGGAGCCATTCGGTAGGGATCATTGGAAATAGGAGAAGCTCCTGGGACTAGATCAATGGTAAATTCGACTTCCCGGACTGGTGGTATGCCCGGTAAATCGTCGGGAAACACATCAAGATATTCGGAAACAACAGGTACGGATGCAGAAGTAGGGATTATCTGTTCGGGATCTTATAACAAGGCTATAAAACTTTCGCTACTTTGCCAAGTATACTGCTTCACAGTAATAGAAGTTAAAGCGCTAACATCTTCTTTTAGAGTACCTCCTTGGAAGATTGCCTCTAGTTTGTCAACATCCCCAAACAATATTTGTTTGGCGTTACAGTCTATAGTTTCATGGTGGTGTGACAACCAGTCCATCCCCAATATTAATTGAAAGTGGGACATATGCATTGGAAGTAGAGTGACTCCCATATGCGATCTCCAATAATTAACGGACAATTTGAGAATCGAGTTAACACACAGATTGAACCACCCATTGGGGTAGATATTACGACTGGACATTCGGTGGTTTGTTCATAAGGTTTTAAACCGGGATTCTAATTGTTCAGAAACAACAGAGTGTGTTGCCCCGGTATCAAACAAAGCATAACCAGACATCATACTAAACATGGTCAGACGAAACACATCAACAATATTAGGCTCACTTGTACCCCTCACTGGATTGGGATTTGGGTTACCCTGAGGTTAACATTTGGATTTGCGTGGGCGACCACGTCTCGACATTCTAACACAGAACAAGATCAAGATCGGAATTCAAAACAGTTACGGATTGAAAATCAGCAAATAGAATTAAATTCTAGTCTACCCATTCTAATGTCTACCCAATTCTCACAAGTCAAACCTATTTAATCTACAAGTCGTAACCTATGCTTTGATACCATATTTGTAACATCCCCCGTCCCCGTGGTCCGGAACAGGTGATGTCACATACGGGACTTAACATAATTACATATCTAAATTCTGAGCTACTAATAAACTCCAAACATATATTACAATTCAAACTATCATACCTCAAAAGTCTTTATAAACTTAGAAAGATAAAACAAAGTGATTCTAAGAACTCCAAAATAACACGCTCAATCTCAAGTCCCGTCCCCGTAAACTTCACTTCGAACCTGCCGTGTCAGAAAACAAAAACACGACTGATCACATAACTCGGTGAATGGATTATAATATAAGTTCGTAAATAATATTGAAAACATCAATAACGAAGCAGAAGACTTAAAAATTCATTCGATGAAAGTTCTTCAAACTCAAGTTCATAACAAAAGAGATGTTCAGTAATTTTCAAAGACAATAATTTCAAGAACAGTTCACACTTTAATTTCAAAACGTAATATAAATAACGTTCGTCAATTCCTGTCGTTGTGTTCGTGGGTGGCCAAACCACAGGAACTGGGTCGGCATGCGGGCACACACAACGGATCCCCCGTGAATTTAACCACGGTCACATATTCTGTGGGTAAAATCTAGAATCGATTCATCCGCCCTGGAGCCAAGAAAGTCAGCCAAGTCCTCCCAGAGTGGGTTCACGTAAGCCACATAGGCTTAACTCTGGTGGACCGTCATCTGCAGGACGCTATGACAACAAAGCCGCCATAGAAGGCATCCCAAATAATGTGCCCATTTATTGGGTTCTTCTAAAATCAATGAAAACTAAACATATGCCACTTACCCAGATGGCAATCACAAAAATTATATTCTATATACTTCACATTTTTTTCATAAACAATCTCATACGAGAAACATTTTAATAAAACATCAAAATATTCAAACAATTGATTCAATAAACCAAAATCAATGTGTAAGTGTGTGTACAATTTCGCATTTGTTGATCACATTCAGTTGATCAATCACAAGGTGGTGAACCACCTTTCGGAAGGGTCAACTACAACAAATAGTTGCCCACGATTCAAAAGAATTGAAATTCATACCTTGATTGGATTGAGATGCAACCCATGATTAATCGAGACCGACTACGAACTTTAACCCATTCGATTGCCTATTTAAACCATCAATTATTAATAATCGCATAACCTAAAACTCAAAGCTTATTATCCTAAGCTTAAACACAAAATTATATTCTCTTAGACATTAAACCGATCACTTGGTGTGCGGTTAAACATCTAGATACAAATATCACCGTTTTAATTCTAAACTTTACCCGTTTGTAATTTTAACAAAAACAAACATTCTTATACATGTTTATGATTATAACTTTACAATATATAATCATAATCTACCAACCAACTTCAACTACCCTAACTTACCAACTTAAATAACTTAAGAAGAAATTTATACCTCTAAGAAGGGTTCGAAGCGTAGATTCCGAATATGTAATTATTTCGTCGATTACTTCAACGATTTGAGAGAAAATTTAGAGAGATGTGTGAGAGTTTAGAGAGAGAGATGAGATGTTGGCGGTGATGAAAATGAAACAGGGACGAGATGTAGTTTACACTTTTTTTTTCTTATTATATATATATATATATATATATATATATATATATATATATATATATATATATAATTAATAAGTTTGGTTAATTGACGGTTTTGACCCCTCAACTATCTTTGATTGACATATTTAGCTACGGTTCAATTCGGGTAAGAATAATTATACGTTTGTTTTTTTAAACCGAGTCTTATAATTTCTCTGTATAATTAGACAATAAATCTTTCTGCCCAGTCATATGCTTTGAGCAACCAGAATCCAAGTACCACATATGACGGGTATGCATAAGAGAAATCAGAGAACAACAACTTTAGGTACCCATTTATATTTGGGTCCTTTCAGATTAGCACAAGATTTTGGCACCCATTTGAATTTGGGTCCTCTTTGATTTTGAAAAACATGAGAAACTTTAGAATGATAAACATGATAAGAACCAAACCAATCATCAAAATATTGGCGAGAAACAAAATCATTCCGTCTATATTTAGAAAACTTAGTAGTAGACCGAGATAATTGGAGTAATTGCTTTATTGAATATTTCTTGTAAGGAATTACAAGTTTTTGTTTATAAGAAGCAACAGTACCAACTATATCAGAAATACTATCAGTCGTTCTATTACAATCAATATCAGTACATGATTCTGCAATCTCATCAATCTTCTGCTTTGGTCGCCACTCACTTCGCACTTCAGACCTTTTCTTTCTCAGTTTTGAAACAAAAGATTTAGATTTGTTAGGAAAATGAGATTTCGGAGTCTGTGCTTTCTTTTGCTTACCTGTGTTGGTCTGTTTCTGTGAGCACCTTTTCTTTTGCTTTTTACCTTTTTCATAATAATCAGTCATCATAGAAACTGATTCACCAACCTTAGTTGATGATTCACCTACTTCAAACACACTAGGTAAAGATTCTGAGTTAATAATGAAAGCAGAATGATCTGGAAGTTTTGCATTGAAGTCAAACGTATCAATACTTTCATCAACACAACCATCATCAGAATTTAAAAAATCATTTGCAGATGCAAATAAGTCATCAAAATCATCTTTAGAAGTTTGAGGTGCCTTGGAAGAGTTTGAACACTCATTAAATTTGGAGTTAAAAACAGTGTTCTTCATGACTGTAGAAAATACAACTTGTTCAATATCAACCAAAAGTCTTTCGTCAGATAAAGCATTTTCAAGATCAATTATATTGCTTTCTAAAACGAGTGGAGAAATATAAATTTTGGCTTTAATAGGTTTGGCCTCCAACTCTTTTGTAGAATAACTTTCAAATAATCATTCGATAAAACCTTTGGTTGTTCTGAAAGGTAACTATCATTCAGCTTTTGATAGCAAAATGGTAGTTGCATTTTAGTTGTATTCTTTCGATTCACTTATTCCTTGGCATCTACTTCATTAGAATATTTGGTAACAAACTTGGGTTTCAAATGATGATGTTTGTTAGCCGCTTGTAGAAAATCAAAATTATACAAAGCTGGCTGTTTTCTGATTGCTTTCTTCAAATAGTGTGGGTTATCGTAACCGAGACTCCACTTTTCTTTAACATCACAATCTTCATTTGGTGTATTTAGAAAGATGGTTTGATTTGTTTGACCTCTAGCATACAATTTGACTTCCAAACCATTTACCTTTTAGCACAAATTCTTGTTTCTCAAGATCAGACTTTGAAAGTTTAGAAACAACTTCAGAAATCTTATTTTCAAAACAATCTTTTTCTTGTTTAAAAACAGTAGCAGATTTGTTCAAAGAGTCAATCAAACTTTTGTTCCCAACAAGTTCTTAGTTGAGATCAAAAATAGTTTGACGCTTCTTAGCAACTCTGCTTTTCTCCTTTTTCAGTTTTGCTTGAAGGTCTTCAAGCTCAATCATCATGGCTTCCATTTTGTTTAAAAATTCAGATTCAGAAAGATTTTGTACCTCATCAGAATTTTCTTCATCCGACTCATCATACTTCACTTCTTTTCCCATCAGTCACATGTGAGCGGTCTTTTACTTGTCTTCTTCATCTGAGTGGTCTATCCAAAACTCATCTTCTTCCATTAAAGCCTTTCTCGCTTCCTTCTGCTTTGCCAGTAGCATCTTGTTCTTGTAATAATCAGAATTTCTTACAGTAGGCTTCCGACAGTCTTTGGCGTAATGACCAACTTTACCGTAGTTGTAACACTTTATCAGTTCATCAGACCTCTTCTCACCGTAATCATTCACAAACTTCTTCTTCTCCTCCGGCTTTCTTTCTAGAAAATTCTTCTCCTCATACCTTCTTCCTTCCATCTTCTCCTTGTGATCAAAGTTTCTCGACCCAGAAGAATATCTCTGACTGTTTGAACCCGACTTTTTATAAAATTTCTTTTGGAAAGCTCGGGTCAGCAACAACATTGCTTGCATCAAGCTTTCTCCATCATCACTGTCAGAATCATCATTATCAGAATCGTCAGAACTTGGAATAATCACATTATTTTTCTTTTCCTTCTTCTCTTTCTCCTTCTGAGCAACTACCAAGGCAATGGGGTCAACAGCTTTCTCAGCCTTTTTCTTCTCTTCTCTTTTCTCTTCCACTTCTTTCTCGTTCTGTCTAAGTGTTTCATACACTTCATGAAGAGGGATGTCATTGAGATCTTTCATTTGTTTCATCCTCCTTGTATGTTTCTTCCATTATGGTTGAAGGATGCTAAGGAATTTAACGTTGTTCTCTATTTGCTTCTTCTTTACTTTGTTCTTTGCTAGCTCATTAAGCAATAGAACAAATCTTTCATATGTATCTTCAAGGCTCTTATTCTCCTTTGCCTTGAACTCCTCATAATTGTTAATGCAGTTGGCAACCTTCATCTGATTCCCAACCTTGGATCCCATCATCATTTTCTGAAGCTAATCCCACATCTTCTTGGCAGTTTCTTTGTAGCTATCTATCTTGATGTAGATCTCGTTTTGTATGCTTTGTAAGAGTAGAGATCTGGCTTGTTTGTCAGCTTTGTATCTATTCTTATGCTCTTCAGTATACTGGGAAAGATCTTTTGGAATTGTCTTTGTCTTTTGGACTCTGTCTACATTTCCATATTCGCTGTCAGAGGATTCATCATCTGGTATTTCCATGGTAAGAGGTACCATTTGACCTTCCATGATGGACATCAAGATGTTCTCTCCATTTGCATGTTTGTCCACAAAATCCAGAAACCGGTCTATCCATTGCTCATATTCTCCTTTGAAGAGAACTGGAGGTTTCACAAATGTACCGATAGAGAGTGCATCTTTGGAAGTCATCTTGTTAAGAAAACTGTTTCAATAAGAACTTGAAATGATCGTTAATTCAAGTGAAATCAAAATACAGAAAAACTTAGAAATTTTAGAAATTAAAAATTTCCAAAAATCTCCTAAGTATGGAATTCGCACAATATGACAAACACAATTCACACACAGAATTCGCACACAAGCAAAATTAGCCAAGAATTCGCACACTACATAATTCATAGGCCACAATTCGCACACACACTATCTTCAGGATTCGCACACAAGCATAAATTTCAGAATTCGTACGCAATAGAATTCGCACGAAGCTATATGCGAGTTCTAATAATTCGCACACAACACTATGCGAAATCTGGACTTAGAGAAATTTTGAAAATCAACTTTTCGCATAAACTATTCGCATAACAAACACATACGAATTCTAGACTTAGAAAAAGCTTCAATCTTCTTATGCGGAATCTGAGGAATTCATATGAAGCTAGACGCGAATTCTTAGGAATTTGTATCCTTCTTTATGCGAGTTCCTTACTTTTCGCATACAAGCATAAGCGAATTCTTTCCTTAGAATACTTTTCACAAAACTTTTCGTATAAAGAACTTATGCGAATTCTGACATTTCGCATACAGGCTAGTACGAATTCTGAGGAATTCTTACAACACACACATGCGAATTCAGCACATTTCGTATATCACACTCATGCGAATTCTACACTTGTGAGATTTTCAGACAAGAAATTATGTGAAATCTATTGATCTACGAATTATTGACGCGAGTTCTTGAGGTTCTATGCGAGTTCTTGAGATCTCGATTAAAAATCACTCTGATCGGCTCAAAAACCCATCAAATCTTCGAATTTCAATCTAAAACTTTGACAATATGATTACTAATACATCTAGAATCAATTACAACCAATGAATTTCAAATAAATTCAGTTAAACGTACAAATTGATTCTAATACAGTGCTTTCAAACTCGTGTCTCTAAAATGAACAAAATCCTACAAATTGATCAAAATTACAGTGCAAATCATTCACAAAACTATACAAGTTTTGTCTAAAACATAAAACAAACTCACTAGACTCAATGAATCACACTATTTCACACAAATTTTGAAAATTCGATCAAGAACTCAAAACACAGTGCGAACTTCCATTTCTTTGATTGATTTTGATTTGAACTCTGCTCTGATACCAATTATTAATCCCAAATTCAAGTTCTAATCACAGTTTACTAACAAAGACAATATGAATCAATTCAACAATCAACCTGTTATTTGATTCAAATCAAGGCTTTCGTATACAAAGCTCTCTGACCTTTCTCTCTCTAGAATCTGTCTGTGCGCTTACAAGACTTACAATTAGTCGTATGCCTACTAACAGGAAATAAAACTATTTATACTAGGAACACTTACTAAACTAAAACACAATACAAGACTTTGACTTTGACTTTATTATAAAATAACTTTGACTTCTATGCTTGAGAGTTGACTTGAACTTTGACTTTCAATCTTCAGTCTTCATGATCTTGTATCCAACAAATATGTGCACTAACAAAGAAACATTTTGTCTGAAAAGATAAAACAACTTGAAGTTGCAAATGTTGAATTATCTAATAAGATTTCCGCTAATGTGATTAATCGATCACCTTATGATAATTCAACTGAATCAGTTTGTTCTTTCAAAACTGCTTCAAGTTTCTTTTCATGAAAATGTTTCCAAAAAGAATAGTGTCAAATCAAAGATTGTCAAATCAAATCAGATCCGTCCTTCTAATCTGTTTTATATTAAACCTGTTGATAGTTCAAATAGCTATAATTCTAAAGGAAAATATGTTTCTAAGAAATAGCAGATGGTCTGGAGAGTGAAGGGTTCTTCTGATGAAAAGAAAATTGATAATTCATCTGCATCCACATCAAACGCCAAGAAGAATAGTGTACGTAAAGGTAAATCTTTTGGCAAACCTGATACGTTTTATTCTACTAATCATCTTATCAGGTTGGCTCAAAAGAAGATTTGTTGTTCTTATTGTGGAGCAAATGATTTTGTAACTCAAAATTTTGTTAATTACTGGTATGACTCATACTATATTACTCCCAAAAGAACTGAAATTAACAAATATGGACCCAAATACCAGTAGGTACCAAAAGTGACTCAATCTGTTTTGCAGGCACCTCAAGTATAAGGGGAGTAAGAGCAATGACTTTTGAACAAAGCAGTTCAAGACCTGGTCTTCAATGATAAAGAATAAAGACTTATAAACACATCAATTTAGGACTCGTTCTTCAATGAATTTGGCTTTTGAACAAAACAGTTCAAGACCCGGTCTTCAATGTTAAAGATGTAGGCTTCTGATTACAACAGATCAGAACCCGATCTTCAATGTCAAAGAATTATGGTTTCTAAACATAACAGTTTAGAACCCGTACTTCAAATAAGAGTTTATTTAGATAAGGATATTATGCAAATATCAAGGGGGAGCTTATCTGAATCTAACTCATTTTATCATGATTTGAGGGGGAGCTTAAATTGTTTGTAAGTATCTTCTTATCTAGATCTCTAATTGTTTGAAAGAAGAATAACTTTCGAAGATGAAAAATGTTTTCTTAATGTTCAAACCACTTCTGGTTCTCAAAATATTTCATGAATTTAAAAGTATGATTTTAAATGTTTTTCATAATTGAGCTTTAATGTTTAACTGACCGTGTGTTTCCAAAGATCAATACTTGTGTATTATCTTGTCTATATACTGTCAAATATTCATACACACCGGTTCAGTACTTCTTATTGACTTTCTTTTTACCATGTCTCAAAACGAAACAATTTTTTGATGGTAATACTCTCGTTTGTATTCCAAATTGTTGAGCATCATACGTCATTTCAACTGGAGCGGTCATTGCTAAATTATTTATATTTATTCTTATAAACAAACTATCAAGTTCTTTGATACCCCAACCTTAAATGTTCACATTCATGATATTTGATTTGTTGATTCATTGTCAGATTCTCAAAACAATTTTCTTGATTTCATTTCTGTAATACCTGTAAATTCTAAAAGAACGGTCAACGATCGGTCAAGGAATGGTCGGGGAATCGCTCAGCACAAGACGCGAAAGGCGTGACCTGCAGTACGCGCGGCTTGGCCCGCGGCCTCAAGCCACGGCTAAGGCCGCGTAAGTCACTGTAAGTGTGCCGATCAGTGGCCCGCGCGGCTTGGCCCGCGACTTGTGGTCGCGGCCAAGGCCGCTGGAAAGGCCTGGATGATTTAAAACCCAATTTTTAGGGTTTTCTCTCATTTCCACTTCTCTTCTCCATTCCTCTTCTTCTTGGGGCGATTTTGGGAGCTCCAATATCAGTTTTGGGCGGATCTTGGAGTGAATCTACCCCAAAGAGATCAAAGATTTGTGTTTTTGGGAGCTTGAGTTTGGAAAGTAGGAAGATCTCATGGAAGTGAGTTGGTTGAGAGGTTAAAGATTTGAATGTGGTAAGTTTCTATATAATTAAAGTTCTTATATGAAGATCTTTGTGGATCTAAAGGTTTTCTTGTTGGTGGTTCATTTCTTTTAGATTTGGAGAAATGGGTTATTTGGAAACCCTAGCTTATTGTTGGTGATGACTTGAAAATGGAAGGATCTACACTATTGGAGGCTAATGGTTGGATTTGGAACCTAGGTTTAACTTAACCTAGCGAGGTGAGTTCAAGTTGATTTGTGAAAACGTTGTACATGCCAAAATGTCTATTTTAAAGTGTTATAAGTTTACATGAAATTATCATTTGTTGAGTTATTTTGTAAGTTTAAGTATTTGAGGTGTTTGGCTTTGTAAACCTTGTAAACCCCCCCCCCCCCCCAAAAAAAAACATTTGGGACTTTTGGGGCATTTTGATAAATAAACCATTAAGGAAAATGTTTTAATAATGCATTGCATAAAATGGTGATTATTTGGTAAATATGCATTTTTGTGTTTGTTGGAAATATGCATAGTTCGTGTTATGAGATGTTTTGAAAGTATCAACGTGTGAGTTATTGGGTTTTGGTCATTCCCGACCTTGTGAATATTTTGGGAATTGTACATTTTTTGGTTTTGGGGAAAAGACGCATTCCAAGTATTTTGATGAGCAAATCTTAAGCATTGACAACTCTAACGAATTATTTTACGGGTATAAGTCTTTTGGTGGAAATACACTTACTATGTGTTTTGGAGAAATGTCCATCCTTGTGATATGAGACGTTTTGAAAGAGACAATGGTATATTTTTGTTGGGAAAATAATCTGTCTCAATCTAAGTTGTGTTGGAGTTGGTCGTGTACCATAGAGCACGTGTTTGTATAAACGTTGGTCGAGTGCGTTTTATTGCATTTTATTTCCTTTGACAGTGAGTCATTTGGTTGTTTGAGCCTGTGGCCTGGTATTTTATTAAGATTGGGTTTTAGGGCATTTGTCCAGTTTTGATAGCTTGACTTAGAGCTTTAGTTGCGATATTGGATGAGGGACTCAACGTGTAACACCCTAACATAGGGATAACAAAAATCCGAAAAACGGACATGCGGTATATAAAATTGCCAAAGCAAGAGCCTCCCAACAATGGGGAAATTACACAAACCTATTTAAATACAATCGTAATTAAACGGACAATAATAACAACCAACTAATCTAATTTCCATAACTAGAAAAGAGATTACAAAGGTTCTCCTACCAAAAGAAAGTCCAAATGCAA
Organism: Arctium minus; assembly: GCA_954870635.1. Taxonomy (NCBI): domain Eukaryota; kingdom Viridiplantae; phylum Streptophyta; class Magnoliopsida; order Asterales; family Asteraceae; genus Arctium; species Arctium minus. Next base: position 103,497,235 of record OX941084.1, on the reverse strand, counting down.
TATTCCCAAATCTCTCACCCAAGCACTATGCCAGCTTAGAACCGATGTCGCTAAAACCTGAGATACACATCGACACCAAACAAGTGTTAGGCCAAAAAGCCTAGTGAGTTGAACGATAACAAGCATGCATGAACAGTCATAAATTCTTATCAGTAGTTAGCCAGTGTCCAATATATGAGGAGTCATTAGGGGAGACCCAAAGCACCAATCAAGCCCACCCCAAGAGTCGATATACCTTGATGCCCTTAACAAGGAACACCCGCAAGGCCCGGCACACCCGAAGACTACTCCAACAGGAAAATTCCCCGAGTGGCGGAGGTCTAGGCACATACCATCACGGTGGCGCCCAAGACTACATCCTCCTTGTGAACTGACTTGGTTCGTCCAACATAATGTATATAGGAGGTCCTTTAGGTGTATTTCAACCCAACATATTTCCATACCGACTACGGGTATAATATTACCATCCTATCCTCATGAAGTCTAACAAAAGACCCAGATGACAATTATATTCATTATGCATATAAATATGACACCAAAGTGGTATTCCAATAATATATCATCATATTATACCAAACATGTATTCTTTAATCATGTCAAATACCCCTTTGTGGGCACACATAATGTAAATCCCAAATAATTACACGAAGAGAGTAAATCATGGGGTGATACTTCTAATACATATATCTCACATAATCTCATGAAAATACCATCAATTACTTAAACTCGTAAAGATGAACATTTTGAGCAAATATGTGATAATAACAACAAATAAGCAAATATGATGTGTATCCAGTTTTAACAAAAGCTTAGTAAACTCACCTTGCTAGATTTAAGCTAAATCTAGCATTTACCCACTTAGAGATTTCCTTGAAGAAACTTGGTTCTTCAAACCAAATCTTCCAAAACCTAGATCCACAAGGTTCAAACCATGAATATACATAATCAACCACAAAGAATCGTTTCCCAACCTTCTACATGAATATCTCAACTGATACCGAAATCCTAACTTCTATAAATGAAGAGAATAGAAGATTACCTTAGACCAAACTTGAATCCACCAACCAAAACCCCTCTAGTTCACCAAAATGGTTACAAACCTCCAATCTATGAAAGGGAGAACAAAGGGTGGATGAAACCCTAGAAAACTTTGGTGAAGAAGATGAATAGGGAGAGATGAGAAGCTTACTACCACAAAATACTCTAGTATACTTCAATATACTTCCAATCTATTGCTAGATCCTTGAAGATCTCTCAAAAACGAAACCGTAGCAACTTGAATCACCCAAATCGGAGTTAGGATGAAGAAGATATGAAGAAATGAAGTTTTTGGGTGAAATGAGGCAGAAATCAGGTTTTTAACCCGAGCTGAAGGTTCTGATGTAGCACACGACTCATGCGAAAATTCTGAAGGATGGCGCACGACCCGTGTGCCCTCCGGCGCGCGACGAATTTGGCTAAACACCATTTTGGTCATAACTTCTTCGTTATAGCTCCGTTTTCGCTTCGGAAAGAACCGTTGGACTCGTAATTGAATCCTTTATCCATCAAGACTATAAAATATAGGATTCAAGTCCAAAATAAAATATCTTATTTTTCCTTAATATAACGATTTCGGTATAAACGTGAAATGATACCTTTCGAAAAATCAGGGTGTTACAATCCTCCCAACCTTAAAAGATATTTCGTCCTCGAAATCTGGAACCACCAAGCACCCGACATCATACTTGGAAAGATCGATTGATTCCCTATCCCAAATGGAATACCTTCATGAGACTTCACCTCATATACGGCCCGATTGCATCCCGGTTTAGGTTGTCGCTGCGTTTCTCATAACGTGTCGTTACAAACTAAATCTTAACGTTCAATATATTTTACCGATGTCAGGATGTACGTTGAGTCCCTGATTAATCATTTTCTTAATCATTAAATCTCGGTTGTCTCCCAACCTTATGTTGCTCATATTACCTCAAGAGTAACTTACGACCTTACTCAGTCATTTCCACCAAGAATACCCCAAAGCAAACTTTTCCCTTAGATACCTCTAAATACGACGCATCAAAGTCTCATCGATAATCGATTTGTACTTAAAGTCCACCTCGACATTCTCACCAAATGTATCCAATAACATTACCACCAGACCCCCACCATGCACTCAAGTATCGATTTCCAAATCAATGAAGGTCCTGACAATTATCAAAATACCAATGATTGATTTCTTAATTATCAACATCTAATTTCCTTAAGTTTACCACTCGTCCTACAGACGCACCAGATCTAACGGAAATACATTGAAGCACACCAACAATCATTGTCCTCAAAATCACGCGCCAACACCTAACCTCGAGATGGCCATTCTGCAAACGTGGTATACTACCAATTATTTCATTCCCGATTAGCAATGTCGATTCAAAGTTGACACCTACTCTTGGAAATAGTCGCCCAAATCCAACATCCTTACCAGTCAACTAGGGGTGAGCGTCGGCACCGAAAATACCAAACCGTACCGGAACCGGTACCGGTACCGATTATATTTTTCGGTTCGGTACTCGGTACTTGTAATGTCGCTGATTCGGGATTCGGGAAATTCAGGATTCGGGACTCGGTACTCGGTACTAATACCGAACCGTCCCAATAAGATGATATGCACACACACACATATATATACACATATAAATGAGCAACAAATATAGAAATCTAAGTATACTAACAATTCTACTGTAACAACAGATGCATTTGGAACCTTCATTTGTGAATCAATATGATAATCCAAGAATATATAACTTAAATAAAATTTACCTATAGAAAGAAAGAATAATAAGTTCCAGTTGAAATAATACATTGATAAACCTATAAACGATTATTCATTATTTAATATAAAACTCTTTGCTTCTTGACTTCTTGAATCCTGTTTTGGAACGGATGGATTTTCATATTTATAAATGTTTTTTTTATATGGAATAGATATGGATTTTCGTATTTATGAATGCTTTTTTTTATATAGATTTTCGTATTTATGAATTTTTTTTATATGGAATTGAAATGTTCGGGAAATTCGGGACGAATACCGAATACCCGGTATCGGTACCGGTACCGGTACCGTATATGATTACTCGGTTCGGTATTCGGTACCGCCTTTAGACCACATTCGGGATTCGGGAAAATCGGTACCGGTACCGGTCCGGTACCATGCTCACCCCTACAGTCAACCATAACATCATCATTATTCACGAATACCCCACAATATAGTACACCACCGACACATAGCATGTCGTTGTACCGAATTCCCACAATTCCAAAACCAACCATACCCAAACAACCGAACACGATTTTAATCTGTAGGTTTTACGAAGCATAAAGATCGTTACTTAACTAACTGGGAGAAAACACATGTCTAACGCCTCAAACTCTGAGGACTCTTTTAATCCTTAATATCGACCTCTAACACGAGGGGGCTTACACCTATAGCCCAATGAGTTCAAGGTTTTTTCACACTACTATGCCAATTTGAAATTTATAAAACTCTCAAATGCATAAGTTTTATAATAATTAAACGTGCGGTGAAAATACACTATCGTGTATTCGATAGGTTTCAAAATTGATCACCAATGCCACGCATATAAAACCATTTTCAAAACTCATTTGATTAATACTTACATTAATAAAACGATAACGAAAGATGCGTAACAAAATTTTCAAACGGACTACCAGGGTCTTAGTATGCATCAATTTATGCTATGCGTATGAAAATAACTTTCCATCCTATAACATGTGCAATAAAAGATGTACAACTCCCAAAAGAGGATTTCACAACTTCAACTTTAAAATCTTTTACTTTAACACAAAACGTCGGAAGATAAAATTTCCAACAAGACCTATATACGTCCGATCATTTCCCAAATGTAGCAACACAATAAGAAAGTAAATAACTATATATATATATATATATATATATATATATATATATATATATATTATTTGCGTTTCAAATTTGGGCCGCACCGATAAAACGTACTTACCCAAAATTGTAATTACAACGACATGCAACCGGAAATTCATTTTATGCATTGCGGAAAACTCCTATCAGTAAAATCAATAACTGAAATATGTTCTGGGCAAAAGTTCTATCCGAAATACCATGAATCTTTCATGCGATTACTCACACCAACAGTATAATTTATGTAACGAATGAGAAATAGTTTTACGTACTAAAACAGTGTATAACAAGACTTTCATACAAAACTACAGAAGGGAAATTCACAAAATCGAACCTCAAAATTTCTGCAATTCACCCTGAAATGTCTTGAAATAAACTTCCCAACGTGACTCGTATACATCGGTTTATTCCCCAAAATTTAGTAAAGACATATGCATGCGATTTGAGCAATTGTAAGAGTAATTTAGTTTAATTCCAATTTGCATAAATAAATTGTTTCCAAAATCCAAGACAACATGCTCATGATATCGAATTCTTAAAGTTTTCTCTCTTTTAGTCACAATGTTGCACGAAGTAAAATTTCACAACAAAACTTGCATGTGACAATTTATTTCACAAAGCTAGTAGATTGATATGCGTATGCACCCGGTTAAAACATGAAATAATTTATGTCGTTTTAGAGTTCAAAGCCAAATATAAACATGTTCTCATTGTTCTAAAACATTGGTTGAAATACCATGACGGAAATCTCCAATAAAATATGCATACATGATAAATGCAACTGAACTGCTCCCACAAAACTCAAAGGGAAACAATACCACTGTTTTTAAACCGGATAAATTTCTTCAAGACTCCATTTAGTTAAAACCGAACCAACGACCCAACAGTTTACGTAAATACCCAATGAAAGTCGATATAAATATTGAGACACGTTTGACTAACTATTATGCAAACATGACCAAAAGTAAAATTAACTAAAATCTCATCGCTAGTTGAGACAAACCATTTTTCAAATGAACTCATACTCTTATGTTTTCAAAATGCCTCATAACACAATAATATGTGTTTTCTGAAAAAGGTTTATAAGATCAAATACACAAAATGACACTTACGTCAATTAAACTCCAATTATATATGTAAAATCATCGATGACACATCTCACCATGATTTATTTACCAAAATACCCAAAGATTCCAAAATGGATGTCTCAACATGTTCATAAAACTAAACATTCCAAAATAACCAAAACTTCTCATTGGTTGCAACAAAATGTTTTCCAAATGAACTCTTTCTCTTGATGTTTCCAAAACGACTCCTAGTTCAATGACATGCATTTTCCAACGGTTTATAAAATCATATGCACCAAATGGACAATTAAATATCCAAAATATAGTGGCCGACAACGGGGGTACCCGTATCCGTTGAGAGCGGAAGAGCATGAAGTATGCCACTCCTACAACGTTCATCGTATGACACCTAACGACATGAAAGTTCAAGTGTCCCTACGAATCCTTGACAAGTTTCACCCAAATAATGAAATGTCTTTAAACAACGTTTATGAAGACACATACTTCAAAGACGTGATTAACCCAAAACTCAACACATATTGGGACCAAAGAGTTTAAAAAGTTTTTGTGGATGCAAATACGCCCAAAATGCATATAACGTAAAATAGACATCATTTGTACAAAATCATCAAAAATGCATAAATCATAAAAATAGAGTTTAATTGTACAAAACCACCAAGAACACGTAAATCATGCTATTTAGTTGTTGAACTATTCAAAATCCAATCTGAGCATTTTAGAAGGTTAAAACAACCCGAGTTTACCAAATATGAAAATTTATCAAAATATTCATACATTAACAAATACCAAGTAAAACATACTTTTACTTCAAAATACACATTTTGGCATGTACACCGTTTTCACAATTCAACTTGAACTCACGCTTCTCGATTTCTATAGTTACATTATCGTCATACAGATGTTCAACGTTTTAAGGCAAAGATCACGGACTTCATAGATTCACCTCACAATTTCTCCTTGAATACATCGATTCAAAAAGTCTATGGTTCTAGTTCCAACCAATTAATCCAACTCGAAACCGTCCACTTAACGCAATCACCATACTTACCGTCACTCCAAGTAACGAATAATAAAATCATCAACCTTTTCTAATAGTTACCCATTCAGAAACTTTCTTACTACCCCAACGGTCGACATACCAAGGCAGTTCATACAAGAACGAGGATGAATAAGGAAGAGTTTAACAGAATTGAACACGAAGGAAACGTACTACCACGTCTACCAAATATCATAACATTAGTAAACCAAGCACAATGTCACAGTAACGGCACTTCAAGCACCATCACGTATAAATATCCTCATAATAACATTAGCTAGGTGAGATTATGAACATATAATACATAAAGGTTCTCGTTACCATCGCCACAACGCTTGATAACCATAGTTTTTGTCGACTCTAAGACTAACCCATATTAGAAATTTCTACCCATCTCACAAATCATTGCCTAACGTACTCAGTCTAAGACTAGCCATCTTACATTCATGCCTAGTTCACTTAAACTAGAGCTCTGATACCAACTTGTAACACCCTAACATAGGGATAACAAAAATCCAAAAAACAAACATGCGGTATATAAAATTGCCAAAGCAAGAGCCTCCCAACAATGGGGAAAATACACAAACCTATTTAAATACAGTCGTAATTAAACGGACAATAAATAACAACCAACTAATCTAATTTCTATAACTAGAAAAGAGATTACAAATAAAGGTGTCATTTATAGACCCAAAGGTTCTCCTACCAAAAGAAAGTCCAAATGCAATATTCCCAAATCTCTCACCCAAGCACTATGCCATCTTAGAACCGATGCCGCTAAAACCTGAGATACACATCGACACCAAACAAGTGTTAGGCCAAAAAGCCTAGTGAGTTGAACGATAACAAGCATGCATGAACAGTCATAAATTCTTATCAGCAGTTAGCCAGTGTCCAATATATGAGGAGTCATTAGGGGAGACCCAAAGCACCAATCAAGCCCACCACAAGAGTCGATATACCTTTATGCCCTTAACAAGGAACACCCACAAGGCCCGACACACCCGAAGACTACTCCAACGGGAAAATTCCCCGAGTGGCAGAGGTCTAGGCACATACCATCACGGTGGCACCCAAGACTACATCCTCCTTGTGAACTGACTTGGTTCGTCCAATATAATGCATATAGGAGGTCATTTAGGTGTATTTCAACCCAACATATTTCCATACTGACTACGGGTATAATATTACCATCCTATCCTCATTAAGTCTAATAAAAGACCCAAATGACAATTATATTCATTATGCATATAAATGACACCAAAGTGGTGTTCCAATAATATATCATCATATTATATCAAACATGTATTCCTTATTCATGTCAAATACCCCTTTGTGGGCACACATAATGTAAATCCCAAATAATTACACGAAGAGAGTAAATCATGGGATGATACTTCTAATACATATATCTCACATAATCTCATGAAAATACCATCAATTACTTAAACTCGTAAAGATGAACATTTTGAGCAAATATGTGATAATAACAACAAATAAGCAAATATGATGTGTATCCAGTTTTAATAAAAGCTTAGTAAGCTCACCTTGCTAGATTTAAGCTAAATCTAGTATTTACCCACTTAGAGCTTTCCTTGAAGAAACTTGGTTCTTCAAACCAAATCTTCCAAAACCTAGATCCACAAGGTTCCAACCATGAATATACATAATCAACCACAAAGAATCGTTTCCCAACCTTCTACATGAATATCTCAACTGATACCGAAATCCTAACTTCTATAAATGAAGATAATAGAAGATTACCTTAGCCCGAACTTGAATCCACCAACCAAAACCCCTCTAGTTCACCAAAATGGTTACAAACCTCCAATTTATGAAAGGGAGAACAAAGGGTGGATGAAACCCTAGAAAACTTTGGTGAAGAAGATGAATAGGGAGAGATGAGAAGATTAACACCACAAAATACTCTAGTATACTTCAATAGACTTCCAATATCTTGATAGATCCTTTAATAGCTCTCAAAAACGAAACAGTAGCAACTTGAATCACCCAAATCGGAGTTAGGATGAAGAAGATATGAAGAAATGAAGTTTTTGGGTAAAATGAGGCGGAAATCAGGTTTTTAACCCGAGCTGAAGGTTCTGATGTAGCGCACGACCCGTGCGAAAATTCTGAAGGATGGCGCACGACCCGTGCACCCTCCAGCGCGCGACGAATTTGGCCAAACACCATTTTGGTCATAACTTCTTCGTTATAGCTCCGTTTTCGCTCCGGAAAAAACCGTTGGACTCGTAATTGAATCCTTTATACATCAAGACTATAAAATATATGATTCAAGTACAAAATAAAATATCTTATTTTTCCTTAATATCACGGTTTCGGTATAAACTTGAAATGATACCTTTCGAAAAATCGGGGTGTTACACAACGTAAGGACCTTTTATGGTTGAAGTTGATAACCCGTGGGTGTACGTCTAAAGCTACCGAGCATGACATCCTTTGCGCATGGAATCATTATGTCTAATGATGGAATGCTAGTTTTCCACATTGAGGCACGTTTAGGCATCAGATTGGGCTGTAAGTCCTACGTGCTATTACACGATATTGGATGAGGAACTCAACGTAAGGACCTTTCGCGGTTGAAGTTGACATTCTGTGGGTGTAAGTTTAAAGCCACCGAGCCTGACATCCCTTGTGGTGCTTGTTTATATGACTAGTCTTAACAACATAAAATGGGGCTTACTTTGTGTGTCATCACATTTTATGGAATCGGGTCTCCCCTGTCACTGAAAAGTGTTGTTTTGGGTATTGTGTCTAGTATCAATGTTTTCGGTGACGTTTTACATTTACAGATTTTATATATGATTATGGGCTAAATATTACGCCACACCCGTGTTTTGGGTGTTTTGGGATATAAAGTTTTATCCGTTTTTCATCACTTGGGAGTTTGATTTCTATTCTCATTTGGAGTGAGTTTTGGGTTGAATTTAATTTACGAAAGAACATTTTATATTGGGATCTTCGCCCTTAAAATAGTTTGGATTGGAAAATGTTTATATTAGTGGTTCCTTCGTCTCAAAATGCATATTATTGGACAACGAGTCGTTTTCATAATCGAAGCTTATCATTTTGAAAGAGTATAATTTTAATTGCATCCCTTCCTTTCAACGATATATTTATTCATGCTGAAAACTCTTGAACTCACTAGGAGTTAGCCTAACCTTTTTATTTGTCGGCATGTGCAACAGGTTCGGTTAGGAATAATCCTAGTGACACTGTGAAGAGAGGACAGCTAGTTATGTGCTCGAGGAGTGCTTAGCTTGTTGAAGTCTTCCGCATCTGTTTGAAAAGAGTAACTTATGTTTGGAGTTAAGTAACACCGACTTATGTTTCAGTCCTTGTATAAGACTGGAGTTTTTGATTGATGAGGTTAAATAAAGAATTTTATTTTGGAAGTGTATCAAGTTTAGATTCATAGGAAGAAGATTTATCTTTTGCTTAATGTAATATCGAAAATTTTAAAGAGTTGCTCTTGTTAGTGAATGCCCAAAAGCTAATCATACGATGATTGTAATTTTGAGTTTTGTTTCATGAAACTAATAAATAAATAAAATGCATTGCCCAATTTATTATGTCTATGTTATATTTTGTGTTTTAATTATTCATAATAAATAACCATATAATAATGTATTCTAAATGTCCCTAGTTAAATATTATTTTGGGTTTTAAGGTTGAAGTAATATGATAATGACTAACATATGTAGAGATTCATATAGAGATATTAAATCTGCATATGGGCACAAAATGGAGATTTTGTGTATCGGACGTGACTCGCTATGAGAACACTTCATTGGATGTCATGTGAGTGTCATAAGTGTTTCTCATGTGGTCAATATACATGCATATCTTTGACTTGAGAAATATGGACTTTGTTATATGTGAGTAATATATTTTGACATTTGTTCTAATCATTCCATAACTGGGTGACAGAATTATTGTTGGGTATGTTATAAATCACATGGTAGAACTAGCATGTATCGAGATAGGATTTGTCCCTCCTTTATGACGGGAGTGATGTCTCTAGGCCCCTTGATAAATATATACTAAGGAAATGCATGCATGCTCAGATAAATGATATGAGATATCAATTTATGTTTTTATTTGTATATTCGGGAATCAAGAAACTAGAGATTGGACATAACGAGAATGACACATTCAATGTCTCATGTTCAATCTAGACATCAAGGACAAAGGAATTAAATGTGTAAACTAAAATTGACTACAAATCGATAATTTGTTGTATCACCAATTCTCGTCATTTGGGTGACGATGATGTATTGCTAGATACCGCTCATTGTTTATAAATATAAATAATTATTACCAACATGCCTAGAACCCATTGGGTCACATGCTTTGAATATATTCGAATAAGGAGTTTAAATAATTAAAAACGTTTAATTATTATATCTGATTTGTATTGATTTAATCTGATTAAATAAAATCAGATATTATTTTTGTAGGACATAAATAAAGTTGACTAGGGATGGTCTTGAAAAGATGAGTTATGGTGCATGGATACTTCTACACTCAAGTAAGGTGTACGGATGGTGGTGCTTTCGTGCCATGCCTCTCATGTCCATATATAATGTATGACATTGTATGCAAGATTGCTTTTGTTCTTGCAATTCTCTCTAAAATCACCTACAACTATATGCTCTCTTTCCTTTCTAAGTTTTGAAACCGTGACTAGCATCACGAGAAGGCAAAGAATTCGGATTGTTCGTGTGGATACCATGGAGGCATCAAGATTGCTTTGTTGCTGTGATTCAAAGTCTCATTAACTGTGAGGTATAATTTCGAAACACCCGATTTATTCCGATTCGTATGGGTCCTTGGAGGGTTACGGTTTTATTTTCCGCTGTGCTTGAGATCCCGTAACCTAACAGCTCTTTCCAAAATGAGGGTGTTAAAATTTCATTCATTCTTAACTCTTGTTTTGAGAGATCTTTATTGTTTAAAAGCTCACACATTGAATGCTATCTTTTTTTAGCTTACATATATCTGACATATGTACATCATATTTTGTGCTTATCTGTTAAAGATAAATTGTTGAGCAACTATTCTATTTAGGACAAAATTATATGGGATTCGTGTGAGTGCTTAAAAACTTCCACGGATTCACGTTAACCAGTGTTTCCTGCCCCAGAAGTAATCCTAAGAGTGATTTAGGGGTGAGGGGTCTATATCAAAGAGAGGGGGTGTGATGAGGTAAAATGAAAATGAGAGTTCGGTTAGAAGTGAGCTTAAATGTTCAAAAGAAAGAGGGTGTGAGATCAGAGTCAAAACAATATGAATACTTTGAACCAACTTCTTTCTGAGTCGGGCAACCATATTACTGGTTGGTTCACATTATTTGGTGACCATCATTGAAAAAGGCAATAAGCCCATGCCAACTCTTGCTATCACCCCACCGGCCACTCATTTCTTTCTTGACAAAGAAATGTTTCAATTTCTTTGGGGACGCAACATATATGCTATCCGTTCTTCACTTGGAAGTCTGGATATTGAAAAAGAAGGAAATTTGCCCCACCTTCAACCATGCACATTGAGTCCATGTAATATTGTTGTTGTCTCAATGGTTTACATATTTTTGAGCCTAATAAAGAAATCTTTATGCTTAATTCTTTCATACACAAGCACATTCACACAAAAAATTTGTTCTTCTGTCAGAACGTTCATAGAATTACCTTGTGTTATTCGATGATTGAATGGAAGACCTGGGGAGTGAACATCACTAAAGCTCCTTGTACAGTACATTCGTTGTACTAAGTAGCTTTGTGCTACTTACAGGAATTTTAACTGTATCATTTGTTGATTCAGATTTACAACTCTTATTATATCTGAATTTGAAAAGATCCGGGTATATACATTTTATGAATTGACGGATACTCAGATCAAAAGGGCGGAGATTTTCATTTTATCATAAATAGGGAGATTATTATTCAAAGATAGTGATGAATTGAATTTTTTTTTTATGATTTTGCTGCTCACAACTCATCAAAAAGGTGGAGACAAATTGAAATTTCAAGTCAAGTGAATGTTTTCAAAGTTATTTCAAGAGATGTTCTGAAAAAGAGATGTAATCATGAAAAAGGGAAGTTTAAAAATTTTCCAAAGAAACAAGATTTCTGAAAGTCAAGAAGCTCGAGAATATATGTCAAGGTTTTTCAAAGATGATTCGAGAAAGTTCATTTTTTCAAAGACTGTTCAGAGATCAAAGACTGAAGATACAAACTATGCAAAGATCTCAAAGATGCAAAGTTTAAAGACGTTCAAGATTTCAAATTTTTGTTAAAGACTTGATGACTTTTCAAAGAAAAAGTGAATTACTTTTCAAGTTTATCTGAAGATTCTTCAAAAGCCGAATGTTTGAAGACTGTCAAAGCTTTAAAGTTTAAAGTCGTCAGAGATAAAGTGTTGAAGAATCAAGAGTTGAAGACAACTGTCAATTTTTTTTTAAATCTTGAATACAAAGGGGGAGATTTTTAGGGAATTATTGTATCTAAGATTTAAGTGTAAAAGTCAAAGCTAGTAAAGTCAAACATAGTCAAAGTCATTGTTAGTCAAGGTTGTTTACTTTGTAATTGTACATGGTCTTTGACCATATAAATACTCTTGTAAGCTTTGTTAGAGTAGTAAGTAAGTAATTGAGTAATAAAGCTTTGTGAGACTTGTGACACTAAGAGATATATGACAAAGCCATTTTCCTTTCTCTAGAAATTCTCTCTACATTGTTCTTAATCTTTTGAGCTTAATTGTTTGTTTGCTTGAAATCTTGGACTAACAACAAGTAAAAGTGGTTTTCTCCTGATCCTCAGATGCAATGGCAATATGATTGTAACCGGAGTAACCATCCAAGAAATAATAAAACTCTTTCCCTGCTAGTCTATCTAACATCTGGTCAATGAAGGGTAATGGAAAATGGTCTTTTTGGGTAGCTTGGTTAAGCTTCTGGTAGTCCATGCATATTCTCCAACCTGACACTATCCTAGTAGGTATAAGTTCATTTTTCTCATTAGTTACCACAGTAACTCCACCCTTCTTGGGTACACATTGCACCTGTAACACCCGTAAATTCCAAAAGAACGGTCAACGATCAGTCAAGGAACGGTCAGGGGTCAGCCGAGAGAAACGGTCGGGGAGCGGTTTATCATAAGACGCGAGGAGTCATGACAGGAGACACGCGCGGCTTGTCCCACGACCTCAAGCCGCGACCAAAGCCATGTAAGTCACTGTGGTTTGCATTCGAAGGACACGCGCGGCTTGGCCCGCGACTTGAGGTCGCGGCCAAGGTCGCAGGAAGGGTCTGATCGATTTTAAAACCCAAATTTTAGGGTTTTCTCTCATTAGACTCCATCTCCATTGGTGCGATTTTTGAGAGCTCTTATCTCAGATTTGGAACATACATGGTGGGTTCATCCTAAAGAAGTGTAAAGGTTCGATATTCGGAAGCTCGGGTTGAAGAGTTGGATGGGTTCCTTGAATAGCTTTGGGTGGAAAGTCTCAATATCTAAAGTGGTAAGTTTCCTTGAGTAATCTAAGCTTTGGTATAAGGATCTTTGTAAATCTAAAAGTCTTACTTGATGTTGGTTCATTTCTAGACTTGAAGGAATGGATTGCTTGGAAACCCTAGCTTATTGTTGGTGATGACTTGGAAATGGTGTGTTGATCCAAACTCTCTCAGTGATTTGATAACGACCCTCTTCTATACTTAATATGTATTAGTGTTTCACCATCGATCAGACTGAGTCTGTTAAGTTATCGCTGATAGTCTTTCTTGTAAACATTTCTATGTATTAGTGTTTCACTATCAGCGATTAGACTGAGTATGTTTAGTTATCGCTGATAGTTGTTGATGTAAACATTTAACGTAATCCCTGAAGACAAGTTTCGCGTCAACAGATGTTCATAGTTGAATCAAAGACGAAGTTGCTGAACAAAGACAAGTCTACTAGTGACCTGATGCGGATATCAGTGAAGCAAAGACGACTCTATTCATATGTGAAGAAACCTGAGGAAAAGCTTCAACAATAGCTGAACCTTCTGATATCTCTGAAGGAAGAGATATTCAGCGATCGATGATCACTTAGCTTATGCCTCAAGTCTCTTTTGTCTTTCCCTGCACAACCAGTACGATGTGTCAGAACGGACATACCTCTGCCACAATTCGTACAACAACTTTTTCAACTACACTGTTCATGATACGGCCGAAAGCATGTCTCCCAAAGTCAGACTCTCTCAGCCAATCAATGAAGGACGCGTGTAAAGTGCCCTGCCATGCATTTAATTCATAGGGTATAAATAGAAAAATTACCTCTTCATCTGAAGAGTGTGCTCACCTCTAGCCTTCATCTTTCTATCTTATAGAAACCTTTGTTTTCTATATTCTCCAATCCCCATTCTCTATATTCTTGTGTAACCATCTTAGTGTTTTCTTAAGTTTGTTTAGATTGAGTTCTACTTAATCTTATTCCGCAACAGACTTGTAAATTGTGTTTGATTTATCAATAAACAATTTATTAAACTTTAAATTATGTGTTTGTATTCAACCCCCCCCCCCTTCTACAAACTTGTTAAGCACCTCCGGGACCAACATGGTGGAATCTAAACTTTTGGAGGCAAATGGTTGAGTTTGGAACCTAGGTTTAACTTAACCTAGCAAGGTGAGTTCAAGTTGCTTTGTGAAAACTATGTACATGCCAAAATGAGTATTTTTAAAGTAAAAATATGTTTTTACTTGGTAATTGTCAATGTGTTGGGTATTTTGATAAGTTTTCACATTTGATAAACTTGGATTGTTTTGGTCTCATAAAATGCCCATATTTGGGATTTGGATATCTTGACAAGTAATAGTATGTGTCAAGATTGAAAAATTCTAATGAAGAATTTAATACAAACTCAGAAACAATGTTAAAGAAGTCGCGGAATAACACTTTAACAATTAATCAAAACACAGAATATGAACTCAAATCATAAGTTTATATTGCATAAAACTTAATGATTACAAACACAACCTCAATCTGTTGAACAGACTCAACAGACGTTCTACACTTCTCTATAGATGTGTATATTTCTATCAAGAACTTCTAGACTATATATACAGAATTAATTACAAGATAATTACAAAGGAAATATTATTCTTCAGAATCCAGTCCATAATTATCTTCATCTCCTATTCTTCCGCATCAATCCATCTTTATCTTCACAAGCAGCATTAACTCAATAGCAGTATTAACTTTGTCTCTGGCAGTACTAACCATACTTGCAGTATTAATCTCTTATGGCAGTAG
This sequence comes from Arctium minus, assembly GCA_954870635.1. Classification (NCBI taxonomy): domain Eukaryota; kingdom Viridiplantae; phylum Streptophyta; class Magnoliopsida; order Asterales; family Asteraceae; genus Arctium; species Arctium minus. Next base: position 103,481,863 of record OX941084.1, on the reverse strand, counting down.
TAATTTCCAAGCAGTATTAACTACTAGCAGTACAAATATTGCAGAGCAGTATTAACATGCTAAGCAGTAGTAATCTTTCTTCACCTAGCAGTACTAACCAGGCTTAGTTATTTTTGACCCAACAATCTCCCCCTAACTTAACTTTTCAGATTGAGAAGTTAAGTTCTTCAAGATGTGTTCCTTCATGATGCTTTCAAAACTTAAGCTCAATTCCTAAGATTAGGATCCAAACCTAAGCTTTGATTGATGATTCTTCTGACTACTATCTTGTCCATTTCTGAATCCTTTGAACACACCAGCTTAGCATTCAACATACCTTGCAATTTGGCTTTGCTGTGATCATAAACTATATCCACCAGTTAGTACTCATGATAAGATCTGTCAATAGTGATGACATAGACTCCACACCTTTCAAATAGCATCCAATTGTCTATTCTTTGGAATTTTTTCTCCAGATGCAGATCTCTGACAACATGTTGAACTTTGCTAGGATCAAACATCATGCACAAGTACTCCATGGCTAATCTTATTAAGATCATTCCTGCTCCTGTCAAATCCTTTTCATACAAGCTCATTCCAACTTTGAACATTTCTTCTAAGTCTGATCTGGAACAGCTTCTGATGATTTTTCCCCAAGTAGAGAAAACCTCATACTTGTCTCCCATCCTTTTAATCCTGAAGTATTTCTTTCTTTGATCTTCCAGGATATCTCAATGGATAATTTCAGGAGCTTGGACTGATATTGGGTCAGCTTCTACAGGTTCACTATCAGTCACTGTCATATACAAACCAACATGTACCTCAGATTGTTCTGCACCTTGTTGACTTGATTGTTCTTCAAGGGTTGCAACAACAGGTTCAGCCTCTTTTTGCACTTCTTCAATCCTTGGCCTGTTGGTCTGTTTCTTTGAAGCTAAGATTTTCATTCTTTTGACAGCTTTGACTGTTTGAGCAAGAGTTTCTTCTTTCTGTTCTTCTTCCACTTCTTTTGTAGGAGTGGTTTCTTCATTCTCAGGAAAAGGTTGTTGGATATGCAGATCATGCCTTTCTTTCATTTTTCTTTCAACCTCAACCCTTTGAGAAAAGTCTCCTTGCAGCTTTGCCATTTCCTTCTTGTAAAGTTCTTCAAGCTTTCCAAAAGACATACTTGTAAACATTCCCTCAGGAACTCCAATAGCTCCTTTCAGGAAGTTTATCATCTTCCTTCTTTCTTGGTTGGCTAAGTATGTCTTGGAAGGCTGTCTTTGTCTAGTCTTCAGTGGTAGCCTTTGCCTTGAAGCCTTCTTTGTGACTTTCTTAGCAGCAGCTGCAGACTTCAGACTCTTTTGATATTCTTCATTGATCTTCTTGGCCAACTCCAATGCAATCTCTCTGTCTTTGGCAGATTGAATCTCATTTTCCTTTTCAAGTTCTGCTTGTATCTTCCTTGCCAATTCTTCATCCAGAGCTATTTGACTTTGTTTCTTTGATGCTTTTACAGATTCAACCACCTTCTCTTTGCCTTTACCCTTAATCTCAGCAATACTAGCTTCTTTTCTTTTCTTTGCTAGACCACCTTCTTTGATTTCCACTCCCTTAGCCTTTTGAGTAGCCTTGGGAGTGTCAGCTTTGGCCTTCTCTAGTGTTTCTGCAATCTGTATTTCCTCAATAGTCAGCCCTGTTTCTGCTGCTACTTTTTCAGTTTCTACTGCAGCCTTCTCAGTTTCTAATGCTAGACCTATTTCTGCTGCTAGCTTAAAGGTTTATGCTGCTTTGTTACCTTCTGCTTCTGTACCTGACTCCCCCTCAAATTTAGATTCCATGCCAACAGGACTTTGTTGTTCAGTTTCAGCTTCAGTTGTCTCCCCCTTTTTGGAAGCATCATGATCTATGCTCCTCTTCTTTAGCACAAATTTGGTTTTCTTCTTTTTGTGCACTAGCCGCAGAAGCATCTTCTTCAGTTTAGTGATCTGAAGTTGTTGGGAAAGTATCACCTGTTGCATATCTTTTATCTCCAGTGCTTGATCAGTAATTTCCTGACTTAAGGTACCAAGTGTATCCATCAATTCATCATAAGTATATCTATCCTCACCTCCTTTGGGTGTGTTGACCACCCTTGAAGGATCCTTGGAAGTTTTAGTAGGAGTCTTCTGCCTAGCAGAAGCACTCTCTACCCCCTTGGTTTCTTGGCACCTGGGACCTTTGGATGATTGCTCACCCAAAGTTGCCGTGGGGAAGGTCTTAAGGATGTTCACACTGTCCTGTCCTGCACTTTGTGCAGAATCAGTAATGTGAGCCTTGCTTCCCACATGCTCATCCTTCTCCTTATAGAGCACCTTATGAGGGTTGGGAGACACCCCTATGGTTTCCCTTTCGATATTCTCTAATGGAGAATGCTCCATTAGAGGGCTTAAAGGCTTTGGGGGTGAAGATACAAGAAGGGAAGGAACCTTCTGTACCTTTTTCCTGATATATGTTTTGGTGATGGGGGATTTGGGCTTGACAAAAGGGATCTGAGGAATATTAACATAATGGAATGGTGTGGGTAGGTCATCAGTTGGGTGGTCAGATGTGGGTTGTGACCCTAATGCCTCACCATGGGAAAGAGACAACCCATCATTGTAGAGAACAATGGAGTGTCTTGGCCAGAAAAGTCCTTGGATGGCCTTTTCATGTTTGAGAACACTTTCCCCTTAGGGAGTTTTGGTACATATAACTCCTTGAAGGTAGGTAAATCCGTCAATTCCTTATTAAGTACTTCTTGTACAAACCTTGGATACATATAGAAGCTTTTTGATTTGGTATCCAGGTTTGACATTAAATCATTTAAGATCATTTGAGAGAAATTAAACTTTCTAGAGGTCGCTAAGCAGACCAAAGCATAGGCTATGGTGCTGCTGAACTCACTCCAACCAGTTGTTTTTCTTGAAATGCAGTGTTGTAGAGTATGAACAAAGAATCTCCACTGAGGTGAAAATATGTTCTTGAAGAACTTGAATACCTCTGTGGGACCTTCATACCCCATACGATTAAGAACTTGGAAGAGATCTTCCTTAGGAAGAGAGGTAATACCTGAGGCATCATCTAAGTGAAGATGAATGCGTATGTTGTCCTCTGATATGGTAATGGGTTTATCACAGACCCTTGATTGGATGACTTGCCCTCCTTCCACAGTCTGAATTGAAGCATTTGCCTAGAACTGTCGTAGATGTTCCATATGGATTGTGGGATTGACAGTGAGGGCATAGGCAATGTGAGACGAATTGATGAAATCCACAATCAGATGAAAACCCTCAGCCTGTTTGGATTTTTGCAGCATAGCAACCTCATTGTGTTCATCAAAGAATTCTAGTCCTGCCATCGTTCTAATTGATTCTAGGGTTCGAATCGCAACTAGGGTGTACACTGGTGAGCAAATCGAAAGAGAGAGAGAGAAAGAGTAGCAATGGAAGTTCAAAGAGTCGTTTGTATTTTGGCGGTCACAAAGGGTATTTATAGGTGAAGGGTTTCAGTTAGAAGCAGTACTAAGTACCCTAGCAGTATTAACCAACTCACAGTATTAACCCATATTAGTAGTAGTAACACATACTGGCAGTACTAACACAGACTAGCAGTATTAACTCAGACTAGCAGTATTAACACATGCCAGCAGTAGTAACACTGATTAGCAGTAGAAACAAGGTAAGCAGTAGTAACTTTGCACTGGCAGTATAAACTACCTAGCAGTAGTAACCATACTTAACCATATTTGAGTTGTCAACATGAGTAATATAGAGAGCAGTATTAACTTAACTAGAAGTACCAAGTATTCAAGGTAAGCAATCTGAAACACTTAAACACACAAGGTTAGCAGCACCATGCACAATACAATATGAGAAAGTAGACAGGAAGGAGTCTATACAGAAATGGTACATAAAGCAGATCAAAGGAGGCTTATTCAGTGTTTATCATGCCCACACTTGTGACCAAGAATGTGAATCTACCCACATCAAAAGCTTTGGTGAATAGATCAGCAAATTGGTTACTTGTATGGACTTTCACAACCTGAATGAGCTTCTTTTCATTACAGTCTCTGATAAAGTGGTCCCTGATTTCTATATGCTTTGTTTTGGAGTGCTTGACTGGATTATTAACAATGCTAATAGCACTGTTATTGTCTATGAAGATTGGAGTTTGAAGAAAAGTCATACCATAGTCCAGCATTTGATTCTGAATCCAGAGTACTTGTGAACAGCAGCTTGCAGCAGCTATATACTCTGCTTCTGTTGTAGAGGTGGATACTGTAGTTTGTTTCTTGCACTGCCATGACACTAGTCTTGCACCCAAAAACTGACATCCCCCTGAAGTTGCCTTTCTATCCAAATTTGCACCACCCAAGTCACTATCTGAATAATCAAGTAGGTCAAATGGTGAGTCATGAGGATACCAAAGGCCTAATCTAGGTTGGCCTTTGAGATATCTGAATATCCTCTTGACTGCTTGAAAGTGTGACTGCTTAGGCCTTACTTGAAATCTTGCACACACACAAACAGGAAACATGATATCTGGTCTTGAAGCAGTGAGATACATGAGGGAGCCAATCATAGATCTATAGTGATGAACATCCACATCCTCCCCCTCAAGATCTGCAGTAATCTGTTTGTGTGTCTCCATGGGTGTGCTTGCAGGCTTTGAATCTGAGAATCCAAACTTAGTAAGAATGTCCTGCACGAACTTGGATTGGCTTAGAAATATCCCATCTTTCTTCTTCTTAACTTGTAGCCCAAGGAAGAAAGTTAGTTCACCCATAGAACTCATCTTGAATCTCTTGTGCATCAAATCTTCAAAATCTCTGCACATTTGATCTTTTGTGGATCCAAAGATAATATCATCCACATAGATTTGCACTATTAGGATGTCCTTCTTCTTCCTATGAATGAACAGAGTCTTGTCTATGATTCCTCTTTGAAAACCATTTTCCAAGAGATAGGTAGACAAAGTGTCATACCATACCCTTGGTGCCTGATGTAGCCCATAGAGTGTCTTCTTCAATTTGAATACTCTGTCAGGATAATTTGGATTCTCAAACCCTAGAGGCTGACAGACATACACTTCTTCTTCAATTCTCCCATACAGGAAAGCACTCTTTACATCCATCTGGTAGACCCTGAACTTCATGAAAGAAGCATAGGCTAAAAATAGCCTCATTGCCTCAATCCTGGCCACTGGTGCAAATACCTCTTCATAATCAATTCCCTCTTCTTGAGTATACCCTTGTGCCACTAATCTGGCCTTGTTCTTTATTACTATTCCTCTCTCATCTTTCTTGTTCCTAAAGATCCATTTAGTGCCTATAGCTCTGTGTCCTTTAGGAAGGTCAACCAAATCCCATACATCCTGCAGCACAAACTGCAGTAGCTCCTCTTGCATTGCTTCTATCCAGCTTGGATCCTTCATTACATCAAATGCCTTTTTGGGTTCAACCTGTGATAAAAAGCAAGATAGTAACCCTGATTGTATGTCCTTCAATCCTCCCAACTTGCTTTGATTCCTTGTGACTATAGGAGAATTTATGTCACCAATCACCAATTGAGGAGGATGGTTTTTCTGAACTCTTGTTTGATGAACAGCCTCTTCATTAATATCTGCTTCCAGATTAGAGTCATTCTTTTCAGGAGTGTTGCCACCAAAAACTGAAGAGTTATCATCATCTGTGTCATCTTCTTCCAAACATGGCATCTCAGGACCTTTGATTCCTGAATCTGAGGGTTGATCTTCCTTTTCACCTATGTCCTCTTCATTCTGAGTTGGTTCAGTGTCCTTTGAATCTGAAGCATCTTTCTTATCTTGGTCACAGAATTCAACAGGATCAACAATAGGTGTTGGGAACAGCACAAACTCTTGTCTTTGTACCTGTACCTTTTCTGTCCTTATTCCTGCATTATGCTCATTACTGAAACCCAAAGAATTAGTCAGTGAATCAATGTCAAATAGCCAATCAGGACCTGAACCAAGTTGATTTGGTGTGTTCTCATTGCATTTGACATGGTCACTTTCCTCAATAATCCTAGAAGAGGTGTTAAAAACTCTGTATGCCTTGCTTTGAGATGAATATCCAACAAGAAACCCATCATCAGCTTTGCTATCAAACTTTCCTAGGTGAGTTTTGGTATTGAGAATTGTGCAAGGACACCTAAATGGTTTGAAAAATCCAATAAAAGGTTTCTTCTTTTTAAAAAGCTCATAAGGTGTCTTGTCTTGGGATTTCACTACTAGAACTCTGTTTTGAACATAGAAGGCAGTATTAACTGCTTCTGCCCAAAAAGTAATTGGAAGTTTTGAATCTGCCAACAGAGATCTAGCAGCTTCTATCAGAGTCCTATTTCTCCTTTCAGCAACACCATTCTGTTGAGGAGTCCTAGGAGCATTGTATTGTCTCTCAATGCCTTTTTCCTCACAAAAGCTGTTTAGGTCATTGTTTTTAAATTCAGTTCCATTATCAGACCTGATGACTTTAACTCTTAGATTTGTTTGGTTTTCAACTCTAAGTACAAAGGATTTGATCAGTCCACTTGTCTCATCCTTAGTCCTCAGAAAATAGACCCAAGTGAATCTAGAGAAATCATCAACAATAACCAAGCAGTAGGATTTCTTACCAATACTCATCACATTTGTAGGACCAAACAGATCCATATGCAGTAAAATAAGAGGTGAAGATATTGTATTTATCTCTTTGGACTTATGAGAAGTTTTGTGTTGTTTGCCTTTAAGACATGCAACACAATGATCATCACATGAAAATACCTTTTGTGGCAAACCTCTTACAAGGTTGTTTTTCACAAGTTTGTTCATTGTTTTAAAGTTCATGTGACACATCCTTCTGTGCCAAAGAGATGATGCATCAAATGAAGCTTTTGAAAATAAACAATTTAAAGATGAATCAGGAGCTACACTCTCCAAGTCTAAGCAATAAACATTGTCCTTTCTAGGAGTTCTAAGTAGTATCATACTTTCATCAACTACCTTGAACCCTGGAGCAAGGATAATACATTCAATATCATTGAATAATATGCTATGTTTCTTGTCACAGACCTGTGATACACTTAACAGGTTGTATCTCAATTGCTCAACATAGTATACATCCTCAAAGGTCATCTTACCTTTGACACATTACCTTTTCCACTTATCTTTCCACCTGCTGGATAATCACCAAAAGCAACATGTCCTCCATCAATTCTTTTGAAGTTTTGAAGGCAGGCCATGTTACCTGTCATGTGCTTCGAACAACCACTATCAACATGCCAAATGCTCCTTCTCTTGAGTTGTTGGTTGTCCTGCACATATAATAAAGCAGTTAGTTTTTAATAGGAACCCAAGCCAAAGTGGTCTTGGGTTTCCCATTCTCATCAACATATTCATATTCAGACTTGATGAGATTATCAAACTGAGGAATCTTATTGCTTGAATACTTTGTCAGAATAATGGACCTGTCACTGGAAGCAGTACTAACTTGATTTGTAGTACTAACTTTGTTAGTTGTACTAACATCATTAGTAGTACTAATTGGGTTAGGAGTACTAATTTTGTTAGCAGTACTAACTGGGTTAGCAGTAGTATTGCTTGCAGCAGCACTATTTCTGTCAGCAGTACTATTTGAAGTAGCAGTACTAACAGATTTCTTTACTTTTGGAACCCAAACCTGAACAAAGTTGTTTGCTTTCTTTTTTTTAAGTTACTCCTTGGCTTATTTGGAGTATTTTTCTTTGAATTAGCAAACTTATTCTGAGCATGAGATTTTATAGGTGCCCTTCTCACATTCTCAGCCATATGATTCCTTATTTGCTTCCTATAACCAATAGGATTTTGTATATTTCTTTGAAAAGTGATCCTTTGGTTAATAGGATTGAAATAACAGTGTTTGGCTAGATGATTTAACTTGCCACAGATAAAACAAGGCTTTGGTCTGTTGATTTTTTTCAAATCAATTCCTTGTTTTAAAGCCCACTGATTATTTATGTTTCTTTGATTTCCCCTTGTTTTATCATGTTGTTGGGGCTGATTCTGTTTACAAGTACAGGGATTAACAATAGTGGTTTGCATGTAATGAACTCCCTGTACCTTTCCCTTCCCTCTCTTAGAACTTTCAGCCTTCTCACTCTTTACAAAAGGTTTAACCCCCCCCCCCCCCCCTTCATTAGTAAGGATATGATTTTCTAAAGGGATTTCTTTAAGGTCATCCTTATTCTTACCCCTAGTGGTCTCTTCTTCAGCCTCTTCCTCAATCACTACATTGTCAAGAGGATCTACATATGTGGCTCCTGCAGGTAAGTTTATTTTCTCTTGTCTTTCTAAGAGGTCTGAAGTGGGAGGGATATAGTTTTTGTTATAGGGTGGAGGGGTACAGTTGTATCCTAAACCTCTTTTCAGGTTGTCATGGACTTGAGATTTTAGAAGTGAATCCATTGCTTTAGAGGCATTGGAAAACTTCTCAATGTCCATCTTGGCTTTCTCAAAATCACTCCTTATTTTCTCACATTCCTCTTCAGACTTTTTAAGCTTAAGCTCTCACTGATTCTTTTCCCACTTCCAGTAGTTAGTATCATATGAGTGTTGAAGTTTATTGGCTTTGTATGCCTTAATCTGCTCTTCCAAATTCTCAACAATCACAACATACTCTCTTCTATCTTTTTCTAACCTTTTTAGGTCATCACACATGCTTTGATTGTGATCCCTGTACTTTTTAACAGTTTCTATGCAAGATTTTGAGCAAAGGTTAGATTTTACCTCTGTGGGAATATCAGTGCTTGCTGACTCTGAAACTTTAGCCATTAAAGCTTGATTCTGAACTGCTTCTTCTGCTTGGTCACTCCAATCAAATCCCATTCCTTCTTGGGAAACAAGAGCTTGAGAAGAGTTCCTATTGTTGAAGCTAGTGGACTATGATGGTTGATGGTTGCTAGTATGTTGTTGAGGAATTCCACTTCTGCATTCTCTTGCAAAGTGCCCCAGCTTGTGACACTTGTAAAATTCAACCTTGGATTTATCAAATCCAACCCCATCTTCTCTTTTCTGAGCAAAGTTATTCTTTCCAGTCCTTTTGATGAATCTTTTTACCCTCATTGTGAGCATAGCCATCTGCCACTTGATATCCATCTCTTCCAAATCATCAGCATTTATCTGTTCTAAATCATCATTAATTATAGTGGAATTAGCATGACTGACTAGAAAAGCTTCTAAAACAGAGTCATTAGATCCATCTTGCTTTGATCCATAGGTAGCACTAACTGATTCTGTATTTGCAGCATAATCAGTAGAAGATGATAAAAGAGCAGCATTGTATGAGTATCCAGAGGGCCTCTTCTTTGCTTCTACCTCTGCTTCAAACACCCTAAGGTCATTATAGAGGTCATCCAGTTCCTTGTCCTCCAGTTGGTCATTCTGTCTGAAAGAGACAGTGTACATAGTCCATTCATCACCAAGAGATCTTAGAAATTTTCTTTTTACATCATCTTGATCTATCTGGACACCAACAGTAGCCAATTCACCAATTAACTTATTAAATCTTTCAAAAGTTTGAGTCATGGACTCATTCTTTGTAGACATGAAGTTTTCATATTGCTGCTTCAGGATGGCCTTCTGATTTCTCTTGGTACTTTTGGTACCAGAAAATCTTTTCTCCAGTGCATTCCATAGAATTTGTGCATCCGTGCAGTTGCAGAACTGTGTTGGTACTCATTAGGTATAGCCAAGAGCAGAGTGCTCAAGGCTTTCAACTCTGTCTGCCTCATCTTTCTTTCTCCATCAGTCTTTGGTGGAGGTCTCTTGCCATCTGCATCCATCTTTCCTCCATCAGAGGGACCATTCTCAATGATATCCCACATTGAGAAGTCTGTGAGAAGAATATATTGTTTGATTCTGATCTTCCACATGTCAAACTCATTGGGTTTGAGCATGAGAACCTTTGATACCAAAACACTGTCGCTTGAACTGTCCATGATTATAGGTTTCTGAGTTTTCTAGCTCTGATACCACTTGTCAAGATCGAAAAATTCTAATGAAGAATTTAATACAAACTCAAAAACAATGTTAAAGAAGTCGCGGAATAACACTTTAACAATTAATCAAAACATAGAATATGAACTCAAATCATAAGTTTATATTGCATAAAACTTAATGATTACAAACACAACCTCAATCTGTTGAACAGACTCAACAGACGTTCTACACTTCTCTATAGAAAGGATCAATACTAGTCTTGAGGTTAATTCTCTAAACAAAAACAACTCTATCAATGTGTATATTTCTATCAAGAACTTCTAGACTATATATACAGAATTAATTACAAGATAATTACAAAGGAAATATTATTCTTCAGAATCCAGTCCATAATTATCTTCATCTCCTATTCTTCCGCATCAATCCATCTTTATCTTCACAAGCAGCATTAACTCAATAGCAGTATTAACTTTGTCTCTGGCAGTACTAACCATACTTGCAGTATTAATCTCTTATGGCAGTAGTAATTTCCAAGCAGTATTAACTACTAGCAATACAAATATTGCAGAGCAGTATTAACATGCTAAGCAGTAGTAATCTTTCTTCACCTAGCAGTACTAACCAGACTTAGTTATTTATGACCCAACAGTATGCTTTATGCATCTTTGGTGATTTTTGTACAAATGAAGTCTAATTCATGATATATGCATTTTTGGTGTATTTGATTTCATAAATCATTTGGAAAATGCCTGTCTCCGTGTTATGAGACATTTTGGAAACATAAGGGTGTAAACCCATTTGGAAAATGATATGTCCCAATCCGTGTTGAGTTTTGGGTTAATCACATATTTGAAGTATGTGTCTGCATAAACGTCGTTTAGATGCGTTTTATTATTTGGGGAACCGTTATTTGTTGGTCAATTTGGTTTTGAGCATTTTAGCTCGGTTTTGACTTAAAAAAGTCTCGTGGACATTTTTCCCAGTTTTAATGGCTCTTTGTAGAGCCTATGTTCGATATACATCTTAATGCATTTTATTGCATATTTATGATAATTACATGCTCGAGTGCGTTGGTCATTCATGTGTAGTCATGTAATGTTAGACTGTATTGCATTGGATCCATAGGCACGTAAGTCAGTCTTTAATTGATGGTCAACTGGGTGTTGCGGGAATTGACTCTGGGGCCCATGTTTTTATGACCTTAACTTTTCAAGTGTACACTAGGAGGGCTGAGTCCGGTTGTGCTATCATGAGTGATGGGTGTTTGGGGCCTCCGCCATGTCGGGGCAATACCATGGTTGTAACCCCCGACTGTGCCGAGCCTTTGGCGGTATTCATGGTAATATTCGCTAAGGTCAGTGTCTCTTTTGGTGTAGCTTGAAGGGAGTCGTAGGGACACTTGGGCTTGTGTGTCATGAAGTGTCATACGATTAACGTTGTATGAGTGACATACTTTTGTGTTCCTCCACTCTCAATGGATACGGGTCTCCCCCGTCGTCGGCCAACAGTATTTTGAATATTTAATTGTCCATGCTTTAATATTTGGATTTCATCCCATTTTATGGTTGCGTGATTATTGAATCTTAGTTACATGTTTTCAATGGCATATTATATTATATGGGTTGTATTCCCATGATTTTACGAGTTGGGTATTATGCCTCACCCGTGTTTTGGGCGTTTCGGGATATAAAGTTTTACCCGCGTTTTTATTATTGGAAGTCCGTTTTCTATTCACGTTTGAATGAGTTTTGGGCGACATCATTTATAAAGAATGTTTTGTATTGGGACATTCGTCCTTAAAACACATGTTATTGGAAAATGAGTCATTTTCATAGTTAAGCTAAATCATTTTGAAAGATCATGATTTAAACGGCATTCTTCCCTTTTAACGAAATATTTATTTATGTTGAAAACTCTTGAACTCACTAGGCGTTAGCCTAACCTTTTTATTTGTCGGCATGTGCATCAGGTTCTGGTTGGGAATGGTCCTAGTAACACTATGAAGAGAGGAGTGTTAGCAATGTGCTCGTGATGTGTTTAGCATTGGCGAAGTTTCCGCTTTGGTTTGTGAAGAGCAGCTAGCTTTGAGGATTAAGTAGCACCCGACTTCGGTATAGCCCTTGATAAATGTTGGGGTTTACAGTTGTTTGAGGTTAATTGTAGAATTTTATATTTGAGGTATGAAGAACTTTTGAATTTGTATTTGATATTATATCGAAATTTTAATTAGTTGCTCTTACCAAATTCGAGGGTATTACAGCACCGGACTGACACATGTACTACTAGCAATAAGATAGATTATGCCAGCATCAAGACATTTCAAAATTTTCCTTTTTTACAACCTCTTCATCATTGGATTGAGTCTTCTTTGAGGCTCAACTAATGTGAAGTCTTTGTTTTCCAAAATGATTTTATGTTGACAGACGGTAGGGCTTATGCCTTTAAAATCAGCAATTGTCCATCCTATGGCCCTGGTGTGTAGTTTTAGCATGTTAATCAGCTTTTTCTCTTGATCAGATTCTAAATATGATGAAATAATGACCGACAACTTCCATGGATCTCCTAAAAAGACATATTTCAAATGCGAGGGAAGTTGTTTCAACTCTAAGTCTGGAGCACATTCTATGGAAGGAACAAGTGTTTTCCTATCCTCACTATGTAAAACTTCAACAGCAGAGGCAACCTGTATGTCTTCTAATCCTTCAAATTCTGTTATATCTTCCTCACTATCAGGCTCTTCAATTCCTCATGACTTCCCTAAAACTTTGGTCTTGACACCAAGATTCAATCAAACCTAAGGTAGATCATTCCTCTATCTCTCTTCAGGAAACCTAAGGGAATCCAACACATTAAAAATCACTTGTTGGTCTTGAAATCTCATGGTAAGTTCACCCTTCTGGACATCTATTAGAGTTCTTCCTGTTGCCAGGAATGGTCTTCCTAAGATAATGGGAATGTCTTTGTTGGCTTCAAAATCTAAAATGATAAAGTCTGCTGGGAAAATAAATTTATCAACTTGGACTAGGACATCCTCAATCTTACCCTTAGGCCAAGTTATGGACTTGTCTGCTAATAAGAGTGAAACAGTGGTGGGTCTAGCCTCACCTATGCCTAAAGTGTTGAAAACAGATAAGGGCATAAGATTTATGCTAGCACGTAAGTCACATAGAGCTTTTCCTACTTCTTTTCCTCGTATGGAATATGGGATTGTTAAAGTCCCTGGATCTTTTAGTTTTGGAGGGATTTTGCTAGACAACATAGCACTGCACTCTTCAGTCAGAGCTACAGTCTCATACTCACTCAACTTTTTCTTTTTGCTTAAATTATCTTTCAAAATTTTTGCATAATTTGGCATTTGCTCAATGGCTTCCACCAAAGGTATGTTGATATGCAACTGTTTAAAAACATCTAAAAACTTTTTAAATTGCAGTTCATCCCTTTGATTCCTTAATCTCTGGGGATAAAGAATATAGAGAGGAACCGGAGTAGGAGATGTAGTCTTTTGAGGAGTAGGTGTTGTAACTGTTGGTGAGACTTTGTCAACCTTAGTGTTATCAGGAACTTTGGGACTGTCACCAGCTTGTGACACATCCACAACAGTTTGTTCATTTGTCCTTTGATCTTTCTTGGGTTAATTTGGGAATAATGTTGGAAAGTCTATTCATTTTGGGATGGATACGGTATCAATGGGCCCAACAGTGTTTTCAGGCACAATGCTTACACTGGATTGAGCAGAATCTGAAACTGTGGTTTTCTTTTCAGGCTCTTCTTTGTTTGTCTTTTTTAAATCTTTTTGAATATTTTCTGGCAAGTCCTTTCCACTTCTTAATGTCACATCTTTCACATGCTCTTTTCCGGTCCTTTGAGGTATCTCTGTATCACTAGGGAAGGAACCTGAAGGACGTTTTCTTAATTCTAAAGCCATTGACCTATTTGGGTCTCCAGATTTTTAATTGATGCTTGTGTTTGGGTCATGAACCCTTTCATCATTGCTTCCAAAGAAGTGCATGAGTCGGTATGTTGGTTTGACTTTTGTTGAAAACCAGGTTGATGATTTTGAAAATTTTCATGTTGGTTATTTTGAGGCATGTGATGAGATTGTTGGTGGAAATTTGTTTGTCCTTGCAATTTTGGTGGTGGTGGATTTTGAGCAGGATTGTGCCAAGAAAAATTCGAATGGTTTCTCCACTCAGGATTTTAAGTTTGAGAAAAAGGTTCACCCTTGTTATTACTGCTGACATAATTAACTCTTTCGGGATTTCCAAGACAATGTTCAAAATGATGACCCTCTCCAAAGTAGGTACATTGTATAGATTGCACAGTAGGGGTAGGTGCTACAGTATTAACTTGCACAACATTAAGATTTTTAATTAAAGATGCCATGTCGGCCAGCTATGAAGATAATAATGCATATGCATCTGTGTCTTGTACCCCTGCTGCTTTTCTAGGTAATGCATGTGGATTAGCCTATTGACCATTGTTGTTTGAAATTCTTTCAAGGATTTCATATCCTTCATTATAGGTACAAGTTGTGAAAGCTCTGTGTGCAGTAGCATCGAGCATTTGTCTAGCAATGGTATTTAAACCACTATAAAACTTCTCTAGCTGTATGCAGTATGGAATGCCATGATGAGGGCATTTTCTCAATAGCTCATTGTACCTATCCCATGTATCAGGAACTGCTTCATCGTCCAATTGTCTAAAAGTGCAGATTTCATTTCTAGACTTAGCATTCCTCGTGGGTGGAAAATATTTTTTTAAAAACTTTTCCACCATTTGGGTCCATGTTATTATAGAATCTGGTTTCAACGAGTTGTACCAAGACCTTGCTCTATCTCTTAGAGAGTATGGAAAAAGTTTTAATTTTAGAGCATCGTCTTGTACACCAGGCAGTTTAAAAGAATCTGTAATTTCCATGAAAGACCAGAGGTGAGAATGAGGATCTTCAGCTGGCAAACCAGCGTATTGGCCGTTAGTTTGCAACATTTGAAACATTATCGATTTTAGTTCAAAATGGCGGGTTTGCAATGTTGGTTTAAAAATTCCTAAATGTAATTTGGGTTAAAATAGGAACAGCATAAGACATAATACCACCATCTTGGGAATTTGCCAACAAAAAAAAGTTTTGTTCCTCATTATCAATATTTATTGTTTGCGGTTCATTTGGATTTTCTCGATTATTTGGATGCCCTTTAGATTTCCCTCAGGGGCTTCCTTCTCATCCGTCATATATTCACGTTCAGACATCTCAGAAAAATTTAAAACTAAATTAGCCTTTTGGATTCTTCTTCGTTGTTTAAATGTTTGTTCAATATCGAGATCAAATTGGAAAAATTCACCGTGTGGCAATCTTGGCATGCACTGTTTTTTTTTCCAAATAGATGGTAGAAAAACTTGCTTTTATAAAATTTACTTAAAAAGAAAAACTTCTAGCGTGCTTCCTCGACAACGACGCCAAAAACTTGTTGTGGTTTTTCGTGTTTACACCTTTTTAAAATGCAAATAAGTAGATTTCGACGCAAGTATACATCTCAATCTACTACCGTTTTTAACAAGTAATAATGGTACTAAGTACCGAATATCGATCCCACAGGGAAGCTTGGAAAAGTTTTTCTTGAAAGTCGAGTCTGTAAAAACGAGTTTCAGATGACGAATTCGAAAAATCTTTTGTTTGAGGGTTTTGAGTAACAATTACTGAAAAGTTAATTTTAAAAAGAAGCGCAGGGTATAAAGATCCGTTGAGGCAAATTTAATAATTGAATAAAAGACGAGATCTCATTCCATCGTTATCTCAAAGTCGATATTTTATGTAACTTGAAGGAGCCTTCGTACAATGAACCAGTTGTCAGGTGATTAATTGTAGTCAGACATAAAATATAACTTTAATTTAAATAACGTTGGACGATTATGCGATACGGTACACCTTTTATTCTTTTATGAGTCTCGGTCCCAACTTCTGTTTATACCCCGAACTGAGACGGTTAGTCCATCATCTTTTTAGTTTCTATTTTTAAATATTGTAAAAGCAATTAAAATAAAAAGGGAAATACGTTAACTATCCACTATTAATTTTACTTAAAAAATCTTAACGAACCGCGCACGTAACTAAAGCTTTTGGATGAAAAAGTTAAGTTACTTGAAAACAGTGACTATGTTAAATAACGAACACCAAACTGGAAGATTTTAATTTTGTTAACTAAATGACGTTAAAGTAATGTGAGAATTATAAAATTAAAATTTACCGACTAATTTATAACTAACTATGGAAAGTCTTGTTTTAAATGTGATTTTTATGTCTAATTTACTTGAAGAGTCCTTGGCATTTTCGTGATTTTTAACAATTATAACCTTAATTAGTAAAATATGCGCGATGGTTTTTATAAAGTAGAAACACGAAACGATTTTAATGACTACAACAAACCCTGAACCAAAAAGGTTTGGGAATCCGAAATGATTAATCAGACTTCCGGTTTGTAATAGAACTAAAATCGTAAGTGAAAACCAAGTAAAAACCGTGGTCAATCGAACCGTAAGAAATGAATAGAAATAACGAGATGGTAATGAGAGACTAACACACCAACAATTAAACGGAAAAATAACTATATGTCGAATCAATCCAAAAAGTGAGGAGTTTGAACTTGTGAGCCTACGCTTCGTTGCACTAGGAGCCTCACGGCTCACTTACCAAACTTCTCCTAAAAATGGGATGCCTAATCACTTGGCCAATATCCCCTATTTATAGGCCAAGCACAAATGAGAGGCCATAGGCTTCACAAAAAGAAATGGGGCTCAACCAATAGTGCCAAAAAAATCGGCCCATACATGTGTTTAGTTAATACCCATAATTTTAGCCTACAATTGTGTCATCTAAAAGCAAGAAATTTCGGCCCAAGTGTGTGTTTGCCGGAATCCAAAAGTTAGTCCATCTTTGTCAAAAATTGGTTTATCATCGATTCATAAATGGGCCACACCTTTTTTCCGATTCTTAAATATTTTGGACTTTTCACGGCCTTTTTCTCGAACCTGAAACATGCATATATAAATACACAAGGTTTTTGCCGCATTTTCCGTGTAAAATGGATTTATTAAGCCGAAAGCGATAAATATTAATATAAACAATAAAACCGTAAAAACAAATCAAAAGACGCAATGGAAAAATGAAAAATAGCTCAAAATTTATAAAAAGAGGGCTAAAAATAGGGTAAATAAATTTACCCTATCAATGTTCTAAGTTATAAACACTTTTTTAAATGTAATATTTTTAGGTTGTAAAACATGCTTTAGAAGTTGTAATCTCTGTTTGGAGTTTATTACTAGCTTTGAATTTAGTTGGGTCTTTATAGTAAGTCCTGTTAGTGACATCATCTGTTCCGGATCACGTGGACGGGGATGTTACTATAAGTCCAGTAGATCACAATCAAATCAATGATAAAAGATTAACAAAGATGAATTGGGAGGGAATTGCACTGTATTATTCACACAACTAGAGAGAACAAAATGTTTCTCTCTCTAGAAACACACTGATTGCATACGGCTACATTTTGGAATGAAAAGTTACAAACAAATTACAACACATGTTCCTATTTATACCCTATCACCTTTGTTTATAAATAAGCCCAAACCCAATGCTATTACAAGGCCCAAAATACAACTTAATGATTACTTTACAAAACTTCCAAACTTAGAACATTTTATGTTCTAACAGTTACAAATGTGGTATGGCATATTTATCTATATTCTCCATGATAGATATCGGTTTTGGAGTTCTGGAAGTCATTCTTTTGTTGTTTGACATATTGTAGTATTTCTGGGTGATTTTTTCCTCTTCTTTTTTTGTTTGATTCCATACTTGATGATGTGTTCCAAGAGTATGATGATTGTCGTGTGCCTCTAGTTTTATCTAGAGAAGATTTTTGTGTTGTTTATTGGTGGTAGTGGACTTTAAGCGGCCGAAAGGTCCGGTAGTTTTACTTTCGCCTTGAAAGGTTTACACGCTAAAATCAATGTGTTATGCGTGTGCTTTGTTTATTGCCTAAATATGATTTTGGAGGTTGATTATCATTGCATTTAGTATACCCTGTTTGTTTGTATCCTCAAATGTTCATATAAGTAGGAAAAGTTTTGTCCAACAAGGGTTTATTCCACATTTGTTGTTACCGTTGTGACATATTTTCCATCAAGATAGTACTCTTACCCGGTAAGTACTTACCGAGTAAAAGAAGTCTACCAGAAATCTATTTTGATGATAAAAAATGTTACTCAATAAGATAAGTAAGAGTGACGACTTAACATTCAAGTTTAACTTATAAGAGCATCTCCAACAGCTATGCTAACATAGAAAAAATTTAGATTTTAGCATTTTTGTTGCTCCAACAACTATGTTATCTTCTATGCTAAAATAGAGAAAAGATGAGAGATATTGTAAAAATCTCTAAATTTAAGGGGTGTTTGGGATTGCTTATTTAAAACAACTTATGCTTATTTTAAAAAGTGTTTATCAACTTATGCGGTGTCAAATCGGAGTTTTTTAAAAAATGTTTGAATTAGCTTATTGTGGTACCAAAACGTAATAAGCTAACAAGTTGTTATTTAAAGGTGTTTGGGATTGCTTATACATATAAAATAACTAAAAAAGTCATAAGCGCTTTTCAAATAAGTTGATAAGTTAAAACCAAATGACTTATCAAAAAGTGTTTTTCAGCAGTTTGGCGCCGTTATAAGCCATTTTAATTTTTCCTCATCCAAACACTCAAAAGTGCTTATCTCCGGTGCCAAATCGCATTAAGCTAAAAACCACCTCAAATAAGCAATCCCAAACACCCCCTTAGAGAAATATCTAAATAAATAGTTTCCTCCCAAAACTACATTCAAAAAGTAAAATTTTCCTCTCCTAACCTTCTATATATTATATATTCTAATAATATAATTAAATAAATTGAATATTTTAATAAGATAATTAATATTAGTGTTGCTAAAATAGAATAGTTGTTGGAGTTTGATGCAAAACTTTTTAGAGATTTTGATTTTTTTACTCTATTTTAGAAAAACTTTAGCATAGCTGTTGGAGATGCTCTAAGTATTTGATTCACGACCCTGGTCACTAGAACCTAAAACATGTTTTAAAAAGAATTCTCTTTCGAAAATGGGTGTGCTCACTTGTATTCTTCTCATCATAAAATTTTACCTAACATAACCTTCTTTTCTTTACCAAAAAAAAATCTAATGACTTGTCTCACTATTCTAAGTTAATGTTCATTTGCATAAAATAATGAATGATATAGCAAGTTAAGAAAAAATGAAATTTGATTCATTTGAGCATTTTTATCAAGCAAATAACATACGCTATAATAGATGATGTCGTGTATCTTGTGAGAATGAATATAAAATGAGGTTGACAACTTTGTAAAATTTCAAATCACAAAATACACCCTAATGAGCATGTTGAACATCCACATTCCGACAACTCTGACTAAGGGGTCGTTTACCTAATGCTTACCCGGTAAGTGTTTACCAAGTCACGTTACCTTATCGATGAACATAGCAAGGACCATGAATCTTGCCCGGTAAGAACAATGGCAAGGTCCAAGAGTCTTACCCGGTAAGTGATGGTTACACCTTTTACCCGGTTAGCACTTACCGGATGAATTATTGCGTAGGATGCCATTTTTCATGGACTAAAATATTAACGGGTAAGGTAATAAGTGATCGTGTTGAATTTACCGGTAAGCGCTTACCGGGTAAGTGATTGGGTAAGCGACCCCTAAATTTATTTCTTGATAAAGACATGGAATAAAACTAAAAAACCAACCAGTACTAGAACCCGATCAAGCCAACCTTAGGGCAATATCGACCAAGCCTAAGACCCAACTAGGACGACCTCGAGACCCAAGATTGGCCAAGGGTAGGACGAGTTAGATGCTCCCAAAACTTCGAAAGACCCAAGAATTTTTAGCATCTTTAAAAAGTACAAGAGAGAGCATATATAGTTAGATGTGTTATCATGGCTCTAGATATGTTAATTCACGGCTAAAAGGTTTTGGGTCCCCAAAATATACCACACTATTGTATTGGTAATTTGGTGCTCAAATTTAAACCAAACCAAAACCAATATACCTCACTTAAAAGTAAGATATGACAGGTAAGATTTACAAAGATATTTCTGATAAAAATGTTGTTGCATCAATGGTGCTCAAAATAAAACGATATCAAGTGTTTGTGGTACTAAAAACAAAGTGAGTTCACTGTTTACCTGATGCGAGTCTTTGAGCCTACATAATGCTCGTCAAAAATTATTCATACATGTCATACAGATGGGGAATGCGTACATTAATAAGGATGTTTAGTGCCTTTAAAACACAAATTTATATCTCAACTACATGTGTATATGAAACTACGGTGTCGTTTATCAAACGCTTACCCAGTAAGCATTTACCGACAAGAGTCAACACTCTCATTTACCTTATGGGGTAACATTTTCGGTCATCAAAATGGATTGATGGTTGGCGTTTATAACCCAGTAAGAGGTAAGACTCAATCATTGTCTTCCCTTTTACCGGGTAAGATTCTCAGTCCTTGTTAAGTTCACCCAACAAGGTAATTGAACTAGTAAGCTTACCAAGAGAAGTGTTTTAGTAAACGACCCCTAAATAGGTATATTGCATTGTGATTTTGGTACCAGAAGTATCACATTTGGTATTCAAAATTACAACTATACAAGATTCAAGCAAGCAAAGTTAAAATTGGGGTTATTGAGACGAATAACCTTCGGAGAAATTTGTTAAATGCTTGACCTTATGACAGACATAAGTCTGTGTAACAGAATAATGCCTCAAAATGATCATGTATTTAAAAGAAAATATGTCTGAATAAACCTTTTAAAACTGATACCTACTGGGTGTTTAAGATTCAAACTAAGAAGATAAAATGGAGATCATTTAACCAAATTTGAGACCAACAAGAACTTCATTCGTACCCAGAATAACATATCAAAACTCCAGGAGCAACGGTAAAACTATGTTTGCCGCATATGTTACAGTTCAACAGTAAATTTCTCTCTCTCTGACATTTAACAACAAGAAGCAGTATAAGTAAGAAAACTGAAAGAAAAATCCTGGAGAAACGAAAAAGAAAAAAAATACCGTGTAACAGACTCATGTTTCCAAACCATCCAAAAAGCTCTGCAACTCTTTCAATCCCTCAGCAGAAATACTCCTCTGCACTCTCCCCCGTGGAACCACCAAATTTGGGGGCGGCTGCGATTGGAAGCAGACCACAACAGCAGATAAGTTGTCTCCGCTTTTTCTCTTGAGCGCCTCGTTGACCAGATCTTTGCTACATAAAACTGGATCATTGTGTTCTTGCAGTTTCCTTCGAGCAAAGTCGACTGCATTTTGGCTCATGAAGACGTCCCAAATTCCATCGCAGCCTATGATGAGGAACTCGTCCTCTTCAGTCAGTTCTGTGTTCATGAACTCGGGTTCGCAACTGAGGGGCCCACCATCTTGGTGCTTGAGCCCCTCCATGTGCCAGTCTCCAATAGCACGAGCAACATTAAGTTGTCCATTGAGATAACCGTCATAAACGTATCCTCCAGAAGCTTCTATACGCTTCCTCTCTTTCATGCAGATAGGTTTGTGGTCGCTAGACATCTCTATTGCTTTGCCACGGCGGCATAAAACCGCCCGACAGTCTCCAGCATTTGCCACCACCAAAGAGCTGCAATCAGATGCAGATATACATGTTAGGGTGGGTATACATGTCGTACTTTGTAAGGTATGGATAATGGTTGGGGTGTATTCTGAAATTTCTTAACAGACACAAACTGACAGTCATATTTTCAGGTCAGCCCAACACATATCTAGGATACAGAAGTTGCTAGTAGTGCAGGCAAAACATTGAAGTGTGCAGGCAGCCGGTTCATGGGCACAAACATTTTCTCCATTTGAGATCTGAAATAGGGCTCCAAACTTATACATGTTTTAGCTCAATTATAATGTTTTAGGGTCCCGGCACCTGCAATCCCTAGCTCTCTAATTTGTAAGGTAGACTTTGGTGCGCAAACTGGATGGGACAGGACAGGACAAGTTGTCTGTCCTGCGTTTGGTATGACTAATACAGGAATCGACTAAAACTGTTAAAATGAATAGATTGCCCCTAAAATGCTGTTTACTGCTTTATTTTATTCATAAAATAGTTATAAAATGACACAAATCAACCAAATATTTTATATATTATTTCAGTAAAATATTTGATATCATGAAACTAAAAAAAAGCTTAAAAATGATCAAGTACTAAAAGTTTTCATTAAATGAAAAGTCGATTTTTTAAACAAAAATAAATGAAAAAATTACAACTGCTAACAATTAAGTCCTCTAATAATTAAAAGGTTTATTTCATTAATAAAAAAATTTAATGATTAAAAAGATGGTTTCTCTAAAAAGTTGATATCTTTGAAAAATCTAAAAACACTAAGCATTAGTTGCCGTCAAAAACAAACACATGAAACCGCTTCTGCTTCTCTAACTCTAAGCTTCCTGCCTCTCTTCATCGGTAGCCATTGCTGTGGAATCCGGTTGTCGTCGTGTTTGGTCACTCGCGATGGGTCTTGGTCTGCTCAGTTTGGCACAGGTTAGGGGGAGGGGTGCAGGGGATGGATACGAGTGAGGGATGGCCAGATATTTCAGTTTACAGAGGGAGTGGTGGGAAGGGTTGGCCGGAGATGGATCTTAGCCAGAGCCAGAGATGGTGACCAGAGAAGGGAAGGGGGTCACGATCGGTGCAATGATGGTTTAGAGAAAAGGGTTGGGGTTATGAGGGTAATATGGTAATCTGTGGTTTTGTCCAAGGTTGTTCCACCTTTTTGGGTGGAGCAATAAACTCAAGTTTTTGTCCCATGTTGTCCCAAAATTATGTTTGTTCCATGCCATACCAAATATAGGACTAATTCTTTTGTCTCATCCGGTCTGCGCACTGGACGCATCCTAATTTCTATGATTCTATCAAGTATCATAAAGATTGAACTACCCTAGTCCCCTATTTAATCATCTCTGTTTTCCCAATGGTGAATTTGACGAAACATTGCTCTGTTATTTTAATTTGTAAGAATTTTAATATATATATATATATATAATATAGAGTAAACTACGATTTTCGTCCCTGTGGTTTGTTATTTATAACGATCTATGCTGTAAGAATTTTAATATATATATATATATATATAATATAGAGTAAACTACGATTTTCGTCCCTGTGGTTTGTTATTTATAACGATCTATGCTGTTAATATCGGATATCGGTGGTGTATCGGTCAGGGACCGATACACGATATATCGGAAATATCGGTGATATATCGGTCAAAAATATCGGTTCATATAATATTTCTTAGAATTATATATATATAAGGGGCAGGTTCAAACGAGAAGCTAAACATTTTGCGAGAAGGCGAGAAGTGTTTAATCACATATGATACACAAGCTTGATCATATATGATTAAACACATGTTATATTGGCAATACATAGACGTTTAATCATATATGATTAAACACATCTACAGGTCGTGTAAATCATATATGATTAAACACTTCTCGCCTTCTCGCAAAAATGTTTAACTTCTCGTATGATCCTTCCTCTATATATATATATATATATATATATATATATATATATATATATATATATCCATGAACATATCATATGCATTAATTAAAAACATAGTTTCAACATCAAACATCAACTTAAAATAGTTTCAGCATCAACTTAAACAAGTTTCACAAAACAAAATATAGGAAAAGTGTTCATAAACGATATATCGGTATTATCGGCCGATATTTTGGTCAATATATCGGCGATATATCGGTCAATATCGCCGATATATCGGTACCCGATACAAATAGCGATATTTGACCAGCGATATTTCGTTTAGGAGCGATACACGATATATCGTATTAACAGCATGGATAACGATTTTCGTCTCTGGTCTTTAAATTTTGCTTTTTTCGTCACTATGGTTTCGATGTTGTTTCTATTTTCGTCTTTCACTCTAACAGCGTTAAAAAAATCATTAAGTTAGGGGTATTTTGGTCTTTTAACCTCTTCCATTGATTTTTCATTGAAGTTTTAAAAAATATACTAGGTATATATTATTATATTATATAACATGCGATATTCTATATATATATAAATATATATATATATGTTCTATATATATATATACACACAGTCTACACATCAACCTGCTCGTCTCCTTCCCCAACAAACCTCACATGCGAACAAAAAACCCCTACCTCCCTTCTCCCGTCACCACGCCACCCCTTTCCCTTCTTTGATGAACGGCGACCCTCCCTCTTCTCCACCCCCCTCCCCCCACCTGCTTCCTTAACCTCCAGCTTCGCCCCCCCCCCCAAATTCAACCCCCATCCCTTTCGTCTGTGACCTCTCCTCTCCCAGTGATTTCACCTTTAAAATCAAAATGAAAATCGACCATAAAAATCCAATTGAAACTTCAAGAACCTAAAATACAATTGAAAGTATAAAATTCAAGAACCCTAAAACAAAACTCAAAATCAATCATAAACTGCCATTTCAAAAAATTGAGCTAAGACAATGTTCCAGCAACAAACCCAACAACCCCTTTCGCTACTGTTACTTTCTTATTAGAGTACGACTGAGGTATTTTAATCCAAGAAAAAATCCGAGAATGTGGTTGAGCTGCTTCAAAGAGGAGGAGCGATAGGGAGGAGGGGGGGGGGTGTTCGGAACAATGGAGAGATGGTGGAACAGAGGGAAGAACGATGGAAAACAGACATAAAGGGGGAATATGGAGCTGGTGGTGATCAAGAAAAAACAATCGCAAGCTGGGGGTGGTGGTTAACAGAAACGACAAAGGGACGCGAAAAGAAGGTAGTTGGTTCGGCTTACAGTGGGGTAGAAGAAATGACTTATTTTTTTTATTTGGATTGGATTTATATGTTAGCTTCGTTGGGAAGATTGCGTAGTTTGTTACATCAGCTCCAAAAGGATAAGTTGCCTTGGAATCCATAAAGTTACGTGGAGTTCAAAATTGCAAAAAATGAGTCAAAGTAAAATAGTGGCTGCGGCACGTTGAGGCACCTCTTCGATGGTTCCCATACGCCCGGCCTGCCGACCAGCTCTGAAGAATTCATGGGTCGGCAGGCGGGCGAGACAGAATGGGCGGGCACTACTAACCAAGCCAAGCCCAATTCCTGCCAGATCCAGTCTGAGAGATGAGCTAGCTTTCTTCCGGGTGTGAGTGGAGCAGGAAGAGTGTGATAGGCGTGAGGAAGAAAATATGAGGTTAGGGAGGAGGGTCACGTCATCATGTGGGTTGTTTTTGGTAGGTGTGGTGTTTAGGTTTTGTTTTCTTTTAATAAAATATTATTTAATGGAAATGAAAATTTTAAAAAATGCTAGAAGACCAAATTGTCCCTAACTTAATGGACTTTTTTTAACGTAGTTAGTCTTAAGGACGAAAAGAGACAAAATTAAAACCACGGTGACCAGAAAAGCAATTTTCAAAGACCAGGGACGAAAATCGTTATAAACAATAAACCATAAGGACGAAAATCGTAGTTTACTATATAATATATGGTATGAGCTTTTGGATTTTGTTTTACTTATTACTCGTCCAGTCGATCTATAGGTTAGGAACAGGTATAATAGGGCATCCAAAAAGATTGGAACGACCTTGATTTGCCAATTGTGATACCAAACTAGCAAGTGGAAAACCAAAGTTTTTCCGGTGGAACACCTTACTCCAACAAATGGAATCTTAGGACTAGGCCAACCTTCCGAAAGAATTTGCCAATAAACAGAGTATAAACAAACCAAACAAACTCTGTAATCCGTATGTCCCACCCGAAGGTGGGGTCTAGGGGGTGGGATGTAGGAAGACATGACCTCTACCCTGAAGAGAAGAGTAGAGCGACTTTTCCCGATAAACAGAGTATATGCCATATAATTAAGCAAGTAGAAATCTATTAACAACTAAAAAACCGAACCTCCCAATAACAAGAGCTGCCAATGCAGTTGTACCAGAAGCAAGATCGGCATCCAAAGTGCAAGCTTCCGCAAAAGCAGTGTCAGTGTGTGCAAAGGCTGCAGCAATGACCCTCTCAATCTCCATTGGGAAGTCATTATCCTCAAAGATGAATCTTGGCAAATGGTAGCATGCAAAGTCAGCTGCATGTTTTCCTCCATGTCCATCGAAAACCTAGAACAGTATATAGTATGAGAGTAAAATATAGATGTTTACACCCATCAAACAATGATGACTTTTGCCCTAAAGACGCGTAAAGATTGAAGAGAATCCACAACTGGCTTCAAAGAAAGAAAAGCCACATGTGGTTTTCAAACTCCCAAGTCTTTCAATACATGACTGCTTGACTCTTGAAAGGAATAACAATTCTTCTCCGAAAGAAGAATGTGATAAGGAAAAATAACATGAGCATTTGATTATAGAAAAAAGAAAAACAGAAACAAATTTTATGCAATACAAGGAGAGAAGGGAAGTATATCATCCTATCCCTTCATAGACACAAAATCACAGCTTTGGAGGCCATGCATCATTCAATCAAAAAATTACAATTTCCTTCACAAATATGAACTTTCTTTCTTTTAAACAACAAATGGACTTTTGTACTTAAATTTTATGTGCCCTAATGGAGAAGCAAACACGATTCTATTTCTTATGTTTTAACATTTTCCAATCTCGCTTAGCTTCCTTTCCTCTCTGATGATCCTTCAATTGGTTATTAGAGTGAATCTGTCAGAGATGACAGACAACAAAGACCTGGCATGATTGGACTAAGAAGATCCGGTCCTAGTACTTCATTTTGCAAGTTTTGGCGTTTTAGTAACTCTTTTCTAGAACATGTTCTTAATGTTGCCTGTTATGGTTTGTTGTCCTTGTCGCGTGCTTGCACACTCTTTTCTAGTACTTCTCTCCTATGCCTTGTGCCCTCCGGTGTCTTGTCAAAATACTCTGCAACTTAAAGAAATAACTTTTTGACAAAAGTTGTCTCTACAAAACTTTTTCACAAGCCGGAGATTTTAAACAGTTTCTCTACCCCCTTGGGGTAGAGGAAATGTCTACATATACAGGTACATTTGATTTGGTTTGTGTAGTGAATCTGTCAAAAATTTCCTATACTTCTACACCAACACTTGGCTACCCTCCGTCTCTCTCATGCTCAAGTCAATGGAGCTTTCACACAATCTTTCACCTTGCAAAGATCCTTACAAAACCGGACCTTTACTTTCTTTAACCTTTGATACTACCAAGGCTTGCATTTGAACTAAATTGAACTTTATTTCTTTCAAATCTAACTATTACATCAGAGTTAAAACATCAGCGGAATCGTACTTCATAACTTATAATACATCAAACTTTGTTGTTGACTAGAATAGTACTACTCCATGCTCTCTCTCTTTAC
Organism: Arctium minus; assembly: GCA_954870635.1. NCBI lineage: Eukaryota > Viridiplantae > Streptophyta > Magnoliopsida > Asterales > Asteraceae > Arctium > Arctium minus. The sequence continues at coordinate 103,454,459 of OX941084.1, read as the reverse complement.
TCCTTACCTGATATACATACACGAAGTATATAAGCTTTAAGCTTAGTAAGTAGTCATGGTTTCATGAATAAACAACTTTCATAATGCTTGAAAAATACTTGTCATGCTCATGCATAAAACATTCTTTTGAGATCTCACTTCTCACATGTAAGTATGTCATACTTCTTTGAGGTTCAATAACCCCGGGGTCCATAAAAGGCTGCCCCATAAGGTTCGTTTGCAAGACGTCCCTTCATTCTATATCCCGTACGTTGGATGTTATGGTCATACATAACATGTATAAAACTTTCATGCCTTGTATGCACAAATGCATATGCTTGTGTCATAACATGCCACCATATGGTCATAAAAATGAATCATGATTTCATTGTATCATAATTTTATGTACAACAATCATATCAAAATATCTTTATCAAATTCTTCATAATGCATAAAATACATTTATATAGCATATATGTATCTCAGTAAATCTCATAACGTAATTACCTTGATAATTCCTAGTTTTTCCTTGATCTCTTACTTTAAGCTTAGTAGTGTATTAAGAGAGAGAGAGAGAGAGATTTGGTATGAATTCAAATGCTTTGCTTCTACCTCTATTTATAGTTAAACATAAGGCATCAACAACTTGTTCCTATTGCTTTCAAGATTGCACTCTTATAAGAACTCGATACCTCATGCTTATAGGATAAGAGAATGTCGACACCTCGCGCTTATAGGATGATCTCGACACCTCGTGCTTGTAGGATGATCTCGACACCTCGTGCTTGTAGGATAAGAGAATCTCGACACCTCGTGCTTGTAGGATAAGAGAATCTCGACACCTCGTGCTTATGGGATAGATAAGATCGACACCTCGTGCTTATAGGGATAAGATCGACACCTCGTGCTTATAGGGATAAGATCGACGCCTCGTGCTTATGGGATAAGATCGACGCCTCGTGCTTATGGGATAAGATCGACGCCTCGTGCTTATAGGGATAAGTAAGACACCTCGTGCTTATAGGATAAGTAAGACACCTCGTGCTTATAGGATAAGTAAGACACCTCGTGCTTATAGGATGAGATCGACACCTCGTGCTTCTTAGGCTTGCCTTGCCTTGCCTTGTCATCTAGGTAGCTATGATTTCTCATGATTTGCTTTGTAAGTCTCTTGTTAGCCACTTGTCATTGAGTATATGATTATTTAATAGATGCTACAGCAGCTCAAAACTTTTGTGTACTTAATTAAATCATAACTCTTGTATTAAGGCTTAAGATGTTGAAACTTGATTAATATAGAAGTAGGGTATTACAAAGCATATCTGTTATGTCCTTCATACCCAGCCCTTACGGCCTTACCCCTCTAAAGTAGAAGTATAAACCACAAAAATAATTACTGACATGTGATTGGAATAAATTAGACGAATCATGTTCCACTATCCACAATAGCACTACAAATATTCTAGAAAGACCTTTAAGGGAACCTTCAGTAACACATTAATCTTGCAACAGCAGGTCCTCAGTACTTAAGCCAAAACATTATAAAACACATCATCTTGGGCCATGAAAAGCTAGTAATGAGTTCAAATCCGCAAGAACTCTTTTGATTTCACTAAATACAAGAAACTAGCTCCATGCTATTTCCAATGAAATCCTTTTAGGAGCCGATGTCTTGCTTATGACCAAAGATATGCTGAGTTAGAATCATTTCTAGGAAAGTCACATAACTCCAGTATAATAGACATTGAAATTGAGTTGGACCTATCCCCTTCTTATTTGACTGGCATCCATCTACTTTGACTATCAAGGTAAGCTACCGCATGTGCAGCACTGTCATTAGATACAATGATCTTGGGTAGATAACCATAGCATGCCATATTTTTGCGTTATTGTTTTTGGTAGGTTGTTTCAATCACAGAAGGTACCGTCAAACAGCTGCATCAAAAATAGAAGACTGTTGAAGACAATAGATGTAGAATAGTACCATATCCATAAGCTTTACTTTTGCCTCCTGGCCTACTTATTTTTTATTAGTCCATCATAGTAGTAATGGTAGACCTTAGAGGCTTGTAGACATGGTTTAAGCACTTCTAAGAACCCGCTCTTTGGCCACAAAGGAGTACGATAGCAGATGAAGAGTATTTCTCATATTTTATCACCATAATCTTCCACATTATTCCAAGGACAAAATGTGATAAAAATTGACAATATAGATTAGGTAGCTCTTTACATATTTCTTGTGAAAGGAGACTATAACCTGTAAGTTGTAAGTAAGGTGCAAAATGCAATGTATATCGCCCTCACACCTCAAGCTTTCAATCTTGTTATCATGACACTGATAGTACATTAGTACTACCACATTGGTTGCTACAATCATCAAGATTGCAATTTTTAATAATGTATCAATATGAATAGAACATTGAGAGAGAATGACTAGTACTATAATGCAACATCAAAATTCATCAAAAATATTCTAACTGCAGAATATAGCACAAGAGGAGTAACCACTATTAGGGTCTGTTTGGTACTGGCTTAAGGAGCTTAATGAAAGCTTCAGCGTATTCGCTCAGCTCTATCAGGGTGTTTGTTACTGGCTTAATCAAATGGATGGTGACTTAATCTTTTCGAGAGGAAGCTTTATGGGAACAGACCTATTATTTCCCTCAATACCCTTCCCAAAAATACTCGCCCAACCCAAACAAAAAAAATCGCTCAGCTCTCATTCTCTCAAGAAATATGCTCCTTCCAGAAAACCCTACCATTTCCACGAAAACCTCACCCTTTCCTCTTGCGATTGGAGTTGCTCGACCGGCGATTTGAAGGTTGCTACCGGCGATTATAGAGTTGCATTCCTTCTCCCCATCGTGAGGTAACTTTTTTAAAACCTATGATATGTTTTGCTTTGCTTCTCTCCATCGTGAATCTATGATAATCAGATATGTTCTTTGTGTTTTAAGATCTGTTTTGAAACCTATGATATGTTTTGTTTTTAAGATTTGTTCTAATTGTTTAATGAGTTCTTCATATCAGTTTTCTCTTAAGTATTCCATATCAGTTTTCTCTGAAGGTTTTTTTTTATCAATTTTGTTATCAGTTCTTCGTTTAACGCTTCAGATCAGTATAGATTGAGACCATTCATTTCCATGCATTCTGATAAATGCTTCTTCAATCCATGTGTTTAACCTATGGATAATGTTTCTTCAATCCATGTGTTTAACCATTTCGGACCATCATCCAATGATCCCGAGCCAACTACTGAATCAACCATTCAGCACATTTACCAAACAGTTATGTTAACCAGTGCTTAATATACAATGAGGGCTAAATAGTCATTTCTGACATTCAGACCGTTTATTCAGCACAACAAACAAACAACAAGGCATCTCAATCTATACAGACAGATTAATCCACACAGACATCTTTATCCATACAGGACTTAATGGAAAACCAACCAAACAGCCCCTTTGTACGCTACATATGATACAGATCACTAGTTATCAATATTGTTACTTGTTAAGGCTTTTGCTTTTGCTTCTGCTTTCAAAGTTCAAACCACTGGTTGCACCTCACAATCATGTGGCCTTGTGTTCGACTTTCTACCATGCTTCAAGGCATTCTTAATTTATTGCTCGACTATATTCTTAGCCGAAACACAAGGTTAATCCACTAAATATGTAAATATGAATGCTTCTAGCTTCAGTACTCAACTATAACAACCACTCAAAGAAGAAACTAATTTTTGAAAAGATACAGTCAGGAATGCTTCTAGCTTCAGTACTCAACTATAACAACCACTCAAAGAAGAAACTAATTTTTGAAAAGATACAGTCAGGACCATGACAGAGTACGTACCGCATAAAAGGCACCGGGTCCTTCAATAGGATTCTTCCCACCGTAGTCATGCACAAAACTATCAGCACATATAAATACATCCTCCATGCTGCCACGTACCCCCATATCTGCCCATGCTCCTGACCGGAGAAATGGAACAAACTCAGGTTTATAATCTTCTGGATTCAGTATTGGTCCAACAGATGCATCTGACATCCTTGTCCTCACCTATATAAGTTCTGGTCAAAATTCATATATAAAGCACAAATATATTACCTATTGACTTGACACAAAAACTCATTCGTTTTTGGTTCAACCAATTTTATAATATGTATTTGATAACAACATCCAAATACAGTAAGACACTCAAATAACTCGAGCAAAGATACATCTTGAAGCTTGATGAAGTTACAATAAAAAATTACTTCATGCTTATAAATTACAGGATCCAATATATTAGCAATCTCATACATAAGGCTAAGGCATACCGCATACAGAAGAGGTTACTTGCATGCCAGAAAGAACAGATACATACCAAAGGGCCTTTGGCCAGCGTATTCGGTAACCCAACCTTTGTAGGGGTCAATGGTTCCAACCTCACAAAAGATTAGGCGTGTTTGTGTTTCATTTGCCGTGTATAAATATTATATACTTCAAAAAAAAACAGATATGTTGTTATCATGCTCCCATATGAAATATTTGAATAAACATTCATCATGTCTCCAGTAACTAGTACATGTTTTTGACATAACTAATTCAGATCAATTTTTAACACTAACGTCTTCTATAGATGCAAGGTTTCCTGATACACAACTTTCCACAACAGTTGTTCATGTAAACATGTTAATAAGTATGAGTATCTACCAACAGTTGTCATCTACTTTAAAACTGTAGCTTATTTGTTAGCATTTCAACTTGTCAGAAAGTTAAACAAAATGTTAGTAACGAAGTTAAGGTGCTTCACAAGAAATGGGAGCTAATTGATCCTGATACAGGGATGTTCCGTCTGTTGTTGCTTCAGTGTGTTTAACAAGGAGAAACATTTTTGCCAAGTACCCCTACAAGGGGAAGGCAAATATAGTTATCAATCTCTCTAACAACTCCCTACAAACTCAATTCACCAACTTAAAAGAACCTTCCAGAGGAGAAAAATGATGCAAACCATAGCACAACGTAATGGGATCTGGCAGTAGTTCCACTTTCTGGTTAGCACGGGCAAAGAAGTTTAAAGATGTACTCAATGGGCTGATTCAAGAGGTTGGGGCTCAAGCAAATGCGTGGAGACCCATTGAGCATGATCCACCCATTCAACAATGACACATCAACATGATTCAAGTTCTAGAAGAATGCGGTCAAACCTGATTATAATTCAGCAAGTTTACAGAAACACGTTTTGCAATGGTTTGGAGTATAATTGTAAGGCTTGCGTGCCAAGACTTTAATTTCTCTTACTTTCAAGGTTTATCAACTTCTATTGATCTAAATGTGGCCCTATAGGCCTTAGCCACGAATTTTCGTTCTATTTAAAGGGTTCTCTAAGTTATGAGAAAGTAGATCATTATTCAAAATTTTGAGAGAATTCTCTTGGTTCCTTGTAGAACCAAATTGAACTTATCAGAATTTTCCGTGGTGTTCATCTTTGACTTATCAAACAGATTTCCACCTTTGTCTGTAGCATCTCCCTAATTCTGAGGTCCTTCTTACACAATAAAGAATGGGTTACCAAGGTTCTTGTTTGACGTAACAATGGGTTAAGGATTTCCATCCACAATCTAATCCTAGAACGATTTTGGGAAAAGCTTTTCGTTGACGGTTCTGTCACTCTTGGCGAGGTTCGCATCAGAAAACATAACTATCCACTTCCATCAAACAAAAGATATACTATATACAGAATTCCATGATATTGTATGCATTAATGCTCAATGAACACAAGTGCTCTCAGATGTGGTTGACAAGAAACTGATCACAACCATCTATAAGCTCTCATCCATTTACATACAGTTCCTTTTAAAGCATCTGTGGACCAACACCACAAAATAGTTTCTCTTAAAAAATAGATATATCCTCAATTCCACTCAAAACAGTTCTCTGTCGTATGTTCTTTTAAGGAAAACAGGGACAGTCTAGTTAACTTACATCAAGTTATTACATGATCCACTGGACTGGGGCCAAGTGAGCAACACGTTCACAGATACTGTTGCATGCGAATTGAAATTCATAAAGGTTTTGTGTATTCAAGCATAGATAGTTTCAAGAATTAAAATTTCCAGGGATTTGACATGCTAAAATGTTGGACAAAATATTCTTTGTGGAGTCCAAAACCAGGCGTGATTAATGGAAATGAGCAAATAAAAATAGGACACACAATAATTTCCCGTGACCACTACTGGTTTCCACACATTTGACTGCTGGCACCACACTGGAGCTCTGGACAATGTGTCAAAAAAGGGCTGAAGCAAGCTACATTGAGTTTTTTCTTACAATAAAATACATAATTAGCTTTCTTCATCTTGAAAGACCAAACACTGCCAAAACAATGAAGACTGCTATCAGAACTATAGTGAGTTCTTTTTGGCAACAAAATACATGATTAGCTTTGTTTATTTGGAAATGAAAACACTGGAAAATGAATGAGGATGAAAAAAATGTGGAAAAGCTTTCACAACACAAATAGTTTCCAAAGAAAATGTATCACAGTGGAACAAACTAGGGCAAAGAAGTGGTCCATTTCGGTGGAGGACATATTACTTGATAGAGTTGGGATGATGCCATGGTAGAGTCCTGATTGGAAGACAATGAAAATTAAGCACAAGTAGAAGAGAAGACCACAAAGTAAAACAAACATAATGTCGAACAAAAACTGTCAATTCATTGTATGATTTAATAGCATTCCTAAAGGCAGATTTTGTATTTTGAATAAAAGTGCTTCAACACTACAGATACAAATGTCAAAATGGTTCAACAAATAAGCTGTCTTTCCTGGTTCCAAGTTGCAACACTACAGATACAAATATCAAAGTGGCAATAGCATCCACAATGAACAACCATACTTGCAATATGATGTTTAACAACTTCTCATTAGTCATTTCAAACTATACAAGCAACAAAATTGTTGGTCTGAAACAAACTATATCCACATTTTACGTAAAGAGATCAAATCATCACCTTTCAAAATTCAACAATGATATAACTGTGTTCGCATTTGCTAATAAACTGTAATGTACCCATCAATTTTCTCTAGAAGGTAAATTTTCAGTTGAAATGTGGCACTTTCCAACTGCAAGTCATACTGCATCTATTTTCTCGGCACGAACAAGGGTAATTTAATTATAGCTCTACAAAATCCCCATATCTCAAAAGTAATTCTAATCTATAAATCACATTCTAAATCAACAAAAAAGCAAAAAATTTGCAAAAATCCAATCATTAAATCCCCCCAAATTATTGGAAAGCTTACCAGAGATGGGTGACGAACGAGAGACTTCTTAATCGACGAAGAATCTATGACGTCACCTGGACCACTGAAGCTCCGGCGATAGCCTGGGGTGGTAGAGAGTGGATTGGGAGGTTTGCCATCTGCTGATGACGATGAACTCCCATTTTCTCGACTATCTAAAATCACAACTTTTTTAATTCCTTCCATTTTCATCCTCAACCATCACTTCTTTTTCCTTCCCAAACTTTTTCCAAAATTAAAACCCTAGCTATCTCCAGGAACTTTCCAAATTATATTATGACAAAATTTATTGCTGTTTCTGCTAGATGTATAGCAAAAATTGGGTACAACTAGATTCAAAATTAGCTAGATTTGGGATCTCGGGCTCCGTTTTAGGGTTTTAGCGGGATTATGGCGTAGGATCTCGGTACAGAAACAAAAACCGATGTCTGTGGTAGAGACTACGACTACGACACGAAATTGGAAATGCCGTTGCAATCAAGAAACGACGACGCATCGATCATACACGTGTTATTTTCTTGGCTACACGTGTTTTCTCTCGTGAATTGATTTGAGCATAAAAATCAAACAAACATCTTTCTGCATTTGACAAAAACTCTTTTAAAACAAACTACATAGTCACATCGCGTTGTGTGGTGACGAAATTTATTTTGTTAGGAAGGAAACACTTAATTAAGTTGAGATAAAACGTAATTTCATAATAAATTGTAACATAAAATGATGATTGTATTGAGATGTTTTTTATGTAAATTATTTTTATTGATAATTTTTCTTGTAACTAAAGAACTTCATACATTTTTATATTTTTTGGTTGCAAAACAATGATTCGATATTGAAGTTCGATTTGCATAAACATTGTTAGCCGCAAGTGTATGCTTAATTTGAAGCATTGGTGGGAGTATGCAAAATTAATATTTTCAATTAGTACTAGGCATATACCCGCACGATGCAGCGGAATATGAGTAAATAATGAACAATTAATGTTACTTCCTTATAGACATGTCATCAACAATAAATCATGACCTAAGAATCACAACTTATGAAACACTAAACCGTAAACACATAAAGATATTCAATAATTAGTTTATATTACAATTATTGACGAAAAAAATTATAATGATATAATTTATAATAAGAATGAAAGGTATTTTACGATTATGTATTTTTAATGTGCTAACGGTGGAAAAAAAAAATAAAACGTATGGATAGAAAACAAATTAATTCGTTGATATTCATGATATTTAATAGTACGGTTAAATTAAAAAACATTCAATATTGGGCTCGTTTTAAAGATATTGAGAAGATGTTATGGTATAATTTGTAGAAAAATGAAGGTATTTTTTTTTATTGCATTTTTGTTCATATACGATTATTTGTGTTAATATGATAATGGTGTAAAATGAAAAATGAAAAAACAAGGGATATAAAGTAAATTAAATAAGTAAGTGTAAGGTGGTAAATGTAATATTGTAAGAGTGATAAATGTTATTGTACAAAAGATTGTACAATAACCGTTTTAGAATTTTTATCTATACTATTATATAGACATATACTCGCACACGATGCGGCGTGAAAAATCGTGTAATCGAAGGAACAATTGGCAAAGGTATGTATCCGCTCGCAAAACATCTCGAAATCAAAATGACAAAAACGTTTTCATTTTAAGTTTGTATTTTTCGTTCTTATCGATACTTTAGTCTATGAATCATAGACTAAATACATTAGTTTTCATTTCGTTCTTCATTTGGTGCACTTATATGTGAATCATAGACTAAAATATCGATAAGGACGAAGAAATACAAACTTAAAATGAAACGTTATTGTCATTTTGATTTCGAGATGTTTCGCGAGCGGATACATACATTTGTCAATTGTTCCTTCGACTTCACGATTTTTCGCGTCACATCGTGCGCGGGTATATGCCTAGTTTATAATAATAATGAAATGTATTTTTAATATATTTTAGTTGATCTACGATTATGTATTTTTAATATGCTAAAGGTGGAAAAAAATAAAACGTATGGATATAAAATAAATTAGTTCATAAATATTCATGATATTTAATAATACGGTTACATTAAAAAAATATTCAATATTGGACTTGTTTTTAAGACATTAACGATACGATTATAATGGTATAATTTGTAAAAAAAGAAACATGTTTTTTCATTGCATTTTGTTCATATACCATTATTTTTGTTAATATAACACATGTGTAAAATTAAAAATAAAAAAGTAAGAGATATAAAGTAAATTAAATAACTAATTGTAAATATGTTAAATGTAACATTGAATTTTGAAAATAACCGTTTACAATTTTAATATAATAGTATAGATATAGATAGTATATATATATAATGTTACATATTTATGCTACCAATAAAAATATTCAATAATTAGTTTATATTAAAATTATTGACCAAAAAATTATAATATTAGAATTTATAATACTAATGAAACATACTATTAATATATTTTAGTGGATCTACAATTATGTATTTTTAATATGCTAACGGTGAAAAAAATAAAACGTATGGATAGAAAACAAATTAATTCACAAATATTCATAATTTTTAATAGTATGGTTAAATTAAAAAATATTCAATATTGGGCTCGTTTTGAAGGTATTGACGAGACGATTATAATGATATAATTTGTAAAAAAAGAAACGTATTTTTTCATTGCATTTTTTTCCATATACGATTATTTGTGTTAACATGATAAAGGTGTAAAATAAAAAATGAAAAAACAAGGGATATAAAGTAAATTAAATAATTAATTATAATGGTGGTAAATGTAAGGTTTAATTTTAATTGATTTCAAATTCCCTCTCACATCACATCTTATTTTATTTTTAATTCATAGTTACAGTTTTTGTCCTTGAACTATTTTGATAGATTTACTTTTTACCTTTTAGTTTTACATTTTACATTTTCATTATATTAACACATATAAGCATATATTAACTAAAATACGTTAAAAAATAATTTTTAATTTTAACAAGTTACACCATTATAATCGTCTCGTTGATACCTTCGAAATGAGCCAAATATTGAATATTTTTTTATTTAATTATATTATTATATGTCATATATTATACCTTGGTTAATCGATTTTTTTTAAAAGAGAAAATGCATTACATCGAACGTAAGTTTTAACATCAAGATAATAAACATAATAAATATATTGCGTATTTTTTTATTCCAACATATTCCAACTTTGATAATTCATTTAAATCAACATATTCACGAGTACGAGTACGCTATATATATATTCTTCATTCACATCTAATCTACGTTTGTATGGGATAATCTACGACATTGCATCTGGAAGTGCATGACGTGTCCAATGGTGTATGAGTGTGGACGTTGGGTAATCTCCTTTTAATACTCAGTTAGTTCACCCATTAACTCTATACGGATAGTGTCCCATGCATCTTCATGACCACCAAAACAAGTAGATATGACTCGAAATTCACAATTTCCATCGCCTAATTCATTTTGTACTTGTGCGATGTATGGATGAAATAAACTCGGGATTTGATCAAGATATGGAGGGGGTTGTCGTTGGAAGTAGGAGTTATGCCTCGCTGATTCTTTATGACCAAAATCTTTGGAGTTGATAAATGTTGGCGCGTTAGAATAACTGTGTCTACGAGGATCTTCAATAATATTTTTATTTATTTCAAATCAATTACTTTACTTTATTTCAAATAATATATTATATATATGTTGAATGATTCTGTTTTCATTGATCGACATGTGATATCCCAAAATAATCAAAATTTGTGATATCCACAATTAATCACATGTGATATCCACAAAATACAACGTAATTATATATGTTAATGTGATATGTTAAAACGTATTTTTTAACATATTTTTAACATATAATAAAATAAAAAAATATTCAATATTGGACTCATTTCGAAGGTATCGAAAAAACAACTATAATGGTGTAACTTGTTAAAATTAAATATTATTTTTTTAACGTATTTTAGTTAATATGTGCTTATATGTGTTAATATAATGAAAATATAAAATGTAAAATGTAAAACTAAAAGGTATAAAATAAATCTATCAAAAGAGTTAAGGGACCAAAACTGTAACTATATATATAATAACTACTTTCAAGAACAGTCAACAACCGTTTAAGCCCTTTAATATAATAGTATAGATATAGATTATGGCGGGTGTATGCAAAACATATAATCATCCGAATAATTAGATGTGCAATCACAATAAATTAAATGATATAATTAAATTTATAATACAATTAAACAATATGAAATAAAACAAGAGTGTTTATTTAATTGTTGAAATGAAATGTAATATTCTCTAATCTTAAGGAATTTTACAATGCAAGGTATATAAGAAATACCATGCATTATATTAGAGACATACCGGTTGTTATAAGCAATAACTAAACATTGTTGGTGACAAACACAACAACTTCAATGGAAAATTTAATTTGGATTCACCAAAGACAGGGTCATTATTGTTGGCTTAGTTTTAGCGACAAAAACTTCGTTTTGTATGATGATGATTATGATTTATAAGCACCATGAAGGATTATGTTGTTAGGACTGAAAGTCCTGTTTATTGAAAGTTGCATAAAACATTTATAAGGGTTTAAATTGTAATTAGTTAAAAGTTATTTATTAGTTGGGCCTAAAGCCCATAAGCCCATTATGATTGTAAGCCTGGTATATAAAGGCATTATTAGTTCATTATTCAGGTTAGACATTATTATTCAAGTTTAGGAGTTTAGTCTCATTATTTTCATAACTCTAGTCTATAGGTTTACTTTCTCTGATCAGATATTCTTTCTGTAAACCTAAACCCTTTGATTGAATATTAATCATATGACTAGAGGTTGTGACTATACAATTGTTATTCATTATTGATTATTTGTTGTTGATTGCACTGTACTGGGATCTACAATTGGTATCAGAGCAAAGAGACTGAAGGTTTGATCCAAAAAGGTTTGTCTAAAACTCATTAATCGCTTAATTGTGTTAATTGTTCTTATATGTTCATCTGCTGAGTTTGGCTCGATTATTTGTGTGATCTGTTGCTGAAAATCGATTTTTCTGAAAAATCTGTGTTGAGTCCGGTTGATCTGTCTGGGTTTATAATTTTAAGTTCTATCTGCAAAAATCGATTTTTCTGAGTTATTATCGATCGCTTAATTTTCTGGTAAATCAATTTTTTTCTGGTCGATTGAGTTTCTGGTTTCTGAGTTCGTTATCGGTCCAACTGTGTTCATTGAAAATCATTTTTTAGTTATCGGTCTGCATAAGTTCTTGAGTTTCTGGGATTGATTACGATCGATTTCCAGAACTCATCGTGTTTATCGGTCAGTGTTCTTCGTGTTTATCGGGCCATTAAGTCGATCTATTTGTGTTTATCTTTTATTATCGACCGACCCTATCGACCGGTACCCTGCTTTACCGGTTCATCCTATTGACCGATACTTTGTCTCGACCGAATCACTTTGGTGACCGGTAAGTTGTTGACCAATATATTGCTTTACCGAAAAGTGTTCGACCTACTTGTTCGACCGATAAGTCCTTGACCGGTACTCCGCGACCGGCTCATTCCTTGACCGGAACCTTGTCCCGACCGATACATTCCTTGACCGACATATTGTTGGACCAGTGTAAGGTGTTGACCGATATCTTTGCATTTGACTGGTACATTGCCCTGACCGGTACATTGTGGACCGGTATTCTGTTTGACCGGTGCCCCGTCTTTGACCGGTACTTCGATCGACCGGTACTTCGTTTCGACCGATACTCTGCGGTCGACCGATACCTTGTTATTCGATATCTGTTGACCGATATTAGTTCGACCGGTATATTGGATTGACCGATATTTGTCTTGACCGGTACCCTGCTCGACCGGTACGCTGCTCGACCGGGTCCTTGCTCGACTGGGTTCTTGTCCTATTTTTTATATATATTGTTTTTGGATCATCCTGCTTGTCTCACGATCATTACAGTGCAGTTAAGGTAAAAGTTTAAACCCGTTCAAGTTTCATCTCTTGTCAAGTTCAGTCCCTATAAATCAAGCTCTTCAGAGTCGGATCGAATTAATTCTATTCGATACGATCAAAATGGTGAACCCACCAAGGCTGTGGTCCAAAGGAGAGTATGAAAAGTGGAAAGTTCATTTTTTGAACTTTGTGGACGAACACGAGGTGGGCAATTATATCAGATTATCTTTGACTGAAGGAGAGATGCAATCCCAACTTCCGACAGAAGCTTCGCCCGTGGAACAGGAGAAAAGAGAGAGGGCTAATAATTTACCTTGAAATTATATGACTCATAGTATTTCTTGTGAACTTTTTCGTGACATTTTGAGTGAAATTTATGGTCAAATAAATACTTACAAAATGACAGGAAAAGAGTTATGGGATTGTACTGAATGGTTGATGCTAGGGCCAAAGGGTTTATTAACAGGAAGAGAATTGGAAGTTGAGAACTCTGAGCTAAAAGGAAAGATTTCTAATTTGGAATCTAAAACTCAGCAAACAGTCTCTGTTGAAAGATATGAGGAAAAGATCTCTGAACTGAAAGATGCAAATGCCGATCTTCAAAAGAAAATATCTTATTTGGAGCAAAAGCATGCTAAAGATAAATCCGAATCTGAGAAATCATTTGCAAAGAAGTTCTCAGATTTTTCAAGAAAATGTGTTGATGAGAAGAAAGCAGTTGAGCTGAAATGTATCAAGCTTTCTCAGAAAGTTTCTGAGTTTGAGAAAGTAATAATCTTGGAAAGAGAAAAGTTTGTAAAGCAGAAGAAGGAGATTGAACAGAAGAATGTGGGATTCTTCAAGGAAATATCCGGCCAGAGAAACAATGCTGAGAAGGGATTTGAAGAAGAAAGAAGCGTATTTGAGGCTGAGATCAAAAAGATTACCGAGAAGCTATCTGAACTATCTGAGAATACACTAAAAGAGCAGAAAACGAAGTCTGAGTTCACGAAGAAGTTTGACCTGCTTGTTAAAGAAAGAGACAACTTTGCTTCGACGATTAAAGTGCTTGAAAAGATTGTATCAAGTTCACATTAGATATTTGTCTCTTTACAAAGGTCAGTTAAATCTTTTGATCAGATTCGTAAGACTAACATTTTCTATGATAGAAATTTAGATGGTTCAGGTAGAAGGAGATACAAAGAAGAGGAACTGGTCTGGAAGAAGAAACCAGTTGAAGATGAGAAGAAAGATGGGAAGAAAGAGCTGAAAGGAAATACATCATGTGTACATACACACAAAGCCAAAGAGAACAATGCGCGTAAAGGTAAACCTGGTCATATCTACTCGAGAGATCAATTAATCAGGTTGTCAGGTAAGAATTACTATTGTTCTTATTGTCATACACATGATCTTATTCACAAGACTAGTGATCATTTATGGTATGGTTCTTATTCCATTACTCCCATTCGAACTGCAACTAACATTCATGGACCCAAATACCAGTGGGTACCAAAGTCGAAAACTGATTCTGTGTTGCAGGCACCTCAAGTTAAGGGGGAGTAAGAGAACCAAGGCTTCTAAGTAAATCAGCTTAGAACCCGTACTTCAACGGAGTTTGGCTTCTGATTACAACAGATCAGGACCCGTTCTTAAATGTTCAGACTTGGATATTTTGCAAATATCCAGAGGGAGCTTATCTGATCCATATCATGATTTGAGGGGGAGCTTAAAAGGTAAATATCTTCTAATCCTAGATCTCTAATTGTTTGAAAGAAGAACAACTTTCGAACATGAAAAACGTTTTCTGAAGTGTTCAAACCACTTCTGGTTCTCAAAAGATTTTATGAATTTAGAAGTGTGATTTTAAATGTTTTTCATTTTTGAGCTTTAATGTTTAACTGACCGTGTGTTTCCAAAAGATCAATACTTGCGTATTATCTTGTCTTTATACTGTAAAGTATTCACACACAAAGGTTCAGTACTTCATTTGAAATTGTTATTACCATGTCTCATAAACAAACAATTTTTCGATGGTAATACCCCTGTTTGCTTTCAAATGTTGTTGAGCTTCATTCATCATTTCTAATTTTGTGCTTTCATTGCTAAATTCTTTATATTTGTTCTTATAAACATAGTATCCAATTCTTTGATACCCTAACCATTTTATTTGATCTGATTGATACATTGTCAGATTCTCAAAACAATTCTCTTGATTTCATTTCATTCATTCAATATCTTTGTTTTGAGAAATCTTCAAAGTTCAATTGCTCAAATCTCATGAGCATATATTTTGACAATGTTATCATACATTTTGTGATTAATTGTACAAGTTAATCTGTTTAGCAACCATTCTTTTTAGGACTTACATGGGATTCATGTATGAGCTTAAACAGAACTTCCATGGCTCACGTAAACCAGTGTTTCCTACCCCGAAAGTTATCCTAGAGTGATTGAGGGGTCTTAAATCAAAGAGTGGGGGAGATAACTCATCCAGTTCAGTTTTTCTCATTGTGTGGAGCGGAAAAATGGAACTGAGAGTTTGGTTAGAAGTGAGCATAATGTTAAAAAGAAAGAGGGTGTGAGAATAGAGTTAAAAGAATATCAGTACTCTGCACCAACCACTTTCTGAGCCGGACAACCACATCTTCTGATTGGTTCACATTCTTTGGTGACCATCATTAAAACAGGTAGTGAGCCCATGCCAACTCTTGCTATAACCCCACCAGCCACTCGTTTCTTTCTTAACAAAGAAATGTTTCATTTTCTTTGGGGACGCAGCATATCTGCTATCTAGTCTTCAATCGGAAGATTTAGATATTGAAAAAGAAGGAAAGTTGCCCCACCTTCGCACCTCTTTCATGCACATTGAGTCCGTGTAATATTTGTTGTTGTCTCAACAGTTTACACAATTTGAGCCTGATATAGCTAAATAGCTTCAATCATTTCTACACTTTCACGAGCACACAAGGAATGAGTTTTCTTGTCATAACATTCATAGAAAATTCCTTTGTGGTTTTTCGATGATTGAATGGAAGCCCTGGGGGAGTGAACATTACAAAAGCTCATTTCCAATGTACATCCGTTGTACAAAGTGGCTCCGTGCTACTTACAGGCATGCTAACTGTTTCATCTGTTGAATCAGGGCTACATTGTTCATTATGTCTGAATTTGAAAATATTCGGATATATACATTTCATGAATTGACGGATACTCAGATCAAAGGGCGGAGAATGTCAAATCATCACAAAGGAGGAGATCAAAGAATGTGTTGAAATTGAAGAGTTTTGATGATCATGATGTTCACAATCATAAAAAAGGGGGAGAGAATTTTACAAAGTTCAATTTCAAAGTTATAAAGAAAGAAAGTTCAAGTTTTTCAAGATTGGTGAAAAGAAATCATTCCATAATGAATCAATTTCTGAATGAAGATGATTCGTGAAAGTTTGTTTTTCTGAAGACAATCTAGAGATCAAAGAGATGAAGATATGAGTTTAATGTTATTTCCATTTTCAAATATTGTATTTCTTCTATCCCGTATCATGTGGTGTCTGCTTCAAGTCAATTCCTCCTACGAGCTGATTGAAACAAGTTCTTAAGCTGAAAGTTTATTCAACTCGCGGTTCAAAGACAGATTCTTTGTTTTAAACTGAAGATGCACCGTGGAAAGTCACGTAACTCGCACATTATCTTTCTTGTGTGCTAATCTGATGTGTTGAGTTTCTACAGTTGAAAGTTGCGTGATAGTGCATTCAGTCAAGGCTATTGTACATTGAATCTGGTTACAAAGTTGAAACTATGAAGATCAAGAGCTTTATTCAAGGGGGAGCTGGGAAAGATATGAAGACATGCAACACCAAAGTCTTTCAAAGATTCAAGAGGGAAAGAAGATCAAGGCATGAAGTTTTCAAGAAGATAAATGCTTTATTCAACTTTAGGGGGAGTTGTTATGACTGAAAGTCCTGTGTGTTGAAAGTTGCATAAAACATTTATAAGGGTTTAAATTATAATTAGTTAAAAGTTATTTATTAGTTGGGCCTAAAGCCCATAAGCCCATTATGATTGTAAGCCTGGTATATAAAGGCATTATTAGTTCATTATTCAGGTTAGACATTATTATTCAAGTGTAGGAGTTTAGTCTCATTATTTTCATAACTCTAGTCTATAGGTTTACTTTCTCTGATCAGATATTCTTTCTGTAAACCTAAACTCTTTGATTGAATATTAATCATATGACTAGAGATTATGACTATACAATTGTTATTCATTATTGATTATTTGTTGTTGATTGCACTGTACTGGGATCTACATATGTACATGTACCGGTTCATTCTCAATACACACATGGACTATAAAAACACAATAGTGAGTGGGCCAACCATATAACGATAAGTAAAAAAATCACATATCAGCTCGAATCTTCATGACCTAATAGATAAAAAAAATTATAATCCAATAAAACCACAACATGAACATAGCTCAGTTGGTTTCCCCAAGGGCGGTAACATCCTGGGGGGTTGTGGATGGTATCCCAAGCTACCCGGGTTCGAATCCAAGGGGAGTCAATTTGAGGGCATAAGGAGTACCCAGTCCTTGGGCCGGTCCAGTCGTTAATTGGGCTTCCCCCCAACCCAGTCTTAGACTGTGGTTGGGCTCTAGGTTCAGCGTAAGCTGGGCCGGGACAGCGGCGGATTAGTGGGCTGCCCGTGGATGCCCGATACCGCCGGGGAGGCGTGCGTGTGTGCGTGAGTTCGTGGTAGTCGTTCGTTGGTTCGATGCCGCTATGTCTTCCAAAAAAAAATGAACATACATAAAATTATCATGCGATCAAGATTACGATAAGAACATACTTAAAAATATAAGGCAATCGAAATCATGATACAAATATACATAACATTATAATACAATCTAAATCACAAAACAAAATTACATAAATCCTTACTTTAGATCATAACCACAAACTCCCAAAACCCAAACTTTAAATCTTCAAATCTTCACGAATTAATACATAAAAGTTAAGAACCCTAGAGCTTGCAAATTAAAAAGCGCTCAACATAAGTAAAAATCACATACTGAACTTGAAGACTTCAAATCTTCACCTAATACATAATAATTATAATGCAAACAAAATCAAAATACAAACATACATACAATTATAATGCGATCAAAATCACAAAACGAACATATATAAAACTGTTACTTAATATTGCACCCAAAAAATGACACATCGAAATTCAAACTTCTTCAAATCTTCATGACCTAATACATAAAAACTATAATGCGATTTAAATAATGATACGAACAGAAATAAAATTATGGGAGAAATGAAAAAACAAAAACAAAAAACTATGAATATATAAAGAATATCAAAAGTAAAATATAAGAGAAACTAAAGAGAAAGAAATAAATTGAAATGAAGAAATTTAGAGATGTATAAGATAGAGATAGAATTTGAAAGGTGGTGAGAGATGAAGATGAATAGGTAAGGTGAAGATGAATAGGTTGGAGAGTTACATGATATTGGTAAAATTACTAAAAAACTCCCACACATAATGTACCATAAAATTTTGTATAGGGACCCAAAAGTCTTTAACAAAATAATCATTTTTTAAAATTAAAAATTTTAAATTTTTTTAGAAAAATCATACTCTCTCAATTTGCCACATCATTACATGTGGTTCTTCCTTATATATATATAAATGATAAATGATATAAATGGGTATAGATATATCGATTATAATAAACTTTATATGTTTATAAATTCCAAATTTTATCTATTTATCTATTTATGTATATAAGTAAGAAGAAAATGAAAGGCTTCCTCATTTTCTCTTTAGTTTTCATAAATAAATTTTATTAATGAATAAAAGGGTTATCATTTAATAGTTAATGAATAAAATTGTTATTATTTAATATTTAAGAAATGTTCAAAACCTAAAGAGAAAATGAAAGGTTTGCTCATTTAACAACAAATTTTTTTAAAAACATGAGAAAATAGAAAAATATGAATCAAGCTTTCTTAATATGCCACATCATCTCTCAATGATTCTACTTAATATAGAGAAAAATTGAAATACAATTATAAGGTAAATAAATAATAAATTGATAGTAAATCATAATTGTTATTTAAGTGTATTCAATTGTCATAAGTATTTCATTTATATATTGACAGGTTATAATAAGTTTTTTCCATAATGAATTTTAACTATTTAATGTTAAAGTTTTTTTATAAATAATATGCAATATGGGTGTTATGTAAATAATATGTGTAATCACTATCATGTAATTAATATTATGTATAATGGTTGTCGTGAGTATTTTGTAAATAATAATTAATGAAAACGATCAAAATAGTTTTATTAAATAAATTGGAACAGTGATTCCATCATCATAAATTTGGTATAATATATAACGTAAAAAATGATTCTGATGCAAGAGAAATAATTATATAAAATGTTATTAAGGTCATTTAGTAAGATAAAATATTATTTAAATAATATGTATAATGAGTTTTTATGATGTGAATTGAATCATATTCTTAAAAATTATTATTATATTGTATTATATATCATGGAATCATCTTTCATGTGAGTTGAGATATTTGTGTCATTGTTTAATCTTTTTTTACCACTCATTTAATTTTTATTAGTTATTGTTATAGTTTTTCTCTTATAGGTTGTTGTCTCTTGTTGTAAGATAACCATACAATGAGTGTATATCACTCATTATAATTAATGATAATGGTTATTTAGTTATCATTAATTGTTATAAGTATTTCTTTCATTTTATTAAGAATAATATGGATATTTTCTATTTAAAATTAAAGTATAAAATTTACATGGTAGCTAAAATCGAATGGTAACGGACATTTTGTTATACCACATTAATATGTAGATTGTGTCACTAAAATTTTTGCTATATAAAAAGAATTAAGAAAAAATATCAAATAATGGAAACAATTCGAGATTCTTTTATATAAATTTAGTTTACATGAAATGAAAATGAATGTTTTGTCATTAAAATAAAAAATAACTATTTAACCCAAAATTAGATCAAACTTTGGATGAACATTTAACCTATACTTTGTCCTTTATATAGTCATTTGCACTTCCAACATTTCACTTTTGTCAGCAATGTGGGACAATCAAGAATTCACCACAATTCACCATTTGATCAATATTTGATTCTCATTGCGCCATGTCATCAACCTTGGTTTTCCTTTTAATTATATAATATAAAGATTTTCAATCCACATTGTGTCACTAAAATTTTTGCTATGTAAAAGGAATTAAGAAAAAAAAAATCAAATAATGGAAACAATTCGAGAGGTCTAGCATGAGAAAAAGATGAAAATTTTAATCAAATAAAGAGGAATTATTGAGAGATTAAAATAACAATTATTAGAGAGAAGATGAATAGGTTGGAGTAACATAAAATTACCAAGAAAACCTCACTCATAATAAAACTTACATGTTTTATATAGGGACAAAAGAGTTTTTAACAAATTAAACAATTAAAAAGTCAAAAAATTGTGAAAATTTCTTACACCAATTCCTAAGCAATGAGCATGCCACATCATCACCTTTGGGTTTTGCTTCACTCTTCTAGCATCATGTAACAGCCCAACCAGAAAAAAAAAATCAAGCAGATTAATTCTTAATATTAAAATACCAACATTTAATATTATTCCAAGCCGAAACGGTCCCAAACTTACAATGGAAAATTTAGGTTTGCTGTAAACAACCTATACACAACTGAGATCAACAAGAATAACTAAGCAATGGTCTTCTATCCGCCCCGCTAAGCCTTCTCCTTGCCCTTAGTTGTCCTGTCTAACTCACGACGGCCTGAAAAGATTTTTAGCTTTGAAAGAGCGAGGGTTAGACCATAGGTCTAGTGAGTTCCCTCTACAGTTAAGCAACAACATATACTTTCCAGAATTATAAACAACATTTAATAATGGCACTTAAATAAAACACGCTACGGACCACATGACCGTCAAAGACGATGTGTCTAACTCGCACTGCCTTAATGTTGGGACACGCCCCCAACGACATAAACGGGCCACACTCCCCGACACGAGTAGGCGGGCCACACTCCCCGACTTAGGTCACGTAACCCACAAATAATGTATGCATACATTTAACAACAACAATTTATAACACACTTGAACAATTTAATAAAATCATGCCATCATAATTAATTCAAAGTTTAAAATAAACTTCACATGCTTTCATCATCAAAATGTTTAGTTTAGAAAAACTCACCTGACGTCCTTAGCTCGAGACTCGCGTGTATTCTTACCGATTGGTTCAAGACCTATAAAGGGAAACATCGACCGGTGAACACCCGTTCCTTTCTAAATCGTAAAAATTTGACAACACCTTTATCCCGAAGGCATCTACCCTCTAACCAGCTTAATCTCACAACCTCTTACAATTCAAATGATTAATTGCATTAAAATCCACGGTACAAACTTAGATTAACTAATTAACTAAAAGAGTTAAACTTTCCACTAACAAGGCCCACTAATAAAAATATTTGGAGAAGACGGGCCTGGGCCCAAGATGAATGGTTCGGGAGGCCGGGATGGCCGACCGGAACTCTTCCCACCGTCCGGGATTATCCCCAAAATTGTAACGACCGGTATCTGCAGATCGACCGGGGCTTGCAGATCGACCGGAGTACCCTTTCCTTCTTGCGACCGGGATCGGGAGGTTCGACCGATATTCAAGGTGGTCTCGACCGGTACAGTCCGGTCGACCGGGCTTGCTGACAATACGACCGGTATAAAAAGGGCGACCGGAGTCTGCGCCTACCTTCGACCGGGGATTGCACTAGTCGACCGGGGTATCGTTTCGACCGATATTCAAGGTGGTCTCGACCGGAGTCTGAGACGACCGACAGACGAACGGAACCCCCAGAGCTCTGATTCCCTTACAAAGATCGCAGGGTAAACCTCAAAACTCGCATCCAGATTAAACAAAACTCTCAAAATCGAAGCAACAAATAAGATTCAACAATAACCCACTTCCTAAAACAATTTATGCAAATTCAAAATACTCAGCTCCCAAACACAACCCAGAGACAACAGACCCATAAATCCAAGTCTTCATTTTAACAAATTTAGAACAAACACTAAACCCTTAGGATTAGAGATTAGGATTCGGATGCTTACCTTACAGAACTTGAAGAATTCGGCTTCAGCTCCTTGTTCCCCCTCTTTCGCTTTATCGAATTGGAAATGATTTCCGAGCACCCCTCTTCCTTATGAGAATTCTTATCGGCCGCCAAACCCAATTCTCTAGGGTTTTTATCCTTATAACCTCAAAATTCCATAATTAGTCCCTCAAGAAGGCTTTTTATCAATCTCACCCAAAATTTTAAAATTTCTACTTTTAACCTGATTGTTACAATATTCCCCCCTCAACAGAATTCCGTCCCCGGAATTCCTTCGTCGAACAAACTTGGATATTGACTCTTCATAACTGATTCTAACTCCCAAGTTGCTTCTTGCCCTTGGTGGAATTGCCACTGCACCTTTACCAAGGAAATTTCCTTATTTCTTAACCTTTTCACTTTACGATCCAAAATCGCTACTGGTTCTTCTACAAAACTTATCCTTTCATCTATTCGAACATCTTCTAACGGTATCACCACGTCACTTTCTGCTAAACACTTTTTCAGGTTGGATACATGGAACACAGGGTGAACTCCTCGCAAGTATACCGGTAAGTCCAATTTATAAGCTACCTCTCCAACACGCTTCGGGGTCGCAACGGCCCGATAAGTCTAGGTCTTAACTTCCATTTCTTTCTTAATCGGTTCACACCCTTCCAATGCGAGACTGGTAACTTCCATTTGTCACCGTTTGGGACTAATGACTCATAATTCTCAATCTAACTAAAATAGTACTATTCGATTATCCAAGCCATTCTGATCATTACATGGTCGTACGTAACCATCAGATTTACCCCTCGATTACATCAACTTCCTTGCCGAAGTCACACCACGACAACATGCATCACCGACCAAATACTCACCCAACTCTCTAACATAACACGTCGTCAACTATAGACATCACCCACAACTCACAGACACGAGTTTCTTCATCATGTAACTTGCCCTTGCAAGCAACCCCTCTTAGCACGCTATAAGTCAAACGCAAACGCACTTTCCTTTTTCGAACCACACTGATCTCAACTCCTCGGCTTTATCCAATTCTTATACCCTGAATATATAACGCCCCAACGTTAACTCTTATACTTTTCACATATTGGTAGAAACCTCCACAATTCAAAACCTTCGTAATCCATCGGTTCTAACTGTCCGATTAATGCGACACATACTTCCATTTTTCATTGCATCCACAAATACCCGACCAATTACGCAATAAAACCCAGCTTCACCCGCTCGATTCGGAAAGACCAAGTTCATACAAACTTTTTCAAAGGGATTAACACGGAATAACGGACTCACTTGGAATCCCCTTTTCACGCATTGTCAATACTGACACTATGGCTCTTCGCTCCCAGCACTATATTCCAACACCTCTACCTTCCTCCTTGAGGGTTTCAAACCCACTTCTAACGACCAACTCACTGATTAGTAACGTGAACTTTTAATCAGCTGTACGACTTTGATTAATCATACATGCACCGCACCAACGCCATGCTCCCTTTCTCATACCCACGCTAGGAATTTATAACTTTGCTGTCAACAGAATCTAAAACATACCTCCACGCTTTGTGTCACTTGCCAACCTCTTACTCTCAGATTTCCCATCTTTTCGACATGATATCTTCACTTTCTTCTCGTTGCAAGAAACACCGCTCTCCCAACATTGCTGACTTATTCCTCGATGAATCCCAAATGTATCGAAGCACAAAAACACTACTTGCTAGCTCCACCGACTATCCACAATTCTCACGCAAGATTATCAACCCAACTCTTCAAAACGTTACCCACTATTCGAAAACGCCGCACCACTCTCTATTGCCAAACAAGATTGCCCAATCTGCTATAATCTCTTCACCCTCAAGCATAATTCATCATGCCTACGAATTTCCTATCTACTGCACCACTTCCAGAATTAAACAGTTCGACACTCTCAACATTCATTTTAGGGATATAAAATAATCCCACCCAAAACCTCCTGTAAACCTGAATGTAGCTCATCTCTTAGATAACCACCACCCATCATTTGACAACATTAATTTCAACTTAGCATCCCAACCACAATCTTACAACTCATTCCCCCTAGATCTTTGGACGAAGACATTCATCCTAAGACGATAACACCCGCCTTCTACATATCCATAAGGAAACTCTTTACCACTTTAAGGATTTGCACTCCCAGCTATGTCATAAAGACGTCATCGACTACTGGTTACTACCAACACTCTACTACCTCCTCCCAGAACAACTGCAAGTATCTACGACCACTTGGCACACCTACAAATACCGCTCTCTTCTCACTGGTCATAATACTGAAATCGGACCTCAAGGCATTTTACGACCTTGTCTTTCTCAAATCTGGCTAAATCACAAAACTATGATTTTCAAAACCACTCAACTAGATAGCGCTCCCTGCCAGCTCATCGCGACCTGCTGGAATCAAACTCCAGTAGCCTGAATAATTAACCGTACTACCTCGAAGTCTTAAATGCACAAAGCGCAACCCATTCCAGTCGTGCTATATAAAAAACGTCATTCCCACATAACCATCAAAACTTCGTTGATAAAGAACCACTTTACTGAACTAGTGATTTTCCCTTTTTGAATTATCCACACAAGGTTGTCCAACATCACACTAGGTACACACCTTTTCTTAATAGCTCTTCACTTCATCACAAAACTCCTCGAAACTATCCGTAACTACTACTTCATTCTCCGCGCTCCGGCAGTACCACAAATGGTTTCTGATTTCCACAGCAATGATTGACATTGATGTACTTCCACTCTGTTACCACCCTACATGGATCTCCAGTGAAACCTTCATCTTCCACTGCAGCAGCTAATTGCCAAAATATTTTTACGACTCCAAACTCCACTCCAGACACAACCGTTTACTGACATCCACATGAAACCAACGGTGAACCATTATAGTGCCATCATCCTTAACATCATAGGTCAATGCCTCCATTAACCACCTCCGCTATTCCCCCTTACTTAGAAGAATACCAATATCACACATTCACCACTCTCAGATCGAGCGACACACTTCCACTCTTAAAACTTCATCATTCTTATTTGCAACCTTCCTCACGACCTAGAGAGTTCATAGCCTTCATGCATGACGCACAAACAATTAAACTTTTGACACGGTTGAAAATTTAGAAATTACCTACATAGAAAACAAACTCACGTGCACACGACACGACACTAACTTAGCCACGTACAACGGTTTCAAGAATCGTTTTACCTCAACGCCACAACAATTTCTCCTCACCATACCCCATTGTCGAGGTTGGCACAAATGAAAGCGTTTCCGATGAACTCTACACATAATTTATAAAAATACCCCAGAAAGTGCTTACACTGAGCGTGTCAACGACTCTCACCTTTGTTGATATGACAACACATGTTTATACCCAACTCCCTTATAAATTCATGCGATCAAATGATGTTTTGATTTTCTTATCCAAAGATCGACTTATTTGTAAAGAATTATATAATTATTTTCAAAATTTATCACCCAAATTCCAAAAACTTGTCTTTTCGATTCAAACACATATCCGCATGTGTCGACACGTTTTCGAAACAACTACTTCGTAAGACACACACTTGCCAAAACGTCTGATGTGAAAGATATAAAAAGCTTCAACAATTTATTTGACACAATGCAGGAGACTCAATGACATTGAAGGCTATTTACTCTCTTAAGATCAACTGTTTACATTCAATATAATTTATCCCAGACTCCTCGCTTCCGACCAACCAGTCAGGTTTCTCAACTGTGCCACAACCTACGGCACCATCGACCTCTAACAGCCTTGAAAGCCCAAAACTAGTCATCACCGTGACTATTGACTCACAACCCAAACGGCAACTCATTCCCATCTGATCCTTACTACATATTATCAGTCAACACTGATATTGTCTCTCAACCACCCTTCAATTAACTACAGCTTTAGAAGCCTCAAATCGATCATTCGATTCTTGGATTAACACTCTCATGCTTCTCACTAAACGACATACCCCTTTACCAACCGAAGACTCCCTTGGAGCGACAAGCTCACCTCCTATCATCATCCTCTTTCTTATGGACTCAGGAGGTTCTTTCTCAACGAAATTCCTACATCCCGCACGATGTGCATCCTAACGACATAACTTTCCAAAAACGAACTTCCACCACACGTTAGACTAAAATTATCAATCTATGGATAGAACTCTGTACCCTGAACCACACCCAACAATAGTAATTGAGTATGCCCATGCACCTGTAAATTCATAATGGCATTGGCCAGATGCGATTCTGAATTTACCTTACATGAGAGTACTCACTATTGTTATCACACCTCACATTGATCAAGGTCTTTCTTAAAGGCTTCCTAAATCTCAGTTGTGTCCATCTACTCCACAGTTTAAGTTTAGGCCCATCTGGTCACCTAAATCCCTTAAACTATGGCTCTGATACCAACTGTAACAGCCCAACCAGAAAAAAAATCAAGCAGATTAATTCTTAGTATTAAAATACCAACATTTAATATTATTCCAAGCCAAAACGGTCCCAAACTTACAATGGAAAATTTAGGTTTGCTGTAAACAACCTATACACAACTGAGATCAACAAGAATAACTAAGCAATGGTCTTCTATCCGCCCCGCTAAGCCTTCTCCTTGCCCTTAGTTGTCCTGTCTAACTCACGACGGCCTGAAAAGATTTTTAGCTTTGAAAGAGCGAGGGTTAGACCATAGGTCTAGTGAGTTCCCTCTACAGTTAAGCAACAACATATACTTTCCAGAATTATAAACAACATTTAATAATGGCACTTAAATAAAACACGCTACGGACCACATGACCGTCAAAGACGATGTGTCTAACTCGCGCTGCCTTAATGTTGGGACACGCCCCCAACGACATAAACGGGCCACACTCCCCGACATGAGTAGGCGGGCCGCACTCCCCGACTTAGGTCACGTAACCCACAAATAATGTATGCATACATTTAACAACAACAACTATAACACACTTGAACAATTTAATAAAATCATGCCATCATAATTAATTCAAAGTTTAAAATAAACTTCACATGCTTTCATCATCAAAAGGTTTAGTTTAGAAAAACTCACTTGACGTCCTTAGCTCGAGACTCGCGTGTATTCTTACCGATTGGTTCAAGACCTATAAAGGGAAACATCGACCGGTGAACACCCGTTCCTTTCTAAATCGTAAAAATTTGACAACACCTTTATCCCAAAGGCATC
Organism: Arctium minus; assembly: GCA_954870635.1. Lineage (NCBI taxonomy): Eukaryota > Viridiplantae > Streptophyta > Magnoliopsida > Asterales > Asteraceae > Arctium > Arctium minus. Next base: position 103,426,787 of record OX941084.1, on the reverse strand, counting down.
TACCCTCTAACCGGCTTAATCTCACAACCTCTTACAATTCAAATGATTAATTGCATTAAAATCCACGGTACAAACTTAGATTAACTAATTAACTAAAAGAGTTAAACTTTCCACTAACAAGGCCCACCAATAAAAATATTTGGAGAAGACGGGCCTGGGCCCAAGATGAATGGTTCGGGAGGCCGGGATGGCCGACCGGAACTCTTCCCACCGACCGGGATTATCCCCAAAATTGTAACGACCGGTATCTGCAGATCGACCGGAGTGCCCTTTCCTTCTTGCGACCGGGATCGGGAGGTTCGACTGATGATCAAGGTGGTCTCGACCGGTACAGTCCGGTCGACCGGGCTTGCTGACAATACGACCGGTATAAAAAGGGCGACCGGAGTCTGCGCCTACCTTCGACCGGGGATTGCACTAGTCGACCGGGGTATCGTTTCGACCGATATTCAAGGTGGTCTCGACCGGAGTCTGAGATGACCGACAGACGAACGGAACCCCCAGAGCTCTGATTCCCTTACAAAGATCGCAGGGTAAACCTCAAAACTCGCATCCAGATTAAACAAAACTCTCAAAATCGAAGCAACAACTAAGATTCAACAATAACCCACTTCCTAAAACAATTTATGCAAATTCAAAATACTCAGCTCCCAAACACAACCCAGGGACAACAGACCCATAAATCTAAGTCTTCATTTTAACAATTTTAGAACAAATACTAAACCCTTAGGATTAGAGATTAGGATTCGGATGCTTACCTTACAGAACTTGAAGAATTCGGCTTCAGCTCCTTGTTCCCCCTCTTTCGCTTTATCGAATTGGAAATGATTTCCAAGCAACCCTCTTCCTTATGAGAATTCTTATCGGCCGCCAAACCCAATTCTCTAGGGTTTTTATCCTTATAACCTCAAAATTCCATAATTAGTCCCTCAAGAAGGCTTTTTATCAATCTCACCCAAAATTTTAAAATTTCTACTTTGTCAGGATCTAATTCTTAACAAGAATAATGAACTCAGAAACAATATTAAAGGAGTTGCGGAATAACACTTTAATATTCAACTATCAATGTAACAGTGAATCAGAAATCACAACTTGTAAACTTTATTGAATGATTAAAGTTACAAGCTTTCAAACAAAACCTCAATCTTGATGAACAGGCTCACCAAGACGAATTCTACTGCTCTAGAACTAGGATTGAAAACCTTAAGGTTAATTCTCTCTCTAAAAACTTAAAAATCAAAAGTTAATTCTATCAAAGACTTCTATACTATTTATACAAGACATATTACAAGATAATTATCAAAATACAATTGATCTTCAGTCCATAATTATCTCCTTTACTTTAGTAAGTCTTCTATACAGCTGTCTTCTTTCCATACTGAGTCTTCATCTCATAAGCAGTATTAAGTTGTAGCAGTATTAACCACTCTGAGCAGTACTAATCTTCAGCAGCACTAATTCTGCTTAGCAGTAGTAACTTCTTCAAGCAGTATTAACCTTGATTAGCAGTAGTAATCTGTCTCAGCAGTAGTAATCATACTTAAGCAAATCTTCAGTTCCCAACAATCTCCCCCTAACTTGACTTTTAGAAAGAGAAGTCAAGTTCTTCAAACAAGGTCTTCAAGATGCTTTCAAAACCTAGATTTACACCCTAGATTTGGATCCAAACCCAAGCTTTGATTGATGATTCTGCTTACCACAATCTTTGCCATTTCTGAATTCTTTGAACATGTAAGCTTGGCATTCAACATTGCTTGCAGTTTACCCTTGCTGTGATCATAAATCTTATCAGCCAAGTAGTACTCATGATATGCTCTGTCTACAGTGATGACATAGACTCCACACCTTTCAAATATCATCCAGTTTTCTATTCTTTGGAATTTATTCTTTAGATGCAAATCTCTGATCACATGTTGAACTTTGCTAGGATCAAACATCATACACAAGTACTCCATGGCTAATCTGATTAAGCTCATTTCTTCTCCTGTCAGATCCTTTTCATATAGACTCATTCCAACTTTAAACATCTCTTCTAGATCTGATCTTGAACAACTTCTGATGATTCTCCCCCAAGTAGAATACACTTCATATATGTCTCCTATTCTCTTAATCCTGAAATATTTCTTTCTTTGATCTTCCAGGATATCCCAAAAGATGATTTCAGGTGCTTTCATAGAAATGGGATCAGCTTGTACTGGTTCATCATCTGTTACAGTCATGTAAAACTCAAAATGCACATTAGATTGACTTGGTTGTTGTGCACTTTGACTTGTTTGCTCTGTATGACCTGCAACAGATGGTTCTGCCTCTTTTTCTGCTTCTTCAATCCTTGGCTTTTTGAATTGTTTCTTGGAGGCTAGAGTTTTCACTCTCTTTGCAGATTTGGCTTCTACATCAACTTGCTCTTCCTTCTTTTCTTCTGCTTTCTCCTTTGAAGGAGTGGTTGAAGGAGTGGTTTCCTCAGGAAAGGGTTGTTGGATGTTGAGATCATACCTTTCTTTCATCCTCCTTTCTGCTTCTTCCCTTTGAGAGGAATCCCCTTGAAGTTTTGCCATTTCCTTGTTATACAGCTCCTTAACTTTGCTGTATGCCATGTTAGCAAACATCTCCCCTTTTACACCAATTGAGCCTCTCAGAAAGTTTATCATTTTTCTCTTTTCTTGATTGGCCAAAAAGGTCTTAGAGGGTTGTCTTTTCTGAATCTTTGAAGACAGTCTGTGCTTTGTTCCTTTTACTATACTTTTCTTGGCTTCAGCTGCTATTTTCAGGCTCTTTTGATACTCCTCATTCAGCTTAGTAGACAGATCTAGAGCAATCTGTCTATCTTTGGCCTGTTGAGTCTCTTCTTCTTGTTGTAGGTCAGCCTGCAACTTCTTAGCCAATTCCTCATCTTTTTCAATCTGTTTCAGTTTCTTTGGTGACTTTGCAGATTCATCCACCTTTTCCTTTCCTTTCCTCTTTAATTTTGCCTCACTGATTTCTATTCTTTTCTGTTCAATAGCTCCTTCTTTAATGACCACTCCCTTGGTCTTTTGAGTAGCCTTAGGAGTGTCATTCCTGGCTTTGACCAATGTTTCTGCAATCTCTAATTCTTCAACAGATAGCCCTGTCACTGCTGCTTGATCTTTTTCAGTTACTGCTGCTTGTTTAACAGTTTCTACTGCTTGACTAGTTTCTGCTGCTTGATTAACAGTTTCTGCTGCTTGACTAGTTTCTGCTGCTTGACTAGTTTCTGCTGCTTGATTAACAGTTTCTGCTTCCCTATTCTGCTCCCCCTCAAATTATGCTTCCATACCACTAGGACTGAGTTTCTCCTTTTCATCCTGTTTCTCCCCCTTTTTGAAAGCATCTGCCCTCTTCTTCAAGACAAACTGTTTTCTTTTCCTTTTCTGCACCAACTTCTTCACTAGCTTCTTCAGTTTGGTAATCTGCACTTGTTGAGACAGAATAACCAATTTCATCTCCTCTATGTCTGCTCCCTGTTTGATGACATCTAGATTAATGTTGCCCATTGTATCCATCAATTCTTGGTAGTTATATCTATCCTCACCTTCTCCAGGAGTGTTACCCCCTTTTGAAGGATCATTGGAACATTTAGTAGTGGAAGTCTTCTGCCTAGCAGAAGCACCCTCCACCCCCTTGGTTTCTTGGCACCTGGGACCTTTGGATGATTGCTCATCCAAAGTTGCCATGGGGGAGGTCTTATTGATGTTACCACTGTCCTCCTCTGTGCTAGCAGGAGTAGTGGCAGCCTTTTCACCCATATGCTCATGCATCTCCTCAGTGAGCACCTCCTTGGGGTTGGGAGACACCCCTGTGGTTTTCCTATAGATATTCTCTAATGGAGAATTCTCCATTAGAGGGCTTAAAGGCTTTGTGGGTGAAGGTACAAGAAGGGAAGGAGCCTTCTTTACCTTTTTCCTTATGTAAGTATTGGTTATGGGTGAAGTTGGTTTTTGAAGAAGGGACTGAGGGATTGATATAGTGATTGAAGGTTGGGATTGGCTCTCAGTGGGATGGTCTAATAAGGGCCTTGACCCTGAAGCCATACCTTCTTGATTGTGGGACACCACCATCATTGTAGAGAACAATGGGGTGTCAACTCCTTCTGAGTCCATGGGAGATCTCTTCATATTTGAAAAGACCTTGCCCTTGGGGATTTTAGGTACATATACCTCATCAAATTGAGGCATATCCGTCAATTCAGTGGTTATAACTGCCTGGACAAATCTTGGGTACATATAGAAACTCTTTCTGAAAATCATTGAAAATTATTTTCGTGAGAAATTATACTTTCTGGCAGTGGCCAAGCAGACCAAAGCATAAGCAATGGTACTACTGAACTCACTCCATCCAGTAGTTTTTCTAGAAATGCAATGCATAAGGGTATGGACAAAGAAACGCCATTGGGGAGAAAATTTAGCTTTGGAGAACTTCAAAACACCCAATGGGACTCCATACCCCATTCTAGTGAGAGTGGAAAACAGATCATCATTAGAGATAGATGAGATACCTGAGGCATCGTCTAGTCGTATACTGATGCGAATTACCTCTTCGGAAACTGTCAAGGGTTTGTCACACACCCTTGTCTTGATAACCTTCACACCATTTTCAGTAATAGCAGTGGCATTGGCCCAAAATTACTTCTGGTGCTCAATGTAGATTGATGGTGACACTTTAAGAGCATGAGCGATATGGCTGGACTTGAGGAAATCGACTATTTGATGAAATCCAATAGCCTGCTTAGGCTTTTGAAGCATTGCAATCTCGTTGTGTTCATCAATAAACGCCATGGATGCCATCGAGCTTGAGTAAACTGGACTGAAACTCACTAGGTGCTTGAGAGAAAAAGGTTAGAGAGAAGATGAACAGTATTCAAAGAGTCGTTATGAGCTTTTAGGCGGGCAAAGAGGGTATTTATATGATTCGGGAAAGAAGCAGTATTAACTCAGAGCAGTATTAACTAACTAGCAGTATTAACTGAGAGCAGTATTAACCACTAGCAGTATTAACTAACTAGCAGTATTAACTGAGAGCAATATTAACCACTAGCAGTATTAACTAACTAGAAGTATTAACTGAGAGCAGTATTAACCACTAGCAGTATTAACTGAGAGCAGTATTAACCACTAGCAGTATTAATTAACTTACACTATTGAAGCTTGAGTTAGTCTGAGCAAGGCAATACACTTCCTGAGAAAGATGATTAGTATCACAAAAAATAAACAAATAACAGGTATACAATCACTTTTTAAACATGTGCTCATTCAGAGTTGATTATGCCCACACTTGTGACCAAGAAAGTGAATCTACCCACATCAAAAGCTTTAGTGAATAGATCAGCAAACTGGTTATCAGTATGAACTTTAGCAACTTGAATAAGCTTCTTTTCATTGCAGTCTCTAATAAAGTGATACCTGATTTCAATGTGCTTTGTTTTGGAGTGCTTGACTGGATTGTTCACAATGCTAATAGCACTGTTATTGTCAATGAAGATTGGAGTGTGAAGAAAGGTTACCCCATAGTCCAGCATTTGGTTCTGAATCCATAGAACCTGAGAGCAGCAACTTGCAGCAGCAATGTACTCTGCTTCTATTGTGGATAAGGACACTGTGGTTTGCTTTTTGCACTGCCAAGATACTAGTCTTGCACCCAAAAATTGACATCCCCCTGAAGTAGACTTTCTATCCATATTAGCACCACCCAAGTCACTGTCTGAATATGCAATCAAGTCAAAAGTAGATTCATAAGGATACCAAAGACCTAATCTAGGTTGTCCTCTTAAGTATCTGAAAATCCTCTTAATAGCTTGAAGATGTGACTGCTTTGGCTTGACTTGGAATCTGGCACACACACACACACTGGAAACATGATATATGGTCTTGAGGCTGTGAGATACATGAGAGATCCAATCATTGATCTATAAAGATGGACATCAACATCCTCTCCCTCAAGATCAGCAGTGATCTGTTTGTGTGTTTCTATAGGTGTGCTTGCTGGCTTTGAGTCTGATAAACCATATTTGTCCAGGATGTCTTTCACATACTTTGATTGACTTATGAAGATCCCATCTTTCTGCTGTTTCACTTGAAGCCCAAGGAAGAAAGTAAGTTCACCTATTGAACTCATTTTGAAGCTCTTGTGCATCAACTCTTCAAAGTCTCTACACATGTGATATTTTGTGGATCCAAAGATGATGTCATCCACATAGACCTGAACAAGTAGGATGTCCTTCTTACTTCTTCTAATGAAAAGGGTTTTGTCAATTATTCCTCTTTCAAACCCATTTTCCAAGAGATAGGTAGACAGAGTGTCATACCATGCTCTTGGGGCTTGATGTAGACCATAGAGTGCTTTCTTAAGTTTGTACACTCTGTCAGGGTATGATGGATTTTCAAATCTAGGGGCCTGACAGACATATACTTCTTCATCAATTGTTCCATATAGAAAGGGACTCTTCACATCCATTTGATATACCTTGAACTGCATAAATGAAGCATAGGCTAGAAACAGCCTAATTGCCTCTACCCTTGCAACTGGAGCAAAAACTTCCTCATAGTCTATGCCTTCTTCCTGAGTGTACCCTTGTGCCACTAGCCTTGCTTTATTCCTGATTACTATTCCTCTCTCATCCTTTTTATTTCTGAAAATCCACTTGGTGCCAATAGCTCTATGACCTTTTGGAAGGTCCACCAAGTCCCAAACATCTTGCAATTTGAACTGTAGCAACTCTTCTTGCATGGCTTATATCCAACTGGAATCTTTCATTGCATCATGAGCCTTCTTAGGCTCAATTTGAGATAGAAAGCAAGAGAGTATTGTATGTTGCTGATCCTGCAAAACTTGAAGTCTGCTTTGATTCCTTGTCATCATAGGAGAAGAAATGTCTCCTATTACCAGCTCAGGAGGATGAATCTTCTGAGTTCTTGTCTGATGACTAGGTTCTTCATTAATTCCCACATCTAAATTGGAATCATTTAAGTCAGCTGAGGGAATCACGTTAGCTGCTTCTGGCTCTTCATGCTCTGAATTCTCCTCATCTCTTCTTTCTTCTTCACTCTGAATTGGTTCAGTAACAGTTTCCTTTTCACAGATTTCAACTGGGTCCATTTTAGGTAATGGAAAGATCACAGACTGAGGAATACTATTCTGTACTTGTTCTTCCCCTGATCCTCTACTTCCTGAACCTGCATGATCATCACTACTGAAACCAAAGGAGTTAGTGAATCAATGTCAAACAACCACTGAGGACCAGAACCAATAGGGTTTGGTGAGTTCTCATTGCATTTGACATTGTCACTTTCCTCAATTATTCTAGAAGAAGAATTAAATACTCTGTAGGCCTTACTCTGAGATGAGTAACCAACAAGAAAACCATCATCTGCCTTGCTATCAAACTTTCCTAAGTGAGTTTTGGTATTGAGAATGGTACAAGTACACCCAAAAGGTTTGAAAAATCCAATAAATGGTTTTCTTTTATTAAAAAGCTCATATGGTGTCTTGTTTTTAGGCTTGACTACTAGAACTCTGTTTTGGACATAGCAAGCAGTATTAACTGCTTCAGCCCAAAAAGTAATTGGAAGTTTTGAATCAGATAACAGAGATCTAGCAGCTTCAATCAGTGTCCTATTCCTTCTTTCAGCAACACCATTTTGTTGTGGAGTCCTAGGAGCACTGTATTGCCTCTCAATTCCTTTTTCCTCACAAAAGGTGTTTAGGTCAAGATTTTTAAATTCAGTACCATTGTCTGACCTAATGACTTTTACCTTTTGATTTGTTTGGTTTTCAATTCTTAGAATAAAGGATTTGATCAGTCCACTTGTCTCATCCTTAGTCCTTAGAAAATATACCCAAGTAAATCTAGAGTAATCATCAACAATAACTAAGCAGTATGATTTCTTACCTATACTCATAACATTTGTAGGACCAAACAGATCCATGTGCAACAACTGAAGAGAGGAAGAAATTGTGTTCACTTCTTTGGACTTATGAGAAGTTTTGTGTTGTTTGCCTTTGAGACAAGCAACACAATGATCATCACATGAAAAGATTTTTGAAGGCAAACCTCTTACAAGGTTGTTTTTAACAAGTTTATTCATTGTTTTAAAGTTCATGTGACACATCCTTCTGTGCCAAAGAGATGATTCATCCAAAGATGCTTTTGAAACAAGACAATTTAGGGATGAATCAGTTGAAACATTGTCCATATCCAAACAATAGACATTATCCTTTCTGGGAGTTCTTAGTAGTATCATCTTTTCATCAACTACCTTGAATCCAGGAGCAAGGATAATGCATTCTGAATCAGTGAATAATATACTATGCTTTTTGTCACAAACCTGTGATACACTTAACAGGTTGTACCTTAACTGCTCAACATAGAAAACATCCTCAAAGGTCATCTTACCTTTTGTTACATCACCCTTACCACTAATCTTACCTCCATCTGGAGTATTACCAAAGGCAACATGTCCTCCATCAATTTTCTTGAAATTCTTGAGGCAAGCCATGTTCCCTGTCATGTGCCTAGAACAACCACTATCAACATGCCAGATGCTCTTTCCCTTGAGCTGCTGATTGCCCTACACATAAGATAAATCAATTAGTATTGATTGGGAACCCAAGCCAAAGTGGTCTTGGGTCTCCCTTTCTCATCAAAGTATTTACACTCCTTTTTGATGAGATTTTTAAAATCAGAGCACTCTTTACTAGAGTACTTTGTCAAGATGATTGGTCTAGCAGCACAAACACTAGAAGCAATACTAATTTTAGAAGTACTAACAGAGTTAGCAGTACTAACAGGTTTAGCAGTACTAACCTTGTTAGAAGCACTAACAGAGTTAGCAATATTAACATTTGAAGAAGTACTAACAATGTTAGCAACACTAACATTGATAGTAGTAGTATTGCTTCTGGCAGCACTATTTGTGGTAGCAGTACTAACAGTTTTAGTGCTTTTGGGAACCTACATCTTGACACTCTCTTTTAACATGGTTCCTTTCATTCTTCCTATAACCAAAGGGTTTTTGTATAGATCTTTGAAAATTTAGCCTTTGGTTAGTTGGATTAAAATAACAGTGTTTGGCAAGATGATTCAATTTGCCACATATGAAACAAGGTTTTGGTCTGATGATTCTACTCAGATCAACTCCTTGTTTCTAAGCCCACTGATTATTCCAATTTCTTTGATTTCCCCTCCTTTTATCCTGTTTTAGGGACTCAGATTTATTACATGCACACTGTTTGCAGGGAACATGATTCACAACTGTAGTCTGCTTGTAATGAACCTTTTTGGACTTTCCCTCAGTCTTCTCTACACCATTGGATTTGACCCAATCCCTTCCACCACCCTCATTGGTAAGAATGTTATTTTCTAAGGAAATCTCACCACTCACAGTGTTATCCTTACTCTTACCAGCTTCTTTCTCAGTCTTGTCCTCAACAACTACTTCATCTAAAGGATCTATCCCAGTGGCTCCTTCATGCAAGTCCTTCCTGTCCTTGGTCTCTAGCAAGTCTGATTTAGGAGGGATGTAGTTGTTGTTGTATGGTGGTGGTGTGGTATTGTACCCAATTCCTGGTTTAAGATTATCATGGATTTGGACCTTTAGAATAGAATCCATGGCTTTAGAAGCATAGGAAAACTTTTCCACATCTAGCTTAACCTTGGCTAGCTCTCCTTTCAACTTTTCATTCTCCTCCTTGGACTTTGTCAGTTGGATTTCTAGATCATTCTTCTCCCACTTCCAGTAATTTGTATCATATGTGTGTTGAAGTTCATTGGCTTGGAAACCTTTGATTTGTTCCTCAAACCTATCAACAATTCTCACATAGTCTTTTCTATCCTTTTCTAATCTCTTAAAGTCATCACTCATATTCTGGTTGTGATCCCTGTACCTTTTAACAGTGTCTATGCAAGTTTGAGAACAGAGATTAGAAAGTACCTCAGTTGGGAGATCTGATACTTCTGCCATTAGAGCTTGATTTTGAACGGCCTCTTCAGCTTGATCACTCCAGTCAAACCCCATTCCTTGTTGAGAAACAAGAGCTTGAGCTGAGTTTCTGTTCTGGTTGAAGCTTCCAGTCTGTGCTTGTTGGTGGTTGTTGTGAGACACTCCACTTCTGCATTCCCTGGCAAAGTGTCCCTTCATATGACACTTGTAGCATTCCACCTTTGACTTATCAAAGCCTGCTCCATCTTCTCTTCTTTGGGAGAAGTTGTTCCTCCCAGTCCTCTTGATGAATTTCTTCACCCTCATAGAAAGCATGGCCAGCTGCCATTTGATATCCATCTCTTCAAGATCATCAGGATGAAGCTGTTCCAAGTCATCATTGATTAAAGAAGAGTTACCATGGCTGGAAAGAAAGGCTTCAAAAATAGATTCATTGCCTTTTTCTTGATTTACTCCACTGGCAGCATTAACTGATTCAGGGTTAGCAGTAGAATCAATTGATGCTGATAGGAGTGCAGCATTATGCACATATCCAGTAGGCTTCTTCTTTGCTTCCACCTCAGATTCAAACACTCTCAGATCATTATACAGATCATCCAGTTCCTTTTCTTCCAACATGTCATTCTGTCTGAATGAGACAGTGTACATGGTCCATTCATCTCCAAGGGACCTTAAGAACTTTCTGTTTACATCATCTTGATCAATCTGTACTCCAACAGTAGCCAACTCACCAATTAGCTTATTAAATCTGTCAAAAGTTTGAGTCATAGACTCATTCTCTGAAGATGTAAAATTCTCATATTGCTGCTTGAGAATATCCCTTTGATTCCTCTTAGTGCTCTTGGTACCAGCAAATCTCTTCTCTAAAGCATTCCATAGAATCTGAGCATCTGTGTAGTGTTGAAACTGATGTTGATACTCATTAGGAATGGCCAAAAGCAGGGTGCTTAAGGCTTTCATCTCCAACTGTCTGACTTTCTTCTCACCATCAGTTTTTGGAGGTGGTCTTCTGCCATCTTGTCCAATTTTACCTTCAGCAGAGGGACCATTCTCAACAATGTCCCACATAGAACAGTCTGTAAGGAGGATGTACTGCTTGATTCGAATTTTACACATGTCAAACTCATTAGGTTTGAGCATGGGAACCTTTGAGACAAAAGTACTGTTTGATTCACCTGTGTTGTCCATGATGAATGAAGGTTTCTGAGAATGCTTGCTCTGATACCACTTGTCAGGATCTAATTCTTAACAAGAATAATGAACTCAGAAACAATATTAAAGGAGTTGCGGAATAACACTTTAATATTCAACTATCAATGTAACAGTGAATCAGAAATCACAACTTGTAAACTTTATTGAATGATTAAAGTTACAAGCTTTCAAACAAAACCTCAATCTTGATGAACAGGCTCACCAAGACGAATTCTACTTCTCTAGAACTAGGATTAAAAACCTTGAGGTTAATTCTCTCTCTAAAAACTTATCAATCAAAAGTTAATTCTATCAAAGACTTATATACTATTTATACAAGACATATTACTAGATAATTATCAAAATACAATTGATCTTCAGTCCATAATTATCTCCTTTACTTTAGCAAGTCTTCTATACAACTGTCTTCTTTCCATACTGAGTCTTCATCTCATAAGCAGTATTAAGTTGTAGCATCATTAACCACTCTGAGCAGTACTAATCTTCAGCAACACTAATTCTGCTTAGCAGTAGTAACTTCTTCAAGCAGTATTAACCTTGATTAGCAGTAGTAATCTGTCTCAGCAGTAGTAATCATACTTAAGCAAATCTTCAGTTCCCAACATACTTTTAACCCGATTGTTACACATCAATACAGAAATATTCTAACATAACATTTATCAAGTTCATGGATAAACAATTCTTCAAAAAAAGGTTCATGGATAAACAAACAAAAATATAATTACTTTTTTATGTTCTACATATGCTTAAAAATATTACCTTATTATCTTCAACATATATATGCCACTTAATCTGCACAAAAAAAGATTCGTATGACTGCATAATTCCAACTTTAATGTGAATGTCTCCCATTGAAATTTCTTTTGGTTTCAAGAAGGGAGGACACATTGTCTAGAAATGAATCTAAAAACGAAATACTATACTTACATTAGCAAAAACTCATACCATGATTTGTCTTCTTGAATGATGCATCAAATCAACAAAAATGCAAACCGCCTCCACAAAATTATAGCCGCATATAGAGGTAGAATTGAGAGATTAAGAGAGCGATTATTAGAGAGGTCTACCATGAGGAGAAGATGAAAATTATAACCAAATAAAGAGGAATTATTGAGAGATTAAAATAACAATTATTAGAGAGGAGATGAATAGGTTGGAGTAACATAAAATTACCAAGAAAACCTTACTTATAATAAAACTTACATTTTTCATATAGGGACAAAAAAGTCTTTAACAAATTAAACAATTAAAAAAAATCAAAAAATTGAGAAAATTTCTTACACCAATTCCTAAGCCATGAGCATGCCACATCATCGCCTTTGGGTTTTGCTTTTATATAGATATAGATATAGGTAGGGTTGTTCGCGGTGCGGTTTGGGATAAACCGCAAACCGCAACGCATGTGCGGTTTAAGCATTTACCCAAACCGCAAACCGCACCGCATATACCTCAAACCGCACCGCGAAATGCGGTGCGGTGCGGTGCGGTTTGTCCTTGTCACACTTTATGCATACAATCCAAAAAATTATAAGTTTAAAATACATTAGAAAGTCAACGATTAAGTGACCGTAGTAAAAAAAATAAAGAGTTTGAATACATCCAACTCCAAAATGCATAATTAAAAATAGTCAAAGAAATAGTTTAAAAAAATAAATTGTTTCAATACGATAAACGGATAAAGTGACGTCTCCAGTCATGAACGTCCTAACCTAGGACATTTTTTCATTTGTTGGGCCATAGACTTTTAAGAGGCTTATAATTAAAATGTTTATTTAGCAAAGTCCAAAACTTAAACTCTTAAAGTCCATAATTAAAAACACAAAACCCAATTATATAAATATTAAATTAAACTATTATATATATATATATGTTTAAAATTAAAAAATAAAAATAATATAAAATATGCGGTGCGGTGCGGTTTGAACCGCGGTTTGAAAACTCAAAACCGCAAACCGCACCGTATAGTGCGGTTTGGTAAAAATACAAACCGCAAACCGCACCGCGAAAATTCTAAACCGCGTTTTGCGGTGCGGTGTGGGCGGTTTGTGCGGTTTAGATGAACACCCCTAGATATAGGTTTTTATGCATAAAATACTCTTTATTGATGCATTTTACTTAAAAAATTTTTAATTTATAAATAACTGATGTATGGGTATAACTTTTTAAAGCTACATTTTTTAAAAATAACTTACTGATAAACATAATCAAATAATTTAGGGGTATTCAAAAAAATCGTTGGATCGGTCGAACCAAGTCAAGTCGGACCGTTTTTGATGGTTTGAGCGGTCTGGCGATTCGGTCTGGTCTGAAAAATAGTCAAACTGCTCGATCCGGTCTGGTCTACGGTTTCACCCTTTTTTTGAGCGGTCTGGACCAAACCGACCGCCAAAAATACGCATGTTTTAATCATATTTAGTTTTCATATTGTAGGCTCAACTTTTATGGTTCAATTAAAAAAAGTTCGTCAAGGAATTATGTCTTTAGTTTTCATTTTATCAATTGCTTGTGTTATCTAAATTAAAAAAAAATTAAGATTCGTTAAAAACTCAAATCTAAATCCAAATCGTCCTTAGACTTTCTCAATATTTTTCTAAAATTCAACCATTCTTGGTGGACTTGTTTAACTTTTTTTCAACTTGCTCAATGTTTCTTTTTAATTTAATATATAAACATTCTTTTATAATTCGATATACTATTTTCTAATAATGTTATATTGGTAAAAAAATTGTTTTGGATATAGAGTTTTTGTTTTTTTAGTTTAAATCCCATAAGAGACCCAAACCGCCTAAACCGGTTAGACCATAGCGTCTTTTTGTGGTCTGGTTTGACCGGTTCGTTCACTTGCTACCAAACCGCTCGGTTTAAAAATTTCCTAAACCGCCATTTGTGGTTTGGATTGTGCGAACACCCCTATCAAATATAGTAGAGTTGTTCATGGGTGGTATGGCCCGCTAGACCCAGCCCGTTAGAAAAGCGGGCTTGGACAACCATTTTAGAAAATATGGACGGGCTTGGACGAGATCGTTCAAGTTAACGGGCAGGCTCAGGCAATGAAAAAATAAATTTGGACAGGCCCGCCTGGCCTGTTATTTAATTATAACCAATTAACTTTTTTTTATAATTAATATCGTATTAAAAAGTTTAGAAGTGATTTTTGGGTTAGAATCCCTCTATTAAGTACCAACCACCTCCTAATTATATATTATATGTGATATATCATATAGTAGTTTAGAATCTCGATCTTGAAATATTATGTGATTAAATATTTTGTTGTTGAGGAATCCGAACTTCAAAGGGTGATAATTTTTGGAGAGGAAAAGTCCATGCTCCATATTTTGTGAAAAATACTTTTTTCTTATGTTGTGTACGTTAGTATATTTACGTTTTTTTAGTTGGAAAAAAATTATGTTTTTTGGATAATTTTACACTACTTACCATTTTATATATGTTCTTTAAATGTAAATTTTCAGGCTCATTAGCCCATTGGCAAGCCCGGTCCGTTTATAGGACGGGTATGAGCAAGTTCTCAAGCCCCTAAAAGCGGGCTTGGTTTGCTATATTAGACCCGTTGGACAAGAAAAATATGTTAGGCCCAGCCCATGGCCCGGCCAAGCCCGTAAATGATCACCTCTAAAATATAGGATAAACATCTTATTCTAAATATAAATAATTTAAAATATAATTAGGACAATCATTGAATTTTAACAGAATACTTAATTATTATTTTATAAAAAAATTACGTTATTAAATCTAAAATAAATTACATCATTATTAAATCTAAATTAAATTAAAATAAAAAATTAAATTAAACAAATTTATAAAAAAGTCAATATCGTTTTCCCAAAACCATACAAAATCGTATTATAAAATCGACAAAAACAAAAAAAATAAAATGAAACATTAAAATAAGATGTATCGTGTTGCATTGTGCGAGTACATTTCTAGTTATTTCTAAAAGTACACCATAAAAATGTCAAATTTCATTAATGTTATTGAATTTGTAGTACTGGAATTATATCACATCTTTATCGTTTTATTTTACTTATATCATTCATAATTATCTCTAACGGATATTAAGTTTATCCATTAAAAAAATAGTATATAATTATATAAAGTTTGTGTACAAACATATAAAAATGATAATAGAGCACATAGCCTTCTGTAACACCCGCATTTTAGTTTGGGACTTATCTATACACATATATATATATATATATATATATATGTATGTATTCTTATATCTCTTGAGCCATGTTAACATCCTTGAAACTCTTCCTAAGTAGATTCGTTGTAGGTCTCATCATACGAGACCGAAAACCTGTGCTCTGGGATTGGAAGCTTAGTTTTGGGTGAACAGCAACTTGCGCGGGCTTCCGCGCGAATTCAAGGTCGCGGCCAAAGCCTCGGAACTTGCTGGAGTTCGGGGCTAGAGGCACAAGCGCGGCCTAAGGCGCGGCACCGAAGCTGCGGCTAAAGCCGCAGAACCACCTGCAGGTCCAAAAATCGGGGTTTCACCCATTTGAGCTTATTTTTGAGCTATCTTAACTCTTGAGGAACCGTTTTTGAAAGCCTTGAAGACGATTTTCTCCCTCCCAAGTCTCTCCCCTCTTTAATTTCAATCTTTGGGTTGTTCGAGGCATTTAAGGGGTATTCAAGGCTAGCATTTGGACATTTATTGTGAAGAATTCAAGGTTTTCAAGTCTCTAGTCTCCATCTCCATCAAATCTAGGGTTTTATCAACTTTTCTAGGTTTTTGTCAAAACCTAGATAGTGAGTGTTCTAAACCTTTTTAAATGAGATACATGTGTTTATCTGCTTAAATATTGTTTTTCTTTATTCTATGAAACTAGGGTTTCCTCTTATTGGTTTTGTTGGTTCTAATGTTACCTTGGAAAATAAATGGTTTGTTTAGAAGGGAAGAAATATGTATATGTTGGTGATATGGATATGCCAAAGAATTGTATTTATGCTCATACATATCTGTGATATTGTTGGTTAAGTGATTGGGAAATGTTCCCCATTATGGGTAGTCTCTTGTATGGTCATATGCATGAATGGTCACAATGTGTAGGTCTCTATGTTACTTACACCTATTATTGTTGAATATGAATTATTGGACCACACGATAAGCCTGGGTGTTGAATAAACATTGTGAGCACTACCATGCTTCTTGGTCATGAATGAGTTGTGTGGATGAACCAAGTCAAATAGGCACTAGGAGGACATAGTATTGGGTGCCACTGTGTTGGTATGCACCTAGACCCCTGCCATTTGGGGCAATGCCGTGTTGTACCCTCGGGTATGTCGGGCCTTGTGGTGTCACTTGTGGAAGTGGGCACTAAGGTATCTCGGCTCTTCGGTGAAATTTGATTGGTGTTATGGGTCTCCCCCATTGATTCCTGATTCGGTAAATTATTGTTGGTAAAGAATTATGTAATTGATAATCAAGCATGTATTACTTGTATATTAACCTCACTAGGCTTTTTGGCCTAACACTTGCTTGTTGTTTACGTGTATCTCAGGTTCTAGTGGCGCCGCACCTAAGAAGGTCTAGGCGGACTTGGTGAGAGCTTGGGATAGTGCTATTTGGGCGCACTTTTTGTGAAGACTTTATTGGGTTTATAGGCGACACCCTTTTTGTAATCTTATTTCTATTATAGAAATTAGATAGTTGGTTGTTGTTTATTAATGTTAAATTACAAGCTGTAATTAAACAGGTTTACACATTTCCCCATTTTTGGGAGGCTTTTGCTATGGCAATTTTATATACCGCATTTCCGTTTTTCGGAATTTTGTTATACCCATTTTTGGGGTGTTACACCTTGCCTCGTCATCGATATGGTTAATCAGTTTGTTATTATGTAGGAAGCGTCCATATGGTTATTCAGTTTGTTATTGTACAAGAAGCTACATGATGAAGTACCGACGGTTGCTGCAACAAGTGGAATATTGTTGAATACATGTTATAGCAACTGTCACTAGGCCTACATTTCTTCTTAGCCGACAAAATATTCAAGTATTTTCCATGGCAAGTATAAAAAGCAGTTTCAAAAGGCTGATATTTAAAACTATCTACCTTATCCTTTAAAGTGTTGGATATCATTTATATGATGTCATTTGAAATCACTCAAAAACCATATGATCCCTAAATAACCCTTATTACTATCATACCACTCTAATCCAATCCTAACCAAACCATCCCACTACCCCATAAACCATTCAGTTGCTACATGTCTTCCCTCCAAGAAACTCTCTGAATTCCTTTCTCCATTTTCTAAGTGAAACCGATGGCATCTTCATTCAAACACCCACTTAATAATTGTTCATCTACTAATCTCATAGAGCATTCAACAATGGAGAAGAGCAAGTCTCAGAAAAGGAAGAGCAATGTGGAGCATGAAGAAGCCAATCTAACTCCTTAGCTGAGGAGAGATCTTTGAAGCCAACTAAACAAGGCAGAGAAGATGAAGGCTTAGAGAGGAATCAGAGGCCCAAAAGAGTGGAGAGGTGCCATCTTTAGCCCAACGAAGAGACCAAGAACAAAGGAAAAGACCTAAGGAAAAGGAACTTCTCTAACCTCTCTCTTTCAATAGATTAATCAAGTTATCAATTGATAGACATTGATATCAACACGGAGTCAGTCACACCATCTAGAGATCAACCCCAAGAACCCCAAATTCTTCTATTGGGAAAACATTTCCCTTTGGGTACTCCACTAAGTAATTGTGTTTCTAAAGCCATTGTTGACCCATTGTAAGTGCAAATACCCATTCTCAACGTCATATTTTAGACACAACATTTGAGATTGTGGAAGAAATTTTAGGATTAAGATTAGTAGTTCATGAAAGCACCATTACAGAACATGTCCTTTAAACCACCCTTGTAACCCAACCACAACTTGTGATCATTCCTCGCACCACTCTTGTACAAGATATCCTAGTGACAACACCTATATATGTTTTATCCACCCCTCTTGTGAGTACATCATGCCTATAATTAGTTATGGCCATATCCACCTGAAGCAATTTCCAAAATTAGATGTTATGAAGGTTGTTGTGGAGAGAGGTAGACATAGGGAAAAGTAGTGAGTTGGGGCTACAATGTTTGATTAAACAAATAGGGCTGATGATGAGGATTATAATAACACATAGTCGGGAAGTAAGGAAACTATGAGTAAGAAGGAAGAGAGAAATGATGAGAATAAGGAAGCTGGAGTTGAGGAATATCCTGTAACAACTTATGCTAAGGATGCGTCATCAGAGTCAGAAAGAGAACCTGAGATAATGCCAGTCCGTAGAAAGAGATTAACCAGATCATTGCATGCAAGAACTCCACCTTTACTCCTATTGGGCCATCCCAAACAGAAAGTTATTTTGGACATTTTAGTTGTGAATATGCATCTAGACAACATGCACTTTTGGCAACTAATAATGGGCTGTCGGATAAAGGGTTTACAAATTAATAACTAATTAACTACCCTCTTCTTAAAGAAGGAATCCAAAAGCTTGGTTAGGAGTAGTTTTGTGCAATTCCAACAAGGTACAACATGACCGTTGCTAGCGAATTCTATGTAGAAGATGTTGTCACTAAGGGAGAAGTGGTGAGAATTACGTAGACAAAGGTCAAGTATGGACCTGTTGTCATTTATAGTATTTTTGGTGTCAAGCCCCCTTTTCCATCTGAATTCACAAAGAGTCAACTAAGCATTGGAGGAGGATGTTGCAAAAATTTAAGAGTATTAGCATAGCCTGGTGGCTGGTGCTAAGTGAACAAAAGCCCAACACTCATACATCATTTAACACCCTGATGTGAAAGTATGGTTATATTTTGTTGGGTCTATATACGATTTGTAACCGTTTACGCAACGAAAAATTAAAATTTTTGTTACGAAAAAAATTAGAAAACTTTCTAGATAAAGACCTAATCGAATCCAATGATGTATTTAATTAAATTAATCACACACCATAGGGTGTTTAGAATTGTACATTTATAGATCGGAGTTGGTAACGCCTAAGCACGTAGAAACCAAAGCAGATTTCCTCTACAAATGATCCACACACGAACACGTTGATTACTTTCACCGGATGCTAGCCTAAGAATCCTAAATCTATATGTGTATTACAGAAAAGAAAATGTTTCTTTTCTGTATATTTTTTGAAGGCTAAATCTAATTCATTTAATCAGTTAGAAGTAATTTAGCCTATCACTTTACTTATATGGACTGTCATACAGTTGGTCCATAACTCAAATAAGGTTTTAGTGATAATCTGGAATAATTATTGGTTCGTAGATTATGTAACCCGAAAATCGATAATGGAATAACACGCAAGTATATATAATAAACCAATATCGTTTTGAAACAAATAATAAAGTGGTACTAAGTACTGAATATCGATCCACAGGGACAATTAAAACAAGCAGTTAATCTAAGTCAACTTAAAAAGTGATTTCAGAAAGAGATTTGGAAGGAATGATCTTGAGTAAGTTAACAACTTGAAAATGATTTAAAACAGTAAAACAAAAGCAAGGGTGTAAGTTTAGGCTAGAGTTTTGTTGGATCCCAGATTCTCTTCTTGATGATTAAACAAACGATTATATGTAGTAACAGCGGAAACAAATATTGTTTAAATCATACAATTGATCCGTACTCAAAGTAAAGAAGATATATCCAAAATATAAAAAAAGAACAAGCCTTATATTCACTGGATAAAACTGTAGATTATCAAGAACACCTTGAAGGTGGTTAAATAAATCTTACAATATCTTCTTATCCAATTCACCATACTAAAGATTAATTCTTTATACAAGCAGGTAAGAAAAGCACACTTTTGAAAAATGGGTCACACGTCCTATTTATAGGCCTAAAAAGGTGAACAATGTACTTACCTGACACAAAAAGACATCCATGAACAGTGCTCTACCTAAAAGGTAAATCTTATCTTTATGATGACGTGTCTTCTGAATTTGTGTCAAGACTTGTAAGATTTCTTCAGTATTAACTTAAGAGAGAATGCCTTCAGAGCTCTGGAGTAGTACCTATGATGAAACTATCTCTAATGTCTTCAAAGGTGGACTTGGTATTCTTGATAACTATCTCTGGAAGTCTTTAGAGGAAGACTTGGAATATTTTCAATACTTTTACATTCTGAAATGAGGCTAACAATCTCCCCCTAAGTAGTGAAAATAAAAAATTACAAAATAGTAGAGATTTAAACTAGAAATCAAAGAGGAGAAAATCATCCTCTGTTAAATGATACTTCTTTTACTGAAATTTAAAGTTACAGTACAAAAGAAGTTATCAAACAAAAATTTACAATCTAGTGCCAGAGCAGATATTGTGAAAAGTCATGATCAATTGTTTGAGTAAGATCATGGAGCTAATATCTGAATATAGAAGTTCAAACAAATCTGTTGGGCACTTGGTTCTTCTTAAATACAAAATCCTAATCATCTTTTTGAGTGTGTCGTCATAGTACTTGCCACTTCAGAAGCTAGAAAGATTTTCTTTTCATTGAAGACCCTGTAAACGAATCCCAGAGGCTTTGCCACAATTGAACCATTATTGATTTTGTCTAAGTCTTCTATGATTTTAATGGGAGCAGTGACCTCTAGTCTGTCAACACCAAGATTCAGAGCGATCTGGAAATCAATTTTTGCTCTAAGCTTCATGTGGGCTTCCATGGCCATCTTCATCTCATACTCACCCACTCTGTAGACTCTGCCTTTTTCTGCCTTTGCCGAACAATGTGCGTATAGATAGGTCAAATCGTATGGATTTAGATTGATCAGATCGTTGTCGTTGAATTCATACACTCTGTTATCGGCTCTGATCACTCTGAAGTGTAGATAACTTAGCTTGTCATAGCTGAACTTTCTCTCTGTTATTCTGCTGATCTCAATAATACGATCATTGGAGAAGACATCATGATGACGACTGGTCTTGTCTCTGATGAATCTCCTCTATATATCGGTCATATCTGGCTTCAGTCTTGGGTTCAGAGGGTAGGAGAGCTTGTCAGCAGTGTTGTACTCGCAGTAGATATATCTAAAGGTGCCTTCCACGGATGCTCTGTCTTCAGTGGTGGAAAGAAACTCTGGTGGAGGATTCAGGTATGATGATGATGAGGGTATGCCTATGATTGGTTTCTGAGGAGGTACCTCTGGAGTTAGATTTGCGGCTTCTGTCTGAGGTACTTGATCAGATTCCATCATAGAAATGCCATCGGTTGATAGAGGCTCTGTAATGATATCATCAACAGACGGATGGGTTTTTGTCGTCTCTAGTTCAGTCCTTTGAGCTGTTGGTGAGGTTGATGGAGTTTTAGTGCCAGCAGAGGCAATCATGTCATCAACTTGTTCTTATTTATCTTTCTGCTATTGAGTCGAAGTGCCAGCCTCTGAGGTGTTTGTTTCTTGGAGGTAGGACTGAGCATTTTTGAACTGATACTCCCCCTTTTGATGATTAGAGGCCCCACCTCCTTCGGGGTCCTCTTAGTCGTTAAACCTGAACTTCTTAAGTTCTTCCTGGCATGTTTCTATGTTGAGGGGCCTCTTGGAGAGAACAGAAGAGTGAGGTTCTGAAGCATTTTCATCAGAGGGCTTGGCCTCTGGTTCCCTTGCAGCGCTCTTTCCTTTGATATCCACATAAGCCTTCTTGATTGCCTCAGTGGCATCTTCAACTTCTTGCATAATTTCACTCACCTGATCCTCTGCATGAAATCTGTACAGATCCAGATTGGCCTGGATAGTCTGCTGAGTCTTGGTGCAGATCTTGGAAGAACAGGTGAGCATTCTGCTCATAATTCCTTGCTTGAATTCAACAAGATCAACTTTGACGACCAAATTTTTGGTCGTTCTAGGAGGTGGTGGAGGTACTGCTGGAGCTGGAGCTGGTGCTGGTGCAGGGATTGACTCAACAATAATTTTCTGAATCAACTGAGCCAGAGCTGCCAGTTGTTTTGAAGAGAGGGAAACAAAGGATTCAGAGGGTCTCTATAGATTTGTAATCTCATTTATGAATCTCTGAAGCTTTGAGGCGACTTGCTTTGAGTTGGCTTTGGCTTGAACCTCCAAGTCATGAAGCTGTTTAGTTGACGTAGAGAGAGTGTTCGTCAAATCTTGAACTGTTGACTGAAGTTCAAAGATAGGTGCCATTGGAGAGGGTTGGCTCTGGAAATTTGCAATCTAGTCCTTAAGATCTTTCACCTCTGTGGAAACTGATTCTGAACTCTATCTCAGTTGTTGTCCCAACTCTTGAATCCATTTGGTGACTTAGAGAGCTAGGTCTTCTAAGCAGAGACCTCTGCTCTAGGATCGTCATTTTCAGAGGTAGGGGCAGAAGGCTCTGAGGTTCCTGCTTTGATAAGTTTAGACTCATTCAAGGAGTTTCTGGTTTCCTCACAAAAATCTGTGAACTCTGTCTTTGCGAGAAGCTTAGAGAGGGGTAACTTTGCAACAACACATGCTGCCAATTTGTCCTCGAGCTCAAAGGAGATTTCTTGCAGAGATGGTTTGACGTTGTCTCTAGAAGGACTTCCACTCGGTCCTTGGCGCTCTACAGAGTTACCTCCAAGTGTTATCTCTACATCTATCTTATCCTCCTTATTTTCAGAGAGATGGAAGTAGAGGTGGGAGTTGACATTGCGGTCCAAGCAAGTCAATCCTTGTGCTTTTAGGGTTTCCCATTGTCCCTAAGTTAGATAATCCCTACGTGAGAAATGCAAGTTTCCCAGGATTCTATGGGTTTCAGATGGGGAGCGATGAGCCACAGAGGCATCATCATGTGTGGAGGATTCTGAAGTGTTCCCGAGAGAATGAACACTTTTATTTTCAATGGCCAATTCCTTTTGAGAGGACTTGTCCAGATGGGAGGTTTCTCCTGGCTTGTGTACTTTAGAGGTGGAAAGAAATACCTCTGAAGCGGCTAGATGGTTGAGGTTCGAGGTGTGCACGTCTGCTTCAATAGCCTCAGAGACTGGACCACTCTGGCTAGATGATGTGATTGCACTGGGGGTTGGGGAGGGAGTCCTAAAATAAATATGCTTATTAGAAGCATATTTTTCTAGCCTCTCTGAACTCTCGACTCCTAAGGGTTTATAAATCTCAGGAAGCTCATAGTCCATAAGGGACTCTCTACTCTCAGAATCTTCAGAGCTAGCCTCTGAACTAGATTCTTCCCCACTCTCTTCAGAGGTAGAAGAGCTACTCTCTTCCATAGCATATGAAGATTTCTCCTTCTCTCCCTCTGATATAACCTCCTCAAATGTATTATCTCTTATCTCAACAGCGGATTCTCTTAAGGGGATACCCTCTGGTTCCTCCCCTTGTTGGACACTCTGAACTCCAGGGCCTTCTGGTCCCTTTGAAGTAGAGATGTCCTCTTCTTCATTCAATGGGTTTGGCCCTAAGTGTGTTGTGGTTCCCAGTGCTGGTTCTAGCGCTTGGGCAACACAGAGGTAAGAAGCTAGGGCTTGAGAAGAAGATGATACTTGTTGCATCATCGATTGGGGAACCTTTCTGGTGGATGGGTAGCCTTCTGGTAGAATGGTTGGCTTGAAGTTGTTCATAATATATAAGGGGTTTTTAGACATATCAACATATGTCTGGATCTAGAGTCGAACGACGCCTGCTTTGATTATCAGAGAGAGAAATATAAGGAATGCAATGGAGGGTACAGTGGTAGCAAAGGCATTTTGCTCTGGGTCCTTTGCCAAACATTTGTTTTTCTTTTCTATAGCAGCGAGGAACTTCTCATAGAGGATCTCGACCATGTCTATGTTACGGTTGAAAAAGAGTCTGTACATGATTGTCAATAGTTCTGGGGTGGTCTGGTCCATGCTTCCTAACTTGCAGGTTAGGGTTCGGTTTAGTACAGAGAACATAAAGTTCCATATTGGGGGTAGGTGTTGGCGTTTGAACTTGGTTAATCTATTTATCTTAGTGTTGTACCCTAGAAAGTTTAGGAACTCTATCAGGGTTTCAGAAGAGGGTCTTGGTTCGAAATGAGGGATTTGGAGTTCGTCGAATTTGAAAAGGTAAAACACATTTATGAAAACATATGGGGTCACACAAATTTGGCAGTTAGAGTCCTCATCTATTTCAAACTTACCTACGATTCCTTCGTGTTCCTCGCTTTAGTAGCTTGAGTAGAACCATTCTTGAACAAAGGTTAAAGGGACTTCAGTTGTGGATGCAGTGAGGGCATATGTGAGTTCGCAGTTTGCGAAAAACTCACATATGATTCGATAAGTGGCTTCGAACTTCGGGGAATCCAGGTTGACCATATGGGTGTTGTCTTTGATGGGAAATTGAGTGATTTAGGTTTGTTCGACATTCTTTGGTATGATTTTTCTCCATTCAGATGAAGTTGTAGGTTGGACCATTGTGAAGTTTTTGAAAAAGTTCTTGTGAAGAAGATGAAGGTTGAGAGGGAAATAACACTCAAAAGTACTTGGGTGTGTGAAGAATGAAATGCAATATATAAAATTGATTTTATACCCTAATTTGGAAAATAGTACTTGAGTGGAAAAAGGTGAAACACGATGAAAGGACCGTTTGGGGTGAAGTCGTTCGGCCTTACCTCTCTCCCTATGGTGACACGTGTTTTTGAAAACTGTAGCACTCAAGTGGTTTAGTTGCCAAAAAATTCAGAGTGGTTGAGTGACAGTGTGGTAAGTATTACCATACGTGCTGACTGTATAAACCTTTCATCTTATCTCTTTTTAAAGAATAAATATTTTATGAAAGAGTAATCTAAAATATCATAAGTATGGGACATTACAGAGCTTTGATGAAGTCAGAGGCTCTGAATTCCTATAAAAAATGATACAAGAAGTTTCTTTGAATAAAATATGATGATTTGTGAACATTTTCTTCTTCTGAACATATCACGACAAGCCCTTTTAAAGATTTGAAGTTCTCAGAGGTTCTGAGCCTTTTGTTACTGAACTTGACAAGTTTATAGTGACTCTGGATAGTTTTCAGAGAGTCTGAAAGACTTTTCAGAGACCCTTGGTCTTTTCCAGTTTATGATCATCTGTATCAGAGATCTTGAACCTTTGACAGAGTGACTCTGAGCAATTTGTGCCAGAGGCTCTGAACATGAGTTGGTAGAAAACCTTTTGCTCCCCCTTGAATCAATAGTATATATACAAGTGTGTATTTTTTCTTCCACATGGAAAAAGATACGTACCTTGGTAAAGATTTAGAAGCAGGGTTTTAGCATGAAGATACAAGAGAGTAGAAGTTTGAACGACATATCTCTTGATAAACCCTTTGATAAGAAGTTATTGCAATTGCGCTTTTAGAGTCACAGTAGATGGGGACTTTGTTGAATGTGTATCCATAATCCTTCAGCTGTGTCTTCATCCATATAACTTGTGAGCAACAACTTGCAGCTGCCACATATTCTGCTTCAGTTGTAGAAGTTGACACACAGTTCTGTTTCTTCGACGACCAGCTCACTAATTTGTCTCCCAAGTACTGGCAAGCTCCGGAGGTGCTTTTTCTATCTATCTTATTACCTGCATGGTCTACATCTGTGTAGGCAATTAGCTC
Organism: Arctium minus; assembly: GCA_954870635.1. Lineage (NCBI taxonomy): Eukaryota > Viridiplantae > Streptophyta > Magnoliopsida > Asterales > Asteraceae > Arctium > Arctium minus. The sequence continues at coordinate 103,401,066 of OX941084.1, read as the reverse complement.
AAAACCAGAATCTTTCGGATACCAAAGGCCCAAATTTTGTGTGCCTTTAAGGTATCTTAGGATTCTTTTAACAACAGCAAGATGGGACTCTTTTGGATTAGCCTGATATCGTGCACAAAAACAGGTAGCAAACATTATGTCAGGCCTACTTGATGTCAAGTAAAGAAGAGATCCTATAATGCTTCTGTAGGTCCGTTGATCAACTGATTTTCCAGAGATATCAGCGTCCAACAGACTTCCAGATTGCATTGGAGTCTTCATGGGTGATGAAGAGTTCATGTCAAATTTCTTTAACATGTCTCTTATATATTTGTCTTGGTTTATGAAAATCCCTTGCAGGGTTTGTTTTACTTGCAAGCCTAAGAAAAAATTCAGTTCACCCATCATTGACATCTGAAACCTGCTCTTCATGATGTTTTGAAACTCATCACAAAGATCAGGGTTCATAGATCCAAATATAATATTGTCTACATATATTTGTACAAGGATCAAGTCATCACCTTTCTTTTTCAGAAAAAAAGTTGTGTCGATAATACCTTTTCAAAACCCAGACTCAGTCAAGTAAATTTTCAGTGTTTCATACCATGCGCATGGTGCTTGCTTCAATCCATAGAGCGATTTATCCAACACGTACACATGATCTGGGAACTTTGGATCTATGAAGCCTTCAGGTTGACTTACATACACTTCTTCGTGTAGAATACCGTTGAGGAATGCCGATTTGACATCCATCTGGTATACTTTGATGTTTTTGTGTGCAGCGTATGCAAGGAAAATCCTTATAGCCTCGATCCTTGCCATGGATGCGTAGGTTTCGTTATAATCAATCCCTTCTTGCTGATTGTAACCCTTCACCACTAACCGTGCTTTGTTCCTGACAATTATACCCGCTTCGTCCTTCTTGTTTCGAAACACCCATTTAGTACCGACTATTGTTTTGTCTTTGAGTCTTAGTACTAACCGCCACACTTCATTCCTCTTGAATTCGTTCAGCTCGTCTTGCATCGCATTAATCCAATCTGGATCTTTAAGTGCCTCAGACGGCTTCTTTGGTTCCATGCTTCTTAAGAAGTTTGAGAACATATAGAAATTTGCAGATACAGACGTAGTAGCAGATCTTGTAGACACCTTAGCATTCGTATCTCCAATTATGTTTTCTGGGGGGTGACTCTTTGTCCATCTGTGTGTGCTTGGCAATACATCTCTCTCAGTCTGATCATTTGAAGAATCAAATTCATCTTGTATTGCAGGTAGATCAACTTCTGTTTCAGTTGGACTACTTGCACTTGGTGATGGTTCAACCTCCTCTGATAAAGTTTATGTCTGATGCTCTGCAGATACAGCTGATGTAGATCCCAGTTCAACCAGTGGTGAGATCATTTCAGTTGTATTATCTGGTGTAGCTTGTTCAGAAATAACTTGATTTTGACTTGTAGAGGCTTCACCAATTGCTTCAGAGGGTCCTGAGATGTCTGCACTTGTAGGATGTGAATCAATATTTATTATATTGTCTTGATTGTTATTTTCATTAGAAATATCATTAAATGCATCAACAAATAACAAATCAAGATCTGATTCAGTGAGAGGTTCAGAATTCTTATTCTTTTGACGATCAGGTTCTACACTTGTTGATGTAGAAGCTTTATTTTTAGTTCCGAGTTCTGAACTGCTTTGTTCAGAAAGTCCTTGTCTTCAGTTCATCAAAGGTCACATTGGCACTCTTAATCACAGTCTTTGTTCGCATGTTATACACTTTGTACCCTTTTGATTGAAGAGAATATCCGATGAATATTCCTTCGTCAGCTTTGGGTTGGAATTTGGACAGGTTCTCACGATCGTTTAGCACGTAGCACCTGCAACCAAATACACGAAAAAATTTAATCGAAGGTTTTTGACCATTAATAATTTCATAAGATGTTTTATTAAAGCGCTTATTTATTATGGTCCTGTTTTGTGTAAAGCAGGCAGTGGCTACTGCTTCAGCCCAGAGAAACAAAGGTAGGTCTAAATATGCAAGCATCGTCTGTGCAGCTTCTACCAATGTTTTGTTTTTCCTTTCAACTACCCCGTTCTATTGAGGTGTCATAGTCGCTGAAAAGTTATGTGAAATGCCAACGGAGTCAAGAAATGATTACAGAGTCGCGTTCTTGAACTCAGTACCGTTGTCACTTCTCAATTGTTGTACAGGGCTTTGTAGAAGAACTTGAATTTTCTTTATGAACTTGATGATTAGATCGAGAGCCTCAGATTTCTTCCGTAAGAACTCTAACCACGTGTATCTTGAGTATTCATCCACCATGACCAGAATGTACTTCTTGCCATTGATGGATTGAGTTCTCATCGGTCTACATAGATCCATATGAATAAGCTCCAAACATTTGTTGCAGGTAGATAACATCTTAAGCTTATGTGAACTTCTCTTCATTTTTCCTTTTTCGCATGCAGAACAAAGTGAATCTTGCTCTATCTTCAAATCAGGAAGTCCAGTAACTAGATGTTGTGTCCTTAGCTTATTCAGATTTCGGAAATGCTAATGAGAAAAACGTCGATGCCACAACCAACTTTCTTCTGTAGAGGTCTTAGATATAAGACATACTGGCTTTGAAGCTTTAAGTGTTGGAAAGTGGACACCATATAATAACCCCATTCTCTCAGCTTTGATTAGCTCAGCTCCGCTATGATCTTTGATATAACAATACTTAACATCAAATTCAATCTTACATTTCTTCTCTGCAAACTGACTGATAGAAAACAGATTGTATGCCAAACCCTCCACGTACAGTACTTTTGAGATAGAAATCATGTTGTTCCTGATTGTGCCGTAACCTCTAACGTATCCTTTCATTTCGTTCCTAAAATTGACTGATCCCGCATAATGATCTACATAGTCGAATAGCAGGTGCTTGTGCGCTGTCATGTGTCTTGAAGCTCCAGAGTCAATGATCCACACATGACACGCCTGTAAGCAACAATCACTTAGATTTAGGTACCCATATGAATATGGGTCCTTTCTTGTTAGTATCCTTAACAATTTTCAAATTAGCTGATGACCCTTTAATTCTCCACTCAAATCTGGGTCCTTTTGGTAAAGTTTGTGCTTTAATTTCAGATTTAGGAATCCACTTCCACACAAACTTTACATCAGCTATTTTATTAACTTGAAAATCACTGTTTTTCTTCTTTACAGAATAAATTTCAGCTTTATTGACTTTAGAATGATCAGAAAATTTCTTGTTCTTAAACTGGATATTTTTCTTTTTCTTTGAAGACTTGGATTTCAAAGAAAATGAAATTTTAAGACAGTATGAACATTGCAACCTAGTAGCAATTTGTGTCAACAACTCTTTTCGAGAAAAGGTTTTTGTTTTATTAAAACTACGTTGACTGTCATCATTACAAGCATTGGCTAGTCTATTACATTCACAACTATCAGAATCATTCACTGTCTTGTCAACTTCAGTCTTCCTTTTCTTCTTGAAAGCTTCCTTCTTCACTTTTTCATCTGTAAGACAATCAGAATTAGAAACATTAACAGATGAGAATGTAGAACATTCACCTTTTTCATAAATACTCACCTCCTTTTCAGATGATTTTAAACTTTTCAAGTCTGATTTAACAACATGATGTGCAGTATCTATTTTGGAAGACTTGGACTTAATCTCAGCATTTTGATTGATAGGAATTGAAGCATCTTTATCAATGTAAGCCTCTTTACTTTTTGAGAGTTTGAAAATTTGAGATTCTAGACTTCTGATCTCTTTTTGCAAAGATTCATTTTGAATAAAACTTGAGTCTAGTTCCATCCCAAAATTTTCATTGGCTTCTTCCAATTCAACAATTAGATTGTTGAGATGTAAAATCTGCCTTTCTAACTCATCAATTTTGTCCAAAGCTTTTTGATGCTCGAGGTCATTAAATTTTGAAGAATTTATAGAAACAGACTTGTGTGAAATTACTTCTTCATCTTTATCTTCTATGATTGAACAAGTCAGAACAGTTTCATTTGAGTTAGAATTAGAACTGGTTTTAGAAGACCCAGGTTGTTTTGGAAAAAGATTTTCATATTCGACAAATGTATTCTTTTTACTTTCGTAAGAAGAATTTAATTCATCATATGAAAATTTGACTGAATTAAAACTCTGAGTTTCTAAGTCAGTTTTAATTTCTGACTTAACTTCCACTGATTCTTCCTTCTTGTTAGTGCATTAATTGTATACAAGATTTAATTAGGAAAGTCTTGTAAAAAAAGCCTTTGTAATAGAATAGTCAAAGGAAGTCAATGAAAGTCATATAGTGAAAAAGTCAACATTAGTATTAGAGGTGTTGAAGTACTTGAGAGTTTGTTCAAGTATTTGAGAGTTTGAGTGGATATTTATTCAAGTTACTTGAGAGTTTCTTTGTCCATATAAATAGTTTGTATTCTTTGTAATCATGTAACACTAGTAAGAGCTTACATTGTAATATCAAGATTTACTTTCTCTCTCTACTCTCTCTTGAAATATACATTGTCACATCTTTGATTCTTGATTGAGAGTGTTTGCTTTGCTTGATAATTGAATCTGGGAATACAATTTCAATTGGTATCAGAGCAAACCAAACAGATTCAGAAAGATTAGATCATCAAATTGGATTGAAATTCTTGAAAAATCAAGAACATGCAGTTGGTTTTTAGTTCTTAACTGATAGATCAATTTTACACTTGTTTGTTGAAAATGATGTCATAGGATTCGTCTGAAGTATTAAATCCATTCTTGTTCATATCGATTCACTGATTATTCACAAAATCAGATCGAATTTGTGAATTTTTAATTTTTCTTGAAAATGAACTTGAACACTGTTTTCTTGATCAATTGCATTGTGGTTTTCAATTTTTAGCTATATTGAATGGATAGAAAAATGTTCAAATCTGTTTTTCGATCATAGTGTTATAATTCTTGAAATTGAATTGCAGGTTAAAATTGATATTCTGGATCGATCTCTGGAAGTTTTGAAGAACACACAGAATGTGTTATTTTTCTTACTGTTGATTAAAATTCATACGTGATGATTGTTGGTTGAATGAATAAATGATTAGATTGTGATCGATTTTAATTTGAGAACATTTTGTATTCACAAAATTTTACAAATTAATCACAAGTTCAGATTGGATTTTTTGAATTTTTGGATTCTGTTGGTAAGATGAAGAATACGCAAGTTTCAGGACATTCAATCTGAGGGTTCTAGTTATTTCAATCTGCGCGTTCATGAGAAACACGCAAAATTGATTTGCGAGTTTGAGGCAATTTGATCTGCGCGTTCAATTTCATTCAATCTGCACGTTTCAGACTCAATTCGATTTGCGTGTTTAGGCACTTGCGCGTTTAAAGTTCAATTTCAGCTTGCGAGTTTGAGTATCAAATTCAGTCTGCGCGTTTCAGACTGATTCGACTTGCGCGTTTCAGGCTAATTACACTTGCGCGTTTAATTCAAACGACTTGCGAGTTTCACAGTTCAAAATTGATTTGCGCGTTTTACCTAATTTGGTCTGCGCGTTTAATTCTGCAAGTTCAAATTAATTTGCAATTTCAATTCAAATGAACCTGTTTAAATTTCAATCGATTTACATTTCAATTTTAATTGACTTGAATTTTCTTTTTTCAATCTGCAGGTCGAGTTTGATATAATCGATTTGCGCGTTTGAGATTCTTTGGTTTGCGCGTTTGAAAGAGATTGATTTGGGCTTGTCTTGCGAGTTTGAATTCAAGAAAATCAAAGTTCCAATTTCATTTGATTTCATTAATTGATTTTGGTTTTTCACTATTCAAGTCAATCGATTTGCACATTCCAGAATCATTCGATTTACAGTCCATGTGTTCTGCAAGTTTTTAAAACTCATGCCACTTGCGAGTTTGCAATCCATGTTTTCTGCAAATTTCAATTTGTTTAATCTGTGATTATTCAATTGAAGTAATCTGCGTGTTTGATTTTCACATTTCAATTCATAATCTGAGAATTCAATTTGCAATTGATTTGCAATCTGAGATCTGAGTTTCAATTTCCAGCTTTGTGCAGTTTGTGTAAATTCAAGCAATCTGCAATTTTCAATTAATAGGGTCTGCTGAGTTGAATCATAATTCACACAGATTATGCAAGTCTTGAATTCTCTTAGACCACAGACTACAAGATCAAAGTTTGTGAAAATCCAAGTTTCAATCGAGGCATATGCGAGTTTATACTGTGCAGTTAATTGCGAGTTCTAATCCAAGTTTCTTGCTAGTTTGATTTTGCATTTGATCTGTTCAATTGATGCAACCTGGGATTTTCCAATTCACTTGATCTGAAATTTTTAATCATATTGCGAGTTTTGATTTGAAGCTTTGAGTTTATGAAGTCTGCAGCCTGCGAGTTCTGTCTCAACTAAAGTTCAAATTGTTTTGCAGGTCATACAATATGCGCGTTTGATTACAGCTTGCGAGTGTTTTAAACATAGTTTGGATTTGCAAGGTTTAAAGATATGTGATCTGTGTATTTCAATCTGCAAGTCATGGTTCAAACACAGTCTGGAAGTGTGTGATTGTGTGGTTTATGATCTGTTTTAACCACAGTTTGGTCTGTGAGTTCAATTTCACTTAATTCATTCTGCAGGGTTCATGATTTTTTAGTCTGTGAATTTTATTTTGATTGTGCAGCCTGTGAGTTTGTGCAGTCTGTAAGTGGATGTAGCTATATTGTTTGGGGTTCACTTGCAAGTTTCAATCTGTGGATTCAAACAATCTGAGCATGTTCTGATTTAAAGGGTCTGCGAGTTCATGGGTTATAATCTGATTTTTCAAGTTCAAGCAAAACAATTTGTTTTAATTTGAAAGTGATTTGAGTTCTGCTCTGCACAGTTTGCATCTGTGTGTTTCAAAGTTATTGATTTGCAGGTTACAAGTTTAAAGGATCTGTGTTACATAGTTTGAATAGTCTCATTTCACAGTCTGAACACAATTTGTGTTTTTAACAGTTCATTGGACTGTAATCTGTGTAAACAGTCTGCATGGTTCTAAGTGCTTACAGTCTGCAAGTTTCATTTGACTGGAAGTGATCTGTGTTTTAACACAGTTTGGTTTGTTTCAATTGAAGTTCAATAGTTTTGCAGACTCAATTGAACTGATAATCACAGTTTTGCAAGTTTAATTCACAAAGTCTTCACAGTCTGCAGTCTATTTGATTTGTGATCTGTTTCACTTAAAATGCATCTGTGAGAATCTGTGAGTTTTAAAATTGTTTGATCTGCAAGCCTTACATGATCTGCAAGATTTATTGCTGAAAGTTCGTGTGGTTTGTAAGTTTTACAGAGATATACAGACAAGCATCTTGCAAGTTTGTGATTAATCAGTCTGCGAGTACTCGTTTTGAGAAATTTTTCAAGTGCAAGTTTCAAGCGGTTTGAGAAATCCAGAGACAGAAAATTTTTCAGAGATTTTTTTGTGCTGATCTAAGTTTGACTTTCAGTCAAATATTTTGAATTGTTTGGGAACGATCTTTAATATCAAGCTACTAATTTCTCATTAAAAATGTTTTCTACAGATAAACATTCTCAGTGGAGAAAGCAGATAAGCAGAAAAGATTTGGAGCCTATTGTCATAATTCCACGTATTATAGTGGATGGAAAGGAAATAGTGCCTGAGATACCAAGAAAAGAAGCTGAACAAGATAGACTGAAAGATCAGAATTCAGAGCTTCTTAAGCAAATTCAGGAGTTGAAATTTAAATTGTCAAATTCTGATAAAACTCCTGTTTGTACAAAATGTACTGACCATACTAAATCTGATTGTGCATGTATCATCAGTGCAAAAGAAAACGAGATAAGAGAGAAAGAGAAAGACATAAGAGAGAAAGAGACAAACATAAGAGAGAAAGAGAAAGAGAAAGAGATTAAAGAAAGAGAGAAAATCATTGTTCTAAAAGAAAAAACAATTGTCACATGTGAAAAAGAATTAAAATTGAAAGAGAAAAAGATTGAAAAACTTCAAAGCCAACTGAAGAAATCTGAACAGAAATCATCAGAGCTGAAAGATGAATCAGTTGAGCTTCAAAACAAGTTTAAGGCTTTTAAAGACAAAATATCTGCCTTGGAAATCAAAAATGCAGAATTGATAAAAAGCATCCAAGCATATAAAGAAAAACCATATCTGGAAAAATCTTTTACTCAACAGATATCTGAAATTTCCAAGAAAACTCTCCAAGAGAAAAAGGATTTGGAGCTGAGATGTATTAAACTTTCTAAGCAAGTGTCAGATTTTGAAAAGATAATAATAACTGAAAGAGACATTTTTGCGAAAGAAAAACAAGTTCTTGAAACCAAAATTACTGAACTTCCTAAACAGATTTCTACTTTACAAGACTTGCTCGAAAAAGAAAGACAGGTTTTCAAAGAAAAGAAGCAGTCTTATGAGCTTGAAAAGAAAAATGCCGAAAAGAGAAATACTGGGATTTTCAAAGATATTTCTGAGAAAACCAAGAACTTGAAAACATATTTTGAGCAAGAACATTCACATTTTGAATCTGAAATATCAAAGCTCACATCCAAATTAACTGTTCTGTCATCAGATTATCAAAAAGAACAGAAGGCCAAATCTGATTTGAAAATAAAGTTTGACACACTTACTTCAGAAAGAAACATTTTATCTGAAAAGATAAAAAGCTTGGAAGCTACAAACATTGAATTGTCAGATAAAGTAACAGCTGATGTGATTAGTCAATCACCTGTTGATAATTCAACAGAATCAGTCTGTTCTTTCAAAACAGCTTCAAGTTCTATTCATGATCAAAATGTTTTCAAAAAGAACAGTGTCAAACCTAAAATTGTCAAATCAAGTCAGATTCGACCATCAAATCTATTTTATGACAAATCTGTTGATGGATCAGCAAACTTCTATGTTAAATCTCTTGGAAAGCAATCTAAGAAAAATCAGATGGTCTGGCGAGTGAAGGATTCTTCGAAAGCAAAGAAGAATGACAAAGCATATGCATCCACATCCAAAGCCAAATGGAACAGTGCGCATAAAGGTAATTCTTTTGGTAATTCTGATACGTTTTATTCTACTAATCATCTTATCAGGATTGCTCAGAAGAAAATATGCTATTCTTACTGTGGAGCACATGACTTTGTAAGTAAAAACTTTGTTAATTACTGGTATGGTTCTTATTATGTAAACCCCACAAGAACTACAACTAACACATCAGGACCCAAATACCAGTGGGTACCAAAAGCTAAAACTGTGTTGCAGGCACCCAAGGTTTAAGGGGGAGCATAAAACAATGGTTTTTGAACACATCAGTTCAAAACCCGTACTTCAAAGTACAAGTTAATGACTTCTGAGTAAATCAACTCAGGACTCGGACCTTAAAGTCAAAGAGTTATGTCTTTTGAACACAACAGTTCAAAACCCGAAATTAAGTGTCAAGATTATGGCTTCTGATCACATGACAGATCAGGACCCGTTCTTAAATGTTCAGATAAGGATATTTTGCAAATATCCAGGGGGAGCTTATCTGACCTAAATCATTCTATAATGATTTGAGGGGGAGCTTAAATGTAAGTATCTTCTAATCTTACATCTCTGATTGTTTGAAAGACGAACAACTTTCAAGCATGAAAAACGGTTTCTTAAATGTTCAAACCACTTCTCTATTCTCAAAAGATTTCATGAATTCAGAAGTGAGCTTTTAAATGTTTTTCATTATTAAGCTTTCATGTTTAACTGACCATGTGTTTCCAAAGATTAATACTTGCGTATTATCTTTTCTATATACTGTCAAGTATTCATACACATCGGTTCAGTACTTCATTTGATTTTGTTATTACCATGTCTCTAAAAGAAACAATTTTTCGATGGTAATACTCCCGTTTGCTTTTGTTGGGCATTGAAGAATTGTTCAAGTATGGTTAATGCTGCTAGCACAACATGGTTACTACTTCTGAGAAAAGTTACTATTGCTGAGACAGATTAATACTGCTAACCAAGGTTAATACTGCTTGATGAAGTTACTACTGCTAAGCAAAGTTAGTACTGCTGAACTTAATACTGCTCAGAGTGTTAATGCTGCTGTGTATTAATACTGCAATTACTTTCATGAAGATAGTGCTGCTTATGAGATGAAGACTTCGTATGGCAATGAAGACAGCTGTATTGATTGAAGATATTCATGGAAAGCTTGGAGATAACTATGGAAGAATATACTGAAGATCTTTTATATTTTGTAATTATCTTTTATCTTTAGTATATGTATAGAATTAGTCTGAATAGTTTCATAGACAATATTCTGAGTTTTTGTTTTCATAGAGAGAATTAACCTCAAGGTTTAGAAACCTAGTTCTAGAGAAGTAGAATTCGTATTGGTGATCTTGTTCATCAATATTGAGGTTTTGTTTGAAAACTTGTAGCTTTAATCTTTCAATAAAGTTTACAAGTTTGTGATTTCTGATTCACTGTTTCATTGATTGTTGAATATTAAAGTTTTATTCCGCAACTTCTTTAATATTGTTTCTGAGTTCATTATTCTTGTTGAGAATTAGATCCTGACAAGTGGTATCAGAGCAAGTATTCTCAGAAACCTTCATTCATCATGGAAAACACAGTTGAATCAAACAGTACTCTTGTCTCAAAGGTTCCAATGCTCATATGTAATGAGTTTGACATGTGGAAGATTAGAATCAAGCAATACATTCTCCTCACAGATTACTCTATGTGGGACATCATTGAGAATGGCCCATCTGATGAAGGAAAGATTGGTGCAGATGGAAAAAGAATCCCACCAAAGACGGATGCAGAAAGGAAGACAAGGCAGACAGAGATGAAAGCCTTGAGCACACTGCTCTTGGCTATTCCCAATGAGTATCAACACCAATTCTGCAATTGCACTGATGCACAGATGCTTTGGAATGCTCTAGAGAAGAGATTCTCTGGTACCAAAAGTACGAAGAGAAATCAGAAGGCAATATTGAAGCAACTGTATGAAAACTTTATGTCAACTAAGAATGAGTCCATGACTCAAACTTTTGACAGGTTTAACAAGCTGATTGGTGAACTAGCTACTATGGGAGTACAAATTGATCAAGATGATGTAAACAGAAAGTTCTTAAGGTCCCTTGGAGATGAATGGACCATGTATACTATTTCATTCAGACAGAATGAACAATTGGAAGAAAAGGAACTGGATGATCTGTACAATGATCTGAGAGTGTTTGAATCTAAGGTGGAAGCAAAGAAGAAGCCTACTGGGTATGTTCATAATGCTGCACTCCTATCAGCATCAATTGATTCTACTGCTAACCCTGAATCAGTTAATGCTGCTAATGGAGTAAATCAAGAAAAAGGCACTGAATATGTTTTTGAAGCCTTTCTTTCCAGCCATGGAAACTCTTCTTTAATCAATGATGACTTGGAACAACTTCATCCTGATGATCTTGAAGAGATGGATATTAAATGGCAGATGGCCATGCTTTCTATGAGGGTGAAGAAGTTCATCAAGAGGACTGGGAGGAACAACTTCTCCCAAAGAAGAGAAGATGGTGCAGGCTTTGATAAGTCAAAGGTGGAGTGCTATAAATGTCATCTGAAGGGACACTTTGCCAGGGAATGCAGAAGTGGAGTGTCTCACAACAACCACCAACAAGCTCAGACTGGAAGCTTCAACCAGAACAGAAACTCTGCTCAAGCCCTTGTTTCTCAACAAGGAATGGGGTTTGACTGGAGTGATCAAGCAGAAGAGGCTATTCAAAATCAAGCTCTCATGGCAGAGGTATTTGATCTCCCAACTGAAGTACTTTCTAATCTTTGTTCTCAAACTTGCATAGATACTGTTAAAAGGTACAGGGATCACAACCAGAATATGAGTGATGACCTTAAGAGATTAGAAAAAGATATAAAAGACTATGTGAGAATTGTTGAGAGGTTTGAGGAACAAATTAAAGGTTTCCAAGCCAATGAACTTCAACACACATATGATACCAATTACTGTAAGTGGGAGAAGAATGATCTAGAAATCCAACTGACAAAGTCCAAGAAGGAGAATGAAAAGTTGAGAGGAGAGCTAGCCAAAGTTAAGCTAGATGTGGAAAAGTTTTCCAATGCTTCTAAAGCAATGGACTCTTTACTACAAACTCAGTTTCATGACAAACTGAGAAGAGGAATTGGGTACAATACCACACCATCACCATACAATAACAACTACATCCCTCCTATATCAGACTTGCTAGAGACTAAGGATAGGAAGGACCTGCCTGAGGGAGCCACTGAGATAGATCCCTTAGATGAAGTAGTTGTTGAGGACAAAACTGAAAAAGAAGCTGGTAAGAGAAAGGAGAACAATGTGGGTGGTGAGATTCCCTTAGAAAATAACATCATCACCAATGAGGACTGTGGAAGGGCTTGGATCAAATCCAATGACATAGAGAAGACTGAGGGAAAGTCTAGAAAGGTCCATTACAAGCAGACCACAGTTGTGAATCCTGTTCCTTGCAAACAGTGTGCATGTAATAAGGATGAGCCCCTAAAACATGATAAAAAGAGGGGAAATCAAAGGAATTGGAATAATCAGTGGGCTCAGAAACAAGGAGTTGATATGAGTAGAATCATCAGACCAAAACCTTGTTTCATATGTGGCAAATTGAATCATCTTGCCAAGCACTGCTACTTTAATCCTATTAACCAAAGGATGAATTTTCAAAGATCTATGCAAAAACCCTTTGGTTATAGAAAGAATGAAAGGAAACATGTAGCTAAGAAACATGTTAAATCTAAAAGCCACATGAAGAAAAAGACTGTGAAAGAAAGTGTCAAGATGTGGATTCCCAAAAGCACTAAAACTGTTAGTACTGCTACCACAAATAGTGCTGTTGACAATGATAGTGCTGCTAGAAGCAATACTACTGCTATCTATGTTAGTGCTGCTGACATTGTTAGTACTTCTTCAAATGTTAATACTGCTAACTCTGTTAGTGCTTCTAACAAGGTTAGTACTGCTAAACCTGTTAGTGCTGCTAACTCTGTTAGTACTTCTAAAATTAGTACTGCTTCTAGTGTTTGTGCTGCTAGACCTATTATCTTGACAAAGTACTCTAGTAAAGAGTGCTTTGATTTTAAAAATCTCATCAAAAAGGAATGTAAATACTTTAATGAGAAAGGGAGACCCAAGACCACTTTGGCTTGGGTTCCCAATCAATACTAATTGTTTTATCTTATGTGCATGGCAACCAGAAGCTTAAGGGGAAGAGCATCTGGCATGTTGATAGTGGTTGCTCTAGACACATGACAGGGAACATGGCTTGCCTCAAGAATTTCAAGAAAATTGATGGAGGGCATGTTGCCTTTGGTAATACTCCATATGGAGGTAAGATCAGTGCTAAGGGAGATGTAACAAAAGGTAAGATGACCTTTGAGGATGTGTTCTATGTTGAGCAGTTAAGGTACAACCTGTTAAGTGTATCACAGGTTTGTGACAAAAAGCATAGTATATTGTTCACAGATTCAGAATGCATTATCCTTGCTCCTGGATTCAAGGTAGTTGATGAAAAGATGATACTACTAAGAACTCCCAGAAAGGATAATGTCTATTGTTTGGACATGGAAAATGTTTCAACTGATTCATCCCTAAACTGTCTTGTTTCAAAAGCATCTTTGGATGAATCATCACTTTGGCACAAAAGGATGTGTCACATGAATTTTAAAGCAATGAATAAACTTGTCAAAAACAACCTTGTAAGAGGTTTGCCTTCAAAAGTCTTTTCATGTGATGATCATTGTGTTGCCTGTCTCAAAGGCAAACAACACAAAACTTCTCATAAATCCAAAGAGTTGAACACTATTTCTAATTCTCTTCAGTTGTTGCATATGGATCTGTTTGGTCCTACAAATGTAATGAGTATAGACAAGAAATCATACTGCTTAGTTATTGTTGATGATTACTCTAGATTTACTTGGGTATATTTTCTAAGGACTAAGGATGAGACAAGTGGACTGATCAAATCCTTTATTCTAAGAATTGAAAACCAAACAAATCAAAAGGTAAAAGTCATTAGGTCAGATAATGGTACTGAATTTAAAAATCATGACCTAAACACCTTTTGTGAGGAAAAAGGAATTGAGAGGCAATATAGTGCTCCTAGGACTTCACAACAAAATGGTGTTGCTGAGAGACGGAATAGGACACTGATTGAAGCTTCTAGATCTCTGTTAGCTGATTCAAAACTTCCAATTACTTTCTGGGCTGAAGCAGTTGATACTGCTTGCTATGTCCAAAACAGAGTTCTAGTAGTCAAGCCTAAGAACAAGACACCATATGAGCTTTTAAATAAAAGAAAACCATTTATTGGATTTTTCAAACCTTTTGGGTGTCCTTGTACCATTCTCAATACCAAAACTCACTTAGGAAAGTTTGATAGCAAGGCATATGATGGTTTTCTTGTTGGTTACTCATCTCAGAGTAAGGCCTACAGAGTATTTAATTCTTCTTCTAGAATAATTGAGGAAAGTGACAATGTCAAATGCAATGAGAACACACCAAATCCTATTGGTTCAGGTCCTCAGTGGTTGTTTGACATTGATTCACTAACTAACTCTTTGGGTTTCAGTAGTGATGATCATGCAGGTTCAGGAAGTGGAGGATCAGGGGATGTGCAAGTACAAGACATTATTCCTCAGTCTGTGATCTTTCCCATACCTTCAATGGAACCTGTTGAAATCTGTGAAAAAGAAACTGTTTCTGAACCAATGCAGAGTGAAGAAGAAAGAAGAGATGAGGAGACTTCAGAGCATGAAGAACCAAAAGTAGCTGATAAGACCCCCTCAGCTGACTTAAATGATTCCAATCTAGAAGTGGGAATCAATGAAGAACCTAGTCATCAGGCTAGAACACAAAAGAACCATCCTCTAGAGCTGGTAATAGGAGACATATCTTCTCCTATGATAACTAGAAATCAAAGCAGACTTCAAGAGTTGCAGGATCATCAACATACAATACTCTATTGCTTTCTATCTCAGATTGAGCCTAAGAAGGCCTATGATGCAATGAAAGATTCCAGTTGGATAGAAGCCATGCAAGAAGAGTTACTATAGTTCAAACTGCAAGAAGTTTGGGACTTGGTGGATCTTCCAAAAGGTCATAGAGCTATTGGCACCAAGTGGATTTTCAGGAATAAAAAGGATGAGAGAGGAATAGTCATCAGAAACAAAGCAAGGCTAGTGGCACAAGGGTACACTCAGGAAGAAGGCATAGATTATGAAGAAGTTTTTGCTCCAGTTTCAAGGGTAGAGGCAATTAGGCTGTTTCTAGCCTATGCTTCATTTATGCAGTTCAAGATATATCAAATGGATGTGAAGAGTGCCTTTCTATATGGCACAATTGATGAAGAAGTATATGTCTGTCAGCCCCCTGGTTTTGAAAATCCATCATATCCTGACAGAGTATACAAACTGAAGAAAGCACTTTATGGTCTACATCAAGCCCCAAGAGCATGGTATGATACATTGTCTACCTATCTCTTAGAAAATGGGTTTGAAAGGGGAATAATTGACAAGACCCTGTTTATCAAAAGAAGAAAGAAGGACATCCTACTAGTTCAGATCTATGTGGATGACATCATCTTTGGATCCACAAAAGATCAGATGTGTAGAGACTTTGAAGAGTTGATGCACAAAAGCTTCAAAATGAGTTCAATGGGTGAACTTACTTTCTTCCTTGGGCTTCAAGTGAAACAACAGAAAGATGGGATCTTCATAAGTCAATCAAAGTATGTGAAAGACATCCTGGACAAATATGGTTTATCAGACTCAAAGCCGGCAAGTACACCTATGGAAACACACAAATAGATCACTGCTGATCTTGAGGGGGAGGATGTTGATGTCCATATTTATAGATCAATGATTGGATCTCTCATGTATCTCACAGCCTCAAGACCAGATATTATGTTTCCAGTGTGTGTTTGTGCCAGATTCCAAGTCAAGCCAAAGCAATCACATCTTCAAGCTGTTAAGAGGATTTTCAGATACTTAAGAGGGCAACCTAGATTAGGTCTTTGGTATCCGTATGAATCTTCTTTTGACTTGATTGCATATTCAGACAGTGACTTGGGTGGTGCTAATATGGATAGAAAGTCTACTTCAGGTGGATGTCAGCTTTTGGGTGCAAGACTAGTATCTTGGCAGTGTAAGAAGCAAACCACAGTGTCCTTATCAACAACAGAAGCTGAGTACATTGCTGCTGCAAGTTGCTGCTCTCAGGTTCTATGGATTCAGAATCAAATGCTGGACTATGGGGTAACCTTTCTTCACACTCCAATCTTCATTGATAATAGCAGTGCTATAAGCATTGTTAACAATCCAGTCAAGCACTCCAAAACAAAGCACATTGAGATCAGGTATCACTTTATTATAGACTATAATGAAAAGAAGCTTATTCAAGTTGCTAAAGTTCATACTGACAACCAGTTTGCTGATCTATTCACTAAAGCTTTTGATGTGGGAAGATTCACTTTCTTGGTCACAAGTGTGGGCATGATCAACTCTGAATGAGCTCATGTTTAAAAAGTGATTGTATACCTGTTATTTGGTTGTTTTTGGTATTACTAATCATCTTTCTCAGGAAGTATATTGCCTTGTTCAGACCAATACAAGCTTCAAGAGTGTAAGTATAGTTAATGTTGCCAGTGCAGTTTTAATACTGCCAGTGCAAAGTTACTACTTCAGGTTTCAGTTAATACTACTAGTTCGTTAATACTGCTAGTGGTTAATACTACTCTCAGTTAATACTGCTAGTTAGTTAATACTGCTAGTGGTTAATACTGCTCTCAGTTAATACTGCTAGTTAGTTAATACTGCTGGTGGTTAATACTGCTCTCAGTTAATACTGCTAGTTAGTTAATACTGCTAGTGGTTAATACTGCTCTCAGTTAATACTGCTAGTTAGTTAATACTGCTAGTGGTTAATACTGCTTCTTTCTCGAATCGTATAAATACCCTCTTTGCCCGCCTAAAAGCTCATAACGACTCTTTGAATACTATTCATCTTCTCTCTAACCTCTTTTCTCTCAAGCACCTACTGAGTTTCAGTGTTCATTATCCTCAAGCTCGATGGCATCAATGGCTTTTATTGACGAACATAACGAGATAGCAATGCTTCAAAAGCCTAAGCAGGCTGATGGATTTCATCAAATTGTCGACTTTCTCAAGTCCAGCCATATCGCATATGCTCTTACAGTGTCACCATCCATCTACATCGAGCACCAAAAGCAATTCTGGGCTAATGCCACCACTATTACTGAAAATGGTGTGCCAGTTATCAAGACCAGGGTGTGTGATAAACCCTTGACCGTTTCTGAAGAGGTAATTCGCATTAGTCTACGTCTAGATGATGCCTCAGGTATCTCATCTATCCCTAATGATGATCTGTTTTCAACTCTTACTAGAATGGGGTATGGAGGCCCATTGGGTGTTTTCAAGTTCTCAAAAGCTAAATTCTCACCCCAATGGCATTTCTTTGTCCATACCCTTATGCATTGTATTTCCAAAAAGACTACTGGATGGAGTGAGTTCAGTAGTACCATTGCTTATGCTTTGGTCTGCTTGGCCACTGCCAGAAAGTACAATTTTTTAAAAATGATTTTCAATGACCTTGTGTCAAACTTGGGAAACAAAAAGAGTTTTTATATGTACCTAAGATTTGTCCAGACATTTATAACCAATGAATTGACGGATATGCCTCAATTTGATGAGGTATATGTACCTAAAATCCCGAAAGGCAAGGTCTTTTCAAATATGAAGAGATCTCCATTGGACTCGGAAGGAGTTGACACCCCATTGTTATCTACAATGATGGTGGTGTCCCACAATCAAGAAGGTTTGGCTTCAGGGTCAAGGCCCTCATTAGACCATCCCACTGAAAGCCAATCCCAACCTTCAATCAGTATATCAATCCCTCAGTCCCTTCTTCAAAAACCAACTTCTCCAATCACCAATACTTACATCAGGAAAAAGGTAAAGAAGGCTCCTTCCCTTCTTGTACCTTCACCCACAAAGCCTTTAAGCCCTCTAATGGAGAATTCTCCATTAGAGAATATCTATAGGGAAACCATAGGGGTGTCTCCCAACCCCAAGGAGGTGCTCACTGAGGAGATGCATGAGCATATGGGTGAGAAGGCTGCCACTACTCTTGCTAGCACAGAGGAGGACAGTGGTAACATCAATAAGACCTCCCCCATGGCAACTTTGGGTGAGCAATCATCCAATGGTCCCAGGTGCCAAGAAACCAAGGGGGTGGAGGGTGCTTCTTCTAGGCAGAAGACTTCGACTACTAAAAGATCCCATGATCCTTCAAAAGGGGGTAACACTCCTGGAGAAGGTGAGGACAGATATGACTACAATGAATTGATGGAAACAATGGGCAACATTAATCTGGATGTCATCAAGCAAGGCAAAGACATAGAAGAAATGAAAATGGTAATTCTGTCTCAACAAGTACAGATTACCAAATTGAAGAAAATGGTGACAAGATTGGTGCAAAAGAAGAGGAGAAGGCAGTTTGTTTTGAAGAAGAGGACAAATGCTAATGATGCTTTCAACAAGGGGGAGAACCAAGAGGCTGAAGCAGAGAAGGAAAGTACATCTGGGATGGGATTTGATTTTGAGGGGGAGAAATCTGCAGAAACAGAAGCACAAGCAGCAGAAACAGATGAGGTTCAAGCAGCAGCAGTAACAGAACAGGTAGCAGCAGTAACAAGGCTATCTGTTGAAGAGTTGGAAATAGCAGAAACATTGGTAAAAGCCAAGAATGACACTCCTAAGGCTACTCAAAAGGCCAAGGGAGTGGTCATTAAAGAAGGAGGCATTTCAAAGAAAAGAAAAGAAAAGAAAGCAGTGAGACAAGTTTGAAGGATGTAAAGGGAAAGGGAAAGATGGTTGAACCTGAACAACCTTCAAAGAAGAAGAGTCAGATTGAGTTAGATGAAGAAGTGGCAAAGCAGCTTCAAGCAGAAATAGAAAAGGAGGAACAATTACAATCTGAAAAAGACAGGGAACTTGCACTAAATATGGCCAGAACACTCAATGAAGAGTATCAAAAGAACATGAAAGCAGCAGCTGAGGCCAAGAAAATAGCAGTCAAAGCATCAAAGCAAAGAATGCCATTCAAGAAGCAGAAAAGACAACCTTCTAAGACCTTTTTGGCTAATCAGGAAAGGAGAAAAATGATCAATTTCCTGAAAGGTTCAATTGGTGTCAAAGGAGAGATGTTTACTAATATGGCATACAGTCAAGTTGAGGAGCTCTATAAAAAGGAAATGGCTAAGCTTCAAGGGGACTCCTCTCAAAGGGAAGAGGCTGAAAGAAGGATGAAGGAGAGACATGATCTCAACATTCAACAACCATTCCCTGAGGAAGTCACTCCTACTAAAGAAAAGGCTGAAGACACTAAAGAAGAGAATGTTGGTATGGAAATGAAATCTGCAAAGAGAGTAAAGACCATAGCTTCCAAGAAACAGTCCAAGAAGCCAAGGGTTGAAGAAGTTGAAAAAGAGGCAGAACCTTCAGTTACACCTTCAGCAGAATCTGTGCAGAACCCAGAGCAGTCCAATAAGCAATATGATGAGCATGTGGGACTTTATATGACTTTAATAGAACCAGTACAGGCTGTTCCCATTTCTGTGAAAGCACCAGAAGTCATCTTTTGGGATATTCTGAGGGACAACAGAAAGGAGTACTTCAGACTCAAAAGAGTTGGTGATGTGTTTGAAGTCTACTCAACTTGGGGCAAAGTGATCAGAAGTTGTTCCAGGGATGACCTAGAAGAAATTCACAAGGTGGGAATAAAGCTTTATGAGCATGTTTTGAAAGGAACTGAAGAAAGTCTACTCAAGATTGCAATGGAATATCTTTGTATGATGTTTGAACCAGAAAATATGGTTTACAGGATAAAGGATCTACATCATGAGTATGGATTTAAGAAGATTGATAAGTGGATACTCTTTGAAAACTGTGGTGTATACATGATCACAATAGATAACTGTTATCATGAATACTACCTGGTGGACAAAGTATATGATCATAGCAAGGAAAAGCTGAATGGGATGCTGAAAGCTAAGCTAGTGTGTGCAAAGGAATCAGAAATGGCCAGAATTGTGGTAAGAAGGACAATCATTCAAAATCTGGGTCTGGATCCGAATTTGGGCAACTAAGCTGTAGTGTTGAAAGCATCTTGAAGATCATAATTAAAGAACTTGACTTCTCTTTCTAAAAGTCAAGTTAGGGGGAGATTGTTGGGCATTGAAGAATTGTTCAAGTATGGTTAATGCTGCTAGCACAACATGGTTACTACTTCTGAGAAAAGTTACTACTGCTGAGACAGATTAATACTGCTAACCAAGGTTAATACTGCTTGATGAAGTTACTACTGCTAAGCAAAGTTAGTACTGCTAGTAGTTAGTACTGCTGAACTTAATACTGCTCAGAGTGTTAATGCTGCTGTGTATTAATACTGCAATTACTTTCATGAAGATAGTGCTGCTTATGAGATGAAGACTTCGTATGGCAATGAAGACAGCTGTATTGATTGAAGATATTCATGGAAAGCTTGGAGATAACTATGGAAGAATATACTGAAGATCTTTTATATTTTGTAATTATCTTTTATCTTTAGTAAATGTATAGAATTAGTCTGAATAGTTTCATAGACAATATTCTGAGTTTTTGTTTTCATAGAGAGAATTAACCTCAAGGTTTAGAACCCTAGTTCTAGAGAAGTAGAATTCGTATTGGTGAACTTGTTCATCAATATTGAGGTTTTGTTTGAAAACTTGTAGCTTTAATCTTTCAATAAAGTTTACAAGTTTGTGATTTCTGATTCACTGTTTCATTGATTGTTGTATATTAAAGTGTTATTCCGCAACTTCTTTAATATTGTTTCTGAGTTCATTATTCTTGTTGAGAATTAGATCCTGACAGCTTTCAAATGTTGTTGAGCATCAATCATCATTTTATTCTTTGTACTTTCATTGCAAAATTGTTTATATTTGTTCATATAAACAAAATATCCAATTCTTTGATACCCTAACCATTTCATTTGATCTGATTGATACATTGTCAGATTCTCAAAACAATTCTCTTGATTTCATTTCATTCATTCAATATTCTTGTTTTGAGAGATCTTCATTGTTCAATTGCTCAAATCTCATTAGCATACATTTTGACAATGTCATCATATATTTTTGAGCTTAACTGCTAAAGTTAAATTGTTGAGCAACCATTCTTTATAGGACTTACATGGGATTCATGTGTGAGCTTATAAGAACTTCCATGGATTCACGTTTACCAGTGTTTCCTACCCAGGAAGTAATCCTAGAGTGATTGAGGGGTGAGGGGTCAAAATCAAAGAGTGGGGGAGATAACTCATCCGGTTGAGTTTTTCTCATTGCGTGGAGCGGAAAAATGTAAATGAGAGTTTGGTTAAAAGTGAGCAAAATGTTAAAAAGAAAGAGGGTGTGAGAACAGAGTTAAAAGAATATCAAAACTCTGCACCAACTACTTTCTAAGTCGGGCAGCCACAAAATCTGATTGGTTCACATTCTTTGGTGACCATCATTGAAAAAGGCAGTGAGCCCATGCCATCTCTTGCAATTACCCCACCAGCCACTCGTTTCTTTATTAACAAAGAAATGTTTCATTTTCTTTGGGGACGCAACATATCTGCTATCTAGTCTTCACTCGGAAGATTTAGATATTGAAAAAGAAGGAAAGTTGCCCCACCTTCGCACCTCTTTCATGCACATTGAGTCCGTGTAATATCTGTTGCTGTCTCAACAGTTTACACAATTTGAGCCTTATGAAACACAATCATTGTGCTAAATTCTTTCATACACAAGCACGAGCACACAGAAAATTTGTTTTTCTATCAGAACATTCATAGATAAACCTTGTGTTTTTCAATGATTGAATGGAAGTCCTGTGGAGTCATCATCAAACCAGCTCCTTAAATTGTACATTCGTTGTACACAGTAACTCTGTGTTACTGACAGGCACTCCTAACTGTTTCATTCGTTGAATCAGGGTTGCCAAGTTCATTATATCTGAATTTGAAAAGATTCGGGTATATACAGTTCATGATTCAGATACTCAGATCAACGGATGGAAAATGTCAAATTATCATAAAGGAGGAGATTGTTAATTGAATACAAAGGGGGGTGATCAAAGAGAATGTTGAAATTGAAAAGTTTTGATGATCATGAAGCTCACAATCATCAAAAAGGGGGAGATATCTACAAAGATCAATTTCAAAGTCATAAAGAAAGATGAAAGCTTGTTTGGATCAAGAAGATTCTAAATAATTTTGAAAGTTCAAGAAGAGATAATTCTGAAAGTTCAAGACAATTCAGATGCTTACTATGTTTCAGAAACAGATTCTGAAGGTGATTTCTGAAGAAAGATGATTCGAGAAAGTTTGTTTTTCTGAAGACTGATCAGAGATTACAGAGATGAAGATATAGTTTTCAAAGATCCCTAGAAGTTTCAAAGAAGTTTTCAAAGAAGTTTTCAAAGATTTAATTCAAGACATGTTGATTCTTAAAGATGCAATGTGAAAGACTTTTCAAGCTTATCTGAAGATTCTTCAAAGACTGAAAGACTGAAGATTGTTAAAAGCTTCAAAGTTTTAAAGATGTCAAAGATAAAAGTTGAAGAATCAAGCGCTGAAGACAAGTGTTAATTTTTTTTAAATCTTGAATACAAAGGGGGAGAATGTTAGTGCATTAATTGTATACAAGATTTAATTAGGAAAGTCTTGTAAAAAAGCCTTTGTAATAGAATAGTCAAAGGAAGTCAATGAAAGTCATATAGTGAAAAAGTCAACATTAGTATTAGAGGTGTTGAAGTACTTGAGAGTTTGTTCAAGTACTTGAGAGTTTGAGTGGATAGTTATTCAAGTTACTTGAGAGTTTCTTTGTCCATATAAATTGTTTGTATTCTTTGTAATCATGTAACACTAGTAAGAGCTTACATTGTAATATCAAGATTTACTTTCTCTCTCTACTCTCTCTAGAAATATACATTGTCACATCTTTGATTCTTGATTGAGAATGTTTGATTTGCTTGATAATTGAATCTGGGAATACAATTTCACTTCTTCATCTTAGGAGATTCAGGTAAAGAAGTCTATGGCCTGACAAAAGTATCAAGGATGTGGGGTATCAAAATAATAGGTTCATCACCCGACTTTTTAAAATTATAAAGATTTTCGGGTGCTTTCTTTAAAACATCCACATCTGATAGACCCAAGCCAGGTTTTGCCTTGTAAAATCTGGTATCTTTCTGATTATTTGTAAAAATTTTCAGTGTCTGTTCTGTTTGACCTTTCTTAAAGTTAAGATCTTCCAATTCCTTAATCTTGGTGTAAGCTTCAGTCCTGTCTTTCAAAACGATATCATACTGAAGTGTCAGTTCAAGATTCTATCCTTTAATGTTACTATTTCCTTTTGTAGTTCAGAAATCTTAATTTGAAGTTTTGATTTATCCAGTTTTAGAACATTTTTCTCTTCTTCTCTTTCTTCAACCAATGTCTTATAAATCAATGCTTTATCTTGATGTCCTTGAATGGTACTCTTTTGTTGTTTGAAATTTTCTTTCATTTTTAAAAATTCAGAGTTCATCAAGTTTAACTGGGACATCAAGTTCAGCACTTCTTCATTATCACAAAAAGAATCAGAGTTGTCAGATATAGAATTTACCTCGGAATCTGACTCTTCATTCAGATGTGCCATCAGATTGTAGTGCACCTGAGTCAGATTCACTTTCACTTCTTTCTCTTCTTCATCAAAGTACTCGAACTAGATCTCTTCCTCAACTTTAAGTGCTTTGCCTTTTTCCATTGCTTTAGCTAGCTGGGCTTTCTTGGCATAATACTCGTAGTTCTTGACCCGTTTCACTGGGCAGTCTCTGATGAAGTGGCCAGTCTTGCCACAATTGAAGCATTTATCTGACTTCTCTTTTTCTTTCTCTTCTCTTCTCTTTTCTCTTCTTTCTTCTCCTCTTCCTTCTCTTTCTCTTTCTCATATTTTCCTCTGTACTTGCTAGACTTGTATGAGTCATACTTCGGCTTGTTGTAGAACTTTTTCCTACCAAATCTCTTGTGAAAGCTCGAAGTCAACAGTGCAAGTTTTTGAGCAAACTCCGTCAGCTCATCATCCTCTGACTCTTCTTGGACCTCTTCATCCGAACTGTCTGAAGTCTCTATCAGGCTGGTCATTAGAGCTTTCTTCTTTGAACCCTTTGAAGAACCAGAACTTCCTTTGATCAATTTTCCCTTACCCTAAACTAAAAGTGCTAAGGAATCCTCAACCTTTTTTTCTTATCCTTGAGTTGATGCAATTCCTTATTCACAACAGCTTGTTCTTTCACTTTATCTTCGTGCTGGTTCAAGACACAGAACAAATCATTAAGTTTCTCCTCGTCCATATCCTTGTTGATTTGCATTTAGATTGTATAGACGTCCCATTCGGGTTGGAGATTCTTAATAAAATTGTAGTTGATCTTAGACTCAGACTTTTGCACTCCGTTCCTTCTAAGATCGTTCAAAATGATGTTGTATCGGTCATATGCTTCCCTTAGAGATTCCCCTTCCTTTGCCTTGAATCTCTCGTAGGCATTGATGCTTTGATTTCTCTTCGTCTTTATGGACTTAGCTGATCCCAAAAACTACTTTTCCAGCTCATCCCAGATATCCTTCGCTGATTCTCGGCTGTCAACCCTGTTGAAGATATCATTCGGAATGGCCATGATAAGGAAAGTCAAGGCTGTAGCATCTTTTTCAACCAACTCTCTGTCCACATCACTATACTGGATGGGGGTCTCTTGCCACAATTCGCTCATGAATTTCAGGATTTGTGTCTGTGGCTGGAATCCTGGCAACAGTAACATGAGGAAAGTGAGGACCATCTATAATAGAATTCATCAATTTCTTTTCTTGATTGTTCAAGAAATTGATCATCCTTTTTCGCCATTGAGGGTACTCGTTCGCTTGAAGGACCAGAGGCTTTGACTTTGAACCCATACTCATAAGATCACGAGACATAATTGCTGACTAGAGAAAGATAACTGATTGAAGGCTTGATACACAAGATCTCCCAAACAAATCAGAAAAAGTTGACTTGAAAAATCAAACTCAGACTACTACTTGGAAACAATCTCAGAAAAATTTTAAGTCTTGAACTCGCGGACTACTGAAACTCGCAAACCCTTGAAACTCGCAAATAACTATTCACTAAACTTCACGCTAAAAGCTTTATGCGCGTTTGTAGAACTCTCACACAACTATTAGCGTGTTTTGAGAAACTCACAGACAACGATGTGCGCGAAGTAGCTTCTCGCAGAGTACTTCGTGAGCATTTCGAACTTAGAAAATTTTGATCAAGAAAACTTCTTGCAAGTGAATACAAACTCGAAGATCACCCAAAACTCGCACGAGTCTTTGCGTGTTCCATACTTAGAGAATTTTTGACTAATATGAAACTCGCTAAATGTAAACTCGCAAGGTTGAGAAACTCGCAGAACCCTCGTGCGCGAACCACACTTAGAAAAATTTCACGAAGACAAAAACTCGTAGAATCCAAACTCGCAGGCTTTGCTATACGAGTATTATCTTCTCAAAAACACTCTATGCGCGAACCAGAACAAAACTCGCAGAAATCATGATTATCAACATTGTGCGTGTTCTTCAGGGCATGCGTGTTCTTGCTTAGCGCGAAGTGCGGATCTAGCGCGTTCTTCACTTATACTCACAGAATCGATCAAAAAGTTCAAATAACCTGCAAATTGATTCTCAACCTGAACCAATGTGATCGTAATGCAAAATAGAACACTTTCTTAATGCACTAAAACGACTAAAAACAAGAAATTACAGTGCAAATCATGGTTTTACAGTGTTCGTGAACTTTTTCAAGAAAAAACAAGAAAATGCAAAATTGAATCTGTTCTAGTGAATGATTAGAGAAATTATGTGAATACAAAGTGATCTATATCAATAATCGATCACTACTAAACCATCTTTACATTCAAAACACAGAAATCAATTACGAATTTGAGCTAATACAGAAAATTCAGAAACTGTGTGTGTGTTCTTGAATAATCCAAGAATTCGATCCAAGTAATGCAATCAATTCGTCTGAATTTGAATGGGTAGGCTCTGATACCAAATGTAAGTCCAAAATCAAGCCATATTCAATCAAAACAACACAAATCAGATCACAATGTAGAGAGAGAAACTAGAGAGAGAAATAGTCATATGTGTATTGATGTCAAATGATTTGCGTACAGTGCTCTAGTTACAAAGAACTCTCAAGACAAAAGACTATTTATATGTCACACAAACTCTCATAACAAAGGAACTCTCAAAGACTAAAAAGTCAAAGACAAATATTACAAAAGTCAAACACTTGATCTAAACATTACATTAACATTAGGAGATTAGAGCTTGAAGATGATTTACTTTCCAAAACTTTAGGGGGAGAATGTTAATGTATAAAAAGTGTTGGAAAGTAAATAACATTTAAATAGTTTTGTAAATTGTAATTGTAAAGGGATTAATTGTAAAGGGCTTGTGCTTAATGATGTAATTAGGTGGTAGGTAGGTTATGTTGGACTATAAATAGGAGTGTTAAGCATGTAATTCATTTCATAATTCAATATTACAAAATGTAGTTCCTAAAGTTCTCTCTCTCTCTCTCTAGATTAGGTTTTCATTTTCTAATAAACAATAAAGTCCTTCTCCTATCCTACCTAATCAATCTCATACATGAATGCCTAGATCTCGGACCTAACAGAGGAGGTGATTAAATGCTCAAATCTTGAATCCCTAGTTGATGCACTCAACTTCTAGCAATAAATATGGTAGATTTGGTTGGTGGAACCTTAATTTTCGGATGATTGAATGAGGAGAGTTGAGAGAGAGTAGAAATGAAGGTAGATGAGAAATAAATGAGAAAAAGGGGAAGAAACCCGTCTAAGAATCATCAGGGCAATCCCGCGGCTTTGGCCGCGACATGAGGCCGTGGCATAGCCCGCGTGTGCCATAGAGACTGAAGACCTCCAGAAGGTTACGTAGCTTATGCCACGACTTCCAAGCCACGGGGTATCCCGTGCAAGCCTCTGTGTTTCACCACCAAACCCAAATCTAAGCATTCAAACTTGGCTCAAAAGCACGATGCTAACGACTAACGGTAAACGCAAGATAACTAATATTAAACAATAATGAAGGCTAGAAGTCTTAACGATAGAATTTATACAACGAAAATTCGGGGCGTTACAATCCTCCCAACTTGGGAATGATTTCGTCCTCGAAATCCTAATTACTCTAAAAGATGAGGATATCTTTTCTTCATATCTTCCTCGGCTTCCCACGTCACATTGGCCCCACGATGATGCCTCCAACACACCTTGACCATAGTGACCTCTTTATGATGCAATTTCTTAGACTTATTTTCTAAGATAGCGTCGGGTTCCTCCACATATCGGTTACCCTCGTCCACTCTTATCTCGGAAAAAGGAATGACGCTTTCTTCTTTCGCCAAACACTTCCGAAGGTAACGGATATGGAATGTGTTGTGGATCCCTCTCATCTCCGATGGTAGTTCTAGTTGGTAGGATTGCAAACCCACCTGCTTAATCAGTTTGAAAGGTCTAAGGAAACGGGGACTCAGCTTCCCACGCTTTCCGAACCTGATAATGCCCTTCCATGGTGACACTTTAAGCATCATGCAATCGCCCATATGAAACTCCATCGGCTGCCTCTTCTTATTGGCATAACTCTTCTGCCGATCTTAAGCCGCTTTCAACCGTTCTCGAATATCTTTAACCTTAACGGCCGTCTCTTGCACAATTTCGGGTCCGGTGAATTGCTTTTCTCCCGCTTCCAGCCAACAGACGGGAGTTTGGCCCTTCCGCCCGTACAACGCCTTAAATGGTGCCATTCTGATACTCGAGTGGTAGCTATTGTTGTAAGCAAACTCCACCAAAGGTAGGCGAGAGTCCCAACTACCCCCAAAATCGATGACACAAGACCTTAGCATGTCTTCAAGCATTTGGATCGTTCTCTCGCTTTGACCGTCGGTTTGTGGATGGTAAGCCATACTTAACTTTACTCGCGTACCAAGCTCCTTCTGAAATCCATCCCAAAAATTAGAAGTGAATCGACTGTCACTATCCGACACGATCGATAAAGGTACCCCATGCCTCGAAACCACTTCATCAATGTAGAGTTTTGCTAACTTGTCCATCGGTAAGGTTTCACGCATAGCCAAAAAGTGAGCGCTCTTAGTCAATCGATCAACTATTACCCAAATGGTATCGTGACCTCGAAGAGTTTTAGGTAGATTCGTCACAAAGTCCATGGTAATATATTCCCACTTCCACTTGAGGATCTCTAAGGACTGAAGACTCCCATACGGTCGTTGATGTTCAGCCTTCACTTGTAAGCACGTCATGCAACGCTCCACGTAACGCGCCACATCAAGTTTCATTACCGGCCACCAATAATGCAACTTCAAGTCCTGGTACATCTTTGTACTTCCCGGATGAATGGAATACTTGGACTTGTGGGCATCCTCAAGAAGTAATTCCCGGTTGCCCCCGACTATGGGCACCCATACACAACCGTTGAACAATTTTACCCCACGGCTATCTTCCGTTAAGAGCAAACGTTGCTTTGTCATAACTTCGTCCTTAAGATTTTCTTCCAACAAGGCTTCCACTTGAGATGTCTTGATCTTCTCAACAAGACTTGACAGTAGCTCTATTCTCGAAAGGGTATCCCGTATACTTCCGCTATAGTCCTTCCGACTTAACCCATCGACCACTACGTTCGCCTTATCGGGATGGTAAAATAACTCACAATCGTAATCCTTGAGCAACTCGAGCCACCGCCTTTGCCTCATATTTAAATATTTTTGATCAAAGACATACTTTAGGCTTTTATGGTCCGTGTAGAGTGTAATTTTGTGCCATAGAGTTAATGCCGCCAAAGCTTCAAGGCGAACACTACTGCCGCCAACTCCAAATCATGCGTAGGATAATTCTTCTCGTGAATTTTGAGTTGTCTCGAGGTGTAAGCGATCACCTTGCCTCTTTGAATCAACACGCATCCTAATCCCATTTTTGAAGCGTCGCTATAGACCACGAAGTCTTCGGACCCTTCAGGTAGCGATAGAATTGGGGCTTCACACAATTTATTTTGTAAGATCCGGAACGCCTTCTCTTGTGTTTCGGTCCAAACGAACTTCACATTCTTCTGAGTTAAAGCTGTCAAGGAAGAAGCAATTTTCGTGAAGTCTTGAATAAACCTCCGATAATATCCCGCCAAACCCAAGAAGCTTCAGATTTCGGACGAACTCTTAGGAGTAGGGGTGTACAGAAAATCGTCAACCCGTGAAACCCGACCAACCCAACCCGCTTCCAACCCAATTAAACCCAACCCACGAAATCGTGAAACCGCGAAACCGTAAACCGCGAAACCGCTAATTAGAAGGGTTGAAATTGGGTTAGGAAAACTCAACCCAACCCAAACCGCTAACCCGCCGCTATTTTTTTTTTCCTAAAATTATATTTTTTATAATGTAAGACTTATAAATTTTAACTTTAAGACTTATGGATTTTAATTTATATTTGGATGATTATAATAATTAGGGTTGTAAACGAACCGAACGTTCAGTGAACCGTTTGTGAACCGTTCAGTGGGAAGTTCGTTTATGTACATGAACACATTTTTTTGTTCGTTTAATTAAATAAACGAACAAGAACAATGGTCTCGTTTGTTCATTTATGTTCGTGAACGTTCGTTCATTTATGTTCGTTCGTTTGCATTCGTTTATGTTTTCATTTTGTTATGTTATTTTTTAGGAACGGAATGATGAGTAATGGTGGTTGTTTTTTGTTCATTTATGTTCGTTCGTTTATGTTCATTTAAATTTATTTATTTCGTTCGTTTATGTTTGTTTAAGTACATTTATGTTCGTTTAAGTCCATTCATGTTCGTTCGTTTATGTTCGTTTAGATCTCTTAACGAACGAACACGAACAAAAACATTTTCTTAATGAGTGAACATGAACACAAAAAATTCCGTTCGTTTACCATTCGTGTTCGTTCATTTATTCGGTTAAGTTAAACAAACGAACACGAACAAGCATCCGTTCGTGTTCGTTCAATTCGTTTACATCCCTAATTGTAATAACTAATAACTTTGTTGAGAATACTTTTAGTATTATCGTATTTCAATCGGCAAATTTATGTATATTACTAACCCGCTAACCCAACCCAACCCAACCCGCCATAACCCACAAGGGTTGGGTTATATTTTTGAATGGGTTGGGTTGGGTTGAGATTTTCCAAACCGCCATAATTGGGTTGGGTTGTAAAAACGTTCCAACCCGCCTAACCCAACCCGCGCACACCCCTACTTAGGAGGTTCCCAATTCATCATGGCTTCAATTTTTGAGGGGTCCACTTTCACCCTGTCTCGGGTGATAATGTGACCCAGGAATTGAACCTCTTCTAGGCTCTAGCTAGAAGTCGCACTTGGAGAAATTGGCATACAATCTCTCCTTTCTCAACACTTCTAGAACTTCATGAAGGTGCTGCTCATGTTCCAACTTGCTCTTGGAATATACGAGTATGTCATCAATGAATACGATGACCGACTTGCCAAGGAATGGTCGGCACACCCTATTCATCAAATCCATAAACACCGCTGGTGCGTTCATTAGTCCAAACGACATTACAAGGAATTCGTAATGGCCGTAACACGTTCTAAAGGCCGTCTTCGAAACGTCTTCTCCCCTCACCTTCACTTGGTGGTAACCCGAACGCAAGTCGATCTTGGAGAAACACCTCGCTCCTTGGAGTTGATCGAACAGGCCGTCTATCCTCGGAAGCGGGTACTTGTTCTTCACAGTTGCTTTGTTTAACTCGCGGTAATCGATGCACATTCTCATTGTGCCATCCTTCTTCTTGACAAACAAGACCGGAGCTCCCCAAGGCGACGAGCTCGGTCTTATTAAACCCTTCTCCAAAAGCTCTTGGAGTTGAACCATCATCTCTTGCATCTCCGATGGTGCCAATCGGTAAGGGGCTCTAGCAATAGGAGTCGCTCCCGGCACAAGATCAATCCAAAACTACACTTGACGATCGGGTGGTAACCCGGACAAGTCATTCGGAAAGACGTCGGGAAACTCACGCACTATCTTCACATCTTCAAGCTTTAACTTCTCGAGCTTGGCATCGATTACGAAGGCTAGGATGATTGCGCGCCTTATCCATGGTGATGATTGCCACATCACCTTAGCCATGGTGATGATTGCCACATCACCTTTCCTCTTCTCACCATAAATCACAACAACTTCACCACCGGGATTGGGAAGTCGGATTAGTTTCTTGGAGCATACGATCTCGGCATGATTGTTCGCCAACCAATCCATGCCGACCACCACATCAAAACCTCCTATAATCATCGGCATGAAATCGATCGGGAATTATCTCCTTTCGATTCCAAGAATACACTTCCTCAGAACATCGCGGATTAGGACTTGACTACCATTCTCTATCTCTACCACTAACGCATTCTCTAGACTAATAGTGGGCATGGCAAGCTTTTGACGAAACAACTCAGATATAAAAAAGAAACTGGCACCCGAATCGAACAATACACGAGTAGGTACGGAGTTTAGAAGAAACGTACCCGATACCACATTGGTGGATGCCTTGGCCTCCTCGTCCGTCATCTAAAAATCTCGACCAGGAACCCTAGATGGGTTCTCTCTCTTCTCCGGCGCGCTACCCGTCTTGAGCTTCGGGTAATCCTTCTTCATATGCCCCGGTGCCTTGCACTCGAAGCAGTAAGCCCTCTGATCGGGCAATCTCGGGTGGCGTGATCAGACTTACCACACTTGGAACAAGGTTGAGGAGTGAGGTTACAGTTACCATGGTGCTTGATTCGGCACTTCTGGAACCATCTAGCTTTTTGGTAATTGTTGAAGCTTCGATTTCTGACAAAAGGTCGAGTCCTCTTAGGAGGTACAAAATTGCTTTCCCACTTTCTCTTGTCTCCGACCACCACCGCTTTCTCCGGTTTACCCCTCGTATAAACCTCTTCCATAAACTGGGCTTTCTCTATCGTCTCGCAAAGATTAGAAGCCTTCGAGTTGCTTACCATGGACATCATGTCCGCCGGTAGGCCCTTAAGGTAGGCCTTGATCTTCTCTTTTTCCGTTGGGGCCACTTGCCCCACTAATCCCAGTTTCTCCATAAATTGACGGATATACTCCCTCACCATCAAGTTTATTTTCTCAAGAGCTCGAAACTCGGCTTCGATGCGGTCCAAAGACCTCTTACTGCAGTATTCATCTAGCACCTTCTTCTTGAACTCGACCTAAGACAACTGAGCCAGAATAGTAGGGAGAGGGTGTATTGGGTGACGTTCCACCAAGTGAGAGACGTGTCTCTGAGCATTTGAGAACCAAACCTCACCTTCTGATTATCCTCACACTTAGATGAGCCAAAGTCTTGCTCGATTCCTTGAATCCATTTTATGCACGCTACCAGATCTTCGGAACCAGAGAATTCCGGGGGTCTACAACACAGAAAGGTCTTGTACGAGCAAGCTCTCTTGCCTTGCCTCGCCTCAACAGTTATTAGCTCCTCAGTTAGGATCTCATGACCCGTACCACCGGATCCAATCACCTCAATAT
The DNA here is from genome assembly GCA_954870635.1 of Arctium minus. Lineage (NCBI taxonomy): Eukaryota > Viridiplantae > Streptophyta > Magnoliopsida > Asterales > Asteraceae > Arctium > Arctium minus. The sequence goes on along the minus strand of OX941084.1, from coordinate 103,368,329 downwards.
TCTCCGCAATCGTCTCATTCCTCCAATTGCTCACATCACGATCCTCGATCACTTTCAGAATAAACTCTTGCTTCATGGCCATAACTTCATTCATCACCAACATCATACTAACCATCATCTCAGATTGGGGAGTAACCACCCGAATGACTGGGTGGGACGGAACCAGGTCTACTTCCGGAATGACCTCAGGCCTTCCGCCTAGCATTGGTTGAACAGATGGGCGTACAATGACCTCAACCCTACCCGGTTGATCAGAAGTTGAGGCTGACGCCTCGACACCATCTACACGTGTACGCGGTCTACCACGCGTACTCACCATATTGATCTGCTACACTGGACAGAGAAGGAAATAAGAGAGAGGTAGGATTAAACATGAAGGAAAACGTACTACCACATTACCAATTGTCATAGTAACGACACTTCACGCACACTTACGTAAAACATCCTCATAATAACATTAGCTAAGTGAGATTTTGAACATATAATACATAAAAGTTCTCGTTACCATCGTCACAACACTTAATAAACATAATTTCCATCGACTCTAAGATCAACCCATCTTAGAAGCTCTACCCAAACTCGCAAATCATCGCTTAACGTACTCAGTCTAAGTCTAGACATCTTACATTCATGCCTAATTCACTTAAACTAGAGTTCTGATACAAATTTGTAACACCCTAAAATTTAGAGTAATTTAAAAACATAAAATTTGGCAATATGACGATGTATTTGGAATAAACCACCCAAAAGGGGAAATGTATAAGCATTTACAAAACCTGCTAACGGATATGGAAATCAACAACAAACTAATCTAAACATGTACTATCTAGATTACATCGGTTGTCAACCCACAATCACCAAAATAAGGAACTCAATTAAATGCCCAAAACACCAATTGTCTAATCATCTTAAAAATGCCTCAAGCCCACGCTCGACACTCAGACCTTTAGCAACCCACCGCTAAAGGAACATGTTATACACATCATTTGAGAAAAAGTGTTAGGCTTAAAGCCTAGTGAGAACATACAGTTTATAATCCAAGTAAATAAAAACGGTTACAACGAAATGAACCTTTTCAAACAAGTTGAGTTTACAGTTTGAAATACTAAACGTTAAAGAACCTTTCGGTCCAAAAATTACATCTTGCAATGACAGGGGAGACCCGATTTACCAAGGATTGTAGAGGAATACAAAAGTAAGCCACAATCCGTGTTATGAGCTAAATACTTGGAAACCATGGCCACGAACAACGCCGATTCGTACTAAGATGTGGGGAGGGCACATGAGGAATCTATGTCATACTCATTTACTAGGATTACATTACGATCCATGGCTAGTAACCGGTCCCACATAACCGTACCAAGTGGCCTCCGAGGATCCAATATCTGAACTAGCTACAAGGGGGAAAATACATCCCAAACATAAGCCGACTCAATACCTATGGATCCACTAGTAATAGTATAGACTTGTCACAATTTATTTGTGACCAACTATAGTTAAACATATAGTCCTCAATACCATTTACTCTCAAATATGCATTTCCATGTTTAACTGTTGATAAGAATGAAAATCATAAAATAAGATTATATACATTCTTTCAAGTACCTCACCAAAAACATGCAAGTAGTACTTTATTTTACTACATATCAAATGGAACCCTTCCTTTTAGCAAAATATAGCAAGAACCCTAAAATCTCCCAAAACCCCATTTTTAGGTTAACATCTTATAAACCACATAATGTAAACAAGGAGATGATAATATGTTTAAAAATCTAGTTTTGATGTGTATAAAGTTTTAAAGAAAAGAGATATGAACTTACCAAGTGAGTTTTTGAAGAAAACCCAAAACCCTAGCTTAACCTCTTGGAGAAGATGACAATGGAGGAGGTGATTAAATGCTCAAATCTTGAATCCCTAGTTGATGCACTCAACTTCTAGCAATAAATATGGTAGATTTGGTTGGTGGAACCTTAATTTTCGGATGACTGAATGAGGAGAGTTGAGAGAGAGTAGAAATGAAGGTAGATGAGAAATAAATGAGAAAAAGGGGAAGAAAACCTTCTAAGAATCATCAGGGCAATCCCGCGGTTTTGGCCGCGACATGAGGCCGCGGCGTAGCCCGTGCATGCCATAGAGACTGAAGACCTCCAGAAGGTTATGAGGCTTAGGCTGCAGCTTCCAAGCCGCGGGGTATCCTGCGCAAGCCTCTGTGTTTCACCACCAAACCCAAATCTAAGCATTCAAACTTGGCTCAAAAGCACGGTGCTAACGACTAACGGTAAACGCAAGATAACTAATATTAAACAATAATGAAGGCTAGAAGTCTTAACGATATAATTTATACAACAAAAATTCGGGGCGTTACAATACATGCACAAATGATTTATGTTCCTTCTTCTCATCTGAGGAACCTTTCACTCTCCAAATCCACTTTTCTTTACCATTTGTCCTTTTATGTGTACCTGAACCATCAACAAGTTTATCATAGAAAAGGTTAGAAGGACGAATCTGATCTTTATGATTAGAAGTATGATTATTGTTAAGTCTGATTTTATAGTAATCATTGTATTTATAGGCTTGGTCATATACTGTGCTTAGTTAGTTTTATCTGTTGTATTAGCCAAGGGTATTTAAGTCCCTTTGGGCTTTGGTTGTTGTAAGTTTTCACGCACATTCAATACAAGTTCTACTTTGCGCTTAACTCTCTCTCTACTTTCTCTCTCTAAGATTTAGAGGATTCTTGGATTATCAATTGGTATCAGAGCCAATCTAAATCTTAGAGATTTGAGAGAATCGTTTTTCGTATTCTGAATTTGTGAATTAATCTGAAAATTTGATCGATTTTCTTGAATTTTTCAAGAAAATCTCGTTTTTGGATTTTTCATCAAATTTGATCTGTTTTCTGAAAATGTTTGCTTGAAAATTGGTTTGTTGGATTCTATTTTAATTGTAAAACATATTTGATTCACATCATTTTTCAACAAAAATCAAGTTTGGTTGTTCGATTTTGTGATTTTTCGAGTTTTTGGAAAATCGTTTTTTTTGCGTTATGTTGTTTTTCAAATTCTCGATTTTTGTGGTTTTTAATCGAATTTGTTGTTTGGAATTTGTTAGAAACTGTTTTTCGAACATATCTGTGGAAGAAATTGTTTTTAATTTCTAATCTATAATCGAATTTAGTGTTTTTTTTCCTTGATTTTCAGCGGTTTGGCCAGATTCAAAGTTTGCGCGAGTTCATCCTGATTTGCACGAGTTCATAATCTTTGCGCCAGTTCATCTTGTCAAGTTCAGGGATCATCGAGCAAAGTTAAAGTTTTTGCCAGAAGTTCTTCACGCAAAGTCTAGTTTGCGCTACCTGTGTATTACGCAAATCTAAGTTTGCGTCACCTTCTGCTCACGCAAACCCAATTTGTGCCATTAACTTCTCACGCAAAGTCAATTTTGCGTTATCTTCTACTCAAGTAAAAGTGAAAGTTCTCGTCTTCAGTTCATCATGCAAACTCAAGTTTGTGTTTCCAACTGCTCGCGAAAATCATAGTTTGTGTTTCCAACTGCTCGCGAAAATCTCCTGCGTCATCTGTTCATCAAGAAAACTCAAGTTTGCGCCATCAGTGCTTAGCGCAAATCATATTTTGCGCCATATACAGCTCACACAAAGTTTGGTTTGCGTCTTTAACGCCTCACGCAAAGTTTGTTTGCGCCATCAACTGCTCACGCAAATCTCATTTGCGCTACATACTCTCACACAAACCTCTAGTTTGCGCCAGTTCTGTCAAGACTTAGAATTTTTTCTATTTTTCTGAAGATATGGATTCTGCAAAGTTTGCTTATCAAGCTCAATTCTACAAAAACGATCTCATGATGTCATTGGGTACAGAAAATCGTCCTCCGATTCTGATTGATGAAAACGAGTTTACTCAGTGGCATGATAGGTTTCTGAATTTTATCGAGCGTCAAAAGAACGGAAATGACATGATGAATATTCTATCTGAAGGACCTTTTGAAAAACCCATTCTGGCTTCTGGATTATATAAGCCTACCAAAGAATATACACCCGATGAGTTATCGAAATATCAAGCCGATCGTGATATAAAGGCAAATCTGATGCTAGCTTTGCCAAACTCTATCTACAACAGGATTGATTGTTTCAAAAATCATCCTAATCTTATGTGGCAACAGCTAGAAAAGATTATGCTTGGATCTTCAGTTGCAACTCAACTTCGGCATACGCGCTACATGAACAACTTTGAAGAATTCAAAGCCAAGGATGGGGAGTCACTGAAAAGTGTTTATGACAAATTCTATGCCGTGATAAATGATTTGAGAAAGATAAAAGTGGAAAAGACTAAGCTTGAGACAAATCTGAAATTCCTCAATGCACTTCAACCAGAATGGAATAAATCTTGCCATCGCTTGAGGAATGATGTCAGAATTTCTACCATGCAAATCCAAGAGATGTTTGAGATCTTGCTGTCAGATGAGTGCATAGTCATAGAGAAAAAGGCCAAACTTGAAAAGAAAAACAAGAAATCAGTGGACCCAGTTGTACTTCTAACGAGTCATCTAGCTGAACAAGCATTGTCTGATAATGCTTATGACGGGGCCATGATGATGATGGCGAGGCTCTTCAGAAAGCAATGATCCTTCTCTCACAACATTATCAGAAAAAGTTCCAACCTCGGTTGGGTTCCAACAATCTTCACTTCACTTATGGGTCTAAAGCCAAAGTGCCCGAGCCAAAGACAGTTGCTGCATGTTACAACTGTGGTAAGCCGGGTCACATAGCTAAGGAGTATAGAGTGAAGAAGGTTTGGGATTCGGCATACTATCGGAAGAAAATGGAACTTGCCGAGAAAAGAGAGAACGAAACAACTTTGCTCGTAGAAGAGGAGTACTGGCTTGATCACTCCGATGATGAAACTGACAATGTGGAAATTGCTCAAATGTGCTTAATCGGAGATGATCAGTCAGATGATGATGATGATACTGATGAAGATGAGGTAATTTATGAGTTTGATTACAACTTTATTTCTTCTCAGATGACCATTATTATAACTGCTTTATCTGATCTTCGCTCGAAGTTAATATCTGAAAAGAATTTAAATTCAGAAAAGTCAGATTTGATTGACAAATTGAAAATTTCTTTGAAAGATGAAAAATCTATTTTGGTTCATACTAAAGAAATCTTTCAAAAGAAATTGGATGATTTGGAAAATTCAAATAAGACTTATCTTGAGTGTTTGACTGAAATGACCAAATTAAAAGATGATTTTTCGGATAAAATAAATAAGTTAGAAGAAAAGTTATATCGAAGGAATCAATCTGAGCAAACAATTTTCTTGAATAAACCAAGGAGTGATGAGGCTTTAAAAGAAAAATGGGGACTTGGTTTTGAAAATCCACATTGTTTAAACAATGCGATAGAAAAATCCCCAACTTTATATAAATACGATTATCTAACACTTGCTCAATATGCTTCTCAATTTAAAATTGATTGGATGAATGAAAAGCAAGTATTAGAAATCGAAAATGAGAAAAGGATGAATAATAAGAAAAAGGAAATTTCTTTTGTTTATACAATCGAAAATGCCAAATATTTTCCTGATAAATCAAAGAAGGGCAGAAAAGGTTTAAATGACATATCTCCCATTAAGTCTTCAGTATCTGATGATTTTGTTGATTTATATGCTACTAAATCTGATAAGGAAAATATCTCTCCAATATTTTATGATTCTAAGAGATATACTCCTCCATTAGTTTTAGAAGGCAAAATCATTGATCTTGAAGATAAAATGGAAGATCAAAATATTTTAAAAGAAATTGAATCTGATGTTATTCTTTCTTTCATGACGTCAAGTCTTGAAGAACATTTATTTTTCCAAAATCAAGATTCTGTTTCTGGCCATTCTTCTGTTTTTCAAGAAAACAAAAAGGAATTTCCAAAATCTGAAAACCTTTCTCAAAATTTTTCTGACTCCGAGGTTAATTCAGATTTATTGCTTGATCAGTTGGGTGCCTTAGGTAAAATTGTTTCTTCTGATACCAATATTAAAACGAAAACTCTTGATGATTCCTTTACGCTCAATGATGATTATTATAAACCAAAGCGTAAAAGAAGACGGTCAAAGAAGTCAAAGAAACAAGATCAAGTTATTTCTGACAGTTCTAATTCTTCTGATTCGATGATTTCAGATAGGACTCTAAGCACTCATTCAAAGCAGATATGGAGGGTGAAGCGGACGTCGGATGAATCTCAGACTGATGAGGATAGATGTGTAGACAAATTATATAAAAGTGATTCAGTTGCTGTGTGTAATAAAATTTCAAAATACTCAATAAAGCAAATGATTCAAATTTCAAAATATGTCTCATATTCTTCTTCTGGTTCAAGTTCAGATGATTATGCTTCGTCCTCTACTGATGATTCTGTTCATTCTTGTGATTATCTTTATCATGCTTTCAATGTTAAAACTAACAAGTATTTCCCCACAAGAACTACAACTAACTTTCATGGACCCAAATTCAAGTGGGTTCCAAAATCAAAGTTTGTTTCTGAGTTGCAGGCATCTCATGTCAAGGGGGAGTAAAAGAACTATGGCTTCTAAGTACTTCAGCTTAGAACCCGTACTTAAATGGTCTTCGACTTCTAAACATGTCAGTTTATGACTCGTTCTTCAAAGATTCTAGCTTCTGACTAATGAGAAACTGTGAGTACATCTACTTTATTCCACTGCATTTTTCTCTGATAATGATGTTGTTCCAGTTTTCTCTATTTTTTCAAGAATCTGAGCATGTTCAACCCAAAATTTTTCATATGAGACACAAATTTATTACACATTATGTGGAAGAAGGTATTATTGAATTATATTTTGTTTCAACTAAATATAAACTTGCCGATTTTATTTTAACAACTATTTCTATTTTCAAACTCGGCATGTTGAATTTAAAAGTTTAAATCTTTACAAATTTTATTCTATAAAGTAAAAGATTTACAGGTTTTCTTTCTTTTGAATAAAATGTGTGTCAAGGATAAATTTTCAAGTTGCTTTGTTTATATTGAAGTTTTATATGTTCAACTTTCAAGTCTTTTAAAAGTCGAAAAGTCAGCAATATGTTTGTAGCTTTTGCATTCTGCTTTAATGATATGTGATTCGGAATATTTATAGTTTACAAATGCTTAGAAATCCTAAAAAGTCTGAATTATGGATCGTAATGAAAATATGGGCTAAGCACTTAGATGTAAAACTGAATGATTGAGATGAAAATTATATATAAAATTCAGAAATCTCTAAGTTTAAAAGTTTGTGCCTGTGACCTTTCTGGTTTGGGAAAGTAAGTTCTGTGGGATGCTTGTCATCTGGTCCCCTAAGGTCAATTGATCTGGGAGTGATCGAACCCAAATCCTGCAATAGAATCAGATCAAAAGTCATGTTCTAATGGTATGAATGGGTTTAGTATGTGTCGATGTAGCCTTTCTGATCTGGGAGAGTAAGTTCCAAGGGGTGCTTGACACCTAGTCCCCTAAGGCCAACTGGTCTGGGAGCGGCTGACCCAAATCATGCAATAGGGTCAGATAGAAAGTTACATTTCCGACATATTCTTTACTTACCGAACTTTTTGATTAAAAGATGCCATAGTGCACAAGCTTAAAAGATGCCAAAGAGTACACTCATGTGAAGATGCATATGTGCACAATGCTAAAAGATGCCAATGAGCACACATCTCATGATACTTGGTGATATGTTTGAGTTGAAATATACCTATAAATTTGTGAAAATCTTAAATTTTGATGGCTTAGTGTGAGTACATGCAATGTTCTCTATTATATTTTTAGAATTGCATTTTCTTGAAGATAATCAAAGTTCGCATGCTAGCACACTGAATAGATTGATGAAAGTTTTTGAATCTGAACATGTTTTAACTTGATATGCAATGAAACTTGTATTTGTATCCAACAACATATATTTGATTTCATTTGATGGATAAATCTATGATATTTTTCTAAATAGAGTTTAATTTGTTTAGTGTTTAAAGTTTTATATGTTTAGTTGTTTCAAAATACATATTCAGTATATTTTTCTTTCTACGTTGATATTTCAATTTTTGTGTTCTCATATATATATATATATATATATATTTGTAAATGGGTTTGTGCATTATTCAAGGGGGAGTGAATAAGTAGAATTTTTCTGAAAAGATCATATCTGTTTTCGAGGGGGAGTATCTGATTCTCTATGTGAATGCTAACTTGAATTGTCATATTTAGTGCATTTATGTAGGGGGAGTCAAAGAGCTTAACAGGTGAAATTTTTCTGAGTTTAAGTCAGCTTTGCGCCAACAGTTGGTAGCGCAAACCTCACTTTGTGCCACCTTCGTCTAGCGCAAAACTCTCTTTACGCCACCAACGTGTAGCGCAAACCGTCCCTCTTTTATTCTCCTTTATTCTCCTTTATTCTGATTTGCAGATCTTAAGCTGTCTCGTTTCCATCATTTGCATGACCAAGTTGATCCAGATCATCAAGGTCATGAGGGGGAGAAGTTAAGGAGACAAAGAGATAAAATGTTTATCTGCAGATCAAGATTCACTCAAGATTCTATATTCTCTCAGCTATATCAATTCTTTTGCTGTTCCTGCTCCGACCACTACAGTTCATTCAAGTTCATTTAAAAAGAGGTGTGTCGTCCAGAGCACAAGCTGATGAACCGATTGTTCTTTCAAGATAAGTACAAACAAGTCCAGTCTTGTCAAGGAAGCAAAGACAAATCAATTTGAAAGATGCTGAGAAGAATTTTTTTTAGTCAAAGAAGCTTCTTCGATAAGTCGCTTAGATGGTCCATGTTGATATAGAAGATGGATATTGAAGACCACAGCGCCAATGATTACTAAGGGGGAGATTGTTAAGTCTGATTTTATAGTAATCATTGTATTTATAGTCTTGGTCTTATACTGTGCTTAGTTAGTTTTATCTGTTGTATTAGCCAAGGGTATTTAAGTCCCTTTGGGCTTTGGTTGTTGTAAGTTTTCACGCACATTCAATACAATTTCTACTTTGCGCTTAACTCTCTCTCTCTACTTTCTCTCTCTAAGATTTAGAGGATTCTTGGATTATCAATTATTGAAAGTCCAAGATCTCTAAATCTTTAGAGAGAGAAAGTAGAGAGAGAAAGTAGGAGCGCCAAATGTAATCAGATATATTCAAAGTAAGTGTCAAAGTTACAAGAACAAAGGTCTAAGGGGACTTAAATACCCCTAGCCTTAACAAAACAGATTACATCATTAAGAACAATCTAGACTAGGAAATAAATACAATGATTACTATAAAAACAGATCTAACAATCTCCCCCTTAGTAATCATTGGCGCCGTGGTCTTCAAAAACAATCTTCTAAAACAGCATAGACCAACTAGGCGACTTTGGAGAATCACTGACGCTCTTCTCTTTGACGAAGTCTATTCAGACCAATTAAAACTTCTAAGCGTAGTAGAGTGGAGCGGAAATTCAATCTATCTTGAATTGTATTTAATGTCTTCTGGAGAAGTCGAATTTCATCATTATCAACTAGAAACGCATTACATCTTGTTTCCAAAAATCTTCTTTTAGCCTCCTTCAGATGTTGCTCCAACTGAAGCTTGATCACTTTCAAAGTTCCATCAGAGTAATGAGCAATTTCTTCAAATCTGAGAAAGCATTTTTCATTTGAGCCATTCTTGTACACAACTCCATATGGATCTTCAACTATGGTGAGAAGAGGATAAGACTCTAAGTTTGGCAAGCTTCGGTTGGGCCTTTGAAGATTAACAACCGGCTGAAAACTTTCAATGGCCATCTGGAAATCAAAAACTCGGAAGAATCGGATTTGCCGTCGAATGAATCTTTTGATGACGAACAAAGCTTGTGAAACATCTTGTGATCTATGATAGAGATTCCTGAAATGGTCAAATAAGAACTCAATGTCATCTATAGAAAGGTAAGTGAAGTCTGCCTCTGGGAATTTATACCGCCTGCAGTCTCTTCTTTCAACTTCAAAGTCAGGATACCAGATATTCACAAACTTGTTGATTGTGACACTGATGACTCGAACAATCAAGTGTGGAGAAGAAACAATATTATTCTTTTTGCGCTGGCACTTAATGAACATTAAGTATTCAAATTGATATGCATCTGATTCTTTCTCTACTTCCAAGAATTGCATAGATGTTAATTGGACTTCTTCTAGAAACAAAGATGTTACTCTGAGTGTATTCTAGAAAAGTTGATCTTACTCTTGAAGCCCTGTACCTCTGTTGCAAACTCCTCTGTCTCTGTTGTCTAGATAAAGCTGGTCCTTCTTCTAGAATAGACGGTGGAATCACAGGATCAGAAGGTGGACCATCAGCTTGTGCTCTTGACGACTGACCAACTTCAAATGAACTTGAAGGAATAGTGGTAGTCGGAGCTGGACTAGTAGCATGAGTAGATGTAGCTTTAGCAGTTTCAGGAACCTCACCATGAGCAGGAAGATCACTGTATAACATTTCTGCCTCTTCTTCATCTTTTGCATCCATGAACACTGAATCATCTTCTGTATCAAAAATGATAATGATGTCATCACAATCTTCTATCTTCACTTTACAGACTTTTTCATACTTAGAATCATCATCATCATCTGAATTATTTTCAATAATGTTCGAAAAGAAAGACTTCATATCAGATACAATTTCAGCATTAGCAACTACAACTGGATTAGAAACAATGTCTGGATCTTCATAAACCACAATCTGCCAGTTTTTCTCTTTGTTCTGCTCAGAAACTTTGATAAAATCAGTCATTGAAGAAGAATCAACCCTATCAATCAACAAATTCACCAAGTCATTAACGTTGCAATCTTCAACATTTTCAGCATTCTGTTCAGATCCACCAACCGCTTCTTCTTGAGTTTGATTAGCTCTTTCTGATGAAGTTCCTTCCATTCTTGGTCTCTTAGCCATCTCCCCCTCATGGCCTTGATGATCGGGATCATCTTGGTCATGTCGGCACTTAAGAGACGGACCGGCCTCTGTTCTGCAGCTTTGATGAAAATTATCAAACCGGTTAGCAAGATCAAAAAAAGATTGAGTCATGAAAGACCTTAAATCTGCAAAACTAGTTCGAACTTCTGATCTAAAAGAATGGAATTCATCAGATAACACTGTAATCCTGTCAGAATCAGATGAAGGCGCTTGAGGCGGTGAAGGTTGGAAATTTCTCAGAAGAGAAAGCAGATCCTGATCTTGATGTTCCGGCGGAGACATGGAAAGAAGACGTGCATACAACAAATCAGTTAATTCAGAAATATGCAGATCATGCAAAGAAGACCTGGAAGTTGTAGCAGAAGGAATTGATGTGGAGAATCCAGCAGACATAGTGAATACGGGAGGAGTCGGTAGAGAAACTATTGGTGAAGCTGTAGAAACTGGGGCAGACGAAGAATCTCTGATAATAACGCCAGTAGGTTTTCTGAAGGGAATTTCTGGAGGAATGAAAGACGGATCGATCTCAGGCATCTTGCCTTTGAACAAAGTCTTCAACTTCTGAATTTGTGCTTCCTTTTCTGCATCCATTCTTTTTGATAACTGACGAATGACATCGTTCAAAGTAGAGAATTTGTCGGATGAAACCCGAGCTTGATCAGAAGAAAGCTCTACAGCAGAAACTGTTGTAGACTGAATAGCCGCAAGCGAAGTTGCTGGAGCTTGACTTTGTACCAAAGCTGAAGCTTGATCAAATGTTGTATCCAATTCATCTACTTGAAGACGAGCAACAGAAGGATTAACAGGAACAAAATCATCTTCAGAAACAACTTCTGTTGAAACACCAACTTCTGGTTCCTTGGAATGTCTTGCATAGACATGAAGACTTGGTTGATCAGCATCATCACCATCATCACCATCATCACCCTCAGAATCATCATCATTCACATCTTCATCTCTAACAAAATCATCACCAATATCGACATTTCTATCACCATCATCATCAGAAGCATCAACAGCAACATCAGAAGTATCAGACATATCATTGACAGAAACAACAGGTTCAGATTGAATAGAAGCAAGTACATCATCAATATGTTGAGTAGAAATTGTTGCTTGAACCTCTTGATCAACAATATTTACTTTAACTTCTTGTTCATCAGTAGTTTCAACTTCAACCTTTTTGTCAGCAACAGCTACATCAACTTCAACCTCTTGAGTAGCAGCAACTTGTGTGTCATGAGATGGCTCATCTTGTGCAGCCTCCATAAATTCATTCTCCATGCAATACTCTATGACGCTATCATCAGTAATGTCAGCGTAATTTGCAATTAAAGCATATGGGATAGTCATTGAGTAGTTGAACGACTGCTTCTGTTTCTGAATGTAAAGCATCTCTGTGTCTGGAACCTGTGGCCAAGATAATCTGCGTGGAATGGCTGGATTGCTTCTCAGCACACTTCGAATAATCATCTTCAAGAATCTGATGAATGGAATAAACTTGCGCTTCTTGTTTGTAAGCTTGTCATTCACCACCTCCGAGAGTTCGGTCCAGAAAATGAAAGTGTAGTCAACATGCAGATCATAGATGATTGCATGGAACAATCGGAGATAGAGTAGACTGGCGTTGTCTGTTCTAGAATGTTTGGATGTAAGGCACCTGATAATAACCGAGAAAAGAGCATACCAAACTGGAGAAAGATTAGACTTATCAAAATCACGAACTCTGTTCAAAGTACCAACATAGCCGAGATTACGAATTCCTTCAAACACTTCCTCTTCAGACGGAAAGCTGTCATAAGATGTTCGGCCCGGTCTGGAGTTGGGCTCTGGAAGCTCCAGTATCAGTCGTAGACGCTTGTATGAAAGAAAAGAATCATACTGGTCAATTTGTAGATCAAATCGGTGCGGACGAGCCAGCTCATTCTTTGTAATAGTGTGCCAGGCCTGCTGAACGTATACCTCTGGAACATCAGCACATGATGTAAGAGCCTGTGCTAATGGATGACCTCTGAGAATAGCACGAATGACTGGATGAATTTTGATTCTGTCAAAATCCACATAGTAGTTGTTTGGCTTGTAAGGGAGGATGTACATCAATGATGGAAAGACGTCATTCGGAGTGCGACGTGAAGCAGACAGATTCGCCCCGACAGAAAGGACAGATGGCATCAGTATATCATGTGATGCTTGATCAGATGGATCCTCGAGAATGACATTCTCGTCTTGGATCATGGGATCAGTATGGGTATGAGAATACATTTGAAGACTTGATAGACAAAAACGAAGAAAAACTAATCAAAGAAAGAAAACTGAAAAATTGAAAACTTTTCTAAGTCTGGTTTGCGCATCTAGTTAGACACGCAAAGGGAGGTTTGCGCATTGAACGTGATACGCAAAGGACAGTTTGCGGATCAGGCATGATATGCAAACTGAAGTTTGCGTATTCAGTTCATTACACAAACTAAGGTTTGCGTGTTGAACTTGATACGAAAACTAGACTTGACAAATTTTCCAACACCAAAACACAAGGTTTGCGGGACACGAAGGTTACGCAAAGTACACTTTGCGTATCCAACAGGTTACGCAAAGTAGACTTTGCGTATCCAAAGTGTTACGCAAACAAAACTAAACAAACACATAAAAACACTGAGGTTTGCATATCAAGTTAGATACGCAAAGTACACTTTGCGTAACCAACGAGATACGCAAACTGGACTTTGCGTGTCCTGTTGGATGCGCAAAGTAGACTTTGTGTACGAGACACTTGATACGAAAACCCTAGCTTTTCGGGAGTTCGAACCGAAAAACATAAAAACTCAAAATTAAAGCTATTAAACGTAAAATCAGAGTGTACGAAATCATACCTGAGGTTTGAAAATACGAACTAAAAGAAACCCAATACTCGATTTAAGAAACAAACAAGAAAATCACAATCTGAGAATATGAACAGTATGAAAAAGTCGAGTATCAATTTATGAAAAGATCGAATCGAAGTTAATCACAATAAAACCTATCTCAAAATCAATAAACGAAAGCAATGGAAATCGAAAACATACCTTGATGTCAAGAAGCAAAATCTGCAAGAAATCAGATTGGAAAACTTGCACACAGAGAGTGCGACAGAGAGAATGGGATACCGAAAATCAGGAAGAATGAACAACAAGCGAGAAAAATAAAAATGAAATAGAAAAACACTATTTAAACCAAGAAAACTAAAACTAAACTAAAATTAAAACCATAAAAAAAATACCAAAAACAAATAAAAAAAATACTCTAAAAAAAAATAATACCTGAATACCTTTTACTCCCCCTACACAAATGCACAAAAATTTATCTGTTAGTATAGCAAATGTGTAGAAATATCTGAAATTCTTACCTGTTGAACTTCTAATCAGCACAGTTATTTTTACTTACTCCCCCTCAAACAAAGAACAGGTCAGATATACTTTGCAGATTGAATCTCCCCCTTGAAAAATGCACAGACCATTAACAAAAATATGGATATACAAATCATATAAACATCAGTGTAAAGAGAAAATAATACTGAATATAAATTTTGAAACAACTGAACATATAAAATTTTAAACACTAAACAAATTAAAGTCTACTCAGTAATATTTCACAGATTTATCAATCAGTTGAAATCAAACATATGTTGTTGGATACAAGAACATGTTGTATTGCATATCAAGTTAAGACATGTTCAGTTTCAAAAAAACTTCCAGCTATCTATTCAGTGTGCTCGCATGTGAACTTCGATTAGCTTCAAGAAAAATACAATTCTAAAAATATTATAGAAAACTTTGCATGTACTAACACTAAGCCATCAAAAATTAAGATTTTCACAAATTTACAGGTTTATCGCAACTCAAACATATCACCAAGTATCATGAGATGTGTGCTCATTGGCATCTTTTTAGCAGTGTGCACATTGGCATCTTCACATGAGTGTGCTCTTTGGCATCTTTTAAGCGATGTGCACTTTGACATCTTTTAATCAAAGAGTTCATTAAGTAAAGAACATGCCGTAAACGTAACTTTCTATCTGACCCTATTGCAGGATTTGGGTCAGCCGCTCTACCAGTTGGCCTTAGGGGACTAGGTGTCAAGCACCCCTTGGAACTTACTTTCCCAGATCAGAAAGGCTACATCGACATATCCTAAACCCATTCATACCAGTAGAACATGACTTTCGATCTGATTCTATAGAAGGATTTGGGTTCGATCACTCCCAGACCAATTGACCTTAGGGGACCAGATGACGAGCATCCCACGGAACTTACTTTCCCAAACCAGAAAGGTCACAGGTACAAACTTTTTAAACTCAGAGATTTCTGTATTTTAAGAATTTATTATTCATCTCAATCACTCAGATCAACGTCTAAATGATTAGCCCATATTTTCATTCCGATCTATAATTCTGATCATTTAGGTAGTCTAAGCAAAGTAAACTATAAAAATTCCGACTCACATATCTATAAAGCAGTATCAAAAGCTACCAACATGTTGCTGACTTTTCGACTTTTGTAAGACTTGAAAGTTGAACATATAAAACTTTAATATATACAAAGAACTTGTAAAAGATCCTATACATACATTTTATTCAAAAGAAAGAAAATCTGTAAAATTTTACTTTATAGAATAACATTTGTAAAGATTTAAACTTTTAAATTCAGCATGCCTAATTTTGAAAGCAAAAAATTGAAATGTTTTTCATCTAAGGCTTTTGTAAAGATATCAGCAAGTTGATATTCAGTTGGTACAAAATATAATTCAATAGTACCTTCTTCAACATGATACTTTATGAAATGGTACCGCATATCTATGTGTTTGGTCTTTGTGTGCTGGACCGGATTGACTGATATGGCAATTGCGGACTTGCGGTCACAATATATTGGCACTGTTTTGTACAGCATCCTGTAATCCCGTAGTTGTGTCTTCATCCATAGGACTTGAGCGCAACAACTAGCTGCGGAGACGTATTCTGCCTCTACAGTTGAGATAGAAACACAGTTCTGCTTCTTCGACGCCCAACTTATCAGTCTGTCACCTAACAACTGAAGATGACCTGAAGTACTCTTCCGATCCAACTGATTACCGCCAAAATTTGCATCAGAATAAGCAATCAATTTATAATCAGAACTTCTAGGATACCATAAACCTAAATAAGGAGTTCCCTTGATATATCTAAAAATACGCTTGACTGCTAATAGATGAGATTCTTTCGGTTTGACATGGAATCTGGCACATAGGCACGTAGAGAACATTATATCCGGGCGACTTGCTGTGAGATACATCAGTGATCCGATCATTCCTCGATATGTCTTTTGATCCACAACTTTTCCATCTGGATCAAGTCCGATTTTGGCACCATGAGCCATCGGCATACCGATTGAAGTAGATTTGTCCATCTTGAATTTCTTCAAGATTTCAAATACATACTTTGACTGCTTGATGAAGATTCCATCTGGAAGCTGCTTAACTTGTACGCCGAGGAAGAAATTGATTTATCCCATCATGCTCATCTGAAACCTAGAAGTCATTAGATCAGAAAACCAATTACATAAAGATTTGTTAGTCGCACCAAAGATAATATCATCTACATATATTTGAACTAAGTAGATATCCAAGTTTGATCTATAAATGAAAAGAGTGGTATCTATTGATCCTTTGGTGAAGCCGAATTTGATCAAGAAGGCTGACAGCTCATCATACCACGCCCTCGGTGCTTGTTTCAGACTATACAGTGCTTTATCAAGAAAGTATACGTGATCAGGACGATCTTTGTCAACAAACCTCTCTGGTTGAGATACATAGACTTCTTCTTTCAATTTCCCGTAGAAGGTTGTCTTGACGTCCATCTGATACACAGTAAAATTGCGATAAGCAGCAAAAGCAAGAAACATGCGGATAGCTTCAAGTCGAGCAACTAGTGCTAATGTTTCATCGTAGTCAATTCCTTCTTCTTGTCGGTATCCCTTGGATACCAATCTTGCTTTGTTCCGAATAATGATACCATCTTTGTCTTTCTTGTTCTTGAATATCCACTTTGTTCCAATTATGCTCTTTCCTTTCGGCCGTGGTACAAGTCTCCAAACTTTGAGTGCGTCAAATTGATTGAGCTCCTCTTGCATTGCTATAATCCAATCCGGATCCTCCAACGCTTCAGAAACTTTTGATGGTTCAAGCTTGCTTAAGAAGCAAGTGAAGAGACATTCGTTGGAAGTAGCCGTCCTGGAACGTGTAGATACACTGGCTTGAGGATCTCCAATAATTTGATGAATTGGATGAGATCTTGTCCATTTTGTGGTGTGGGGGAGAGGATCAATAATGTCTTGAACCACTTCTAATTGTTGAGAGGGAGGTTCAGAAGCTTCTAAGTCAGTTGAAGAGATAGACACAGTTTCAACTGGAGGAGGAAGTAACTCAACAACATCTGGATCAGATTCTGGAAGATTAGGTTGAATATCAACAGTTTTTTCTTCTTCCTGAACTGATTCCTCTTGAATAGGTTGTTCTTGTACAGATTCTTCTGGAACAGATTGATCTTGAACATTTTCTTGTTCAGGTTCTGGTTGAGTAGATTGTTCAGATTCATGATGTTCAGAAACATTGTTTGGAATAACAGGTGGAACTAGAATAGCATCAGAGTTAGAGATAGTTGCAGCGGAATTAGAAGTAGATGCATTCTCAGTTTCCTGATTCAAAACATTAGTCACATTATCAGCATTTGATTTTGGAGCATCATCATAAAAATTCTCAAACAGATAATCAAGATCAGAAAAAATAAGTGAGGGAGTAGAAGAATCCTGATTAATCGGTGGAAGAATAGGTTTTGAACTGAATTGTTCAGAAACTGAATTGTCAGTAAAAGCGGGTTCTGAGCCGGAGTGACTAGAAACCAAATCAGCAGCTTCATCAAATTTTACATTTACACTCTCTATCACCTTTCTTGCTGAGATCAGAAAGACTCTGTAAGCTGCAGAATTAGAAGAATAGCCCAAAAATACACCCTCATCTGCCTTTGGACTAAACTTGTTGAGATTAGCTCTGTCATTCAGAACATAGCATTTGCACCCGAATGACTTGAAATACTTGATGTTCGGTTTGATACCGTTTATAAGTTCATACGGTGTTTTGTTGAATCGACGATGCAGAATTGATCGGTTCTGAGTATGACAGGCAGTTGATACGACTTCATCCCAATGAGACAAAGGAAGCCCTGAATAAGCAAGCATTGATCTGGCGGCCTCAACAAGCGTTTTGTTTCTTCTTTCAACAACCCCATTCTGTTGCGGAGTACGGGCAACAGAAAATTGTTGTTGTATACCTTGAGAATCATAGAAAGCCTGGAAAGTATTGTTCTTGAATTTAGTGCCATTATCTGATCTTACCACTTTGACTTGCTTTTGCTTATTTGTCTGGATTGTCTTGATGATAGTGATGAGAACTTCAGGAGTCTCGTCTTTTGACTTGAGAAATTTTACCCATGTATACCTTGAGTAGTCATCAACAATCACCAAAACATATCTCTTCTTACCTATACTCTTTGTCTTCATCGGACCGCATAAATCAACATGCAGTATGTCAAGAATAGCCGAAGTGCATGGTTCAGGCTTTGGCTTATGAGATGCTTTCTCCATCTTTCCTTTCTCACAATCCTGGCAGAGATGGTCTTTCTGGAAAGGAAGAACTGGAAGACCTCTCACTGAATCAAGCTTGACAAGGCGACCCATATACTTAAAGTTAAGGTGAGCTAAACGTCTGTGCCAAATCCAACTTTCTTGAATAGAAGCTTTAGAAAGCAAGCATATATCTGAAGGGATTTTGATCTTATAAAGATCAATGGTATACAAATTTGAGCGTCTTTTTCCCACCAGAAGATCCTTGCCACTATCGTTCTTCACTGTAACTCTTTTGGATTTGAAGCTGACTTCAAGCTCTTTGTCACAGAATTGCCCGATGCTAAATAAGTTGTGACTTAGGCCTTCGACGTAGCTTACTCTTTTGACAGTTATATTACCTTGAACAAGATCACCATAACCAAGAATTGGAGCAGTCTCACAGTTTCCAAACTTAACACGACTGCAACATTTTTCTTTAAAATTGGACAATAATGATTTGTTGCCAGTCATGTGTTTGGAGCACCCCGAATCCAGATACCATAAATGACTAGGCTGCACATACAGAAACTACACAGATTTAGGTACCCATATGCTTATGGGTCCCTTCTTGTTAGATTTGTGTCTTTTACTTTTTGAAAAATTATTCTTATTATTCTCATGAAAGCAATCATCAATAGAGGAATAAGCATAATCATCAGAATCAGAACTAGAAGAAGATGAAACATGCTTTGCAATGTGAATCATTTGCGAAATTGAATATTTTGTATTTTTATTACAAAAGGCAAAAGTATCATTGTCACAAAGATTCACTACACAAGTATCTTCTAACAATTCAGAATCTATAGATTTCTGCTTTATCCTCCATATCAACTTTTGTGATCTCTTCACAGTCCGATCTAAAACATAAGAATCAGAAGAATTAGAATTTTCAGACAAGACACTATCCTGTTTCCTTGACTTCTTTGACCTTCTTCTTTTACGCTTCTTTTTATAATATTGAACATTTAGCGTTAAAGAATCATCAATAATTAAATCAGAAGAAGAAACTTTATCTAAGAAATCATCCTGAGCATTCGACATTGAAGAACTAGCCTCGGAGTGAGAATTTTCAAAAATCACCAAGTCAGGAGGTGGTTTGCGCATCCCATTGGTTGCGCAAACTGAACTTTGCGCATTCAACTGCTTGCGCAAAGTGTCGGTTTGCGTAACTAACTGGTTGCGCAAATGCACATTATTTTTAGAAACTTGAGTATTTTCCTTAGAATCTGTAGAAAATCCAGAAGAAATTTTGTCTTCAATACTTGTTTTCATTATAAAAAGAAATAAATCGTTTTCTAAATCAGATTGAAGACTTTGTTCTTCCAATTTATCTTCAAGATCAATTATCTTACCTTCTAACACTAATGGGGGAATGTATTTCTTAGTATCATAAGAAACTGAAGATACATTTTCCTTATCAGTGTTAGGATATATATCAACAAATTCAGTTGGTAATGAAGATTTAGTGGAAGATTTTACATTTAAAACATTTTGAGATTTTCTGGATTTCCTTGATTGGTCAGGAAAATACTTGGCATTTTCAGAAGTGTAAACAAATGGCACTTCCATCCTCTTGTTTGTAATTCTTCTCTCATTTTCTTCATCTGAAACTTGTTTTTCACTAGTCCAGAAGAATTTAAACTGAGGGGCATATCTTGCAAGACCAAGATGATCATATTCATATAAAGTAGGAACTTCTGTTTTACCAAGATTTAAATAATGCGGATTTTCAAAACCGAGTCCCCACTTTTCTTTTATAGCTTCTTCACTCCTTGGTTTGTTCATGTAAATGGTTTGCTCAGATTATTCTCTCTTATACAATTCTTTTCTAAAACAACTATTTTATCAGAAAGAGTTTGATTTGAAGAAGTCAGTTCAGTCAAAGAATCACGATAAGTCTGATTTGAAATTTCCAACTCATTCAACTGTTTTTTAAATTTCTCTTTTGTGTCAGTTAAAATACTCTTTTCATCTTTGAGAGAAATTTTCAAATTTTCAACTAAAACAGACTTCTCTTGATTAATATGCTTTTCAGATATGAACTTAGAACGAAAATCATGTAAAGCTTTGACAATGACTTTCAATTGAGAAGAAATGAAATTGACATGAAACTCAGAAATTGCCTCAGATTCATCTGTTGAGGTATCCTCATCTTCATCATCACTTTTATCATCACCGATGAAGCACATTGCTGCAGTCTCTTCATTCTCAGCTTTGTTGTCTGAGTGATCCAACCAATACTCCTTCTCAGCCAACATAATAGTTCCGTTTTCTCTCTTCTCAGCCAGTTCCAACTTCTTTCGATAGAATGCAGAATCTTTGACCACCTTTACCCGACATTCCTTAGCTAGGTGTCCTGGCTTTCCACAGTTGTAGCAGTTCATGACCTTCTTATCATCCTTCTTCGGTTCTACTACTTTTGCAGGCTCATACATTGGTACATAAGGCTTTGATGGAGCACCAGGTTCCAACTTCTTAGATCCGGAAGTAAAACGCAGATTGTTTGATCCTGTTCTTCGCTGAAACTTTTTCTGGTAGTGTTGTGAAAGAAGAATCATGGCTTTCTCTAAGGCTTCACCATCATCTTCAGTAGAACCATCATAAGCCTCATCTGTCAATGCTTGCTCGGCCAGTTGACTTGCAAGGAGTGCAATTGGATCAACAATCTTAGGCTTATTCTTCTTATCGAGCTTAGCCTTTTTTTCCATCACCATTGACTCATCTGTCATCAGAATTTCGTACAATTCCTGAATTGGCATAGTAGATATTCGAACATCATTTCTCATTCTATGGCATGACTTGTTTCATTCTGGTTGTAATGCATTCAGAAACTTCAAGTTAGCCTCCAATTCAGTCTTTGTAACTTTGATCTTGTACAGATCATTGATGACAGCCCAAAATCGGTCAAATACACTCTTCAAGCTTTCCCCATCCTTAGCCTTGAACTCTTCAAAATTATTCATATACCTTGTTTGGCGCAACTGAGTTGACATAGCTGTACCAAGCATAATCTTTTCCCGTTGAGTCCACATAAGCATAGGATTTTGCTTGAAACAGTCAATTCTGTTGTAAATGGAGTTTGGCAGTGCGAGAATCAGATTTGACTTTACCTGACTGTCAGCTTGATATCGTAACAACTCATCAGCATCATATTCTCTCAATGCTTTCTCAACAGTTGTAGCAGTAGTGGTTGCAGTAGCTGGAATAACTTTCATTGGCCTCTCCATAGGACTCTGAGTTAGAGATTTCATCATGTTATCCCCATTCGGTTGTCTTTCAATGAAATTGATGAATCGGTCCTGCCACTGTTCAAATTCATTCTCGTTGATTAGTATAGGAGGACGTGTGTCAGACCCAAATGACATCATCAGGTCATTGTTGTACACTTGAGCTTGAAAAGACATCTTTGAGAAAATCAGAAAGTCCAAAAAATTCTGAGTCTGGAACACACGCAAACTGAAAGTTTGCGTAAGCAGTAGGATCCGCAAATTGAATTTTGCGTAAGTAGAGAGATGCGCAAACTGAGATTTTCGGAACACGAAGGATGCGCAAACTGAGGTTTTCGAAACTCGAAGGATGCACAAACTGAGCTTTTCGTATGCTGAGAGATGCGAAAGTTGTACTTTGCAGAACCTTGATGATTCGAGAACTAAGCTTTTCGGATGCTTGATGATACGCGAACTGAACTTTTCGGATTGTACTTGATACGCACAATGAACTTTGCGTATGTGGCTTGATACGAAAACCTTCTTTCTCGGATAGCACTTGATACACAAACTACGCTTTGCGTAATCAGCTCAATGCGAGAACCTGAAACACTGTTAACAAGAATTAGAACAACAAGAACTTGTGCAAAGTGATATGAACTTGCGTAAACCTACATGAACTTGCGCAAAGCAAAAAAATCAAGAAATTTTCGCAAGATCAATTTAAACTATGAAATTATACCAAGAAAAATACTCACTGATTATCGAAAACACCTTTTTAACACATTTCAAACAACAATTTCGATTAAAAACCTCTAAAATATGGATTTTGATGATGGAACAGTACAAGAACTCGTGTTTTCCAGAAAATCACAAAATCATAAAATCGAAGATCAAATCATGGTTTTTATGCAAAATGATATGAAATAAATATGATCGATTAACAAAAACGCATCTAAAGAAATCAAATTCAACACAAACCGATCACACAACAATCCAAATTTGATGAAAAATCAAGAAAACGAGATTTTCTTGAAAAATTCAAGAAAATCGATCAAGTTTTCGATTAATCTACAAATTTAGAATACAGAAAACGAATTCTCTCTGTTCTCTCAAGATTCAGATCGCTCTGATACCAATTGAAAGTCCAAGATCTCTAAATCTTTAGGGAGAGAAAGTAGGAGCGCCAAATGTAATCAGATATATTCAAAGTAAGTGTCAAAGTTACAAGAACAAAGGTCTAAGGGGACTTAAATACCCCTAGCCTTAACAAAACATATTACATCATTAAGAACAGTCTAGACTAGGAAATAAATACAATGATTACTATAAAAACAGATCTAACAATTATCATCTGAATCAAATAAAGAATTATTAGAAACATTCAGAAAATGAGAACTTGTAGTTGTCTTGAATGAGCATTCTGAATCAGCTAGATCATTTCTTGGTGATTGAACAATTGATTCTGGCGTCTTTTGTTCAGTCAAATTCACCTTGAACATAATCTCTTCAAGTTCTTTGATCTTTATTGACAAGCTGTGTTAGAGCATATATTTGTTGGATACAAGATCATGAAGTCTGAAGACAGAAGGTCAAGCAAGTCAAAGCTCAAGTCAACTTTCAGGCATTAAAGTCAAAGTCTATCTTTGTAATAATAGTCAAAGTCATGTAAGCTCTAAGTCTTATAGATATGATCGTTTAAGCTCTCTCTCAATTCTGCAAAAAATCACAAGTCTATCAAAGTACAAAGCTTTATTCACAAAATTTATTGAAAATAAAATGACATAAAGCAATAAAACTTTGAAAGTACGAGTTCTGATCAGATGTAATCAGAAGTCATATTCCTTACTCCTTGACTCTTACTCCCCCTGAAATTATGCATCAGAAAATTTATCAGTAATAAACATATGCCAAATTTGTTAACTCCCCCTCAAATGTATGCAGATCATCTTATCTTGTATCATCTCACACTCCCCCGGAGATCATGAACAAACTTAAGTGCATATATCTTTCAGATTAAAAATAAAGAAATGAAGAAAAATAACAAGAACAAAACTTTAGTAGGTAATCACAAATTAAGTCTTGAGATTTAACATACCAATTTTTGAAACGAGAAAATTAAATCTCTTTTCATCAAGAGGCTTGGTAAATAAATCAGCAAGTTGGTAATCTGTGTTTACAAAATAAAGTTCGATTTTACCTTTTTCCACATTGTCTTTGATAAAGTGATATCTGACGTCGATGTGTTTGGTCTTGGTATGTTGAACAGGATTCGCAGATATTGCAATTGCGCTCTTCGAATCGCAGTAGATCTGGATCTTATTGAATTTGAATCCATAATCTCGGAGTTGTGTTCTCATCTACAACACTTGAGAACAACAGCTCGCCCCAACGACGTACTCAGCCTCAGTTGATGATGTAGATACACATAGTTGTTTCTTTGAAGCCTAACTCATGAGTTTATCGCCTAAAAATTGTATGTGACCCGACGTACTTTTTCTGTCTAGCATACAACCTGCATGGTCTGCATCTGAATATGCTGTCAGTTCAAAACCTGTATCCTTAGGATACCACAAACCAAGATCTGCAGTGCCCTTCAGATATCTAAAAATTCGTTTAACTGCAGACAAATGGGATTCTTTAGGAGAAGCCTGATATCGAGCACATAGACATGTAGAGAACATTATATCTGGCCTACTAGATGTTAAATACATTAAAGAACCAATCATCCCTCGGTAGGTTCTAACATCGACTGCTTTACCCGAAGGAACAACGCTATTCTTAGTTCCTGGTGCCATCGGGGTTCCAATAGGTGTACAATTTTCCATTTTAATTTTTCTAAGAATATCGAAAATGTACTTAGCTTGATTAATAAAGATCCCCGTGGAAAATTGTTTGACTTGTAATCCGAGAAAGAAATTCATCTCTCCCATCATACTCATCTGAAATCTGGACACCATGAGGTTAGAAAAATTCTTACAGTATTTTGCATTAGTTGAGCCAAATATGATATCATCCACATAAATCTGAATTAAAATGATATCAACTTTTTCCTTTTTGATAAAAAGAGTAGTATCAATTTTACCTTTCGAGAAGCCAGACTTGACTAGGAATTTAGATAACATTTCATACTAGGCTCGAGGGGCTTGCTTCAGTCCGTAAAGATCTTTGTCCAGAATACATACGTGATTTGGTTTCTCTGGATTGACAAAACCTTCAGGCTGAGAGATGTAGACTTCCTCCTTTAAGATGCCGTTGAGAAAGGCAGTCTTCACATCCATTTGATAGATGGTGAAGTTCTTATGAGCGACATATGCAAGAAACATCCGTATAGCCTCGATGCGCGCCACTAGAGCATAAGTCTCGTCATAGTCAATACCTTCCTCTTGCCTACACCCTTTAGCCACTAGTCTTGCTTTGTTTCTGATAACGATACCATCTTCGTCTTTATTGTTCTTGAAAACCCATTTTGTGCCAATAATAGTTTTACCTTCAGGCTCAGGCACTAGTCTCCAGACTTTTAATGCTCTGAACTGATTCAAGTCTTCTTGCATCGCAGTTACCCAATTTGAGTCAGCTAGATCTTCAGATACGCGTGTTGGCTCTACCTTACTCAGGAATGAGCCATGCATACATTGATTAAGTGTAGCAGACCTAGTTTGCACCGGTTTAGATGGATCTCCTATGATCAGATGTATCAGGTGCTCTTTGGTCCATCTATGTTCATGAGGGAGTGGATTTGATGTACATTGATCATGGTTTTCATCTAAAAATCCACTATCAACTTCTTCAGTTTGTGCAGTATTTGGGAGGGGTTCAGTTGAAGTATTTTGTGAAGAAGCTTCAGTTGGTTGGACATTTGTTTTCTGTTAAGTAGTCTTTACAGTGCATCCAACTGACTCAGCAACTTCTGGCTCTTCATGAATGTTCACAACTTCAACTGTTGGAGTAGGCGTTTGAATTGGAATCTCTTGTTGAACCGGAGAATTTGATTCAGTAGATATCTCTGAAGTGGTTGGATGATTATGCATTGAATCTTCCAATTTGTCAACCACAACAGGTTTAGTCACTTTAGTACCAAGAAATTCATCATAAAACAACTCAAACAATAAATCAAAATCAGATAAATGCGAATTAGACGATGACGCTTCATCCGATTTTTTTTCAGTAGGCACAAGTTCTGGACTGATCTGCCCAGAAGCTAATACACGAGTAATAACGTGTTCTGAACTATCTTGAACATAATCCATCTCCTGAACAAATGTAACATTGACGCTCTCAACTACTATCTCGGACTTCTTCAGGTAGACTCTATAAGTTGCAGACGTTTGAGAGTAGCCGATAAAGATGCCTTCGTCTGCCTTTGGAGTGAACTTGTTTAAGTTCTCCTTGTCATTCAGTACAAAGCACCTGCATCCAAAAATATGTAAATGTTTAATGCCAGGCGTACGATTATTTATTAAAGCATATGACATTTTACCAAACCGGCGGTGGATTATAGAACGATTTTGCGTATAGCAAGCAGTCGATACAACTTCAGCCTATAGAAACAGAGTCAGATCCGATTGAATCAGCATAATTCGAGCGGCCTCGACTAGCGTTCTGTTACGTCTTTCTACGACTCCGTTCTGTTCAGGCGTTCTGGAAGCCTCGACTAGCGTTCTGTTTCTGGATTCGAGTTAATCTTCTACAGTTTTGTTCTTAAATTCTGTGCCATTATCTGTACGAAGAAGCTTGACTGCCTTTTGCAGATTCACTTGAGTAGTCTTCAAAAATGTATGATGACTTCGGGCATCTCATCCTTTGTTCTCAGAAATTTGACCCAAGTGTACCGCGAGTAATCATCCACAATCACTAGAACGTATTTCTTGCCATTTATGCTTTGAGTACGCATTGGAACGCAAAGATCCATATGCAGTAACTCTAAAGATGAACTTATACTCGGCTCAGGTTTCGGCTTATGAGCGACTCTCTTCATCTTTCCCTTCTCACACGCTGCACAGAGATGTTCCTTAACATACTTGAGCGCTGGAAGTCCTTTTACCAAATTTCTCGTAACCAGTTTGTTGATGTAACGAAAATTCAGGTGAGAAAGCCTTCGATGCCATAACCAACTTTGTTGCAGCGAGGCTTTTGACAGTAGACACACCTCATTGTCAGTCTTGACTTTTGACAGATTAATTGTGTAGAGGTTTGACTTTCTAGTGCCGACCAAGAGTTCTTTACCATCTTCAGTACGTACAGAACACCTTTTGGCCTTAAATTTGACCTCTAAGTCTTTGTCACAGAACTGTCCAATGCTGAACAGGTTATGTCCTAATCCTTCAACGTAGCTCACCTTCGTAATCGTTACGTTGTCTTGAATCACGTCACCATAGCCCAAAATTGGTGAAAACTGATCATTTCCTAAGCGCACTGTTCCACAATATTTCTCTGTATAATTAGATAATAAATCTTTCTGCCTGGTCATATGCTTGGAGCAACCAGAATCCAAGTACCACATATGACGGGTCTGCACTGGAGAAATCACGAAACAATTGGTTTAGGTACCCATTTATAGATGGGTCCTACAGTGTTAGCACAAGATTTTGGCATCCAATTGTATATGGACCCTTTGATCTTTTGAAAAACATTTGAAGCATGAGAATGATATGAATAGACATGATATGTTCCAAACCAAACATCAGAATATTTCCAAGAAGCAAAATCATTATTATTATAAGTAGAAGACTTTCTAGCAGACGAAGATAATTGGAATAATTGCTTCATTGAATATTTCTTGTAAGAAGTTACAAGTTTTTGTTTATTAAAAGCAACATTCTCAACTACATCAGTATTACTATTTGTCACTCTATTACAATCAGAAACAGAAAATGATTTCACAGTCTCGTCAATTTTCTTCTTTGGTTGCCATTCTGATCTAACTCCAGTCTTTCTTTTATTAACATCTGAAACATTTGAAACTTTAGAGTTAGAACTGTGAGATTTGAAAGATTGCTTTTTCTTTGATTTACCAGTGGTTGTCCGTTTCTGTGAATGCCTAGATTTCTTCTTCTTACCTTTAGCATTCTTGGGATTCACTGAAACTGGTATAACAACTTTCGTTGATGTTTCACCCTTTTCATACACACTGGGTAGACCAAAAGAATTAATAACAAACTGTGAATGATCAATAAGTTTTGCATTGAAATCAAATTGATCAACACAATCATCTAAACGACCTTCAGAGTTAAGAAAATCAAACTCTTCATCAAGTAGACCATTAAAATCATCAGGTTTTGAAGCTTTGGAGGTTTTAGAAAAATCAGAATTTAGAATCACAGTAGAAAACACAGTTTGTTCTAGATTAATCAAAATCCTTTCTTCTATCAGAGTGTTCTCGAGTTCAGAAATTTTACTTTCTAACATGAGAGGAGGTACATAAATTTTACCTTCAATTGGTTTAGCCTCCAACTCTTTTGAAGAGTAGCTTTCAAAATAGTCATTAGAAAGAAATTTTGATTTATCAGAACTATAACTAGAATTCAACCCCTCATATCGAAATGGAAGTTGCATTTTAGTTTTGTTCTTTCTTTTCTTTTTTTCCTTAGCTTTATCTTCTTCAGAAAGTTTAGTCCACTTAACTTTAAGTTCGGGATATTGTGGTGCCAGTTTTAAAAATCCAAAATCATAAAGCACATGCACTCTAGAAATACCCTTTTTGAGGTAGTGTGGGTTCTCGTAACCATGACCCCAACACTCACTACTCTCTTTAGGTTTGTTCAAATGAATGGTTTGTTCAGTTTGACCTAAAGTGTAAAGTTTTTCCTCCAAACCATTCACTTTTTCAGATAAAGATTTGTTCTCTTTCTTTAAAGATGAACACTTGTTGGCAACCTCTTTTACTTCAAATTCACATAGTCTATATTTGGAAATAGTTTCAGATAGTTCATTGTGAATTATAGTGTTCTCTTTCGCGTTGGTATCAATTTTTTTATGTAAAGCATCAATCAATACGTTCTTCTCAGCAATGTCATTGCTAAGTTTCAGTATTGATTGGTTTTTCTCTTTAATGATAACCTTCTCACGCTTAAGTTTAGACTCTAATTCCTGGAGTAGAACCATCATAGCTTGCATTTGAATGAGAAAGTATGATTCAGACATATCACATACCTCTTCGTTTTCTTCACAGTCTGAATCTGCTTCTGCTTCAGTCTCTTCTTTACCTATAAAGCACAAATGGGCTTTTTCCTCCTTCTCTCCTTCTTCATCAGAGTGATCGAACCAGAATTCTTCTTCAGCCATAAGAGTCTTGCCAGCCTCCTGTTGCTTGGCCAAAAGCATCTTATTATTGTAGTACTCAGAGTTTCGGACCTTAGGCTTTCGGCAATCCTTAGTAAAATGTCCGATCTTTCCGCAGTTATAGCACTTTGTGGGATCTGACTCTTTCTTCTCTTAGGATCTATATCTCTTCTTCTCAGGCCTCTTCTCTTCCATCCCTTTTCCTTCAATTCTCTCTTTATGTTCATAATTCCTTGAACCTAAAGAATACCTCTGACTGTTAGATCTAGGCTTCTTGTAAAACTTCTTTTGGAAAGCTTTAGTCAGTAATAGCATTGCCTGCTTCAGATTCTGACAGTCATTAGAATCAGAATCTTCTTCACTATCCACCTCCTCGGATTCAGAAAGTATTACCTTCTTCTTCTTCTTTAGACTCACATATTTCTTCTTTACTACCAGGGCAACTGAATCAACAACCACTTTCTCAGCCTTATTCTTTTCATCTTTGATCTCCTCAACCTCTTCTTCGTTTTGTCTCAAAGTCTCATACACCTCGTGAAGTGGAATCTCATTCAGATCCTTCATCTGCCTAGTGAATCTCTTCCACTCTGGCTGCAGTATGCTCAGGATTTTTACGTTCAGCTCGATTTGAGATTTCCTGACTTTATTCTTACTGAGATCATTCAGCAGAGTCACAAATATATCATATGTAGCCTCCAGAAATTCACCCTCCTTGGCCTTGAACTCTTCATAGTTGTATAAACAATTCGAGACTTTGAGCTGGTTGCCGATCTTGCATCCTAGCATCATCTTTTCTAGCTGATCCCACATCTCCTTGCCCGTGGCATTATAACTATCAATTTTGACGTAGATCTCATTCGAAATTCCTTGTAATATGAATGATCTAGCCAATCTATCAGCTTTGACTCTCTTTCTTTGCTCGTCTGTGTACTCTTCCAGTGGAAGTGGGTATTCTTTGTTGACAATTTCTTCCTCATTCTCTCCCTCAGTAGATAAGATCTTTGTGGGAGGTTTCATGACTCCTTCCTTGAGATATAATATGATATAATCCCCCAGATCATTACAATCAATGAAGTCCAAGAAGCGGTCCTTCCACTGTTCGTACTCGCCTTTGAATAATACCGGTGGCTTTACGTCGGTTCCAATAGCTTGTTCTTCCCTTGAAGTCATCCTGTTTCAAAAATGTACAATAAGAACTTGAAAATGATCGTTAGTCCAAGTGAAATCACAAGATACAGAAAATCTTAGAAAGAATTTTCAGAAAATAAAATTTCTAAAAATCTCATAAGTATGGAATTCGCACGTCACTGTTACACACACAATTCGCATACAAAATTCGCACGCACACTAACTTCAGAATTCGCACACAAGCAAACTTCAGAATTCGCACAAAGAATTCGCACACAATTATATGCGAGTTCTAGGAATTCGCATATAACACTTATGCGAACTCTAGACTTAGAAATTTTTTGATAAACAAACTTTTCGCATAAAACTTTTCGCACAATAGAATCAAACGAATTCGGTACTTGGAAAAATTTTCAAATTTTTTTATGTGAAATCTTAACAATTCGTATAACACTCTTATGCGAATTCTGAGGAATTCGTATGAAGTTATATGCGAATTCTTAAGAATTCGTATCCTTCCTTATACGAGTTCTATACTTTTCGCATATAAGCCTTATGCGAATTATTTCCTTGGAAGATTTTTCAATAAGCTTTTCGTATAAAGGGCTTATGCGAATTCTGACATTTCGCATACAAGGCTATACGAATTCTGAGGAATTCTTAACACACACACATGCGAATTCTACACATTTCGCATAACACACATGTGCGAAATCTATACTTAAGAAAATTTTCAGACAAAACAACTATGCGAAATCCTCTTTGATGCGAGTTCTTGGTGCGACTTCTTCAAGGTTATGCGAGTTCTTGAGATCTCGTCGAAAATTCACTCTGATCTTCTAAAAAACCCATCAAATCTTTGACCTTCGATCTGAAACTTTGACAATTCACTCACTAATGCATCTAGAATCTATTACAACCGTTGAATTTCAACTAAATTCACTCAAATGAACAAATTGATTCAAACATAGTGTTTTCAAACTAGTGTATCTAAAACTTGTAAAATCTTAGAAATTAACCAAAATTACAGTGCAATATCACAAGAAATCAATACAAGATTGTTCTAATACATGATACGAACTAAATTGAACCAATTACACTCACAATTACACTCAAAAGATCAAAAATCGATTCAAACTCAGATGACACAGTGCGACTCCATTTTCTTGAAAGATTTCAACTTGAATTCTGCTCTGATACCAATTATTATTCCCTAATTTCTAGTTCTAATTGACAGATTTTAAACAACAACAAGATGAGAATCAATTAAGCAATTAACCTATTTTCAATTCAAATCAAGATTTCGATTACACAGTGAATTTCTCTCTCTCTCTCAAAACTTTCTCTCTCTAGAATTTTTCTCGCGTACAATACAACTTCTAACCACACGCTTACAAGACAAACTCTACTACTAAAACTAAAGTCATATCCCTATTTAAGACAAGGACACAATGAGACTTTGACTTTAATGCTTGAGAGTTGACTTGAGTTTTGACTTGCTTGACTTTGACCTTTAGTCTTCATGATCTTGTATCCAACAGATATATGCACTAACACTCACCAACTGAAGCTTCGACACCTACCAATTCATCTGAACTCTAACATGAAGATATTGGATACTTAGATGGTCAACATGATTAATGTACATCTAATCCATTCCATCATATAAACAAGTGGACCAAAGAGTACCCGGTTCATCAAATAATCGAAGATCTGTCAAAGCCGATACAAACTAGGTCTGCTACTACAAACGAGTGCATGCTTGATTCCTTTCTGAGTAAGATAGATCATGCTTGTGTATCCGAAGCTCTAGCAGATCCATATTGGATAACAGCTATGCAAGCGGAACTAAACCAATTTGAAGCGCTCAAGGTCTGGAGACTCGTGCCTCGTCCGGAAGGAAACACCATTATAGGCACGAAGTGGGTATTCAAAAACAAGAAGGATAAGGACTGTATCGTGGTAAAAAATAAAGCTCGACTTGTAGCAAAGGGATATCGGCAAGATGAGGGAATAGACTACGATGAGCCATACGCTCTAGTTGCATGTATGCATGCAATTAGGATATTTCTAGCCTACGTTGCACACAAAAACTTCACCGTCTACCAAATGGACGTGAAGACTACCTTTCTAAATGGCATCTTGAAGGAGGAGGTATATGTCTCATAGCCTAAAGGGTTTGTCAATGTTGAAGAGTCGGATCATGTCTACATCCTTGACAAGGACCTGTATGGTTTAAAGCAAGCTCCTTGAGCCTGGTACGATGTTTTATCCAAGTTTTTAGTCAATTTAGGCTTCTCGAAAGGTAAAATCGATACCACTCTCTTTATTATAAAGGAAAAAGCTGATATCATTCTTATGCAGATCATGCAGGTTGTATGCTAGATAGGAAGAGCACATCGGGCCACATACAATTTCTGGGTGACAAGCTCGTAAGCTGGGCGTCAAAGAAACAACTTTGTGTATCCACATCAACCACTGAAGCAGAGTATGTAGCTGCTGCAAGCTGCTGCTCTTAAGTATTGTGGATGAGAACAAAGCTTCGGGATTATGGATTCTAGTTCAACAAAATACCAATATATTGTGATTCGAAGAGCGCCATCGCGATATCTGCAAATTCTGTTCAACACACAAAAACAAAGCACATTGATGTGCGGTATCACTTTATGAAGGATAATGTTGAAAAAGGTACAATTGAACTTTACTTTGTAAACACGAATTATCAACTTGCTGATTTATTCACTAAAGCTTTGGACGAAAAGATATTTAATTTTCTCATTTCGAAATTAGGTATGTTGATTCTTAAAACGTAATCCGTATTTACCTAGTATAATTTGATTTATATCTTTTCTTCATTTCTTTATCTTTAGTCTGAATGTTATCTGCACTGAAGGTTTGCTAATGATTTTAGGGGGAGTGAAACAAAGATTAGGTGATCTAATTTCTAGGGGGAGTTCGAGAATTTTTGCATTTGATATGTCCTGACATATTGTTGTGAATGCATCATTTCAGGGGGAGTAAGGATAAGTGACTTCTAAACATTCAGTTTAGAACTCGTACTTTTAAAGTTTTAACTCGCTTTTCAAGTCTTTACTTTAAATAAATGTTGTTATTTTACTTTCAATAAGACTTTGGTACTTTAACGATTTTTTTTGACTATATGCAGATTTTGAGGGGGAGCTTACATGATCTTATCTATCATGACTTTGAGGCTGATTTTATGAGGTTAATGCTGAGCGTAAGGAATATCCTAACCTTAATCTCATAAATGTTTGAAAGATGGACGACTTTCAGACATTAAAACATGTTCTTAAACGTTCAAACAACTTCTCGATTCTCAAAATGATTTTATGAATTCTAGAAGTGTGAATTTTTTGAAAATATTTTCAGTTATGATCTTTAATGATTAACTAACCGTGTGTTTCCAAAGATAAATACTTGTGTATTATCTTTTCCATGTACTGTCAAAGATTCATACACACCGGTTTAGTATTTCTTTTGACTATGTTTTTACCATGTCTCAAATTGAAACTATTTTTCGATGGTAAGACACTCCTTTTGCATTTTCAATGTTCGTAGAGCGTTATTTCATTCAAAGCGATTCTTTCAAGATGTGTCTATAATTGTTTCATATAGACAAATTCCAATTTTCATGACCTAAGTTGTTATTGTTAAAACATTCATATTTGATCTCCTCGATACATCATCAGATTCTCAAAACATATATATTGATTTCACTTCGTTCATTCAATTTCCTTGTTTTAAGAAAATCTTCCATGTTTAAAATGCTCAAATCTTCATGATTATCTTATTGAGCATACATATATCTGACATATGTAATTCGTACTACTGTGCCAATTGTTGAAGTTAAACGATTGAGCAGCATTGTGCTTTTAGGACATATTCATGGGATTAGTGTGAGAACTTAAAAGAACTTCTATGGATTCACGATAACAAGTGTTTCCTACCCAATAAGTTATCATTGAGTAATCAAAGAGTGGGTGTGTGATGAGGTAAAATGTAAAAGAGTGTTTGGTTAGAAGTGAGCTTAAATGGTTAAAAAGAAAGAGGGTGTGAGAACAGAGTTAAAAGAATAACAAAATTCTGCACCAAATCTTTTCTGAGCCAGGCAGCCACATCTACTGTTAGTTCACATTCTTTGGTGACCTTCATTGAAACAGGCACTAGCCCATGCCAACTCTTGTATTAAACCCCACCAACTACTCATCTTTTTCTCAATTAAAAGATGTTTCATATTTTCTTGGGGACACAACACATATGCTATCTGATCTTCATTCAGAAGATTTGGATATTGAAACCCAAGGACGTCTG
Organism: Arctium minus; assembly: GCA_954870635.1. NCBI lineage: Eukaryota > Viridiplantae > Streptophyta > Magnoliopsida > Asterales > Asteraceae > Arctium > Arctium minus. The sequence continues at coordinate 103,333,727 of OX941084.1, read as the reverse complement.
CTCCACCTTCGAAATTCGATCATGCACATTGAGTCCGTGTAATACTGTTGTTGTCTCAATGGTTTACACACTTTGAGCCTATATAAAAAGCCTAAATAACTTCAATCTTTGTTACACATGCACAAACACACAAGGAATAAGTTTTCTTGTCATAACGTTCATAGAAAATTCTTTGTGATTTTCGATGATTGAATGGAAGCCCTTGGGGAGTGAACATTAAAAATCTCCTTTCCAATGTACGTTCGTTGTACAAAGTGGTTCTGTGCTGCTTACAGACATCTCTAACTGATTCATTTGTTGATTCAGGGTTACATTATTATTTGTCTGAATTTGAAAAGATTTGGATGAATACATTTATGAATTGACGGATGTTTAGATGATTATATGGAAAGATCGGTTGGCCAGTAATCCGAAAAGTTGACATTTCTTAAAGAAATTTTTGATGATTTGTATGTTTTACATCATCAAAAGGGGGAGAATTGTATACAAGAAATGTTGATTGAAGAATGGGTTGTGATAGTTAAGGGAAGAGAATCAAGAATGACAAAGCTGTTTTGGAGATATTTCAAAGAATTCACAAAAAATTGATGAAGTTTACTGAAACTTTCTTTGAAGATTATTTGCTGAAGCAAAGTGAGTTGAATCTGAAGATAATCTCTTTTTTGAAGTCTGAAAGAGGTTACTATACACCTTGGGGGAGATTGTTAAAGTTTTTTGAAGAAGATATTCACAGAATTTGAGGGAGAATATTGAGAATCTGAAGATATTTCAAAGAAAAGAAGAGATTGTTATAAACTTTGAAGATAATTAGTGTTATTTCCAAAAGAGGGGGGAGATTGATTTTCAAAGGAGGAGATTGTTTTTCAGAGACATAAAGAGGGAGACTGTTCTTTAATGGTGAAATTCTTTTTGAATCCAAAGAGGGAGCTAAATTGCTTATCATGTTGAAGATGATCTTGAATCCAAAGGAGGAGATTGTTAGTACATAAATGTTGGATCCAAGATCATTTGGATTGAAATTCAAAGCCCTCAATGTTAAAATCAAAGTCAAAGCTCAAAGGAAAAGTCAAAGTGTTTAGTTAAGTTTAGTTAGCTTGTTTTGTTTCCGTTGTAATATTAGGTGGTTTAAATAGTTTTTGTTTTTCTTGTAAGCGTGTAGCACTTTAACAGAGAGTATCTTAGAGAAAGAATATTTGTAATTGAGATCATTTGTAATCATTAATTTGAAATCAAATCATATGGCACATTTGATGGAAATTCTTGTTCATATTGATTGAATATTGCACATATTGGGACTATCATAGTGCACTCTTGGAATCTAAGAGAATTGGGATTCTATAAAAAAAAAAAGACCATAGTCTCTGAGTTGAGTTCTCATCCAGATTACTTGTGAACAACAACTAGTAGCAGCAACATATTTTGCCTCTGCTATAGAAGTAGACACACATTTTTGTTTCTTGGATGTCAAATTGACTAACTTGTTACCCAATGTTGTGTGGTTTATGCAACCTCAGAGATTCACTTAAAATAGAACTTGGCACAAGTATACACCTTGAACTACTATCGTCTCATAACAAGTAATAATGGTAAAAGTAGCAGATATCGATCCCACAGAGAAGGTTTGTGAAAGTCTTTCAAAAGTCCAGTATTTAAAAATTGATTTCAGATGGCGAATTCAAGAAAATCTTAATTGTTCGTTTGTTTGAGTTATCAACTATAAAATCAGTCGTAAAAGAGGAAGCAAAGGGTGCAAAACTTGGTTAAGATTAAAAACTGGTGTTTTGATAAAAAGATGATATAGCAAGTTGGACAGTCTTATAGTACCTGAATGGTCCTATAGTACTGTCACAATTTTCAACTATCGGTTCAGACGGCCTCCCAAGAGTACACTCCATACCACTACTATTGATACAATATCACTTATGTTAGACCTCGTGAATCTTAGCACGACACAGTGTTACCTCCCTACATTGTAGGAGTATAACACTTGTCATGTATTATAGCTATTTATAATCTTCTCATATTAAATCAGGTTTTCTAATTTGTCTTAACTCTGAAAGTTAATGCATTTTCACATATAAAATTTGTTGTCAATTAATCAAATATGATCTTCAATGAAATAGTAATCACCTTAAATAAGTAGTCAGAAAAACATTGCTATAATAGATACACCCTTTTATTTTCACACCAATTTCGGTCTTAACTCTGCCTTACACCCCAAGCTCATGCTATTAGCCCATCATTGCTTGGTTTCTTCTTTTGAATGATATAAGGATTGGAAATGTAAATAACATAAAAGTAAAGTACTGAAAGTAAAAATTGCTGGAATGTAAATAACGGAAATGTAAATGACAATAATGTAAATTGTTGGAAAGTAAATGACAGAAAAGTAAATTGCAGAAATTAAAGTACATAATTGTAAATGCCGGTAAATTAAAGTGCAGTAAAGTAAAGACAGGAAAATAAATTGCAGAAAAGTAAATAACAGTAAAGTAAATTGCAGGACGGAAAGTACGGAAATAGAAAAGGGAATTTAAAAGTAAACTAGAAAGCTATTGTAAAAAGGATGTAGGACTTGGTAACTTGAGTACCAAGTTATGAAACTTTCCTCTCAAATTATGTCACAAAAATCAACACTTGGAAACTTTGGTACTTAGAAACAACTTTTTGTTCTTTGAAGACAACTTTTGTACTTGGAAGGTTTATGTCCCAAGATATGCAACTCAATCAAGATTAACAATCAAAATAGATGCCAAATGCCATATGTATTGATTAATGTTAAGTCTGATTTTATAGTAATCATTGTATTTATAGGCTTGGTCTTATACTGTGTTTAGAGTCACATACTGTTGTATTGACCAGGGTATTTAAGTCCCTTTGGTCCTTGTGTTTTGTAAGTTTCACACGTAAATTCTATTTAATCATACTTTGCGCTTTACAAACTCTCTCTCTACTTTCTCTCTCTAAGATTTAGAGGATTCTTGGATTATCAATTGGTATCAGAGCTCAATCAATTTGACGCGCTAAAAGTTTGGAGACTTGTACCACGGCCAAAAGGAAAGAGCATTATTGGCACAAAGTGGATATTCAAGAACAAGAAAGACAAAGATGGTATCGTCGTTCATAACAAAGCTAGATTGGTAGCCAAGGGGTATCGACAAGAAGAAGGAATTGACTACGATGAAACTTTCGCGCCGGTCGTTCGATTAGAAGCTATCCGTATGTTTCTGGATTTCGCTGCTTATCGGAACTTTACAGTATATCAGATGGATATGAAAACAACCTTTCTGAACGGGAAACTGAAAGAAGAAGTCTACGTTTCTCAACCAGAGGGGTTTGTTGACAAAGAACGTCCTGATCATGTCTATTTTCTCGATAAAGCATTATATGGTCTGAAACAAGCACCGAGGGCGTGGTATGATGAGTTGTCAGCCTTCTTGATCAAATCCGGGTTTACCAAAGGATCTATCGATACTAATCTTTTTATATATTGTTCTAACTTGGATATCTGCTTAGTTCAAATTTACGTAGATGATATTATTTTTGGTGCGACTAATCTATCATTATGTACTTGGTTTTCTGATCTTATGACCTCCAGATTTCAGATGAGCATGATGGGAGAAATTAATTTCTTCCTCGGCTTACAAGTGAAGCAACTTCCAGATGGAATTTTTATCAACCAATCGAAGTACGTGTTTGACATCTTGAAGAAATTCAAGATGGACAAATCCTCTTCTATTGGCACGCTGATGGCTCATGGTGCCAAAATTGGGTTAGATCCAGATGGAAAAGCTGTGGACGTCAAGACTTAAAGAGGAATGATCGGATCACTCATGTATCTAACTGCAAGTTGACCGGATATAATGTTTTCTACCTGCTTATGTGCCAGATTTCAAGCCAAACCAAAGGAATCGCATCTGTTAGCAGTCAAGCGCATATTTCGATACATCTAAGGAACTCCATACTTAGGTTTGTGGTATCTTAAGAGTTCTGATTATAAACTAACTGCTTACTCTGATGCATATTTTGGTGGAAATCAGTTAGACCGGAAAAGCACATCAGGTCACCTTCAATTTCTAGTTGATAGACTGATAAGCTGGGCGTTGAAAAAGCAGAATTGTGTTTCTATTTCAACTGCAGAGGCAGAATACGTCACCGCAGCTAGTTGTTGCGCTCAAGTTCTTTGGATGAAGACACAACTTCGTGATTACGGGATGCTATACAAAACAGTGCCTATCTATTGTGACAGCAAATCCACGATCGTGATATCAGTCAATCCGGTCCAGCACACAAAAACCAAACACATAGATATGAGGTACCATTTCATAAAGCATCATGTGGAAGAAGGTACTATTGAATTATATTTTGTACCAACTGAATATCAACTTGCTGATATATTTACAAAAGCTTTAGATGAAAAACGTTTTAATTTTCTGCTTTCCAAACTCGGCGTGTTGAATTTAAAAGTTTCAATCTTTACAAATTTTATCCTATAAAGTAAAAACTTTACAGATTTTCTTTCTTTTGAATAAAATGTGTGTCTAGGATAAATTTTCAAGTTGCTTTGTTATATTAAAGTTTTTATATGGTCAAATTTCAAGTCTTACAAAATTCGAAAGGTCAGCAACAAGTTTGAAGCTTTTGAAAGTGCTTTAAAGATATGTGATTCGGAATATTTATAGTTTACAATGCTTAGAAAACCTAAAATGTCAGAATAATGGATCGTAATGAAAATATGGGCTAAGCACTTAGATGTAGAACTGAGTGATTGAGATGAATAATTCTATATATAAAATACAGATATCTCTAAGTTTAAAAGTTTGTACCTGTGACCTTTCTAGTTTGGGAAAGTAAGTTCCGTGGGATGCTTGTCATCTGGTCCCCTAAGGTCAATTGGTCTGGGAGTGATCGAACCCAAATCCTTCTATAGAACCAGATCGAAAGTCATGTTCTACTGGTATGAATGGGTTTAGGATGTGTCGATGTAGCCTGTCTGATCCGAGAAAGTAAGTTCCAAGGGGTGCTTGACACCTAGTCCCCTAAGGCCAACTGGTCTGGGAGCGGCTGACCCAAATCCTGCAATAGGGTCAGATAGAAAGTTACGTTTACGACATGTTCTTTACTTACCGAACTTTTTGATTAAAAGATGCCAAAGTGCACAATCTTAAAAGATGCCAAAGAGCACACTCATGTGAAGATGCCAATGTGCACAATGCTAAAAGATGCCAATGAGCACACATCTCATGATACTTGGTGATATGTTTGAGTTGCGATAAACCTGTAAATTTGTGAAAGTCTTAATTTTTGATGGATTAGTGTGAGTACATGCAAAGTTTTCTATTATAGTTTTAGAATTGTATTTTTCTTGAAGCTAATCGAAGTTCCCATGCGAGCACACTGAATAGATTGATGAAAGTTTTGGAAACTGAACATGTCTTAACTTGATATGCAATAAAACTTGTTTCTATATCCAAAAGCATATATTTGATTTCATCTGATGGATTTTATTGTGATATTTTACTAAGTAGAATTTTATTTGTTTATGTTTAAATTTTTATATATTTAGTTGTTTCAAAATATATATTCAGTTTATTTTTTCTTTCTACATTGATGTTTAAATTCTTGTGTTCTCATTTTTTTTAAATGGGTTTGTTCATTATTCAAGGGGGAGTGAATAAGGAGAAATTTCTGAAAAGATAATATCTGTTTTGAGGGGGAGTATCTGATTCTCTATGTGAATGCTAACTTGAATTGCCATATTTTAGTGCATTTGTGTAGGGGGAGTCAAAGAGCTTATCAGGTAAAATTTTCTGAGTATAAGTCAGCTTTGCGCCAACAGTTTGTAGTGCAAACCTCACTTTGTGCTACCTTCGACTAGCGCAAACTTCAATTTGCGCCACCAACGTATCGCGCAAATCTTCTCTCTTCCTCTGATTTTGCAGATCTTAAGATGTCTCGTCTCCAACATTTGCATGACCAAGTTGATCCAGATCATCAAGGTCATGAGGGGGAGAAGTTAAGGGGATGATAAAGAGACAAAGAGTTCAAACGTTTATCTGCTGATCAAGATTCGCTCAAGATTCTATTTTTCTCTGCCATACTAGTCTTTTGCTGTTCCAGCTCCGATCACCACAGTTCATTCAAGTTCATTTGAAAGAGGTGAATCGTTTAGAGCACAAGTTGATGAACCAATTGTTCTTTCAAGCGAATTACAAACTGGTCCAGTCTTGTCAAGACAGCAAAAGCAATTGAGCCTGAAAGATGCTGAGAAGAATTTTTTTTAAGTCAAGAAGCTGCTTCGACAAAGTCGCTTAGATGGTTCATGCTGATTTAGAAGATTGATTTTGAAGACCACAGCGCCAATGATTACTAAGGGGGAGATTGTTAAGTCTGATTTTATAGTAATCATTGCATTTATAGGCTTGGTCTTATACTGTGTTTAGAGTCACATACTGTGTTGTATTGACCAGGGTATTTAAGTCCCTTTGGTCCTTGTGTTTTGTAAGTTTCACACGTACATTCTATTGAATCATACTTTTCGCTTTACAAACTCTCTCTCTACTTTCTCTCTCTAAGATTTAGAGGATTCTTGGATTATCAATTAAGATTTCATAGATTACAATCCGTATGAATCTCTCTCTCTCTCTATCACAATATTTTTCTTTCTAAACAATATGATCTATCAAGGTGTCTTATGATTCTAAAAACAAAGAATCTATTTATACCTCCTAGTTACAAGAGACAAAACAAACTAACTCAACTAACAACTAAACTAGCTTTGACTTTGCTTGACTTTTGACTTTCCTTTAATATTAACTTTGACTTTTGTCTTCAAGGCTTTGACTTGAGCTTTAGTTTTCATGATCTTAAAAACAACATTTATGTACTAACAATCTCCCCCTTTGGATTCAATATCATCTCCAAAAAGATAAGCTAATCATCTCCCCCTTTGTATAAACTTGTAGAGATCTTTCTTCAAGTGAAATTCATCAACAAAGAACACTTTCTCTCTTTAAGCATTGTCAAACATTCTCCCTTTTGGATTGAAAACTGATAATCTCTTCCTTTGAAATACAATTTATTCTTTTAGAATAAACATTTTCAAAGTCAATCTCGCCCTTTCTTCTTTTACATGAATCTTCTAAAAGACTTTAACAATCTCCCCAAGATTTATAGTAACCTCTTTTAGTCTTCAGAAACGATCTCCTCATTTCTTAGAAATGTCTTCAGACTTTCAACAATCTCCCCAAAGTCTGTAAATATCTTCTTCAAGACCTTTAACAATCTCTCCCATTAAAGTAATAAACTTTTCTTTTCAGATCAACTTAAGCAAAAACACAATTTCCCCATTTCTTAACTGATATTGACTTCAGAAAAGAAATTATCTTCAAATATAACTCATTTTCTTCTTTCAAAGAATCTTCAAATAAAATTTCGGTAATCTTTAATGAACTGTCTCAAATTTCTGATATAACTCTGAAACTGCTTTTTCATTCTTGATTTTCTCCTCCATGACTTCTTTTTCATGATTCATTTCTTGTTAAACTCTCCCCCTTTTTGATGAATGTGAGCACTTACTTCATCAAAACTTTGCAAGAAATGCAATCTTTCAATTTTTGACCAACTGATCTTTCCATATGAACTTCTGAACATCCGTCAATTCATAAATGATTTTGAATCTTTTAAAATTTAGAAGTGAATGGTAAACCTGAATCAACAAATGAAACAGTTAAACTGCCTGTAAGTAGCATGGAGCCACTTAGTACAACGAATGTACGTTGGAAAGGAGCTTTTTGATATTCACACCCCCAGGGCTTCCATTCAATCATCGAAAAACCACAAAGGATATTTCTATGAACGTTATGACAAGAAAACGTATTCCTTGTGTGTATGTGCAAGTGTAGAATGATTGAAGCTACTTAGGCTTTTTAGGCTCAAAGTGTGTAAACTGTTGAGACAACAACAGTATTCCACATACTCAATGTGTATGATCGAAGGTCGAAGGTGGGGTAAACGTCCTTCTTTTTCAATATCCAAATCTTCATAATGAAGATCAAATAGATTATATGTTGCGTCCCCATTAAAAATTGAAACATCTTTTTGTTGAGAAAAAGATGAGTATCTAGTGGGGTTTAATTCAAGAGTTGGCATGGGCTAGTGCTTGTTTTAATGAATTTCACCAAATAATCGTGAAAACAATAGTAATGTGGATGCCCGACTCAGAAAGTGATTGGTGCAGAGTTCTCATATTCTTTTAACTCTGTTCTCACACCCTCTTTTTTTTTTAACAATTAAGCTCACATCTAACCAAACTCTCTTTTACATTTTTTCTCACCTCAATGAGAAAAACTCAACCCCTCGAGTTATCTCCCACACTTATTGATATTTACCCTTTGCCTCTCGATCACTCAAGGATAACTTCTTGGGTAGGAAACACTGGTTATCGTGAATCCATAGAAGTCTTTTAAGTTCTCACACTGATCCCATGAAATTTGTCCTAAGAGAATGATGTTCAACAGTTTAACTTGAATAGTTAAAGCTCAAAAATATGAAGTACATATGTCATTTATATGTATGCTCATCAAAAATATCATGAAGATTTGAGCATTTTGATCTTTGAAGATTTCTCATCACAAGTATATTTGAAAGAATGAAGTGAATACAAAAGACTTGTTTGAGAATCTGACAATGTATCGAAAAGATCAAATATGAATAATAATCATATAGAGCTTAGGTCATGAAAGAATTGGAATTTGTCTATATGAACAAATATAGACATTTCTTAAAAGAATCGCTTAGTTTTGAATGAATGAAATGCTCAACAAATATTGAATATACAAACCGGGTGTATTACCATCAAAAAATTGTGTCATTTTGAGACATGGTAATAACAAAGTCAATGAAAAATTACTAAACCGATGTATATGAATATTTGACAGTATATAGAATAGATAATACACAAGTATTTATCTTTGAAAACACACGGTTAGTTAATCATGAAAGCTCATAGAATGAAAATATTTAAAATCACACTTCTATAATTCATAAAATCTTTTTGAGAATTGAGAAGTGGTTTGAACATTTAAAAACATGTTTTCATGTGTGAAAGTCGTCCATCTTTCAAACACGTATGATATTAAGATTAGAAAAACCCTTACACACAGCTTAAATCTCATGAAGTCGCCTCAAAGTCAATAAAAATTGAATCTTATTCGCTCCCCCTCAAAAACTTCATTCAGTCAAAAAGTCATCAAAGTATCAAAGTCTTATTCAAAACTTATTCAACAAATTTATTGAAAGTAAAAACAATGAAAGTAAAACATTGAAGAACGAGTTATGATCTGAATTAATCAGAAGTCATAACTTCACTAAATATTGAGTTCTAGATTGATATATCTAGAAGTCATTTACTCCCCCTGAAATATTGCATTCACAATATTTGCCAGTAGGAAAAATATGTACTCCCCCTTGAAAGTTGATCATCTCATCTTATGCATCGGAGTACAAAATCTTCTCTTCTTTGAAGTATGAGTCTTAAATTGTTGTGTTTAGAAGTCAAACTTGATCTTTAAGGTATGGGTTCTGAACTGTTTTGTTCAAAAACCATCATCTTTGATCGCTGAAGTACAGGTTTTGAACTGTATTGTTCAAAAACCATTTACTCCCCCTACACTTGAGCTGCCTGCAACATAGATGGAGCTTTTGGTTTTGGTACCTACTGTAACTTGGGTCCATGTTTGTTAGTTGTAGTTCTATGGGAAGTAATACTATAAGATCCATACCAACTATCTGCATAATCTTTGTGAACAAAATCATTTGCACCACAGTAAGAACAAGAGATTTTCTTTTGTGCTAACCTGATTAATTGATTTACAGTGTAAACAAGATCAGGTTTACCAAAATATTTACCTTGAGAAATATTGTTCTTCTTGTCATTATGTGTGCAAAAATGATTTTTCCACATTCTTCTCATCAGAAGAACCTTTTACTCTCCAAACCATCTGTTCTTTACCATTTCTCTTTCTAAATGTACTTGGACCATCAACAAACATTATTATCATAAAAAAGGTTAGTAGTACGAATCTGTTCTTTTGGATTGACTGACCTTTTTGAAGAAACATGAGTATGGTAAGAACTTGAAGCTGTCTTGAATGAGCATTTTGAATCAGCTAAATCATCTCTAGGTGATTGAGCAATTGAATCTGGAGTCTTTTCCTCAATCAAATTCACCTTAATGACGATCTCTTCAAGTTTTGTGATCTCTGAAGACAGACTGTTTCTTTCTTTTGTGAGTAGATCAATTTTTTTTTTCTGAAATTCAGACTTCGCATTCTTTTCTTTCATAGCTGTTGTTGATAGTTCATACAATTTATTTGTAAGCTTTTTGATCTCTGTCTCAAAAACCTTCCTTTCTTCTTCAAATTTCTTTTATACACTCTTTCTTTTATCTGATATTTCTTTGAAAACTCCGACATGTTTCTGTTCTACTATATTCTTCTCTTTTTCAAACTTATCTCTTTCCATAATGATAACTTTCTCAAAATCCGACACTTGTTTAGAAAGTTTTGTACATTTAAGCTCAACAACTTTCTTTTCTTCAAATGATTTTCTGGAAAAATCAGAGACTTTCTGTGAAAACATTTTCTTTTCATTTGCAAATCTTGTCTTTTCCTTTTCAAACTCATCTCTATCTTTAGCAATCTGCTGTTCCAAATCTAAAATCTTCTTTTTCATCTCAGCAGTTTTACTATCCAAAACCTTAGATTTCTCTTCACTTTTCTGGATAACATCTTTATTATCTCTGACAATCTGAGCTTCCAATGTAGAAATCTTCCTTTTTAACTTAGTATTTTCACTATCTAATATCTTTGATCTCTCTTCATTCTTTTTGATAACATCTTTTTCTAACTCAGAGATCTTCTTCTTTAGAAATACATTTTCAGTCTCCAAGACTTTTGCTTTCTCCTCAATCATCTTGATCTGATCATTTTGTAGTAAATCAAAAATATGTTGTTAGAGATCTTGATTAATTTTCTTCAAAGTACTGATCGCACTCCTTAACTTCCCTTCATTCTCTTTCTTTTTATTTTTGAACCGAATTAAACTCTTGTTGAGCTGATCATTATCTTCTCTCAAACTTTTGATGATATGCAAATTTTCTTGCTTTTGATCTTCAAGTTCTGAAATCTTACATTTCAGATCTTTCTCGTGATGTGGTTCAGAAGTATATTCCTCAACAAAATACAAATCATCCATTGTCACTGATAATACTTGCACTGACCGTTAACAAAAATTAGAAATTTTCAAAAATCAGAATTAGTCAAAAATTGACAAAGTGTGGAAGTCACAGACCACTAAGAAGCACTTTCCGCAAGGCACTAGACAACCCTCAATCCACAGAGAACATTATCAGAGAAGTGTGGAATTCTCAGGCTATAGCTTGCGGATTCTCACTTGTCGCAAGCTGAGTCATGCAGATTCTTCACTTTCCGCAGGCTTAAGCTTGCGAGTTCTTACTTCTCGCAAAGCAAAGCACACGAATTCTTGCCTTAGTCAGAATTCCAAAGTGTCGTATGAACTTTTCGCAAAGAAAGACTTGCGAATTCCTGACTTAGAAATATTTCAAGAAAAAAATGAGTAACTTTTCATAAGGTTCGATGTGCTGATTCTTGGGCTTTCCGCAGAACAAACAAGTGAACAGTAACTTTGCGCAAACAGTTATTTGCGGTATCTCACTTTTCGTAGACAGAGTTATGCAGATTCTTCACTTTACGTACGCTTTGACTTGCGAATTCTTGCCTTGGCTATTTCATCAACAACACAAAATCACCAAGTAAAGGAGGCATGTGAGTTCTTGAGCTTGATGCTTGTGGATTGTTCAGATCTTGCGAGTTCTTGAGTTATCGAATGCAAAATCCACATAATCACCTAAAATTCGATTCAAAGCTCCAAATTAGCTTCTGAAACTTTGCCAATTTGATCTCGATGATACTCTAAACAACTTTCTAATACATGATTTCAACAAAATTCAATAATTGATCAAAACTCAACACGTACAGACTTCGCATACAAACTTACCAAAAATTCAAAAATTCACAGAAATTGATTGTGAATTTCGACAAACAACTCAAACAAGAAACATTCTATATCAACAACCGAATACAATGAACCAAAGAATTACATCAAAACAACAAAAAATCTCATAATTCGATTCTAGGCAGTGCGACTTGCGAGTTCTTGAGAAGTTCGATTAAATCTTCATTTCTTGAACATAAATCTGATCTTTGTCTGCTCTGATACCGATTGTGTGTCCCAAGATATGCAACTCAATCAAGATTAGCAATCAAAATAGATGCCAAATGCCATATGTATTGATTAAGAGTTCACAGATTACAATCCATATGAATCTCTCTCTCTATCACAATATTTCTCTCTCTAAACAATATGATCTATCAAGGTGCCTTATGATTCTAAAAACAAAGAATCTATTTATACCTTCTAGTTACAAGAGACAAAACAAACTAACTCAACTAACAACTAAACTAACTTTGACTTTGCTTGACTTTTGACTTTCCTTTAATAGCATAGTTTGACTTTGACTTTTGTTTTGAAGGCTTTGACTTGAGCTTTAGCTTTCATGATCTTGAAGACAACATTTATACACTTACAGAAGAAAACTTAACATATAAGGGATGAAAATCCAAAGTAAAATTAAAGATTAATTCCAAACAATTTCTTTACCAAAAAGTGAAATAATTTTGAGATTGTAAAAATTCTTGCTTTGATCACATTTGAAAATTTTGAGATCTGGAAACATGGAAATTGTAACTTGTGTAATTTAAGAATCAAGGAGAAAAAAAAGACTGGTGAGAATCCCATGCAAAATCTTGAATATTAAATTCCACAAATTGATTTTTAAAGAAAACGTAGCTTGGAATATGAAGAACAAAGAAACAAGAAAGATGAACTTGAAATCTAAAATGCATAAATTAATACTTGCAAAATAAACCAACCTTAAGCTTAGAATATTTTAGTTCTTGAAGGACAAGTAAAATCCAAAATATTTAAGTTTAAGATTACAAAAGAAAACTAGAGCGAATAATTAAAACCCAAAGGTTTGTGTCTTCCTAAGGTTACATAAGGTACATATTTATAGTGTTTAAAAAAGTATCTAACAACCAAAAGAGTACAATGATGATGTAAGCCCTTTCTTGGCCATAAAGTCTTCAAAATGTGAGCTTCCAAGCCTAACCCAAGAAATAATCTCGGTTGCAACAATCATCAGCTAGTCCTACAACATCATGTCCCAGTCCTGCAGAAATCCTACAATACTGCCAAAAATTCAGAAATCTTCAAAAAGGTTCAAATTAGCATCAAAACAATGGAAATGCATAAGAAAACATAAAACATGATAAAAGCTATAATGTGGTCTAAAACACACTAAAAATAGACTTTGGGCAAATAAAACAAGGGTAAAATACTATTAAAACAACTGTAATAAGGTTAGTTTATTAACACCTATCATATCCCCAAACTTAAATTGTTGTTTGTCCTCAAACAACTAAAATGAGAAAATAAAGACTCAAATAGCTAATCAAACTAAAATGTTTTTGAACATGAACACCACATAGCCAACATATACTTTGATTTTGTTATTTTTGAAATTTTTTGCTCATATCCTATTTGATACTTGAACCATCTTTCCTAAACTTAATCCTTTAAGTATGACAAACTAAAAATTAGCCAAACATTTTCTTTGTTAAACTAGACTCACTATATGTGTTGGGACTAGATTGGGTTTTCTTGCATTTGGCCATTTCTTTTCAATGCTTAGCCTTTTATCTCATCTCTCATTTCACTCCATAGCACCATTTTTCTGCTATGCATCTCGTATTGAGGTATGTTTGGACCTTTTGGTCCTTTTCAAACAATTGGTGTACATTGGCATTTTTTGTGCACAAGACATGGAGCTTTATTCCTGAATTTTCTTTTAGTCTTAGTGCATGTGTTTCAGGTGTATAACTCTATTGTTTGTGGCTTATGAGACACCCATCCCCAAACATTGAAGGAAACAATGTCCTCATTGTTTAGTTGTGTATAACAAGGCTACAAAGTCGGTAATTGAAAAGAGGGCCCAATAGAATCTAGCTAAGTTTATAGCCCAAAAATGGTTGTCTAATTCTTAGAAGTTACTGAAAAAGACGTCAATTGAATGAAACATGGATTATTGTGGCTATAGTATCAAGTCAAACAATCTAGGAGCAATTTTATTGTGTTTTTGGTGTATAAGTTGCTAAGATAGTGTATGTTCAGAAAATCAGTTCCCAAAATGACATTGAAATAGAAAAGCATAGACGAGAATGAGATCCAAAGATCTGCTATCTTATCTTTGTGAAAGAAAAAGAATGAATAAACTCTTTTAAAACTAAAGACAACAAAACCTAAGTAGGTAAATATCAAAAATGATTCAAAAGACACAAATATGAAAGACTCAAACTGGAAAATGGGGACTGCCCATTACATAAAGAAAATAACCAAAGGTGTGAGCATAAGAGATGGACTGTTTCTATAACTGACTCACAACAAAAATTCCAAATTGGAACAACAGGGAACTGTGCAAGGGATTGGTCCACACAGGGTTAGAGGGATTGCCCCTAATTTGGACCATGAATTTAAAAGTGATAGGCCTACTGTGGTGATGCATGATTCAACAAGAATAGAGGGATTGCCTCTATGAATTAGAGTAGGCCTTCTAATGCACTTAATTAAGAACAAAACAGAGGGATTGCCTCTATGCATGCAATTTAAAACAACCAAGCCCAGGGATATTCATAGCATACTAAAAACAGAAACAACTTTGTGGCAGGCCTGGACTGGGAAAAAAACATAGAGGGAGTGCCTATATTGATCTCACTAGCTAAACATCAAGTATTTACAGAGGAATTGCCTCTGTGTGCATCAGTGGGTGCAAACAAATGATGATCAAAACATTTATAGAGGCCAGTGCCTAAACTATTGATCAAAAACATAGAGGGATTGCCTCTATGCACTCTGTTTATAATCTTTCAAACGAACATAGAGGGACTGCCTCTATGTGTTTTATCACCATATTATTCAAACCAACATAGATGGGTTGCCTCTATGTGTGATAATGGTCAAAACAGAAAGCAAAATAAAGAAACACTTGATCAACATCAACAGTGGGTCAAAACTAGGGATTAAGTCCCAATGATCAGTTCTAAAAATAGCAACTATGCATGCATGCTAAACATGTTAGAACAATAAGTAAAAACAATAATTAAGAAGAACAAAAATCAAGGATAAAATAAAAAGGGAAGAGGGTAGAACCTGTCCTACTCAGATTAAGTAGGGGTTTGATCCTCTTGCAGTATAACAGAAGTGGGAACAGGGGGCAAGTCTACATCCTGTTTACCCTTCTTCAATGCATCTCTTATTACCAGTTCCTTCTTTTCTTTGTGCTTGGCCTACTGCATCCTTTCATTCTTCATCAATGCAACCACTCCTTGCAACTTTTCCACCTTATTCATGATATTTTTGGTTTTCTTTGTCAGACTCTTTTTGAGGGCGGCAGTATGCTTATCCAAGGCTTTCAAAAACTCAAATTTTAGGGACTCAATTGCTGTGCTAGGTGTGGGTTTGTGGTTGAGCCTCATCAATCTCACAGGTTATTTTTATCTATGTCAGTTTTGTCATTACAGAAGACATCTTTGGGAAGTTGCACAACCTGGGCTTTCTCTACGAGGATGTGGATGATGGATGGGTATAAGAGTTTCCCATTTGACTTATCTACACTGGTCCTTATGTTCACACATATCAGCCTACCCACATCAAATTTCTTGCACTCAAGTATGCAATATAGGATGTACACTCTTTCTAGGCATAGGTTTGAGTCATGGCTAGTGGGATGGAGGGTATGCCTCATAAAATAGAACCACAGGTTGGCCTCTGGGTTCAGAAATTGGGTTCTCAGTAGCCTGGGTTGACCCTTAGAGGTTCATTTAGCCCCCTCTTTAGTTAATATTTGGAAGATGACCTCTAAATCCTCATCTGAACACCCCTTAGCTAGTTTATCCAGGTCTGAGTTCAATGGAGGATCAATATCTAGTAGATCATTTAAGGCTTGAGGTGAATAAGACACCTTTTTACCCCTCACAATTACCTCCACTCCCTCAGTCACAGACACTTCAGTGTAAAATTCTCTCAACCAATTAAGGTTATACTGTTTAGCGACCTGACATAGTTTTTCCCAGCCTAACTCTTCTGTGACTGCCTTGATACAAGGATTTGCTAAGATCAATTGTTGGGGGAATCCTTTTGGAGGGACCCTACTCTTTTTGACAAAGGCATAATAGTTATTCTTAGCTAGACTGGAACTGAACAAGAGTTTAGGCTTCACAGAGTTAGAGGTACCTTCCTTGGATAATTTTTTCTTTTTTCTTGTGTCCATCTGAGGTTTTTCTTTCTCATCACCAAAGGGCTCTTCTTGTTCTTCCATATTGGGTTCCTCTTGGTGTTCCACATTGGCCTCTTCTTGGTGTTGCTCACTACCCTTCTTATTTCTTTTACTCATTGTCTTTTTCCTTGTGATCCTCTTCTTGACCACTTCAGCCTTGGTCTCCATATTCACAACACCATCCACAGTTTCTTCCTTGTCCTGCATAGTGTTAGCAAAATCTGTAGTATGCACAGGTGATGGCAATCCCTTTGGTGATTCAACATGGTTTCCAACAGGTTCTGAATTTAGAGTGACCTCATCCTCACTGTCACTCTGGATTTATGCATCCAGATTGAGGTCAAAGGAGTTGTGCACAAGGGAAGGAGGGCCTTGGCTAGATGGCTTTTCACCATGGGTTTCACTAGGTTGGGATTCCATAACCATATCATCATGCATATTGGTTTCTTAATTCCCACTCTTTTGGATAATTTCTATTCACTTAGGCTCTTGTTCAGAAGGTTTAGGCTCAGCTATGGTGATCACAGGTTGATCAATGTTGGTTTTTGGTGTTATACTAGAATTATCAACAGGGGTTGTGATCACAAGTGTGGGTGTGGGTTTAGAAAGGATGTTGAGACCCAAGAGTTGGTCCAAATCTGCTAGTGCTAATGTAACATTTTGCCTCAAAGAAAGCCCTAGCCTGGTTCTTGGCTTAGTGACCCTGTGTAGATCAAATGAAGGTGTTGGTGCCATAAAAGGTTTTAGAGGTGGTTCAACCTCTACCATGGTGATTGGGGGCATAGGGGCATCCTTTGTGATGCCTAAAATTTCATTAGTGGCATTCATGGCCACATTTAAGGATTCTTGCAACCTAATCCTAACACTGGCTTCAGGGTTCTCAGGGAAGCTTGAAATCAGATTTACAGCCAAAGGGAGAGAAGATGGGTTAGTACCTTTAACTTGCTGAGATGGGGCTTCATTGACGCGTTGAGGTGAGGGTGGAGGTGATGCAGTGGGTGTATCTTCGACTACTTGCTCCAAAGGGGATGGAGATGATGGTGGAGTACCTCTGTCGTTAACTGGTGGAGAGTGTGGAGGGGTTATTTTTTTGTGTTGCACAATATGGGACTGATGTGGAGTGTCTTCACTTTCTCTCACCTCTTCAGCTTCAGCAAGAGTGTCTAAAAGGCTGGGTGCTCTCATCTTTGGGAAAGAAGTACTTGCGTCGTTCATTCTTTTAGGCTTAGAACCCACAGATACTGATTCAGCCTCATCTGAAATTATAATGGCGGAACCTTCATCAGTAGTCATTGTCTTGGTTACCATTCCGGCTTGACTTGTTTTGAACCTTTTGGTGGGCTTTGGTGGTGATGGTGGTGGTTCAGGGCGAGGTTCTGGAGGTGCTTGGCTGATAGGAGTGGCGTTAATCGGGTTTGAAGATGATGAAACAATGGGAGTGGAAGATTCCGCTCTTCTTCTTGGCTTTGATTTTTTATGGCCATTTTGAACACTTCCCTGGTTGGAATCGAAAAAATTAGGGTTCTTTAGAGGGTAATAAAACTTTGGGAGCAAGTTTCAGGGTGTGGTACAATGATGATGGTAATGTGAAAGAGGAAGTCAAATGAAATCCTTTCATAGGGTTGGCAAGAACTCTCTGAAGTACAAAGGTACTGTACTTATCTAGGATTATCGGTGTCCTTTCTCTCTGCAACCTTAATTTAGCCGACGACGATGGTGAGTGTGGGATTTCAGAGGTGTACGTTGAAGGGATGCAATGATGTTCTTCGTTGCAAGTTGGTGTTTGAAGAAAAAAGTAGAACTGACAAATGGTTGTCAGCGCATCCCTTGTTGATTCAAAAATCAAGTCGGGTCATAGGTTTTGCTCACTGATCCGAAATACATTTCGAGATTTTGGCTTTCACTTAACAAAAAGAAGGGGCCGTACACCCCTGGTATTAGTACTTCTTCCCATCATGAACCGACTTTATCATTAGAAACACACACCGGGCCTTCACATGGGCCAATAAATTTGGGCCTGCATAACAAAGAAAAAGAGAACATGTGGGCTTCTTCTGTGTTTGTGTGTTTTTTTAAGGAAGCTTGGGCCTAAATTGCTAGCAAGCCTACTTCTCAATATTTTAAAAAAATAACAATAAACTTAAATGAGATTAATAAACTAATAAAACAAAAGATGGTACTAAAAAGGTAAATAAAAAAATTTAAAGAGGGAAAACTTAAATTTAACCTAGAAATTAAAAGAAAATAAGGAAGGAAAAATCAAAGAAATTTATAAAAATGAAAATAAAAATTAATATACAATATGAAAGCTTTTTGTGGATCATTTTAGCAACACAACCTCACAAGGTTGTTGGATGAGATCTTTGGGATCAAAGAAATGTTTTATTCTTTGTCCATTCACTTTGAAAGTTGTACCCCTGCCTGGATCTGTTAAATCAACAACACCATATGGGTATACTTTTGCTATGACATAAGGTCCAATCCATCTTGAATTTAACTTACCAGGAGATAGCTTAAGTTTTGAATTAAACAGTAGGACTTTTTTGACCTTTAGTGAATTCTTTTGGACAAATCTTTTTATCATGCCATTTTTTAGTGTTTTCTTTGTTTAACTTGACATTCTCATAGGAAAATTCCTATGCTCTTCTAACTCACAAATATGTAAGGCTTTTTTTCTCCCAGCCTCATCCAAACTCATATTAAGCTCTTTGATTGCCCAATAATCTTTGTGTTCCGGTTCAATAGGCAAGTGGCATGCTTTTCCAAAAACTAACTTATAAGGAGACATGCCAATGGGGGTTTTGAATGCATTCCGGTAGGCCCACAGGGCATCATCCAATTTGGAGGCCCAATCCTTTCGGTGTGGTTTAACTACCTTGGCTAGTATTCCCTTTATTTCCCTATTATATAATTTAGCTAAGCCATTTAGTTTGAGGGTGGTAAGTCGTAGACACACTGTGCTTAATGCCATACTTGTCAAGAACTTCTTCTAACATATTATTCACAAAATGTGTGCCCTCATCACTAATCAAGGCACGAGGTGTACCAAATCTCATAAAGGTGTTCTTTTGAAAAAACTTGACAACTGTTCGGGCATCATTTGAATGGCAGACCATGGCCTCCACCCATTTAGCTACATTGTCAACAACAACTAATATGTAGGCACAATTATTGGAAAGTGGAAAGGGTCCCATAAAGTCTATACCCCAAACGTCAAATATATCTACTTTTGGAATCCCGTTTAAAAGCATTTCATTTCTTTGGGAAATATTCCCACTCCATTGACACTCATTGCAACTTTTTGCAAAGTTATGAGCATCATTGTGTAAAGTAGGCCAAAATAGCCCAGATGGCAAAACCTTTGTTGTTGTCCTATTTCCTCCAAAATGGCCTCCACAAGGTCCTGTATGGCAATGTTGCAGGACTGAAGTCATTTCTTCTTTTTGGGATGCATTTTTTTATCATCTGATCTGCACAAATCTTGAACAAAAATGGATCATCCCACAAGTACTTCTTGGAATAAAAAATGAGTTTGTTTCTTTGGTGCTTATTAAAATCTTTGAGAATGATACCACAACCATCTTTTTTAGTAGCATAAGTATTGAAGATAATACATTAGTTTATTAAAAAAAATATCGACTAACAAATGGTTACCACCTACTCACAATTGAAGATAATTATTATAAGCAACATCATATTCAACAAATGTTGATTTTACCATTACTTTAAGTAATTTACAAGATCTGCAAACCAAGGTTCAACAGAATGTTGTAAAGCCAAGATCCTTTCATCAGGAAATGCCTCACAAATATCATGACTATTTACAGGTGTGTCGTGATTTTCTAATCTAGACAAATGATCAACCACTTGGTTAGGGGTGTGCATCAGTCAGGTCGGGGTCCTAAACCCCAAACCCGATCGGATATCGGGTTGTGTGTGGAAGCCCCGAAATACGACCGTTTGAACTTCGGATATATCAGGTTCCGGGGGGGTTCGGGTTTGGGGGGCTCGGGTCGGGTATTCGGGTGGCTATGAAAAAAATTGATCCATATGGATTTTTGTAAAGTATATTTGTTAATAAACAAAATTGAGAGAGATAACAGAGAAGCAATCACAGAAAACTCAGAAAAAAGATGAGACTATGAAGTATGAAGATTGAAGAACTCGAAAAGCTTCTAAACCCTTGATTAGTTGATTTAAGAAGCAATCAAATCAAAAGTTCAAAACCTACCTGATTTTTGGAGTTTGTGTTAGAGCACAGATTTGTTGGATTCAAGATCATAAAGATTGAAGACCAAAGTCAAGAAGTCAAAGGCTGGAAAGTCAACTCTCAGTGAAAGTCAAAGTCATTTTGTAATAAAGTCAAAGTCAATGTTTTGTATTTTGTTTCCTTTTAATTGTGTGAAGATATAAATACCTTGTGTCCTTGTAATGCTTCGAAGTAAGTAAGTTATTGAAGAGTGGTAACATTCAGATTGTAGATGTAAGCAGATTAGAGAAGAGGTCAACTGAATATCATTCTAGAGAGAGAGAGTGTTTGTAGAGAGAGAAAGTAAGAGTTGTAATCTTTGTGATTCATATCAATGACATATGATTTTCATCTTTATTGTTTTGTATTGATTAGAACTTGAATCTGGGAATAACAATTGGTATCAGAGCAGATAAAAATATAGAAATTGAATTGATTATTGAAGAATTTTTGGTCGACAGTTCAAGAACATGAACACTTACTGTTCAGATTCGATTTTCTAGTTCTAGTGGTGATTTTGATCTGATTTTGGTGTAATAGAACTTGTTTTTGATTCTAGATTTAGTCTTGTGTTCATTGATTAGTCTAATTCTCAACAAATCCGTGTGAATTTTGGAAATTTTTGAAGTTTTTGTTCAAGTTTTTACGAACACTGTAATCAGATCGAATTTGAATTTTTGATGCTGTAATCTGAAATTCGTATGTGGTAATTGATTCAAATCATGTATTAGAAGTGATCTGCAAAGTTTCAGATCACTTGGCAACGTTTTGAGTCGATTTCAGATGGAAAAATCGAGTTTTTGGACGAAGAGAGCAAGAAATCGCTAGATCTAGAAAACTCGCAAGGCAAGAACACGCAAAGGTTGATGAACACGCACATCAAAAGGTCAAGTAAAGAGATGAAGAACGCGCAAACTGAAAGATTTTGATTTTGGCCAGAATAGCGCAAAGTGCTATTTGCGAGTTCTAGAAAATCGCAAATCGAAGTTTGCATGTTTGTTCTTCAGTCTGCGAGTTTGAACATCGTTCTTTCTACGAGTTTAAGTTTGCGAGTTCGATAAAACACGCAAGTAGGCATCTGCGGATTCTCCAAACGCGCACGACTCAGTCTGCGAGTTTCTCAGTGAACAGTTATCTGCGAGTTTCAAGCCTTTTTTCAGTGATCTGCGAGTTTCTATACTTTGGTCAAATTTTTCAAAACTATAATATGCCCTTTTTTTAGTGATATGCGGGACCCCCGTGCTAAGTCTGCGGAGGAGGACAAAGTTCTGATTGTGATCAAAGTTTCTGAATTTCTAACAATCAAATTCAAGTTCTTTTTGTAACAGATAATTCAGGATGGGATATTTTTCTGATGATGATGAACAAAAGATTCACAAGCTCGAATTAGAGAACAAAAATCTTGCTTCTTTAGTTGACTACTATTTTAAGCGGTCAAAAAGATATTCTGATGAAAGGAAGATACTGAGAGAAGAAGTCAGTGCATTAAAGATCATTAACGAAGATCTTCTGAAACAGACTTCTGGGCTTAGTGAAGATAAGGTAAGGAGTTTGTAAGCTGAGAACACTGAGCTGAAATATAAAATCTTTGACTTGGAATATCAGATGATCCAAATCCAACAAGCATCTGTTGAAAGGTATGAGGATAAGATTAACAGTTTGGAAGATGCTAATGCTGAGCTTCAGAAGAATATATATATTATTTGGAGCAAAAGATTGCCAAAGACAAATCTGATTTTGAAAAAGAAAGATCAAAGTTTGCACAAAAGTTCTCAGAATTTTCCAGAAAATGTGCTGATGAGAAGAAGACAGTTGAGCTGAAATGTTTAAAGCTTTCTCAACAAATTTCAAATTTTGACAAAGTCATTATTTTGGAAAGGGAAAATTTTGCCAAAGAAAGGAAGGCCATTGAACAAAAGAATGTTGGATTCTTCAAAGAAATATCCGGCCAGAGAAACAATGCTGAAAAGGGATTTGAAGAAGAAAGAAATATGTTTGAAGCAGAGATAAAGAAGCTGACAGAGAAGTTATCTGAACTATCTGAGTGTGCACTGAAAGAGAAGAAAATGAAGTCTGAGTTTGAGACGAAGATTGACCTTCTCGTCAAAAAAAGAGACAACTTTGATTCAAAGATTAAAGAGCTTGAAAAGATTGTTTCAAAGGTGGTGGTGATTGAGCACACGACTCCAGAGTCACAAATCCACACACCTAGAAATAATTCAACTGACTTTAAAAAGACAGCCTCAAGCTCACATTTGAAATCTGTTTCTTCAAGAAGGTTAGTCAATTCATTTGATCAGATTCATACTACTAACATTTTATTTGATGAAAATGTAGATGGTTCAGATACATAGAAAAGAAGAAGAAGAAGAAGAAGAAGAAGAAGAAGAAGAAGAAGGAGATACAAAGAAGAAGAACTGGTCTGGAAGAAGAAACCAATTGAAGATGAGAAGAAAGATGAGAAAAAAGGAAAGAAGTCATGTGTACATACACATCAAGCCAAGAAGAACAATGTGCGTAAAGGTAAACATGATCATATATACACGAAAGATCAATTAATCAGGTTATCAGGTAAGAAATACTATTGTTCTTATTGTCGTACACATGATCCTGTTCACAAAACAAGTGATCATTACTGGTATGGTTCTTATTCAGTTACTCCTATTCGAACTGCAACTAACACACATGGACACAAATACCAGTGGGTACCAAAGCCGAAAATTGAATCTGTGTTGCAGACACCTACTGTCAAGGGGGAGTAAGAGAACCAAGGCTTCTAAGTAAATCGGCTTAGGACCCGTACTTCAACGAAGTTTGACCTCTAAACATAACGGTTTAGGACTCGTACTTCAGTGATCAAAAGACCTTACTCCTGTGCTGATAAGAGATTGTACTCCAATACTCGAATGAGGAAATCAACCATCAAGGGGGAGTACATACTTTTCTGAAATATTTTGCATCCAATAGATATGATGAACTACATTTCAAAATAGAATTGTATATCTCTATCAAGTGCTTTTTCACTGACATATTTTAGATGCATATTTTCAGGGGGAGTAAAGAATTATGATTTCTGATTATTTCAGATCAGAACTCGTACATTCAATGTTTTACTGCTTTATGTTTTTCACTTTTCCATAAATTTGTGAATAAAGTTGCTTTGACATGACTTTGAGACTTTTGCAGATTGAGAGGATGCTTACAAGATCATATTTTTATGACTTTAAGCTTGATTTGATGAGATTTAAGACTGCACGATAAAGGTTAAATTTCTTATCTTAATCTCATATATGGTTGAAAGAAGGACAACTTTCAATCATAGAAAACATATTCTTAAATGTTCAAACCACTTTCCGATTCTTAAACAGATTTCATGAATTGGAAGTGTGCTTTTAAATGTTTTCATTTTATTTGAGTTTGAATGTTTTACAAACCGTGTGTTTCTAAAGATAAATACTTGTGTATTATTTTTTCTATATACTTTCAAGTATTCACACACACACCGGTTTGACTTATTGTTCAAAATGTTCTTACCATGTCTCAAATTTGAAACATATTTTTCGATGGTAAGACACCCCACTTGCATTTCAAAGAATTTTGAGCGTAATTTCATTTCGAAACGTTCATTTCAAGACTTGTCTATATCTTGGTTCGTATAGACAATATCCATTATTCATGACCATAAGCTTTGATTGTTATATCATTTCATTCTGATCATTTTTCATACAATGTCAGATTTTCAAATAAGTCTCTTGCATTCATATTTATTCATTCAATTTACTTGTTTGAAATATCTTCAATGTTTAAAAATGCTCAAATCCTCATGATTACATTTCTGAGCATACATATGTCTGACTTGTATTTCATACTTTGTGCTTTATTTGATAAGGTTAAACTATCTTGAGCAACATATGTTTCATAGGAAAATATGGGTTCTTTGTGCTAGGACTTAAATGAACTTCTATGGATTCACGTTAACCAGTGTCTCCTACCCAAGAAGTTAATCCATAGTGATTGAGTGTGAGGAGTCAAAAAGAAATGAGTGTGGGTTGTGCGTTGAGGTAAAATGATAAAGAGAGTTTGGTTAGGTGTGAGCTTAATGATTAAAAGAAAGAGGGTGTGAGATCAGAGTAAAAGAATATCAAACTCTGCACCAACTACTTTCTGAGCCGGGCATCCACATTACTCATGTTTCACAATTCTTGGTGAACATTATTGAAACAGGCAAATAGCCCATGCCAACTCTTGTTAAAAACCCCACCAGCCACTCATTTTCTTCTTAAAAAGAAAGTGTTTCATATTTTTCTGGGGACGCAACACATTATCTATCTGGTTTTCATTTGGAAAATCTGGATATTAAAAAAGAAGGAAGTCTGCCCCACCTTCACACTTCGATCATGCACATTGAGTGTGTGTTTAACTGTTGTTGTCTCAATGGTTTACACAATTTTGAGCCTATTATAAAAAGTAATCATCATGTGCTTAATTTTTTCTAACACTTGCACGAACACACAAGGAAATTTGTTTTTCTTGTCATAACGTTCATAAAAATTCCTTTGTGGTGTTTCAATGATTGAATGGAAGACCTGGGGGAGTGAACATCAAAAAGCTCCTTTCCTATGTGTATCCGTTACACACAGTAACTTCGTGTTACTGACAGGTATGCTAACTGATTCATTTGTTGATTCAGGTGTTACATGAATATTTTTGTCTGGATTTGAAAAGATCTAGATAAATACATGGCTACGGATCAATGATTCAGAGGCTCTTGGACAGATCATAATTGTCAAAGACATTTCTTGGAAAAAGTTTTGATGATATCGATACTCAAAATCATAAAAAAGGGGGAGATGCTATCAAGAAATGTTAAAGTTGGGAGAAAAATGTTTAAGAATTGATTGTTAAAGAAAGTTTGCTGAAAGAGTTCAGAGATATTCAGAATTGTTGAAGATAATTTGATGAAGTGATCAGATTTTTTGTCTGATAGAGGTTTGGTTACAACCTTTGGGAGAGAATGTTAATAATTCTTGAAGAACAAATTTTTTAGAAGATTGCTGAAAGTTTTTGAAGATACAGAGTTTATCAAAGAAAGGGGAGAATGTCAGAATTTTCATATGAATAGGGGGAGAATGTGGATTGTTTGAGAAAATCATTTTTGTATCAAAGGGGAGATTCCAAGAAATGATAAAGGTTGATCAAAGGGGAGTTTATTCAAATTGAGCTTAAAGAGAGAAGATCGCATTGTTAAATCTTTTAGTAATGATCTTGATCCAAAGGGGGAGAATGCTAGAGCACAGATTTATTGGATTCAAGATCATAAAGATTGAAGACCAAAGTCAAGAAGTCAAAGGCTGGAAAGTCAACTCTCAGTGAAAGTTAAAGTCATTTTGTAATAAAGTCAAAGTCAATGTTTTGTATTTTGTTTCCTTGTAATTGTGTGAAGGTATAAATACCTTGTGTCCTTGTAATGCTTCAAAGTAAGTAAGTCATTGAAGAGTGGTAACATTCAGATTGTAGATGTAAGCAGATTAGAGAAGAGGTCAATTGAATATCATTCTAGAGAGAGAGAGTGTTTGTAGAGAGAGAAAGTAAGAGTTGTAATATTTGTGATTCATATCAATGACATATGATTTTCATATTGATTGGAACTTGAATCTGGGAATAACAGCTTGGTTTCCACCAAAAGTTTAAAACCCATCAGTGATCAGATTATGAAGAACTCAATAGAGGGAGAAAGAAGTAGAACTTACATAAAGCAAGAAGAAGTGATTATGAAGAACAGTGGGAGTGGGAGGGGACCTACGATGGCCGCCGGTGGCTGGTGTCGAGAGAGAGGCCACCAGTGGCTGGAGAGTAGTCGAGAGAGAGGTCGTCGTGCCGTCAGTCGTGTGCGGTGGTGAATAGTCGAGAGATTCAGACATGGAAGTTTTAAAAGGCGTCGATCTACAAAAATACATGGGCAGATGGTACGAAATAGCTTCATTCCCATCCAGATTTCAGCCCAAAGATGGCATCAACACTAAGGCAACTTACAAATTGAACGAAGCTGGCACTATCCATGTTTTGAATTTCAGAGAGACAACAGAGAGAGAGAGAGGTTAAGTCGAGTAGAGGGATTTGATTTCAGATTTGGTATTTAGGTATTAGGTTTAATGGTTTACATAAACATATTTGGTATTTCGATGGAAAGGGATACCCACCCCGATCCGTAATACCCACAAAAAAGATCGAGTTCAGGTGGTCGGGTGGTCGGGTATCGTTTTCTCGGGTTGTTCGGGTAGGCGGGTCCGTTGGGTTTTTCGTGTCGGTCGGGTTGTGCTCACTCCTACACTTGGTTATCCACACCTTTCTGTCAATGATTTCCAAATCAAACTCTTGTAGTAACAAGACACGCCTTATTATCCTAGGTTTTGCATCTTTCTTAGAAATAAGATACTTGATGGCAGCATGATCAGTGTGAACAATCACTTTGGTACCCATCAAGTATGATCTGAATTTTTCAAAAGCAAAAACCACATCTAATAATTCCTTTTCAGTAGTGGTGTAATTGATTTGGGCTTCATTTAGAGTCTTGCTAGCATAATAAACAGGGTGGAATATTTTATTTTTCTTTTGACCCAAAACTGCTCTAACTGCCCAGTCACTTGCATCACACATAATTTCAAAGGGTTGGGACCAATAAGGTGTTATTACTATAGGAGCAGTGACCAATGCTTCCTTCAAAGTGTTAAAAGCCTTTTTATAGTCTTCATTAAAATCAAACACTTGATCATGTTGTAGCAATAAACAGAGAGGCTTTGAAATTTTAGAAAAATCTTTTATAAACCTCCTGTAAAAACCTGCATGACCCAAAAAACTTCTAACCCGTTTGACAGTTGTTGGTTCAGGTAATTTCTCAATTACTTCCAACTTTGCTTTATCAACCTCAATTCCCCTTTTGGAAATGAGATGTCCCAACACAATTCGTTCTTTTACCATAAAGTGACACTTTTCCCAGTTTAAAACCAAGTATGTTTTTTCACATCTTTTAAGACTCTTCTCTAGGTTTTGTAAACATTGATCATATGATGTCCCATAAACTAAAAAATCAACCATGCAAATTTCCATGGAGCGTTCTAACATGTCAGAAAAATAGACATCATACATCTTTAAAAAGTGGTTGGGGCAATACATAATCCAAAAGGCATTCTTCTAAAAGCAAAAGTTCCATATGGACATGTGAAGGTGGTCTTTTCCTAGTCATCCGGTGCTATGGCAATTTGATTGTAACCAGAGTAGCTATCTAAGAAATAGTAGAACTCTTTTCCTGCTAATTTGTCTAACGTCTGGTCAGTGAATGGTAATGGAAAATGGTCTTTCTGTGTGGCCTTGTTCAACCTCCTAAAGTCCATACATATCCTCCAACCTGATACTATCCTAGTAGGTATAAGTTCATTTTTTTTCATTTGGTACAATAGTTACCCCACACTTCTTGGGTACACATTACACTAGACTGACACATGTACTACTTGCAATATAATAAATTATTCATGTATCTAGCCATTTCAAAATTTCCTTTTTAACAACTTCTTTCATCAAAGGATTGAGTCTTCTTTGAGGCTCAACTGATGTGAAATTTTTATCTTCCAAGATAATCTTGTGTTGACAAATGGTAGGGCTTATGCCCTTGAGATCAACAATGGTCCATCCTATGGCTTTGGTATGAAGTTTCAACATTTTGACCAACCTCTCTTCTTGATCAGATTCTAGTGATGATGAAACTATCACAGGCAACTTCCTTGGGTCTCCTAAAAAGGCATATTTCAAATGTGCGGGAAGTTGTTTTAATTCTAAGTCTGGTGCAGTTTCTAAGGATAGAACAAGAGTTTTCTTATCCTCATTTTCTAAGACTTCAAAAGCAGTTGTCTCTGGTGGCATTTCTAAGTCCTCAGAGTCTTTCTCTTCCTCACCACTATCAGCTTCTCCTATTCCCAAAATCTCCCCCAAACTTTTTTCTTGGCACCAAGTCTCAATCAAGCTTAAGGTAGAACATTTTTCTTTTTCTTCTAAGTACTTGAGGGAATCAAACTCATTAAAATTCACTTCCTGATCTTGGACTCCCATGGTTAACTCACCGTTCTGGACATCTACCAGGGTTCTTCCAGTGGCTAGGAAAGGTCTGACTAACAGGATAGGAACGTCTTTGTCAACTTCAAAGTCTAGAATGATAAAGTCATCTGGGAAAATAAACTTGTCAACTTGGACTAGGACATCCCCAGTTTTTCCTTTAGGCCAGGCTATGGACTTATCAACTAATTGGAGAGTAACAGTAGTGGGTCTAGCTTCACCTATACCTAAGGTGTTAAAAACAGATAGAGGCATGAGGTTTATGCTAGCATCTAAGTCGCATAGGGACTTTGCTACCTATTTTCCTCCTATGGAACATGGGATTGTAAGCCTTCCAGGATCTTTCAGCTTTGGAGGGATTTTACTGGATAACAGAGCACTATAACCTTTGGTCAGAGCTACAGTCTCATATTCAGTCCACTTTTTCTTTTTGCTCAAAATGTCTTTTAAAAACTTGCATAACTTGGCATCTGCTCGATGGCTTCAACCAGAGGTATGTTTATGTATAACTGTTTAAAAACATCAAGAAACCTTTTAAACTGTATTTCTTCCTGTTGATTCCTTAACCTTTTAGGATAAGGGTTGTAAGGAGTGACTGAAGTAGAGGGATTAATCTTGTGATGAGTAGGGGTTTGAATGGGTGCTTGAAGACGTTGTAAAACAGGTTCCAATATAGGTTCATTTTCAGTCCTACAGGGTCCTATAGGATTTGACTAAGTTGGTATGGTAAGATTGTCACCAGATTTTGACACATCAACTATAGTACCTTCCTTAAGTTTCTGGACTTTCATAGGTTCATTAGGGAATAGTGATGGAGAATCTGATCTACTTGGAATGGTTGGACTATTAATGGTCCTATCAACATTCATGGGCCCACTAGTACTACAGGACTAGTTTACAGGTAATGTAGTTGTAGACACTGGTCTCATTTTTTTTTTAGGCTCTACTTTGTCTGATTCTTTTTGGATGTTTTCCACTAAAGGCTTTCCACTTCTTAGAGTCACAACCTTGACATGCTCTTTTCCAGCTCTCTGAGGCATCTCAGTATCACTAGGAAAATATCTTGTGGGTCTTTTCCTTAATTCCAAAACCATTTGTCCCATTTGAGTCTCAAGATTCTTGACAGAATCCTATGTTTGGGCTTCCAGATTTTTTATGGATGTCTGAGTTTGGGTTAAGAACCCTTTCATCATTGATTCCAAAGAAGTAGATGAGTCGACATGAGGGTTGGTCTTGTTTCGGAAAGAGGGTTGATGATGTTGAGCATGGGAATTAGCATGTTGGTTGTGTTGGGACTTGTGATTGGAATGTGGGTGAAAATTTTGACTGTCCATGTGATTGTCAGTGAAAGTTGGATTGGCCTTGCGGCTTTGGTAGCAATGGGTTAAGAGTAGGACTGTGCCAGAAGAAATTGGGATGATTCCTCCATTCAGGATTGTACGTTTGAGAAAAGGGTCCACTATTATTGTTATTGACATAACTGACGTGCTCAAGATTTCTTGGACAATGCTCAAATGCATGACCATCACCACAGTAAGTACATTGCACATTGTTGACAGTAGGAGTAGAAGTGTTAGACTGCATAGTTGGATTAGTTAGATTTTTAAGCAAAGATTCCATATTGGCCATTTGTGTAGTTAATTCTTTGTATGCATCTATTTCATGTACTCCTGTTGTATTTCTAGGCGCAACTGCACGTGGATCAGACCATTGTTCGTTGTTGTTAGAAATCCTTTTAAGTATGTCATAACCTTCATTGTAAGTACCAACTGTGAATGCTCCGCCTACAGTAGCATCAAGCATTTGTTTAGCAGTGGTATATAAACCACTGTAAAACGTCTCTAGCATTATGCAGTACGGAATGCCATGGTGAGGGCATTTTCTCAGTAGCTCTTTGTACCTTTCCCATGCAACAGGAACTGCTTCATCATCCAGTTGTTTAGGAGTACATATTTCATTTTAGGACTTAGCATTCCTCGTGGGTTGAAAATAATTTTTTAGAAAAACTTCAGCCATTTGCTTCCAATATCTCATAGAATCAGGTTGTAAAGAATTATACCAAGACCTTGCTCTGTCCCTTAGAGAATATGGAAAAAGTTTTAGTTTCAAAGCATTGTCTGGTACTCTAGGAATTAAAAAGGAATATGTGATTTCCATGAAAGATCTCAAGTAAGAATGAGGATCTTTAGATGTAACACCCCGATTTCTGGGTAAACAATTATCACCTTAAATCCGTGTTTCCCTTGTAGTATAGTTTTAGTTCTTAGTTTTACCTTGAAATATGTCTTTTGTGAGGGTTGAGTGTGTTAGCCAGAAAAGAGGGCAAAAAGAAAAACAGTGCTCTGCGCAACTCGAGTCGCGTCGCGCCGTCATCCGCGCGGGGCTCTGCCCTCGCGCGACTCCAATCTTTGGCACAGCTCTCCGCGCTGGTCCAACCGTGCGGGCATCCGCGCGCGATCACTGGGTGATTAAAAGGGGGAAATCGGTCCCCAAATCTCATATTACCCAAAATCACTTCTTAAAAGCTCTCTCTTCTTCTCCCTCTTCATTAAATCCTACCTACAACATTTATCACTACATTCTTCTTCAAATCTTCAAGTTGGAATCATCATTTAAAGGTTTGGAAGTCTAGGGTTCAAAGGTCTACCATCTCATCATCTTCATCTTCAACCTCAAGACTCCGTCTCCATTTCTAGGGTTTTTCCATTTTAGGGTTTTTACATCACAAACTCATTTGGTGAGTCTCCTAACCCTTATCTTACTATAAATGTGTTATTAATTGCTTATGTGAGAGTTGTAGACACTTTGGAGTTACATAAATTTGGTGGATTTTTCTAGAATATGGATATTTTTCATCTTGAATGCTTTAAATGTCATGAGGATTCCTATATGCATATATAAATGTAAAATGAGCCATGTGTTGGAGGAGATTCATTACTTACGAAAGTGGTTTTCAACCCAAGTAACCATGCTTGTAGCTAGACCTGTTACAATAGTCTATTTGTGTCCCTTATTGGTAGTGAAGGTTATTCTTATATAAATGTGAAATGTGCATTATCATGTTTTAGAATAGAATGCATTATACATGGGAAATGTTATTCTTATTTAGTGATGATCATAAATGTGAAGTTTAATGTATAATTCCTTGTGCACGAGGATTTAGATGGCATGATATATTTGGTTATAACTTTTGGCCAAGTGTGGTCACTAGCGAGTAGGCAATGGGGGACTTTATAGTCCTTGATGTGTAACTTGTCTAGATTGGATAGGCAATAATGTCCATAAGTCCTTAAGGTGTAACTCGATGGAGTAGGCAATAAAGGCATAAAAAGTTTGAGGATTGTGTTGTCTATATGGCATGGGAACTAGAACCGGGACATGAGGTGTAATCCAATAACATCACGGGTGACTCCATTCATGTGTTCTCGTCACCCAAGATGGAAACGGGTCTCCCCCGTATTTCAAAAGATACCTCTTGTGTGTATTTGTTCAGGTGTGGAATATCTTTTCCATGTGAGTGTTGGCATTGGTTCAACCCGTGGGCGTATCGGTAACAATTAATATGATGCAATTGTCTAAATTATAAACTGTTAAATCTTACGACCTCACTAGACTATTGGTCTAACACTTGTCTGGTATTTTGTTGGCTCACAGGTCCTACTAGCGTTGTGCATAGGGCACCTTGATTCGCCGGTCGTGTACCTAGGAGTTTCGAAGGATCGGGCTATTGGGGAATCTTTTGAGAAGAGCATTTTGGAGGCATAGCGACACCCACATTAATCTATTCTTAATTATCGTTCTAGATTAAATAGGTTGTTGTGTTTATGTCTCATTCATTCATTGCTATATTTGAAGCAAACTACCCCAACTCTATTGGGTTTTATTTGTCTATATTTACAGGGTTTATAAACCTTCTTATTTTATACGTCATATTGTTCCCAGATGTGTTCTAATCAAGATGAATAACAATGAATTCAATTCCAAGTAAACGTATATTGATCAATGAATCCACAGTACACGATGCTCTCTCAATTACAATATTTCTCTCTCTAGAATTAGCCTCACTCTTAGTCATATGAGTCTACAAACAAAAACAAAGTATTTATACCTACATATTACAAAGACAAAACAATTAACACTAGACAAGTTGACTTTCAATTAGACTTTGACTTTTCTTTATTATACTCGACATTGACTTTGCAATGAGGATTTGACTTGAACATTTACTTTCCAATCTTCATGATCTTGGATCCAACATATTTGTGCATTAACAATCTCCCCCTTTGGATTCAAGATCACTTTCAAAACAAAATCTTCTCCTTTGAATTTAGAAATAAATGGTCTTCCCCTTTGGATAAACAAAAAATGAATTTCAGCATTCACGAACAATCTTCTTTGTATGATCTAGGCATATTCAATCTCTACCTTTATCATCTTCACAAGAATAAGCATTTCATCTCCCCTTTCTTTAAATTGTCTTCAGATTTTCTATATTCTCTCCCACAGTTTGTGAATATCTTCTTCAAGAATCATTAACAATCTTCCCCAAGGTAATAAAAACCTCTTTCAGACTTCATAAACTGAAATTATATTCAGATTTATCTCACTTTGTTTCAGCAAATACTCTCCAAAGAAAATTTCAGCAAATTTCATCAAGCTTTCAGAATTCCTTGAACTTTCTCTATTATTCTGACCATTCTCCCCATAAGTCGGACAATAAATCTTTCAAACTCTGTCATATCTTGATCATCTCATTTCTTGAATATAATTCTCCCATATTCCAAACAAGTAACTTCCTCAAATTCAAACATTTCTTGATCATCTCCCCCTTTTTGATGATGTAGAGCATAGAAATCATCAAAACTTCTTCAAGAAATGTCATGAATCTATTTCTGACCATTGATCTTTCAAAAAATGAGATTCTGAACCATCCATCAATTCATAATGTATTTATCCAAATCTTTCCAAATTCAGACAAATAAGAGTGTAACCCTGAATCCACAAATGAATCAATTAAAATGCCTGTAAGTAGCATAAAGCTACTTAGTACAACGAATATACTGTACAAGGAGTTTTATTGATGTTCACTCCCCAGGTCTTCCATTCAATCATCGAATAACACAAGATTATTCTATGAACGTTCCGACAGAAAAACAAATTTTCTATGTGTTCGTGCTTATGTATGAAAGAATTTAAACATGAATGTTTATAAAAGGCTCAAAATGTGTAGAATATTAAGACAACAACAGTAATACACGGACTCAATTGTGCATGATCAAAGTGTGAAGGTGGGGCAGACTTCCTTCTATTTCAATATCCACATCTTCCAAATGAAGACGAGATAGATTATATGCTACGTTCCCAATCAAAATATGAAACATTTCTTTGTTAAGAAAGAAATGAGTAGCTGGTGGGATTATAGCAAGAGTTGGCATGGGCTCACTACCTATTTCAATGATGTTCACGAATAAATTGTGAAACAACAGTAATGTGGTTGCCCGACTCAGAAAAAGTTGGTCTAGAGTTTTGATATTCTTTTAACTCTGTTCTCACACCCTCATTCTTTTTAACATTTAAGCTCACTTCTAACCAAACTCTCTTTTACATATTTCCTCATCACACACCCACACTCAAATATTGACACCTTGCCTCTCGATCAGTCAAGGATAACATCTTGAGTAGTAAACACTGGTTATCGTGAATCCATAGAAGTTCTTTTAATTCCTCACATTGATCCCATGTGAATTGTCCTAGAAGCAAAAATATTGCTCAACGGTTTAACTTTAACAGTTAAAACACATTTTATATGTCAGATGAACGTATGCTTAATAAGATAATCATGGAAATTTGAGCATTTTAAACATGGAAGATTTTCTCATAACAAGTATATTGAAAGAATGAATTGAATACAAAAGACTTGTTTGAGAATCTGACAATGTATGGAAAAGATCAAATAAGAATGATTTAGCATTAAAAGCTTAGGTCATGAAAAATTGGATATTGTCTATATGAAGAAAATATAGACAAGTCTTGAAAGAAACGCTTTGAATAAATTAACGCTCAAATATCAATGAATTTCAAACGGGGTGTCTTACCAACGAAAATTAGTTTCAATTTGAGACATGGTAAGAACATAGTTAATAAAGTACTAAACCGGTGTTTGTGAATACTTGATAGTATATAGTATTAGGACTGAAAGTCCTAGTGCATTGAAAGTTGTATAACGCATTTATAGGGTATGAATTGTAATTGTTTAAAAGTGTTTGTAAATGGGCTTTGAGGCCCATTAGGCTTTATGCGTTTGATATTTAATGTTGTGTTAACCTAGGTTTTAGGTTAATGGTCATTCATAGGTTTAGTTAGCCATATCAGATATTATCTCTGTAAACCTTAAACCCTTTACTGATAAATCTAATCATATGACCAGCAGTTCTGGTTCAATCTTTGTTCGTTATTGATTATTATTGTTGTTAATTGCACTGTTCTGGGATCTACAATTGGTATCAGAGAAAGATCGAATTAATCTTCATTTGATACGATCAAAAGGTTTGTCTAAACTCCTATCTTTTATCGAATTCTAGTTTGATACGACGCTTACTGTGTTCATCATTTTCTTGAAATTTTTCGTGAAATCTCTTGTGTTTTGATCCGTTTATTTTCAAAAGATTGATTGGTTTGTGGTTGGAGACATATTTCAGTCATCAATTTTTTGTCAAATTGATTAATTTGGAGTATTTAAAATATTTTGACCGACGGATGTTAATTGTTACAAGGATTGGTCGGTGTTCCAATTAGTGAGAATCGGTGGTGTGGTTTACTTTTTCTTAAAGAGCTTTGCAATTACATTAGTGGATCGGTGGAGAGAAACTTATTGCCGGCGGGCTGTTAATTTGTTTTTGGTTGTCGGTGGTTCCAATTGAATTTGAGCGGTGGCTGTGAATACCTAATTGGCTTCCTGTTTTGAATTTTTTTACTTGATGATCGATCCAGTCCATAATCCTAAAATTAGCCACACTTGATCCATCCATCCATAAATTTAATAATAAATTGTGTTTGAGAAGCTTGTGAATTGGGAACAAGCCGAAACTTAATTCCATCTGGGAACAATTCTACCGGGACTTGACTTCATCCGGGAGTTCACCCCGGGAATTCCATCCGGGACTTAATTCAATCCGGGTTTTAAACCCTTGTCTACATGGAGATTGGTTTAGGTCCGGGGCTTGCCAACAATTGCAACCGGAAGTTAGACTTGATCCGGGTATTGATCCCTTGAGAATCGGGAATTGATACCACAACCGGGTTTTGAGACTCGTATAGCGACCTTGTGCATCCGGGAGTTGTAGGCTTGATATATATATATATATATATATATATATATACCGTAAGCTTCTGAATGTTATCGTCGGTTGAATCAATTACGACAAGTTTTCAAGTTTTGATCGGTTTTCGAAAAGTTTATCGGTTGATTCGGGTG
This sequence comes from Arctium minus, assembly GCA_954870635.1. Taxonomy (NCBI): domain Eukaryota; kingdom Viridiplantae; phylum Streptophyta; class Magnoliopsida; order Asterales; family Asteraceae; genus Arctium; species Arctium minus. The sequence goes on along the minus strand of OX941084.1, from coordinate 103,297,424 downwards.
TGATTGTGGAAGTAATTTTTCAAGTTTGAACTATTAACGGTTGTTTACGGTGCTTAAACAGTTGATTTGGTTCGAAAATTTTTAACCCATGTCGAGTTTTTAAGTTTTCGTTCGGTTTCCGAAAAAATTTCGGTTGCTTCGTTCGAGAGTTTGAGAGATTGTTTCGGGCTCTAATTAGTTGAGAGAGCTTAAGGGAACATAAACGATCATTTTTGGTCAAAAATTTTTAACCCATACGGAGTTTTGGAGTTTTTGATCGTTTTCCGTAAAGTTTTCGGTTGGTTCGTTTGTGATCGTGGGTTGACCGTTTGAGTTTTAATCAGTTGAGAAGTAATTAGGGAACTCTAATGATCGTTGTGCATTAAATATTTCTAACCGTTTCGTGTTTTTGCAGGTGTGCTAGAGGTAGGAGATGATGAATAGTAAATTCGTTAACTCTCCGTTAATTCTTTACATTTGGGTCCTTTTTCCGTTAAGTCTCCGTTAGTCCAGTTAGTTTGTTAGTTTGGTTAGTTTTATTTCATTTTTAGTCCATTTTCAGTTAGAGTCCAGTTAAGTCCGTTAGTAGCTTTAAATTTTACACTTCTAGTCCCTCTAGTTAGTAGTTTTATTTTATGTCATTTTTTGGTCCTTCTACCTTTAAGTTTTACTTTCTATCATTTTTAGTCCCTCTAGTTTTAAGTTTTAGTTAGTGTCACTTTTGGTTCTCGTACTTCAAAGGTTTCAAAGTTTGTCAAGTTTAATCCCTAAACTTTCAAGTTTCACTCGTTGTCACTTTTGGTCCCTGCACTTTAAAGTTTCATCTCTTGTCAAGTTTAACCCCTGGACTTCAAGTTTTTCAGGTAACAATGTCTCATCCAACTTATTCTGAGCTAAAAGAGAAAGTTTCTCGTTTAGAAGCTAGGGATGAAGCTCAGCGTAAGAAGTTTGAGGATCTACTTGTAGAAAATGCTGGACAATTGTGCTAAATTTCAAGTCTAAAGGAACAACGTGAGATCTTTTCAAAAGAGTCCAAGGAGTTAAAGACGACTGTAGATGAACTGACTAACAAGCTTCGTATGTCAGAAAATGAGAGGACCGAGAGTATCAATAAAAGCATCTTTTTCAAAAATGAAAACAAAAAGTTGACTGACAAGTTAAAGGATCTCGAACATCAGTTTTACAAACGTGGTCAAACTAATCAAACATTCCATATAAACACACCCAAAGAGTTCAAGGACTCCAATCCTGAATGGGGAATCGGATATGACAACCCTCATTATTTGAAAAGAGCCTTGTCCAAGGTACCCACTTTATATGCTTTCGAAGTTTTGGATTTGGACAAGACTTATCCAGAGTACAAAATCAGATGGACCAAGTCACTTGATGTTGAGGATCCAGAACTGGAAACTTTGAGAAGGAAAAATACTGTCACTATGCAACTTCCTTTTGTGTATGACTTATTGAATGCCTCATATGACACCCATAAACCCACTTTTCTGTCAAATGACTATTTTCGAAGCTATTCTCAAGTTAAACTCGATTAAAAACCCGTTGAACTTGAGGACGAATCGATGGATCACAAGATCTATGTTCCACCCCTGATTTTAGAAAAGAAAATTGTTCATCTGGAAGAGTCATTTGAACAGGAAAGAATCAATTTTCAAAAGAAAAAACATGAGTTGTTATCCAAACTCGAGTGCGTCAATTCCAATCAAAAGGAATCTGGATCTAGGGAGGAAAAAGAATAGTTTCTGACAGAGGTAAACAAGCTCACTTCTCAACTGTCTGCCTTGGAAGCAGATCTGCTGAAAAAACAACTTCACAAAGCTGAGCTTCAAGCTAAGCTTGACTTACTCCAAGGTGAGAAGATTAATCTGTCAGAACATTCTTCTCCACCCTTAGATACCTCTTCCTGTAAAGCTTTTATGGGTGATTTTTCACCAAATTCTTTTGATAAAGGAAAAGAGCCTCAGTTGGAGTTTTTCAAAAAGGATCGTCGTTCTGATTTTCAAAATGCTTCCGCAAATAATCCTTTGAAAAGCACAAATCCATCCAGTTTCCCGACTCTCACAAGCGATAATGTCAAATCTGACGAGGAAATGGAATTCTCAACGTTCTTGAATTCAGAGGTATGTTTAGACATTAAGTTAGACCAGTTTGATTTCGATCCAAAACTTCCAAGTGATGTTGATTTTTTGGATTCAACTGGTGAGCCACCGGTCAAATTTTATAAAGGAGAATGTTCAACATCTGCCTCTCAAAAGGTTTATGTGAATAAATGTTCAAAGCAAAAGTCTAAAAGACGTTCACAGAAACAAAGTAAGACCGACACCTCTAACAAAAGACATACTTACTACTCCAGTTCTTCTGATTGCGAGTTTAATGATTCTTCAGATAATCATTTTTTCAGAAAAGTAAAGATGGTTTGGAGAAAGAAACCAACTACAGAAGACAGTGAAGGAAACAAGTCTCATGATTCTCCTATAGTTGATACAAAGTCATCTGTTTCCAAGACTGATTCACCTACTTATGTTTATTCTACAGGAAAGTTGATCAGTCTAAACCAAGCAAAGATCTGTTGCACTCACTGCGGAAATAGTGACTTTGTGGATTCAAGGTATGTTAATAATTGGTTTGGTACTTATAGCATCCCCAATCCTCAGTTTAATAGCTTAAAAGCTAAGGCAACTAACCATCAAGGACCCATCACAGCATGGATACCAAAATCAAAATCTTCCTAATTTGTTTTGTAGGAAGGTCATGTGTGATTTAATTCTGATTATTCACGTCACATGACTACAATCAAGGGTTATACCATCCTTTGAGGGCGAGTACCTTGTTATTTATTTTTTCAGGTCGACTTCTGAACTAGGGGTGCTCACGGGTTGGGTTGATCGGGTTGAAGGCTTTTTAACAACTCAACCCAATATAGGCGGTTTGAAAATTTTACAACCCAACCCAACCCAATCAAAAGTACAACCCAACCCAACCCAAACCGTTCGGGTTAATCGGGTTGGTCGGCTTGTGTTTAAACAAGATGAAATCAAATTTAGAAATATAAACATAAAAAAACATTTCTTTGAAATACAACCGAATGACCTATAATTCATGAGAGTATGTAAGTTCATCAAAAATATTACGATATTACATATAAAAATGTCTAAACCAAATGATAATATGTCAATCAACAACAATCGTTTTAGACGTCTCCAACCCCGATGCTTTCGCTTTCTTGGTCTTGAGGTTGGTCGTGTCATCATCAACCATTTGATACAACTTATTCATACTTCTTAAATCTTAAATATATCACATTTAGTTAATTTTTTAGTTTGCACATATATATGTGTGTGTGTGTTTACATTTATTAAACATATATACAAAAGTTAAATAGAGATGAATAATAAATTGAAAATATATGTAAATGAAGAGGGTACGCAATAGTGTAATTGTCTAATTTACATATTAATAGAGACTTAATAATCATATTAAATCCACAAAATAAAAGGACCGGGTTCATCGGGTTGGGTTGGGTTCAAATAAAAGTAACCCGATATCAACCCAATACCTACGGTTTGAAGATTTTACAACTCGATTAGACATCGGGTTGCTTCGGTTTGAGTTATTTCGCATTGGGTTGGGTTGGGTTGGGTTGATCGGGTTGGTCGGGTTGATCGGGTTTTTAAGCACCCCTATTATGAACACTTCAGTTCAGGACTCGTTCTTAAATACTTTTGACTTTTGATTCTCTCAAATCAGAAATTTTACTTCAATGTTCTATCTTGGTGAGTTAAAGGAGTGTTAGGGCTCATAAAGTTTCTATGGTCAATCCAGAACCGGAAGGACCTACCCAAGAAACACACCACATTCATAGATATCAGTGAGGGGTCTAGATTGATAGATGAGTTCGGAGTAAAAAAATGGTCCGGATGTGATAGGACTTAAAAGAATTATTGGTCCTTACCAAACCGAGTCATTTATCCGAGTTACCACATAATCTATTCATTCTCGTTCTTTGGATATGGATATTGAAACAGACATGGACCCAGTGTCGATAACTCGTGTCACCCCACCCAGCCACTCAAGTATCTCTCAAAAGATACTTGTTTCATATATGCACGAAGATTTAGCACATAATCTATCTATTCCTCACTCGGAGGTCTTAGATATTGAAAAAGGAAGACATCAGCTCCGGTCTCCGAACTTCATTTCATCTCACTGTGTCTATTGATTTCTAACCTGCGTCCCAGGTTGAATCAATGTTTGAGCCTAATCGATATGATTTATACTTTTTTCACACACACACGAATCTTTGTGATTCCCCTTGCATATCTTTGTGATATTGCCATAACAGTTTGAGAAGTAATTTTTTAATATTTTACTTTAGTGATAAATGGAAGTCCTATCAGAGATACATCGATGCCAACTCTGAAAATAGGCAACACAATTTTAATCGGTGTGATAACATATACTATTGTGTATCTGTGTTAGCTGTTACCCTTGGTTACTGAATCGTTTTATCTAATCTTTTGCTACTCAGCCGGTTAGTTTTTGAAGATACATGATGCTCAGGTTTCTCCTAATCATCAAGAGGGGGAGAATGTCACACAATTCAAAGACTCAGATCATTATGTTGAAGGGAAATTTGAGGGGGAGTAACAAAATTTTTTAAATCAAAGGTTGAAAAGCCTTTGGATTCAAAGATTGCAGTCTTCTATCCCTTATCAAGCAGTGTTTGCTACAAGTTGATTCCTCCTACGAGCTGATTGAAACAAGTTCTGAAGCTGAAAGCATATTTAACTCGCGATTCAAAGACAAATTCTTTGTTTTTAAACTGAAGTTGCACCGTAGAAAGTCACGTAACTCACATATTATCTTTCTTGTGTGCTGATCCGATGTGTTGAGTTCCTACAGTTGAAAGCTACTCAGTAGTGCATTCAGTCGAGGCTATTGTACATTGAATCTGGTTACAAAGTTGAAATTATGAAGACCAAGAGCTTTATTCAAGGGGGAGTTTGGAAAGACATGAAGACATGCAACACCAAAGTTTTTCAAAGATTCAAGAGGGAAAGAAGATCAAGATTGAAGATTTCAAGATGATAAATGCCTTATTCAACTTTACGGGGAGATTGTTAGGACTGAAAGTCCTAGTGTGTTGAAAGTTGTATAACACATTTATAGGGTATGAATTGTAATTGTTTAAAAGTGTTTGTAAATGGGCTGTGAGGCCCATTAGGCTTTATGCGTTTGATATTTAATGTTATGTTAACCTAGGTTTTAGGTTAATGGTCATTCATAGGTTTACTTAGCTGTATCAGATATTCTCTCTGTAAACCTTAAACCCTTTACTGATAAATCTAATCATATGACCATCAGTTGTGGTTCAATCTTTGTTCGTTATTGATTATTATTGCTGTTAATTGCACTGTTCTGGGATCTACATATAGAAAAGATAATACACAAGTATTTATCTTTGGAAACACACGGTTTGTTTAACATTGAAGTTCATAAAATGAAAACATTTAAAATCACACTTCCGAATTCATGAAATCTTTTAAAAATCGAGAAGTGGTTTGAAAATTTAGAAATATGTTATCATGTCTGAAAGTTGTCATTCTTTCAAACACAATGAGCTTAAGAGAGAATAATCCTTACGCTCAGCATTAATCTCATTAAGTCAGCTCCAAAGTCATGATTGATATAATCTTGTAAGTTCCCCCCTCAAATTCTGCATGTAGTCAAAAAGTTGTCAAAGCAACAAAGTCTTATTGAAACAAAAACATTTATTGAAAAATTAAAGACATGAAAGCAGTAAAACATTTAAGAACGAGTTCTGATCAGATGTAATCAGAAGTCAATGTCCTTAGTCACCTTGAACATATGCATCACAAATATGTCAGTGAAAAACATATGCGACAAATTCTATAACTTCCCCTCAAATATTGATCATCTAAACTTTGTCTCACCCCCCCTGAAAACATGAACATAACTTTTCAGTGCAGATATCGTTCAGATTAAAAATAAAGAAATGAAGAAAAATAACAAAAATAAACTGCACTAGGTAACTACAGATTATGTCTTGAGATTTAACAAGCCAAGTTTCGAAATGAGAAAATTAAATCTCTTTTCGTCTAACGGCTTGGTAAACAAATCAACAAGTTGATAATCTGTGTTTACAAAGTAAAGTTCAATTGTACCTTTTTCGACATTATCTTTGATAAAATGATAACGTATATCTATATGTTTAGTCTTTGTGTGCTGAACATGATTAGCTGATATTGCTATGGTGCTCTTCGAATCACAATATATAGGAATTTTATTGAACTGGAATCCATAGTCTCAAAGTTTTGTCCTCATCCATAAAACTTGAGAGCAGCAACTTGCAACAACTACATACTCTGCTTCAGCAGTTGAAGTGGAAACACATAGTTGTTTCTTTGACGCCCAACTTACGAGCTTATCTCCAAGAAATTGAATGTGACCCGATGTGTTTTTCCTGTCTAACATACAACCTGCATGATCTGTGTCTGGATACGATGTTATCTCAAAACTTGTATCTTTAGGATACCACAAACAAGATCTGCAGTTCCCTTCAGATATCTAAATATCCGCTTTACAACCGGCATATGGGATTCTTTAGGCGAAGCTTGATATCTAGTACATAAGTATGTAGAGATAATAATATCTGGTCTACTCGCCGTTAAGTACATTAAAGAACCTATCATTCCTCTGTAAATCCTAAGATCAACAACTTTTCCCGAAAGATCAACTCCGATTTTAGTACCTGGTGCCATTGGGGTTTAAATAGGAGTACAAATTGACATATTAAATTTCTTTTAAATGTCAGCAATATACTTCGATTGGTTTATAAAAATCCCCGTGAAAATTGTCTAACTTGTAATCCGAGAAAGAATTTCATCTCTCCCATCATACTCATTTGAAATCGTGACACCATGAGTGCAGAAAAATTCTTACAGTACTTCGGATTAGTTGAACCAAATATTATATCGTCCACATATATTTGAATTAAAATGATATCAGCTTTCTCCCTTTTTATGAATAAGGTGGTATCGATTTTACCTTTAGAAAATCCAGACTTGACCAGGAATTTAGATAACACATCATACCAGACTCGAGGGGATTGTTTGAGTCCGTAAAGTGATATAGGTTAGGAACATCCTAATTGCCTCAATACGTGCAATTGGTGCATACGTCTCATCATAATCAATGCCTTCCTCTTGTCTTTATCCCTTGGCTACAAGTCTTGCTTTATTTCGAATCACAACACCATCCTCATCCTTTTTATTTTTGAATACCCACTTGGTGCCAATGATTGTCTTTCCTTTATGTCAAGGCACCAATCACCAGACTTTAAGCGCTTGAAATTGGTTGAGCACTTCTTGCATTGCTGTAACCTAATCTGGATCACAAAGAGCTTCTAAAACTTTTGCCGGTTCTATTTTTCTCAGGAATGAATCATATAGACATTCATTTGCTGTTGCAGACCTAGTTTGCACCGGTTTTGAAGGATCTCAAATAATTTGATGTATCGGGTGCTCTTTGGTCCACTTGTATACATGAGGGAGTAGATTAGACGTAGACTGATCATGTTGATCATCTAAGTATCCAGTATGTTCTTCATGTTGGGGTTTAGTTGAAGTAACTGGTGCAGAAGTTTCAGTGGATGGGACATTTGATGTCTATTGTGTAGGCACGACAGTACATCCAACTAATGAGTAACTTCTGGCTCTGCAGTTTCATGCGCAACTTCAACTGATTGATTAGGTGTTTGAACTGGAGTTTCTTCTTGAATCGTGGAATTTGATTCATTTGATACATCTGATGTGATTAGATGATGGTTACTTTAATCTTCTGATCTGTCAATCACAACAGGTTTAGTCACTTTTGAACCAAGAAACTCATCATAAAAATGTTCAAACAATAAATCTAATTCTGTTAAATGAGACGTTGATGTTGACGCTTTATCAGAATTAGAAACTTTAACCGCAGATTCTGGACTGATTTGTCCAGAAGCTAATACTCCTGTTATTACGGTTCTGAACTGATTTGATCAGAAGCCATTTCTTCATCAAATGTGACATTGACGCTCTCAACCATAATCTTTGATTTCTTTAGATAAACTCTGTATGTCGCAGATGTTTGAGAATATCCAATGAAAAAACCTTCATTAACCTTGGGACTGAACTTGTTCAATCTTTCCTTGTCATTGAGTATATAACACCTGCATCCAAAAATATGAAAATGTTTAATGCTTGGTGTTCTGTTGTTAATCAAAGCATATGGTGTTTTACCAAACAGACGATGGGGATCTGTTTTGAGTATAACATGCAGTAGATACAACTTCTACTCACAAGAATAAGGGTAAGTCTGATTGACTGAGCATTGTGCATGCAACCTCAACTAACGTTCTGTTACGTCTTTCAACTACCCCATTATGTTTTGGCGTTCTGGAAGCAGAAAATTGATGAGTTATCCCGACCGATTCGAGATAATTGTCAACAATTTTGTTCTTGAATTATGTGCCATTATCAGTTCAAAGTAGCATAACTGTCTTCTGCAAGTTCACTTGAACGGTCTTTAGGAATGAGATGATGACATTGGGCATCTCATCTTTAGATCTTAGAAATTTGAGCCAAGTGTATCTTGAAAAATCATCCATAATCACCAAGATGTATTTCTTGTCGATTATGATTTGCGCTCGCATTGGACCACAAAGATCAATATGCAACAACTCTAAAGGAGTACTTGTGCTGGTTTCAGGCTTAGGCTTGTGCGAGGCTTAGGCTGGTTTCAGATGTTATTTTACGTATTTCAGCTCAGGTAAACCCTTAACCAAATTGCCAGTCACCAACTTGTTAATGTATCAGAAGTTGAGATGAGATAGCCTTCTATGACATAACCAACTTTGTTGCATAGAGACTTTAGAAAGTAGACACACAACATTATCATTCTTGACATTTGACAGATTTATCGTATAGAGGTTTGACTTTCGCGTTCCGACCAAGAGTTCTTTACCATCTTCAGTTCTGACACACCATCCCTTGGCTTTGAAATTGACCTCTAAATCCTTGTCACAGAACTGACCAATGATGAATAGATTGTATCCTAATCCTTCAACATAACTCATCTTCGTTATCGTGACATTCTCTTGCACTACATCTCCATAACCAAGAATTGGTGAAAATTGGTCATCCCCAAATCTCACGTTGCCGCATAATTTCTCTTTATAATTAGATAAAATATCTTTCTGCCCGGTCATATGCTTGGAACAGCCTGAATCCATGTACAACATATGACGGGTCTGCACAAGAGAAATCAGACAACAATAGGTTTAGGTACCCATTTATAGATGGGTCCTTTCGTGTGAGCACAAGATTTCGGCACCCATTTGAATTTGGGTCCTCATTGTTTTTCAAAATCATTAGAATGATGTATATAATAAGTACCAAACCAACAATCAGAATATTGTCGAGTCAAAAAATCATTTCGACCATATGTGGAAAACTGAGTAGTAGACGAAGATAATTGGATCAATTGCTTTATTGAGTAAGTCTTGTAAGGAGTTACAAGTTTTATTTTATGAGAAGCAATTTGACCAAGTACATCAGAAACACTACCAGTATCCCTACTACATTTTGAATCAGAAAATGATTTTGTAGTCTCTTCAATCTTCCTTTTTGGTCTCCATTCCAATCTCGCGTCAGACTTTTTCCATTTCAATTCTGAAACACAAGATTTAGCTTTGTAAAAAACATGAGATTTAAGAGTCTGTGTTTTCATGTGCTTAACTATGTTGGTCCGTTTCTGTGAGCGCCTTTTCTTTTGTTTCTTACCTTTATAATAATAGGTACTCACAGGAACTGAATCATCAACCTTAGTTGATATTTCTCCTTTTTCAAAAACACTAGGTAAAGCAACGTTATTAATCACAGAAGCAGAATGACCTGGATGTTTAGCATTGAAATCAAACTTATCAACACTTTCATCCAAACAATCATCAGAATTTAAAAAATCATTTTCAACTGCAAACAAGTCATCAACATCATCATCAAATTGTTGTGCCTTGGAAGAGTTTGAAAATTTTAAATTATTTGTATTTTTAGAACACTTCTTTTGATAAGACATTTTAGCACAATCTGAAGATTTAGGATTAGTAAAAACATTTCCCATGAAAATTTTACAAGATGATGCATCTGAATCAGTGGAGTTGTTTTCATAAACTCTTTCTGATTCGGATTTATCAGTTGTAACTTCAGATTTGAAACTAGTGTTCATTATGACAGTAGAAAACACAATCTTCTCAAGATCAACCAAAATTCTTTCTTCCGCTAAGATGTTTTCAAGCTCAGAAATTTTGCTTTCCAAGACGAGTGGAGGAACATAAATCTTTGCTTTAACAGGTTTTGCCTCCATCTCCTCAGTAGAATAGCTTTGGAAATAATCATTTGACAGAAACTTTGGTTGCTCAGAAATATAACTATCATTCAAATTTTTATAGCAAAATAGTAGTTGCATTTTTGTTTTGTTCTTTCTATTATCATCTTCCTCAACCTCAACCTCATCAGATGATTTTGTAACAAATTTGGATTTCAAATTTGGACATTTATCAGCCACTTGTAAAAAATCAAAGTTATATAAAGTTGGTTGTTTTCTGATAACTTTCTTCAGATAATGTGGTTTATCGTAACCAATACCCCAATTATATTTGAAATCAGTAACTTCCTTTGGTTTGTTTAGATAAATGGTTTGATCAGTTTGACCTCGAGTATAAAGTTTTACTTCCAAACCATTAATTTTTTTCAGCAAAGATTTGTTTTTAGATTGCAATTTATTATAATTGACAACAAACTCTTTCTTCTCAAGTTCAGATTTATTAAATTTAGAAACTGTTTCAGAAATTTGAGTTTCCAAACAAGCTTTTTGTTTTTCAAAAACAGTAGCAGATTTGTTCAAAGTGTCAATCAAGTTTTTATTCCCAACAATTTCCTTGTTGAGATAAAAAATTCTTTGACGTTTTTTTGCAACTCTATTTTTCTTCTTTTTGAGCTTAGCTTGTAAGTCCTGAAGCTCAACCATCTTGGTTTCCATTTGCTTTAAAAAATCAAATTCACAAAAAATTTGTACCTCTTCGAAAGTCTCTTCATCAGATTCATCGTATTTGACTTCCTTGCCCATTAAGCACATATGAGCAGTCTCTTCTTTATCCTCCTCATTATCTGAATGATCCAACCAGAAATCATCTTCAGCCATCAGTGCTTTGCCTGCCTCTTTTTACTTGGCCAGAAGCATCTTATTCTTGTAGTACTCAAAATTTCTAACAATCGGCTTCCGGCTGTCCTTGGCAAAGTGGCCTATCTTACCACAATTGTAGCACTTGACTGGTTCCTCAGTCTTGTTCTCTCCATAATCATTCACATACCTTGTCTTTTCTTTCGGCTTCCTTTCCACATAACTATTTCCTTCTAATCTCCTTCCTTCCACTCTTTCCTTATGTTCATAGTTTCTTGATCCTGATGAGTACCTCTGACTATTTGAAACCAACTTCTTATAAACTTTCTTCTAGAAGGCTCGGGTAAGCAAAATCATGGCTTTCTCAGGGTTCTCTCCATCATCAGAATCTGAATTGTTACTCTCAGAGTCACCAGAACTAGAAATCACAATCTTCTTTTTCTTACTCTTATCTTTCTTCTCTTTCTCTTTCTTCTTCTCCACCACCAAAGCAACTGGATCTTCAACTTTCTTTTCAGTCTTCTTTTTCTCTTCTCTCTCCTCTTCTACTTCCTCCTCATTCTACCTCAAAGTTTCATATACTTCATGTAAGGGGATCTCACTAAGATATTTCATTTGTTTCATCCGTATGGTATGTTTCTTCACTCAGGCTGCAAGACACTGAGAAATTTGACATTATTCTCAATCTGCTTCTTCTTAACCTTGTTCTTGGCTAGCTCATTCAGTAGAGAAACAAATCTTTCATATGTGTCCTCCAGACTTTCCCCAGACTTAGCCTTGAACTCTTCATAGTTGTTTATGTAGTTGGCCACCTTAATCTGATTACCAACCTTTGATCCCATCATCATCTTTTCCAACTGATCCCACATCTTCTTAGCAGTAGCCTTGTAGCTGTCAATTTTTATGTAGATTTCATTTGGAATGCTCTGAAGAAGTAGAGATCTAGCTTGTTTATCTGCCTTATGTATTTTCTTCTGCTCAGGTGTATAGCTTGAAAAATCCACCACAATCTCTTTAGTCTTTATCCTTCTGTTTTCAGTACCATCTTCACTATCTGAACTTTCATTATCCTCATCAGGCACTATAACAATTACTGGTTTCATCAGACCCTCATCAATTGACTGTTTAATGTATTCTCCATTATCATGTCTGTCAATGAAATCCAGAAATCTGTCCTTCCATTGCTCATATTCACCCTTGAACATAACGGGTGGTTTGACATCAGTATCGATAGAAAGAGCATCCTTTGAATTCATCTTGATCAAACATAGATCATTAAACACATAAACATATATTTTTCAAAATCCTGAAAATAGCCAAAACTTGACTAAGTACAGAAGTCGCAGACCACAGAGGAACACTTGTCGCAAAACCCATTGAACCTACTTGTCGCAAACCCTTACACCCAAGAAGTGAGGAACTCGTAGAATAAAGCTTGCGAGTTCTTAACTTGTTTCTACTTGCGAGTTCTACACTTAGAAAATTTTCAGCCAACTAACTTGTCGTAAGGTATACGAGTTCTATACTTAGAAAAATATCGAACAAACAACTTGTCGCAGACACTTGTCGTAAGCTTTGTCTTACGAGTTCTTGAACTTGACGCAAACCAAAGGCTATGAACAGTAACTTGTCGTAGATAGTGTCTTGCGAGTTCTTGGTTGTCACAAGCTTAAGGATGCGAATTCTTGAACTTGTCGCAGGTAGAACTCTGCGAGTTATTGCCTTAGAAAAATTTCAACACACAAAAATCCAAGTAGCTTGCGAGTTCTTCAGAATCCGTATATCACAGTCTGCGAGTTCTTCATATTAGAATCTTGCGAGTTCTCTGAATCTAGCGAGTTCTTTAATATTATGAGTCTGTAATCACTGATTAGGCCCTAACTCCTTCAAATCTGAGAATGTGAGCACCAATTTTTGCAGATTTCTTCTCGATCACACTTTGAACAACTTTCTAATTCATGATTTCAACAAACAAACACATAAAAACAGAATTCGATCGATACACAGACTATCCAAACTTTCGAACAAAAAGTTACAAAAATCCAAAATTCACACAGATTTGATGTGAATTGGACTATGCTAAATAAACAAAACTTGTTCTAGAACTAAAACCGAGTACAATGCAACTAAATTCGGATCAAAAACATCAAGAAAACATCAACTTCGAATCTTGACAGTCAACTTTGCGAGTTCTTGAAAAAATCGGCAAACAATCAAGATTCTTGATCCATTTCTGATTCTATGCTTGCTCTGATACCAAATATTGTTCCCAGATGTGTTCTAATCAAGATGAATAACAATGAATTCAATTCCAAGTAAACGTATATTGATCAATGAATCCACAATACACGATGCTCTCTCAATTACAATATTTCTCTCTAGTATTAACCTCACTCTTAGTCATATGAGTCTACAAACAAAAACAAAGTATTTATACCTACATACTGTAAAGACAAAACAACTAACACTAGACAAGTTGACTTTGACTTTGACTTTGACTTTGACCTTTTCTTATTATACTTGACATTGACTTTGCAATGAGGATTTGACTTGAGCATTTACTTTCCAATCTTCATGATCTTGGATCTAACATATTTGTGCACTAACAAGTCATATTGCCAAAATTTTAATTTTTAAATTTACCCAATTTTTAGGGTGTTACAAGTTGGTATTAGAGCTCTAGTTTAAGTGAAATAGGTATGTAAATTCGATGCCTAGACTTAAGCTGAGACCATTTGGTGATGGATTGTGAGATCTGGGTAAAACTTTTAAGATGAGACAGTCTTAGAGTTGACGGAAACTACACCGTTAAGAATTGTCAGGATCTGATTCTTAACAAGAATAATTAAACTCAGAAACAATATTAAAGAAGTTGCGGAAAAACACTTTAATATTCAAAAGATCAATGTAACAGTAAAGAATAAATCACAACTTGTAAACTTTATTGAATGATTAAAGTTACAAGCTTTCAAACAAAACCTCAATCTTGATGAACAGGCTCACCAAGACGAATTCTACTTCTCTAGAATTAGGATTGTAAACCTTGAGGTTAATTCTCTCTATCAACAAAAACTTAGAAATCTCGTATATCAAAACTATTCTGAATACATCTATACATATACTGAAAGTAAAAGATAATTACAAAACTTAAAAGATCTTCAGTATATTCTTCCATAGTTATCTTCAACCTTCCATGATTATCTTCAAGCCTTGATCTTCGCATATATTGATTATCACATAAGCAGTATTAAGTCACAACAACATTAACACTCTGAGCAGTATTAATCTTCACCAGCAGCACTAACTATGCTCAACAGTATTAATTTATCTCAGCAGTAGTAATCATGTTGTACTGGCAGCATTAATCATACTTAATCGAATCTTCAGTTCCTAACAATCTCCCCCTAACTTGACTTTTAGAGAAGAGAAGTCAAGTTCTTCAGATGCTCCCAAAACTCTATTTTTCATACACCTATATCAGGATTCAGCCCCAAACTTTGATTAATAATTCTCTGAATCAAGTATCTTGCCATTGCAGAATCTGGTGCACAACCTAGCTTTTTCTTCAACATAGCATGCAACTTTAACCTGCTATGGTTGTAGATTATATCCACTAAGAAGTATTCAAAGTGACTTGTATCCACAGCCAGTACATATACTCCACTTCTTTCATACAGAGTCCAGTTGTTGATGGTTTTGAAAACATTTATGATAATATGCTGAACTTCCTCTGGCTTGAACAACATGCATAGATACTCCATCACAAGTTTTGTAACAGGTATCCCTTGAGCTTTCAGTTTATCAGCATATAGTTTCATCCCCACTTCAAACATTTCCTCTAAGTCAGATCTGGAGCATACTCTTACAATCTTGGCCCAAGTAGGATACACTTCAAATTTGTCATCTTTCCTCTTCAGCCTGATATACTCCTTTCCATCTACTTCCATAGTATCCCAGTGAATAATCTCAGGAGGCTTGATACCAACTGGTTCAGCAGTTATAGGCTCAGGTACTTTCTCCATCACCACCATGTACATATTTACATCATAAGTACTAGATGGTTCTTCCTAAGATTGAGCTTTCTTTTCAACAGATTTAGGTGCCCCTTCTTCTTCAACTACCTTTTGTTCAGCTTCTTCCTCAACCACTCTAGGTTTCTTAACAAGTTTTCTTCTTGCCATCATTTTAGTTCTTTTCAAAGTCTTCAAACTTTCACCTAGAGTAGCTTCCTTCTTTGGAGTTTCTTGATCATCAGGAAAGGGTTTTTCTATTAGAAGGTCATGTCTTTCTTTCATCCTCTTTTCCACTTCAACTCTTGCTTGGTCATTCCCTTGTAGTTTAGTCATCTCTGCATCATACAACCCTTTGATCTGTTCAAATGACATCTTTGAGAACATCTCCTTTTTGACTCCCACAGCACCTTTGAGGAAAATGATCATCTTCTTTCTCTCTTGAGTGCCAAGGTAGGTCTTTGAAGATTGCCTCTTCTTAGCAGCCATTTTGATCATCACAGGATTCTTTAGAGTTGCAGCTTTCTTCTGTGCTATCTCTGTTGCCAAGCTCTGTTGATATACTTCATTAAGCTCTGCAGCTAGAGCTTTTGCCATCTCCCTATCTTTCTTCACTTGAACTGTTTCTGCTTGCTCAAGTTCTGCTTGAATCTTCCTAGGGAAAGCTTCATCTGACTCAATCAACTTTTGCTTTTTAAGTGGTTGGTCAGATTCCACTATCTTGGCTTTGCCTTTATCCTTGCTTGCTACCTTCTCAACACTTGCTTTCTTGATAACCTTACCCTTTTCTTTGATGACAACTCCTTTGGCCTTTGAAGTGACCTTGGGAGTATCATGTGTAGCCTTGATAAGTGCTTCAGCTATCTCAAATTCTTCCAAATTTCTGCTAATGAGGTCAGTTAGTATCTCTTTAACAATTTTTGCTGCTTCATTTATTTCAGCAACATTAACTGTTTCTGCTGCTTTGCTTGCTTCAGCAGTATTAACTGTTTCTGCTGCTCTATCTGTTACTGCTGGTTCTTCAAACACAAGCCCTGTTTCTGTTTGTACATCAAACTTCCCCTCAACTCCATTTATCTCCCTCTCCAGGTTCATCTCAGCTTCTGACTCCCCCTTTTTGGGAGCATCATTCACTAGGTTCCTTCGTCTGAGCACAAATCTTTGCTTCTTTTTCTTTTGAATCACTTTCTTAACCAACTACTTTAATGTGCTGATTTCTTCTTGCTGGTTGATGATGACCTTCTTGAGTTCATTGACAACCTTCTTTTGAGTATCCAGTTCAGTTGCCATTTTGGACATGGTAGAAATCAATTCATGGTAGTCATATCTATCCTCACCTTCTCCAGGAGTATTACCCCCTTTTGATGGATCATTGGAACTTTTAGTAGTAGAGGTCTTCCGCCTAGCAGAAGCACCCTCCACCCCCTTGGTTTCTTGGCACCTGGGACCTTTGGATGATTGCTCACCCAAAGTTTCCATGGGGAAGGTCTTAGTGATGTTACCACTGGCCTCCTCTGTGCTAGCAGGAGTAGTGGCAGCCTTCTCACCCACATGCTCATACATCTCCTTAGTGAGCACCTCCTTGTGGTTGGGAGACACCCCAGTGGTTTCCCTATAGATATTCTCTAATGGAGAATGCTCCATTAGAGGGCTTTGAGGTTTTGGGATTGTAGGAGGTACAACAAGGGAAGGAGCCTTGTGTACCTTTCTCTTAGCATAAGTTTTGGTAAAAACTGGTGTTGGCTTAAGAACAAGAGACTGAGGAAGTGATATAGTGGTTGAAGGTTGGCTTTGGATCTCCGTGGGATGGTCTAGTGAGGGCCTTGACTCTGATGCCATACCTTCTTGATTGTGGGACACCACCATCAATGTAGAGAACAATGGGGTGTCAACTCCTTCCGAGTCCTTGGCAGATCTTTTCATATTTGAAAAGAACTTGCCCTTAGGGATTTTAGGTACATATACCTCATTAAACTGAGGTATATCCGTCAATTCAGAGGTTATAACTGCCTGGACAAATCTGGGTACATGTAGAAACTCTTTTTATTTCCCAAGTTTGACACAAGGTCATTGAAAATCATTTTGGAGAAATTATACTTTATGGCAGTGGACAAGCAGACCAAAGCATAAGCAATGGTACTGCTGAACTGACTCCATCCAGTAGTTTTTCTAGAAATACAGTGCATAAGGGTATGAACAAAGAACCGCCATTGGGAAGAAAAGTTAGCTTTGTAAAATTTGAAAACACCCTGTTGGCCTTCATACCCCATTTTTGTTAGATTGGAAAATAAGTCCTCATTAGGGATATAAGTAATACCTGAGGCATCGTCTAGTTGTAGACTGATGCGAATGACCTCTTCAGTGACTATTAAGGGTTTGTCACACACCCTTGTCTTGAGAAACTGCACACCATTTTCAGTAACCGCGGTGGCATTGGCCCAAAATTGCTTCTGGTGCTCGATGAAGATTGGTGGTGACACAGTAAGAGCATACACTATATGACTGGTCTTGAGAAAATCGACTATTTGATGGAATCCATCAGCCTGCTTCGGCTTTTGAAGCATTGCGATCTCATTGTGTTCATCAATAAACGCCATGGATGCCATCGTTCTTTGAGGATTCTTGACTGAAACACACTGGTTACTTGAGAGAAAAGAGTTAGAGAGAAGATGAACAGTATTCAAAGAGTCGTTGTGAGCTTTTAGGCGGGCAAAGAGGGTATTTATATGATTTGGGAAAGAAGCAGTATTAACCCTATTTTCCGTTAAAGCAGTACTAACCACTCGCAGTATTAACTGAGAGAAGTAGTAACTAACTAGTAGTATTAACTACTAGCAGTATTAACTAAATAGCAGTATTAACTACGAGCAGTATTAACTAACTAGCAGTATTAACGACTAGCAGTATTAACTACTAGCAGTATTAACATATACTTGAAGTAGTAACTCAGACTAGCAGTAGTAATAATGAACCTGCAGTAGTAACTTTGCACTGGCAGCATTAAAACTGCACTGGCAGCATTAACTATACTTACATTGTTGAAGCTTTGTGTTAGTCTGAGCAGGGCAATAAACTTCCGGAGAAAGATGATTAGTATCACCAAACAAAATAAACAAATAACAGGTATACAAACACTTTTTAAACATGAGCTCATTCAGAGTTGATCATGCCCACACTTGTGACCAAGAAAGTGAATCTACCCACATCAAAAGCTTTAGTGAGTAGATCAGCAAACTGATTATCAGTATGAACTTTAGCACCTTGAATAAGCTTCTTTTCATTGCAGTCTCTAATAAAGTGATACCTGATTTCAATGTGCTTTGTTTTGGAGTGCTTGACAGGATTGTTAACAATGCTAATAGCACTGTTATTGTCAATGAAGATTGGAGTGTGAAGAAAGGTTACCCCATAGTCCAACATTTGATTTTGAATCCATAGAACTTGAAAGCAGCAACTTGCAGCAGCAATGTACTCAGCTTCTGTTGTGGATAAGGACACTGTGGTTTGCTTCTTACACTGCCAAGATACTAGTCTTGCACCCAAAAGCTGACAACCCCCTGAAGTAGACTTTCTATCCATATTCGCACCACCCAAGTCACTGTCTGAATATGCAATCAAATCAAAAGTAGATTCATAAGGGTACCAAAGACCTAATCTAGGTTGCCCTCTTAAGTATCTGAAAATCCTCTTAACAGCTTGAAGATGTGAATGCTTTGGCTTGACTTGGAATCTGGCACACACACACACTGGAAACATGATATCTGGTCTTGAGGCTGTGAGATACATGAGAGATCCAATCATTGATCTATAAAGATGGACATCAACCTCCTCCCCCTCAAGATCAGCAGTGATCTGTTTGTGTGTTTCCATTGGTGTGCTTGCTGGCTTTGAGTCTGATAAACAATACTTATCCAGGATGTCTTTCACATACTTTGATTGACTTATGAAAATCCCATCTTTCTGCTGTTTCACTTGAAGCCCAAGGAAGAAAGTGAGTTCACCCATTGAACTCATTTTGAAGCTCTTGTGCATCAACTCTTCAAAGTCTCTACACATCTGATCTTTTGTGGATCCAAAAATGATGTCATCCACATAGATCTGAACAAGTAGGATGTCCTTCTTACTTCTTCTAATGAAAAGGGTCTTGTCAATGATTCCCCTTTCAAACCCATTTTCCAAGAGATAGGTAGACAGAGTATCATACCATGCTCTTGGGGCTTAATGTAGACCATAGAGTGCTTTCTTAAGTTTTTATACTCTATTAGGATATGATGGATTCTCAAATCCAGGGGGCTGACAGTCGTATACTTCTTCATCAATTGTTCCATATATAAAGGCACTCTTCACATCCATCTGATATACCTTGAACTTCATATATGAAGCATAGGCTAGAAACAGCCTAATTGCCTCTACCCTTGCAACTGGAGCAAAAACTTCCTCATAGTCTATGCCTTCTTCCTGAGTGTACCCTTGTGCCACTAGCCTTGCTTTGTTCCTGATTACTATTCCCCTCTCATCCTTTTTATTTCTGAAAATCCACTTGGTGCCAATTGCTCTATGACCTTTTGGAAGGTCCACCAAGTCCCAAACATCTTGCAATTTAAACTGTAGCAATTCTTCTTGCATGGCTTCTATCCAACTTGAATCTTTCATTGCCTCATAAGCTTTCTTAGGCTCAATCTGAGATAGAAAGCAAGAGAGTACTGTATGTTGTTGATCCTGCAAATCTTGAAGTCTGCTTTGATTCCTAGTCATCATAGGAGAAGAGATGTCTCCTATTACCAAATCAGGAGGATGATTCTTCTGAGTTCTTGTCTGAAGACTAGGTTCTTCATTCATTCCCACATCTAAATTGGAATCATTTAAGTCAGCTGAGGGAATCTCATCAGCTGCTTCTGACTCTTCATGCTCTAAATTCTCCTCATCTCTTCTTTCTTCTTCACTCTGACTTGGTTCAGTAACAGTCTCCCTCTCACAGATTTCAACAGGGGTCATTGTAGGTATGGGAAAGATCACAGACTGAGGAATAATATCTTGTACTTGTTCATCCCCTGATCCTCTACTTCCTGATCCTGCATGATCATCACTACTGAAACCCAACGAGTTAGTTAGTGAATCAATGTCAAATAGCCACTGAGGACCTGAACCAATAGGATTTGGTGTGTTCTCATTGCATTTAACATTGTCACTTTCCTCAATTATTCTAGAAGAAGAATTAAATACTCTGTAGGCCTTACTCTGAGATGAGTAACCAACAAGAAAACCATCATCTGCCTTGCTATCAAACTTTCCTAAGTGAGTTTTGGTATTGAGAATGGTACAAGGACACCCAAAAGGTTTGAAAAATCCAATAAATGGATTTCTGTTATTTAAAAGCTCATATGGTGTCTTGTTTTTAGGCTTGACTACTAGAACTTTGTTTTGGACATAGCAAGCAGTATTAACTGCTTCAGCCCAGAAAGTAATTGGAAGTTTTGAATCAGCTAACAGAGATCTAGCAGCTTCAATCAGTGTCCTATTCCTTCTCTCAGCAACACCATTTTGTTGTGGAGTCCTAGGAGCACTGTATTGCCTCTCAATTCCTTTTTCCTTACAAAAGGTGATTAGATCAAGATTTTTAAATTCAGTACCATTATCTGACCTAATGACTTTTACCTTTTGATTTGTTTGGTTTTCAATTCTTAGAATAAAGGATTTGATCAGTCCACTTGTCTCATCCTTAGTCCTTATAAAATATACCCAAGTAAATCTAGAGTAATCATCAACAATAACTAAGCAGTATGATTTCTTACCTATACTCATGACATTTGTAGGTCCAAACAGATCCATATGTAACAACTGAAGAGAAGAAGAAATTGTGTTCAACTCTTTGGACTTATGAGAAGTTTTGTGTTGTTTGCCTTTGAGACAAGCAACACAATGATCATCACATGAAAATACTTTTGAAGGCAAACCTCTTACAAGGTTGTTTTTAACAAGTTTATTCATTGTTTTAAAGTTCATGTGACACATCCTTCTGTGCCAAAGTGATGATTCATCCAAAGAGGCTTTTGAAACAAGACAGTTTAGGGATGAATCATTTGAAACATTTTCCATATCCAGACAACAGGCATTATCCTTTCTAGGAGTTCTTAGTAGTATCATCTTTTCATCAACTACCTTGAATCCAGGAGCAAGGATAATGCATTCTGAATCAGTGAATAATATACTATGCTTTTTGTCACAAACCTGTGATACACTTAACACGTTGTATCTTAACTGTTCAACATAGAAAACATCCTCAAAGGTCATCTTACCTTTTGTTACATCTCCCTTACCACTAATATTACCTCCATCTGGAGTATTACCAAAGGCACATGCCCTCCATCAATTTTCTTGAAATTCTTGAGGCAAGCCATGTTCCCTGTCATGTGCTTAGAGCAACCACTATCAACATGCCAAAGGCTCTTTCCCTTGAGCTGCTGGTTGCCCTGCACATAAGATAAACCAATTAGTATTAACTGGGAACCCAAGCCAAAGTGGTCTTGGGCCTCCCTTTCTCATCAAAGTACTTGCACTCCTTTTTGATGAGATTTTTAAATTCAGAAAACTCTTTACTGGAGTACTTTGTCAAGATGATTGGTCTAGAAGCAAAAACACTAGAAGCAGTACTAATTTTAGAAGTACTAACAGAGTTAGCAGCACTAACAGGTTTAGCAGTACTAACCTTGTTAGAAGCACTAACAGAGTTAGCAGTATTAACATTTGAAGAAGTACTAACAATGTTAGTTTTAGAAGTACTAATTCTCTCAGCAGCACTAACATTGATAGCAGTAGTATTGATTCTAGCAGCACTATCTTTGTCAGCAGTACTATTTGTGGTAGCAGTACTAACAGTTTTAGTGCTTTTGGGAACCCACATCTTGACATTCTCTTTTACAGTCTTTTTCTTCATGTGGCTTTTAGATTTAACATGTTTCTTAGCCACATGGTTCCTTTCATTCTTCCTATAACCAAAGGGTTTTTGCACAAATGTTTGAAAATTTATCCTTTGGCTCATAGGATTAAAATAACAGTGCTTGTCAAGATGGTTCAATTTGCCACATATGAAACAAGGCTTTGGTCTGATGATTCTACTTAGATCAACTCCTTGTTTCTGAGCCCACTGATTATTCCAATTTCTTTGATTTCCCCTCCTTTTATCATGTTTTAGGGGCTCATTTTTATTACCTGCACATTGTTTGCAAGGAACAGGATTCACAACTGTAGTCTGCTTGTAATGGACCTTTTTAGACTTTCCCTCAGTCTTCTCTACACCATCAGATTTGACCCAATCCCTTCCACCACCCTCATTGGTAAGAATGTTATTTTCTAAGGGAATCTCACCACTCACAGTGTTATCCTTACTCTTACCAGCTTCTTTCTCAGTCTTGTCCTTAACAACTACTTCATCTAAAGGATCTACCTTAGTGGCTCCCTCATGCAAGTCCTTCCTATCCTTGTTCTCCAGCAAGTCTGATTTAGGAGGGATGTAGTTGTTATTGTATGGTGGTGGTGTGGTATTGTACCCAATTCCTGGTTTAAGCTTATCATGGATTTGGACCTTTAGCATAGAATCCATGGCTTTAGAAGCATATGAAAACTTTTCCACATCTAGCTTAACCTTGGCTAGCTCTCCTCTCAACTTTTCATTCTCCTCTTTAGACTTTGTCAGTTGGATTTCTAGATCATTTTTCTCCCACTTCCAGTAATTTGTATCATATGTTTGTTGAAGTTCATTGGCTTGGAAACCTTTAATTTGTTCCTCAAACCTTTCAACAATTTTCACATAGTCTTTTCTATCCCTTTCTAACCTCTTAAGATCATCACTCATACTCTGGTTGTGATCCATGTACCTTTTCACAGTGTCTATGCAAGTTTGAGAACAGAGATTAGAAAGTACCTCAGTTGGGAGATCAGATACCTCTGCCATGAGAGCTTGATTTTGAATGGCATCTTCTGCTTGATCACTCCAGTCAAACCCCATTCCTTGTTAAGAAACAAGAGCTTGAGCAGAGTTTCTGTTCTGGTTGAAGCTTCCAGACTGAGCTTGTTGGTGGTTGTTTTGAGACATTCCACTTCTGCATTCCCTGGCAAAGTGTCCTTTCATGTGACACTTGTAGCGCTCCACCTTTGACTTATCAAAGCCTGCTCCATCTTCTCTTCTTTGGGAGAAGTTGTTCCTTCCAGTCCTTTTGATGAACTTCTTCACCCTCATAGAAAGCATGGCCATCTGCCATTTAATATCCATGTCTTCAAGATCATCAGGATGAAGCTGTTCCAAGTCATCATTGATTAAAGAAGAGTTTCCATGGCTGGAAAGAAAGGCTTCAAACACAGTTTCATTGCCTTTTTCTTGATTTACTCCACTGGCAGCATTAACTGATTCAGGATTAGCAGTAGAATCAGTTGATGCTGATAGGAGTGCAACATTATGAACATATCCAGTAGGCTTCTTCTTTGCTTCCACCTCAGATTCAAACACTCTCAGATCATTATACAGATCATCCAGTTCCTTTTCTTCCAACATGTCATTTTGTCTGAATGAGACAGTGTACATGGTCCATTCATCTCCAAGAGATCTGAGGAACTTTTGGTTGACATCATCTTGTTCCATCTGAACTCCAACAGTAGCCAACTCACCAATTAATTTGTTGAATCTATCAAAAGTTTGAGTCATGGACTCATTCTTTGAAGATGTAAAATTCTCATATTGCTGCTTGAGAATATCCCTTTGATTCCTCTTAGTGCTCTTGGTGCCACCAAATCTCTTCTCTAAAGCATTCCATAGAATCTGAGCATCAGTGCAGTGATGAAACTGATGTTGATACTCATTAGGAATGGCCAAAAGCAGGGTGCTTAAGGCTTTCATCTCCAATTGTCTCACTTTCTTCTCAGCATCAGTTTTTGGAGGTGGTCTTCTTCCATCTTGTCCAATTTTACCTTTAGCAGAGGGACCATTCTCAACAATGTCCCACATAGAAAAGTCTGTAAGGAGGATGTACTGCTTGATCCTAATTTTCCACATGTCAAACTCACTAGGTTTGAGCATGGGAACCTTTGAAACAAGAGTACTGTTTGATTCAACTGTGTTTTCCATGATGAATGAAGGTTTCTGAGAATACTAGGCTCTGATACCACTTGTCAGGATCTGATTCTTAACAAGAATAATTAAACTCAGAAACAATATTAAAGAAGTTGCGGAAAAACACTTTAATATTCAAAAGATCAATGTAATAGTAAAGAATAAATCACAACTTGTAAACTTTATTGAATGATTAAAGTTACAAGATTTCAAACAAAACCTCAATCATGATGAACAGGCTCATGAAGACGAATTCTACTTCTCTAGAATTAGGATTGTAAACCTTGAGGTTAATTCTCTCTATCAACAAAAACTTAGAAATCTCGTATATCAAAACTATTCTGAATACATCTATACATATACTGAAAATAAAAGATAATTACAAAACTTAAAAGATCTTCAGTATATTCTTCCATAGTTATCTTCAACCTTCCATGATTATCTTCAAGCCTTGATCTTCGCATATCTTTATTATCACATAAGCAGTATTAAGTCACATCAACATTAACACTCTGAGCAGTATTAATCTTCACCAGCAGCACTAACTATGCTCAGCAGTATTAATTTATCTCAGCAGTAGTAATCATGTTGTACTAGCAGCATTAATCATACTTAATCAAATCTTCAGTTCCCAACAAGAATTGTAAAAGTGGTAGTGAGAATCCTTATATAAAGTATGTTCATAATCGCACTTAGCTACTGTTATTATGAATATATTTTTATGTAAGTATGCTTGAATTACTATGATTATGGTGATCGATGAATTATAGTAGTATGTTTCTTGTGTATAATCTTGTGTAGCCTGTCTCTTACTCTCTCTCTCGATCGTATGACAGATTGAGATGGTAAACACTCAGAGTCATCTTCAATCATCATCGAAGGGACAAGCTGTGACCTAATCCACGACCGATCGGTCAAATGAAACTGTAACGGTGGAGCAAATACCAAGGAAAAATATTGCCACCGTCGATCCAATTATGACGGAGGTAACTCAGCAAACGCAAATGATGGACATGATGAGGGCCATGAACGATACTATGGTAAAGTAACCAGAGTTGTTTATGAAGTTATTGGAGACAGAGATGTCACCCACTGCCGACATGAGACTATAGAGGAGAATGTGGTCGTTGCGGGGTCTGGGTGTACTGGGGATGAGAACCGCATTGAAGGACCGGTAACCTTAGAGACAAGACAACCGGGAAGAGGTTGTTCGTACAAATATTTCCTTTGTTGCAAACCACCGGAGTTTGCCGGATCAGACGACCCCGTGGCGTGTATGAATTGGCTTAGAGAGATTGAGCACGCTTTTAGAGCTTGCGACTGCGAGGAAGACCAGAAGGAAAAATTTGGCTCGCAAATGCTCAGAGGTTCGGCTTTGACATGGTGGAACGTCTTCACCTCGACTCCAGAGGACTCGGTTTTAGCCAAAATGAATTGGGAGGCATTCAAGAAGAATATCTTGGAAGAATACTGCAATGAACAAGAGATGGATTTGATAGAGGAGGAGTTTCACGCACTAAAGAAGGGAAAATTGTCGGTGAGAGAATACA
The DNA here is from genome assembly GCA_954870635.1 of Arctium minus. Lineage (NCBI taxonomy): Eukaryota > Viridiplantae > Streptophyta > Magnoliopsida > Asterales > Asteraceae > Arctium > Arctium minus. The sequence goes on along the minus strand of OX941084.1, from coordinate 103,271,532 downwards.
CCCGACTTTTCATAGATAAGTTAAATCTAGTGGGGCATGTGGCCCCAACCAAGAAGGAAAAAGTGAAGGCTTACTTGAAGGGTTTGCCGGTGAACATGATGTCGATGGTCCGCAATTCCAAAGCTACGAACCTTCGAGAGACAATAGAGGAAACCAAGATCATGGAAAGGGTCTATGCCAGAGACAAGGAGGAGAAGACCAAGGTGGGAGAGCCCGCCGAGTTTGTTCAAAAAGCCGAGGTTCCAACCAAGCGGTAAAAATTTTGATAATTGTCGTGAGGGGAAGTGGTGCCCCAAGTGCAAGAGAAAGCACTTTGGTTTTTGTAACCCCAACCCAAAACCAATTTCATGCTTCAACTGCGGTAATCCAGGGCACACCAGTCTGGATTGTCCCATTAGAGGGGTGATTTGTTATGAGTGCAAAAAGGTGGGGCACGTGAAGAGGGAGTGCCCCAAACTGAAGGTATTTGCAAAAGGAGGTATCTCAATGAATCAACTGAAGAAGGATGTCATCCCTAAAGCTCAAGGGAGGGCCTTTCGAATGATGAGGGAGGAAGCAAATGAAATCGCCGACGTAGTGTTGGGTACGTTCTTACTCAACTCCTACCGCTAGAGTACTATTTGATTTCGGTGCCAATTTCTCTTTCGTGTCTATTGAGTTTTGCAAAGCCTTGAAATTGCCCACTAGCACTCTTAGTGACGTGTTGGTAATAGAAGTAGCAAATGGGGAGCAAGTAATCTTGCGGGAAGTTTTAAAAAAATGCCACCTACAGATTAGTGGCGAGCTCTTTGAAGTCGATTTGCTTCCCATGACAATTGGAAGTTTCAACGTGGTGATCGGGATGGACTGGCTGGCGAAATATCAACTGGAGATCTTGTGTTCCAAGAAACTCATACGAATACCCATCTAGGATGGAGATTTCATTCTTATTTATGGCAAAAAACGAAAGGGCAAAGTGGCCATCATCTCATCCATTAAAGCAAGGAAGTACTTGGTGAAGAAATACCCTTCGTATCTAGCATTTGTAGTGGATTCCAAGGTGGAGAAAAAGAAGGTAGAAGACGTGAAAATTGTCAACGAATCGATTTGATTCCCGAAGATTTACCAGGATTTTCACCCGACCGACAAGTAGAGTTTCAGATCGATTTGATTCCGGGGGCGACACCGATAGCTCGCGCACCGTACCGCCTCGCGCCAACAGAAATGCAAAAGATGATGACTCAGCTGCAAGAATTGCTAGAGAAGGGGTTCGTGATACCGAGCTCTTCGCCGTGGGGAGCTCTGGTTCTCTTTGTGAAGAGGAAAAATGGGTCGATGCAGATGTGTATCGATTACCAAGAGTTGAACAAGGTGACTGTGAAGAATAAATACCCACTTCCCCAAATAGACGATCTTTTTGATCAACTACAAGGGGTCGGATGTTTCTCAAAGATCGATCTTCGATCTGTCTATCATCAAGTGAAGGTTAGAGAGGAGGACGTCTCGAAGACGACATTTAGGACTCGGTATGGGCATTACGAGTTCCTAGTCATGCCATTTGGATTGATGAATGCGCCAGCGATATTTATGGACTTAATGAACCGTGTATGTCGGTCGTTCTTGGATCAGTCGGTCATAGTGTTCATCGACGACATCTTAGTATACTCCAAGGACGATTAGAAACATAAACAACACTTGAGGGAAGTGTTGGAGGTGCTAAGAAGGGAAAAATTGTATGCCAAATTCTCCAAGTGTAAGTTTTGGTTACGCAAAGTTCAATTCCTTGGTCATGTGGTGACTCGAGTAGGAGTAAAGGTAGACCCATCGAAGATTAAGGCAATGATGAATTGGGAGCTTCCAAAAAGCCTAACCGAAATTCGTAGTTTTTTGGGACTTGTCGGGTACTATAGAAGATTTATCCAAGACTTCTCCAAGATCTCTTCGTCATTGACCGCGTTGACTCAGAAGAATGTGAGGTTTGCGTGGACCAAAACTCAAGAGAAAGCATTCGCACTTTGCAACGGAAACTTTCTGAAACTATAATCTTATCCCTACCTGAGGGGACGGAAGATTTCGTCGTTTATAGCGATGCATCCAAGATGGGACTGGGTTGCGTCCTAATGTAGAGGGGTAAAGTGATAGCATATGTGTCAAGATAATTGAAGGAGAACGAAAAGAATTACCTAACTCATGACCTCGAGCTGGCGGCAGTAGTGTTTGCATTGAAGCTATGGCAGCACTACTTATATGGTACAAAATGTACACTCTACACCGACCACAAGAGCTTGAAATATGTTTTTGATCAGAAAGAGTTGAATATGCGACAACGGAGGTGGTTAGAATTTCTTAAGGATTACGATTGCGAACTTCTATACCACCTAAGCAAGGCTAATGTAGTGAAGGACGCGTTAAGCCCGAAAGAATATAGTGGAGCGGTGCAAACATCGTTGGCAAGGATTGAAATTATTTCAAACCTTATGGACATGATAAAGACCGCTTAAGCCGAAGCGTTACTTGAAGTGAACCTCAAAAGATGAAGTTATGTTAAAGCAACACCTTAACTTGACGGAAGATGGGAGAGGGTTAAAACTCTTCCAAGGACGAATTTGGGTGCCTAAGTTGGGAGGGTGTCTGAAGTTACTTTTTGAGGAAGCACACAAATCCAGGTATTCCATTCACCCCAGAAGCACCAAGATGTACAACGATTTAAAGTTGAATTATTGGTGGCCAATTATGAAAATCGATGTGCCGAGCTTTGTGGAGAAATGCCTTACTTGCTCCTTAGTGGAGGCCGAACATCAACGACCTTATGGGAGTTTGCAATCTTTGGAGATACCTGAGTGGAAATGGGATCACGTCACTATGGATTTCGTAAGGAAACTACCAAAGACGTTAAAGGGCCACGACACCATTTGGGTAGTAGTGGATCGGTTGAAGAAGAACGCATACTTCTTGGCCATGAGGGAAACATTACCCTTGGACAAGCTTGCAAGATTATACATCAACGAGGTGGTCTCGAGGCATGGAGTACCACTATCCATCGTTTCCGATCGGGATGGTCGTTTCACCTCTCGTTTCTGGAATGCCTTTAAAAGAGAATTGGGGACAAGAATAAAGTTGAGTATGGCGTATCACCCCCAAACGGATGGACAAAGCGAACGGACCATCCAAACGCTAGAAGATAATGCTGAAATTGTGCATCATCGACTCAGGGGAAATTGGGACTCGCACCTCCCATTAGTAGAATTTGCCTACAACAATAGTTATCACTCAAGTTTGGGCATGTCATCATTTGAGGCCTTGTATGGTCGAAAGTGTAGAACGCCGACATGTTGGTTAGAAGTAGATGAGAAATAATTCGCCGAACCGAAAGTGGTCCAAGAAACAGCGGACAAAGTAATGACCATCCGAGAACATTTGAAGGCGGCCCAAGATCGCCAAAAGAGCTATGCGGACAAGAAAAGAAGGTCGGTAGAATTTCAAGTGGGTGGTCGGGTAATGTTGAAGGTATCGCTTTGGAAGGGGATCATTAGGTTTAGAAAGCGGGGAAAGATCAGCCCTCGTGTTATCCCAGATAACAATGTAAATCAAGATGACAACAATTAAACTCAACAACTGATTTCAATTTCAATTCTCAATTTGATTACAAAGAATTTCTCTCAAGATATTTCTCTCTCTAACACGTGAAAGTGCACACTTCTAAACCGATGAACTACTCTCATAACATAAGTCATATCCCTATTTATACAAAGGGACAAAACACTCACAACACTAAAACTTGCATAATACAAAACGCGTACAAAACACTCACACAACTAGCTTTGACTTTTATTACAAAAGAGACTTTGACTTGATGCTGAGTTGACTTGAGCTTTGACTTGCTTGACATTCAGTCTTCAGTATTTATAATCTTGTATCCAACAAATATGTGCACTAACATTCTCCCCCTTTGGATTCAAGATCATCTCCAAAAATATTTTGCAATACAATCTCCCCCTTTGTTCAATTTCTGTCAAATAGATTTAATTTCAGAAATGCAACCACTTAAGCAATCTCCCCCTTTGTCAGAATATAAACAACTTCAATCTCTTCTCTGATTAATCTTTAGCTGCTTTAATCTCCCCTTTAAGTTCAAAAACAATCTTCAAGAAACTATATCAATCTCCTCCAAGGTTGTAAGAACCTCTTCAGACCTCGGAAAGAAATTATCATCAGATTCAGCTCAGTTTGCTTCAGCAAATTGTCTTCAAAGAAAATTTCAGTAAAATTCAACTCGTCTTCAGAAAACTTTGAATTATCTCTTTCAGTTCTGAGCAATCTTCTTACAAAATTGCATTTATTTGACTGAATCTTGTCCATTTCTTGAATCTCTCCCCATAACTTTTACAAACTCTTCTTTATCAAACATTTCTTGAAAAACATCTTCTCTACTTCAAACATTTCTTGAAAAACATCTTCTCTACTCCAAACATTTCTTGATCCTCTCTCCCCCTTTTTGATGATAGAAACATGAGATCATCAAAACTTTCACAAGAAATGTCTGATCTGTCCTGACCACTGATCTTTTACATAAGCCTCTGACTATTTATCGATCCAAAAAGATATTCATCCGAATCTTTGCAAATTAAGACAGAATATGAGTGTAACACCTGAATCAACAAATGAATCAGTTAAAAATGACTGTCAGTAACACGAAGTCACTTGTGTGTAACGAATACACATTGTAAAGGAGATTTTTGATGTTCACTCCTCCAGTTCTTCCATTCAATCATCGAATAACACAAGGTTAAACTATGAACGTTTAGACAGAAAAACGAATTTCCTGTGTGTTCGTGCTTGTGTATGAAAGAATTAAGCTTGATGATTGCTTTTGATAGGCTCAAAATTGTGTAAACCATTGAGACAACAACAGTAATACACAGACTCAATTGTGCATGATCGAAGTGCGAAGGTGGGGCAAACTTCCTTCTTTTTCAATATCCAGATTTTCCAAATGAAAATCAGATAGATTATATGTTGCGTCCCCTTGAAATATGAAACATCTTCTTTTTTTATAAAAAAGATGAGTAGCTGGTGGGGTTTTTATCAAGAGTTGGCATGGGCTACTTGCCTGATTCAATAATGTTCACGAAGAATTGTAAAACACCAGCAATGTGGTTGCCCGACTCAGAAAAAGTTGGTACAGAGTTTGATATTCTTTTACTCTGATCTCACACTCTCTTTCTTTTAAACATGTAAGCTCGCTTCTAACCAAACTCTCATTTCCATTTTAACTCATCACACCCACACTCATATATTGACTCCTCACTCTTCAATCACTCAATGATTAACTTCTTGAGTAGGAAACACTGGTTAATGTGAATCCATAGAAGTTACAGTTAAGCTCACATAATGAACCCATGTAATCCTATAAGCATAATGTTGCTCAAACAGTTTAACTTTGCAGTTAAAGTATAATGTGAAATACATGTCAGATATCTGTGTGCTCGTAAAGATAATCATGAAGATTTGAGCATTTTTAAACACTGAAGATATTTCAAACAAGTATATTGAATGAATGAAATTAATACAAGAAACTTGTTTGAAAATCTGACATTGTAAAAAAAAGATCAAATAGAATGATTTAGCAAATAAAGCTTAGGTCAGCAAAAATTGGATATTGTTTATGTGAAACAAGATATTGACATTCTTGAAAGAAACGTTTTGAAATGAAATCAACGCTCAAACTTTGAATATCAAGCGGGGTGTATCACCATCGAAAATTTTATTCAATTTGAGACATGGTGATAACATTTACAACAAAAATTTAAACCGGTGTGTGTGAATACTTGACAGTATATGGAAAAGATAATACACAAGTATTTATCTTTGGAAACACACGGTTTATTAAACATGAAAGCACATATAGATGAAAACATTTAAAAATCACACTTCTATATTCATGAAACGTGTTTAATAATCAGAAGTGGTTTGAATATTTAAGAACATGTTTTCATATCTGAAAGTTATCCGTCTTTCAGATACGTATGAGATTAAGATTATAAATAAACCTTTTGCTCAGTCTTAAATCTCATGAAGTCAGCTCTAAGTCTTATATGATATGATCATGTAAGCTCTCTCTCAATTCTGCAAAAAAACACAAGTCTGTCAAAGTACAAAGCTTTATTCACAAAAAGATTATTGAAAAGTAAAATGACATAAAGCAATAAAACTTTGAAATTACGAGTTCTGCTCAGATGTAATCAAAAGTCATATTCCATACTCCTTATCTCTTACTCCCCCTGAAATAATGCATCAGAAAAATTATCAGTGATAAACATATGCAAAATTTATGAACTCCCCCTCAAATATATGTAGATCATCTTATCTTGTATCATCTCACACTCCCCCTGAGATCATGAACAAACTTAAGTGCATATATCTTTTTAGAATAAAAAATAAAGAAATGAAGAGAAAAAGAACAATAACATACCTTTAGTAGCTAATCACAGATTAAGTCTTGAGATTTAACATACCAAGTTTTGAAACGAGAAAATTAAATCTCTTTTCATCAAGAGGCTTGGTAAATAAATCAACAAGTTGATAATCAGTGTTTACAAAATAAAGTTTGATTGTACCCTTTTCCACATTATCTTTGATAAAATGATATCGGACATCAATGTGTTTGGTCTTGGTATGTTGAACAGGATTCGTAGATATAGCAATCGCGCTCTTCGAATCGCAATATATCGGGATCTTGTTGTATGTGAAGCCATAATCTCGAAGTTGTGTTCTCATCCACAAAACTTGAGAATAGCAGCTCGCCACATCGACGTACTCTGCCTCAGCTGTTGATGTGGATACACATAGTTGTTTCTTTGAAGCCCAACTCACGAGTTTATCGCCCAAAAATTGTATGTGACCCGATATACTTTTCCTATCAAGTATACAACCTGCATGGTTTGCATCTGATTATGCTTTCAGTTCAAAACCTGTATCCTTAGGATACCACAGACCAAGATCTGTTGTGCCCTTCAGATATCTAAAAATTCGTTTAACTGCAGACAAATGGGATTCTTTTGGAGAAGCCTGATATCTAGCACATAGACATGTAGAGAACATTATATCTGGCCTACTAGATGTTAAATACATTAAAGAACCAATCATCCCTCGGTAGGTTCTAACATAGATAGGTTTACCCGAAGGATCAGCGTCGATCTTAGTTCCCGGTGCCATCGGGGTTCCAATAGGTGTACAATTTTCCATTTTAAATTTTCTAAGAATATCGAAAATGTACTTTGATTGATTAATAAAGATCCCCGTGGAAAATTGTTTGACTTGTAATTTGAGAAATAAATTCATCTCTCCCATCATACTCATCTGAAATCTTGACACCATGAGATTAGAAAAATTCTTACAGTATTTTGTATTAGTTGAGCCAAATATGATATCATCCACATATATCTGAATTAAAATGATATCGGCTTTTTCCTTTTTGATAAAAAGAGTAGTATCGATCTTACCTTTAGAGAAGCCAGACTTGACTAGGAGTTTAGATAAAACTTCATACCAGGCTTTCTTCAGACCATAAAGAGCTTTGTCTAGAATGTAAACATGATTCGGTTTCTCTGGATTGACAAAGCCTTCAGGCTGAGAGACGTAGACTTCCTCCTTTAAGATGCCATTGAGAAAAGGCAGTCTTCACGTCCATTTGGTAGACGGTGAAGTTCTTGTGGGCGGCATATGCAAGAAACATGTGAATAGCCTCGATGCGCGCCACTGGAGCATAAGTCTCATCATAGTCAATACCTTCCTCTTGCGTATACCCTTTAGCCACTAGTCTCGCTTTGTTTCGAATCACGATACCATCTTCGTCTTTCTTATTCTTGAATACCCATTTTGTGCCAATAATTGTTTTACCTTCAAGCTTAGGCACCAGTCTCTAGACTTTTAATGCTTCAAACTGATTCAGCTCTTCTTGCATTGCAGTTACCCAATCTGAGTCGACTAGAGCTTTAGATACGCGTGTTGGCTCTACCATACTCAGAAATGAGTCATGCATACACATATTTAATGTAACAGACCTAGTTTGCACCGGTTTGGATGGATCTTCAATGATTTGATGTATCAGGTGCTCTTTGGTCCACCTATGTTCATGAGGGAGTGGATTTGATGTAGATTGATCATGATGTTCATCTAAGAATCCACTATCTTCTTCTTGTTGAGGGAGGAGTTCAGTTGAAGGATTATGTGCAGAAATTTTAGTTGGTACAACATTATCTGGGTGTTTATTAGTCGTTTCAGTGCAACCAACTGAATCAGCAACTTCTATGTCGACAGTGTTATGTACAACTTCAACTGAAGGAGTAGTTGTTTGAATCGGAGTTTCTTGCTGAACCGGGGAAACAGTTTTAGTAGACACATCTGAAGTGATTGGATAATGACTGCTTGAATCTTCAGGTCTGTCAATCACAACAGATTTAGGCAATTTAGAACCAAGAAACTCATCATAAAATAATTCAAACAATAAATCTAATTCTGATAAATGAGATGTAGAAGTAGATGGTTTATCAGAATTAGTGTCTTTAACCACAGGTGTTGGACTGATTTGTTTAGAAGCTAGTACTCAAGTAATTACCGGTTCTGAACCGTGTTGTTCAGAAGCCAACTCCTCATCTAATGTTGTTAGATCATAAATATGTTGGATACAAGATCATAGAAGACTGAAGATTGAAGTCAAAGTTGAAGTCAACTCTCAAGCATCAAAGTCAAAATCTATGTAATAAAAGTCAAAGTCAATATTGTAATGTGTTGTAATAGTTTTATTTTCCTGTGTGTTCCTATGGTGTGTGTGTTTTATTGTTTGTATAAATAGTGTGTTGTGCATGTAGTTCATCTAGCCGCTTAACAGATAGCATCATACGAGTTCCAGAGTTAGAGAGAGAAAGTATTGAGTGTTTTGTAATTAAAATATGTGATTGAAATAAAAGTGAGATTCATTGAAATTGATTGTCATCTTGAGATTTACATTGTTATCTGGGATAACAATTGGTATCAGAGCAGAAGAAATTCATAAATTGGATTGATTTCAAGAATCTTGGTCGACATTTCAAGAACTCGCAAGAACACTGTTCAGAATCAATTTTTGCAATCTAGTGATGTTTTTTTCTGAGTTTGACTTCTTTGTACTCGATTGGATGTTTAGAACAAATTACGTTTGATTTGCTTTGCCAAATTCACAACTTTTCAGTGTGAATTTTAGATTTTTCTTGAAATCATTTTTGAGTCTGTATATGTCATGTAAATCGATCGAATTTGGTTTGTTGTTGTTTTAGATTGAAATTAATCGATTGTAATTGGTTCGAATTATGTTCGAGATGATTTCTGCAAGATTTCAAGTCAATTGAAGAAGGTTTGAATCGATTTCAAGTTGAAAATTCATGTTTCTGTTCGAACAAGTGAAGAACTCTCAAGCAGATTTCAAGTTGAAAATTCATGTTTCAGATTATCCAAGTCCAGCAAGCAGATTTTGTGGAAAGTTATGAGTAGAAGATTAAGAATCTGGAAGATACTAATGCTGAGCTTCAAAAGAAAATATATGAATTGGAACAAAAGATGGTCAAAGATAGAGATGATTTTGAGAGTGAAAAGAAAACATTTTCAAAGAAGTTCTCAGATTTTTCTAGGAAGAGTGCTGAAGAGAAGATAGCGGTTGAGCTCTATTGATCAGGTTGTCTAAAAAGAGGTATTGTTCTTATTGTCGTACATACGATTTTGTTCATAAAGCTAGTGATCATTACTGGTATGGTTCTTACTCTATTACTCCAATTAGAACTGCAACTCACAAACATGGACCCAAATACCAGTGGGTACCAAAGCCAAAGAATGATTCTGTGTTGCAGGCACCTCAAGTCAAGTTCAGGACCCGTACCTCAATGTCTAAGGAGTTTGACTTCTAAACACAACAGTTTAGGACTCGTTGTTCAATGATCAAAAGAAATGGTGCTCCCGTGCTAATAAGAGAATGTACTTCGATACTAAAATGAGGAAATTAACCTTCAAAGGGGAAGTACATATTTTTTCTGGCAATATGCATTCGGAAGATATGATGATCTACACTTCAGGGGGAGTTGTATCTGATCTCGATCATGTTTTTCACTGACATATTTTAGATGCATATTTTCAGGGGGAGTACTGAATATGATTTCTGATTATATCTGATCAGAACTCGTACTTTAACCGTTTTACTGCTTTATATCATTTTATTTTTCAATAAATTTGTGAATAAAGTTTTGCACTTTGACGACTTTGTGACTGTTTGCAGATTTGAGAGTGAGCTTACAAGATCATATCTTATATGACTAACAGCTTGACTTCATGAGATTTAAGACTAAACGAAAAGGTTTATTTTTATTCTTAATCTCATACGTATCTGAAAGACTGACAACTTTCAGGTATGAAAACATGTTCTTAAATGTTCAAACCACTTCTGATTCTTAAACGATTTCATGAATATAGAAGTGTGATTTTAAATGTTTTCATCATTACTTGTGCTTCAATGATCAACAAACCGTGTGTTTCCAATGATAAATGCTTGTGTATTATATTTTCCATATACTGTCAAGTATTCACACACACCGGTTTGATATTTTGTTGAAAATGTTCTTACCATGTCTCTACATTGAAACAAATTTTTCGATGGTAAGACACCCCGATTGAACTTCAAAGAATTTTGAGCATTCATTTCCTTTCGAAACGTTCTTTCAAGAATGTCTATATCTTGTTTCGTATAGACAATATCAACTTTTTGCTGACCTAAGTCTTAATCGATACATCATTCTATTTGATCTTTATCATACAATGTCAGTTTTTCAAACAAGTCTCTTGTATTCATTTCATTGTTTCAATATACTTGTTTGAAATATCTTCAATGTTTAAAAAAAATGCTCAAATCTTCATGGTTATCTCATTGAGCATACAGACATCTGACTTGTATATATGAGCTTTAACTGTCAAGTTAATCCAGTTTGAGCAACATGTTCTTTTAGGATAATACATGGGTTCATTGTGTGAGGACTTAACTGAAACTTCTATGGATTCACGTTAACCAGTGTTTACTACTCAAGAAGTTAATCCTTGAGTGATCAAATGTGTGAGGAGTCAAATACTGAGTGTGGGTTGAGTGATGAGGTAAAATGTAAAAGAGAGTTTGGTTAGATGCAAGCTCAATGATTAAAAGAAAGAGGGTGTCAGAACAGAGTAAAAGAATATCAAACTCTGCACCAACTTTTTCTGAGCCGGGCAACTACATTGCTAGTGTTTCACAATTCTTCGTGAACATTATTGAAACAGCCAACTAGCCCATGCTAACTCTTGATAAAAACCCCACTAGCTACTCATTTTCTTCTTAACAAGAGAATGTTTCATATTTCAAGGGGACGCAACACATAATCTATCTGATTTTCATTTGGAAAATCTGGATATTGAAAAAGAAGGAAGTCTGCCCCACCTTCATACTTCGATCATGCACATTGAGTCTGTGTTTAACTGTTGTTGTCTCAATGTTTTACACAATTTTGAGCCTATTATAAAAAGTAATCATCATGTGCTTAATTTTTTCTAACACTTGCACGAACACACAAGGAAATTTGTTTTTCTTGTCATAACGTTCATAAAAATTCCTTTGTGGTGTTTCGATGATTGAATGGAAGACCTAGGGGAGTGAACATCACAAAAGCTCCTTTCCAATGTGTATTTGTTACACACAGTAACTTTGTGTTACTGACAGTCATATTAACTGATTCATTTGTTGATTCAGGTGTTACATTCCTAATTTGTCTGAATTTGCAAAGATTCAGATAAATATATTTTGGATCGATGGAGAATCAGAGGCTCTTATGTTAAAAGATCAGTGGTCAGAACAGATTTCAGAGACATTTCTTATTGAAAGTTTTGATGATTTCATGCCTCATTCATCAAAAAGGGGGAGAAAATTCAAGAAATGTATGATTCAGAAATGTTATAGATGGGGAGATGACAAAGTTTAAAGAAATGTCTGACAACAACATATGTCAGAAATTTCAAGAATTGTTGAAGATGAAAGAGAAAGTTTAAAGATTTATGAAGATGAGCTGATTTTACAGAAATTTTTCTTTGAAGATAAGTTTGCTGAAGCAAATTGAGAATGCAAAATCCCTATCAAATCAAGCTAATCTCAAACAAGATCTAACAATTATCAAGAACTAGAGAGAGAGTAGAGAGAGAAAGTAGATCATCCAAATTCATATATCTCACAATCTGAAAATGTTTACAATGACGTTCTTACAAGGTTTACAAGACAAACTCCTATTTATACCCACATCTAAACACAAAAACTTAATAGCTAAGGAACTAAACAACATTGACTATTTTGACTTTGACATTGTTGACTTTACAGCTTTGACTTTCCTATTAAATCTTGGATACAATATTTTGACCTAACACAAATTGAGCTGAAACTGAAGATAATTTCTTTCAAGTGTCTGAAAGAGGTTTATACTATCTTTAGGAGATTGTTGTTATTTGGTTGAAGACAAAATTTTGGAAGATTACAAATTGTTGAAGATCAAAGAAAGAAGAGATTGTTTCAAGCATAAATAGAAGACTGAATTTTCAATGCTAAAGTTCTACAAAGGGAGAGATTACATTTACTGAGCTTAAAAAGAGATGATTATATTGCAAATTTTTTTGAGATGATCTTGAATCCAAAGGGGGAGATTGTTAGATCATAAATATGTTGGATACTAGATCAAAGAAGACTGAAGATTGAAGTCAAAGCTGAAGTCAACTCTCAAGCATCAAAGTCAAAGTCTATGTAATAAAAGTCAAAGTCAATATTGTAATGTGTTGTAATAGTTTTATTTTTCTGCGCGTTCCTATGGTGTGATGATGACTTCGGGCGTCTCATCCTTTGTTCTCAGAAATTTGACCCAAGTGTACCGCGAGTAATCGTCCACAATCACTAATACGTACTTTTTGTCGTTTATGCTTTGTGTACGCATAGGACCACAGAGATCCATATGCAATAGTTCAAGTGGAGAACTTGTACTAGGCTCAGGCTTTGGCTTATAAGCAGCTCTCTTCATCTTGCCCTTCTCATACGCTGCACACAGCTGTTCTTTCTCGTACTTAAGCTCAGGAAGTCCTTTGACTAATTTTCCCATGACCAGTTTGTTGATGTAACGAAAATTCAGGTGAGAAAGCCTTCGATGCCATAACCAGCTTTGTTGCAGCGAGACTTTTGACAGTAGACACACCTCATTGTCAGTCTTGACTTTTGAAAGATTTATCGTGTAGAGGTTTGACTTTCTCGTTCCGACCAATAATTCCTTACCTTCTTTAGTACGCACAGAACATCTTTTGGCCTTGAAATTAACCTCTAGGTTTTTGTCACAGAACTGTCCAATGCTAAAGAGGTTATGTCCTAAATCTTCAACGTAGCTCACCTTCGTAATCGTTACGTTGTCTTGAATAACATCACCATATCCCAAAATTGGTGAAAACTGGTCATTCCCGAAACGCACGTTCCTGCAGTATTTCTCTGTATAATTAGATAAGATATCTTTCTGCCCGTTCATATGCTTAGAGCAATCAGAATCCAAGTACCACATATGACGGGTCTGCACAAGAGAAATCAGGGAACAACAACTTTAGGTACCCATTTATATTTGGGTCCTTTTAGATTAGCGCAAGATTTTGGCACCCATATAAATTTGGGTCCTCTTTTATTTTGAAAAACATGAGAAGCTTTAGAATGATAAACATTATAAGAACCAAACCAATCATCGGAATATTAGCGAGAAACAAAATCATTCCGTTTATATTTAGATGACTTAGTAGTAGACCGAGATAATTGGAGTAATTGTTTTATTGTATATTTCTTGTAAGGAATTACAAGTTTTTGTTTATTAAAAGCAACAGTACCAACTACATCAGAGATACTACCAGTCTGTCTATTACAAACACTATCAGAACATGATCTGCTTTCTCATCAACCTTCTGTTTTGGTCGCCACTCAGTTCGTTCTTCAGACCTTTTCTTTTTCAACTCTGTAACACAAGATTTAGATTTGTTAGGAAAATCAAATTTCTGAGTTTGTCTTTGCTTAAGCTTACCAGTGTTGGTCCGTTTCTGTGAGCGTCGTTTCTTTTGTTTCTTACCTTTTTCATAATATGCAGTACTCACAGAAACTGATTCATCAACCTTGGTTGATGATTCACCTACTTGATATACACTAGGTAAAGCTTCAGAGTTAAAGATAAAAGCAGAATGATCTGGAAGTTTAGCATTGAAGTCAAACATATCAATTTCATTAACACACCCATCATCAGAATTTAGAAAATCATTTGTAGACGCAAATAAGTAATCAAAATCATCTTCCGAAGTTTGAGGTGCCTTAGAAGATTTTGAAAACTCATTGGATTCAGTTTTAAAAATAGTGTTCTTCAATACAGTAGAAAATACAACTTTTTCAATATCAACCATAATTCTTTCATCAGATAAAGCATTTTCAAGAACAATTATTTTGCTTTCTAAAACAAGTGGAGGAACATAATTTTTTTGCTTTAATAGGTTTTGCCTCCAACTCTTGTGTAGAATAACTTGCAAAATAATCATTTGAAAGGAATTTTAGTTGTTTTGAAATATAACTACCATTCAGTTTTTGATAGCAGAATGGTAGTTGCATTTTCGTTGTTTTCTTTCTGTTCTCATCTTCTTTGGCCTTAACGTCATCAAGTGATTTGGTAACTAATTTGGGTTTCAAATGAGGATGTTTGGTAGCCGCTTGTAGAAAATCAAAGTTATACAACGCTGGCTGTTTTCTGATTGCTTTCTTTAAGTAGTGAGGGTTATCGTAATCGAGTCCCCACTTCTCTTTAACATCAGATTCCTCATTTGGTGTGTTTAAGAAAATGGTTTGATCTGTTTGTCCTCTAGCATACAGTTTGGCTTCCAAACCATTTACCTTTTTCTCCAGATTCTTATTCTCAACCTGCAATTTATGAGTTTTTAGCACAAATTCTTGTTTTTCTAGATCAGATTTTGAAAGTTTAGACACAACTTCAGAAATCTTAGTTTCAAAACAATCTTTTTCTTGTTTAAAAACAGTAGCAAACTTGTTCAAAGAGTCAATCAAGTGTTTGTTCCCAACAAGTTCCTTGTTGAGATCAAAAATTGTTTGACGCTTCTTAGCAACCTTGCTTTTCTCCTTTTTCAGTTTATTTTGAAAGTCTTGAAGCTCAATCATCATGGCTTCCATTTTGTTTAAAAAATCAGACTTAGAAAAATTTTGTACCTCATCAGATGTTTCTTCATCAGTCTCATCATACTTGACCTCTTTACCCATCAGACACATGTGTGTTATTTCTTCCTTTTCTTCCTCCTCAAAGTGGTCAAGCCAAAACTCATCTTCAGCCATTAGAGCCTTACCCGCTTCCTTCTTCTTAGCCAATAGCATCTTGTGCTTATAGTAGTCAGAATTTCTGACGGTAGGCTTGCGACAGTCCTTGGCAAAATGACCCACCTTGCCACAATTGTAGCACTTGATCATATCATATGTCTTCTTCTCACTGTAATCATTAACATATTTCTTCTTCTCTTCTGGATTTCTGTCCCCTAACTTCTTTTCCTCAAACCTTCTTCCTTCCACTCGTTCTCTATGCTCATGATTTCTTGACCCTGACGAGTACCTTTGAGTGTTTGAACCTGACTTCTTGTAAAATTTCTTTTGAAAGGCACGAGTCAGCAGTAACATTGCTTGTTTGAGATTCTCTCCATCGTCACTGTCAGAATCAGAATCATCGGAGTCATCAGAACTTGGAATCACCACTTTCTTTTTCTTCTTCTCTTTCTCTTTCTTTTTCTCAGCCACAACCAAAGCTATGGGCTCAGCTACTTTCTCAGCCTTTTTCTTCTAACTTCTTTTCTCTTCTACCTCCTCCTCATTCTGTCTCAGTGTTTCATATACTTCGTGCAAAGGGATATCACTGAGGTCTTTCATCTGTTTCATCCTTCTTGTGTGTTTATTCCACTCTAGTTGAAGGATGCTGAGAAATTTAACATTTTTCTCTATTTGCTTCTTCTTGACTTTATTCTTTGAAAGCTCATTCAGTAGAAGAACAAATCGCTTGTAAGTTTCCTCAAGGCTCTCATTCACCTTAGCCTTAAATTCCTCATAGTTGTTTATGTAATTGGCATCCTTCATCTGGTTTCCAGTCTTTGATCCCATCATCATCTTTTAAAGTTGATCCCACATCGTCTTGGCAGTTGCTTTGTAGCTATCTATTTTGATGTAGATCTCATTGGGTATGCTTTGCAAGAGTAGAGATCTAGCTTGCTTATCATCCTTATACCTTTCCTTTTCTTTTTCAGAAAATTGAGAGAAATCCATTGGAACTTTCTTCGTCTTTTGAACTGTAGGTCGATTCTCATCTTCATCGTCAGATGATCCATTATTCTCATCAGGAATTTCCAAAGTGGGATGTATCATTGGACCTTCCATGATGGACATCATAATGTTCTCCCCGTTGGCATGTCTGTTAATGAAGTCGAGGAACCGGTCTTTCCACAGTTCGTATTCTCCCTTGAATAGAACAGGTGGTTTGACGTCCGTACCGATCGCAAGAGCATCTTTTGAAGTCATCTTTGCCTTTACACTGCTTTAAATGATCGTCAAAATTCAGAAATAAACTGGATCTACAAAAATCACACTTTTTTCAAATTTCAGAAAAATCAGAAAAATTCAAAGTGTAATACGCGCATAACAAAGAAAGAAAAACTAAGCTCAAAGCTCTTTATGCGCGTTTGTACTTCGCGCACAAAGAAGGCTACTTGAACTCAACTTCTCGCACATAGGGTTGTGCGAGTTTGGGTTTTACGCACGATGAAGGATGCGAGAACTCGGGTTCACACAAACAATCTTGTGCGAGTTTTTAGTTCTCGCACACTACCACGTGCGAGTTCTTGATACTTCGCGCAAGACTTTTGCGAGTTTAGCACAAAAAAAATTTCAATTTTCTCTTTGCGCTAAACGAAAACTTGCAAAGCAACCACTTCTCGCAGACCTTTTTAGCTAGTTTGATACTTAGAAAAATTTGAGAGTTTTTACTTCATGCTAAATGAAAACGCGCAAACAAAACTCGGGCGAACTTTGCGCAAACCACAGAACATGAACAGTGAACACTCGCACCAAGCTTCTTGCGAGTTCTGACTTCTTGCACACTTAAGCTTGCGAGTTCTTCACTTCAAACGAATTTTAGGCCTTTGCGAGTTCTTCCTCTGCGTGTTCTTCCTTTGCGCGTTTGGTGGATCTTGCGAGTTCTTCACTTATATGTTCAAAAAATTGATTTTCTCACAGAAATCGATTCAAATCTTCACCAATTAATCTGAAAACTTGCAGAATTACTCTAAACCAATCCACGAACAGATTACAAACACTTAATTTCTACCTAATACAACAAAATTACAGATTTGATCTTAGAACAGTGCGTATGTGTTGATCCCAGATTTATGTTATAAACTTGTTTAACTATCTCACTAAGTGGTAAAATGAAAAAATATGAGTGCGGAAGCGTTTCAATATGTAGTGAAGATAAGTTTATGAACATAGTAAACACACAAGCATATAGTATGAAAAGCACAATAAGTAACAAAGTTTTCACTAAGTCATATGCTTCATTAATTCACTCAAGAACACCAAGAACACGCACAAGTGTGTGCTAATATACTCAAGGATTATACATACTTCTATTTGTGTGTGCTCGCTTGTTTACAAAGCAGGAGGTACTCCCTTCATATAGCAAGGGGAGCACATAATAGTACAAGACAAAGGCTGACAATCCATAAAAGGAATGCCACCTATAAAGTAAAACATCGTGGGACGCCCATTAATTGATCTTGAGGATCTTCGTAGAGAAGGCCTCACGTGTTCTGCACGTGGTCTTGTCTTGAACTATCTTGCGAGAAACTCCAACATTGATCTCCAGAGGTTAGCCTTCATAAAGGCTCTGTGAGTGATCACAGAGGCTCTGTGATCTGAGCATCATCTTCAGGTTTGACCTCGGGTACACCTTCTGCGGAGTAACCTCTAAGCTTTGCATCTTTTGTGGTGACTTAGCAGTCAACAGAAGGTTCTATACTTAGCCTATTTTTCAACACTTCTACTTTTGGTAGATGGAGCTAATAATCTCCCCCTAAGTGTTGAAAAATAAAATTTTGAAATTTGAGGTGTTGGCTAAGCTAGAAACAAAAAGAGGTGAAAGGAACTCAACCTCTGAATACAGATTTTCATTCATAAAAGAAAAATGCCGGAAGGCAATTACATTAAGAAGCAGATACATGAATGAAAAGCAAAAAGAAAATTACAAAAGTCATTGAGGAAAGTCATTTATCGGATTGGTAAAGCTTTCGGCTAAAGTTTTCTTCATCGATAGAATGAGATCCCTGTACTTCAGTTGAGCATCAATCTGTTCGATCATCCTTTCTGCAGGTCCCGCTTGCACAGTCTTAGTGCCCTTCTTCCTCAGAATCGTGTTCTTTATCTTCAGCAGAGTGTTGTTCGAGTACTTGTGACTTTGATTTGGCTTGTACATCTTCTTAAGCCCATCATCGTCTTTGTAGATGAACCCGAACTCAAGCTCTGTGATTAGAGAGTTTGATGGAACATTTTCGATTCCGGGGAATTGGTCATTTGGTTTGGTGATCGACAGCTTCTCGACTCCGAGTTGTAGAGCTACCTCGAAATCCATTTTGCTATGATATCTGACATGTTCGCGCATCACCTCCTTGATCCTGCCATTTGCTATCATGTACTCCTTTCGCTTTTCAAGTCTTTGCTCTGTGAAGGCATGTAGTTGAGGAAGGTCGTAGGCGCAGAGGTTCTTTAAATTTGCATCTGTGAACGTGTATTGATTCCCATCTTTTCTCTGAACTAAGTATTTAGCATACATGATTGACTTGTTGGCGAAGGAGTGCAGAGAGATCCTCATTACAGTCTTGATATCTTCTGTAGAGAACACTTCATTCCTTTCTTGTGCAGTTTGCTCAAAACGTCTTCTGTTGTCCTCTTTGATTAGGGGATGCAAATTTGGTGCTAAGAAGACTGCCTCGGGCTCTGTCCTGTAGAGATAGGTATGAATGTTCTCTTGGAACTTAAGTTCTTTTGGTGGAGGCCTTGGGATTGGAATTCTCATGGCATCCATTGATTGAACGATCTCTTTTACCCTATCCCCTTGTTGTTTCTGTTCTGAGGGCTTTTTCTTGTCGGGTTCAGATGCTTTCTGTTCTTTGTTTTGTAAAGGAGTCTCTGATGTATCTTCTGTGTTTACGGGATCAAGGCTCTGAAACTGTACAACAGGTGTGGGTGCAGTGGGCATAAGTTCAGGTCTTGAAGGTTCTATGAACTTTGTGAGCCCTTCTGCAATGTGTTCTGAGCCAACACTCACCTTTCCTTTCTGTGACACTGCAGAGGTTGTGCCTTGGACAAATGGAGCAATTGGTTTTGGATCCGAGGTTTTGCGTTTTGTGTACATCTGAGGATGTTCTTGTTAGGGGTAGGGCTCGAAGAGGAGTGGCAGCGATGACAACTGCAGAGCTTTTTTGTTGCTGAAGCCTTCTCCCCCTCATGATGGCCAGGGCCAGAGGCATCTAGATCCTGATCATCATGGTGAGCCCTCTTCTACGATGCCTCCGCTTGGCAAGTCTCATGTGCCTTCCTCTTTCTTTTCCTGCAGAGATGCTCGTCAACATGGCGATAGATCTTTTTGAGAACGTCCTCTGTAGCCAACGACAGTTTGTTGACTTCCAGATCAGACTTGAACCTGATCGTGGCTACAGTCTTCTTCAGATCCTCTGTCAGTTTCTTGCCTTCTTGAGAGATGTTAGATCCAATGAGGTTGAGATTGCTTAGAACCATTCTCCCCATTGTTTCCAAGTCCTCCTTTGTGGCAAAGGCAGAGAGGTCAGTCGCAGAGGTTGCGGGTCAGATCATCCACCCCTAATTGAACGGTCTTGGTTGCAAAAGTTCCCATTTCATGCATGCAGATATCCCCTAGGGTCTTAATTGCATCAGTTTGGATGTTGATTGACGACTCACACCCGTGAATGTCGGCTCTAGTTGCAGAGTGCTCTATCAGCTTAATGATCGCCGCGGATTGTTGCGTCGAAGATTGGCGAAGGGCGTTCAGAGCTTCTGTATTAGCTTTGAGAGCCTCTGCAAGGACTTAGGAGTTGGCTTGGGACTCCCTTGTGATAGAGCTTTTCAACTCGTCAAATTTTTGGAGCACCATGTCAACAAAGGCTTTAAACTCGCCCTTCCTGACAAAGGTGTCCGAGGTAACCTCTGGAACAACAAATGTTCCAGATTTTGCCAACGAGTGTTTGGCACCTTCAGAGCCTGAAGTAAAGATGAGCTCTGGAGGATTTCCTCCCAATCCTTGATGTTCCACAGAGGAAGCATCTATGGGAGTTCTGTCAAGAAGTTTCTTGGAGGAGGGTTCAGAGACTCCTTCAAGATCCTTTTTGAATGAATCCTGTGGTTGTTCTAGGACCTCATAATCAATGTGTTCTCGCACCACCAACTCTGAGGTGGTTTGAGGGTCACTCTTGTGTGTGGCAGAGGCAATGAATGCTTCTGCGTGCGTATGTGTCGTGTCCTTGGGCGAATGAACACTGATGTCTACACCAACATCCTTTTGAGAGGATGGGGTGGATTTTGGTTCACCAGATAGAAATGGCACAGAGGATGAAGGAATATCCTCTGTCCGGTTGGTTAGGGTTGGGTTCGGACTGTGCGGTCCTTCTTCAATACCCTTCTGCACTAGAACTGCAGGGGTAGTAACATGGGTTGCACTGGGAGTTGGTTTAGTTTGTGTGCCAATGGCATCTTTTTCTTCTATCTCCTTCGATATTTTGACACTCTCATCATCAGAGCTTGAAAGCCCCGTAACATCTTGTACCTCAACGTATGCGGTTTCACCTAAGTCCACAGAGTGCTGC
The DNA here is from genome assembly GCA_954870635.1 of Arctium minus. Taxonomy (NCBI): domain Eukaryota; kingdom Viridiplantae; phylum Streptophyta; class Magnoliopsida; order Asterales; family Asteraceae; genus Arctium; species Arctium minus. The sequence continues at coordinate 103,250,541 of OX941084.1, read as the reverse complement.
TTCTGTATCTCCTTAGCTATGTCCATTGCGACATGGAGAGGGCTAGGGGGTCTTTCTTCAGAGCTTTCGATGATGTAGGCTTTTCTCCTTCTCCTCTGCAGAGGTTGTTCTGAATCTGCAGGTTCATCCACTTCTGGTGGAGTGGCATGTTCAGAGGTTGCTACTTTGGCTAACCTCTCAGCCTTCTTTTTCGGATTGGCAACCTCTGAAGGTGATTTTGGAGCCCCTTCTTCTGTGACTCTCTTCTTGTGTTTTCTTTTCTTTTTAAGCTTCTCTTCCCCCACCCCAACTACAACCTCTATCCTAACTTGGGTTTCTTCACCTTTTCCTACGTCAGCTCCCTCACCCACCTCTGTCCTAAGGTAAACAACTATTTCTCCCACTTGGAATCCTACACGTGGGGGGTTGCAGGACTCGGTGCAGGAGTCTTGTGCCCACGAATGTAAGTCCTAACAGCATCTTCACTACCCAGGTAAGCTAGAATGCGGGCCGGCAGAGGTCTTGCTCCAGGATATCCAGTCTTTAGAACAGTTGGCTTGTGCGACTTCATGTCGTAGACTTTGATCATTTTACCCTCTGAGGGTAACTTCACTTCTCCTATCAGAGCGTCTCCTAATAGAACTGCAAAGAACCTGTTGAAAACGAGATTTTTGGGCTCTGTTCCTCGAGCTTGGTCCTCTTGTTTGGCTATGACCGTGTTTCGGATTTCCCTGAAAATAAGTGTTGCATAGTCCAATGGAAAATCATAGTACATACCATACATTATTGCAAGTATGGTATGGCTAGATTGGTCAGGACTACCTACTTTGCAAGTCAAGCAGCGATTGAGAATTGAAAAGAGAATGTTCCACAGAGGTGGAAGGTTCTCGCGTCTGAAATCAGTTCTTTTGGAAATCGGTGCAGCGTACCCTATGAACCTGAGAAGTTCTAGGATTTCATCGTCAGAGGGCTCGTCAGAGTATTTTGACAGGTTCAATTTGGTCTTGGTAGGAAGCCCGAATACCTCTGTGACCCTTCTACGGTTTATGCCAAGGTCCAGTATTTGAGTAGTGGAGGGATGAGTGGCATAACCCATGACATAGTAGCCATAATGATCCAGTTTTTCATGCTTAGAACTCAACCAGAATTGTTGAATGTAAGTTTTAGGGATATCAGTTCTTTTTAGGGTTAGGGCTCTGGTGAGGATGTGGTTTTTCAGGATTTGAAGTAAAGGAGCAGCTTCCTCGGGGTATCACTTGGGTTCCAAGAAGACATAATGATTGTTAGGATTGAGGTTTAGTTGTCTGGAGTGGTAATCATGGTGTGTGAAGGAGAGCATTCTGCTTGTGAGGACATGTTCTTGTTCAACAGAATGGGAATCGGCCTTTTTGGCCTCAGAATGCATTGATTTGTTTGATGCAGAAGAATCCTTGGCGTTCTTGGGAGATGCATAATAAGATGCCATGGAAAGAGATGAAGAAGGAAAAATTCTTTGCAAAGGAATTCTTGAGAGAAAAAGATTGCAGGTAAAAAGAAGATGTAGGGTATGGAAGGGTTTAATATATACAGAGAGAGGGTAAAAAGATTAGGCGGTAAAAAATAAAATTTGAAATCCGTAATGAGTGGTAAAGGATAAGAGTCCGTTTCAACAAACGACGGTACAAGTTACGAACCAATAAAATATTTCCACGTCAGATGATGGCGGTGCACGATCTAGGACGTGAGCCACCCTATTCTCACGTGCGTGGCATTTACTATTTTCACATGACAGTGATGTTTAAGAAATAACCCGCAACAAATGACTTGAATTTCTCAAGTGATGGGAATGACAGAAGCTCTGTGGATAAGAGGCTTCTGAGTTCATAGGCAAGGTTGTGATCAAAAGAGCATTTTAAGAGGGAGGTAAGCGCGATTAAATGATCGAGTTCCTTTTAGAGGAGTGCATCGGTCAAATGTCCTCAGTTTTGAGGTGCAGAGGCTCTGTGATAGATCACAGAGGCTCTGTGGTCGACCTCAGAGGTTCTAAGACCAAAAATTTCCTTTTAAGGAAAGATTTTCAAAGTTTTGATCATTTCAAAGTTTTGACAGAAAACTGGGTCCAAAGTGGGATCTTTCTGAGGGCATAGTGCTCGAGAAAGAGTTTTGACCCTTGGTTCAGATGGACTAGCCTCACTCTGTAGTATGTGTCGCACAGAACTGTCTTGCTCCCCCTTTAATAGTCAAGATCGATCTTTGTTGGTTCGGTCTGCTCCCCATTCAACTATGCTTGGATCATTTAAAGATAAGATTTGTACAAGACATAGATTCGAAAAAGAATAATAAAGAAAGCTTAAGAATCTATTTACAAACAAGGAATAAGTTGCAGAAAAGTAAATATGTACAACAGAGGCTTTGTGCAAGGGTACAGAGGCTCTGTGGTCAACTCATGTTAAGCATACCAATCTTGCCAACTAGAAAAGTGAATCTTTTCTCATCCAATGCCTTCGTGAAAAGGTCGGCAAGTTGGTAATCTGTGGGCACAAAGTACATCTCTATTGTCCCATGCTCCACATGGTGTTTCAGAAAGTGATACCTGATATCGATATGCTTGGTCTTGGAATGCTGCACAGGATTGGCGGAGATCGCAATGGCGCTTTTGGAGTCGCAGAGGATGGGGATTTTCTCAATGTCAAATCCATAGTCTCTAAGTTGGGTTCTCATCCACAGAACTTGTGAACAACAACTGGCAGCGGCAACGTATTCCGCTTCGGCCGTAGAGGTTGAGACACAATTCTGCTTCTTTGAGGTCCAACTTACCAATTTCCCTCCAAGGAATTGACAACTCCCAGAGGTACTTTTTCTGTCTAGCTTGCATCCTCCGTAATATGATTATGTATAAGCCACCAGATCAAAGCCAGAGTTCTCCGGATACCAAAGCCCAAGATTTTTGGTCCCTTTCAGGTATCTGAAGATTCTCTTTACAGCATATAGATGAGATTCTTTGGGGTTAGCTTGAAATCTTGCACAGAGGCATGTGGCAAACATTATATCGGGTTGACTTGCGGTTAAGTACAACAGAGACCCTATCATACCTCTGTAGAGTTTACACTCGATAGACTTGCCTTCTGGATCTGCATGAAGCTTGGATCCAGTGGCCATAGGAGTCTTCATTGGTGAAGAGTCAGAGAGCTTATATTTTTCAAGTATGTCAGAGACATATTTTGATTGGTTTATGAAAATCCCCTCTGTGGTTTGTTTGACTTGAAATCCTAAGAAGAATGTAAGTTCTCCAATCATGCTCATCTCAAACTCACTCTTCATCAATGATTCAAACTTTTTGCAGTATAAATCATTTGTAGACCCAAAAATAATGTCATCAACATAGATCTGTACAAGAAGAATCTCACCTTTTCTCTTCTTATAAAATAAAGTAGTATCAGTTGTACCTCTTTCGAAACCATTGGCAAGGAGGAAGTTTGAGAGTCTATCGTAACAGGCTCTGGGGGCTTGCTTGAGTCCGTACAGAGCCTTGTCCAAGAAATATACGTGATTTGGGTACTTAGAGCTCTCAAACCCTGGTGGTTGTTGGACATATACTTCTTCTTGAATCTGCCCATTCAGAAAGGCTGACTTGACGTCCATTTGATATACTTTGAAACCTCTGTGGGTTGCGAAGGCAAAGAAGATCCTTATAGCTTCTAGTCGTGCCACAGGGGCAAAGGTTTCTTCATAGTCAATGCCTTCTTCTTGACAGTATCCCTTGGCCACCAGTCTTGCTTTGTTCCTGACCAGCACACCATCTTCATCCTTCTTGTTCCTGAAGACCCATTTGGTCCCTATAGCCGTTTTGCCTTTTGGCAGGGGCACTAGGGTCCATAGTTCGTTTCTCACAAACTGTAGAAGCTCCTCTTGCATAGCTTCTACCCAGTTTGGATCTTCAAGAGCTTCAGATATCTTTTTGGGTTCGATGATACTCACAAAATTTGTATAGTAACAAAAATTTGTAGTACTTGATCGAGTTTGAACCTTGTCAGATGGGTCACCTATAATTTGGCTCTGTGGGTGACTCTTGGTCCACTTTGTCATGCAAGGCAGGTGATCATTGGAAACTTCTGTCGCTAGCTCAGGAGCACGTTCATCTTGATGTAGATCATTTTCTGTTGAAGGAAATTGATCGTTTGTACTTGTCACAGGACTTGGTTGTTCACCACGAGTTGAAGTAGAGAGCTCTGCGGAGCCTTGATCAGAGTTCTCTGTTTGTTCTGGTGTTGACCCTTCAGAGGTATTTTGAGGATGACCGTGATCTTGATTGAGCTTTGGGCCTTGATTCGTATTGTTCTCTGAGTGCTCCTCCTCGATAGTTGCACCTACAACAGTAGTGGAAGAGGGTGAAGCATCACTAGGACCAGTCAGAGAAGTACCTGTTTGGTCCTCAGAGGGTTCGGCTTCAGAGGCTCTGCGGTCACCTTCAGATGGTCCATCATCGTTGAACATCTCTTCAAATAGATGATGAAGATCATTTGTTCTTGATGAACTACCAGAATCTTCATCTTGAAGTTTGAATCCTGAGCTGATTTGCTCAGAAGTCACATGAAAAGAGTCATCAAATGAAACATTAATACTTTCAAGTATATGTTTGGATTTGAGTACATAGACTCTGTAAGTCTTGGAGTTTGATGAATAGCCAACAAATTTGGCTTCATCGGCTTTGGGACTGAACTTCCCTATCTGCTCTCTGTCGTTCAGCACAAAACATCTGCAGTCGAAGACATGGAAGTACTTGATGTTCGGCTTCCTCTGGTGTAGTAAGTGGTACGGTGTTTTTGCATGCCTCTTCACTATCAAAGACCGATTTTGGGTGAAGCATGCGGTTGAAATGGCTTCTTCCCAGAAAGAAATAGAGAGCCCTGAAGCAGTGAGCATAATTCTTGCGGCTTCCACTAGTGTTCTGTTCTTTCGTTCAACAACACCGTTCTGTTGTGGAGTCCTTGCAGCAGAGAAGTTCTGTGCTATGCCTTCTGTCGAAAGATAGGCTTCAATGGTTGAATTCTTAAACTCTGTGCCATTATCACTTCGGATTCTCTGTACCCTGCAATCATAAAGAACTTGTATTCTCTTGATAAGATTGATTAGTACTTCAGGAACATCTGATTTCTTTCGAACGAATTCAACCCAAGTATATCTAGAGAATTCATCTATGAGTACAAGGATGTACTTCTTGCCACCAAGACTCTGCACAAATATAGGACCACAGAGGTCAACATGAAGCATCTGCAAAGGTCTGGTGTAAGATATGTCAGACTTAGTTTTGTGGGCAGCCCTTTTAAGTTTGCCCATCTCACAAGCGGAGCATAGATGATCCTTGTCGAATCTAATACTTGGTAGACCACTTACCAGGTCTAGTTTCACAAGTTTTTCAAGTGTGTGAAAGTTTAGATGACAGAACCTGTTGTGCCAGAGACAAGCTTCTTCATTCTTACTTGAGACTAAGCATAGCTTTTCTTCTTTGTTAGTTGATTTGAAGTCCATGAGGTATAGATCGCCTCGTCTTTTGGCTAGCAGAAGCTCTGTGGTGGTATCTTCCTTCAACAGAGAGCAATACTGTCTTTTAAACATCACATCAAGTCCATTGTCACAGAGTTGACTTACACTCAGTAAGTTGTGCTTGAGGCCATCCACATAGGCAACTCTGTTGACATCGATGTCTCCTTTGGCAATGACTCCATAGCCTTTTATTTGACCTTTCTTGTTATCTCCAAAAGTCACAGATCCTCCTCCACGTTTTTCTTTATAAGAGGAGAGCAACCCTCTGTCTCCAGTCATGTGTCTTGAGCACCCGGAGTCTAGGTACCAGATGGGCACATGTTGTTTCTTCTATGGACAGATTAGAGGTTTTTAAGTACCCATTGCCAAATGGGTCCATTCTTGTTAGGAGGCTTAGAAGATGCCTTAGCACCTTTGGTTTTGGGTTTATCCTCATTGGCAGAGGTACCAGATTGTCTCTTCTCACCCTTGAATTTTGCATTCTTGGATTTGGGGTGAGATATAAGATAGGAGGGCCTCGAGAAATGTTGATTTAAAACATGCATATGGTCAAGACATTTACAATTAGGAACATTAGAGGCAAACTTCTTGAAAATTTCATTAAAATTGTCAAAGGAGGGTACAGAGCAAATTTTACTACAACCCATTTTAGATTTGGGTTTCTTTTTACAGAAAGCTTTGTCTAATCTAGGTTCAGTTTTTTCAAAAACTCCTCTTGAGTGGCTCTGAGATTGTACTCTCCCTTGATCTTCTTTCCTTGCTTTCACTTCAATAGAAGCATTATTTTTGTCAATTTTGGGCCAATTTGCCTTCTGTTGCCAGGTTTTCGAATTACGGAAGTTTGAGTGATCTTGATCTTTTCATTTCTCAATTTTTCAATCTCAAGAGAAGTCTTTTCTTGGAGACACATATCCAAGAAGTCAGGGCAGATTGGTACTCCTGTGGTTCTCCTTTTGGGAGCAATTATCCTGTTAAGGATGCCAGAGGGTAGTTTATTATCCTCTGGACCACTGATGACCATGTCAAGTTCCACAGAACTTGTCTCTGATTCTACAGAGGACTCAGATTCTGATTCAGAGTCTGTGTCAAGGAAGTCTCTGTGAATATGATTGTGACTTTCTGGAGATGTGTTCCTTTGTACATACATAGTGTCCTTGGGATTGTTTAAATCTTTTGAAATGCAAGGAATGACCATAGGAACACTAAGACAATTTAGAAGATCTTGCTCAAAGATTTCTCTAATATCAGAGGTTAGATCAGGATGGTTGAGAAAGTAATTTTCATAGGTTTTTCTCAAGTCACTTTCCAAGAACCTTTTAAAAAGTTTTTCTTCCACAGAGGCGGGAACAAACTCTGGTGCATCATAGGATAGTTCCTTTTCAGGGACCATCATGCACATAAAATCCATTTGAGTTTGGGTTTCTGGGTGACCAAATCTGAAGACTCCTATATGTTTTTGAGACTGATATTTCTTTGGAATAGATTTTCTCTTTGATGAGAGTGTGGATGGTAAATCATTGTTTTCATACCATACATTTGCCATCTGCAGAGGTTTCCTCAGATGTGGTCCTTCAGAGGTTCTGCGCCTCTTGAATGTGGATAATAGGTTTGGAAGACTTGGTTTTAGAAACTGTCCAGGGCAGAAGATGTTTGATAAAGATTTGTTTCTTTTATTTCCTGTGTAAGGGTCAATATCCTCGAACCCTATTCCTCTTCTACCGATCTAGGTGTTGACTTTTTCATGGACCTTTTGAGCATCCTGATACCTCTTAATTTGGAGATCTCTGTCGAACAGATCTTGATGAAGGACTTCTCTTTCTTTTTGAAAAAAGTTTTTCAGGGAAATGGCATTTAATCGATCGCTCTCACTTTTCTTTAACTCTTTGACCTTTTCTTTCAAATCTTGGTCAAGTTTTGAAATTTTCCCCTTGAGACCCTTTTTCTTCAAAATATGCTCAGAGGTAAGAGTTTTTCTTTCAAGGTAAAGCTTATCCTTCTCTTGGGTAAGAAGTTTAGTTTCTCTTTCAAAGAAGGCAAACTTTTTCTCAAGTTCTGAGCATGTGTTTTTATAAGCAAGAAGATCATTTTGTATTTCAAGAAGTTTGTTTTCAGAGTTCGTGTTGTAAGAGTCAGAAATGGATACCTCACTCTTGTCGTCAGAAGAGTGGACTTCTGCCATTCCACAAAAGAGTGCGTTGTCTTCTCCTTCATCAGAGGATTCATCGGTCACAAGGTTCTGTTGTTCTGCCATTAGGGATTTCTGAGTATAGTACTCTGCTTTCTTTTTGTAGAAAGCAGCGTCTCTTGTGGGTTTCCCTTTATTGGCAGAAGACCTGCACTCTGCGGCGAAGTGGCCTTGTTTCCCACATTTGAAGCAGCCTTCAGTTTGCTTTGGGAATTTGTCACCACCTCTGCCGTCTGACCTCTGTCCACTCCTTTCTTCTTGCCTTTGCTCCTCATACTCTTCTCTTCCATGCTTTCTCACCTCACCATATCCTCTGCTTCTATCATCTCTTTCTTCTCTCCCTCTGTACTCTGGCTTCTTGAAACCACGATTGATTTGTCGGGTCATAAGTGCCAGCGTTTTGGCCAGAGCAGCCATATCAATCTCCTCCTCAGATCCTTCTTCACTTTCACTCTCTGCTACAAGCACCTTCTTCTTTTTCTTCCTTTGCGCATCCTCAGCTGCCTTTTCCTTCTTTCCCTTGTCTTTGCCTTCTGAGGCACTTCCTACAAGAGCCAGAGGACCTCCGACAGAGGTTATCAACATGGAAATTATGTTCTCTTGGCTAATCAGTGTTCCAAAGAGATCAGATATGGACCATACAAGATCCAATGTGGCTTGCATGGACATGGTTAGATGAAGCCATTCATCATTCAGGCTCTGAAGGAATCTGACATTGTTTTCTTCAGAGGTTCTGTGGATCCCATACTTCTTGCACTTGTTCAATAAGGAGTTATACCTGTTGTATGTGCTTTGAATGGATTCACCCGGCAGAGCTTTAAATGCAAAGTATTCATTTATGCATAAAGCCCTGTTGTTCTTGAGGGTTTTAGCACCACCCTCAAGCTGTTTCTCCAACTCCAACCACAAGTCTTTCGATGTTTCACAGGAATCAATAGATTGGAAGATATCATTTGGGATAGCCGTAATGATTAATCTTTTGGCTTTCTTTGCAAGTTCATGTTGTGCCTTTTCTTCTTCAGTCCATTCAATGACAGGTTTGGGATACTGGTATTCAGGAACTTCAGGAGTGTTTGCAGTGGCAGAAACATGAGGAACGATTGTCATTGGGATGAAAGGAGGATTGTGAAGAAACTCAACCAGACAAGGATCCACACCTTCAAGGAAGTGCACCATCCTGATCTTCCACTGAGGATATTCATCCCTTAGTAGAGTGGGAGGTTTAGATTGAGATCTTGCACTGAAGTAGTTAACTGTGTTTGCCATTTTAGTTTAGAGAGAAAAACATAGTATAACACGAACCAGAGAGAATACAACAGTAATGGTCTTAGAGATGATGAGTGTATGAACAGAGAGAACAAATGACCAACCAACGAGCTTTGAATCTGACTTTGAGTGTGAAGAGCACACTTGTACCTGTATCTATACCAAACTGGTTGATATAGCTTCAGAAAACAGAGTGTGATTGTGAATGGTGTTCAGGACGAAGAACAGACTCAAACTACTACCTTGAACACTGGAAACAAGTATAGAATAGGATCCTTTGATATTGAAAATCAAAGTTGGCTCTGATACCAATTGTTGATCCCAGATTTATGTTCTAAACTTGTTTAACTATCTCACTACGTGGTAAAATGAAAAAATATGAGTGCGGAAGCGTTTCAATATGTAGTGAAGATAAGTTTATGAAGATAGTAAACACACAAGCATATAGTATGAAAAGCACAATAAGTAACAAAGTTTTCACTAAGTCATATGCTTCATTAATTCACTCAAGAACACCAAGAACACGCACAAGTGTGTGCTAATATACTCAAGGATTATACATACTGCTATTTGTGTGTGCTCGCTTGTTTACAAAGTAGGAGGTGCTCCCTTCATATAGCAAGGGGAGCACATAATAGTACAAGACAAAGGCTGACAATCCATAAAAGGAATGCCACCTGTAAAGTAAAACATCGTGGGACGCCCATTAATTGATCTTGAGGATCTTCGTACAGTAGGCCTTATGTGTTCTGCACGTGGTCTTGTCTTGAACTATCTTGCGAGAAACTCCAACACTGATCTCCAGAGGTTAGCCTTCACAGAGGATCTGTGAGTGATCACAGAGGCTCTGTAATCTGAGCATCATCTTCAGGTTTGACCTCGGGTACACCTTATGCGGAGTAACCTCTGAGCTTTGCATCTTCTGTGGTGACTTAGCAGTCAACAGAAGGTTCTATACTTACCCTATTTTTCAACACTTCTACTTTTGGTAGATGGAGCTAATAGTATGAACTATTTCGAACAAAACATAAGAAAAATCAAAATTCAATCGATTCTGATGTGAATTTTGCTAATCGATACACATGAGATATGTTCTAAACACAAATTCGAGTATCACAATACAAAATTCAAGTAAAAAACACCACTAAAATCAAATTTTGAATCTGCCCATGTCGTCTTGCGTGTTCTTGAATCTGTCGACTAAGAAATTTTCGAATTCAATCCTTGTTTTCCGAATTTCGATCTGCTCTGATACCAATTGTTATCCCAGATAACAATGTAAATCAAGATGACAACAATTAAACTCAACAACTGATTTCAATTTAAATTCTCAATTTGATTACAAAGAATTTCTCTCAAGATATTTCTCTCTCTAACACATGAAAGCGCACACTTCAAAACTGATGAACTACTCTCATAACATAAGTCATATCCCTATTTATACAAAGGGACAAAACACTCACAACACTAAAACTTGCACAATACAAAACGCGTACAAAACACTCATACAACTAGCTTTGACTTTTATTACAAAAGAGACTTTGACTTGCTGCTTGAGAGTTGACTTGAGCTTTGACTTGTTTGACTTTCAGTCTTCAGTATTTATGATCTTGTATCCAATAAATATGTGCACTAACACCTCGTTTTCTTGAGCCTTTCCCTATTATGGAGTGGGTGGGACTTCAAGCTTACAAGATAGAGTTACCGCCCGAGATGAGTGGAATTCACCCAACATTTCCACGTGTGTTATCTACGAAAGTGTTTAGCGGAGGAAGAAATCAGCAACCCGTTGTCCGAAATTCGAGTAGACAATGACCATTGTGTGGAGGAACCATAAACTATTTTGGAAGGCGAGACGAAGAAACTTTGCCATAAGGAGGTGGTCATGGTGAATGTGCAATGGAAGCATCATAGAGGCACAAATGTGACTTGGGAGGTGGAAGAGGACATGAAGCGACGCTACCCTGATTTGTATGAATGACGTAAGATTTCGGAGACTAAATCTTTTCTAGGAGGGGGGGGGGGGGAGGATTGTAACACCCTGATTTCTGGGTAAGCAATTATCACCTTAAATTCGTGTTTCGCTTGTAGTATAGTTTTAGTTCTTAGTTTTACCTTGAAATTTGTCTTATGTGAGGGTTGAGTGTGTTAGCCGAAAAAAAGGGCAAAAGGAGAAACAGTGCTCCGCGCGGCCCTCCACGCGACTCGAGCCGTGTCGTCATCCGCGTGGAGATCTGCCCTCGCGTGACTCCAGTCTTTGGCGCGCCTCTCCTCGCGGGTCTAGTCGCATGGGCATCCGCGCACAACCACTGGATGATTAAAAGGGGGAAATCGGTTCCCAAATCTCATATTCCCCAAAATCACTTCTCAAAAGCTCTCTCTTCGTCTCCCTCTTCATTAAATATGAACTACAACATTTATTACTACATTCTTCTTCAAATCTTCAAGTTGGAATCATCATCTAACGGTTTGGAAGTCTAGGGTTCAAAGGTCTACCATCTCACCATCTTCATCTTCAACCTAAAGACTCCATCTCCATTTCTAGGGTTTTGCCATTTTAGGGTTTTTACATCACAAACTCATTTGGTGAGTCTCCTAACCCTTATCTTACTATAAATGTGTTATTAATTGCTAATGTGAGAATTGTAGACATTTTGGAGTTAACATAAAGTTAGGGTTTGGTGGATTTTGCTAGAATATGGATATTTGTTTATCTTGAATGCTTTAAATGTCATGAGTATTCCTATGTGCATATATAAATGTAAAATGATCCATGTGTTGGAGGAGAATCATTTATTACAAAAGTGGGTTTCTACCCAAGTAACCATGCTAGTAGCTAGACCTGTTACAATAGTCTATTTGTGTCCCTTATTGGTGGTGAAATGGGTTATTCGTATATAAATGTGAAATGTGCATGATCATGTTTTAGAATAGAATGCATTATACATGGGAAATGTTATTTTTATTTAGTGATGATCATAAATGTGAAGTTTAATGTCTAATTCCTTGTGCGCGAGGATTTAGATGGCATGATATATTTGGTTATAACTGTTGGCTAAGTGTGGTCACTAGCGAGTAGGCAATGGGGGACTTTATAGTCCTTGAGGTGTAACTCGTCTAGATTGGATAGGCAATAAAGGCATAAACGGTTTGAGGATTGTGATGTCTATATGGCATGGGAACTAGAACCAGGACGTGAGGTATAATCTAATAATATCACGGGTGACTCCATTCACGTGTTCTCGTCACCCAAGATGGAAACGGGTCTCCCCCGTATTTCAAGAGATACCTCTTGTGTGTATTTGTTCAGGTGTGGAATATATTTTCCATGTAAGTGTTGGCATTGGTTCTACCCATAGGCGTATCGGTAACAATTAATATGATGCAATTGTCTAAATTATAAACTGTTAAATCTTACGACCTCACTAGACTATTGGTCTAACACTTGTTTGGTATTTTGTTGGCTCACAGGTCCTACTAGCGTTGTGCATAGGGCACCTTGATTCACCGGTCGTGCACCTAAGAGTTTTGAAGGACTGGGCTTTTGGGGAATCTTTTGAGAAGAGCGTTTTGGAGACATAACGACACCCATATTAATCTAGTCTTAATTATCTTTCTGGATTAAATAGGTTGTTGTGTTTATGTCTCATTCATTCATTGCTATATTTAATGCAAACTACCCCAACTCTATTGGGTTTTAGTTGTCTATAACAGGGTTTATAAACCTTCTTATTTTAGAGGTCATATTGCCAAAATTTTAAGTTTTAAATTTACCCAATTTTTAGGGTGTTACATCATATGGCATCCCACCGAATTGGCCATTGGTTTGCAACATCTGAAACATTATAAGTTTAAACTCAAAATGAGCAGCAGTAATAGTGGGTTTAAGTATCCCTAAATGTAACTGGGTTAAATTAGGGATAACATAATCCATAATACGCTCATTTTTAGAATATGCAAGCCTAAAGATAACTTGTTCCTCATCTTCAAATTGATCATTTTGTGGCACATTTTCTGGATCATCATTAGGATCTTCATTGATATTCCTAGGGTCACCCCTAGGATTACCATTATTATTTCCAGGAATTGCACGGTTGTTCCTGAGATCAGCATTGGCATTCCCAGGGTCTCCCCTAGGATTACCATTATTATTCCTAGGAAAAGCCCCGGGATTAACTTCTTCGTCTAACATATCTTCATAATCAGACATTACAGGAGAGTGTTAGAGCACAGATTGTTGTCTTCAAGATCATCTAGATTGAAAGTAAAACGCCCAATTCAAAGCCTTCAAATGCAAAGTCAAAGTCACTCAAAGTGAAATGTCAAAGTCAATCTAATTCAACCAAAGTCAACTTTATCAAGCTTGTTAGTTTAGTGTGTGTTCCTTTGTAGTTGTTGGTAGTATAAATAGGTTTCCTTGTCTTTGTAGTAAGGAGAGAGATCTTAAGTGTGTGCGTATTGAGAATCATATTGTACATCCTAGTGAGAGAAAGTAGAGAGAGATGTTGTAAACTGTATACTTTGTGATTAATGCATATGAGATTTTTGATTGAAACTCATTGTTAATCTTGCACAAACTGGGAATAACAGAGAGGTTAAAGTTGTAACAACTCTTTGCACTCTTCTTCTTAGTCTAAAAGTTCTTTCAATGTCAGGGTCGAATTGGAAAAATTCCCTGTGTGGCAATCTTGGCATATATTGATTTTAAAAAAGGTGGTAGAAAAATCAACTTTTATAAACTTTACTTTAAACAGAAAAACTTTCAGCTTGCTTCCCCGGCAACGACGCCAAAAACTTGTTGTGTGGTTTATGCAACATCAGAGATTCACTTAAAATAGAACTTGGCGCAAGTATACACCTTGAACTATTATCGTCTCGTAACAAGTAATAATGGTAAAAGTACCAGATACCGATCCCACAGAGAAGGTTTGTGAAAGTCTTTCAAAAGTCCAGTATTTAAAAATTGATTTTAGATGGCGAATTCGAGGAAATCTTTATGTTGGTTTGTTTGAGTTATCAACTAGAAAATCAATCGTAAAAGAGAAAGCAAAAGGTGCAAATCTTTGTTAAGATTAAAAATAGGTGTTTTGATAAAAAGATGATATAGCAAGCTGAACAGTCCTATAGTACTTGAATGGTCCTATAATACTGTCACAATTTTCAACTATCGGTTCAGACGGCCTCCCAAGAGTACCCACCGGCCCACTACTATCGATACGATATCACTTATGTTAGACCTCGTGAATCCTAGCGCGACACAATGTTACCCCCCTACACCGTAGGAGTATAGCACTTGTCACGTACTATAGCTAGTTATAGCCTTCTCATATTAAATCAGGTTTTCTTATTTGTCTTAACTCTGAAAGTTAATGCATTTTCATATATAAAATTAGTTGTCAATTAATTAATGGGAAAAGTCTGAAAAAACCCAACAAACTATGTGATTTTGAATGATTAAGTCCCTAAACTATTTTTTTGAATGATAAAACCCTTAAACTTTCTAAAACCGGTTAAATACATTCTTTTAACTTACAGGTTAATGTAATAAAAATTTGGGAAAAGTCTAATTAAACCCAACAAACTATCTGATTTTGAATATTTAAGTCCCTGAATTTTTTTTAACAAATAAATCTCTAAACTTTTTCCTCAATTTTTTACCAAATAAATTATTGAACTTTTTTAAACAAATAAATCCCAAACTATTATTGAAGAAACAAAATCATGAACTTAAATTTGAACAAATAAATCTATTTTTTTTGCATGAACAAAAATAATATATATAATTACTCTCACCAACAATATAGCAAAATGAACCAATTAAAGAGAGAAAAAAAATATACATTTTTATTACTAATTTCGAATCATTCAAAACTTATGCCTAAAAGTCTAAAACATAAATAGATACGTTTAATTGTACAAAAACTATTCTCATCCTTTCACAAAATATATAACAAAAAAAACGTCAATCCTTTCACAAAATATACCAAAAAAACGTCAACCCATTCACAAATATACCAAAAAAAAACTCCAGTAGGTGCTTACTGGCTCGTTTACCTTACCAGATGAACATCGCAAGGGCCGAGAATCATACCCGGTAAGAACGATATAAGGATGGAGAGTCTTACCCAGTAAGTGGAGGTGACGACTCTTACTTGGTAAACGCTTACCGGGTAAATTGTTCCACGCGATAGCTTTTTGATAGACTACAATCTTACCCGGTAAAATAAGTTAGGGTGTCGATTTTTACCGGTAAGCACTTACCGGGTAAATGTTTGGATAAACGACCCCTTAGTTAATGGTATACATTAAAGTCAAACGGTGGATTAGACTCTTACTTTAAATTAAACATTACTTTGTTATTACAAATGAGATAACTTTTAATATATTCTCGTTAGAAGGATAAACATATAGGGCATTTTTTTATATATTTGTGAAGGGATAAGCGTTTTTTGGTATATTTCATGAAAAGATATGTGTTTTTTGGTACATTTTATGAAATGATTGACGGTTTTTTGGTATATTTAGTGAAAAGATTAATATAATTTTTGTATGTATCTATTTATATTTTAGGCATAATTGAATTATTCGGAATTAGTAATAAAAATGATATACGTTTTCTCTCTTTAATTGTTTATGACTTTATTGTCGATGAGTGGATTTGTATATATTTTTCTGTTCATGCAGAAAAAAAAATGGATTTATTGGTTTAAAATTAAGTTCATTATTTTGTTTCTTAAAAAAAGTTTGGAATTTATTTCCTCAAAAAATGTTCAAGAATTTATTTGGTAATAAGATTTAGGAAAAAATTTAGAGATTTATTTGCTAAAAAAATTCAGAGACTTAATCATTCAAAATCAGATAGTTTGTTGGTTTTTATAGACTTTTCCTAAATTTTTATCATATTAACTTGTTTTTACAGGTTACAAGGATGTATTTAACCGGTTTTAGAAAGTTTAAGGGTTTAATCATTCAAAAAAATAGTTTAAGGACTTAACCATTCAAAATCAGATAGTTTGTTGGGTTTTTTCAGACTTTTCCCTTAATTAAATATGATCTTCAATGAAACAGTAATCACCTTAAATAAATAGTCAGAAAAACATTGCTATAATAGATACATCTTTTTATTTTCACATCGATTTCGGTCTTAACTCTGCCTTACACCCCAAGCTCAGGCTATTAGCCCATCATTGCTTGGTTTCTTCTTTAGAATGATGTAAGGATTGGAAATGTAAATAACATAAAAGTGAAGTACTGAAAGTAAAAATTGCTGGAATGTAAATAACGGAAATGTAAAACACAAAAATGTAAATTACTGGAAAGTAAATCATAGAAACGTAAATTGTGGAAATTAAAGTACATAAATGTAAATGACGGTAAATTAAAGTGCAGAAAAGTTAAGACAGAAAAATAAATTGCAGAAAACTAAATAATAGTAAAGTAAATTGTAGAATGGAAAGTACAGAAATAGAAAAGGGAATTTAAAAGTAAACTATAAAGCACTTGGAAATAGGATGTAGGACTTGGTAACTTGAGTACCAATTTATGAAACTTGCCTCTCAAATTATGTCATAAAAATCAACACTTGGAAACTTTGGTACTTAGAAAACAACTTTTTGTACTTGGAAGGAAATTTAACTCACAAGGGATGAAAATCCAAAGTAAAGTTAAAGATTAATTCCAAACAGTTTCTTTACCAAAAAGTGAAATAATTTTGAGATTGTAAAAATTCTTGCTTTGAACACACTTGAAAATTTTGAGATTTGGAAATATGGAAATCGTAACTTGTGTAATTTAAGAATCAAGGAGCAAAAAAAGATTGGTGAGAATCCCTTGCAAAATCTCGAATATTAAATTTCACAAATTGATTTTTAAAGAAAACGTAGCTTGGAAAATGAAGAACAAAGAAACAAGAGAGATGAACTTAAAATCCAAAAATGCTTAAATTAATATTTGCAAAATAAACCAACCATAAGCTTAGAATATTTTAGTTCTTGAAGGACAAGTAAAAACTAAAATATTTAAGCTTAAGATTACAAAAGAAAACTAGAGAGAATAATTAAAACCCAAAGATTTGTGTCTTCCTAAGGTTACATATGGTACATATTTATAGTGTTTAGAAAAGTATCTAACAAGCCAAAAGAGTACAATGATGATGTAAGCCCTTTATTGGCCATAAAGTCTTCAAAATGTGAGCTTCCAAACCCGAACCAAGTAGTAATCTCGGCTACAACAATCATCAGCTAGTCTTACAACATCATGTCCCAGTCCTGTAGAAATCTACAAAAAGGTTCAAATTAGCATCAAAATAATGGAAATGCATAACAAAACATAAAAACATGATAAAAGCTATAATTTGGTCTAAACCACACTAAAAATAAAAACATAGAAAAGTTAACACCTATCACATCCACAAACTTAAACTGTTGTTTGTCCTCAAACAACTAAAATGAGAAAATAAAGACTCAAATAGCTAATCAAATTTAAAAAAATTTGAACATGCACACCACATAGCCAACATATACTTTGATTTTGTTATTTTTGAAAATTTTTGCTCATATCCTACTTGATACTTGAATTCCATAGCCCTTCATAAACCATCATCCCCAAACTTAATCCTCTAAGTATGCCAAACTAAAAATTAGCCAAACATTTTCTTTGTTAAACACTATATGTGTTGGGACTTGATTGGGTTTTCTTGCATTTGGACATTTCTTTTCAATGCTTAGCCTTTTACCTCATTTATCATTTCACTCCATAGCACCATTTTTCTGCTTTGCATCTCATATTGAGGTATGTTTGGACCTTTTGGTCCTTTTCAAATAATTGGTGCACATTGACATTTTTTTGTGCACAAGGCATGGAACTTTGTTATTGAATTTTCTTTTAGTCTTAGTGCATGTGTTTCAGGTGTATAACTCTATTGTTTGAGGCTTTTGAGACACCCATTCCCAAACTTTGAAGGAAACAATGTCCTCATTTTTTAATTGTGTATAACAAGGCTACAAAACGGGTAATTGAAAAGAGGGCCCAATAGAATCTATCTAAGTTTATAGCCCAAAAATGGTTGTCTATTCTTAGAGGTAACTGAAAAAGACATCAAGTGACTGAAACATGGATTATTGTGGCTATAGTATCAAGTCAAACAATCTAGGAGCAATTTTATTGTGTTTTTGGTGTATAAGTGGCTAAGACAGGGTATGTTCAGGAAATCAGTTCCCAAAATGACATTGAAGCAGAAAAGCAAAGATGAGAATGAGATCCAAAGATCTATTATATTATCTTTGTGAAAGAAAAAGACTCAATAGGCTCTTTTAAAACTAAAGACAGGAAAACCTAAGTAGGCAAATATCAAAAATGACTAAAAAGACACAAATATGAAAGTCTCAAACTAGAAAATGGGTACTTCCCAATACATAAAGAAAATAACCAAAGATGTAAGCATCAGAGAGGGATTGTTTCCATAACTGACTCACAACAAGAATTCCAAATTGGAATAATAGGGAAATGTGCAAGGGATTGGTCCACACAGGGTTAGAAGGATTGCCCCTAATTTGGACCATGAATTTAACAGGGATAGGCATATTGTGGTGATGCATGATTCAACAAGAATAGAGGTATTGCCTCTATGAATTAGAGTAGGCCTTCTAACGCACCTAATTAAGCACAAAAGAGTGGGATTGCCTCTATGCAAGCAATTTGAAACAACCAAGCCCATGGATATTCATAGCATGTTAAAATCAGAAACAACTTTGTGGCAGGCCTAGACTGGGAAAAAAACATAAAGGGAGTGCCTATATTGATCTTACTAGCTAAATATAAGGAATTTACAGAGGGATTGCCTTTATGTGCATCAGTGGTTGCAAATAAATGATGATCAAAACAGTTAAAGAGGCTAGTGCCTAAACTGTTGATCAGAAACATAGAGGGACTTCCTCTATGCACTCTATTTATAGTCATTCAAACAAACATAGAGGTACTCCCTCTGTGTGTTTTATCACCATATTATTCAAACCAGCATAGAGAGGTTGCCTCTATGTGTGATAATGGTCAAAACAGAAAACAAAATAAAGCAACACTGGATCAACATCAACAGTGGGTCAAAATCAGGGATTAAGTCCCAATGATCAGTTCTAAAAACATCAACTATGCATGTATGCTAAACATGTTAGAACAATAAATAAAAACAAAAAGTAACAAGAACAAAAATCAAGGATAAAATAAAAAAGGAAGAGGGTAAAACCTGTCCTACTCAGATTGAGTAGGGGTTTGATCCTCTTGCAGAAGAACAAAAGTGGGAACAGGCGACAAGTCCACAGCCTGGTTACCCTTCTTCCATGCAGCTCTTATTACCAACTCCTTCTTTTCTTTGTGCTTGTCCCACTTCATCCTTTCCTTCTTCATCAATGCAACCTCTCCTTGTAGCTTTTCCACCTTCTTCATGATCTTTTTGGTTTTTCTTTTTCAGACTCTTTTTAAGGGTGGTAGTGTGCTCATCCAAGGCTTTCAACAACTCAAATTTTAGGGACTCAATTGCTGTGCTAGGTGTGGGTTTGTGGTTGAGCCTCATCAATCTCACCAGGTTCTTTTTATCCATGTCAGTTTTGTCATTACAGAAGACATCGTTGGAAAGTTGCATAACCTGGGCTTTCTCTAAGAGGCTTTCAATGATGGATGGGTATAAGAGTTTCCTATTTGACCTATCTACACGGGTCTTTATGTTTGCACAGATCAGCCTACCCACATCAAATTTCTTGCACTCAAGTATGAAATATAGGATGTACACTCTTTCTAGGCTTAGGTTTGAGTCATGGCTAGTGGGATGGAGGGCATGCCTCAAAAAATAGAACCACAGGTTGGCCTCTGGGTTCAGAAATTTGGTTCTCAGCAACCTGGCTTGACCTTTAAAGGTCCATTCAGCCCCCTCTTTAGTTAATATTTGGAAGATGACCTCTAAATCCTCATCTGAACACCCCTTAGCTAGTTTATCCAGGTCTGAGTTCTATGGAGGATCAATCTCTAATAGATCATTTAAGGCTTGAGGTGAATAAAACAATTTTTTACCCCTCATAGTTACCTCCACTCCCTTAGTCATAAACACTTCAATGTAAAATTCTCTCAACCAATTAAGGTTATACCGTTTAGGCACCTTACATAGCTTTTCCCAGCATAACTCTTCTATGACTGCATTGATACAGGGAGTGGCTAAGACTAATTGTTGGGGGAATCCTTTAGGAGGGACCCCGGTCTTTTTGGCAAATGCATAATAGTTGTTCTTAGCTAGACTGGAACTAAACAAGTGTTTAGGCTTCACATAGTTGGAGGTACCTTCCTTGGATAATTTTTTCTTTTTTCTTGTGGCTATCTGAGGTTGTTCTTGCTCATCACCAAAGTGCTCTTCTTGTTCTTCCACATTGGGTTACTCTTGGTGTTCCACATTGGCCTCTTCCTGGTGTTGCTCACTGCCATTCCTCTTTCTTTTACTCCTTGTCTTTGTCCTTGTGATCCTCTTCTTGACCACTTCATCCTTGGTCTCCATATTCATAGCACCATCCACATGTTCTTCCTTTTCCTGCACAGTGTTAGCAAAATTTGTGGTGTGCACAGGTGATGGCACTCCCTTTGGTTATTCAACATGGTTTCCAACTGGTTCTGAATTTACAGTGACCTCATCCTTACTGTCACTCTAGATTTGTGCATCCATATTTAGGTCAAAGGAGTTATGCACAGGGGAATAAGGGCCTTAGCTAGATGGGTTGTCACTATGGGTTTCACTAGGTTGGGATTCCGTTACCACATCATCATGCGTACTAGTTTCTTTATTCCCACTCTCTTAGACAGTTTCTATTCTCTCAGGCTCTTGTTAAGAAGGCTTAGGCTCAGCTGTAGTGATCACAGGTTGATCAATGTTGGTTTTTGGGGTTGTACTAGAATTATCAACAAGGGATGTGATCACAGGTGTGGGTGTGGGTTTAGGTGGGATGTTGAGACCCAAGAGTTGGTCCAAATCTGCTAGTGCTAATGTAACATTTTCCCTCAAAGAGGTTCCTAGCCTGGTTCTTGGCTTAGTAACCCTATGTAGATGAAATGAAGGTGTTAGTGCCATAAAATGTTTTAGAGGTGGTTCAACCTACACCATGGTGATTGGGGGAACAGGGGCGTTAGATCATGTTTGGATCAATTTGTATTTTAGTTGTTTGACTTTTTCTTGTAAGTATTGTATGAGGTTAAGACATGTTTGACCCATATAAATACCTTTGCTTTGTTTGTTTCCTTGTAAGTAAGTCATTGTAAGAACTTTCATTGTACGCTCAAGTCTTGTAACCATTGATTGTGAGATATATGACACGAGACTTGTGAAAAAAATTCTCTCTCTAGATATTCATTGATTCTTGATTTGTTTCTTAATCTTTAATTGTCAAATACTTGTATTTGGAATCACAATTGGTGTCAGAGCCTGCCCAAATTAATTAGACCAATCAACATGCAACAAGATTGAAGAATTTGCTCCAAAGATCAAAAATATCACTTTTCATCATGAGGAGTTCGCACCTCACTGTTTCATAGATTGATTTTTTGTTTTAGTGTTGTTTTTGTCAAAAATTTTGTTTCATTGTATGCTTATGGTGTTCAAGAACTTATTTGATTCACAATGTATTCACAAATTCACTGATTTTGCGTGTCAATTTCTCAAATTTGTGAGTTTTTAAATTTTCAAGTCTATCGCACTGTAATTTGATCAAATCATGTTGATCATATTGGTTCTTGGTGAAATTCATTCAAATAGATTGTTCTCAATGATGTTGTGAGCAAATTCAAAAAGTTTCATAGGCCAATTCAAAGAATTGAAGTGAATTCAGTGGATTAAAGTGGTTTTTGAGTCGACAACTTCAGAATTCTCAAGATCTGAAGAACTCGCATGTTCTTGGGATGAATATGCATGCAACTGAAGGAAAAGAGTTGATAAGGATAGAATTTGCATCCCTCATATACAAAAAGAAAGGTTTTCGCATCATGCTTTATGCGAAAAGGTGAAATTCGCATGAAGTTTTGTACGAGAAGTGCAAAATTCGCATGTTGAAGACCTGGATTTTTTTTCTAAGGGAGGATTTCGCATCAATACATGAAGTTGAGAAGGCTAAATTTGACTAAGTGAGAAATTCGTAACACATTAGTGTGCGAAAATTTCAAGGTTGAAAGGAATGAAAATTTTCCAAGTCAAGAATTCGCACCCTTCTCTGTGCGAAAAGTAGGAACCGCATCCTACATTGTGCGAAAAGTCAGAAATTGCATCGAGCTACGTGCAAAAAGTGAAGGATTCTTATCCTTTTGTGTGCGAATCTTGTTCATGTGAATTTTTTTTACTTTGTGTGCGAGAAGTATACTTAGAATAATTTTTGAACTTTTTCTGATTACTTTTCAAGGTTGATTTTTCTGATTATCTGACTAACGATCATTTCTAGCATCTTTTCAAATATATTTTCAAAATGGCTTACACAGATGAGAAAGGAAACATTGTTTTGATAAAAAGAGACTGTGTTGTGGCATAGATGCCTGAGATACCAGCAATAGAAGCTGAAAATGAAAAGCTTAAACTTCAGAACACAGAGCTGAAAGCTGAGAATGTTGATCTTCAAGTCAAACTGAAGAAAGCTGAAAAACTGGTATCTACCTATCAGGCAAAGGGAGCTGATTGGATAAAGAAATATGAAGAGAGAAGTAAGAGTGAAAAGTTGAACTGGAGAAAACTTTTAATCTAAAGTTGTCTGATCTTTCAAAGAAGGCTTTACAAGAAAAGAAAGATTTAGAAACCAGATGTATTAAACTCTCCAAGCAAGTTTCTGAGTCTGAAAAGTTCTTAATCTCTGAAAGAGATATCTTTGAAAAAGAAAAGAGAAATGCTGAAAAGAGAAATGTTGTTCTTTTCAAAGAAATTTCAGAGAAAAATACAAGTTTGGAAAAGGATTTTGAATTAGAAAGAAAAGTTTTTGAAATTGAGATTTCAAAACTAACAAGCAAGCTAGCTACTTTATCTTCTGATATCTTGAAAGGACAAAGGAGTAAGTTTGATCTGCAAAACAAGTTTGATAAGCTTTGTAATGAAAAATCTAAATTGACTGGTAAAATCAAATAGCTAGAAATAGAAAATGTTGATTTGTATGATAAAATAACAGCTGATACAACTGATTTATCTTCTTATGATGATGATTCAGCTGAATCATTTTGTTCATTTAATTCTGTTTCTAGCTTATTTTAGAAAATGGTTTTCAAGAAGAAGAACGTTAAATCAAATAGATTAAATCTTTAAGTTCATTCTATGTTAAGTTTGTACTCTGTAGATAAAAAGGCTACTTACTTTTCAAAATCTAGAAAGAAAGCATTTGGGATAGATCAAAATGATTTGGGTTGTAAAAGGATCTCCAGAAGTTGACAAATACCAGAAATCAAGTACATCTACTTCAAAGATACAAAAGAACAAGTAATCTAAAGGTAAATCTTTTGCTAAGCCTGATTTCATTAAGTCTGCAAATCATTTAATCAGATTAGCTAAAAGAAAAATATGTTGTTCTTATTATGGCACTGATGATTTTGTACACAAAGTACATATTCATAACTAGTATGAATCATATAGAGTTTCAAATGATTCTGCATATCACATAAGTGGAAACTATTCTAAGATGTTTCCAAATACTAACAAAGAAGGACCTAAATTCATATGGGTACCAAAACATGTTGAACCTGTGATGCAAGAATCTACAATCTAAGGGAAGTGATGACTTCTGGGTAAAGCAACTCAGGAGTTAGTCTTCAATGTCAAAGAAAGATTGACTTCTAATCAATTCAGATTAGGACTCATGCCTTAAAGACTACCACTGGAGGATTCTTTGACCTGTCAAATGTTTCAAAGGGACTATTTCTACCTTTGAATATTAAATAATTGGGGGAGAATGTAAAGTTGTTATATTTTTGAAAGGATAAAAATATCATATTTTGGGGGAGAATGTAAATGTTAAGTTTCAAGAACACTAGAAGCGTTGAATATCACCCATCATTGAATATTACAATACAATGCATCTCTAGAAGCGTTGTTACAAGATTACAAGACATATCCTATATATACTACCTATCTATTACAAGACTTAAAGGCTAAGAAAAGGTAAACAAGCTTCGACAAATCTATTACATTGACAATGTTGACTATTACAAGTTTGACTTTCCTATTAAATCTTGGATACAATATTTAGACTTAACAATCTCCCCCTTTGTATTCAAGATTTAATAAAAATTTGATACTGATCTTCAGCTCTTGATTCTTCAGCTAAAAACAGTCTGAACTCTTTCAGCCTTTTGAAGAATCTTGAAAAGTCTTTTTAAACCTTGAAGCTTTGGAAAGTCAACATGCCTTGAACACGGATCTGAAAACTTGAAACTTTTGTAAACATCTTTGACAACTTTGAAACACACTTGTATCTTCATCTCTTTGATCTCTGAAACATATTTGGAAGAAACAAACTTTCACGAATCATCTTGAATTAAACTTTGAACTTTCTTCCTTCATCAGAATCTTTTGGCTTTGAATTTCTTTATCAAATATGATCTTTAAATCAGCGGAAGCATTTTGAAATTCTAACTTGAACTTTGAATTTGAACTTGAAATTGAATCTTTATAAAATTCTTCCCCTTTTTGATGATGTGAGCATCAATTTCATCATGATCATCAAAACTTCATCAATTTCAGCTCAGACTTTGATTTCCTCTTTGTGAACAACTAACAATCTCCCCTTTTCCAGTTTCCGCACTTTGATCTGAAGAGCCGAATCATGAACTGTATATATCCGAATCTTTTCAAATTCAGACATAATGAGCGTGTAACCTTGATTCAACATATGAAACAGTTAGGAATGCCTGTCAGTAACACAAAGTTACTGTGTACAACGAATGTACAATATAAGGAGTTGGCTTGAAGATGACTCCCCAGGACTTCCATTCAATCATTGAAAAACACAAGGTAATTCTATGAATGTTCTGTCAGAAAAACAGATTTTCTGTGTGCTCGTGCTTGTGTATGAAAGAATTTTAGCACAATGATTGTGTTTCATTAAGGCACAAATTTTGTAAACTGTTGAGACAGCAACAGATAATACACGGACTCAATATGCATGAAAGAGGTGCGAAGGTGGGGCAACTTTCCTTCTTTTTCAATATCTAAATCTTCCGAGTGAAGATTAGATAGCATATGTGTTGCGTCCCTAAGAAAATTAAACATTTCTTTTCCGAGAAAGAAACGAGTGGTTGGTGGGGTAATAGCAAGAGTTGGCATGGGCTCACTGCCTATTTCAATGATGGTCACCAAAGAATGTGAACCAATCAGTAGATGTGGCTGTCCGGCTCAGAAAGAAGTTGGTGCAGAGTTCTGATATTCTTTTAACTCTGATCTCACACCCTCTTTCTTTTTAACATTTAGCTCACTTCTAACCAAACTCTCATTTCCATTTTTCCACTCAGCACAATGAGAATAACTCAACCAGATGAGTTATCTCCCCCACTCTTTGATTTTAACCCCTCACCCCTCAATCACTCAAGGATAACTTCCTGGGTAGGAAACACAGGTTGCGTGAATCCATGGAAGTTCTGTTTAAGCTCACACACGAATCCCATGATATTTCCTAAGAAGCATGGTTTCTCAACAATTTAACTGAAACAGTTAAGCTCAAAAAGATAACAATGTCAGAATGTATGCTCATTTAAAAATATGAATGAAATTTGAGCAATTGAACTTTGAAGATTTCTCAAAACAAGGATATTGAATGTATGAAATAAAGTCAAGAGAATTGTTTTGAGAATCTGACAATGAATCAATCAGATCAAATCAAAAGGTTAGGGTATCAAAGAATTGGAAAATTTGTTTATATGAACGAATATACACAATTTATTAATGAAAGCACAAATATGAAAAAGATGAATGATGCTCAATAACTTTGAAAGCAAACGGGGGTATTACCATCGAAAAATTGGTTCGTTTAGAGACATGGTAATAACAAATTCAACTAAAATATTGAACCGGTGTGTGTGAATACTTGACAGTATATAGACAAGATAATACACAAGTATTGATCTTTTGGAAACACACGGTCAGTTAAACATTAAGCTCAAAATTTTGAAAAACATTTAAAAGCACACTTCTAAATTCATGAAATCTTTTGAGAATAAGAAGTGGTTTGAACATTTAAGAAAGTGTTTTTCATGCTTGAAAGTTGTTCTTCTTCCAAACAATCAGAGATCTAGGATCAGAAAATATTTACCTTTTCAGCTCCCCCTCAAATCATGATTAAATGATTTATATCTTTGAAGCTCCCCCTGGATATTAGCAGAATATCCTTTTCTGATCATTGAAAAACGGGTCCTGATCTGTAATGTGATCAGAAGCCATTTTATTCAGAACATTTATTAAAAAATAAAAGACAGAAAGCAGTAAAACAGTTTATAGTATGAGTTCTGAGTTGAAGTAATCAGAAGTCATCACCTTTACACCCTTTAAATTAAGCATCTGAAATATATTAGTTATAACAGGATAGAGATCAAACACTCCCATTTGAATTGTTAGACCATCAATATCGAAAAAATCTAGCAAAGAAAAAGTATAGGATAGAGATCAGATCAATTCTCTTGGGATGGAGACCATCAATATCCATCAGATGCAAAAACACAGGAGTAAGGTCCTTTTGATCGCTGAGGTCCGAGTCCTAAACTATTATGTTTAGAAGTCAAACTCCTTTGAAGAACGGGTCCTAAGCTGATGTGCTTAGAAGCCATAATCTTGACATTGAGGTACGGGTCTTGAACTGTTGTGTTCAAATGCCATTATCTTTCTTACTCCCCCTTTACTTGTGTTGCCTGCAAAAAATAATCAGTTTTCTTCTTTGGTACCCACTGGTATTTGGGTCCAAAAATGTTAGTTGCAGTTCGTGTGGGGGTAATAGAGTAAGAACCATACCAGAAGTGCTCACTGGTCTTGTGGATGTGATCATGTGTACAATAGTAAGAACAATAAAAATTATTACCTGAAAACCTGAGTAATTGATCTTTTGAGTATTTGAGATCAGATTTACCTTTATGCTCTTTGTTCTTCTTTGCTTTGTGTGTATGTACACATGATGTCTTCTCTTTCAGCTCATTTGACATCTCATCTTTAACTGGTTTCTTCTGCCAGACCAGTTTCTCTTTCTTGAAACTTTTTCTCCTCGGATAAGTATCTGAACCATCTAAATATTCATCATAGAAAAAGTTAGTGCGACGAATCTGATTAAAGAATTTGACTGACCTTTGTGAAGAGACAGATTTCTGATTTGAACTTGAAACAGATTTTTCAAGCTCTTTGATCTTTGACGCAAATTTTTCTCTTTCTTTCACAAGCAGGTCAATCTTTGTCTTGAATTCAGACTTCGTTCTTTGCTCTTTCAGCGCAGAAGCAGATAGTTCAGATAACTTTGAAGTCAGCTTTTTAATTTCATTATCAAATATGCAACTTTCTTCTTCAAACCCTTTTTCTGAATCATTTCGCTGGCCAGATAATTCTTTAAAGAATCCTACATTCTTCTGTTCTATGACCTTCTTCTCTTTATCAAACTTCTCTCTTTCCAAAATCAGTACTTTCTCAAAATCTGAAATTTGTTGAGAAAGTTTGATGCATTTAAGCTCCACTGACTTCTTTTCTTCATAGCACTTTTTAGAAAAATCTGAGAACTTCTTTGAAAAGCCTTTCTTTTCACTCTCAAAAATAGCTTTATCTTCAGAAAGCTTTTGCTCCAAATCAGATATATTCTTTTTAAGTTCAACATTCTCAGATTCCAATCCCTTCATTTTCTCTTTGAAATCCTCCAACGTGTTTTGAAGTTCAACTGATTCTGCTTTTAGCTCAGGAGATTTCTGATCAGTTGTCTTCAGTTGGTTTTGAAGATTCATAATCTCTCTTTCTTTCTCTTTTATCTCTTTCTCTTTTTCATAAAGAATATCTGCAAAATTAGATCTATTTTTAGTACAATTTATACATTCAGGAGTTTTAATACAGTTGAACAATTTAAGTTGCAACTCCTGAATCCTTCTGAGATATTCTGAATTTTTCAATTTCAGATCATTTCGTTCAGCTTCAATAACAGATATATCAGATTTGTATAGAAAAGACATCTTGAAAATGTAAACAGCTTGAAGTGAATGACCGTTCCAAACTATATCTCAGAAAAACAAAAATCAGATTGAATTGAAAATTTTCGAAAAATATTAAAAATTGAAAATTTGAACAACACTAGTTATGACACAAAATTTTTTAAAAAAATATAGATGACACACAAAAAAAAATTCCAGACTCTTTTTTTTTTTTTTTTAAATCAGAAAGATAAGACGCAAAGATGAGTTTCTCGTATCCCGTGTGATACGCAAACTAGGTTTGCGTATTGGTCTTGGTACACAAAATGAGTTTTGCGTGTGGAACTTGAAGCGCAAGAGTAAGCTTTGCGTATGAGACTTGACGCGCAAGATGGACTTTGCGTGTGCTTAAGGATGCGCAAAAGATGGTTTGCGTGTCTAACTTGATGCGCAAAGTGAGCTTCTCGGATCCAACTTGATACGCAAAGAGAGCTTTGCATATGCTGAATGATACGCAAAGTATGGTTTACGTTATAGCCTTGATGCGCAAAGTGAGGTTTGCGTATCGGTCTTGAAGCGTAAGATGAGGTTTTTCGTGACAAGGGCAAAACGCAAAGTAGCTTTTTCCTCTCAAGACTTGGATGATCTCACTCAAACGTCTATGAATGTTGCGCAAATCATATGAATGAAGCGCAAATCGTGGATCTTGACTGATTCTAACTCAAATCGATTCAAATCTGCGAATTTGAACTTAAGAATTTATCAGTAACATTGACAAACAATACTAAACACATATTTGCTATCAAATTTCGATTAAAATCACCAATTCGAATATTTTCAACCAAGAACAGTGTTCGACCGAATATTTCAAGAAAAACTCAAAATTCGAAAATTGACATCGAAATTGATTGAATTATGAAATGTAATCAGAACAAGAACAAATCAACAACATAAAACGAACTCATTGATTCCATTTTCTTGCATTAAGAACGATTTTACACACAAAATTCAGATTGAACAGAGAAAAACTCGTTTTCTTGAAAAAACTTTCGAAACAATCAAATTTTCAATTCAAAACATCAGATTTCAATTCAAATCACGATCAAATCTTTTCTGAAAAGTTTGGTTCAGCTCTGATACCAATTGAGAGTCCAAGAATCTCTAAATCTTTAGAGAGAGAAAGTAGAGAAGCGCAAAGTAATTTGATGTATTAAAATGTGAGTGCCAAGCTTAGAAAACAAAGGCTCTAAGGGGACTTAAATACCCCTAGCCTTTACAAAACAGATAGAACATTAAGAACAGACAAACTAGAAAATAAATACAATGATTACTATAAAAACAGATCTAACAATCTCCCCCTTAGTAATCATTGGCGCCGTGGTCTTCAAAAACAATCTTCAAAAACAGCATAGACCAACCAGGCGACTTTGGAGAATCACTGATGCTCTTCTCTTTGACGAAGTCGATTCAAACCAACTAAAACTTCCAGTCGTCTTAGAGTTGAGCGGAGATTCAATCTCTCTTGAATTGAATCTAAAGTCTTCTGGAGAAGTTGGATTTCATCATTATCAACCAGGAATGCATTTTCTCTTCAAAATCTCAGATTGTGATTTCGTGCATTTTTACTTAAATCAAGTATTGGGTTTTGCTTAGAACTGATAATCGATCATCAGGTATGTCTCTTTTATCTTTAATTTCTTGTTTTCTTGCTTTAATTTTGGTTTTTGTGGTAATCGCGAAAACTAGGTTTCTTAACAAGGATGATAGAAACGCAAAGTGAACTTTGCGCCTCTAACTAGAAACGCAAAGTCTACTTTGCACTTCTAACTTGTTATGCAAACTTATTGTTTTTGTTTTCTTTGTTCTTTCAAATGTAGTTTACGTATCAACTAGGACACGCAAAGTCTACTTTGCGTCTCCTCTTTGACACGCAAACTCTCTTTGTGTTTGTGTTTCTTGCTTTGGTTTTTGGGTTTATATATCAAGTATGTTTGTCCCGCAAAGTGAACTTTGCGCGTCTAACTAGAAACGCAAAGTGAACTTTGCGTGTCTAACTAGAAACGCAAAGTCAACTTTGCGCGTCTAACTAGAAACGCAAAGTGAACTTTGCGCTTCTAACTTGATACGCAAACCTTCCTTTTGTGTTTTTGTTTGTCTTGTTTTGTTTTTCTAAGTATAGTTTTTGGACCATGTTAGATACGCAAACTTACCTTTGCGATTCATGACTGAAACGCAAACTTGGCTTTGCGTTTCACGTTCAACACACAAACCTTGGTTTGCGCTTCTCACTTGGCACGCAAACCATACTTAGAATATTTTTTTTATTTTTGTCTAATTCTTATTCATTTTGTTTTCCAGGTCTATTATGTCTTCTAAAACAAATACAGATCCAATGCTTCAAGACGAGAATGTCATTCTCGATGATCCGTCTGATCGAGCTTCTCATGATACTCCCATGCCGTCTCATCCTTCTGTTGGAGCCGATCTTTCTGCTTCTCGTCGTACACCAAATGATGTGTTCCCAACCATCATGTATATGGCTTACAAGCCGAACAACTATTTTGTGGACTTTGATAGAATAAAGATCCATCCAGTTATTCGATCTATTCTTCGAGGACATCCAATTGCTCAAGCTCTGTCTTCTGTTGCTGAAGTTCCGGAGGTCTACATTCAACAGGCTTGGAATTCTATAACAAAGAATGAAATGGCTCGTCCGCATCACTTTGATCTTCAAATCGATCAATTTGAATCTTTCCTTTCCTACAAGCGACTGAGATTGATACTGGAGCTTCCTGAGCCGAACTCCAGACCAGGTCGTACTACCTATGACAATTTTCCATCAGAAGAGGAAGTATTTGAGGGAATCAAACAACTTGGATATGTTGGTCAACTAAACAAAGTTACAAACTTTGACAAGTCTAATCTACCTCCAGTATGGTATGCACTGTTCTTAGTTATCATCAGGTGCCTGATATCAAAGCATTCTGGCACAGACAATGCAAGTCTAATGTATCTCCGATTGTTCCATGCAGTCGTCTATGACTTGCATGTCGACTATACTTTTATTTTTTGGACCGAACTCTCGGAGGTGGTACATGACAAGTTCACCAACAAGAAACGGAAGTTCATTCCGTTCATTAGATTTCTGAAACTTATTGTTCGAAGCATGCTCCGCAGCAATCCAACTATTCCTCGCAGGTTATCTTGGCCTCAGGTTCCAGACTCTGAAATGACATATATTCAGAAGCAGAAGAGGTCTTTTAACTATTCTATGACCATTCCGTATGCTCTTATTGCCAACTACGCTGATGTTACAGATGAGGATGTCATAGAATATTGTATGGAGAATGAGTTATGGAAGCCGTACAAGATGAGCCTTCTCATGACAATCAAGCTGCTGAAAAAGATGTTGAAGTTGAAGCAGCTATTCCTGAACAAGAGCCTGAAGTTGAAAAAGAGGCTGATGATGAGCAAGAAGTTGCGGTTTTTGTTGAAGAAGAAATTGTTCAAGAGGATGTTGCTTCTCAACAAATTGAGAATGTTCTAACAGAAATTGTTACTGAGTCTCCTATTCATGTTACTTCTGATGATGCTGATGATGGTGACGTTCATGTTAGCGATATTGATGGGGATGATGATGATGAAGATTCTGATCATGATAATGATGATGATGATGATAGTGATAAACCAAGTCTTAAGGTTTATGAAAGGAAGGTTAGGACACCGGAAGTGGTTGTTTCAACAGAAGTTCTCTCTGAAGATGATTCTGTTCCTGTTAATCCTTCTGTTGCACATCTTCAAGTAGATGAATTGGATACAACATTTGATCAAGCCTCAACTCCGATACAAAGTCAAGCTCCAGCAACTTCACTTGCGGCTATTCAAGTTCCAGCTGTAGAGCTTTCTTCTGATCAAGCTCGGGTATCTTCTGACAAATTCTCTACCTTGAATGATGTTATTCGTCAGTTATCAGAGAAAATGGATGCAGAAAAGGAAGCTCAAATTCTGAAGTTGAAGACTTTCTTCAAAGGTAAGATGCCTGAAATTGATACTTCAGTGATTCCTCCAGAGATTCCTTTCAGACGCCCATCTGGGGTAGTTCTTCGTGAACCTTCTTCTGCCGTGACTTCATCTACTTCTCCGATTGTTTCTCTTCCGTTTCCTTCGGTGATTTCTATGTCTGCGGGACTTTCTATGTCTGCTCCTTCTGGTACATCTTCAAGGTCTTCTCTTCATGAACTACCTATTTCTGAGTTGACTGATCTACTATATGCGCGTCTACTGTCTATGTCACCGCCACAACATCAGGATAAAGATCTTCTTTCTTTGCTACGGAATTTCCAATCTACGCCGCCTCCAGTTCCTTCTTCTGAATCTGACCGGATTACTGCTTTATCTGATGAGTTTCATGCATTCAGATCAGAAGTTCGATCAAGTTTTTCTGATCTCAAATCGTTTATGTCTCAAGCCTTCTCTGATTTATCTTCCAGGCTTGATTTTCATGAACAAAGTTGCAGAACTGAGGTCGGCCCATCTCTTAAGCGCCGACATGACCAAGATGATCCTGATCATCAAGGCCATGAGGGGGAGATGGCAAAGAGACCGCGAGTTGAAGGATCTTCTGAAGCTAGAGAAGATATTCAAGAAGAAGTGGCTGGTGATAAAGGAAAGAGTGGTGAAAATGTCCAAGATTGCAACATTCAGGATTTAGTGAATGTTATGATTGAAAATGTTGATCTGTCTTCCTTGCATAATGAATTGAATATTTCTGAGAGTAATATTAACAATAATATGCAAATTGTTGTTTATATGGATCCAGATATTTCTGCAAATGTTCATGAAGTTGAAGAATCTGAAGCTGCAAATGATATGAGGACATTATTTGCTAATTTCATAGAGATTAATTCTGATGATGATGAAGATGTCAGATTTGAAAAGATATGTCAAGTCAATGAAGAAGACTGTAATGATATCGTTATCATATCAGATACAGAAGATGACTCAGTGTTCATGGATGCAAAAGATGAAGAAGAAGCAGATTTGTTATATAGTGATCTTCCTGCTCATGATGAGATTCCTGAATCAGCTAGAGACACATCTACTCCTGTTGCTAGTTCAGCTCCGACTACCACTATTCCTTCAAGATCATTTGAAGTTGGTCAGTCGTCAAGAACAGAAGCTGATGTTCCACCTTCTAATCCTGTAATTCCACCATCTATACTAGAAGAAGGACCAGCTTTATCTAGATATCAAAGACAAAGGAATTTGCATCGTAGATATTTGGCATCAAGGCAAAGATCAGCCTTTCTAGAAGACACCCAGAGAAACATCTTTGTCTCTAGAAGAAGGCCGATTAACATCTATGCAATCCTTGGAGTAGAGAAAGAGTCAGATGCCTATCAATATGAATACTTAATGTTCATTAAGTGCCAGCGCAAAAGGAATAGTATCGTGTCTTCTCAACACTTGATTGTTCGAGTCATCAGTGTCACAATCAACAAGTTTGTGAATATCTGGTATCCTGATTTTGAAGTTGAAAGAAGAGACTGCAAGCGGTATAAATTTTCAGAGGCAGACTTCACTGACCTTTCTATAGATGATATTGAATTCTTTTATGATCACTTTAGGAATCTGTATCATAGATCACATGATATTTCACAAGCTTTGTTCGTCATTAAAAGATTCATACGACGACAAATCCGATTCTTCCGAGTTTTTGATTTTCAGATGGTCGTCGAAAGTTTTCAGCCGGTTGTTAATCTTCTCAGGCCCAACCGAAGCTTACCGAACTTAGAGTCTTATCCTCTTCTCACCATTGTTGAAGATCCATATGGAGTTGTGTACAAGAATGGCTCTAATGAAAAATGCTTTCTCAGGTTTGAAGAAATTGCACATTACTCCGATGGAACCTTAAAGGTGATCAAGCTTCAGTTGGAGCAACGTCTGAAGGAGGCCAAAAGAAGATTTTTGGAAACAAGAGAAAGAACAACTGACACTGAAGTATTTGAGGGAATCAGAAACATGGGGTATGTTGGACAGTTGACACAAGTCAACCACTTCAAAAAGAACAACTTGCTGTCATTCTACTACACACTCTTTTCTGTGATCAAAAGATGCCTAACTGCAAAGGTTCATGGAACTGATAATGCCAACATCAACATACTGAAGCTTTTCTATGCAATTTTCTATGATTTGCATGTGGATTATGCTGTTGTTTTCTGGTTTGAATTATATGAGAGAGTTATCTCTAAGAAGACTTCCAAAGCTCCATCTTTTGTGCCATATCAGAGGTTCCTTACTCTAATCACCAGGAGTATGTTCAGAAGCAACAAGGAGATACCGAGAAGGCTCAATTATCCATTTGCACCACATCATGTTATGAGATTTTTGATGAAGCAGAAGAAAGAATTCAATTATTCTATGCCTATTCCTAAGGTTTTACATGATTATGTTGTTCCATAGTCCAACTATGTGATAGAATATAGAGAGTCTACTGGACGACTAGGACTGGTTGCCCCTACCCCAGGCTCAATCCCTAGGAGAGAGGAGTCATTAAGGATTCCTGCTACCCAGGGGGTGCAAGAACGGGGAGTGAAGAGAAAAAATTCTGAAAGGGGAACTGGAGGGGTTCAGAGACCTAGACTGGAGGCTTCAGGGCCATAGGCTAATGCCTCACATCTAGTGACACCTGCAGCTAATGAAAGTCAAGGCTCTAAAACTGAGACGAATCATGCAACAACATTAGCAGCAGATGAATCTGATGAGGAAAGCATACCTTCTGCAACAACTGATGCAAATGATGAAACTTATGCAATTGATGAAAGTGGTGGAAATGATGGTGATGATAATGGTGATGATACTGATAATGATCAAGATAACCAAGGTGGTACTACTGTACATGATGAAAATGTTGTACAAGATGATGTGTTTGCTGAATTTTATGATGATGCCATGGAACTGGATTTGGATACTACTGTAAGGAATGATGTTGGAGACATAAGGAGTGATGAGGAAGCTTTAGTTGAAAATATAAATGTGAGACAAAGTGAGATGGAAAGAAAAAAATATGGTGAGAGTGTGAGCATCCTAACCTACACTTCCAAAAGGGCAGCCGCATCTACTACCTCGTCGCATGTATTGCGAGAAGGTATTGAACAAGACATAAGTCGCCCACTTATGCAACTGCACACCCAATCCAGTCACTCTATCACCTCCTAACAGGAGATAGTTTCTTCAAATCATGGGGACTTAGCACAAAATCTACCTAGTTCTCATTTAGAGACCTCAAGTATTGAATCTAGAGAACATCAGGCCCAGTTCTCACTTTCTTTGAGTACACCATTGAGTCTAATGCCAATTGATATACCTTTTGTCATTCCTAGGAGACATTTGGATACATCTATTTTTGTCTAAAGTCTAAGTGACCTGACCGGAACACCCAGAGTAGCAACTGCTATAGGACTACAAGGACCGGGTGGAAGTCCTATCATAGCTAACACAATGCCAGCTATGAACATAGGCCATGCGTTTGCTTCATCAACTGTCATGATAACGGAAAGTCTAAGTGTCTCCAGTGTTAGATTACCCGTCTTTGTGACACAAGAATTTTTCGACGATGCCTTAAAGGTTGTTGAAAACCGTTTGATGGAAAAGTTTGAGGATGAGATTGGAGCAATAAAAAGGATGTTAAAAGGAAAAGATCCAATTGTTGAGCCAGTGCAGCAAGTTCAACCCACACCTTTACCAACTCAACCTCACCCAACTGAAATGAGTATTGATGAGCTCAAGTCATTATTGTTTGTCAACTTATTATCCCAAGAACCAAATAACTAGTCAGATGCAGATCTCTAAACTCTTCTGCAATCCCATCACCAAACACCACCACCATCTGTACAGATCCCATCAGATGTGGTCAGAGCTTCAGAGCTTAATTCTTTTAAAGCAGATGTTCTAAAGTCTATAGGGGCAATGCAAGTTGCCTTTGTAGATTTGGATAAGGTGGTTCAGACATCTTGCAAGACCCAGGCCTCTATTTCTCAAAAAAGGCATGATCATGATTCGGATCATGACCATGAGGGGGAGATGGATCAGAAACAAAAAGCGGATATTGATGTTGTTGGAAATGTTATTGGTGGATCTGGATCTCAGATTGTGGAAGGAGACAATGTTGATCATGGTGATATGAGAAATGATCAAGGTGATGATGTTACAGAAAAGGAGATAGTTTTGTATGTGAATCTAAATGTTGGACCAAGGGTTGCAAAGCCTAAGGTAATTTCAAGAGAGGAGATCTTACTGCTAACTGGTTTGGAAGCTGTAAATGTTATAGAATTGTCTTCAGATGATTATGAAGAAGATATTGATGACAAGTATGAGCAGTTTTGGAAAGTTAAAGAAGAGGAAAAGGAAAAATTTATGGATATTGCTGCTGTTGATGATGATGATGTTGAGATCATTGAAGTTGTTACTGAAAAAGTTAATGATGTTATTCCTCATAATGAAGCTAGTGTATTTGATGGGTTATTTGAAGATAAAGATTCTGATGTGTTGAATGTCTTGTGTTAGTGCATAAATATGTTGGATCCAAGATCATGAAGATTGAATGTAAAAGTCAAAAGCTCAAGTCAAAGCCTCTTAAATCAAAGGTCAAAGTCAAAGTCTAGTTTAGTTTCCTTTGTAATTGTTGTAAGTATAAATAGTTTTCTTTCCCCTTGTAATCTAGTAGCACTTAGAACACTCAGTGAGAGAAGATTGTAGTGAGAGAAATATTTCGCAGAGACCATCTTTGTATATTGTTGAATTTGAAAATTGAATCATATGACATCTTGATTTGAAATTCGTTGTTGATCTTGATTTGATTGCATTAAACTGGGAATAACAGGAGGAACTTCCCCAAATGGGGAAATAGAGTCTTCCTCCCCAGGTTGCCCGATGACATGAAATCACCCGGGAGGGTAAAACTCATGTCGATCAGGGTCGGCACTTCCCTAGTCTGCGGGCCCTTCCCTTTATCCTGGGAAGAAGAGGACTGCCCCGTTGTCCCCGCTGGAGGGACCTGCGAAATCGGCTCCGCGTCGATCGCCGAAGACGCCTTCGTCTTCTCCGGAGCAGTGGCCTCGAGACCACTGTCCTTTGAAGGCAGTTCCCTCAGGACCACCTTCGTCTTTTTAACCCCCAACCTAGATGTTGGGAGTGCCTTTCTCTTTATCTCCCACCCTTTGCGGGCGATCTGAACAAGGGCCTCTCTCTTTGAGAGCCCAATCAAGGGTTTTGTGGGGGTCGATCCTCCTGAAACATCAATAAACAAATTCTAAGTAAGTGATGTCTTACATAAAGACTAGACCTTACACGATCTAAAAGGGGACGCTATGTGGCTAACCCTAAAAAAGATCCTACGACCAATGGTGACGTCCAATTAACTAGACCCACTAATTATACGACTCATGGTGACGTCTATTCGACTAGACCCCATAAAAACCTTATAGGGGTCACACGACCCATACTATCGTACGACAAAAGGGTAACGTCTATATGACTAAACTCAATAAAAATCACCCGTAGATGACGTCCTACGACTAGACTTTACACGAGGAACGGACGTACCTACCATCTCCACCTTCGGGGATCCCTCGGTGGGTTCTTCCTCCTTCTCTTTCTCTTCCTTCTCCTCTTCCGAAGAGGCAATTGACGACCCAAGATATTGTATGTCGTCCTCATCCCAGTCGGCAGTAGGGCGGATGGTGAAAAAAGAGCGTTCCTCGACATTGAACTCGAGGAACCTTTCGACCTTAGTAGTCAAATCCTCAAAAGGTGCAGCTACCGTAAAATCGATATCTGACAAAAACAAACAAACGTTAATAAAATCTTTCGACAAAAAGAAAATTTAACGAAAGGAAGATTATATATCTTACCATCAGTATTCCACCCCCGTGGTAAGCCACTGGATGTCACCAACAACCGAATGCAAACGACCGAAGACATATCTCGTCTTCCAGTTTCGGTCGTTAACCGCAGTTGCTTGAACCAAAGTACGAGGCCCTCTAAATTTAGAGAAGAGGTTGTACCAATGGTTCAGCTCCGCCTTGACTGTATAGGCGGAGAGGAGATCGTAGACGGTAAAGGGAGATTCCCATTTATCCGTTAATCGTTCGATCACCTGAACGATTCTCCAAAATTGGGGTATCTTCTTCCCTTGGAGATAAGTCAAATATCGTAAGGAATGATCTCGACAAAGGTGAAAAGGGCCACAAAAATCCTATTCTGAATGGATACTCGTATATCACGAAGTATCCATCCGGACATTGCTCCGGACGAAGCAACCCTGGCGGACTAAGTGTCACGTCCGCCGGGATCCTAGCCAAGAGCCTAAAAGACTCAATGTCTTCCTCCTCGCTAAAAACACTAATTAGGTCTAACGACATTACAAAGTAGGGATCATGCGCAGTCGCTGCGTAAAAGCCGAAAGCGTCCCAATTCTTCCAAGGCTTTCGGGATTTAGTCTTAAAACACATAAAACTAAGAAGAAATCGTACCTTAATAAAGAGCTCTAAGACCTCGAAATTTTTTTTGGCAACGATTCACTGGGGTATACAAGGTTTTGGCAAGGATACTCTCTGAGAATTTTTGATCACATAAAAGGAAAGGATTCAAGTATGGTCAATATTTATATGTGATTCGATATCGGGACGAACCATCTGATGGTCGACACCTGTATCGAATCTTCGTCCTCCTCTATGGATGGACGACACCTGTCACTACACCTGACACCACGTGCCCTACGTTGCCATGACGTCACAGCAGTTAAAACGGTTGCATGCTTCCCCTCAGAATCACTTCGGTTCTCAAGGAAACGATTCATTTACAAGAAATCGACATGTGTCCCACCTGGTTACAAAATTCGAAAAAACGGCTTGCCGCCTAATTTACGAATTTTGGGGGCAAACTATTTGGGTAAAATTCCACAAATCACGACCGACAGAAGATAACCAAACGTCTCCAGTCTATGGACCATTCTTGTATTAAGATAAGGTCCTGACGACATCGTACGACAGAAGACACTATCGTCCTAGGCGACGACCATCGAGAGTTTCTCACGTCCACGATTAAAGAAAGTCTCACGACAACTTACATCTCACGATCTATGTAACATTACTAACGGTCGTTAACCATTTATTGCATACAAACGTTTTTCCTTTATGAATCTCTTATTACAGGTTTAATGCATATAATGACCAACGGATATAACGGACGATCGTCATCAAGATCAATCAATATCAAGACCGTTGGACAATCAATGCTCATTTATGGAGATTAAAGCTATATATACAACCTAGAAGAGTTACACAGGGACCCATATCATCATCATCTAATTAACAAGCAATTACGAAGATACAACTCTCAAGAATTCTTTTAAGAATAATCTTTCGACATAAGTGTTCTATTGCACGACATTTAGCTCAATCGCACGATTACATTATTGTTCTACTGTAATATTGTCAATGGTACTTGTAATCACTCCTTCTAAAGGATGACATCCCTAATTGGCACCCATAGTGCACTTGACGATCCCTGCTGTCGTCCGCAATTTTTACCCTCGACGGGGTTTTCCGCGTCACCAAATTCTCTGTGTCTATTTTACTTCTTGCTCTTGTCGTACGATTTGCCGATCGATCGCTTACTTTAGTTGTTAAAGCTCCACACCGACCTTAGATATTCCTTGGCACGATTTTTGGCATTAGCACATATAATAAAGTTTTATTAATCACTCATAAACATTTAATTTCAAAAAAAATTATTGGTGGAAATATACTAAAAAGTATTTCTCTCTCATGATAATCATTTTTGGGGAGTTCTTCAAATTTGGAGAATTTTACACAAACATTTTCTTTCCTACATTCTCCATTTTGGTGAATCTGTTAGAGCAAAAGTTTTGCCTAAAATCTCCATTTGGACAACCTGTTGGAGTTGTTCTTACATAAACATATCTTTTTTCCAATTTATAAGCTCATGACCAAAGAAAAACTATAATTCAATATTTTAAAATCCTCAATTCAAATATTACAATGTCACCTCATACATATATCATCTTCATTTTATGTATTTATATATTTTTTAGAAGTATTAGACCACATTAAGATAAAACTTGTTTTTAGTGGTTAATTTGCATATACTGATAATCAAATTATGTTATTAAGAGTTTAAGAGGCACCATTAATCATTTTGTTTTCATTTAGAACTCAAATAACATTTCCTACAATGTTACTATGAAGGTATAAATTGTATTTTCTATATTGAATTGTGAAAAGATGTACAAGGT
The DNA here is from genome assembly GCA_954870635.1 of Arctium minus. Classification (NCBI taxonomy): domain Eukaryota; kingdom Viridiplantae; phylum Streptophyta; class Magnoliopsida; order Asterales; family Asteraceae; genus Arctium; species Arctium minus. The sequence goes on along the minus strand of OX941084.1, from coordinate 103,210,132 downwards.
ATTTATAGACCGATTTACAATTGAAGGAGCATAAATTAAGGAGCTATACATGGAAATGTAATTAGGCCATAAACAAAGAATATTGATTCCTAAAGTTATGCCTAATCAATTTATATTAATTTATATCCTTGATACGCCCCCGCAAGATGGAGGATCCGTCGGAGACTCCAATCTTGGATCGGAATTTCAGAAATGATGCTCGACCCAATGGTTTGGTGAGAACGTCTGCAGGTTGGTCGAGAGTGTTGATGTGTCGAACCTTTAAGGTACCAGCAGAGACTTGCTCCCGAATAAAGTGATAGTCCAAGGCGACATGCTTCATACGCGAATGATAAACTGGATCAGCGCAGAGATAGGTAGCACCCGTTAGTGGCGGAGCCAGTAGGGGGGTTGGCTGGTGCTGAGCCCCCCTATTGGTTCACCTTTAATACTTTAATGCATAATATTGAAACAATATGTGTGGAATGTCTAGTTGGTTAGGTGTGGTTTTTGCATACAAGAATGCCCATGTTAGAGTTCTTTTGAGGGTTGTTTGAGTTTTCTCTTTTTTGTTTATTTACTGACAATTTTTTAATTTAAAAGTTTTAATATTTATGTTGTTATTATTATTATTATTATTATTATTATTATTATTATTATTATTAAAGGTTTTCATCGTATTTGTATTTACAAATATTTCATAAAAACATTATTATATCAAAAATCAATATAAAATAATTCAATAATAACATTATTCTACGAAATTCAAAAAATAATATCATTTGTTGAATTATAGAATTTCATGTCATTTTTTGTTGGGTCTGAAAGATGTCAAGGATGGATACTACTGCTGAATGTGTTAATACTGCTAGTTCAACATGGTTAATACTTCTGAAGTTAATACTTCTGAAGTTAATGTTGCTAGAAAAACAGTTAATACTTCTAGTTGTTAATACTTCTAGTTAGTACTTCTGATATTAATGCTTCTAGTTAATGCTGCTAGAAGAAAACAGTTAATACTTCTAGTTGTTAATACTTCTAGTTAGTACTTCTGTTATTAATGCTGCTAGTTGATGGTTAATGTTGCTCAACAAGATTAGTACTGCTAGTTCAAAGTTAGTACTGCTTGAAGAGATTAATGCTGCTGAGCATGGTTAGTACTGCTAGAGTTAATACTGCTCAGAGTATTAATGTTGCTTATGATTAATACTGCTTATAAGATGGAGATTTGCATGAAAGGATAACAGCTGGATAATCTGAAGATATACATGGAAGCTTAGAGATATACATGGAAGCTTAGAGATATACATGGAAGCTTGAAGATAATGATGGAAGATATACTGAAGATATTTTATTTATTGTAATTATCTTTTTATTCAGTATATGTATAGATTTGATAGAATAGTTTAGATAGAGATTAATTTATTCATTCTAACTTTTGTTTTCATTCTTTTTGAAAAAAAAAAAACAACCTCAAGGCATAGATCCTAATTCTAGAGAAGTAGAATTCGTATTGGTGAGCCTGTTCATCAATATTGAGGTTGAGTGAGTAATCTTGTAACTTCAAAGCATTAAATACAAGTTTACAGTTTGTTCTTCATATTTTTCTGTATTGATTTACTGTTTAATTGAATATCAAAGTGTTATTCCGCAAACTTCTTTGATATTGTTTCTGAGAATTAATTCTTGTTGAGAATTCGATCCTGACAAGTGGTATCAGAGCCAGTATTCTCAGAAACCTGCAATCATCATTCTTCCTTGAAATCAGAAATCATCAATGGCTAAAGTTTCAGATTCTTCAAGCACAGAAATCCCCACAGAGGTAATGTCTAATCTTTTCTCTAAAACTTGTATGGAAACTGTTAAAAGGTACAGGGATCACAACCAGACAATGAGTGATGACCTTAAAAGATTAGAGAGAGATATAAAAGACTATATAAGAATTGTTGAGAGTTTTGAGGAACAGATCAAAGTTTTCCAAGCCAATGAACTTCAACATTCTTATGATACAAATTACTGGAAGTGGGAGAAGAATGACCTAGAACTTCAGCTGAAAAAGTCTAAAGAGGAGAATGAGAAGATAAAGAGTGAGTTTGAGAAAGCCAAGCTGGATATTGAGAAATTTTCCAATGCTTCTAAAGCAATGAACTCTTTGCTCCAAACTCAAATCCATGACAAACTTAGAAGAGGAATAGGCTATAACACCACACCACCACCATACAACAACAATTACATTCCTCCTATATCAAACTTACTAGAGACCAAGGATAGGAAGGAATTGCCTGTTGGAGCCACTAAGGTAGATCCTTTAGACAAAGTAGTGGTTGAAACAAACTCTGAAGAAGAGAACTCTAGTGAAAAGAGTAATGAGAACACTGTGAGTGGTGAGATTCCTCTATAAAATAACATTATCACCAATGAGGGATGTGGAAAGGCTTGGATCAAGTCTAAGGACATAGAAAAGACTGAGGGAAAGTCTGAGAAGGTCCATTATAAGCAAACCACAGTTGTGAATCCTGTCCCTTGTAAACAGTGTTCTTGCAATAAATCTGAGCCCCAAAAACATGATAAACCAAGGGGAAATCAGAGAAACTGGAATAATCAGTGGGCACAAAAACAAGGGGTTGATTTGAGTAAAATCAATAGACCAAAACCTTGTTTTATCTGTGGCAAATTGAATCATCTTGCCAAATACTGTTATTTCAATCCTATAAACCAAAGAGTAAATTTTCAAAGACAAACTCAAAACTCCTTTGGTTATAGGAAGCAAGGAAGGAATCAAATGGCTGAGAACAGAGCACCTAAAAAGTCTCATGTTCAAAACAAGTTTGCTAAAACTAAGAAAAATACTTCAAATAAACAAAGGAGTAACTTAAAGACAAAGAAAGCAAACAACTTTGCTCAAGTTTGGGTTCCAATTGCAAAGAAACCTGTTAGTACTGCTATCCCAGATAGTACTGCTAACAAGAATAGTGCTGCTTACTTGATTAGTACTGCTAACCAAGTTAGTACTGCTAACAAGGCTAGTGCTGCTTCTAGTAGTAATGCAGCCAAGCCTATAATCTTGACAAAGTACTCCAGTCATGAGATTCCTAAACAACTCATTCAGACCAAACTGACAGATTATATTAATGAGAAAGGTCAACCCAAGACCACTTTGGCTTGGGTTCCATCAAAGACTAACTGATTTATCAAGTGTGCAGGGCAATCAAAAGCTCAAGAGGAAGAGCATTTGGAATGAAGATAATGGTTGCTCTTGGCACATAACAAGGAACATGGATTGCCTTCAAATTCTTCAAAAGATTTGATGGAGGACATGTTACTTTTGATCCAGCAGAAGGTAAGAAAAGTGAAAAAGGTATAGTTTCAAAAGATAAAGTAATTTTTGAAAATTTTATGGTATATGGTACTACTAACCTTGTGTCTGTAAGTGTTTCAGGTTGCTAATACTGAAAGGTAGTTAGTACTTCTAGTTCAGTGAATACTGTCAGACTATGTTAATGCTGCTGGTATGTGTTACTACTGCCAGTATGTGTTAATGCTGCTGATAAGTGTTACTACTGCTAATGTAAGTTTTCTATACCTAAAAATGATCTTCAATGATTTAATGTCAAACCTGGATATCAATCAAAAAGCTTTTATCTGTATCCAAGGTTTGTACAAGAAGTACTTAATAAGGAATTGACGGATTAACCTCATTTTAATGAGATATATGTACCTAAAACCCCTAAGGGCAAGGTCTTTTCAATCATGAAGAGATCTGCTAAGGACTCGGAAGGAGTTGACACACCATTGTTCTCTACAATGATGGTGATGTCCCACAATCAAGAAGGTAAGGCATCAGGGTCAAAGCCCTCATTAGACCAACCCACTGATGACCTATCCACACCTTCCACTACCAAGCATAAATCTTTAGATTCCTTTTGTGAAACCAACATTCCCCATTACTATATTATATAAGGAAAAGATACTGAAGGTTCCTTCCCTTCTTGTATCTTCAACCTCAAAACCTACAAGCCCTCTGATGGAGCATTTTTCATCAGAGAATATCCAAAGGGAAACCATAGGGGTGTCTCCCAACCTCAAGAAGGTGCTCAATAAGGAGATGCAAGAGCATATGGGTTGTAAGGCTCACACTACTGACTTTGCTCAAAGTGCAGGACAGGACAGTGTGAACATATCTAAGACCTTCCCCATGGCAACTTTAGATGAGTAATTATCTAAAGGTCCCAGGTGCCAAGAAACCAAGGGAGTAGAAGGTGCTTCTGCTAGGCAGAAGATCTCTACTAAAAGATCCAAGGATCCTTCAAAGGTGGTAAACACACCTAAAGGAGGTGAGGACAGTTTAACTACAAAGAATTGATGGATACACTTGGTACAATTAGTCTGAAAGTTCACAATCAAATTATGGAGATAAAAGAGATGAAAAGGTGATCTCTTATCACTAGCAGATAGATCATATCAAGAAGCTGGTACTGAAAAAGAAGAAAATTAAAGTTTGTATTGATGAAAAGGAGCACAAATCATGATTATTTCAAAAAGGGGGAGACTTAAACAACTGAACTTGAGAAGACATGAGAAGGAGAATCAAGTTGATATGAAATCTTATTTTGAGGGGGAGATCAGTGAAGAAGTTGAAACAAAGCAGTAACTACAGCAGAAACAGAAAAGAAGATAACAGCAGAAACTGAATCAAGAAGAACTAGTAATTGCAGAAAGTTTTGAAATTATCATAAAGACCCTATGCTGAAGAACTTAACTTCTCAGTTTTGAAAAGTTAAGTTAGGGGGAGATTGTTGGGTCTGAAAGATGTCAAGGATGGATACTACTGCTGAATGTGTTAATACTGCTAGTTCAACATGGTTAATACTTCTGAAGTTAATACTTCTGAAGTTAATGCTGCTAGAAAAACAGTTAATACTTCTAGTTGTTAATACTTCTAGTTAGTACTTCTGATATTAATGCTTCTAGTTAATGCTGCTAGAAGAAAACAGTTAATACTTCTAGTTGTTAATACTTCTAGTTAGTACTTCTGTTATTAATGCTGCTAGTTGATGGTTAATGTTGCTCAACAAGATTAGTACTGCTAGTTCAAAGTTAGTACTGCTTGAAGAGATTAATGCTGCTGAGCATGGTTAGTACTGCTAGAGTTAATACTGCTCAGAGTATTAATGCTGCTTATGATTAATACTGCTTATAAGATGGAGATTTGCATGAAAGGATAACAGCTGGATAATCTGAAGATATACATGGAAGCTTAGAGATATACATGGAAGCTTGAAGATAATGATGGAAGATATACTGAAGATATTTTATTTATTGTAATTATCTTTTTATTCAGTATATGTATAGATTTGATAGAATAGTTTAGATAGAGATTAATTTATTCATTCTAACTTTTGTTTTCATTCTTTTTGAAAAAAAAAAACAACCTCAAGGCATAGATCCTAATTCTAGAGAAGTAGAATTCGTATTGGTGAGCCTGTTCATCAATATTGAGGTTGAGTGAGTAATCTTGTAACTTCAAAGCATTAAATACAAGTTTACAGTTTGTTCTTCATATTTTTCTGTATTGATTTACTGTTTAATTGAATATCAAAGTGTTATTCCGCAAACTTCTTTGATATTGTTTCTGAGAAGTCAAGGAGTTATGAAATTTATTTCCCGCTCATGTATATGATATACAATATTAATACTTTTATTGACGTGATTTACGTTATTGCTATAAATATGGGGAAAAAATAATGATTAATTTGATGATAAAAATATATTTTAAACTTCAATTAACACTATAATATAAAAATATTTATTTCTTTTCTAACGTTTCACAAGCATATAAAAACCACAATTTTCATCGATTTCCCTATCTACATACTCATAGCACCTCAAATTTCATCTCAAAGTCTTACAAATTAAATTCATTTCGTTTGATCTCTTCTAGCCCCTGCTAAACTATAATCCTAGCTCCGCCCCTGGCACCCGTGTTGTCACAGTTGATGGTTGGTGCGTGTGGGACTGAGAGACCAAGCTCAGTCAGTAAATTTTTAACCCACGATAATTCAGTAGCAGCATTAGCCAAGGCTTTATACTCGGCTTTGGTTGAGGATCGTGAGACAGACTTCTGACGGGTTGAACGCCAAGAGATGATGTTTGAGCCAAGATAGACAATGTAAGCTGTTGTAGAGCGTCCTTTGGTTGAGGCCCCACCCCAGTCGGAGTCCAAAAAGGCAGTAAGTTCCAAGGTGGAATTTCGATTTAGGAAGAGGCCATGGTAAATGGTGCCCTTTAAGTAACGAAGTAGCCGTTTAAGAGCTTGCCAATGAATCTCTGATGGTGAATGCATATGTTAGTGTATTATTGTATCCAAGATTTAATAGGAATAGTCAAGTCAAGTAAAGTCAACAAAGTCAAAGTCTGTAAAGTCAATATGGTGTTTAGTCTTGTGAGATTGTCTTGTGTAGCTTTGGGGTTTAATCTTGTGATAGCATCCTTGGTATAAATACCTTAGGTGCTTTGTAATCTTGTAACTAGAAGTATTGTAAGCTTTCATTGTCAGATTAATAGACTTGTGATACTTTCTCTCTCAACTCTCTCTCTAAGATCTTGAATGTTCAATTCTTAATTGTGTGTGCTTGATTTGTGATTTGGAATACAGTTTCAATTGGTATCAGAGCAAACCAAACAATTTCAAAAATATTTCATCACCAAATTTGATTCGAACTCTTGAAAAATTAAGAAAATAGTCGTTTCTTGAAAAAGTGACTGTTTGATCGAGTGTTTCATTGAATTGTTGAAATTTGTGTGTATAATTGGTTCAGTTGGATTCAATTTATGTTTGTAAACATTTTGTATTCACACATAAACACAAATTATTCGTTAATTGTGTTGTAAATTTGGATTTCATTAATTTTTCAAGAACACGAACACAGAGTCTGAAATTTGATCGAATGCATTGTAATTGTGTATTTTTAGAAAAATTGTTGTTTAGAATTGTGTTCTAATTGGTAAATCGATCATCCTTGTGCAATTTCATATTCTAATTTGTACGTTTAATCGATTTGGATCGAATTGTGAAAGTCAGAGGCAAAAACGCGCAAGATCCGTAGAACGCGCAAGGTTCAAGTGAAGAACACGCAAGCAAAGCCTGCGAGTTCTAAGAGTGTCAAATTTTTTCTAAGGCAAGAAACGCGCTAACAGAGACTAGCGAGTTTCAGAAATGCGCTATGTAAGGCTTGCGAGTTTCTCACAAACGCGCTAACAGAGGCAAGCGAGTTTCATAAACGCGCTAACAATACCTTGCGAGTTTGAGAAACGCGCAAAACAAGGCTTTTGAGTTCTGTGGTGAACAGGTGTTTGCGAGTTTCATCATCATGCGAGTTTATTGATTAGCGAGTTCTCGAAACGCGCACACAGTGGCCTGCGATTTTTTCAAATGCACACATAACGTCTAGCGAGTTTCTCAGTGAACAATACTTTGCAAGTTCACTTGGTCTGCGAGTTTAGTGCTTTGCGAGTTCTAGAGAGAGAAAATTTCTGAAATTTTTTTTCAAGTGGTGATCCAAGTTTGACTTTCAGTCAACTTTTCTGAATTGTTTTGGGAACGATCATTTTATTCAAGCATTTCTTTCAAGTCTGCGGAGGGGGGACATATTTTGATAGTGGTCATATTTTTCTGATTTTTGACGATCATCTTTTTTAAGCTAACATTCTATTCAAGAGGCCAAAGACAGACGAGAGAGGAAATACTGTACTTTCAGCTAGAGTTATGGCAGTCTTGTACATGCCTGAGATACCTGTTCTAGAAGCAGAAAGAGACAAACTGAAAAATCATAATTCAAAGCTTCAAAAGCAGATTCAGGAGTTGAAATTAAATTTGTCAAATTCTGATAAAACTCCTGTTTGTGCAAAATGTACTGAAATTGCTAAATCTGATTTTGCAGGTATCATCAGTGCAAAAGAAAAAGATATAAAAGAACAAGAGAAAGAGATTAAAGATAGAGAGAAAATGATGGAAATAAAAGATAATACCATTCAGTCTCTTGAAGAAGTAATCAAGCTCAAGGAGTCTTATGTTACAAATCTTCAGAGCCAACTGAAGAAAACTGAACAAAGATCTTCAGAACTACAAGATGAATCAGTTGAGCTTCAACAAAAGTATATGGCTTCTGAAGAAAATGTATATGCTTTGAAAATAAAAAATGTTGATTTGATGAAAAGCATTAAAGAAGATAAAGTTAAAGCGAAACTTCAAAGCCAACTTAAGACGACTGAACAGAAATCATCAGATTTGCAAGATGAATCAGTCAAGCTTCAAAACAAGTTTAAGGCTTTTGAAGAGAAAATATCTGCCTTGGAGATACAGAATGCTGAATTGAAGAAAAGTCTCCAAGCAGATAAAGTTAAATCTTATTCAAAGAAATCTTATGCTCAAAAGCTGTCTGATTATTCTAAGAAAGGTAACCAAGAGAAGAAGGATCTGGAGCTGAGATGTTTAAAACTTTCTAAGCAAGTGTCTGAATTTGAAAAGATAATAATCACTGAAAGAGACACTTTTGCCAAAGAAAGAAAAGTTCTTGAAGATAAAAATATTGGATTTCCCAAACAGATCTCTATTCTACAAGACTTACTTGAGCAAGAAAGAAAAGCTTTTCAAGAAAACAAAAAGTATTTGGAGATTGAAAAGAAGAAATATGAAAAGAAAAATGTTGGGATCTTCAATGAAATTTCTGATAAAACCAAGAACTTACAAAAAGATTTTAAGCTTGAACGCTTACATTTTGAATCTGAAATATCAAAGCTCATATCCAAAATCACTGTTCTATCATCAGATGTCCAAAATGAAAAGAAGGCCAAATCTGATTTGAAACAAAAGTTTGACACACTAACTTCTGAAAGAAACATTTTATCTGAAAAGATAAAGAACTTAGAAGCTGCAAATGTTGATTTGTCAGAAAAAGTTTGTGCTGATGTGATCAATCAATCACCAGTTGACAATTCAACCGAATCAGTTTGCTCATTTAAAATGCTTCAAGTTCAATTCATAATAAAAATGTTTTCAAAAACAAAAGTGTCAAACCAAATATTGTCAACTCAAATCAGATAAGACCATCAAATCTGTTTTATGATAAATCTGTTGATGGCTCAGCAAATTTTTACATCAAATCTCTTGGAAAGTCTTCTAAGAAAAATCAGATGGTCTGGAGAGTAAAAGATTCTGATGAAAAGAAGAAGAATGACAGATCATTCAAATCCACAACAAATGCCAAAAAGAATAGTGTATATAAAGGTAAATCTTTTGGTAATTCAGATATATATTACTCGACTAATCATTTGATCAGGATTGCTCGAAAGAAAATCTGTTGTTCTTACTGTGGATAGAATGACTTCGTTCAGAAAGAAAATGCTCATAACTGGTATGGTTCTTACATAATTACTTCTCAGATTTCTGGATTTAAAAGACATAAGTCTAATGAGAAGTGGATTTCTAAATCTAACATACCAGGACCCAAATACCAGTGGGTACCAAAGCCTATTAAATCTGTTTCGTAGGTACCATAGGTTTAGGGGGAGCATGATGTATGACTTCTAGACAAACCAGTCTAGGACTCGTTCTTCAAAGTTTAAAGAACAAAGGCTTTTGAACAAAACAGTTCAAAACCCGGACTTAAATGTCAAGATTGTGGCTTCTGATCACATGACAGATCAGGACCCGTTCTTTAATGTTTAAACATATGGATATTTTGCAAATATCCAAGGGGAGCTTAAAAGAAAACAAATCATGATATAATGATTTGATGAGGAGCTTAAAGGTAAATATCTTCAGACCTAGATCTCTGATTGTTTGAAAGAAGAACAACTTTCAAGCATGAAAAACGTTTTCTTAAATGTTCAAACCACTTCTCTATTCTCAAAAGATTTCATGAATTAAGAAGTCTGATTTTCAAATGTTTTTCATATTGAGCTTTAATGTTTAAATGACCGTGTGTTTCTAAAGATCAATACTTGTGTATTATCTTGTCTATATACTGTAAAGTATTCATACACACCGGTTCAGTACTTCATTTTAATTTGTTATTACCATGTCTCATAACGAATAATTTTTCGATGGTAATACTCCCGTTTGATTTCACTGTTGTTGAGCATCTTTCATCATTTCAATATTTGTGCTTTCATTGCAAAATTGTTTATATTTGTTCATATAAACAAAATATCCAATTCTTTGATACCCTAACCATTTCATTTGATCTGATTGATACATTGTCAGATTCTCAAAACAATTCTCTTGATTTCATTTCATTCATTCAATATCTTTGTTTTGAGAAATCTTCAAAGTTCAATTGCTCAAATCTCATGAGCATACATTTTGACAATGTTATCACATTTTGTGCTTAACTGTTCAGTTAAACTGTTGAGCAACTATTCTTTTAGGACTTACATGGGATTCGTGTGTGAGCTTAAACAGAACTTCCATGGATTCACGTTAACCAGTGTTTCCTACCCTGGAAGTTATCCTTGAGTGATTGAGGGGTGAGAGGTCAAAATCAAAGAGTGGGGGAGATAACTCATCCGGTTGAGTTTTTCTCATTGAGCTGAGGTAAAATGTAAATGAGAGTTTGGTTAGAAGTGAGCATAAATGTTAAAAAGAAAGAGAGTGTGAGAACAGAGTTAAAAGAATATCAAAACTCTGCACCAACCACTTTCTGAGCCGGACAGCCACAAAATCTGATTGGTTCACATTCTTTGGTGACCATCATTGAAAAAGGCAGTGAGCCCATGCCAACTCTTGCATTAACCCCACCAGCCACTCATTTCTTTCTTAACAAAGAAATGTTTCATTTTCTTTGGGGACGCAGTATATCTGCTATCTAGTCTTCACTCAGAAGATTTAGATATTGAAAAAGAAGGAACGTTGCCCCACCTTCGCACCTCTTTCATGCACATTGAGTCCGTGTAATATCTGTTGTTGTCTCAACAGTTTACACAATTTGAGCCTTATGAAACACAATCATTGTGCTAAATTCTTTCATACACAAGCACGAACACACAAAAAATTTGTTTTTCTGTCAAAACATTCATAGATAAACCTTGTGTTTTTCAATGATTGAATGGAAGTCCTGGGGAGTCAACATCAAACCAGCTCCTTAAATTGTACATTCGTTGTACACAGTAACTTTGTGTTACTGACAGGCATTCCTAATTGTTTCATTTGTTGAATCAGGGTTACCAAGTTCATTATATCTGAATTTGAAATGATTCGGGTATATACAGTTCATGATTCAGCTATTCAGATCAAAGGGCAGAGAATGTCAAATGTATCTCAAAGGGGGAGAATATTTGTAAAAAGGGGAGATTCAATGAAAGTGCTGAAATTAAGATGTTTTGATGATTATGGTGCTCACAATCATCAAAAAGGGGGAGAAATCTACGAAGATCAATTTCAAAGATTGAAAGTTCAAAATTCAATCAAGTCTTCAAAAGATTCTGAAGATGATTTCTGAAGAAAGATGATTCGAGAAAGTTTGTTTTTCTAAAGACTGATCAGAGATTACAGTGATGAAGATACATGATTTTCAGAGATCAATCGAATTAAGTTTTCAAAGTTTTGTACAAGACTTGTTGACTTTCCGAGATGCAAAGTGTTAAAGACTTTTCAAGATTCTTCAACAACTTCAGAAAGAGCTTCAAAGTTCAAAATCGTCAAAGATAAAAGTTGAAGAATCAAGCAATGAAGACTAGTGTCAAATTTTTTTTAAATCTTGAATACAAAGGGGGAGATTGTTAGTGTATTATTGTATCCAAGATTTAATAGGAATAGTCAAGTCAAGTAAAGTCAACAAAGTCAAAGTCTGTAAAGTCAATATGGTGTTTAGTCTTGTGAGATTGTCTTGTATAGCTTTGGGGTTTAATCTTGTGATAGCATCCTTGGTATAAATACCTTAGGTGCTTTGTAATCTTGTAACTAGAAGTATTGTAAGCTTTCATTGTCAGATTAATAGACTTGTGATACTTTCTCTCTCTACTCTCTCTCTAAGATCTTGAATGTTAAATTCTTAATTGTTTGTGCTTGATTTGTGATTGGGAATACAGTTTCAGCATAAACAGCGACAGTTTGTTAACTGCGAAGGAAATATCTGGGCGACTAAAGGCAAGATACTGGAGACTACCGACTAGTTTGCAATACGGTGTCAGATCAACTTTAGGAGCTACATCCTCTTCAGCGAGGGTAACTGATGTACTTGAAGGAGTTGTTACCTCTTTAGCACCATCCATTTTAAATTGAGTTAGGATGTCTCTGATTGGTGCTGCTGTGATAGAAAAAGACCCGACTTGGTTGGAATGATTTCAACACCTAAAAAATGATTTAGGTGTCCAAGATCTTTGACCGAGAACCTGTTAGCAAGCATTTCCACAAACTTGGCAATAAAAGGTGAGTTATTTCATGTGAGCACAATATCATCAACGTATACCATGAAATAGCAAGTGATTCTGTTATGATTAAAGATGAATAACGAGGCATTTGCTTGAGAATTTCGAAAACCATATTCTAGTAAAAATGAGGTGAGTGCCAAGTACCACGCATGCGGTGCTTGCTTAAGGCCGTATAAGGATTTGAGAAGTTTGCAAATATGATTAGGATATTGTGGATGAACAAATCCTGGTGGCTGAATCATGTACACTTCCTCTTGTAAGGTGCCATGTAGAAACGCATTATTAACATCGAGTTGTCTCAATGTCTAGTTTTTGGATAGAACAATGGATAACACGGTACGAACTGTGACCGGTTTGGTTACGGGACTAAAGGTGTCGAAATAATCTTTCCCTATTGTTGGAGGAATCCTTTAGCTACAAGACGGACCTTGTATTTGGCTATGGTACCATCCGGATTTCGCTTGATGCGGAAAACCCATTTGCATCCGATCGGTTGATGAGAAGTAGATGGGACAAGCTCCTAAGTAGAGTTTTGGATCAAGGCATTATATTCATCATCCATTGCTTGACGCCATAACGGGTCTTTTGAGGCTTTAGCATGGGTAGTAGGTTCTAAGGCGACGGGAATAGGATGAAGAGTGGTGGTGTTCACGAATGTGGAATTGAAATATTTTGGGCTGGGTTTTCGATTGCGAGGTGGAAGGGTAGGTGGGGGAGTAGGTGATGGAGATGGTGACGTTGTGGACAGAGGTGGTGACTGTGATGAAGAAACAGGCGAGGAGGGATCGGGAGTTGGTTCAGAGAGTGTGAGGGAGGTGGGTGTGGTAGTAGGTGGCACGAGAAAAGGTGGGAGGGAAGATGGTGGGGTGAAAGGGTTGGTAACCATGGGGGCAGGAGGATTTGACGTGTGATTTTGGTGCATGCGGAAGTTGGGAACAATAGGTGCATGAGTAGTTGGTGAGGGTGGTGAAGTGGGAGTAAAAAAATCATCCATAGTGGGAAGTGATATGGATGGAGATTGGGACGTTTTGTAGGGAAAAAGGTGTTCTATAAACTCAACGTGACGAGTGTGATAGATGCGGCCAGTTTCAAGGTGAAGACATTTGTAAGCAGATTTGGCGGCGGAATACCCCAAAAAGAGGCAAGGAGTGGAACGAGGGTGGATATTAGAGGTAGAGTAGGGGCGAAGACACGGTTAGTAGAGACACCCAAAGGGTTTGAGTTTGGTGTAGTTGGGGGAGCAACCATACATTAGATCAAACGAACTTTTGGAGTTTAAAATAGGAGTTGGTAAACGATTAATGAGGTGAGTTGTTGTGTGAAATGCATGAGACCAAAAAGTGAGAGGAAGACCCGCAAAGTGTAGCAAGGCAAGACCCGTTTCAACAATATGCCGATGGCGCCGTTCGGCTATGCCATTCTGTTCAGGTGTGTGTGGGGGTGTAGTGTAATGAGAGATTCCCATGGATTGGAACAAGGGAATGATAGCTTGATACTCTCCACCATTGTCAGTGAACATGGAGATAATTGATGTGTTAAAGTATTTTTCCACTAAACGTTCAAATTGGGGAAAAAGTTTGGAGACGTCAGATTTGTATTTTATGAGATACAACAAAATATATTTTGAATAGTAATCCACAAATACTACATAATATGCAAAACCATCAATAGATTTTTGAACAGGTCCCCAAACATCGGAATAAATAAGTTGCAAAGGTTTATTTGAAGTAAATGAATTTTGGCCAAAAGGTAGCTTGTGGTTTTTATTAACAGAACATGAAGCACAATGAAAATTGAGCATAGATAATGATTTGAAACTAAGACCTAAATCTTTTTCAAGATGCTTGAAAACACGAGCGGAGGGATGTCCAAGTCTGTGGTGGTAACTGAGAAGGGAAACTTTAGTGGTAGCGTTCATTTGTAGAAGTGCGGTCTGATTGGCATAGTAGACATCATTTATGTTCTCCCCCTGCATGAGAGGCGCCCCCGTGCAAAGATCCTTGACAAGAAAATGCAAAGGAAAGAATTCAACAGAAACTGATTAGTATGACAAAGCTTAGCTACAGAAATGAGGTTTTTAGAAATATTAAGAACGCAGAGAACATTAGATAAATTTAAAGGACGAGTTGAGGTAGATAGGTTTTTGTGACCCGTGTGAGAGATGGAAAGAGTTGTACCATCACCAAGGACGATTTCATCCGGCCCACCATATTCCGATACAGTGTGAAGAGAGGAGCGATCTGATGTTAGGTGGTGTGAAGCGCAGGTATCGAATAGCCAAGGTGTAGTCACTGGTGTTGACTTTGAACTCGAGGCAGTAGCATTGGCAACCGGGTTATTGGAGGTGATGTTGTAGTATTTCAAAAAACGAGCAAGCTTCCTGCAATAGCGGGTCTCGTGTCCCGGAATGGCACAAAAGTGACAGTATGAGGAGGAATGATTGTTCCTGTTGTTCGAGCGATTGTTGCGTGGATGGTTTTCAGAATTGAAATGAACCGTATTGTTGGAACGAAACTGAGAATCAGACGACGACCGAGTATTAAACCGCCCGGTTTGGCGCTGGGAGAAGTTAGTTGTGGCAATGAGGGGTGCAGCAACGGATTCAGTTTCCTTTAAGGATCGTTCGAAGTCAACCAGTTTGTCAAAGAGTTCTGGAAAGGATATCAGGTTTTCCCGAACTTTTATGGAAGCAGTGAATGACCCGTATTCATCCCTAAGTTGACTTAGTATGTGGAATAAGAGATCCTCTTCATCGATGGGGTTCTGAATGAGTGCTAACTCATCAGCAATCGATCTCATATCATTGAGGAAATCTGCAATGGAACGATTTACTTTAGGGTTCTTGGCGATCTTGGACTTGAGTGAAATAATTCTGGATCGAGATTGGCTGGCATAGCTTGTAGTTATCCGATCCCAGGCCTCTTTTGCAGCAGAGGCTGGTGTGATAATCGGCTGAATGGCATCGGAGCAGCTTCCGAGTATAGCACTGAATATAATCTGGTCTTGGCAGTACCATATCGTGTATGCGGGATTCGATTTTGTAACTTCTTTGTCGGTGATAGTTTGTGGTGGTGGTGTGCAACGACCAGTGATGAAGTTGTCCAGGTAAGAGCCCAATGAGAGTTGATTGGACTTGTTTGCGCCATACCGGGAAATTCATGGCAGTGAGTTTGATCGGGAAATGACTGGTGGCTGTGAGTTGAACAATGGTGTTAGACGATGCCATGGAAGCAGCTAGATTAGGGTTACAGAAGAGAGAGGGAAGGATCAAGACTCGCTAGAGCAGAGTATGCTTTGATACCATATGAAGGTATGAATTGTATTTTCTATATTGATTTGTGAAAAGATGTACAGGGTATTTATAGACTGATTTGCAATTGAAGGAGCATAAATTAAGAAGCTATACATGGAAATGTAATTAGGCCATAAACAAAGAATATTGATTCCTAAAATTATGCCTAATCAATTTATATCCTTGATAGTTACCCCATACATCTTACGTAATAATTTATTTTTCTCTTTAATTTTTATATAGATAAATCTAAATGTAAAAGAAGAGTTGGAAAAAATACATATTTAACCAATGAACCCTTTTACTTATCAAGACACCCTTCATCATCTATATAAATATATTTTTTCAAGTAGAAGAGGGGCCAAAAAACATATTTAGCCAATTCACGTTTTCACATTTCAAGAACATCCTTATTCTTTTTATATACTCGCATATATTCTCCAATCTATCATCTTACCACCGATGTGGGATGACCAAAAAAAATACGATTCAAGATTTGAAATACTCAAATAATATGATGCCACCTCATGCATATATCATCTTTCTATTATAGATTTATAGATAGATTATAGATGGAAAGATGTTGTGTTGAGAGATACATACGATAGAGATGAATACAATGGTTTAGGATGTTATTTTTATGGTTGAATCTGGATAAGAAACCCTACCTAACTAACCGAATAAACCAATATGGTTATGCGAATAAGCCCATTTAGCCACAAGTCACACTTGGAGAACTTTGCATACAACTTTTCCTTCCTTAGTACTTCTAGGACTTCCCTAAGATGTTGCTCGTAATCGACTAGCTCTTGGAATAGACAAGTATATCGTCGATGAACACGATTAACAACTTATCATGAAAATGTCGACACACTCGATTCATCAGATCCATAAACACCGCTGGTGCGTTAGTTGAGCCAAACGACATTAGTAAAAACTCATAATGGCCATAACACGTCCTAAAAGCCGTCTTTGGGATGTCATCATTCTTCACCCTTACTTGGTGATATCCTGAACGAATATCGATTTTGAAGTTGATCAAACAAGTCGTCGATCCTCGGGAGTGGATATTTTTTCTTTATTGTTGCTTTGTTCAACTCTCGATAATCGATGCACATCCTCATGGTGCTATCCTTCTTCTTCAGAAAGAAGACCATAACTCCCCAAGGCGACGAGCTCGGTCCCACTAATCCCTTCTCGAGAAGATCCTATAGTTAGGCCATCATCTCTTGCATCTCAGATGGAGCCAAACGGTAAGGTGATTTAGCGATTGGAGCTGCCCCCAAGATGAGAACGATTGGAAACTCTACTTTCCCATCGGGTGACAAACCAGACAAGTTATCGGGGAATACATCTGTTAATGTATTGAGTTTAGATCATTTGACTTGTAATAGTTTGACTTTTTCAATATGTTGCTTAATATGAGGTCAAGGCTTGTTTGACCCATATATAAGCTTTGCTTCCTTATCTTTTCTTTATGTAAGTCATTGTGTAAGAGAGTTGTAATCTTGTGACTTTTGTGAGATCAATGACACAATATTTCTCTCTCTAGAAATTCTCTCTTTGTGCTTAATCTTGAGTGCTTATTTGGTTGATTTGCTTGATATCTTGGATTAACAATTGGTATCAGAGCAAACCAAAGATTTTCATAATGGATTGATACGATTTTTTGGCCAAAATCATTGAAAACTTCCATTTTTGGAAGAACTCGCAGAAACTGTTTTGGAAAGTATTTGTTGGATTTGAATTTTCTTGATTGGTCGATTTTGGAGCTGGAATTTAATACTACAGTGGTCGCATCATCAATAAGAACATTTCTTGTTTGAATTTCAAATTCAAACACTCATTGTATCCTTGTCAGTTTTGAGATTTTCTTCATTTTCTTGGAAAAGTTTCGAACTCACAGTTTTGAGATCGAATTCTTACATTTTGTTGTTTTTAGTCGAAATTTTGTACTAAAGAATTGTTCTAGCACTGTAATCGATCAACCCTCGCAAGTTTCATGTCTTAATTGCAGGATTTGAGTTCAGAATGGTCGAAATTAGCATTTTCGAGGAAGAACTCGTAAGATCTATGGTTGTCGCAAGTTCATCTGAAGAACTCGCAGATTGAAGAACTCGCAAGTTGAAGAAATTTGTTTGTTTTGTGTTGTTTGTGACTTCTATACAAGAACTTGCAAGGCCCTCCTTTTGATCTTGATTTCTAAAACTTAGAATTTTTCTAAGTATAGAACTCACAAGGTGCCTCTTGCGACAAGTAAGAACACGCAGAACACTACTTGCGACTTCTTGGTGTTTCTCTTGTTTGATCTGCGACAAGTCATCTGCGACAAGTGTTTTCTCTGTGACAAGTTAATCCTTCGACAATTTTCTAAGGCAAGAACTCGCAGACGCATTGCGGCAAGTTCTCTGCGACTTCTCATTTCAGCTAAGGCAAGAACTCGCAGACTGTGATCTACGACTTCTTAGAACTCGCAGACCACTACTTGCGACAAGTAGGAAATCGTAGCCTTTGATCTGCGACTTCCTAAGGCCTGCGACAAGTTACTATTCCTTACGACTTCTAGTTCTGTTATCTGTGACTTCAACACTTAGAATTAGAACTTTTTCTGAGTTTTCTGAGTTTGACCAAAGTTGACTTTCTAAGTCAAAGTTGTATCTAAATTCATTGGACGATCATTTCAAGCATTGTATCGGTTTTTCTCTTCTCAAATCAGCAAGATGTCTAGAGATTTGCTCAGTATGGGTTCCAAATCAAAACTACCAGTTCTACAAGCAGATGATAAAATTTATGAACAATCAGGACAAGAAACTGATGAGCTATATCATTGATGGACCATATTTTCCGCATGTTACAGTTGAGAGAATTCCGACCACTGATACTAATCCGAAAATTCCTGAGAGAATAGTGGATAGAGAACCAATTCAGTACAGTGAGAAAGACAAAGAATTGGTTGAGCGGGATGCACAAGCCCTAACCTTCTTGATAATGGCTATCCCAAATGACATCTTTAACAGAGTAGACAGTCGGGACTCTGCTAAGGATATCTGGGATGAATTGGAAAGGCAGTTTCAAGGATCTGAAAAATCCATGAAAACTAAAAGAAACCAGAGCATTAATGCCTATGAAGGATTCAAAGCCAAAGAAGGGGAATCTCTGAGGGATGGTTACAACCGGTACAACGTTATTTTGAATGATTTGCGGAGAAATGTGCTACAGAAATCAAAGAGAGATCAACTTTAAATTCATTAAAAATCTTCAACCAAAATGGGATATCTACTTCATTCAACTGCAAATGAACAAAGACATGGATGAAGAAAAAATCAATGATCTGTTTTGTGTCCTAAATCAACATAAGGACAAGGTTAAGGAACAAACTGCTGTGAACAAAGAACTACTACAGATCAAAGAGAAACAGAAGAAAGTTGAGGATTCTTTGGCTCTGTTTGCTCAAGGAAAAGGAAATATGATGAAAGGAAGTTCGGTTTCAGCAAAGTATGGAAAACAGAAAGCTTTTGTTTCTGATATTGTTGAATCATCTGAAAGCTCTAATAAAGAGGATGAGGGGTCTAATAATGAATTGACTGAGTTTGCTGAGAAATTGGCATTGCTGACTTCAAACTTTCACAAAAGATTTGGAAGGAAAAAGTACTACAACAAGTCCAAATCTGATCATTACTGAGCCAACAAGTACAAAGGAAAGTTTGACAAGAAAGAGGAGAGAAAAGATGAAAGGAAAGAAAGAAGATAGAGTAGAAAGAAAAGGATAAAAGTGAAAAAAGTTTTAACTGTGGTAAATCTGGTCACTATGCCAGAGATTGTCCAGAAAAGAGAGTGAAGAATTATGAGTATTATACCAAGAAAGCTCAGTTGGCAAAAGCTTTGGAGAAAGGTAAAGCTTTGAAAGCTGAGGAGGAAATTTGGCTGGAGTATTTTGATGTAGAGGAGGAAGTTAAAGTGAATTTGACTCAAGTTCACAACAACCTCATGGCTCATCTGAATGAAGATTCTGATTCTGAGGTACACTCTAATTCTGATAATTCTGACACATTCTATGAAAATGAGGAAGTTATGAACTTGATGTCTCAATTAAACTTAATGAACTCTGAGTTTCAAAAAGTGAAAGATAATTTTCAAAAACAAAAGAGAATCACTCAGGGACATCAATATCAAGCTTTGATATATAAAACATTAGCAGCAGAAAGAGAAGAAGAAAAGAATGTTCTAAAACTAGATAAGGTAAACCTTCAAACTAAGATATCTGATTTGCAAAAAGAGTTAACTTCTTTGAAAGATAAAAATCTTGATCTAACTTTGAAGTATGAAATTGTTTTGAAGGACAAAACTGCAGCATATGCAAAGATTAAGGAGTTGGAGGATTTAAATTTCAAAAGAGGTCAAACAGAACAGACGTTGAAAATTCTGACCAGTAATAAAAAAAGATACTCCTTTTTATAATGCTAAAACTGGTTTGGGTCTTCCAGATGTTGAAATTTTAAAGAAAGCACCCGGAAATCTTTATAATTTTAAAACATCGGGTGATGCTCCTGTTGTATTAATACCTCACATCCGTGAAACTTTTGTCAAGTCTGAGAGTTCCTCACCTGAGACTCCAAAGATAAAAACAGAAGAACCAATGAAGGTTAAATCAGTGGTTATAACTGATTCAGATTCTCATAACTTTAAAAATGTTGGTTTCAAATACGAAGACTTAAATTTATCTTATAAAAATAAAAGGCAAAGTTTCGTCGAATTTGAAAAACTCTTTCCAAAATCACATGAGAGTTCTAAATCTAGTTCTAAATCTGATGAAACCAAAATTGTTATATCTTGTTTTATCAAAGGAGACAAAGATAAGAAATCTCATTCTGAAACTAAGTTTGTCTAATAAAACATCAAATTTTACTGATTCTGGATATCAGGCAGCTTTGAAAACTATTTCTGATTTGAAAAGGAAAATTTCAGTTCTCAATACTCTTATTGCTGAATTGGATGATGCAAATGAAAACTTTGGGATGGAATTAGATTCAAATCTGATTCAAAATGAGATTTTACAAAAAGAAATCAGAAATTTAGAATCCCAAATTTTTAAATTTTCAAAAGGTAAAGAAGTTTGTCTTTATCAGAATTCTCCATCCTCTAATGAAATCAATGCTGATTTGAAGTCTGACACTTCAACAATAGATACTCAAACTCCTCAAATGAAAACATCTTTGAATATTTTACATTGTTCTAAAAAACTCGCCGCACAGCCGCCATGGCGCGCCATGGCACCAAGGCTTGTGTGTCACGTCACGTTAAGCCCATGGCACGCCATGGCCTAATGCGCAGTTAACCTAATGAGATATTTGATTTTTCATTATGTTTTTAATGTCTTATTTGAAGGTTTTTAATATATAACCTAATTTGACTTTCTTATTACTATTGACTCATTGAGTAACACTATAAAACATACATTTTTATATATAATATTATATATGAATTTGAAATTTGACGCCATAAGTCAAGCCTTGAAAACGCCATGGCTCCTAAGGCTTGAGGCTTGGCCTCGCCGCCACGCTATGCCTCACGCCATTCAAAACCTTGATATTTTAACATCTTCGGAAAAAGGAGTCAAGTATTTCTGAAAAAGGAGAATGGTCGGGAACAAATTCTGTTTTCCAAACATCTTCTAAATTTGAATCTCTCATTAATCCTCTTTTTGAACCTAACTCTGATTGTTCTTCAGATAACAAAGTGAAGAAGGAAAGTAAGAAGAAAAGGAAGATGAAGGTGGAAGAGAAGATGATCGCTTTTGATAGTTTGAATTGTAATAGAGTAGAGAGACGTTGTACCCAAGCTTGTCAACTTTGTTTGAATAAAACAAAAACTCTTTCCTGAAATGAGTTGTTGACACAAGCTACTACTAAATTACGATGCTCAAACTGTCATGAAAGTTCGAATTCTTTAAAACCTAAGTTTTCTAAGAAAAGAAAACCAATCCAGTTTGTGAACACGAAAACTTCTGCTCAATCTACTGTTAATCATAAAGCTGAAGTTTATTCTTTTGAAAAGAAAAATAATGGTTTAAAAATGAATAAATTAGTTGACGTGAAATTTGTGTGGAAGTGGATTCCAAAGTCAGAACTTAAAGCACAAGTTTCATCGAAAGAACCTAAATTTGAATGGAGAATCAAAGGGTCGTCAACTGATTTAAAGAAAGTTAAAGATACTAACAAGAAAGGACCCATATTCATATGGGTACCTAAGTTGAAGTGACTGTTGCTTGCAGGCTTGTCATGTGTGGATCATAGATTCTTGTGCATCAAGACACATGACAACACATAAGCACCTACTGTTCGACTATGTAGATCATTATGCAGGTTCAGTCAACTTTGGGAATGAAATGAAAGGCTACGTTAGAGGATATGGTGTTATCAAGAACAACATGATTTCTATTTCAAAAGTTTTGTATGTGGAAGGATTGGCTTACAACTTATTCTCTATCAGTCAGTTTACCGAGAAGAAATGCAAAGTAGAGTTTGATGAAGATTATTGTTATATCAAAGATCAAAGTGGAGCACAGTTGATTAAAGCTGGAAGAATGGGATTACTATATGGTGTTCACTTTCCAACTCTGAAAGCTTCAAAACTAGTTTGTCTTATTTCTAAGACTTCAACAGAGGAAAGTTGGCTATGGCACCATAGGTTATCTCATCAACATTTCAGAGATCCGAATAAGCTCCGAACTCAGAATTTAGTTACTGGTTTACTAGAACTAAAATTGGAACAAGACCCACTTTATACAGCATGTGAAAAGGGCAAGATGAAAAAGAGTTCTCATAAGTTGAAAATGTTATCAAGTTGTACAAGATCTCTTGAGCTTATTCACATGGATCTCTGTGGGCCAATGAGAACACAGTCTATAAATGGTAAAAAGTATATCTTGGTGATGATTGACGAATATTCCCGATATACTTGGTTAGAGTTCTTAAGGCAAAAGTCGGAAGCTCTAGATCTGATTATCAAATTCATCAAAAGAATTCAAGTTCTTCTTCAAAGCCAAGTTCAACAGTTGAGAAGTGACAATGGAACTGAGTTCAAGAATGCAACTCTTCAGAGCTATCTTGATTCTGTTGGAATTTCACATAATTTTTCGGCTGTAATGACACCTCAACAGAATGGTGTTGTTAAAAGGAAGAATAGGACGTTGGTGGAAGTAACACGTACAATGCTTGCCTATTCTGATCTACTTCCGTTCCTATGGGCTGAAGCAGTAGCAACCGCGTGTTTCACACAAAACATAACCATTATTAATACGTGTTTTAATAAAACTTCTTATGAGATTATAAATGGTCGAAAACCCACTATTAAATTCTTTCGTGTGTTTGGCTGCAGGTGCTACGTGCTAAATGACAGAGAGAATTTGTCAAAGTTTTAACCGAAAGCTGATGAAGGAGTGTTTATTAGATATTCTCTTTGTTAGTTCCAAATCTTATGTTTGTTAAAGTGTTGAAAATACCCAAGTCCTATTTCAGAGGACTTCCAAAGATAGACCTCAGAGGGCATAAACTTCAGAGGACGAAGACATCAGAGATAGCAACTTTCAGCAGAAGACATCAGAGATGGCTTCATCAGAGGCTCTGAAGACAACGTCAGAGCTCTGAAGACATTCTCTCTGAAGATGGCGCTGAAGACTCCTGGAGTATCAGAACAGATAACCAATCACTTAGTTATAAGATTTACTTTATAGAGTAGGTTACTGTTCAAGCATGTATTGAGCTTACCTATTAGGTAAGACACTGTTCAAGCATGCTTCTATTTGTCAGAATAGTACACTGTTTACTTTATGGTCCTATAAATAGGACCATCACTCCTTTGACAAAAGTGTGCTTTTTGATATCTTGTATAAGAAGAATCAACTAAATATATCTTACGAAGATCTTGTTCTTTCTACTTGCTTTATATATGAACTGTGATATTTGAATCTGCTTTTGATATTAAACTATATTGCTTCCGCTGTTTATACTCTTGTTGTTTATATCATTATTGTTATAAGATTAAATCTGGGATCCAACAATTGGTATCAGAGCTTCCTTTGTTTTCTAAAACAAAGAAAGATCATATCTGCATACTCGGATAGATTTAATTCTTACTGATTCAAGCTTTTATTATCTGTGAATGTTTGTGTAAACCCTGGTTTATTAAACTTCATATGCTCCAGATTTAAAAGTAAATCACAGTTACATCATTTAATAGAAAGATCTTCATAGAAAAGCATCAGTTCTTCAAATCTTCATCCTTTCTTCACAAAAATGGCAAACTCAAGCATAAGTGCCATTTATACAGCCGGATCATTAACCAAACCTCCTACACTTCTAAGGGATGAATATCCTCAATGGAAGATAAGGATGGTAAATTTCTTAGAAGGCATGGACAGGGATCTGTTAAGATCAGTGAACGATGGACCTCACCAACCAATGGTGTTGGTACCAAGAGTTCCAGCAACAGCAGATACTGCTGAAATCCCTGCTTACTATGAAAAGAAAACCTCAAACTTTACGGATGAAGAAACTAACATGATGGATAATGATTCAAAAGCTGTTAGATTACTTATAATGGCCATTCCCAATGATATCTTCCAAGAACTTGATTCTTGCGTAACTGCAAAAGAGATATGGGATCAGTTGTTAAATCAACTTGAAGGAGTCCTACAAACTCAAAAGAACAGGAGAAATCTTTGTATCAATGAATATCATGATTTTCATGCATTACCCGAAGAAACCTTACATCAAACATACTCAAGGTTTAACATCCTCATCAACAAATGCAGAAAATTTGGGGTCATGAGAACAAAAGAAGAAAACAATGTTCTCTTTCTTAAAAGTCTAAATGAAGAATGGTCACAACTGTCAATGTCGATACAAGCCAATCAAAATCTTGAATCATGGTCATTAACTGACATTTATGGTACCTTGGTAGCACAGGAAAAAAAAGTTGTTAAACAAAAATCAAAAACCTCTTTAGGTGGTCCACTTGCACTCATGTCAAAACAGAAGGGTGTATCACAAGAATGCAGAAATGCAGAAAAAGACAATTGTTCAAAAAGGGAATCTAAAAGAAAATCCAAAAAGGTTCTGATGTCTGAAGAAGTTGAACACTCAGATTCTGACTCAGATGATGACATCAATGCCTTTGCCAAATCTCTTGCATTAATCACCCATCAATTTAACAAGAAATTTGGCAAGAAAGTCTTTGAAGGAAGAAGAGATGATGAAGAAAGAAGAGGAAATCCAGAAAGAAGATTTCAAAAAACTGAATATCAACAAGAGCCCAGATCTACTCTGCATAGTGATCAAAAGGGCGTTCATTTCACCAATCATGATTCTACTCAACAATCAAGATCTCAACAATCATTTCAGCCGAGGTATCCTCAACCTCAGAGGTACTTCAAGCCACAACCACAAGTACAAGTACAGAAGACAGAATCAGACACTGCTCTTCCATCAAACCAAAACGATGGAAGATGTTTTAGATGTGGAAAGCCAGGTCATTACTCCGCCAACTGCAAAGGTTGACTCATCAAGGATGGAGACTACTACAAAAACAAGTATAAGTACAATGTCAAAGAAAGAGTACTTGTAGCAGAGATGGAAGACTGGCTGTCAGACTCAACAAGCAATGGAGAGGAAGAACCCACCAATCTCTGCGGTATGGCGTTTACAGATGATCAAAGTGACGGATCATCAGAGGACTACTCTGAAAAGGTAAACTCTCCTTCCACCTCTGAAAGTGATCTTGAATTGGATGTTATTAAACTAACAGATGAATTTCAAATCCTAAAGCAAAAACTTGTTGAGGAAAAAGAAAAAGCAAAACAAATGACAAAAGATCTTAATTTTTACAAAAGGGAAAAAGATCTTCTTGAATCAGAAAAGAGAGATATTTTTGTTGAAAAATCTGATCTTGAAAAAGCTCAGAAACAAAAGGAAAAATCATTTTCAGAAAAATTCAAAGAACTTGAGAAAGTTTTAAAAGTTAAAGAAGAAGAAGTAAAAAAATCTGAGTATGAAAGACTCAATTCTGTTGCCTTAACCAATTTTTTCCAAAAAGAAAGAGAAATCTTACATCAATCTCTGGAAAGGAAAGAACTTCAAATCAAAAGTTATCTTGATGCTCAGGATGTTCATATAAAGATAAACTCTCAAATGGATACTCAAGGGCTTGGATTCAATGAATTGGATCCATTCACTGGATTGAAGAAAACTTCACTTTCTTCCACTTTCTGTAAAGGAAAGGTCCAGAGCCCTGACTGTCCACTGAACAATTTCAAAAGAATAAAAACCTCAGAGAGATCAAAAATAAGGGCTCTGAACTTTAAAAATGTAGCATACTCTGAAGTACAAAGCTTTCCAAATTCCATCTTAAAAAAGGAAAAGAAAACTTCAGAGGTATTTTTCACAAAACCTCAGAGCAATGATCCTAAAGAGATTTTTAAGTTTAATGCATTCATCAAAGATGAATCTGAGACATCTGAACAAAGTACCTCTGAAGCAAGTACTTCTGAAAATGAACCTCAGAGTTCACTTAATCCAGATGCCCCTCTGTATTCACCAATCTTTGATGAATGCATCAGAACTACATTTGCGGATGACATCAAGAAAATAAATCAAGAAAACATCATAACTGATTTAGAGAAGAAAGAAAGCATGAAAAGAATCATCAAAGTCTCCAGACCTAAGAAAATTGAGAAACCATCAAAGGTAGTTGTCTCTGGTAAGACTGAACGAGACTTTCTTGACTCTGATTCTGAATCTGATCCAGAGGTAGATGAACAGATTTTCTACAAACTAGATAAAGTAATTCATAAAAAGATAGATACCGTTGGTTCTGGAATTTTGAACATTCCTATTTCTGTTTTAAAAATTAAACCCAGAATACCAATATGTCCTGACTTTGCAGAAATGTGTCTTCAAGCAAAAACTTCTCTGGAACTTGAAAAAGAATTACAAGAAAAGGCAAAGAATAAAACTATCACTTCTCAACTCTATACTTATAAACCAATCAAGTTTACTCCTGGACAAAAAGGAAAATGGCAAGAAATTAACCATTCTGATCCTGTTTGTGCAGTGAGCAACAAAGAGAAGAGGATGTTTCTGAACAAGAGAAGGCAACTTGAAAAGAAGGCTGTCTCTCAAGCTAAAAGAAAAGCAGTAGTTAGGAATACTTGTAATATTCCTAGTACTAATTCAAAAAGGAATCATAATGTACCGAATGCATTTAATGAAATGAAATCCTTTGCTTCTACTACTTCTTGTTCTGTAAAGTGCAATTGCATCCAACTCTTGATGAAACAAAAAAAATCACTTCAAAGGTTCTCACTGTTTTCTTAATCAATCTCTGAATAAAAATTCAGAGACAACGCCTCAAAAGAAAAAGGACAATTCTGCCAAAACATCAAAAGATAAGAAGGCAAAATTTCAAAACGATAATCAGAAGTCTAACAAAATAGGACCCATAATGAGATGGGTACCTAAGAAAATCTAATTTGTCTTGCAGAAACAGTCAATGCCGATCTGGTACTTAGATTCTGGGTGTTCAAGGCATATGACTGGAGATAAAAAGTTACTATCCTCCTTCAAAGCTAAATCTGGAGGAGCAGTAACTTTTGGAGACAATATGCAAGGATAAATTAAGGGTTATGGTGAGCTTACAAGAGGTAATGTTTCAGTATCCAAGGTTGCTTATGTTGATGGGTTAAAGCATAACTTGATCAGCATAAGTCAACTTTGTGACCATGGTTTTGATGTGAAATTTCAAGAAAAACATTGTTCACTACTTCACTCAAAAACAGGTCAAGAAATGCTCAGAGTTGACGGAAAGGGAAATTTATACAGAATGAATTTTTCCAAACACATAAAAACTGACTCAGAGAAACTCTGTCTAGTATCTCTGAACAGTGAAGATGTTTGGCTCTGGCATAAAAAGTTCTCACATCTGAATTTTTCTTCACTTGATAAATTGGTCAAACTAAATCTGGTTAAGGGATTGCCATCTCTGAAGTTTAACAAAGATCATCTTTGTTCTGCTTGTGAAACGGGAAAAATGAAAAGATCTTCCCACAAGACCAAAAGTGATAATAATTGTCCAAAACCTCTGCATATGCTTCATGTGGACCTCTGTGGTCCTATCTCTGTACAGAGATTGTCAGGTAAAAAGTATATCCTCGTTTTGATTGACGAATACTCTAGATATACTTGGATAGAATTCATCAGAGCCAAGTCTGATGTCCCTGATATTTTAATAAGATTGTTAAAAAGATTGCAGGTTCTGTTTGATACCAAAGTTCAGAAACTGAGAAGTGATAATGGAACAGAGTTCAGAAATGCAAAAATCAACTCATATCTTTCAGAGGAAGGCATAACTCCGAACTTTTCTGCAGCTAGAACACCTCAACAAAATAGTGTTGTTGAAAGGAAAAACAGAACACTGGTTGAAGCTGCAAGAACTATGCTTGCAGGATCAAAACTTCCCACAAACTTTTGGGCAGAGGCAGTGGCAACAGCCTGTTTCATGCAAAACAGAGCTACAATTGTCAAAAGATTCAAGAAAACATCTTATGAACTCATTAACAACAGGAAACCTAATGTTAAATATTTCCATGTTTTTGGATGCAGATGTTATATTCTAAATGATAGAGAGTCTCTTGGAAAGTTTGACAAGAAAGCAGATGAAGGCAAATTCATTGGCTATTCATTAGTCTCAAAAGCTTTCAGAGTGTTCAATCAAAGAACCAGAACAATCCAAGAAAATATCAATGTGTCTTTTGATGATGACAAAAGTCTGGCCAGCAAAGATATCAATCAAATTGCCAAAAATATCTTTGAGTCATCAAAGATAAGAGAATCCGAACTCAACAAAATTTTCGAAGACTTCTTTGATGATGAAAACTCAGAGTTTCTTTTCAGAGATATTCATAGAGCAACTTCAGAGGAACCACAAACGTCAGGTACAAATCTCTCTGGTCCCTCTGAAGTTACAACTTCTGCTTCCTTGAATGCAGGTCCAAGAACTAAATCAATTTCAGAGCCTCCGGAATCAACTTCAGAGCCTCTGGAATCAACATCAGAGCCTCTGCTCAGCACAACAGAGATGTCTCCAACTGTCATCTCTGAAGCTCAAACTCCACCTCATGTTCATGCTCCGCTCACAAGATGGACAAAGGATCATCCCCATGATCAGATCATTGGATCACCTTCAGAGGGTGTCAAAACCAGATCAGCCACAATCAATGAATGCTTTTTTGTAAAGTTTTTAAGCATCATTGAACCAAAGAAGGTAAATGAAGCTCTTGAAGATCCTCATTGGATCTCTGCAATGCAGAATGAGCTTCAAGAGTTTGAAAGAAACAAAGTCTGGACCTTAGTTCCCCTTCCTAAAGGAAAATTTGCAATTGGAACTAAATGGGTCTTCAGAAATAAAAAGGATGAGGATGGCATTATAATCAGAAACAAAGCTAGGTTGGTTGCTAAGGGATATTGCCAAGAAGAGGGAATTGATTATGATGAAACCTTTGCACCTGTGGCTAGGCTAGAAGCAATTAGAATCTTCTTAGCCTATGCTGCACACAAAGGGTTCAAAGTATATCAAATGGATGTTAAATCTGCTTTTCTGAATGGTAAATTAAATGAAGAGGTTTCTATCCAGCAACCACCTGGTTTTGAGAATACAGAGTTTCCAAACCATGTTTATTATCTTGATAAAGCTCTATATGGACTTAAACAAGCTCCAAGAGCATGGTATGCTACTCTATCCACATTTCTGATAAATAATGGTTTTGAAAAAGGTACAATAGATACAACCTTGTTCATAAAAAGGTACAAAAATGAGATGCTCTTAGTACAGATATATGTTGATGACATTATATTTGGCTCTACAAATCAAAAGTATTGTGATAAGTTTTCAGAGTTGATGAAGAGTAAATTTGAGATGAGTCTTATGGGAGAATTAACATTCTTTCTAGGCTTACAAGTAAAGCAAACATCAGAGGGTACTTTTATAACTCAATCTAAGTATGTCTCTGACATTTTGAAAAAATACAGACTCAATGATTCAACCTCTATGAAAACCCCTATTGCCACAGGAGTCAAGCTTGACTCTGATCTTTCGGGAAAATCTGTAGATGTCAAAACCTACAAAGGCATGATAGGTTCACTATTATACTTAACTGCAAGTAGGCCTGACATAATGTTTGCAACATGTCTTTGTGCTAGATATCAAGCAAATCCAAAAGAACCTCATTTATCTGCTGTCAAAAGAATTTTCAGATACCTGAGAGGGTCACCCTCATTAGGCCTCTGGTATCCAAAACTTTCTAGTTTTGATTTAACAGCTTACACTGATGCAGATCATGCAGGATGCAAGCTTGACATAAAAAGTACCTCTGGGTGCTGTCAATTATTGGGAAATAAGCTGGTAAGTTGGACATCCAAGAAGCAAAACTGTGTTTCAACTTCCACAGCAGAGGCAGAATATGTTGTTGCTGCTAGTTGTTGCTCTCAAGTCACATGGATGCAAAGTCCGCTCCAAGACTATGGCTTACAATATGACAGAATTCCAATTCTGTGTGATTCAAAAAGTGCCATAGCCATCTCTGCCAATCCAGTACAGCACTCCAAAACAAAGCACATTGATGTAAGGTAACACTTTCTGAAAGATCATGTTGAAAAGGGAACAATAGAGATGTATTTTGTACCAACTGATCTTCAACTTGCTGATATTTTCACAAAAGCTTTAGATGAACGAAGGTTCAATTTCTTAATTAGCAAGTTGGGTATGTTGAACATGTATGCCTAACACAGGAAAACAACAGAGTCTCCGATTCATTCATCAGAGCCTCTGGACTTTTTTCACAAATGGTAAAAATCATTCTTTTGTATCTCCAAGCATGTGTCAAGGGGGAGAAGATAAAGACTTCATTCTTTGGTCAAGGGGGAGACAAAGAACCTTTCATCTTTCAAGGGGGAGAAAGTGAGCTTCTCTGATACTCATATCAGAGACTCTGATCTTGTCTCTGATATTTATATCAGAGCCTCTGATCTTGTCTCTAATATTTATATCAGAGCCTCTGATCTTGACTTTGATATCTATATCAAAGCCTCTGATCTTTTCTCATTAAACGAATATTCCAGGAAATTCGTTTAATAATAAATCTTTTTGATAACCATTCGTTTCTTTTCAAAAACCCAAACTGGCGGTTTTCTGACACCAAGCGGCTCTCCCCTACACACCTCAACGTGTCACCTATTAATTAGGGGATGATGGAACGTCCTTTCTGACATTGGAACTCTCAATCACCGTTTCCATAACCTCTCCCTCTACCTTTCTTTTTCTGTCCATAAAAACCCTTTTTCTCTTCTCATTATTCTTTACGCTCTCAGAATCCAAAATCTCAAATCTCTCTTTCTAAGCTCTCATCTTTCTCAAAAACCTGCAACAATGGCGACTCATTCCCAAACCTCAGATAACTCCAGCAAACTTGTTCCAAGCTTGAATATGGCACAGTTCGATGTTCCAGTAAAAGGTAACAACTACTTTCTAGACGTCACCCCAACCAAATACGATGAGCAGTTTCGCCCAATCCTCGACTTTTTGACCAACTGCGAACTCAACGATGTCCTCACCAAACATGCCTCAGATATTCCTCTACGCTTTGTCCAACAATGGTGGTATTCAAGTGAATACGATGATGAAAAGGAAGGACTGGTTGGGTACATTGACCTAGGTGAACAAAGCATGAACATAAGAATCACCCCACAAACCCTAACTCGCCGATTCAACCTGCTCACAAAAACTGATCTTCAAATAGAAACCTTTGAGAAACCACCAACTCAAGAAGTTCTTCTTCAGTTCCTCCACCACTTAGGCTACAACAGGGAGATCACACGCCTAAGTCAATTCAGACGTCAGTACCTGCCTCCCAAGTGGAACTTTATGTTTAGTGTTCTCAACCGAATAATTACCTGCAAGATTGGAAGCCAGGATCAGATCCATCCAGTAATTCTAGCCATAATGTATGCTCTCTTCTTCAACAGAAGCATAAATATGGCTCACATTCTCTTATGTGAGATGCTGACGGTGGTGGACAAGAAGAACAAAGACTTGGCCAAAGGAAAACAACCAATTTCGGTTCTGTTTCCCAGATTCATCTCTGTGGTCATTCAACGAGCAATGGAGAAATTCTCCATCACTGAGGAAGGCCCAAGGACCCCTCTGTTTATGATGAACTCATTCAAAGCTACAGAGGTTCCTCCTTTTCTAAATGACCGACGTTTCCCACACACCATGATTGAGATAATTCCTGCTGACTCTACTACCCACCTCCTACTTAGTTGTGTTGCCCATTCATCAGAACCGATGATGGGATCCCCAACACACTTAGGTTCTGAGCCTGAGCCTGAATCAGAGAGTGATATATCTGATACTGCTCAAAACGTTAACAGAGAGCAACCAGAGGGTGGCTCTGAGAGAGTAAGGAAGAGAAAACAAGAGAACCCTCCCTCTGACGAAGAGAATAACTCTGTCAGAGCAGAGGAAGGTGAGGAAGAGAGAATTCCAGAGGGTGAGTTTCTAAGCTTAGAATCTGAGGGCGGTGAGGTAGAAAAATATGTCCTTGTTGGCATACATGAGAGATTCCAAAGCCCAAATCCCCGTGCAAACACATTTACTGTCCAAGGTGGTCCAGCATCAGTGGACATTGAAACAGAGGTGCACACCTCGAACCCTTCCCATCCTAGCCGCTCAGAGGCATCTACTTCTGCCTCTGAAGCACGCACCAAAGGGGAAACCTATGATACGACTAAGTCCTCCCAACAGGACTTAGACCAAGATAAAAATACTCATTCACCCCAAAGTATGTCACCTCCACACACACATGATGCCTTTGTGGCTCATAAAAAGTTAGACCGTCCCTTAGATCAGAAGAGACCTACGATCTCTCGTAAGGATTGCCTGTCAGAAAAAGAATGGCATGACCTTCTTGCACATGGACTCCTTAGCCTGGACATCAAGGTTTCCACCCACATTCGTTTCTCATCATCAGATTCTGACTTTGATGATCAGAGACCAATCGGAACCATTATAGGGAAATCCTTAAAAAAGGGTCCCCAAGGATTAATGGGAAGTCCTTCCGGAGTCAATATCAAGCCAACTCCGAAAGAAGGCCCCTCTGAACTCGAGGGAAACTTAGAATCATGTGTTGATCCTAAGGTCACCCCCTCTGATTACGTTACCAAAGAGAAGTTCAGAATCTTTGGTGATGAAATCAGAGAATCTCTGAAGGAGATTAAACTTCAAATGGAGAAGACCTCAGATGCCTCTGCCTCTAACTCTGAAGTTGCAAAGCTCACTTCAGAGGTCTCTGAGCTGCGCACGACCATTATCTCTCAGAATGCTAAAATGGATGCTCTAGAAAGCCTGGTCATCAAAAATGACTCGGTTTTATCCAGAGAAATTCAGAACTCCACAACAGAGATTCTCAAGATGATTCCAACTCCTTCTGCCCCAACTCCAACACAAGCAGACTTCTCTCAATTCAAAAAGGAAGTCTTGCAGTCTTTGGCAGAAGTGATTGCAAAGATCCCTACCTCCTCTGTTGCTGCTCCTGCTACCTCTGAATTCATTACAAAGGCTGACCTCCACAACTTCTCCAAGAAGATCACCAACAATGTAATGAATATCTCCAGCAAGTTCGTCTCCAAAGCCAATCAGCAAAACAAAAGGATTGAAGACCTTCTGAAGGATGTGAAATCTTCAGAGGGATCATTGAAGAGGAAGGAACCAGAGGTCGCATGCTCTGAGGAGGCCCGGAAGAAAGCCAGGTATGAAGACTCTGATAACCATGATGACCAACCTCAGGGGTCATCCGATCTTCATAAGGGGGAGAAGACTCCTACGCCAAAAACTGTTGAAACACAAAAGGAGTCCACTCCCTCTGCAAGAAACCAAAGCAAGGAAAAAGGAACAGAGAGACGTTCAACCTCAACTTCTTCTGAAGATAACCAGACCACTCTAAAGTCTCCAGTACCTATTATCTTTCTAGCACCATCTACTTCGAGTGCTCCAATAGTTCCAATAATAGCTGCAACTCCAGAAACTATTGGAGCTCTGGAAGAAGATGAAGACGAACAGCTAGTAGACTTCTCTACATCAGAAGATGCATTCTCATCACCAGAAAGACCAACTTATGTGATGAGAGATGCTTACGAATCAGAGGCTGAAAGAGCAGAACCAGAATCTGAAAAAGAAGAAAAATCAGATTCTGGAAAAGAAGTTGCTGAAGAACAGATTGAAGTAATTGATGTTGAAGAGTATGTATTCAAGAATGCTCAACCACATCATACTTCAACAGCAACAGAGCTGAGGGAATCACTAGAGATAGATGGCTACATCTCTGAACCCACAACAGAAGATCCTCCACAGACGAAGGAACCAGAAACCATGGTTGCTGACGAACAGGCTCCTTCAGAGAATCCTATTCAGAAGGCAAGCATCAGTCTACCAGCCAAAGTGTTCAATAAACCTCCTACATTCCTTGAATCAAATCCCGAAGCTTCCATAGAAGACCACATCAGATACATCTACTGTGAGTTCAATATGGCAGACACTCTAGTCATTCCTCTGAATCCAAGGATCAGAGAGGATATGCCGGACTATGAGCGAAGATTTGTCAGAGATAAAACCAGACCAAGAGCACAGGTCCTCTTTGATGATCCAATCATCAAAATCAACAAAATCTCAGAGAAGACCTTTGCTTATAACAAGATCATCTATAGGCACTATGTGGTAACTCGATCTGATCAGAAGATTTACGAGTTCAATGATAATGATCTCGTAAATCTAAATCCATATGATTTACCACATTTATATGCCTATTGCTCTGCCAGATATGATCATGGAAGAAGGGAAATCAGGATGGGCATGGTTGAAGTCAGACGGGCAATGGAGGCCTATGTCAAACACAGAGCAAAACGTGACTTCCAAATTGCTCTGAACCTAGGGGAAGAAAAGTTGGAGGCAACTGAACCTGTGGAGTCGTTCGATAAACTTGAGGAACAGAAGACTGGATTAATCGTTGCAGAACCTCTGGGTTTCGTCTACAGAGTAAACCAAGTAAAGAAGATCTTTCTAGCTTCGGAAGTTTCGAAGTACTCTGATGAAACCTTGAGAGGTATAAAGAAAATGATCCATGTGAAGGAAGAAAGGCACAGAGCAGATTTAGTGCAAAGCTTGACTTAGAGATTGACTCGATGATCAACTTCAGAGCTCTGATCATGAAATTCCATGAAATCTGTTCAAGTGACAAATTTTAGTTTGTTTCTTTATTTTTGAATATTACTTTCTCTGTATTAAACTTCCAAATGTTTAAGAAGTAATATTTAAGAGGATGTTTTTCTCCTCTACGCTTTCTAGTTTAAATCTTCTATTCTCTGCTATTATTGTATCTTTTATTTTCAACACTTAGGGGGAGATTGTTAGTTCCAAATCTTATGTTTGTTAAAGTGTTGAAAATACCCAAGTCCTATTTCAGAGGACTTCCAAAGATAGACCTCAGAGGGCATAAACTTCAGAGGACGAAGACATCAGAGATAGCAACTTTCAGCAGAAGACATCAGAGATGGCTTCATCAGAGGCTCTGAAGACAACGTCAGAGCTCTGAAGACATTCTCTCTGAAGATGGCGCTGAAGACTCCTGAATTATTAGAACAGATAACCAATCACTTAGTGATAAGATTTACTTTATAGAGTAGGTTACTGTTCAAGCATGTATTGAGCTTACCTATTAGGTAAGACACTGTTCAAGCATGCTTCTATTTGTCAGAATAGTACACTGTTTACTTTATGGTCCTATAAATAGGACCATCACTCCTTTGACAAAAGTGTGCTTTTTGATATCTTGTATAAGAAGAATCAACTGAATATATCTTACGAAGATCTTGTTCTTTCTACTTGCTTTATATATGAACTGTGATATTTGAATCTGCTTTTGATATTAAACTATATTGCTTCCGCTGTTTATACTCTTGTTGTTTATATCATTATTGTTATAAGATTAAATCTGGGATCCAACACTCTTCAATCCAAAGCATACAGAGTATACAATACCAGAACAAATAATGTGATTGAAAGCATCAACATATCGTTTGACGAATCTTCAACAAGGACTTCTGAACATTCCAGTTCAGAACTCGCACCTAGCGACATAACTTCTACATCAAAAAGTGTAGAACATGAGATAAAACAGCCTAAGGATTCTAAATCTCAAACCTTAACTGAATCAAATCTTGATTTGTTATTCTTTGATGCTTTTAATGATACAACTGCAGATGATAACAATCAAGACAAATCAATGAACATTATCACACCTACCACAAGTGCAGACATATCTGGACCGTCTGAAGGAGTTGGTGAAGCTTCTGCTAGTCAAGAATAAGTTGTTTCTGGAAGTGCTACACCAGAAAGCTCATTTGGTCCAGTCTCACCGTTAGTTGAACCAGCATGAACATCAGCTGTTTCTGGAGATATTCTATCATAAACACAACCTGAAGACGCAATTCCATCAACTAGTGCAAACAGTCCAGAAGCAAATGAAACTGTCTTACCTGCGGTACAAGATGAGTATGATGAAACAAATAATCAGACTGATATTGATCATCTACCAATCACACATAGATGGACAAAGGCACACCCTATAACAAATATCATTGGTGA
Source organism: Arctium minus (assembly GCA_954870635.1). Taxonomy (NCBI): domain Eukaryota; kingdom Viridiplantae; phylum Streptophyta; class Magnoliopsida; order Asterales; family Asteraceae; genus Arctium; species Arctium minus. The sequence continues at coordinate 103,173,684 of OX941084.1, read as the reverse complement.
TCTGAATGCAAAAGTGTCTACCAGGTCTACATCTGCGAATTATTGCATGTTCGTAAACTTTTTAAGCAACATCGAACCTAAAAAGCTGTATGAAGTACTGAAAGATCCGGACTGGATTAATGCAATGCAAGACGAGCTGAATGAATTCAAACAAAAAGAAGTGTGGAGGTTGGTACCAAGACCCAAGGATAAAACCATTTTCGGAACTAAATGGGGTTTTCGGAACAAGAATGACGAGGCAGGTATAATTGTCAGAAATAAGGCACGGTTGGTTGCTAAAGGCTACAATCAGCAAGAAGGCATCGATTTTGATGAGACCTATGCACCCGTTTCCAGGATCGAAGCAATAAGGATTTTTATTGCATATGCCACTCACAAAAATATCAAAGTGTACCAGATGAATGTTAAATCAGCATTCCTGAACAGTATCCTACATGAATAGGTGTATGTTAGTCAACCAGAAGGCTTCATTGATCCAAAGTATCCAGATCATGTGTATGTGCTTGATAAAGCTCTCTATGGATTGAAAAAAGCATCGCGCGCATGGTATGAGACTTTAACTGTTTACCTTTTCGAGTCTGGATTCCGAAAAGGTACTATCGACACCACTTTTTTTTTGAAAAAGAAAGATGAGGATTTGATTCTTGTGCAAATTTACGTAGACGATATTATTTTTGGCTCTACGAATCCTAAACGTTGTGATGAATTTCAAGACATCATGAAGAGTAGGTTTCAGATGTCAATGATGGTTGAGTTGAATTTTTTCTTAGGTTTACAAGTTAAACAAACCCCGGAAGGGATTTTCATTAACCAGTCAAAATATATTAAAGATATGCTAAAGAAATTTAATATGACTGATTCAACACCCATGAAGACTCCCATGCAATCTAGAAGTTTGTTGGATGCCGATATCTCAGGAAAATCAGTAGATTAACGAACCTACAGAAGCATGATAGGATCTCATTTTTATTTGACATCAAGTAGACCAGATATAATGTTTGCTACTTGCTTTTGTGCTCGTTATCAAGCAAATCCGAAGGAATCCCATCTCCTTGCTATTATACGAATCTTACGATACCTTAAAGGCACACCAAATTTGGGGCTTTGGTATCCGAAAGGTTCTAGGTTTGAACTAATTGTCTACATAGACACAGATCATCCAGGAAATAAGTTGGAAAAAAAAAAGCACGTCTGGAGCCTGTCAGTTTTTGGGAGAAAAGCTAGTCAGTTGGTCTTCGAAGGAGCAGAATTGTGTATCAACTTCTACGGCTGAAGCAGAATATGTAGCGGTTGCTAGTTGTTGTTCCCAAGTGTTGTGGATGAAGACACAACTTCAAGACTACAGATATAAGTTGAACAAAGTTCCCATTTACGGCGATTCTAAAAGTGCAATAGCAATCACGGCAAATCCGGTGCAGCATTCCAAGACCAAACACATAGATATCATTTTATCAAGGATCATGTAGAAAAAGGTAATATTGAAATGAATTTTGTTTCAAATGACTTTGAGGTTGCTGATCTATTCACAAAACCTCTTGATGAAAAGAGATTTAATTTCTTAGTCAGCAAACTCGAAATGTTGAATCTGAATGCATGACAATATTTTCCTATCTTGATTTGAGGGGGAGTATGTTTTTGTTGTGTTTGTGTGAGTATTTTTGGTTGGATATTATTTTCTAATTCTGATACAAATAACCAATGTGGACTCATGTTCAATGAGGACCAAGTTCATCATCTGTTTTGTAGGTCTACAGTTTCATGAAATATTGCTAAATCAATAGCCTGGACATTGACTTCTGATCAACTTAGATCAGGACTCGTACTTCAGTATGATGAGTTGAATGCATTACTCTAGGGGGAGTATACAAATATGTGCACACTTCAAGGGGGAGTAACAGATAAAGTCTGTAAGTGTGTGAGTGTGTGTGTGTGTTCAAAAGTTTTAAAATCTGGAAAAAAATTCGAGTGAGAGATGTTATTTTTGAGCTTTAAAAGTGATTTTGTGCAAAGTTGCCATTTTTGGAAAGTCAAAAAGTCAAATTTTCCATTTTTGGAATTTTGCAAATTTTTTTAAGTATATAACTCGCAAGATGTGCTCTGCGACAAGTCACTTGATGCAGTTTTTGGTCTGTGACAAGTAGCTTGACGCAAGCCACTGTCTGCGAATTCTAACTTGACGCAAGCAATGGTCTGCGACAAGCTACTTAACGCAAACCAAAGCCTGCGACAAGTGAAGAACTCGTATGCTTCGACTTGCGACTTCTATGAACTCGTATCCTATGCTTTGCGACTTCAATTCCTTGCACAACTTGACGCAAATCGAACCTTGCGACAAGTTCACACACAACTTGTCATTGTTTGCGACAAGTTCTCATTCTTAGTGGTTTGCGACAAGTGGAAGGTCCTATCAAATCGTGCCACGTGTCAACCCTACTCTTGAGTATAAATACATGTTTGTCCTCCATTAAACCCACTTGTCTTAGATCCTTCGAATTTATCACTTAGATTTCTCTCTCTAAGAACTCGCGAGTTCTTGACTTTCTTACGACTTCTCTGATTTTGAACTTCTTGTGTTTGATTCAGTGTAAGTTTCTTATTGTTTCATTGTTCTATATTGTCTTGTATCTTGTTTTTGTATGTTTGATTCTTGTTTACAGGTTTCCATGTTCATCAATTTAGGGGTTTGTATGTCACTGTTCGATTCTTAAACCCATTTTGAACCGAACTCATGAACTTGAACATTTGGACTGAAATTTGGTGTTCAATTCCCAAATATAACTTGTAAATCTTGTTAGGACTTTGAAATCGATCATATTGGTACATATATTGAACTGAAAATCATTAACCTTGACTTTGGATTTTGATAATGGACTCTTGGACTGTTCGATAATGTTATGGACTGATTTGGACTTAATCGATGAGTAACAGGGACTATTAATCGAAATTAATGAACAAATCTTGTTCACGATGCTTAATCGAACACCATTGAACAAAGATAATCAATTTCAAGAGGTTCCAATGTGATTTTGATTTTTGAAATTTCAAAGTAAACAAGTTTGAACTATGCGAGTTCTTGGGGATGAATATTAAGTTTTAAGACAAGTTTCAGGTGTAATGAGTTCTGTGAATTCTTTGAATGTCAATTTTTTTTTAAGTCTTGTTGCACTTGTACTCTGCGACAAGTTGTCCAATTCTTCTTGTTTGCGACAAGTACTTTGTTTCAGTACTTCATGACAAGTTTTCTAATCCTTTGGTCTAAGACTTCTGAACTTAGAAAATTTTTCAAAAATGTTTTTTTCTGAAAAATAAAGTTTTGGGATTTTACTGACAAAATTGGATTTTTATCCAATATTTTCAAACTTTTCAGGTTTTCAAATGGCAAGTGAGAACTCAGCTAGTCCGTTGTCCAAATGGATGAGAATGATGTGAATGTCTCAAAAGAAACATCTATGCCATCATCAAGATCACATTTCCAATTTGTTGTTGGTGAAAATCCAGATCTTGCACTGATTCATCCATCAGATTACCTTTTACTATATCCAAACAACCATCATGTGGATTTTGATCATCTCAACATTGATCCATTAGTGTTGGACATCTTCAGAGGACATCCACTTTACTAAGCACTAACTGCTACTGCTATTGTACCTCTGATTCACCTTCAACAAGCTTGGAAGACTATCTCTTTTGTGAACGACAGCAACATCAAAAACAGGCACTTTGAAATCAGGATTGATCACTTTACATCAATTCTGAATTATCAAAGACTGAGGCTTATTCTTGATCTTTCGGAGAAAAATTCAAGAGAAGGCAAAACCACTTTTGATCCATCTCCAATTGATTATGAAGTATTTGAAGGCATTCGAGCCTTAGGATATGTTGGTGACCTCACCAAGATCAGTCAATTCAAGAAGACAAATTTGCCACCTTTCTGGTATCATATGTTCTTTATCATCAACCGGTGTTTCACAGCAAAGCACACCGGGATTGACAACACCAGTATGCACATGCTTAGACTGTTTCATGTCATTGTGTATGATCTGTACGTCGATTATTCTATAGCATTCTGGACAGAGCTGTACAAGAGAGTTCAAACTAAGAGAACAAAAAAGAAGCCTATCTTTGTTCCATACCCAAGGTTTCTGCAACTTATTATCCAGAGCATGATCAGATCAAACAGAGATATTCCATAGAGAAACAATCATGAGGTAGGACCTGAATTTGTAATGAGGTATCTATAGAAGCAAAAGCAGACATTCAACTACTCTATACCGATTCCAGAAGCACTACTTGCTTACGCTAATCCGAACTCATAGAGTGTCAAATCTTATAGAGAGTCTATGAGACAAACAGAACCGGTTTCCCCTACCCCAGGCTCACATCTTAGGAGAGTGGAGTCAGTGAGGTTTCAAGTTACCATGGGGGTAATTGAATGGGGAGAGCAGAGGGAAAATTCTGAGAGGGGAACTGGAGTGGTTTAGTCTTCTCGACTGGAGGTTGTGGAATCCCAGACTGTCATTGCCACACATCAAGTGGGTTTCACATCTCAACCCGAGCAGGCTATCTTACATCAATTGAGCCCTCAGGAAGAGAACGCCGAGGAAGGTCAGAACTCTGAAACCGAATCGGATCATGCGACAAGTTCTAATGAAAGTATACCATCTATTACACCTGGTACAGATGAAGAAAGAGATGCAGGAAATGATCAAGGAAATGATGATGATAACAACATGGGTCATAGTTTCGGATTTCTCAATGATGATCCAATGGATATTGATGCTGACACCATTATTCTGAATGTGGTTGGCGATATAAGGATAAGTGAGGGAGACTTAGTCGAAAATTCAGATAATGTGAGGTTGAGAGTAAGGGACGAAGAAGAATATGGACAGCGAGTGTGTAACATAACCTACCAATCCAAAAGGGCAGCCTCATCTGCTACCTCGCTGCATGTGTTACGAGCAGGTATTGAAGAAGACGGTTGTCGTCCACTAACGCAATTGCACACCCAAGCCATCCATTCTATTACCTCACAACAGGTGATAGTCTCACAAAAGCACGGGGATTTAGCACAAAATCTACCTGGTTCTCACTCGGAGACCACATGTATTGAAAACAGAGAACAGGAGCCCCAATTATCAACTCCTTTTACTAAACTATTGAGTCTAGAGCCTATTGTTACATCTATTTCAATTCCTAGAACACATATACAAACTGCTACAATCGGAAGTCTTCGTGACCCGATCGGAACATCCATAGTAGATTCACATTTTGGACTACTAGGATTGGATGGAAGTTCTATCATTGCTAATATTCCGCCAGCTTTGAACACAGGCCACACAGTTGCTTTGTCAACTGCTGTGAGAACGAAGAGCTTAAGTAGCCCCGGAGTTACTATCCCAGACTTTGTGTCGAAGGAATTTCTCAACGGCGCCTTAAAGGCTGTTGAAAATCGTTTGTTCGAAAGATTTCAGAAGGAGCTTAGAGAAGTAAAAAGATTGCTGAAAGGCAAAGATCCGATTATCGAAGAACCACAACCACCTCCACCTCCACCAGTTCAGCCTGTAGATATGTCAGTGGAGGATCTGAAGTCATTACTCTATGCTAAGTTACTTTTACAAGCACTGGTAGACCAATCTGACGCATATTTAATTGGTTTACTGAGGTCTCAGCAAACCCAGCCAACTATTCCTCAAGTTCCGGAAGGTGTTGTGATTGTATCTGAATTCAATGCGTTCAAAGATGATATGGTTAAGTCTATCCAGGAGCTCACTAAAGTTGTTCAGTCTACATGTAAATCTCAAGCAGTTACAAGAAAAATATATGATCCTGATTCTGATCAAGATCATGAGGGGGAGATGAGTAAACGACAGAAAACTGCTGGAGATTCTGAGGCAAATGTTCAGTCTGTAAATGTAGAAGAAGAGGAAAATGTTCAACATCAGGAAGACAGAAAGAATGAACTAAATGATCAAGGTGAATGTATAGATCTTGTTTTGTATGTGAATCCAGAGGTAGAACCAAGGGTTGCAAAGCTAAGGTTGCTATAAGAGCTGAAATATTGTTGATCACAGGAATGAATGAGATTGATGTGATAGATTTGTCATCAGATGATGAAGAGGAATCAGATGAAAAATATCATAAGTTATGGAAGGTCAAAGAAGAAGAGAAAGAGAACTTAATGAACTCTGATGATGACGGAGATTACATTCCTGATGATGAAGCTAATGTTCTAGATACCTTGCTGGAAACTCTTGAGGACATTCAACTAAGTCCTGTTCACAATGAAGTTTCTGAGCCTTCAAATGATGTTCCAGTCATCCCAACCTTTAAAGAATTCAACTTCCCTAATGTTTTCGATATTCCTTCAAGTTATTCAAGTCCGATAAAGCATCCGAGTCCTATTCAAAATGTTCCAAGCCTTGTTATTCAAAATGTTCCAAGCCCTGTTATGCAAGATGTTCAAAATGAACCACCTGAGGATAAAAGTGTTCATGTGCCTATCATTCCAAATGAAAGTGAAGCAGGTCCTTCAAATGCCCTAGAAGCACCACTTGTTCCTTCAGAAGCTGAAATCAGACATATGAGGCATGCGTTTAGAGTTGCTTTTTCTGGAAAAACAGATGAAGAGAATATTTGTTCATAGGATCAAACCTATGGATAAAAACAAGGTGTTGGGAGTATCAAATCAGTCTAAAGAATATCAGGAAGAATATGCCAATATGATTAACTGGTTAAGACAGACCGAGCGAGTTGTAAAGAACAAGTCTGGAATTGTCACTGACAAGGAGGTCAGAATGAAGAAGTTTATGCATATTTGGTTTCCTGATTTCTATGTGCAAAGAAGAGATCTAAGCGAATGCAGGTTTACGGAAGCTGGTTTTTGTTTTCTGAATGTTGATGACCTTGAGTACATGTATCATCATTTCAGAAACATGGTTATCAGGAAGGAAAACATTGTATTTGCCATGGAAGCTATTAAGAGGTTCATGAGGAGACACATCTTTCACACGTACTGTTATTATTTCTAGTAGGCATTGAGACCAATCAGAAGAAGGTCAACATGATCAAGCCAAATTTGACTATGTCTGATATTGATAACTATGATCTATTCACTGTGCTTGAAGAACCTGAGTTGGGTGTAGTCTACAAAAATGGAGAAAATGAGAAGAAGTTATTTAGAGTGTCTGAAATAGCAAAGTTTTCTGATGGAACTCTTAAGGTGATTAGACTACAGCTCAATGACAGGTATAAAGAAAGTGAAAAACAGAGACAGCAAGGTGAAGAGCACTTGTGTTAAGTCTAATTTTGTAGTAATCATTGTATTTATTTTATAGCTTTTACTGCTTTCTGTAGTGTAATATGTTTTGTAAAGGCTTGGGGTATTTAAGTCCCCTTATAGCCTTTGTGTTGTAACTTTGGACACGCACAATTCAATACATCTGAAAGTTTGCACTTCATTACTTTCTCTCTCTAAGAATCAGTGATCTTGGAACTCTCAATTGGTATCAGAGCAATCTGAATCTTGATAGGATTGAGAGATTAGTGTTTTAGTTTCTGGATTTGTGAATTGAAGCAGAAAACTCGATCGATTTTCTTGATTTTTTCAAGAAAATCTCGTTTTTTGCTTCTTCATCAAATTTGGACTGGTTTTTGATCAATCTGTGTTGAAATTGGACTTAATTGATTCGTTTTTGCTAATCGATCTTATTTGCTTCTTTGTGTTTAGCATAAAAATCTTGTTTAGATCTTCAATTTGCAGATTTTGTATTTTCTGGAAAAACGACATTCTCGTTCTGTTCTTTGTCAAATTTTTTTATTTTGTTGATTTTAATCGATTTGGTTAATCAAAAGTTGTTTGAAAGGTGTTTTCGTTATTAATTGTTTGAATTTCTTGTTTAAATTTCATAGTTTGATTTGTACTTGCGAAAATATGTGAATTGGTGAACTTTGCGTGTTATTCAAAGTTCTTTGCGTGTCCTTCAAAGAACTTTGCGGGTTAATCATATACTTTGCGTGTTCATCTTGTGTTCTTGATTTTTGCGTTTCATTCTTAAGAGTTTGCGTTTCATTCAAATGTGTTTGCATATGATTCTTATGCTTTGCGCCTCATACATTCATTCTTAGGTTTTGTGATCTAACTCTTGTGTTAGAAAATTTTTCAGGTTTGCGGCTGTCTTTGGAAACGCAAAGCTTGTTTCTCGGTTCTAGTCTAACACGCAAACCATCAGTTTGCGTTTCTCTCTTCAAGTGAATAGTCAGTGCATCAAACGCAAAGTCTTTCACCCGCGAAGTTTCTCACCCGAGAAGTCTTTCACCCGCGAAGTTTCTCACCCGAGAAGTCTTTCACCTGCGAAGTCTCTTACCCGAAAAGTCTTCACACGCAAAGATTCAATTTGCGTTCTCTTCAGCAAAAGCAAAGATCAGTTTGCGTTCCCTTCTGCAATCGCAAAGTTCACTTTGCGCTCCTCATTACAAACGCAAACAAACAGTTTGCGGGTCTCTCTTACTTGGAAATTTTTTTCTAAATTTTCTGACTTTTTCACAAGATGTCTTTGCAAGCTCAGATCTACAAGAATGACTTCATGATGTCTTTGGGGTCTGATACTCGACCACCAGTTCTCATCAATGAAAATGAATTCGAACAGTGGCAGGATCGGTTCATCAACTTTATTGAAAGGCAACCAAATGGGGAGAACATGATGAAATCTCTGACTCAGGGTCCTATGGAAACTCCAAGAAAAGTGATCCCAGCTACTGCTACTACACCTGCTACCATTGTTGCTAAAGAAGTAAGGGAATATGATGCTGATGAGATGTTACGACATCAAGCTGATAGTCAGGCCAAATCAAATCTGATTCTTGCTCTTCCCAACTCCATTTATAACAGAATCGATTGCTTCAAACAGAATCCTATGCTGATGTGGACTCAACTTGAAAAGATCATGCTTGGTACTACAATGTCAACTCAGTTGCGTCAGACTAGATATATGAACAATTTCGAGAAGTTCAAGGCTAAGGATGGAGAAAGCTTGAAGAATGTTTTTGATCGATTCTGGGCTGTTATAAATGATCTCTACAAGATCAAAGTTACCAAGACTGAGTTAGAGGCTAACTTGAAGTTTCTGAACGCTTTACAACCTGAGTGGAACAAGTCATGCCACAGAATGAGAAATGATGTCAGAATATCAACAATGCCTATTCAGGAGTTATTCGAAATTCTGATGACACATGAATCTATAGTAATGGAGAAGAAGACGAAAATGGATAAGAAGAACAAGCCTCTGTCAGTAGATCCTATTGCACTTTCAGCTAGTCAACTTGCTGAGCAAGCTTTGACTGAATCAGCTTATGATGGATCAACAGATGATGATGGCGAAGCACTCGAAAAGGCTATGATACTTTTGACTCAGCACTATCAGAAGAGATTCAAGCACAAATCTGGTTCGAACAATCTGCGGTTTACTTCTGGTTCTAAGAAGATAGAACCTGGTGCTCCTTCAAAGCCATGCACTCCAAAGTATGAACCAGCTAAGGTGGTTGAACAGAAGAAGGATGAGAAAAAGGTGATTAATTGCTTTAACTGTGGAAAGCCTGGACATATTGCTAAGGAATGCAGAGTCAAAGTGGTAAAAGATGTTGCTTTTTACCGAAAGAAGTTGACTCTCGCTGAAAAGAAGGAAAGTGGAACCGTTCTGTTGGCCGAAGAAGAGTACTGGTTGGATCATTCGGACAATGAGGCTGAGAATGAAGAAACAGCGGCCATGTGCTTTATAGGTGATGACAATTCTGATGATGAGGAAGATGATACATCATCTGATGATTCTGAGGTAATATCTGAGTTTAACTATAATTTCTTCTTATCTCAAATGAATGTTTTTATCCCTGCTTTGCATGATTTGCGCTCAAAGTTCATTTCTGAAAAAGTTAAAAATCAAGAAAAGTATGATTTAATTGATAAACTGCAAATTTCTTTAGAAGATGAAAAATCAATTTTAATTGATACAAAAGAGAAATTTCAAAAGCAGTTAGTTGATCTTGAAAATTCAAATCAGACTTATCATGATTCATTGACTGAACTGACTTCTTCAAATAAAATCCTTTCTGAAAAGATAATTGTTTTAGAAAAGAAATTGTATAAAAGAGAACAGTCTGAGCAAACAATTTACACGAATAAACCAAGGAGTGAAGAAGCTATAAAGGAAAAGTGGGGACTTGGTTTCGAAAATCCGCATTTTTTAAATAATGCTAAAAATGAAGTTCCTACTTTATACGAATATGATTATTTTACTCTTGCAAAATATGCTCCTCAGTTTAAATTCTTTTGGACAACTGAGAAACAAATTTTGGAAGAAGAAAATGTGAAAAGGATGAAAAATAAGAGGATGGAAATGCCATTTGTTTACACTTCTGAAAATGCAAAATATTTTCCTAATCAATCTAAGAAATCCAGAAAATTTCAAAATCTTTTAAATGACAAATCTTTCAATAAATCTTCATTTTCAACAGATTTTGTGGATATTTTTACTAACACTGAAAAGGAAAATGTATCTTCGGTATCTTATGATACTAAGAAATACATTCCCCCATTAGTGTTAGAAGAAAAGATTGTTGATCTTGAAAATATATTGGAAGAACAAAATCTTCAAACTTGTTTAGAAAACAATTTATTTCTTTTTATAATGAAAACAAGTTTTGAAAATAAAATTTCTTCTGGATTGTCAAAAGATTCAAAGGAAAATACTAAAGTTTTGAAAAACAATGGCCATTTGCGTTCTACATTAGAAACGCAAACTGAGAGTTTGCGCAAGAAGTTGGACGCGCAAAGCTCAGTTTGCGCTTCCAATAAGAAACACAAACCTCCTCCAAACTTGCGAAATTTTGAAAATTTTCACTCCAAGGCTAGTTCTTCAATGTCAAATGATAAGACTGATTTCTTTGATAAAGTTTCTTCTTCTGATTCAATTATTGATAATTCTTTTCTGCTAAATGCTCAATTTTATAAAAAGAAGCGTAAAAGAAGAAGATCAAAGAAGTCAAAGAAGTATGATACTGTATTATCTGAAAATTCTAATGTTTCTGATTTTTCTTCTTCAGATCGGACTGTGAGGAAGTCATCAAGGCAGATTTGGAAGATGAAACAGCCAATTTTAGAATCTGAACTGTTAGGAGTTAATTGTGTAGACAATCTTTGTGATATTGATACATTTGCTACATGTAATAAAAACCCAAAATACTCTTTTCAGCAAATGTTTGATATATCAAAGAATATCTCATATGCTTCTTCTAGTTCTAATTCTGATGATTGTGTTTTATCTTCTATTGCGGTCGTGTGAAATTTGGTAACTGTGAGACAGCTCTGATTCTTGGTTATGGTGATCTAGTTCAAGGAAACATAACTGTCAAAAGAGTAAGCTATGTCGAGGGTCTAAGTCACAACTTATTCAGCATCGGTTAATTCTGCGATAAAGATCTTGAAGTGAGCTTCAAATCAAAAAGGGTTGCTGTAAAGAATGATAGTGGCAAAGACTTAATAGTTGGAAAGAGAAGATCTAATTTGTATACAATTGATCTTTCCAAAGTTAAGGTCTCATCAGATTTGTGTTTACTATCCAAAGCCTCTATCAGTGAAAGTTGGATTTGGCATCGTCGACTGGCTCATCTTAACTTCAAGTATATGGATCGTCTGGTCAAGAATGATTCAGTGAGAGGTCTTCCAGTTCTCCGTTTCCAGAAAGACCATCTATGCCAGGATTGTGAGAAAGGAAAAATGAAGAAAGCTCCTCACAAGCCTAAACTTGAACACTGCACATCGGCTTTTCTTGATCTTTTGCATGTTGATCTGTGTGGTCCGATGAAGACAAAGAGTTTAGGACATAAGAAATATGTTTTGGTGATTATTGATGACTACTCCAGATATACTTGGGTAAAATTTCTGAAGTCAAAAGACGAGACTCCTGAAGTACTCATCAACCTTATCAAGACAACTCAGACAAATAAGCAGAAGCAAGTGAAAGTGGTAAGATCTGACAATGGCACTGAATTCAAAAACAATACTCTTCAGGAATTCTATGAATCTCAAGGAATACAACAACAATTTTCTGCTACACGTACTCCGCAACAGAACGGCGTTGTTGAAAGAAGAAACAGAACGCTTGTTGAGTCCGCCAGGTCAATGCTCGCTTATTCAGGTCTACCTTTGTCTTACTGGGCTGAAGCAGTGTCAACTGCCTGTCATACACAGAACAGATCAATTCTGCATCGTCGATTCAACAAAACACCGTATGAACTTATGAACGGGATCAAACCGAACATCAAGTATTTCAAGTCATTCGGGTGTAAATGCTACGTTCTGAATGACAGGGAGAATCTCAATAAGTTTAGTCTAAAGGCAGATGAAGGTGTATTCGTGGGGTATTCTTCAAACTCTGCTGCTTATAGAGTTTTTCTGATCTCTGCAAGAAAGGTCATATAGAGTGTCAATGTAAAATTTGACGAAGCTGCTGATTTGGTTTCTAGTCACTCAGACTCAGAACCCGCACTTACTAGAAATTCAGTTTCTGAACAAATCAGTTCAGAACCTGCTCTTTCACCAAATAACCAGGATTCTTCTACTTCCTCTCCTAATCTTTCTGATCTTGATTTTCTATTTGAAATTTTTTATGATGATGTGCCTAGAACTAATTCTGAAAATGTTTCTAATGTTTTGAATCAGGAAACTGAGAGCTCATCTATTCCAAATTCTGCTGCATCCATCTCTGACAATGATGCTGCTCCAGTCTCTCCTGTTCAACAAGAACCGGCACAACAAGAATTGGTTCAATCAGACAATGTTCAATCAGAAACTGAGCCTATTCTTGAAGAACCTATTCAAGAAGAATCCATTCAAGATCAATCTGCTCAAGAGGAATCAGTTCAGGAGGAAGCACTGAATGATGTTATTCAACAAAATGTTCCCGAATCTGATTCAGAGATTGTTGAGTTATCTCCTCCTCAAGTTGAAACTATTTCTATTTCATCTTCTGATGTAGAAGTTTATGAACCTCCCTCTCATCAATTACAAGTGGTTCAAGAAGTAATTGATCCTCTCCCTCATACAACAAAGTGGACAAGATCTCATCCAATTCATCAAATTATTGGAGATCCTCAAGCTAGTGTGTCTACACGTTCCAGGACGGCTACTTCCAATGAATGTCTCTTCACTTGCTTCCTAAGCAAGATTAAACCAACAAAAGTTTCTGAAGCATTGGAAGACCTAGACTGGATTACAGCAATGCAAGAGGAGATAAATCAATTTGACGCACTCAAAGTTTGGAGACTTGTACCAAGGCCAAAAGGAAAGAGCATAATTGGTACCAAGTGGATATTCAAGAATAAGAAAGACAAAGATGGTATCGTCGTTCGGAACAAAGCAAGGTTGGTAGCCAAAGGATATCGACAAGAAGAAGGTATTGACTATGATGAAACGTTTGCACCCGTTGCCAGATTGGAAGCTATCAGAATGTTTCTTGCCTTCGCTGCTTATCGCAACTTCACAGTATATCAAATGGACGTCAAGACGGCATTTCTCAATGGCAAGCTGAAAGAAGAAGTATATGTATCTCATCCAGAGGGATTTGTTGACAAAGATCGTCCAGATTATGTATATTTTCTCGATAAAGCATTGTATGGTTTGAAACAAGCTCCGCGGGCATGGTATGACGAGTTGTCAGCTTTCTTGGTCAAATCCGGCTTCACCAAAGGGTCTATCGATACTACTCTTTTCATTTATAGAACTAATCTTGATATCTGCTTAGTACAAATATACGTAGATGATATTATTTTCGGTGCGACTAATAAATCTTTGTGTACTTGGTTTTCTGATCTTATGACCTCTAGATTTCAGATGAGCATGATGGGAGAAATCAATTTCTTCCTCGGCTTAAAAGTGAAACAGCTTCCTGATGGTATCTTCATCAATCAGTCAAAGTACATATTTGACATTTTGAAGAAATTCAAGATGGACAAATCTACTTCAATCGGAACGCCGATGGCTCACGGTGCCAAACTCGGACTCGATCCAGATGGAAAAGATGTGGATCAAAAGACATACAGAGGAATTATCGGATCACTGATGTATCTAACTGCCAGTCGCCCGGACATAATGTTTTCAACGTGCCTGTGTGCCCGATTTCAAGCTAAACCAAAAGAATCTCATCTTTTAGCAGTCAAACGCATTTTTAGATATATTAAAGGAACTCCTTATTTAGGATTATGGTATCCTAAAAGTTCTGACTATAATTTGATTGCTTATTCAGATGCAGATTTTGGTGGTAATCAATTGGACAGGAAGAGTACTTCTGGTCATCTTCAGTTCTTAGGTGACAGATTGATAAGCTGGGCGTCGAAAAAGCAAAACTGCGTTTCAATTTCAACAGCCGAAGCTGAATACATCGCTGCAGCTAGTTGCTGTGCTCAAGTGCTTTGGATGAAAACGCAACTTCGGGATTACGGGATGCTGTACAAGACAGTGCCAATATATTGTGACAGCAAGTCCGCAATTGCCATTTCAGTCAATCCTATCCAGCACACCAAGACCAAGCACATAGACATGAGATACCATTTTATAAAGCATCACGTGGAAGAAGGTACTATTGAATTATATTTTGTCCCAACTGAATATCAACTTACTGATATATTTACAAAAGCTTTAGATGAAAAACGATTTAACTTTCTGCTTTCAAAACTTGGCATGTTGAATTTAAAAGTTTAAATCTTTACAAATTTTATTCTATAAAGTCTAATATTTCAGATTTTCTTTCTGTTGAATAAAATGTGTGTCTAGGATCTTTTACAAGTCGCCTTGTTTTTATTTAAAGTTTCATATGTTCAACGTTCAAATCTTTCAAACATCGAAAAGTCAGCAACATGTTTGACGCTTTAGATACTGCTTTAAAGATATGTGAGTCGGCATATTTATGGTTTACTTTGCTTGAACAACCTAAGTGATCAAAATTGTAGATTGTAATGAAAATGTGGGCTAAGCGATTCTATATAGATCTGAGTTATTGAGATGATTAATTTTTAAGCCTATAAAATACAGAAATCTCTCGGTTTAAAAGTTTGTACCTGTGACCTTTCTGGTTTGGGAAAGTAAGTTCCATGGGATGCTCGACATCCGGTCTCCTAAGGTCATTTGGTCTGGGAGTGATCGAACAGAAATCCTTCTATAGAATCAGATCGAAAGTCATGTTCTACTGGTATGAATGGGTTGAGGATATGTCGATGTAGCCTTTCTGATCCGGGAAAGTAAGTTCCAAGGGGTGCTTGACATCTAGTCCCCTAAGGCCAACTGGTCTGGGAGCGGCTAACCCAAATCCTGCAATAGGGTCAGATAGAAAGTTACGTTTACGGCATGTTCTTTACTTAATGAACTCTTTGATTAAAAGATGCCAAAGTGCACACTGCTTAAAAGATGCCAAAGAGCACACTCATGTGAAGATGCCAATGAGCACAAAGCTAAAAGATGTCAATGAGCACACATCTCTTGATACTTGGTGATATTTTTTGAGTTGCGATAAACCTGTAAAATTGTGAAAATCTTAATTCTTGATGACTTAGTGTCTGTACATGCAAAGTTCTTCATTTTATGTTTAGAATTGCATTTTTCTTGAAGCTAATCAGAGATCGCATGCGAGCACACTGAATAGATACCTGCAAGTGTTTGACTCTGAACATGTCTTAACTTGATATACAATGAAACATGTTTCTGTATCCAACAACTCCCGTTTGATTTCAACTGATTGATAAATCTGGGATATTCTACTGAGTAGACTTTAATTTGTTTAGTGTTTAAAAAAAAATTATATATTCAGTTGTTACAAAATTTATATTCAATATGATCATCTTTCATACTGATGTCTTTATGTTTGAGTATCTGTATTTTGGATATGGTCTGTGCAATTTTCAAGGGGGAGAGCTCATCTGAAAAAGATTTTTTCTGTGTTTGAGGAGGAGTAAGTAAGAATTTCTATCTGTGCTGATCAGAAGTTAAACAGGTATGTTTTTCAGATTTTTCTACACATTTGCTATATTAACAGTTTAATTTTTGTGCATGTGTGTAGGGGGAGCAAAAGGATTTCAGGTATATTTTTACAATTTTTTTTATTTTTTTATTTTTTTTTATTATTATTATTTTTTTTATGTTTTAGATATAGATTTGTTTTAGTTTTATAAGTATAAATAGTGTTTTCTTTTCATTTTCATCTTTTTCCCGCCTACAGTTCATTCTATCTGACTTTTCGGCTCATCTTTCTCTCTTTCGTTTTCTGTGTTCTCGATTCCAATCTGTTCTCTTTCAGATTTTGTTTTCGAGAAATAAAGGTATGATTCTGATTCTATTAACCTCGTTTATTGTTGATTGTGTTCAATCTGATTGTGCTTATTATCGTGTTCGTATTCTCGATTCCAATCTGATGTTCATATTTTTTCGTTCTATTCATAATACTCAGATTGTGAATTCGTGCTTTGATTCTTAAATTGGGTATTGGGTTATACTTAGATCAGTATATCGATCATCAGGTATGTTTTCGTTTTCTTTAATTTCGTTTATTCTAGCTTTAATTTCAGTTTTTGTGGTTTTCAGGTTGTTAAATCGCGAACCCTTGGTTTTTGTAAGGATGATAGACCCGC
Source organism: Arctium minus (assembly GCA_954870635.1). Taxonomy (NCBI): domain Eukaryota; kingdom Viridiplantae; phylum Streptophyta; class Magnoliopsida; order Asterales; family Asteraceae; genus Arctium; species Arctium minus. The sequence goes on along the minus strand of OX941084.1, from coordinate 103,157,013 downwards.
AAAGTCTACTTTGCGCGTCTAGTTAGAACAGCAAAGTGAACTTTGCGTGTCTAACTAGAAACGCAAAGTCTACTTTGCGTTTCTATCATGTGAATCTTTTTGTTCTTTCCAAGTATAGTTTACGTATCAACTAGGACACGCAAAGTGTACTTTGCGTCTCCTCTTTGACACGCAAACTTTATTTTGTGTGTTTGTTTCTCGTTTTAGGTTTGGGTATCATGTTAGAAACGCAAAGTGACCTTTGCGAGTCTTGTTAGAAACGCAAAGTGTACTTTGCGCGTCTAACTAGGAACGCAAAGTGAACTTTGCGAGTCTAGTTAGAAACGCAAAGTGTACTTTGCGCGTCTAACTAGAAACGCAAAGTCTACTTTGCGATTCTAACTTGATACGCAAACCTTCTTTTTTAAAAGTATGTCTTTTTTTTATTTTCTAAATATAGTTTTCAGACCATGTTAGACCCTCAAAGTCTACTTTGTGTGTCTAACTAGAAACGCAAAGTGAACTTTGCGAGTCTAGTTAGAAACGCAAAGTGTACTTTGCGCGTCTAACAAGAAACGCAAAGTCTACTTTGCGCTTCTAACTTGACCCGCAAACCATACTTAGAAATTTTTTTTATTATTTTTTTTCTCTTTTTCTAATTCTTTTTCATTTTGTTTTCCAGGTCTCTTATGGCTTCCAAAACTAATACTGATCCCATGATTCAAGATGAGAATGCCATTCTCGACGATCCATCTGATCGAGCCTCTCATGATACTCCAATGCCGTCACATCCTTCTGTAGGGGCCGATTTTTCTGCTTCTAGACGTACACCAAATGATGTGTTCCCAACCATCATGTATATGCCATATAAGCCAAACAACTATCACGTGGACTTTGACAGAATCAAGATTCATCCCGTGATACGAGCAATTCTCAAAGGACATCCACTTACCCCTGCTCTTTCATACTGTGCAGATGTTCCTGAAGTGTATCTACAGCAAGCTTGGAATACTATAACAAAGAATGAACTGGCTCGTCCGCATCGCTTTGAGCTTCAAGTAGATCAGTTTGAATCTTTCCTTTCCTACAAACGACTTAGATTGATACTGGAGCTTCCTGAGCCGAACTCCAGACCAGGCAGAAATACATATGACACTTTTCCATCTGAAGAGGAAGTCTATGAAGGGATTCGGAATCTTGGATATGTGGGTACTTTAAACAAACCTACAGATTTTGACAAGTCCAATCTACCTCCAGTTTGGTACGCACTGTTCTCTGTTCTCATCAGGTGCCTGACATCGAAGCATTCTGGCACTGACAGTGCAAGTCTACTGTATCTCCGATTGTTCCATGCAGTCGTCTATGACTTGCATGTCGACTATACGTTTATCTTTTGGACAGAACTCTCGGAGGTGGTACATGACAAGTCCACCAACAGGAAACGAAAGTTTATTCCGTTTGTCAGATTTATGAAGCTTATTGTTCGAAGAATGCTCCGTAGCAATCCCTCTATTCCTCGCAGGTTGTCATGGCCTCAGGTTCCAGACTCGGAAATGTCTTACATTCAGAAGCAGAAGAAAACTTTCAACTATTCTATGACTATTCCATATGCTCTTATTGCCAACTACGTTGATGTTGCAAATGAGGATGTCATAGAATACTGTATGGATAATGAGTTCATGGAAGTTGTACAAGAAGAGCCCTCTCATGATAATCAAGCTGCTGAACAAGATGTTGAAATTGAAGCAACTATTCCTGAACAAGAGCATGAAGTTGAACAAGAGGCTGAAGATGATCAAGAAGTTGCGGTTATTGTTGAAACAGAAGTAGTTCAGGAGGATGCTGCTTCTCAACATATTGAGAATGTTTTTGCTGATATTGGTACTGTAGCTTCTGATGCTATTGTTTTTGATTTTGCTGATATTGGTACTGTAGCTTCTGATGCTATGTAGATGATATTGCTGCTGATGATATTCTTGCTAGTGATAAAGATGAGGATGAAAGTGATTCTGATGATGATGATAGTGATCATGTTGATCGATCGCGTATTCAGGTATATGAAAGGAAGTCCAAGACACCGGAAGTGGTTGTCTCAACAGAAGTTATCTCTGATGATGATTATGTTCCAGTTAATCCTTCAGTTGCACATCTTCAAGTAGATGAATTGGATACAACTTTTGATCAAGCCACAACATCGGTTCAAAGTCAAGCTCCAGCAACTACACTTGCAGTTATTCAGTCTACTCCATCAGCTGTAGAGCTTACTTCTGATCAAGCTCGGGTTTCCACTGACAAATTTTCTACTTTGAATGATGTAATTCGGCAGTTATCAGAGAAAATGGATGCTGAAAAGGAAGCACAGATTCTGAAGTTAAAAGCTTTATTCAAAGGAAAGATGCCTGAGATTGATACTTCAGTGATTCCTACAGAGATTCCGTTCAGACGCCCATCAGGGGTTGTTCTTAGAGAGTCGTCTTCTGCTGTTCAATCTTCTGCTCCAGCGATCATGTCTATTCCTCTACCTCTGTTGTTTACATTGTCAACTGGTGTTTCTTCATCTACCTGTATTCCTGTGTTTTCTTCTAACACTCCAGTATCAGATCTTCCTATTTCAGAGTTAACAGATCTACTCTATGCTCGACTTCTTTCTATGTCGCCACCAGATCATCAGGATCAAGATCTTATTTCTCTGCTTCAGAACTTCCAACCTACGCCGCCTCCAGTTCCTTCGTCTGAATCTGACAGGATCAATGCTTTATCTGATGAGTTTCAATCATTCAGATCAGAAGTCCGATCAAGTTTTCCTGATCTCAAAACGTTTATGTCTCAAGCCTTCTTTGAGTTATCTTCAAGGCTTGATTCTTATGACCAAAGCTGCAGATCTGAGGTCGGTCCGTCTCTTAAACGCAGACATGACCAAGATGATCCTGATCATCAAGGCCATGAGGGGGAGATGGCAAATAGACCAAGAGTTGAAGGATCCTCTGAAGCAAGAGAAGATATTCAAGAAGAAGAGACTGGTGATAGAGGAAATATTGGAGAATCTGTTGAAGACTGCAATATTCAGGACTTAGTGAATATTATGATTGAGAATGTTGATATGTCTTCTTTGCGTAATGAACTGAACATTTCTGAGAGCAATATTAATGATAATTTGCAAATTGTTGTTTACATGGATCCAGATGTTTCTCCAAGCGTTCATGAAGTTGAAGAATCTGAAGCTGCAAATGACATGAGGTCATTCTTTGCTAACTTCATCGAGATTAATTCTGATGATGATGAAGATGTCAGATTGGAAAAGATATGTCAAGTCAATGAAGAAGATTGTGATGACATTGTAATCATATCAGATACAGAAGATAACTTAGTATTCATGGATGCTAAGGATGAAGAGATAACGGATATGTTGTACAGAGATCTTCCTTCAAAAGATGTCTTTCCTGAAGTTTCTACTGCTCTTGAAGAGACTTATGTTCCTGAAAATTCTACTGTTCCTGAAGCTACTCCTGTTTATTCATCTCCTGTTGTTGCTAATGCTCCGACTACCTCTGCTCCTTCAGGTACATTTGAAGTAGGTCAGTCGTCTAGAGCACAAGTTGTTGATCCTCCTGCTGAACCTGTAATTTCTCCAAGTATTCTAGAAGAAGGACCAGCTTTGTCAAGACGGGAGAGACAAAGAAATTTACAACAACGTTATATGGCTTCACGACAAATATCTGCCTTTCTTGAAGATTCTCAGATCAATATTTTTGTTTCAAGAAGAAGACCGATCAACATCCATGCCATTCTTGGTGTAGAAAAGGAATCAGATGCCTATAAATATGAATATGTAATGCTTATCAGATGTCAACGTCGTGGAAGGGATTTGGTTTCTTCTCCTCATCTGATAGTTCGGATTATCAAAGTTGAAATTCAGAGGTTGGTTAATATCTGGTATCCAGTTTTCGAGGTTGAAAGAAGAGACTGCAACCATTATATCTTCTCAGAGGCTGACTTTAATGATTTATCCATTGACGACGTTGAGTTTCTGTATAATGAATTAAGGAATCAGTACTACAGGTCAAATGATATCTCTCAAGCTTTGTTTGTAATCAAAAGGTTTATAAGGCGCCAGATCAGGTTCTTCAGGGTTTTCGATTTTCAAATGGCAGCCGAAAGCTTTCAGCCTGTGGTGAATTTACTAAGACCTAACCGTAGCCTGCCAGACATTGATTCTTACTCGTTATTCACTATTTTTCAGGATCCACATAGAGTTGTATACAGGAATGCATCAGGTCAAAAGTGCTTCCTCAGATTTGAAAAGATAAGTCATTACTCCGATGGAACTTTGAAAGTGATCAGGCTGCAGTTAGATCAAAGATTGAAAGATGTTGTTAGAAGATTTATGGAAACGCGAACAAGCAGGATTCAGATAACAAATGATGAGATTCAACTTCTACGGAATGCATTGGATAAAATCAATGAGAGGTTGAATTTTCGTTCTACTCTGCGACGATTAGAAGTGTTAATCGGGTTGAATAGACTACGTCAAAGAGAAGAGCATCAGTAATTCTACAAAGTCGCCTGAATGGCCTATGCTGTTATTGAAGATTGTTTTTGGAGACCACGGCGCCAATGATTACTAAGGGGGAGATTGTTAAGTCTAATTTTGTAGTAATCATTGTATTTATTTTATAGCTTTTACTGCTTTCTGTAGTGTAATATGTTTTGTAAAGGCTTGGGATATTTAAGTCCCCTTATAGCCTTTGTGTTGTAACTTTGGACACGCACAATTCAATACATCTGAAAGTTTGCGCTTCATTACTACTTTCTCTCTCTAAGAATCAGTGATCTTGGAACTCTCAACTTGCCAAGGAGAGTCAAATTGGTGATGCTAAAGATTCTCGAAGCACTTGATGACAGGATTGAGTTCAGGAAAGGCATCAGGATGTTCGAATCATTCTTGGGGATTAGGAGAACCAGTTCAGGTAGATAGGACAGGTGAAGATTGACAAAATTGATCTAAAATGGGGAGATTGTTAATGTATTGAGTTTAGATCATTTGGCTTGTAATAGTTTGACTTTTTCAATACGTTGCTTAATATGAGGTCAAGGCTTGTTTGACCCATATATAAGCTTTGCTTCCTTGTCGTTTCTTTGTGTAAGTCATTGTGTAAGAGAGTTGTAATCTTGTGACTTTTGTGAGATCAATGACACAATATTTCTCTCTCTAGAAGTTCTCTCTTTGTGCTTAATCTTGAGTGCTTATTTGGTTGATTTGATTGAAATCTTGGACTAACAACATCCGAAAACTCATGAACGACTCTCATGTCCTTCGGTGTAACACCCCAATTTCTATCAGATAACGCTCCTTGTTTAATAGTAGCTCGAAATCGTTAAACCTTGTTAACAAATGAATAATAACTTATGCATATACATCTTTTATGTATAATCATTTGAGGTTATGGGTCCTATCATGAAATCAGAAGTGTTTAGGGCCAAACTGGATTAGAACATGGAAATGGAGCATTCTGGACATTCGGGACAAGGGCATTCTCACGATGTCACCGTCGCGGGGATGGACCACCTCTCGGTACACACTGAGCGATTGTGCCCGGCAAGATTGCTCGGGGCACAGTCGCGGGAGGCATAGTTGCGGGCGAAAGTTTAGCCGTGGTACAGTCTGGGCGAGTATGCCTAGTGATAGTGTCGTGGCATAGTCGCTGGGGCATAATCGCCGATGCCCAGCAGAAGGTTATTTTAGCCAGTCCCGATTTGAAAGGAAAAACACATCTCAGCTCAGTTTTTGTGATATTTCTCTCCCAATAAGCAATTTTCAGACCTCCTCTCATCTCTCCTCATTTATTTCAAGATCCACAGCTACCAAGGTTGGTGGTGATCCAACATTAACTCCTACCAATATCTTGAGTGAAGATCTCAAGGGTTCTCAAAGCTACAAGTCTCTACCTCCTTATTTCTAGGGTTTCCGTCTATCACTAGGGTTTTCACTTACAAACCTTCTTGGTGGGTTTCTTATCACTATTTTTACCATTAAATGCTCTTTATATGATGAAATTGTGTATTTGCTAACACGTTGGGTTTTGACCTAAAATGAGGGTTTTATGGGTTTATGGTAATATGTGCTAGATGTGAATATATGTGGATTGTAAACATCTTAATCTTACATAAATGGTGTTTTTTGTCAAAAAGGGGAGTTATATACTTTTGTAGGGTTTTGGAAGATGATTGGTCTTTTGTGTTGAAAACAAATGGAAACCATGGATTTAGTATATGTGTTCATTCTAGAACTCTAAATGCTAAGATGGGTAATTTGGAACTACATGTCTAAATGGAGTTGAGAAATCAAAAGTCTTGAGAGGTGGTAAATGTGGGAATATGGAGATTTGTTCGATATAGAACTTGTCAATATATCAATTGTGATTATGATTTATAAATGAGAATTCATTTCTAAATCCTTGTGCATGAGGACTTAGTATTTGTATCAAGTTTGGTATTGGGAAGGCCAACTTTGTGGGTCGTTAGCAAGTATACAATAAAGGAAATTGATGTCCTTGAGGTGGAACTTGTCTAGCTTGGGTGTACAATAAAGTTTGATAAATCCTTGAGGCGTAACTCTAGGGAGAAGGCAATAAAGGTGTGAAACGGTTTGAGGTTGTGTATGTGTTGGTTCCCAGTTTCGGTCTAACAATGATTCAACCAAAACCAATGCAAACAAAAAGATATGCAGAAGAGATTTAATGCAATAGAATGGTTTGATTGATAGTAAGCACACACAAACAAGTAATAAAGATGACTATAAAAACAATAGGAATGATTCACTGAAAGTTCATCTTCATTGATCTTGCCAAATACACCAAGAACACGTAGTTGTGTGTGAATATTTTCTCTCAACAGATTTCTCACTACTAGACAAGCGTGGGTGATTTGTGTGCGTGGAAATTGTGAATCCAGGAGGTGCTCCCTACATATACAGACAGTGGAGCACATAAACGTACAAGACAAATGTTGACATTCCATAAACATAATGCCACCTGGAAAGTAGAAACAACGTGTGTGTACTATTGATATGGTAAATCTTCATACAGGAGGAGGCACGTGATCTGCACGTGGTCTTGTTTCTCCATGAATTTCACAATTCTTCCATCATCTAGAGGTAGCCACCACAAAGGCTCTATGAAGGGTCACAAAGGCTCTGCGATCTAAAGATCACCTTCTGGTTAAGTTCTTTGTGGATGATGGTCGACAGAGGTTCTGAGCATTGCACTTCTGTTGAGTCTTGGTGTAAGGCAGAAGTCTTCTATGGTTCCTACACTTAGCCTATTTTTCAATACTTCTATACATTGCAAATGGAGCTAACAATCTCCCCTTAAGTATTGAAAAATAAAAAATATGAAATTTGGAGTGTATGGTTAAGTAGGAAACAAAAAGAGGTGAAAGGAACTCATCCTATGAAGACTTGATTTAATTCATAATAAAATAATTCGAAAGGCATTTACAGAGCATAAGCTTAAACGACAATATATGAATGAAAAACAAAAAGATTACATATCATCAGAGCCTATATCTTGGTGTCTGGGAAATCATTTATCTTCTTTCCATAGCCTCGATCCTTCTTCAGCTCTCTGTAGAAGAAAGCACACATGTCTTGAAATCTGATGGACACCTCTATATTCACGAGAAGTTGATCTGCGACCTCAGGGTTAACAAGTTTTGTGCCTCTGTGACTCCAAATTTCATGTTGAAAGAACAGCAGAGACTGAATGGAGTACTTCTGGATTTCGTAACCCATGAAGAACTTCTTTTCGCCTTGAGAGTTTAGGTACACGTAGCCAAATTTTGGACGGATGATGATGGAGTTTGGTAAGATTATCCTTTTTACTTCCAAGTCCAGAGCGACCTAAAAGTCGACTAGGCTGTAGTAGAGCAGCTTTTCCCGCATGACGTTTCTTATTGTCAAATGTGCCTTTTGATTCTCTTGTCTCCAGTTAAATCTTTCCCTTGTCCATTTGTAAAGCTCAAGGAGGTCGAAAGGGTGAAGGTTTCTTAAGTCTGCGTCTATGAACATCATCTTCTTCCCATCTTCCCTCTAAACAACGTATAGATTGTACCAGAAGTTCTTACACTTAGTGTGTTGAAGCTTTAACCCCAGAACTTATATGATATTTTCCATAGAGAAAACCTTTGCCTTGGGTTGTGCCATTTCTTTGTAGAACCTTTTGGTTTCCTCTGAGATGATTTCTTCTAAGAGTGTAGATTCTTGTAATGGATCATTTAAACCTCGACTATATAGGTATTTCTAGACAACCTATTATAGATCCTTCTTTGGAGGGGATGGTGGAATTGGTTTTCTCAGAGCTTCCATGCCTTGGATTATTTGAGCTACCCGATCCTGAGTGGGTGTCACCAGAGGGTTTAGGATTGGTAACTTCGACAGAGGCTCTAGATCGAAAGCCCAGTCATCTTCTTCAGGTTTGGGCATTATGAAAGATTCAAAGGCACTCTTCGTAAGGTTTTCATTGTTGGGTTGAGGCTTGGACTTTGACTTTGAGAACTCTGTAGCTATGGCTTTGCCCTTGTCTTCGGCAGAAGGCATGTTCTTTGGGGCTTCAGTGGATTTTGCTTTCTGAACTTCTACAGACTTTGGTACTTGGACATTTGTGGGAGAGTGAGCTGCAGAGGTGGCTTATGTCTTCTGTTGAGTATTGGCCTCTGAGCTCACTGGAACTTGGTTTTAGGGAGCTTCGGATACTGGAATTGTAGGTAGCTATGGCTTTGCCCTTGTCTTTGGCAAAAGGCATGTTCTTGGGGGCTTCAGTAGCTTTTGCTTTATGATCTTCTGCAGACTTTGGTACTTGGACATTTGTGGGAGAGTGAGCTACAGAGGTGGTTTATGTCTTATGTTGAGTATTAGCCTCTAAGCTTACTAAAACTTGATTTTGGGGAGTTTTGGATACTAGAATTACAGGTAATGCAAGCAGACTCTCCCCCTCACGATGGCCAGAAGGATGAGACCAATCTATCCCTTGGTCATCGTGCTTCCTCTTCTTTCCGTTGGCCTTTGTTTGGCATGAAAAGTGTGCACTGCTTCTCTTCTTCGACTTGAGGATCCTTTTGGCATGGTATTCGATGAGTGCAACGATATCATGAGCGGCCATAGTTACTTTGTCGACCTTGTAATCTGTGTTGAACTTCATTAAGGCTATATTTTTCTTTACATCCTCTATAGCCTTTTTTGCTTCGGCTGTGAAGTCATCACCAATTTTGTGGACTTGATTCATCAGAGGCTCACCCATTTTATGCAGTTCAACTTTGGTGGCTAGATTGGATGTGAGGCTCACTTCGGTCATATTCTGCGGTTGAAATGTAGATGGCAGAGGGACCATGGTACTGCGAACCATGTCCTTAATTTCTATTCTCAGAGCCACTAGCGCTTCCTCTGCAGAGGGTGAAGTGTTGGCTGGAGTAGGAGGGGATTGTCTTTGTTGATTCACGATCTCAGTCAAGCACCTCAGAGCCTCAGTGTTGGCTTTGACCATCTCTGCATGTTGATTGAATTCTTCCTTGGTGACATTATCCGACAGAGGCGTTGACAAGCTTCTGATTATCCACAGAGTTCTGAGTGATAGTCTTCGTGAGGTTCTTAATGTTCTCTATGGTGGTCTTGAATTCGATCTTGCATAGGGAGCAGATCTCAGAGTATACGTTAGTGATCCTGGTGGATAGGATCTCTAAGTGTTTCACCTTGCCTTCAGTATCTGTGGCCAAGCTTTTCAACTCGCCAAGTGAAGAATACACAATGTCAGCAAAGGCTTTAAATTCAACCCTTGTGACATGTGCAGAGGGGTCAACCTCTAGACCAACACATGGTCCAGATTAGGCCAAGTCAAATTTGGCACCTAAAGAGCTTGTATTGAGATTAGGCTCTTAAGGTATTCCGTCCGATGCAGCCAAGCTTCCAAAAGGAGAGATGTCTGCGAACGTTTCGTCCATATCATCATCTACAGGGGATTCAGAGTCCTTCTGCAGAGTGATAGAAGATTTACTCAGAGGTTGGTCTAAAACCTCTTCGTGTGCAATTGATCTCTCAAGTCGCTCTGAACGACCTCGGGTTGTTCCCTCGTGTGTGACAGAGGCAACAAATGCCTCCGTGTTTTGAACTTGCATGCTCTGGGGCGAGTGAGCATTTATATCACCACGAACATCCTTTTAAGAGGATGTGGTTGTTTGGTTTTCCCCAGATATAAGTGGCACAGAGGAGGAAAAAGGTTCCTCTGTTCAGCTGGGTGGGGTTGGGTTCAAAGTATGCACTCCTTCTTCAATACCTTGTTGCACTAGACCTGCAGAGGTAGATGGGTGGTTCGCACAGGGAGGGGGGTTGGTTGGTTTGCCATTGGCATCTTTTTCTCCTTTCTCCACCTCCTCTTTTTCTCTTTCCTCACCATCACTTTTCTTATTCTTGTTCACATCTTCCACCATAACCTCTTCGGCTTCTGTGGTTTTGGTCCTTGGTGGTGAGCAAAAGTGGTCGAACATTGAGGGCAATGCAACTAGGTCCTCTGGAGTGTGACACTGAGTGGCCTCTGTGGCAGGAGGACTTAATCTCTCCACCACTTCTTTGGAAATATCAACTGCCATTGCCAAGAGGCTCTTAGGCCTTTGCTCTTCAGCTCTTGCCTCAGTCTCTGTGTTCTGGGCTTCATTGGTGATTACCCGTCTTCTTCTTCTCCTCTGCAGAGGTGCATCTTCAACCTCTGTATGTTCATTAAAGGAGGCATGTACCTGTGGAGTGGGTACAGAGGCCTGAGCTTCTTGGTCTACTTCTATATCTGCCCTCTTCCTCAATCTCCTTTTCTTTTTCTTTGGAGATTCTCCAACCTCTTCCGTCTGAACCTCTGTAGGGATTGGGACTTCTACTTCTACAGTCCTCTTTTTGTGTTTCCTTTTCTTTTTCTCCTTGGGTCTCTCACCCCCTTCCCCAGTCTCTGTTTTTTCCACTCGTTCTACTCTCACCTCACTTGGACCTCCTCCTTATTCTCCCTCTTCTACACTAGGCCTAAGAAAAATGACCATCTCAACCTTTGTGGCTCCTATTCGTGGAGGGGCAGCAGGACTCGGTTCTGGAGTCCTGCTTCCACGTATGTATCACATCCTAACTTCTCTACCCAAGTAGGTTAGTAGTTTGGCTGGCAGAGGTCTGGCATTTGGATATCCAGAGGGCACAATTGTTGGCTTGTGAGTGTTCATAACGTAGATCTTGATGAGCTTGCCCTCTGCAGGTAGTTTGTCCGGCCCAATCAATGCATCTCCTTACAGTACTGCAATGAGTCGATTGTACACTAGTGATGACAGAGGCTTGTCTCTGCTCTATTCTTCGCACTTCTTCACCACGGTGTTGATCATCTCCCTCATAATGAGCTTGGCGTAGTTCAAAGGGAGGTCAAAGTAAATTCCATATATGATGGAAAGTATGTTGTGGCTTGATTGGTCTGGCCTACCTATCTTTCCAGTCAGGGTTCTGTTTAGAATGGAGAATAACACGTTCCACAAAGGTGGAAGGAACTGTCTTCTGAAGTTAGTCCTTTTAGTTATTAGCTTGCCATAGACAATAAAGATCAAGAAATGCATAATTTCCTCATCATAGGGTTCATCTGAGTATCTGATTAGGTTCAACTGAGTTTTGGTGGGGAGTCGAAAATAGTGGAAATGACTTTCTTGTTAATTCCAAGTTCAAGAACTTCATTTACATTAGGTGCAGTGGCAAATCCCATGATTGAAGGTCCAAACTTCTCATGTTTTTCACATTTGCACGATTGCCAAAACTGTTGGACATAGGTTTCAGGTATGTCAGTTCCGGTCATGGTTAGGGCTTTGTTTAGAAAGTGGTTTTTTAGAAGAAGAATGAGGGGCTCATAGTCCTTAGAGAAAGTTTTGGGTTCGAGAACAAGATAGTGATTGTTGGGCTTTAATGGGAGGTTTTTCAGATGATATTCACGGCGAGCAAATGAGAGCATTCGGCTTGTTATGGGTTCTTGGTCAATCGAATCAGAGTTGTTGTCGTCGCTTCTTAATTCAGAGTTGTTGGAGTTTTGTGCATAGATAGAGTGGGAAGCCATTGAAGAAGAATGTAGAAGAAAAGAATTGCAGGTATTTTGCTCGAGTTCTAGAGAGAGAAAGATTGCAGGTTAAAATGGAAAAGTGAAAGGGTTTGGGTATTTATGATGAGAGGAGTAAAAAATTAGGCGGTAAAATATAAATTTTTGGGGTCCGTGATGAGTACATATTCGTTTTGAATAAACGTTTCAAAAACGACAGTACAGTTTACGGCCCAATGGTATGTTGCCACGTCATTTAGGGCGGTGCACGATCGAGTACGTGCACCTCCCACTATTCTGACGCGCGTGGCATTTGCTATACCCAAATGCCTGTTATTTTCAAAATAACCCGCACCCCATAAAGCATTTGAAAATTTTCAACAAGTGTTGAGTATTGTAGAGGCTCTATAGGTTCAAGAGCTTCTGCTATCTGGAGGTGGTAAATGAACATCGACAGAGTAAAAACTTTTCGATACCAGAATGGTTGAAAGACAATGATGTGATCAAAGAAGTCTCTTTTGGGCATAGAGACTCTGTTACATCTCGCAGAGGCTCTAAGACCAAAACATTTTAATAAAAGAAGGATTATGAGAGATTTTGACCAATCAAGGGTTTGATTTGTTTATTCTGGTAATTTTGGACATATTTAAACATTGGTGTCCGAGAAAAGTATTTTTGACACTTGGTTATGCGAAGAGCTTACCATACATTGCAATCTTCTCGATAGAGATGGCTTTTTTGGCTCCCCCTTGAATGATCAACCTCTGTGATCATATTCAAGGTCTCCTTTTGCTCCCCCTTGACCTATGCTTGGATCAAGTGTGATAAGTTTTGCACAAGACATAGATCAAAGAACCACGATATATAAAGAATGACAAGATCAAAGAAAAAGAAACAACTATACAGGCAGAAGTAAAACTATAAATGCAGAAATGAAGCTATACATACTGAGGTAAAAATAAGTACAACAGAAGGTCTTACACAAGGTGCAGAGGTTCTGTGGATCAACTCAAGTTAAGCATGCCCAACTTGCAAACTAGAAATGAGAATCTCTTCTCATCTAGAGCTTTAGTGAACAAGTCGGCAAGCTGGTAATCTGTGGACACGAAGTACATCTCTATTGTGCCCTGTTCTACATGATGCTTAAGAAAGTGGTACCTGATATCGACGTGTTTTGTCTTTGAGTGTTGAACAGGATTGGCAGAGATCGCAATGGCACTCTTTGAGTTGCAGAGGATGGGAATCTTCTCGATATCTAGACCGTAGTCCCATAGTTAGGTTCTCATACACAGAACTTGTGAACAACAACTAGCGGTAGCTACGTATTCAGCTTCTGCCGTAGAAGTAGACGTGCAGTTCTGCTTCTTAGAAGTCCAACTTACGATTTTTCCTCCTAGGAATTGGCAACTCCCTGAGGTGCTCTTTCGGTCTAGATTACATCCTCCGTAATCTGAATCTGTGTAAGCCATAAGATCAAAGATAGAGTTCTTTGGATACCAGAGGCCAAGATTCTTGGTTCCCTTAAGGTATCTAAAGATCCTCTTCACAGCATAAAGATGAGATTCCTTTGGGTTAGCTTGAAATCTGGCATAGAGACATGTGGCAAAAATTATATCTGGTCTACTAACAGTTAAGTATAGAAGAGACCCAATCATGCCTCTATAGAGCTTACACTCCACAGATTTACCCTCTGGATCCGCATAGAGCTTAGATCCAGTGGCCATGGGGGTTTTCATTGCAGAAGAGTCAGAGAGTTTGTGTTTTGAAAGTATGTCAGAGACATATTTGGACTGTTTTATGAAAATACCCTCTGTGGTTTGTTTGACTTGAAGCTCGAGGAAAAATGTTACTTCTCCCATCATGCTCATTTCAAACTCACTCTTCATCAATGTTTCAAACTTTTTGCAGTAGGATTCATTAGTAGAACCAAAGATAATATCATCCAAATATATTTGCACAAGCAGAATCTCACCTTTTCTCTTCTTAAAGAATAAAGTTGTATCAGTTGTACCTCTTTCGAAATTGTTGGCCAGCAGAAAGTTGGAAAGCCTATCATACCATGCTCTGGGGCCTGTTTGAGTCCATATAGATCCTTGTCCAGGAAAATGACATGGTTTGGATACTTCGAGCTTTCAAACCCTGATGGTTGTTGGACATAAACTTCTTGTATTTTTCCATTCAGAAAGGCTAACTTGACATCCATTTGATATACCTTAAAACCTCTGTGGGTTGCGAAGGCTAGGAAGATCCTAATTTCTTCAAGCCGTGCAACAGGGGAAAAAGTCTCTTCATAGTTAATCCCCTCTTCTTGGAAATATCCCTTGGCCACCCGTCTTGCTTTGTTCTGAATGACCAACCCATCTTCATCCTTTTTGTTCCTAAAGACCCATTTGGTCCCTATTGCAGTTTTGCCTTTCAGCAGAGGCACTAGGGTTCATACCTTGTTGCGCTCAAACTGCAGAAGCTCCTCTTGCATAGCCTCTATCCAGTTTGGATCATCAATGGCCTCAGAAACCTTCTTGGGCTTGATAATACTAACAAAGTTTGTAAATAAACAAAAATTTGCAGTTGCAGAGCGAGTCTTGACTTTGTTAGATGGGTCACCAATGATTTGGCTCTGTGGGTGACTTTTGGTCCATCTTGTCATTCTTGGGAGATAGTAATTGGAAGCATCATATTGAACTTCTGTAGATAGATCTTCGGGTTCTTGGACAGCTTCTGAAATAGAGGGTGGATCGTTCGTGCTCATCACAGGTGCAGAGCTTGCTTCTTGAGTTGATATAAAAGCCTCTGTGGTGCCTTGGTTGGAGTTCTCGGCTTGCTCTGGTGTTGACTTCTCTGTTTTGATGAAGTATGATAATTGGCTTGAGTTGGCATAGAGTCTTCATTCTTTGCATGTTCTGCTTGCTCCCCTTCAACAGTTGCTTCTACACAAGAAGTGGAAGAGGGTGAAGTAACATTGGGACCGGTAAGGGATGTACCTATTTGGTCCGCAAAAACCTCGACTCCAGAGGCTCCGTGATCATCTTCAGAGGGGTCATCATGAAACATTTCCTCGAATAAGTGATGTAACTAGGGATGCTCATTGATTGGGTTGATCGGGTTGAAGGAATTTCAACAACCCAACTCAATATTGGCGGTTTGAGAATTTTCAACCCAACCCAACCCAAAAAAAAGTGCAACCCAACCCAGCCCAACCCGTTCGGTTTGGTCGGGTTGTGTTTAAACAAAGTAAAAACATTATTGAAAACATAAAAATAAGGAAATTTTTCTTTGAAATATGATCCATCATTCAAAAACATATATACGAGTTCATCAAATATTTAAGTATTACATATAGCTTTCCAACAATATCCTCTTATGAGTTCCATTGCTCGTTATTGTCGAGTTATTTTTGGTAACTTATACATATTAAAAGAGAAATATAAATAATTTTAGAGAAGTCGTAAAACGTTTATCAGGTTATCGGGTTGGTCGGGTTACTTTGAGCCTAACCCGATATCAACCCAATAGATTCGGGTTGTCCTAATTTTCTATCGATTATATGTCGGGTTACCTCGGCTTAATTTTTTCCGGGTTGGTCGGTTTTTTTAGCACCCCTATATGTAAGTCATTTGTTCGAGTAGATGATTCACCAGAGTCTTGCAGTTGTAGTCTGAGTCCTGAGCTGATTTGCTCAGAAGTCACCTGAAAAGAGTCATCGAAAAAACATTAATACTTTCAAGTATGAGTTTTTATTTTAGTACATAGACTCTGTAAGCCTTAGAGATTGTTGAGTAGCCAATGAATTTGGCTTCATCATCCTTATGATCAAACTTCCCAACATGCTCTCTGTCGTTTAGGACAAAGCATCTGCATCCAAATACGTGAAAGAACTTGATGTTCTATTTCCTCTGGTTGATTAGATGGTAGGGGGTCTTTGAATGCTTCTTCACTATTAGAGACCTGTTCTGAGTGAAACATGTTGTTGATATGGCTTCTACCCAGAAAGAAGTGGATAATCCTGAATCAGTGAGCATAGTTCATGCAGCCTCCACAAGTGTTCGATTATTGCGTTCAACAACACCATTTTCGTGTGGAGTCCTTGCGGAAAAGAAGTTCTATGATATGCCTTCTTCAGAAAGATAGGCTTTAATGGTTGAGTTCTTGAACTTTGTTCCATTATCACTTCTTAGCTTCTAAACCTTGTTGTCATAAAGAACTTGTATTCTCTTCATAAGATTGATTAGTACTAAAAGAACATCATACTTCTTTCGGACAAATTCAACCCAAGTATATCGAGAGAATTCATCTATAAGTATAAGAATGTACTCTTTTCCACCTAGGCTCTGTACTAAAATTGGACTGCATAGGTCGACATGAAGCATGTATAGAGGTCTAGTGCACGATACATCTAACTTGGTCTTGTGGGCGGCTCTTTTGAGTTTGCCCATTTCGCAAGCAGAGCATAGATGATCTCTGTCAAACTTAATATTGGGCAGACCACTCACCAAATTCAATTTAACAAGCTTGTCAAGAGTATGAAATTTTAGATGACAGAACATGTTGTGACAGAACCAAGCTTCTTCCTTCTTACTTGAGACCAAACAAAGCTTTTCTTCTTTGTTGATGTCTTTAAAGTTCATGAGGTATAGGTCACCTCTTCTGTTGGCACGAAGAAGCTTTGTGCCCATTCCTTCACTAAGTAGAGAGCAGTATTTCCGCTTGAACATAACATCGAAGCCATTGTCACAGAGTTGTCTAACACTAAGCAGATTGTGTTTAAGGCCATCCACATATGCAACCCTACATACATCGACGTCCTCTTTGGCTATAACTCCGTATCCTTTGATTTACCACTTCTTGTTGTCTCCAAAGGTTACAGAGCCTTCTCCAGATTTTTCTTTGTATGAGAAGAGTAACCTTTTGTCGTCAGTCATATGCCTAGAGCACCCGGAGTCTAGGTACCATATGGACACACGCTGCTTCTGCTGCACAAATTAAGGAGATTTAGGTACCCATTTCCAAATGGGTCCATTCTTGTTAGGGGTCTTCAAGGTTGCCTTAACATCCTTAGGGTTTGTTTTACCATCTGAAGTAGAAAAAACATTTTGCTTCTTCTCACCCTTGAATTTTGCATTCTTAGCTTTGGGTTGAGAGAGGAAGTAGTGAGGGCTTGAAAAATGTTGGCTTAAAGCATGCATGAGATGGAAACATTTGCAATTTGAGACACCAGAAGCAAGTTGTTTAAACTTTTCGTTGAAATCATCAAAATTGGGTACAGAGCAATTTTTATTACAATCTCTCCTAGCATTGGACTTCTTTTTACAGAAATTCCTATCTAGGCTAGACTGATGTTTATCAAAAATCCTCTTCGGATGGCTCTTAGGTTGTACCCTTCCTCTATGGGATCCTTCCATTGGATTCACTGCCACAGAAGCAAAGGATTTGTCGTTATTAACCCATTTCTACTTTTGTTGCCAAGTGAACTTTTCTTGAAGGTCTTTGAGCTTTAGGCTTCTGAGGTGACAATTCCTTTTGTTTGTTTATCTTTACAAGCTCAAGAGAAGTCTTAGCTTGTAGACACATATCAATAAAATCAGGGAGATTAGGAATCCTTGCAGTGCTCACTTTAAGAGAAACCATTTTGTTAAGAATGCCAGAAGGTAGTCTAGAACCCTACAGTTTGCAAGGGACTATTTCTAGCTCGACAGAGCCAGTCTCTATGTCGACAGAGGATGCTTCATTCTCAGATTCAAAGTCTGAATCAAGAAAATCTCTGTGACTTGAGGCATGATCTTCTGGATATGTACTACTTTTTCCATCATCATTGTTCCTTAAGGTATTTAAATCTTTTAGAATGCATGGGACAACTTTAGGAACACTAAAGCTCTTTATGAAATCTTGCTCAAAGATTTTATGTACGACAGAGGTCATATTAGGACTATTGAAAAGGTGGTTTTCATAGGTTTCTTTTAAATATCTTTCATAAAATTTAACCAACTTTCCGTCTGCAGAGGCAAGAACAAACTCAGGTGCCTCAGAGGACAGTTCCTTTTTAGGAGTTATCATGCACACAAAGGCCATTTGAGTTTGTGTTTCTGGATGACCAAATTTCAAGAGTCCTATCTGTTTTTGGGACAGATACTTCTTTGGAATAGATTTCCTCTTGACAGAGGTTGAGGATGAAAAATCTTTGTTTTCATACTAAACATTTTTCATAATCAATGAATTCCTCTCATGTGGTTCTCTAGAGGTTCTGCGCCTCTTAAAAGTAGAAGTTAAGTTAGGAAATCCTGTTTTCTGAACCTTCCCAAGGTAGAAGATGTTAGATAAGGATTGATTTCGTTTACTTCCGGTATAAGAATCTTTGTCACAGAACCCTATACCCCTTCTGCCGACTTGGGTGTTGACCTTATCATGCACCTTCTGTGCATCCTGATATTTCCTAATCAACATATCTCTATCGAGAAAATCCTGATGGGGGACTTCTCTTTCCTTTTGGAAAAAGTTTTTCAGAGCAAGTGCATTTAATCTGTCACTTTCATTGTCCTTTAGCTCTTTGATCTTAACTTTCAAAGCTTGTTCAAAAGAAATGATCTTTTCTTTTAAAGATTTCTTTTCTTTAATGTGCTCGGCCTCAAGATTTGTCTTTTCAAGGAACAACTTGTCCTTTTCTTGAGTGAGAAGTCTAGCTTCTCGTTCATAAAAGGCAAGCTTCTTTTCAAGATCTGAGCATGTAACTTTGAAGGCTTGGAATTCCTCTGTTAGTTTAAACAGTTTACATTCTGTATCATGAGAGTTTGAGTTAGATGTTGATACCTCACTATCAGCATCAGAGGAGTTGAGTTCTGCCATTCCACAGAACAAAGCATTTATGTCCCCTTCATCAGAAGATTCGTCAGAGACCCAGTTTCTCTACTCAGCCATCAAGGACTTCTGAGCGTAGTACTCTGCCTTCTTCTTGTAAAAAGCAGAGTCTTTGACTGGATAACTTCTGGAGGCTTGACTTCGACACTCTGCAGCGTAGTGTCCGGGCTTTCCACACTTGAATCAACCATTGTTCTGTGGGTTGTTTGTTGTTGTCTTCTCTCCTCCTCTACCATCATCTTTCTGAGTGCCTCTCTGTGGGTACTCAATGGCCCTCTGTTGATGATCCACCATCCTTATCTCCTCTCCTCTCTGCTCATGCATCCTGTGTTGATCCACAAACTCTTCCTTTCCATACCCTCTTTGCTCAAAACCCTGTGGTGGTCCATATCCCCTCTGGTCATAGAAAGCTCTATCATTCTGTGGTCCATGACCCTGGAACTGACCACTTCTCTCTTCTCTTTCATCCTGTCCTCTATTGAACATGGGCTTCCTTTTGAATCCTCTGTTGAACTCCTTTGTTATCAGTGCCAGAGTCTTGGCAAGGGAAGCCATGTTCAACTCGTCTTCATCAGAACCTTCCTCTTCTTCACTTTCTGCTACCAGAACCTTTTTCAACTTTTTCTTCTTCACTCCTTCTTCCACAGCCTTGTCCTTCTGAGGCTTGTCATGAATCTCTGTGGACTTGCCTACAAGTGCCAGAGGCCCACCCGCTTGGGTTTTGGCCTGGACTATGCAATGTTCTTGACCAGCTAGAGTGCTAAAGAGGTCTGACAGGGTCCAAGTATCTAGATCTTGTGTTGTTTGGAGATACATAGATAGTTGGAGCCACTCATCATTCAAGCTCTTAAGAAAAATGACAATGTTTTCCTCTGAAGTTCTTTGGATACCAAACTTTCTGCACTTGTTGATAAGAGAGTTGAATATGTTATAGGTGCATTGTAGGGGTTCGCTTGGCAGAGTCTTGAATGCATAGTATTCATTGATGCATTGAGCTCGATTGTTCTTTTGAGTTTTAGCTCCCCCCTCCAACTGTTTCTCCAGTTCCACCCATAAGTCCTTGGAAGTTTCACATGAGTCAAAAGATTGGAAAATGTCATTGGGAATGGCCATAATGAGTAGTCTTTTGGTTTTCTTGGCCATTTCATGTTTTTCCCAGTCTTGTTCTCCCCATTCATCGATTGGTTTGGGTTTTTGATATTCAGGAACTTCAGGGGTAGTAGCAGTTATCGGAACCCTGGGAACAGTGACCATTGGCACATACGGTGGGTTGTGAAGGTACTCAACAACCATTTGGTCAACCCCCTCCAGGAAATGGACCATACGAATCTTCCACTGAGGATATTCATCCCTCAGTAGAGTCGAGGGTTTTGTTTGAGACCCAGCTGTGAAGAAATTAGCAGTATTTTCCATTTTGAAGTAGACGAAGTGTTTTGAAGTGAAAAAAGAGTACAGACTATAACAAAAGATTTTGATGAACCTTGGATGAAATAAGAAGAGATTTGGTTCAAATAAGAAAGAAAAGAGTATTGTAACACTTAACACAAACTTTTGAATGATTTGAGATAAGAAACATTCCTATATCTAATTATCTATGTTCAAATCAAACTTGTTGATGAAAACACAGAAAGCAGGGACGATCACTTTAGAATGATATGCAAGGCTAAAATCAGTTCAAAATACTACCAAAATGACTTTGAATCATTGCAGAACATGATCCTTTGATATTGAGCATCAAAGTTTGCTCTAATACCAATTATTGGTTTCGAGTTTGGGTCTAACAATGATTCAATCAAAACAAATGCAAATAGAAAGATATGCAAAAGTGATTTAATGCAAGAGAATGGTTTGAGAATTTTCAACCCAACCCAACCCAAAAAAAAGTGCAACCCAACCCAGCCCAACCCGTTCGGTTTGGTCGGGTTGTGTTTAAACAAAGTAAAAACATTATTGAAAACATAAAAATAAGGAAATTTTTCTTTGAAATATGATCCATCATTCAAAAGAATATATACGAGTTCATCAAATATTTAAGTATTACATATAGCTTTCCAACAATATCCTCTTATGAGTTCCATTGCTCGTTATTGTCGAGTTATTTTTGGTAACTTATACATATTAAAAGAGAAATATAAATAATTTTAGAGAAGTCGTAAAACGTTTATCGGGTTATCGGGTTGGTCGGGTTACTTTGAGCCTAACCCGATATCAACCCAATAGATTTGGGTTGTCCTAATTTTGTATCGATTATATGTCGGGTTACCTCGGGTTAATTTTTTTCGGGTTGGTCGGTTTTTTTAGCACCCCTATATGTAAGTCATTTGTTCGAGTAGATGATTCACCAGAGTCTTGAAGTTGTAGTCTGAGTCCTGAGCTGATTTGCTCAGAAGTCACCTGAAAAGAGTCATCGAAAGAAACATTAATACTTTCAAGTATGAGTTTTTATTTTAGTACATAGACTCTGTAAGCCTTAGAGATTGTTGAGTAGCCAATGAATTTGGCTTCATCATCCTTATGATCAAACTTCCCAACATGCTCTCTGTCGTTTAGGACAAAGCATCTGCATCCAAATACGTGAAAGAACTTGATGTTCTATTTCCTCTGGTTGATTAGATGGTAGGGGGTCTTTGAATGCTTCTTCACTATTAGAGACCTGTTCTGAGTGAAACATGTTGTTGATATGGCTTCTACCCAGAAAGAAGTGGATAATCCTGAATCAGTGAGCATAGTTCATGCAGCCTCCACAAGTGTTCGATTATTGCGTTCAACAACACCATTTTCGTGTGGAGTCCTTGCGGAAAAGAAGTTCTATGATATGCCTTCTTCAGAAAGATAGGCTTTAATGGTTGAGTTCTTGAACTTTGTTCCATTATCACTTCTTAGCTTCTAAACCTTGTTGTCATAAAGAACTTGTATTCTCTTCATAAGATTGATTAGTACTAAAAGAACATCATACTTCTTTCGGACAAATTCAACCCAAGTATATCGAGAGAATTCATCTATAAGTACAAGAATGTACTCTTTTCCACCTAGGCTCTGTACTAAAATTGGACTGCATAGGTCGACATGAAGCATGTACAGAGGTCTAGTGCACGATACATCTAACTTGGTCTTGTGGGCGGCTCTTTTGAGTTTGCCCATTTCGCAAGCAGAGCATAGATGATCTCTGTCAAACTTAATATTGGGCAGACCACTCACCAAATTCAATTTAACAAGCTTGTCAAGAGTATGAAATTTTAGATGACAGAACATGTTGTGACAGAACCAAGCTTCTTCCTTCTTACTTGAGACCAAACAAAGCTTTTCTTCTTTGTTGATGTCTTTAAAGTTCATGAGGTATAGGTCACCTCTTCTGTTGGCACGAAGAAGCTTTGTGCCCATTCCTTCACTAAGTAGAGAGCAGTATTTCCGCTTGAACATAACATCGAAGCCATTGTCACAGAGTTGTCTAACACTAAGCAGATTGTGTTTAAGGCCATCCACATATGCAACCCTACATACATCGACGTCCTCTTTGGCTATAACTCCGTATCCTTTGATTTACCACTTCTTGTTGTCTCCAAAGGTTACAGAGCCTTCTCCAGATTTTTCTTTGTATGAGAAGAGTAACCTTTTGTCGTCAGTCATATGCCTAGAGCACCCGGAGTCTAGGTACCATATGGACACACGCTGCTTCTGCTGCACAAATTAAGGAGATTTAGGTACCCATTTCCAAATGGGTCCATTCTTGTTAGGGGTCTTCAAGGTTGCCTTAACATCCTTAGGGTTTGTTTTACCATCTGAAGTAGAAAAACCATTTTGCTTCTTCTCACCCTTGAATTTTGCATTCTTAGCTTTGGGTTGAGAGAGGAAGTAGTGAGGGCTTGAAAAATGTTGGCTTAAAGCATGCATGAGATGGAAACATTTGCAATTTGAGACACCAGAAGCAAGTTGTTTAAACTTTTCGTTGAAATCATCAAAATTGGGTACAGAGCAATTTTTATTACAATCTCTCCTAGCATTGGACTTCTTTTTACAGAAATTCCTATCTAGGCTAGACTGATGTTTATCAAAAATCCTCTTCGGATGGCTCTTAGGTTGTACCCTTCCTCTATGGGATCCTTCCATTGGATTCACTGCCACAGAAGCAAAGGATTTGTCGTTATTAACCCATTTCTACTTTTGTTGCCAAGTGAACTTTTCTTGAAGGTCTTTGAGCTTTAGGCTTCTGAGGTGACAATTCCTTTTGTTTGTTTATCTTTACAAGCTCAAGAGAAGTCTTAGCTTGTAGACACATATCAATAAAATCAGGGAGATTAGGAATCCTTGCAGTGCTCACTTTAAGAGAAACCATTTTGTTAAGAATGCCAGAAGGTAGTCTAGAACCCTACAGTTTGCAAGGGACTATTTCTAGCTCGACAGAGCCAGTCTCTATGTCGACAGAGGATGCTTCATTCTCAGATTCAGAGTCTGAATCAAGAAAATCTCTGTGACTTGAGGCATGATCTTCTGGATATGTACTACTTTTTCCATCATCATTGTTTCTTAAGGTATTTAAATCTTTTAGAATGCATGGGACAACTTTAGGAACACTAAAGCTCTTTATGAAATCTTGCTCAAAGATTTTATGTACGACAGAGGTCATATTAGGACTATTGAAAAGGTGGTTTTCATAGGTTTCTTTTAAATATCTTTCATAAAATTTAACCAACTTTCCGTCTGCAGAGGCAAGAACAAACTCAGGTGCCTCAGAGGACAGTTCCTTTTTAGGAGTTATCATGCACACAAAGGCCATTTGAGTTTGTGTTTCTGGATGACCAAATTTCAAGAGTCCTATCTGTTTTTGGGACAGATACTTCTTTGGAATAGATTTCCTCTTGACAGAGGTTGAGGATGAAAAATCTTTGTTTTCATACTAAACATTTTTCATAATCAATGAATTCCTCTCATGTGGTTCTCTAGAGGTTCTGCGCCTCTTAAAAGTAGAAGTTAAGTTAGGAAATCCTGTTTTCTGAACCTTCCCAAGGCAGAAGATGTTAGATAAGGATTGATTTCGTTTACTTCCGGTATAAGAATCTTTGTCACAGAACCCAATACCCCTTCTGCCGACTTGGGTGTTGACCTTTTCATGCACCTTCTGTGCATCCTGATATTTCCTAATCAACATATCTCTATCGAGAAAATCCTGATGGGGGACTTCTCTTTCCTTTTGGAAAAAGTTTTTCAGAGCAAGTGCATTTAATCTGTCACTTTCATTGTCCTTTAGCTCTTTGATCTTAACTTTCAAAGCTTGTTCAAAAGAAATGATCTTTTCTTTTAAAGATTTCTTTTCTTTAATGTGCTCGGCCTCAAGATTTGTCTTTTCAAGGAACAACTTGTCCTTTTCTTGAGTGAGAAGTCTAGCTTCTCGTTCATAAAAGGCAAGCTTCTTTTCAAGATCTGAGCATGTAACTTTGAAGGCTTGGAATTCCTCTGTTAGTTTAAACAGTTTACATTCTGTATCATGAGAGTTTGAGTTAGATGTTGATACCTCACTATCAGCATCAGAGGAGTTGAGTTCTGCCATTCCACAGAACAAAGCATTTATGTCCCCTTCATCAGAATATTCGTCAGACACGCAGTTTCTCTACTCAGCCATCAAGGACTTCTGAGCGTAGTACTCTACCTTCTTCTTGTAAAAAGCAGAGTCTTTGACTGGATAACTTCTGGAGGCTTGACTTCGACACTCTGCAGCGTAGTGTCCGGGCTTTCCACACTTGAATCAACCATTGTTCTGTGGGGTGTTTGTTGTTGTCTTCTCTCCTCCTCTACCATCATCTTTCTGAGTGCCTCTCTGTGGGTACTCAATGGCCCTCTGTTGATGATCCACCATCCTTATCTCCTCTCCTCTCTGCTCATGCATCCTGTGTTGATCCACAAACTCTTCCTTTCCATATCCTATTTGCTCAAAACCCTGTGGTGGTCCATATCCCCTCTGGTCATAGAAAGCTCTATCATTCTGTGGTCCATGACCCTGGAACTGACCACTTCTCTCTTCTCTTTCATCCTGTCCTCTATTGAACATGGGCTTCCTTTTGAATCCTCTGTTGAACTCCTTTGTTATCAGTGCCAGAGTCTTGGCAAGGGAAGCCATGTTCAACTCGTCTTCATCAGAACCTTCCTCTTCTTCACTTTCTGCTACCAGAACCTTTTTCAACTTTTTTCTTCTTCACTCCTTCTTCCACAGCCTTGTCCTTCTGAGGCTTGTCATGAATCTCTGTGGACTTGCCTACAAGTGCCAGAGGCCCACCCGCTTGGGTTTTGGCCTGGACTATGCAATGTTCTTGACCAGCTAGAGTGCTAAAGAGGTCTGACAGGGTCCAAGTATCTAGATCTTGTGTTGTTTGGAGATACATAGATAGTTGGATCCACTCATCATTCAAGCTCTTAAGAAAAATGACAATGTTTTCCTCTGAAGTTCTTTGGATACCAAACTTTCTGCACTTGTTGATAAGAGAGTTGAATATGTTATAGGTGCATTGTAGGGGTTCGCTTGGCAGAGTCTTGAATGCATAGTATTCATTGATGCATTGAGCTCGATTGTTCTTTTGAGTTTTAGCTCCCCCCTCCAACTGTTTCTCCAGTTCCACCCATAAGTCCTTGGAAGTTTCACATGAGTCAAAAGATTGGAAAATGTCATTGGGAATGGCCATAATGAGTAGTCTTTTGGTTTTCTTGGCCATTTCATGTTTTCCCAGTCTTGTTCTCCCCATTCATCGATTGGTTTGGATTTTTGATATTCAGGAACTTCAGGGGTAGTAGCAGTTATCGGAACCCTGGGAACAGTGACCATTGGCACATACGGTGGGTTGTGAAGGTATTCAACAACCATTTGGTCAACCCCCTCCAGGAAATGGACCATACGAATCTTCCACTGAGGATATTCATCCCTCAGTAGAGTCGAGGGTTTTGTTTGAGACCCAGCTGTGAAGAAATTAGCAGTATTTTCCATTTTGAAGTAGACGAAGTGTTTTGAAGTGAAAAAAGAGTACAGACTATAACAAAAGATTTTGATGAACCTTGGATGAAATAAGAAGAGATTTGGTTCAAATAAGAAAGAAAAGAGTATTGTAACACTTAACACAAACTTTTGAATGATTTGAGATAAGAAACTTTCCTATATCTAATTATCTATGTTCAAATCAAACTTGTTGATGAAAACACAGAAAGCAGGGACGATCACTTTAGAATTAGATGCAAGGCTAAAATCAGTTCAAAATACTACCAAAATGACTTTGAATCATTGCAGAACATGATCCTTTGATATTGAGCATCAAAGTTTGCTCTAATACCAATTATTGGTTCCGAGTTTCGGTCTAACAATGATTCAATCAAAACAAATGCAAATAGAAAGATATGCAAAAGTGATTTAATGCAAGAGAATGGTTTGAGAATTTTCAACCCAACCCAACCCAAAAAAAAGTGCAACCCAACCCAGCCCAACCCGTTCGGTTTGGTCGGGTTGTGTTTAAACAAAGTAAAAACATTATTGAAAACATAAAAATAAGGAAATTTTTCTTTGAAATATGATCCATCATTCAAAAGAATATATACGAGTTCATCAAATATTTAAGTATTACATATAGCTTTCCAACAATATCCTCTTATGAGTTCCATTGCTCGTTATTGTCGAGTTATTTTTGGTAACTTATACATATTAAAAGAGAAATATAAATAATTTTAGAGAAGTCGTAAAACGTTTATCGGGTTATCGGGTTGGTCGGGTTACTTTGAGCCTAACCCGATATCAACCCAATAGATTTGGGTTGTCCTAATTTTGTATCGATTATATGTCGGGTTACCTCGGGTTAATTTTTTCCGGGTTGGTCGGTTTTTTTAGCACCCCTATATGTAAGTCATTTGTTCGAGTAGATGATTCACCAGAGTCTTGCAGTTGTAGTCTGAGTCCTGAGCTGTTTTGCTCAGAAGTCACCTGAAAAGAGTCATCGAAAAAACATTAATACTTTCAAGTATGAGTTTTTATTTTAGTACATAGACTCTGTAAGCCTTAGAGATTGTTGAGTAGCCAATGAATTTGGCTTCATCATCCTTATGATCAAACTTCCCAACATGCTCTCTGTCGTTTAGGACAAAGCATCTGCATCCAAATACGTGAAAGAACTTGATGTTCTATTTCCTCTGGTTGATTAGATGGTAGGGGGTCTTTGAATGCTTCTTCACTATTAGAGACCTGTTCTGAGTGAAACATGTTGTTGATATGGCTTCTACCCAGAAAGAAGTGGATAATCCTGAATCAGTGAGCATAGTTCATGCAGCCTCCACAAGTGTTCGATTATTGCGTTCAACAACACCATTTTCGTGTGGAGTCCTTGCGGAAAAGAAGTTCTATGATATGCCTTCTTCAGAAAGATAGGCTTTAATGGTTGAGTTCTTGAACTTTGTTCCATTATCACTTCTTAGCTTCTAAACCTTGTTGTCATAAAGAACTTGTATTCTCTTCATAAGATTGATTAGTACTAAAAGAACATCATACTTCTTTCGGACAAATTCAACCCAAGTATATCGAGAGAATTCATCTATAAGTATAAGAATGTACTCTTTTCCACCTAGGCTCTGTACTAAAATTGGACTGCATAGGTCGACATGAAGCATGTATAGAGGTCTAGTGCACGATACATCTAACTTGGTCTTGTGGGCGGCTCTTTTGAGTTTGCCCATTTCGCAAGCAGAGCATAGATGATCTCTGTCAAACTTAATATTGGGCAGACCACTCACCAAATTCAATTTAACAAGCTTGTCAAGAGTATGAAATTTTAGATGACAGAACATGTTGTGACAGAACCAAGCTTCTTCCTTCTTACTTGAGACCAAACAAAGCTTTTCTTCTTTGTTGATGTCTTTAAAGTTCATGAGGTATAGGTCACCTCTTCTGTTGGCACGAAGAAGCTTTGTGCCCATTCCTTCACTAAGTAGAGAGCAGTATTTCCGCTTGAACATAACATCGAAGCCATTGTCACAGAGTTGTCTAACACTAAGCAGATTGTGTTTAAGGCCATCCACATATGCAACCCTACATACATCGACGTCCTCTTTGGCTATAACTCCGTATCCTTTGATTTACCACTTCTTGTTGTCTCCAAAGGTTACAGAGCCTTCTCCAGATTTTTCTTTGTATGAGAAGAGTAACCTTTTGTCGTCAGTCATATGCCTAGAGCACCCGGAGTCTAGGTACCATATGGACACACGCTGCTTCTGCTGCACAAATTAAGGAGATTTAGGTACCCATTTCCAAATGGGTCCATTCTTGTTAGGGGTCTTCAAGGTTGCCTTAACATCCTTAGGGTTTGTTTTACCATCTGAAGTAGAAAAACCATTTTGCTTCTTCTCACCCTTGAATTTTGCATTCTTAGCTTTGGGTTGAGAGAGGAAGTAGTGAGGGCTTGAAAAATGTTGGCTTAAAGCATGCATGAGATGGAAACATTTGCAATTTGAGACACCAGAAGCAAGTTGTTTAAACTTTTCGTTGAAATCATCAAAATTGGGTACAGAGCAATTTTTATTACAATCTCTCCTAGCATTGGACTTCTTTTTACAGAAATTCCTATCTAGGCTAGACTGATGTTTATCAAAAATCCTCTTCGGATGGCTCTTAGGTTGTACCCTTCCTCTATGGGATCCTTCCATTGGATTCACTGCCACAGAAGCAAAGGATTTGTCGTTATTAACCCATTTCTACTTTTGTTGCCAAGTGAACTTTTCTTGAAGGTCTTTGAGCTTTAGGCTTCTGAGGTGACAATTCCTTTTGTTTGTTTATCTTTACAAGCTCAAGAGAAGTCTTAGCTTGTAGACACATATCAATAAAATCAGGGAGATTAGGAATCCTTGCAGTGCTCACTTTAAGAGAAACCATTTTGTTAAGAATGCCAGAAGGTAGTCTAGAACCCTACAGTTTGCAAGGGACTATTTCTAGCTCGACAGAGCCAGTCTCTATGTCGACAGAGGATGCTTCATTCTCAGATTCAGAGTCTGAATCAAGAAAATCTCTGTGACTTGAGGCATGATCTTCTGGATATGTACTACTTTTTCCATCATCATTGTTTCTTAAGGTATTTAAATCTTTTAGAATGCATGGGACAACTTTAGGAACACTAAAGCTCTTTATGAAATCTTGCTCAAAGATTTTATGTACGACAGAGGTCATATTAGGACTATTGAAAAGGTGGTTTTCATAGGTTTCTTTTAAATATCTTTCATAAAATTTAACCAACTTTCCGTCTGCAGAGGCAAGAACAAACTCAGGTGCCTCAGAGGACAGTTCCTTTTTAGGAGTTATCATGCACACAAAGGCCATTTGAGTTTGTGTTTCTGGATGACCAAATTTCAAGAGTCCTATCTGTGTTTGGGACAGATACTTCTTTGGAATAGATTTCCTCTTGACAGAGGTTGAGGATGAAAAATCTTTGTTTTCATACTAAACATTTTTCATAATCAATGAATTCCTCTCATGTGGTTCTCTAGAGGTTCTGCGCCTCTTAAAAGTAGAAGTTAAGTTAGGAAATCCTGTTTTCTGAACCTTCCCAAGGCAGAAGATGTTAGATAAGGATTGATTTCGTTTACTTCCGGTATAAGAATCTTTGTCACAGAACCCTATACCCCTTCTGCCGACTTGGGTGTTGACCTTATCATGCACCTTCTGTGCATCCTGATATTTCCTAATCAACATATCTCTATCGAGAAAATCCTGATGGGGGACTTCTCTTTCCTTTTGGAAAAAGTTTTTCAGAGCAAGTGTATTTAATCTGTCACTTTCATTGTCCTTTAGCTCTTTGATCTTAACTTTCAAAGCTTGTTCAAAAGAAATGATCTTTTCTTTTAAAGATTTCTTTTCTTTAATGTGTTCGGCCTCAAGATTTGTCTTTTCAAGGAACAACTTGTCCTTTTCTTGAGTGAGAAGTCTAGCTTCTCGTTTATAAAAGGCAAGCTTCTTTTCAAGATCTGAGCATGTAACTTTGAAGGCTTGGAATTCCTCTGTTAGTTTAAACAGTTTACATTCTGTATCATGAGAGTTTGAGTTAGATGTTGATACCTCACTATCAGAAGATTCGTCAGAGACCCCTTCCTCAGAAGATTCGTCAGAGACCCAGTTTCTCTACTCAGCCATCAAGGACTTCTGAGCGTAGTACTCTGCCTTCTTCTTGTAAAAAGCAGAGTCTTTGACTGGATAACTTCTGGAGGCTTGACTTCGACACTCTGCAGCGTAGTGTCCGGGCTTTCCACACTTGAATCAACCATTGTTCTGTGGGGTGTTTGTTGTTGTCTTCTCTCCTCCTCTACCATCATCTTTCTGAGTGCCTCTCTGTGGGTACTCAATGGCCCTCTGTTGATGATCCACCATCCTTATCTCCTCTCCTCTCTGCTCATGCATCCTGTGTTGATCCACAAACTCTTCCTTTCCATATCCTATTTGCTCAAAATCCTGTGGTGGTCCATATCCCCTCTGGTCATAGAAAGCTCTATCATTATGTGGTCCATGACCCTGGAACTGACCACTTCTCTCTTCTCTTTCATCCTGTCCTCTATTGAACATGGGCTTCCTTTTGAATCCTCTGTTGAACTCCTTTGTTATCAGTGCCAGAGTCTTGGCAAGGGAAGCCATGTTCAACTCGTCTTCATCAGAACCTTCCTCTTCTTCACTTTCTGCTACCAGAACCTTTTTCAACTTTTTCTTCTTCACTCCTTCTTCCACAACCTTGTCCTTCTGAGGCTTGTCATGAATCTCTGTGGACTTGCCTACCAGTGCCAGAGGCCCACCCGCTTGGGTTTTGGCCTGGACTATGCAATGTTCTTGACCAGCTAGAGTGCTAAAGAGGTCTGACAGGGTCCAAGTATCTAGATCTTGTGTTGTTTGGAGATACATAGATAGTTGGAGCCACTCATCATTCAAGCTCTTAAGAAAAATGACAATGTTTTCCTCTGAAGTTCTTTGGATACCAAACTTTCTGCACTTGTTGATAAGAGAGTTGAATATGTTATAGGTGCATTGTAGGGGTTCGCTTGGCAGAGTCTTGAATGCATAGTATTCATTGATGCATTGAGCTCGATTGTTCTTTTGAGTTTTAGCTCCCCCCTCCAACTGTTTCTCCAGTTCCACCCATAAGTCCATGGAAGTTTCACATGAGTCAAAAGATTGGAAAATGTCATTGGGAATGGCCATAATGAGTAGTCTTTTGGTTTTCTTGGCCATTTCATGTTTTTCCCAGTCTTGTTCTCCCCATTCATCGATTGGTTTGGGTTTTTGATATTCAGGAACTTCAGGGGTAGTAGCAGTTATTGGAACCCTGGGAACAGTGACCATTGGCACATACGGTGGGTTGTGAAGGTACTCAACAACCATTTGGTCAACCCCCTCCAGGAAATGGACCATACGAATCTTCCACTGAGGATATTCATCCCTCAGTAGAGTCGAGGGTTTTGTTTGAGACCCAGCTGTGAAGAAATTAGCAGTATTTTCCATTTTGAAGTAGACGAAGTGTTTTGAAGTGAAAAAAGAGTACAAACTATAACAAAAGATTTTGATGAACCTTGGATGAAATAAGAAGAGATTTGGTTCAAATAAGAAAGAAAAGAGTATTGTAACACTTAACACAAACTTTTGAATGATTTGAGATAAGAAACTTTCCTATATCTAATTATCTATGTTCAAATCAAACTTGTTGATGAAAACACAGAAAGCAGGGACGATCACTTTAGAATGAGATGCAAGGCTAAAATCAGTTCAAAATACTACCAAAACGACTTTGAATCATTGCAGAACATGATCCTTTGATATTGAGCATCAAAGTTTGCTCTAATACCAATTATTGGTTTCGAGTTTGGGTTTAACAATGATTCAATCAAAACAAATGCAAATAGAAAGATATGCAAAAGTGATTTAATGCAAGAGAATGGTTTGATTGGTAATAAGCACGCACAAACAAGTAATAAAGATGACTATAAAACAATAGGAATGATTCACTGAAAGTTCATCTTCATTGATCTTGCCAAATACACCACGAACACGTAGTTGTGTGTATAATATTTTCTCTCAACATATTTCTCACTACTAGACAAGAGTGGGTGATTTGTGTGTGTGTGCATTGTGAATTCAGGAGGTGCTCCCTACCTATATAGAAAGTGGAGCACACAAACGTACAAGACAAAGGTTGACATTCCATAAACAGAATGCCACCTGGAAAGTAGAAACAACGTGTGTGTACTATTGACATGGTAAATCTTCGTACAGCAGGAGGCATGTGATTTGTGCGTGGTCTTGTTTCTCCATGAATTTCAAAAGTCTTACATCTTCCAGAGGTAGCCACCACAGAGGCTCTGTGAAAGGTCACAGAGGCTCTGCGGTCTGATGATCGTCTTCTGGTTAAGTTCTTTGTGGATGATGGTCGACAGAGGTTCTGAGAATTGCACTTCTGTTGAGTCTTGGTGTAAAGTAGAAGTCTTCTTTGTGGTTCCTAAACTTAGCCTATTTTTTAATACTTCTATATATTGCAGATGGAGCAAACAGTATGTGCACTAAAGTTGGAACTTGAGGTGTAACCCATAAACATCATTAGAGACTCCACTCACGTGTACTCATCACTTTGATGGAAACGGGAATCCCTTGTACTTCAAGGGTCATCTATTGTATATAAACATGTTCAGGTATGGGACATCATGTGAAAGGTTGAGACTCATGGTAATGTGCAATCAATGGGGATTCCGATAACTTTAAATTGAGCTTTGTTACTTTTTCATGTATAAAATACTTATATAACATCTCACTACGCATCTAGCCTAACACTTATTGTGATGTACATTGTTTTACAGGTCCCACTAGCAACGGGTCTAGGACGGTTTGATGTACCGCTTGGTGCAACTAGGAGCACCCAGATAGTTGGTCTTTTGGGATTTTTGTGTAGAGCGATATTTTAGAGATATATGAACACCCACATTAATCTAGCTAGTAAAGTCTAGATTAAGTAGGTTATTATTGTTATGTCTTGATTCTTTGTTAACATTGATTGTACAAAGTTCCCCATTTAACGCGTTATAGTTGTTTATTGCATTTGGAAGTTTTAATTTTATCCACTTTCCGGAAAAATCTCTATTTTTATTGTTTAAAGTTTAGGGTGTTACGTTAGGCTTCTTCTTTTCTAGCTTGGTATCTATCATGTATGCCAAAAAGGATGAGCATCCTTTCACCATGCACTTACGTGTCTTTGCCATAGAAATGACTACGACATTTCCCATCCTCTTCTCCCTATATATGCATACGACGTCACAACTAGCCATGGGAATTCAAATTAACTTTTTGAAACATATGATCTTGGTTTGGTTTTTTGCCAACCAATCCATTATGAGCACCACATCGAAACCACCAATAGGCATCGGCAGTAAATTGGCCTGAAACTTGTTCCCCCTGACTTCAAGAGTATAGTCCTTCAGAACTTCGCGAACCAAAATTCGACTACCATTTGTTACCTCTACTATCAAAGCATCATCTAACAAACTAGCAAGCACAAATAGATTTTTGAAAAAAGAATCTGATACAAAGGAATAGCTTGTGCCAGAGTCAGATAGGATGAGAGCAGGTATGGAGTTAACGAGGAAAGTACCAGAAACTACATATGCCAATTGTTTTTGCCTCTTTGGACGTCATTTGAAATTCCCTCCCTGCTACCCTCAAGGAGTTCTCTTTCTTTCCTGGATTTCCTCCCGACTTTAGCTTCGGGCATTTGTTACGGAAGTGGTCGGTTCCCGACACTCGAATCACATGGGCCCTTTTACTAGGCAGTCTCGGGTGGTATGATCAGGCTTCCCTCACTTGAAACAACTTCCGGGAGTAAAGTTACATAGGCCAAAATGTTTGCTTTGGCACTTGAAGCAACAAATAGCTTCTCGTCTAGGATTGGCTCTACGAATGGTTTCAGCTTCTTGAAGGGATCCACTTTCCCTTCCCATCTTCTCTTATCTTCGACCATAGATCTCTCTTTCTTACTCTGAGCCTAGACGTTCTCCATGAGTTGTTCCTCAGTTGTTTCTTGGATGGTAGAGGCCCTAGAATTCCGGACCATAACCTTCATATCAGCCTGCAATCCTTTGAGATAAGCCTTGACCTTCTTTTTTTAATTTGGGGCCACATACCCCACCAAATCCAACTTCTCCATGAAGATATTATAGTACTATCTCACAGTCATATTCCCTTTCTTAAGAGCCCAGAACTTTTCTTCTATTCAGTCGATTGATCTATCATTGAAATATCCATCCATCATCTTCTTCTTGAACATATCGTAGGTCAGCGGTGGGATAATTGTAGCTCCAAGAGTGGACTTAGTGACATTCCACCACCTAAGAGCCTTGGACCTCAACATATAGGAAGAAAATCTCACATTTTGTCCCTCTTCACACTCGCTGGAGTCAAATGTTTGCTCAGTCTCTTGTATCTAGTTCATACATACAACTGGATTGTCATTTCCCGAAAACTCCGACGACTTGCTACACAGAAAAGTTTTGTATGAGCAAGTTTTCCCACCTCGCCTGGCATCGGCAACAAACTGCTCTTCAGTCGGTGCCCTCGGAACCTACCACAACATTCTCAGCAATTATTTCACGCCTTCGATTACTGGCATCTCTATCTTCCAAAATCTTCATACTTCTTTCTTCTTGCTTTTTAATGGACAAAGTCATCATTTGCATAACGTTGGCCAACAGTTCAGTCTGAGGGTTCACATCTTGAATAACCGGGTTGGTGGAGGCCAAATCAACTCTTGGTACATGCTCTGGTACCTGCCCAACAATGGTGGTAGAGGTGGGAATATTGCATTGTTGGCCCTCTCGATTTCATTTGGATTCGAAACATTCGCCTCTTGACCATCCCCTTGAGTCGGTGGTCTACTATGCGTATTTACCATCTCAGACTGCCACACACAAGAATGAGAATATGAGATAATACTAATACCAAATAACAATAGAAATGTACTATTACATTCATCAATCATCGCAACAGTAGTAATGTCAAGCACACTCACGTAACAATATATTCATAATAGCATTAGCTAAGTGAAATTATGAACATATTATACATAAGAATTTCTTTACCATCATCACAACTCTCAATTTGTGCACTTCCGTCGACTCTAAGACTTTCCTATCTTAAGAGTTATACCCATATCTCGCAAATCATCACTTAAAGTCTCAACGTAAGCCTAGGAATCTTAAATTCATACCTAGTTCACTTAAACTAGAGCTCTGATACCAACTTGTAACACCCCTAAAATAGGAGTAAATTTAAACTGAAAAGTCGACATAGAAATACCTGTATAAATAGAAATCACCCAAGATGGGGAAATTGTAAAGCGTTTACAACCCAAGAAGTAAGATAATAATTAACAACCTATTTAATTTAAACTAGTCTATGTTCATGTTACAGAGGGGTGTTACTATCATCACCAAAAGAATCTTGTCCATGTAAATCGCCAAATTGACAAAAAGATATATATTCCAAAAGTGCTCTACCTGCAACCAAACACTCTGCTCAAGACTTCTGAGCCCCGCCGCTAAGAGAACCTGATATACATGTCATTTTAAGAAAAGGTGTTAGGCTTACTCCTAGTGAGTTCAACCAGTTAAAGAATAAAGCTATAAAGCATTAAAATCGAAAACATAACTTTAATCTAAACAATTATACCATTTAAATCATCTTTGCCCTTGGAAGGGCACAACATATGGGAGACCCGATTTACCAAGTATAGTGACGGAATACAAAAGTAAGCCACATTTCATGTTATATAAGCCTCACTTACGGATTACAAACATTAATATCTAGCAAGCTCAACTACTCTAAGTTTGGCATCGTTTGGCAAAAATAAGCTAGCTTATAAGCTAACTTATGGGGTATTTGAGTTCAACTCAATAAGCTTAATGGGTGGTTAGCTTAATTGGTTATGTTATATTAAGGTGTTTGATTTTAACTTAATACTAAGAGATTGACTTAACATGTTAAGTTAGCTCATCCTATCTTAATGCATTAAGTTAGAATTTTTTCAAAATTACCCTTATCCCACAAATTTTAATCAAACAACTCATTAAAAAATAAATAGTTTACCAACATGCATAAATTAAGAAAATTGTAATCAAATAACAATACTTTTTTGTTTTAAATATATTTTAAGTTATTAAGTACTATGTTATGAACTCGTTGAATTCATATTATTATGTTATTTTAAATAGTTCACATTATTATAAATTTTTGTCATCTTAAATATTTATCAAACAATTTATTTTCATTCAACACTTGTGTAGATAAGGTTAAAATAGTAATTTTTGTTGTTCGGACTATTCATTCATAATAAAAATCAAACAACTTATCTTAATTTATCCAGATAGATTAATGCTTAAAGACAACTTAATAGATTTAGAACTTAATGGCTAAAAAATCAAACAACCCTTATTTTTTTAGTACATATTTGAATGGACATAAGCTAGCTTATTGATATGGGAATTTGACTCAAATAACCACTTCATTAGTGTAAATTGGTCTCCTAACCATTTCTCTCCCATTTTGACCAAAATATCACTACGTCTGCAAAATCTAGGTCAGCAATCGCGGACCTAGCTAAAAGACAAAAAAATGCGGAGGTAACAAACAATTTGCAGAAGTAACTTTAAATAGAAAATATAGGCTTTATTCTTCTTGAATGAATTGCGGAGGTAACAATTTCCAAGAAAAGAGAGTTTATAGTATTTGGTCATAATTACTATTTCCATAGAAAGTTTTCTTTAAAGTGGTGGGACACATTTTAAAATAGAAAGTTTATATTTCTTGAATGAATTATGGATGTAGCTTTTATGGCACACATGGCCACTTTTGAAG
Organism: Arctium minus; assembly: GCA_954870635.1. Lineage (NCBI taxonomy): Eukaryota > Viridiplantae > Streptophyta > Magnoliopsida > Asterales > Asteraceae > Arctium > Arctium minus. Next base: position 103,120,209 of record OX941084.1, on the reverse strand, counting down.
ACCCACTCCCCATTTTTCAAGACCCACCTCCTCATGTTTATGTTTTAAAATCACTGTAACACCCCAAATCTAATTCAAGTTTTCTTTTCTTTTTTCTTTAAGAATCTAGTGTATCCGACCCTTAGTTTTGTGCGTATACTTTTGTCGAATGGTATATATCTTGGGGTGTGGGTTCATGCGATGTATTTGAGTTCGAAGTTTATCGAATCCTTTCATGAAATTTCATAATCGGGGCTCACGAGGTGAGTATGCCCGTGAGAATGCCATTGGCATACTCACAGTGTCATAATCGCGGGGTTCACACCCCTACAGTATGCCTACAACGATTATGCCCGGCGAAAGTGACAGATGTCCTAATCGTCGAGGACACTCTCGCGGAGAGAGGTTCGGCCATGGTACATATGGGGCGACTTTGCCCTGTAATTGTGCCATGGCACTCTCGCATGGGCATTGTTGCGCAAGGTGTCCAGGCATATTTAAACACTATGTGTTTTTGAGGTTCCTTCCACTTTCATATTTACTTTTATTGAAACTCTCCTTCTCTCTCTCTCTCTCTCTCTCTCTCTCTCTCAAATGCGAATTTTTAACCTTCCACCTTCATTCCACATTTATTGCAAACCTACAAGAATCATCAATCATTTAATGTTCCTCCATTGAAGTTTTGGGTCAAGTTAAGCTAGCAAGTATGGGTACCAAGCTCTAAGATATCACATCTCCACTTTTAGGGTTTTTTTTCCCTATTTTTAGGTTTTCACCCTACAAACCTAATAGGTGAGTTCTATGTGCTTATTTTCTCATACATATGCTTGATTTATGATTTATTGGCATTATTTGGTAATCCTAACTTATTTGACCTAAAATGGAGACATCGAGATTTGGCCATGCCTAGCATAGAAAGAGATGAGTGTTATGGATTGTATGTGATAACTTATGGAGTCCCAATCATTTGTGGTAATTCTTAGTAACCCTTGGTAGTCATATGTGTTGAAATTCTTGTATATTGATAAAGGTAGAATATTGGGTTTTACTAATAGAAATGAGTTTTATGGGTTTGAGAATAAACATATCTGAAAGTAACAAGTGTGAATAAAGTGTATTGTGATCTAACATTGAATTCACACCTATGTGATTATGAGACTAGATCCTTGTGCATGAGGATCTAATGTATGTGATGAAATATAATTGTGTTGGGAAATTGTTGGACTACTAGAGAGTAAACATTAAAGGACCATGGATCCTTGAGATGGAACTTTTCTAGATTGGACATGCACTAAGGTTCAATTTAGCCTTAAGGTGTAACTCGAAGGAGTAAGCACTAAAGGCGTGTGAGGGCTTAAGGTGATGTCCATTGGTATGTGCACTAAGGCCAAAAACTTGAGGTGTAAGTCAATAACATCATATGGTGACCCCACTCTTATGTTCTAGTCACCATAATGGAAACGGGTCTCCACCATAAGGGATTAGTTGTTGCATGAGTATGTTCAGGTGTGGAAATATTGTGCACGATTGGAACATGGTAAAGTCAAATGTGGCTAATCAGGTAACATCTAATCATTTATTAATGCTTTCTTATAAATGAAAATTTTGGTGAATCTCACTAGGCTTCAAGCCTATCACTTGATTGTTGTGCACATGTTCTATAGGTCACCGTAGTGTTGAATCTAAGTGGGTTTGAGATGTCTACCGGTACGGTTAAGAGCACCTAAGAGATCAGGCACGTAGGAGATTTTTGTGAAGAGTGATTCTTTTAGAGACATAGTGACACCCCTATTAATCTAGCATTTACTTGTCTTGATTAAGTAGGTTGTTATCGTCATGTCTTGTCATATTGATAGATTTATTGTATAAACTTCCCCATCTTCGGGTTGAAGTTAATTGCAGGAATTGGGAATCTATGTATTTCTTATAGCGGCTCCGTATATTTTCGTAATTAAATTTTTAGGGTGTTACAAGTTGGTATCAGAGCTCTAGTTTAAGTGAACTAGGCATGAATGTAGATGCCTAGACTTAAGCTGAGATAATAAGTTATGATTTGTGAGATTTGGGTAGAACTGCTAAGATAGGATGGTCTTAAAGTCGACGGAAATTACACTAATTGAGAGTTATGGTAATGGTAACGAGAATTCTTGCGTATAATATGTTCATAATTTCACTTAGATAACGTTATTATGAATATGTTTTTACATGAGCATGCTTGATTTCCATATTATTACAATGATTGATGAATGTAGTAGTATGTTCCCCGTAATGTTATATATATATATATATATATATATATATATATATATATATATTTGTGATCTCTCATCTTCGTTCTCATGTGTGTATGACAGCCTGAGATGGTTAACACACATGGAAGACCGCGGACAAGGATTGTTGGTCAGGAGACTAGCATGTCAACACCTAATCAGACTGAAAGAGTGGAAGATATTGTTGGTCCGCTCCCACCACCATTGTTGGGTGGAGGGCCGAAGCACATACCAAAGACCAATTTGGCCTCTTCTAACCCGGTTATACAGGAGGTAAACCATCAGACTAAGATGTTGGCGAGTATGATGCAGATGGTCAACTCGGCCATGGAAAAACAACATGAGACGTTAATGAAAATGTTGGATGATCAGAATGCCAGTAACAGAAGACACGAGACTGTAACAGATAATATAATTGTGGGATCTGAAGGTACCAGAAACGTTCTCAGGAATGAAGACCAAGCAGTTATTGATGGGAGGCGGGGTGGAAGAGTTTGCTCATACAAGACCTTTCTGTGCAGCAAGCCACCAGAGTTTGCAGGATCGGATAATCCAGTCAAGTGCATGAACTGGATAAGAGAGGCGGATCAGGCCTTTAGATCAAGTAAATGTGGAGAAGACCTGAAGGTAAGATACGCCTCCCAAATGTTGAGAGGACCAGTTCTTCAATGGTGGAACGTTACCACCTCTACTCTTGAAGAGTTTGTGTTGGCCCGATTGTCTTGGGCCTTGTTCAAGAATAAGATTTTAAAGGAGTATTGTAACGAGCGAGAAGTGGACCGGATTGAAGAGGAGTTACGAACGCTCAAGAAAGGAGATCTGTTAGTGAGGGACTACACCCGACTATTTATGGAGAAGCTAAACCTAGTGGGTCACGTAGCCCCAACAGGAAAAAAAGGTGAAGGCATACCTCAAGGGACTACCGACCGATATGATGGCCATGGTTCGAAATGCAAAGGCCGCTACTCTTCGAGAAGCAATCAAAGAGGCTAAAGTCATTGTTACAGCAGAAATATGTTGGATACAAGATCATGAAGACTAGAGGTCAAAGGTTCAAGAAAGTCAATGCAGAAAGTCAACTCTCATTAAAAGTCAAAGTCTATGTGTTAATAAAGTCAAAGTTATCTTGTATTTGTTTTTGTTTCTTTGTTTTTAGTAGTGGGTATAAATACTTGTTTTTGCTGTTTAATAGATAGATGAGTTGAAATATTATAGGTGATCCAGAGAGAGTTTTGTAAAGAGAGAAAGAGATTTTAGAGAGAGAAAGTTGTAATCGTTTAATCAAGATCAATAAAGAATTTGATTTGGAAATTGAGTGATATAATCTTGATTTATACTGATTGTGGGACACACAATTGGTATCAGAGCAGATCAAAATTCAGAAAGATTGGATCGATTTTGTGAATTTCAGATCGAAAGTTGACGAACTCGTTAGATGTACTGTTGGATTTGATTTCATTGATTTTCAGTTGTTTTGAATGCAAACTTGTTGGTAATAGAATCGACTTGATGTATAGAACAAGTTTAATTCAGGTTACTTAGGCTAATTCACACAGATTGAGGGTGAATTTTGGATTTTTGTTCAATTTTTTAACTCGAGTCTGTAAGTATGTGATAGGATTAAAATGTATCAATTTGTGTTTGTATTTGTAATTCTTGTACTGTAACATGTTCGAATATTGATTTCGAAGATCCCTGCAAAGTTTCAAGTCAATTGATAAAGGTTTCAATCGATTTCAATGGAAAAATCAAGTTTCGAGTTCGAAAAGTGACGAACTCGCAAGATCTACAAAACTCGCTAAGGAAGAACTCGCAGAAGAAAGAACTCGCTAAGTCAAGAACTCGCAGAAGGTAGAACTTGCAAGCTTCGAAGAACTCGCAAAGAACTATTTTGAGTTTGAAGTGAGGAACTCGCTAATCGAGTCGTGCGAGAAGCTAAAACTCGCACATAACTAGGTGCGAGTTTCTACTGTTCAACATCATTGTTGTGCGCGAAGTTTCATCTGCGAGAAATAGTATTGTGCAAATTTGGTGTTTGTGCGTTTGGTGTTTGCGCGTTTGGTGTTTGCGTGTTTGGTGTTTGCGCGTTTAGTGACGTATCCTTGGATTATTTTTTTGTTTTCTAAGTCTAGAACTCGCAAGTTTTGGATCTTGCGTGTTTACTTTTAGCGCGAAGTTAAATTTCGAAAAATATTCTATGTGTCAAAACTCGCAGAGTGCATTGTGCGCATTTCTCAAACTCGCATATAGGGTCTTGCGTGTTTCTCAAACTCGCAGGTAGGCTCTTGCGTGTTTCTCAAACTCGCAGGTAGGCTCTTGCGTGTTTCTCAAACTCGCAGGTAGGCTCTTGCGCGTTTCTCAAACTCGCATACAGGCATTTGCGCGTTTTGTTTAGGTTTATTTAGTTTGCGAGTTTTATACTTAGAAAAAAAAAATCCTGATTTTTTTTTTTTTTTTTGAAATTTAACTAAGTTTGATTTTTGTAGATCCAACTTTACTTTCTGAATTTTGACAATCAAGTAAACAGTGTAGATCCAGATGACTTCCAGAGACGCTCTCTCAATTGGCACAGATGTCAAGCCCCCAGTATTGTTTAAAGGGGAATATGAGCAATAGGAAGACAGATTTCTCGATTTTATTGATCGACAAACGAATGGAAAGAACATTTTAACATCAATAGAAGATGGTCCAATGCCAAAATTTACTGAGGAGATTCCTGCTGAAGGTAATGATTCAGATGGAGCTCCGAAAACAAAGAGAGTTGAGAAAGATTATGCAAAATTCTTTGATGAACAAAAGAATCGATTTGATGCTGATAAGAAGGCCAGATCTTTGCTTTTACAAAGTATGACCAATGAGATCTATGTGAAAATAGACAGCTACAATGCATCTGCAAAATCTATGTGGGATCAGCTAAGAAAGATGATGTTGGGTTCTAAAGTTGGGAATCAAATGAAAGTGGCCAACTGTATCAACAATTATGAAGAATTCAAGGCTAAAGAGAATGAAAGTTTAGAGGATACTTATGAAAGATTTGTACTGCTTCTAAATGAGGTTTCCAAGAACAAGGTTAAGAAGAAACAGATTGAGAACAACGTGAAGTTTCTTAGCATATTGCAACCTGAGTGGAAAAAGCACACTCGTCGAATGAAGCAGATGAAAGATTTGAGTGAGATTCCACTACATGAAGTCTACGAGACTCTACGACAGAATGAGGAAGAGGTTGAGGAGAAAAGATCTGAGAAAAAAAAGTTGAGAAGGTTGTTGATCCCATAGCATTGGTAGCTGGAGAGAAGGAGAAGGAAAAGAAAGAGAAGAAGAAAAAGAAGAAGATAGTGATGTCCAGTTCTGAATCAGAATCTGAATATGATGGAGATGATGGAGAGAATCTAAAGCAAGCAATGTTTTTACTGACCCGTGCTTTTCAAAAGAAATTCTACAAGAAATCGGGTTCTAATTCTTAGAGATATTCTTCATCAAGCTCAAAGAACCACGAACATAGAGAAAGAGTGGAAGGAAGTAGATTTGTTGAGAAGAAGCTGAAAGAAAAGAAAAATTTTGTGAATGACTACACCAGTACTGAAAAGAAAGGTGATGATTTGATCAAATGCTACAATTGTGGCAAGGTCGGACATTACGCAAAAGATTGTCGGAAGCCAAAAGTTCGTAACTCGGAGTACTACAAAAACAAAATGCTCTTGGCCAAGCAACAGGAAACTGGCAAGGCATTAATGGCAGAAGACGAATTCTGGTTGGATCATTCTGATGTGGCGGATGAACAAGAAGAGTCAGCTCATTTATGCTTGATGGGAAAAGAGGTGAAAGATGATGATTCGGATGATGAGACTGCTGACGAGGTAATGAACTTAACTGAAAATGATTTCATGACCAAAATGGAAGCCATGATGGTCGAACTTCAAGACCTTCAATCCAAACTAAAAAAGGAAAAAGACAGAGTTGATAGGAGAAATCAACAGATCTTTGAACTTAATAAATCAGTTATTGGGAACAAAGATTTAATTAATTCTCTACGCAAATCTGCCTCTGATTTTAAAAATGAAAAGGATTGTTTTGAAAGTAAGATTTCTGATATTGAAAAACAATTGTCTAAGTCTGATTCTGAAAAACAAGAATGTGTTCTAAAAGCGTTTAAACTGCAGGTTGAGAACAAGACTTTAGAGCAAAAGGTGAATGGTCTGGAAGCAAAATTATATGTTCGAGGCCAAACAGATCAAACGATTTTCTTAAATACACCTAATGAAGAAGCTGATTTTAAAGAAAAATGGGGACTAGGTTATGATAATCCTCATTACCTAGAAAAAGCTATCAGAAAATAGCCAGCTATATATAATGAAAATTATATGTATGTTGCTGATAAATATCCTCATTTGAAACCCAAATTTATTACCAAATCATCAAAAGAAGTTGAGGAAAAAGAAGATGAGAAAAGAATGAATTTAAAGAAAATGAAACTACCATTCTGTTATTAAAGACTGAATGATAGTTATCTTTCTAAAACATCAAAATTTCTTTCAAATGATTATTTTGCTAGTTATTCTTCTACTGAGATGGAGGCAAAACCTGTTCAAGCTAAAATTTATGTACCTCCACTCATCTTAGAAAGCAAAATAATTGAATTAAAAAATATTTTATCTGATGAAAGAATTTTGGGTGATCTAACACAAGATGTATTTTCTACAGTGTTGAAGAACACAATTTTTCATTTTAAATCTAAAGTGTGTTCTCCATCTTCTAAAGTACTTCAAACTTCTGAGACTATTTTTGATGATTTATTTGAGTCTGCAAATGATTTTCTAAATTCTGATGAAGGTGTATAGAGGAAATTGATATGTTTGACATTAATGCTCTACTTCCAAATCATTCTACTTTTGTGATAAATGGACAAGCTTTACCAAGTGTTCATGAAAAAGGTGAATCATCAACTAAGGTTGGTGAATCAGTTTCTGTGAATGCTGATTACTATGCAAAGGGTAAGAAACATAAGAAACAGCGCTCACAGAAACAGAACAACACTGGTAAATACAAGAAAAATCAATTTCAGAAATCTGATTTTCCTAATAAATCTAAATTCTGTGTTTCAGATTTAAGAAAGAAAAGGTCGGAAGAGCGATCTGAATGGCGACCTAAAAGGAAGAGTGATGAAAAGGCAAAATCAATTACTGATAGTTTTTGTAATAGATCAACTAGTAGTGTGTATGATGTAGTTGGTTCTATTGCTTCTTCAAATAAAAACCTTGTAACATCTTACAAGAGATACTCAATAAAGCAATTGTTCCAATTATCTCGTCCTACTACTAAATCTTATTCTTATCAGTGGAATGATTTTGCTCATCATCATAATTATAATGATTGGTTTGGATCTTATCATGTTTATTCTTCTAAACCAAATGTTTTCAAAAGTTTTCAAAGGAAAAGAGGATCCATATTCAAATGGATGCCAAAATCTTGTACTAATCTGTTAGGACCCGTTTTTAAATGGGTACCTAAAATTGTTGTTTCCTGATTTCTCTTGCAGACCCAGCATATGTGGTACTTGGATCGCGGTTGTTCCAAGCATATGACCGGGCATAAAGCTTTATTGTCTAATTATACAGAGAAATTCAGTGGTAATGTTCGATTTGGGAATGACCAGTTTTCACCGATCTTAGGATTTGGTGACATCATTCAAGACAATATAACGATTAAGAAGGTGAGTTATGTCGAAGGCTTAGGGCACAACCTGTTTAGTATCGGTCATTTTTGCAACAAAGGGTTAGAGGTAAATTTCAAAGCTAAAAGATGTTCGGTACGTACTGAAGACGGCAAAGAACTCTTAGTTGGCACTCGAAAGACCAATCTCTACACCATCAATCTTTCAAAGGTCCAGAATGATAATCAGGTTTGCTAATTGACAAAATCATCGATGCAGCAAAGTTGGCTTTGGCATAGAAGGTTATCGCATCTGAATTTTCGTTACATAAACAAGTTGGTCAGTGGAAAATTAGTGAATGGTCTTCCTGAGTTGAGATATGAAAAAGAACACTTGTGTGCAGCGTGTGAAAAAGGGAAGATGAAGAGAGCTCTACATAAACCGAAGTCTGAACCTAGTACCAGTTCTCCATTAGAGTTGTTCCATATGGATCTTTGTGGTCCGATGCGAACGCAAAGCTTAGGCGGAAAGAAATATGTTCTAGTTATCGTGGACGATTATTCGCGATACGCGTGGGTCAAATTTCTCCGGTCAAAAGATGAGACACCCGAAGTACTCATTACATTTCTGAAGACGACCCAGGTGAATTTGTAGAAACCAGTCAAGCTTCTCAGAACTGATAACGGCACAGAGATCAAAAACAGAATTATTGAATAGTGTCTCGAATCGGTCGGGATATCACATCAATACTCTGATGTGCGTATGCCCGAACAGAATGGAGTAGTCGAAAGGCGAAATCGAACGCTAGTCGAGGTCGCTCGCACTATGCTCAGCCAATCAGACTTACCTCTATTTTTGTGGGCATAAGCTATTTCGACTGCGTGCTACACTCAAAACCGTTTCATGATACACCGCAGATTTCAAAAGACTTCGTATGCTTTGAACAACAACCGAACACCAACCATCAAATATTTTCTTATTTTTGGTTGTAAGTGTTTTGTGCTAAACGACAGTGAGAGTCTGAACAAGTTCAGTGCTAAGGCAGATGAGGGCATCTTTATTGGATATTCTTCTACATCTGAAGCATATCGAGTTTATTTGAAGAAGTCGAAGACTGTTGTCGAGAGCGTAAACGTCACATTCGATGAGGATATGGCTTCTGAACAAGTCAGTTCAGAACCCATGATAACTGGAGTGTTAGCTTCTGGGCAAATTAGTTCAGAACATGTACCTGAAAAGAACAAATCAGATGAAGCATCAACGTCTACTAATCATTTATCTGATTTATATATTTTATTTGAACTGTTTTATGATGAATATATTGGATCTAATGTGCATAAACCTGTTGTGGTTGACAGGATGGAAGATTCACCGGTTACTCATCCAACCACTTCAGTTGTTTCTACTGAATCAAATTTCCCGATTCAGCAAGATATTCCAGTTCAAATGCCTACTCCTATAGTTGAAGTTGTATCTACTAATGATGAGCTAGAAGTTGCTGAGTCAGTAGAATGTGCTGTAAGGACAGATCAACAGACTGAACAAGTTGTACCTACTGAAGCTTCTGCACCAATTACTTCAACTGAATCCCTCCCTCATGATGTTCAAATTGAAGAAGCTGATAGTGGATTTTTGGATGATAATCATGATCAATATTCATCTACTCCACTCCCTCAAGAACATCGCTGGATCAAAGAGCACCCTCTTCACCAAATTATTGGAGATTTAGACAAACCGGTGCAAACTAGCTCAGCAACTTTGAAGCAATGTCTGCATGACTCACTCCTCAGCAAGATAGAGCCCACTCGTGTATCAGAGGCTCTAGTTGATTCGGATTGGGTGTCTGCTATGCAATAAGAGTTAAACCAGTTCGAAGCCCTGAAGGTCTGGAGACTAGTGCCAAAACCAGAAGGAAAGACCGTTATCGACACTAAATTGGTATTCAAAAATAAAAAGGACGAAGATGGTATTGTTATAAGGAACAAATCAAGACTTGTTTCCAAGGGATATAGGCAAGAGGAAGGTATAGACTACAACGAGACGTATGCTCCAGTAGCGCGTATAGAGGCAATCCGTATGTTTCTAGCCTACGCAGCTCACAGGAACTTCACTGTCTATCAAATGGACGTTAAGACTGCCTTTCTGAATGGCATCCTTAAGGAGGAAGTCTACGTCTCTCAGCCAGAAGGTTTTGTTAATCCAGATAAGCCAAATCACGTCTACATCTTGGATAAAGCCTTGTATGTTCTGAAACAAGCACCTCACGCCTGGTATGATGTTCTATCTCAATTCTAGGTTAAGTCAGGTTTTTCAAAAGGTAAAGTTGATACCACTTTGTTTATTAAAAAGGAAAAACTTGATATCATTCTTATTCAAATATATGTAGATGATATTATATTTGGTTATACAAATCCTAAATACTGTAAGAACTTTTCAAATCTCATGGTGTCACGTTTTCAGATGAGTATGATGGGAGAGATGAATTTCTTTCTCGGATTACAAGTCAAACAGTTTTCAACGGGGATTTTCATTAATCAATCTAAGTACATTTTTGATATTCTTTGGAAATTCAAAATGGAAAATTGCAAATCAATTGGAACCCCAATGGCACCAGGTACTAAGATTAACACTGATCCTTTGGGAAAAGCTGTTGATGTTAGGACTTATAGAGGTATGATAGGGTCTTTAATATATCTTACTTCAAGTAGACCAGATATAATATTTTCAACATGCTTGTGTGCAAGATATCAGGCTGACCCTAAAGAATCCCATTTGGCTGCTGTTAAGCGGATTTTTAGATATCTGAAGGGGACTGCAGATCTTGGTCTGTGGTATCCTAAGGATACAGGATTTGAACTAACTGCTTATTCAGACGCAGATCATGCAGGGTGCATGCTGGACAGGATGAGCACTTCAGGTCATAATCAATTCCTTGGAGACAAGCTCGTTAGATGGGTGTCAAAGAAACAATTATGTGTTTCCACATCGACTGCTGAAGCAGAGTATGTAGCTGCTGCCAGTTGCTGCTCTCAGGTCTTGTGGATGCGAACACAGTTTCGAGACTATGGATTCAAGTTTAACAAAATACCGATCTATTGTGACTCGAAGAGTGCTATCGCAATATCAGCTAATCCTGTGCAACACACTGAAACAAAGCACATTGATGTTAGGTATCATTTTATAAAAGATAATGTAGAAAAAGGTACAATAGAACTTTACTTTGTAAAGACTGATTATCAACTTGCAGATTTGTTTACCAAAGCTTTAGATGAAAAGAGATTTAATTTTCTTGTGTCTAAGCTTGGTATGCTAAATCTCAAGATCTAATCATTAATTACCTATTAAAGTTTCTTTTATTGTAATTTTTCATCATTTCTTTATCATTATTTCTGAAAGGATATCTGCACTTTAACATGTTGTTCATGTTCTCAGGGGAAGTGAGACAAGATTCTAAGATGATCAATATTTTTTTGAGGGGGAGTTTATAGAATTTAACTGCTAAATTTTTTTTGTGATGCATGAATTTAGGGGGAGTTTATGCGTACAACAAAAGGAGTAAGGATATGATTTCTGATTACTTTAGATCAGAACTCGTACTCTCATTGTTTTACTGCTTTATGTCATTTTAATTTTTCTATAAATTTTGTGAATAAAGTTGTTTTGACATGACTTTGAGACTTGTGCAGAATGAGAGAAGCTATCAAGAACATATCTTTATGACTTCAGTTGACTTCATGAGATTTAAGACTGCATAGAAAGGTTAAATTTCTTATCTTAATCTCATATATGGTTGAAAGAAGGACGACTTTCAATCATAAAAACATGTTCTTAAATGTTCAAACCACTTCCCGATTCTTAAACCGATTTCATGAATTGGAAGTGAGATTTTAAATGTTTTTTTTTCAAAATTTACCTGTGCTTACATGATTATAAACCGTGTGTCTCCAAAGATAAATACTTGCGTATTGTCTTTTCTATATACTTTCAAGTATTCACACACACCGGTTTGACTTATTGTTCAAAAATTTCTTACCATGTCTCAAATTTGAAACATATTTTTCGATGGTAAGATACCCCGCTTGTATTTCAAAGAATTTTGAGCGTCATTTCATTTCGAAACGTTCATTTCAAGAATGTCTGTATTTTGATTCATATAGACAATATCCATCATTCTTGACCATAAGCCTTAATTGATATATCATTTCTTATCTGATCATTTTTCATACAATGTCATATTTTCAAACAAGTCCCTTGCATTCTTATCTATTCATTCAATTTACTTGTTTGAAAATACTTCAATGTTTAAAAATGCTCAAATCTTCATGATTATATTCTGAGCATATACATATCTGACTTGTATTTGAGCTTTAACTGATATAGTTAAACCATATTGAGCAACATTTGCTTCATAGTAATATGGGTTCTTTGTGCTAGGACTTAAAATGAACTTCTATGGATTCACGATTACCAGTGTCTCCTACCCAAGAAGTTAATCCATAGTGATTGAGTGTGAGGAGTCGAAAAGAAATAAGTGTGGGTTGTGCGTTGAGGTAAAATGGAAATGAGAGTTTGGTCAGATGTGAGCTTAATGATTAAAAGAAAGAGGGTGTGAGATCAGAATAAAAGAATATCAAACTCTGCACCAACTACTTTCTGAGTCGGGCAGCCACATGAACAGGACTTAGATGAAGCTCATCAGGAGTACTTTGAGAAAACATAGCATTTAAAGCTTCTGTATCTCTGTCCTTAAAAATATCATCCAGTGCACTTTCACCATAAGCTGGAACTTCCTCAGCTCTTCTTACAATCTCAGTTACCTCCACCACTTCATCATCCGAGGCAATTTCAATAAAATCACTTTTCTGCCCTTCTTCCTTGATTTTCCAATACATCTCATATTTTGCATTAACTTCAGCAAAAGAATCATCTTCAAGAGCAATGATATCAGGATTTGGCAAACCTGTTATCTCCAAAATATCTTGCCTTGTTGCAATCTTAGGCTTTTCAACCCTTGATTCAACACTTTCTCCAACATACAAAACCAACTCCAATTGATCATTTTGCTCAGAACCTTGATCAGCTTCCCTTCCCACACTTTCAACATTTTCAGCTCTTTCTTCCACCAACACTATTTCACCAGAACCACCAGCAGCTGCTTGTTTCTCACTTATCTCCCCCTCATGATCATTATTTGGATCATGATCATGCTTCTTAGTAGAACAGCTGCATGGGATTTGCAAGAAGTTTGAACTACCTGTTTAAGATCAGATAGAGCAAACAAAATGTCAGATTTAAAAGAATTAAACTCTAAGGCACTAACCAAATCTGCTGGTTTCACAGATTGTGGCGGTTGACTATCGTGGTGGGATTGCAGAAGGGTAAGAAGATCTGCATCTTGCTGATTATCCGGAGGTTGGGATAGAAGTTTTGCAAACAACAAAGACTTAAGCTCATCAATGGATAGGTGAGCAGGTTGAGTGTTTGGAATTTGTTGGCTTTGTTGGGTAGGCTCAGGTTGAGATACTAGGTCTTTCCCTTTCAATAAACATTTCACAGCTCCTATCTCCTCCTCTATCTTTTCAAACATCCGAGATTCAACAGCCTTTAAGGCACCATCGAAGAATTCCTTAGACACGAAGTCTGGGTGAGTCACTCCGGTATCACTTAGATTAACCGTTTGCATGTCAGCTGTAGAAACAACTTGCCAAAAATAGAAACTTTCCATAAATGGAAATTTTCCAAAAATGACATTTTTCACTTAATTTTAAGTTTCAAGAGCAACTTACACACACTTCACACTTACAACCCTTTCAAGATTTAATCTTTTGAGCTCCCCCTTGACTTGATGTTTATTTCTTCTGATTCTTGAAATGACTTTGTTCTTTCTTGATGTATTTTGCTGTGTTTTCATTGCTAGCTCCCCCTTGACATGATGTGGATCTTGTCATCACTGTATGGATATGCTCCCCTTTCATATCTGCATACAGGTAAATGATATAACAATTGATCTCTTCTTTTTTCTAAAACAATTTCCCCTTTTATAAGATAAAACAAAAACATTCTCCCTCCTTTTCTTAAAGATATAACAATAACATTCTCCCCTTTTTCTAAAATAACAGTTGATGGTTAGAAAAACTTCATGTTTATGATTTGACATTCACAGATCTTGTCAAAATATTGACATTGAAGTCTGAGTCCTAGAATACTTTGTCTAGAAGTCATTGTCTTGAACATTGAAGATTGGGTCCTAAACTGTAGTGTTTAGAAGTCATATCCCTTCACTCCTTTTTGAGTACTGGCTCCTGCATCACAGGTTGAACAGGTTTTGGTACCCAGATGTATGTGGGTTCAGTCTTGTTAGTATGTGAAAACTTCTTTGAGCAGTTTTCACCTCTGTGATATGCAGTATCATTAAACTTCTTATGAGAATAATACCATTTGTGGATATGTGCTTTCTGTACAAAATCATCATTGCAGCAATAAGAACAACAAAGTTTGCTTCTAGCTAACCTGATCAGATGCTTGGTAGACTTGATAGCATCAGGTGTAAAAGCTTTACCTTTTTGAGCTCTGTTCTTCTTTCTCTGTTCAGCTTGTGTAGATGATTTCTGGTATTTAACTGGTTCAGGATATCCCTTAACAACCCAAATCATCTTCTCTTTCTTAGAAGCTTTGATTCCAGAATAAGCAGCATATCTATCAGTAGATTTAACATAAAATGAACTAGAAGATTTAATCTGATCCGGTTTCAAGATTTCAGGTTTAACAATCTTTTTCTTGAAAACCATCTTTTGGAATAAGCTAGATACTGATTGAAATGAACAAACTGATTCACTTGCATCATCATCATAGGAAGATAATACAGGTGTTTCAGATGCTAACTTGTCAGATAGATCAGCATTAGCTTTCTCAAGTTGATTGATCTTATCATTCAACTTAGATTTCTCATTACAAAGTTCATCAAATTTACTTTGCAGATCAGATTTACTCTTTTTTCCCTTCTGTATATCTGTAGATAAAACAGCTAACTTGTCAGTGAGTTTAGAAATCTCGGATTCAAAATGTTTTCTTTCAGTTTTAAACTCTTTTTCTAAGTTCTGATTTTTCTCAGAAATCTCTTTGAACAATAAAGTATTTTTCTTTTCAGTACATTTCTTTTCTTTATCAAAGACATCTGTTTCAGTAATGACAATTTTTTCAAAGTCAGAAACCTGTTTAAAAAGTTTAGCACATTTGATTTCTAACTCTTTCTTCTCAGACTCAGCTTTCTTTGAAAGTTCAGATAACTTCTGGTTGAAAGATTTCTCAAGTTCAGCTTTCTCATTCTTGTGTCTCTCATCTACTTTCTTCAGTCATTCTTTGCCTTTTTCTTGATATGTTAAAACTTGTGTCTCAGCCTTTGTCAATTTGACATTCAAAGTATCAATTTCTGCTTTCAGCTTTGAGTTTTGAACTTTAAACTTTTCATTCTCAGCCTCAATTTTGGGTATTTCTGGCATGTATGACAATGCACAGTCTCTGTTGGTAAGAAACAGATTTCTTTTCTCATCTGTGTAAGGCATGATTAATATTTCTGAAAAATATAGCTTGAATCAGAAAATCAGAAAAATTTCAGTAAAAATACAGAAAAATCATTCAAAATTAATTACAAGTAAAGAATTCGTATGCACTTATAGAATTCGTATAGCACTCACAACATACAATTCACATGCAAGAATTCGTATAAGGAACACAATTCGCAGGCACACACAAGTAAGAATTCGAAAGCAAGAATTCGTATGGACACAATTCGTATGAAAAGGATACGAAATCTGAGCTTTTCGCAATATACTAATGTGCGAATTCTGAACATCTCGCATAAGGTAAGATGTGAATTCTGAGCTTCTCGTATGACTTTGTATGTGAATTCCTCCCTTGAATAATTTCTAAGGCTCATATGCGAATTCCAAGTAATTCGTATATGTCTATTGTGCGAATCCTTTGCTTTTCGTACAAACTCTTGTGCGAATTCCTTCCTTAAACACTTTTGTTCTCTGTGATGTGCGAATTCCTTTGCTCTGCGAGTTCTTTGTGCGAGTTCATCATCAAGTATGCGAATTCTTTAGATCTTGAGTTGATTTTCACAAAATTACACTGATTTCCAATCAAATCTTGATGTTTGACTCTGAAAATTTGCAGAATCACTCACTTTGACATCAAGAACAACCCTGTGAAGTGAATTTCATCAAGAACAAACATGTTAGTGGGATTCAATTCTTGACAGTCCGCGAATGGAAACCTTCTAAAACTAGAAAGATTGATCAAATTTCATCAATCTGTTGTTCAATTTGATTTCTGCTTCAAACAAGAATTGTTCCCCTACTATGTGCGATCACTGTAATACCAAATTTACATCAAAAATATCATGAAATCAAAATCTTGATTTCAATGGAACAATGACTTTCCAAAATTGGAAATTCGGATCTTTCTGCTTCAAATCATGGTGTTAATCTTTCTGAATTTTCTGATCTAGCTCTGATACCAATTGTGATCCCAGGTTTCAAGCTATTATGAAAATTACAATCAAACACATTGAAATCATAGACGAGATTTAGAGAGAGATTTTAGTCACAAGTCTTGTCCTATTCATATGTCTAACATGGAATTACAATATGACAAGCGTACTAACATGCTTACAAAAACAAGACATGAAAGGCTATATATAGGGTCAAACAAGCCTTGACCTCTATACAAGCATACAAGAAAAGTCGACATACTAAAGGTAAACATACTAAACAAATTGACTCAAAACTATGATCTAACACGTGTAGAAGTTAATATTCAGAGATGCTCTTAAGAGGCACAGAGAGGCTCTTAAGTTGTCCACAGAGCCTCTGTGGACCAAAACCTCTGAAGAGCAGTGAACGAAGAGGGGGCCATAGGTAGACCTAAACACGAATATCAGAGGTCGATGGTCCAAAGGTAGCAATGAGCCAAGAGCCCTTAGCCCGAATTTTTTAATTTTCTAACAGCTTTGCGCTGTTTTAGAAACTCATGCACAACTTTTTACTCGAAGCTCCAATTTACATGAGCCCAGTTGCGTTGAATTTCTAAAACACAGACGTGTAACTTTGATGTTTTGAGTTTTCTCAAATTCCATGATCTGATATGCCAAAATATGTGTCAAAGTCTGCATTAGAGTGCTAGACTGAAAGCATTGCACTTCACTCGTGCTCTTTCCGCTTTCAAGAACAGTGTTCTCTCGACGGTTCTTCATGGCTTCAAGATACATATGTGACATACTGATTGTCACTCCCTCCTCTATTATTCAAGTTTAAGGCTCGGTACTGAACGCTTACTCAACGGGATCTTAAGAGTCAAATTTTCTGTTTTGATGACCATTCTGCGTAACTAAGGGAAAACGTGCACAAATCACTCATTTTCATCCAAAATGGATGAATCAAAGCTCGTTGGAAATCTAAGAGGTTGGAGTTCAATGTGCATGCTTTATGTTTTCTCTCAATCAGGCTCCTTGATGGTCAAAAACAACAGTGAAGTTGAGACATGAAAGTTGGACATAATGGGGTAATTTGTCTAAGTCTTTCAAGAAGATGGGCCAACATTTGAGGGGGGAGGTTGTGATGTTTTGAAGACTCGAAGAATGGCACACCAAAGTTTCTAAAAAAATCAAGGGGGAGACTTTATGATGATGTTTTCTTTATAAAACATTAGGGGGAGATTGTTAGCTTAAATTAGCCCCCAATTTAATTGAATGTTTTATAAAGAAATTGTATTTTGGGCTTTTTAATTAGTTTATGGGTTTGGGATTATTATTTGTAAATGGACCCTATAAAAAGGTGTCTATGGTTCATTTTCTCATTAGTGATTTTGGGAGAGAATACACTTTACAGACATAGACTAGGTAAATTTCATGAGAGTCGCTTAAATATTTAGTGTGGTGTTCTTCCCCATATCCTCTCCATTGATCATCAATCAAAGCATATGAAATGAGTTTATGATGATTATTCTTCTTTATTTCTCTCTTATATGTATATTTTATGGAGTTCTTCAATTGTTTGCTAGTATTGGGATCTCTTTTGTGGCGACTACTTTTTGTATATTTTTAGGAGTACCCTCTAGCCCTCTTAGTAACCCTCTAGTAATGTAAATAGCAAATGGAGAAAAAGTAATGTTACGTGAAATACTAGAACGATGCCTCTTCGAAATTGAAGGTGAATGCTTTGACGTGGATTTACTTCCAATGTCAATTGGGAGTTTCAACGTTGTGTTAGGCATGGATTGGTTAGCAAAGTACCAAGCCGAGATCTTGTGTTCAAAGAAGATTATCAAGGTACCCTTTGCAAATGGGGACTTCGTCGTGGCCTAAGGAGAGAAGTGGAAGGGTGAGGTAGCAATAATTTCTTCTATTAAGGCACGGAAGTACCTAACGAAAAAGTGCCCCTCCTTCCTAGCGTACGTGGTCGATGCTAAATCAGAGAAGAAGAAGGTAGAGGAGGTAAAGGTCGTTAATGAATTCCCAGATGTTTTCCCCGATGACTTACCGGGCTTACCACTCGATCATCAAGTGGGGTTCCTGTTGGGTCATCTAAGATTTGAAGATGACCTATCCTTTAGTTTGTGTTTACTCTTCTATAAATGATTGTACATCTTAGAATTAGTATGGTTCTTTGTAATAGCTTAGTTATGCATAAACAGATCGGTAAGTTGAAGACCTACCGAAATCAACATGAAGGAAGTCTACTATGCGGATTTAGATGAACTTTGAAGACTAAGCCCCTTCTGCCAAAATCATATTCGCCAGACTAACCCCATGTCGAACCTTCTTTCTTTCAGCATCCCTCTGCCAGGTTTTCGGCAGATTTCATCCTTGTCGATCTCTCTTTACGTTGGCAACTCCCTTTATGTCAAACCCTCTTGATTTGACATACTTCCTCATTCCCAATGATCTTCTGACAATGGGAATGGAAGCTTCCTTCTCTTAGAAGATATTCACTCGAGTTCTGATTTGATTGAGACGTTTATTTCTTAAAAGATCTCAAAAAGATTTGAATCCAGTATATTTTATTAAGATATTGTACTTTCATAGTACAAAAGTTACCTTTTGTGTTGTGATAAGTCACCTCAAATATCTTATAATTTATTGACAATATCTCAACCACCCAAGCATTAAATGACCCACGTCCTTTGCACTCATTGCTTTGGATAGTATTTAAAGGGTGGAGAAGGCTTCTTGCAACTCACGCTTTCAGCTCAAGATTTCTCCTTTGCAAGATTTCAAGCAGGTTGTTAGCTATTACTTTCTCTCTAAGATTTTGTCTTTGTGATTTATAAGTCTTCTTTGTGTTAGATTGTTTGAGTAGTTTTTAGCTATTCTCTTCCGCAACAATCTTTATTTCCTTTGTGTAATTTTTGATATTTATATCAATAAAGAATTAAAAATTAAGTAAAATTTGTGTATTGTATTCAACCCCCCCCCCCTTATACAATACTTGTTTTGCTTACTTGGGACCAACAAGTGGTATCAGAGCGGTTGGTTTAATAGAATAAACCAGATCCGTCATGGCATCACCTTCCAACACTAAAGTTGATTCCTTGACGTCTCAAAACTCTTTTCATCTTGACAATGGTTTGATTGTCAAACCTCCTAGGTTTAATCCGAACAACTTTTCTTTATGGAAAAGTCGGATGATGCTATTCCTAGAAGGGGCCGACAGTCGTTATCTGACCATTCTTTGTGAAGGTCCTCTTGTCCCTAAAGTATGGGACAAATTTATCAAAACCTCCAAAAAGAAAGATAAGGAAAAAGATCCTCTTTTTCAAGCTTCCGATGACTCATCTGATGAGGAACGTAATTCTGCTACTAGTCAAAATATTCTGAAGCTAGAAAAAGAATACACTGATGAAGATAGACGCACCATTGGACTTGACTCCAAAGTGCGAGCAATTATTGCTCAATCTCTTCCAGATGAAGTGTACCACTCTCTTGTTAACTTTTATACTACTAAAGAGATGTGGTCAACTCAATGTGTTCTGTACGAAGGTACAGATGAAGTCAAGAAGTCTCAAAAAATCTCTCTCGTTCGTAAATACGAATTCTTCTCTCATGAAAAGGGAGAATCTCTTTCTAACTACTATAATCGTTTCAATAGTCTTTTAAACGATCTTAAACTCCTCGGGAAGCTTTATGACAACGAGGAAATCTTATGTAAGTTTATGGATGGTTGATAACTCTCAAATCTTGAGAGTTAATTCCTCTCTTTTCGTATTCATTTTACCACATTTTCACCCATTTTGTCCCTTACCCCCTTCATTTGGTCTTAATTATTCAAACATGGTGATGAAGTCTCAAGATTGCAAAAATTTCGGTTTTACTAACTTTTTGTGCAGAACGTGGCCACCTTGTCACCACGTTGCGGTATAGGCTGAAAATTTATGGATAAGTTTTAGCCAATTCTGGAAAGATTGCATTGTGAAGAAAATTAAAAAACTTTCTTCTCTTTCACAAGAATAATCAAGGAAGAAGACAAAAGGTGTAAGTCAAAGGAAGGTTGAATACTCTTCCTTAAAGCTACTTTTTATGTTTGGACACATCAACACTTCTTCTTCCTTGGGCTATAAATTGAGGCTTAGAGGCACCATTTCAAGATCATCACTTCCAGAAGCATTCAATATCATCTGGAGCTTAGCATTTAGTTTTCATTCTCTCTTTTAAGTTTGTAGTGTAGTTGAATTTAATTTTTGTAAGTTTAATTTCTTGTATCATCTATCGCCACGTTGTCACCACGTTGGCGATAGCCTTTAAGTTTCATTTATGCAATTTATGTTCATGTTCTCTCCTTCTTCTTTCATGTCTTTTACTTGGGTGTGGGTATGAACCAAGGCTAAGACTAGTAGGCAACACTTGGGTGTTGCCATTCTTGCTAACTCTTAGACTTGGTTGCTCGAGTCGGGACTTCAACTCAACGCGGACAAGCCGATCACTTGTTAGTGTTAATATTAGATCTTATACCTCAAGAGGGGCGGATCCGAAATACGGCTTGAGTGATGCAAATAAGATTTGAGAAAGTCTTTTATAACCACGTAGAGATACGGGTTTTTGCATGACTTTAACTAAGGTTCAAAATGTCGGTCGATATGGGTGTCACAAAGAGATTTGGGCTTCTATATCCATACTGGTGGAACTGAAATCCTTAGAGGTTTACTTAGTAAAGTCGGCAAGTCTTGAGTTGGCGAGAGTGGTGACTTTGTGGGTGCAACGTGGCCACGTTCCGAGGAAACTCACTTTCGAGAGAAAGGGGTTTTTAAGGCTATTATGTGTCATTTTGTTTCTGACCATATTGTTACTACATCAGTCTTAGTTAATGCTTGTACCCATATCCTACCTTTTATCTTATTAATCCCTTTTAATCGTTGTTTAGTTTGCTTAAAACTCACAAATATTGATATTGTTCTCAAAACTCAAACAAGCACTAGAATTTCATGAAAAGTTCTCTGATTCTTAGTTGACTAGTCCCTATGGAAACGATCTCGGTACTCTACCACTTTATTACTTATAGCGATCATAGTGTCCGGTGTGCACTTCCACCGCCACTGTGGCAACATAGTGGCCACGTTGTGGACCTATATGACTTTCCGCTATCAAGTTTTTGGCGCTGTTGCCGGGGACTAGCGCGATTTTAAATCCTAAGATATTGACTTTCATTCGAGCCTGAGTTGTTTGTTTCTTTTTTTTTTTTTAGTATTTTCCGTGTTGTATGCCAAGGCTACAACACGGTGAACTTGTACCTCTTGACCCCGAAATTGAAAGAACCGTTAAAAGACGAAGAAGAGGTAGAAGAGGTCGGTAAAATCAAAACATGGCTGGAAATGGTGGAGATCCTCCACCACCACCTAGTGAAACAACCATAAGAATTGCCGACGATAAAGAACGGGGAATACGGGACTATGCAACACCCGAATTTGATCAATTTAAATCGGGTATTCTTAGGCCCAACATTGCGGCACAAACTTTTGAACTAAAACCGGTAATGTTTCAAATGATCCAAGCAATGGGTCAATTTGGAGGGTTACCATCGGAAGATCCGCACTCACATTTAAAATCATTTTTAGAAATGACGGATTATTTTCGCATTTAAGGTGTTACGGTAGAAGCCTTACGGCTTACGCTCTTCTCTTACACATTGAGAGATAGAGCCAAATCTTGGCTAAATTCTCAACCTCCTCACTCCATTGATAGTTGGACAAGTTTGGCCGAGAAATTTAGAAAAAAATATTTTCCTCCAACTAGAAATGTGAAGTTTCGAAATGAAATTTTGATGTTTCGACAAGAGGAGGATGAAGCGGTTTCGGATGCATGGGAGAGATTCAAAGACTTAATTAGAAAATGTCCTCATCATGGAATCCCTCATTGCATCCAATTAGAGACATTTTATAATGGCCTCACTAATTCCGCTAAAATTATTCTTGATGCTACGGCCGGCGGCGCTTTCACCTCTAAGACTTATAACGAAGGATATGACATTTTGGAGAAAGTGGCCAAGAATAACACCGATTGGTCAAACCCTCGTGCTCTCACTCCTAAAAATGCATCGGGTGTTCATGAAATTGATGCCATCACCGCCTTAAACGCCCAAATTGTAGCTTTAACTAACTTGGTAAAAAATAACATGATTTAAATGGAGAAAAGAACCAAGTCCAAGCAATAAATTAATCTTGTGTGTTTTATGGTGAGAATCATGCTTTTGAATGTTGTCCCGGTAATCCCGCTTCTGTCAATTATGTAGGAAACCATTCAAGGAATAGCCCATTTTCTCCAACGTACAACCCAAATTGGAGAAATCACCCGAACTTCTCATGGTCGGGAAATCAAGGACTTCAACCCCCCGGGGTTCATCAAGTTCCAAACCGACCACCAAATCCCCCGGGATTTCAACAAGGACCGTCTCATACGTACCAAAGTGGGCAATCCTCACAACCGTATGCACCGAGACAACAAAATGCATTGGAGAGTAATAGTTCGCTTGAATCTTTACTCAAAGGTTTCATAAACCAAACCAATGCAACCTTGAGAGGTTTTGAGACTCAATTAGGGTAATTTGTCGCTGAGTTAAAGGGAAGACAAATGGGCACATTACCTAGTGACACCGAAACCCCTAAGGGTAATCTCAAGGAGCACATTAATGCCGTGACGATAAGGAGTGAGACAAGCACATCTAAACCTAACGATGAAGTCTTAATCGATACCATTGTGCAAGACGAAACCACACATGCTTTTGACAAAGAAAATTTTCTGCCACTTTTTCCATCCAACATGGCTGGAACGTGCCCACCTTCAGGACAGAATGCACCAGGTCCTTCACGGACTGTTCTGCCATCAGCACAACCTCACCACAGTGGTGAGACAGTGCCCACTTCACAGCACAAAAAGGCAAGTCCTAGCCAACTGGAGTTAGACTTAAGAGACCTCCCTTTTTCTGGTAGGATGAAGAATAAAAATGTCGATAATCATTTCAAAAAGTTTTTGGACATTTTTAAACAATTCCATATTAACATACCTTTGGTAGAAGCTCCTGACCAAATGCCAAGCCATGTTAAATTTTTGAAAGACATCCTTAACAAAAAGAAAAGGTTGAGTGAATTTGAAATGGTAGCTTTGACAAAAGAGAGTAGTGCCCTCCTCACTTGCAAAATTCCACCTAAGCTAAAGGACCCGGGTAGTTTCACCATCCCTTGTTCGATAGGAGGTAAGGAAGTTGGTCATGCCTTGTGTGACTTAGGAGCAAGCATAAATCTCATGTCATTGTCGATCTTCAGGAAGTTAGGAATAGGAGAAGTTCGACCCACCACCGTGACCTTGCAATTAGCGGATAGATCTTTGGCACATCCCAAAGGAAAGATTGAGGATATTTTGGTCTAAGTTGACAAATTCATTTTCTCGGCCGACTTTTTAGTTTTAGACTATGAAGCCGATAAGAATGTCCCCATCATTTTAGGACGGCCATTTCTTGCCACGGGTAGAACTTTGATCGACGTCCAAAAGGGTGAGTTAACTATGAGGGTAAATGACCAACAAGTGACATTTAACGTTTTCAAGTCCCTTAAGTTCCATGATGAAGTGGAAGATTGTTCGGCCATTAATCTGTCGAGTGAAGATCTAGGTGTAGATATTGAAATGTGTGGTGAGAAGTTTGGAGAAGAAAACGATAATGAGCTTCAGTTTGAGAGTCCAAAGAAAATCCAACCACCAATAAGAGGGAAACCGTGTTTGAAATATGTAAGATTGAGCCACCATAAACACAAGAAAAAATATTTTTTCTCCAATGGTGTGTCATCACCCTCAAAACCCTCTTGTTGAGTATCGAGTAGGCTAGAAATAGCCTCTTCAATAAAAAAAAAATTGTAGTATTAGCAGCTTTCAATTTTTGTTGCAAAAAAAAAGGAAATTTTCGGAGTTATGCAAAGTGGCCACCTTGTTGCCACGTTGGGGACTGAGCTGTTGGAGGAATCTGTGAAATTTAAATTCCAAACCTGTTCTCAAAATTTTTATGCATGGATGGAAAAATTCCTTTTTGTCCACTAGTCCTCCCATGCAACTCTCAAAAGTCACAACTTAGTCCTTGTCCTCTTTTATCCTTTGTGTATTTTTAAGTACTTTGTCCTTTATTTTTTTTTACTTTATTTTTGTTTCTTGTGTAGGTGCTTTTTCAGAATTGGTCCAAAGATCTGGTGGTTAAAAAGGTTTTCCCTTAAAAAAAATTTTGTTTTCCAAGAAAGGTGACAAGCCTTTTCAAATCTGAAAAAAAAAGCCCCCTTGTTGTCCCATCACCTTGCCTCAACCCTTTAACTATCATACCTCTCCAAACCTCTTGTCATCCCTTTACCCATTACTTTTTTCAAAACCCATCATTACCTCTTACAACCCCCTTAGCTCCCTCTCTCTCTCAACGGTTACCACTATCACCTTTAAAAGGGGGGGGGGGGGCTTTGGTTCCCAAGAATCCCAAAAAAAAAAAAACTTCCCATCCTATCTTTTTAGCCATCATCACCCTCTCTAATCCCATCAACCCCTTTATCTTTCTTTTTACTCATCACCCCTTTTTTCCACACTTCTATTTTATTTTTTCAGATGTAACTTGAAGCCATGGAAACAAAAAAAAACAAAAAGGTTTGCACCAGTTTCTGAATACCCGGAGGAGTCACCGACAGTCAGCGGTGGAAGCTTCGACCTCCACACCATCGATTTCCACCGCCGGTTTCTACCATAATCACCACCGCCCCTTCATTTACCGTTCTGCATGCCACCACGGTGTCCGAGCCTGGCCCTTCTGTTGAGGTCGGTAAGCCGTGAACATTCTTGGTTCATCATCACTTATGTTTGAACATTTCGTTGGTTATTTCTTTTGGGTTTTGTGGTATTTCTTTGTTCTAACTCGTACTTTATGGGTTGTGCGCTTGTGCTAATCATCGTACTCTTGGATGCTTCATATTTGAAGGTTTCTTGTTTCTTGTATTTTTCGCTCGTTGTTCATCTATTTTGCAGGACCGCTTACTGGATTTATACCATTTTTTTGACTTTAAAATGATTTAGGCCTTTATTTCGTTTTTTTTAGCCCAAACACTTTTCCACTTGAAACCTAGTCTAGCATATTCTCACTATCAACATGTCTTGCATTTTTTCAATGGGGACATTGAAGGTTTCTGTTTGGGGTGGGGGCTGTTGCAAAAACAGAAACAATTTTTTTCTGATAACCCAAAGCGAAAGTGGCCACTTTGTCACCACTTTGGCAGAAAGTACACAAAAATGAAAGATAAATCCAAATGGGATCAGTCAAAAGTCAAATGGTTAAGACAATACAAAGAATAAACAGTCAAATACCAAAGAAAATTGGAGTCGTGCAAAAGGACAAGTTTGGGGGTTATTTCGAGAAATTTAAATTAAAAACCCAAATACACAAGCCCAAAGCAAGCCCTATTGATTAAAGTCAAGATTATGGGATGCATGAAAGGAGGTGTGATAACTCTCAAATCTTGAGAGTTAATTCCTCTCTTTTCGTATTCATTTTACCACATTTTCACCCATTTTGTCCCTTACCCCCTTCATTTGGTCTTAATTATTCAAATATGGTGATGAACTCTCAAGATTGCAAAAATTTCGGTTTTACTAACTTTTTGTGCAGAACGTGGCCACCTTGTCACCACGTTGCGGTATAGGCTGAAAATTTATGGATAAGTTTTAGCCAATTCTTGAAAGATTGCATTGTGAAGAAAATTAAAGAACTTTCTTCTCTTTCACAAGAATAATCAAGGAAGAAGACAAAAGGTGTAAGTCAAAGGAAGGTTGAATACTCTTCCTTAAAGCTACTTTTTATGTTTGGTCAACACTTCTTCTTCCTTGGGCTATAAATTGAGGTTTAGAGGCACCATTTCAAGATCATCACTTCCAGGAGCATTCAATATCATCTGGAGCTTAGCATTTAGTTTTCATTCTCTCTTTAAAGCTTGAAGTGTAGTTGCATTTAATTTTTGTAAGTTTAATTTCTTGTATCAGCTGTCGCCACGTTGTCACCATGTTGGCGATAGCCTTTAAGTTTCATTTATGCAATTTATGTTCATGTTCTCTCCTTCTTCTTTCATGTCTTTTACTGTTATCATGAGCTAAACACCCCCTTGGGTGTCGGTATGAGCCAAGGCTAAGAGTAGTAGGCAACACTTGGGTGTTGCCATTCTTGCTAACTCTTAGACTTGGTTGCTCGAGTCGGGACTTCAACTCAACGCGGACAATCCGATCACTTGTTAGTGTTAATATTAGATCTTAGACCTCGAGAGGGGCGGATCCGAAATACGGCTTGAGTGATGCAAAGAAGATTTGAGAAAGTCTTTTATAACCACGTAGAGATACGGGGTTTTGCATGACTTTAACTAAGGTTCAAAATGTCGGTCGATATGGGTGTCACAAAGAGATTTGGGCTTCTATATCCATAATGGTGGAACTTAAATCCTTAGAGGTTTACTTAGTAAAGTCGGCAAGTCTTGAGTTGGCGAGAGTGGTGACTTTGTGGGTGCAACGTGGCCACGTTCCGAGGAAACTCACTTTCGAGAGAAAGGGGTTTTTAAGGCTATTGTGTGTCATTTTGTTTCTGACCATATTATTACTACATCAGTCTTAGTTAATGCTTGTACCCACATCCTACCTTTTATCGTATTAATCCCTTTTAATCGTTGTTTAGTTTGCTTAAAACTCACAAATATTGATATTGTTCTCAAAACTCAAATAAGCACTAGAAGTTCATGAAAAGTTCTCTGATTCTTAGTTGACTAGTCCCTGTGGAAACAATCTCAGTGCTCTACCACTTTATTACTTATAGTGATCATAGTGTCCGGTGTGCACTTGCACCGCCACTATGGCAACATAGTGGCCACGTTGTGGACCTATACGACTTTACGCTATCAATGGTCTTCCAAATTTCTGGGAGAACCTCATTACTTGCATAAACAACAACCAGGGACTTGGAAATCCTACCTCTTACTTCTTTCTATGGAACTTTCTTCAATTATGAACAAAGTCGTCTTCAAAGGAAGACCATCGTCAAAGAGATAAAAGCCCCTTCTATGGCTCTTATCAGTGATGGCTCCAAGAAATCTATGTGTATTCCTCGTATCACTTACCCTTCTGATGACTCAGAAAGAGAAAGTCATGATGACATAAATCACTCCTCGGAGGCTTACCTTAGTGAAGCCGATGATGAAGGAGAAGACATCTCTGTTGATCAAATGACGGAGGAAATGAGTATGCTTGCAAACTTTTCTAAGTATAGGAAAAACCCCTCCTCCAACCTTGTTCGAGGAAACCGGAAATTTTCTACCTCTTCTTCTAAAAATTCTTTGAACAAATCCAAGGAGGATTGCTACGCGTGTGGTAAGAAAAGGCACTTTGCTTATGAGTGTAGAAGCAATCCTCCTAGGATCTCTAAGTCCAACTCTTCTAATTCTTCTAAGAGAAGAAATCTCAAATTTGTTTCCACAGGTAGATCGCATCCTCGAAAACCTTCTCCTTCTTCTTCCTTCAAAGAGCTCTCTGACAAAGCCGATAAGTATAAATCCAAGTACAAGAGAGAGAAGAATAGAAATTTCAACTCTCAACGAAGAGGAAAAGGCTTAATGGCCGAAACTCTTGACTGGGCTGATGAGCCTACCCCCGACAGTGAGAAAGAAGTGTCAAGTAAATGCCTTATGGAAAAACTTGATGAAGAAGCTAAAGACTCCTGCTCTAGGATGGACTTTACAGCTGAGTGTTCTTCCTCCTCTTCTCAGGTACATCCCTTCTACTATCTCTCTAAAGAAGAAAAGATTTAGGCGTATGACTCTTTGACTGTACTTTTTCACAATGAGAAAGATGCAAAGAAAAGATCCAATGCTCAAATCAAATCTCTCTTTTCCCAACTTCAGGCTTCTCTCTCTCAACTAAAACATTTTGACAAAATAAAAGCTGAGTTGGAAGACTTGAAAACGATAAACTATGTGTTGGCTAAAGAAAAGAACAAACTTCTCAAGCGTCTTCAAAAAGAACAAGAGATAGTAAGCAAATGGAACACCTCTTCCAAAAACCTTGAGAAAATTTTCAAAGACCAAGTAATTGGTGACGAAAAATTTGGACTTGGCTACTGGAAAAAGGACGCTGACTATACTCCTTCTGAAGACGTTCCTTCCCCTTCTCAAAATCCTCCTCTTTCATCTAAATTTCCCTCTTACTCTTTTGAATGGAATGATACCGATTCAGGAGATTCTAACTCTGTTTATTCCATTGATCTTCGAGATTCAAGGAAATTTGGTATCTTTGTGTCTGCCAAACCATCTAAACTCATTCTGAAAGAAGATTAAGATTCAAATGAGTTTGTCAAACCTGTTAATGATCTACTTAAATCTTTGAAACCAAAAGAATGTTCTTCCTCTTCCTCTTCTTCTCCTTCTCCTAAGAAAGCTCCTTTCTTAACAAAGGAAAATATGTTGTTGTTGATCTCCACAACAAAAGAAAGATTACACCTTCTTCCAAAGGTAAATCTCCCATGAACACAACAGAATTTATTCCTAGAGCTTTGAAAATAAAGAAGTCCAAAGGAATCTCCATAGATCCTCCTTCCTCCTCTGAAAAAGGAATTCTTGGACTAGTGCTTCGAAACCCTCACATTCCTTACAGCTATCCCATTCTTCCTCACTCTTCTAAACCCCTAAAGTCTAAAACCCAAGGAAAAGTGAAAGCATCCTCTCTTGAACCCAAGAAAAAGTTCATCTACATAAAGTGCTACAACTTGTGGTGACACTTTTCATCTAGCCAAGGATTGTCCGAAAGACCGTATTGAAAGATATGGTCAAAATAATCCTGCTTCTTCTTCTTCTTCTAACCCTAAAGGACCCACCTCAAAAAGGGTTCCAAAGGACTAATTTGTTTGTGTCTGCAAGTATGGGCATCATCATACATGGTATCTTGATAGTGGGGGTGCTCACGACATATGACAGGAAACAAATCACTTCTCTTAAACTTTGTGAAAGAAAAGAGACCGACCGTAACTTTTGGTGACAACTCTCGTGGTTCCACTAAAGGTTATGGGACTCTTTCTAATGGATCCATTACTTTCAATAAAGTCACCTATGTGGAAGGACTAATGCATAATCTTCTGAGCATTAGTCAACTGTGTGATTTAGGTTACTACATGATTTTCAGAGAGCATGATTGTCTCATTACTGATAAACAATTTCACACTGTCCTATCTGGCTTTAGAAAGTACAATGTGTATGTCATCAATATGAGTGTCAAATCAACTGAAGACGAAAGCATATGTTTCATTTCTGAAGACTCATAAAAGAAGAACTGGCTCTAGCATAAACGTCTCTCTCATCTCAACTTCAAGACGTTAACTACTTTCTTTAACAAAGAGCTAGTTGTCGGTTTGCCGAAAATCTCTTTCTCTAAAGAGAAGCTATGTGTTGCATGTGAGAAAGGCAAGCTGAAAAAATCCTCTTTCAAGTCAAAGCAGTGTTTCTCTATCTCTACTCCTCTTCAGATGCTGCATATGGATCTTTATGGGTCAGTTAGCACACCTAGTCTTGGTGGAAAAAGGTATATTTTTGTCATCATTGATGAATTCACACGTTACACTTGGGTATTCTTTCTCAGGTACAAAAGTGATACAACTAAAGAACTCGTCAATTTCATCAAGAAATTTGAAGTTCTCAACGGTCAACTAGTCATATCTATCAGAAGTGACAACGAGACCGAATTCAGAAATACTACCTTAGATGCCTTTCTCAGTGACAAAGGTATCTCTCAAAACTTTGCAGCAGTCAGAACTCCACAACAAAATGGTGTTGTGGAAAGAAAGAATCGTACACTATGTGAAGCTGCAAGGTCTATGCTAAGTGAATCAAACCTCCCTACCTACTTCTGGGTTGAGG
This sequence comes from Arctium minus, assembly GCA_954870635.1. NCBI lineage: Eukaryota > Viridiplantae > Streptophyta > Magnoliopsida > Asterales > Asteraceae > Arctium > Arctium minus. The sequence continues at coordinate 103,089,861 of OX941084.1, read as the reverse complement.
TTGTCAATACAGCCTTCTTTACTCAAAACCGATCTATCATTGTGAAAAGACACAACAAGACTTCCTATGAAGTCTTCTATGGCCGAAAACCAAACATCAGTTTTCTTCATGTTTTCGGTTGCTTGTGTTTCGTTTTAAATGATCGAGAACATCTTGGGAAATTTGATCCCAAAGCTGATGAGGGTATCTTTATGGGATATTCTCTATCTTCTAAAGCCTATAGAGTCTACAATCTAAGGAGAAAATGTATTGACGAATCAATACATGTGAAGTTTGATGATCATAAGACATCTTCCTTATCTTGTGATGATAATGAACTTCATGAGTGGATCACTTCGTGTGTTGGGGGAGATTCCTCAAATCTTTTGTCTGCAGGACCTCCCTATGTTCCATTCTCGGCAGCTTCCACTTCCTTTAACCATAGTTCGGCAGATTCCCTACCGACTTTCGAACCTATTGCCCCTGCCGAACCAACCTTACATTCTTCTCCTCTTCATCATACTCATCCTATTCCTACCGATCCTTCACCCTCATATTCTCCTAGCACATTTCCTGCACCTCTTCCTCCAGCTCTAAAATGGACCAAGGATCATCCAATTGATCAGATTATTGGTGATCAGCAAGCAGGTGTCCAAACTAGAAGAGGTGTTGGAAACATTTGCCTCTATGTTAACTTTCTCTCCATAATAGAGCCTAAGAAAATTGAAGAAGCTCTAGAAGATCCTTGTTGGATCACAGCCATGCAAGAAGAGTTGTCTCAATTCGAAAGAAACAAAGTATGGAGACTTGTGCCTCGTCGGCACTAAGTGGGTCTTCCGAAATAAGATGGATAAAGTCGGCACTGTTATTCAGAACAAAGCCAGACTTGTTGCTCAAGGATATAGACAGGAGGAAGGTATCGATTATGACGAAACCTTTGCCCCTGTTACTAGACTTGAAGCAATAAGGATCTTTCTTGTTCATGCTGCTCACAAGAACTTTCGGGTTTTCCAAATGGATGTTAAAAGTGCATTTCTCAATGGAGAACTTTCTGAAGAAGTCTATGTGAAACAACCTCCGGGTTTTGAAGATCCAGCTCATCCTCACTATGTGTTCAGACTAGACAAAGCTCTTTATGGTCTGAAGCAAGCTCCTCATGCCTGGTATGACACCCTATCCGATTTTCTTCTATCAAACCGATATACCATAGGTAAAATTGACAATACTATCTTTCTCAAGAAAACCAAAGGTAATATCATTCTTGTCCAAATCTATGTAGATGACATCATCTTTGGTGCCACTGATGAATCTCTTTGTCCGGAGTTTGCCTTTCTCATGAAAACCAAATATGAGATGAGTATGATGGGTGAGCTTACTTTCTTTCTTGGTCTTCAAATTAAACAAACTTCTGAAGGTATTTCCATAAATCAGAGTAAATATATTGTTGGTCCCGAAGGTGCTTAACAAGTTTGTAGAAGGGGGGGTTGAATACAAACATAGAATTTAAAGTTTAATAAATTGTTTATTGATAAATCAAACACAATTTACAAGTCTGTTATGGGATAAGATTAAGTAAAACTCAATCTAAACAAACTTAAGAAAGCACTAAGATGGTTGCACAAGAATATAAAGAATTGGAGATTAGGGAGTATAGAAAACAAGGGTTTCTATATTTTAGAAAAATGAAGGCTAGAGGTGAGTGCATTTCAAATGGAGAGGTAATCTTTCTATTTATACCTTTTGCATTAAATGCATGGCAGGGCACTTTACACGTGTCCTTCATTGATTGGTAGAGAAAGTCTGACTTTGGGAGACATGCTTTTGGTCGTATCATGAATAGTATAGTTGACAGAGTTGTTGTACGAATTGTGGCAGAGATATGTCCGTTCTGACACATCGTCGGGTGTGCAGGGAAAGACAAAAGAGACTTGAGGCATAAGCTAAGTGATCATCGATCACTGAATATCTCTTCCTTCCGAGATACAAAGATGTTCAGCTATCGCTGAAGCTTTTCCTCAGGTTTCTTCGCGTATGAGTAGAGTCGTCTTTGCTTCACTGATATCCGCATCAGGTCACTAATAGACTTGTCTTTGTTCAGCAGCTTCGTCTTCGATTCAGCTATGAACATCTATTGACGCAAAACTTGTCTTCAGGGATTACGTTTACATCAGAAACCATCAGCGATAACTGAACAGACTCAGTCTGATCGCTGATAGTGAAACACTAATACATATGAATGTTTATAAGAAAATTCATCAGTGATAAATAAACAGACTAAGTCTGATCGTTGATGGTGAAACACTAATACATATTAATAAACGTAATTTTTACTAAGTATAGAAGAGGGTCTTTATCAAATCACTTAGAGAGTTTGGATAAAAAAATATCCCCCTATTTGATAATGACAAAGTAACTGAAGAAAATTACTTTATAGTTCAAAATGAGGAATAATCAGGACTCATAACATACATGTCCCAATTACTATTTTGAGGGATCTTCTACAGTACTGATAGGGTTAAGTACTTCACTGAAATTTTCATTAATTCAAGGAAAGAATTACAAGATATGAAAATATAAAGTACAACTGAAGAACTAACTACTGTAAGTCTAACTAATAGATTACAAGAATTAAGAGACTAATCTATCAGCTATCTAGATAAGACTTTGGAGGATTGATCATATAGTCAGGTATTTCTTCTCCTCTTTGCCTACGATCTGAAGATTCTTGACTAATGATTGACTTGATTGATTCAGCTAAAGGAGAGAAGTCATACATAAGCATAAGAGATCCTTGAGATGACTAAGAGGACAGATAGGTATTTCAGAGACTCTTTGGAATCTGAGTTGTTCCTCATCATCTCTGAAGAAGATTCTAAAAGGATCTTTGAGTACTTTACCGGCGATATAAGGTCCACCAGGAGGTAGGGATAGATCTAGAACTGAGAGATCAGAAGGAGGACCAAACAAAGCTTCCTTTGAAAATTTGATGGAGGTGTCAATTCTGATAGGAGCGACATTCTCAGATGAAAAGGAGACAAGATTTTTTTTGAGTTGCCTTGGCTTAGAAGGAAGAGTAGATGGCACCTTTAAAATAGCAGCGACTATGTTCATGAAAGCATTATTGATCCCTTCAACATAACCTCTGTAAGTTGATTACGATTTCTTCAGTGCATCCTTGAACGCTAGTCATTCCATGTAGCCGAAGCTTTCAAGTTTTGAGACAAACATTGCCTTTGAGCTTCCATCCTCTCTGGTTATCTCCATTGTTACAGAAGTTCTGTCCTTCTTCTTTCTTCCAGAGATGACAACGGCTGTAATCTTCATTGGGTCAGAGCGATAGTCGACTTTATGCTTGCACCATTCGACAGTGTTATCGCTGACTGTCAGGATCGTAACTCAAACAAGAATTTAATTCACACACACTCAGAATCAATGCTAAAGAAGTTGCAGAAAAACACTTTAACACTAACAATCAATGGAACAGTATATAAAACTCAAATCACAAGTTTATATTGATTCAACTTGATGATTACACACAAAACCTCAATCTGTTGAACAGGCTTAACAGACGTTCTATACTTCTCTATAGAAAGGATTCTATTTATCTTGAGGTTAATTCTCTCTAACAAAACATATTCAATTAATCTATCAAATACTTCTATACTATATATACAAGACTGATTACAAGATAATTATCAAAATAAAATTGATCTTCAGTCCATAATTATCTCCTTTACTTTAGCTTCAATCTATACAGTTGTCTTCATTCTCATACGGAGTCTTCATCTCATAAGCAGAATTATCTTCATGAGCAGTATTAATTCTGAACTAGCAGTATTAATCTCAGCAAGCAGTATTAATTTTGTCTCAGCAGTATTAACTCCTTCAAGCAGTAGTAATTGTGATCTGGCAGTACTAACTTCCTCAGGCAGTAGTAATAGTCATGTCTAGCAGTATTAACCATCCTTAGCACATTTCAGACCCAACAATCTCCCCCTAACTTAACTTTTCAAATTGAGAAGTTAAGTTCTTCAAAAACTGGTCTTCATGATGCTTTCAAAACCTATGTTTACACCCCTAGATTAGGATCCAAACCCAAGCTTTGATTGATGATCCTGCTAACCACAATCCTTGCCATTTCTGAGCCTTGAGGACAGATTAGTTTGGCTTTCAGCATCCCCTGTAGCTTGGCTAGGCTATGGTCATATATCTTATCCACCAGATAATATTCATGAAAGCTTTTATCTATGGTCAAAATATACACCCCACACCTTTCAATAAGCATCCAGTTGTCCACAGACTTGAAGACATCTTTGATGACATGCTTGACAAGATCTGGACTGAACATCATGCATAAATACTCCATTGCTAGTTTCTTGATGTTCATCCCTGGAGTCTTCAGCACATCCCCATACAGATTCATTCCCACTTTAAACATTTCTTCCAAGTCTGACCTTGAACAACATCTGACTATCTTCCCCCAAGTAGAATATACTTCAAAATGATCACCCATTCTTTTGATTCTGAAATACTCTTTGCCTTGATCTTCAAGAATATCCCAGTGGATGATTTCAGGGGCTTGGACTGAAATGGGATCTGCCTTCACTGGATCATTATCTGTTACAATCATGTAAAGTTCAAAATGCACATTAGATTGACTTGGTTGTTGTGCACTTTGACTTGATTGCTCAGCTTGACCTGTAACAGCTGGTTCTGTGTCTTTCTCAGCTTCTGCAACCCTTGGCTTCTTAGACAGTTTCTTGGAAGCTATAGTTTTCACTCTCTTGGCAGATTTCACTTCCACAGCAACATGTTCTTCCTTCTTTTCTTCAGCCTTTTCTTTTGAAGGAGTGGTTTCCTCACTCTTAGGGAAGGGTTGTTGGATATTGAGATCATGTCTCTCTTTCATTTGTCTTTCAAACTCAACCCTTTGAGTGAAGTCCCCTTGAAGCTTTGCCATTTCCCTTTTATATAGCTCTTCAACTCTGCTCTATGACATGTTAGCAAACATCTCTTCTTTTACACCAATTGAGCCTTTCAGAAAGTTTATCATTTTTCTCCTTTCTTGATTGGCCAAATAGGTCTTAGAAGGTTGTCTTTTCTGAATCTTTGCTGGCAGTCTGTGCTTGGATGCTTTCACTGTACTTTTCTTGGCCTCAGCTGCAGCTTTCAAGCTCTTTTGATATTCCTCATTCAGCTTAGTGGACAGATCTAGAGCAATCTGCCTATCTTTGGTCTTCTGAGTTTCTTCTTCTTGTTGTAGCTCAGCCTGCAGCTTCTTATCCAGTTCCTCATCTAGTTCAATCTGTTTTAGCTTCTTTGGTGGCTTTGCAGATTCATCCACCTTTGCCTTTCCTTTCCTCTTCAGTTCAGCCTCACTGATTTCTTTCCTTTTTAGCTCAGGGCCTCCCTCTTTGATTTCCACTACCTTGGCCTTTTGAGTGGCTTTGGGAGTGTCTGTTTTGGCCTTTAGAAGGGTTTCTGCTATATCTATTTCTTCAACAGAAAGCCATGTTACTGCTGCTGCCTCTGTTACTGCTGCTAAGCCAATTGATATTGCTTTCTTGAACGTTTCTACTGTTGGCTCTATTTCTACTTCTTTACTAGTTTCTGCTTCTTTTCCCTTCTCCCCCTCAAAAGTAGACTTCATCCCATCAGGCCTTTGCTTGTCAGATCCAGTTCTTGACTCCCCCTTATTCTCCCCCTTTTTGGAAGCATCATGAGGGATGCTCCTCTTCTTCAGTATAAACTTGGTTCTTTTCTTCTTTTGCACTTGCTTTAGAACCAATTTCTTGAGGTTGCTGATCTGTACCTGTTGGGATAGGATTATCTGTTGCATCTCCTCTATGAGTTTGCCCTGAGATAGGACATCCTTATTTATATTTGCCAACGTTTCCATCAATTCATCATAGGTATATCTATCCTCACCACCTTTAGGTGTGTTTACCACCCTTGGAGGATCACTGGAACTTTTAGTAGGGGTCCTCTGCCTAGCAGAGGCACCTTCTACCCCCTTGGTTTCTTGGCACCGGGGACCTCTGTATGATTGCTCACCCAAAGTTGTCATGGGGAAGGTCTTAGATATGTTCACACTATCATGCCCTGCACTTTGTGCAAAGTCAGTAGTGTGAGCCTTACAGGCCATATGCTCAACCTGCTCCTTAGTGAGCACCTTCTTGGGGTTGGGAAACACCCCTGTGGTTTCCCTATCGATATTCTCTAATGGAGAATGCTCCATTAGAGGGCTTGAAGGCTGTGGGGGTGAAGGTACAAGAAGGGAAGGAACCTTCTTTACCTTTTTCCTTATATATATTTTGGTGATGGGTGAAGTTGGCTTTTTAAGAAGGGACTGAGGGATGGTAATAGAAATGAGTGGTGTTGGTAAGTCATCAGTTTGGTTGTCAGATGAGGTCTTTGACACTGATGCCTCGCCATGGGAAGGAGACACACCCATCATTGTAGAGAACAATGGTGTGTCAATACCTGAGGAGTCCTTACTAGTCCTCCTCATATTAGAAAACACCTTCCCTTTTGGGACCTTTGGTACACATACCTCATTAAAATGAGGTAAATCCGTCAATTCCTTATTCAGTATAGCTTGCACAAACCTGGGATACATATAAAAAGATTTTGTTTTGGTATCCAGGTTTGACAGTAAGTCATTTAAGATCATTTGCGAAAAATTGAACTTCCTGGAGGTTGCTAAGCAGACCATAGCATAAGCAATGGTACTGCTGAACTCACTCCAGCCAGTTGTTTTCTTTGAAATGCAGTGCTGGAGGGTATGAACAAAAAATCTCCACTGAGGAGAAAATTTGTTCTTGAAGAACTTATATACCTCAGTGGGACCTCCATATCCCATTTTGCTTACATTTTCAAAAAGATCTTCCTTGGGTAGAGATGTTATACCTGAGGCATCATCTAAAAGTAGATGAATGTGAATGGTCTCCTCCGAGATTGTCAGGGGTTTATCACAAACCCTTGACTTGATAACCTGAGTACCCTCTTCATTATGGATGGTGGCATTTGCCCATAACTGTCTTTGATGCTCCACATAGATTGTGGGATTGACCGTTAAAGCGTGGGCGATATGTGTGGATTTAAGGAAGTCCACAATCTGATGAAATCCTTCGGCTTGGTTGGGCTTATTCAGCATTGCCAACTCATTGTGGTCATCGACAAATACAAGACCTGCCATTTGAGAGAGATTCGACTGCGAACTAGGGTTAAGAGCTTGAAGAGCAAGAACGTTAGTGAGAGCGAGAAAGAAAGAAGATAAATAAGTGCAAGAAATTCAAAGAACCGTTTTGATTTTTGGCGGACTAAGGGGGTATTTATACAACCAATAAAACAGTTAAGAGCAGTACTAATTTACATTAGCAGTAGTAACTGACCCCCGCAGTAGTAATTCTTTGAAGCAGTAGTAAGTACACTAGCAGTATTAACTAACTCGCAGTATTAACTCATATTAGCAGTAGTAACACATACTGGCAGTACTAACACAGACTAGCAGTATTAACACAGACTAGCAGTATTAACACAGACCAGCAGTAGTAACCCTGATTAGCAGTATTAAATAAGTCAAGAAGTAGTAACTTTACACTGGCAGTATAAACCACCTAGCAGTCGTAACCATACTTAACCATTTTTGAAAAAATTTCATGAGGAATATAGTGAGCAGTATTAACTGAACTAGAAGTACCAAGTATCCAATCAAAACAACCTGAAACACTTAAACACACGGGGGTTAATAGCACCAATTTAATGAAAGTAAATAAGGAGGAATCTATATAGGTACATAAAGAGAATGAGAATATACTTATTCATTGTTCATAATGCCCACACTTGTGACCAAGAATGTGAATCTACCCACATCAAAAGCTTTTGTGAATAGATCAGCAAACTGGTTACTTGTGTGTACTTTCTGAACCTGAATTAGCTTCTTCTCATTACAGTCTCTGATAAAATGGTACCTTATTTCTATATGCTTTGTTTTTGAATGCTTGACAGGATTATTGACAATGCTAATAGCACTGCTGTTGTCTATGAAAATAGGAGTGTGAAGAAATGTCATACCATAGTCCATCATTTGATTCTGAATCCATAGCACTTGTGAGCAGCAGCTTGCAGCAGCTATGTATTCTGCTTCTGTTGTTGAACTGGACACTGTGGTTTGCTTCTTACACTGCCATGATACTAGTCTTGCACCCAAAAACTGATATACTCCAATTGTAGACTTTCTGTCCAAGTTAGCTCCACCCAAATCACTATCTGAATATGCAAGTAGGTCAAATGGTGAGTCATGAGGATACCAAAGGCCTAATCTGGGTTGACCTTTGAGATATCAGAATATCCTCTTTGACTGCTTGAAAATGTGATTGCTTCAGTCTAACTTGAAATCTTGCACACACACAAACAGGGAACATGATATATGGTCTAGAAGTTGTAAGATACATGAGAGAGCCAATCATGGATCTGTAATAATGAACATCCACATCCTCCCCCTCAAGATCTGCAGTGATCTGTTTGTGTGTCTCCATGGGTGTGCTTGCAGGCTTTGAGTCTGAGAATCCAAACTTATTAAGAATATCCTGCACATACTTGGATTGGCTTATGAAGATTCCATCTTGTTTCTGCTTAACCTGTAGCCCAAGGAAGAAAGTAAGTTCACCCATAGAACTCATCTTGAATCTCTTATCCATTAATCCTTCAAAATCTCTGCACAGTTGATCTTTTGTGGATCCAAAGATGATGTCATCCACATAGATTTGCACTAACAGGATGTCCTTCTTCTTCCTTTGAATGAACAGAGTCTTGTAAATGATTCCTCTCTCAAAACCATTTTCCAAGAGATAGGTAGACAATGTGTCATACCAAGCTCTTGGTGCTTGATGTAGTCCATACAGTGCTTTCTTCAATTTGTATACTCTGTCAGGGTACTTGGGATTTTTAAACCCTGGAGGCTGACAGACATATAATTCTTCTTCAATTTTGCCATATAGAAAAGCATTTTTCACATCCATTTGGTAGACTTTGAACTTCATGAAAGAAGCATAGGCTAAAAACAGCCTAATTGCCTCAATCCTAGCCACTGGAGCAAAAACCTCTTCATAATCAATTCCTTCTTCTTGAGTGTACTCCTGTGCTACCAATCTAGCCTTGTTCTTGATCACTACCCCTCTCTCATCCTTCTTGTTTCTGAAAATCCATTTTGTCCCTATAGCTCTGTGTCCTTTAGGCAGTTCTACCAAATCCCATACATTTTGCAGTACAAACTGCAGCAGCTCCTCTTGCATTGCTTCTATCCAGCTTGGATCTTTCATTGCATCATGTGCCTTTTTGGGCTCAACCTGAGATAGAAAGCAAGATAGTAAGCCTGATTGTATGTCTTTTAATCCTCCCAACTTACTCTGATTCCTTGTGATGATTGGAGAATTGATGTCTCCAATCACCAACTGAGGAGGATGATCTTTATGCACTTTTGTTTGATGAATATTCTCTTCATTAATCTCTGCATCCATATTAGAGTCATTCTTTTCAGGAGATCTGCCACCTAACACTGAGGAGTTCTCATCATCAGTATCATCTTCTGCCAATGCAGGCATCTCAGGTTCTAGATGTTCTGAAGTCAAAAGTTGATCCTCCTTTTCACTTCTCTCCTCTTCATTCTGAGAAGTTTCAGTATCCTTTGAATCTGAAGCATCTTTCTTCTCTTAAACACAGAGTTCAATAGGATCTGCTGTAGAGATTGGGAACAGCACAAACTCTTGTCTTTTGTCTTGTACTGATTCTGTCCCTGTTCCTGCATTATTCTCATAACTGAAACCCAAAGAATTAGTTAGTGAATCAATGTCAAAAAGCCAATCAGGGCCTGTACCAAGTTTATTTGGTGTGCTCTCATTGCATTTGACATTGTCACTTTCCTCAATTATTCTAGAAGAGGTATTAAATACTCTGTAAGCCTCACTTTGGGATGAGTAACCAACCAGAAATCCATCGTCTGCTTTGCTATCAAACTTGCCTAAGTGAGTTTTGGTATTAAGAATTGTGCAAGGACACCCAAATGGTTTGAAAAATCCAATAAAAGGTTTCTTCTTGTTAAAAAGTTCATATGGTGTCTTGCCTTGAGATTTAACTATTAGAACCCTGTTTTGAACATAACAAGCAGTATTAACTGCTTCTGCCCAAAATGTAACTGGTAGTTTTGAATCTGCCAACAGGGATCTTGCAGCTTCAATCAGTATCCTATTTCTCCTCTCAGAAACTCCATTCTGTTGAGGGGTCCTAGGAGCACTGTATTGTCTCTCAATACCTTTTTCCTCACAGAAGCTGTTTAGATCATGGTTTTTAAATTCAGTTCCATTATCAGACCTGATGATTTTAACTCTTTGATTTGTTTGGTTTTCAACTCTGAGAATAAAGGATTTGATCAGTCCATTTGTCTCATCTTTTGTCCTCAGAAAATAGACCCAAGTGAATCTAGAGAAATCATCAACAATAACTAAGCAGTAAGATTTCTTGCCAATACTCATCACATTAGTAGGACCAAACAGATCCATATGCAATAATTGGAGAGGTGTAGAGATTGCATTTATCTCTTTGGACTTATGAGTAGATTTGTGTTGTTTGCCTTTAAGACAAGCAATACAGTGATCATCACATGAAAATATCTTTTGTGGCAAACCTCTTACAAGGTTGTTTTCACAAGTTTATTCATTGTTTTAAAGTTCATGTGACACATCCTTCTGTGCCAAAGAGATGATTCATCAACAGAAGCTTTTGAAAATAGACAATTAAATGATGAATCATTAGATACATTCTCTAAATCCAAGCAATAAACATTGTCCTTTATTGGTGTTCTCAGTAGTATCATACTTTCATCAACTACCTTGAACCCTTTAGCAAGGATAATACATTCAGTATCATTAAACAATATACTATGTTTCTTGTCACAAACCTGTGATACACTTAACAGGTTGTATCTCAATTGCTCAACATAGTAGACATCCTCAAATGTCATCTTACCCTTTGACACAATACCTTTTCCACTAATCTTTCCTCCAGATGGATTATCACCAAATGCAACATGTCCTCCATCAATTCTTTTGAAGTTTTGTAGGCAGGACTTGTTGCCTGTCATGTGCCTAGAGCAACCACTATCAACATGCCAAATGCTCTTCCCTTTTAGCTGTTGGTTGCCCTGCACATAAAGTAGAACAGTTAGTTTTTAATAGGAACCCAAGCCAAAGTGGTCTTGGGTTTCCCATTCTCATCGACATATTCACAATCAGTTTTGATGAGCTTTTCAGACAGGGGGAATCTTATGGCTTGAATACTTTGTCACAATAATGGGTCTGTTACTGGAAGTAGTACTAACTTGATTGGCAGTACTAACTTTGTTAGTAGTACTAACATCATTAGCAGTACTAATTGGGTTAGCGGTACTATTGCTTACAGCAGCATTATTTCTGTCAGCAGTACTATTTGAAGTAGCAGTACTAACAGCTTTCTTTATTTTTGGAACCCATACCTGGACAAAGTTGTTTGCTTTCTTCTTCATTAAGTTACTCCTTGACTTATTTGGAGTATTTTTCTTTGATTTTGCAAACTTGTTTTGAGCATGAGATTTTATAGGTGCTCTTTTTACATTTTCAGTCATATGATTCCTTCTTTGATTCCTATAACCAACAGGATTTTGTATAACAGGATTTTGAAAATTTATCCTTTGGTTCATAGGATTGAAATAACAGTATTTGGCAATATGATTAAGCTTTCCACAAATAAAACAAGGTTTTGGTCTATTGATTTTACTCAAATCAACCCCTTGTTTTTGTGCCCACTGATTATTCCAGTTTCTTTGATTACCCCTTGTTTTATCATGTTTTTGGGGCTGATTCTGTTTACATGTACAGGGATTCACAACTGTGGTCTGCGTATAGTGGACTCCCGGTACCTTTCCCTTTTCTCTCTTTGAGCTATCCACCTTTTCACTCTTGATGAATGGTTTACCCCCCCTCCCTTCATTGGTAAGAATATGATTTTCTACAGGAATCTCTTCTGCATTCTTACTCTCAGAATTCTCTTCCTCATTCTCTTCTTCAACCACCACACTATCTATAGGATCTACTTCTGTTGCTCTTATAGGTAAGTCCTCCTTATTTTGGTTTTCTAAGAGATCTGAAGAGGGAGGGATGTAATTATTGTTATAAGGTGGAGGTGTTGCATTGTATCCTATACCACTCTTGATCTTATCATGAACTTGAGCTTTAAGCAAAGAGTCCATTGCTTTGGAAGCATAAGAAAACTTCTCAATGTCAAGCTTAGATTTCTCATACTCACTCTTTATCTTCTCACACTCCTCTTTAGACTTTTCTATTTGAATCTCTAATTGATTTTTCTCCCACTTCCAGTAATTTGTGTCATAGTAGTGTTGAAGTTCATTGGCCTTGTAAGCCTTGATTTGATCTTCAAACTTCTCAACAATCACTTTATACTCTCTTATATCTCTCTCTAACCTTTTAAGATCGTCACACATGCTTTGGTTATGATCCCTGTACTTTTGTACAGTCTGAAGACACTCTTTAGTGCATAGTTTAGTTTTTACCTCTGTTGGAATATCTGTGCTTGAAGATTCTGAGACTTCTACCATCAGGGCTTGATTCTGAACAGCTTCTTCTGCTTGATCACTCCAATCAAATCCCATTCCTTCTTGAGAAACAAGAGCTTGAGTGGAGTTTCTGTTGTTTTAGAAGCTTGAGGAATGTGCTTGCTGATGGTTGCTGCCATGTTGTTGAGGAATTCCTCCTCTGCATTCTTTTGCAAAGTGTCCCACTTTGTGACACTTGTAGCACTCCACCTTTGACTTGTCAAACCCAGCACCATCTTCTCTCCTCTGAGAAAACTTGTTCCTTCCAGTCCTCTTTATGAATCTCTTGACCCTCATAGTTAGCATGGCCATCTGCCACTTTATATCCATCTCATCAAGGTCATCTGCATTAATTTGTTCAAGATCATCATTAATTAAACCAGAATTAGCATGACTAGCAAGAAAAGCTTCTAATACAGAGTCATTAGATACATCCTGCTTAGATACATAAGCAGTACTAACTGATTCTGTATTAGCAGCAGAATCAGTAGAAGAAGAAGATGATAAAAGAGCAGCATTATGAGTATATCCAGATGGTCTCTTCTTGGCTTCAACTTCAGCCTCAAACACCCTTAAGTCATTATAAAGATCGTCTAGTTCTTTGTCTTCCAGCTTGTCATTCTGTCTGAAGGAGACAGTATACATGGTCCATTCATCTCCAAGGGACCTTAAGAACTTTCTGTTTACATCATCTTGATCAATCTGCACTCCAACATGAGCTAGTTCACCAATCAGCTTGTTAAACCTGTCAAAAGTTTGAGTCATGGACTCATTCTTAGTTGACATGAAGTTTTCATACAGTTGCTTCAAAATTTCCTTCTGATTTCTCTTGGTACTTTTGGTACCATAGAATCTCTTCTCTAGAGCATTCCAAAGCATCCGGGCATCAGTGCAGTTGCAGAATTGGTGTTGATACTCATTAGGAATAGCCAAGAGCAGTGTGCTCAAGGCTTTCATCTCTATCTGCCTTATCTTCCTCTCTCCATCCGTCTTTGGTGGGATTCTTTTTCCATCTTCACCAATCTTTCCTTCATTAGATGGGCCATTCTCAATGATGTCCCACATGGAGTAATCTGTGAGAAGAATGTATTGCCTGATCCTAATCTTCCACATGTCAAACTCATTAGATCTGAGCATTGGAACCTTTGAGACCAGAATGCTATCACTAGAACCGTCCATGATGATTGTTGTTTTTCTGAGTTTAACAAAGCTCTGATACCACTTGTCAGGATCGTAACTCAAACAAGAATTTAATTCACACACACTCAGAATCAATGCTAAAGAAGTTGCGGAAAAACACTTTAACACTAACAATCAATGGAACAGTATATAAAATTCAAATCACAAGTTTATATTGATTCAACTTGATGATTACACACAAAACCTCAATCTGTTGAACAGGCTCAACAGATGTTCTATACTTCTCTATAGAAAGGATTCTATTTATCTTGAGGTTAATTCTCTCTAACAAAACATATTCAATTAATCTATCAAATACTTCTATACTATATATACAAGACTGATTACAAGATAATTATCAAAATAAAATTGATCTTCAGTCCATAATTATCTCCTTTACTTTAGCTTCAATCTATACAGCTGTCTTCATTCCCATACGGAGTCTTCATCTCATAAGCAGCACTATCTTCATGAGCAGTATTAATTCTGAACTAGCATTATTAATCTCAGCAAGCAGTATTAATTTTGTCTCAGCAGTATTAACTCCTTCAAGCAGTAGTAATTGTGATCTGGCAGTACTAACTTCCTCAGGCAGTAGTAATAGTCATGTCTAGCAGTATTAACCATCCTTAGCACATTTAAGACCCAACACTGACCACTTGTTCTTTTGAGCGCTCCTCTTCAATTTCTTTGAGTAGAGCAGCCTGGACTTCCACTGGATTCTTCTTTAGCTTCTTGTCTTTGACCTGAGAAGATTGAACCTTGAGAGCTAGAGAAGCATCTCTTTGACATTCGGCGATCAGTTTCTCAGCTCTGACAGATTCTTCAATTTCAGCTTCAGTCAGGAAGTCTAGCTCTGTAGATGGATTTTAAAGAGTTATCTTCAGCCGCTGACTCTCCAGATGAGATATCATCTCCGTTCTTCTATTAAATTTTTCCTCTGACCAATGAGTTGGTCTGGAGGGCCTTCTTGGGTGGAGAAGGGCTTCTTCTTCTTGTTGTTGATCATCAATCTCACCGAAGGAGATTGGGATTATTTGATCTTCAGCTGTAGAAGCTGGGATTATTTGAAGTTCATTTCCCTTAAGCAGGGGAGAGAACTGTCTGGTTAAGAAGTGAAAAAGGAGTTAGTGTTTATTTTGGGAAGGAGAAAGATAAAGGATTAGAAAGAGACAGGGGTGGGAAAAGTATAGTAAGATAGGGGCATAATAGAAAGACATACCTGAGAAGGATTCTCCCCCTCAGATTGTGATACTACATTCAGGTTTCCCTCGGAAGCTATACCCTTCTGCTTGCCTTGGGAAGTGGCACCTGAAGTAGGTTCACTTCTCCCCCCTGCTGTGACAGCTCCTTTCGACGTTGTCGCTGATAAGACGTTCGCTGTTGAGACCCAAAGAGATTGGTCCTCTTCGTCGTCATCATCAGCTTGTTGCTCTTTTTCTTGATCTTGGAGATCAAGTTCTTCTTCATCTTCATCTTCATCTTCATCCTCCTCTTCCTCTTCTTCTCCATCTAGAATTTGAGTGAGAGAAGCAGAGGGAGGAGTTTTGTCAGCAACCTTCTCCCCCTCAACATGAGAGGGAGGTTCTTCCGTCTGGACATCAGCAGCAGCTTCCTCAATATTTTCTTCAGAACGCTCTTTCTCCCCCTCTTTGTCATTATCAGAATGGGGGAGTTCAGTGATGGAAGGAGTAGTCTTTGTAGTTGCCAGGGACCGGACTTCAGCCTCCAGTCGCTCAAGACGTATTTCAATAACGGCAAAATTTGAAGTAGCCTGATGAATGAATTCAACGGCTATGTTCAGAGATGTTCGATCATTTTCAGTGAAAGAAGGTTTTGGCGATGGAGCTGGTTCAGTCAGCTTCAGAAGCACCTGTTGAAGCATGGAGGTGCAGGAATCAACCTTGAGTGAGAGATCCCGAAAGTCATCTCTTAGGGCGTTCTGCGTACCCTGAATAAGAGTGACCTATTGTTGAGTCTGGACCAGGTCGTCCTTGATGTGGATGACGTCCTCCTGTACAGCCGTTAGCTGAGAAGAATCAGCTTTGGAGGAGGAGGCATAAGTCAATCTCTTGAGTTCCGTACCAGCAAGATTTACAGTGCCAGTGGATTCTTGAACAGAGTTGGTGAGACTTTCCACTTTCTCAGCGAGAGTGTTGACATGAGTGTCAACAGTAGCCAAATTAGGACCTGCACGTAGAGTTAGAAGATGAGCACAACGATGCTCAGGCTTATATGGTGAGAAGGGAGTAGTGTTTGGGTTAATAGGAGTACCTGAGTTTTCAAACATATTGTAGAAATGCATAGATTCTTCAAAAAGTATGATTATCAGGTCCTATTGGTGCAAACTGAAGTTGCGTAGAAAGAGATGGAGGGTTAGAGACCAAAGAAATAGAAGGATGAGTAATGGGGATAGAAGAAGTTGGGATAGTGGAAATTACCTCAGGTTGTTGTTGCAGAACTGAGGGGATGGGTGGCGTCACTGTGGTTGTGGCAGCAATGGTAATCGCTGGCACGGTTGATGTGATGACTGCTGAAGTTATGGAGGAGAGACCTACAAATACATCCAAAGTAGTTTGTTGAGAAACTACCTCAGGCATTGAACCACTAGGG
This sequence comes from Arctium minus, assembly GCA_954870635.1. Classification (NCBI taxonomy): domain Eukaryota; kingdom Viridiplantae; phylum Streptophyta; class Magnoliopsida; order Asterales; family Asteraceae; genus Arctium; species Arctium minus. The sequence continues at coordinate 103,073,444 of OX941084.1, read as the reverse complement.
ATTGTCTCCTTAATCTTTTTGGCCTTCTTAGAAGGACCATGAAGACTAGCTGATGGTCTTTTAGAAGCGGTGGTAGCGGCAAGGCTAGTAGAAGAAAGAACCTCCTGCGTGGCCGCTGAAGTCGAAGAATGGAGAGAGAGACGAGTGTCAAGAGTTGAGAGAGTTGCCTCGTTGGCGACCGGCTTGACCTCCAGAGATCGCTGACCAACTTTGGAGAAAGTACCATCATGAGAAGTTGGGTACTTATCACCATACAGGAACTGTAGGTACGCACAAATAAAGCGTATGTATGGGATCTTGGGATCCCTCTCCGTCTTCTCTATCTTTGACTTGAGATCGTCAAAGATAGCTCCCGCATAATCGAAATGTTTTCCAGCAATTACGGAGTAACCCATCTGTAGTTGGACTTTGCTTGCCTGGTCCAGGGAGCCGATCTTCCCACTCATGCTCTGGATAATGTGGGAGAAGATGTAGTTCAACTGAGAAGGCATGTTTGCCTTCTGAATCTTCGTCAGGCGCTTGTTGGGGATTGTGGAGCGAGGCTTGTTATCCCAGCAGTATTCCATGTCATCCAGGAACTGGATGAGTTCAGCGTCAGTTGGGAGAGCATCGAAACCTTGTTTCGTCTTCTCAGGGAGGCGAAGTGCCTTCCTGAGGCCAAAGGCAGTGAGTGTAGCACCCCGAATTTTGGATTATTGGTTAATTCGTATTTGTAAATGTATTTAGTTTTGCTCAGTTAATGTCGTCAAAGATTGGCCGTGTTTGCGTATTTGGAAAACGTCGAATTTTTGATGGAGAACAACTTCGACGAGAGTGTCAGGCGAGAGTGCCAGGGTCACTCTCGCGGTGTCATACTCACTCCAGGCCGAGAGGACTCTCGGTACATTTCTGGCGAGAGTGCCTAGCGAGAGTGCCAGTGTCACTCTCGCGGAGTCACAATCGCGAGGGACCAAATTCAAGCCGTGGGCTGGGAGCCACGGTACATTCTTAGCGAGAATGACCGGCGAGAGTGCCCTGCCACTCTCGCGTGTCACAATCGTGGTCGGGGATAAAGGGCATTAAAAGTCTGATTTCATGAGGAGAGTTCATTTATTTCACTTTGTGGGTTTGGACAGCCGATTTGTACTCTCAACCAGGTAAAGTTCATTCTCTCAATCTTCATCTCTTCCACATTTACTCCTCTCTAGAATCTTGGTTAGGTATATTTAATGCTAACTAGGGTTCCTCTCATTTGGTAAACTAGCTCCATTGTCTTGAGGGTCAAGGTTCTCATCACCTACATTCTCAACTCTAACCTTCTAGGGTTTGGTTCTTGAACCTCTAGGTAAGTTTTCTCAACTTATGTACATCCATACTTGTATCATTATTTGTTTATATGTCATTAATGAAATGTATGTTATTAACCTAAAAGCTAGGATTTTACTTATCTTCATTAAATGAGACTTTTGGGGTTGGTGGAAGTGTTTAACCATATTGTAAAGTTCTTATTTGTATGTCTCTTAGAAAAAGGGCAAATTATGGTGAAGGTCTACACCTCTACATATTGAAAGTCAAATATATAAATTCTTATCAGCAGTTGGAGTCATTTTCTATTTGGGAACTTATATGTGGCTAAATGAGTTGTATTCTTCTCATGGTGAATATGTAGCAAGCATAATCATGTTAATGTGCCATCAATATACTTACATGAAGATTATCATAGGTAATTGTTCATAATTCGTGTTGGAAGTTTTATATCTATTTCCTTGTACACGAGGATTTAGATGGTATGCATAGTATATTACATGTTTATTGTCTTGGGCTTTGCGAGTAGACAATAGGGGACGCAAGTCCCTTAGTTGGAACTCGGCTAGATTGGATAGGCACCCTTGCCTGTAAGACCATGAGGTGTAACCCGACGGGGTAAGCGCTAGAGGCAGAGACGGTTTGAGGATTGTGATGTCCGGCGTGGCATGGGAACTAGAACCGGGGCTGGACGGTGAAATCCAATCTTCATCGCGGGATTTCCCCGTTTTATTTTGGAAAATATCTATGTTATAAATGTACAGGAAATTTCAATGTCCCGATTGGGAGGTTTTGGCATTGATCTCAATGCATGGGCGCTGGTAACATTTAATTATTGTTCTTATTTACATTATAACTAGTACCGGCGTAATAACCGTTAGACTTCGTTCTAACACTTGTGTTCATGTTTAATTGGTTCACAGGTTCTGCTAGTGGTGTGAGTAGGGCACCTTGATTCGTCGGGATCGCACCTAGGATTCCTCCTTGGACCGGGCATTTTTGGGAAATCGAGAAAGAGCGTTTTGAAGTCATAGTGACACCCATCTTAATCTAGTTGTTAATTGTTCTAGATTAAATAGGTTGTCGTGTATATGTCTTATTTATTCCGCTACTTCATTATAGAACTACCCCAACTCTTTTGGGTTATAGTCACCATGTTTACAGGTTTTGGATTCGCCATATTTTAGGCGTTATATTGCAGAAATTTTGAGTTTTATTTTACCCCAATTTTTAGGGTGTTACAGTGAGCATGCCTGAGCATAGTTCAGTGACAAAAGAGATAGCAGGAACCACGTCTCCCTTCTTGTTGGTGATGGTGCTTTCATCAGCGGTGAACCAGAATTGTTGTAGAAGAGTCTTTGATGGTTTGGGATCCACATTCAGAGCGTAGGCCAAGCATTACTGCTTCTAAAATGCAGCAGCATCCACCATGTGGGGGTATTTCGCAGCTTTAAAGTCCAACCGTGCGAGATGGTTGTTCTTTGGGAGTTCAGAGTCAGTGATCACAAATTTCACGTTCTTGGAAGCAATGAACGATGATTGTGCCATTTCTGAATATAGAAAGAATCAGAATAGAAAGAAAGGTTTAGAGTCCAAAAATAAAGAAAATTTTACCAGTTTCTATTTGGAGAAAGAAACATGGAAAAACTTAAAATATTTTAGAATAAAACAGTGTTCTTTGTTGAAGAAAAAGAAAGAACAATGACAAAACCAAAGGTTTGAATCAATAAAATCAAAAAAATGATTTTAATGTTGAAAAATCTTGGAAAACACCCATAATGATGGAACATATATAGGATTTTGTAACAAAATTTTAATAAGAAAAGATGAACAAAGTAACCTGTTAATCTTGGAGGTAAAAAGATGCAAATGCTTGAAGGAGTTGTTTGCTTGAAATGCCTTGAGAGAGATGCTTGCTTGAAAAGATTTCCAGAAAGCGTAAAGAGGTAAAAATGAAAAGGCGCTCCTTTTATACGTAGAGAGAGAGAGAGAGAGGCGGGAAAACAAATGCTCATCATGACATAGACACGTTTCATGAAGTTGATTGGATAGAAGGGCAACGGACGAACGTGTCAGAAAAAGGCATGTCGTGGATTGTCGGTTCAAATGACGTCATAGGAGAAAGAGAAAACGTTTCATTTGTCCTTTTTGAAATTATCTCTGAAGAAAAGTTAGAGATAGGTTTTCTTCTTGAAAGAATCTCTGATAAGAAATGTCATAGATAGAGTTTGTTTTTCAAAAAGCTTTTAATCATTTGAAGAAAAATCAGTGATTAAAGTCTTGATTTTGAAAAAAATGACTTACTGAATCCACATTCAGTGATTGAGAATGAGAGAACATACCTGAGAGTCAGATATTTATTCAAAGATTAATTGATAAAGGGGAACTTAGAATCACTGACATAGTGCGTGAAAGATGAAGAATTACTCTTCAAGATTCAGCATTCCAAGCTCACTGATGAGAAAGTTGAACCTTGTCTCATCAAGAGGTTTGGTGAACAAATCAGCTAGCTAATAGTCAGTGGGGATAAAGCTAAGTTCAATATCACCATTCATCACATGATCTCTGATAAAATGATATCTGATCTCTATGTGTTTCGTCTTTGAATGTAGCACTAGATTATTTGCTATAGCGATAGCACTAGTGCTATCGCAATAGATTGGAATCTTTGATAGCTGAAGGTCATAGTCTAATAGTTGATTTCTCATCCATAAGACCTGAGCACAACACCTCCCAGCGGCTACATATTCAACTTCAGCTGTGGAAGTGGACACTGAATTATGCTTTTTGCTTGTCCAACTTACCAGCTTTCCTCCTAGGAGTTGACATCCACCAGTAGTACTTTTTCTATCGAGTTTACATCCTGTAAAATCACTATCAGAATATCCAATTAGATCAAACCCTGAGTCTTTGGGATACCAAAGACCGAGGTTAGGAGTTCCTTTCAGATATCTGAAGATTCGCTTTACAACGATCAGATGGGATTCCTTGGGTTCAGATTGATAGCGTGCACATAAACAGGTAGAGTACATGATGTCAGGTCGGCTCGTTGTAAGATACAGTAGGGAGCCTATCATTCCTCTATAGGCAGTAACATTTACAGGTTTTCCAGATGGATCCTTGTTTAATGTCACAGGAGGTGCCATAGGAGTTTTCATCGCTGAAGTTTGAGTTAGATCAAACTTCTTCAGCATATCTTTAACATACTTACCTTGGCTGATAAAAGTACCTTTTTCAGATTGTTTAATCTGAAAACCAAGAAAGTAAGTTAGCTCACCCATCATACTCATTTTGTATTCTTTCTTCATTCTTTCAGCGAAGCGAGTACATAGAGATGGGTTAGTAGAACCAAATATTATCACATCAACATATATTTGTACAAGAATAATATGACATTTTATCTTTCTGAAAAATAATGTAATATCAATTTTACCACGTTCAAAATTTTCAGAGATGAGAAAGGATGAGAGAGTGTCATACCAAGCACGAGGGGCTTGTTTTAGACCATATAGAGCCTTATCCAATTTATAAACATAATTTGGATGCTTAGGGTCATAGAACCCTGGGGGTTGTTCTACATAGACTTCTTCATTCAGCTTTCCATTTAGGAACGCTGATTTTACATCCATTTGAAATACAATGAAGTATTTGTAAAGTCCATAAGCTAAGAAGAGTCAAATTGCTTCGAGCCTAGCCACAGGGGCAAAGGTTTCATCATAGTCTATGACTTCCTCTTGTCTGTATCCCTGAACAACAAGTCAAGCCTTGTGGCAGGTTACAGCTCCATGTTCATCTAATTTGTTTCTAAACACCCATTTGGTGACTATAACAGTTTTATCAGATGGTCTAGGAACGAGATTCCAAACTTTGTTACGAGTAAACTCAGTCAAGTCTTCTTGCATAGCGCTGACCTAGTTTGGATCTCTAAGGGCATCATCAGTCTTCTTTGGCTCTGTTAAAGAAATAAAGTTGACAAAGAGGCAGATATTACCTGAACTTCTTCGTGTCTGAATACCTGCATCGGGATCACCAAGAATTTGATCTATGGGGTGACTCTGGTCCATCGCTGAGCAGGAGCATGATCGCTCATTTCAGAGGTTGGATCAACAATAGGAATGTTCACTGATGAAGAAGCCTGAGGTTCATCAGCTAATAATTGTTGAGTGTCAGACAGACCATTGTTTTCTAAGAGGTTTTCAGACGAAGATGGATCTGATGGAGGAAGTGTGTTTAGAGGCTCAGCTGAAACCCATGAGGTGGATTCAGCGTTAGGAGGTATGATGTTTGGATCATCAGCAGCTGCTGGAGGATCTGTGTGTTGATGGTTTGAGAAAGGTTCTATTTCTCTGTAATTAGAGAACATCCAAGCATTTAGTTCTTCATTGTCAGCGATTGGCTTAGAGTTCGTTGAGCGAGTTTCATCAAAGGTGACATGAATTGTTTCTTCCACAGATTGTCTTATTTTGTTGAAGACTCTGTAGGCTTTGGAGATAGAGGAATATCCAAGAAATATTCCATCATCAGCTTTTGGATCAAACTTTCCAAGTAGATCTTTGTTGTTTAGAATGAAGCAATGAAAACCAAAGATATGAAGAAATCTGATAGAAGGTTTTCTTCCATGAAAAATTTCATAAGCTGTCTTTCCAAATCGCTTTACTATAAGCGATCTGTTTTGAGTAAAGCATGCGGTATTCACAGCTTCAGCCCAAGATTGAGTAGGGAGGTGAGAATCGTTGAGCATTGATCTAGCAGCTTCGATGATCGTTTTGTTTCTTCTTTCGGCGACTCCATTTTGCTGAGGTGTTCTTACAGAAGAGAAGTTGTGAGAAATTCCCTTGTTCTCTCAAAGAAATTGTTCAGAGAACTGTTTTTGAATTCAGTTCCATGATCACTTCTTATTGAACGAACAGTAAGATTATTCAGTACTTCCATCTTTTTAACAAAAGATATCAGTTCTTCTGGAGTGTCACTCTTTCAGCGAAGAAAGATAACCCAAGTGTAGCGAGAGTATTCATCTACAATGACAAGTGTATATTTCTTTCCAGCTATTGATTAGATGTTGACAGGGCCAAACAAATCCATATGCAAGAGTTTAAGAGGACTTGTCACTGAGGAAACTTGTTTAGACTTGAAACTAGCTTTCGTCTGTTTTCCTTTTTCACATGCTGAGCAGAGAGATTCTTTAGCATATGAGTGCTGAGAAAGACCAGAAACCAGTTCCTTAGATGAGAGAGAATTCAGGGTTTTGAAGTTTAGATGAGAGAGACTTTTGTGCCATAGCCAGTTGACATCAGAAGAGGCTTTAGAGAGAAAACACATGTTTTCAGTGGTAGTAGAGTCCATATCTATTACATAGATATTTTCTTTACGATAACCACTGAGAGCAAGTTTCCCTCTTTCATTTACCACTGAACATGCTTTCTTGGTAAAGGGAACTTCATAGTCTTTGTCACATAGCTGACTGATGCTCAACAGATTGTGCTTCAGCCCATCTACATAAGCGACTCTTCTGAAGGTAGTTGTCCCATTCCTGAGGAAACCAAACCTTCGGGTATATCTTTTTCCATTTCCACCAAAGGTCACAGAGGGACCTTTCTCTTCCTTGTATTCAGTGAGCAGGTCTTTTTGTCCTGTCATATGTCGAGAGCATCCACTATCAAGATACCAGATACCCTTTGATCCCTGCAAACATAAGGAAGATTAAGCTTTGTTTGGTACCCACTTTTCAATGGGTTCATTTAGGGTTAGTGGAGATGGAAGGTTCAACAACCTTCACAGTAGATGAAGATTCAGCTTCAGTGGTAACCTTCACCTTGGTTAATTTCTTAACCTTAGTGGTATTTTTCACCTTGGTCGATTTTCAGCTTTGGTGACCTTCTCATCCTTGGAGGCATTCATCTTCACTTTAGATGTTTTATCAGCTTTAGTGGCATTTGGACATTTGCTAGCAATATGGTCAGTAAATCCACAGTGATAGCATTTTCTATATTTGAATGTGGTTTTAGGACTATTAGTAATAGGTTTTGAAAATTTAAGATGAGCAGGGCCAGCTCCAAGAATGCCTTTAGCATGAGATCTGGGAGGAATTTTCATTTCTTCAGATCTCTTAGGTTTAAGATCAATCTTCATCTTTGGAGGACAGAGATCAAAGATTTCTATCACAGAGTTAGAAGATTGATTTACTGAAGGTTTAGAAGGACCTTTCAGCTTTGCTTTCTTGGATGCCTTCTAGGGATGGAAAATGGATTTTCCATTATCTGCAGGTTTAGAGCCTTTAGATATTTCCTCAGGGAGGGGATTAGAAGGAGATGAAGAATAGAACTGAGCATAAGAAGTGTCATAGATAGAAGATACGAACATTCCAAACTTAAGCATGGAACTGTCTTCTTTGGGTTCATCCTGTGGTTTCCAAAAACCAAGACCAGTTCTATCACTGGCAGGGATCTGAGAACTTATAATCTCAGTGATCTTTATTGAGGACTTGCACCATCCTTCAACAGTAGCCTTCTCTGTTTTTAGAGCAGCGATGGCTTGTTCGCGTTCAATGCTGATGATTTCATTAACAATGACTTGATCTTTCAAACTTTCCTCTAAAAGAGTCAGTTCTCTGATCTTTTCATGGCATTTTTCTAGTTGTTTAGTTAAATCACTATTTTTGCTTTCAGCTAGAGATTTTCCGTTTAGAGCATTGTATAAGTCAATCGTCAGCACATCAACAGCGCGACTTCTCTCTGCTTCAGATAGAGAGGTATTAGTTGAGATAGATACCTGAGATGATATATAGCTCATGGAAGTTTCTAAAGATTCTTCCACTTCTTCTTTAATCTCAGCCATGAGGCAGAGATTAGCGACTTTTTCTTCATCAGAACTTGATTCTTCTGATTCTGCCCAGTCGTGTTCTTCAGCGATGAGACCTTTACCTTTTCGCTTATAGTTTTTCAACTTTTAATATTTTTCTTTCAGTTTAAGGTATTTGTCATCGCTGGATCTTCTTGAGGTAGAAGGTTTGAAGACTTTCTTCGACCTGCACTCACTTGCAAAGTGTCCAATCTTTTCGCAGTTAAAGCAAGTAGCAGTAGCCTTATCAACAGGGTTTGATTTTGGCTTGTCAGTGAGAGATAGAGGCTTATTTCTTCGGAAATTGCTCTTTCTTGCAAATATCTTAAAAGAGTTTGTCAAGAGTGCTAAGGACTCATCAACCTCTGACAGATCAGTGTCTGATAGTTCCTCAGATTCAGAATCTAACTCAGTGATAGTAAGAGTAGATCGCTGAGATGGAATTATCTCTGAAGAGACTAAAGCAACAGGAGTGCTTTTGGAGTCTTTAGAATCTTTTACAAGATTCTTCTTCAGGAGATTTGATTGCTCATAGTTGAGCAATATTCCATACAAGGTGCTAAGAGAGAGAGAATTTAAGTCTTTTGTCAGCTTGAGACACATTGAATAATTGTCCCAACTTTCAGGTAGACATTCTAAGAATTTAGTCAAGACCTCAGAATTAGAATAGGTCCTGCCAACAGTTCTTAGATCAATGATTAAGTAGTTAAACCTCTAGTGAACATCGGAGAGAGATTCGTTCTTACCAGAGATGAAACTTTCATACTGACGTACCAAGTTAGTCTTTCGAGTTTCTTGGACTTCAGTGGTTCCTTCATATTGAACACATATGGTGTCCGACATTTCCTTAGAAGTTTTAAGATGCATAATGGAATGGAAAGCTTCATCAGGCAGAGCCATAAAAAATAACGGTTTTTGCCTTTGCATCTAGACCTACTTTTTTTTTGTCTTCATCACTCCACTGTCTTATTTCCTTGACAGCATATCGTTCAGGGACAGCAGGAGTGGTGGTAGTGGCGGGAACGTCGCTTATGCTAGTGAAAGGTTCATAAGGTCCATGTGCTACATAATCAGGTATAGTAGGGTCTACACCTTCTAGAAATAGCATCATTCGATTCTTCCATATAGCAAAGTTATATCTGTTGAATCGAGGAGGTTTAGAGAGTGAACCATTGTCATAGTAGTTTGTGTTTGTGTTAAGTGCCATTTTAGAATAGCAAGGAAGAGAATAAAGCAAGATCTTGTTTATTAGATTAAACAGTCTGCTCTGATACCACTTGTTGTTCCCGAAGGTGCTTAACAAGTTTGTAGAAGGGGGGGTTGAATACAAACACAGAATTTAAAGTTTAATAAATTGTTTATTGATAAATCAAACACAATTTACAAGTCTGTTGCGGGATAAGATTAAGTAAAACTCAATCTAAATAAACTTAAGAAAGCACTAAGATGGTTGCACAAGAATATAAAGAATTGGAGATTAGGGAGTATAGAAAACAAGGGTTTCTATATTTTAGAAAAATGAAGGCTAGAGGTGAGCGCATTTCAGATGGAGAGGTAATCTTTCTATTTATACCCTATGCATTAAATGCATGGTAGGGCACTTTACACGTGTCCTTCATTGATTGGTAGAGAAAGTCTGACTTTGGGAGACATGCTTTCGGTCGTATCATGAATAGTGTAGTTGACAGAGTTATTATACGAATTGTGGCAGAGGTATGTCCGTTCTGACACATCGTACTGGGTGTGCAGGGAAAGACAAAAGAGACTTGATGCATAAGCTAAGTGATCATCGATCACTGAATATCTCTTCCTTCAGAGATACAAAGAAGTTCAGCTATCGCTGAATCTTTTCCTCAGGTTTCTTCGCGTATGAGTAGGGTCGTCTTTGCTTCACTGATATCCGCATCAGGTCACTAGTAGACTTGTCTTTGTTCAGCAGCTTCGTCTTCGATTCATCTATGAACATCTGTTGACGCGAAACTTGTCTTCAGGGATTACGTTTACATCAGAAACCATCAGCGATAACTGAACAGACTCAGTGTGATCGTTGATAGTGAAACACTAATACATATGAATGTTTATAAGAAAGATCATCAGTGATAACTGAACAGACTCAGTCTGATCGCTGATAGTGAAACACTAATACATATTAATAAACGTAATTTTCACTAAGTATAGAAGAGGATCTTTATCAAATCACTGAAAGAGTTTGGATCAACATATATTCGTGATTTATTAAAGAAGTTTGATTTTGAAAATTGCTCTCCCATGAAAACTCCAATGGCATCACCTCTTAAGATTCATGTTGATCCAGCTGGTAAGTCAATTGATATCACGAATTATAGAGGGATGATAGGTTCGTTTCTTTATCTTACTGCTAGTAGACCTGACATCATGTATGCTACGTGTCTGTGTGCGCGTTATCAAGCTAATCCCAAGGAATCTCACTTGGCGGTTGTGAAACACATTTTTCGGTACCTAAAAGGTACTATGAATCTGGGCCTTTGGTATCCCAAGGACTCAGGTTTTGATCTTATTGGCTATTCAGATTCTGATTTTTCAGGGTCTAAGGTAGACAGGAAAAGTACAACTGGCGGCTGTCAATTACTAGGTGGAAATTTGGTCAGCTGGTCCAGCAAGAAACAGAATTCGGTATCTACCTCTACTGCTGAAGCTGAATATGTTGCAGCTGGCAGTTTTTGTTCACAGATCTTGTGGATGAAAAATCAACTGCAAGTCTATGACAAGTTTTATTCTCACATACCGATTCTTTGTGACAATTCCAGTGCCATAGCAATTGCTAACAATCCGGTGTTTCACTCCAGATCTAAACACATTGATATTCGATATCACTTTATAAGAGATCATGTCTGTAAAGGTGATATTGAACTTCACTTCATCCCTACAGATCTTCAGCTTGCAGACCTCTTCACTAAACCACTGGATGAGGCCAGATTCAACTTTCTCATTGGATCCTTAGGTATGTTAAATTTTGATTAAGTAAAAAAAAACAGATCATTCGGTATATCTCTCTTTTATCGACTTCTTTCGGTAAACGTCTCGTATACCAAAACTTCTCTCATATCCCTCCTATACCGAAACTTGTCTTTCATTTTGGTGGCCCTCACGACTACCGAACCTCTTTTCCCTTACCGAAGTATTCCTTGCCGAAGCAACTCTCACACTATTTCGGTACCTTTCACCACTTTCATACCGAATTTCGTTTACCGAACTCTTCCTCAATTTCGGTAGCTGATGTGTCATCCTTATCCACATCTCTCAAATCGAAAACCTTTCGGCACCTCTCCCTCCACCTATCAGATCATGCCACGTGGCTTCGCAGGGTTCGTGTGTCAGTTGATGGGACGTCTACGATTCTGACATTAGTCGTTTTCCGCCTTTCCACTTCTCCGTGATGCACGTTTTCGTAGTCCATCTTTACCATTTATAATATTTAATTTCATTTGAAATCCAATCTTTCCCTCCAAGTTTCTTACCCTATATATATATAACTTCATCTTCTTCCTTTCTTTACTTTTACAACTCTCATTTTCCTATCTCTCTCAAAACCTGCAACTCCATTGAAGCACCTCTCTTTCTTCAACAATGGCTTCTTCAAAAACGTCTAAGTCCTCCAAGACCACTACTCTCTCTAGGGAAACTCTTTCATTTCCCACGTGCAATCAGGTTGCACGACTTTCTGCTGATGTGGACCATCCGGAGTTCAACCAAGTCTTCCTTTTCTTCAGAAAACCCCACTACAACATGCTCTCACGGTGTCTACCAAGATGAGCAAGATGCTACTTGGCAGTTTCTGGCTTACCTGCAAGTATGATTCCCACACTCACCAGGTATCTGCTTCCATCCTTTCCTTTGAAGAACACCCTGACCTTTCTTTTGGGGTCGAGGATGTTCGATCGATCCTTCGGATTCCGGAGTTTGATGTCTACGCTCCGTTCCCCACTGGTCGGGAACATGAGGAGGTCGTTGCTACACTCAACTATGTGCATGAAGGCAAAACCAAGGGTTCTGGCACTCTCCTTCGCAAGAACATGAGTGTTGTGTGGAACTACTTCTTCTCTCATATGATATACAGCATTTCCCACAAAACGTCTGGGTGGGATCAATCACCTGTTGCTATCACCAGGTTGGCACATGCCCTCATCTTTATGAGGCGCATCGACTTTGCCCAGGTGATTTTTGATTCTTTGGTCACCGCAATCACGCCACCTAGGACTCACAATGTGACCCTTCCACGATCCATCTCTCTCATCATCAATGAGAAGCTTTCTGCACAGCTTCGTGTCGATGCAGGTCTATCTGAACCGATCATAGCATATGACTTGCCTATTTCTCAGATAAGCAAGCAGACCATTTTTAAGTCGGTCAAGCCTACCGACACTCCCATCACCACAGGTATGATCTCTTTCATTACATCTCCCAATCCGATTTGGGGTACTCTTTTGGAGAGTGGTACCGAAAGGCCTCCACTTTCTCAAAGTGCTCCCCAATCGGTGGTCCCTTCTGCCCCCAAATCTACCCGAGCCAAATCGGTGGCCATTAAAAAGAAAAAGGCCATCGGTAACGTCACACTCGCTTCTCTGACTATGCCACCGAAACAACCTTCGGTGGCTACCCCGGTCATTTCTTCTCCTTCTTCTAAGCGACGGAGCTCAAAATCCCCACCTAAGTCTCGTCCTAATAGACTTAGGAAACCATTGGCCGAACCACACTCGCCTTCTACCGATTCTCAACAATCGGAGGAAGTTGAAATTCCCCCATTTGGGCCACGGGGATCTGCTGAAACCCATCCTACCTCCTCCAAATCTTCTCCAAAGGGTTTGGTTGTACAAACGGAGACCCATGTTATCCCTTCTCCTCAATTTAAATTAAGAGATGAAGATGAGTTGGTTTCCTCTCCGGACCAATGACCCTCTTCCACACAACACAGCCTATCACCTGGGGTCACACCCGAAGATTTTGCATATATCAGTAGAAATACCGTAGATATTTTTGATCTTCTATTTTCTGATACAGGGGACAATTTTCCATCTCCTACAGAAAATATACCCTCATCGAAGATCTCCCTCTCCCCAAAACCATCTCCCTCTCCTAAACACTCACCCCCACCTTCACCAAAGAAAACTTCTTCCCCTTCTCCCAAACACTCACCCTCTTCCTCAGATTCCTCTTCGGATGGCTTCCATCCAGATTGTCTACCGAAGAGGCAATCTCCACCGAAGGAGCGAACTTTGCCTCATGATCACCCTACTCCCACTGCAGCCAAGGCTGGCCCTTCGGCATCTTCTTCTTCAACCCAACAGGTGCCGATCTCCCTGCCTGCCGACTTCATTACCGAAGTTCTTGATACCAATCGGCAGGTAAGGATGCTCGGTACTCAATATGAAGTGTTGCACAAATCTTTACGTGAGCCTGAGCTGCTGACTTCTCTGGACATTAACAACACTTCACTAGATGAGCTCTTGCATCTAGTAAAAGAGCAGAATTCTGAATGTATCCATCTGAACAGAGACATCTTTCGGTGCTTGGATGTTATGCATCATGAAATCGATGGTCTTCGTACCCCTCTATCCGATGCTCTTGATGCTGTTCTCAAAGAGGTTATCAAGTTAATTGATAACAATACCTCTTTGACTCTTTCTGTGGCCGCTCTCAAGGTCGCGTCCGATGCAAGGGATCAGGATCTTATCCGTCTTCGGCAGCAGGCTTCGGATCAAACCTCTATCAACTCTCAGATTCTAGGTGCTCTGTAGAGTATAAATCAATGCCTTGATTCGCTACCTGCCGAAGTGGCTCAGTACTGTGTTGGGTCACTTGATATAGATATCACGGAGTCGGCCTTCACTCCAGATGACAGAAGCACTCTTGATCGGATAAACCGACGTCTTGGTCGTGTGTCGGCTAAGGCTGGTCTTTCTTCCCTGGCACATACTGAGGGGGAGAAACAGGTTGAGGGGGAGCAAATTACCCCTCAGATCATAATTACCAGTACAAGTCAGGGAGAAACTTCTACTGTCGCTGTTCCTATCGAAACCGAAACTGCCAGAGTTTCGGCATCTGCCGAAGGGGAGGGAACCGACCACCCTAAAGTGGTCGAAGATTCCGAGGGGGAGATTTTTCCCAAGAAAGATAAGGGCAAAAAGAAACTAACACCGGATGAAGTTGCTGCAGAAGAAAAGCGTCGTAAAGATGCTATGATAAAGAAAGTTGCCGACGGTTGTGGAATTTATCTTCCTCCCCCGAAGATTACTTCTCCAGATTTGGGCTTTTCTGAAGAAGAAATAAAGGCTGCAAAGCTGGCTCAAATGGTTCGAGATGAAGATTCCGATCTAGCCTTAAAGTTAGCAAAGGAAGAAGCCAAAATCACCAAATCTCCCGCCAACGCTATCAAGGCTCAGCTGAGTGCTCTGGAGGATTCGACAAAGAAAAATGAAGAGATCAAATCTTTGTGTATCAATTGGTAACACAAAGTTCTCACCAAACGCCGATCCTCCACCAAAATCACAGATGTAAAAATCATCAAACCATCTTCCAGTTGTAAAGTCATTCGGCTGACGATTACAAGGGATGATGCGGCAAGATCGATTGACAGGTTGGATTCTCTTGTTCAGTTTGGGGTTTCGGAATGGTTGGAAATTGGTATCTGCTTGGAGAACAGGAGAAATGCTCTCAAGCCTGATGTTGATAAATATCTTGCAGATCTCCAAACAAAGTTCAGAACCTACCGAAAGTCCTACAACATTGTCCACACTCCAGCCGAAGAAGAGCTCATCAAGAATCTAAAGTCTGGTCTTCCTCCTCCTAAATCAAAGTCGAGATCTAAAAAAGAAGATGTGTTTGTGCAGATGGCAAGGGAAGGAAAGGTTCCATATGATTCAAATCTCGATCTTTCTTTACCGACGTTGGTCCCTCTTCCCTCCACCACTGTGATTAATGAGCCTACTCAAGGGATCTTCTTCAACGACGCCTTTGGTCAGATTCGTTTCTTCAGAACAAGTCAGATCCCTCTTGCCGATACTGTCTTTCTTCATGGGATTATTCAAATCATCCCACTTTCTGCAAAGGATCTCTATGTGGCTTGTCAGGATCGAATTCTCAACAAGAATTAATTATCAGAAACAATATCAAAGAAGTTTGCGGAATAACACTTTGATATTTAATCAAAACAGTAAATCAACACAGTAGATATGAAGAACAAACTGTAAACTTGTATTGAATGCTTTGAAGTTACAAGATTACACACTCAACCTCAATATTGATGAACAGGCTCACCAATACGAATTCTACTTCTCTAGAATTAGGATCTATGCCTTGAGGTTGATTTTCTCTCTAATAGAATGAAGAAAACAAAAGTTAACTCATTATTCTAAACTATACAATATATATACTGAATACAAAGATAATTACAATAAATAAAATATCTTCAGTATATCTTCCATGTATATCTCTAAGCTTCCATGTATATCCTTTCATACGAATCTTCATCATATAAGCAGTATTAATCTTCAGCAGCATTAAATTCCTTCTAGCAGCATTAACTACTAAGCAGCACTAACCACTAGCAGTACTAACTAGCTAAGCAGTACTAACTTTGTTCAAGCAGCACTAACTTTGACTAGCAGTATTAATAGTACTAGCAGTAGTAACACTCAGCAGTACTAACCTTTAAGTCTTCTAGCAGTAGTAACTTTGAACCAGCAGCATTAACCATACTTGATGAATTCTTCAGTTCCCAACAATCTCCCCCTAACTTGACTTTTAGGAAAAGAAGTCAAGTTCTTCAGAATTAATCTTCAAGATGCTTTCAACACCTCTGATTCAATTTCCCAAATTTGGATCTAGGCCCAAGCTTTGATTTACAGTTCTTCTCACCACAATCTTGGCCATCTCTGAATCCTTTGTACAAACCAGTGTAGCTTTAAGCATCCCTTCTAACTTCTCCTTGCTATGCTCATAGATTTTGTCCACCAGGTAGTATTCATGATAACAATTGTCAATAGTAATCATGTATACTCCACAGTTTTCAAACAGTATCCATTTGTCAATCTTCTTGAATATGAACTCATGCATATGATCTTTAATCCTATGGTGCACTCTTTCAGGCTCAAACATCATGCACAAGTATTCCAATGTCACTTTGAGAAGATTCTCTTCAGTACCTTTCAACACAGGTTCATAAAGTTTCATCCCAACTTTATATAGTTCTTCCATATCAGCTCTTGAACAACTTCTGATGACTTTCCCCCATGTTGAATAAGCTTCAAATGAACCATCAGCTCTCTTGATTCTGAAGAAATTCTTTCCATTGTCTCTCAGAATATCCCAGAAGATGATCTCTGGAGCTTGCATAGAGATTGGAACAGCTTTCAAAGGTTCCACTATTGTCATGTACGGATCCATACTTTCATCTGTTTGCTTAGTGACCTGCTCTGGACTCTGTACTGGCTCTGTTGGGGATGTGACTGAAGGTTCTGCTTCCTTTTCAGTTTCTTCCACCCTAGGCCTTTTCAACTGCCTTTTTGGAGCAATTGATTTCACTCTTTTTCCAGACTTGGCTTCTATACCAACATTTCCAGGTTCTTCCTTCTTCTCTTCTGCTTCTTCTTTGGAAGGTGTGGTTTCCTCAGGGAATGGTTGTTGGATGTTGAGATCATGTCTCTCTTTCATCCTTCTCTCAGCCTCCTCCCTTTGTGCTGAATCCCCTTGAAGCTTGGCCATTTCCTTGTTATACAACTCTTCAATCTGAGAGAATGCCATGTGGGTAAACATCTCCCCCTTAACACCAATTGCACCTTTCAGGAAGTTTATCATTTTTCTTCTTTCCTGATTGGCCAAAAATGTCTTGGAGGGTTGTCTTTTCTGCTTTTATTTCTGAATTGGCATCTTCTTAACTTGGAGTTTCTTGACCTGAGTTGCTGTCTGAGCTGCTTCTTTCAAACTCTTTTGGTATTCTGCATTTAACTTCTTGGCCATTATCCTTGCAAGCTCTCTATCAGTTTCTGTTTGAAATTTCTCCTCTTTTTCCATTTGCTCTTGAAGCTGCTTTGCCATCTCCTCATCCATTTCAATCTGACTCCTCTTCTTTGAAGGTTGTTCAAGTTCAATCATCTTTCCTTTTCCTTTTATATCCTCCTTCATTTTCTTCTTTTGAGGTTCTCCTTCATTGATGACCACTCCTTTGGCCTTTTGAGTAGCCTTAGGAGTGTCATTCTTTGCTTTTACTAAAGTCTCTGCTATCTCCATTTCTTCCACAGAGAGCCCTATTTCTGCTGCTTCAGTTTCTGCTGCTACTTTTACTTCAGCAGCAGTAACTGTTTCTGTTTCCATCTCTTCCTCTGTCTCCCCCTCAACTTCAGCTTTCTTTTCAACAGTTTCCCCTTCATGCTTCTCCCCCTTGTTGAAAGAATCTTGAACTTTGTCCCTCCTTTTGAGTACAAACTGTTTCCTTCTTTTCTTTTGAACCAGCCTGGTCACCATCTTCTTCAATTTTTCAATCTGGACTTGTTGTGACAGGATCACCAGCTTCATCTCCTCTATTTCTTTTCCTTGTTTCAGAACATCTAGGTTGATGTTACCCATTGCCTCCATCAATTCATCATAGTTATATATGTCCTCACCTTCTCCAGGAGTGTTACCCCCTATATAAGGATCATTGGATCTTTTAGTAGTGGAAGTCTTCTGCCTAGCAGAAGCACTATCCACCCCTGTGGTTTCTTGGCACCAGGGACCTTCAAATGATTGCTCATTCAAAGTTGCCATGGGGGAGGTCTTATTGATGTTACCACTTTTCTCCTCTGTGCTAGCAGGAGTAGTGGCAGCCTCATCACCCATATGCTCTACCTCCTCCTCAGAGAGCACCTCCTTTGGGTTGGGAGACACCCTTGTGGATTCCCTTTGAATATTCTCTACTGGAGAATGCTCCAATAGAGGGCTTAAAGGCTTGGGGGATGATGGTACAAGAAGGGAAGGAGCCTTCTTTACCTGTTTCCTCTTGTAAGTTTGGGTGATAGGAGAGGTTGGTTTTTCAAGAAGGGACTGGGGAATAGATTTTGAGAGGGAAGGTTGGGCTTGGCTAGCAGTGGGTTGGTCTAATGGGGGCCTTGACCCTGCTGCCATACCTTCATTGGTTTGGGACACCACCATCATTGTAGAGAACAATGGGGTGTCAACTCCTTCAGAGTCCCCAGCAGATCTTCTCATATTTGAGAAAACCTTGCCTTTGGGGGGTTTAGGTACATATACTCCAACAGGTTGAGGTATATCCGTCAATTCATGAGTAATAACTTCTTGAACAAACCTGGGATACATAAAGAAGCTCTTTTTGTTTCCCATGTTTGAGACAAGATCACTGAAAATCATTTTAGAAAAATTATACTTTCAGGCAGTGGCCAAGCACACCAAAGTATAAGCAATAGTGCTGCTGAACTCACTCCATCCAGTAGTCTTTTTGGAGATACAATGCATAAGAGTATGGACAAAGAAACGCCATTGGGGTGAAAATTTGGCTTTAGAGAATTTGAACACTCCCAATGGGCCTCCATACCCCATTCTTGAAAGATTGGAAAACAGTTCATCGTTTGGGATGGAAGTTATACCAGAGGCATCGTCTAGACGTAGACTGATGCGAATAACCTCTTCAGTAACTGTTAGTGATTGATCACAGATTCTTGTCTTGATCATTTGCACACCATTCTCAACAACAATGGTGGCATTAGCCCAGAACTGCCTTTGATGCTCGATATAGATTGTAGGGGATACAATAAGAGCATGAGCAATATGGCTTGACTTGAGGAAATCCACAATCTGATGAAATCCTGCAGCTTGCTTTGGCTTTTGTAGCATCGCAATCTCATTGTGCTCGTCGATGAATGTCATGGATGCCATTGATCTTAGTGATAAGCTTGCCTGAAAACTTCGAACTTGAGAGAGAAAAGGTTTAGAGCGCAAGAGAACAGGATGCAAAGAGTCGTTATGAACTTTTAGGCGGGCAAAGAGTATTTATAGTATTCGGAACATAAGCAGTATTAACCTAGAGCAGTATTAACTAACTAGCAGTATTAACTACTAACAGTATTAACTACTAGCAGTATTAACTGAAAGCAGTATTAACCACTAGCAGTATTAACTGAAAGCAGTATTAACCACTAGCAGTATTAACTGAAAGCAGTATTAACCACTAGCAGTATTAACTGAAAGCAGTATTAACCACTAGCAGTATTAACTGAAAGCAGTATTAACCACTAGCAGTATTAACTGACAGCAGTATTAACTAACTTACTCCTTTAAACTTGCTAAACACTGAGTACTGCTATGCATATCCTGAAAAAGAAGATTAGTAACTCCAAGAATAAATAATATACAGGTATAAAACCACTTTTTGAGAAGGGGATTATTCAGAGTTGATCATTCCCACACTTGTTACCAAGAGAGTGAATCTACCCACATCAAAAGCTTTAGTGAATAGATCAGCAAACTGATTATCAGTGTGAACTTTGACAACTTGAATAAGTTTCTTTTCATTACAATCTCTTATAAAGTGATACCTGATCTCAATGTGCTTTGTCTTTGAGTGCTTGACTGGATTATTCACAATGCTAATAGCACTGCTGTTGTCAATAAAAATTGGAGTGTGTAGAAAGGTTACCCCATAATCCAACATTTGATTCTGAATCCATAAGACTTGAGAACAGCAACTTGCAGCTGCTATGTACTCTGCCTCTGTTGTAGATGTGGATACTGTGGTTTGTTTCTTGCACTGCCATGAGACTAGTCTAGCACCCAAAAACTGACATCCTCCAGAAGTAGATTTTATGTCCAAGTTTGCCCCACCTAGATCACTGTCTGAGTATGCTATTAGGTCAAAGGGTGAGTCATGAGGATACCAAAGTCCCAATCTGGGTTGCCCTTTGAGATATCTGAATATCCTCTTAACAGCTTGAAAGTGAGATTGCTTTGGCCTAACTTGGAATCTTGCACATACACAGACTGGAAACATTATATCTGGCCTTGATGCTGTGAGATACATGAGAGAGCCAATCATGGACCTGTAATGATGCACATCTATATCCTCCCCCTCAAGATCTGCTGTTATTTGCTTGTGTGTTTCCATAGGTGTGCTGGCAGGTTTTGACTCTGAGAAACCAAACTTGGTTAGAATGTCCTGCACATACTTGGATTGACAGATGAAGATTCCATCTGACTTCTGTTGAACATGGAGTCCAAGGAAGAAAGTAAGTTCCCCCATGGAACTCATTTTGAACCTTTGATGCATTAAATCCTCAAACTCCTTGCACATGTTGTTTCTTGTAGATCCAAAGATAATGTCATCAACATAGATTTGGACCAGCAAGATATCCTTCTTCTTTCTCTTGATAAATAGAGTCTTATCAATGACTCCTCTTTCAAAGTCATTTTCCAAGAGATAGGATGACAGAGTGTCATACCATGCTCTTGGAGCTTGATGTAGTCCATAAAGTGCTTTCTTTAATTTGTATACCCTGTCTGGATAGCTTGGGTTTTCAAACCCTGGTGGTTGATAGACATATACTTCTTCTTCAATTGAGCCATAGAGAAAAGCACTTTTTACATCCATTTGATAGACTTTGAAATTCATGTAAGAAGCATAGGCTAGAAATAGTCTGATTGCTTCTATCCTAGCCACAGGTGCAAAAACTTCTTCATAATCTATACCCTCTTCTTGAGTATATCCTTGAGCCACCAGCCTTGCTTTGTTCCTTATGACAATACCTCTTTCATCTCTCTTGTTTCTGAAAATCCATTTTGTGCCAATTGCTCTGTGACCTTTAGGAAGGTCTACTAGATCCCATACATCTTGTAGCTTGAACTGTAACAGTTCTTCTTGCATTGCTTCTATCCAGCTAGATTCGTTCATAGCATCATGTGCCTTTTTAGGCTCAAGCTGTGATAGAAAACAAGAAAGCACTGTATGTTGTTGATCTTGCATTTCCTGAAGCCTGCTTTGATGTCTAGTCATCATAGGAGAAGAGATATCTCCTATTACCAGCTGTGGAGGATGATTCTTTTGAACTCTGGTGTTATGATTAGGTTCTCCATTCAGTCCAGCCTCAAGATTAGATTCATGCAACTCAACTGAAAGTGTTTTCAGATGCCACTTCATTATTTTCTTGAGTCTCCTCATCTCTAGTTTCTTCTTCACTCTGACTTGGTCCAGTAAATGATTCCTTTTCACAGTCTTCAACAGAATTTACTGTGGGTATGGGAAAAATCACAGATTTAGATATACTTTCTTGAACTTATGTGATCCCTGATCCTCCACTTCCTGTTCCTGTATACTCATTACTGAAACCAAAAGAGTTAGTTAGTGAATCAATGTCAAATAGCCACTGAGGTCCAGACCCAACAGGATTTGGTGTGTTCTCATTGCATTTGACATTGTCACTTTCTTCAATTATTCTAGAAGAAGAGTTAAAAACTCTGTAAGCCTTACTCTGAGATGAATATCCAACAAGAAATCCATCATCTACTTTGCTATCAAACTTACCTAAGTGAGATTTGTTATTGAGAATTGTACAAGGACACCCAAAAGGTTTGAAGAAACCAATGAAGGGTTTTCTTTGATTTAAAAGCTCATATGGGGTCTTGTTCTTTTGCTTGACCACTAGAACTCTGTTTTGGACATAACAAGCAGTATTAACTGCTTCAGCCCAGAAGGTAATTGGCAATTTTGAATCAGCCAACAGAGATCTAGCAGCCTCTATTAGTGTTCTATTTCTCCTTTCAGCAATACCATTCTGTTGAGGAGTCCTAGGAGCACTATATTGCCTCTCAATACCTTTTTCTTCACAAAAGGAGTTTAGATCATGATTTTTAAACTCAGTTCCATTATCTGATCTAATGACTTTTACTCTTTGATTAGTTTGGTTTTCAATTCTTAGAATAAAGGATTTGATATGTCCGCTTGTCTCATCCTTAGTCCTTAGAAAATATACCCAAGTAAATATGGAGTAATCATCAACAATAACCAAGCAGTAAGATTTCTTGCCTATACTCATAACATTTGTAGGACCAAACAGATCCATATGCAGTAACTGGAGACAAGAAGAAACAGAATTTAACTCTTTGGTCTTATGAGAAGTTTTGTGTTGTTTGCCTTTAAGACAAGCAACACAATGATCATCACAGGAAAAGACTTTTGAAGGTAAACCTCTTACAAGGTTGTTTTTAACAAGATTGTTCATAGTCTTGAAATTCATGTGACACATCCTTCTGTGCCATAGAGAGGATTCATCTACAGAGGCTTTTGAAACAAGACAATTTAGAGATGAATCACTATCAACATTGTCCATATCCAGACAGTAAACATTGTCCTTTCTTGGAGTTCTAAGTAGTATCATGCTTTCATCAACTACCTTGAACCCTGGAGCAAGGATCATACACTCATTATTAGTAAATAATATACTATGTTGTTTGTCACAAACCTGTGATACACTTAACATGTTGTACTTTAATTGATCAACATAGTAGACATCCTCAAATGTCATCTTACCTTTAGTGACATTACCTTTTCCACTTATCTTACCACCAGTAAGATTATCTCCAAATGCAACATGTCCTCCATTGATATGCTTGAAATCCTGAAGGCATGACATGTTGCCTGTCATGTGCCTAGAGCAACCACTATCAACATGCCAAATGCTCTTTCCCTTGAGCTGTTGGTTGCCCTGCACATTAGATAAATCAATTAGTATGATTTAGGAACCCAAGCCAAAGTGGTCTTGGGTACCCCTTTCTCATCAAAATACTTGCATTCTTTCTTGACAAGATTTTTGAACTTTAACTCCTCATTCTTGGAGTACTTTGTTACAATAATAGGCTTGGAAATATTTTTGATAGAATCAGTACTGGTTTTAGAAGTACTAACTGCCTTGGCAGCACTTGCATGCTTAGCAGTACTAACCTTGTTATCAGTAGTAACTGTGTTAGCAGCAGTAACTGTGTTGGCAGTATTAACCTTTGAAGAGGTATTAACAGTATTAGCATCATTAATATTTTCAGCAGTACTAACACTGTTAGCAGTAGTAACTGTGTTATCAGTACTAATATTGTTAGCAGTACTAACACTGTTAGTACTTCTAGGTACCCACATTTTGACACTTTCTTTTAAAATCTTTTTCTTTAAAGTGCTTTACTTTCAACAGATTTCTTTATCACATGTTTCTTTCCAGCCTTCCTATAACCAACAGGTTTTTGCACAAATCTTTGAAAGTTCATCTGTTGGTTAATAGGGTTAAAGTAACAATACTTAGCCAAATGATTCAACTTGCCACATATAAAACAAGGTTTTGGTCTATTGATTTTATTCAGATCAACTCCTTGTTTCTGAGCCCATTGATTATTCCAGTTTCTTTGATTTCCTCTTTTTAAACCAGAATTTAGGCTCTTGGCTTTATTGCAATCACACTGTTTACAAGATCCAGGATTCACAACTGTGGTTTGTTTGTAATGGACCTTGTTATCCTTTCCTTTAGTCTTCTCTATCTCCTTGGACTTGACCCAGATTTTCCCACATCCCTCATTGGTGATAATATTGTTTTCTAATGGTATCTTTTTACTCACAGTATTATCCCTGTTCTCACTGGCTTCTTTCTCAGTCAAATCCTTAACTACTACCTCATCCAAATGATCTATCTTAAAAGCTTCTTCAGACAAGTCCTTTTTCTCCTTAGTTTCTAACAAGTCTGATGTAGGAGAAATATAGTTGTTATTGTAAGGAGGGGGTGTATTGTTGTATCCAATACCAGGCTTCATCTTATCATGTATCTGAGCCTTTAGAAGAGAATCCATTGCTTTTGAAGCATAAGAAAACTTTTCTATGTCAAGCTTAACTTTTGACAGTTCATCTTTCAGCCTATCATTCTCTTCTAATGACTTAGACAGTTTGGTTTCTAACTCATTCTTTTCCCACTTCCAATAGTTTGTGTCATAAGAGTGTTGAAGTTCATTAGCTTGAAAGCCTTTGATTTGCTCTTCAAATCTCTCTACTATCAACACATAATCTCTTCTGTCCTTTTCTAATCTTTTGAGGTCATCACACATACTTTGATTGTGATCCCTGTATCTTGTAACAGTGTCAATGCAAGATTTAGTGCAAAGATTAGAACTTACCTCAGTGGGGAGATCAGACACTTCTGCCATAAGAGCTTGGTTCTGAATGGCTTCCTCAGCTTGATCACTCCAGTCAAATCCCATTCCTTGTTGAGAAACAAGGGCTTGAGCAGGATTCTTGTTCAGATTGTATCCTCCATTCTGAGCTTGTTGATGGTTGTTGTTTGGAACAACACTCCTGCATTCTCTAGCAAAGTGTCCTTTCTTGTGACACTTATAACATTCCACCTTGGTTTTGTCAAAACCAGCTCCATCTTCTCTTCTTTGAGAGAAGTTATTTCTTCCAGTTCTTTTAATGAACTTTTTCACCCTCATGGATAACATGGCCATCTGCCATTTAATATCCATCTCCTCCAGATCATCAGGGTGAATTTGATCCAGATCATCATTAATCAAAGAATTGCTGCTATGACTGGACAAAAAGGCTTCAAAGATAGTTTCAGTGCCTTTTTCTGAACTTACTCCACTGGCAGTACTAACTGCTTCAGGGTTGGCAGTAGTATCAGTGGATGCTGAAAGAAGTGCAGCATTGTGAATATAACCAGAGGGCTTCTTCTTGGTTTCTACCTCAGTTTCAAAAACTCTTAGATCATTGTATAGATCATCAAGTTCTTTCTCTTCCAGATTGTCACTATGTCTATATGAGACAGTGTACATAGTCCATTCATCCCCAAGAGATCTGAGGAACTTTCTGTTGATATCATCTTGTTCCATCTTCACCCCTACAGTAGCCAGTTCACCTATGAGTTTGTTGAACCTATCAAAAGTTTGAGTCATAGACTCATTCTTTGTGGAAGTGAAGTTCTCATACTGCTGCTTTAGAACATCTCTTTGATTTCTTTTGATGCTCTTAGTTCCAGCAAATCTTTTCTCTAGAGCATTCCAGAGAATCTGAGCATCAGTGCAGTTGCAAAATTGATGCTGGTATTCATTGGGAATGGCCAAGAGCAGAGTGCTCAAGGCCTTCATCTCTGTTTGTCTGATCTTCCTCTCACCATCTGTCTTTGGTGGAGGTCTTTTCCCATCTGGTCCTATCCTTCCAGCTTCAGAAGGACCATTCTCAATGATATCCCACATTGAGTAGTCAGTGAGAAGAATATATTGTCTGATTCTTATCTTCCACATGTCAAACTCACTTGGTTTGAGCATTGGAACCTTAGAAACCAAAGTACTGCTTGATTCTGTAAGATTTTCCATGATGAATAACTGTTTCTGAGAGAGTTTGGCTCTGATACCACTTGTCAGGATCGAATTCTCAACAAGAATTAATTATCAGAAACAATATCAAAGAAGTTTGCGGAATAACACTTTGATATTTAATCAAAACAGTAAATCAACACAGTAGATATGAAGAACAAACTGTAAACTTGTATTGAATGCTTTGAAGTTACAAGATTACACACTCAACCTCAATATTGATGAACAGGCTCACCAATACGAATTCTACTTCTCTAGAATTAGGATCTATGCCTTGAGGTTGATTTTCTCTCTAATAGAATGAAGAAAACAAAAGTTAACTCATTATTCTAAACTATACAATATATATACTGAATACAAAGATAATTACAATAAATAAAATATCTTCAGTATATCTTCCATGTATATCTCTAAGCTTCCATGTATATCCTTTCATACGAATCTTCATCATATAAGCAGTATTAATCTTCAGCAGCATTAAATTCCTTCTAGCAGCATTAACTACTAAGCAGCACTAACCACTAGCAGTACTAACTAGCTAAGCAGTACTAACTTTGTTCAAGCAGCACTAACTTTGACTAGCAGTATTAATAGTACTAGCAGTAGTAACACTCAGCAGTACTAACCTTTAAGTCTTCTAGCAGTAGTAACTTTGAACCAGCGGCATTAACCATACTTGATGAATTCTTCAGTTCCCAACATGGCTGCCATGCCGATCCTCATCTACCTTTTGAATAAGTTCTTTGTTGTTTAGTTTATTGTACAAATTTTCTTTTAACTTGTATTGTAATCTTCTCACAAGATTAATACAATGTGCTTTCCTAGTTTAACGTAAATAGCTTGTACAAATCATTATTTCATTCTTTTATACTTGTAAATGTCGGATACTCTAAAAAATCCAAAAAGAAACAAAAAGAATGGTCTATGTGAAAAAGAACCCAAAAGAGTATGAACAGGGTCAAAATGTATTACTCATGTTTTATCTTTTTAATTCTAAGTATGAGATGTCATCATCAAATAGGGGGAGATTGTTGGGTCATCTAAGATTTGAAGATTACCTCTCCTTTAGTTTGTGTTTACTCTTCTGTGAATGATTGTACATCTTAGAATTAGTATGGTTCTTTGTAATAGCTTAGTTATGCATAAACAGATTGGTAAGTCGAAGACCTACCGAAATCAACATGAAGGAAGTCTACTATGCGGATTTAGATGAACTTCGAAGACTAATCCCCTTCTGCCGAAATCATATTCGGCAGACTAACCCCATGCCGAACCTTCTTTCTTTCGGCATCCCTCTGCCAGCTTTTCGGCAGATTTCATCCTTGTCGATCTCTCTTTACGTCGGCAACTCCCTTTATGTGAAACCCTCTTGATTTGACATACTTCCTCATTCCCAATGATCTTCTGACAATGGGAATGGAAGCTTCCTTCTCTTAGAAGATATTCACTCGAGTTCTGATTTGATTGAGACGTTTATTTCTTAAAAGATCTCAAAAAGATTTGAATCGAGTATATTTTATTAAGATATTGTACTTTCATAGTGCAAAAGTTACCTTTTGTGTTGTGATAAGTCACCTCAAATATCTTATAATTTATTGACAATATCTCAACCACCCAAGCATTAAATGACCCATGTCCTTTGCACTCATTGCTTTGGATAGTATTTAAAGGGTGGAGAAGGCTTCTTGCAACTCACGCTTTCAGCTCAAGATTTCTCCTTTGCAAGATTTCAAGCAGGTTGTTAGCTATTACTTTCTCTCTAAGATTTTGTCTTTGTGATTTATAAGTCTTCTTTTTGTTAGATTGTTTGAGTAGTTTTTAGCTATTCTCTTCCGCAACAATCTTTATTTCCTTTGTGTAATTCTTGATATTTATATCAATAAAGAATTAAAAATTAAGTAAAATTTGTGTATTGTATTCAACCCCCCCCCCTCTACAATACTTGGTTTGCTTACTTGGGACCAACAGTTCTGGATTAATTTAGTCTTGGGAGAGGCACCAATAGTCGTGCCCCGTATCGTCTCGCACCAATAGAAATGCAAGAGATGATGAAGTAATTGCAAGAGCTACTAGAATTGGGTTTCGTGCGACCGAGCTCTTCACCTTGGGGAGCTCCGGTGCTTTTCGTCAAGAAGAAAGATGGCACAATGCGCTTGTGTATTGATTACCGGGAGCTAAATAAGGTGACGGTGAAAAACAAGTACCCCCTTCCCCGAATTAACGACCTCTTTGATCAGTTACAAGGAGCGGTTTGTTTTTTCCAAAATAGACATTCGCTCGGGCTATCATTAGGTGAAGTTAAGGGAGGAGGATGTCTCGAAGACTGCATTTAGGACTCGCTATGGACAATACGAGTTCTTGGTTATGCCATTCGGACTAACTAATTCCCCAGAGGTATTCATGCATTTAATGAACCGAGTTTGTCAACCATTCTTGGATAAATTAGTGATTATCTTTATCAACGACATACTCGTCTATTCTAAAGACGAGAGTGAGCATAGAAACACCTCAGAGAAGTGTTGGAAGTTCTAAGAAGAGAACAATTATACGCCAAATTCTCCAAATGTGAATTTTGGCTGCGTGAAGTCCAATTCCTAGGTCACATGGTGAGTAGTAAGGGAGTAAAAGTAGATCTGTCAAAGATTGAAGCAATGACGAATTGGGAACCACCCAAGATCCCAACCGAAATTCGGAGTTTCTTGGGATTTGTTGGTTACTACAGAAGATTCATCAAGGACTTTTCAAAGATTGCCTCCCCGTTGACTTCTCTAACGAGGAAGAATATGAAATTTCTTTGGACCGAAGCTCAAGATCAAGCCTTCAAGACCCTACAAAAGAAATTGTACAAGGCTCCAGTCCTATCCCTACCCGAGGGGATGGAAGACTTTATGGTTTACAGCGATGCGTCCAAAATGGGATTGGGATGTGTTTTGATGCAAAGGGGCAAAGTGATAGCCTATGATCTTGAGTTGGCGGCAGTAGTGTTCGCGTTGAAGTTATGGCAACATTATTTATATGGCACGAAGTGTACACTCTACACTGACCATAAGAGTCTGAAATACGTATTCGGTCAGAAAGAACTAAACATACATCAGTGGAGATAGGTAGAGCTACTTAAGGACTACGATTGTGAATTGCTTTACCATACGGGAAAGGCAAATGTCGTGGCGAATGCCATAAGCCGGAAAGAATATAGTAAGAGCGTTCGAGCGTCGATCTCTCGGATAGAAGTGGTCTCGAGTCTACTTGAAAGAATCAAGACGTCGCAAGCCGAAACCTTAATAGAAACAAACCTCAAGGAAGAAATCATGACCAAGCAGCACCTTCTTTTAACTGAACATGATAGAGGGTTAAAAATCTTCTAAGGTTGGATCTGGGTACCCAAGATTGGAGGGTGTAAGAGTTATTGCTAGAAGACGCCCATAAGTCAAAATATTCGATCCATCCTGGGAGCACCAAGATGTATTGAGACCTGAAGTTGAACTATTGGTGGCCGGTGATGAAGCTCGATGTGGTGGGTTATGTGGAAAAGTGCATCACTTATCTGCAAGTAAAGGCCAAGCACTAATGACCCTATGGTAGTTTGCAGTCTCTCGCAATTCCAGAATGGAAATGGGAGCATATCACCATGGACTTTGTAACAAAGCTACCAAAGACATTGAGAGGTCACGACACTATTTGGGTAGTGGTGGATAGATTGACCAAGAATGATCATTTCTTGGCAATGTGGGAAACTTTTCCAATGGATAAGTTAGCTAAGTTATACATCGACGAAGTAATCTCGAGACACGGGGTACCGTTATCCATTGTATCTAATTGTGATAGTCATTTTACTTCCGATTTTTGGGACGGGTTGCAAAAGGAATTGGGCATGAAGATAAACCTAAGTACTGCATATCATCCCCAGACGGATGGCTAAAACGAGAGGACCATCCAAAAGTTAGAAGATATGCTTCGGTCGTGTGTCATCGATTTTGGGGGTACTTGGGACTCTCATATACCGTTGGTAGAGTTTGCCTATAATAATAGCTACCATTTGAGCATTGGCATGGCGCCATTTGAGGCCCTCTATGGTCAAAAGCATAGAAATCCATTATGTTGGTTGGAAGCGGGTGAAAAACAGTTTTCCAGTCCATAGATCGTGCAGGAGACGGTCGATAAGGTGAAAGGCATCCGAGACTGGTTGAAGGCGGCCCAAGACCTCCATAAGAGCTATGCAGATAAGAAGAGAAGGCCTATAGAATTTCAATTGGGCAATCGTGTGATGTTGAAATTATCACCTGGAAAGGAATCATCAGATTTGGAAAACGAGGGAAACTCAATCCCCATTTTCTTAGACCCTTCACCATTATAGAATGCATCAGACTTCAAACCTACAAATTAGAATTACCTCTAGAGATGAATGGGATCCACAATACCTTCTACGTGTGTTATTTGCGGAAGTGTTTGGCAGAAGAGGAGAGCGTCATTCTATTATCGAAGATTCAAGTGGATAACAATCGTTGTGTAGAAGAACCCGAGACCATATTAGAAAGGAAGTCCAAAAGACTCCATTGCAAGGAAATAATCATGGTAAAAGTTCAATTGAAGCATCACCGGGGTGCAAATGTGACGTGGGAAGTGGAGGAAGATATGAAAAAGCGTTATCCACATCTTTTTGAGTCCGTATAGGATTTCGGGGATGAAATCTAATCCAGGGGGAGGATTGTAACTCCCTAAATCTTATTCAACTTTTCTTTTCTTTTTTCCTTTAAGAATCTAGTGTATCGACCCTTAATTTTGTACGTATACTTTTGTCGATGGGTATGTATCTTGGGGTGTGGGTTCATGCGATATATTTGAGTTTGAAGTTTATCGAATCCTTTCATGAATATCTAGAATCGGGGCTCACGAGGCTAATATGTTGGTGAGAATGCCATTGGCATACTCACAATGTAATAGTCGTAGGGGCCACACCCCCCACGGTACGCATATGGAGATTGTGCCCGTGCAAAAGTGACAGATGTCACAGTCGTCGAGGGCACTCTCGCGGAGAGAGGTTCGACCATGGTACATATGGACGACTTTGCCCTGCGATTGGGTCATGGCACTCTCGCATGGGCATTGTCATGCACGTTGTCCAGGGGTGTTTAAACCCAATGCATTTTTGAGGTTCCTTCCACTTTCAGATTTACTTTTATTGAAACTCTCCTCTCTCTCTCTCTCTCTTTCTCTCTCTCTCTCTCAGGAGATTTTCTTACCTTCCACCTTCATTCCACATTTATTGCAAACCTCCAAGAATCATCAAGCATTTAATGTTCATCCATTGAAGTTTTAGGGTTAAGTCAAGCTAGCAAGTGTGGGTACCAAGCTCTAAGATATCACATCTCCACTTTTAGGGGTTTTTTTCCCTATTTTTAGGTTTTCACCCTACAAACCTAATAGGTGAGTTCTATGTGCTTATTTTCTCATACATGTGCTTGATTTATGATTTATTAGCATTATATGGTAATCCTATTTTATTTGACCTAAAATGGAGACATCGAGATTTGGCCATGCCTAGAATAAAAAGAGATGAGTGTTATTGAATGTATGTGATAACCTATGGAGTCCCAATCATTTGTGGTAATTCTTAGTAACCCTTGTTAGTCATACGTGTTGAAATGCTTGTATATTGATAAAGGTAGAATATTGGGTTTTACTAATAGAAATGAGTTTTATGGGTTTGAGAATAAACATATATGAAAGTAACAAGTGTGAATAAAGTGTATTGTGATCTAACATTGAATTCACACCTATGTGATTATGAGACTAGATTCTTGTGCATGAGGATCTAATTTATGTGATGAAATATAACTGTGTTGGGAAATTGTTGGATTACTAGAGAGTAAACATTAAAGGACCATGGATCCTTGAGATGGAACTTTTCTAGATTGGACACGCACTAAGGTTCAGTTTACTGTTATATTTACTTTTATTGAAACTCTCCTTCTCTCTCTCTCTCTCAAAGGCGAATTTCTCACCTTCCACCTTCATTCCATATTTATTGCAAACCTCCAAGAATCATCAATCATTTAATGTTCCTCCATTGAAGTTTTGAGGGTCAAGTCAAGCTAGCAAGTGTGGGTACCAAGCTCTAAGATATCACATCTCCACTTTTAGGGTTTTTCCCTATTTTTAGGTTTTCACCCTATAAACCTAATAGGTGAGTTCTATGTGCTTATTTTCTCATACATATGCTTGATTTATGATTTATTGGCATTATTTGGTAATCCTAATTTATTTGACCTAAAATGGAGACATCGAGATTTGGCCATGCCTAGTATAGAAAGAGATGAGTGTTATGGAATGTATGTGATAACTTATGGAGTCCCAATCATTTGTGGTAATTCTTAGTAACCCTTGGTAGTCATACGTGTTGAAATGCTTGTATATTGATAAAGGTAGAATATTGGGTTTTACTAATAGAAATGAGTTTTATGGGTTTAAGAATAAACATATGTGAAAGTAACAAGTGTGAATAAAGTGTATTGTGATCTAACATTGAATTCATGCCTATGTGATTATGAGACTAGATCCTTGTGCATGAGGATCTAATGTATGTGATGAAATATAATTGTGTTGAGAAATTGTTGGACTACTAGAGAGTAAACATTAAAGGACCATGGATCCTTGAGATGGGACTTTTCTAGATTAGACACGCACTAAGGTTCAGTTTAGCCTTAAGGTGTAACTCGATGGAGTAAACACTAAAGGCGTGTGAGGGCTTGAGGTGATGTCAATTGGTATGTGTAATAAGGCCAAGAACTTGAGGTGTAAGTCCAATAACATCATATGGTGACCCCACTCTCACCATGATGAAAACGGGTCTCCCCCGTAAGGGATTAGTTGTTGCGTGAGTATGTTCAGGTGTGGGAATATTGTGCACCATTGGAACATGGTAAAGTCAAATGTAGCGAATCGGGTAACATCTAATCATTTATTAATGCTTTCTTATAAATGAATATTTTGGTGAATCTCACTAGGTTTCAAGCCTACACTTAATTGTTGTTCACATGTTCTGCAGATCCCTATAGTCTTGAATCTAAGCGGCTTTGAGATGCCGATCGGTACGGTTAGGAGCACCCAAGAGATCGGGCACGTGGGAGATTTTGTGAAAAGTGATTCTTTTAGAGACATAGTGACACCCCTATTAATCTAGTGTTTACTTGTCTAGATTAAGTGGGTTGTTATCGTCATGTCTTGTCATATTGATAGATTGATTGTATAAACTTCCCCATCTTTGGGTTAAAGTTAATTGCAGGAATTGGGAATCTATGTATTTCTTATAGTGGCTCTGTATATTTTCGTAATTAAACTTTTAGGGTGTTACAATCACTTCCGCAAATTGTTTGTGTCTTTTACCATGGTCCGCAATTGTGGACCTATATTTTGTGGACGTAGTGATATTTGAGTCAAAATGGGAGAGAAATGGCAAGGAGACCAATTCATTGGTGTGAAATGGTTATTTGGGTCAATTTCCCTATTGATAAGCTACTTGGAGTAGCTTATTATGATTTTTTTTGTGACCTTTTTCAATTATACCTTTATTAATATTACTTATTACTTATAGTAGTTATTGGTCATTTTACATGCCATGGTCACTATCGCATGGTACAGTCGCCGACGGGGTGCAGGCTTCAATAAATCGGATTTTGGGGGCTTTTTCTCATTCAATCTTTCACCCACTTTCTCCTAAAACTCTCTCAACCCGAACCCTTTTGCTTCCATTGTGCTTTTGAACATTTGAGGCACCAAGACTTAGAATTCCAAGTGATTCTTCACCATCTAGCAAGGTTTTGGAAGCTAGAACTAGAATCCTCTCATCTTCATCTTCTTCATCAATCTAGGGTTTCATCCAACCCTTTTCACCATTTTGAATTTTCGGAGTTTGTGGCTCATCTTGGTGACCTAAAGGTATTTTGGTTGGTGGGTTGAAGTTACGGTTAAGGTAATCTTCTTTTTTCTCCATTTATGGAAATTAGGGTTTTGGTATAAATTGATATCTTCATGTAAAATGGTTGGGGAACGATTCTAAATAGTATTTATGGTTGAAAACTTACGGATCTAGGTTTTTGGAAGATTTGGCTTGAGGATTCAGATTTCTTCAAGGAAGCTCAAGTTGGGATAAAAATAATCTAGATTTAGCCTAAATCTAGCAAGGCGAGTTCAATTTGTGAAAATGGTGTAAATGCCAAAAATGTTCATTTTAAAATGTTTATATGTTTTGCATGAATCCATCAATTGTTGTGTTATTTGGTGAGTTTTGATTGTTTGAAGTGTTTAACTTTATAAATTTTGCAAAATACCCACATTTGGGATTTTAGGCATTTTGATAAATAAATCATAAGTGTTGGTATTTTAATGATTTATTTTATGGAAGTAGATCTTTTGAGTATAAATGCACCTTTAATGTGTGTTTTAGAGAAATGTTTGATTTGGTGTTATGGGACGTTTTTTAAAGAATAAATGGTATAAACTAATTTGGAAAATGATTTGTCCCGATCGAAACTGTGATGGAGTTTATTCATGTATTTTGGAGCGTGTGTTTGCATAAGCGTGGGTCAGTTGCATTTTATTGCATTTTAAGACTTTTGACAAATGGTCAATTGATTTGTGGAGCTTTAGCTCGGTTGTAACTTAAATGAGTCTTGTAGGCATTTGCCTAATTGTATTGGCTCAATGAGGAGCTTTGGTTTTATGATGCATTTAATTGCGATTTGATGGGAATTACATGTTTTGAGTGCGTTGTCATTCATTTGAGTCATGTAATGTTTTATACTATGATGCATTGGATCCATAGGCATATGAGTCAGTCAGTCGATTTAATTGGGAACTTTATACCTGTTTTGGAAACTGGAAATTATTTATGGCTAGCGGGGACTCGAGATATAGATCGTGGGTGGTTGAACTCGATGACCGTGTAACCTTTAGTAAAGGGCTCGAGCTATAGACCGTGTATGGTTGAACTCGATTGCTATGTAATCCAGTCTATTTATTCATCATGGAGTTTTGATGTCCATGTTTGAGTCTAGTGAGTGGTCCCCAAGTCATGTTTTTATGTAAGCTTGCAGTGGTGCTCTGCAGAGCCGTATACGGAGCTAAGTCTTGCGGTGGTGCCCATGGTGAGCCGGATACGGTGACTTTTGGCTTTTGTGGTGACACTCATCTAAAGGTCGAGTAAACACTAAGGTCATTTGGGTATCTTGCAGTGGTTGCTCAGAGGAGTCGTATAGGGGGATCCATGGTCCTATGTGAATCTCGAGAACGTTGATAAGTGGCTTAACTTTGTGTGCCCACCACATTTGATAGAATCGGGTCTCCCCCGTTACCGAAAGGTGTTGTTTTGGGTATTGTATTTTAGTATCCATGTTTTCGATGACGTTTTATATATATGGATTTGTATCCATGATTTATGGGTTGAGTATTATGCCCACCCGTGTTTTGGGTGTTTCGGGAAATAAAGTTTTATCCGCGTTTTATAAATTGGGAGTTCAATTTGTATTCACGTTTTGAGTGAGTTTTCGGGTTGAATTTACTTTACGAAGGAATGTTTTATGTTGGGGTATTCGTCTTTAAAAATGCGTGTTATTGGAAAATGAGTCGTTTAATATTTAAGGTAAATCATTTTGGAAGATTATGATATAAATTGCATTCTTTCATTTTGACAATATATTTATTCATGTTGAAAACTCTTGAACTCACTAGGCGTTAACCTAACCTTTTTATTTGTCGGCATGTGTATCAGGTTCTGATTGGGGAATGGTAATAGCATTACTGGGAAGAGATGAGTGCTAGATATATGCACAAGAGAGAGAAGTTTGGGTAAAGCCTTCCGCACTTTGGATATAGTGTCTGTCATTGGGTTTTAGTAACACCCGACTTTAATTGGGCCTTATGAAAGACCTTTTTTTTATTTTGTCGACGGTTAAATCCAGAATCGTATTCCAGGTGTGAACTTGTCATAAGAGATTTTATCCTTCTTTGAGGTATTATTGAAAATTTTAAAATAGTTGCTCTTTCCAAATATGAGGGTGTTACACAATTACAAATCGTTGTAAAATAAATCAGGGTAAAAATATGACATATTTCATTTACTTTCCCTCCTATTCAAAAATATGAAAATTTATTTTATTTCCTTTTTTCTTTCCTTTCCTTTTCAAGAACACAATTATAAATTTTCATTTTTTTTCCTTTCCTTTTCCTTCGATTTCTTTTCTTCCAAAATTCGAGAACATGGTAAAGAAATAAATTCAAAAGTTTCCATGTTTGAATATGTTTCTTCAATAAAAATTTTATGCGTATAATCCCTAAAAATCTAATAATACCTATTTGTAATCTTAGCTGGAAACTTCATGCTATATTGAATACAAGATCATATAAGAAATATCTGGCATACATGAGTTGTCTTAGTTGGATTAAGAGCATTTGAATAATCTAGCTCAACTTGAGATGCACAAAAAAACCCTAGCCTGACTCGAAAGCCCGAACCTAGTTAGCCTGGCCCGAAAGCCAGAACCTAGTGAGCCTGAGCGACCTTACAACCAACCATGCCATATTTTTTAAGGCCCTATTAAAGCTCGAATCGGAAAAACCTGATTAACCTGGAAAACGTCCAACCTGAAAAACCTGGCTCCGACTCTTTTTTAACCCAAAAGCCCGACTCGTCCTGAATTTTTTTTGCTTATTGAAGAATGGCTTAGAAGGCTATGGCCTTGTGCATATCTAGACCCAACTAATTTTGTATAAAAATCCAAACGCATTGCTTTTTTAATGTATAAGTCAACCCGTTCGACTTAAGTTGGGTCAAACATAATTTTAAATAGATGGTTAATTAAAATTTAGAACATTTAAAGAAGAAAATTATATATTAATGGTTTAAAATTAAGATATCAAGAAGAAATACAATGAAAACTTGAAATGAATTGTTAAATTAAGAGGGATGATTTGCATTTTGAATTTCATTCGTTGGGTCACACAGATGGGGGTTGGGATGATTTGGACCTAACCTAACTCAATCCAACCATATCGATTTGTATATTTTAGAGATCGATTAGATTTTTAGTTAGTTCAAGTTGATCACTTGAGCTATTTTTGGATTGAGTTAGGTGGTCGGATTTAGATGCATCTCTACTAGGCTACCACTAACCTATTAGGATTGAATATTATTTTTTAAGAATAAATTACGTTTTTCATCCCTGTGGTTTGTTAGAAATTTTGATTTTTTTCTTTGTGTTTTAGATAATATTGCTTTCGTTCCTATGGTTTGTAATTCATTATTATTTTCATCTATATGATTTAAATTTATTGTTGTTTCGGTCCCTATGGTTTACAATTCTTTAGTGTTTTAGTCCCTTGTACTTAAGGGTAGAAATAAGTATATGGATGACAATAACAATAAATTGCAAACTATATAGATGAACCATACAGATGAAAAACAAAATTATTGACAAACCATAGGGACGGAATTTATAATTTACTTTTAATTTAAATATCTATACTATATTATAAAAGAGACATAAAAAAAACTCTAAATTACAACATTTTAAGCACAAAATACAACTAATTAAAGCCAATTACTTAATTTACAATTTCATAATGCTTTGGTATCTATACTATTCTATACTATATTATAAAGATGGCATAAAAAACTCTTAATTACAACTCACTAAGCTTTATGTACTATCATTTAAAGTTATCTACTTAAAATCCCTTAAAAATAACTACGAAAGCCTAAGAGCATCTACAATCATGGACCTCTTAAGAGGTTCATGACTTTGACACATCAGTTTTCTCTTTCCTACACATTTCATAAACCTTTCACACCCAATCATGGACCGGTCCATGATTAATTTAATAAAAACTATAATAATATAAAATTATAATGATAAAAGACAATAATTAAAAAGTAATTATTAATTAAAAGACAATAATTAATAATTATAATAACAAAAATCATAATAAATTAAAAATTACAATAATTCAAAGTTACGTTAAGTTAAAATAAAAAAAATAGAATTCTAAAATAAGTTCTAATTTTTCATTTTTAATTAATTAACTTTGATAAATATAAATTTGGTTTTATAATTAAAATAAATTAAAAAAACCTAAAATCTAATTTTTTTATTATTATTTTAAAAGTTGGACCCACTTTTTTGAGAAAGAACCGGTCCTCACCCATGAACCAATTCACATATGTGGCATAAACCTCTTTGTCCCTCAATGGTATGGACTTTTGTTGAGAAGTCCATAAGATGTCATGTGGACATGGACTTTTAAAACAAGCCACCATTGTAGATGCTCTAATGTACTACCTGTAAAGTTTTTAACCCTAATTAATATATTTCATTCTTATCCCCCAAAATCCTTATCTCTAATCCCCAAACCCTAAAATTATGAAATTTGAATTCTGATAAACATAATCAAAACAGGATAAACATCTCAATTTAAATATAAAAAATTTAAAATATATAAGATAATTAATGAATTTTAACAAACTACTTAATTTTTTTATATAAAAAACATTATATTGTTAACCTTAAATTAAACAAATTTATATATAAAAAACCATTATCACTCAATAAAAATCATCCAAAATCGTACTGTAAATCAATAAAAAACAAAAAATAAAAATAAACATTAAAATCGTGATGTATTAATCATTATGTACTATTATTTAATGTTAATCTACTTAAAATCTCTTAAAAACAATTAATGAAGCAATATGTACTACTTTTAAATGTTTTTAACCCTAATTAATAAATTTCATCCTTATCCCCCAAAATCCTTATCTCTAATCCCCAAATCCTAAAATTATAAAATTTGAATTCTGATAAACATAATCAAAACAGGATAAACATCTCAATTTAAATATAAAAAATTTAAAATATATAAGATAATTAATGAATTTTAACAAACTACTTAATTTTTTTTATATAAAAAACATTATATTGTTAAGCCTAAATTAAACAAATTTATATATAAAAAATCATTATCACTCAATAAAAACCATCCAAAATCGTACTGTAAATCAATAAAAAACAAAAAATAAAAATAAACATTAAAATCGTGATGTATCTCGCTGCATTGCGCGAGCACGCTTCTAGTATTATAAAAGAGACATAAAAAAACTCTTAATTACAACATTTTAAGCACAAAATACAACTAATTAAAGTCAATTACTTAATTTACAATTTCATAATGCTTTGGTACAACTTATAAAAGCTCAATATTTGAATCCGTGTAACTAACTGCAGATAATTGATATAACTAACCGATAAATATAAATGTTATTATATTTAAAATTATTGATAATATATTTTAATAAAAAATAAAACAGGTAGTTTATCTCATAGTGTTTATCCTGTATTTAATATATTTATTTGCAGTTATCTATATCTATACTATATTATAAAAGAGATATAAAAAACTCTTAATTAAAACATTTTAAGCACAAAATACAACTAATTAAAGTCAATTACTTAATTTACAATTTCATAATGTTTTGGTACAGCTTATAAAAGCTCAATGTTTGAATTCGTGTAACTAACTGCAGATAAGCACTTATTTTTATTTTCTAAAATATCTAAAAATTTTAACTATTGATATAACTAACCGATAAATATAAATGTTATTATATTTAAAATTATTGATAATATATTTTAATAAAAAAATAAAACAGGTAGTTTATCTCATAGTGTTTATCCTGTATTTAATATGTTTATTTGCAGTTATCTATATTTATATCTATACTATATTATAAATGTTAGTCCCAAAATGGCACAACAAGTATTGTAGAAGGGGGGGTTGAATACAATACACAATATAGAATTACACAAAGAGAAATAAAGACTGTTGCGGAAAAATAATAGTTAAGAACTACTCTAAACAATCTAACACTTAGAAGATATTTAAGAACACAAAGACTTAATCTTAGAAATACAAGGAAAGCTTTCAACCTGCTTGATATCTTCTGAATTTGAAATCTTGAGCTGAAATCGTGAGTAGCAAGGTGCTACCTCCATCCTTTATATATTATCCAATGTAATGAGTGCAAAGGACATATATGAGTAAAGGCATGGGTGGTTGAGATATTGTCAATAAATTATAAGATATTTGATGTGACATGTCATAACACAAAAGGTAACTTTTGTGCTATGAAAGTACAATATCTATTATAAAATATTCAAGGGACAATCTTTTTGAGATAAAAAAGAAAATAAACATCTAATCAAATTAAGACTAAATGTAAATCTTCTCAAGGAAGAAAGAGGTTTTCATTCCCATTGTCAGAGGATCATTGGGAATGAGGAAGTATGTCAAATCATGAGGGTTTAACATAAATGCTCTTACTAGATAAAGAAGCAATCTGTAAGAGGAAAACTACCGAAGAGGAATTCGGTAGATTAGGCATGTGTCGAACACAGGTGTTCGGCAACAAAGGGAGGACATGCCGAATGGAAAGTCGGCAAGGATAGGGTCTGCCAAAAAGGAATCGGCAGACTGGGCTTAGTTTCACTTTTGAAGTTTATCTCAATCCGCATTGTAGACTTCCTTCATGTTGATTTCGGTTTGTCTTCGACTCACCAAACTGTTTAACTAACTAAGCTATTACAAAGAACCACAAATCAAAATACAAGGTTCAAACATCAATAAAGACTAAGGAGAGGTTATCTTTAAATCTTAGATGACCCAACAATCTCCCCCTATTTGATGATAACATCTCATAACACATAAAGTAAATGAATAATGCATTTTGACCCTTTTTCATACTCTTTTGGGTTCTTTTTCACATAGACCATTCTTTTTGTTTCTTTTTGGATTTTTTTAGAGTATCCGACATTTACAAGTATAAAAGAATGAAATAATGATTTGTACAAACTATTTACGATAAGTAATAAAAACTCAATGTATTAATCTTTTTAAGAAGATTACAATACAGAGGAAAACAAAATAAATACAAACATAAAACTACACCGAGTTTATTCAAAAGAAAAATGCGGTTCAGCATCCCTCTTCTTCAGTTCATCGGTAGTAGCCACATAGAGATCCCTAGCCGATATTGAAATTATTTGAATAATCCCGTGGAGAAAGGTTGTGTCGGCAATAGGGATTTGGCTTGATCTGAAGAAGGAGATCTGCCCAAGCGCGTTGTTGAAGAAGATACCATGAGTAGGCTCAGAAATCACAGTGGTTGAAGGATGAGGAACCGGAATTGGTAATGATAGATCCAGATTTGAAGTATCCGGGACCTTTCCTTCTCTAGCCATTTGGGCAAACACGTCTTCCTTTTTGGATTTCGGCTTCGATTTGGAAGGAGGACGACTAGACATTAAATTGTTGATGATCTCCTCTTCGGCAGGAGTATGGACAATGTTGTATCTTTTTCGATAGGTTCTGAACTTGGTTTGAAGATCTGCAATGAATTTATCAACTTCAGCTTTTGCAGAGCTTTGGCTTTTTAACAAGCAGATACCAATTTCTACCCATTCCGATACTCCGAACCGAACAAGAGAGTCCAGTCTGTCCATAGACATTGAAGCATCATCCCTGGTAATCTTTAGCCGAATAACCTTGCAGCTTGCCGACGGTTTGATTATCTTGACATCTGTGATTTTGGCAAAGATCCGGCGTCTATTGAGAGTTTTGCGGTACCAATCGATACACAAAGACTTTATTTCCTCATTTTTCTTCGACACGTCCTCTAGAGCGTTCATCTGAGTTTTGATTGTGTCGGTAGGATCTTCTTCGGCAGCAAACTTCAACGCTAGCTCGACATCTCTCTCACGAGCAATCTGGGCAAGCTTTGCAGCTTTCAGTTCCTCTTCAGATAAGCCCAGATCAGAGGAAGATGAAGACCAGTACCATCTGCAGCTTTCTTTATTAAAGCATCTTTACGACGCTTTTCTTCAGCAGCTACTTCATCTGGTGACATAAAAGCTTTGCCCTTATCCTTTTTGGGCTTTTTTCCCCCTCAGACTCTTCGACCACCAAGGGGTGATCGGTTCCTTTCTCTTCGGTAGGAGATGGTTCGGCAGTAGCAGCAGCAGTCGGTTCGGTAGAAGGTTTTCCCTGACTCGTACTGATATGAACCTGAGAAAGAAGTTGCTCCCCCTGAATTTGTTGCTCCCCCTCAGTCGATTTCTCCCCCTCAGTACGAGTCGGGGAAGAAACACCAGTTTTAGCCGACACACGGCCCACACGGCGATCAATACGCTCCAAAACCGTGCGATCGGCAGGAGTGAAGGCAGACTCGGTGATGTCAATGTCGAGAGACTGAGCACAGTATTGAGCCATATCGGCAGGCAGAGAGTCAAGACGCCTATTTAAGTTCTGCAAGGCACTGAGAATTTCAGAATTAATAGACTCCTGAGCCGAAGTCTGCTGTCGTAGACGGACAAGATCTTGATCCCGAGCATCCGAGGCGGCCTTGAGAGCAGCCACCGACAAGGTCAAGGAGGTATTTTGGTCATTGAGTCGGACCGCCTCCTTGAGAATAGATTCCATAGATGCAGAGAGAGGAGCAAGGAGACCATCAATTTGCAGATGCACCACATCCAAACACTTAAAGATGTCGCGATTAAGACTGACAACCTCAGAATTTTGCTCTTTGACGAGCTGCAGAAGTTCGGCCATAGAGATG
This sequence comes from Arctium minus, assembly GCA_954870635.1. Taxonomy (NCBI): domain Eukaryota; kingdom Viridiplantae; phylum Streptophyta; class Magnoliopsida; order Asterales; family Asteraceae; genus Arctium; species Arctium minus. The sequence goes on along the minus strand of OX941084.1, from coordinate 103,031,299 downwards.
TTGTTGGCGTCCAGAGAATTTAGGAGCTCCGGCTCACGCAAAGACTTGCGTAGTTGTTCAAACTAAGCACCAAGCATCCGTACCTGCCGATTGGAGTCTACAATGTCGTCAAGAAATTCGGCAGGTATGGTAATCGGCACCTGAGTAGAAGGCCCAGCCCTGTCGTCAGAGGTATTCTTCGGTGAGGAGGTTTTCTTCGGAGAAGGTTGTGGAGATGGGGTCTTCTTCGGTGAAGGTTTTGGTGAAGGTGTCTTCTTCGGTGAGGATTGAGGGGAAGGCGGGGGAGAGAAGAGGTTTTGGTACATTTTCTGGTATAAAACCCCAGAATGTGCAACATCGTCGGGATTGAAACCGGGTGATTGGCTGCGTTGTGAGGAAACAGAATGTCGGTCTGGAGAGGAGACCAACTCATCTTCAACCTCCATAGAAAAGGGAGGAGAAGGAATATGATGGGACTCCATTTGTACAACCAAATCCTGTTGAGAGGGTTTGGAGGAGGTAGGAGAGGCTTTAGCAGATCCCCGTGGCCCTGGAGGGGAAAGTTCAACATCTACCGATTTTTGAGAATCGGTAGATGGAGTGTGAGGTTCGGCTGAAGGTTTCCTAAGTCTCTTAGAACGAGACTTAGGAGGGGATTTGGAGCCCCGTCGCTTAACAGAAATAGAAGGGGTTATGATTGGGGTAGCCACCGAAGGATTTGTCGGTGGCAGAGTCATAAGAGAAAGTGCGACGTTGCCGGTGGCCTTTTTCTTTTTAATAGCCACCGACTTAGCTCGAGAAGGTTTTGGGGGAGAGGGGACCACCGATTTGGATGGCTTGGGAGAAGATGAAGGCCTTTCGGATTCATCTTCGGCAAGCGTTCCCCAAATCGGATCAGGAGAGGAGATGAAAGAAAGCATACCTGAGGTGAGCAGCGAGTCGGTTGGCTTCACAGGTTTGAAAATAGCTTGCTTGCTAATTTGAGAAATTGGCAAGTCAAACTTTATAGTTGGCTCGGGCAGAGCGGCGTCGGCACTTAGTGGTGCAGACAGCTTGTGGTTGATGACCAGTGAGATAAAACGGGGAAGAGCCACATTGTGAGTCCGGGGAGGAGAAATAGCAGTGACCAGAGAGTCGAAGAATACCTGAGCAAATTCTATTCTCCGCATGAAGATAAGGGCATAAGCCAAACGATTAATGGCCGCCGGGGATTGATCCCACCCCGAAGTCTTATGAGAAAGACAGTAGAGGAGATGAGAAAAGAAGTAGTTCCAGAGTGCCCCCATATTCTTCCGGAGGAGAGTGCCAGAACCCTTGGACTTCCCTTCATGTACATATTGAAGAGCAGCAACAACTTCATCATGCTCTTGGTTAGTAGGGAAAGGAGCATAAACATTGAATTCCGGGATCCGGAGAACAGTGCGAATGTCATCCACCCCAAAGGAAAGATCGGGGTGGTCTTCAGAGGATAGAACAGATGCAGAGACCTGGTGAGTAGTAGAATCATACTTACAGGTCAGCCAAAGGTTACCAAGGAGCATTTTGTTCATCTTGGTGGATTCAGTAAGGGCATGACAGATCGGAGATCGTTGGAGGAAGATGGATACTTGGTTGAACTCGGGGTGATCAGCATCCGCCGAGAGACGAGCAACTTGGTTGCATGAATGAAAGATGAGAGACTCTCGAGTGAGAGGAGTATCCTTGGAAGCTTTAGAGGATTTTGAGGATGCCATTGTTGAAAAAAAAATTACAGGTTCTTGAGAGAATATAGATGAAGAAGATTTGAGAGTTGAAAAAAAATGAATAGAAACGAAACAAAGAAGTATTTATAGGTTAGAAAAGAAGAGGGAAAACGTGCGTAGTTGGGAATTCAAAAGACAAAAAAAATTTAATGATGTTATGACGCAAACGTGCGTAATTGGGAAGTGGAACAACCGAAAAACGGCTAAATCTCAGGTCGTGGATGTCCCATCAACTGATGCACGAACCCCAAAGCGCCACGTGTCACATATTCATAGGGTAAGGAAACGGTGCCGAAAGTATTCGGTAAGTGAGATGTGGATAAGGATGACACGTCATAAACTTTACCGAAGTTGAGAGGTACCGAAGTTGAGAGGTACGCCGAAGTTGAGAGGTACCGAAGTTGAGAGGTACCGAAGTTATATGCCGAAAGATATTTTGGGAAAGAAACAAAGCTTCGGTAAGGGAGGTACCGTCAATTATTGGGCAATAGTCAATGTTTCCAATTTTTTTTTTAACATAAATTTAACATACCTAAGGATCCCACAAGGAAGTTGAATCGTGCCTCATCCAGTGGTTTTGTAAAGAGGTCTGCAAGTTGAAGATCTGTAGGAATGAAGTGAAGTTCAATATCACCTTTAGAGATATGATCTCTTATAAAGTGATACCGAATATCAATGTGTTTAGATCTGGAATGCAGCACCGGATTGTTGGCAATGGCTATGGCACTAGAATTGTCACAGAGAATTGGTACATGAGAATAAAACTTGTCATAATCTTGTAGTTGGTTTTTCATCCACAAGATTTGAGCACAACAACTTCCAGTTGCAACATATTCGGCTTCGGCAGTGGAGGTGGATACCGAATTATGCTTCTTACTGGACCAACTGACTAAGTTTCCACCTAGTAATTGACAGCTGCCAGTGGTACTTTTTCTGTCAACCTTAGACCCTGCAAAGTCAGAATCTGAATAGCCAATTAGATCAAAACCTTAGTCCTTGGGATACCAAAGACCCAGATTCATAGTACCTTTTAGGTACCGAAAAATACGTTTCACAGCCGCCAAGTGAGATTCCTTAGGATTGGCTTGATAACGTGCACACAGACACGTAGCATACATGATGTCAGGTCTACTAGCAGTAAGATAAAGAAGAGACCCTATCATTCCTCTATAATTCGTGATATCCACCGACTTGCCGATAGAATCGGCATGAATCTTTAGAGGCGGTGCCATTGGAGTTTTCATGGAAGAACAATTTTCAAAATCAAACTTTTTCAAAAGATCACGAATATATTTATTCTGACAAATGAAAATACCTTCCGAGGATTGTTTAATTTGAAGACCAAGAAAGAAGGTAAGTTCACCCATCATGCTCATCTCATATTTACTTTTCATGAGAGAGGCAAACTCCTGACAAAGATTTTCATCAGTGGCACCGAAAATGATATCATCCACATAGATTTGAACAAGAATGATATTACCTTTTGTTTTCTTGAGAAAAAGAGTATTATCAATTTTACCTCTGGTATATCGGTTAGAGAGAAGAAAGTCAGACAAGGTGTCATACCAAGAACGAGGAGCTTGTTTCAGACCATAGAGGGCCTTGTCAAGTCTGAACACATGGTACGGATGAGCTGGATCTTCAAAGTCGGGTGGTTGTTTCACATAGACTTCTTCCGCAAGTTCTCCATTGAGAAATTCACTCTTAACATCCATTTGAAAGACCCAAAAGTTTTTGTGAGCAGCATGAGCAAGAAAGATTCTTATTGCTTCAAGTCTAGCAACAGGAGCAAAGGTTTCATCATAATCAATACCTTCCTCCTGCCTATATCCTTGAGCAACAAGTCTGGCTTTATTTTGGATTACAGTACCGGCTTCGTCCATCTTGTTTCGGAAAACCCACTTAGTACCGATAATGGTCTTACCGAAAGGTCGTGGCACAAATCTCCATACTTTGTTTCTCTCAAATTGAGACAACTCTTCTTGCATGGAAGTGACCCAACAAGAACCTGTTAGAGCTTCTTCAATTTTCTTGGGCTCGATAATAGAGAGAAAATTCACATAGAGACAAATATTTCCAACACCTCTTCTAGTTTGGACACCTGTTTGCTGATCACCGATAATTTGATTTATCGGATGATCTTTGGTCCATTTTAGAGCTGGAGGAAGAGGTTCAGGGAAAGTGTTTGAAGGTAAAGGATCGGTGGGTATAGGATGTGTATGAAGAATAGGTGAAGTATGTAAGGTAGGTTCGGTGGGAAATGTGGGTTCGGTAGGGGCAATGGGTTCGGTAGCCAGAGAGGGATCTGTCGAACCATGATGTAGGGAAGAAGAAGAAGATACTGAGAATGGTACATAAGGAGGTCCTGAAGTTAGAATATTTGGAGATTCGTCTCCAACACAGGAAATAATCCATTCATGAAGTTCAGTGTCATCACAAGATAGTGAAGACGTCTTGTGATCATCAAACTTCACATGTATTGACTCATCAATACATTTTCTTCTTAGATTGTATACTCTGTAGGCTTTAGAAGAGAGAGAATAACCCATAAAAATACCTTCATCAGCCTTGGGATCAAATTTTCCAAGATGCTCTCGATCATTCAAGATAAAACACTGACAGCCGAAAACATGAAGAAAACCAATGTTTGGTTTTCGGCCATAGAAGACTTCATAGGAAGTCTTGTTGTGTCTTTTCACAATAATAGACCGATTTTGAGTAAAACAAGCTGTATTGACAGCTTCAGCCCAAAAATAGGTTGGAAGATTTGATTCACTCAGCATGGATCTTGCAGCTTCACATAGCGTACGATTCTTCCTTTCCACAACACCATTTTGTTGTGGAGTTCTTACAACTGCAAAGTTTTGAGAAATACCTTTGTCACAGAGAAAGGTATCCAAGGTAGCATTTCTGAATTCGGTCCCGTTGTCACTTCTGATAGATCTGACTAGTTGACCGTTGAGAACTTCAGATTTCTTGATGAAGTTGATGATTTCTTCGGATGTATCACTTTTGTACCTGAGAAAGAATACCCAAGTATAACGTGTGTATTCATCAATAATTACAAGAATGTACCTTTTTCCACCTAGGCTGGGTGTGCTGACAGGCCCACAGAGATCCATATGCAGCATCTGAAGAGGGGTAGAGATAGAAAAACATTGTTTTGACTTGAAAGAAGATTTTGTCAGTTTGCCTTTCTCACAAGCTGCACAAAGCTTTTCTTTTGAAAAAGATATTTTCGGCAAGCTGGCGACTAGCTCTTTGTTGGAGAGAGCATTTAACGTTTTGAAGTTAAGATGGGAAAGACGTTTATGCCAGAGCCAGTTCTTCTTGTCAGAGTCTTCAGAGATGAAACAGATGCTTTCACTTTCAGATGATTTGACACTCATGTTGATGACGTACACATTGTCCTTTCTAACACCAGATAGGACAGTGTGAAAGCTTTTGTTTGTAATGAGGCAATCATTTCTCTAAAAATCACATAGTATCCTAAATCACATAGTTGACTAATGCTCAAAAGATTATGCATTAGTCCTTCCACATAGGCAACTTTGTTGAAAGTAATGGAACCATTTGAGAGGGTCCCATAACCTTTAGTGGAACCACGAGAGTTGTCACCAAAAGTTACAGATGGTCCTTTTTCTTTCACAAAGTCTAGAAGAAGAGATTTGTTCCCAGTCATATGCCGTGAGCATCCACTATCAAGATACCATGTTTGTTGATGCCCATAGACCTGTAGACATAAACAAATTAGTCCTTTGGAACCCGCTTTGAGGTGGGTCCTTTAGGGTTAGAAGAAGAAGAAGAAGAATTGATCTGACGATATCTTTCGATACGGTCCTTTGGACAGTCTTTGGCCAAATGAAATGTGTCACCGCAGTTGTAACACTTTCGGTAAATGAATTTCTTCTTTGGTTCAAGAGAAGCAGCTTTTACCTTTCCTTGAGGTTTAGATTTAGGAGGATTGGAAAGGTGAGAGGGAATGGGATAGTTGTAAGGAGCGTGAGGGTTAAAAGGAGCAGATCCAAGGATTCCTTTGTAAGCAAAAGAAGAAGAATTGATAGAAATTCCTTTGGACTTCTTTATTTTTAAAGCTCTAGGAATGAATTCTGTTGCGTGCATGGGAGATTTACCTTTTGAAGAAGGTGTGATCTTTCTTTTATTTGGAAGGTCAATAGCAACAGATTTTCCTTTAGAAAGAATTGGAGGTTTTTTCGAAGAAAGGGAAGAAGAAGAAGAAGAAGAAGAAGAAGAAGAAGAAGAGACTTCTTTTAGTTTTAAAGACATAAGAAGATCATTTACAGGCTTAACCAACTCATTAGAGTCTTGATCTTCTATAAGAATAGGCTTGGAAGCTTTGGCGGAAACAAAGTAACCAAGCTTCCTTGAATCATGAAGATCCATGGAATAAACCGAGTTAGAATCTTCTGAGTTAGAATCATTCCAATAAGAAGAATATGAGGGTAGTTTAGAAGACAGAGGAATATTATGAGTAGGAGAAGAAATGTTTTCAGAAGGAGTACACACAACATTCTCTTTCCAGTACCCTAATCCATAAGTTTCACCAACAACTTGATCTTGAAAAATTTTCTCAAGATTTTTGGAAGAGGTGTTCCATTTGTTTAGGGTTTCTTGTTCCTTCTGAAGCTTCTTTAGAAGCTTGTTCTTTTCCTTGGCAAGCACATAGTTTAAAGTCTTCAAGTCATCTAACTCAGCTTTTAGTTTGTTAAACTATTCTAGCTGGGATAGAGAATCATGAAGTTGAGAGGAGAGAGACTTGACTTGAGCATTTGCTCTTTTCTTTGCATCTTTTTCATTGTGAAAAAGTACAGTTAGAGAGTCAAAAGCCTCAATCTTTTCTTCATTAGTGAGAGATAGGAAGGGATGTACCTGAGAAGAAGAGGAAGAGCACTCAGCAGTGAAGTCCATCCTTGAGCAGGAGTCTTTTGGTTCTTCATCGAGTTTAGCTATAAGGCATTTACTCGACACTTCCTTCTTACTGTCGGAAGTGGGTTCGTCTGCCAGTATAGAGTTTCTGCCATCAAGCCTTTGCCTTTTCGTTGAGTATTGAAATTTCTTTTTTTCTCTCTTCTGTATTTGGCTTTGTATTTGTCTGCTTTGTCGGAGAGCTCTTTGAATGATGAAGACGGAGAAGGCTTTCTTGGATGTGATCTACCTGTAGAGTTAGATCAAAGATTTCTTCTTTTAGAAGAGTTAGAAGAATTAGATTTAGAAATCCTAGAAGGATTGCTTCTACACTCAGATGCAAAGTGGCCTTTCTTACCACATGCATAACAATCCTCCTTGGATTTGTTTAGGGAGTTTCTAGAAGAAGAAGAAAAATTTTTGTTGCTTTGAAATTTATTAGAAGAGTTCTTTCAGAACTTAGAGAAATTTGCAAGCATACCCATCTCTTCTGTCAAATGATCGACAGAGAGATCTTCTCCTTCATCATCAACTTCACTTAGATAAGCCTCCGAGGAGTGATTCAAATTTTCATGACTTTCTCTATCTGAATCATCAGAATGATAGGTTATACGCGGAACACACACATATTTCTTGGAGCCATCACTGATAAAAGCCATAGAGGGAGCTCTTATTTCTTTGTAGATGGTCTTCCTTTGAAGATGGGTTTGTTCGTGATTATGAAACATACCATAGAGAGAAGTGAGAGGAAGAATTTCCAAGTCCCTGGTTGTCTTAATGTAAGTGGAGAGGGTATTCCAGAAATCTGGAAGGCCATCCATAAATTTGCATATGACTTCCTCGTTGTCATAAGTTTTTCCAACAAGTTTTAACTCATTTAAAAGACTGTTAAAACGGTTGAAGTAGGAGGGAAGAGATTCTCCTTTTTCATGAGAAAAGAATTTGTATCTATGAACAAGAGAGATTTTCTTAGATTTCTTTACTTCAGTTGTACCTTCATACAAAACACATAGAGTTGACCACATATCTTTTGCCGTTTTAAGACCGACAAGAGATTGGAAAACTTCATCAGGAAGAGATTGGGCTAAAATGGTTCGTACTTTGGAGTCGAGTCCAATAATGCGTTTGTCTTCATCATTGTACTCTTTTGTCCTTTTCAGAACATATCGACCAATAGCAGAAGATCTTTCCTCCTCTGATGAGTCATCAGAAACTTGAAAACGATCATCTTTTTCTTTTTCCTTATCCTTAGGAGTTTTGACAAATTTATCCCAGACTTTTGGGATAAGAGGACCTTCACTAAGAATGGTAAGATACCGACTGTCAGCTCCTTCTAAGAAGAGCATCATCCTACTTTTCCATAAGGAGAAGTTGTTCGAGTTAAACTTAGGAGGTTTAACAATAGATCCATTGTCAGAGTAGAAAGAGTTTTGAGAAGAAGACTCAGGTTTTGTAGAAGGAGATGCCATTACGGATCTGGTTTATTAGATTAAACCAACCGCTCTGATACCACTTGTTAGTCCCAAAATGGCACAACAAGTATTGTAGAAGGGGGGGTTGAATACAATACACAAAATTACTTAATTTTAATTCTTTTATTGATATGAAATATCAAGAATTACACAAAGAGAAATAAAGACTGTTGTGGAAAAAGAATATTTAAGAACTACTCTAAACAATCTAACACTTAGAAGATATTTAAGAACACAAAGACTTAATCTTAGAAATACAAGGAAAGCTTTCAACCTGCTTGATATCTTCTGAATTTGAAATCTTGAGCTGAAAGCGTGAGTAGCAAGGTGCTACCTTCATCCTTTATATACTATCCAATGTAATGAGTGCAAAGGACATATAGGAGTAAAGGCATGGGTGGTTGAGATATTGTCAATAAATTATAAGATATTTGATGTGACATGTCATAACACAAAAGGTAACTTTTGTGCTATGAAAGTACAATATCTATTATAAAATATTCAAGGGACAATCTTTTTGAGATCAAAAAGAAAATAAACATCTAATCAAATTAAGACTAAATGTAAATCTTCTCAAGGAAGAAAGAGGTTTCCATTCCCATTGTCAGAGGATCATTGGGAATGAGGAAGTATGTCAAATCATGAGGGTTTAACATAAATGCTCTTACTAGATAAAGAAACAATCTGTAAGAGGAAAACTACCGAAGAGGAATTCGGTAGATTAGGCATGTGCCGAACACAGGTGGTTCGGCAACAAAGGGAGGACATGCCGAATGGAAAGTCGGCAAGGATAGGGTCTGCCAAAAAGGAATCGGCAGACTGGGCTTAGTTTCACTTTTGAAGTTTATCTCAATCCGCATCGTAGACTTCCTTCATGTTGATTTCGGTTTGTCTTCGACTCACCAAACTGTTTAACTAACTAAGCTATTACAAAGAACCACAAATCAAAATATAAGGTTCAAACATCAATAAAGACTAAGGAGAGGTTATCTTTAAATCTTAGATGACCCAACAATAAAAGAGACATAAAAAACTCTTAATTACAACATTTTAAGCACAAAATACAACTAATTAAAGCCAATTACTTAATTTACAATTTCATAATGTTTTGGTACAACTTATAAAAGCTCAATATTTGAATTCGTGTAACTAACTGCAGATAAGCACTTGTTTTTATTTTCTAAAATATCTAAAATTTTTAACTATTGATATAACTAACCGATAAATATAAATGTTATTATATTTAAAATTATTGATAATATATTTTAATAAAAAATAAAACAAGTAGTTTATCTAATAGTGTTTATCCTGTATTTAATATGTTTATTTGCAGTTAGTTATACAAATAAAAACATGAGACTTTAATAAGTTATCATTATGTTTCATTAACTTGTAATTTTGAACTTAAACTAATATATATATACTATATTATAAAGCATTTAAGGTAAACTCTTAAAAACTAATTTTTATGCATTAGATACCACTTATTAATGCATATTACTTAAAATTCAAAAGTACAAATTGATTAAACATAAGTACAACTTATAAAAGCTTAATGTTTGAATTCGTGTAACTAATTGTAGATAAGCACTTATTTTTATTTTCTAAAATATCTAAAACTTTTAACTATTGATATAACTAACGATAAATATAAGAAAATTCGAGATAAAACACCTTATTTTTATTTTTTATTGAAGTATGTTATCTTTTTAATTTTTAATTTTAAATATAAAATATCTTAAATATAGTTATCATTTAAATTAAACATTTTTTTGACCCGTAACAAAATACTTTATTATTATTTTTTATAAAAAACCATAATTAAACTAAACTAAAATATATTTTTGTTTTAAATATAGGTTTATCAAAATCGTAAAATAAAATCAAAAAAGACTAACAAAAAGTATGAATAATGATCAAGGGTCCGTGTTCTAGATTTCAGAAACCCGCTGCATTGCGAGGGTACAGTTCTAATAAAAACATAATAATCAAATGGATTAATTGAATAACAAATTGAAATCAATGACAATCTACCTTAATTTCAATTTTAATTTGGTAGTCAGATTTTAGAACGGCAACTAAAACAATGTATTATTTCAATATTGATAATTTTCATGGAAAAACAATCCCAACTTATTAACTAAGGACCTATTTATCAAATGTTTACCGGTAAATGTTTATTGGTATTAGCAAGAGTCATAACTTTACTTAGGGGTCGTTTATCCAAACGCTTACTGGATAAGCGTTTACCAGTGAGAATCTGTTGTTTAACTTATCGAGTAAGATTCTAGTCAATCGAAACAACATCATGTGCAATAATTAATGCGGTAAGCGCTAACCGGGTAAGAGTTGTCTCCTTCACTTACCGGGTAAGACCCTCGGTCTTTGTCATGGCTCTTACCGAGTAAGATTCAACGTCCTTGCCATGTACATCTGGTAAGGTAATTGATCCGGTAAACACTTGCTGGATAAGAGTTTGGTAAACGGCTCCTTACCATATTAGGTAACATATTCGACTATTAAAATGGATGTTGGTAAGCGCCACTTACCCAGTAAACACTAGCTGGATAAGAGTCTTCTTCCTTACTTAATAGGTAAGATTTTCAATCCTTGGTATGTTTTTTTGCCGAGTAAGATTCTTGATCCTTGTCATGCTCACCCGGTAAGGTAAGTGACACCCAATAAGCACTTAACCGATAAGTGTTTGGTAAATAGCTTGAATAATAATAATTTTTAGAGATGATCATTTGCGGGATTCTGTTTGGTATAGACGGGGTTTAACCTAATTTTGTTGTCTAATGGATCTAATATAGCAAACTTAAACCCGTTTTTATGGGCTTGATAACTTGTATGTAGCCCCTTAAATGAGTCAAACTTGCTTACGGGCTAACAAACCCAAAATATTTTTATATTTAAAAAACAAAACTTATATAAAATCATAAATTATGTAAAATAATTCAAAATGTACAATTTTTTTCAACTTAAAACAAGTCGTAAAAATATATCAATGTACATAACTTAAGAAGAAAATAGTTTCACAACATATGAATATGAAGTATGGACAATTCAACCTTGTAGGGTTAACTCAAATGCTCAACTGACAATAAACCCTGGGCCTTTGGGGATTCTTCTCGAATGTCACTGGTTCGAGTTGTGCAAGGCCATAGATTTTCTTGGTTGTTTTTCGAGGCCTTGAGATTAGTCAAGTTGCGGTGCAGACTGGCCTGAACACCCACGATTAAAAAATATATAGACAATTCATTGTCAAGGATTATCCTCATATTTCACCATCTATTATTATTTAAAGATTTCTGATTCAAAATGTATTATATATAACATATCATATATATACATATATATTTGAAAGATGGTTGATACAGAGTAGGGAGCTTCTAACCCAAAGCCAAACCAAGTAAGCTTTTAAATTTTTAATTTTTGTAACGATTATTTTAAAACTAGAAACGTATTCACGCAATGCAACGAGATACATCACGATTTTAATGTTTTCTTCTATTTTTTGTTTTTTTATCAATTTACAGTACGATTTTGGATGGTTTTGAGAGAGTGATAATGATTTTTTTTTATAAATTTGTTTAATTCAAACTTAATAATATAATGTTTTTATATAAAAAAATTAAGTATTTTGTTAGAATTTAATGATTATCTTATATATTTTAAATTATTTATATTTAAATTGAGATGTTTATCCTGTTTTGATTATGTTTATCAGTTAGTTATGAATTCAAACATATAACTTTAAAAATTTGTACTAATGCATCATAACTTGTAATCTTGAATTTTAAATAATATGTATCAATAAACTGTATTTAATGCATAAAAGTTTGTTTTTAAGAATTTATTCGATAGTTTAATAATAATGTAATTTATTTTAGGTTTAATAATATAATGTTTTTTTTATAAAATAAACATCAAAATAAGCTTTACTAATTATTTTTAAGAGTTTTTTTATAAAAAGCCTTATCTATATCTATACTATATTATAAAACACGGATAAAAAACTCTTAAATACAAATTAGAGTGAATTGTGGATTTGGTCCTCGTGCTTTGTTACTTTCTTTAACTACGGTCCCTATAGTATGTTTATTGTGGATTTGGTCCCTGTGGTATTCAATTTATCTTGGTCATGGTCTCTCTGACTAACGCATCCGTTAACTCCATTAAATTAGGAACCATTTTAGTCATTTTGCCTAATTTGTGTCTTATTATGATAAGAAAAATAAATCGACAAAAAAATAAAATAAAACATTAAAGTCATGATGCATCTCGCTGTATTACACGAGTACGCTTCTAGTAATCTATACTATATCTATATTTATACTATATTATAAAAACGATATAAAAAACTCTTAATTACAACATTTTAAGCACAAGGTACAACTAATTAAAGTCAATTACTTAATTTACAATTTCTTAATGCTTTCGTACAACCTTTCCAAGCACAGTATCTCATATAATCATCTATTTGTGGAATGGATACTCATTTATTAATATAAATATTTGTTTTTTTGGTGGATGATTTTATAAAATAGATTTTATATTAGCATAATCTATTTTAAATGTAGATTTTACATTTAAATTTATATTAATGAGATGTAATATAAAATCTTTTTTCTTCCGTATTTTTTTATATTAATGAGATGTAATATAAAATCTTTATTTTTATCGACTAATACTATGAGGTCTTGAAGTCAATAGTCAGATAAATTTTCAAGTGGTACTGAGTGAATTTGAACTATACCAGTTGAGTTGCCGGTTACAAAAGATAGAAATCATTTATTTTCTTTGTCATATTTGATGTGGGTTGAATGTTGTTAATTAATCTACAGATTTATACGTTCAAAGTGATTGTCAAGTGTTGTCGAGGAGGTTTCAGAAAAATTGCAAAATCTGTAAAAACGTATGTTCATATTTATAATTATTTCAATAATAGTGATATGTTGTGAGACATGTCGTTGTCGAGGAGGTTTCAGAAAAATTGCAAAATCTGTAAAAACGTATGTTCATATTTATAATTATTTCAATAATAGTGATATGTTGTGAGACATGTCGTTTGAGTTTTAAATAATATAATACAAAACTATTACTAATATTATTGCATAAACTCATAACAACAAACGATTAAGAATATATGCAAGTTAACCACTTATGAAAATACATTCGTTTTTCACATTGTATTTCATTAACTGTTAACAGAGAAATTACGTTTCATTTTAATTCGGTTCAATATTCCAACAAAAAATTTATCCTTCCGTGCAATGCACGGGCCCAACACTAGTTATATTATAAAAGAGACATAAAAAACTCTTAATTACAACATTTTAAGCACAAAATACAACTAATTAAAGCCAATTACTTAATTTACAAATTCATAATGCCTTGGTACAACTTATCCAAGCACAGTATCTCACTTCATCTATTTGTGGAATAGATACTCATTTATTAATATTTATTTTTTATATTTATTGGACGATTTGATCAATATTACTATTATCAATATTTATTTTTTATTTTATGATTTGCTCTTAATATATCTATATCTATATTAGTTATAATCTCATAACTAATATATCTATACTATATTATAAAAAAACCCATAATTAAACTAAACTAAAATATATTTTTGTTTTAAATCTAGGTTTCTCAAAATCGTAAAATAAAATCAAAAAAGACTAACAAAAAGTATGAATAATGATCGAGGGTTCAATTTCTAGATTTCAGAAACCCGCTGTATTGCGAGGGTACATTTCTAGTATAGTATAAATATAAATTAATTACTTATAATAACATTTTTTACATTAAAAAAACTAAAACCAAGATAAAATAAAAGTATATATCATTATTTAGTTAGTACAATCTGTTGAATATTAAAAAGTTAAATCAATCTATGGATTCTTTTTTGTTGTTGTTTGCAACCGAGCTTTTCGTTCTTGGGCTATAGCTATCTCCTCCATCTCTCTCTTTTCCGTCTTTTGTTTTGTGCAGTCCTATATAAACGTAACAGTAGTACCATAATTCTTGATATTCTCTTGAGTCAGTAAACAGGCCTCTCTCTCTCTCTCTCTCTCTCTCTCTCTCTCTCTCTCTCTCTGCTTTTCCTCTCAGGGATCTTGTCTTCTACTTGGTAAATAAAAATAATATTCCAGAATTTTCTGTAGATTGTTAAAACCCCAAGTTTTTATCATATGAAGAAGATCTAACACTTTTGTTTTTCTTGAGCTTTGTTGCTTGAGGAATATTTGATCGTCGGAGGAAAAATGTCTCAGGCTAACTGGGAAGCTGATAAAATGTACGCCCCTTTTTTCTAAATTTCAATTTTTGTAGCAATCTTTATTTTTTTTGCTAGATTTGTGTTGTGGGTATCTTTCATCTTTCTTGATTTTGTTCTTTTACTGAATCTCTTTTTCATCTTTACCGGTCTTTTTTGTAATCTTGCCCCTTTGGTTGTTCTAGGGTTTGTGCGTCCATCCACCTTACTTTTTACTCACCAATTTGTTTTATTTAGTGACTTGGGTTTACTTGATAGATTCACTATTACTACATTTTCAAGAATAACAAATGGAAAAAGGAAATAATGGTCTTTTATGTCTCATGTTTTTTTGTCTTAAATTTCATCGTTTATTGTTTTCAATTGGGTATTTGTTAATTCGGATTTTGTTGCCACCCTAAGCTTGATTAACCCTTTATTTGCTCAACTTCCCAAACTTCAATCGGTTTTGAGGTTGTGGCTGGTATTTCTATAGAATCTGATTCCTGTTGCTTGTACTGAGATTGAATAAGCTATTTCATGTGTAAAGATTCAAACTTTGTGTATTTTTTTTGACTGATTCCGATTATTGTTTTTCGGTTTGATTAACAGGTTGGATGTTTATATACATGATTACTTGGTAAAGAGGGATCTGAAAGCCTCTGCTCAGGCGTTTCAAGCTGAAGGAAAAGTCTCATCTGACCCTGTTGGTATGTATGAATTTCTTAAAAAGATTATGTGACAATAAGAAATAAAGGTTTTGTTGTTAGTTCCTGTAGTTTTTATCATTTTTTTTTGTTATTTTCGTGATAAAATCTAGCTATCGACGCCCCTGGTGGCTTTCTTTTCGAGTGGTGGTCGGTGTTTTGGGACATCTTTATAGCAAGGACTAATGAGAAGCACTCGGAGGTCGCAGCTTCCTATATTGAGGTCAGTTTGAGTTCTTGATTAATTTCTCTTTAACGATCTGTTCCGTTTGTTGTGTCCTTATGGTACTTTTGCACATTGTTTATGTTATGGCTAATTAGTATACTTATAATGGTTTTAAAACTTCATTATCTTGCAATTGATTACGTCAAATCAATCACCTCAATTGATCCACATCTATTATTCAAGCTTAATATGTGGCCTATATTTGTGCTTTATAGTTACATATTTTATTTCCTTCTAACTCACACTTTTGCACACGCCAGAGGTCTTCACGGAAACAGCCGCTCTACCCTTTGGGGTAAGCGGACATGTCTACTTACATTCCACCCCTAGACCCTACTTTCAAGTGGGAAATACCGGGTCCGTTTTGTTTGGTTTGCTTCTTATTCTTTTTCGCAACCCAGGGTTTTTTGGAAACAAACTTTCTATCTCTTAGTACAAAGGTAAGGTCTGCCTACATCTTACCCCCCAAACCCTACCTCTGGACCCTACTTTTGAGTGTGGTATATCGGGTTTTCATTTGGGTTAGTTCTTATTCTTTTTTCGCAAGCCAAGGGTTTTCTAGGAAACAGAGTAACAAACTCTAGGCCTGTTTGTTAGCAGCTTAATGGGACTCGCAACCTAGCTTAATGGGACTCGCAACCTATTCAGTCAGCTATACATACTGAATAAGGGGGGGAGCTTTATGCAAAAAGCAAGTTTTTTTTTTTTTTTTTTTCACAAACCTGCCCGTCAGTTAAAAAAACACCCTCCTTCCAAGTTCCATCTATGGAAAAACCTTCCCAATCTATACATCCATACGGGACTTAATGAGAAACTAACCAAACAGCCCCTACGTTCAGGTGGGATATATCGGGTCTATTTGGATTATTTAAGCTAATATTATGTTCTTTTCGTAACTCCAGACGCAGCTCATCAAAGCAAGGGAGCAGCAACAACAACAGCAACCGCAACAAACACCTCATCCACAACAACAACAGCAGCAGCAGCATCAACAGATGCAGATGCAACAGCTGATGTTGCAGCAGCGTCAGGCACAGCAGGTGCAGCAGCAACAACAACAGCAACACCAACAACAGCAACAACAACAGCAACATCAACAACAACAGCAGCAGCAACAACAACAACAACAACAAGCGCAACATCAGCAGCAGCAGCAGCAACAGAGGAGAGAAGGGGCCCACCTACTCAACGGAACTTCAAATGGGCTTGCTGGAAACGAGCCTCTTATGAGACAAAATCCCGGGACTGCTAATGCCATGGCTACAAAAATGTACGAGGAGAATTTGAAAGTGCCACTTTCAAGGGACTCTTTAGATGATGCAGCTATGAAGGTATATCTTTGTAATATCTTTTCATATATTAGATTAATGGTTTGCTTTTGAGGTTAAACTGAGCAGCTTTTAACTTTACCTATACGAATTGTTGACATCGTCAACAAAAAAACGTGGTTTTTGGCATAACGTTTTATGACAACGTACTATGGAATTGGTAATTAGTCTGTTGACTGTTGGGTTTTGTGTTCAAGCAAGTATCTTTTAGCTAAACTGATAAGATCTTGGACAATAATTGCGGTAACGGCACAAAACCATATAACAACATGCTACAATTAGAAAGATGGTGGTGCTCAATTTTCTTAAAAATCTATTTCAATCTTTAAATGGTAAGTATTCCGTTACATCAAAAGTTTAAGTGTACAGGTTTTGGTTAAAACGGTGGGAGTATTTAACATTTATTGCATGCCGACTTTTGCTGATACAAAAATATTGATTGTTATCTGAAATATTCTTTTTTTCTATTATTCAGCAAAGATACGGTGAGAATGTTGGCCAACTTTTGGACACGAAACATGCATCGATTTTAAAATCAGCTGCAGCTGGGCAACCTTCAGGGTAATTTTGTTTCTTTCAGTTAGAGAAAAAACCATCCGAAAACACCATATTTTGTAGCAAGTAACGTAGGTAGAACAATCGAAGGCACTCCTCATGGTTCTTTATGGTTGACCGCCCATTTCTTGTTTCACGCATTTGTATTCCACATTCCATGAAATTGCAACATCTAATTTGACAGATAGTTTAAGTTAAAATATCCGATTGGTTGCCAAACATATAAAATGCTCTTCATATAGATGAATAGAAGAATCTTGTGGGCCCTGGTTAGGGCGCTCCATATGGGTTGCTCATACCCTTTTTACATTAAAGAATATTTAGTCTTAGTTATAAACCATCGTAAACCCATCCTTATAAACTTTGGCTGACGCTATTACATTACTTTATGTTTCTTTAAACGGGAACCCTATTATATTTTCAAGATCTTGCGTCTGTAATGTATGTTTATCTATTCAATAGAATTCCTAAGAAACTTCTTTTGGTTCTTATGGAACCATGACTTCGTTTAAAATATTCGTTTCCTGTTTGACATCATTCAAGTGTAGGTGCTTCATGGTGACCTTTTAGACTGAAAGCATCCCTTTCGCCGTCCAATTTAATTAATAAGTGAAGAAAAAGGGAATTGATTACAAATAGACCCTTCATTAATTATTAGACGCTAGCCACAATTCTTATTTAAGTTTTTTCCCGAAACTTAGAATTCAGAACCAATGCTTTTACAGGCAAGTGTTGCATGGTACATCTGGCAGCATGTCGCCTCAAGTTCAAGGACGGAACCAACAACTTCCAGGGTCTGCACCGGTGAGTAAAGATACCGATTTAAGAGGTCAAAATGTGCTAATTTTGTGATCATCATTTCCATTTGTTTCTTTACACTATATAAAAACCACAGATTCTGAATTAAATTTCAAGTCTTTCAGTTATATTTCCATCAATTACTGCTATCTTACATGTGATATATTCTCATATTGCACTAATCTATTTCGAACAGGAGATAAAGACAGAGATGAATCCAATATTGAATCCCCGAGCTGCAGGTCCTGAAGGGTCATTGATTGGAATTCCTGGTAATATTGGTTTAAGCCGTTAAATTATGTCTTCAAAGCATCATATCATTGAATTGATGATAGCCAACCACCATTTACCATTTGCTTAGGCCTTGTTTGGTGGCACTTGTGTTTTCTATTTTTATGTTCACTTTCTAAAGAAAGTGAAAACTGAACAGAAAACTGTGTATGTCAGACAGCGATGTATTCTAACAACCAAAATCAATTTACAAAATTTTTTAAATAGCAATTATAAACTGATGTTTTCAAGATTTACATAAAGACATGCGATGATAATAAGATTGAACCTCAATATCCAACAGAACACTTTTTTGTTTTTGATTGCATTTTGATTTTATTGTAACAAAAATCACAACTTCTTTTATGTTAAGAAAACTATGCTTTCACTTTGTTTAACCAAGTTCCTTTTTACAGGATCAAATCAAGGTGGTAATAACTTGACATTGAAAGGATGGCCCCTAACGGTGAGTTCATGAATGATTCGTTGTACTTGAATTAACTTCATAGCTCCCTATTGGAAAACATGTTGACGTTTCAATATGGCACAACTCTCATCAATGCATTAATGACTTGTGCCCACCTGTAAATTCGATTCAAAAAATTCTCAATGTTTTGTATTTTTGCTGTATCTTTAATTGGGTTCCACAGGGTTTAGATCAGCTGCGGCCTGGTTTACTACAGCAGCAGAAGTCGTATATGCAGGGTTCCCAACCCCTTCATCAGCTACAAATGCTCACACCACAGCATCAGCAACAGCTTCTGTTAGCACAGCACAACATGACGTCACAATCAGCTAATGATGAAAGCAGAAGGCTGAGGATGCTTCTTAATAATCGAAGTATAAGCATGGGTAAAGATGGTCTTTCTAATTCGGTCGGTGATGTGGTTCCAAATCTTGGATCATCTATGCCTGTTCTACCTCGTGGAGATCCAGATATGTTACTCAAGGTGCTTTCTTTTTTTAATCTTTCTTCTTTTAGTTATCTTTTTTCTTAGGGTGCAACTACTTGAGATTGTATACTTTGTATTTGAGCCATTAATTTATCGAGTTGTGATTTTGGACAAAAACTGTCAAGGATGATGGCCTTTTTTTCATTTACGTGTCTATAATTTGTCCAAAATACACCCCCCCCCCCCCCCCCCCCCCCCGGCGGTCACAGGTTCAAGTCCCCTTAGGGCACATGGAGGGTTTGCCAGGATGTTAACTTTAGGGCCCCAAATTAGTCGAGGTGCCACAAGCTATCCTGGACACCCTCAAAGCGAACTAGAGTTTTTTTGTGTGCCTTTCCTTAGGCAAGTACGATAGTTCAAAAAGTGGATTATATAATTTCTTTTAAATAAATCAAGTGTGGGTTTTGTAGTTAAAAATGGCTCAGCAGCTGCAGCAGCAGCAACAACAGCAACAGCAGAATGGTAACCAACAACATCAGCAGCAGCATCATCTTCAACATTCTCTTTCTGCTCCATTGATTCAAAATTCAAATCTCAATCTTCAGCAAGAAAAGATATTGGGAACAAGCAGCGTAACTGGGGATGGAAGCATATCAAACTCCTTTAGAGGAAACGATCAGGTCAGTTCATTCTGGCTTGTTATCTGATAATGTACAAACCCTGTTTCACTTGCATTTGGAACGCAGTACATTTAATTTCTACTAGAAGTGTTACCTGTACAATGCAGCATAATGTAAAATTTAATTGTGAACCGAAAATTGAATTGTCTCGAAAACGATTTTAATGATTTTTTTGTTTTTTGGTAGTGGATCGATTGTGAGATGAGGTTTCCAAAAATCTTAAATATTTTGTTGTTTATTTGGTTTATTGACCTTATATTTGGGAAGGGAAGGGTAGTAGAGGTTTCCAAAAGGCCTGTTCTTAATATTTAAAAAAGTGCAAAATAGAAAGATTTTGGAAATTGAAAGATTTTGTATGCATTAACAATTTATACTTTGGGTGCGGTTGGTTAATTTTAGGGAATGTGAATGGCAACGGGAATAGGAATGGAAATTGTAAGTTTAAAACATTTATCTGTGTGACATGGTTTCTAATGCATTCTAAGGCTTCAAAAAACCAGACTGGAAGAAAGAGAAAGCAGCCGGTGACATCGTCGGGACCTGCAAACAGTACCGGAACTGCAAACACTGCTGGACCATCACCAAGTTCAGCACCTTCGACACCATCAACTCATACACCTGGAGATGTGATCTCAATGCCTGCTTTGCCACATAATGGCACTTCTTCCAAGTCTTTGTTGATGTTTGGTGCTGATGGCCCCACCACTCTTACCTCCCCATCAAATCAATTGGTGAGTGTGAAGTAACGTTTAAAAGTGGTGAGACCTTTAAGGTGAATTTTCTTTTTTAGTTCTTATCGACAATATAATTTTGCAGTGGGATGATAAAGACATTGTGCAGGCTGATATGGATCGTTTTGTGGAGGACGGATCTCTTGATGATAATGTCGAGTCTTTTTTATCTCATGATGATACAGATCCAAGGGATACGGTTGGTCGTTGTATGGATGTAAGCAAAGGTGAGTCGCATGATGCACTGTTGCTATAAATATATCCCTGCTCGAAAGTTGTGGTGAAAGTTGACTTTCTTTTGCTATTAAGTTGTAGGCCCTAAATAAAAGAGTTTCTTGGTATTGTTGTATTTACTCCTCTACCCCCTTGCTTGCTAGATACCTGACTTTTCGAACCATTCTAGTTGACTTGGTTTTTCATTCCAAAAGAATCATTGTTCTTTTGAGAATGCAAAGAATGGGCAAGAATGAGCAATTTGGGACAAAAAGGTTTATGTCGAATGGTTCTTTTTTGCTTTTATGGTTCTACAATTTTTCCATTACAGCTCCTTCTTGCAAACTATACTGCTGTTTTGACATTTTTGCAAGAACTATAGTTTGCAAGAAAAAGTTAACTATGACGGTTCAAAAAGGTAACCGCGAATCCAACTATGGGAAATTTGCATACTGCAAATTGCTTGCAATTTGATGTTCTATTTAGGGGAAATTGCATGAAAATACAGTGTAACGATGGTCCGATTCTTATTTTGTGTAACATGATCTCAAAATCTTCATTTTGGTACTTCAAGTTATCTAGTTTACATATGAGAATGCAATAAACTTTGGTTCGATTTCTATTTTATGTAGCATACTTTGGTCTAAAACGTTTATGAGATATCACATCAAAGGTACCAAAATGAAGGTCTTGAATGGACGTTACACAAAATAGGAATCAGATCAAAGTGCGTTGCATTTTCATGCAATTTTCATTTTATTTTAACTTAACTCTTACATTAATCTATATATTTGTATGTTATATAATGCCTTGATGGTCCTGTCATCGTCTGTGGTCATACAGAGGGCATGTAGTTCTGGAGCAACTTAATAGGTTACTCCATGGGGATGGTAAAACAACCTCTTTGGTCTGGTTCCTATTTTGTGCAAGACTTTAGAAAAATGCAAAAGGAAGGACTTCGTATAAAAGATTTAGGGGAAGTTGCTTCAAAATGTACCCAAGCTTGCTTTAGTACCTATTTAGGGTAACAAAGATTCTTTTATTCTCAATCAGTGTAACAAATTTTCAAAGTTTTCTGGTCTACTTCGTATATGATGATTGGATGTCAATTTTATGGTCTACTTTGCCGAACCCTTTCGTAAACGGGTATCTATGTCATCAAATGTTACACAAGATCAGTAGGTTACGGTCAAATTGGGCACACAATAGGAAAATTTGAAACTTACTACATTGACCGAGAAAAAATTATTCGTTACACACTATAAGGGAACTAAACCAAACTTTGTTGCATTTTGCCCAAAGATTTATGTCCTCGACTATGTCGAAGTCAATGAGTGTTGGTTTACTAGGATCACCTCAAAATGTTGTCGCCATTTCTTATTATGAGTTCTCATTCTTTTTTGTCTAATTTTAGAGTTCTGTCTAATTTTAGAGTTCACATTTACGGAGGTCAATTCTGTTCGTGCTAGTGCAAGCAAGGTAGTCTGTTGCCACTTCTCCTCTGACGGTAAACTTCTTGCGAGTGGTGGTCATGATAAAAAGGTGAAAATACCAAGATGATTTTTGTAATATATAAGCACCAAGGGATTGCATAATATGAGATCCATAATAAAAAAAGACTTAATGGTTCCTTGGAATGTTTTGTTTTGCAGGCCGTATTGTGGTACACGGATTCTTTAAAGCCAAAGACCACTCTTGAAGAACATTCCTCATTGATCACAGATGTGCGTTTCAGCCCAAGCATGCCACGCCTTGCAACCTCATCATTTGATAAAACAGTCCGTGTTTGGGACGCTGATAATGTTAGTTACCTTTCTCCTATTGCTCCAAAAGGGCAAAATTGCATCAAAATGCAACAAAGTTTGCATTAGTTACTATTTAATGCAACAAAGAAGTCTTTTCTTTTTTCCCCAATCAATGTAACGAATTCTTTATTTTTTTCTGTTTTGTACCCTTTTTAACCGGCATCCAGCTAATCTTGTAACACTTGATGACATGGATGCCAAGTTTATCATCCTATTTATCGTAACCCTTTCGTAATTTTTTTGTAAACGGGTATTCATGTCATTAAATGTTACAAGATCAGCAAGTTAGCGGTCAAAAATGGGTACAAAATAAGAAATTTTATAACTTTGTTATATCGATCGAGAAAATGAATGATTCGTTACACTAAATATGAGTGAAACTAAATTTTGTTGCATTCTATCCGATTGAAAATGAATGTACTGGTGAAAATCTTACCTCTTGATTTCATGTTTGGATTTATTTAAGATTTTATTTAATCCATTGCTTGATTAGCATTTTGACTTTGAACTGCAGCCTGGGTTTTCCTTACGTACATTTATCGGGCATTCTGCATCTGTGATGTCGTTAGATTTCCACCCGAATAAAGATGACATCATTTGCTCGTGTGATGGGGATGGGGAGATAAGATACTGGAGCATAAATAATGGTAGTTGTGCACGTGTATTCAAGGTATATAATTTACAGCCATCATATACTTGTTCATGATTTGCACATTGTGTGTTGGAAATTCGAATCCGTCTCCTTTGCCGACTAAAAATATGAACACTCCATCCATCCCATAAAATCTATACAAAGTAGTTTTGGGGCACACTTTACCCAAGCGGGTGTTTGGGGGGGGGGGAGTCTTCACAGAAATAACCGTTCTACTCCTTGGGATAGAGGTTAGGTTTGCATACGTTCCACCCTCCGACCCCATCGCTGGGTGACCAGGTGAGTAGGGATGCAGCTCCGTGGACTGCTCGTCGGGCCTGATAGGTGGACTTGTTTGGTTCAGTTTAAATTAGTTTTTTTGGCGTTTCTGCTACAATTTTCATTTTGGGATGGTCAGTGGAAGACACATAATTTCAGTTTTTGGCAAAGTATTGAGGTCGAAGTATCTATTTGCATATTGAACTTGTTGATGCCATTGATTATGGGTTACATGATTTCTGTATTTTTTTTTTTCGTTATTAGGGCATCTCCAGCCAAGGCACCAAAATACCAAATCCGGTGGGTTACTGTTCTTGCATTAAAAGTTCAGAAAACTGCATTTTTGACCCTTTTCTTAATTGCATATTCCTTTTATGCCTCTCATATTTTTTATCCGTCACACGACAAAATGCATCGAAACAAAGATCTCGTTGAGACCAGTGTTGAATATACTATTTAGTTATTTTTGATATTGATGTATGTTTCTAATTTTAATAACTAAAAAGTAAATTATATATAAATTTTTTACATAGTAAAGTAAACTACATCTAAGCTAAAAAGAATTACAACGAAACGAGGTTACTCAAGATTGCAACCAAAGACTGGTCATGCTCAGGTCCGGGTCCAAAAAGACTGGGTGTTTTGGGACAAGTCTTGCATATAAATCTAAGAGTAAACTAAGGTTTTCATCCCCGTGGTTTGTTAAAAATTGCGACTTTCGAATTTACGGTTTTCGTCCCTGTGGTTTGCAATTCATCTCTATTTTCGTCCCTAAGGCTAACTCTGTTAGTGGTTTACCATTAAGCATGAGAGATGAAAACAACAATGAATTGTAAAGCACAGTGATGAAAACAACAATGAATTGTAAATTAGGAAGACGAAAACCGTAATTTCAAAAGCACTAGGACGAAAATAGTAATCTTCAACAAACCTCATGGACGTAAAACACGGTTTACTTTGAATCTAATCTTGTATTATTTTGATGGATCAGGGTGGGACGGCTCAAGTGAGATTTCAGCCACGTCACGGAAGGTACCTTGCAGCAGCTGCAGAGAACATCGTATCAATACTGGATGTGGAGACACAAGCTTGTCGACATTCATTACAGGTTATTCTTTTACGTATTTTATCTTTAGGCATTTCTATATTCTTTTTACAGTATCTTTGTTTTGCAAGCCAGGGGTCTTTATGGAGTCGGTGCGAGATCTACGTACATCCTTACACCCCCCCCCCCCCCCCCCCCTTCTGCGGGTTTCTTTGGTTAAATGACAGGATTTTTATACAGAAGAACTACTTCCATACACAAAAATTGCCTAAAAACCTGTCAGCTAAATAAACTTTCTGATATACCTTGTGTGGGGGATATACTGGGTTCGTTTGTTTTTTTATATTTATTTACAACATTGCTGATGATTTTGGGTTGGATGTTGCAATGGTAGGGGCATACAAAACCGATTCATTCTGTTTGCTGGGACCCAAAAGGCGAGTATTTGGCGTCTGTTAGCGAGGACTCTGTCAGAGTTTGGTCCCTTATGTCGGGTAACGAAGGGGAGTGTATACATGACCTTAGCTGTAATGGGAACAAGTTCCATTCTTGTGTTTTTCATCCTAGTTATGCTTCGTTATTGGTCATCGGCTGTTACCAGGTTAGCTTTCTTTTCGATTCTTGGTCATAACTTTTACCCTTTTTTGGTCAAATTACGTACTTTGGTATTAATGATTGAGATATCACAACTGAGGTGCCAGAATGGAAAGTACATTGCAATTTCATATGTTGATTTCTCATAATATGTGTGATTGTTTCAGTCTTTGGAGCTATGGAACATGTCGGAGAACAAGACAATGACACTGTCGGCGCATGACGGGCTAATTGCGGGTTTGGCATTGTCAACGGTTACGGGTTTGGTAGCTTCGGCTAGCCATGATAAAATCGTAAAACTTTGGAAGTGATAACTTGGAAAACTAGATTTGATTTGATGTAGTTTGTGTTGCTGGTTGTTGTTTTGTGTATGTTTTTAATCTAATCTGGATAACTATTGTAGCTGTTGTTTCTTGTCTGCAATGGAGGTTGGTTTGACCAAAGCTGCTACCAATTTAGAGTACAAGTACATTTTTCGTTTATGTGGTTTGCAATTAATGCTTTTTTTCGTTCTTGGATTAGCTCGGTTAGTGGGTTACCGTTAAACATGAGGGTTGAAGAATACATCAATGAATTGTGAACACATAAGAATATAAATAATAATAAATTGTAAACCATAAGTTTCTTATAACAAATGTTGTCTACTCTAAATTTTAAAATAATTTATAAAATTACATATATTTAATGTTCTAAATAAAATTAGGAATTTAAAACTTAAAAAACTGTAATTAATATTTTTAAAGTTTAAGTTGGTTTATAAGTATAAAATATAAGAAATAATAGTATACTTTTTTATTCGGTTTAGTGGGAAAATCGACTCAGAAAAGTGAATAAAGAATTGTAGCCAAAGCGACAAAACTGAAAGCCAAGTAAAAAAGTTTGATCATTCGTTTCAACACCCTTTTGGACCCGACATAGTTAAAGGTTGGCTACTACAAATTGGCGTGTATACTTGAAGCAAGCTTGTATGTTGTGCGGGAAACCACACTCTTCAAAAAGGGGTGTTACTGTTAGAGCCGGTTAAACAGAGTTTTAGAATTTTATAAAGGGGCATTTAATTTTAATGTACTTGAGAGGAAATTTATAGAGGTATTTAAATAGCATATAAAAACACGGTTTCATTTAGAATTATCTATAACAGGTTTTATTTACAAGACATTTACACATATGAACAAAATACACAAATTATCAAGTTCTAACATTTCAAACCGTGAGGGGGCTTTGTTCGTAGAATGTTTTTGGATGAAATGGAATTTGACTTTGATGGAATTAGAATGTAATGTTATCAAATTTGACCACCTGTTTGGTTGACAGACATTGGAATGAAATATGTTAAAAAAATTGGAATTTGTCTGTTTGGTTCACATAATATAGCTGGAATTGAAATTAAATGTTGGTAAATGACCAAAACACCTTTTTTGAAAATTTTGAAACCGAAATCTAACTATTGTGATGCAACACCTTGATTTTCATCTCAATTGAGGAAAAATGTTGAACTGGATGAATTGGTAAAGGAAGAACCAAGTATGGAGTATGGCTATAGTGCCATGTGGTTGTGATACTTGTCACAATAGCACCAATTGTAATGGTAATAGGAGTATGGTCGTCTCAGCTATAGTGACATGCGGTTGTGACATATGTCGCAGTAGAACCAATGGTACTGAAAGTGTGGTAGTCCCGACTACAGTGCCATGCAGTTGTGACATGTCACAATAGCACCGACGTTACCGAGTGTTCGGTCGTCTCAGCGGGTGTGCCATGAATTTAAGACAATGACACAATAACTGGCATAATAACATCAAATGTTCCGACAGAACGGTCGAGGAATGGCCGGGAGAACGGTCGAGGAACGACCGAAAAAACGATCGGGGAAGCCGTCGAGAAAACGGTTGAAGGACGGCCGAAAAACTCGCGGTACAGGCCAAACTATAGTGTCCGGCGACCGTGCCAGTGACACTATAGCATGTTAAGGTCGCCGAGGGGGTACAATGACATTCGGTACACTTTGGGCGACCCTGCCATGTGATTGTGACATGACACAGTCACATGTCACAATTGCGCCAGACCTGCAGTGCATAAAATCGGGTGTTTCTTCATTTGGTCATAACTTTCTCATTTCAACTCCGTTTTTGGCGATTCAAGTTGCTATGGTTTCGTTTTTTAGAGTTTTTCATGGTTAGATTTTTACTTTTGGGAATATATAAGAATAATTGGTGGTGGATTGGAAGCAAATGTCAAGAGCTCATCATCATCACCTCCATCTTCAAGAAATTTGGGGTTTTCTAGGTTTTCACCAAAACCTAAGTGGTGAGTTGATACTAATAGTTTGTAAGCTTTATTATGAGTCATAAATTATCCATTTATGATCTCCTAGTGTTTGGTTTCTCAAATTTCGGTTTGGATGACTTTGGGGGAAATTAGGTCAAATTAGAGTTTTTGGCCAAAATGGGGATTTTGATATTAGATGTTTAGGGAACAATTTAAAACAATTGGATATGTGTATTTATGGTCGGAAACTTGTGGATCTAGGTTTTTGGAAGTTTTGGCTTGAAGATCCAAGTCTCTTCAAAGGAGCTCAAGTTGGAGAGAAATCTAGATTTAGCCTAAATCTAGCAAGGTGAGTTCAAATTGATTTGTGAAAACGGTGTACATACCAAAATGTCAATCTTTAAATATTTATATGTTTTACATGAAAATACTAACTGTTGAGTTATTTGATGAGTTTTGATTATTTGAAATGTTTAACTTCATGAGCTTTGCAAAACACCCACATTTGGGATTTTGGGCATTTTGATAAATAAATCATAAACATTGGTATTTTGATGGTTTGTTTTATCGAAGTAGATTTTGAGCATCAAGGTATTTTCATTGTGTGTTTTGGAGAAATGTTCGATTTTGTGTTATGGGACGTTTTTGAAAGAATAAACGGTATAGACTCACTTGGTAAAGGGTTTGTCCCAAATCTAAGCTGTGTTGGAGTTATTTATTTATTTTGGAGCATGGGTTTGCATAAATGCGGGTTGTTTACGTTTGTTTTCAACATTAGGTTTTTTTTAACAATTGGTCTTTTGATTTGTTGAGCCTATGGCTCGGTTTGGACTATACCATTTGGTCTTGGGGACAATTGTCCGATTTTAATAGCTCAATGTAGAGCAGTTGGGTATGATTTGCATTTATTGCATCTTATTTAAGAATTACATGTTTTGAATGCGTTAGTTCATTCGTTTGGAGTCATGTAATGTTTTTAACTAGTGCAATGGATCCATAGGCACGGTGTTCTTATGTCCCGTTTTGGACAAGTTCACCACTTTAGCACGAAATAGGCATCAAGTCACCATGGTAAGTAAGGTGTGGACCTATACGGTCGGGCAGCGTCCCATGGGCAGTAAGGTGTAATTACAAATATGCTTGTATGTTTTGTGTGGATTTGGACATCTTAAACTATATATCGAGAAGGGTTGAATTTGAGTCTCCACGTGCAAAAGATCTAGAGGGGTTGAGCTCGATATGTCTTATGAGTATAATCCATACGGTTTGGTTTTCTACATAGTCATGTAACCTACTTTTGTGTTCCGTCATGTGAGATGTAATCGGATCTCCCCCGTCACCGAAAGGTGTTGTTTTGAGTATGGAGTTTTATAATCCATCTTTTCGGTGACGTTTTGAGTATGGGCCATTATCCATATTATGTGGTTTTGGGGGTATCGAACCTTATCCTTGTTTTGGATATTTTGGATGATAGAGTTTATCCACGTTTACATTATTTGATTATTAAAGTATCAGTTATGTTTTAAGTGGGTTTTGGGTTTTGAATTTACATTCGAAGAAACGTTTTGTTTTGTGGTTTTAATCACAAAGATCGTGAATGTTAAAAAGAAAAGGTTACTTTCAGACCTAATGTATTTCATTTTAGAAATCACGATTTAAATGACCTTCTTAAAAGTTATTGTTTTATATGTCTATAAGGAAAACTCTTGAGCTCACTAGGCGTTAATCCTAACCTTTTTATTTTTCGGCATGTGCATCGGGTTCTGGTTGGGAGTAGTCCTAGCGACACTGTGAGGAGAGGAGATAGTAGTGTGCTCGAGAAGCAAGTAGCCTTGTAGAAGTCTTTCGCTTGGTTTTATGAAGAGCAACTTGTATTAGAGTTACGTAGCACCCGACTTCAGTTTAGTTATTGTTTTATACTGGAGTTTTATAATTGCTAAGGTTAATTCTAGAGTTTTATATTTGAGGTATATTAAGTTTTTATTTGTTGGACGAAGTTTTGTCTTTACTTGAAGTTATATCGAATTTTTATTATTAGTTGCCCTTACCAGTTTTGAGGGTGTTACAAGTGGTTTAGATTGGTGGTTAAGAACGGTGGTGGTCGGCGGTTGTTTAGATCGGTAATGGTCCACGGTGGTTCATATCAGTGGTGGTTTAGAATGGTGGTTCAGATCGGTGGTCGTCGACGGTGGTTCATATTGGTGGTGGTCGACAATGGTTGGCGGTGGTTCAGATCGGTGATGTTCATTGGTAGTTCAGATCGATGGTGTTTGGTGGTTGTTCAGATCGGTGGTGGTCCGTGATGGTTCAGATTGGTAGTTCAGATCAGTGGTGTTTGATTGAGGAATTATTTGTTCATCTTGTTATACTTGCACAATCTAGGAATAACACTTGGGAAGAAGACTTTACCAATATCAAGGGTGAATTATTAAGGAATTTTGGGAATTCTTTCGGTTGGTGTTGGTCATTGGAATACAGATTCATAATCGTGTTGAGCTGGAATGAGGTAGTCAATGAGAGGTTGAGGTCAGAAGCGGCCCTTGAGGTGGTACGTGTCACCTAAGGTTAGGAGAAAACCGAGATCTTATGGATAGATGTTGCTCCAGTAGAGTTCGATTTTCACTTTTGTATGAGTGTAATGTATCGAGGTGGATATTGGGTGTGAGAGTCTTCACAAAAATCATTATGACAGCTTTTGTCAAGTGGTTATCTAACATCATTTACGGATGAATTGGGATAGAGACGCATCCTTTGTAACACCCTTAAATTTGGCAAGAGCAACTAATTAAAATTTCGATATAATATCAATGCAAATCAAAGGTTCTTCATACCTCAAATATAAAATTCTACATATAACCTCAAAACAATGGTAAACCCCAACTATTATCAAGGGCTATACCGAAGCCGGGTGCTACGTAAACCCCAAAGCTAGCTGCTCTTCACAAACCAAAGCGAAAACTTGACCAATGATAAACGCATCATGAGCACACTACTAGCACTCCTCTCTTCACAGTATTACTAGGACCAATCCCAACCAGAACCTGATGCACATGCCGACAAATAAAAAGGGCTAGGCTAACGCCTAGTGAGTCCAAGAGTTTTCAACATGAATAAATATTGCGTTAAAAGGAAGGGATGTAGTTTAAATGATAAATTTTCAAAGTGATTTACCTTAAAAATGAAAACGACTCGTTTTCCAATAACATACATTTTTAAGGACGAATGTCCCAATATAAAACTTTCTTTATAAAATGATGCCGCCCAAAACTCACTCAAATGTGAATAGAAACAGACTCCCAATTATAAAACGCGGATAAAACTTTATATCCCGAAACACCCAAAACGCGGGTGGGGCATAATACTCAACGATTAAATGATGGGAACAATCCATATAAACATAAGATGCCATCGGAAACATGGAATTGGAATTCAATACTCACGCGACCATAGAATGGAATGAAATCCAAATATTAAAGCATGTGCAATTAAATATCCAAAATACTGTTGGCCGACAACGGGGGAGACCCGTATCCATTGAGAGTGGAGGAACACAAAAGTATGTCACTCATATAACGTTAGTCGTATGACACTTCACGACATGAAAGCCCAAGTGTCCCTACGAACCCCTGCAAGCTACACCAAAAGAGACAACTGACCTTAGTGAATATTATCATGAATACCACCAAAAGCCCGACAACATCCGAGGACTACAACCATGGCATTACCCCGAATGGCAAAGGTCCCAAACGCCCATTATGAAACGCCTATCATGAAACACCCATCATCATAATAGCACAACCGGACTCAGCCCTCCTAGTGTACACTTGAAAGGTCAAGGTCATAAAACATGGGTCCTGGAGTCCAATCCCGTAATACCCAGTTGACCATCAAATAAAAACTGACTTACGTGCCTATGGATCTAATGCAACACAGTCTAACATTACATGACTACACATGAATGACTAACGCACTCGAACATGTAATTATCATAAATATGCAATAAAATGCATTAAGATGTATATCGAACATGGGCTCTTCAAAGAGCCATTAAAACTGGGACAAATGTCCACGAGACTTTTTTAAGTCAAAACCGAGTTTAAATGCTCAACACCCATTTGACAAACAAATAACGGTTCCCCAAATAATAAGACTTACCTAAACAACGTTTATGCAGACACATACATCAAAGATGTGATTAACCCAAAACTCAACACGAATTGGGACATATCATTTTCCAAAATGGGTTTATACCCTTATGTTCCCAAAATGCCTCATAACACGGAGACGTGCATTTTCCAAATGGTTTATGAAACCAAATATACCAAAAATGCAGATATCATGAATAAGACTTCATTTGTACAAAAATCCCCAAAGATGCATATATCATAAAATATACTTTATTTGTATAAAATCACCAAGAATACATAAATCATACTGTTACTTGCCAAGATATCCAAATCCCAAGTATGTACATTTTATGAGACTAAAACAACACAAGTTGATCAAATGTGAAAACTTATCAAAATACCCAACACATTGACAATTATCAAGTAAAACATATTTTTACTTAAAATTACTCATTTTGGCATGTACATAGTTTTCACAAAGCAACTTGAACTCACCTGGCTAGATTTAAGCTAAATCTAGATTTTACCCGCGTAGAGCTCCCTTGAAGAAACTTGAATCCTCAAGGCCAAAACCTCCGAAACCTAGATTCACAAGATTCCAACCATAAACATAAATATTCAACCGAATAGAATCGTTCCCCAACACTTTACATGAGGATCTCACCTATACCCAAAACCTTAATTTCCAAAGATGAAGAATTAGTGGCCACCTCTCTTCTGTAACCACTAGGTCTTTGGCCTAGTGGCCACCTCTCTTCCGTAAACGCTTCTACCTGGGGTTCTCGTACTAGGGTTCGAATCCGGGGGAAGACAGGATGTCTTTTCCGGTGCAGACTTATAGAGGTAGGGCCTGTAGGGTCCACAAAAGTGGGCCACGGGGCCTTGGGTCCCCGCCAATAAACCTTAAAGATGAAGAATTAGAAGCTTACCTTAACCAATAGCTTGAATCCACCACCAACACACCTCTAGGTTACCAAAACACACCACAAACTCCAAATCTACAAAAAGGAGAACAAGGGTCGATGAAACCCTAGATATCTTGATGAAGAAGATGAAGATGAGAGATTATGGTTCTAACCTCCAAGCTTGCTAGATGAAGAATGATCACTTGATTTTAAAAGAAAGATACTCAAAATGAGTTAGGGTTTGTTTGGGGAGGTTGGAGGGTCATTTAGGAGAGAAATGGGGAGAAGATTTGAGATTTGGGTGAAAATGGAGTTTGAGGGCCAGATTTTCCCGTTTTTGTGCACACAGCGGCTCCGGGCGGGTGGTGGCGCGGGTCCACCCGCGCGCGGAGACCCGCGCGGAGCACTGCTGCCCGAATTTCTTGCCTAGACACTGTTTTGGTCATAACTTCTTCGTTTTAGCTCCGATTTTGCTCCGGAAAGAACCGTTGGTCTCGTAATTGAATCTTTCATCTACAAAGACTATAAAATATAGAATTTATGTCCAAAATCCTATATCTTATTTTTCCCTAAAATACCGATTTCTGTATTAACTTGAAATGATACCTTTCGAAAATCAGGATGTTACAATCCTCCCAACCTTAAAGGAGATTTCGTCCTCGAAATCTGGCACCGATCAAACACCCAACGTCGCCTTCAATGAGATCAATCGGTTCTCTACCCAAAAGGAAAGCCTCCACGATACCTTGTTTCATGTACGAAACCGATTACATCCCATTTAAGGTTGTCACTGTAATTCTCATAACGAACCGTTACAACTCGATTTTAAAGTCCGATATATCTTACCGATGATGGGACGAAAATCGTGATCTATCAACCACTTTCCTATCCTTAAGATCTCGACTGTCTCTCAACCTTAGGTTGCGCATATCAGCTCAGGAATAGTTCCACCAAGAATACTCCAAAGCGAACTTTTTCCTTATATACTTCTAATCGTCCTTTATGGAGTGACATTATATTATTTCTTTGCCTCCAAACACAACCATCTTGCAGAAGGAATCAAACCATCGCTCGCCCATACTCCTTTCAGTTCTGAGTACTCGCAACCATGCCGACCTTACTCGGGTGGTGCAGAAATCCTTTTAAAACTGTTGAGCTGACCATCCATTGTTGTCATAGAATCGCCACTTCCAATTCTGACACATCAAGGTCTCCTCCATGATCGATTTGTACTTAAAGTCTAACTCGACATTCTCATCAAATTTCTCCAATAATCAACACCACTGAAAATCTATCGTCTTTTCCCTGACGAAATTTGTTAGAGCATAATTGTGTTGGATGCAAGATCATAGAAGACTAGAAGTCAAAGATCAAGAAGGTCAAAGCTGAAAGTCAACTCTCATGCAAAGTCAAAGTCATATTCAATAAAGTCAAAGTCAATGTATTTTTTGTTTTTCTTTAAAAGCGTGTAGTTTTGTTTTTGGTGTGAGATATATGTCTAGTTTGTGTTTTTGTTAAAATGTAGCTCATAACAAGAAGATTCGCAGAAAACTGTAGAGAGAGAAAGCTAGAGAGAGAAAGTGTTTGTAATTGAGATTTGTGATTTGAAATCAACAGGTTGAGTTTTAATCTTGTTTCATTTTGTTTGTTTAATTGTTGTTGAATCAATAGGAACTTGAATCAGGGACTATCAAAATTCCTAACACCAGTCCAGTCTGGTCCAATGCATAAAAATATGTTCCCCAAACTGAGACAAGCATCATAACCGAAGATAGTGGTTCACTCCAATCCCACAGTTACATAACTCTCATAATGTATTTGAGCACCAGTTGCCAAATCAGTGAAAACCTCGTTGATTACGGAATTACCAATGATCGATCCCTAATCCCCAGCCTCTAATATCCTCAAGGTTACCACTTAACTTGCAGACATACCAGGTTCCACGAAAGTACACTGAAGCACCCCAACAGTCATTGCCCTCCAAATATAGGGTCGACACTTATCCTCAAAGCAATTATCCGCAACGTGGATGTACCACTAATTATTCGTTCTAGCTTTGCAATTTCGAGTTAAAGTTGACACTTAATCATGACACTAAATTCAAATCTTGCATCTCTAACAAACGAATCACAATATCTTCATTATTCCTGAAGATTTTCCATGAAGACACACCACCGAAACATACCTGATGTCAACCAGTGGCCCATCAATTCAAATCTAACCATATGCAAGCAATCACACAATGTTTTATCCCGAGGATTTACCGAAACAGAAAGATCACCACTTAAATATCTGGGAGAATACACAAATCTACTACTTTAATCATTCGTGCGTGTATTGATTCATAAACTGAAATCTAAAATTCGAAACTGACCACAGATCGGTTAATCCGACACTTCATTTTCCAAGGACTCCCCTAGTCCTGATTATAACTCCTTTCATGGAAGGGGTTCAAATTTATAGCTCTAACGAGTTCAAGGTTTTTCAACTACTATGCCAATTTGAAATTTCATAAAACTTCTAAGTGCAAAAGTTTTAGAAATGCACAAATAAAAATCCACTACCGTTTACTCGGCAGGTGTACAAAGTGGTCTCAAACGCCACACACATAAAACCATTTTGAAAACCGTTTGGTCATTACTCAAACTAATAATGACAATATACAAAGATACTCAATCAAACTTTTCGAATGGGCCACCATGGTCCTAACATGCATCAACTTACTCTATGTATGAAGAAAAATTTTATGTACTAAGACAGTGTGTAACAAGGAGTTTGTACAAAACTCCAAAAAGGGAATTCACGTAATCAAGTTCCAAAAATTTCTTATTTAACGATATAATGACATGAAATAAAATTTCTTAACGTGACTCACATATATCAGATTATTCCCCAAAACTTAGTAAAAGATAGATGCATGTGATTTGGGTCAAACGTAAAAATACTTTAGATCGACTTCAAACTTTAAGTCGCACGAATAAAATGTCTTTGCCCCAAAATAGTGGTTATAGTCATACATACCCAAAAACCATTATAACGTATTTGCGTGCATCCTTAAAAGTGATGTTAACAACCGTAAACGCACAAAACAAACATTGAGTATGACTAACATAGACTCTCCATACATTTACTCACGCCATGGTGTAAATCAATTCGTGCACTAAACAATATACGACAAAATGTTTGCAAAACTCAAAACAGAATTTTCATGCGTGTTATCAAATTCCCAAAGTTTTCTCTCTTTAGCCACAACTCGATGCGAAATAAGATTCCACTACAAAACTTATATGAGACGATGTATTTCACAAAACTAACAAAGTGGTATGTGCATGCACCTTGGTTAAATACAAAATAATTTACGTTGATTTCAAGTTCAAAGCCAAGTCAGCAATATGATTTCATCGTTCTAAAATGTCGACTAATACACTATGATGGAAACTCCAAGTAAAATATGCATGCATACAATATGCAACCAAACCGCCTGCACAAGAACTCAAGGGTAAACAATATAACTCGACGCCATTAAAATCACCACATTAAATCCACAAAATCGCATGGAATAAAATTCTCAATAAAACTCAAAACCAAAATAATGGAAGATAACTCTTCGTCCAAAACTTTAACATATGTGGAGGAGATCCAATGTTAAAGTCACAAACTGCAATTACTTGTCCAAGACCCTAAATAACATCAAAATATGCACATCGCAATATTTACGAAATAACGTTGGACAACAATGAGAATAAAGAAAGTTTCAACAAAGTTTGCAACCTCATGCAACCAAATAATTTTATGCATGTTTAAAATCATGGTTTAAAATCTTGTGTGTGCTAAACACATTTTTTTTTCTTCCAAGACTTTGTAATATAAATCATATGATGCTTTTGGAGACATGAGAAATAATTGATGCAATCCATTTTAGAAATAAATTTCGTGCATGAATTTGATCGGCACTCAACGTTTCGAAGCCACGCTCCGCAATTTCCCAATCGCCCTATCGTCATCCGGATGTTCAAACCTCTTAAGGCAATCATCGAAAATTTCATCGGTCCACCTTACAATTTTTCCTCGAATAAGGTTGATTCCCTAAGTCTATGGTTCTAGACCAACCAATAGCTCCGACCCAAAATGGTCAACTTAATGTATTTATCATGCTTATCCATCACTCCAAATGACAATGCAATAAACATCAACTCTTCTATCGAATACTCGCTTAGAAACTTCTTCACTACCCCAACGGTCATCACACCAAGGCAGTTCAAGCATACACATGTAACATGTAGGTTCACCATAACACTGGCCAGGTGTAATTATGAACGTACCGTACATGATCATCCTTTCTACCCTCGACGAGGTTCCCGTTTCTAGCGACTCTATCGACCTCAAACTATCCTATCTTAAAGTGCCTAATCGTGCAATTTCACTTTCAATCACTTAAAAGTATGCTAGTTTGAGTCTAGACATCCAAAAATCAATACCTAATTCTCTCAAACTTAAGCTCTGATACCAACTTGTAACACCCTTAAATTTGGTAAGAGCAAATAATTAAAATTTCGATATAATATCAATGCAAATCAAAGGTTCTTCATACCTCAAATATAAAATTCTACAATTAACCTCAAAACAATGGTAAACCCCAACTATTATCAAGGGCTATACCGAAGTCGGGTGCTACGTAAACCCTAAAGCTAGATGCTCTTCACAAACCAAAACGGAAACTTCACCAATGATAAACACATCACAAGCACACTACTAACACTCCTCTATTCACAGTATTACTAGGACCAATCCCAACTAGAACCTGATGCACATGCGGACAAATAAAAAGGGTTAGGCTAACGCCTAGTGAGTCCAAGAGTTTTCAACATGAATAAATATTGCGTTAAAAGGAAGGGATGCAACTTAAATGACAATTTTTCAAAGTGATTGTAATACCCGTGTAAGACTCGGTTTAAAATCATATAATTATTTCTTACCCGAATTGAACCATAAATAAAAAAATGGTAACCAAGGTTAGTTAAGGGTTAAAATTGTTATTAACCTAAATTATTTATATATAATATATATATAGATATTATATTATATATATTACATATATATATATATATATATATATATATTAAGTCTTATATATATAAATATATATATATATAGCATATTAGAATGTCAATAAGAGATTGTTGAGAGACTAAAGTTGTCATTTAATCAAACTTTATATAAAATATTAAAGACAAAAAATATATATATATATATATATATATATATATATATATATATA
Organism: Arctium minus; assembly: GCA_954870635.1. Classification (NCBI taxonomy): domain Eukaryota; kingdom Viridiplantae; phylum Streptophyta; class Magnoliopsida; order Asterales; family Asteraceae; genus Arctium; species Arctium minus. The sequence continues at coordinate 102,993,582 of OX941084.1, read as the reverse complement.
TAATCTATATTAAGAGTAAACTACAACATATCGTCCCTGTCATTCAACTTCATCACCGCCATATCTCATTTTCTCTCTCTAAAAAGATTCAAACTTCTCTCTAAAAATTCTCTCGATCCGTCGAGGAAATCAAAGAAACAATTACATATTCGGAATCTACTCGTCGAGCCCTTCCTAGAGGCAATCGAACGGGTTAAAGTTCGTCGTCGGTCTCGATTAATCACGTGTTGTATCTCAATTTGATAAAGGCACGTGTTTCTTTCTTTGTTTGATACTTGGATACGTATTTGTATATACGTGTCTACTATTTGAATATGGTACATCATGCATTACCTATCACAAAAGTGAAATGGTAACTTTTCGTATTGAACTTTTGGAAATCATTGATTTTGAATTATTATATGACTTTATTATTTTGTCAAAGATTAATTGATTTATGATTATATGATACTTCTTTACTTCGAATCATTAATCATTGGTTAACAATTGAATTAAAACCTTTAAGGTTATTGGATTTTTGAAACTTGTTTCCATGAGGTCGCATGTGTTGTAGACCTATGATTTTCGTTTTCGATTTATAGAATACTTGACCATTGGGGGCACCAAGGTCGGGATGCTTCCACGGTGGCTATACAATCGTGGCGTCCTCACTTAGAATGGACACGTATGGGGTCTGGCCAAGTAACGGCTGTCGAGGGAGAATGGATCGATCCTAGTTGCACGAGTCGGGTCGTGAATTATTCACGGCAGGGGTTAGATGGTGAGTGTGCCCACACTGCTACCCCATGGGACTTACGTGGTTTGATCAACCCGTGAGAATGACGTATCTTTGTGATACACACCGGTCTTTGTGACCCTTGTTACATCTTTGTGATGTTTGATTGGTTTTACGGTTTTTACTCTTTTATAAATACATTTTTTTTATCTATTTTAAATGATGAATCAGATAGGCCTTGGTGGTCTACACTTATTGTATATTTGTTTGATATCTACTAATATCAATGTTCTTTGTTTCATTTTTCCGCTTCCATTCATTAGATTATCGTTTATTTTATTATTATTAATTCGTTCACTGGGCAAAGTTGCTCAGGCGTGTGTGTTTTGTTGGCACGGCAGGTACTTAGATGATAGACAGGGGATGGAAATATAAAGAAAAGAAGACAACTATTTTTGGGCTTCCTTTTGAAGATTTTCGGATAATCTGCTTTTTGGTTCTTTTGTTTTTATGTCCATGTAAATATATCTGTAAAACTTAGTTATAGTTGTCTTCATATGATGGCTTGTAATTTCGTGTTTATGTGGTTAGTCGAGCTCTGAATTTTATAAGTCTAAACAGTGGATTTATTTTTGTTTTGATGTCCCCTGAACTGTGACATCGCCCCGTTCTTAACCACGCGGGACAGGGGGTGTTACAGATATGGTATCAGAGCTATAGGTTTATGATCTTGTAGTTCTCTAAGTTGTGATTGTGAGGATTGGGTAGGTTTAGGAATGGGTAGTTCTCGTCTATTTAGGTAATTACTACCTGTTTATAAAGTTAAATATGCTGTCAACTTTGAATTCTAATTGTTCCTGTGTTTCTTATAGAATGCCGCCAAGGAGGGGTAGACCTCGCAAGAATCCACCTCCTGAATCTGGAAGTAGGGCGAATCCTCTACCTGAACATCCAGTAAATCCTGATATTGCTGCTACCGTACAACAAGTTCTATCACAAATGATGTCGGGGTGCATAGCTCAACTCGTTGAGGCATCACGGCAATCTAGTGGAAACCCTCCTCCTCAATCTAATGAACTTACGAATTCCAATACTACATCTGAGAATATCGGTACATGGCTCAGGGAATTCAACAAGCAAAAGCCAAGGATATTTACTTCAGTTTCAAATCCCATTGAAGCAGAGAATTGGATCACTCATCTAGAGAAAAAATTTCAAGTAATGGGCTGTCCTGATCAGATAAAAGTGGAGTTAGCCACCTATAAACTAGAGAATGATGCTCATAATTGGTGGTATGGTTGGTTACAATCAAATCAATTTGAGTTATCTGCAAGTCTGGTCAATTGGGCTTGATTCAAAGAGTTGTTTTATCAACAATATTTCACTGCATCAAACAAAGACGCATATGCTCGTGAATATTCATCTATCCAGCAGGGAGATGATGAATCTATTTCAGACTTTCAGACTCGATTCCTTCGACTAGCCAGATTCGCGGGTGCTACAGCAGGTACTACGACCCAAAAAATTGATAAATTCAAATGGGCGTTGAACGACATATTTAAGGATCAACTTTTGAATCTTCCTTTTTCTTCTGTATCTCAACTGGGTGATGCTGGTAAGAATATTGAAAGATCTCGTCAAGCAGCTTTGGATCGAAAAGCAGATAGTAACAAGAAGCGGGAACGTGATTTTCAATCTGGTCGTGCAGATAGTAAAAGTTTTCATAAATCAAGATTCAATAATGACAAGAATCAATCAAAGTTCAGTTCAGGTAAGTCTCAAGCACCAGGTTTTTCTGCTAGTCATAATCAAGGCTATTCAGTAACGTTTTCTGCAATCAAGTGTAATCGTTGTGAAAAATGGCACCGACCAGGGCCTTGTCTTCGAATGACTGGGGCATGTTATAAATGTGGTAAGCAAGGTCATGAAGACAAAGATTGTAAGTCTGATCAGTCAAGTAAATCTCAAGGAAAACAGAAGCCATCAACAGCTGGAGGTCGTGTATTTGCATTATCCGGTGAAAAGTCCACTGCTGGTATGGTTTCTGGAATTCTTTCTCTTATTAATAGATCTATATATGTGTTATTTGATACTAGTGCTTCACATTCTGTTATGTCTGAGAATTTAGATGAACATCTTAAACAATTTGAATCACCAACAAAGTCTCCTATACTCATCACGACTCCGGTAAGTGGTTCAGTGTGTGTTGTGACTGAATTCAAAAATTGTCCTTTAACTATCGGCGACCATGTTCGAGAAGTTACGTTACTCCCGATGAAAATGAAGCATTTCGATGTTATCCTTGGAATGGATTGGTTGTCTAAGCATCAGGCAACGATCGATTGTAATTCAAAGAAGATTTTCTTTGGTGATAAAGATCATCCTGAATTCATATATCAAGGGATAGAATCGGAGGCAGGAACTACAGCTGTATCATCTTTAAAAGCCAATTTGTTTATTTTGCAAGGTTGTGAAGGTTATCTCGCATCGTTGCAAGATCCAGACGAGGTACCTTCTAAACTTGAAAATATCCCTGTAGTTAATGAGTTCCTTGATGTATTCCCTGATGAACTTCCCGGAGTTCCGCCGGAAAGAGAAGTTGAATTTACTATAGAACATGTCCCGGGAACTAGTCTTATTTCAAAAGCTCCTTACCGAATGGCTCCGACTGAAATGAAGGAACTAAAGGATCAAGTTCAGGAATTGATGGATAAGGGATATATCCGACCCAGTGTTTCACCTTGGGGAGCACCGGTCCTATTCGTTAAGAAAAAGGACGACTCGATGCGATTATGTTTTGATTATCGTGAACTTAATCGAGTAATGGTACGGAATAAATATCCCCTGCCCCGTATAGACGATTTGTTTGATCAACTTCAAGGGGACACATACTTTTCCAAGATCGATCTGAGATCTGGATATCACCAGCTTCGAGTAAGAGAGCAAGATATTCCAAGGACTGCATTCCGAACGCGTTATGGTCATTATGAATTTGTAGTTATGCCGTTCGGACTGACTAATGCTCCTGCAGTCTTTATGGATCTCATGAACCGTGTCTTTAAAAATTATCTCGACGAGTTCGTGATCGTTTTCATTGATGATATTTTGATTTATTCTAAAACGAAAGAAGATCACGAAACTCATCTTCGAAAGGCACTGGAAACACTTCGAGAAAAGAAACTTTACGCTAAATTTTTGAAGTGTGAATTCTGGTTACAACAAGTTAGTTTTCTGGGCTACATTATATCGGCGGAAGGTATTAAAGTTGATCCTGCTAAAGTTGAACCTGTTGCTAAATGGCCAAGGCCAACTAATATTTCCGAAGTTCGTAGTTTCTTGGGACTTGCAGGATATTACAGGCGATTTGTTGAAAATTTCTCTAGAATTGCATTGTCGTTGACAAAACTCCTTCGAAAGGGAGTTAAATTTGATTGGGGTCCAAAACAAGACCAGAGTTTTGCAGAACTGAAACAGAGGTTGATTTCAGCTCCAGTTTTGGTATTGCCGTCAGGATCAGGTGGTTTTCAGATTTATAGTGATGCTTCTCAAACTGGACTCGGATGTGTTTTGATGCAGAACGGTAAAGTTATTGCATATGCCTCGCGTCAACTCAAACCTTATGAGGTGAACTATCCGACTCACGATTTAGAGCTGGCTGCGGTTCTTTTTGCTATAAAAATCTGTCGTCATTATTTGTATGGTGAAACCTGTGATATTTTTACTGATCATAAGAGTCTAAAATACATCTTCACCCAAAAAGAGTTGAATATGCGTCAGCGACGATGGCTTGAACTCCTAAAAGATTACGACGTTCGTATTCAATACCATCTGGGTAAAGCTAACGTGGTTGCCGATGCCTTGAGTCGCAAACATTCTAGTACTATATCGAGTTTGATTGCTCAGCTTCAATTGGTATTCGAATTGGAAAAATTGGGTATTGAGTTAGTATCTCGTACTGGGGTCGGATCTGTAGCCAGTTTGAAGATTGAATCGACATTGATTTCAAGAATCAAAGAAGCACAACAACATGCTGGTGAGATTTGGGCTATCCTTGAAAAATCAAAAGATGATCCAAAATCAGATTTTCAGGTAGATGATATGGGTACCATCTGGTATCGAAACCGAATCTGTGTACCTGACGATCCTGAAGTCAAGAAAGTTGTGCTAAATGAAGCACATAATTCATTATTCTCAATTCATCCGGGATCTACCAAGATGTATCGTGACTTAAAGCAATACTTTTGGTGGAACGGTATGAAACATGATATAGCTGAGTATGTTGCTAAATGTTTGACTTGCCAGAAAGTGAAAATCGAACATCAACGAGCCAGCGGTCTGTTACAACCCTTAGAGATTCCAGTATGGAAATGGGAGCACATCTCAATGGACTTTATGACAGGATTACTAAGAACTGTACGTAAGCATAATGCTATCTGGGTGATTGTTGACAGATTAATGAAGTCGGCACATTTTCTGGCTATACGAGAGACCTTTTCAGTTGACAAGTTAGCTGAATTGTTTGAAAGAGAGATTGTTCGACTACATGCCACTCTAATTTCAATTACTTCTGACAGAGATCCCAGATATACCTCTAGGTTCTGGAAGAGTCTCCACCAAGCCTGGGGTACAAAGTTAACCATGAGTTCGTCTTATCATCCTCAAATTGATGGTCAAACTGAACGAACAATCCAAACTCTTGAAGATACGCTTCGAGATTGTGTTCTTGAGTGGTCTGGTAGCTGGGATGAGTATCTTTGTTTAATTGAATTTGCCTACAACAATAGTTTCCAATCCAGTATCGATATGGCTCCGTTTGAGGCTCTTTACGGATGCAAATGTCGAACTTCTTTGTGTTGGAATGAAGTAGGAGAGAAAGCTACCGAAGGCCCTGATCTTGTTCGAATAACCACGGAAAAATTTGAAGTGGCTAGGCAGAAAATGAAAGAAGCTCAATCACGACAAAAGAGTTATGCGGATAAGCATAGACGGTCAATAGAATTTCAGCCCGGTGAGCATGTTTTTGTGAAAATTTCTCCTTTTCGAGGTGTTCGAAGGTTCGGATTCAAGGGTAAACTGAGTCCTCGATATATTGGACCTTTTGAGATATTAGAGAGAGTTGGCGAGGTGGCGTATCTCTTGGCATTACCTCCGCAACTTTCACACATTCACGATGTTTTCCATGTATCGTCGCTCCGTGGATATCGTTATCATCCTTTGCATGTGATTGACTATCCTCTAGAACGAATTGAGCCAGATCTCTCTTATGTTGAAGACCCGAAAGCGATCATAGATCGAGAAGAGAGGCGATTGCGGCGCAGAACCGTCCCTTTTGTGAAAGTATTGTGGAAAAATCATACAGATCGGGAAGCGACATGGGAAACAGAAGATTCGATAAGGAAGCAATATCCACATCTATTTTAAGGTATGAAATATATATATATATATATATATATATATATATATATATATCCCTAATTGGTTTCGGGGACGAACCCTTCTTTTTAGAGGGGGAGAAATATAATACCCATGTAAGACTCGGTTTAAAATCATATAATTATTTTTACCCGAATTGAACCGTAAATAAAAAAATGGTAACCAAGGTTAGTTAAGGGTTAAAATTGTTATTAACCTAAATTCTTTATATAATATATATATATATATATTATATTACATATATATATATTAAGTCTTATATATATAAATATATATATATATATAGCATATTAAAATGTCAATAAGAGATTGTTGAGAGACTAAAGTTGTCATTTAATCAAACTTTATATAAAATATTGTGAATACTAATTTCCCAATCTATCAAGCAATTCTCATAAAAGATATGACAATATTCAAGAACTAGAGAGAGAAAATGTAGAGAGAGAAAGTAGATCTTGAATTCACATCACACGTCTCTCAAAACTGAAATATTACAATGAAAGTAAGTCAACATGTCTTGAACAAGAAACTGAATTCTTGAAACACCTTTGAAACTTTGAACATTGAAACATCTTTGGAAAAACTTTGGAACTTTGAGGGATCTTTGACAAATTGTATCTTCATCTCTTGTGATCTCTGGACTGTCTTCAGAGAAACAAACTTTCACAAATCATCTTGATTTATCTTTGAACAATCTTTCTTCAGAATCTTTTGACTTTAAATTAGCGAAAGCATTTTGAATTGACTTTTGAACTCTCAGAATTTCTTTACAAGTCTTTTCACTTTGACAACTCTTCAAGACTTTGAAATTGAATCTTTGTAAATGTCTCCCCCTTTTTGATGATTGTGAGCATCATGATCATCAAAACATCTTCAATTTCGACACAGTCTTTGATCACCCCCTTTGTATTCAAATAACAATCTCCCCTTTCAATGATAATTTGACAGTCACCGCTCTTTGATCTGAATAACTGAATCATGAACTGTATATACCCGAATCTTTTCAAATTCAGATATAATGAACTTGGTAACCCTGATTCAACAAATGAAACAGTTAGAAATGCCTGTCAGTAACACAAAGTTACTGTGTACAACAAATGTACAATTTAGGAGCTGGTTTGATGATGACTCCCAAGGACTTCCATTCAATCATTGAAAAACACAAGGTTTATCTATGAATGTTCTGACAGAAAAACAAATTTTCTGTGTGCTCATGCTTGTGTATGAAAGAATTTAGCACAATGATTGTGTTTCATAAGGCTCAAATTGTGTAAACTGTTGAGACAGCAACATGTATTACACGGACTCAATGTGCATGAAAGAGGTGCGAAGGTGGGACAACTTTCCTTCTTTTTCAATATCTAAATCTTCCGAGTGAAGATTAGATAGCATATATGCTGCATCCCCAAAGAAAATGAAACATTTCTTTGTTAAGAAAGAAATGAGTGGCTGGTGGGGTTAATGCAAGAGTTGGCATGGGCTCACTGCCTGTTTCAATGATGGTCACCAAAGAATGTGAACCAATCAGTAGATGTGGCTGCCCGGCTCAGAAAGTGGTTGGTGCAGAGTTCTGATATTCTTTTAACTCTATTCTCACACCCTCTTTCTTTTTAACATTAAAAGCTCACTTCTAACCAAACTCTCTTTTCCATTTTTTTTCGCTCCACACACTGAGAAAAACTTAACCGAATGAGTTATCTCCACCACTCTTTGATTTTGACCCCTCACCCCTCAATCACTCAAGGATAACTTCCTGGGTAGGAAACACTGGTTATCATGAATCCATGGAAGTTCTGTTTAAGCTCACACACGAATCCCATGTAAGTCCTATAAAGAATGATTGCTCAACAGTTTAACTGAACAGTTAAGCACAAAGATTTATGATAACATTGTCAAAATGTATTCTCATGAGATTTGAGCAATTGAACTTTGAAGATCTCTCAAAACAAAGATATTGAATGAAAGAAATGAAATCAAGAGAATTGTTTTGAGAATCTGACAATGTATCAATTAGATCAAATGAAATGGTTAGGGTATCAAAGAACTGGATATTTTGTTTATATGAACGAATATAAATAATATATCAACGAAAGCACAAATATGAAAAAGATGAATGATGCTCAACAACTTTGAAAGCAAACGAGGGTATTACCATCAAAAAATATGTTCGTTATGAGACATGGTAATAACAAATCAAATGAAATACTGAATCGATGTGTGTGAATACTTTACAGTATATGGAAAAGACAATACACGAGTATTGATCTTTGGAAACACACGGTCAATTAAACATTAAAGCTCAAAATTGAAAAACATTTAAAAGCTCACTTCTGAATTCATGAAATCTTTTGAGAATAGAGAAGTGGTTTGAACATTTAAGAAACTGTTTTTCATGCTTGAAAGTTGTTCTTCTTTCAAACAATCAGAGATCTAGGATTAGAAGATACTTACTTTTAAGCTCCCCCTCAAATCATGATATAATGATTTAGGTCTATTAAGCTCCCCCTGGATATTAGCAGAATATCCTTCTGTGATCATTGAAAAACGGGTCCTGATCTGTTATTTGATCAGTATCCATCACCGTTACTCCCCCTATAAATTATGCAACAGTAGATTTATCAATGAAAACAAGATAGAGATCCACAATTCCTTCTAGAATGTAGTCTGTCATATCAGTAAGATTTATCAGTGAAAAAGTACAGGATAGAGATCTACAATTCCTTCGTGAATGTAGTCTGTCATATCTCGCTAATGCATATTTCAGAAAAGAAAGTACTCCCCCTTGATGGTTGATTTCCTCATTTGAGTATTGGAGTACTATCCTCATATCATGACAGGAGTAAAGGTCTTTAATCGTTGAGGTACGGGTCCTAAGCTGATGTGCTTAGAAGCCATAATCTTGACATTGAGATGCGGGTCTTGAACTGTGTTATTCAAGAGCCATTGTTCTCTTACTCCCCCTTGACTTGAGGTGCCTGCAACACATAATCAGTTTTCGGCTTTGGTACCCACTGGTATTTGGGTCCATGAATGTTAGTTGCAGTTCTTGTGGGGTAAATAGAGTAAGCACCATACCAGTAATTGACAAAGTTTTTACTTACAAAGTCATGTGCTCCACAGTAAGAACATCATATTTTCTTCTGAGCAATCCTGATAAGATGATTAGTAGAATAAAGAGTATCGGAATTACCAAAAGATTTACCTTTATGCTCACTGTTCTTTTTGGCATTGGTTGTGGATGCAGATGCTTTGTTTTTGTTCTTCTCTTCATCTGAAGAACCCTTCTCTCTCCAGACCATCTGATTTTTCCTAGAATTCTTTCCAAGAGATTTTACATAGAAGCTCGCTGAACCATCAACAAATTTGTCATAGAACAGATTAGATGGTCTGATCTGATTTGATTTGACAGTTTGAGATTTGACACTTTTCTTTTTCAAAACATTTTTCTCATTAATAGAACTTGAAGCTGTTTTGAAAGAACAGACTGATTCTGTTGAATTTTCAGTAGGTGATTGAACAATCACATCAACTCTAATATTTTCTGACATTTCTATGTTTGCAGCTTCTAAGTCTTTTATCTGTTTGGTCAAAATGTTTCTTTCATTTGAAAGTGTGTCAAATTTCTGTTTCAAATCAGATTTGGCCTTCTGTTCTTTTTGGACATCTGAAGATAGAACAATTATTTTGGATTTGAGCTTAGATATTTCAGATTCAAAATGTGAACGTTCTTGTTCAAAATCTTTTTGTAAGTTCTTGGTTTTGTCAGTAATTTCATTAAAAATCCCAACATATCTCTTTTCAGATTTCTTCTTTTCAATCTCCAAAGACATTTTCATTTCTTGAAAAGCTTTTCTTTCTTTATCAAGTAAGTCTTGTAAAATAGAGATCTGGTCGGGAAGTTCAGTTGATTTATCCTCAAGAACTTTTCTTTCCTTTGCAAACGTGTCTCTTTCGTTAATAAGAATCTTCTCAAACTCAGACACTTGCTTGGAAAGTTTTCTGCATCTATGCTCCAAATCCTTTTTCTCTTGAAGAGTTTTCTTGGAATTTTCAGACATCTGTTGAAAAGAAGATGTCTCCAGTTTTGTTTTAGCTTTATCTGCTTTGATGCTTTTAATCAGATCAACATTCTCTAACAACAATGCAGATATCCTCTTTTGAAGATCAGCATTTGAACTTTCCAAGACAGATATATTCTCTTTGAAAGCCTTCAACTTGTTTTGAAGCTCAACTGATTCTGCTTGTAGCTCAGGTGATTTCTGTTCAGTTGTCTTCAATTGGATTTGAAGATTTATAATCTCTCTCTCTTTATCTTTTATCTCTTTCTCCTTTTCATAGATGATACCTGAAAAATTATAGATAGTATTAGTACACTTTATACATTCAGGAGTTTTAACACAGTTGAACAATTGAAGTTGCAACTCCTGAATCCTTTTGAGATATTATGAATTCTTAATTTGCAGAGTATTTCATTCAGCTTCTATAACAGATATCTCAGACTTGTACAAAATTGACATCTTGAATGAGAAATCAGCTTGATAAAAAAATGATCGTTCCCAAATAATTCAGAATTTTTTTTACTGTAAGTCAAAATCAGATCACAACAAAATAAACTCAGAAAAATTCAATTTCTGAAACTCTCAGATCAATGAAACTTGCACTTGAAATTAAATCAAAACCCACTAAAAATATGAAATCCAAACACAATTGAATACTATGGATGATGCAAAGTTGGCTTTTGCGTGAGAAGGCTATAGCGCAAACTGCATGTTTGCGTGAGATGCCCTTGGCGCAAAGTTAGGCTTTGTGTGAGTAGCTTTTGGCGCAAAGTCTGATCACAACACCGCCCCACTTTGAATATTTTGGCTCATCTAATTAAATTGCATCCACCGAATTGACTGTCAAATTCACTTACACATCAACAATCATTAATTGATTCCAATTTAATGTCCACCGCCCCACTAAGTAAAGTTTATCCAATCACAATCAATGAACTTGCAACCAAATGAAATGGAATATCACTGTCCCACGATTGAGTATCATCCAATCGTATTCCATCACCGATTGAAATTCACAGCTTCAAATCACAGCTTCAAATTGATTGAAATTGAATCGACCCACTTGAAACCTCCATTAATGGCATAAGGCTACAACAAGCAAAACCTTTAAATCGAAAGTTGACAAGATTTATCTCAGCACACTGACAAAGATAGCAATTCTGGATCATGAAAAGAAACGAACATTTGTCATTAGTAAAGATGGACTTCCTGATGCTGTGGTGTGGAATCCATGGGATATGAAGGCAAAAATCATCGTCGATCTTGGAGATGATGAGTACAAACACATGCTTTGTGTGGAGGCAGCAGCAATTGAAAAAACCATTACATTGAAGCCTAATGAAGAATGAAAGTGAGGTAAGAACTTTCAGCTGTTCCTTCGAGCTATTGCAGCGGGCAACTCGACCCTAATAAGGTTCTCCAGAGCAGTTGAAGAAACATAGGCTGATCAATATCATGTACAGGTGTGTTCTGTGATTTTATGCACACAACTCTTGGGTTTGCGTGAGAGATTAGAGACGCAAAGCATAGGATTTGCGTGAGCAGATAGAAGAGCAAACCTGAGGTTTGCGTGAGACACTCATGGCGCAAACCTGTTGTTTGCGTGAGACATTCATGGCGCAAACCTGCTGGAATCTGGAAGCATCATCGATTTGCAGCCTCCATTGAATTTCTACACAAAATCAACTTGTCGGTTAAATGAAATAGAAATTCACCGACCTATGATACACTTGCAACCAATCACAATTTAATGCTTTAATGAATTCCATCGCCGGCCACAAAGATGTTCATCCACTCAATATCAATTTGAACCTTGAATTCAATACTCCACCGTCCCACTATATGCAATCTTCCAATTGATTTCACTTTGAATTTCCAAAATTAAAACAATTGTTATTCGATTGCAGAATATTGGCGAAGAGAAATAAAAGATGAACTGGTGCAAAATCAGTTTACACGAATCTAAAATTGAAATTCATATGGCCACACTTCAAACCTGCAAATTGAAACTCAAAAACATATCAGTACAATCGAAAAACAAGACTAAACATAAGACTACAATCAATTTCAGATCAAAAACCACAAATCACAAAAATTGATTAAGAACAGTGTTTTAACAAAAAATTTCAAGAAACCAAAATTTCAGAAATCGACATCAATTTAGTTCGAATTTTGAGATGTAATCAATACAAGAAACAATTCAAAACACAAATCTAATCCAATAGTTCCATTTTCTTGCATCAAAATTGATTTTTTTTAAAAAATTCAGATGAACAGTAAAATACGTGTTCTTGAGAATTTTTCAGAAAATCAACCTTTTTGATCCAAAAATTCAGAAAATTGATCTAACTTTTTGTAAAATACTTTCTGAAAATCGTTTGGTACGGCTCTGATACCAATTGTGAATAATAATTTCCAAATCTATCAAGCAATTCTCATAAAAGATATGACAATATTCAATAACTAGAGAGAGAAAATGTAGAGAGATAAAGTAGATCTTGAATTCACATCACACGTCTCTCAAAACTGAAATATTACAATGAAAGTGCTTACCAAATTCTAAGGAACAAAACCTATTTATACTACCAAACTATTACATGACTAAGAGGCTAAGGAAACTTAAACAAGACTAACTTTGACTTTTACAACGTTGACTTTGACAAAGACTATGACAAAGTTGACTTTACCACTTTGACTTTTCTTATTAAATCTTGGATACAATATTTAGACTTAACAAATATTAAAGACAAAAAAAAAAAATATATATATATATATATATATATAATCTATATTAAGAGTAAACTACAACATATCGTCCCTGTCATTCAACTTCATCACCGCCATATCTCATTTTCTCTCTCTAAAAAGATTCAAACTTCTCTCTAAAAATTCTCTCGATTCGTCGAGGAAATCAAAGAAACAATTACATATTCGGAATCTACTCGTCGAGCCCTTCCTAGAGGCAATCGAACGGGTTAAAGTTCGTCATCGGTCTCGATTAATCACGTGTTGTATCTCAATTCGATAAAGGTACGGGTTTCTTTCTTTGTTTGATACTTGGATACGTATTTGTATATACGTGTCTACTCTTTGAATATGGTACACCATGCATACCTATCACAAAAGTGAAATGGTAACTTTCCGTATTGAACTTTTGGAAATCATTGATTTTGAATTATTATATGACTTTATTATTTTGTCAAAGATTAATTGATTTATGATTATATGATACTTCTTTACTTCGAATCATTAATCATTGGTTAACAATTGAATTAAAACCTTTAAGGTTATTGGATTTTTGAAACTTGTTTCCATGAGGTCGCATGTGTTGTAGACCTATGATTTTCGTTTTCGATTTATAGAATACTTGACCATTGGGGGCACCAAGGTCGGGATGCTTCCACGGTGGCTATACAATCGTGGAGTCCTCACTTAGAATGGACATGTATGGGGTCTGGCCAAGTAACGGCTATCGAGGGCGAATGGATCGATCCTAGTTGCACGAGTCGGGTCGTGAATTATTTACGACAGGGGTTAGATGGTGAGTGTGCCCACACTGCTACCCCATGGGACTTACGTGGTTTGATCAACTTGTGAGAATGACGTATCTTTGTGATACACACCGGTCTTTGTGACCCTTGTTACATCTTTGTGATGTTTGATTGGTTTTACGGTTTTTACTCTTTTATAAATACATTTTTTTTATCTATTTTAAATGATGAATCAGATAGGCCTTGGTGGTCTACACTTATTGTATATTTGTTTGATATCTACTAATATCAATGTTCTTTGTTTCATTTTTCGCTTCCATTCGTTAGATTATCGTTTCTTTTATTATTATTATTAATTCGTTCACTGGGCAAAGTTGCTCAGGCGTGTGTGTTTTGTTGGCACGGCAGGTACTTAGATGATAGACAAGGGATGGAAATATAAAGAAAAGAAGACAACTATTTTTGGGCTTCCTTTTGAAGATTTTCGGATAATCTGCTTTTTGGTTCTTTTGTTTTTATGTCCATGTAAATATATCTGTAAAACTTAGTTATAGTTGTCTTCATATGATGGCTTGTAATTTCGTGTTTATGTGGTTAGTCGAGCTCTGAATTTTATAAGTCTAAACAGTGGATTTATTTTTGTTTTGATGTCCCCTGAACTGTGACATCGCCCCGTTCTTAACCACGCGGGACAGGGGGTGTTACAGTGATTTACCTTAAATATGAAAACGACTCGTTTTCCAATAACATACATTTTTAAGGACGAATGTCCCAATACAAAACTTTCTTTATAAAATGATGCCGCCCAAAACTCACTCAAACGTGAATAGAAACGGACTCCCAATTATAAAACGCGGATAAAACTTTATATCCCGAAACACCCAAAACGTGGGTGGGGCAACTCTTAAATGATGGGAACAATCCATATAAACATAAGATGCCATCAGAAACATGGAATTGAAATTCAATACTCACGCGACCATAGAATGGAATGAAATCCAAATATTAAAACATGGGCAATTAAATATCCAAAATACTGCTGGCCGACAACGGGGGAGACCCGTATCCATTGAGAGTGGGGGAACACAAAAGTATGCCACTCATACAACGTTAGTCATATGACATTTCACGACATGAAAGCCCAAGTGTCCCTACGACCCCCTGCAAGTTACACCAAAATAGACAGCTGACCTTAGTGAATATTATCATGAATACCACCAAAGGCCCAACAACATCCGAGGACTACAACTATGGCATTACCCTGAATGGCGGAGTTCCCAAACGCCCATCATCATAATAGCACAACCGGACTCAACCCTCCTAGTGTACACTTAAAAGGTGAAGGTCATAAAACATGGGTCCTAGAGTCAAACCCCGTAATACCCAGTTGACCATCAAATAAAGACTGACTTACGTGCCTATGGATCCAATGTAACAAAGTCTAACATTACATGACTACACATGAATGACCAAAGCACTCAAGCATGTAATTATCATAAATATGAAATAAAATGCATTAAGATGTATATCGAACATGGGCTCTTCAAAGAGACATTAAAACTGGGACAAATGTCCACGAGACTCTTTTAAGTCAAAACCGAGTTTAAATGCTCAACACCCATTTGACAAACAAATAACGGTTCCCCAAATAATAAGACGTACCTAAACAACGTTTATGCAGACACATACATCAAAGATGTGATTAACCCAAAACTCAACACGGATTGGGACATATCATTTTCCAAAATGGGTTTATACCCTTATGTTCCCAAAATGCCTCATAACACGGAGACGTGCATTTTCCAAATGGTTTATGAAACCAAATATACCAAAAATGCAGATATCATGAATTAGACTTCATTTGTACAAAAATCCCAAGGATGCATATATCATAAAATAGACTTTATTTGTACAAAATCACCAAGAATACATAGATCATACTATTACTTGCCAAGATATCCAAATCCCAAGTATGGACATTTTATGAGACTAAAACAACACAAATTGATCAAATGTGAAAACTTATCAAAATACCCAACACATTGACAATTATCAAGTAATACATATTTTTACTTAAAATTACTCATTTTGGCATGTACATAGTTTTCACAAATCAACTTGAACTCACCTTGCTAGATTTAAGCTAAATCTAGATTTTACCCGCGTAGAGCTCCCTTGAAGAAACTTGAATCCTCAAAGCCAAAACCTCCGAAACCTAGATTCACAAGATTCCAACCATAAACATAGATATTCAACCTAATAGAATCGTTCCCCAACACTTTACATGAGGATCTCACCTATACCCAAAACCCTAATTTCCAAAGATGAAGAATTAGAAGCTTACCTTAACCAATAGCTTGAATCCACCACCAACACACCTCTAGGTTACCAAAATATATCACAAACTTCAAATCTAAAAAGGGAGAACAAGGGTGGTTGAAACCCTAGATATCTTGATGAAGAAGATGAAGATGAGAGATTATGGCTCTAACCTCCAAGCTTGCTAGATGAAGAAGGACCACTTGATTTTAAGAGAAAGACACTCAAAATGAGTTAGGGTTTGTTTGGGGAGGTTAGAAGGTCGAGTTGGGAGATAAATGGGGAGAAGATTTGAGATTTGGGTGAAAATGGGGTTTGGGGGCTGAATTTTCCCCTTTTTGTGCACACAGCGGCTCTGCGTGGGTGGTGGCGTGGGTCCACCCGCGCAGAGCACTGTCGCCCGAATTTCTTGCCTGAACACTGTTTTGGTCATAACTTCTTCGTTTTAGCTCCGATTTTGCTCTGGAAAGAACCGTTGGACTCGTAATTGAATCCTTCATCTACCAAGACTATAAAATCTAGGATTTAAGTCCAAAATCCTATATCTTATTTTTCCCTAAAATACCGATTTCTGTATTAACTTGAAATGATACCTTTCGAAAATCGGGATGTTACATCCTTGGGGGAAATAATTGTCCGTTATGTGAAAATGATGTTATTTGAGGCTTATATCGTTAGAATGTTACCCTTTTGGGAGGAGTAGATGACAAGTCAATTATCGGACTGGTGTTCAGTATTGTGTAGTATTAAAATTTTTATGTATGAACTGGATTTCGAGGATGAAATATCTTTTAAGGTTGGGAGGATTGTAACACCTTGATTTTATCTCAATTGAGGAAAAATGGTGAACTGGATGAATCGGTAAAGGAAGAACCAAGTATGGAGGATGGCTATAGGGCCATGTGGTTGTGACACTTGTCACAATAGCACCAATGGTAATAGGAGTATGGTCGTCTCGGCTATACTGACATGTGGTTGTGACATCTGTTGCAATAGAACCAATGGTACTGAAAGTGTGGTAGTCCCGACTACAACGCCATGCAGTTGTGACATATGTCACAATAGCACCGACGTTACCGAGTGTTCGGTCGTCTCAGCGAATGTGCCATGAAATTATGACAATGGCATAATTAATGGCATAATAGCATCAAATGTTCCGAAAGAACGGTCGAGGAATGACCGGGAGAACGGTCGAGGAACGACCGGGAAAAGGATCGGGGAAGCGGTCGAAAAAGCGGTCGAGAAAACGGTCGAAGAACGACCAAAAAACTCTCGGTACGGGCCTGGCTATAGTGCCCGGCGACTGTGCCAGTGGAACTATAGCATGTCAAGGTCGCTAAGGGGGTAAAATGACTTTCGGTACATTTCGGGCGACCCTGCCATGCGATTGTGACATGGCACAGTCGCATGTCACAATCGCGCCAGACCTGCAGTGCATAAAATCGGGTGTTTCTTCATTTGGTCATAACTTTCTCATTTCAACTCCGTTTTTGGCGATTCAAGTTGCTATGGTTTCATTTTTGAGAGATTTTCAAGGTTAAATTGTTAGTTTTGGTAATATCCAAGAATAATTGGTGGTGGATTGGAAGCAAAGGTTTAAGAGTTCATCATCATCACCTCCATCTTCAAGAAATTTGGGGTTTTCTAGGTTTTCATCAAAACCTAAGTGATAAGTGCATCCTTCCCATTTATCAAACTTATTATAAGATATAAATGCTCTCTTGATGATTTCCTAGTGTTTAGTTTCTCAAATTTTGGGTTTGATGATTTTGGAGAAATTAGGTCAAAATTAGGGTTTTGGCCAAATTAGGGATTTTGATGTAAAATGTTTGGGGAGCGATTCTAAATGGTTGAATGAGTATATTTATGGTTGGAAACTTGTGAATCTAGGTTTTTGGAAGGATTTGCTTGTGGATTCAAGTTTCTTCAAGAAAGCTCAAAGTGGGGTAAAATCTAGATTTAACCTAAATCTAGCAAGGTGAGTTTAAGTTGATTTGTGAAAACGTTGTACATGCCAAAATGTTCATTTTAAATTATTTATGTGTTTATCATGAAATTATTACTTGTTGAGTTATTTGGTGGGTTTTGATCATTTGAGGTGTTTGGCTTTAAAAATATTGTAAAAGCTCCCCCACATTTGGGATTTTTGGGTATCTTGGAAAATAAGTAATTTTAAAGTGTTTTGATGATTTACTGCATAAATGGAAATTATTTGGTAAAAAGACACTTTTAGTGTTTGTTTGGGTAAAAGGTTTGATTTCGTGTTATGGGACGTTTTAAAAGGATAAAGAGTATAAATTCATTTGGAAAACTATCTGTCCCAATCTAAACTATATTGAAGTCTATTCAAGTATTTTAGAGCATGTGTTTGCATGATGTGGGTCGAGTGCGTTTATCCTTTGGGGATCGTTAATCGTTGGTAAAAAAGGATTTTGTGCGCTTTAGCTCGGTGTCAACTTAAAAGAGTCTCGGGGACGATTGTCCGGTTGTAATGGATTAATGTAGAGCCCGGTTACGAATTACATACTAATGCATCGTGTTGCATAATGATGTTAATTGCATGCTAGAGTGCGTTGTCATTCCTGTGTAGTCATGTAATGTTAGACTGTGTTGCATTGGATCCATAGTAAGTCAGTCTGTTTTGGATGGTCATTTGGGTATTTCGGGGTTGGACTCCAACACCCATGTTTTACGACCGGAAACTTTACAAGTAGGCACTAGGACCTCCGCCGCTTGAAGTAATGCCTGGGAGGTAGTCTTTAAGTGTGTCGGGCCTTCGGGGTGGAGTTCTTTGTAATGTTCACCAAGGTCAACTGTCTCTTAAGGTGAAACTTGTCAAGAAGTCGTAGGGACACTTGGGCGTTTTATTTCGTGAGGTGTCATGCGATTAACGTTGCATGGGTGACATACTTTTGTGTTCCTCCACCCTCAACGGATACGGGTCTCCCCCGTCGTCGGCCAACAATACTTTAACTGTTAGCGCCTTATTTATTTATCGTTGGATTTGTGTGGACTACTGTACATGATGACCTTAATATTGGGTTCTCCCCCGTATATTAATATTTGAACGAAATATGTCTTTCCCATGTTTTGATGATTGGATTCTTTCCATTTTATTGGTCGAGTGAGTATTGGGCCTAGTGTCCATGTTTTCGGTAACGTATGGTATATGTAGTTTTTAACCATAAATTATGGGTTGAGTATTCTGCCTCATCCACGTTTTGGGTGTTTCAGAATATAGGGTTTTATTCACGTTTTTCATAAATTGGAATTCGATTTCTATTCATGTTTGAGTGAGTTTTGGGTTGCATCATTTTATAAAGAATGCTTTGTGGTGAGGTGTCCATCTTTGAAAATGCATGATATTGGAAACAAGTCATTTCATACTTAAAGTAAATTATTTGAAAGATCATGATTATAAGTGTAGTTCATTCCTTTTAAAGATATATTTATTCATGTAAAAACTCTTGAACTCACCAGGCGTTAGCCTAACCTTTTTATTTATCGGCATGTAGGTTCCGGTTGGGAATAGTTCTAGTATCAGTGAAGAGAGGGAGTGCTATTTGTACGCCCGAGGAGTAAATAGCTTGATGAAGTCTTCCGCATTAGGTTAAGGAGAGAAACTTGTATTTGTGTTAAGTAACACCGACTTCAATTTAGTCTGTATATATTATTGGAGTTTTATAATTGTCAAGGTTAATTATAGAATTCTTATTTGAGGCATATAGATTTTTGGATCATAAGAGGAAGTTTTATCCCTTAAGTGATGTTATATTTAAAATTTTAATTAGTTGCTCTTACCAAATTCGAGGGTGTTACAATCTAGGACTTCTTTCGCATGATCTTCTAAAGGTTGATCCTTGGCTTTAGATGAAGGATCAGAGGACTCGATAACTTCAACATCAAATTTGGTTAGAGACATGGGTACCATGGGAATGTTTGTTAGAAGATTGGACTTTGTAGGATCACCAAATGAAATTTTCTTCTTGGAGTGGCTCTAGGTGGCCGTTGGTGCTTAAACACTCCGATAGTGGATGGCCAGGATACAATAAGATTAGCAACAGGCTTTGTGAGGAAACTTTCTTTGAGTGAATCAAAACTTATGGCTTCTCGAGTAGTGCTTGATGGTTTCCTGACAGAGAGAGGATCAACATCAACAACAAATGAACCAACAATTGTGGCTAACCCAGATCCAGAGGTTTTTGCAGAGTCAGAAGATGAAAATTGATGAATTTAGTTGGAGCAGAGGTAGTAATAATTGTTATCTCAAAGATTTTAGTGGTACGAGATGTAGACATAACAACATCAATAGTAGGCATGAGAACTTAGATGCTCTGAATGATAATAGTTAAAGTAGTAGAGAATGGAGCATCAGAAGTAGCAGACTCAATCAGGTTCAGAGGCATTTGAGTTGTAGATAGTGGATAAGTTGAAGTCAAATTAGTTGAAATGAGGGTAGATACATGAGAGGCAAAAGCAGATGCATCCATTCTTTGTTTCTTAGTTTCGTGTTTTGATGAATTGTGTTAAACATATAAATCCCAATTACAACAAGCAATTACTCAATATATGACAATAAAGCTCAAGAACTAGAGAGAGAAAATCTAGAGAGAGAAAGTAGATCTCGTATTCATATGTCTCTGAATAACAATACACACATAGCTCTCTAGAACGTTATTACAAGATTACAAAGACAACACTATTTATACCATCTAACTAATCAAGACTTAATCACTAAGTAAAACAAATACAACTTTGACTTAGACAATGTTGACTTTTACATCATTGACTTTTCTATTAAATCTTGGATACAATATTTAGACTTAAC
Organism: Arctium minus; assembly: GCA_954870635.1. Classification (NCBI taxonomy): domain Eukaryota; kingdom Viridiplantae; phylum Streptophyta; class Magnoliopsida; order Asterales; family Asteraceae; genus Arctium; species Arctium minus. The sequence continues at coordinate 102,972,738 of OX941084.1, read as the reverse complement.
AATCTCCCCCTTTGTATTCAAGATTTAATAAAAAAATTGATATTGATCTTCAGCTCTTGATTCTTCAGCTTTTGTCTCATTGAAGCTTTTACATCTTTACTCTTGCAGCCTTTGAAGAATCTTGAAAAGTCTTTTTAAACATTGAAGCTCTGAAAATCAACATGCCTTGAACAAATCTTGAAACTTGAAACTTTGAAAACAACTTTGAAAACTTTAACTCTGAAAAATCTTTCGACTTCGATCAAACTTTGTATCTTCATGACTTTGATCTCTGAACCATCTTTGGAAGAAACAAACTTTCTTGAATCATCAAATTTTCTTTGAACATTCTTCCTTCAAAATCTTTTGGCTTTGAATTTCTTTATCAGACTTGAACTTTAAATCAACGGAAGCATTTTGAAATTTCAGACTTGGACTCTTGAAATTGAACTTTGTATAATTCTCCCCCTTTTTTATGATGTGAGCATCATTATCATCAAAACTTCATCAATTTCAGCTCAGACTTTGATTTTCCCCTTTGAGATCAACTAACAATCTCCCCTTTGACAATTTCCGCACTTTGATCTGAAGAGCCGAATCATGAACTGTATATATCCGAATCTTTTCAAATTCAGACATACTGAGCGTGTAACCCTGATTCAACATATGAAATAGTTAGGAATGCCTGTCAGTAACACAAAGTTACCGTGTACAACGAATGTACAATATAAGGAGCTTGTTTGATGATGACTCCCCAGGACTTCCATTCAATCATTGAAAAACACAAGGTAATTCTATGAATGTTCTGACAGAAAAACAGATTTTCTGTGTGCTCGTGCTTGTATATAAAAGAATTTTAGCACAATGATTGTGTTTCATTAAGGCTCAAATTGTGTAAACTGTTGAGACAACAACAGATAATACACGGACTCAATGTGCATGAAAGAGGTGCGAAGGTGGGGCAACTTTCCTTCTTTTTCAATATCTAAATCTTCCGAGTGAAGATTAGATAGCATATGTGTTGCGTCCCCAAGAAAATGAAACATTTCTTTTTCGAGAAAGAAACGAGTGGTTGGTGGGGTTATAACAAGAGTTGGCATGAGCTCACTGCCTTTTTCAATGATGGTCACCAAAGAATGTGAACCAATCAGAAGATGTGGCTGCCCGGCTCAGAAAGTGGTTAGTGCAGAGTTCTGATATTCTTTTAACTCTGATCTCACACCCTCTTTCTTTTTAACATTATGCTCACATCTAACCAAACTCTCTTTTCCATTTTTCCGCTCCACGCAATGAGAAAAACTCAACCGGATGAGTTATCTCCCCCACTCTTTGATTTATGACCCCTCACCCCTCAATCACTCAAGGATAACTTCCTGGGTAGGAAACACTGGTTTACGTGAATCCATGTAAGTTCTGTTTAAGCTCACACACGAATCCCATGTAAGTCCTAAAAAGCATGGTTGCTCAACAATTTAACTGAACAGTTAAGCATAAAGTGATAACAGTGTCAGAATGTATGCTCATTTAAAAATATGAATGAAATTTAAGCATTTGAACTTTGAAGATTTCTCAAAACAAGGATATTGAATGAATGAAATGAAGTCAAGAGAATTGTTTTGAGAATCTGACAACGTATCAATCAGATCAAATCAAATCAAAAGGTTAGGGTATCAAAGAATTGGAAAATTTGTTTATATGAACGAATATAAACAATTTATCAATGAAAGTACAAATATGAAAAAGATGAATGATGCTCAACAACTTTGAAAGCAAACGGGGGTATTACCATCGAAAAATTGGTTCTTTTAGAGACATGGTAATAACAAATTCAAATAAAATACTGAACCGGTGTATGTGAATACTTGACAGTATATGGACAAGATAATACACAAGTATTGATCTTTGGAAACACACGGTCAGTTAAACATTAAGCTAAAAAAAATTGAAAAACATTTAAAAGTCACACTTCTGAATTCATGAAATCTTTTGAGAATAAGAAGTGGTTTGAACATTTAAGAAACTGTTTTTCATGTTCGAAAGTTGTTCTTCTTTCAAACAATCCGAGATCTAGGAATAGAAGATATTTACCTTTAAGCTCCCTCTCAAATCATGATAAAATGATTTAAGTCTTTTAAGCTCCCCCTGGATATTTGCAAAATATCCAGGTCTGAACATTGAAGAACGAGTCCTGATCTGTCATGTGATCATAATCCATCACCTTTACTCCCCCTTAAATTATGCATCTGAAATATGTCAGTTAAAACACAAGATAGATATCAATACAACTCCCTTTTGAATTGTAGACCGTCATATCGTAAGTATATTGTTAATGAAAAAGCACAGGATAGAGATCAATACAACTCCCTTGTGAATTGTAGATCGTCATATTTTATCGAATGCAAAATAAGAATGTACTCCCCCTTGAAGGTTGATTTCCTCATTTGAGTATTGGAGTACAATCTCATGGCAGGAGTAAGGTGTTTTGATCACTGAAGTACGAGTCCTAAACTGTTGTGTTTAGAAGTCAAACTCTGTTGAAGTACGGGTTCTAAGCTGATTTACTTAGAAGCCATAGTCTTTCAACTTTGAAGTCCGGGTTTTGAACTGCTTTGTTCAAAATCCTTAGTCTTTCTTACTCCCCCTTGACGTGTGGTGCCTGCAACACAGAATCAATTTTCTTCTTTGGTACCCACTGGTATTTGGGTTCAGAAATGTTAGTTGCAGTTCGTGTGGGGGTTATGGAGTAAGAACTATACCAGAAATGATCACTGGTCTTGTGGATATGATCATGTGTACAACAAATAGAACAATAAAATTTCTTACCGTTAGGTGCTTTGTTCTTCTTTACTTTGTGTACAAATACACATGATTTCTTCTCTTTCAGCTCATTTTCCTTATCATCTTTGACTAGTTTCTTTTGCCAAACCAGTTTCTCTTTCTTGAAACTTTTTTTCGGATAAGTATCTGAACCATCTAAAAATTCATCATGGAAAAGGTTAGTGCGACGAATCTGATTAAAGGATTTGACTGACCTTTGTGAAGAGACGAATTTCTGATTTGAACTTGAAACAGACTTTTCAAGCTCTTTGATCTTTGAAGCAAATGTGTCTCTTTCTTTCACAAGTTGGTCAATCTTCTTTGAGAACTCAGATTTCGTTCTTTGCTCTTTCAGCGCAGCAGCAGACAGTTCAGATAATTTTGAAGTCAGTTTCTTGATTTCATTCTCAAAAATTAATCTTTCTTCTTCAAACCCTTTTTCTGACTTATTTCCCTGGCCAGATAATTCTTTAAAGAATCCTACATTTTTCTTTTCTATGGCCTTTTTCTCTATATCAAACTTCCCTCTTTCCAAAATCAGTACTTTCTCAAAATCTGAAATTTGTTGAGAAAGTTTTAAGCATTTAAGCTCCACTGACTTCTTTTCCTCAAAACACTTCTTTGAAAAATCTGAAAACTTCTTTGAAAATTTTTTATTTTGATTTTCAAAATCAGCTTTATTATCAACAAGCTGTTTTTCCAAAACTGATAAATTCTTTCTAAGCTTCGTGTTCTCAGATTCCAATCCCTTCATTTTTTCTTTTAAAACCTTCAACTTGTTTTGAAGCTCAACTGATTCTGCTTGTAGCTCAGGTGATTTCTGATCAGTTGTCTTCAGTTGGATTTGAAGATTCATAATCTCTCCTTCTTTCTCTTTTATCTCTTTCTCCTTTTCATAAAGAATACCTGCAAAATTAGATCTATTTTTAGTACAATTTATACATTCAGGAGTTTTAACACAGTTGTATAATTTCAGTTCCAACTACTGAATCCTTCTGAGATACTCTGAATTTTTAAATTGCAGAGTCCTTCGTTCAGCTTCTATTATAGATATATCAGGCTTGTACAGTATTGACATCTTCAAAAAGTAATCAGCTTGATGTGAATGACCGTTCCAAACTATATATCAGAAAAACAAAAATCAGATTGAATTGAAAATTTTCGAAAAATATTAAAAATTGAAAATTTGAACTACACTAGTTATGACACAAAGATTAAAAAAAATATAGATGACACACTAAAAAAAAAATTTCAGACTCTTTTTTTTTTAAATCAGAAAGATAAGTCGCAAAGTTGAGTTTCTCGTATCCCGTGTGATACGCAAACTAGGTTTGCTTATTGGTCTTGATACGCAAAATGAGTTTTGCGTGTTGAACTTGAAGCACAAGAGGAGGTTTGCGTTATACACGTGATGCGCAAACGAAGCTTTTCGTGACCCTTGAGATGCGCAAAGTAATCTTTGCGTATTGGTCTTGATGTGCAAATGTAACTTTGCGTATCTTCCTTGATGCGCAAATTTCTCGAACCCTGTGAGATACGCAAAGTAAGCTTTGCGTATGAGTCTAGAAGCGCAAAGTGAGACTTTGCGTATTTGCCTTGAAGCGCAAATTACACTTTGCGTATCTGCTTTGATGCGCAAAGTAACTTTTACTTTTCAAGACTTGGAAGATCTCACACAAATGTCTATTAATGTTGTGCAAACCATATGAGTGTTGCGCAAACCATATGAATGAAGCGCAAACCGTGAATCTTGACTGATTCTAACTCAAATCGATCACAACCTGCAAATTGATCTCAAAAACTTTATCAGTATCATTGACAAACAGTACGAAACTCAAATATACTAACAAATTCAGATTGAAAACAACAATTTGCACAATTTTGATCAAGAACAGAAACTGAACTCGAGTTCAAGAAAAACTCAAAAAATAAAAAAATTGACATTGAAAAAGAATGAATTACGATATGAAATCAAAACAAAAACCAATCACCAACATGAATCGCATGCAATTAATCCAATTTCTTGCATTAAAAACGATTTTAACAACAAAATTCGGATGAAACAGAGAATAAACTCGTTTTCTTGAAAAAACTTTCGAAACACTCAAATTTTCAATTCAAAACACAAGATTTCAATTAAAATCATGATCAAATCTTTTCTAAAAAGTTTGGTTCAACTCTGATACCAATTGTTAAACATATAAATCCCAATTACAACAAGCAATTACTCAATATATGACAATAAAGCTCAAGAACTAGAGAGAGAACCTAGAGAGAGAAAGTAGATCTCGTATTCATATGTCTCTGAATAACAATACACACATAGCTCTCTAGAACGTTATTACAAGATTACAAAGACAACACTATTTATACCATCTAACTAATCAAGACTTAATCACTAAGTAAAACAAATACAACTTTGACTTAGACAATGTTGACTTTTACATCATTGACTTTCCTATTAAATCTTGGATACAATATTTAGACTTAACAAACTAAAAACTGTAGCTCTGACTCCAAGTAGAATTAGACATTTTCAAGCCTAGAAAAGTAGATCTGATCTTTGACATAAATGATTAACCAACAGACTTATTTATTTTTGAAGAACAACTCAAAACACGAAAAATAAGGGGTTTTCAAATATATACAAGACGAAGAAATTCATCGTTCAATTGAGAGATAAAATCCTCATATTAGATCAATTTGATTTAGGGTAAAATCAATATTCTCTTATACCAATTGTAGGTTCCTAGATTCTCAATTGATATGATATTCAACGGATAACAAGAGTAGAGAAAGAATTATATCACAGTCAATTAACACAAAGAACAATATGTAATGATGAAGAAATCATACTATTAATTGAGTCACAAATCTATTAAAGAGATTGAATTCCAATTGTAGAAGAGAAATATTACATCAAGAATTACGCACAGTAAGCTCTACAAATTAAAGGTATTGAAATTGTTCTAACAAGATTGATTAAAAACTAACAAATGAGGTATCATAAGGTAGGTATTTATACGTGCCAAAAGCAAATTCCAAGCATGCTCAAATGGGCATTATACATGTGTAAATGTAGATAATCGCTTTTGGGGAACAACCTAAAATGTATCTTCAAATATCTTTAAGTGTTGGTTATTCTCTGGTATAGTAGACTTTGAAGGAGGCTTCGCTCTAGTTGGCTTATTCAAAAGCAACAGAGGCTTCTGAGCCTTTTTGAAGTGGATTATGATCTTGCTTCTGATTGATCTAATTAGAAGCCAACACTTGTTTTTTTTTTCACAAAAAATGATTTTTTTTTCAATACTTTTACATTAGAACATACAGGGCTTCTAGATCTAGTACATGTTGGTTTGGTTGTCATAAAAAACATTTACCTAGTCCAAATCCCTTCATTCGTGATAAAAACATCTTTCAGATTAGAACGTTGTGTTTTCGGGACCACCATATAATTTGATGTCGATGAAGTATAGGATCATGTCTGTCACTTTCCAAATGCTTATGAGTTATGACGATGCTTCTTATAGATCGAAGAATAAAAAGATTAGTGGTATGAATACCTCTTTTTCTTAGGAAAAACAATTAACTACTATCTTTAAATAGTTTTTGGGCTAAATGCACAAAATAATAACACACTTTCATAAAATTCCTTACTATAACATTGTACTTTCGTTTTTCCTTATTACAACATTGTAATTTCAATTATTTTTAATTAGTGTACTGTACTTTGAAAATTTTACCAATTATAACAATAAGTAACCTTTTAATTTACATTAAGATGACGACATGATACAACTTATCAGGTTTTCATGTCACGTCATTGTCCATGTAGGATGTCCACGTGTAACATATTGTTGACGTACATTTATTATTACAACAATGTACTTTCAAACCTATCTTATTATAGCGGTGTTAGTTTTTATTACAACATCATGCTGTCACTTTTTTTCCTTCTTATCAAGACATAGTACATTGAATCAAACATGTTTATTAAAAAAACATATATTATTTCGTAAATTAATCATGTAAAAAGGAAAAGAGAAAAAATATGCAAGTTGAAAATGAGTCGAATAGTCAAAATTTGTAATTTACCCAGTTATGTTTTTTACGTGATACATTATTTAATAAATACATTAAATTAATTAGAAAATTTCAAAATTATTTATTAATATAGCAATATTAAAAGACTTGTAAAACAAAATCTATGTTGCTGACATTAAAAACTCTTAAAAAAATAAAAAATATCTATTTATTGAACAAAGAAAAAAAGAAATGTTACATTTTTTTTACAAAAAAAGTACTTATCTTGGAAAGAATATCTGTTGTTTGTTTAAAAAAAAATACTCCAAAATATTTAATTTGTATACAACTTAATAAGAAAGCGTGATTTTTTTTTGAAAAGGTATTTTATTTTTAAAGATATGGATGAAAACCATATTCTATGTGAGATATGAATCGTCGGAAGGGATAGTGAGAAAACCATTAAAAAACTTGAAAGAGATATTTTTTGTTTATGTCACGTAATTAGAATAATGTCATCCACATCAGCTCATTTAAGCCATGTAAGCAAAAAGAAATAAGGGATCAATTGGTTTAAAGTGTAACATGTTACTCATTGTTATAATAGGTAGATTTATCAAAAAATAATGTCCTAATAAAAAATAATTTGAATCTACATTACTGTAATAAAAAAATTAAAGCATAATCCTATAATAAGAAAATGATAAAAATAGATTCTTATTTCATACATTTAAAATGTCGTATTTCATCTATACAAATGAAAGCGTAAAAAATATTATTTAAAATAGAAATTACAATAAAGTTTTATCTTTTATATAATATATAAAAATTTTTTTGCTAATTATTTTGAGAAATCAAACTTGACCCTACAAAATAAATAAAACAATAAGGAAAGAAAGGAACAATGTTCCTTACTTTGGAATGGAGCCCTAATTCCCATTCCATACTCCATTCTTTGCCTTTAAAGGTCTTCCATTATCATTCATGGTATGCATATATATAACACCTTCTAGTAGACTTTCATTATATATATATATATCTCCCATAATAATTTTTTTTTCCTTAATTTGTAAATAATATCTTTTGATCATCATGTATTATCGACTCGTTATCAATTTTATACGTTGGCTTTTAAAGGTACTTTCTGAATTCATATATATAATTTTTATAATTAGAAAGTGAGAATGTAGGTTGTATTCCTCTATAATTCCTCTTAATAAACACTTAATTGAATTACGGGGTTTCTAGATTTTCGAAAATTGACCATATGGTATTTAGATTTCTATTAACTGTCATTCAAAAGGATTCATAGAAAGAATACAACACCACATGTCTCATAATGACAATCTTTTACATGTTAAATACCACATTTGATCATAGTTATAATTAATGGACACATAGAATATTTATTTTTGGATTTTGAATCACAACCGAAAACTAGATTTGCAAGATCAAACCAATTTAAATCTAATGAATTGCATGTATTAGAAAATTTCAATATCATTTAAGTCAAACATTTAATACTTAGTCTCTGATTTGACCTAGCCATAAGGAGATGAATACTCTTACAGAATGCGTGAGAGGTCTGTAGTTAGACTCTAGACACTATTCACCTGCCCTAGGACATATACACACTCTCAGCCTATCTCAAACATTTTAGAGAACATAAAATGTTTAGGATTACTATTATAATTAGTTGATAGAATTTTAACTCGTCAAAATATATACATGGCGGAATGTCTCACAAAATGAAGCAAATTAATAATTTGCAATCAAGATGCTTGATCCATTTATATGCTGTTTCTGGTACATGCAAATTTAAACATTTTATATTTCTTATGAAAAAAGATGGATATCGACTTCTTTTCATATCTATTTATAGTGTTTTTTTGTGAACAACAATTGTCATATTGGATTTATATTACAAAGTAAATATAATAAGACCGATAAAAGTTGTCTCAATTTTATATGATGCTATCGTCATTTTAAATTTTGATAATTTTAATTAAAAAATACTAGATTTTAGTTTATAGTTATTAAAAAAACTAGATTTTAGTTTATAGTTTATAATCAAATTGTTTAGATGTACGTTAAAATCAATTAATGTGATTTGAAATTGCATAACCAACTAATCTATACTATATTATAAAAAAATTATAAAAAACTCTTAAAAACAATTGATAAAGCTTAATGTATCGCTATTTAATGCTAATTATTTAAAATCTCTTAAAAACAACCATTAAAACTTTATGTACTACATTTAAAACTATTTATTAACTTTCAATCCTTATCTACAACCACTTAACTCCCTAAAATCACTCCTCACTTCAACTCTCCTATAATCACTTCCCACATAACTAAATACAGAATAAAAATCAAATTTTAAATATAAAAATCTAAAATATTATTAAGGAAATCTAACAGAATATTTAATATTTATTTTATAAAAAAAAACATATATTATTAAACCTAAAATAAATTACATTATTATTAAACTATCGAAGAAAACTCTTAAAAACAAAATTTTATGCATTGAGTAATGTTTATTGATATGTTTGAATTCATAACTAACTGATAAACATAATCAAAACAGAATAAACATCTCAATTTAAATATAAAGAATTTAAAATATATAAGATAATCATTGAATTTTAAAAAATACTTAATTTTTTTATATAAAAATCATTATATTATTAAGCCTAAATTAAACAAACTTATAAAAAATCATTATCACTCTCTCAAAGTCATCCAAAATCGTACTGTAAATCGATAAAAAAACAAAAAATAAAGAAAACATTAAAATCGTGATGTATCTCGATGCATTACGCGAGTACGCTTCTAGTTGTAAATGAATGGATAAACCAATTATGATTCTAATTATTTAAAATCAATCAAGTATGTAAAATATTCAATTATTAATTTAATAAATTCTATTACATATAATCTGAAAGTAAATATTATATTTTTGTTTTTATAACAAACAAATATTACTATACTTATATATAAATCTTTATCTTTAGTTAAACCTTCTATTAATTCTATTTCAAATCAAAGATTATTATAATTGAAACTTTTTCCAGGGGTTATTTGGTTGGTTTTTTATTAATTTTTGTAAATATAAAGTTGTCTATATGGATTAACCTGTCTATATAGATTGATATGATTTTTGTTTGGAGGGTTTTTCATAGATGAACGAAACATGTTTTTTAATTGGGAGAAATGAGTTTGGAAAAAACTTGACTTTTTAGGTAATTTCCCCCCCATAGAAATTTACTGAATAAGCCATTGTCTATATCTATAAGCCACTACCAAACTATCATGTGTACCTGTTGAATTAGTTTTGTGAGTTTCATTAAACTCATTAAGCTGCTAACAAATAGACCATAAGTATATTAAAAAGGGTGGTATATTTGATCTCTTTTAGTTATAACTATTGAAAATATAGAATTAAAATTTGATATCTATATCTATACTATATTACAAAAGAGACATAAAAAACTTTTAATTACAACATTTTAAGCATAAAATATAACTAATTAAAGCCAATTACTTAATTTACAATTTCATAATACATTGGTACAACTTATCCAAGCACAATATCTCACATCATCATCTATTTGTGGAATGGATACTCATTTATTAATATAAATATTTGTTTTTTATATTTAATAGACGATTTGATCAATATTATCTACTATTATCAATATTTATTTTTTATATTTATTGGACGATTTGATCAATATTACTATTATCAATATTTATTTTTTATTTTATGATTTGCTCTTAATATATTTATATCTATATTAGTTATAATCTCATAACTAATATATCTATACTATATTATAAAAACATGCATTGATCTAATAAATATATTTAAAAAAAAATAAAACAGGTAGTTTATCTCATAGTGTTTATCCTGTATTTAATAGTTTATTTGCAGTTAGTTATAGAAATAAAAACATGAGACTTTAATAAGTTATAATTATGTTTCATTAACTTGTAATTTTGAATTTTAACTAATATATCTATACTATATTATAAAGCATTTAAGCTAAACTCTTAAAAACTAATTTTTATGCATTAGGTACCACTTATTAATGCATATTACTTAAAATCCAAAAGTACAAATTGATTAAACATAAGTACAACTTATAAAAGCTCAATGTTTGAATTCGTGTAACTAACTGCAGATAAACACTTATTTTTATTTTATAAAATATCTAAATTTTTTAACTATTGATATAATTAACCGATAAATATAAGAAAATTCGAGATAAAAACACCTTATTTTTATTTTTTATTGAAGTATATTATCTTTTTTATTTTAAATATAAAATATCTTAAATATAGTTATGAAACATAATTATAACTTATTAAAGTCCCATGTTTTTATTTGTATAACTAACTGCAAATAAACATATTAAATACATGATAAACACTATGAGATAAACTACCTGTTTTATTTTTTTAAAATATATTTATTAGATCAATGCATATTTTTATAATATAATATATATAGTATAGATATAGATAAAATATCTTAAATATAGTTATCATTTAAACTAAACATTTTTTGACCCGTAACAAAAATTTTTATTATTATTTTTTATAACAAACCATAATTAAACTAAACTAAAATATATTTTTGTTTTAAATCTAGGTTTCTCAAAATCGTAAAATAAAATAAAAAAAAAAGACTAATAAAAAGTATGAATAATAATCGAGGATTCGAGTTCTAGATTTCAGAAACCCGCTGCATTGCGAGGGTACATTTCTAGTTAATATATAAAAAATATAAATTTTGATAGCAATTAGGAACGGTTGAATTAAGACATGATGTTCATTGAACATGAAAATTCTATTAAGAAAACGTTCCAATTTAAATTAAATAAATGTATATATAGAAAAACTCTTAAAAGAAAAAGGAATTACACTTGGCTAACATATGGTCCAACCCTTTTCTATATGCAATCTATCTATCTATCTGCCGACCGAGAGACACAGAGAAAGAACAGGAGGAGAAAGAAATGGAAGAACCCTTCAACTCTTGTTATTATAACAACAAGAAGAAAATTCTCCCTCCTAATTTCTCTCTCTAAATTATACGAAAATTACTTCCAAACATAAAACAAAGACAAAAAAAAAATTTAACTCTCTAATTCGTCAATACCTTGCAGTTCTTGATGCTCACCTCATCATCATCCTTCAAGAGAATTAATTCTCTGGTACGCCCATTTCTTTCATTTTATATTATGTTACTGTTCTTGATAAACAATTCTGTAATTACTCAAACCAACTTTATAAACACTTGAATTCCGTAAAATAAAAAAAAAAGTCATTTAATTTGATCCTTTTTTTCATGGCTGAATGGTGCATTGGTTGAATTTGGAATCCTTTTTCATGGCTGAATGGTACATTGCTTGAATTTGAAGTCAACACTCTTCATCTTTTATACATTTTGATCTGGCTGTCGTATTTCCTTTGATCTGAATGGGTTTTAATTCAATATTCTGTTGGGTTATGTTTGTCTGAAGATCTCGATGTGACACCAGCTTTGTGGGTATTATCTTAGATTGCAATTTGCTTGTTGTTTTGTCTTTCTAGAATTTGGCTTATTTGCAGATACACATTTTTCGGTGCTATATAAAGAATTCTTTAATTTTGACCCAAACCCACTTTTTATATAAAGCTGAATTTGTGTAAAGTAAGTCAAAGAATTTGGAATTTTGTGCTTGGTTATGCAATACATTTCGGTAAAAAGAGTCAAAAAAATGTCATTTTTAAGTGGGTACGTCCGTATATTGACCGTTAATTCCTTATATATTAAAGATTTGTCAATCGTTATGTTTCTTGCGCTGTGGTTATTATCTTCAATTGCAATGTGCTTGTTTTGTGTTCTTGAATTTGACTCATTTGCAGATACAGATTTTAGGTGTTTTTATAAAGAATTCTCTAATTTTGACCCAAACCCACTTTCTATAAACTTGAACTTGTGTAAAGTAAGTAAAATAATTTGGAATTTTGTGTTTGATTAGGCAATACATTCCTTGTATTTCTATAAAAGTAGTCATATAAATGTCAATTTTCAGTGGGTAGATCATACATTATTGTTATCAATCTGTCCTTGGGTTATGTTTCTTGATTGCTTTGAGTTGGTGAAATTGCACTTTCCATGTTCTTGAGCTTGTCTTATTTGCAGAGACAATTGCTTGGTGGTTTGGGGGATAGAGGAGACAAGAAGAATCTATCGGTGATGAGCGGTAATGAAGATGATGATAATTCTACCATTGATGATCAGCCGTTTACTCCTTGGATTGTATCTGTTGCTAGGTGATTCTAACTTTCTCATTTCGTAGTTTTCCGGTCATCTTTCCTGAAAGAATATCGGTAAGAAAAGACCCTACGGAAATGGGAACGATAAATTAACCATCCGTATTTACACTCTTTGTCTAGAATAATTGTTATCAACATTGAAAAACCACCTTCACGTGGGATATACCGGATTCGTTTGGTTTGGTTTTATTACCAAGTATGATGTTTAGAAAAGTGGAATCACTCCTCAAAGTTTAAATTTTTTGTAAAACAATCGATGGCAATATAAAATTTCAAAAAAACTTGTACAAAATTTAAAATGTCGACGATAAATTTATTATTGTTTTTCCATTACAAATTAAAAAGTCAAAATATATCTCTTTCTAATGAAATCCATATCAACTGTGTTTCAGTGGTCACATGTTGTTGCGCGATCCGCACTATAACAAAGGGCTTGCTTTCACCGAGAAGGAAAGAGATGCTCATTACTTGCGAGGGCTTTTGCCTCCGGCAGTATTCACTCCGGAACTTCAAGTAAGCTTATAATCCAAAGTCATCTTCTTTCAGTATTTTTCTTGACTTTAGGATGTGATCATGGAATAGATTCCATCAGAACTCCGCAGCTAAGCATGCTTAGATGGGAACATTTTTACCATCTAAGTTTCTTGATCATACCAATGAATTCCATCAGAACTCCGCAATCCAGCATGTTTAGACGATAGCAATTCTACTATTCAATTGGATCTAATTTTCTTGATCATGGTGATTAGGAAAAAAGAACGTTGCACATACTCCGCCAATACCAAGTTCCGTTGCATAGATACATAGCAATGATGGATCTTCAGGTATCCATTGATCTAATATTTTTGTAAAATAACGACATGAGACTTGGAATATCATTTGATCTCTAAAATGTTCAATTTTGAGTAGGAGAGAAACGAAAGACTATTTTACAAGCTTCTTGTGGAAAACGTTGAGGAACTACTCCCAATCGTTTACACACCAACGGTGGGTGAAGCTTGCCAGAAATATGGCAGCATTTACCGGAGGCCACAGGGGCTTTACATCAGTTTGAAAGACAAGTACGTTTTTATGTTCAAGAAATTCAAATACAAACTCTAATTCTATATGGTTGTTGTTCTTCCTTTGTAAATTGACATTTTTATCCCCATAGAACGGATGTTGGTGTTTCTAATACTCAATGTGCTAATGGTAGCTAAGCTAGCCTCTCAATCTCTTGAGACAGAGGAAATGTCTATGTATACATCTTACCCCAGACCCTACTCTCAGGTGGAATATTCTGGTTTTGTTTGGTTTGATTTAAGATGATGCTAACAGTAATTGAATTATCAGGGGGAAGATTCATGACGTGATGAAAAATTGGCCGGAGAGGAACATCCAAGTTATTGTTGTAACCGATGGCGAGCGGATATTGGGGCTAGGTGACCTTGGTTGCCAGGTAAAATCTCATCAGCACTCGCCCTTAGGGTGCTTTAAGACATGCATTTTTGAATGGACTATGTATATATTTTGACATGCACTTTGTATTTTTGTTGTGAATTATATCATAATTTTTTTTCTCAATTTTGATGATTTTGTAATGTTTAAAATATCACAGGGGATGGGGATACCTGTTGGAAAACTTTCTCTGTATACTGCACTCGGAGGTGTTCGCCCTTCGGTTGTAAGTCTTCTTCATTTCGATGCACTGAACTTTACTGGCTCATGAAATTTTACTCGTAGTTCAATAGAAATGTTCGAAATCGGGTTTATAGGACGTCAAATATGTATTAGGTGTCTAATAGACTACTTTATACTACTTAAGATTATAGGACCAAACAATTGTTAGTCATATGTAAAAACGTTGCAGTTTATAGGACCCCAAAAGCTAATATTTGTTTTTGAAAGAGTGTTGCTAAAAAATGTCCTATAAGATTATTACAATGCTTTTACATAGGACTCAAAATTATTTGGTTTTATAAACTAAGGTACTATATTACTATAAGAGCATCTCCAACTACAAGGCAACTTTCCGAATTTGCGGGGTTGGATGCTCCAACCAGCTGCTAAACTTGGCAAGTATTTGCCGGACGCAGAATTTGCACGTCGGCAAAAATGGGGAGTAACTTCTTATTCAATTTATATTATATTTATTTACTAATAATTATCATTTTATTAAAAAAATGATTTTCTGTTATTCAATTTTAAATACATTTCTTTAAAATTTTTTGTTTCTTATATTTATCGTATAAATTAATATATGAGTAAATTACATGATTGGTTCTTGTGGTTTACACAAAATTGCACTGTGCGTCCCTAAATCAAAATAATTATGGAAAACGTCCATGTGGTTTACATTTTCACACGCTTTTGGTCCCTTTACCATAACACCGTCAAATGATTCCGTTAGATTAAGTTAACTCTAAGGGCGCGTTTGGTTTGCGGGATTGGAATGGAATGGATTGGATTTCAAGGAGGGATTTGGATTTGGGGGGATTTGAAATCCCTTCATGTGTTTGGTTTGTAGGATTTGGAATGAATTTCAAATCCATTCCTTTACAAGTCTTGTTTGGTTTGTAGGATTTGAATTGAGTTTTTTTTTAATTATTTTTTTGTTTTAATAATAATTTATTTTTATTGGTAAACGTCAGATTTGGATCGATACAATTTGGCGTCTAGATCAATGTTTTAAAAACCGGGTTGACCCGGCCGGTCGAACCGGTGAAGAGACCGGGTTTATGCCATTTTATGACCCGGATTGAACCGACCGGTTCTATTAAAAAACCGGTTGAACCGGTCATAACAAACCGGTATCGAACCGGTTGACCCGGTAACAAAAGTTAAAAACGAATAGTCCAATAAGCAATACGTATTAGCGTTAAAAACCAACACTCCAATGTCTCAAGATCCATGATTAGGTTTAATCGTTATATTTCGTTTGGATGTATTTGAATTGATGAAAAACTTATGCTTATGTGTGTTTATTTAATGTTTTTGGATTGATGTAAAACTTGTTGTTATGTGTTTTTTTAATGTTTTAACTTGTGGACATCAATATTTTGGTTATATATATATATATATATATGCATGAAAATGAAAAATACAAATAAATTCTTGAAACCGGGTTGAACCGTGACCCGGTTACCACGCCGGGTCAATAAAAAAACCGTTTTTTAAAACATTGGTCTGGATCAAGCTTTAGAATCTGTCGGATTTGGATTTCAAATCCAGGCCCAAAGCCAAGGATTTCCAAATCCATCATACGAGGGTGCGTTTGGTTTGCGGGAATGGAATGGATTGGATTTCAAGTAAGGATTTGGATTTGGATTTGGGGGGATTTGAAATCCCTTCATGTGTTTGGATAAGAATTTGAAATCCATCAGGCTTTAGAATCCATCAAGATTTGGATTTCAAATCCAGGCTCATTGCAAAGGATTTTGAAATCCATCAGGTAAGGGATTTTTAAATGGTCAACGGATTTCAAATCCGGTCAACGAAATTCAATCCTGCAAACCAAACGCAGGATTGGAATGGATTTGAAATCCAAATCCATTCCAATCCCGCAAACCAAACACGACCTAAGGGTATTTTCGTCTTTTTACTGTTTTTTATTTTCTATTAAAAATTCCTCTTGTAATTTATAAACCAGAAGGACCACAAATTTGGTGTTTTTTTAGAGTGTAGGTGGAGTTAATATATATATATATATATATATATATATATTTGGTGTTAATGGGCCCATCGGATTTGGTAATTTTTTTTTGCCAAGGTTGGAGTAAAGTTATGACATTTAGATCTTTTGTGCATCCTATAAACATGATTTTGTTGTAGTGCTCGCATCCGATAGGTGATTTAGTTAAATGATCTTAAATGAGTTTTCACTTATGAGCATTACCTTTTAAATCCCGTAAAACCTTGAAAATAAAGTAGAAGATTAGTTTGTAAAAATGACTTCCATAGGAGCTCATTTAGTTAATTAACAAGTAGTAATTTGTGGCATGTAAAAGCTAACCATGTTCACCTCATTTTCGTTATAGTGCTTGCCCGTAACCATCGACGTTGGCACCAAAAACGAGAATTTGTTGAAGGACGAGTTCTACATTGGTCTCAAACAAAAAAGAGCAACCGGCGAGGTCTCATCTCATTAACATCATTCCTTTCGGTTCTTTCATTTGATGATGATCTATTCACCTAAACCTGGTTATTTTAGGAATACGACAATTTGTTAGAGGAATTCATGACTGCGGTGAAGAACAACTATGGAGAAAAAGTCCTCGTTCAGGTCTGTTGGCGGTTTTCTTCAACTTTTGGGCTTTATATTTTGGTGATCTAAAGACAGTTTGTTTCCAGTTTGAAGATTTTGCCAACCACAACGCATTTGATTTGCTGATCAAATACCGAACAAGTCATCTTGTTTTCAATGATGATATTCAGGTAATAAAGCTTGGGTTCTAGCTAGCTTATATGAGTCTGTGTTCTGCACCTCCTAATCCGTATTATATCTTCATTCTCTTGTGAACATAACTACACAAAATAGCCTGATGATTCACTTAAATGGCCTTTAACGTATTCATCTCTCTTTTGATCGATGTGATTCAGGGTACGGCATGTGTTGTTTTGGGTGGTTTGCTTTCGGCTTTGAAGTTACTTGGGGGGACTCTTTCTGATCACACATTCTTATTTCTCGGTGCCGGAGAGGTGAGCATCATATATTCCTAAACGTTTTCTCATATTTTTCGTTTGATACTCGTAATTTGGCTTCAGCCAATCGTTGTATTTTTTTGTTCTAAAGGCTGGTACCGGCATAGCGGAGCTTATTTCGCTTGAGATATTGAAGAAGGTAAGAGCTCCATGTAACTCTGATTTTTAAACGCTTAACTTAGCGATTAGATGCTAGTTGAAACTGTACCCCTTATACCCTATTTGTATAGGATTTATTGGGTTTGTTTGGTTTGGTTTGGTTTGTTTGTTTGTTTTATCTAAATCGTTAAATTGTTGTTCATAGACAAAAGCGACCGTGGAAGAGTCCCGAAAGAAAATTTGGCTCGTTGACTCCAAGGTACTAGAAAAATTATCAAGCGTCCCTTTTCTAAGAACTCTTGCACGTAGGGGTGTTCATCCAAACCGCCAAACCGCACAAACCGCGCATACCGCACCGCAAAACGCGGTTTAGAATTTTCGCGGTGCGGTTTGCGGTTTGTACTTTTACCAAACCGCACTATGCGGTGCGGTTTGCGGTTTTGAGTTTTCAAACCGCGGTTCAAACCGCACAGCACCGCATCTTTTATTTTATTTTTTAATTTTAAACATATATATATATATATATATATAATAGTTTAATTTAATATTTATATAATTGGGCTTTGTGTTTTTAATTATGGACTTTAAGATTTTAAGTTTTGGACTTTGCTAAATAACCCTTTTTAATTATAAGCCTCTTAAAAGTTTATGTCTCAACAGATGAAAAAATGCCCTAGGTTAGGACGTTCACGACTGGAGACGTCACTTTATCCGTTTATCGTATTGAAACAATTTATTTTTTTAGACTATTTTTAGTTATGCATTTTGGAGTTGGATGTATTCAAACTCTTTATTTTTTGGACAACGGTCACTTAATCGTTGATTTTCTAATGTATTTTAAACTTATAATTTTTTGGATTGTACGCATAAAGTGCGATAGGGGCAAACCGCATAAACAAATGCGGTGCGGTTTGGTGCGGTTTGAGGTATATGTGTGCGATTTGCGGTTTTGCCCCAAACCGCACCGCGAACACCCCTACTTGCACGAACCGGTTCCGGTTCTAAGTGCGGGCCTTCCACTCCCGGCCCGAGCAAAAAAAGTCGGACTGAATGTAACTTGTGTAACCCGTCCCGGGCCGGGCCTGGAATTCGAACTTTTAAAATCTTTTTACACAAAAATGTTATACAAATTTTTATAATTATGATTTTATGAAATTGAGCATTGAAGAACACTTAAAATATTATATTTATTAAAAAAAGTCGGTCCCACTTTTAAGTAGGCCTTAACTCGTGGGCCTTAGAGTATCCACAATCATGGACCTTGTTAAAGCTTCATAACTTTGATAAGCTTTCTCTCTCTCTTTTTATTATTATTTTAAAGATGTCCCCACCTTCTTTTGGGAAAGAATCAGTCCGGCCAAAAACCTTTTTCTCTCAATGGGGGTAAAATTTATGAAGCGGTCCATGGACTTCCACCATGGCACCGCTGCGGATGCTCTTATTGGTCCCACTCCCAACATTGGTCCTGATCTCTGGATTGGATTATAGTACGAGCATTAAATGTGTGTTCCGTTAATATAGGGATTGCTCGTGAGCTCACGAAAAGACTCCCTTCAACATTTCAAACAACCATGGGCTCATGACCATGCACCAGTAACGGGACTCTTGGAAGCTGTCAAGGTATATCAATTTTTAGACTATTTACGAAGATTAATTTCCATCCTTCCTTCAATTAGTTAGTTGACATTAAGTATATATGTTAACACAGGCAATCAAGCCAACGATATTAATAGGAACATCAGGAGCCGGGAAGCAGTTTACAAAAGAAGTCATTGAGGCCATGGCATCTATAAATGCGGTTAGTTCTCGCATCAACACAAACAATTCTTGTTATTTTTTTTTTACTTAAAATACGATATTTATACGATTGCTTTGCTTGTAGAAACCGCTCATTATGGCTCTATCTAATCCGACATCACAATCAGAGTGTACTGCTGAAGAAGCTTATACGTGGAGTCAAGTAAGGGGCGGTTTACTCCAATATATATATATATTTATATATTTACGTTAAGTCATATATAGATTAAGTTGTCTGTCTGGATAAATCTGTCTCCCCACGAGACAGGAGACCAATGTGTTTGAGGGAGGCAAGAGAGAGGGTTGGATTATTTCTGGTATTAATTTGCTTGAGGTGGCCTTATGGGACAAGTGAGGGTCCCGGCTTATTCCAATGTAGCCATTTTAGCTTAATTACTTAACGATTAAGCTATATAGAAACACTCCTGTATGGTTAGCAAATACACCATCGAGACCATTAAGCTCATTACGTTGTATGTAAACAACTCCTAAGTTAACCATCTGCTTAATCATTTTTTTCGTACTAGGGGTGTCGGAAAAAACCGAAACCGAATAACCCACCCGCATTATAGGAAGTTTGGGTTAAATGGTTCGGTTATAATTCCTTGTTCGGTTAAACAGTGGGTATGATCTTCATTTCTTTTCGCGTCAAGTAAATAGTTCCCACAACCACATCGGCATGATTCCAGGATTAAATCCTCATACGAGTTTGAAATATTTGCAGGGTCATGCAATATTTGCTAGCGGAAGCCCGTTTGATCCCGTTACATATGATGGCAAAGAGTTCGTGCCTGGCCAGGTCTGAAGCTTACACTAGAAATCAATTCTACGATTTAACAACAGAATTTCAAATTTATTGCAAAACCTTTTTCGTAAAAGAGATATTTTTGGGATCTCCAACAGTTATTCACAATTACACCAAAAAGGAAAGAAAAAGAAAAGAAGTCTATCATAAAATTACATCCAACTCCAATAACTTCTCCATTTTGGAGATTTCAACATTAATTATATTACTAAACTATTCAATATTATGAGGCCATTGGGATTTTCCTGGCTGTTCTCCACTCTCCAGGGCCCTTGAGATTAGTCGAGGTGCACGCAAGTAGGCCTGGGCACCCACGGTTAACCATTTATTTTTTCATCTTGGAGAAGCTATTAAAGATGCTCTCAAAAATCTTTATGGACATAGACTCTCTATCCCTTGGGATAAAGGAAAGGTTTGTGTACATTTACCTTCACCGGACCCTACCATAGTCTATTTGGGATTTACAGGGTTCGTTGGATTGGTTTGGTTTTTATTTCGTATCATTGGATTTCACTTTTTTTTATACTAGATCAATCGTTGTTCATACCTTGCTCTGGTTTTGTTTTGAAATGCAGGCAAACAATGCTTACATATTTCCGGGATTTGGTTTGGGATTGATCATGTGTGGTGCGATTCGCGTGCACGATGAGTTCCTTTTGGCAGCCTGTAAGTTCAAAACCATGTATCTTTCATTTTGCAACATTTTCTTTTAAAATGGGGGCCATTCTCTCTCTCTCTCTCTCTCTCTCTCTCTCTCTCTCTCTCTCTCTCTCTCTCTCTCTCTCTCTCTCTCTCTCTCTCTCTCTCTCTCTCTCTCTCTCTCTCTCTCTCTCTCTCCAGTTCTTTAGCCGTGGGTGTCTGAGCCGGCTTGCACGCACCTCGACTAATCCTAGGGGCATGTACAACCAGAAAAATCCCAGTGGCCTTGTAGAGGACTCGATCCGGGGCCATTCTCTTTGTTTTGTGGGTCCCGATACCATTTATCATGTATTGAGTGGGACCCCCAAAATCAAATAGAAAATACTTGCCTTATTATCTTTAAAATAGTTTTTACAGCCACTACAACAACTAATTTATAATTTAAATAAGAATAGTGTAAATTACATTTTTCGTTTGTTGCTTTATACTAAATTGGTTTCTACAATTCTTCTATTACAAATTTGGTCCTGATGTTTGCAAAACTTTTTGGATTTCGTCCCTCACACTAATGGTCGTTAAAATATTTTGTTAAATATCGTTAATTGTGGGATATTTCTACTTCTCTTTTTCTATCACACTAATTGAATCTAAGTTGATAGTACTGTATTAAAGAATGAGTATATGCAAAACCAAAGAGGCAAAGACCATACAAAAACCCCATTTCTTCATAAACCGAAGACACGTTCGAGTGTTTCATTCTATAAATCAAGAACCACATTGCTTAGGAAGGTGTTGTCTAGGACATGAAGAACTAGCTAGGTCAGATAGGCAGCTTAAGGACTTAATTAGATTGCTATATATGTTGATGGATCCATCTCTCAATTAGTCCTTTTAGAAGAAATTGCACTAGGGTTCAAATTCGTTAAGAGTAAGTGTTAGTGCTTTAAAAACATAACATAGTTTTTTTTTTTTTTTGGAAGGGTGTCCTAGGCTATGCCTAGACTAATCCCTTGGCAAATTATGACCGTAAAACATCAGCCCTGATTAAACCTCAGTGACCACAATTGTTGTGTACGTCTGGATTCGAACCCTGGACAGATAGGATATTCCACGACATCCCCCAAGACCTTAACTAGTACACCACAACCCTTGTGGTTAACATAACATAGTTCCAATCAAGGAAAAAAACATATATAGTTCCAATCAAGCAAAGGAGAACTGACGAAATAACTGCAAATAAAAGGAAAACATGGATTTGTATGGTTTTGAAGAGAGGACATGGTGGTGAGAGGAGGGGAATGTAGGTGGTTGACAACGAGACGAGGGGTGGGGTTGGCAGATGGTGAGAGGAGGGGAGTGCAAATGGCGAATGTATTGTGGATTTTAGAGCTTTGATGGTGGGTGGCGGTGAATGGTGTTTACCTTTAATTAATGCTCAAATATTTTAGAGTTGTGAAAAGAGAGAAATAAATTAAGGGTAAATTTGTCATTCGGTTAACTGAAAAAGTAATTATCATGCATGTTTAAAACTGTGTGTCATTTTATTGAGGACATTGAAAACTTATTTTGGACGGAGGGAGTATATTTTGACAATCATAAAACTTGAAATGGTTTTGTTTATTAAAAGTATTTAGTTAATGTAGTTTTATTTAATTATAAACAAAACAAACACAAAAATAGGTATTCCATGCAAAGTGGGATTGAGAAGGGTAAGATGTATCAAACCTTTTTGCTACACCAAGAGGCAAAGAAGATATATATATCTATGAAGACCCACGTCTTGCAAAAAGGTTGTGTTAAAAGTAAGTCCAACAAATGCAAGAAAATAAGTTTTGAAGAGTTGATGAAAAGCTTGAAGCAAACCAAGTACAAATTAAATAACAAGATTGAACAAGTAAGCAGGGTCAATAACATTTAACATGATTAAAACAAGTAACAACATCATCAGAAGCAAAAGGAAGTACTAGGCAATTAACCTAACACGTAAGTGAACAAAAGGCACCGTCTCGATAGAACTCGTAGCTCCTCCCACCACAATGTCTTTACACAAAATCCTCTAGTCTAATTAATACCGCATTCACAAATTACTAGCCGAGGCCACTTCTTTGTTAAATGCCTAAAGCCGTCATGTTCTGTCTAAGTTGTCCATCCCACATCCTCCCCACCCCCCTACCTGGTGCCGCCGAAATTTGTCTCTTATGAGCGTGTCTAAACCACGACAATCATCCATCTCTCAATTATTCAGTGATAGTACACCTAACTTTGCTTGGAAGACCCATCTCTCTCTCTCTCTCAGTTATTCCATGATAAATAATATATATACAAATATTAAAGGCACAACGTTTGTTAAATTATAAATGTATCAAAATATATAATGCAATAAATAAAAAAATGAACGAAAATATGAAACAATTTTTAGTAATATCAAATGTCATCATTAAAGTGGTTGATATATGATATATACTATATAAAATATATATTAAATTTTAATTTAATCATATTTTAATAAATAATATATTAAAGTAGTTTAACAAAACAATCATTGTAAAATAACTAAATGGATAAGATATAATTAATATAAGACCTAGCAATTACAACTGCAGTCAGTTAGATGGTAATCTTATAAACTTGCAAGACCATATTGCCACCCTCTATGATCTAATCCGCCTCTGTAAGTTTTGCAACAAGGTCATTTCCTAATTAACATGCATGGCTTTTGTCAAATAAGTGAGCATGTTGTGGGTCTCATTTCCATTAATCATTTGGAAACTATACTTTAAACTATTTAACTGAAAAAATATTCAATTGAATGCATCATTTTTTCTATTTATCTCCATTTTCATGGGTTCCATCATCGTTTATCAGATGGGACCCATGAAAAAGAAATGAACAATTTGTCTCTACTGACTATGTACACATATGCAAACAAACAGCGGAAGCTTTGGCATCTCAAGTGACCGAAGAAGACTACGCCAAGGGTATTATATATCCACGTTTCAAGGATATCAGAAAGATTTCAGCGCATATTGCTGCAAAGGTTGCTGCCAGGGCGTATGAACTTGGTAAGTATTCCTTGTCACAAATCTGAATGACTTTCAGATTCAGCCATTCTCACCAAATATGTCATTTTTTTTGTATTACTTTCAGGTTTGGCATCTCATCTCCCTCGGCCTAGCGATCTTATTAAATTCGCAGAGAGTTGCATGTATTCTCCCAACTATCGTAATTATCGTTAACGTTTTTAGGTTAAATTTGTTTGATTGATTCTTTTTAGTAGTTTATTAGGCTTAAAGTTATGTGTATTAAGAATTGTACAATGGTATTCAAATGATGATACAAGTGTTCTCTTGAATGAACTAGTTTTCTGATCATCATATTTGCTTCGTGTAAACTAACCATCGTTACAACATAAACCATACTCCAAAGTGTCAATTTTTACTGGCTATGATGTACTATACGATTCTTCCTATGATGTACTATACGTTCTTCTTTGTATTTTAGCAATGTAATAGCTAGTTTGCAAGGAAATTACCGTGTACAGTTCTTGCATTGTATTATATAAAGTTATGTACTTGCTCATTGCATCATATATATTTACCCATTCGTCTCATTTTCCAAAATATAACAAAGAGCGAGTTTACTTCTTCAATATTTTGCACAACTCCTAAGATGAAGTTTCGAGCTCTTTTTCAACTCCTATCAAGCCTAAATTATTGATCTATAACTGAGATGCATGATAGTTGAGTTAAATTTATGGTGTAGTGAGTTTATGGTTTTTAAGTGTTATGTGTGTCCCACAATACAAGTTCTAAACAAGATTGATAACAAGAAACTCAGATCAAATCGTCATATGTCATTGATTAGATTTCACAGTTTACAAGATAAAAACACAAAATGCTTTCTCTCTCTATTTTCTCTCTCTAGGATGCGTACCACTTAGTTCTACAAGATTGCACTTGATGCACACAAAGGAACAAAACTATTTATACTAAGGTACAATACAAAGACAAAAACAAAAAACAAGTTGACTTTGACTTTTACTTATTTACAAAAGACTTTAACTTTTGCTTAAAGGTTTGACTTGAGTTTTGACTTTGACTTTCATGATCTTTGATCCAACATATTTGTTCACTCATTTTCATGTACAAATACACATAATGTAGGGGGTAGGCATGGAAATGGGGCGGGGACCTCAATCCCCATCCCCGTCCCCAATCCCTCATCTTCATTCCCGTCCCCATCCCCGTCCCTGCCGGGGAATATGATCACATCCCCATCCCCATCCCTAACGGGGAACGGGGATCCCCAACGGGGAAACGAGAATTTTCTTTTCTGTTTATGTAAGCTATTTAAATCAAATATATGAGACACCGCAAATGTTTAAATATCACATATTTCCAATAAACCTAAAATCGAAAGAAATTTAATTTAGTATAAAAAAATCACAACATCATATAATAATTAATAACTTAAAACCAAAATAAATTCAACCGAATTCGGAAAAAAAAAAAAAACTTAACTTCACACGTACCAAAAGATATCGAGTAATATTCAAAACCATATCGAGTAATTGTATTTTGATTGACATCCAAAATACGTACTAACATCCAAAAAATAACAATTTTATATTATAAACCTAGTTAGGAAATAGAAAATTATGAATTACCGATTTAGTTTAAATAAATAATATATATTAAATATTAATTAAAATATATAACGGGGAAGGGACGGGGCGGGGAGTGCGATACCCGTCCCCGTCCCCATCCCCGGTTTGAGACAAACGGGGATCCCCGTCCCCATCCCCGGTTTAGCGGGGAATCCCCATCCCCGATCGGGGCGGGTGGACCGGGTTCCCCGACGGGTCGGGGCTCATTTCCATGCCTAGTAGGGGGCGAATCTAACTATCGTCTCCTCAAAGCTATGTAGTCGTGCCTCCAAAAAGGATATCCTCATCACTTGCAAAGCTTGTAGGCCTCCGTTTCTCCAGCATATTCCACCTACGAAATCAATTCGTACGAAATCCAATCAAGATCAAACTGAATGAAACCTTAAGCATACCCCAAAATCAGCCGTATATACGCGAGCATATGGTTCTTTAGGTAGCATTTGGTACGCAGACATGATTGGACGGGACGGGACAAGACAAAACTGGACTAGACAAGACAAGGGGCTAGGACTGGACTGGACTGGACAAGACAAATGTCTGTCTTGTGTTTGGTACGACTAGGACCGGATAGGACAGGACAAGACAAATTTCCTTAAAAGTTGTTTGATGATTTTATATGTCATATAATAGTTATAAATAACACAAATAAAGTATATCTTTAAATAATTTAATTAAAAAATATTTTTATTTTTTTACACGATTTTCATACATATAAATACATACAAAAACAGAGGGAGGATCAAACGAGAACAATAACTATTTAAAAGAACACGAGAACTAACAAAATCATTAGTGATTTTACATTAACGTGCAAAAAAGCCACGCGAACCTGAAGCCATGGCCAATGTCCATTTTTCGTGTGTTAATGTAAAATCACTAATGATTTTGTTAGTTCTCGTGTTCTTTTAAATAGGTATTGTTCTCGTTTGAACCCGTATCTACAAAACAATGGTAGGAAGTTTGAATGGATAATCTGAAATAATTGATGGTAGTTCGAAAAATCCAATTCATATAAAGAAAATGTAATATTTGATTCAACTTGGAAGATCTTAACGAATTGGCGGACGCATAGTTGCAGCGATAGGTAAAAATAAAGGCGATGGGTGGCCGGTGAAGGACGGTAGTTATGAAGAACGTGAAAGATAGTGAATAGTGGTGGTGCAGGAGGTTGTTGTGGTGGAGGTATAGGTGGTCGATGATGGTAGTGGTGGTGGCGGTGAACAGTGGTAATAGAGGTTATTGTAGTGGAGGAAGAGGCGGAGGTCACCGACGGTGGTTGGCGGCGAGCGACGGTGGTTGGCGACGAGTGACGGTGGTTGGCGGCAAGCGTCGGTGGTGGCGACGGCAATGGGTGGTGGTGATCGGTGGAGGTGGCTGTGAAGGTGGTGGAGGAAGTTGTTGTAGTTGTGGAGGAAGAGGTGGAAGTGGTCGACGATGGTTGTTGGTGGTTACCGATGGTCGTTGATGGTGGTGGCGGCCATAGGTGGTGGTGATCGGTGTTAGTGGAGGTGGTCGACGATGGTAGTGGTGGTGGCGATGGCCGATGGTTGTGGAGGTGGTGGAGGAGGTTGTTATGGTGGAGAAATAGGTAGAGGTGGCCGACGGTGGTTGGCGGTGTCTACCGGTGGCCGCCGATGGGTAGTGGTGACCCTTAAGACTAATACCATATTAGGATTATATATAAAATGGCGGTACATCAGTGATTTTTAGTTTATGTCTCACTTTTGTCCCATGTTGTCCACCTATTTTGGTGGAACAAGAACATACCCTTTTTTGTCCCATTTTGACCCACCCTCTCCAGTCTTTGTCCCTGTCCCATGTCGCGCCAAACGTGGGATAGTGAATTTTTGTCTTGTCCTATGTCACACCAACACATGGGGCAGTGAGTTTTTGTCCCGTCCCGTCCCACCTAGTCTGCAAACCAAACGCACCCTTATAAAACAAGAATTATAGCTAAATTGCCACTGTAATAGAACAACAAAAAGCTTATATAACTCAACTTTCAAGATCAAAATGTAGTTATGAAATCAAGTAGAAAAATTACCCAAAACCAAAAGAATGAAGCTAACTCAAATGTGTTCTGCATCGAAGTTGGCGACAAATTAAAATCATGTAAAACTAACATTTAATGTACAAGATCTTCAACAAGAATACGATAACCTGGAAAAGAATAAAATGGATTAAAGAGAGCAATAGTTCTAGCTTCTTAAACCGGGAAAGTTTATCTCAAGGTTTTAACTTCGTTTCAGCAAAATATACAGTAATTCCAGCACTCTCTAGTGCCAAAGGAGCGATAACGTGTTGTAGTTTTATGTAACACCGTAAAAATAGGGATAACAAAAATCCGAAAAACGGACATGCGGTATTTAAAATTGTCATAGCAAGAGCCTCCCAACAATGGGGAAAAATACACAAACCTGTTTAAACACAGTCGTAATTAAACGGACAATAAATAACAACCAACTAATCTAATTTCCATAACTAGAAGAGAGGTTACAAATAAGGGTGTCATTTATAAACCCAAATGTTCTCCTACCAAAAGTAAGTCCAAACGCAATATTCCCCAATCTCTCACCCAAGCACTATGCTAGCTTAGAACCGGCGCCGCTAGAACCTGAGATACACATCGACACCAAGCAAGTGTTAGGCCAAAAAGCCTAGTGAGTTGAACAATAATAAGCATGCATGAACAGTTACAAATCTTATCAGCAGTTAACCAGAGTTCAACAAATGTGGAGTCAATAGGGGAGACCCATATCACCAATCAGTTCCACCCAAAGAGACAATGTACCTTAATGCCAACTACCAAGAGTGACATCCAAAGGCCCGACACATCCGAGGACTACAACCATGGCATTACCCTGAATGGCGGAGGTCTAGGCACATACCCACACGGTGGCACCCAAGACTACATCCTCCTAGTGTCTACCGACTTGGTTCGTCCAACATAAATTATATAGGAGGTCTTTAGGTGTATTTCAACCAATTATAATTCAATACCAACCATGGGTACAATATCGCCATCCTAATCATGTGAGCCCAACATAGGACCCAATTATCCACATAAACATTTTGTAGATACAATATCACCAAGAGAGTATTTCAAATGGAATTTATCATAATCTATCAAAACATGTATTCATTAAATCATGTCAAAATACCCATTGTAGGTATACATAATGAAGACCCCAAATACTTACACAAAATAGAGTAAATCATGGGATGATACTTATAAAACATATTTCTCACATAGTCTCATGAAAACACCATCAAATACTTGAACCCGTAAAGATGAACATTTTGAGCAAATATGTGATGATAACAACAAATAAGCAAATATGATGTGTATCCAGTTTTAACAAAAGTTTAGTAAACTCACATTGCTAGATTTAGACTAAATCTAGATTTTACCCACTTAGAGCTTTCCTTGAAGAAACTTGGTTCTTCAAACCAAATCTTCCAAAACCTAGATCCACAAGGTTCCAACGATAAATATACATATTCCACCATAAATAATCATAATCAACCACAAGAATCGTTTCCCAACCTTATACATGAATACCTCAACTGATACCGAAATCCTAACTTCCATAGATGAAGAGAACAGAAGATTACCTTAACCCAAGCTTGAATCCACCAACTAAAACACCTCTAGTTCACCAAAATGGTTACAAATCTCCAATCTACGAAAGGGAGAACAAAGGGTGGATGAAACCCTAGAAAACTATGGTGAAGAAGATGAAGTGGGAGAGATGAGAAGCTTACCACCACAAAATACTCTTGTATACTCCAATAGACTTCCAATATCTTGATAGATCCTTTAATATCTCTCAAAAACGAAACCGTAGCAAGTTGAATCGCCAAAAACGGAGTTGAAATGAGAGAGTTATGAAGAAATGAAGAATGAGGCTGAAAATCGCGATTTATGCACTCTGATACCTCCAGGCTATTGTGCCAAGCTATAGTGACAATGTCACAATCTCCGGGCACAATCGCCGAGATTGTACCAAGAGTGTTTGGACTCTGGCGATTGTGACAGGATATAGTGACTGTGTCACAATCGCTGGGCACTATAGCCGAGCACGTACCGAACACTGTTTTGGCCATAACTTCTTCGTTTTAGCTCCGATTTCGCTCCGGAAAGAACCGTTGGACTCGTAATTGAATCCTTCATCTATCAAGAATATAAAATCAAGGATTCAAGCCCAAAATAAAATATCTTATTTTTCCTTAATATATCGGTTCCTGTATTAACTTGAATTGATACCTCTCGAAAATCGGGGTGTTACATTTTATTCCCACAAGGAATCAAAACTTTGAAATGTAGGATAAAGGAACAAATTCAAAGTTGTATATAAAAGTTTTTGAAAAGGGGGAAACTCCACTACATAGTCTTCCAAAGCAGAGAAAAAGGAATAGGGGAGCAAGCCAATTTAAAATATAGGTAACCCCAAGAATTAATTGTCTTTGAACTATGCAAACAACAAACCACAAATGCATAAAACAAAGGCACTAGTGAGTAGTTCATCAAACATGGAAAACAAGTCAGAATAATGATGTTATATATATGAGAATCAGACCGAATAAATCTAATCTCCCTGTTGGGATATATCTTCTGGCCACCGGATCGGCAAAGCTCAGCCCTGCGAAAATGCCGATAAATTTCAAATTAAAACCAACACTAATACAATCACTGAGAAGCATCATATATAGATGCACAATATGATGTGATTATAATGATAGTATGATACCAAGACATACAGAATCCCAATAAAAAATTGCATAATAAAATCTAAGGAGCCAGCTGCTCCTGCCCTTCTCGTGGGGTCGTGACCCCAGCGTTGCCACCTTGGGAGGCCTCCTATCCCAACTCAAGCTCCTGTTTATCCTCAGAATCGAGATATTTCTCGACTCCTATGGACTCTAGGAAGAAGGCCAGCTCGCCTTCTACTACCGCCAGGGGATTCTCTCCCCGTAGATGGCGTCTTATCAAAGCCACACGTAACTTGAGTTTAGTGAACGCCTCGATGGATGCGACTTTTTCCTCAAGGGCCTCGACTTTCTCTCGGGCTACGTCCTGCTCAGATCTATAGGTCTCGGCTTCTTTCGCATTCACAGCCGAGACCCCTATAGTCGTATCCAGTTCCGCCTTAGTCATGGAGGCTTGGTCGATAGCTTCCTTCAGGCGTTCTTAAGCTATGTCTTCTCGCGTTCCACGACCTCTAACCTGCTGAGGGCATCATGAAGACGAGTGAAAGACCCCAACCTTTTTGCCTCCACCTCCTTGGCTTTGGCAAAGTCCTTCCTCTCCAGGTCCAAGGCCCTGGGAACAAGTTTCTTCACGTCGTTAATACGTGAGTTGAGGGCCAGGGATGCTTGGAACGCCTGCAAGAGAATATGACAAAGCGAAAGTCAGATCGAGCGATAAAAAATAAACAGAAAGAAACTTAGGATTTCTTACCATAAAAGAAAGCCAGTGACACTGGCCTCTATGTCCTCATTTGTGACGCCTCTAAAGCGATCACGAAAGGTCGGAAGGTATAAGTTGTTCAGATGCGGGAATAAATCCTTCCTATCCAAACGGTTATGACAAGGATTCGGGAAGCTCTATTCTTCTAAAAACTCGATTGCGTGAAAAAGGAAGGAAATCGCCAAAGATCACTATTTATACGGGATACGGTGGCAGGTCGGGTCGATGGATGATTGATACCTGTCATCGACTCTTCGCCCTCCTTTACGGATGAATGACAAGTGTCCTACACCTGACACCATGCGCGCCCCAGGTCGCCATGACATCACGACCGTTAAATGGCTGCACACTCCCCTCGCAAACCGCTTCGGTTTCGAGTAACCAATTCGGTTATTCAAAGTCGACACGTCTCGAATCTAATAGTCCCTATTATGCAAGTAATATCAAGATCAACAACAACAATTCAATTCAAATGTCATATGTATTGATAATATTCAAGAATTACAATCTCTCTCTACTTTCTCTCACTACAAACTCTCTCAATATATTCTCAATGATAAATGCTCTCTAAGAAGTGCTACAAATTAACAAAGAAACAAAAGCTATTTATACCTAAGGCTATTACAAAGGAAAACTAAACACTAAAGCTTTGACCTTTACATAAAATGATATTGACTTTGACTTTCCATTCCAAGTAAGTTGACTTTGACTTTCTATCTTGAGGCTTTGACTTCAAGCTTGATAATCTTGAATAAAACAAAATGTGCACTAACAAAATCCCCCTTTGGATTCAAGATAATTCTTCAAAAGATAAATTGATAATCTCCCCCTTTGTATTAATTTGCTCCTCTCTGGAAGTTAAGATTATTCCTTAAATGGATTTCAGTGTTAACGGACAATCTCCCCCTTTGGGATGAATACTAATAATAACAATCTCCCCTTTTGAAGTAAATTATTCTTTTGAACTGAATTCACACTATAATAATCTCCCTCAAAGTTTGTAACAACCTCTTTCAATCTTCAGAAACAATCTCCCCATTTCTTAATATTGTCTTCAGAAAAGAAATTATCTTCAGTTTTTGCTCACTTTTCTCTTTTAAACAATCTTCAACGAAAATTTTCGTAAACTTCAATAAAACTACAGAAATCTTTGAATTCACGAATTCTGAACTGTTTATCGTTCTCTAAATTTGCTTTATCTTTCTCTTGATGCTCTCTGAAATTTCTTTTTCATTCTTGATTTTTAATATGTCCCAAGATTCAAGTTCTAAATGTTATGATTAACAAGATGACAATAACAAACAATTAAACTACCTGTTTTCAATTCCAATTCACAGAATAATTCGTATACAGACTGTTTTAGAATATTTCTCTCTCTATATCACAATGTCAGCGCGTACAATCAACTTCTAACAACTAGCTTGCAACAAAACTCTAGTCATATCCCTATTTGACCAAGGACAACAAGACAAAACAAAATACAATTGACTTTGACTTTAACAATTATTACAAAGACTTTGACTTTAACTTTGAGAGTTAACTTTGAGCTTTGACTTTGTTGACTTTCAGTCTTCTGTCTTCATGATCTTGTATCCAACAAATATGCTCTAACAATCTCCCCCTTTGGATTCAAGATCATCTCTAAAAAGATTTTGCAATTCAATCTCCCCCTTTCGTTGCATTGAAGAACTTTAACAATATATCTCCCTTTGTAGATTTTTGTCAATTCAGATCTTCTTCAGAAATAAAATAAGCATTGAAGTTCAATTTCCCCTTTATCTCCAAAAACAATTATGTATTCTTCAAATTCAGCTCAGTTTGCTTCAACAAATTGTCTTCAAAGAAAATTTCAGTAAAATTCAGCTCATCTTCAAAAAACTTTGAACTTGCTCTTTCCGCTTTCATCAAACTTCCTTCAACATAACTGTCTTGACATAAATTTCTCCTTTAAACTCTAACTTTTCTTTATCAGATCCAAACTGTTTCAAACTCTTCTTTAGTCAACATTTCTTGCCAATAACTTCTCCCCCTTTTTGATGATTAGAGCACTGAAATCATCAAAACTTTACAAGAAATGTCATTGATCTGTCCTGACCACTGATCTTTACTACTGAGCCTCTGATTATCTATCGATCCAAAAGATATTCATCCGAATCTTTTCAAATTCAGACAAATTAGAATGTAACACCTGAATCAACAAATGAATCAGTTAAAATGCCCGTCAGTAACACAAAGTCATTGTGTGTAACTAATACACAATGGAAATGAGCTTTTTGATGTTCACTCCCCCAGGTCTTCCATTCAATCATCGAATAACACAAGGTTAAACTATGAAAGTTTTGACAAAAAAACGATTTTTCTGTGTGCTCGTGCTTGTGTTTGAAAGAATTAAGCTTGATGATTGTTTTTGTTAGGCTCAAAATTGTGTAAACCATTGAGACAACAACATTTAAACACATATTTGATTGTGCATGATCGAAGTGCAAAGGTGGGGCAGACTTCCTTCTTTTTCAATATCCAGATTTTCCAAATGAAAATCAGATAGATTATGTGTTGCGTCCCCTTTAAAAATTGAAACATCTTCTTTTTGAGAAGAAAATGAGTAGCTGGTGGGGTTTTTATCAGGAGTTGGCATGGGCTAGTTGCCTGTTTCAATGATGTTCACGAAGAATTGTGAAACACCAGCAATGTGGCTGCCTGACTCAGAAAAAGTTGGTGCAGAGTTTTATATTCTTTTATTTTGTTCTCTCACCCTCTTTCTTTTAAACATTAAGCTCGCTTCTAACCAAACTCTCATTTTTCATTTTACCTCATCACACAACCCACACTCAGTTATTGACTCCTTACACTCTTCGATCACTCAAGGATTAACTTCTTGTGTAGGAAACACTAGTTAACGTGAATCCATAGAAGTTTCATTTAAGTCCTCACAAAATGAACCCATGTAATCCTAAAAGAACAATGTTGTTCAAAATGGTTTAACTTTTCAGTTAAAGTACAATGATGATATACATGTCAGATGTATGTATGCTCATTAAGATAATCATGAAGATTTGAGCATATTTAATCATGAAGATATTTCAAAACAAGTATATTGAATGAATGAAATGAATATAAGAAACTTGTTTGAAAATCTGATATTGTATGAAAAGATCAATATCTGAATGATTTAGCAATTAAGGCTTATGTCAGCAAAAATTAGATATTGTCTATACGAAACAAAATATAGACACTCTTGAAAGAAATGTTTTGAAATGAAATCACGCTCAAACTTTGAATAACAAGCGGGGTGTATCACCATCGAAAATTTTTGTTCAATTTGAGACATGGTGATAACATATTCAACAAAAATTAAACCAATGTGTGTGAATACTTGAAAGTATATGGAAAAGACAATACGCAAGTATATATCTTTGGAAACACACGGTTTATTTATCAATTAAGCACATATAAATGAAAACATTTAAAATCACACTTTTATATTCATGAAATCATTTTAAGAATCATAAGTGGTTTGAACATTTAAAAGCATGTTTTCATATCTGAAAGTTGTCCTTCTTTCAGATACGTATGAGATTAAGATTAGAAATAAACCTTTTGCTCAGTCTTAAATCTCATCAAGTCAGCTCTAAGTCATATTAGACATGATCATGTAAGCTCTCTCTCAATTCTGCAACAGTCAAAAAGTCTGTCAAAGTACAAAGCTTTATTCACAAAATTTATTGAAAAGTAAATGACATAAAACAATAAAACTTTGAAAGTACGAGTTCTGATCAGATGTAATCAGAAGTCATATACCATACTCCTTATCTCTTACTCCCCCTGAAATTATGCATCATAAAAATTTATCAGTGATAAACATATGCAAAATTTATATACTCCCCCTCAAATATATGTAGATCAACTTAATTTCTTCTCTCACTCCCCTTGAGATCATGAAAAAAATTAAGTGCAGATATCTTTCAGAATAAAAATCAAGAAATGAAGAAAAATGACAATAGCAAAACTTTAATAGGTAATCACAGATTAAGTCTTGAGATTTAACATACCAAGTTTTGAAACGAGAAAATTAAATCTCTTTTCATCCAGAGGCTTGGTAAATAAATCAGCAAGTTGGTAATCGGTGTTTACAAAATAAAGTTCGATTGTACCTTTTTCCACATTATCTTTGATAAAATGATATCAGGCATCAATGTGTTTGGTCTTGGTATGTTGAACAAGATTTGCAGATATGGCAATTGCGCTTTTCGAATCACAGTAGATCGGGATCTTGTTGTATTTGAAGCCATAATCTCGGAGTTGTGTTCTCATCTACAATACTTGAGAACAACAGCTCGCCACAACGACATACTCTGCCTCAGCTGTTGATGTGGACACACAAAGTTGTTTCTTTGAAGCCCAACTCACGAGTTTATCGCCCAGAAATTGTATGTGACCCGACGTACTTTTCCTGTCAAGCATACAACCTGCATGACCTGCATCTGAATATGTTGTCAGTTCAAAACCTGTATGTTTAGGATACCACATACCAAGATCTGTAGTGCCCTTCAGATATCGAAAAATTCTTTTAATTGCAGACAAATGGGATTCTTTTGGAGAAGCCTGATATCGTGCACATAGACATGTAGAGAACATTATATCTGGCCTACTAGATGTTAAATACATTAAAGAACCAATCATCCCTCGGTAGGTTCTAACATCGACAACTTTTCCCGAAGAATCAACGCCGATCTTAGTTCCTGGTGCCATCGGGGTTCCAATAAGTGTACAATTTTCCATTTTGAATTTTCTAAGAATATCGAAAATTTACTTTGATTGATTAATAAATATCCCCATGGAAAATTGTTTGACTTGTAATCCGAGAAAGAAATTCATCTCTCCCATCATACTCATCTGAAATCTGGACACCATGAGATTAGAAAAATTCTTACAGTATTTTGGATTTGTTGAGCCAAATATGATATCATCTACATAAATCTGAATTAAAATGATATCAAATTTTTTCCTTTTTGATAAACAAAGTAGTATCGATCTTACCTTTTGAGAAGACAAACTTGACTAGGAATTTAGATAAGACTTCATACCAGGCTCGAGGGGCTTGCTTCAGACCGTAAAGAGCTTTGTCCATAATGTAAACATGATTCGACTTCTCTGGATTGGCAAAACCTTCAGGCTGAGAGACGTAGACTTCCTCCTTTAAAATGCCTTTGAGAAAGGCAGTCTTCACGTCCATTTGGTAGACGGTGAAGTTCTTATGGGCGGCATATGCAAGAAACATTCGAATAGTCTCGATGCGCACCACTGGAGCATAAGTCTCGTCATAGTCAATACCTTCCTCTTGCCTATATTCCTTAGCCACTAGTCTTGCTTTGTTTTTGATAACGATACCATCTTCGTCCTTTTTGTTCTTGAAAACCCATTTTGTGCCAATAATGGTTTTACCTTTAGGCTTAGGCACTAGTCTCCAGACTTTTAATGCTTCGAACTAATTCAGCTCTTCTTGCATCACAGTTACCCAATCTGAGTCGGCTAGAGCTTTAGATATGCGTGTTAGCTCTACCTTGCTTAGAAATGAGTCATTCATACACATGTTTAAAGTAGCAAACCTAGTTTGCATCGGTTTAGATGGATCTCCTATGATCTGATGTATCAGGTGATCTTTGGTCCACCTATGTTCATGAGGGAGTGGATTTGATGTAGATTGATCATGATTTTCATCTAGAAATCCACTATCTTCTTCTTGTTCAGGGAGAGGTTCAGTTGAAGTATTTTGTGCAAAAGTTTCAGTTGGTACAACATTATCGGACTGTTGATTAGTCGTTACAGTGCATCCAACTGACTTAACAACTTCTGGCTTTTCATGAATGTTTACAACTTCAACTATTGGAGTAGGCGTTTGAATTGGAATCTCTTGCTGAACCGGAGAATTTGATTCAGTAGATATCTCTGAAGTGGTTGGTTGATTTCTTCGTAAATCTTCTAATCTGTCAACCACAACAAGTTTAGTCACTTTAGTTCCAAAAAATTCATCATAAAACAATTCAAACAATAAATCTAAATCAGATAAATGAGAATTAGACGATGACGCTTCATCTGATTTCTTATCAGTAGACACAGGTTCTGGACTAATCTGCCCAGAAGCTAATACACCAGTGATAACGGGTTCTGAACTATCTTGAACATAAGATATCTCTTCGTCGAATGTAACGTTTACGCTATCAACTACTATCTTCGACTTCCTCAAATATTCTCTGTAACCTGCAGATGTTTGAGAGTAGCCGATAAAGATGCCTTCGTCTGCCTTCGGACTGAACTTGTTCAGGTTCTCCTTGTCATTTAATACAAAACACCTGCATCCAAAAATATGGAAATGTTTAATGCTAGGTGTACGATTATTTATTAAAGCATATCGCGTTTTACCAAACCGACAATGGATTATAGAGCAATTCTGCGTGTAGTAAGCAGTCAATACAACTTCTTTGCTAGTCTTGACTTTTGACAGATTAATCATGTAGAGGTTTGACTTTCTAGTTCCGACCAAGAGTTCCTTACCATCTTCAGTACGCACATAACATCTCTTGGCCTTAAAATTAACCTCTAAGTCTTTGTCACAGAACTGTCCAATGCTAAATAGGTTATGCCCTAATCCTTCAACGTAGTTCACCTTCGTAATCGTCACGTTATCTTGAATCACATCACCATAACCCATAATTGGTGAGAATTGATCATTTCCGAATCGAACTGTTTCGCAATATTTCTCTGTATAATTAGATAATAAATCTTTCTGCCCTGTCATATGCTTGGAGCAACCATAATCCAAGTACCACATATGATGGGTCTGTACAAGAGAAATCACGAAACAATAGGTTTAGGTACCCATTTATAGATGGGTGCTACAGTGTTAGCACAAGATTTTGGCATCCATTTGTATATGGACCCTTTGTTAGAACATATTTTATGTTCTTATTAGAAGTTTTATAAAGTAATCTACATTATTTGTATTGGGCCTTGTATATGGGTTTGGGCTTAAATGTGTACCAATTAATATGTCCCAAGATTCAAGTTCTAAATGTTATGATTAACAAGATGACAATCATAAACAATTAAACTACCTTTTTTCAATTCCAATTCATAGAACAATTTGTATACAAACTGTTTTAGAATATTTCTCTCTCTAGATCACAATGTCAGCGCGTACAATCAACTTCTAACAACTAGCTTGCAACAAAACTCTAGTCATATCCCTATTTGACCAAGGACACAACAAGACAAAACAAAATACAATTGACTTTGATTTTAACAATTATTACAAAGACTTTGACTTTAACTTTGAGAGTTAACTTTGAGCTTTGACTTGGTTGACTTTTAGTCTTCTGTCTTCATGATCTTATATCCAACAGATATGCTCTAACAATTTTCTCCCCACAAGCTTGAAACTAAATCTTCACACTGTCATTTCTTGATACTTTCTCCCAAAAACTGTTTTTTCATTCTATACTTTCTCCCCCTTTTTGATGAATGCGAGCATCAACATCATGAAAACTTTGCATGAAAAAATGTACATCTAATTTCTGACCAACATCGTCATTTGATCTTTCCAAGAGTTATGTAGCCTCTGTCTTGACGATATATGATTCCGAATCTTTTCAAATTCAGAATTGAATGTGACCCTAA
This sequence comes from Arctium minus, assembly GCA_954870635.1. Classification (NCBI taxonomy): domain Eukaryota; kingdom Viridiplantae; phylum Streptophyta; class Magnoliopsida; order Asterales; family Asteraceae; genus Arctium; species Arctium minus. The sequence continues at coordinate 102,933,756 of OX941084.1, read as the reverse complement.
ATCAACAAATGAATCAGTTAACATGTCTGTAAGCCTTATGGGTAGCAGCCTCCCACAGAGATGGCTTTGTGTTCACAACTTGTAATTTAAAGACTTGCTTATTTCTTCTGAGAAAACCATACTTCGACTTTTTGAGTGATGCTAAATTTTTGGAAAAGACAAAGAATATTATAAAGGGTTGGAAAGATAATCACGAGATATGCAAGAAGATTGGTGGAACTACAACTTGATTTTTCTACTAAAAACTTCTTAGATTAATAGTTATCACTTGAACAATTCGGCCTATAAAGAGAACAAAGAGACGAAATTGATGTTCTTGACTTTAAACTAACAAGCTTGGAGCACAAGATTTGAAGTCAAGCTTCAAGTGCAAAAAGACTAAGAAACATAGTGGAATTTGTGAGTTGTTGTTTTTCCTGATGATTCTAATGGGTGTCCAACATCCCTATTTATACAAAAACCAAGGATGGATTGTTGTCCCATGGTACTAAGTTAAACTACATGGCTATCAAGATAATTAGCCCATAAAAAAACAAAGAGATGGATAATGTATTTTTTTTAGAACTTGGCCCAAAAGTAACAAAAAAAAGTACTTCGGAGATTTGTCCAGAGAAGTTCAGCCCAATTTAGTCCAAAAGCTTGTTAGCCCTTCTTGCGGTCTCCTATCCTGTAGGAACATGTAGGAAACACCAAAAGTGAGTTAATTCAATTAACCTGACTTTTCAAGACTCACTACTTTAAAAGATTCAACCATGGGTTCACTGAGTGGCTCAGTAATGGACTCATTGAGTTGCTTAGTGATGTATGAAGAATGAGTTTGCTCAACAATTGACTTACTGAGCACTTTAGCGATTGGCTTACTAAGCACTTCAGCGATTGACTTACTAGGCACTTCAGCGATTGACTCTTGAAAGGCATCAGTGATGGATCCACTGATGTTTTTAATAGAGGAAATGCCATTATAAGTCCAATATTATCATCATCACTAAAAACTAAAAGAATGTAACAAAAGGAACAAAAGATTCACTGATTTAAACTAATTGATGTTAGAAAGAAAAGAAAAGTGATGTAAATAAGGTTAGTGAATTAACCTTATTACTCACAGGTTAACTTCCAAACTGACTCGATCCCCAACATAGTCCGAGTCACAAAATTGGTGTCCTAATTGGTTTTTCCCTTTCCATGTTGAAGTGTTGAAGTACCTTTGAATGTACTCACTTTGAGGGAGCTTCAATGTCCCTGAGCTTCTATCTCGAGTGATTTCCATGCCAAGGATCTTGCTTGCTTGTCCCAAGTCCTTCATCTCAAATTCAGACTACAGTCTCTGTTTTAAGTTGTTAATTTTTGAAACATCTTTGCAAGCTATTAGCATGTCATCGACAAAAAAAATTAAGTAGATCCAAACACCATCATTGCAACGAAATTGACACATGGATCTTTCACACTTCAATTGAAACCAACACTTAACATAAACAAGTCAAACCTTTTATATTGTTAATATGGTGATTGTTTCAATCCCTACAGGGACTTTTTCAGTTTGAACATCAACTTATTCTTACCTTCTTTCATAATGCTCTCCGTTTGTTTCATGTAAATGGTTTCTTCTAGATCACCATGTAGTAAGGTCATCTTGATATCAAGTTGTTCCAACTTCAAGTCTTGTACGTAACTATGGAGAGCAATACTCGTATGGAGGTGTGTCTCATCACTGGTGCAAAGATGTTATAGTATTCATGCTTTCCTTTGAGCAAAACCCTTTGCTACTAGCCTTGATTTGTGTCTTCCATCATCTGTGACGTTGAACACCCACTTGCATCTAATGGCCTAATTTCCCTTGGGCAGTGGAACAAGATCCCAAGTTTGGTTCTTTGTCAAAGACACCATCTCTTCTTGCATCACATTAAGCCATTTGGTGAGATTAGCACATCTTCAAGATCACAAGACTCATCTTTCACTTCATGTAGTGCATAGTACAACTAATCTCTAAAGCTCATGTTGGTATATATCCAATCCTCATACCGTTCGGGAGGTTTGATAATGCATTTACTAGTCCGAACAGGCTGATTTGTCGCATCGTCAAGTGCTCCACCTTGATGCGAACTTTTAGTTATGTTTTCACATTCATTAGAAGGAGAATAAGTGCATTGAGTGATCTCCTTACCTTTGTCTTTAGCAGTGTTCTTGAAGGGGGTGAAGTAAATCAACCTCGTGCTTCCTCCTTATTGCGTTATCTTTAATGGGGTTTGACGGAGTATTTTCCTTGGGGCTCATTAGGGCGGATTCATTGAATGTTACATGTCTAGAATGTATTACCTTTCTTGTCTCTAGATTCCAGATTCTATAGACCTTAACTCCATTCGTATATCCAAGCAAACGTCCTTGTATGACACGAGTGTCAAGTTTGTCTTTCCCTGTATTGTGGACATACACCCGACAACAAAAATTATGAAGATAACCAAGACAAATTGATTTCTTACCCTAAATGGTTAATGAATGGATAAATTTATTGGGACCAATGACGACCCTATCCTAAAAGAGAAGAAGGAGTAAGAGTCTCCATACTCTTTAGGAATCTTACCATAAATCGTTGATGACAGAAGGCGGTTAATGATGTGTATAGTTGTAGATAACGCTTCGGCCAAAAAACCTTAGGGAAAACGACGATTAACCTCATACGTCTTGCTTTCTCTAGCAGTGTTTGATTCATGTGTTCCGCTACTCCATATGATTATGGATCATGAGTAGTGAAGTGTCGGTGATCCTCTTTTCTCTGCAAAAGGAGAGAAACTCACCACTTTTAAGTTCTCTATCCTTATTTGATATAAATGCCTTCAACTTCCTTTCGGTTTAAGTTTCCACCAAGGCCTACCACTGCTTGAACTTCTCAAACACTTATGATTTCTATTTCATGATAAAGATCCAAACTTTTTGAGAATAATCATCAATGAAAGAAATGAAGTACTGACCTCCATTATGGGATTTAGTGCTAGCCGGTTCCCAAACATCTGTGTGTATGAAATCAAGAATTTCCATTGTATTGTGTTTGCCAACACCAAAAGAGACCTTTGTTTGCTTTCCAAGGATGCATTCATTGTAGAAATCTAGACTCCTGAATTCTTTCTCCTTGGTAAGGCTCCGTTTATATAGGATCTCCAAGTTTTTCTCGAAGTGTAGCCAAGTCATGCCATAGTTTGGAGTAGAGGTGGCCAAGAATCGGTCCTAGGCTGGGCCGGGCCGAGCTGCGCCAGATCGGTCCTAATACCAAATAGTGATCCCGTAATCAGTCCAGACGTAACCGTTCCGGGTCCCGACCCAAATATGAAGGCCCACTAAGATGTATGAGACCCGATTTTGAGAACTGATATCGATCCCAGTCCTTGGTCGGGCCCAAATCCGTCCCACTTATTTTCTTTAATTTTTTTAAAAATTGACTTTTAACAAATAAAAGATATTTTTTTGAAAAATTTGGTCAATTAAATACACTATCAAATACGTTTTCATTATAATTAGGTCAATCAAATACACTAAAATTCTAAAAAATACGTTTTTGTTACAAAGAATTTGACCAATCAAATATACTTTAAAATATTTAATTGGGTCAATCAAATACACTAAAAAATATGTTTTTATTATAATACACTTAATAAAATACACTTAAAAATACATTTTGATCTTCAATCAAATACACAAAATTTACATTTAAAAATAAATATTAAATTAAAAATCATGCGGATCCCATGTCGGGTCAAGCCGAACCTTGTTTTCAGTGGAATAGCATAACTAGTCTTTAGTTGGAGGTCCCAAACCATCCCGGGCCGGGTCGGTCCCGGGCTAGGCTGGACCTATTTGGCCATCTCTAGTTTGGAGGCATCTACCTTCTTTGGATTGTTCTTACCTACACACACACTTACACCCAACGTTTCTCCATCTAAAAAACAGAGATTATTTGGAGCTTTCGTACCTTTAATTAGGACAAGAATCCCTCGAGAGATCCTTAAGGAGTCGTCTTGCATACTAATTTTGCACCCAACCTTTCTCAATTTACCAAGGAAGATGAGAGATTTGGTCTTGGAGGGAACATACCTTACATCTGAAATAGTTCGGATCATGCCATCAAACATCCTCGTCTTGATGGTGTCAATGCTCAATATTTTTCACACCACATTGTTTGCCATGAGAATATTGCTTCCTTCTTTTTCCTTAAATTATGAGAAAATCTCCTTATCATGTGAAAGGAATCCCCGGGATCCAACACCCATTGATGCAATTAGAACATCATCAGAGTGGTTCATGGCAACAGATGAAAATGATCCTTCCTTGTTGGTCTTGGGTTTGAGACTAGGACATTCTCTAGTCCAATGTCCGAATTGATGAAAATAGTGGCAATTGCCACTCTTCTTGGACTTGCTCTAAATCGTGGCTTGTGTGACCATGAACGACCTCTTGAGTTATCTTTCTTTCGATATTCATTGCGTCCTCTCCCCACGAATAACCAATGGCTATTGCTTCCATCATTTTTGTCAATATTCAGGCCTCGGATTTGATCCCGTAGGTCCTTACTTAAGAGGTCTGTTTTCACATCCCACATAGTTATAGTATCTCTACCATAAATTAAAGAACTAGCAAAGTTAGTATACCTTTCTGGGAGAGAACATAGTAGGTTGCTATTTATTCCTCATCTATCTTCATGTCCACTGATTCCATTTACATAATTAGATCATCAAGAACATTGAGATGAGACTTGATTGGTGTACCTTTCTTCATCTTGTAGGTGAATAAGATTTTGAGTAGGATGAGATGATTAGTGAGAGACTTTGTAAGGTTGAGCTCTTCTAGCTTGCTCTAAATGCCTTGTGTGGTTGTCTCTCAGCTTATTTTCGAAATCACCTTCTCACCCATTACTAGTTGTAAAGTTGTGAGAGCCCATTCTTGCATCTCTTCCAACTTTTACATCGAAATATTAGGGGTGAGTTTGTCTAGTTCATAGACAACACAATGCACCTAGTTTCTTCGAAGTACTGCCATTCATCTTCCACTACCACTTTCCAAAGTCTCCATCTTTATTTCACCTCTCAATTTGAAGTGTGGTTCTAGAGGCTACATACAAACCCTTAATATAGGTAGAGAAAGTTTTTGATGAAGATGTTCCGTAGTTTTCGTCATCTTTGGAGATAACCCATCCTGTTGATTCAGACAATACTCGAATATGTTCCACCGAAACATAAATAATCAAAACAGAAGCTCTAATACCACTTATTGGGGTTTCGAGCACTACTAAGGTCCCCAAAACAAATAAAGTAATGAACTTTATTCAACGACAATCAAGTATGTGATGCCAACCAACAATAATGTCTTTTCTAGCATCCCTGATTGTCACTCTGCAATCACTCTGTTCATTCCTCTGTGTGCGTCCAAGAGTGTTACGAGCCCTATTTCTGAATTCACGTAAAAGTATTGTAAGGAAAGCCAATCTGAAGTTTTCTAGATGTTAGCCTTTGTTATAACTATCCATAAACCATAAGATACGCTATTAAGAAGGATCAGAAGCAGCTCATGCCTTTGATCAAGTTGTCTAGTTCATTTCCTTTTATCCATCCTTCTAGAGGCTATCAACACTTATGCATTTCCAGAAGACATAGAGCTCAAGTAGAACTATTCCCGCCCAAAGTCTGTTATTGCATTTTACATGTGGACTGCTATCATTGGCCAGTGCTTTGACTTAATCTTTGAGTACCTGTAAATACAACTTTCATGTTCTTTGTATGGTAGATTTTTTAATAGAACTTTTGAGAGCTTTCTGTGAAGATCAATTTTGTATTCTCTCAGTACCAATCCTTGAAAGATCAGATATGAATTGTAATACAGATGACTGCTATTGGTATGATCCATCCTTAATTGTTTTACTTTTGAATTGACAAATGATATATTGCTTTTGCTATTGTAATCTGATTCCATCAATTAATTAAGAAATCTGGAACTGACAATTAATATGAAAGCAGATTGATTTATTCTAAATCAAATCGATATAATCTGACTGAATAATTTTCTCAATCACCATCAATTCTCTTCAATTCTGTCCATATATGATAACCGCTGTTTAAGAGTTCTCGAAAATAATCTTCAAGTTCATCAGATGTACTGGTTATTTTGTAAACGAAGTTCAATCTAAGTTTTCTCAAAGTTCAAAAATGTCTAATACAAGTTGGAATTCTGCTTTAATGATCAAAATACGAATGGTTAAGTTTCTCGAGGTGCTTGATAAAATGTTGTGTCACTCTCTCCCTAATGAACCATATATTCCCAATATTCAAATTCCACGTATACCTGTTAATGACGAAAGACCATAAATTCCTGCATTTTACAAGACCAAGGATGAAGAACATTGGGACAAAGATGAGCTTGCGAAGGTGGAAGTCAATTGCAGAGCTAAAAGGTTATTGATCATGGCTATCCTTGAAGAAATTTTCTAGTCTATAAACTCCTGCGCGAGTGCAAAAGACATTTGGGAAGAGTTAGCAAATCAACTTGAAAGAAGTACTAAAACGAGAAAGAACAGGCGAATCCAGTGTATTAACAATTACAATGAATTTTTTGCCCATCTTGAGGAAAGCCTCCAAGCAACATATGATTGATTACACACCCTTGCTAATGAATACAAAAGGAATAGAATTGTCAAGACAAATTAGGAAAACAACCTTCTGTTCCTAAAGAGCTTAAACAAGGAAGGGAAACAAGTTTCCATGTTTATTCAATCTAACCAGGATCTCGATGTTTGGGCTCTACATGACGTGTTCGGTACACTTGCTGCACAAGAATCAAAGATATTTGCTGATGTTGAGTTGAAGGGAGATCGTCTAGCCCTTGTTAGAACAAAAAGATAAAACCTCTAAGAGATATATTTCCAGAGATTATTCCCAAAAGAGTGGAAAGAACAAGACACTTCTGATACCGAGCACTCTTCTGAATTAGAGGAAGATGTTGACTTAGATAATGACCTAAGTGTTTTTTCATGTTATATTGCTCTAATTACTGAAGAGTTTATCAAGAAACCATTTGATAAAAGTTATTACACTCAGAGGGATTTCATAGGTGATACGTGTGAAAGTTCAATCTCTGTCTCTGATCGTAAGCCTTACAAGCCTGGACAAGAGATGCATTGAAAGTTGTGAAGAAAGTTACTGAAGGATCCAAGTGCTACATGTATGGTAAGTCTGGACATTATGCTGCTAATTGTAGAAGCAAATTGGCCAAAGATGCATATTATTACAAGAACAAGTACAAATCTATATTACTTTATAAAGCATTTGACTAAAACTCTTAAAAACAACCCTTATGTACCATGCAACTTTACAACTTTACCTTGCTAAAGTACAACACTTTTAATGCAGCCCCATTATTACAACATAAGTTGTCAATTCAGGTTATATCTCTTTCCTTTTATCAAGCTGTTGTTGATTCAGGTTAACTCTTTCCAAGATGATGCTTCGCCCTCCTCCAATGCTACCTCCAATGCAAGGCTTAAATAGTTGTAGGTCTCGGGTTCAAATCTCCGACGAGTTCTACTTCTCTCAATCACCGAGTTCTGCTTCTTGGGTTCACACCTCTTTCTCTAAATCGATTTTGATGCAAGTTTTTCTCTCAACCGGTTCAGCTTCTCTCAATCGTCGACCACCAGGGTTCTAGGGTTCGGGTTCTCTCAATCACCGACCACCGAGGTTCAAGGGGGTTTCTTCTCAGGTACGTTATGCTTCTCTTTCACAACTCTTTCTGTCAATCGGTTCAACCCTAATCTGATTTTCCATCTTTAATTGCTTATCTTTCACAACTCAGGTTTAACAAGCTGATTGGTGAACTAGCTACTGTTGGAGTGCAGATTGATCAAGATGATGTAAACAGAAAGTTCTTAAGGTCCCTTGGAGATGAATGGACCATGTATACTGTGTAACATCCCATACTAGCTATACTCGCTTAAACGCATATAGAGCAACTAAGTAACCTTTATAGCAATATAGTAATAGTTATAGACAACCGGATGTTAAGGTACATATATAAATATATACAATCCCAAAAATAACTATTCACAAAAGTAAGGTTATCCGATCAGTCTTCAAAATATCCACTCCCGGTCACTCAGCCCGGATAATCCCTAAGTCTATCTCTAGAACCTGCCACGGAATAACAAACGTGGCTGAGCAATAACTCAGTGAACAGATCAATGAAATTAACAATAAACAATATAGGGTAAGTACAAATTATCCCTATAATCATGAAACGATAAAATAAATCAATCGAAAATCACAAAGATATAACAAAGGGGTTCACATAATCACCCGTTCCGTGTTTCGTGTTATTTAAGTTCACATAAATCACCCGAATACACTAAACCCGTTGTTCCCAAAGAATGTACGGTTCTATGGGCATAAGTGAGAACTAGCGGTGTGGGCACGACACCCACTAGCCCTCGACTACTATTAAAGCAGTCCTAGTTCTGTTCTGTTCCTAGGATATCCATTCGCCCCTATGTCCGGATCAGGGCCAACGCACTTTCCACGCATACACAAGGACGCCATAGTGATTATAGCCACCATGGAAGCATCACAAAGTCGGTGCCCCCGACTAAGTGTCTGGGTAAAGGATCACAACGTATGTGATCTAACCGGATCACAAAGATATAACAACAATCAATGAACAAGTCAATATGGCTTGACTCTATCTAGTCGTGCCATTCTCAATATGATAATATCACGGTCATTGTACCAATTCAACAAATCATATTTATTCCATTCTATTCGCGCCTCAGCATTCAGAGTAAAACTCAAGAACCGGGCCAACGGTCCCTATTAGGGGCAACAAACTTTGGAACAGTCCTAAGTCGTGCTCAACTAATGGAACACCAAATGGAATTCAACAAAGAAATTACACGATAAAAATCCAAGAATCAACATTAATGAGGTATTTTCGTATCTCAAGTTTACAATTCGTAAATCATATTTGAATGGATTAACCCTCAACAATAGGTCAATCCCGTTCCAAGAAAATAAGAGATCCGTACCTTTATATAGTCGAGATAATCAAAACACGATGCCCAAATTCCAAAGTTTCCAAAATCCTTGCTAGTCGGATTTCCTATCACAAGTAATATATATACACTTAGAATTATACAATGATTTCCTATATTTGTTTGATCTAATTAGCCTATTGAGACCCTTATATTAGCTTAATTTAACCTTATTTCCATATTTATAGTCTTTATAGTTCAATGCTATTGTTATGAAAGGATGCTAAATAAATCGAACATAACAATCTAAATATTGCAAAGAAAAACTCCCCCTGGACATTTCAGCTTCTGTCCGTCTCCGTGTTGGACATATTACTCATACTTAGAAGCTGAATTTCGTGATATTTTCTAAATGAAAGTTGTACCTATGCCTCTTAGAAATCCAATCGCACTGGATTCATGTTGTTTTAAGCTATGATTGATTTTATATGAAGTTTGCACTAACAGTGTGCAGTTCCCGATTTTACAGAGACCAGCTACTGTAATTTGCTATTTTAGCATACTTAAGCTCAAAATCAGCTTTAGTACTCTTCATAACAATTGAACTAGACATACTAAGGTTTCCAACCACATATTACACACCTCAATTGGATCAATGGTTAATTTTATACACATATTTAAAGTAACAACAACTTTCTGTTTGCTTCCAACAGCACCAAGATTAACTATTTTTAAGATATCAACACTATCATTTGATTTGGTAACCATTCTAAACCATCTTGAACCAATTTGAAGTCTTTTCATTTTGGTTTTACAGCCTTGAACATCACATAATCAAAAACTCACTAAAAGTTTAGTTTACCAAACATCTAATCAAAGATTTCCTAATTTCTTACCTTAAGGATGATTAAAATGTCTTCAAGATGTGGATTCCTTCATTTCCTTACAAACTCCAGCCCCTAACAACAAGAATACATATAATCTTAATATGTATTTCAACCAAATAACCTAAATTTCAAGATTATAATCTTACCTAATGATTTATCTTCATGATTTAGCTCCAAATCTTCAAAATCTCATCATTTCATCAAGTTTTGAAGCTTAATTTCATGGAATAAGGTTTGGTCTAGGGTTTTGGAGGAGAAACGTGAAGGAGAGGAGAAATAAATCTGATTATGAGATTATTAATCTCAATATTTGTTTATATATTTTCAGAATTTTCACTTTTAATCCCTCAAGTTTCATAAATTGCATATTTACCATGTTTGGAGAATTTCTTTACATTCTTGGTTTAATTATCGTTTCACTTATCCATGTTTAACCCCTCTAATGATTATGTTTGACAAAGTTAGTTCGGTTTAAGCCCATATGCTATATGTACAAGCATACAAAGCAATGACCAACTCTAAACACTAATTTTCACTTAAAATTTGATATGAAATGTCCGGTTATTATATACTGTCTCTTTCAGACAGGATGACAAGCTGAAGGACAAAGAACTAGATGATCTTTATAATGACTTAAGGGTGTTTGAGGCTGAAGTTGAAGCCAAGAAAATACCATCTGGATACACTCATAATGCTTCTCTCTTATCATCTTCTTCTTCTACTGTTTCTGCTGCTAATATAGAATCAGTTAGTACTGCTTATGTATCTAAGCAGGATGTATCTAATGACTCTATATTAGAAGATTTTCTTGCTAGTCATGTTAATTCTGGTTTAATTAATGATGATCTTGAACAAATTAATGCAGATAACCTTGAAGAGATGGATATAAAGTGGCAGATGGCTATGCTAACTATGAGGGTCAAGAGATTTATAAAGAGGACTGGCAGGAACAACTTTTCTCAGAGGAGAGAAGATAGTGCTGGGTTTGACAAGTCAAAGGTGGAGTGCTACAAGTGTCACAAAATGGGACACTTTGCAAGAGAATGCAGAGGAGGAATTCCTCAACAACATGGCAGTAACCATCAGCAAGCACATTCCTCAAGCTTCCAAAACAACAGAAACTCCACTCAAGCTCTTGTTTCTCAAGAAGGAATGTGATTTGATTGGAGTGATCAAGCAGAAGAAGCTGTTCAGAATCAAGCCCTGATGGCAGAAGTCTTAGAATCTTCCAGCACAGATATTCCAACTGAGGTAAAAACTAAACTGTGCACCAAAGATTGTCTTCAGACTGTACAAAAGTACAGGGATCATAACCAAAGCATGTGTGACGACCTTAAAAGGTTAGAAAGATATATAAGAGAGTATAAGGTGATTGTTGAGAAGTTTGAAGATCAAATCAAGGCTTACAAGGCCAATGAACTTCAACACATGTATGACACAAATTACTGGAAGTGGGAGAAAAATCAATTATAGAGTCAAATAGAAAAGTCTAAAGAGGACTGTGAGAAGATAAAGAGTGAGTATGAGAAAGCTAAGCTTGACATTGAGAAGTTCTCTTATGCTTCCAAAGCAATGGTGTCACACCCCGCTAAAGCGGAAACACGAGGCATAACAGCTCCGATGTCATAGCACAAGATTATAACATACCAACATTTACTTAACTTTCAAAATACATTACATTTTTAAGAACATAGTATCGTCATTGTTTACAATTCCCAAACTTAAAATATGACGATACGCATAATAGCAAAATAATCTTGCTTCAAAATATGAAGTGCGCTGCTAAAACATCATGGAATTACCTTATTGATTCCTGAAAAGCATGAATAAAAACCAAGGTCAACTACAAAGAGTTGGTGAGTTCACAGGTTTTAAATATGCACAAATCATTTTTATATGCAAGTTGACATTGTAAATCACGTGTAAAAACAAATCTTCACTTCTTTGATTCATGAGTACCATAATTCAATTTCTTTATGATAAGTGTATGAAAAGATAATATTACGTTGAGCCACTACTAAGCCGTACCTGACCAATTTCAACGCCCCCGATGAACTAACTCAGCGGTGGTTCAAGCCACATGTTTAGTCATCTTCTCTAGTATAGTGCACCCCTGCTCGTCAGCATTAAGGTGGGTTTGTCACACCAAATAGCGCTACCCACTAATACTATAGGCCCGATTTTCTTCGAGTTAATAGTAGTGTCACGGGGTCTTAACATTTAATACTCAACACATCAATTGCATACTTATCATATAGCTTATAATTCCAAACGCTTTTAACAAAGCCTTATAAATTGCCAAATCGCAATACTTTCAAACAATTCTCATGAATCTTTAAAATACCAACTAAAACATGCTTTTCACCCCAAAATCAGTTAAAACGATAAAAGTGGGGCTGTGAATACTCACCTTAACGAATGTAACGGGTGAAGCTTTACTTTAATACTTATGGAATTTGTCACGCCCTTAATTTCCCTATACAAGAGTTGCCATAAAGAAACACATTAATGCCCTATTCCGATGTCCAACCAATATGTCCAATTGTCCCATGAAATGCCATTATATAAATTCCTTAGTCCATATCCATTTTTAAACTATACAAAGTTCCAAAATACAATAAAACAAAATTTAAACTTAAGAAGATTACCTTTCTGGATTCAGCATATGCTGTCCAGAAAGTTATCTGATAAAATCAACATGGAAGCTTAACTTCCCAAGAGAATTATTTAAATCACAAATTTTGTGATGATACTATAATATGTTTAGAGTAAATCTGCATTTTTTTATAATTTTTGAATAACTTTTGATACCTCAAATAATTTTTACAAAACAGAGGGTCACTGATTTTCGGATCAGTGACATACCTCACTTGTAACAGGCTTTTGGGGTATCAATTCTTGGAATTAGATAGTGATCCTTATATGGATGCAAACCTAACTCAAAATCATATCTTTTGGAAAAAGATTCACTTATTTTGGATGAATAATGAGGGAGTTATGGCCTCTACAAGATAGGTGTATGAATCTGTCTTCACTGGACAGATTGCACCATTTTCTTGTAAAATCCATTTAAGTGCCCAAATCAACTCCAAATTCAGTGTTTTTGGACTTTTTAGAAAGCTAACACTCTAAATTAAAGTTTAGAAGCAAAAACCCCAAATTTGGACATGTGGTTTGTGAGTTGTGCAAGCTAGAAGTGAAGTCCATTTTCTGGACAGATTCTAAAATGAAGTAAATACTATTTTAAACCACAAAATAATGATCATTAGACATGGTTTTTGATTATAAACCATGTCTTCACTCCTCATTACATAATAAACTAACTTATGCATCATGGATTCATTGCAATCAAAATGCTCATCCAAATGCATGCATGAACACAACACCAAATAAATAACATTAACATTATTACTAAGTTCTTAATCATGTGGAACTTGGGAAATTCCTTCATAAGAACCTTTTTATACTAACATTTCATTATGTTAACATAATCATAATTTCAATAATACCAATATTTTAGTGGTTTATGATACCAAAATTCAACATTTTCATCATAAACCCTAAACTTGATGATAAACAAGTTTTCTTTTGAAAAACAAGAATCAAAATCTCATTTTTGAATATATGAACATAAATTTGAAAGCTATTTTATCAACAAAACCTAATTTATACCACATTTTAGATGAATCTTTTGCTCCTCAAACCCAAAATTTAAAATATGAAAACATGCATAATAAAAATGTAGTTTTTGAGGTTACCTTGAAGATTTGAGATGGAAACTTGATTCTAACTTCAAATTGTTGATGGATTCTTGCTTGGATTTTGATTTTTAACAAAGAAAAGAAAAATGGAGTGGTGGTGGTGGTGGTATTCGGCCGAACAAAGAGAGGAGAGGGAAGAGGAGATGAAAAGTTGATTTTGAAAATGAAGAGTAAATCTTGTTTTTAATTTGGTTTTTAATTGATAAAAAAAAATAATTAAAATAAAGTAGGATTAGGACAAGTGTCCTAATGACTCATCACACCATTATAAGTTAATTTAACTATTTTTTTTTTAATATTAGCCTAAACCATAAAATATCAGATATATTTGAGAACCGAAATACCCGATTCTCAATATTTGCTAAATGAATGACAAATTTGAAAATTTTGCAATGCAAGAGAAATTAATATACTGATTTTTATAGTTTAAGGATTTTGGACTTTTATTCGCTTATTTGGCATTTCTGGACAGTGACTGTCAGATGCGGAACTGTTCCAGGTTTTTAACACAACTTCTAAATTTTTCGGGAAACTTTTATCTTAAAGGCTTTTAATAAAAATCTAAAAGTGACAAAACTTATAAAATAATCTAAGGGTGCTAACCTTAATATTCAGAATTTGACAGGTGTCACAAATGGACTCTTTGCGTAAAGCTCAAGTTCATGATAAGATCAAGAGTGGTATAGGATACAATGCAACACCTCCACCTTATAACAATAATTACATCCCTCCCTCCTCAGATCTCTTAGAGAACCAAAATAAGGAGGACTTACCTATAGGAGCAACAGAAGTAGATCCTATAGATAGTGTGGTGGTTAAAGAAGAGAATGAGGAAGAGAAGTATGAGAGTAAGAATGTAAAAGAGATTCCTGTAGAAAATCATATTCTTACCAATGAAGGGAGGGGGGGGTTAAACCATTCATCAAGAGTGAAAAGGTGGAGAGCTCGAAGAAAGAAAAGGGTAAGGTACAGGGAGTCCACTATATGCAGACCACAGTTGTGAATCCCTGTACATTTAAACAATCTCAGCCCCAAAAACATGATAAAACAAGGGGTAATCAAAGAAACTGGAATAATCAGTGGGCACAAAAACAAGGGGTTGATCTGAGTAAAATCAATAGACCAAAACCTTGTTTTATTTGTGGAAAGCTTAACCATATTGCCAAATACTGTTATTTCAATCCTATGAACCAGAGGATAAATTCTCAAAGACATATACAAAATCCTGTTGGTTATAGGAATCAAAGAAGGAATCATATGGCTGAAAATGTAAAAAGAGCACCTTTAAAAGCTCTTGCTCAAAACAAGTTTGCAAAATCTAAGAAAAATACTCCAACTAAGCCAAGGAGTAACTTAATGAAAAAGAGAGCAAACAACTTTGTCCAAGTATGGGTTCCAAAAATAAAGAAATCTGTTAGTACTGCTACTTCAAATAGTACTGCTAACAGAAATAATACTGCTGCAAGCAATACTACTGTTAAAAATGTTAGTACTGCTAATCCAATTAGTACTGCTAATGATGTTAGTACTGTTAACAATGTTAGTACTGCCAATCAAGTTAGTACTGCTTCCAGTAACAGACCCATAATTGTGACAAAATATTCAAGCCATAAGATTCCCCAGTCTGAAAAGCTCATCAAAACTGATTGTGAATATGTTGATGAGAATGGGAAACCCAAGACCACTTTGGCTTGGGTTTCTACTAAAAACTAACTGTTATACTTTATGTGCAGGGCAACCAACAGCTAAAAGGGAAGAGCATTTGGCATGTTGATAGTGGTTGCTCTAGGCACATGACAGGCAACAAGTCCTGCCTACAAAACTTTAAAAGAATTGATGGAGGACATGTTGCATTTGGTGATAATCCATCTGGAGGAAAGATTAGTGGAAAAGGTAATGTATCAATGGGTAAGATGACATTTGAGGATGTCTACTATGTTGAGCAATTGAGATACAACCTGTTAAGTGTATCACAGGTTTGTGACAAGAAGCATAGTATATTGTTTACTGATACTGAATGTATTATCGTTGCTAAAGAGTTCAAGGTAGTTGATGAAAGTATGATACTACTGAGAACTCCAAGAAAGGACAATGTTTATTGCTTGGATTTAGAGAATGTATCCAATGATTCATCTTTTAATTGTCTATTTTCAAAAGCTTCTGTTGATGAATCATCTCTTTGGCACAGAAGGATGTGTCACATGAACTTTAAAACAATGAATAATCTTGTGAAAAACAACCTTGTAAGAGGTTTACCACAAAAGGTATTTTCATGTGATGATCATTGTGTTGCATGTCTTAAAGGCAAACAACACAAATCTTCTCATAAGTCCAAAGAGATAAATACAATCTCTAGACCTCTCCAATTAGTGCATATGGATCTGTTTGGTCCTACAAATGTGATGAGTATTGGCAAGAAATCTTACTGCTTAGTTATAGTTGATGATTTCTCTAGATTCACTTGGGTCTATTTTTTGAGGACAAAGGATGAGACAAGTGTACTGATCAAATCCTTTATTCTCAGAGTTGAAAACCAAACAAATCAAAGAGTTAAAATCATCAGGTATGATAATGGAACTGAATTTAAAAACAATGACCTAAACAGCTTTTGTGACGAAAAAGGTATTGAGAGACAATACAGTGCTCCTAGGACCCCTCAACAGAATGGAGTTGCCGAGAGGAGAAATAGGACACTGATTGAAGCTGCAAGATCCCTGTTGGCAGATTCAAAATTGCCAGTTACATTTTGGGCAGAAGCAGTTAATGCTGCTTGTTATGTTCAAAACAGGGTTATAATAGTTAAATCTCAAGGCAAGACACCATATGAACTTTTTAACAAGAAGAAACCTTTTATTGGATTTTTCAAACCTTTTGGGTGTCATTGCACAATTCTTAATACCAAAACTCACTTAGGCAAGTTTGATAGCAAAGCAGATGATGGATTTCTGGTTGGTTACTCATCCCAAAGTAAGGCTTACAGAGTTTTTAATATCTCTTCTAGAATAATTGAGGAAAGTGACAATGTCAAATGCAATGAGAGCACACCAAATAAACTTGGTGCAGGCCCTGATTGGCTTTTTGACATTGATTCACTAACTAATTCTTTGGGTTTCAGTTATGAGAATAATACAGGAACAGGAACAGAATCAGTACAAGACAAAAGACAAGAGTTTGTGCTCTTTCCAATCCCTACAGCAGATCCTATTGAACTCTGTGTTCAAGAGAAGAAAGATGCTGCAGATTCAAAGGATACTGAAACGGCTCAGAATGAAGATGAGAGAGGTGAAAAGGAGGATCAACTTTTGACTTCAGAACAGCTAGAACCTGAGATGCCTGCATTGGCAGAAGATGATACTGATGATGAGAACTCCTCAGTGTTTGGTGGCAACACTCCAAAAAAGAATGACACCAATCTTGAAGTCAATCTTGAGGAAGAGGCTGTAAATGCTACAAGGACTCACAAGAATCATCCTCCTCAGTTGGTGATTGGTGACATCAATTCTCCAATCATCACAAGAAATCAGAGTAAGTTGGGAGGATTAAAAGACATACAATCAGGCTTACTATCTTGCTTTCTATCTCAGGTTGAGCCCAAAAAGGCACATGATGCAATGAAAGACCCAAGCTGGATAGAAGCAATGCAAGAGGAGCTGCTGCAGTTTGTACTATAAAATGTATGGGATTTGGTAGAACTGCCTAAAGGACACAGAGCTATAGGGACAAAATGGATTTTCAGAAACAAGAAGGATGAGAGAGGGATAGTGATTAAGAACAAGGCTAGATTGGTAGCACAGGGGTACACTCAAGAAGAAGGAATTGATTATGAAGAGTTTTTTGCACCAGTGGCCAGGATTGAGGCAATTAGGCTGTTTTTAGCCTATGCCTCTTTCATGAAGTTCAAAGTCTACCAAATGGATGTCAAAAGTGCTTTTCTATATGGCAAAATTGAAGAAGAAGTATATGTCTGTCAGCCTCCAGGGTTTGAAAATCCCAGATATCCTGATAGAGTATACAAATTGAAGAAAGCACTGTATGGACTACATCAAGCACCAAGAGCTTGGTATGACACTTTGTCTACCTATCTCTTGGAAAATGGGTTTGAGAGAGGAATCATTGACAAGACTCTGTTCATTTAAAGGAAGAAAAAGGACATCCTATTAGTGCAAATCTATGTGGATGACATCATCTTTGGATCCACAAAAGATCAATTGTGCAGAGATTTTGAAGAATTAATGCATAAGAGATTCAAGATGAGTTCTATGGGTGAACTTACTTTCTTCCTTGGGCTACAAGTTAAGTAGCAACAAGATGGAATCTTCATAAGCCAAACCAAGTATGTGCAGGACATTTTAACCAAGTTTGGATTCTCAGATTCCAAGCCTGCAAGCACACCCATGGAGACACACAAACAGATAACTGCAGATCTTGAGGGGGAGGATGTGGATGTTCATCACTATAGATCCATGATTGGCTCTCTCATGTATCTCATAGCTTCTAGACCAGATATCATGTTCCCTGTTTGTGTGTGTGCAAGATTTCAAGTTAGGCCAAAGCAATCACATTTTCAAGCAGTCAAGAGGATATTCAGATATCTCAAAGGTCAACCCAGATTAGGACTGTGGTATCCTCATGACTCACCATTTGACCTACTTGCATATTCAGATAGTGACCTAGGTGGAGCTAACTTGGACAAAAAGTCTACAACTGGAGAATGTCAGTTTTTGGGTGCAAGACTAGTATCATGGCAGTGTAAGAAGCAAACCACAGTGTCCACCTCAACAACAGAAGCCGAATACATAGCTGCTGCAAGATGCTGCTCACAAGTGCTATGGATTCAGAATCAAATGATGGACTATGGTATGATATTTCTTCACACTCCTATTTTCATAGACAACAGCAGTGCTATTAGCATTGTTAATAATCCTGTCAAGCATTCAAAAACAAAGCATATAGAAATAAGGTACCATTTTATCAGAGACTGTAATGAGAAGAAGCTAATTCAGGTTCAGAAAGTACACACAACTAACCAGTTTGCTGATCTATTCTCAAAAGCTTTTGATGTGGGTAGATTCACATTCTTGGTCACAAGTGTGGGCATGATGAACAATGAATAAGTATATTCTCATTCTCTTTATGTACCTATATAGATTCCTCCTTAGTTACTTTCTTTAAATTGGTGCTATTAACCCCTGTGTGTTTAAGTGTTTCAGGTTGTTTTGAATGGGTACTTAGTTCTTCTCAAGTAGTTAATACTGCTCTCAGTTAATACTGCTAGTTAGTTAATACTGCTAGTGGTTAATACTGCTCTCAGTTAATACTGCTAGTTAGTTAATACTGCTAGTGGTTAATACTGCTCTCAGTTAATACTGCTAGTTAGTTAATACTGCTAGTGGTTAATACTGCTCTCAGTTAATACTGCTAGTTAGTTAATACTGCTAGTGGTTAATACTGCTTATGTCCCGAATCGTATAAATACCCTTTTTGCCTGCCTAAAAGCTCATAACGACTCTTTGAATACTATTCATCTTCTCTCTAATCCTTTTTCTCTCAAGCACCGAGTAAGTTTCAGGCAAGAACACTCAAGCTCAATGGCATCCATGGCGTTCATTGATGAGCACAACGAAATCGCGATGCTTCAAAAGCCGAAGCAGGCTGATGGATTTCACCAGATAGTCGATTTTCTCAAGACAAGCCACATTGCGTATGCTCTTACAGTGTCGCCATCCATCTACATTGAGCACCAGAATCAATTCTGGGCAAATGCCACCATTGTTACTGAAAATGGTGTGCAAGTTATCAAGACAAGGGTGTGTGACAAACCCTTGACAGTTTCTGAAGAGGTAATTCGCATTAGTCTACGTCTAGACGATGCCTCAGGTATCTCATCTATCTCTAATGATGAACTGTTTTCAACTCTTACTAGAATGGGGTATGGAGGCCCATTGGGTGTTTTTAAGTTCTCAAAAGCTAAATTTTCTCCCCAATGGCGGTTCTTTATCCATACCCTGATGCACTATATTTCCAAAAAGACTACTGGATGGAGTGAGTTCAGTAGTACCATTGCTTATGCCTTGGTCTGCTTGGCCACTGCCAGAAAGTACAATTTTTCAAAAATGATTTTCAATGATCTTGTGTCAAACTTGGGAAACAAAAAGAGTTTTTATATGTACCCAAGATTTGTACAGGCAGTTATAACCAATGAATTGACGGATATGCCTCAATTTGATGAGGTATAGGTACCTAAAATCCCCAAAGGTAAGGTCTTTTCAAATATGAAGAGATCTCCATTGGATTCGGAAGGACTTGACACCCCATTGTTCTCTACAATGATGGTGGTGTCCCACAATGAAGAAGGTATGGCTTCAGGGTCAAGGCCCTCATTAGACCATCCCACTGAAAGCCAATCCCAACCTTCAATCAGTATATCAATCCCTCAGTCCCTTCTTCAAAAACCAACTTCACCAATCACCAATACCTACATAAGGAAAAAGGTAAAGAAGGCTCCTTACCTTCTTGTACCTTCACCCACAAAGCCTTTAAGCCCTCTAATGGAGAATTCTCCATTAGAGAATATCTATAGGGAAACCTCAGGGGTGTCTCCCAACCCCAAGGAGGTGCTCAATGAGGAGATGTATGAGCATATGGGTGAGCAGGCTGCCACTACTCCTGCTAGCACAGATGAGGACAGTGGTAACATCAATAAGACCTCCCCCATGGCAACTTTGAATGAGCAATCATTCAAAGGTCCCAGGTGCCAAGAAACCAAGGGGGTGGAGGGTGCTTCTGCTAGGCAGAAGACTTCCACTACTAAAAGATCCCATGATCCTTCAAAAGGGGGTAACACTCCTGGAGAAGGTGAGGACATATATGACTACAATGAATTGATGGAAACAATGGGCAACATTAATCTGGATGTCATCAAGCAAGGCAAAGACATAGAAGAAATGAAAATGGTAATTCTGTCTCAATAAGTACAGATTACCAAATTGAAGAAAATGGTGACAGGATTGGTGCAAAAGAAGAGGAGAAGGCAGTTTCTTTTGAAGAAGAGGAAAAATGCTACTGATGCTTTCAACAAGGGGGAGAATTCAGAGGCTGAAGCAGAAAAGGAAAGTACATATGAGATGGGATTTGATGTTAAGGGGGAGAAAGCTGCAGAAACAGAAGCACAAGCAGTAGAAACAGATAAGGTTCAAGCAGCAGCAGTAACAGAACAGGTAGCAGCAGTAACAGGGCTATCTGTTGAAGAATTGGAAATAGCAGAAACTTTGGTAAAAGCAAAGAATGACACTCCTAAGGCTACTCAAAAGGCCAAGGGAGTGGTCATCAATGAAGGAGGCCTTGAAAAGAAGAGAAAAGAAAGAAGTGAGGCAGGTTTGAAGGATTCAAAGGGTAAAGCTAAGATGGTTGAATCTGAACAACCCTCAAAGAAGAAGAACCAGGTGGAGTTAGATGAAGTAGTAGCAAAACAACTCCAAGCTGAGATGGAAAAGGAAGAACAACTCCAATCAGAGAAGGACAGAGAGCTTGCCCTGGAGATGGCCAGAAAGCTCAATGAAGAATATCAAAAGAGCATAAAAACTGCAGCTGAGGCCAAGAAAATACAAGTCAAAAGAATGCCAGTCAAAAAGCAGAAAAGATAACCTTCCAAGACCTTTTTGGCCAATCAGGAAAGGAGAAAAATGATAAATTTCCTGAAAGGTTCAACTGGTGTCAAAGGAGAAATGTTCACTAATATGGCATACAACCAAGTTGAGGAGCTCTATAAGAAGGAAATGGCAAAGCTCCAAGGGGATTCCTCTCAAAGGGAAGAAGCAGAAAGAAGGATGAAAGAGAGACATGATCTCAACATCCAACAACCATTCCCTGAGGAATCCACACCTTCAAAGGATCAAGCTGAAGAAAAGAAGGAAGAACAAGAGAATGTTACTGTGGAAGTAAAATCTGTAAAAAGAGTGAAGACCATAGCTTCCAAGAAACAGTCCAAGAAGCCAAGGGTTGAAGAAGCTGAAAAAGAGGCAGAACCTTCAGTTACACCTTCAGCAGAATATGTGCAGAACCCAGAGCAGTCCAATAAGCAATCTGATGAGCATGTGGGTCTTTATTTGACTGTAATAGAACCAGTTCAGGTTGTTCCCATTTCTGTGAAAGCACCATAAGTCATCTTTTGGGATATTCTGAGAGACAACAGAAAGGATTACTTCAGGCTTAAAAGAGTTGGTGATGTATTTGAAGTATATTCAACTTGGGGGAAAGTAATCAGAAGTAGCTCCAGAGCTGATCTTGAAGAGATGCATAAGGTGGGAATAAAGCTTTATGAACATGTTTTGAAAGGAACTGAAGAAAGCCTACTCAAGATTGCAATGGAATATCTTTGTATGATGTTTGAACCAGAAAAGGTGGTTTACAGGATCAAGGATCTACATCATGAGTATGGGTTTAAGAAGATTGATAAATGGATACTCTTTGAAAACTGTGGTGTATACATGATCACAATTGATAACTGTTATCATGAATACTACCTAGTGGACAAAGTGTATAATCATAGCAAGGAGAAGCTGAATGGGATGCTGAAAGCTAAGCTAGTATGTGCAAAGGAATCAGAAATGGCCAGAATTGTGGTAAGAAGAACAATTAATCAAAGTCTGGGTCTGGATCCGAATTTGGGCAACTAAGCTGTAGTGTTGAAAGCATCTTGAAGACCATAAATGAAGAACTTGACTTCTCTTCCTAAAAGTCAAGTTAGGGGGAGATTGTTGGGAATTCAGAATTTGCACAAGTATGGTTAATGCTGCTAGCACAACATGGTTAGTACTTCTGAGATAAATTAATACTGCTAAACAAGATTAATACTACTTGATGAAGTTACTACTGCTGAGCATAGTTAGTACTGCTAGTAGTTAGTACTGCTAAGGGATTACTACTGCCAACTTCATTAATACTGTTGAACATGGTTAATGCTTCTGAACATGGTTAGTACTGCTTATGAGATGAAGACTTCGTATGGCAATGAAGACAGCTGTATTGATTGAAGATATTCATGGAAAGCTTGGAGATAAATATGGAAGATTATACTGAAGATCTTTTATATTTTGTAATTATCTTTTATCTTTAGTATATATATAGACTTATTGAAAATAGTTTAGAATATCAAGTTAGACAATATTCTGAGTTTTTGTTTTCATAGAGAGAATTAACCTCAAGGTTTAGAACCCTAGTTCTAGAGAAGTAGAATTCGTATTGGTGAGCCTGTTCATCAATATTGAGGTTTTGTTTGAAATCTTGTAACTTTAATCTTTCAATAAAGTTTACAAGTTGTGATTCATATTCACTATTTCATTGATATTCTGAATATTAAAGTGTTATTCCGCAAACTCCTTTAATATTGTTTCTGAGTTCTTTATTCTTGTTAAGAATTAGATCCTGACAGAGAGTCAGTTATGCATGCTTTTAGAGAGAGAGAAACTATAAATAATAATGCTTCTTCATTAGTGGAGGGAATGAATAGATTTGCTTTCTGATAGTAAGTTTGGCTAGCATTAGCTTGGGCAGCCAGAGTCTGGTTATCCTTTTGAGTTATCATTATAACCTTTTGATTTCTATAATCCAATAGCTCTACCTTCCCAAATTTTGGTTATAGTATGTTTAATCAGTTCTCGTTTCTATCAATTTGGTTCCATTGCCGGGAAACAATGGTCGCTCCGGAGGCTCAAGTGAACACCAGATTGCAATCAAGGATTGATGTTCAGGATGGGAAAATAGAAGCTCTCTCTAGCCAGGTGAATGATCTGTCCTCTACCATTAATTCGATGAAGGATATCCTGAACGAGTTGCCTAAATCCATCGAGAAACTCACGATGGGTTATCAGAAGCAGCAAAGAAAACAACCGATCCAAGAGGACGAAGGTGATGGAACTTCGTTCAAAGAAGCCTCAGTGACCGTGGATTATGGTTCTGGTGCGAAAGTTCCGACTCAAGGGCTGGATCCCTTCTTTAGAGGTAACCATTTCGAAACTCCCTTATTCTCGATGCCCAAGGTGAAACTCCCTGTTTTTGAAGGCGTTGATCCTAGGGGATGGATCACCAAGGCAGAACTCTATTTCCAGGTCCATAACACCCCAACCCCTCAAAAATTGAAACTCACTCAGATGTGTATGGATGGATCTGCTTTGAACTGGTTCACTAATCTTATGTTCAAACATCCTCAAACTACTTGGGATCAATTTCGGGAGAAATTAATGGTCCGATTTGGAGGTACGAAATTCACTAATGCACATGATGCTTTGGGATCCATGTATCAAGAAGGGGATATTGATGAATACATAGAGAGTTTCAAGGCTCTCTCTGCTGATCAATCGGAGGATCAAGCTGTTGGAATGTTCCTTCAAGGCCTACAAACCGGTATCAAAAACTGGGTCAGAGCCCTCCATCCTCGTTCTTGCGATCAGGGCTATGGATCTGGCTCGACATGTTGCTTTAGCCACAGCCATCCAGGGAGATAAAACGAATGCAAAAGGGAAAACATCATCCAATATGGGAACTAGTAGCAATACCCACAGCCACCTAAACAAAGGATGTACCAGTTCTAAATCCTAAACAACATACTCAATTAGATTCAATTCTATCACGGTTCACCTCTCTATTTCAGTCACCACAGGGCTTACCTCCGGCCATAACTATTGAGCACACCATTAACCTCCGTGAAGGCCAAGGGCCAATATGCGTACGTCCCTATCATTACCCACACTTGCACAAGAATGAAATCCAGCGACAGGTTCGAGAAATTATCGAAACAGGAATTATTCAGGTTAGTCAAAGTGCGTACTCTAGCCCGGTAATCCTCGTTAAAAAGAAGGGTTCGTCATGGCGAATGTGCATTGACTACAGGGCCTTAAATCGAGTCACAATCCCCGACAAATATCCAATTCCAATCGTAGAACTGTTGGATGAATTACATGGTTCCCAATATTTTTCTAAGATCGATCTAAAATCGGGATTTTATCAAGTGTGCGTCCGGGAGTCGGATACTGAGAAAACGACATTTAGAACTCACAACGGACATTATGAGTTCTTGGTCATGCCCGACCAACGCCCCTGCCACCTTTCAGGCTTTGATGAACGAGGTTTTTAGGCCGCTGTTACACAAGGGAGTGCTAGTATTTTTCGATGATATCCTAGTCTACAACCAGACTTGGGCAGGTCACCTGGAGACTTGGGCAGATAACCTGGAGCTTTTGACTCAGGTACTTCACCTCCTTCAAAACCATAAACTGGTGGTAAATCAGAAGAAAAGTAGCTCCGGGAGGCAATCGGTTGAATATCTTGGGCACATCATCAATGGACAAGGAGTGTCCATAGACCCTTCCAAAGTTTCGGCCATTCAAGATTGGCCAATACCAAAGAATACAAAGGCGGTTCGAGGATTCCTGGGCCTTATGGGCTATTACAGAAAGTTCATAAACGGATATGGTAAAATTGCCAGGCCTTTAACTGATTTAACAAAAAAAAACGGTTCCTGTTGGGACCAGCAACTCAAGCGACATTTGAAGAATTAAAGCAAGC
Source organism: Arctium minus (assembly GCA_954870635.1). Lineage (NCBI taxonomy): Eukaryota > Viridiplantae > Streptophyta > Magnoliopsida > Asterales > Asteraceae > Arctium > Arctium minus. Next base: position 102,908,548 of record OX941084.1, on the reverse strand, counting down.
TATGATCACAGCTTCTGTTCTTACCTTTCCTGATTTTTCACAACCGTTTGAGATTGAGTGCGATGCCTCGGGTCGTGGTCTGGGTGTCGTTCTTATGCAATCCAGACGGCCTATCGTCTATTTCAGCAAGGCTTTGTCAGATCAGAACCATAAAATGTCCGTAGTACGAAAAAGAGATCATGGCTCTCATCCTTGCTATTCAACATTGGCGACCGTATCTATTGGGACGTGATTTCATAGTTTTCTCATATCAGAAAATCCTTAACCACTTGTTGGAGCAACGTATAACGACCATTGATCAACAAAACTGGATCACAAAGCTCATGGGGTATCAATTTTCGATATGTTACAAGCCAGGGAAAGAAAATAGAGATGCTGATGCCCTATCTCGGGTTTTGGAAGGGGATGAATTGTGCACTTTAGTATCCTATCTTCAATGGTTGGACGGAGCCTCACTGCTCGATGGATTTGATACCGATCAACAACTTCATAAAATTGTTACTGATCTTATAACGGATCCACACTCTCGCCCCAGTTTTCCCCTGTCTAATGGCAAACTGTTCCACAAATGGAAACTAGTCATCTCGTCCTCCTCCCATTGGATTCCAAAATTGATTGCCGACTTCCACGACAACCCAAGTGGTGGTCATTAGGGCTTCTATCGTACTTACCGACGTCTGGCTTCACAGATTTATTGGTTGGGAATGACCAAAACCATCAAGAACTATGTCCAAGCGTGTGATGTTTGTCAATGTTACAAGTCTTCCACTCTCGCTCCTGGCAGACTCCTCCAGCCCCTACCCATTCCGGATGCAGTATGGGAGGATATCTCCCTTGATTTTGTTACTGGGATACCCAAGTCTAGAGGCTTTGAAGTTGTCTTAGTCGTGGTCGATCGACTCTAAAAATATTTTCCACTTTATCCCTCTCAAACATCCTATTACCACCCATTCACTCGCTGAAATCTTTCTCAGTGAGGTTATTCGTCTACATGGAATCCCCAAGTCACTTCTTAGTGATCGTGACCCTTTATTCTTGAGCAAATTTTGGCAGGAGATTTTCTCACTTCAAGGAAGCCAACTTAAATTCAGTTCCGCCTATCACCCTGAAACATACGGCCAGACTGAAGTAGTAAATCGGAGCTTAGAAACCTACCTTCGTTGTTTCGCTGCTGAACAACCCAAGACTTGGTCTTATTGGCTTCTTTGGGCCGAATTTTGGTACAATACCTCATATCATGTATCTACGAACACTACACCATTTGATGTGGTATATGGACGACCTCCTCCATCTGTCTTGCAATTTGTTCCGGGAGAAATTCGTTGTGAGGCGGTGGCACGAGATTTAACCGATCGAGATGAAACACTTAAGCAACTAAGGTATCATCTTACTCAGGCTTAGGCACAGATGAAATCCACCGCTGACAAACACCGTCGTGATGTCGAATTCAAGGTAGGTGACTGGGCGTCTCTCAAACTTCGCCCCCATCGTCAACAATCTGTGGTACGCAGGATTAACCAGAAACTTTCGGCCCGCTACTATGGCCCTTTTCTCATCATTGAAAAGGTTGGGCCTATCGCCTACAAGCTCCAACTACCTGCCACTGCCAAAATCCATCCGGTTTTTCACGTCTCCCTCCTCAAACGAGCCATCGGGAATCGCACGGTTGAGCCTTTTTGTAATATCCGGATCCAAAATTTTTATTATATTGAAAGTTGGGTGAAAAGTGAAGCGAGACCCAAAATACATGGGGGTTAATTGAAAATTTGGTTTTTATATAACCTAAATATCAGATAAGTGAGATTCATATCTCATACTGATATTTTGAGTAAATAATCCGACTTAGAGAGAAAAGAGAGAAAGCAGAGCAAGGCAGAGAGAAAGAGAAAGAGATCTTGAAGGATCGATCGTTTTTGGTCAAATAGAGGTATGATTTTAGCCTAATACTTCTATCTGCATGTTATAGTTGGTAAATAGTTGTGTTATTTAAGCTTTTAGCCGTGTATTTGATCGATTCAATGATCTAAAGTTTTCTGGGTTCGAACTGTGAGTCGCCGACTTAAGTATGAACTCGACCGGTAGATGTCTGGGACGATGATGTAAAGACCGGTAGGTTGTAAAGACCGGTAGGTTATAAGGACCGGTAGAGGTATCGGTCGACCGGTATGATGTTGTTGACCGATATAATGACTCGACCGGTATAGAGGCTCGACCGGTATAGAGGCTCGACCGGTATAGAGGCTCGACCGGTATAGAGACTCGACCGGTGTAGTGATTTAACCGGTGTTTATCAGTGTATGTATTCGACCGGTATTATGTTTATCAGTCCTGAGAGAGATAGTGATCAGAGTGGTTTCGACCGGGAAAATAGCAGTAGATTGTATTTGATGAGTTTTTAGAAAGAAAGAGTGTTAGTTGCAAGTTAGCTTACCTTTGTTTTTAATACCATCGTAGGTGGTGTTAATCAGTAGAAGTCAGAGTTAATCAAGAAGAATCAGAGGTGAGTCTTTCAAACTAACTCTTTTATGATTTTAACAGTTATTTGATAAATGTGGGTTTTATAAACTGCGCATTTATAGTATTGAAAGTTATGCAGAATTATTGCAAAAGATTGATTTAATCAGTTTGGCATGTTTATGCTCAGTTTATATAAACTTGTTTTATATACAGTCAGGACTAGGTGTATGCATACATTTGAGTCAGAAGTCTGACCTAAGTCGGGAAGTGTGACCTGCCTGCTCGTACTGGGGAGTGTGACCCGTTTATGCCATTAGGGTGTGTCCCTAAAATAAGGCAGTGCGAGACAGACATACCGTCTTTGACGGGAATGTTGGTCAGTAGCTTAAGGTACGCTTGCGAAGCGTAAAAAGTGGTCAGTGATGGCCAGTAGATTGAGTTATGCCTGGGAAGCATAAAGTGTTTTAAAGTTTGATTAAAAGAGCAGGTTATGTTTTGAGATATAAAGCTTTGTTTAAATGTTTTAATTAATATTTGAACTGTTTCAATAGTGAGTGGAGGGGACTCACTAGACCATTGGTCTAACCCTCGCTCTTTCAAAATTATAATCTTCTTTCAGGTTATCGCAAGATAGTAGGTACAGATAAGGGTAAGGAGAAGATGTGAGCTATTTCCAGGAGATAGAAGACTCCCTGCAATAGTTTACTTTTTGAACTCAGTTGTGTAGTAAGAGATAGTTGTAAACCTTGTACTCTGAAAATGTAAGCCTGGGGAAGTATTTACTAAGAAATGTTATTTTATTGTATATATAAATGTTCAGGTTGTTACACTTTTCTTCCTCCTGGCATGGAAATGGATTCCTCCACCCCCACCCATCCTCTTAAGTGCTTATCCACGCGCACTACTGCCACACATGGAATGTAAACGAAACAGATGGGAAAATAGTACTGCAGATGAAGCTACATGGGAGGATGCTTCTGCCATTCAAACTCAATTTCCAAACTTCAGGCTTGAGGACAAGCCTGATCTTATTGATGGTGGCATTGATAGAGATCTACTAATGAATACCCATACCCAGCCCACTCCACTGGACCATTACTGGATGCTCAGCCCAATCAGCCCAGGGCCTGGAAAGTTTATTATCATAAGAGGACCAAAGGAGGACAGGTGTAAAGCTGAGATGAGGAGATTCATTTATGCATGCTTTTAGAGAGAGAGAGATACTATAAATAATAATGCTTCTTCATTAGTAAAGGGCATGAATAGATTTTATTTCTGTTAGTAAGTTCGGCTAGCATTAGCTTGGGCAGTTAGAGTCTGGTTATCCTTTTGACTTATCATTATAACCTTTTGATTTATATAATCCAATAGCTCTACCTTCCCCATTTTGGTTATAGTTTTTTTAATCAGTTCTCGTTTCTATCATAGAAGTTTACGGGCTGTCCAGAATCTGCACATGTTATGCAAATCTATTGCGTTCGAGATCTGCAGAGGTTGCTGCTGTACAGAAGTTATCCGCAGAGCTTTTGTAAACTGTCCAAAGCTCTCTGCAGTGGCTGTCCAGAAGCTACGCAGAACCTCTGCAGATGTCATCCATATTTCGAAGAGCAGCAACAGTCGAATTGTGTATAATTTTTCATGACAGCTTCAAAATTTCTTCAAGTTGATCATGTTAATCCAGATCTTGATCAAGCTAAAATGTTTCCAGATTTTGTTCAAAGGCTGTCAAGTTCAGATTTCAATATGCGTCTGAGTTACGATTGGAACACAACAGGAGTTATGTGCAGATCTCAGAAGTGTTCATGTGATTCTAGCTCTGTCTATAGCATATTCAGAATTTTGACTCTTTGTACACAGATTTATGGTGCTTCAATACTTTCAGAGTTACAGGCCTGTATGATCAGATCTCTAGAGTTACTGCACTGATTCTAGAGTTCAACTTGATCAGAGAAACGCAGAGGCTTCCAGAGCCTCTGTGCACATATCCAGAGATGATCTTATCTGTCCAGAAGTTGAGGTACAGAAAATACACAGCAGAAGCAGATTGCAGAGGGCTTTGTGATTTTAAGAATGCAGATTGCAGAGCCTTTGAGGCTGGTGCACAAAGTCTCTGTAAAGCTATCCAAAGATGCTCTGCAGAAAATACGCATAGTTCAGAGGCAGAAGATGTGCACATCAGAGGCTAATATGTACAACCTCTGTAGGTTGTCCAGAAAGTTCACATCAGAAGTGAAACTCAGAGATGCTCCTAGAGGCACAGAGAGGCTCTTAAGTTGTCCACAGAGTTTCTGTGGACCAAAACCTCTGAAGAGCAGCGACCAAAGGGGGGGAGGGACCAGAGGTAGACCCAAGAATGCATATCAGAGGTTGATGGTTCAGAGGTCATGATAACTCTCATTTTTGAGAGTTATTTGTTGTTATTTTTATAGGTTTTTATTCCTCTTTTTACCCACTTTTGCTCCTATCCCTTCATTTGGTCCACATTGTTTGCAAAATATGATAACTTAACCAATATGTTCATTCTTGCGAAAATTAATACTGCAGGTCAGTTTGTGGGCACTGGTGTACCCACTGTGGGCACCCGAGGATATTACCCAGCAGATTTTAGGACTGGATGTGAGCTGGAAACACAACATTTCTGAAGTGATCATGGCCACTCATTGAAGACTCAATCTTGGCCCTTGGATGCTCAAACCCCCTCCTATAAATAGAAGACTTTTGGAGAGCATTTAATTCACACCTTCCACCATCAACATCTCTCTCACCTCCCATCATCAACATCCATCATCCATCTTTCTCCTCATTCAAGTCTAAAATACTTCCAAGTATTTAGACTTGAAGTGTAGGATTTAATTCTTGTATTTTTATTCTCGTCTTTACTTTACGTCTTTTATTTTCCGCACTTTTATTTCTTGTATTTAAATTTCCGTACTTACTTTATTGTATTTAATTTCCGCACTTTTAATTAAATTCCGTACTTTACTTTCCTTTTATAATTGTAGTTAATTTTTATTATGCAAGTAGTTAACAAGTCTTTCTTTTATTATATTATGTCTTTTATTATCGTTATGAGCTAAGCACCTTATTGGGTGCGGATGTAAGCCAACTTGGGTCTAGTAGGTTACACTTGGGTGTGACTATCGTTATCAACTCTTGACCTTGGTCACTTGAGTCGGGACTTCAACTCAACGCAGATAAGCCGATCACTTTTATGTGTTAATATTAGATCTTGACCTCGAGAGGGGCGGATTCGAAATACGGCTTAAGTGATGCACAAAGATTTGAGAGAGTCTTTGATAACCACGTAGAGATATGGGTTTTGTATGATTTACTAAGGTTCAAACACCGGTCGAGATTTATATCACAAAGAGATTTGAGTATAAATCTCCATATTGGTAGAACTTGATTTTTTTATCAACTTAGTTAAATCGGCAAGATCAAGAGTCAGTAAAGGTGGAAACTTTATGAACACTTTGTAGGACCGGTCTATAAAAATTCACTTTCGAGAGATCGGGCTTTTTATAGACTTTCCGTACTACAAAGAGTCCAACCATCTTGTTACTACGTTTTTCCCAAGAAAAGCTTACATCCGTACCCAACTTTTAATTATAAAGTTCATTCTGAATTTTCTGTCAAATCACCATCAAACGAATATTTTTTCCCAAACTCAAAACTTGTGCAAGAAGTTCATAAAAATCAGCAATTCTCAGTAGTTCAGTCCCTGTGAGAACGATACTCGGTACTTGTACCATTATATTACTTGTAGCGATTCTAGTGAAAGTATATACTTGTGCTCTCACTAGGTATTACTGTACCCCCGCTGTGCAATACGTGATAAATAGCTACCAGGTCACAATGAGCCAAATGCCTGAAGCCCGACTTTCTTTGATTTTCTGACATCTTTGCACTGTTTCAGAAACATGTGCACAACTTTTTACTCGAGGATCCGATTTACATGAGTCTAGTTGCGTTGGATTTCTAAAACACATACTTACAACTTTGATGTTTTAAGTTTTCTCAAATTCCATGAGCTGTATGCCAGAATCAGTGTCAAAGTCTACGTTTGGATGCTGGACTGAAAGCATTGCATTTCACTCGTGCTCTTTCCGCTTTCAAGAATGGTGTTCTCTCGTCGGTTCTTCATGGTTTCAAGCTACAAATGTGACATATTGATTGTCACTCCCTCCTCTATTATTCAAGTTTAAGGCTCGGTGTTGAACGCTTACTCAACGGGATCTTAAGAGTCAAAATTTCTGTTTTGACGACCGTTCTACGTAGCTGAGGGAAAACATGCACAACTCACGTCTAAGAGGCTGTAGTTCAATGTGCATGTTTTATGTTTTCTCTCAATCAGGCTCCTTGATGGTCAAAAACAGCGGTGAAGTTGAGACATGAAAGCTGGACAAAATGGGGTAATTTGTCTAAGTCTTTCAAGAAGATGGGTCTACATTTGAGGGGGAGCTGTGATGCTTTGAAGACTCGAAGAATGGCACACCAAAGTTTCTAAAGAAAGCAAGGGGGAGATTATATGATGATGCTTTCTTTATAAAACATTAGGGGGAGATTGTTAGCTTAAATTAGCCCCCAATTTAATTGAATGTTTTATAAAGAAATTGTATTTTGGGATTTGTAGCTAGTTTATGGGCTTGAGCCTTTTTATTGTAAATGGCCCTATATAAAGGTGCCCATGGTTCATTTGTTCATTAGGTATTTGGAGATAACACATATATTACACACACTGACTAAGTGAGCCTTTCATGAGAGTCGATTAAATTCCTAGTGTGGTGTTCTCTACAATTTCCCCTCCATACTATCAATCCAAGCATATGAGATGAGTTTTTGATTATCATTGTTGTTAATTTCTATCTTATCTCTACATTTCTATGGAGTATCTTTCATTTTGTTGCTTAAAATGGGATCTAAATTATTTTTGTAGTTCATTTTAATAATGGTTTTCTCAATACACCATTGAATTTTTGTTATTCATTGGTTTCAAATGTTAGGATTTAGTTATTCAGAGAATGGCAGGAAGAAGTTGATTGGTTTATTGTTGTACAGGGAAAGAAATTGTCTAGGAATGATCAACAACAAGTGCCATCAATTTGTGCAAGGCATCAAAGATTATAGGAATGATCAACATCAAGTTGTGGGAGGGTCCTTGGGAGGTATGTCTTGTAATTTTTCTTGGGTATCTATTAATGCGAGTGAACAATGAAGCTTTCATTCTCGTGTTATGTGTTCATTTGGCGTAAGAGTTGTCTCTTGATGAAACCACAAACAAAAGTGGGTTACATTTCTAAATTATATTATGCAAATTTGATAAATTGTTACTTGAGTTGGTTGCTACTATTTTTAACAAACTTTTGCTTTTCAAATAAATGGTAAAGCTTTTCAAATGAGTGGTATAGAAAAAGACTTCTAGATCAAACTAATTTCTGCAGGTTTCAGAAGTATATTTTGAGAAACATGGCTTAAAATCTTATGTAGTCAATTCCATTGCAATGAAAAATCCTGAAAAACAACACTTGGTCAGTAAAAAGAATGTATTATTCGTGAAATGTTAAGCAGAGCATTGGTGTCTGCACAACCTCATATCTTGGGTTTCATCTGGTTCGGGCCAAATTTCGGGTTTCAACAATTTTTGTACCTATCTCTAGGTTCCAGATTTACTTGTTATGGGTGTTCAATTGTAACACCCTAAAAATAGGGATAACAAAAATCCGAAAAACGGACATGAGGTATATAAAAATTGCCATAGCAAGAGCCTCCCAAAAATGGGGAAATATACAAACCTGTTTAATTACAGTTGTAATTTAACGGACAATAAATAACAACCAACTAATCTAATTTCTATAACTAGAAAAGAGATTACAAAAGAGGTGTCATTTATAAACCCAAATGTTCTTCTACCAAACGTATGTCCAAAAGCAAGTTTCCCCAAGCTCTCACCCAAGCAACTATGCCAGCTTAGAACTGGCTCCGCTAGAACCTGAGATACACATCGACACCAAACAAGTGTTAGGCCAAAAAACCTAGTGAGTTGAACAAGAAATAGCATATTAGAACATTGACAATTCTTATCAGCAGTTAACCAATTTTCAACATATGTGGAGTCAATGTGGGATACCCATAGCACCAATCAAGTTCCACCCAAAGAGACAATGTACCTTGATGCAAACTTCTAAGAGTGACATCCCAAAGGCCAGACACACCCGAGGACTACAACCATGGCATTACCCCGAATGGCAGAGGTCTAGGCACATACCCACACGGTGGCACCCAAGACTACATCCTCTTAGTGTCTACTGACTTGGTTCGTCCTACATAAAACATATAGGAGGTTTGTGAGGTATATTTCAACCAAGTATATTTCAATACCAACCATGGGTACAATATCACCATCCTAACCTTATAAGTCCAACATGGGACCCAAATGTCAATATAATCATTTTGTAGATACAATATCACCAAGAGGATATTCCAAGTAGAAATCATCATAATATACCAAGACGACACATTAATCATGTCAAAATACTCATTGTGTGTATACATAAGGAAAACCCCCAAATACTTGCACAAATAGGGTAAATCATGGCATGATAGTTATAAACATATTTCTCAAATATTTTCATAAGAACACCCATCAAATATTTGAACACATGGAGATGAACATTTTGAGCAAATATACAATAATAATAACAAGTAAGAGATTATGATGTGTATCTAGTTTTAACAAAAGTTTAGTAAACTCACAATCTAGGTTTTTGGACAAAAACCTAGAAAATATGGAACCCTAGCTTGAAGAGATGGGACTTGAAGATGAGAAGTTGCTATTCTTGAAGAAACCCTAGAAAATCGTCCTTGAGGAGAGTTATTGCAAGCAATCAATGATCCAACCACCAAAAGAGTTTGTAATTATGAGGGTTAGGGTTTTAGGAGATAAAGAAACTGGTTTGGGAGTTCATAAATCGCCAAAGGAAAAGAGAGAAATGAAGTGAAAATCGGCTAAAGGACTCATTTAAGTCACAGTGCCCACTCGCGACAGTGACATTGTCACTGTCGCGTGTCACAATTGCGCGAACCATACGACTCTCGGTACATCTCCCGCGACAGTGACACCGCGACAGTGACCATGTCACAATCGCGTGTCACAGTCGTGCCACTCCTACCACCCACGGTACAATTATCGTGACAGTGACCGGCGACAGTGACAATGTCACTGTCGCATGGCACTATCACGCCACACTCCAGACTCCCTGAAAACCTAGTCAATTTCGATCACGAGCGCGAGGTTTAAGCATTTATAATGATTATACTAACCAAGTAACATTATAGCATTATAATAATGATCATCTGCATAAAGGCTCATATTTTCAAATAATCACAATTAACGGAGTAAGAGAAGCAATTACATACCTTATAAACTTACAGGTGTTACATCAATTCACACAAGTCTTCTTCGATTCAATATTTCGATTCAAATGCGAATTTCATATGGAACATTGGTTTTTTTATTTAATCGAGAAAGTAAAAATTGAGTAATCAAGAATAGGACATGGACTCTTGGAGTCCAGAGATGCGCCTTAGGTAAGTTGCGTTTGGTTAGCCATTTACTCTCTTAGGGATCTAATAAATTCATTTACGCAAACTAAAGAATAAATAAAATATATACATACTACGTGTACAGTTCGGGTATTCGGGTACCCTAGTTGATCATGGGCTCATGGCTAATGGATTGTTACATCGATAATCTCAATGGCGTTAACTATCCTAAGAACTCCTCCTGTCTCACCTAAACTTGAGCAAGGTTACATGATCATGCCTATTTTTTATTATGGACGTTTGGTTAGACTGAAATATGGACATTTGCCAAGATAAAAAGATCATCATCTTTGACTTTCTTAATTAACTTCCTATGTTGAGAACTTGCGTTATTATAAAAGTAGCAACAACTTTTCAGTGTATATTGGTCATTGAATCAACCAATATTTTTACCAAGCCAATATGAATAGCATGCATATATTGGTCTTGGTTCTACAAATCCAAAGAGATATGGGTTCTGTTATATACATGTAGCTGGAATATTTTACGGAGAACTTAGAATGCATGCTAAATTTGAAGTTGGAAACCTAAAAGTGTAATGGGTTTATGGTCACATTCCTTAATTTGATGAGTGAATCACCATGATGAATCAAACACTTGTGTTTGATGTTTGGGATGTTTAGAAAAAAAACTACTTTTGTTAAGAGACATTTGACCGGATAATTTGACATAAAACTTTTGTTATATTTCTATTTTGTATCTTATCTACCAACATTCTGTTTTCTTGACTTGGATAAATGACGATGTTTTGTTTGTTGTCTTTAGCAACCATTATTGTTCACCCATTGTAGTGCTTTACTAAATATGGAGGGATTCGATTTTACTCCTATGATACCCTTGGACAAGAGAACTTTGGTGGTCTTTGTGATGGATAATATGAAACGAATGTTTTGTACTTGGTTACAGTCTTCCCAATGAGAAAGGTAATGTTCATTACTAATGCATAATTGAAATTGGAAGTAGAATATGTGGATGAATTCCATCTGATTAGATTCAAAAAATGTATTAGGTTCTTCATCAAACCTTTTTATCTTATGGACCAAACCTATGTGAATGAGTTATCAGGGCAGTATTATTATACATCTATGTTGAATTTGGCCGATACATTCTTCCTGCCTTGAAAACAATATGATGGACCTTGCATGTAACTTTAGCTTCGATTATAGTTTTAAGAGGCTATGTTACCCAAGAGAGGAAATTTGGAAACCAAGGATTGAGTTGCTTCAGATGATCGTTATATGGGTAAAAAGGATTATCTTTATTTGGTTGATAAGGATGTTTGATGTTTGGTTGTTGGTTCATTTTCATTTTTTTGTGTTAATGGTTTATTCTGATCAAGTTCCAATTACATCAATTTCCAACCAACTTTTGGATTAAAGTTGGGTTGCAAAAAAGATGGGTGATAAAATTCTTGGATACCCCAATAGAACATGTGAGGATATTGAGTTGCAGATTTAGTTTAATGGTGTGCTAGCTGTGCAATTGATGTTTGATGTATGTGGGAGTGTATGGTATGTTATCAAGATGATTTGGTTAATGTTGAATAAACAAAAGCCATGGATTTTTGATCTGGTGGTTATTAGATTGGAGGAAGGTGATGATGGACATGGATATGGATTTTGATTTGGGCTTACCATCGATGATTAGTGCTTGTTGATCCAAACTCTCTCAGTGATTTGATAACGACCCTTTTCTGTACTTAGTGAAAATTACGTTTAATATGTATTAGTGTTTCACCATCAGCGATCAGACTGAGTCTGTTTAGTTATCGCTGATAGTGTTTCTTATAAACATTTAATATGTATGTGTTTCACTATCAGTGATCAAACTGAGTCTGTTCAGTTATTGCTGATAGTTCTAATGTAAACAGTAACGTAATCCCTGAAGACAAGTCTCGCGTCAACTGATGTTCATAGCTGAATCGAAGACGAAGCTGCTGAACAAAGAGAAGTCTACTAGTGACCTGATGCGGATATCAGTGAAGCAAAGACAACTCTACTTATACACGAAGGAACATGAGGAAAGCTTCAGCGATCGCTGAACTCTTGATGTCTCTGAAGAAAGAGATATTCAGCGATCGAATGATCACAAAGCTTATACTTCAAGTTTCCTTTTGTCTTACCTTGCACAACTCACTACGATGTGTCAGAACGGACATGCCTCTGCCACAATTCGTACAACAACTCTGTCAACTACACTGTTCATGATCCGGCCGAAAGCATGTCTCCCAAAGTCAGACTTCCAAAGCCAATCAGTGAACGCCACGTGTAAAGTGCCCTGCCATGCATTTAATGCATAGGGTATAAATAGGAAGTTCACCCCTCCATCTGAGGGTGTGCTCAATCCTTGAACTCCAAATAGAAACCTTTGTTTTCTATATTCCTTAATCCCCATTCTCTGAAATTCTTGTGCAACCATCTTAGTGTTTCTTAAGTTTGTTTAGATTGAGTCTGTCTTAATCTTATTCCGCAACAAACTTGTAAATTGTGTTTGATTTATCAATAAACAATTTATTAAACTTTAAATTTCTGTGTTTGTATTCAACCCCCCCCCCTTCTACAAACTTGTTAAGCACCTCCGGGACCAACAGTGCTATACTAACCAAATAAGCTTACTTTTTTAAAAAAGGCAAACGGTAGTGAATATAAAATTAAGACCGAGTGAAAATACATAAAGATCTAAGAACCTAAACTTATTTGATAGATCATGCAACAATTTACCAAACACTTATCCGGGTAGCGAGAACCAATTCATATTACCTTATCGGAAGAATATGTTAAGGACCTAGAATCTTACCCGGTAAGAGCAAGGCAAGGACCAAGAGTCTTACCAGGTAAGTGAGCACGATGATTCTTACCATGGTTACCACTTATCGGGTAAATTGTTGCATATAATGCCATTTTGGTGGGCTAAACTTTTATCCGGTAGGTAAATGATAGTGTTGAATTTTATGGGTAAGCGCTTACCGTGTAAGTGTTTGATAAACGCCCCTAAGAAAAAGCTTGAAACGAGATAGACGTTCAAAAAAACTTAAGAAAAACGTTATTAATTAATTTTCCAATCAGAAAATATGTTTTCTCAAAAGCGTTACACATTCACACTGATATGTTTCTTACCTGTTTTCATACTCGACCAAGGATGTTGCAAAATTATATTGCTTATTTTTGGGTCACTAAAATTTTCCTTCTTGTACTTTTTTGGCCCTATAGAGTTAATCCAAAAGTGTGCTAACTCGTCGAGGACAATCATGGTTGATAAAACGAAAAAAATTACCCCGCTACATTACGCGGGTACACAACTAGTACAAATAACAAGGAGAGGAGTCTCATGCTTGAAAAGGAAAATCAGTTCTTTGACTCCGTTTCTTAAGAAGACTCTGAGCAAGCACGTTTTTTTAGAGGAAAAGCTCCAGGCAAATTTATAAAGCAGCAAAAAAAAAAACAAGACAAAAGTATGATGTATTTGCTTTTGTAGACGAAGCACGTTGTTGTCTAATGGCCAAAACTTTTGATTCTGGCCACTCCTATTGAGAATAATTATTAGACACACTAGTTAATACCTATGATGTATTTGCTTAAGAACTTGAATCAAAGGTATGTTCTTCTGATCAAGTAAACAACTTAGAGATGGTTGTTCAACAACTTTCTAATGATTTTTTGAAACTAAAAGTAAGAAAAAGGAAAGAAAAAAAGCATACGAGGAAGCAAGAAAATAAGAAAATAAAAGGAGAGGATTGAGAGAGAAATCAATAGATGAAGAAGGAGAGAAATTAGAAGAGTTGGAAAAAGAATTGGCCATAAAGGATGATGAGGTTAATCATTAAAAAACATTTTTTTTAAAAAGAGGGAAATTCTTCAAACAAAATTGCAAACAAAAGAAATTCTGATAAAAAAAAATATCAAGATGCTCAAGATGTGCATATATAAAGATTAATTCTCAAACAGATCGACTAGGTCTGGGATCAAACAATCATGATTCCTTTATTGGAAATAACAAAACAAGTATATCCTCCACTTTCAATATTGGATATACTCAACAACTTGTTTTTCTTGTATTGAGAAAAAATTATGTTTTCCAAAAGTTTAAAACAAAGGCTGAAGCCCAGTCACCAAAGAAGCTTGCATATAAAAACGTGGTGTAGGAACTTAGATTTGTAGTAGTTTCCAGGCTAGGCAAGTAAGAAAATATCTGAAAGAAAATCAGAACTCATATTCTTCTATATCTATTGAGCCTAAGTCTGAAAAATGTTAGGTCATTACCTACATTTTTTAACTATGATCTGTTTAAAGCTCACAAACCAGAGTTGGAAAAACCATAGCCTTCTGAACCAAGTTAAGTTATTTCTAAATCCAAAGCCTCTGAACCTAGGCAGACCCGACCCTAGCTATAGGCCAAGGGGGCAACGACCCAGGGCAGTAGTAGCCCAAGGGCAATCATCTGCTCAATAAGAAATGTCTACACTTAATCTAAAAGCTTCTAAGCTCTTCCCTGAAGGCGTATCAGAGAAATCTAAAGCTGAATTCCTTGAGTACAATAGAATGCATGGTTACCAGGAAAACGCAACTACTTTAAAGAAGTACCCACTAAAGAAGTCATAAACTTCGATAGGAAATTCTCATTTTGTTCCAATTTCTGACATTTTGGTTGAAAAAGTTGAAACTGTCCAATGATCTTGAAGGATAACTGATAATCCCAAAATCTCTAAATCTTAGAGAGAGAAAGTAGAGAGAGAGGAGAGAGCACCAAATGTAAACGTGTATTCAAATGAGGTTCCAAAGTTACAATACAAAGGCACTAAGGGGACTTAAATACCCCAAGGCATAAACAGAACAGATAAGCTAACTAAACACTGTTTAGACCACATATAAGAAATACATTGATTACTATTCAAAATAGACTTAACAATCTCCCCCTTAGTAATCAATGACGCTCTTCTCTTTGACGAAGTCTATTCAGTCCAAGCAATACTTCTAGACGTCTTAGAATTGAGCGGAAAATCAAATTCTCACCAATGATATTCAATGTCTTCTTGAGAAGTCGAATTTCATCATTTTCGGACTGGAATGCATTTCTTCTTGTCTCTAAAAATCTTCTTTCAGCTGCTTTTAAACGTTTCTCCAATTGTAGCTTGATCACCTTCAAGGTTCCATCAGAGTAATGACCGATTTCTTCAAATATGAGGAAGCAGTTTTGACTTGAACCATTCCTATAGATAACTCCAAATGGATCTTGAAGAATGGTGAATAGAGGATAAGCGTCTAAGTTCTGCAAGCTACGATTGGGCTTTAGAAGATTAACCACCGGCTGAAAGCTTTCAGCAGCCATTTGAAAATCAAATACTCTATAGAATCTGATTTGGCGCCGAATAAACCTTTTGATCACAAACAGTGCTTGAGAGACATCTGGTGTTTTATGATAAAGATCCCTGAAATGATTATACAGAAATTCAATGTCATCAATAGATAGATCATTAAAATCTGCCTCCGAGAAAGTATATAACTTGCAATCTCTTCTTTCCACTTTAAAATCCGGATACCAGATATTAACAAACTTATTTATCGTGACGCTCATAACTCGAACAATCAGATGCGGAGAAGAAACAAGATTCTTTCCACGGCGCTGGCACTTGATGAACATTAAGTATTCATACTGATAATCAGCAGACTCCTTTTCAACCCCAAGAATTGCATGAATGTTGATCTGTCTTCTTCTAGAAACAAAAATATTACTCTGAGAGTCTTCTAGAAAAGTAGATCTTAGCCTTGAAGCCATATGCCGTAGTTGAAAACTTCTTTGTCTCTGTTGTCTAGACAAAGCTGGTCCTTCTTCTAGGATAGTCGGTGAAATCACAGGTTCAGAAGGAGGAACATCAGCTTGTGCTCTGGATGACTGACCAACTTCAAATGTGCTTGTAGGAGCAGTGGTAGTCGGAGTTGTACCATCAACAGGAGTAGAAGTAGTTGGAGAAGTTTCAGGAACTTGAGTATCTTCAGGAATCTCATCTTGTGAAAGAAGATCTCCGTACAATGTGTTTAAAATTTCTTCATCCTTAGCATCCATAAAAACAATATCATCTTTAGTATCAGACAATACAATGATATCCTCATACTCTTCTTCCTTTACTTTGCAAAGCTTCTCATATCTGATGTCATCGTCATCATCTGAGTTAATCTCTATGAAGTTTGCGAAAAGGATCTCATATCATTAGCTGCTTCAGAATCATCTAGCTCATGTGCCCTTGTTGTAGTGTCTGGATCAACGTAAACGACAATCTGCAAATTATTCTCAATATTCTGTTCAGAAATATTCAAAACATTAGACATAGCAGATAAATCAACATTTTCTATCATGTTGTTTACGAGATCTTCAACACTGCATTCTTGAACATTATCAGCACTCTTATCTTTGTCAGCTGCCTCTTCTTGCGTTTCATCTTCTCTAACAGACAAATCCTCCACCCTCTGTCTCTTAGTCATCTCCCCCTTATGACCTTGATGATCTGGATCATCCTGGTCATCTCTTCGTTTAAGAGACGGACCTGCTTCAGTTCTGCAGTTCAGTTCATGACGATCAAATCGGTCAGAGAGAGCGGTTAAAGCTTGAGTCATGAGAGATATGCCTTCCTTGATCTCCGAAAAATTCGTCCGAGCTTCAGTACGGAAAGAAGTGAATTCTTAGTATAGCGTAGAAACCCTGTCAGGTGCAGAAGTAGAAGCTGGAGTCGGAGTCGGAGGCGGATTCGGTTGAAAAGTCCGTAACAAAGAGATCAAATCTTGATTTTGCTGTTCTGGCGGCGACATAGAAAGAAGACGAGCATAGAGCAGATCAGTCAATTCTGTAATCGGAAGATCTTGAACAGAAGAGCGTAAAGTAGAAACAGAAGGAACTGAAGTTGATACGCCAACAGATTGTGTAAATGGTGGAGGAAGCGGAATAGAAACAATCGCAGGTGCAGTAGTAGAGATAGTAGAAGACGGTTCTCGGATAACTACCCCAGATGGTCTTCTGAAAGGAATCGCTTGTGGAATTGAAGTAGCATCAATCTCTGGCATCTTAACTTTGAAGAGATCCCGCAACCTCTGAATTTCTGCATTCTTTTGTTCTTCAAATTGTTCGCTCATCTGTCGGATGACCTCATTCAGAGTTGTAAATTTCTCCATCGTATCACGTACTGCAACTGAAGAAGTATCGACAGTATAAGTAAGCTCAGGTGAAGAATGAGAACATGTTGTACCTTGAACCCGATGGTAAGTTGTAGCATTGGCAAAAGCTAGATCAAGCTCATCAACTTGAATATCAACCACTTTAGGATTCATAGATACAGATTCTTCTTCAGACAAAACATCTTCTTGAACTTGCACTTCTGGTTCCATGGACTTCCTTTCATAAACAAGAATACCAGGATGGTCACCATCATTACCACTATTACCATCAGTGTCATCATCATCCCCATCTTCATCTCCAGCAATATCATCACCATCAGCATCATCATCATCAATATTATTACCAGCAGGGTCAGTGTCGATAGTTGCAAGAACATCACCTATTTGTTGATTGCCAACAACTACTTCAACCTCTTGATCGGCAACAACTACTTCAACCTCTTGATCGGCATGAAAAGATGCAACTTGTTCATCATGA
Organism: Arctium minus; assembly: GCA_954870635.1. NCBI lineage: Eukaryota > Viridiplantae > Streptophyta > Magnoliopsida > Asterales > Asteraceae > Arctium > Arctium minus. The sequence continues at coordinate 102,890,848 of OX941084.1, read as the reverse complement.
GACGGTTCAGCTTGGTCAGCTGCCAAAGAGAGATAATTTTCCATATAATATTGAATTATTCTATCATCAGATGGATCAGCATAATTCACAATAAGTGCATGAGGAATCGACATGGAATAGTTGAATGACCGCTTCTGTTTCTGAATGTAAGACATCTCAGTATCTGGAACTTGAGGCCAAGGTAGACGACGAGGAATAGCAAAATTACTTCTGAGCATACTGCGAACGATTAGCTTCATATATCGGACAAACGGAATAAACTTGCGCTTCTTATGCGTTAGTTTGTCTTGCACTCTCTCTGAAAGTTCGGTCCAGAAGATATACGTGTAGTCGACATGCAGGTCATAGACAACTGAATGGAACAATCTGAGATAGTGAAGACTCGCATTGTCCGTGCCAGAATGTTTCGATGTAAGGCACCTGTTGAGGACGGAGAATAAAGCATACCACACCGGAGGTAGATTGGATTTGTCAAAGTCACTTACTCTATTCAAAGCACCAAGATATCCCAGATTGCGAATACCCTCTAATACGTCCAATTCAGAAGGAAAGTTGTCGTAAGATGTGCGTCCTGGTCTGGAAGTAGGCCCATGAAGCTCCAGAATCAGTCTAAGTCACTTGTAAGATAAAAAAGAAACGAACTGATCGATTTCCAAGTCGAATCTATGAGGACGAACAAACTCATTCTTTAAGATCAAATGCCATGCCTGCTGAAGATACACCTCAGGAACATCTGCGCAATAAGTGAGAGCCGGAGCTAGAGGATGTCCTTTGAGAATGGCTCGTATCACTGGATTGATCTTGATCCTGTCAAAATCCACGAAGTAGTTGTTGGGCTTGTACGGAAAGATATACATCATCATGGAAAACACGTCATTCGGTGTTCGGCGTGAAGCAGAAAGATTCGCCCCAACAGAAGGTACAGACGGCATAGGCGTCTCATGAGAAGCACGATCAGATGGGTCATCAAGAATAACATTCTCGTCTTGAATCACGGGATCTGTGTTGGTTTGAGAAGCCATTGTATTACCTAGAGATCAAATTAGGCAACTAAATCAAACCCAATCGTTTATTTTAACAATAAAGCTCTCGAATCTGAGTCAAAGATCAAAAACTGCCAAGCTTCTTTACTCCTCCTATACATATGCACGAAATTTAACAAGTCAGTATATCATTTGTATAGGAAAACCAAAAATACATACCTGATGAAATATTGATCAGAACGTTTAAACACTTTATCAGATAAGTACTGACCACTTTATTTACTCCCCCTTAAAATCAGAAGATATCATATTTCATTCAGATATTCTCTCCCCCTCGAAATAAGGACAAACCAATTTGACAAAAATATGGATACTCAAATATGAAGACATCAGTGTAAAAAGAAAATTATACTGAATATAAATTTTGAAACAACTGAACATATAAAATTTTAAATACTAAACAAATGAAATTTTACTCAGTAAAATATCACAGATTTATCAATCAATTGAAATCAAATGTGTTGTTGGATACAGAGACAAGTTTCATTGCATATCAAGTTAAGACATGTTCAGTTTCAAAACTTTCAGCAATCTATTCAGTGTGCTCGCATGCGAACTTTGATTAGCTTCAAGAAAATACAATTCTAAAAATATAATAGAGAACTTTGCATGTACTCACACTAAGACATCAAAAATTAAGACTTTCACAAATTTACAGGTTTATTGCAACTCAAACATATCACCAAGTATCATGAGATGTGTGCTCATTGGCATCTTTTAGCATTGTGCACATTGGCATCTTCACATGAGTGTGCTCTTTGGCATCTTTTAAGCTTGTGCACTTTGGCATCTTTTTAATCAAAAAGTTTGGTAAGTAAAGAACATGCCGTAAATGTAACTTTCTATCTGACCCTATTGCAGGATTTGAGTCAGCCGCTCCCAGACCAGTTGGCCTTAGGGGACTAGGTGTCAAGCACCCCTTGGAACTTACTTTCCCAGATCAAAAAGGCTACATCGACATATCCTTAACCCATTCATACCAGTAGAACATGACTTTCGATCTGGTTCTATAGAAGGATTTGGGTTCGATCACTCCCAGAATTGACCTTAGGGGACCAGATGACAAACATCCCACAGAACTTACTTTCCCAAACCAGAAAGGTCACAGGTACAAACTTTTAAACTTAGAGATTTCTGTATTTTAGATATATAATATTCATCTCAATCACTCAGTTTTACATCTAAGTGCTTAGCCCATATTTTCATTACGATCCATAATTCTGACTTTTTAGGATTTCCAAGCATTGTAAACTATAAATATTCCGAATCACATATCTTTAAATCATTTTCAAAAGCTTCAAACATGTTGCTGACCTTTCAATTTTTGTAAGACTTGAAATTTGACCATATAAAACTTTAATATAACAAAGCAACTTGAAAATTTATCCTAGACACACATTTTATTTAAAAGAAAGAAAAACATGTAAAGCTTTTAATTTATAGAATAAAATTTGTAAAGATTTAAACTTTTAAATTCAACATGCCGAGTTTTGAAAGCAGAAAATTAAAACGTTTTTCATCTAAAGCTTTTGTAAAGATATCAGCAAGTTGATATTCAGTTGGGACAAAATATAATTCAATAGTACCTTCTTCCACATGATGCTTTATGAAATGGTACCTCATGTCTATGTGTTTGGTCTTTGTGTGCTGGACCGGATTGACTGATATCGCGATTGCGGATTTGCTGTCACAATAGATAGGAACTGTTTTGTATAGCATCACGAAGTTCTGTTTCTTCGTTCAACAACCCCATTCTGTTGTGGTGTTCGGGCAGCAGAAAACTGTTGTTGAATACCTTGATACTCGTAGAAAGCTTGAAGAGTGTTGTTCTTGAATTCAGTACCATTGTCTGATCTGACAACTTTGACTGCTTTTTGCTTGTTGGTCTGAATTGTTTTGATGAGGTTGATGAGAATGTCGGGAGTTTCATCTTTAGACTTGAGAAACTTAACCCATGTATACCGTGAGTAATCATCAACAACCACCAAGACATATCTTTTCTTTCCGATACTCTTTGTCTTCATCGGTCCGCATAAATCAACATGTAGTAAATCAAGAATGTCCGAAGTGCAGGGTTCAGACTTTGGCTTATGAGGAGCTTTCTTCATCTTTCCTTTCTCACAATCTTGGCAGATGTGGTCTTTCTGAAAACGGAGTGTTGGGAGACTTCTCACTGAATCAGTCTTGACAAGGCGATCCATGTATTTAAAGTTGAGATGAGCTAGTCGTCGGTGCCATATCCAACTTTCATGAACAGAAGCTTTAGAAAGCAAGCATATATCTGATGGGATTTTAACCTTGGAAAGATCAATGGTATATAAATTGGATCTTCTTTTTCCAACCAGTAAATCCCTGCCACTGTCATTCTTCATAGCAACACGTTTAGATTTGAAGCTAACTTCAAGATATTTATCACAAAATTTCCCGATGCTGAATAAGTTGTGGCTAAGACCTTCAACATAGCTGACTCGCTTGACAGTAATATTGCCTTGAACAAGATCACCATAACCTAGAATGGTAGCAGTCTCGCAGTTTCCAAACTTAACACGACAGCAACATTTTTCTTTAAAATTTGAAAGCAGTGGTTTGTTGACCGTCATGTGTTTGGAACACCCCGAGTCCAGATACCATAAATGACTAAGCTGCACATACAGAAACTACACAGATTTAGGTACCCATATGCTTATGGGTCCCTTCTTGTTAGATTTGTGTCTTTTATTTTTCGAACATTTATTTTTAGAAAACTCATGAATGCGATCATCAATAGAGGAAGAAACATAATCATCAGAATCAGAACTAGAAGAAGAATATGAGACATTCTTTGCAATGTGAATCATTTGTTGAATTATATATTTTGTATTTTTATTACAAAAGGCAAATGTATCAGTATGACAAAGATTCTCTACACATTTATCCTCTAACAGTTCAGATTCTATTGATTTCTGCTTAACCCTCCATATCAGCTTAGTTGACCACTTCACAGTCCGATCTGAAACAGAAAAATCAGAAGAATTAGAATTTTCAGACAAGACATTATCTTGTTTCCTTGACTTCTTTGATCTTCTTGTTTTACGCTTTGGTTTATAATACTGATCATTTAGCATAAAAGAATCATCAACAATTGAATTAGAAGAATAAATTTTATCTAAGAAATAAGACTGAGCATTCATCATTGTAGAACTAGCCTTGGAATCATGAAGTTCAGAAACACACAAGTCAGGAAGAAGTTTGCACGACCCTTTGGTGGCGCAAACTGAACTTTGCGCTACTAACGTCTGGCGCAAGTTGTAAGTTTGCGTGACCAAAGGTTGGTACAAATGCACACTGTTTTGTACTTTGTGAGTATTTTCCTTGGAATCGACAAAAAATCCAGAAGTAATTTTGTCTTCAAAACTTGATTTCATTATAAAAAGAAATAAATCGTTTTCTAAATCAGTTTGAAGACATTGTTCTTCCAATTTATCTTTAAGATCAACTATTTTACCCTCTAACACTAATGGGGGAATATATCTCCTAGAATCATAAGAAACTGGAGATACATTTTCCTTATTAGTGTTGTTGGCATATATATCAACAAAATCAGTTGATAATGAAGATTTAATGGAAGAATTCACATTTAAAACATTTTTGGATTTTCTGGACTTCTTTAATTGCTCAGGAAAATATTTGGCATTTTCACTAGTATAAACAAATGACATTTCCATTTTCTTGTTGTTCATTCTTTTCTGATTTTCAATTTCTAATTCTTGCTTTGCATTCATCCACTCAATTTTAAATTGAGGAGCATAACGTGCAAGATTTAGATAATCAAAATTATACAAAGTGGGGGGTTTTTGTGATAACATTGTTTAAACAATGTGGATTTTCAAAACCGAGTTCCCATCTTTCTTTGATTGCCTCATCACTCCTTGGTTTATTCATATATATGGTCTGCTCAGTTTGTTTTCTCTTATATAATTTTCCTTCTAAAACAATTATTTTATCAGAAAGATTTTGATTTAAATTAGTCAATTCAGTCAAAGAATCACGATAAGTCTGATTTGAATTTTCTAACTCATCCAATTTCTTTTGAAATTTCTCTTTTGTGTCAGTTAAAATAATCTTTTCATCTTTCAGAGAAATTCGCAGTTTTTGAATCAAAACAGACTTTTCTTGATTATCAAGCTTTTCAGATATGAACTTTGAACGTAAATCATGTAAAACATTGATAATAACGTTCAATTGAGATGATGTAAAGTTGTAATCAAACTCAGAAATTACCTCAGATTCACCAGTTGAAGTATCCTCTTCTTCATCATCACTCTTGTCATCCCCAATAAAACACATTGCAGCCGTTTCCTCATTTTCGGCTTCATTATCTGAATGGTCAAACCAATATTCCTCCTCAGCAAGCAGAATAGTTTCGTTTTCTCTCTTTTCAGCCAATTCCAGCTTTTTCCTATAGAATGCAGAGTCCTTGACAACCTTCACTCGACACTCTTTTGCAATATGCCCCGATTTTCCACAATTGAAGCAACTCATTGTCTTCTTATATTCCTTTTTCGGCTCAACCACTTTAACAGGTTCATACTTTGGAATGAATGGCTTTGATGGAGCACCGGGTTCCACTTTCTTTGAGCCGGAAGTGAAACGAAGGTTGTTTGATCCTGATCTATGTTGGAACTTTTTCTGATAATGTTAAGAGAGAAGTATCATCGCCTTTTCAAGAGCTTCACCATCATCTTCAGTTGACCCATCATAGGCACATTCAAATAAAGCTTGTTCAGCCAGTTGGCTAGCAAATAGAGCAATTGGATCAACAGACTTTGACTTATTCTTCTTATCAATCTTTGCTTTCTTTTCCTGAACCATGTTCTCATCAGTCATCAAGATTTCATAAAGTTCCTGAATTGGCATTGTAAAAATTCTGACATCATTCCTCATTCTATGACAGGATTTGCTCCATTCTGGTTGAAGAGCATTCAGAAACATCAGATTAGCTTCCAGTTCAGTCTTTATCACCTTTATTTTGTACAGATCATTTATTACTGCCCCAAATCTATCAAATACACTTTTCAGACTTTCTCCTTCTTTAGCTTTGAATTCCTCAAAATTGTTCATATATCTAGTCTGACGGAGTTGAGTAGCAACAACTGATCCAAGCATTATCTTTTCTAACTGAGTCCACATGAGCATTGGATTCTGCTTGAAACAGTCAATTCTGTTGTAGATTGAATTAGGCAGAGCAAGAATCAGACTAGAATTTGCTTGACTATCAGCTTGATATCGTAAAAGCTCGTCAGCATCATACTCTCTTAAAGACTTCTCAACTCTTGTAGCCAGAGTAGTTGCAGTAGCTGGTATTTCTTTCATGAGCCTCTCCATAGGACCTTCAGTAAGAGACTTCATCATATTGTCACCATTTGGTTGTCTCTCTATGAAATTGATAAATCTGTCCTGCCATTGCTGAAATTCATTCTCATTTATCATAACTGGTGGACATGTGTCTGATCCCAAAGACATCATTATGTCGTTTTTGTAAAATGAGCTTGTAGAGACATCTTGACAGAATCAGAAAGTCAGAAAAAAAACTAAGTCTGAAGACTGGTACACTGGCGCAAACTGAAGGTTTGCGTGAGCAATGAATGACGCAAATGAAACATTGCGTGAGCAGTTGAAGACGCAAACTAGAACGAAGATGGTGCAAACGAACTTTGCGTTAGATGCTGAAGGCACAAATGAAACTTTGCGTGATCTATATATGGCGCAAACTAGGAGTTGCGCGAGGTAAAGATGATGCAACAGGACTGAACTTCTCGTGAGCTGAGGAATACGCAAAGTTTACTTTGCGTGATATAGAGGAAACACAATCTTTACTTTGCGTGATGCAAGGGTGACGCAAATTGCACTTTGCGTGATGAACCAGAGACGAAAAGTTAAACTTCTCGTGAAGAAAAACCTGAAACTTGCACAAGACGCACTAGAAGAACTCGCGCAAATCCAGATGAACTAGCACAAACCTGTGATGAACTAGCGCAAATGTTAGATCTAGCGCAAACCGCAGAAAAATCCAGAAAAACCTTCAAAATCGACTATAGCCATGAAATTGATAAAACTTTTTCACACAAAATTGATCGAAAACAAGTTTCTAACACTTTTCAAACAACAAAATCGATCAAAAACCACAAAATTGATAAATCTTGAAAAACACAGTTCGCAAAAATGTATTTCCAGAAATTCGAAATTTCTCAAAATTAAACTTCAAATCGAGAAATTCTTGCAAAATGGTGTGAATTAAAATCGAACTCAACAAACCAGATTACAAAGAAAATTAACACAAACCAGGCCGAATTTGATTAAAAATCAGAAAATGAGATTTTCTTGAAAAAATCAAGAAAATCGATCAAATTTTCTGATTTAATCACAAATTCAGTATCAAAATCAAGTTTCTCTCAATCCTCTCAGATTCAGAATAGCTCTGATACCAATTGATAATCCCAAAATCTCTAAATCTTAGAGAGAGAAAGTAGAGAGAGAGGAGAGAGCACCAAATGTAAACGTGTATTCAAATGAGGTTCCAAAGTTACAATACAAAGGCACCAAGGGGACTTAAATACCCCAAGGCCTAAACATAACAGATAAGCTAACTAAACACTGTTTAGACCACAAATAATAAATACATTGATTACTATTCAAAATAGACTTAACAAGAACAGTGAGGGATATAAATTTTATAAAACCAAGGAAAAGCAAAATGAAAATATTAACAATCAGAACCTGTAATTATCTTTGAGAGACAAAGTAAAAGATTTTCGTAACTTTTATTCTAAAGATAAGTCAATTCATTACCCAGAGATAGTTAAAACAGAATGATGAAAATACTACATTTTCAAAAGTAATTCTGAATACCCCTATTTTACCTAAAGCTCATATTCCTAAGATGCCTATTTGTTCTGATTTCCTCAAATTTGCATAAAAGCAAAAACCTCTATAGAGCTTGAAAAAGAGATGATGAGTAAGTCTATACAAGAGTGATATGTTTTTAAAGCCAATCTGGAACCCTTCAGTTAAAGTTTAGTAGAGCTCAAAAAGGGAAAGTTATCTTAAATGGATCATCCATTAATATGTTTCCATCCATGATAGTGAGCCAAGTAGGAATCTGGACTGTAACACCCCCTTCCCGAGACGGAATGGAGATTACATTCAAACTTCAAACCAACTGCTAACAACAGAAGCATACAAAGCACTATTAAACCATATTTAAAATAAACACCATAAAATATAATAATTACCTCGAACAACATAACATTTTTTTACTAGCATTATTGTAACACCCCCTATATTAAGAAGTCGACAACAGTCGCCAACGAACCTCTTAGATAGGTACTTTGAATCCCAAAATCCTTAGTTTTCTTTTGAATACCTGCCGCGAAGAAAATAATGCGGCTGAGAAAAACGCTCGGTTTGCGGATACAAAGATAACAAAACAAATAATCAAATCAACCGATGAATGTAACAAAAATCTAAATTTAGACAAGGAACGTACATTTATCACAAACTCAAATTTCTAACATATACCACATCCAACTTTAACAATAACACATCGAAATACACATTTCCATTGAACGTGGCGGAAGACAAAGTTAAGCTACCAAACTACACTTCAGATCATGACTTTATTGCATGCTTTAATAAGTTACACCTCAAGTCCCCAATTTCCTTTAGTGCACCCATAGGTGTCACCTTAAGGGCACAATACCTCTAGTGCGCACGCTTTACCAGGCTCCACCTCAAGGATTCCTGATCTTATTACATGTTCGTTCTCTAGTGGAGTTACAACATCAAGGTTCCTATTCGACCTTTAGTGCATACTCACTAGCTTTCAAGATAGAAGCCTCAACTCCTTACTTGATAACCCAAGATGTCTTAACCCTCATGCATAAGATCTAGAACATGAAAACCACAAATTCCACGGTCTCGGAGTCCAACCCCTAAAGGTTCATGTCCATAATACCGAACGACAACAATGTCAACTCGGGCATTTTTCTCAAAGTGATCAAATATGATGACTCATATGCTTATGGATCCAATGCATTACAGTCTAAAATACATGACTCGAATTGAATGACATGCGCACTCAAAACACGTATTCTTCAATAAAAAATGCAATAAATGCAAACCATATTCAAGGCTCTACATCGAATTATCAAAACCAACCAAATGTTCGCAAGACTCTTCGGAGTCAAAACCGAGCCAAAAGCCAACAAGTCAATGTACCAATAATTAAAGATCTTTAAAACAATATGGCGCATTTAACCTACGTTTATGCAAATACATATCTCAAAGATATGTTTAATCCAAAAACTCGTCATTGGTTGAGAAAAACCATTTTCCAAACGAAATCATACCCTTATATTTTCCAAAATGCCTCATAACACGATAACATGCATTTTTCAAACAGTTTATAAAACCAAATACACCAAAAAATGCATAAATCATCAAATAGAATCCATTTGTACAATCACTAAAAGAACACATTCTTGAGATTTTACTCATCAAAATGTTCAAAAACCCAAATATAGGCATTTTACAAGATTTATCAACAAAAATTTACTGAGTACGAAAATCCCATCAAATACTCAACACATTTGATATTTATCAAGTAAACGCATTATTACTTCAAAATATACATTTTGGCATTTACATAATTTTCACAAAGCAACTTGAACTCACCTTGCTAGATTTTGGTTAAATCTAGGTTTTTACCATAAACTTGAATTTTCTTAGTGAAAGCTTGAATCTACAAGCAACACCTCCTAACTCTTAGATCCAACGCTTGTAACGTGTTTCATTCACCCCCAAATATGTAAAATCTAAGGAAAAATGGAAAGGAGAAAAAGGAAAATGAAGAAGACATCTAACCCTAACTTAAAATCGAGAGAGATGAGGAGCTTACCACCACAAAATACTCTTGGATAATCCACTAATCTTCAAACCTCTTGATATATCTTTGAAGAGCTCTCAAAGACGAGACCATAACAAAAAGAATCGTCAAAATTGGAGTTGAGATGAGAGAGATATGACCAAATGAGGAAAGAGGCTTAAAATAAGATTTCATGCACTGCATCCCGACCGCGAGAGTGACATGCGAAAGTGACAGCATCACTTTCGCCCAAAAGGTACTGTGGGCTCATTTTTCTCTACGAAGTGACAGGATAAAGTGCCAGTGTCACTTTCGAATGGCACTCTCGCCCAGAAGGTACCGAGAGCCCTTTTCGCCTGTTTTCTCGACTATTCCTCGATCGTTTTCAACGGTTGCTCCTCGACCATTTTTCTCGGTCGTTCCTTGACCATTTTGTCGGTATATTGGATGTTATTATACCAGTTATCATGTCATTTTCATAACTTTCTGGCACATTCGTTGGGATGACCAAACACTTGATAATGCAGGTGCTATTGTGACATATGTCACAACTACATGGCACTATAACTGGGACCACCACACTTTTAGTACCATTGGTGCTATTGTGATAGATGTCACATCCACATGGCACTATAGCCTAGACGACCATACTCTTAGTACCATTGATGCTATTGTGACAAGTGTCACAACCACATGACACTATAGCCATACTCCATATTTGGTTTTTCCTTTACCAATTCACCTAGTTTAACACTTTTCTTCAATTGGGATAAAAATCAGGATGTTACAATCCTCCCAACCTTATAAAAGATTTCGTCCTCGAAATCTAGTTCATACACAAAACATTTCAATAGTACACAACATGTATTGGATTTCCTCGGTTCCCAGAAGTAACTTGGTCCTTTTTTGCAACAGTTAAACCTTGACAATAGAAATCACCCTAGCATCGATGTTACGCAATTCTGTTTCCTACATAACATTCAAAATGTGTGAGGAACATGAGATTGTCCAAAAACACAACCCAACATGGAGCACAAGTCCGATAATTGTCTTGTCATTTACCCATCCCAAAAGAGTAACATTATAATGATATAAGCTTCAAATAACATCATTTTCACAAAACGAACATTTCTCTTTCCAAAGACGTGTCTCTAGCCGATTTCAACCTTAACTAATATTTGATAACTACCTGACAAAATTGCCATGTTGATTTCCATGATGACCATCACATCCAATCTCCATTTAGATACGTTACACTCATACCAGAGCAAACATCGGATCTTACTGGGGCAATTTCTAATCATATGACCTCGGTTGTCTCCCAACCTTAGGTGGCTCATACCACTTTTCGTGGGTGGGTTACAACCTCAATGACTCAATTCTACTAGTGATGCCCAAGATGAATATACTCATTAAAATATTCTAGCAACCTCTATCCATTGAGATGCACTTCTGACTTGCATTCAACCCTTCAATAACTCCGTAAAAGTTGATCCGGCTGGAAACCGTCATACTTTCTTCGACGCAGAATACTCAATACCATGACGAATTTACCCAACTAGGAAAGGAATTATACATATACATTCTTGAATAATTCACCCGCTGCCATTTCTGCATCGATACATCAACCTTAACAAATCAAAGTCTCCTCAATAAAATGATTCCTATTTAAGGTCCACTTTGGGTGTTCTCGGTTAATTCCTCCAAATCATCACCATAAAAGATTTATCGTCCTTTCCTTGACGAAATTCCTTACAATTAATTTGGTCTGGTATAACACAACTCTGAATTCGTACACCAAACCGCTGCACCTCACCCCACAAATAATGATTCCTAACATTTCCTTAATCGAATCATTCTTGTTATGGGTCAGAAGTTCCATACTGATACGTACCAATATGCTATATAGAGAGTCGGTTTATTCATACTGCGCGATTGCATAACTCCCAAAATACACCGAAACATCAATCATCCAATCGATAAAAACTTTACCCAATTAAGAAAATCTTAATCATCAATACTTTATTGCCAACATCTAATCTTCTTAGAGTTATCACATATACACAAAGGATCCTTAGGATTTAACGGAAATAACCCAAGTACTTCAATGGTCTTGGCCTCAGAATCAATAGCCGATAATTAATATCAAAATGGCCATATTGCAAATGTGGGTATGACAACGAGTATTATATTCCTGGTTCTACTGTGTTGATCCCTAATATCGACTTAAAATTGACACCTGATATAGGAACTAAAACCCCAAATCTTACATCTCTAATGAACCACAACATCTCCTTTATTCACGAACACTCACCAAGATGGTACACCACTAACACATACTTGATGTCGAACAAACAACCCATCAATTCAAACCCAACCATATGTAAGTAACAACACAAAGCTTTAACCCGAAGATTTACTGAAACAGGAATATCACCATCTAAATAACTGGGACAATACCTAAATCCAATACCTCAATTACTCATATGTGGACCGACTCATAAGGCTAGAATCCCAAAATTCAAAACTGACCACAAGGCGGATAATCTGACGCTTCAATTCCCGAGGACTCCTCTAGTCCTTAATTACAACTCGTTTCACAAAAGGTTTAAATATATAGCTCTAATGAGTTCAAGGTTTTTCAAGTACAATACTCAACTAATATGCCAATTTTTTTTATTTCAAAAGATTTATCAAGCCTAAAACTTTATAATCAACTATACATACTCATAAAATTTACCACCACTTACTAGGTAGTCGTGTAAAGTTGCCACACATGCCGCACATATAAAACCATCTTGAAAGCTACTTGATAATTATTCAAACTAATAATGAAAACAACGAAAATGCTCAACAAACTTTTCAAATGAACCACCATGGTTCTACCATGCATCTATGTACACCATGTACGTAAAATAATTTTTCTGTATTTAAAATAGTGTTCAACAAAATGTTTGTACGAAACTTCGGAAAAGGAAATTACACGACATCAAGATCCAAAAATTCTCTCTTTTAACCATAAAATGACATCGAATAAAATTACCCAACAAGACCTGCATGTATCAGTTTAATTCTCAAAAATTAGTAAAACGGTATGTGTATGCGATTTTATTGAAACGTGAAATAATTTATGTCGATTTCAACCTAAAGTCAAATAATCGGTATGTTCCTTGATACAAGGAGAATTCGAGAGTTAATAAGGATTTTCAGAAATAATTCGAAAAAAGGAAAACGGGATCGAAGAGAAAAACGAGCTCGAAAGAGGCTTGGAATTTGGCATCAAAAAAAGAGGCAAACATAAAGCACCAAATATAGAGAGGGTTGCGACAAAGATCGAAAAACAAGTCGAGAATCAAAAGCAGAACCAAAAGCGAGTTTCATGCGATTTGGGTTGCATGAAACCCGCCCACCACACTGTTTGATTTCAACAAATTGAGACTGGCGGCTTCCAAGCTTGTTTATCCGCTTCTCATCTGCGCAACACCCTGTGGTATTTTCATTATGGAGATTTCCATGCAAGTCCTAGGTCCTCCAATGCCACGTCGCCTCCCTTTACAATTCATTTTCCTTTCCAAACTCTTTTAATTATTATTTACAAAAATCCTTATTAACTCTCGAATATTTTATTTCCTTTAATTATATTTTCTAGTTAAATTAGGATTAGATTTATTTAATGTAGTTATCTTTTTTTTTTCTAGTTTAGATTATAAATAGGGTTTATCGTTTCTATACTTTTATCAAATTATCAATTAATAAAAGTTTTCGTTTTTAAGAGTTCTCTCTTAGTTTCGAGTTTTCGTTCGTAGTTCTCGGATCGATTAAAGGATTTAGACGCTTTTCGGTCTTTCCGCACACCTACGCTACGTCAGTTGGTATCAGAGCAGGATTCGCCTATCTTTTCACTAACATGGCAGATCAACAACCCGCTACCAAAGCATATTTAGCCGAGTTGTACGTGGCCATTACCGCGGCTCTCCCTGATCTGACAGCGGCTGTTAACAGGCTTCAACCCAACATCGTCAACAACAACCGTCGGAGAAGAGACAGGTTTGAAGGACCGATCATGGCGCCATGCAATGGCAACCGTAACCGGGTCGATCTCTCGAGTTCCGAATCCGAAGAGGAGAAGGAAGAAGACCGCCAAGAAAAGATCAATATCGTACTCCATCGAATACTCCTTTCATCAAAAGACGAAAGGCAACACGAAAATCTTTTCCCATTGCATTGTTCGGTGCCCAAAAAGGTATGTAACCTAGTATCGATAACAGAAATTGTGAGAACCTCGTGTCCCGAAAATTGGTCGATCACTTTAATCTACCCACTCAACCCCGTGAAGCTCTTTATTCACTTGAGTGGGTCAAGAACGGTTTTCAAGTTAGAGTCACACAAACTTGTCGGGTACCTATTACAATTGGCAAACAATATCGAGAAGAGGTACTATGTCATATCCTTGACATGGACGCTTGCCACATTCTATTGGGTTGACCGTGGCAATTCGATAATAATGCCACTTACAAGGACCGAGACAACATCGTACTATTTCGTTGGGGCGGCCAAAAGTTTGTCATGACCCCGGTTAACAGCTTCGAGAAAAGCACCGACAAGAAAAGCAACAACTATAACTGTATAATACAATTAGTTTCTTCCCTATTCAAACAACCACCTATTCCGGAAAATCCATCTGAAAAAAAACGAAGTCTTGCCGGACAAATTCGAAGTGAAAGTCATCCCCGTCGTAACCGAGCCACAACAAGAAATCCTGACCGAGACCAAAGTGTCCAAACTAGATCTCAAACTAACCACTGAAGATATTGAAAGTGAACCAGTTAAGAACATTCCCGAGCCAACGAAATCTTTATTGCGAGAAGTCAAGAAGATTAATCCCGAAGTTTTGTTTCTGTTGTTTCCGCACCTAAGGCTCCAGCTCAAACCGAAACAATTCCTGGTAAAGTTACTTTAATCTCTTACCCTTTTGCGGAATGTGCTGAAGACAGATCAATCGCGCCAAATATCAGACGTACGATTTGATAAGAAGAACATCCCAACGTAATCTAAGGGACAACAACACCCTAAAATCTTAGAGTATGGGTTTAATGAGACCCAAAAGCCTGACAGTTTGAAAGACAAGTCTAAATGGTGTGAATTCCATGACGACCCGATGATTGTCTGGCACTTCGAAGGGAAATAGACTTCCTAATTTATGGGATTTCATATCCAAAGATGTTGTCAATAAAGCTCGACCTCTCTCCCCCATTAATGCAAAAAGTAATCAATTACATAACTAGTGGATTTGGTATATGTGGATTAACATACTCTATAGCTAAATGACATGTTGGTCAAGAACCAGACAAGTTTTCCTTCTTTAGGATGGACAGGTGTATAACATAAATGGATTTGGTTGCAATGATTCTCCTTCGATAGCAATGATATCAGTGATCCATGGCAAAAGAATCATGACAGTCTAGTAATTTTAGTTAACTATTGGTAACGGTTCTACTAAAAGAGTGTTAATTGACGGAGGAAGTTCGACAAACATTATTTTCCTCGACAAACTCAAGGACATGGGAATCAATGATAAAGAAATCATACGTCGTTCGGCTATACTAGTTGGTTTCAATGGCGAACCTGTCAGTACCACCGTGGAAATTCCTCAACGTAAAATGTGATCCTTGAACGACTCTGGATCCACAACATGAAAGCACTTCCTTAGACATATCATCAAACCATAAAGTTCCCAACTTTATAGGGAATCCAAGAGATAAAAAGAGAATAGAAGACCGCACGAGAAAGCTACAAGATGTCCATGAAGTCGCAGAAGGGTAGCATCTAGCAATTACAGAGCCTGGATAACTCGGATGAGATCGATGATCTATAGCTCCAAGAAGTCATCCTTGATCCAAGTAAGCATGATCAAACTGTATTTTGTTGGGGTATACCTAGACTAAGATACTAAAGATCCCATCATTGATTTCTTGAGGAAAAACATCGACTTCTTTGCTTAGATGCATGAACATATGCTTTGACATTCATGGATGCTTACTCCGGATTTAATCAAATTCTTATGCATCCGTCCGACCAAGAAAAAACCGCCTTTATGACGGACAAAGACATCTGTTGTACAAAGTTATGCCTTTCGGGTTGAAAAATGCAGGATCCACGTATCAACGAATAGTGAATCGGATGTTCAAGAAACATATGGGTGACACAATGGAAGTGTCAGGATCTTAATTCTAAACAAGAATAAACACTCCGAAACAATATCAAAGGAGTTTGCGGAATAACACTTTGATATTCAATAATTAATGGAATAGTGAATCAAAAGAACAACTTGCAAACTTTATTGAATGATTATAAAGTTACAAGATTCAACACTCAACCTCAATATTGATGAACAGACTCACCAATACGAATTCTACTTCTCTAGAATTAGGATTACAAACCTTGAGGTTGATTTTCTCTATGAAAAACAAAAACTCAGAATTCTTAAAAGTTCTCTATAAACTATTCTGACTAATTCTATATATATTGAAGATAAAAGATAATTACATATAATAAAAGATCTTCAAAATAGTCTTCCATATTTATCTTCAAGCTTTCCATATTATCTTCAAATAATCCAGCTGTCTTCATTCCACCCGAAATCTTCAATATCTCATAAGCAGCATTAAGTTGATCCAACAGTATTAACTCTTTAGAAGTACTAACTACTAGCAGTATTAAAATCTACTAGCAGTAGTAATCATGATGTACTGGCAGTAGTAATTCTGTTGTAGCAGCATTAACCATACTTAAGCATTTATGAATTTCCCAACAATCTCCTAACTTGACTTTTAGGAAGAGAAGTCAAGTTCTTGAGATGGTCTTCTAAGATGCTTTCAACACTTCAGTTTACACCCCTAGATTAGGATCCAAACCCAAGCTTTGATTAATGATTCTGCTAACCACAACCTTTGCCATTTCTGAGTCTTTTGAACAAATAAGCTTGGCATTCAACATTGCTTGTAGTTTACCCTTGTTGTGCTCATATATCTTGTCCACCAAGTAGTACTCATGATATGCTCCATTCACAGTGATGACATAGACTCCACATCTTTCAAATATCTTCCAGTTTTCTATCCTTAGAAATTTATTCTCCAGATGCAAATCCCTGATCACATGTTGAACTTTACTAGGTTCAAACATCATGCACAAGTACTCCATAGCTAATCTGATTAAGATCCTTTCTTCTTCTGTCAGCTCCTTTTCATACAGTCTCATCCCAACTTTAAACATCTCTTCTAGGTCTGATCTTGTACAGTTTCTGATGAAACTTCCCCAAGTAGGATACACCTCATAGATGTCCCCTAGCCTCTTAATCCTAAAGAATTTCTTTCTTTGATCTTCCAGGATATCCCAAAAAATGATTTCAGGGGCTTGGATAGAGATGGGATCTGCTTGAATTGGATCATCATTTGTTAAAGTCATGAACAATTCAACCTGCTCATTAGATTTCTTGTTGGATGATTCTGGATTCTGATTTTGTTCTGCTGAAGGAGTCACATGAGGTTCTGCTTCAGTTTCTGCTCTTTCTTCAACTCTTGACCTTTTGGACTGCTTTTTGGAAGCTATAGTCTTCATTCTTTTTGCAGATTTAACTTCCATTCCAACATTTTCTAGCTCTTCCTTCTTTTCTTATGTAGGTGTGACTTCCTCAGGAAATGGTTGTTGAATGTTGAGATCATGCCTCTCCTTCATTCTTCTTTCAGCCTCTTCCCTTTGTGAGGAGTACCCTTGCAGCTTAGCCATTTCTTTCTTATACAGCTCCTCCACTTGACTGTATGCCATATTAGTAAACATTTCCCCTTTGACACCAATTGAACCTTTCAGGAAATTTATCATTTTTCTTCTTTCCTGATTGGCCAAAAAGGTCTTGGAGGGTTGTCTCTTCTGCTTTTTGAGTGGCATTCTTTGGACTGGTAATTTCTTGGCCTGTTGTGCTGCAGCTTTCATGCTCTTCTGATATTCTTCATTTAGCTTTCTGGCCATTATTAGTGCAAGTTCTCTATCTGTTTCAGTTTGGAGTTGTTCCTCTTTTTCCATCTGTTCTTGAAGCTGCTTTGCCACCTCTTCATCTAGCTCAATCTAACTTTTCTTCTTTAAGGGTTGTTCAGTTTCAACCAACTTTGCTTTTCCCTTAGCATCCTTCAAACTTGCCTTACTTGTTTCTTTTCTTTTCTTTGAGAGTCCTCCTTCATTGATGACCACTCCCTTGGCCTTTTGACTAGCCTTAGGAGTGTCATTCTTGGCTTTTACCAATGTCTCTGCAATCTCCAATTCTTCTACAGAGAGCCCTGTTACTGCTGCTTCTTTTACTTCAACAGTATTAACTGTTTCTGCTGCTTTAGCAGAATTAACAGTCTCTGCTAATTTCTCTTCTGTTACTGCTGCTGCTTGAGATTCTGTTACTTTCTCTATTTCTGGTTCTTTCTCCCCCTCAACATCAAGTTCTTTCTCTTTAGGTTCTTTCTCCCCCTTGTTGGAAGCATCTTTAACACTGTCCCTCTTCTTTAGCATAAATTGCTTCTTTTTCTTTTTCAGTACCAACCTCTTCACCAAATTCTTCAGATTGACAATCTGTTCTTATTGAGACAGAATGATCATTTTCAACTCTTCAATATCTTTCCCTTGCTTGATGACATCCATGTTTATGTTACCCATAGCATCCATCAATTCTTGATAGTTATATCTGTCCTCACCTTCTCCAGAAGAGTTACCCTCTTTTGAAGGATCATTGGATCTTTTTGTAGTGGGAGCCTTCTGCCTAACAGAAGCACTCTCCACCCCCGTGGGTTCTTGGCACCAGGGACCTTTGGATGATTGCTCACCCAAAGTTGCCATGGGGAAGGTCTTATTTATGTTACCACTGACCTCCTCTGTGCTAGCAGGAGTAGTTGCAGCCTTCGCACCCATATGCTCAAACATCTCCTCAGTGAGCACCTCCTTGGGGTTGGGAGACACCCCTGTGGTTTCCCTGTGGATATTCTCTAATGGAGAATTATCCATTAGAGGGCTTAAAGGCTCAGTGGGTGATGGTACAAGAAGGGAAGGAGCCTTCTTTACCTTTTTCCTTATATAAGTTTGGGTGATTGGTGAAGTTGGCTTATGAAGTAGGGACTAAGGGATTGATATGGTGATGGAAGGTTGGGATTGGCTAGCAGTGGGATGGTCTAATGAGGGCCTTGACCCTGCTGCCATACCTTCTTTAGTTTGGGACACCACCATCATTGTAGAGAACAATGAGGTGTCAACTCCTTCCGAGTCCAATGGAGATCTTTTCATGTTTGAAAAGACCTTACCTTTGGGGATTTTTGGTACATATACCTCATCAAAGTGAGGCATATCCGTCAATTCGTGGGTTATAACTTCTTGTACAAACCTGGGGTACATATAAAAACTCGTTTTGCTTCCCAAGTTTGATACAAGATCACTGAAAATCATTCTAGAAAAATTGTACTTTCTGGCAGTGGCCAAGCACACCAAAGCATAAGCAATGGTGCTACTGAACTCACTCCATCCAGTAGTCTTTTTAGAAATACAATGCATAAGGGTATGGACAAAGAAACGCCATTGGGGTGAAAATTTAGCTTTTGAGAACTTGAAAACACCCAATGGGCCTCCATACCCCATTCTTGTAAGAGTGGAAAACAATTCATCATTAGAGATAGATGAGATACCAGAGGCATCGTCTAGACGTAGACTGATGCGAATTACCTCTTCAGTAACTGTCAAGGGTTTGCCACACACCCTTGTCTTGATCACTTGCACACCATTCTCAGTAACAATGGTGGCATTAGCCCAAAATTGTTGTTGGTGCTCGATATAGATTGATGGAGACACTGTCAGAGCATAGGCGATATGGCTAGACTTCAGAAAATCCACTATCTGATGAAATCCTGCAGCTTGCTTTGGCTTTTGTAGCATCGCGATTTCATTATGCTCGTCAATAAATGCCATAGACGCCATTGAGCTTGAATAATCTGTACTGGAACACTTGGTTCTTGAGAGAAAAGGTTAGAGAGCAGATGAATAGAAAGCAAATAGTCGTTATGAACTTTTGGGCGGGCAAAAAGGGTATTTATACGATTTGGGACATAAGCAGTATTAACTCCTAGCAGTATTAACTAACTAGCCGTATTAACTGAGAGCAGTATTAACCATTAGCAGTATTAACTATCTAGCAGTATTAACTGAGAGCAGTATTAACCACTAGCAGTATTAACTAACTAGCAGTATTAACTGAGAGCAGTATTAACCACTAGCAGTATTAACTAACTAGCAGTATTAACTGAGAGCAGTATTAACCACTAGCAGTATTAACTTAACTAGCAGTATTAACTGAGCACTAGCAGTATTAAAACTGCACTGGCAGCATTAACTATACTTACACTTTTTGAAGTTTTAAGGTACTCTGAGCAAGGTAAGAACTTCCTGAGAAAGATGTTAGTAGTACCAAATAATAAACCAATAACAGGTATGAAAACACTTTAAGAAACAATGAGCTTATTCAGAGTTGATCATGCCCACACTTGTGACCAAGAAAGTGAATCTACCCACATCAAAAGCTTTAGTGAATAGATCAGCAAACTGGTTGTCAGTATGAACTTTAGCAACTTGAATTAGCTTCTTTTCATTACAATCTCTGATAAAGTGATACCTGATCTCAATGTGTTTGGTTTTGGAGTGCTTGACTGGATTGTTAACAATGCTTATAGCACTGCTATTGTCAATAAAGATTGGAGTGTGAAGAAAGGTTACCCCATAGTCCAGCATCTGATTCTGAATCCATAGAACCTGAGAGCAGCAACTTGCAGCAGCAATATACTCAGCTTCTGTTGTTGATAAGGACACTGTGGTGTGTTTCTTACACTGCCAAGATACTAGTCTAGCACCCAAAAGTTGACATCCACCTGAAGTAGACTTTCTGTCCATGACAGCACCACCCAAGTCACTATCTGAATAAGCAATCAAGTCAAAGTTGGATTCATAAGGATACCAAAGACCTAATCTAGGTTGCCCTCTTAAGTATCTGAAAATCCTTTTAACAGCTTGTAGATGTGATTGCTTTGGCTTGACTTGGAATCTGGCACACAAACACACTGGAAACATGATGTTTGATCTTGAGGCTGTGAGATACATGAGAGATCCTATCATTGATCTGTATAGATGGACATCAACATCCTCCCCCTCAAGATCAGCAGTGATCTGTTTATGAGTCTCCATAGGTGTACTTGCTGGCTTTGAGTCTGTTAAACCATATTTGTCCAAGATGTCTTTCACATATTTTGATTGTCTTATGAAGATCCCATCTTTCTTCTGTTTTACTTGAAGCCCAAGGAAGAAGGTAAGTTCACCCATTGAACTCATTTTAAAGCTCTTGTGCATTAACTTTTCAAAGTCTCTACACATCTGATCTTTTGTGGATCTAAAGATGATATCATCCACATAAATCTGAACCAATAGGATGTCCTTCTTACTTCTTTTAATGAAGAGGGTCTTGTCAATTATTCCTCTTTCAAACCCATTCTCCAAGAGATAGGTAGACAGTGTATCATACCATGCTCTTGGGGCTTGATGAAGACCATACAGTGCTTTCTTCAGTTTGTATACTCTGTCAGGATAGGATGGATTCTCAAATCCAGGGGGCTGACAGACATATACTTCTTCATCAATTGTACCATACAGAAAGACACTCTTTACATCCATTTGGTATACCTTGAACTTCATGTATGAGGCATAAGCTAGAAATAGCCTAATTGCCTCTACCCTTGCCACTAGAGCAAACACTTCTTCATAGTCAATGCCTTCTTCTTGAGTGTACCCTTGTACCACCAGCCTTTCTTTGTTTCTTATTACAATGCCTCTCTCATCCTTTTTGTTCCTGAAAATCCACTTGGTGCCTATAGCTCTATGACCGTTTGGAAGGTCCACCAAGTCCCAGACTTCTTGCAACTTGAACTGCAGTAACTCTTCTTGCATAGCTTCTATCCAACTGGAATCTTTCATAGCATCATAAACCTTCTTAGGCTCAATCTGAGATAGAAAGCAGGAGAGTACTGTGTGTTGCTGATCCTGCAGCTCTTGAAGTCTGCTTTGATTCCTTGTTATCATAGGAGAGGAGATGTCTCCTATGACCAGCTCTGGAGGATGATTCTTTTGAGTTCTAGTCTGATGACTAGGCTCTTCATTGATTCCCACATCCAGATTGGAATCATTTAAGTCAGCTGAGGGGATCTTATCAGCTGCTTCTGGCTCTTCATGCACTTGATTCTCTTCATCTCTTCTTTCTTCTTCACTCTGAATTGGTTCAGTAGCATTCTCCTTTTCATAGACCTCAACAGGCTCTTTTGCAGATATAGGAAAGATCACAGACTGAGGAATGATGTCTTGTACTTGTACATGTTCATCCCCTGATCCTCCACTTCCTGAACCTGCATTGTAATCACTACTGAAACCCAAAGAGTTAGTTAGTGAATCAATGTCAAATAGCCACTGAGGACCAGACCCAATAGGATTTGGTGTGTTCTCATTGCATTTGACATTGTCACTTTCCTCAATTATTCTAGAAGAAGTATTAAAAACTCTGTAAGCCTTACTCTGAGATGAGTACCCAACAAGAAAACCATCATCAGCCTTGCTATCAAACTTTCCTAAGTGAGTTTTGGTATTGAGAATGGTACAAGGACACCCAAACGATTTGAAAAATCCAATGAATGGTTTTCTGTTATTTCAAAGCTCATAAGGTGTCTTGTTTTTAGACTTGTGTTGGGAACTGAAGATGTGACTAAGTCATTAATGCTGCCAGTTCAGAGTTAGTGCTGCTTAGTAGTTAATGCTGCCAAGATTCAGTTAATACTTCCAAGGTAATTAATACTGCTTCTGAGATAAACTAAAGATAATATTGAAGAGACCGCGTCTGAAGATATACATGGAAAGCTTGGAGATAATTATGAAGATTATCTTGAAGATCTTTTTAAGTTTTGTAATTATCTTTTATTATTCAGTATATATATAATTGCTTAGAATAGTTAGATAGAACTTTAATGCTGAGTTTTTGTTTTAGAGAGAATCAACCTCAAGGCATAGTTCCTAATTCTAGAGAAGTAGAATTCGTCTTGAAAGAGTCTGTTCTTCAAGATTGAGGTTGTGTGTGTAATCTTGTAACTTCAATCATTCAATATAAGTTTGCAAGTTATTCATCAGATTTACTGTTTGTTTACTGTTTCATTAAATATCAAAGTGTTATTCCACAAACTTCTTAGATATTGTTTCTGAGTATTTATAATCCTTGTTAAGAATTCGATCCTGACAAGTGGTATCAGAGCCGGTTCTCTCAGAAACATTCATTCATTCATCATGGAAAACTTTGCAGAATCAAACAGTACTCTTGTCTCTAAGGTTCCAATGCTCAAACCCAATGAGTTTGACATGTGGAAGATCAGAATCAGGCAATACATTCTCCTTACTGACTACTCAATGTGGGATGTCATTGAGAATGGCCCCTCTAATGAAGGTCAGATTGGACCAGATGGTAAAAGATCTCCACCAAAGACAGATGGTGAGAGGAAGATTAGACAGACAGAGATGAAGGCCTTGAGCACACTACTCTTGGCCATCCCCAATGAATATCAACATCAATTCTGTAACTGCACAGATGCTCAGATTCTCTGGAATGCTCTAGAGAAAAGATTTGCTGGAACTAAAAGCACCAAAAGAAATCAAAGGGATGTTCTAAAGCAGCAGTATGAGAACTTCACTTCTTCAAAGAATGAGTCCATGACTCAAACTTTTGACAGGTTCAACAAGCTTATTGGTGAACTGGCTACTGTGGGAGTGAAGATGGAGCAAGATGATATCAACAGGAAATTCCTCAGATCTCTTGGAGAAGAATGGACTATGTACACTGTCTCATATAGACAGAGTGACAATCTGGAAGAGAAGGAACTAGATGATCTCTATAATGATCTAAGAGTTTTTGAATCAGAGGTAGAAGCTAAGAAGAAGCCCACTGGGTATATTCATAATGCAGCACTTCTATCAGCATCTGCTGATACTACTGCCAACCCTGAAGCAGTTAGTGCTGCTAGTGGAGTGAATTCAGAAAAAGGCACTGAAACTGTCTTTGAAGCCTTTTTGTCAAGTCATAGCAACAACTCTTTGATTAATGATGATCTGGAACAAATTCACCCTGATGACTTGGAGGAGATGGACATTAAATGGCAGATGGCCATGTTATCTATGAGGGTGAAGAAGTTTATTAAAAGAATTGGGAGGAACAACTTCTCTCAAAGAAGAGAAGATGGTGCTGGTTTTGACAAGACAAAGGTGGAATGCTATAAGTGCCACATGAAGGGACACTTTGCTAGAGAATGCAGAAGTGGTGTGCCAAATAACAACCACCAACAAGCCCAGAATGGAGGCTATAATCAAAACAAGAAATCTGCTCAAGCCCTTGTTTCTCAACAAGGAATGGGGTTTGACTGGAGTGACCAAGATGAGGAAGCCATTCAGAATCAAGCTCTTATGGCAGAGGTATCTGATCTTCCCTCTGAGGTAAGTTCTAATCTTTGTACTCAATCTTGCATAGATACTGTCAAAAGGTACAGGGATCACAACCAAAACATGTGTGATGACCTCAAAAGATTAGAAAAGGACATAAGAGATTATGTGTTGATAGTGGAGAGGTTTGAAGAACAAATCAAAGGCTTTCAATCCAATGAACTTCAACACTCTTATGACACAAACTACTGGAAGTGGGAAAAGAATGAGTTAGAGACCAAACTATCTAAGTCCAAAGAAAAGAATGATAAGTTGAAAGAAGAATTAGCTAAGGTTAAGCTTGATATAGAAAAGTTTTCATATGCCTCAAAAGCAATGGATTCTCTTCTAAAGGCTCAGATTCATGATAAGATGAAGCCTGGTGTTGGATACAACAACACACCTCCTCCTTATAACAACAACTATATCCCTCTTACATCAGACCTGTTAGAGACCAAGGAGAAAAAGGACTTGTCTGAGAAAGCATTTAAGATAGATCCTTTGGATGAGGTGGTGGTTAAGGATCTGACTGAGAAAGAAGCTAGTGAGAATAGGAATAATGCTGTGAGTAAAGAGATACCCTTAGAAAACAATATTATCACCAATGAGGGATGTGGAAAAATCTGGGTCAAGTCTAAAGAGATAGAGAAGATCAAAGGAAAGGCTAACAAGGTCCATTACAAACAGACCACGGTTGTGAATCCTGGCCCTTGTAAACAGTGTGCTTGCAATAAAACTGAGAGCCCAAATTCTGGTACAAAGAGAGGTAATCAAAGAAACTAGAATAATCAATGGGCTCAGAAACAAGGAGTTGATCTGAGTAAGATAATCAGACCAAAACCATGTTTCATATGTGGCAAGTTAAATCATTTGGCTAAGTACTGTTTCTTTAATCCTATTAACCAAAGAATGAGCTTTCAAAGATGTGTGCAAAAACCTTTTGGTTATAGGAAGGCTGGAAAGAAACATGTGGCTAAGAAATCTGTTGAAACCAAAGGACAAATGAAGAAAAAGGTTTTAAAAGAGAGTATTAAAATGTGGGTGCCCAGAAGCACTAAAACTGTTAGTACTGCTACATCCAATAATACTGCTGACAGGGATAGTGCTGCCAGGAGCAATACTGTTGCTACCAGTGTTAGTACTGCTGAGAAGATTAATGCTTCTAATACTGTTAGTACTTCTTCAAAGGTTACTACTGCTAACACAGTTACTGCTGCTGATGCAGTTACTACTTCTAACAAGGTTAATACTGCTAAGCATGCAAGTACTGCTAATGCAGTTAGTTCTTATAAAACCAGTACTGCTTCTAGCAAATGTGCTGCAAAACCCATTATTGTGACAAAGTAATCCAGCAATGAGGAGTCAAAGTTTAAAATCTTGTCAAAAAGGAATGCAAATATTTTGATGAGAAAGGGGTACCCAAGACCACTTTGGCTTGGGTTCCTAATCCATACTAACTGATTTATCTTATGTGCAGGGCAACGAACAGCTCAAGGGGAAGAGCATCTGGCATGTGGATAGTGGTTGCTCTAGGCACATGACAGGCAACATGTCATGCCTTCAGGATTTCAAGCATATCAATGGAGGACATGTTGCATTTGGAGACAATCTTGCAGGTGGAAAAATAAGTGGAAAAGGCAATGTCACAAAAGGTAAGATGACATTTGAGGATGTCTACTATGTTGATCAGTTAAAGTACAACCTGTTAAGTGTATCACAAGTTTATGACAAACAACATAGTATATTATTTACAAATACAGAATGTATGATCCTTGCTCCAGGATTCAAGGTAGTTGATGAAAGCATGATACTACTTAGAACTCCAAGGAAGGACAATGTTTACTGTCTAGATATGGACAATGTTTCAAGTGATTCATCCCTAAACTGTCTTGTTTCAAAAGCTTCTGTGGATGAATCCTCTCTTTGGCACAGAAGGATGTGTCACATGAATTTCAAGACAATGAACAAACTTGTTAAAAACAACCTTGTAAGAGGTTTACCATCAAAAGTCTTTTCATGTGATGATCATTGTGTTGCTTGTCTTAAAGGCAAACAACACAAAACTTCTCATAAGACCAAAGAGTTAAATTCAATTTCTTCTTGTCTCCAAGTATTACATATGGATCTATTTGGCCCTACAAATGTGATGAGCATAGGGAAGAAATCATATTGCCTAGTTATTGTTGATGATTACTCCAGATTTACTTGGGTATATTTTCTAAGGACTAAGGATGAGACAAGTGGACTGATCAAATCATTTATTCTAAGAATTGAAAACCAAACTAATCAAAAAGTAAAAGTCATTAGATCAGACAATGGTACTGAATTTGAAAATCTTGATCTAAACAACTTTTGTGAAGAAAAAGGTATTGAGAGACAATATAGTGCTCCTAGGACTCCACAAGAAAATGGGGTTGCTGAGAGAAGGATTAGGACACTAATTGAGGCTGCTAGATCTCTGTTAGCTGATTCAAAACTGCCAATTACTTTCTGGGCTGAAGCAGTTAATACTGCCTGTTATGTCCAAAACAGAGTGCTAGTGGTCAAGCCAAAGAACAAGACACCTTATGAGCTCTTAAATAAAAGAAAACCCTTTATTGGATTTTTTAAACCATTTGGGTGTCCTTGTACAATTCTCAATACTAAATCTCACTTAGGGAAGTTTGATAGCAAGGCAGATGATGGATTCCTTATGGGTTACTCATCTCAAAGTAAAGCCTACAGAGTTTTTAATACTTCTTCTAGAATAATTGAGGAAAGTGACAATGTCAAATGCAATGAGAACACACCAAATCCTATTGGGTCTGGTCCTCAGTGTCTGTTTGACATTGATTCACTAACTAACTCTTTTGGTTTCAGTAGTGATGATTATGCAGGACCAGGTAGTGGAGGATCAGGGACTACACAAGTTCAAGAAAATATACCTCAGTCTGTAATTTTTCCCATACCTACAGTGGATCCTATTGAATACTGTGAAAAGGAGCCATCTACTGAACCAAATCAAAGTGAAGAAGAAAGGAGAGATGAGGAGAATCAAGAGAATCAAGAGAATAAAGAACCAGAAGTAGCTGCTGACATCACCTCAGTTGAGTTGAATGACTCCAATCTAGAGGTGGGACTAAATGAAGAACCTAGTCATCAAACAAGAACACAACAGAATCATCCTCCTCAGCTGGTAATAGGAGATATCTTTTCTCCTATGATGACTAGAAATCAAAGCATGCTGCAAGATATACAAGACCAACAACATACAGTGCTCTCTTGCTTTCTATCCCAGCTTGAGCCTAAGAAGGCTCATGATGCTATGAAAGATTCCAGTTGGATAGAAGCTATGCAAGAAGAGCTGCTCCAATTCAAGCTGCAAGATGTTTGGGATCTGGTAGACCTTCCTAAAGGTCAAAGAGCAATAGGCACAAAATGGGTCTTCAGAAATAAGAGAGATGAGAGAGGAATAGTAATAAAGAACAAAGCAAGGTTGGTGGCTCAAGGGTATACACAAGAAGAAGGAATAGATTATGAAGAAGTATTTGCACCAGTGGCTAGGATAGAAGCAATCAGATTGTTCCTGGCCTATGCTTCTTATATGAAGTTCAAAGTCTATCAAATGGATGTAAAAAGTGCATTTTTATATGGATCAATTGAAGAAGAAGTATATGTCTGTCAACCACCAGGGTTTGAAAATCCAAACTATCCAGACAGAGTATACAAACTGAAGAAAGCACTTTATGGACTGCATCAAGCACCAAGAGCATGGTATGACACTCTGTCATCCTATCTCTTGGAAAATGGCTTTGAAAGAGGAGTCATTGATAAGACTCTGTTCATCAAGAAAAAGAAGAAGGACATCTTGCTGGTCCAAATCTATGTAGATGATATCATCTTTGGATCCACAAGAGACAATATGTGCAAGGAGTTTGAGGATCTCGTGCATCAAAGGTTCAAAATGAGTTCCATGGGGGAACTTACTTTCTTCCTTGGACTCCAAGTCCAACAGAAGTCAGATGGTATTTTTATTTGTCAATCCAAGTATGTGCAAGACATTCTAAACAAGTTTGGTTTCTCAGACTCAAAGCCTGCCAGCACACCTATGGAGACACACAAGCAGATAACAGCAGATCTTGAGGGGGAGAATATGGATGTTCATCACTATAGATCCATGATTGGCTCTCTCATGTATCTTACAGCCTCTAGGCCAGATATAATGTTTCCAGTCTGTGTGTGTGCAAGATTTCAAGTTAGGCCAAAGCAATCACACTATCAAGCTGTTAAGAGGATATTCAGATATCTCAAAGGGCAACCTAGATTGGGACTTTGGTATCCTTATGACTCATCGTTTGACCTACTTGCGTACTCAGACAGTGACTTAGGTGGAGCAAACTTGGACAGAAAATCTACTTCTGTAGGATGTCAGTTTTTGGGTGCAAGACTAGTTTCATGGCAGTGCAAGAAACAAACCACAGTGTCCACATCTACAACAGAAGCAGAGTACATAGCAGCTGCAAGTTGCTGTTCTCAAGTCTTATGGATTCAGAATCAAATGCTGGACTATGGGGTAACCTTTCTACACACTCCAATCTTTATTGATAATAGCAGTGCTATTAGCATTGTTAATAATCCTGTCAAGCACTCAAAGACAAAGCACATTGAGATCAGGTATCACTTTATAAGAGACTGCAATGAAAAGAAGCTTATTCAAGTTGTAAAAGTTCATACTGATAACCAGTTTGCTGATCTATTCACCAAAGCCTTTGATGTGGGTAGATTCACTTTCTTGGTAACAAGTGTGGGAATGATCAACTCTGAATAAGATCCTACTTAAAATGTGGTTCAATACCTGTATATTGGTTATTCTTGGTGTTACTAACTTTCTTTCTCAGGAAATGTATAGCAGTACTCAGTTTATCACAAGCTTAAAAGTGTAAGTATGGTTAACACTGCCAGTACAGTTTTAGTACTGCCAGTACAGTGTTACTACTGCCAGTGCTCAGTTAATACTGCTAGTTAGTTAATACTGCTAGTGGTTAATACTGCTCTCAGTTAATACTGCTAGTTAGTTAATACTGCTAGTGGTTAATACTGCTCTCAGTTAATACTGCTAGTTAGTTAATACTGCTAGTGGTTAATACTGCTCTCAGTTAATACTGCTAGTTAGTTAATACTGCTAGTGGTTAATACTGCTCTCAGTTAATACTGCTAGTTAGTTAATACTGCTAGTGGTTAATACTGCTCTCAGTTAATACTGCTAGTTAGTTAATACTGCTAGTGGTTAATACTGCTCTCAGTTAATACTGCTAGTTAGTTAATACTGCTAGTAGTTAATACTGCTCTCAGTTAATACTGCTAAGTAGTTAATACTGCTCTCAGTTAATACTGCTAGTAGTTAATACTGCTCACTGTTAATACTGCTTTCAGTATCTTTTTAAGGTTAATACTGCTTCTAATCCAAAAGCTATAAATATCCTTTCCCCGCCTAAAAGATCATAACGACTCGTTGTTTACTGTTCATCTTCTCTCTCACTCTTGTCTCTCAAGTATCCAGTGCTCGATAGTCAAGAATCCTTGCATACAGATGGCTTCAATGGCATTTATCGATGAGTACAACGAGATCGCCATGCTTCAAAAGCCAAAACAAGCTGAAGGTTTTCACCAGATAGTCGACTTTCTGAAGTCCAGCCACATCGCTCATGCTCTCACTGTGTCTCCTACCATCTACATAGAGCATCAAAGGTAGTTCTGGGCCAATGCCACTACTAGCTCTGAAAATGGAGTGTCGTGCATCAAAACAAGGGTTTGTGACAAACCCTTGACAGTTACTGAGGAGACCATTCGCATCTGTCTACGTCTAGACGATGCTTCAGGTATATCTTCTATTCTAAATGAGGATTTGTTTTCAAACCTCAACAGAATGGGGTATGAAGGCCAATTGGGGATTTTCAAGTTTTTTAAAGCACAATTTTCACCCCAATGGAGGTTCTTTGTTCATACCCTGATGCACTGTATTTCCAAGAAAACCACTGGCTGGAGCCAATTTAGCAGTCCCATTGCATATGCTTTGGTTTGTTTATCTACTGCTAGAAAATATAATTTTTCTCTGATGATCTTCAATGATCTTGTCTCAAACCTAGACAACAAGAAGAGTTTCTTCATGTATCCCAGGTTTGTACAGGCAGTTATCACAAATGAATTGACGGATATACCTCACTTTGATGGGGTATATGTACCTAAACCCCCTAAAGGCAAGGTTTTCTCAAATATGAGAAGATCTGCTAGGGACTCGTAAGGAGTTGACACCCCATTGTTCTCTACAATGATGGTGGTGTCCCACACTGATGAAGGTATGGCAGCAGGGTCAAGGCCCTCCTCAGACCATCCCACTGCTAGCCAATCCCAACCTTCCCACTTTATATCTATCCCACAGTCCCTACTTCATAAACCCACTTCTCCTATTACCCAAACCTATACAAGGAAACAGGTAAATAAGGCTCCTTCCCTTCTTGTACCATCACCCACTGCACCTTTAAGCCCTCTATTGGAGCATTCTCCAATAGAGAATATCCAAAGGGAATCCCATAGGGTGTCTCCCAACCCTGAGGAGGTGCTCTCTCAGGAGATGGAGGAGCATATGGGTGAGAAGGCTGCCACTACTTCTGCTAGCACAGAGAAGGATAGTGGTAACATCTCTAAGACCTTCCCCATGGCAACTTTGGCTGAGAAATCAACCAAAGGACCCCGGTGCCAAGAAACCAAGGGGGTAGTTGGTGCTTCTGCTAGGCAGAAGGCCACTACTACAAGATCCAAGGATCACTCAAGGATGGGCAAAACATCCAAAAAGGGTGAGGACAGATCTGAAACTGATGGATTGATGGAAAAAGATTCCAATGATCCTTCAAGGGTGGGTAAAACACCCAAAGAAGGTGAGGACAACTATACTTACTTAGAATTGATGGAAACAATAGCCAACATCAATGTTGATGTGGTTAATCAAGGAAAAGAAATCAAAGCCTTGCAGCAAGTGGTCATCTCCCAACAACAGCAGATTTCCAAACTCAAGCAACTGGTGGGAAAGCTCATGGCCAAGAAAAGAAGAAGTAAATTTGTTCTAAGGAGGAGAAAGGGGGCAACCAAAAAGGAAACTGACAATGCTTCCAAAAAGGGGGAGAGTTTAAGCTCAGAAAAGTCAGATCAATAGATTGAAGGGGAGTTTGTTGAAGTACAAGGAGAGTTTGATGAAGAAAAAGCTGAAGGTGTACCAGCAACAGTAACAACACCAGCAGCAGTAACAACCCCAGCAGCAGAAACTGTTAGTGCTGCTGAAACTTCAAAAGCAGCAGTAACAGGGTTAACACCAGCAGAGATTGAAGTAGCAGAAATGCTTGTCAAAGCAAAGAATGACACTCCCAAAGCAAAGGGAGTGGTCATAAATGAAGGGGGAGCAAAGAAAACAGAAAAGAAAGAAATGGCTGCAGATGCAAAGAAAAAGGGAAAAGAAAAGATGATAGAATCTGATCAACCATCCAAAAAGCAAAAGATGGTTGAGTCAGATGAAGCATTAGCTAAGAAACTGCAAGAAGAGATAGATCAAGCAGAAAAAGAGCAGGTTGAGAAAGACAGAGAAATAGCCAGAGCACTTGCAAATGAACTAAATGAAGCTTTTCAGAAAGGGTTGGAAACAGAAAAAGCAAAGCAAAGAGCTATAAGCATGAGAAAGGCTATGATGGCCAGATCAAGTGCAAAGAAGAGAAGACCTTCACAAACTTACCTTGCAACTCAGGAAAGAAACAAGATGATAACTTTCTTGAGGAGTGCAATTGGTGTAAAGAAAGAAATGTTTGTGAAGATGGCTTTTGATCAAATCAAGGATCTCTATGAGAAAGAAATGGGAAAGCTGAAGAGTAATGAAAAGGATAGAGTGAAATTTGAAAAGAAAGCCAAGGAGAGACATGATGTGAATATCAATCAACCCTTCCCTGAAAGTGAAGAGGGAACTCCTACAAAAGAAAAGGTAGAAAAGAAGAAGGAAGCTACTCTAGGGCAAAGTCAAAGGATTCTGAAAAGAACTAAGATGATGGCTAGAAGAAAGAAAACTGTAAAGAAGCCCAGAATAGAAGAAGAGAAAAAGGTTGCTGGAGAAGAAGAGGCACCTGAACCATCAGAAAAGAAAGAGCAGTTGAGCACTGAGGATGTAAAGATGTACATGGTTGTGATGGACAAAGTGCCTGAACCAATTTTAGCAGAACCAGTAGGAGTTAAACCTCCTGAAGTTATTCACTGGGATGTACTAGAGGTAGATGGAAAAGAGTACATTAGGCTGAAGAGGAAAGATGAAAAATATGAAGTCTACAGTACTTAGGCTAAAATTGTCAGAACATGCTCAAGATCAGATATTGAAGAAATGTTTGATATAGGGATGAAGTTGTACACAGATAAGTTAAAAGCTCCAGGGATTTCAATTACAAAACTGGTGATGGAGTATCTGTGTATGATGTTCAAATCTAATGAAGTGGAGGAGATAATAAGGAATGTTTTTCAAGCAGTTACCAGTTGGACTTTATATGAAACTAGTGGAGTATATTCTGTGACTTTGGATAGAAATCACATAGAATACTTCCTAGTGGATAAAGTATACAACCATAGCAGATTGAAACTTTATTCAATGTTGAAGAAGAAGCTTGGATGTGTTGAAAATTCAGAAATGGCTAAGTATTTGATCCAAAGAACAATCAATCAGAGTTTGGGGTTAGATGCAAACACTGGAATTTGAATCACTGATGGTTTTGGAAGCATCTGAAGAACTTGACTTCTCTTCTAAAAGTCAAGTTAGGGGGAGATTGTTGGGAACTGAAGATGTGACTAAGTCATTAATGCTGCCAGTTCAGAGTTAGTGCTGCTTAGTAGTTAATGCTGCCAAGATTCAGTTAATACTTCCAAGGTAATTAATACTGCTTCTGAGATAAACTAAAGATAATATTGAAGAGACCGCGTCTGAAGATATACATGGAAAGCTTGGAGATAATTATGAAGATTATCTTGAAGATCTTTTTAAGTTTTGTAATTATCTTTTATTATTCAGTATATATATAATTGCTTAGAATAGTTAGATAGAACTTTAATGCTGAGTTTTTGTTTTAGAGAGAATCAACCTCAAGGCATAGTTCCTAATTCTAGAGAAGTAGAATTCGTCTTGAAAGAGTCTGTTCTTCAAGATTGAGGATGTGTGTGTAATCTTGTAACTTCAATCATTCAATATAAGTTTGCAAGTTATTCATCAGATTTACTGTTTGTTTACTGTTTCATTAAATATCAAAGTGTTATTCCGCAAACTTCTTTGATATTGTTTCTGAGTATTTGTAATCCTTGTTAAGAATTCGATCCTGACAGCTTGACTACTAGAACTCTGTTTTGGACATAGCAAGCAGTATTAACTGCTTCAGCCCAGAAAGTAATTGGAAGTTTTGAATCTGCCAACAGAGATCTAGCAGCCTCAATCAGTGTCCTATTCCTTCTCTCAGCAACACCATTTTGTTGTGGAGTCCTAGGAGCATTGTATTGCCTCTCAATTTCTTTTTCCTCACAAAAGGTGTTTAGGTCATGATTTTTAAATTTAGTACCATTGTCTGACCTAATGACTTTTACCTATTGATTAGTTTGGTTTTCAATTCTTAGAATAAAGGATTTGATCAGTCCACTTGTCTCATCCTTAGTCCTTAGAAAATATACCCAAGTAAATCTAGAGTAATCATCAACAATAACTAGGCAGTATGATTTCTTACCAATACTCATAACATTTGTAGGACCAAACATATCCATATGCAACAACTGAAGAGAATTAGAGATTGTGTTCAACTTTTTGGACTTATGAGAAGTTTTGTGTTGTTTGCCTTTGAGACAGGCAACACAATGATCATCACATGAAAAGACTTTGGAAGGTAAACCTCTTACAAGGTTGTTTTTAACAAGTTTATTCATTGTTTTAAAGTTCATGTGACACATCCTTCTGTGCCAAAGTGATGATTCATCCAAAGAAGCTTTTGAAACAAGACAGTTTAGGGATGAATCAGTTGAAACACTTTCCATATCTAAGCAATATACATTATCCTTTCTGGGAGTTCTTAGTAGTATCATCTTTTCATCCACTACCTTGAATCCAGGAGCAAGGATAATGCATTCAGAATCTGTAAATAATATACTATGTTGTTTGTCATAAACCTGTGATACACTTAACAGGTTGTATCTTAACTGCTCAACATAGAATACATCTTCAAAGGTCATTTTACCTTTGGTTACATCCCCCTTACCACTTATCTTACCTCCATCTGGAGTATTACCAAAAGCAACATGTCCACCATCA
The DNA here is from genome assembly GCA_954870635.1 of Arctium minus. Classification (NCBI taxonomy): domain Eukaryota; kingdom Viridiplantae; phylum Streptophyta; class Magnoliopsida; order Asterales; family Asteraceae; genus Arctium; species Arctium minus. Next base: position 102,855,981 of record OX941084.1, on the reverse strand, counting down.
ATTTTCTTGAAATTCTTGAGGCATGACATGTTCCCTGTCATGTGCCTAGAGCAACCACTATCCACATGCCAGATGCTCTTCCCCTTGAGCTGCTAGTTGCCCTGCACATAAGATTAAACAATTAGTATTGAATGGGGACCCAAGCCAAAGTGGTCTTGGGTCTCCCTTTCTCATCAAAGTATTTACATTCCTTTTTGATGAGGTTTTTAAACTCAGATCACTCTTTATTAGAGTACTTTATCAATATGATTGGCTTAGCAGCACAAACACTAGAAGCAGTACAAACCTTAGAAGTACTAAAAGAGGTAGCAGTACTAACAGGGTTAGCAGTATTAACTTTCAAAGAAGTACTAACAATGTCAGCAGCACTAACATTGTTAGCAGTAGTATTACTTCTAGCAGCACTATCATTGTCAGCAGCACTATTTGTAGTAGCAGTACTAACAGTTTTAGTGCTTTTAGGAACCCACATATTGACACTTTCTTTAACAGACTTTTTCTTCAGGTGGCTTTTAGATTTAACAGATTTCTTAGCCACATGGTTCTTTTCAACCTTCCTATAACCAAAGGGTTTTTGCATAGGTCTTTGAAAGTTCATCCTTTGGTTTATAGGATTGAAATAACAGTATTTGGCAAGATGATTCAATTTGCCACAGATAAAACAAGGTTTTGGTCTATTGATTTTACTCAGATCAACCCCTTGTTTTTGTGCCCACTGATTATTCCAGTTTCTTTGATTTCCCCTCTTTTTATCATGTTTTTGGGGCTCATTCTTCTTACATGCACACTGTTTGCAAGGACCTGGATTCACAACTGTGGTCTGTTTGTAATGGACCTTACCAGACTTTCCCTCTGTCTTTTCTATGTCCTTGGATTTGATCCAAGCCCTTCCACAATCTTCATTGGTGATAATATTATTCTCTAGAGGAATCTCACCACTCACCTTGTTATCTTTACTCTTACCAACCTCATTTTCAGTCTTATCCACAACAACAACCTCATCTAAGGGATCTATCTCAGTGGCTCCCTCAGGCAAGTCCTTCCTATCTTTGGTTTCTAATAGGTCTGAAGTAGGAGGAATGTAATTGTTGTTATATGGTGGAGGTGTGGCATTGTACCCAATTCCTCTTCTCAGCTTGTCATGAATCTGAGTTTGTAGTAAAGAGTCCATTGCTTTAGAATCATTGGAAAACTTTTCTACATCAAGCTTGACCTTGGTTAGTTCATCTCTCAATTTCTCACTCTCCTCTTTAGATTTGGTCAGTTTAAGCTCTAGATCCTTTTTCTCCCACTTCCAGTAATTGGTGTCATATGAGTGTTGGAGTTCATTGGCTTGAAAACCTTTAATCTGTTCCTCAAACCTCTCAACAATTCTCACATAATCTTTGATATCCTTTTCTAATCTCTTAAGGTCATCACTCATCTTCTATTGTGATCCCTGTACCTTTTAACAGTGTCTATGCAAGTTTTAGAATAGAGATTAGAATTTACCTCAGATGGGAGATCAGATACGTCAGCCATAAGAGCTTGATTCTGGATAGCCTCTTCTGCTTGTTCACTCCAATCAAACCCCATTCCTTGTTGAGAAACAAGGGCTTGAGCAGAGTTTCTGTTGTTATTGAAGCCTCCAGATTGAGCTTGTTGGTGGTTGTTGTTGTGAGACACTCCACTTCTGCATTCCCTTGCAAAGTGTCCCTTCAGACATTTGTAGCATTCCACCTTTGATTTATCAAACCCTGCTCCATCTTCTCTTCTTTGGGAGAAGTTGTTCCTTCCAGTTCTCTTTATGAACTTCTTCACCCTCATGGAAAGCATGGCCATCTGCCATTTAATATCCATCTCTTCCAGATCATCAGGATGAAGTTGTTCCAAATTATCATTGATTAAGGAGGAATTCCCATGACTGGCAAGAAAGACTTCAAACACAGAATCAGTGCCTTTTTCTTGATTTGCTCCATTAGCAGCATTCACTGATTCAGGGTTAGCAGTAGAATCAATGGATGCTGATAGGAGTGCAACATTATGAATATATCCAGAAGGCTTCTTCTTTGCCTCCACTTCAGCTTCAAATACTCTAAGATCATTGTACAGATCATCAAGTTCTTTTTCTTCCAACTGATCATTCTGTCTGAATGAAACAGTGTACATGGTCCACTCATCTCCAAGAGACCTTAAGAACTTTCTGTTCACATCATCTTGATCAATTTGTACTCCCATAGTAGCCAGTTTACCAATCAGTGTGTTAAATCTGTCAAAAGTTTGAGTCATGGACTCATTCTTAGTTGACATGAAGTTTTCATACTGTTGCTTCAAGATAGCCTTTTGATTTCTCCTAGTACTTTTGGTACCAGAGAATCTCTTCTCTAGAGCATTCCAGAGCATCTGTACATCAGTACAATTGCATAATTGGTGCTGATATTCATTGGGAATGGCCAAGAGCAGTGTGCTCAAGGCTTTCATCTCTGTCTGCCTTGTCTTTCTTTCAGCATCCGTCTTTGGAGGGGTTCTTTTACCATCTTCACCAATCTTTCCTGCATCAGATGGGCCATTCTCAATGATGTCCCACATAGAGTAATCTGTGAGGAGAATGTATTGCTTGATTCTGATCTTCCACATGTCAAATTCATTTGATCTGAGCATTGGAACCTTTGAGACAAGAGTACTATTTGATTCAACTGTGTTTTCCATGATGAATAAGATTTCTGAGAATACTTGCTCTGATACCACTTGTCAGGATCTTAATTCTAAACAAGAATAAACACTCAGAAACAATATCAAAGGAGTTTGCAGAATAACACTTTGATATTCAATAATTAATGGAATAGTGAATCAAAAGAACAACTTGCAAACTTTATTGAATGATTATAAAGTTACAAGATTCAACACTCAACCTCAATATTGATGAACAGTCTCATCAATACGAATTCTACTTCTCTAGAATTAGGATTACAAACCGTGAGGTTGATTTTCTCTATGAAAAACAAAAACTCAGAATTCTTACAAGTTCTCTATAAACTATTCTGACTAATTCTATATATATTGAAGATAAAAGATAATTACATATAATAAAAGATCTTCAAAATAGTCTTCCATATTTATCTTCAAGCTTTCCATATTATCTTCAAATAATCCAGTTGTCTTCATTCCACCCGAAATCTTCAATATCTCATAAGCAGCATTAAGTTGATCCAACAGTATTAACTCTTTAGCAGTACTAACTACTAGTAGTATTAAAATCTACTAGCAGTAGTGATCATGATGTAGTGGCAGTAGTAATTCTGTTGTAGCAGCATTAACCATACTTAAGCATTTCTGAATTCCCAACAGGAAGCATATATCAACGACATGCTTGTCAAATAGAAAAAGGTGATCGACCATGTCAAACATCTCAAGAAGTCATTTGACATCCTACGAGAACAGAAAATGAAATTAAATCCCACAAAGTGCTCCTCTGGAATTTATGAGGGTAAATTCCTTGGAAAAGTGGTCACACGACGACGCATCGAAGCTAGTCCAGAGCAAATTAAAGTGATCATCAACATCCAGTCGCCCAAGAGCCTTAATGAGGTATAGTGCCTTATCGGACGAGTGGCAACCTTGAACAGGTTCCTCTCTCGGTCTTATGTTAAGTGTCATCTACTTTACAGTTTCCTCCAAAAAAATAAGGGGTTACATGGTCTAACGAGCATGATAATGCTCTACAAAAACTCAAAGAGTACATGTTGTCTCCCCCGTTGCTTTCAAAGCCAAAAGATGGAGAGACTTTGCAACTATATCTATCGGTCAGTACCACCGCTGTGAGTGTCGTCCTCACCGTGAGGAGGACAAATAACAACTCCCTATATACTATGTAAGCGATGCAAAAAAACTGTATCCCTCTATGAAAAATTGCTATTAGCAGTGGTCATGGAAACAAAGAAGTTGCGCCATTACTTCAAAAGTCATCCTGTAGTTTTCTTAACCAATTATCCTTTGAAGTGTGTGCCAAAGAAACACGAGCTAACAGGACATCTAGCAAAATGGAGTATATTCCTCAGTGGGTATGATATCACCTTCCAACCAAGGACGGCAATAGAATCCCAGGATCTAGCAGAATTTGTCGCAGATTTCAGTCCTGAACCAGAAAAAGAAGTCAATAATGATGGCATACTTATAGTGTCAAATGATAACATCAGCTGGAAACTCCATGTTGATGGTTACTCAAACTTCCGAGGGGTAGGACTAGGTGTGGTTTTAAAGTCGCCATAGGGGGGCAACATGGTATATTTAATATCTTGTAACTTTAAGGCTACCAATAGTAAAGCTGAGTATGAGGCTCTAATTACAGGAATAAACTTAGATAAAGACCTTGGAAGTGCTACAAGTCAAAGGATATTCCTTTTTGGTGGTTAACCAAATGAACAAAGAATTCGCAACAAGGATTCGAATATGACGGCTTATCTCAAGATACCCAAGGAAATATCGAAATCGTTTGACCTATTTTTTATTTATCAAAATACCATGGGACAAAAATATACAAGCTGATGCTCTCACTAATCTGGGGCCAGCCCTCAGAAAAGCTCCCTCCAACACAGTACCCTCGGTAGATTTGACATCTTCGTCCGTCGAAGATCATAGTCATACCCTCGTCCACAATGAGGAAGACGATTGGTCGAAAGAAATCAAATAGTACCTTATCCACGATCAGTTACCCAACGACAAGCTCAAAGCTCGAAAAATCATATTCAAATCGCCTCGATATACAATGATTGCTGGAAAACTGTAGGACAATGTAACAACCGATTTTATTGTTTTTTTAGAAGTGTGGGGGCATAATGTGTTACTTGGTCAAATTTGAGGGTATGTATTGAAAAGTGGGACCATTTACAATGACTCACCATCTTTCTTTTGGCTTAGTCATCTACTGGTTTTATGTTTATGTGTGTGTGCGTGATTTTTTTGAGTAGCAAAGGAGAGAAGCATTTTTGGTGATGTTCTCTTAGAAACTTTTCTTGTAGGTTTCCATTTTTGGGTTGTCTTGAAGGTAAGCCTTTTTATATATCTCTCTCTTTGTTATTTTAAACTAGGATTTATTCTATCTTTATGAATAGAGTTTCTTTTGGGGTATTGTAGTAGGTTTTAGGGGTTAGTGCAAGTTTGGTTGTTCAAATTTAGTTTGGTCGATTTTTGTTCTAATTTACAATCTTGAATAGATTTTTAATCATCTCTTATTGGTATCCATTTTATATGGGTTTTGTTTTGAAAATTATTTGATGAAGGTGAGATTTCACTAACCATCAATTTCTAATGATTTTGAGGTTTATGATTATTAAAGTTGGAAATTCTTGTTTCCATGGTTAAAAAGTTATGTTTGAGTATGGAGATTTTGGAGTTAAAGCTTGGTTTGAAATTTTGGAAAAAAAAATATGCATTGTTAAGAAGTTGCGGGTCGATGAAGACAAGTCAAGAGACTTGTGGAACACCCTAAAAACCAGAGTGAAATTAAAATGCGGAAACTGGACAAATAAACATCAATGCCTGGTATAAATCTCCCAAAAAGGGGAATGTACTAAGCCTTTACAAAAACATGGATACATATATGGAATTCAACAACAGACTAATCTAAACATAACTATCTAGATTACATCGGTTTTTAATCCAAAAATCACCAAAAGAATGGGACATAAACAATTGTCCAACATCAAATACTAGTCATCTCAAAAGCCCTCGAGACTAAGATCGTCACTCAAGCCCTTGGTAACCCACCGCTAAAGGGAACCTGTTATACATATGATTTGAGAAAAAGTGTTAGGCTTAAAGCCTAGTGAGAACATATAGTTTATAATTTTCAAGAGATATAAACAGTGGTATCAAAAGGAAATCGTTTCAATAAGTTTCGGTTTACAAAAGAAATCTTTTCCACATAAGGACTGATCGGTCCAAAAATTCATCTTGTGATGACGGGGGAAACCCGATTTTCCAAGGATTGCGGCGGAACACAAAAGTAGGCTACAATCCGAGTTGTGAGACAAATACATGGAATCCATGGCCACGAACAACGAAGGTCCGTACTAAGATGTGAGGGAGGGACCTCGAGGAAACCAGTCATACTCGTTCATTAGGACTACATTATGACCCATAGATAGTAACCGGTCTCACATAACCGTACCAATGGCCCCCGAGGATCAAATGCATCCATAGCTATAGAAAGGGGAATAGACATCCCAATAATAAAAGCCGACTCAAAACCTAGGGATCCACTAGTAATGGTACAGACTTGTCACAACAACATATGTGACCCACCACAGATAGTCATATGGTATAAAAAGACATTTTATAAACAAAATGCTTTCCTTCAAGTTTAACTGCTGGTAAGAATGAAAATCATAAAAAAATGAGTTTATATACATTCTTTCAAATAATTCACATAAATGTGCAAGTAAAACCTCCTTTTACTTCAAATAAGATGGAACCCATCATTTTAATCGAAATTGATCAGGATCCCTAAAATCTCCCAAAACTCAAGTTATATCAAAATGTAGTAAACTTAGATCTCAAAACCATGGAGATATATAGAAATTCAAAATGTAAGTTTTGACATGTATAAAGTTTAGAAAAAGGTAGTAGGAACTCACCAAATAGGTTTTAGACGAAAACCCGAAAAACCAGATGTCGGCCACCGAGAGAAGACGAAGCTTTCTATACCGAACCCTTGCTAGAAACACTTAATACTAGCAACATACGAGGTACAAACGAACCAAACAAAATAAGAAGAAAGAGAGAGAGAGAGAGAGAGAGAGAGAGAGAGAAAAGATATTTGAGATCTTGAGATAAAACCAAATGAGATATTTTCCCAGAAATATCTATTTAACCCACTGAGGCCACCGCGCGGGTTATGGCGCGGGCTAAGTCGCGCCGTGACTCGCGCCGCCCACTGGAACTCGCAACCAATCAGCGCACCGCGTGGGTTATGGCACGGGCTAAGTCGCGCCGTGACTCGCGCCCCTCACTGGACAAATCCGAAACAAGCAGTACACCGCGCGGGTTATGGCGCGGGCTAAGCCGTACGGCAACTCGCGCCGGCCACTGCCTTTGCTTCTTCTTCCAGACTGGTTAAACGAAACTCGGGGTGTTACAATACTCCCCAACTTGGAGATGATTTCGTCCCCGAAATCCGAACTATCCAAAGAGGTGAGGATATCTTCGCTTCATATCCTCTTCAGCTTCCCACGTCACATTGGCTCCCCGATGATGCTTCCACTGCACCTTGACCATAGTGACCTATTTGTGACGCAACTTCTTAGACTTTCTCTCTAAGATAGCGTCAGACTCTTCTACACAATGGTTACCCTCATCCACTCTAAACTCTGATAGGGGAATGATGCTTTTTTCCTCCGCCAAACACTTTCGAAGGTAACAAATATGGAACGTGTTGTGGATTCTGCTCAACTCTGGCGGCAGTTCCAATTGGTAGGCTTGCAAACCCACCCGCTTAAGCACTTTGAAAGGTCCAAGGAAATGGGGACTCAGCTTCCCACGTTTTTCGAATCTGATAATGCCCTTCCATGGCGACACCTTAAGCAACACACGGTCACCCAATTGAAACTCCATCGGCTGCCTCTTCTTATCGACATAGCTCTTCTGCCGATCCTGAGCCGCTTTCAATCTTTCACGAATGCTTTTGACCTTATCGACTGTTTCTTGCACGATCTCAGTTCCGGTGAATTGCTTCTCTCCCGCTTCAAGCCAACACACGGGAGTTCGGCACTTCCGCTCGTACAACACCTCAAATAGTGCCATCCCAATACTCGAGTGGTAGCTATTGTTGTAAGAAAACTCCACCAAAGGTAGGTAAGAGTCCCAACTACACCCGAAATCGATGACACAAGACCTCAACATGTCTTCCAAAGTTTGGATCGTTCTCTCGCTTTGCCCGTCGGTTCGTGGATGGTAAGTCGTACTCAACTTAACTCGCGTTCCAAGCTCTTTCTGAAACCCATCCCAAAAGTTCGAAGTGAACCGACTGTCACAATCCGACACGATCGATAAGGGTATACCATGCCTCGAGACCTCTTCATCGATGTAAAGCTTTGCTAACTTGTCCATCGGTAGAATCTCGCGCATAGCCAAGAAGTGAGCGCTCTTTGTCAATCTATCGACTATTACCCAAATGGTATCATGACCTTGAAGAGTTTTAGGCAACTTCGTCACGAACTCCATGGTAATATGTTCCCACTTCCACTCGGGAATCTCTAAGGACTGAAGACTCCCATACGGTCGTTGATGTTCGACCTTAACTTGCGAGCACGTCACACAACTCTCCACATAACGCGCCACATCAAGCTTCATTACTGGCCACCAATAATGCAACTTCAAGTCCCTGTACATCTTTGTACTTCCTTGATGAATGGAATACTTGGACTTGTGAGCATCCTCAAGCAACAGATCACGGTTACCCCCAACTTTGGGCACCCACACACGACCGCTAAACAGTTTTACCCCACGGCTATCTTCCGTTAAGAGCAAACGCTGCTTCGTAATGACTTCCTGCTTGAGTTTTTCTTCCAACAAAGCTTCAACCTGCGATGCCTTGATCTTTTCAACAAGACTTGACACTAACTCGATTCTCGAATGGGTAGCCCGAATACTTCCGCTATAGTCCTTCCGACTTAACGCATCGGCTACAACGTTAGCCTTACCAGGATGGTAAAGCAATTCACAATCGTAATCTTTGAGCAACTCGAGCTACCGCATTTGCCTCATATTCAACTCTTTTTGATCAAAGACATACTTTAGGCTTTTATGATTTGTGTAGAGCGTACATTTTGTGCCATAGAGGTAATGTCGCCAAAGCTTCAAGGCGAACACCACCGCTGCTAACTCTAAATCGTAGGTAGGATAGTTCTTCTCGTGTATCTTAAGTTGCCTCGAGACATAAGCTATTACATTGCCTCTTTGCATCAACACACATCCTAAACCCATCTTCGAAGCGTCGCTATAGTCCACGAAGTCTTCTGACCCTTCCGGAAATGACAAGATTGGAGCTTCGCACAACTTCTTTTGTAGTATCCGAAACGCCTTCTCTTGCGTTTCGGTCCAATTGAATTTCACATTCTTCCGAGTTAAAACTGTCAAGGAAGAAGCGATCTTCGAAAAGTCTTGAATAAATCTCCGGTAGTACCCCGCCAGACCCAAGAAACTACGGATCTCGGACGAACTCTTGGGAGGCTCCCAATTCAACATAGCTTCAATCTTGGAGGGGTCCACTTTCACTCCGTCTCGAGTGACAACGTGACCCAAGAATTGCACTTCTTCAAGCCAAAAGTCGCACTTGGAAAACTTGGCGTACAATCTTTCTTTTCTCAACACATCGAGAACTTCGCGTAGATGTTACTCGTGTTCTAACTCGCTCTTAGAGTACAAGAGTATATCATCAATTAATACGATGACCGACTTGTCGAGGAATGGTCGGCACACCCTATTCATCAAATCCATAAATACCGTTGGTGCGTTCGTTAGGCCAAAAGGCATTACAAGAAACTCATAATGGCCGTAACACGTTCTGAAGGCTGTGTTCGGAACGTCTTCTTCTCTTACCTTTACTTGGTGGTAACCCGAACGTAAGTCGATCTTGGAAAAGCACCCCGCTCATTGGAGTTGATCAAATAAATCATCAATTCTTGGAAGCGGATACTTGTTCTTCACTGTTTCTTTGTTCAACTCACGATAATCGATGCACATTCTCATTGTGCCATCCTTCTTTTTGACGAACAAGACCGGATCTCCCCACGACGACGAGCTCGGTCTTACGAAACCCTTCTCCAAAAGCTCTAGGAGTTGAGTCATAATCTCCTGCATCTCTGCTGGCGCTAACCGGTAAGGGGCTCTAGCAACAGGAGCCGCTCCCAGTACGAGATCAATCCGAAACTCCACTTGACGATCGGGTGGTAACCCGGGCAAGTCGTCCGGAAAGACGTCTGGAAACTCGCGCATAATCTTCACATCTTCGAGCTTTAAATTCTCTAGCTTGGCGTCGATCACGTAGGCTAGGAAAGGCGAGCATCCTTTCACCAAACACTTGCGTGCTTTAGTCATGGTTATTATTGCCACATCTCCCTTCCTCTTCTCACCATAAATCACAACAACTTCGCCACTGGGATTGGGAAGTCGAATTAATTTCTTGGAACATACAAACTCGACATGATTGTTCGCTAACCAATCCATGCCGACCACAACATCAAAACCCCCGATTAACATCGGCAACAAATCGATTGGGAAATCTCTCCATTCGATCCCAAGAGTACACTTCTTCAGAACATCGCGGATCAGAACTTGACTACCATCTGCTATCTCAACCACTAACGCATCCTCAAGACTAGTAGTGGGCCTAGAAATCTTTTGACGGAACAACTCAGATATAAAAGAGAAATTGGCACCCGTATCAAATAAAACACGAGAAGGTACTGAGTTTAGAAGAAATATACCCGATACCACATCAGCGGATGCCTTGGCCTCATCGGCCATCATTTGAAAAGCTCGACCTGAAACCCTAGATGGATTCTCTTTCTTCACTGGCGCGCTACCCGACATGAGCTTCGGACAATCTCTCTTCATGTGCCCTGGTGTCTTGCACTCATAACAAACAAAACCTCTGATCGGACAATCACGAGTGATGTGATCAGATTTACCACACTTGTAGCAAGATTGAGGAGTGGTGCTACAGTTACCGTGGTGCTTGGTTCTGCACTTCTGGCACCACCTAGCTTCTTGATAACTACTGAAGCTTCGGTTTCCGACGTAAGGTCGGGTTCTCTTGGGAGGTACTGAACTGCTCTCCCATTTCCTCTTTTCAACAACTGCCACAGCCTTCTCCGGTTTACGTCTCGCGTAAACCTCTTCCATAAACGGTGCCTCTTCAATAGTCTCACGAAGGTTGGAAGCCTTCGAATTTCGGACCATAGTCATCATGTCCGACGATAGACCCTTCAGATAGGCCTTAATCTTCTCCTTCTCAGTTGAGGCCACATGCCCCACTAACCCCAGCTTTTCCATGAACTGACGGGTATACTCTCTCACCGTCAAATTCCCTTTATCCAGCGCTCGAAACTCTGCCTCGATCCGATCCATAGCCCTCTCGTTGCAGTATTCTTCCAACAGTTTTACTTTGAATTCGCCCCAAGTCAGTTGGGCCAAAACAGTAGGAGAGAGGGTGGACTGGATAACATTCCACCACGTCAGCACCGTATCCCTGAGCAGTTGAGTACCGAATATTACCCTCTGGTCATCACCACACTCGGATGAACCGAAGGCCTGTTCGACCGCTCGGATCCACTTAACACACGCAACCGGGTCTTTGGAACCAGAGAACTCTGGTGGTCCGCAACCTAGAAATGACTTATAGGAACAACTCTTCCCATTTTTTGAAGCACCTACAACCCTTTGCTCCTCAGATCTGACCCTGTTCCTGGTGCCCCCAGAGCCAACCAACACATTCTCTTCCACTGCCTCATGCCTCCTGAGGCTCGTGTCCCGGTCCTCCAACATTTTCTGAAAAACCTCTTGTTGTTTCTCCATGGCCGATGTCACCATTTGCATGACGCTGGCCATCATATCAGCTTGAGGGTTTGCCACATGAACAACGGGGCTGGTGGATGCCAAATCTACTCTTGGCCCCAACTCTACATCCCCAGTAAATATCGGTGGCATGCCCAGAGGAACGACTGCTGACACCCTAACCACCGGATTCAGTTCACGCGAACTAACATCGCGAAGATCTCCGCCACCCGATGGACGGCCACGTGTGTTCACCATACCTAAATAATGGTTGCCACACAAGCACGAAAAGAATGAGAGACAGATCAACAGAATAACACAAGGAACGTACTACTACATCACCAATTGTCGCAGTAACGGAACTTTAAGCGCAATCACGTATAAATATTCTCATAATAACATTAGCTAAGTGAGATTATGAATATACAATACATAAAGGTTCTTTATACCGTCGCCACAACGTTCGATAACTATAATTTCCGTCGACACTAAGACCAACCCATCTTAAAAGTTCTACTCAAACTCACGAATTAATGCTTAACATACTCAGTCTAAGTCTAGACATCTTACATTCATGCCTAGATCACTTAAACTAGAGCTCTGATACCAACTTGGAACACCCTAAAAACCAGAGTGAATTTAAAATGCGGAAACTGGACAAATAAACATCAATGCTTGGTATAAATCTCCCAAAAAGGGGAATGTACTAAGCCTTTACAAAAACATGGATACAGATATGGAATTCAACAACAGACTAATCTAAACATAACTATCTAGATTACATCGGTTGTTAATCCAAAAATCACCAAAAGAATGGGACATAAACAATTGTCCAACATCAAATACTAGTCATCTCAAAAGCCCACGAGACTAAGATCGTCACTCAAGCCCTTGGTAACCCACCGCTAAAGGGAACCTGTTATACATATGATTTGAGAAAAAGTGTTAGGCTTAAAGCCTAGTGAGAACATATAGTTTATAATTTTCAAGAGATATAAACAGTGGTATCAAAAGGAAATCGTTTCAATAAGTTTCGGTTTACAAAAGAAATCTTTTCCACATAAGGACTGATCAGTCCAAAAATTCATCTTGTGATGACGGGGGAAACCCGATTTTCCAAGGATTGCGGCGGAACACAAAAGTAGGCTACAATCCGAGTTGTGAGACAAATACATGGAATCCATGGCCACGAACAACGAAGGTCCGTACTAAGATGTGAGGGAGGGACCTTGAGGAAACCAGTCATACTCGTTCACTAGGACTACATTATGACCCATAGCTAGTAACCGGTCTCACATAACCGTACCAAATGGCCCCCGAGGATCAAATGCATCCATAGCTACAGAAAGGGGAATAGACATCCCAATAATAAAAGACGACTCAAAACCTAGGGATCCACTAGTAATGGTACATACTTGTCAAAACAACATATGTGACCCACCACAGATAGTCATATGGTATAAAAAACATTTTATAAACAAAATGATTTCCTTCAAGTTTAACTGTTAGTAAGAATGAAAATCATTAAAAAAATGAGTTTATATACATTCTTTCAAATAATCCACATAAATGTGCAAGTAAAACCTCCTTTTACTTCAAATAAGATGGAACCCATCATTTTAATCGAAATTGATCGGAAACCCTAAAATCTCCCAAAACTCAAGTTATATCAAAATGTAGTAAACTTAGATCTGAAACCATAGAGATATATAGAAATTCAAAATGTAAGTTTTGACATGTATAAAGTTTAGAAAAAGGTAATAGGAACTCACCAAATAGGTTTTAGACGAAAACCCGAAAAACCAAATGTCGGCCACCGAGAGAAGACGAAGCTTTCTATACCGAACCCTTGCTAGAAACACTTAATACTAGAAACATACGAGGTACAAACGAACCAAACAAAATAAGAAGAAAGAGAGAGAGAGAAAAGAGATTTGAGATCTTGAGATAAAACCAAATGAGATATTTTCCCAGAAATATCTATTTAACCCACTGAGGCCACCGCGCGGGTTATGGCGCGGGCTAAATCGCGTCGTGATTCGCGCCGCCCACTGGAACTCGCAACCAATCAGCACACCGCGCAGGTTATGGCGTGGGCTAAGTCGCGCCATGACTCGCGCCGCTCACTGGACAAATCCCAAACATGCAGTGCACCGCGCAGGTTATGGCGCGGGCTAAGCCGCGTGGCAACTCGTGCCGGCCACTGCCTTTGCTTCTTCTTCCAAACTGGTCAAACGAAACTCGGGGTGTTACAACTTGCGCGACCTGTGACACGACTTGAGGTCGCTAGGTAAGTCGCGTAAGTAGTTGGATTGTGACTTACCGACTTTTGCTTCGTTCCGTTTTGGGATCGTTCGAGGTATGTGTTTTAGAGGATGCTAAGAGTGTTGGTAAATTTTATTTGTGTAATTGGTGATTTATGTTAATTTACTTCAGATTTTAGTGTTCGATTATGAAGTTCGATGGTATCGGTTCAAGAGTTTGCTTTGGTTAAACTTATATTCTCATACATTGGATCAAGGTGAGTTTTTCTATTAACTATTTCCGAACTGAAATGCATATTATTAAATGGTTATTACTTTGATGTTATACCAGATTTGTATGTTTGAGATATTACCGTAAACTATGAATATACAGTTTTAATTACATGTTGTTTATTATTAACACATGTAGATTGATTATAAATTCTTGGGAATAAGGGACTTTCACAACAGAAGCCGGGTGTGTTAGGATTGTGATGGTCCGAGCAGGGGGTTATATATATATATATATATATATAGTGCCCATGAATTTGTTTCGTGTGGTGAGCCACAACCGATATTGATTGTGATCTTGTCGGGGTGTGTGTGATTAAATTGTGGCGACCGTTGTGGTTAGTCACATGGGAGGGATGTTGTGTTAGAATGCCAACGATTTGTGTTCGGTTGTGCTAGAATGCCAACGAGACAATTAACTGAGTTGTGCCTGAATGTCAATAAAAGGGTTATTGATAAATGTTTTATATAAACTCGTTTTATATTAAATTGAATGACAAGGCATATCTCACTTGACCATTCGGTCTAACCCTCATTTTTGTTTTCAAAATATGCATTACAGGACAGTCTCGGTTGGAAGGTAAAGAAAACGGAAAATGTGATATTAATAGCTTGGATTTTTTTCATGCGAAGCCTGTTGAGAAATTTTATGAAATCTGATTTCGATCTTCATGCTATTTGACTCTTTAGGTATGAAGATACTATTAGCGAAAAGTTTGTATGCTATTTCAGATAATTGTATAGTTTTGTAGAAATGGACCCAACGTGTAGCCCCAATGTGGCGTATTATGTATGAAAATTGTGTTATATGTTATGTGGATTTGCGGGTTGATTCAGTTGGTATCAGAGCCTGAGTTTAAGAGATTTAGGTATTCAGATTGATGCCTAAACTTAAACTAGATGGTTTTATGTTGAAATTAAGATGTCCCAGTTATGTTTTAGAACCCACGGGGTATTAAATGTAATGGGTTTAAAGAACGACATGTAAGGTAAATTCAAATTACATCTGGCCAATGTATTTGTGAGTTTATAGGTACATGTTTGTACTCGAATACCTTATTATATTTGGGAATGTGATTAAAGTGTTTATTTTTGGTTTATTTATTAGCAAGTTATTCTCGTCGACCGGTAAAGGTTGCTTCTGTTAAGCTGAATGGGGCGGATTATTTGTTCGAAAATATTCTAGAAAGATTGGATTGTAGGGACTAATTAATTTCGGGTTGATTTGAAATTTATTAAGGGCACTCTCAAATTACTGAGATAGAAAATGATGTGAATCATGAATTTAGTGGAGGAACCGAAATGAATGAACCGACTGTTATTTTTCTGGTAATCAATATGATCGGCCACTGTTATTCAGAAATATCGTGATTATAGAATGTTTTGACTTGTAACCTCGGATTGTTAAGGTAATTTTGATTCCGTTAAAGCTATTGGGTGACTACTAGAGATGGAAATAATTTTGATACTGGTACATGTTTTGAATGTGAACAGAGTAACATAACAATTAAAGATGAAACTTAGAGTTTTTAGAAAAGTCTCAGTTTGCAGAATTATATGTTTACTAGGGTCGAAGGGTAGAATACTAGAATAGTATATATGGAAACCGAAAGCTTTTGTTAGAAAGCTGATTATCTGTATGAGTCTGATTGCATCCAGTCTGTAGTTAATGCGGCAGAAAAGAAATAAAAATAAAAGAATCGTCAGTTAAGTGTAGGAGACAGTGGTAAAAGAAAACGAGTCAGATTGTCAAATGATTTTAGAAGAGCAAAGTTTTCTAGATTGGACAATTGCCTGAATCAGAGATTCATGGATCAGTTGTGTTTTAAATGTTGTAAAGTGTATTGGGGTGAGTGTAACCTAATTTAGAGTCTTGTTATAAATGTGAGAAGCTTAGAAATCAATTAGTTTAAAGCAAAGAGACGAACATTTTAGAGACTATGGTAGAGATTGAAGAGACATCGGATGTGGTGACATTTACATTTGGTAAATTTATGTATGTGCTAAAATGTAAGTTGATTTTGATGTCAACCATTCTTATGTTTCTCCCTCATTTATTGGGTACTCGCATGTAAAGCCTATGTTTTTGGGTGATGCTTGAGTATTTGAACTGCTAATGGTAATCAGTTTTCAGTTAGTAAAGTGTTTGATGACTGTAGCATAGATGTAGATGGGTGTGTGTTACTAATTCAACTTTTTCCTATGTCCTTAAATGAATATGATATGATAGTGGGGATGGATTGGTTGGCAGAAAATCAGGCCAGTATTGTTTGTAATTAGAAAATGATCCATATTGATTTACCTGGGAAATGACCAACTATGATTTACGATAACCGTAGAAACTGACAGACTAGTTTGATTTCTATGTTGGAAGCTCGTAAATGTGAAATGATAGGTCGCCAGGGTTTCTTGGCTTATGTAATCGATGCAAAGAAAGTAAAGTGTAAACTTGAAAGTATACCAATAGTCGGTGACTTCCCGGAAGTCTTCCCTAATGATTTGACTAATCTTCCACCAGACCGATCTATTGAATTTAGGATTGATCTAATACCCGAGGCAACACCGAATTGCTTATGCACCATACTGTTTGGCTCCGTCTGAAATGAAATAAATGATGTCACACCTATAGGAACTTCTTGATAAGGGTTTCATCAGACTTAGTACTTCTCCGTGGGGTGCACCAGTTCGATTTGTAAAGAAAAAGGATGGGTCGATGAGAATGTGTATCGATTATCGGGAACTCGATAAACTGACTATAAAGAATAAATATTTGCTTCCACGAATCGAAGACCTTTTTGATCAATTGGTTGGGGGTAGTTACTTCTCAAAAATAGATTTACGATCAGATAATTATCAGTTGAAGTCAGGGAAGAAGATGTATTGAAAACTTCCTTTCGTACCAGATACGTCCGTTATAAGTTCCTATGTAACACCCTCAAATCTGGAAATAACAATCGATTTAAAATTTTCTAAATACATCAATAAATGATACATCTCCAATCACAATTTATTATTTCACCTCAATGCAAGCATTTCATTCTATACACACAATCTACGATAAAAGCGGGTGCTATTAAAACCCAATAATAGTCACTATCTCCAATCTACGGAAGACTTCACCAAATACTTACACTGGCACAAATCTAAGGCTCAACCCTTCATAGCTGCTAGAACCAAACCCCAACTGGAACCTGATGCACATGCCGATAAATAAAAAGGTTAAGCTTAACGCCTAGTGAGCTCAAGAGTTTTCAACATGTATAAATATAGCTTTAAAGGAAAAGAATTCAGTTCAAAACAAGATCTTTCAAAATGATTTACTTTATAAATGGAAACGACTCGTTTTCCCATAATATACCTCTTTAAGAAAAATGCTCCAATACAACATTCTTTATAAACCGATGCAACCGAAAACTCACTCAAACGTGAATATAAATCGGCTCCCAATTTAAGACAACGTAAATAACGCTTTATATTCCAAAACACCCCAAAACACGGGCGGGGATTAATACTCAACCCATAAAACATGGAATAAATTCATGCATGCAAAATATCACCGAAAACAAATATATAAAAGACTCATCCCAAAACAACACCTTTCGGTGACGGGGGAAACCCGATTCCGTATAATATGACGTGCACAAAGTAAGCCACACATTACGGTAAACGGGTATTAAGTATCGGGCTCAACATCTTTCAGCATACACCCATAGATACTTGCAAGGAGGACTTACACCATACCGAAGATGCCTAACCGCGCCGCAATGGAGAAAACTAGCATTCCACCATTGGACAAATAATAAAAGCATCGAGCTCAACATCTTTCAGCATACACCCATAGATGCTTGCACGAAGGACTTATAACCCAATCTGATGCCTAACGTGCCGCACGAAGGACTTATAACCCAATCTGATGCCTAACGTACCACGATGTAGGAGGCTAGTCGTCCCAACATCGACAAAATAACAAAAGTGCTCATGGATCCATAACACACGGGACATTACATGACTCAAAACGAATGAACTAACGAATTCAAAACATGTAATTCCCAATAAGATGCAATAAATGCAAATCATAACCAAACGCTCTACATTGAGCTATCCAAACCGGACAAGTGTCCCCAAGACCCAATAAAATCCAAACCGAGCCATATGCTCAACAAATCCAAAGACCCAACGTTGAAAATCATAAACTGAAATCAAATGTAAACGACCCGAAACAATGCAACCCATGCTTCAACTCACACAAATAACTCCAACATGATTTAGATTGGGACAAAACATTTTCCAAGTGGGCTTATACCATTTATCCTTTCAAATCATCCATGACACCAAATAGAATGCATTTATACTAAAAAATATGCTCCATGCAATAAATCATTTAGATACCCAAATATATGGTTTATTTATTAAAATGCCCAAAATCCTAGATGTGGGTGTTTTATAAGTTTATAAAGTTGAATACTTCCAAATAACCAAAACTTATCAAATGATTGGCAGTTAACAATTCCATATAAAACATGTAAACACTTTAAAATAAACATTTTGACATGTACACCGTTTTCACAAATCAACTTGAACTCACCTTGCTAGGTTAAGTTAAACCTAGGTTTCAATCCCCAATCATTGGCCTCCAAAAGCATAGATCCCACCCAAAGCTTTCCGAAGACATCCATTCCAACTCTTCAATTCAAGCTTCCAAAACCTAGATCCACACATTTCCGACCATAAATATATCATATTCAACCCTTAAAATTGTTCCCCAAGTATTTACATGAACTTTTCATCAAATACCAAAATCCTAATTTTTCATACTTGAAGAAGGAGAAGATTACCTCAACCAAAAGCTTGAATCCACCAACCAAAACACTTGTAGGTCACCAAAACGAACCATAAACTTCAAATCTTCAAATGGTGAAAAGGTTTAGATGAAATCCCCATGAGCTTGGTGAAGAAGATGAAGATGAAAGTGGTTCATGATCTCAACTAGCTAGATGATGAAGGATCATGTGGTTTAAGGAGGAAATCTCCACAAAACGGGTTAGGGTTTGTTTAAGTGGTTAGGGTTGGTTTGGGAGAGAAAAGGGAAAGAGGTTTAGGGTTTGGTTGAGTGAAAAATGAGGCTTGAGGACTGAAAAATCGAGTTTTGGCCTGACAGGGCATTTCGCGGGTTATGTCGCGACCTTAAGTCGCGGCATAAGTTGCCCGCTTCCCATAAGTTGCGTGGTTGACTCTAAGTCGCGGCACAAGTCGCGCAATGCACTGTCTGCCTAGTTTTCCACTCGTTCACTGTTTTGGCCGTAACTTCTTCGTTATAGCTCCGATTTAGCTCCGGAAAGAACCGTTGGACTCACAATTGAACCCTTCATCCAACACGACTATAAAATCTACGATTTAAGTTCAACATACTTTATCTTATCTTTCCCTAATATATCGGTTTCAATATTAACTTGAAATGATACCTTTCGAAATTCGGGGTGTTACATCCTAGTGATGTCGTTCGGTTTGACTAACGCACCGAAAACTTTTATGGATATGATTAATCGACAACGGCTCTGCCGATGTTAACGAAAAAGAATGTAAAGTTTGAATCAAAAGAAACTCAAGTTGAGCCCCTTCGAATATTGAAAGAAAGACTATATAGTGCACCAGTTCTATCTCTGTGTGATGATTTAGAAGATTTTGTGGTTTATAGTGGCGTTTTGAAATTAGGTTTGGATTGTGTATTGATACAACGTGGAAATATTATTGCTTATGCTTCTCGACAGTTGAAAGATCATGAAATACAATATCCCACTCACAATATGAAACTTGCCGTTGTCGTATTTGCTTTGAAGATTTGGAGACACTATTTGTATGGTACCAAATGTTAGATTTTCACCGATCATAAAAGTCTTTAACATCTATTCAATCAACGGGAGCTGAATGTGCGGCAACGACGATGGTTAAAACTGGTAAATGATTATGATTGTGAAATCATGTATCATTTGAAAAAAAAAAGCTAATGTGGTGGTTGATGCTCTAAGCGGTAAAGAAAAGAGTGGAATGATCAAAGTCATTGCATTATGGACCGAATTATTATCATGACTTAAGGTGGCTCGAAAATAGAATTTGGGTGCCTTGTTTGAGTGAAATACGTGAAAGTGTATTGAATGAAGCTTCCCGGTCTCGTTTTTCTTTTCATCTGGTACTAACAAAATGTATCGGGATTTACAACAATTTTATTGGTGACTTTCTAAATCTATTATTTTCTTACTGATCAAAGAAAGGTATTCAATGGAAATATTAGCACAAATGTATATTGATGAAATGATAACTCATCACTGTATGACACTATCGATTATTTTGGATAGAGACAATTGTTAGATTAAATTAGCCCCTAATTTAATTGAATTTTTTATAAAGAATTGTATTTTGGGCTTTTGGGTAATTGATGGGCTTTGGCTATTTGTCTTGTAAATGGGCCTTATAAATAGGTGCCTATGGTTCATTTCTCATTAGTGATTTTTGGAGAGAACACATTTTACACACACAAACTTCGTGAGTCCATGAGAGTCGATTAAAATGTTTAGTGTGGTGTTCTTCCTAATTACCCCTCAATTGTTATTCAATCAAAGCATATGAGAAGAGTTCTTGATGATTATTGTTGTTAATTTCTCTCTTATATCTTCTTTTCTATGGAGTATCTTCAATTGTTTGTCTGTATTGGGATCTAACAATCGGTATCAGAGCCAAATGAAGAAACTCTTCTTCATTTCGGTCATCTATGGCAACAATTGAAGATTAGATGATTATTTTGTTGTTTTGGTGCATAGATTGATTCAATCACATGAGCCTTGACACAAATATCATTTATGTGATTTATTCACTGTTTTGTGCTTATTTGATGTCCATTTTTTTGATTTAGATGTGATTTGGATGATCCTTGATAGAATAGATGTTTGTTTCTCACAAAATCTGAATTCTGCACACAACATGTTTGGTGAAATGTCTATGTGAAGATTTGATTCTATTTGGATTAAATCTGATCAGATTTATTATATGTGTGTGTTTTGATCCTTTCTCATTTATTGGTCTAATATTTGATAGCACTAAGTAGATGGTTGATCTATGATCCCATCCTTATGTGTGCTTTTATCCTTTGCATTTTATGCATCTTCGATTCAAGGCTGTTGATCTTTGATCTGGCCTTATCTTAATATGAGAATGGACTCTCGTTTTATTCAGATTTTGGTTTGTGAAATTTTTGGGTTTGTTTGTGGATTGGCAGATTAGTTTTTTTTTGGTTTAATGTTTTTAAAATCTGGTTGATTAGAATTGGTCTGTGTTTATGTTTAAAGACCAACAACAACATCTCATTGGCAGATTAGTTGGTACCAGGAATACTTTTTGCAAATAGCCTTTGGTTATATTGGTTTTCAATTTTTGGTTGCTGCTCTTTACATGATTTGGTTTACTATGGGTGATGAAAATTTCATTGCAAATGCTTATCTGTTGCTGGAATCAAAGTCTTGTATTGAGGCTTGTACACTAATGCTTGCAGACAATGGCATTTGTTGCCCACAATTGAAACAACGTCCTTGGTTTTCATAAACAGATGATCTCTTGATGTTGTGGTTTGGGTGTTATAAAGATGGATCTGTAGCTTATGGTTGTATCAAGAGGATTCTATCTGCTGCTCCAAAACTATTTGAAACTCTTCTAGTTGAATCCGAATCTTGGAAGATGTTGTGTTTCCAGTTTCCACAGAGGTTTCGATAGTATTCAGTTTATGTGGTTACTGGATATGTTCTTAATAGAAAAATATTTGGTAAACTGATCTGGATGATTATTTGATGTGATGCATTGAAATTTGAAAGAGATTTACATGTTTCGTTGTTCCAGTTTTAATTTGCAAGGTTTTCTGTTCTGCGAACTTGGGTTGAGATCATAAAATAGCATAAATGAAAGGGAGTTTTAATTTGGTTCAAGCTTTTTAATGACCAGTACGTACTTGGGTCCTATGCATGACAAGGCAAATTATATATTGATATTTTCTATGACACGACAATCTGGTGGATTGTTAGATTTTTGTGCTCATCTTTACAAGGACTTTCTGGGTGAGTATTCATGAACCAATCATTTGGTGACTTCATGGCATGATCCAATAGATTGGTTTTAGTAAATTCAAATTCTCCACGGCTATGTCAATATCACCGACTCAGTGCCTTGTTGGTGTACTTGGATTTTGCTCATTCTTGATGACAGCTCTTGGGAACACAAAAATATGCCAATATCGGTAACTCAGAGATACAAGATGAATTCTGATGTCCTTGATAATACAGATTTACGAGACAAAGCTTGATCCAGAGTTTCAAGAATGAACTGTAATGTTGATCCAGAGATATTTGCTAATTGTCCACATATTTCAAAATTTGGTGTTGGGCTGTTGCAAAATTGAAAGCATAGCACCTGCTATCAGGAAAAGAATTGCAATAGCTAAATGATGGTGTGCAATATCGGTTAGCCATAGACCTGAAGTTACGCAGATTAACATATTCGAAATGTAAAGAGTTAGATTGGTGTTGTCAATTCGAAGTGCAAGTGCAGATGTAGTACAAGCTGATACATTCGATATGTGCAGATTTGTAAAGTTAACAGCTGCTGAAATTAAAGCTAATCAGAGTTTACACTTAGCCTATTTCATAGCAAAGTCGATTTTTCAGAAATACTTGACAACTTTGCGCACCTGTCGAATTTTGCTTAGATCTCCCTTCTTGAAGATCCAAATTTGATGAGTCCATATGAGTTAGATTCCTAAGACACAGATGAACATATTTCATGTTTTGTGTTTGTTCTGAATCAGTGTGCTGATTGGTCAGAATCTGTGTTAAAGTCAGTACAGGCTGTTGTGTAAACAAATTTTGCTGCTGTCCATATTTTTTTTGCAAATCTGAAATGTATAGTGAAATATGTTATGTGCAAATCATCTTGCTATTGTCCAGAAAGTTGTTGCTCGAAGTGCAGTAGATTACCAAATTATAAATCTGCTATCGAAGAATTAAAATAAGTGCAGATCAGAACTCCGCGTTGGGTGTTTCCAAACTGCTAATTGTCGTTGTTGTTAATTACATCAAACAATTAACAGGATCAATCTCATGATTTCAATTGAGATATAAGATTAGAGATACATACTTGAAGGCAAGTTCATAAGATGTTGATTTGTAGAAGATGAAGAAGCCATTGATTATCCTTCAATAGTCCTCTTAATTGCCCTTGAGGATGATGGATTAATGATCATAAATGTTCTTGATGATCTCCCAATTCGGTTTGTAAGAGGCGCTCGTGAGTTTATGGGAGAGAGAGAGATTAAGAGAGTTTAGGGCAACAGAGAAATAAAAGAATTGATAACCACCATATTTATAATTAATACACAGGGACCAATATTGACCATCACAATAAATTGGAGGACCTGCATGTAAATGTGGGAATAATTAATACTAAGAAAATAATCATGGATTAATAAACTTATATATTAATGATATTAATAGTTTAGGCCACATTATAAATAAATCTTACAGTTGTTTGTTGCTCCAATTCAGATTTGTGCAACATACTTGCAGAGAAGATTGATTTCAGAAGTTAAGAGCTCTCTGCAGAAATGCGCAGAGGCTGTCCAGAGAAACGCAGAGGCTTCCAGAGCCTCTGTACACATACAGAAGTTGTCCAAAAATAGATTTGTGCAGTGCAGATCGAAACAGTTACTGTTCATGCTGTTTATATTGGTCCAAATCTGTCCATTTGAAAGAATAGGAGAAAGTTGATGCTGTTCGCTTAAAGATCAAGTGTAGATCAGAGTTTTGATCAGAGACTGCTCTAACACTTTTCAGAGTTTGAGTTTTGTTTGTCCAGAGATTGATGCAGAGTGTATATCCAGAACTTGAACTACGACAGTCCATAGGTCGTGTATATCCAAAGGTGTGATCAAACAAGGAATTGTTTGTTGCTCGATCAGAGGTTGTTATACGCAGAGGTTGAAGTGCAAAAGCCTATGTCCAGAGGTTGTCCAGAAGTGTGTGCAGAAAATACACATCAGAGGCAGATCACAGAGCCTCTGCAGGCCATCCAGAAGCTGATCCAAAAGCTCTGTGCAAGTGCAGAAGTAAGGCACAGAAGCTCTTAAGTTTTCCACAGAGCCTCTATGGACCAAAACGTCAGAAGAACAGCGACCATATGGGAGGACCAGAAGTAGACCAGAAGTAGATACATCAGCGGCCGATGGTCCAGAGATCGCAATGATCCAAGAGCCCGAAGTAGATACATCAGAGGTCCATGGTTATTACTTTGATGCTATACCAGATTGGTATGTTTGAGATATTACCGTAAACTATGAATATACAGTTTTAGTTACATGTTGTTTATTATTAACACATGTGGATTGATTATAAATTCTTGGGAATAAGGGACTTTCACAAAAGAAGTTGGGTGTGTTAGGACTGTGATGGTCTGAGTAGGGGGTTATATATATATAGTGCCCACGAATTTGTTTCGTGTGGTGGGCCACAACCGATATTGATTGCGATCTTGTCGGGGTGTGTCTGATTAAATTGTGGCGATTGTTGTGGTTAGTCACCTGGGAGGGATGTTGTGCTAGAATGCCAACGATTTGTGTTCGGTTGTGCTAGAATGACAACGAGACAATTAATTGAGTTGTGCCTTAATGTCAGTAAAAGGGTTATTGATAAATGTTTTATATAAACTGGTTTTATATTGAGTTGAATGACAAGGATTATCTCACTAGACCATTCAGTTTAACCCTCATTTTTGTTTTCAAAATATGCATTATAGGGAAGTCTCGGTTGGAAGGTAAAGAAAAGGGAAATTGTGATATTATCTGCTTGGATTATTTTTCATGCGAAGCCTATTGAGAAATTTTATGAAGTTTGATTTCGATCTTCATGCTATTTGAATCTTTAGGTATGAAGATGCTATTACTGAAAAGTTTGTATGCTATTTCAGGTAGTTGTATAGTTTTGTAGAAAGGGACCCAATGTGTTGCCCCAATGTGGTGTATTATGTATGAAAATTGTGTTATATGTTATGTGGATTTGCGGGTTGTTTCAGATGATCCTCGGTCGGATTAAACCTGCAATGTGTCTATGGACAACAGACGGAAAAAATACTCAAAGATTTGCATTATGGAGAATGTGGCAACCACTCACGTGAACAAAGCTTAGCCAATAGAATCTCATAACAAGGTATTACTAGCCTAGGTTAAGGCTAGACGCCATTAAATTTTTATGGAATTGTGAGGCATGTCAACGACATGACTCACCAACCCTCTCAAACTTTACATCCCACACTAGTTCCATGGATATTCATGCGATAGGGAATGGATATAGTGGGAAAATTACCCCCAGATCTGGGACAAAAATAATTTCTATTAGTCCTTACAGATTATTTATCGAAATAGATGAAGTCGCTGCTTTCTCTCTTGTACGGGATAAAAAGGTCATCTCTTTTCTTTAGACAAACATTATTTGCAGGTTCGGGATTCCTTCCGAAATCGTATGTGACAATGGGTCACAATTCTTTAGTGATATGACCCGTCAATTATGTGACGAGCGCCATATCAAATTAATTACTTCAATGTCACGATATCCACAATCAAATAGATTGGCCGAATCAAGCAACAAAGTTATTATAAACTCTCTAAAAAGAGATTGAAATCAATGAAAGGAAGGTGGGTCGAAGAACTTCCCTTAGTGCTACGGGCTAATCGTACGACTCCTCGGACATCAACAGGACAAACCCCACTTTCCCTTGTCTACAGATGTGAAGCGTATCTTCCCGTTGAAACAAGTGCACGTATCGCACGACATACTTCGGTCAATCATAACTTCATCGATCTAAGTTATGACCTCGACGCACTCGAAGAACTTAGGGAAACGGAGATTCTAAAAATGGTCGCTCAGCAGCAATTGGTCGCACGACATTTTGACAAAAATGTCAACATCGAAGTCTTTTAGGAAGGTGACTATGTCTTATGACGTGTCTTTCCCAATACACAAGAACCATATGCAGGTAAGCTATATACGAAATGGAAGGACCATATCATATATCCGAAGTAGTAGGCAAAGGTGCATAACACCTACAAACTATGGACAACCAGGATATCCCATGCAGCTGGAATACGGTAAAGCTGAAAAAAAATATTTTTCTAAGTCTTCTCCTTATGATTATTTTACACGACAACGTTACTGACTTAAGCATCGGAGAGTAGTTGGTTAAACCAATGACCAACCTGATCTTTTTGCTATCGCAGGAACACACGATCGCCAAGACAATGGCAGAGTATTCATCGTTAGCAAAAAAACACAATTGCACTTGCAATGATTTGATAAGTTTTCTTATGACATAAAAGAGGCTTTATCGCCTATTCAAAGTACATATGCTTGGTCGCATAAAACGCTTAGAAAAACAGCATAAGTAAACCACAAAAGACCCTCGACGGTAGACGCCAGAAATGACACGAAATATGTTGAACACTTGGACTTTAAAATAATTATAATTAAAAAAAAAGACCTTAGTCGTCAGAGATCTACGATTAAATTGACCCTAGTCGTCAGAAATCTATGATTAAACTGAACATAGTCGTTAGAAATCTACGATTAAATTGACCTTAGCTGTCAATAACTTACAATCGGCCCTAGTCACCGGGAATCAACGACTGAAACGTCTGACTTCAGCATATGAATTATTTCTAAGCCTTACTACAAAGTAAGCACATGAATAAACGACAGAAAGTTACAGACATATACTTGCATTGATAAAATGATAAGTACATTACAAAGGCACGAACGCCAACAATCGCCTACAAATTACAAAAAATAAATAAAACTAAGCTAAGGGTCAACATGCATAAACAATCCAGCGACGTCCGCAAGATGACGCTACGTTATACGGTTATAGCAACATGGGCCTTGAGCCTTGTGAAAGCCTCTAGAGTCTCCTTGGTTTGACTTCAGAACTGAGATATGTCTTTCCGCCTCCTTCAAGGCCGACTTAAGCATTTCGGTCTCTTTTTCATTCGCGACCAAAGATGACTTAGCCGTCTGGATGTCCGCATCGAGCGTAGACACCTTCTCCAGGGCTTCCTCCAGCTAACGCCCCAAGGCCACCTTCGCGTGACCCTCTTCCTCTTGATGGGAAATAATCCCGAGCATCTTAGCCTCCGCCACCCATTTAGCAGATTCAACCTCTATCGCCCTTCTATTGGCATCAACGACAGAGTTCGCTAGCTACCTCAAATGGGCATGCACGACCAAAGATGCTTGGAACGCCTGAATATTCAACAAAAATGTAATGCTATGAAGGAATAAAAAGAGTAAAAACTTGAGACACAGGAAAAGTACATACCTGGAAAGAGAGACCCAAAACATGAGAATACACAGTACCAAGACTAGCCTCTTGGTATTGCTCCTTGATATGGGAAAGGAAAAAAAACTCTCCACCTAAGGAAAAACCCTCGACATCGCCATAGACTCCATCTTCATGAAGTCTATAGGAAACTTGGCGGTCAGGATCATTGAGGTAAGTTTCTTAACCCCCTCGGCTAACTCCTCCACCTATTTATCCTTGGTTATAAGAGTAAAAACCTTTACCTTCGATGCCCCACCAGCATTGGTGTGGGACGTTGTGCCAGATGGCGCCCTCTCCTTTGCAGCAACCGCCTTTAACTTCTTCTCCCCCGACGATGTCGCCAGGGCCTTTCTCTTCAACTCCCTGCCCCTCCAGGCAATGATAACATCTCTTTCTCTCTCTCTTGGAGGGAGGAGCTTCGCTGGCAGACTCTCTTGAAGAGCATAAAAAACAAAGGAATTATCCAACGACTATAAAATCCTAGATACTAAAATTCATGACCCTTAGTCGTGGATAAAAATATTTTATTTGTCATCACTTGATCCTTGGCCTATAGGATAGAAGAACCAAGGAATGTGACCTCTTGCTCCTCGTTGGACGACTTGGCCTTTGTCCGATCACATAAAACTTCTATCAGGGAGTCGAAGAAATTTGTCGATTTTCGCCTGTGTCCGGCAACACACCAACCACCGAAAAATCAATTGCTGAGAAAGAGACAAGCAAAACAATTAAGTACAATAAGGAAGGTTACAAAATCTCAACCTAGAACGTACAACTGGAAACTTACGTCTGATGTTCCGTCTAGTGATAAGGCATTGGTCCTCATCTGCTAGCGTTGACGCCCAACCAAAGACATATCTAGTTTTCCACTACCTATCATTGACAGTAGTTTTTTGGACTAGGACCCTACCCCCTTTTCCCTGAACAGAAAGACTATACCGATCGTTAGCCTCCGGTTTTACCGTATACACTGTAAGCAACTCGTGAATAGTAAAGGGAGACTCCCATCCTAAAGTCAAACGCTCGATCGTACTAACAACTCTCCAAAATTGGGACATCATTTGCCCTAGAGATAAATTGAAAGTCTCAAGGAACAACCTCAATAAGGGGGAAAAGGGCCACAAAAATCCTATCTTAAAGGGATATTCGGCAAAACGAAGGAACCCTCAGGACATTCTTCAGGTCTAAGTTCTCTGGGTGTATTAATTTTCAAACCCTTGGGTAGAACACCTACAGCTAAAGGCTATTAGGTCTTCTTCATCCTCTATCAAACTTATTGAATCTCCCATCACAGAAAACTAAGGAATACAAAACTCGCCTTAAAAATACTAAAGGCCTCCCAATGCTTTATGGGTTTTTTAGCCCAGGATTTTACATGCATGATTGCAGGGAAGAGGTCGTATCTTATATAGTTTCTAAAGAAACCTCAAAAACGGTAGGGATTGATGAAGATCAAGGAAGGATTCGGTTGCCTTCTCTCTGAAAAACTTCTAAAATGTGAAAAAGAAAAGGATTCCATAAGATCCTATTTTTATTAGGATGGCATTATACAGGTCAACCATTCAATACCTAACACCTGTCACGATGATTCTTGTTGGCCATCCATGATCAACACATGTCCTTCTACTCCTGACACCACACGCCTGACATCAATGATATCATCAATATTTTCTACGATTCAGTTTTCCATGCTAACTGGTTCAGTTTTCCAAGGAAACCGATACAATTACCAAGTAACTAGAATGAATCATCAACAACCACGTGTCAAAAACCTATGATCAATTTTCTTTTCGCGCAAGATTTGAAATTCAAAACAAGATATTTGAATTCAAATGTCGGGGGGGGGGGGGGCAAACTGTTTTGGTTAAAAAAATGAGACCCTCGATCAACGACACTAGTTTCCCTCGACCACAACATCAGTAACCAAGATTCAAGTGACCAACAATCATACTACCTATGGTCGTAGTTAAGGCTGACAGACAAAACCCTCGACCCATGATAGATGATATCTATGATCCTTGATCCATGATTATATATTCATGATCGAAGATTCCTTCGAAGACATCGTACTAGCAACTTACATTTATTACATTGACCGTTACGTATGGTTTTTATTGAGGGTGGACAAAAGCATGCGATCATTAAATCCGGAAGGTTATAACGTAAAGGCAAGATTCAAGACAAGTTAATGACAATAGTTTCTCTATTCAATAACAATCAAAGGTCTTATCATGCAGGTTAGTTATAGAAGGCTAGAAGAACGCCAGAAACTGGTCACAGAAGAAGAATCACCAGAGCATACTCGCACACAAAGGGAATCCATTGTTTACTAAATTTCCACAGCCGACGTATTAAATCACTCGTATTATTGTATTTGTTCAAAAGGACGGCGTCCCTGATTGACGTCTATAGTGCATCGACGGTTTCATGTATCGTACGCGGTTTTTCCCTCGTTTAAGGGTTTTTCCGCGTTAGCATCTCTCTTATCCCTTTGTTTTTACTTTTCTATCATCTTTCTTGTGTTTATTTCAAGGTGGTTGATCTTTGGTTGTTAAAGCTCCACAAACAAACCTTAGATTATATTTGGTGTAATTTTTGGCATAAACAAAAAATATTTATTTTATTCTCATTTAATAAATTACATAAATTAATCGAAATATTTAAAAGATATACATAAGTCAATAGGGTAAATTGGTTATTTTATCTATTCTGTCTTGTCCAGTTCTGTCTTACCAAACGTTGAACACCTGTTCTATCATGTTATGTTATGTCCTCTCCTGTCATGTCTAGATACCAAATGCATCCTAAACGTTCTAAAATAAATACGTTACTTTATTGAATACACAAACAAAAAATTACGATAAATTTCATGTATTTCAAAGGGTTTTATTTATTTATTTAGATGGTTACTTACACACACCTTATATTTGTTTGTATAAATAGACATCGTTATGTTGTTTAGATCACTCATGTTTTTAACGTGAGAAGCGTGAGAAGTGGATCTGAACCGTTGATCACTTTTAATCTCATGGCCACCCATGAATTGCGCCTTAGAATGGAATTAATCCGATGCATCTGGGTGCATCTTATCTAGGTACATCTCATCCTGATGTGCATCCATTTCTCATCCAACGGTTGATAACCACTTCTCACGCTTCTCATGTTAACTTCAATTTTTTACCGGAACCCGACCCTATACTTAGAAGGGTTTTCTCAACCTTGAAATCATGAATTTTCTTACATTTTTTCTAGACATCCTCTATATAAATTTTTTGGCTCCGCCCTGATCATGAACTATTAGGCATTACCACACACATGCACTACTAGAAAATTCGTTAATTCCGACGGACACAAACCGTCGGTGAATAGCGATGGAATACTGACGGTTCTAGATTTTCGCGATGGAAAACTTTGTCGTCGGTAAACCGTCGGTAAAAATACCCATTCGTCGCTAAACCGTCGGTAAAAATAATGGTTTCCGACGGATTACCGACGGACACTTTAATATTTTAATTTTGATTTTTATTATATATTCCGTCGGTGTTCCGTTGGTATTCCGTTGGTAAATAATTAAGTCATTTTTAAAAGAAATATTAAAAATCGTCGGTAATCCGTCACAAATCATCGACGGATTACCAACGGACCTTTTAATATTTTACTTTTTATTTATTTTTATTATAAATTCCTTCGGTATTCCGTCAGTAAATAATTATATCATTTTTTTAATATTAAAAAACTGTCGGTAATCCGTCACAAATCACCAATGGATTTCTGACGGACGTTTTAATATTTTAATTTTTATTATAAATTCCGTCGGTAAATAATTAAAACATTTTTTTAAATATTAAATTCCGTCGGTAATCCGTTAAAAATCACTGACAGATTACCGACGGAATTTAATTTAATTTTTTTCGTTTTTTTTCAGTTCTAGTACATGTATGAGGTTTTACGGATGATATTTCTCTTATATGTTTATATGTGTGTATGTATATATGGATGATAGTATATATGTGTATGTATATGTGGATGATAGTATATGTACACGTATGTATATACAGTACATATATGTTTGTATGTCATGTGTACATGTCTATATGTTTATATATATTTGTATATGTGTATATATGTATGAAAGTTTGTGTGATGATCATAAGGAAGATGAGAAAG
Source organism: Arctium minus (assembly GCA_954870635.1). Classification (NCBI taxonomy): domain Eukaryota; kingdom Viridiplantae; phylum Streptophyta; class Magnoliopsida; order Asterales; family Asteraceae; genus Arctium; species Arctium minus. Next base: position 102,824,347 of record OX941084.1, on the reverse strand, counting down.
ACCATCGAGAGTCGATGAAGCCAGACTCGAAGAATGTTAACACGGGGAAGAAACCAATCCTCGAAGAAGAAGAGATAGTGAAATCGTCAGAAGAAAAATTCGAAATTCATGGGAATTTTGTACCTATACGTATAAAGACACTTGACGATTTTACGACATTTATGGTACTAGTCGATTGTGATCGAATCGCTTACGAGAATAAGCAATTGTTCAAAAGAAAGTTCGAGGAGGCACTCGTTTGGTTCTATAAAATCAAGGATGATGAAGAGATCATACTACCGCCGAAGTTATCGGGTATGGAAATTTGTTTATTTGATCTTTATAAATTGACTTTGGATCTGGAGGACATGAATGCATTACAGTGGAAGGAAGATGGAACGACATTGCGATGAGTTTTGGCTTCCCGAAATGTTACGGTGAAGCGTTCAACAAGCTGTTTCATGATTACCTGTTGCACCCACATGAATATTACATCTTTGCACTGAAATGGTTTGCAAGATTTCCAAGTATCGAGAATCAGAAGTTTGGCAGATTGACCAACAGAATTCAAGACAAATTGGGACGTACGATTGATCATAGCGTAGGTACCTCAGATGGTGTCTTAACCAGAGGGAATGGTCATGGTCAGGAAGATCGGAACGCTATTACGGCATCAGTTCAAGCCAGAAAGTGCAAGAAATCAGATGTGGAAGAAATAGAGGATGAGGATCCAAGCATCGAAGGCTATTATTCAGAAGGACATAAAGACCCTAGCGATGGTTCGGATGGAAACAAAGATTTCGTGATTGTGCTGTAAGGATCAAAGACTCCAAGATAACTAAAAGTATTTTGACATTTAGGGGGGAGTGTTGGAAAATTAAATGTCAAAAAACTTATGTTTATGTTTTTATTATTAGTTTTATTATCTAATTATGTTGAAAATAAAGAGGATCATGGGACACCTCATTGTAAGAAACCACCAAATAGTTATTAGGCAGTTTTTAGGGGTCGGTTATGGCATCCCATGCCAACCGACGTGATGCTTATGATGCACCGATTCATCATGCTTATAAGCATGAAATCGGTAGCCAGTATGTGTGTGTATTCCCTTCATTTGAATAAAAACTCTCTTTCTCAAAACTCAATTTCTTTCTTGGTTATAAGTGTGTGCAAGTTTGTTTACTGCAAATGGGTTCTACTATATCAAAGAATCTCGATCGTGAGTTCGATAATAGTGAAGTCTCTAATATGAAACTCGCTAAGGTTTCAAAGCCAAAACCTTATTCACAACATTCGACTATAATGGATCTTAATGGGTTTTATCGGGATTTAAAGGGTTCTATTAGGCTTTAAATGGTTTCATTGGGCCGTAATGGATTTATCGCGCTCTAAAGGGTTCTATTGTGCTTTAAATAATTTCATTGGGCCTTAATGGATCTATCGGGATTTAAAGGGTTTTATTGGGATTTAAAGGGTTTCATTGGGCCTTAATAGATATATCGGGTGTTAATGCCAAAAATCGTCCTAAAGTGGACTTAAGGTCGGTGTGGAGCTTTTAACAACTAAAGTAAGTATCATGCGAAAATCGTACGACAAAGAAAATAAATACAAGACACAAGGATTTTGGTGACGCAGAAAACCCCGTCAAGGTTAAAAACCACGGATGATAGCAGAGAACGTCAAGTGCACTATAGACGTCAAACAGGGACGTCGCCCTTTAGAAGGAGCGATTAACAGTACAATTGATAATATTACAAGTAAAAGTAAACAAATCGTAAGATTGCTTAATGTATCGTGAAGTGTAGCACTTCGTCGAGAGTTCTTGCTTGAGAGAAGAGAGATTAAGTGTGCTTGAACGTTGTATGCTTCAGAGGTGTTTAGGTGTGATTAGATGTCTTGAATGGTTCTTCGTGCTTTTATATATAGCTTTGGTCACCATAAATGATCATTGAATGTCCAACGGTCTTAGCAATAATTGATTTTGATGATGCTTTTTTGTTATGACCATTGCCCATTAATCCGATAATAAAGAACAAGAATAGAAACGTATGTTTGACAATAAAGAAGCCATAATCGTTAGTTACGTTACTGAGATCATAAGATATTCGACTGTCGAGAGATTTCTCGGTCGTGGTCGTAAGTAACTTACGACCATTGTCATAGATGACGACCAGAGTCGTTAATATGTGTGGTCTTCAGGACCTTATCTTAATACAAGAGTGGTCTTAAGATTGGAGACGTTTGGTTTCTTGCGTCGGTCGTGATTTGTGGGATTTTACCCAAACAGTTTGCCCCCAAAATTTGAAAAGTAGGCGGTAAGTAGACTTTTCGAATTTTATAACTGGATTATGTTAGTGCACATTTTGTTTTATTCAAGATTATCAAGCCTCAAGTCAAAGCCTGAAGATAGAAAGTCAAAGTCAACTTACTTGGATTGGAAAGTCAAAATCAAGGTCATTTTATGTAAAGGTCAAAGCTTTAGTGTTTAGTTTCCTTTGTAATAGCCTTAGGTAGAAATAGCTTTTGTTTCTTTGTTAATTTGTAGCACTTCTTAGAGAGCACTTATCATTGAGAATATATTGAGAGAGTTTGTAGTGAGAGAAAGTAGAGAGAGATTGTAATTCTTGAAGATTATCAATACATATGACATTTGAATTGAATTGTTGCTAATGATCTTTTGCATAATTGGGAATATCAATTGGTATCATTGTTAGTGTATTATTGTATTCAAGGTTTAAGTGTAAAAGTCTTTGTAATAGAAAAGTCAAAGAAAGTCAAAGATGTCAAAAGTCAAGTTAGTTTAGTGAAAATTCAATGTAGTTTACTTTGTTTAGTCAATGTAATTTGTAATTAGTGTTAGTGAGAAGTGCATACATTGTAAGATTTGTGAGATCTATGACATCAACATTTTCTCTCTCTATATTATCTCTCTAGATATTGATCTTAATTGTTAGATTTGTTCATCTTGATTGATTATGCTTGAATTCTGGAACTAACATTTGGTATCAGAGCAGACAAAGATCAGAATTTGTTCAAATTTTTGAAGATTTGGTCGACATTTTGAAGAACTCGTAAAAGCAACTGTCCAGATTCGTTTTTGTGGATTTGTGTGTTTTGAAGATTGTAATTGGTAGGATTAAGTTCGATTTTTGTACTGGAACAAATGTCATTCAAGCTTGTAACTCTTGTAACCTTGTGATTTAGAGATATATGACATATGGTTTTCTCTCTCTAGACTCTCTCTCTAAATCTTGTGCGTATTTGTGATCTAATTGCAAATCTTTCTTGAATCTTGGACTAACAATTGTTATCAGAACTACTACAAAAACAAAAATTTGTAATAAGGCTTGTCAACTTTGTTTGAATAAAACAAAAACTCTTTCCTGAAATGAGTTGTTGACACAAGTTACTACAAAGTTACGATGCTCAAATTGTCATGAAAGTTCGTTTTCTTTGAAACCTAAGTTTTCTAAGAAAAGAAAACCAATCCAGTCTGTGAACAAGAAAACTTCTGCTCATTCTACTGTTAATCATAAAGCTGAAGTTTATTCTTTTCAAAAGAAAAATAATGATTTTAAAATGAACAAGTTAGTTGACATAAAATTTATGTGGAAGTGGATTCCAAAGTCATAACTTAAAGCACAAATTTTATCGAAAGAACCCAAGTTTGAATGGCGAATCAAAGGGTCGTCAACTAATTTGAAGAAGCTTAAAGATACTAACAAGAAAGGACCCATATTCTTATGGGTACCTAAATTGAAGTGATTGTTTCTTGCAGGCTTGTCATGTGTGGATCATAGATTCAGGAGCCTCAAGACACATGACAACACATAAGCACTTGTTGTTCGACTATGTAGATCATTATGCAGGTCCAGTCAACTTCGGGAATGAAATGAAAGGATACGTCAGAGGATATGGTGTTATCAAGAACAATATGATTTCTATCTTAAAAGTTTTTTATGTGGAAGGATTGGCTTACAATTTATTCTCTATCAGTCAGTTTACTGAGAAGAAGTGCAAAGTTGAATTTGATGAAAATTATTGCTACATCAAAGATCAAAGTGGAACACTGTTGATAAAAGCTTGAAGAATGGGATTACTGTATGGTGTTCACTTTCCGACTCTGAAAGCTTCAAAGCCAGTTTGTCTTATTTCAAAGACTTCAACAGATGAAAGTTGTTTATGGCACCGGAGGTTATCTTATCAGCATTTCAGAGATTTGAATAAGCTTAGAACTCAGAATCTGGTAACCGGTCTACCAGAACTGAAGATGGAACAAGGCTCACTTTGTCCAGTATGTGAAAAGGGCAAGATGAAAAAGAGTTCTCATAAGCTGAAAATGCTATCAAGTTATACTAAATCTCTTGAGCTTATTCATATGGATCTCTGTGGGCCAATGAGAACATAGTCCATCAACGGCAAAAAGTATATCTTGGTGATCATTGACGAATATTCCCGATATACTTGGCTAGAGTTCTTAAGGCAAAAGTCTGAAGCTCTAGATCTGATAATCAAATTCATCAAAAGAATTCAAGTTCTTCTTCAAAGCCAAGTTCAACATTTGAGAAGTGACAACGGAACTGAATTCAAGAATGCAACTCTTCAGAGCTATCTCGGCTGCAATTACACCTCAGCAGAATGGTGTTGTTGAAAGGAAGAACAGGACGTTGGTAGAAGCAGGATGCACAATGTTTGTCTATTCTGATCTACCTCCGTTTCTATGGGCTGAAGCAGTAGCAACCACGTGTTTCACACAAAACAGGACCATTATTAATAAGTGTTTTAATAAAACTTCTCATGAGATTGTAAATGGTCGAAAACCCACTGTTAAATTCTTTCGTATATTTGGCTGCAGGTGCTACGTGCTCAATGATAGAGAAAATTTGTCAAAGTTTCAACCAAAAGCTGATGAAGGAGTGTTCATTAGATATTCTCTTCAATCTAAAGCATACAGAGTCTACAACACTAGAACGAAGACTGTGATTGAAAGCATCAACGTATCGTTTGATGAAACTTCAACAAGGACTTCTGAACAATCCAGTTCAGGACTCGCACCTACCGATATAGCTTCTACATCAAAAAGTGTAAAACCTGTGATCAACCAAAATAATATTTCTACAACCTTATCTGAATCTGATCTTGATGTGTTATTCTTTGTTGCTTTTAGTGATATAATTCATGAAGATAACAAACAAGAAAATTTAACGAACACTAACACACCAACTACAAATGTAGATTTATCTGGCCCATCTGAAGCAGTTGGTGAAGTTTCAACTAGTCAAGTTCAAGATGTTTCTGAAAGTGCTACACCAGACAACTCATGTGATCTGCTTTCACCATCAGTTGAACCAGATTCAACATCTGTTGTGCCTGGAGATATTCCATCAGAAACACAACCTGAAGAAGCTGTAGTTCCATTTTCAAGCTCTTAATAGACACAAACAATTAATCCAAATGCCATATTCATTGATCTCACAGATTTACAATTCATACAATGAATATTCTCTCTGTATGCACAATTTCTCTCTCTACAATCTTAAGTATTTGTGCATGTCTTAAAGATTACAAAGACACAAGCTATACAAAATGGTCAACATGACCTCTCTCAAACTAAAGTTAAACACTTAAACTTTGACACTAAAACCCTTACACTTTAAATCATTTACACTTTTGACCCTCTTTTAATCTTGAATACAATTCTGACTCAACATTCTCTCCTTTTGGATTCAGGATTAAAAAAAATTGACACTAATCATCAGGTCTTCTTCCTTCAGAAAAATATTGAACAAATAATCTTTCACAGCTTTGACACCTTCAAATCTTTAACACTTTTCTTGAACTTTGATAGCTCTTTTACAAAATCTCCCCCTTTTGCTTTCCTTTTAATCTCCCCCTTTGAGTAAAAATACAATTTCAGATAAACTCAACACTTCTTGACTTTAACTCCTTCTTTTAGTCATCACTTTAACAAACTTATTCTCTTTAAAAGCAATCAACCATCTGACTTTGAAATCTCATTCTTGTATTCTCCCCTTTGTAACATCTCGCTTGACTTTGCTTCGAAATGATTTTTACTTTGAATTATCTAATTATCTCCCCATTATTGATAAGATCAACTTTAATCTGACTTTGAAATCTTGAAATTCTCCCTCTTTTTGATGAATTTTGAGAATCAGAATCATCAAAACTTTTCAATGTCAGCTCTGTCTTGGAATGTTCTCCCCCAAATAATCAGATAAGCACAGTCTCCATGAATAATACTCTCCCCTTTTGGTAAAATGTGAACTGTCTCCTACAACTGATCTGATAAGTTTTCGTCAATTCATAAGATGTATTCATCCGAATCTTTTCAAATTCAGACAAAGTAAGAGTGGTAACCCTGAATCAACGAATGAAACAATTAAAGTGCCTGTCAGTAACACAAAGTTACTGAGTACAACAGACGTACCATATAAGGAGCTTGGTTGATGTTCACTCCCCAGGACTTCCATTCAATCATCAAAAAACACAAGGTTAATCTATGAACGTTTTGACAGAAAAACGAATTTTCTGTGTGTGCGTGCTTGTGTATGAAAGAATTAGCACAATGATTGCTTTTCATAATAAGACTCTAGTTATGTAAACCATTGAGACAACAACAGTTATACATAGACTCAATGTGCATGAGAAAGGGTCGAAGGTGGGGCAATTTTCCTTCTTTTTCAATATTCGATTCTTCCAAATGAAGATCAAATATATAATGTGTTGCTTCCCCTTTAAAATGAAACATTCTTTTGTTGAGAAAATAATGAGTAGCAGGTGGGGTTTTATGCAAGAGTTGGCATAGGCTAGTTGCCTTTTTCAATGAAGGTCACGGAGAAATGTGAACCATTTAGATAATACGGCTGCCCGACTCAGAAAAAGTTTGGTGCAGAGTTTGATATTCTTTTTCTCTGTTCTCACACCCTCTTTCTTTTAAACACTTGAGCTCAATTCTAACCAATATCTCTTTTACATTTTACCTCAGCACACTCCCACACTCTATTCTTTTGACCCCTCTCCCCTCAATCACTCAAGGATTACTTCCGGGGTAGGAAACACAGGTTAATGTGAATCCATGGAAGTCTTTTAAGCACTCACATTGAATCCCATGTATTTTGTCCTAAAATAATGTGTTGCTCAATGATTTTCTTGACATTTAAGCACAATAAATCATAGTTAGTGTATGTATGCTCGTTAAAGATAAGAATGAACTTTGAGCAATTTGAACATTTAAGATCTCTCAAAACTTTGAACATTTATGATCATTCAATTTCATGGTTTTGAGAATCTGACAATGATTTAATCAGATCAAATATCATGAAGAAAAATATTTTGGGGTATCAAAGAACGAAAGTTGTTTATATGAACGAGATATAAACAATTTACCAATGAAAGCACATTTAAAATAGAAATGACGTTTGATCTCAAACAACTTTGAATAGCAAACGGGAGTATTACCATCGAAAGATTTATCTTTTTCAGACATGGTAATAACAAAGTCAATGAAAACGTACTGAACCAATGTGTGTATGATACTTGACAGTATATAGACAAGATAATACACAAGTATTGATCTTTTGGAAACACACGGTTAAATAGTCATCAAAGTATCCAAGTGAAAATCATTTAAAAACACACATCGAAATTCATAAAACATTTGAGAACGCGAAGTGGTTTGAACATTTAAGAAAATGATTTTCACAAGCGAAAGTTGTTCTTCTTTCAACAAGTGATAGAGTTTAAGATTCAGAAAAATATACCTTCAGTATAGAAACCTTAACTCCCCCTAAAATGAATATCATCTTGTAAGCATTCTTGACAAAACTTCAGATATACTCCCCCTCGATATCTGTAAAAAGTCATGTCATCTAAAAAATATGACAATCAAAGTATAATTAAATTTATCTTCTCTCCCTAAAAGATATGACAGTAAAATTTTCATTAACTCCCCTCGAAATAAAAAATTCCTTGAAAAGATGTTATATAGTGAGCATCCTTCAGAAGAATAACATTGAGGGTCGGGTTCTGAACCGAAGTATTCAAAAGCCATTGTTACGTATTCTCCGGTGAGAATAGTCATTCCGTCTAAAATATAACAATGAATTTATCGTTTAATCTCCCCCTGAAAAATCAGAAAATATATCAATAAAAATATAAACATATAAGCTCCCTCTTAACACATGCATAATCCTTAATCATTAAACCGAGTTCTGAATTACTAGGATTAAAGTGAATTCAGAAGTCAAACTTTGATCTTTTAGATACGGGTTCTAAACTGTAGTGTTTATAATCCATCATCCTTTAACATTAAGGATTAAGTCCTAAGCTTCTTTACTTAGAAGTCACCATTTGATCTTTGAAGATCGAGTCTTGATCTGTATATGATCAGAAGTCATTGTTCTTTCTCCCCTTAGTCTTTAGGTGCCTGTAACACAGATTTAGCTTTTGGTACCCACTGGTATTTGGGTCCTGGTTTGTTAGTTGCAGTTCTATTAGGAGAGATGTAGTAAAAACCATACCAGTAATTCACATAATTTTTTCAAACAAAATCACTTGTACCACAGTAAGAACAATTAATTTTCTTCTGTGCTAACCTGATCAATTGATTGACAGTATAAACAAGATCAGGTTTGCCAAAAGTTTTACCTTTAGGAGCATTGTTCTTCTTTGCAATCGGTGTATGCACAAATGATATATGATCCTTCTTCTCATCTGTAGATCCTTTTACTCTCCAAATCCACTTTTCTTTGTCTTTCTCATCTTTCCTTCTCCAAACCATTTTCTGTTGAGACTTGTTCTTTTTGATGTTACCTGAACCATCAATAGATTTGTTATACAAAAGGTTAGAAGGACGAATCTGTTCATTATGTTTAGAAGTATGATTATTATTGGCATCAAACAAAGGATTACTAGAAACATTTGTAAAAATTGAACTTACAGCTGTTTCGAATGAACATTCTGATGCAGCTGGATCATCTCTCGGTGATTGAACAATTGATTCTGGCGTCTTTTGTTCAGTCAGCTTCACCTTGAACATGATCTCTTCAAGTTCTTTGATCTTTGAAGATAATTTGTTTCTTTCCTTTGAGAGTAGATCAAACTTCTTATGCAATTCAGACTTTGCATTCTTCTCCTTCATGACATTTGTTGACAGGTCAGATAGTTTCTTGTTCAGCTTCTCTATCTCAGTCGTAAACACTTTTCTTTCTTCTTCAAATTCTTTCTCCACATATTTTCTTTGACCATATATTTCTTTAAATATACCAACATTCTTCTGTTCAGTTTTCTTCTTTTCTTTTTCAAACTTATCTCTCTCCATGATGATAATTTTCTCAAAGTCTGACACTTGTTGAGAAAGTTCAAGACATTTCAGTTCAATGGATTTCTTTTCTTCAAATGCCTTTCTTGAGAACTCAGAAAATTTCTGTGTAAAGGTTTTTCTTTCTTTCTCCAATTCATCTTTTTCTTTCTTTAACTTCTTTTCATCATGAGAGATATGTTCTTTCAGTTCATCAATCTTCTTTTGAAGTTCAACATTATCTTTTTCCAAATCCTTTCTTTTCTTCTCAATCTTTTTTGTCTCCTCTTTATCTCTTGAGTTGTACTTTTCTTTCATCATGTTGATTTTAACCTCAAGACTGAAAACTTTATCTTTCAAGTGATCTCTTTCAGCAAAGATTTGAGAATTTATCTTTTTCAGTCCATCACAAGTATCTCCAGCAATGTTTGCTCTTCTTCTGAGATCATCAATATCTTTTTGCATCAACTCCTTCTTTGACCATGTAGAATTTACATTTAGTCCTTCAAACTTCTTCAACTTTGTTTGCAGATTTGAAATCTCTTTTTCTTTAGATTCAATGATCCCTGCAAAATTTATTTTGGAGTTAGAAACACAATCTGAGCAAATAAAATCTTTCTTTAAAAGTTTAGAATTATCTTTCAATTTATTGATTTGATCAAGAAGAGATGAATTCTGAACTTTCAGATTCTAATTTACAGCTTCAAGGGCTGGAATCTCTGGCATATAAGCGATAGCACAGTCTCTTTTCATCAACACATTATTTCCCTTCTTATCAGTATATGGTGTTAAACATAAAATCCCAAATACAACAAACAATTACTCAAGATTTATCATAAAAGCTCAAGAACTAGAGAGAGAAAGTCTAGAGAGAGAAAGTAGATCTCGTATTCATCAATCTCTGAATTACAATACACACATAGCTCTCTAGAATGTTACTACAAGATTACAAAGACAACACTATATATACTACCTAACTATTACAAAGCCTTAAAGGCTAAGGAAACTAAACAAGCTTTGACTTTCCTAATACATTGACAATATTGACTTCTAAGATTGACTTTCCTAATTAAATCTTGGATACAATATTTAGACTTAACAATCTCCCCCTTTGTACTCAAGATTTAATAAAAAATTTGACACTAGTCTTCAGCACTTGATTCTTCAGCTTTTGTCCCTTTGAAGCTTTCACAATCTTTACTCTTTCAGCTCTTGAAGAATCTTGGAAAGTCTTTTTAATCTTTGAAGCTTTGAAAGTCAACATGTCTTGATCAGGAAACAGATTTCTTTAATCTTCTGAAAAACTTTGACAACTTTGAAACTTCTGAAAATTCTTTGAAACAACATGATTATGTATCTTCATCTCTTTGATCTCTGGATCATCTTTGGAAGAACGGACTTTCACAAATCATCTTGAATTAACTTTGAACAATCTTCTTCAGATACATTTAACTTTGTAACAGCGGAAGCATTTTGAACTTTCAGAATTTCTTCATCAGATTTTGAAGATCTTGATCCGAACAAACTTTTGTCAGACTTGAACTTTGAAATTGATCTTTGTATAATTCTCCCCCTTTTTGATGATTGAGAGCAGCATAATCATCAAAATTTCTTCAATTTCAGCATAGACTTTGATCACCCCTTTTGTAACCAAATAACAATCTCCCCTTTGACAATAGGCTCGCTTTGATCTGAAGAGCCGAATCATGAACAGTATATATCCGAATATTTTCAAATTCAGACATAATGGACGTGGTAACCCTGATTCAACAAATGAAACAGTTAGAAATGCCTGTCAGTAACACAAAGTTACTGTGTACAACGAATGTACAATATAAGGAGTTGGTTTAATGATGACTCCCCAGGACTTCCATTCAATTATTGAAAGACACAAGGTAATTCTATGTATGTTCTGACAGAAAAACAGATTTTATGTGTGCTCGTGCTTGTGTATCAAAGAATTAGCACAGTGATTGTGTTTCATAAAGGCTCAAAGTATGTAAATCACTGAGACAGCAATGATTGTACACGGACTCAATGTGCATGAGAAAGGGTCGAAGGTGGGGCAATTTTCCTTCTTTTTCAATATCAGTATCTTCCAAAAGAAGATCCGATAGATTATATGCTGCTTCCCCAGAAAATGTGAAACATTCTCTTTTTAAGAAAAGAATGAGTAGCTGGTGGGGTTGTATACAAGAGATGGCATGGGCTATTTGCCTATTTCAATGATGGTCAGCAAAGGAATGTGAACCAATCAGTAATGTGGCTGCCCGGCTCAGAAAGATGTTTGGTGCAGAGTTCTGATATTCTTTTAACTCTGTTCTCACACCCTCTTTCTTTTAAACATATAAGCTCACATCTAACCAATCTCCCCTCAATCACTCAAAGGATTTCTTCCGGGGTAGGAAACACTGGTTATCCTGAATCCATGGAAGATCTATTAAGCACTCACACTGAATCCCATGTTCCTAAAAGTACATGTTGGTCAATGATTTTCTTGACATGTAAAGCACAAGAAATCATATGTCAGTGTATGCATGCTCATCAAAAATCAGAAATGAAATTTGAGCATTTGAACTTTGAAGATTTCTCAAAACAAGAATATTGAATGAATGAAATGAAGTCAAGAGAATTGTTTTGAGAATCTGACAATGAATTAAACAAATCAAATCAAATGGTTAGGGTATCAAAGAATTGGATATTTGTTTATATGAACAAATATAAACAATTTATCAATGAAGGCACAAATATGTAAAAAATGAATGATGCTCAACAACTTTGAATTTCAAACGAGGGTATTACCATCGAAAAATTTGTTCATTTTGAGACATGGTAATAACAAATTCAAATAAAATACTGAACCGGTGTGTATGAATACTTGACAGTATATGGACAAGATAATACACAAGTATTGATCTTTGGAAACACACGGTCAGTTAAACATTAAGCTCAAAATTTGAAAAACATTTAAAATCAAACTTCTAAATTCATAAAATCTTTTGAGAATAAGAAGTGGTTTGAACATTTAAGAAACTGTTTTTCATGTTCGAAAGTTGTTCTTCTTTCAAACAATCAGAGATCTAGGAACAGAAGATTTTTACCTTTTCGGCTCCCCCTTAAATCATGATATAAAGATTTTAATCTTTTAAGCTCCCCCTGGATATTAGCATAATATCTTTCTTTGATTGTTGAAGAACGGGTTCTGATCTGTTATGAGATCAGAAGCAATCACCTTTACTCCCCCTTAAATTAAGCATCTGAAATATAACAACTAAAACAGGATAAAGATCAAACACTCCCTTTTGAATTGTTAGACCATCAATATCAGAAAAATCTAGCGAAGAAAAAGTATAGGATAGAGATCAGATCAATTCTCTTGGGATGAAGACCATCAATATCCATCGGATGCAAGCATACAAGAGTAAGGTATTTTTGATCGCTGAGGTCCGAGTCCTAAACTGTTGTGTTTAGAAGTCAAGCTTCGTTGAAGAACGGGTCCTAAGCTGATGTGCTTAGATGCCATTGTCTTTTATCTTTGAAGTCCGGGTTTTGAACTGTTGTGTTCAAAAGCCAATGTTCTCTTACTCCCCCTTGGCTTGAGGTGCCTGCAACACATAATCAATTTTCTTCTTTGGTACCCACTGGTATTTGGGTCCAGAAATGTTAGTTGCAGTTCGTGTGGGGGGTTATGGAGTAAGAACCATACCAAAAATGATCACTGGTCTTGTGAATATGATCATGTGTACAGCAGTAAGAACAATAAAATTTATTACCTGAAAACCTGAGTAATTGGTCTCTTGAGTATATGAGGTCAGGTTTACCTTTATGCTCTTTGTTCTTCTTTGCTTTGTGAGCATGTACACATGATGTCTTCTTTTTCTGCTCATCAGTCTTGTCATCATTGACTGATTTCTTCATCCAGACCAGTTTTTCTTTCTTGAAACTTTTTCTCCTTGGATAAGAATCTGAACCATCTAAATATTCATCAAAGAAAAGGTTAGTGCGACGAATCTGATTAAATGATTTGACTGACCTGTTTGAAGAGACAGATTTATGATTTGAACTTGAAACAGATTTTTCAAGCTCTTTGATCTTTGACGCAAAGATGTCTCTTTCTTTCTCAAGCAGGTCAATCTTTGTCTTGAATTCAGACTTCGTTCTTTGTTCTTTCAGCGCAGTGGCAGACAATTCAGACAACTTGGAAGTCAGCCTTTTGATTTCAGTTTCAAATATTGATCGTTCTTCTTCAAATCCTTTTTCTGACTCAGTTCTCTGGCCGGATAATTCTTTAAAGAATCCCACACTCTTCTGTTCTATGGCCTTCTTTTCCTGAGCAAATTTCTCTCTTTCCAATATCAGTACGTTCTCAAAATCGGAGATTTGTTGAGAAAGCTTGATGCATTTAAGCTCTACTGACTTCTTCTCTTCAAAACATTTCTTTGAGAAATCTGAGAATTTCTTTGAAAATTTTTTCTTTTCAGCATCAAAATTAGCTTTATTATCATCAAGCTGTTTTTCAAAATCAGATAAACTCTTTCTTAGCTCAGAATTCTCATATTCCAATCTCTTTATCTTCTCTTCATTCTGCCCAGCACTGATATTCTTTAAGGTACTGACTTCTTCTTTCAGTAATATGACTTCAGTAAAATACTCTCTTGACTTTTGTGAATGAAAGTCAACTGTATGAGCCAGATTAATGTTCTCTAGTTTCAGCTTTCTATTCTTCTCTTCAAGATCTGAAAGAAATCCATGATTAATGAGTAATTGGCTTAATATGAATGATCGTTCCAAGCTATATATCAGAAACTCAAAAATCAGATCAAATTGAAATCTTGAAAAAATATTTCGTAAAAATTGAAAATTTGAACAACACGAGTTATGGCGCAAAGTTAAATTTTTTTTTCCATATATGACTAAAAAAAAATTTCCAGACTAAGTCTTTTTTAAACTAAGTCTGGAACAAGCGCAAAGTAGATCTTTTGCGTGTCAGGAAGAGAATGCAAACAAGAGGTTTGCGTGTGAGCCTTGAAGAGCAAAGAATGGTTTTCGGGTCCTGCTTGAAACGCAAAATATGGTTTTCGGGTCCTGCTTGAAACGCAAAGTAGGGTTTATGTGTCCCACTGGAGACGCAAAATAAGCTTTGCGTGTTGAACTTGATGCGCAAGATGAGCTTTGCGTTTCCAACGTGAAGCGCAAGATGAGCTTTGCGATTCCAACGTGAAGCGCAAGATGAGCTTTGCGATTCCAACGTGAAGCGCAAGATGAGCTTTGCGATTCCAACGTGAAGCGCAAGATGAGCATTGCGATTCCAACTAGACCTTCATGAATGAAGCGCAAACTGTATGATAGAAGCGCAAACCGTATGATAGAAGCGCAAAGTCGATTTCTTGGCTGTTTCAAACTCAAATTGATTCAAACCTGCGAATTTGATCTCAAAGACTTGTCAGCATCATCGAAAAACAAATCTAAATACAAATTCACTATCAATTTTCGATTAAAAACACCAATTAGCACAATTTCTATCAAGAACAGAAACTGAACTCGTTTTCACGAAAATCTCAAAAATCAAAAATTGAAACCGATTTTGTTCGAATTTCGAGATGGAATCAAAACAACAATCAATCATCAACATAAATCGAACACAATGAATCCATTTTCTTGCATTAAAACCAATTTTTCACAAAAATTCAGATGAAACAGTAACAAACTCGTTTCTTGAATTTTTTTTTCAAAATTAACGATTTTCAATCCAAAAACACACAAATTTCAATTCAAATCATGATCTAATCATTCCTGAAAAGTTTGGTACGACTCTGATACCAATTGTTAAACATAAAATCCCAAATACAACAAACAATTACTCAAGATTTATCATAAAAGCTCAAGAACTAGAGAGAGAAAGTCTAGAGAGAGAAAGTAGATCTCGTATTCATCAATCTCTGAATTACAATACACACATAGCTCTCTAGAATGTTACTACAAGATTACAAAGACAACACTATATATACTACCTAACTATTACAAAGCCTTAAAGGCTAAGGAAACTAAACAAGCTTTGACTTTCCTAATACATTGACAATATTGACTTCTAAGATTGACTTTCCTAATTAAATCTTGGATACAATATTTAGACTTAACATATGGCATCTTGAAATCTGTAGAAAAATGAGCTAGAAATGATCGTTAACAAAAATCAGAAACTTTAATCACACTCAGAAATATGTACCTCTACGTTTTGACAATTAAATCTCATATTGCAGCTTGTAAAAATTTGACTAAGTATAGATTTTGCAGGCTGAAAAACTTTTCTCACACCACGAGGAATTCGCACGACTTCAGATGTGAATTTTATGAAATTCGCACGCTGAAGTATGCGAATTCTTAACTTTTCGCACAACAGAGAGATACGAATTCTTACACTGAGAAAAATTCCCAACTTTCTATGCAAAATACCTAGAATTCCTACGATGCTTGATGCGAAATCCTCACTTTTTGCATGTAGGCTTATGCGAATTCCACCTTTTCGCACATAGGCATATGCAAATTATGAACTTTTCGTATATAAGCCTATGCGAATTCTGAACTTTTCGTATGAAGGCTGATGCGAATTCTGTCCTTAACAAATTTCAAGCTTTCTTCACTATGCGAATTCTGTCATCATCATGCAATATGCGAGTTCTTCATGCGAGCTCTTCATTTTCCATGCGAATTCTTGAGATCTCGGCCCAAAAACACTAAAATCAATCCAAAATCGATCCAATACTTCGAATTAGCTTCTGAAATTCTGTCAATTTGTCCTGGATCATTTTCGAACAAATTACAAGCAATTGATTTCAACAAAAACAATGAAAATTACAACTCTATCACAAACTCAGTACGTACAAACTTAGAACATGAAATTTATAAATTTCCAAAATTCACACAATTTGATGTGAATTAGACAATACAAATGAAATCAAACATTTTCTACTACTTAAACCGAATACAAAGAAACAAAAATTACAATCAAAAGAACACAAAATCAAAGTTTTTGATTATGAAACAGTGAAGTCTGCTTGTTCTTGAAAAATTTGGCCAAAATCTCAAATTTTGATCTTGATTTTTGATCTTTGTCTGCTCTGATACCAATTGTAGTTCCAGTTTCAAGCTCTTAATAGACACAAACAATTAATCCAAATGCCATATTCATTGATCTCACAGATTCACAATTCATACAATGAATATTCTCTCTGTATGCACAATTTCTCTCTCTACAATCTTAAGTATTTGTGCGTGTCTTAAAGATTACAAAGACACATGCTATACAAAATGGTCAACATGACCTCTCTCAAACTGAAGTCAAAACACTTAAACTTTGACACTAAAACCCTTACACTTTACATCATTTACATTTTTGACCCTCTTTTAATCTTGAATACAATTCTGACCCAACAGAAGCTACATCATCACTAAGTGCACTATGTCCAGAGGCAAATGACACTGAATTGCCCGCGATATAAGATGAATATGATGAGACGAATAATCAGACTGATATTGATCATATACCAAGCAAACATATGGACAAAGGCATACCCTCCAACAAATATCATTGGTGATCTGAATGCCAAGGTGTCTACCAGATCTACAACTGCATCTGCAGATGCATCTACGAATTATTGCATGTTCGTCAATTTTCTAAGCAGCATGGAACCTAAAAAGCCATATGAAGCACTGAAAGATCCGGACTGGATAAATGTGATGCAAGACGAGCTAAATGAATTCAAATGGAACGAAGTGTGGAGGTTGGTACCAAAACCTAAGGATAAAACCATTGTCGGAACTAAATGGGTTTTTCGGAACAAGAAAGATGAGGCAGGTATAATTGTCAGAAATAAGGCACAATTGGTTGCTAAAGGTTACAATCAGCAAGAAGGCATAGATTATGACGAGACCTATGCACTCGTTGCCAGGATCGAAGCAATAAGGATTTTCTCGCATACGCCGCTCACAAAAATATCAAAGTGTACCAGATGGATGTTAAATCGACATTCTTGAACGGTATCCTACACGAAAAGGTGTATGTTAGTCAACCGGAAGGCTTCATTGATCCAAAATATCCAAATCATGTGTATGTGCTTGATAAAGCTCTCTATGGATTGAAACAAGCACCTCGTGCATGGTATGAAACTCTGATTGTCTACCTTTCTGAGTCTGGCTTCCAAAAAGGTACAATCGACACCACTTTGTTTTTGAAAAAGAAATGTGAGGATTTGATACTTGTACAAATTTACGTAGACGATATTATTTTTGGTTCTACGAATCCGAAACTTTGTGATGAATTCCAAGACATCATGAAGAGTAGGTTTCAGATGTCAATGATGGGTTAGTTGAACTTTTTCTTAGGTTTGCAAGTAAAAAAAACCTGGAAGGGATTTTTATTAACCAGTAAAAATATATCAAAGATATATTAAAGAAATTTGATATGACGACTTCAATACCCATGAAGACTCCCATGCAATCTGGAAGTTTGTTGGATGCTGATATCTCCGGAAAATCAGTTGATCAACGAACTTAAAGAAGTATGATTGGATCTCTTCTGTATTTGACATCAAGTAGGCCAGATATAATGTTTGCTACTTGCTTTTGTGCTCGTTATCAGGCTAACCCCAAGGAATCCCATCTGGTTGCCGTGAAAAGAATCTTTCGATATCTCAAAGGCACACCAAATATGGGCCTTTGGTATCCGAAAGATTCTAGTTTTGAACTAATTGCCGATACAGACACAGATCATGAAGGAAATAAGTTAGACATAAAAAGCACATCCGGATCATGTCAGTTCTTGGGAGAAAAGTTAGTGAGTTGGTCGTGTAAGAAGCAGAATTGCGTATCAACTTCTACAGCTGAAGCAGAATATGTTGTGGCTGCTAGTTGCTGTTCGCAAGTCTTGTGGATGAAGACACAACTTAAAGACTACGGATATAAGTTGAATAAAGTTCCCATCTACTGCGATTCAAAAAGTGAAATAGCTATCACGACAAATCCGGTGCAGCATTCCAAGACCAAACACATAGATATTAGGTATCATTTCATCAAGGATCATGTAGAAAAAGGTAATATTGAAATGCATTTTGTTTCAACCGATTTTGAGGTTGTTGACCTATTTACAAAACCTCTTGATGAAAAGAGATTCAATTTCTTAGTCAACAAACTTGGAATGTTAAATCTGAATGCATAACAATATTTTCCTATCTTGTGTTGAGGGGGAGTGTGTTCTGAGTTTGTTTCTATAAGTGTTTTGGTTGAAAAATATGTTCTCTAAGTCTGATACACTTAACCTATGTGGACTCATATTCAATGAGGACCAAGTTTATCATCTGTTTTGTAGGTCTGACAGTTTCATGCAATCATGATCAAACAAGTTTATGGACATTGACTTCTGATCAATTCAGATCAAGACTCATACTTCAATATGATGAGTTGGATGTCGTATTCTAGGGGGAGTATACACACCTATGCACACTTCAAGGGGGAGTATCAGATAAAGTCTATAAGTGTGTAAGTGTGTGTGTGCTAAAAAGTTTTGAAATCTGAGAAAATTTTCAAGTGAGAGATGTTGCTTTTATGCTTAAAAGTAAAAGTAAATTTGTGCAAAGATACTATTTTTGGAAAGTCAAAAAAGTCAAGTGCAAAATTTTCATTTTTGGAAAGTGTTCAAATATTTTTCTAAGTCTTAGAACTCGCAGACCAAAGCTTGAGACAACTGAGAACTCACAGACAGTGCTTTGTGGGACCCCCCCGTGCTAAGTCTGCGGAGGGGGACATATTTCTGATAGTGATCAAAATTTTCTGATTTTTGTTAACGATCATTTTCAAGCATATTTTTTTCCAGATATCAAGATGTCTACTGTAATGTCAAGGATAGATTGTGCAATTGCATACATGACAGAAATACCTGCTATTGAAGTTGAACGAGACAAATTGAAGATTCAGAATTCAAGTCTTCAAAATCAAATTCAGGAGTTGAAACAAAAAGCTGTATTTTTTCAGAAAAATTTAAAATGTTCAAAATGCACTAATGATTCTAAATTTAATTTTGAAGGTACAATTGAAGAAAAGAGAGAAGACTCAACTCTTCAGTTTGAGATTGTTAAGTTTGAAGACAAAGTAAAGGGTTTAGAGTGTGAAAATACAGGGATGAAAAAGAGGATTTCAGAACTAGAAGCTCAAATTAACAAAGACAGAGCAGACTTTGAAAAGGAAAAGAAAGGATTTGAGAATGAAAGAAAAGGATTTGCAAATAAGTTTTCTGAATTTTCAAGGAAATCTTTCGGAGAGAAGTAATCCGTTGAGCTCAAATGTATAAAACTTTCAAAACAAGTGTCAAACTTTGAGAAAGTTGTCATTCTTGAAAGAGACAAATTTGAAAAGGAAAAGAAGATGTCTGAACAAGAGCATATTGGGTTATTAAAAGAAATATCAGACAAACGAAAGAATGTTGAAAAAGATTTTGAGGAAGAAAGGAAAGTATTTGAAACAGAGATTAAAAAGCTTTCAAGAAAGTTATCTGAATTATCAACAACAACTATGAAAGAGCAGAATGCAAAGTCTGAATTACAGAAGAAGATTGATCTACTCATTGAAGACTCATTGAAGAAAGAAACAGTTTGTCTTCTAAGATCACAATACTTGAAGGAATCATTTTCAAGGAAGAGTTGAGTGCACAAAGGAGTCTAGATACAATTACTCAATCACCCATGAATGATTCAGCTGATTCAGAATGTTCATTCAAGACAGCTTCAAGTTCACATCATGCAAATGTTTCTTCAACAACAAAAAGTTCTTCAACAGATCAAATTTGTCATTCCAATCTCTTTAATAATCCTTTGTTTGATAATTCAGATGATAATATTTCTAAGCCTAAAGATCATATTCGTCCTACTAATCTTTTCTATGTCAAATCTATTGATGGTTCAGGAAATTTTAGAAAGCACAATTCTCAGCAAAAGATGGTCTGGAGAGAGAAGGGTTCTCCTGATGGAAAGAAGATTGATAAATCATCTGCATCCACATCAAACGCCAAGGGGAACAGAGCACATAAAGGTAAATCTTTTGGCAAACCTGATACGATTTATTCTGCTAATCATCTTATCAGGCTAGCTCAAAAAAAGATTTGTTGTTCTTACTATGGAGCAAATGATTTTGTAAGTAAAAATTTTGTTAATTACTGGTATGGCTCATACTATATTACTCCCAAAGGAACTACAATTAACAAATATGGACCCAAATACTAGTGGGTACCAAAAGCGACTAAATCTGTTTTGCAGACACCATAAGTGAAGGGGGAGTAAGAGTTATGGATTTTGAACAAAACAGTTCAAGACCCAGTCTTTAATGATAAAGAATATAGACTTCTAAACATCTCAGTTTAGGACTTGTACTTTAATGTCAAAGAATTATGGCTTCTAAACATAACAATTTAGAATCCGTACTTCAAAGAAGAGTTTGTTCAGATAAGGATATTATGCAAATATCAAGGGGGAACTTATCTGAATTTAACTCAATCTATCATGTTTTAAGGGGGAGCTTAAACGTTTGTAAGTATCTTCTGATCTAGATCTCTGATTGTTTGAAAGAAGAACAACTTTCGAACATGAAAAATGTTTTCTTAAATGTTCAAACCACTTTTGGTTCTCAAAAGATTTCATGAATTTGGAAGTGTGAATTTTAAATGTTTTTCATAATTGAGCATTACTGTTTAACTGACCGTATGTTTCCAAAGATCAATACTTGTGTATTATCTTGTCTATATACTGTCAAGTATTCATACACACCAGTTCAGTACTTCATTTGAATTAGTTATTACCATGTCTCTAAACGAAACAATTTTTCGATGGTAATACCCTCGTTTGATTTCACTGTTGTTGAGCATCAATCATCATTTCAATCTTTGTGCGTTCATTGCTAAATTGTTTATATTCGTTCATATAAACAAACTATCAAGTTCTTTGATATTTTTTCATCGTTTCATGTCCATACTCATGATATTTGATCTGATTGATACATTGTCAGATTCTCAAAACAATTCTCTTGATTTCATTTCATTCATTCAATATCCTTGTTTTGAGAGATATTCAAAGTTCAAATGCTCAAATTTCATTCATATTCTTGATGAGAATACATTTATATAACAATTTTATCATGTGCATAATTATTCAAGCTAAACTGTTGAACAACACATCTTTTTAGGACAAATTTACATGGGATCAGTGTGAGAGCATAAACAAAACTTCCATAGATTCACGTAACCTGTGTTTCCTACCCTGGAAGTTATCCTAGGGTGATTGAGGTGTGAGGGGTCTTAAATCAAAGAGTGGGGGAGATAACTCATCCGATGAGTTTTTCTCATTGTGCTGAGCGGAAAAATGGAAATGAGAGTTTGGTTAGTAGTGAGCATAATGATAAAAAAGAAAGAGTGTGTGAGATCAGAGTTAAAAGAATATGAAAACTCTGCACCAACTTTTTTTGAGTCGGGAAGCCACATCTAATGATTGGTTCACATTCATTGGTGACCATCATTGAAACAGGCAGTGAGCCCATGCCAACTCTTGCAATTACCCCATCAGCCACTCATTTTTTTCCCGATAAAGAAATGTTTCAATTTTTCTTAGGAACGCAACACATATGTTATATGATCTTCTCTCGAAAGGTTTGGATATTGAAAAAGAATGAAATTTGCCCCACCTTCGCACCTCTTTCATGCATATTGAGTCTATGGAAAACTTGTTGTTGTCTCAACATTTTACACAATTTGAGCCTGTTTTAGCTAAGTAGCTTCAATCATTATACACTTTCACGAGCACACAAGGAATATGTTTTCTTGTCATAACATTCATAGAAAATTCCTTTGTGGTTTTTCAATGATTGAATGGAAGCCCTGGGGGAGTGAACATCAAAAAGCTTCTTTCCAATATACATCTTGTTAGTGCACAAATATGTTGTATACAAGATCATGAAGATGAAAGTCAAAATCAAAAGCTCAAGTCAAAGTCTCTCAAGCAAAAGTCAAAGTCTTTAGTAATAAGTCTTAGTTAAAAGTAAACTTGTTTTTAGATTTCTTTGTAAAGTAGTTAGAGTTTTATGTTAGTAGACTCATATGGCTAAGAGAGCTTAATCTAGAGAGAGAAATATTGAGTCTTTGAGAGCATTTTGTATTGTGATTTCATAATTCAATATATGGAGATTGATTGAATTTGTATTTTGTCATCTTGATTGATTTGCAAGTATTGTGGGACACACAATTGGTATCAGAGCAAACAAGAATTCAGAAATACAATCAAGAATCTGAAAATTTTGGCCGATCGGTAAAGAACACACAGTTTACTGTTCATGAGTCGATTTTCCTGTATTCTTGTTGATTTGGAGTTGTAATTGGTTGATTTGTACTCGTTTTATTGTCTAGAACAAAGTTAGTATTGATTAGATTGTCCAATTCACTACAAATTGTGTGAATTTTGGATTATTAGTGAGTTTTTGTTCGAGTTGTAAAAATGCACTGTATTCTTGATCATTTTGTAATTGTGTTGTTTTTGTTCAAAATCAATTGCTTGTAATCTGTTCAGAATATGATCTAGAACAAATCTGTAGAGTTTCAGAATCTATTTCGATGTGTTGGATCAAATTCAGGCTGAAAAAGAAAGTTTTTGGTCGAAGTGATGAAGAAAACGCAAGATCTAGAATTCACACAAGGCTCATACTGAAGAACATGCACGTCGAAGAACACGCACGTCAAAGAACATGCAAAAGTTTGAAGAACACGCAAACTGAAGTATTTGTGTTTTTGTGCCTTCTGCGAGTTCTTGACAAAACGTGCAAGCTCCTTGACTTGATCTCGGATATTTTCTAAGGACAGAACACGTAAGGTTATGTATGTACAAAGTAAGAACGCGCAGAGTAATACTTGCACGAAGTAGGAACACGCAAATCCTTGTGTGCGAGTTCTTGGATTCTAGTTTCTTTTTTCTGCGAGAAGTGATTTTTGCGCGAACCAATATTTTGAAAAATATTCTAAACATAGGAACGCACAACGTGATTGCGCGAAGTGATCCTCAAAACGCGAAAGTCTTTGCCTGCGCGAAGTGATAACACGCAGACCATGGCCTGTGCGAACCTAGAACGCGCAAAGAACTCTCTGCACGAACTTAAAACGCGCAGACCTCTATTTGCGCAAAGTAGTTTCTTTGTTATGCGAGTTCTAACACTTAGAATTTTTTTCTGTGTTTTTCAAGAGTTGACCAAGTTTGACTTTTCAGGTCAAGTTTATTTCTGAATTTTTAGACGATCAAAATTAGTGCAAAATTTTAAGATGACTTCAAGGGAGGCTCTTTCTATTGGAACAAATGTTAAACCACCAGTTCTTTTCAAAGGAGAATACGAGCAATGGAAGGACAAATTCCTGGAATTCATTGACATAAATGATCTGGGTGATTACATCAGAATATCACTGAAAGAAGGAGTGATGAAACCTCCAACTAAGATTCATTCTACAAAAACAGATGGTGAAGAATTAGGCAACAAAGAGTATTCGATGCCAGTAGAAGAATATTCTGAGGAACAGAAGAAAAGGCAAAAAGCTGGCAGACTAGCAAGATCTTTTATACTGCAAGGAATTCCCAATGAGATTTATGTGAAAATAGATAGCTATAATGAAACAGGAAAACAAATGTGGGATCAACCGGAGAAGATGATGTTAGGGTCTAAGATTGGTAATCAGCTAAAAGTGTCAAACTTCCTGAACAACTATGAAGAATTCAAGGCAAAAGAAGGTGAAAACCTTGTAGCCACTTATGATAGATTTGTTACTCTTCTGAATGAGCTTAGCAAGAACAGAGTAGAGAAATCTCAGATTGAGCTGAATATGAAGTTTCTGAGTATCTTACAACCAGAGTGGAAAAGATTTACTCTCCATATGAAGAAGATGAAAGATCTCAATGAGATTCCTTTACATGAAGTATATGAGACTCTGATACAGAATGAGGAAGAGGTAGAAGAGATAAGAGATGAAAATAAGAAAGATAAGAAACTGATAGTAGATCCAGTTGCCTTAGTGGTTAAGAAGAAAGAGAAAAGGTCAGTGAGTCTGAAGAAGAAAAAGGTGTTGGTTTCTGAATCTGATGAAGAAGTAAGTGAGGATTCTGATTCTGATGATGGTAAGAACCTGAAGCAGGCAATGCTTCTATTGACCAAGGTTTTCTAGAAGAAATTTAACAAGAAACCGGGGTCAAACAGTCAGAGGTACTCATCAGGATCTAGAAACTATGAGCACAAGGAAAGAGTGGAAGTTAGAAAATTTGATGATAGGAGATCTGATGAGAAGAATTTTGTTGAGAAGAAGTCTGAAAAGAAATATTTGAATGATTATGCAGAGAAGAAAGCTGATCAGCCAGTCAAGTGCTATAATTGTGGCAAGTTAAGCCATTTTGCCAAAGACTGTCGGAAGCCAGTTGTAAGGAACTCAGATTACTACAAGAATAAGATGCTTCTGGCCAAGCAGAAAGAAGCTGGCAAAGCTCTAATGGCCGAAGATGACTTTTGGCTGGATCATTCAGATGTTGAAGAGGAGAAAGAGGAAACTGCTCATACGTGCTTTATGGGTCAGAATATAACTGAAGAAGATTTTGATGCTGAGGATTCTGAAAAGGTAATTGATATGACTGAATCTGATTTTTAACTCAAATGCAATCCATGATGATTGAACTTCAGGATTTGCAGTCTAAACTTAAACGCGAAAAAGGTGTCATTAAAGATAAAAACCAAGCAATACTGAAGCTCAACAATGATATTGCTGAGAAGAATGTATTGATTGAGGCTTTACATAAAAATATTGATACCAATGCTAGAGAAAAGACTGTAATCCATAACTAACTATCTGAAACATCATCAAAATTTAAACTGTGTGAACTTGAGGTTAAAGAGGTTGCAAAAAAGTGTTTATCATTAAAGAAAGAAAACAAATCTTTGGTTGAGAAAGTGAGTGGTTTGGAAGAAAAACTTTATACTCTAGGTCAGACTGAGCAAGCCATTCATCTTAATAAACCAAAAGAGAGTAGTGAGTGTTGGGGTATTGGTTACAATAACCCACACATTATTTGAAAAAAGGTATTTACAAAGTGCCTGCTCTATATGATTTTGGTTTTCTAAAATTGGCACCTCAATATCCTGAACTCAAAGTCAAATGGAAAAAATTATTAGATGAGGAAGAAGCTAAGAAAAATGAGAAAAGAAAAAATAAAACTAAAATGCAACTTCCATTTCGTTATGAGAGGTTGAATTCTAGTTAGAGTTCTAAACAGTCAAAATTTCTTTCTAATGATTATTTTCAAAACTATTCTACAAAGGAACTGGAGGCAAAACCGGTTGAAGGCAAAATTTATGTTCCTCCACTCATTTTAGAAAGTAAAATTTCTGAACTTGAGAACACTCTTGTAGATGAGAGGATTTTGACTGGGCTAGAACAACTGATATTTTCAACTTTTTTTGTTAACACTGATTTCTCAAATTCTTCCAAAGTTTCTAAATCAAATGATGATAATGTTCTATTTGATGAAGAGTTGGATTTTCTAAACTCTGATGGTTGCTTTGATGAATGTGTTGATCCATTTGACTTTAATGCAAAACTTCCAGATCATTCTCAATTTATTGTGAATTCAAAAGGTTTACCAAATGTATTTGAAAAGGGTGAATCATCAACTGAGGTTGATAAATCAGTTTCTGTGAGTGCCAGTCATGCCAAAGGTAAGAAGAGAAAGAACTCACAAAAATGGATTAACACTGGTAAATCAAAGAAAAGACAATCCTTCAAATCTCACAGTTCTAACTTTCAAAACTCATATGTTTCAGATGTGAAAAAGAGAAAGCCTGAAGTGAAATCAGAATGGAGACCAAAGAAGAAAGTTGGAGAGACTACAAAATCATGTTATGGTATTGAATGTAATAGAGTGACTGTTAGTGATACTGATGTAGTTGGTAACATTGTTTTTCATAAAACAAAACTTGTATCTTCTTACAAGACTTACTCAATAAAGCAATTACTCCAATTATCTCCGTCTACTAATAAGTCTTCCACATATCGTAGAAATGATTTTGTGTCTCGACAATATTCTGATAATTGGTTTGGTTCATATCATGTATATAATTCATATGTTTCAAAAGATCAAAGGGTCCAAATTCAAATGGATGCCAAAATCTTGCGCTAACTTGCTAGGATCCATCTATAAATGGGTACCTAAACTTGTTATTACTCCTAACAAAACTGCAACTAACAAACATGGACCCAAATACCAGTGGGTACCAAAGCCAAAAGATCCAACTGTGTTGCAGGCACCTCAAGTCTAGGGGAGTAAAGGAACCATGGCTCTTGGATAAACATTTCAAGATCCGTTCTTCAATGTTAAGGAATTTGACATCTAGACAAAGCAGTCTAGGACTCACACCTTAAAGATCAAGTTTGACTTCTAAGCACAACAGTTTAGAACTCATACTTCAACGACCAAAAGAATGTGTCCTCCGATGCATCAAAAGAGATGATCAACCTTAAAGGGGGAGTATACATATTATCTCTACTGATAATATTGCGAATGCATATTTTCAGGGGGAGTAATTGACTTCTGATTACATCTGATCAGAACTCGTTCTTAAAAGTTTTATTGCTTTCATGTCTTTATTTTTCAATAAAGTTTGTGAATAAGACTTTGTACTTTGACGACTTTTTGACTGAATGCAGCTTTTGAGGGGAGCTTACATGATCATATCAATCATGACTTTCGAGTTGACTTTATGAGATTAATACTGAGTGTAAGGATTATTTTATTCTTAATCTTATACATATTTGGAAGAAGGATGAATTTCATACATGAAAACATGTTCTTAAATATTCAAACCACTTCTCGATTCTTAAACATATTTCATGAATATAGAAGTGTGATTTTAAATGTTTTCTTTTATGGACTTCATTGCTTAACTAACCGTGTGTTTCCAAAGATTAATACTTGTGTATTGTCTTTTCCATATGTTGTCAAGTATTCATACACACCGGTTTAGTACTTTATTTTGACTAAGTTCTTACCATGTCTCAAATTGAAACTACTTTTCGATGGTAAGACACCTCGTTTGAAATTCATTGATATTCGAGTGTTGATTCATTCAAAACGTTTCTTTCAAGAATGTATATAATTGTTCTTATAGACGAAATCCAATTTTTCTTGACCTAAACTTTTAATTACTATATCATTCATATTTGATCCTTCATACATTGTCAGATTCTCAAACAAGAAGATTGCATTCATTTCATTCATTCAATATCCTTGTTTTGAGAAAATCTTACATGATTTAAATGTTCAAATCTTCATGATTACATTACTGAGCATACTTACATCTGACATGTATTTCATTTTGTGCTTTAACTGTTCAAGTTAAACCATCTAAGCAACATTTTCTTTAGGATAAAGTTCACGAGATCATTGTGAGGATTTAACTGAACTTCTATGGATTCACGTTAACCAGTGTTTCCTACCCAAGAAGTTATCCTTGAGTGATCGAGAAGCGAGGCGTCAATATCTGAGTGTGGGTGTGTGCTGAGATAAAATGAAAAGAGAGTTTGGTTCGAAGTGAGCTCAATGATAGAAAGAAAGAGGTTGAGAGATCAGAGTAAAAGAATATCAAACTCTGCACCAACTTTTTCTAAGTTGGGCAGCCACATTATTGTTGTTTCATAATTCTTTCGTGAACATCATTGAAACAAGCAACTAGCCCGTGCCAACTCTTGCTTAAACCCCACCAGCTACTCATTTCTTTCTCAACAAAGAGATGTTTCAATTTTTCTTGGGGATGCAACACATAATCTATCTTGTCTTCATTCGGAAGATGTGGATATTGAAAAGAAGGAAGCCTGCCCCACCTTCATACTTCAATCATGCACAATTGAGTCTGTGTAATAATGTTGTTGTCTCAATGGTTTACACATTTTGAGCCTGATAAAGCAATCTTATGCTTAATTCTTTCATACACAAGCATGTACACACAGAAAATTTGTTTTTCTGTCGGAACGTTCATAGAATAATCTTGTGTTATTCGATGATTGAATGGAAGATTTGGGGAGTGATCATCAATAAAACTCTTTGTACAGTACATTCGTTGTACTAAGTGACTTCGTGTAACTTACAGGCATCTTAACTGATTCATTTGTTGATTCAGGGTTACATTCTTATTTGTCTGAATTTGAAAAGATTCGGATGCATACATTATGACTTGACGGATGTTCAGTGGCAAAGATCAATGGTCAGAAAAGATTAATGACATTTCTTGTAGACGTTTTGATGATTTCTCTACTCTACATCATCAAAAAAGGGGAGAAATATATTTCAAGAAATGTTATCTGAAGAACAGTTTGTAACAGTTTTGGAGATGGTCAAGAAATGTTTGAATTGGAGGAAGTTACATGTTTGAAATATGGGAGAATATTAGAAATGGAAAGGAATTTAAGGAAGTAAGAATTTCAAGAAATATGATTTGAAGAAAGTTCGTTGCAAGAATTTGTCATGAAATGCAAGTTGTGGGGAAATTGCACAGAATTGAAAGAGAAAGTTCAAAGGATTCATAATGTTTGTTGGAATTTATTGAAATTTTCTTTGAAGATGATTTGCTAAAGCAAAGAGAACTAAATCCGAAGATAATTTCTTTCTGAAGTTTGAAAGAGGTTTTTATAACCTTTGGGGAAGATTGTTAAATATTCTTTGGGGAAGATTACAGAAAGTTTTGAAGACAACTTAAGGAAAAGAGGAGAATGTATAATTTTGTGATAAAGGGGGAGGTTGTGCTTTATTTCTGAAATTTCTTTTTGAATATGATCTTGAATCTCAAGGGGGAGATTGTTAGTGCACAAATGTGTTGGATACAAGATCATGAAGATGAAAGATGAAAGTCAGAATCAAAAGCTCAAGTCAAAGTCTCTCAAGCAAAAGTCAAAGTCTTTTATAATTAGTCTTAGTTAAAAGTCAACTTGTGTTTAGATTCCTTTGTAATGTAGTTAGAGTATAAATAGCTTCTTTTTATGTTAGTAGACTCATATGACTAAGAGAGCTTAATCTAGAGAGAGAAATATTGAGTCTTTGAGAGCATTTTGTATTGTGATTTCATAATTCAATATATGGAGATTGATTGAATTCGTATTTTGTCATCTTGATTGATTTGCAAGTATTGTGGGACACACACATCTGTTGTACAAAGTGGCTCTGTGCTACTTACAAACATACTAACTGTATCATTTGTTGATTCATGGTTACAATTCTTATTTGTCTGAATTTGAAAATATTCGGATGACTACATTTTATGAATTGATGGATACTCAGATCAAAAGGGCGGAGATTGCTATTTTATCATAAAGGGGGAGATTGTTTTTCAAAGATTGATAAAATTATAGGTTTTGATGATCATGATGCTCACAATCATCAAAAAGGGGGAGAAATATAATACAGAAGAAAAAGAGAGATGATTCAATTTCAAAGTGAAGAGATTTGTCTAAGTCAAGAAATTTTTCCGAGAAGATTCGAGATGATTCGTTATTCAAAGACAGATAGTTCATAGATCAAAGAGATGAAGATACAAGCATTGAAAGATTACTCAAAGTTCAAAGCCGCAAAGATCAAAGTTGCAAAGATTTCAAATTCAAGTTCAAGACTTGATGACTTTTCAAGGTTTTAGAAAATGACTTTTCAAAGAGATTGTGAAAGACTTTTCAAGTTTATCTAAAGATTCTTCAAAAGCCAAACGTTTGAAAATTGTCAAAGCTTCATAGTTTAAAGTTGTCAGAGTTAAAGTTTTGAAGAATCAAGAGCTGAAGATTGTTGTCAAATTTTTTTTTAAATCTTGAATCCAAAGGGGGAGGTTGTTAGTGTATTATTGTATTCAAGGTTTAAGTGTAAAAGTCTTTGTAATAGAAAAGTCAAAGAAAGTCAAAGATGTCAAAAGTCAAGTTAGTTTAGTGAAAATTCAATGTAGTTTACTTTGTTTAGTCAATGTAATTTGTAACTAGTGTTAGTGAGAAGTGCATACCTTGTAAGATTTGTGAGATATATGACATCAACATTTTCTCTCTCTACACTATCTCTCTAGATATTGATCTTAATTGGTAGATTTGTTCATCTTGATTGATTATGCTTGAATTATGGAACTAACAATCAGAGTAGACGAAATTCAGATATTTTGATCAAGAATGAAGATTTAAAGGATTTTCACGAAGTCGCAAGTTGTAAACTGTCCAGATTCTGATTTTATGGTTTAGTGATGTTTTTGATCTGAAATTGGTTTCTTAATACTCGATTTCATGTTTGGAACAAGTTATGTTTGAATCACATTGTCCAATTCACAATAGTCTAGGTGAATTTTGGATTTTTGTTGATTTTTATTCGAGAAAGTTCAAACACTGTATTCGGATCGGAATTCATTTTCTTGTAATTTTTGATCGATGTTGTTGTCTATAAAGTTGTTCGTATTGTGATCGTGGACTAATATGCAAATTTTAGTGAGCTAATTCAGAGTTTTAAAGGATTTGTGGCCTAAAAATGTTACAGACTCGACTGTGTGAAGAACTCGCAAGCTTTTTATGGAACTCGCAAGATCCATTGTAGTTGTCGCAAGAATCAAAGAAATTCTTAGATTTTGATGAAAATTTTCTAAGTGTGGAACTCTCTAAAAGTGATATACGAAAAGCTCAAAACTCGCAACAAGGCTCTTACGATAAGTTTACTTGACGCAAACCTCTCTTTGCGACAAGTTACTGTTTGATTTCTTTGATATAGAGTCGATCCACTAAGGTATTGAGCAGCGGTGTAGGATTATATCTCAAAGATAGTAAGTCAAGTTGAAAACTCGTATCCTTCAGCATGCTAGTAGTTTACTTCTCGGATACTAAGGCTTACGACAAGCTAGTTCTCATAGCCTTTGAATTTCTCCAAGTCTAGAACTCGTGTTCTTTAACTTGCGAGTAGTACAAAATTTGTATCTTTTGATTTGTGTTAAATTCAGAACTCGCATCCTTCAACTTGAGAGTAGTGACTTCTCGTGTCATTCAGTTTGGGAATTGTTAGTTCTCAGGTGTAGAGTCTTACGACAAGTTCAGTTCTCGGTTCCTTCGGCTTACGAATTCTAAGTTCTCGGGTGTAGTGCTTTGCGAGTTGTCACTTCTCGTGTCCAGTACTTTGCGACAAGCTATTGTTCACTCTAGTTCTTTGCGACAAGTGTTCTCAATGGTTTACGACAAGTTCTTTTCAGTGTTTTGCGACAAGTGTTTATGTATTTGCGACAAGTTTAGTCTTTGGTCTGCGACTTCTATACTTAGTCAAATTTTGACAAGTTTTAGATTTGAGAAAATTTTCTGATTTTTGTAAACGTTCAAGGAAAGTAATTTCAGTATGACTTCAAGACACGCTTTTGCGATTGGTACTGATGTCAAACCACCTGTTCTCTTTAAAGGCGAATATGAACGGTGGAAAGACATGTTCTTAGACTTCATTGATAGAAATGACATTGGTCATTATATCAGATAATCTCTGGAAGAAGGACTCATGAAACCACCCATAAAGCTACTAACTACTGTCAATGGTGATGGAGAAGAAATCACTACTAAGGAGTATATCATAGATCCAGAGGAATATACAGCTGAACAGGCAAAGAGATACAAAGCAGATAAACTGGCAAGATCTTTCTTACTTCAAGGGATTCCGAATGAGATTTATGTGAAGATTGACAACTATAAGGCAACTGAAAAAGAGATCTGGGATCAATTTGAGAAGATGATGATGGGGTTAAATGTGACACCTCAAAATGCTGCAAATAAATAAATAAGAAAAGAAAAGGGAAAACGAAAAGAAAAGAAAAGAAAAGAAAATATTTTATTTTATTTTATTTGGACTAAAAATGTGAAGAAAAGTGGCTAGAGGGGACAAGTCTGTCATTTAGTTAAATTGATAAGTTATTAAATGAGATCAGGGACCAAATGTAATTTTCAGAAAGTTTTGGGAGCCAAAAAGTTATATTACAGAAACTTGGAGGACCTGTTTGCCAAAAAGGACAAAACAATTTAAAAGCTTATTTTGATAAAGACTTCTCAATAGCTCCTGTTAGAGGCTTCTAATTGGCTACATATTTCAACTAATACGTCAAAAAATTTCCACATAAATGAATAACATCGATCAGGGATAAGTTTGCTTCAAACCGTTTCAAAAATCATGGAGTTTTAAGTGAGAAATCGGTGCTTGAAGTTCATGCTCGGGTTTCCGGGTTTTTTTGACGATTTTAGGTAAATACTCAACGGAATCTCATGATTTTTATGTCTTTAGCTTCGTTTTTAAGTTCTCTATTGAACCTTAGTAGCCTTATGTCTCAGATTTTAGTTTCAAATACTTGATTTTGAGTTTTTACAGATTTTGGAGTTATTTGAAAACCGAAATTTTAAATGAGAAAATGGGACTCAATATTCGATGGTTTTCGTCGATATTTGTTCCTATGGTAGATGGAACTAATTCTTCAGAGTCTTAGCAAAAGAAACCAACAAAAACGATTGAGAAATAAGGTTACGGTCTTACAAAGTTGCTGCCGGTGAGTTGTGACTGGTGTTGTTGCCAGCGGATGGAGCTTCACGTTATGGGCCCAAGTACCATGATGGTTGAATGCATGCTTGGCCAAAAAGAGAGGAAAAAAAAAGGAAATTATCGTCGGCCAAACCTTATCCTACATGGATCCTTTTTGGGTTTTATATATATATATATATATATGTGTGTGTGTGTGTATGGGATAAATTTTGAGATTTATTAGTTACTTAAATTTTGGGTTTTTCATTTATTTGGCAAGTCCAACTTATAGTTTTGATTATTTATTAATCATTTATTTGAGGAGTTTTCTTTATTTATTTAATTAATATATTAATTTAAATTATTATTTAGTTAATATATTAAATTATTTTAAAAATGTATAATTCATGTTACCCCTACGTAATGTTTAGTAAAATTTTAATTTCGAAATAATTTAACATCCGTTAAAAGCGTCATTTTGGGTTAGAAATTTATTATGACGTTTTAACTTGGAGAGATGTAGTTATTAAGTTAGTTAAGTACGTAATAAATGATTTAATAATCATGTTTAAGATGTCGTTTTAAGTACGAGACACTTTAAGTCGGAACGGCTGATTCCTTTGATTGTTTAAAGGATAAACGATGTTAATAATCGTTATCAAGCATAATGTTTAGAGGTTTATTAAGTTATTTTGATGATTTAATAGTGAGGATAAAGCGTCGTAATTGAGTCAATGAAGCATTAGACGCTTTAATTTGAAGTGATGGATTTATAAAAATCATAAAATGATTATTTTGACGTTTTAGGACGTCATTGAGTTTTAGACTTGGGGTTCGATTAAAGTTAGTCGAGGTTGACTGAATTGAGTAGTGGTTGACATTTACCTCTTTCGACCCACAAATATTTTGATGATGAGATCAAATGGAGACATTTGAGATATTAAGAGACTCGATTTTGTAGTTTGACTTTAGGACGAGTCGGTTTGACAATAGTTGACTTTTGTTGAGTTTTGGAGAAATTAAGCCATTAATTGGATATGATGATATGACATGTGTAGGTCTTCATCAGGAGCTACCGGTAATCGATCTACCTGCAATCAGGTGACTCTTCATGAGACTTACACTGGAATGCATACCTACGTACAAATTTATTTTCAGCATTATATGATTTGCATGGTAATGTGTATGTATGCATGATGTTTCAGTTTTCATACATGTTATGTTATATTTTACATGTATGTTATTTATAACCAGTCACATGCTTTATGTTTATTATTTTCAAACAATTTTAGCATGCCATGTTATATGACAGTTTTATGATCGGTTTTAACGGGTGGCCATTTGGCTAGTAAGTCACGGACAAGTGGCACGACCCAGTCAAGTGGGTGATCGAACAGAACATAAAGTTTAACCCAGGGCGTGTCAAAGACAAGTGGCACGACCCAGTCAAGTGGGTGATTTAACAGAATAGAATGTTCAACCCAGGGTGTGTCAGTGACAAAATGACCCATACCCGACGAGACAGTTTATGAGATCACTTTTCTTTCAATGTTGCATGTTTTAAGAAAACGCATACTATTTGATACATAGTTTACAAGTTGATATGTATGATGTGATATGATTTTTTATTCACGCAAACCATAAACTCATTGAGCTTTATAAGCTGATTATAGTATGCATCTTAGGGACAGAAGGTTTCAGGTTGAACAAGGGAAATGGGGCACGTATAGAGACTCGTCTAGTCCATGTAAGTTCAACATTTATGTTCAGACATATATGATAGATAATTTTGTAACGCAATCCGGTATGGGACGGGTTAGCATTAAAGTTACATATTTGTCAGGATCGAATTCTTAACAAGAATTAATACTCAGAAACTAATATCAAAGAAGTTGCGGAAAAACACTTTGATATTTGATTCAACAGTAATCAAACACAGTATATGATGATCAAACAGTAAACTTGTATTGAATGCTTAAAGTTACAAGATTACACACTCAACCTCAATATTGATGAACAGGCTCACCAATACGAATTCTACTTCTCTAGAATTAGGATCTATGCCTTGAGGTTGATTTCTCTCTTGAAAACAATTATCAAAAGTTAATCTCTATCTATTCTAAACATTCTATACATATACTAAAAAAATAATTACAAAGAATAAACAAATCTTCAGTATATCTTCCATGTATATCTTCTAAGTATATCTTCAGTATATCCAGCTGTAGTATTCATATCTCTTTAGCAGCACTAATAATGCTCAGCAGCATTAACTTCAAGTAGCAGCATTAACTACTAGCAGTATTAACTACTAGCAGTACTAACTAGCTAAGCAGTACTAACTTTGTTCAAGCAGTACTAACTTTAACTAGCAGTAGTAATTCTACTAGCAGTAGTAACACTTAGCAGTATTAACTTCAACTTGTTCTGGCAGTAGTAACTACACTTGTACTAGCAGTAGTAACTACACTTAGTAGAATCTTCAGTTCCCAACAATCTCCCCCTAACTTGACTTTTAGAAGAGAAGTCAAGTTCTTCAGATATTCTTCCAGATGTTCTTTTTAATGCTCCCAAAACTTTCAAGATCACGCTGCTAAGTCTGGATTCAGTCCCAAACTCTGATTGATTATCCTCTGAATGAGATACTTGGCCATTTCTGAATTTGGTGCACACCCCAACTTCTTCTTTAACATAGCATGGGCCTTTAGTCTGGTGTGATTATATACTCTATCCACTAGGAAGTATTCTGTGTGATTTCTATCCAAAGTCACTGCATATACTCCACTAGTTTCATATAGAGTCCAACTTGTAACTTCTTTAAACACACTCTTGATGACCTGGTTCACTTCTTCAGGTTTGAACATCATGCATAGATACTCCATCACCAGTTTTGTAAGAGAAATTCCTGGAGTATTCAGATGGTCTGCATACAGCTTAATTCCTATGTCAAACATCTCTTCTATATCAGATCTAGAGCATGTTTTGACAATTTTGATCCAAGTATTGAATATTTCATACTTATCACCCTTCCTCTTTAGTCTGATGTAATCTTTTCCATCCATTTTCAGAACATCCCAGTGAATGATCTCTGGTGGCTTAACTCCAACAGGTTCTGCAGAAATTGGTTCAGGCACTTTGTCCATCACTACCATATATAAGCTTACATTATCTTTGATTGATGACCCTTGTTGACTTGATGACTCAGGTGCCCCTTCTTCTTCAGCAACATTTTGTTCTTCTTCTATTCTGAGCTTCTTATCTTTCTTTCTTTTGGCCATCATCTTGGTTCTTTTCAAAGTCTTTTGAACCTGTACTAGAGTATCTTCCTTCTTCTTTTCTTCCTTTTCCCTTTCCATTTCTTTTATAGGAGTTCCCTCTTCACTTTCAGGGAATGGTTGATTCATGTCTATATCATGTCTCTCCTTTGCCTTCTTTTCAAACTCCACTCTGTCCTTCTCATTGCTCTTCAGCTTCTCCATTTCTTTCTCATATAGATCCTTGATTTGATCAAAATTCATCTTCACAAACATTTCTTTCTTTACCCCAATTGCACTTTTCAAGAAAGTTATCATTTTGTTTCTTTCCTGAGTGGCAAGGTAAGTTTGTGAAGGTCTTCTCTTCTTTGCACTTGATCTGGCCATCATAGCCTTTCTCAAGGTTATTGCTCTTTGCTTGGCTTTCTCTGTTACCAACCCTTTCTGGAATGCTTCATTTAACTCATTTGCTAGTGCTCTGGCCATTTCTCTGTCCTTTTCAACCTGTTCCTTTTCTGCTAGATCTAACTCTTCTTGCACTTTCTTTGCTAATGCTTCATCTGACTCAATCATCTTTTGCTTTTTAGATGGTTGATCAGATTCTATCATCTTTTCTTTCCCTTTTCTTTTTATATCTGCAGCCATGTCTTTCTTTTCTGATTTCTTGTCTCTCCCTTCATTTATGACCACTCCCTTTGCTTTGGGAGTGTCATTCTTAGCTTTGATTAGCACTTCAGCTACTTCAATTTCTGTTGGTGTTAGCTCTGTTACTGCTGCTTGTGAGGTTTCAGCAGCATTAACAGTTTCTGCTTCCTTCTCCCCCTCAACTTCTACTCTTTCTTTATCAATCTCCCCTTCCCTTGATGCTTCTTCCATGTTGATCTCCCCCTTTTTGGGAGCATCAGTCTCTGGTTTCCTCCTTCTTAGCACAAATTGTTTCTTCTTCTTTTGCAAAATCAGCTTCCTTACCATTTGCTTCAACTTGATGATTTGTTCTTGTTGGGACAGGACTATGAGTTTTAGCTCTTCTATGTCTTTGCCCTGTTTGAGTACATCCATGTTGATGTTGCCCATTGTCTCCATCAATTCATCATAGTTATATCTGTCCTCACCTTCTCCAGGAGTGTTACCCCCTATTGAAGGATCATTGGATCTTTTAATAGTGGAAGTCTTCTGCCTAGCAGAAGCACTATCCACCCCTGTGGTTTCTTGGCACCAGGGACCTTCAAATGATTGCTCATTCAAAGTTGCCATGGGGGAGGTCTTATTGATGTTACCACTTTCCTCCTCTGTGCTAGCAGGAGTAGTGGCAGCCTCATCTCCCATATGCTCTACCTCCTCCTCAGAGAGCACCTCCTTTGGGTTGGGAGACACCCTTGTGGTTTCCCTTTGGATATTCTCTAGGGGAGAATTCTCCCTTAGAGGGCTTAAAGGTTGTGTGGGTGATGGTACAAGAAGGGAAGGAGCCTTCTTTACCTGTTTTCTTTGATAAGTTTGGGTAATTGGAGAGGTTGGTTTTGTAAGAATGGACTGGGGAATTGTTTTTGAGTGAGAAGGTTGGGCTTGGCTAGCAGTGGGATGGTCTAATGAGGGCCTTGACCCTGCTGCCATACCTTCAGTGGTTTGGGACACCACCATCATTGTAGAGAACAATGGGGTGTCAACTCCTTCCGAGTCCCCAGCAGATCTTCTCATATTTGAGAAAACCTTGCCTTTGGGGGGTTTAGGTACATATACCCCAACAGGTTGAGGTATATCCGTCAATTCATGGTTGATAACTGCTTGAACAAACCTGGGATACATATAAAAGCTCTTTTTGTTTCCCATGTTTGATACAAGATCATTGAAAATCATTTGTGAAAAATTGTACCTTCTGGCAGTGGCCAAACAGACCAAAGCATAAGCAATGGTACTGCTGAACTCACTCCATCCAGTAGTCTTTTTAGAAATGCAGTGCATCAAGGTATGAACAAGAAAACGCCATTGGGGTGAAAATTTAGCTTTTGAGAACTTAAAAATACCCAATGGGCCTCCATACCCCATTTTTGTCAGAGAAGAAAACAGTTCATCATTAGGGATAGACGTTATACCAGAGGCATCGTCTAGATGTAGACTGATGCGAACTATCTCTTCAGTAACTGTCAATGGATTTCCACATACTGTCGTCTTGATCATTCGCACACCATCCTCAGTAACAATGGTGGCATGTGCCCAGAATTGCCTTTGATGCTCAATGTAGATAGTTGGAGACATAGTGAGAGCATAGGCTATGTGGCTAGACTTCAGAAAGTCGACTATCTGATGAAAACCTTCAGATTGTTTTGGCTTTTGGAGCATCGCAATTTCATTGTGCTCATCAATGAACGCCATGGATGCCATAGACCTTGAAGATTCTTGCCTGAAAACTTTGAACTTTGAGAGAGAAAGGGTTTAGAGCGCAAGTGAACAGTATGCAGAGAGTCGTTATGAACTTTTAGGCGGGCAAATAGTATTTATAGTATTCGGAATATAAGCAGTATTAACCTAGAGCAGTATTAACTGAACTAGCAGTATTAACCGCGAGCAGTATTAACCACGGGCAGTATTAACTGAACTAGCAGTATTAACCGCGAGCAGTATTAACCACGAGCAGTATTAACTGAACTAGCAGTATTAACTGCGAGCAGCATTAACCACTAGCAGTATTAACTGAAAGCAGTATTAACTGAAAGCAGTATTAACCACTAGCAGTATTAACTGAAAGCAGTATTAACTGAAAGCAGTATTAACTGAAAGCAGTATTAACCACTAGCAGTATTAACTGAAAGCAGTATTAACTGAAAGCAGTATTAACCACTAGCAGTATTAACTGAAAGCAGTATTAACCACTAGCAGTATGAACTATACTTACTCCTTTTAAACTTGCTAAACACTGAGTACTGCTATGCATATCCTGAAAAAGAAGATCAGTAACACCAAGAATAAAAAATATACAGGTATACAACCACTTTTTGAGAAGAAGATTATTCAGAGTTTATCATTCCCACACTTGTGACCAAGAAAGTGAATCTACCCACATCAAAAGCTTTAGTGAATAGATCAGCAAACTGATTATCAGTGTGGACTTTGACAACTTGAATAAGTTTCTTTTCATTACAATCTCTTATAAAGTGATACCTGATTTCAATGTGCTTTGTCTTTGAGTGCTTGACTGGATTATTTACAATGCTAATAGCACTGCTGTTGTCAATAAAGATTGGAGTGTGTAGAAAGGTTACCCCATAATCCAACATTTGATTCTGAATCCATAAGACTTGAGAACAGCAACTTGCAGCTGCTATGTACTCTGCCTCTGTTGTAGATGTGGATACTGTGGTTTGTTTCTTGCACTGCCATGAGACTAGTCTAGCACCCAAAAACTGACATCCTCCAGAAGTAGATTTTCTGTCCAAGTTTGCCCCACCTAGATCACTGTCTGAGTATGCTATTAGGTCAAAAGGTGAGTTATGAGGATACCAAAGTCCCAATCTGGGTTGCCCTTTGAGATATCTGAATATCCTCTTAACAGCTTGAAAGTGAGAATGCTTTGGCCTAACTTGAAATCTTGCACATACACAGACTGGAAACATAATATCTGGCCTTGATGCTGTGAGATACATGAGAGAGCCAATCATGGATCTATAAAGATGCACATCCATGTCCTCCCCCTCAAGATCTGCTGTGATCTGCTTGTGTGTTTCCATAGGTGTGCTGGCAGGTTTTGATTCTGAGAAACCAAACTTGGTTAGAATATCCTGCACATACTTGGATTGACATATGAAAATGCCATCTGACTTCTGTTGAACTTGGAGTCCAAGGAAGAAAGTAAGTTCCCCCATGGAACTCATTTTGAACCTTTGATGCATTAAATCCTCAAATTCCTTGCACATGTTGTTTCTTGTAGATCCAAAGATAATGTCATCAACATAGATTTGGACCAGCAAGATATCCTTCTTCTTTCTTTTGATAAAAAGAGTCTTATCTATGACTCCTCTTTCAAAGTCATTTTCCAAGAGATAGGATGACAGAGTGTCATACCATGCTCTTGGAGCTTGATGTAGTCCATAAAGTGCTTTCTTTAGTTTGTATACCCTGTCTGGATAGCTTGGGTTTTCAAACCCTGGTGGTTGGCAGACATATACTTCTTCTTCAATTGATCCATAGAGAAAAGCACTTTTTACATCCATTTGATAGACTTTGAAGTTCATGTAAGAAGCATAGGCTAGGAATAGTCTGATTGCTTCTATCCTAGCCACAGGTGCAAAGACTTCTTCATAATCTATACCCTCTTCTTGAGTATAGCCTTGAGCCACCAGCCTTGCTTTGTTCCTTATAACAATACCTCTTTCATCTCTCTTGTTTCTGAAGATCCATTTTGTGCCAATTGCTCTGTGACCTTTAGGAAGGTCTACTAAATCCCACACATCTTGTAGCTTGAACTGTAACAATTCTTCTTGCATTGCTTCTATCCAGCTAGATTCTTTCATAGCATCATGTGCCTTTTTAGGCTCAAGCTGGGATAGAAAACATGAGAGCACTGTATGCTGTTGATCTTGCATTTCCTGAAGCCTGCTTTGATGTCTAGTCATCATGGGAGAAGAGATATCTCCTATTACCAGCTGTGGAGGATGATTCTTTTGAACTCTGGTGTTATGACTAGGTTCTTCATTCAGTCCAGCCTCTAGATTAGAGTCATGCAACTCAACTGAAGTGGTTTCAGATGTCACTTCTGATTCTTGAGTCTCCTCATCCCTAGAGTCTTCTTCACTCTGACTTGGTTCAGTAAATGATTCCTTTTCACAGTCTTCATTTACTGTGGGTATGGGAAAAATCACAGAT
This sequence comes from Arctium minus, assembly GCA_954870635.1. Lineage (NCBI taxonomy): Eukaryota > Viridiplantae > Streptophyta > Magnoliopsida > Asterales > Asteraceae > Arctium > Arctium minus. Next base: position 102,783,338 of record OX941084.1, on the reverse strand, counting down.
TTAGATATACTTTCCTGAACTTGTGTGATCTCTGATTCTCCACCATCTGTTCCTGTATACTCATTACTGAAACCAAAAGAGTTAGTTAGTGAATCAATGTCAAATAGCCATTGAGGTCCAGACCCAACAGGATTTGGTGTGTTCTCATTGCATTTGACATTGTCACTTTCTTCAATTATTCTAGAAGAAGAGTTAAAAACTCTGTAGGCCTTACTCTGAGATGAATATCCAACAAGAAATCCATCATCTGCTTTGCTATCAAACTTACCTAAGTGAGATTTGGTATTTAGAATTGTACAAGGACACCCAAAAGGTTTGAAGAAACCAATAAAAGGTTTTCTTTGATTTAAAAGCTCATATGGGGTCTTGTTCTTTTGCTTGACCACTAGAACTCTGTTTTGGACATAACAAGCAGTATTAACTGCTTCAGCCCAGAATGTAATTGGCAATTTTGAATCAGCCAACAGAGATCTAGCAGCCTCTATTAGTGTCCTATTTCTCCTTTCAGCAACACCATTCTGTTGAGGAGTCCTAGGAGCACTATATTGTCTCTCAATACCTTTTTCTTCACAAAAAGTGTTTAAATCATGATTTTTAAATTCAGTTCCATTATCTGATCTAATGACTTTTACTCTTTGATTAGTTTGGTTTTCAATTCTTAGAATAAAGGATTTGATAAGACCACTTGATTCATCCTTAGTCCTTAGAAAATATACCCAAGTAAATCTGGAGTAATCATCAACAATAACCAAGCAGTAAGATTTCTTGCCTATACTCATAACATTTGTAGGACCAAACAGATCCATATGCAATAACTGGAGACAAGAAGAAACAGAATTTAACTCTTTGGTCTTATGAGAAGTTTTGTGTTGTTTGCCTTTCAGACAAGCAACACAATGATCATCACATGAAAAGACTTTTGAAGGTAAACCTCTTACAAGGTTATTTTTAACAAGATTGTTCATAGTCTTGAAATTCATGTGACACATCCTTCTGTGCCAAAGGGAGGATTCATCTATAGAAGCTTTTGAAACAAGACAATTTAAAGATGAATCACTATTAACATTGTCCAAATCAAGACAGTAAACATTGTCCTTCCTAGGAGTTCTGAGTAGTATCATGTTTTCATCAACTACCTTGAACCCTGGAGCAAGGATCATACACTCAGTATTAGTAAATAATATACTATGTTGTTTGTCACAAACCTGTGATACACTTAACAGGTTGTACTTTAATTGATCAACATAGTAGACATCCTCAAATGTCATTTTACCTTTGGTGACATTACCTTTTCCACTTATCTTACCACCAGTAAGATTGTCTCCAAATGCAACATGTCCTCCATTAATTTGCTTGAAATCCTGAAGGCATGACATGTTGCCAGTCATGTGCCTAGAGCAACCACTATCAACATGCCATATGCTCTTTCCCTTGAGCTGTTGGTTGCCCTGCACATTAAATAAATCAATTAGTATGATTAGGGACCCAAGCCAAAGTGATCTTGGGTCTTCCTTTCTCATCAAAGTATTTACATTCCTTTTTAATGAGGTTTTTAAACTCAGAGCACTCTTTATTAGAGTACTTTGTCAATATGATTGGCTTAGCAGAATTAACACTAGAAGCAGTACTAACTTTAGAAGTACTAACAGAGTTAGCAGTACTAACAGGTGTAGCAGTACTAACTGAATTAGCAGTACTAACCTTGGTAGCAGCATTAACATTGTTAGCAGTAGTATTACTTCTAGCAGCACTAACCTTGTCAGCAGCACTATTTGTGATAGCAGTACTAACAATTTTATTGCTTTTAGGAATCCACATATTGACACTTTCTTTAACAGAATACTTTTTCTTCATGTGGCTTTTAGTTTTAACAGTTTTCTTAGCCACATGATTCTTTTCAATTTTCTTATAACCAAAGGGTTTTTGCATGGATCTTTGGAAATTCATTCTTTGGTTTATGGGATTGAAATAACAGAATTTTGCAAGATGATTCAATTTGCCACAGATAAAACAAGGTTTTGGTCTATTGATTTTACTCAGATCAATCCCTTGTTTATGTGCCCACTGATTATTCCAATTTCTCTGATTTCCCCTCCTTTTATCATGTTTTTGGGGCTCAGATTTATTGCAAGTACACTGTTTGTCAGGACCTGGATTCACAACTGTGGTCTGTTTATAATGGACCTTACCAAACTTTTCCTCTGTCTTCTCTATGTTCTTGGATTTGATCCAAGCCCTTCCACAATCCTCATTGGTGATAATGTTGTTTTCTATAGAAATCTCACCACTCACCTTTTTCTCCTTACTCTTGTCAACCTCTTTCTCAGTCTTATCCTCAACAATTACCTCATCTAAGGGATCTATCTCAGTGGCTCCCTCAGGCAAGTCCTTCCTATCTTTGGTGTCTAACAGGTCTGAAGTAGGAGGAATGTAATTGTTGTTATATGGTGGAGGTGTGGCATTATAGCCTATTCCTCTTCTAAGTTTGTCATGGATTTGAGTTTGGAGTAAAGAGTCCATTGCTTTAGAAGCATTGGAAAATTTCTCAATATCCAGTTTGGCTTTCTCAAACTCCCTCTTTATCTTCTCATTCTCCTCTTCTTTCTGTTTTAGCTTAAATTCATACTGATCTTTCTCCCACTTCCAGTAGTTTGTGTCATAAGAGTGTTGAAGCTCATTGGCTTGAAAACCTTTGATCTGATCTTCAAATCTCTCTACAATCCTTACATAGTCTTTTATATCTTTTTCTAATCTCTTAAGGTCATCACTCATCTTCTGATTGTGATCCCTGTACCTTTTAACAGTTTCAATACAGGATTTAGAACAAAGATTAGATGTTACCTCTGTAGGAATTTCTGAGCTTGAAGACTCTGAACCTTTAGCCATGATGATGTGATGTTGAGTGTAGGTTTCTGAGAATACTAGCTCTGATACCACTTGTCAGGATCGAATTCTTAACAAGAATTAATACTCAGAAACTAATATCAAAGAAGTTGCGGAAAAACACTTTGATATTTGATTCAACAGTAATCAAACACAGTATATGATGATCAAACAGTAAACTTGTATTGAATGCTTAAAGTTACAAGATTACACACTCAACCTCAATATTGATGAACAGGCTCACCAATACGAATTCTACTTCTCTAGAATTAGGATCTATGCCTTGAGGTTGATTTCTCTCTTGAAAACAATTATCAAAAGTTAATCTCTATCTATTCTAAACATTCTATACATATACTAAAAAAATAATTACAAAGAATAAACAAATCTTCAGTATATCTTCCATGTATATCTTCTAAGTATATCTTCAGTATATCCAGCTGTAGTATTCATATCTCTTTAGCAGCACTAATAATGCTCAGCAGCATTAACTTCAAGTAGCAGCATTAACTACTAGCAGTATTAACTACTAGCAGTACTAACTAGCTAAGCAGTACTAACTTTGTTCAAGCAGTACTAACTTTAACTAGCAGTAGTAATTCTACTAGCAGTAGTAACACTTAGCAGTATTAACTTCAACTTGTTCTGGCAGTAGTAACTACACTTGTACTAGCAGTAGTAACTACACTTAGTAGAATCTTCAGTTCCCAACAATATTTATTATTTTTAAGTCTTCCGATGTAAACGGTTTTAATTTAGCCGTCAGTTTGGAGTATTTTAGAGAATTGTTTTAGATTACGTAACACTTTTCAAGGCGAAAATATGGGTGTTACAAGTTGGTATCAGAGTCGTAGTTCAAGGGAAATAGGTTATAATATATAGCCTAAGCTTGAACTGTTAGTTGTAAGAATGATGTTTCAGCTTTAGGTGTGAATCAATATTAGTATCATACATTGGTCGATATGAGCGTAACACATATTAGACGCAACATAATTCAATGTGAGTACAATATAACATTGTGGTGGCAATGCAATAAATTTAAGTGAAGTTATAATTGATCAAATTTATTCCTCTTAGAGTTGATTGGCGTTAAGAATGCACGTAGGGTGCTGAAAATTAAGCTTTTGCGGAGTATGACAGAACAACTAGTATGTGCTTAAGTCCAAAAGTTAGTCATGTAAGTGTTCAAATTTAGAAGCGTCAAGGAAAAATCTGAATTTAATAGCACCAGAAGTATTAGTTAGAACTTGAGTTGTTTCATATATTATCAGTTTGCAGTCAACAATTTCAATTTCAGTTAGCTTCTAATATGTGTTATATTTCTCATGTATGTTATTTATGATCAGTTGTATGCTATGTGTTTAGTTTGTTTTCAAATAACTCTTGCATGTTATGTTATATGACAGTTTTATGATCGGTTTTAAATGGTGGGCATTTGACTAGTAAGTCACGGACAAGTGGCACGACCCAGTCAAGTGGGTGATCGAACAGAACAGAAAGTTCAACCCAGGGCGTGTCAGAGACAAGTGGCACGACCCAGTCAAGTGGGTGATTTAACAGAATAGAAAGTTCAACCCAAGGAATGTCAGTGACAAAATGACCCATACCCGACGAGACAGTTTATGAGATCACTTTTCTTTCAATGTTGCATGTTTTAAGAAAACACATACTATTTGATACAGAGTTTACAAGTTGATATGTATGATGTGATATGATTTTTTATTCATGCAAACCATGAAATCACTGAGCTTTATAAGCTGACTATAGTATGCATCTCAGGGACAGGAGGTTTCAGGGTGAACAAGGAAAATGCGGCACGTATAGAGACTCGTCTAGTCCATGTAAGTTCAACATTTATGTTCAAACATATATGATAGATAAATTTGTAACGCAATCCGGTATGGGACGGGTTAGCATTAAAGTTACATATTTATTATTTTTAAGTCTTCCGATGTAAACGATTTTAATTTAGCCGTCAGTTTGGAGTATTTTAGAGAATTGTTTTAGATTACGTAACACTTTTCAAGGCGAAAATATGGGTGTTACAAGTTGGTATCAGAGCCATAGTTCAAGGGAAATAGGTTATGATCTATAGTCTAAGCTTGAACCGTTAGTTGTAAGAATGATGTTTCAGCTTTAGAATCACTGTTAGTATCATACATTGGTCGATATGAGCGTAACACATATTAGACGCAACATAATTCAACGTGAGTACAATATAGCATTGTTGTGGCAATGCAATAAATTTAAGTGAAGTTATAATTGATTAAATTTATTCCTCTTAGAGTTGATTGGCATTAAAAATACACGTAGGGTGCTGAAAAGTAAGCTTTTATGGAGTATGACAGAACAACTAGTATGGGCTTAGGTCCGAAAGTTAGTCATGTAAGTGTTTAGATTTAGAAGCGTCAAGGAAAAATCTGAATTTAATAGCACCAGAAGTGTTAGTTAGAACTTGAGTTGTTTCATATATTATCAGTTTGTAGTCAACAATTTCAGTTTCAGTTAGCTTCAGTAATGCATGTTAAATTGGGTGTGTATGTGTGTGTTAAGGGGTCACGTACTGGGTATCAGTAAACCAGGAACGACACTGTAAAGATGCATAAATGATACATGTACTGCGAGGGTGCCTCTATACATATGCTTATTCAGTTCAGTTAAGTAACTAACTCATATTGTGGTTGGTGTACATGGATGGTTCAGATATATAGACGACCCCCATACTACGCCAAGATTGTCAAGATCTCAAAAGTGTCTAGATATGTATGTTACTTAAATACAAATTGTTCAAAGTTTTTAGACACCAGATTTACTGTTTCAGATTAATTTAAATGTTACTGCTTTGAAGTAGCATTTGCCCATATAATTTTTATGTTTAAAATCATGGGCTTCCAGCGATGTCATCTAGGTTGAGAAATGCAACAGTGGCGTTATGGACCTAATGAACGTAGAGCGTGGACCATACTTAGAGAACATGTTATAGTCGTTCATAGCGATGAGGTAATTCATTTGAGAAATAAGCCTACACATATATAACAACAAAAGTGGGTCTCACAACCATTAAAGGAGATAAGTCGTAAGAAAAAAAAAATCTTATGAGATGTAGATGCAAAGTTTCAGTTTTTCTTGGTAATGTAGTTGACAAGAAAGACATCTAAGTAAAAAAAAAACTAAGAGCCCGAGTCAGATTTAAAGCAACCAAGATTAGTAACCAATATATAAGTTTATTTTGGGTGCTAGATTATCGTCAGAGATTCATTCAGGGTTCTCAAAATTGTATTTTATAATGTTAAAATTGGCACAGAAACACAGTAAGTTGGATTGAGGTCAGAAAGAACAAGTCTTTCAGTTATTGAAAGCAAAGATAAATCTATTATTAAATTTGATGGTTGATAATATCTCGAAGTTCAAATTAGACTTAATAATGATGTATCGAGGCAAGTTTTTCGCCTACACAACAAGTCCAGTTGTAAGAATATGAAAAGGCTAATCTAGCACATGTTAGAGAGTTAGCAATATGGTAATTGCACTCATGTTTCATAGAAATTATCAGCACGACTCATAATGTATTATGTACACATATCAAGATAGTTAAAAGCCAATGTTCAATTGGGAAATGATAAAGTTTGAGCTAGATACGTTCATCAACATTGTCGAAAAAAAAAGTTTGATGGTGAAATATTATTATCGAGACAGATAAGAAAGATAAAAGTTGATCATATGGTAAGTTGCAATGATAGACACTACATTGAGTGCGGATAATTAGACTTAAATAGATCAGTAAGAGACTCTTCGATATGAGAATGATAAGAAATAAAGAATGATTAACCACCTAAAGTTTCTACTAATAGATAGTAGATTATGGAACAAAATATGGGTTCCATCATGGAAGGTCTGTGAAATAAAATGTTAGAAGGATTATGTAAGTGATAATCCAAAGATCTCTAAATCTTAGAGAGAGAATCTAGAGAGAGAAACAGTTGAAAGCACAAAGTAGAAAATATGTATTGATGTAAGCGTGTATTGTTACAAAGACACAAGACCAAAGGGACTTAAATACCCTTGGTCAATACAACACAGTATACGACTCTAAACACAGTATAAGACCAAGCCTATAAATACAATGATTACTATAAAATCAGACTTAACAATCTCCCCCTTAGTAATCATTGGCGCTGTGGTCTTCAAAAACAATCTTCTAAATCATCACGGACCATCTAAACGACTTTGTGAAGAAACTTCTTGACTTAAAAAAAAATTTCTTCTCAGCATCTTTCAGGCTCAATTGCTTTTGTTGTCTTCACAAGACTGGACCTATTTGTAATTAGCTTGAAAGAACAATCGGTTCATCAACTTGTGCTCTAGACGATTCACCTCTTTCAAATAAACTTGAATGAACTGTGGTGATCGAAGCTGGAACAGCAAAAGACTAGTATGGCTAGAAAAATAGAATCTTGAGTGAATCTTGATCAACAGATAAACGTTTGAACTCTTTGTCTCTTTATCATCTTCTTAACTTCTCCCTCTCATGACCTTGATGATCTGGATCAACTTTGTCATGCAAATGTTGGAGACGAGACAGCTTAATAACTACAAAATCAAAATAAATGAGAAAAAGGAGGGGTTTGCGCGACAAGTTGGTGGCGCAAAGTAAAGTTTGCGCTAGACGAAGGTGGCGCAAAGTGAGGTTTGCGCTACCAACTGTTGGCACAAAGCTGACTTTAATTCAGAAAATTTTTACCTGATAAGCTCTTTGACTCCCCCTACACAAATGTATTAAATATAAAAATTGAAGTTAGCATTTGTATAGAAAATCAAATATTATCTTTTCAGAAATTTCTCCTTATTCACTCCCCCTTGAATAATGAACAAACCCATTTTTAAAAAAAAATATGGGAACACAAGAATTGAAACATCAATGTAGAAAGAAAAATATACTGAAAATGTATTTTGAAACAACTAAATATATAAAAATTTAAACATAAACAAATAGAATTCTACTTAGTAAAATATCACAATAAAATCCATCAGATGAAATCAAAAGTATGTATTTGGATACAGAAACAAGTTTTATTGCATATCAAGATAAGACATGTTCAGTTTCAAAAACTTTCATCAATCTATTCATTGTGCTCGCATGCGAACTTTGATTAGCTTCAAGAAAATGCAATTCTAAAAATATAATAGAGAACTTTGCAAATATTACACTAAGCCATCAAGAATTCAGACTTTCACAAATTTATAGGTTTATTAGAACTCAAACATATCACCAAGTATCATGAGATGTGTGCTCATTGGCATCTTTTAGCATTGTGCACTATGGCATCTTCACATGAGTGTGCTCTTTGGCATCTTTTAAGCTTGTGCACTTTTGGGCATCTTTTTAATCAACAAGTTTATTAAGTAAAGAACATGTCGTAAACGTAACTTTCTATCTGCCCTATTGTAAGATTTGGGTCAGCCGCTCCCAGACCTATTGGCCTTAGGGGACTAGGTGTCAAGCACCCCTTAGAACTTACTTTCCCAGATCAGAAAGGCTACATCGACACATCCTAAACCCATTAATACCAGTAGAACATGACTTTCGATCTAATTCTATAGAAGGATTTGGGTTCGATCACTCCCAGATCTATTGACCTTAGGGGACCAGATGACAAGCATCCCACAAAACTTATGTTGGGAACTGATGATTTGCTTCAGTATGATTACTGCTGCCAGTACAATATGGTTACTATTGCTGAGACAAGTTACTACTGCTGAGAAAAATTACTACTGCTTGTAGAAATTAATACTGCTAAGCATAGTTGATACTGCTGGTGAAGATTAATACTGCTCATAGTGTTAATACTGCTATGACTTAATACTACTTATATGATTAAGACACGCAGATCAAGGTTTGAAGATAATCATGGAAGGTTGAAGATAATTATGGAAGAATATACTGAAGATCTTTTATGTTTTGTAATTATCTTTTATTTTCAGTATATGTATAGAATTATTCAGAATAGTTTGATAGACGAGTATTCTGAGTTTTTTTTTAGAGAGAGAATTAACCTCAAGGTTTACAACCCTAGTTCTAGAGAAGTATAATTCGTCTTGGTGAGCCTGTTCATCAAGATTGAGATTTTGTGCAAAAGCTTGTAACTTTAATCATTCAATAAAGTTTACAAGTTGTGATTTCTACTTTACTGTTACATTGATATTTGAATATTAAAGTGTTTTTCCGCAACTTCTTTAATATTGTTTCTGAGTTTCATTATTCTTGTTAAGAATTTGATCCTGACAAGTGGTATCAGAGCTTAGTATTCTCAGAAATCTTCATTCATCATGGACAACACAGTTAAATCAAGCAGTACTCTTGTTTCAAAGGCTCCCATGCTCAAACCTAATGAGTTTGACATGTGGAAAATTAGGATCAAGCAGTACATCCTCCTTACAGACTTTTCTATGTGGGACATTGTTGAGAATGGTCCCTCTGCTGAAGGTAAAATTGGACAAGATGGAAGAAGACCACCTCCAAAAACTGATGCTGAGAAGAAAGTGAGACAATTGGAGATGAAAGCCTTAAGCACCCTGCTTTTGGCCATTCCTAATGAGTATCAACATCAGTTTCACCACTGCACTGATGCTCAGATTCTATGAAATGCTTTAGAGAAGAGATTTGCTGGCACCAATAGCACTAAGAGGAATCAAAGGGATATTCTCAAGCAGCAATATGAGAATTTTACATCTTCAAATAATGAGTCTATGACTCAAACTTTTGATAGATTCAATAAGTTAATTGGTGAGTTGGCTACTGTTGGAGTCCAGATGGAACAAGATGATGTTAACCAAAAGTTCCTCAGATCTCTTGGAGATGAATGGACCATGTACACTGTTTCATTCAGACAGAATGACAAATTAGAAGAAAAGGAACTGGATGATCTGTACAATGATCTGAGAGTGTTTGAATCTAAGGTGGAAGCAAAGAAGAAACCTACTGGATATGTTCATAATGCTGCACTCCTTTCAGCATCAAATGATTCTACTGCTAACCCAGAATCATTTAATACTGCTAATGGAGTAAATCAAGAAAAAGACAATGAATCTGTTTTTGAAGCCTTTGTTTCCAGCCATGGTAACCCCTCTTTAATCAATGATGACTTGGAACAGCTTCATCCTGATGATCTTGAAGAGATGGATATTAAATAGCAGATGGCCATGCTTTCAATGAGGGTGAAGAAGTTCATCAAGAGGACTGGGAGGAACAACTTCTCCCAAAGAAGAGAAGATGGAGCAGGCTTTGATAAGTCAAAGGTGGAGTGCTACAAGTGTCATATGAAGGGACACTTTTCCAGGGAATGCAGAAGTGGAGTGTCTCAAAACAATTACCAACAAGCTCAGACTGGAAGCTTCAACCAGAACAGAAACTCTGCTCAAGCTCTGGTTTCTCAACAAGGAATGGGGTTTGACTGGAGTGATCAAGCAGAAGAGGCCATTCAAAATCAAGCTCTCATGGCAGAGGTATCTGATCTTCCTACTGAGGTACTCTCTAATCTCTGTTCTCAAACTTGTATAGACATTGTTAAAAGGTACAGGGATCACAACCAAAGTATGAGTGATGACCTTAAGAGGTTAGAAAAGGATAGAAAAGACTATGTGAAAATTGTTGAGAGGTTTGAGGAACAAATCAAAGGTTTCCAAGCCAATGAACTTCAACAAACATATGATACAAATTACTGGAAGTGGGAGAAAAATGATCTAGAAATCCAACTGACAAAGTCAAGAGAGGAGAATGAAAAGTTGAGAGGAGAGCTAGCCAAGGTTAAGCTGGATGTGGAAAAGTTTTCATATGCTTCTAAAGCCATGGATTCAATTCTAAAGGTCCAAATCCATGATAAGCTTAAACCAGGAATTGGGTACAATACCACACCACCACTATACAACAACAACTACATCCATCCTAAATCGGACTTGCTAGAGACCAAGGATAGGAAGGACTTGCATGAGGGAGCCACTAAGATAGATCCTTTAGATGAAGTAGTTATTGAGGACAAGACTGAGAAAGAAGCTAGTAAGAGTAAGGATAATACTGTGAGTGGTGAGATTCCCTTAGAAAATAACATTCTTACCAATGAGGGTGGTGGAAGGGATTGGGTCAAATCTGATGACGTAGAGAAGACTGAGGGAAAGTCTAAAAAGGTCCATTACAAGCAGACTACAGTTGTGAATCCTGTTCTTTGCAAACAGTGTGCAGGTAATAAGTCTGAGCCCCTAAAACATGATAAAAGGAGGGGCAATCAAAGAAATTGAAATAATCAGTGGGCTCAGAAACAAGGAGTTGATCTAAGTAGAATCATCAGACCAAAACCTTGTTTCATATGTGGAAAAATGAACCATCTTGCCAAGCACTGTTATTTTAATCCTATTAACCAAAGGATAAATTTTCAAAGATCTGTGCAAAAACCCTTTGGTTATAGGAAGGATGAAAGGAACCATGTGGCTAAGAAACCTGTTAAATCTAAAAGCCACATGAAGAAAAAGATTGTAAAAGAGAGTGTCAAGATGTGGGTTCCCAAAAGCACTAAAACTGTTAGTACTGCTACCACAAATAGTGTTGCTGACAAAGATAGTGCTGCCATAAGCAATACTGCTGCTATCAATGTTAGTGCTGCTGAGAGTATTAGTACTTCTAAAACTAACATTGTTAGTACTTCTATGAGATGTTAATACTGCTAACTCTGTTAGTGCTTCTAACAAGGTTAGTACTGCTAAACCTGTTAGTGCTGCTAACTCTGTGAGTACTTCTAAAATTAGTACTGCTTCTAGTGTTTGTGCTTCTAGACCAATCATCTTGACAAAGTACTCCAGTAAAGAGTATTCTAAATTTAAAAATCTCATCAAAAAGGAGTGTAAGTACTTTGATGAGAAAGGGAGGCCCAAGACCACTTTGGATTAGGTTCCCAATCAATACTAATTGATTTATCTTATGTGCAGGGCAACCAGCAGCTCAAGGGAAAGAGCATTTGGCATGTTGATAGTGGTTGCTCTAGGCACATGACAGGGAAAATGGCTTGCCTCAAGAATTTCAAGAAAATTGATGGAGGGCATATTTCCTTTGGTAATACTCCAGATGGAGGTAAAATTAGGGGTAAGGGAGATGTAACAAAAGGTAAGATGACCTTTGAAGATGTTTACTATGTTGAGCAGTTAAGGTACAACCTGTTAAGTGTATCACAGGTTTGTAACAAAAAGCATAGTATATTATTCACTGATTCAGAATGCATTATCCTTGCTCCTGGATTCAAGGTAGTTGATGAAAAGATGATACTACTAAGAACTCCTAGAAAGGATAATGTCTATTGTTTGGATATGGAAACGGTTTCAAATGATTCATCCTTAAACTGTCTTGTTTCAAAAGCCTCTTTGGATGAATCATCACTTTGGCACAGAAGGATGTGTCACATGAACTTTAAAACAATGAATAAACTTGTTAAAAACAACCTTGTAAGAGGTTTGCCTTCAAAAGTCTTTTCATATGATGATCATTGTGTTGCTTGTCTCAAAGGCAAACAACACAAAACTTCTCATAAGTCCAAAGAGTTGAACACAATTTCTTCTTCTCTTCAGTTGTTGCATATGGATCTGTTTGGTCCTACAAATGTCATGAGTATAGGTAAGAAATCATACTGCTTAGTTATTGTTGATGATTACTCTAGATTTACTTGGGTGTATTTTCTAAGGACTGAGGATGAGACAAGTGGACTGATCAAATCCTTTATTCTAAGAATTGAAAACCAAACAAATCAAAAGGTAAAAGTCATTAGGTCAGATAATGGTACTGAATTTAAAAATCTTGACCTAAACACCTTTTGTGAGGAAAAAGGAATTGAGAGGCAAAACAGTGCTCCTAGGACTCCACAACAAAATGGTGTTGCTGAAAGAAGGAATAAGACACTGATTGAGGCTGCTAGATCTCTGTTAGCTGATTCAAAACTTCCAATTACTTTCTGGGCTGAAGCAGTTAATACTGCTTTCTATGTCCAAAACAGAGTTCTAGTAGTCAAGCCTAAGAACAAGACACCATATGAGCTTTTAAATAAAAGAAAACCATTTATTGGTTTTTTTAAACCTTTTGGGTGTCCTTATACCATTCTCAATACCAAAACTCACTTAGGAAAGTTTGATAGCAAAGAAGATGATGGTTTTCTTGTTGGTTACTCATCTCAGAGTAAGGCCTACAGAGTGTTTAATTCTTCTTCTAGAATAATTGAGGAAAGTGACAATGTCAAATGCAATGAGAACTCACCAAACCCTATTGGTTCAGGTCCTCAGTGGTTATTTGACATTGATTCACTAACTAACTCTTTGAGTTTCAGTAGTGATGATCATGTAGGATCAGGAAGTAGAGGATCAGGGGATGAACAAGTACAAGATATTATTCCTCAGTCTGTGATATTTCCCATACCTACAAGGAACCCTGTTGAAATATGTGAAAGGGAGACTGTTACTGAACCAATTCAGAGTGAAGAAGAAAGAAGAGATGAGGAGAATCCAGAGCATGAAGATCCAGAAGTAGCTGATGAGATCCCCTCAGCTGACTTAAATGACTCCAATTTAGATGTGGGAATTAATGAAGAGCCTAATCATCAGACAAGAACTCAGAATAATCATCCTCCTGAGTTGGTAACAGGAGACATCTCTTCTCCTATGATGACTAGGAATCAAAGCAGACTTCAAGATTTGCAGGATCAGCAGCATACAGTACTCTCTTGCTTTCTATCTCAGATTGAGCCTAAGAAGGCTTATGATGCAATGAAAAATTCAAGTTGGATAGAAGCCATGCAAGAAGAGTTGCTACAGTTTAAGTTGCAAGATGTTTGGGACTTGGTGGACCTTCCAAAAGATCATAGAGCAATTGGCACCAAGTGGATTTTCAGAAATAAAAAGGATGAGAGAGGAATAGTAATCAGGAACAAAGCAAGGCTAGTGGCACAAGGGTACACTCAGGAAGAAGGCATAGACTATGAGGAAGTCTTTGCTCCTGTTGCACGGGTAGAGGCAATTAGGCTGTTTCTAGCCTATGCCTCATATATGAAGTTCAAGGTATGTCAGATGGATGTGAAGAGTGTCTTTCTATATGGAACAATTGATGAAGAAGTATACGTCTGTCAACCCCTTGGATTTGAAAATCCATCATATCCTGACAGAGTATACAAACTTAAGAAATCACTCTATGGTCTACATCAAGCCCCAAGAGCATGGTATGATACTCTGTCTACCTATCTCTTGGAAAATGGGTTTGAAAGGGGAATCATTGACAAGACCCTTTTCATTAAAAGAAGGAAGAAGGACACCCTACTTGTTCAGATCTATGTGGATGACATCATATTTGGATCCACAAAAAATCAGATGTGTAGAGACTTTGAAGAGTTGATGCACAAGAGCTTCAAAATGAGTTCAATGGGTGAACTCACTTTCTTCCTTGGGGTTCAAGTGAAACAACAGAAAGATGGGATTTTCATAAGTCAATCAAAGTATGTGAAAGACATCCTAGATAAGTATGGTTTATCAGACTCAAAGCCAGCAAGCACACCAATGGAAACACACAAACAGATCACTGCTGATCTTGAGGGGGAGGATGTTGATGTCCATCTTTATAGATCAATGATTGGATCTCTCATGTATCTCACAGCCTCAAGACCAGATATCATGTTTCCAGTGTGTGTGTGTGCCAGATTCCAAGTCAAGCCAAAGCAGTCACATCTTCAAGCAGTTAAGAGGATTATCAGATACTTAAGAGGGCAACCTAGATTAGGTCTTTGGTATCCTTATGAATCTACTTTTGACTTGATTGCATATTCAGACAGTGACTTGGGTGGTGCTAATATGGACAGAAAGTCTACTTCAGGAGGATGTCAGCTTTTGGGTGCAAGACTAGTTTCTTGGCAGTGTAAGAAGCAAACCACAGTGTCCTTATCTACAACAGAAGCTGAGTACATTGTTGCTGCAAGTTGCTGCTCTCAGGTTCTATGGATTCAGAATCAAATGCTAGACTATGGGGTAACCTTTCTTCACACTCCAATCCTCATTGACAATAGTAGTGCTATTAGCATTGTTAACAATCCAGTCAAGCACTCCAAAACAAAGCACATTGAAATCAGGTATCACTTTATTAGAGACTGCAATGAAAAGAAGCTAATTCAAGTTGCTAAAGTTCATACTGATAACCAGTTTGCTGATCTATTCACTAAAGCTTTTGATGTGGGTAGATTCACTTTTTGGTCACAAGTGTGGGCATGATCAACTCTGAATGAGCTCATGTTTAAAAAGTGTTTGTATACCTGTTATTTGTTTATTTTTTTTGGTGCTACTAATCATCTTTCTCAGGAAGTTTTATTGTCGTGCTCAGACTAACAGAAGCTTCAACAGTGTAAGTATCGTTAATGCTGCCAGTGCAGTTTTAATGCTGCCAGTGCAAAGTTAATACTGCTAAGTTAGTTAATACTACTAGTCAGTTAGTACTGCTAGTCAGTTAGTACTGCTAGTCAGTTAGTACTGCTAGTTAGTTAGTACTGCTTTAACTGAAATTAGGGTTAATACTGCTTATTTCCTGAATTTTATAAATACCCTCTTTGCCCGCCTAAAAGCTCACAACGACACTTTGAATACTGTTTGTTTTCTCTCTAACTCTTTTCTCTCAAGCAACCAGTGTGTTTCAGTGAAGAATCCTCAAGCCAGATGGCATCCATGGCCTTTATTGATGAACACAATGAGATCGCAATGCTTCAAAAGCCTAAGCAGGTTGCTGGATTCCATCAAATAGTTGATTTTCTCAGGTCCAGTCATATAGCTCATGCTCTTACAGTGTCACCAACAATTTACATCGAGCACCAGAAGCAATTTTGGGCCAATGCCACTGCGGTTACTGAAAACGGTGTGCAGTTCA
This sequence comes from Arctium minus, assembly GCA_954870635.1. NCBI lineage: Eukaryota > Viridiplantae > Streptophyta > Magnoliopsida > Asterales > Asteraceae > Arctium > Arctium minus. Next base: position 102,767,527 of record OX941084.1, on the reverse strand, counting down.
TCAAGACAAGGGTGTGTGACAAACCCTTGATAGTCTCTGAAGAGGTCATTCGCATCAGTCTACGACTAGACGATGCCTCAGGTATTACCTCTATCTCTCATGAGGATTTGTTTTCCAATCTCACAAGAATGGGATATGAAGGCCAACCGGGTGTTCTCAAATTTTACAAAGCTAACTTTTCTCCCCAATGGCGTTTCTTTGTTCATACCCTTATGCACTGTATTTCTCGAAAAACTACTGGATGGAGTCAGTTCAGTAGTACCATTGCTTATGCTTTGGTCTGCTTGTCCACTGCTAGAAAGTATAATTTCTCACAAATGATTTTCAATGACCTTGTGTCAAACTTGGATAATAAAAAGAGTTTCTACATGTATCCAAGATTTGTCCAGGAAGTTATCACCTCTGAATTGACGGATATGCCTCAGTCTAATGAGGTATATGTACCTAAAATCCTTAAGGGCAAGGTCTTTTCAAATATGAAAAGATTTGCCAAGGACTCGGAAGGAGTTGACACCCCATTGTTCTCTACAATGATGGTGGTGTCCCACAACCAAGAAGGTATGGCATCAGGGTCAAGGCCCTCACTAGACCATCCCACTGATAGCCAAACCCAACCTTCAACCACTATATCACTCCCTCAGTGCCTTGTTCTTAAGCCAACCCCAGTTATATCCAAAACTTATACTAAGAGAAAGGTACACAAGGTTCCTTCCCTTGTTGTACCTCCTACAAACCCAGAACCTCAAAGCCCTCTAATGGAGCATTCTCCATTAGAGAATATCCATAGGGAAACCACTGGGGTGACTCCTAACCCCAAGGAGGTTCTCACTAAGGAGATGCATGAGCATGTGGGTGAGAAGGCTGCCACTACTCCTGCTAACACAGAGGAGGCCAGTGGTAACATCACTAAGACCTTCCCCATGGCAACTTGAGGTGAGCAATCATCCAAAGGTCCCAGGTGCCAAGAAACCAAGGGGGTGAAGGGTGCTTCTACTAGGCAGAAGACCTCTACTACTAAAAGATCCAATGATCCCTCAAAAGGGGGTAACACTCCTGGCGAAGGTGAGGACAGATATAACTACAATGAATTGATGGAAACTATGGGAAACATTAATCTAGATGTCATCAAGCAAGGCTCGGATATAGAGGAGATGAAATTGATAATTCTGTCTCAACAAGTGCAGATTACCAAATTGAAGAAGATGGTGATGAAATTGGTACAAAAAAAGAAAAGAAAGCAGTATGTCTTGAAGAAGAGGGGATATGCTTTCAACAAGGGGGAGAAACAAGATGAAGGGGACAAACACAGCCCCATTGGCATGGAAACTCAGTTTGAGGGGGAGCTGAATACTGAAAAAGAAGTAGAAACAGAGAAAACTACAGCAGAAACATCTTTGTCCAGAGAGGAAATAGAGATTGCAGAAACCTTGGTCAAAGCTAAGAATGACACTCCCAAAGCCACTCAAAAGGCTAAGGGAGTAATAATCAAAGGAGGTTTAGAAAAGAAAGAAAAAGAGGTCAGCATGGAGGATGCAAAGAAGAAGGGAAAGGAGAAGATGGTTGAATCTGAGCAACCTTTAAAGAAAAAGAATCAGATAGAGTTAGATGAAGAAGTGGCCAAACAGTTTCAAGCAGAGTTGGAAAAGGAAGAAGAAATTCAATCTGCTAAAGACAGAGAACTTGCACTAGATATGGCTAAAAGGTTGAATGAAGAATATCAAAAGAGTTTGAAGACTGCAGCTGCTGCCAAGATAGTTAAAAAGAAGGCTTCAATACAAAGGCTGGCAATAAAGCAAAGACAAAGACAATCCTCAAAGACCTTCTTGGCTAATCAAGAAAGGAGGAAAATGATAAGCTTCCTAAAAGGAGCTCTTGGAGTTCCTGAAGGAATGTTTACTAATATGGCCTATGGTAGGATAGATGAGTTGTATTCAAAGTAGATGGCAAAACTGAAAGAGGACTTCACTCAAAGGGTTGAGTTTGAAAGACAAATGAAAGAGAGACATGATCTCAATATCCAACAACCCTTCCCTGAGAGTGAGGAAACCACTCCTTCAAAAGAAAAGGCTGAAGAAAAGAAGGAAGAACATGTTGATATGGAAGTCAAATCTGCCAAGAGAGTGAAAACAATAGCTTCCAAGAAACTGTTTAAGAAGCCAAGAATTGCAGAAGCTGAGAAAGATACAGAACCATCTGTTACAAGTCAAGCTGAAGAATCAAGTCAAAGTGCACAACAACCAAGTCAATCTAATGTGCATTTTGAACTTTACATGACTGTAACAGATAGTGATCTAGTACAGGCAGATCCCATTTCAGTCCAAGCACCTGAAATCATCCACTGGGATATTCTTGAAGATCAAGGCAAAGAATATTTCAGAATCAAAAGAATGGGTGATCATTTTGAAGTGTACTCTACTTGGGGGAAGATAGTCAGATGTTGTTCCAGGTCAGACTTGGAAGAAATGTTTAAAGTAGGAATAAATTTGTATGGGGATGTGCTGAAGACTTCAGGGATGAACATCAAGAAACTAGCAATGGAGTATTTATGCATGATGTTTAGTCCAGATCTTGTAAAGCATGTCATCAAAGGTGTATTCAAGACTGTGGACAACTGGATGCTTATAGAAAGATGTGGGTGTATATCTTGACCATAGATAAAAGCTTTCATGAATATTATCTGGTGGATAAGATATATGATCACAACCTAGCTAAGCTTCATGGGATGCTGAAAGCCAAATTAATTTGTCCGCAAGGCTCAGAAATGGCAAGAATTGTAGTTAGCAGGATCATCAATCAAAGTCTGGGACTGGATCCAAATTTGGGCAACTGAGCTGAAGTGTTGAAAGCATCATGAAGACCATATCTTAAGAACTTGACTTCTCTTCTCTAAAAGTCAAGTTAGGGGGAGATTGTTGGAAACTGAAGATTTGTTTCAGTATGATTACTACTGCCAGTACAATATGGTTACTACTGCTGAGACAAGTTACTACTGCTGAGCAAAATTACTACTGCTTGTAGAAATTAATACTGCTAAGCATAGTTGATACTGCTGGTGAAGATTAATACTGCTCAGAGTATTAATACTGCTATGACTTAATACTGCTTATGTGATTAAGACACACATATCAAGGTTTGAAGATAATCATGGAAGGTTGAAGATAATTATGGAAGAATATACTGAAGATCTTTTATGTTTTGTAATTATCTTTTATTTTCAGTATACATTTAGAATTATTCAGAATAGTTTGATAGACGAGTATTCTGAGTTTTTGTTTAGAGAGAGAAATAACCTCAAGGTTTACAACCCTAGTTCTAGAGAAGTAGAATTCGTCTTGGTGAGCCTGTTCATCAAGATTGAGGTTTTGTGCAAAAGCTTGTAACTTTAATCATTCAATAAAGTTTACAAATTGTGATTTCTACTTTACTGTTACATTGATATTTGAATATTAAAGTGTTTTTCCGCAACTTCTTTAATATTGTTTCTGAGTTTCATTATTCTTGTTAAGAATCAGATCCTGACAACTTACTTTCCCAAAGCAGAAAGGTCACAGGTACAAACTTTTAAACTTAGAGATTTCTGATTTATAAGAATTTAATAATCATCTCAAACACAAGGTTTTACATCTAAGTGCTTAGCCCATATTTTCATTACGATCCAAAATTTCGACTTTTTAGGTTTTCTAAGCATTGTAAACTATAAATATTCCGAATCACACAACTTTAAAACTGAATACAAAAGTTTCAAACATGTTGCTGACTTTTCGACTTTTGTAAGACTTGAAAGTTGAACATATAAAACTGTAATATAAACAAAGCAACTTGAAAATTTATCCTAGACACACATTTTATTCAAAAGAAAGAAAATTGTAAAACTTTTATTTTATAGAATAAAATTGGGGAAGGTTTAAACTTTTAAAAACAACATGCCGAGATTTGAAAATAGAAACATTTGATCGACAAGTTTATATTCAGTTGAACCAAAGTATAATTCAATAATATTATCTTTCACATAATGTAAAATGAAATTTGTGTCTCTTTTGAAAAAATTTGGATTGAACAATATCAGGGTTTGAATAAAATTGCTCAGATTCTTTAAAATCTTTTGAGAAAACTGAAACAACATCATTATCAGAGATAAATGCAGCGGAATAAAGTAGATGTACTCACAGTTTCTCATTAGTCATAAGCTAACAAGCATTGTAGAACGAGTCCTAGACTGACATGTCTAGAAGTCGAAGACTTTGAAGCACGGGTTCTAAGCTAAAGTACTTAGAAGCCAATTTTCTCTTATTCCCCCTTGACTTGAGATGCCTGCAACTTAAAATCAATCTGATATTTTGGTACCCACTTGAAATTGAGCCCATGAAAGTTAGTTGCATTTCTTATGGGGAAATATTTATAAGATTTGACAGTTAAAACACGAGAAAGATCATCAGAATAATAAGCACAATCATCAGAAAAAGACAAAGCATTATCATCTGAACTATAATCCGAGGAAGAACTTGAGACATGTTTTGAAATTCGAATCATTTGCTTTATAGAGTATTTTGAAATTTTATTACAAGTAACAAATGAATCACTTTTATAAATTTTGTCTACACATCTATCCTCATCAGTCTTAAAATCAGTAGATGTCCGCTTGATTCTCCAAATCTGCCTTGATGAAGCGCTCAAAGTCCTATCTGTAAAATTTGAATAAGAAGAATTAAAATTATCAGAAATGACTTTATCTTGTTTCTTTGACTTCTTTGACCTTCTTCTTTTACGCTTTGGTTTATAATACTGATTATTTAGCGTAAAAGATTCATCAAAAAATTCCGAATTAATATTTAAATCAGAAGAAATATTTTTGCCTGTGTAACCAATCTGATCAGACACTAAATCTGAACTTACATCGGAGTCAGAATTATTTTGAGAAAAGATATCAGATTTAGAAACTTCCATTTTGTTTACTTGACAATCAGAAGAAAGGCTAGAAATAGAATCTTGTTTTTGAGAAAATAATTTTTTCTTCAAGACTAGAAGTCATGAAAGAAAGAATAATATCAGATTCAATTTCTTTTAAAATATTTTGATCTTCCATCTTATCTTCAAGATCAATGATTTTTCTTTCTAAAATTAAAGGAGGAATATATTTCTTAGAATCATAAATGATTGGAGAAATATTTTCCTCATCAGATTTATTGGCAAAAATATCAACAAAATCATCAGATACTGAAGACTTGACAGGAGATATTTCATTAAAACCTTTTCTGCCTTTCCTTGATTTATCAGGAAAATATTTTGCATTTTCATACATATAAACAAAAGGAATTTCCTTTTTCTTGTTATTCGTCCTTTTCTCATTTTCGATTTCTAACACTTGCTTCTCATTCATCCAATCAATTTTAAATTGAGGAGCATATTGAGCAAGTGTTAGATAATCGTATTTGTATAAAGTAGGGGATTTTTCAATCGCATTGTTTAAACAATGTGGATTTTCAAAACCAAGTTCCCATTTTTCTTTTAAAGCTTCATCACTCCTTGGTTTATTCATAAAGATTGTTTGCTTAGATTGGTTTCTTCGATATAACTTTTCTTCTAATTTATTAATTTTATCCGAAAATTTGTCTTTTAACTCGGTCATTTCTGTCAAAGATTCAAGATAAGACTTATTTGATTTTTCCAAATCATCTAATTTCTTTTGAAAGATGTCTTTTGTATTTTTCAAAATAGATTTTTCATCTATCAAAGAAATTTTCAATTTGTCAATCAAATATGACTTTTCTGAATTTAAGCTTCATGTTGACCTCTGTGGTCCTATATCTGTGCAAAGTCTTGGTGGCAAGAAGTACATCCTTGTACTCATAGATGAATTCTCTAGATATACTTGGGTTGAATTCGTTCGAAAGAAATCAGATGTTCCTGAAGTACTAATCAATCTTATCAAGAGAATACAAGTTCTTTATGACTGCAGGGTACAAAGAATCCGAAGTGACAATGGGACAGAGTTTAAGATTCAACCATTGAAGCCTATCTTTCGACAGAAGGCATATCACAGAACTTCTCTGCTGCAAGGACTCCACAACAAAATGGTGTTGTTGAATGAAAGAACAGAACACTAGTGGAAGCCGCAAGAACTATGCTCACTGCTTCAGGGCTCTCTATTTCTTTCTGGACAGAAGCCATTTCAACTGCATGCTTCACCCAAAATCGATCCTTGATCGTGAAGAGACATGCAAAGACACCATATCACTTACTACACCAGAGGAAGCCGAACATTAAGTACTTCCATGTCTTTGGCTGCAGGTGCTTTGTACTGAACGACAGAGACCAGATAGGGAAATTCAGTCCCAAAGTCGATGAAGCCAAATTTGTTGGCTATTCATCAAATTCCAAGGCATAAAGAATCTATGTACTCAAATCCAAGCATATACTCGAAAGTATTAATGTTTCATTTGATGATTCTTTTCAGGTGACTTCTGAGAAAATCAGCTCAGGACTCAAACTTCAAGATGAAGATTTTGGTGGATCATCCAGAACAAATGATCTTCATCATCCGTTTGAAGAGATGTTCAATGATGATGAACCCTCTGAAGGTGACCGCAGAGCCTCTGAAGTCGAACCCTCTGAGGACCAAACAGGTACTTCCCTAACTGGTCCTAGTAATGCTTCACACTCTTCCAGTAATGCTGCAGGTGCAACCATCGAGGGGGAGCACTCATAGGAAAATACGAATCAAGGCCCCAAGCTCAATCAAGATCATGGTCATCTTCAAAATCTCTTTGAAGGGTCAACACCAGATCAAGGCTCCACAGAGCTCTCTACCTCAACTCATAATGAACAACCAAGCCCTGTGGCAAGTACAAATGATCAATTTCTCTCAACAGAAAATGATCTACATCAGGACGAACGTGCTCCTGAACTAACCACAGAAGTTTCCAATGATCACCTGCCCCGCATGACAAAATGGACCAAGAGTCACCCACAGAGCCAAATCATTGGTGACGCTTCTGACAAGGTCCAAACTCGATCGAGTACTGCAAATTTTTGTTACTATACAAATTTTGTGAGTATCATCGAACCCAAAAAGATATCTGAAGCTCTTGAAGACCCAAACTGGGTAGAAGCTATGCAAGATGAGCTTCTGCAGTTTGAAAGAAACGAATTATGGACCCTAGTGCCTCTGCCGAAAGGCAAAACCGCAATAGGGACCAAATGGGTCTCCAGGAACAAAAAGGATGAAGACGGTGTGGTGATCAGAAACAAAGCAAGACTGGTGGCCAAGGGATACTGTCAAGAAGAAGGCATTGACTATGAAGAAACCTTTGCCCCTGTGGCACGAATCGAAGCAATAAGAATCTTTCTTGCCTTCGCAGCCCACAGAGGTTTCAAAGTATATCAAATGGATGTCAAGTTAGCCTTTCTGAATGGGCAGATTCAAGAAGAAGTGTATGTCCAACAACCACAAGGTTTTGAGAACTCTAAGTACCCAAATCACGTCTATTTTCTGGACAAGGCTCTGTATGGACTGAAACAAGCCCCCAGAGCATGGTACGACATACTTTCAAACTTCTTCCTTGCAAATGGTTTCGAAAGAGGTACTACTGATACGACTTTATTCTATAAGAAGAGAAAAGGTGAGATTCTGCTTGTACAAATTTATGTTGATGACATTATTTTTGGGTCTACAAATGATTTATATTGCAAGAAGTTTGAGTCATTGATGAAAAGTGAGTTTGAGATGAGCAGGATGGGAGAACTTACATTCTTCTTAGGATTGCAAGTCAAACAAACCACAGAGGGTATTTTCATAAACCAATCAAAATATGTCTCTGACATACTTGAAAAATACAATCTCTCTGACTCTTCACCAATGAAAACTCCTATGGTCACTGGATCCAAGCTCCATGTAGATCCAGAGGGCAAATCTGTGGAGTGTAAACTCTACAGAGGGATGATAGGATCTCTGTTGTACTTAACCGCGAGTAGACCTGATATAATGTTTGCCACATGTCTATGTGCAAGATTTCAAGCTAACCCTAAAGAATCTCATCTTTATGCTGTCAAGAGGATCTTCAGATACCTAAAAGGGACCAAGAATCTTGGCCTCTGGTATCCGGAGAACTCTGGCTTTGATCTCATGGCTTATACAGATTCAGATTACAGAGGATGCAAGCTCGACAGGAAGAGTACCTCTGGGAGTTGCCAATTCCTAGGAGGGAAACTAGTAAGTTGGACTTCCAAGAAACAGAACTGTATCTCGACCTCTACGGCAGAAGCAGAATATGTTGTTGTTGCAAGTTGTTGTTCCCAAGTTCTGTGGATGAGGACCCAACTTAGAGACTATGGATTTGATATCGAAAAAATCCCCATCCTCTGTGACTCCAAAAGTGCCATTGCGATCTCTGCCAATCCTGTGCAGCACTCTAAGACCAAACATATCGATATCAGGTATCACTTTCTGAAACATCATGTGGAGCATGGAACAATAGAGATGTACTTTGTGCCCACAGACTACCAGCTTGCCGACCTTTTCACGAAGGCATTGGATGAGAAAAGATTCACTTTTCTAGTTGGCAAGATTGGTATGCTTAACATGAGTTGACCACAGAGCCTCTGTACCCTTGCACAGAGCCTCTGTTGTACATATTTACCTCTGTTGTACATATTTACTTTTATGCCTCTGCAAATTAGTTTCTTAAGTTTATTTTCCTGTACTAGTCTTATCTTTATATGATCCAAGCATAGTTGAAGGGGGAGCAGGCCGAACCATCAAAGACCAATCTTGACTATTCAAGGGGGAGCAAGACAGTTCTACGCAACAAACTACAGAGTGAGGTTAGTCCATCTGAACCAAGGGTCAAAACTCTTTCTCGAGCACTATACCCTCAGAAAGATCCCACTTTGTACCAAATTTTCTGTCAAAACTTTGAAATGACCAAATCTTTGAAAATCTTTCCTAAAAAGGAAATTTTTGGTCTCAGAACCTCTAAGGTCGACCACAGAGCCTCTGCGATCTATCACAGAGTCTCTGCACCTTTAAACAAAGGATGTCTGACCAAATGCACTTTAAAAGGAACTCGATCATTTCATCGCACATTTCTCCCTCTTAAAAAGCTCTTCTGATAACAACCTTATCTGTGACCTCAGAAGCCTCTTACCCACAGAGCTTCTGTCATTCCCATCACTTGAGAAATTAAGGTCACTTCCTGCGGGTTATTTCTTAAACATCACAGTCATGTGAGAATAGTGAATGCCAAGCGCGTGAGAATAGGGTGGCGCACGTCCTAGATCGTGCACCGCCATTATCTGACATGGCAACATTTGATTGGCCTAAATCTGTACCTTCGTTTCACAGAAATGGCTACTTATCCGTTTCCACTCATCACGGATTTGAAAATTTTATGTTTTACCGCTTAATTTTTTTTACCTCCCTCTTATAAAATCCCTTTTGCCTCTCTTCATTTCTTTTTACCTACATCCTTTTCCCTCAAGAGTTTCCTGTGAAAAAAAACAAAAAAAAAACTTTTCTTCTTCTCCTCTATTCTATCAATGGCTTCTCCCTCAACTTCCTCCAAGAACTCTAATGGATCCAAGAAATCCAACAACTCTCATCACTCGATGGCTCAAAAGGCTGATTCAGACTCCGTTGGCCAACAACATGTGCTTACAAGCAGAATGTTGTCCTTCACCAGGCATGACTATCACTTGACCCAAATGAACAATAAACCGAACAACCATTTTGTCACCCTCAATCCCTCTGGTTTCCCCACTGAAGCTGCACCATTGATTTAACTCCTCAAGAATCACTTCCTGGTTAACGCCCTAACGATGAAGCGAAATGACATCCCTGAATCTTACATCCAACAGTTTTGGCTAAGTGATCGCCATGCCAAGATGGATAAATATGGACACTACATCATTGGCTATGCAACCCATCCATCAACTGAAAAGATTCTGGACTTAGGAATCAATCGTAGGAAACTCTCCGATGTCTTTGGACTTCCCACCATCAACCTCTGCCCCAGACCCCTCTGCGTTTGCAATGAAAGCCGACTTGGAAGCCATGGGAAATCAGTTTCTGCAAAACCAAAACCTCCTTCGATCCAACTTCAACGACCAAGGAAAGAAGGTGACAGCAGACTTGAAGCGATCCATAGCCACATTTTGTTTCAAGTCAGACATCGAAATCAACGCTCTGTCATTGGCTGCAGAGACCACAATCAAGAAGATCACAAAACATGTCGATAACAACCTCTGTAAGCCAAAGAAGAGGAAGGAACCTGTCACCTGCCAAACCCAAGCAGGACAGAAGAGGGCACGACATGAGGACCAAGATCCTGATGCCTCCGGTCGTGGTCCTCATGAGGGGGAGAATCTGCAATCCACAAAAGAAGCACCAATATCAGTGGCTCCCCTAAACCAAGTCCCTATGAGCTCAAAACCTGAACCACAGAGAACAACTAAACAAAAGGTCTCTGCAGTCCCCTTTCCCACCATAATCCAAATCACAGAATCCCCACCAACTACCAAAGATAAAGGCAAGGCAATAGCTACAGAACCTCTGAAGAAGGTCAAGTCTCCTCCTCCCACCTCTGAGAAACTACTAAAGAGCTCTTTTGATGCTTTCAAAAGAGTGAAACCTGAAGAGGAAGACTGGGCCTTTGATCTGCAACCTCTGTTGGAACTCCCCATCCTACAACCACTTGACAAACCATCAAAGGATAGAGTTGTAGAGGTTATCCAAGGGTTTGAGAGCCTAAGAAGACCCTTCCCTGTTCCTCCAAAGAAGGACATCGAAGAAGAAGTGTACAAATACCTCTATAGCCGCGGAGCTCAAGACCTTCCCCCTGTCAGACTCTCAGAGGAAGTTGTATCAGAGGAGAGAAGGAGATTCTATAAAGATAAAGCCAAGCCAAAATCCAAAGTCTTCAACATGGCCAAGATCACAGAGGTTGTAGCAATCAAGCTTAGACACACAAAGTGTAAGAACTTCTGGTTCAGTGAATACGCCGTGAAAAGGGAAGATAAGGAAATATGGACTTTCACAGACGCAGATCTACCGAATCTTCATCCTCATGATCTTCCAGAGCTATTCAAATGGACAGAGGATAAGTTTGGCTGGAAGAAGGAATACCAAGAAGCACATCTCACCATCAAGAGGGTCATGAGAGAAAAGCTGTTGTTCTACAATATAGTTGACTTTCAAGTAGCACTTGACTAGGGAGTCAAAAAGGTCAACTTCCCTCCACCAGAAGATAGCTTACCTCCCTCTACCAACATTCTGCCGAACTCCATCATCACTTCACCTTCTTTTGGTCTTGTGTACTTAAACCCCAAATGAGAAAAGAAATTATTCAGGGGGATAGAAAGCCAAAAGTACTCAACAGAATCTCTGCTGCTCATTCAGGATCTACTTATCAAGCACAGAGGCAACCCACTCGTACCCACAGAAGCTGCAGATGTCCTTCTGACAGACATAGGTGCAACCTTAAGCTTCAGAGACCTGTGCGTGTACTATTACAGAGAACTGGAGAAAGAAGGTGGGTTTGGAAAGAAGATCAACGATTTCCCAGACGCCAAAGTATAGGCTCTGATGTCTTGTAATTTTTTTTTTGTGTATCCACTGTCAAACGTAATTGCCTTCTGGCATTATTTTATTTTTAATGAAAATCAAGATTCAGAGGTTGAGTTCCTTTCACCTCTTTTGTTTCTAGCTTAGCCATCACTCCAAATTCCAAATTTTTATTTTTCAACACTTAGGGGGAGATTGTTAGCTCCATCTACCATGTTTAGAAGTGTTGAAAAATAGGCTAAGTATAGAAACCCCTGCTATCTCGAAAGTCACCGCAGAAGATACAAAGCTCAGAAGACCACTCCGCAGAAGACGCGCCAGAGGACAAACCTGATAATGATACTCAGATCACAGAGCCTCTATGATCACTCACAGAGCCTCTGTGAAGGCTAACCTCTAGAGATCTATGTTGAAGCTTTTCTTAGAGTTCCAGAAAAGACCACGTGCAGAACACGTGAGGCCTGCTGTACGAAGATCCTCAAGATCAAAGTAATGGGCGTCCCACGATGTTTACTTTACAGGTGGCATTCCTTATGGGGATGTCAGTTTTTGTCTTGTACTAAGGGGTACATCCTTCTTGTATATTAAGGGAGCACCATCTTAGTGTTTACAAACGGTGAAAGAACGAGAGCACACATGTCAGGATCGAATTCTCAACAAGAATTAATTCTCATAAACAATATCAAAGAAGTTTGCGGAATAACACTTTGATATTCAATGAAATAGTAAATCAATACAGTAAATATGAAGAACAAACTGTAAACTTGTATTGAATGCTTTGAAGTTACAAGATTACTCACTCAACCTCAATATTGATGAACAGGCTCACCAATACGAATTCTACTTCTCTAGAATTAGGATCTATGCCTTGAGGTTGATTTTCTCTCTAAAAGAATGAAAAACAAAAAGTTTTTTTTTTCATTATTCTAAGCTATACAATATATATATACTGAATACAAAGATAATTACAAAAAAATATCTTCAGTATATCTTCCATGTATATCTATAAGCTTCTATAATCTTCAGATTATCCAGCTGTCATTCTTTCCATCTGAATCTCTTTAGCAGCACTAACCATGATCAACAGCATTAACTTCTTCTAGCAGCATTAACTACTAAGCAGCACTAACTACTAGCAGTACTAACTAGCTAAGCAGTACTAACTTTGTTCAAGCAGTATTAATAGTACTAGCAGTAGTAACACTCAGCAGTACTAACCTTTAAGTCTTCTAGCAGTAGTAACTTTGAACCAGCAGCATTAACCATACTTGATGAATTCTTCAGTTCCCAACAATCTCCCCCTAACTTGACTTTTAAGAAGAGAAGTCAAGTTCTTCAGAATTAATCTTCAAGATGCTCCCAAAACTCTATCATGGCCTAAATTCCAGTGTTTGCATCCAATCCCAAACTCTGATTGATGGTTCTTTGAATCAAGTATTTAGCCATTTCTGAATCTGGAACACACCTTAACTTTTTCTTCAGCATGGCATGTAGCTTCAATCTGCTATGATTATACACTCTATCCACTAGGAAGTATTCAGTGTGATTTAAATCCAAAGTCACTGTATATACTCCACTAATTTCATATAGAGTCCAACTATTTACTGATTTGAAGACATCCTTGATCAAGTGCTCTACTTCTTCAGGTTTGAACAACATACACAGATACTCCATTACCAGTTTTGTAATTGAAATTCCTGGAGCCTTTAGAATATCTGCATACAACTTCATTCCTATCTCAAACATCTCTTCAAGATCTGATCTAGAGCATGTTCTGACAATTTTTGCCCATGTGTTGAACACTTCATGCTTTTCATCCTTTCTTTTCAGCCTTATGTATTCCTTTCCATCCACTGTCAATGTATCCCAGAGAATGACCTCAGGAGGCTTCACTCCTACAGGTTCTGCTGAAATTGGTTCAGGCACTTTGTCCATCACTACCATATACAAATTTACATCATCAGTGTTAGCTGGCTCTGTCTGTTTAGATGACTCAGGTGCCCCTTCTTCTTCAGCTACCTTCTCAGCCTCTTCTTCAGATACTTTAGGCTTCTTGATTGGCTTTCTCCTTGCCATCATTTTTGTTCTCTTTAAAGTCCTTAGACTTTCTCCCAGAGTGGACTCTTTCCTAGGAGGTGTTTCTTGCTCATCTGGAAATGGCTTTTGACAATCAAAGTCATTACTTTCTTTTATCCTCTTCTCCATCTCCACCCTAGCAGTTTCATTTCCCTGAAGCTTCAACATCTCTGAATCATAGAGCTCTTTGATCTTCTCAAAAGACATTTTGGAGAACATCTCCTTTTTGACTCCTACAGCACCTTTAAGAAATATAATCATCTTGTTTCTCTCTTGGGTACCTAGGAATGTCTTTGAGGGTTTTCTCTTCTTTGCAACTGTTTTCACCACTGATTTCTTCATACTTGCAGCTTTCTTCTGTGCAATTTCAGTTGCCATACTCTGTTGATAAGCTTCATTCAGTTCAGCAGCTAGAGCTTTTGCCATTTCCCTGTCCTTTTCCATCTGAACTCTTTCTTCTTTTTCAAAATCCTCCTGCATCTTTTTAGCTAGGGCTTCATCTGATTCAACCAACCTTTGCTTTTTGATTGGTTGATCAGATTCCACCATTTTTGCTTTTCCTTTGTCTTTGTTGATTGCCTTCTTGCTATTATCTTTCTTGATCACTTCACCTTGTTCTTTGATGATTATTCCTTTGGTCTTTGAAGTGACCTTGGGAGTATCATTCTTGGCTTTTAGTAAGGTTTCTGCAATCTCAAGATCTGTTAGAACTTCTTTCACAGTTTCTGCTGCTTTATTAATGTCAGCAGTAGTAACTGTTTCTGCTGCTTCTTTTGTTTCTTTTGGTATTGAAACTCTTTCTGTTTCTGCTTCCTGCTCCCCCTCAACATTAAGCTTCCCCTCTCTTGTGGCTTCTTCCATGTTGATCTCCCCCTTTTTGGGAGCATCATTCTCAACTTTCCTTCTCCTAAGTTGGAATTGCTTTCTCTTCTTCCTTTGTACCAGACTGACCACCATCCTCTTCAGCTTAGCAATCTGTTCTTGTTGTGACAGAATGACTAGCTTCATTTCTTCAATATCTTTTCCTTGTTTGAGAACATCTTGATTGATGTTCCCCATTGTTTCCATCAATTCATAGTACGTATATCTGTCCTCACCCTTTCCAGAAGTGTTACCCTCCTTTGAAGGATCATTGGATCTTTTATTAATGGAAGTCTTCTGCCTTGCAGAATCACTATCCACCCCTGTGGTTTCTTGGCACCAGGGACCTTCAAATGATTGCTCATTCAAAGTTGCCATGGGGGAGGTCTTATTGATGTTACCACTTTCCTCCTCTGTACTAGCAGGAGTAGTGGCAGCCTCATCACCCATATGCTCTACCTCCTCCTCAGAGAGCACCTCCTTTGGGTTGGGAGACACCCTTGTGGTTTCCCTTTGGATATTCTCTAGGGGAGAATTCTCCCTTAGAGGGCTTATAGGCTTAGTGGGTAATGGTACAAGAAGGGAAGGAGCCTTCTTTACCTGTTTCCTCTTGTAAGTTTGTGTGATTGGAGAGGTTGGTTTTTCAAGAAGGGACTGGGGAATAGATTTTGAGAGGGAAGGTTGGGCTTGGCTAGCAGTGGGTTGGTCTAATGGGGGACACCACCAGCATTGTAGAGAACAATGGGGTGTCAACTCCTTCAGAGTCCCCAGCAGATCTTCTCATATTTGAGAAAACCTTGCCTTTGGGGGGTTTAGGTACATATACCCCAACAGGTTGAGGTATATCCGTCAATTCATGAGTAATGACTTCTTGAACAAACCTGGGATACATAAAGAAGCTCTTTTTGTTTCCCATGTTTGAGACAAGATCACTGAAAATCATTTTAGAAAAATTATACTTTCTGGCAGTGGCCAAGCACACCAAAGCATAAGCAATAGTGCTGCTGAACTCACTCCAGCCAGTAGTCTTTTTGGAGATACAGTGCATAAGAGTATGGACAAAGAAACGCCATTGGGGTGAAAATTTTGCTTTAGAGAATTTGAAAACTCCCAATGGGCCTCCATACCCCATTCTTGTAAGATTTGAAAACAGTTCATCATTTGGGATAGAGGTTATACCAGAGGCATCGTCTAGACGTAGACTGATGCGAATAACCTCTTCAGTAACCGTGAGTGATTGATCACCGATTCTTGTCTTGATCATCTGCACACCATTCTCAACAACAATGGTTGCATTAGCCCAGAACTGCCTTTGATGCTCAATATAGATTGTAGGGGATACAATAAGGGCATGAGCAATGTGGCTTGACTTGAGGAAATCCACAATCTGATGAAATCCTGCAGCTTGCTTTGGCTTTTGTAGCATTGCAATCTCGTTGTGCTCGTCGATAAAAGTCATGGATGCCATTGATCTTAGTGAGAAGCTTGTCTGAAAACTTCGAACTTGAGAGAGAAAAGGTTTTGAGCGCAAGTGAACAGTATGCAAAGAGTCGTTATGAACTTTTAGGCGGGCAACGAGTATTTATAGTATTCGGAACATAAGCAGTATTAACCTAGAGCAGCATTAACTACTAGCAGTATTAACTAACTAGCAGTATTAACTACGAGCAGTATTAACTAACTAGCAGTATTAACTGAAAGCAGTATTAACCACTAGCAGTATTAACTGAAAGCAGTATTAACCACTAGCAGTATTAACTAAAAGCAGTATTAACCACTAGCAGTATTAACTGAAAGCAGTATTAACCACTAGCAGTATAAACTGAAAGCAGTATTAACCACTAGCAGTATTAACTGAAATACTCCTTTTAAACTTGCTAAACACTGAGTACTGCTATGCATATCCTGAAAAAGAAGATTAGTAACTCCAAGAATAATATACAGGTATAAAGCCACTTTTTGAGAAGGGGATTATTCAGTGTTGATCATTCCCACACTTGTTACCAAGAAAGTGAATCTACCCACATCAAAAGATTTAGTGAATAAATCAGCAAACTGATTATCAGTGTGAACTTTGACAACTTGAATAAGTTTCTTTTCATTACAATCTCTTATAAAGTGATACCTGATCTCAATGTGCTTTGTTTTTGAGTGCTTGACTGGATTATTCACAATGCTAATAGCACTGCTGTTGTCAATAAAGATTGGAGTGTGTAGAAAGGTTACCCCATAATCCAACATTTGATTCTGAATCCATAAGACTTGAGAACAGCAACTTGCAGCTGCTATGTACTCTGCCTCTGTTATAGATGTGGATACTGTGGTTTGTTTCTTGCACTGCCATGAGACTAGTCTAGCACCCAAAAACTGACATCCTCCAGAAGTAGATTTTCTGTCCAAGTTTGCCCCACCTAGATCACTGTCTGAGTATGCTATTAGGTCAAAAGGTGAGTTATAAGGATACCAAAGTCCCAATTTGGATTGCCCTTTGAGATATCTGAATATCCTCTTAACAGCTTGAAAGTGAGATTGCTTTGGCCTAACTTGAAATCTTGCACATACACAGACTGGAAACATTATATCTGGCCTTGATGCTGTGAGATACATGAGAGAGCCAATCATGGATCTATAATGATGCACATCCATATCCTCCCCCTCAAGATCTGCTGTGATCTGCTTGTGTGTTTCCATAGGTGTGCTGGCAGGTTTTGATTCTGAGAAACCAAACTTGGTTAGAATATCCTGCACATACTTGGATTGACATATGAAAATGCCATCTGACTTCTGTTGAACTTGGAGTCCAAGGAAGAAAGTAAGTTCCCCCATGGAACTCATTTTGAATCTTTGATGCATTAAATCTTCAAACTCCTTGCACATGTTGTTTCTTGTAGATCCAAAAATAATGTCATCAACATAGATTTGCACCAGCAAAATATCCTTCTTCTTTCTTTTAATAAATAGAGTCTTATCAATGACTCCTCTTTCAAAGTCATTTTCCAAGAGATAGGATGACAGAGTGTCATACCATGCTCTTGGGGCTTGATGTAGTCCATAAAGTGCTTTCTTTAATTTGTATACCCTGTCTGGATAGCTTGGGTTTTCAAACCCTGGTGGTTGACAGACATATACTTCTTCTTCAATTGACCCATAGAGAAAGGCACTTTTTACATCCATTTGATAGACTTTGAAGTTCATGTAAGAAGCATAGGCTAGGAATAGTCTGATTGCTTCTATTCTAGCCACAGGTGCAAACACTTCTTCATAATCTATACCCTCTTCTTGAGTATATCCCTGAGCCACCAGCCTTGCTTTGTTCCTTATGACAATACCTCTTTCATCTCTCTTGTTTCTGAAAATCCACTTTGTGCCAATTGCTCTGTGACCTTTAGGAAGGTCTACCAGATCCCATACATCTTGTAGCTTGAACTGTAGCAGTTCCTCTTGCATTGCTTCTATCCAGCTAGATTCTTTCATAGCATCATGTGCCTTTTTAGGCTCAAGTTGTGATAGAAAACAAGAAAGCACTGTATGCTGTTGATCTTGCATTTCCTGAAGCCTGCTTTGATGTCTAGTCATCATAGGAGAAGAGATATCTCCTATTACCAGCTGTGGAGGATGATTCTTTTGAACTCTGGTGTTATGACTAGGTTCTTCATTCAGTCCAGCCTCAAGATTAGATTCATGTAACTCAACTGAAGTGTTTTCAGATGCCACTTCATTATTTTCTTGAGTCTCCTTATCTCTAGTGTCTTCTTCACTCTGGCTTGGTCCAGTAAATGATTCCTTTTCACAGTCTTCAACAGAATTTACTGTGGGTATGGGAAAAATCACAGATTTAGATAGACTTTCTTGAACTTGTGTGATTCCTGATCCTCCACTTCCTGTTCCTGTATACTCATTACTGAAACCAAAGGAGTTAGTTAGTGAATCAATGTCAAATAGCCACTGAGGTCCAGACCCAACAGGATTTGGTGTGTTCTCATTGCATTTGACATTGTCACTTTCTTCAATTATTCTAGAAGAAGAGTTAAAAACTCTGTAAGCCTTACTCTGAGATGAATATCCAACAAGAAATCCATCATCTGCTTTGTTATCAAACTTACCTAAGTGAGATTTGGTATTTAGAATTGTACAAGGACACCCAAAAGGTTTGAAGAAACCAATAAAAGGTTTTCTTTTATTTAAAAGCTCATATGGGGTCTTGTTCTTTTGCTTGACTACTAGAACTCTGTTTTGGACATAACAAGCAGTATTAACTGCTTCAGCCCAGAAGGTAATTGGCAATTTGGAATCAGCCAACAGAGATCTAGCAGCCTCTATTAGTGTTCTATTCCTCCTTTCAGCAACACCATTCTGTTGAGGAGTCCTAGGAGCACTATATTGCCTCTCAATACCTTTTTCTTCACAAAAGGTGTTTAGATCATGATTTTTAAACTCAGTTCCATTATCTGATCTAATGACTTTTACTCTTTGATTAGTTTGGTTTTCAATTCTTAGAATAAAGGATTTGATAAGACCACTTGTTTCATCCTTAGTCCTTAGAAAATATACCCAAGTAAATCTGGAGTAATCATCAACAATAACCAAGCAGTAAGATTTCTTGCCTATACTCATAACATTTGTAGGACCAAACAGATCCATATGCAGTAATTGGAGACAAGAAGAAACAAAATTTAACTCTTTGGTTTTATGAGAAGTTTTGTGTTGTTTGCCTTTAAGACAAGCAACACAATGATCATCACATGAAAAGACTTTTGAAGGTAAACCTCTTACAAGGTTATTTTTAACAAGATTGTTCATAGTCTTGAAATTCATGTGACACATCCTTCTGTGCCATAGAGAGGATTCATCTACAGAAGCTTTTGAAACAAGACAATTTAGAGATGAATCACTATCAACAATGTCCAAATCAAGGCAGTAAACATTGTCCTTTCTTGGAGTTCTAAGTAGTATCATGCTTTCATCAACTACCTTGAACCCTGGAGCAAGGATCATACACTCAGTATTAGTAAATAATATACTATGTTGTTTGTCACAAACCTGTGATACACTTAACAGGTTGTACTTTAATTGATCAATATAGTAGACATCTTCAAATGTCATCTTACCTTTGGTGACATTACCTTTTCCGCTTATCTTACCACCAGTAAGATTATCTCCAAATGCAACATGTCCCCCATTGATATGCTTGAAGTCTTGAAGGCATGACATGTTGCCTGTCATGTGCCTAGAGCAACCACTATCAACATGCCAAATGCTCTTTCCCTTGAGCTGTTGGTTGCCCTGCACATTAGATAAATCAATTAGTATGAATTAGGAACCCAAGCCAAAGTGGTCTTGGGTACCCCTTTCTCATCAAAATACTTGCATTCTTTCTTGACAAGTTTTTTAAACTTTAATTCCTCATTCTTGGAGTACTTTGTTACAATAATAGGCTTGGAAATGTTTTTGCTAGATTCAGTACTTGTTTTAGAAGTACTAACTGCCTTGGCTGCACTTGCATGCTTAGCATTACTAACCTTTGAAGAGGTATTAACAGTATTAGCAGCATTAATATTTTCAGCAGTACTAACACTGTTAGCAGTAGTAACTGTGTTAGCAGTACTAATATTGTTAGCAGTACTAACACTGTTAGCAGTAGTAACTGTGTTAGCAGTACTAATATTGTTAGCAGTACTAACACTGTTAGCAGTAGTAACTGTGTTAGCAGTACTAATATTGTTAGCAGTACTAACACTGTTAGTACTTCTAGGCACCCACATTTTGACACTTTCTTTTAAAATCTTTTTCTTTAAAGTGCCTTTACTTTCAACATATTTCTTTATCACATGTTTCTTTCCAACCTTCCTATAACCCACAGATTTTTGCACAAATATTTGAAAGTTCATCTGTTGGTTAATAGGGTTAAAGTAACAATACTTAGCCAAATGATTCAACTTGCCACATATAAAACAAGGTTTCGGTCTATTGATTTTATTCAGATCAACTCCTTGTTTCTGAGCCCATTGATTATTCCAGTTTCTTTGATTTCCTCTTTTTAAACCAGAATTTAGGCTCTTGGCTTTATTGCAATCACACTGTTTACAAGATCCAGGATTCACAACTGTGGTTTGTTTGTAATGGACCTTGTTATCATTTCCTTTAGCCTTCTCTATCTCCTTGGACTTGACCCAGATTTTCCCACATCCCTCATTGGTGATAATATTGTTTTCTAATGGTATCTTTTTACTCACATTATTATCCCTGTTCTTACTGGCTCCTTTTTCAGTCAAATCCTTAACTACTACCTCATCCAAAGGATCTATCTTAAAAGCTTCTTCAGACAAGTCCTTTTTCTCCTTAGTTTCTAACAAGTCTGATGTAGGAGAAATATAGTTGTTATTGTAAGGAGGGCGTGTAGTGTTGTATCCAATACCAGGCTTCATCTTATCATGTATCTGAGCCTTTAGAAGAGAGTCCATTGCTTTTGAAGCATAAGAAAACTTGTCTATGTCAAGTTTAACTTTTGACAGTTCCTCTTTCAGTCTATCATTCTCTTCTAAGGACTTAGACAGTTTGGTTTCTAACTCATTCTTTTCCCACTTCCAATAGTTTGTGTCATAAGAGTGTTGAAGTTCATTAGCTTGGAAGCCTTTGATTTGCTCTTCAAATCTCTCTACTATCAACACATAATCTCTTCTGTCCTTTTCTAATCTTTTGAGGTCATCACACATACTTTGATTGTGATCCCTGTACCTTGTAACAGTGTCAATGCAAGATTTAGTGCAAAGATTAGAACTTACCTCAGTGGGGAGATCAGACACTTCTGCCATAAGAGCTTGGTTCTGAATGGCTTCCTCAGCTTGATCACTCCAGTCAAATCCCATTCCTTGTTGAGAAACAAGGGCTTGAGCAGGATTCTTGTTCAGATTGTATCCTCCATTCTGAGCTTGTTGATGGTTGTTGATGTTTGGAACAACACTCCTGCATTCTCTAGCAAAGTGTCCTTTCTTGTGACACTTATAGCATTCCACCTTGGTTTTGTCAAAACCAGCTCCATCTTCTCTTCTTTGAGAGAAGTTATTTCTTCCAGTTCTTTTAATGAACTTCTTCACCCTCATGGATAACATGGCCATCTGCCATTTAATATCCATCTCCTCCAGATCATCAGGGTGAATTTGATCCAGATCATCATTAATCAAAGAATTGCTGCTATGACTGGACAAAAAGGCTTCAAAGATAGTTTCAGTGCCTTTTTCTGAACTTACTCCACTGGCAGTACTAACTGCTTCAGGGTTGGCAGTAGTATCAGTGGATGCTGAAAGAAGAGCAGCATTGTGAATATAACCAGAGGGCTTCTTCTTGGTTTCTACCTCAGTTTCAAAAACTCTTAGATCATTGTATAGATCATCAAGTTCTTTCTCTTCCAGATTGTCACTCTGTCTATATGAGACAGTGTACATAGTCCATTCATCCCCAAGAGATCTGAGGAACTTTCTGTTGATATCATCTTGTTCCATCTTCACCCCTACAGTAGCCAGTTCACCAATGAGTTTATTGAACCTATCAAAAGTTTGAGTCATAGACTCATTCTTTGTGGAAGTGAAGTTCTCATACTGCTGCTTTAGAACATCTCTTTGATTTCTTTTGATGCTCTTAGTTCCAGCAAATCTTTTCTCTAGAGAATTCCAGAGAATCTGAGCATCAGTGCAGTTGCAAAATTGATGCTGATATTCATTGGGAATGGCCAAGAGCAGAGTGCTCAAGGCCTTCATCTCTGTTTGTCTGATCTTCCTCTCACCATCTGTCTTTGGTGGAGGTCTTTTCCCATCTGGTCCTATCCTTCCAGCTTCAGAAGGACCATTCTCAATGATATCCCACATTGAGTAGTCAGTGAGAAGAATATATTGTCTGATTCTGATCTTCCACATGTCAAACTCACTTGGTTTGAGCATTGGAACCTTAGAAACCAAAGTACTGCTTGATTCTGTAAGATTTTCCATGATGAATAACTGTTTCTGAGAGAGTTTGGCTCTGATACCACTTGTCAGGATCGAATTCTCAACAAGAATTAATTCTCAGAAACAATATCAAAGAAGTTTGCGGAATAACACTTTGATATTCAATGAAATAGTAAATCAATACAGTAAATATGAAGAACAAACTGTAAACTTGTATTGAATGCTTTGAAGTTACAAGATTACTCACTCAACCTCAATATTGATGAACAGGCTCACCAATACGAATTCTACTTCTCTAGAATTAGGATCTATGCCTTGAGGTTGATTTTCTCTCTAAAAGAATGAAAAACAAAAAGTTTTTTTTTTTCATTATTCTAAGCTATACAATATATATACTGAATACAAAGATAATTACAAAAAAATATCTTCAGTATATCTTCCATGTATATCTATAAGCTTCTATAATCTTCAGATTATCCAGCTGTCATTCTTTCCATCTGAATCTCTTTAGCAGCACTAACCATGATCAGCAGCATTAACTTCTTCTAGCAGCATTAACTACTAAGCAGCACTAACTACTAGCAGTACTAACTAGCTAAGCAGTACTAACTTTGTTAAAGCAGTACTAACTATGACTAGCAGTATTAATAGTACTAGCAGTAGTAACACTCAGCAGTACTAACCTTTAAGTCTTCTAGCAGTAGTAACTTTGAACCAGCAGCATTAACCATACTTGATGAATTCTTCAGTTCCCAACAACACACAAAAATAGCAGTCTGTATAATCCTTGAGCATATTTGCACATACCAGTGCGTGTTCTTGGTGTTCTTGAGTAATTAATGAAACAGTTCTTTGAGTAACTTTCATATAATACTTTACTTCCTGTTCATTAATTACTTGTGTATTTACTACCTTGCATGTTCAATCTCTTCTACACATCTTAAACGCTTCCGCACTCTATTTTATTAATCTGTGTGTAGTAAAAGGTTAAATCAAGTTAAAGAACATCATAACTGGGATCAACATTAACGGTCAGTCAACCTGATATTATGTTCTCGACATGTTTGGGTGCGAGATATCAAGCCAAGCCCAAAGAGTCTCATCTTTCGGCTGTTAAAAGAATTTTTAGATATCTGAAGGGCACCGTAGATCTTGGTTTGTGGTATCCTAAAGATACAAGATTTGAACTAACCACATATTCAGATGTAGATCATGTTGGTTGCATGTTAGACAGGAAGAGTACGTCGGGTCACATACAATTCTTGGGAGAAAAGATCGTTAGTTGGGCATCGAAGAAACAACTTTGTGTATCCACTTCAACAGCGGAAGCAAAATACGTAGCTACTGCCTGCTGCTGTTCTCAAGTATTGTGGATACAGACACAACTTCGAGACTATGGATTCTAATTTAACAAGATTACAATCTACTGTGATTCGAAGAGCGCAATCGCTATATCTTCTAATCCTGTCCAACATACCAAAACAAAGCACATAGAAATGGAATATCACTTTATCAAAGACCATCTTGAAAATGGTACGATCGAGTTGTACTTTGTAAACACGGATTATCAGCTTGCTGATCTTTTCACTAAGCCATTAGATGAAAGAGATTTAATTTTCTAAATTCAAAATTAGGTATGCTAAGTCTTAAAACATGATTTTTACATAATTCGTATTTGCGTTGTACAGTTTGGTTTATAATTTTTCTTCATTTCTTAACTTTTACTTTTGAAAGATATCTACACCGAAGGTTTATTGATGATTTCAGGGGGAGTGAGTACTAAGGAAAGATGATCATATTTCAAGAGGGAGTTAGAATATGTTAGAGTAATTGCATCAGATTTGTACTGACATATTTTTAATGCATGTTTTCAGGGGGAGTAAATGACTTCTGGTCAATTCAGATCAGGAATCGTTTTTCAATGTTTTACTTTCAATAAGATTTTCAATAAGACTTTGAATAAGACTTTGGTATTTTTTGACGACTTTTTGACTTTATGCAGATTTTGAGGGGGAGCTTACATAATTTTATTCAAATAATCATGACTTGAGGGGGAGCTATAAATGCTATATTTGGTATATTTTTCTGAACTTAATCTCTGAATGTTTGAAAGAAGGACAACTTTCAAACATGAAAACATTTTTTAAATGTTCAAAACATTTCTCGATTCTTAAAAAGATTTTATGAATTTAGAAGTGTGATTTTAAATGTTTTCATAAATGAGTGCTATTGATTAACTAATTGTGTGTTTACAAAGATAAATAATTGTGTATTATCTTTTCCACATACTGTCAAGTATTCATACACACCGGTTCGGTATTTCTCATTCATGTTGTTATTACCATGTCTCATATTGAAACAATCTTTCGATGGTAATACACATCGTTTGAATTTCAATGATTGTTGAGCATAGGGTTGTAAATGATGCGAGTCGAGTTCGAGTATCATTATACTCGACTCAAACTCGAAACTCGATTATCAAGCTCGAACTCGACTCGAAAACTCGCGAGTAGTGAAAATACAAACTCGACTCGAACTCGATAACCAATTTCCAAACTCGAACTCGAGCTCGTTTCAAGCTTGAATCGCAACTCGAACTTAAGCTCGAAAACTCGAATCAAGCTCGAACTCAAGCTCGAAAACTCGAATCAAGCTCGAACTCGTTTAATACATAAAAAAACTCAAGGTGAACAAATAGCTTAAAAGAACACAAGGTGAACCCACGTTTAAAGGGTACTCTTATTAAAACAAGCACATAGGCTCAATCCCTTAGGCTCAAACCATTTAGCAAAAACAAAGAATGTAAAAGCAAGGGAGGGAAAGGTCAATATATAGTGGAGTTCTAAGATTTGGGTTCTATATTCCACCAATGGATGGATTAGAGACACACCCTATATCTTTTACACTATCATTTTCCATTTTTTTTTAAAACTTGAGTTTGTTTTTATTATTATTATTATTATTATTATTATTATTATTATTATCATCATCATCATTATCATCAATTAAATTAAATTAAAATAATATTATTAATTATTATTATTATTATTTTGCTTATATATCGAGTATCTCACGAGCTTATCGAGTCGAGTATGAGGTTGCTCGACTCGACTCGTTAGTATATCGAGTCGAGCTCGAGTTCGAGTCAAACCTATTCGAGTCGAGTGTTGACCAAGTTTTGACCGAGTCGATCTTGAGTAGCTCGCGAGTTGTCTCATCTCATTTACACCCCTAGTTGAGCATTCATTCAAAACTAAGCGAAAAGTCAGAATTCGGATCTTACTCTCTGCGAAAAGCTTGCCTATGAAAAGTGTTTCTTCATTCTGCGATTAAGTCTAGAATTCGCAGAATATTACGAGAATTCTGTACTTAGAAAATTTTTGAAAGTTTTCTGAGTTTTTCAAAGTTTGAATTTTCAGTCAAAATTTCTGATTTCTTTGATTAACGGTCATTTCAAGCTCTTATTTTTCAGATTTCAAGATGTCTTAAGGTCACAGTTATGATTTTGGACAGATGAATATTACTGAGGCTAAGTAGCTTCAATCATTCTACACTTTCACTAGCACACAAGGAATAATTTTTCTTGTCATAACGTTCATAGAAAACTCCTTTGTGGTTTTTCAATGGTTGAATGGAAGACCTGGGGGAGTGAACATTAAAAAGCCCATTTCCAAAGTGCATTTGTTGTACAAAGTGGCTCCGTGCTACATACAGGCATGATAATTGATTCATATGTTGATTCAGGGTTACAATTCTTATTTTGTCTGAATTTGAAAAGATTTGGATGAATACATACTATGAATTGACGGTTATTCAGATCAAATGGTGCTTATTGCTACATCCTTAGGGGAGATTCATCATGAAGATACTATTTTCTTGGGGGGAGATTGCTATGTTCATGATAATGGGGGAGATTGTTACTTTTTCATAAAGGGGAAGATTGTTATCAAAGATCGTGCTGAAATTGACAAAAGTTTTGATGATTCTGATGTCTCACAATTCATCAAAAAGGGGGAGATGATTTCAAAGTTCAATTTCAAGTAAAAGGAAGAAGATTTCAAAAGCAAAGTCAGAGTGAAAGTGAAAGTAAAAGAAAAGGGAGATAATGGAGATAATTCTGAACATTTCAATTTCAAGTCAGGAATGATACAAAGTTACAAAAAGGGGGAGAAAATTTCAAAGACTGAAAGAGTTACAAAGCCACAGATGCATATTTTTTTTACCAAAGAGGGAGATAGATAAAGACTTCAAGTTTTGAATAAATAAAGTTTGTAGACAGATTTTGTTGAAAAGATGCATGTTAGGGTGTTTTATATGTTAAATAGAAGTTCAGGGTGCAAAATGCAATTATTCTAAAGTTTATTAGTTAGTTGGGCCTAAAGCCCATTAGCCCATTAAGCTTGTAAGCCTAAATATATAAAGGCATTATTAGTTTATTTTATGAGTTTAGTCTAATTATTCATAATTCTCTAGTCAATAGGTTTACATTTACTGATCAGATATTCTCTCTGTAAACCTAAACCCTTTCTTGAATATTAATCATATGACTGGAGGTTGTGGCTATATTATTGTTCTTCATTGTTGATTATTGTTCGTGTTTGCACTGTAATGGGATCTACAATTGGTATCAGAGCAAAGAGACAGAAGGTTTGATCCAAAAAGGTTTGTCTAAAACCCTTTAATCGATTATTTGTTTTAATCGTATTTATCTGATTATCTGCTATAGTTTGTGTTCTGGATTGATTGATCTGCTAAAATTTGGTTGATCTGATTATCTGCGGTCGATTTCTTTCTGGACTGATTTTTTGTTTTTCTGGAAAACCAAGTGATAGTTCTGCATTATTGATTTTCAAAATCAATTTTTTAAGATCGGTCGATTTAAGTGTGCTTAAGTTCTGTGAAATCGTTTTCTGTGTTAAATCGATTTTTTCTGAAAAAAACAGTAGTCGATCGGTCTGTGTTCTTGAAAATCAATTTGTTTATCGGTCTGAGCTTTCTGTGTTCTTGAAAATCGGTTGCTTATCGATCTGCATAATTGTTTTTGAGATTAATTCTGCATATCGATTGAGTTTCTGGGTTACTTCGATTAATCTGGGTTCGATTAATTTTTCTGGGATTCCAGATTCATTGATTTTATCGGTCAATTAGTTGTCAATCGTTTTCTCGTGCTTATCTTGATTTCGACCGGACCCTATCGACCGGTACCTGTTTTGACCGGTACCTTGATTCGACCAAATTGCTTTGGCGACCGGTGGTTTGTTGTCCAGGCTTGTGACACAACCGGTACTCTTGTGACCGGTACTAAGCGACCCCTATTGACCGATACCTTGTTCGACCGATACTTTGTTCGACCGGTACCCAGTTGACCAGTACTCTGTGGTCGACCGATACTCAGCGACCGATACCCAGTTGACCGGTGCTTTGTGCCCGGTGCCTTGTCGACCGGACTTGTCTCTCGACCGGGTCCTTGCTTCGACCGGGTCCTTGCTTTGACCGGGTCCTTGCTCGACCGGGTCCTTGTCCTCCTTATTATATATATATATATATATATTATTTTTGGATCATCCTGTTTGTCTCACGATCGCTACAGTGCTATTTAAGTTTAAAGAGTTAAGATGAATTCGAGAGACGCCTTAGCTATCGGTTCAGATCAAAACCCCCCGGTGCTCTATCGGGGTGAATACCCACAATGGCATGATCGCTTCATGAACTTTATCGAAGCGAAATCAAACTACGAGGATATACTCAAGTATCTGCAAGAGGGGCCGCAACCCTGGCCAATGAAAGTCCTGCCTGGAAACCCAGATGAAGGTCGACCAGAACGCCGTGTTCGGAAAACTCTCGGTGAGTTTACCCCTCCAGAAAAGAGCATGTATGAGGCTGAAAAGCATGCAAAGTCCTATCTTCTACAAAGTCTACCCAACGACATATATGCCTGCATCGATAGTTACAAGGAGACTGCAAAAGGAATGTGGGACCAGATTGAGAAAATGATGATGGGGAGCCACATAAACAATCAGCTGAAGGTGACAAATTGCATCACCCGATATGATGGGTTCAAAGCTAGAAAAGGCGAGACGCTCACAGAAACCTATGAACAGTTCAACATGCTTCTGAACGATCTGCAGAAAAACAAGATCACGAAGACGAACACCGAGAACAACATCAAGTTCATGAACAACCTCCAGCCTGAATGGAAACCGTTCGTCTCTCATATCCGTCATACTCAAACCCTGGAGAAGATTCTTCTACATGAACTTTATGAAATGCTGCTCCAGGATGAAGAAGAAGTTCTTAAGTTGATGGGAAATCAGAAAGCAGATGAAAAGCCGATAGTTAATCCGTTAGCACTTGTCTCAGAAAGAAGAGGTAAATCTGTCAGTCGCTCATCTGAAAAGGAGCCAGTGAAAAGTGATTCTGAACCCGAAGATCCTGACAGTGACTCGGATCTAGAATACACTCAGATTAAAGAAGCGGTGTTGTTCTTGACTCAAGCGTTTCAGAAGAGGAAGTTCTTCAACAAGTCTTCAAACAAGCAAAGATATTCCACTACTCCTCTCAATCGCCGTGATAATAAAGAGAAGTATGAAGGGAAGAGACGTCTTGAAGAAGGAAAGAAGACTGAGAAGAGACGTGAAGAAAAAGCAAAAGAGGAGCCGATCAAATGCTACAACTGTGGTCGGTTGGGGCACTTTGCCAAAGATTGTCGCAAGCCTGTCGTGCGTAACTCAGATTACTACAAAGCCAAGATGCTGCTGGCCAAAGAAAAGGAAGTAGGTAAGGCTCTCATGACAGAAGATGACTACCGGCTGAACGTATCTGATGAAGAAGAAGTTGATGAAGAAGTACACTTGTGTTTCATGGGCAAGCATTCAGCACAGTCCGATTCTAATGATGATGATCGTAATTCTCCATGTCAGGTATGTGCTCCTTACCTAGAAGCCTTAATTAAACAAATGCAAATCACTGTGCACAAATTAGACTCCTGCAAGCTAACCATAAAAGAAAATGAACAACTCATCTCATCTCTGGAAAAACGAGTTTCTGCACAGTCTGAATGTATTGAAAATCAAAGCATAGAAATTGCTGGCAACCTGTGCATAATTTCAAATTTAAAAGAAGAATGTGAGAGTTGTTCAAAAGAATCAAAAGAATTAAAGACCAAAGTAGATGATCTTACCTATGAGCTACGTATGTCAGAAAATGAGAAAATTGATATTGTGACTCAAAGCGTGGCTTACAAAAATGAAAATCAAAGGTTATCTAATCAATTAAAGGATCTTGAACAGAAACTTTATAAAATTGGTCAATCTCATCAAACGCTGAATCTAATTGCACCAAAAGAACCCAAGTATGCGGATACGGGTATCGGGTACGATAACCTATTTTATCTGAAAAAGGCCTTATCCGAAGTTCCTATGTTATATGCGTTCGAATTTCTTGGAATTGACAAAGCCTATCCAGAATACAAAATCAATTGGACCAAACCACTTGATGATGAGGAAATGGAAGAGGACAATTTGCGAAGGAAGAACTCTACCAAAATGCAACTTCCTTTTGTTTATGATTCTTTGAATGCGTCATATAACGATGAAAAACCCTGTTTCCTGTCAAACGGCTATTTTCGAAGTTACACTCAAGCTGAACTAGATGCTAAAACCGTTGAAACTGAGGAGGAACTACTAGACCATAAAGTTTATGTTCCACCTCTGATTTTAGACAAGAAAATTGTTCAGCTAGAAGAGTCATTTGAACAGGAGAGGAACAGTTTTCAAAAAGAAAAACAAGAGCTTTTATCCCAAATTGAGTGTCTCAATTCCGATAAAAAGGAAACTATGTCGGAGGAGGAAAAAGAATACTTTCAGACAGAAATAAAGAAGTTAAATTCACAATTGGCTGCTTTGGCAGCAGATCGGATGAAAGAGCGACTTCACAAGGTTGAGCCTCAATCTAAGCCTTCAGTTCTCCAAGTCGAGAAAATTCATCTGTCTGAAAATTCCTATCCACCCTCGGACACTTCTTCCTGTAAAGCCTTTATGGGTGACTCGTCACCAACTCTTTCAAACAAAGGAAAAGAGCCTCACCCGGATCATTGTTTTGATTTTCAAACCGCTTCCGCCTATGATCCGCTTAACACAAATCCTTCCGATGTCCTGAATTCATCAAGTGATAAGGCTCCTTCTGATGAGGAAATGGAATTTTCAGAATTCTTGAATTCTGAGGTGTGCCTAGATAGTCAATTGGACCAATTTGATTTTAATCCTTCTCTAACAAGTCACGTTGATTTTCTAACTTCTTCTTGTGAGCCTCCGGTAAAATTTTACAAGGGTGAATGTTCCACATCTGCCCCACAAAACTCTTCTGTGAACAATTCTTCAAATTCTAAATCCAAAAAGCGTTCACAAAAGAAGAAAAAGACCGGTCGCTCTAAAAAGCAACAATTATCAAAATTCAAATCTTCTGACTATGTGTTTAACGGTATTTCATATACTTTTGGTCGACGCAAAGAAGTCAAATATGCGTGGGTAGCTAAGAAGTCTAAGGAAAGCACGACGACGCCAGAATTAGTTAATCTAGTTTTAAATTCTAGGAAAAACAATAACAATCATGATGTTTTTAATTCTAAACCTTTGGTTAAATGTAATGGATTTTTACCTTTAAAAGTTTATTCAATTCCACAATTACTTCAACTGTCTCATGATTGTCTTTGTTGCTCCTACTGTGGATTGAATGATTTTGTTGACCGTCGTTTTGCATCTGATTGGTTTGGTTCTTATCATGTGTCTAATTATCATTCTAAGTTTGATGTTCCCCGCCATAGAAACAGACCCAAGTCTAAACGGGCCTCCCAGTCGGGTGTTAAGTCTAACCCCAAAGGACCCATTTACGAATGGGTACCTAAAAAGCATTAACTTGTTTTGCAGGATGGTCATGTGTGGTATTTAGATTCAGGATGCTCCAAGCACATGAGCGGAATAAAGGAGCTTCAGACAAACATCACCGAGAAGTTTTATGGAAATGTACAATTTGGGAATGATCATTATTCTCCCATTATGGGTTATGGTGATATCGTTAAGGATAATCTAACGATTAATAAAGTATCCTACGTCGAAGGTCTTGGTCACAACTTATTCAACATCGGCCAATTCTGTGATAAGAATCTAGAGGTCACCTTCAAAGCAAAAAGGTGTAGCGTTCGGACTGAAGATGGAAAGGAAATTCTTGCTGGAACGCGTTGCACAAATCTCTACACGATTGACCTCTCGTCTCTAAAAGTAGATAAGGAAGTTTTTTTGTTATCTAAAGCCTCAGCCGAACAAAACTGGTTATGGCATCGTAGACTCTCGCACCTGAACTTCAAGACTATCAATAAGTTGGTGCTCGGTGAACACGTGAAGGGAATGCCAGATCTTAAGTTCGAAAAAGATCATTTGTGTGCCGCCTGTGAAATGGGCAAGATGGAGAAGGCTTCTCATAAGCCTAAAGCCACTCCTAGTACTTCTCGGTCCCTCGAACTCATTCATATGGATTTGTGTGGACCAATGCGCATTTAGAGTATCAATCACAAGAAGTATATCCTGGTGATGGTTGATGACTTTTCTCGCTACACGTGGGTCAGATTCCTTCGTTCAAAGGATGAAACCCCCGAATTGATCATTTCTCTCCTGAAGAGCATTCAAGTCAGTCTCAACGTATCAGTCCAGACCATTAGGACGGATAACGACACAGAGTTCAAGAATCAAGTGCTCACCGGTTACCTGACTTCAGTGGGCATCACACATACCTTGTCAGCTGCTCGTACTCCTCAGCAAAACGGGGTAGTAGAGTGCCGGAATCGAACTCTTGTAGAAGCCGCTCGCACGATGTTATCTCAGTCTAAGTTCCCGCTATTTTTATGGGCAGAAGCAGTTGCTACCGCATGCTATACACAAAATCGTTCTATCATTAACAAGCGGTTCAACAAGACGCCATACGAGATCATCAATAATCGTATTCCGAACATCAAGTATTTCCATGCTTTCGGATGCACGTGCTTCGTACTGAATGACAAGGATGATCTTGGCAAATTCAGACCCAAAGCGGACGAAGGAGTGTTCATCGGATATTCATCGTAAGCCCAAGCTTACACAGTTTACAACAAACGGACGAAGACCGTCGTTGAGAGTGTAAACGTGACTTTTGACGAGGCCGCTGATATGGATTCTGAACACCTCAGTTCAGAACCCGCTTTAACTAGTGTGTTAGCTTCTAGACAATTACGTTCAGGATCTACACAATCTCCAGTAGATCCAAATTAAGCGTCTACGACAAGAGCACATCTTTCAGATTTGGATTTACTTTTTGAGCATTTTTATGATGAGTATTTTCCTTCTACGCATAATGCTATATCATGTACCAGGAATGATGCTCAAGCACCAGAGGTGACCCAGGTCACTGGACCATCTGACTCCGGTGCGCCAACCTCGCCTGGTGTTTCCCCCTCTACTATCATTGAATCAGCATCCCCAAGCTCGAGTGATCCCCCGCCGATCTCTCAAGTTCCTATTGAAGCTCCGGCAACAGTTGGAACTCCTGAACCGACCCCTGCTGAAGGTTCTACCCAAGTTCCCTCTCCGGCAATCCTGGATACTTTCATCGCTTCATCACCCGCTAAGTCATCCACGGCTTCACGCCCGACTCCAGCCCCGGAGCTTCCACCTCACAGGCCGTCATCCCTCGAAGCAGTTCAGGATCTACGCCCCGGTGGTTATGTGGATTCCGATACTTCTCAACAGACATATCAACCTCTTCCACATGCCACCAAGTGGACTCGAGCTCATCCCCTACATCAGATCATCGGTGATCCCAATTCACCTGTTCTGACTCGATCAACCACCGCGAATGACTGCTTATTTTCTTCGTTCCTCAGCGGTATCGAACCCTTAACCGTCTCCAAAGCATTGAAAGATCCGGACTGGGTGATCGCTATGCAAGAGGAACTCAACCAATTTGAGAGCCTCAAAGTATGGCGCCTTGTTCCCCGTCCAAAGAATAAGACGGTGATTGGGACGAAATGGATCTTCAAGAACAAGAAGGACGAAAATGGAATCATAGTCCGGAACAAAGCCCGTCTGGTAGCTAAAGGATATCTCCAGCAAAAAGGTATAGATTACGATGAGACGTTTGCATCGGTTGCCCGTATTGAAGCGATTCGCATGTTCCTTGCCTACGCCTCTCACAAGAACTTCATCGACTTTCAAATGGATGTGAAATTCGCGTTTCTGAATGGCGCTCTCAAGGAGGAGGTTTATGTTTCGCAACCCAAAGGCTTCGTGAGTTCTGAAAACCCTAATCACGTCTACTTTCTTGACAAGGCCTTATACGGTCTCAAGCAAGCGCCACGAGCCTGGTATGATGCACTCTCATCCTTCTTAGTCAAATCTGGCTTTTCCAAAGGCAAGATCGACACAACCCTTTTTATTAAAAGAGAAAAGCGTGATATTATTCTTGTATAGATCTATGTCGATGACATAATCTTTGGCTCCACAAACCCCAAGTACTGTCAAAACTTCTCAGCCCTCATGAGTAAACATTTTCAAATGAGCATGATGGGGCAAATGAACTTTTTCCTGGGTCTTCAAGTTAAACAATTAGCTAAAGGAATTTTCATTAATCAATCTAAGTACATCTCGGATATTCTTCGAAAATACCAGATGGAAAAATCTTCACCTATGAAAACCCCCATGTCTACCAGTATCAAGCTACACTCCGATCCTGACGGAAAGGATGTGGATGCTACAACTTATAGAGGAATGATTGGTTCTCTGATGTACTTGACGGCTAGCCGGCCAGACATTATGTTCTCGACTTTCTTGTGTGCAAGATTTCAGTCCAAACCTAAAGAGTCTCACTTAGCTGCTGTTAAGCGTATTTTTCGTTATTTAAAAGGTACTGCAAATCTTGGTTTGTGGTACCCGAAAGAGACAGGTTTTGAGCTGACCGCTTATTCAGACGCTGACCATGCCGGAAATATGCTGGACCGGAAAAGCACGTCGGGACATGTCCAGTTCCTGGGTGATCGTCTTGTCAACTGGGCTTCGAAGAAGCAAAACTGCGTATCAACCTCTACACTCGAGGCAGAATATGTAGCAGCCGCCAGTTGCTGCTCCCAAGTCATTTGGATGCGCACCCAGCTGAAAGACTATGTCTTTCACTACTCGAAGATCCCAATCTACTGTGAATCAAAGAGCGCCATTGCCATATCCATCAATCCCGTCCAACACACGAAGACGAAGCACATTGATGTGCGCTATCATTTCATAAAAGACCACGTGGAAAGAGGTACCATCGAACTCTACTTTGTTAATACAGAGCATCAGTTAGCAGACTTGTTTACCAAAGCCTTGGACGAAAAACGTTTTAATTATCTTGTGTCCAAGCTAGGTATGCTGAATCTGAAAGTTTGACGTGTCTACAGACCGATACGAGTCTCATTCCATAACGAATGACTGTGACTTATTGCCCCAGTGACTTGTCTCTGGATGCTCATATCCACACTCATTGGTTATTGCATTTTACTCGTTAAGTTCTGTGCATTTCCAAACTTCTGTATTAATAAATTAGATTTCGGTAGTTTCTATTTTTTTTCTCTCGTGTGTTTCCTTTTTCTTCGTGGTGTTTTATTGTCTTTTGCAGTCCAACAGTTCGTCACTTATAGAGTAAGTCGTTTGTGGTAACTTTCTCGAGATGTTCATGTGTCAAGGGGGAGCACTATCGACTGATAATCAGTAAGTTTTTCGAGATCTCACTCCCAGGGGGAGCAGGTAAGTTCTCTCTCGGTAATCGTCAAGGGGAAGCGAGAATTTTTTTCCGAAAGTAGTCCTTATTTTGAGGGGGAGCCGTTTTTCTCTTTACCCTTAAGTTTTCAGTACCTCTCGTTTTTTTTCCCTTTCTTTAGGTTTTATTTTATACTTTTTTATTTTAAAAAAAATTGTTTTGTTTTTAATTAGACCGGCCCAAATCGGTACCGGCCCAACCGCCTCGGTCCGACCCGCGACCACCCTAAATCCTCGTCCCGGGGATTTAAACACCCCGGGCTAATTTTTTCCTCACTCCATCTATCTCTCTCTCGAAATATCTCTTGATCTCCGGTCGCTCGCTCTCTCTGTCGCACTCGATCTCTCTCTCTCGATGGCCGATTGTTCTCTCGATTTCTCTATCTCTCTCTCAATCTTCGATCGACTACCAGGTATGTATTTTTCCATCTCGATCTCTCTCTCGACCTAAGGTTTAATCGACCACGGTCGAGGTCGACTCCGGTCGACGTTACCCCCCCCCCCCCCGGTCGACTCGCCGTCACCGGCGCACAGAACCGATCTTGGTCGATCTGGGTCTTTAACTGTCATCGACCGACTTAGTGGTTTTTGGCGATTTTGTTTGGTACATAGATAAAGATTTGGTAATTTTCGATAGCTTAGTATTCGATTTGATTAAGTTTTGGTGTCGATTGGGTTGACACCGGTCGACCGCGGTAACACCGGTCGCTTAGGTTAATACCGGTCATTGGATATTATTAGACCTAGGTAACACCGGTCCATGGTCGACACCGGTCGCTTGACCATACCGGTCAATTGATCATACCGGTCGCCCAGACCACCAGACCCCGATCGTAAAGACCCCGGTCGTAGACCTTCCCG
Organism: Arctium minus; assembly: GCA_954870635.1. NCBI lineage: Eukaryota > Viridiplantae > Streptophyta > Magnoliopsida > Asterales > Asteraceae > Arctium > Arctium minus. The sequence continues at coordinate 102,731,417 of OX941084.1, read as the reverse complement.
GTCAATGTCCATACTGGTCTCGGTCGATACCAGTCATTCGGTGACCTTACCGGTCGCTGCCCTTACCGGTCGGCGCCCATCCCGGTCGCTGCCCTTACCGGTCGTCCATGACACCGGTCGATGGCTTGACCCCGGTCAATGCCCAATACCGGTTAGATTGGTTTTATGAATTGCAAACTGTTTGTTGGTGACTTTTAGCTTCTTATGTGCTTGAGAGTATATCTATATGTGACTGTGAGTTGACTATATGGTGAGAGTGTAAGTTGGAATTCAGAAATCTAAAATTGTTAATATATGGTTGATAATTTTTGTTGTGTACGAGAGTATTGGTTATTGACCCTAGTTCCCGGATTAGGGTCTAAATTGCCCAATGCCTTGCAGTGTGAATTGGTTATGGTTTTTTAAACCATTGACCCAACATTCCAAGGAAATCTTGTTTTCAATGTACCTAAGTTCTAACATGTCTATTCTTAACAGGTACAATGGCTCTAAATCCAATACAGGCGATTGATCCCATAGTTGATGCCGAACTGATTCCTGAGGATCAGTTCCTTCCACTCACGCCTAACAACTTCCATCTCGATGTTACCCAGCCTGCAATCCAATATCAGGTGATGATCGAGATCCTCCGAGGCCACCCTCTTTCTTATGTACTCATGGAGACAGCTGAAATCCCCTACCTTTACGTGCAACAATTCTGGCATTTTCTTACTCCTCTGGAGGCCGACGATGGCTTCCAGTTGGAGGGTCGGATTGACCACACGCCCGTACTGCTCACCCACGACCTTTTCCGATAGTTTCTCCAATTGCCGATCGCCACTGCATTTCCGGGGAGAGACAGTTTTGATCCAATCGTATCGGATGCAACTCTCAGCTCCGACATCCATTCCCTACGTTACGGCTCGATGCTACGCCTTCCATCTGGATTCAACAGGAAGAATCTCACCACTATATGGTACACGCTCTTCACGTACCTAAATCGGTGCCTATCGGCTATCACGAAAGGCATTGATCAATCGAGTATCAACATCCTCCGCTTATTCCATGTTGTGGCATTCCATCGCCATGCCGACTATGCCGACATCCTCTGGTTCGAACTGTTTCAGAAAGTACGAGACAACGCGACAAAAAGACGGAACTTCATTCTGTTCATGCGTTTTCTCCATATTATCATCCGCAACTTCATGGTTTTTTATCTTGCCATTGCGCGCTGATCTTCGCACCCGACATGTCCGCAAAACCAGACTCATAAAATCCCGACTCCTCCTGATCCAGAAGGACTAGTCGCCAGACTTATTCCAGACGGGTTACTGGCCTACGCTAGTCCTACGGCGCTGAGTGTGATAGATTATAGGCGCACACACAACCTACAAGATCTTATGGTCCATCCAGAACCGAAAGGACCTCTCCAGGGAGCGATACCCGAGCGGCGTGAGGGTCCACGTACGAGAGGCGTTAGAGTCCGGAGGGCTGGGGCTCCCGGACAGGGTGCGCTGAGCGAAAATATTGTGAGGAGATCTGGAGTGGGCAGCGCCGTTCGACAAAGCCAGGCCAGTACTTCTCAACAATCGCCTTCACCGACAGCCACTATGATGGTGGAAGAGGACAAAAGTACTGAAATCGCACACGTTCAGTCCTCTTCTGCCATCGAATCTGAGGAAACGACAGATCAATCCGGCACTCAGTCGGATTCCGCCACCGAAGCATCGGCATCAAGTGATGAGTCTTCTAACTCTGATGGTGACGATGATGAGCCCTCACCTGGAAAGACAAGAAGAGAGGAGGGAGTTATAGTCGAACATGATATTGTGAGCATAGAGAGGGAAAGAAAGAGAAAATTTGATACTGAGCGTACACGAGTGATGAGGCAACCGTCTATGGTTGACCTCCCCCTGACCTCATATAGCCAGGTAGCCACATCTGCTACCCAGTCTCATTTGTTGAGACAGGGTATTGAAGGAGCCGTCGTGGACCTAGCGACGCAACTGCACACCCCCCCCGAGCTACTCCACCATCTCTCAACAGATGGTGGTTTCAATTTCTCACGGGGATTTAGCACAAACGCTACCGGTCTCTCGCTTGGAGATTTCTGGTATTGAAACAAGAGGACAGCTGCCCCCGTCCTCGACTTGTTTGGGTGCAGAGAGTCTAGAGCCCTTTGATGTTATATCTCCTATTCCTAGGACACAGGTACCCTTCTCGGCGACTGCTGGAGGCCTTAGTGGCCCGGCCAGAACACCTATAGTAATTCCAACTTCGGTTGGTTTACGAGGATTGGGTGGAAGTCCTACCACAACTATCATCACGCCAGCTGTGAACGTAAGTGGTTCGACTTCTACAGTCGTAAACACAACTGGAAGTCTAAGTGACCCAGGAGTTACTCACCCAGAGTTTGTCTCAAGGAAATTCATGGAAGGCGCCCTAAAGGCTGTCCACACCATCATGCGAGCCGAAATGAGGGAGGAGGTAGATGCGTTGAAACGTATGATCAAAGGCAAAGGTCCTGCGACTGAGCCTGAACCACTACCTCCTACACCACAACCCTCTATTATTGCTACAGAGATGTCTATCGATGACCTCAAGTCCATCCTCCTTGCCAAACTTCTTTCCCAATCTCAAAACAAACCTACCCAAGATGCTGATCTACTCTCTCTCTTACGTGCCCAAGCATCTACACCTACTCCACCCCCCAACCCATTATATCTCCAGAATCCTTCCAGCATCAACAAGCCCTCCTTCAGTCTTTGCAGCAAACAGTAACCGTATTGAATGAACGACTATCATCCATGGAAGACACCTGCCGGAGCCAGGCAGAGAGGCTCAAGCGCCGACATGATGACCAGGATGATCCTGATCACCATGAGGAGGAGAAGCGCCAAAAACTATCCGAGCCGAAGACACAGTCAGTGGGTACAGTTCAGGTGGAAACGGAAAGGGGTTCGGGTTCTGGTACTCAACCCGAAGGGCAAGGACAGGCACAGGAGCAGTCTATGGATTTGGTATTATACGACATTCCAATGGTTGAAAATCTTGAGGAACAAGATGGAGGTTCACCGATAGATCCTGAAAACTGGGCTTTGATTGTTGATCCATATTCGTTTTCAGATCCGACAGAAGAACAGGCCAACACCGAAAGAGCACTGGTAGTCCTTCAAGCCGAGATTGATGAGATTATCAATTCCGAATTTACGGCTCTAGATTATCAGTCAGTCATACAACCTTCTGTCGAGGTTCCGCTTTTGACTTACACAGCTGCAGATCACCCTGATCTTCCTCAACCTGATATTCCTGTTAGATCTCCTTCTGCATCACCAGTTTTGAGAACAGATAGTACTCCGCCAGCTAAGTCGTCCAAATGGGAAAGAGTCAGAATTAAAGTTCCATTTTTTGAAGAAAGCCAGAAGAAGATCTTTACCCATTGGATTCGGTAATATGATGAAGTCGTGGTTCATGGTCTACAGTCGATGAAAAGTAAGGAAAAGCAGCGTGAAATTTTGTTTGTGTATAACTACTTCAAAGACAGGTACAGAAAGACAAATCTCCGAATTACATCTGTCGATCAGATTTACGCTTGCTTCTTCATGGGCGTAAAGTATTCATACTTTGTGGTAACTCGAGAAGATGGTGAGAAGTGGAATTTTTCTGAAGTTGATTTTCCACGTCTTGAAACACAAGATATGCTATTTCTTCTTAGAGACTTTAAGACCAGAACTATCAGACCAGGGGAAGTTACAGATGCACTCGAAACTGTCAAGAGATACATGAAGTATGCAATGAAGCTTGCCTCGGTAGAAGACTTTCATATTGGGATAGAAAGCAACCAACCGAAGATCAATTTGCTTAAACCTGATTTGAGGATTCCTTCTGATGCCCAGAATGTACCAGCCTTCAAAGTTCTAAAGTTTCCAGAATTAGTCATGACATACGCAAACAACAAAGGTGATATGCGTTTTATCCGATTCAGTCAGATTGCTAGATTCTGCGATGGTACTTTGATGTTGCTTAAAGACAAGTTGAAGCGTGTTGTTGATCAAGATGAAAAAGGGTTCAGCCATTGGATCCGAAAAACAAGGAACTTGTTCTTCAAGCACTGGGTGTTATCTTAGAGCGGCTGGAGTACAGAACGCAAATGCGCAACTTCGAGATCAGTTTTGGGTTTCGAAAGACATATGTTCCAAACTGGCGTGATTTCGAACTTCTATTTAAAGGGGGAGATTGTTAGGGTGTTTTATATGTTAAATAGAAGTTCAGGGTCCAAAATGCAATTATTCTAAAGTTTATTAGTTAGTTGGGCCTAAAGCCCATTAGCCCATTAAGCTTGTAAGCCTAAATATATAAAGGCATTATTAGTTTCTTTTATGAGTTTAGTCTCATTATTCATAATTCTCTAGTCAATAGGTTTACATTTACTGATCATATATTCTCTCTGTAAACCTAAACCCTTTCTTGAATATTAATCATATGACTAGAGGTTGTGGCTATATTATTGTTCTTCATTGTTGATTATTGTTCGTGATTGCACCCTACTGGGATCTACAATGCAAAAGGGGGAAATGTAAACAAAAGAAAGTTTGTTCAAGTGGTGAAAAGTTGAAAGCTTCAAAGATATGAAAGATACAAAGCTGAAGAATTTTCAAGAGAAAAAAGACCTAAATATTCGTGTCAATTTTTTTTTAATCTTGAATCCAAAAGGGGAGATTGTTGAGCCTAAAATGTTGTATTCAAGATTAAAAGGGCTAAAATGTAAAATGGAAAAGAGAGTTTGGTTAGAAGTGAGCATAATGATAAAAGAAAGAGGGTGTGAGAGCAGAGTTAAAAGAATATCAGAACTCCGCACCATATCTGATCTTCACTCGGAAGATTTGGATATTGAAACAGAAGGAAGTCTGCCCCACCTTCGACCTTCAATCATACACATTGAGTCGTGGAAAACTTGTTGTGTCTCAACAATTTACACAATTTGAGCCTGAATAGCATAAAATGCTTTAAATTCTTTCATAACACAAGCACGTACACACGGAAAATTTGTTTTTCTGTCGTAACATTCATAGAATTACCTTTTGTTTTTTGATGATAACGATATCTTTCTTATTTTTACTTTTTAGTTATTTAATTTATGCAATTTATGTTATTGCAATTTTACTTTCCGCAAATTTACTTCTATTGTCATTTACACTTCTGCAATTTATTTTATCACAATTCAATTATTGTCATTTAGAATTTCATGCACTTTAATTTCTCAAAAGATTTTGTTACTTACGCAACAAGTTTCGCTTCCTAATTTTAAGAACTTGCAATTAATTTCATGTATTTTCCGTCTCCATTGTTTTTTTCAAAGTCGTTACATCTTTTATAATTAGAAACCAAGCAATGATGGGCTAAACACCTTAGCTTGGAGTATGAAGTGAAATTTGGACCGAGACTAGTGAAAGGGTAAAAAGGAGTTTTTTTGGTAGCATGATTGTCTGAGTTATTTAAATCAAAATTATATTTTATGGGCGATTACATCTAGTCACTTGAGAACTGATTACATGTATTAAAACTTTTTAAGTTTTATAAAATATCGATTCTGAGATAACAAAGTAATGCTACCTCATCTTCTTACCAGATGATTCTTCTTTGTCTTAATGGATCTTTGTACCCTTTGCTTCTTTTTATAACTGATTTCCAGTAATGATAAGTCAAAACCCCAACCAAAATATTTTCTTCGAATTCGCCATCTGAGACTGGTTTTTATAGACTGGACTTTAAGAGGAACTTTGACTCGCTTCCCTGTGGATTGATATTCGGTATTTTGTATCATTATTACTTGTTAAAAGACGACAGTAGATCAAGATATATACTTGTATTGAGATCTATTTGCACGTATTTTGAGGTTGTGTAAAAACGACTACAAGTTTTTGGCGCCGCTGCCGGGGAGGCATGTCAAAAGTTTTTCTTTTTAAACGTAAATATTTTTAAAAAGCTAGTTTTTCTACCACCTATTCAAAAAATCTGGTTTATGCCATGAGTGCCCCACGGTGAACTATTTCAACTTGATCCTGACATAGAAAAAACTTTTAGAAATAGAAGAAGATTGCAAAGGGCTACTTCAGCTTTGAACTCTTCTGAAATTCCTGAAACCGATCACAGGATGGTTGAACAAGTCAGTGGAGGCGTTATTGGTAGAAGACAAAATGAAGAAATAAATCTTGAAGATGAGGAATAAAACATTTTTCGACTTGCAAATTCCAAAGATGGAGGAGGTATGGCTTATGTTATTCCTATTTTAAACCAGTTGCATTCAGGGATACATAAACCTACAATTACTTCCACCCAGTTTGAACTAAAGTCGATAATGTTTCATATGTTACAAACTATCGGTCAGTGCATTGGTTTGCATCCTTATTCTCATTTGAGATCTTTAATGGAAATCACAGATTCCGTCCTAATTCTTGGTGTACTGGACAATGCTCTAAAACTTAAACTTTTTCCATACTTACTGAGAGATAGAGCAAGGTCTTCGTACAACTCTTTGCAGCCAGATTCTGTGATGACATGGAACCAAATGGCAGAAAGGTTTTTGAAAAAATATTTTCCACACACGAGGAATGCTATGTCCAGAAATGAAATATGCACTTTTAAACAAATGGACGGTGAGGCGGTTCCTAATGCATGGGATAGGTACGAAGAGTTGTTGAGAAAGTACCCATGCCATAGCATTTCATACTGCATGCAGCTAGAGACGTTTTACAACGATTTAAACATTGCTGCAAAAAAAATGCTTGATGCTACTGCAAGAGGTTCTTCCACAGCTAGTACCTACAATGAAGGTTATGAGATACTTGAAAATATTTCCAACAATAATGGACGATGGTCTGATCCACGTACGGTTGTACCTAGAAAAACAGCAGGGGTACATGTTATTCCCTTAGAGATCAAGTAACAATGTATTGCAATCACTTTATTTATTGAAATTAAGAAAGAAGTTACAAGATTAAGAGTTGAGATCAACTTTCTCTCTTTAAAATGCTCTCTATATGTGATCAACAAGAACGTATGAAAATGAATCTATTAGGCTCCTTTACTCTAGAATTACAAGAATACAATCTATTTATACCTACAGTCTATTACAAGGAATAAAACACTCGCATTGACTTTTTACAAGTAACATTGACTTTCTATTTAAAAACATTGACTTTGACTTTTGATCTTCAAGCTTTGACATTTAAATCTTTAACAAAGTAGCCTTATCCGGTGATCTCCGATACAATTATATTTGCTCTAACAATCTCCCCTTTTGTATTCGAGATCACTCTTCAAACAAATTCAGCTTTAACAATCTTCTCTCTTGAAGTCAAACAATCTTAAGGAACCAATTAAATGTATCGGAAAAACTATCTCCCGTTTTAACAAGAATCATCATCAGAAATGAAATCTTCAGCTTGAAATCATCTTCGGAAAATTTTTGTATCCTTCTCTTTGATATATTTAGTCTTTGTCACAAGTCTTGTCTTCTTCAACTGTATCTTTCAACAAACTTTGCTTCATCTCTTCTTGAACCTTATCTTCTTATATCTTTATGTCTCCCCACAACTTGAAATTGGAACAATCATAATTCTTTTCTTTATGTATCTTTGTGTCTCCCTCTTTTTGATGATTATGAGCATCAAAATCATCAAAACTTCAAAATAAAATCATTCTATCAATTTCTGATCAGAACCACTTTCACCTTTGAATGAACATATAATCTTTTCCTTTTGACACAAGAGCCATCCATCAATTCCAAATATATAATTTCGAATCTTTTCAAATTCATAAACGATTGTAACCTTGAATCAACAATTGAAACAGTTAATACGCCTATAAGTAGCACAAAGCCACTTAGTACAATGTATGTACTTTGGAAAGGACTTTTATTGACGTTCACTCCCTAGGGTTTCCATTCAATCATTGAAAAACATAAGGAATTTCAATGAACGCTATGATAGAAAAAGATATTCTTTGTGTGTATGTGCGTATGTATGAAAGAATTTAAGAAATATGTGCTTTATCAAGCTCAAATTGTGTAAACTGTTGAGACACAACAAGTTTTCAACGGACTCAATGTGCATGATTGAAGTGCAAAGGTGGGGCAGACTTCCTTCTGTTTAAATATCCAAATTTTCCGAATGAAGATTAGATACATTATGTGTTGCATCTCCATAAAAATTGAAACATTTCTTTGTTAAGAAAGAAATAAGTAGTTGGTGGGGTTAAAGCATGAGTTGGCATTGGCTCACTGCCTTGTTCAGTGATGGTAACTAAAGAGATGTGAACCGATCAGTAATGTGGATGCCCGACTCAGAAGTGGTTGGTACAGAGTTCTCACACCCTCTGTCTATTTTCAATATTTCTTTGTTAACTCTACGTCCCTATAAAAATTGAAACATTTCTTTGTTAACTTTGTTCTCACAACCTTTGTCTATTTTCAATATGCTCACTTCTAACCAAACTCTCATGTTCATTTTTCCGCTCAGTACAATGAGGTTGTTCAATCGGATGAACTTCCTCCCCCACTTTTTGATGTTGACATTTCACCCCTCAATCACTCAATGATAACTTCTTGAGTAGGAAACACCAGTTGATGTAAACCCATAGAAGTATGTTAAGCTCTCACACTAATCTCATGACATTTTCTCCCAAAATGATTATGTTGTTCAACAGTTTAATTTGAACAAATTTAAATCTAAGAATATGAATCACAATGTCAAATGAATGTATGCTCCGCACAAATGTCATCATTATTTGATCATGAACATAGAAGATTTCTCAGAACAAGAATATTGAATGAATGAAACGAATTCGAAAGACTTGTTTTTGAATCTGACAATGTATCAAGAAAATCAAATATTATGAATGATAAGCATGAAAGACTTAGCCCATCAAAAATTGGTTGTTTATATGGACAAATATATACAATCATGAAAGAATCAATTAAGTTGAAAAACTTTATGATACTCAACAAACATGGAATACAAACAGGAGTATTACCATCGAAAAATGTTTCCTTTTGAGACATGGTAATAACAAAGAACCATAAGAAGCTAAACCGGTGTGTATGAATACTTGAAAGTATAGAAAAGATCATACACAAGTATTAGTCTTTGGAAACACACGGTCAGAAGAATCAATAAAGCTCATATATGAAAACATTTAAAATCACACTTTTAAATTCATAAAATTTGTTTGAAAATAGAGAAGTAGTTTGAACATTTAGAAAAATGTTTTCATACTTAAAAGTTATTCTTCTTTCAAGTAATTTGAGTTTAAGATCAGTAGATACTTACATTTAGCATAAATCTCATAACTCCCTCTCAAATCATGAAAAAATTGTTTAAAATCATATAATCTCCCCCCTTAAAATGTGCAAAATATCTTTATCTTGACAAAATCTTCACAAATAACAAGACTTAGACAAAAATATCCTTAATCAGTAAAAAAAAGTTCTGAATTACTAGGAATTGAAAAGTAAATTCATAAGTCATAGTTTAAGAACAAGTCCTGATCTGAAATGATCAAAAGTCAAAATCTCTGAAGATTGAGTCCTAGACTGATTTGTCAAGAAGTCTGAATATCTTGTTCACTTACAAATATGTAGAAACAAGAATTTAACAATAAGCATAGTTATAAGCCAAAAATATGAATCTCTTCCCCTGAAAATATGTATATGTATAAAGTTCATTGGTAGAAAAAAACATTGACAGCACTGGTAGTCCTCATCACATTCTGCACACTTCTATTCTATTTTCCAGTCATGTGTCTGTAATACTTCTGGCATTCAGCACTACACATGAGGAACCTGCAAAACTGATTAAGTAGATATCAGTACCTAATGGAACTTGGGTCTTGGCTTGTTAGGTGCAGTTCCATTTGAAGAAACTCTATATCTACCATACCAATTCTGAACTTGATATCTATTTACAAATTCATTTGTCCCATAGTAAGAACAACAAATTTTCATTTGAGCTAACCTGAGCAAATGATTTGTAGAATAAATGACAGCAGGTTTAACAAAAGAATTTGCATGAAAAGCATTGTTCTTATTGAAATTTGGTTTGGAAATAAATGGCTTTGAAACATCCTTTTCAGGTGAAGATCCTTTAACCCTCCATACCATCTTGAGAGGCTTAAAGGCTAGAATGTTACCTGAACCATCAACAGAATGATTATAGAAGATATTAGAAGAAAAAATATGATCATTAGACTTGATTAACCATTGGGAAGAAACAGTTGAATAATGTGAACTTGAAGCGGTCTTGAAACAACATTCAAAGTCAGTTGAATCATCAAATGGTGATTGTACAATTATATCAAGACCTTTTCATTCAGTCAACTCAATCTTGAAAGTTACTTCTTCAAGTTCTTCAGAAAATGGTAGACAAACTGTCTCTTTCTTCAACAAGTATATCAATCTTCTTTTGTAAATCAGACTTCGTATTATGTTCATTCATTCCTTCTATTGATAACTCAGATAATGTTTTTGAAAGCTTCCTTATGTCAGTATCAAACATCTGTCTTTCAGTCTCAAACTTTTTTTCTATGTTGTTTCTCTTATCATATATCTCTTTAAAGAATCCAACATTTTCATCTTCTTTCTCTCTCAAAAATCTTTATCTGACTCTCGAATTTCTTTCTTTCTTTTTCTAACATCTTTTCCAGATCAAATAATTTCAATGAAAGTTTAGCATACTTTGATTCAAGAAGTTTTCTTTCTTCATCAAAACTATGTCTTTCCTTCTCAAACTTATGTCTTTCAATTATGAAAACCTTCTCAAAATCACAAACTTGCTGTAGAAGTTTTAAATTTTTAAGTTCAAAAGTTTTTCTTCCTTCTTTCTCCTCAGCAATTTCTTTTTCTAGATCTGATATTATCTTTTTGAGTTCAAAGTTTTCACTCTAAAACTTTTTCCTTTTCATCAGCCTCTGTCTTCAGATTTGAATCCTGTTTCACAAGATCCAGATTAGTTTCCTCTAACACATTATATTTAAGTATTAAGGCTTTTGTCTTCTCTAGATAATCATAAAAATTAGAATGTAATTTGTCAATGATTTTCCTCAATTCTTCTTAGGAGTTTCAATCGTATAGAAAGGAGAGCTCATTGTTACCTGACACAAATGATAGTTAAACAGACACTTCGATTAGAAGTTGAAGTGTGCACAAACAAATAACACAAAATCACACTTATGAAAGTACAAGGACTGAAAATGTACAATTTTTAAACTTCAAGTCTAGGGACTAAGATTGAGAAAATTTGAAACTTTAAAGTGCAAAGGACCAAAAGTGAAAAAAAAAATGTGAAACTTGAAAGTCTAAGGGTCAAAATTGACAATCTTTGAAACTTTAAAGTTCAGGGACCAAAACTGACAAAAATGAAACTGAAACTAACTGAGATAACAGAAACGGACTAACTTGAAAGGAAATTAAACAGAAACTTAACCCTAACTGAGAACAGAAAAAAAAAACTAAAATTGAAAAGAACTTTGCTAGGTCCACACAAACAAGATTCAATCACAAATCTAACATTTATTTTATTGATCTTGAACTTTCTCTCTCTACAAGAATGTTTCTCTCTCTAAAATTCCTCTCTCTAAGAGTATGAAAATATCAAAGAATTTCTTCTAACCTTCTTACCTAATGATTAAAGACAAAAACTTATCAAAGAGTTGTGTACGAGAAGTGTGGAATTTGCATCTGCCTTCATACGAGAAGTGTGGAATTCGCATAGCGTTGTGTACGAGAAGTATGAAATTTGCATCTGCCTTCATACGAGAAGTGAGGTTTTCGCACTGTGAAGGATACGAATTCTTGAAATTCGCATCTTACATCATACGGATTCTGAAGATTAATTTCGCATGGCAAAGCTGAAATTTTTCTAAGTATAGAATCTGTATCGATACGGAAAGTTTGGTGTTGTGAATTTTTCTAAGTATAGAATTCGCATAAGATCTTCGTGCGAAAAGTTTGAAGCTGAAAACTTTTCTAAGTCAAGAATTCGCATACAGAGATGTGCGAAAAGCCTGAACTCGCATCTCAAAGCGTGCGAAAAGATATAATTCGTACATAGAGGCGTGCGGATTTCATTGGATGTGCGAATTTTGAACCACTTGGCATGCGAATTGTTATGGGTGTGCGAAATGTAACTTATTTGGTGTGCGAATTTTGTGAAGTAAAGTGGTGTGAGGATTTCTGACTTAGAAAATTTCTGAAATTTTTTTCTCAGTTGTTCTTTGTTGATTATTCGAACTAACGATCATTCCAAACTCTTATTCTACAGATTCTAAGATGTCTAAAGATTTGCTTTCTATGGGGGTCACAATCAAAACCTCGTGTCTTGTCTATTGGAGAGTATCTGCAATGGAAGAAGCAGATGACTCAATTCTTAAATCATAAGAACAAAGAATACATGCAATCAATCATAGGTGGCCCAGTCAGCACGGTTGTTACGGTACCCGGTCAGCCAACAATAGAGACTTCTCCTGAGATATTGGTCAAATATGTGCCAAAGCCATACAAGTATTACAGTGAGAAGGATAAGGCACAAGCAAATATCGATGAAGAAGCTCTAATTTATTTGACTATGGCTATCCCCAACGACATCTACAACCGAGTAGACAGTCGTGACTCAGCCAAGGCTATGTGGGATGAGCTAGAGAGACAATTCCAAGGCACTGACCAATCCATAAAAGCTAAGTTGAATCAGAGTATTAATGCTTATGAGGGGTTCCAAGCAAAGGAGGGTGAAGCATTGGTAGACACCTACAACAGATTTAATGTGATTCTGAATGATTTGAGACGGAACGGGATGAATAAGTCTGTGTCTGAGATTAATTACAAATTCATCAAGAATCTCAACCCGGAGTGGAAGAGCTATGCCATTAATCTTCAGATGTCAATGGACATGACTTAGAGGATGTAAATGATATTTTCACTACTTTGTGTCAACACGAGGATGAAGTGAAAGTGCTTAATGAAGAGAAGAAGATGGTAAAAGAGTCACTGGCACTTCTAGCTGAGAAAAAGTTTGTGAGAGCAAGTTCAAGCTTCGGATCAAAGTCAAAATCAAAGTTGTCTAAAGCTTATTTGATGGAGTTAACAACATCTAGTTCTGATTCGCCTGTTGAAGAGAAGGATGAGGAAGCTGGTGAGGATATCAAGAGATTTACGGAGAATCTTGCACTCATCACGAAGTAATTCAACAAAAGATTTGGCAAGAAAAAGAATTATTCAAAGCCAAAGTTTGAAGGATACAAGAAAGATAGGACTGTGAAATACAAGCCCCGATATGACAAAGGATTTGGAAAGAAAAAAGAGAGGAAGGAAGAGATGATAGATCTGCAAAGCGGAAGATGTTTTAACTGTGGAAAATTTGGGCATTTCTCAAAGGATTGCAAGTTCAAGAAGATTAACAACTCGGAGTATTACGCAAAGAAGTCAATGCTTGTAAAGAAATAGGAGGAAGGAAAAGTTCTCATGGCAGAAGAGGAGAACTGGTTGTGTGAGAGTTCGGATGAGGAAGAGGCTCATTTCACACAAATTTGCATGATGGCAAAAGTAGAGGAAGATGCACTGCCTTCTGATAATTCTGACGCGGACTCTGAGGTAAGTAATCATTCTGATAATACTGAAGTAGTTCAATACTTACTTGCTCAAATTCAGAATATGGAAAACGATTTTAATGTGCTTAAAAGTAAACTAAGCCTTGAACGACAGTCAATGATAAATTTTCATGATGAAAATGCATTGTTGAAAGTTGTAATCGAGGACAAAGAAAAGGAAAAAGATTATTTGAAAAAGGAAAAAGCTGAATTGACATCTAAGATCACCGAACTTGAAAAGAACTTAGTGAATATGAATTCTGAAAAGGGTGAATTTAAAATTAAAATTGAAGTTTGCTTTCAAGAGCGCAATGAGGCTTACTGTAAAATTAAGCAACTGGGGGACTTAAACTTAAAAAGAGGACAGACTGAACAAACTCTGAATCTTGTTACAAACAAACTCAAAGATGTTCGTTTTTATAATCCAAAACTGGGTTAGGTTTTTCGGATACTAATGTTTTAAAAAGATCCCCTGAGAATTTATATAATTTTGATAAATTGGGTTCAACTGTTAAGAAGATTCCAGATATTAGCGACACGTTCGTAAAAGTTGAGACTATTATATCTGAAACTCCACAAAAAGTTAGGAAGTGATAGATGATGATCAATTGAGTTGTATTCATTCACAATCTAGTTTTAAATCTGTGGGATTCAAATATAATGATTTGAATACGAGCTACATAACTAGAAAATTGGAATTTGTAGAGTTTGAATCATTATTTTCCACATCATCTACTGAATCAGTCAATGAATATAAAATCTTACCTGAGACCAAGTGTCAGTATGATGAGTATGATTCTGATACTGATACTTGTGATCAAACTATTATTTCTGAATCTATTGCTTCTGAATCTCCAAATGGAGCAAAGGTAGAAGAGTCTCCACATGTCACGAATTCTGATGAAAAATCTGAGTTTGTTGAGAATATGTTTGAAGAAATTTTTGAAGAAATGATGAATTCTTCATATCATGTCCCTATTTTGAACAAGATTGAGTCTGAATCCATGGTTCATCAAACATCCAATTTTGAAAAGGAAATATCTGATTTACAAAAGACACTTGAAGAAGTTGAAGACGAAAATTGTGATCTTCGTTTCAAACTTGATAAATATTTTGAAGAAAGTAAATAGCTTTGTAAACAGATTAATGTTTTGAAAAATGATCTGTTCAAAAAGAATTTATCTGAACAAAAAGAGTTTGATGATAAAAAGTGGAATGTAAGATCAAACCCGGAGTTCGTGACACTTGCAAAATCTAAAGTTGTTTATTCATCTTGTTTTGAAAAGCAGCCCAGTGTGTTCAAGAAGGGTGAAACTTCTGGAGTTAAGAAAAGAAATTCACTCTCTAAGAAATCAACTAACAAAGTTTCTTTTGGTTTTTCAAATCTAAATGGAAAGGTGAAAGGAGATGGAGGAGAAAAGTTTGTGAAAATAAAGTTTCTGAAAAAGTTTCTGAAAATTGTGAAAAGGATTGTACTGTGAATGTTAGTGATTATAGTTTGAATTGTAATAGTTCTGAGAACAATAAATGTCAATTTTGTTTCAATAACTGTAAAACATTTGATAAATCAAAAGTCATGACATTTGCTCGAAAGAACTTTATTTGCAATCATTGTGGTAGCAATTCTTTCTCGCTTCACTCCATAGCTCCTAAGCCGAGGAATGTCAAAAGATTTTCTAAAGCTAAATCTTTTTCTAAATCCTCAACACAACAAATTCATATATTCAAGGCTAAGTCAAACAATTTCTCAAAGAAGAAAGATTTTCATGATTTGAATGTGAATATGGTTTGGAAATGGTTGCCTAAGCCCAGATTTGAATGGAGAGTTAAAGGCAATGTTGATGATTTCCAAAAGTTGAAACACGCTAACACCAAAGAACCCATATGGATATGGGTACCTAAAGCAAAGTAAGTTTGTTTCTTTTGCAGGCCCATCATCTATGGTTCATATATTCTGGATGTTCAAGGCACATGACGGGGTTCAAGCACTTACTGCATGATTATGTTGAACAACCTGCTGAACCAGTTGGATTTGCAAATTCTGAGCTAAAAGGTTACGTCAGAGGATACGGAATGCTTAAAAACAGTATTGTGATCGTTCAGAAGGTTCTTTAAGTGGAAGGGCTTGATCACAACCTTTTCAGTACGAGCCAATTTTGTGATAGCCTTTACCAAGTCAGGTTCACAATCACACACTGTCATATAAAAGATCCGGACGGTTCTGAGATATTTAAAGCAGAAAGATATGGAGATTTATATGCGGTCAATTTTCCAACTCTTTCAGCAACTCGATCAGTTTGCTTAATTGCTAAAGCTTCAATAGAAGAAAGTTGGATTTGGCATCGTCGCCTTTCTCACAAAAACTTTAAAACTATAAATACTTTGGTGAGTAAAGACATGGTAAAAGGTCTTCCAGGATTGCGATTCGAGAAGGATTATTTATGTTATGCATGTGAAATGGGAAAGATGAAACGAAGTTCCCATAAGGCTAAGATAGAATCTTCTTGTAAATCGCCGCTCGAAATGATACACATGGATCTTTGTGGCCCAATGAGAGTTCAAACAATCAGTGGCAAAAAGTACGTCTTAGTCATGATTGATGAATACTCCAGATACACATGGATAGAGTTTTTGAGAGCAAAATCAGATGCACTAGAGTTGATTATTGCCTACATCAAGAAAGTCCAAGTTCTGTTACAACTTCCAATCAAGAAACTAAGAAGCGACAACGACACTGAGTTTAAGAATGAGACTCTACAAGGATATTTACAATCCGTAGGGATTTCTCACAACCTTTCTGCCGCTCGTACGCCACAACAGAATGGAGTTGTCGAGCGTAAAAAGATTCACTTTGGTCGAAGCTGCTAGGACTATGTTGGCTTACTCTGGATTACCATTGTATTTTTGGGCTGAGGTCGTTGCCACCGCATGCTTTACTCAGAATCAAACCATAATTAATAAACGTTTGAATAAGACAGCGTATGAGATTATAAATAATAGAAAACCTAATTTTAAATTCCTTCGTGTCTTTGGTTGCAGGTGCTTCATTTTGAACGACCGTGACAATCTTGGAAAATTCGATAAAAAGGCAGACGAAGGCTACTTTCTTAGATATTCCTTGACTTCAAAGGCCTATCGTATCTACAACCATCATACCAAGACTGTTATGGAAAGCATTCATGTATCGTTTGATGAAAATTCGACTTTGACTTCTGAACAACACAGTTTAGGACTCAAACTGAAAGGAAAGGCTTCTATTCAAGATGGAATAGAACCCGTATCAAAAGAGAACAAGTTTTCTGTTTCTATCTCTCAATTGTCTACATCTAAGTTAGATCTATTATTTTGTGATGCATTCATGGATATTTGTGCAGATTTTGATAAATCTAGTGCATCTGCATCAACATCAGAGGTCCCTATTACAACTGAAGATATCTCTGGACCATCTGAACAAGTCACAACAACTTCATCAGGTATGACAACGCCTACTAATTCTGATCACACTAACCATGGTTCTATTTCTGCAGATTCTAATCCTGGTCAAGAAGTTCCAAGTACTTCTTCTGTTGTACCAGAACTACCTCAATTAGACTCACCTATGAATGAAGTTCCAACAACATCTGAAGTTGTTCCTGCAATTGTTGACGAATATAATGAGCTGAACAACAGATAAATTGTTCAACCCCTGTCTAGTACCACTAGATGGACTAGAGATCAACCCCTTCATAACATAATTGGTGACGTCAACAGTGGAGTTACAACCCATGCAACATCAACTAATTTTTGCTTATATTCCAGTTTCCTAAGTTCCCTAGAGTCTAAAAAGGTCTCGGAGGAGCTTCAAGATCCTGACTGGATACTTGCTATGCAAGATGAGCTACTCCAATTTGAACGGAACAAGGTATGGCGGCTAATCCCATGACCTAAGGATAAATCAGTGATTGGCACTAAGTGGGTATTTAGGAATAAAAAGGATCACACTGTGATTATTGTGCGAAACAAAGCAAGATTGGTCGCTAAGGGTTATTGTCAATAGAAAGGTATTGGTTATGATGTAACCTTCGCCCCTGTTGCAAGGATCGAGGCAATTCGGATATTCCTTTCATATGCATCTCACAAGAATTTCACGGTTTATCAAATGGACGTGAAATCCGCATTCTTAAGTGGCATACTGCATGAAGAGGTTTATGTTGCACAACCCGAAGGCTTCATAGATCCACAACACCCTGACCACGTCTATGTTCTTGATAAGTCATTATATGGTCCCAAACAAGCCCCAAGAGCATTGTACGAAACTTTAACGCAATTCCTACTTGCCTCAGGTTTCAAGAATCGGGAACAGAAAACGAAGGAGGAACGGACTTGTCCTTTGGTCGAGTTTGCTTAAATGCATTTCGACCCCGTCGTAGTTCTCAATCATTTCGTGGAACCGGGCGATCTTCCTTTTCTTTTTCCCTAAGCCCCAGTCATCCGTGGAGCCTTTTCATAGCTAGGCCTCCTCGAGTCCACAGAGCTTTCTAGCCTCTGCGGTGACCTCGGGTGACAGCACGCACAATGAGATCTTCCCTTTCGACCAGGCCAGATCATGAGTGAAATATCATGATCGACGAAGCCGGGAGCGGAAGGAGGGACTTGAACCCTCAACCTCAGCCTTGGCAAGGCTATGCTCTACCAATTAAGCTATTTCCGCCAGCTACGGAGGTACGATTGATACTACCTTATTCCTAAAGAAACAAGGTGAGGACTTGATCTTAATACAGATATATGTAGATGACATAATATTTGGGTCTACAAATCCTAAATTTTGTAAAAACTTTTCAAAGATTATGGAGACTAGGTTTGAGATGAGTATGATGGGTGAACTGACATTTTTCCTTGGTCTTCAAGTAAAACAGCCCCCAGATGGTATCTTTATCAACCAGTCTAAATACATTCGTGATATTTTGAAAAGGTTTAACATGACCGATAGTATAGTAATGAAAATGCCCATGGCTACTAGAACACTACTGGATGTAGATTTAGCCAGTAAATCTGTTGATCAGAAAACGTACCGTAGTATGATCGGATCATTATTGTATCATACGGCAAGTAGACCTCATTTTATATTTTCTACTTGTTTATGTGCTAGATATCAAGTAAATCCGAAGGAATCTCATCTTATGGCTGTAAAACGGATTCTTAGATATTTAAAAGGCACCCCTGAATTAGGCCTTTGGTATCCAAAGGATTCTGCTTTTGATTTAACTGCTTTTACAGATGCTGACCACGAAGGATGTAAGCTAGATCGGAAAAGCATGTTTGGGTCATGTCAACTTTTAGGTGATAACTTGTAAGTTGGACCTCCAAGAAGCAAAACTGTGTGTTCACATTCACTGCTGAGGCTGAGTACGTTGCTACCGCGAGTTGTTGTTCTTAAGTCTTGTGGATGAAGACGCAATTAAAAGACTTTGGGTACACCTACAAAAGTGTCCCTATCTATTGCGACTCGAAGAGCGCTATAGCTATAATAGCTAACACGGTTCAACACTCCAATACGAAACATATAGAGATTCGTTACCACTTTATAAAGGATCACGTGGAGAAAGGTGATATCGAAATGCATTTTGTACAGATGGATTAACAGTTAGTTGATTTGTTTACTAAGCCTTTAGATGAAAAACATTTTAAGTTTCTTATCAGCAAACTAGATATGCTAAATATGTCCTCTTAAAGTCTGTTAACATTTCTTTCATGATTATAGGGGGGGTAGATCTTAATGTTTGTATATGTCTAGGGGGAGTTAGAACATCTTCTTATATTTTTCTGATTTACTAACGAAGGTGGAATCATTTTATATGATTACCAAAATCTTTCTTATCTTGCAGGTTAAAGGATCATGACATTGGCTTCTGGATAATTCTGTTTAGAACCCGTACTTAAGAGTTTTCATTCTTAAGGATGCTGAAAAGATACATCTTTTTTAGGAAGTTTTATTGTTTGTTTTAGGGGAGTTAGTAAAGTTTTCACTGTCATATTTTTAAAAGGAATAAGAGAAAGACAAATATATTTCACTGTCGTATTCATATTGTTTTTGTTTAATATTTGACTTTTTACAGATACAAAGGGGGTGTATCTGATGTTTTTGTCAAAGAGAGCTTAAAAGATAAATATTCATTTTAGGGGGAGTTTAGATTTCTATGTTGAAGGTATATCATTATGAATCTTAATCTCTACCACATTTTGAAAGAAGAACGACTTTCGGATGTGAAAAATGGTTTCTTAAACGTTCAAACCACTTCGTGTTATCAAACGTTTTATGAATTTCGAAGTGTGATTTTAAATGTTTTTCATATCGATACTTTCATGATTAACTGACCATGTGTTTCTTAAAGATAAATACTTGTGTATTGTCTTTTCATATATTGTCAAGTATTCTTACACACATCGGTTCAGTACTTTTATTGACTTTGTTATTACCATGTCTCAAAAAGATACATCTTTCGATGGTAATACTCCCGTTTGTATTCTAAATTGTTTGAAATCAGACGTCATTTCTTAATAATTGTGCTTTCATTGTTAATATGTTTATATCTTGTTCATATAAACAAATATCCGGTCTTTGATATCCCTATATATTTTTCTTCATGATATTTGATCTGATTGAATCATTGTCAGATTCTCAAAACACTTCAGTTGACTTCGTTTCATTCATTCAATTTCATTGTTTTGTGAGATCTTACATGTTCAACATGCTCAAATCTCATTCTTATTTTTAGTGAGCATACATTTTCTGATAATGATATCTTGTGCTTATCTGTCAAAAATAAACTGTTGAGCAACACATTTTCTTTTAGGACAAAATTACATGGGAATCAGTGTGTGTGCTTCAAAGAATTTCTATGGATTCACGTTAACCTGTGTTTCCTACCCAATAAGTTATCCCGAGTGATTAAGGGGAGAGGGGGTCAAAAGAATAGAGAGTGGGTGTGTGCTGAGGTAAAATGTGAAAGAGAGTTTGGTTAGAAGCGAGCTCAAATGATTAAAACAAAGCGGGTGAGAGATCAGAGTAAAAGAATATCAAACTCTGCACCAAACTTTTTCTAAGTCGGGCATCCACATAATCTGTTGTTTCACAATTTTTCGTGAACTTCATCGAAACAGGCAACTAGCCCATGCCAACTCTTGCTATAACCCCACTAGTTACTCATCTTTTTCTCAACAAAAAGATGTTTAATATTTTAAACAGGAAGCAACACATAATCTATCAGATCTTCATTTGGAAGATGTTGATATTGAAAAAGAAGGAAAGTTGCCCCACCTTCGACCCTCATTCATGCACATTGAGTCTTTGTAATACTGTTGTTGTCTCAATGGTTTACATATTTTGATCTTGTTCAAGCTTTAAATTCTTCAATCATTCTACGCATGCACGAGCACACAAGGAATATGTTTTCTTCTCTTAACATTCATAGAAAATTCCTTTGTGGTTTTTCAATGATTGAATGGAAGTCCTAGGGGAGTGAACATCAAAAAGCTCATTTCCAATGTGTATTCGTTGTAAACAGTGGCTCTGTGCTACTGACAGGCATGATAATTGATCATATGTTGATTCAGGATTACCAATCTTAATTTGTCTGAATTTGAAAAGATTCAGATGAATACATTTTATGAATTGACGACAGAATGTTCATATCAGATCAGTCAGAGATCATATTCTCTTTTGGGAAGATTGTTTATTTTCTTGATTGGGGGAGAATATTTTTGTTTCTCATGAAGACTGTGCTTATTTTTCTAAAAGGGGGATATATTAGTATAGACAGAGCTGACGTTGAAATGTTTTGATGATTCTGATTTCTCATCATTCATCAAAAAGGGGAGATATTTCAAGAGTTTCAAAGTCAGAATTACACTGATCGTATCTGAAAGGGGAGATGATTCAAAGTTAAATTTCTGAAGAAAGCAAAGTCAAGAGAAAGTCGTAAAGTGGAGAGAATTTGTATTTCAAGTCAAAGCAAGGTCTGATGATTATCAAGCTGAAGAAATCATTTGAAAGATTGTGACATATTTGTGATCAAAAAGGGAGAATGAATTAGATATTAAAGATTTGAAGTTTTTAAAGTTTGTGAAGAAAGACAAAGTTGTTCAAGATTTAAAGCTATTAAAAATTCTATATTGAAGATTTTTCTACAAGAAGATGACCTGAAGATTATCGTCAAACTTTTTTTAATCTTGAATCCAAAGGGGGAGATTGTTAAGTCAATATTGTATTCAAGATTAAATGAGGGGTCAAAGTGTAAAGTTGTAAAAATACAAGTAGTTTTGTTGTAAGTCAAAGTGATTGACTTTGACTTTAGCTAGTTGTGAGAGGTCATGTTGACCATATAAATAGAAGAGCCAATGTTCATATTCATTAAGAACACACACGTGCATACAAATTAGAGAGAGAATACATTGTGAGAAATAGGTATATGGCACTGTGAGATCTGTGACTCAAGGAATCATTGTAATTGTTGTTTGATTAATCAAAGAATGATTTCTACATAATCAGTGTCTATTCTATAAGCTTGGATTGGAATTTCAAACTTAACAGACTTAACGAACACTTAACGGAAAAGGACAAAAAATGTAACAAAAACTAACGGACACTAACAGACATTTAAATGAACAAAAACATGATTGAGTTAACAAAGACTTAACAGAAAAAGGACAAAAATGTAAGAAAATTAACGGACAACTAACTAAACATTGATGATATTGTTCATCATCTTCAACCTCACGATAGAATCTGCAAAAATCATGAAATCCCATTAATCACAGTGGCATCAAAAGACATATGAACCCATGAACACAATCACAACCATGAATCACATATCATGTGATAACATGAGAGAAAGCTACGTGCGACAACCATAGAACTACATGCGATAACATGGGGAAAGTCTTCGTGCGACAAAAATTTTGACTTAGAAAAAAATCATGCCATGCGATAAAGATGAACAACTCAGCATGCGACAAAACCTTCAGTCCAGGCTCATGCGACAAACTTGAATCACTCTACGTGCGATAACAGGGATAGTACTATGACTCGTGCGATAACATTTTATACTTAGAAACTTTTTTATTCTCACAGCTTCATACGATAACCAGTCTCCTTCATCTTGCGATAACAGTAAATCAATTATATACGATAACTCTTTTCTTAGAAAAATATTCTCATAGTAGCCATCAAGTTTGACACCATATGTAATCAGTTGATCACAAGGACCGTGTGACAAGTATGAAGATTCAAAGAAAAAGGATGCGAAAACTGTTAATGTCAAAAATTACCCAAGGATAACTTAAGGTCGATGTGGAGTTTTATCCAACTAAAGAAAGTAACCAGGTGACAAGACGTGTGATAAAGATTAAAATAAAGAGACAAAGGAGTTGGTGATGTAGAAAAACCTCAACGAGGAAAAAACGGCAGACGACAAAGAGAAGTCGTCAGTTCACTATGATCGCCAAACAGGTGCGACGTCCTTACGTACTACAATGTTTTACAGGATAAATACAAGAAACAAATGCAGGAGCAAGTAATAGTCAAATGTCGTGTGTAAAACACTTCAGTCGTGCATATTGCACTCTAACCGTGTGTTTAAAGAAGGAAAGTTGTAAGAATTCTTTGCGTAGCTTGTAATCTCTGAGTTCTCGTGTGTTTTCAGTGAAGTATATGTCTTCGGTATTGATAATCTTGATTGTCATTAATGTGTCATTGAATCCTTGAGTAACGGTCGAAGCTCCTTCAATGATCTTAATGTTCTCTGTCAGTTATAGTTGTTGGCTTTTAAGAGCATTATACCTACATTGAATAAACAAGAAAAGAACGTTTGATCATACGTTAGTATAATCGTGGTCGAGTATAATCTTGCGATAGTCGTGCGACTAACGCTCGATTGTCGTCCACAAAAGTGTCGACGAGTGTTGTAAATATGCATGGTCAACATGACTTTATCTTAATACAAGATCAATCGTGCATAAATCTTATCATTAATGTTTCTCGTCGTGGTCGTGGATTTTTGACCAAAACAATAAGTATGAACATTGAATTCTATCGGCACAAGCATTTCCAACTCACAAAAAAAATGTAAAAAAAACTTCAAATTTCTTATTTTCTTTATTATTCAATCTGTTGGAAATCAATGAAAACACCAATCTGTGGAAACGATTTCATCAAACGAACATTAAGACTTCCATAATCGACCAAAATTTGAAGAACAAAAAAATTCCATACATCTAAGAATAAAAAAAACGGTTTAATCAACGCAATCAATGGAAGAAATTGATTTAACGTTGATCAACAATGATCAAATCATCATCTCCAACAAGATTCCAAACAAAAATTTGAATATTTGGAAAATTTTCTAAAAATTTCAAGAAAACCCCAAGAAATCTCAAAAAAAAATTCAAAAATTTTGCACAATCCGATTCGTTCCAAGCTCTGATACCAATTGTTATTCTCTTTGATATCAAATAACAATGTATTGCTATCACTTTCTTTATTGAAATTGAGAGAAAGTTACAAGGTTAAGAGTTGAGATCTACTTTCTCTCTAAAATGCTCTCTATATGATCAACAAGAACGTATGAAAATGAATCTATTAGACTCCTCTACTCTAGAATTACAAGGACACAATCTATTTATACCTACAATCTATTAGAAGGAATAAAACACTAACATTGATTTTTTACAAGTAACATTGACTTTCTATTTAAACTTTGACTTTGACTTCATCCTTTGACTTTTGATCATCATTCTTTCACATTTAAAGCTTTCAAAAAGTATCCTCATTCGGTGATATCGGATACAATTATATTTTCTCTAACAGTACATGTGTTTGATGCTTACACAACATTGACTGCACAACTTGTTAATATGGTTTCTTTAATTAAAAATCTCACTGCCAATCAAGTTGTATAATCAAATACCACCACCTATATCCCTACTGTCAACTCTGTACAATGTATTTACTGTGGTGATGGTCATTCTTCTGAACACTATCCTAGAAATCCTGAACAAGTGAGCTATGTCAGTAACAACAAGAGTGGACCTTTTTCTCAAACTTATAATCCAAGATGGAGAAATCATCCTAATTTTTCATGGAATAGTCCCACCCTTAACCCAAAATTACCAAGACTACAAGGGCAATCAAGGCATTAGTCACAACAACACAGACAGTTCAATTTTCAATCACAAGGACAGTCCAATTTTCATCCACAATCACACCACAACTCTCAAAACAACCAGCAGGCGAATTTTCAAAATCACCAACCTTCTTTCCAACACAAGTCCAGCCAGCGTGTTGAATCATCTACTTCTTTGGAAGCCATGATGAAAGGGTTTATGTCCCAAACTCAGGCTTCAATCAAGAATCTTGAGACACAAATGGGTCAAATGGCTTTGGAATTAGGAAAAGTCCAACAAGTTCTCTACCTAGTGACATGCACAGAGATACCTCTAAGGAATGGGAAAAGGTATGTTAAGGTTGTAACTTCGAGGAATGGAAAGAATTTACCAGAAAACACACTGAAACAGTTAGAGGAATCAAACAAAGTTGATCCTGAAAAGAATCCTACAACGTCAACTTCTGTTACAGTACCTTTAAAACAGTCTTGTGATACTACTGGGCCTATAAACAAGGTTGGGCCCATTGATACCATACTCATACCAAAAAGTTTAGACTTTCCAACTTTGTTTCAAAATGAACCGAAGGAAATCCAGAAGCCTAAAGAAGTAATTGTGGTGGATGTGTCAGAATTTAGTAACAATCCCAAAGTTCCTTATTACACCACACCTTTAAAACCAATTAAGATCACACCATTCATTGAAGTAGAACCAGTCTTACAACAAATTCCAGCACCTACCTTTCAAAAGACTACATCTCCTACTCCAGTCTGTCTTTACATTCCTTATTCCTAGAGATTAAGGAATCAAAGGGATGAGTTACAATTTAA
This sequence comes from Arctium minus, assembly GCA_954870635.1. Taxonomy (NCBI): domain Eukaryota; kingdom Viridiplantae; phylum Streptophyta; class Magnoliopsida; order Asterales; family Asteraceae; genus Arctium; species Arctium minus. The sequence goes on along the minus strand of OX941084.1, from coordinate 102,705,831 downwards.
AAAGTTTTTAGATGTTTTAAACAGTTGCATATCAATATACCTTTGGTGGAAGCCATTGAACAAATGCCAAGTTATGCAAAGTCTCTTAAAGATATTTTGAGCAAAAAGAAAAAGTTCACACAGTATGAGACTGTAACTCTCACTGAAGGTTGTAGTGCTTTATTGTCCAATAAGATCCCTCCTAAGATGAAAGATCCAGGAAGTTTTACAATCTCTTGTTCAATAGGAGGGAAAGAAATAGGAAATGCCCTATGTGACTTAGGTGCTAGTATAAACCTTATGCCTTTATCTGTTTTTAACACTTTAGGCATAAGAGAAGCTAGACACGCCACAATTACTCTCCAATTGGTAAATAAATCCATAGTCTATCCCAAAGAAAAAATTAAGGATGTCTTGGTTCAGGTATATAAGTTTATTTTTCCAGCAGACTTTATCATCTTAGACTTTGAAGCTGACAAAGATGTCCCCATCATTTTAGGCAGACCTTTCCTAGCTACTAGAAGAACTTTAATAGATGTCCAAAAGGGAGAACTGACCATGAGAGTCCAAGACCAAACAGTGACTTTTAATGTGTTGAATTCCCTTAAGTACCATGATGAGAAAGAAGAGTGTTCTACCTTAAGCCTAGTTGAATCCTGGTGAAAAGAAAAACGTTTGGGGGAGATCCTAGAAATAGATGGTCTGACAGTGATAAGGAGGAAGCATATTTTAAGGATTTGGAAGAACCACTGGAAACTGCTGCTTTTGGGATTTTAGAAAGTGGGGATAGGAAAACCCTTGTTCCTTCCTTAGAGTGTGCCCCAGAGTTAGAGTTGAAACAACTTCCCACACATTTGAAGTATGCCTTTTTAGGAGATCTAGGGAATTTCCAGTCATTATTTCATCATCATTGGAATTTGATCAATAAAATTACACACCAAAGCCATCTGATGGACCATTGCTAATTTAAAGGACAGAAGCCTTACCATTTGTCAACATAAGATCATTTTGGAAGATAAAGATTTCACCTATGTTGAGCCTCAAAGAAGACTCAATCCTGTGATGAAAGAGGTTGTTAAGAAGGAAATCTTAAAATGGCTTGATGCTGGCATAATCTATCCTATTGGAAGTAGTACCTGTGTCAGTCCAGTTCAATGTGTACCCAAGAAGGTTGGAGTTATTGTGGTAACCAATGAGAAGAATAAACTTATACCTACTAGAATAGAGTTAGGTTGGAGGATATGCATGGACTATAGGAGGCTTAACAAAGCTACCCAAAAAGACCATTTCCCATTACCCTTCATTGACCAGATGCTAGACAGACTAGCAGGAAAAGAGTTTTATTGTTTCTTAGATGGTTACTCTGGATACAACCAAATTTCCATTGCACCAGATGACCAAGAAAATACCTCTTTCACCTATCCATATGGAACTTTTGCCTTTAAAATGATGCATTTTGGACTTTGTAATGCCCCTGACACTGTCCAAAGATGTATGATGTCAATTTTTTCTGAGATGTTGGAACACTCCATGGAAATTTTCATGGATAATTTTTCTGTATATGGGACATCATATGATTTACGTTAACAAAACTTTGAGAAAAGTCTTAAAAGATGTGACGAAACAGATTTGGTTTTAAACTGGGAAAAGTGCCACTTTATGGTCAAAGAGGGCATAGTGCTAGGGCATCTTATTTCCAAAAGAGGCGTTGTAGTTGACAAAGCAAAGTTAGAAGTTATTGAAAAATTACCTGAACCAACAACAGTGAAAGGAATCATAAGTGTTCTAGGACATGCAGGTTTTTACAGGAGGTTCATCAAAGATTTTTCAAAAAATCAAAACCTCTCTGTATGTTACTACAACATGACCATGTCTTTAATTTTAATAAAGATTGTAGAGATGCTTTTCAAATTTTGAAAAAGACATTAATCACTACCCCGGTAGTAGTAACACCTGATTGGTCCCAACCTTTAGAAATAATGTGTGATGCTAGTGACTAGGTTGTGGAGCTGTGTTAGGTAAGAAAAGAAATAAAATATTCCACCCTATTTACTATGCTAGTATAACTCTCAATGAAGCACAAATCAACTATACCACTACTGAAAAGGAATTATTAGTTGCGGGTTTTGCTTTCGAAAAATTCAAATCATATTTGATGGGAACCAAGGTAGTTATTCATACTGATCATGTTGCCATCAAATATCTCATTTCTAAAAAGGATACAAAACCAAGGCTAATAAGGTGGATCTTGTTGCTACAAGAATTTGATTTGGAGATCATTAATAGGAAGGGTGTGGATAATCAAGTAGCTGACCATTTATCTAGGCTGGAAAAACAAGACAAACCAGTGCAAAGTGGTGACATCTGTGAAGTATTCCCAGATGAAAGAATTTTAGCTCTCCAACATTCTACAATACCCTGGCTTGCTGATCCTGTAAACTATTTAGCTTATGGGATCATGCCAAGGAGCTAAATAAACATCAAAGCAAAAAGCTCATTTTTTACTCCAAGAAATATCTGTGGGATGATCCATTTCTGTTTAATTTGTGCAGATCAGGTGATAAGAAGGTGCATAGCAAAGGAAGAAATGACATTAGTCTTGCAACATTGCCATTCTGAATCATGTGGAGGACATTTTGGAGGATATAAGACAGCAACAAAGATTTTACATTCAGGGTTGTATTAGCCTACTTTGAACAGTGATGTTCATGATTTTGCAAAAAGTTGCAATGGGTGTCAAAGAAGTGGAAATATCTCTCAGAGGAATGGATGCCCTTGAATGGAATTCTAGAAGTAGAATTATTTGATGTTTGGGGCATAGACTTTATGGGACCTTTTCCACTCTCCAATAATTGTACTTAGATACTGGCTGTTGTAGATTATGTGTCCAAGTGGGTGGAAGTCAAAGCTTGCAATTCTAATGATGCTAGGAAAGTTGTCAAATTCTTGCACAAGAAGATATTCACTATATTTGGTACACCATGTGCCTTAATTAGTGATGAAGGCACTCAATTCAAAAACAACTTATTAGAGGAATTTCTTGAAAAATATAACATTCAACACAGGGTGGCCACTGCTTACCACCCTCAAACCAATGTTTTGGTTGAACTATCAAATAGGGAGATAAAGAGAATTCTTGCCAAGGTAGTCAAGCCACATCGAAAGGATTGGGCCTCCAAATCATATGATGCCTTGTGGGCCTACCGGACAGCATACAAAACCCCTATTGGAATGTCCCCTTATAAGTTGGTCTTTGGTAAGGCCTGCCACCTGCCTGTAGAGTTAGAGCACAAGGCCTACTGGGCCATAAAAGAGCTTAACATTGAGTTTGGATAAGACCGGAAAAAAGACAACTCTGTGAACTTGAAGAACATAGGAATCTATACTATGAGAATGCTGAGGTTTATAAGGAACATACTAAAAGGTGGCATGATAGAAAAATTCTTCCAAAAGAATTCATTGAGGGACAACAAGTTCTACTATTTAATTCCAGACTAAAATTATTTCCTAGAAAACTGAACTCCAAAACTAGTACAAAAATGGTCAAAAGTGACGGTTAAAAACCGTTACCGTAGGTATATGGTAACGGTTTATGTGGACATAAAAATCGTCACCTATTCTGCCATCACTTTTGATACACTTTTGGTTACGTTTAAAAAATATCACCATATCACATCAAAAACCATTACCATTGGCTAAAACCGTCACCTTAGGTGTAAAAAAGGTTGTTTTTCTCAACAACCATTACAGTAACATGACATATGGTGATGCTTAGAATGACATACAATGACATTAATTTTTTAAAATGTTATCGTCGCATGACATACTTTGACATTTATATTCAATAATAGTCACCGTTGCATGACATTCAGTGATGCTTATTTGTCAAAACTGTCACCATAGCATGACATACAGTGAATTTATCATTTAAACTTCTCACCGTAGCATGACATACGGTGACGTTTATTTTTTAAAAATTCCTCATAGCATGACATACGATGACGTTTGTTTTCCAAAACCGTCACGTTATCATGACATATGTGAAAATGTATGATCCCAATTTCAATCCATTCAAGATTTGACAATGATATTCTACAGAGAGAGTAGAGAGAGAAATCACAATCCGTATTTCAACATGTGTCAATTACAAGTACGTACTTCTCAACTCTTACAACACAAGACTACTTATATACCTATCACACTACAAACTCTCATACTAAAGAATATTTAAACAAGGGTTGGCTTTCAAGACTTTGACCATACAAGACTTTGACTTAGACTTTTCTACATTAAATCTTGGATACAATTTATACACTAACATTCTCCCCCTTTGTATTCAAGATTTAATAAAAATTTGACAATCGTCTTCAGCGCTTGATTCTTCAAACTTTGACTCTAACATCTTTAAACGTTGAAGCTCTGGCAATCTTCAATCTCTGATACTTTGAAGAATTTTGAAAAACCTTTCACAAAGTCTTTAAAAAAATCACCAAGTCTTTAACAAGAATTTGAAACTTCTTGAAGTCTTTGAATCAACTTGAACTTTTTGATATTTGAAGAATATTTCAATGCTTGTATCTTCATCTCTGTGATCTCTGAGCTGTCTTTGGAAAAACAAACTTTCTCGAATCATCTTTATTTCTTGAAACATCTTTAAATCTTCTTGAACAAACAAACTTTCATCTGTCTTGAACTCATCCATCTGACTTGAAAATCTCTTCCTTTTCAGAATATCTTTTATCAGACTTGGTTATATCAACTTCATATGACTTGAAACTCTTCAAAATATCTCCCCCTTTTTGATGAATTATGAGAAATCACAATTCGTATTTCAACATGTGTCAATTACAAGTACGTACTTCTCAACTCTTACAACACAAGACTACTTATATACCTATCACACTACAAACTCTCATACTAAAGAATATTTAAACAACGGTTGACTTTCAAGACTTTGACCATACAAGACTTTGACTTAGACTTTACTACATTAAATCTTGGATGCAATTTATACACTAACAATATGGTGTCATTTATTTATCGAAACCGTTATCGTAGAATGACTTACGGTGACGTCTATTCTTCAAACTGTCATCATATCATGATATACAATGACGTTTATTTTTGAAAATCGTCACTCTAACATGACATATGGTGACGTTTATTTTTCAAAATTGTTACAGTAGCACGGCATACAGTTACATTTATTTTTTAAAACCGTCATCATAGCATGGCATCCAGTGACTGTTTATTTTTGAAACTCCTCACCTTATCATGACATACAGTGATATTTGCTTTGCAAAACCATCATCATAGAATGACTTACAATGACGTTTATATATCAAATCGTTGCCATATTATGACATATGGTGATGCTTATTTTTCAAAATCGTCATTCTAGCACGACATACGGTGACGTTTATTTTTCAAAATCGTCACAGTAGCACGACATACGGTCACATTTATTTTTCAAAATCGTCACAGTAACACAACATACGGTGACATATTTTTTCAAGATTGTCACTTTAGCATGACATACAATGACGTTCATTTTACAAAATCGTGATCATAGTATGACTTATGGCGACATCTGTAACACCCTCAAATCTGGAAATAGCAACTTATTTATAATTTTCTAAGTACACCGATAAAGGAATTATCTACAACCACAAATTAAGATTTAGCCTCAATACAAACATTCATTCTATACAAAAGTCTATTATAAGAACGGGTGCTACTAAAACCCCATAATAGTCACTATCTCCAAAATTGCGGAAGACTTCACCAACTACTCACATTCGCACAAAGCTAAGGCTCAACTCTTCATGGCTGCTAGAACCAACACCAACTGGAACCTGATGCACATGCCGACAAATAAAAAGGTTAGGCTTAACGCCTAGTGAGCTCAAGAGTTTTCAACATATATCAAATAATAGTTTAAAATAAAGAATGCGGTTAAAAGTTATAGTCCTTCAATATGATACGTCTTACATGTGAAAATGACTCATTTCCAACAATATGCATTTTAGGTAAAGAACACCAATTAAAACGTTTTTCAAACCAACTACTTCAAAGATAATGATACTAACATAAGTCGCCCATTCATAAATTAGTTTTTAACTCAAAACTCACTCAAAGCGTAAGTATAAATTGAACTCTCCATTTATGAAGATACGGTTAAACTTTATATCCCAAAACACGGGTGGGGAATAATACTCAACCCATAAATCAAGGGTAAAACCCAATTATACAAAACGTCACCGAAAACTTGGATAATAAAACTCAATACCCAAAAACAACACCTTTCGGTGACGGGGGATTCCCGATTCCATAAAATGTGATGGTCCACAAAGTAAGCCCATTTTATGTTGTTATGACTAGTCATATAAACAAAAGTACACGCAAGGGATGTCAGGCTCAGTAGCTTTAAACGTACACCCACGGAAACTCGAGTTCAACCCCGTCAGGTTCCTATGTCGAGCCCCTCATCCAATATCGTAATACTTGAGCACGAAGGACTTATACCCACATCCGATGCCTAACGTGCCTCGACGTGGAAAACTAATCGTCCCACGCCGGAACAATAATTCCAAGCGCAAGGGATGTCAGGCTCAGTGGCTTTAAACATACACCCACGGGATATCGAGTTCAACCGCGAACGGTCCTTATGTCGAGTCCCTCATCCAATATCGCAACCAAGGCTCTAAGTCGAGCTACCAAAACTGGACAACTGTCCAAAGACTCCAAATCAAATAAAAATACCAAGCCGTAGGCTTATCACCCATTGACCCATTGATAAATGAAGTAAAAATACGATAAAACGCACTCAACCAACGGTTATGCAAACACAACGACTAAAAGTAAGATTAGTTCAAAACTCACATTAGTTGAGGTACCCATTTTCAAAGTGAACTTATACTCCCATATTTTCCAAATGCCTCATAACACATAATATGCATTTTCCAAATTTAACTGCTGATAAGAATGAAAATCATGAAATGAAACTATAAACGCTCTTTCAAATACCTCACATAAAAGTGCAAGTATTACTTTATAAAACACTCCATTTCATGATGATGCATGGAACCCGATAAACATTTAAAAACGTATTTTCTTTGACCGAAGATCTACTTATGCAATAAGACCTCCAAAACACATTCGTTTGTAACATATTTATCAAAATGCCTAAAAATCCCAAATGTGGGTGTTATACAAAGTTGTAAAGTTAAATACTTCAAGTAATTAAGATCAACAAATAACCCAACATTTGATAATTTCATGTAAAACACATAAACACTTTAAAATAGACATTTTGGCATGTACAATGTTTTCACAAATCAACTTGAAGTCACCTTCCTAGATTTAGGCTAAATCTAGATTTTCCCCCAACTAGAGCTCCTTTGAAGAACATTTGGATTCTCAAGTCAAACTTCCAAAACCTAAATCCATAAGGTTCCAACCATAAATATACATATTCCACCATAGATAATCATAATCAACCACAAAGATTCATTTCCCAACCTTATACATGAATACCTCAACTGATACCGAAACCCTAACTTCCATAAATGAAGAGGATAGAAGATTACCTTAATCCAAGCTTGAATCCACCAATCAAAACACCTCTAGTTCACCAAAATGGTTACAAACCTCCAATCTATGAAAGGGAGAACAAAGGGTGGATGAAACCCTAGAAAACTTGGTGAAGAAGATGAATAGTGAGAGATGAGAAGCTTACCACCACAAAATACTCTAGCATACTCCAATAGACTTCCAATATCTTGCTATATACTTTAATAGCTCTCAAAAACGAAACTGTAGCAACTTGAATCACCAAAATCGGAGTTGTGGAGCAAAAGTTATGAAGAAATGAAGTTTTGGGTGAAAATGAGGTTGAATCAGGTTTTTAACCCGAGCTGGACCTTCTGCCCGGCGCACGACCCGTGCACATTTGTGAAGGGGAAGCGCACGACCCGTGCGCCCCCTACATACCGCTAATATTTTCCCGAAACACTGTTTTGGTCGTAACTTCTTCGTTATAGCTCCGTTTTCGCTCCGGAAAGAACTGTTGGACTCGTAGTTGAATCCTTTATCCATCTAGACTATAAAATCTAGGATTCAAGTCCAAAATCAAATATCTTATTTTTCCTTTATATATCGGTTTCTGTATTAACTTGACTTGATACCTCTCGAAACTCGGGGTGTTACAACATCTATTTTACAAAAACAACACTATAACATGATATACAGTAACATTTATTATTAAAAATCATCACCGTAGTATGACATACAGTGGTATTTATTTTTCAAAAGTGTCACCATAGCATGACATACATGACATTTACTTTCCAAAATCATCACCGTTGAGTGACGTAGAGTGACATTTATTATTCAAAACCGTCACCGTAGAGTGACATATGGTGATGATTATCATTCAAAACCATCACGGTAGGGTGACATAGTTTTTAAAACCGTCATTATATCATGACATACAATGACATTTATTTTTCAAAGTTGTCACCATAGCATGACGTATGATAACGTTTATTTTCAAAACCATCACAATAACATGACGTAGGATAACATTTATTTTTCAAAACCGTCAACATAGCATGACTTATGGTGGCGTTTATTTTTCTAAATTGTCACCATAGCCATAAACTAGCTTTAAGAAAAGTTATTTATTATGAGTGGGAATAATTAAAATATTAAAATTTTCAAAATAATAATCAAATCATTAAGATTATATAAAAAAACATAAAATAATATTAAGTAATAGTGTACAAGAACACCAATAACTAACGTTTTCATTCGTCAACTATAATTTTTTTTCTAAACACTTGTAATAAACCTACTCGTCCCCTAAAACAATTTTTTTCTTTAACAGTATTTCTTGTATGCTTCGGCGCCTTCAACATCTAATTAATAGTTGTATAATTATTTTTTCTTTGTCTTCTGCTTCTCATTATGATAATCAGAAGTTTTTACGGTACCTATAAGAAAAGGCAAATAATTTAGCAAAGCAAAGCAAAAGTAAATTGCAACCAAATGAAAGCAATCGATTTAAGTCAATCCCAAACAAATGAAATATCAACGAGCAACTATTGGTCCTAACTCCCTCACTCATATCTAGATCAATTTCAGGTGCAGGGAGTTACATGGTTGTGCTAAAAATGACATAAATATATCTATATCTATACAATATATAGCGTAAATATTTGATATAAGAATGTAAATGTAAACTAAAATGAAATAAAAAAGTAAAGTTCTATATGAAGGCATAAAACGTGTGAAAACTAAGAAATCTTGAACACCAAATATCAAAAATTGTGTAATATTTTGGGCGTAAATAAATAATCGAAACCAAAGAAGAAACCCAGTTTGGTCAAAGCCTAGCAGTCCAAACAAGCCCTTATCGGCCTTTAACAGACCGATTATAGTATGATTAAGGAGAGACAGATTGAATTAGACCACTCTGAGCGTTAACATACCGACCTGGTTCAGTCAAATCAAATCCAGTCCAATCTAATATTTTCTTCTTCAAAATACTTACCATGCTCAATTCTTTCACTTACTATGTACCAATATGATGCACCAATGAGACTACACTCATAAAGCATCATAAAGCATGGACTACTACCGGTAACAACAAATGCCTACAGATGTGTGTTTGTACAACAACAAATCGAACTAATGTATGTATCTAGATGCCAACTTTTCATTTAATATAAACAAATGGAGTTGCTCTTAATGTGTTGCTATCAAAATTCTTGAATTCATCATCACTGAGCAAAATATCAATTATGTGTATAAAAAAATTAAACTAGAAAGAAAATTGGAGTTTAAACCCCATAAATAAAATGAGAATTGATGCATGTAAGTATATTCAGATAGAAGTTTTTTGGTTTAATGTCATATTACCAACAAGGTGATGATCAGCATCAAATGAATAGTTATATATAAGTAGCATTTTCCTTTGATGAATTGGTAACCTGCACAGATGGGTATTCATTTGATGAGAAGACATTGTTGACATGTATAAGTAGTTGTATGCATTTAATATGGAACACTTTGTATCAAAGAAAAGAGGAAAAAAGTCAAGACGTTTTGTTCACTGCAAAAATTGTGAAATAATCTCCAACAGATAGATAATAAATAATCACCACCAACTCCACAAACTTAATTATTATACTTCTTTCATATCTCATAATAGACAGATTAAGCAAGTGAATACAAAAATGAATAATAGCAAAATAAATAGCTTCATTTATTTTAAATACATGAAAACTTGTAATATTGTATTATTGAAGTCGCAATCATTTAGTTCAAGTTCAGTGTGTAAAAAATAAATAGCCCCATTAATGGCATCTATAACAATCTAGAAAGTAAAGTTTACCCCTATGGTGTCATCGAATTGATTGACCTAAATAATGGTGATACTTTCAAAGTCAACGGTCAGAGGGTAAAATCATTTTACGACCCTATGATGCAAACACAACAACCTCTCGAGGTTGCTAATTTGGTAGAATGAATAAATCTGAAAGTTGTTGGACTCTTAAAAAGTCCAAAATCATGTGTAAATAAATAAAAGTGACCTATAAATTTTTAAGCCATCATAAATTGAAAATTCATGTTCCATCATAATTTTTTTATTATTCTTTAAAGTTATAAGTTTGATTTTTAATTTTACAAATTTAGAAATCTAACTTATATTTTTAAATTTTGGCTTATAAAGTTGATAAGTCAAATTTAAATTTTGTTGAGTCACCTTCTTGAAACCCAACCCGAATTTTCGGTTTTTAATAAATTAAGCCCAATTCCAAGTTGTTATTTCTTGAAACCGGGCCATATGTGTAGTTGGAATATTAGGGGACAACTAATTGGAGCAAGTACACTTTCAGATTTTATTTAGTTAATTTATTAATTAAATAAAAATTAAGTGTACCTAAATTGGAGTTAGATTTGATGGTTTATGTACTCCATGCAGGATATGAAAGGACACTCCATTGACCCTCTCCTCTCATCTCTCTAAACTCGCTCCTACAAGCACCTAAAGGATGACGGTCGGCCTCCATTCCTACACCACCGTACACCCCCAAGGTCAACTTGAAACTAGGGGTGTTTGCGGTCTGGTTTGGGTGGTTTAACCCTCCAAATCACAAAATAAATCCACAAATGACGGTTTAGGAAATTTTCAAACCAAGCATTTGGTAGCAAGTGACCGAACCGGTCAAACCTGACCATAAAAGAGCGGTCTGGTCTGACCGGTTTAGGCGCTTTGGGCCTCATTACCATATTTATCATCAATTGAACAACTTGTGATATTGAAACTAACTTGGAAATGTCCATTACAAAATTGACTGGTGCTGAAAAGATTATGATCTAATCCTTCAACATAACGTACTTTTTGGATGGTGATGGTTCCATTTGTTAGCATTCCGTAACCTTTGACAAAACCTTTAACCGAATTATTCCTGAAGCCAACTATTCTAGCAGGATGTTCCATTTAATTATGCAGTAAGTGCTTGAACCCTGTCATATGTCTTGAGCATCTGGAGTCAATGAGCCACATATGACATTCCTGCAAAAGAACAATTACTTCGCTTTAGGTACCCATATCCATATGGGTCCTTTTTGGTTAGTATCCTTCAATTTCTTAATATCAATTACCGGGCCTTTAATTCTCCATTCATATCTGGGCTTAGGTAACCATTTCCAGACAAACTTAACATCAACAGCTTTGAAAGAATTCTTCTTTTAAAATTTATCCTTTTCAGCTTTGAAAACATGAATGTGTTGAGTTGAGTCCTTGGAAAATGATATGTGTTGAGAAAAGCTTTTAGCATTCTTTTTCTTTAAAGGGGTGGAGTTGAAAGAGAATGAATTACGCTCACAATGATTACAACGAAGATTCTTTTGAGCTAATGTCAATATCTTTGATTTATCAAAAGAATTACATTTATTCAAGCAAAATTGACATTTATTTACATCAAAGGAAATACAACTGTTTTTACAATCACCATTGTGTGCATTTACATTCAAAACATTCTTAACATAAGTACAAGGTTTTGAAACATTTTGTTTTCCCTTCTGTTTAGAATCCTTTCTCTTCAACTTCTCACCTTTCTTGCCTCTCAAATTTGAAACACCGCAAGAATTCGAGTTAGAAAAAATCTTAGAAGATGGATTAAAATTTTTAGTACCTGAAGTTTCTTCGACTTCAAAATTTTGTCAATAGAAACAACTGAGGGTTTTGCTAAAGAGACAAACTCTGGATTGGAATAGACATTCCATTTTTTACTTTCAAAACATTTCTGATCATTTAAATTTCTTTTAAAATTCAAACTCTCTAACTCAGAAATCTTTTTACAAAGCTCTTGGTTTTCATTTTAAGACTTTTCAAGTTTAAATTGAAGATCAAACTTTTCATCTTCAACTTCTTCAAGAAGCTTTTGCAAATTTGAGAGTTCTTTTTGCAAATCAGAAATTTTGTCAGTCTCAGAGTTTGACTCTGATTAATGAAAATAAGGCTCAGAATCTGAAGCATTCATCAATTCATTAAAAAAATTCTTTAGACATTTTATTGATGAATTCAGACTTTTTATCATATTCCTCAAAAGTAGTAGAATCTTCTATCTTACACTTCTTATCAGAATCACAAGCAGTAGATTCAGATTTAGTATTCTGAACACAAGTATCAGAATCAGACTCATAGTCATCATACTGACAGTTGGTTTCAGTGTTATCCCTATCTTCAGATATTGATTCAACATATGAATTTGGTGTGGAAAACAATGATTCAAAATCAACAAACTTAAGCTTTCTGCTCTTATAGCTTGTGCTTAAATCATTGTACTGAAATCCCACTGATTTAAAACTTGAATTTCGTGAATCAGCACTGTCATCAGATAAATCTTCATCTACATTTTCCTTTCCTTTTTTAGAAGTTTCAGATATCGGAGTTCCAGCTTTGACAAACGTTTCTCGGATATCTGGAATCTTTTGTGAATTTGGCCCCATTTTATCAAAATTATAAAGGTTTTCAGGAGCACTTTTCAAAATATTGTTTTCTAATAAACCCAAACCCATATTAGGATTATAAAATCTAACATCTTTGTGTTTATTGGTCAAAAGATTCAAAGTTTGTTCAGTCTGACTTCGTTTAAAATTTAAATCCTTAAGTAGTACTTATTCTTTTAAAATTTACTTGGCCTTATACTTTTCTGACTTGTCTGATTTGTAAAGATCAGGTTTGCTCTTTGAGTAGTACTTCTTCTTTCCAAGCCTCTTGTTGAACTGTTTAGTAATCAGTGCCAGATTCTCAGCAAATCTCTTAACATCCTCATTTGTATCCTCATCCTCTTCTTCACTTGATGAGTCTTTGACAATATCAGGTAATTCTGTCAGAAATGACGCCTTACGCTTGGATTTGGTAGAACTTGGATTTATCACAGTCTTTAGCAATGTTTTAAAACCCGGTTTTTGGTTGACCCGGTGTGGTGACCGGGTCACGGTTCAACCGGGTGGTTGACCCGGTTTCAAGAAATTCTATGTAATTTTCATTTTCCTATATATATATATATATATATATATATATATATATATAACCAAGAATTTGATGTCCACAAGTTAAAACATTAAAAATACACATAATAAAAAGTTTTACATCAATCCAAAAATATTAAAAAAAACACATAACAAGTTTTACATCAATCCAAATATATCAAAACGAAACATAACGTTCATAGCAAATCATGGATCTTGAGACATTGGAGTGTTAAATGCATCAAGCTCACGATCGCTTAGTAATTGAATTTCACTGTCAACTTCATGGTCATCAACAACATCGTCACTTTCTACAATATCAAATAAAAAAATATTAATGTCACGTAAAAAGCTAATAGTAAACTAACAACACCAAATTAATATATATATATATATATATATATATATATATATATAAATAAATAAATGTCACCTTGCGTTTGAGAAGTCGGTTCGTGCTCTTGCTCATCAATCATATTTTCCAAGTCATTGTAATCAAGTTCTCCTTCCGGCTCTTCTTCGACCACCCAAAAGTCCGTCTTATCAATGCATTCGTAATCAATAGGATCATAATACCTCTTCTCAACCTTAAGTCTACAAAAATATTCACAAAGAAAATAAAACTTAACTTGTAAAAATAGAATGACATTGCTATTATTAAATGTTTTACTACAATATAGCGTACCTATTTTGTAAACGCAAGTTGTAATGAACAAATACAAGATCATTTATCCTTTGATGTTCCAACCTATTCCTCCTTTTCGTGTGAATCCTCTCAAAGACACTCCAATTTCGTTCGCAACCGGAAGAAGATGCGGTTTGACTTAATATTCTAATAGCAAACAAACCTTTGCAATATCGGAGTATCTCCGCCAAATTACTTCCACCACTCATCTATAAAAGAAATGGTTAGCAAAAAATATATTTAATAATAATGTAAAAAAGTTAAATACTTAAATGTTACCTGGACGAGTAATAGTACGAGAAGCAACGACACTAGATCTACCAAAAGTGCCTTCATTGTCACGAAACTTGCCTAAGGACATTGTAAGATCCAAAACGTCCCTACCGGAAAAATTCTTCTCAACGATATCAAGAACACCTTGAAACACCTCTCTCTTATAACAAAGATTCTCACGATCATACTGAAAAGCTGGATTTAACCAATAAGTTGCACAATGAATACTTTTTCTTAACATCCTATCCCAACGACGATCAATTATGTCAGTATAAGGCTTGTATAATTCTTTCTTCTTTTTAAACAATTCCTTAACCCCTTTCCTTGCTCGATGCATTCCCTCATAAACATAACCCAATGCAGGTTTTTCATCCGAATCACATAACCGCAAAAGCCTTAACAAAGGAGTCATCACTTTCACCGTAATCAAACAATTCCTCCAAAAAAATTCGTTCAAGACAACTTGTTTACATTTAACCGCATTTCCTACTTTCAACATCTTCTTAAACTCGTTAGATATGACCATTGCTTGTAAATCGACTTTATGGTCATACAAACTTTTCAATGCAATAAACGCGGTACCAAAACGAGTAGCACCTGGACGGATGATTTATGTCCAACCTTGTCTTTTTCTTAACCAATTCAAGGGCCACTTATGATTATAAATAAAAACAGTAACCCTAGATGCAAGAGTGACCAAACTTTTGACGTTGTCCAATTCTGAAACATCCTTTAACACAAGATTAAGACAATGTGCGACACATGGAGACCAAGTAATAGAAGTATGTCTTTCACATAACTTAGTACCAGCAAGTTTGTAGTTAGCAGCATTGTTAGTAACAATTTGAACCGCATTCTTTTCTCCTAGCATTTCAACAATCTCAGCAAACAAATTGCACAAATTTGAAGCATTGCTCTCTATATCAGATGCATCAACAGATTTAAGAAATGGTATCCCTTTCGGACAATAAACTAAGAAATTAATCAAATGTCGTTGCCTAATATCCCTCTACCCATCACTTATAATCGTGCAACCACTTTCAATCCATTGACTTCTATATGAATCAATTAACAGAGAAACAAACTTCTTTGCATCTGTCAATAAATTGTCCCTCAAGGCATGATAATTAGGTGCTTTGTATCCATGACCAATACTCGTTATTTTATCTACCATATGTTGAAAATAAGGAGAGTTGCAAGCATTCATAGGTATACATGCATCATAGAACCACATAGCAATAGCTAAATCAACATCATGTAGTTTTTCCTTACTTTGCATGCAGATTTAATAGTGGGTTGAGAAGGATCATTTATAGCTTTTGTAAAAAAGGATGAAGACTTGATGTAGCTTTCCTTTTTCCCGCTTTAACAGATCGTGCTTTGACATTTCGCGATTGTGTTTCCCCCGTATCGTCATCTAAGATAGTAATACCATCACTACCCTTATCCGCTTCCTTTATCTCTTTCAAAATGACTTGCATCATAAAACGAACTTCCGGAGTTACCTTTTTACAAGATACAACCTCACCGGTAACACCAGAAAGATGTTTCTTAAATCTATTTATACCACCACCTTTGAACATTCTTTGACAAAAATTACATATGTATGTTTTGCTTCCCTTTTCATCAATGACTAGAGTTGCATAATCCCATGCTTTATCCGTCTTCATTCTTACATTTGATTGAACGGAAGAATGAGATTGAGATTGTGCTCCCATCGGTTCTTTGTCTCTAGGTTCCATATGGATCTGAAAATGTCCATTGACCATTTAAAACAAAAATATTAATGAATACATTGAGCTACCATTTCAAGTAGACTGTATGCACTTGTGCATATAGACAATTATGTTGATTTTTTTTGTTTTTATGCACAAGTGCATATCAAGTGGTAGACACATAAATACATAATTTATAAGTGATACATAAATACATAATATGTTAGTGCATTTCATGATACAATCTTTCCTATAAGAACATAATTTGTAAGTGCATTTCAAGATAAAATCTTTCCTATAAGAACACACAATCTTTCCTATAAGAACACACGTTTCTATTAAAGTTTAAACACCCATTAAGGCATTAACCCACTGATTAAAGTTTTAACTTTAAACTTCAAACAACCATTAACCCCTTGTTCTAATTGAATCGATCGAAGAAGTAGATCGAATCGATCGAAGATCAATGTACCTGTAGATGGAATCGTTTGTGGAATCGAAGAAGAAGTAGATGGAATTGATTGAAGCTGTCGAGTGTCGATTGAAGTGTATGTGGACTGGAGTCGATGGAATGGATTGAAGAAGTAGATGGAATCGATGAAACTGGAGTAGATGGAATCGATTGAAACTTACAGATTGAATCGATTGAGGAAGTAGATGGAATCGATTGAATGGAGTCGATGAAACTGGAAGTCTAGAAGTGAGCGTCGTGGAGGAAAATTGGAACAAAATAAGTTAATAACCCTAGCCGTTCTATATGAAAATTGAAATTGTTTTTTAACTGGGTTAAATCGGGTCAACCACGGTTCAACTATACCAGTTCAACCAGTTCCCTCAAAAACCCGGCGGTTCGATCTGGTCCATAAATCCCCAAAAACCAGGTGATAGTTGACCCGGTCTCTCGACCGGTTCCCGGTTCAACTGAACCGGGAACCGGCCGGGTCGACCCAAGTTTTAAAACATTGGTCTTTAGTGACTCATAAACCATTTTCTTCTCAACACTTATTTGCTTGACTTTGTCTTCATGTTGAATTAGAGTCACAAAGAGATCATTGACATCTTCCTGATCCATGTTCTTGGTCATCTGTAGGTTAATGGAATAACTATCCCATTCTGAATTTAGGTTCTTGACAAACTTATAGTTGATCTCTGACACATATTTGTTTAACCCGTTCCTTCTCAAATCATTCAGAATTACATTAAATCTTTTGTAAGTGTCTGTCAAAGATTCTCCTTCTTTAGCCTTAAATCCCTCATAGGCATTTATGCTCTGGTTCAACTTTGCCTTGATAGACCTCTCTATACCCTGAAGTTGCCTTTCCAAACTCATCCCACATAGCCTTTGTTGAATCCCTACTATTCACTCTGTTGTACAGATCATTCAGGATGGCCATGGTCAGTAAGATAAGAGTTTGCTCATCAATCTTAGCCAGTGCCTTTTCAGCTCCACTAAACTACTCATAAGGTTTTGGGATATATCTGTCAGGTATATCAGGTGAGGTAGCAGTAGTTGGCTGACCAGGTACTCTGATTTGAGGATTAAGTGGGCCATTCAGAATAGATTTCATCAAATCCCTGTCCTTGTTGTTCAGGAATTGGATCATTCTCTTTTTCCACTGAGGATACTCTCCAATTGATAGGACTGGAGGCTTTGACTGATAACCCATGATTAACAAGTCTTTAGACATGGCTAGATCTGTAAAGGTATGAACTTGAAATGATCATTAGCAAAGAAATTAGAAAACTTTGACTAAAAAATCAAACTTGGTCAACAGATAAATTCTCCAAAATTTTCTAAGTATGGAAGTCGCAGACCAAAGGAGAACTTTTCGTGAATTTGTGAGTTCTATACTTAGTCGCAGAAACAAAGAAGTGAACTTGTCGTATGTACTTGTCACAGATCAAAGGAGAACCACTTGTAGTAAGCAACAACTTGCGAGAACCCACTTATCGTAAACCAAAATGTGTGAGTTGTGCACTTATCGTAAGCTTCGGCTTGCGAGTTGTTAGTTGTCGCAACCTTCACTCTACGAGTTCTTGACTTATCGTAAACAACAGTGTGCGAGTTCTTCACTTAGCAAAAATCGAGGCTTGCAAAAACCAAACTTGTCGTAAAGAATACTCTGCAAGAACTAATCTTGTCGTATGTCAAAGCTTGTGATAAGTTTGTGAATAGTAACTTCTTGTACAAAGACACTTGCGAGTTCTTTACTTCTCGTAGGCTGAGGTTTGTGAATTCCTTACTTGTCATATGCCTTTACTTGCGACAAGTAACTTCTCGTAGACAACCCTCTGCGAGTTCTCTCCTTAGCAAAAATTCACAAAATCCTGAAAACTCGGATGAGTCTTGTGTCAAGTAGCTTGAAGCTTGCGAGTTCTTGAAGAATGTTACGAGTTCTTCAGATCTTGCGACATCCGAACTTCAAATCACTAAATTTGCCATAACTTCTTCAAATCTCGTCCAATTGCTTTGAAATTTTGCAGGATTACTCTCGATCAGTTTCTGAACATATTTGTTGGAAACTTTTTCGATCAAAAACAACCAAAGATCTAACTTAATCTGATCACAGTATACCAACTTTTTTGAACAAAAAATCAACAAAAACTTAAAATTGATCGATTTTGCTTCGAATTAGGCTATGATATCTTAACAGGAATTGATCTACAACATCAAACGAATATCATATTATCAATTCTCAATCCAAACAACTCTGAATTTGTAGAAATTTATTCCTCCATAGTCGACTTGCGAGTTCTTTGAATTTTCACCAAATCTTGACCATTTTATGAAATCTTTGATCTGCTCTGATACTAGCTATTGTTCCAGTTATCAAGCTCAATTAGATTACAAACAGAGATTTAATCAAGAAGTGATATGTATTGATATGGAATGATTTACAATGTTTTCTCTCTCTAAAGCTCAATGACTTTCTCTCTCTAACCACAAGTCTATATCTCTCTTAATCTATGTGTGTGGTTCTCTCTGTTTTTCTTCACACAATATTACAAAAGACACAAAGGTATTTATATCTAGTCAACCTAGTTGACTCTACAAGACAAGACAATTAAAGAAAAGTCAAACACCTTGACTTTTACAAACACAACTATACAAACTTTACATTTAAAACCTTTTAATCTTGAATACAACATTTAGGCTCAACATAGATTGGATGCGAGACTTCTATACAGAAGTCTCCATATCAAACTCTTGTCAATCCCTATGAGAAGAACCACAATGGATTATTCTCCACAAGCACTGAATAACTTTTTAGGCATTGTACGACCCCATAGATCCACTCTAGATAAAATGATGACAATAGCCTATGATCAAGACTTATTTGATATCCTTGCTACCGTTGCCCAAGATGGAGCAGAATGGTCATTCAAAGGAAAAACATGGATTTTAAGGTCTCACTTCCTAAAACCAGAGGCTAATGTATGCTTTTACTTTATAAGACACACACTACACCCTACCTGTCACGATGCAGATGTATGCATAGAAAAGGCATACCTGATCTATTGCATACTCTTGGGCCTACCATTTGATATAGGAAAGTTGATTGTTAATAACATTAAGCATTATAGTGAAAATCAAATGCTAGATTTCCCTACCCTGCCATTATCCACAAGTTGCTAGTTGCCTCTCATGTGAGAGTCCTACCTACTGGTCACTTTTGCAATGAAAAAATGGTAATGGATAGACTTAACATTGAAATGTTGTTAAGAAACAAGGTGAAGGATCCCATACCAGCACCACTCAATGACTTAGCCTCCCTTGGCACATACCTTCACAATTTTCACTTGGAATTTACTAAATATGTCAAAGAGAAGAATGTGATCCATAATTCCTTGTTAAGAGAAGTGAAGAAATTGAGGAAGGAGAATGCTAAAATTAAGGAAGGAAATAGAAGAAATTAGAGCCTATGATCAGGCGAAAGACATGATCTATAGGCAAATCTAGGCAAGATATGATCCAAGCTTACTGAGAGGATTGCCACCATTTTCGCATCATGTTGAAGACAAAGGAGCAGACTCATCGCCTACTCATCTGAGTAAGGCAGGTTCAATACCATCATCCCAATTTTCAGTATTTTCTTTCCTTATTTGCTATTTTGTGATCACTAGAATGTACCTTTGCTAGTTTGAAGTTTGGGTCACAGTCTTGTTTGATGTTTTAATGAGGTACCTAAGGACACACAAATCTGTGTGTCAAGGTTCTTCACCTCCTTTGCTGTTTTTTGCATAGTTTTTGGGTTGTGTGGAAATTATTTTTACTAAGCTCTAGATCATACACCATTACAATTGCACTAAGACAATCTTGCATATAAGTACTTGATATTGTTGGTCCCTAGTTAGCAAAACAAGTATTGTAGAAGGGTGGGTTGAATACAATACACACAATTTTACTTAAATTTAATTCTTTTATTGATATAAAATATCAAGAATTACACAAAGAGAAATAAAGATTGTTTGCGGAAAAGAATAGCTAAGAACTACTCAAAACAATCTAACACTAAGAAGACTTTTAAAGAACACAAAGACTAAATCTTAGAAGAGAAAGAGTAAGCTATCAACCTGCTTGAAATCTTGTTAGAGAGAAATCTTGAGCTGAAAGCGTGAGTAGCAAGGTGCTACCTCCATCCTTTATATACTATCCAACGTAATGAGTGCAAAGAACATGGAACAATAAAGGCATGGGTGGTTGAGATATTGTCAATAAATTATAAGATATTTGATGTGACTTATCACAATACAAAAGGTAACTTTTGTACTATGAAAGTACAATATCTAAATAAAATATACTTGAGAAAATCTTTTTGAGATCTATTAGAAAATAAACGTCTCAATCACATTTAGACCAAGTGTATATCTTCTCAAAGAAGGAAGCTTCCATTCTCATTGTCAGAAGATCATTGGGAATGAGGAAGTATGTCAAATCAAGAGGGTTTGACATAAATGATCTTACAGATAAAGGAGCAATCGGTAAGAAGGGAAACTACCGAAGAGGTGACAGTGATGTCGAACAAGGATGATTCGGCAGATGAGAGATCTGCCGAACAAGGATGAATCGGCAATAAGGGAAGGATGTGCCGAATAGGAAATCGGCACAATGGTG
Source organism: Arctium minus (assembly GCA_954870635.1). NCBI lineage: Eukaryota > Viridiplantae > Streptophyta > Magnoliopsida > Asterales > Asteraceae > Arctium > Arctium minus. The sequence goes on along the minus strand of OX941084.1, from coordinate 102,684,518 downwards.
ATCTGCCAAATAGGAAATCGGCAGACTAGGCTTAGTTCACTTTGAAGTTTATCTCAATCCGCAGTAGATTTCCTTCATGTTGAATTTGGTTTGTCTTCGACTCACCGATCTGTTTAACCATAACTAAGCTATTACAAAGAACCAAAAATCAAAGTACAAAGATCAAACATCAATAAAGACTAAGGAGAGGTTATCTTTAAATCTTAGATATCCCAACAATCTCCCCCTATTTGATAATAACATCTCATATAACAGAAAGTAAATGAATAATGCATTTTGACCCTTTTTCATACTCTTTTGGGTTCTTTTTCACATAGACCACTCTTTTTGTTTCTTTTTGGATTTTTTAGAGTATCCGACATTTACAAGTATAAAAGAATGAAATAATGATTTGTGCAAGCTATTTACGATTAACTAGAAATGCTCAATGTATTAATCTTATAAGAAGATTACAATACAAGGGAAAAGTAAATATATACAAAAAGCATAACTACACCGAGTTTATTCAAAAGGCAAATGCGGTTCAGCATTCCTTTTCTTGAGTTCATCGGTTGCAGCCACATAGAGATCCTTTGCCGAAAGTGGGATTATTTGAATAATCCCATGGAGAAAGATGGTGTTGGCAAGAGGAATTTGACTTGTTCTGAAGAAAGAGATATGCCCAAAAGCGTCGTTGAAGAAGATTCCGTGAGTAGGCTCTGTAATCACAGTGGTGGAAGGAAGAGGAACCAGAGTCGATAAGGATAAATCGAGATTTGAATTATTTGGAACCTTTCCTTCTCTGGCCATCTGAATAAACACGTCTTCCTTTTTAGATCTCGGCTTCGATTTGGGAGGAGGAAGACTAGACCTTAGATTTTCGATGAACTCCTCTTCGGCTGGAGTGTGGACAATGTTATACGTCCTTCGGTAGGTCCTGAACTTTGTTTGGAGATCTGCAAGATATTTGTCAACCTCAGGCTTGAGAGCATTTCGGCTGTTATTCAAGCAGATACCAATTTCCATCCATTCTGATACTCCAAACCGAACAAGAGAATCCAGTATGTCCACAGATTTTGAAGCATCATCCCTTGTAATCATCAGTCGAATGACTTTGCAGCTTGAAGACGGTTTGATAATTTTAACATCTGTGATTTTTCCAGAGGATCGGCATTTGGTGAGAGCTTTGTGGTACCAATCGATACACAAAGATTTAATCTCTTCATTTTTCTTTGCCGAAACCTCCAGAGCACTCAGCTGAGCTTTGATTGCATCGGCAGAAGATTTTGTACTTTTGCCTTCTTCCTCAACCAACTTTAAAGCTAGCTCGGTATCTTTATCACGAGCCATTTAGGCTAATTTAGCAGCTTTGAGTTCTTCTTCAGATAAGCCCAATTCAGGAGAGGTAGTCTTTGGGGGAGCGAGATAAATACCACCACCATCGGCAGCTTTCTTGATGAGAGCATCTTTGAAACGCTTTTCTTCAGTAGCTACTTCATCCGGTGTTAACTTTGTTTTGCCCTTATCTTTCTTGGGAAGTTTCTCCCCCTCAGACTCTTCGACCACCTTAGGGTGGTCGGTTCCCTTCTCTTCGGTGGTCGCCACTTCGATATCAGTAGGAGCAGTAGTAAAAGGTTGGTCGGCAGGAGCAGCAGTAGAAGGTTATCCCTGACTCGTATTGGAAATGATAATTTGAGGGGTAAGTTGCTCCTCCTCAGTACGTGTCGGGGAGGACAGACTAGCCTTAGCCGACACATGGCCAAGATGCCTGTCAATCCGATCCAAAGTAGTTCGGTCGTCTGGCGTGAAGGCGGACTCAGTGATATCGATGTCTAGAGACCCAACACAGTACTGAGCCACCGCAACAGGGAGGTTGTCAAGACGCCGATTAATAATCTGCAGGACACTTAGAACCTGAGAGTTAATAGATTCCTGTGTCGAGGCCTGATGCCGAAAAGCCATGAGATCCTGATCCCGTGCATCCAAAGCGGCTTTGAGAGCTGCCACTGACATTGTCAAGGAGGTATTGTTATCATTTAACCTGATAACCTCCTTAAGCACCGCATCGAGAGAATCGGAGAGAGGAGCACGTAGATTGTCGATCTGTCGGTGCATAACATCTAAACACCGAAAGATGTCTTTGTTGAGGTCGACAAGCTCAGAATTTTGCTCCTTGATAAGCTGAAGAAGACCGACAAGGAGAGAGTTTTGAGTGTCCAGAGAGGCCGAAATCTCTAGATCCCTCATTGTTTTCCTTAGCAACTCATACTGAGTGCCAAGAAAACGTACCTGCCGATTTGTATCCAGAATATCGGCAAGCACATCGGCAGGTAAAGAGATGGGGGGATGAGGAGCCAAAGAAGTAGATGTCGATGGTCCAGGGTTGTCGGCATGAGGAGAAGGTTGTTTGGGAGAGTGTTTCGGTGTTGGTTTAGGTGAAGGTCTCGGTGAAGATTTTGGTGACCGCTGGGGTGAGTGTTTAGGAGATGGGGAGGGTGTTTTCTTTGGCGAAAGCTTAGGCAAGGGTTGAGGAGACTCTCCATCTGAAAATAAACTAGCCAAAAAAATCCTCGGTGTTCCCACCGATATGTGCAATATCTTCGGGTGTGACCCCGGGTGATAGGTTGTGCAGTGGAGAAGAGGAGCGTTGGTCCATAGAGAAAACCAACTCATCTACATCCGTCAGTTTAAAATGAGGAGAAGGCATAATAAAGTGTTAATCCAAAGATCTCTAAATCCTAGAGAGAGAAAGTAGAGAGAGAGCAAGTAAGCGCAAAGAATGAATTCTATTAGATGAATGCGTGAAAGTGTTACAAGACACAAGGACCAAAGGGACTTAAATACCCTTGGTCAATACATAGATAAAACCTATCTAAGCACAGTATAAAACCAAGCCTATAAATACAATGATTACTATAAAATCAGACTTAACAATCTCCCCTTTAGTAATCATTGGCGCTATGGTCTTCAAAAACAATCTTCTAAATCAGCACGGACCATCTAAGCGACTTTGCGAAGCAGCTTTCTGACTTAAAAAAAATTCTTCTCAGCATCTTTCATGCTCAAATGCTTTTGCTGTCTTGACAAGACTGGACCTGTTTGTAATTAGCTTGAAAGAACAATCGGTTCATCAGCTTGTGCTCTAGACGATTCACCTTTTTCAAATAAACTTGAATGAACAGTGGTGATCGAAGCTAGAACAGCAAAAGACTAGAATGGCTGAGAAAAATAGAATCTTGAGCGAATCTTGATCAGCGGATAAACTTTTGAGCTCTTTGTCTCTATATCATCTCCTTAACTTCTCCCCCTCATGACCTTGATGATCTGGATCAACTTGGTCATGCAAATGTTGGAGACGAGACAGCTTAAGATCTGCAAAATCAAAATAAAGGAAAAACAGGGAAGGTTTGCGCGACACATTGGTGGCGCAAAGGGAGGTTTGTGCTAGCCGAAGGTGGCGCAAAGTGAGGTTTGGGCGACCAACTGTTGGCGCAAATCTGACTTAAACATAGAAAATTTTACCTTTTTAAGCTCTATGACTCCCCCTACACAAATGCACTAGATATGACAATTCAAGTTAGCATTCATATAGAAAACCAGATACTCCCCCTCAAAAATAGATATGATCTTTTCAGAAGAAAAAAAAACTCCTTTTTCACTCCCCCTTGAATAATGCTCAAACCCATTTATAAAAATATGAGAACACAAAAATGTAAACATCAATGTAGAAAGAAAAATAAACTGAATATATATTTTGAAACGACTAAATATATAAAAATTTAAACTGACACAAATAAAATTCTATTTAGTAAAATATCACAATAAAATCCATCAGATGAAATCAAATGTATGTATTTGGATACAGAAACAAGTTTTATTGCATATCAAGATAAGACATGTTCAGTTTCAAAAACTTTCATCAATCTATTCAGTGTGCTCGCATGTAAACTCCGATTAGCTTCAAGAAAATGCAATTCTAAAAATATAATAGAGAACTTTGCATATAATCACACTAATCCATCAAGAATTCAGACTTTCATAAATTTACAGGTTTATTGCAACTCAAACATATCACCAAGTATCATGAGATGTGTGCTCATTGGCATCTTTTTAGCATTGTGCTCTATGGCATCTTTACATGAGTGTGCTCTTTGGCATCTTTTAAGCTTGTGCACATTTTGGCATCTTTTTAATCAACAAGTTTGGTAAGTAAAGAACATGCCGTAAACGTAACTTTCTATCTGACCCTATTGCAGGATTTGGGTCAGCCGCTCCCAGACCAGATGGCCTTAGGGGACTAGGTGTCAAGCACCCCTTAGAACTTACTTTCCCAGATCAGAAAGGCTACATCGACACATCCTAAACCCATTCATACCAGTAGAACATGACTTTCGATCTGATTCTATAGAAGGATTTGGGTTCGATCACTCCCAAACCAATTGACCTTAGGGTACCAGATGACAAGCATCCCACAGAACTTACTTTCCCAAACTAGAAAGGTCACAGGTACAAACTTTTAAACTTAGAGATTTCTGATTTATAAGAATTTAATAATCATCTCAAACACAAGATTTTACGTCTAAGTGCTTAGCCCATATTTTCATTACGATCCAAAATTCCGACTTTTTAGGTTTTCTAAGCATTGTAAACTATAAATATTCCGAATCACACAACTTTAAAGCAATATCAAAAGCTACAAACACGTTGCTGACTTTTCGACTTTTGTTAGACTTGAAAGATGAACATATAAAAACTTTAATATAAACAAATCAACTTGAAAATTTATCCTAGACACACATTTTATCCAAAAGAAAGAAAATTGCAAAACTTTTACTTTATAGACTAAAATTTGTGAAGATTTAAACTTTTAAATTCAACATGCTGAGATTTGAAAATTGAAACATTTGATCGGCAAGTTTATATTCAGTTGAAACAAAACATAATTCAATAATATCATCTTTCTCATAATGTAAAATAAAATTTGTGTCTCTTTTGAAAAAATTTGGGTTGAACAAAATCAGGGTTTGAATAAAATTGCTCAGATTCTTTTAAAAAATATGAGAAAACTAGAACAACATCATTATCAGAAATAAATGCAGCGGAAATTAAGTAGATGTACTCACAGTTTCTCATTAGTCAGAAGCTGAAAAACATTGAATCACGAGTTCTAGACTGACATATCTAGAAGTCATTGTCTTTGAAGCACGGGTTCTAAGCTGATGTACTTAGAAGCCAAATTTCTCTTATTCCCCCTTGACATGAGGTGCCTGCAACTTTGAGTCAGATTGAGATTTCGGTACCCACTTGAATTTGAGCCAATGTTTGTTAGTTGCAGTTCTTATGGGGAAATATTGATTAGATTTGACACGAGAAGCATGAGAAAGATTATCAGAAAAATAAGCACAGTCATCAGATGAATACAAAGCATAATCATCTGAACTAGAATCAGAAGAAGAATATGAGACATTTTTGGAAATTTGAATCATTTGCTTTATTGAATATTTTGAAATTTTCTTACAAACAGCAAATGAATCACTTTTATAATATATGTCTACATATCTATCTCCATCAGTCTGAGATTCATCAGATATCCGCTTCGCTCTCCAAATCTGCTTCGATGACTTGCTCAAAGTCCTATCTGAAAGATTAGAATCAGAAGAATTAGAATTATCATAATTGATTTTATCTTGTTTCTTTGACTTCTTTGACCTTCTTCGTTTACGCTTTGGTTTATAATACTGATCATTTAGCGTAAAAGAGTCATCAAGAATTTGGGATTTAATATTTAAATCAGAAGAAATAACGTTACCTAAGCAACCAATCTGATCAGACAATAAATCTGAACATACCTCGGAGTCAGAATTATTTTGAGAAAAGATATCAAATTTAGAAACTTCCATTTTGTTTACTTGACAATCAGAAGAAAGGCTAGAAATAGAATCTTGTTTTTGTGAAAATAATTTTTCTTCAAGACTAGACGTCATGAAAGAAAGAATAATATCAGATTCAATTTCTTTTAAAATATTTTGATCTTCCATCTTATTTTCAAGATCAATGATTTTGCCTTCTAATATCAAAGGAGGAGTATATTTCTTAGAATCATAAATGATTGGAGAAATATTTTCCTTATCAGAAATATTGACATAAACATCAACAAAATCATCAGATACTGAAGACTTGACAGGAGATATTTCATTAAAACCTTTTCTGCCTTTCCTTGATTTATCAGGAAAATATTTTGCATTTTCAAACGTATAAACAAAAGGAATTTCCTTTTTTTTTGTTATTCGTCCTTTTCTCATTTTCGATTTCTAACACTTGCTTCTCATTCATCCAATCAATTTTAAATTGAGGAGCATATTGAGCAAGAGTTAGATAATCGTATTTATATAAAGTTGGGGATTTTTCAATCGCATTGTTTAAACAATGTGGATTTTTAAAACCAAGTCCCCATTTTTCTCTTAAAGCTTCATCACTCCTTGGTTTATTCATAAAAATTGTTTGCTCAGATTGGTTTCTTCGATATAACTTTTCTTCTAATTTATTTATTTTATCCGAAAAACTGTCTTTTAAAGTGGTCATTTCAGTCAAAGACTCAAGATAAGTCTTATTTGAATTTTCCAAATCATCCAATTTCTTTTGAAAGACCTCTTTAGTATGAACCAAAATAGATTTTTCATCTTTCAAAGAAATATTCAATTTGTCAATCAAATTTGACTTTTCTGAATTTAGGTTCTTTTCAGATAATAACTTCAAGCGTAAATCATGTAAAGCAGTAATTATAACATTCATCTGTGAAGAAATGAAAGTGTAATCAAAATCAGAATGTACCTCATCTTCATCAGTTTCATCATCATCATCTGACTGATCATCTCCAATAAAGCACATCTGAGCGATCTCGACATTTGCAGCTTCATCATCAGAGTGATCCAGCCAAAACTCTTCTTCTGCAAGCAAAGCAGTTCCATTCTCTCTTTCCTCAGCAAGTACCAGTTTCTTTCGATAATATGCTGAGTCTCTAACCTTCTTCACTCGACACTTCTTTGAAATATGACCCGGCTTACCACAGTTGTAACATTCAGTAGGTTTCTTTGCCTCGGGCACTTGAGCATTCTTGAACCCAGAAGTAAAGCGAAGATTGTTTGAACCCAACCTAGGTTGAAACTTCTTCTGATAATATTGTGAGAGAAGGATCATAGATTTTTGCAGTGCCTCGCCATCATCATCAGTTGACCCGTCATAAGCATTATCAGACAATGCTTGTTCTATCAGTTGTTTCGTGAGGAGAGCAACCGGTTCCACTGATTTCTTGTTCTTCTTGTCTAGTTTGGCCTTCTTCTCTATGACAATGCACTCATCTGTCAGCAAGATCTCAAACATCTCTTGAATTTGCATTGTAGAAATTCTGACATCATTCCTTAGTCTGTGGCAAGATTTGTTCCACTCTGATTGAATTGCATTGAGGAATTTTAGATTTGTTTCAAGCTCAGTCTTTTCCACTTTGATTTTCCTCAGATCATTAATCACAGCACATAATCTGTCATACACAGTTTTCAGTGGCTCCCCATCCTTGGCTTTGAATTCTTCAAAGTTGTTCATGTAACGAGTATGTCGGAGTTGAGTAGCAACTGAAGAACCAAGCATAATCTTTTCAAGTTGTTGCCACATAAGATTAGGATGATTTTTGAAACAATCAATCCTGTTGTAGATAGAGTTTGGCAGGGCTAGCATTAGATTTGCCTTGATATCACGATCAGCTTGATACTCCGATAACTCATTAGGTGAAAATTCTTTGGTAGGCTTATATAATCCAGAAGCCAACTTGGGTTTCTCAAAAGGTCCTTCTGAAAGAATGTTCATCATGTCATTTCCATTCTTTTGACGCTCTATAAAATTCAGAAGCCTATCTTGCCACTGTGTAAACTCATTTTCATCAATCAGCACTGGTGGACGATTTTCTGTACCCAAAGACATCATAAGATCACTTTTGTAAAACTGAGCTTGATAAGCAAACTTGTCAGAATCCATTTCTCAGAAATTCAGAAAAAATTCTAAGTCTTGACTAAGAACTGGCGCAAACTTGAGGTTTGCGTAAGAAGCAGATAGCGCAAATTGGATTTTGTTAGGGCTTCTTTGTTAGTTAAATAGAAGTTCAGGGTAAACTATGTCAAGTTATTAATTTTTGTAAGCTTGTTGGGCCTTAAAGCTCATAAGCCCATTAGGCCTGCGAGCCCACGTATTTAAAGTTATTTCTATTTCATTTGTTAGGAGAGAAATTCATTATTCAGTTTACTAGTCGTTAGGTTTACATAACCTTATCAGAAATTATCTCTGTAAACCTTAACCCTTTGAAGTTATATCAATCATATGACTAGTTGTTGTGGCCTATAATCTGTTCATCATTGTTCATATTACTTGTGATTGCACTGCACTGGGATCTACAATTGGTATCAGAGCTGATAGGCAAAAAGGTTTGATCCAGTAAAAAGGTTTGTCTGAAACCCTAAGATCAATTACTTGTGTTAATTGGTTTACTTGCGTTAATTGATTGTTAGTGTTTACATTCTGTGTTTATCTGATTTATCGATTTCTGCATAGTTAAGTTTGTGTCTGTGCTTCGATCGAAAATTCTTTTCTGGAATTTTTTTTCTCTCTCTCTGCTATCGATCGAATCTGGATTAATAAATTGTTGCAAAACATCGGTCTTGGTGAGTTCTTTGTGTTATCTATCGCATCCGGTCGATTTTTTTTGATTGTTTATCTGGGTTTCATTCGATCGAAGGATCGAAGTTTCTGGGTTTGGTTTCGGTCGAATCCCAGAAATTCATCGGGTTCTTCGGTCGATTCTTCGTGTTCTTCGGTCTTGTAGGATTAATCGACCTTATCTGTTAATTGTGGTTATCGCATTTAATTGTCTTTCGACCTGAGCATTCGACCGGACACTTGTATCCGGTCTTGCACCTTCGACCGGGTAGTTGTAATCTCCGGTCTTACCCTTCGACCGGACCTTATCTTTTCCGGTCTTACCATTCGACCGGGTACTTGTTTACTCCGGTCTTGCCTTCGACCGGGTGGTTGTAACCTCCGGTCAAACACCTTCGACCGGATACTTGTATCCCCGGTCTTGTCCTTCGACCGGATACGTGTATCCCCGGTCTTGTCATTCGACCGGATACCTGCTTACTCCGGTCTTTCGTTTGACCTGATATTCTGTTAGACCAAGTGTTTCTGTGTTTCTTCTATTTTTATTGTATTTGGATCATCCTGCTTGCCTAACGATCATTACAGTGCTTTTAAGTTAAGAAGTAAAAATGAACTCAAGGGATGCTCTAGCCATCGGTTCTGACCAAAAGCCCCCGGTGCTCTTTCGAGGAGAGTACCCTCAGTGGCATGACCGATTTATGAATTTCATAGAAGCAAAACCCAACTATGAAAAAATATATAAATGCCTGACTGAGGGTCCACAAGAGTGGCCAATGAAAGTGATACCAGAAAACCCAACTGAAGGATGGCCAGAGCGACAGATTCGGAAATCTATTGGCGATTTTACTAAGGAGGAAAAGGAAATGTACGAGGCAGAAAAGCTGGCAAAATCGTACCTACTTCAAAGTCTACCGAATGACATCTATGCTTGTATAGATAGCTTCAAGGACTCATCGAAAAAGATGTGGGACCAAATAGAGAAGATGATGATGGGAAGCCATATCAATAACCAGCTAAAGGTGACCAACTGTATCACCAGATATGATGGGTTTAAAGCACGAAAGGGTGAAACGCTGACGGAAACCTACGAAAGGTTTAATATGCTTCTGAATGATCTTCAGAAAAATAAGATCACAAAGACGAACACGGAAAACAACATAAAGTTTATGAACAACTTACAGCCTGAGTGGAAACCGTTCGTCTCCCATATAAACTCTTCCAAGTCTAAATCTAAAAGTCGTTCACAGAAGAAGAAAGAGACCGGTCGCTCTCAAAGGTCACAATCGTCAATTTTCAAATCCTCTGACTATGGGTTTAACGGCATTTCAGATACGTATGGTCGGCGGGAAGAAGTGAAATATGCTTGGGTAGCTAAGCAGTCAAAAGAGAGCTCGGCAACATCAGAATTAGTTGATCCTGTCTTAAAGTCTAGAAAGAACAATAACAATCATGATGTTTTTATTTCTAAACCTCTAGTTGAATGTAATGGAACTCTTCCTTTAAAAGTTTCTTCAATTCCGCAATTACTTCAACTGTCTCATGATTGTCTATGTTGTTCTTATTGTGGATCAAATGATTTTGTTGATAGTCGTTATGCATCTGATTGGTTTGGCTCATATCATATTGCTCATAATCATTCTCATTGTGATGTTTCCCGTGAAAGACAAAGACCCAACTCTAAACGGGTCTCTAAGTCGGGTGTTAAATCTAACCCCAAAGGACCCATTTACGAATGGGTACCTAAAAAGAAATAACCTGTTTTGCAGGACGGTCATGTGTGGTATCTAGATTCAGGCTGCTCCAAACACATGACCGGAAGAAGGGAGCTACTCACAAACTTCACCGAGAGGTTCTGTGGGAATGTACGGTTCGGGAATGATCACTCCTCTCCCATCAGGGGTTACGGCGATATTGTCAAAGATAACATCACGATCAAGAAAGTCTCCTATGTCGAAGGTCTCGGTCACAATCTCTTCAGTATCGGTCAATTCTGCGACAAGAATCTCGAGGTTACTTTCAAGGCTAAACGGTGTAGCGTTCGAACTGAGGATGGTAAAGAAATACTTGCTGGAACGCGACGCACCAACCTCTATACGATTGACCTCTCGTCCTTGAAACCTGACAAGGAAGTTTGTTTGTTGTCCAAAGCATCTGCTGAACAAAGTTGGCTATGGCACCGTCGTCTCTCGCACTTGAACTTCAAGAATATCAACAAGTTGGTGCTCGGTGGACATGTCAAAGGTATGCCAGACCTCAAGTTTGCAAAAGATCATCTGTGCGCTGCCTGCGAAAAGGGCAAGATGAAAAAGGCGTCTCACAAGCCGAAAGCCGTTCCGAGTACTTCTCGGTCCCTTGAGCTAATCCACATGGACTTATGTGGACCGATGTGCGTTCAAAGCATAAATCACAAGAAGTATGTCCTGGTGATGGTTGACGATTTCTCTCGTTACACTTGGGTCCGATTTCTCCGTTCAAAGGACGAAACTCCCGAGTTGATAATCTCTCTTCTGAAGAGCATCCAAGTCAGTCTCAACCAAGTAGTTCAGACCATCAGGACGGACAACGGCACTGAGTTCAAGAATCAAATACTCACCGGTTATCTCACTTCAGTGGGTATCTCGCATACTTTTTCCGCCGCTCGTACTCCTCAGCAGAAACGGGTGGTAGAGCGTCGAAACAGAACTCTAGTTGAAGCAGCACGCACGATGTTATCTCATTCCAAGCTACCTCTATTTCTTTGGGCAGAAGCAGTTGCTACCGCTTGCTATACTCAAAATCGGTCTATCATCAGCAAGCGGTTCAACAAGACTCCGTACGAGATCATCAACAAGCGTATCCCGAACATCAACTACTTTCATGCTTTCGGATGCACCTGCTTTGTCTTAAATGATAAGGATGATCTTGGCAAATTCAGTCCCAAAGCGGATGAAGGAGTGTTTATCGGCTACTCTCAGCAAGCAAAAGCCTACCGTGTCTACAACAAACGGACGAAGACCGTCGTTGAGAGCGTAAACGTGACTTTTGACGAAGCCCCTGAAATGGTTTCTGAACATCTCAGTTCAGAACCCGCGCTTACTAGTGTGTTAGCTTCTGGACAATTCCGTTCGGAGGCTACACAATCTCCAGTGGATCCACATCATGCGTCTACGTCAAGAGCACATCTTTCTGATTTGGATTTACTGTTTGAATTCTTTTATACTGACTTATTTAATGTTAAGTCTAATACTACGTCATGTGACAGGAATACTGCTCAAGCACCAGAAGTGACACAAGTCACTGGCCCTACTGACTCCGGTGGTCTATCCTCGCCTGGTGCTCCATCCTCTACTGCCAATGATCAAGCTTCCCCGAGCTCAAGTGATAGACACCCTCTTGCTCAAGTTCTTGATGTCGGTGCTCCTGAACCGACTCCTGTTTCCGTTCAACTTCCTGCACCGACTCCTGTTGAAGGTGCTCTCGAAGCTTCCTCTCCGGCAATCCCGGAACATCCCATCGTTTCATCTCCAGCTGAGTCGTCCTCTACTCCTAGTTCGACTCCCACTACGAAGCTTACACCTTACAGGCCATCATCCCTCGAGGCAGTTCAGGATTTACCCCCAGGTGGTCATGTGGATTCCGATACCTCCCATCAGACTTATCAACCTCATCCACACACCACCAAGTGGACTCGAGCACACCCCCTTCATCAGATCATCGGTGATCCCTCCACACCAGTTCAAACTCGATCCACCACCGCGAATGACTGCTTATTTTCCTCGTTCCTCAGACGTATCGAACCTTCCACTGTCTCTGAAGCGCTGAATGATCCGGACTGGGTAATTGCTATGCAAGAGGAACTCAATCAATTTGAGACCCTCAAAGTATGGCGCCTAGTTCCCCGACCTAAGAACAAGACGGTGATAGGGACTAAATGGATTTTTAAGAACAAGAAGGACGAAAACGGCATCATTGTTCGGAACAAAGCGCGTCTAGTGGCTAAAGGATATCGCCAGCAAGAAGGAATTGATTACGATGAGACGTTTGCACCGGTTGCCCGCATTGAAGCGATCCGCATGTTCCTCGCCTACGCCGCTCACAAGAATTTCATCGTCTTTCAAATGGACGTGAAATCCGCGTTCCTCAACGACGTGCTCAAGGAGGAAGTTTATGTCTCGCAACCCGAAGGCTTCGTGAGCACTCAAAATCCGCATTACGTCTACTTTCTTGACAAGGCCCTCTACGGTCTTAAGCAAGCGCCACGAGCCTGGTATGATGCACTCTCATCCTTCTTAGTCAAGTCTGGCTTCTCTAAAGGTAAAATTGATACTACTTTATTTATTAAAAGAGAGAAGAATGATATCATTCTTGTACAAATTTATGTTGATGATATAATCTTTGGCTCCACGAACCCCAAGTATTGTCAGAACTTTTTTGCCTTAATGAGTAAACATTTTCAAATGAGCATGATGGGGCAAATGAATTTTTTCCTGGGTCTTCAAGTAAAACAATTACAAACAGGAATTTTCATTAATCAATCTAAGTACATCTCGGATATTCTTCGGAAATACCAGATGGAACAATCTGCTTCTATGAAAACCCCCATGTCCACTACTCTAAAGCTTCACTCCGATCCTGACGGTAAGGATGTGAATGCTACTATTTATAGAGGTATGATTGGCTCTCTGATGTACTTGACGGCTAGTCGGCCTGACATTATGTTTTCGACATTCTTGTGTGCAAGATTTCAGCCGAAACCTAAAGAGTCTCACTTAGCTGCGGTTAAGCGAATTTTTCGATATTTGAAAGGTACTGCTGATCTTGGTTTGTGGTACCCAAAAGAGACAGGTTTTGAATTGACAGCATACTCGGACGCTGACCATGCTGGAAACATGCTGGACCGGAAGAGCACGTCGGGTCATGTTCAGTTCTTGGGCGATCGTCTTGTCAGCTGGGCTTCTAAGAAGCAAAACTGCGTGTCCACCTCCACCGCCGAGGCGGAGTATGTAGCAGCCGCCAGTTGCTGCTCGCAAGTCATCTGGATGCGCACCCAGCTCAAAGATTATGGATTTCATTACTCCCGGATTCCCATCTACTGCGACTCGAAGAGCGCTATTGCCATATCAAGCAATCCCGTCCAGCACACGAAGACGAAGCACATTGATGTGCGCTATCATTTTATAAAAGATCACGTGGAAAAAGGTACTATCGAACTCTATTTTGTTAATTCAGAGCATCAGTTAGCAGACTTATTTACCAAAGCCTTGGACGAAAAACAATTTAATTACCTTGTGTCCAAGCTAGGTATGCTAAATCTGAAAGTTTGATCCGTTCACAGCTCTCTACGAGTTTCGTTCAATAACGAATGACTGTGACAAACTGCACCAGTGACCTGTCTCTGGTTGCTATTTTCCACACTCCTTGGTTATTGCATTTTACTCGTACAAGTTCTGTGTCGGTTACAAACTTCTGTATCAACAAAGTAGATTTCGTGTTTTTTCTAGTTTCTATTGTGTTCTTGGTTTTGTCTTCGTGGTGTTTTTTCGTGATTTTGTGTGCAGTTCATTTCTTTGCTCCCTGAAGAGAGTAAGTTGTTAGTGATGGATCTACAAGCCGGTAATGTGTTCAGGGGGAGCACTAACGTCAGGTGGTTGGTAAGTCTCACGAGTTCTCTATTCGAGGGGGAGCAAGTAAGAGGGTTCTGTGTTTGGACCTCCTCTTGGTAAACATTCGAGGGGGAGCTAAGTCTCGTGTCTTCGGCTTTATTTTTTTTCTTTTCTTTTCTCTCCATAGGTTTAATCTTTGTTTTTCCCCTTAAGTTTTTAATATTTTTTTGTGTTTTTTTGTTTGTGTGTGTTTGGTTTTGTGAATTGTTTTGCTTCTGTTCTCCCCGGCCCAAGCCCTGTTTCGGGGATATAAGAGCTCCGATCGAACCCCTTTGTCCCTCATTCGATCGATATCATCCTTCTCTCGTAGTCTCCCATCTCTCTCTCGCCCGGACTCTATTCGACCGAAACGCCATTCGACCGAATCCCTCGTCTTCATCTTCTTCATTCGACAAGGTAGGTGTTATCAAGTTTAGTTGTGTTCAATCTGCATCGATCGATTGTAATCGATCGATTTTACGGTGTTCAATGATCTGGATTTTCCCCGGGGATGGACCTGGTGTCGATATGTATTCTCCGGGGGTTCTTTCTCCGATCTAGGGTTACGCCCCGGTCGAATACACCCCCGGTCGAATACTCCGGTCTTTCCTATTCCCCGGTCAAAGACTTTCTCCGGTCTTTTGAGACCTCCGGTCAAATAACTTATTCGATCGATCACTTATCCGGTCTTAAGAGACCTCCGGTCGAATGACCTCCGGACTTTGAAAATCACCGGTCTTAGGTTACCTCCGGTCGAACACCCCATCTGATCCAACATATATCCGGTCTTATGAGACCTCCGGTCAAATGCCTTATCCGATCCTGCACTTATCCGGTCGAATCCAAGTTTTGGGTGCTTATAGTTATACCTTTTCATATGTTGTGTATGAGGAAATTTTGTTGGTTATAAATGTTGGTGCAAGTCTATGGGCTTTGGTGACTGACCCTATTTCACGAGTAGGGTTTGCTCTTCCAGTTTTGGAGTTACTAACCGGTGTGATCTAAATCATGACTGTGTAACTCCAACGGCTATTATCTTATTCCAAACTTGCATACTAATCACAGGTACAATGGCACAAAATCAGCCACCAGCGATTGATCCAATCGCAGATGCGGAACTGATTCCCGAGGATCAGTTCCTTCCTCTTACAGCCAATAACTACCATCTCGATGTAACCCAACCTACTATTCAACATCAGGTCATCATCGAGATACTCAGGGGCCATCCAATCGCCTATGCTCTAACGGAAACTGCAACCGTACCAATCCTATACTTACAGCAGTTCTGGCATTCTCTCCATGCGTTAGAGTCCGATGGCGGATTTCATCTTGAAGGACGGATAGATCACACTCCAGTGCTTCTCACATTTGATCTCTTCCGTCAATTTCTTCGTTTACCGACCGCCGGATCCGTAGCAGGCCGCGAAACCTTTGACCCCATGGTCACTGATGCTACACTGTGCACCGATCTTCTCTCCTTGGGTTACGGCGCAGAACTTCGCATTCCATCAACCTTTAACCGCAAACATCTATCGACAATATGGTATACGTTGTTCACATACATCAATCGGTGCCTTTCGTCTATAACGAAGGGCATTGATCAGACGAGCGCCCCGATTCTTCGCATCTTTCACGCGGTGGCTTTCAATCGCCACGTGGACTTTGCCGACTTTCTCTGGTTTGAACTCATTCAGAGAGTTCGTTCTACTGCATCTCGCCGGTCAAACTTCATTCCATTCATGCGGTTCCTACAGATCGTTATCCGGAACTACATGAACCTGTATCCCGAGATACAACGCCGCTCTACCCACCCGACGTGTCCACAACATCCAACGCGCAAGATTCCTTCCCGTGCTGATCCGGAAGGTGTTGTCGCCCGACAAATCCCAGTCGGGGTACTAGACCATGCTCGTCCCACGGCACTAAGTGTGATAGCTTATAGGCACACACACAACATTCCAGCTCCTATGGTCCGGCCAGGACCGGCAGGACCTGCCCAGGGAGCAAGACCTGAGCGACGTGAGGGTCCGCGTCCACGAACGAGAGGCAGGAGCGTCCGGACAGCTGGGGCTTCCGGACAGGGTGTGTCGAGAGCTATTATTGTGAGGGGATCTGGCGTGGGCAGTGTCGTTGGAACGAGCCAGCCTAGTTCTTCAAGACAACCACCGTCACCGCCACCAACCGAGACTCAAATGGCAGAAGAGGCCACAGATTCTGAAACCATTCATGTTCAGTCCTTTTCTGTCGCTGCTACTAAAGACACGGCAGCCAATTCTGACTCCGAAGAAACTAATTTTGAATCATCGCCATCAAATGAAGAGTCTTCTGACTCCGATGGTGACGATGATCAGCCCTCATCTGGAGCGATAAGGAGAGCGGAGGGAGTCTTAGTTGAACATCAAGAAGTGAGTTGTGTGAGGGAAAGGCGGAGTAAACTGCATTCAGAGAGTACACGAGTGACGGGACAACCATCTTCGGTTGTATCCCCCCTAGCCACGTCTAGCCAGGTAGCCACATCTGCTACCCAGTCTCATGTGTTGGGACAGGGTATTGAAGAAGCCGCCGTGGACCTAGCGGCGCACTTGCACGCCCAACCAAGCCACTCCACCATCTCTCAACAGATGGTGGTTTCACATTCTCACGGGGATTTAGCACATACGCTATCGGGCTCTCACTTGGAGGGTGCCGATATTGAAACAAGAGAACAGCTTCCCCCGTTCTCGCCTTCTTTGCATGCACGGAGTCTAGAGCCATTTGTGATTCATGCCATTCCTAGGACACAGATTCCTTTTTCGGCTATCGCCGGTAGCCTAAGTGGCCCGGCCGGAACATCCATAGTAAACCCACCTTCGGGTAGGTTACAAGGATTGGGTGGAAGTCCTACCACGGCTATCATCACGCCAACCGTGAACGTAGGCGGCTCGACTTCAACAGTCGTAGCTACAACGGGAAGTCTAAGTGACCCCGGAGTTACTTCACATGAGTTTGTCTCAAGGGAATACATGGACAGCGCCCTAAAGGCTGTCCAATCTATGATGAGGGAGGAGTTGGACAACATCAAACGCATGGTCAAAGGCAAAGGTCCTGCGACTGAGCTGGAGACCACACCTATTCCACCTTCTCTACCAACCACGGATCTTTCCATACCTGAACTCAAATCTATCCTTCTCGCCAAACTTATAGCCCAATCTCAAACCGAACCCACCCAAGATGCCGATTTGCTGTTTCTACTTAGTTCTCAAGCATCCACACCTACTCCACCTACACCCCAGCCTAATGTCTCTACCGAAGCCTTCCAGATCCAGCAAGCTATGCTTCAGTCACTTCAGCAAACAGTAGCTGTTTTGACTGACCGCCTTTCAGCAGTGGAGGATACCTGTCGTAACCAGGCAGAACGGCTCAAGCGCCGACATGATGATCAGGATGATCCTGATCACCATGAGGGGGAGAAGCGCCAACGTCTATCTGAGCCGGAGACACATGTAGTGGAGTCAGAACAGGTTGAACAGGGTACGGGTTCGGGTACAAGAACAGAGGGACAGAGACAGGAACAGGAACGGGAACCGGTGACAGACTTGATACTATACGATTATCCGACGGTTGAAAAGCCTGAGGAATTTGAAGATGGTTCTCCGATAGTTCCTGAAGATTGGGCAATAATACTAGATCCGTATGAAGTGACAGACACGACAGAAGAATGTGCCAATACTGAAAGAGCTCTGGTGGTTATGCAAGAAGAAATTGATGAAATACTGCATCCAGATGATCAGTCTTCTGCCGTGATTCCTTTATTGACCTATCCAGTTAATCACCCTGATTTTTCCTCTACAGTTTTTCCCGAGAGATCTCCTCCAGCTTCACCAGTTAGAGAACCAGTTAGTACTACTCCAGTTCGTCCATCCAAGTGGGAAAGAGTCCGAATAAAAGTTCCTTTCCTCGAAGAAAGCCAGAAAAAGATCTTTGCCCACTGGATCAGAAAGTATGATGAAGTCGTTATCCATGGTCTACAGTCAGTGAAAAACAAAGAAAAACAGCGTGAACTTGTGTTCGTGTACAGAAAGTTCTAGCACAAGTACTCCAAGACAAAGCTCAGGATTGTATCAGTTGATAAGATTATACCTGCCTACTTCATGAAGGTTAAGTATACGGACTTTATGGTTACTAGAGAAGATGGTCAACAATACTGCTTTTCTGATGCTGATTTTCCATGTCTGGAGCCACAAGACCTGCTGTACATTCTACGTGACCTAAAGACCAGAACCGTCAGACCCGGAGAAGTCATTGATGCACTAGAAACAGTGAAAAGATACATGAAGTGCGCAATGAAACTTGCTTCGGTGGAAGATTTTCAGATTGGGTTAGAAAGTGATCAACCGAAGATTAATCTGTTCAAGCCTGATCTGAGTGTTCCGTCTGATGCTCTAAATGTACCTGCATTCACAGTTTTAAAGTTTCCAGAGTTTGGTATGTCATATGTGAACAACAACGGTGTTCTACGATTTATCCGTTTTGATCAGATTGCCAGATTTTGTGATGGTACGTTGATGTTTTTGAAAGACAAGTTGAAGCGTGCGCTGAGTCAAGATGAAAAAGGAGTTCAGATACTGGATTCTTCATACAAAGCAATTGTTCTTAAAGCACTGAGTGTATTTGAAGAGCGACTGGAGTACAGGACTCAGATTCGATATTTCGAGATCAGTTTTGGTTTCCGGAAAATTTTTGTTCCTAACTGGCGTGACTATCAACTTCTATTTAAAGGGGGAGATTGTTAGGGCTTCTTTGTTAGTTAAATAGAAGTTCAAAGTAAACTATGTCAAGTTATTAATTTTTGTAAGCTTGTTGGGCCTTAAAGCTCATAAGCCCATTAGGCCTGCGAGCCCACGTATTTAAAGTTATTTCTATTTCATTTGTTAGGAGAGAAATTCATTATTCAGTTTACTAGTCGTTAGGTTTACATAACCTTATCAGAAATTATCTCTGTAAACCTTAACCCTTTGAAGTTATATCAATCATATGACTAGTTGTTGTGGCCTATAATTTGTTCATCATTGTTCATATTACTTGTGATTGCACTGCACTGGGATCTACAGATTTGCGTGAGACGAAGGAAGCGCAAACAAGGATTTGCGTGAGTCGAGTAATATGCAAATGTTACTTTGCGTGAGCAGAACGTGGAGAGAATTTGACTTTGCATGAAGCTAACTTTGCGTGATACACTGATAGCGAGAACTTAGCTTTGCGTGATAAACAGAAGACGCAAATTAACTTTGTGTGAGAAGACAATGACGCAAACTTGAGTTTTCGTGAGAAGCTGGCAAGAACTTGACTTTGCGTGAGTTAGAGGAAGCGCAAATTACTCTTTGCATGAGAAGAGGAAGACGAGAACTGAACTTTTCTCAAGCTGAATGAGACGCAAACTCGGATTCTCGCGAGTAATGAGTGACGCAAATGAGACTTTGAGTTAAGAACTTCTGGCGAAAACTTTAACTTTGCTCGACGATCACTGAACTTTGACAATTATGAACTAGCGCAAAGTTTATGAACTCGCGCAAATCGTGATGAACTCGCGCAAACTTTGAATCTGGCGCAAACCGCTGAAAAAACAAGAAAAGACACTAATTTCGATTACATATTAGAAAATAATGACAATTCCTTTCACAGATATGATCGAAAACAACTCTATAACACTTTGTAATCAAACTTTTCGATTAAAAACCACAATTTTGAAAATTCGTTAAAAGAACAGAACGTGAAAAACGGTTTTCCAGAAACCTCAAAAATCTCAAAATCGAACACCAAAAACTGAATTTCTTGAAAATCAATGTGAATCAAAAGTTTTCTTCTATTAAAACCGAATCCAACAAACTAATTTTCAACAAAATTCGATCAAGAACACGTCCGAATTTGATGAAAAATCTAAAAATGAGATTTTCTTGAAAAATTCAAGAAAATCAATCAAATTTTCAGATTATATCACAAAATCAGTATCGAAAAACAATTCTCTCAATTCTCTCAAGATCTAGATTGGCTCTGATACCAATTGTTAATCCAAAGATTTCTAAATCCTAGAGAGAGAAAGTAGAGAGAGAGCAAGTAAGCGCAAAGAATGAATTCTATTAGATGAATGCGTGAAAGTGTTACAAGACACAAGGACCAAAGGGACTTAAATACCCTTGGTCAATACACAGATAAAACCTATCTAAGCACAGTATAAGACCAAGCCTATAAATACAATGATTACTATAAAATCAGACTTAACATAAAGGTCTCCAAAAAATCAACCAAATCCTTTGGAGAGGATTTGGAGGAGGTAGGATGGGCTTCTGCAGATCCCCGTGGCCCTATTGGGGGAATTTCAACTTCTGCCGATTTTTGAGAATCGGTAGAAGGTGAGTGAGGCTCGGCCATAGGTTTCCTAAGTCTCTTAGAAGGAGACCTAGGAGGGGATTTTGAGCCCCGTCGCTTAATAGAATGAGAAGGGGAAATGACCGGGGTAGCCACCGAAGGTTTGGTCGGTGGCAGAGTCATCAAAGCAAGTGCGACGGTTCCGGTGGCCTTTTTCTTTTTAACGGCCACTGATTTAGCTCGAGAAGTTTTAGGGGAAGAGGGGGCCACCGATTTGGATGACTTGGGAGAAGGTGAAGACCTTGCAGATTCACCTTCAACAAACGTACCCCAAATCGGATTGGGAGAAGAGATAAAAAAAAGCATACCTGGGGTGAGCGGAGCGTCGGTAGACTTGACTGGCTTAAAGATTGTTTGCTTGCTTATTTGAGAAATAGGAAAGTCAAACTTAATCTTCGGTTCAGGTAGAGCAGCGTTGGCACTTAGTTGTGCAGATAGCTTGTGGTTGATGATCAGAGAGATGAATCAGGGAAGAGCCACATTGTGAGTTCTGGGTGGCGATATGGCAGTGATCAAAGAGTCGAAAATTACCTGAGTGAAATCAATGCGCCTCATAAAGATGAGGGCATGAGCCAGAAGAGTGATGGCAGCAGGAGATTGATCCCACCCCGATGTCTTGTGGGAAAGACAGTAGAGGAGGTGAGAAAAGAAATAGTTCCATACTACACCCTAATATGACCTAATTATGTAGGCCAGGGTTTTAGTTTCCTAAGATTTCCGGCAGTGCGCTTAGAATATCCGTTTACTGCGCGTAACGGTATACGTTGTCTTATAAAATGCCAATCCGATAATAATTAACATCTGAATATATCAAAAATATTAAATAAGACAAAAATATATTTTACCTACCAAAAATTAAAAAAAAAAAATTTAAACCTTGTGCAATTTTATTAGAAAATATGTGAGAATAAAGCCTTTAATCAAAGACTTTTTATAAAAAAAAAATTTACCTACTTAAATAATTATCTATTAATGATATAATTATTATTATTATTTAAAAAAAAAAGGATAAAGAGAGGCCCAAAAAAAAATCGGCCCTCTCTCTCTTCCCTTCCTCTTTTCCTTCAAAACATCATTTCCCTTCACCATTTTTTTTCAAGAAAAGTCATTCATTTCCTCTCTCTCACTTCAAACTATCCTCTCCTCTCCTCTCTAATCCACTCATGGCCGAAAATCAGCCCTAAACCACCTCAAAGTTCAAATTTTTGAAGACCAAAACATCCATTCTAGGTGGGTAAGTCTTCTACTATGTTGTTTCTTCACTTTTTCTTTCAAAATTTCTTACATTTCTTACTTTCTTAATCCCTTCTTCATTCTTTTCTTGAAGTTTCTAAAATAAAGGACCTTTATAGGTCTTAAAATGGTAGGTTATACACCAATGGCATGTTAAATGTCAAGAAATGGTGACAACCCATGATCCATGTAATCAAAACTCAAGAAAATGGAGCTTAGATGACATGCATGGCTATTTTTCTCACCATCTAAGATGGTAAAGTTCATGCATGTGTATATCCTTCTTTGTAATCTAAAGGATGTTCTTTTACAAAACTTATGTTAAAAATCATTGTAAAAACGTTTTTAAACAAAAAGACTACCCTTTGGGTGAGAATAAAAGTTAAAAAGCATTCAAATTGTCATGAAATCTATTTTTAGAATCTGGCAGATTGCATGCATGTTCTAGTTTTGCTCATAACTTGAAACATATTCAACCAAATATTATGAATCTTCTTCTGGAACTTTATATAGTGAGTTACAAATCTAACCCAATTGGTTTCACTCAAAAATATTGAGTTTTGTCCCCTCATCCTCACCTATAAAGTTATGTGCGCAAGATGAATCCGTCTGGACAGAAACCTCCATTCAAACAACCATAACCATATTTTAAATCCATAAAAATTTATGCTTTTTCTTTAGAAAGTAACTTTGATGAGTTAGAATTCAAAAAAAAATTGGTTTCAATTAAAAATATGAAGATTTGGGTGTTCAACCCCTCATGACAAGTTGAGTGTGCAAAACAGAAAAACCTGACAGATTATAACACTTGGATTAAAAAAGGCATAACTCACTCATTTTTAACCCAAAAAGGGTGAATCTTTCTGGAAGTTACCTTTATGAGTTAGGAGTGGAACCCAATTTGATTCACTCAAAAATGATGAGGTTAGACCCGTCAAATGGATGTGACAAAAAGCATGTGCAGGCTGCCTTGATAACTGTGACACTTAAACTTGCATGTAATGATTATGTTACCTATGCACCTCTAAAAATGGTGCTTTTTATGTCAAAAGTTCCCTAAGACACCAAATTTAAATATGTAAAAATTTGGTTAAATAATGAATTTGGGAAAATACTTAAATATGCCAATAAGTGAACCTAAATTTCTACCAGTAGAAAAGTAAAACTCTAGTTCTAGAAAAATAAGTTCTTGGTTGTTAAAAATAATAATAGGCTTATAAGTTATAGTTTTTGTTAAAACATCAAATAATAATGTATACATGTAAAATTTAATCTTGGGTTAAAATATAAGGTGACCAAGAGATGCACGTTTATAAACATAAATAATGTAACTACTCGCTATTCATTCTTAAGACATAATTCAAGGATTAATTCCTATATGTATGTCACAATGTCAATTTTTAAAATGGTAAGGTTCTCAAATCATATAAAATCCAAAGTTTTCGTGTATTTCGCAACGTAAAATATTACTTAAAAACCAATTAAAGGTCACTTAAGGCATTTTATAAGATATGGCGATCTAAGTAACACTTTAACGCTAAGAGTAGGTCCCGAACTGATAGTGTGTTTCACTTTCATAGGAGGGACTTAACACCGGGTCTTGTACAACCGTGAGGCCACTTCTGGAAATCCTACTGAACATCGTGAGTATTCACAACCCCTCTTTTACAGTTTTTATACGTTTTGGGGTGGAAAGCATGTGAATTTACAAATTGTTTCTACTGAATGATTGTTCGTTAAAATTGTCGAATTTTGAATTAAATTGTTTATGCACTATGGTATGTATACTTTACGCTGCAAGTGAGTATTCACTGCCCCACTTTTATCGTTTTAATTGATTATTGGGGTGGAAAGCATGTTTAAATTGCGTATATTAAAGATTCATGAGAATGGTTTTAAAGTATTGCGAATTGGCAATTTATAAGGCTTTGTTAAAAGTGTTTGGAATTATAAGCTATATGATATGTATGCTCTTGATGTGTTGAGTTTCTAAAGATTAAGACCCCGTAAGCACTACTATTAACCCAAAGAAAATTGGGCCTATAGTATTAGTGGATAGCGCTATTTGGTGTGACAAGCCCACCTTATGCTGACGAGCAGGGGTGCACTATACTAGAGAAGTTGACTATCCATGTGGCATAGACCACCTCTGAGTTAGTCAACGGGGGCGTTGAAATTGGTCAGGGACGGATTAGTAGTGGCTCAACGTAATATTATCTTTGCATACACTTATCATAAAGAAATTAAATTGTGGTATTCATGAATCAAAGATTTGTAGCTTGGTTTTTATGCATGATTTATAATGACATATCAATAACTGTCTTACACATGTGGATTTATTCCACCGCTGAGGTAATGACGTAACAATAATTGTCTTACACATGTGGATTTATTCCACCGCTGAGGTAATGACGTGTAAATTAAGGGGCATTGGTTGGTCGAAAGGTTTGGTAGTGGCTCAATGTTAAGGCATTACTGTATACAATTAACCTCGTGCAAATAATTGAACAATCAGTTTCTTAAGCGTCTTGTGAACGAACGTTTCACAATAAAAATTTCTGCATTCAAATTACTTTTGTGCATACGAAAACTTGTGAACTCACCAACTCAATGTAGTTGACCCTTTTTCTTTTACCATGCTTTTCAGGTACTGATAAGTATGTGGTGGCATATAGGGTGCATCTGTGTGACATCATCAACTGCAAGAACATTAAAATATTTGGTCAATTTTTGTAATTGCCGCTTACTTTGAGAACTTTTTGGTTATGACTTGTACAACAATATTTGTACTATTTTATGGAATGTTGTGGTTGTGTTATCTATTACTTAATGCAATGAAACCGTGTGCTGTCATATCTCGTGTTTCCGCTTTAGCGGGGTGTGACAGATTTGGTATCAGAGCCTAAGGTTATAGAGAAAGCCGGTTTTCTTATGGAGACCTCAAACTATAACAAATTATAAACATAATTTCTAGACGATTTTTCGAAATGATTCTCAAAGGCTGAAGTGTATCACTAGTATAACTAGGCTGAGTGTCGTATTATTATACCATAACTTAGACAAAGCCTGATCACCTCTGTCTAATTTAGGTATGCATAATGGGGTACTTGAACTGGTTGTATTATGAGTACAAAAGGATTTTTCTATTTAAATGTGTCGAGCATGAATTTTGTGTGTGCATGCATAAACATCGCATATCTTAGACATTCCTTTTTCCCATAACACCCTTAGTTATTAAGTTTAATAATATCGCAACTCACTATGCATCAGTATTGTTTGACTCTGGGGCGGATAGGAGCTTTGTATCATTAAAGTTTAAGCCAAAAATTAATTTGAAACCCCAAAGGCTGAAAGAAGTCTACACTATTGAATTTGCGAATGGGCAAGAAGTTAGAGCTAAGCATATAATTTCGGACTGCAATCTAAGCTTAGCTAATAAGAATTTTAGTATAGATCTTATCTCAATTGATCTAAGAAGCTTCGACATGGTTGTGGGCATGGATTGGCTATCCAAAAACCGAGCCGAAATATGTTGTTCCGAGAAGATCGTCCGGATTCCGTCACCAGAAGGAGAAACTCTCATCGTTCAGGGAGAGAGGCCCGGAAAGAGTTTTAAGATAATATCTGTATGAAGATGCGAAAGTGCTTGAAAAAGGAGAGTATTGCGTTTTTGGCTTACGTCATAGATAAGAGAATTGAAGAGAAATGCATTCAGGACTTTCAAATAGTTCAGGATTTTCCCGAGATGTTTCCGGATGAGCTACCAGGACTGCCACCACCAAGATAAGTCGAATTCCACATCGACTTAATTCCTCGAGCTACACCAGTGGCTAAATCACCTTATCGTTTAGCCCCATTGGAAATACAAGAATTGTCCGGACAACTCCAGGAGTTGCTCGACAAAGGATTCATAAGACCCAACTCTTCGCCGTGGGGAGCCCCAGTTCTTTTCGTTAAAAAAAAAAAAAAAGATGGATCATTGCGAATGTGCATCGATTATAGAGAACTCAATAAGCAAACCATCAAAAAAAAACGTTACCCTCTTCCTCGAATCGTCAACCTGTTCAACCAACTCCAAGGTGCTACTTACTTTTTAAAGATTGATCTTCGATCTGGATATCATCAAATGAGGTTCCATGAAGGGGATGTTCCCAAGACAACGTTCAAGACTCGATATGGTCATTACGAGTTCCTGGTTATACCTTTCGAGCTAACAAACGAACCAACTGTGTTTATGGACTTGATAAACAGAGTTTGAGACCGTACTTGCATATGTTCATGATCGTGTTCATAGATGATATATTAATTTATTCACGAAGCAAGGAGGATCATGAACAACATCTAAAGTTGATTTTACAACTACTCAAGGACCAGAAATTGTATGCGAAGTTCTCTAAATGCGAATTCTGGATTCGCGAAGTACATTTTTCTTGGTCACGTCATTAATGAGAAAGGAATACATGTGGATCCTGCAAAAATTGAGGCCATCAAAAAGTGGGAAGCCCCGAAGACTCCAACAGAAATTCGCCAATTTCTCGGTTTAGCAGGCTATTATTGGCGATTCATTGCGAATTTCTCAAAAATTTTGCAACCACTAACGACATTAACCCAAAAGGATAAAAAGTTTATTTGGGGAGAGAAAGAAGAAGAAGCATTCCAATCCCTTAAGCAGAGGTTATATAATTCACCAATTTTGGCATTGCCAGAAGGCACAGAGAATTTCGTAGTCTACTGCGATGCATCACACCAAGGTTTGGGGTGTGTGTTGATGCAAAAGGACAAGGTCATTGCATATGCTTCAAGATGACTTAAAACTCATGAGAAGAGCTATACCACTCACGATCTGGAGTTAGGAGCCGTAGTTTTCGCACTCAAGATTTGGAGACATTATCTTTACGGCACGAGATGCACCGTTTACACCGATCACAAAAGCCTTCAACACATCCTTAATCAAAAGATGCTTAATATGAGGCAAAGAAGATGGGTCGAACTGCTTGGCAACTATGATTGTGAAATAAAGTACCACCCAGGAAAAGCTAATGTGGTAGCCGACGCACTAAGTCGGAAGGAAATAGTAAATCCGTCAAGGGTGCGAGCTTTGGGTGCGATCGTGCAGACATGTCTGAAGGCACAAATCCTCGAAGCTCAAGAAGAAGCATTGAAAATAGAGAATTTGAAAGACGAGGTCTTACATAAATGCGAGCGTAGCTTTAACACAAAGTCAGATGGGATATGCTATTTTGAGGACAAAGTCTGGATACCAAGGGTTAAGGATTTACGATCTGTAATTCTGGATGAAGCCCATTAATCAAGGTATTCGATTCACCCGGGAGAACAAAATGTATAGAGATCTAAAGGAATTGTATTGGTGGCCGGGGATGAAGAGAAACATAGCTTTGTATGTAAGCAAGTGCTTAACATGTGCAAAAGTTAAGGTCGAACCTCAGAAACCCTCTGGTCTGTTGCAACAACCCGAAATTTCCCAATGGAAATAGGAGCAAATAACTATGGATTTGGTAACCAAGTTACCTAGAACCGGGAAGGGTCACGACTCGATCTGGGTTATAGTGGATCGGCTTACGAAATCTGCTCATTTTCTCCCTATCCGAGAAGACTTCAAGATGGAAAGGCTTGCACAAATTTACATCAGTGAAATCGTAATGCGTTATGGGGTACCCATTTCAATCATCTCAGATAGAGATAGTCAATTTATATCACGATTTTGGCAATCACTCCAGAAAGCGTTGGGTACGCGCTTGGACTTGAGCACGTCCTACCATCCACAAGCGGATGGGTAGACGGAAAGGACTATTCAGACGCTAGAGGATATGCTTCATGCCTGTGTGATAGATTTTGGTGGAAGTTGGGATACTCACCTACCATTAGTTGAATTCTCCTATAACAACAACTTTCACACTAGCATTCAGTGTGCACCGTATGAGGCCTTATATGGACGCAAGTGTAGATCCCCACTTAGTTGGTTGGAGATTGGTGACAGACAATTGACTAGGCCCGACATTGTACAAGAGACCACAGACAAGATCTCAATTATCAAGGATAGACTCAAGGTTGCAAGTGATCGTCAAAAGAGTTATGCAGATAACCGCCGAAAGCCGTTGGAAATTTCAAGTAGGTGATAGGGTGCTTCTGAAGGTGTCACCTTGGAAAGGACTAGTACGCTTTGGAAAAAAAGGTAGACTGAGTCCGAGATATATTGGACCATTTGAAATAGTTGGAAGGGTTGGTCTAGTAGCGTATAAACTCAAGTTACTGCAAGAATTGAGCGCCATCCACGACACATTCTACGTGTCAAACCTTAAGAAATGTATAACTGATGAATCATTGGTTCTACCTCTGGAGGACGTTGAGATCAATGATCGATTGAACTTTGTAGAAGAACCAATTGAGATCCTTGACCGTGAAGTCAAGCGTTTAAGGTGCAGTAAGATCCGAATCCTAAAAGTTCATTGGAATTCAAGGCGTGGACCTGAGTATACTTGGGAACGAGAAGATTACATGAAACTTAAGTACCCTCACCTCTTTGCGAAGAATCAGTCCGGGAGTGTCAATCATTTAATTTCGGGACGAAATT
This sequence comes from Arctium minus, assembly GCA_954870635.1. NCBI lineage: Eukaryota > Viridiplantae > Streptophyta > Magnoliopsida > Asterales > Asteraceae > Arctium > Arctium minus. Next base: position 102,655,985 of record OX941084.1, on the reverse strand, counting down.
CTTCTAAGAAGGGGAGACTGTGACATCTGACAACCAGAATGTACAGGTTAGAACCCGAACAGTATGATACATGTCTTATCAGGTAGGAACACCCTAATATGATCTAATTATGTAGGCCAGGGTTTTAGTTTCCTAAGATTCCCGGCAGTGCGCTTAGAATATCCGTTTACTGCGCGTAACGGTATACGTTGTCTTATAAAATGCCAATCCGATAATAATTAACATCTGAATATATCAAAAATATTAAATAAGACAAAAATATATTTTACCTACCAAAAATTAAAAAAAAAATTTAACCTTGTGCAATTTTATTAGAAAATATGTGAGAATAAAGCCATTAATCAGACTTTTTATAAAAAAAAACTTACCTACTTAAATAATTATCTATTAATGATATAATTATTATTATTATTTAAAAAAAAAGATAAAGAGAGGCCCAAAAAAAAATCGGCCCTCTCTCTCTTCCCTTCCTCTTTTCCTTCAAAACATCATTTCCCTTCACCATTTTTTTCAAGAAAAGTCATTCATTTCCTCTCTCTCACTTCAAACTATCCTCTCCTCTCCTCTCTAATCCACTCATAGCCGAAAATCAGCCCTAAACCACCTCAAAGTTCAAATTTTTGAAGACCAAAACGTCCATTCTAGGTGGGTAAGTCTTCTACTATGTTGTTTCTTCACTTTTTCTTTCAAAATTTCTTACATTTCTTACTTTCTTAATCCCTTCTTCATTCTTTTCTTGAAGTTTCTAAAATAAAGGACCTTTATAGGTCTTAAAATGGTAGGTTATACACCAATGGCATGTTAAATGTCAAGAAATGGTGACAACCCATGATCCATGTAATCAAAACTCAAGAAAATGGAGCTTAGATGACATGCATGGCTATTTTTCTCACCATCTAAGATGGTAAAGTTCATGCATGTGTATCTCCTTCTTTGTAATCTAAAGGATGTTCTTTTACAAAACTTATGTTAAAAATCATTGTAAAAACGTTTTTAAACAAAAAGACTACCCTTTGGGTGAGAATAAAAGTTAAAAAGCATTCAAATTGTCATGAAATCTATTTTTAGAATCTGGCAGAATGCATGCATGTTCTTGTTTTGCTCATAACTTGAAACATATTCAACCAAATATTATGAATCTTCTTTTGGAACTTTATATAGTGAGTTACAAATCTAACCCAACTGGTTTCACTCAAAAATATTGAGTTTTGACCCCTCATCCTCACCTATAAAGTTATGTGCGCAAGATGAATCCGTCTGGACAGAAACCTCCATTCAAACAACCATAACCATATTTTAAATCCATAAAAATTTATGATTTTTCTTTAGAAAGTAACTTTGATGAGTTAGAATTCAAAAAAAAATTGGTTTCAATTAAAAATATGAAGATTTGGGTGTTCAACCCCTCATGACAAGTTGAGTGTGCAAAACAGAAAAACCTGACAGATTATAACACTTGGATTAAAAAAGGCATAACTCACTCATTTTTAACCCAAAAAGGGTGAATCTTTCTGGAAGTTACCTTTATGAGTTAGGAGTGGAACCCAATTTGATTCACTCAAAAATGATGAGGTTAGACCCGTCAAATGGATGTGACAAAAAGCATGTGCAGGCTGCCTTGATAACTGTGACACTTAAACTTGCATGTAATGATTATGTTACCTATGCACCTCTAAAAATGGTGCTTTTTATGTCAAAAGTTCCCTAAGACACCAAATTTAAATATATAAAAATTTGGTTAAATAATGAATTTGGGAAAATACTTAAATATGCCAATAAGTGAACCTAAATTTCTGCCAGTAGAAAAGTAAAACTCTAGTTCTAGAAAAATAAGTTCTTGGTTGTTAAAAATAATAATAGGCTTATAAGTTATAGTTTTTGTTAAAACATCAAATAATAATGTATACATGTAAAATTTAATCTTGGGTTAAAATATAAGGTGACCAAGAGATGCACGTTTATAAACATAAATAATGTAACTACTCGCTATTCATTCTTAAGACATAATTCAAGGAGTAATTCCTATATGTATGTCACAATGTCAATTTTTAAAATGGTAAGGTTCTCAAATCATATAAAATCCAAAGTTTCCGTGTATTTCGCAACGTAAAATATTACTTAAAAACCAATTAGAGGTCACTTAAGGCATTTTATAAGATATGGCGATCTAAGTAACACTTTAACGCTAAGAGTAGGTCCCGAACTGATAGTGTGTTTCACTTTCATAGGAGGGACTTAACACCGGGTCTTGTACAACCGTGAGGCCACTTCTGAAAATCCTACTGAACATCGTGAGTATTCACAACCCCTATTTTACAGTTTTTATACGTTTTGGGGTGGAAAGCATGTGAATTTACAAATTGTTTCTACTGAATGATTGTTCGTTAAAATTGTCGAATTTTGAATTAAATTGTTTATGCACTATGGTATGTATACTTTACGCTGCAAGTGAGTATTCACTGCCCCACTTTTATCGTTTTAATTGATTATTGGGGTGGAAAGCATGTGAATTTACAAATTGTTTCTACTGAATGATTGTTCATTAAAATTGTCGAATTTTGAATTAAATTGTTTATGCACTATGGTATGTATACTTTACGCTGCAAGTGAGTATTCACAGCCCCTCTTTTACCGTTTTTATACGTTTTAGGGTGAAAAGCATATAAATTTACAAATTATTATTACTGAATGATTGTTCGTTAAAATTGTCGAATTTTGAATTAAATTGTTTATGCACTATGGTATGTATACTTTACACTGCAAGTGAGTATTCACAGCCCCACTTTTATCGTTTTAATTGATTATTGGGGTGGAAAGCATGTTTAAATTGCGTATATTAAAGATTCATGAGAATGGTTTTAAAGTATTGCGAATTGGCAATTTATAAGGCTTTGTTAAAAGTGTTTGGAATTATAAGCTATATGATATGTATGCTCTTGATGTGTTGAGTTTCTAAAGATTAAGACCCCGTAAGCACTACTATTAACCCAAAGAAAATTGGGCCTATAGTATTAGTGGATAGCGCTATTTGGTGTGACAAGCCCACCTTATGCTGACGAGCAGGGGTGCACTATACTAGAGAAGTTGACTATCCATGTGGCATAGACCACCTCTGAGTTAGTCAACGGGGGCGTTGAAATTGGTCAGGGACGGATTAGTAGTGGCTCAACGTAATATTATCTTTGCATACACTTATCATAAAGAAATTAAATTGTGGTATTCATGAATCAAAGATTTGTAGCTTGGTTTTTATGCATGATTTATAATGACATATCAATAACTGTCTTACACATGTGGATTTATTCCACCGCTGAGGTAATGACGTAACAATAATTGTCTTACACATGTGGATTTATTCCACCGCTGAGGTAATGACGTGTAAATTAAGGGGCATTGGTTGGTCGAAAGGTTTGGTAGTGGCTCAATGTTAAGGCATTACTGTATACAATTAACCTCGTGCAAATAATTGAACAATCAGTTTCTTAAGCGTCTTGTGAACGAACGTTTCACAATAAAAATTTCTGCATTCAAATTACTTTTGTGCATACGAAAACTTGTGAACTCACCAACTCAATGTAGTTGACCCTTTTTCTTTTACCATGCTTTTCAGGTACTGATAAGTATGTGGTGGCATATAGGGTGCATCTGTGTGACATCATCAACTGCAAGAACATTAAAATATTTGGTCAATTTTTGTAATTGCCGCTTACTTTGAGAACTTTTTGGTTATGACTTGTACAACAATATTTGTACTATTTTATGGAATGTTGTGGTTGTGTTATCTATTACTTAATGCAATGAAACCGTGTGCTGTCATATCTCGTGTTTCCGCTTTAGCGGGGTGTGACAGATTTGGTATCAGAGCCTAAGGTTATAGAGAAAGCCGGTTTTCTTATGGAGACCTCAAACTATAACAAATTATAAACATAATTTCTAGACGATTTTTCGAAATGATTCTCAAAGGCTGAAGTGTATCACTAGTATAACTAGGCTGAGTGTCGTATTATTATACCATAACTTAGACAAAGCCTGATCACCTCTGTCTAATTTAGGTATGCATAATGGGGTACTTGAACTGGTTGTATTATGAGTACAAAAGGATTTTTCTATTTAAATGTGTCGAGCATGAATTTTGTGTGTGCATGCATAAACATCGCATATCTTAGACATTCCTTTTTCCCATAACACCCTTAGTTATTAAATTTAATAATATCGCAACTCACTATGCATCAGTATTGTACCTTTTAGATACCTAAAAATACGTTTCACAACCGCCAAGTGAGATTCCTTGGGATTGGCTTGATAACGCGCACATAGATACGTAGCATACATAATATCAGGTCTACTAGTAGTTAGATAAAAAAGAGACCCTATCATCCCTCTATTATTCGTGTTATCAACCGACTTGCCAGCTGAATCAGCATGAATCTTAAGAGGAGGTGCCATTGGAGTTTTCATGGGAGAGCAATTTTCAAAATCAAACTTTTTCAAAAGATCACGAATATATTTACTTTGATTTATGAAAATACCTTCAGAAGATTGTTTAACTTGAAGACCAAGAAAGAAAGTGAGCTCACCCATCATACTCATCTCATGTTTGCTTTTCATGAGAGAAGCAAATTCCTGACAAAAAGTTTCATCTGTGGCGCCGAAAATGATATCATCCATATAGATTTGAACAAGAATGCTATTACCTTTAGTTTTCTTGAGAAAAAGAGTATTATCAATTTTACCTCTGGTATATCGATCGGAGAGAATAAAGTCAGACAAAGTATCATACCAAGCACAAGGAGCTTGTTTCAGACCATAGAGAGCCTTATCAAGTCTGAACATATAGTAAGGATGAGTTGAATCTTAAAAACCAGGAGGTTGTTTCACATAGACTTCTTCAGCAAGTTATCCATTGAGAAATGCACTCTTAACATCCATTTGAAAAACCCAGAAGTTTTTGTGAGCAGCATGAGCAAGAAAGATTCTTATTGCTTCAAGTCTAGCAACAGGATCAAAGGTTTCATCATAATCGATACCTTCCTCCTGCCTATATCCTTGAGCAACAAGTCTGGCTTTGTTCCGGATAACAGTATCGACTTCATTCATCTTATTTAGGAAAACCCACTTAGTACCGATAATGGTCTTACCAAAAGGTCGAGGCACAAGTCTCCAGACTTTGTTTCTTTCAAATTGAGACAACTCTTCTTGCATGCTAGTGACCCAACAAGAATCTGCTAGAGCTTCCTCAATTTTCTTGGGCTCAATAATGGAGAGAAAATTCACATAGAGACAAATATTTCCAATACATCTTCTAGTTTGGACACCTGCTTGCTGATCACCTATAATTTGATTAATTAGATGATCTTTGGTCCATTTGAGAGTTGGGGGAAGAGGTGCAGGAAATGTGTTTGGAGAGTATGAAGGTGAAGGATCGGTAGGTATAGGATGAATAAGATGAAGAGGAGAAGTATGAAAGTTGGGTTCGGTAGGAGCTATGGATTCGGTAGGAGCTGCGGGTTCGGCAGTTGGTAAGGGTTCTGCCGAACCATGATGGAGGGAAGTAGAGGGTACCGAGAATGGAACATATGGAGGTCCTGAAGACGGAAGATTTGGAGAATCTTCTCCAACACATGAAATGATCCATTCATGAAGCTCAGTATCATCACAAGATAAGGAAGATGTCTTGTGATCATCGAACTTCACATGTATTGATTCGTCAATACATTTTCTCCTTAGATTGTATACTATGTAGGCTTTAGAAATGAGAGAATAGCCCATAAATATACCTTCATCAGCCTTGGGATCAAATTTCCCAAGATGATCTCGATCATTCAAGATAAAACACAAGCAGCCGAAAACATGAAGAAAACCAATGTTTGGTTTTCGGCCATAAAAGACTTCATAGGAAGTCTTATTGTGTCTTTTCACAATAATAGATCGATTTTGAGTGAAACGGGCTGTATTGACAACCTCAACCCAAAAATAGGTTGGTAGATTTGATTCACTTAGCATAGACCTTGCAGCTTCACATAGTGTATGATTCTTCCTTTCCACAACACCATTTTGTTGTGGAGTTCTGACTGCTACAAAGTTTTGAGAGATACCTTTGTCACTGAGAAAGGCATCTAAGGTAGCATTTCTGAATTCGGTCCCATTGTCACTTCTGATAGATCTGACTAGTTGACCGTTGAGAACTTCAGATTTCTTGATAAAATTGATGATTTCTTCAAGAGTATCACTTTTGTACCTGAGAAAGAATACCCAAGTGTAACGTGTCGGTCCACAATACTTATCAAGTTTTATAGATTAACAACACATTAACGATTACCAACCTGTATTGATTAATATAAATGGTTACAAGGTTCGGTATTGATTGATTGAAGCTTTTCTCTATGTGTTCTCTCTTTTTACACCTTATTATGTGTATATTCTTATCTGATTAGATAGAGAGTTGTTGAGATGAGATCAGATATTGATCTCTAGCTTCTTCAACACACAACCTAAACCACTTGTAATATTAAACTAAACTAAACTAATAATATCTAGATTGTTAGATATTATATAACTAACTAAACAAAACAAAATAACAAACTAACAACTAACTAACTAGTTACTTAGAAATAAATAAAATACAATAAAACTAACTTTGACATTTATTACAAACGACATTAGACTTTAATATCGAGAGTCGACGTTTCGGCTTTAGCTTCAGATTGCGATCTTCAGATTGGATGATCTTGAATCCAATGGGACTGTGGTCTAACAATCTCCCCCTTTGGATCAAGATCATTACTAAAAAGATTTTAGCAATTCAGTCTTCTTGTTCAGCTCAGAAGATGCAATCTCTTTCTCTATCTCAGAATGCTTTAGCAAAGTATTTTCAAAGAAAATTTGTCTGAAATCAGCATGTCTTCAGAATACTTTGATCTCGCAGTTCTTGGTTAGCTTTTCTCTTCTCCAATGTCTTGTAATGTAATGGACTGGACATTTCTTCATGCTTTAGATCCTCCCCCTTTTTGATGAAAAGTGCAACGACTTCATCAAAACTTTGAGTAAGAAATGTCTGTCACTTGGAGCCACTGATCGGTCAATTCACTAGATATTTATCCAGATCTTTGCAAATCCAGATAAAATAGTCGTGTAACACCTGAATCAACTAATGAATCAGTTAACATGCCTGTCAGAAACACTAAATCACTGTGTGTAACGAATACACATTGGAAAGGAGCTGATTTGATGTTGACTCCCCCAGGGCTTCCATTTAATCATCGAAACACCACAAAGGTTATTTCTATAAACGTTATGACAAAGAAACAAATTCCTTGTGTGTTCGTGCTTGTGATAGAAAGAATTAAGCACTAGATGATTGCTTATAGGCTCAAAATTTGTGTAAACCGCTGAGGCAACAGTAAGTTAAACACGGACTCAATGTGCATGATTGAAGTGCGAAGGTGGGGTAGACTTCCTTCTTTTCAATATCCAGATTTTCTAAATGAAAATCAGATAGCAAATGTGTTACTTCCCCTTTGAAAATGTGAAACACTTTCTTGTTGAGAAGAAAATGAGTAGCTGGTGGGGTAATTTCAAGAGTTGGCATGGGCTAGTTGCCTGTTTCAATAATGATCACAAAAGAATTGTGAAACATTAAAAATGTGGTTGCCCGGCTTAGAAAAAGTTGGTGCAGAGTTGTGATATTCTTTTAACTCTGTTCTCACACGCTCTTTCTTTTAAACATTAAGCTCACTCTAATCAAACTTTCTTTTCGACTTCTCACACTTAATCACTATGGATTAACTTCGTGGGTAGAAATCACTGGTTAAGGTGATTCTAGAGAAGTTGTGTTAAGTCCTAGCACAATGAAATCCTTGTTTTCCTATGATGTACGTGATGCTCAGTTAAAGCACAAATTTGATCTTGAAAACATTTAAAATCACACTTCCAAATGATGAAATCAGTTTAAGATTCAGGAAGTGGTTTGAACTTTTGATAACAATGTTTTCTATGATTGAAAGTTGTCCACTTATCAACCATATATGAGATTAAGATAAAGGATTATACCTTAACGTGCGATCTTACATCTCATGAAGCTAAGCTTAAAGTCATAAACATATGATCTTTTAAGCGACTCTCAAAACTTCTGCAAAAGTATTATGTCAAGTCAAAGTAAAATTTATTCACTTAAATTGAAAAGACAAAAAGCAGTAAAACTGTTAAAGTACGAGTTCTGATCCGAAATAATCAGAAGTCATTTCCAAACTCCTTTGACTTGAAGAGCTCCCCCTAAAATCTTGCATTACAAAAATTTGACATAAAAGGTAAATGCAGAAATCTTATGAGCTCCCCCTCAAGATAAGATTGACCACTTGTCAAATTCTTCTCATGCTCCCCCTTGGATTATGAACAGTATATAGAAGTGCAGATATCTTGCGGAAATGAAGAAATGATGAAAAAGTATACAATTAGAAAACTTTGATAGGTAACTACTGATTAAATCTTTAGATTTAGCATACCAAGCTTAGAGACAAGAAAGTTAAACCTCTTTTCGTCTAAAGGTTTGGTAAACAAATCGGCAAGTTGATAATCAGTTTTTACAAAGAAAAGTTCAATTGTTCGTTTTTCAACATGATCTTTAATAAAATGATACCTGACGTCTATGTGTTTAGTCTTTGTGTGTTGAACAGGATTCGCTGTTATTGCGATGGCGCTCTTGGAGTCACATTATATCAGGATTTTGTTGAAGTGGAAACCGTAGTCGCGCAATTGAGTTCTCATCCATAAGACCTGAGAACAGCAGCTAGCAGCAGCTACATATTATGCTTCGGTCGTGGAAGTTGAAACACAAAGTTGCTTCTTCGATGCCCAACTTACGAGCTTATCACCGAGGAACTGTACATGTCCTGACGTGCTCTTCCTGTCTAACACTGCATGATCTGCATCTGTATACGCTGTTAGTTCAAAACTTGTATCTTTAGGATACCACAGACCAAGATCTACAGTGCCCTTCAGATACCTAAATATGCGCTTCACAGCATACATATGGATTTCTTTAGGATTGGCATGATATCTTGCACACAAGCATGTTGAGAACATTATATCTGGTCTACTAGAAGTAAGATACATTAAAGAGCCTATCATCCCTCGATAAGTCCTAACATCAACAGCCTTTCCCGAAGGATCGGTGCCAATTTTAGTACCTGGTGCCATTGGGGTACCAATCGGTTTTGAATTTTCCATTTTGAACTTCCAAAGAATATCCATAATGTATTTTGATTGATTGATAAAAATACCCGATGAAAATTGTTTGACTTGTAATCCAAGAAAGAAATTCATCTCTCCCATCAAATTCATTTGAAATCTAGACACCATAAGGTTTGAAAAATTCTTACAGTACTTAGGATTTGTAGAGCCAAAAATAATATCATCTACATAGATTTGAATTAAAATGATATCGGCTTTTTCCTTTTTGATAAACAAAGTGGTATCCACCGTTCCTTTTGAAAAACCAGAGTTGACTAGAAATTTGGAAAGGACATCATACCAGGCTCGAGAAGCTTGTTTCAGACCGTAGAGTGCTTTGTCGAGAATGTAGACGTGATTCGGCTTCTCTTGATTGACAAAACCTTCTGGCTGAGAGACGTAGACTTCCTCCTTCAGAATGCCATTCAGAAAGGCAGTCTTCACGTCCATTTGAAAGACCGTGAAGTTCTTGTGGGCTGCGTAGGCTAGAAACATTCTAATTGCCTCTAATCGCGCCACAGGAGCATATGTCTCGTCATAGTCGATTCCTTCCTCTTGTCTGTATCCTTTGGCTACTAGTCTTGCCTTGTTTCGGATAACGGTACCATATTCGTCTTTCTTTATCTTAAAAACCCACTTCGTACCTATAATGGTTTTACCTTGAGGTTTTGGTACGAGTCTCCAGACTTGAAGTGCGTCGAACTGATTCAGCTCTTCTTGCATTGAGATCACCCATTCTGGATCAACAAGTGCCTCTGATATGCGAGTTGGCTCGAACTTGCTCAGAAAGGAGTCATGCATGCACAAGTTTATTGATGTTGACCTAGTTTGCACCGGTTTTGATGGATCGCCAATGATCTAGCTTGTCGGGTGCTCTTTCGTCCATTTATGTTCATGAGGTAGTGGATTATATGAATGTATGTCAATTGTATCATCTATAAATCCACTTGTACCTTCTTCAGCTTGTTCAGGAGGAATGATGATTGCAGTTGAAGTGATAGGTGCAGAAGGCTCAGCAGGTACAGCTTGGTCCGGCTGTAGATGGATCTGTACAGAATATCCTACTGATGCAGCTACTTCTGTCTCTTCATCATTTGTCACTTCTTCAACTGTTGGAGTCGGCATTTGAATTGGAACTTCTTGTTGAATCGGGGTGTTGGATTTAATAGGAATATCTGAACTGGTTGGAAGAGTAGTCGTTAAGTCTTCCATCCTGTCAACCACAACAGATTTCTTTACATTAGATCCAAGAAATTCATCATAAAACAATACAAATAATAAGTCTAAATCAGATATATGATTAGTTGACGTTGATGCTTCATCTGATTTATTCTGTTGAGACGCAGGTTCTGGACTGATCTGCCCAGAAGCTAGTACTCCGGTTATAACGGGTTCTGAACTTTGTTGTTCGGAAGCCATTTCTTCATCAAACGTGACGTTGATGCTTTCAATCACCGTCTTTGACTTCTTCAGATAAACACGGAATGCAGTTGATGTCGAGGAATAACCAATGAATATGCCTTCGTCCGCCTTGGCACTGAACTTGTTGAGACTCTCCCTATCGTTTAGTACAAAACACTTACACCCAAATATATGGAAATATTTGATTGTCGGTGTTCGGTTGTTGATTAACGCATAAGGAGTCTTCTTGAATCTGCGATGTATCATGGAACGATTATGTGTATAACACGCAGTCGATACAACTTCTGCCCACAAAAATAGAGGTATGTCTTATTGACTTAGCATAGTACGAGCAGCCTCGACTAGCGTACGATTTCTTCTTTCGACCACTCCATTTTGTTGAGGCGTACGAGCAGCAGAGTATTGATGTGAAATCCCGACAGATTCGAGATATTCTTCAACCTTCTTGTTTTTGAACTCTGTGTCGTTGTCTGTTCTTAGAAGCTTGACCGGTTTCTGCAGATTCACCTGGGTCGTCTTTAGGAATGTGATGAGAACATCTGGTGTCTCATCCTTTGAACGTAGAAATTTGACCCATGTGTATCGCGAGTAATCCTCCACGATAACGAGTATGTACTTCTTTCCGCCTAGACTCTGAGTTCGCATCGGATCGCATAAGTCCATATGCAATAACTCTAACGGAGCGCTTGTACTCGGTTCAGGTTTTGGTTTATGAGGAGCCCTCTTCATCTTTCCCTTTTCACATGCTGCACAAATATGTTCTTTTTCATACTTCAGCTCTGGAAGTCCTTTGACGAGATTTCCACTGACCAGATTGTTGATGTACCTGAAGTTGAGGTGAGAGAGCCTTCGATGCCATAGCCAACTTTGTTGCATCGAGGCTTTCGTCAGTAGACAAACCTGCTTGTCAGTCTGGACTTTTGACAAGTTAATTGTGTAGAGGTCTGACTTTCTTGTGCCGACCAAGAGTTCCTCGCCTTCTTCATTGCGAACTGAACACGTCTTGGCTTTGAAATTGACCTCTAAGCTTTTGTCACAGAACTGGCCGATACTGAACAAGTTGTGTCTTAAGCCTTCAACATAGCTCACCTTCTTGATCGTGACATTGTTGTGTACCATATCACCATAACCCATTATTGGTGAATGCTGGTCGTTGCCGAATTTAACTGTTCTGCAGTATTTATCTTTAAAGTTGGACAACATCTCTTTTTGTCCTGTCATATGCTTGGAACATCCGCTATCCAAGTACCATAAATGACGGATCTGCACAAGAGAAATAATGAATTTAGATATTCATATGACAACATTGGAATAAACTCTTTGAGTATTGAAGAGCGGGTCTTGAACTGATATGTTCAAAAGCCATATCCTCTTCTTAAGCACGGGTTCTGAACAGACGTGTTCAGAAACCATTGTTTTATCTTTGAAGGGTTGGTCTTGAACTGTTGTATTCAAGAACCTAGTTCTTTGAGGAACGAGTCCTAGATTGTTTTGTCTAGAAGTCATCTCTTCATAACTTCTTTTAAACTTTGTGTGCATGCAACACAGATTTATACTTAGGTACCCACTTGAATTTGGGTCCTACTGTGTTAGCACAAGATTTTGGTACCCATTTGAAATTGGGTCCTCTTTTCTTTTGAAATGCATTTGAAGAATTAGAATGAGATGAATGCACATGATAATTGTCAAACCAATCTTCAGAATCTTGACAAGAAGTAGAAACATGTTTATCATAAATAGAAGACTTTCTAGCAGATAAAGATAACTGAAATAATTGCTTCATTGTATATTGTTTACGAGAAACAGCAAGTTTTGAGTTCAAAATATCAACATCAGCAATTAAGACATCTTTACTAGGCGAAGTCTTACTACAATTAACACTAGAAAACGATTTAACGGTCTTGTCAAGCTTCTGTTTCGGTTGCCACAAAGATTTAACTTCTGGCCTTTGCTTGCTCAGATCTGAAACATGTGAAACTCGTGAGTTAGACTATTGAGCAACAAACGAATGCTTCTTCTTCGGATGACCAGTAGTGTTCGATTTCTGTGAATGCTTAGATATAATCTTACCTTTAGCAATTTTAGCTTTCACAGAGACAGAGTTATCAACTTTCGTTGATTTTGCACTGTTAACAGGCATACTGGTTTTTCCTAAAGATTTCTTAACAAAGGATGAATGGTTAGGAAGTTTTGCATTAAAGTCAATTTGTTCAAAACAATCATCTAAACCACCGTCAGAGTTCAGAAAATCAAACCCTTTATTTGATGAACCAAACATATCCTCAGAGTTTGAAGCCTTAGAAACAACAGAATTTGTGAACACATTTGAAAAAACTTTTTGTTCAATATTCATCAAAAGTCTTTCATCTGTTAAAGAATTCTCGAGTTCAGAAATTTTACTTTCTAAAACGAGAGGAGGGACATATAGTTTACCTTGAATAGGCTTCGCCTCCATTTCTTTTTCAGAATAACTTTGAAAGAAATCATTTGAAAGAGATTTCTTCTTTTGATATATTGGATTTTCATTATAACTATTATTCATTTTCGCATAATAAAATGGAAGATGAACTTTAGATGATTTCAAACGTTTTTCAGTTTCGTCGGCTTCATCCTTTTCAGATAGTCTAGTCCAGAAAGTTTTAAACTCAGGGATTCTTCGAGCTAATTTCAAAGAAAGATGATCATAGAGTGCAGGCACTTCAGATATTCCTTTTTGAAGACATTGAGGATTCTTATAACCGATTCCCCATTTTTCTATTTCCTCTTTGGGTTTGTTCAGATGAATAGTTTGTTCAGTTTGACCCAACTTGTATAACTTCTCTTCCAAACTTTTTAATTTAGCAATTAAAATTTTGTTTTCTTCAGTACATGAAGAATGCATTTTTGTAAGCTCATATAAATCAAGCTCACTTTTTCTCAGTTTAGACTTGAGTTCAGAATTCTCTTTAAGAATTATTGTCCTTTCCTTTGCGTTGGTGTCGTTATTTCTATGTAAAACCTCAATCAATACTTTCTTCTCAGCAACTTCATCGCTAAGTTTCTGTATTGATTGGTTTTTGTTTGTAATGACACCCTCTTCCCGCTTAAGATTCGACTCTAACTCTTAGATTTTTAAATTCATGGCATGCATTTTATTCATGAAATCTGAATTCGATAAATCACATACCTCCTCTTCTTCATCCTCTTCTGAATCTGCTTCAGCGTCTGATTCCTGCTTTCCCATCAAGCACATGTTTACTGCTTCATCTCTCTCTTCATCTTCTTCATCTTCTTCATCCTCGTCTGAATGATCAAGCCAGTACTCATCCTCTGCCATCAGTGCCTTACCCGCCTCCTGTTGCTTTTCAAGAAGCATCTTGTTCTTGTAGTAATCGGAGTTTCTGACTTTGGGTTTGCGGCAGTCTCTGGCATAGTGACCTGTTTTGCCACAGTTGTAGCACGTTGGTGGTTCTGACTGACTGGATCCTTCAGCTTGAAATCTTCTCTCTTCCGGTTTCCTCTCCTCTATTCTCTTCCCTTCAAACTGATATCTTCTCTCTTCCGGTTTCCTCTCTTCTGTTCTCTTCCCTTCAAACTTTTTTCCTTCATATCTACTTCCTTCAACCCTTTCCTTATGGACATAGTTGTTAGGACCAGAAGAATACCTCTGACTGTTTGATGTTGGCTTTTTGTAGAACTTTTTCTGAAAAGCATTTGTCAGCAGAAGCATTGCTTGCTTCAGTTGGTCATTTTCATCCGAGTCAGAGATGGCATCAGCTTCACTTTCTTCTGATTCATACACAATTGTCTTGTTCTTCTTCTTCCTGACAACAAGAGCAACTATGTCTTCAACTGTCTTTCCTTTCTGCCTCTTCTCATCTAGAATTTCATCCACCTCTTCTTCATTTTGTCTGAGGGTTTCATACACCTCATGAAGTGGAATCTCATTCAGATCCTTGATCTGCTTCATCTGCCTGGCAAATCTTTTCCATTCCGGCTGTAGAATACTTAGAAATTTGACGTTCAGCTCGATTTGAGATTTGGTGACCTTGTTCTTGCTTAGTTCGTTCAGCAAAGTCACAAACCTGTCATAGGTTTCTTCTAAAGTTTCTCCGACTCTGCCTCTAAATTATTCATAATTATTTAGGCAGTTGGAGATTTTCAGCTGATTCCCAACCTTTGAACCCAGCATCATCTTCTCTAGCTGATCCCACATTTCTTTGCCCGAGGCCTTGTAGCTGTCAATCTTTACATAGATTTCGTTTGGAATTCCTTGTAGAATGTATGATTTAGCTAACTTATCACCTTTTGCTCTTTTTAGGTTATCATCTTCTAGCTCTTGATACTTAAGTTCAACATGCGTCGGCACAGTTCCAACCAAACGAGTCATCAACACTGGTTTCATAACCCCTTCTTCTATAGATTTCCTGATGAAATCACCCAACTCATGTCTGTCAACAAAGTTCAGGAACCGATCTTTCCACTGTTCGTATTCTCCTTTAAAGAGAACTGGTGGCTTGGTGTCAGTTCCGATTGCAAGGGCTTCTCTAGATGTCATTCTGAATAAAAAGATTGAAGTCTTGTATTTGCGCAAAGAGAGGTTTGCGTGAAGAGTTGATTGCGCGAACTGAGGTTTGCGCGAGACGTAGGAAGCGCAAAGTAAGGTTTGCGCGAGACGTTGGTTGCGCAAACTGAGGTTTGCGTTTCAAGAAGGTTGCACGAAGTAGAGTTGAGCTTTGTGTTTCAAGGGAGTTGCGCAAACTGAGGTTTGCGTTTCAGTTGGTTGCGAGAACCGAGTCTTGCGCGAGACGTTCGTTGCGCAAAGTGAGCTTTGTGTGATCAGTGTGTTGCACAAAGTAGGCTTTGCGTATCACGTTGGTTGCGCAAAGTAGGCTTTGCGTATTGAGTTGGTTGCGCAAAGTAGGTTACGCAAAGTGGGCTTTGCGTGAGTTCTTCCTCTGGTTTGCGCAAGTTCGTCTGTTCTTCGATAAAATCAACTTTTCAACCTGTTTTTCCAAGATTAACAGTACCAAACTCTACCAATATGTCCAAAAACACTTCTAGAATATATTGTGACCACTTGATCTCGATAAAAATCACTTTTTCGAAAATAAATCGATGGCACAGTAACTTTTGAAAACTCGAACTCAGACCACAAAATCACCAAAATGGAACTCTATTAAAGCTCTATAAATTAATCACTCACAACTCGATCTAGCATGTATATCGATCACAACCTGATCGATTTTAACACCTAAAATACTCTAAATCTAGAAATCGATTTTCAAACAAGAACACATAGTCGTTTTTCTTAAAACTTGATTTTGATCTTTTATCAGGCTCTGATACCAATTGTCGGTCCACAATACTTATCAAGTTTTATAGATTAACAACACATTAACGATTACCAACCTGTATTGATTAATAGAAATGGTTACAAGGTTCGGTATTGATCGATTGAAGCTTTTCTCTATGTGTTCTCTCTTTTTACACCTTTTTGTGTGTATATTCTTATCTGATCAGATAGAGAGTTGTTGAGATGAGATCAGATATTGATCTCTAGCTTCTTCAACACACAACCTAAACCACTTGTAATATTAAACTAAACTAAACTAATAATATCTAGATTGTTAGATATTATATAACTAACTAAACAAAACAAAATAACAAACTAACAACTAACTAACTAGTTACTTAGAAATAAATAAAATACAATAAAACTAACTTTGACATTTATTACAAACGACATTAGACTTTAATATCGAGAGTCGACGTTTCGGCTTTAGCTTCAGATTGCGATCTTCAGATTGGATGATCTTAAATCCAATGAGACTGTGGTCTAACATAACGTGTGTATTCATCAATAATGACAAGAATGTACCTTTTTCCACCTAGGCTGAGTGTGCTGACAGGCCCACAAAGATCTATATGCAACATCTGGAGAGGAGTAGAAATTGAGAAAAACTGCTTTGACTTGAAAGAGGATTTTGTCAGTTTCCCTTTCTCACAAGCAGCACATAGCTTCTCTTTTGAGAAAGAGATTTTCGGTAACCCGACAACAAGCTGCTTGTTAGAGAGAACATTCAACGTCTTGAAGTTAAGATGAGAAAGACGTTTATGCTAGAGCCAGTTCTTCTTGTCTGAGCCTTCAGAAATGAAGCAGATGCTTTCATTTTCAGATGATTTGACACTCATATTGATGACGTACACATTGTCCTTTCTAAAGCCAAATAGGACAGTGTGAAAGCTTTTATCAGTGATAAGGCAATCATTTTCTCTGAAAATCACATAGTAACCTAAGTCACATAGTTGACTAATGCTCAAAAGATTATGCATTAGCCCTTCCACATAGGCAACTTTGTTGAAAGTAATGGAACCATTAGAAAGAGTCCCATAATCTTTAGTGGAACCACGAGAGTTATCACCAAAAGTTACGGTTGGTCCCTTTTCTTTCACAAAGTCTAGAAGAAGAGATTTGTTTCCAGTCATATGCCGTGAGCATCCACTATCAAGATACCAAGTTTGATGATGCCCATAGACCTGCAGACATAAACAAATTAGTCCTTTGGAACCTGCTTTGAGGTGGGTCCTTTAGAGTTAGAAGAAGAAGAAGAGAAAGAAGGCTTAGTTTGACTATATCTTTCGATACGGTCTTTAGGACAGTCTTTGGCAAGATGAAAAGTGTCACCACAGTTGTAACACTTTCTGTAGATGAATCTTTTCTTTGGTTCAAGAGAGGAAGCTTTTATCTTTCCTTGAGGTTTGGATTTAAGAAGTTTAGAAAAGTGAGGAGGAACAGGATAATTGTACGGAACGTGAGGGTTATGGGGTACTGGTCCAAGGATTCCCTTTCCAGATGAGGAAGAAGGGTTGATAGAGATTCCTTTAGACTTCTTTATTTGTAAGGCTCTAGGTATGAATTCCGTTGAGTTCATGGGATATTTACCTTTTGAAGAAGGTGTAATCTTTCTTTTGTTGGGAAGGTCAACAACAACGGTTTTTCCTTTAGAAAGAAGATGAGCCTTTTTAGGAGAATGAGAAGAAGAAGAAGAAGAAGAAGAAGAAGAAGAAGAAGAAACCTCTTTTATCTTTAAGGACATAAGAAGATCATTTACAGGCTTGACAAACTCATTTGAGTCTTGATCTTCTTTTAGAAGAGGCTTGGATGATTTGGCGGACACGAAGATGCCAAACTTTCTTGAATCGCGAAGATCCATGGAATACACCGAGTTAGAATCTTCTGAGTTAGAATCATTCCAATCAGAAGAATAAGAGGGTAGTTTAGAAGACAGAGGAAGATTTTGAGAAGGAGAGTGAATGTCTTCTGAAGAAATATAAACAACATTCTCTTTCCAGTAACCTAAGCCAAAATTTTCACCAACAACTTGATCTTGAAAATTTTTCTCAAGGTTTTTAGAAGAGGTGTTCCATTTGTTTACGGTTTCTTGTTCTTTCTGAATTTTCTTTAGAAGCTTGTTCTTCTTTTTGGCTAACACATACTTTATAGTCTTCAAGTCTTCTACCTCATCTTTTAGTTTATCAAAAAGTTTTAGCTGGGATAGTGAGTCCTAGAGTTGAGAAGAGAGAGACTTAATTTGAGCATTGGCTCTTTTCTTTGCATCTTTTTCGTTATGAAAAAGTACAGTTAGAGAGTCAAATGCCTCAATTTTCTCTTCATCAGAGAGAGAGTAGAAGGGATGTACCTGAGAAGAAGAGGAGGAGCACTCAGTTGTGAAGTCCATCCTTGAGCAGGAGTCTTTTGTTTCCTCATCAAGTTTTGCCATAAGGCATTTACTTGATACTTCCTTTTCGCCGTCGGAGGTAGGTTCGTCTGCCCAGTCAAGAGTTTCTGTCATTAAGCCTTTACCTCTTCTTTGAGAGTTGAAATTTCTTTCTTTCTCTCTTTTGTACTTGGCTTTATATTTGTCAGCTTTATCGGAGAGCTCTTTGAATGATGAAGAAGGAGAAGGTTTTCTAGGATGCGATCTACCTGTAGAAATAGATATGAGATTTCTTCTTTTAGAAGAGTTAGAAGAATTAGATTTAGAGATCCTAGGAGGATTTCTTCTACACTCAGACGCAAAATGGCCTTTCTTACCACATGCGTAGCAATCCTCCTTGGATTTGTTCAAGGAGTTTCTAGAGGAAGAAAAAAAAATTCTGTTGTTTTGAAAATTATTAGAAGAGTTCTTTCTGAACTTAGAGAAATTCGCAAGCATACTCATCTCCTCCGTCAAATGATCGACAGAGGGATCTTTTCCTTCATCACCGGCTTCACTAAGATAAGCCTCCGAGGAGTGATTTAGATTATCATGACTTTCTCTATCTGAATCATCAGAAGGGTAGGTTATACGAGAAACACACGTAGATTTCTTGGAGCCATCACTGATAAGGGCCATGGAAGGGGCTCTTATCTATTTGAAAATGGTCTTCCTTTGAAGATGGGTTTGTTCGTGATTATGGAATATACCAAAGAGATAAGTGAGAGGAAGACTTTCCAAGTCCCTGGATGTCTTGATGCAAGTGGAAAGGTTATTCCAGAATTCTGGAAGACCATCCATAAATTTGCATAAGACTTCCTCGTTGTCATAAAGTTTTCCAACAAGTTTTAACTCATTTAAAAGACTATTAAAACGGTTGTAGTAGGAGGGAAGAGATTCTCCCTTTTCATGAGAGAAGAATTCGTATTTACGAACAAGAGAGATTTTCTTAGATTTCTTAACTTCATTTGTACTTTCATACAAAACACATAGGGTCGTCCACATCTCTTTTGCAGTTTTAAGGCTGACAAGAGAGTGGTACACTTCATCTGGAAGAGATTGAGCGATAATGGCTCGCACTTTGGAGTCGAGTCCAATAGTGCGTCTATATTCATCCGTGTATTCTTTTGTCCTTTTCAGAACATATCGACCAGTGGCAGAAGTTCTTTCCTCCTCTGACGAGTCATCGTAAACTTGAAAAAGAGCGTCCTTTTCTTTTTATTTATCCTTAGGGTTTTTGACAAATTTATCCTAGACTTTTGGGATTAGAGGACCTTCACTAAGAATGGTTAGATAACGACTGTCAGCTCCTTCCAAGAAGAGCATCATCCTACTTTTCCATAAGGAGAAGTTGTTCGAATTGAACTTAGGAGGTTTGACAGTAGATCCATTGTAAGAATGGAAAGAGTTTTGAGAAGAAGACTCAGGTTTTGTAGAAGGAGAAGCCATTACGGATCTGGTTTATTAGGTTAAACCAACCGCTCTGATACCACTTGTTGGTCCCTAGTTAGCAAAACAAGTATTGTAGAAGGGGGGGTTGAATACAATACACACAATTTTACTTAAATTTAATTCTTTTATTGATATAAAATATCAAGAATTACACAAAGAGAAATAAAGATTGTTTGCGGAAAAGAATAGCTAAGAACTACTCAAAACAATCTAACACTAAGAAGACTTTTAAAGAACACAAAGACTAAATCTTAGAAGAGAAAGAGTAAGCTATCAACCTGCTTGAAATCTTGTTAGAGAGAAATCTTGAGCTGAAAGCGTGAGTAGCAAGGTGCTACCTCCATCCTTTATATACTATCCAATGTAATGAGTGCAAAGAACATGGAACAATAAAGGCATGGGTGGTTGAGATATTGTCAATAAATTATAAGATATTTGATGTGACTTATCACAATACAAAAGGTAACTTTTGTACTATGAAAGTACAATATCTAAATAAAATATACTTGAGAAAATCTTTTTGAGATCTATTAGAAAATAAACGTCTCAATCACATTTAGACCAAGTGTATATCTTCTCAAAGAAGGAAGCTTCCATTCCCATTGTCAGAAGATCATTAGGAATGAGGAAGTATGTCAAATCAAGAGGGTTTGACATAAATGATCTTACAGATAAAGGAGCAATCGGTAAGAAGGGAAACTGCCGAAGAGGTGACAGTGATGCCGAACAAGGATGATTCGGCAGATGAGAGATCTGCCGAACAAGGATGAATCGGCAATAAGGGAAGGATATGCTGAATAGGAAATCGGCACAATGGTGATCTGCCGAATAGGAAATCGGTAGACTAGGCTTAGTTCACTTTGAAGTTCATCTCAATCCGCAGTAGATTTCCTTCATGTTGAATTCGGTTTGTCTTCGAATCACCGATATGTTTAACCATAACTAAGCTATTACAAAGAACCATAAATCAAAGTACAAAGATCAAACATCAATAAAGACTAAGGAGAGGTTATCTTTAAATCTTAGATGACCCAACAGATATCTCTTGGATTATATTGCATAAACCTTGAATATTGATGTTTACACTTCTTCTTGGACTTCATCACTAGAACTAGCTATGAGTTTCAATGTTCCACCAATTTTTGTTAAGTTCATCAAGTGTATCATCACTGGGAATTCATTCACCATAGACTATTTGTTATGATCACTTGCTTCATTCAATGAGGACATTGAATCCCTCCAGTTTGGGGGAGGCAATTTAGCCTACATCAATGATATAAAGTCACAATGTACATGTCTTTCATATGTGCTGAAAGTTCAAATTTATGCAAACCAAACACAAAAACATATTAAGGGGCAAAGCTCCTATTTGCATGCAGTTATGTCAAAGACACACAAAATACACAAAAGTGGCCAAAGATGGCAGAAAAATGGTGTCATGAGATAAAAAGGCTTTGCATGAAAAATGAATGAAAAAGCCAAATGCATTCCAGTCAAATGCCCAACACTTTGATGATCTAATTGAACATACTAGGCTAGCCTATGGTTTGATGCACGTCAGAGACTAGTTATGCTAACAGATTATGAAAAGAATTTAATGCATAAATTTTTCTGAGAGGTTAATGAGCATCTATGTAAGAAAATAAAGTGTGCATTTTGTGATATGTATGATCTTTAGCTTAATTTTTGAAAATATTTTTTGAGTCTTTTGTTTTGGCATTTTAAGTTGCTTGGGGACAAACAACAATTTAAGTTTGGGGGTGTGATAAAGTTAATTTACTAACCTTATTTACATCACTTTTCTTTTCTTTCTAGCATCAAATTAGTTTAAATCAATGAGTCTTTTGTTCCTTTTGTTACATTCTTTTAGTTTCTAGTGATGATGATAATATTGGACTTAAAATGGCATTTCCCCTCTTAAAAACATCACTAGATCCATCATTGATGCCTTCCAAGAGTCAATCATTGAAGTGCTCAGTAAGTCAATCGCCGAAGTGCTCAGTAAGTCAATCGCTAAGTAAACTCATTCTTCATACATTAGTGAGCAACTTAGTGAGTCAGTCATGGAGCCACTCAGTGAACCCATGGCTGAATCTTTTAAATTAGCGAGTCTTGAAAAATCAGGTTAATCGAATTAACTCACTTCTGGTGTTTCCTACATATACCTACATGATAGGAGGCCACAGGAAGGGCTGACAAGCTTTTGGACTCAATTGGGCTGAACTTCTGGACCAATCTCTGGAGAACTTTTTGTTGTTACTTTTGGGCCATTATCTAGGCCAAGTGCTAAAAACCAATACATTGTCCTTCTTTTTGTGTTTTTGGGGGCTAATTATCCTGATAGCCATGTAGTTTAAATTAGTACCATAGGCCAACAATCCATCCTTGGTTTTTGTATAAATAGGGATGTTGGACACCTATTAGAATCATCCAAAAAAACAACAACTCACAAATTCCACTATGTTTCTTAGTCTTTTTGCACTTGAAGCTTAACTTCAAATCTTGTACTCCAAGCTTGTTAGTTTGAAGAACTTCAATTTTAGCTCTTTTTTCTCTTTATAGGCCGAATTGTTCAAGTGATCACGATTAATCTAAGAAGTTTTTAGTAGAAAAAATCAAGTTGTAGTTCCACCAATCTTCTTGCATATCTCGTGATTATCTTTCCAACTCTTTATAATATTCCTCATCTTTTCCACAAATTTAGCATCACTCAAAAAGCCGAAGTATGGTTTTCTCAGAAGAAATAAGCAAGTATTTAAATTACAAGTTGATACTTGGTGCACAGATTACGATTTCTTTCTTGTCTTTACTTTTTTAGTTATTTAATATATGCAATTTATGTTATTGCAATTTTACTTTCCGCAAATTTACTTCTATTATCATTTACACTTCTGCAATTTATTTTATCGCAATTCAATTATTGTCATTTAGAATTTCATGCACTTTAATTTCTCAAAAGATTTCGTTACTTGCGCAACAAGTTTCCCTTCATAATTTTAAGCACTTGCAATTAATTTCATGTATTTTCCATCTCCATTATTTGTTTTCAAAGTTGTTACATCTTTTATAATTAGAAACCAAACAATGATGGGCTAAACTCCTTAGCTTAGGGTAAGAGGTGAAATTTGGACCGACTGGTGAAAGGGTAAAAAGGTGTTTCGTGGTAGCATGATTGTCCGAGTTATTTAAATCAAAATTATATTTTATGGGAGATTACATCTAGTCACTTGACAACTAATTACATGTATGAAAATTTTTCAAGTTTCATAAAATATCGATTATGAGATAACAAATGAATGCTACCTAATCTTCTTACCTAATCATTCTGCTTTGTCTTAATGGATCTTTGTACCCTTTGCTCCTTAACTGATTTCCAGTAGTGAAAGTCAGAACCCCAACCAAAATATTTTCTTCGAATTCGCCATCTAAGACTTGTTTTTACAGACTGGACTTTAAGAGGAACTTTTACACGCTTCCCTGTAGATCGATATTCTGTACTTTGTACCATTATTACTTGTTAAAAGATGACAGTAAACCAAGATGTACACTTACGTTGAGATCTATTTGCACGTATTTTGAGGTTGTGTAAAAACGACTACAAACTACAACTACGTATTTGTTCTAGGTGGAACAACAATTAGTTGGAGATCACGACTACAAAGGGTAGTAGCATTGTCTACTACAGAAATTGACTTAATCGTAGGAGTAGAGGCGAATGAAGAAGCATTATACTTGAAGCATCTCATAGAAAATTTGGGATTGAAATTAGAAAGCGTAGAAGTTTAATGTGATAGTCAAAGTGCCATTCACTTGGCTGGAAACTTGGCCTTTAGTTTGAGAACCAAACATATCCAAGTGAGAGAGTCATTCTTGGTGGCTCTACATGAAGAAAATGAGCTACCTTTGAAAAAGATCCACATAAATGACAAATGTTAACAGACATGCTCACCAAATCATTGTCGATTAACAAGATCAAGCATTGTTCGAATCTAATATAACTTAAGATGTGTAAAGTGCCTTCGCGCAATCCGGGAAGAAGATAACATTGAAACCAACGAGAACAACAAGATAAGGTCTTGGCATATAAAGTTGATACTTTATTGGTAACGGGTGATGGCCAAGCAGAAGCTAATTGTTAGTAAAGCCAAACTTGTCTCGAGACTCGTTCAAACCTTGTTTTGATAAGCATATAATTGTTTTGTATCAAGGTGGAATGTTGAAAATTATGATATGAAACAAGGATATGCAAAACAAAAACTTCTGGAGTTTCTGGCACGACCGCACCTTATATTCACGTACGAGTGTGCGTAATGATACTTTGCAAAACATAAAGTTTTGGGTGTTCTGACACAGCCACACCTTTTGATCAAGCATGGGCGGGCATAGTGTTATTTTGTGCATAGAAAATTTTGGGTCTTCAAGCACGACCACACGTTATAATTAACCCCAACTGTGAGCGAAGATAATTATGTTTTTCATAGTTTTTAGCATTAAGATCAAATAGAGATTCCACCTATGGATTAGTATAAACCCATTGAGTTCCTATCAAATAAAGAAAGAAATTGAGAGCTTAGAAACACTAGCTTGAGTTGAGAAAAGATTGAGATAAATTATACACAATTTAGTGTTTCAGTTTTTTATTTCTCTTCTATGTTTTTCATCAATAAAAGTACATCATCTTCCCTGTGAATGTACATCACCATACCGGTGGTGGAATCACATATACTTCTGATTTCTGTGTGTCTTTCTTAATTCTTTGGTTGATTATTTGTTGTACTTTTAATCCTACTTTGTTTTTTGGCATTAGTTGTTGGTTGACATCACATTCTTAATTGTCGTTGAATAAAGTTCATTACTTTATTTGTTTTCGAGACCTTCGTGGTATTCAAAACCCTAACAATCTTACACTCAATCTCATCAAACCATCTTTTTAAATTTTCAATACATTTTGTAAAATTTTAACCGGTGGACTAGGAAGACAAAAGTAGTAAGTTTTGGTGTCAATTTTTGAAGAAAATAAAGTTTAGTGGCTCAATTGAAAAGATTACAAACCTACGATGACATTGCCTTTCAAGCTTCCACCTCCGCTTAGTTCTGGAAATTTCTTATTTGTTCATGGAAACAACGATAAATCACCGCCACACTCGCCACAGAGCGATTGAAACCACCATTTCTTCCCTCGTGTGAAATCTCACTAGAATTCTCCAAGTCAAATTTTAAGGGAAAAACCCTAGAATGCATAAATAACGATAATTATTTATGCATACTGTAGTATTACGCACACAGACATCCCTTTTTTCCAGTTCTGTTTTTGGGTATATTTGAAGCTTTTTTTCGTTTCCCTCCACAGATCTCTGAAAATCCCTCGATCGAAACCGTAATTGGAGTGAAATTTTCACCATACGTATATTGACGTAGCCGATTCGAAATTTGATTTTGTTCAATTTGATATAGTGATCGATTTGGTGGTTGTGATGGATTTAGGTTTTTTTGTTTATTCAATTTTGATTGATGGATGATCGATAATGCCTCAACTGCGTAGCGGAGTACGCAGAGGGAGACCGTCGAAGCAACCGATTGCTGCTGAGAAAACTGAACCGGAGGGAGTCGAAGAAGCGGTGAGAAAAAGGGGGAGGAAAGTTAATAACAAAACAGGACAGGTTAATCAGAAGAACGGGAGGGGAAGGAAGAAAGCGGTGCAAAAACCGGTAGTGGTGCCTGATGAAGATGGCAATGCTGTAAGGACGACGCCAGAGGAACAAGAGAAGCCAGAATTGGCGGCTGATAAGGAGAAAGAAGAGGAGAAAGTTAAGATGGATGACAACGACAGCGTAGCCCCGAGCGGCGATAAGGGTTTGGGTGCTGAAGACGAAGGCAGCACTGCTCCACTCCCAGAAAGGGTAAGTAGTCTACCCATATGAACTTGTGCTAAAATTAGCTTTAAACGACTTCATTTTATGGGTTAAAGTAATACGTAGAAGGGTTATATAGCGTCTCATCTTAAAATAGATTTTTGCTAGTATTCAATACATTGATGCTTGAAATATTTAAATACTATTTGATGTATTTTTAGGATCTGTTATAACTTTATAGATTCTTTAATGATGATTTTAGAGGGTTCAATATTTTAAATTAAGCTTGTGTTTATTCCGTTTGTTCTTGTGTTTTTGGGGTTTGGTTTTCATGCTTCTTTCTTTAAATTTTGTAAATCTCTTTTTATTTAACAGATGCTTCAAGTCTAGCTATTCTTGAGTAGTCAAAGATGAAATGTCAGTCTATGGACGAGAACTAGTTTGAGATATTATTTCAACTGGCTTTTAAAGTTTGTACCGAGTACTTTCTGTAAAGCACTGGCTTTTGTGTTTATATGGGTAATTTCTTGTTGTTCTCTGAAACAAACAAGCCATGATTCTTGGTGCTGTTTTCTGTTTAGCATTATGTTGAATTGGTTCTTTTGTTATGAAGGCAATTGTGGGTTTTTACATGATTCTGTCTGTGATGGTTTAAGTAAATATATTTGAACACCACATATATGTTGGTATTATATACAAGCACAGGTGGATTTAGGTATAAGAAAAAGGGTTCGTTTTCACTTCTTGGAGCTTTAGGAGACATTATTTATAGGCGAAATCTGTTCAATTTTGATTTTACAATATTCCCTCTAGTTTTCTTGGGTAAGTTGGTTTTTTTTTTGTGAAGATAACTCCATCCATAGGATTGTAATTAATTTATTAATAAACTATATTTCTCTGTTTAATTTTTCAACGTAGCTGGTATTCTGTATCCTGTGATTAATGATGCTGTTGTCAATTTGGTTTTCCTTCAAGAACAGGTCCAGGTTGGTGGTTCCCCATCATATAAGATTGAGAAAAAACTTGGAAAAGGGGGGTTTGGGCAAGTATATGTTGGGCGCCGAATTAATGCACCAGTTCCTCATGAAAGAACTGGTTCTGGTGCGGTAGAGGTATTAACACTTTTTTGTTTCATGTTATTTTACAATGATGGCAAGTATGAATGTGTCATTTAATATTGCTTGGCATTCAAAATATGTAGGTGGCATTGAAATTTGAACACAGAAGCAGCAAAGGATGCAACTACGGACCACCGTATGAATGGCAAGTTTACAAGTAAGTCGATTCATCTGTCTATCTGATGTTTGTATGCTTTGACATTCTGGGGGTCTTAGGTGACTAAATTGAGGAATTTTTCAGTGTGCTCGGTGGAAGTCATGGTGTGCCGCGTGTACACTATAAGGGCAGGCAAGGTGATTACTACATAATGGTATGCCTTTCTCTGCTGTGTGTTCATTTTTAAATTAAAATGTTCTACAATATCTACCCTTGTCAAGTGGATTCTAGCTAACATTGATACTCTTTGAAGGTCATGGATATGCTTGGACCTAGCTTATGGGATGTTTGGAATAACAACTCCCACACGTAAGTCTCATTTTATTGGCTTAAAACATATTAAGTTTATGTTTGTTGGTTAACCACTAATCGGTTGCAGTCTTGTTCACGACTCATCTATAGGATGTCGATTGAAATGGTTGCCTGCATTGCCATTGAAGCCATCTCTATATTAGAGAAGATGCACTCTAGAGGGTATGCATCCTTTGTTCTTTATTTTCAGCTCTTAACTATTTGTTGTATGCATATAAATTTTTTTCCTAGTCCCTGCAAATCCTCTTCCTTTCATCTATTACTAAATCATGGAAATGCAAGTTATAAGACGATTGCTTCTCAGCTTGAAAGCTTGAGCTCATGTACAACCAAGGAATTGGTATCATTTTGTTGTCTGCTCAAGTGAACGGAAGTTCATAAATTGTGTACCTTCTCCATTTTTGCTAAAACGAGGAATATTGTGCTGGGTATAATTATACATGCACTTCAGTTTCAAGTAGCAAATGTGCAGTATGTGTGTTGATTATGTACATGTGGTTAGTAATTGACGTTTTGCAGTGGGAACATATTGAATATAATGTGATGCTATTTGTGTTTTGCAGGTATGTACATGGTGATGTTAAACCTGAGAATTTCTTGCTTGGTTCTCCAGGAACATCGGATGAGAAGAAACTATTTCTTGTTGATCTTGGTTTAGGTATATTATGAATCGTTTTTGTTTATTTTTCACCATGTCTTTTATTGATGAAATAATTATCTAAAACATTTGCCACGTGCCAGCCACTAGGTGGCGAGATACTGCAAGTGGTTTGCATGTTGAATATGATCAAAGACCAGACGTTTTTAGGTATATTGGTGACAATTTTTATGTGGTTTTTCAGTTTGCTTCTTGCTATATCTTCCTACCATTCATTCATAATCCTCGTTTATGTATTGCATCACTCTTATAATGAAGGGGAACTGTCCGCTATGCAAGTGTACATGCTCATCTTGGAAGAACAGGAAGCCGACGGGATGATTTGGAATCTCTTGCTTATACACTTGTATTTCTTCTTCGTGGTCGGCTGCCTTGGCAAGGATTCCAGGTTGACTCTCAACCTTGGGTGTTTCTTGCTTTTTATTTGTAGGTTCTTGCTATTCTTACACGGTGGTATGTTTAGGGCGAAAATAAAGGGTTCCTTGTGTGCAAGAAGAAGATGGCAACTTCTCCAGAAACACTTTGTTGCTTCTGTCCTGCCCCATTTCGGCATTTTGTTGAACACGTTGTCAATCTGAAGTTTGACGAGGAACCTAATTATGCAAAGTATATTTCACTTTTTGATGGAATTGTTGGTCCGAATCCGGATATTAGGCCGATCAACACTGATGGTGCTCAAAAGGTATGTGTGAATATGATGCTCGTATGTTGAGCTTTAATTGAACCTGAAATGTTGTATGAACTTTCTGTTTTGACATGTTTCTATGTATACTCTGTTAGCTCATGTATCAAGTTGGACACAAGAGAGGAAGATTGACGATGGAGGAAGAAGATGATGAACAACCGAAGAAGAAGGTTCGCATGGGAATGCCTGCAACTCAGTGGATAAGTGTTTATAATGCTCGTCGCCCAATGAAACAGAGGTAGGACACTAAATCTTTTTTTCCTTGTATACTTTTGCTGGTATTCTTGCACTGGCTTTATTGGATGTAAACCATAAATATTTATGACAATGAGTGGGGGATTCACATGTAACTGTGGTGTTGTAGATATCATTATAATGTGGCAGATGCAAGACTTCCTCAACATATTGAGAAAGGAAATGAAGATGGGTTATTCATCAGCAGTGTGGCTTCTTGCTCAAACCTATGGGCTCTTATTATGGATGCAGGAACTGGATTCACGTCCCAAGTTTACGAACTCTCCCCTATGTTCCTTCACAAGGTTGTTCATTGATGAGATTTTATTTCACTTTTCACCATTTATGCATGTTTTATTACTTGAGCAAACTGAGCTTTTCGTTTGTTTGTTGTTGAAGGAATGGATTATGGAACAATGGGAGAAGAACTACTACATTAGTGCAATAGCAGGTGCTAACAATGGGAGCTCCTTGGTCGTAATGTCAAAGGGTAAGGGAATTTATATATATTAGACTACCTGAAGTCAAGTGTTCATCTTCTAAACTTAAAATCATGTAGGTACCCAGTACGTTCAGCAGTCATATAAAGTGAGCGAATCATTTCCGTTTAAGTGGATAAATAAAAAATGGAGAGAGGGGTTCCATGTCACTGCTATGGCAACTGCAGGAAGTAGATGGGCAATCGTTATGTCACGTGGTGCTGGATTTGTTGATCAGGTTATATCCGTTATTTATACTATATTATAATTTACAACGCACTTAGGTTTTTGTTCTTAAAAACCCTTGATTTTCAAGAGTTCAACTTATAAAACTTCAAGTATAATTTATTAATGCAGGACAAAAGCTTTGAGTTTTTAAAATATTTCTATATTGCCCTTCTTTAATTTTTAAGAAGAGACTTTGGAAACTTGTACTCTTTCTGAATACGAGGTCAATCAACCAAGTGAAAAGTAAAAAAAATTAGACTTAATAATTGATCCATTTCCAAAAAACAGAACATCATAAAAATTAAATTTAATACAATTCAATTTTCGGTTTATGATTAAATTTTACATTCTGCTGCATTGCACAGGTACATCTGTAGTGATTCTATTAATCTAGATTTTTTATATGTGATCCCAGGTTGTGGAACTAGACTTTCTGTATCCAAGTGAAGGTATTCATAGAAGATGGGATGCTGGTTATAGGATAACATCAACTGCAGCTACATGGGACCAAGCGGCTTTTGTTCTTAGTGTGCCAAGAAGAAGACCTGCAGATGAGACACAAGAAACGCTGCGGACTTCAGCATTTCCTAGCACACATGTTAAGGTTAGGTTTCTTTTTTTTTTTGGAAGTATATAATATTTATGTATGGCAAATTGAACCCACACGTACTTGTTACTTTGGTGAGGCTTGAACGCTGAACCTTTAAGAAGGTTGGGTTAGTGTAGATACCATTGGGCCAAAGTCCCTTTGGTATGTTAATATATGTTCCTTTGTGACTATTGGGCTTCATATCTTAACCTTTGTTTTGGTCTGCTGCAGGAAAAATGGGCAAAGAATCTGTACATTGCTTCTGTGTGTTACGGTCGAACTGTTTCATGAGTTCCTCCTAGCAGTCACTTGTGCACACTCTTCTCCAGTGAGTAATCAATTAACCTACCATCTACTTCTTTTTTCAATCTCTATTTGCCAAATAGTTGTTACGGTTGTCAGTTGATGTTTGAAGTGAAGTAGTAGGGAGCACTAACATAATTGGGTCTTGTTTTTCAATTGTTTAGATATGCTTCTTAGGTAGCTCTGCCAGTGGGTACATTTTTTATGGCACAAACTTGTACATATCCTTTTGAACAATAGCCAGCCATATCGTCGAAGGATTGTGCACATGCTCTCTTTACCGTTTGGTTCAACTTCTTATGTTATTGGACTATTATTTTAACCTGATCTCACGGCAGGAATAGCCTGGAGAGTCCTCATTGGGCTTGAAGAGGTTCGAACCAGCTGCTTATGGGGCCCAAGTTAGTTTCAAGATCGTTGCGTTTGGATCACATGGTTGGTTAGGAACTTAGGTTCTTTCGCTTGAGAATTGGAGTTGTTCATTAAGGCTGCATTTTGGTACATGGGACTAGACAGGACATGATAAAACTCACTATTCCTTGTTTGGTATGACATAAAATAGGACCAAAACTATATCTTCTACGTCCGGTGCAGAGATTGGATGGGACAAAAAATGTTTGTTCTTAGGTAGAACAAGATGAGACAAGGATGTGATAGAACTACAAATTGGTATATCCTCATTTGATGTAATCTAAATGGTTTAATGGTTACCACTGCTCGTCGCCTTCACCACCAACACAGGCGGCGACCGATTGTCGACCACCTACGTGATCACCACATCCACTACCATTAGCTACCACTATTGTCGCCTACGACTACCTCTGCCTTCTTAATACCTACTGGCTCCACCCCCATACCCACCCCACCACTGTTCACCATTTATACGTCCTCCACAACTAGCACCTGCACCATAACCATAGGCCATTGTCGTCACCACCTGCACCAACCATCGACTACCTCCCATCGTTCATATAACTATTATATGTTACTCCCTCTGTCCTAAAATAATCGTTCACAATGAAAATGAGAATTTTAGGACTGTTTAAATACTACACTTTTTGAATAAGTAAATGATACTTTTACCCTTTAATAATAGAGAATTTTCACCATCTCAAAATTAAGCGTAAGTGAAAAAGTGGACACTTGATTTTGGACAAATTAAAACAGAAGTATGGACACTTAATTTGAGACGGAGGGAGTATGTAAAATTATCAAACAACCTTTTAGGAGCAACTTGTTATGTCGATTCATAATCATGCCAAATGCTAGAGAGACAATTTGTCATGTCTAGGAATTTTTTTTTTCCAATCTAATCTAATCTAATCATGTTGCATACCAAATGCTACTTACTGTGCTTTTGTTCTACAGAACAATACAAGATAGAAATGAACAAAAACTTGGTGTCCAGACAGGGCTTAGCTGAACAAAAATAGTGCAATAAAAATTATGGATATGGAATAAGCTTGGTAAATTATCATTATCTTAATGTCAAATTAAAACCATTAATCTTTCAGACAATTATTATTCATTCCCGTCCATTCATGTCCGTGTACAGAAGATCTAAATCACGCTATGTAGAGAATTTGGACCTACAACATTGAGTTTTGTAGACCGGTGTTCTACCGAACTAAATTGAGAACTTTTATTTATATAATAAAAGATAAAAGACTCATTTGTTTATCATAAAAGACAAGACTATAAAGAAAAAGGATTGATCCTAATACATTTTGCATGCATATACATTATATATAGTACCATCGTCTATATATAGTATCAATATGTCCAATGTGAATTGATCTCAAAATCACCCCAAAGAATTGAACATTTTTAACCATGATCATATCCGGTGCCATGGAAATCGATATTTTCAATTGAACTTGCGGTTTATAAGTTATATAGATCTACTAGTACTTGAACAAAAAACCGATGAGAACGGTGGATAGGAAGCAACTCGAAAAAACACAGTGAACTGAATCGAAAACAGAAAATAATCGGGAAGATCTCGTCCTTAAATGGTTTCTACGGTGCTCGTATTTGTATGCTGCCAATTGATATCCTGTACACTCCAGGGTTTGACGGAGGCTCGTAATATCTTTTTATTGGCTGTAAAACCGATAAACAATGTAATGCACAAGCGGTAGTAAATGTAAAAAAAAAAAAAACGAAGCAAACTCGATATTGCTATATGATAGCATTGAACAGCAATGGCATGCCCCGATTATAAATTTGTATAGGTCCGGGATGTTGTAAAAAAGGCGCCAACTCTGTACTAGCTTTACTGATAATAAAATTTGTTCGGTTATTTTGAATGTTGGATAATTAGTATAACAATATATAATACAAGCATATAAATCTCACCTAAGATATTAAAATGCTAAAAATATGAGAAATAAAGAAATGATCCTATCCCTTTATCTGATCAACATTTGCGGCTTTGACCGTGAAGCACCGGATAATTCTTTGTGTGGCCTATAGAAGATAGAGGGATAGTTTCGTAAAATACGCGAGACGAGTTTATATATGAACCTATATGATTCACATATGAATTATATGTTCATATATGAGCCAGTATAATTCACATATGAACTATTTTAACTGATTCATATATAAACCTTTGTGATTTATATATGAACTATACATTCATATATTAATCAGTTAATTAGTTCATATGTGAATCACAAAGATTCATATATGAATCTGTTAATTAGTTCAACTTATTCACATATGAACCTACGGTTAATTAGTTCATATGTGTGTCAGTTAATTGGTTCATATATGAATCACAAAGGTTTATATATGAATCAGTTAAAAGAGTCTATATGTGAATTACACTGGTTCACATATGAATATATAGTTCATATGTGAATCATACATATTCATATATGAACTCGTCCCATGTATTTGTAAAAATTACGAAACTGTTCTTCTATTTTTGGAATATCCGCAACTTTTGACCGGTTAAAGCCGTAATTGTTGACCAGTCAAAGACGCAATATTTGACCGGTCAAAGCCGATCTTGACCGAATAAAAGGCTAGGTTACTTCTTTATTTCTCATATATTTAACATTTCTCAAATGAACCTCTCCCTGTATATATATATATAGAGAGAGAAGAAAGTTCAAATGAAAACTCAATTTTCATTGTGCACGTGAGGACAAATCTCAGTCACTCAATCTCTATTGATCCAACAACTCATATTAAATAGAGTTTTTAATTTTAAGATGTTTAGGGGTAAAAATGGAAGATAATTTAAACTAACGCCTACCATATTTGACTTTTTATTTTCTTTTTTAATTAAAAACTTTTACCCAATTAAAGTTTAAAATAAAATATCTTAAAACTTACTAATATTTTAATCAAACAAATTACATCAAAAAAACGAGAATTTCGTGCTCTTCGATATGACATCCATCTCGATATAGGTTTTTTTTTGTTTTAACCGCTTTTTTACGTGAAATGATATATATATATATATATATATGTGTTATATTTATTATGAATATTTATGTACATTCAAGTATGTACAACACCTCGACACCGTAAGTATATAAGTCAACATCACCTTCTTCAACACTTTCTTCAACGTCGTAAGGCATCGTGTTTCTTCAGCACCGTAACCCAACACCCATCAAGACGAATTGAGAACCTATCGAGTAATTCTGTTGTGAACCGGGGAGCAAAAGAGAGCGAGTCACGTCTCCACATCTTCACGGGTCATTCATGTATTATTCATCATGAATAATGTATCATTCATGATGAATAATACAACATTCAAGGTGAATAATTCATGATTCATGAATTTGTGTATTATTCATCATGAATGTTGTATAATTAATCCTGAATACTGTATTATTCATCATGAATAATAAATGAGCGTTCATATTTGTTATTCATACTAAATTTGGGACATCCGGGGATGTGCATACATATTCATAATGAATTAAACCAAATTTCGGTTGTGAATTGGGAAACAAAAGAGAGTGCGCCATGTGTCTAAACCAAATTTCAGTTAACCTTATTTATGTATTAACCATTGATTAGTTTTCTAATTTTGATCAATGGTTAAGATTTGTCCTCATGTGCACAATGAAAGATGAGTTTTCATTTAAACCCACCCCTATAGGGTTAAAATGAAAACTCATCTTTCATTGTGCACATGAGGACAAATTTTAACCATTGATCAAAATTAGAAAACTAATCAATGGTTAATACATAAATAAGGTTAATAAGCGATTAAAAATTATTAATATTTTAATCAAACAAATTACACAAAAAAACGAGAAATTCTATATATGTGTTATAATCATCATGAATATGCATGCACGTCCTTGGGTGTCCACATTCAGTATGAATAACAAAGGTAAACGTTCATTTACTATTCATGATGAATAATACAGTATTCAAGATGAATAATACAACATTCAGGATGAATAATACACGAATTCATGATTCATGTATTATTTATCATGAACCGTGTATTATTCACCTTGAATGTTGTATTATTAATCATAAATGATACATTATTCATGATGAATAATATAAGAATGACCCGTGAAGGTGTAGAAAAATGGCGCACTCTCTTTTGTTTCCCAATTCACAACCGAAATTTGGTTTAATTCATTATAAATATGTATGTGTATCCCCGGATGTCCCAAATTCAGTATGAATAACAAATGTGAACGTTTATTCGTTATTCATGATGAATAATACAACATTCATGATAAATAATACACGAATTCATGAATCGTGAATTACTCACCCTGAATGTTGTATTATTCATCCTAAATGATACATTATTCATAATGAATAATACATGAATGACCCGTGAAGATGTGGAGACGCGACGCGCTCTCTTTTATTCCCGGGTTCCCAACAGAATTACTCGATAGGTTCCCGATTCGTCTTAATGGGTGTTGGGTTATGGTGCTGAAGAAACGCGATGCCTTACGACGTTGAAGAAATTGTTGAAAAAGGTGATGTCAAGTTACATACTTACGGTGTCGAGGTGTTGTACATATTTGAACATATATAAATATACATAATGAATATAACACATATATAGCATTTCACGTAAAAACGGTTAAAATAACAAAAAAAACTATATCGAGATGCATGTCATATCGAAAAGCACGAAATTCTCTTTTTTTTTATGTAATTTGTTTGATTAAAATATTAGTAGTTTAAAAAAAAATTATTTTAAACTTTAATTGGGTAAAAGTTTTTAATTAAAAAAAAAATAAAAAGTCAAATATGGTAGGCGTGAGTTTAAATTATCTTTCATTTTTACCACTAAACATCTTAAAATTAAAAACTCTATTTAATATGAGTTATTGGATCAATAGAGATGGAGTGGCTGACATTTGTCCTCACGTGCACAATAAAAATTGAGTTTTCATTTAAACTTTTCTCTATAAATATATATATATATATATATATATATATATATATATATACATATAATAAATAAGTAACGGAAGTGACACGTGTCATCTTCTGGTGAATCTATTTTTTCATTTTTCCGCCTAAACATGAACCTGGACGCATTTTACACTACAAGTTCATTTAGCAAATCCACATTCATTCCTTATTTAATCTTTCCTTAATTCAATTTTTTTAATTTATACCTTACATTTACTACCCTTATAATTAGATATGTAGTTTACTTTTAATCCCTTACTTTTTTATTTTTCATTTTAGACTTTTATCATATAAACATAAATAATGTATATGAACTAAATTGCATTGAAAAAAACATTTTTATTTTTTTACAAATTATATCATTGGAATTGTTTCGTCAATACCTTCGAAATGAGTCCAACATTGAATATTTTTGGATTTAGTTATATAATTAAATATCATAAATATATACGAATTAATATGTCGTGATTACTATGGAATTTGTCGAAATTAGTATGAGATAAAAGTTGAAAATGAGATTGCATATGTTCGGAAATCCAATTTAGAAATCAAAATTATAATATGAATATCTTTTATTGAATTAAAATATATTATATTTTCTAAAAATAAAATAGAATATATTTTATTCTATTATGAAGTTATCATCAGGACAACATAGATTAAAAAGGAAGATTGTAAATGTATCTGATATACCTACAATTGACTTGACATCAGATGAAGAATTAAACGATGAACAACAACCTAGAGACATAATTTCAGGGATATCTCAAGGTGACTTTTGTTAATCAATTATTTCACATTTATAAATTATTACTGTTATTGAATTTACTATAATATTT
This sequence comes from Arctium minus, assembly GCA_954870635.1. Taxonomy (NCBI): domain Eukaryota; kingdom Viridiplantae; phylum Streptophyta; class Magnoliopsida; order Asterales; family Asteraceae; genus Arctium; species Arctium minus. Next base: position 102,619,272 of record OX941084.1, on the reverse strand, counting down.
CACCAACATATTATTCAACAGACTAATTGGATCATGGTGATCAAACCGTTATCTGTGAATTATGTCATGCAAAATTATGGAAAGATGAAGCTCTTAGGGGGAAGAAGATGTGGGATGAAAACAAATTATTCACTTTGTTGTCTTTACGACAAGGTTGAGCTTCCCAAAGAAAAAGAAATTCCGGCAACTTACGCAAATCTTTTTCGTTGCGTATATTCTAAAAGCAAATACTTCATGAAGAACATTCGTCGTTATAATGCAATGTTTTCATTTACCTCAATGGGTGGGAAAGTTGATTCATCAATTAATAGAGGTAAATGCTCCATACATATATCGGCTTAGCGGTCAAAATTACCATAGAATGGGCAGTCTTCTACCACCAAATGGATCGAAACCAAAATTCTCGCAGCTATACATATACGATACTGAGCATGAAGTTTCAAATAGACATAGTGCTTTTCGGTATATATTCACCCTTATACTTATTAATAGATTTATTTTAATTCCCCAATATAGTTATAGTAATGTTTACTTTTTTATATATTTTTTATTATGTAATCAGTGAACAAAAAGAAGGGTCTACATCAAATTCTGAGTCCCTTGATGTTGAAATTATACAATATTTGAAGAACATGCTAGATTCTCAAAATGTTTTGGTTAAGTCTTATAGGATGGCAAGATATTGTTTTCAATCCAATCCTAATGTGGAGCTAAAGTTACGCCTTATCGCAAGACGCCAAAAGGATGGAAGAACATATAACCTACCAACTGCTTCAGAGGTTGCAACTTTAATTGTTGGAGATATTGGTGATACAATTGAAAAGAGGGATATTACTGTAAAACATCAAACGGGTCATCTACAACAGATAAGTGAATTACATCCTTCTTACCTTCCTCTTCAGTATCCACTTTTGTTTCCATATGGAGAAGATGGTTATATAGTTGACATTCCTCATAGAGGTATAACGTCTTCAAGCAAAAGTAAAAGGCCAACCGTAACAATGAGAAAGTTCTTCACCTTTAGACTTCAAGATAGGGTAAATATTTTCTCATTAATTCTCAATGCAAGAAGACTTCTCCAACGATTTATTGTTGATGGTTATAAGATGATTGAAAGTGAGAGATTGCATTACATACGTAAGCAAAAAAAAGTTCTAAGGTGCGAAACTTAAGAGAATTCACGTATTGTACAAGAACAAGGAGAGACAAATGTTTCCAACATTGGACAACGTGTTATCTTACCTTCTTCTTTTACCACTGGTGCTCGCTACATGATGCAAAACTATTTGGATGCAATGTCACTTTGTAAGTGGTATGGATATCCAGATTTTTTCATAACTGTGACATGTAACCCTAAATGGCCAGAAATTAAAAGGTTTCTTAACGAAACCATGGTAAATCCAGAAGACAGGCCTGATATCCTTTGTCGGTTATTTAAGATGAAGCTTGATGCACTTATTAAAGAGTTGAAAGACAATGCATTATTCGGTAAGGTCCAGGCAGGTATGTTACATTTATGATTATAATATTAACAAAAGGTTAATACTAATAGTTTATTTTTATTAATTTCAAATTTAACTTTTTGTGTAGTTGTTTATACAGTGGAGTTTCAGAAGTGTGCATTGCCTCATAGTCATATATGTCTATTTATGCACTCTGATTTCAAGCTACCTACTGTTGAACAAATTGATCCGATTAATTCAGCTGAGATCCCGGACAAAGACGAAGATCCAGATTTATACTCACTTGTGAAGGAGTTCATGATCCATGGTCCTTGTGGTGAAGAAAACATTAATTGTCCCTGCATGATTGATATAAAGTGTTCAAAAAACTATCCAAAAAGGTTTTCTGAACACACTTCCATTGATGGTAATGGTTTTCCTCTATATCGCACACGAAATAATGGACATTATGTTGAAAAGTTAGGTGTTAAATTAGATAACAGAAATGTTGTTGCTTATAACAAATATCTTTTGAAAAGATATCAGGCACACATTAATGTTGAGTGGTGCAATCAAACTTCTTCTATAAAATATTTGTTCAAATATATCAACAAGGGTCCGGATAGAGCTACTGTTGCGGTTGTAGAAAGCGGTAATGAAGAAGATAATAATAATTCCGTTGATGAAATAAAGGAATATTATGATTGTAGATATGTATCTGTATGTGAAGCTTCTTGGCGTATATTTGAGTATGATGTTCATTACAAGACTCCTTCTGTTTTGAGACTTCGTTTCCATCTTACTGGACAACAACAAGTCGTTTTTTGTGCTGAAGATGATATTGAAAATGTCATAAACAAAACTTCTGTGGCGTCTTCAATGTTCTTAGCTTGGATGAAGTGTAACGAACTTTACGAAGAAGCACGAAAACTTACTTATGTTGAATTCCCTACAAAATTTGTGTGGAAACTGGAAGAGCGACGTTGGGATCTGATGTGATCTCGCCCAACAAGTTAGGGTTTGAACACGTGTTGCCCGATCGTTCTATTGGTTGCTCGGGATAGTATTGGTGAAACCGCGACCCGTTGTCTATAAAGAGACAAGAACCTTGGTATAATAGCACGCCACAATCAACCCACCAAGTTGATTGATAAGTGTTGAACGCCACAAGCTACATAATAACTTGATAAGTTCTAAAGCTCACAAAGAACTAAAAGAGTTTAAAACTCACAAACCAAAAGTGTCTATATTACTTGGATAATGATTTCAAATGATTACAAAGGCTCCTATTTATAGGGTTCAAAAGACACCCCAAAAGACTCTCCATAAAGTCTAAGACTTCAATTTCAATCAAGAATTAAAGGCATACCTTTAATTCATGAATCTAGACATACTCTAAATAACTATTCAAAGACTTCTAAATACCTAGACTTTAAACATAGGCCTAAAAAACGGATTGGGCTTTCTACACTAGTTTATTGGGCTCAAATTCAACATAAAACAAAAGAAAATAATTCAATTTGGGCTACCAAAATAATGCTTCATGAATTTCTTCTTTGAAATGGCGCAATAGTTGGTAATCTTCAAGAAATCAACTATTTATGTGTTTCGTGATTGGCCCAAGCTCTTCTCCTTGTCATATAAGCATACTTGAATTTTCATTAGCTTCTTGTATTTGAATGAATCATATCATTCCCCCTCTCTTCAAAAAGATTCGTCCCGAATCTTCTTCTGCTTGAAATGTAAAGAAAAAAAAAATTTCTTTTGTATTCCATATTTTTCCTTGTATTCTTTATCTTTTTTTCGCCGAATATTTTTTCCCTTTTTTTTTGTTTCGGCTTTCTTTTTTCTTTCTACAAAATTTAGCAAGAAAATGGAAGTAACTAAAATAAAAAGGTTTTGAATTTCTCAAAGAACTGAAAACTCAATAATAGGAACCTCGTCAACTTGTGATAAGACCCACTACTAATTCTTGAATTTTGATCCTAAGAAACCAAAGAAAAGAGAAGTAGATGAGAGAATGATTTCTTTAGAATTCAATAGTCACTAGTAAGAACCATGCCAACTTGCGACAAAACCCATTACCAAAATGTGATTCTTAAATCCCAAGAAATCAAGAATAAAAGGGAAAAAAATAATTAAAAAAAAAGATATGCAACCAATAGAGCTGGCTCTGATACCAAATGATGTGATCTCGCCCAACAAGTTAGGGTTTGAACACGTGTTGCCCGATCGTTCTATTGGTTGCTCGGGATAGTATTGGTGAAACCGCGACCCGTTGTCTATAAAGAGACAAGAACCTTGGTATAATAGCACGCCACAATCAACCCACCAAGTTGATTGATAAGTGTTGAACGCCACAAGCTACATAATAACTTGATAAGTTCTAAAGCTCACAAAGAACTAAAAGAGTTTAAAACTCACAAACCAAAAGTGTCTATATTACTTGGATAATGATTTCAAATGATTACAAAGGCTCCTATTTATAGGGTTCAAAAGACACCCCAAAAGACTCTCCATAAAGTCTAAGACTTCAATTTCAATCAAGAATTAAAGGCATACCTTTAATTCATGAATCTAGACATACTCTAAATAACTATTCAAAGACTTCTAAATACCTAGACTTTAAACATAGGCCTAAAAAATGGATTGGGCTTTCTACACTAGTTTATTGGGCTCAAATTCAACATAAAACAAAAGAAAATAATTCAATTTGGGCTACCAAAATAATGCTTCATGAATTTCTTCTTTGAAATGGCGCAATAGTTGGTAATCTTCAAGAAATCAACTATTTATGTGTTTCGTGATTGGCCCAAGCTCTTCTCCTTGTCATATAAGCATACTTGAATTTTCATTAGCTTCTTGTATTTGAATGAATCATATCAGGATCAAAGGAAAAAAAGGCTTTTCAATTGGAAGAATTCATTCAGTTTCTCCTGTTCTTGGTGAAGCGTATTATTTAAGAATTCTTTTGAATAAAGTCAAAGGTCCTAAATCATTCGAAGACATTCGTACAGTAAATGGAGATATATTTCCTACTTTTAGAGATACATGTTATGCTATTGGACTTTTAGATGACGACAAGGAATATATTGATGCCATTGAAGAAGCAAGTTTAGCCGGTTCTGGTTTTTATCTACGGTTTTTATTTGCGACCATGCTGATTTCAAATAGTCTGTCTAGACCTGAATTTGTTTGGCAAAAAACATGGCAATACTTGGCAGATGGGATTCTTTACAATCAACGAATTGCACTAAAGTCTCCAGGTATGTTAATTATTTATTTAGGTATTTATACAGTTATTATTTAAATACAAACCAACTTATTGTTTTATTATTTTTTAAATATTATTTTCGTTCTTAAATATTATTTTCAGTTATTATTTCTATGTTATGGTTGTTCAACATTTATATTATATATGTTATAGGTTTATCCCTTAATGATGATCAAGTAAAAAACTTGACATTGTTTGAGATTGAAAATATTTTAATTCGTAACAATTCCAGCCTAAAAAAGTTTACCACTATGCCTTACCCTGATGATGATTCTGTTGAGTCTTCAAACAATCATTTGATTACGGAGGAGCCAGATTACGACATAGCTAATCTACAAAACGAGTTTCGTAAACTTCTAGGTGCTTTAATAAACGAGCAACGAGGTGTTTATGACGATATCATAACAGCGGTTCAAAATAACCAAGGAGGTGTGTTTTTTGTATATGGTTATGGCGGAACTGGTAAAACATTTCTATGGAAGACATTATCTGCATCAATAAGATCTAGAGGAGAAATTGTTTTAAACGTTGCTTCGAGTGGTATTGCTTCTTTACTTCTTACAGGAGGTAGAACAACACACTCTCGCTTTCAAATTCCTCTAATTCTTAACGAAGATTCTTTCTGTTACATAAAGCCGGACAGTGATGTTGCCAAGTTAATAAAGAAAACCAGGTTGATTATATGGGATGAAGCACCAATGGTTCATCAGCATGCATTTGAAGCAATGGATAGAAGTATGGACGATGTTTTTGGTAGTCAAGGCATTATTGACTCGGTAATGCTTTTTGGTGGCAAAGTAGTTGTTTTTGGAGGAGATTTCAGACAAATTCTGTCGGTTATTCTAACGCAAGTAGACAAGACATTGTTAATGCGTCGTTAAGTTCATCTTACATTTGGAAAAAATGCAAAGTCCTAAGGTTAACTAAAAACATGAGGTTAACCATTGACAGTCAAGCTTCTGATATCGAACAAACAAGGATTTTTGCAAACTGGCTTTTGGATTTAGGAGAAGGCAAGGTTGGTAGTGTGAATGATGGTGAGGCAATTATCGATATACCTGATGATCTTCTCATTACCGATTCAACGAATCCTATATCTGCATTAATTGAATTTGTCTATCCTTCTATTCTTGTAAATGTCAAGAATTCATCCTATTTTCAGGAAAGAGAAATACTTGCACCCAAGCATGAAGTCGTTCAAGAAATAAATGATCGTTTGCTATCATTGTTTCCAGGAGACAAAAAGAAGTATCTAAGTTCAGATAGTCTTTGTGAATCAAAGCATCTTCACGAACAGTTTGATGAAACTTTGTACTCACCTGATGTCTTAAATGGTCTTAAATTATCAAGTTTGCCAAACCATAAGATAGTACTAAAAGTCGGTGTTCCAGTTATGTTACTAAGGAATATTGATCAGAAATCTGGGTTATGTAATGGAACTAGACTACGAGTGTTATCTTTGGAAAATCGGGTTATAGAAGCAGAGATCATATCTGGAAGCAATATTGGAAGCCGAACATTTATTCCAAGAATGTCTTTGACACCTACAGACAAAAGGATTCCGTTCAAGTTTCAAAGAAGACAACTTCCAATTGTTGTATGTTTTGCAATAACCATAAATAAAATCCAGGGACAGTTATTATCGAAGGTTGGTTTGTTTCTGAGACAACCAGTTTTTACCCATGGTCAGTTGTATGTTGCTTTATCTAGAGTAAAAAGTAGGCAAGGTTTAAAAATATTAATTATAGATAATGATGGTATAATTAGCAATAGAACAAAGAATGTTGTATATAAAGAAGTATTTGGTAATTTATGATATGTGGTTCTTATGATACATGGTTCTTATTTTTAAATTACCCCGTGTAATACACGGGTTCAAACCTAGTATATATATATATATGACTGAAAAAGAAGGTTTTACTGTTTTAGGTAGAAATGTTGAGGTTAAAAGAGGTCAACCTTGGTAAATAACGACTCAATTCTTTAATTTGAAAATATTTTGAATTTCAATATGATCGCATATCATGATTTTCATAATTTAAAACAAATATTAACTTTACGCGTTCAAAATAACTATTTGCATACATTTAGAGGGCGTTTGGTTCGCAGAATGTTTTTGGATGGAATGGAATCTGTCAAAGGAATTTGATTTTGAAGGAATTGAAATGAAATGTTATCAGGTTTGACCACCTGTTTGGTTGATAGACATTGGAATGACATCTGTTAAAGGAATTGGAATCTGTCCGTTTGGTTCACATAATGTAGCTTTGGAATTGGAATGAAATATTAGTATATAACCAAAATACCCTTTTTGAAACTTTTGAAATTGAAATCCAACTATTGTGGTTCAGATTGGTGGTGGTTCAGAACGGTGGTGGTCGGTGGCGGTTCAGATCGGTGGTGGTCGGCAACGGTTCAGAACGGTGGTGGTCGGTGGCAGTTCAGATCGGTGGTGGTCGGTAATGGTTCAGGACGGTGGTGGTCGGCAGCGGTTGAAGTGGGCGGTGTTCGGCGGCGGTTCAGATCGGTGGTGATCGGCGGCAGTTCAGAACGATGGTGGTCGAGCGGTTCAAATCGGTGAGGGTCAGCGGCGGTTCAGAACGGTGGTCGGTGGTGGTTTAGAACGGTAGTGGTCGGTGGTGGTCGACGGCGATTCAGATCGATGGTGGTCGGCGGCGGTTTAGATCAATGGTGGTCGGCGGCGATTCATATCGGTGGTGGTCGACGACAGTTCAGAGCGGTGGTGCACGGAGGTTCAAAACAGTAGTGGTCGGCGGCGGTTCAGATCGGTGGTGGTCGGCGGCAGTTCAGAACGGTGTTGGTTGGCGGCTGTTTAGATCGCATGGTGGTCGGCGACGGTTCATAACGGTGGTGGTCAGGCGGTTTAGATCGGTGATGTTCGGCAGCGGTTCAGGTCGGTGGTGGTCGACGGTGGTTCAGAACGGTGGTGGTCAGGCGGTTCAAATCGGTGATGGTCGGTGGCGGTTCAGACCGGTGGTGGTTGGCGGTGGTCGTTTGTGGTCATGGTAGTTCAGAGCGGTGATGGTCGGTAGTAGTTCAAAGCGGTGGTGGTCTGCGGTGGTTGGTGGTAGTTCAGAACGGTGGTGGTCGACTGTGGTTCAGATTGAGGGTAGTCGGCATAGGTTCATATAGGTCTGGGTAAATCAAGTAGGAAAGATGAGGGTGGTTTTGTCTTTTTGAGAAATGGGATGGAATGGAATGGAATTGAATTCTTTTTCAATAGTGATGGAATGACCAAATCCATGAATGGTGGAATGTGTGGAATTCAATTTCCATTCCATAGGTAAATCAAACACATGAATGTAATCTGGTCAATGGAATTGATCATTCCAATTCCTTCAGATTCCATCAGAATCCTACGAACCAAACGCCCCCTTAGTTTACGTACAAATATTAGTATCAAGTGGAATGGAATGAAATGAAACGGATTGGATTTCATGTGGAAATTTAGATTTGGAGTTGGGGGATTTGGAATCCTTTTATGTTTGGTTTGTAGGATTTGGAATTGATCTGAATTCCATTATTTATAGAAAAAAATTATAAAAAATTATAAAAATAATTAAATTACCTTTTATTTAACTGATTATTAGAAAACAAATGTTTTAACATATTTTTAAACACTATTGTATACAAATCCTACGAAATCCTTTAAAATCTTAACTACCCCTTGGGATTTCAAAATCTTATGTTTGAGGGATTTCAAATAAATCCTAGGGATTTTAAATTCGGACAATCCTGCAAACCAAGCATTGGATTAGAATGAGTTTGAAATCTAAATCCCCAAAATCCATTCTATTCCTGCAAACCAAACGAACCTTAACTGATTTGTAATTTGATCACACAAACTACAAGTGTTGAAGGTCTAATGGTTGATCATGTTTAGCCATGTCTATCATATTGATACTTATACTGCTACCATCAGGTCGCTTCTTGCTAATATTGAGGTTTAAGTTGTTGAGGTATCGAATCCATGTAGGGTTTCGTTTAAAAATAACCAAATCAAAATGTAGCGCAAAATTTAAATTTGATCAAAGTAAGTTACTTTTTCTTTAGAATTTTTTTCTTAAAACCGAAACCCATAACAGATTCAAGATACATAATATTAAATAATACAATACATAGAGTGTTTAGGAGATTACCTTTTCGGGTTTGTAAGCGGAATCTGAACGAAGCACTTAGGGTCCATTTGGTTTGTAGGAATGGAATGAATTGGATTTCATATAGGGATTTGGATTTGGAGGGATTTGGAATCCTTTTGTGTGTTTTGTTTGTAGGATTGGAATGAATTTGAATTTCATTATTTATAAAAAAAAATCATTATAAATTTATAAAAATAATTAAATTACCTTTTATTTAACTGATTATTAGAAAACAAATGTTTTTAACATATTTTTAAACATTGTTATATAAAAATCCTACAAAATCCCTTGAAATCCTAGCCATCTCCTTGAGATTTCAAAATCCTATGTTGGAGGGATTTCAAAGAAATCCTAGGATTTCAAATCCCGACAATCCTGCAAACCAATTGAATGGATTTGAAATCCAAATCCCTCCAATTCCAATCCATTCCGGCAAACCAAACGCGCCTTAGAAACCAATGTAGTCTCCTCTAACAAGATCCACAAGCGAACAAGCTTTGCTACATTACATAGAGTCATAGCTCCAAACTCTTTATTTTGATTTCTAATATAGTATGTGTTTTACACAAAATAAATAAGGTTTTTTCCTGTTTAACTAATAATCTAAGATTGTATTCTAATCGGATTAACCTTTGGGCTTAGGTCCTATCACCTTATTTATAGGTTGGGCTAGAATTATAGGTAAACTATCCATTTCTCTTAATGACGGGCCATTAGGGTTTTAATTAATTTTATTATTTTAATAAAATTATATGTAAATACATTTACACATAAAATACTGTAATTATCATAATTACATCTTAACACATACTTTAATTATTCTACTAGAATAATAATTAATTATCAGTATCATAAACGCATGATATTATTTGAGTTTCTGATTATCCAATAATGATATCGAAGCATATGTATTATTTGTGTGCGACCCTATAGATTTACATACTCTACAACAGTATCACTATATGACACGTGTCGTGGGTATATAAAACTTACATTCTCCCACTTTCACACGACACATAGAGATATAGTGGTAAGTGTCTAACAACATGTCACCTCCCCAAAGCTATGCAAAAATGTGTTTTCTTAAGCAGTTCATTGATTTAATCAATGATATGGTAGAATCACTTATTATCCATTTGCTACATGAGAGGAGGAAATCATTGTTATGTCCAAATCTATCAAGTTCTAATCAAAGACAATCAAACAAACAAGAAATGTAATCTACCTGTTTCAAATTCAATTTCACGAATCAAGATTACAAACTGTTTATGACTTTCTCTCTCTAGTCACAACTCTTTCTCTCTCTACAATCTGTTTTTTCTAATACACGCAATTCCTTTGGAAAATACTTCTACGACTACATTCACACAAAGAAAGAAAAACCTAGTTATATACCTATTTACAAGGCGTACAAAAACTAAAACGCTTACAACACTAGAAAAACACAAAATACAATATTTGACTTTGACTTTTATTACAATGACTTTGACTTTGATGCTTGAGAGTTGACTTCAGCTTTGACTTCAATCTTCAGTCTTCTATGATCTTGTATCCAACATATTTATGCTCTAACAATCTCCCCCTTTGGATCAAGATCATCTCAAAAAGAGATTTTGCAAAACAATCTTCTTCTCTTTAAGCTTAGTAAATGTAATCTCCTCCTTTGATCAACTTTAGCATTTGAACTTCACTCTTCTATTTATGCTTGAAAAACAATCTTTTCTTTCTTTGATCTATAACAATCTGTAATCTTCCTAAAGTTTGTCTTTAAACAAATAACAATCTCCCCCAAAAATGGTAGATATGCTCTTCAACAATCTCCCCAAGGTTATCTCAAACCTCTTTCAGACTTCAGAAAGAAATTATCTTCAGAATTTGCTCAGTTTGCTTCAAGCATATTATCTTCAAAGAAAATTTCTGTAAACTTCAGCACATCTTCAGAAAACTTTGAACTTTTCTCTTTCAAACTTTCAATCTTTGCAATTCTCTGAACTTTTCTCCCATAACTTGATACAAACTTTTCTTTTCTGACATTTCATAAACTTTATCTTCTCTCCCTTTTTGATGATTACGGCATTGAAATCATCAAAACTTTGAACAATAAATGTCTTTGAGATAAACTGACCATTGATCTTTCATACTGAGCCTCTGATTCTCCGTCGATCCAAAATAAGGTATTTATCTAGATCTTTTCAAATCAAGACAAACTAGAGTGTAACACCTGAATCAATAAATGAATCAGTTAATATGCCTGTCAGTAACATAAAGTTACTATGTGTAACGAATACACAATGGAAAGAAGCTTTTTGATGTTCACTCCCCCAGGGCTTCCATTCAATCATCGAAACACCACAAAGATATTTCTATGAACGTTATAACAAGAAAAACAAATTTCCATGTGTGTTTGTACAAATGTTAGAAAGAATTAAGCACATGATGATTGGTTTTTATACAGGCTCAACATTGTGTAAACCACTGATACAACAGTAATTAAACACAGTCTCGATTGTGCATGATCGAAGTGCGAAGGTGGGGCAGACTTCCTTTTTTTCAATATCCAGATTTTCCAAATGAAAACCAGATAGATTATATGCTGCGTCCCCTTGAAATATGAAACATTTTCTTGTTAAGAAGAAAATGAGTGGCTGGTGGGGTTTTTACCAAGAGTTGGCATGTGCTATTTGCCAGTTTCAATAATGTTCACGAAGAATTATGAAACACTAGTAATGTGGCTGCCCGACTCAGAAAAAGTTGATGCAGAGTTTGATATTCTTTTACTCTGTTCTCACACCCTCTTTATTTTTAAACATTAAGCTCACTTCTAACCAAACTCTCATTTACATTTTACCTCATCACATAACCCACACTCATTTCTTTTTGACTCCTCACACTCGATCACTAAGGATTAACTTCTTGGGTAGGAAACACTGGTTAACCTGAATCCATAGAAGTTTCAATTAAGTCCTACACAATGAACCCATATTTTCCTATTAAGGCACAATGTTGCTCAAAAATGGTTTAACTTTATCAGTTAAAGCACAAATATACAAGTCAGATGTCTGTATGCTCATAGATATAATCAAGAAGATTTGAGCATTTTTAAAAATTGAAGACTTTTCAAAACAAGTATATTGAATGAATGAAATGAATACAAGAAACTTGTTTGAAACTCTGACATTATATTAAAAAGATCAAGATCAAATGATTTATCGATTAAGGCTTAGGTTAGCAAAAATCGGATATTGTCTATATGAACCAAAAATATAGACATTCTTGAAAGAACGTTTAGAAATGAAATCACGCTCAAACTTTGAATAACAAACGGGGTGTCTTACCATCGAAAAATATTGTTTCAATTTAGAGACATGGTAAGAACGAATTCAACAAAATTTAAACCGGTGTGTGTGAATACTTGACAGTACATAGACAAGATAATACACAAGTATTAATCTTTGAAAACACACGGTTTGTTGATCATTGAAGCACAAGTAATAATGAAAACATTTAAAATCACACTTCTATATTCATGAAATCGTTTAAGAATCAGAAGTGGTTTGAACATTTAAGAATATGTTTTCTATGATTGAAAGTCGTCCTTCTTTCAACCATATTTGAGATTAAGAATAGAAATAAACCTTTTCGCTTAGTCTTAAATCTCATGAAATCAGCTTAAAGTCATAATGATATGATCATGTAAGCATCCTCTCAATCTGCATCAGACAAAAAGTCCGTCAAAGTAACTTTATTCACAACATTTATTGAAAAATAAAATGACATAAAGCAGTAAAACATTGAATGTACGAGTTCTGATCTGAAATAATCAGAAATCATAATTCTTACTCCTTATCTTTCATACTCTAACTCCCCCTGCATTTATGCATCATAAAAATTTATCAGTTAAACATATGCAGAAATTGTGAACTCCCCCTCAAATGAATGTAGATCATCTTTTCATCTCACACTCACTCCCCCTGAAAACACGAATACCCTTCAGTGGAGATATCTTTTCAGAATAAAGATAAATAAATGAAGAAAAATAACAATAAGAAAAACTTTAATAGGTAATCACATATTATGTCTTTAGATTTAGCATACCAAGTTTCGAGACAAGAAAGTTAAATCTATTTTCGTCGAGAGGCTTGGTAAACAAATCAGCAAGCTGATAATCAGTGTTTACAAAATAAAGTTCTATTGTACTTTTTTTGACATTATCTTTGATAAAATGATATCGAACATCTATGTGTTTTGTCTTTGTATGCTGTACATGATTTGCTGATATTGCAATAACGCTCTTAGAGTCACAATATATAGGAATCTTGTCAAATTTGAAGACATAATCTCGTAGTTGCGTCCTCATCCACAACACCTGAGAGCAGCAGCTTGCAGCAACAACATACTCTGCCTCAGTCGTTGAAGTGGAAACACACAGTTGTTTCTTTGATGCCCAACTTACGAGTTTATCTCCAAGAATTTGTATATGACCCGATGTGCTCTTCCTGTCTAACATACAACCTGCATGATCTGCATCTGAGTAAGCTGTTAGTTCAAAACCAGTATCTTTAGGATACCACAGACCAAGATTTGCAGTCCCCTTGAGATATCTAAATATGCGCTTAACTGCAGACATATGGGATTCTTTTGGATTAGCCTGATATCTTGCACATAGACATGTAGAGAACATAATATCTGGCCTACTTGAAGTTAAATACATTAAAGAACCAATCATCCCTCTATAGGTTCTAACATCAACAGATTTTCCCGAAGGATCCATGCCGATTAGTTCCCGGTGCCATCGGGGTTCCAATAGGTTTACAAGTTTCCATTTTGAATTTTCGAAGAATATAAAAAATGTACTTATCTTGGTTTATAAAAATCCCCGTTGAAAATTGTTTTACTTGTAATCCGAGAAAGTTCATCTCTCCCATCATACTCATTTGAAATCTGGACACCATGAGGTTTGAAAAATTCTTACAGTATTTAGGATTAGTTGAGCCAAATATAATGTCATCCACATATATCTGAATAAGAATAATATCGGCTTTTTCCTTTTTGATGAATAAAGTAGTATCGATTTTACCTTTTGTGAAGCCTGACTTGACCAAAAACTTTGATAATACCTCATACCAGGCTCGAGGCGCTTGTTTAAGACCGTAAAGTGCTTTATCCAAGATGTAGACATAATCTGGTTTATCTGGATTCACAAAGCCTTCAGGTTGTGAGACATATACTTCCTCCTTAAGAATGTCGTTCAAAAAGGCAGTCTTCAAGTCCATCTGGTAGACGGTGAAGTTTTTATGAGCAGCGTACGCAAGAAACATTCTGATCGCTTCAATGCGTGCTACTGGAGCGTAATTCTCATCATAATCAATGCCTTCCTCTTGCCTATAGCCTTTTGCGACAAGTCGTGCTTTATTTCTGATTACGATACCGTCTTCATCCTTCTTATTTTTGAATACCCATTTTGTACCAATTATGGATTTACCTTCAAGTCTTGGTACAAGTCTCCAGACTTTCAAAGCTTCAAACTGGTTCAACTCCTCTTGCATTGCAGTAACCCAATCCGAGTCAGCTAGAGCTTCAGATACTCGAGTGGGCTCTATCTTGATCAGAAAGGAATCATGCATACACATGTTTAATGTCACAGACCTAGTTTTCACCGGTTTTGATATATCTACAATTATCTGGATTATCGGATGCTCTTTGGTCCACTTATGTTCGTGAGGGAGCGGAGTCGATGTAGATTGATCATAACTCTCATCTAGATATCCACTTGATTGGTGAAAGGTCTTCCTGAGCTTCAGTTTCTTCTTGTTCAACATTGTTTGGGGGTGCAGTTGAAGTGTCTTGTACAAAAGTTTCAGTTGGGGCATCTTGTTCAGTCTGTTGATTATCCATCACAGTACATCCAACTAAAGTAGGAACTTCTGGTTTAACATGTTCAGGTGCAACTTCAACTGAAGGAGTATTTGTTTGAATTAGAGTTTCTGTCTGAACTGGGGGAACTAGTTCAGTAGATACTTCTGAAGTGATTGGATGTTGACAGCTTGATTCTTCAGACCTTTCAATCACAACAGATTTAGGCAGTTAGGTCCTAGAAACTCATCATAAAAGAATTCAAACAATAAATCTAATTCAGATAAATGATATGTAGAAGTAGATGCTTTATCCGAATTAGTCTCATTAACCGCATGTTCTGGACTAAGTTGTCCAGAAGCTAAGACTCCTGTAATCATGGGTTCTGAACTGTGTTGTTCAGAAGCCACTTCCTCGTCAAATGTTACATTAACGCTTTCGATAACAGTCTTTGAGCTCTTCATATATATCCTATATGTAGCAGATGTCTGGGAATATCCAATAAAGATTCCTTCTTCAGCCTTCAATCCGAACTTATTCAAGTTCTCTCTATCATTAAGCACAAAACACCTGCAACCAAAAATATGAAAATGCTTAATGTTAGGTGTACGATTATTAATCAATGCATAAGGAGTTTTACCAAACCGTCTATAAATAATGGAGCGATTCTGCGTATAACATGCAATAGAGATAGCTTCTGCCCACAGAAACAGAGGTAGATCCGACTGGCTGAGCATAGTACGAGCAACCTCGACTAGCGTTCGATTGCGTCTTTCTACTACTCCATTCTGTTCTGGTGTCCTAGCAGCAGAGAATTGATGTGTTATCCCGAACGATTCGAGATAATCTTCAACAATTTTGTTCTTAAACTCTGTGCCGTTATCTGTCCTTAGAAGCTTTACTGACCTCTGCAAGTTCACCTGGGTAGTCTTCAAAAAATTGATGAGTACTTCGGGCGTCTCATCTATTATCCTTAGAAACTTTACCCACGTGTAACGCGAATAATCATCCACTATTACCAAAACATACTTCTTTCTCCTATGCTTTGAGTACGCATAGGACCACAAAGATCCATATGCAAAAGTTCAAGTGAAGAACTAGTACTCGGTTCGGGTTTAGGCGTGTGAGCTGCCCTCTTCATTTTACCCTTTTCACATGCTGCACACAACTGTTCTTTTTCATATCTCAGCTCAGGAAGACCTTTCACCAATCTACCTTTGACCAATTTGTTTATGTATCGAAAATTCAGGTGCGACAGCCTTCGGTGCCAAAGCCAAGTTTGCTGCATCGAGGCTTTTGTTAATAGACAAACCTGATTGTCAGTCTAGACTTTTGACAAATTGATCGTGTAGAGGTTGGACATTCGAGTGCCGACCAAGAGTTCTTTACCATCTTCAGTGCGTACAGAACAACTCTTAGCCTTGAAATTTACCTTTAATCCTTTGTCGTAGAACTGACTCATACACAATTTATGTTATACCCAACATAGTTCTTATGATTGTCTGGTTAATGACGACGTTAGACTACATCAAACCATAATACTCCTTGTGCATTAGATTTCAATTCATATCTTAGGTCTAACATATAAGAGTGTTTTCTCCAAATACTAACATCTAGAGGGAGGCGTACGACTTCCTTGAAGGTAAGGTGGAGCCGACGGGCTCTTTGTAGCATTCCTTTCAGCGAAATATCATGGAGGGGACCCTCAATTTCTTTATTTAGGATTTAAACCTGAACGGTAGAAATTTACAAATCTACCGTGAATATTACTCCCACTTTGCCGATGAGGTATTTCGCCTTAATTTGGGATTACCCCTACCTTAAGGGTCTTTTTGGGTCAGACCGCTCTTGGTCTTCGAACTAGTCATTAATGGTCGGCTTCATTGGTACCCTTTCGGTATGTGTTACGAACACTTCCATTTTGAGTGTCTATCTTCTCTATAGAAGCAAAACTCGAACAGATAGAAACAGATGGTCCAACTGCATAACTTTTCTTTTTCATTACTTTCATGGTCGTGCCTCGTGGCATAACAGCACCCCTACTATTGAAATGGTTTGTCATTAGAGATTCATCCAAGGTTCAAAATGGCATGAGGCGTGGCGTGGCGGAGAGGTCAAGCCTTAAGCCTTACACACCACAGCGAGGACGTGGCATTTTTCAAGGCATGACATAAGGCGACAAATTTATAAGTCATATATAGAATTATATATATATATAAACACACACACACATATATGTTTTCTATAAATTATCTAATTAGAAAATGATATTAAAAAATGTACATTCATATTAGAAGAAGAAAAATCATATAGACTATTGTTACAAAAATAGTTTTTGATTAAATATTTAAAATAGAACTTAGAAAGGTAATTTTA
Organism: Arctium minus; assembly: GCA_954870635.1. Lineage (NCBI taxonomy): Eukaryota > Viridiplantae > Streptophyta > Magnoliopsida > Asterales > Asteraceae > Arctium > Arctium minus. The sequence continues at coordinate 102,602,167 of OX941084.1, read as the reverse complement.
CAGTTTGTTTTAATCGTGAGTTCATAATGTTTATGAATTCCTAAAATTAGGAGTGATGTGATTAGATAAATCTAGAAAAGTATAAAATCTAAAGTTAAAAGTGTAAAAACACAAAAAATAAAAATTAAAAATTAAAAATTAAAAATTAAAAATTAAAAATTAAAAATTAAAAATTAAAAAAGAAGTAAAGTCTTACAAAAAACGTGCGCTGCGACGCGCCATGGCGTGAGTCACACCTTATAGAAACGTTATGGGTCATTTCGTAATGGCAGAGAGGCGTCTTGATCCATATCTGGCCCTGGCGGCTGCATTGTGCGCCTTTTTGAACACTGTCACCATCTCAGGACTCACTATATGATGCCGATCTATGAACTGATCTTGATAGTTGCTCTTGTCCAACACTTGTGCTGACAAGTGCAAGTGACTCTGGTTGCACTCAATTCTCTTCTAGCTTGGACTATAACCAGACTTCACAATGATCTTAATTTAAAACTAGTCCCCTATTAATAATTAACTAAGGACAATTTAAAATAACATGATCATCACATTATTTAAGGATAACTAAACATGCTAATATAAAATACAATATATGTTAAATGTAAATACTCATACCGAGTATGCCATAACAGATAAAAAATAACTATTTAAGGTACCAAATAAGTTTAAAATTTACAAAAAAATTACATATCAAAACAAAGGATTACAAAACCTCAAACCTATAACTAGTATGAACATCATGCTTTCTTTGACTCATAGGCTTGGTGAGAGGATTTGCTGGATTGTCTTCTGATGGAACTTCGCATATCTTCACGTCACTTCAATCAAGGATCTCTCGAATCAGGTGATACAACCTCATAATATGCTTAGAGCGCTGATGTAACCTTGGCTCTTTTCTTTGTGTTATGACACCCTCATTGTCACAACAAATCTCGACAGGGTTACATATGATAAGAACCACACATAGGTTTGTGATGAGTTTTTATCATCCAAATAGCTTCATTTGCAGAATTTGATTGTAATACCCCCAAATTTGGAAAGAACGACTAATTTAAAATTTTCAATAAAACACCAAATAAGGAATAAGTCCCTTTCTTAAAAGTCAACAATTGATTACTGTTAGAGCACATATTTGTTGGATTCAAGATCATAAAGATTGAAGATAAAAGTTCAGGATGTAAAAGCTCAAAGTTAACTCTCAAGCATCAAAGTCAAGGTCAAGTGTAATAAGTCAAAGTCAATATTGTTGTATTTGTTTCTTTGTTATTGTATGAAGGTATAAATAGTCTTTGTTTTCCTTGTAAGAAGTAAGTCGTTCATTATTATTCATTGTGAGCTGATTAGAGAAGAGAAGATTGAAATATATCATTCTAGAGAGAGAGAGAGAGAGAGAGAAAGAGAGCGAGAGAGAGTATATGTAGAGAGAGAAAGTGAGAGTTTGTATTCTTTGATTTCAATATCAATGACATGTGATTTCCAGATTTGTTCATCTTGATTGTTTATTTAGATTAGAACTTGAATTCTGGGTTTAACAATTGGTATCAGAGCAGAAGAGATTCAGAAACGGATTAAATTTCAAGATTTGGTTTCAACATTTTCAAGAACTCGCTAAACACTGTTCAAGATTTGATTTTCGAGTTTCAGTGATGTATTTGATCTGATTTTGTTATCTCTGTAATCGATTTTGCATATAGAACATTTTTCATTTGCATTGTTTAGTCCAATTCAGATCAATTCGTGTGAATTTTGGATCTTTAGTAAATTTTTGAGTTCGAGTTTGTAAATGTACTGTATCAAGATCGAGTTTGAACTTGTGATGTTTTAGTCTGAAATTCATTGCTTGTAGTCTGTTCGAAACATGATTTAGAAGCGATCTGCAGAGTTACAAGTCAATTGGTAAAGATTTGGATCAAAATCAGAGGAAAAATTCGAGTTTTTGGTTAAACAAGTGAAGAACACGCAAGATCTGATAAACGCGCAAACGAAGAACACGCAAACTCACTGAAGAACACGCACAAAGCTTAAACTCGCAAGAGCATGAAGAACTCGCAAGTTATGAAGTGCAAGAAGTAAGAACGTGCAAAACTCTTTGTGCGCGTTTAAACTATTCACTTGCTTTGATCTGCGAGAAGTTAGTTGTGCGAGAAGTGAAGTATGCGAGTTTGCATTTAGCGCGAAGTAACGATTGAAAAAATTTCTAAGTCTCGAACTCGCAAAAGAATTGCGCGAAGTGCTTTGCATGAAGTGCCAAGAACACGCACGAAGGTTCCTGCACGAAGACTAAACTCGCACGAGCCAGTGTGCGAGAAGCTGAGTTTACACATCGTTCTTTGTGTGTGAAGTAAGAACACGCACGACCCCTTGTTCGCGAACCAAGAACTTGTTGTCTTCTGTGTGCGCGAACCTCTAAACGCGCACGATACTGTTTTTTGCGTGAAGCTTATTTCCTTTGACCTGCGAGTTCCATACTTAGAATTTTTATGAGTTTTCTGAAATTTAACCAAATTTGATTTTTTTGTAGTTCCAGGTTATTTCTGAATTTCTGACGATCATTTTCAAGTTCTTTTTGAAACAGGAATCATGGATGATTATTTCTTTGTTGAAGAATATACTACTGAAGAGCGTAAAGAGAAAAGTCAAGAGCATAAGATTTCTACTTCCAGAGAAGCTCTTGCAATTGAAACTGATGTGAAACCTCCTGTTTTAGGTAAAGGAGAGTTTGAACAGTGGAAGATTAGTTTTCTAGATTTCATAGATAAACATGATTTGGGAAAATATATCAGACTATCTTTGAAGGAAGGAAAGATGAAAACTCCAACAAAGATTTACTCTTATATGGGAGAATATGGATTAACGGAACGAGGAGAGTTTCCACTACCTTTTAAGGAATACACAGATGAGTAGAGAAGAAGATATGAAGCTGACAAATTGGCCAAAGTTTTTATTTTGCAAGGCTATCAATTTAGATAGTAAAAAGGCTATAGCAAAACAGTTGTGGGATCAACTTGAACTTAGATCAAAGTTGTCTTCAAGAGAAAAAGTAAAGATTTTGGAATCTGAAAATTCTGAGCTGAAAAGAAAGATCTCTGACTTTGAAAATCAGATTGTGCAATTCCAGCAAGAAGCATATGTTGAAAGTTCTGAGGAGAAGGTAAAGGGTCTGGAAGATGCTAATGAAGAGCTGACCAAGAAGATTACTGATCTGGAGCTGCAGATAGTCAAAGACAGAGATAATTTTGAGATTGAAAAGAAAGCATTTGCAAAGAAATTTTCAGACTTTTCAAGGAAATGTGCTGAAGAGAAGAAAACAGTTGAGCTGAAATGTATAAAACTTTCTCAACAGATCTCAGACTTTGAGAAAATAATTATTCTTGAAAGAGAGAAGTTTGCAATAAGAAAAGAAGTTAATTGAGCAAAAGAATGTTGAATTCTTTAAAGAGATATCTGATGGAAGAAAGAATGCTGAGAATGGATTTGAAGAAGAAAGAAATATATTTGAGATAGAAATCAAGAAGCTGGCTGAGAAGCTATCTGAACTATCTGAAAGTGCATTGAAAGAGCAAAAAGCGAAGTCTGAATTCAAGAAAGAGATTGATCAACTTGTCAAAGAAGGAGACAATTATTCTTCAAAGATTAAAGAGCTTGAAGATATTATTTCCAAGGTGGTGGTGACTGAGCAAACGACTCCAGAGTCACAAATCCACATACCAAGAGATAGTTCAACTGGTTCTAACAAGACTGCCTCAAGTTCACATCAGAAAAATGTTTCTTCAAAAAGGTCAGTTTACTCATTTGTTCAGATTCGTTCTACTAACATTTTCTATGATAGAAATGTAGGTGGTTCAGATACATACAGAAGAAGAAGAAGGAGATATGAAGAAGAAAAGCTGGTCTGGAAGGTGAAACTAGCTGATGAAGAAAAGAATGATGAGAAGAAAGAAGAAAAGAAAGGAAAGAAAGAAGAAAAGAAAGGAAACAAGTCATATGTACATGCATCAAATGCTAAACATAACAAAGTGTAGAAAGGTAAACCTGATCTTACTTACTCAAGAGATAAATTGATCAGGTTGTCTAGAAAAAGGTATTGTTCTTACTGTCATACATATGATTTTGTTCATAAAGCTAGTGATCATTATTGGTATGGTTCTTACTCTATTACTTCTAACCGAACTGCAACTCACAAACATGGACCCAAATACCAGTGGGTACCAAAGCCGAAAGCTGAATCTGTGTTGCAGGCACCTCAAGTCAAGGGGGAGTAAGAGAACCGAGGCTTCTGAATAAGTCATTTCAGGACCCGTACTTCAACGGAGTTTGACTTCTAAACACAACAGTTTAGGACTCGTACTTCAACGATGAAAGACATGATACTCCCGGGCTGATAAGAGATTGTACTAAAATACTCAAACGAGGAAATCAACTGTCAAGGGGGAGTGTGTATATATATATATATATATATATATATATATATATATATTTCTGAAAAATATTCATTCGGAAGATATGATGAACTACATTTTAGGGGGAGTTGTAGATCTCTATCATGTGCTTTTTCACTGACATATTTTAGATGCATATTTTCAGGGGGAGTAAGAAATATGATTTCTGATTATTTCAGATCAGAACTCGTACATTCAATGTTTTACTGCTTTCTGTCATTTACTTTTCAATAAATTTTTGTGAATAAATTTTATACTTTGACGGACTTTCTGACTGATGCAGATTGAGAAGATGCTTACAAGATCATATCTTTATGACTTTAAGCTGGATTCATGAGATTTAAGATGGACCAAAAGGTTTATTTCTATTATTAATCTCATATATGGTTGAAAGAAGGACGACTTTCAATCATAGAAAACATGTTCTTAAACGTTCAAACCACTTCACGATTCTTAAGTAGATTTCATGATTTAGAAGTGTGATTTTAAATGTTTTCATTATTACTTGTGCATAAATAACCACAAACCGTGTGTTTCCAAAGATATATACTTGCGTATTATCTTTTCTATATACTTTCAAGTATTCACACACACTGGTTTAATTTTTGTTGATTCGGATCTTCTTAATTAAGGAAGGTTTCAGAGACAGAGGATCAAAGCAATGGAAAAGCAAGGGAACGAGGCGACCCAAATAGTGCCTGGGCAAAAACTCACAATTCCAAATACATGGGCTCTTGCAATTGGAAGTACTCCTTGATCATTTCTACCAATTTAAAGCCCCAATTAATCCTTACCAACTCGATCTTGTCGCCCCTGGCAGAGTCGCACATACACCCTAGTACATGTTCCTCGACGCTGAGGGCATTCTCCTTCTTCCATAACGTGAGCTCGGAGAAGGAAGAGATAGGAGGGTCCTATGGAGAATAAGGTAACGACTTCGGGCATGGCCAGCTCCCATAGTGTGACGGGCGGTGTGTACAAGGCCCGAATGAGCCGGCGACTCATAGGCAGTGGCTTGGTTAAGGGAACCCACCGGAGCCGTAGCGAAAGCGAGTCTTCATAGGGCAATTGTCACTGCTTATGGACCTGTTCTTACCATGTCTCCAAATTGCAACAAAATTTCGATGGTAAGACACTCCGATTGTTATTCAACGAATTTTGAGCGTGATTTCATTTCAAAACATTCTTTTAAAACTTGTCTATATCTTGTTTTAATTGTTAAATCATTTGATTTGATCCTTCATACAATGTCAGAATTTCAAAAAAGTTTCATGTCTTCATGTTTAAAATATCCTCAAATCTTCATGATTATATCTACGAGCATACAGACATCTGACATTTGTATTTGTGCTTTAACTATTCTAGTTAAATCATATTGATCAATATTGATTTTTATAGAAAAATATAGGTTCTTTATGTGAGTTTCAATGAAACTTCTATGGATTTACGTTAACCAGTGTTTCCTACCTAAGAAGTTAATCCTTGAGTGATCGATTATGTGAGGAGTCAAATACTGAGTGTGGGTTGTGTGATGAGGTAAAATGTAACCGAGAGTTTGGTTAGAAGTGAGCTCATTGATTAAAAGAAAGAAGGTGAGAGAACAGAGTAAAAGAATATCAAACTCTGCACCAACCTTTTCTGAGCCGACCAACCACATTACTAGTGTTTCACAATTCTTCGTGAACATTATTGAACTAGGCAACTAGCCCATGCCAACTCTTATCTAAAACCCCACCAGCCACTCATTTTCTTCTCAAAAGGAAGTGTTTCATATTTCAAGGGGACGCAACACATAATCTATCTGGTTTTCATTTGGAAAATCTGGATATTGAAAAAGAAGGAAGTCTGCCCCACCTTCGCACTTCGATCATGCACAATAGAGTCTGTGTTATACTAATGTTGTCTCAGTGGTTTACACAAAGTTGAGCATTATAAAAAGCAATCATCATGTGCTTAATTCTTTCTAACACTTGCACGAACACACAAGGAATTTGTTTTCTTGTCATAACGTTCATATAAATATCTTTGTGGTGTTTCGATGATTGAATGGAAGCCCTGGGGGAGTGAACATCAAAAAGCTCCTTTTACAATGTGTATTCATTACACACAGTGACTTCGTGTTACTGACAAACATATTAACTGGTTCATTTGTTGATTCAAGTGTTACACTTTAATTTTTCTGGATTTGAAAAGATCTAGATGAATATCTTTGTGGATTAACGGTGAATCAGAGGCTCGGTTTTCAAAAGATCAGTGGTCAGAATAGATATGTTTGTATCAGTTTGGATTAACGGTGAATCAGAGAAAACAATGTTAAAGAAATGTCCGAAAAGAACAGTTTGTATCAGATATGTTTGAAGAGTTCAAGAATTGTTTGAAGTCATAAATGTTAAAGTTGGGGAGAAGATCAAGAAATATTCAAGATTTTTGAAGTTTTATTCAAAGCTGAAAGAATTCAAAGATTTCAGATTTGTTGAGGATCTTAATGAAATTTTCTTTGAAGATATGTTTGCTGAAGCAAATTGTGCTGAATTATGAAGATAATTTCTTTCCAAGTCTGAAAGATGTTTGTTTACAACCTTGGGGGAGAATGTTAATATTCTTGAAGAAAAGACTTTGAGAAGATTGATGAAAGTTTTTGAAGATACTGAATTTATCAAAGAAAGGGGAGAATGTCAATTTTTCATATGAATAGGGGGAGAATGTTGTTTGATTGAGAAGATCTTGTTTACATCAAAAAGAGAAGATACAAATTGAGCTTAAAAGAGAAGATTGAATTGCAATATATTTTTAGAGATGATATTGATCCAAAGGGGGAGAATGTTAGAGCATATATTTGTTAGATTCAAGATCATAAAGATTGAAGATAAAAGTTCAGGATGTAAAAGCTCAAAGTCAACTCTCAAGCATCAAAGTCAAGGTCAAGTGTAATAAGTCAAAGTCAATATTGTTGTATTTGTTTGTTTGTTATTGTGTGTAGGTATAAATAGTCTTTGTTTTCCTTGTAAGAAGTAAGTCGTTCATTATTATTCATTGTGAGCTGATTAGAGAAGAGAAGATTGAAATATATCATTCTAGAGAGAGAGAGAGAGAGAGAGTATATGTAGAGAGAGAGAAAGTGAGAGTTTATATTATTTGATTTCAATATCAATGACTTGTGATTTCCAGATTTGTTCATCTTGATTGTTTGTTTAGATTAGAACTTGAATTCTGGGTTTAACAATTACCTATAATGACAATCTAAGATTTAACATCAATATAATACTTTCCAAATTTGGAAGAGATCTGAAGCTACAACTTGAAGAATTTGAAGAAATTCTTGAAGATTTTGATGTTCACTGTGTTCATGGAAAAGTCGATTGGTTCATTCAATTTTTTGGCGATTTGAAGTTGTCGGTCCACAATATTATGATCAAGTTCTTATCGAAAATAACAATAACAAGATTACCAACCTGTTTGATTAATATTCAACGATTACAAGGTTTGGTGTTTGGCACTTTGAAGCTCTCAATGTGTTCTCTCTGATTTACACCGTGAGTGTGTGTGTGTTGTGTATTTTCTGATATCTAGATCGATTGCTTCTCTAACACACTCACAATATAATATCTAAACATAGATATTATAACTAAACTAATATCTAACTTAATATCTAATATCTAATATCTAGATATTTAATCTAATAACAAAATACTAAAAACAATACTTTGATATTTTATTACAAACGGCATTAGACTAATATTTAAGAGTTGACTTTCTGGCTTTAGCTTCAGATTGGATCTTCAGAATGGATGATCTTGAATCCAATAGATCTGTGCGCTAACAATCTCTCCCTTTGGATCAAGATCATTACTAAAAAGATTTTAGCAATTCAGTCTTCTTTTTCAGCTCAGAAGATGCAATCTCCTTCTTAGTCTTCAAATGTAATAACTCCAGGCTTTAGCTTAGAATGCTTTAGCAAAGTATCTTCAAAGAAAATTTATCTGAAATCAGCATGTCTTCAGAATATTTTGATCTCTCGTATTTCTTGGTTAGCTTTTCTCTTCTTTAATCTTGTAATGGAATGGACATTTCTTCAAGCTTTAGGTTCTCCCCCTTTTTGATGAATAGAGAAACGATTTCATCAAAACTCAGTGTAAGAAATGTCTTTCATTTGGAGCCTCTGATCCGTCAATTCAAAAAGATATTCATCCAGATCTTTACAAATCCAGACAAAATAATCGTATAACACCTGAATCAACAAATGAATCAGTTAAAATGCCTGTCAGTAACACTAAGTCACTGTGTGTAACGAATACACATTGGTAAGGAGCTTTTTGATGATCACTCCCCCAGGGCTTCCATTCAATCATCGAAACACCACAAAGGCAATTTCTATGAACGTTATGACAAAGAAACAAATTCCTTGTATGTTCGTGCATGTGATAGAAAGAATTAAGCACGGATGATTGCTTATAGGCTCAAAATTGTGTAAACCACTAAGACAACAGTAAGTTAAACACAGACTCAATGTACATGATTGAGGTGCGAAGGTGGGGCAGACTTCCTTCTTTTCAATATCCAGATTTTCCAAATGAAAATCAGATAGCAAATGTGTTGCTTCCCCTTTGAAAATGTGAAACACTTTCTATTTGAGTAGAAAATGAGTGGCTGGTGAGGTTTGATCAAGAGTTGGCATGGGCTAGTTGCCTGTTTCAATAATGATCACCAAAGAATTGTGAAACATTAGAAATGTGGCTGCCCGACTCAGAAAAAGTTGGTGCAGAGTTCTGATATTCTTTTAAATCTGTTCTCACACCCTCTTTCTTTTAAAAATTTAGCTCACTCTAACCAAACACTCTTTTTCATTATAACACATCACTCAATTCTTTTGACTTCTCACACTCAATCACTATGGATTAACTTCGTGGATAGAAATCACTGGTTACGGTGATTCCATAGAAATTTATGTAAGTCCTAGCACAAAGAAATCATGTTTTCCTAGAAAGCATATGATGCTCAAATTGGTTTAACTATTTCAGTTAAAGCACAAAGTAGATCTTGAAAACATTTAAAGTCACACTTCCAATTCATGAAATTGGGTTGAGATTCAGGAAGTGGTTTGAACATTTTAGAACAATGTTTTCTATGATTGAAAGTTTTCCTCTTTTCAACCATATATGAGATGAAGATAAAGAATTATACCTTTACGTGTGATCTTACATCTCATGAAGCTAAGCTTAAAGTCATAAAGATATGATTTTGTAAGCATCTCTCAAAAACTGCAAAAGTCTTATGTCATAGTCAAAGAAAAATTTATTCACTGAAAATGAAAATGACAAAAAGCAGTAAAACAATTAAAGTATGAGTTCTGATCAGAAATAATCAGAAGTCATATCCTAACTTCTTTGATTTGACGAGCTCCCCCTAAAATCATGCATTACAAAAATTTGGCATAAAAGGTAAATGCAGAAATTAGTGAGCTCCCCCTCAAAATAATATTGACCATCTGTCAATTTCTTCTCATACTCCCCCTTGGATTATGAACAGAATATTTGTAGAGCAGATATCATTCAGAAATAAGAATGAAGAAAAGATGAAAAAGTATATAATTAGAAAACTTTGATAGGTAACTACTGATTATGTCTTAAGATTTAGCATACCAAGCTTAGAGACAAGAAAATGGAATCTATTTTCGTCCAAGGGTTTGGTAAACAAATCTGCAAGATGATAATCAATTTTTACAAAGAAAAGTTCAATTGTGCCTTTTTCGACATGATCTTTGATAAAATGATACCTGGCATCTATATGTTTTGTCTTGGTGTGCTGAACAGGATTCGCTGTTATCGCGATGGCGCTCTTTGAGTCACAGTATATCGGGATTTTGTTGAAGTGAAAACCGTAGTCACGCAGTTGTGTTCTCATCCATAAGACCTGAGAACAGCAGCTAGCAGCAACTACATATTCTGCTTCGGCCGTTGAAGTTGAAACACAAAGTTGCTTCTTCGATGCCCAACTTACGAGTTTATCACCGAGGAACTGTATATGACCTGACGTGCTCTTCCTGTCTAACATACAACCAGCATGATCTGCATATGTATATGCTGTTAGTTCAAAGCTAGTATCTTTAGGATACCACAGACCAAGATCTGCAGTCCCCTTCAGATACCTAAAAATGCGCTTAACTGCAGACACATGTGATTCTTTAGGATTGGCCTGATATCGAGCACATAAGCATGTTGAAAACATTATATCTGGCCTACTAGAAGTAAGATACATCAAAGAACCTATCATCCCTCTATAAGTCCTAACATCAACAACCTTTCCAGAAGGATCAGTGCCAATCTTAGTACCTGGTGCCATTGGGGTACCAATCGGTTTTGAATTTTCCATTTTGAACTTCCGAAGAATTTCAAGAATGTATTTTGATTGATTGATAAAAATCCCCATCGAGAATTGTTTGACTTGTAATCCGAGAAAGAAATTCATCTCTCCCATCATATTCATCTGAAAATCTTGACACCATAAGGTTTGAAAAATTCTTACAATACTTAGGATTTGTAGAGCCAAAAATAATATCATCCACATAGATTTGAATAAGAATGATATCGGATTTTTCCTTTTTAATAAACAAAGTGGTATCAACCGTACCTTTTGTAAAACCAGACTTGACTAAAAATTGAGATATGACATCATACCAGGCGCGAGGAGCTTGTTTCAGTCCATAGAGTGCTTTTTCGAGAATGTAGACATGATTCGGTTTCTCTTGATTGACAAAGCCTTCTGGCTGCGAGACGTAGACTTCTTCCTTGAGAATTCCATTCAGAAATGCTGTCTTCACGTCCACTTGAAAGACCCGTGAAGTTCTTGTAGGCTGCGTAGGCTAGAAACATTTGAATTGCCTCTAAACGTGCCACAGGAGCATAAATCTCGTCGTAGTCTATTCCTTCCTCTTGCCTATATCCTTTGGCTACAAGTCTTGCCTTGTTTCCGATAACGGTACCATCTTCGTCTTTCTTGATTTTGAAAACCCATTTCGTACCTATAATGGTTTTACCTTGAGGTTTGGGTACGAGTCTCCAGACTTTAAGTGCGTCAAACTGATTTAGCTCTTCTTGCATTGCAGTCACCCAGTCTGAATCGGCAAGAGCCTCTGATATGCGAGATGGCTCGATCTTACTCAGAAAGGATTCATGCATACACAAATTAATTGACGCTGACCTAGTTTGCACCAGTTTGGTTGGGTCACCAATGATTTGGCTTATCGGGTGCTCTTTAGTCCATTTGTGTTCATGAGGGAGTGGATTATATGAATATATATCAATATTATCATCTAAGAATCCACTTGTACCTTCTTCAGGTTGTTCTGGAGGAATGATGGTTGCAGTTGAAGTTGTAGGTGCAGAAGTCTCAGTAGGTATAGCTTGGAGAGGCTGTAGATCAGTCCGAATGGAACAACCTACTGATGCAACAACTTCTGTAGATTCGTTATTGATCACAGCTTCAACTGATGGAGTCGGCATTTGAACCTGAATTTCTTGCTGAATCGAGGAGTTGGATTCAGTAGAGATATCTGAACTGGTTGGATGAGTAGTCGTTGAGTCTTCCATCCTGTCAACGACAACAGATTTTTTCACATTAGATCCAAGAAATTCATCATAAAACAGTTGAAATAATAAATCTAAATCAGATAAATGATTAGTAGACGTTGATGCGTCATCTGATTTGTTCGCTTGAGACGCAAGTTCTGGACTGATTTGCCTAGAAGCTAGTACTCCGGTTATAACGGGTTCTGAACTGTGTTGTTCAGAAGCCATATCTTCATCAAATGTGACGTTGACGCTCTCTACTACTGACTTTGACTTCTTCAGATATACACGGAATGCAGTAGATGTAGAGGAATAACCAATGAAGATTCCTTCGTCTGCCTTGGCACTGAACTTGTTCAGACTCTCTCTACCGTTTAGAACGAAACACTTACACCCAAATATATGGAAATATTTGATTGTCGGTGTTCGGTTGTTGATTAACGCATAAGGAATCTTCTTGAATCTGCGGTGTATCATGGATCGATTCTGAGTGTAGCACGCAGTCGATACAGCTTCAACCCATAGAAATAGAGGTAAGTCAGATTGACTTAGCATAGTACGAGCAGCCTCGACTAGCGTACGATTTCTTCTTTCGACAACTCCATTCTGTTGAGGCGTACGTGCAGCAGAGTATTGATGTGAAATCCCGACAGATTCGAGATATTCTTCAACCTTTTTGTTCTTGAACTCTGTGCCGTTGTCAGTTCTGAGAAGCTTGACCGGTTTCTGCAGATTCACCTAGGTCGTCTTCAGGAATGCGATGAGAACATCAAGTGTCTCATCTTTTGAACGTAGAAACTTGACCCAAGTGTATCGCGAGTAATCGTCCACGATAACTAGTATGTACTTCTTTCCGCCTAGACTTTGCGTTCGCATCGGACCACAGAGATCCATATGCAACAACTCTAACGGAGCGCTTGTACTTGGTTCAGGCTTTGGTTTATGTGGAGCCCTCTTCATCTTTCCCTTTTCACATGCTGCACAAAGGTGTTCTTTTTCATACTTCAGCTCTGGAAGTCCTTTTACTAACTTTCCACTGACCAGCTTGTTGATGTACCTGAAGTTGAGGTGAGAGAGCCGTCGATGCCATAGCCAACTTTGGTGCATCGAGGCTTTAGAGAGTAGACAAACCTGCTTGTCAGTCTGGACGTTTGACAAATTGATTGTGTAGAGGTCGGACTTTCTCGTGCCGACCAAGAGTTCCTCGCCTTCTTCAGTGCGAACAGAACACCTCTTGGCTTTGAAATTGACCTCTAAGCGTTTGTCACAGAACTGGCCTATACTGAACAGGTTGTGTCTTAAGCCTTCAACATAGCTCACCTTCTTGATCGTGACCTTTTCGTGTACCATATCACCATAACCCAGAATTGGTGAAAACTGGTCGTTCCCAAATCTAACTGTCCCGCAATATTTATCTGTATAATTGGACAACATCCCTTTCTGCCCTGTCATATGCTTGGAACATCCGCTATCCAAGTACCACATATGACGGGTCTGCACAAAAGAAATTACAGAACAAGAGTTTTAAGTACCCACTTAAAGATGGGTCCTACAGTGTTAGCACATGTTTTAGGCACCCATTGAAATTTGGGTCCTTTTTGTTTTTCATAATCAAATGAAGAATATGAATTATAAGAATGAACATTATAAGTTGTCACACCCCGGCAAAGCGGAAACACGAGATATGACAGGACACGGTTTCATAACATAAAGTAATAAACAACACCAACCATAACATTCAACAAAGTAGTGTAAATATTGTTATACAACCCAAAAAAAAAAGATCTCAAAATAACGGTTGTTACAAAAGTTGACAAAAGTTTGTCAATGTCATATCGGTTGATGATGTCACACATGAGTGCACCCTAAGTTCCACCACTTACTTATTTGCACCTGAAAAGCATATAAAAGAAAAGGTCAACTACATTGAGTTGGTGAGTTCACAGGTTTTAGATATGCACAAATCATTTTTATATGCAAGTTGTCATTTGTAAAACATACATATAAACCAAACTTCAATTCTTTGATTCATGAGTACCACAATTTAATTTCTTTATGATAAGAGTATGCAAAGATAATATTACGTTGAGCCACTACTAATCCGTCCCTGACCAATTTCAACGCCCCCGTTGACTAACTCAGAGGTGGTCTATGCCACATGGATAGTCAACTTCTCTAGTATAGTGCACCCCTGCTCGTCAGCATAAGGTGGGCTTGTCACACCAAATAGCGCTATCCACTAATACTATAGGCCCAATTTTCTTTGGGTTAATAGTAGTGCTTACGGGGTCTTAATCTTTAGAAACTCAACACATCAAGAGCATACATATCATATAGCTTATAATTCCAAACACTTTTAACAAAGCCTTATAAATTGCCAATTCGCAATACTTTAAAACCATTCTCATGAATCTTTAAATACGCAATTTAAACATGCTTTCCACCCCAATAATCAATTAAAACGATAAAAGTGGGGCTGTGAATACTCACTTGCAGCGTAAAGTATACATACCATAGTGCATAAACAATTTAATTCAAAATTCGACAATTTTAACGAACAATCATTCAGTAATAACAATTTGTAAATTTACATGCTTTTCACCCCAAAACGTATAAAAACGGTAAAAGAGGGGCTGTGAATACTCACTATTTTAGCAGCTGCTCGGGAATATCTGCTAGGTTGCTTTAATCTTGGTACTACACCTTTCCTATGAAAGTGAAGCACATTATCAGTTCAAACCTATTTTTACGTTTTCGGACATTACTTAGGTCACTATGTCTTATAAATGCCTTACATGCCTTTTTATTAAATTTGGGTAACACATTTGAGCGTATAATAGATATTCATAAGGTTGGATGATTCTTGATAACACAAATTTTGGGCATACAATTTTTAAGGAAAAAGCCTTTAGATTTATTTTACGTAGGATTAGCGAGTACTAATCCTACTTAACTTATCGACATAATTTCGGTTTATCGGATCAAATTTTAAGGATTAAGGGTTGACAAATTTTATTTTAAGTTTGATTACCTAATAATATTTGTATTATACATTTTTAATTATTATTATGTCCAAAAGTCCAAAATGATCATTTTTAAGAAAGTTAATTAGCTACTGTTTGCTGTCAGAAATTTTAAGTCATAAACTCTTTATATTTTGAATATTTTCCCCAACTTATTATTTTGCCAAATTTTTATATGACTCATTTTAATGTATTAGGGAACTTTTGGCATAAATTACAACATTTTTGGTTAAGTCTAGATAGGGTAATGATTACTTTAAAGTTTATTGGTCAATGAGAACTATGCAGCTTACACCTTCTTTTGACTCGGCCATTTCAGGGGTCAAAACTCAGTCTTTTTAGGTGATTCAAATTGGGTTTTGTTCCTGTTTCAAAGGTGAAATTTTCAGAAAAAGATTCATCTCATTTGGATCAAAATTGAGTGAGTTATGTCAGTTTTAAGCCAAGTGTCCCAATCTGGCAGAAAGTTATTTTTACACACTTAACTTGTTAATGATGGTTGAGTACTCATTTCTTCATATTTTAGAGTGAAACCAGCTTTATTTGATTCCCAACTCATTAAAGTTACCTATAGAAAAGGAATCATTAGTTTTTATATATTTAAATGATGGTTATGGTTAATTGATTGAAAGTTTTTGTCCAGCCGGATTCTGTTTGCACCACAAACTTTAGAGGTGAGGTTGGGGGGTCAAAACTCAATATTTTTGAGTGATTCCAGTGGGGTTGGATTGGTATTTCATTATATTAAGTTTCAGAGAAAGATTCAAAGCTTTAGAGTCCATATTTTTCAAGTTATGCCCAAAATACTAACATGCAATGAATCTGACTGAAAATAAAAAAAAAATGAAATAACTAAATTTTATGAACATTTTAACACCTTTTGACCCATATGTTGGGGTTTCTTGGTTGAAAACATTTTTGCAAAGTTTTTTAACATAAATTTTGTAAGACAACATTCTTTAGATTATAAAGAAGGATATATATACATGCATAAAGTTTAGAGTAGGTATTTTAATCTATATGTATATATATATATATATATATACATATGATGGTTTTATGCATCTTTTGGAGAATCTAAGTAAGAAAATGTTTGTATCAAACACATGCATGTACACTAGATTTTTCAAAAGTTCTTACTTTGATCTTAACTTTGGTTTGATTATGGATTTTATTCCCATTTTGACATATAACACGTTGTTGGGAACAAATCTACAAACACTAAGATTCAAAGATGATAAAAAAAATATTTTAAGGAGAACAATAACACTTTTAAAAGTGTATGTATAAAAGAAAAGATGTAGGTTTTACCTCAAGACTCTTGGAAAACTTGAATCTTGATGAAGATGATGATGGTTTGATGATGTTCTTGAGAGAAAATGAAGGAGAGAAAGTAGAGTGAAATGTAGTGAGAAGTTAGAGTGAGAGAGTGAATGGTGAAAAGTGAGTAGATTTGTGAAGGATTTGAAAATAAAAATGTGGAATAGGGGGGGTGGAATGGATGGGCCGGCCATTAAGGCCTTTCTTGTCCAATTATAAAAAAAAAAATTAAATTAATGTTACATATAAATTAGTATATTGCATTTTCTCTAAACAAAATTTGATTAAATGGTAATGTTTCGACTTAAATTTTTATGGAATTGTAAAGTGTTTTGGATTTTTAAATTTTTGGTAGATTAGGATATATATAATGATCCTAATTAGTGTTTTTAATACACTTAGATGTTAATTTTATCAGTTTGGCACTTTATAAGACAATGTATCCGTTACGGGCGGTAACCGGATATTCTAAGCATGCTGCCGGGAATCTTAGGAAGCTAAAGACCTTGTCTATAAAATTAGGTTGTAATAGAGTGTTCCTATATATATAATCGTATATTACACTGATCGGGTGCTAACCTGGAGTTTCGGAAGGCAGATGTCACAGTCTCCCCTCCTTAAAAGAATTTCGTCCCGAAATTAATGATTGTTATATCTGGACTGATTCTTTGCGAAGAGGTAGGGGTACTTGTGCTTCATATGATCTTCTCGTTCCCAGGTGTACTCAGGTTCATGCCTCGAATTCCAACGAACCTTCAAAATTAGAATCTTACTGCGCCTTAGGCGTTTGACTTCCTGGTCAACGATCTCAATCGGTCTCTCCACAAAGTTTAGTTGATCATTGATCTGAACGTCTTCCATGGGTAAGACCAATGATTCGTCGGTTAGGCATTTCTTCAGATTCGATACATGGAAGGTGTCATGAATGGCACTTAACTCTTGCGGTAGCTTGAGTTTGTAAGCGACTGACCCAATTCTTTCAAGTATTTCAAACGACCCGATATATCTCGGACTCAACTTCCCTTTCTTTCCGAAACGTATAAATCCTTTCCAGGGCGACACCTTTAGAAGTACCTTATCGCCCACTTGAAATTCTAATGGTTTCCGGCGGTGATGTGCATAACTCTTCTGACGATCTCTTGTAGCTTTAAGTCTATCCTGGATAGTCGCGATCTTGTCAATAGTCTCCTGAATAATGTCGGTCCTGGTCAATTTCCTGTCACCAACTTCCAACCAACTGAGTGGGGATCTATGTTTGCGCCCATATAAGGATTCGTACGGCGCACACTGTATACTGGTATGGTAGCTATTGTTGTAGGAGAACTCGACTAACGGTAGGTGAGCATCCCAACTACCTCCAAAATCTATTACACAGGCACGCAACATATCCTCTAACATTTGAATAGTTCTCTCCGATTTCCCATCCATTTGAGGATGATAAGAAGTGCTTAAATCCAATCTTGTGCCTAACGCCTTCTGAAACGATCGCCAGAATCGTGAGGTAAAATGGCTATCTTGGTCCGAGATGATAGAAATAGGTACTCCATGACGCGTAACAATCTCATTGATGTACAATTGTGCAAGCCTTTCCATGTTGTAGTCTTCCCGAATTGGCAGAAAGTGTGCAGATTTCGTAAGTCGATCCACGATAATCCAAATTGAATCATGCCCCTTTCCAGTTCTAGGCAACTTAGTCACAAAATCCATTGATATCTGCTCCCACTTCCATTGAGGAATCTCAGGTTGTTGAAGAAGACCGGATGGTTTCTGATGTTCAGCCTTAACTTTTGCGCATGTTAAGCATTTGTTCACGTACATAGCAACATCTTTCTTCATCCCCGGCCACCAGTAGTATTCCTTTAGTTCTTTGTACATTTTATCGGTTCCTGGGTGAATTGAGTACCTTGATCGGTGTGCTTCTTCCAAAATTGTTAATCGCAGGTTGTTAACCTTTGGTACCCAAACTTTATCTCTAAAGTAACTCACTCCATCTGGTCGAGTTTCAAATTCCTTTTCCAAGTGATGTAGGGTCTCGCTATTCAAATTCTCCGCCTTTAATGCTTCTTCTTGAGCTTCGAGGATTTGGGTCTTAAGGCTCGTCTGAACCAACATTCCCATGGCTCGTGCCCTTGACGGTTTCACTCTTTCCCTCCGGCTTAATGCGTCTGCTACTACGTTAGCTTTACCTGGATGGTACTTTATCTCACAGTCATAATCGTTAAGCAGCTCAACCCATCTTCGTTGCCTCATATTTAGCATTTTCTGATCAAGAATGTGTTGAAGGCTTTTGTGGTCAGTGAAGATGGTACATTTAGTGCCATAGAGATAATGTCTCCAAATTTTGAGTGCAAACACTACTGCTCCTAACTACAGATCATGAGGGGTATAGTTCTTCTCATGAATTTTAGGTTGCCTTGATGCATACGCAATGACCTTGTCCTTTTGCATCAACACACACCCCAAACTTTGGTGTGATGCATCGCAGTAGACTACGAAATTCTTTGTACCCTCTGGCAATGCCAGGATTGGTGCATTACATAACTTATGCTTAAGTGTTTGGAATGCTTCTTCTTGTTTCTCGCCCCAAATATACTTCTTATCCTTTTAGGTTAATGCCGTTAGTGGTTGCGCAATTTTTGAGAAATTCGCAATGAATCGCCGATAATAGCCTGCTAAACCGAGAAATTGACGAATTTCTATCGGGGTCTTCGGGGCTTCCCGCTTTTTGATGGCCTTAAATTTTGCAGGATCCGCATGTATTCCTTTCTTATTAATGACGTGACCAAGAAAATGTACTTCACGAATCTAGAATTCGCATTTGGAGAACTTCGCATACAATTTCTGGTCCTTGAGTAGTTCTAAAATCAACTTTAGATGCCGCTCATGATCCTCCTTGCTTCGTGAATAAATTAGTATATCATCTATGAACACGATCACGAACTTATCTAAGTACGGTCTACAAACTCTGTTCATCAAGTCCATAAAGACAGCTGGTGCGTTTGTTAGCCCGAAAGGCATAACCAGGAACTCGTAATGACCGTATCGAGTCCTGAACGCTGTCTTGGGAACATCCCCTTCATGGACCCTCATTTGATGATATCCAGATCGAAGATCAATCTTTGAAAAGTAAGTAGCACCTTGTAGTTGATCGAATAGGTCATCGATTCGAGGAAGAGGGTAACTGTTTTTCATGGTTCGCTTATTGAGTTCTCTATAATCGATGCACATTCGCAACGATCCATCTTTCTTCTTAACGAAGAGAACTGGGGCTCCCCACGGCGAACAACTGGGTCTTATATATCCTTTGCCGAGCAGCTCCTGGAGTTGTCCGGACAATTCTTGCATTTCCGATAGGGCTAAACGATAAGGTGATTTAGCCACTGGTGCAGCTCCAGGAATTAAGTCGATGTGGAATTCAACTTGTCTTGGTGGTGGCAGTCCTGGTAGCTCATCCGGAAACACCTCGGGAAAATCCCGAACTAGTTGAAAGTCCTGATTGCGTTTCTCTTCAATTCTCTTATCTATGACATGATCCAAAAACGCAATACTCTCCTTTTTCAAGCACTTTCGCATCTTCATACACGATATTATCTTAAAATTCTTTCCGGGCTTCTCACCATGAACGATGAGAGTTTCCCCTTCGGGTAACGGAATCCAGACAATCTTCTCGGAACAACATATTTTGGCTCGGTTTTTGGATAGCCAATCCATGCCCACAACTATGTCGAAGCTTCCTAGATCAATTGAGATAAGATCTATGCTAAAATTCCTATTAGCTAAGCTTAGAGTGTAGTCCGAAATTATATCCTTAGCTCTAACTTCTTGCCCATTCGCAAATTCAATAGTGTAGACTTCTTTCAGCCTTTGGGGTTTCAAATTTTTTTTTTTTGCCTTAAACTTTAATGATACAAAGCTCCTATCTGCTCCAGAATCAAATAATACTGATGAATAGTGAGTTGCGATATTATTAAACTTAATTACTAAGGGTGTTATGGGAAAAAGGAATGTCTAAGATATGCAATGTTTATGCATGCACACACAAAATTCATGCTCGATGCTTTTAAATAGTAAAATCCTTTTGTACTCCTAATACAACCAGTTCAAGTCCCCCATTATGCATACCTAAATTAGACAGAGGTGATCAGGCTTTGTCTAAGTTATGGTATAATAATACGACACTCAACCTAGTTATACTAGTGCTTCACTTCAGCCTTTGAGAATCATTTCGAAAACCGTTTTGAAATTATGTTTATAGTTTGTTATAGTTTGAGGTTTCCATAAGGAAACCGACATTCTCTATAACTATAGGCTCTGATACCAAATCTGTCACACCCCGCCAAAGCGGAAACACGAGATATGACAGGACACGGTTTCATAACATAAAGTAATAAACAACACCAACCATAACATTCAACAAAGTAGTGTAAATATTGTTATACAACCCAAAAAAAAAAGATCTCAAAATAACGGCTGTTACAAAAGTTGACAAAAGTTTGTCAATGTCATATCGGTTGATAATGTCACACATGAGTGCACCCTAAGTTCCATCACTTACTTATTTGCACCTGAAAAGCATATAAAAGAAAAGGTCAACTACATTGAGTTGGTGAGTTCACAGGTTTTAGATATGCACAAATCATTTTTATATGCAAGTTGTCATTTGTAAAACATATGTATAAACCAAACTTCAATTCTTTGATTCATGAGTACCACAATTTAATTTCTTTATGATAAGAGTATGCAAAGATAATATTACGTTGAGCCACTACTAATCCGTCCCTGACCAATTTCAACGCCCCCGTTGACTAACTCAGAGGTGGTCTATGCCACATGGATAGTCAACTTCTCTAGTATAGTGCACCCCTGCTCGTCAGCATAAGGTGGGCTTGTCACACCAAATAGCGCTATCCACTAATACTATAGGCCCAATTTTCTTTGGGTTAATAGTAGTGCTTACGGGGTCTTAATCTTTAGAAACTCAACACATCAAGAGCATACATATCATATAGCTTATAATTTCAAACACTTTTAACAAAGCCTTATAAATTGCCAATTCGCAATACTTTAAAACCATTCTCATGAATCTTTAAATACGCAATTTAAACATGCTTTCCACCCCAATAATCAATTAAAACGATAAAAGTGGGGCTGTGAATACTCACTTGCAGCGTAAAGTATACATACCATAGTGCATAAACAATTTAATTCAAAATTCGACAATTTTAACGAACAATCATTCAGTAATAACAATTTGTAAATTTACATGCTTTTCACCCCAAAACGTATAAAAACGGTAAAAGAGGGGATGTGAATACTCACTATTTTAGCAGCTGCTCGGGAATATCTGTTAGGTTGCTTTAATCTTGGTACTACGCCTTTCCTATGAAAGTGAAGCACATTATCAGTTCGAACCTATTTTTACGTTTTCGGACGTTACTTAGGTCACTATGTCTTATAAATGCCTTACATGCCTTTTTATTAAATTTGGGTAACACATTTGAGCGTATAATAGATATTCATAAGGTTGGATGATTCTTGATAACACAAATTTTGGGCATACATTTTTTAAGGAAAAAGCCTTTAGATTTATTTTACGTAGGATTAGCGAGTACTAATCCTACTTAACTTATCGACATAATTTCGGTTTATCGGATCAAATTTTAAGGATTAAGGGTTGACAAATTTTATTTTAAGTTTGATTACCTAATAATATTTGTATTATACATTTTTAATTATTATTATGTCCAAAAGTCCAAAATGATCATTTTTAAGAAAGTTAATTAGCTACTGTTTGCTGTCAGAAATTTTAAGTCATAAACTCTTTGTATTTTGAATATTTTCCCCAACTTATTATTTTGCCAAATTTTTATATGACTCATTTTAATGTATTATGGAACTTTTGGCATAAATTACAACATTTTTGGTTAAGTCTAGATAGGGTAATGATTACTTTAAAGTTTCTTGGTCAATGAGAACTATGCAGCTTACACCTTCTTTTGACTCGGCCATTTCAGGGGTCAAAACTCAGTCTTTTTAGGTGATTCAAATTGGGTTTTGTTCCTGTTTCAAAGGTGAAATTTTCAGAAAAAGATTCATCTCATTTGGATCAAAATTGAGTGAGTTATGTCAGTTTTAAGCCAAGTGTCCCAATCTGGCAGAAAGTTATTTTTACACACTTAACTTGTTAATGATGGTTGAGTACTCATTTCTTCATATTTTAGAGTGAAACCAGCTTTATTTGATTCCCAACTCATTAAAGTTACCTATAGAAAAGGAATCATTAGTTTTTATATATTTAAATGATGGTTATGGTTGATTGATTGAAAGTTTTTGTCCAGCCGGATTCTGTTTGCACCACAAACTTTAGAGGTGAGGTTGGGGGGACAAAACTCAATATTTTTGAGTGATTCCAGTGGGGTTGGATTGGTATTTCATTATATTAAGTTTCAGAGAAAGATTCAAAGCTTTAGAGTCCATATTTTTCAAGTTATGCCCAAAATACTATCATGCAATGAATCTGACTGAAAATAAAAAAAAAATGAAATAACTAAATTTTATGAACATTGTAACACCTTTTGACCCATATGTTGGGGTTTCTTGGTTGAAAACGTTTTTGCAAAGCTTTTTAACATAAATTTTGTAAGACAACATTCTTTAGATTATAAAGAAGGATATATATACATGCATAAAGTTTAGAGTAGGTATTTTAATCTATATGTATATATATATATATATATATATATACATATGATGGTTTTATGCATCTTTTGGAGAATCTAAGTAAGAAAATGTTTGTATCAAACACATGCATGTACACTAGATTTTTCAAAAGTTCTTACTTTGATCTTAACTTTGGTTTGATCATGGATTTTATTCCCATTTTGACATATAACACGTTGTTAGGAACAAATCTACAAACACTAAGATTCAAAGATGATAAAAAAAAATATTTTAAGGAGAACAATAACACTTTTAAAAGTGTATGTATAAATAAAAAGATGTAGGTTTTACCTCAAGACTCTTGGAAAACTTGAATCTTGATGAAGATGATGATGGTTTGATGATGTTCTTGAGAGAAAATGAAGGAGAGAAAGTAGAGTGAACTGTAGTGAGAAGTTAGAGTGAGAGAGTGAATGGTGAAAAGTGAGTAGATTTGTGAAGGATTTGAAAATAAAAATGTGGAATAGGGGGGGGGGTGGAATTGATGGGCCGACCATTAAGGCCTTTCTTGTCCAATTATAAAAAAAAAATTAAATTAATGTTACATATAAATTAGTATATTGCATTTTCTCTAAACAAAATTTGATTAAATGGTAATGTTTCGACTTAAATTTTTATGGAATTGTAAAGTGTTTTGGATTTTTAAATTTTTGGTAGATTAGGATATATATAATGATCCTAATTAGTGTTTTTAATACACTTAGATGTTAATTTTATCAGTTTGGCACTTTATAAGACAATGTATCCGTTACGGGCGGTAACCGGATATTCTAAGCATGCTGCCGGGAATCTTAGGAAGCTAAAGACCTTGTCTATAAAATTAGGTCGTAATAGAGTGTTCCTATATATATAATCGTATATTACACTGATCGGGTGCTAACCTGGAGTTTTGGAAGGCAGATGTCACATAAGTGCCATACCAAACATCAGAGTCTTGACAAGAAACATAAACATGTTTATCATAATATGAAGACTTTCTAGCAGATAAAGATAACTGGAATAATTGCTTCATAGAGTATTTCTTGCGATAAACGACCAGTTTTGGTTTCAAAATAGCAACATCAGCAATTAAAACATCTTTACTAGGCGAAGTCTTATTACAATCAACAGTACAAAGAGATTTATCAGTCTTGTCAATCTCCTGTTTTGGTTTCCATTGAGATTTAACTCCTGGCGATTTCTTGCTCAGATCTGAAACCGTTGAAACTTGTGAGTTAGACTTTTGAGCAACAACTGAATGCTTCTTCTTTAGTTTACCAGTAGTGATCGCTTTCTGTGAATGCTGAGATTTATTCTTACCTTTAGCATATTTAGTGTTCACAGAGGCTGATTTATCAATTTTCGTTGATTTTGCACTTTGTACAGACGTACTGGTTTTTCCCAATGATTTTACAACAAAAGATGAATGGTTAGGAAGTTTCGCATTAAAGTCAAATTGATCAAAACAACCATCCAAACCACCGTCAAAGTTTATAAAATCAAACCCTCCATCAGTTAGACCAAAACTATCATTAGATTTTGAAGCCTTAGAAAGAACAACATTTTTAAACACAGTTGAAAAAACTTTTTGTTCAATATTAATCAAAAATCTTTCATCTGTTAAAGAATTCTAAGTTCAGAAATTTTACTTTCCAAAACGAGAGGAGGGACATATAGTTTACCTTTAATAGGTTTCGCCTCCATTTCTTTGACAGAATAACTCTGAAACTTTGCGCGAGGCGTTGATGGCGCAAAAGTCAAGTTTGCGCTAGATGTTGATGGCGCAAAGTTGACTATGAACTGGCGCGAGTTTGAACTTTGCACGAGTTCGTCCCTGTACTTCGAAAATTCGATATGTTTGCTCAAATAACCCTGTTTGGCAACGATTAGCAGTCCCAAATTCTAACAAATTGACCACTAACCAATCTAGAACAGATTATAACCCTTTGATCTCAATAAAAATCACTTTCTGAAAAATAGATCGATGGAACAGTGACGTTTTTTGAACGTTAACTCAGACACAAAAATCACAATTTTGAACTCGATTTAAGTGCTATTCTGAAATTAAATAATACCACAACGATCTAATACACTTATCGATCACAACCTGATCGATATCAACACCTAAAACACACTAAAACTTGAAAATGATTTTGAAATGAAGAACACAGAGTCGTTCAATTAAAAACTTAATCTGAATCTATTTTCAGTCTCTGATACCAATTGTCGGTCCACAATATTATGATCAAGTTCTTATCGACAATAACAATAACAAGATTACCAACCTGTTTGATTAATATTCAACGATTACAAGGTTTGGTGTTTGACATTTTGAAGCTCTCAATGTGTTCTCTCTGATTTACACCGTGAGTGTGTGTGTTGTGTATTTTCTGATATCTAGATCGATTGCTTCTCTAACACACTCACAATATAATATCTAAACATAGATATTATAACTAAACTAATATCTAACTTAATATCTAATATCTAATATCTAGTATCTAGATATTTAATCTAATAATAAAATACTAAAAACAATACTTTGATATTTTATTACAAACGACATTAGACTAATATTTAAGAGTCGACTTTCCGGCTTTAGCTTCAGATTGGATCTTCAGAATGGATGATCTTGAATCCAATAGATTTGTGCGCTAACAGAAGTTTTTCTTGATTGATTGTGTCAGATTGATTCATTGTTCATCAATGGATTGATTTATATCAATTTCTTAATAAAATTTCAATGATTAAAATTTGATCAATTTTATTTTTTTAAAATTTTGTGTGTTTTTGAAAAGGTTCAATGTTCTTGAAAATTTCTCGAAATTCTTGATGATTTTGAGTTTTTGATCTATATTGGTAGAACAAATTTTCATTTTTTGTGCTTATAAACACAAATCAATTCAAGTTTCAAGGTTTCATTAAGAATTGTTGTGTTTTAAAAAAAGTTGGATCGATAGTGGGTTTTTCCTCCAAACTTTCGCATTTTCTTCCCAACTATCGCACAACAAACTCATTCAATTGTAGTCAACCTATGTGTGCTGCAGGATTCAATATAAAAAAGATTACGTGGTTGAACATGATTTATTATTGTTCACATTAGTGAATCAAGTCGGTGCTCAAAGGCTGCCGTGTTTCTTAACTATCGCAAAAAGCAAGGAGGCATCTATCGCACAATGAAGGCAAATCAGAAGCAAGTATCGCACAGCTCAGTGTGATCTATCACACGTTCTTGGGATACGGCTGAAGTGATGAAACCATGTGTATGTGATAGTGTTTGACAGCTCAAAAGATTGTGGCTGTGATTTTGTTTGTTCAATCGGTGCTGCATTTTTTTAATTACATATCACAAGAACAAAGATGCTACGTGACACTGATTGTTTGAGTGCTTAATTGTGATTCGTATTTGGTGGTGCATGGTACGTGGATTCATAGTTTCCATTCATATTCGAATCGATGCATTCTGTGCTTTCATAATCAAAGAATTCGGTGGTCAATCCATGGTCAAGATTGGAGGCTGTGAATTGATGCTATTTGATTTCATTTGATTCAATATGGACGGTGGAGCTGCTGCTGTTAGTATATCGCTCACCATTTCATTTTATAACTATCGCACACCTCACTCTTTTAAAACTATTGCACAAAGAAGATACAAAGTAAGCTGCGCTAGTTGACTTTGCTTAAGGCCATGCATAGTTGACCATATTTTTCAAAGCTTGAGATTGTTGTCTTTGATTTTATATGGATGATAGTTGACCAAGATGTCCACGATAGTTTTTACAAGTTCAATTTGTGTTAGTTGACCGGTAATTATCATCTTATCGCACGATTTAGATTTTGTTGTTGATTGAGTTGGTTCACACACGTTGCATGTTTTGCATGGAATGAATGAAAAATATTAAGATCGTTCGCGACAGATTCTGATCACACTACTAGAAAAAGCACTATCACCGACGGACGTTTCCGACGGATTTTCCGTCGGAAAAATTTCCGACGGATTTCCGACGGATTTCAAAAAAGTCAAAAAAAGTCAACATCACCTTAAATCCGTCGGAAATCCGCCACAAATCCGCCACTGAAATTTTACGAAAAATAAATACTTATATTCTCTTTAAAATTTGTGGCGGATTTGTGACGGATAAAATATCCGTCACAAATCCGCCACAAATCCGTCACAAATATTTGTTTAATTGAAATTAAAATACTTAATTAAATAAATTAGTAACTAAACAAGCAAATTAGAAAAAAATAAAATTAATTCTAATTAATTTCCGTCGGAAATCCGTCGGAAATTAATTCAATTTTTAAATTTTTTTTTATTTTAAAACATTTTCTTACATTAAATGGTTAAAATATAAAAAAAATTAAAAACATCGAATTAATTTCCGACGGATTTCCGACGGAAAATAATTTAAATTTTTCAAAAAAAAATCTTAATTTAAAACCATTTCTATAAATATGAATTAATTTTAAAAATTAAAAAATTCAAATTATTTTCCGACGGATTTCCGACGGAAAATAATTTAATTTTAAATTAAATTATTTTCCGTCGGAAATCCGTCGAAAAATAATTTTTCTTACATTTTCTTACATTAAATGGTTAAAATATAAAAAAATTAAAAACATCGAATTAATTTCCGACGGATTTTCGACGGAAAATAATTTAAATTTTTCAAAAAAAAATCTTAATTTAAAACCATTTCTATAAATATGAATTAATTTTAAAAATTAAAAAATTCAAATTATTTTCCGACGGATTTCCGACGGAAAATAATTTAATTTTAAATTAAATTATTTTCCGTCGGAAATCCGTCGGAAAATAATTTGAATTTTTCAAAAAAAAAATCTTATTTTAAAACCATTTCTATAAATATGAGTTAATTTAAAAATTCAAATTATTTTCCGACGGATTTCCGACGGAAAATAATTTAATTTAAAATTAAATTATTTTCCGTCGGAAAATAATTTAAAAATATGAGTTAATTTAAAAATCTTATTTTTAAAACCATTTCTATAAAAATCTTATTTTAAAAATCTTATTTTAAAACCATTTCTATAAATATGAGTTAATTTGAATTTTTCAAAAAAAAATCTTATTTTAAAACCATTTCTATAAATATGAGTTAATTTAAAAATTCAAATTATTTTCCGACGGATTTCCGACGGAAAATAATTTAATTTAAAATTAAATAATGGTTCGTATTGGGCTATGGTGGTTTAGTTTATTATCAAACTGACTGCACACCACACACATAATGGTTCTTAAGCCGGTTATATTGGGCTTGGATGGGTTCAATTGGGATTTGATGGGTTATATTGATCTTAAGTCGGTTCAATTGGGCTTAAATCGGGTATGTTGGGCTTAAACCGGTTCAACTGGGCTTAAATCGATTCAGTTGGGTTTTTACTAGGTTATATTGGGCTTAAGTCGGTTCAATTGGGTTTTTACTAGGTTATATTGGGTCTTAATAAGTCAACAATGCTCGTAATGGGCTTTATTGGGCTTTGATGGTTCTATTGAGCTTAAATCGGTTCAATTGGGTTTTAATAGGTTATATTGGGCCTTAATAAGTCAACAATGCTCGTAATGGGCTTTATTGGGCTTTGATGGTTCTATTGGGCTTAAACCGATTCAACTTGTTGATATATGCACACAAGAACGTAATAAGTCACCACTAGTGTTATTGGGCATTAATAACTCATGAAATGTCATATTAGGCTATAATGGTGGTTAAGTGATTCATATCGGTGTATAATGGTTCTTTGTTGTCTAATTGACCCTAATACACAACACATGCATCTATGCAGCTGATACCTGCACACAAGCACGTAATAAGTCACCACTGGTGTTATTAGGCATTAATAAGTCATAAAATGTCATGTTGGGCTAATGGTGGTTGAGCGGTTCATATCGGGGTATAATAAGTCATTACTTGTGTGTTTGGGCATTAAAAATGGATACAACGATCATAACAGACTTTGATGGGTTCAATTGGGCTTAAATCAGTTTAATTGGGCCTTAACAAGTCAACAATGCTCGTAATGGGCTTTGATGGCCTTTTTTTGACTTTGATTGTTCTATTG
Organism: Arctium minus; assembly: GCA_954870635.1. Lineage (NCBI taxonomy): Eukaryota > Viridiplantae > Streptophyta > Magnoliopsida > Asterales > Asteraceae > Arctium > Arctium minus. The sequence goes on along the minus strand of OX941084.1, from coordinate 102,573,040 downwards.
GGCTTAAATCAGTTTATTTGGATACGGAAATTTCCGACGGATTTCCGGCGGATAATTTAAATAAATATTTTTAATAATAATTTTAAAAAACAATTTTAAAAAAGAAAAACAAATTTCCGACGGATTTCCGGCGGATTTTCCGTCGGAAATTTGTTTTTCTTTTTTAAAAATTTTTCTTTATAGTTTTCTTTATATTTTTCTTTTTAAAATAATTCGTTTTTTTCAAAAAAAACATTTATTATTTGAAAACCATTTTAAAAATTTTAAATTGTAAAAAAAAAAAAAAAAAACGAATTTTAAGAAAAACAAATAGATTTATTATTTGAAAACCTTTGATTTCTTCCCCAAAAAACAAATCTCCCTCCCACGACTCCTTTCTTCCCCAAAAAACGACTCCTTTCTTCCCCCAAAAAACCCTAACACGTCTCCTCTCCCTCCCACGGCGCTCCCTCCCCTCTCCCCTGTCGTCTCCTCCGGCGCTCCCTCCCCTCTCCCCCTCCGACGCTCCCTCCCCTCTCCCCCTCCGGTGCTCTCGGCTCCCTCCCACGTTGCGACCTCCCACGCGGCTCCCTCCCACGGTGCTCCCTCCCACGGTTAGAAAACAACTAGCTTACTGTTTTTTTTTTCTTTGTTTTTCCATTTACTTCATGATTTGGTTTTTTTTCTTTGTTTTCTATAACTGATTTTTAGTATAAACCTGTTGGGCATATTCTTAATGATTGATTATGGTATAAAACCATGGGGTGAAAGTAGGGCTACTTTGTTGTGGATGGTGAGAAGAGCACTAATTATTTTTTGTTGGGGGAGTTGATAAACAAAAATACTATTCTTGCATTGGTTGATTGTATAGATTTCCTGTTTGAGCTGCACTATTTTTTATTTGAGTCATTGTAATTCTTGGAAAGCTTGAAATGATGGTTTATGTGTTGAAGAATGTAATATGTGGGATTGGAATGATGAACTACTGATGAAAAGCTCGTTTCTTTGATCAGGGGTTGGGCCGAATCAAGGTTGGTGAAAGAAAGAAAGAAAGAAAGTAATTGCAGGTAATAGGCATATTTGGACAATTGATCTCCAGTTGTTGTTTTTTACCTCCACTTTTAGGTCTCTATTGAATTTAACCTACCCAAAAGACTTTTTTTTTTTTTTTAATTTTGTTGTATTTCCTTTGGTGGTATATAATGTGATAAAAATCATACATTTCACCATTTCATTACATCACTACTCGCTTGTACTCTGATGCAAAACGATCTTTAACTATGTATCCTTTCTTTGGCAATCTTTTGTATAAAACCATGGTTTTTATGATTGATTATTTGTAGAATTGTAGTTGGGTTGCCAATTGTTGGGCAAACATTAAGCTTGATTGTATATGTAAATATTAGTTTTATAGCCGTTATGTCGTCGAATTTTTAAAAAACAATTGCTTGTGTTTTCAAGTCATTCAAAATGTGCAAAAGCTCGGACACCATGGTTAAATGATATATGGTAAATCGTAATTTTGTTAAATGATATATGGTAAATCATAAGTACGATACATTATGATTGATTATTTATAGTTGGGTTGCCAATTGTTGGGAAAAAATAGGTTAATTTAGACTTATTAAGAAAGGGATTCATTAAGCTTGATCGTAATATACATTAGTCTAAAAATAGGTTAAACTTTATTTCAACTCTATAAATGTATTTATGCAAAGATTATTTCTAAGCATGCTGCCGGGAATCTTAGGAAGCTAAAGACCTTGTCTATAAAATTAGGTCGTAATAGAGTGTTCCTATATATATAATCGTATATTACACTGATCGGGTGCTAACCTGGAGTTTTGGAAGGCAGATGTCACATAAGTGCCATACCAAACATCAGAGTCTTGACAAGAAACATAAACATGTTTATCATAATATGAAGACTTTCTAGCAGATAAAGATAACTGGAATAATTGCTTCATAGAGTATTTCTTGCGATAAACGACCAGTTTTGGTTTCAAAATAGCAACATCAGCAATTAAAACATCTTTACTAGGCGAAGTCTTATTACAATCAACAGTACAAAGAGATTTATCAGTCTTGTCAATCTCCTGTTTTGGTTTCCATTGAGATTTAACTCCTGGCGATTTCTTGCTCAGATCTGAAACCGTTGAAACTTGTGAGTTAGACTTTTGAGCAACAACTGAATGCTTCTTCTTTAGTTTACCAGTAGTGATCGCTTTCTGTGAATGCTGAGATTTATTCTTACCTTTAGCATATTTAGTGTTCACAGAGGCTGATTTATCAATTTTCGTTGATTTTGCACTTTGTACAGACGTACTGGTTTTTCCCAATGATTTTACAACAAAAGATGAATGGTTAGGAAGTTTCGCATTAAAGTCAAATTGATCAAAACAACCATCCAAACCACCGTCAAAGTTTATAAAATCAAACCCTCCATCAGTTAGACCAAAACTATCATTAGATTTTGAAGCCTTAGAAAGAACAACATTTTTAAACACAGTTGAAAAAACTTTTTGTTCAATATTAATCAAAAATCTTTCATCTGTTAAAGAATTCTAAGTTCAGAAATTTTACTTTCCAAAACGAGAGGAGGGACATATAGTTTACCTTTAATAGGTTTCGCCTCCATTTCTTTGACAGAATAACTCTGAAACTTTGCGCGAGGCGTTGATGGCGCAAAAGTCAAGTTTGCGCTAGATGTTGATGGCGCAAAGTTGACTATGAACTGGCGCGAGTTTGAACTTTGCACGAGTTCGTCCCTGTACTTCGAAAATTCGATATGTTTGCTCAAATAACCCTGTTTGGCAACGATTAGCAGTCCCAAATTCTAACAAATTGACCACTAACCAATCTAGAACAGATTATAACCCTTTGATCTCAATAAAAATCACTTTCTGAAAAATAGATCGATGGAACAGTGACGTTTTTTGAACGTTAACTCAGACACAAAAATCACAATTTTGAACTCGATTTAAGTGCTATTCTGAAATTAAATAATACCACAACGATCTAATACACTTATCGATCACAACCTGATCGATATCAACACCTAAAACACACTAAAACTTGAAAATGATTTTGAAATGAAGAACACAGAGTCGTTCAATTAAAAACTTAATCTGAATCTATTTTCAGTCTCTGATACCAATTGTCGGTCCACAATATTATGATCAAGTTCTTATCGACAATAACAATAACAAGATTACCAACCTGTTTGATTAATATTCAACGATTACAAGGTTTGGTGTTTGACATTTTGAAGCTCTCAATGTGTTCTCTCTGATTTACACCGTGAGTGTGTGTGTTGTGTATTTTCTGATATCTAGATCGATTGCTTCTCTAACACACTCACAATATAATATCTAAACATAGATATTATAACTAAACTAATATCTAACTTAATATCTAATATCTAATATCTAGTATCTAGATATTTAATCTAATAATAAAATACTAAAAACAATACTTTGATATTTTATTACAAACGACATTAGACTAATATTTAAGAGTCGACTTTCCGGCTTTAGCTTCAGATTGGATCTTCAGAATGGATGATCTTGAATCCAATAGATTTGTGCGCTAACAGAAGTTTTTCTTGATTGATTGTGTCAGATTGATTCATTGTTCATCAATGGATTGATTTATATCAATTTCTTAATAAAATTTCAATGATTAAAATTTGATCAATTTTATTTTTTTAAAATTTTGTGTGTTTTTGAAAAGGTTCAATGTTCTTGAAAATTTCTCGAAATTCTTGATGATTTTGAGTTTTTGATCTATATTGGTAGAACAAATTTTCATTTTTTGTGCTTATAAACACAAATCAATTCAAGTTTCAAGGTTTCATTAAGAATTGTTGTGTTTTAAAAAAAGTTGGATCGATAGTGGGTTTTTCCTCCAAACTTTCGCATTTTCTTCCCAACTATCGCACAACAAACTCATTCAATTGTAGTCAACCTATGTGTGCTGCAGGATTCAATATAAAAAAGATTACGTGGTTGAACATGATTTATTATTGTTCACATTAGTGAATCAAGTCGGTGCTCAAAGGCTGCCGTGTTTCTTAACTATCGCAAAAAGCAAGGAGGCATCTATCGCACAATGAAGGCAAATCAGAAGCAAGTATCGCACAGCTCAGTGTGATCTATCACACGTTCTTGGGATACGGCTGAAGTGATGAAACCATGTGTATGTGATAGTGTTTGACAGCTCAAAAGATTGTGGCTGTGATTTTGTTTGTTCAATCGGTGCTGCATTTTTTTAATTACATATCACAAGAACAAAGATGCTACGTGACACTGATTGTTTGAGTGCTTAATTGTGATTCGTATTTGGTGGTGCATGGTACGTGGATTCATAGTTTCCATTCATATTCGAATCGATGCATTCTGTGCTTTCATAATCAAAGAATTCGGTGGTCAATCCATGGTCAAGATTGGAGGCTGTGAATTGATGCTATTTGATTTCATTTGATTCAATATGGACGGTGGAGCTGCTGCTGTTAGTATATCGCTCACCATTTCATTTTATAACTATCGCACACCTCACTCTTTTAAAACTATTGCACAAAGAAGATACAAAGTAAGCTGCGCTAGTTGACTTTGCTTAAGGCCATGCATAGTTGACCATATTTTTCAAAGCTTGAGATTGTTGTCTTTGATTTTATATGGATGATAGTTGACCAAGATGTCCACGATAGTTTTTACAAGTTCAATTTGTGTTAGTTGACCGGTAATTATCATCTTATCGCACGATTTAGATTTTGTTGTTGATTGAGTTGGTTCACACACGTTGCATGTTTTGCATGGAATGAATGAAAAATATTAAGATCGTTCGCGACAGATTCTGATCACACTACTAGAAAAAGCACTATCACCGACGGACGTTTCCGACGGATTTTCCGTCGGAAAAATTTCCGACGGATTTCCGACGGATTTCAAAAAAGTCAAAAAAAGTCAACATCACCTTAAATCCGTCGGAAATCCGCCACAAATCCGCCACTGAAATTTTACGAAAAATAAATACTTATATTCTCTTTAAAATTTGTGGCGGATTTGTGGCGGATTTGTGACGGATAAAATATCCGTCACAAATCCGCCACAAATCCGTCACAAATATTTGTTTAATTGAAATTAAAATACTTAATTAAATAAATTAGTAACTAAACAAGCAAATTAGAAAAAAATAAAATTAATTCTAATTAATTTCCGTCGGAAATCCGTCGGAAATTAATTCAATTTTTAAATTTTTTTTTATTTTAAAACATTTTCTTACATTAAATGGTTAAAATATAAAAAAAATTAAAAACATCGAATTAATTTCCGACGGATTTCCGACGGAAAATAATTTAAATTTTTCAAAAAAAAATCTTAATTTAAAACCATTTCTATAAATATGAATTAATTTTAAAAATTAAAAAATTCAAATTATTTTCCGACGGATTTCCGACGGAAAATAATTTAATTTTAAATTAAATTATTTTCCGTCGGAAATCCGTCGAAAAATAATTTTTCTTACATTTTCTTACATTAAATGGTTAAAATATAAAAAAATTAAAAACATCGAATTAATTTCCGACGGATTTTCGACGGAAAATAATTTAAATTTTTCAAAAAAAAATCTTAATTTAAAACCATTTCTATAAATATGAATTAATTTTAAAAATTAAAAAATTCAAATTATTTTCCGACGGATTTCCGACGGAAAATAATTTAATTTTAAATTAAATTATTTTCCGTCGGAAATCCGTCGGAAAATAATTTGAATTTTTCAAAAAAAAAATCTTATTTTAAAACCATTTCTATAAATATGAGTTAATTTAAAAATTCAAATTATTTTCCGACGGATTTCCGACGGAAAATAATTTAATTTAAAATTAAATTATTTTCCGTCGGAAAATAATTTAAAAATATGAGTTAATTTAAAAATCTTATTTTTAAAACCATTTCTATAAAAATCTTATTTTAAAAATCTTATTTTAAAACCATTTCTATAAATATGAGTTAATTTGAATTTTTCAAAAAAAAATCTTATTTTAAAACCATTTCTATAAATATGAGTTAATTTAAAAATTCAAATTATTTTCCGACGGATTTCCGACGGAAAATAATTTAATTTAAAATTAAATAATGGTTCGTATTGGGCTATGGTGGTTTAGTTTATTATCAAACTGACTGCACACCACACACATAATGGTTCTTAAGCCGGTTATATTGGGCTTGGATGGGTTCAATTGGGATTTGATGGGTTATATTGATCTTAAGTCGGTTCAATTGGGCTTAAATCGGGTATGTTGGGCTTAAACCGGTTCAACTGGGCTTAAATCGATTCAGTTGGGTTTTTACTAGGTTATATTGGGCTTAAGTCGGTTCAATTGGGTTTTTACTAGGTTATATTGGGTCTTAATAAGTCAACAATGCTCGTAATGGGCTTTATTGGGCTTTGATGGTTCTATTGAGCTTAAATCGGTTCAATTGGGTTTTAATAGGTTATATTGGGCCTTAATAAGTCAACAATGCTCGTAATGGGCTTTATTGGGCTTTGATGGTTCTATTGGGCTTAAACCGATTCAACTTGTTGATATATGCACACAAGAACGTAATAAGTCACCACTAGTGTTATTGGGCATTAATAACTCATGAAATGTCATATTAGGCTATAATGGTGGTTAAGTGATTCATATCGGTGTATAATGGTTCTTTGTTGTCTAATTGACCCTAATACACAACACATGCATCTATGCAGCTGATACCTGCACACAAGCACGTAATAAGTCACCACTGGTGTTATTAGGCATTAATAAGTCATAAAATGTCATGTTGGGCTAATGGTGGTTGAGCGGTTCATATCGGGGTATAATAAGTCATTACTTGTGTGTTTGGGCATTAAAAATGGATACAACGATCATAACAGACTTTGATGGGTTCAATTGGGCTTAAATCAGTTTAATTGGGCCTTAACAAGTCAACAATGCTCGTAATGGGCTTTGATGGCCTTTTTTTGACTTTGATTGTTCTATTGGGCTTAAATCAGTTTATTTGGATACGGAAATTTCCGACGGATTTCCGGCGGATAATTTAAATAAATATTTTTAATAATAATTTTAAAAAACAATTTTAAAAAAGAAAAACAAATTTCCGACGGATTTCCGGCGGATTTTCCGTCGGAAATTTGTTTTTCTTTTTTAAAAATTTTTCTTTATAGTTTTCTTTATATTTTTCTTTTTAAAATAATTCGTTTTTTTCAAAAAAAACATTTATTATTTGAAAACCATTTTAAAAATTTTAAATTGTAAAAAAAAAAAAAAAAAACGAATTTTAAGAAAAACAAATAGATTTATTATTTGAAAACCTTTGATTTCTTCCCCAAAAAACAAATCTCCCTCCCACGACTCCTTTCTTCCCCAAAAAACGACTCCTTTCTTCCCCCAAAAAACCCTAACACGTCTCCTCTCCCTCCCACGGCGCTCCCTCCCCTCTCCCCTGTCGTCTCCTCCGGCGCTCCCTCCCCTCTCCCCCTCCGACGCTCCCTCCCCTCTCCCCCTCCGGTGCTCTCGGCTCCCTCCCACGTTGCGACCTCCCACGCGGCTCCCTCCCACGGTGCTCCCTCCCACGGTTAGAAAACAACTAGCTTACTGTTTTTTTTTTCTTTGTTTTTCCATTTACTTCATGATTTGGTTTTTTTTCTTTGTTTTCTATAACTGATTTTTAGTATAAACCTGTTGGGCATATTCTTAATGATTGATTATGGTATAAAACCATGGGGTGAAAGTAGGGCTACTTTGTTGTGGATGGTGAGAAGAGCACTAATTATTTTTTGTTGGGGGAGTTGATAAACAAAAATACTATTCTTGCATTGGTTGATTGTATAGATTTCCTGTTTGAGCTGCACTATTTTTTATTTGAGTCATTGTAATTCTTGGAAAGCTTGAAATGATGGTTTATGTGTTGAAGAATGTAATATGTGGGATTGGAATGATGAACTACTGATGAAAAGCTCGTTTCTTTGATCAGGGGTTGGGCCGAATCAAGGTTGGTGAAAGAAAGAAAGAAAGAAAGTAATTGCAGGTAATAGGCATATTTGGACAATTGATCTCCAGTTGTTGTTTTTTACCTCCACTTTTAGGTCTCTATTGAATTTAACCTACCCAAAAGACTTTTTTTTTTTTTAATTTTGTTGTATTTCCTTTGGTGGTATATAATGTGATAAAAATCATACATTTCACCATTTCATTACATCACTACTCGCTTGTACTCTGATGCAAAACGATCTTTAACTATGTATCCTTTCTTTGGCAATCTTTTGTATAAAACCATGGTTTTTATGATTGATTATTTGTAGAATTGTAGTTGGGTTGCCAATTGTTGGGCAAACATTAAGCTTGATTGTATATGTAAATATTAGTTTTATAGCCGTTATGTCGTCGAATTTTTAAAAAACAATTGCTTGTGTTTTCAAGTCATTCAAAATGTGCAAAAGCTCGGACACCATGGTTAAATGATATATGGTAAATCGTAATTTTGTTAAATGATATATGGTAAATCATAAGTACGATACATTATGATTGATTATTTATAGTTGGGTTGCCAATTGTTGGGAAAAAATAGGTTAATTTAGACTTATTAAGAAAGGGATTCATTAAGCTTGATCGTAATATACATTAGTCTAAAAATAGGTTAAACTTTATTTCAACTCTATAAATGTATTTATGCAAAGATTATTTCTAAGCATGCTGCCGGGAATCTTAGGAAGCTAAAGACCTTGTCTATAAAATTAGGTCGTAATAGAGTGTTCCTATATATATAATCGTATATTACACTGATCGGGTGCTAACCTGGAGTTTTGGAAGGCAGATGTCACATAAGTGCCATACCAAACATCAGAGTCTTGACAAGAAACATAAACATGTTTATCATAATATGAAGACTTTCTAGCAGATAAAGATAACTGGAATAATTGCTTCATAGAGTATTTCTTGCGATAAACGACCAGTTTTGGTTTCAAAATAGCAACATCAGCAATTAAAACATCTTTACTAGGCGAAGTCTTATTACAATCAACAGTACAAAGAGATTTATCAGTCTTGTCAATCTCCTGTTTTGGTTTCCATTGAGATTTAACTCCTGGCGATTTCTTGCTCAGATCTGAAACCGTTGAAACTTGTGAGTTAGACTTTTGAGCAACAACTGAATGCTTCTTCTTTAGTTTACCAGTAGTGATCGCTTTCTGTGAATGCTGAGATTTATTCTTACCTTTAGCATATTTAGTGTTCACAGAGGCTGATTTATCAATTTTCGTTGATTTTGCACTTTGTACAGACGTACTGGTTTTTCCCAATGATTTTACAACAAAAGATGAATGGTTAGGAAGTTTCGCATTAAAGTCAAATTGATCAAAACAACCATCCAAACCACCGTCAAAGTTTATAAAATCAAACCCTCCATCAGTTAGACCAAAACTATCATTAGATTTTGAAGCCTTAGAAAGAACAACATTTTTAAACACAGTTGAAAAAACTTTTTGTTCAATATTAATCAAAAATCTTTCATCTGTTAAAGAATTCTAAGTTCAGAAATTTTACTTTCCAAAACGAGAGGAGGGACATATAGTTTACCTTTAATAGGTTTCGCCTCCATTTCTTTGACAGAATAACTCTGAAACTTTGCGCGAGGCGTTGATGGCGCAAAAGTCAAGTTTGCGCTAGATGTTGATGGCGCAAAGTTGACTATGAACTGGCGCGAGTTTGAACTTTGCACGAGTTCGTCCCTGTACTTCGAAAATTCGATATGTTTGCTCAAATAACCCTGTTTGGCAACGATTAGCAGTCCCAAATTCTAACAAATTGACCACTAACCAATCTAGAACAGATTATAACCCTTTGATCTCAATAAAAATCACTTTCTGAAAAATAGATCGATGGAACAGTGACGTTTTTTGAACGTTAACTCAGACACAAAAATCACAATTTTGAACTCGATTTAAGTGCTATTCTGAAATTAAATAATACCACAACGATCTAATACACTTATCGATCACAACCTGATCGATATCAACACCTAAAACACACTAAAACTTGAAAATGATTTTGAAATGAAGAACACAGAGTCGTTCAATTAAAAACTTAATCTGAATCTATTTTCAGTCTCTGATACCAATTGTCGGTCCACAATATTATGATCAAGTTCTTATCGACAATAACAATAACAAGATTACCAACCTGTTTGATTAATATTCAACGATTACAAGGTTTGGTGTTTGACATTTTGAAGCTCTCAATGTGTTCTCTCTGATTTACACCGTGAGTGTGTGTGTTGTGTATTTTCTGATATCTAGATCGATTGCTTCTCTAACACACTCACAATATAATATCTAAACATAGATATTATAACTAAACTAATATCTAACTTAATATCTAATATCTAATATCTAGTATCTAGATATTTAATCTAATAATAAAATACTAAAAACAATACTTTGATATTTTATTACAAACGACATTAGACTAATATTTAAGAGTCGACTTTCCGGCTTTAGCTTCAGATTGGATCTTCAGAATGGATGATCTTGAATCCAATAGATTTGTGCGCTAACAGAAGTTTTTCTTGATTGATTGTGTCAGATTGATTCATTGTTCATCAATGGATTGATTTATATCAATTTCTTAATAAAATTTCAATGATTAAAATTTGATCAATTTTATTTTTTTAAAATTTTGTGTGTTTTTGAAAAGGTTCAATGTTCTTGAAAATTTCTCGAAATTCTTGATGATTTTGAGTTTTTGATCTATATTGGTAGAACAAATTTTCATTTTTTGTGCTTATAAACACAAATCAATTCAAGTTTCAAGGTTTCATTAAGAATTGTTGTGTTTTAAAAAAAGTTGGATCGATAGTGGGTTTTTCCTCCAAACTTTCGCATTTTCTTCCCAACTATCGCACAACAAACTCATTCAATTGTAGTCAACCTATGTGTGCTGCAGGATTCAATATAAAAAAGATTACGTGGTTGAACATGATTTATTATTGTTCACATTAGTGAATCAAGTCGGTGCTCAAAGGCTGCCGTGTTTCTTAACTATCGCAAAAAGCAAGGAGGCATCTATCGCACAATGAAGGCAAATCAGAAGCAAGTATCGCACAGCTCAGTGTGATCTATCACACGTTCTTGGGATACGGCTGAAGTGATGAAACCATGTGTATGTGATAGTGTTTGACAGCTCAAAAGATTGTGGCTGTGATTTTGTTTGTTCAATCGGTGCTGCATTTTTTTAATTACATATCACAAGAACAAAGATGCTACGTGACACTGATTGTTTGAGTGCTTAATTGTGATTCGTATTTGGTGGTGCATGGTACGTGGATTCATAGTTTCCATTCATATTCGAATCGATGCATTCTGTGCTTTCATAATCAAAGAATTCGGTGGTCAATCCATGGTCAAGATTGGAGGCTGTGAATTGATGCTATTTGATTTCATTTGATTCAATATGGACGGTGGAGCTGCTGCTGTTAGTATATCGCTCACCATTTCATTTTATAACTATCGCACACCTCACTCTTTTAAAACTATTGCACAAAGAAGATACAAAGTAAGCTGCGCTAGTTGACTTTGCTTAAGGCCATGCATAGTTGACCATATTTTTCAAAGCTTGAGATTGTTGTCTTTGATTTTATATGGATGATAGTTGACCAAGATGTCCACGATAGTTTTTACAAGTTCAATTTGTGTTAGTTGACCGGTAATTATCATCTTATCGCACGATTTAGATTTTGTTGTTGATTGAGTTGGTTCACACACGTTGCATGTTTTGCATGGAATGAATGAAAAATATTAAGATCGTTCGCGACAGATTCTGATCACACTACTAGAAAAAGCACTATCACCGACGGACGTTTCCGACGGATTTTCCGTCGGAAAAATTTCCGACGGATTTCCGACGGATTTCAAAAAAGTCAAAAAAAGTCAACATCACCTTAAATCCGTCGGAAATCCGCCACAAATCCGCCACTGAAATTTTACGAAAAATAAATACTTATATTCTCTTTAAAATTTGTGGCGGATTTGTGGCGGATTTGTGACGGATAAAATATCCGTCACAAATCCGCCACAAATCCGTCACAAATATTTGTTTAATTGAAATTAAAATACTTAATTAAATAAATTAGTAACTAAACAAGCAAATTAGAAAAAAATAAAATTAATTCTAATTAATTTCCGTCGGAAATCCGTCGGAAATTAATTCAATTTTTAAATTTTTTTTTATTTTAAAACATTTTCTTACATTAAATGGTTAAAATATAAAAAAAATTAAAAACATCGAATTAATTTCCGACGGATTTCCGACGGAAAATAATTTAAATTTTTCAAAAAAAAATCTTAATTTAAAACCATTTCTATAAATATGAATTAATTTTAAAAATTAAAAAATTCAAATTATTTTCCGACGGATTTCCGACGGAAAATAATTTAATTTTAAATTAAATTATTTTCCGTCGGAAATCCGTCGAAAAATAATTTTTCTTACATTTTCTTACATTAAATGGTTAAAATATAAAAAAATTAAAAACATCGAATTAATTTCCGACGGATTTTCGACGGAAAATAATTTAAATTTTTCAAAAAAAAATCTTAATTTAAAACCATTTCTATAAATATGAATTAATTTTAAAAATTAAAAAATTCAAATTATTTTCCGACGGATTTCCGACGGAAAATAATTTAATTTTAAATTAAATTATTTTCCGTCGGAAATCCGTCGGAAAATAATTTGAATTTTTCAAAAAAAAAATCTTATTTTAAAACCATTTCTATAAATATGGGTTAATTTAAAAATTCAAATTATTTTCCGACGGATTTCCGACGGAAAATAATTTAATTTAAAATTAAATTATTTTCCGTCGGAAAATAATTTAAAAATATGAGTTAATTTAAAAATCTTATTTTTAAAACCATTTCTATAAAAATCTTATTTTAAAAATCTTATTTTAAAACCATTTCTATAAATATGAGTTAATTTGAATTTTTCAAAAAAAAATCTTATTTTAAAACCATTTCTATAAATATGAGTTAATTTAAAAATTCAAATTATTTTCCGACGGATTTCCGACGGAAAATAATTTAATTTAAAATTAAATAATGGTTCGTATTGGGCTATGGTGGTTTAGTTTATTATCAAACTGACTGCACACCACACACATAATGGTTCTTAAGCCGGTTATATTGGGCTTGGATGGGTTCAATTGGGATTTGATGGGTTATATTGATCTTAAGTCGGTTCAATTGGGCTTAAATCGGGTATGTTGGGCTTAAACCGGTTCAACTGGGCTTAAATCGATTCAGTTGGGTTTTTACTAGGTTATATTGGGCTTAAGTCGGTTCAATTGGGTTTTTACTAGGTTATATTGGGTCTTAATAAGTCAACAATGCTCGTAATGGGCTTTATTGGGCTTTGATGGTTCTATTGAGCTTAAATCGGTTCAATTGGGTTTTAATAGGTTATATTGGGCCTTAATAAGTCAACAATGCTCGTAATGGGCTTTATTGGGCTTTGATGGTTCTATTGGGCTTAAACCGATTCAACTTGTTGATATATGCACACAAGAACGTAATAAGTCACCACTAGTGTTATTGGGCATTAATAACTCATGAAATGTCATATTAGGCTATAATGGTGGTTAAGTGATTCATATCGGTGTATAATGGTTCTTTGTTGTCTAATTGACCCTAATACACAACACATGCATCTATGCAGCTGATACCTGCACACAAGCACGTAATAAGTCACCACTGGTGTTATTAGGCATTAATAAGTCATAAAATGTCATGTTGGGCTAATGGTGGTTGAGCGGTTCATATCGGGGTATAATAAGTCATTACTTGTGTGTTTGGGCATTAAAAATGGATACAACGATCATAACAGACTTTGATGGGTTCAATTGGGCTTAAATCAGTTTAATTGGGCCTTAACAAGTCAACAATGCTCGTAATGGGCTTTGATGGCCTTTTTTTGACTTTGATTGTTCTATTGGGCTTAAATCAGTTTATTTGGATACGGAAATTTCCGACGGATTTCCGGCGGATAATTTAAATAAATATTTTTAATAATAATTTTAAAAAACAATTTTAAAAAAGAAAAACAAATTTCCGACGGATTTCCGGCGGATTTTCCGTCGGAAATTTGTTTTTCTTTTTTAAAAATTTTTCTTTATAGTTTTCTTTATATTTTTCTTTTTAAAATAATTCGTTTTTTTCAAAAAAAACATTTATTATTTGAAAACCATTTTAAAAATTTTAAATTGTAAAAAAAAAAAAAAAAAAACGAATTTTAAGAAAAACAAATAGATTTATTATTTGAAAACCTTTGATTTCTTCCCCAAAAAACAAATCTCCCTCCCACGACTCCTTTCTTCCCCAAAAAACGACTCCTTTCTTCCCCCAAAAAACCCTAACACGTCTCCTCTCCCTCCCACGGCGCTCCCTCCCCTCTCCCCTGTCGTCTCCTCCGGCGCTCCCTCCCCTCTCCCCCTCCGACGCTCCCTCCCCTCTCCCCCTCCGGTGCTCTCGGCTCCCTCCCACGTTGCGACCTCCCACGCGGCTCCCTCCCACGGTGCTCCCTCCCACGGTTAGAAAACAACTAGCTTACTGTTTTTTTTTTCTTTGTTTTTCCATTTACTTCATGATTTGGTTTTTTTTCTTTGTTTTCTATAACTGATTTTTAGTATAAACCTGTTGGGCATATTCTTAATGATTGATTATGGTATAAAACCATGGGGTGAAAGTAGGGCTACTTTGTTGTGGATGGTGAGAAGAGCACTAATTATTTTTTGTTGGGGGAGTTGATAAACAAAAATACTATTCTTGCATTGGTTGATTGTATAGATTTCCTGTTTGAGCTGCACTATTTTTTATTTGAGTCATTGTAATTCTTGGAAAGCTTGAAATGATGGTTTATGTGTTGAAGAATGTAATATGTGGGATTGGAATGATGAACTACTGATGAAAAGCTCGTTTCTTTGATCAGGGGTTGGGCCGAATCAAGGTTGGTGAAAGAAAGAAAGAAAGAAAGTAATTGCAGGTAATAGGCATATTTGGACAATTGATCTCCAGTTGTTGTTTTTTACCTCCACTTTTAGGTCTCTATTGAATTTAACCTACCCAAAAGACTTTTTTTTTTTTTTAATTTTGTTGTATTTCCTTTGGTGGTATATAATGTGATAAAAATCATACATTTCACCATTTCATTACATCACTACTCGCTTGTACTCTGATGCAAAACGATCTTTAACTATGTATCCTTTCTTTGGCAATCTTTTGTATAAAACCATGGTTTTTATGATTGATTATTTGTAGAATTGTAGTTGGGTTGCCAATTGTTGGGCAAACATTAAGCTTGATTGTATATGTAAATATTAGTTTTATAGCCGTTATGTCGTCGAATTTTTAAAAAACAATTGCTTGTGTTTTCAAGTCATTCAAAATGTGCAAAAGCTCGGACACCATGGTTAAATGATATATGGTAAATCGTAATTTTGTTAAATGATATATGGTAAATCATAAGTACGATACATTATGATTGATTATTTATAGTTGGGTTGCCAATTGTTGGGAAAAAATAGGTTAATTTAGACTTATTAAGAAAGGGATTCATTAAGCTTGATCGTAATATACATTAGTCTAAAAATAGGTTAAACTTTATTTCAACTCTATAAATGTATTTATGCAAAGACTAATCACACTTTTGTCAATTTGTAGATATGTCAACTAATACCGATAGAGGATGGATGTATAAACGTTTAAATAGGGGTGGTCTATTAAATCCGGTTTTTAATGAGGAAATAGGTAGATTTTTGGATTTTGCGTTTGCAAATGAGGAAGGTGATAAAATAAGATGTCCTTGTAAAAAATGCAAGCTTCTCAAATACAAAGGGAGAGAGGAGGTGAATTTAGACTTATTAAGAAAGGGATTCATGCTTTCTTACACTCACTGGTATGCACACGGTGAAATAGCACCCATTCAACAACCGCAACAAACAATAGTGGACGAAGACTATAATGAGTTTGATGGTGTTCAACAAATGGTGATGGATCAAAATGTTCCCGGTACATCCAGTACGTGGGACGAGCAAGATCCAAATCCACATGCACAGAAATTCTATAATATGTTAGAAGCTGCAGACCAACCATTGTGGGAGGGATGTTGGTATATATATCTCCATTTTAGTCTGGGTTGCCATTTGTTGCGCAAACGTTATGATTGTTTTATTTGGAAATGTCCCAATTACAGCCGTTATGCTGTTGAAATTAACTTGTGTCTTAAACCACAGGGTAACTATAATGCCAATCTCACCCAAAAATATGGCGATGATGCCACTTCCCATCCCATAATAGATGAAGAATTGTGGCAACAGGCGGTCGGGGGAAGCAAGAAAGGCCGAACATACGGCTTTGGGAACACAAGGGATCCGAATTTGGTCTTGACCGGGGTGCCCTCAAGTGGATATTCGAGTAGTGCATCTTCTTCTGATGCTCGGGTGTGTACCTCTTTTTCCTTTGATGTTTATTTACTTCGTATATACTTCTTATTATAAACTCTAATGTGTTTTTTTTTTGTAGATTCAAGCATTAGAGGCCCGACTGCTCGAATCAGAAGAGGCCCGCAACAAAGAGATGGAGGAGATGCGTCGAAGAGACGAGGTCCGTAGGAAGGAGCATCAGGAAATGATGGAGATGGTGACCAGGTTAACCCAGAGTCAGTTTACTCAATCGCAGTTTCCGCCTCCCCCACCCCCAGAGTCTTGATGGTTGAGTATTATGACCTATTGTGTATTTAAATTAATGTACATGAACTTGCTTTAGTGAACAATTGGCACAATTTGTATTTTTAGCGTCTTTTATAATCGATGACGGCGTTTATTTATTTTAACATTTTATTTACAGCTTTTTTGCATTTACAGGATTTTAAAATTTTAAAATCGTTTTTTTTTAATTTTTTTTAAATATTCAGTTAATTTCCGACGGATTTCCGACGGATTATCCGTCGGTGAAATTAAAGAAATATATTCAAAATTATAATTTTAAAAACGTTTCCGACGGATTTCCGACGGATTTCCGGCGGATAATTTAAATAAATATTTTTAATAATAATTTTAAAAAACAATTTTAAAAAAGAAAAACAAATTTCCAACGGATTTCCGGCGGATTTTCCGTCGGAAATTTGTTTTTCTTTTTTAAAAATTTTTCTTTATATTTTTTTAATAAATAAACGGTTAAAAATAAAATAATTAATAAAAATTTTATCCGTCGGAAATCCGTCGGAAACTAATTAATCAGATTAAGAGTTTGTTGATTAATCTGACTTTTTTTTATAAAAATGGGAAATTAATTTCTGATGGATTTCCGACGGAAAATCCGTCGGAAATGATAAAATCCGTTGGAAATCCGTCGGAAAATCCATTTTCTGGCGGGGCATTTTTTGACAGCGTAATCCGCCAGAAATCCGCCGGTAATTCGATTTTCCGACGGATTTCCGACGGATTTTGCCGTCGGTAATGGTCTTTTTTCTAGTAGTGTCATATGTGATAGTTTGCTTTATTTCCGACGGTTATCATTTCATGTGATATGTTTGACTTGACTTTTTTTTGTTTTTTAGGATTGATTTTTCGAGAGACTGACTTTGAGATATAATTTTCAGTTTGACTTTCAATGTCTGACTTTTGCGTTGATTTTCATATTGATTATAAGAATTGACTTCAAGACTTGACTTTTAGTTTCGACTTTCGAGAATTGATTTCAGAATTTTATGTGTAATTTATCTTGATTGAATTTCACTAATTGACTATTTTGTGTGGACTTGCATGTTTGAATTTCAAGGGTTGATCTTCCAGAGTTAATTTCCATAGTTGATTTTTGATAAAAAATTTCAACTTTGATTTTCAGATTTAATTTTTGTGAGTTGATTTTCAAGGATTCAAGAGGCAAAGAAAACATTTGTCTATTTTTCAGAGTTAGACTGTCTGAATTTGAATTTTTGTTTAAAATTTGATTTGTGATCAAAGTGTCAATTCTTTTTTTAAATCAATACCGACTGACGGTCATTTTGTTAAGTTAACAATGCCTTATCTATCAGTTAATGATTCATTTACTGATTACCCAAAGAGAGCGAGAGAAATGAATGACAAGCTTATAGATTTTGATGCAAGAGAAAAGAACAACTTGAAACTTATTGACAAATTGAGTTGTGACAACGTTTATCTTCAACAAGATCTGGATGAGCTTGAAAAGAAAAGAAAAGATTCAGAAGAATATGTGAAAAATGAAATCAATGTTTTAGAGAAAAACAATCTCGAACTCAAACAAAATATTTTCGATTTTGAGAAGGAGATTGAAAAAAAAGAAAAGAAGTTGAGCAAGAAATGAATGTTTTTCAAAATGAGAGAAAATGTTTTGAAAGAAAAATTCTTGATCTTTCGAAGAAAATATTTGATGAAATAAATATTTTTGAAAGTGAAAGAAAATTTTTTGAGCTTAAAAATGTTGAACTTTCAAACAATTTCTCGGAACTTGAAAAAGTTTTAGAAAATGAATGGAAAGTTTGTGAAACTGAAAGAAAGTTTTTAGGAAGAAAAGTATTGAGGTTTTCAAGTAACTATCTGATGAAAGGAAATGTTTAAAGTATAATTTTGAAATTGAAAGAATATCATTTGAAATGAAAATTGCTGAACTTTCAAAGAAAATATCTGAACTAGAAACATATTTTGTGACTGATCAGAAAATGAGTTTTTATTTACAAGAGAAATATAATATGATTTTTTGACGAAAGAATGACATTGTATGATAAAATCAAGGAACTTGAAGAGATAATTTCCAAAAATAGTTCAAGTTCAATTAATGTAGATGATTCTATTTCTCCACGTAGTTTCTGTAACAATAATTCTTCTTCAAGTGTTAAATCAAACAGTTACTCGAACAGAAATTACAAATAAAATGAATTTTCAAAATATCAGACTCATACTGTAACACCCTAAAACTTTTCATTTGCAAAAATACGACGCTTCTAGAGGGAATACATAAAACTTACATATACCATAAATGACTTTTACCCAAGATGGGGAAGTTTGTACAACCAACCTATCAATTTAATAAGACATAACAATAACAAACTACTTAATCTAGACAAGTAGCCGCTAGACTAAAATAGGTGTCACTATTCCTCCAAAAGAATCACTCTTCACAAAGGTTTCTAAGAATCCTGGTTCCATAAGTGCTCCTAATTGCACCGGTCGGCATCTCAAAAACTCTTAGATCCATCACTAAGAGGACATGCGGAACATATGCACAACAAACAAGTGTTAGGCTAGGAGCCTAGTGAGATTTATCACAAATATCATTTATGAGAAAACATTAATACACGAATAGATGTTACCCGTCTTGCAATAGTTTCACCTTACCATAGTCCCAATGGTGCTCAATGTCCCACACCTGAACATACTCACACAACAAAAATTTCCATACGAGCGAGACCCGTTTCCATCAAGGTGACGAGAACACTAGAGTGGGGTCACCAATTGATGTTATTGGAATTGCACCTCAGGTTCTTGGTCTTAGTGCACTTGCTATATCACATCACCTCAAACCCTCACACACCTTTAGTGCTTACTTTATCGAGTTACACCTCAAGGCTTAAATGAACCTTAGTGCGTATCCAATCTAGACGAGTTCCACCTTAAGGATCCCTGGTCCTTTAGTGTCTACTCTCTAGTGGCCTAACATTTGGCCTACACAAATATATCGCATCTCATATTCTAATTCCTCATGCATAAGGATCTAGAATCATATTCACATATGTATAAGTTCAAAGGTTAGAAACCAAAGGGCCTTTGGCCTAGCGGTATCGGAGCCTTTGGCCTCCTAGGAGGTCAGGGGTTCAAACCTCACCAAAGGTGAGCCTTTGCCGTATATAAATATTATATACTTCAAAAAAAAGTTTAAAGGTTAGAATGAAATCATGTCTTACACACATAATTTACTCCATCATACATATACTTAATACTCATGAAGTTCCATTTTAATTAGCATGAACTCAACAATTTACTTTAACCATGTATTAGCATCTCAACATGTATAATCTCCTACGATCACCAAATAATCATCACACAAATGTTTTAGACTCCACTTTAGGTCCCTTACCTTCCACAACTCACCATTTCTCTTCTAGGCTAACAATGCCTCAAGAACTCAAAGTCTCTATATTAGGTCAAATAAAGTAGGATCATCAAGTAAATATCACATAATCATGAAACAAGCATATTTATGGAAGGGTAAGTGTATAAAACTCACCTATTATATTTGTAGTGAAAAAACCTATAAATGTATGAAAACCCTTGAGATGAAGGTAGATGACTTGAAGCTTGGTACACATTTAGTAGCTTGATTTGACCACAAAACTTTAGGAGATGAACATTAAATGCTTGATGGATCTTGGAAGCTCTTGCAATAAATGTGGAGTGAGGGAGGAGAGGTGAAAAATAACCCTTTTTGAGAGAAATGAAGCCTTCAAGATTGCTAACAATGAAAATGGAATGGGTCGCAAAGGAAACGCATTGGGTTTTTTTTAACCTTGAGGGCTACACCCAACAATGCCTGGGTGAGAGTGTCACGGCATAATCGCAGGGAAAAGTCACCCCAAAGGTACCGCGGTTAAAGGTCTTCCCGCGAGAGTGCCCTCGACGATTATAACATTTTCACTTTTGACGGGCACTATCGCTCCAGGCGTACCGAGGGGGATGAGACCCCCGCAACAGTGACACTGCGAGTATGCCTTGAGCATACACGCTGGGAGTACTCTCCCCGTAGGTACCGAACCTGAAATTTCGCGGTTAAAATTGATATGATCCAAACTTAATTACTTCACACTAAAACTCACACCACATGACCACGTTATATACTCATACAAAACATATACATATAACTAAGGGTCACTATACGAGTTTCCTATAAAAGCAAAAGGAGTCGTTCAACTGAAATTCGGGGTGTTACACATACTTCTAATCTTTTTCTACAATGATCTTGTTGATGGTTCAAATAATCTTGTTTTTAAGCTAATTAAAGAGGGTTTGGATAAGAAAATCAACTATAGAGGAGTGTGTTGGAGACAATTTACATGAATCTCCTGTAGTCAATACAAAATCATTTGGTTCCAAGACTGATATATCTTGTTTTGTCTATTCTACAACACAGTTGATTAGTCTTAGTAGGGAAAAGATCTGTTGTTCTACATGTGGAACAAATGTTTTTTGTGAATAAAAGGTATGTGAATAGGTGGTATGGTATTTATAGTATTCCCGACTCTCAATTTAACAACTTTAATGCTAAGGCATCTAACTGTCAAGGACCCATTAAAGCATGGGTTCCAAAATCTTTCTAATTTGTTTTGCAGGAATGTCATGTGTGAGCTTATTCAGAATATTCATGTCACATGATTGATAAACAAAGGTTATACTATTTTTGAGGGGGAGTACCACTTTTTTTTTTTAATTTTCAAAGAACCATGGTAGTTCAATGCGAAAAAATTACTCGTGTTTGTTTTTCTCCGATAATACATGAATTCTATAAGTGCGACGTGTTATATTTTTCTTGAAGAAGTTATTTCCATGTCTCAAATATTTGTTGCATTTTCGGTGGAAATACACTCGTTTGAAATCTCATTGCTTTGCTTATATTCAATTGACTTCAATTCACCTTAATGATTCAATTCTTATTTGTAATATTAATTGTGACTTGTTCTTCACAATTAATCATTCTAATCATTGATTCATCTGTTTTAAACACTGTGCGAATTGAGTCATTTTGTTTAACGTTTGAATTTGTTCATTGAAATTCATCATCATTTTATGACATTTCAAACAGAACCATTTCACAGATATATCATTTCTGGACAAAATAGTTCAGAACTCGTACTTCAGATATTTAGCTTATGAACATGAAAGTTCAAAACCTGTTATATATGGTGCATTAAAGGAGTGTTAGAGCTTCTAAAGTTTTTATGGTCAATCCAGAACCGAAAGGACCTACCTAAGAAACACATCATATTCATATATATCAGTAAGGGGTCTAGATACATAGATGAGTTCGGAGTGAAAAGAATATAGTGAGAGTGTGACAAGACTTAAAGAAAAAGTTGGTCCAAACTGAGTCAGTTATCCGGGTTACCACACAATTTGTACATTCTCGTTCTTTGGATATGAATATTGAAACTAATATGGACCCAGTGTTGATAACTCGTATCACCCCACCTAGCTACTCAAGTATCTCACAAAAGATGCTTGTTTCATATATTCATGGAGAATTAGCATATAATCTATCCATTCCTCATTCGGAGGTTTTAGATATTGAAAAAGGAAGACATATTCAAATCATCGTGTTTATTGTTTTTTAACCTGCATCCCAGATTGAATCAATCTTTGAGCCAAATCTATATGATTATATTTATTTCACTCATTCACGAATCTTTGTGATTCCAATTGCTTATTTTTGTGATAATGCCAGAACACTTTGAGAAGTAAGTTTTAAAATTTTACTTCTGTGATAATTGGAAGTCCTATTAGAGATACACCGATGCCATCTCCGAAATTAGGCCACATAATTATTTCAATTGTTGTGATAACAATTACTAAATGTGTTTCCGTGTTAGTTGATTACCCATCTTGGTTACTCAAATATGTTGGAGACAAACTTGAAAGAGATGTATGGTTTTCAGAAAGGAATGAAACAGAGATAAGTCAGAGTTTTATTTGGTATTTTGCTACTCATCCATCTAGTCTTTGAAGATACATGATGCTTAGGATGCTCCTAATCATCATGAGGGGGATAAATGATATAAAATATCAATATTCAAAGACATAAGAGATCATATTGAGGGGGATAAATGATATTCAGATATTTGAAGCAAATGCTGAGGGGGAGTTAGCAATAGTTAAGGAGGAGTTAAAAATCAAGTTTGATTATCTGGTATTTTGATTGAATTTGTTTGTGGAAGAGAAGGACAATATCTAAATCTCTTGAATCTAAGGTTGAAAAGTTGTTGGATTCAAAAGATTGTAGTAATGGTGAAAAGATTGGTGCTGAATTGGTTATATTCTTGGTTGATATATCATGTGAATTATTCATCAGTTTTACAAGTCAAAGTTGTTTGGAAATCTTGTTGATGAACTGGAATTCTTTTTTTGATAGATGTAAAAGTGATGAGCTTAGTGTACATAGTATTAAAACTCTAAGCCTGAATATCTAAAGCTTAATTATGGAATCAAAAAGGTTTATTTTTTGAAGATCTATTGTTTGTTGAAGTTTAAATGAGAAGCTTTTGATGATTGTGAAGATTTTATTCTGAAGATAGTAATTGTTAAAAGGGGAGATTGTTTATCTTCATGAATGTCTTGTTTAAAGGTTGACAAAGTATGATTATCTTCATAAGAGGAGTTTGTTGAGGTCAAATATTTTTTAAGAGAAGAGAAAGGGATTTAATTAATAAGTTGTGCTCTCAAATACAAAAGGGAAGATTGTTAGGTCAAATATATTGTATCCAAGATCATAAAGCTTGAAGATTAAAGAGATGAAGATTGGTCAAAGCTGAAAAGTCACCAAGTCAAAGAAAGTCAAAGATGAAGAGTTTAATTGTTTTAAGTGATTTATTAGTGGTAGGTATAAATTCCTTGTCTAGTTGCTTCGTAAGTAAGCTTCTCATTTGTAATATTCATAGTTCGAGTTTAGAGAGAGAATTTGTGAAGAACTCTCATATAAACTTTCTCTCTCAAGAATTCAATACAAAGATGTTGTTTGAAATCATTGTTACTTGTTCAAATCTGGGAATAACAAAATATAAATATGGACCGTGAAATAAACATATCGAAAATCCGGGTGTTACATTGAAGCCCCAATTCTAACCCTTCCCGAAGGAATGGAAGATTTCGTGGTTTATAGCGACACATCTAAGATGGGATTGGGTTGTGTTTTGATGCAGCTGATAACATCATTTTTGGACATTATTCGTAATCAAAAATCGGGAAAGTATTGCCTAAATCCCAAGTAAAATAGCGGTAAAACTAATTATTTTGAGAGTAAAAGTACAGGAAGAGGAGTAAGGATCAAGCCCGAGCAGTTCCGAGAAAAATGGTGAAGGATGGTAGCGAGATTAGCCCAAACTGAAGAGAACAAGGAATTGAGAAACAGTGCTCCACGCGGATGGCGGCGTGGGTCTAGCCGCGCGGTCACTAATGCGGGAAAAGAAACAGTGTTGCGCGCGGCTCTCGGCGCGGGTCCAGTCGCGCGGTCGACCGCGCCGATGCCCTGACTGTTACGTTTTTGTTCCTATAACTAGGGGTTTGCGTGGAGGCTATGATATCATAGTTTTAACCTATGAAAATAGGGAGAAAAGAAGCCGTCTTGGGAGACTACGAGGGAGATTGAGGTAAGAAGAGGAGGAATCGATGATTGACATGAAGCAATCCACATACGACGGGTACGGAAGGCTATCGAAATCCTTCTTCAGGGAGTTCTAGTATTTCTATCTTTTGCTACAATGGTTTTATTTCCTCGATTTAGTTTTATGTTTGTGTGACCCAGAATTACTAGCATATAATTCACACAATCATTTAGAAAACAATATTTATTGATTTTAATCACATATTACATCGAAGTCATAGATCTAACATAGTGCTACAGATCTCACGTAGTGTTCTGTGTATATGTGTGCGAGTTCTTACCAACCTTCTCAGAATGAATCTAATATGCGTACTTACTTGATTACAAAGAAAACAAAACATATTTATACTAAGTCAACATAGTTGACTTTACAACTCAAGACCCCTTAACTTTCAACCTATTACAACTTTGACCCTCTATTTAATCTTGAATACAATTCTAGTATAACAATCTCCCCCTTTGGATTCAAGATTAATTTTTTTTTTGACAATTATCTTCAGGTCTTCTTGTCTTCAGAAATGATCATCAGCAAAAATCTTTTTCAGTTTTAAATCTTGAAAACTTTAACATCTTCAACAAAACTTTGAAACTTTGACATTCTTCAACCTTTGAAATAAATCTCCCTCTTTAGCTTTTCCAACAACTTATAACACATTCTTCACAATCATTGAAATCTTCAAACGAACTTTACATCTTCAAAACTTTGTCATTCTTTTTCTTTTGACGTTTCTGGCTTTGGCTTTCACTTTGACAATCAACCATCTGTCTGATATGAATGTCTCCCCCTTTCATTACATCTCCTTTGACTTCTTAATAATATCAACATTGTTCTGACTTGGACTTTGACAAACTTTTTCTCCAATTCTGTAAACTGACTTTGAAACTTTTATATATCTCCCCCTTTTTGATGAATTGTCAGAATCATCAAAACTGTTTCAATGTCAACACAGTCTTTGAAAGATCTCCCCCAAATCATCTGATAAGCACAGTCTCCATGATTAACAATATCTCCTTTTGACAATAAATGATCAATCTCCCCCAAAGAATAATAGGAAAGAATATTTTGTCTGATCTGAATGAGCCGTCAATTCATGAATGTATTCATCTGAATCTTTTCAAATTCAGACAAATTAAGAGTTGTAACCTTGAATTAACAAACGAAACAGTTAGGAATACCTGTCAGTAACACAAAGTTACTGTGTATAACGAATGTACAATTTAAGGAGCTTGAGATGACGTTCACTCCCCAGGACTTCCATCCAATCATCGAAAAACACAAGGTATTTTCTATGAATGTTCTGACAGAAAAACACATTTTTTGTGTGCTCGTGCATGTGTTATGAAAGAATTAGCACAATGATTGCTGTTAAGGCTCAAAATTATGCAAATCATTGAGACAACAATGATTATACATAGACTCAAAGTGCATGATAAAGGGTCAAAGGTGGGGCAACTTTCCTTCTTTTTCAATATCAGTATCTTCCGAGTGAAGAACCAATAGAGTATGTGTGGCTTCCCCAGAAAATGTGAAACATTCTCTTTTTAGGAAAAGAATGAGTAGTTGGTGTGGTTGTATGCAAGAGATGGAATGGGCTCACTGCCTTTTTCAATGATGGTCACCAAAGAATGCGAACCAATCAGTAGATGTGGCTGCCCGACTCAGAAATAATTTGGTGCAGAGTTTAATATTCTTTTACTCTGATCTCACACCCTCTTTCTTTTAACCATGGAAGCTCACTTCTAACCCATCTCTCTTTTCCATTTTACCTCTTCACACACCAACACTCATTTCTTCAGAACTCGATTTAGTTTTATGTTTGTGTGACCCAGAATTACTAGAATATAATTCACACAATCATTTAGAAAACAATCTTTATTGATTTTAATCACAGATTACATCGAAGTCATAGATCTAACATTGTGCTACAGATCTCACGTAGTGTTCTGTGTATATGTGTGCGAGTTCTTACCAACCTTCTCAGAATGAATCTAATATGCGTACTTACTTGATTACAAAGAAAACAAAACATATTTATACTAAGTCAACATAGTTGACTTTACAACTCAAGACCCCTTAACTTTCAACCTATTACAACTTTGACCAATTAACGGTTGGATCATCCATTTTATTGACAACAACTAGCAGTTTTGAAACACCCAAAGTCTTTGCATGATGAACATGTTCACGAGTTTGCCCACCTCGCTCATATCCAGTTTCAAATTCCCCCTTTCGAGCAGATATGACCAGTACACCTATATCAGCTTGAGAAGCACCAGTAATCATATTAGGTACATAACTTTTATGGACCGGTGCATCCAATATGGTATATCGTGTCATCTCTGTCTCAAAATGTGCTCGTCCAACTTCAACTGTTTTCCCCTTTGCCCTCTCCTCTTCAATGGTATCCATAATATATGCCATATACGAGCTCTCTCTACTTTTATCCTTAGCTTCTTTCTCATATTTTTGGATTGTGCGCTCATCAACTTGGCCACTGAGGTATAGTATCTGGCCTCCAATGGTAGACTTTCCAGCATCAACATGACCAATGAATACCACATTCAAGTGTCTTTTCTTATTCTTTTCCACGTCATCCTCGACATGTTCTGAAGCAGAAGTCGTTTTCTCTTTTACTTCAACATGAGCTAATCTTCTCATGTTGGGGGTTGGATGAATATTTGGTGATGTTATTGTTAAACTTGTGATTTGAGTTTGGGTTTTGTTGAATGATATATCAATGAATGTTTATGATAAGTTTTTATGGAATCCTTTTGGTCTGATCAACTATTTGGATCTATCTTGATTATTTTGCATCTTCGAGAGAAGAGTTAAATGATTCGATGTGTTTATCATAAACATATGGTGTGAATCGGATAGAGATATACCGATTCCACCATAGATGTTTTAATCCTGTTTTTCATAAGTATTGTAACTCGATTTTGAGATCGAAAGATGAAAAGTCCCTATTAAATGCTAATATCATTATAGATTGAGAAAGTGTAATGGTATCCTTTGAGATTAAATTCATTGAACCATTTGTTAAAACACAAATTCATTCATGGTTTGAAAAGGATTGATTTGAATATGACTCCAACCCCCAGCTTTTCTTATCAACAGTTAACCAAACCAGTTTTTAGATCTAGTTTTATGTCTTATTTTTCTTAAAGCTCTATCACTCAAACCAACAATTCAACTTTCTAATAGTCTAGTTAATAGTTAATATAGATTTGTGGTACTCAACACCAAGTTCCTACGGTTCGATTCTCGTACTTCCGTACGTATTACTTGATACGACACCGTACACTTGCGGTCCGTGTGGGAAGGGTGTAAACCCGACCTATCAAGTTTTTGGCGTCGTTGTCGGGGAACTTGTTTTTGTGTTGATATCACTATAGTCTATAGAGACTATTAGATTAGACATTTGTAATTTCCCAATTTTCATTTTACCTCAATTTTTGGAATTTGCGGTTCACGTTTTAATCGTAGGTTTCAAAATTCTCGAAGCATGAACAATCACAATGGGAATGATCCTCTACAACAACGAATTCCCATGAGGAACCTTGCTATTCCATCGGTGGAAACAGTCCTACGAGGAGTACAAGCTCCAACTGTGGTGGCAAATTCGTTCGAGATCAAGCACGGAACGATTCAGTTACTCCAAGCTTATCAATTTGGAGGTGGGCCAACTGAAGACCCTCATGGTCACCTCCACTCTTTCGAAAAGATATGCAACACTTTTAATTGGAATGTAGAATCTGAGGATACTATCAAGTTAAGGTGCTTTCCATTCTCCCTCCATGGGAGAGCAGCAATTTGGGAAGAAAACCTACCACAAACCTCAGTTAACACTTTGGGAGAATTAGTTACCGCATTTCTCAACAAGTTCTTTCCTCCCGGACGTACTGCACAACTACTTGCCGAAATCACCCATTTCGTGCAATGGGATCAAGAAACCTTGTACGAAGCTTGGAAGCGGTACAAGAGCATGCTGAAAAGATGTCCACATTATAGTTTACAAGGGTGGGTAGTTATCCAAACGTTTTTGGAGGACTACATTCCCAATTTAAAAATGACATCACTACTGCTGCTGGTGGAGCATTAATGAACAAGACATATGAGGAACCGTGGGAACTAATTGAAAACTTGGCTGAGCACAGTTATACCACGCCAAGAACCAATATCCGAAAGATAGCAGTGTCACTGAATCTGATGAGATTCGGAAATTAAAAGCACAATTAGCCGAAATCACTCAACAGTTAAAAGGCACTTCCTTCCGAAACCAATTGACAAACTGTTGGATCATAATTGTATTCAAGATTAAAGTTAAAGTTAAGGGTTTAAACTGTAATTGTTTGATAGTTATAGTTAAAGGGTTTAAAGTGTAATAAGTCAATAGTTTATTAGCTATTGGGCCCAAGCCTATTAGAAAGCCC
The DNA here is from genome assembly GCA_954870635.1 of Arctium minus. Classification (NCBI taxonomy): domain Eukaryota; kingdom Viridiplantae; phylum Streptophyta; class Magnoliopsida; order Asterales; family Asteraceae; genus Arctium; species Arctium minus. Next base: position 102,544,144 of record OX941084.1, on the reverse strand, counting down.
ATTAAGGTTAAAGCCCATATGGCCTGGGTATTTAAAGTTTTGATTAGTTTAGTTTTAGGTGAACCTAGTAAGAACTCTGATAATTTTCTAAATAGTCGCTGTAAGTTTTCTCTGTATTCAAAGGGTATCAAGAACACTCAAGGGTTTCATTGTTTATTCAAGGGATTGGTACGTTATTATTAATCTTTATATCTCTTGATTATTATTGTGTTGCTTGATTACTTGATTGATTGTTAACCAACTAGATAAAACTGGGATAACAATTGGTATCAGAGCCTAAAGAATCAATTTTTTTTGTGATAATACTGTTCATCGAGTTACTATTCATGCGAATTACTGTTCATCGAAAAATACTGTTCATCGAATTACTATTCATGCGAAGTACTGTTCATCCTATTTCATGAATCTGTTATTGCATCCGGTCGATTAGTATTTGTGTTTGTGTTTCTTTCGATCGAAGAATTGCTTATTTGTTGGTTTAATTGTGTATCGGTCGAATTAATTTTCTGGGTTTGGTTTCGGTCGAACCCCAGATATTCTTCGTGTTCTTCGGCCATTCATCGTGTTCATCGATATTATTGTTTGACCGATACCTATTCGACCTGAGCCTTCGACCGGATAGTTGTATCTCCGGTCATTCCCTTCGACCGAATAGTTGTGACCTCCGGTCTTTCCTTCGACCGGACCTTAGTATTCTCCGGTCTTCCCTTCGACCGGATACCTGTTATTTCGGTCTTGGCATTCGACCGATACTAGCCGACCCCGGTCTTACCATTCGACCGGATACCCGTTACTCCGGTCTTGCCATTCGACCGGATACTCGTATTCCCGGTCTTGCCATTCGACCGGATACTTGTTACTCCGGTCTTACCATTCGACCGGGTACTTGCATACTCCGGTCTTTCCTTCGACCGGTACAGTTCATTCTTCGAAGCACATTTTCCAGTCCTAGACAAATTTTTGCAAGCTGCAACAGGGCCTCTAAAAGCCTAATTTTTTGTGCTTGATCAAAATCTTCTTAATTTTTCAGTATTTTTTTCATAGATATTAGTGCTTTATACTGTGTGCGAGGACTGCATTTGATTATTTTTGGAAATTTATTTTCTCTGAAAATTTTTGAGTGTAGTCTTTACTTTTGATTCTAACGATCTCATCTAGTTGGTTGTCTTGGTACAGAAAAGTCTATTTACTAACCGTACAGCTAAGATGTCGAATCAGCTTCTCTCGATGGGTTCTCAAATCAAACCTCCTGTCCTCGTGGCAAATGAGTATCGGCAATGGAAGACCAGAATGATTCAGTTCCTGAATCACAAAAACAAAGAATTCATGAAAATAATCATTGAAGGTCCTAAACCTCCAATGATCACAATAAAGGGTCAACCTGCTACAGATTCCTCTCCTGAAATCCCTGACAGAGAGATTCCTAAACCTGTTCAGTTCTTCACTGAAAAGCAGAAAGACCAACTCAAGCTAGAAGAAGAGGCTCTAATCTATCTGACGATGGCAATTCCAAACGACATCTACAATCGTGTCGACAGTCAGAGTACTGCTAAAGGAATCTGGGATGAACTAGCAAGGCAGTTTGAAGGAAGTGAAGCTTCTATTCAAGCTAAGCAGAATCTGTGCATAAATGCTTACGAGGGATTTCATGCCAAAGAAGGAGAGCTGCTTTTAGATACCTATAATAGGTACAATATTATTCTCAATGACTTGCGGAGGAACAAAATCGCCAAATCTGCTTCTGAGATAAACTACAAGTTCATCAAGAATCTGAATCCAGAATGGAAGAACTTTGCTATCAACCTCCAGATGTCGAAGAATATGGCTCGAGAAAATGTCACCGATATCTTCTCTACTCTTGCTCAACATGAGGATGAGGTGAGATCTATGAATAATGAGTCTAATCATCTGAAGGATTCTGTGGCTCTCATAGCCAGCAAAGGTTCTGTATCCTCTGCAAGGTCGAAGAAAAAGGCATCTAAAGCTCTAGTTACCGAAGTTACTGACTCTGACTCTGATTCAAGTGATGAAGAAATGGAAGTTGATTCAGATCCTGATATTCAAAAGTTCTCTGAAGACTTGGCTCTCATTACACGACGATTCAAGAAGAGCTTTGGCAAGAAAAGATTTTACTCAAAGCCAGAGTATGATGGATACAAGAAAGAGAAGTCTGAGATGCGATACAAGCCGAGGCATGGAAAGAGAGAGGAAGGACGAGAAGATCGGAAGGAAGATAGAAGAGAAGGAAAGAGAGAGGAGAAGCGAGAAGAGCGAAAGGATGAACCAGGAAGATGCTACAACTGTGGCAAATTTGGGCACTTCTCAAGGGACTGCAAATTCAAGAAAGTGAAGAACTCAGAGTACTACTCAAGAAAGTCACTAATTGCCAAGAAAGCTGAAGAAGGAAAAGTACTAATGGCTGAAGAAGAGAACTGGTTGTTCCAAAGTTCTGATGACGAGGAGCAAGCACATTTCACCCAAGTTTCTTACATGGCAAAGCTGGAAGGTGACGATGAAGACTCTGAGACACAATCCGAAGAAGCAAACTCTGAGGTAAGTGAAAATTCTGAACTTATTGAATCTTTAATGGCCCAAATACATGGCATGAAAGATGAATTTGCTTTACTGAAAGGCAAACTGAGCTTTGCACATCAATCTGTTTTAAGCTTTCGTGATGAAAATGCTATTTTAAAAGTTGTTGTGGAAGAAAAAGAAAAGGAAAAAGATGATTTAAAAGCTGAAAAAGAGTCTTTAAAAGAAAAAATATCTGGTTTAGAAACAGATCTTGTGAATCTTAATGCTGAAAAGGGTGAGTTTCAAATCAAATTTGAAGTTTGTTATAAAGAAAGAAATGAAGCTTTCACCAAAATAAAGCAACTGGAGGACATTAACATGAAACGAGGTCAGACTGAACAGACATTAAATCTGTTGACCAATAAACTCCAAGACGAAAGGTTTTACAAACTTAAACCAGGTTTGGGTGTGCCAATTAATGAAATTTTGAAAAAGGCACCGGAGCACCTATATAATTTTGATAAATTTGGCTCCGCAATAAAACCCATTCCTGACATTCGCGCTACTTTTGTTGAAGCAAGTTCTCCTAAACCTTCTGAAGAGACCAAAGGTCAAGAAGAAATGAGAAAGAACAAGTCTGGTGACACTGATTCTCAAAATCTTTTTAAATCTGTTGGTTTTACATATGGTGATTTGAACGAAAGCTATGCAACTCGAAAGATCGAATTTACTGAGTTTGAATCACTATTTACCACACCTTCTAAAGAATCAGTGAGCACCAACACAGTTCTACCTGAGACTGCATGCAAAATTGATGAGTATGAATCGGATGTTGATCCATCTACTATACCATCAGTCTCAACTCCCATTGCTTCTAAACCTTTACTTCCTGAAGAGATTGAAGAAGTTACTGCTACCGCGGATGAATCTTGTGTTCAAAATGATAAAACGGAGTTTATTGAGTCCATGACTGAAGAGATATTCTCTGATATGATGAATGCATCAGACTCTGATCCTGTTTCTGATTTAAAAGGATCAAATTCTGTGGATGGTAATACATCTGAATTGATGAAGCAAATTGATATGTTGCAACAATCTCTTGATGAGGTTGAAGATGAAAACTTTGATCTCAAACATAAACTTGAAAAGTCTTTAAAAATAAATCAAGAGCTTTGCACTGAGATCAATGATTTGAAAATTACTTTGTTTAAAAATGCTTCAAATGAAAAACAGATGTTAAATGATCCAAGCTGGAAGGTAAGAACCAATCCAGAATTTGATGCTCCTGCAAAACCTACAGTTGCTTACTCTGATTGTCCTGAATATCCTCCAAGTATTTTTGAAAAGGGTGAGACTTCAAAGAGCACTAGAAAAGAACCACCTTCTAAGTTAGAGACTAACAAGGTTCCTGTTTCTGTTTCAGATATAAGAGGAAATGGAGTTGGGAAGAGTAAGAAGAATAAAGATCTTAGTTTGAATAAAAAGAATAGTTTGAATTCTAGTAGTTGTTCTACAGACAGTGTTATTTTGAATAGTACTTCTTTTGATAAACATGAATGGAAGATTTGTTCCGATAAATCTAAGTTTATGAATTTTGCTCGAAAGAATCTTTATTGCAAACACTGTTGGGATAATTCATTCAAATACTACTCCCCTCCTAAGTCCAAAAAGAATAAAAGCAAAGCTAAGCTGAACTCTAAGTCTAATTCTAATTCTGATTCTTCTACACAACCAAAAGTGTATCGTGCTAAGGTTGCCAATCCTACTTCTAAAAAGCACTTTCAGGAATTGAATGTTAAGATGGTTTGGAAATGGGTTCCAAAACCGCGTTATGAATGGAAAGTGAAAGTCAAACCAGATGATATTCCTGAGTTGCTTGATGCTAACCGCGAAGGACCCATCCTGATATGGGTGCCTAAGCAAAACTAATTGTCTCTTTTGCAGGCCTGTCGATTGTGGGTAATAGATTCCGGATGTTCACGCCACATGACAGGATTCAAGCACCTCTTGCATAACTATGTGGAGGAGCCTGCCGGAGCAGTTAGATTTGCCAATTCTGAAGCCGAAGGCCACGTCAGAGGATATGGAATGCTCGATAACGGTGTTGTGAAGATTCAAAAAGTGCTATATGTTGAAGGACTTGATCACAATCTGTTCAGTACCAGTCACTTCTATGACATGCAATATCAAGTCCGCTTCACAACCACTCATTGCTATCTAGAAGATCATGATGGTTACGAAGTCTTCAAAGCTGAGCGCCATGGAAATCTATACTATGTAGATTTCCCTACACTGTCTGCCACACGTCCAGTATGTCTACTAGCCAAAGCTTCTAAAGCACAATCATGGACGTGGCATCGACGCTTGTCTCATCAAAATTTCCGATCTATAGCGAAGCTACAAAGACAAGGTCTGGTCAAAGGTCTACCAGAAATGAGGTTCGAAAAAGACTCACTCTGTTCCGCATGTGAGTTGGGCAAAATGAAGCGTAGCTCCTTCAAGTCCAAAGCTGAATCATCGACCTCATCAGCACTGGAACTTCTTCATATGGACCTTTGTGGCCCAATGCGCACAACATCTATCAACGGAAAGAAGTATGTGTTGGTAATGATAGATGACTACTCAAGGTATACATGGCTCGAGTTTCTTCGCAACAAGTCAGATGCGCCAGAGTTGATTATCGCTTTCATCAAGCGTATTCAAGTACGTCTTCAACTGCCAGTAAGAACCATTCACAGTGATAATGGCACGGAGTTCAAGAATGACACCCTGAAGAGTTATCTTACTTCCGTGGGTATTTCACACAACTTCTCCGCAGCCTACACTCCACAGCAAAACGGCATTGTTGAACGGAAGAATCGCACTCTGGTTGAAGCAACTCGTACTATGCTTGCTTACTCAGATCTACCCATGTACCTTTGGGCCGAGGCAGTCGCTACAGCATGTTTTACACAGAACCGTACCATTGTGGTCAAGCGCTTTAATAAGACAACATATGAGTTAATCAACAATCGTACACCTAACATCAAGTTCCTTCGTGTTTTTGGTTGCAGGTGTTACATTCTAAAAGAGCGTCAAGGATTATCAAAGTTTGATAAGAAAGCAGATGAAGGATATCTCGTTGGATACTCTCTGACATCCAAAGCTTATCGAATTTACATTATTCGAACAAAGACGGTTTTTGAGAGCATGAATGTCTCCTTTGATGAGAATTCAACAAGGACTTCTGGACACAACAGTTCAGAACTCGGTCTTAACGACAAAGCTTCTATTCAAGCAAGAATAGAACCAGCTATAACAGGATCATCTACTTCAAACTCTAACTCTACTTCATCTGAGTTAGATTTATTGTTTATTGATGCCTTTGATGATATATGTGCAGATTTTGAAAAAGGCATATCAACATCAATAACAAGTGGAACAAACTCGGAGGTCCCTACTATATCTGAAGACATGCCTGGACCTTCCGACGAAGTCACTGACACTTCAACTCCATCAGGTACAACTACACCATTAGTTTCTGACTCTACTAATACTAAATCTGTCTCTGGAAACGAAGTCCCGAGCACTTCAACCGCTAGTCCAGAAGCTTCAGTGTCAGAAACACCAGTAAAAGATGTCCCGAGTACATCTGTGGAGCAACCTGCCGTACAAGATGACAACGATGCATCAAATACGCAACAAGCAGTTGATGCACTACCAAGCACACATCGTTGGACTAAGGATCATCCCCTGGAAAACGTGATAGGTGACGTACAATCTGGTGTCACAACAAGATCTGCAACAGCTAACTTCTGCATGTTTTCAAGCTTCCTCAGTTCCTTAGAACCAAAGAAAGCGGCTGAAGCTCTACGTGATCCTTTCTGGATTTCTGCTATGCAAGACGAGCTTCTACAATTCGAAAGGAACAAGGTATGGCGCTTGATCCCACTACCTAAAGGTAAATCCGTTATTGGAACAAAGTGGGTGTTCAGAAATAAGAAAGACGAAGCTGGAGTCGTGAGAAACAAAGCTCGATTGGTCGCCAAAGGGTATTGTCAACAAGAGGGCATTGACTATGATGAAACATTCGCCCCGGTTGCAAGGATCGAAGCCATCAGAATCTTTCTAGCCTATGCAGCGCACAAAAACTTTACAGTCTATCAGATGGATGTAAAGTCGGCTTTCCTGAACGGCGTTCTGCATGAGGAGGTCTATGTGACTCAACCTGAAGTTTTCGTTGATTCTCATCACCCTGATCATGTCTATGTTTTAGACAAAGCGCTTTATGGTCTTAAACAAGCACCGCGAGCCTGGTATGAAACTCTCACTAAATTTCTACTTGCTTCTGGTTTCAAGAAAGGTACAGTAGATACAACCTTATTTCTTAAAAGGCAAGGTGATGACTTGATTCTTATTCAGATTTATGTTGACGACATAATATTTGGGTCGACAAATCCAAAATTTTGTAAGAACTTTTCAAAGATAATGGAAACAAAGTTTGAGATGTCGATGATGGGTGAATTAAATTTCTTTCTTGGTCTATAAGTAAAGCAATTACCCGAAGGCATATTTATTAATCAAGCTAAATATATAAAAGATATTTTGAAAAAGTTCAATATGTCAGATGGTTCAGTCATGAAAACACCAATGGCTACTGGTACACTCTTAGACGCGGATCCCTCCGGGAAGCCTGTTGATCAAAAGGTGTATCGTAGCATGATTGGATCTTTACTTTATCTGACTACCAGTCGCCCGGATATAATGTTTGCCACATGTTTTTGTGCGAGATATCAGTCTAATCCTAAAGAGTCGCACTTAACTGCTGTTAAGCGAATCCTTAGATATCTCAAAGGTTCTCCTAATCTAGGCCTTTGGTATCCAAAGGATTCTCGTTTTGAACTAACTGCCTTTACAGATGCTGATCATGCAGGTTGTAAGCTAGACCGGAAAAGCACCTCTGGATCATGTCAATTCATAGGTGACAAACTTGTGAGCTGGACTTCAAAGAAACAAAACTGTGTTTCAACATCCACTGCCGAGGCTGAGTATGTAGCTGCTGCTAGCTGCTGTTCTCAAGTCCTCTGGATGACGACACAGTTAAGGGACTTTGGATACAACTACAAGCGCGTTCCGATTTATTGTGATTCCAAGAGTGCAATATCTATAACTGCTAATCCGGTACAGCACTCGAAGACCAAACATATAGATGTACGCTATCATTTCATCAAGGATCATGTAGAAAAAGGTAATATTGAAATGCACTTTGTTCAAACTGACTTCCAGTTAGCTGATCTTTTCACCAAGCCATTGGATGAAAAGCGATTTCAATTTCTAATCAGCAAACTTGGTATGTTGAACATGTCTTAAACCTTACTCATGATTCAAGGGGGAGTATTCCAAATCTTGATAGTGTGTTATTTTCCAACTGTTGTTAACAAGAAAGGAATCATTTTCATAAATGATTACCATTGTTTCTTTCACTTATGCAGGTTGGTTCAAGTGACTATGGCTTCTAATCACATCGGATTAGAACCCGCACTTCATGGCTCTATCTATTTTTTTTATATGCTTTATTTCCTTATTAATTTATAAAAAAAAAAAAAAAAAAAAAAAAAAAAAAAAAAAAAACCCTATAGTGATTTAAGGGGGAGAATATCTGTGATATTAACAGATTTTTGGATACTTAAATGCTTATCTGACCGTGTGTTCTTAAAGATAAATACTTGTGTTTTATCTTGTCAATATACTTTGTCAAGTATTCATACACATAACGGTTCAGCACATTCTATTTGACTTTGTTATTACCATGTATCAAAAGTTAAATCTTTCTATGGTAATACTCACGTTAGTTGTATTCACTGTTGATTGAATCAAACGTCATTTCATGTGCTTTCATTGAACATATGTTTATATATTGTTCATATAAACAACATTCGTTTTTGATTCTCCAACATATTGTTCTTCATGACAAAACTCCTATGAGCTTAATTGTCAAACTCTTTTAGTTTGAGGGGGAGAATTGCATCATCATACATAACTGTTTTGACATCTCTGAAAGTCTTATTTCTCATGTAACAAGTGGTATTTGTGCTTACATGTACAATAGCCTGTTGAACAACATGTTTCTTTTAGGAAAATACATGGGATTCAGTGTGTGAGCTTAACAGAACTTCTATGGATTCACAATAACCAGTGTTTCCTACCCAGGAAGTATTCCCTGAGTGATTGAGGGGAGAAGGGTCAAAAGATTTAAGTGTTGGTGTGTGAAAAGAGGTAAAATGAAAAAGAGAGATTGGTTAGACGTGAGCATTAAAAGAAAGAGGGTGAGAGAACAGAGTAAAAGAATATTAAACTCTGCACCAAACTTCTTTCTGAGCCGGGCAGCCACATAATCTGATTGGTTCACATTCTTTGGTGACCATCATTGAAATAGGCACCTAGCCCATGCCATCTCTTGCATACAACCTCACCAGCTACTCATTCTTTTCTCAAAAAGAGAATGTTTCACATTTTCTGGGGACGCATCACATACGCTATTGGTTCTTCATTTGGAAGATACTAATATTGAAAAAGAAGGAAAGTTGCCCCACCTTCGAACCTTTCTCATGCACATTGAGTCTTTGTATAATTTGTTGTTGTCTCAACAAGTTTACATACTTTAAGCCTATATTGAAAAGCAATCATCTATGCTTAATTCTTTCATACACATGCACGAGCACACAGAAATTTGTTTTCTGTCAGAACGTTCATAGATAACCATGTGTTATTCGATGATTGAATGGAAGACCTGGGGAGTCTACATCAAACCAGCTCCTTATATAGTAACTTTGTGTTACTCAGTGACTTTGTGTCATTGACAGACATTCTAACTGAGTCATTTGTTGATTCAGGGTTACACTTATTAACTGTTTGAATTTGAAAAGATTCGAATGGTTACTACTTTTTATTTGAATCTGAAAAGATTGAGATAATCACTCTTTCCATTTGGAGAGACTGCTCTTATTTCATACAGGGCTCGTTACATGATGAAGACTGTGCTTACGTGATCATACACAATGGGGGAGATTGTCTTGATAAGGGGGAGATTGTTTTGCCAAGTTTTGATGATGTTGATTCTCACCACTCATCAAAAAGGGGGAGAAGATATAAAAAGGGGGAGAAGATACAAAAAGGGAGAATACAATCTGAAGATCTGAAGATTTCAAAGATTTTAAAGATTTTAAAATTATCAAGTTTTGAAGCGATCAACGACATATCTGAAGATAAGTGAAGACAAGAGAAGACCCGAAGACAATTGCAAAATTTTTTTTAATCTTGAATCCAAAGGGGGAGATTGTTGGATCATAATTGTATTCAAGATTAAAGTTAAAGTTAAGGGTTTAAACTGTAATTGTTTGATAGTTATAGTTAAAGGGTTTAAAGTGTAATAAGTCAATAGTTTATTAGCTATTGGGTCCAAGCCTATTAGAAAGCCCATTAAGGTTAAAGCCCATATGGCCTGGGTATTTAAAGTTTTGATTAGTTTAGTTTTAGGTGAACCTAGTAAGAACTCTGATAATTTTCTAAATAGTCGCTGTAAGTTTTCTCTGTATTCAAAGGGTATCAAGAACACTCAAGGGTTTCATTGTTTATTCAAGGGATTGGTACGTTATTATTAATCTTTATATCTCTTGATTATTATTGTGTTGCTTGATTACTTGATTGATTGTTAACCAACTAGATAAAACTGGGATAACACAAACGACGGAGTACAAAATCAGTTTATGCCATTCGAATCGATGGAGCAAGTGAACTTTCTTCAAGAAAATAATCGTCAACGAAAAGAGTCCTTTTTGAATATATACAATGAGGATTGGAGGAAGTACCCACACTCCTCAATGGGAATTCATCAAGACTTCAGTAATGAATCTAATTTGAAGTCATCATTTAATTCTAATAACTTTTATCATGTTTCAAGTAACTGTTGGTCCCGAAGGTGCTTAACAAGTTTGTAGAAGGGGGGGGGGGTGAATACAAACACAAGTTTATAAAGTTTAATAAATTGTTTATTGATAAATCAAACACAATTTACAAGTCTGATACGGAAAAATATTAAGTAGAACCTAATCTAAACAAACTTAAGAAACACTAAGATGGTTGCACAAGAAAATAGAGAATGGGAGATTGGAGAGTATAGAAAACAAGGGTTTCTATATTTTTAGAAATATGAAGACCTCGGGGTTCTTCAAAAGGAGAGTTGATCTTTCTATTTATACCCTATGCATTAAATGCATGGCAGAGCACTTTACACGTGTCCTTCATTGATTGGCTGAGAGGGTTTGACTTTGGGAGACATGTTTTCGGCCGTATTATGAACAGTGTAGTGGACAGAGTTGTTGTACGAATTGTGGCAGAGGTATGTCCGTTCTGACATATCGTACGGTTGTGCAAGGGAAAGACAAAAGAGACTTGAGGCATAAGTTAAGTGATCATCGATCGCTGAATATCTCTTCCTTCAGATATACAAAGAAGTTCAGCTATCGCTGAAGCTTGTCCTCAAGTTTCTTCGCGTGTGTAGATTTGTCTTTGCTTCACTGATATCCGCATCAGGTCACTAGTAGACTTATCTTTGTTCAGCAGCTTCGTCTTCGATTCAGGTTTGAACATCTGTTGACGCGAAACTTGTCTTCAGGGATTACGTTTGGCTGTTTACATCAGAAACTATTAGCGATACTGAACATACTCAGTATTTAACAGATGATAGTGAAACACATACATATGAATGTTTACAAGAAAGATCATCAGTGATAACTGAACAGACTCAGTCTGATCACTGATGATGAAACACTAATACATATTTATTTAACGTAATTTTCACTAAGTGTAGAAAAGGGTCTTTATCAAATCACTGAGAGAGCATGGATCAACAATCTCCCCCTATTTGATAATGACAAAGTAACTGAATAAAATTACTTTTAATTCAAAATAAGGAATAATTAGTACTCATAACATACATGTCCCAATTACTATTTTGAGGGATCTTTTACAGTACTGATAGGGTTAAGTACTTCTGATTGTCCCTGTAATTTCAGTTTTTTATCACATAAAACATATATAATCACAACAAGAGATTAACAAACCTGTTTTGAGTCAACAATACCAAACGATTTACAAGGTTTTTCTCTTGAAGGATGTTTTCTCTCTCTAATATCTCTCTCTCTAAAATAAAAGTGGCGGCTGATATATTCTAAATTTGCACACCTTGACATCACCAACAACCCTAGCACCTAAATGCCTTATACCTATTTAGGGAAAATACAAGAAAATAACTTTTAACTATTTATTACAAAGGACCTAGACTATTTGTTGAGATTGACTTTTCAGCTTAGACTTCCTGAATCTTTCATCATCAATCTTGATGATCTTGAATCCAATGTCTCTTGAAACACACTTGTAATGGACATTTCTTCAAACATTATGTTCTCCCCTTTTTTGATGAATAGAGCATCGACATCATCAAAACTTCTTCCAATAAATGTCTTTGACCATGTTGATCTTTTGAACTGAGCCTCTGATTCACCGTCAATCTGCCAAGATATTCATCTAGATCTTTTCAAATCCAGACAAATTAGGAATATAACTCCTGAATCAACAAATGAATCAGTTAATATGCCTGTCAGTAACACTAAGTCACTGTGTGTAACAAATACACATTAGAAATGAGCTTTTTGATGTTCACTCCCCCAGGGCTTCCATTCAATCATCGAAACACCACAAAGGCAATTTCTATGAACGTTATGACAAGAAAACAAATTCCTTGTGTGTTCGTGCAAGTGATAGAAAGAATTAAGCACGTATGATTGCTTATAAAGGCTCAACATTGTGTAAACCACTAAGACAACAGTAGATAAACACAGACTCAATGTGCATGATTGAAGTGCGAAGGTGGGGCAAACTTCCTTCTTTTCAATATCCAGATTTTCCAAATGAAAATCAGATAGTAAATGTGCTACTTCCCCTTTGAAAAATGAAACATTTTCTTGTTAAGAAGAAAATGAGTAGCTTGTGGGGTTATAATCAAGAGTTGGCATGGGCTAGTTGCCTGTTTCAATAATGCTCACGAAAAATTGTGAAGCATTAGTAATGTGGTTGCCCGGCTCAGAAAGTAGTTGGTGCAGAGTTTGATATTCTTTTACTCTGATCTCACACCCACTTTCTTTTAATCATTAAGCTCACATCTAACCAAACTCTCTTTTCCATTTTACCTCATCACACAACCCACACTCATTTCTTTTCGGTTTCTCACACTCAATCACTATGGATTAACTTATTTGGTAGGAAACACTGGTTAACATGAATCCATAGAAGTTTCAATTAAGTCCTAGCACAAAGATCCCATGTTTTCCTAGAAAGCATGCGTTGCTCAGATGATTTAACTTTATCAGTTAAAGCGCAAATACAAGTCAGATGTATGTATGCTCAGAATATAATCATGCAGAGTTGAGCATTTGAAACATTGAAAATCTGACATTGTATGAAGAATGATCAGAATTAAAATGATATAACATTCAAGGCTTATGGTCAAAAATAATGGATATGGTCTATACGAAACAAAAATATAGACATTTTTTAGAGGAATGTTTCGAAATGAAATGACGCTGAAAATTCATTGAAGTACAAGCGGGGTGTATCACCATCGAAAACTTGGTCAATATGAGACATGGTGATAACTTTTTCAACAAAAGAATTAAACCGGTGTGTGTGAATACTTGAAAGTATATAGACAAGATAATACGCAAATATTTATCTTTAGAAACATACGGTTTATAAGAATTTAAGCACATGAAAATCTTGAAAACATTGAAAAATCACACTTCCAATTCATGAAATCTGTTTAAGAATCGGGAAGTGGTTTGAACATTTAAGAACATTTTTTCTTATCATTGAAAGTTGTCCTTCTTTCAACCATATATGAGATGAAGATAAAGAATTATACCTTTTGCGTGCAGTCTTACATTTCATGAAGTCAAGCTTAAAGTCATAAAGATATGATCTTGTAAGCATCTCTGAAACTGCAAAAGTCTTAAGGTCATAGTCAAAGCAACTTTATTCACAGAAATTAAAAATGACATAAAGCAGTAAAACAATTAAAGTACGAGTTCTGATCTGAAGTAATCAGAAATCATCACCTTTACTCCCCCTGAAATTATACATCAGAAAAATTATCAGTGTAAGAAATAAGCATTAACTCCCCCTCAAACGTTGATCATCATATCTGTCGGATGTATAAAATTTCAGACAAATATGTACTCCCCCTTGAAAGTTGATCTTCTCAGATATGTATCTAGGAGTACAATATCATTCAGCTCAGGAGTAAAGTCTTTTGATCATTGAAGTGCGAGTCCTAAACTGTTGTGTTTAGAAGTCATAACTTCGTTGAAGTACGGATCCTAAGCTGATTTACTTAGAAACCTTGGTTCAATTACTCCCCCTTGATAGTAGGTGCCTGCAACACAGATTCATCTATTTTCTTTGGTACCCATTGGTATTTGGGTCCAACTGTGTTAGCACATGATTTTGGCACCCAATGAAATTTGGGTCCGCTTTTCTTTTGAAACCTATTTGAAAAATTAGAATGATAAGAGTAAACATGATATGTGCCGAACCAAACATCAGAATATTTTCGAGAAGCATAATCATATCTATCATAATTTGAAAACTTTCTAGCAAACGGAGATAACTGGAATAAATGTTGTATGGAATATTTCTTGTGGGAATCAACAAGTTTTGGTGTAGAAATAGCAACATTCGTAATCAAATCATCTTTACGAGTAGTCTTCTTATTACAATCAGAACTAGAAAATGATTTAGCATTCTCGTCTATCTTCTGTTTCGGTACCCATTCCGACTTAACTCCAAGCTTTTTCTTTATCAAATCTGAAACATTTGAAACTTTCGAGTTAGAACTGTGAGAATCAAACAAATGCTTCTTCATTGTCTTACTAGTGTTGATCTGTTTCTGTGAATGCCTAGATTTCTTCTTTTTACCTTTGGCAACTTTGGCTTTCACAGGAACTGATTTATCAACTTTCGTTGATGTTTGACCTTTTTCAATCACACATGGTAATCCAAAAGAATTAACAACAAAAGAAGAATGATCAGGAAGTTTAGCATTAAAGTCAAAATCACCAACACAGTCATCTAAACAACCATCAGAGTTTAGAAAATCAAACCCTTTATCAAGTAAACCAGACATATCAGCAAAGTGTGAAGCCTTGAATGATTTAGAAAAATCAGAACATTTAAACACAGTAGAAAAAATAGTTTGTTCTAAGTCCATCAAGATCCTTTCTTCTTTGAGAGCATTCTCGAGTTCAAAATTTTTTCTTTCCAAAACGAGAGGAGGAACGTAAAGTTTACCTTCAATGGGCTTAGCCTCCATTTCTTTTACAGAATAACTATCATAATAGTCATTTGAAAGAGATTTTGATTTATCAGAACTATAACTATTATTTAACCTCTCATAACGAAATGGAAGTTGAACTTTAGTTGTGTTCTTTCTTTTAGCATATTCCTTGGCTTGATTCTCTTCAGACAGTCTAGTCCACCAAACTTTGAGTTCAGGGTATTGAGGTGCCAGTTTTAAAAATACGAAATCCTAAAGAGAAGGCACTTCAGAAATACCCTTTTTGAGGTAGTGTGGGTTCTTGTAACCAAGTCCCCAACACTCAGGATTCTCTTTAGGTTTGTTTAGATGAATGGTTTGTTCAGTTTGACCCAAAGTATATAATTTTCCTTCCAAAACATTCACTTTTTCAATTAAAGATATCTTTTCTTTTGAAAGCGAAGAATACATTTTAGAAAGCTCTTTTGATTCAAACTCACACATTCTATATTTTGAAGCAGTTTCAGACAACTCTTTATGAATTATAGTCTTCTCTTTCGCGCTGGTGTCAATGTTTTTGTGTAATGCTTCAATCAATACATTTTTCTCGGCAATATCATTGCTAAGTTTCTGTATAGATTGATTTTTATCATTAATAACACCTCTTTCACGCTTAAGTTTAGACTATAATTCTTAGAGTTTAGTCATCATAGCATGCATTTGATTCAAAAAATATGATTCAGTCATATCACATACCTCTTTGTTATTCTCTTCATCAGAATCAATTTCGGTTTTTATCTTCATCTGACCCATCAAGCACAAGTGTGCTGTCTCTTTCTTCTCTTCTTTCTCAACAGAAATCTTGTTTCTGGATTTTAGCTTCCAAGGAAGAAATCTTTCCTTTTAGCTCAGAATTCTCAATTTCCAGAAACTTTACTCTTGAAGACACCTTTGGTCCTGTCATCATCTTCTCAGTTTGTTCCCATAACAGCTTTCCTGTAGCCTTTTTCCATTCCAACTTGATAGAAATCTCCTTTGAAATCTCCTCGGAAATTCCTTGCAACATAAAAGATTTGGCTAAACTGTCAACTTGATATCTTTTTCTTTGCTCGTCTGAGTACTCATCAGGTGATAATGGATACTCTCCTTTTACTCTTTCCATTGATCCCTGTTTAAAATAATCATAAATCCTTGTTGGAGTTTTCATGTTTCCTTCTCTAAGAGATATTCTGATATGATCTCCTAATACATGTCTGTCAATGAAATCCAGGAACTGATTTTTCCATTTTTCGTACTCTCCTCTGAAAAGTACTGGTGGATTCTCATCCATACTGATTGAAGGAGCTTCGCAAGAAGTCATTCTGATTTGAAAAAAATATGCAATAAGAAACTTGAAAATGATCGTTAGCCCAAATGAAATCAAACAATACTGAAAATCTTAGAATGAAATTCAGAAATTTTTGATCACGAACAGAACTTTGTCCCCCTCCGCAGACTTAACATGGGGGTATGGGGGCAGCGCCCCTAGAGAATTTTTTTTGATATTTAGAGGCCATATTACAGTTTGCAAAAGTTTGTCTAAGTATAAATTTCGCAAGCTATACAAAATTAGCACAAAATTCGCAAAACCCCGAAATGAGCTAAGGCAGTAGCGCAAAATTGCGCTAAGTGAACCTGGCGCAAAAGAAGATTTGCGCTAAAAGGAGCTGGCACAAAAGTCAACTCGCGCTAAGAGGAGCTGGCGCAAAAGAGACTTGGGCTGTGAAGTAGGCGCGAAATCCAGATATGCGCTAAAGGCAAAGGCGCGAAATATTCTTTGCGCTAATTGAAGATGGCGCAAAATACAACTTTGTGAACCCTGAAAGCGCAAAAATAACTTTGCGCTATGCAGTTGGAAACCCTTGAATCTGGCGCAAAGTGGATGATCTGGCGCAAACTCGAGAAGATACTTCGAAATCGATCTGCACAAAAACCTATCTAGACTTCAATTTGCAATCCCAAACTTTGACAATTCGATTGCCTAATCATTTGGAACAAATTACAACCAAGTAATTTCAAAAACAAACACTTTAAGTGAGATTCGATCAATGAACCAATGCTCTTGAACTCGTGAATAAAAACTTGACAAAAACACAGATTGAAGATCGAATACAGTGCAATACTCAAATAAATCAATACAAACTCAATCTAAAACACTTTTCGAGCATAACCTGATCGATTACAATTCAAAATATGCACTAAAACTCAAAAAATCTATCTGGACCTTGATGAAACAGTGTTCAGCCAAAGTTTCTTTTGATTTCAATCTGGTTAAGCTCTGATACCAATTGATTGTCCCTGTAATTTCAGTTTCTTATCACATAAAACATATATAATCACAACAAGAGATTAACAAACCTGTTTTGATTCAACAATACCAAACGATTTACAAGGTTTTTCTCTTGAAGGATGTTTTCTCTCTCTAAGCTCTCTCTCTCTCTCTCTCTCTCTCTAAAATAAAAGTGGCGGCTGATATATTCTAAATTTGCACACCTTGACATCACCAACAACCCTAGCACCGAAATGCCTTATACCTATTTAGGGAAAAGACAAAAAATAAAAATACAAGAAAATAACTTTTAACTATTTATTACAAAGGACCTAGACTATTTGTTGAGATTGACTTTTCAGCTTAGACTTCTTGAATCTTTCATCTTCAATCTTGATGATCTTGAATCCAATAAATCTGTGATCTAACAACTTCACTGAAATTTTCATTAATTCAAAGAAAGAATTACAAGAGATGAAAATATAAAGTACAAGTGAAGAATTAACTACTGTAAGTCTAACTAATAGATTACAAGAAATAAGAGACTAATCTATCAGCTATCTAGATAAGACTTTGGAATATTGATCATATAGTCAGGTATTTCTTCTCCTCTTTGCCTTCGATCTGATGATTCTTGACGAATGATTGATTTGATCGAATCAGCTGATGGAGAGAAGTCACACCATAGACACAAAATATCTTTGAGATGATTCAGATGACAGATGGGAATCTCGGAGACTCTTTGAAATCTAAGTACCCCTTCATCATCTCTGAAGAAGATTCCATGAGGATTGTTGAGTACTTACCCGGGAATATATGGTCCACCAGGAGACAGGGATAGGTCTAGAACTGAGAGATCAGGAGGAGGTCCGAACAATGCTTCCTTTGAAAATTTGATGGAGATGTCGTTTCTGATAGCAGCGACATTTTCAGAGGAGGAAGAAGCAAGCTTTCTTTTGATTTGCCTTGGCTTAAAAGGAAGAGCAGATGGCACGTTTAAGACTGCAGTGACTCTGCTGATGAGGGTGTCTAGGATGCCTTTGACATGGCCTCTGTAGATTGACTTTGATTTCTTCAGCACATCTTCAAACTCTAGCCATTCCATGTAGCCAAAACTTTCAAGCTTTGAAATGAACATTGCCTTTGAGCTTGCATCCTCTCTGGTTATCTCCATGGTTACAGAAATTCGGTCCTTCTTCTTTCTTCCAGAGATGACAACGGCTGTTATTTTTTGTGGGTCAGAGCGATGGTCGACTTTTTGCTTACACCATTCGACTGAGTTATCGCTGACCTCTTGTTCTCTTGAGCACTCCTCTTCAATTTCTTTTAAAAGTGCAGCTTGAACTTCCACTGGATTCTTCTTTAATCTTTTGTCTTTGACCTGAGAAGATTGAACCTTAAGAGCAAGAGTTGCGTCTTGTTGGCATTCAGCAATCAGCTTCTCAGCTCTGATGGATTCTTCTATCTCAGCTTCAGTAAGGAAGTCATTCTCACTTGATGATTGTTGAAGAGGGATTTTCAGTCGTTGACTCTCTAGATGAGAGATCATCTCTGTTCTTTTGTTCAGTTCTTCCTCTGACTAATGAGCTGGTCTAGAGGGCCTTCCTGGGTGGATCAGGGCTTCTTCTTCTTCTTGTTATTGTTCGTCAATCTCACTGAATGAGATTGGGATTATTTGTTCTTCAGTTGTAGGAGCTGGGATTATTTGTAGTTCGGATCCCTTAAGCAGGGGAGAGAACTGTCTGGATAAGAAGTGAAAAGGAGTTAGTGTATATTTTTAGGAAAGAGAAAGAGAAAGGCTTAGAAAGAGACAGGGTGTGGTAGGTATAGAAAGAGATGGGTACGATGGAAAGACATACCTGAGAAGGATTCTCCCCCTCATATTGTGAGACAATATTCAGATTTCCCTCGACAACTATACCTTTCTGCTTGCCTTGGGAAGGAGTACCTGAAGATGTTTCACCTCTCCCCCCTGCTTCTTTTGTGACAACTTCTTTCGAAGCTGTCGCTGAAGTGACATTAGTTGTTGAGAACCAAAGAGATGGGTCCTCCTCATCATCGTCATCATCATCATCAGCTTGTTGCTCCTTCTCTTGATCATGAAGATCAAGATCTTCAACATCTTCTTCGTCCTCCTCCTCTTCTTCTTCATTTAGAATTTGAGCGAGTGTAGAAGAGGGAGGAGCTTGGTCAGCAACCTTATCCCCCTTAACATGAGAGGGAGGTTCTTCCGCCTGGACTTCAGCAGCAGCTTCCTCAATATTTTCTTCATTAAGTTCTTTCTCCCCCTCTTTGTCATTATCAGCGAGGGAGAGTTCAACGGTTTGAGGGGCAGCTTTTGCAGTAGCTAGAGACTGGACTTCAGCCTCCAAATACTCAAGACGACCTTCAATGACAAGAATGTCTGAAGTAGCTTGAATGAATTCAACCGCTATGTTCAGTGAGGTGCAGTCATTCTCTGTGAAAGATGGTGTGGGCGCTGGAGCTGGTTCATTCAGCTTGGCGAGAACTTGCTGAAGTACCGTGGTGCAGGAGTCAACCTTACAGGAAAGGTCCCGAACATCATTGCTGAGGGTGTTGTAACGTCCCTGAAGGAGTTGAACCTGTTGATGAGTTCCAACAAGGTCTTCCTTAATCTTGACAATGTCTTCCTGAATGACTGTGATTTGAGAAGAATCAGCCTTTGAGGAAGAGGCAACGGTCAACCTTTTCATCTCTTCACCAGTGAGATTCACAGCACCAGTGGATTCGTTGACGGAGGTGGTGAGAGATTCCACCTTTTCAGCAAGGTTGTTGACATGAGTGTCAATAGTTGCCAGATTAGGACCTGCAAGTAAAGTTAGAGGATGAGCACAACGTTACTCAGGCTTATATGGAGAGATGGGAGGTGTGTATAGGTTTTTAAGAGTACCTGAATTATCAAACATGTTGAAGAAGTGCAAATATCCTTCAAAATTTTGATTATTAGGTCCTATGGGTGCAACTTGAGGTTGTTGTGAAAGAGATGAAGGGTTAGAGACCAAAGAAATAGTAGGAGGAGTAATGCGGATAGAAGAAATAATTACCTCAGGTGGTTGTTAAAGAACTGAGGAGATTGGGGTTGTCACAGGGACAGTGTCAGTGATTGTCATCACTGGCACGGTTGTTGAAGTAACTGCAGATGATGTGGAGGAGAGACCCACAAAAGCGACTAAGGTAGTTTGTTGAGAAACTACCTCAGGAATAGAACCAGAAGGGGCGATCTCCTTGGTCTTTCTGGCCTTCTTAGAGGGACCAGGAAGAGCAGTTGATGGTCGTTTGAGAGCGGTGGTAGCGGCAGGGATAGCAGGAGAAGGAACCCCCTGCATGGCCGCTGAAGATGAAAAATGTAGAGAGAGACGGGTGTGTAGAGTTGAAAGGCTTACCTCGTTTGCAACCAGCTTGATATCTAGTGTTCGCTGACCCACTTTTGAAAAAGTATCATCAGGAGAAGTTGGGTACTTGTCAGCGTAGAGAAAGTGTAGGTACGCGCAGATAAAGCGTAGGTATGGGATCTTGGGATCCCTCTCCGTCTTCTCTATATTTGACTTAAGACCGTCAAAGATGGCGCCAACGTAGTCGAAGTGTTTACCAACGATGACCGAGTAGCCCATCTGGAGCTGAAATTTGTTCGCCTGATCCAGGGAGCCAATCTTCCCACTCATATTCTGAATTATGTGGGAGAAGATGTAGTTGAGTTAGGAAGGCATTTTTGCCTTTTGGATCTTGGTCAGGCGTTTGTTGGGAATGGTGGAGCGAGGCTTGTTATCCCAACAGTATTCCATATCATCCAAGAATTGGATGAGCTCAGCGTCAGTGGGGAGTGCATCGAATACATATTTGGTCTTTTCAGGGAATCGAAGTGCCTTCCTGAGACCATAGGCAGTGAGTAGGACTGAACTCAGTTCAGTAGTGAAGGAAATAGCATGGACCACTTCACCCTATTTGTTGGTGATGGTGGTTTCATCAGCAGTGAACCAAAACTGTTGCAGAAGTGTTTTGGAAGGTCTTGGGTCTACAGTGAGAGCGTAAGCAAGGCAAGACTGCTTCAGAAAGGCAGCTGCATCCACCAAGTGTGGGTATTTCACAGTATCGAAGTCCAACCTGGCGAGATGGTTGTTCTTTGGTACCTCGGATTCAGAGATGTTGAACTTGACGTTCTTGGAAGCAATGAACGATACTTGGGCCATTTCTGAATATAGAAAGAAATAGATTTGAAAGAAAGGTTTAGAGTCCAAAAATAATTAAATTTTTTACCAATTTCTGTATTTAGAAAGAAACATAGAAAAAATAAAGTTATTTTTAGAGTAAAACAGTGTTCCTTGGGAAGATGAAGGAACATGTAGAAAGCCAAAAGTTTTAGAGAAAATAAAATCAAAAGAAATGATTTTACAGTTAAGAAAAATATTTTAAAATCCATGATAAAAGAATATTAAGGATTAAAAATATGATGAAAATGGGAAGAACAAGAACCTGTTAATCTTTGAAGATATGCAAATTTGAAGATTTGACTGGTTTTTGTTTGCTTGAATGCCTTGAGAGTGTTTTTCTTGCTTGAGAAGTTTTTCAGAAAGTGTAAAAAGATAAGAATGAAAAAGGCATTCTTTTTATATGAGGAAAGAAAGAGAGAATGTGTGAGGCGGGAAAACGAATGCTCATCATGACATGGACATGTCCTACGAAGTTGATTGGATAGAAGGGCAACAGACGAACGTGTCAGAGAAAAAGGCATGTTGTGGATTGTCGGTTCAAATGATGTCATAGGAAAGAGAAAAAAAACGTTTCATTTGTCCCTTTTTGAAATTATCTCTGAAGAAAAGTCAGAGATAGGTTTTCTTTTTGAAAGAGTCGCTGATAAAAATTCAGAGATCGGTTTTCTTTTTAAAGGATCACTGATGAGAAATATCAGTGATAGATGTTTTTTTATCAAAAAGCTTTTAATCATTTGAAGAAAAATCATTGATTAAAGATTTGATTTTGAAAAACATCTTACTGAATGGGTATTCAGTGATTGAGAGTGAGAGAACATACCTGAGAGTCAGACATATTTGTTTAGAGAGTAAGGATGAAGGGGAACTCAGTATTACTGACATAATGCATGAGAGATGAAGAGTCACTCTTCAAGATTTAGCATTCCAAGCTCACTGATGAGAAAGTTGAATCTTGTCTCATCAATAGGTTTGGTGAATAAATCAGCGAGCTGATAGTCAGTGGGGATAAAGTGGAGTTCAATATCACCATTCATCACATGATCTCTAATAAAATGATATCTGATCTCTATGTGTTTTGTCTTTGAATGTAGGACTGGATTATTTGCTATAGCGATAGCACTAGTGCTGTCGCAATAGATTGGAATTTTTGATAGCTGAAGGTCATAGTCTAATTGTTGATTTCTCATCCATAAGACTTGAGCACAAAAACTTCTAGCGGCTACGTATTCAGCTTCAGCTGTGGAAGTGGACACTAAATTTTACTTTTTACTCGTCCAACTTACCAGCTTTCTTCCCAGAAGTTGACATCCACCAGTGGTGCTCTTTCTATCAAGTTTACAACCTGCAAAATCACTATCCAAATATCCTATTAGATCGAACCCTGAGTCTTTGGGATACCAAAGACCGAGGTTAGGAGTTCCTTTCAAATATCTGAAGATTCGCTTGACAACGATCAGATGGGATTCCTTGGGTTCAAACTGATAGCGTGCACACAGACATGTAGAGTACATGATGTCAGGTCAGCTTGCTGTAAGATACATCAGGGAGCCTATTATTCCTCTATAGGCAGTGATATTAACAGGTTTTCCAGCTGGATCCTTGTTTAATGTCAGAGAAGGTTCCATAGGAGTTTTCATCACTGAAGTTTGAGTTGGATCAAACTTTTTCAGCATATCTTTAACATACTTACCTTGGTTGATAAACGTACCTTTTTCAGTTTGTTTAATCTGAAGACCAAGAAAGTACGTTAGCTCACCCATCATACTCATTTTGTATTATTTCTTCATTCTTTCAGCGAAACGAGTACACAGTGATGGGTTAGTAGAACCAAATATTATGTCATCGACATATATTTGTACAAGAATAATATGACCTTTTATCTTTCTGAAAAACAAAGTATTATCAATTTTACCACGTTCAAAATTTTCAGAGATAAGAAAGGATGAGAGATTGTCATACCAAGCACGAGGGGATTGTTTTAGACCATATAGAGCCTTATCCAATTTATAAACATAATTTAGATGCTTAGGGTCAGAGAACCCTGGGGGTTTTTCTACATAGACTTCTTCATTCATCTTTCCATTTAGGAACACTGATTTTACATCCATTTGATATACAATGAAGTCTTTGTAAACAACATAAGCTAAGAAGAGTCAAATTTCTTCGAGCCTAGCCACAGGGGCAAAGGTTTCATCATAGTATATGCCTTCCTCTTGTCTGTATCCCTGAGCAACAAGTCTGGCCTTGTTGTGGGTTACAGTTCCATGTTTATCTAACTTATTTCTAAACACCCATTTGGTGCCTATAAAAGTTTTATCAGATGGTCTAGGAACGAGATTCCAAACTTTGTTACGAGTAAACTCAGTCAGCTCTTCTTGCATAGCGCTGGCCCAATTTGGATCTCTAAGGGAATCATCAGTCTTCTTTGGCTCTATTAAGGAAATTAAGTTGACAAAGAGACAGATATTACCTGAACTTCGTCGAGTCTGAATACCAGCGTAGGGATCACCGGGAATTTGATCTATGGGGTGTTATTTTGTCCATCGCTGAGCATGAGCATGATCGCTCACTTCAGGAGTTGGATCAACAATAGGAATGTTCACTGATGAAGAAGCTTGAGGTTCATCAGCAATTAACTGTTGAGAGTCAGAAAGTCCATTTTTTCTGAGAGGTTTCCAGATGAAGGAAGATCTGATGGAGGGAGTGTGTTTAGAGGCTCGGCTTAAACCAGTGAGGTTGATTCAACGTTAGGAGGTATGATGTTTGGATCTTCATCAGCAGCTGGAGAATCAGTGTGCTGATGGTTTGAGAAGAAAGGTTTCGTTTCTCTGTAATGAGAAAACATCTAAGCATTTAGCTCTTCATTGTCAGCGATTGGTTTAGAGTTCGTTGAGCGAGTTTCATCAAAGGTGACATGAATCGTTTCTTCTACATTTTGTCTTCTCTTGTTGAAAACTTTGTAGGCTTTGGAGATAGAGGAATATCCAAGAAATATTCCGTCATCAGCTTTTGGATCGAACTTTCCAAGTAGATCTTTGTTGTTTAGAATGAAGCACTGACAACCAAAGATATGAAGAAAACTGATAGAGGGTTTTCTTCCATGAAATAGTTCATAAGTTGTCTTTCTAAATCGCTTTACTATCAACGATCTGTTTTGAGTAAAGCATGCAGTGTTCACAGCTTCAGCCCAAAATTGAGTAGGGAGGTGAGAATCGCTGAGCATTGATCTAGCAGCTTCAATGATCGTTCTGTTTCTTCTTTCAGCGACTCGCCGACTCCGTTCTGCTGAGGCGTTCTTACTGAGGAGAAGTTGTGAGAAATTCCCTTGTTCTCAAAGAAATTGTTCAGAGAACTGTTTTTGAATTCAGTTCCATGATCACTTCTTATTGAACGAACAGTAAGATTATTCAGCACTTCCATCTTTTTAACAAAAGATATTAGTTCTTCTGGAGTATCACTCTTGCAGCGAAGAAAGATAACCCAGTTGTAGCGAGAGTATTCATCTACAATGACAAGTGTATATTTCTTTCCAGCTATGGATTGGATATTGACAGGGCGAAACAGATCCATATGCAAGAGTTGAAGAGGACTTGTTACTGAGGAAACTTGTTTATATTTAAAACTAGCTTTTGTCTGTTTTCCTTTTTCACATGTTGAACATAGAGATTCCTTAGCATATGAGTGTTGAGGAAGACCAGAAAATAGTTCCTTAGATGAGAGAGAATTCAGGGTTTTGAAGTTTAGATGAGAAAGCCTTTTATGCCATAGCCAGTTGACATCAGAAGAGGCTTTAGAAAGAAAACATACGTTTTCAGTGGTAGTAGAGTCCATATCTATTACATAGACATTTTCCTTACGATAACCACTGAGGGCAAGTTTTCCATTCTCATTTACCACTGAACATGCTTTCTTGGTAAAGCGTACTTCATACTCTTTGTCACATAGCTGACTGATGCTCAGAAGATTGTGCTTCAGTCCATCTACGTACGCGACTCTTCTGAAGGTAGTTGTCCCATTGCTGAGGACACCAAACCCTCGGGTATATCTGTTTCCATTTCCACCAAAAGTCACTGAGGAACCTTTCTCTTCCTTGTATTCAATGAGCAGGTCTTTTTCTCCTGTCATGTAACGAGAGCATCCACTATCAAGATACTAGATGCCCTTTGATCCCTGCATTCATAAGGAAGATTAAGCTTTGTTTGGTACCCACTTTTCAATGGGTCCTTAAGGGTTAGTGGAGATGGAAGGTTCAACAATCTTCACAGCAGATGAAGATTCAGCTTCAGTGGTAACCTTCACTTTGGTTAATATCTTAACCTTAGTGGTATTCTTCACTTTGGTCGTTTTCTCAACTTTGGTGACCTTCTCAGCCTTGGAGGCATTCATCTTCACTTTAGTTGTTTTATCAGCTTTAGTGGCAGTTGGACATTTACTAGCAATATGGTCAGTAAACCCACAATAATAGCATTTTCTATATTTGAAGGTGGTTTTAGGACCATGAGTAGTAGGATTTGAGAATTTGAAATGAGCAGAGCCAGCTCCAATAATGCCTTTAGTATAAGATCTGGGAGGAACTTTCATTTCTTCAGATCTCTTAGGCTTAAGATCAATCTTCAGTTTTGGAGGACAAATATCAAAGATTTCTGTCACAGAGCTAGAAGTGTCAGGGATAGAAGAGATAAACATTCCAAACTTAAGCATGGAGCTGTTTTCTTTAGGCTCATCCTGTGGTTTCCAAAAACCAAGACCAGTTCTATCACTGGCAGGGATCTGAGCACTTATAATCTCAGTGGTCTTGGTTGAGGATTTGCACCATCCATCAACAGTAGCCTTTTCTTCTTTTAAAGCAGCGATGGCTTGTTCGTGTTCTATGCTGATGATTTCATTAACAATGACTTGATCTTTCAAACTTTACTCTAAAAGAGTCAGTTCTCTGATCATTTCATGAAATTTCTCTAGTTGTTCAGTTAAATCAATGTTTTTGCTCTCAGCTAGAGTTTTGCCGTTTAGAGCATTGTATAGATCAATCGTCAGCACATCAACAACGCGACTTCTCTCTCCTTCAGATAGAGAGGGATTAGTAGAGATAGATACCTGAGATGATATATAGCTCATGGAAGTTTATGGAGATTCTTCCACTTCTTCTTTAATCTCGGCCATAAAACAAAGATTAGCGACTTCTTCTTCATCAGAACTTGATTCTTCTGATTCAGCCCAGTCATGTTCTTCAGTGATGATACCTTTACCTTTTTGCTTAAAGTTTTTCAACTTTTGATATTTTTCTTTCAGTTTAAGGTATTTGTAATCGCCGGATCTTCTGGAGGTAGAAGGTTTGAAGACTTTCTTCGACCTGCACTCACTTGCAAAGTGTCCAATCTTTTCACAGTTAAAGCAAGTAGCAGTACCTTATCAACAGGGGTTGATTTTGGCTTGTCAGTGAGAGAGAGAGAGGCTTATTTCTTCTGAAATTGCTCTTTCTTGCAAATCTCTTAAAAGAGTTTGTCAAGAGTGCTAAGGACTCATCAAACTCTGAAAGATCAGTGTCTGATAGTTCCTCAGATTCAGAATCTAACTCAGTGATAGTGAGAGAAGATCGCTGAGATGGAATTATCTCTGAAGAGATTAAAGCAACAGGAGTGCTTTTGGAGTCTTTAGAATCTTTTACAAGATTCTTCTTCAGGAGATTTGATTGCTCATAGTTGAGCAATATTCCATATAAGGTGCTGAGAGAGAGAGAATTTAAGTCTTTTGTCAGCTTGAGACATATTGAATAACTGTCCCAGCTTTCAGGAAGACATTCTAAGAATTTAGTTAAGACCTCAGAATTAGAATAGGTCATACCCACGGTTCTTAGATCAATGATTAAGCAGTTAAACCTCTGGTGAATGTTAGAGAGAGATTCGTTCTTACCAGCGATAAAACTTTCATACTGTCTTACCAATTTAATCTTTCGAGTTTCTTGGATTTCAGTAGTGCCTTCATATTGAACACAGATTGTTTCCCACATTTCTTTAGACGTTTTAAGATGCATGATGGAATGGAAAGCTTTATCAGGCAGAGCCATAGAGATAATGGTTTTTGCCTTTGCATCTAGTCCGACTTTCTTTTTGTCTTCATCACTCCACTGTCTTATCTCCTTAAGAGCATAGCGCTCAGGGACAGCAGGAGTGGTGGCAGTAGCGGGAACAATGCTTATGATAGAGAAATGTTCATAAGGTCCATGTGCTACGTAATCAGATATAGTAGGGTCTACACCTTCTAGAAATAGCATCATTCGATTCTTCCAGAGAGCAAAGTTATCTCTGGTAAATCGAGGAGGTTTAGAAAGTGAACCATTATCATAGTAGTTTGTATTTGTGTTAAGTTTCATTTAGAATAGCAAGGAAGAAAATAAAGCAAGATCTTGTTTATTAGATTAAACAGTCCGCTCTGATACCACTTGTTGGTCCCGAAGGTACTTAATAAGTTTGTAGAAGGTGGGGGGGGGGGGGTTGAATACAAACAAAAGTTTATAAAGTTTAATAAATTGTTTATTGATAAATCAAACACAATTTACAAGTCTGTTGCGGAAAAAGATTAAGTAGAACCTAATCTAAACAAACTTAAGAAACACAAAGATGGTTGCACAAGAAAATAGGGAATGGGAGATTGGAGAGTATAGAAAACAAGGGTTTCTATATTTTTAGAAAGATGTAGACCTCGGGGTTCTTCAAAAGGAGAGTTGATCTTTCTATTTATACCCTATGCATTAAATGCATGGCAGAGCACTTTACACGTGTCCTTCATTGATTGGCTGAGAGGGTCTGACTTTGGGAGACATGCTTTTGGCCGTATCATGAACATTGTAGTGGACAAAGTTGTTGTACGAATTGTGGCTGAGGTATATCTGTTGTGACATATCGTACTGGTTGTGCAAGGTGTAACACCCAAAATTTTGTGTGGAATATCACTCTCACGTATCGTTATATAAATTAACTTTGGAACATAGTGCATGTGTACGTTATTGAGTTCGGGGCTAGTGGTCAGTTTCGTACATCGTTATCTGATCAGTTTGAAATGGAAAAAGGGATTTTCGAGCAGCTCACACATACCACGCGATTGTGCCCGGCGACTATGACATGTGTCAAGGTCGCAGGGCATAATCGCGGAAAGGAACGGGCTCGCGGTACAGGTTCGGCGATAGTGCCCAGCGACTATGCCTGGGTCACTATCGCTTGGTCATTGTCGCGAGGGGCGTACCGAGAGGGCCCCAACGCGGGCGACATTGCCCCACGACTATGACATTGGCATAATCGCCGTGTCATAGTCGCCGACGGGCTGTTTGAGTATAAAAATCAGATTTCGGGATTTTCAGATTATTTGAGTTTGTGAACTGATTTGGGAACTCTTCTTTAGCGATTTTGGTAAGTTCCAAACCCTAAATTTCATTTCTTCATTTATTGATCTCCAACAACCATTAATGATGAGTAAATGGTTGGTTAGGGTGAACTTTTGGTGAACCTAGCTTGTGTTATCATCTCAAGTTTTCAACTCTCCATCCTCCATTTCTAGGGTTTGATTTCTTGTGAGAAATCAACAAGGTGAGTGCTTTCTTGACTCTTCCATCCACATACATGTCTAATAATGTGCTAGTATTTATGTGCATTTTGGGTTATTTGTTTACTTGTTCATGTGGAGTTAATCTAAAACCTCATTTGTGGGTAAAGTTGCAAATGGAGAGTATTAAACATACTATTTGGTCAAGACATGTAGCAAGAGCCATGTAAGAGTAATAAGTTGTATGTTTGGTCGTATTTGGGATTTGATGTTGATTTTAAGTCTCGACTTGAGTTGCCATTTATGAATAGACTAAAGACCCGGTTTGGGTTGAGGTCATGAATAGACTAAAGACCCGGTTTGGGTTGAGGTCGTAAATAGACTAAAGACTCGGTTTGAGTTGAAGTCATGAATAGACTAAAGACCCGGTTTGGGTTGAGGTCGTGAATAGACTAAAGACCCAGTTTGGGTTGAGGTCGTAAATAGACTAAAGACTCGGTTTGAGTTGAAGTCATGTACGGACTAAAGACCCGGTTTGGGTTGAAGTTATAAATAGACTAAAGACTCGGTTAGAGTTGATGTCGTGTATATGCTAAAGACCCGGTTTGGGTTGAGTGCTCAAATAGCTAAAGATCTCGTTTGGGTTGATGCTAATCAAGTTAAACGACTTGAGAGAAATTATAAACGCATTGACTATATTATATTGTGCTTCCCCTTTTATGACAGGTGAAGCAAATTGATGGACCGTCGTGTAAATACGGTGTTATTGTACTGAGGCTACATTTTATAAATTAAATTGTATTTATGCGTTCTCACTAGGCCTTAGCCTAACACTTTTTTTTGTACGGTAACTTGGGCTAAGTCCACACACACACGCACCCGCGATATCCGGGCATCCAATTGGGCAGCACCGACTAATCCGCGGCGACCCGGCCCAGCCCTAATGGACTAGACCCGCCCAGGTACGACTAAGTCCGGTCAAGACCGAACCCGCATACCCATAGACTGGTATGCCCGTAAACCTGGACCCGAACCGACCCGAAGGCCGACCCAAGGTCTGGGTATCGCCGAAATGCGTCCCCCAGGATTCGAACCCTGGTAGAAAGGCATACCATGCACTTCCCCCCAGGGCCTTACCACTAGGCTAGTAACACTTGCTTCTTTGGTTGTCATGTATGACAGGAAACTCTAGTGGCGGGAATCTACGGGAATGAGTGGTCGATCGTGCGATCGAGAGCGGTCATTTTGGGAGATCTAGAGACCGGTATACTTGATGAATAGTCACCATTTTTAGGAGGATAGCGACACCCGACTGTAATATGATAGAGAAATCTAGATTATTTAGGTTGTCGTAAATTTATTCTTCATTTAATGAGTTTATACACATTATACTATATTCCCTTTTTGGGTTGATACCTTGGGATACCTTGGCGGGTCTTGTACAACAGGTTTCTATCAATTTACAGCCGTCATATTGCCAAAATTTTAAAGTTTTAAATTACCCCAATTTTTTAGGGTGTTACAAGTTGGTATCAAAGCATTAGTTTAAGTGAACTAGGTATAGATGTAAGGTACCTAGACTTAAGCTGTGAAATTAGGCTACGACTGTGTGAGATTGGGTAGAATTCCTAAGATAGAATGATCTTAGAGTCGACGGCGGCTACACGAATTGAAGGTTATAGTGATGGAGATAAAAATTCTTATGTATTGCATGTTCATAATTTCGCCTAGCTAACGTTATTATGAGGATGTTCTACATGATTATGCTTGTTTTCCGTTGTTATGGTGATTAATGAATGTGGTAGTACGTTCCTTTCTTATAGTTGTATAGTCTTATCTTATCTATATTCTCGCGTGTGTGGCAGACTATGGTCAATACGCGTAATCGTCCAGAAGGGCAGGATACGACAGCGTCTACGGCTGACCAACCGAGGGTGACGAATAATGATTTGCCCCCACCTCTGGTAAACGCATTGGGTGGAGGACCGGAGTTCATACCCCGTCGTAACATAGCTGCCACTCATCCGATCATGGAAGAAGTGACACCAGAGACAAGAATGATGGACAGAATGATGCAAGCTATGGCGCAACAACAAGAAATGTTCATGAAGTTACTGGAAGATCGGGACGCCAATAACCGTAGACCTGAAACGGTTGCAGAGAATGTGATTGTGGCGGGATCCGGAGGTTCGGAGCCCGTTGTCCCTTCTAATGAAACTCCTCCTCCCGGTCCACATAAGACTTGTACTTTTAAGACATTTCTTGGATGTCGACCCCCAGAGTTCAAGGGTACCGATGATCCATTAGTGTGTATGAATTGGGTAAGAGAGATGGAGCAGGCCTTCAGATCAAGTGAATGCGGGGAGAGTCAGAAGGCGATATTTGGTTCTCAGATGTTGAGGGGAACGGCCCTGACGTGTTGGAACGTTTACTCCTCGTCAGTAGAGGCCACAGTGTTGGCCAAACTGAGTTGGTCAACCTTCAAGGAGAAACTGATGGAAGAGTTTTGCAACGAGCGGGCCTTGGATCGAATGGAGGAAGAGTTCCGGAATCTGAGGAAAGGGAACCTGTCATTGAGAGAATATAACCGTCAGTTCATGGATAAGCTCGGTTTGGTGGGACATCTGGTCCCGACCGAGAAGGAAAAGATCAAGGCCTACACCAAAGGGTTGCCGAGTGAGATGAAGAATCTTGTTCGAGTGTCTAAAGCCTCTACCCTCCGTGAAGCTATCGAAGAGGCTCAATTAGTGGAAGACTCCTATGGTCCGAGCAAATCAGAGAAGAGTGGATCGGTCGAGAAAAGGAGGTGGGAAGGAAATTCCGCACCTACAAGAAAGACAAGACCTTTCAACAACAGCTACCGTGGGAATGAATCTGGACGCAAAGTTAGGTGGTGATCTAAGTGTAGGAGCAAGCATTTTGGCCCGTGCAACTCGGGCGGATCAAATTGTTTCAAGTGCGGAAAGTCAGGTCATGATCGTCATGATTGCCCGGTCCGAGGGATTACATGCTTTGAGTGCAAGGAACCAGGTCATATTCGGAGTGAGTGTCCGAAGTTGAAGACAGGGGGAAAGTAAATGAAAAAGGCGGATCCTCCGAGAGCAACTGGAAGAGTGTTTCAAATGACAACCGAATAAGCGAAGGCTTCGACTAATGTAGTGTCGGGTATGTTTCTTCTAAACTCCGTACCTACGCGTATATTGTTTGATTCTGGCGCGAGCTTTTCGTTTGTATCAATTTCGTTTTGTCAAAAGTTATATGTGCCCACTAGTAGTTTAGAAAATGCTATAGTGGTAGAATTAGCGGACGGCGATCAAGTAGTGGTTCGGGATGTTCTGAAAGGTTGTAAGTTGGAGATTGAAGGGAAGGAGTTTTCGGTCAATCTAATGCCGATGGTTATCGGGGGATTTGATGTGGTAATTGGGATGGATTGGTTAGCTGATAAACAGGCCGAAATCCTTTGTGCAAAGAAACTGATTTGAATTCCGATCTCGAATGGCGACTCGGTGACTGTGTACGGTGAAAGACGGAAGGGCGAAGTAGCGATCATTAGCATGGTGAAGGCACAGAAGTGCTTGTCGAAAGGATGTCCATCCTTTTTGGCATATGTGATAGATGCCAAACTTGAGAAGAAGAAGCTAGAAGATGTCGAAGTGGTAAGGGAGTTTCTCGACGTATTCCCGGACGACTTGCCTGGTTTACCACCTGACCATCAAGTGGAGTTCAAGATCGATCTAACACCGGGAGCGGCTCCTATAGCCCGAGCTCCATACCGTTTGGCCCCATCAGAGATGAAGGAAATGATGAGCCAATTGCAAGACCTTTTAGAGAAGGGGTTCGTAAGACCGAGTTCCTCGCCTTGGGGAGCACCGGTCTTATTTGTGAAGAAGAAGGACGGTACCATGCGGATGTGCATCGACTATAGGGAGTTGAACAAGGTGACCATGAAGAACAGATACCCACTCCCTAGGATCGATGATCTATTCGACCAACTGCAAGGAGCTGGTTGCTTTTCAAAGATCGATCTCCGTTCGGGTTATCATCAAGTGAAAGTCAAAGAAGAAGACATTCCTAAAACTGCTTTTAGGACGCGTTATGGCCACTACGAGTTTCTAGTGATGCCATTCGGTTTGACGAACGCTCCAGCGGTGTTCATGGATTTGATGAATCGCGTGTGCCGACCGTTTCTTGACAAGTCGTTCATTGTGTTCATCGACGACATTCTTATCTACTCGAAGGATGAGGCCGAGAATGCGCGTCACCTTCGAGATGTTTTGGAAATCTTAAGGAAGGAGAAGCTCTATGCAAAGTTTTCCAAGTGCGAGTTTTGGTTGAAGGAAGTGCAGTTCTTGGGGCACGTAGTTTCGAAAGATGGGGTGAAGGTGGATCTGGCCAAGATTGAAGCTATGACGAATTGGGAACCTCCCAAAAGCCCCTCCGAGATTCGAAGTTTTCTAGGCTTGGCGGGGTATTACCGAAGATTCATACAAGATTTCTCCAAGATTGCTTCTTCGTTGACAATGTTGACCAAGAAGAATGTAAAGTTTGTGTGGACCGAAGATCAAGAGAAAGCATTTCGGACGTTGCAAAGGAAATTATGTGAAGCTCCGATCTTATCCTTGCCGGAAGGATCATAGGATTTTGTGGTCTTTAGCGATGCATCCAAAATGGGGCTTGGATGTGTACTAATGCAAAGAGGGAAGGTGATCGCGTACGCATCTAGGCAATTGAAAGTGCACGAGAAGAACTACCCCACTCATGACTTGGAGTTGGCGGCGGTAGTGTTCGCATTAAAGTTATGGCGACATTCTATATGGTACAAAGTGTACCTTGTACACGGATCACATGAGCTTGAAGTATGTTTTCGATCAGAAAGAACTCAACATGATGCAACGAAGGTGGTTAGAACTACTTAAGGATTACGACTGTGAATTACTCTACCACCCGGGTAAAGCAAACGTGGTGGCCGACGCCTTGAGTCGGAAAGAGTACAGCAGGAAGATTCAATCCAAACTCACCAGGATTGAGTTAGTATCGAGCCTCATGGAGAGGATTAAAGGGGTTCAAGCCGAAGCCTTAAAGGAAGAAAACCTCAAGGAAGAAGTGATGACCAAGCAACGTTTACTATTGACCGAAGATAGTCGAGGGATCAAATGCTTCAATGGGCGAGTTTGGGTACCAAAGTTTGGTGGTTGCCGAGAACTCCTTTTGGAGGACACGCATAAATCCAAGTATTCTATCCACCCGGGAAGCACCAAGATGTATCGGGATTTGAAATTGCATTATTGGTGGCCGATTATGAAATTGGATGTAGCTCATTTCATAGAACGATGTGTAACTTGTTCACAAGTGAAGGCCGAGCATCAACGACCCTATGGAAGCCTTCAATCGCTTGAAATACCTGAGTGGAAATGGGACAAGATTACCATGGACCTCCTGACCAAACTACCGAAGACCTTGAGAGGTAACGACACTATTTGGGTTATTGTTGACCGTTTGACTAAGAGTGCTCACTTTCTAGCGATGCGGGAAACCTTGCCGATGGATAAGTTGGCAAAGCTCTATATAGATGAGGAAGTCTCTAGGAACGATATACCTTTGTCGATAGTTTCCGATCGTGATAGTCGGTTCACGTCGAGATTTTGGGGAGCTTTACACCAAGAGTTGGGCACGCGGGTAAATTTAAGCACGGCTTATCACCCACAAACGGACGGACAAAGTGAAAGGACCATTAAAATGCTTGAAGACATGCTTAGATCATGTGTGATCGATTTTGGCGGTAGTTGGGATACCCATATACCTTTGGTGGAATTTGCGTACAACAACAGTTACCACTCTAGTCTTGGGATGGCACCTTTTGAAGCCTTGTACGGGCGGAAGTGTAGAACCCCCGTATGTTGGTTAGAAGCGGGAGAGAAGCAGTTTGCTGGTCCGGAAATAGTACAAGAGACGGCTGACAAAGTTAAATCAATTCGAGAGCGGTTGAAAGCGGCGCAAGATCGTCAGAAAAGTTATGCCGACAAGAAGAGAAGACCGGTGGAATTCCAAGTGGGAGATCATGTAATGCTGAAAGTATCTCCTTGGAAAGGTTTGATCCATTTTGGGAAGCGTGGGAAACTAAGTCCCCGTTTCCTCGGGTCGTTCACTATTCTGGAGCATATTGGGCTACAAGCTTATAAGCTAGACTTGCCACCCGAGATGGATGGAATCCACCCTACGTTTCATGTGTGTTATTTGAGAAAGTGTTTGGCGGAGGAAGAGAGTGTCATACCGCTATCCGAGATTCGTGTGGAACAACCGTTGCGTTGAGGAACCCGAGGCTATTTTGGAAAGGGAAACTAAGAGACTTCGCCATAAAGAAGTCGTGATGGTCAAAGTACAATGGAGACACAACCGAGGCACGAACGTGACATGGGAGTCGGAAGAGGACATGAAGCGTAGATATCCTCGCATGTTTGTATAGTATAGATTTCGGGGACGAAATCGTTTCCAAGTTGGGGAGGATTGTAACACCCCAAATTTTGTGTGGAATATCACTCTCACGTATCGTTATATAAATTAACTTTGGAACATAGTGCATGTGTACGTTATTGAGTTCGGGGCTAGTGGTCAGTTTCGTACATCGTTATCTGATCAGTTTGAAATGGAAAAAGGGATTTTCGAGCAGCTCACACACACCAGGCGATTGTGCCCGGCGACTATGACATGTGTCAAGGTCGCAGGGCATAATCGTGGAAGGGAACGGGCTCGCGGTACAGGTTCGACGATAGTGCCTGACGACTATG
Source organism: Arctium minus (assembly GCA_954870635.1). Lineage (NCBI taxonomy): Eukaryota > Viridiplantae > Streptophyta > Magnoliopsida > Asterales > Asteraceae > Arctium > Arctium minus. The sequence continues at coordinate 102,508,426 of OX941084.1, read as the reverse complement.
CCTGGGTCACTATCGCTTGGTCATTGTCGCGAGGGGCGTACCGAGAGGGCCCCAATGCGGGCGACATTTCCCCACGACTATGACATTGTCATAGTCGTCGTGTCATAGTCGCCGACGGGCTGTTTGAGTATAAAAATCAGATTTTGGGATTTTCTGATTATTTGAGTTTGTGAACTGATTTGGGAACTCTTCTTCAGCGATTTTGGTAAGTTCCAAACCCTAAATTTCATCTCTTCATTTATTGATCTCCAACAACCATTAATGAGGAGTAAATGCTTGGTTAGGGTGAACTTTTGGTGAACCTAGCTTGTGTTATCATCTCAAGTTTTCAACTCTCCATCCTCCATTTCTAGGGTTTGATTTCTTGTGAGAAATCAACAAGGTGAGTGCTTTCTTGACTCTTCCATCCTCATACATGTCTAATAATGTGCTAGTATTTATGTGCATTTTGGGTTATTTGTTTACTTGTTCATGTGGAGTTAACCTAAAACCCCATTTGTGGGTAAAGTTGCAAATGGAGAGTATTAAACATACTATTTGGTCAAGACATGTAGCAAGAGCCATGTAAGAGTAATAAGTTGTATGTTTAGTCGTATTTGGGATTTGATGTTGATTTTAAGTCTCGACTTGAGTTGCCATTTATGAATAGACTAAAGACCCGGTTTGGGTTGAGGTCATGAATAGACTAAAGACCCGGTTTGGGTTGAGGTCGTAAATAGACTAAAGACTCGGTTTGAGTTGAAGTCATGAATAGACTAAAGACCCGGTTTGGGTTGAGGTCGTGTGTAACACTCTAAAATTCAGAGTAAATTAAAACCTGGAAATATGGCAACAAGACATCCGTATTGATATAAACTTCCCATAAAGGGGATCAGTCCTTAAGACTATACAAAATCTGAACAGATATAGAATTCATCAACAAACTAATCTAAACATATATTATCTAGATTACATAAGTTGTTGATCCATAATCATCCAAAAATGTGGGACTTAACAATGCCCAACAATCCAATACTACACAATCTCAAAAACCCTCGAGATCAATCCCGGTACTCAAGCCCTTAGCAACCCGCCGCTAACGAGAACCTGATATACATATCATTTGAGAAAAAGTGTTAGGCTTATAAAGCCTAGTGAGAACATATAGTTTATACAAAATCAGAGATATAAACATTTGCATCCAAACGGAATTCTTTCAAACAAGCATTTCCAAGTTCACCATTAATAGGAACATAATCCATTAAAATAAGGTCTTAAACCTTCTTTCCAGAACCTCACAATTTAATGCACATGTAGTTCTTCGTTTTGGTAATCATGTAGAACCTCACAATTTAATGCACATGTAGTTCTACTTTTATTTACGGCCAGAGCCTCACAATTTAATGCACATGTAGCTCTATATTTGTTAACAGCCAGAGCCTCACAATTTAATGCACATGTAGCTCTACATTTGTTAACGGCTAGAGCCTCACAATTTAATGCACATGTAGCTCTATATTTGTTAACGGCCAGAACCTCACAATTTAATGCACATGTAGTTCTTATTTGTTAACGGCCAGAACCTCAAAATTTAATGCACATGTAGTTCTTATTTACTTTACTTGGTAACCTCCAAATAATATCAGTCGACTCAAAACCTAGGGATCCACTAGTAATGGTACAGACTCGTCACAACAACATATGTGACCAACCATAGATAAACATATGGTATAAACACATTTTATAAACAAAATGTCATTTCCAGTTCAACTTCTGGTAAGAATGAAAATCATTAAAAATGAGTTCTTAAACATTCTTTTCACATATCCACATAATGTGCAAGTAAAACATCATTTTACTTCAATAAGATAAGATCCATCATTTTAGTAAACACAAATGATCGGGAACCCTAAAATCTCCCAAAACTCAAGTTATATCAAATATTGTAGAAAACTTAGATCTGAAACCATGGAGATATATAGAAGTTCCAAAAGGTATCTTTTGATATGTATATAGTTTAAAATGATAGTAGGAACTCACCAAACAGGTTTATACGAAAACCCGAAAAACCAGATATCGACAACAACGAGGAGATGAAGCCTTCAATACCGAACCCTCGCTAGATACACGAAATACTAGCAACAACGACAACCTCGAGATCCAAAAGAAGAAAGAGAGAGAGAGAGAAACTTGTAAGGAAAGAAAGAAAAGAGAAAAAGAGAAAGATATTTAGGCTGAAAAGGGTATAAGTCGGCCAGGCCATCTCGCGGGTTATGCCGCGACCTCAACCCGCGGCATAACTCGCCCGCTTACACAAAACCAAACCCATCAAGAGGGTTTCGCGGGTTGTGCCGCGACCTCAAGTCGCGGTGCAACTCGCGTAGTTCACTGTGGTTTGTCCAAAACCACCAAAAGCCAAACTCAAACTTGGTACCAAACGCGGTGCTAACGACAAAAGCTTAACACTAGAATACCAAGATTATATAACGAAATTCGGGGTGTTACAATACTCCCAACCTTAGAATGATTTCGTCCTCGAAATCTACTCTTCTCAATAGAACACTGTCCGTAGAGAAGATCGTTCTTAACCCATTGCCAGAATCATTAACGAGATCATAATACCGACATCCACATTATCTACCCTTCTTGGGCACAATTCACTCCTAACCGAGCGAACACTCAACACTTCAAAGTAACCTTTACTCCCAAGGTTACGGTTGCCTCCCAACCTTAGGTGACAATTACTACCTCCAAGAAATTTGCGACCTCAACTTTCCATCTACCAATTTCTTTCAAACTGCACGGTTCCGAACTCAAAGCCAACAGTCGACGCTAATCTTCCCAAAACTCTCAGATTTCACTGATCTATTCCTAATATTGATAAAGATATTCTTACAAGGCGCACTAATGCGTCTTTCCGGCAATCGGTTAACACAGATTCTGTTATCACTCAACTCCGATCCGACTCCAAATCTGGAAATAGCCCTTATTCAAATTTCTTAATACTTCCATAAATACTTCGTCTACAACCATATTATAAAGATTAACCTCTAAACATACCACCAATCTATACATTCGGACTATAAAGGACGGGCGCTAATAAAACCCACAACAGGAATTTGTTGCACATGCTGAAAAATAAAAAGGATTAGGCTTAACGCCTAGAGAGCTCAAGAGTTTTACATAAGTAAAAGCAATTAAATTGATGAACTTCTCTTTAAAACAGAACCTTTCAATTAATGAATTTTAAAACATGGAACAACTCCTTTTCAAAGTTATGCAATTTCAAAGATGGATCCTTCATTTCAACGATGCTTTATAAATTGACACAACTTGTACTAACTAGAAGTATGAAACATTAGTAACACCATCCACATCGTACGTCCGAAAACATGGACACTAGGACCAATACTCACACGACCCAAAAACGAAAGAAAACTAACTACCAACATGCAGGAATAACACATTTCATTCAAACCTTAATATACGTGGGGAGAACCCAATATTAAAGCCATCATTTACCGTCGACTCCACATAACCAAAGTTTGGTAAAAATATGACCTTAGTGTTTAAAATACCCCGGGTCTACGACGGAGAGACCCGTACACAAAGAGAATAGAAGGACACGCAAGTAGGCCGCCCATACAACTTCCTCGCATGACCTCTAAACGTTTCCATCTTGGGTGGCGAGAACAAATGAATGGGGCCACCCGTGATGTTATTGGATTTCACCACGTATCCCGATCTTAGTTCCCATGCCATACCAGACATCACAACCTCAAACCGTTGTTGCCTCTAGCCATACTCTGTCGAGTTCCACCTCAAGTGCTTACGGACACGGGTGCCTATCCAATCCAGACGAGTCCCAACTCAGCAGCTCGTGCCACCTATTGTCTACTCGCTAGCAAACCCGAGCGGTCACTAAGTGTAACCCAAAACCTCAGGCCTTACTAAACAGACAGACTTACGTGCCAATGAAACCATTACAACACTGTCTAAACATTACATGACTCCAATTGAATGACCAACACACCCAAAAACATGTAACTCATCAAAAACACGAATAAACTCCATCATACTAAAATCTTTCATTGCGGTTATAAATCCGGAAAAATGTCCACACGACTCATTTAGTCAAAACCCGAGCCAAAGGCCCAACACTTCACGTAAATTTCCAACGAAAGCCTCGTAAACCTTAAAACACATTTAACCGACATTTAACGTTTCCCCAAATAATGAAATGTCTTTAAACAATGTTTATGAAAACACACACCACAAGGACATGATTTCTCAAAACTCAACACGTATTGAGACCAAAGATTTTCCAAAGGTTTATGAATGCAAATATACTAAGATGCATATGTCATGAAATAAATTTTTCTTGCACAAAATCATCAAAGATGCATAAATCATAATATAGATTTTACGTGTACAAAATCACCCAGAATACGTAAATCACGCTATTTACTTGTTGAAATATTCAAGCTCGACATGAGCAATTTATGATGTTAAAACAATCCAAATTACCGAATACGAAAACTTATCAAAATACTCACACCTTGAGAAATACCAAGTAAAACTTACGCAACAATTTACACTATAAACGTGAAAATAGGTTCTTGCACTTCAACACGTGCAACAATTGTTTGCACAACTCCAAAGGGAAAATCACGATTTTACCTTTAAAATTCCCCTCTATAACCAAGAGACGTTGCAGCAAAAGAATTTTCAACTCACCCCATATGCAACAATTTATTCCCCAAAGGGCGGTAAGATAACGGGGATGCAAATAAAATTTCAAATCGAGTTTAAAGCTTCCCGTTGCAAAGATAAATACATTTGACCAAAATAGAAACTACAACGACAAAAATAACGCTAACTCGCTAAATGCTTTGCGGAAATTTTAACAGTAAGAGTTAATGATGGAAATACGATCAGAACGAAAGTCCTGTTTTAAAAATAACATAAATCGTTTATGCAATCATCCACACCAACGTTATACTTAAATCCAATGCACATATTACACGACGGTTGACATTTGTTAACAAAACCCCGAAATTAACGCACACAATGATGCATATGCACATGTTCCTGAAATTATTTACGCGACAAAAAAGTCGTAAGATGAGACACCATAATCCAACTGGATTTTCATGAAACTCATTAACGCTAAAATCAAGTGGTGTCCAAATTTCCATTTTTCAACACAAGGTAAGGCGACCATTTTGACAAGATTTTTGATGAGACACGACGCCCAAAGAACTCATAACTTACACGCAATGAAATTAAACTCACGCATCTCAAAACATGCGCACGCAACAAAAGAATCCGTAAAACAAAACTCCAAGAAATTCAACAAAACTCACACAACTAAAAATTCCCAAGAAACTCCGACTCAAAAGCATGGGGATAACTCTTCCTTTAAAACCATTAACATACGTGGAAGAGATCCAATGTCAAGGTCAAAATTCCACAGCTACTTGCCCATTAACTCAAAAAGCGTTAAAACACAGATATTTCGACATCCAAAAATAGCATTTAAACACAAGACGTGAATAAAGAGAGTTTTGATAACAATTTGAAATCAGGTGCAACAAAACCATTTTAAGCATGCTTATGCTCATAGTTTAAAATATGCTGAGTGCTAAATGTTTTGCCAAAACGTTATAAGGTAATTTACTTTATGGTTGGCGATCATGAAAAGCAATTTATGCAACCTTATTTTAGAAATAAATTTAATGCATGAATTTGGTCGGCACTCACATCTTAATACTATGCTTCCCAACATCCCGACGTACTATAATCAACCGGATGCCTCAGGCATAGGGCAACCATCCCATTAATTAACTTACAAATCTCCTCGAAATAGAATCGATCTAAAAAGATATAGTTCTAATTCCACCAACGAATCTGGCTCAAGATGATTAACTTAGTGCGTTCTACGCACTTACTATCATCCCAAAGAGACATTGCTATAAACAACAATCATTCCTTAGCTTACTCGCTTAGAAACTTTCGCACTACTCTAATGGTCAACATACCAAGGTAGAGCAGGTAAACACAAGCACGAGAAAGGGTAAGGAAGAGTTTAACTGAAACACGCACGAAAGAAACGTACCGCTACGTCTACCAATTGTCATAACATTAGCAAACCAATTACACTCACGTAAAATATCCTCATAATCACATTAGCTAAGTGAGATTATGAACATATAACACATAAGGGTTCTTGTTACCGTCATCACAACGCCTGATGAACATAACTTCCGTCGACTCTAAGACTGTCCCATCTTAGAAGTTCTACCCAATCTCACAATCGATGCCTATCAAACTCAGTCTAAGTCTAGACATCTTACATTCATGCCTAGTTCGCTTAAACTATAGCTCTGATACCAACTTGTAACACTCTAAAATTCAGAGTAAATTAAAACCTGGAAATATGGAAACAAGACATCCGTATTGATATAAACTTCCCATAAAGGGGATCAATCCTTAAGACTATACAAAATCTGAACGGATATAGAATTCATCAACAAACTAATCTAAACATATACTATCTAGATTACATAAGTTGTTGATCCAGAATCATCCAAAAATGTGGGACTTAACAATGCCCAACAATCCAATACTACACAATCTCAAAAACCCTCGAGATCAATCCCGACACTCAAGCCCTTAGCAACCCGCCGCTAACGAGAACCTGATATACATATCATTTGAGAAAAAGTGTTAGGCTTATAAAGCCTAGTGAGAACATACAATTTATACAAAATCAAAGATATAAACATTTGCATCCAAACGGAATTCTTTCAAACAAGCATTTCCAAGTTCACCATTAATAGGAACATAATCCATTAAAATAAGGTCTTAAACCTTCTTTCCAGAACCTCACAATTTAATGCACATGTAGTTCTTCGTTTTGGTAATCATGTAGAACCTCACAATTTAATGCACATGTAGTTCTACTTTTATTTACGGCCAGAGCCTCACAATTTAATGCACATGTAGCTCTATATTTGTTAACATCCATAGCCTCACAATTTAATGCACATGTAGCTCTACATTTGTTAACGGCCAGAGCCTCACAATTTAATGCACATGTAGCTCTATATTTGTTAACGGCCAGAACCTCACAATTTAATGCACATGTAGTTCTTATTTGTTAACGGCCAGAACCTCACAATTTAATGCACATGTAGTTCTTATTTACTTTACTTGGTAACCTCAAATAATATCAGTCGACTCAAAACCTAGGGATCCACTAGTAATGGTACAGACTCGTCACAACAACATATGTGACCAACCATAGATAAACATATGGTATAAACACATTTTATAAACAAAATGTCATTTCCAGTTCAACTTCTGGTAAGAATGAAAATCATTAAAAATGAGTTCTTAAACATTCTCTTCACATATCCACATAATGTGCAAGTAAAACATCATTTTACTTCAATAAGATAAGATCCATCATTTTAGTAAACACAAATGATCGGGAACCCTAAAATCTCCCAAAACTCAAGTTATATCAAATATTGTAGAAAACTTAGATCTGAAACCATGGAGATATATAGAAGTTCCAAAAGGTATCTTTTGATATGTATACAGTTTAAAATGATAGTAGGAACTCACCGAACAAGTTTATACGAAAACCCGAAAAACCAGATATCGACAACAACGAGGAGATGAAGCCTTCAATACCGAACCCTCGCTAGATACACGAAATACTAGCAACAACGACAACCTCGAGATCCAAAAGAAGAAAGAGAGAGAGAGAGAAACTTGTAAGAAAAGAAAGAAAAGAGAAAAAGAGAAAGATATTTAGGCTGAAAAGGGTATAAGTCGGCCAGGCCATCTCGCGGGTTATGCCGCGACCTCAACCCGCGGCATAACTCGTCCGCTTACACAAAACCAAACCCATCCAGAGGATTTCGCGGGTTGTGCCGCGACCTCAAGTCGCGGTGCAACTCGCGTAGTTCACTGTGGTTTGTCCAAAACCACCAAAAGCCAAACTCAAACTTGGTACCAAACGCGGTGCTAACGACAAAAGCTTAACACTAGAATACCAAGATTATATAACGAAATTCGGGGTGTTACATCGTGAATAGACTAAAGACCCGGTTTGGGTTGAGGTCGTAAATAGACTAAAGACTCGGTTTGAGTTGAAGCCATGTACGGACTAAAGACCCGGTTTGGGTTGAAGTTATAAATAGACTAAAGACTCGGTTAGAGTTGATGTCGTGTATATGCTCAAGACCCGGTTTGGGTTGAGTGCTCAAATAGCTAAAGATCTCGTTTGGGTTTATGCTAATCAAGTTAAACGACTTGAGAGAAATTATAAACGCATTGACAATATTATATTGTGCTTCCCCTTTTATGACAGGTGAAGCAAATTGATGGACCGTCGTGTAAATACGGTGTTATTGTACTGAGGCTACATTTTATAAATTAAATTGTATTTATGCATTCTCACTAGGCCTTAGCCTAACACTTGCTTCTTTGGTTGTCATGTATGACAGGAAACTCTAGTGGCGGGAATCTACGGGAATGAGTGGTCGATCGTGCGATCGAGAGCGGTCATTTTGGGAGATCTAGAGACCGGTATACTTAATGAATAATCACCATTTTTGGGAGGATAGCGACACCCGACTGTAATCTGATAGAGAAATCTAGATTATTTAGGTTGTCGTAAATTTATTCTTAATTTAATGAGTTTATACACATTATACTATATTCCCTTTTTGGGTTGATACCTTGGGATACCTTGGCAGGTCTTGTACAACAGGTTTTTATCAATTTACAGCCGTCATATTGCCAAAATTTTAAAGTTTTAAATTACCCCAATTTTTTAGGGTGTTACACAAGGGAAAGACAAAAGAGACTTGAGGCATAAGCTAAGTGATCATCGATCGCTGAATATCTCTTCCTTCAAAGATACAAAGAAGTTCAGCTATCGCTGAAGCTTGTCCTCAGGTTTCTTCGCGTGTGTAGATTTTTCTTTGCTTCATTGATATCCGCATCAGGTCACTAGTAGACTTATCTTTGTTCAGCAGCTTCGTCTTCGATTCAGGTTTGAACATCTGTTGACGCGAAACTTGTCTTCAGAGATTACGTTTGGTTGTTTACATTAGAAACTATCAGTGATACTGAACATACTCAGTATTTAACAGCTGATAGTGAAACACATACATATGAATGTTTACAAGAAAGATCATCAGTGATAACTGAACAGACTCAGTCTGATCGCTGATGATGAAACACTAATACATATATATTAAAAGTAATTTTCACTAAGTGTAGAAAAGAGTCTTTATCAAATCACTGAGAGAGCATGGATCAACAGTAACCAACCACGGAGACATGATGAGAGCCAAACTTCCAATAAAAAATTGGATATGGAGGAAATGATGATGAAATTCCTGACAAAAATGGATTCAACTGTTGATGGGATAACATCATCTGTAGGCTCGCTAGCCGATACAGTGAGCACGGTGAAGGTGGTCACCGCGTAGAATACGGCGTCCATTCAAACTTTAGAAAAACAAATGGGCCAAATTACTGAAGCACTACAAACGCAAATCCAAGGCCATTGGCTAAGTCCACCAGTCAAGCAAACGAGGGAGATTGCAACGCAATCAAATTGAGAAGTGGAAAGGAACTGGAAGCTAAGTCAAATATCACACCAGAAGTTGAAAAGATGAAAGAACAGGATTCGATGGTAGGGGTCGAAGACGCCGAAGAAAAAGTGGATGAAATGGTGGAGATGGAAAGCCCAGATGGAAAGACAGAAAGGAAGGAGTCGGAAGCCCAGAACAAGTGAAACCGGTAGAACCAAGGGTACCATTTCCAGGAAGACTGAAAGCGCATAAGGACGATGTTAATTTTGCAAAATTTCTAGAAGTATTCAAAAAGTTGCATATTAACATACCTTTTGCAGATGCATTAGCACAAATGCCGTCATATGAAGTTTTTAAAGGACATTCTTTCTAACAAGAGAAGAATTGAGGAACAAGCAACAGTAGCACTTACTGAAGAGTGCAGTGCTATTCTACAGCACAAACTTCCACCGAAACTCAAAGATCCATGGAGTTTTACTATCCCTGTTCATATTGGGAATTCAGAGTTTAGTAAATCTTTATGTGACCTTGGAGCAAGTATTAACCTAATGCCCTTGTCAATTTTCAGGAAACTCGGTCTTGGAGAGGTGCAGCCAAAAAATGTCACCTTACAACTTGCTGATCGATCAATAAAATTTCCTTATGGTGTGATCGAGGATGTGCTCATCAAGGTAGACAAGTTCTACTTCCCAGTAGATTTCGTGGTTCTGGACATGGACGAAGACAAGGAGATACCTTTAATCCTTGGCAGACCATTCTTGGCCACGAGAAGAGCATTGATAGAAGTAAAGGGTGGCAAACTCACCCTTCAGGTCGGAGAAGAAGAAGCGATGTTCAATGTCTTCCGAGCAGGGAAACACAAGTCAGCATCAAATGAATGTTACCGAGTGGATATTATGGAAGAAATGATTCGGGAAGAAGGTAGCATGGTGATATCTTCAGATATGTTACAAGAAACACTCACCGGTGCTGATTCCAATGAAGAAAGCGAAGGTATACTGTATTTAAATGCTTTACCCAACTATAAGGTCATCGAAAGCCAACAATTGAGGACTTGGGGGCACCACTTCCAAAATCTCAACCATCTTCAAAAGAACCCCCTCGGTTGGAGTTAAAGCAGTTACCCGCACACTTGGAGTATGCTTATCCGGGAGAGAAGGAGACATTGCCAGTGATCATTTCTGCTAAGCTGACGATAGAGAATAAAGATAAACTCCTCCGAGTTCTCAGAGAACATCAAACAGAAATCGAGTGGATAATAGCTGATCTAAAAGGTTTAAGTCCAACTTTTTGCACTCATCGCATCAATTTGGAAGAAAGTCACAGACCAGTGGTTCAGCACCAGCGGCTATTAAACCCAAATATGAAAGAGGTGGTCAGGAAGGAGATTCTAAAGCTTCTTGATGCTGGAATAATTTACCCACTTTCTGACAGCCCTTGGGTGAGTTCGGTACAAGTTGTACCAAAGAAGGGAGGCATTACCGTGGTCAAGAACAACAACAACGAGTTAATTCCATCACGGACAGTTATCGGGTGGCGAGTGTGTATCGACTACAGGAAGCTGAATGATGCAACCCGAAAGGATCATTTTCCTCTACCATTCATTGACCAGATGCTTGAGCGATTATATGGACATGAATACTACTTCTTTTTGGATGGTTGTTCTGGATATAATCAAATACCAATTGCACCCGAGGACCAAGCTAAAACGACCTTCACATGTCCATATGGTACTTTTTCCTATCGGCGGATGCCCTTCGGACTATGTAATGCTCCAGCAACGTTCCAAAGGTGCATGATGGCCATTTTCTCTGACATGGTGGAGCGAAGCATAGAAATATTCATGGATGATTTCTCGGTATTTGGATATTCTTTTGATGCATGTTTGTTAAGTTTGGAAGTTGTTTTAAGAAGATGCAAGGAGACAAGTTTAGTGCTAAACTGGGGAAAATGTCACTTTATGGTGACGGAAGGAATAGTGCTCGGACACAAGATATCAAAAGCCGGGATAGAAGTAGACAAAGCAAAGGTGGCGTTGATCGAGAATCTTCCTTATCCAACTTCGGTCAAAGGCATCAGAAGTTTCTTGGGCCACGCTGGGTTCTACCGGCGATTCATTAAGGATTTTTTTTAAAATCACTAAACTTTCGTGTTCTCTACTTATTAAAGATGCGAAATTCGAATTTACTAATGAATGTATCGCTGCTTTTGACAGGTTGAAGACAGAATTAACTTCGGCACCAAACCTTACAGCACCAGATTGGAATCTTCCATTCATACTTATGTGTGATGCCAGTGATATTGCAGTGGGAACAGTTTTGGGCCAGAAGAAAGATAGAAAGATGCACGCCATCTATTACACCAGCAAGACGCTTGATGAGGCCCAAGTAAATTACGCAACAACCGAGAAGGAGTTACTGGAAATTGTTTATGCTTATGAGAAATTACGGTCATATCTAGTTGGAGCCACAGTGATAGTATACACAGATCATTCAGCTTTGAAATATCTTATGACAAAGAAAGATGCGAAACCAAGGCTTATCCGTTGGGTGGTATTACTCTAAGAGTTTGAATTGGAAATTTTAGATAAAAAGGGTTCGGAGAACACGGTAGCGCCAAGAACCAAGAATCTTACCTGGTAAGAAACAAGTCAAGGGAAGGATAGAGAGTCTTACCGGGCAAGTGAGGGTGGTGACTCTAACTCGGTAAACGCTTACTGGGTGATAGACGCTTACCAACAATCCGTTTTGATAGCCGTAAATGTCCAATAAAGTAAGTAAGGATGATCACTCTTACTAATAACGCTTACCCGATAAGCGTTTTGTAAACATCCCTTAGTTAAATAACCTTTTTGTAGTGTTAAATATATTCACCTTTAATTAGCCATCAACTTTGTTTTTCTTCACTTTAGCCCCATAATTAAATTACTTGTAAATAAAAATAAACCTACACAAAAAAACATGTAATAAATATAAAATCCTTATAATGTCAAGATTGAGCCATCCTAAATAATTTCCTCAACTTTGGTAGGTCAATTTAGCTCTCCGGGCATGCGTTCTCGATCATGGTCATTAACATGTTTCGAATCATAAAATAATCTTTGTTCAAATCCAACAATAAAAATATGATATTTACTAACAACCTTGCAAAACAAATAGATAAAGAAACCAAGATGATTAACATATTGTGTATTAAACAACCCAAAAAAAAAACTCATGAATTAGAAAGATGGTGTACATCCACACACACAATAATTACAAACCGAAATCATAAATTGTTATTCAAACCATCAAAACTACTAAAGCTCATGGGTTGATACCTGTTTCTCTTTAATTTTTTTTATGATTATAAGACGATAACACATAGGTTTTATTTATATAACAAATACAAAGAGTCCCAATATGACCTAAATGCCAAAAACAAGGTTTTCGATATTTATTACATGATACGACCATGCTAAATTATAGGGGCATGTTCGTGCAAATTTCAATCTGTCAAATCAGTGGAATCGAAACGGATATCAACACACACAAGAAAAAAGGTCTCACAGACGTGGCAGAAACCTCTTTGCGGACGTCTGCATATTTCTCTTCTTCAGCTTCTGCCGTTGTTTGGTATCCCTTTCTTCAAATCACAAAGGAATCTCATGTGCCATTTTTGTGAATGTAACATTGTTTTTGTGGAACTGATTATTTATCAGTTAAAAAAAACTATGTTCAGTTACAATGATTTGATTATATTTAATGTGAAAGCATAAGTAGATTATTAATAAAAAAAAATTACGCAAAAGTGAAAGCATGCGATCGTGATACCCTTCGCAGCGAAAAATGGTGATGTGTAAATACTTGATTGGTTGGAACCGTGAAATTTTTGAACCCTGAAACTAGCCTCTATCTTTAAATTTGAGCAACAAAACAAACAAACAAACAAACAAACAAGCCTAACAACTATACAAACAAGTAGACGAATGTTCATCCCATTTTGATATTCGAACAGTATCGAGGATGTTTCTTGTTCTATGACGAAGCTAAGTTTCGTTTCCTTTCCTTTCCTTCTGAGAACTAAACAAAAGACCAATTCATGAACATAAAAGCAATACAATGAGGAGTTTCATCGTCATTCAACACTTTCCACGCCACTACTCGTTCATACGACACGGGTCTCCCCATGCTCGACAAGCATAAGCCACCCGGAAGACAAGCAAAACCCTACCACCAAATAAACCATTAGCATTCATTATACAACTAAAAAAAACCTCATCTAAGTGTGTCCTAATAGATTATTTAATAGATCTTTAAATTTATGGGACGTCCTATCTAAAGACATTACAATAAGTTTTTATGACGAAGTTAGACGACCTAACAAGTTGTGTCAACGAAGTTGGGCAACCTACTATGACAAAAAAATCGTCCTATTAGCCTTTTTATAACATTTATGAAGAGTGTCCTATTATATGTGAAAGGCTAATAAGATACTTTTTGAAATGGCCTATAAAAAATTTAATAGGATCAATTTACTTTTTATTTGTCCAAGTTCATCGATAGAACTTGTTTGGACGTCTAACTCCGTCTTAACTTATTGTAACGCCTTCAGGCAAGACACCGGGTTTTGGTGCTATGAACTTAAAGTCAAATTAAATACTCTATTAGGACGTCCAAGGACGGTTGGGTGTCTTAGCAAATCAATTTTGTCGTGGTAAAGTCAATGTTTGTTGACCAAAGCAAATCAGACGATCCCAATATATGCCACCCGGAGGTGATCGAAATGCCGAACGTTTGTATTGTTCACTTGAGGGACACTTTGACCTCATGAGAGAAGGGAGTAGCGTTTGATGTCGTGCGAGTGTTAATGGATAAAAACATTAAAAAAAAGCCATGTCAAACCTGTTGCAGAATCTGTGGGAGCTCGGAGAAAATGTTCTTTCTTTCATTGTCATCAAAAATCTTCTCCAACGCAACATCTTGAAGTGAAACTAGCGTTGTCTCAAGCATATCTAGCCCCGCCTGATTCGCAAAAGTGAATACCGGCAACTCCTGCAGAATCAGAACATTTCAAACAACATTTTCATTCAGTTTGTGGGTCTCATCTTTGGGAAAATATATCTCCTGTTACCACTTCCGTGTTCCCTCCATGTTCCTTCAATAAGTCGTTCACACATGTCGAAATTTGATTGGAGGAATAGAAAGTGGTCACGAGTGATTTTTCCCCTCATCTCCGTAAACGGATCTATTATTAGATAGGATCCACTTAACAAAAACAGTAATCAGCCAAAGACTCGGTATCAAAATAATACCTTTAGAGAGCAACATGTTATGGCATCCGTGTGTTGCCAAAGTGTTTTAAGAATGGATTCACTTCGTTCAATGACGGTTTTAACAAGTTCTTCACCTAGAAAGCAACTGTCCGCAGAAAACAATTAGAAGTTTTAAGAAATAAAAAGACCAACCAAAGGGTTATTCGCCCAACGGTATCATAGGAGGTCAAGGGTTCAAATATCACCAAAGGTGAGGTGAGTGTGCGTGAGTATTTACCGTGTATAAATATTAGAGTAAACTACGTCTCTCGTCCTGTGGTTTGTTGAAAATTGCTATCGTCCTTGTGGTGTAGAATTCATACCTATTTTTGTCTCTGTGGTTTAAATGCATTGTTGTTTGGTTTACAATTGATTGTTGTTTTCGTCCCTGTGGTTTATAAATGATTGTTGTTTTCATCCCTCATACTTAACTGGAAACCACTAACAGAGTTTGCCTCAGGGATGAAAGCAGCAATGAGTTGCAAGCCACAGGGACGGAAACCGTATTTTTGAAAGCACAGGGGTGAAAGATGCAATTTTTAACAAACCACAGAGATCAAAAACGTATCTTACTCTAAATATTATCTATACTATATTATAAAGATGGCATAAAAAACTCTTAAAAACAAGTCTTAAAGCTTAATGTACCGCTATTTAATGTTAATTACTTAAAAAACAGTCATAAAAGCTGTATGTACTACATTTAATGCTATTCATTAATTTTCAATCATTATCTCTAACCATTTTAACTCCCCTAAAATCATTTCCCACTTTAACTCCCCTAAAATAACTCTCAGCATATTTTAGATATAAAAAATCTAAAATATAATTAAAAAATCTTATAGAATATTTTATAAAAAAAATTATATTATTAAACCAAAATAAATTATATTATATTATTAAGTCTAAATTAAACAAATTTATATAAAAAAAATCATTATCACTCTCTCACAACCATCCAAAATCGTAATGTAAATCGACAAAAAACAGAAAATACAATGAAACATTAAAATCGTGATGTATCTAGCTGCATTGCACGAGTACACTTCTAGTATACTTTAATAAATAATACGAAGGAAGTTTAAGCTGGTGCACACCTATAGCTCTGAGAGATCCAACGAGTGAGCGTGTGAGCTTCAGGTGTGGCCTGCGGACCTCGAGGACCAAACGGAGAAGGTGAAAGAGCCAAAGAGACTCTCTGGACCGATGATATGATGCTGCGCACATATTGCCTAGCTATGGCTGCTATGTTTTCTTGAAGGTGAATCTCGAAAGCAAATTGAAATGCTATGGTCATAACCGATTTTGTGGGGCCCAAGTGATCGGAAGATGTTAGATTCCGAGGTGGGCCCACCTCAAGAGTTGATGCCAGATCACGTGTCGGATTTTGACTCTGCATGTTAATGAAACAAATTTTGGAACTTGACGCAAAAAAGAGAGAGAGAATACACACAAATGATGATGGTGAAACTTTTACCGGCCCGTTATTTAGTGGGATTACACGAAAACCGGATGGTAGGAGAGGGGCATCATCGGTGAACGAGGCATCAATTGGCGCGAAAATTAGTTCAGCCGAGGTCCCAATTGCATTCTCATCGACCCCATTACAAAGCTGAAAAACAAAAGAGCAAACACAAGCAATTTGCTAAGTCATGACGAACTGTTTGACCTTTGCCAACTTTGGTCAACCAAATTCCGAGTCTAAACAGGTTCATTATTGGCCTAGACCATGAACAAAACTACCCCAATTCGGTTCGAGGCTTTCTGAACCAAATCAAACCATGAAAGCTGTGAAAACAAACAACTCCTATTTGAAAGCACTTATGTCTTACAGGATAAGATGTTAGACTTGTAAGATTGTTCTTTTATTTATGATAAGAGCTTAATACCTCTTACCGTCCAGTGACGTAAACACATGTCTTATTATCCTCTTACTGTCCTCTTATTTCCTTAAAACAATTTTACCCTCATTAGATATTTAACCCTAATACGGTATTTGGTTTAATGGTTGCCACCACCCATCCCCGCCGCCACCAGGACCACTAAACACCTCCACCACCATCGGCTACCACTGCCACCA
This sequence comes from Arctium minus, assembly GCA_954870635.1. Lineage (NCBI taxonomy): Eukaryota > Viridiplantae > Streptophyta > Magnoliopsida > Asterales > Asteraceae > Arctium > Arctium minus. The sequence goes on along the minus strand of OX941084.1, from coordinate 102,491,457 downwards.
CCCACCACCACCTCCATTTCCCCCACAACTACCACCTCCATATCCACCACTGTCCAAAATCTTCATGTCTTCTATTCTACCATGTTTATAAATTAAATTATTCATATATTTACTTGACTTTTATCATTTATAACTATTATATGATATATATAAAATCAGCAAGCAACTTTTTTAGGACCAACTTGTCTAGTACTATTCCAAATATGTTATGTCCAGTCTGATCCAATCTTGTCTGCGTTCCAAATGCTACCTAAGGACCATCATGGTGGACAACAAACTCGAGCTTTACGACTTGTACCATGACAATAGAACATTTGATAATTGAGAACATTTAAGATGCACAAGTCTCAATTGCACAAAGCTTAAAACTCTTAAAAAAAATACCAACACTTTTTATTTTGATTTTTAAAAATAATTAAAATATTATTTTCTATTAGTTTTAATCAGTATTTATGTTTTTTTCTTTTGTTGGTAATAGTTTCTTTTAATATCGTTAACTTTGATTTTGCTTACAAATTCAGACGTTTTATTAGATTACAAAAACAAACGGTTTTATTGATTCAACTTTCAGACTTCAACACCGCCTCTTATCAATAAGAAGTAAAAAAACACCTCATAAAAAACAAACACCACCTTACACCCCAAACCGAAATGTGCAGCATGATCAGATTATAAGAGGAAACAATAAAGCAAACGAAATCAAACTACACGAGCCCAGTATACCCCACTCGGAGGTGGGGTCTGGGAGGGTGAGACATACGCACACCTAGCCCCTATCCCCTATCCTGGAGAATAAGAGAGCATGCTACTTACTTGCAAAAAAAAGATGTCACCAGGTATCATCATGTTGTCTTGATAATGGCCCATGTTTTCGAGCTTGATAACCTCCATGAACTGCATCGAAAATTAAAATGAAAATAAACCCTTTGAACTTTTACGAGCATAAAGAAAACCGAATCGCTGAAGAAAAAGCACATAAGATATAAAAAACTCAACATATATGCATCATGAGGTACAATATACAACTTGCCTCTTGGTGCTCAATGGTGTGAGCTAACGGAAGAATAACTTGACCACCAAAGTTCCCGCTCCTAGCCATTGGTATGCTAGAGGCACCACCACCTTTGACCGATGTAGCCGAGTAAGCATCGATACTGCTGTCTGCCCATTCTGAACGGTATTCTCTCAAAAACCTCGTAAGCATTGCCGGAGACACATCCTGCCAAAAAACAGCAACGAATTAATCAATCATCAACACGATTACCGTCCAAACAGAAAGCACCCCTTTGACTTTAAAGGTCAAATGCAGCATTACTTACAAACTAAACAACATGCATTCTTCTGTAAGACCGAGCCCAATATCGACTTTTAAGTGTCAAATGCGAATAAAAATAACCAGTTACCTCTTCCCTGTTTCCTTTGCAGATCCTCCAATCAAACTTCGATATGTGTAAAGGTAGGGGGCCAATACATGACTGTAGGGGTTGTTATGTAAATGTAGGGGGTGCATATTTAAATTAAATGGTCGTGGGAGAGAAAAAGAATAAGACGTGTAGAAGTCTTATTGGAGGGACATGGAAAGGAAAAGGGAAGGGGTAACATGAGATTTTTTTCAGTCAAATGCGGAGTCAACTTTGTATTTTTCAACAACAGTCTTTGAACCTTCCAAAGCATCGGGAGTCTAATCATAGGAGTGAATGAATAGCATACATTATAAGTATCGCTGTATCTTTCAATTGTTCTTCGAAAATCGACAAATTTGTATATTTTTCTAGTAATAAATTAGTCCGTTTAGACTTCAAAAGTCAAACAGTGGAGCAACATTTAACGGTTCATCAACACTTACTTGCAAGAGCATCGAGGCTTTAGCACATAACACGGCATTGCTGACCACCGGAAATCCATTGGCATACATCTGACTCACACCCATCACCTTTGCTGGAGACGAGTTGACAAAAACAGTGACATCATCAATGCCATCGCTTTCCATTACAGACCAGCCCTCGTCGGTGAAACCATTCACAGCTTCATTAAAACCTCTGTCAAAACAAAAAATATTTAAGGTTTCAACACATGAAAAGGAGCGTAAAATACTAAAATTCATAAAATGTCATGAAAAAAACCCGAACTTGTTCATTCTCTGGCCTAGTGCACGAAGAGCAGCTGGTCTTCTTCCCCAACTCGTGACCATTGGCTGAGTGATCTCTTGTGAAACCTGCCTCAAATGGCTATAAGCCTGCAAAACCGAAAAAGGATATCGAATACTTATTTTGTGCAAGAAAGGAACATATAACCAAACCAAACAAACCTAGTATATCCCACCTAGAGGTGGGGAGTGGGGGGTGTTAAGATGTAGGCAGACCTGACCTCTGCCCAAAGAGTAGAGAGGATGTTTCCGTGAAGACTTGTGAAAAGTGTGCGAAAGAGAGAAAGACATACAAGAACATATAAGAAACGAACATATCAATTATTCAAATATATGATCCTACCGCTGATGTCGTCCTCTGAGCAAGTAAAGTGGATGACTCGTACAAAGGGCGCAAAACTTCGGGAACGCTCCACGGCTACACGTTACGTAACAAAATGCAAGGTTTTGTAAGAGTGCATAACTTTCCAAAGCATCGAACTTTCCTTTTTGTTGAAAACAAACTTTCGTTCTTGTGAAACCGCAAGGAATATAAAAGAAAAATACCACTACGCTCTGGGAGAGTGAACGATTCTAGACAGAAGTTTGGTATATTTTGCATTCGTATGTTATAGTTTGTCCAAAATTGCTCATTCTTGTTAAGTATAATGGTTTTTGGCGTTATTGCAAGAATGATGGTTGGTTTTTCAACAAAAAACCAAGTACAGTCGTTGAAAGATCTCATTACTCGTTATATTAGCCAAAACTAACTTCTTTTCAGTACCTCTAAATTAACATGATCAACTATGTGAATTATTGAGCCACCACCTTCACATGGTCGTATCAAGTAACCGCTTGGCAGCATTTCTGCTCTGACAAAATGAGGTACCGGTGGCATACTAGGACCGTTCTGAGTGTTATTCAACGATCTTTCACAAATCTGAAATCAGAATAACAGCATTATCATGTAACAGACTACAAAAAGTTAATGGAAAAACAAACATATACATATATATATATATATATATAGAGAGAGAGAGGTGGTTTCATTTGCAAACCATGTTTATTTTACAAACTTTGCAACCCACCTACATAGATTTTATCAATCAACGGTCAAGATCTAAATTGTGTTATTTTAGGTAATAAAAATTAAAAACTATTTTCTTAAATTGATAAAATTGTATTAGAAGGGCAAAAAGGGAAAATACATCATGAAAGCCTAATATTGGAAAGAGCATTAAATCGGGCTATTTTAGGGAGGTTATCAAAACCATGAAGAATATTTGATGATAATGAGAAGATTTTTTTTAATACATTATAAATTTACTAATATATTACTGAAACAATAGTAAAACATAATTAAACCTTATTAAAAATATAGTGGAGCATAATGAAACCTTATTTCATTATTGACATGGTGAAATAATAGAGAAACCATAGTGAAGCCGTAGTGAAACTTTATTGAAACCATAGTGAAACCTTATTAAAATCATAGTGAAATATATTGAAACAGTTTCACCCCCATACAAAGCTCTAAAACATATTTCATCATCTAGATGAAATTTTATTGCAACCATAATGAAACCTTATTAAAACCATGATAAACATAATTAAACTTTATTTAAAACAAAATAAAACCGTAATTAAAAGAAAAAAAATTGTTTAGAAATAATTAAAAAAATAAAATCGTAATTAAAAAATATAGAGAAAAAAACCGTAATTAGGTAAAAAAAATTTATAAAAACTAGAATTTAATTTTCTTGGATACAATGATTTTGATAAAGTTAAAAATAAAATACTTCCATAAACATAACCATCTATAATTATAGATAAATTCAAAAATAAAATATTTCCATAAATATAACCGTGTAATGTGGATTGTCAAGTATACCCTCCAAATTGAAATTATATAAAAATTAAATGAAAAAATCTGATTGGTTGATTTTAGTTTGTAGAGTTTGTAAAATAAATGTGGTTTGCAAAAGATCGCTAACGTCCATGTTAACATAGGTTAACGTATGTGAGTATGTGAACTTATGTGAACCTCCGCTAACAAAGTGGTTCATACAAAAAAAAAATCCTACGCGATCCTGATTCTATATATATATATATATATATAATATGTATATATATATGGAGTGAGGGAAAAGATCCTGAGAGAACCCCGAAAAAAAATCGAAGAACTTACTCAAACTGTTAGGTTGAGATAATCTAACGATTGTGATTAAAAAGATGGTTATAACCACCTTTTTTTAAATAAAATAAAAAATACCCCTCCCCTGTTTTTAATCAAAAATGGGCAAAATATATTGAAAATTGAAGCGAAACAAATTACAGCGAAGAAACGGTCATTTGTTCTCTTTAATTTGACATCCATATTGATATATTTTTTCCATGTGGTTTTTCTTGGTTCTTTGGTTCCCTTTTTTTGGGGGGGTTCTCCCTGGATCTCACCTCTATATATATGTATATAAATATATTTAACACGTACCACTAGGCTACCATCCTCCATAGCGGATGTATAGCGCAGTAACCAGAAGTCGCGAGCCGGTGCTAAAGTAGTAGGTGCATAAAGCTATAAAAGCAAAGGCATTTATTATAGACAATTAGGAAGACAGGTCTATGCATAATTTGTATCGAAGAAATTCTCCAACCTGCATGTAAAGCAGCTCGATTGTCCCATTATTGGCAGTCGAAAGCACATCGAGAACATCCACAGCTCGGCAGTCATGAAACCACGATGATCGATCTTTAAGGATTTCTGCAACCTGGACAGAACCTCATAGATTAGTATTCTTTGACTAACGGAGTCAAGGGAACTGTTTTTCATCTTCAGAACGGACATGGGAATTTTTTAACTTTTCAAGAAATTTTCAATTGGCTAGATAATCTTTATGAAGAAAGAACGGTATGAATTTAACAGTCTGGCAAACCCTCTGGTTTTTACCAAGTAATTGGAAGCAAGAACTTACTCTTGTGGGTTCAAGACCAACCAGACCACAAGCACGTGATGCGACACCAGTGCAACCGTGAGAAATAGCGATGATTCCAATGGAATCCGGACCAGGCTACACAATTAACAAAATTCAAATTAGAGAAAATAAAACAAAGCTTGTTAGGAAAAAATTTACAGTCTTATGAAGCAACCTGTTTTCCTTCCTAAATAAGCCAACAAACCAACAAATATGCTTCGAAAGAACAGTATTTTACTTCCAATTCTAGATTAATGAACTTGCTTTTATCAGGTCTCGAGATCAAACATGGAAATAAAAAGAAAAGAAACTGAAAACAGAAGAAAAAGATTTATACAATCTTTATCCCATGAAAATGGGAACATTTTCCGTTTTCGGAATGTCTCACAATTTGCCCATCATCATGAAGGTAAGGAATTGATGACATCGTTATGTCGTCATTAAAGGGTATTTAAGACATTTGACTAATTATCAAATGCCAAAAGTTGCAAAATTTTCATCGGATGGAAGGAGTAAAAGAAGTGGGAATGGGGTGTAGTGATTGAAATGATGAGATTCTAATCTGCTTTTAGAAGGTTGACAACTTTCTTTAACATTTTTCTATTTAATTGATTAGAAGATAATATTAATTACGTGTTAATGGAATGATGATTAACACAATCAAAAGTATCTAAAACACTAATTAAAGAAAGTGCAAACCTTCATCCCAGGCATTTGGACCCATTCCACTGCTGTCCCAGTAGCCTTTGATAGAAACTCTGTTAAAGTCTCCTCTGCAATCGACAGTAGCCTAAGAAACATACCAAAAGAAACCTCAGAAATTAAATTAAAAAAAAAAAACTCGACAGTGCAAATGTATTGTGTGAATTACAACTAACCCTGCCGGGCTTGCATCCCTTGGTGGATGCTGAGGAGTTAAGTGGTGTTGCCCGCTCGTCACCACTGAATCACAGCTTGTGTCTCTGGTGGCGAGTGTCGCCTGCAAATGATAAATGACAGAAAACGATGGAATTTCAAAAATTAAATTTCAAATCCCAGATGGAAAAGATGAAACTTTATGAAAATAAGTAATCTTTTTTACATTTTGAGTTTGTTGACGGAAGTAGCTGTTTTCGTACACAAAATGAGAAACTTGCTTCTGCAGCCTATCATTCTCCTCCATTAACAACTTATTCATTGCTGTTAGCTTCCTATTCACAGCTTGTAGCCTTGATGCCTCCTTCCTCTGCTTCTCCCTACATCTGTATGCACGATACGACCAACAATGCATTTCTAATAAAGATACTATAGCAGTCCCTAAAACTGATTACGCAATACCATCCAGAAGTGCATTGCCATGATTGTATGGTACAACCTCGCAACGCACTCTAGATGAAATAGGGGTTGCATATGGAGTCTGATTTAGTAACTGTGTCCAAACCAACTTGTGCTCACCTCGACTAATCTCATATGGCCGTAAAGTTAGCAGTTAGATAAACCCTCTGACGGCCCTAAGGGGACTTGAACCGGAGCAAACCCAAGGTCTTACCAATTGAGAGGGTTTATGGAGTCCGATTTACCCATTTTGTGGGTCTTACCTTGACTAATCTTATGGAGCCCTAAAGTTAGTAGTTAGCCAAACCCCTCCCCCCCTTGTGGCCCTAAGCGGACTTGAACTGGAGCAATCCCAAGTTCTTACCGGTTTAGAGGGTTTATGGAGTCTGATATAGTAACTATGGGTGTCCGAGTCAGCTTGCGTGCACCTTGGGGACTTGAACCGGTGACTTTTGGGGAGCAAGCCCAAGGTCTTACCAGTTGAGAAATGGGTTTATGGAGTCTGATTTAGACGGTAAAATGACAGACTTGACAGTTGTCCTATTTTATTGGTTCTATTTTCATAAGTGGGGGACTGGGGACAGCCTTCTTCTTTGTAGGTACTAGAGAAAATTCACAAGATATAATAACATCTAAAATGGATGTAATCTAATTGCTAACCACATAAAATATGGTGCTTGATCTTTTGTTTCCTAACAAAATTCAAGAATTCATACAAATGAAAAGCTTTTGAGTTTGTTGGTACCTTCGGTTTTGAAACCAGACTTTGATCTGCTTGGGCTCGATGTTGGAGAGAATGGGGCACTCACGAATAAGCTGTTGTCTGCGAATGGAGCTAGGTTTGGGGCAATCATGGTACAACCTCTCTAAAGCTTCAACCTGCTCTGGTGTGTATCGAACATATTTACCGTTATCCATCCCCATCTTGTCCTCTTTGCAGGCCGATGTTACCATCATCATGACTCTATAATAAATGATGATTTCAGTTAAAAGGGAGAACCCTAGTCCCTAAATTTGACAAGAAAAGGGCTTTTTGATTATTCAAACACCCCTATGTTTGACTTGTTTCTTAGGAACACATAACAAGCATCTAATCTAAGGACTAAATCCTATTACAAAACTCAATTGAAAACCCTTTCTTTTCAGCACTAAATTCTATCAAGATGCCATCGCAATTTTCCAAGAAAATCCAACAACTTGAAAATCCCAGATGGAAAAACACCTACTAATTTCCATCAAGAAATCTGACACCGATAAAACTAGTCAAAGAAATTAAAACCCTAAGTGAACAAACACCTATTACTTCAATCAAACAAATTCTCTGGGATTGTTGAACACGCATATGAACTATGAAGAGCAAAAGCAAAAAACATGTGTATACTATATTTGATCAAAGCAAAAAGAAAAAAGAAAAAACATTCGTATCATATCATCAATATATATATATATATATATTATAAAGTAAAGATAAGTGTTGAGCATTTGGTGGAGCTTGTGTCTGAAGCTAATACAGATTTTCCAAAATGCTTATTGACCAAGCAATAGTCTGATAGAGAGAGATTACTATTACGAATTACAAGTACCTTGTTTTGATGTGCAACGTTGTCGTTTACCCTTGTTCTTGTCTACTTTTCGTTATGAATTTCCCTCACAACCACGCAGCTCCAAGCACGAAATGCAGATCTTCCATTATCGGATCACTCAATATTTACACAAACCAACCACAAATTTTAATAAATTAAAAGAAACCCAAGTTGTAGTTTTTGATCAAATCCTTCTTGGGTATGTGAAATTGTGAGGATTATCAAGGGGGAGAAGGATTGGTGTCAAAGGGGAACCCCAAATAGGAGACAGGAGGAGACCATTTTTGGATTATCATTCCATTTGGCTCTGTTGCTTTTCTTTTTTCGTGCTCTCTTTTTAATTTCTACCACACACATAGTGGACCTTTATTTATATTTGGTTTTGTTGAAAGGGTGGCATGGCACTTTGGACAAGATGGACTTCTGCTGATTTTGGGTTGCTGAGGTCTATTTCTTCTTTTTACCACATTTGTTCTAAAGGAAAAAGCAATGCCTTCATACAAATGATGGAAAACAAGGTTGAAAAGGTATCCCAATTATCAAACTTAGGGGTGTTTGGGATTGCTTGGGTTTTTTAACTTATTTCGGTGTGGTATCGGATATAAGGATTTTTTAGTGTTTGGATGAAGAAAAAATAAAAGTGCTTATAGCGGTGTCAAACCGATGAAATGAGTTTTCCATAAGTCGTTTGGTTCTAACTTATCAACTTATTTGAAACAACTTATGAATTTTTTGGTTATTTTATATGTATAAGTAATCTCAAACACCCCTAAATAACAACTTATTAGCTTATTACGTTTTAGTACCACAATAAGTTAATTCAAACACTTTTTATAAAACTCATTTTTGTCACCACATAAGTTGATAAGCACTTTTAAGAAAAACACATAAGTTGTTTTAAATAAGCAATCCCAAACACCCCCTTAGCATGTTTATCGAGTAAAATAGGTTTAAAATAAGAAAATATGTTAAAATTGAGAAAAAATTGTCATTGTAATTTTGAAATTACACCACACTCGTTATCATTTCAATTTTTTATAACATTTGTACATACTCCTCATGGATGCTAAGTCTATCCGTTAACTTGATGGACATTTCGATCATTTTATTTTTTTAATTAAAAAAAGTTAGCGTACAAGTATATAAAACAAAACAAAATCCACCCCTTCCCCCATCATCCCCCTCCCCCTATCGGCCCCTCTTCTCCAGCTACCTCCGTCATGTCTCGTAATTTTTCTCTCCTCACTCTTTCTCTTTCTCCACGAGTGGGATTTTGAGCAGCCAAGGACGAGTTCATAGCCAGAACAAGAGAAGAAAAGGGTGGGTTGTTGTTTTGGACGATCAAGTTAACATAATCACAATTTGATACGGAACAAATCCAAGGTTTAATGGACTTTTTTATCATTTGGTAAGTGAGGAGTCTTGATGTCCTCACTTTTGTAACTAGTGCTCAAGTAGGCACTATGGTCGTCTCGGTATAACAAAGGTGAACTCTTATGATTGGGACTTCGGGACTGTGGGTATTGCGGAGATGATCTCAAATGAGTTGGACTTTGGGACCCTAGGTATTGCGTTGATGAACTCGTATTGATTCAGACAAAAGGACCTTTGGCGAAGCAGTATTGAAGCCTTTGGGAGGTCAGGGGTTCAAACTTCACTAAAGGTGAGGAGGGTGTGTGAGTTTATTTGTTGCATTTGCCGTATATAAATATTAGAGTAAATTGTGAATTTGGTCCTTGTGGTTATGGAAAATTTTGGATTAGGCCCCTCAAATGAATTTATTACATGTATAGTCATTGTGGTATGATATTTGTTATGGATTGGGTCCCTTCTTCTAACTTTGTTAACCTATGTTCTATTAAATAATGGGTATTTTGGTAATTTGACATTTTTTCATTTTTAATGAAAATTTTAAATTTTATGATTATTATTATTACGTGTTTGACTATACTTCAATGCCTACAATTATAATATTGATAACCAACAAACTAAATCCATTTCTAAATTATATTTAATCATTTAATAAATTCGAAATTAATGCCATTCTACCTTCGTGCACCGATATATACAATACTTGATATTCTCCAGTTTTACACGTTCAAATCTGAACAATTTAATTTCTTGTAACTTTAACAATAAAAAAACTAGCTCCAATATGGGTTGCCTTCTATCTTTAATCTACATCTTGTCTCTGTTGATTCTTCCCTTCGTTTTTGTTGCAGGTAATTAACATCTATGTTCATCAATCTTCAAAATTTAGATTTCAAATCATTACACACACACACACATATATATATAGGGTTGGATTCCGGTGAGAAGTTGAGTTAATAGTGATGAGCGTGTTTATCGGCCATTGGATGAGAAATAGATGCACATTAGGATGAGATGCACCAGAACCCAGAACCCAACAAAAATTCCGACATTTCTCACCCAACTCCATCGGCCATTGGATGAGAAATGGCCTCGAACCACACCCAACTCCATCGTCGTCGTTATACAACTCAAACCCACCACTGTTGCTACTTGCTAGTGTGTCCTCGGAGGACGATGGCAAGGTTAAATGGTGACCGATCACCTGTGTTCCTTCTAGCACGTTGGAGTACCAACGGGATAGGACTCGGTCCTGAGCTCTGTTGCTCGTCCCTGACCATATACATAGCCGCAGCAGGAGAACATTTTCGACGAGACTTCGAGAGTGTGGTTTCCGGTATCTGGGTGGCGCTCTCGATCTCCTATATGAAACCACCATGAACCACTACCGGCGACCCCCTACCTCACCGCCCCTCTCACCCCTCTCTTTCCCCTTCTCAGTTAAAGTTCAATATCAAAAAATAGGTTTGAATCGAAGCCCAGCAGTTGAAGATTGAGAAATGAGTTTATATCAAAACCCAGATGTTGAAGATCTGGAAATGGTTTGAATTAAAACACAGACGTTGCAGGCGAAAGATCATTAAAACCAAAACACCATGGGAGTTGGGTTTTTCTTTTTCTAAACAATGAAACATGGTGGATTTAGATATATATATATATATATATATATATATATATATATATATATAGAGAGAGAGAGAGAGAGAGAGAGAGAGAGAGTATCGGTGGGGTTGTCGGACATACAAGTGAGGGAGAGGGGTCGCCAGAGAAGGTGTAGCCGATGGGGGAGAGGGGGAAGCCAGCAGTGTTAGATCCCGTCGGAAAAATAGAGGCGTCGAGGGAAGGGTAAGGTTAGGGACGATGATATATATTATAAGCACATAAAAAGAAAATAAATAAATTGTAAAAGACAATATTATCCTTACTTAACAAAACATCAATTAGTGGAGTTAGGACAAGGGACTCAATCCGAAACAAAAATAAAATTACGATGACCATGACTGTAATTAATTCATTCGGGGGACCCAATTCAAAATTTTCAATAACCACAGGGACCAAATTTGTAATTTTCTCTATTTATTATATACTTCAAAAAAACACATAGATACTAAGGGGCGTTTGGTTGGAGGTACTAGAAGGTAATCAATGGAAATGGTTATCATTGCTAATGTTTGGTTTAATCCGGGAATGAAAATGGAATAAAAAGTGGTGTTTAGTTTCTGAAAATTAATCATTCATTATAATATATTTAAGTAAAAATCATTTCTCAACAAATTGGGGGGAATAGAAACTCCTTCTTCTAATAGATCAGTGGCTATCCCCTCCTCTTCCCGTCTCCATGGCAGCCATATCCCCTTTCCTCTCGTCTCACACATCACTGGCGACCTCCTCTGCAACCCTATCACCGACGACCTGCAAATTTAAGTACCCCCTTCATTTCTCTCTTGAACCCTAGCCCAATCCCTCGTATCACCTCCAACCATAAATCTCATGAGGGATGAAAACATCCCTTCGTTTTTTCGAGATGAATAGGAGATGGAGTAGATTTTTGTGTTCAGAGATGAAATAGGATATGAAGATATTTTGATTTTGGGTCTGGAGACGATTTTGATTTTGGGTTAGGAGATGAAAAACAGACAGATATGTGGAATATGCTTACTACTGGTTTACTGTGATGTAGAGGAGACTTGATGGAAATGAAGAAGGAGATGTGTTGGAGAAGCTTCCCATGATGGAGATGAAGATGCTTTATATAAAGATGATGTCCAACTTTTTTGTCTTGGAGGATGAGGGTTTATTTTTAACACTGATAATGGAAGGAAATCATTAATAATAAAAGACAATCATTCCTATTATATTTTATTTCCATTATCATTCCTATTTTCATTCCTTGAAACGAACCAAAAGCCCCCAAGTCATTAGGGGTATTGTGGGGATGAACTGGTGTGGAATTGAGCCCAGGACCAATGACTTTAAGGATGTAACTCAACTTGTGGACAAGTAGGCACCAAGATCATGTTGTGTATTACGTTGGGTACTCGTGTAGAATCAGACATCCGGACCTTGGATATTGCAGTTGTAAGTTATTATATGCCCACGACACGTGTCACACAGGGATACTGCTAAGGAGTATGTAAACCTATAGGGTCGCACACAAAGAATACGTTTGTTTCCATCTTTAAAAACCCGGATTAAATCAAGTTGATTGAGGAAATAGTTATTTTTGAAGGATAATTGTGAAAATATGTGTTAAACTGTAATTATGATAATTACAGGGTGAAAACGTAATTATGTTAATTACGTGGTGGTGTTATCTGTAATTATATATATAATTATATTTAAAGTTTAAATGATAATTATATATATATATTTGAATTTGAATTTGAATTTAAATATTACAGATACTTATTAAACCTTATTTGAATTATAGTCTGTTAATTCTCAAATTATCAAGTTCTAAGTACAAACAATTAACAACAACAAGATGATTCAATTACTCAACCTGTTTATATGATTCAATTCAAGGATTCGTATACAACCAAACTTTCTCTCTCTAACTTGCAACTGTTCTTACTACGTCTAACTAGTCATATGTCTATTACAAAGACACACGGGCTTTTAACAAAACACAAAACACAAAGACTTTGACTATTGACTTATTACAATTAACTTTGACTTTCACTTGAGAGTTGACTTTGACTTGCTTTACTTTCAACTTCAGTAATCATGATCTTGTATCTAACAAATATATGCACTAACAATCTCCCCCTTTGGATTCAAGATCATCTCTAAAATATTTTGCAATACAACTCCCCCTTAAGCTCAATTTGTACAATCTCCCCCTTTCGTCAGAATATCATCAGATTAAATCTCCCCTTTTACTTAGCAATCTCTCCAAAGTCTGTCTTCAAGAATAGTAACAATCTCCTCCAAGATTGTAAAACCTCTTTCAGACATCGGAAAGAAATTATCTTCAGGTTTCGCTCAATCTGCTTCAGCAAAATTTCTTCAAAGAAAAATTTCAGTAATCTTTGCTCGCTTTCAGAAATCTTTGAACTTTCTGTTTCAGCTCTGAACTATCTTTAACAGTCTGAATCAAACACTTGCAATTAACTCTCTTCAAACTTTCTTTAACAACTTGCTTTTCAAACTTTCTTTAACAACTTTCTTTCACAATCAAATCTTGACCATTTCTTCCATCTCTAATATTTCTTGAATGTTTCTCCCCCTTTTTGATGATTGGAGCATGAAATCATCAAAACTTTGACAAGAAATGTCCGTAATTTGGTCTGACCACTGATATTTTATCACTGAGCCACTGACTATTCATCGATCCAAAAAGATATTCATTCGAATCTTTGCAAATTGAGACAAATTGTGAGTATAACACCTGAATCAACAAATGAATCAGTTAAAATGCCTGTCAGGAACATGAAGTCGCTGTGTGTAACGAATACACATTGGAAAAGAGCTTTTTAATGTTCACTCCCCCATGTCTTCCATTCGATCATTGAATGACACAAGTTTATTCTATGAACGTTTTGACAGAAAAACAAATTCTTTGTGTGCTCGTGCTTATGTTTGAAAGAATTAAGTACATATGATTACTTTTAATAGGCTCAAAATTGTGTAAACCATTGAGACAACAACAGTTAAACACAGACTCGATTGTTCATGATCGAAGTGCGAAGGTGGGACAGACTTCCTTCTTTTTCAATATCTAGATTTTCCAAATGAAAATCAGATATATTATATGTTGCATCCCCTTGAAATATGAAACATTTTCTTGTTGAGAAGAAAATGAGTAGCTGGTGGGGTTTTTATCAAGAGTTAGCATGGGCTAGTTTCTTGTTTCAATAATGTTCACGAAGAATTATGAAACACTAGCAATGTGGTTGCTCGACTCAGAAAAGTTGGTGCAGAGTTTGATATTCTTTTACTCTGTTCTCACACCCTATTTCTTTTTAATCATCGAGCTCACATCTTAATCAAACTCTCATTTCCATTTTACCTCATCACTCAACCCACACTCAGTTATTTTAACACCTCACTCTTCGATCACTCAAGGATTAACTTCTTGGGTAGGAAACACTGGTTAACGTGAATCCATAGAAGTTTTAATTAAGCTCACACAATGAACCCATGTAATCCTATAAGAATATGTTGCTCAAAAAGGTTTAACTTTGCAGTTAAAGCACAAATATATACAAGACAGATATCTGTATGCTCAATGAGATAATCATGAATATTTGAGCATTTTAAACATTGAAGATATTTCAAAACAAGTATATATTGAATGAATGAAATGAATACAAGAAACTTGTTTGAAAATCTGACATTGTATGAAAAGATCAATATCGGAATGATTTATCAGTTAAGACTTAGGTCAGCAAAAATTGGATATTGTCTATACGATTCAAAATATAGACACTCTCGAATGAAACGTTTTGAAATGAAATCAACGCTCAAACATTGAATAACAAGCGGGGTGTATCATCATCGAAAAATTTGTTCAATTTGAGACATGGTGATAACATTTACAACAAAAATTAAACCGGTGTGTGTGAATACTTGAAAGTATATGGAAAAGATAATATGCAAGTATTAATATTTGGAAACACACGGTTTGTTAAACATTGAAGCACAAATAATCATGAAAACATTTAAAATCACACTTCTAAATTCATGAAATCATTTTAAGAATCAGAAGTGGTTTGAACATTTAAGAACATGTTTTCATATCTAAAAGTTGTCCTTCTTTCAGATATGTATGAGATTAAGATTAGAAATAAACCTTTTCGCTTAGTCTTAAATCCCATCAAGTCAGCTCAAAATCATATTTTGATATGATTGTTTAAGCTCTCTCAATTCTGCAAAAATAAAAAAGTCATCAAAGTACAAAACTTTATTCACAATATTTATTGAAAAATAAAATGACATAAAGTATTAAAACTTTGAATGTACGAGTTCTGATCAGATATAATCAGAAGTCATATCCAGTACTCCTTATCACGTACTCCCCCTGCAATTATGCATCAGAAAATTTATCAGTTAAAAATATATGCAAAAATATGAACTCCCCCTCAAATGTATATAGATCATCTTTTCATCTTCTCACACTCCCCCTGAGATCATGAACAAACCTTAAATGCAGATATCTTTCAGATTAAAAAATAAAGAAATGAAGAAATGTTAGATTAGAATTGTATTCAAGATTAAAATAGAGGGTCAAAGTTGTAATAGTTTGAAAGTTAAGGGTTTGTGTTGTAAAAGTCAACTAATGTTGACTTAGTATAAATAGGTTTGTCTTGTTGTAATTTTGTAGACACGCACATACATTCCATAGAACACAAGAGGTTTGTATACTTAGAGAGAACACAAAACTCGTATGTCAAGTTAGATCTGTGACATCTAGATCTGTGACATTGAAATCTTGTGACATAAATGATAATGACTTCTTGATAATCTGTGTGCATGATTTGATAGCTAGTAATCTAGGATCACAAGAAAAATAACAATAACTGAACTTTAGTAGGTAATCATAGATTAAGTCTTGAGATTTAACATACCAAGTTTTGAAACAAGAAAATTAAATCTATTTTCATCGAGAGGCTTGGTAAATAAATCAACAAGTTGGTAATCAATGTTTACAAAATAAAGTTCAAAGGGGGAGAAAGAACTAAGACTTCTGAATACAACAGTTTAGAACTCGTTCTTCAAAGAACATTGACTTCTAGACAAAGCAGTCTAGGACTCGTACTTCAGAGAAAGAACTATGGCTCTTGGATAAAACAGTTCAAGACCTGTTCCTCAATGTTTCAGAATTATGGTTTTTGGTTACATCAGATCAGGACCCGTTCTTAAGTGGTAAAAATGAATATTACTATTCTCACCGGAGAATATGTAATCATGGTTTATGAATATTCTAGTTCAGAACTCGAACTTAAATGTTTTTCTTTTGAAGGATACTTAAAAGATTACGTCTTTTCAAGAAGTTTTTTCATTTGAGGGGGAGTTACTGAAATTATATTGTCATATCTTTTAGGGGGAGGAGATATTTTCATTGTTATATTTTTCTGATAATTTGAATTGTTACAGATTTCGAGGAAGCTTAAATGAGAACATTCATTTTAAGGGGATCTTACAGGTATATTTTATTTACCTTAATCTTTAACACTTGTTGAAATATGAACAACTTTCACTTGTGAAAAATGCTTTTCTTAAATGTTCAAACCACTTCGCGTTCTCAAACTGATTTATGAATTTCAAAGTGTGATTTTAAATGATTTTATTTTGGATACTTTGAAGCTTATCTGACCGTGTGTTCTTAAAGAATAATACTTGTGTATTTTTCTTTTCATATACTTTGTCAAGTATTCATACACACATCGGTTCAGTACATTTATTGAACTTGTTATTACCATGTATCAAATGATAAATCTTTCTATGGTAATACTCCCGGTTGTACTCAAAATTGATTGAGATCAGACGTCATTTCATTATATGTGCTTTCATTGATTAACATGTTTATATATTGTTCATATAAACAACATTCGTATTTGACATCCCTTATTATAATTCTTCATGAAATATTTGATCTGATTTTATCATTGTCAGTTTCTCAAAGCATTTACATTGATTTCATTTCATTTATTCACTTTAATGCTTTGAGAGATCTTAAATGTTTCAATTGCTCAAATTTTCACTATTATCATTCTTGACCATATATACACTGACATTGATTTCTTGCGCTTTAATGTCAAGAAAATCATTGAGCAACGCTTGCTTTTAGGAAAAATACATGGGATTCAATGTGTGAGCTTAAAAAAACTTCCATGGATTCACGATAACCAGTTTTTCCTACCCCGGAAGTAATCCTAAGAGTGATTGAGGGGAGAGGGGTTAAAAGATTTGAGTGTTGGGTGTATGAAGAGGTAAAATGGAAAAGAGAGATTGGTTAGAAGTGAGCTTAAAAGATTAAAAGAAAGAATATGTGAGATCAGAGTAAAAGAATATTAAACTTTGCACCAAATTCTTTCTGAGCCGGGCAGCCACATCTACTGATTGGTTCACATTCTTTGGTGACCATCATTGAAAAAGGCAGTGAGCCCATGCCAACTCTTGCAAACACCCCACCAGCTACTCATTATTTTCTCAAAAAGAGAATGTTTCACATTTTCTAGGGAAGCAGCAGATACTCTATTGGTTCTTCACTTGGAAGATACTGATATTGAAAAAGAAGGAAAGTTGCCCCACTTTCGACCCTTTATCATGCACATTGAGTCTATGTATAATCATTGATGTCTCAATGGTTTGCATAATTTTTTAGCCTTAACAACAATCAATTGTGCTAATTCTTTCATAACACAAGCACGAACACACAAAAAATATGTTTTTCTGTCAGAACATTCATAGAAAATACCTTGTGTTTTTCAATGATTGAATGAAAGTCTTGGGGAGTGAACATTATCTCAAGCTTCTTACATTGTACATTCGTTGTACACAGTAACTTTGTGTTACTGACAGGCATTCCTAACTATTTCATCTGTTGATTCAGGGTTACAACTCATAATTTGTCTGAATTTGAAAAGATTCGGATAAATACATTCATAAATTGACGGCATGCTCATTATCAGATCAGTTGGGGGAGAATGTTCTTATCCTACCAACATGGGAGATTGTTAATCATGAAGATTGTGCTTATCAGATAATTTGGGGGAGTTCATTAACAGACTGTGCTGACATTGAAAAAGTTTTGATGATTCTGATTCTCAATTTCATCAAAAAGGGGGAGAATTTCAGAATTTCAAAGTCAGAGTTTTGAAGATTTCAATGATTGTGAAGAAAGTGGTGTTAAAGTTGATTGAAAAGGTCAAAGGGAAGATTTACTTCAAGTGTTCAAAGATGTCAAAGTTCATACAAAGTTTCAAAGATAATTTTTGAAAGCGACATCAAAGTCTGAGTTTGAAGAAAAGCTTTCTGAAGAATATGCAATTTTAGTGAAGAAAAAGGGGAGATTGAAATTTGATCAAAGTGACAAAGTTTGCTGAAAATGTCAAAGTTTTCAAGGTTTAAAGCTGAAAAAGATTTTTGCTGAAGATCATTTCTGAAGATAAGAAGACCTGAGATTATTGTCAAATTTTTTTTAATCTAGAATCCAAAGGGGGAGATTGTTAGATTAGAATTGTATTCAAGATTAAAATAGAGGGTCAAAGTTGTAATAGTTTGAAAGTTAAGGGTTTGTGTTGTAAAAGTCAACTAATGTTGACTTAGTATAAATAGGTTTGTCTTGTTGTAATTTTGTAGACACGCACATACATTCCATAGAACACAAGAGGTTTGTATACTCAGAGAGAACACAGAACTCGTATGTCAAGTTAGATCTGTGACATCTAGATATGTGACATTGTAATCTTGTGACATAAATGATGATGACTTCTTGATAATCTGTGTGCATGATTTGATAGCTAGTAATATGGGATTACAAGAAAAATAACAATAACTGAACTTTAGTAGGTAATCATAGATTAAGTCTTGAGATTTAACATACCAAGTTTTGAAACAAGAAAATTAAATCTATTTTCATCGAGAGGCTTGGTAAATAAATCAGCAAGTTGGTAATCAGTGTTTACAAAATAAAGTTCTATTGTACCTTTTTCGGCATTATCTTTGATAAAATGATATCGTACGTCGATGTGTTTGGTCTTTGTATGTTGAACAGGATTCGCAGATATGGCAATGACACTCTTCGAATCACAGTATATCGGGATTTTGTTGTATTTGAAATCATAATCTCGGAGTTGTGTTCTCATCCACAACACTTGAGAACAGCAGCTCGCCGCAACGACGTATTCTGCCTCAGCTGTTGATGTGGAAACACAGAGTTGTTTCTTTGAAGCCCAACTCACGAGTTTATTGCCCAAAAATTTTATGTGTCCCGACGTACTTTTCCTGTCAAGCATACAACCTGCATGGTCTGCATCTAAATATGCTGTCAGTTCAAAACCTGTATCCTTAGGATACCACAGGCCAAGATCTGCAGTGCCCTTCAGATATCTAAAAATCCTTTTGACCGCAGACAAATGGGATTCTTTTGGATTAGCCTGATATCAAGCACATAGACATGTAGAGAACATTATATCTGGCCTACTAGAAGTTAAATACATCAAAGAACCAATCATTCCTCTGTAGGTTCTAACATCGACAACTTTTCCCGAAGGATCAGTGTCAATCTTAGTTCCTGGTGCCATCGGGGTTCCAATAGGTGTACAATTTTCCATTTTGAATTTTCTAAGAATATCGAAAATATACTTTGATTGATTAATAAAGATCCCTGTTGAAAATTGTTTGACTTGTAATCCGAGAAAGAAATTCATCTCTCCCATCATACTCATCTGAAATCTTGACACCATGAGGTTAGAAACATTCTTACAGTATTTTGGATTTGTGGAGCCAAATATAGTATCAACCACATATATCTGAATTAAAATGATATCGGATTTTTTCTTTTTAATAAACAAAGTAGTATCGATCTTACCTCTCGAGAAGCCCGACTTGACTATAAATTTAGATAATACTTCGTACCAGGCTCGAGGGGCTTGCTTCAGTCCATAAAGAGCTTTGTCTAGAATATACACATGGTTTGGTTTCTCTGGATTGACAAAGCCTTCAGGCTGAGATACGTAGACTTCCTCCTTGAGAATGCCGTTGAGAAAGGCAGTCTTCACGTCCATTTGATAGACGGTGAAGTTCTTGTGAGCGACATATGCTAGAAACATTCTGATAGCTTCGATGCGTGCCACTGGAGCATAAGTCTCGTCATAGTCAATACCTTCCTCTTGCCTATATCCCTTAGCCACTAGTCTTGCTTTATTTTTGATTACGATACCATCTTCGTCCTTTTTGTTCTTGAATACCCATATCGTGTCGATTATAGTTTTTCCTTCAAGCTTAGGCACAAGTCTCCAGACTTTTAATGCTTCGAACTGATTCAACTCATCTTGCATCGTAGTTACCCAATCTGAGTCAGCTAGAGCTTCAGATACGCGTGTTGGCTCTATCTTGCTCAGAAATGAGTCATGCATACACATGTTCAATGTAGCAGACCTAGTTTCCACCGGTTTAGATGGATCTCCAATGATTTGGCTTATCGGGTGCTCTTTGGTCCACTTGTGTTCATGAGGGAGTGGATTTGATATAGATTAATCATGATTCTCATCTAGGTATCCACTTCCAGTTTCTTCTTGTTCAGGGAGTTGTTCAGTTGAAGTATTTGATGCAGAAGCATCAGTTGGTACAACAGTATCTGGCTGTTAAGTAGACGTTACAGTGCAACCAACTGAGTCAGCAACTTTTGTCTCAACATTTTAAATTACAGCTTCAACTGAAGAAGTAGTTGTTTGAACTTGAGTTTCTTGCTGAATCGGGGGAACGAATTCAGTAGATACATCTGAAGTGAATGGAAGATGACCGCTTGACTCTTCAGGCCTGTCAATCTCAATAGATTTAGGCAATTTAGATCCAAGAAACTCATCATAAAAGAATTCAAACAATAAATCCAATTCTGATAAATGAGATGTAGAAGTAGATGGTTTATCAGAATCAGTAGCATTAACCACAGGTTCTGGACTGATTTGTCCAGAAGCTAATACTCCTGTAAGTACGGGTTCTGAACTGTGTTGTTCAGAAGCCAACTCCTCGTCAAATGTAACGTTTACGCTTTCTATGACAATCTTTGTTAAGTCAAAATATTGTATCCAAGATTTAATTAGAAAGTCAATCTTGTAATGTCAACAATGTTAAAGTCATAGAAAGTCAAAGTATGTTTAGTTTCCTTAGTTGTTAAGTCTTTGTATTACTTAGTGGGTATAAATAGGTTTAGGCTTTGTAGTTTTGTTAAGCACTTTCATTGTAATAATTCAGAGACATGTGGTTATTCAAGATCTACTTTCTCTCTCTACTCTCTCTAGTTCTTGGTTGTTAATTTGTATGTAAAAAGCTTGATTGTTTGGGATTTTGAATTCACAATTGGTATCAGAGCCGTACCAAACGATTTTCAGAAAAGATTTGCACAGAAAGATGGATTGAAATCTGGAATTTTGGATCAAAAAGTTGAATTTTCTTGAAATTTTTCAAGAACACATATTCTTCTCTGTTAAATCAATTTTTTTGTGATTTGTTGTTCATTGATTGTAAAATTGGTTCCATTAGATTCGATTTGTGTTTTGGATTGTTTCTTGTATTGATTACATCATGAAATTCAAACTAAATCGTTGTCAATTTTTGAATTTTGGAATTTTCTTGAAAATGAGTTCGAACACTGGTTGAATCGAATTTTTGTGGTTTGTTGTTTTTAATCTGAAATTGATATTAGATATGTGTTTAGTATTGATTTTCGATGGTACTGATACGTTTTTGAGAATCGATTTGCAGTTTTTTCAAGTAAATCAATCTGCGCCATCATCACAGCAACTTTGCGCCAGTTCATAACTGGATTTGCGCTAATTCATCATTTACACAAGTTTTGTTTGCAGATTGTGATTGGTTGTTGAAATTTAGTGGGACGGTGGCTACAAATTGATAGTGAATTGATGAGTAATCGGCGACAGTGATTTGAAATTGTGGCCGACGAGTTGTTTTTTTATGAATTGAAATCGGTGGCTGTAGTTTTGCGCCACTCGTGACTCGTGCAAAACTCATCCTTTGCGCCACGCAATACTCACGCAAACCTCATTCTAGTTTTATGTTGGATTGATTAATTGAGAATTGGTTTGATTGTGATTGGTTGTTAGGAATTAGTGGGACGGTGGATTTCAAACACCATCAACATCAAATTTGTGAGTTAGTGGATGAATTTGTGGAGAATATAAATTAGTGGATTTGCAGGTTTGTTCAATTGTTAAGTGATTGCAGGTTTTTTGCGCCACCTTCTTCATGGCTTTTGCGCCATAAGGTACTGGCGCAAACCTCCAATTTTGCGCCACCTGAATATCAATTGAACCAGATTCATTTTTCAGCAGTCACCATCATCATTATAAACTTTGCGCCAGTGCTGTTTAACGCAAAATTTGAAGTTTGCGCCATTAATTTCTTTTGTGCCTTTAACAATCAATTGTTGGTGGTGGTAATTTGACTTGCAAATTCTGATTGGATGTCAAATTAATAATGGGACGGTGATGTTGTGATGTAAATTGGAAATCACAAGACTAGTTCTACCATACATTCATAATTGGGATTTAAAATTTGTTTTGTTAGTGGAGATTTGGTGTAATTGAAATTGGAGTTTAATTTTTGTTTTGCGCCAACCTAAACAAAACTTTGCGCCAATTAGTGGAGATTTGGTGTAATTGAAATTGGAGTTTAATTTAGTGGAGATTTGGTGTAATTGAAATTGGAGTTTAATTTTTGTTTTGCATTGATTAGCTTTCAAGACATAAGTTGAATTCAAAATTTTGCGCCACTCGCAGATTAAGTTTTTACAAGTGTTCTGTGAGTTCAAGTTTAAGAAATTTGAGAGAAATTCCAGTGCTTTGAGAATTTCAGAGATTGAATTTTTCTGAGATTATTTTTGTTGTGCTGATCTGATTTTGACTTTCAGTCAAAATTTCTGAATTGTTTGGGAACGATCATTCTTATCAAGTTGATTTCTCATTCAATATTTTCTAGACCTGGCAAACGTGTCGGGTCGGGTTCGTGTCGGGTTCAAAGTTAAACGGGTTGAAAGTGTCTAACCCTAACCCGACCCGTTTAATAAACGGGTCAGAAAATCCCAACCCTAACCCGACCCGCCTAACCCGCCCCGCCCCGCCTAACCCGTTTAACATTTATAAAATTAAAATTAAAAATCGAAAATTCACAAGAAAATACAAATTCAAAATTCAAATAAAAGCATTAGAAATCCAAAATTTATAATTCAAAATTATAATCAAATCTAAAACACTAAAAATCCAAAGCATTAAAAGGAAAACTTATATATATATACACACATATATATATATATATATACATACATACATATATACATATAAACGGGTTATTCGGGTCATTTTCGAGTTGAAAATTTTGACCCTGACCTTACTCGTTTAATTTTCGTGTCGTGTCGTGTCAACCCGTTTACTTAAACGGGTTGAAATGTATTACCTAAACCCGTTTATTTCGTGTCGAGTTCGTGTCGGGTTACCGTGTCGTGTCAGTTTTTTCCAGGTCTAATATTTTTTGAGAGAGGAAATTTTGTATTTTCAGTTAGACTGTTTGATTTTTGTATTTGCATTCATTACGACTAACGATCATTTTTTCAAATTCTGTTTGAAACAGGATGAGTTCACCAATATTACTCAGAGGAAGATACGAACAGTGGAAAGTTGATTTTTTCAATTTTGTAGATAAACATGAGCTGAGTTGCTATATCAGATTATCATTGTCTGAAGGAGAGATAAAACCTCAAACTCCAACAGAAGATTGTTCTGAGGAACAGGAGAAAATAAAGAGAGCTGATATTTTAGCCCGAACTTTTGTGTTTAATAGTATTCGTTATGATATTAATGGTCACATAAATACCTATCAGTTGACAGGAAAATATTTATACAAGTCGACAGGAAAGGAGATATGGGACTATCTTGAATGGACAATGTTAGGGCCAAAGGTTGTGTCTGAGCTAAAAGGAAAGATTTCTGAGTTGGAAGTTAAGATTCAGCAAGTAGTCTCTGTTGAGAGCAATGAGCAGAAAGTTAAGGATTTGGAAAGTGCAAATGCTGATCTTCAAAAGAGAATATCTGATTTAGAGCAAAAGATGGTTAAAGACAAATCTGATTTTGAGAGTAAAAAGCAGGAGTTTGCTAAGAAATTTTCAGAAATTTCCAGGAAGAATGCTGATGAGAAGAAAACTGTTGAGCTTAAGTGTATAAGACTTTCTCAACAAGTTTCTGATTTTGAGAAAGTAATCATCTTGGAAAGAGAGAAGTTTGCCAAGGAAAAGAAGGCCATTGAACAGAAGAACGTTGGATTCTTTAAGGAAATATTCGGTCAGAGAAACGATGCTAAGAAGGGATTTGAAGAAGAACGAAGCATGTTTGAGACAAAGATTAAAAAGCTTTTCAGAGTTCAAGTTTTTCAAGATTGGTAAAAAGAAATCATTCCATAATGATTCAATTTCTGAATGAAGATGATTCGTGAAAGTTTGTTTTTATGAAGACAGTCTAGAGAACAAAGATATGAAGATATGAGTTCAATGTTGTTTCAATATTCAAAGATGAAGATTTCAAAGATTGTATTTCTTCTTTCTCGTATCATGTGGTGTCTGCTACAAGTTTGTCCCTCCTACGAGCTGATTGAAACAAGTTCTTAAGCTGAAAGCATATTCAACTCGCGGTTCAAAGACAGATTCTTTGTTATTAAACTGAAGATGCACCGTGGAATGTCAAGTAACTCTCACATTATCATTTTTGTGTGTTGATCCAATGTGATTGAGTTTCTACAGTTGAAAGCTGCTTGATAGTGCATTCAGTCGAGGCTACTGTACATTGAATCTGGTTACAAAGTTGAAACTATGAAGACCAAGAGCTTTACTCAAAGGGGAGCGTGGAAAGACATGAAGACATGCAACACCAGAGTTCTTCAAAGATTCAAGAGGGAAAGAAGATCAAGGCCTGAAGTATTTCAAGTTGATAAATGCTTTATTCAACTTTAGGGGGAGATTGTTAGGACTGAAAGTCCTATGTGTTGAAAGTGGAATAAAGTATTTATAAGGGTTTAAATTGTAATTAGTTAAAAGTTGTTTTGTTAGATGGGCCTAAAGCCCATAAGCCCATTAGGCCTTGTAAGCCTAAGTATATAAAGGCATATTTATCTCATAATTAGGGTTAGAAGTGAGCTTTAATGTTAAAAAACTTCTCAGTAAGCTTCTCAATAAGCTTTTTGATCTCAGCCTCAAATACGCTTCTTTCTTCCACAAATCTTTTCACAGAACTTTCTTTCTTTATAACTTTGACAACTTTCTCCCCCATTTTGATGATTGTGAACATCATGATCATCAAAACTTCTTCAATTTCAGCACTTTCTTTGATTTCCCCCTTTGTAAAGACGAACAATCTTCCCTTCATAATAATTTGACATTCTTCGCCCGTTGATCTGATTATCCGTCAATTCATGAAATGTATATATCCGAATCTTTTCAAATTCAGACATAATGAACAATATAACCCTGATTCAACAGATGAAACAATTAGTATGCCTGTAAGTAGCACGGAGCCACTTTGTACAACGAATGTACTTTGGAAAGGAGCTTTTGTGATGTTCACTCCCCCAGGGCTTCCATTCAATCATCGAAAAACCACAAAGGAATTTTCTATGAATGTTATGATAAGAAAACTTATTCCTTGTGTGCTCGTGCAAGTGTATGAATGATTGAAGCTACTTAGCTTGATCAGGCTCAAATTGTGTAAACTGTTGAGACAACAACAGATATTACACGGACTCAATGTGCATGAAAGAGGTGCGAAGGTGGGGCAACTTTCCTTCTTTTTCAATATCTAAATCTTCCGATTGAAGACCAGATAGCAGATATGTTGCGTCCCCAAAGAAAATGAAACATTTCTTTGTTAAGAAAGAAATGAGTGGTTGGTGGGGTTAATGCAAGAGTTGGCATGGGCTAGGTGCCTTTTCAATAATGGTCACCAAAGGGTGTGAACCAATCAGAATATGTGGCTGCCCGACTCAGAAAGTGGTTGGTGCAGAGTTCTGATATTCTTATAACTCTGTTCTCACACCCTCTTTCTTTTTAACATTAAAGCTCATTTCTAACCAAACTCTCTTTTTCATTTTTCTGCTCAGCACAATGAGAAAAACTCAACCGGATGAGTTATCTCCCTCACTCTTTGATTTATGACCCCTCACCCCTCAAGCACTCTAGGATAACTTCCGGGGTAGGAAACACTGGTTAACGTGAATCCATGGAAGTTCTGTTTAAGTTCTCACACAAATGCCATGTAAGTCCTATAAAGAATAGTATCTCAACAGTTTAACTTGAACATTTAAGCTCAAATAAGATACCACTGTCAAAAAGTATGCCCATGAGATTTGAGCAATTTAACTTTGAAACTCTGACAATGTATCACTCAGATCAAATAAACTGGTTAGGGTATCAAAGAACTGGATATTTTGTTTATATGAACGAATATAAATAATTTTGCAATGAAAGCACAAGATTAGAAATGACGATTGATGCTCAACAACATTGAATTGCAAACGGGGGTATTACCATCGAAAAATTGTTTCTTTATGAGACATGGTAATAACAAATACAACTGAAGTATTGAACCTGTGTGTGTGAATACGTTATAGTATAAAGACAAGATAATACACAAGTATTAATCTTTAGAAACATACAGTCAGTTAAACATTAATGCTCAAAAATGTGAAAAACATTTAAAAATCGCACTTCTAAATTCATAAAGCCTTTTGAGAATCAGAAGTGGTTTGAACATTTCAGAAACTGTTTTTCATGCTTGAAAGTTGTTCTTCTTCCAAACAATCAGAGATCTAGATCAGAAGATATTTACCTTTTAAGCTCCCCCTCAAATCATGATATAATGATTTAGGTCTTTTAAGTTCCCCCTGGATATTTGCACAATATCCAAGTCTGAACGTTGAAGAACGGGTCCTGATCTGTTGTAATCAGAAGCCAAACTTCGTTGAAGTCCGGGTTCTAAGCTGATTTACTTAGAAGCCATTGTTCTTCTACTCCCCCTTGACAGTAGGTGCCTGCAACACAGAATCAATTTTAGGCTTTGGTACCCACTGGTATTTGGGTCCATGAATGTTAGTTGCAGTTCTTGTGGGGGTAATAGAATAAGAACCATACCAGTAATGATCACTGGATTTGTGAATATGATCATGTGTACGACAATAAGAACAATAGTATTTCTTACCTGATAACCTGAGTAATTGACCTCTCGAGTAGATATGATCAGATTTACCTTTACGCACATTGTTCTTTTTGGCATTAGACGCATGTACACATGATTCTTTTTCTTTCAGCTCATCTTCAACTGGTTTCTTCTTCCAGACCAATTCCTCTTCTTTATATCTTCTTCTTCTTCTCCTTCTTTGTGTACCTGAACCATCTATATTGCTATCATAGAAAAGGTTAGTTTTACGAATCTGATCAAAAGATTTAACTGACCTTTGTGAAGAGACAAACTTCTGATTTGGACTTGATACAGTCTTTTCAAGCACTTTAATCGTCGAAGCAAAGTTGTCTCTTTCTTTAACAAGCAAGTCAAACTTCTTCGTGAACTCAGACTTCGTTTTCTGCTCTTTTAGTGCATTTGCAGATAGTCCAGTTAGCTTCTCAGTAAGCTTTTTGATCTCAGCCTCAAATACGCTTCTTTCTTCTTCAAATCCCGTCTCAGCATCGTTACTCTGGCCGGATATTTCCTTGAAGAATCTCACATTCTTCTGTTCAATCTCCTTCTTCTCCTTTACAAACTTTTCTCTTTCCAAGATTATTACTTTCTCAAACTCAGAAACTTTCTGAGAAAGCTTGATAGATTTCAGCACATTTTCTTGAAAAATCTGAGAACTTCTTTGCAAAAGATTTCTCAGATTCAGATTTATCTTTAGCATGCTTTTGCTCCAAATCAGATATTTTCTTTTGAAGATCATCATTTGCATCTTTCAGTTCAGAGATCTTTTCCTCATAGCTTTCAACGGATGCTTTCTGGATTTGGACAATATGATCTTCCAAGTTCAAGATTTTTCTTCTCAGCTCTTTATTCTCAGTTTCCAAACTCAGTATTTTCTCATTATTCTGCCCAGAAGTCTTTTTCAGAAGATCTTCATTAATTGCCTTTAATGCACTAACTTCTTCTTTCAGTATGATGCTTTCATTATTATAAAGTTCTGATCTCTCTTTGTAGAAAGCAACGAATAATTCAAGATTTTTGTTCTCTAATTTGAGCTCTTGAACTTCAGCAAAAAATCCCATCTTGACTTATCTAATTCAAGCTTTTGGAAATACTTTAATCTTAACTGCACTGTAATGATCGTGAGACAAACAGGATGATCCAAAAATAAAACAATATATATATATATAGGTTTGCGAGAGGTTCGAGTCGCGCGAAGTGAGATTTGCGCGACCAACGGGTGGCGCAAAGTAAGCTTTGCGCGAGCAAGGGGTGGCGCAAAGTGAACTTTTCCCGAGCAACTTAAGGCGCAAACAAGAGTCCGGTCGAAACAAGGGTCCGGTTGAGACGAGAGACCGGTCGATAAGAGATATCGGTCCACAAAGGTACCGGTCGAGAAAGATTACCGGTCGACAAAGAGTACCGGTCGTAACTCAGACGCGCGAAGTAAGGTTTGCGCTACTCAAGGGTGGCGCAAAGATAGGTTCGCGCGACCAATGGGTGGCGCAAGATAGACTTTGCGCGAGCAAGGTGTGGCGCAAAGTACGCTTTGCGCAATCAGGGGTTGGCGCAAAGACGGGTTCTCGCGAGTAGCTTAAGGCGCAAATGAGTGTACGAATTCAGACACTGGTCACACGAGGTACCGGTCGATGCAGGGACCTGGTCGATTAGGATACCGGTCAAGACGAAGTATCGGTCGAACGGGTATCGGTCAACACCACTCACCGGTCCAACAAAGATTATCGGTTGACTGATATACCGGAGTCAACAACACACCGGTCGATACTAAGTACCGGTTGAAACGGGGTACCGGTCGAGTCTCAAGACCGATAACCAAATCACCGGTCGATTGGGTGTACCGGTAAAGCAGGGTACCGGTCGATAAGCGTACCGGTCAAGGCAATGTCCCGGTCGAACAACGGACCGATCAAGACAATGTACCGGTCGAGAGGGCCGGTCGATAACAGATAACCAGATAAGCTTAAAGACCGATAAAATCAACAGATAAGGACCGAAAAACACGAAGAACAGATTGATGAACTCGATGAATCTCAAGATCAATCGAAATTACTCTTAACCCAAAAAATCAAACGATTATGCATTAGATTAACAGATCGATAAAAGCTAAACTCAGCAGACCGATAAACACAGAAATCAACAGTAACCCAGAAACACAGACCGATAATCCCAGGAAAAAGAAAATTCGACCGATAAAATTATAGCAGAATCGATTGACTACTGCTTTTCAGAAAAAAATTCGATCGATAATAACAAAACAAAAAAAATCGATTTTTTTTTCAGATGAGAGATTTAGCAGATTGAAAACACAGTTAAAAGTAACTTTAAACCAGAAATCAATCAAACACATATAATCAAACACTCATGCAGATAAGCATATAGGAACGATTAAACCAAAAAATCGATTAATGAGTTTTAGACAAACCTTTTCTGGATCAAACCTTCAGTCTCTTTGCTGTGATACCAATTGTAGATCCCAGTACAGTGCAATCAACAGCAAATAATCAATGATGAACAGTAATATAGCCACAACCTCTAGTCATATGATTAATATGAAATCAAAGGGTTACAGGTTTACAGAAAGAATTTCTGATCAGAGAAAAGTAAACCTATTGACTAGAGATCTGGAAATTATGAGACTAAACTAATAATTTGTCTAATGAAACTTCTAACCATAATTATGAGATAAATATGCCTTTATATACTTAGGCTTACAAGGCCTAATGGGCTTATGGGCTTTAGGCCCATCTAACAAAACAACTTTTAACTAATTACAATTTAAACCCTTATAAATACTTTATTCCACTTTCAACACATAGGGCTTTCAGTCCTAACAAAAGCTGACTGTCAAGTTATCTGAATTATCTGAGAATGCACTGAAAGAGCAGAAAGCGAAGTCTGAGTTTGAGACGAAGATTGACCTTCTTGTCAAAGAAAGAGAGAGTCTTGCTTCAAAGATTAAAGAACTTGAAAAGACAACATCAAGTTCAAATCAGAAAACTGTTTCTTCCAAGAGGTCAGTTAAATCTTATGATCAGATTCGTAGTACTAACCTTTTCTATGACAGAAATATAGATGGTTCAGGTACACATTAAAGCAGAATGAGATACAAAGGATAGGAACTGGTCTGGAAGAAGAAACCAGTTGAAGATGAGAAGAAAATGAGTTGAAAGGAAAGAAATCACGTGTCCACTCATACAAAGCCAAGAAGAACATTGCGCGTAAAGGTAAACCTGATCATATCTACTCGAGAGATCAATTAATCAGGTTGTCAGGTAAGAAATACTATTGTTCTTATTGTCGTACACATGACCATATTCACAAAGCTAGTGATCATTAGTGGTATGGTTCTTATTCCGTTACTCCCAAAAGAACTGCAACTAACATTCATGGACCCAAATACCAGTGGGTACCAAAGCCGAAAACTGATTCTGTGTTGCAGGCACCTCAAGTCAAGGGGGATTAGAAGAACCAAGGCTTCTAAGTACATCAGCTTAGGACCCGTAATTCAACGGAGTTTGACTTCTAAACACAACAGTTTAGGACTCGTACTTCAGTGAACAAAAGACCTTACTCCTGTCATGATAAGAGATTGTACTCAAATACTCGAATGAGGAAATCAACCATCAAGGGGGAGTACATTCTTTTCTCTTAATTTGCATCCTATAGATATGACGGACTACATCCCAGAAGGAATTTTAGATCTCGATCCTGTACTTTTTCACTGATAATTCTACTGATATGACGGACTACATTCCAGAAGGAGTTGTGCATCTCTATCTTGTTCTTTTTCATTGATAGATCTAATGATGCATAATTTATAGGGGGAGTAAAGGTGATGGCTTCTGATCACATGACAGATCAGAACCCGTTCTTCAAAGTTCAGATAAGGATATTTTGCTAATATCCAGGGGGAGCTTAAAAAGTAAGTATCTTCTAATCCTAGATCTCTGATTGTTTGAAAGAAGAACGACTTTCAAGCGTGAAAAACAGTTTCTGAAATGTTCAAACCACTTCTGATTCTCAAAAGGTTTCATGAATTTAGAAGTGTGATTTTAAATGTTTTTCAATTTTAAGCTTTATTGTTTAACTGACCGTGTGTTTCTAAAGATTAATACTTGTGTATTATCTTTTCCATATACTGTAAAGTATTCACACACACAGGTTCGGTACTTCATTTGAATTTGTTATTATCATGTCTCATAACGAACAAATTTTTCGATGGTAATACTCCCGTTTGATTTCAAATATTGTTGAGCATCAATCATCATTTCAATATTTGTGCTTTCATTGCTTAAATTGTTTATATTCGTTCATATAAACAAACCATCCAATTCTTTGATACCCTAACCATTTGATTTGATCTGATTGATACATTGTCAGATTCTCAAAAAAATTCTTTTGATTTCATTTCATTCATTAAATATCTTTGTTTTGAGAAATCTTCAAAGTTCAATTGCTCAAATCTCATGAGCATACATTTTGACAGTGTTTTCATACACTTTGTACTTAACTGTTCAAGTTAAACTGTTGAGCAACCATTTTGTTTAGGACTTACATGGGATTCGTGTGTGAGCTTAAATAGTACTTCCATGGATTCACGTTAACCTGTGTTTCCTACCCAGGAAGTTATCCTCGAGTGATTGAGGGGTGATGGGTCAAAATCAAAGAGTGGGGGAGATAACTCATCCGGTTGAGTTTTTCTCATTGTGTGGAGCGGAAAAATGGAAATGAGAGTTTGGTTAGAATTGAGCTTTAAATGATAAAAAGAAAGAGGGTGTGAGAACAGAGTTAAAAGAATATCAGAACTCTGCACCAACCACTTTCTGAGCCGGGATAGCCACATCTACTGATTGGTTCACATTCTTTGGTGACCATCATTGAAACAGGCAGTGAGCCCATGCCAACTCTTGCATTTACCCCACCAGCCACTCATTTCTTTCTTAACAAAGAAATGTTTCATTTTCTTTGGGGACGCAACATATCTGCTATTTAATCTTCATTCGGAAGATTTAGATATTGAAATAGAAGGAAAGTTGCCCCACCTTCGCACCTCTTTCATGCACATTGAGTCCGTGTAATACATGTTGCTGTCTCAACAGTTTACACAATTTGAGCCTTATGAAACACAATCATTGTGCTAAGTTATTTCATACACAAGCACGAGCACACAGAAAATTTGTTTTTCTGTCAGAACATTCATAGATAAACCTTGTGTTTTTCAATGATTGAATGGAAGTCCTGGGGAGTCATCATCAAACCAACTCCTTCAATTGTACATTCGTTGTACACAGTAACTTTGTGTTAGTGACAGGCATTCCTAACTGTTTCTTCCGTTGAATCAGGGTTACATGTTCATTATGTCTGAATTTGAAAAGATTCGGATATATACATTTTATGAATTGATGGATTATCAGATCAATGGGTGGAGAATGTCAAATTATTATGAAGGGGAGATTGTTAGTCCTTATAAAGGGGGAAATCAAAGACTATGCTGAAATTGAAGAAGTTTTGACGATCATGTTGCTCACAATCATCAAAAAGGGGGATAATTTTACAAAGATTCAATTTCAATGTTATAAAGAAAGAAGGTTATGTGAAAAGATTTGTGGAGAAATTTCTGAAAGTTCTGTCAAAGTTTTTCAAGATTGGTGAAAAGAAATCATTTCAAGATGATTCAATTTCTGAATGAAGATGATTCGAGAAAGTTTTGTAGATGATTCAAAGATAAATCAAGATGGTTTGTGAAAGTTTGTTTTTCCAAAGACGGTTCAGAGATCACAAGAGATGGAGATACAATTTTTCAAAGACTTTTCAAAAGTTTCAAGATTTCAGATTCGTGTTCATGACATGTTGACTTTCAAAGCTTCAAAGTGCAAAAGACTTTTCAAGATTCTTCAAAGGCTGAAAGACTGAAGATTGTTAAAGCTTCAAAGTTCAATGTTGTCAGAGACAAAAGTTGAAGAATCAAGTGCTGAAGACTAGTGTCAAATTTTTATTAAATCTTGAATACAAAGGGGGAAATTGTTAAGTCAAAATATTGTATCCAATATTTAATTAGAAAGTCAATCTTGTAATGTCAATAATGTCAAAGTCATAGAAAGTCAAAGTATGTTTAGTTTCCTTAGTTGTTAAGTCTTTGTATTACTTAGTGGGTATAAATAGGTTTAGGCTTTGTAGTTTTGTTAAGCACTTTCATTGTAATAACTCAGAGACATGTGGTTATTCTAGATCTACTTTCTCTCTCTACTCTCTCTACTCTCTCTACTCTCTCTCTAGTTCTTGATTGTTAATTTGTATGAGAAAAGCTTGATTGTTTGGGATTTTGATTTCACAGTCTTTGACTTCTTCAGATAAACTCTATATGCTGTAGACTTTTGAGAGTGTCCAATGAAGATGCCTTCGTCAGCCTTTGGACTAAACTTGTTCAAGTTCTCTTTGTTGTTTAGTACGAAGCACCTGCATCAAAAAATAGGGAAAGTGTTTAATGCTAGGTGTACGATTATTTATCAAAGCATATGGAGTTTTATCAAACCGACGGTGTATTATGGAGCGATTTTGAGTATAGCACGCAGTCGATACAACTTCGGCCCATAGAAACAGAGGTAGATCCGATTGGCTTATCATAGTTCGAGCGGCCTCGACTAGCGTTCGGTTACATCTCTCTACTACTCCGTTCTGTTCTGGCGTTCTGGCAGCAGAATATTGATGTGTTATGCCGACCGATTTGAGATAATCTTCTACAATGCTATTCTTGAATTCTGTGTCGTTGTCTGTTCGAAGAAGCTTGACTGGCTTTTGCAGATTCACTTGGATAGTCTTTAAGAAATTGATGATGACTTCGGGCATCTCATCCTTTGATCTCAAAAATTTGACCCATGTGTATCGCGAATAATCGTCACAATAACTAACACGTATTTCTAGCCTGCTTTGTGTACGTATTGGACTGCAGAGATCCATATGCAACAACTCAAGTAGAGAACTTGTACTAGGTTCAGGGTTCGGCTTATGAGCAACTCTCTTCATTTTACCTTTCTCGCACGCTGCGTATAGATGTTCTTTTTCGTATTTAAGCTCAGGAAGTCCTTTGACTAATTTTCCCATGACCAGTTTGTTGATGTAACGAAAATTCAGGTGAGAAAGCCTTCGATGCCATAACCAACTTTGTTGCAGCGAGGCTTTTGACATTAGACAAACCTCATTGTCAATCTGGACTTTTGACAGATTAATCGTGTAGAGGGTAGACTTTCTCGTACCGACCAAGAGTTCCTTACCATCTTCAGTACGCACAAAACATCTCTTGGCCTTAAAATTTACCTCTAAGTCTTTGTCACAGAACTGTCCAATGCTGAATAGGTTATGTCCTAAACCTTCCACGTAGCTCACCTTTGTAATCGTCACGTTGTCTTGAATTACGTCACCCTAGCCTAAAATTGGTGAAAACTGATCATTTCTGAATCGCATGTTCCCGCAGTATTTCTCTGTATAATTAGACAAAATATCTTTCTGCCCAGTCATATGCTTGGAGCAACCAGAATCCAAGTACCACATATGACGGGTCTGCACAGGAGAAATCAGGGAACAATAACTTTAGGTACCCATTTAAATTTGGGTCCTACATTGTTAGCATATGATTTTGGCATCCATTTGTATATGGACCCTATGATCTTTTGAAAAGCCTTTGAAACATTTGAAGCATATGAATTATAAGAATAGACATGATAAGTACCAAACCAATCATCAGAATATCGGTGAGAAACAAAATCATTCCGTCTATATGTAGAAGACTTAGTAGTAGACCGAGATAATTGGAGTAATTGCTTTATTGTATATTTCTTGTAAGGAATTACAAGTTTTTGTTTATTAGAAGCAATAGTACCAACTACATCAGAACTACTATCAGTCGATCTATTACAAACATTATTAGGACATGAGTTTGAGTTCTCATCAATCTTCCGTTTTGGTCGCCACTCAGTTCGTTCTTCCGACCTTTTCTTATTCAAATCTGAAACAAAAGATTTAGATTTGTTAGGAAAAAAATATTTCTGAGTTTGTCTTTTCTTGAGCTTACTAGTGTTAGTCCGTTTCTGTGAGCGTCGTTTCTTTTGCTTCTTACCTTTCTCATATTAATCAGTACTCACAGAAACTGATTCACCAACCTTAGTTGATGATTCACCAACTTCATATACACTTGGTAAAGCTTCAGAGTTAATTATAAAAGCAGAATGATCTAGAAGTTTAGCATTAAAGTCAAACATATCAATACATTCTTCAACACACCCGTCATCAGAATTTAGAAAATCATTTGCAGACACAAATAAGTCATCAAAATCAACTTCTGAAGTTTGAGGTGCCTTAGAAGATTTTGAACACTCATTGGATTCAATTTTAAAAACGGTTTTCTTCATTACAATAAAAAAACACATTTTGTTCAATGTCAACCAAAATTCTTTCATCAGATAAAACATTTTCAAGATCTATTATTTTGCTTTCTAATACGAGTGGAGGAATGTAAATCTTAGCTTTAATCGGTTTAGCCTCCAACTCTGTAGTAGAATAACTAGCAAAATAATCATTTGAATGTAACTTTGGTTTTTCTGAAAGATAACTATCATTCAACTTTTGATAGCAGAATGGTAGCTACATGTTCTTTATATTCTTTCTATTTACATCTTCTTTGGCCTCTACCTCATCAGGTGACTTGGTAACAAATTTGGGTTTCAAATGAGGATATTTACCGGCCGCAAATAGAAAATCAAAATTATATAATGCTGATTGTTTTCTGATTGCTTTCTTTAAGTAGTGGGGGTTACCGAGTCCCCACTTCTCTTTCACATCAGCTTCCTCATTAGGTGTGTTTAAGAAAATGGTTTGATCTGTTTGTCCTCTAGCATATAATTTTGCTTCCAAACCATATTACCTTTTTCTCTAAGCTCTTGTTTTCAACCTGCAATTTGTGAGCTTTTAGTACACATTCTTGCTTTTCAAAATCAGACTTTGAAAGCTTAGTAACAAATTCAGAAATCTTATTTTCAAAACCATCTTTTTGCATTTTAAAATTAGAAGCATATTTGTTTAGAGAGTCAATCAAACTTTTGTTCCCAACTAGTTCCTTGTTGAGTTCAAAATTTTTTTGACGTTTCTTTGCAACTCTGCGCTTTTCCTTTTTCAGTTTAGATTGAACATCTTGAAGTTCAATCATCATGGCTTCCATTTTGGTTAAAAATTCAGATTCAGAAAAATTATGTACCTCATCGGATGTTTCTTCATCTGATTCATCAAACTTCACCTCTTTGCCCATTAAGCACATGTGTGTTGTCTCTTCTTTTTCATCCTCGTCAGAATGGTCTAGCCAAAACTCGTCCTCAACCATTAGTGCCTTTCTCGCTTCCTTCTGTTTAGCTAAGAGCATCTTCTGTTTGTAGTAATAAAAATTTCTTACAGTAGGCTTTCGGCAGTCTTTGGCAAAATGACCAACCTTTCCGCAGTTGTAGCACTTAACCATATCCTCCGTCTTCTTCTTAGTATCATAATCATTTACAAACCTTTTATTTTCTTCTCTTCCGACTTTCTTTCTCCAAACCTCTTCTCCTCAAATCTCTTTCCTTCAACTCTTTCTCTATGTTCGTGATTCTTTGATCTAGACGAATATCTCTGAGAGTTTGAACCCAACTTCTTGTAGAACATCTTTTGAAATTCATGGGTCAAAAACAACATGGCTTGCTTGAGATTCTCTCCGTCGTCACTATCAGAATTAGAATCAGTAGAATCATCTGATCTTGGAATCACAATCTTCTTCTTCTTCTTCTTTTCTTTCTTCTCCTTCTCTTTCTGACCAACTACTAAATCAATCGGGTCAACAGTTTTCTCAGTCTTCTTCTTCTCACTTCTTTTCTCTTCAACCTCTTCCTCGTTCTGCCTTAACGTTTCATACACCTCATGGAGTGGAATATCACTTAGTTCTTTCATCTGTTTCATTCGTCTTGTGTGTTTCTTCCACTCCGGTTGAAGAATGCTGAGGAATTTGACGTTGTTCTCAATTTGCTTCTTTTTAACGTTGTTCTTTGACAACTCATTCAGAAGAAGAACAAATCTCTCGTATGTATCCTCAAGGCTCTCATTCTCTTTAGCCTTAAACTATTCGTAGTTGTTTATGCAGTTGGCTACTTTCATCCGATTTCCGACTTTTGACCCCATCATCATCTTCTGGAGTTGATCCCACATCTTTTTAGCATTGGCTTTGTAGCTGTCGATCTTGATGTAGATCTTATTAGGAATGCTCTGTAAGAGAAGAGATTGTGCTTGTTTATCAGCCTTGTGTCTGTTATTTTGTTCCTCAGTGTACTGTGAAGGATCTTTCGGAACAATCTTTGTTTTCTGAGCTCTGTCAATATTCCCGTCTTCACTGTCCGATGACTCTTCATCAGGTATTTCCATAGTAGGGGGAACCATTGGACCTTCCATGATAGATAAGAGAATGTTCTCTCCGTTTGCATGTCGGTCATCGAAGTCAAGGAATCTTTCCTTCCACTGTTCATATTTCGCTTTGAACAGAACAGGGGGTTTGACATCAGTACCAATGGAAAGTGTGTCCTTGGAAGTCATCCTGTTTCAAAAGTTTACAATAAGAACTTGAAAAATGACCGTTAGTCCAAGTGAAATCAAGCAATACAGAAAAATATTAGAAATAAATTTTCAGAAATGAAATTTCCAAAAACACAAGTATGGAATTCGCAAGATATAGTGAAGTACATAGAATTCACACAAAACAATTCGCACAACTACAAAATCCGCGCACTACTCACACCAACCTTAGAATTCGCACACTAAAAGAAATAGAATTCGCATGCAACCAGAATTTGCATGAAGTGTTATGCGAGTTCTAAGAATTCGCATAGAACTCTATGCGAGTTCTAGACTTAGAAAATTTTGAAAGTCAAACTTTTCGCACAACATGATCAAACGAATTCTATACTTGAGAAAAATTTTCAAACTAAGCAATTCGCATACACACTTATGCGAATTCAAAAAATTCGTATGTCACACAGATGCGAAACCTTTACTTTTCGCACACTACACAAATGCGAATTCTGTCATTTGAAAATTTCACAAAAGCTTTTCGCACAAATGACTTATGCGAATTCTATCCTTGACATTTTTCACAAAACAAATTATGCGAATTCTGACTTTTCGCAAAACAAAGCTATACGAATTCTGATGATTTCTCAATACACAAACATGTGAAATCTATGCAATTCGCACAATACCCATCTGCGAATTCTACACTTGAATATTTTCAGAATCATATATTATGCGAAAACAATAAATTTGCGAATTCTAGATGCGAAATCTTAGAATTCTATGCGAGTTCTTCGAGATATGCGAGTTCTTGAAGCGAGTTCTTGAATATTCTGCGAATTCTTCAGATCTTCGGCCAAAATATCCCCTGTTTCACTCCAAATCCTATCAAACCTTTGATTTTCAATTCGAAACTTCGACAATTAGACCACTAATACATCTAGAATCAAATTCTACCAAAGAATTACAACAAAATCCATTCAAACTTACAAATTCGATTCAATACAATGCAAAGAACTCGTGAACTTCAAATGAACAAAAACTCAAAATTCATAAAAATTACAGTGCAATTTTGAACCAAACCTATACAAGATTTATCGATTCTCCTATACGCACACAATCTAACCAATGAAACTCGCAAATTCACACAAAAATTCGAAATTTGATCTACGACTCAAAGAACAGTGTCGACTCCATATTTTCTTGATTTCAACTCGGATTTGCTATGATACCAATTGTTAATTCCCAAATTATCAAGTTCTAAGTACAAACAATTAACAACAACAAGATGATTCAATTACTCAACCTGTTTATATGATTAAATTCAAGGATTCGTATACAACCAAACTTTCTCTCTCTAACTTGCAACTGTTCTTACAACGTCTAACTAGTCATATGTCTATTACAAAGACACACACGCTTTTAACAAAACACAAAACACAAAGACTTTGACTATTGACTTATTACAATTAACTTTGACTTTCACTTGAGAGTTGATTTTGACTTGCTTTACTTTCAGCTTCAGTAATCATGATCTTGTATCCAACAAATATGTGCACTAACATAGTCTAACTATAATTCTTCTGGTATAAATAGGGCGTTAGGCTAAACCATTTTTCATACGATTTGAAATCAGAATTAGCCTTTCAAAGAAATACAGAAAAAAAATCTTTTCTTTTCTGTAAAACACATATAGATCTAGGGTTCTTGGGCTAACACCCGGTGGAGACGGGAAACGTGTTCGTGTGTGGACTGTCACTAGACGAAATCTAATTTGGTTTCTTGGTGCTTCAGTTTGAACCCCGACAGATCTTAAAAGGCACACATTACAAACACCCTATGGTGTGGTTTATTTTTTTTAATTAAATGTATCATTGGATCCGATTAGGTTTTAAGTTTATTCAGAAATTTTTTCTGTAATAATTATTGTAACCAAAATTATTAATTTTTCCGTTGCGTTTAATGGTTACAAATTGCATTAAAATCCAACAGTGGTATCAGAGCCGCTTTGATTGCATTTAGTTAAATAGGGAACAATTATTTATATGGCAAAATAATAATAAAATTATATACATATATATGATATATATGTACATATATTTTGACCTTATATCTTTCCTATTATATATAATTATATATATATATAATTATATATAATTACATATTTATTTATATATATGAGGAAGATTGACCATTTAATAGGTTTTTAAAACCCTAGAGTATATGTAGCCCCCCCTCTCTCTCTCTCTCCCCACAATTATATGTCCGCTTGCGATTTCTAACACTTTTCCCTACTTATCATCGTCGGCCCTTTGTTGCTGGCCACCGTCGATCGCCGTCGGCCAGAGGGTTGCGACTGTTGACGCTTTGTTTTCGTCTTAGGCCAAGAAAAGGGTTTTGAAAACCCTACATCGCGTCCACCTCTCGTTCTCTCTAAGAGGCATCAGCCTCAAATGGCTTTACCGCCGCCGACCTTGTCGCCGGCCAACACCGGCTGGTGTTTGTTTCTTGCTGTTAAACCCAAGGTGTTATAACCATGGTGATTGCTTTTCCTTTTCCGCTACTGCCGGAATCAGCCGAAGGCGCAAACGATTTTCTTTGTCTGGTCTTCGTCTTTTCTGGTTGTCTCTGGTATTCTGCGGC
The DNA here is from genome assembly GCA_954870635.1 of Arctium minus. NCBI lineage: Eukaryota > Viridiplantae > Streptophyta > Magnoliopsida > Asterales > Asteraceae > Arctium > Arctium minus. Next base: position 102,450,953 of record OX941084.1, on the reverse strand, counting down.
GATTGCTGCCGGAATCGGCCTTGCCGCTGTTGTTGTTCGATTTTACCGCCGCTGTGGTATACATGCGGCTCTATCACCGCCGTCTCCTGCTGGTCGTTGCCGGCTCCCCTGCAACTGTTGTTGCTAGTGGTTGCTTGTCTGTATTATTATGTTTAGGACAGATAGTCTCAGACCCCTAGACTCGACAGGCGACTGTCGCTGGACTACGGTCCCTAAAGTTTTGGTCTGTCACCCAAATCAACGATATTGGTTGTTGGGGTTGTCATGGTTCCATCTCCTACACCCCACAGGATTTGTTGGGAATTTAAGTTTTGTTCAAGTATGGTTACTGCTGCTAGTATATCATGATTATTACTGCTAGTAGATTTAATACTGCTTGAAAAGTTAGTACTGCTACTTCAATAGTTAGTACTGCTTGGAGAGTTAGTACTGCTAGTAGTTAGTACTGCTAAGGGATTACTACTGCCAACATGATTAATACTGCTGAGGTATTTAATGCTGCTGAACATGGTTAATACTTCTGAAGAAGGTTAGTGCTGCTTATGAGATGAAGACTCAGTATGGAAGGAAGACAGCTGTATAGAAGACTTGCTAAAGTAAAGAAGATAATTATGGATTGAAGATCAATTGTATTGTGATAACTATCTTGTAATATGTCTTGTAGAAATAGTATAGAAGTCTTTGATAGAATTAACTTTTGATTAATACGTTTTAGAGAGAATTAACCTCAAGGTTTATAATCCTAGTTCTAGAGAAGTAGAATTCGTCTTGGTGAGCCTGTTCATCAAGATTGAGGTTTTGTTTGAAAGCTTGTAACTTTAATCATTCAATAAAGTTTACAAGTTGTGATTTCTGATTCACTGTTACATTGATAGTTGAATATTAAAGTGTTTTTCCGCAACTCCTTTAATATTGTTTCTGAGTGTTATTATTCTTGTTAAGAATTAGATCCTGACTCAGAAACATTCATTCATCATGGACAACACAGGTGAATCAAATAGTACTTTTGTCTCAAAGGTTCCCATGCTCAAACCTAATGAGTTTGACATGTGGAAAATTCGGATCAAGCAGTACATCCTCCTTACAGACTGTTCTATGTGGGACATTGTTGAGAATGGTCCCTCTGCTGAAGGTAAAATTGGTCAAGATGGAAGAAGACCACCTCCAAAAACTGATGGTGAGAAGAAAGTCAGACAGTTTGAGATGAAAGCCTTAAGCACCCTGCTTTTGGCCATTCCCAATGAGTATCAACATCAGTTTCAACACTGCACTGATGCTCAGATTCTATGGAATGCCCTAGAGAAGAGATTTGCTGGCACCAAGAGCACCAAGAGGAATCAAAAGGATATTCTCAAGCAGCAATATGAGAATTTTACATCCTCAAAGAATGAGTCTATGACTCAAACTTTTGACATATTCAATAAGTTGATTGGTGAGTTGGCTACAGTTGGAGTCCAGATGGAACAAGATGATGTCAACCGCAAGTTTCTCAGATCTCTTGGAGATGAATGGACCATGTACACTGTTTCATTCAGACAAAATGACTTATTGGAAGAAAAGGAACTGGATGATCTGTACAATGATCTAAGAGTGTTTGAATCTGAAGTGGAAGCAAAGAAGAAGCCTACTGGATATATTCATAATGCTGCACTCCTATCAGTATCAATTGATTCTACTGCTAACCCTGAATCAGTTAATGTTGCCTATGGAGTAAATCAAGAAAAAGGCAATGAATTTGTTTTTGAAGCCTTTCTATCCAGGCATGGTAACTCTTCTTTAATCAATGATGACTTGGAGCAGCTTCATCCTGATGATCTTGAAGAGATGGACATCAAATGGCAGATGGCCATGCTTTCTATGAGGGTGAAGAAATTCATCAAAAGGACTGGGAGGAACAACTTCTCTCAAAGAAGAGAAGATGGAGCAGGCTTTGATAAGTCAAAGGTGGAGTTCTACAAGTGTCACATGAAGGGACACTTTGCCAGGGAATGAAGAAGTGGAGTGTCTCACAACAACCACCAACAAGCACAGACTGGAAGCTTCAACCAGAACAGAAATTCTGCTCAAGCTCTTGTTTCTCAACAAGGAATGGGGTTTGACTGGAGTGATCAAGCTGAAGAGGCCATTCAAAATCAAGCTCTCATGGCAGAAGTATCAGATCTCCCAACTGAGGTACTTTCTAATCTCTATTCTCAAACTTGCATAGACACTGTTAAAAGGTACAAGGATTACAACCAGAGTATGTGTGATGACCTTAAGAGGTTAGAAAAAGATAGAAAAGACTATGTGAGAATTGTTGAGAGGTTTGAGGAACAGATTAAAGGTTTCCAAGCCAATGAACTTCAACACACATATGATACAAATTACTGGAAGTGGGAGAAGAATGATCTAGAAATCCAACTGACAAAGTCCAAGGAGGAGAATGAAAAGTTGAGAGGAGAACTAGGAAAGGTTAAGCTAGATGTGGAAAAGTTTTCATATGCTTCTGGAGAACTAGGAAAGGTTAAGCTAGATGTGGAAAAGTTTTCATATGCTTCTAAAGCAATGGATTCAATCCTAAAGGTTCAAATCCATGATAAGCTTAAACCAGGAATTGGGTACAATACCACACCACCACCATACAACAACAACTACATCCTTCCTACATCAGACTTGCTAGAGACCAAGGATAGGAAGGACTTTCATGAGGGAGCCACTAATATAGATCCCTTAGATGAAGTAGTTGTTGAGGACAAGACTGAGAAAGAGGCTAGTAAGAGTAAGGACAATACTGTGAGTGGTGAGATTCCCTTAGAGAATAATATTATCACCAATGAGGATTGTGGAAGGAATTGGGTCAAATCTAAGGACACAGAGAAGACTGAGGGAAAGTCCAAAAAGGTTCATTACAAGCATACTACAGTTGTGAATCCTGTTCCTTGCAAACAGTGTGCATGTAATAAATCTCAGCCCCTAAAACAGGATAAAAGGAGGGGAAATCAAAGAAATTGGAATAATCAGTGGGCTCAGAAACAAGGAGTTGATCTGAGTAGAATCATCAGACAAAAACCTTGTTTCATATGTGGCAAAGTAAACCATCTTGCCAAGCACTGTTACTTTAATCCCATTAATCAAAGGATAAATTTTCAAAGATCTATGCAAAAACCCTTTGGTTATACGAAGGATGAAAGGAACCATGTGGATAAGAAACCTGCTAAATCTAAAAGCCACATGAAGAAAAAGACTGTGAAAGAAAGTGTCAAGATGTGGATTCCTAAAAGCACTAAAACTGTTAGTACTGCTACTACAAATAGTGCTGCTGACAAAGTTAGTACTGCTAGAAGCAATACTACTGCTACCAATGTTAGAGCTGTTGAGAGTATTAGTATTTCCAAAACTAACATTGTTAGTACTTCTTCAAATGTTAATACTCCTAACTCTGTTAGTACTTCTAAAATTAGTACTGCTTCTAGTGTTTGTGCTGCTAGACCTATCATCTTGACAAAGTACTCCAGTAAAGAGTGCTCTGATTTTAAAAATCTCATCAAAAAGGAGTGTAAATACTTTGATGAGAAAGGGAGACCCAAGACCACTTTGGCTTGGGTTCCCAATCAATACTAATTGATTTATCTTATGTGCAGGGCAATCAGCAGCTCAAGGGAAAGAGCATCTGGCATGTTGATAGTGGTTGCTCTAGGCACATGACAGGGAACATGGCTTGCCTCAAGAATTTCAAGAAAATTGATGGAGGACATGTTGCCTTTGGTAATACTCCAGATGGAGGTAAGATTAGTGGTAAGGGTGATGTAACAAAAGGTAAGATGACCTTTGAGGATGTTTTCTATGTTGAGCAGTTAAGATACAACCTGTTAAGTGTATCACAGGTTTGTGACAAAAAGCATAGTATATTATTCACTGATTCAGAATGCATTATCCTTGCTCCTGGATTCAACTGATTCATCCCTAAACTGTCTTGTTTCAAAAGCATCTTTGGATGAATCATCACTTTGGCACAGAAGGATGTGTCACATGAACTTTAAAACAATGAATAAACTTGTTAAAAACAACCTTGTAAGAGGTTTGCCCTCAAAAGTCTTTTCATGTGATGATCATTGTGTTGCTTGTCTCAAAGGCAAACAACACAAAACTTCTCATAAGTCCAAAGATGTGAACACAATTTCTTCTTCTCTTCAGTTGTTGCATATGGATCTGTTTGGTCCTACAAATGTTATGAGTATAGGTAAGAAATCGTACTGCTTAGTTATTGTTGATGATTACTCTAGATTTACTTGGGTATATTTTCTAAGGACTAAGGATGAGACAAGTGGACTGATCAAATCCTTTATTCTAAGAATTGAAAACCTAACAAATCAAAAGGTAAAAGTCATTAGGTCAGACAATGGTACTGAATTTAAAAATCTTGACCTAAACACCTTTTGTGAGGAAAAAGGAATTGAGAGGCAATACAGTGCTCCTAGGACTTCACAACAAAATGGTGTTGCTGAGAGAAGGAATAGGACACTGATTGAAGCTGCTAGATCTCTGTTAGCTGATTCAAAACTTCCAATTACTTTCTGGGCTGAAGCAGTTAATACTGCTTGCTATGTACAAAACAGAGTTATAGTAGTTAAGCCTAAAAACAAGACACCATATGAGCTTTTAAATAAAAGAAAACCTTTTATTGGATTTTTCAAACCTTTTGGGTGTCCTTGTACCATTCTCAATACCAAAACTCACTTAGGAAAGTTTGATAGCAAAGCAGATGATGGTTTTCTTGTTGGTTACTCATCTCAGAGTAAGGCCTACAGAGTATTTAATTCTTCTTCTAGAATGATTGAGGAAAGTGACAATGTCAAATGCAATGAGAACACACCAAACCCTATTGGTTCTGGTCCTCAGTGGTTGTTTGACATTGATTCACTAACTAATTCTTTTGGTTTCAGTAGTGATGATCATGCAGGTTCAGGAAGTAGAGGATCAGGGGAAGAACAAATACAGAATAATATTCCTCAGTCTGTGATCTTTCCCATACCTACAATGGAGCCTATTGAAATCTGTGAAAAGGAAACTGTTACTGAACCAATTCAGAGTGAAGAAGAAAGAAGAGATGAGGAGAATTCAGAGCATGAAGAGCCAGAAGCAGCTGATGTGATTCCCTCCGCTGACTTAAATGATTCCAATTTAGATGTGGGAATTAATGAAGATCCTAGTCTTCAGACAAGAACTCAGAAGAATCATCCTCCTGAGCTGGTAATAGAAGACATTTCTTCTCCTATGATGACTAGGAAACAAAGCAGGCTTCAAGACATGCAGGATCAGCAGAATACAGTACTCTCTTGCTTTCTATCTCAGATTGAGCCTAAGAAGGCTTATGATGCATTGAAAGATTCAAGTTGGATAGAAGCCATGCAAGAAGACTTACTACAGTTCAAATTGCAAGATGTTTGGGACTTGGTGGACCTTCCAAAAGGTCATGAGCTATTGGCACCAAGTGGATTTTCAGAAATAAAAAAGGATGAGAGAGGAATAGTAATCAGGAACAAAGCAAGGCTAGTGGCACAAGGGTACACTCAGGAAGAAGGCATAGACTATGAGGAAATTTTTGCTCCAGTTGCAAGGGTAGAGGCAATTAGGCTGTTTCTAGCCTATGCTTCATTTATGCAGTTCAAGGTATATCAAATGGATGTGAAGAGTGCCTTTCTATATGGAACAATTGATGAAGAAGTATATGTCTGTCAGCCCCCTGGATTTGAAAATCCATCATATCCTGACAGAGTATACAAACTGAAGAAAGCTCTCTATGGTCTACATCAAGCCCCAAGAGCATGGTATGATACTCTGTCTACCTATCTCTTGGAAAATGGGTTTGAAAGAGGAATAATTGACAAAACCCTTTTCATCAAAAGAAGAAAGAAGGACATCCTACTTGTTCAGATCTATGTGGATGACATCATCTTTGGGTCCACAAAAGATCAGATGTGTAGAGACTTTGAAGAGTTGATGCACAAGAGCTTTAAAATGAGCTCAATGGGTGAACTTAATTTCTTCCTTGGGCTTCAAGTGAAACAGCAGAAAGATGGGATCTTCATAAGTCTATCAAAGTATGTGAAAGACATCCTGGACAAATATGGTTTATCAGACTCAAAGCAAGCAAGCACACCTATGGAAACACACAAACAGATCACTGCTGATCTTGAGGGGGAGGATGTTGATGTCCATCTTTATAGATCAATGATTGGATCTCTCATGTATCTCACAACCTCAAGATCAGATATCATGTTTCCAGTGTGTGTTTGTGCCAGATTCCAAGTCAAGCCAAAGCAGTCACATCTTCAAGTTGTTAAGAGGATTTTCAGATACTTAAGAGGGCAACCTAGATTAGGTCTTTGGTATATGAATCTTCTTTTGACTTGATTGCATATTCAGACAGTGACTTGGGAGGTGCTAATTTGGATAGAAAGTCTACTTCAGGGGGATGTCAGCTTTTGGGTGCAAGACTAGTATCTTGGCAGTGTAAGAAACAAACCACAGTGTCCCTATCCACAACAGAAGCTGAGTACATTGCTGCTGCAAGTTACTGCTCTCAGGTTCTATAGATCCAGAATCAAATGCTGGACTATGGGGTAACCTTTCTGCACACTCCAATCTTCATTGACAATAGCAGTGCTATTAGCATTGTTAACAATCCAGTCAAGTACACTCCAAAACAAAGCACATTGAAATCAGGTATCACTTTATTAGAGACTGCAATGAAAAGAAGCTTATTCAAGTTGCTAAAGTTCATACTGATAACCAGTTTGCTGATCTATTCACTAAAGCTTTTGATGTGGGTAGATTCACTTTCTTGGTCACAAGTGTGGGCATGATCAACTCTGAATGAACTCATGTTTAAAAAGTGATTGTATACCTGTTATTTGGTTATTGTTGGGGCTTCTAATCATCTTTCTCAGGAAATGTATTGCCTTGATCAGACTATCACAAGCTTCAATAGTGTAAGTATAGTTAATGCTGCCAGTGCAGTTTTAATGCTGCCAGTGCAAAGTTACTACTTCAGGTATCAGTTAATACTGCTAGTTAGTTAATACTGCTAGTAGTTAATACTGCTCTCAGTTAATACTGCTAGTTAGTTAATATTGCTAGTGGTTAATACTGCTCTCAGTTAATACTGCTAGTAGTTAATACTGCTCTCAGTTAATACTGCTAGTTAGTTAATACTGCTAGTGGTTAATACTGCTCTCAGTTAATACTGCTAGTTAGTTAATACTGCTAGTGGTTAATATTGATCTCAGTTAATACTGCTAGTTAGTTAATACTGCTAGTGGTTAATACTACTCTCAGTTAATACTGCTAGTTAGTTAATACTGCTAGATGGTTAGTACTGCTTCTTTCCCGAATCATATAAATACCCTTTTTGCCCGCCTAAAAGCTCCTAACGACCCTTTGAATACTATTCATATTCTCTCTAACTCTTTTCTCTCAAGCACCTAGTGAGTTTCAGTCGAGCCTACTCAAGCTCGATGGCATCAATGGCGTTTATTGATGAACACAACGAGATTGCGATGCTTCAAAAGCCTAAGCAAGCTGCTGGATTCCATCAGATAGTAGATTTTCTCAAGACCAGCTATATCGCTCATGCTCTTACTGTGTCACCCTCAATCTACATCGAGCACCAGAAGCAATTCTGGGCCAATGCCACCACTATTACTGAAAATGGTGTGCAGGTTATCAAGACAAGGGTGTGTAACAAACCCTTGACAGTTTCTGAAGAGGTAATTCTCATCAGTCTACGACTAGACGATGCCTTAGGTATCTCATCTATCTCTAATGATTATCTGTTTTCCACTCTCACTAGAATGGGGTATGGAGGCCCAATGGGTGTTTTGAAGTTCTCCAAAGCTAAATTTTCTCCCCAATGGTGTTACTTTGTCCATACCCTTATGCATTGCATTTCTAGAAAAACTACTGGATGGAGTGAGTTCAATAGTACCATTGCTTATGCTTTGGTCTGCTTGGCCACTGCCAGAAAGTATAATTTCTCAAAAATGATTTTCAATGACCTTGTGTCAAACTTGGGAAATAAAAAGAGTTTCTTTATGTATCCAAGGTTTGTCCAGGCAGTTATAACCACTGAATTGACGGATATACCTCAATTTGATGAGGTATATGTACCTAAAATCCCTAAGGGCAAGGTCTTTTCAAATATTAAGAGATCTCCCATGGACTCGGAAGGAGTTGACACCCCATTGTTCTCTACAATGATGGTGGTGTCCCACAATCAAGAAGGTATGGCTTCAGGGTCAAGGCCCTCATTAGACCATCCCACTGAGAGCCAATCCCAACCTTCAATCACTATATCAATCCCTCAGTCCCTTCTTCAAAAACCAACTTCACCCATCACCAATACTTACATAAGGAAAAAGGTAAAGAAGGCTCCTTCCCTTTTTGTACGTTCAACCACAAAGCCTTTAAGCCCTCTAATGGAGAATTCTCCATTAGAGAATATCTATAGGGAAACCACAGGGGTGTCTCCCAACCCCAAGGAGGTGCTCACTGAGGAGATGCATGAGCATATGGGTGAGAAGGCTGCCACTACTCCTGCTAGCACAGAGGAGGACAGTGGTAACATCAATAAGACCTCCCCCATGGCAACTTTGAATGAGCAATCATTCAAAGGTCCCAGGTGCCAAGAAACCAAGGGGGTGGAGGGTGCTTCTGCTAGGCAGAAGACTTCCACTACTAAATGTTCCAATGATCCTTCAAATGGGGGTAACACTCCTGGAGTAGGTGGGGATAGATATAACTACCAAGAATTGATGGATACAATGGGCAACATTAATCTGGATGTTATCAAACAGGGAGCAGACATAGAGGAGATGAAAATGGTGATTCTGTCTCAACAAGTACAGATTACCAAATTGAAGAAGATGGTGAGGAGATTGGTGCAGAAAAAGAAGAGAAAGCAATATGTTCTGACAAAAAGGAAAGATGCTTTCAACAAGGGGGAGAAACAAAGTGAAGGGAAGAAACAAAGTCCCATTGGTATGGAAGCACAGTTTGAGGGGGAGCAGAACAAGGAAACAGTAACCAAAGAAGCAGAAACTGTTAACCTAGCAGCAGAAAGTAGTAAGGCAGCAGTAACTGAAAAGGTAGCAGCAGTAACAGGGCTATCTGTTGAAGAGCTAGAGATTGAAAAAACATTGATCAGAGCCAAGAATGACACTCCTAAGGATACTCAAAAGGCCAAGGGAGTGGTCATTAAAGAAGGAGGTCTTGAGCAGAAAACAAGCAAAGAGATTAGTGAGGCAGATTTGAAGATGAAAGGAAAGGCTAAGATGGTTGAACCTGAGAAACTTTTAAAGAAGAAGACTCAGATAGAGTTAGATGCAGAAGTGGCAAAACAGCTTCAAGCAGAGATGGAAAAGGAAGAACAACTTCAATCAGAAAAAGACAGAGAGCTTGCACTGGACATGGCTAAAAAGCTCAATGAAGAGTACCAAAAGAGCATGCAAACTGCAGCTGAGGCCAAGAAAAGTATAGTAAAAGCAACCAAGCAAAGAATGCCAGTCAAGAAGTAGAAAATACAACCTTCCAAGACCTTTTTGGCCAATCAAGAAAGGAGAAAAATGATCAACTTTCTGAAAGGCTCAATTGGTGTAAAAGGAGAGATGTTTACCAACATGGCATACAACAAAGTTGAGGAGCTATATAAGAAGGAAATGGCAAAGCTTCAAGGGGATTCCTCTCAAAGGAAAGAAGCAGAAAGGAGGATGAAAGAGAGGTATGATCTCAACATCCAACAACCCTTTCCTGAGGAAACCACTCCTTCAACCACTCCTTCAAAGGAGAAATTTGAAGAAAAGAAAGAAGAGCAAGTTGATGTAGAAGCCAAATATGCAAAGAGAGTAAAGACCATAGCTTCCAAGAAACAATCCAAAAGGCCAAGGATTGAAGAAGCAGAAAAGGAGGCAGAACCATCTGTTGCAGATCATACAGAGCATACAAGTCAAAGTGAACAACAACCAACTCAATCAGATGAGCATGTTGGCCTTTACATGACTTTTATAGAACCAGTACAAGCTGTTCCCATTTCTGTGAAGGCACCAGAAGTCATCTTTTGGGATATTCTGAGAGACAACAGAAAGGAGTACTTCAGACTCAAAAGAGTTTGTGATATATTTGAAGTATATGCAACTTGGGGGAAAGTGATCAGAAGTTGTTCAAGGGCTGACTTGGAGGAAATGCACAAGGTGGGAATAAAGCTATATGAGCCTGTGATGAAAGGAACTGAAGAAAGTCTACTCAAGATTGTAATGGAATACTTGTGTATGATGTTTGAACTAGAAAAAGTGTTGAACAGGATCAACGATTTGCATCATGAGTATGGGTTCAAAAGGATTGATAAGTGGATACTCTTTGAAAACTGTGGTGTCTATATGATCACCATAGATAATTGCTATCATGAGTATTTTCTGGTAGACAAAGTGTATGATCATAGCAAGGAGAAGCTGGGAGGAATGCTGAAAGCCAAGCTAGTGTGTGCAAAAGGATCTGAAATGGCCAGAATTGTGATTAGAAGAACAATAAATCAAAGTCTGGAGCTGGATCCAAATTTGGGCAACTAAGCTGAAGTGTTGAAAGCATCTTGAAGACAATATCTGAAGAACTTGACTTCTCTTCCTAAAAGTCAAGTTAGGGGGAGATTGTTGGGAATTTAAGTTTTGTTCAAGTATGGTTAATGCTGCTAGTATATCATGATTACTACTGCTAGTAGATTTAATACTGCTTGAAAAGTTAGTACTGCTACTTCAATAGTTAGTACTGCTTGGAGAGTTAGTACTGCTAGTAGTTAGTACTGCTAAGGGATTACTACTGCCAACATGATTAATACTGCTGAGGTATTTAATGCTGCTGAACATGGTTAATACTTCTGAAGAAGGTTAGTGCTGCTTATGAGATGAAGACTCAGTATGGAAGGAAGACAACTGTATAGAAGACTTGCTAAAGTAAAGAAGATAATTATGGATTGAAGATCAATTGTATTGTGATAATTATCTTGTAATATGTCTTGTATAAATAGTATAGAAGTCTTTGATAGAATTAACTTTTGATTAATACGTTTTAGAGAGAATTAACCTTAAGATTTATAATCCTAGTTCTAGAGAAGTAGAATTCGTCTTGGTGAGCCTGTTCATCAAGATTGAGGTTTTGTTTGAAAGCTTGTAACTTTAATCATTCAATAAAGTTTATAAGTTGTGATTTTTGATTCACTGTTACATTGATAGTTGAATATTAAAGTGTTTTTCCGTAACTCCTTTAATATTGTTTCTGAGTGTTATTATTCTTGTTAAGAATTAGATCCTGACAGGATTGTCGGTTGTCTTCCTATTATGATCTATAGCAAACATCGCAGGTCAACAAGCTTTGACCGACTGCCATCGATGTTGTTGTCCCTTGGTCTAAACACCACCATGGCCTTGGCTATAAGTGGATGTTGTCTTTGTTTGGTCATTGCACCACCCTTAGGCTAATACTTGAAGGGTTGTTAACACTGCTGACTTTGCTTAACCATGGGTGGGTTTTGGCCCGAACCGTGGTGTTGCTGCTATAATGTCCATTGTTTGATGTCGTTATCCGTCATCGTGTGGTAGTCCTTCAACCACGTCTTACATATTTAGAACCATGTAACGATATCGTTTGTTTTCTTTTACCGGGTTCAACTACCATGATGGTGGTTCGGGTGTTGGGCATGTGCCCTAAGCGGTCGAGTCAGAAGTCGGGCCTACGATCAAAATCCATTGTTTTATTTTGGGAGTTGGGCCCGAGCTAGTAGGCCCAAGTATTAATTTGGGATGTTTCCCTAAACATTAACCCGTCTTTGGGTTGTTACCCTAGCTTTTCGTTTTGGGCTCAGGTCCAAAAGGTTTTGGGTTTGGTTTGTTAACCTTCGATCGAAATAAGTCAATTAATTTTATTTTGCCATATAATAATTTGTTCAAATTATTTTGGCCTTTTTAATTATGTTAATTATTTTCGGCTAAATTTGTATTTATTTTATGTTTAAAATAAATAAATAATATTATGGATTGCCCCGAGAAGACCCGTGGTTGATTTACTTTTATTTTGGAAAATTAAAATGTATTAATTGCATGGGATGTAATTTTAATTTTCTAGATAGGTTCAATTATAAAATAGATTAGGATATGTTATCTTTCTATTGTTAAATTGTAAATCAAACGAAGACGGAGTTCCAAGAAGTCAAGACGGAGTCCCTAGAGTTCACCAAGATGGCGAGGCCAGTAGGAGCTTGAAGACGTCCATAGAATTGACCGTGGTTATTGTGTTGGCTCACAACACCACATTAGGGGCAAATCCATATATTATTATTATGGTTGTTTATTTTATGTTTGCTTTTATTTATTGCTTTATTATTGTTATGATAAGTGCGAACGTTTTAAAAATAAAATCAAACGCAAAATAAATTTTAAATCGGTAAATGAAATATGATATTTTAAAATTGATATGTTTATCAAAATCAAACCGATTTAATAAAGATAAGCTTTTAAAACAAGATTTTTAAATATAAAATCAAAACTTTTTAAAAGAATTAGAATGTTTTCTAAAATTAAACCTTTTACAAAACGTAAACTTAACGCCACCCATTTAAGGTACTTGTCAAGCATACAGGATCCCGGTATGGTCAGTGCTCAGCCAATCATGCCGGTTGAATGTAGTGTAAGATATGGAGCCAAATCAACGATATTTAAGTGGACAGTTGCTTGACCATTCAATTAAATAGTTGTATTTTGGACGACTAATCCCAGTAAACCCTAAGTCTAGTATTTAGGTGGGATCACGATACCTTAGTATGGTTTGTTTATTTGAGAATATCATAGACAGTTGTTTGGCCATTTAAACATGCCAATTTCAATATATGATATATTGAATAGGATCCCACGACATCTAAGAGTTATGTTGAACATAATTGGATGATGCCAACCTAAATAGCCTAATTTCATAGACAGTTGCTTGGCCATTTATGGAAGTAGGTGAAATATGGATCTTAGTTCAAATCAAATGATTTTTGAAAGGTTAATCCATTTATTTGAGATATTAAAATTACTAAAATTAAATCATGTTTTTGTAGATGTCTACCTCAAATTCAAACTCAAACAACTTATCCCAATTTACACTACGGTCAATCCTAGATAAGGAAAAATTGGACGGAACGAACTTCATCGAGTGGTTTCGCTTTCTAAGGGCAATCCTTAGGTATGAAAAGAAGTTATACGTCCTTGAAACCCCCCCTCCAAATCCTCCTTCCAGAAATGCTCCAACTGAAGTCAAAACTGCTTATGATAAGTACCAAAATGACTCCCTGATTGTTGGTTGCCTAATGTTAGCCTCCATGACTCCCGAATTATCACAGGATCATGATTGCGTGGGATATGATATCTTCACTAAAGTCGATATTTCGGTTACAAATAAAGCGGGAGAGATTTGATACAGTTAAAGCATTGAGTGGCTGTAAAATGATTGAACGTTCGTCAATTAGTACCCACATTTTGAAAATGAAAGGATACTTTGACCAACTAACCCGTCTTGGTTTCCCACTGGGTCAAGAGTTGGAAATCGATATGGTTCTCAACTCTTTACCCAAAACATATAAGCAGTTCGTAAAGGACTATAATATGAAAGGTTTGAATAAAACTCTCACAAAGCTTCACAACATACTTAAAACTAATGAGAGGGATATGAAATCCAAGTTGGGTTCAACCAAACCAAAACAGGCTTTGATGATCAAACCTGACAGTGGAATAATCAAGAAAAAGGGGGAGATAACCAAGGGTAAAACACATGTTGGAAGATCCAGCATAGATAAGGGCAAAGGAGAAATTCCTGAGGTTGCAGTATGGTATAACTGTTTTCACCATGGGCACCAAATGAGAACTTGTCTAGCTCGATTGGCAAAAATCAAGAAGCAGAAGGCTACTAGAGTCGGACCTTTAGGTATGTTTACCATTTGATTTAATTCACTTCTGACTAAGTGTTACATATTGAGTATGATACTCATATTAGTACTACTTTTCAAGAAATAAGAAGTGAAGAGAAGATGAAACTATACCAAATGGAGCTAAGCTAACTATTGCTCAAAGGGACATATAATATGAACTTTCTAGATGGTCTTACATTAACACTTAACAAGTGTCTTCATGTACCTAGTGCTACTAGGAATTTAGTTTCATTTTCTCAATTACAACGAATCGAATTTATGTTTTCAGAAATGAATTTTTCATTTTATCTTAATAAATGTTTTATAAAATTAATAGTTGTAATTATAAATCAAGATAACGAATTAAGTGGGGCTTAAAACTGATCTATTTGTGACATTTAATCAAGAAACACATAGCCAAACTCCAGGCGGACGGAGAGTTGGAATCATGTGATGATACATGTGTATCTTGTTAGTCAAGATGACAAAAGAGCCTTCAAAGGGTAAACCTTTAGCGGCCAGAAGAACTATTCGGGGTTAACCATACTGATGTATGTGAGACTTATAGTTATGTCACAAGATACGATCATCATTACTTCATTACATCCTACTGATGACTTCAGTAGACATAGGTATGTTTACCTAATAGAACAAATATAAAAGCTTTGAAATTTTCAAAGAGTTTTAGAAAGAAGTGAGTATACTTGGCAAAGGATAAAGATGCTTCGGTTAGATCGATGTCATGAATATCTAAGCCAATAGATCATCCTAGAGATTTTGGGATTGTATCCCAGTTAACTCCTCACTGGACACCGCATCACAACGGTGTATCCAAGAAGAGAAATAGAACCGTGTTGAATATGGTTCACTCTATGATGAGCCTCACCACTCTGCCTAAATGTTTCTAGGGTTATGCTCTAGAAACAGTTGCCCAAATACTAGAGTATGTAGCAACCAACAAGGACCAATAAAACTCACTCTCTTAAATGAACTGGGAAGATCCCAAAGTTATCATATTTGAGAATATAGGGTTATAATGCTTAAGCTAAGCATAAAGCTTTTGGAAAGCATGATTCAAAGGTCTAAAAAGTACATCTTTAAGTGATATCCAATTGGATATTGTTTCTACAGGTCTAGCGAGAACAAAAGTTTTGTTAACGCACCCTGGTAAGTTCCTAAGAAAAGATTTTCTGTCAAGAATCACAAATGGAGACACAATAGATCTTGAAGAAATTCAAGAACCACAAAAATGGGACGATGGTTGACACTGACATTCAACAAGATGTTAAGCTTCAACAAGCTGTTGAAGATATGAAACGAGATACACAATAATCCGAAGATCGGATTACTGATAAATGGCAAGATGCCATGAAGACTGATGTCAAAAGCCACATTCCCTAAAAGGAATTTTGATCGAGGACGTATACAAGGATTTAAAACATCAAACCTAAAAGTGCAAGTTGCAAAAGTCCATTTATGGACTAGAACAATCATCTTGTAATTGAAATCTTGTATATACAAGAAGGTCAGTGGGAACATAACAGTATTCTAGATCCTATATGACATCCCAATGCTTGAAGGTGTAAAATCATGGATTAGGACAGTACTTCGCGATGAAGGATCTAGAAAAGACAAAGTCCTTGGTATAAAGATCTATCATGGTAGATCAAAGTGCTTAATTAAATTAAGAAAAAGGTACATACATTGACAAGATCTTGAAACACTTCAAGATGAAGGGTTCCAAGAAAGGAAACTTGCCAATAGAACATAATATACATCTGAGCGAAATCTAGAGTCCTAGCACTAAAGAGAACATGAACCGTATGAAGGGTGTTCCCTGTGTTTCAACCAACTGTTCAATCATGTACACCATGTTAATGTACTAAGACTGGATGCCTCGTATGCCCTGAGCATGACGAGCAGATATTACTCAAACCAAGTGATGCTCACTATATAACAATGATGAACATTCTGAAGTATCTAAGAAGAACTAAAGATCTGTTCTTAGTGTACAACGGTTATGAAAGAGATCTGTGTGTTTAAGGATACACAGATGCTAGTTTCCAAACAGACATTAATGACTTAAATTGTAATAAGGATATATGTATTGAACAGAGGTACTATGAGCTGTAAGAGCTTACATACAAATCTACTTGTCAAGCCTATGTCTTAAAACAAACATGATGTTCATGTTATAGGCTTGAGGATTTTTTGAATAATAATTTTAGTAAACTTTAAACTTTCTGGAACATTAAAACAATTATGTTTTTATCTGATATGGCATACTGGGTATGAGTATATACATTAAACATTTATATGTTCTTTATTAGCTTGTTTAAATATCCTTAAATAAATATGATGCGCATATTATTTAGAATTGTCCTTGATCGATTATTACTAGGGGACTAGTAATAAATCAAGATCATTGTGAAGTCTCGTCATAGTCCAAGTTGGAAATGCACTAGGTGCAACCAGAGTCACATGCGCTTGTCGGTGCACAAGGCGTTGGACGACACCCACTGTCCGGATCACCTCATAGATCGGCGTCATAAGGTGAGTCCTGAAATAGTAAACACCCTTTATCCTCATACATGAGATGTGCATTGGGATCTAATGCACAAGGAGTGTTATGCTTTGATATAGTCTAACGTTACCCTTAACCGGGAAATCATAAGGGCTATGTTAGGTATAACGTGAATTGTGTAGTTAGTCGTGTACATGCAATATGGGATTTGCTCCTCTCAAAATGAGAGAGATATTTCTAGGCCCCTCGATTACATAGTTTGATTTACATACATGAACAAGTGGATTAGTTGGACTAATGGAACTTGTATAATCAAATATGTTGGGATCGAGAAACATATTCTTGAACTATAAAGGATGAGATAGATCTATGCCTTAAGTTCAAAACAAAATATCGTGAAACAAAAGGATAATGAATGAATCTACTATATGATTGATTGGATCAATCAAATTGCTCGAAGGTAAAAGCACATTTACATAGCCTTGGGGGCGGTGATGTGTTGCTAGACGCTTACCATCGTCTGTGTTACTGTGTATCGTGTGCAAGTGGGAGAATGTAAGTTATTATATGCCCACGACACGTGTCACACAGGGATATTGCTAATGAGTATGTAAACCTATAGGGTCGCACACAAAGAATACGTTTGTTTCCATCTTTAGAAACCCGGATTAAATCAAGTTGATTGAGGAAATAATTATTTTTGAAGGATAATTATGAAAATATGTATTAAACTGTAATTATGGTAATTATAGGGTGAAAACGTAATTATGTTAATTACGTGGTGGTGTTATCTGTAATTATATATATAATTTTATTTAAAGTTTAAATGATAATTATATATATTTGAATTTAAATTTAAATATTACAGATAATTATTAAACCTTATTTGAATTATAGTCTAACCATAATTCTTCTCGTATAAATAGGGCGTTAGGCTAAACCATTTTTCATTCGATTTGAAATCAGAATTAGCCTTTCAAAGAAATACATAAAATAACCATTTTTCTTTTCTGTAAAATACATATAGATCTAGGGTTCTTGGGCTAGCACCCGGTGGAGACGGAAAACATGTTCGTGTTTGGACTGCCAATAGAGGAAACCTACTTTTGGTTTCTTGGTGCTTCAGTTTTAACCCCGACGGATCTTAAAAGGTACACATTCCAAACACCGTATGGTGTGGTTTATTTTTTAATTAAATGCATCATTGGATCCGATTGGGTTTTATGTTTATTCAGAAAAGTTTTCTGTAATAATTATTGTAACCAAAATTATTAATTTTTCCGCTGCGTTTAATGGTTACAAATTGCATTAAAATCCAACAACAGTTGAAACTCGGGAAATGTTATTCCCCGGGACCTTGATAATGAGGTGAACTCGAAAATGTTGATGTATGACTTACTTTATGGTCCACCACATTTGATGGAAACGGGTTCTTCTGTCACCAAAAGGTATGTTGTTAATGTTGGATTTTATTAAAAAAAAATGTTTTGGGCATTTGATTTTATCCAAAAAATGGCACGCTTTGGGGAAGATGTTGCTTTTGAAATGAACATATTTTGAATTGAGAAATTGTTGTTTAAAGTATATTCTTTCGGTTTTTTATACTTGAGTTTTAAACTGCTTGAACTCCTTAGGATTTAAGCCTAATAGATTTTCTTGTCGACATGTATATCAGGTGCTAGGGTGACTTGAGATGAGTTGGGAGCTATGTAGATGCTCTTGAAGGGATGGTAGTTAGATGCGTCATCCAGTTTTGAAGATAGCAAACATGATGGTTGTTGTAATGTACGGCTTAAATCTTGTTCTGTTTAGAATTAGATAATTGGGTTAGAGCTCTGATACTTCATTTGTTCTCCTTATTTTGTAAACTTTAGTGGTCTTTTGGAAGTAAAAGTTTATATTTTGGAGAAATTCTTGTATTTTTCCATTGTTTTATTTAACTATGATAATCTTCACAATTCTTGTCATATTTGAATTTTGCCACTTTATCTTCCATTTCACAAGTTCGGATAGGATTCATACTTGAATATATGCTTTCAAAATATTTTTGATATACAGGTTTAGGAAGAAATTTATTTTTATTTGAAAACGTATTTGAGCAGTACCCTTGTATGATTCCACAACAATTTTTTTTAATTTAATTCAAAATGCAGTTGTATTCTTTCCTTATTTAAAATTCTTTTAAAGTAACTCACAATTTTTGGACTTAGCTGCAGCAAGTAAATCGTTGCATGAAGATAATTCTTTTTCCACCTCGTTTTGCTTTATGACCTTCCTCAATTGACCTAAGTAAGTCAAGAGACATGCCAACAATTTTTTATAATCAAATTCGGATAGGGAGGAATAAGAGATGTTGAATACCTTACTTACATCCTTTGAAGTTTCAGAGGAGGAGGCAGATTTGTTGTCAGATGCCATCAGGTAGAAGTATGCATGTTCTTCAAAATCAAAATTAGAACAAGACGAGGAGGAATTAACCCATATCTCCTTTTCATCAATAAATCCTGTGAATCCCAAAATCAAGATTATATAAACAAAGCTTCAAGAGATCAACAATGGTGCCACAAAGATGTCTATGTATTAGAGAGAAAAATATTACAGAATGCTAGATTACGAAATGAAAGTTCAAAGTTATAAAAACAACTAGAAAGAAAAGTATTTATACCTCAAGGGTATTTTCAAAACAAACCCTACAACTTGAATACAAGATATTTTTTAAGCCCTAACAATCTCCCCCATTGGATTCAAGTTGAAAATCATGCAAATCTTCTTCTTTTCTTCCTAAGCCCAAAATAAACTTCAAAATGTCTGATAATCTTCCTGAATTCCAACTTGTCCTGAATCAGGTTTACAACTCTCACAATCAACTCTATGTTATTATCATCCATTTTTTCTTTCCCATCTTTAATCAAATCCAGCTTGTTACTCAACTTCAATTTGATGATCTTTAGAGTACCATCGGAATAACTAGCAACTTCTTCAAACCTTAAGAAACACTTTTCACCTTTCTCATTCTCATAAACTACACCAAATTCGGGATCTTCTAAAATCATGAATAGTGGTAAGTTCTCAATGCAGTAAGACTCTGATTCAACTTTAGCAGATTCACATTTCTCTGATTTGTCTCAACTCCAATCTATAAATCAATTATGTAAGCATATTTAACTTGTCTTTTCATATATCTGATTACTGCAAATAAAGCAATAACCACATCTTCAGGTCTGATAGTTCTCTGTCGTAACTCAAAATACATGAATTCAAAGTCTTCCAATTGTAGATTCCTGAAGTCTGCTTTGGTAAACATCCACTGATTTGCATCCTGCGTGACCACTATAAACACTGGATACCGAACATTCACAAGCTTTTTTGTGTATACCTCTTCGATAACCACAATCTTGTGCTTTGTTTTACCAAATTGAGTTTCCTGAATCACTGCCTTCAACATATGCATATATTCTGTGATAAACAACATATTAAGTTGAGTTATTGATAAGGTTAATTCATTAACCCTATTTATATCACATTTCTCACACTTTGAGTGTCCTAAAGCATCCATTTGAGTCTTTCGTTCTCATCTCAGTCAAAATACTTGTTTAGTTGGAGTTTGTTTGTGTTTGAACTTTAATGAAGTAATTTGATCAAATCATGCAAAAACATGTCACTCATGATGCTTCTTACAAATCTACTACAGACCACAAAAAGGAAGCTTGAGGATGCCGAAGCTTGGTGAATGAAGATATATTTTTGGATCATGGACTCTAGCAGGGATTTTCTCTTGAGCTTGTTTTTAGACAATTTTTGGGCCGAATATTTGGGCCATTTATGATGGGTTATTTTTAAACAATGATGTGTTCTTGGACACTTTGTTTTAGACATTTGTGCTAACTTTGTTTTAGGCCTTAGCCTTGGTTTGCAAATTTCGGTCCATGGCCCTTAATTTGCATTATAAATTCAGGCTTAAGGTAGGCACTTAGAACACACACCCTTCAACTAACCATTTTACCATCATTGGTAATGATTTAGTTTCTCTCATTTTTAGTTTAGCTTTTTGTTCTAGTTGGGAGCTATCGGCCCTTGTGGAAGTTACAACATTCGGCCGAAAGTGTTCTCCTTTTCGTCTCGACTATTAATTTAAAGTCTCGTTGGTCAAACATTACAAGCTTTCTCTCCTTTACTCACTCTTAATTGCATCTCATTTGTTTCCCATCATCTTGGTAATTCTATTGTTTGTGGTTAGATATTGGATCCAAAAATCCCATTTTAATCCGAAGCAAATGATTGAGAATCCAACGATGATTTCTATAAGTGTTACGTGCAAGTTTCACCTTTTGAATTCGTTGCTTGGCATGCAAGTTTCCCCATCCCCTGTTTTCTCTTTCTTCTAATCCTTTATTTTTATTTACGCACTTATATCATTGCAATTAATTTTCCGCACGTTACTTTCCCGCAATTTAGTTTCTTGCAGTTTAATTCCTCGCACGTTACTTTCTTGAATTTTAATTCATCGCTTTTCATTACTTGCACCTTAAGTTATTTACATTCCATCACAATTTAATTTTAGTTTTCTCTTGAGAGAGTCGTTACTTGCATGGCAAGTTTCTTCTTTTAATTTTTATTGCTTATAGTTTCTTTTATTCAATTTCCATCTCCGTTAATTGAATTTCCAGTTTCTATATCTTATGTAAAAAGAAACCAAACTATGACAGGCTGACAACGTGAGCTTGGGGTGCAAAGTCGAATCAAGATTTTAACCGGTAAAAACGTAAAGAGGTGTATTTATATAGTCTTGTCATTAATTAAATCAGATTATAAATATTTCATTGAAGATTACATTAAATTAATTGACAACTAATTATTTTTATGAAAATGAGTTGGCTCTTCAGATGTCACTTAAATATTAAATCTGAGATAACGTAAGTTTGCTATAACATCTTTTTACTGGATTACTTGTCTTTATCTCAACGAAACTTTACACCATTTGCTTTTTTTTATAATTGATTTTTCAGTAGTTGTTAATCAAACCACCCAACAAAAGATTTTCTTCGTTCACCATCTGAAACCAGCTTTTAAGAAATAGACTTTTGAGAAAATGTTGCAAACCTTTCCCTGTGGGATCGAAATCCGATACTTGTAATGTTATTACTTGTTTGAAAACGACAATAGGTCTAGATGTATACCTGTGTCATGACCTATTTGCACCCTCAATTCAGGGTTGCATAAACCTGACAACAAGTTTTTGGCGTCGTTGCCGGGGAATGGCAAGTCAATAGTTTTTCTTTCAAAGTAGAGTTTTTTAAAAGTTAGTTTTTCTACCACATTTAGAAGATTTGGCGTATGCCACGAATACCTCACAGTGAATTCTTTCAACTTGATCCTGATATCGAAAAAACTTTCATAAATCGATGAAGATTACAGAAGGCTAATTTAGCTCAAAACTCTTCTGAAATTCCTAAACACGATCCCAGGATGGCTGAAGAAGCCAAAGCAGGTGTTCTTGGTGGACATCCAAACCACAATGAAATAAATCTCGAAGATGAGGAACAAAACATTTTTCGTCATGCAAATTCAAAAAATGGAGGAATTATGGTGTATGTAATCCCTGTTTTAAATCAATTACACTCAAGGATATGAAAACCCACAATTACTGCCACCAAATTCGAGCTAAAGCCGATAATGTTCTAGATTGTGCAAACTAATGGCCAATACGCTGGTTTGCCATCTGAAGATTCTCATTCACATCTGAGATCCTTCGTGGAAATCACATACTCTTTCTTAATTCCTAGTGTACCGGACAATGCTCTAAAACTTAAAATTTTTCCATATTCATTAAGAGATAGAGCAAGGTTATGGTACAACTCTCTGCAGCCAGATTCTTTGACTACATGGAGTGAAATGGCAGAAAAATTCCTAAAAAATATTTTCCACCCACTAGGAATGCTAAGTCCAGAAATGAGATTTGTACGTTTAAACAATTGGACGATGAAGCAGTTCTTGATGCATGGGACAGGTATAAAGAGCTATTGAGAAAATGCCCACATCATGGCATCCCATACTGCATACAGCTAGAGACATCTTACAACGGTTTAAACATCGTTGCAAAACAAATGCTTGACGCTACTACAAGAGGTTCTTTCCCAGCCAGTACCTACAATGAAGGATATGATATACTTGAAAAGATTTCCAACAATAACGGACAATGGTCTGACCCGCGGGCAGTTACACCGAGCAAAACAACAGGGATATAGGAGGTTAATGCTTACACTACTTTGACTGCACAACTTGCTAACATGGCTTCTTTAATCAAAAACCTCACTGCCAATCAAGTTGGGCAATCAAATGTCAATGCCTCTATTCCTACTGTGAACTCTGTACAATGTACCTACTGTGGTGACAATCATTTGTTTGAACACTGTCCTGGAAATCCTGAACAAGTGAGTTATGTCAGTAACAACAATAGTGGACCTTTTTCTCAAACTTACAATACAGGATGGAGAAATCATCCTAATTTTTCATGGCACAGTCCAGCTCTTAATCCACCATTTCCAAAACTTCAAGGGCAATCAAACCACCAGTCACAACAACATGGGCAACCCAATTTTCAATCACATGGGCAGTCTCATTTTCAGCCACAGTCACACCACAATTCTCAAAACAACCAACAGACGAATTTTCAAAATCATCAACCTTCTTTCCAACATAAACCCAACCAGCATGTTGAACCATCTACTTCCTTGGAAGCTATGATGAAAGGGTTTATGACCCAAAATCAGGCTTCTATCAAGAACCTTGAGACACAAATGGGTCACATGGCTTTGGAAATTAGGAAGAGGCCAACAGGTTCTCTTCCTAGTGACACAAAGGTGCCATACAGGGATGGAAAAGAGCATGTAAAGGTTGTAACCCTGAGGAGTGGAAAGAATTTACTAGAAAATACATTAAGAGAGTTAGAAGAACCAAACAAAGCAGAACTTGAAAAGAATCCCAATGATTCTACTTCTGTTACAAAACCTTTGGAAAAATCCTGTGATACTCCTGGGCCTAAAAGCAAGGTTAAGCCCATTGATTCCACTCCCATTCCACAAAGGTTATATTTTCCAACCTTATTCCCATATGAACCCAAGGAAACTCAAGAACCTAAGGAAAATACTAGTATGGATGTGTCACAATCTGGTGACAGTCCCAAGGTTCCTTGTCACACCAAACCTAGATAACTAGTTTTGCAACAACTTTCTGCACCTACTCCTTAGAAGACTACACCTCCTACTCCAGTCCCTCCCTATATTCCTTATCCCTAGAGATTAAGGAACCAAAGGGATGAGTTACATTTCAAAAAAAATTAGATGTTTTTAAACAGTTGAATATAAATATACCTTTGGTAGAAGCCATTGAACAAATTCCAAGTTATGCAAAGTTTTTGAAAGACATTTTGAGCAAAAAGAAAAAATTGACTGAGTATAAGACTTTAGCTCTCACTGAGGGTTGTAGTGCATTATTGTCCAGTAAAATCCCTCTCCAGATGAAAGATCCTGGAAGTTTCACAATCCCTTGTTCAATAGGAGGGAAGGAAATAGGAAAGGCCTTATGTGACTTAGGTGCTAGTATAAACCTTATGCCTTTGTATGTTTTTAACACCTTAGGCATAGGTGAAGCTAGGCCCACCACTGTTACTCTTTAATTAGCAGATAAATGATAAATCCATAGCCTACCCGAAGGGAAAGATTGAGGATGTCCTAGTTCAGGTTGATACGTTTATCTTTCCAGCATACTTTATCATCTTAGACTTTGAGGATGATAAGGATGTCCCCATCATTTTAGGCAGACCTTTCCTTGCAACTGGAAGAACTCTGATAGATGTTCAACAAGGAGAACTGACAGTGAGAGTCCAAGACCAAGAAGTAACTTTTAATGTGTTTAACTCCCTTAAGTATCCTGAAGAGAAGGAAGAATGTTCTACACTGACCTTAATTGAATCATGGTGTTAAGAAAAAAAATTAGGAGAGATTTTGGGAATAGATGAGTCTGATAGTGACAAGGATGATACAGATTATGAGGATTTAGAAGAGCCATAGGAAATTATTTCTTTTGAGGTTCTAGAAGGTGAGGATAGGAAAACCCTTGTTCCTTCCTTATAGTGTGCTCCAGACCTAGAGTTGAAATAACTCCCCTCACATTTAAAGTATGCATTTTTAGGAGACCCAAGGAAGTTATCAGTCATTATTTCATCATCATTAGAATTTGACCAAGAGGAAAAGTTGGTTAACATGTTGAAACTTCACACAAAAGCCATAGGATGGACCATTGAAGATTTGAAGGGAATAAGCCCCACCATTTGCCAACACAAAATTATTTTGGAAGATAAAGATTTAACCTCTGTTGAGCCTCAAAGGAGACTCAATCCTATGATGAAAGAGGTTGTCAAAAAGAAAATCTTAAAATGGCTTGATGCTGGCATAATCAATCCTATTGCCAGCAACACATGTGTCAGTCCAGTGTAATGTGTACCAAAGAAGGGATGAGTTACTGTGGTAACTAATGAGAAGAATGAACTTATACCTACTAGGATAGTGTCAGGTTGGAGGATATGCATGGACTATAGGAGGCTAAACAAGGCCACCCAAAAAGAACATTTCCCGTTACCCTTCATTGATCATATGCTAGATAGATTAACAAGAAAAGAGTTCTACTGTTTCTTGGATGGTTACTCCGGTTACAACCAAATTGCCATTGCACCAGACGACCAAGAAAAAATCACTTTCACTTGTCCATATGGATTTTGCCTTTAGAAGAATGCCTTTTGGACTTTGTAATGCCCCAACCACTTTTCAAAGGTGTATGATGTTCATTTTTTTTGACATGTTGGAACACTCCATGCAAATTTTCATGGATGATTTTTCTGTATATGGAACATCATATGATTTATGTTTGTAAAACCTTGAGAAAAGTCTTAAAAGATGTGAAGAAACAAATTTGGTTTTAAACTGGGAAAAGTGCCACTTTATGGTTAAAAAGGGCATTGTGCTAGGGCATCTCATTTCCAAAAGAGGCATTGAAGTTGATAAAGCTAAACTAGAAGTAATTGAAAAATTACCTGAACCAACAACAGTTAAAGGAATCAGAAGTTTTCTAGGGCATGCAGGTTTTTACAGTAGGTTCATCAAAGAATTTTCAAAAATCTCAAAACCACTCTGTATGCTGCTACAACAGGACCATGTCTTTAACTTTAATGAAAATTGTAGAAATGTTTTTCAAATTTTGAAAAATTGATTGGTCACTTCCCCTGTAGTAGTTACACCTGATTGGTCTCAACCTTTTGAGATAATGTGTGATGCTAGTGACTGGGCTGTAGGAGCAGTTTTAGGTCAGAGAAGAAATAAAATATTCCACTCTATTTACTATGCATGTAAAACTCTCAATAAGGCCTAAATTAACTGCACCACTACTGAAAAGGAATTATTAGCTGTGATTTTTGCTTTTGAAAAATTCAGGTCATATTTGATGGGAACCAAAGTAGTTGTTCATACTGATCATGCTGCCATCAAATATCTAATTTCTAAAATGGATGCAAAACCTAGGTTAATAAGGTGGGTCTTGTTGCTACCAGAATTTGATTTAGAAATTATTGATAGAAAGGGAGTGGATAATCAGGTAGCTGACCATTTATCTAGGCTAGAAAAACAAGACAAACCAGTATATAACAGTGACATCTGTGAAGTATTTCCAGATGAAAGAATTTTGGCTCTCCAACATTCAAACACACCCTTGTTTGTTGATCTTGTAAATTATTTAGCTTATGGGATCATCCCCAGAGAGCTAAATAAACATCAGAGTAAAAAGATCATCTTTGACTCCAAGAAATATTTGTGGGATGACCCATTTCGGTTTAAATTTTATGCAGATCAGATGATCAGAAGATGTATACCAAAAGAGGAAGTGACATCATTCTTACAACATTGCCATTCAGGTCCTTGTGGATGACATTTTGGAGGAAGCAGGACGTTCGCCAAGGTTCTACAATCAAGATTGTACTGGCCCATCTTGAACAGTGATGCTCATGACTTTGCAAGAAGTTGCAATGAGTGCCAAAGAAGTGGGGATATCTCTCATAGGAATGAGATGCCCTTAAATGGAATTCTAGAAGTAGAACTATTTGATGTCTAGGGCATTGACTTTATAGTTACCTTTCCACTCTCTAATAATTGTGCCTACATACTGGTTGTTGTAGACTGTGTCCAAATGGGTGGAGGCTATGGCCTGCCATACCAATGATGCAAAGACTGTGGTCAAATTCCTATACAAGCACATCTTCACAAGATTTGGAACACCACGTGCCCTTGATAAGTGATGAAGGCACTTACTTCATAAACAACCTGTTGGAAGAAGTCCTGGAAAAACATGACATTAAGCACATATTAGTCACAACCTACGATGCCTAGACCAATGGATTGGATGAATTGTCAAATAGGGAGATAAAAGGGATCTCATCCAAAGTAGTCAAACCACACCGGAAAGATTGGGCCTCCAAATTGGATGATGCCCTCTAGGCCTACCGAACTGCCTATATG
Source organism: Arctium minus (assembly GCA_954870635.1). Classification (NCBI taxonomy): domain Eukaryota; kingdom Viridiplantae; phylum Streptophyta; class Magnoliopsida; order Asterales; family Asteraceae; genus Arctium; species Arctium minus. The sequence goes on along the minus strand of OX941084.1, from coordinate 102,423,898 downwards.
AATCCTATTGGAATGTCTCCCTATAACTTGTTCTTCGGAAAGGCTTGTCATCTACCTTTAGAGTTAGAACATAAATCCTACTGGGCTATCAAGGAACTCAATTTGAATTTAGATTTTGCAGGAAAGAAAAGATTGTTACAACTCAGTGAATTAGAGGAACATACAAATATCTCCTATGAAAATGTCATGCTCTACAAGGAAAATATAAAGAAATGGCAATATAAAAAAATAATTTCAAAAGAATTCACTGAGGGGTAAAAAGTTTTGCTGTTCAATTCTAGGATCAAATTGTTTCCACGAAAATTGAATTCTAGGTGAACAGGACCATTTTAGATAGAGAAAGTATACCCTTATGGTGTCATAGAACTGATAGATCTTGAAAAAGGGACAACCTTCAAGGTAAACGGACAAAGGGTGAAACCATTCTATAACCTACAAACGTAACCACAACAACCTCTTACGGTTGTTGAGCCTATGAAATGATTGGGCCCACAAAAGTGGATGGACTCCCAAAAGTCCATTGGGCACCCAAAAATTATAATTTTAGATTCTTGAATTCATCAATTTAAGAATCCAAATTATGGTTTTTAGGCCACTCTTTCTAAAAACAATTTCTTTTGACACTATGTTGCCAATTTTTGGCTACCAAATCAGTGATCCTCGTCTTTCACCAGAGCCAACTCACTGATAACAAAGAAGGAAGCAATAAATTTTGCTACACCAACGATCTACTGCTTCAAGTCAACGATCAACCCTTCTACCTCAGCGATGCAAGAAAACAATCTGCCTGAAAGAGTCAGCGATCAACCCTTTGACATCAGCAATAAAATTTCACTAAGAAGGAAATCCATCTCGCTGACTACCCATCTCTTCCTTTAAGCCTTCATCCTTTCCCATCTCAGAAATCAAATTAACTGAAGAGGCAACCTTTCTTACGAAAAGTTGAACCATCATCGATAAGCTTTGCGCCGCTGAAGATTCTTATCATCAGTGATAACTTGCATGGATGAGGATTCTTCTTATTAGCAATATGCTTTTGTCCCTGATGAAGATCCTTACCATCAGCGATACAATTCTCCCTGACGAAGATCTTTTTCATCAGTAATAAAAAGCACTACGGTGGTCATCCCTCTCGCTCCAAGAAACCATCTAAGTTTGGGGTTGATAATCTCGTTCATCAGCGATGAAAGCACATAGTGGCATGGACCATCCTCATCACATCAGTGATCACCCTCAGTTTGATGACATTGAGAGTAGACATAAATCATGAGTAGAACCACAACTAAGTGACGTGTCAATTAGGCCATCTATTATCTAATTTAATTATTAAATAGTCAGATTAGTTTTGCCATGTCAGCGTGGCATTAAATGCTAATGTCTTTTTTTTTCGAAAAGGTGGCGGGTACTTATGATTTAGCATGCAGACGAAAAGATGTTCTGCAACTCAACTTATCAACTCTTCGTCTCTCACACCCTCTGTTATCTTCTACTAAAACGCCGACGATCTTCCAAACCGTACCTGCAAACTCCGATCATCGTACTTTTAAGTACCCTCCTACCATTTCTAGATGACGACTTTTTTGCACTATACGATTTTGCAAGTACGAGGTTAGATTTCACAACACCTCGTATTACTTAAACCCAGTCGTTATCATATTTCTTAATATCCCAATATGAAACTTTGATGTCAATCACAAGCACGTGGGGACGATTCACTAGAAGCCAAACAAGGCTCAGACAAGAATCCATGGTAAAAAACACATAACCAACCAACGAGATTCCCATCAGTTCATCTTCCAGTTCATCACCTCCACAGATAGAGGAGACCAACTGTCAAGCCAACCTTTTCACAAATTGCCTGAGGCGGCGAGAACCGTGGGTGAGCCTACGTCTTCCCTAACGTTGTAGGAAGCCAACACCCACAAAGCATCTAGTTCGATAGGTAAGGGTCCTCTAACCACTGATCTCAACATCCTGCTTTGTGAACCACCTCAAGCATTCGTGGCAAACCCCATGTTTGTACCAATCCCTCATCTTAATCCACCAGGATTTCCACGCCCACTATTCCAATCCTTTGGAACCTCCACCACCCCGAGTGCAGTTGTCCTCAACCTAAGGGGTGAAGCCATTGTTCGACCTACTACACAACTCACCCCTTTTCCTCATTTCCAACAGCTCAGGGGAATTTCTAGACCTTTCAAATACCACCTCCCATCACTCACAATATCCAACACCAAGACCTGTGATTCATGCTTCCCCACTTGCCTGTGTTCCACCTCAACCGCCCTGCCCTGACCTCAACATACCCTTTAGCTCTCGCAATCTGGGAAATGTTAGGCTCACTTATTCAAGGTAGCACTCAAGCACCCCTCAATCTGAGAGACCCTCAAAGATGGTTCGAATATCAGCGTTCAATGAAGGACTCCCTCACATCAACCCAAAAAGGGTAACCAAGAAGCGCACTGGGTGGAGGAAACCAAGGAGTATGTTGCAAAGTCCAACATGCACAACTCAGTCACTCGAAATCAAATGATCACTGATCAGGTATCACATTTTGCTCTGTTTAGTTCTAGAGAATCCCAGGAGAGACACTCATGGTTTGCCAAACGAGTGGGACACACCCAAAAGGTTTTCATGTACAAATCATTGATGCATTCCCAGTCATTAGGGATGTTGTCGAGAGAATGGGGTAGGAGATCTTATGTGAAATTCCCCCTCCATATAACCTAGATTGGGTTTGAGACTTCTATACAGAAGTCGATACTTCTATGCAGAAGTCGATAATTATATACAGAAGTCGATACTTTTATACAGAAGTCTGTCTGTCTAATATGGTTGACATAGAGGTCAGGAAGACAATCATTAACTACTCCCCAACCTCTATTATCCAAGTTCTAGGACTGCCCAATCTGAACCACACCAGGCTTGATCAACTAATGACTGAGGTGACTCACATTGAACTAAATGATATTTTGAACACCATTACGACCAGGTTCCACTTGGTTGTCAAAGGAAAATCCAAGCACCTTAGAACAAGATCCTTGACCCTTGAAGCCAACATTTGGTCTTATTTTTTTAGACACACTCTCTTCCCAACAAGCCATGACACAAAATTATGCATGACTAGGGTGTCCCTGATTTACTACATCTTCAAAGGACATGGTTTTGATGATGGGAGACCTATCTATCTCAATATAAAAACTAGCTCACAAAAGATACAATGGGAGATTATTGTACCCTGCCATTATTCACAAACTAATGGCAATCTTCCATGTGGTACACCTCCCTAGTGACACTTTCTCCACCGAGAAAATGTTCTTGGACAAGAGAAACATTGAGAGACTTTTAAAAAGTAAGACCACTAGGCACACCTCACTCACTGATGATGGCAACTCTAGTACCCAACCACTCTCATTTACCAAGGAATTAAAAACTCATGTTAAGGCACTGGTCAAAGCTCAAAGAGAGCTGTTGAGGCACATCCAGGGACTGCAGATTGAGTTGATGAGAATGAGAAGAGAGAGAGAGAGATGCATGGATGATGTATGAAGAAGTAAGAGATAAGGTCATGAGGAAGTCCTGGCATATGCAGAATGAAAGCTTGTTGAATGATCTACCCCCCTTCCCAATCTTGAGAGGTCGTATGCAAGTGGACACTTCACCTACTCACCCCTGAGTAGGACATGTTCTATCACTGAAAACTCCTAGTGCATTTTCTTTTATTTTATTTGCTGTTTTAGAACATTACAATAGCTTTGAGTCAGTTTGTTTACAATTTGAGTAATTGGTCATGACATACACCAATTTTTTATGCACGAGGCAAATTTTCAACTATGAAGTTTGATGCACCTTGGATTTGATCACATAGTCTCAGCAGTTTTCTATGATCATTTAAAGCTTCTCAGGTATCACTAGATCTGGCTTTAGATTCCTTGTTGCACTCATCATTGTCACAATCTTCACCTTGCCATTTTGGGACACTTCTTTCACTACAGATTTGTTCATTGGGGACATTAAACCCTTCTAAATTTGGGGTGGGAGAAGTTGTCTTATACACTTATCATCTCAAAAAGGCTAACCTATTTCATATGCATCCCACACTCAAACACTTTGTGTGTATACCCGTCAAGTCCTCAAAAAGTTCAAAATTTCAATGCATATTTTCTCAAAGGCCTAAAAGTTAGAAATATGAAAATAAAGCACATACACTTCAAAGAGCAAAAACTCATCATTGTTTGCATATGAAAGTGTCAAAGACATACACAAGAGGCCAAAGTGCCTAACACATACCTCCATAGGAGATGATGGCAAAAAAATTGTGCCATAATTACCCAAAAGAGAGAAAATATGAAATGAAAGGAATGCATATGAGTGAAAAAGCCACATACACAACCCATAACAGTGATGATTTTTTTTTTGCAAGGAACTTATGAGCTTGATTTTGGTTTGATACATGATTAGAATTGAGTTGTGATTAACAGAATGTGAATAGCTATGTGCTTCATGCTTCTTAGGAGTTGAAAACCTTCTATGTGCAAACTTGACTTGTGCATTCCATGGGTTATCATGACTTTTGGCTCAAATTTTTTCTTCTGTTTAGAGTCTTTCTTTTATCTTTTAGTTGCTTGGGGACAAACAACCATTTAAGTTTGGGGTTGTGATATTAACCCTATTTACATCACATTTCTCACACTTTGAGTCTCTTTTTTAGCATCCATTTGAGTTTTTCGTTCTCTTTTCAGTCAAAATACTTGTTTAGTTGGAGTTTGTCTGTGTTTGAACTTTAATGAAGTAATTTGATCAAATCATGCAAAAACATGTCACTCGTGATGCTTCTTACAAATCTACTGTAGACCATAGAAAGGATGCTTGAGGAAGTCGAAGCTTGGTGAATGAAGATATATTTTTGAATCATGGACTCTAGCATGGATTTTCTCGTGAGCTCGTTTTTAGACAATTTTTGGGTCGAATATTTGGGCCATTTCTGATGGGTTATTTTTAAACAATGATGTGGGCTTGGACACTTTGTTTTAGACATTTGTGTTAACTTTGTTTTGGGCCTTAGCCTTGGTTTACAAATTTCGGCCCATGGCCCTTAATTTGCATTATAAATTGAGGCTTAAGGTAGGCACTTAGAACACACACCCTTCAACTAACCATTTTACCGTCTTTAGTAATGGTTTAGTTTCTCTCATTTTTAATCTATCTTTTTGTTCTAGTTGGGAACTATCGGCCCTTGTGGAAGTTAAAACATTCGACCGAAAGTGTTCTCCTTTTCGTCTCGACTATTAATTTAAAGTCTCGTTGGTTAAACATTACAAGCTTTCTCTCCTTTACTCACTCTTAATTGCATCTCGTTTGTTTCCCATCATCTTGGTAATTCGATTGTCTGTGGTTAGATATTGGATCCAAAAATCCCATTTTAATCCGATGCAAATGATTGAGAATCCAACGATGATTTCTATAAGTGTTACGTGCAAGTTTCACCTTTTGAATTCGTTTGCTTGGCATGCAAGTTTCCCCATCCACTCTTTTTTCTTTCTTCTTATCCTTTATTTTTATTTACGCACTTACATCATTGTAATTAATTTTCCGCACGTTACTTTCCCGCAATTTAGTTTCTTGCAGTTTAATTCCCCGCACGTTACTTTCTTGAATTTTAATTCATCGTATTTCATTACTTGCACCTTAAGTTATTTATATTCCATCGCCATTTAATTTTAGTTTTCTTTTGAGAGAGTCGTTACTTGCATGGCAAGTTTCTTCTTTTAATTTTTAATGCTTATAGTTTCTTTTATGTAATTTCCATCTCCGTTAATTGAATTTCTAGTTTCTATATCTTGTGTAAAAAGAAACCAAGTTATGACAGGCTGACAACCTTAGCTTGAGGTGTAAAGTCGAATCAAGATTTAAACCGGTAAAAACGTAAAATAGTGTATTTATATAGTCTTGTCGTTATTTAAATCAGATTATAAATATTTTATTGAAGATTACATTTAATTAATTGACAACTAATTATTTGTATGAAAATGTGTTGGCTTTTCAGAGGTCACTTAAATATTAAATCTGAGATAACATAAGTTTGCTATAACATCTTTTTACTGGATTACTTGTTTTTATCTCAACGAAACTTTACACCCTTTGCTTTTTTTTATAATTGATTTTTCAGTAGTTGTTAATCAAACCCCCAACAAAATATTTTCTTCGTTCGCCATCTGAAAACAGATTTTAAGAACTAGACTTTTGAGAAACTGTTGCAAACCTTTCCCTGTGGGATTGATATCCGGTAGACCTATTTGCACGCTCAATTCAGGGTTGCATAAACCTGACAACAATTGTCCCCAATACCTTAACAGGATCCAATTCCTTAATGCTCTTCACAAAGATCTTATTCTCGGTTTCTTCCAAAAATGGAACTCTGATTGTAGTTCTCTCCCATCTTGCAATATGTTCTGATTGTTCCAGTGCACTCTTGGGTCTTCTGGAAGTTTCAGCTTGAGTTTGTTTAGAAACTGGTGGTTTCCTCACAGGAGTTTCTGGAAGTGCTTCATTTAGAAAGTTGATGTGGTTAAAGTCACCCTCTTCTTCCATTTCAGCATCAGAAAAATTGAAGAATTCTTCTGCCTCTTCTTTAACTTTCAACTGGGCTGACTCCACCTTGTCATCATTAGAATCTATATCAATCACATCAATGAGCATGTCATGTATCATCCTTTCCTCCTCCGACCTTATATCAACAACCTCAGTCTTTTCAACCGTCGATTATATATCATCAATAACTAACACAACATTAGTTTCTTGAACTCCTTCCGATCCTTGAGTATTTTCATCATTTAAATTCATATCATCTCTTCCAACAGATTCAACTATGACACTCACATCTTCAGAAGTTCTCTATCTCTTCATCTCCCCCTCATGATGGTCATGATCATCATGCCTTCTCTTGATGTTCCCGCTTGAGTTTCATTCAAGGTACTAACCCGTTCAGATAGTGTAGTGAGAGAGTTCTGGATGGAATCTGTGGACGCCTTAATCAATTCAGTAACACTTGAAAAGCTTCTCTTGATTTCATCTTTAAATTCTAAAAACTCAGATCGGGTGACAACATCTCTCGGAGCTTCAGTCTGTCTTCTTTGTATCCCAACAAGATCTACGACAGCTGGATCAACTGTTTCAGCCTGAGATAGTAGCTTGGCATGCAGTAATGACTTCAGCTCATTAACTGAAAAATCTTTCGGCTGTCTCTGAGGTGGTGGAGGTGGAGGTGTAGATGTAGATATGTTAGCTCAAATATTATTGTATCCGAGATCACCGGATGAGGATATTACAATGAAGATTGGAAAGTCAAAGCTTGAAGACAAAGTCACAGAGAAAAGTCAAGAAAGCTTTAAAATATCAAAGTAATCAATAGTCAAAGTTAGTAGTTTTATAGTTTACATGCTTGTAATGTTTAGAGTATAAATAGTTTTGTTGTTAGTCAGTCTTGTAACTCTTGTAACTAGACTTTAGAGAGCTTATTCATTGTTCATCATATTAGAGAGAATTCTAGAGAGGGTTTCACTCCAATTTGTATATTTTCTCTATAATTCAATAAAGATGAGTTTGTGATTACATTGTTACGTGATCATGACGGGATCTACATGTGGTATCACAGAGAAATCAGAAGATTTGAAGAAATTCTTGTAGAATTTTGAAGAATTTTTCAAAAACTTGAAGATGATGAAGAACACAAATGGTTTATGCATATTTAGTTGATTTTTTGGATTAGTTTTTTTTACCGCAAAGTGTTTCTCCATCATCATATATCGTTTTTGCATCAATATCTTTCTAAAATCACATAAAGATTTGTTGAATTTGAAGCTTTTGCAACAAATTTCAAGTTTTTGAAAAACATGTATGTGAAAATTTTTGGATAGTGATTTTGCAATATTGTTGATTTGATTCATTTTTGTGCAAAATTGTTACCAAAAAGTGTTTTTAGACATGAATTCATCAAAGATTTCAAGTATTAACAGCTAAATTTGTGTTTTGAGATCTTTGAGTTCTTGATGTTCTTGAGGATCTTCATGATGCTCTTGGTAAAAAAAAATTAGATTTGAAATTTTGATCTAAAATCTTTGTTGAGTTGTTATTAAACGGTGTTTGTTACTGTTTTTGATCTTAAAATTCTAACACTTAATAGTTTGTTTGAGTTTTTAGAAAACTGCAACGTGCATCTCGTGAATGTGAAGAAAGAAAAGTCAACGAAGTATTCCTTGGTCAACAATTACGGAAGTTGGGAAGGACTACAATTTTGGTCTGAGTGTTGCTATCTCTACCCCCTCCTAACTCACATACCTCCCCATACCCCCTATCTCACTCATATACACCCTCCTACGTCACTTACATACCCCTATAGGAGAGGGTATGAATAGAATTCACCGTTTGGTCTACGTACACACTTTGTGGTCAACATAGTCAAAGAAGAAACCGTGGTTTACATTTGGTCCACATGGATTACAAATTCTTCTTAGCCGTGAATTTCATTGTTTGGTCAAACATTCCGGCTAATGTGTGTATTTGAATTTTTACTCAATGTCTTGTGCGACATTTTTTTTTATCACAATATTGCAGAGCATGATTTTGTTGACTACACTTATTTTCATTTGACTTTCTTCTTAATACCTTTGTGCGACATTTGTTAAGCGTATTACGTGGTCAAAGTTGTAATTCGAGGTCAACAAAAGTTCGCTCAATCTTGTGCGACATATATTTGGAATTTGTCCCCATTTGTTTTTTCATGTGACATATGTTCTTTAAAGTTCATTATCCGACATTCTTGATCAATATAGGGTTGTGTGACATCTTAGTTATCATAGGTTTGTGCGACATCATTGATTTCCTTTGGTGACCGACATTTATTTCATGTGATATCTACCCTTATGCGATATTTTATGTGTGTGATAAAAGGTGAACCATTTGCACATCATGTGCGTCAAATATTTTTAGTGACGATTTTGATTTTTGATGACGCTTATCATTTTATGTGATCTTTCACATTGATTTTAACTGATCGATTTTTTCTCGTGTGTTTTGCAGATTTGACGATCAAAATTTAATATTTCAGATTTAATTTTTCAAAGTTGATTTTTGGAAATAGATTTTACATTTTTTTTCATAATTAACTTTTGCAAAATTATCTGATTTTGATTTGTGATTAAAAAGTTGATTTTTGATCGAAGTATTCAATATTTTCAAATCTGTACAGATTAACGATCATTTGTGTTTCATGTAACAATGTCTTCACAACAAGATATTATTAATTTCAAAGACAAAGTGATTGAGAAGTTGAATCTTGATAATGCTTAGCTTCAGTTAGATCTGGATAATCTGAGGAATGAGAGCCAAGCTTATGATATTTGTTTTTTAAGACATGGCATTGATTGTCTCAAGGAAATAAATTCCAAACTTGAAGCGGCTGCTAGAAATCATCATTATTCAAGTTTGTATGCTAAAGAGAAAAAGAAAGTTGAAGAACTTGAAAAAGATTTGGCAGATTTTGAAGAAAGAGAAAAGTGCAACGAGCGAGTTCTTGACAATGTTCAACAATATATGAATGAGCTTAAAAAGGAGAGAAAACAGTCGGAAGAGTTACTGAAAAATGAGATTTGTGCTTTGGAGAAAAATAATCTGGATCTCAAGCAACAGATTGCCGATCTGAAGATAAAAGCTGATATGAAGAAAAATGATTTTGATTTAGAACAGAAAAATGCTGAATTGTCAAAAAGAATATCCGAGTTTGAAAAAGAGGTTGCCAAAGAGAAAGAAGAGTTTGAAAAGAGAGAAATATTTTTGTCAGTGAAAGAAAAGTTTTTAAACAGAAATTTTCTGAATTTTCAAAGAAAACTTTGAACAAAAGGAAAGTTGTTGAGCTTAAAAACGCAAAACTTTTAAAGCAAGTTTCTGACTTTAAGAAAGTCTTGGTGATTGAAAGAGATAACTTTGAAAACGACAGAAAAGATTTTGAAGAAGAAAGAAAATCTTTTGAAACAAAGAATGTTGAGCTTTCATTGAAACTATTTGATCTGGAGAAGTTAATGGAAAAGGAAAGAAATCAATCTGAGAGTCAGAAAATTAGTTTTGAGAAAGAAAAGAAGGCGACTAAACAGATAAATGTTGAATTTTTTTAAAGAAATATTTAATAAGAGAATGAGTGTTGAAAGAGAACTTAAGACTGAAAGAAAGATGTTTGAGAATGAAATTAGGAAGTTTTCCAAGAAATTATTTGAATTATCAACAGATGCTATGAAAGAGCAGAACATGAAGTCTGATTCACAAAAGAAGTTTGACCTACTTGTTAAAGACAGAAACATGTTGTCTGCTAAGGTCAAGAAACTTGAAGAAATCAATTTCAAGGTTGAATTGACTGAACGAAAGAGTCAAGATACTATTGTACAATCACCATATGATGATTCATATGACTAAATGTTCATTCAAGACTGCTTCAAGTTCACACCATACAACCGGTTCTTCACAGAGGTTATTCAAATCTAATGATCAAATTCGTACTTCTAATCTTTTCTATAATAGTCTTGTTGATGGTTTAGGTAACAATCAAGTTTATAAGCCTGTGAAAGATGGTTTGGAGGAGAAAATCAACTACAGAGGAATGTGTTGGAAACAATTCTCAGAAATCTCCTATAGTTGATACAAAATCATTTGTTACCAAGACAAATTTACCGTGTTATGTCTACTCTATAGGTAACCGATCAGTCTGAGCCGAGAAAAGATATGTTGTTCAATTTGTGGTAAGAATGATTTTTTTTCTCAAAGGTTTGTGGACATCTAGTATGGTACTTACAGTATCCCCGATTCTCAATTGATTAGCTTTAAAGCTAAGGCACCTAACCATCAAGAATCCATCAAGGCATGGATAACAAAATATTTTTGATTTGTTTTGCAGGAATGTCATGTGTGCCCTAATTCAGAATATTCATTTCAAATGAGTGACATTCAAAGGTTATGCCATTTTTGAGAGGGAGTACCATATATTGAAAATTAAATGATTTTTAAGTGAATTTCAAAAGAAATGTGGTAGTTCAATATGAAATACTTATTCGTGTTTGTTTTTCTCCTCTATGAAATTCCATAATTGCCACATGTTATATTTTTCTTGAAACAATTATTTCCACGTCTCATATATTCGTTGAATTTTTTCGGCAGAAATACACTCAGATGAATTCTTATTCGATTTCAAAGAACGTCATTCCATTTCAATGATTCAATTCTTATTCAAACTATTAATTGTGACTTGTTCTTCACAATTAAACTTTCTATTCATTAATCTAATTGTTGCAAACATTGTGCTTACTGAGCCCTTCTATGTAGTTTTTGAAATTGTTTCTTGAAATTCAATTGTTTCAACAATTGTGACTTCTGAACAAAGCAGTTCAGGATTCGTCCTTCAGTTTGTATTACTTCTAATAATTCAGTGCATAACTCGGTCTTCAATGTTTTTGACTTTTAAAGATATCTGAAGAATTAGATCTTTAGCTTTTGAATACTTCAATTCATAACCTATTATTTTTATACATTTAAAGGAGTGTTAGGCATTTTCAAGTTTCTATGGTCAATCCAAAACCAGAAGTACCTACCCAAGAAACACATCATTTTCATAGATATCAGTGAGGGGTATAAATAAAAAGATGAGTTTGGAGTGAAAAGAATACATTTGGTGAGGTTGTAACAGGACTTAAGAGAAATATTGGTCCTTAACAAACCAAGTTAGTTATCAGGGTTACCACACAATCTATTCATGCTCGTTCTTTGGAGATGAATATTGAAACAAACATGAACCCAGTGTCGATAACTCGTGTCACCCTACCAAGCCACTCAAGTATCTCAGAAAAAGATATTTGTTTCATATATTCACGGAGAATGAGCATGTAATCTATCTATTATTCACTGGGAAGTTTTTAATATTAAAAAAGGAAGACATCACCTCCAGTTTCTGAATTTTATATTCAATTCACTGTGTCTATTGATTTTTTAACCTGGGACCGCGTCCCAGGTTAAATTAATCTTTGAGCTAAATTGATAAGATTCAATTTTTTTTTCACACAATCACGAATCTTTATGATTACAATTGCATATTGTGTGATATCGCCGGAACAGTTTGAGAGGTTAATTTTTAATATTTTATTTCAGTTATAACTGGAAGTCCTATCAGAGATACATCATTTCCAACTCTAAAAATAGGCCACACAATTTTTTAAATTGGTGTGATAACAGTTGCTAAATGTGCTTATGTGTTAGATGATTACCCTTGGTTACTGAAAAAGATGAATGGTTTTTCAGAAAGGATTGCTACTTGTTCGTCTAGTCTTTGAATATTCATGTTGATCAGGATGCTCCTAGTCATCATGAGGGGGAGAAGTGATATACCTATCAAGATTTAAAGACATAGAAGAGTAAAGTTTTTCATTCAGATATGTGAAGCAACAGTTAAGGGGGAGTAAGCAAAAGTAAAGTTTTTTCATTCAGATAAGTGAAGCAACAATTAGGGGGGGGGGGTAAGAAAAAGTTAAGGGGGAGTTAAAAGAGATTATCTGAAATATCTGATCTTGTGACTAAATTTGGTTGTGAAAGAGAAGATCTGAATCTTAATCTTTCGAATATGAGGTTGAAAAGCAGTTGGATTTGAATATTGTAATTGAGTAGAAAAGATTGATGTTGAAAGTATTTGATTTTTAAGGATATTTAAGTTGTTTGAAAATATTGTTGACAAAGTGAAAGTACTTCTCTATAGATGTGAAGGTGATGAGCTTAGTATACGTAGTATTAAAGCTCTAAGCCTAAATATCTAAAGTTTATATGTGGATTTGGAAATGTTTATTCTGAAGATCATGAAGAACATGAAGACTTTATTCTAAAGACACGTGTCTGCTAAAAACGGGAGATTGTTTTTATCATTATGATTGTTTCATTTAAAATGTTGACAAAGTATGATCATCTTCATAGGAGGAGCTTATTGAAGTTAAAAGTCATATTGAAGAGAAGGTACAAAGCCTTGACATGATAAGTTGTGATCTCGAATACAAAGGGGGAGATTGTTAGGTCAAATATTATTGTATCCGAGATCACCGGATGAGGATATTATAATAAAGATTGGAAAGTCAAATCTTGAAGACAAAGTCAAAAAGAGAAGTTAAGAAAGCTTTAAAATGTCAAAGTCATCAATAGTCAAAGTTTGTAAGGTCAAAGTTAGTAGTTTTTGTACTTTACATGCTTGTAATGTTTATAAATAGATTTGTTGTTGGTTAATCTTGTAACTCTTATAACTAGACTTTGGAGAGCTTATTCATTGTTCATCATATTAGAGGGAATTCTCGAGAGAGAGAAGTGGGTTTTCACTCCAATTTGTATATTTTCCCTATAATTCAATAAAGATGAGTTCATGATTAGATTGTTACTTGATCATGATGGGATCTACAAGATATGTGATCAGGCACTGATTTCCCCTTCAATAATATTTTCAGTTGATCTACCTGGTTATGCATAGAAAACCTAACAGCCTGAAAAGCACTGTTAATGATATTGGAAACAGATTCCGGGATAATAACTCCTAGGTCACTTAGATTACCACTTAGCACGACAATTGAATCAACCGTGTGACCTACGTTCGGTGCTGGCGTGATGTTAACAATGGTAGGATTTCCATCTGAGCCTCGCGAAGTATCAACATGTGATATCACTATAGATGTTCCAGTTGTGTCACGAAGACTTACCACATTAGAGTCAGTAAGTGTCCTAACATGTGGAAGCTCTAGGCTCAAAGTGATAGGAAATGAAGTCGGAGACTGGAGCTGATATCTTCTTGATTCAATATCAAGACTTTCTGAGTGAGAGGCCGATAGACTATGTGCTAATTCTGCGTGCATATCTAAAATAGCTACCTCCTGAGAGATAGATGAGTGGCGGGGGGGGGGGGGTCTGTGCCTGCGTCATTGGGTTAATGATGTCTTTTTTCAATATAGGATTTGAACACATCAAATCTAATAGTGGATGTGGATGGCCGACTAGAAATGGTGTGGAGAAGGTCTTGATTTTCTTTAGACCTTGTCTCACTTTCACTATATTCTTTTCCTACCCTTTCACTCAAGCTCACACTGATTTATGTTTCGACTAAATCTCCCTCAAGTCACCTTATTACTTTTGATGTATGAGTGTCTTTCCCTGTAGTCTCATCATCAAATAATACTGATGTGTACCGATGTGTGGATGAATAAGATCATCATCATTTCCATCATCATTTGAAGCAGCAGATGATACTTCAAGATCAATATCGGCATCAACATCAACATCACTTTCACTATCTGTAGAAGAAGTAGAATAAAAATGTAATGAACTTCCATAAGCAATATCCATATCTAGGTCATCAGTAATATCAAGATGGATAGCAGAATAAAAAGTACCCCCAACCTCCATGCCCCTCTCATTATCATTTTTCCTCGACTCACCCAATCAGAACCCCCAGGTATCTGACCCGGATCGCCTAGACCTATAGCTTCACTCCACTCATTTGAGGCATGGGCGACTCCGTGGGTAGGTCCTTCTGATTTTGTCCAGACCATTGGAGCATATATCTACCTATACTTTATCACAGTAGGTACGTTCTGATTTGCATATGCCAGTTGCTGAGATAAGAAGAATATGTGGAAATTCTTCATTTGGAATCTTCAGCAACTGCATCACACATTCTGGTCCTCCAGGTGCATCTAAACGTCTCAGAATGTATTTTTTTGATCTCAACATACTCTTGATGAATAATTGAAGAAAATATTGAAACAAAACGAATGATCTGACTTTTGAAGGTTTGGTTTTGTTGGAAACCAACTCTATAAGTTTGTGCCAAATGAGTACAGCGTAGTCATAGTGTCTGTTGAACACTATACCTTGAAAAATCCTTAATACGAAAATGTTGCACCTATCTAAACCCGTATGCTTCAAAGTCATGCACTGGTTGATGATAAAAAATAAAGTGTACCAAATCGGTGGTAGAAACGTCCTTTTGAACTTGGAAGCTCCGTCCAGTATATCATCATAACCCAGAGAAATAATATTAGCACATAGTTCCTCCTCAGTTGCCACATCATCAAAATCCTCTAAGAAATGAGGTCTTCTCAGGTAGTTCTAGAATTCTTCTGACTCCCTTTAGTGTCAACTTCGTTTGGAAATGATCAATCTGGGCAGTAAAATGATGATTGTTCTCCACTGGATGAAAGGTCAGTATTTTCCAGAACAACTGCAAGTTGATGTGTGGTACATGTGCTGTCATGGTCAATGCAATCTTTAGTGGGTGGCCTTATAGTATTTCCAAGATGACTTTGTGATCCGAACGCATAGTAAAATCTAGAGTGTGGTTACTGCGCTTCAATTCCAGATATTCAGATATGAGGATCAAAAGGTCATCGGGGTTTTCAGTGTTTACGGATGGGAGGGATGATCTGATGGAGGGCATTGAGTTCTCCTCATCAGATGCATTTTGGTCATGGTGTTCAATTTATGCCATCGTAGATCTGAAATGTAAAAATGTTAGGAATAAACCCTTAAAACCTTTTGAAAATCAGTTTTGACAAAATTTGAAAAACTTTTCAAAAATTTTGCTAAGTGTAGAAGTTATCGCACACCACTGAAGTATGTTATCGCACACCACTGAAAGAATGGATTTGTCGCACAAAGGTCATGTGACAAAGGAGTGTATCACACAAAGAGTGACAAGGCTTCTACGAGCACTTTAAAGGCATTTGTTGTGCGATAACATTGAATGTTTGAATATATTTGTTGTGCAATAAAGATGAATATTCGAAGACTTACGAACACTCACACTCAGAATCAATCAGAACACAAATACTCATGAAAGGAATGATACCCTAAGACTCGTAATCATCAAAGAACATATAATCAACTCTCAAAAACTCAAGAACAACACTTAAACCCTAGAATCCAAACTGAAGATGAACAAGCATAGTTCGATATGACTGAAAACAAGCAAGTAGTTGAATCGATTGATAAAAACATACATGAATACCAATATAAACAAGACAAACCTGAAAGAGTTAAAATCGAAGATTGTGAACACGAAGGATGACTTGATCGAAGGATGAACAATAGAGAGAAAAAATCGCACACACAAGGATATGAACAGTGAAAAGTATAACTGTTGGAGCCAACAAGGTATTATACCTAGGTTTGAAAACATACACGTGGCAAAAGTTTGATTGGTCAACATAATAAAGTTTGACCTTTGAAAAAGTCAACTTAACGCACGAAAGATATGCGTTAAGGATTATGCAAGTGGTTTGTCGCACAACACATGTGCGATGAACCAAGTGAGTAAGTTATCACACAACACATATGCGATAAATCACTGTTCATAGTGGTTGTCGCACAAACACATGTGCGACAATCTACTGTTCACCATGTTTATCGCACAACACATATGCAAAAACTTGAGTTTGTCGTGCAAAGCTTATGCGATAAAGCCATTCGTCGCACAAAGCTTATACAATAAACTTTGGATTTAGACATTTTCAAGAATTATTTTAGTGAAATCAAAGATTTTCCAGATTAACAGATGTCCAACTTTTAACTGGTTTAAGCTCAAGATTTTCAAATGAAAACTTTACTCCCCCTTAAATGATGCATCTTAAAAAATAAAAAATTATATTCATCATTAAGGGTTAGCACAAAAAACTTTTGAAAATCAAATTTACTCTCTTCTCCCCCTTGACTTGTGCATAAAAACCAATTTTGGAACTAAAAACTTGTACACTTAAGAAATTTTCTCACAAGAACAATATGTCATTTAAAAACTGTGAGAACTCCCCCTTGAAAAATGAGTTTTTAAAAAAATACAATCCCCTTGAAATCATTAGCAAACATTAACAAGCAGATATCATAAAAGATAGAAACATGAAGAAACAAATACAATGAATTAAACTTTGAAAACACAAAATTTTAGAAGATATGAATTAGACAAAGAAAATTCAAAGATGAAAATTTAAATTTATCAACCGAAGACGAAATCTTTGAATAAAAAAGTAAAATTTCAACTTATTGAATGAATTTTATACAAAATTCGTATACTTTGTAAAAATTATATATTTTTCAAATTTAACATGCCTAACCTGGATAACAGAAAATTAAAACGTTTTCATCTAAGGCTTTGGTAAACAGGTCAGCAAGTTGAAATTATGTACCCTCAAAATATATCTCAATTGTACCTCATTTGACATGGTCTTTGATGAAATGGTACCAGACAACAATGTGCTTAGTCTTGGTGTGTGGGCCCGGATTGCAAGATATCGCGATAGCACCCATCGAGGCACAATAAATTGGGATCTTAGTATAGTTGAAATCATAGTCCCTTAGTTGGGTGCACATCCAAATGACTTGTGAGAAGATACTCGCAGTAGCTACGTACTCAGCTTCAACAGTAGGTGTAGACACGAAATTTGCTTCTTTGATGCCCAACTGACTAGTTTATCACCCAAAAATTGTACATGTCCCGAAGTGCTCTTTCTATCCAAGACACAACCAACATGATCCGCATATGAGTAAGTAGTTAACTCATACCCTTTGTCCTCTGGATACCATAGACTAATATCAGCGATACCTTTTGATATCGCAAAATTCTTTTTACAACCATTAGGTGTGATTCCTTAGGTTTAGCCTGATATCTTGCATAGAGACATGTTGAGAACATAATATCTGGCCTATTTGCCGTCAGATACATTAAAAAACCTATCATCCCTTGATATGTTTTATGATCTATAGCATTTCCGTTAGGATCAACATCGAGCTTAGAACCAGGTGCCATTGGTGTTTTTATGGGAGTACAATTTTCCATTTTGAATTTATTCAAAATATCAGAGATATACTTTGATTGGTTTATGAAAATTCCTCTAGAAATTTATTTAACTTGTACACCCAAGAAAAAAATTCATTTATCCCATCATACTCATTTGAAATCTAGACACCATGAGGCCTGAAAAGTTTTTACAATACAGAGAGTTTGTTGATCCAAAAATTATATCATTAACATATATCTGTATAAGAATAATATCACCTTTTTCATTTTTGATGAAGAGAGTTGTGCCGATCTTACCTTTTGAGAAGCCAATTCTAACAAAGAATTTAGACAATACATCGTACCAGGTTCTTGGAGCTTGTTTTAGATTATATAAGGCTTTATTGAGAATGTAGACATGATTTGGTTTTGACTCATCTACAAAGCCTTCAGGTTGCAACACGTACACCTCTTCTTTTAGTATTCCATTCAGAAACGCAGTCTTCACATCCATTTGAAATACTGCAAAGTTCCTATGTGCTGCATATGCCAAGAACATTCTGATCTCTTCAATTCTAGCAACCGGTACAAATGTTTCATCATAGTCTACTCCTTCTAGTTGTCGGTATCCCTTAGCTTTGATCCGATTTTATTACGAATCACAACACCATCTTCGTCCTTTTTGTTCTTGATTACCCATTTGGTATCGATCACTATCTTATCCTTTGGACGTGGTACTAGTCTCCAAACTTTCAGACTTTCGAATTGATTGAGCTCCTCTTGCATGGATACAATACAATATGGATCTTCAAACACTTTGGTCAGTTCAATCTTGCTCAAGAATGTTGAAAATAAGAATTCATTAGCAGACGCAGATCATGTACGTATAGATGAAGAAGGATCTCCTATGATCTGATGTAACGAATGATCTTTTGTCCACTTATGATTGTGAGGAAGTAGTATATTTGAAGATTGATCAACATTAGGATCTACATAGCCACTTGGGGAGTTATCTTCTAGAGACTCAAGTGAAAGCGCGAGTTCAGAGTTCAGAGTTGACGGATTCACCACCGAAGAAACTGCCTCTTGTATAGTCGAAGACTGAACCGATGGAGTTCAACTACTTGAATCCTCACTTGGAACCTGTGATTGAATTAGAATTGGAGTGCCTTCACTTAACCTAGGAGTCTCTTGTCTTTCTTCTTGAGGGGTTGTAGTGATAGGAGTCGCATTTAAATATTTAGTAACTTGTGTTGTTGAAGGACCAGATAATGATACCGATTCTTCAACTCTTGCAACTTCATCACTGTTCGAAGCATAAGATTTAGAGAGTTATAAGTTCTAAAATGTAACACCCTATTTTTCGCAAAGTAAGTTTCCGTCTTTCGTTGGTAGTTGCTCCGTCTTCCGTTTATCTTTTCGGGTGAATTATGTTGTTCTTTCGAGCCTTAAATCGACCCATGCGAGAATCGCGAGTTTTTGGACTTTTTGGGTTTCGGTACAAACGGCGCAAGAGTAAATCGTGATAGTGACATGTGTCACTTTCGCATGGCACAATCGTCGGGGAGGTACCAACCCGCGGTACAATCCATGCAAGAGTGCCTCGCGATAGTGACACTGTCACTATCGCTTGGCAAGGTCGCGAGCGAGGGTCAGACGGGTTAAAATATGATTTTAGCCTCATTTCTCATTCTAAACTCAACCTTTTCTTTTGTTATTCTCTCTCAACCTCTCCCGGTCATAAAAACCGAACCTAGGGTTCTTGAACTCATCAACCCCCCTCATTTATTTCTTATTGATTGGTGCTTCATCAAAGGGTTCAAGTTGAGCAATTATTCACCATCTCCATATTCATCTTCTTCATCACCTTCATCAATTTTCTAGGGTTTTCATCCAATCCTTTTCATCACTTAGAGTTTGGGAGTTTATGGCTCATCGGGGGTGACCTAGAAGTATCTTGGTTGGTGGATCGAAGTGGTGGTTAAGGTAACCTCCTATTTTCTTCATTCATGAAAATTAGGGTTTTTGGGGTATAAGATGAAATGTTCATGTAAATACTTGGGGAACGATTCTAAGGGTTGAATATGATTATTTATGGTTGGAAATGTGTGGATCTAGGTTTTAGAAGCTTGAGTTGAAGAGTTGGAATGGATGTGTTCGGAAAGCTTTGGGTGAGATCTATGCTTTCGGAGGCCAATGGTTAGGGATTGAAACCTAGGTTTAACTTAACCTAGCAAGGTGAGTTCAAGTTGACTTGAAAAAACATTGTACATGCCAAAATGTTTATTTTAAAGTGTTTTGCATCTTTCATGAAATTGTTAACTGCTGATAAGTTTGATTATTTTGAAAGTATAAACTTTATAAACTTATATAGCACATATCTTTGTTATTTTGGGCATTTCGTTAAATGTGTCATAAATGAACGGGTTTTGATAAATTATTACATAAATAAGTATTTGGTCAAAAATGCATTTTTAAGTGTCTATCGGGTTTCATGCATCGTTCATGAAATGGGATGTTTTGAAAGGCACGAATACGTGACTCCTTTGGGTTTGGGTCATTCCCGGTGTAACACCCGTAATTTTCGGTAAGTATAGAGCCACCCAGACATTTCTATACCTCGTGTTTGGGAGAATTCATGTGGGGAAAACACTTCTAAAAGTCCCAAAGTGTGTCGAGGGCCTTAGTGTCGAAAAAGATAGAATTTTCGAGCTTCGGGGAGTCTGGGCGAAAGTGACAGCGAAAGTGACATGTGTCACAATCGCGTGTCACTCTCGCGGAGGGCATTATTGCCCGCGGTACACTCTCAGAGAGAGTGCCAAGCGAAAGTGACATATGTCACTTTTGTGGGGCATACTCGCGGTCGACCCTGGACGATTTAAAATCATATTTTAACCCCAATTCTCATTTGTTACTTCCTCAACTCAGTTGTTTTCTCTCCCAAACCTCAAAGACGAACCCTAACCCATTTTGAGGGTTTCCCCCTTGAACCACATGATTCTTCATCATCTAGCTAGTGGGATCTTGAACCACAAAAACCTCCATCTTCATCTTCCTCATCAAGTTCAACGTGTGGGAGCTCGGGTTGAAGAGTTGGATGGGGTGTCCTCGGAAAGTCTCGTCATCTAAAATGGTAAGCTTCTTTGATTTAATGTTATAAATGCTCCATTGATGTTTCCCTAGTGTTTGGTTTATCAAATCTCGGATTTGATAGTTTTGGAGAAACTAGGGTTTTGATCTCGTTAGGGATTTTAGTGAATAATGTTTGGGGAATGTTTCTAAATGGTTAAATATGGGTATTTATGGTTTGGAATGTATGGATCTAGGTTTTGGAAGTTTTCGGCTTGAGGATTCAAGTGCCCTTCAAAGGAGCTCAAGTTGGGTGAAATCTAGATTTAGCCTAAATCTAGCAAGGTGAGTTCAAGTTGATTTGTTAAAACGGTGTACATGCCAAAATGTGTATTTTGAAGTAAAAGTATGTTTTACTTGGTATTTGTCAAAGTGTGAGTATTTTGATAAGTTTTCATATTTGGTGAACTTGGGTTGTTTAATTCCATAAAATGCTCATATTTGGGTTCTTAGCAATTTTGTACAAATAGAGTCCATTTCATGACTTATGCATCTTTGGTGATTTTTGTACAAACGAAGTCTATTTCATGTCATAGGCATTTTGGGGTATTTGCATTCATAAACCCTTTGGAAAACCTTTGGTCCCAATACGTGTTGAGTTTTGGGTTAATCACGTCTTTGAGGTATGTGTCTTCATAAACGTTGTTTAAAGACATTTCATTAATTGTGGGGACGTTAATTGTCAGTCAAAGGAATTTTCGGGCATTTTGGCTCGGTGTTGACGTAAATGAATATTGAGGACATTTGTCCGGTTTTAATGGCTCGATGTAGAGTCCAATTTATGATTTACATCTTAATGCATTTTATTGCATATTTATAATCATTACAGGCTCGAGTGCTTTTGTCATTCATGTGTAGTCGTGTATATTTAGACTGTGTTGCATTGGATCCATAGGCACGTAAGTCAGTCTTATTTGATGGTCAATTGGGTGGTACGAAGTTGGACTCCGGGACTCATGTTTTATGACCAAAACTTGACAAGTAGGCACTAGGAGGATGTAGTCTTGGGCGCCACTGTGTGGGTGTGTGCCTAGACCTCCGCCGTCGGGGAATTTCGTCAGTTGTAGTTCCCGGGTGTGCCGGGCCTTTTGGGTTTCTTTTTGGCATCAAGGTACCTCATCTCTTTGGGTGAAACTTGTCAAGGATTCGTAGGGACACTTGGGCTTTCATGTCGTTAGGTGTCATGCGATCAACGTTGTTTGAGTGGCATACTTTTGTGTTCCTCTGCTCTTAACGGATACGGGTATTCCCCGTTGTCGGCCCGCTGTATTTTGGATATTTAACTGTCCATGCTTTAATATTATGATTTCATTCCATTTTATGGTCACGTGAGTATTAAGCTTCAGTTCCATGTCTTAATGGCGTATCATATTTATATGGATTGTTTTTCGTTGTTTAAGGGTCGAGTATTATGTCCCACCCGAGTTTTGGGTGTTTTGGGATATGAAGTATTATTTACATTTTCACAAATTTTGAGTATCGAACTATGACCCCGTTTTGGGTGAGCTACGGGTTGCATCATTTTATAAGAAATGTGTGTTTGGGAGCATTGTCTTTAAAAGTGCATATTATGGGAAAATGTGTCGTTTCCATTTTGAAGTATAATATTTCGAAGGATCTTGCTTTAAACTGAATTCCTTTCTTTAAGATATATTCATTCATGTTAAAACTCTTGAGCTCACTAGGCGTTAAGCCTAACCTTTTTATTTGTCGGCATGTGCATCAGGTTCCTGTCGGGGGTTCGGTTCTAGCAAGTGCTATGAGGAGTTGAGCCTTAGCTTTATACGAGAGTAAGTAGCTGGTGAAGTCTTCCGCAGGTTGGAGTTAGTGATTGTTATTGGGTTTAGTAACACCCGTCCTTTTCATAGATGGTATGTATAGGATGAATGTGTGTATTGAGGTAAATTATCAAATTGTGTCTGTAGTCAAAGTAATTATTGATGTATTAAATTTTTTTTTAATAAGTTTCTATCTTCAGATTTAAGGGTGTTACAAGTTGGTATCAGAGTTTAAGTTTGAGAGAATTAGGTATAGATTTTTGGATGCCTAGACTCAAACTAGCGTTCTTAGAAGTGATTGTAAATGAAGTTGCATATTAGGTACCTTAAGATAAGATATTTTGAGGTTGAGCAAGTTGCTAGAAATGGGAAACTTGTCGAGAGTCGCAAGGATGATCATGTTCGGTACGTTCATAATGGCACATGGCCAGTGTTATGGTGAACCTACATGCTACATGTGTATACTTGAACTACCTTGGTATGATGACCGTTGGGGTAGTGAGAAAGTTTTTAAGCGAGTAAGCTAAGGGAGAATTGATGTTTATAGCAATGTCACTTTGGGGTGGTAGTTAAGTGCGATGAACGCAATAAGTTGATCATCTTGAATCATATTTATTGGTTGAACTAGGACTATAAGTTCGTTATACCATTTCTATTTCAAGGGGAAATCGTAAATCAACCAAAGTAATGAGATTGTTACTCTAAGATGTTGATGCATCCGGATGACCATAGTATGTCGGGTTATTGAGGAGCGTAATCCTAAGATGTGAGTGCCGATCAAGTTCATGCACTAAATTTAATTCTAAAATAAAATTGCATAAATTGTTTCTCATGTTCGCAAAACAAAGAGTGATTTACATTATAAAGTCTTGGTAAAGCATTTAGCATTCATCAGATTTTAAACTGTGCGCTTAAGCATGCATGAAATTGTTTCGTTGCACATGATTGCAAATTGATATCAAAATTCTCTTTATTCACGCCTCGTGTTTAACGCTATTTCCGGATATTGTAATGTCCATGTTTTAATGTCATTGGGTATTGGGCAAGTAACTATGAGATTTTAACCTAGACATTGGATCACCTCCACGTATGTCAATGGTTTTAAAGTAAAAGTTAATCCCATGTTTTGAGTCGGAATTTCTTGAGAATTTTAGTTTGTACGAGTTTTGCTAAATTTCATGGTGTATTGTTTTGCGATGTCTTTTGATGCGTGAGTTTTACTTTTGCTTCGTCTAAACTAGCGAGTTTATTCAGCGTCATGTCCAATGTAAATTTTGTTGAAAAGTGTCACTTTACCTTTCATCGCGGTAAAAAGAGGAAACTCTTAGAATTTTAATATTTTAGACATATTGTCGTCTTATGCTCTTTGTTGAGAAATGAAAATTTTGACACCACATGATTTTAGCGTTAATGAGTTTTACGAAAATTCAGTGGGGTTTACGGTGTCTCATTTTACGTCATTTTGCACCATGTAAATAGTTTTGGGAAAACGTGCATATGCATTATTGCGTGCGTCAATTTATGGGCTTTATACAAATGTCAATCGTTGCATACTATTTGCATTGGGATTAAGGTATAATGTTGGTGTGAGTAATTGTATAAAAGATTTACGCTATTTCAAACAGAGCTTTTGTTCTGAGCATATTTCAATCATTAACTTTTACTGTGAGAGACTTCCTCAATGCATTTAACGAATTAGCAGTACTCATGTCGTTATAATTTCTATCTTGGTCAAGTGTGTTTCTCTCTACGACCTGGAACTTTAAACTCTATTTGAAGTTTTATTTGTATTTCCACCATTTTACCGAACTTTGGGGATTAAACTGTTGCTTATGGGGTTGTTGAAAATTCTTTTGCCACAACGTCCTTTGGTTAAAGAGGAAGAATTTTTAAAGTTAAAATTGCGAACTTCTCTTTTGGAATGTACAAACATTTACTGCACGTGTTGTAATACAGGAACCTATTTTCACGTATAGTGTAAATTGTTGCTCATGTTTTATTATCGTCTTTATTAACTTAAGTATTGAACAAACGGGGTTTGGAAATTGTTTCATATGCGCTGTATTGATGATTAATTTTGAAACCTATCGGATGAACGGTAGTGTATTTTCGCCACACGTTTAATCGTTAAAAAGCTTATGTATCTGAAAATTTTATAAATTTCAAATTGGCATACTGGTTGAAAAACCTTGAACTCATTAGGCCTATAGATTTAAACCCCCGTCGTGAAAGGAGTTGTAATTAGGGACTAAGGGAGTCCTTGGGAGTTGAAGCGTCAGATGATCTGACTTGCGGACAGTCTTGAATTTTGGACTTGGGTTTTCGAATCTGTGCGCGTTTGTATTTTTGGAAATAGTAGATTTAAGTCTTCCCAGTTAATTAAGGGGTGATTTTATACTTCGGTAATCATGCGGGATAACGTCTTAGGTGATTATCTACGATTAGATTGAGTTCGTTTGGGTGGATTGATCGTCGGTGTGACATCATGATTTATGGGATGGTGTACCATCCTTGTGGGTTTCGCGATCAAGGAAAATTCTTGTGGTCCGTTTGTTAGAAATGTAAGATTTAGGATTTTTAGCACTCTGTTTGGTGTCATCCTTAGTACGACCATCCGTCTGGATTGAAATTTTGAGTGGGGTGCCCACGTTTTCGAGGTCACCGTTTAGTCCTAGGTGTCGACTTGTTTTCTTGAAGTCAAAAGATCTTGGAATGTTCGGAAGTATCCCGGTTGGATCATGGGAAATAATGACCATTCGGTGATGGAAATTCGAAAGAAGATTAGGTGTTGATGAGCAAGTACCGATGTATTTAAGCATTCCTGTGGTGGTAAAGATTTTATTATGGGAATGTTGTGAGGCTGGGTTTGGAACGAAGTTGAGTGTTAGCCGAATCTGGGTTAACCAGTTATCTGAAGGACACATTGGTGCGCCTTGGAAGGATATCTTTATCGATATTAGGAATGGATCGGTAAGAATCAGAGGACTCATGGGAGTGTGGTGGCGATCTTTGGCTTTGGGTTCAGAACCGTGATGATCCGAAATGATTTGATTTGGTGAAATGTTGAGGTCACAAACTACCCTGGAGGTAGTAATTGTCACTCTAAGGTTGGGAGACGACCGTAATCTTGTGGGTAAAGGTTACTTTGGTGAGTTAAGTGTTCGCTCGATCATGAATGTAATGTGCCCATGAGGGGCGGTTGGCGTGTGTATCAGTGCAAGGGACATGATAGTGGTGCTGGAAGAAGGGTTAATGGAAATTCTTCTGCGGACAAGGTTTTATGGGAATCTAGATTTCGAGGACGAAATCATTCTAAGGTTGGGAGGATTGTAACACCCGTAATTTTCGGTAAGTATAGAGCCACCCAGGCGTTTCTGTACCTTGTTTTTGGGAGAATTCATGTGGGGAAAACACTTCTAAAAGTCCCAAAGTGTGTCGAGGGCCTCAGTGTTGAAAAAGATCGAATTTTCGGGCTTCGGGGAGTCTGGGCGAAAGTGACAGCGAAAGTGACATGTGTCACAATCACGTGTCACTCTCGCGGAGGGCATTATTGCCCGCGGTACACTCTCAGGGAGAGTGCCAAGCGAAAGTGACATATGTCACTTTCGCGGGGCATACTCGCGGTCGACCCCTGATCGATTTAAAATCAGATTTTAACCCCAATTCTCATTTGTTACTTCCTCAACTCAGTTCTTTTCTCTCCCAAACCTCAAAGACGAACCCTAACCCATTTTGAGGGTTTTCCCCCTTGAACCACATGATTCTTCTTCATCTAGCTAGTGGGATCTTGAACCACAAAACCTCCATCTTCATCTTCCTCGTCAAGTTCAACGTGTGGGAGCTCGGGTTGAAGAGTTGGATTGGGTGTCCTTGGAAAGTCTCATCATCTAAAATGGTAAGCTTCCTTGATTTAATGTTATAAATGCTCCATTGATGTTTCCCTAGTGTTTGGTTTATCAAATCTCGGATTTGATAGTTTTGGAGAAACTAGGGTTTTGATCTCGTTAGGGATTTTAGTGAATAATGTTTGGGGAATGTTTCTAAATGGTTAAGTATGGGTATTTATGGTTTGGAATGTATGGATCTAGGTTTTGGAAGTTTTCGGCTTGAGGCTTCAAGTGCCCTTCAAAGGAGCTCAAGTTGCGTGAAATCTGGATTTAGCCTAAATCTGGCAAGGTGAGTTCAAGTTGATTTGTTAAAACGGTGTACATGCCAAAATGTGTATTTTGAAGTAAAAGTATGTTTTACTTGGTATTTGTCAAAGTGTGAGTATTTTGATAAGTTTTCATATTTGGTGAACTTGGGTTGTTTAATTCCATAAAATGCTCATATTTGGGTTCTTAGCAATTTTGTACAAATAGAGTCCATTTCATGACTTATGCATCTTTGGTGATTTTTGTACAAACGAAGTCTATTTCATGTCATAGGCATTTTGGGGTATTTGCATTCATAAACCCTTTGGAAAACCTTTGGTCCCAATACGTGTTGAGTTTTTGGTTAATCACGTCTTTGAGGTATGTGTCTTCATAAACGTTGTTTAAAGACATTTCATTAATTTTGGGGACGTTAATTGTCGGTCAAAGGAATTTTCGGGCATTTTGGCTCGGTGTTGACGTAAATGAATATTGAGGACATTTGTCCGGTTTTAATGGCTCGATGTAGAGTCTAATTTATGATTTACATCTTAATGTATTTTATTGCATATTTATAATCATTACAGGCTCGAGTGCTTTTGTCATTCATGTGTAGTCGTGTATATTTAGACTGTGTTGCATTGGATCCATAGGCACGTAAGTCAGTCTTTTTTGATGGTCAATTGGGTGGTACGGGGTTGGACTCCGGGACTCATGTTTTATGACCAAAACTTGACAAGTAGGCACTAGGAGGATGTAGTCTTGGGCGCCACTGTGTGGGTGTGTGCCTAGACCTCCGCCGTCGGGGAATTTCCTCAGTTGTAGTTCCCGGGTGTGCCGGGCCTTTTGGGTTTTTTTTTGGCATCAAGGTACCTCATCTCTTTGGGTGAAACTTGTCAAGGATTCGTAGGGACACTTGGGCTTTATGTCGTTAGGTGTCATGCGATCAACGTTGTTTGAGTGGCATACTTTTGTGTTCCTCTGCTCTTAACGGATACGGGTATTCCCCGTTGTCGGCCTGCTGTATTTTGGATATTTAACTGTCGATGCTTTAATATTATGATTTCATTCCATTTTATGGTCACGTGAGTATTAAGCTTCAGTTCCATGTCTTAATGGCGTATCATATTTATATGGATTGTTTTCCGTTGTTTAAGGGTCGAGTATTATGTCCCACACGAGTTTTGGGTGTTTTGGGATATGAAGTATTATTTACATTTTCACAAATTTTTAGTATCGAACTATGACCCCGTTTTGGGTGAGTTACGGGTTGCATCGTTTTATAAGAAATGTGTGTTTGGGAGCATTGTCTTTAAAAGTGCATATTATGGGAAAATGTGTCGTTTCCATTTTGAAGTATAATATTTCGAAGGATCTTGCTTTAATCTGAATTCCTTTCTTTTAAAGATATATTCATTCTTGTTAAAACTCTTGAGCTCACTAGGCGTTAAGCCTAACCTTTTTATTTGTCGGCATGTGCATCAGGTTCCTGTCGGGGGTTCGGTTCTAGCAAGTTCTATGAGGAGTTGAGCCTTAGCTTTATACGATAGTAAGTAGCTGGTGAAGTCTTCCGCGGGTTGGAGTTAGTGATTTTTATTGGGTTTAGTAACACTCGTCCTTTTCATAGATGGTATGTATAGGATGAATATGTGTATTAAGGTAAATTATCAAATTGTGTCTGTAGTTAAAGTAATTATTGATGTATTTAGAAATTTTTAATAAGTTGCTATCTTCAGATTTAAGGGTGTTACACCCGACTATGGGGAGCATTTTAGAAATGGAAAACCTTTTTGGGGTTTGAGGCCGAAGGCCAATGGTAATTTGGGAATTAAAGATTTTAGAAAAATGTGTATTTTGGTTTATATAACTATTTTGGATCGTATGTTTTAGCCAAGCGTCTATTTAGCCTCTTGGGCTTGATTTGTACTCGGTGGAGTCTTTGGAACATTTGTTCGGATTTGGGTAGCTCGTTGGGGAGCCTTGGACGTATGGTGTACTTAGTTGCATCTTATTTGAGAGTTGCATGTTTTGAATGCGTTGGTTCATTCGTTTGAGTCATGTAAGATTTTAGACTGTAATGCATTGGATCCATAGGCATATGAGTCAGTCAGTTGTTTTAGTTGGGGACTTTATCCCCGTATTGTAACTTGAAATATGCATGGGGTCTTATGATCAATAATTGCAACTTTCTTGTGAACGAGCTTAACTGGGATGTTTTGGGATTCCAAGGTATAGACCTGGAGGGGTTGAACTTGATGAGTGCACGAAGATTTCCAAGGTACAGACCCAGAGGGGTTGAACTTGATGATTATCCAAGCAATAGACATGGAGTTGTTGAGCTTGTTGGTTTGTTAGCTATAGACCCGGAAAGGTTGATGTTAACGAGTGTTTTATCCCTAAGTGATGCTCATATAAAATTGATAAGTGGCTTAAATTTGTGTGCCCATCACGTTCGATGGAATTCGGGTATCCCCCGTCACCGAAAGGTGTTGTTTTTGGGTATTGAGTTTTATTATCCAAGTTTTCGGTGGCGTTTGTATAAATGGGGTTTTATCCTTGGTTTATGGGTTGAGTATTATGCCCCACCCGTGTTTTGGGTGATTTCGGGATATAAAGTTTTAACCGTATTTTCATAAATGGCGAGTTAAATTTCTATCCACGTTTTGAGTGAGTTTTGTGTTAAACCAAATTTATGAATGGGCGGTTTATTATGGTATCTTCGTCCTTGAAGTAATATAGATTGGAAAACGTTTAAATTGGTGCTCTTTGTCTAACGTGCATATTATTGGAAAATGAGTCATTTCATATGTAAGACTTATCGAATTGAAAGATTATGATTTTAACCGCATCCTTTCTTTTGAACGGTTAATTTTATTATGTTGAAAACTCTTGAGCTCACTAGGCGTTAAGCCTAACCTTTTTATTTGTCGGCATGTGCATCAGGTTCCAGTTGGGGGTTTGGTTCTAGCAGCTATGAAGAGTTGAGCCTTAGCTTGTGCAAGAGTAAGTAGTTGGTGAAGTCTTCCGCAATTTGGAGATAGTGGCTATTATTGGGTTTTAGTAACACCCGTCCCTGTTATAGACTGTTTGTAGAGAATAAATTGTGTGTGTTGAGGTTGAACCATAAATCATGTTTGTGTATGAATCATTTATTGGTGTATTTAGAAAATTTTAAATTAGTTGCTATTTCCAGATTTGAGGGTGTTACATAAAATAGTCATCATGTGAGGGTATATATTGTTATTGTGTTAAAGTTGGTGGGGTTTCCTTGTAAATACCCTTGGCGTATAAAAGCTTTTGTCCTTTTCTCATTTTTAGTAGTTTTAATCATTTCTCAAGTTCATGTACTGTAAAAAATTCTCTCTATAATAATACACGTGACTTGTGAGAATCTATTGTTCTAGATTGTGATCTTGTTTGATATTGATTAATTCACTTGATCCGAAAGTAACAATTGGTATCAGAGCAGAAGATTTGTGAATTTGGAAGTAGTTCATCAAAAATTTTGAAAGTTTTTTTTTTCATGAAGTCGGTTGTTGATCTGAATTTTGAGTACTTGGATGAATTAAATCAAGTTTCTTGGTTCACCTGATTCATTTTTGATAATATACTAATCTGAACAGTTTAATTTCACATCTAAACATGTTTGGATCAATAATTTTTGGATTCTAAGGGATTTGAGTTCGAATATCCTACCTACTATCGTGAATAAAAAATACATGATTTTGATTGTTTTTGGAGAAAGGTTTAGTAGTAACAGTGTTAGAATTTGTGTTTTGAGCCATCATACAAAGTTTTAGATCGATTGGTGAAGTTTTGGGATCAAAATTGGTGAATTTTTCTCAAGATCTTCATAGTTATCACACGATGCTATGTTCTTGAGATTCATAGCTATCGTACGACACTGATCTTCATACTTATCACATGCTTCTTGTGCGACAAGTTAAGTTTATCGCACGATGCTTGTGCGACAACACAAGTTATCGCACATATCTGTCAGTGAACAATGTTTTATCGCACGCCTTGTGTGTGACAAAGTCAGGTCAGTGTGTGGTTTTGTGCGACAAGTTTGGTCAGTTTGGGTTTTTGTCAGAGTTGTGCGACAAAGTCTTATGTTTGACTTTTTGTTGACTAAGTTTGACTTTTTGAGTTGACTTTATGTGTTTTGGTTGATATTTGAACTATTTCAAATTCTATGATTTACGGTTATTCAAGTGAATTTTAGTATGTCTTTAAAGGATGCTTTAGTAATTAGAACCGACAGTAAACCACCAATGCTCTTCAGTGGTGACTTTCCTCAATGGAAAAATATATATTTTTTGACTTTATAGAAAGACATGATCATTGTGAAGATATAAAGGCTTATTTTACTCAGGGTCCAATGAAATGGCCAAATATGGAAGTTCTTATTGTACCTCCTGATGGAACACCAAATAGAATTGCTCCAAAACCCCATTCTAAGTTTACACCGGAAGAGTTAAATAGACTGAAAGGAGATCAGTTGGCTAGGTCATTCCTACTTTAGGGTATGACAAATGAGATCTATACAAGCATTGACAGCTATAAAGAGACAACCAAAGGTATGTGGGAAAATATTCAACAACTGATGATGAGTATAAAGGTTGGTATACAACTGAAGAAGACCAATTGCATCACAATTTATGAAGATTTTAAAGTCAAAGAGGGAGAAACATTGGAAGAGACTTATGACATATTTCATGGGTTGTTGAATGAATTGAGTAAGAATGGAATTAAGAAGACAACCATTGAGAATAATGTCAAGTTTTTGAGCAATCTTCTACTAGAGTGGGAAAGATTTGATTCTTACATAAAGCACAATAAAGATTTGGATCTGATTGGACTTCATGAAGTGTGTGAAACGCTTAAACAGAATGAAGATGAAGTGTTAGAGATGCTTGATGTCAAGAAGAAATATGAGAAAGTAAAGGAAGATCCTTAGCTTTGGTGGTTGACAAAAGAGAGAAACATTCTTCAAGAGGTTATAGAAGAGAGAAGGATAGAAGTGATTCTAAGGTTAAGGAATAGAATGGTAGTGATTGGTATGATGGAGAGGAGTTGAACCATGTTATGATCTTATTGACCAGGGCATTCAAAAAGAAATTTTACAAGAATCCAGGGTCAAACAGTTAGACGTATTCATATGGCAGAAATTATGAACATAAAGACAAGTATAAAGGTAAGAAAAAGTTTGAGGAGAAGACATTTGATGAAAAGAAGCCCGTGACAAAGAGGTATGAGGAAAAGAAAAATGATGAAGTGGTTAAGTGCTACAATTGTGGTAACCGGGTCATTATGCTAGAGAATGTTGAAAGCCAGTTGTTCGCAATTCTGACTATTACAAGAACAAGATGCTTCTGGCAAAGCAAAAGGAAGTTGGAAAAACTTTAATGGCAAAAGATGATCATTGGCTAGACCTAACTGATGATGAAACATACAATGAAGCACTAGCCTATATGTGTCTCATGGCTAGAGAGTATGATGAGAACTCTGACAATGATGATCAGAATTCCTGTTATTCAGAATCTGGTGCGGAGGTAAATACTCTTTCATACTCTGATTTTATGTCCCAGATGTAAACCATGATGCTTCAACTCCAGGTCTTACAAAATAAACACAAAAAGGAGAAAAATATTGTTTCAAAGATAAGGGAAGAAAATGCTGGAAATCTTTGTTGGGAAAACATTTTAAAAGATGAAAAAGAAAAACTTGCTCGAGACCAAGAATTCTTGAATAGTTAATTATCTGAAGTTTCAGATAAATTTAATAAATTAGAGAATGAAAAGGATGAATATGATTGAAAACTTAATTCATGTCTTTTTGAGAAAAGCTAATTGAGAAATTAAAAGACTTGGAAGAAAAAACTTTACAAGAGAGGTCAGACTGATCAATCTATTCATCTAAACAAACCAAAGCAATTCAGATTTTATAATCCAAAGTCGGGTTTAGGATATGATAATCCTAAATATCTCAAGAAAGTGCTTTCACAAGTTCCGACATTGTATGAATTTGACTTCATAGATCTTGGTTCAATTTATCCCGAATACAAGATCAGATAGACTAAATCATCTGAGGAGGTTGAACAACAAAAAGACTTCAACAGGAAAAATATTGTGAAAACGCAACTTCCTTTCTCATATGAAAAGCTAAATGATAGTTATCATTTGAAAGAGTCAATTTTTCTTTCAAATGATTACTTTCATAGTTATTCAAATGTTGAGCTTGAGGCAAAACCAGCTGAAGGAAAGATTTATGTTCCACCATTAGTGTTGAAAAGTAATATTTTCCAACATGAAGATGCATTTGAAAAGGAATTTTTTTTGAAAAGGAGAAAGTTGTGTTGTTGTCCAAAATCAAAGAACTTGAATCTAAAGTTCTCGTAAAGCTTGATGACATTCCCGAATCAGATGAATTTTCTAGTGAAAATAATTATACTAATTCAGATGCTTCTTCATGCAAACCTTTCATGGGAAATTTTCATTTCAAAGGAAAGTCAGAAGATTTTGATAAATCTGACTATGAAAAGAATTGCGATAAAAAGTTCAATGATTTTATGTTCCCAAAATATTCTTGTAAATCAGCTAAATTAGATAAGGATAGTTTGTCTGATCTTAATTTTTCAGTACTAATGAATTCTAATGAATATTTGGATGAAGAAATGGATAAGTTTGATTTTTCACCAAAACTTCCAAGTCATGAAGAATTTCTTGACAAAGGAAAAGAAAAAAAAAAGACATCAGCCTATTTTAAAAAAGGTGAATCTTCAAATTCTAAATTTGATTCTAAATCTGAGAAAGTTCCTATGAGTATCTATTATTCCAAAAGCAAATTAAAAAGATCTTCACAAAAACGCAAAAAGACTGGTAAGTCTCAAAAGTGACGTATTCATCATTCCAATTCTTCTGACTATCATATGTCTGATTTTTTAGATAATTCTTTGAAAAGGTTGGAGTTAAGCAGATATGGCGTGTAAAGAAGTCTACGTCTGATGTAGACATAGCAAAATCCTTCACATCTGATTTTAGTGTTAAGGAAAACAATTTTACTCATGTTGTAATTGATGACATTGCTTATGTTGAAAAAGATGTTGTTTTTCAGTGTAAGGGGTACTCAATAAAGAAATTGATTCATATTGCTCGTGATAAAATTTTCTGTTCAGTTTGTCATGTAAATGATTTTGTTGACAAAAATATTGTATCTAATCCTAAGGAAAATGTTTATTTTCAACAAAAGCAAAGAGGACCCATTTTTAAGAGGGTGCCAAAATTAAAACCATCATCTAACCCTAGCAGACTCTTTTTCAAATGGGTACCTAAATCTGCCTAGTAATTTTTATTACAGACCAGTCATGTTTGGTACCTTGACTTTGGATGTTTTAAACATATGAATGGAAGGAAGAAAATTCTCACCAATTACACTAACAAATATGGTGGGACAGTCATATTCGATAATGATCATTTTTTCCTATCCTAGGGTATGGTGATATGGTACAGGACAACTTAACGATAAAGAAGGTTTCTTATGTCATTATTGCATCTATCTTTGACGGGTCTACTTTCACTCCTTCTCTTGTCACCACGTGCCCTAAAAATTGGAC
This sequence comes from Arctium minus, assembly GCA_954870635.1. NCBI lineage: Eukaryota > Viridiplantae > Streptophyta > Magnoliopsida > Asterales > Asteraceae > Arctium > Arctium minus. Next base: position 102,389,413 of record OX941084.1, on the reverse strand, counting down.
CTTGTGCAACCAAAATTCGCACTTAGAGAACTTGGCATATAGTTCTCTTTTCTCAGTATGCCAAACACTTCTCTAAGGTATTGCTCATGCTCCTTCTCATTCTTAGAGTAGACCAGAATGTCGTCGATGATTACTATAACGGATTATTGTTGGGTCTGAAATGTGCTAAGGATGGTTACTACTGCTAGACATGACTATTACTACTGCCTGAGGAAGTTAGTACTGCCAAATCACAATTACTACTGCTTGAAGGAGTTAATGCTGCTGAGACAAAATTAATACTGCTTGCTGAGAGTAATACTGGTAGTTCAGAATTACTACTGCTCATGAAGATAGTGCTGCTTATGAGATGAAGACTCCGTATGAGAATGAAGACAACTGTATAGATTGAAGCTAAAGTAAAGGAGATAATTATGGAATGAAGATCAATTTTATTTTGATAATTATCTTGTAATCAGTTTTGTATATATAGTATAGAAGTATTTGATAGAATAGTTTCATACGTTTTTGTTTTAGAGAGAATTAACCTCAAGATTAGTTTAGATCCTTTCTATAGAGAAGTATAGAACGTCTGTTGAGCCTGTTCAACAGATTGAGGTTTTGTGTGTAATCATCAAGTTTAATCAATATAACTTGTGATTTAAGTGCATACACTGTTTCATTGATTGTTAGTGTTAAAGTGTTTTTCCGCAACTTCTTTAGCATTGATTCTGAGTGTGTGAATTAAATTCTTGTTTGAATTTCGATCCTGACAAGTGGTATCAGAGCATTGTTAAACTCAGAAAAACAACATTCATCATGGACGGTTCAAGTGATAGCGTTCTGGTCTCAAAGGTTCCAATGCTCAGATCTAATGAGTTTGACATGTGGAAGATTAGGATCAGGCAATACATTCTTCTCACAGATTACTCTATGTGGGACATCATTGAGAATGGCCCGTATAATGAAGGAAAGATTGGAGGAGATGGAAAAAGAATCCCACCAAAGACTGATGGAGAGAGGAAGATAAGGCAGACAGAGATGAAAGCCTTGAGCACACTGCTCTTGGTTATTCCTAATGAGTATCAACACCAATTCTGCAACTGCACTGATGCCTAGATGCTTTGGAATGCTCTAGAGAAGAGATTTTCTGGTACCAAAAGTACCAAGAGAAATCAGAAGGCAATATTGAAGCAACTGTATGAAAACTTCATGTCAACTAAGAATGAGTCCATGACTCAAACTTTTGACAGGTTTAACAAGCTGATTGGTGAACTAGCTATGGTTGGAGTGCAGATTGATCAAGATGATGTAAACAGAAAGTTCTTAAGGTCCCTTGGAGATGAATGGACCATGTATACTGTCTCATTCAGACAGAATGACAAGCTGGAGGACAAAGAACTAGACGATCTTTATAATGACTTAAGGGTGTTTGAGGCTGAAGTTGAAGCCAAAAAGAGACCATCTGGATACACTCATAATGCTGCTCTTTTATCATCTTATTCTTCTACTGATTCTGCTGCTAATACAGAATCAGTTAGTACTGCTTATGTATCTAAGCAAGATGTATCTAATGATTCTGTATTAGAAGCTTTTCTTGCTAGTCATGCTAATTCTGTTTTAATTAATGATGATCTTGATCAAATTAATACAGATGACCTTGAGGAGATGGATATAAAGTGGCAGATGGCCATGCTAACTATGAGAAGAGATTCATAAAGAGGACTGGAAGGAACAACTTCACTCAGAGGAGAGAAGATGGTGCTGGGTTTGACAAGTCAAAGGTGGAGTGCTACAAGTGTCACAAGATGAGACACTTTGCAAAAGAATGCAGATGAGGAATTCCTCAACAACATGGCAACAACCACCAGCAAGCACATTCCTCAAGCGTCCAAAACAACAGAAACTCCACTCAAGCTCTTGTTTCTCAAGAAGGAACGGGATTTGATTGGAGTGATCAAGTAGAAGAAGTTGTTAAGAATCAAGCCTTGATGGCAGAAGTATCAGAATCTTCAAGCACAGATATTCCAACAGAGGTAAAAACTAAACTGTGCATTAAAGAGTGTCTTCAGACTGTACAAAAGTACAGGGATCATAACCAAAGCATGTGTGACGACCTTAAAAGGTTAGAGGGAGATATAAGAGAGTATAAAGTGATTGTTGAGAAGTTTGAAGATCAAATCAAGGCTTACAAGGCCAATGAACTTTAGTATTACTATGACACAAATTACTGGAAGTGGGAGAAATATCAATTAGAGATTCAAATAGAAAAGTCTAAAGAGGAGTGTGAGAGGATAAAGAGTGAGTATGAGAAAGCTAAGCTTGACATTGAGAAGTTCTCTTATGCTTCCAAAGCAATGGACTCTTTACTTAAAGCTCAAGTTCATGATAAGATCAAGAGTGGTATAGGATACAATGCAACAGCTCCACCTTATAACAATAATTACATCCCTCCCTCTTCAGATCTCTTAGAGAACCAAAATAAGGAGGACTTACCTATAGGAGCAACAGAAGTAGATCCTATAGATAGTGTGGTGGTTGAAGAAGAGAATGAGGAAGAGAATTTTGAGAGTAAGAATGCAGAAGAGATTCCTGTAGAAAATCATATCCTTACAAATGAAAGGGGTGGGGGGTGGGTAAACCATTCATCAAGAGTGAAAAGGTGGATAGCTCAAAGAAAGAAAAGGGAAAGGTACAGGGAGTCTACTATATGCAGACCACAGTTGTGAATCCCTGTACATGTAAACAGAATCAGTCCCAAAAAGCATGATAAAACAAGGGGTAATCAAAGAAACTGGAATAATCAGTGGGCACAAAAACAAGGGGTTGATCTGAGTAAAATCAATAGACCAAAACCTTGTTTTATTTGTGGAAAGCTTAATCATATTGCCAAATACTGTTATTTCAATCCTATGAACCAAAGGATAAATTTTCAAAGACATATACAAAATCCTGTTGGTTATAGGAATCAAAGAAGGAATCATATGGCTGAAAATGTAAAAAGAGCACCTTTAAAAACTCATGTTCAAAACAAGTTTGCAAAATCAAAGAAAAATACTCCAAATAAGTCATGGAGTAACTTAATGAAGAAGAAAGCAAACAACTTTGTCCAGGTATGGGTTCCAAAAATAAAGAAAGTTGTTAGTACTGCTACTTCAAATACTACTACTGACAGAAATAGTGATGCTACCAATGTTAGTGCTGCTAACAGAGTTAGTACTGCTAACCTAGTTAGTACTGCTAATTCAGTTAGTACTGCTTCTAGTGTTAGTACTACAAGACCTATTATCCTAACAAAATACTCAAGCCATAAGATTCCCCAGTCTGAAAAGCTCATCAAAACTGATTGTGAATATGTTGATGAGAATGGGAAACCCAAGACCACCTTAGCTTGGGTTCCTATTAAAAACTAATTGTTCTACTTTATGTGCAGGGCAACCAACAGCAAAAATGGAAGAGCATTTGGCATGTTGATAGTGGTTGCTCTAGGCACATGACAGGCAACAAGTCCTGCCTACAAAACATCAAAAGAGTTGATGGAGAACAGGTTGCATTTGGTGATAATCCCTCTGGAGGAAAGATTAGTGGAAAAGGAACAGGGACAGAATCGGTACTCAGGTTATCAAGTCAAGAGTTTGTGATAAACCCCTGACCATCTCGGAGGAGACCATTCGCATTCATCTACTTTTAGATGATGCCTCAGGTATAACATCTCTACCCAAGGAAGATCTTTTTGAAAATATAAGCAGAATAGGATATGAAGGTCCCACTGAGATTTATAAGTTCTTTAAGAACAAATTCTCACCTCAGTGGAGATTCTTTGTTCATACTCTCCAGCATTGCATTTCAAAGAAAACAACTAGCTGGAGTGAGTTCAGCAGTACCATTGCTTATGCTTTGGTCTGATTAGAAACCTCCCGAAAGTTCAATTTTTCGCAAATGGTCTTAAATGATTTTCTGTCAAACCTGGATACCAAGTCAAAATCCTTTTATATGTATCCCAGGTTTGTACAAGCTATATTGAATAAGGAATTGACGGAATTACCTCATTTTAATGAGGTATATGTACCTAAGGTCCTGATAGGGAAGGTGTTTTCTAATATGAGGAGGACTTGTAAGGTCTTCTCAGGTATTGACACACCATTGTTCTCAACAATGATGGTTGTGTCCCACTCTACAGGTGAGGCATCAGGGTCCCAAGCCTCATTGGACCAACCCACTAATGACCTACCCACACCTTCCACCATAAAAACAATTCCTCTGTCCCTTCTAAATAGACCAACCCCTCCCATCACCAAATTATACACTAAAAAGAAGGTGCAGAAGGATCCTTACCTTCATGTACCAACACCCTCTAAGCCTACAAGCCCTCTAATGGAGCATTCTTCATTAGAGAATATCCAAAGGGAAACCAAAGGGGTGTCTCCCAACCCCAAGAAGGTGCTTACTAAGGAGAAGGTTAAGCATGTGGGCAGAAAGGCTCACACTACTGTTTCTGTACAAAGTGCACAGCATGACAGTGTGAACATCTCTAAGACCTTCCCCATGGCAACTTTGGGTGAGCAATTATCCAAAAGTCCCCGGTGCCAAGAAACCATGGGGGTAGAAGGTGCCTCTGCTAGGCAGAGGACCCCTACTAAAAGTTCCAGTGATTCTCCAAGGGTGGTAAACATACCTAAAGGTGGTGAGGATAGATATACATACGATGAATTGATGGAAACTATTGCCAATATCAATAATGATGTCCTATCTCAGGGAAAACTTATTGAGAAACTGCAACAAGTGATCTTATCCCAACAAGTCCAGATTTCCAACCTCAAGAAAATGGTCCTCAAGCATGTGAAAAAGAAGAAGAGGACCAAATTCATACTAAAGAAGAGGAACATCCCTCATGATGCTTCCAAAAAGGGGGAGAATAGAGCTGAATATGAGAAACAGAGTCCTGTTGGAATGGACTCTACTTTTAAGGGGGAGAAGGGCAAAGAAGTAGAAACCAGTACAGCAGTAGAAACCATTACAACAGTAGAAACAGAGCCAGCAGTAGAAACATTCAAGAAAGCAAAATCAATTGGCTTAGCAGCAGAAACAAGTACAGCAGCAGTAACAAGGCTTTCTGTTGAAGAAATAGTGATAGCAGAAACCCTTATAAAGGCCAAAACAGACACTCCCAAAGCCACTCAAAAGGCTAAGGGAGTGGAAATCAAAGAGGGAGGCACGAAGCTAAAAAGGAAAGAAACCAGTGAGGCTGAACTGAAGAGGAAAGGAAAGGCAAAGGTGGATGAATCTGCAAAGCCACCAAAGAAGCTAAAACAGATTGAACTAGATGAAGAACTGGCTAAGAAGCTGCAGGCTGAGCTACAATAAGAAAAAGAAACTCAGAAGGCCAAAGATAGGCAGATTGCTCTAGATCTGTCCACTAGGATGAATGAGGAATATCAAGAAAGCTTAAGGGCTGTAGCTGAGGCCAAGAAAAGCACTATGAAAGCTTCCATACAAAGACTGCCAGCAAAGAAGCAGAAAAGACAACCTTCTAAAACTTACCTGGCCAATCAAGAAAGGAGAAAGATGATCAACTTTCTGAAAGGCTCCGTGGGGGTTAAGGAAGAAATGTTTGCTGATATGTCCTACTCAAGAGTTGAAGATCTTTACAAGAAGAAAATGGCAAAGGTTCAAGGGGACTTCACTCAAAGGATAGAATTTGAAAGACAAACGAAAGAGAGACATGATCTCAATATTCAACAACCCTTTCCTGAGAGTGAGGAGACCACTCCTAAGGCTGAAGAAAAGAAAGAGGAAGCTACTACTAAAGAAGTCAAATCTGTTAAAAGGTTGAAGATAATAGCTTCCAAGAAACTGTCTAAGAAGCCAAGGGTTGCAGAAGCTGAGAAAGAAACAGAACCATCTATTACAGGTCAAGCTGAGCAATCAAGTCAAAGTGCACAGCAACCTAGTCAATCTGATGTACATTTTGAACTTTACATGACTGTAACAGATAATGATCCAGTGAAGGCAGATCCCATTTCAGTCCAAGCCCCTGAAATCATCCACTGGGATATTCTTGAAGATCAAGGCAAAGAATATTTCAGAATCAAAAGAATGGGTGATCACTTTGAAGTCTATTCTACTTGGGGGAAGATAGTCAGATGTTGTTCAAGGTCAGACTTGGAAGAAATGTTCAAAGTGGGAATGACTCTGTATGGGATTGTGCTGAAGAATCCAGGGATGAACATCAAGAAACTAGCAATGGAGTATTTATGCATGATGTTCAGTCCAGATCTTGTCAATCATGTCATCAAAGATGTCTTCAAGTTTGTGGATAATTGGATGCTTATTGAGAGGTGTGGGGTGTATATCTTGACAATAGATAAAAGCTTCCATGAATATTACCTGGTGGATAAGATATATGACCACAACCTAGCCAAGCTACAGGGGATGCTGAAAGCCAAACTAATTTGTCCTCAAGGCTCAGAAATGGCAAGGATTGTGGTTAGCAGGATCATCAATCAAATCTTAGGTTTGGATCCTAATCTAGGGGTATAAACTTAGGTTTTGAAAGCATCATGAAGACCAGTTTTTGAAGAACTTAACTTCTCTTTTGAAAAGCTAAGTTAGGGGGAGATTGTTGGGTCTAAAATGTGCTAAGGATGGTTACTACTGCTAGACATGACTATTACTACTGCCTGAGGAAGTTAGTACTGCCAAATCACAATTACTACTGCTTGAAGGAGCTAATGCTGCTGAGACAAAATTAATACTGCTTGCTGAGAGTAATACTGCTATTCAGAATTACTACTGCTCATGAAGATAGTGCTGCTTATGAGATGAAGACTCCGTATGAGAATGAAGACAACTGTATATTTTGAAGCTAAAGTAAAGGAGATAATTATGGACTGAAGATCAATTTTATTTTGATAATTATCTTGTAATCAGTTTTTTATATATAGTATAGAAGTCTTTGATAGAATAGTTTCATACGTTTTTGTTTTAGAGAGAATTAACCTCAAGATTAGTTTAGATCCTTTCTATAGAGAAGTATAGAACGTCTGTTGAGCCTGTTCAACAGATTGAGGTTTTGTGTGTAATCATCAAGTTTAATCAATATAACTTGTGATTTAAGTGCATATACTATTTCATTGATTGTTAGTGTTAAAGTGTTTTTCCGCAACTTCTTTAGCATTGATTCTGAGTGTGTGAATTAAATTCTTGTTTGAATTTAGATGCTGACAATGTGTCTAAGAATGGTTGACAAACCCGATTCATCAAGTCTATAAGTACGTCCGTCGCATTGGTCAAGTCAAATGGCATGACTAGGAACTCGTAGTACTCATACTGAGTCCTAAACACCGTCTTCGAGACGTCCTCTTCTCTCACCTTCACTTGATGATACCCAGAACGAAGGTCAATCTTTAAGAAGCATCCCACTCTTTGCAATTGATCAAAAAGATTTTCAATCCGGGGAAGTGGGTATTTGTTCTTATTTTTCCCAGAATGTGTGCTAATCAAGATGAACAACAATAGAATTCACTCACAATTGTCATATTATTGATCTTGAATTCAATGGATACAATGTTCTCTCAAAACAATATTTCTCTCACAAAGTTCTCTCTAAGTGTGTCTCTCTATAAAAGTACCACATGAATTCTACAAACAAAAACCTATTTATACCTACATGTTTACAAAGACAACTAACAACTAACAACTAACTGACTTTGACATGCTTGACTTTGACTTTACACTTTAAGCACCTTGACTTTAACTTTTCAATGAGGCTTTGACTTGGGCAATGACTTTTAATCCCAATGATCTTGGATCCAACATATTTGTGCACTAACAATCTCCCCATTTGGATTCAAGATCATCTTCAAAACAATAAGCTAATTATCTCCCCCTTTGTGAAACATGTAAAGATCTTTCTTTGAAAAGAAGTTTTGCAATAACAAACAATCTTCTCCTTTGTTTGATCTTGACAAATTCAATCTCCCACTTTATCATCTTCACAAAGATAATCATTTCATCTCCCCTTTCTTTGAACTGTCTTCAGATTTTCAGTAATCTCCCCCAAAATCTGTGATTATCTTCTTCAAAATTTTTTAACAATCTCCCCCAAGGTTATACAAACCTCTTCCAGACTTCAGAAAAGATATTATCTTCAGATTTAGCTCACTTATGTTTATAGCAAATAATCTTCAAAGAAAATTTCAGCAAATTTCATCAAGCTTTCAGAACTTTCTCTTGCAATTCGAACATTCTTCCCGTATTTATGAAATATAAGCTTCAAAACTGTCATATCTTGATTACTTTATCCTGGAATTTTCACAATCTGATTTGTAGACATCATTTATTGAAATTAATTCTCCCATAACTTCTTATCCATTTCTTGACCTTATCCAAAACCGTTACAAACTTGTTCACCATACCACATTTCTTGTATATATATCTAAAACTACTTTGTCATTTCTTGAATGTCTCCCTTTTTGATGATGTAGAGCATAGAAATCATCAAAACTTCTTCAAGAAATGTCACCATTTTCTGACCACTGATCTTTGCCTATGAGCCTCTGAACATCCGTCAATTCATAATATATTCATCCGAATCTTTTCAAACTCATAAAAATAAGAGTGTAACCCTGAATCTACAAATGAATCTGTTAAAATGCCTGTAAGTAGCACAAAGCCACTTTTTACAACAAATGTACTTTAGAAAGGAGCTTTTTGATGTTCACTCCCCCAGGGATTCCATTCAATCATCGAATAGCACAAGGTAATTCTATGAATGTTCCGACAGAAAAACAAATTTTATGTGTGTATGTTCTTGTGTATGAAAGAATTAAGCGTTTTGTGCTTTATCAAGCTCAAAATGTGTAAACTGTTGAGACACAACAAGTTTTCCACGACTCAGTGTGCATGATCGAAGTGCGAAGGTGGAGCAAACTTCCTTCTGTTTCAATATCCAAATCTTCCTATTGAAGATCAAATAGCATATATTCTGCGTCCCCATGAAAATATGAAACATTTCTTTGTTAAGAAAGAAACGAGTAGCTGGTGGGGTTTTAATCAAGAGTTGGCATGGGCTAGTGCCTGTTTTAATGAAGTTCACAAAAGAATTGTGAAACAATAGTAATGTGGTTGTCCGGCTCAGAAAAAGTTTTGGTGCAGAGTTTGAGATTCTTTTACTCTGATCTATCACCCTCTTTCTTTTAACATTGAGCTCACTTCTAACCAATCTCACTTTTCATTTTATCTCATCACACACCCATACTCAGATATTGACTCCTCGCCTCTCTATCACTCAGGATAACTTCTTGGGTAGGAAACATTGGTTATCATGAATCCATAGAAGTTCATTAAAAATTTCACACAATGATCCCATGTAATTGTCCTAAAAGCATTGTGTTGCTCAATAGTTTAACTTTGACAGTTAAATCACAAAATATATGTCAGATGTATGTATGCTCAATAAGATAATCATGAAGATTTGAGCATTTTAATCATGGAAGATTCTATCAAAACAAAGAAATTGAATGAATGAAGTGAAATCAACATATATGTTTTGAGAATCTGACAATGTATGAAAGATCAAATATGAATGATTTATCATTAAAAGCTTTGGTCATGAAAAATTGGATGTTGTCTATACAAACCAAATATAGACATTCTTGAAAGAAATGCTTTGAATGAAATAACGCTCAACATACTTTGAATATCAAACGGAGTTTATTACCACCAAAAAGTTGTTTCATTTTGAGACATGGTAATAATAAAGTCAACAAAAATACTAAACCGGTGTGTATGAATACTTGATAGTATATAGAAAAGATAATACACAAGTATTTATCTTTGGAAACACACGGTTCGTGAACTAGTAAAGCTCATAAAATGAAAACATTGAAAATCACACTTCTAAATTCATAAAATCTGTTTTGAGAATAAGAAGTGGTTTGAACATTTAGAAACATGTTTTCATATATGAAAGTCGTCCATCTTTCAAATATGTATAAGATTAAGGTTATAACATAACAAACCTTATCCTTTAATTGAGTTGTTTGTGTTCGTATAATGTTTTAGACAAATCTTGTATTGATTTGTATAACTTTTGCACTCTAATTTTGTTCAATTCTTCAGAATTTTACGAGTTTCTTTTCACGGGTTCGAACACACTGTCTAGAATCAATTTGTATGTTTGATTGAATATTGTTGAAATTCATTGGTTGTAATCGAAACCAAATGTGTTAGTGATCAAATTGTCAAATTTTCAGATCATAATTCGACGAATTAATGGGTTGTTGAGTGGATCAGAGTGTTTTTAAGTCGAGATTTGAAGATTTCACATAAACTCTGAAGAACTCGCAGAAAGAGAAGATTTTGCATATTTGTTGTCTGAAATTTGCAAGTATAGAATTCAGATATGTGTTATATGAGAATTCCTCATAACTCGTACAAGCTTGTGTACGAAAAGTCAGAATTCACATAAGGCTTCTATATGAAAAGTTTTGTAGAAAATATTCTCTAAGTTCAGATTTCGTATATGCCTGCGTGCGAGAAGTGAATAACTCGCATATTGTGGCATACGAATTCCTAGAATTCGCAGAAGGGTGATATACGAATTGCTTAGATTTCGCATGAAAAGTTTTTAAAATTTTCTAAGTTTAGAATTCGTATCGATGCGAATTGTTGGAGTTTGAAAAAGTTTCTAAGTACAAAATTCGTATGTTTCTGTTGTGCGAAAAGTTCATGCGAAAAGTTGTCTTTCAAATCTTTCTAAGTCTAGATTTCGCATAACTGTTGTGTGCGAATTCTTAGAACTCGCATATAACTTCGTACGAATTCTGAAGATAGTGTGTGCGAATTGTGGCCTACTAATTCTGTTTGTGCGAATTGCTAGGTTATTTGTGATGTGCGAATTCCACACTTGGGAAATTTTTGGAAATTTTATTTTTGAAAATTCTTTCTAAGTTTTTTTGTATTTTGATTTCATTTGAACTAACGATCATTTTATGTTCTTATTGTACAATATTATGGATAGGATGACTTCGAGAGAGGCTTTAGTCACTGGTACTGACGTGAAGCCACCGGTGCTCTTCAAAGGCGAATATGAACAATGGAAGGATCGCTTTCTTGATTTCATCGATCGCAACGATTTAGGTGATTATATCCGGTTGTCTCTAAAGGAAGGAGTGATGAAAACTCCCACCAAGATTCTGTCTACCGAAGGAGAGAATAATGAGGAGATAGTCAACAAGGAATACCCACTGCCACTGGATGAGTACTCAGATGAACAAAGAAAAAGGGTCAAATCTGACAGACTGACAAGGTCGTTCATCTTACAAGGGATTACGAACGAGATCTATGTGAAAATTGAAAGTTATAATGCCACAGGTAAAAGAGATGCGGGATCAGCTCGAAAAGATGATGCTAGGATCCAAGATTGGTAACCAGCTTAAAGTCTCAAACTGCCTGAACAACTACGAGGAATTTAAGGCAAAGGAGGGTGAATCTCTTGAGGCCACCTATGATAGATTCGTGACTTTGCTAAATGAGATCAGCAAGAACAAAGTCAGGAAATCTCAGATTGAGCTTAATGTCAAATTCCTGAGCATTCTACAACCAGAATGGAAGAGGTTCACGAGACAGATGAAGCAGATGAAGGACTTGAATGAGATACCATTACACGAACTATATGAGACTTTAAGAATAAGAAGAGGAAAGCTGAGAAACTGGTTACTGATCCTATTGCCTTGGTGGTAAAGAAGAAAGAAAAGAGATCTATGAGCTTAAAGAAAAAGAACAAGGTTATAGTTTCTGAGTCCGATGAGGTGGAAAGTGATGAGAATTCTGACTCCGATGACAGTGAGGATCTGAAACAGGCAATGATGTTGTTGAGGAAAGCTTTTCAAAAGAAGTTCTATAAGAAGCCTGGTTCCAACAGTCAACGATACTCTTCGGGTTCGAGAAACTACGAATACAAGGAAAGAGTCGAAGGAAAAAGGTTTGATGAGAAGAAACTGGAAGAGAAGAGGTATAGGACTGAAGAGAAGAAAGAGCCTGAGCCAGTGAAGTGCTATAACTGCGGGAAAGTTGGCCATTACGCAAAGGATTGACGGAAGCCTAAGGTCCGTGATAATCCCAAAATCACTAAATCTTTAGAAAGAGAAAGTAGAGAGAGAGTTTAAAGCGCAAAGTAAGAAATCCTTTTGAGTATGCGTTAGTTCCCTTACACAACACAAAGCCACAAGAGACTTAAATACCCTTGGCAAATACAATACTGAATAAGCCTCTAAAGATAGTATTAGACCAAATCTATAAATACAATGATTCCTATAAAATCAGACTTAACAATCTCCCACTTAGTAATCATTGGCGCTGTGGTCTTCAATATCCATCTTCTAAATCAGCTCGAACCATCTAAGCGACTTGAAGAAGAAGCTTCTTGACTTTAAAAAAAAAATTCTTCTCAGCATCTTTTAATATCAGTTGCTTTTGCTGCCATGACAAGACTGGACCAATATGCAATAAACTTGAAAGAACAGTCGGTTCATCAGCTTGTGCTCTAGACGACACACCTCTTTCAAATATACTTGAATGAACTGTGGTGATCGGAGCAGGAACAACAAAAAGACAAGTATAGTTGAAGAAATAGAATCTTGAGCGAATCTTGATCAACAGATAAACGTTTGAACTCTTTGTTTTTTTAACTTCTCCTTAACTTATCTCCCTCATGACCCTGATGATCTGGATCAACTTGGTCATGCAAATGTTGGAGACGAGACAACTTAAGATCTACAAAATCAGATTTAAAGAGAAAGAGGAAGATTTGCGCTAACTGTTTGTGACACAAACTTAGTTTTGCACTAGCAGAAGGAAGCGCAAAGTTAGTTTTGCGCTAGCTGAAGGATACGCAAAGCTTGTTTTGCGCTAGAAACTGTTGGCGCAAATCTAAGTTTTGCTCTACCAACTGTTGGCGCAAATATGACTTGGAATCTGAAAATTTTTACCTGATAAGCTTTTTGACTCCCCCTACACAAATGCACTAAATGTGACAATTCAAGTTAGCATTCATATAGAGAATCAGATACTCCCCCTCGAAAACAGATATGATCTTTCAGAAAATTCTCCTTAATCACTCCCCCTTGAATAATGTACAAACCCATTTAAAACAAATATATGAGAACACAAGAATTGAAACATCAAAGAAGAAAGAAAACTATACTGAATATGTATTTTGAAACAACTAAACATATAAAATTTTAAACACTAAACAAATTAAACTCTATTTAGTAAAATATCACAGATTAATCCATCAGATGAAGTCAAATATATGTTGTTAGATACAGATACAAGTTTCATTGCATATCAAGTTAAAACATGTTCAGTTTCAAAAACTTTCAGCAATCTATTCAGTGTGCTTGCATGCGAACTTCTATTAGCTTCAAGAAAATGCAATTCTAATAATATAATAGAGAACTTTGCATGTACTCACACTAAGCCATCAAAAATTAAGACTTTCACAAATTTACAGGTTTATCGCAACTCAAACATATCACCAAGTATCATGAGATGTGTGCTCATTGGCATCTTTTAGCATGGTGCACATTGGCATCTTCAGATGAGTGTGATCTTTGGCATCTTTTAAGCTTGTGCACTTTGGCATCCTTTTAATCCAAAAGTTTGTTAAGTAAAGAACATGTCATAAACGTAACTTTCTATCTGACCCTATTGCAGGATTTGGGTCAGCCGCTCCCAGACTAGTTGGCCTTAGGGGACTAGGTGTCAAGCACCCCTTGGAACTTACTCTCCCAGATCAAAAAGGCTACTTCGACACATCCTAAACCCATTCATACCAGTAGAACATCACTTTCGATCTTGTTCTATAGAAGGATTTGGGTTCGATCACTCCCAGACCAATTGACCTTAGGGGACCAAATGACAAGCATCCCACGGAACTTACTTTCCCAAACCAGAAAGGTCACAGGTACAAACTTTTAAACTTAGAGATTTCTGAATTATATATATATAATATTCATCTCAAATACTCAGTTTTACATCTAAGTGCTTAGCCCATATTTTCATTACGATCCATAATTCAGACTTTTTAGGTTTTCCTAGCATTGTAAACTATAAATATTCCGAATCACATAACTTTAAAGAAAAATACAAAAGTTACAAACACGTTGCTGACTTTTCGACTTTCAAAAGACTTGAAAGTTGAACATATAAAACTTTAATATGAACAAAGCAACTTGAAAATTTATCCTAGACACACATTTTATTCAAAAGAAAGAAAAACTGTAACAATTTTACTTTATAGAATAAAATTTGTAAAGATTTAAACTTTTAAATTCAAATGCCGAGTTTGAAAATTTTCATCTAAGACAAATGTAAAGAATTCGACAAATTGATATTTAGTTAGAACAAAATAAAATTCAGTAAAATTATCTTTCACAGAAAATATAAAGAATTTGTGTCTCAAATGAAAATTTTGGGTTGTACAAATTCAAGAGTTAGTTGAACTTGCTCAGATTCATGAAAAACATTTGAGAAAACTGGAACAACATCATATTCAGAGATATATGCTGCGGAATTAAGTAGATGTACTCATAGTTTCTAATTAGTCAGAAGCTAAAAGCATTGAAGAACGAGTCCTAAACTGACATGTCTAGAAGTCGTAGTCCATTGAAGTACGGGTTCTAAGCTGATGTACTTATTCTCTTACTCCCCCTTGACATTCGGTGCCTGCAACTTAGAATCAAGCTTTGATTTTGGTACCCACTTGAATTTGGGTCCATGAAAGTTAGTTGCAGTTCTTGTGGAGATATATTTGTTAGATTTAACATTGAAAGCAGGAGAGAAATAATCAGAGAGATGAACATAAGAATCAGTAGAAGAGAAAGCATAATCATCTGAACTAGAATCAGAAGAAGAATATGAGACATCTTTTGAAATTTGAATCATTTGCTTTATTGAGTATTTTGAAATTTTATTACAAGAAGCAAATGAATCACTTTTATAGTGTTTGTCTACATATCTATCCTCATCAGTCGTAGAATCATCTGATGTCCGCTTGACTCTCCATATCTGCTTTGTAGATGTGCTCAAAGTCCTATCTGAAATATTCGAATAAGAAGAATTAGTATTTTCAGAAATAACAGTATCTTGTTTCTTAGACTTCTTTGACCTTCTTCTTTTACGCTTTGGTTTAGAATAATCATCATTGAGCGTAAAAGATTCATCAAGAATTTTCGATTTAATATTTGAATCAGAAGAAGCAATTTTACCTAAGAGACCCAACTGATCAACCAATAAATCTGAACTTACCTCGGAGTCAGAAAAATTTTGAGAAAAGATTTCAGATTTTAAAAAATCCTTTTTGTTTACTTGAAAATCAGAAGAAAGGCCAGAAATAGAATATTGTTTTTGAGAAAATAATTTTTCTTCAAGACTTGATGTCATGAAAGAAAGAAATACATCTGATTCAATTTCTTTTTGAATATTTTGATCTTCCATTTTATCTTCAAGGTCAATGATTTTGCCTTCTAATACTAATGGAGGAGTATATCTCTTAGAATCATAAAAGATTGGAGAGATATTTTCCTTATCAGATTTAGTGGCATATATATCAACATAATCATCAGACACTGAAGACTTCATGGGAGATATTTCATTTAAACTTTTTCTGCCTTTCTTTGATTTGTCAGGAAAATATTTGGCATTTTCGCTTGTATAAACAAAAGAAATTTCATTTTTCTTATTATTCATCCTTTTCTCATTTTCGATTTCTAACACTTGATTTTCATTCATCCAATCAATTTTAAATTGAGGTGCATATTTAGCAAGAGTTAGATAATCGTATTTATATAAAGTAGGGGATTTTTCTATCGCATTGTTTAAACAATGAGGATTTTCAAAACCAAGTCCCCATTTTTCTTTTATTGACTCATAACTCCGCGGTTTGTTCAAATAAATAGTTTGTTCAAATTGATTTATTCGATATAATTTTTCTTCCAACTCATTTATTTTATCTGAAAAATTATCTTTTTAGTTTGGTCATTTCAGTCAAAGAATCAAGATAAGTCATTTTTGATTTTTCTAAATCATCTAATTTCTTTTGAAAGATGTCTTTTGTATGAGCCAAAATAGATTTTTCGTCTTTCAAAGAAATTTATAATTTATCAATCAAATTTGACTTTTCTGAATTTAACTGCTTTTTAGATAATAACTTCGAGCGAAGATCATTTAAAGCAGTTATAAAAATATTCATCTGTGAAGAAATGAAATTGAAATCAGAAACAGAAGGTACCTCATCATCATCATTGTCATCATCAACACTTTGATCATCTCCGATGAAGCACATATGAGCAGTTTCCACATTATCAGCTTCATCAACGGAGTAATCTAGCCAAAACTCTTCTTCAACTAGTAGAACTGTTCCATTCTCTCTCTTTTCGGCCAGTTCCATTTTCTTCCTATAATATGCCGAGTCCCGAACTTTTTTCACTCGACACTCCTTAGAGATGTGACCCGGCTTTCCACAGTTGAAGCATGCAATATGTTTCTTAGCCTCGGGCACTTGGACATTCTTCGACCCAAAAGTGAAGTGAGGAGAGTTGGAACTCAAACGAGGTTGGAACTTCTTCTGATAATGTTGAGAGAGAAGGATCATCGCTTTCTGAAGTGCCTCACCATCATCTTCAGTAGCTCCGTCATAAGCATTATCAGACAATGCTTGATCAGCCAGACGGCTTGTTAGAAGTACAACCGGGTCCACTGTTTTCTTATTCTTCTTATCAAGTTTGGCCTTTTTCTCTGTTACTATGCACTCATCTGTCATCAGAATATCGTAAAGCTCTTGGATTTGCATCGAAGATATCCTGACATCATTCCTCAATCGATGACAAGATTTGTTCCATTCCGGTTGAAGTGCATTGAGGAATTTCAGATTTGTCTCCAGCTCAGTCTTTTCCACTTTTATCTTGCGTAGATCATTCAAAACAGTGCAAAACCTGTCAAAGATAACCTTTAGAGACTCATCGTCCTTTGCCTTAAATTCCTCAAAATTATTCATGAAGCGTGTCTGGCGTATTTGTGTAGCAACTGATGACCCAAGCATGATCTTTTCTAATTGAGTCCACATCATCTTTGGATCATGCTTGAAACAATCAATTCGATTGTAAATGGAGTTACGTAGTGCTAGCATCAAATTGGACTTTGCTTCTCGATCGGCTTTTTCGCGTTTAACCTCTTCAGCAGTCAAGGGAGTGTCATTTTTAGGTCTTATGAATGGTCCTTCAGTAAACGACTTCATCATATTCTCTCCGTTAGCTTGACGCTCAATGAAGTTAATGAGCCGATCTCACCACTGTGTGAACTCATTTTCATTGATTAAAATGGGTGGACGAGTATTTGTTCCCAATTGCATCATAAGATCATTTTTGTAGAACTGAGCTTGAAATGCAAACTTTGCAGAATCCATAGATGACAATCTTCAGAAAAAGCTAAGTCTGAAACAGAAGAGCTGGCGCAAACTGAGATTTGCGTGAGCAATATGTGGCGCAAACTATGATTTGCGTGAACAATGAATGACGCAAACTGACTTTTGCGTTAGACTAAGATAGCGCGAAACAAGGATGACAAGAACTTTCACTTTGCTTGAGCAGATGGTGGAACAAAGATAACTTGCGCGAGAAAGAGGGCTCAAAACTGATTTGCGTGAAGCTTTGGTGGCGCAAACTAGACTTTGCGCTAGCTTAAGGTGGCGCAAATTTGGTTTTGCATGATGTGCTGATAACGCAAAATAAACTTTGCGTAATGTGATCTGGCGAGAATCTGGCTTTGCGTGAGATAAAGTAACTCAAAGACACTTTGCGCGAAACTTAGAAGACGCAAAACAGATTTGCGTGAGTTTATTATGGCGCAAACTTTTACTTTTGCGCGATGAACTTGGAACCCCTGAAACTTGGTGCAAAGATTGAATCTGGCGCAAATCTCGATGAACTGGCCCAAAGTTTTGATGAACTCGCGCAAAATCCAAATCTGGCGCAAAACGCTGAAAATCAAGAAACAACTTCTAAATTCGATTACAGATATGAAAATAATGAAATTTTCTCACACAAACACGTTCGAAAACAGTTTTCTCACACTTTTCATTCAGATAAAACGATCAAAAACCACAAATTCGACAATTCGCAATAAGAACAGTACGTAAAAACGTATTTTCAGAAACTTGAAAATCTTCAAAATTGAACATCAAAACTTGATTTTCTTGCAAATCGATGTGAATCAAAAGAGTTTTACTAGTAAAATCGAATTCAGCAAACCAATTTACAGAGAAATTCGTTTAGAAAACCAATCCAAATTTGATGAAAAATCAAAAAATGAGATTTTCTTGAAAAAAATCAAGAAAATCGATCAAATTTCCTGATTAAACCACAAATTCAGAAATCAAAACAAGTTTCTCTCAATTCTCTCAGATTTAGAAAGCTCTGATACTATTTGATAATCCCAAAATCACTAAATCTTTAGAAAGAGAAAGTAGAGAGAGAGAGAGAGAGAGAGTTTGAAGCGCAAAGTAAGAAATCCTTTTGAGTATGCGTTAGTTCCCTTACACAACACAAAAGCCACAAGGGACTTAAATACCCTTGGCAAATACAATACTGAATAAGCCTCTAAACACAGTATTAGACCAAGTCTATAAATACAATGATTACTATAAAATCAGACTTAACAATTCAGAGTATTATAAGAATAAGATGTTGTTAGCCAAGCAACAGGAGGCTGGCAAAGCACTTATGGCCGAGGATGAATATTGGCTTGATCATTTTGAGGATGAAGAAACTGAAGAAAAGGCTCACATGTGATTCATGGGAAAGAATGAAACTGAAGCTGAAGCAGAATCTGATTGTGAAGATAATGAAGAGGTATGTGACATGTCTGAATCGGATTTCTTAAATCAAATGAAAGCCATGATGGTTCAACTCCAGGAATTAGAGTCTAAGCTTAAACATGAGAAAGGTATCATCAAAGAGAAAAACCAATCAATATTGAAACTTAGCAATGACATTGCTGAGAAGAACGTATTGATTGATGCTTTACACAAAAACATTGATACCAGCGTGAAAGAAAAGACTATAATTCATAATGAACTGTCTTAAACTACTTCAAAATATAGACTGTGTCAATTTGAAGTCAAAGAGGCTGCGAAAAAGTATTCATCACTAACGAGAGAAAACAAATCTTTATCTGAAAAAGTGAATGTTTTGGAAGAAAAACTTTATACTTTAGGTCAAACTGAACAAACCATTCATTTAAACAAACCTAAAGAGAGTAGTGAGTGTTGGGGTCTTGGTTACGAGAATCCACACTTTCTCAAAAATAGTATTTCTAAAGTGCCTGCCTTATATAATTTTGGATTTTTAAAACTGGCACCACAATATCCTGAACTCAAAGTTAAGTGGACTAAACTTTCAGAAGAGGATGAAGCTAAAGAAAGGGAGAAAAGAAAGAACAAAAATAAAATGCAACTTCCATTTAGGTATGAGAGGTTGAATTCTAGTTACAGTTCTGATCAAACAAAATTCCTTTCAAATGACTATTTCCAAAGTTATTCTACAGAGGAATTGGAGACAAAACCAGTTGAAGGTAAGATTTATGTTCCTCCACTCGTGTTAGAAAGTAAAATTTCTGAACTCGAGAACACTTTGATAGAAGAAAGAATTTTTACTAATCTAGAACAAATTGTGTTTTCAAAGACTTCTAAAGCTTCAAAATCTGATGATGTCAAGAGTCTATTTGATGAAGAGTTTGATTTTCTAAACTCTGATGGTGATTTAGATGATTGTGTTGCTCAATTTGATTTCAATGCAAAACTTCCTGATCATTCACAATTTATTATCAATTCTTTTCGATTACCAAGTGTGTTCGAGAAAGGTCAAACTGTAACACCTCAAAAATCAGAGTAAATTAAAACCTGGAAACCTGACAACATGACGAAAGTAAAACCATTAACTTCCCATAAATGGGACCATTCCTTAAGACTATACAACCCTATACAAGGATTTCATCAAAAGAATGGGACTTAACAATGCCCAGCAACAATACTAAACATCTCCAAAAACCTCGAGACTCAAAACTCGTCTCTCCAAAAACCCCGGCAACCCACCGCTAATGGAAACCTGTTACACATACCATTTGAGAAAAAGTGTCAAACTTAAAGCCTGGTGAGAACATACATTTTATAAGCTCAAATGATAAAACATCAGTATCAAGATAACATTTCCAAATAGGTTAAATTTACAATTTAGGTCCTTGCCACAGTCGGGCTTTTTCGTTATAAACATGCCATAAAAGGACCGAAAACAAAACATTTTACCAAGGACTGAGGCGTAACACAAAGTTAGGCCAACAATCCGAGTTACGAGCTAAACCATTTGGAATCTGCGGATACGAAACACAAAGTCCATGCTTCAACGTGAGATCAAGCCCCAAGCGCAAAACGAAGGTATACTCCTTCGCTAGGATCACTATGAACCATGGCTAGTATCGTGCCTCACATAACCGTACTAAGTTGCCCTCGAGGAACAAGTGATACATAGCTACAAATTTGGGGAATGTATCATCCCAGCAATACAGTCTACTCAAAACCTAGGGATCCACTAGTAATGGTAAGGACTCGTCACAACAACATATGTGACCAACCATAAATAAATATATGGTATAAATACATTTTATAAACAAAATGCTATTCCCAGTTCAACTTCTGGTAAGAATGAAAATCATTAAAAGGAGTTCTTTTAAATAATCTTTTCGCATAAATGCATAAGTAATACGTCATTTTACTATAACAAGATAAGATCCAAAAAGGTAACTTTTGATATGTATAAAGTTTAAAAGGATAGTAGGAACTAACCTCTGTTTCCTTCTTCTTAGCGAGTGCTACCTATGACAACACCGAAAGAATCGGTAAGTCGAAATACAGATAATCCTCTCGCTACTTGACTAGAACTCAAAGACACAGAAGCTAACAACTTAACAGAACCTAAACCGGTCGAAGGACAACACCGGTAGAACGACAACACCGGTCGAAGGACACACCGGTCGAACGACCCACCGGTCGAATTACACACCGGTCGAACGACCCACCGGTCGAAGGCATTCGTCCGGTCCTTGCTCATCCGGTCGTCTTGTTCATCAAGAACAGATCGACTCAGACCCAGATCCAAAACGAGAAATACTCCGATCTCAAAATGGAACGGTTTAAAACCTTCATGACAAGATTCTACACGGCTAAAAGCATATAGATCAAAGCATTAAGCTAGATTCGTACCTCAATTTGTCCGAACCGAGCAACCCTTTTACACTGCTTTTCTCTTGCTCTTCTCTCTGACTTCAAAGAATAAATCTGATCTGATATCTTTTCAAAATATCAAGACTTAGATTTCTTTATATATTACCCAAGTTACAGATTACCCCCTTGAACTTTTGGTAACGGTCAACTTCTCACCCAACCCCAAAATTCAGGGTGTTACAGAAACATCAACGAAAGTTGATGAACCAGTTTATGTGAATATCAAGAATGTCAAAGGTAAAAAGGAAAGAACTCGACATTCACAGAAACGGACAACCACTGGTAAGCAAAAGAACAAGCAATCTTTCAAATCTCACAGTTCTAACTTTAAAAGTTCAAATGTTTCAGATGTGAATAAGAGAAAGACTGGAGTAAGATCAGAATGGCGACCAAAGAAGAAGATTGACGAGACTGCAAAATAATCTTCTGATATTTTTTGTAATAGAGTGTCTAGTAGTAAAACCGAAGTAGTTGGTAATGTTTCTTTTCAAAAAACAAAACTTGTAACTTCTTACAAGCGTTATTCAATAAAGCAATTGTTCCAATTATATTCGTCTACTAATAGATTTTCTACTTATCGTAGAAATGATTTTGCTTCTCGACAATATTCTGATGTTTGGTTTGGATCATATCATGTTTATTCATATCATTCTCATGCTTCAAATGATTTTCAAAAGAAAAGAGGATCCAAATTTAAATGGGTGCCAAAATCATGTGCTAACACTGTAGGACCCATCCATAAATGGGTACATAAACCAATTGTTTCCTGATTTCTATTGTGTAGACCCGTCATATGTGGTACTTGGATTCTGGTTGCTCCAAGCATATGACTGGGAAGAAAGATTTATTGTCAAATTATACAGAGAAATTTTGTGGGAACGTACGCTTCGGAAATGACAAGTTTTCACCAATTCTGGGTTATAGTGATGTTATTCAAGAGAACGTAACATTAAGAAGGTGAATTATGTTGAAGGTCTAGGACATAACATATTCAGCATTGGACAGTTATGTGACAAAGACTTAGAGGTTAATTTCAAGGCCAAGAGGTGTTGTGTGCGTACTGAAGATGGTAAAGAACTCTTGGTCGGGACGAGAAAGTCAAATCTCTACACGATCAATCTTTCAAAAGACAAAACTGACAATGAGGTGTGTCTACTATCAAAAGCCTCGTTGCAACAGAGTTGGTTATGGCATCGAAGGCTTTCTCATCTGAATTTTCGCTACATCAACAAGCTGGTCATGGAAACTTAGTAAAAGGACTTCCAGAACTTAAATATGTTACAGAACATCTCAGTGGAGCGTGTGAGAAAGGCAAAATGAAGATAGCCGCTCATAAGCCGAAGCCTGAGCCTAGTACAAGTTGTATACAAAGCATAAATAACAAGAAATACGTGTTAGTGATTATGGACGATTTTTCCAGATACACTTGGGTCAAATTTCTGAGATCAAAAGATGAGATGTCCGAAGTCATCATCACATTTCTAAAGACCACTTAAGTGAATCTGCAGAAGACAGTCAAGCTTCTTAGAATGGACAATGGCACATAATTTAAAAACAAAGTTGTTGAAGATTATCTTGAATCGGTTGGGATAACACATCAATTCTTTGATGCCAGAACGCCTGAACAGAATGGATTCGTAGGGAGACGTAACAGAACACTAGTCGAGGCCGCTCGAACTATGTTAAGTTAATCAGACCTACCTCTATTTCTGTGGGTTGAAGATGTGTCGACTTCCTGTTATACTCAAAATCGCTCCATTATCCACCGCCGGCTCGGTAAAACACCATATGCTTTAATAAATAATAGAATACCTAACATTAAACACTTTCATATTTTGGGATGCATGTGCTTTGTACTGAATGACAAGGAGAACTTGAACAAGTTCAGTCCAAAAGCTAAAGAAGGCATTTTTATTGGCTATTCTCAAACGTCTGCTGCTTACAGAGTATACCTGACGAAGTCAAAAATTGTAGTCGAGAGCGTCAATGTCACATTCGATGAAGAGATGACTTTTGTTTAAAGCAATTCATAACCCGTTCTTACTGGAGTTTTAGCTTCTGGGCAGATCAGTCCAGAACCTGTGATTAGTGATAATAAATCAGATAAAGTGCCATCGTCGACATCTCATTTATCTAATTCAGATTTACTGTTTGAATTATTTTATGATGAATTTCTTGGTACTAGACTGACTAAACCTGTTGTGGTTGACAGATTGGACGATTAAAGGAATAATCATCCAACCACTTAAGATATATCAACTGAATCCAATTCCCCGGTTCAGCAAGAAATTCTAATTCAAACACCTACTCCATCAGTTGAAGCTATACATGAAACTGTCGAGCCAGAAGTAACTGAATCAGTTGGATGTACTATCATGCCTATTCAACAGACAACAAATGTCAAACCAACTGAAGCATCTACACCGTCTACTTCAACTAAACCCCCTAACTAAACAAAATCAAGAATATAATGGATATTTAGATGAACATCATGATCAATCTACATCTAATCCACTCCCTCATGAACACAAGTGGACCCAAGAGCACCCAATACATCAAATCATTGGAGATCTGTCCAAACCAGTGCAAACTAGGTCTGCTACACTAAACCAGTGCATGCATGATTCATTCCTGAGCAAGATAGAGCCTACACGAGTATCTGAAGCCCTAGCTGACTCAGACTGGATAATTGCAATGCAAGAAGAGCTGAATCAATTTGAAGCGCTTAAGGTCTAGAGACTAGTGCCTAATCCTGAAAGAAAGACTATAATCGACACAAAATGGGTTTTCAAGAACAAGAAAGATGAAGAAAGTATCGTAATAAGAAACAAAGCGAGACTTTTTGCTAAAGGATATAGGCAAGATGAAGGTATAGATTATGGTGAGACTTATGCTCCAGTTGCATGCATAGAAGCAATCCACATGTTTCTATCTTATGCCGCACACAAGAACTTCACCGTTTACCAAATGGACGTGGAGACTGCCTTTCTGAACGACATCTTAAAGAAGTCTACGTCTCTCAGCCTAAGGTTTTTTCAATCCAAAGAAACCAAATCATGTATACATTATCTACAAAGCTCTTTATGCAAGCCCCTCGTGCCTGGTATGATGTTCTATCCAAATTTTTAGTCAAGTCGGGCTTCTCAAAAGGTAAAATCGATACTACTCTTTTCATTAAAAAGGAGAAAGCAGATATCATATTAATCCAGATATATGTAGATGATATCATATTTGGCTCAACTAATGCCAAATAGTGTAAGAATTTTTCTAACCTTATGGTGATAAGATTTCAGATGAGTATTATGGGAGAGATGAATTTCTTTCTCAGATTACAAGTTAAACAATTTTCTACGGGGATTTTTATTAATCAAGCAAAGTACATTTGTGATATTCTCAGAAAATTTAAAATGGAAAATTGTACTCTAATTGGTACCCCGATGCACCTGGAACTAAGATCATAACTGATCCTTCTGGAAAAGTTGTCGATGTTAGAACCTACAGAGGTATGATTGGTTTCTTAATGTACTTGACATCTAGTAGGCCAGATATAATGTTTTCTACATGCTTATGTGCAAGATATCAGGCTTCACCTAAAGAATCTCATATGTCTGCAGTCAAGCGTATATTTAGATATCTGAAGGGCACTGCAAATCTTGGTCTGTGGTATCCTAAGAATACAGGTTTTGAGCTCACAGCATATTCAGATGCAGATCATGCATGTTGTATGCTTGACAGGAAGAGTACGTTGGGACACATACAATTTCTTGGCAATAAACTCGTGAGTTGGGCTTCAAAAAACAACTTTATGTATCTATTTCAATAGCCGAGGCAGAGTACGTAGCTGCGGCTAGCTGTTGTTCTCAAGTATTGTGGATGCGAACACAACTCTGAGATTATGGTTTCAAGTATGACAAAATCCCGATTTACTGCGTTTCAAAGAGTGCAATTTCCATATCAACAAATCTTGTTCAACATACCAAAACCAAGCACATAGACGTGAGATATCATTTTATAAAAGATAATGTTGAAAAAGGTACAATCGAACTTTACTTTGTAAACACAAATTATCAATTTGCTGATTTATTTACCAAGCCACTTGATGATAAGAGATTTAATTTTCTCATTTAAAAACTTGGTATGTTAAATCTTAAGACTTAATCTGTTGTTACCTAATAAAGTTTAGTTTTGTTGTTTTTCTTCATTTATTTATTCTTTATTCTGAAAGATATCTGCACTTAAGTTTGTTCATGATTTCAGGGGGAGTGTGACACAATACTTAGATGATCTACATTTTAGGGGGAGTTCGAGAATTTTACATATATTTTGTACTGGCAAATTTTATGATGCATAATTTCAGGGGGAGTTGAGTAAGGACTATAACTTCTGATTACATCAGATCTGAACTCGTTCTTAACACGTTTTATTGCTTTATGTTTTTACTTTTCAATAAATTTTGTGAATAAAGCTTTGTACTTTGACGATTTTGACTGAATGCAGATTTTGAGGGGGAACTTAAACGATCATATCTGTTATGACTTGAAGCTGACATCATGAGATTTAAACCGAGCATAAGGTTCATTCTAAACTTAATCTCATACATGTCTGAAAGAAGGACGATTTTAAGATATGAAAACCTGTTCTTAAACGTTCAAACTACTTCTGATTCTTACAATGATTTCATGAATTTAGAAGTGTGATTTTTAAATGTTTTCATTATTTTCATGAGCTTAAATGTTTAAATAAACCGTGTGTTTCCAAAGATAAATACTTGTGTATTATCTTTTCTATATACTGTCAAGTATTCACACACAACGGTTTAATATTCTGTTGGAAATATTCTTACCATGTCTCATATTGAAACAAAATTTCGATGGTAAGACACCCCGATTGAAATTCAAAGTTTGAGCGTGACTTCATTTCAAAACGTTTAATTCAAGAATGTCTATATTTTGATTCGTATAGACAAATTCCAATTTTTTTCATGACCTAAGCTTTTCATGATAAATCATTCATATTTGATCTTTTCATACGATGTCAGATTTTCAAACAAGTTTCTTGTATTTATTTCATTTATTCAATATACTTGTTTTGAAAGATCTTCCATGATAAAAATGCTCAAATCTTCATGAGCATATATACATCTGACATGTATTATGTGCTTTAACAGCAAGGTTAAATCATTATGAACAACATATACTTATAGGATTACATGGGTTCATTGCGTGAGAACTTAATTGAACTTCTATGGATTCACGTTAACTAGTGTTTCCTATCAAAGAAGTTAATCTTTGAGTGATCGAGAGGCGAGGAGTCAAATTAACTGAGTGTAGGTATGTTTGATGAGGTAAAATGAAAAGAGAGTTTGGTTAGAAGCGAGCTCAATGTTAAAAAGAAAGAGGGTGAGACAACAGAGTAAAAAATATCGAACTCTGCACCAACTTTTTCTGAGTCGGGCGACCACATTACTGATTGTTTCACATTTCTTTGGTGAATCATTGAAACAGAAAACTAGCCCATGCCAACTCTTGTTTTAAAACCCCATCAGCTACTCATCTTTTTATTAAAAAGAAGATGTTTCAATTTTTATTGGAGATGCAGGACATATGCTATCTTATCTTCATTCGGAAGATGTGGATATTGAAAAAGGAGGAAGTCTGCCCGACCTTCGCACTTCGATCATGCACAATTGAGTCTGTGTACTACTGTTGTTGTCTCAATGGCTTACACAATTTTCAGCCGACTAACAAAAGCAATCATCATGTGCTTAATTCTTTCATACTCAAGCATGTACACACAAAAAATTCGTTTTTTCTGTCTAAACGTTCATAGTTTAACCTTGTGTTATTCGATGATTGAATGGAAGACCTGGGGGAGTGAACATCAAAAATCTCCTTTCCAATGTGTATTCGTTACACACAGTGACTTCGTGTTACTAACAGGCATTTTAACTGATTCATTTGTTGATTTAGGTGTTACAATCTATTTTGTCTTAATTTGAAAAGATTCAGATGAATACTTGATGAATTGACGGATAATCAAAGGCTCAGTGGAAAAGATCTTGGTCAGAATTTTAAAGGACATTTCTTGTAAAGTTTTGATAATTTATGTGCTACTATCATCAAAAAGGGGGAGAAGATTTGTTCAAGAAATGTTTGATGAAGAAAAGTTTGTATCAGTTATAGGAGAAGTTAAAGAGATGTTGGAATTTAAAGGAAAAATCATTTTGAGAAAGACAATTTGTAGAAAGTTCGCTGAAAGAATGTGTCAAAGATTGCAAGATATGGGAAGATTGTTCGAGTTTGAAAGAGAAAGTTCGGAGATTTCAAAGTGCAAGAAAAATTTACTGAAATTTTTTGTGAAGTTTGTTTTACTGAAGAAAAGCGAGCTAAATCTGAAGATAATTTATTTCTGATGTCTGGAAGAGGTTTTTACAACCTTGGGGGAGATTGTTAATATTCTTGAAGATCATTTTTCACAGACTATGGGGAGATTACATTGATTAGTTGTCTTGACAAAGAGTAAGATTAAAGCTGCTAAAGATTAATCTAAAGAGGGAGATTGTATTGTAAAATCTTTTTGAAGATGATCTTGAATCCAAAGGGGGAGATTGTTAGTGCTGAAATATATTGGATACATGATCATAAAGGCTGAAGTCAAGACAAGTCAAAGCTCAAGTCAAACTCTTATGCAAAGTCAAAGTCTTTTGTAATAAAGTCAAAGTCAAAGTGTTTTAATAAGTGTAATATTCCTTAGTATATATTGTGTAACACCCTAAAAATCCGGGTAATTTTTAAAATTGAAAATTCGGCAATATAACGTTCATAAATAGGGCAAACCACCCAAAAAAAGGGCAAAGCGTGAGCATTTACAAAACCTGTATTAATGTATGGGGAAACGACAACAAACTAATCTAAACTACATCTAGCTAGATTACATTGGTTGTTAACCCAATACCAAAATGAATACTTGCTTCAATGCTAAAGCTTCCAAAAGTTCTAACATTCAAAAATCCTCTCAAGAGACAACACTCTTCTCTCAACCCCTTGACGGCCCGCCGCGAAGAGAGCCTGTTATACACATCATTTGAGAAAAAGTGTTATGCCTAATGCCTAGTGAGAACATACAGTTTATATAAAAGACAGTAAAAGAATTAGTTGCAATATAAATAACTTTTTTCATCAACATCCTTGTAAAAGGTTTGGTAAACACATAATGACCTTCCGGTTCAGACTTCATCTTGCGATGACGGGTGTGAGCCTGGATTCCAAGGATTGTGGCGAAACACAAAGTAAGTCAATTTCCGAGTTTTAAGCTCACCATACTAGGATCAAGGCCGCGAGCACGCCGGCTCGAATAAATATGTGAGGGATGGCACCCAATGATTCCTAGTCATGCTCATTCACTATAATTACATTTAACCCATGGCTAGTAACCGATCCCACATAATCATACCAAAGGCCAAAAAGGGGTAAAAATGCATCCGTAGCTACAAAAGGGAAAACATCCCAACATATAAGCCGACTCAATACCTAGGTATCCACTAGTAATAGTCTAGACTTGTCACAATAACACATGTGACCAACTATAATCAACCATATAGTTCAATACACCATTTAGCTCCCAATTCACATTTTGGTAGTTAACTGCTGATAAGAAATACCAAGCCCGAATATAAAACATAAGGCTCCCATCTCAATTTTCCAAAGTGTTACCTTACCAAATAAACTCTTCCATAGAAGAACCTTTTCATTTGAGCATAAATTTCCTCATGTTATAAACTATTTATTGCCTTTTTCATGAAACACTCCTTCCAACCAAAATCTATAAAAAATAAATCATAAACTTGGCTAGAAGACATAAGTTGAACATTTACTCCACATAATGTAACAATAACATCTTTGTAGTTTCAAAACATAGATTATATCATCATTTTACAAAAATGGTAAGAACCCTAACAATCTCCCAAAAACACCAAGTTAGGTCAAAATCTCAACAACAATAAAATGTAACCAAGGAGATGTTTAGAAGTCAAAATATGCATTTTGATGTGTATAAAGTTTGATAAAAAGGAAGTATGAACTCACAAAATGGGTTTTGAAGAAAACCCAAAAACCTAAATCTTGACCCCTTGGAGAAGATGAAGAATGGAGATGGTGATGAAGCTTCCAAACCAAAACCTTGGATGATGCTCTTAACTCTAGCAATCAATGGAATGAATGGTGGTTGGACCAAACCCTAAATGAAGTAAATGAAGAGGGAGGATTTTGAGAGAGAAGAATTGGGAGATAGAAATGAGAAGTAATTGAAATTTGGGGGAAAATGTCATTTGACCCGTGCTGTTGATTCTGATGTCAAGCACAACCCGTGCTAATTTTGTGAAGAAAAGAGCACGACCCGTGCCAATGCTTCTGTGACTAGGCACGACCCGTGCCATAATACTGAAGAACGGCGCACGGGTCGTGCGCCCTGCAGACCAACGAATAAATGCCCTTTTCACCCTTTCTTCTTCTTCCTCGATTTCTCTCAAAGAACCCTAATCCCCAACATATGAATATAGAGAGATACGAGGGGTTTTTCATAAGATTGAAAATTCAAGGTGTTACATATAGTGTTTGCTAAAATAGGTATATGACAAGATTAGAAAAGTTGGATTATATACGCGTATTGAGGTCTAGAGAGAGAAAGTAATAGAGTGCTTCTGTATACAAATTCTTTGTAATCAAAATTGAAAAACAAGTTTTGATTAATTGATTTCTATGTTGTCATCGTAATCATTCTGTGATAAGAACTTGATATTGGGAATTATAATATGACCTTTCAGTGCAGATATCGTTCAGATTAAAAAATAAAGAAATGAAGAAACGTAACAAAAATAAACTGTATTAGGTAACTACAGATTATATCTTGAGATTAAACATACCAAGTTTCGAAATGAGAAAATTAAATTTCTTTTCGTCCAACGGCTTGGTAAACAAATCAACAAGTTGATAATATGTGTTTACAAAGTAAAGTTCGATTGTACCTTTTTCAACATTATCTTCGATAAAATGATATCGCACGTCAATATGTTTGGTCTTCGTATGTTGGACAGGGTTCGCAGATATAGCAATAGCGCTCTTGGAATCACAATAAATCGAGATTTTGTTGTATTGGAACCCATAATCCCGGAGTTGTGTTCGCATCCACAACACTTAAGAACAGTAGCTAGCCGCAACTACATACTCTGACTCGGCTGTTGAATTAGATACACACAGTTGTTTCTTCGAAGTCCAACTCGCGAGCTTATCTCCCAAAAATTGTATATGTCCTGAAATACTCTTTGTTAGAGCACAGATTTGTTGGATTTCAGATCATAAAGATTGAAGACCAAAGTTCAAGAAGTCAAAGCTGGAAAGTCAACTCTCATGGAAAGTCAAAGTCATTTGTAATAAAGTCAAAGTCAACATTTGTAATTTTTCTGTTTTTAGTGTTGTGCGAGTTTAAGCTTGTGAGAGTTTAGGCTTGTGCGAGTTTGTGTGAGTGTGTAAAAATAGGTATATGGCTCTATGTCGTGCGTGTAATTCGGTGTGTATGTTGTGAGTGTTCTTGAGATAGAGAGAGAAACAAGTGTACGTTGAATTCAAATCAATACAAGAGTGTTTTAATTCGAAATTTCATGTTATAATCTTGATCTATATTGATTGTGGGACACACAATTGGTATCACAGCAGATCAAAATTCAGAAACAAGGATCAATTTTCGAGATTTTGAATCGTTTTTGAACAAACTCGTTCAAATGGACTGTTATAGTTGATTTTATCGATCTATTGTTGCTTTAGGTGTAAATTTGATTACAATAGGTTCGATTTGAGTAATTGAACAATTTGTGTTTGGATTGTTTAGTCCAGTTGTCATAGAATAAGACTGAATTTTGGATTTTGTTCGAAGTTTTCTGTACGTACTGTAAATCGAATCAAAGTGTTCAATTAATGTTTTTGATTGTAATTCTTGCATTGTAATATGTTTTATAACTGTAATCGAGCATTCCTACAAATTTATGAGCCAATTGACAAAGGATTGAATCGAATCAGAAGGGTAAATCAAGTTTGGAGTTCGACAAAGTGAAGAACTCGCTAGATCTAAGTTTCGCGCAAAGGAAGAACTCGCAGAGGAAAGAACTCGCAAGCCTCAAAGAACTCGCAAAGAACTGTTGTTGAAATTAAAGTAAGGAACTCGCTAATAGGGTAGTGCGAGAAGTTAAAACTCGCACATAACCAGGTGTGAGTTTCTACTGTTCAAGATTGTTTGTTGTGCGCGAAGTTGCATCTGCGAGAAGTAGAGTTGTGCGCGTTTGATTTTTGTGCGAAGTATCCTTGCATAAATTTTTCTAAGTATATAACTCGCAAGTCCCTGTTCTTGTGCGTTTACATTTAGCGCGAAGTTGGTTTTCAAAATTTTTCTAAGTGTCTAACTTGCAAAGGTATTGCGAGAAGTTTCAAAACTCGCACATTGTGGTGTGCGAGAACTAGAAACTCGCAGAGTACACGAGCGTGAACCTTGGTTCTCGCAGGTAGTGTCGTGCGCGAAGCATAAACTCGCACATCATTGTGTGCAAGAAGTGACTTCACACAACCTTCTTTGTGCGCGTTTCTAAAACTCGGAAGAAGGCATTTGCATGTTTTGTTTTTGTTATTTTGTATGCGAGTTTCATACTTAGTCTATTTTTCTGAAGTTTTCTGAAATTTAACTAAGTTTAATTTTTGTAGATCCAACTTTACTTTCTGAATTTTGACGGCCATAAAAGCAGTGTAGATCAAGGATGACATCACGAGAATCTCTCGCTATTGGAACAGACACAAAGCCACCAGTACTCTTTAAGGGAGAGTATGAGCAGTGGAAAGATCGATTTTTGGATTTTATTGACAGAAATGAATTAGGGGATTATATTAGAATATCTCTTAGAGAAGGAAACATGAAAATTCCAACATGGACTCATACTACTTATGATGGTTGGGAAAAAGTAAAGAGCCAAGAGATTCCAGTAAATCCTGACAATTACACAGATGAGCAGAAAAAGAGATATAACGCTGAGAGATTAGCCAGATCTTTTATTCTGAAAGGAATTTCAGAGGAGATTTCAAAAGAAATTTTTATCAAATTAGAACGCAAAAAGGCTACAGGAAAGCTGTTATGGGAACATATTGAGAAGATTATGATTGGACCAAAGATGTCATCAAGAGTTAAGTTTTTGGAAATTGAGAACTCTGAATTAAAAGGAAAGATTTCTGATTTGGAAGCTAAGGATTTGGAGAGTGAAAATGCTGATTTTCAAAAGAAAATATCTGAATTGGAACAAAAGGTAGTCAAAGACAAAGATCAGTTTGAAATTGAAAAGAAATCATTTGCAAAGAAGTTCTCAGATTTTTCAAGAAAAAGTTGTGAAGAAAAGAAGATTGTTGAGCTTAAATGTATAAAGCTTTCTCAACAAGTAAGTGACTTTGAGAAAGTAATTATTCTGGAAAGAGAAAATTAAGCCAAGGAGAAAAAGGCAATTGAACAGAAGAATGTCGGAATATTCAAAGAGATATCCGGTGAAAGAAAGGATGCTGAGAAGGATTTTGAAGAAGAAAGAAATATGTTTGAAGCTGAGATAAAGAAGCTTACTGACAAGCTATATGAACTATCTGAGAGTGTACTGAAAGAGAAGAAAACGAAATCTGAATTCGAGACGAAGATTGACCTTCTCATCAAAGAAAGAGATAACTTTGCTTTAACTTTGCTCTTTCAAACGTTCATTCTTTGAACTCTCCTTTCACAAACGACTGAAATAATTAATTTCGGACATTTCTTTAAACTTGTGTTCTCCCCCTTTTTGATGAATAGGGCATCAATATCATCAAAACCGGCACCAAGAAATGTCTGTAACTGTTCTGACCACTGATCTTTCAAACTGAGCCTCTGATTCAATTCCATTTCGAACAATGTATTCATCCAGATCTTTTCAAATTCAGACAAAATATGATTGGAACACCTGAATCAACAAATGAATCAGTTAAAATGCCTGTAAGTAACACAAAGTCACTGTGTAACGAATACACATTGGAAATGAGCTTTTATGATGTTCACTCCCCCAGGGCTTCCATTCAGTCATTGAAACACCACAAAGGAAATTTCTATGAACGTT
Source organism: Arctium minus (assembly GCA_954870635.1). Classification (NCBI taxonomy): domain Eukaryota; kingdom Viridiplantae; phylum Streptophyta; class Magnoliopsida; order Asterales; family Asteraceae; genus Arctium; species Arctium minus. Next base: position 102,355,934 of record OX941084.1, on the reverse strand, counting down.
ATGACAAGAAAACAAATTTCTTGTGTGTTCGTGCAAGTGATAGAAAGAATTAAGTCATCAAATGCTTATAAAGGCTAAAAAAATGTGTAAACCACTAAGACAACAGTAGATAAACACAGACTCAATGTGCATGATCGAAGTGCGAAGGTGGGGCATACTTCCTTCTTTTTCAATATCCAGATTTTCCAAATGAAAACCAGATAGATTATGTGTTGCGTCCCCAGAAAAATATGAAACATTTTCTTTTTGAGAAAAAATGAGTGGTTGGTGGGGTTATAATCAAGAGTTGGCATGGGCTAGTTGCCTGTTTCAATAATGTTCACCAAAGAAATGTGAAACACTAGAAATGTGGCTGGCCGGCTCAGAAAAAGTTGGTGCAGAGTTTGTTATTCTTTTACTCTGCTCTCACACCCTCTTTCTTTTAATCATTAAGCTCACATCTAACCAAACTCTCCTTTACATTTTACCTCATCGCACAACCCAAACTCATTTCTTTTCGACTCCTCACACTCAATCACTATGGATTAACTTCTTGGGTAGGAAACACTGGTTAACGTGAATCCATAGAAGTTTCAGATAAGTCCTAGCACAAAGAACACATATGTTCCTATTAAAAATGTATGTTGCTCAAAATGGTTTAACTTGAACAGTTAAATCTCAAATATACAAATGTCAGATGTATATATGCTCAGATTATAATAATGAATATATGAGCATTTATAAACATTGAAATAGTTTCAAACAAGTATATTGAAAGAATAAACATGAAAACAACAGACTTGTTTGAAAATCTGACATTGTATGAAAAAAAATGACCAGATAAGAAATGATATATCAATTAAGGCTTATGGTAAAAAAATGGATATTGTCTATATGAAGCAAAATACAGACATTATTGAAATGAACGTTTCGAAATAAAATTACGCTCAAAATTCTTTGAAGTACAAGCGGGGTGTCTTACCATCGAAAAATTGGTTACAATTTAGAGACATGGTAAGAACAATTTCAACAAAAATTAAACCAGTGTCTGTGAATACTTGAAAGTATATGGAAAATACAATACGCAAGTATTTATCTTTGGAAACACACGGTTTGTAAACATATAAGCACAAGTAAAAAAATGAAAATATTTAAAATCGCACTTCCAATTCATGAAATCTGTTTAAGAATCGGGAAGTGGTTTGAACGTTTAAGAAAATGTTTTCTTAAAGTTGGGAGAGAAGATAAAGAAAGAATTGTTGAAGATAAGTTTGTTCAAAGATGATAAGAGAAAGTTCAAAGACTCTCGAAAGCAAGCAGATTTTGGAGAAATTTTATTTGAAGAAAGTTTAATAAAGCAATCCAATCTGAAATAGAAGATAATTTCTTTTCATTGTCTGATAGAGGTATGTTTATAACCTTGGGGAAGAATGTTACTATTTTTTTGAAGATCAGATTTTGACTAGATTGCTGAAAATTTTTGAAGACTGTGTTTATCAAAGAAAGGGGAGAATGTCAAGTTTTCATATTGTTAAGGGGATAATGTGGATTGATTGAGAAAATCATTTTTGTATCAAAGGGGAGATTACAAGAGAAGATAAAGGTTGATCAGAGGGGGAGTTTATTCCAATTGAGCTTACAGAGAAGATTGAATTGCTAAATCTTTTTAGTAATGATATTGATCCAAAGGGGGAGAATGTTAGAGCACAGATTTGTTGGATTCAAGATCATAAAGATTGAAGACCAAAGTTCAAGAAGTTAAAGTTGAAAGTCAACTCTCATGGAAAGTCAAAGTCATTTGTAATAAAGTCAAAGTCAACATTTGTAATTTTTCTGTTTTTAGTGTTGTACGACCTTAAGCTTGTGAGAGTTTAGGCTTGTGCGAGTTTGTGTGAGTGTGTACAAATAGGTATATGGCTCTATGTTGTGCGTGTAATTCAGTGTGTATGTTGTGAGTGTTCTTGAGATAGAGAGAGAAACAAGTGTACGTTGAATTCAAATCAATACAAGAGTATTTTAATTGGAAATTTCATGTTATAATCTTGATCTATATTGATTGTGGGACACACACTCTTCCTGTATAACATGCAACCTGCATGATCTGTGTCTGAATATGCTTTTTGCTCAAAATCTGTATCTTTAGGATACCACAAACCAAGATATGCAGTTCCCTTCAGATATCTAAATATTCGCTTTACAGTTGAACGATGGGATTCTTTAGGCGAAGCTTGATATAGACGCATAAGCATGTAGAAAACATAATATCCGGTCTACTTGTTGTTAAGTACATTAAAGAACCAATCATTCCTCTATAGGTTCTAAGATCAACAACTTTTCCTGAAAGGTCAGCTCCAATCTTAGTTCATGATGCCATCGGGGTACCAATTGGAGTACAACTTTCCATTTTAAATTTTCTCAAAATATCATAAATGTAATTCGCTTGATTAATGAAAATCCCGTAGAAAATTGTATAACTTGTAATCCAAGAAATAAATTTATCTCTCCCATCATACTCATTTGAAATATGGACACCATTATATTAGAAAAGTTCTAACAATACTTCGGATTTGTTGAACCGAAAAGTTTATCGTCCACATATATTTGAATTAAAATGATATCAGCTTTTTCCTTTTTGATAAAGAGAGTGGTATTGATTTTACCTTTTGAGAAGCCATACTTGACTAAAAATTTGGATAGAACATCGTACCAGGCTCGAGGAGCTTGCTTTAAACCATAGAGGGCCTTGTCAAGAATATAAACATGATATGGATTTTCTGCATTGACAAACCCTTTTGGCTGTGAGACGTATACCTCCTCTTTCAGTATGCCATTTAGAAAGGCAGTCTTCACGTCCATTTGATAGACAGTGAAGTTTTTGTGTGCAGCGTAGGCTAGAAACATTTTGATCGCCTTTATACGTGCAACCGGAGCATATGTGTCATCATAGTCTATGCCTTCCTCTTGCCGATATCATTTAGCAACAAGTCGAGATTTATTTCTTACCACGATACCATCCTCATCTTTCTTGTTCTTGAATACCCATTTCGTACCTATAATGGTTTTCTTTCTGGACGAGGTACGAGTCTCCAGACATTAAGCGATTCCAATTGATTAAGCTCTTCTTGCATAGTTGTTATCCAATATGGATCTTTTAGAGCTTCTAATACTCGTGTAGGCTCTATATTGCTCAGAAAAGAATCAAACATGCATTCATTTGCAGTCGCAGACCTAGTTTGCACCAGCTTTGACAGATCTCCAATAATTTTATGAACCGGGTGCTCTTTGGTCCACTTATGTACATGAGGGAGTGGATTAAATGTAGACTGATCATGTTGATCATCTAAATATCTAGTAAGTTCTTCTTGTTGGGTTTCAGTTGAAGTAACTTGTTAGAGCACAGATTTATTGGATTCAGGATCATCAAGATTGAAGATGAAAGATTCAATAAGTCAAGGTTGAAAAGTCACTCTCAATAAAAGTCTAGGTCCTTTGTAATAAATAGTGAAAGTTATTTTTATTTTTATTTTATTTATTTTATGTTTTATAGGGTGCTAGGGTTGTTGAATGGTATGTGGGCCTTATAGGCTCTAGGGTTGTTTTGTTAGATAGGGGTGCCTATTGAGAATTATCGGTCGCCAAGCATAGAGAGATAAAGAGAGAGAGAGAGAGAGAGAGAGCTTAGAGAGAGAAACACATTCAAGAGAAAACCTTGTAATCTTTGTTTGAGAATTCCATATCAGGTTTCTAATCTCTTGTTTGTGAATATATATATATATCTCTTATATGTGATAAGAAACTGAATTTTAGGGACAATCAATTGGTATCAGAGCTAAACCAGATTGAAATCAAATTTTTCCAGAAAATATTTTCTGTCGGCACTGTTCATCATCTTCCAGAATCGATTTTCGATTTTTTGTGTGTTTTTCGAGTTGAAATCATTTGGGTTTTGTTCGAAATCAGTTTTAGATCGAGTTTGTTTTGGTTTATTTCAGTATTTCACTATAATCGATTCATATTTTGATGATTTTTGGTGTTTTTTTTCTTCACGAGTCAGTACATTGTTCCATCAATTGATTCTCACCTAGAGTATGTGTTTTTAAAATTAGTTGTTTGTAATCAGTCCTAGATGTGTTTGTGAGCTTATTTTCAAAGATTCAAGTTGTAAATCGAAGACTAGATAGGTTTTTGGGATTATCAGAGTCGTTTTTCGAAGTGTAGTGAAGAACACTAAGTTTGCGCCAGTTCATCAAGTTTGCGCCAGTTTCAAGGCTTCAAGAGCATAGCGCAAAGGTTCTTTTTGCGTGATCAGTTCCTCGCCAAAACTCCCTCTTGCGCTAGTCTCCCTTCGCGTAAAACTCATTTTTGCGCCACTCAGGACTCCGGTCGTACTTCTCACCGGTCGACACCTTGACACCGGTCCATACCGGTCAGAGGACCCCGGTCGCAGCTCGGTCCACCCCGGTCGTAAGCTCACACCGGTCGATAGGAACATCGGTCGAAGGCAAGGCACCGGTCGTGCAAGACACCGGGCGCACAAGGCACCAGCCAAGACCCGGTTTGCGCCATAAGCTTCTCGCGCAAACCTCCATCTCACGCGACCCGCTTCTCGCGCAAACTGACTTTTGCACTAGCTTCGTCTCACGCAAACTGTCTTTTGCGCCACCCTCCTCTCGCGCAAAACTCAAGGGTTTCAAGTTCACGCGGTCTATATTGCGCCAACTTCTTTTAGCGCAAACCTGAAATTTGCGCCAGACTCTTCTAGCGCAAAACTCCTTTTGCGCCACAGCCCTTTGGCGTATTTCTGCCTTTTTGCTCCAGTTTCTCATTTTCATCATTTATCTGTATTTACTTGATTTTATCTGGACTAACGATCATTTTAAGTTTCTAATTGCATATCTTTATCTAAAACAGGATGACTTCCAGAGAAGCTCTCGCCATCGGAACCGATGTAAAGCCACCTGTTATATTCAAGGGAGAGTACGAACAATGGAAGGACATATTCTTCGACTTCATTGATATAAATGACTTGGGAGACTATATCCGATTATACCTAAAGGAAGGCATTATGACACCTCCTACCAAGATTCTAACAGTAGCCGGAGAGAACGGAGAAGAAGAACAAAAAGAGTATCCATTACCACTCGATGAATACTCTGACGAGCAGAAGAGAAGACACAAGGGCGACAAATTGGCAAGGTCTTTCATTCTTCAAGGCATACCAAACGAGATATATGTCAAGATTGACAGCTACAATGCCACTGGAAAACAAATGTGGGATCAGCTGGAGAAAATGATGCTAGGATCAAAAGTTGGGAACCAACTCAAAATATCCAATTGTCTCAATAACTATGAAGGGTTCAAGGCTAAGAAGGGTGAATCACTGGAGGCTACTTATGACCGATTTGTAAATTTGTTGAATGAACTTATCAAGAACAAAGTGAATAAGTCACAAGTTGAGCTTAATGTCAAGTTCCTGAGTATCTTGTAGCCTGAGTGGAAGAGATTTGCTAGGCAAATGAATCAAATGAAGGACTTGAATGACATACCACTTCATGAAGTGTATGAAACTCTTAGACATAATGAAGAAGAGGTTGATGACATTTTGGATGAGAAGAGAAAGGCTGAGATGGCATTTGTAGATCCAGTTTCTTTGGTTGTGAAACAAAAGAGTGTAAGCTCTAAGAAGAAGATGAATATGATAGTTTCTGAGTCGGATGAGGATGAAAGAGAGATTAAATCTGATTCTGATGACTGTGACGACCTGAAGCAGGCTATGCTTTTGCTAACAAATGCTTTTCAAAAGAAATTTTACTAAAAGCCTAGCTCAAACAGTCAGAGGTATTCATCTGGCTCAAGTAACTACAACCACAAAGAGAAAATTGAAGGAAGGAGGATTGAAGAAAGGAGACCAGAAGAGAAGAAATACAGAGCTGAAGAGACCAAACCAGCAGAACCTCTAAAGTGCTACGACTGCGGCAAATTTGGTCATTTTGCTAAGAACTGCAGCAAGCCCAAAGTCAGAAACTCTGAGTATTACAAGAATAAACTGTTGTTGGCCAAGCAACAAGAGGTAGGTAAAGCATTAATGGCCGAGGATGAGTTCTGGCTTGATCATTCTGAAAGTGAGGAAGAAGAGAAGGATGAGACAATACACTTGTGCTTGATGGGTCATATGGAAGCTGAAGCTCTTTCAGATGAAGAAGATAACGATGAGGTATGTCATTTAACCGAATCAGATTTCCTGAAACAAATGCATGCCATGATGACTAAACTCCAAGAATTAGAGTCTAAACTTAAGCGTGAAAAAGGCGTCATTAATGATAAAAATCAATCTAGACATAAACTTAGTAACGATCTTGCTGAGAAAAATGTACTGATTGAAACTTTGCACAAAAGCTATGACACCAGTGCGAAAGAGAAGACTATAATTCATAAAGAGTTATCTGAAACTGTTTCAAAATATAGAGAGTGTGAGTTTAAGTCTAAAGAGCTTTCTAAAATGTTTTCTTCGACTTCAAAAGAAAACAAATCTTTAATTGAAAAGGTGAATGCTTTGAAAGGAAAATTACATACTTTGGGTCAAACTGAACAAACCATTCATCTAAACAAACCTAAAGAGAAACCTGACTGTTGGGGACTTGGTTACAAGAACCCACACCATCTCAAAAAGGGTATATCTGAAGCTCCTGCTCTTTATGATTTTGGATTTATGAAACTGGCACCTCAATACCCTGAACTCAAAGTTTTCTGGACTAGTCTGTCTGAAGAGGATAAAGCTAAGGAATATGCTAAAAGAAAGAACACAACTAAAATTCAACTCCCGTTTCGTTATGAGAAGTTGAATAACAGTTATAGTTCCGACAAATCAAAATCTCTTTCAAATGATTACTTTGAGAGCTATTCTGTAAAAGAAATAGAGGTTAAACCCATTGAAGGTAAACTTTACGTTCCTCCTCTAATTTTGGAAACAAAAATTTTTGAACTCGAGAATACTCTCAAAGAAGAAAGGATCTTGATGGACTTAGAACAAACTATATTTTCTACTGTGTTCAAAAATACTGAGTTTTCCAAATTATCCAAGGCTTTAAAATCTGATGATAAGTCTGGTTCACTTGATAATGAGTTTGATTTTCTAAACTCTGATGGTGGTTTAGATGACTGTGTTGGTGTTTTTGACTTTAATGCTAAACTTCCTAATCATTCCTCCTTTGTTGTTAATTCTTTTGGGGTACCAAGTGTGTTTGAAAAAGGTGAAACTTCAACGAAAGTTGATAAATCAGTTTCTGTGAAATCCAAAGTTGCCAAAGGTAAGAAGAAGAAATCCGGGAATTCACAGAAACAGATCACCACTGGTAAGTCAAAGAAGAAGCATTTGGTTGATTCTCACCTTTCTAACTCTAAAGTTTCAAATGTTTCAGATTTGAGAAAGAAAAATCTTGGAGTTAAGTCGGAATGGCTACCGAAACAGAAGATAGACGAGAATGCTAAATCATTTTTTAGTTTTGATTGTAATAGAAAGACTAATAGTAAAGATGATTTGATTGTGGATATTGCTAATTTTAAACCAAAACTTGTTGACTCTCGCAAGAAATATTCCATACGACAATTATTCCGTCTGCTAGAAAGTTTTCAAATTATGATAGATATGATTATGCTTCTCGTAAATATTCTGATGTTTGGTTTGGAAATTATCATGCATATTCTTATCCTTCCAATTCTTCATATAGTTTTCAAAAGAAAAGCGGACCCAAATTTCAATGGGTACCAAAATCTTGTGCTAACACAGTTGGACCCAAATACAAATGGGTACCAAAGAAAAGGGTTGAATCTGTGTTACAGGAATGTCAGGTAAATGTTGAGTGAAAGAAACGAAGGATCTTGAATACTACAGTTCAAGACCCGCACTTCAATGCTCAAAAGTCTTTACTCCCAGTTTTTATATGGATATCTAAACCTCGTGTTTCTTAATTTCTCTTGTGTAGACCCGTCATATGTGGTACTTGGATAACGGATGTTCCAAGCATATGACAGGGCAAAAAAGTCTGTTGACTAACTTTACAGAGAAATATTGCGACACAGTTCGATTTGGTAATGATCAGTTTTCAACAATTCTGGGTTATGGTGATGTTGTACACGAAAATGTCACGATTAAGAAGGTGAGCTATGTTGAAGGCTTAGGACACAACCTTTTTAGTATTGGGCAGTTCTGTGACAAACACTTAGAGGTTAATTTCAAGGCCAAGAAGTGTTCGGTACGTACTGAGGACGGGAAAGAACTCTTGGTCGACACTCGCAAGTCAAACCTCTACAATATCAACTTGTCAAAGGTCCAGACTGACAATCAAGTGTGTCTACTCTCAAAAGCCTCGATGCAACAAAGCTGGCTATAGCATCGATGGATTTCTCACCTCAACTTTCGGTACATCAATAAACTAGACAGTAAAAAGCTAGTAAAAGGACTTCCTGAACTCAATTACGAAAAAGAACACTTGTGTGCAGCATATGAAAAAGGGAAGATGAAGAGAGCACCACACAAACCGAAGCCTGAACCGAGTACCAACTATCCTATAGAGTTTGTTGCATATGGATCTCTGTGGTCCTATGCGAACGCAAAGCTTAGACGGAAAGAAATACGTGTTAGTTATTGTGGACGATTATTCGCGATACACGTGGGTCAAATTTATACGGTCAAAAGATGAGACACCTGAAGTTCTCATTAAATTTCTAAAGACGATCCAGGTGATTCTGTAGAAACCAGTCAAGCTTCTCCGAACTGACAACGACACAGAGTTTAAGAATAAAACAGTTGAAGAATATCTTGAATCAGTCGGGATAACACATCAATATTCTGCTGCACGTACGCCTGAACAGAATGGAGTAGTCGAAAGGCGAAACCGTACGCTAGTCGAGGCCGATCGTACTATGCTCAGTCAATCCGACCTACCTCTATTTCTGTAGGATGAAGCTGTGTCGACTGCATGTTACACTCAAAATCGGTCCATGATACACCGCCGATTTCAGAAGACTCCGTATGCGTTGATCAATAATCGAACACCAACCATTAAAAATATTTTCATGTTTTTTGTTGCAAGTATTTTGTGCTAAATGACAGAGAGAGTCTGAATAAGTTCAGTGCTAAGGCGGATGAGGGCATCTTTATCGGCTATTCTTCTACATCTGCTGCATACCGTGTATACTTGAAGAAGTCAAAGACTGTGGTTGAGAGCGTCAAAGTTACATTCGATGAAGATATGGCTTCTGAACACTTCAGTTTAGAACCCGTGATAACAGGAGTAATAGCTTCTGGACAAATCAGTCCAGAACCTGTGTCTCAAGTGAACAAATCAGATGAAGCATCATCGTCTTCTAATCATTTATCTGATTTAGATCTTTTATTTGAATTGTTTTATGATGAATATCTTGGATCTAGTGTGAATAAACCTGTTGTGGTTGACAGGATTGAAGATTCAACGATTGATCATCCAACCACTTCAGATGTTTCTACTGAACCAAATTCCCCAATTCAGCATGATATCCCAGTTCAAATGCCTACTCCAATAGCTGAAGTTGTATCTACTAATGATGAGTCAGAAGTTGCTGAGTCAGTAGGATGTGATGTAAGAACATATCAACAGACTGGACAAGCTGTACCTACTGAAGCTTCTGCACCAATTACTTCAACTGAATCCCTCCCTCATGATGTTCAAACTGAAGAACCTGAAAGTGGATTTTTAGATGACTACCATGATCAATCTTCATCTACTCCACTCCCTCATGAAAATCGCTGGACCAAAGAGCACCCTATTCACCAAGTAATTGGATATCTTAACAAGCCGGTACAAACTAGGTCAACAACTTTGAATCAATGTATGCATGACTCATTCCTCAGCAAAATAGAGCCTACTCGAGTATCAGAAGCTCTTGCTGATTCAGATTTGGTGTCTTCCATGCAAGAAGAGTTAAACCAGTTTGAAGCCCTGAAGGTTTGGAGGCTAGTTCCAAAACCATAAGGAAAGACCATGATTGGAAGTAAATGGGTATTCAAAAACAAGAAGGAGGAAGATGGTATTGTTATAAGGAACAAAGCCAGACTTGTTTCCAAGGGATATAGGCAAGAGGAAGGCATAGATTATGACGAGACATATGCTCCAGTAGCGCGTATAGAGGCAATCCGCATGTTTCTAGCCTACGCAGCTCACAAGAACTTCACTGTCTACCAGATGGACGTGAAGACTGCCTTTCTGAATGACATTCTTAAGGAGGAAGTCTACGTCTCTCAGCCAGAAGGGTTTGTAAATCCAGATAAGCCTAATCACGTCTACATCTTGGATAAAGCCTTGTATGGTCTGAAACAAGCACCTCGCGCCTGGTATGATATTCTATCTCAATTCTTGGTCAAGTCGGGTTTTTCAAAAGGTAAAGTCGATACCACTTTGTTTATTAAAAAGGAGAAAGCTGATATCATTCTTATTCAGATATATGTAGATGATATTATATTTGGTTCTACGAATCCCAATTACTGTAAGAACTTTTCAAATCTGATGGTGTCACGATTTCAAATGAGTATGATGAGAGAGATGAATTTCTTTCTCGGATTACAAATAAAACAGTTTTCAACGGGGATTTTCATTAATCAATCTAAGTACATTTTTGATATTCTTCGGAGATTCAAAATGGAAAATTGTAAACCGATTGGAACCCCAATGGCACCAGGTACTAAGATTAGCACTGATTCTTCAGGAAAAAGTGTTGATGTTAGGACTTATAGAGGTATGATAGGGTCTTTAATGTATCTTACTTCAAGTAGACCAGATATAATGTTTTCAACATGCTTGTGTGCAAGATATCAGGCTGACCCTAAAGAATCCCATTTAGCTGCTGTCAAACAAATCTTTAGATATCTGAAGGGAACTACAGATCTTGGTCTGTGGTATCCTAAGGATACAGGGTTTGAACTAACTGCTTATCCAGACGCAGATCATGCAGGATGCATGTTGGACAGGAAGAGCACTTAAGGTCACATTCAATTTCTTGGAGACAAGCTCGTTAGCTGGGCATCAAAGAAACAATTATGTGTGTTGGGTCTGAAATATGCTAAGTCTGATTAGTGCTGCTGAGACTTGAAGATTACTACTTCTGAAGACATTAGTACTGCTTCTTGAAGAAATTACTACTGCTAGTAGTATTAGTACTACTTGAAGGGTTAGTACTGCTAGAAGAACTGTTAGTACTGCTTGGAAAGTTAGTACTGCAAGTTGGAAGATACTGCTAGCATGTTAGTACTGCTGATGATCAGAAGATACTGCTAGAAGAGTTAATGCAGCTGATGTTGATAAGGATGGTTTGTTACTTGAAGCGAAAGGCAAGGAGTTGAAGATAATTATGGAATGGATGTTGAATATCAATGTTACTTTAATAATTATCTTGTAATCTGTTTTGTAAATATATAGTCTAGAAGTCTTAGATTATGAATGACATGCGTATTTTGTTTTAGACATAATTAGCTTCAAGATTCTTAGTGATCTTTTCATTAGAGAAGTTTTGAACGTCTGTTGAGTCTGTTCAACAGATTGAGGCTTTGGTTGTAATCATCAAGTTAATTCAATACAACTTGTGATTTGAATTCATACATTGTTCTATTGATTTATTGTTAAAGTGTTATTCCGCAACTTCTTTAACAAAGTTTCTGAGTGTTTATTTAAATTCTTGTTTTGAATTTCGATCCTGACAAGTGGTATCAGAGCATTGGGAACTCAGAAATCAATAATCATCATGGACTGATCAAACGACAGTGTTCTTGTTTCAAAGGTTCCCATGCTCAAACGTAATGAGTTTGACATGTGGAAAAGCAGGATCAGACTACTCAATGTGAGACATCATTGAGAATGGTCCCTCCAGTGAAGGATAGATGGGAGCAGATGGCAAGAGACCTCCACTAAAGACTGATGGAGAAAGAAAGATGAGGCAGACTGAGATGAAAACCTTGAGCACTCTGCTCTTGGCAATTCCTAATGAATATCAACATCAGTTTTGCAACTGTGCTGATGCCAACATCTTGTGGAATGCTTTGGAGAAGAGGTTTTCAGGTACCAAAAGCACTAAGAGAAATCAGAAAGCAATTCTCAAGCAACAATATGAAAATTTTATGTCTACAAAGAACGAGTCTATGACTCAAACCTTTGATAGGTTCAACAAGTTGATTGGAGAATTGGCCATTGTTGGTGTCAAGATGGACCAGGATGATGTCAACAGAAAGTTTCTAAGATCTCTTGGTGAAGAATGGATAATGTATACAGTATCCTTCAAGCAGAATGATAATCTGGAGGATAAGGAACTTGATGACCTCTACAATGATCTCAGGATGTTTGAAGCAGAAGTTGAATCAAAGAAGAAGCCATCTGGATATTCTCACAATGCTGCTCTCCTATCATCTACTACTGATTCTTCTGCTAATATAGAATCAGTTTGTGCTGCTTATGGCTCAAAACAGGATGGACCAAATGATTCTATTTTGGAAGCTTTCATTGCTAGCGATGCTAAATCTCCTCTTATCAATGATGATCTGGAGCAGATCAATGTTGATGATCTTGAAGAGATGGACATCAAGTGGCAAATGGCAATGCTCACCATGAGAATCAAAAGATTCATTAAAAGAACAGGAAAAAACAACTTTGCCATGAGAAAAGAAGATGGTGTTGGATTTGACAAATCTAAGGTGGAATGCTACAAGTGTCATAAACTGGGGCACTTTGCAAGAGAATGCAGAGGAGGAATTTCTCAACTGCATGAGAGCAACAATAAACAATCAAAGTTCACAAACTACAACATCAACAGGAACTCAAATCAAGCACTTGTCTCACAAGATGGAATGGGATTTGATTGGAGTGATCAAGCAGATGAAGCAATCCAGAATGAAGCATTGATGGCTGAGGTTTCAGAGTCTTCAAGCATAGCAATCCCCACAGAGGTAAAATCTAAACTTTGCTCTAAAGCCTGTCTTGAAACTGTTAGAAAGTACAGGGATCACAATCAGAGCATGTGTGATGATCTCAAAAGGTTGGAGAAACATAGGAGAGAGTCCAGTTTGATCATTGTGAATTTTGAATAACAGATCAAGGCATATCAGGCCAATGAACTTCAACATTCATATGATCACAACTATTGGAAGTGGGAAAAGAAGGAGTTAGAGATTAAGCTAGAGAAGGCTAGAGAGGAATGTGAGAAAGTTAGGAGTGAATTTGAGAAGGCCAAATTAGACATTGAGAAATTTTCCAATGCTTCTAAAGAAATGGACACTTTACTCAAATCTCAAGTTCATGACAAACTGAAGAGAGGTATAGGATACAACAACACCCCTCCACCTTACAATAACAACTATATTCCACCCACCTCAGACCTCTTAGAAAGACATGATAAGAAGGACTTACTTACAGGAAACACAGAGGTAGATCCACTAGACAAAGTAGTAATTGAGGTAGAGTCTGAAGAAGAGAACACTGAGAAGAAGAGTAAGGAAGACGAGAAAGAAACTCCCTTAGAAAACCATATTCTTACAAATGAGAGGGGGGGGGGGTAAACCATTTGTCAAGAGTGAGAAAGTGGAGATGTCTAAGGTAGAGAAAGAGAATGTTAAGAGTGAGAAAGCTGAGACCTCTAGGAAAGAGAAGGAAGAGGTACAGGGAGTTCAGTATATGCAAACTACTATTGTAAATCCCTGTACTTGTCAACAGATCAAGCCCCATCAACATGATAAAATAAGGGGAAATCAGAGACACAAAAATAACCAGTGGGATCAAAAACAAGGAATTGATCTAAGCAAAATCAATAGACCAAAGCCTTGTTTTATCTGTGGCAAATTGAATCATTTAGCCAAATACTGTTATTTCAATCCTGTTAACCAAAGAATTACTTTTCAAAGACAAATACCAAATTCGGTTGGTTATAGGAAGCAATCAAGACAATCAAGGAACCACATGGCTGATAAAGTGAGAACAACACCAATGAAAACTGGCACGGCAAAATCTCATATTCAGAATAAGTTTTCTAAAGCAAAAGAAAATACTCCAAGCAAATCAAGGAGTAACTCACAGAATAGGAAAGCAAACAACTTTGTCAAAATCTGGGTTCCAAAAGACACTAAACCTGTTAGTACTGCTACCTCAAATAGTACTGTTAACAGAAATAGTGCTGCTGATAGCAATACTACTGCTGACCAAGTTAGTACTGCTAACAAGGATAATACTGCTACCAGTGTTAATACTGTCAGGCCTATAATTATGACAAAGTATTCCAGCCATGAGATTCCTAATTCTGATCATCTCATCAAGACTAAGCTTATTGAGTATGAGTATGTTGATGAGAAAGGGCAACCCAAGACCAGTTTGGCTTGGGTTCCCTCAAGACACTAACTGTTTTATCTTATGTGCAGGGCAACCAGTAGCTCAAGAGGAAGAGCATTTGGCATGTAGATAGTGGTTGCTCTAGGCACATGACAGGTAACATGGCCTGCCTTCAAAATTTCAAAAGGTTTGATGGAGGACGTGTTGCTTTTGGTGACAATCCAGCAGGAGGTAAGATAAGTGGTAAAGGTATGGTTTCCAAAGGTAAGATGACTTTTGAAGATGTTTACTATGTTGAGCAATTGAGATACAACCAGTTAAGTGTATCACAGGTTTGTGACAAGAAACATAGTATATTATTTAGTGATACTGAATGTATTATCCTTGCTCCAGGATTCAAGGTAGTTGATGAAAATATGATACTACTTAGAACTCCTAGAAAGGATAATGTTTATTGTTTGGACTTAGAAAGTGTTTCATCAGATTCATCACTAAACTATCTGTTTTCAAAAGCTTCTTTAGATGAATCATCTCTTTGGCACAGAAGGATGTGTCACATGAATTTTAAAACTATGAACAAACTTGTGAAAAACAACCTTGTGAGAGGTTTGCCTCAAAAAGTGTTTTCATGTGATGATCATTGTATTGCATGCCTTAAAGGCAAGCAACACAAAATTTCTAATAAATCCAAAGAAATAAACACAATCTCTTCACCCCTTCAGTTATTGCATTTGAATCTTTTTGGTTCTACAAATGTGATGAGTATTGGTAAGAAATCCTATTGCTTAGTCATTGTTGATGACTTCTCTAGATTTACTTGGGTATATTTTCTGAGGACTAAGGATGAGACAAGTGGACTGATCAAATCCTTTGTCCTTAGGATTGAAAACCAAACAAATCTAAGAGTTAAAGTCATCAGGTCTGATAATGGAACTGAGTTTAAAAACAGTGACTTAAACAACTTTTGTGAGATTAAAGGTATTCAGAGACAATTCAGTGCTCCTAGGACTCCTCAACAGGATGGTGTTGCTGAGAGGAGAAATAGGACATTGATTGAGGCTGCTAGATATCTGTTGGCAGATTCAAAGCTACCCATCACTTTTTGGACAGAAGTAGTTAATACTGCTTGTTATGTTCAAAACAGAGTTCTAGTAGTCAAATACCAAGGAAAGACACCTTATGAACTTTTCAAAAAGAAGAAACCTTTTATTTGATTTTTCAAACCTTTTGGGTGTCCTTGCACAATTCTCAACACCAAATCTAATTTAGGCAAGTTTGAAAGCAAAGCTGAGGATGGATTTATTGTTGGATACTCCTCTCAGAGCAAGGCATACAGAGTACTCAACAGTTCTTCTAGGATTATAGAGAAAAGTGAAAATGTCAAATGCAATGAGAATACACCAAATCAGATTGGTACATGTCCTGTTTGGCTGTTTGACATTGATTCACTAACTAACTCTTTGGGTTTTAGTAATGAGCATATTGCAGGAACAAGTTCAGAAAAGGTACAAGAACAGAGATAAGAGTTTGTGCTGTTCCCTATACCTACAGTTGATCCTATTGAATTTTGTCAGCAAGAAAAGAAAGATGATTCAGAAACAGAGGATTCTGAACCAGAACAAGATGAAGATGATCAAGATGATGAAGAGGATAAAGGTGAAAAAGAGGATGCTCATCCTTCAGGATCAGGAAACACATGTCCTGATATGCCCAATTTGTCAGAAGGTGATACTGATGATGAAAATTCTTCAGTTTTTGGTGGAAACTCTCCTGAAAAGAATGACTCCAATCTTGATGTAAATATTAATGAGGAGGCAGTCAATCAAACAAGAATTCAGAAGAAGCATCCTCCTCAGTTGGTGATTGGTGATATCAATTCCCCTATGATCACAATGTATGAAAGTAAGTTAGGAGGATTGAAAGGCTTACAGTCAGGTTTGTTGTCCTGTTTTCTATCACAGATTGAACCCAAGAAGGCTTATGATGCAATTAAAGACCCAAGCTGGATAGAAGCAATGCAAGAGGATATGTTGCAGTTTGTGCTGCAAAATGTGTGGGATCTGGTTGACCTTCCTCAAGGACACAGGGCAATTGGAGACAAGCTCGTTAGCTGGGCATCAAAGAAACAATTATGTGTGTTGGGTCTGAAATATGCTAAGTCTGATTAGTGCTGCTGAGACTTGAAGATTACTACTTCTGAAGACATTAGTACTGCTTCTTGAAGAAATTACTACTGCTAGTAGTATTAGTACTGCTTGAAGGGTTAGTACTGCTAGAAGAACAGTTAGTACTGCTTGGAGAGTTAGTACTGCAAGTTGGAAGCTACTGCTAGCATGTTAGTACTGCTGATGATAAGAAGATACTTCTAGAAGAATTAATGTTGCTGATGTTGATAAGGATGGTTTGTTACTTGAAGTGAAAGGCAAGGAGTTGAAGATAATTATGGAATGGATGCTGAAGATCAATGTTACTTTAATAATTATCTTGTAATCTGTTTTGTAAATATATAGTCTAGAAGTCTTAGATTATGAATGACATGCGTATTTTGTTTTAGAGAGAATTAGCCTCAAGATTCTTAGTGATCCTTTCATTAGAGAAGTTTTGAACGTCTGTTGAGTTTGTTCAACAGATTGAGGCTTTGGTTGTAATCATCAAGTTAATTCAATACAACTTGTGATTTGAATTCATACATTGTTCTATTGATTTCTTGTTAAAGTGTTATTCCGCAACTTCTTTAACAAAGTTTCTGAGTGTTTATTTAAATTCTTGTTTTGAATTTCGATCCTGACAATGTGTTTCCACATCGACTGCTGAAGCAGAGTATGTAGTTGCTGGCAGTTGCTGCTCTCAAGTCTTGTGGATGGGAACACAGCTTCGAGATTTTGGCTTCAAGTTTGATAAAATACCGATCTATTGTGACTCGAAGAGCGCTATCGCCATATCTGCTAATCCTGTGCACCACACTAAAACAAAGCACATTGATGTCAGGTATCATTTTATAAAAGATAATGTAGAAAAAGGTACAATAGAACTTTACTTTGTAAAAACTGATTACCAACTTGCAGATCTGTTTACCAAACCTTTAGATGAAAAGAGATTCAATTTTTTTGTATCTAAGCTTGGGATGCTGAATCTCAAGGTCTAATCAGTAGTTATCTATTAAAGTTTTTTATTGTAATTTTTCATCATTTCTTTATCATTATTTCCGCAAGATATCTGCTCTTTCATCGTTTGTTCATGATCTCAGGGGGAGTGTGAGAAGTACTTCAAAAATGATAATTGTTATCTTGAGGGGGAGCATATCTAATTTATGCATTTACTTATTTGTCAAATCTTTTGTAATGCAAGATTTTAGGGGGAGCTTTTAAAAGTCAAAGGAGTATAGCTATGACTTCTGATTACTTCATATCAGAACTCGTACTTTAATTGTTTTACTGCTTTATGTCATTTTAATTTCTGTGAATAAGTTGCTTTGACTATGACCTTAAGACTTTTGCAGTTTGAGAGATGCTTACAAGATCATATCTTTATGACTTTAAGTTTGACTTCATGAGATGTAAGACTGCACGCAAAAGGTATAATTCCATCTCTTCATCTCATATATGGTTGAAAGAAGGACAACTTTCAATCATAAGAAAAACCTGTTCTTCAATGTTCAAACCACTTCCCGTTTCTCAAACGGATTTCATGAATTGGAAGTGTGATTTTAAATGTTTTCTGAGCATACATACATTTGACCTGTATTTGCGCTTTAACAGATAAAGTTAAATCATCTGAGCAAGGCATGCTGTATAGGAAAACATGGGCTTTCATTGTGCTAGGATTTAATTGAACTTCTATGGATTCATGTTAACCAGTATTTCCTACCCAAGAAGTTAATCCTTTAGTGATTAAGTGTGAGGAGTCTAAAAGAAATGAGTGTGGGATGTGTGTTGATGTATACTGAAAAAGAGAGTTTGGTTAGTAGTGAGCTAAATGATTAAAAGAAAGAGGGTGTGCGAACAGAGTAAAAGAATATCAGACTTTGCACCAACTACCTTCTGAGCCGGGCAGCCCCATTTCTAATGTTTCACATTTCTTTGGTGATCATTATTGAAACAGGCAACTAGCCCATGCCAACTCTTGTCATTACCCCACCAGCTACTCATTTTCTTCTTAACAAGAAAATGTTTCATTTTCAAAGGGGACGCAACACATATACTATCTGGTTTTCATTTGGAAATCTGGATATTGAAAAGAAGGAAGTATGCCCCACCTTCACACTTCAATAATGCACATTGAGTCTGTGTTTAACTAACAGTTGTCTCAGTGGTTTACACAATGTTGAGCCTATATAAGCAATCATTCGTGCTTAATTCTTTCTATCACTTGCACGAACACACAAGGAATTTGTTTCTTTGTCCTAACGTTCATAGAAATTACCTTTGTGGTGTTTCGATGATTCAATGGAATCCCTGGGGGAGTGAACATCATAAAAGCTCCTTTCCAATGTGTATTTGTTACACACAGTGACTTTGTGTTACTGACAGGCAATTTTAACTGATTCATTTGTTGATTCAGGTGTTACATTCCTATTTTGTCTAGATCTGAAATGATCTGGATGAATACATTGTTCGAATTGACGGTGAATCAGAGGCTCGTGGAAGATCAGCATGGTCAAAGACATTTCTTGTTCTGAAGAAGTTTTGATGATATCGATGCTCAATTCATCAAAAAGGTGGAGAGCTAATCAAGAAATGGGAGAATACAATTCTTAAAGAAATGTCCAAGTCAGAAAGTTCAAAGTTTTTTTTGAGAATTTTTTCTTTGAAGATACTTTGCTAAAGCATTATGCGCTAAATCGGGAGATAATTTCTTTCCATCATATGAAAGAGATTTTATCTACATCTTTTGGGAGATTGCTATATTTTGAAGACAAAGAGGGAGATTGCATCTTCTGAGCTTAAAGAGAAGATTGGATTGCTAAATCCTTTCGTGTAATGATCTTGATCCAAAGGGGGAGATTGTTAGAGCACAGATTTATTGGATTCAAGATCATCAAGATTGAAGATGAAAGATTCAAGAATTCAAGGTTGAAAAGTCACTCTCAATAAAAGTCTAGGTCCTTTGTAATAAATAGTGAAAGTTATTTTTATTTTTATTTTTTTTATTTTATGTTTTATAGGATGCTAGGGTTGTTGAATGGTATGTGGGCGTTATAGGCTCTAGGGTTGTTTTGTTAGATAGGGGTGCCTATTGAGAATTATCAGCCGCCAAGCATAGAGAGAGAAAGAGAGAGAGAGCTTAGAGAGAGAAACACATTCAAGAGAAAACCTTGTAATCTTTGTTTGAGAAATCCATATCAGGTTTGCTAATCTCTTGTTTGTGAATATATATATCTATTATATGTGATAAGAAACTGAATTTCAGGGAAAATCATAACTGGTGCAGAAGTTTCAGTTGATTGGACATTTGATGTCTGTTAGGTAGGCATGACAGTACATCCAACTGAATGTGCAACTTCTGTTTCTGCAATATCTTGGGCAACTTCAACTAAAGAAGTAGGTGTTTGAACTTGAGTTTCTTCTTGAATCCGGGAATTTGATTCAGTCGATACATCTGATGTGATTGGATGATGATTACTTGAATCTTCAGATCTATCAATCACAACAGGTTGAGTTACTTTTGAACCAAGAAACTCATCATAAAAATGTTCAAACAATAAATCTAATTCTGTTAAATGAGATGTAGACATTAACGCTTTATCAGAATTAGAAACATTAACCACAAGTTTTGGACTGATGTATCTAGAAGCTAATACTCCTGTTATCACGAGTTCTTAACTGAGTTGCTCAGAAGTCATTTCTTCATCAAATGTAACATTTACGCTCTCAAAAACTATCTTATATTTCTTCAAGTAAACTCTGTATGTAAGAGACATTTGAAAATATCCAATGAAAATGCCTTCATCAGCCTTGGGACTGAACTTGTTCAAGTTCTCCTTATCATTCAGTACAAAACACCTGCGTCCAAAGATATGAAAATGTTTAATGCTAGGTATTCTATTGTTTATCAAAGCATATAGAGTTTTACAATGATTGAACGATTTTGAGAATAACATGCAGTTAAGACAGCTTCGACCCATAAAAATAAAGGTAGATCAGATTGGCTCAGTATCGTTCGTGCAGCCTCAACAAGAGTCTGATTTCTTCGTTCAACTACCCCATTTTGTTATGGTGTTCTGGCAGCAGAGGAGTGATGAGTTATCCCGACCGATTCGAGATAATCGTCAATTGTTTTGTTCTTGAATTCTGAGCCATTATCAGTTTCGAGTAGCTTAACTGTCTTCTGCAAGTTCACTTGAATGGTCTTCAAAAATGAAATAATGATCTCCGAAGTTTCATCCTTTGATCTCAGAAATTTGACCCAAGTGTATCTTGAAAAATCATCCACGATCACAAGAACATATTTCTTGTCGTTTATGCCTTGCGTTCGCATTGTACCACAGAGATCCATATGCAACAGTTCTAAAGGAGTACTTGTACTCGGTTTAGGCTTAGACTTATGTGAGCTCTTTTCATCTTGCCTTTCTCACACGCGTCACACAAATGTTCTTTTACGTATTTGAGCTCTAGAAGTCCTCTCACCAAATTTCCAGTCACCAACTTGTTAATATATCGAAAATTGAGATGAGACAGCCTTTTATGCCATAACCAGCTTTGTTGCATAGAGGCTTTAGAAAGTACACACACAACATTATCAGTCTTGACATTTGACAGATTGATTGTGTAGAGGTTTGACTTTCGCGTCCCGACCAAGAATTTTTTGCCATCTTCAGTTCTAACACAACATCTCTTGGCTTTGAAGTTGACCTCTAAATCCTTGTCACAAAACTGACCAATGCTGAACAGATTGTGTCCTAATCCTTCAACATAACTCACCTTCTTTATCGTTATATGCTCTTGCACCACATCTCCATATACACTAACACCATGAAATCTTTACAAGATGATGCATCTGAATCAGTGGAGTTGTTTACACAAACTCTTTCTGATTCAGAGTTGTCATTTCTAACTTCAGATTTGAAATTAGTGTTCTTCATAACAGTACAAAACACAACTTTCTCAAGATCAACCAAAATTCTTTCTTCTACTAAATTGTTCTAAAGCTCAGAAATTTTACTTTCCAAGATGAGTGGAGGAACGTAAAACTTTCCTTTAACAGGTTTTGCCTCTAAATCTTTAGTAGAATAACTTTGAAAATAATCGTTTGAAAAAAACTTTGGTTGATCAGAAAGATAACTATCATTCAGCTTTTTATAGCAGAATGGTAGTTGCATTTTGGTTGTGTTCTTTCTGTTCTCATATTCCTTAGCCTCAACCTCATTAGATGATTTTGTAACAAATATGGGGTTCAAATGAGGACATTTGTCAGCCACTTGTAAGAAATCAAAATTATATAAAGCTGGCTGCTTTCTATAGATAATATGGGTTATCGTAATCAATACCCCAATTATCTTTAAAATCTACAACTTCCTTTGGTTTGTTTAGATAAATGGTTTGATCTGTTTGACCTCTAGCATAAAACTTTGCTTCCAAACCATTAATCTTTTTTAGCAAAGATTTGTTTTCAAACTGTAATTTATTATAATTGACAACAAACTCTTGCTTCTCAAGTTCAGACTTATTGAACTTAGAAACTGTTTCAGAAATTTGATTTTCAAAACAAGCTTTTTGTTTTTCAAAAACAGTAGCAGATTTGTTCAAAGATTCAATCAAGTTTTTGTTCCCATCAATTTCTTTGTTGAGATCAAAAATTGTTTAACGCTTTTTCGCAACTCTACTTTTCTACTTTTTGAACTTAGCTTGTAAGTTCTGAAGCTCAACCATCATGGTTTCCATTTGCTTTAAGAAATTAGATTCTGAAAAATTATGTACCTCTTTGGAAGTCTCCTCATCAGATTCATCATTTCTGACTTCCTTGCCTATTAAGCACATGTGAGCTGTCTTTTCTTTGTCATCCTCATAATCAGTATGATCCAACCAGTAATCATCTTCGGCCATCAGTGCTTTGTCTACCTCATTTTGCTTGGACAAAAGCATCTTGTTCTTATAATACTCAGAATTTCTGACTTTTAGCTTCCGACAGTCCTTGGCAAAGTGGCCTATCTTACCACAGTTGTAGCACTTGACTGGTTCATCTACATTCTTCTCCACATACTGGTTCACATACTTTATTTCTTCTGGCTTCCTTTCCACATAACTCTTTCCTTCAGATCTCATGTCTTCAAACCTTCTTCCTTCCACCCTTTCCTTGTGTTCATAGTTCCTTGACCCTGAAGAGTACCTCTGACTATTGGTCATTTACTCTTCTATCCTCTTTCTCCTTTACTTTGATTTTGCAGATCTGAAGCTGTCTCATCTCCAACATTTGCATGACCAAGTTGATCCAGATCATCAAGGTCATGAGGGGGAGAAGTTAAGGAGAAGTTAAAGAGACAAATAGTTCAAACGTTTATCTGCTGATCAAAATTCGACAAAGACTTCAAATGTTTATATGTTGATCAAGATTCGCTCAAGATTCTATTCTCTCAGCTACTCATTCTTTTGCTGTTCCAGCTTCGATCACCACAGTTCATTCAAGTGCATTTTTGAAAAAGGTGTGTCGTCTAGAGCACAAGCTGATGAACCGATTGTTCTTTCAAGCTTATCACAATCAGGTCCAGTCTTGTCAAGGTAGCAAAGGCAACTTAGATTGAAAGAAGCTGATTTTTTTTTTAAAAGTCAAGAAGCTTCTTCGCTAAGTCGCTTAGATGGTCTGTGCTGATTTAGAAGATGAATATTGAAGACCACAGTGCCAATGATTATTAAGGAGGAGATTGTTAAGTCAGATTTTATAGTAATCATTGTATTTATAGGCTTGGTCTAATACTGTGTTTAGAGTGCTTATCTGTGTTGTATTAGCCAAGGGTTTTTAAGTCCCTTGTGGCTTTGGTTTTTGTAAGGAACACACGCATATTCTCAAGACAATACTACTTCGCGCTTTCAATCTTTCTCTCTCTACATTCTCTCTCTAAGATTTAGTGATTTTGGGATTATCAATTGGTATCAGAGCCGTTCTAAATCTGAGAGAATTGAGAGTATCTTGTTTTTGATTCTGAATTTGTAGTTAAATCAGAAAATTTGATCGATTTTCTTGATTTTTTCAAGAAAATCTCGTTTTTTCATTTTTCATCAAATTCGGTCTGATTTCTGATTGAATTTTGTTGTAAATTGATTCGTTGGATTCGTTTTTGATAGTGGAACACTTTTAATTCACATCATTTTGCAAAAAAATCACGATTTGAAGTTCAATTTTGAGAAATTTAGATTTTCTGGAAAACTCGATATATGTACTGTTCATATCACGATTTCAAGATTTTGTTGTTTTTGATCGAATTTTTTGGTTGAAAAGTGTTAGAAATTTGTTTTTGATCAATTGTGTGTAAGAAAAGTTTCTTTAATTTCGTATTTGTAATCGATTTAGGAAGGTTTTTCTTGAATATCTGAGATTTGCGCCAGATCTAACTTTTGCGCCAGTTCTTCAGGTTTTTGCGCGAGTTCATCTGGAATTTGCGCGAGATCTTCCAGATTCATTTCTTCGCGAGAAGTTCAGCTTTTCGTGTTTGGTTCATCACGCAAAGTAAACTTTGCGTCACTCTTGTATCGCGCAAAATACATATTGCGTCATCCTTATATCACGAGAAGTTAAAGTTCTCTATCAGCTTCTCGTGCAAAATATTTTTGCGCCATCTCAGTCTCAAGAAAAGTTCAGTTCAGAGCGAGCAAGTAAGCTTTTGCGCTACAAACATCTCACGCAAAGTTACATTTGAGTCACCAACATCTTGCACAAAGTTTGTTTTGCGCCATCAACGCTTCGCGCATATCCTAGTTTGCTCCATCATCGAGTCACGCAAATCTCTATTGCACGACCTACTGCTCACGCAAATCAGTTTTGCGCCACTAACTTGTCAAGCAAAGAAAGTTCTTATCAACATCATCTAACGTAAAGTCTATTTTGCGTCATCAGTACATCACACAAATCTAAGTTTGCGTCAGCTTCTTCTCACGCAAAAGAAAGTTTGCGCCATCCACTGTTAGCGCAAATCTAAAGTTTACGCCAGATTCTCTGCTTTCAAGACTTAGCATTTTTTTGAATTTTTAAATCTATGGATTCTGAAAAGTTTGCGTTTCAAGCTCAGTTCTACAAAAGTGATCTCATGATGTATTTGGGCATAAAAACTCGTTCTCCGGTTCAAGTTGATGAAAATGAGTTTACTCAATGGCAAGATAGGTTTCTGAATTTCATCGAGCGTCAAAAGAACGGAGATGACATGATGAAGATTCTATCTGAAGGATCTTTTGTTCAACCCACTCTGGCTTATGGATTATTAAAGCCTACCAAAGAGTATACACCCGTTGAGTTGGTGTAATATCAAGCTGATCGTGATGTAAAGGCTAATCTGATGCTAGCTTTGCCAAATTCTATCTACAACAAGATTGATTGCTTCAAAAACAATCCTAAGCTAATGTGGGCACAACTAGAAAAGATTATGCTTGGGTCTTCAGTTGCAACTCAACTTTGGCATACACGTTACATGAACAACTTTGAAGAATTCAAAGCCAAGGATGGGGAGTCACTGAAAATTGTTTATGACAGATTCTGTGCGGTAATAAATGATCTGAGGAAAATTAAAGTGGAAAAGACTGAGATAGAGACAAACCTGAAGTTCCTCAATGCTTTGCAACCAGAATGGAATAAATCTTGCCATCGCTTGAGGAATGATGTTCGGGTATCTTCTATGCAAATCCAAGAGATGTACGAAATTCTACTGACAGATGAGTGCATAGTCACAGAGAAGAAAGCCAAACTTGACATAAAAAACAAGAAATCAGTGAACCCGGTTGCACTTCTAACGAGCCATCTGGCTGATCAAGCATTGTCTGATAATGCTTACGATGGGGCCACTGATAATGATGGCGAGGCTCTTCAAAAGGCAATGATCCTTCTCTCTCAACATTATCAGAAAAAGTTCCAACCTCGTTCGGGTTCCAACAATCTTCGCTTCACTTCTGAGTCTCAGAATGTCAAAGTGCCCGAGGTTAAGAAAGCAGCTGCATACTTTAACTGTGGAAAGTCGGGTCACATAGATAAGGAGTGTAGAGTGAAGAAAGTTCGAGATTCGACTTATTATAGGAAGACACTGGAACTAGCCGAAAAGAGATAGAGTGGAACTGCTTTGCTAGCTGAAGAAGAGTTTTGGCTAGATCACTCTGATGATGAAGCTGATAATATCGAGACTGCTCATTTGTGCTTCATCGGAGATGATCAAAGTGCTGATGATGACACTGATGATGATGAGGTACCTTCTGTTTCTGATTTCAAATTCATTTCTTCACAGATGAACATTATTATTTCTGCTTTACATGATTTACGCTCGAAGTTATTGTCTGAAAAACAATCAAATTCAGAAAAGTCAAATTTGATTGATAAATTACAAATTTCTTTGAAAGATGAAAAATCTATTTTGAATCATACAAAAGACATCTTTCAAAAGAAATTAGATGATTTAGAAAAATCAAATATGACTTATCTTGATTCTTTGACTGAAATGACCAAATTAAAAGATAATTTTTCAGATAAAATAAATGAGTTGGAAGAAAAATTATATCGAAGGAACCAATCTGAACAAACTATTTATTTGAACAAACCGTGGAGTTATGAGTCTATAAAAGAAAAATGGGGACTTGTTTTTGAAAATCCACATTGTTTAAATAATGCGATAGAAAAATCCCCTACTTTATATAAATACGATTATCCTCAATTTAAAATTGATTGGATGAATGAAAAGCAAGTGTTAGAAATCAAAAATGAGAAAAGGATGAATAATAAGAAAAAGGAAATTTCTTTTGTTTATACAAGCGAAAATGCCAAATACTTTATTGACAAATCAAAGAAAGGCAGAAAAAGTTTAAATGATATATCTCCCATCAAGTCTTCAGTGTCTGATGATTATGTTGATATATATTCCACTAAATCTGATAAGGAAAATATCTCTCTAATCTTTTATGATTCTAAGAGATATACTCCTCTATTAGTATTAGAAGGCAAAATCATAGACCTTGAAGATAAAATGGAAAATCAAAATATTCAAAAAGAAATTGAATCAGATGTATTTCTTTCTTTCATGACATCAAGTCTTGAAGAAAAATTATTTTCTCAAAAACAAGATTCTATTTCTTGTCTTTCTTCTGATTTTCAAGTAAACAAAAAGGAATTTCTAAAATCTGAAATATTTTCTCAAAATTTTTCTGACTCCGAGGTAAATTCAGATTTATTGGTTGATCAGTTGCGTCTCTTAGGTAATATTGCTTCTTCTGATTCAAATATTAAATCGAAAATTCTTGATGAATCTTTTACGCTAAATGATGATTATTATAAACCAAAGCGTAAAAGAAGAAGGTCAAAGAAGTCTAAGAAACAAGATACTGTTATTTTTGAAAATTCTAACTCTTCTGATTCGAATATTTCAGATAGGACTTTGAGCACTCATACAAAGCAGATATGGAGAGTCAAGCGGACATCAGATGATTCTACGACTGATGAAGATAGATATGTAGACAAACACTATAAAAGTGATTCATTTGCTTCTTGTAATAAAATTTCAAAATACTCAATAAAGCAAATGATTCAAATTTCAAAAGATGTCTCATATTCTTCTTCTAATTCTAGTTTAGATGATTATGCTTTCTCTTTTACTAATTCTTATGTTCATTATTCTGTTAATTTTTCTCGTGCTTTTCATGTTAAATCTAACAAATATTTCCACACAAGAACTGCAACTAACTTTCATGGACCCAAATATAAGTGGGTACCAAAATCACATATTGATTCTAAGTTACAGGCATCTAATTTCAAGGTGGAGTAAGAGAAAGATGGCTTCTGAGTATATCAGCTCAGAACCCATACTTCAATGGACTACGACTTCTAAACATGTCAGTTTAGGACTCGTTTCTTCAATTCTTTTAGCTTCTGGACTAATGAGAAACTGTGAGTACATCTACTTAATTCCACTGCATATATCTCTGAATATGATGTTGTTCCAGTTTTCTCAAATGTTTTCCATGAATCTGAGCAAGTTCAACTAACTCTTGAATTTGTACAACCCAAATCTTTCATTTGAGACACAAATTCTTTATACATTATATGAAAGATGGTATTATTGAAATTTTATTTTGTTCCGACTAAATATCAATTTTCCTAATTCTTTACTTTTGTATTAAAATTTTTCAAACTCGGCATTTGAATTTAAAAGTTTAAATCTTTACAAATTGTATTCTATAAAGTAAAAGCTTTACAGTTTTTCTTTCTTTTGAATAAAATGTGTGTCTCGGATAAATTTTCAAGTTGCTTTGTTTATATCAAAGTTTTATATGTTCATCTTTCAAGTCTTACAAAAGTCGAAAGGTCAGCAACATGTTTGAAACTTTTGATTCTGCTTTAAAGTTATATGATTCAGAATTGTTGGTCCCGGAGGTGCTTAACAAGTTTGTAGAAGGGGGGGGGGGGTTGAATACAAACACAATATTTAAAGTTTAATAAGTTGTTTATTGAATAATCAAACACAATTTACAAGTTTGTTGCGGAATAAGATTAAGACAAACTCAATCTAAACAAACATAAGAAACAAAAAGATGGTTGCACAAGAATATAGAAAATGGGGGTTTTTAAGGAGTATAGAAAACAAAGGTTTCTATTGGGGTTCAAGGATTGAGCACACTCTCAGATGCAGAGGTGATCTTTCTATTTATACCCTATGCATTCAATGCATGGCAGGGTACTTTACACGTGTCATTCAGTGATTGGCTTTGGTAGTCTGACTTTTGGGAGACATGCTTTCGGCCGTATCATGAACAGTGTAGTTGACAGAGTTGTTGTACGATTTGTGGCAGAGATATGCCCGTTCTGACACATCGTACTGGTTGTGCAAGGTAAGACAAAAGGAAACTTGAGGCATAAGCTTTTGTGATCGATTGATCGCTGAATATCTCTTTCTTCAGAGATATAAAGAGGTTCAGCTATTGCTGAAGCTTTTCCTCATGTTCCTTCGCATATAAGTAGAGTTGTCTTTGCTTCACTGATATCCGCATCAGGTCACTAGTAGAGTTCTCTTTGTTTAGTGGCTTCGTCTTCGATTTAGCTATGAACATATGTTGACGCGAGACTTGTCTTCAGGGATTACGTTACTGTTTACATTAGAACTATCAGCGATAACTGAACAGACTCAGTTTGATCACTGATAGTGAAACACTAATACATAGAAATGTTTATAAGAGATACTATCAGCGATAACTGAACAGACTCAGTCTGATCGCTGATAGTGAAACACTAATACATATTAAACGTAATTTTCACTATTTATAAAAGAGGTCGTTATCAAATCACTGAGAGAGCTTGGATCAACAATCTCCCCCTATTTGATAATGACAAAAACTGAAGAAAATTACTTTATGGATCAAAATAAAGGAATAAATAGGACTCATAATATACATGTCCTAATTACTATTTTGATGGATCTTTTACAGTACTGATAGAGTTAAGTACATCACTAAAATTTTCATTAATTCAGAGAAAGAATTACAAGATATGAAAGTTACAAGTACAAGTGAAGAACTAACTACTGTAAGTTTAACTAATAGATTACAAGAAATAGGAAACTAATCTATCAGCTATCTAAAGAAGACTTAGGAGGATTTATCATATACTCAGGTATTTCTTCTCTTCTTTGCCTTCGATCTGAAGATTCTTGAGAAATGATTTCCTTGATCAGTTAAGCAGAGGGAGAGTAGTCACACCATAAGCACAAGAGATCCTTGAGATGGCTGAGGGGACATATAGGAATTTCAGAGACTCTCTGAAATCTGAGTTCTTCCTCATCATCTCTGAAGAAGATTCCAAAAGTTTCTTTAAGTACTTGTCCTGCAACATATGGTCCACCAGGGGGCAGAGATAGATCAAGAACTGAAAGATCAGGAGGAGGACCGAACAGAGCTTCTCTTGAGAACTTGATGGAGGTTTCATTTCTAATCACTACGACATTTTCAGAGGAGGAGGAGACAGGCTTTCTTTTGAACTGCCTTGGCTTGGAAGGTAGAGCAGATGGTACTTTTAACACAGTGGAGATTCTGTTGATGAGGGCTTCTAAGATGCCTTCGACATAGCCTCTGCTGGTTGATTTGGATTTCTTTAGCGCATCTTTGAACTCTAGCCATTCCATATAACCTAAGCTTTCCAGCTTTGAAACGAACATGGCCTTACATCTTCCATCCTCTCTGGTAATCTCCATAGTGACAGAAACTCGGTCCTTCTTCTTTTTCCCTGAGATGACAACTACTATGATCTTCATTGGGTCAGAGCGATAGTCGATTTTGCTTTTACACCATTCGACTGGGTTATCGCTGACCCTTTGTTCTTTTGAGCGCTCCTCTTCAATCTCTTTCAAAAGAGCAGCCTGGACTTGAACTGGTTTCTTCTTCACCTTCATGTATTTGACTTGAGATGACGGAATCTTAAGAGCAAGAGTGGCATCTCTTTGACAATCAGCTATCAGCTTCTCAGCCCTGACAGATTCTTCGATTTCAGCTTCAGTCAGGAACTCTAGATCTGTTGATTGAGAGGGGATCTCCAGTCGTTGTTTCTCTAGATGAGAAATCATCTATGTTCTTCTCTTCATCTATTCCTCTGACCAGTGAGATGGTCTAGAGGGACTCTTCTTCCTCATCTTCTTCATCAATCTCTCTTACAGAGATTGGGATTATTTGTTCATCAACTTCAGCGGCTAGGATTATTTGTAGTTCTTTACCCTTAAGCAGGGGAGAGAACTGTCTGAGAAGGATTCTCCTCAGATAGTGAAACAGTCTTCAGGTTTCCCTAAACAACCTCACTTTTGGATTTGCTTTGGGAAGGGGTTCCTGAGGATGTTCCATGACTCCCCCCTGCTGTGACAACTTCTTTCGAAGTTGTCACTGAAGATGTGATGGCTGCTGAAGAACACCATAAGAACTGATCTTCTTCATCGTCATCATCATCATCTTCTTGATGAGGTTGCTCTTCCTCTTGATCTTCAAGATCAAGATCTTCTTCATCTTCATCCTCTTCTTCTTCTTCGACAAAGTCTTTGAAATAAATAAGGATTTGGTCAGTAACCTTCTCCCCCTCAACATGAGAGGGAGGATCTTTAAGTTGAACCTCAGCAGCTTCAGCTTCCCCCTCTTTAATTTCTTCAGCTGCTTTCTCCCCCTCTTTGTCATTATCAACAGGGAGAGATTTTCGGTAGGAGAGGAAGGTTGTATAGAGGCTAACTTTCGGACTTCAGCCTCCAAGCTATCCAGCCGTCCTTCAATCACCGGGAGATCTGAAGTACCTTGATGAATGAATTCAACAGCTACATTCAGTGAGGTGCGGTCATCCGATATGAAGGAAGGGGATGGAGTCGGAGCTGGTGCATTCAGCTTGTTGAGGACTTGCTGAATAAGAGTTGTGCAAGAATCAACCTTTGACGATAGAGCGTCAAACTTTCGCTGAGTGTCTTCCTTTACTTTGATAAGCTCTTCTTGAAGAGCAGAGATGTGAAAGGCTTCAGCTTTGGATTAGAAGGCAGCTGTCAAGGTCTTCAGTTCAGTACCAGCGGTATTGACTGCGCTAGTGGTGTTGTTGACAGTAACGGTGAGAGAAACCACCTTTTCAGCTAAATTGTTGACATTTGCGTCAACAGTTGCCAAACTAGGACCTGAAAGAAAAGTTAGTGAATGAGTAACAGGCTTAGTTAGGTAGAGGGAAGGTGTATTGGCGGTTTTAGGTATACCTGATCGATCAAACTTGTTGAAAAATTGCATGTCTCTTTCAAGCAATTGAGGATCAGGCCCTATAAATGCAACATGAGGTTACTGCATATGAGAAGAAGGGTTAGAGACCAATGAAATAGGAGGATTATAGATGGGGGTAGAAGAAGTTGGGATTTGAGTAGTTATCTCAGTTGCTTGTTGAACTGGAATAGTGGGTGGGGTCACTGATGTTATGACAACGACCGAGATCGCTGTCACGGGTGATGATGTGAGAGCTGAGGATGTGGAGGATAGAACCACGAAATCATCCAAGGAAGTTTGTCGAGAAAAATCCTCAGGCCTTGAACTTGTGGTGCTTGTCTCCTTAGTCACTTTGGCCTTCTTCGAAGGACCAAAGGAACTAGCAGATGGTCGTTTGGAAGAGGTGGTAGCGGCAGGGGTAGCAGAAGTAGGAACCTCCTGCATGACCGCTGAAGTAGAAGAAGTGTGGAGAGAGAGTCGAGAGCGAAGGGTAAAGATACTTACCTCGTTTGCCAGCGGTTTGACCTCTAGTGAACGCTGACCCACTTTGGCGAAGGAGCCATCAACAGTAATGGGGTAAGTGTTGGCGTAGAGGAACTTCAGATATGCATAGATAAACCGTACATATGGGATATTGGGATCCCTCTCCGTCTTCTCTATCTTTGACCATAGATCGTCAAAGATAGCGGTGGCAAAGTCGAAATTTTTGCCAGCGATGACCGAGTAGGCCATCTGGAGTTGTATTTTACTGGCCTGATCAAGGGAACCACTTTTCCCACTCATGCATTGAATGAAGTGTGAAAATATAAAGTTCAGCTGAGAAGGCATGTTCGCCTTCTTAATGAGAGTCAGCTTCTTGTTGGGGATAGTGGAGCGGGACTTGTTGTCCCAGCAGTACTCCATATCATCCAAAAATTGGATGAGTTCAGCGTCAGTAGGTAGAGATTCAAAGCCACTCTTCGGTTTGTCAGGAAACCTGAGAGCCTTCCTTAAGCTGAAAGCGGTCATCATTCCTTTTCCGAGGTCTGTGCAGAAGGAAATTGCAGGGACCTGATCACCTTTCTTGTTGGTGATGGTCGTTTCATCAGCTGTGAACCAAAACTGTTGAATTAGAGTTTTGGAGGGTTTTGGATCAACAGTGATAGCGTAAGCAATGTAAGATTGCTTTAGGAATTCGGCAGCATCTACCAGGTGTGGGTATTTTATGCCATCGAAGTCGAGGCGTCCAGGATGGTTGTTCTTGGGGACTTCAGATTCAGTGATGGCGAACTTGACGTTCTTGGAGGAAACAAGTGTTGACTGTTCCATTGTTGAATAAGGAAAGAAAAATAGAGAATAGAAGGGAAGGATTAGAGGCTAAAAATAAAAAAGTTTTTACCAATTTCTATTTGAGGAAAGAAACGTATAAAAACAAAAATATTTGAAGATTCATACATTGTTCTTAATGAAAAGATGAAGAACAGTAAGAAAACCAAAGGTTTTTAGAAGAATAAAATAAAAAAAATGATTTTATAGGATAAAAATCTTATAGAAAACCCATAATGAAGAGAAATGATGTTTTGTTAACAAGATTTAAATAGAAAGAAGATCAAAGTAACCTGGTAATCTTGAATGAGGAAGATGCAGATTCTTGAAATTTCTTGAGAGAGTTTCTTGCACAGAAAGGATTTTTAGAAGGCGTAAAAAGATAAGAATGGAAAAACGTTCTTTATATACGTTTGAGAGTAGGAGAGAGAGATATGCGGGAAAACAAATGTTCATCATGACATGGACACGTCCCACGAAGTTGATTGGATAGAAGAGCAACGGACGAACGTGTCAGAAAAAGGCATGTCGTGGATTGTCGGTTCAAATGACGTCATAGGAGAGAGAAAAACGTTTCATTTGTCCGTTTTTGAAATTATCTCTGAAGAAAAGTCAGAGATAGGTTTTCCTTTAAAAGAATCCTTGATGAAAATTCAGAGATTGATTTTTGGATATTGAAGGATCACTGAAGAGAAAGCTCAGTGATAGATTTTGTTTTTCAAAGAGCTTTTAATCATTTGAAGAAAAACTTCAGTGATTAAAGTTTTGTTAAAAACGTCTTACTGACTGAAGATTCAGTGATTGAGAGTAAGAGAACATACTTGAGTCAGAATTTTTATCAGAGATTGAATGATAAAGGGGAACTTATAATCACTGACTTAATGCATCAGCTCTGAAGATTTTACTCTTCGAAATTCAGCATTCCAAGCTCACTGATGAGAAAGTTGAATCTTGTCTCATCAAGAGGTTTGGTAAATAAATCAACAAGCTGATAATCATTAGGGATGAAATGAAGTTCAATATCACAATTCTTTACATGATCTCTGATAAAATGATATCTGATCTCTATGTGTTTTGTCTTTGAATGTAGTACTGGATTGTTTGCTATAGCGATAGCACTAGTGCTGTCACAATAGATTGGAATTTTTGATAGCTGAAGGTCATAGTCCAATAGTTGTTTTCTCATCCATAAGACTTGAGCGCAACAACTTCCAGTGGCTACGTATTCAGCTTCAGCTGTGGAAATGGACACTGAATTTTGCTTTTTGCTTGTCCAGCTTACCAGCTTTCCTCCTAGGAGTTGACATCCACCAGTGGTACTCTTTCTATCGACTTTACAACCTGCAAAATCACTATCAGAATATCCAGTTAGATCGAACCCTGAGTCTTTGGGATACCAAAGACCGAGGTTAGGAGTCCCTTTAAGATATCTGAAAATTCGCTTAACAGCGATCAGATGAGATTCCTTGGGTTCAGATTGATAGCGTGCACATAAACAAGTAGAGTACATAATGTCAGGTCGACTCGCTGTAAGATACAACAGGGAGCCTATCATTCCTCTATAGGCAGTGACATTAACAGGTTTTCCAGATGGATCTTTGTTAAGTGTCAGGGGAGGTGCCATAGGAGTTTTCATCGCTGAAGTTTGTGTAAGATCAAACTTCTTCAACATATCTTTAACATACTTACCTTGGTTGATAAAAGTACCTCTGTCAGATTGTTTGATCTGATGACCAAGAAAATATGTCAGCTCACCCATCATACTCATTTTGTATTCTTTCTTCATTCTTTCAGTGAAGCGAGTACACAGAGATGGGTTAGTAGAACCAAATATGATGTCATCGACATGTATTTGTACAAGAATAATATGACCTTTTATTTTTCTGAAAAATAAAGTATTGTCAATTTTGCCACGTTCAAAATTTTCAGAGATAAGAAAAGATGAGAGAGTGTCATACCAAGCACGAGGGGCTTGTTTTAGACCATAGAGAGCCTTATCCAATTTATAAACATAATTTGGATACTTAGGGCCATAGAACCCTGGTGGTTGTTCTACATAGACTTCTTCATTTATCTTTCCATTTAGGAACGCTGATTTTACATCCATTTGATAAACAATGAAGTCTTTGTAAACTACATAAGCTAAGAATAGTCGAATTGCTTCGAGCCTAGCCACAGGGGCAAAGGTTTCATCATAGTCTATGCCTTCCTCTTGTCTGTATCCCTGGGCAACAAGTCGAGCCTTGTTGCGGGTTACAGTCCCATGTTCATCTAACTTGTTTCTAAACACCCATTTGGTGCCTATTACAGTTTTGTCATATGGTCTAGGAACGAGATTCCAAACTTTGTTACGAGTAAACTCAGTCAGCTCTTCTTGCATAGTACTGACCCAGTTTGGATCTCTGAGGGCATCATCAACCTTCTTTGGCTCTATTAAAGAAATAAAGTTGACAAAGAGACATATATTACCTGAACTTCGTCGTGTCTGAATACCTGCATCGGGATCACCAAGGATTTGATCAATGGGGTGATCTCTGCTCCATCGCTGAGCAGGAGCACGATCGCTTACTTCAGAGATTGGATCAACAATTTGAATGTTCACTGATGATGAAGCTTGAGGTTCATCAGTTATCAAGTGTTGAGTGTCAGACATATCATTGTTTTCTGAGAGGTGTTCAGACGAAGATGGTTCTGATGGAAGAAGTGTGTTTAGAGGCTCTGCTGAAATCCACAAGTTGGATTCAGCGATAGAAGGTACGATGTTTGGATCATCATCAACAGCTGGAGGATTTGAATGTTGATGGTTTGAGAAGAAAGGTTTTGTTTCTCTGTAGTGAGAAAACATCCAAACATTTAACTCTTCATTGTCAGCGATTGGTTTAGAGTTAGCTGAGCGAGTTTCATCAAAGGTGACATGAATTGTTTCTTCTACAGATTGTCTTCTCTTGTTGAAAACTCTGTAGGCTTTGGAGATGGAGGAATATCCAAGAAATATTCCATCATCTACTTTTGGGTCGAACTTTCCAAGATGATATTTGTTGTTTAAGATAAAGTACTGACAACCAAAGATATGAAGAAAGCTGATAGAAGGCTTCCTTCCATGAAAAAGTTTATAAGCTGTCTTTCCAAATTGCTTTACTATCAGCGATCTGTTTTGAGTAAAACATGTAGTGTTTACAGCTTACGCCCAAAATTGAGTAGGGAGGTGAGAATTGCTGAGCATTGATCTAGCAGCTTCAATGATCGTTCTGTTTCTTCTTTCAGCGACTCCGTTTTGCTGAGGTGTTCTTACTGAGGAGAAGTTATGAGAAATTCCCTTGTTCTCAAAGAAATTGTTCAGAGAACTGTTTTTGAATTCAGTTCCATGATCACTTCTTATAGAGCGAACAGTAAGATTATTCAGCACTTCCATCTTTTTAACAAAAGATATTTGTTCTTCTTGAGTATCACTCTTGCAGCGAAGAAACATAACCCAAGTGTAGCGAGAGTATTCATCTACAATGACAAGCGTGTATTTCTTTCCAGCTATTGATTGGATGTTGACAGGGCCAAACAGATCCATATGTAAGAGCTGAAGAGGACTTGTCACTGAGGAAACTTGTTTAGACTTGAAACTAGCTTTTGTCTGTTTTCCTTTTTCACATGCCGAGCAGAGAGATTCTTTAGCATATGAGTGCTGAGGAAGACCAGAAACCAGTTCCTTAGAAGAGAGAGAATTCAGGGTTTTGAAATTTAGATGAAAGAGCCTTTTGTGCCATAGCCAGTTGACATCAGAAGAGGCTTTAGAGAGAAAACATAAGTTTTTAGTGGTAGTAGAGTCCATATCTATTACATAGACATTTTCTCTGCGATAACCACTGAGAGCAAGTTTTACTTTCTCATTCACCACTGAACATGCTTTCTTAGAAAAACGAACTTCGTAGTCTTTGTCACATAGCTGACTGATGCTCAGAAGGTTATGCTTCAGTCCATCTACATAAGAGAATCTTCTAAAGGTAGTTGTCCCATTGCTGAGGACACCAAAACCTGGGGTATAGCCTTTTCCATTTCTACCAAAGGTCACAGAGGGACCTTTCTCTTCCTTGTATTCAGTGAGCAGGTCTTTTTGTCCAGTCATATGACGAGAACATCCACTATCAAGATACCAGATGCCCTTTGATCCCTGCACACATAAGGAATATTAAGCGTTGTTTGGTACCCACTTTTCAATGGGTCCTTTGGGGTTAGTGGATATGGGAGGTTCAGCAATCTTCACAGCAGATGAAGATTCAGCTTCAGTGGTAATCTTCACTTTGGTTAATTTCTTAACCTTAGTGGTATTTTTCACCTTGGTTGATTTTTCAACTTTGGTGACCTTCTCCGCCTTAGAGGCATTTATCTTTACTTTAGCTGTTCTATCAGCTTTAGTGGCAGTTGGACATTTGCTTGCAATATGGTCAGTAAAACCACAGTGATAGCCCTTTCTATATTTGAAAGTGGTTTTAGGACCGGGAGTAAAATGTTTTGAGAATTTAAGATGAGCAGGGCCAGGTCCAAGAATGATTTTAGCATGAGATCTGGGAGGAATTTTGATTTCTTCAGATCTTTTAGGCTTGAGATCAATCTTTAGCTTCGGAGGACAGAGATCGAAGATTTCTATCACAGAGCTAGAGGATTGATTCGCTGAAGGTTTTGAGAGAACTTTCAGCTTTGCTTTCTTGGTAGCCTTCTGAGGACGAAGGATGGATTTTCCTTTATCCGCAGACTTATAGCCTTTGGATTTTTCCTCAGGGATAGAATTAGAAGAAGAAGGATAAAACTGATTATAAGAAGTGTCAGAGATAGAAGTGACAAATGTTCCAAACTTAAGCGTGGAACATTCTTCTTTAGGCCCATACTGTGGTTTCCAAAAACCAAGACCGGTTTTATCACCACCAGTAGTTTGAGCATTTATTATCTCAGTGATCTTTGTTGAAGAATTACACCATTTTTCAACAGTAGCCTTTTCTGCTTTTAGAGCAGCGATGGCTTGTTCGCGTTCTATGCTGATGATTTTATTTACAACAACTTGATCTTTCAAACTTTCCTCTAAGAGAGTTAGTTATTTTATCTTTTCATGGCATTTTTCCAGCTGTTCAGTTAAGTAATTGTTTTTGCTCTCAGCTAGAGTTTTGCCGTTTAAAGCATTGTAAAGATCAATCGTCAGCACATCAACTGCGTGACTTCTCTCTGATTCAGGTACAGAGGGATTAGTAGAGATAGATACCTGAGATGATATATAGCTCATAGAAGTTTCAGCTGGTTCTTCCACTTCTTCTTTAATCTCAGCCATGAGGCAAAGATTAGCGACTTCTTCATCAGAACTTGATTCTTCTGATTCAGCGTAGTCATGTTCTTCAGCAATGAGACCTTTACCTTTTTGCTTGTAGCTTTTCAACTTTTGATATTTGTCTTTCAGCTTTAGGTATTTGTCATCGCTGGATCTTCTTGAGGTAGAAGGTTTGAAGACTTTCTTTGACCTGCACTCACTTGCAAAGTGTCCAATCTTTTCACAGTTATAGCAAGTAGCAGAAGCCTTATTAACAGGGGTTGATTTTGGCTTGACAGTGATAGAGAGAGGCTTATTTCTTTTGAAATTGCTCTTTCTTGCAAATCTCTTAAAAGAGTTTGTCAAGAGTGCTAAGGATTCATCAAACTCTGAAAGATCAGTGTCTGATATATCCTCAGATTCAGAATCTAACTCAGTGATAGTGAGAGTAGATCGCTGATATGGAATTATCTCTGAAGAGATTAAAGCAACAGGAGTGCTTTTGGAGTCTTTAGAATCTTTTATAAGATTCTTCTTCAACAGGTTTGATTGCTCATAGTTAAGCATTATTCCATACAAGGTGCTAAGAGAAAGGGAATTTAAGTCTTTTGTTAGCTTGAGACATATTGAATAACTATCCCAGCTTTCAGGAAGACATTCTAAGAATTTTGTTAGGACCTCAGAGTTAGAATAGGTCCTGCCAAAGGTTCTTCGATCAATGATTAAGCAGTTAAATCGCTGATGAACATCATAAAGAGATTCATTCTTACCAGCGATGAAACTTTCATACTATCTTACCAAGTTAATCTTTCGAGTCTCTTGGATTTCAGTGGTGCCTTCATATTGAACACATATGGTTTCCCACATTTCTTTAGAAGTTTTAAGATGCATGATGGAATGGAAAACTTCATCAGGCAGAGCCATAGAGATAATGGTCTTTACCATTGCATCGATACCAACTTTCTCTTTATCCTCATCACTCCATTGTCTGATTTCTTTAGCGATATAGCGTTCAGGAATAAATGGAGTGGTGGAAGTAGCTGGAACGGAAGCTATGATTTGGACAGGTTCATAGGGTCCATTTGCTACGTACTCAGGTATAGTGGGATTTGCACCTTCAAGAAATAGCATCATTCGATTTTTCCAGAGAGAGAAGTTATCTCTGCTAAATCGAGGAGGTTTAGATAGTGAACCATTATCAAAATAGTTTGTGTTTGTGTTTAGTGCCATATTAGAATAGCAAGGAAGAGAATAAAGCAAGATCTTGTTTATCAGATTAAACAATCTTCTCTGATACGACATGTTGGTCCCGGAGGTGCTTAACAAGTTTGTAGAAGGGAGGGAGGGGTTGAATACAAACACAGTATTTAAAGTTTAATAAATTGTTTATTGAATAATCAAACACAATTTATAAGTTTGTTGCGGAATAAGATTAAGACAGACTCAATCTAAACAAACTTAAGAAACACAAAGATGGTTGCACAAGAATATAGAGAATGGGGGTTTTTAGAGAGTATAGAAAACAAAGGTTCCTATTGGGGTTCAAGGATTGAGCACACTCTCAGATGCAGAGGTGATCTTTCTATTTATACCCTATGCATTAAATGCATGGCAGGGTACTTTACACGTGTCATTCAGTGATTAGCTTTGGTAATCAGACTTTTTGGAGACATGCTTTCGGCCGTATCATGAACAGTGTAGTTGACAGAGTTGTTGTACGATTTATGGCAGAGATATGTCCGTTCTGACACATCGTACTGGTTGTGCAAGGTAAGACAAAAGGAAACTTGAGGCATAAGCTTTATGATCGATTGATCGCTAAATATCTCTTTCTTCAGAGATATAAAGAGGTTCAGCTATCGCTGAAGCTTTTCCTCATGTTCCTTCGCGTATAAGTATAGTTGTCTTTGCTTCACTGATATCCGCATCAGGTCACTAGTAGACTTCTCTTTGTTCACTGGCTTCGTCTTCGATTCAGCTATGAACATATGTTGACGCGAGACTTGTCTTCAGGGATTACGTTACTGTTTACATTAGAACTATCAGCGATAACTGAACAGACTCAGTTTGATCACTGATAGTGAAACACTAATACATAGAAATGTTTATAAGAGATACTATCAGCGATAACTGAACAGACTCAGTCTGATCGCTGATAGTGAAACACTAATACATATTAAACGTAATTTTCACTAAGTATAAAAGAGGGTCGTTATCAAATCACTGAGAGAGCTTGGATCAACAAGAATATTTATAGTTTACAATGCTTGGAAATCCTAAAAAGTCTGAATTATGGATCGTAATGAAAATATAGGCTAAGCACTTAGATTTAAAACTAAGTGTTTGAGATGAAAATTATATATATATAATACATAAATCTCTAAGCTTAAAAGTTTGTACTTGTGACCTTTCAGGTTTGGGAAAGTATGTTCTGTGGGATGCTTGTCATCTGGTCCCCTAAGGTCAATTGGTCTGGAAGTGATCGAACCTAAATCCTTCTATGGAACCAGATCGAAAGTCATGTTCTACTGGTATGAATGGGTTTAGGATGTGTTGATGTAGCCTTTCTGATCTAGGAGAGTAAGTTCCATGGGGTGCTTGACACCTAGTCCCCTAAGGCCAACTGGTCTGGGAGCGGCTGACCCAAATCCTGCAATAGGGTCAGATAAAAAGTTACGTTTACGGCATGTTCTTTACTTACCAAACTTTTTGATTAAAAGATGCCAAAGTGCACAAGCTTAAAAGATGCCAAAGAGCACACTCATGTGAAGATGCCAATGTGCACAATGCTAAAAGATGCCAATGAGCACACATCTCATGATACTTGGTGATATTTCTGAGTTGCGATAAACCTGTAAATTTGTGAAAGTCTTCAATTTTGATGGCTTAGTGTAAGTACATGCAAAGTTCTCTATTATATTTTTAGAATTGCATTTTCTTGAAGCTAATTGAAGTTCGCATGCGCGCACACTGAATAGATTGATGAAAGTTTTTGAAACTGAATATGTTTTAACTTGATATGCAATGAAACTTGTATCTGTATCCAACAACATATATTTGATTTCATTTGATGGATAAATCTGTGATATTCTACTGAGTAGAATTTAATTTGTTTAGTGTTTAAAATTTTATATATTTAGTTGTTTCAAAATACATATTCAGTATATTTTTTCTTTCTACTTTGATGTTTCAATTCTTGTGTTCTCATATATCTTTGTAAATGGGTTTGTGCTTTATTCAAGGGGGAGTGAATAAGGAGAATTTTCTGAAAGATCATATCTCATTTCGAGGGGGAGTATCTGATTTTTTATGCACATGTTAACTTGAAGTGTCATATTTAGTGCATTTGTGTAGGGGAGTCAAAGAGCTTATTAGGTGAAATTTTAAAGATTTCAAGTCATATTTGCGCCAACAGTTGGTAGAGCAAAACTCTGATTTGCGCCAACAGTTTCTAGCGCAAAACAAGCTTTGCGAATCCTTCTTCTAGCGCAAAACCAACTTTGCGCCACATTAAGTTATCACAAAACAAAGTTTGCGCCACCAACAGTTAGCGCAAACCTCTCCTCCTTCTCCTTTACTCTGATTTTGCAGATCTTAAGCTGTCTCGTCTCCAACATTTGCATGACCAAGTTGATCCAGATCATCAAGGTCATGAGGGGGAGAAGTTAAGGAGAAGTTAAAGAGACAAAGAGTTCAAATGTTTATCTGCTGATCAAGATTCGACAAAGAGTTCAAATCTTTATCTGCTGATCAAGATTCGCTCAAGATTCTATTCTCTCAGCTACTCATTCTTTTGTTGTTCCAATTTCGATCACCACAGTTCATTCAAGTGCATTTTTGAAAAAGGTGTGTCGTCTAGATTACAAGCTGATGAACTTATTGTTCTTTCAAGCTTATCACAATCAGGTCCAGTCTTGTCAAGGCAGCAAAGGCAACTTAGATTGAAAGAAGCTGATTTTTTTTTTTAAAAAGTCACGAAGCTTCTTCGCTAAGTCGCTTAGATGGTCTGTGCTGATTTAGAAGATAAATATTGAAAGACCACAGCGCGAATGATTACTAAGGGGGAGACTGTTAAGTCAGATTTTATAGTAATCATTGTATTTATAGGCTTGGTCTAATATTGTGTTTAGAGTGCTTATCTGTGTTGTATTAGCCAAGGGTTTTTAAGTCCCTTGTGGCTTTGGTTTTTGTAAGGAACACACGCATATTCTCAAGACAATACTACTTTGTGCTTTCAATCTTTCTCTCTCTACTTTCTTTCTCTACTTTCTCTCTCTAAGATTTAGTGATTTTGGGATTATCAATTGGAACCTGACTTCTTTTAGAACTTCTTCTGAAAGGCTCGGGTAAGCAACAACATAGATTGCTTAAGGTTTTCTCCATCATCAGAATCTGAACCATCACTGTCAGTATCCTCAGAACTAGAAACCACTATCTTGTTTTTCTTGTTTTTCTTCTTTTTATCTTTCTTCTTTTTCTCTTTCTTCTTCTCCACTATCAAAGCAACTGGGTCATTCACAGGCTTCTCACTCTTCTTTTTCTCTTCTCTCTCCTCTTCTACTTCCTCTTCATTCTGTCTCAGAGTCTCATAAACTTCATGTAGTGGCATCTCACTAAGATCTTTCATCTGCTTCATTCTTCTTGTATGTTTCTTCCACTCTGGCTGCAAGACACTGAGAAACTTAACATTATTCTCAATTTGCTTCTTCTTTACTTTGTTCTTGGCAAGCTCATTCAGTAGAGAAACAAATATTTCATATGTTTCTTCCAAACTTTCCCCATATTTGGCTTTGAACTCTTCATTGTTATTTATGCAGTTAGCCACCTTCATCTGGTTTCCAACCTTTGAACCCATCATCATTTTCTCCAACTAATCCCACATTTTCTTAGCTGTAGCCATGTAGATGTCAAGCTTTATGTAGATCAAATTAGGTATACTCTGTAGAAGTAGAGATCTTGCCTATTTATCTGCCTTATATCTTCTCTTTTGTTCAGGTGTAAAGCTTGAAAAATCAACAACAATCTCTTTAGTCTTTAGCCCTCGGTTCTCAGTACCATCTTCACTGTCTAAACTCTCATTATCCTCATCAGGCACAATAGCAGTTACTGGTTTGATCAGACCCTCATCAATAGACTGTTTGATGAATTCTCCATTTTCATGTATGTCTATGAAATCCAGAAACCTATCCTTCCATTGCTCATATTCACCTAGAACAAAACAGGTGGTCTGACATCAGTACCGATTGAAAGAGAATCCTTTGAAGTCATCTTGATTAACAACACAGATCTTTAAACACAAAATCAGAAATTTTTCAAAATTCTGAAAATAGCCAAAAATTGACTAAGTACAAAAATCACATACTACTGAGAAGCACTTGTCGCAAAACCCTTTCCACTCACTTGTCGAAGACCCTTTGAACTAAGAAGTGAGGAACTCGCAGAAAGAACCTTGCAAGTTCTTACTTGTCACAGGCTGAAGCTTGCGAGTTCTGAACTTATCGCAGGCTCAAGCTTGCGAGTTCTGAGCTTGAATCTTCTTGCGAGTTCTACACTTAGAAAAATTTAAGCCAATTAACTTGTCGCAATGCGTATGAGTTCTATACTTAGAAAAATTTCGATCAAAAAACTTATCGCAGACACTTGTCGTAAGCCTTGTTTTGCGAGTTCTTGAACTTGACGCAGACCGAAGTAACTGAACAGTAGCTTATTGCAGATAATTGCTTGCGAGTTTCTGGTTGTCGCAAGCTGAAGGATGCGAATTCTTGAACTTGCGCAGGTCAAACTCTGCGAGTTCTTGCCTTAGAAAAATATCAACAATAAAAAATTCAAGAATCTTGCGAGTTCTTCAGAATTCGTACACCATTGTCTGCGAGTTCTTCAGATAATGTTTGCGAGTTCTTCAAGAAGCTTGCGAATTCTCTTAATCTTGCGAGTTCTTCAACTTTTTCGAGTCTGAACTAACTTTTTCAGTCCTAAATCTTCAAACCTTCGAATTTGATGATCAAACTTTGCAGATTGATCCTCGATGTGATTCTGAACACTTTTCTAATACTTCATTTCACCAAAAAATTACTCAAGCTTAAAATTCAATCTAATCCACAGTGTTTCAAAACACGAACAAAATATCAACAAAATCCAAAATTCACACTTAATTGATGTTAATTAGGCTATGCAATTGAAATCAAATCTGTTCTAGAGCCAAATATGAGTACAATGGTGTTAAGTCAAAATATTGTATCCAAGATTTAATAGGAAAGTCAAAGTTGTAAAGTCAATAATGTCAAAGTCAAAGTCTGTATTGTCAAAGTCAATGAATTAGTCAAAGATGTTTAGTTTCCTTAGTTGTTAAGTCTTTGTTAGATGTATGGTATAAATTGGTTTTAGCTTTGTAATTGTAGTAAGAAGAGGTTCATTGTAAACTTTTCAGACGTGTGGTTAATTCAAGATCTACTTTCTCTCTCTACTCTTTCTCTGTAGTTCATATTGTTGATTCTTGATGAGAAATGCTTGATTGTTTGGGATTTTACATTCACAATTGGTATCAGAGCTATACCAAACAATTTCAGAAAGAATTTCACAACAAATTTAGATCAATTTCTGGATTTTTGGATCAAAAAGTTAGATTTTCTGAAAATTCTCAAGTACACGAGATTTACTGTTCATTCGAATTTTTTTTTTTCAATGAAAAATCGTTTTTGATGCAAGAAAATGGACTTATTGTATTCGATTTGTGTTTTGGATTGTTTCTTGTATTGATCACGTCACGAATTTCGAACTAAATCAATGTCAATTTCTGAAATTTTGGTTTTCTTGAAAAATATTAGTTGAACACTGTTCTTGATTAATTTTTGTGAGTTGTTGTTTTTAATCTGAAATTGATATT
This sequence comes from Arctium minus, assembly GCA_954870635.1. NCBI lineage: Eukaryota > Viridiplantae > Streptophyta > Magnoliopsida > Asterales > Asteraceae > Arctium > Arctium minus. The sequence continues at coordinate 102,311,258 of OX941084.1, read as the reverse complement.
AGATTTGTGTTTCGTATTGATTTTCGATTGTAGTAGTACAGATTTTGAGAAGAAATTTCTAGATTTGAGTTGATTTGGATTGATTTGCAGAACTCAAGGAAGAACACGCATCAAATTTCTATTTCAATCTGCAAGTTTAATCCATGAGTTGAAGTCATTTACGTGCTTCAATTTGTTCATTTAGTTTGCAATTTCCATATTCAATTGATTTGCAATTTCAAGTCATGTGATTTGCTGACATTTAATTTTTTTTATGCACCATTATCATCAAATTTGTAGGTCACAAATTCATGAAGATTAATGAATGAGATAGTGGGATTGATCTGTGTGATCTGCATGTTTGTGTGTTGATTTTTGTGCCACTGACTATTGATGCAAAACATCATCTTGCGCCAACCACATCTAGCGCAAAACTCTTCATATTTCAACCTTTGTGCCACTCTCGTAATTTTTGTAATTGGATGTTCAAAGTTTAGTGGGTCGGTGCATTTAATAAACTTTGCGCCACCTAATTCAAGAAAAGATTTTTTTTGCGCCACATATTCATTAAATTGGAAAAGATTAATGAGTCGGTGATGGAGTGTTGCACCACATTCACAATTTTGAGATAATGGGTCGGTATTTTAATGTTTTGAGCCACCTTATTGGTTATCAAAAGATAATGGGGCGGTGATGTTTTAAATTGGAATTCAATTACATCTTGCGAAAACCTCATATTGTTTTGTGTGATTTGCGCTACTCACATCTGGCGCAAATATTTTATTTTGCACTACTTAAGTTTCTTATTTTGCACTAAAGGTGAATCACGCAAAACTGAAATTGCATCACACGTTTCTCGCGCAAAATTCTTTATCGCGCCATCAACTGTTCATGCAAATTTCAAACTTTGCGCCACCAACAGCACGCACAAATATGTTTCTTGCGCCACCAATAGTTCGCACAAAAGCTTACTATGTGCCAACTTTATCACTTTTTCACAAGATTTCATTTTAATTGGAATTTACTTTTGCGCATTTCTTTATTAAATCAATTGATTTGCATTTTTAAATTTCAGGTGTTTTGCACGTTCAAGTTCAAGAAATTTGAGAGAAGTTCCAGTGTTTTGAGAATTCTAGAGATAGAATTTTTCTGAGAAAATTATTTTCAAAGTGGTGATCCAAGTTTGACTTTCAGTCAAACTGTTCTGAATTGTTTGGGAACGATCATTCTTATCAAACTGATTTCTCATTCAATATTTTCTGAGAGAGGAAATATTGTACTTTCATTTCAACTAACGATCATTTTGTCAAATTCTTTTTGAAACAGGATGAGTTCACTTATATTACTCAAAGGAAGTTACGAGTAGTGGAAAGTTGATTTTTTCAATTTTGTAGATAAACATGAGCTGAGTTGCTATATCAGATTATCATTGTCTGAAGGAGAGATGAAACCTCAAACTCCAACAGAAGATTGTTCTGAGGAACAGGAGAAAAGAAAGAGAGCTGATATTTTTGCCCGAACTTTTGTGTTTAATAGTATTCGTCATGATATTAATGGCCATATAAATACCTATCAGTTGACAAGAAAAGATTTATACAAGTCGACAGGAAAGGAGTTATGGGACTATCTTGAATGGACGATGTTAGGGCCAAAGTCTGTGTCTGAGCTAAAAGAAAAGATTTCTGAGTTGGAAGATAAAATTCAGCAAGCCGTATCTGTTGAGAGTTATGAAAAGAAGATTAGAAGTTTGGAACATTCTAATGTTGAGCTTCTAAAGAAAATATTTGATTTTGAACAAAAGATGGTTAAAGAAAGATCTGATTTTGAGAGTAAAAAGAAAGCGTTTGCTAAAACGTTTTCAGATTTTTCAAGAAAGAGTTTTGAAGAGAAGAAAACTGTTGAGCTTCAGTGTATAAAGCTTTCTCAACAAGTTTCTGATTTTGAGAAAGTAATCATTCAGGAAAAGGAAAAGTTTCCCAAAGAGAAGAAATCCATTGAGAAAAAGAATGTGGGATTCTTTAAGGAAATATCCGACCAGAGAAAGGATGCTGAATAAGGATTTGAAGAAGAAAGAAGCATGTTTGAAGCTGAGATTAGAAAGTTGACTGCCAAGTTATCTGAACTATTTGAGAATGCACTGAAAGAGCAGAAAACGAAGTATGAATGCAAGACTAAGATTGACCTACTTGTTAAAGAAAGAGACAGCTTTGCTTCAAAGATTAAAGAGCTCGAAAAGACAACATCAAGTTCAAATCAGAAAACTGTTTCTTCACAAAGGTCAGTTAAATTTTCTGATCAGATTCGTAGTACTAACCTTTTCTATGATAGAAATATAGATGGTTCAGGTACACATCGAAGAAGAAGGAGATATGAAGAAGAGAAACTGGTCTGGAATAAGAAACCAGTTGAAGATGAGATGAAAGATGAGCTGAAAGCAAAGAAATCATGTGTACATACACATAAAGTCAAGAAGAACAATGCGCGTAAAGGTAAACCTGATCATATCTACACGAGAGATCAATTAATCAGGTTATCAGGTAAGAAAAATTATTGTACTTACTGTTGTACACATGATCATATTCACAAGACCAGTGATCATTTCTGGTATGGTTCTTACTCATTGTTAAGTCAAAATATTGTATCCAAGATTTAATAGGAAAGTCAAAGTTGTAAAGTCAACAATGTCAAAGTCAAGATAAGTCAAAGTTAGTCATGTTGTTTAGTTTCCTTAGCCTTTAAGTCTTTTAATAGAGTTGTGGGTATAAATAGGTTTAGAGCTTTGTAATTTTTGTAAGAGATTCATTGTAAACTTTTAGACGTGTGGTTGATTCAAGATCTACTTTCTCTCTCTACTCTATCGCTCTAGTTCATATTGTTGATTCTTGATGAGATTAGCTTGATTGATTGGGATTTAACATTCACAACACATCAGAACCCAAATACCAGTGGGTACCAAATCCGAAAACTGATTATGTGTTGCAGGCACCTACTGTCAAGGGGGAGTAAGAGAACTATGACTTCTAAGTAAATTAGCTTAGAACCCGTACTTCAACGGAGTTTGACTTCTAAACATAACGTTTTAGGACTCGCACTTCAGTGATCAAAATACCTTACTCCTGTCCCGATAAGAGATTGTACTCAAATACTTAAATGAGGAAATCAACCGTCAAGGGGGAGTACATTCTTTTCATTTGCATCCGATAAGATATGACGATCTACAATTCACATGGGAGTTGTATCTGATCTCTATCATGTGCTTTTTCATTAACAATATATTTAGAAGATATGACGGTCTACAATTCACAAGGGAGTTGTATTGATCTCTATCATGTGTTTTTTTCATTGACAATATATTTGGAACATATGACGGTCTACAATTCAAAAGGGAGTTGTATCTGATCTCTATCTTGTGATTTTTCATTGACATATTTTAGATGCATAATTTAAGGGGGAGTAAAGGTGATGACTTCTGATTACTTCAGATCAGAACTCATACTATAAACTGTTTTACTGCTTTATGTCATTTTAATTTTGAATAAAGTTTTTATGAATAAAGTGGCTTCTGATCACATGACAGATCAGGACCCGTTCTTCAATGTTCAGATAAGGATATTTTGCTAATATCCAGGGGGAGCTTAAAAGACCTAAATCATTATATCATGATTTGAGGGGGAGCTTAAAGGTAAATATCTTCTTATCTAGATATCTGATTGTTTGAAAGAAGAACAACTTTCAAGCATGAAAAACGTTTTCTTAAATATTCAAACCACTTCTGGTTCTTAAAAGATTTCATGAATTTGGAAGCGTGACTTTTAAATGTTTTTCAATTTTGAGCTTTCATATTTAACTGACCGTGTGTTTCCAAAGATCAATACTTGCGTATTATCTTGTCTTTATACTGTAAAGTATTCACACACATCGGTTCAGTACTTCATTTGAATTTGTTATTAGCACGTCTCAATACGAACCAATTTTTCGATGGTAATACTCTCGTTTCTTTTTCAATGATGTTGAGCATCAATCATCATTTCTAAATTTGTGCTTTCATTGCTAAATTGTTTATATTTGTTCATATAAACAAAATATTCAATTCTTTGATACCCTAACCATTTCATTTGATTTGATTGATACATTGTCAGATTCTCAAAACAATTATATTGATTTCATTTCATTCATTCAATATCTTTGTTTTGAGAAAGTTTCAAAGTTCAATTGCTCAAATCTCATGAGCATACATTTTGACAATGTTATCATACATTTTGAGCTTAACTGTTCAAGTTAACCTGTTGTGCAACCATTCTTTTTAGGACTTACATGGGATTCATATGTGACCTTAATCAGAACTTCCATGGATTCACGTTAGCCAGTGTTTCCTACCTCGGAATTTATCCTTGAGTGATTGAGGGGTGAGGGGTCAAAATCAAAGAGTGGGGGAGAAAACTCATCCGGTTGAGTTTTTCTCATTGTGCTGAGCGGTAAAATGGAAATGAGAGTTTGGTTAGAAGTGAGCTTTAATGTTAAAAAGAAAGAGGGTGTGAGAACAGAGTTAAAAGAATATCAGAACTCTGCACCAACCACTTTCTGAGTCGGGCAGCCACATCTACTGATTGGTTCACATTCTTTGGTGACCATAATTGAAACAGGCAGTGAGCCCATGCCAACTCTTGCCTTACCCAACCAACCACTCATTTCTTTCCCGAAAAAGAAATGTTTCATTTTCATTGGGGACGCAACACATATGCATCTGGTCTTCACTCAGAAGATTTAGATATTGAAAAAGAAGGAAAGTTGTCCCCCCTTCGCACCTCTTTCATGCACATTGAGTCCGTGTAATATCTGTTGTTGTCTCAACAGTTTACACAATTTGAGCCGGAAAAAGCTAAGTAGCTTTAATCATTCAAACACTTGCACGTACATACAAGGAATATGTTTTCTTGTCATAACATTCATAGAAAATTACTTTGTGGTTTTTCGATGATTGAATGGAAGCCCTGGGGGAGTGATCATCACAAAGCTCCTTTCCAATGTACATCCGTTGTACAAAGTGGCTTTGTGCTACTTACAGGCATGCTAACTGTTTCATTTGTTGATTCAGGGTTACACTGTTCATTATGTCTGAATTTGAAAAGATTCGGATATATATATTTCTTGAATTGACGGATACTCAGATCAAAGGGCGGAGAATGTCATATTATCATGAAGGGAGATTATTTGTCATTACAAAGGGGGAAATCAAAGAAAGCGCTGAAATTGAAGAAGTTTTGATGATCATGATGCTCACAATCATCAAAAAGGGGGAGAATTTTACAAAGATTCAATTTCAAAGTCATGAAGAAAGTTCAAAGTGAAAAAGTTCAAGAAAGTTCAAGTCAGATGAAAAGAAATCATTCCGAGATGATTTAAAGTCAAATCAGACAGATGATTGAGAAAGTTTGTTTTTCTGAAGACGGTCCAGAGATCACAAGAGATGAAGATACAAGTTTTTTCAAAGCTTCCTCAATCAAAGATGGTTCAAGTTCAAAGATGAAGTTTTCAAAGTTGTTTCAAAGTTGAAGTTTCAAAAGTTACAAGTTTTCAGTTTTGTGTTCAAGACATGTTGACTTTCAAAAATGCAAAGTGCAAAAGACTTTTCAAGATTCTTCAAAGATTGAAAGCTTCAAGACTGTCAGAGCTACAAAGTTCAAAGTTGTCAGAGTCAAAAGCTGAAGAATCAAGTGTTGAAGACTAGTGTCAAATTTTTATTAAATCTTGAATACAAAGGGGGAGATTGTTAAGTCAAAATATTGTATCCAAGATTTAATAGGAAAGTCAAAGTTGTAAAGTCAACAATGTCAAAGTCAAAGTCTGTATTATCAAAGTCAATGTATTAGTCAAAGATGTTTAGTTTCCTTAGTTGTTAAGTCTTTGTTAGATGTGTGGTATACATAGGTTTTAGCTTTGTAATTGTAGTAAGAAGAGACTCATTGTAAACTTTTCAGACGTGTGGTTAATTCAAGATCTACTTTCTCTTTCTAGTCATATTGTTGATTCTTGATGAGAAATTCTTGATTGTTTGGGATTTTACATTCACAAATGGTATCAATCTCTAATCCAAAACACCACTAAATCACAAAAATCGATCCTTGACAGATTGCTTTGCGAGTTCTTAAAATTCGACTAAAACATCTCAGATTCTTTTATTGATTTCTGAATTGTGATTGCTCTGATACCAATTATTGTTCCCAGAATGTGTGCTAATCAAGATGAACAACAATAGAATTCACTCACAATTGTCATATTATTGATCTTGAATTCAATGGATACAATGCTCTCTCTAGACAATATTTCTATCACAAAGTTCTCTCTCAGTGTGTCTCTCTATAAAAGTGCCACATGAATTCTACAAACAAAAACCTATTTATACCTACATGTTTACAAAGACAATAGAATTCACTCACTAATTGACTTTGACATTCTTGACTTTGACTTTCAACCTTAAGCACCTTGACTTTGACTTTGCAATGAGGCTTTGACTTTAGCAATTGATTTTCAATCCCAATGATCTTGGATCCAACATATTTGTGCACTAAACAGTTCTTCACCGTTACTTTATTGAGTTTGCTGTAATCGATTCACATATGCATCGTGTCGTTCTTCTTCTTGAAGAAAAGCACCGAAGCTCCCTAAGGTGAAAAGTTTGGTCTCACAAAGACTTTTTTTTAGAAATTTCTGCAACTGCTTCATCATCTCTTGCATTTCTATCGGCGCAAGGTGATAAGGTACTCGAGCTATCAACAACGCTCCCAAAATTAAGTCAATTCGGATCTCTACTTGCCAATCGATTGGTAAGCCCGGTAAGTCGTCGGAAAAGACTTCCAAAAAATCGCTAATAATTTTCACGTCGTCTACTTTCTTCTTTTCTTCCTTGGCGTCTACTACATATGCTAGGAAGGAGTAGAATTTCTTTGATAAATACTTTCTTGCCTTAATGAAGGAAATGATTACCACCTCTCGCTTTCACTTCTCCCTATAGACGAGAACAAAATCCCCAATTGCTAAGGGTAATCTAATGAGTTTCTTTGAGCACAAGATCTCAGCTTGGTGTTTCACTAGCCAATCCATCCCTATCACAACATCAAAACTCCCAATAACCATTGGAAGCAGGTCCATCTCAAAGTGATCACCTCCGATCTCCAATCGACACTTTTCTAGAATTTCGTGCAAGATAACTTGCTCTTCATTTGCTACTTCTATGACTAAGGCATCATTAAGGATACTAGGAAGCATAACTAGTCATTTCCAAAATACGGTTGACACAAAAGAGAGGTTTGCACCAACATCAAAAAGTAATCTAGCGGGTATAAAGTTGAGTAAGAACGTACCCGATACTACTTCGGCGATCTCTTTTGCTTCCTCAGTAGTCATGTGAAATTCCCTCCCTTGCACCCACGGAGTGGCTTCCTTCCTCACTTGGCTGCCTACGCTTGTTCCCTTTGAGTTTCCCCTCAACTTGGGACACTCACCCCTCATCTGACCTATCTCCTTGCACTCATAGCAAACCATCCCCTTGATAGAGCAGTCATGACTAATGTGTCCCGCTTTCCTACATTTGTAACATATAACTGGGTTGGGGTTGCAAATTCTAAAATGCTCTCCCTTACATTTGGGATACCACCTTGCTTCCCGCTGAGTGTCCACCCCCTTACCACCAAGATTCAACTTCAGCCTCTTGAATGATCCTTGTGGGTTTTCCTATTTTCCCTTTTCTCCGAAGCCCACCTTTTATTCCTTGTCCCAAGCATAAATATCCTCCATGACCTTAGCCTCTTCAATCGCTTCTCGCAAGGTAGAGGCTTTAGCATTTCAGACCACGACCATCAAATCTACCGGTAGACCCTTGAGATACGCTTTTACCTTTTCTTTCTCCATTGGGGCCACGTGCCCCCCCAAATTCAACTTCTCCATGAATCGACGAGTATAATCTCTCACCGACAAGTTTCCTTTCTAGACTATTTGAAACTCCTCTTCGATGCGATCAATCTCTCGCTCATACAATATTATTCCAAGTGGGATAACACAGAGTCTTCAAGTGTAGAGGTGGTGACGTTGCACCATTGAAGTGGTGGGCCTCTTAGCATTTGAGAAGCGAATCTCACCTTCAGGTCTTCTCCACACTCACTCGATCTATAGAGTTTTTCTGACTCCCGTATTCAGTTCATGCAGTCAACCGAATTATCCAAACACGAGAATTTGGGCGGCTTGTTGCACAGAAAAGTCTTGTAAGAGCAAAAACCCTTCCATCGCGCTTCCCCTCAGTGATGGCTTGGTCTTCAGTACCGACGACGTTTCCGATACCCCCGGAGTCGACCACCACATTCTCCGCCACAGTCTCATGCCTTCTGTTACTGGCATCCTAGTTGTCCAACATTTTCATGAACGCCTCTTGTCGTTTTTCCACGACCGAGTTGACCATATGCATCATACTGGTCAACATTTTTTCGAGGGTTCACCTCTTGAATAACTAGGTTTGGGGAGGCCAAGCTGACCCTTGGCACGTGTTCCGGTCCCCCACCCAGTAGTGGCGGTGGGAGCGAGCTAATGATATCTTCCACCCTCTTGGTTTGATCCGGCGTTGACACACTAGCCTCTTGCCCATCTATCCTTGTCCACGGTCTAACACGAGTGTTAACCCTCTCTGACTGTCACAAATACTAGAATGAGAATAAGAGGTCACATAATAATATAATAATATAGGGAACGTACTACTACATTCATCAATCATTGCAATAATATTGAAGTCAAGTATGCTCAAATATTGAAAAATTCATAACAACATTAGCTAAGTGGGATTATGAACATATTATACACAAGAATTCTTGTTAGTGCAAGATTTGTTGTATTCAAGATCATGTTTGTCAATGCTTCAAGTCAAAGTGAACATGCTTAATGAAGAAAGTCAAAGTCAACATGCTTAGTGAAGAAAGTCAATACTTTATTAGTTGTAGGTTTCCTTGTAAACCTTGTAGATATAAATAGCTTTAGTCTTTGTTGTAATCGAGTGGCACATAACTCATATCATTGTATTAAGATTGCGTTTAAAGAGAGAAACATCGTGTAGAGAGAGAAAGTTGTAATCTTGTTTTCTACATCAATAACATGTGAGATTTGTAATATTGTTGATTAACACTTGCATATTTGGGACACACAATTGGTATCATAGCAAGTAAGAATCAGAAAAACTTTATAAAATTCAACTATTTTTGGAAAGATTGCAGTTGTCGCAAGTTTCATCTGTCTAGAATCGAATTTTGTGGATTTGAAGTGTTTTTGCTTAGATTTTGATTGCATTGTATTCGAATTATGAAATAGAACAAGTTTCATTTGAGTTGTATTGTCCAATTCACAACAAAATTGTGTAAATTTGGAATATTTGTGAGATTTTGTTCGAAATGTTTAAGAAACTGAGTTTAGATAGAATTTTGGTTTCAAGTGATTTTTAGTAGAAATCATCAACTAAAATTGTGTTCAGATTGTTTTCGTGGATCAATCAACAAAATTTCAGAGTTTTATTTGAAGTATTAAAGGAGTTATGGCCGAAAAAGTGTACTGAGATCGACTTCTCACAAGATCGGATGAACTCTCAACATTCATACTACTTCTCGCAAGCTTCATAGAGGTTGACGCAAGGTTCAAGATTTTTTTGATTTTTGGGTGGAAATTCGTCTAAGGCTAGAACTCGCAGGTTACTTGTCGCAAGAAATATCTTACGACAAGTGAGGAACTCGGATCAAGCTTCTTATGAAATGTGTACTTGACGCAAGCAAAGGCCTACGTCAAGTTATCGTGCATTAAAGTTGACGCAAGAGGCGTGGTACGATAACTAAAGTAGTCACAAGGTGCTTGATACGACAAGTGTGTTTCTCAAGTCCTTCAGTCTATGACAAGCGAAGAACTCGCAAGCAATGTGACACAACAAGCTAGTTGCTTCAAGTGTGTTGCTTCAATCTGCGACAAGTGTGTTGCTTCAATCTGCGACAATTTTGTTATGTGGTCTACGACAAGTGCTTTTATTTGGTCTGCGACTTCTGAACTTAGAAATTTTTTTAAGAAAATTTCACTATTAACTAGTTTGACTTTTTCAAAGTAAAAGTTTATTTGATTTTTGTTAACGTTCAAAGTAAGTGTTTTCAGTATGACTTCAAAAGATGCTCTCGCGATTGGTACTGATGTGAAACCACCAATTCTATTCAAATGTGAATACGAGCAATGGAAAGACAGATTTATGGATTTTATTGATCGTCATGAGAATGGTGAGTATATTAAACAATCATTAGATGAGGGTGTAATGAAGCCTATCACAGTTGAAGTACCAGATGTTGATTCTTCTGACAGTGAAGATGGTGATGAACCTAGAGTCCCAAAGACAAAGAAAGTTGATCTTGATATTTCAAACTATTCAGCTAAACAAAAGAAAAGATACAAAGCTGACAAGTAAGCTAGATCTCTCCTGCTCCAAAGTATCCCGAATGACATCTACCTTAAGATTGACAGTTACAAGGCAACTGGAAAGAAGATGTGGGATCTGTTGGAATAGAGGATGATGGGTTCAAAGATTGGGAATTTGATGAAAGTTGCTAACTGCATTAACAACTACGAGGAATTTAAAGCAAAGGAAGGAGAGAGTATAGAGGCAACATATGACAGATTTGTTTCTTTATTGAATGAGATGACAAAGAACAAAGTGAAGAAGAAATAGATTGAGAATAATGTGAATTTTCTCAGCATTCTGCAGCCTGTGTGGAAAACGTTTACTAGGCAGATGAAACAATTGAAAGATCTCAATAAAATTCCACTTCATGAAGTGTATGAAACTTTGAGGCATAATGAAGAATAGGTTGAAGAGATCAGGGTTGAGAAGAAGAAAGTTGAGAAACCAGTAACTCATCCAATTGCTCTAGTGGTTGAAAGGAAAGAGAATAAGAAAGATAAGAAAAAGAAGAAAGTGATTGTTAGTGATTCTGATGAGATTGATAGTGTTGTTTCTGATTCAGATGATGGAGAAAACCTGAAGCAAGATATGATTCTACTGACTCGGGCATTTCAAAAGAAATTCTACAAGAAGCCAGGGTCTAACAGTTAAAGATATTCATCCAGGTCAAGAAACCATGAGCACAAAGAGAGAGTTGAAGGTAAGAGGTTTGATGGTAAGAGATTTGATGACATGAGGTCTGATGAAATGAATTATGTGAACAATTATGAGGAGAAAAAGACTGATGAGCCAGTTAAATGTTATAACCGTGGAAATATTGGTCACTTTGCTAAAGATTGCCAAAATCCAAAAGTGCGCAACTCAGATTACTATAAGAACAAGATGTTGCTAGCAAAGCAGAAAGAAGCTGGGAAGGCACTAATGGCAGAGGATGACCACTGGCTTGATCAGACAAACTCAGCGAGTGACAAGGATGAATTTGCCCATATGTGTCTGATGGGAAAGCAAGCTAAGTATGATGAATCTGATGAAGACACATCTGATGAGGTAACTGACTTATTTGAAGCTAATTTTTTAAAACAAATGGAATCTATGATGGTTGAACTTCAAGATCTTCAGTATAAACTTAAAAGAGAAAAAGGCATTGTTGAGAAAAAGCGTCAAATATATTTAATCTCAACAAGGATAATGTTGGGAAAACAACATTGATTGAATATTTGAACAATGATGTCAGTACTTTTGAAAAACGAAAGACTGATTTAGACAATCAAATATCTGAAGCAACTTCCAAGATTACCTTGTGTGAACTTGAGAAGAAAGAGGTTAATCAAAAATATAAATCTTTAAAATCAGTAAACAAATATTTGATTGCAAAGATAAGTGGTTTGGAAGAAAAGCTTTATACTAGAGGACAAACTGACCAAACAATTCATTTAAACAAACCAAAGGAATTTAAATATTTCAACGCTTACTGGGGTATTAGGTATGACAATCCACATTATTTGAAGAAAGGAATTTCAAAACGGTCTGCTCTTTATGATTTTGATTTTTTATAGTTGGCCGACAAACACCCCAAGTTGAAATTCAGATGGATTAAGTCATCTAAAAAGGTAGAAGCACAAGAAGATCTTAGAAGGAAAAACACAGTTAAAATGCAACTACCATTCTTTTATGAAAAACTGAATGATAGTTACATTTCTGATCAACCAACATTTATTTCAAATGATTATTTTCAAAGCTACTCTAATGAAGAGATGGAGGCAAAGCCTGTTAAGGGAAAGATATATGTTCCTCCACTCGTCTTAGAAACCAAAATTTCTCATCTTGAGAAAACTTTAGAAAAAGAAAGGATTTTGGTTAAATTAGAACAAATTGTATTTTCAACTATTTTATTGAACACTGATTCAAAATCTGGTATTAAAGAAAAAGATAAGTCAGAGTCAGACAGAGTGTGTGAAAACAACTCCACTGATTCAGGTGCATCTTCTTGCAAAGATTTTATGGGAAATATCTTTTGTAATGTAAAACCATCAGATTTTGAATAAACGCCTTATCAAAAACAGTGTTCAAAAAATTTAATGATTTTATGTTTGCAAAATCTTCTAGTGTGTCACAATATTTAGATGATGAATATCTATTTGTTGAAATTAATTTTCTTGATTCTGAGGATTGTTTTGATGAGTGTGTGGATAAGAATTTAATGATTTTATGTTTCCAGATAATACTAACTTTGTTGTTAAATCTGAAGAATTACCAAGTGTGTTTGAAGTTGGTGAATCATCAACTAAGGTTGATGAACCACCTCCTGTTAGTGCTTACTATGCTGAAGGTAAGAAAAAGAAGCAGTCACAAAAACGGAAAAACATTGGTAAGTCTAAGAAGAAACAAACTATGAAATCTCATAGTTCTAACAAGTATAAATCTTCTGTTTCAGATATGAGATATAAAAGATCTGAAGTGAAACTTGAGTGGAGACCAAAGAAAGATGTGGAATCTGCAAAATCATTTTATGATGTTGATTGTAATAGAACAAGATAGGTGTAATGGCATTGTTGATCAATTTGCTTCTAATGAACAAAAACTCTTAGTTCCATGCAAGATTTATACAATAAAGCAATTGATTCAATTATCTCATGCTACAATTCGTTGTTCTACTTGTGGTCAAAATGATTTTGTTGATCGTAGATATTCTAATAATTGGTTTGATTCTTATTATATATATCATTCTGATAGACCAAATGTGTTTAGAAGGAAAAGAAGACCCAAATTTCAATGGGTGCCAAAATCAGATACTAACCAGAAAGGACCCATTTACAAGTGGGTACCTAAACCAGTTGTTGAATGATTTCTCTTGTGCAGATTTGTCATATGTGTTAGGTCTGATTTTATAGTAATCATTGTATTTATAGGGCTTGGTCAAATACTGTGTTTAGTGTCATACTGTGTTGTATCTGACCAAGGGTATTTAAGTCCCTTTGGTCTTTCTGTCTTGTAAGAAACACATGCACAATTTAATACATTCTCTGTTTTACGCTCCATTGTTTTCTCTCTCTACTTTCTCTCTCTAAATAATCAGTGATCTTGGACTCACAATTGGTATCAGAGCCATCTGAATCTTGAGAGGATTGAGAGATTGCATTTTCTAATCTGAATTTGTGATTGAAATCGAAAATTTGATCGATTTTCTTGAATTCTTCAAGAAAATCTCGTTTTCTTGATTTCTCATAAAATTTGGATTTGTTTGTGATCTAATTGTGTTGATTTTGGGATAATTAGACTCGTTTTTGATAATCAATCACTTTTGTTTCATATAGTTTTGCATAAAATTCAGTTTTTAATCTCCGATTCTTCGATTTTGTGTTTTCTGGAAAACACGAGTTTATGTACTGTTACATACATGTTTTTCAGTTTTAGTGGATTTTAATCGAAATCTTTGTTTGAAATGTGTTGAAAATCTGTTTTCGATCAAGTTTGTAAAAGGAAATTTCATCAATTTTTATGTTATAATCGAGTTTTTGAAAATTTTGAGTTCTTTAATCAGTTTGCGCTTCATTCATATGCTTTGCGCGTCATTCATATTACTTTGCGCGTCATCATGTTGTTTTGCGTTTCATTCATTTAGTTGAATTGCGTGTTCTACTAATCTTGATCTTGTTTTTCAGGTTTTCGCTTCTAGCTTCAAATGCAAAGTATGCTTTGCGTTTCCCTCTACAAACGCAAAGTGAAGTTTGCGCTCCCTCCTTCATACGCAATGTTTGATTTGCGTTTCTGCCTTCGACCGAAAAAGCCAAGTTCGCGTTTCAAGTTAAACCCGCAAATTTACTTTGTGTTTCCCTCTTCACACGCAAAGCTTCACCCGCAAAGTGTCATCTTGCGTTTCTCTAAGCAAACGCAAAGTTTAGTTTGCGGTTCTCTCTAGACACGCAAACCTCTAGTTTGCGCTTCTGTCTTCACACGCAAATCTCTTGTTTGCGTTCCCTTCCTAACACGTAAAGATCTACACGAGTGACCTCATGATGTCTCTGGGTTCAGAAAATCGACTTCCAGTGCTAATAGACGAAAATGAATTTACACAGTGGCAAGATCGGTTCCTAAACATCATTGAACGACAAAAGAATGGAAATGACATGATGACAATTTTATCTGAAGGACCGTTTGATAGACCCAAATTGGCTTCTGGAATGTATAAGCCTACTAAAGAGTATTCACAAGATGAGTTGACTGCATATCAAGCTGATCGGGATATTAAAGCAAATCTAATGTTGGCCTTGCCAAACTCTGTATACAACAGGATTGACTGTTTCAAAACTCATCCTAATCTGATGTGGCAACAACTTGAGAAGATTATGCTTGGTTCTTCAGTAGCTACTCAACTCAGGCATACGCGATACATGAATAATTTTGAAGAGTTCAAAGTCAAGGATGGGGAGTCACTGAAAGCTGTGTTTGATTGATTTTGTGCCGTCATCAATGATCTTTGGAAGATTAAGGTTGAAAAGACTGAGCTTGAGACAAATCTGAAGTTTCTCAACATATTGCAACCAGAATGGAATAAATCATGCCACAGATTGAGGAGCGATGTCAGAATCTCTTCTATGCAGATCCAAGAGATGTTTGAGATTCTGATGACTGATGAAAGCTTGGTAATAGAGAAAAAGGCCAATTTGGATAAAAAGAAGAAAACAGTAGATCCGGTTGCTCTCCTCACAAAGCAATTATCTGAACAAGCATTGTCTGAAAATGCTTACACCGGGTCAAATGAAGATGATGGCGAGGCTTTACAGAAAGCTATGATCCTTCTTTCTCAGCATTACCAGAAAAAACTCCAACCCAGATCGAGTTCCAACTCTTCACGCTTCACTTCTGCTTCTACAGTCAAAGTGCCCGAGCCTAAGACTGCTTTTTGTTATAACTGTGGAAAGCCGGGTCACTATTCAAAGGAGTGTCGAGTTAAGAAAGTTAGGGATTCTGTTTACTATAGGAAGAAAATGGAACTAGCAGAAAAGAGAGAGAACGGAACTGCTTTGCTGGCCGAGGAAGAATTCTGGCTGGATTATTCCGATGATGAAGCTTCAAACGTCGAGATCGCTCAGATGTGCTTAATCGGTGATGATCAGTCAGATGATTCCGAAACAGATGAGGATGAGGTATTTTCTGAATTTGACTATAATTTCATTACCTCTCAGATGAATATCATAATTAATGCTTTGTCTGATTTACGTTCTAAGGTTTTATTTGAAAAGAATTTAAATTCTGAAAAGTCAGATTTGATTGACAAACTGAAAATTTCTTTGAAAGATGAAAAATCAATTTTAGAAAACACTAAAGACATCTTTCAAAAGAAATTGGATGATTTGGAAAATTCAAATAAGACTTATCTTTAATCTTTGACAACTATGACTAATTTAAAAGATGAATTTTCAGATAAAATAAATAAATTAGAAGAAAAACTTTATCGAAGAAACCAATCTGAACAAACAATTTTTATGAACAAGCCAAGGAGTGAAGAAGCTTTAAAACAAAAGTGGGGACTTGGTTTTGAAAATCCTCATTGTGATTGAAAAATCCCCAACTTTATATAAATACGATTATCTGACTCTTGCTCATTATGCTCCTCAATTTAAAATTGATTGGATGAATGAGAAGCAAGTGTTAGAAATCGAAAATGAGAAAAGGATAAATAATAAGTAAAATGAAATTCCTTTTGTTTATACGTCTGAAAATGCCAAATATTTTCCTGAAAAATCAAGGAGAGGTAGAAGAGTTTTAAATGATATATCTCCTATCAAATTTTCAATGTCTGATGATTTTGCTCCTTATGCACCTGATTCTGATAAAGGAAATATTTCTCCAATCATTTATGATTCGAAGAAATATACTCCTCCATTAGTATTAGAAGAAAAAATTATTGATCTTGAAGACAAGATAGAAGATCAAAATATTTTGAAGAAAATTGAATCTGATATTATTCTTTCTTTCATGACGTCTAGTCTTGAAGAAAAATTATTTTCTCAAAAATCAGATTTTATTTCTAACCTTTCTTCTGATTCTAAGGAAAACAAAAAGGAAGTTTCAAAATTTAAAAACCTTTCTCAAAATTCTTCAGATTCCGAGGCTAATTCAGATTTATTAGTTGATCAGATTGGTTGCTTAGATAAATTTATTTCTTCTGATTTAAATATTAAGTCTAAAATTCTTGATGATTCGTTTACGCTCAATGATCAATATTATAAACCTAAGCGTAAAAGAAGACGGTCAAAGAAGTCGAAGAAACATGATACCGTTCTTTCTGACAGCTCTAATTCTTCCGATTCAATTCTTACGATAGGGCTTTAAGCGCTCGATCAAAGAAACAGATCTGGAGAGCGAAGCTGAAATTTACTGATTCTAAGTTTGAGGGAGATCGATATGTAGTCAAATTTTATCATAGTGATTCATTTGCTCATTGTAATAAAATTTTAAAATACTCTATAAAGCAAATGTTTCAAATTTCCAAAAATGTCTCATATTCCTCTTCTAATTCTAGTTCAGATGATTATGCTTTCTCTTTTGATGGTTGTGATTATTTTTCTGATCATATTCCTCATGCT
Source organism: Arctium minus (assembly GCA_954870635.1). NCBI lineage: Eukaryota > Viridiplantae > Streptophyta > Magnoliopsida > Asterales > Asteraceae > Arctium > Arctium minus. The sequence continues at coordinate 102,294,221 of OX941084.1, read as the reverse complement.
TTAAATGTCATGTCTAACAAATATTTCCCCACAAGAACTGCAACTAACAAACACGGGCCCAAATTTAAGCGGGTTCCCAAATCTTTATCTGATTTAAAGTTGCAGGCATCACATGTTAAGGGGGAGTAAGAGAAAGTTGGTTTCTGAGTACTTCAGCTCAGGACCCGTACTTCATAGACTACGACTTCTAAACAAATCAGTTTAGAACTTGTTCTTCAATGATTTAAGCTTCTGACTAAATGAGATACTGTGAGTAGATCAATTTTATTTCCGCTGCATTTTATCTCTGATAATGATGGTATTCCAGTTTTTCTCAATGTTTCAAGAATCTGAGCTTGTTTATCTATCTCATGAATTTGTATTACCCAACATTTTCTTTTAATATGAGACAAAAATTTATTTTCTTTAATGTAAAAGATGAAATAGTTGAATTTTATTTTGTTCCAAATGAATATCAATTTGCCGAATTCTATACATTTTGTCTTTAAAGAAAATTTCTAACATCGGCATATTGAGTTTAAAAGTTTAAATCTTTACAAATTTTTTTCTATAAATTAAAGTTTTACATTTTTTCTTTCTTTTGAATAAAATATGTGTCTAGGATAAATTTTCAAGTTCTGTTGTTTATATTAAAGTTTTTATATGATCAAATTTCAAGTCTTATAAAAGTTGAAAAGTTAGCAACATGTTTGAAACTTTTATTACTGCTTTAAAGTTGTGTGATTCAGGATATTTATAGTTTACAATGCTTGGAAAATTCTAAAAAGTCAAAATTATAGATCGGAATGAAAATATGGGCTAAGCATTTAGACGTTGATCTGAGTGATTGAGATGAATAATAAATTCTTAAAATACAGAAATCTCTGAGTTTAAAAGTTTGTACCAGTGACCTTTCTGGTTTGGGAAAGTAAGTTCCGTGGGATGCTCGACATCTGGTCCCCTAAGGTCATTTGGTCTGGGAGTGATAGAACAGAAATCCTTCTATAGAATCAGATCGAAAGTCATGTTTTACTGGTATGAATGGGTTTAGAATATGTCGATGTAGCCTTTCTGATCCTGGGAAAGTATGTTCCAAGGGGTGCTTGACACCTAGTCCCCTAAGGCCAACTGGTCTGGGAGCGGCTGACCCAAATCCTGCAATAGGGTCAGATAGAAAGTTACGTTTACGGCATGTTCTTTACTTAATAAACTTTTTGATCAAAATATGCCAAAGTGCACGCGCTTAAAAGATGCCAAAGAGCACACTCATGTTAAGATGCCAATGTGCATAATGCTAAAAGATGCCAATGAGCACACATCTCATGATACTTGGTGATATGTTTGAGTTGCGATAAACCTATAAATTTTTGAAAATCTTAATTTTTGATGGTTAGTGTTAGTACATGCAAAGTTTTCTATTATATTTTTAGAATTGCATTTTCTTGAAGATAATCGAAGATTCGCATGTGAGCACACTGAATAGATTGCTGGAAGTTTTTGAAACTGAACATGTTTTAACTTGATATGCAATAAAACTTGTTCTTGTATCCCACAACACACGCTTGATTTCAACAGATTGATAAATCTGTAATATTTTAGTATGTAGAATTTTATTTGTTTAGTGTTTAAAATTTTATATGTTTAGTTGTTACAAAATTTACATTCAGTATATTTTTCTTTCTACATTAATATTTGATCATTGTGTTCTCATAAATATATTTTAATGGGTTTATGCATTATTCAAGGGGGAGTGAACAAAGAGAATATTTTTTCAAAGATTATATCTGTTTTTGAGGGGGAGTATCTGATTTTCTTTATATGAATGCTAATTTGAATTGTCATATCTAGTGCATTTGTGTAGGGGGAGTCAAAGGGCTAATCAAGTAAAATTTTCAGACTCTAAGTCAGATTTGCGCATCCAGCATGTCACGCAAACTTTGATTTGCGCTTTCTTAGTGAAACGCAAACCTTGCTTTGCGTTTCCTTCTTGAACCGCAAACTTTGATTTGCGCTTCCTTCATGAAACGCAAACCTTGGTTTGCACATCCAACATGAAGCGCAAACCTCTCTGTTTTATCTGTTTCTTTGATTTTGCAGATCTTTAGTTGTCTCGTCTCCAACATTTGCATGACCAAGTTGATCCTTATCATCAAGGTCATGAGGGGGAGAATTCAGATATGTCAAGGAGATTTTAAAGAGACAAAGAAGAAGAATGTTTATCTGCTGATCAAGATTCGCTCAAAGATTTTATTTCTTCAGCTACAAATTTTTATTTTGCTGTTTCTGCTCCGAACACCACATTTCATTCAAGGTCATTCAAAAGAGGTGTATCGTCTAGAGCTCAAGAAGCAAAGACAACTTAATCTGAAAGATGCTGAGATGAAATTTTTCTTAAAAAGGTCAGAAAGCTTCACAAAGTCGCTTTGTTGGTCCGTGCTGATTTAGAAGATGATTTTTTTTTGAAGACCAGAGCGCCAATGATTACTAAGGGGGAGATTGTTAGGTCTGGTTTTATAGTAATCATTGTATTTATAGGTCTTGGTCAAATATTGTGTTTAGTGTCATACTGTGTTGTATCTGACCAAGGGTATTTAAGCCCCTTTGGTTAAGAAACACATGCACAATTTAATACAGTCTTTGTTTTACGCTCCATTATTTTCTCTCTCTACTTTCTCTCTCTAAAGAATCAGTGATCTTGGACTCACAATATGAGGTACCTGGAATCATGGTGTTCCAAGCATATGAACGGGAGGAAAGATATTTTGTCTAATTATACAGAGAAATTATGCGGAAATGTGCGGTTTGGAAATGACCAATTTTCGCCAATACTAGGATATGGAGATGTGGTTCAAGAGAATGTAACGATAAATAAGGGGAGTTATGTTGAAGTTCTAGGACACAACCTATTCAACAGTAGCCAATTCTGTGATAAGGATCTAGAGGTAAATTTTAAAGCCAAGAGGTGTTGTCTACGAACTGAAGACGGAACAGAACTCTTGGTCGGAACTTGAAAGTCCAACCTCTACACAATCAACCTGTCTAATGTGAAGCCTAAAAATGCAGTGTGTCTACTGTCAAAAGCATCTATGCAGCAAAACTGGTTATGGCATAAGGCTTTCACACCTGAATTTCAGATACATTAACAAGCTGGTGAAAAGCGAATTGGTGAAAGGATTACCTGAGTTGAAATATGAGAAAGAACATGTGTGTGATGCATGTGAGAAAGGTAAGATGAAAAGAGCTTCTCACAAGATGAAGCCCGAACATAACACAAATGATCCTTTGGAATTGTTGCACATAGATCTTTATGGTCCTATGCGTACTCAAAGCGTAAATGGCAAACGGTACGTATTGGTGATTGTGGATGATTTTTCAAGATATACATTGGTGAAGTTCTTACGGTCAAAGGACGAGACTATGGAAATAATTATCTCGTTCCTCAAAAGTATCCAAGTCAATTTGCAAAGAATAGTCAAGTTTATCAGATTAGATAATGGCACCGAGTTTAAGAACAAGACGGTTGAAGATTATCTCGAATCGGTCGGGATAACACATCAATATTTGTTGAGTCAAATATTGTATTCAAGATTAAAAGGGTAAATATTGTAAATGTTGTAAAGTTGTGTCAAAGTCAAGATGTTTGACTTTCTTAATATGTGTTTGAGTTGTAAAGTCAACTTTTGTTGACTAGGTATAAAAACTTTGTCTTCCTTGTAACCATTAGACACACATACAAAAACACAGATTCTAGAGTGAGAAATATTTTGTACGTATTAAGAGAGTTCATTTGTAACACTTGTGATATCAAATACAAATGACATTGTGATTAATTGTGTGTGATCAATCTGTATGATTAAGCTTGAAATTGTGACTATCAGTTGGTATCAGATCCTGACAAAGAAATTCAGAAATCGATTTTTCACTCATAGAATGAATAACTCGCAGACTTACTGTTCTTAGATTGTTGTTGTGATTTTGCGGTGTAATTGTCAAAATTTTGACTGTTTTGTAACCGTTCTGTTGTTTGGATTGATTTTCGTTCAGATTGTATTGCAAATTTCGGTGTAATTTGTAATACGATCTTGGAGAATCAAAAACGAATGTTGTTTATATGAACAATATATAAACATATTTTCAATGAAAGAACATGAAATGACGTTTGATTCAATCAACAGTGAATACAAATAACGTGCGTATTACCATAGAAAGATTTTACTTTTGATACATGGTAATAACAAAGTCAAATAGAATGTTCTGAACCGTTATGTGTATGAATACTTGACAAAGTATATTGACAAGATAAAACACAAGTATTTATCTTTAATAACATACGGTCAGATAAGCATTTAAGTATCCAAAAATCTGTTAATATCACAGATATTCTCCACCTTAACTGGAAGATTTTTTTTTAAATATAAGGCAGAAAAAATAAATAAAGCACTGAAGTGCGGGTTCTAATCTGATGTGATGAGAAGCCATAGTCACTTGAACAAACCTGCATAAATAAAATAAATAATGGTAATCATTTGTGAAAATGATTCCTCTTTTGTTAGCAACAGTTGAAGAATAAAAATGAACACAAAATCAAGACAGAGAATACTCCCCCTTGAATCATGAGTAAGGTCTAAGACATGTTCAACATATCAAGTTTGCTGATTAGAAAATGGAATCGCTTTTCATCCAATGGCTTGGTGAAAAGATCAGCTAACTGGAAGTCAGTTTGAACAAAGTGCATTTCAATGTTACCTTTTTCTACATGACCCTTGATGAAATGATATCGTACATCGATATGCTTGGTCTTGGAATCACAATAAATAGGAACACGCTTGTAGTTGTATCCAAAGTCCCTTAACTATGTCGTCATCCAGAGGACTTGAGAACAGCAGCTAGCAGCAGCTACATACTCAGCCTCGGTAGTGGATGTGGAAACACAATTTTGTTTCTTTGAAGTCCAACTCACAAGTTTGTCACCTATGAATTGACATGATCCAGAGGTGCTTTTCCGGTCTAGCTTGCATCCTGCATGATCAGCATCTGTAAAGGCAGTTAGTTCAAAACGAGAATCCTTTGGATACCAAAGGCCTAAATCAGGAGAGCCTTTGAGATATCTAAGGATTCGCTTAATAGCAGTTAAGTGCGACTCTTTAGGATTAGACTGATATCTCGCTCAAAAGCATGTGGCAAACATTATATCTGGGCGACTTGCAGTCAGATAAAGTAAAGATCCAATCATGCTACGATACACCTTTTGATCAATAGGTTTCCCGGAGGGATCTGCGTCTAAGAGTGTACCAGTAGCCATTGGTGTTTTCATGACTGAACTATCTGACGTATTGAACTTTTTCAAAATATCTTTTATATATTTAGCTTGATTAATAAATATGCCGTCGGGTAATTACTTTACTTGTAGACCAAGAAAGAAATTCAATTCACCCATCATCGACATCTCAAACTTTGTTTCCATTATTTTTGAAAAGTTCTTACAAAATTTCTGATTTGTCGACCCAAAAATTATGTCGTCAACATAAATCTGAATGAGAATCAACTCCTCACCTTGCCTTTTGAGAAATAAGGTAGTATCTACTGTACCATTCTTGAAACCAGAAGCAAGTAGAAATTTAGTGAGAGTTTCATAACAGGCTCGCGGTGTTTGTTTAAGACCATAAAGTGCTTTGTCTAAAACATAGACATGATCAGGGTGATGAGGATCAACAAAACCTTCAGGTTGAGCCACGTAGACCTCCTCATGCAGAACTCCGTTCAGGAAAGCTGACTTTACATCCATTTGATAGACTGTAAAGTTTTTGTGCGTTGCATAGGCTAGGAAGATTTTGATGGCTTCGATCCTTGCAACCGGGGTGAATGTTTCGTCATAGTCAATGCCCTCTTGTTGACAATACCCTTTTGCGACCAAACGAGCTTTGTTTCTCACTACTACTCCGGTTTCGTCTTTCTTATTTCTGAAAACCTACTTTGTTCCTATAACAGATTTACCTTTAGGTAGTGGGATCAAGCGCCATACCTTGTTCCTTTCGAATTGTAGAAGCTCGTCTTGCATGGCAGAAATCCAGAAGGGATCACGTAGAGCTTCAGACGCTTTCTTTGGCTCTAAGAAACTAAGGAAGCTTGAAAACATGCAGAAGTTAGCTGTTGCAGATCTTGGTTGAGACACCAGATTGTACGTCACCTATCACGTTGGTCAGGGGATGATCCTTAGTCCAACGATGTGTGCTTGGCAAGAATTCAACTTGTTGTTGCGTATTAGACGCATCGTTTTCATTGTGCACAGCAGATAGCTCCATAGATGTACTCGGGACATCTTGTACTGGTGTTTCTGATACTGAGGGTTCTGGACTGGCATTTGAAGTACTCGGGACTTCGTTTCCAGAAAAACTATCTGTAGAGACAGATTCAACATTAGTAGAGTCAGAAAGTAATGGTTGTGTTGTACCTGATGGAGATGAAGTTTCAGTGACTTCTTCTTCGGACGATCCAGATATGTTTTCAGATATAGTAGGGACCTCCGAGCCTGTACCACTTGTTATTGATGTTGATATGCCTTTTTCAAAATCTGCACATATATCATCAAAGACATCAATAAACAATAAATCTAACTCAGATGAAGTAGAGTTAGAGTTAGAAGAAGTGGATCCTTGAGAAGCTGGTTCTATTCGAGATTAAATAGAAGCTTTGTCCTTAATTACGAGTTCTGAAATGTTGTGTCCAGAGGTCCTCGTAGAATTCTCATCAAAGGAGACATTCATGCTCTCAACAATCGTCTTGGTACGAATAATGTAAATTCGATAAGCTTTGGATATCAGAGAGTATCCAACGAGATAGCCTTCATCCGCCTTCTTATCAAACTTTGATAGTCCTTGACGTTCTCCCAGAATGTAACACCTGCAACCAAAAACACGAAGGAACTTGATGTTAGGTGTACGATTGTTGATTAACTTATATGTTGTCTGATTAAAGCGCTTGACCACAATGGTACGATTCTGAGTAAAACATGTTGTTGCGACTGCCTCGGCCCAAAGGTACATGGATAGATCTAAATATGCAAGCATAGTACGAGTTGCTTCAACAAGCGTGCGATTCTTCCGTTCAACAATGCCGTTCTGTTGTGGAGTGTAGGCCGCGGAGAAGTTGTGTGAAATCCCCACAGAAGTAAGATAACTCTTCAGGGTGTCATTCTTGAACTCCGTACCATTATCGTTGTGAATGGTCCGAACTGGCAATTGAAGACGTACTTGGATGTGCTTGATAAAAGCGATGATCAATTCTGGCGCATATGACTTGTTGCGAAGAAACTCGAGCCATGTATACCTTGAGTAGTCATCTATCATTACCAACACATATTTCTTCCCGTTGATAGATGTTGTGCGCATTGGGCCACAAAGGTCCATATGAAGAAGTTCTAGTGCAGATGAGGTCGATGATTCAGCTTTGGACTTGAAGGAGCTTCACTTCATTTTGCCCAACTCACATGCGGGACATAGTGAGTCTTTTTCGAACCTCATTTCTGGTAGACCTTTGACCAGACCTTGTCTATGTATCTTCGCTATAGATCTGAAATTTTGATGAGACAAGCGTCGATGCCACATCCACGATTGTGCTTTAGAAGCTTTGGCTAGTAGACATACTGGACGTGTGGCAGACAGTGTAGGAAAATCTACATAGTATAGATTTCCATGGCGCTCAGCTTTGAAGACTTCGTAACCATCGCGATCCTCTAGATAGCAATGAGTGGTTGTGAAGCGGACTTGATATTTCATGTCACAGAAGTCACTGGTACTAAACAGATTGTGATCAAGTCCTTCAACATATAACACTTTTTGAATCTTCACAAGACCGTTATCGAGCATTCCATATCCTCTGACGTGACCTTCGGCTTCAGAAGTGGCAAATTTAACTGCTCCGGCAGGCTCCTCCACATAGTTGTGCAACAGGTGCTTGAATCCTGTCATGTGGTGTGAACATCCGGAATCTATTACCCACAATCGACAGGCCTGCAAAAGAGACAGTTAGTTTTGCTTAGGAACCCATATCAGGATGGGTCCTTCGCGGTTAGCATCAAGCAACTCAGGAATATCATCTGGTTTGACTTTCACTCTTCAGTCATAACGCGGTTTTGGAACCCATTTCCAAACCATCTTAACATTTAATTCCTGAAAGTGCTTTTTAGAAGTAGGATTGGCAACCTTAGCTCAAAACACTTTGGGTTGTGCAGAAGAATTAGAATTAGAATTAGGATTTAGTTTAGCTTTTCTCTTACTCTGTTTGGACTTTGGAGGGGAGTAGTATTTGAATGAGTTATCCCAACAGTGTTTGCAATATAGATTCTTTCGAGCAAAATTCATAAACTTAGATTTATCAGAACAAACCTTACATTCATGTGCATCAAAATAATTACTTTTTAAAATAACACTGTTTGAAGTACAACTATTTGAAGCAAAAGTTTCACTAGATAACCTATCATTCTTATTCAAACTGCTATCTTTATTCTTCTTACTACTCCCAGCTCCATTTCCTTTTATATCTGAAACAGAAACAGGAACCTTGTTAGTCTCTAACTTAGAAGGTGGTTCTTTTCTAGTGCTATTTGAAGTCTCACCCTTTTAAAAAATACTCGGTGGATATTCAGGACAATCAGAGTAAACGACTGAAGGTTTTGTAGGAGCATCAAATTCTGGATTGGTTCTTACCTTCCAGCTTGGATCATTGAACATCTGTTTATCATTTGAAGCATTTTTAAACAAAGCAATTTTCAAATCATTGATCTCAGTGCAAAGCTCTTGATTTTACTTTTAAAGACTTTTCAAGTTTATGTTTGAGATCAAAGTTTTCATCTTCAACCTCTTCAAGAGACGATTGCAACATAGCAATTTGCTTTATCAATTCAGATGTATTATCATTCACAGAATTTGACTCCTTTTGAATAGAAACAGGGTCAGAGTCTGAAGCATTCATCATTTCGGAAAATAATTCTTCAGTCATGGACTCAATAAACTCCGTTTTATCATTTTTCAAACAAGATTCATTCGTGTTTACAGTGTCTTCTTCAACCTCTTCAACAAGCAAAGGTTTAGGAGTAATGGGATTTGAGACTGATAGTATAGTAGATAGATCAACATCCGATTCATACTCATCGTATTTGCATTCAGTCTCAGATGGAACAGTGTCATTGTTGACTGATTCTTTAGAAGAAGTGGTAAACAATTATTCAAACTCAGTGAATTCAATCTTTCGAGTTGCATAGCTTTTGTTCAAATCATTGTATTTAAAACCAATTGATTTAAAAACATTTTGAGAATCAGTGTCACAAGACTTGTTTTCTCCCATTTCTTCTTGACCTTTGGTCTCAGTAAAAGGTTTAGAAGCACTAGCTTCAACAAAAGTAGCACGAATGTTTGGAATGGGTTTGATTGCGGAGCCAAATTTATCAAAATTATATAAATGCTCCGGTGCCTTTTTCAAAACATCATTAGTTAGCACACCCAAACCTGGTTTCAGTTTATAAAACCTTTCATCCTGGAGTTTATTGGTCAACAGATTTAGCGTCTGCTCAGTCTGACCTCGTTTCATGTTAATATCCTCCAATTGCTTGATCTTTGTATAAGCTTCATTTCTTTCTTGAAAACAAACTTCAAATTTAATTTTGAACTCGCCTTTTTCAGCATTGAGATTCACTAGATCCTTTTCTAAAACAGATATTTTACTTTTCAATTTTTCCTTTTCAGCTTTTAAACCATCTTTTTCTTTTTCTTTTTCTTCCACAACAACTTTCAGCAAAGCGTTTTCATCACGAAAACTCAATACTGATTGATGTGCGGAGCTAATCTTGCCTTTCAATAAAGCAAATTCATCTTTCATGCTATGTATTTGGGCCATAAGAGATTCAATAAGGTCAAAATTATCACTTACATCAGAGTTTGCATCTTCCGAATGTGCCTCAGAATCTTCATCGTCACCATCCAGCTTTGCCATGTAGGAAACTTGGGTGAAGTGTGCCTGCTCCTCATCACCAGAACTTTGGAACAACCAATTTTCTTCTTCAGCCATAAGCACCTTTCATTCTTCGGCTTTCTTGGCGATTTGTGACTTTCGTGCATAGTAGTCTGAGTTCTTGACCTTCTTGAATCTGCAATCTCTGGAGAAGTGCCCAAATTTGCCGCAATTGTAGCATCTTCCTGGATCAACAGCTCTCTCTTCTTTCTTTCCCTCTCTCTTATCTTCTCTTCTTTCTTCCTTCCTGTCTTCTCATGTTTCCTCTATCCTTCCGTGCCTTGGATGGTACCTCATCTCAGACTTCTCTTTCTTGTGCCCTTCGTACTTTGGCTTTGAGTAGAACTTTTTCTTGCGAAAGGTCTTCTTGAATCTTCTAGTAATAAGAGCCAAGTCCTCGGAGAACTTCTAAATATCTGGATCAGAATCAATCTCCAGTTCTTCATCACTTGAAGCAGAGTCAGAATCAGTAACTTCGGTAACTAGAGCTTTAGACACCTTTTTCTTTGACCTTGCAAAGGATACATAACCTTTGCCGGCTATGAGAGCCACAAAATCCTTCAGTTTATTTGACTCATTATTGATGGTTCTCACTTCGTCCTCGTGCTGAGAAAGAGTAGAGAAGATATCAGTGACGTTCTCTTGAGCCATGTTCTTTGACATCTGAAGGTTGATGGCAAAGTTCTTCCATTCAGGATTTAGTTTCTTGATGAACTTATAATTTATCTCTGAAGCAGACTTAGGGATGTTGTTCCTCCGCAAGTCATTGAGAATGATGTTATATCTGTTGTAGGTCTCTAACAGCGTCTCTCCATCTTTTGCGTGAAATCCCTCGTATGCATTTATGCATAGATTCTGCTTAGCTTGGATGGAGGCTTCACTTCCTTCAAACTGTCTTGACAGTTCATCCCAGATTTCTTTTTCTGAGTTCGGACTGTCTACACGGTTGTAGATGTCATTTGGGATTGCCATGGTCAGATATATAAGAGCCTCTTCATCGGTCTTGTACTGTTCTTTCTGCTTTTCAGTAAAGAACTGATAAGGTTTTGGAACATATCTATCAGGGATTTCTGGTGAGGTCTCCGTTTCAGCTTGACCAGGTACTCTGACCATTGGATTTACCAGACCATTAATAATTGACTCCATATAGTCTCTGTTCTTGTGATTTCGAAACTGGACCATTCTCTTCTTCCATTGCTGATATTCATCAGCCAAAAGAACAGGCGGTTTGGACTAAGAGCCCATTGAGAGAAGCTGGTTGGACATCATAGTTGTACGGTTAGTAATTATACTTATCTTATCAAGACAATCAACTAGATGAGATCGTTAGAATCAAGATAAAAGCCACACTAAAAAATTTTCAGAAAAATAAATTTCCAAAAAATAATTAAGTGCAGAATTTGCACAGTATAAAACACAAAGAAATAATACTGAAGAAAGAAATTAGGAAAATTGTGATCAAGCACAAAACTTTTGTCCCCCTTCGCAAACTTAGCACGGGGGTGTGCTTCGACCGGTATTGAGTCGACCGGAGACTTGTAAAGACCGGTAGAGAGTTCGACCGGGAACTTGTAAAGATCGGTAGAGAGTTCGACCGGGAACTTGTATAGACCGGTAGAGAGTTCGACCGGGAACTTGTAAAGACCGGTAGAGAGTTCGACCGGGAGCTTGCTTCGACCGGTAAGTGATAGGACCGATACTATGCTTTGACCGGTATTTGTCTTCGACTGATACAAAGGTATGGACCGATATAACTATGTTCAACCGATAAGATGCTATGACTGGTAAAGCTAAGGACCGATAGTGAGATTTGACCGATAAAGGGTAAAGACCGATAAAATACCTTCGACCGATAATGATTATTCGATCGATATAGCTTAGACCGATAGATTGTTCGACCGGTGTGTTCTTGGCCAACCCAGAAAGTCGATGAACAACTCAGATAATTAACCCAGAAATCGCACAAAACACATAAATTTAATGCAAAAATTAGACTTTTATACCCTAAAACATATATCGAACACAACCCAAACAACCTAAAAGATTGAAATCAACTTTTAAGATTCAATTTTGAGACCACAATGATCGACTACCATACGAACCCAGAAAAACACAAACCCAAAAATTCAATCACTTAATGAATTTGAAAGCAATTAAGCAATCAGATAACATTCAGAAGCATCAAACTTATCAGATCACGTTCAATAGCATGAAACACATCTAATCATATCGATTTTAAGCATAATAGCACATAGATTCATGCAATCGATTTTTACTTGACGAATAGTAACTTCGATGAACAGTAACTTTCGCAAAAAAAAAATCACTGAACAGTAGACCTGATGAATAGTAATCGATGAATAGTAAAATCGCAAAAACACAGATTTAATCCTAAAAACTTGATTCTTTAGGCTCTGATACCACTTGTTATCCCAGTTTAATCTAGTTGATAATTAAACACACAAACACTTATAGATCAAGAGATAATAAGATCAGAATAACATACCAATCCCTTGTATAAACAATGAAACCCTTGTGTGTTCTTGATACCTTTGAATACAGAGAAAATAGGATTGCCTCTCAAATATGATTATGAATAATTATCAAAGGTTCTAACCTAAAACTAAACTAAACATAACTTTAAATATCTAGGCCATATGGGCTTTAACCTTAATGGGCTTTCTAACAGACTTTAGGCCCATTAGCTAATAACTATCAACATATTACAGTTTAAACCCTCTAACTTCAAATATCAAATAAATATAGTTTAGACCCTTTAATTTAACTTTAATCTTGAATACAATTTATGATCCAACACATTGAAATGTTTATAAGAGATACTATCAGCGATAACTGAACAGACTCAGTCTGATCGCTGATGGTGAAACACTAATACATATTAAAACGTAATTTTCAATAAGTATAGAAGAGGGTCGTTATCAAATCACTGAGAGAGCTTGGATCAAAAATCTCCCCCTATTTGATAATGACAAAGTAACTGAAGAAAATTACTTTTAAAGTTCAAAACAAGGAATAATCAGGACTCATAACAGACACGTCCCAATTACTATTTTGAGGGATCTTTTACAGTACTGATTGAGTTAAGTACATCACTGAAATTTTTATTAATTCAGAGAAAGAATTACAAGATATGAAAATTATAAGTACAAGTGAAGAACTAACTACTGTAAGTTTAACTAATAGATTATAAGAAATAGGAAACTAATCTATCAGCTATCTAAAGAAGACATAGGAGGATTTATCATATACTCAGGTATTTCTTCTCCTTTTTGCCTTCGATCAGAAGATTCTTGAGATATGATTGCCTTGATCGGTTCAGCAGAGGGAGAGAAGTCACACAATAAGCACAAGAGATCCTTGAGATGACTGAGGGGACATATAGAAACTTCAGAGACTCTCTGAAATCTGAGTTCTTCCTCATCATCTCTGAAGAAGATTCCAAAAGGTTCTTTAAGTACTTGTCCTGCAACATATGGTCCACCAGGGGGCAGAGATAGACCGAGAACTGAAAGATCAGGAGGAGGACCGAATAGAGCTTCTTTTGAGAACTTGATGGAGGTTTCATTTCTTATCACTGCGACATTTTCAGAGGAGGAGGAGACAGGCTTCCTTTTGAATTGCCTTGGTTTGGAAGGAAGAGCAGATGGTACTTTCAACACAGTGGAGACTCTGTTGATGAGGGCTTCTAAGATGCCTTCGACATAGCCTCTGCTGGTTGATTTGGATTTCTTCAGCGCTTCTTTGAACTCTAGCCATTCCATATAACCGAAGGTTTCCAGCTTTGACACGAACATGGCCTTGCAGCTTCCATCCTCTCTGGTAATCTCTATAGTGACAGAAACTCGATCCTTCTTCTTTTTCCCAGAGATAGTAACAGCTATGATCTTCATTGGGTTAGAGCGATAGTCGATTTTGTTCTTACACCATTCGACTGAGCTATCGCTGACCCTTTGTTCTTTTGAGCGCTCCTCTTCAATCTCTTTCAAAAGTGCAACCTAGACTTCAACTGGTTTCTTCTTCAGCTTCTTGTCTTTGATTTGAGAGGACTGAATCTTGAGAGTAAGAGTGGCATCTCTTTGACAGTCAGCTATCAGCTTCTCAGCCCTAACAGATTCTTCGATTTCAGCTTCAGTCAGGAACTCTAGATCTGTTGATTGAGAGGGGATCTTTCGCCGTTGATTCTCTAGATGAGAGATCATCTCTGTTCTTCTCTTCATCTCTTCCTCTGACCAGTGAGATGGTCTAAAGGGCCTTCTTGGATGTTGCAGGGACTCTTCTTCCTCATCTTCTTCATCAATATCTCTTACAGAGATTGGGATTATTTGATCATCAACTACAGCAGCTGGGATTATTTGGAGTTCTTTACCCTTAAGCAGGGGAGAGAACTATCTGGTCAGAAAATGAAAAGAAAGTTAGTTTATTTTAGGGGAAGGAGAAAGATAAAGGCTTAGAAAGAAGCAGGGGTGGGGATTTTATAGACGGATATTGGAACAAGAGAAAGGCATACCTGAGAAGGATTCTCCTCAGATAGTGAAACAATCTTCAGGCTTCCCTCAGCAGCAGCATCCTTGGATTTGCTTTGGGAAGGGGTTCCTAAGGATGTTCCATGGCTCCCCCCTGCTGTGACAACTTCTTTCGAAGTTATCGCTGATAGAGTGACAGCTGAAGAACACCATAAAGACTGGTCTTCTTCATCGTCATCATCATCATCTTGATGAGAGTGTTGTTCCTCTTGATCTTCAAGATCACAAGCTTCATCTTCATCGTACTCTTCTTCATCTTCTTCGATTAGATCTTCGAGAGAAGGAGGGGATTTATCAGCAACTATCTCCTCCTCAACATAAGAGGAAGTTTCCTTTTTTTGGTCTTCAGCAGCAGCCTCTATCTCCTTATTTTCTTCAGCTTCTTTCTCCCCTCTTTGTCATTATCACGGAGGGAGAGACCTTTGGAAGGAGATGGAGGTCGTGCGGTGGCCAACTTCTGGACTTCAGCCTCCATACTTGATAGATGTCCTTCAGACACAGGTATGTCTAACATAGCCTGATGAATAAACTCAACGGCAATGTTCAGAGAGGTACGATCGTTCTCTGTGAATGAGGGAGTAGGAGTTGGAGCTGGTGCCTTCAGGTGGGTCAGGATTTGTTGAAGAAGAACTTCACAGGAATCAACCTTTGCAGACAAGACATCAAACTATCGCTTGGAATCCTCCTTCACTTGGTCAATCGCGGCTTGAAGAGCGAAGATTTGAGAGGACTCGTCTTTGGACGAGCACGTAGCTATCAATGTCTTCAGCTCTTCACCAGCGGTATTGACTGTGCTGGTGGTGCCATTGATGGCTGTCATGAGGGAATCCACCTTGATTCCCAAACTGTTGACATTGGCGTCAACAGTGGCCATATTAGGACCTGAAAGAAACGTTAGTTGCTGAGAAACAGGCTTATATGGAGAGTTGGGAGTAGTGTTTAGGGTTATAGGTTTACCTGAGTTATCAAACAATTTGTAGAATTGTAGAGATTCGTCAAACGTTTGATTATCAGGTCCTAGGGTTCCAAACAGTGGCTGGGTAGAAATAGATGGAGGGTTAGAGACCAAAAAAATAGAAGGATTAGAGATGGGGATAGAAGAAGTAGGGAGAGGAGTAGTTACCTCACTTTGTTGTTGAACTGAGATTGTAGGTTGCATCACTATTGTTGTGACAGCGACCGAGATCGCTGGCACGGTTGATGATGTAGGTGCTGAGGATGTGGAGGAGATGACCAAAAAATCATCCAAGGAAGTTTGTTGAGAAACTTCCTCAGGCCTTGAACTAGCGGCGATGGTCTCCTTAGTCACTTTGGCCTTCTTCGAAGGACCAAGGGAACTAACAGATGGTCGTTTGGAGGGGGTAGCGGCAGGGATAGCAGAAGAAGGAACCTCCTGCGTGGCCGCTGAAGAAGAAGTTGTGTGGAGAGAGAGTCGAGAACGAAGGGTAGATATACTTACCTCGTTTGCCAGCGGTTTGACTTCCAGTGAACGCTGACCCACTTTGGCGAAGGAGCCATCAGCAGTAGTGGGGTAAGTGTTGGCGTAGAGAAACTTCAGATATGCACAGATAAACCGTACATATGGGATCTTGGGATCCTTCTCCGTCTTCTCTATCTTTGACCTTAAGTCGTCAAAGATAGCGGTGGCAAAGTCGAAGTTTTTGCCAGCTATGACCAAGTATGCCATCTGGAGCTGTACCTTGTTGGCCTGATAAAGAGAACCACTTTTCCCACTCATGCATTTAATGACGTGAGAAAAGATGAAGTTCAACTGAGAAGGCATGTTCTCCTTTTTGATGAGTGTCAGCTTCTTGTTGGGAATTGTGGAGAGGGGCATGTTGTTCTAGCAGTACTCCATATCATCCAGAAACCAGATGAGTTCAGCGTCAGTAGGTAGAGCTTCAAAGCCACTCTTAGGTTTGTCAGGAAACCTGAGAGACTTCCTTAGGCTGAAAGAGGTCATCATTCTTTTGTCGAGGTCAGTGCAGAAGGAAATTGCAGGACCTGATCACCTTTGGATCAACGGGTGTTGAAGGAGAGTTTTGGAGGGTTTTGGATCAACAGTGAGAGCATAAGCAATGCAGGATTGCTTCAGGAATTTGGCAGCATCCACCAGGTGTGGGTATTTGATTCCATCGAAGTCGAGGCGTCCAAGATGGTTGTTCTTGGGGACATCAGATTCAATGATGGCGAACTTGACGTTCTTGGAGGGAACAAGTGCGCACTGTGCCATTGTTGAATAAGGAAAGAAAAATAGAGAATAGAAGGGAAGGATTAGAGGCTAAAAATAAAGACGTTTTTACCAGTTTCTATTTGAGGAAAGAAACGTATAAAAACAAAAATATTTGAAGATTCATACATTGTTCTTAATGAAAAGATGAAGAACAGTAAGAAAACCAAAGGTTTTTAGAAGAATAAAATAAAAAAAAATGATTTTATAGGATAAAAATCTTATAGAAAACCCATAATGAAGAGAGATGGTGTTTTGTTAACAAGAATTAAATAGAAAGAAGATCAAAGTAACTTGGTAATCTTGAATGAGGAAGATGCAGATGCTTGAAATTTCTTGATAGAGTTTCTTGCTCAAAAAGGATTTTTATAAAGCGTAAAAGATAAGAATGAAAAGAAACATTCATTTTATACGTAGAGAGTAGGAAAGAGAAAGAGGCGGGAATACAAATGTTCATCATGACATGGACAGGTCCCACGAAGTTGATTGGATAGAAGGGCAACGGACGAACGTGTTAGAAAAAGGCATGTCGTGTATTGTCGGTTCAAATGACGTCATAGGAGGGAGAAAAACTTTTCATTTTTCCTTTTTGAAATTATCTCTGAAGAAAAGTCAGAGATAGGTTTTCCTTTGAGAGAATGCCTGATGAAAATTCAGAGACTGATTTTTAGTTTATTAGAAGGATCACTGAAGAGAAAGCTCAGTGATAGATTTTGTTTTTCAAAAATCTTTTAATCATTTGAAGAAAACTTCAGTGATCAAAGTTTTATTTAAAACGTCTTACTGACTGAAGATTCAGTGATTTGGAGTAAGAGATCAGTGATGAGAAATTTGAATCGTGTCTCATCAAGAGGTTTGGTGAATAAATCAGTGAGCTGATAGTCAGTAGGGATGAAATGAAGTTCAATATCACCATTCATCACATGATCTCTGATAAAATGATATCTGATCTCTATGTGTTTTGTCTTTGAATGTAGCACTGGATTATTTGCTATAGCGATAGCACTAGTGCTGTCGCAATAGATGAGAATCTTTGATAGCTGAAGGTCATAGTCCAATAGTTGATTTCTTATCCATAAGACCTGAGCACAACAACTTACAGCGGCTACGTATTCAGCTTCAACTGTGGAAGTGGACACTAAATTTTGCTTTTTGCTTGTCCAGCTTACCAGCTTTCCTCCTAAGAGTTGACATCCACCAGTGGTGCTCTTTCTATTGAGTTTACAGTCTGCAAAATCACTATCAGAATATCCAGTTAGATCGAAACTTGAGTCTTTGGGGTACCAAAGACCGAGATTAGGAGTCCCTTTGAGATATCTGAAAATTCGCTTAACAGCGATCAGATGGGATTCCTTGGGTACAGATTGATAGCGTGCAGATAAACAAGTAGAGTACATAATGTTAGGTCGGCTCGCTGTAAGATACAGCAGGGAGCCTATCATTCCTCTATAGGCAGTGACATTAACAGGTTTTCCAGATGGATCTTTGTTAAGTGTCAGAGGAGGTGCCATAGGGGTTTTCATCGCTGAAGTTTGTGTTAGATCAAACTTCTTCAGCATATCTTTAACATACTTACCTTGGCTGATAAAAGTACCTTTGTCAGATTGTTTAATCTGAAGACCAAGAAAATATGTCAGCTCACCCATCATACTCATTTTGTATTCTTTCTTCATTCTTTCAGCGAAGCGAGTACACAACAATGGGTTAGTAGAACCAAATATGATGTCATCAACATATATTTGTACAAGAATAATATGACCTTTTATCTTTCTGAAAAACAATGTATTATCAATTTTGCCACGTTCAAATTTTTCAGAGATAAGAAAAGATGAGAGAGTGTCATACCAAGCACGAGGGGCTGGTTTGAGACCATAGAGAGACTTATCCAATTTATAAACATAATTTGGATACTTAAGTTCATAGAACCCTGGAGGTTGTTCTACATAGACTTCTTCATTCACTTTCCATTTAGGAATGCTGATTTTACATCCATTTGATAAACAATGAAGTCTTTATAGACTTCATAGGCTAAGAATAGTCGAATTGCTTCGAGCCTAGCCACAGGGACAAAGGTTTCATCATAGTCTATACCTTCCTCTTGTCTGTATCCCTGAGCAACAAGTCGATCCTTGTTGCAGGTTACATTTCCATGTTCATCTAACTTGTTTCTAAACACCCATTTGGTGCCTATAACAGTTTTGTCAGATGGTCTAGGAACAATATTCCAAACTTTGTTATGAGTAAACTCAGTCAGCTCTTCTTGCATAGCGTTGACCCAGTTTGGATCTCTGAGGGCATCATCAACTTTCTTTGGTTCTATTAAAGAAATAAAGTTGACAAAGAGACAAATATTACCTGAACTTCGTCGTGTCTGAATACCTGCATCGGGATCATGATTGCTGAGCGTGAGCATGATCGCTTACTTCAGAGATTGAATCAACAATTGGAATGTTCACTGATGATGATGCTTGAGGCTCATCAGCTATCAAGTGTTGAGTGTCAGATATATTATTGTTTTCTGAGAGGTGTTCATATAAAGATGGTTCCGAGGGCAGAAGTGTGTTTAGATGATCTGCTGAGATCTATGAGTTGGATTCAACGTTAGGAGGTATGATGTTTGGATCATCATTAGCAACTGGAGGATCTGAATGCTGATGGTTTGAGAAGAAAGGTTCTGTTTCTCTGTAGTGAGAGAACATCCAAGCATTTAACTCTTCATTGTCAGCGATTGGTTTAGAGTTTGTTGAGCGAGTTTCATCAAAGGTGACATGAATTGTTTCTTCCACAAATTGTCTTCTCTTGGTGAACACTCTGTAGGCTTTGGAGATGGAGGAATATCCAAGAAATATTCCATCATCATCTTTTGGGTCGAACTTTCCAAGCTGGACTTTGTTGTTTAAGATAAAGCACTTACAACCAAATATATGAAGAAAACTGATAGATGGTTTTCTTCCATGAAGAAGTTCATAAGTTGTCTTTCCAAATCGCTTTACGATCAGCGATCTGTTTTGAGTAAAACAAGCAGTGTTAACAGCTTCAGCCCAAAATTGAGTAGGAAGGTGAGAATCGCTGAGCATTGATCTAGCATCTTCAATGATCGTTCGGTTTCTTCTTTCAGCGACTCCGTTTTGCTGAGGTGTTCTTACTGAGGAGAAATTATGAGAAATTCCCTTGTTCTCAAAGAAATTGTTCAGATAACTGTTTTTGAATTCAGTTCCATGATCACTTCTTATAGAGCGAACAGTAAGATTATTCAGCACTTCCATCTTTTTAACAAAAGATATTAGTTCTTCTGGAGTATCACTCTTGCAGCGAAGAAAGATAACCCAGGTGTAGCGAGAGTATTCATCTACAATGACAAGCGTGTATTTCTTTCCAGCTATTGATTGGATGTTGACAGGACCAAACAGATCCATATGTAAGAGCTAAAGAGGACTTGTCACTAAGGAAACTTATTTAGACTTGAAACTAGCTTTTGTCTGTTTTCCTTTTTCACATGCCGAACAGAGAGATTCTTTAGCATATGAGTGCTGAGGAAGACCAGAAACTAGTTCCTTAGAAGAGAGACAATTCAGGGTTTTGAAATTTAGATGAGAAAGCCTTTTGTGCCATAGCCAGTTGACATCAGAAGAGGCTTTAGAAAGAAAACATAAGTTCTCAGTGGTAGTAGAGTCCATATCTATTACATAGACATTTTCTCTGCGATAACCACTGAGAGCAAGTTTTTCTTTCTCATTCACCACTGAACATGCTTTCTTAGAAAAGCGAACTTCGTAGTCTTTGTCACATAGCTGACTGATGCTTAGAAGATTATGCTTCAGTCCATCTACATAAGCGAATCTTCTGAAGGTAGTTGTCCCATTGCTGAGGACACCAAACCCTCGGGTATAGCCTTTTCCATTTCCACCAAAGGTCACAGAGGGACCTTTCTCTTCCTTGTATTCAGTGAGCAGGTCTTTTTGTCTAGTCATATGACGAGAACATCCACTATCGAGATACCAGATGCCCTTTGATCCCTGCACACATAAGGAATATTAAGCGTTGTTTGGTACCCACTTTTCAATGGGTCCTTTTGGGTTAGTGGAAATGGAAGGTTCAGCAATCTTCACAACAGATGAAGATTCAACTTCAGTGGTATTCTTCACTTTGGTTAATTTCTGAACCTTAGTGTTATCTTCACCTTGGTTGATTTTTTAGCTCTGGTTACCTTCTCAGCCTTAGAGGCATTTATCTTCACTTTAGTTGTTTTATCAGCTTTGGTGGCAGTTGGACATTTGCTAGCAATATGGTCAGTAAAACCACAGTGATAGCATTTTCTATATTTGAAAGTGGTTTTAGGACTAGAAGTAGAAGGTTTTGAAAATTTAAGATGAGAGGGTTCAGGTCCAAGAATGCTTTTCTCATGAGATCTGGGAGGAATTTTTATTTCTTCAGATCTCTTAGGATTAAGGTCAATCTTTAGCTTTGGAGGATAAAGTTCAAAGATTTCTATCACAGAGCTAGAAGATTGATTTGCTGATGGTTTAGATAGAACCTTCAGCTTTGCTTTCGTGGTAGCCTTTTGAGGATGAAGAATGGATTTTCCTTTATCCGCAGACTTAGAGCCTACAGATATTTCTTCAGGGATGGTTTTAGAAGAAGAACAGGGATAAAATTGATTAGAAGAAGTGTCAGAGGTAGAAGTGACAAACGTTCCAAACTTAAGCATGGAACTTTCTTCTTTAGGATCATCTTGTGGTTTCCAAAAACCAAGACCAGTTCTATCACTTTCAGGAGTTTGAGCATTTATTATCTCAGAGATCTTTGTTGATGATTTGCACCATTTTTCAACATGAGCCTTTTCTGCTTTTAGAGCAGTGATGGCTTGTTCGCGTTTAATGCTAATGATTTCATTTATAATGACTTGATCTTTCAACTTTTCTTGTAAAAGATTCAGTTCTTTGATCTTTTCATGACATTTCTCTAACTATTCGGCTAAGTCAACATTTTTCTTCTCAGCTATAGTTTTTCCGTTTAGAGCATTATAAAGATCAATAGTCAGCACATCAAAAGCGCGACTTCTCTTAGCTTCAGGTAGAGAGGGATTAGTAGAGATAGATACATGAGATGATATATAACTCATAGAAGTTTCAGCTGGTTCTTCCACTTCTTCTCTAATCTCAGCCATAAGGCAGATATTAGCGACTTCTTCTTCATCAGAACTTGATTCTTCTGACTCAGCCCAGTCATGTTCTTCAACAATGAGACCTTTACCTTTTCGCTTGTAGCTTTTCAGCTTTTGATATTTCTCTTTCAGCTTTAGGTACTTGTCATCACTGGATCTTCTTGAGGTAGAAGGTTTGAAGACTTTCTTTGACTTGCACTCACTTGCAAAGTGTCCAATCTTTTCACAGTTATAGCAATTAGCAGAAGCCTTATCAACAGGGGTTGATTTTGGCTTGTCAGTAAGAGAGAGAGGCTTATTTCTTTTGAAATTGCTCTTTCTTGCAAATCTCTTAAAAGAGTTTGTCAAGAGTGCTAAGGAGTCATCAAACTCTGAAAGATCAGGGTCTGATAGATCCTCAGATTCAGAATCTAACTCAGTGATAGTGAGAGTAGATCGCTGAGATGGAATTATTTCTAAAGAGACTAAAGCAACAAGAGTGCTTTTGGAGTCTTTAGAATCTTTTATAAGATTCTTCTTCAGAAGGTTTGATTGCTCATAGTTAAGCAATATTCCATATAAGGTGCTGAGTGAAAGAGAATTTAAGTCTTTTGTTAGCTTAAGACATATTGAATAACTGTCCCAGCTTTCAGGAAGACATTCTAGGAATTTGGTCAAGACCTCAGAATTAGAATAGGTCCTACCAAGAGTTCTTAGATCTATGATTAAGCAGTTAAATCGCTGATGAACGTCAGAGAGAGATTCATTCTTACCAGCGATGAAACTTTCATACTGTCTTACCAAGTTAATTAATATTTCGAGAGTCTTGGATTTCAGTGGTGCCTTCGTATTGAACACAAATGGTTTCCCACATTTCTTTAGAAGTTTTAAGATGCGTGATGGAATGGAAAACTTCATCAGGCAGAGCCATTGAGATAATGGTTTTTGCCCTTGCATATATACCAACCTTCTTTTTGTCTTCATCACTCCACTGTCTTATCTCCTTAACTACATAGCGTTCAGGGACAGCAGGAGTGGTGGTAGTAGCTGGAACTGCAGCTATAATTCTGACAGGTTCATAGGGTCCATTTTCTATATACTTAGGTATAGTAGGATCTGCATCTTCAAGAAATAGAATCATTCGATTTTTCCATAGAGAAAAGTTATCTCTGCTAAATCGAGGAGGTTTAGAAAGTGAACCATTATCATAGTAGTTAGTGTTTGTGTTAAGTGCCATTTGAGAATAGCAAAGAAGAGAATAAAGCAAGATCTTATTTATCAGATTAAACAGTCTACTCTGATACCACTTGTTGGTCCCGGAGGTGCTTAACAAGTTTGTAGAAGGGGGGGGGGGGTTGAATACAAACACATAAATTAAAGTTTAATAAATTGTTTATTGATAAATCAAACACAATTTACAAGTTTGTTGCGGAATAAGATTAAGACAGACTCAATCTAAACAAACTTAGGAAACACAAAGATGGTTGCACAAGAATATAGAGAAATAGGGTTTTAGAAGTATAGAAAACAAAGGTTTCTATCTTGGTTCAAGAATAGAGCACCCCCTCAGATGGAGAGGTGATCTTTCTTTTTATACCCTATGCATTAAATGCATGGCAGAGTACTTTACACGTGTCATTCAGTGATTGGCTTTGGTAGTCTGACTTTTGGGAGACATGCTTTCGGCCGTATCATGAACAGTGTAGTTGACAGAGTTGTTGTACGCGTTGTGGCAGAGATATGTCCATTCTGACACATCGTACTAGTTGTGCAAGGTAAGACAAAAGGAAACTTGAGGCATAAGCTTTGTGATCGATTGATCGCTGAATATCTCTTTCTTCAGAGATATAAAGAGGTTCATCTATCGCTGAAGCTTTTCCTCATGTTCCTTTGTGTATAAGTAGAGTTGTCTTTGCTTCACTGATATCCGCATCAGGTCACTAGTAGACTTCTCTTTGTTCAGTGGCTTCGTCTTCGATTCAACTATGAACATATGTTGACGCGAGACTTGTCTTCAGAGATTACGTTACTGTTTACATCAGAACTATCAGAGATAACTAAACAGACACAGTTTGATTACTGATAGTGAAACACTAATACATAGAAATGTTTATAAGAGATACTATCAGCGATAACTAAACAGACTCAGTCTGATCGTTGATGGTGAAACACTAATACATATTAAAACGTAATTTTCACTAAGTATAGAAGAGGGTCGTTATCAAATCACTGAGAGAGCTTGGATCAACAGGGGAGTAGAAGAACTAAGGCTTCTAAGCAAATCAGCTTAGAACCCGTACTTCAACGGAGTTTGACTTAAATCATTTTATCATGATTTGAGGGGGAGCTTCAAGGTAAATATCTTCTAATCTAGATCTCTGATTGTTTGAAAGAAGAACAACTTTCGAACATTAAAAACATTTTCTAAAATGTTCAAACCACTTCTGGTTCTCAAAAGATTTTATGAATTTAGAAGTGTGATTTTAAATGTTTTTCAATTTTTGAGCATTAATGTTTAACTGACCATGTGTTTCGAAAGATCAATACTTGCGTAGTATCTTGTCCATATACTGTCAAGTATTCTTACACACCGATTCAATACTTCATTTGAATTTGTTATTACCATGTCTCATAATGAAACAATTTTTCGATGGTAATACCCTCGTTTGAAATTCAATATTGTTGAGCATCAATCATCATTTCCAAATTTGTGCTTTCATTGATAAATTGTTTATATTTGTTCATATAAACAAAATATCCAGTTCTTTGATACCCTAACCATTTTATTTGATCTGATTGATACATTGTCAGATTCTCAAAACAATTCTCTTGATTTCATTTCATTTCATTCATTCAATATCTTTGTTTTGAGAAATCTTCAAAGTTCAATTGCTCAAATCTCATGAGCATACATTTTGACAATGTTATCATACATTTTCTAAGAATATCGAAAATGTACTTTGCTTGATTAATAAAGATCCCCGTGTAAAATTGTTTGACTTGTAATCCGAGAAAGAAATTCATCTCTCCCATCATACTCATCTGAAATCTTGACACCATAAGGTTAGAAAAATTCTTATAGTATTTGGCATTAGTTGAGCCAAATATAATATCATCCACATATATCTGAATTGAAATGATATCGGCTTTTTCCTTTTTAATGAAAAGAGTAGTATCGATTTTACCTTTCGACAAGCCCGACTTGACTAAAAATTTGGATAAGACTTCATACCAGGCGCGAGGGCTTGTTTCAGACCATAAAGAACTTTGTCCTGAATATACACATGGTGTGGTTTCTATGGATTGACATAACCTTCTGGCTGAGAGACGTAGACTTCCTCCTTTAAGATGTCATTCAGAAAGGCAGTCTTCACGTCCATCTGGTAGACAGTGAAGTTCTTGTATGCGACATAAGCTAGAAACATGCAAATTGCTTCTATGCGCGCAACTGGAGCATGAGTCTCGTCGTAATCTATACCCTTCTCTTGCCTATATCCTTTAGCCATAAGTCTCGCTTTGTTTCTGATAACGATACCATCTTCGTCTTTCTTATTCTTGAAAACCCATTTCCTGCCAATTATGGTTTTTCCTTCAGGTTTAGGCACTAGTCACCAGACCTTAAGCACTTGAAATTGATTAAGCTCTTCTTGCATCGCAGTTACCAAGTCTGAGTTAGCTAGAGCTTTAGATACTCGTGTTGGCTCTATCTTTCTCAGGAATGAATCATGCATGCACTGGTTTAGTGTAGCAGACCTAGTTTGCACCGGTTTGGACGGATCTCCAATGATCTGATGTATCGGGTGCTCTTTGGTCCACTTATGTTCATGAAGGAGTGGATTAGATGTAGATAGATCATAATATTCATCTAAAAATCCACTTTCAGTTTCTTCATTTTGTTCAGGATTAGGTAGGGGTTAAGTTGAAGTATTCTGTGCAGAAGCTTCAGTTGGTTGGACATTTTATGTCTGTTGATTATTTGTTACCATGCATCAAACTGATTCAACAACTTCTGGCTCTTCATTAATTTGTACTGCTTCAACTGATGGAGTAGGCGTTTGAATTGGAACTTCTTGCTGAACCGGGGAATTGGATTCAGTTAATATATCTGAAGTGGTTGGATGATGTCTTCTTGAATCTTCCGATCTGTCTACCACAACAGGTTTAGGAAATTTATACCCAAGAAACTCATGATAAAAGAATTCAAACAGTAAATCTAATTCTGGTAAATGAGATGTAGAAGTTGATGCCCTATCAGAATTTAAAACATTAACCGCAGGTTCTAGACTGACTTGTCCAGAAGCTAATACTCTAGTAAGTACGGGTTCTGAAATGTTTTGTTCAAAAGCCAACTCTTCACCAAATGTGACGTTGACGCTCTAAATAACAATCTTCGACTTCTTCAAGTATACTCTGTAAGCTGCTGACGTTTGAGAATAGCCGATAAAAATGCCTTCTTCAGCTTTTGGACTTAACTTGTTCAGGTTCTCCTTGTCATTCAATACAAAGCACCTGCATCCAAAGATATGAAAGTGTTTAATGCTAGGTATTATATTGTTTATTAAAGCATACGGTGTTTACCGAACAGACGATGGATTATGGAGCAATTCTGAGTATAGCAGGCAGTCAACACAACTTCAGCCCAAATAAATAGAGGTAGTTCTGATTGACTCAATGTAGTACGAGCGGTCTCGACTAGCGTTCTATTTCGTCTTTCTACAACTTCATTCTGTTATGGCATTCTGGCAGCAGAAAACTGATGTGTTATCCCTACCGATTCGAGATAAGCTTCAACAACTTTGTTCTTGAATTTTGTGCCATTGTTTGTTCGAAGAAGCTTGACTGTCTTTTGCAGATTCACTTGAGTGGTCTTTAGAAATGTGATGATGACTTCGGGCATCTCATCCTTTGATCTCAGAAATTTGATCCAAGTGTATCTCGAGTAATCGTCCACAATCACTAACACGTGTTTCTTGTCGTTTATGCTTTGAGTACGTATCGGACCACAGAGATCCATATGCAGTAAGTCCAAGGTAGAACTTGTACTTGGCTCAGGCTTTGGCTTATGAGCGGCTCTTTTCATCTTGCCCTTCTCACACGCTGCACAGAGATGTTCTTTAACATACTTGAGCTCTGGAAGTCCTTTTACCAAATTTCCCGTAACCAGCTTGTTGATGTAACAAAAATTCACGTGAGAAAGCCTTCAATGCCATAACAAACTCTGTTGCAACGAGGCTTTTGACAGTAGACACACCTCATTGTCAGTCTTGACTTTTGACAGATTGATTGTGTAGATCTTTGACTTTCTCGTCCCAACCAAGAGTTCTTTACCATCTTCAGTACGCACAAAATACATCTTGGCCTTGAAATTTACCGCTAAGTCTTTGTCACAGAACTGTCCAATACTGAATAGGTTATGTCTGAGGCCTTCAATGTAGCTCACCTTCGTAATCGTTACGTTGTCTTGAACTGATCAATGTTGAATATATTATGTACTAGTCCTTCTACATAGCTCACCTTCTTGATCGTTACGTTGTCTTGAATAACGTCACCATAACCCAGAATTGGTGAAAAGTGGTCATTCCCGAAGCGCACATTCCCGAAGTATTTTTCTGTATAATTAGACAATAAATCTTTTTGCCCGGTCATATACTTGGAGCAACCAGAATCCAAGTACCACATATGACGGGTCTGCATAAGAGAAATCAGGGAACAACAACTTTAGGTACCCATTTATATTTGGGTCCTTTCAGATTATCGCAAGATTTTGGCAACCATTTGAATTTGGGTCCACTTTTATTTTGAAAAAGATGAGGCATACAATATGTTCCAATCCAACATTTAGAATAATGTCGAGTCACAAAATCATTTCGACGATATGTAGACAACTGATTAGTAATCGGAGATAATTGGAACAATTGCTTTATTGAATATTTCTTGTAAGAAGTTACAAGATTTCTTTTTGTAGAAGCAATGTTACCAACCAAATCAGTACTACTAATATAAATCCTATTACCTTCAGAATCCAAAAATGACTTTGTAAGCTCTCCCAACTATCTTCTTTGGTCGCCATTCTATTCTTACTTCAGACCCTTCCTTTATCAGTTCTGAAACAAAAGATCTAGATTTGTTAGGAAAATGAGATTTCTGAGTCTGTCTTTGCTTTTGCTTACCTGTGTTGGTCCGTTTCTTTCAGGGCCTTTTCTTTTTCTTTTTACCTTTTCCATAATAATCGGTACTCACAGAAACTGATTCACCAACCTTAGTTGATGATTCACCTACTTCAAACACACTTGGTAAAGCTTCAGAGTTAATAATGAAATCAGAATGATCTGGAAGTTTTGCATTGAAGTCAAACATACCAATACTTTCATCAACACAACCGTCATCAGAATTTTAGAAATCATTTTCACACGCAAATAAGTCATCAATATCAACTTCAGAAGTTTAAGGTGCCTTGGATGAGTTTGAACACTCATTAGATTTAGATTTAAAAATAGTGTTCTTCATGAATGTAGAAAATACAACTTGTTTAATATCAACCAAAATTCATTGGTCAGATAACGCATTTTCAAGATCAATTATTTTTCTTTCTAAAACAAGTGGAGCAATATAAATTTTGGCTTTAATAGGTTTTGCCTCCAACTTTTTTGTAGAATAACTTGCAAAATAATCATTTGAAAGGAACTTTGGTTGTTCAGAAATATAACTATCATTCAGTTTTTTATAGAAGAATGGTAGTTGCATTTTCGTTGTATTCTTTCTTTTCTCATCTTCCTTGGCCTCTACTTCATCAGAAGATTTGGTAACAAACTTGGGTTTCAAATGAGGATGTTTGTTAGCCACTTGTAGAAAATCAAAATTATACAAAGTTGGTTGTTTTCTGATACCTTTCTTCAAATAGTGTGGGTTATCGTAACCGAGACCCCACTTTTCTTTAACATCATTTTACTCATTCGGTGTGTTTAGAAAGATGGTTTGATCTGTTTGTCCTCTAGCATACAATTTGTCTTCCAAACCATTATCTTTTTCTCCAAACTCTTATTTTCACCCTGCAATTTGTGAACTCTTAGCACAAATTCTTGTTTTTCAAGATCAAACTTTGAAAGTTTAGAGATAGATTCAGAAATCGTATTTTCAAAACAATCTTTTTGTTGTTTAAACTCAGTAGCAGATTTGTTCAAAGAGTCAATCAGACTTTTGTTCCCAACAAGTTCTTTGTTGAGATCAAAAATAGTTTAACGCTTCATAGCAACCCTGCTTTTCTCCTTTTTCAATTTATTTTGAAGGTCTTGAAGCTCAATCATCATGGCTTCCATTTTGTTTAGAAAATCAGATTCAGAAAGATTTTTTTCCTTATCAGAATTATCTTCCTCCGACTCATCATACTTCACTTCTTTCCCCATCAGACACATATGAGTTATCTCTTCTTTTTCTTCTTCATCTGAGTGGTCAAGCCAAAACTCGTCTTCTGCCATTAAAGCCTTTCCCGCTTCTTTATGCTTTGCCAGTAGCATCTTGTGCTTGTAATAGTCAGTGTTTCTCACGGTTGGCTTCCGACAATCTTTGGCGTAATGACCCACTTTACCGCAGTTATAACATTTTATCAGCTCATCAGACCTCTTCTCACCGTAATCATTAACAAACTTTTTCTTCTCTTCTGGCTTTCTTTCTAGAAACATCTTATCTTCATACCTTCTCCCTTCAACCTTTTCTCTATGCTCATAATTTCTGGAACCAGAAGAGTATCTTTGACTGTTTGAACAAAATTACAGTGCAAGATTTCAACAAACCAATACAAGATCGTCCTAAAACAATATATGGACACAATTGACTCAAACAAACTCGCAATTACTCAGAAAAATTCAAAATTCCATATAGTCTCAATACACATTGCAAACATCCATTTCTTTAATTGATTTCGAATTGAACTCTGCTATGATACCAATTATTATTCCCAAGATTCAAGTTCTAATCACAGTTTTAATGCAAAGACAATATGAGAATCGAACAAACAATTAACCTGTTTTTCAATTCAAATCAAGAATTCGTATACAATGTTATCTTTCAAACTTTCTCTCTCTATAGGATCTTTGTCCGCGTACAACACTTACAAGACACACTTTTCTCTTCTCTTTTTTCTTCCACTTCCTCCTCATTCTGCCTCAATGTTTCATACACTTCATGTAGAGGAATGTCACTGAGATCTTTCATTTGTTTCATCCTTCTTGTGTGCTTCTTCCATTCGGGCTGAAGGATATTGGGGAATTTGACATTGTTTTCGATTTGCTTCTTCTTCACTTTGTTCTTTGCAAGCTCATTAAGCAATAGAACGGATCTCTCGTAAGTTTCCTTAAGGCTCTCATTCTCCTTTGCTTTGAACTCTTCATAGTTGTTAATGCAATTAGCAACCTTCATCTGATTTCCGACCTTAGATCCCATCATCATCTTCTGTAATTGATCCCACATTTTCTTGGCAGTTGCTTTGTAGCTGTCTATTTTGATGTAGATCTCGTTAGGTATGCTTTGCAAAAGTAGAGATGTAGATTGATTGTCGGCTTTATATCTATTCTTCTACTCTTCAGTATATTGAGAAAGATCTTTTGGTACTGTCTTTGTCTTTTGTGCTCTGTCCACATTCCCATCTTCGCTGTCAGAGGATTCATCATATGGTATTTCCATGGTAAGAGGTACCATTCGATCTTTCATGATGGACATCAAAATGTTCTCTCCATTTGCATGTATGTCCACAAAATCCAGAAACCAGTCTTTCCATTGCTCATATTCTCCTTTGAAGAGCACCGGGGGTTTCACATCTGTACCGATAGAGAGTGCGTCTTTGGAAGTCATCCTGTTAAGAAAACTGTTTCAATAAGAACTTGAAATGATCGTTAGTTCAAGTGAAATCAAAATACAGAAAAGCTTAGAAATTTCAGAAATTAAAATATTCGAAAAATCTCCTAAGTATGGAATTCGCACACCACACTTGAACAAAAGCAATTCGTACACAGATAAAATTCGCAGACAACAATTCACAAAAACACCAAACTCCAGAATTCGCACACACACAAACTTCAAAATTGGCACACTTACAAACTTCAGAATTCGCAGAAAAACACAATCCAGAATTCGCACACTACAGAATTCGCACTTAATTATATGCGAGTTCTAGGAATTCTCATACAAAACTATGCAAAAACTAGACTTAGAATTTTTTTGAAAAACTAACTTTTCGCATAAACTTTTCGCATAACACAGTCATACGAATTTTGTACTTGGAAAATTTTCAAACACTTCTTATGCGAATTCTGAGGAATTCGTATATCACTCTTTTGCGAAATCTTAGCAATTCACAAGAAGCACAATGCGAGTTCCTCACTTTTCGCATGCAAGCATCATGCTAATTCTTTCCTTGGAAATTTTTCTTACAAAACTTTTCGTATAAAGAACTTATGCGAATTCTGACTTTTCGCACACAAGCATGTACGAATCCTGAGGATTTCTTATAAACACACTTGCGAATTCAGCACAATTCGCATATCACTATCATGCGAATTCTATACTTGTGAAATTTTCAAATACAAAATATGCGAAATCTTCTTGATCTGCGAGTTCTTGATACGAGATTTTGAGGTTCTATGCGAGTTCTTCAGATCTCGACTTAAACACACTATGATCTTCTAAAACACCCATTAAATCTTCAACTTTTGATCTGTTACTTTGACAATTCGACCACTAATACTTCTCGAATCGATTACAATCACTGAATTTCAATAAAGATCACTCAAATATACAAATTGATTCTATTATAGTGCATTCGAACTCGTGACTCTAAAACTCGTAAAAATCCAAGAACTGAACAAAATTACAGTGCAAGTTTTCAACAAACCAATACAAGACGTAGATCCCAGTACAGTGCAATCAACAGCAAATAATCAATGATGAACAGTAATATAGCCACAACCTCTAGTCATATGATTAATATGAAATCAAAGGGTTACAGGTTTACAGAAATAATTTCTGATCAGAGAAAAGTAAACCTATTGACTAGAGATTTGGAAATTATGAGACTAAAACTTCTAACACTGTCTGACAATTCATCTACGCCTAATTATGAAACAAAATTGCCTTTATATACTTAGGCTTACAAGCAATTGGGCTTTATGGGCTTGGGCCCATCTAACTAATTAACTATTAAAGAATTACATTTCGAACCCTTATTAATGCTTTTTACAACTTTCAACACACAGGACTTTCAGTCCTAACAATCTTCCCCTAAAGTTGAATAAAGCATTTATCTTCTTGAAAACTTCATGCCTTGATCTTCTTTCCCTCTTGAATCTTTGAAGAACTCTGGTGTTGCATGTCTTCATGTGTTTCCAAACTCCCCCTTGAATAAAGCTCCTGGTCTTCATAATTTCAACTTTGTAACCAGATTCAATGAACAATAGCCTCGACTGAATGCACTATCACGCAACTTTCAACTGTAGAAACTCAATCACATCGGATCAACACACAAGAAAGATAATGTGAGAGTAACGTGACATTCCACGGTGCAACTTCAGTTTAAAACAAATAATCTGTCTTTGAGCCGCGAGTTGAATAAACTTTCAGCTTAAGAACTTGTTTCAATCAGCTCGTAGGAGGAAATGACTTGAAGAAGACACCACATGATACGGGATAGAAGAACCAATAAAATAAAATCTTTGAAATCTTCATCTTTGAATATTGAAATAGCATTGAACTCATATCTTCATCTCTTTGATCTCTAAGTTGTCTTCAGAAAAACAAACTTTAAAACAAACTTTCACAAAACTTTCTTTCTTTATAACTTTGAAATTGAACTTTGTAAAACTCTCCCCCTTTTTGATGATTGTGAACATCATGATCATCAAAACTCTTCAATTTCAACACATTCTTTGATCTCCCCTTTACGATAATTTGACATTATCCGCTCTTTGATCTGAGTATCCGTCAATTCATGAAATGTATATATCCGAATCTTTTCAAATTCAGATATAATAAACAATGTAACCCTGATTCAACAGATGAAACAGTTAGTATGCCTGTAAGTAGCACAGAGCCACTTTGTACAACAAATGTACTTTGAAAAGGAGTTTTTGTGATGTTCACTCCCCCAGGGCTTCCATTCAATCATCGAAAAACCACAAAGAATTTTCTATGAATGTTATGACAAGAAAACTCATTCTTTATGTGCTCGTGAAAATGTAGAAATGATTGAAGCTACTTAGCTACATCAGGCTCAAATTGTGTAAACTGTTGAGACATCAACAGATTTTACATGAACTCAATGTGCATGAAAGAGGTGCGAAGGTGGGGCAACTTTCCTTCTTTTTCGATATCTAAATCTTCCGAGTGAAGACTAGATAGCATATATGTTGCGTCCCCAAAGAAAATGAAACGTTTCTTTGTTAAGAAAGAAACGAGTGGTTAGTGGGGTTATAGCAAGAGTTGGCATGGGCTCACTGCCTGTTTTAATGATGGTCACCAAAGAATGTGAACCAATCAGTAGATGTGGTTGCCCAACTCAGAAAGTGTTTGGTGCAGAGTTTTCATATTCTTTTAACTCTATTCTCACACCCTCTTTCTTTTATCATAAAACTCACTTCTAACCAAACTCTCATTTTCATTTTTCCGCTCAGCACAATGAGAAAAACTCAACCGGATGAGTTATCTCCCCCACTCTTTGATTTATGACCCCTCACCCCTCAATCACTATAGGATAACTTCCGGGGTAGGAAACACTGGTTTACGTGAATCCATGGAAGTTCTGTTTAAGCTCTCACACGAATCCCATGTAAGTCCTAAGAATAGTTGCTCAACAGTTTAACTAAACCGTTAAGTACAAAATGTATGATAACATTGTCAAAATGTATGCTCATGAGATTTGAGCAATTGAACTTTGAAGATTTCTCAAAACACAGATATTGATTGAATGAAATGAAATCAAGAAAATTGTTTTGAGAATCTGACAATGTATCAATCAGATCAAATGAAATGGTTAGGGTACCAAAGAATTGGATATTATGTTTATATGAACGAATATAAACAATTTTGCAATGAAAGTAGAAGAATGGAAATTATGATTGATGCTCAACAACATTGAATTTCAAACGGGGGTATTACCATCGAAAAATTGGTTTGTTATGAGACATGGTAATAACAAATACAAATGAAGTACTGAACTTGTGTGTGTGAATACGTTACAGTATAAGGATAAGATAATACGCAAGTATTGATCTTTAGAAACACACAGTCAGTTAAACATTAAAGCTAAAAAAAAAAATGAAAAACATTTAAATTCACACTTCTAGATTCATGAAACCTTTTGAGAATCAGAAGTGGTTTGAACATTTCAGAAACTGTTTTTCATGCTTGAAAGTTTTTCTTCTTTCAAACAATCAGAGATCTAGGATTAGAAGATATTTACCTTTTAAGCTCCCCCTCAAATCATGATAGAATGATTTTTGTATTTTAAGCTCCCCCTGGATATTTGCAAAATATCCAAGTCTGAACGTTGAAGAACGGGTCTTGATCTGTCATGTGATCAGAAGCCATACTTCGTTGAAGTCCGGGTTCTAAGCTTGTTTGCTTAGAAGCCATTGTTCTTCTACTCCCCCTTGACAGTAGGTTCCTGCAACATAGAATCAATTTTAGGCTTTGGTACCCACTGGTATTTGGGTCCATGAATGTTAGTTGCAGTTCTTGTGGGGGTAATAGAATAAGAACCATACCAGAAATGATCACTGGTTTTGTGAATGTGATCATGTGTACGACAATAAGAACAATAGTATTTCTTACCTGATAACCTAAGTAATTGATCTCTCGAGTAGACATGATCAGGTTTACCTTTACGCACATTGTTCCTTTTGGCATTAGACGCATGTACACATGATTATCTTTCTTTCAGCTCATCTTCAACGGGTTTCTTCTTCTAGACCAGGTCCTCTTCTTTGTATCTCATTCTTCTTTGATGTGTACCTGAACCATCTATATTGCTATCATAGAAAAGGTTAGTTTTACGAATGTGATCAAAAGATTTAACTGACCTTTGTGAAGAGATAGATTTCTGATTTGAACTTGATACAGTCTTTTCAAGCACTTTAATCGTCGAAGCAAAGTTGTCTCTTTCTTTAGCAAGCAGATCAATCTTCTTCATGAACTCAGACTTTGTTTTCTGCTCTTTCAGCACACTTTCAGATAGTTCATATAACTTCTTAGTAAGCTTTTTGATCTCAGCCTCAAACATACTTCTCTCTTCTTCAAATCCCTTCTCAGCATTGTTTCTTTGGCCGGATATTTCTTTGAAGACGCCAACATTCTTTTGTTCAATGACCTTTTTTTCTTTTGCAAACTTCTCTCTTTCAAGAATGATTACTTTATGAAAATCATAAACTTGCTGAGAAAGTTTTATGCATTTCAGCTCAACTTCTTTCTTCTCATCAGCACATTTCCTCGAAAAATCTGAGAACTTCTTTGCGAAAGATTTCTCAAATTCGGATTTATCTTTAGCATGTTTTTGCTCCAAATCAGATAATTTCTTTTGAAGATCGACATTTGCATCTTTCTGTTCAGAGATCTTTTCCTCATAACTTTCAACAGAGACTGTTAGCTGAGTTTTAGCTCAGAGTTCTCAGCTTCCAATTCTCTTCCTTTTAACAATTCCCTTGGCCCTAGCATCAACCATTCAGTGCAATCCCACAACTCTTTTCCTGTTAATTTCTAAGTATTTATTTGACCTTAAATTTCGCTCAGAATGTCACGAAAAAGGTCACAAGAAATACTACTAGTCATATAATATCGAGCTAAATTATTAGCCCTCTCTCTTTTGTCCTTTTCCACAGGAGAAGCTTCTGTCTGAATTTGGGATTGCATCTCTCCTTCAGTTAATGATAATCTGATATAGGGACCCACCTCATGTTCATCCACAAAGTTCAAAAAATGAACTTTCCACTTTTCATATTCTTCTTTGGACCACAGCCTTGGTGGGCTCACCATTTTGATCGTATCGAATAGAATGTATTCGATCCGGTTCTGAAAAGCTTGATTTCTAGGGACTGAGCGTGACAAGAGATGTAACTTGAACTAGTTTAAACTTTTATCTTAACTGCACTGTAATGATCATGAGACAAACAGGATGATCCAAAAACAAAACAGTATATATAGGTTTGCGCGAGGTTCGGGTCGCGCAAAGTGAGATTTGCGCGACCAATGGGTGACGCAAAGTAAGCTTTGCGCGAGCAAGGGGTGGCGCAAAGTGAACCTTGCGCGAGTAACTTATGGCACAAACAACGAGTCCGGTCGAAACAAGGGTCTGGTCGAGACGAGATACCGGTACACAGAGGTACCGGTCGACAAAGATTACCGGTCGAACTAATGTATCGGTCGACAAGGAGGGTTTGCGCTACTCGAGGGTGGAGCAAAGATAGGTTCGCGCGACCAAAGGGTGGCGCAAAGTGAACTTTGCGCGAGTAGGCACTGGCGCAACCAACAGGTTTTTGTGAGAAGGAAATGGGGCAAACCAAGGGTACCGGTAGACAAGGTACCGGTCCACACAGAATATTTGTAGACCGATATACCGGGGTCAACAAAACACCGTTCGAGACTAACTACCGGTTGAAATGGGGTACCGGTCGAGTCTCAGGACCGGTTAACAAACCACCGGTCGTATCAAGGTACCTGACTGCTATCTACAATGCGATCAGGGGGGAATAGCGCAAGGGCTTAAGTCATCGATTCAAATCCTATCTTTTTTTCGGTATGCCGCTCCGCGAGCAGAGCGAATGACAAATATATTTAATATAAGGCTTCCTTTTTGGTTTCATTTTCAGTCATTCTTCTTTTTACTATTTTAGCAACTTTGCTAGAAGTAAAGCTTCTCAAGTGGTGTTTTCAATTCTTTGATTATTTAGTGTTCGATTTAGACTTAAACATCCACGATGATCCCCTGTTATTACTTGTCTTGGTTTTGGTTTTCGTATCACGGATCTTGGTTCGCGCTTTATGGCATTTCCAATAAGTGTAGGAATTCATGGGTACCT
Source organism: Arctium minus (assembly GCA_954870635.1). Classification (NCBI taxonomy): domain Eukaryota; kingdom Viridiplantae; phylum Streptophyta; class Magnoliopsida; order Asterales; family Asteraceae; genus Arctium; species Arctium minus. Next base: position 102,257,261 of record OX941084.1, on the reverse strand, counting down.
GGGATTACTTGGACCATTTCCACTCTGTGTTGTCTTCTTGACCTTTTCTCTGAGTGGTTGGTCGAACACGCAGAATGTGCAGGAGAGGAGGGTTCCTCAAATGCCCAACTCGATTTGTACTTAACTCTGCGTCCGCCGGGACCAACAGCAGAATGTGCAAAAAAGGGTACCGGTCAAGCAATGTCCCGGTAGAACAAGGTACCGGTCACGACAATGTATCGGTCAAGCAAAGGACCGGTAAAGACAATGTATCGGTCAAGCAAAGGACCGGTAAAGACAATGTACCGGTTAAGCAAACTATGGTTCAACAACTATCGATCGAAAAAGATTAATAACAAATTAACAGATAGACTTTTAAGACCGATAAAATCGAAGAACGCACCGAAGAACACGATGAATTTCAAGAACAATCGACCCCGAAACAGGTCAATCGACCCAGAAATTCAATCGACTTGCAACCAATTCACCCGATATGCAGATTGATAAACAAACAAGTAACCACAAACCGATAGAAATTTTAACTTTCAAGAACACAGACCGATAAACACAGAAAAAAATTCGACCGATAAAAACTATAACAAAATCGATTTTGAGAAAACAAAATTTTAATCTGCCCAAAATTCTATCGATTAAGCATATAAACACAATAAACACAATAATCGATTAAAACAGATAATACCAAGTAAAACAAATAATCGATTAAAGGGTTTCAGACAAACCTTTTCTGGATCAAACCTTCAGTCTTTTTGCTCAGATACCAATTGTAGATCTTAGTACAGTGCAATCAACAGCAAATAATCAATGATGAACAGTAATATAGCCACAACCTCTAGTCATATGATGAATATGAAATCAAAGGGTTACAGGTTTACAGAAATAGTTTCTGATCAGAGAAAAGTAAACCTATTGACTAGAGATTTGGAAATTATGAGACTAAAACTTCTAACACTGTATGACAATTCATCTACGCCTAATTATGAAACAAAATTTCCTTTATATACTTAGGCTTACAAGCAATTGGGCTTTATGGGCTTGGGTCCATCTAACTAATTAACTATTAAAGAATTACATTTCGAACCCTTATAAATGCTTTTTACAACTTTCAACACACAGGACTTTCAGTCCTAACACAAGATCGTCCTAAAACAATATACGAACATAATTTACTCAAACAAACTCGCAATTCCTCAGAAAAATTCAAAATTCGATCTAGTCCCAATACAGAGTGCGAACATCCATTTCTTTAATTGATTTCTATTTGAACTCTGCTCTGATACCAATTATTATTGCCAAGATTCAAGTTCTAATCACAGTTTTAATGCAAAGACAATATGAGAATCAAACAAACAATTAACCTGTTTTTCAATTCAAATCAAGAATTCGTAAACAGTGTTCCCTTTCAAATTTTCTCTCTCTACAGGATCTTTGTCCGCGTACAACACTTACAAGACACTTTTTTCTTACAACCACTTAATAAAGTCATATCCCTATTTATACAAGGACACAAACTATCACACAATTAAAACAATTACAACATTTTGACATGGACTTTTTATTACAAAAGACTTTGACTTGGTATAAGAGTTTGACTTGAGCTTTAACTTGCTTGAGTTTCAGTCTTCAGTCTTCATGATCTTGTATCCAACAAATATGTGCACTAACAAATTGGTATCAGAGCAGAGTTCAAATTAGAATCAATCAAGAAAATGGACATTCACACTGTTTCTTGAGATTTGATCGAGTTTCGAATTGTTGTGTGTAATTGCAAGTTTATTTGAGTCATTTGAGTTCGTTTGTTGTTTTAGTCAAAGTTTGTATTCATTTGTAGTACTTTTGCACTGTAATTTTGATCAAATTGTAAGATTTTACGAGTTTTAGTTTCATGAGTTCGAAAGCACTGTATCATACTAAATTTGTATGCTTAAGTGAATTTCGTTGAAATTCATTGGTTGAAATCGATTCTAGGCGTGTAAGTGATCAAATTGTCAAAGTTTCAGATCAAAATTTGAAGATTTGATGGGGTTTTCAGTTGATCAGAGTGGTTTTTAGTCGAGATTCGAAGAACTCGCATAAACCTCAAGAACTCGCATCAATAACTCGTACCAAGAAGTCGCAGATCAAGAGATTTCGCATATTTTTTATCTGAAAATTTTCAAAAGTATAGAATTCGCATATGTGTGTAAATATAATTCCTCAAAATTCGTACATGCTTGTGTACGAAAAGCTAGAATTCGCATAAGTCCTTTATACGAAAAGTTTCTTGAAAAACTCTCTAAGGAAAGAATTCGCATAATGCCTGTGTGCGAGAAGTGAAGAATTCGCATAAAAAGTTTTAAAATTTTCTTAGTCAATAATTCATATCCATGCGACTTGCTCAAGATTGAATTTTTTTTTTCCAAGTACAGAACTCGTATGATTCTGTTATGCGAAAAGTATATGCGAAAAGTTGATTTTCAAAATTTTCTAAGTTCAGATTTCGCATAGTGTTGTGTGCGAATTCTTGGAACTCGCATATAACTACGTGTGAATTCTATAATGAGCTAAGATTGAATTTTGTGTGTGTGCGAATTCTGAAGTTTGTTGTTTGTGCGATTTGTGAATTACGAATTCTGTTTATGCGAATTGTGTTTTTCTTAGGGTGGTGTGCGAATTCCATACTTAGTATATTTTTGGAAATTTTATTTCTTTCTAAGTTTTTCTGTATTCTGATTTCAATTGAACTAACGATCATTTTAAGTTCTTATTGAACAGTTCTATTGATAGATAACTTCAAGGGAAGCATTAGCTATTGGAACTGAAGTGAAGCCACTGGTGCTATTCAAAGGCGAATATGAACAATGGAAGGACCGCTTTCTGCATTTTATTGATCGCAACGATTTAGGTGACTATATCAGGATATCTCTCAAAGGTGTTATGAAACCTCCCACCAAGATTTTGTATAGTGAAAGAGAAAATGGTGAGGAAGAAGTTGTTAGGACTGAAAGTCCTAGTGCGTGGAAAGTTCTATAAAGTATTTATAGAGTTTATTTGTTAATTATTAAACGCGTTGTAAAAGCCTTTTATTTAATATTGGGCTTGTGTGATTTGTTGGGTTTTGGGTCTATAGGGTTTTAGGCCTGAGTATTTAATGTTTGTTTTCTAATCATTAGGGTTAGAAGTTAAGAGAAACTGTATTGTGTGCTTATCAAGTTTAGAGAGAGAGTTTGCTTTGCTTTTCAATCCTATGTTTGTAACTCTCTCAATAATTCAATACAATTAATCTTTCGATTATTCATTGTTACTTGAGCAATCTAGGATTCGCAGAAGTGCTTAACAAGTTTGTAGAGGGGGGGGGGGGTTGAATACAAACACATAATTTAAAGTTTACTAAATTGTTTATTGATAAATCAAATACAATTTACGAGTCTGTTGCGGAATAAGATTAAGTAAAACTCAATCTAAACAAACTTAAGGAAACACTAAGATGGTTGCACAAAAATATAGAGAATGGGGGATAGGGAGAATATAGAAAACAAGGGTTTCTATTTATTTAGAAAGTTGAAGGCTTCTAGAGAGACAGACTTTAGACAGAGAGGTAATCTTTCTATTTATACCCTATGCATTAAATGCATGGCAGGGCACTTTCCACGTGTCCTTCATTGATTGGCAGAGAGGGTCTGACTTTGGGAGGCATGCTTTTGGCCGTATCATGAACAGTGTAGTTGACAGAGTTGTTGTACGAATTGTAGCAGAGGTATGTCCGTTCTGACACATCGTACTGGTTGTGCAAGGGAAAGACAAAAGAGACTTGAGGCATAAGCTAAGTGATCATCGATCGCTGAATATCTCTTCCTTCAGAGATACAAAAAAGTTCAGCTACCGCTGAAGCTTTTTCTTAGGTTTCTTCGCGTATGAGTAGACTCGTCTTTGCTTCACTGATATCCGCATCAGGTCAGTAGTAGACTTTTTTTTGTCCAGCAGCTTCATCTTCGATTCAGCTATGAACATCTGTTGACGCGAAACTTGTCTTCAGGGATTACGTTTATCTGTTTACATCAGAAATAAACAGCGATACTGAACATACTCAGTATTTAAGCGCTGATGGTGAAACACTAATACATATGAATGTTTACAAGAAAGATCATAAGTGATAACTGAACAGACTCAGTCTGATCGCTGATGATGAAACACTAATACATATTAATAAATGTAATTTTCACTAAGTATAGAGGAGGGTAATTATCAAATCACTGAGAGAGTTTGGATCAATAAGCTCCCCCTATTTGATAATGACAAAGTAACTGAAGAAATTTACTTTATAATTCAAAATGAGGAATAATCAGGATTCATAACATACATGTCCCAATTACTATTTTGATGGATCTTTTACAGTACTGATAGGGTTAACTACTTCACTGAAATTTTCATTAATTCAAAGAAAGAATTACAAGATATGAAAATATAAAGTACTAGTGAAGAACTAACTACTGTAAGTCTAACTAATAGATTACAAGAATTAAGAAACTAGTCTATCAGCTATCTAGAGAAGATTTTGGAGGATTGATCATATAGTCAGGTATTTCTTCTCCTCTTTGCCTTCGATCTGAAGATTCTTGACTAATGATTGTCTTGATTGATTCAGCTAAAGGAGAGAAGTCACACCATAGGCATAAGAGATCCTTGAGATGACTAAGAGAAAAGATAGGAATCTCAGAGACTCTTTGGAATCTGAGTTGTTCATCATCATCTTTGAAGAAGATTCCATGAGGATCTTTAAGTACTTGCCCAGGAATAGATGGTCCACCAGGAGGCAGAGATAGATCTAGAACTGAGAGATCAGGAGGAGGACCAAACAATGCTTTCTTTGAGAATTTGATGGAGGTGTCGTTTATGATGACAGCGACATTCTCAGAGGAGGAGGAGGAGGCAGGCTTTCTTTTGATTTGCCTTGGCTTAGTAGGAAGAGCAGATGGCACTTTTAATATAGCAGAGACTCTGTTGATGAGAGCATCATTGATCTCTTCAACATAACCTCTCTAAGTTGACTTTGATTTCTTCAGTGCATCTTTAAACTCTAACCATTCCATGTAGCCGAAGCTTTCAAGTCTTGACACGAACATTGCCTTGGAGCTTCCATCCTCTCTGGTGTTACAGAAGTTCGGTCCTTCTTCTTTCTTCCAGAGATGACAACGGCTATAATCTTCATCGGGTCAGAGAGATAATTGATTTTTTGTTTACACCATTCAAGTGCTTTATCGTTGACCTCCTTTTCTTTTGAGCGCTCCTCTTCAATTTCTTTGAGTAGAGCTGCTTGAACTTCCACTAGATTTTTCGTTAACTTCTTTTCTTTGACCTGACAGGACTGAAACTTGAGAGCTAGAAAAGCATCTTTTTGACATTCAGCAAACAATTTCTCAGCTCGGACAAATTCTTCAATTTCAGCTTCAGTTCGGAAGTCGAGCTCTATAGATGGAGTTTGAAGAGGGATCTTTAGTCGTTGACTCTGCAGATGAGAGATCATCTCTGTTCTTCTGTTCAGTTCTTCTTCTGACCAATGAACTGGTCTGGAGGGCCTTCCTGGATGGAGCAGGGCTTCTTCCTTTTCCTCTTGTTCATCAATCTCACTGAATGATATTGGGATTATTTATTCTTCAACTGTAGAAGCTGGGATTATTTGGAGTTCATTTCCCTTAAGCAGGGGAAAGAACTGTCTGGTCAAGAAGTGAAAAAGGAGTTAGTGTTTATTTTTAGGAAGGACAAAGATAAAGGCTTAGAAAGAAACAGGGGTGGGGCATGTATAGAAGGATATGGGTACAATAGAAAGACATGCCTGATAAGGATGCTCCCCCTCAGATTGTGAAACTATGTTCATGTTTTCCTCGGCAACTATACCCTTCTGCTTGCCTTAAGAAGGATCACATGAAGAAGTTCCACTTCTCCCCCCTGCTGTGACAACTTCTTTCGATGTTGTCGTTGAAGAGACGTTGGCTGGTGAGAACCAAAGAGATTGGTCCTCTTCATCTCCGTCGTCGTTGTCATCTTGTTGCTCTTTCCCTTGATCTTGAAGATCAAGTTCTTCATCATCTTCTTCATCCTCTTCCTCTTCTTCTTCATCAAGAATTTGAGCGAGAGAAGCAGAGAGAGGAGTTTTGTCAGCAATCTTCTCCCCCTCAACGTGAGAGGGAGGTTCTTCCGTCTAGACTTCGGCATCAGCTTCCTCTATATTTTCTTCAAGAAGCTCTTTCTCCCCCTCTTTGTCATTATCAGATTGGGGGACTTCAGCGGTTGAAGGAGTAGCTTTTATAGTTGATAGGAATGTCTGAAGTAGCCTGATGAATGAATTCAATGGCTATGTTCAGAGATGTGCAGTCATTCTCTGTAAAGGAAGGTGGGGGCGTTGGAGCTGGTTTATTCATCTTCATAAGTACTTGCTGAAGCATGGAGGTGCAGGAGTCAACCTTGAGAGAGAGATCCCGAAAGTCATCTCTGAGGGTGTTCTGCGATCCCTGAATAAGAGTGACCTGTTGGTGAGTCCTAACCAGGTCATCTTTGATCTTGATAATGTCCTCCTGAATAGTTGATAGCTGAGAAGAATCAGCTTTGGAGGAGGAGGCATCAGTCAATTTCTTTAGCTCAACACCAGCGAGATTGACAGCGCCAGTGGATTCGTTGACCGAGGTGGTGAGAGACTCCACCTTTTCAGCAAGTGTGTTGACGTGAGCGTCAACAGTAGCCAAAGTAGGACCTACAAGTAAAGTTAGCGAATGAGCACATCGATGCTCAGGCTTATATGGAGATATGGATACCTGAGTTTTCAAACATGTTGATACCTGAGTTTTCAAACATGTTGTAGAAATGCATATATTCTTCAAACATTTGATTATCAGGTTCTATAGGTGTAAACTGAGGTTGTTGTGAAAGAGATGGAGGGTTAGAGACCAAAGAAATAGAAGGAAGAGTAATGGGGATAGAAGAAGTTTGGATAGTGGAAATTACCTCAGGGGGTTGTTGGAGAACTAAGGAGGTGGGTGGCATTACTGTTGTTGTGGCAACGATGGTAATCGCTGGCACGGTTGATGTGATGGTTGCTGAAGTTGCGGAGGAGATACCCACAAAAGCATCCAAAGTAGTTTGTTGAGAAACTACTTCAAGCATTGAACCAATAGGGGCGGTCTCCTTAATCTTTTTGGCCTTATTAGAAAGACCATAAAGACTAGTTGATGGTCGTTTTTGAGCGGTGGTAGCGGCGGGGATAGCAGGAGAAGGAACCTTCTGCGTAGCCGCTGAAAGTGAAGAGTGGAGAGAGAGACGAGTTCATAGAGTTGAGAGACTTACCTCATTGGCGACCGACTTGACCTCTAGTGATCGCTGACCACCCTTTGAAAAAGTACCATCTTGAGAAGTTGGGTACTTGTCAGCGTATAGAAACTTTAGGTATGCATAGATAAAGCGTACATAAGGGATCTTGAGATCGTCAAAGATAGCACCTGCATAGTCGAAATGCTTGTCAACAATGACAGAATAGCCCATCTGGAGCTGAACTTTGCTAGCCTGATCCAGTGAGCCAATCTTCCCACTCAAGCTTTGAATGATGTGTGAGAAGATGTAGTTGAGCTGCGAAGGCATGTTTGCTTTAGGAATCTTTGTCAGTCGATTGTTGGGGATGGTGGAAAGGGGATTGTTATCCCAGAAGTACTCCATGTCATCCAGGAACTGGATGAGTTCAGCGTCAGTAGGGAGAGCATCGAAACCATGTTTCGTCTTCTCAGGGAGGCGAAGTGCCTTTCTGAGGCCATAAGCAGTGAGCATGCCTGATCCTAGTTCAGTTGAGAAGGAGATGGTGGGAACCACTTCACCCTTCTTGTTGGTGATGGTGGTTTCATCAGTGGTGAACCAAAACTGTTGGAGAAGAGTCTTGGATGGTTTGGGATCCATGTTTAGAGCGTAGGCTAAGCAGGACTGCTTCAAAAATGCAACTGCATCCACCAGGTGTGGGTATTTGGCAGCTTCAAAGTCCAACCTTGCGAGATAGTTGTTCTTTGGGACCTCAGATTCAGTGGTAGCGAATTTGACATTCTTGGAGGCAATGAGTGTAGCTTGGGCCATTTCTGAATATAGAAAGGAGAATAGAATAGAAGGAAAGGTTTAGAGTCCAAAAATAAATAAAGTTTTTACCAGTTTCTGTATTTAGAAAGAAACATAGAAAAACCAGGTTATTTTCAGATTAAAGCAATGTTCTTTGTGAAGAATAAAGAACATAAAGAAAACCAAAAGTTTTTAAACAAGATAAAATAAAAAAAAAATGATTTTAATGTTTTTGAAAAAGTCATTATTAAGAAATATGAAGGATTTTAAGAATAAGATAAGAAAATATGAAACAAAAACCTATTGATCTGGATAAGATGAAGATCCAAAGATATGAAAGAGTTTTTGTTTGCTTGAATGCCTTGAGAGTGTTTCTTGCTTGAGAGGTTTTGCAGAAAGCGTAAAAAGATAAGAATTGAAAAAGCATTCCTTTTATATGGAGGGGAGAGAGAGAAGAATGAGAGAGAATGAGTGAGGCGGGAAAACAAATGTTCATCATGACATGGACAAGTCCTACGAAGTTGATTGGATAGAAGGGCAACGGACGAACGTGTCAGAGAAAAAGGCATGTCGTGGATTGTCGGTTCAAATGACGTCATAGGAGAGAGAAAAAACATTTCATTTGTCCCTTTTGAAATTCTCTGAAGAAAAATCAGAGATAGGTTATCTTTTTGGAAGAATATTTGATAAAATTCAGAGATTTGTTTTTCTTTTCAGAAGGATCGCTGATGAGAAAAGTCAATGATAGATTTTGTATCAAAAAGCTTTTAGTCATTTGAAGAACAATCAGTGATTAAAGTTTTGATTTTTGAAAAACGTCTTACTAAATGAATATTTAGTAATTGAGAATGAGAGAACATAGCTGAGAGTCAGAGATTTGTTCAGAGATTAAGTGATAAAAGAGGAACTTAGAATCACTGACATAATGCGTGAAAAATGAAGAGCCACTTTTCAAGATTCAACATTCCAAGCTCACTGATGAGAAAGTTGAACCTTGTCTCATGAAGAGATTTGGTGAATAAATCAGCTAGCTGATAGTCAGGGGGATAAAGTGAAGTTCAATATCACCATTCATCACATGATCTCTGATAAAATGATATATGATCTCAATGTGTTTTGTCTTTGAATGTAGCACAGAATTATTTGCTGTGACATCCGTCAGAAATCAAAATCTTCAAGGTTAGAATCCATCGAGCAAGTAGAGAGTAGTTCATAGAATTTACTCCTCTGGAATCTAATTAGATTGGTTAGATTACAATTTTCCCGAAAAATTTTGGTAGTCGTTTAGAAAGCCCGGTTCGGACCAGTAACTGACTAAAACGTCCCATAAAATGCCAAATATTATGTCTTATGTCTAAAATACATAAAATAATGAGGTTTATATTATTTAGGTGAATATATTTATTTGTAAAAATTTACTCAATTTAGAGAAGGTTTGAGAACTAGAGTTGTCGATTCTCAATTTAACTGATTTAACTTCTGGGCTTGGGTTACACTACAATTTAAAAAATATATATATATGAGTTGGGCTTGGAGAGGCCACTTGGCCGGCCCACACCCTTTCCCTCTCTTATTATTAAAAACAAAAAATTCACTTTTGAATACTCATTATCCCACTTCAAAAGTTTTGACTCCTCATCTCCTCTCTCTCTCTCCCTACATACGGTTCACACACACACTCACATCTTCATCTCAAAAATTTCCAGAAAATTCAAGCATCAAACAAGGTTGTAATCATCTCCATAGCAAGAATATCAAGTTTTCATCATCATCTAATCAAGGTACAAACCCTATTTCTCCATTTCTTCACATTTTTGACAAGTTTGATGCTAAATTCCATAAAATAACTCATGCATGTATGGAGAAACTCCATCTATGGTTTTAGAAGTGAATGGACATCAATGATGGTTAAAACATCCAAAAAGTGATGCCATATGATGATCTTCCATGATAAACCACTATTAAGAGATAAATTTTGAGGTTTCTTGTTGAACCAAATGTTTATATCATGGTACACTTTGTTGTAAGAAAATTTTGATGTTTTAGTTGGTTTAGAAAACTAATTTCATGTTGTAAATTCATGCTTAAACAAACTCTTATGACAAGATTGTGCAAACTTGTGGGATTAAAAGCTTTGTAGTTTGTTAGTGATGAAAAATCACTTATTTAGTTTTCATTGTCACATGCAACCCATTTTGGACGAAAATTTTGTAGTTATAAATGTGTCCAAAATGTATAATTTCCTTCTTAGTTCATTATTTAGTGAAAAGAGGTTTTAATCCAAGTGGTTTCACAAGAAACCATGGAATTTTGACCTCTTAATGCTTAATACAAAAAAAATTGTAGCACACAGCTTGCTGTCAAGAATGAAACCTCCACTTCCAAGCTGTGTATCTCATTATTTACACCATAAAATTTGGGATTTTTGCTTCTAAACTTTAGTTTACTGAGTTATCTTTCCAACTCATTATGAATCACTCAAAATTATGGGGTTTAGGTCACTCATTTGAATTTTAGAAGAAAGTGGTGCAATCTGTCCCAAGTTGACAGATTGGTATACCCTACTTCTAATGACCATAACTCCCTCAAAAATCATCTTAAAGTGGTGAATCTTTTTTCAAATAGACGATTTATGTCTTAGCTTTACATCCATATATGGATCACTGAATAATGTTGAGTTTTGACCCTCCAAAAGCATGCTACAACAGAAGTGCGCAACTGATTCAAAAATCAGTGACCTACTGTTTTGTAGAAATTATTTGGAGCATCAAAACACTTTCAAAATTCATGAAATTTTATCATAGATCTCTTAACTCAGTATATTAGTTCATATAAAAAAAATGGCTAAGATTGTTAATTGGGAAGGTATATTTGAAAGCCATTTTATGGACACATTTGCTGGACAGCAAGTGCTGAATCCAGAAAGATGGTCTTTAAAACCTTAAAACTTATGTATTAAAGTGTAAGGATGTTATAATGTACATCAATTCTTTTTTAAACAACAAACTATGTATCGGCATTTTATAAGACGTGGGATTAGTTAGTTAGACCTAAGGTTGGGAATTGACGTTTAGCACTTCTCTATGCATCTTCCTCTATAGGGACCTAGGAGCTCCGGGCTTGAGATATCACTGTTGCGTTATCTTCGCGTCATCATTTGAGGTGAGTATTCGCAGCCCCACTTTTATTGTTTAAATTGGATTTGGGGTGGAAAGCATGTTAAAGTTGCGTATTTAAAGATTCATGAGGTTTGTTATAAAGCGTTACGTATTGAAATTCATGAGGCTTTGTTGTAAAGCAATTGGTGTAGAAGTTATATGACATGTATGCTAATGATATGTTGAGTTTTTCATTAGTTAAGTCCCCGGGTACACTACTAGTTAACCCAGAAATGGGCCTATAGTATTAGTGGATAGCGCTATTTGGTCTGACAAACCCACCTTATACTGACGAGTAGGGGTGCACTGTACTAGAGAAATATGACTACCCATGTGGTTAAAGCCCACCTCTGAGGTAGATCATGGGGCGTTGATTTGATCCGGGAAGGTTTAGTAGTGGCTCAACGTGGTTGTATCAATGCATACCTCTTGTTGTATAAACTAAATTGTGTTACTCATGAATCAAAGAATTGAAGTTTGCTTTATACGTATGGTTTACAAATGATAACTTGCATATAAACTTGATTTGTGCATATTTAAATACCTGTGAACTCACCAACTCAGGGAACAAGAAGGTACTTGGAAATGACTAAAGTTTATCTCTTGTGCAAACCGTTGCAACACTTTTCATAATAGTGATTTTGTACTTCAATTTTTGAGATGTAAAAGGGATGTAAACTTTTGGAACTTATTGTAGACAATGGTTGAATGTATGGTGGTATTTCTTTTGTATCCTAGTGCTATGTTTATCGAACTGTCATATTCCGTGTTTCCGCTTTAGCGGGGTGTGACATTTGCTATAGCGATGGCACTAGTGCTGTCGCAATAGATTGAAATTTTTGATAGCTGAAGGTCATAGTCTAATAGTTGATTTCTCATCCATAAGACTTGAGCACAACAACTTTCAGCGGCTACGTATTCAGCTTCAGCTGTGGAAGTGGACACTGAATTTTGCTTTTTGCTTGTCCAGCTTACCAGCTTTCCTCCTAGGAGTTGACATCCACTAGTGGTGCTCTTTCTATCTAGTTTACACCCTGCAAAAATCACTATCTGAATATCCAATTAGATCGAACCCTGAGTCTTTGGGGTACCAAAGATCGAGGTTAGGAGTTCCTTTCAGATATCTGAAGATTCGCTTGACAGCGATAAGATGGGATTCCTTGGGTTTAGATTGATAACATGCACATAAACAGGTAGAGTACATGATGTCAGGTCGGATCGCTGTAAGATACAGCAGGGAGCTTATCATTCCTCTATAGGCAGTGACATTTACATTTACAGGTTTTCCAGATGGATCCTTGTTTAATGTCAGAGGAGGTGCCATAGGAGTTTTCATCGCTGAAGTTTGAGTTAGATCAAACTTCTTCAGCATATCTTTAACATACTTACCTTGGCTGATAAAAGTACTTTTTCAGATTGTTTAATCTGAAGACCAAGAAAGTACGTTAGCTCACCCATCATACTCATCTTGTATTCTTTCTTCATTTTTTCAGCGAAGCGAGTACATAGAGATGGGTTAGTAGAACCAAATATTATGTCATCGACTTATATTTGTACAAGAATAATATGACCTTTTATCTTTCTGAAAAATAAGGTGTTATCGATCTTACCACGTTCAAAATTTTCAGAGATAAGAAAAGATGAGAGAGTGTCATACCAAGCACGAGGGGCTTGTTTTCGACCATAGAGAGCCTTATCCAATTTATAAACATAATTTGGATGCTTAGGGTCATAAAACCCTGGAGGTTGTTCTACATAGACTTCTTCATTCAACTTTCCATTTAGGAACGTTGATTTTACATCCATTTGATATACAATGAAGTCTTTGTAAACTTCATAAGCTAGGAAGAGTCGAATTGCTTCGAGCCTAGACACAGAGGCAAAGGTTTCATCATAGTCTATGCCTTCCTCCTGTCTGTATCCCTGAGCAACAAGTCGAGCCTTGTTACGGGTTACAGCTCCATGTTCATCTAACTTATTTCTAAACACCCATTTGGTGCCTATAACAGTTTTATCAGATGGTCTAGGAACGAGATTCCAAACTTTGTTACGAGTAAACTCATCAATTCTTTTTGCATAGGGCATCATCAATATTATTTGGCTCTATTAAAGAAATAAAGTTGACAAACAGACAGATATTACATGTACTTTATCGAGTTTGAATACCTGCATCGGGATCACCGAGAATTCGATCTATAGGGTGATCTTTTGTCCATCGCTGAGCAGGAGCATGATCGTTCACTTCAGGAGTTGGATCAAAAATAGGAATGTTCACTGATGAAGAAGCTTAAGGTTCATCAGCTATTAATTGTTGAGAGTCAGACAAACCATTATTTTCAGAGAGATTTTCAGACGAAGATGGATCTGATGGAGGAAGTGTGTTTAGAGGCTCAGCTGAAACCCATGAAGTGGATTCAGCGCTAGGAGGTATGATGTTTAGATCATCATCAGCAACTTGAGGATATGTATGCTGATGGTTTGAGAAGAAGGGTTATGTTTCTCTGTAGTGAGAAAACATCCAAGCATTTAGCTCTTCATTGTCAGCAATTGGTTTAGAATTCGCTGAGCGAGTTTCATCAAAGGTGACATGAATTGTTTCTTCCACACTTTGCCTTCTCTTATTGAAGACTCTTTAGGCTTTGGAGAAGGAGGAATATCCAAGAAATATTCCGTCATTAGCTTTTGGATCGAACTTTCCAAGTAGATCTTTGTTGTTTAAGATAAAGCACTGACAACCAAAGATATGAAGAAAACTGATAGATGGTTTTCTTCCATGAAATAGTTCATAAGTTGTCTTTCCAAATCTCTTTACTATCAGCGATCTGTTTTGAGTAAAGCAAGCAGTATTCACATCTTCAACCCAAAATTGAGTAGGAAGGTGAGAATCGTTGAGCATTGATCTAACAGCTTCAATGATCGTTCTGTTTCTTTTTTCAGCGACTCCATTTTGCTGAGGCGTTCTCACTGAAGAAAAGTTGTGAGAAATTCCCTTGTTCTCAAAGAAAATATTCAGAGAACTGTTTTTGAATTCAGTTCCATGATCACTTCTTATTGAACGAACAGTAAGATTATTCAACACTTCCATCTTTTTAACAAAATATATTAGTTCTTCTGGAGTATCACTTTTGCAGCGAAAAATGATAACCCAGGTGTAGCGAGAGTTTCATCTACAATGACAAGTGTATATTTCTTTCCAGCTATAGATTGTATGTTGACAGGGCCAAATAAATCCACATGCAAGAGTTGAAGAGGACTTGTCACTGAGGAAACTTGTTTAGACTTGAAACTAGCTTTTGTCTGTTTTCCTTTTTCACATGCTGAACATAGAGATTCCTTAGCATATGAGTGCTAAGGAAGACCAGAAACCAGTTCCTTAGATGAGAGAGAATTCAGGGTTTTGAAGTTTAGATGAGAGAGCCTTTTGTGCCGAAGCCAATTGACATCAGAAGAGACTTTAGAAAGAAAACATACATTTTCAGTGGTTGTAGAGGCCATATTTATTACATAGACATTTTTTTTACGATAACCACTGAAAGCAAGTTTCCCTTTCTCATTTACCACTAAACATGCTTTCTTTGTAAAGCGAACTTCATAGTCTTTGTCACATAGCTGACTGATGCTCAAAAGATTGTGCTTCAGTCCATCTACGTAAGCGACTCTTCTGAACGTAGTTGTCCCATTGTTGAGGACACCAAACCCTCGGGTATATCCTTTTCCACTTCCACCAAAGGTCACAGAGGGACCTTTCTCTTCCTTGTATTCAGTGAGCAGGTCTTTTTGTCCTGTCATATGTCGAGAGCATCCACTATCAAGTTATTAGATGCCCTTTGATCCTTGCAAACATAAGGAAGATTAAGCTTTGTTTGGTACCCACTTTTCAATGGGTCCTTTAGGGTTAGTGGAGATGGAAGGTTCAACAATCTTCACAGTAGATGAATATTCATCTTCAGTGGTAACCTTCACCTTGGTTAATTTCTTAACCTTAGTGGTATTCTTCACCTTAGTCGATTTTTCAGCTTTGGTGACCTTCTCAGCCTTGGAGGCATTCATCTTCACTTTAGCTGTTTTACCAGCTTTAGTGGCAGTTGGACATTTCCTATCAATATGGTCAGTAAATCCACAGTGATAGCATTTTCTATATTTGAATGTGGTTTTAGGACCATGAGTAATAGGTTTTGAAAATTTAAGATGAGCAGGGCCAGGTCCAAGAATGCCTTTAGCATGAGATCTGGGAGGAATTTTCATTTCTTCAGATCTCTTAGGCTTAAGATCAATATTCATCTTTGGAGGACAGAGATCAAAGATTTCTATTCCAGAGCTAGTAGATTGATTTACTGAAGGTTTAGAAGGAACTTTCAGCTTTGCTTTCTTGGATGCCTTCTGAGGATGTAAAATGATTTTCCTTTATCTGCAGGCTTAGAGCATTTAGATATTTCCTCAGGGATGGGATTAGAAGAAGATGAAGAATAGCACTGAGCATAAGAAGTGCCAGGTATAGAAGATACGAACGTTCCAAACTTAAGCATGGAACTATCTTCTTTCGGCTCATCCTGTGGTTTCCAAAAACCAAGACCAGTTCTATCACTGGAAGGGATCTGAGCACTTATAATCTCAGTGATCTTTGTTGAGGATTTACACCATCCTTCAACAGTAGCCTTTTCTACTTTTAGAGCAGCGATGGCTTGTTCGTGTTCTATGCTGATGATTTCATTTACAATAACTTGATCTTTCAAACTTTCCTCTAAGAGAGTTAGTTCTCTGTTCTTTTCATGACATTTCTCTAGCTGTTAAGATAAATCAATGTTTTTGTTCTCAGCTAGAGTTTTGCCGTTTAGAGCATTGTATAGATAAATCGTCAGCACATCAACAACGTGACTTCTCTCTGCTTCAGATAAAGAGGGATTAGTAGAGATAGATACCTGAGATGATATATAGCTCATGGAAGTTTCTGGAGATTCTTCCACTTCTTCTTTAATCTCGTCCATGAGACAGAGATTAGAGACTTCTTCTTCATCAAAACTTGATTTTTCTGATTCAGCCCAGTCATGTTCTTCCGCGATGAGATCTTTACCTTTTCGCTTATAGTTTTTCAACTTTTGATATTTTTCTTTCAGTTTAAGGTATTTGTCATCGCTGGTTCTTCTTGAGGTATAAGGTTTGAAGACTTTCTTTGACCTGAACTCACTTGCAAAGTGTCCAATCTTTTCGCAGTTAAAGCAAGTAGCAGTAGCCTTATCAACAGAGGTTGATTTTGGCTTGTTAGTGAGAGAGAGAGGCTTATTTCTTCTGAAATTGCTCTTTCTTGCAAATCTCTTAAAAGGGTTTTTCAATAGTGCTAAGGACTCATCAAACTCTGAAAGATCAGTGTCTGATAGTTACTCAAATTCAGAATCTAACTCAGTGATAGTGAGAGTAGATCGCTGAGATGGAATTATCTCTGAAGAGACTAAAGCAACAAGAGTGCTTTTGGTGTCTTTAGAATCTTTTACAAGATTCTTCTTCAGGAGATTTGATTGCTCATAGTTGAGTAATATTCCATACAAGGTGCTAAGAGAGAGAGAATTTAAGTCTTTTGTCAGCTTGAGACACATTGAATAATTGTCCCAGCTTTCAGGTAGACATTCTAAGTGTTGGATCCCAATACAGACAACAAGTGAAGAAGTCCATATAATATAAGATATAAGATAGAAATGAAGAACAATATTAATCAAAATCACATCTCTTATGCTTAGATTGATTAACAATGGAGGGGATATTGGGAAGAACACCACACTAAACATTTAATCGACTCTCATGAAATTCACCTAGTCTGTGTGTCTTAAAAGTGTCTTCTCCAGCAATCTTATGAAGAAATGAGCCATGGGAACCTTTATATAGGGCCCATTTACAATAAAAAGGCTCAAGCCCACAAAACTAATTAAAAAGCCCAAATACAATTTCTTTATAAAACATTCAATTAATTGGGGACTAATATAAGCTAACAATCTTCCCCTAATGTTTTTATAAAGAAAGCATCATCTTGTAGTCTCTCCTTGATTTCTTTAGAAACTTTGGTGTGTCATTCTTCGAGTCTTCAAAGCATCACAAGCTCCCCCTCAAATGTAGGCTCATATTCTTGAAAGACTTAGACGAATTATTCCAATTTGTCCAACTTTCATGTCTCAACTTTACCACTGTTTTTGACCATCAAGGAGTCTTATTGAAAGAAAACATAAAGCATGCACATTGAACTCCAGCCTCATAGCTTTTCAACAAGCTTTGATTCATCTATTTTGGATGAAAACTGAGTGAGTTGTGCAAGATTTTCCTCAGCTGCGCAAAATGGTTGTCAAAACAGAAAATTTGACTCTTCGAACCTCGTTGAGTAAACGTTAAGCACCGAGCCTTAAACTTGAATAACGGAGGAGGGAGTGACAAACAATGTGTCACATATGTATCTTGAAACCATAAAGAACCGATGAGAGAACACCGTTCTTGAAAGCGGAAAGAGCATGAGTGAAATGCGATGCTTTTGGTCCAGCACTCTAACGTAGACTTTGAAACAGATTTTGGCATATCAGCTCACGGAATTTGAGAAAACTCAAAACAGAAAAGCCGTACGTCTGTGTTTTAGCGATTCAGTACAACTGGACTCATGTAAATCGGAGCTACGAGTAAAAAGTTGTGCGCGTGTTTCTGAAACAGCGCAATGCTGTCAGAAAATTCGAAAATTTCGGGCTTCGGGCACTTGGTTCATTGCGACCTCTAATACGCATCCTCTGGTCTACCTTTGGTCCTCCCTTCTGGTCGCTGCTCTTCAGAGCTTTTGGTCCACAGAGGCTCTGTGAACAACTTAAGAGCATCTCTGAATTTTACTTTTGCATGCTCTCGACATCCACAGAGGCTCTGCAATCTGCCTCTGATGTGTATTTTCTTCCCGTGCTTCTGCACATTGACAGAGGTTCTGTGCATGCCTCTATGCATGACAACCTCTACGCATCTTTGATCAATCTCTGGACACTTCTGCATTGTTACTTCTGGACTCTGTACAACTTTCAGAGGTTCTGGACAATTTTCAGAAGCTCTGTGATCTGCCCTATACGATCTGCCTCTGATTAAGCTCTGCATTTCAGAACTTCTGCATTTCCACAGAGGCTCTGGTCAGCCTTACAGAGGCTCTGCACAAACAGCCTCTGTGCGCAGTTTTTATCAACCACTGCGCATAGCTTCTCATTCAAACAACAGTTTCTGTCCAGCAGCTATGTACTGACTTTGACGCAGATTCTGACCAATCAGCACACTGATTCAGACCAATCTCAAAACATAAAAAATGTTCACTTGTCTCTTAGGAATCCAACACATCTGGACTCGTCAAATTTGCAGCTTCGAGGAGGGAGATCTGAGCAAAATACGACAGGTGCACAAAGCTATCAAGAAATCACTTTAACACAAAAATGGCTAAGTGTAAACTCTGATTGGCCTTGATCAGATCTCTGAACACACATGATCAAAATTTTGATCTCTTGAACCAACTCTGATCAGACTTAGATGAAACTCTGATAAAGCACACACACCTCTGAATATCTTCACAGAGGCTCTGCACAGGTCTCTGATCAGCCTTTGATCAAGCTCTGTATTTCAGAGCTCTGAACATTCCACAGAGCATCTCTGACTGCCTCTGCATCATCTCTGATATGCTTTTACTTCTGTACATTAATTTTGGATAGCCTCTGTAGAGTTTGGACAACATCCTCTAAATTTCTAGACAGCCGCAGATGCTCTGTGCACCAACCTTAGAGGCTCTACACAACCTCTGATGTGCATTTTCTGTGGTCAAAGTTTCAAACACAAATAAAGTCGAGATCTGATCTTCTTAAATCAAGCTTCTGCAAATATGTTCTCAAATCTGAACTGTTCACACTTTGCATAAACTACTGCACATATCTGGAAATCAAACAACAGCTCAATAGCAGCTTAACAGTATCTATATTCTGATCGAATTCTGGATGGCCTACAGAGGCTTTGATATTTTTCATAGAGGCTCTGAACAGATCTGCAGAGGCTCTGCGATCTGCCTATGTATAGAAACAACCTCTGTACACCAGAATTGTTGCTTTTCATAAAATCAGAGGCTCTGTAGATAGCTTCTCAACACAGCGTTTTGCTTCTGCAGCAACTTTTATGGAGCATCTCTGGACTGCACACTAACGGATTGAACAACCAGTTGCAAACCTGCACTTTAATCATTTCGAGATATTTGCTTGTTGCACATAACAGGTTTCTGGATTAGCAAGAAACTGCAACTTTTGGACAGCCTCTGGTTGAAACAGCAGCAGCTCAACAATAGCAAACAACAGCAAGTAACAACTTTCTGTCCAGCAACTATGACTTGCGTTCAACACAGTTTTTGACATAGAATCAGCTTTATTTTGAGAAAACTCAAAACATGAATGTCATAAAACTATGTCTTAGATTTCTAACGCATCTGAAATCATCATTTTTAGAGCTGTATTGAGAGAGATATGATCAATGTTCTACAGATGTGCAAATCTGACAGCAACTTGCTGTTTTGTACAACTCAACAACACCTTTCTGTTTGGGACAACAACAAATCTGCACAAATTTAATTCTGAAGTCAGTTCAGAGTCAACCTGTCTCTGAAGTCAGTTGAAGTCAACTAAAGACTTTCAAGAGACAACAGTGAAGAAAGCAAGTCTGTCTCTGAAGTCAGTTCAGAGTCAGTCTGAATAAAGCAAGTCTATCTCTGAAGTCAGTTCAGAGTCAGTCTGAAGAAAGCAAGTCTGTCTCTGAAGTTAGTTCAGAGTCAGTCTTAGAGAAGGCATGTTTTTCTCTGAAGTCAGTTCAGAGACAGTCTCACGGAAAGATATCAGAGAGCTCCTCATCAGAGATCTTATTTCAGAGCTCTGAAGATGTTCACTCTGAATTTCTTGACAAAGAAGAACAGATCACACGTCACCTAGTGATAAGATTTACTTTCTAGAGTAGGTCACTGTTCAAGCATGTCTTGATCTTACCTCTTAGGTAAGACACTGTTCAAGCATGCTTTTATTTGTCAGATAAGTACACTGTTTACTTTATGGTCCTATAAATAGGACCATCACTTTATTGTTCAAAGTGTGCTTAAGAAGTCTTATAACTGATAATATAAGTTGAATATTTTATTCAAAGAATATATTGTTTATCTATTATCTGCTTTATGAACTGTGATATTTGAATCTCCTTTGATATTAAACTATATTGCTTCCGCTGTTATTACTCTTATTGTTTATATCATTGTTGTGAGATTAAATTTGGGATCCAACAATTGGTATCAGAGCCTCCTTTGTTTTCTAAACAAAGAAAGATCGCATCTGCATACTCGGATAGATTTACATCTCATTGATTCTAACTTTCAATACATGTGCATGTTCATATAAACCTGGTTTATTAAAGAACACCATATGCTCAAGATTTGATAGTAAATCACTGTTCAATACAAAAAGCATCAGTTCTTCAAATCTTCATCTTTTTTCAAAAATGTCAAACTCAAGCATAAGTGTCATATATACAGCTGGGTCATTAACAAAACCTCCTACACTTTTAAGGGATGAATATCCCTAATGGAAGATAAGGATGGTATATTTCTTAGAAGGTATGGACAAGGATCTTTTTAGATCAGTGAACATTGGACCTCACATTCCAATGGTGTTGGTACCAAGAGTTCCTGCAACAGCAGATACTGCTGAAATACCTGCATATTATGAAAAGAAAACCACAAACTTCACTGATAAAGAAACTAATATGATGGATAATGACTCAAAAGCTGTTAGATTACTTATAATGGCCATTCCCAATGATATCTTTCAAGAACTTGATTCTTGTAAAACTGCGAAAGAAATATGGGATCAGTTGTTAAATCAACTTGAAGGAGGCCTACAAACCCAGAAAAATAGAAGAAATCTATGCATCAATGAATATCATGATTTTCATGCTCTACCAGAAGAAATATTACACCAAACTTACTCAAGATTCAACATTCTTATCAACAAATGCAGAAAGTTTGGAGTGATAAGAACAAAAGAGGAAAACAACGTTCTTTTCTTGAAAAGCTTAAATGAAGAATGGTCACAACTGTCCATGTCTATACAAGCCAATCAAGATCTTGAGTCATGGTCATTAACTGACATTTATGGCACTCTTGTTGCACATGAAAAGGAAGTTATGAAGCAAAAATCAAAAACCTCTTTAGGTGGACCCCTTGCACTTGTTTCAAAACAAGTTTCGAAAGAAAACAACTGTGAAGAGTCACAAAAAGGTTTGGAAACAAAAAGAAGATCCAAAAAGGTCCTAATGGCAGAAGAAAATCATTCAGATTCAGACTCAGAAGATGATATAAATGCCTTCGCCAAATCTCTTGCATTAATCACTCATCAATTTAACAAGAAATTTGGCAAGAAAGTATTTGAAGGAAGGAGAGAGAATGAAGAAAGAAGAAATCCTGAAAGAAGATTTCAACAAGATGGTGTCAGATTTCAACAAGAACCCAGATTCACTCCATATAGTGATCAAAAGGGTACAAACTTCAACAATAATGATGCAACACAACAATCAAGACCTCAACAACCATTTCAACCAAGGTATCCACAGCCATAGGGATACTTCAAACCTCAAGAACAGAAGCCAGAGACAAGTACTGCCACTCTTCCAACAAATCAAAATGATGGAAGATGTTTCAGATGTGGAAAACTAGGCCATTTCTCTGCAAACTGCAGAGGAAAACTTGTCAAATATCAAGATTACTACAAGAACAAATACAAGTATAACGTAAAAGAAAGAGTTCTTGTAGCAGAAATGGAAGACTGGCTATCAGACTCAACAAGCGACGGCGAGGAAGAGCCTACCAATCTCTGTGGTATGGCTTTTTCATATGGAAATCAAACTGATGGAGCATCAGAAGACAACTCTGAAAAGGTAAACTCTCTTTACACCTCTGACAGTGATCCTGAAATAGATGCTTTTAAACTAATTAATGAACTTCAGGATCTAGAGCAAAAGTTTCTTGAAAAGAAAAAGAAAAGAGAGCAAGTGACAAAAGAGCTCATCTTTTTCAAAAGAGAAAATAATCTTCTGGAATCAGAAAAGAAAGAAATTTTTCTTGAAAAAACCAAACTTGAAGAAACTCACAAGCAAAAAGAAAAATCATTTTCAGAAGAAATAAGAAAAATTGAGAAAGTTTTAAAAGGAAAAGAAGAAGAAGTAAACAAAATCTGAGTATGAAAGGCTCAATTCTATTGCCTTAACCAAATTTTTTTAAAAGGAAAGAGAAATCCTACATCAATCTCTAGATAGAAAAAATCTTCGAATTAAAAGCTATGTTAATGCACAAGGTGTTTTCGACAAAATAAAAACTCAAATGGACTCTCAAGGGCTGGGATTCAATGAGTTGAATTCATTCACTGGATTGGAGAAAACTTACTTTCTTCCACTTTCCGTATGGGAAAGGTCCAAAGCTTTGAATGTACATCTCTGAATAATTTCAAAAGAATGAAAACATCAGAGGGATAAAAAACAAGAGCTTTGAATTTCAAAAATACTACATACTCTGAAGTAAAAAACTTTCAAAAATCTGTGTTACAGATAAAAGGAGAAATTCAGAGAAACTCTTCACAAAACCTCAAAACAATAATCCCAAAGAAATTTTCAGATTTGATACTTTCATCTCAAATGAATCAGAGACATCTGAACCAAGTACCTATGATACAAGTACTTCTGAAAATGAATCTCAGAGTTCACTTAATCCGAATGCCCCTCTGTATTCACCAAAGTCAGATGAAAACATCAGAACTACATTTGAAGATGATGTTAAAAAGATATGGAAAGAAAATGTCATGGAGGACTTAAAAAGAAAAGAAAGCATGAAACGGATCATTAAAGTCTCTAGAACAAAAGAAATTGAAAAACCAATAGAGGTAGTTATCTCTATTAAAACTAAGAGAGACTTTCTTGACTCTCATTCAGAATCTGATCAAGAGATTGATGAACAGATTTTTTGTAAACCAGGGAATGTAATTCACAAAAATATAGAAACTGTTGGCTCTAGTATTTTGAATGTTCCAATTTCAGTTTTGAAAACTAAAACCAGAATACCAATAAGTCCTGATTTTGCAAATATGTGTTTACAAGCAAAAACGTCTCTGGAACTTGAAAAAGAGTTACAAGAAAAGGCAAAGAATAAAACAAACACTTCTAAATCTTACACCTATAAAACAATAAAATTCTCTCCTGAACAAAAAGGCAAATGGACAAAATTTAACCATATTGATCCTGTTTGTGCAGTAAGCAGCAAAGAAAAGAAGATGTTTTTGATCAAGAAAAAGCAACTTGAAAAGAAGACTGTCTTTCAAGCAAAAAGGAAAGAAGTAGTTAGGGATAAATGTATATTCCTAGTGCTAATTTCAAAAGAAGTCAAAATGTAACAAATGCTTTTAATAAAAAGAAACACTTTGCTCCTATTTCTTCTTGTTCTATTAATTGCAACTGCATTAATCTCTTGATAAAACTGAAAAATCATTTCAGAGGCTCACATTGTCTTCTGAATCAATCTCTGAAAAATATCTCAGAGACAAAATTTCAAAAGAAGACAAGTAATGGCAAGACATCCAAATATGAGATGCCAAAAAGTCATACAAATCCACCAAAGTCTAACATAAAAGGACCCATAATGAGATGGGTACCTAAGAAACAATAATCTGTCTTGCAGAATCAGTCAATGCCAATCTGGTACTTAGATTCTGGATGTTCAAGGCATATGACTGGAGAAAAGGAACTGTTATCCTCATTCAAAGCAAAATCTGGAGGAGCAGTTACTTTTGGAGACAATGTGCAAGGACAGATTAAAGGATATGGTGAGTTATCAAGAGGAAATGTTTTAGTATCAAAGGTTGCAAATGTGGATGGATTAAAACACAATCTGATTAGCATAAGTCAACTTTGTGATCATGGTTTTGATGTGAAATTTCAAAGAAAATATTGTTCACTTCTTCACTCAGAATCAGGTCAAGAATTACTCAGAGCAGACAGAAAAGGTAACCTCTATAGGATGAATTTTACCAAAATCAAAGACACTGATTCAGAGAAACTTTGTCTTGTATCTCTGAATAGTGAGGAAGTCTGGCTCTGGCATAAAAAGTTTTCACATCTAAACTTTTCCTCACTTGATAAGTTAGTTAAACTTAATTTGGTTAAGGGATTACCATCTCTGAAGTTTAACAAAGATCATCTTTGTTCTGCTTGTGAAATGGGAGAAATGAAAAGATCTTCCCATAAAACCAAAAGTGAAAACAACTGTCCTAGACCTCTGCACATGCTTCATGTGGACCTCTATGGTCCTATCTCTGTACAGAGTCTAGCAGGTAAGAAATACATTCTGGTTCTGATTGATGAATTTTCCAGATTCACATGGATAGAATTCATCAGAGCCAAATCTGATGTACCTGAAATATTGATAAGATTGTTGAAAAGATTACAGGTTCTATTTAGCAGCAAAGTTCAGAAACTAAGAAGTGATAATGGAACAGAGTTCAAAAATGCCAAAATCAATTCATATATATCAGAAGAAGGCATTACTCCTAACTTTTCTGCAATAAGAACCTCTCAGCAAAATGGAGTAGTTGAAAGGAAGAACAGAACACTTGTTGAAGCTGCAAGAACAATGCTTGCTGGATCTGATCTTTCAACAAATTTTGGGCAGAAGCAGTGGCAACAGCCTGCTTTACTCAGAATAGAGCTACAATTGTCAAAAGATTTCAGAAAATATCCTATGAACTCATTAACAATAGGAAACCTAATGGTAAATATTTTCATGTTTTTGGATGCAGATGTTACATTCTGAACGATAGAGAATCTCTTGGAAAGTTTGACAAGAAAGCTAATGAGGGCAAATTCATTGGATATTCATTAGCCTCAAAAGCTTTCAGAGTGTTCAATCTTAGAACAAGGACCATCCAAGAGAGCATCAATATCACTTTTGATGACAATAGAAGCTCTAAACAAAAAGAAAGTTTCTCAACACCTATCTCTGAATCATCAAGGGAATTTGAATTAAACAGAATATTTGAAGATTTATTTGATGATGAAGATAACCCAGAAGTTATCTTCAGAGATAGACCAAGAGAGAATTCATAAGGACCTCAAGAAACAGGTACAACCCTTTCTGGACCCTCTGAATTAACACCTTCTGCTTCACCAAATGCAGATCAACAAAGTGAATCAGAAGAAGCTGAAGATCAAAAAGAGGATGATCATGGAGTGTCTGAAGTATCTCTAGAAACAAATAGTGAAGAAATTCAAGAATCTGCTTCACCATCTCGGGAACCAACTTCAGAGCCTCTGAACAGCACAACAGAGATGTCACCAACTGTCATCTCTGAAGCTCAAACTCCACCCCAAATTTTTACTCCAATCTCAAGATGGACAGAAGATCATCCAATTGATCAAATCATTGGATCCTCATCAGAAGGAGTTAAAACAAGATCTGCCACAATCAATGAATGCTTCTACGTAAACTTTTTAAGCATTATTGAACCAAAGAAGGTAAAAGAAGCTCTTGAAGATCCTCATTGGATTTTTGCAATGCAGGATGAACTTCAAGAGTTTGTAAGAAACAAAGTCTGGACCCTAGTTCCCCTTCCCAAAGGAAAATTTGCAATTGGAACAAAATGGGTTTTCAGAAACAAAAAGGATGAGGATGGAATAATAATCAGGAACAAAGCCAGGTTGGTTGCTAAAGGATATTGCCAAGAAGAAGGTATTGATTATGATGAACCTTTGCACCTGTAGCTAGGCTAGAAGCAATAAGAATCTTCTTAGCCTATGCTGCACACAAAGGATCAAAGTTTATCAAATGGATGTTAAATCTGCCTTTCTACATGGTAAATTAAATGAAGAAGTTTATATCCAGCAACCACCTGGATTTGAAAGTACAGAGTTTCCTAATCATGTTTATTATTTGGATAAGGCTATGTATGGACTTAAACAAGCTCCAAGAGCTTGGTATGCAACTCTGTCCACTTTTCTGATTAAAAATGGATTTGACAAAGGCACAATTGATACAACATTATTCATCAAAAGGTACAAAAATGAGATGTTATTAGTACAAATTTATGTTGATGACATTATATTTGGCTCTACAAATCAAAAGTATTGTGATAAGTTTTCAGAGTTGATGAAGAGAGAATTTGAGATGAGCCTCATGGGAGAATTAACTTTCTTTCTAGGCTTACAAGTAAAACAAACTTCAGAAGGTACTTTCATAAGTCAAACTAAATATGTCTCTAAAATTTTGAAAAAATACAAACTCAATGATTCAACTTCTATGAAAACGCCTCTAGCAACCGGAGTCAAACTTGACTTTGATCCTTCAGGACAATCTATGGATATAAAAACCTACAGAGGCATGATAGGTTCACTATTATACTTAACTGCAAGTAGGCCTGACATAATGTTTGCAACATGTCTTTGTGCTAGATATTCAGCAAATCCAAAGGAATCTCATTTATCTGTTGTCAAAAGAATTTTCAGATACCTGAGAGGGTCACCTTCATTAGGCCTCTGGTATCCAAAACTTTCTAGTTTTGATCAAACAGCTTACACTGATGCAGATCATGCAGGATGTAAGCTTGACAGAAAAAGTACCTCTAGGTGCTGTCAGTTATTAGGCAATAAGCTGGTAAGTTGGTCATCCAAGAAACAAAACTGTGTTTCAACTTCAACTGCAGAGGCAGAATATGTTGCTGCTGCTAGTTGTTGCTCTCAAGTAATATGGATGAAAACTCAACTCAGAGATTATGGCCAACAATATGAAAGAATACCCATTCTCTGTGATTCAAAAAGTGCCATAGCCATCTCTGCCAATCCAGTACAGCATTCAAAGACAAAGCACATTGATGTAAGGTATCATTTCTTAAAAGATCATGTTGAAAGGGGAACAATAGAAATGTATTTTGTACCAACTGATCTCCAACTTGCTGATATTTTCACAAAAGCTTTAGATGAACGAAGGTTCAATTTTTTAAATAGCAAGTTAGGAATGTTGAATATGACTTCCTAACAAGGAAGAAATTCAGAGTCTCTGATCAAATTATCAGAGCCTCTGAACCAAGTAGCATATGTCAATATCAGTCTCTGAATGTTCTCCAAACACATGACAAGGGGAGAAAAATAAAAGGTTGTTCTTTTGTCAAGGGGGGGAAAAAGAACTTTTCAAAGTTTATCTCAAAGTCTCTGAATTTTATCTCAGAATCAATGAAATTCATCTCAGAGTCTCTGAAATTCATCTCAAAGTCTCTGAAATTCATCTCAGAGTCTCTAAAATTGAGGATTTTTTTTTCAAATCATCTGTCAAGGGGGAGTCAAGAACTTTCAGACCAGTCATTCCTCAAACAAGAACTTTTTAATTAATTAGCAATTTTTGATATCATTTGAAATTAAAGTTTCAGATTAACTGAACCTTTTTATTACAAGTGATATCTTAAATTACTTCTCAAGGCGAAAGGTTTGTCTAGTCAGCAAAAAGAAGTTATTCAATTTAAATATTGAAAAATGGCGCCCCATTCCTATTTTCTTGGAACCTACATCCGTAGGTACAACAATTTTCAAGGCCACGTGTCACAAGAGGGATGAGTGAAAGGCCAAACGACTTTATCAAAAGGGTCAAATCACTGTCGTTTCACCTTATGTACTCAAGTGTATCTTTTTCTAAATTTGGATACAAAACCAATTTTAAATCCGGATATTCATTTTTACAAATTACTCTCGAGCACTATCTCTCTCTCTCTCTCTCAAAATAGAACTTGAACTTCATCTTCTTCACTTCAACTCAAAAATGGCGTCTTCAAATGAATGGTGGAAGCTTTTTCCCAAATCTGGCGAATCTTCAAGACTGTATCGTTTTCCAATCAAAGACAACAATCACATGATTCATCTTGATTCTCCTAAATTTGAGGAACAATACGGAGTAATCTGCGAGTTCTTCTCCAACTGTGAACTGACTTAAGCCCTAACTGCTCTTACCAATGAATGTCCACTCTCGTTTGTTCAAGAATGGTATTCTTCCAATCACTACAGCGATGCACATAACGGAATAATCGGTGAGTTCGACATATCTCAAGTCGTAAAATTTCGAATACTCATCAATCCTACTGTTCTACGAGAAGTTCTCCGACTCCTAACAACTGAGGAACTTCAAATCACGCGTTTTGAAAAACGACCAACTACTGAAACCCTCCTCCAGTTCATTCGAATGCTAGGTTACAACACTGAAATCACCAGATTGAGCAACTTCCGACGACAACATCTATCACCAATCTGGAACTTCATGTTCTCTGTACTAAACCGCACTCTCACCTGCAAACTGGGGAGCATGGATCAAGCAACACCCGAAATTATGTCAATCATGTATGCCCTATTCTTCAATCGTAACTTGGACATGGCCGACATAATTTTTGATATGATTCTAACATCAATAGAGAAGAAGAACAAATGCTTGTCAAAGGACCCTGAACAAACGACCCAATCATCCAAAGTTCCTTCAATAACATTCCCTAGATTTCTGTCTCTAATCATCCATGCTGCGATCGAGAAACTTCATATTTTGATTGCCACTAAACAACCCAAAACTCCTTTCTACATAATGACCAGCTTCAAACCGACGATTCTATCTGAAGGCTATCCAGAAGCAAGGAGGATCCCTCACCACATGCTGAATCAGGTAAATCCTTAATCTTTAGCCTTAGCTTCTTATCTCAGTGTTGCCCAAGGACTAGAACCAGTTCTGGGAACCCCAACACACTTAAGTCCTGAACCTGGCATGGAGAGTAAGAGCAACTCGGCTTCAGAGGGATCTGAGGACCCTGAAGTTCAGAGCTCTCACAAGAGTGAACCAGAGGGTACTCTTGCTAGAGAAACCAAAGTTGTGAGAGATGACAGAGCACTTGAAAGGGCTGTCAATGAGGGAGTTATGGAAGAAACCTCATCTGCTAGTGAAGAGGATAGCTCTACTAGCTCTGAGGAAAGTCAGGATGAATCTTCAGATACTAGCCCTGAAGATTCTCAGAGAGAAGAGAGCAAGTCTTCTAAGGACTTAGAGAAACCTGAGAGTTCTTCCCCTTCCACACAAAAAGATGCCCCAAGGCACATATATTTTAGGACACCAACCCTATCTCCCAGTGCAACCACACAATCAAACATACCTGATCCAGAGGTATTTGTTATTGAATAAGAGGTGCACACCTCGAACCCAAACCAGCCAGCCACTTCAGAGGTACCTTTTTCTACCTCTGAAGTTCACATAACTGAGGAAACTCAATTTCTGGATAAGCCCTCTTCACAGGACTTAGCCAATACTTTAAGTACTCAGTTGCCTCAGAGTACACCAGAAAATCCTACACATAATGATGCCTTTGTGGCTCATCTCTCACCCTTTAGGATATCCAGAAGTAGTTGTCCAACTCAGGGACAATGGCTTGACCTACAAGAACAAGGATTGACTTGCCTGGATCGCAAGCTCAACTCCCACACTCACTTCCAGTCCTCTGAATCTGAGGAGGAGGACTTGGTTGAGAACAGAACACTCAGAGATGATTCTCCGGAACATCAAGGATTGAGTGTAAGTCCTTCAAGAGATAACATCAAAACAGCTCTGAACGAAGGCTCCTCTGAACTCGAGGAAAAATTGGCTACATGTGTTGTAACCAATGTACCCCTCTCTAAACTTCTCACAAAATCTGAGTTCCAGAGATTTTGTGAGGAAGTCAGAGGCTCCATGAAAGAGCATAACTTTCAGCGAATTGACGGTTCAGAGACCTCTGCTCTTCGCTCTGAAAACACCAACCTCAGAGCAGAGGTTTCCACTCTGAAGACCCAACTTTTGGACTCTTCAAACAGAATCCAAGAGTTGGAACAAGAACTGTTCAAACAGAAGGTTGAATCATCCATGGAGGTAGCTGCTCTTAAAGCTCAGAATGCTGCTCTTCAAAATCAAGCATCTACAAACCATCGATGTCCAGAAGGCTCTACAAGAACTAAGGGACGAGGTAGTAGCCACCAGATCATCTTCACTCTCAACAGATCAAATGGCCTCTATCTCTGACCTCATCAAAACAACAATTCAAGCCTCTGTACCAGTAGTCAGCGCACCATCAACAAGACCACAGCCGCCACCCCGGACTACTGAAGAACTCATCACCAAAAGTGATCTGGCCTCTTTCAAATCCGCAATCATGAGCAGAATGCTAACTTGTTCTTCCAAGATCTCTACTATTGCTCAGAAGCAGGTCAAAGCTACTCTGGAACTTCATCAATATAAATCAGAGGACCAGGTTGCTGAAATCAGAATCGCGGCTTCAGAAGCAATTGAATCCATTCAGAAGGCTCTTCTTGACCCCAAAGGAAAAGGAATCGCTGAACCAGACTCTCCCAAATACAAACGCAAGTTTTCTGGTGGGACTTGTAGCAAAGCAGCGAAGAAAGCCAGATTTAATGATTCTGAGGACTCAGATGATGATGAGGCCTCTGAATCACACAATAGGGAGATCAGAGATACAACCAAACACACCAATAAAGCTGCTCCCTCTGCACCAGTTCAAGAGAAGGAACCAGAGAGGAACACCACCTCTTCTGATGACAACCAAACTTTGCAAACATTCACAACACCGGTAATAATTTCGCATCATCAACACCAGGTGTTCCAATCACTCCAGTTACCGATGCAACTCTAGAGAAAATTGGAGATCTGGAAGAGGAAGAAAACGAACAACTTATAGACTTCTCTAAGTCCTCTGAAGATGCATTCTCATCACCCGAAAGACAACCAATGGTGATGAGAGATGCCTTTGACTCAGAATCTGAGAAAGAACATAACTCAGATTCTGACAGAGCGGAAGAAGCTGCTGGAGATCAGATCGAAGTAATTGATGTCGAAGAGTATGTTTTCAAACACGCTCAACCTCATCATACCTCAAGAGCTTCAGAATTAAGAGAATCTCCAGAGATAGGTGGATATATCTCTGAACAACCTTCAGAGATAACTCAGTCACAGCCCAAGGACAAACAAACCATGGTTGTTGATGAACAGGCTCCTCAAGAGAATCTTGTTCAGAAGACAAGCATCGGTTTACCATCCAAGGTCTTCACTCAACCTCCCACATTCTTAGAATCCACTCCTGAAGCATCGATAGAAGATCACTTTTGGCATATATACTGTGAGTTCAGTATGGAAGACACTCAAGTAATCCCTCTGAATCCAAGAATCAGAGAGGATATGCCAGAATACGAACGAAGATTCATACAGGCAAAGACATCACCAAGAAGGCGGTTCTCAACGATGCTCCCATAATAAAAGTTGAGAAAATCACTGAAAAAACATTCGCCTTCAACAAAATCATATATAGGCATTATGTGGTGACTCGATCTGATCAGAAGATTTACGAGTTCAATGATAATGATCTCTTAAATCTAAATCCATATGATCTCACTCATCTATATGCCTATTGCTCTGCGAGATACAATTCAGGAAGAAGGGAGATAAGAATGAGCATGGTTGAAGTAAGACGGGCAATGGAAGCTTACATCAAACACAGAGCCAAACGTGACTTTCAGATTGCTCTAAACTTGGGAGAAGAAAAGCTCGGAGTGACTGAACCAATGGAAACCATCGAAAACCTGGACAAACAAAAGACTGGATCAATCATTGAAGAACCTCTAGGTTTTATCTACAGAGTGAACCAAGAGAAGATAATCTTTCTAGCTTCGCAAGTAGCGAAGTATTCTGATGAAACCTTGAAAGGCGTATAAAAGATGATTCATGTAAAGCAAGAACGACACAGAGCAGACCTACTGGCGAAACTAGACTTGGAAATTGGCTCAATGATTAACTTCAGAGAGCTAATCATGAAGTTTCATAGGATATGTTCAAGTGATAGGTTCTAATTATTTTTTTTAATATTATTCTCGTTTGTAATTCCAAATTCTTATGAGAAGTAATATTTACAGAGGATGACTTTCTCTTCTTCGCTTTCTAGTTGAATATTCTATGTGTTCTTTATTTATTTTCAGTACTTAGGGGGAGATTGTTAGCCCCAAATCTGAACCAATGAAAGTATTGAAAATAACTCAGTCTTCAACTAAAGACTTTCAAGAGACAACAGTAAGAAAGCAAGTCTGTCTCTGAAGTCAGTTCAGAGTCAGTCTGAAGAAAGCAAGTCTGTCTCTGAAGTTAGTTCAGAGTCAGTCTCAGAGAAAGCATGTCTGTCTCTGAAGTCAGTTCAGAGACAGTCTCATGGAAAGACATCAGAGAGCTCCTCATCAGAGATCTTATTTCAGAGCTCTGAAGATGTTCACTCTGAATTTCTTGACAAAGAAGAACAGATGACACGTCACCTAGTGATAAGATTTACTTTCTAGAGTAGGTCACTGTTCAAGCATGTCTTGATCTTACCTCTTAGGTAAGACACTGTTCAAGCATGCTTCTATTTGTCAGATAAGTACATTGTTTACTTTATGGTCCTATAAATAGGACCATCACCTTGTTGTTCAAAGTGTGCTTAAGAAGTCTTATAACTGATAATATAAGTTGAATATTTTATTCAAAGAATATACTGTTTATCTATTATCTGCTTTATGAACTGTGATATTTGAATCTCCTTTGATATTAAACTATATTGCTTCTGCTGTTATTACTCTTATTGTTTATATCATTGTTGTGAGATTAAATCTGGGATCCAACACTAAGAATTTAGTCAAGACCTCAGAATTAGAATAGGTTCTGCCAGCAGTTCTTAGATCAATGATTAAGCAGTTAAACCTCTGGTGAACATCGGAGAGAGATTCGTTCTTACTAGAGATGAAACTTTCATACTGACGTACCAAGTTAATCTTTCGAGTTTCTTGGACTTCAGTGGTGCCTTCATATTGAACACATATGGTGTCCCACATTTCCTTTGAAGTTTTAAGATGCATGATGGAATGGAAAGCTTCATCAGGCAAATCCATAGAGATAATGGTTTTTGCCTTTGCATCTAGACCAACTTTCTTTTTGTCTTCATCACTCTACTGTCTTATTTCCTTAAGAGCATAATGCTCAGGAATAGTAGGAGTGGTGGTAGTAGCAGGAACGACAACTATGATTGTGAAAGGTTCATAGGGTCCATTTGCTACATAATCAGGTATAGTAGGATCAACACCTTCTAGAAATAACATCATTCGATTCTTCCAGAGAGCAAAGTTATCTCTGCTAAACCGAGGAGGTTTAGAGAGTGAACCATTATCATAGTAGTTTGTGTTTGTTTAAGTACCATTTTAGAATAGCAAGGAAGAGAATAAAGCACGATCTTGTTTATTAGATTAAACAGTCTGCTCTGATACCACTTGTTGGTCCCGAAGGTGCTTAACAAGTTTGTAGAAGGGGGGGTGAATATAAACACATAATTTAAAGTTTAATAAATTGTTTATTAATAAATCAAATACAATTTACAAGTCTGTTTCGGAATAAGATTAAGTAAAACTCAATCTAAACAAACTTAAGGAAACACTAAGATGGTTGCACAAGAATATAGAGAATGGGGGATTGGGAGAATATAGAAAACAAGGGTTTCTATATATTTAGAAAGATGAAGGCTTCTAGAGAGACAGACTTTAGATGGAGAGGTAATCTTTCTATTTATACCCTATGCATTAAATGCATGGCAGGGAACTTTACACGTGTCCTTCATTGATTGGCAGAGAGGGTCTGACTTTGGGAGACATGCTTTCGGCCGTATCATGAACAGTGTAGTTGACAAAGTTTTTGTATGAATTGTATCAGAGGTATGTCCGTTCTGACACATCGTACTGGTTGTACAAGGGAAAGACAAAAGAGACTTGAGGCATAAGCTAAGTGATCATCGATCGCTGAATATCTCTTCCTTCATAGATACAAAGAAGTTCAGCTATCGCTGAAGATTTTCCTCAGGTTTCTTCGCGTATGAGTAGAGTCGTCTTTGCTTCACTGATATCCGCATCAAGTCACTAGTAGACTTGTCTTTGTTCAGCAGCTTCGTCTTCAATTCAGCTATGAACATCTGTTGACGCGAAACTTGTCTTCAGGGATTACATTTATCTGTTTACATCAGAAATAATCAGCGATACTGAACATACTCAGTATTTAAGCGTTGATGGTGAAACACTAATACATATGAATGTTTACAAGAAAGATCATCAGTGATAACTGATCAGACTCAGTCTGGTCGCTGATGATGAAACACTAATACATTTAAATAAACGCAATTTTCACTAAGAATAGAGGAGGGTCTTTATCAAATCACTAAGAGAGTTTGGATCAACAAATTCCTAACGAAATCTATGTGAAGATTGACAGCTACAATGCCATGGGCAAGGAAATGTGGGATCAGCTCGAAAAGATAATGCTAGGATCCAAGATTGGTAATTAGATTAAAGTCTCAAACTGCCTGAACAACTACGAGGAGTTCAAGGCTAAGGAGGGTGAATCTCTTGAAACTACATATGACAGATTTGTGACCCTTCTGAACGAGCTCAACATAAACAAAGTCAGAAAGTCTCAAATCGAGCTGAATGTCAAATGAATAATGGGATTAATACTTTCAAAGAAGCTATCTGAACTATCTGCAAGTACATTGAAAGAATAGAAGACGAAGTCTGAATTACAAAAGAAGATTGATACATTGTCTGAAGAAAGAAACAGTTTGTCAAACAAGATCACATAACGTGAAGGAATCATTTTCAAGGTTGAATTAAGAGCACAAATAAGTCCATATATAATTGCTCAATCACCCATGAATGATTCAGCTACTTCAGATTGTTCATTCAAGACAGCTACAAGTTCACTTTTTGCAAATGTTTCTCATAATCCTTTATTTGTTGATTCAGATGATATTGTGTCAAAGCAAGAAGATCAGATTCATCCTACTTATCTTTTCTATGTCAAATCTCATGATGGTTCAGGTACTATTAGAAAAAACAAGTCTCAATAGAAAATGGTTTGGAGAAGGAAAGATGAGAAAGATAATTCAAAGTTATTTGTTCCTACATCTCAAATGAACAAAAAGAACAATGCTCCGAAAGGTAAATCTTTTGGTAAGCCTGATTCTTCCTATTCTGTAAATCATTTAATCAGGCTAGCACAAAAGAAAATTTGTTGTTCTTATTGTGGAACTAATGATTTTGTTAATAAGAATTATGCTCATAATTGGTATGGAACTTACAGAATCACTTCTCAACAAAATGAACTTAAAAGATTTAAATCTAATGAAAAGTGCATTCCAAAATTTAATCAATCTAGACCCAAATACATGTGGGTACCAAAACCTGTCAAATCTGTTTTACAGGTACCACAGGTTTAGGGGGAGTAAGAGCATTGGATTTTGAACAAAGCAGTTCATGACCCGATCTTCAATGATAAAGATGGGGAGTTTGACTTCTGAATTTACTTCAATCCTAGTAATTAAGAACTCGGTTTAATGTTTAAGGATTATGCAAATGTTAAGGGGGCGCTTATATGTTTTATATTTTTATTGATACATTTTCTGATTTTTCAGGAGGAGATTAAAAGATAAATTCATCGTTACTTTTAGGGAAGTTACTATTCTCACCGGAGAACATGTGACAATGACTTCTGGATAATTCTATTCAGAACCCGGACTTAAGTGTTTTTCTGCTTAAGGATGCTGACAAGATACATCTTTTTAGGAAGTTTGTAATTTGTTTGAGGGGGAGTTTGTTTAAATTTTCACTATCATATTTTTTAAAAGGGAGAAGCGAAAAGACAAATATATTTAATTGTCATATTCATATTGTTTTTGTCTAATCTTTGACTTTTTACAGATATAGAGGGGGAGTATATGAGGTTTTTATCAAAGGGAGCTTCAAAGATAAATATTCATTTTTGGGGGAGTTAAGATTTCTACGTTGAAGGTATATCATTCTGAATCTTAATCTCTGTCATATTTGAAACAAGAAAAACTTTCAGATGTGAAAAATGTTTTCTTAAATGTTCAAACCACTTCGTGTTCTCAAATCTTTTATGAATTTCAAAGTGTGCTTTTAAATGTTTTTCATATCGATACTTTAATATTTAACTGACCGTGTGTTTCTTAAAGATAAATACTTGTGTATTGTCTTTTCATATACAGTCAAGTATTCTTACACACATCGATTCAGTACTTTTATTGACTTTGTTATTACCATGTCTCAAAAAGATAAATCTTTCGATGGTAATACTCCCGTTTCAAATTCAAAGTTAAGTGAGTATCAGACGTCATTTCTTCATAATTGTGCTTTCATTGATAATGTGTTTATATCTTGTTTATATAAACAAATATTCGTTCTTTGATATCCCAATATATTTTTCTTCATGATATATGATCTGATCGAATCATTGTCTGATTCTCAAAACACTTCACTTGAATTCGTTTCACTCATTCAATTTCATTGTTTCGAGAGATCTTAAATGTTCAACATGCTCAAATCTCATTCTTATTTTTGATGAACATACATTTTCTGATATTGATATCTTGTGCTTAACTGTCAAGATAAACTGTTGAGCAACATCTTATTTTTAGAACAAAATACATGGGATTCAGTGTGTGCGCTTATAAGAACTTCTATGGATTCACGTTAACCAGTGTTTCCTACCCCGGAAGTTATCATGAGTGATTGAGGGGAAAGGTGTCAAAAGAATTGAGAGTGGGTGTGTGCTGAGGTAAAATGGAAAAGAGAGGTTGGTTAGAAGCGAGCTCAAATGTTAAAAAGAAAGAGGGTAAGAGATCAGAGTAAAAGAATAATAAACTTTGCACCAAACGTTTTCTGAGTCGGACAACCACATTACAGATGTTTCACATTTCTTTCGTGAACTTCATTGAAACAGGCAACTAGCCTATGCCAACTCTTGCAATAAAACCCCACCAGCTACTCATTCTTTTCTCAACAAAAGAACGTTTCATATTTTAAATGGGAAGCAACACATCATCTATCAAATCTCCGTGTGGAAGATGTTGATATTGAAAAAGAAGGAACATTGCCCCACCTTCGAACCTCATTCATGCACATTGAGTCTATGTAATATTTGTTGTTGTCTCAATGGTTTACATATGTTGAGCCTGTTCAAGCTTTAAATGCTTCAATCATTGCTACACTTGCACGAGCACATAAGGAATAAGTTTTCTTGTCTTAACATTCACAAAAAATTCCTTTGTGGTTTTTAAATGATTGAATGGAAGCCCTGGGGAAGTGAACATCACAAAAGCTCCTTTCCAATGTGTATATGTTACACAAAGTGGCTCTGTACTATTGACAGGCAGATTAACTGATTCATATGTGATTTAGGTTTACCATTCTTAGTTTGTCTGAATTTGAAAAGATTCGGATGAATACATTTTATGAATTGACGGCATAATTTTAATATCAGATCAGACGGAGTTCATTTTCTCTTTGGGGGAGATTGTCTATTTTCTTGAAAGGGAGATTGTCTCTATCTCATGAAGATTGTGCTTATTTTGCTAAAGAAGGGGAGATATTTCAAAGACAAAGTTGACATTGAAATGTTTTGATAATTCTGATTTCTCATAATTCATCAAAAAGGGGGAGACATTTCAAGAATTTCAATGTCAAATTTATGATTGATCTTATCAAAAAGGGGGAGAATTTTTTGAAGATCAATTTCAGAAGATTTCAAAGTCAAAGTGAAAGTCAAAATGTCGAAGAAAGTTGATTGTTGAAGAAAGTTCAAAGTTTGAAGCTTATCTAAAGATAATTTCTGAGAAATTTCAAATTATGATATACCAAAGAGGGAGATTGAAGAGATCATCAAAGTTCTGAAGACTTCAAATTTGTGTTGAAAAGACTTTCAAAAGAGAGAGATTATTAAAGATTTGAAGTTGTTAAAAATTTCATTTTGAAGATTTTGCAACAAAAAGATGACTTGAAGATTAGTGTCAATTTTTTTTAATCTTGAATCCAAAGGGGGAGAATGTTGAGTCAAATATTGTATTCAAGATTAAAAGGGCCAATATTATAAATGTTGTAAAGTTGTGTCAAAGTCAAGATGTTTGACTTTCTTAATATGTGTTTGAGTTGTAAAGTCAACTTATGTTGACTAGGTATAAAAACTTTGTCTTCCTAGTAACCAATAGACACACACATACAAAAACACAGATTCTAGAGTGAGACATATTTTGGACGTATTGAGAGAGTTTGATAGTCCCTCAATCAGTGTAAAGTAAGATGATACAAACGATTCAATCAATTTCCATTTTTATTACAATCAAGAAATCGATACAGTATATGTTCTCTCAAACTTTCTCTCTCTACCAGAACGCGTATAATGCTTTCTCTCAAACTATTAGAAGTACTCGCACACCACTAGCCGTATCCCTATTTGTACACGGACACAAACACTTACAACACAAAACAACTAAAACACTTATAACACAACACTTTGACTTTGACATTTTTATTACAAATTGACTTTGACTCTCTGCTTGAGAGTTTGACTTGAGCTTTGACTTGCTTTGACTTGATTCTTTTGTCTTCATGATCTTGTATCCAACAAATACGTGCACTAACAATCTCCCCCTTTGGATTCAAGATCATCTTCAAAAAGATTTGACAATTCAATCTCCCTCTTTAACATAGATTGCAAAACAATCTCCCCCCTTTGAATAATCTTTAGCAAATAAGCATTGAAGCACAAACTTCTCTTATCTTTAAAAAACAATTATGTATTCTCCCCAAAGTGTTTGTACAACATTTGCAATAAGCTTTAACAATCTCCTCCAAAGGTTGTAGAAACCTCTTTCGGACTTCAGAAAGAAATTATCTTCAGATTCAGCTCGGTTTGCTTCAGCAAATTATCTTCAAAGAAAATTTCAGTAAAGTCCAGCTTTCTTTCAGAATTCTTTGTAGTTGCTCTTTCAAACTTGTACAATCTTTTCACAAATTGCATTCTTTGACAGAATCTTTTCTTCAAATCATCTTTCGTAACAAAATTTCTCCAAAAATTTTACAAAACTTTCTTTCAACCAACATTTCTGGAACAAATCTTCTCCATTTCTTGAGTCTCTCCCCCTTTTTGATGATTGTGACATTGAAATCATCAAAAGTTTCACAAGAAATGTCATGAACCAATATAACCATTGAACTTTTACAAGAGCCTCTAACTATTTATCGATCCAAAAGATATTCATCCGATTCTTTGCAAATTCAGACAAATAATGAGTGTAACACCTAAATCAACAAATGAATTAGTTCGAATGCCTGTTAGTAACACAAAGTCACTATGTGTAATGAATACACATTGGAAATGAGCTTTTTGATGTTCACTCCCCTAGGTCTTCCATTCAATCATCGAATAACACAAGTTAATTATATTAACGTTTAGACAGAAAAACGAATTTCCTGTGTGTTCGTGCTTGTGCTTAAAAGAATTAAGCACTGATGATTGCTTTTGTTAGGCTCAAACTTGTGTAAACCATTGAGACAAAAATAGTATAACACATACTCAATTGTGCATGATCAAAGTGTTAAGGTGGGGAAGACTTCCTTCTTTTTCAATTTCCAGATTTTCCAAATGAAAATCAGAAAGATTATATGTTACGTCCCCTTTTAAAATTGAAACATCTTCTTGTTGAGAAGAAGATGAGTAGCTGGTGGGGTTAAGTCAAGAGTTGGCATGGGCTAGTTGCCTTTTTCAATGATATTCACCAAAGAATTTTGAAACAATCAGAAATGTGTTTGCCCGGCTCAGAAAAAGTTTGTGCGGAGTTTGATATTCTTTCACTCTGATCTCTCACCCTCTTTCTTTTTAACATTGAGCTCGCTTCTAACCAAACTCTCTTTTCATTTTACCTCGTCACACAAACCCACACTCAGATATTTTGACTCCTCGCCTCTCGATCAATCAAGGATTAACTTCTTGGATAGGAAACACTAGTTAACGTGAATCCATATAAGTTCTGTTAAGTTCTCACACAATGATCCCATGTAGTCATATAAGCACAACGTTACTCAAATGGTTTAACTTTGCAGTTAAAGCACAATGTGAAATACATGTCATATGTTTGTATGCTCATAAAAATAATCATGAAGATTTGAGCATTTTGATACATTGAAGATAATTCAAAACAAGTATATGAAATGAATACAATAAACTTGTTTGAAAATCTGGCATTGTATAAAAAGATCAAATATGAATGATTTAACAATTAAATATTAGGTCAAGAAAATTTGGAATTTGTCTATACGAATCAAATATAGATATGTTTTGAAATGAAATCAACGCTCAACAAATATTGAATATCAAGCGGGGTGTCTTACCATCGAAAATATGTTTCAATATGAGACATGGTAAGAACATTTCAAACAGAATATTAAACCGGTGTGTGTGAATACTTGACAGTATATATAAAAGATAAAACACAAGTATTTACGGTTCATTAACATTTAAGCAAATTTAAATGAAAACATTTAAAATCACACTTCTAAATTCATGAAATCATTTTTGAGAATAAGAAGTGGTTTGAACGTTTAAGAACATGTTGTCTATGATTGAAAGTCGTCCTTCTTTCATGACCATATATGAGATTAAGAGTAGAATATTTGCTTACGCTCAGCTTAAATCTCATGAAGTCAGCTCTAAAGTCATATTAGATATGATCGTTTAAGCTCCCCCTCAAATCTGCAACAGTCACAAGTCGTCAAAGTACAAAGCTTTATTCACAAAACTTTATTGAAAAGTAAAGACATAAAGCAACAAAACATGTTAAGAACGAGTTCTGATCATATGTAATCAGAAGTCATATTCCTAACTCCTTAACTCCCCCTGAAATTATGCATCAGAAAATTTTATCAGTTATAGAATATATGCAAATTATATCAACTCCCCCTCAAATGTAGATTATCTTATCATCTTCTCACACTCCCCCTGAGAACATGAACAAACTTAAGTACAGATATCTTTCAGAATAAAGAACGAAGAAATGAAGAAAAATAACAAAACTAAACTTTAATAGGTAACAACAGATTAAGTCTTGAGATTTAGCATACCAAGCTTTGAAATGAGAAAACTAAATCTCTTTTCGTCAAGCGGTTTGGTAAACAAATCAGCAGGCTGATAATCTGTGCTTACAAAGTAAAGTTCGATTGTACCTTTTTTGACATGGTCTTTAATGAAGTGATATCTCACGTCTATGTGCTTGATTTTGGTATGTTGCACAGGGTTAGCAGATATTGCAATAGCTCACTTTGAATCTCAGTAGATCGGGATCTTGTCGTATTTGAAGCCATAATCTCGGAGTTGTGTCTGCATCCACAACACTTGAGAACAACAGCTACCCGCATCTACGTACTCTGCCTCGGTTGTTGAAGTAGATACATAGAGTTGTTTCTTTGAAGCCCAACTTACGAGTTTATCACCAACAAATTGTATGTGTACTGACGTACTCTTCCTGTCAAGCATACAACCTGCATGATATGCATTTTAATATGATGTGAGCTCCAAACCTGTATCCTTAGGATACCATAGACCAAGATCTGCAGTGCTCTTCTGGTATCTAAAAATACGCTTGACTGCAAACAAATGGGATTCTTTAGGACTAGCCTGATATCTTGCACACAAGCATGTAGAAAACATTATATATGGCCTACTATATGTCAAGTACATTAAAGAACCAATCATACCTCGGTAGGTTCTAA
This sequence comes from Arctium minus, assembly GCA_954870635.1. Lineage (NCBI taxonomy): Eukaryota > Viridiplantae > Streptophyta > Magnoliopsida > Asterales > Asteraceae > Arctium > Arctium minus. The sequence goes on along the minus strand of OX941084.1, from coordinate 102,215,301 downwards.
CATCGACAACTTTTCCAGAAGGATATGCGCCAATCTTAGTTCCCGGTGGTACCATCGGGATTCTAATAGGAGTACAATTGTCCATTTTGTGACCTAGAAATATACTAGCATATCAATTACAATACAGATTAACAACACATTAATAAGATCAAATCATATTATTCAATTAGTCACAGATCTAACAAGGTGTTACAGATCTCACGTTCACTGTGTGTACAAAGCTTACCAAATCTTCTCTAAATGTGTTCGTGCATGTCTACAAGATTACAAGAACAACACCTATTTATACTCAGTCAACTCATGTTGACTTTACAACAAACCCTTTGAACTACACAACAATTACAAACTAGACCCTTACTTTTAATCTTGAATACAATATTAGTCTAACAATCTCCCCCTTTGGATTCAAGATTAAAAAAAATTTGACGATAATCTTCAGGTCTTCTTATCTACAAAATAATCTTCAGCTTTGAATCTTTATCAACTTTTACACTTTGAAAACTTCGATTTGTAGAAACTCTTTGAAAGCACTTTAACTGAATCTACCCCTTTGGATTAGCTTTTACTTTGACTTTTCAAACAACTTTGTCTTCAAAAGTCTTCATAACTTTGAATTTTTCAAAACCATGACATTCTCCATCTTTACTTTCTCTTTCTCAAACAACCATATAATATTTGATTCATCTCCCCTTTTCATTACATATTCTAAAGTTTGACTTTGAAATTCAACTTTCCTCCTTCTTGATTCAAACTTTAATCATCTGAACTTGAACTTTGAATTATCTCCCCCTTTTTAATGATTTGTCAGAATCAAAATCATTAAAACTCTTCAAGTTTAGATCTGTCTTTGGAACATCTCCCCCAAATGAACAAGCAAGTACATTCTTCATGATCTATCCCTCTGATACATCTGATCTGAATGAGCCATCAATTCATAAAAGTAATCATCTGAATCTTTTCAAATTCAAACAAATTAGGAATGATAACCCTGAATCAACACATGAAACAGTGAGGAATGTCTGTCAGTAGCACAAAGCCTCTGTGTACAACGAATGTACAATGTAAGGAGCTTGTTTGACGTTGACTCCCTAGGACTTCCATTCAATCATTGAAAAACACAAGGTATTTTTTATGAATGTTCTGACAGAAAAAAAAATTATGTGTGCTCGTGCTTATGGATGAAAGAATTATCACAATGATTGTGTTTCATAAGGCTCAAAATATGTAAATCATTGAGACAACAATGATTATACATAGACTCAATGTGCATGAGAAAGGGTCGAATGTGGGGCAACTTTCCTTCTGTTTCAATATCAGTATCTTCCGAATGAAGAACCAATAGAATATGTGCTGACATTCTCTTTTTGAGAAAAGAATGAGTAGCTGGTGGGGTTGTATGCAAGAGATGGCATGGGCTAGGTGCCTTTTTCAATGTCATTCACGAAGAAATGTGAAATAATAGTTTATGCGGCTGCCCGACTCAGAAAGAAGTTTGGTGCAGAGTCTGATATTCTTTTACTCTGTTCTCACACCCTCTTTCTTTTAATCTTTTAAGCTCACTTCTAACCAATCTCTCATTTCCATTTTACCTCTTCACACACCAACACTTAATATTTTTACCCCTCTCCCCTCAATCACTCAGGGAATACTTCCTGGGTAGGAAACACTGGTTATTGTGAATCCATGGAAGTTCTTTTAAGCTCACACATCGAATCCCATGTATTTATCCTAAAAGCATGAATTGACTCAATGATTTTCTTGACATTAAACACAAGAAATCATTTGTTAGTGTATGTATGATCATAAAGATAATAATGAAATTTGAGCATGTTAAGCATTTAAGATTTCTCAAAACTTTGTATGAATGAATAATCATGACAGAATAGAAATGTTTTGAGAATCTGACAATGATTAAGATCAGATCAAATTATCATGAAGAATAAAATTTTGGGAAATCAAAGACGTAGTATGTTTATATGAACAATATATAAACATTTTTAACAATGAAAGAACATATCAGTATAGCAATGACGTTTGATTCAAACAACATTGAATACAACCAGGAGTATTACCATAAAAAAATGTAACATGTGATACATGGTAATAACAAAGTCAATAAATGTACTGAACCGTTGTGTATATGAATACTTGACAGTATAAAGACATGACAATTACACAAGTATTTGTCATTAGAAACACACGGTCAGATAGTCATCAAAGTATCCAAAATAAAATTCATTTAAAATTGCACTTCACAATTCATGAAAATCTTTTAAGAATAGGAAGTGGTTTGAACATTTAAGAAACCACTTTACACAAGTGAAAGTTGTTCATCTTTCGACAAATGATAAAGATTTAAAGTAAAGAAAATATACCTGTAATCGCACTTAGACAAAAACCTCAGATATCCTCCCCCTCGATACCTGTAAAAAAATCAATGTATCATAAAAAAAAATATGACAATATATCTCCCCCCCCTAAAAGATATAGCAGTTAATTTCTCTAACTCCCCCTCAAATTAAAAACTTCTAGAAAAATATTATCATTTAAGCATCCTATCAGAATAAAATATTTGGGTACGGGTTTTGAACTTAAGTATTCAAAAGCCATGATTACATATTCTCCAGTGAGAATAGTAATATGCAATTTTACCAATTAAGAACGGGTTCTGATTTGATGTAACTAGAAGCCATAGTTCTGAAACATTGAAGAACAGGTCTTGAACTGTTTTATCCAAGAGCCATAGTTCTTTGAAGCACGAGTTCTGAACTGATTTATTCAGAAGCCTTGGTTCTTTATCCCCCTTAAACCTTGGGTGCCTGCAACACAGATTTAGCTTTTGGTATCCACTGGTATTTGGATTTAGATTTGTTAGTTGCAGTTCTATTAGAAGAGATATAGTAAGAACCATACCAGTAATTCACATAACTTTTACTTACAAAATCATTTGCACCGCAGTAAGAACAATTAATTTTCTTTTGTGCTAATCTGATCAATTGATTTACAGTATAAACAAGATCAGGTTTACCAAAAGTTTTACCGTTCGGAACATTGTTCTTCTTTTCAATAGGTGTATTCACAAATGACTTTTGTTCCTTCTTCTCCTCCAAGGAACCTCTCACTTTCCAAATCCACTTTTCTTTCTCATCTTTCCATCTCCAAAACGTTTTCTTCTGAAAATTGTCCTTTTTGATGTTACCTGAATCATCAACATTTTTGTCATAGAAAAGGTTAGAAGAATGAATTTTATCATTAAGTTTAGAAGTATGATTATCATTAGCATCAAATAAAGGATTATTAGAAACATTAGTGAAAATTGAACTTGCTGCTGATTTGAATGAGCATTCGGATGAAGCTTGATCATCTCTCGGTGACTGAGCAATTGATTCTGGCGTTTTGTGCTCAGTCAACTTCACCTTGAACATGATCTCTTCAAGTTCCTTCATCTTTGAACACAAGCTGTTTCTTTCCTTTGAAATCAGATCAAACTTCGTTTGCAGTTCAGACTTCGTCTTCTGTTCTTTCAAAATAGTTGATGACATCTCAGATAATTTCCTAGTCAGCTTCTCTATCTCAATTTCAAACACTCTTCTTTGATCCTCAATATCTTTTTCAACATCTTTTCTTTTATCAGATATTTCTCTGAATAATCCGACATTCTTTTGGTCAGCAAGCTTCTTTTCCTTCTCAAACTTATCTGTTTCCAAGATAATAACTTTCTCAAAATCTGACACTTGTTGAGAAACTTTTGTACATTTAAGTTATAAGGATTTCTTCTCTTTAAAGGACTTTCTTGAGAAATCAGAAAACTTTTGAGCATAAGCTTTTCTTTCTCTTTCAAATTCTTCTCTTTCTTTCTTAACAATCTTGACACCTTGAGAAAACTTGTCTTTCATTTCTATAATCTTTCTTTGAAGTTCAACATTTTCTTTTTCAAACTTTTCTCTTTCCGCTCAAAGATCTGGACTTTCAGGTTTATCTTTCAGATCTTTTAATTCTGATTCAAGCGCGAAGACTTTGATTTGCAACTCAGCCTTTTCAGCTTTAATCTTTGAATTTTCTCTGTCACAGTCATTTGCCATTCTGGTGTATATCGATAATTTCCCAAGAAGACTTTTAATATTCGCTTTAGCCTCAAAAAGATTCATCGTGTCAAAATTAAAATTGAAACATTGAGACATCTTGAAATCTGTAAAAATATGATCGTCAAAAGAAAACTTCGATTAGAAGTACAGTTTTGTGCACACTCTTGAAAACTGAATATAACAATGAAAATCAGAAAAAATTTCAGAAAATTAAAATATGAGAAACAAATTATAAAATTTGTCTTCAAAAATTAATTCTGAAAAGTCAGCGCGGAAGTATCTTGAACTTCAATCTCCAAACCTGCAAAAATAAGAAAGATATATCAGATATGCTCAGAAACAGTAAAAATGGCCAAAAAAGACACAAAACGGACTAAAAATGAAAAGAAAACAAAAAACAGGGACTAAACATGATAAACACGAAAACTTAACAAAAACGACTAAAAATAAGCAAAAACGACTAAAACATAAAGAAAATACGAAAATAGAGACTAAAATCGACAAAATACTAAACTAATACGAAAAACGAGGAATAAAAGTGAAAAAAAAACTAAAACACGACAAAATTGAGAATTAAAAACGACAAAAAAACAAAAATATAAAGTCTAGGGACTAAAAGCTTAAAAACACCAAACAAAAAACTAGAGGGACTAAAAATAACATAAGATGAAACTAAAAACTAAAGGGACTAAAATTGACAGTTTCTCAAAGTTATAACTTGAGGGATCAAATCTGTCAAAGCACAAAAATAACACTAGAGGGACTAAATTAACGAAAAGGACCAAAAAATGTAAGAATTTTAACCAAAAAACTAACAAATCTAACTAAAGGGACTGAAAATGACACAATCTAAAAGTTCCTAACTGACTTAACACTACTAACTGAGAATTTTCTAATAATATCGAAAATGTACTTTGCTTGATTAATGAAAAATCCCCGTGGAAAATTGTTTGACTTGTAATCCGAGAAAGAAATTCATCTCTCCCATCATACTCATCTGAAATCTTGACACCATAAGGTTAGAATTTTTTTTACAGTACTTGGCATTAGTTGTGCCAAATATGATATCATCCCCATATATCTGAATTAAAATGATATCGGCTTTTTCCTTTTTAATGAAAAGAGTAGTATCGATTTTACCTTTTGAGAAGCCCGACTTGACTAAAAATTTGGATACGACTTCATACTAGGCGCGAAGGGCTTGTTTCAGACCATAAAGAGCTTTGTCCGGAATATATACATGATTTGGTTTCTCTTGATTGAAAAAACCTTCAGGCTGAGAGACATAGACTTCCTCCTTTCAAATTCCGTTTAGAAAGGCAGTCTTCACATCCATTTGGTAGACAGTGAAGTTCTTGTGTGCGGCATAAGCTAGAAACACACGAATAGCCTCGATGCGTAAAACTGGAGCATAAGGGGGCGTTTGGTTCGCTGGATTCCGTCGGAATCTGATTGAATTGGAATGGTCAATTCCATTGACCAAATTCCATTATGCTGTTTGGTTACCAATGGAATGGAATTGAATTCCATGAATTCCTTTAATCATGGATTTTCTCATTCCTTCTTAAAATGGATGGAATTGAATTCCATTCCATCAGATTTTCTCAAAATGACACAAATACCCTCCTTACCTTTTCTAAAAACCCTAGCCGCTTCTAAAAACCCTCTCTCCTCTCTCCTCTCTCTCTCCTCCCTCTCCTCTCTCTCTCTCTCCTCTATCTCTTCTCTCTCTGTCCTCTCTCTCTGCTCTCTCTCTCTCTCCTCTCTCTCTCCTCTCCTTTCTCTCTCTCTTCTCTCTCTCCTCTCCTTCCTCTCTCTCTCTCCTCTCTCTTCTCTCTCTCCTCTCTCTCTCCTATCTCTCCTCTCTTTATCTCTCTACTCTCCCTCCTCTCTATCTCTCTCCTATCTTTATCTCTCTCTCCTCGCTTTCTCAGCATTTAAAAAAATAAAAATAAAAGAAAGGGTATTTTTGTCATTTTTCAAAATTCCATTCCAATTCCTTTGCAAACCAAATAGTCAGATTCCAATTCATTTGACTGATTATATTCCATTCTTGCCAACCAAACACTTGGTCAAACCTGATAATATTCCATTCCAATTCCTTCCAGATTCCAATTCCTTCCAGATTCCAATTCCTTAGACAAATTTCATTCCTTCAGAAATCATTCTGCGTACCAAACGCCCCCTAAGTCTCATCGTAGTCTATTCCTTCCTCTTGCCTATATATTCTTTACCCATAAGTCTCTCTTTGTTTCTGATAACAACACCATCTTCGTCTTTCTTATTCTTGAATACCCATTTCGTGCCAATTATGGTGTTTCCTTCAGGTTTAGGCATGAGTCTCCATACTTTAGCGTTTTAAATTGATTCGGCTCTTCTTGCATCGTAGTTACCCAATCTGAGTCAGCTAGAGCTTCAGATACTCGTGTTGGCTCTATCTTGCTCAGGAATGAATCATTCATGCATTGGTTGAGTGTAGCAGACCTAATTTGCACCGGTTTGGATGGATCTCCAATGATCTGATGTCTCGGGTGTTCTTTGGTCCACTTGTGTTCATGAGGGAGTGGATTAGATGTAGATTGATTATGATGCTCATCTAAAAATCCAATTTCTTCTTCATGTTGTTCAGTTAGGGGTTCAGTTGAAGTATTCGATACAGAAGCTTCAGTTGGTTGGACATTTTCTGTCTGTTGAGTAGTCGTTGTAGTGCTTCCAACTGATTTAGCAACTTCTGGCTCCTTATTAACATGTACAACTTCAACTGATGGAGTAGGTGTTTGAATCGGAGTTTCTTGCTGAACTGGGGGAACAGATTCAGTTAATACATCTGAAGTGATTGGATGATGATTACTTGAATCTTTAGATTTGTCAATCACAACAGGTTTAGGCAATTTAGACCCAAGAAACTCATCATAAAAGAATTCAAATAGTAAATCTAATTCTGATAAATGAGATGTAGAAGTTGACGCTTTATCAGAATTTAAAACATTAACCGCAGGTTCTGGACTGATTTGCTCGGAAGCTAACACTCCAGTAAGTACGGGTTTTGAACTGTTTTGTTAAGAAGCCAACTTTTCATCGAATGTGACGTTGACGCTCTCAACAACGATCTTCAACTTCTTCAAGTATACTCTGTAAGCTGCAGACGTTTGAGAATAGCCGATAAAAATGCCTTCTTCAGCTTTTGGACTGAACTTGTTCAAATTCTCCTTGTCGTTTAGTACAAAGCACCAGCATCCAAAGACATGAAAGTATTTGATGCTAGGTATTCTATTATTTATTAAAGCATACGGTGTTTTACCGAACCGACGATGGATAATGGAACGATTCTGAGTGTAGCAGGCAGTCGACACAGCTTCAGCCCATAGAAATAGAGGTAGATCTGATAGACTTAGCATAGTACGAGCAGCCTCGACTAACGTTTTGTTTCGTCTTTCTACAACTCTATTATGTTCAGGCGTTCTGGCAGCAGAAAACTGATGTGTTATCCCAACCGATTCGAGATAATCGTCAACAATTCTGTTCTTGAATTATGTGCCATTGTTTGTTCGAAGAAGCTTGACTGTCTTTTGCAGATTCACTTATGTGGTCTTTAGAAATATGATGATGACTTCGGGCGTCTCATCCTTTGATCTCAGAAATTTGACCCAAGTGTATCTCGAGTAATCGTCCACAATCACAAACACGTATTTCTTGCCGTTTATGCTTTGTGTTCGCATCGGACCGTAGAGATCCATATGCAATAACTCAAGTGGATAACTTGTACTAGGCTCAGGCTTTGGCTTATGAGCGACTCTTTTCATCTTGCCCTTCTCACACGTTGCACAGAGATGTTCTTTGACGTATTTGAGCTCTGGAAGTCCTTTTACCAAATTTCCCGTAACCAACTTGTTGATGTAACGAAAATTCAGGTGAGAAAGCCTTCTATGCCATAACCAACTCTATTGAATAGAGGCTTTTGACAGTAGACACACCTCATTGTCAATCTTGACTTTTGACAGGTTAATTGTGTAGAGGTTTGACTTTCTCGTCCCAACCAAGAGTTCTTTACCATCTCCAGTATGCACAGAACACCTCTTGGCCTTGAAATTTACCTCTAAGTCTTTGTCACAGAACTGTCCAATACTGAATAGGTTATGTCTGAGGCCTTCAATGTAGCTCACCTTCTTAATCGTTGCGTTGTCTTGAATAACGTCACCATAACCCAGAATTGGTGAAAACTGGTCATTCCCGAAGCGTACATTCCCACAAAATTTCTCTATATAATTAGATAATAAATCTTTCTGCCCGGTCATATGCTTGGAGCAACCAGAATCCAAGTACCACATATGACGGGTCTGAATAAGAGAAATCAGGGAACAACAACTTTAGGTACCCATTTATATTTGGGTCCTTTCAAATTAGAGCAAGATTTTGGCACCCATTTAAATTTGGGTCCTCTTTTATTTTGAAAAACATGAGGTATACAATATCTTCCAAACCAACATTCAGAATATTGTCGAGTTACAAAATCATTTCGACGATATGTAGACAACTGATTAGTAAACAAAGATAATTGGAACAATTGCTTTATTGAATATTTCTTGTAAGAAGTTACAAGATTTGTTTTTGTAGAAGCAGTGTTACCAACCAAATCAGTACTACTAACAGAAATCCTATTACATTCAGAATCCGAAAATGACTTTGTAAACTCTCCAACTATCTTCTTTGGTCGCGATTCAGTTCTAACTTCAGACCTTTTCCTTCTCAGTTCTAAAACAAAATATTTAGATTTCTTAGGAATATGAGATTTCTGAGTTTGTCTTTGCTTTTGCTTACCTATGTTGGTCCGTTTCTGTGAGCGCCTTTTCTTTATCTTTTTACCTTTTTCATAATAATCGGTACTCACAGAAACTGATTCACCAACCTTAGTTGATGATTCACCTACTTCAAACACACTAGGTAAAGCATCAGAGTTAATAATGAAATCAGAATGATCTGGAAGTTTTGCATTGAAGTCAAACATATCAATACTTTCATCAATACACCCATCATCAGAATTTAAGAAATCATTTGCACACGCAAATAAGTCATCAATATCATCTTCAGCAGTTTGAGGTGCCTTGGAAGAGTTTGAACACTCACTAGTTTTAGATTTAAAAACAGTGTTCTTCATGACTGTAGAAAATACAACTTGTTCAATATCAACCAAGATTCTTTCGTCAGATAACACATTTTCAAGATCAATTATTTTGCTTTCTAAAACAAGTCGAGGAACATAAATTTTGGCTTTAATTGGTTTTGCCTCCAATTCTTTTGTAGAATAACTTGCAAAATAATCATTCGAAATGAACTTTGGTTGTTCAGAAATATAACTATCATTCAACTTTTGATAGCAGAATGGTATTTGCATTTTCGTTGTATTCTTTCTATTCTTTTCTTCCTTGGCCTCTACTTCATCAGAAGATTTGATAATAAACATGGGTTTCAAATGAGGATGTTTGTTAGCCGCTTGTAGAAAATCAAAATTATACAAAGCTAACTGTTTTCTGATTGCTTTCTTCAAATAGTGTGGGTTATCGTAATGGTATCACATATAACAATGCAATTCTCAATATGTCAATTTAATTTCCAATCAAATCAACTTTGTATTAATCTCTGAAATCGATTACAAGTTTTCTCTCTCTAACTCTTAGAACACGTATATCACTATCTGCTATGGTATTTTCCTTGTGGCATCTTTCGTTATAGGAAATCTAGGGAGTAACGACCTTCGGTGATCACTATCTCAAAATCTTCGCACTTTCTCCAAAAGGTGAGTATTCACAACCCCTCTTTTACAGTTTTTATACGTTTTGGGGTGGAAAGCATGTGAATTTACAAATTGTTTCTACTGAATGATTGTTCGTTAAAATTGTCGAATTTTGAATTAAATTGTTTATGCACTATGGTATGTATACTTTACGCTGCAAGTGAGTATTCACAGCCCCACTTTTATCGTTTTAATTGATTTTGGGGTGGAAAACATGTTTAAATTGCGTATATTAAAGATTCATGAGAATGGTTTTAAAGTATTGCGAATTGGCAATTTATAAGGCTTTGTTAAAAGTGTTTGGAATTATAAGCTATATGATATGTATGCTCTTGATGTGTTGAGTTTCTAAAGATTAAGACCCCGTAAGCACTACTATTAACCCAAAGAAAATTGGGCCTATAGTATTAGTGGATAGCGCTATTTGGTGTGACAAGCCCACCTTATGCTGACGAGCAGGGGTGCACTATACTAGAGAAGTTGACTATCCATGTGGCATAGACCACCTCTGAGTTAGTCAACGGGGGCGTTGGAATTGGTCAGGGACGGATTAGTAGTGGCTCAACGTAATATTATCTTTGCATACTCTTATCATAAAGAAATTAAATTGTGGTACTCATGAATCAAAGAATTGAAGTTTGGTTTATACGTATGTTTTACAAATGACAACTTGCATATAAAAATGATTTGTGCATATTTAAAACCTGTGAACTCACCAACTCTTTGTAGTTGACCTTGTTTTATACATGCTTTTCAGGAAGTCAAGAAGGTAGACATCGATGTTTAAGCTACATGAATATTGTTTTGAAGCAAGCTTACCTTTACGAATATATTCCGTTATGTTTAAGATTTTGGGAATTGTAAACGATGATAATTTTTTTTTTATTGTAATGTTTTAAATAATTAAATTGTATGGTGGTATGAACTTTAATCTTGTGCTATGCGTATCGAGCTGTTATGCCCCGTGTTTCCGCTTTAGCGGGGTGTGACAGATTTGATTTCCTATCTATTACACGCACAACACTATTTATACAAGCACAACAAACACGCACGCAACTAAAACGCACAAACTACAAAACTCTTACAACGCATGCTTTGACTTTGACTTTTATTACATTAGACTTTGACTTTGATGCTTGAGAGTTGACTTCAGCTTTGACTTCAGTCTTCAAAAATTATGATCTTGTATCTAACAAATCTGTGCACTAACATTCTCCCCCTTTGGATCAATATCATCTCTAAAAGATTTTGCAATTCAATCTTCTCTCTTTAAGCTCAACTTGTACAAACTCCCCTTTCTTTGATCAATTATCTTCAAAACTTTCAGCAATCTTTCCAAAATCTGTTCTTCAAGAATAGTAGCATTCTCCCCCAAGGTTATAAACAAACCTCATTCAGACACTGGAAATAAATTATCTTCAGTTTCAGCTCGATTTGCTTCAACAAACTTATCTTCAAAGAAAATTTCAGGAAAAACAACTCATCTTTAGAAATCTTTGAACTTTCGCTTGCATCTTGCAATAATCTTTCTCAAACCAACAATTCTTGAACACTTTCAAATAACTTTCTTGATCTTCTCCCCATCTATAATATTTCTGAATCATACATTTCTTGAACTCTTCTCCCATATATGAAACAAACTTTGAAATTCAAACATTTCGTAAACTTTATCTTCTCCCCCTTTTTGATGATTGCAGCATCGAGATCATCAAAACTTTCAACAAGAAATGTCACTTCATCTATTCTGACCACTGATCTTATCAAGAGCCTCCGATTCTTCGTCAATTCATAATAATATATTCATCTAGATCTTTTCAAATCCAGACAAATAAGAATGTAACACCTGAATCAACAAATGAATCAGTTAGAAGTGCCTGTCAGTAACACGAAGTTACTGTGTGCAACGAATACACATTGGAAAGGAGCTTTTGTCATGTTCACTCCCCCAGGTCTTCCATTTAATCATCGAAACACCACAAAGGAATTTCTATGAACGTTATGACAAGAAAACATATTCCTTGTGTGTTTGTGCAAGTGTTTGAAAGAATTAAGCACAGATGATTACTTTTATATAACGCTCAAAATTGTGTAAACCACTAAGACAACAACAGTTAAACACATACTCGATTGTGCATGATCGAAGTGCGAAGGTGGGGTAGACTTCCTTCTTTTTCAATATCTAGATTTTCCAAATGAAAATCAGATATCATATGTGTTGCGTCCCCTTTAAAATATTGAAACACCTTCTTTTTGAGAAGAAACTGAATAGCTAGTGGGGTTTTTATCAAGAGTTGGCATGGGCTAGTTGCCTGTTTCAATAATGTTCATGAAGAATTGTGAAACACTAGTAATGTGGCTGCCCGGCTCAGAAAAAGTTAGTACATAGTTTGATATTCTTTTACTCTGTTCTCACACCCTCTTTCTTTAAATCATTGAGCTCACATCTAACCAAAATCTCATATTCATTTTACCTCATCACTCAACCCACACTCAGTATTTTGACTCCTCACACTCGATCACTCAAGGATTAACTTCTTTGGTAGGAAACACTGGTTAATGTGAATCCATAGAAGTTCTGTTAAGTCCTCACAAAAGAAACCCATGTTGTCCTAAAAGAATATGTTGCTCATATGATTTAACTATATCAGTTAAAGCACAAAATATACAAGTCAGATGTATGTATGCTCAATAAAATAATCATGATGATTTGAGCATTTGAAAACATTGAAGACTTATCAAAACAAGTATATTGAATGAATGAAATGAATACAAGAAACTTGTTTGGAGATCTGACATTGTATGAAAAAGATCAGAATCGAATGATTTATCAATTAAAGCTTAGGTCAACAAAAATTGGATGTAGTCTATACGAATCAAAATACAGACAAGTCTTGAAAGAAATGTTTGGAAATGAAATTACGCTAAAAACATTGAATATCAAGCGGGGTGTATCACCATTGAAAAATTTGTTCAATTTGAGACATGGTGATAACATATTCAACAAAATATTAAACCGGTGTGTGTGAATACTTTAAAGTATATAGAAAAGACAATACGCAAGTATTAATCTTTGGAAACACACGGTTTGTTGACGTTTAAAGCACGTGTAAATGAAAACATTTAAAATCACACTTCCAAATCATGAAATATGTTTAAGAATCGGGAAGTGGTTTGAACGTTTAAGAAAATGTTTTCATATCTGAAAGTTGTCCTTCTTTCAGATACGTATGAGATTAAGATTAGAAATGAACCTTTTCGCTCAGTCTTAAATCTCATAAAGTCAGCTCTAAGTCATATATGACATGATCGTGTAATCTCACTCTCAAATTTACAAAAGTCAAAAAGTCGTCAAAGCACAAAATTTATTCACACAAATTTATTGAAAAGTAAATGACATAAAGCAGTAAAACATTGAATGTACGAGTTCTGATTTGAAGTAATCAGAAGTCATATTCAATACTCCTTATTCTTACTCTTACTCCCCCTGCATTTATGCATCATAAAAATATATCAGTGATAAACATATGCAGAAATATGAACTCCCCCTCAAATGGTTGTAGATCATCTTTTCATCATCTCTCACTCCCCTTGAAATTATGAACATACCTTAAAGTTCAGATATCTTTTAGATTAAAATAAAGAAATGAAGAAAAATAACAATAAGAAAAACTTTAGTAGGTAATCATAGATTATGTCTTGAGATTTAACATCCCAAATTTCGAGACAAGAAAATTAAATTTCTTTTCGTCGAAAGGCTTGGTAAACAAATCGGCAAGCTGATAATCAGTGTTTACAAAATAAAGTTCTATTCTATCTTTTTCGACATTGTCTTTGATAAAATGATATCGTACGTATATTACCCCAAAAATCTGTCATTCGAATTATATATAATTGTGTGCATGCTTAAGTTGTACTTTATGCATAAGTTAGTTGTACCTTAGACTCTAGATTTAAATTGACCTTGTAGAGGGATAAAGCTAGCTAATTAAAACTTAATTAAACTTGAAATTTAAGAAAAGTTAAGACTAGGATATATTCTGAAATTCTAGAAGTTGAGGGGACCAAATTTAAACAATGCCTCAAATTTGTATTAATATAATGTTGGAAAAAAAATCAAAAATTCATTTGTTCTTTACAGGATAAATCGTGTAGAGAGAGGGGAAGAAAGAACTAGAGAGAGAAAGAGGGAAATCATCATATTGTTAGAAGATTGGAAGAAGTTCAAGCGTAATTTTGAAGTTTTGAAGTCAAAAACACTAAGGTAATCCTTTGATACCTTCAATTTTTGGTTTTTATGATTGAACACATACTAAGTATGTGTATTCTTCTTTGTGTTAGTAAATTTGGGGATTAAAAATGGATGGATTCTCTTACTTTAGCTAAAATCCTTCACAAATTGAAGTTATGTTTTATTTGGGTCTTTAATCTAGAAATTAGTTTAATGCATGAAGTTTTATGTTTAATTATTGATTAGTCTATGTTAAATTGGTTCAAAATTTTCAAGGATTTGTAATTGGAACCATGGATGTAGTTTTGAACTCTAAATTGTAGTTGTGTCCTCCAAGTGTTTGATGAAATGCTTCAATGAGAACTGCATGTCTTAACAGTTTCTCTCCAGTAAGTTCAAAAATTCGTATAAAATAAATTGCTGATCCAAATGAGGTGTATGATACATTGTTGGAATGCTTATAGTGTCTAGAACAACTTTTTAGTTTACCCCAAGATCACATTCTGACTTTAGATGGCACAAAACAGTGTGTTTTTGAGACTGGTCACACTGTACTCGGGATCAACATGTTGTTTTTGTAAAATTCATATAAAATCGATGGATTATCCAAATGAGATAAATCAAAAACGACTAGATTCCTAAGAGATCATATAACAACTTTCATTTTGATGATAACTACATTATTGGCCTCTAAATGGGAGGAAAAGTCAGAAACTTTAGGTATCAGAAAGTTGTTAAATTTCCAGAATGTGTTCTTCTTTGAAATTAAATCTAGTGTTCTAAATGTCATGTAAATTCATGTTTATCTTGTTTAAAGTGTCTTAAGGATATTGTGAGCACTTTGGTAAGTTCGTAGGTAATTTTAGGACCCTTGTGACTTGTGTGAGCATAGAATTCCAAATTTCGTTACCGATAATTCAAAGAATTCATGATGAATTGCAGGAGACTATAATGATAGGAAATGGATCATCTCAGGTACGGATTCAATCTTCTTTGACACGGGAATTACCATTTGATGTGGTCATTTCATCCACAAGATTCAATATGAATCCAAATATCCACAAAAGTGGGTATGTGAATTGGTTATCCAGAATTGTTTTCAACTCTCGATCAGTTTTGCTTTTAGTTGTTGTGTTTTGATTATATAACATGCTTTTTGATTCGTTTGTGATTCATTTTATGGATTTTGTCGGATAACGAACTTCTATCGGATATGGGTTTATATGTCTTAATCCAATTTCTCATTACATGAACTTTTATGTGAATTTCCGAAATCAAAATATGTTGAGAAATTAGAAACTCTTCTTGGGTTATGCTTTGATTTAATGAAATTGAATTTCATGGTTTGGACTTTGTTTTCCGAATACCGGACTTTGGGGCACCTTTGTCTGGGATGCTACCATAGTGGCTACAAAGACTATGGCGTCTTCAACGAATGGTACTTTGTACTCGACCTTTACGGAACAGGCTACCCGAGGGCGTATGGATCGATCCTTGATTTAGTTGCAGATCTTGAGACCGTGGTGAAATCCATGGTGGGACTTAGGCGGTGTGTGCCCGTACCCCTAAATTCCAACCGTCCGGTTGGTTTGGCCGACCATCGAACAACGTGTCCTTGTTGCACGGAATTAAGAACTTATATGATTTGAGACTTTGATGTTGACTTTCGTTGTTTCGGATTTGTAGTTGTTTTCGAGTTACATTTCGGATCATCATGATTTCGGTTTATTGATTCATTGAATGTATATATTTTCAACCAAGTTGATTTAAATGGTTAATTCATTTTTCATTCTACCTAATTTTATTAATTTGTTCTTTGGATTACTATTTTTTATATATTATCCGTTCACTGAGCATGTCGCTCAGCCGTGTGTTTCCTTTGCATGACAGGTACTTGATGTAGAATCGGGATGGGGGCAAGGTAACGAGAGCGACACAAGTGACGCTATAACTTTTGGTTATAAATTAATAGTTATGCTAAGCTTTTGAAATTGTATTTTGTAATGTAAATAATACTTAGCATGCTTTGTACTTTCCCAATCTCTTTCTGCAAATGAGGTTCTTTTGGGTTTATGCGAATATATATATGTGTAACGAAAACTGTCCTGTATATCTCGGGACGGGGGTCGTTACAGTACGTCTATGTGTTTGGTCTTTGTATGTTGTACATGATTTGTTGATATTGCAATGGCACTCTTGGAGTCACAATATATCGGGATGTGATCCCAGGTTCAAGCAATCATGCACAAACAATAACAATCAAAGAATCAAGACGGGAGAGAATTAGTCATTGGTATTGTCGTAGTCATATATCTGCATGAAGGGATTACAATGATTTAGACTGAATTAATGAAAGCGTACACAAAACAAGACAAAGGATACTTATATAGGGTCAAACAAGAACTGGACCACTACAGAAGCTTACAACAAAAGTCAACACAACTAAAACAACTACTTACAAATTGACTCAAAACTATATTATAACAATCTCCCCCTTTTTGAGAAATTTGAAGTCTTCAACTAGTCCATTTCTTCATGTTAGTTCTCCTCAGTCCCAAGTATCCCTCAAACATTCTAATTGCTTGTCTGAATCTGATTCTGTCTTTAATTGCATCAATGGCATTCTCAGTAAAGATTCTCTCCATTCTAGGCATGTGATCATTCTCAACTAAACTTATCTTCTCACTTTCCTTATACTTGGTTTGCAGCTTCTTGACAACATCTTCCAAAGTACCATCTGAGTAATTATGAATCTCAGCTGCTCTCATAAATATTTTCTCCTGTTTAGTCTCATTCTCATATACAACACCAAGTTCTGGCTCTCTTAGCACTGTGTAGAGTGGAGTCTCTTCTAGTAGAGGATGTGTCATGTCGGGCATTAGCAAATTAATCCTTCTCTGATTTGTCTCAATACCAAGCTGGAAGTCATATAGATAAGTATGGTAGATATGCCTTCGGATAAATCTCTTAATAGTATCTAAAGCAAATACTATCTCAGGATGCCTGATTGTTCTATCTCTGAAATCATGATAAATGAATTCAATGTCTCTGAAGTGAAGATTGGCAAAATCAACTTAATTGAAAAAGTAAATCCCCAAATTCTTCCTTTGAATTGTGAATTCAGGATACTGGATTTTCTTATATTGCTTCATGATCACCTTAACAACATCCAATATTTCAGATCTGACTTTAACATCCTTACCTGTTCTCCCCATAATCTGCAACATTCTGATGTAATCTTTTTGGTATTCTGGAGACTTATCTTTAATTCCCAGAAGATGAGCTTGATCTAGCTGTCTAATGTAGCTCACAAAGATTTTAACTCCTACTTCAAGATATGGTACACATAAAGCTCTTCTAATTCTTTTAATTTCTTCAAGAGTCAGACCAAATTCATCATAACCAGTAAAAGGAGTAGAACCCACTGCTGGAGTGCCTGAAGGACCTGCTTCAGCTTGTGGAAACTTTGGAACAAGCGGTGGTTCTCTAACAAACCCCGTCTGATTTTCTGGACTTCCTGGATTTTTCTGGTATGGCAATTCTTCTTCCATATGAACATCAGAAACAAGAACATCAGCAAAAAAATCAAAATTGACAAAAGAATCAGGTTTCAGATGAACATTCTGATCAGCAACATCAGGTTGAACAACATTGGGAACAGGAACAAACTCTCTGAAAGATGGAACAGTCGGAATAGTACTCGGTTTAGGTAAATTGACATGAACAGGACTAAGATGTAGTTCCTCAGGTGTACTTTGAGAAAACATGGCATTCAGTGCATCTGTATCTCTGTCCTCAAATAAGTCATCAAGAACACTTGCCTCATGAGTTGGTATTTCTTCAGATCTTTTCACAATCTCAGTAACATCTACCACCTCATCATCAGAACCAAGTTCAACAAAAACATCTTTCTGCCCTTCTTCTTTCATTTTCCAATAAAGGTCATATTTGGCATGAACTTCAGCAAGAGTATCATCTTCAAGGGCTATCACATCAGGATTTGGTAGACCTGTAATCTCCAAAATCTCCTGTCTTGTTGCAATCTTAGGTTTTTCAACCCTTGATTCAACACTATCTTTAACATACAACACCAATTCCATCTGATCATTTTGCTCATTACCTTGATCAACTTCCCTTTCCACACCTTCAACATTTTCAACTCTAACCTCCACCAATACTGTATCACCAGAACCTCCAGCAGCTGCTTGTTTCTCCCTTATCTCCCCCTCGTGATCATTATCTGGATCATGATCATGTTCTGTGGTAGAAACAGCTGCTTGGGCTTTGCAAGAAGTTTGAATTACCTGTTTGAGATCAGATAAAGTAAACAAAATGTCAGATTTAAACGAATTAAACTCTGAGGCACTAACCACATCTGCTGGTTGCATAGATTGTGGCGGTTGATTTTGTTGGTGGGATTTTAGAAAGGTAAGAAGATCTGCATCATGCTGAGTATCCGGAGCTTGAGATAATAACTTTGCAAGCAACAAAGATTTAAGCTCATCAATAGATAAATCAGCAGGTTGAGTGTATCGAATTTGCTGGCTTTGAGGTGTAGGCTAAGGTATTGGGTCTTTTCCTTTTAACAATCTCTTTATAAACCTCCTCCTCAATTTTCTGAAACATACGGTTTTCAACAGCCTTTAAGGCGCTGTCGAGCATCTCCTTTGACACAAAGTCAGGGTTAGTAACACCGGTATCACGTAGATTAACCGTTTTCATGACAACTGACGAATCAATTGCATGGCCTGTGTTCATCGTTGGCATTGATGTGTCGATGACAGGAATTCCACCTGATCCTCGTAGTCCGGAATGCGGATCTACTACAGATGTTTTGATCGGGTCACAAAGAATTTCGATGGTAGATTCAACAAATAGTATCCTATGAAGAATAATCGGTAAACGATAAGGTACTAGACTCAATTGTGCATCAAATGAAGACGAGAATTGGGGTTGGTGTTCTCTAGTTTCAATACCTTTATCCTCCGAATGAGAACCCGGTAGATTATGTGTTATTTTCCCGTGTGAAGTTGAAACTAAAGCTTGTTGAGAGGCAATAGAGTGGCTAGTTTCGGTGTGCATCTGCATAAGCGGGCTACTTATGTCTTCATTTGCACGCAACACATGCGGTGAAGTGGTTGATTTGGTTACCCTTTGGGATAAGTAGGTTCTGCGGTACACACGCTCACCATGTTCTTTTTCTTCATTTCCACTCATTCTCTCTAAATTTGCAACTATATCTCCCTCAGTCCTCCTTACGTCTTGAGTGACTGTAGTAATAACAACGTCAGCTTGAGTTTGATTATCCACTTCCATGACATCAGTATCACATAATGGTTCAAATAAGTCAGCTTGATCCTCAACTTGAACATCATTTTGAACATTAGCAGCTTGTTCATCAGATTGAACATTTACTTGAGCATCAGCTTGAACAATAACATCATCATCATTTCAATCATCATCACCATCTGATTCATCACCTTCAGCAGTTTCAATATCAGTGTCAATCTTTTCATCATCTGTAGAACTAGAAGTAGAAGGTACAACACTTGTATCACTACCACTGCCTGCCTGTTCTTGTGGAAGATCCAGATCATCTTCAGAGCCATGACCATCATTGACTAAAGGTGTCACTATACGTGGGGTAACAACCCGTGACCCTGAAGCCTCAAGTCTCTGTCTCTAAACCCCTCCAGAGCCCCTCTCAGAATTTTCCTCTTCGTTCCCCGTTTCTATACCCCCGTGGTATCAGAAACCCTTACGGACTCCGCTCTCCTAGGAATGGGGCCTTGGGTAGGAACAACAGATTCTGGTCGTCCCATAGACTCTCTATAATCTGTTACACTCTCACACTCTGGATCTGCATAATCCAATAATGCTTCAGGCACTTGCATGGTGTAAGGAAACTCCTTTTTCTACTTCATTAAATATCTCATTTCACTTACTGGAGCATGCAGACGATTGATTCTAGTCGGGATCTGTCTGTTACTCCGCAACATACTTCTAACAATAAGTGTCATGAACCTCTGGTATGGAATATAGTTAGGTGTTTTGGATATCTTCTTGGAAATCACCTTCTCATATAGCTCAGTCTAGAAAATCTTAGCATAATCTATATGCAGGTCATGAACAACTGAGTAGAAGAGTTTCAGGATGTGGATACTGGCATTATCTGATCATCACTGAGAACAGGGTATAGTAGAAAGGTGGCAAGTTGTTCTTTTTGAAGTAACTAACTTGAGTAAGATTTCCAACATAACCCTTGTCTCTGATCCCTTTGAACACTTCATCATCAGATGGCATCTCATTATAACTGGTTTTGCCCTCTCTTGCAGTTTCTGATGGTAGACTAAGAATTAACCTCAGCCTCTCTTGAGTCAGAACAGATGTGAAATGGTCAATTTCTAGCTTGAATATCTGAAC
Organism: Arctium minus; assembly: GCA_954870635.1. Classification (NCBI taxonomy): domain Eukaryota; kingdom Viridiplantae; phylum Streptophyta; class Magnoliopsida; order Asterales; family Asteraceae; genus Arctium; species Arctium minus. The sequence goes on along the minus strand of OX941084.1, from coordinate 102,194,774 downwards.
TCTTACTCCTTAATCTTTCATATGGGTGACCCTGCTGATCTTCCATGCTTATTGCACATAAAGTTCTGGAACTGCAGCTTGAGCAGTAAGTGCATCTCTGAGTGGGTGATTCCTCAAGATATCCAGTACCAAAGGATCTATACGGATAGTGAACTGGAGATAATGATTGTTTGGTTGTTGTGGCATCATCTCAGCTGGTGAGATCAGGAACAGATCAGGATTTGCATCCTATGGAACATGGAAATCAGATCAGGAAGATGACATTGGGCATTGTTCAGAAGCCTCTTGATGTGGTGAATGTTCACCAGTCTGAACATGTTGTTCTACTGATGATCTTCCATTGGTACCTGAAAAGATTGAACAATAATGGATAGGGTCCAAATGGGTTAGTGAAAATTTGATTTTGACACTTGAAAATCACATTTTGAAAAACACTAAGTACATAATTCGCATGATAGGGATCTGTGAATTCTTAACTTAGGAATTCAAGGAAACAATCAAGAATTCGTATGAAAGAAATCGTAGACAAGAATTTGTATGATGCAATTATACGAATTCTTCACTTGAAAGATATTGAACACTGAAAAACCCTAGAATTCGTATGGACAAAATATGCGAATTCTTTACTTGTGAAAAATATGACAATGAGAAACAGAATTCGTATGAGACTATTATTCCAAGAATTCGCATAGACTTCAAAATTCATGAAAAAGTTCTAAGTGTATATGAACTTCAAGAACATCTTCAAAGTTCCAATCAAACCCAGATCTTAAAATCTTAAATTTGAAATTTTAACCTTAGATTTTTGTTCTGTTATGATCGATATGATAATAAAAACACCTTTTGTTCTTGAAATATAACATTTAACCAATAAATTTTTCTTTAATCTGGATTTTACTCAAGAACACCAAGAACATTAAAAAATATCGAAAAGTCAGATTCATGAATTTAATCCCAACAATAATCAAATTTAAGTCAAAATTTTATTAGCAGGGTTCGATTTAATCAAGATAATGTCCTTTTAGTTCAGATTCACATCCAAAAACTGATATCAAGAATCAAAAAGCATTCAAAAAATTCAAAGCCGTATACGAGTTCTTCGGAATATGAACAGTCCACCGAATAAACCTAAGATCTAATCCAGATTAGGGTTAAACCTGCAAAGAAATCGAACAATAAACAAAGATAATCCAATAAAATATCAATAATAGAACAAACAAACACCTTTTGATTCAAAGAAATCGATAAGAAATCGAAGATGGAGCAGAAATCACAAGGTAGGGTTTTGGGATTTTTGTGCGCCGGAGAATTCGTAAGTTTAAACAAGATACGAAAAGTGAGGGTTTCGTAGAAGATGAGTGTATATATACCCTGGAGTGATATAGACACGTGGCACGATTACACTGGACCTCCCACTTTTCGCAGAAACACGTATGCGAATTGTCTTGAAAAAATAAGACAATAAGTGTGTGAGAATTCGCATGAAGCAAGTATGCGAATTATGTGCAAGACTAAGAATTCGTGTAGTAGTGAGATGCGAATTCTTCACATTTCGCAGATAGGCATATGCGAATTGTTAGAATTCGTATCACTCTGATGTGTGAATTCTCAAGAATTCGTGCAACACATATCTTCAAATTCTGAGGATTTCGCATTATAGTGTTCTGCGAATTCTTGACTTAGCAACATTTCCAGCTTTTTGAAAAACATTCTAAATGATGAAATTTGCTAATTTTGGAAATTTTTCAAAAATTTGCCAAAACTAAAAACTTTTCATGAATGGAAACTTTCCAAAAAATGATATTTTTCTTTAATCTTACTTTTCAAAAAACAGTTACACATATTGCACACTTACAACCCTTTTCAGATATAATCTGTGTTGAGCTCCCCTTTCACTTGATTCTTTTTCTTCTGATTCTTTTCATGGCATTGGTCTTTCTTGATATCAAATGTTTATCATTTCTTGCGGGCTCCCCCTTGACATGTTGTGGATCTTTTCTCAATGTATGGATATGCTCCCCCTTCATATCTGCATACATGTAAAAGGATATAACAATTAATAATATAAACTCCCCCTATATAAGATATAACAATGAAATTTATCTCAACTTCATTTGATACAATTTATATCTAGTCAAAGAAAAACTCCCTGTGAATCTTGTCAGAATCTTGACATTGAAGTATGAGTTCTAAGTTGTTGTACTTAGAAGTCATAATCTTTGAATATTAAAGATTGGGTCCTAAACTGCAGTGTTTAGAATACATAATTCTTCAACAATGAGGATTGAGTCCTAAGTTGCTTTGCTTAGAAGTCATTATCCTTGTTCATTCCTTCTTCAGTTCAGGTTCCTGCATCACAGGTTTGACAGGTTTTAGTTCCCAGATGAGTTTGGGTCCACTCTGGTTAGTATGTGAAAACTTCATTGAGCGGTTTCCACCTCTGTGATAAGTAGTATCAGTAAACTTCTGATGAGAAAAATACCTTTTGTGGATGTGTGCTTTATGAACAAAATCATTACTACAACAATAAGAACAACAAAGTTTTCTTTTTGCTAACCTGATCAGATGCTTGTTTGACTTGATAGCATCAGGTGCAAAAGATCTACCTTTTTCAGCTCTGCTCTTCTTTTTCAGTTCAACTTCTGTAGATGATTTATGGTATTTTATTGACTCTGGAGCACCTTTGACAACCTAGATTAAATTTTCTTTTTTGGAAGCTTTGAGTCTAGAAGCATATCTATCAACAGATTTAGCATAGAATGGACTAGAAGGTTTAATCTGATTTGGTTTCAAGACTTCAGATTTAACAGTTTGTTTCTTGAAAACCATCTTTTGAAATGAGCAAATTGATTCACTTGCATCACCATCATAAGAAGATAATACAGCTGTTTCAGATGCTAACTTGTCAGATAAATCAGCATTACCTTTCTCAAGTTGACTGATCTTGTCATTCAACTTGGCTTTTTCATTACACATTTTATCAAACTTGCTTTGCAAATCAGATTTAGCCTTCTGCCCCTTTTGAATATCTGTAGATAAGACAGCTAACTTTTCTGTAAGTTTAGAAATCTCATATTCAAAGAATTTTCTTTCAATTTCAAATTCTTTCTCCAACTTCTGATTTTTATCAGAAATCTCTTTGAGAATCACAGTATTTTTCTTTTCAATATTTTTTCTTTCGCTTTCAAAGACATCTTTTTTAGTAATGACAATCTTTTCAAAATCAGAAACTTGTTTAGAAAATTTTGCTCATCTGAGTTCTAATTCTTTCTTCTCTGACTCAGCTTTCCTTGAAATTTCAGAAAACTTTAGGTTGAAAGTCTTCTCTAGTTCAACTTTCTCATTCTTGAACCTCTCATCAACTTTCATTATCAACTCTTTTCCTTTAGCTTCATAAGTTGATACTTGTGTCTCAACCTTGGTGAGTTTGACATTCAGAGTATCAATATCTGCTTTCAGTTTTGAGTTTTGATTTTTCAGCTTCTCATTCTTAACTTTGAACTCTTCAAGATCAACTTCCATCTTTGGAAATCTCGGGTATATATGACAATGCACAGTCCCTCTTTGTAAGAAACAGATTTCCCTTTGCGTCTGTATAAGGCATGATTAGTATTTATGAAAATTAATGCTTCAAATGGTCTTTAGTCAGAAAAACAGAGAAATTTGAAGTAAAAATACAGAAAAATCACTAAAAATGAAATACAAGACAATAATTCGTATGCTACTCACACAACAAAATTCGCATGCAAGAATTTGTAAGATACAATTCGTATAGCACACAGAATCAAGAATTCGTATGGAGCAATTCGCATGAAAGGATATCAGAAAGGATACGAAATGTGAACTTTTCGCATATAATGATGTGCGAGTTCTGAGCTTTTCGCATGAAAGCGTATGCGAGTTCTTTGAATTTCGTATGAGACTTAGCTGCCAATTTTGCACAATTCGTACATGTCTCTAGTGCGAATCCTGAACTTCTCGTACATACACCCGTGCAAATCCTTTCCTTAAACAATTTTTCCACACTGAAATGTGCGAATTCTTTCCTTGAGAAACACTAAGAACAACTATTCTGCGAAATCTTTGGCTCTGTGAGTTCTACATGAGAGTTCTTCATGACCTTGTGCGAATTCTTTAGATCTTGGTCAATATTTTCAACTTTTCTCTAGAAATCCAATCAAACCTTGATGTTTGATTATGAAACTTTGCAGAATCACTCTTTATATCATCGTGAACAACCCTTCAAAGTGAATTTCTTCAAAATTAACTTTTGAAGTGGGAATCGATCTATGACAGTCCATGAATATACACTTTCTAAAAATGCAAAAATCGATCCAATTCAATCAATATGTTGATCAATTGAATTTCTAACCAAAACAAAGATTGTTCTACTACTACATGCGATCACTGTGGACACAACTTTTCATCAAGAACCCAATGAAATCAAAATCTTGATTTCGATAGAACAGTGACTTTCTACGAATTGAAAATTCGATCTTTTTGCTTCAAATCATTGTCTCAAATATTTCTGAATTTTCTGATTAGGCTCTGATATCAATTGTGTTCCCAGGTTCAAGCAATCATGCACAAACAATAACAATCAAAGAATCAAGATGAGAGAGAATTAGTCATTGGTATTGTCGTAGTCATATATCTGACATGAAGGGATTACAATGACATAGACTGAATGAATGAAAGCGTACACAAAACAAGACAAAGGATACTTATATAGGGTCAAACAAGGACTTGACCACTACACAAGCTTACAACAAAAGTCAACACAACTAAAACAACTACTTACAAATTGGCTCAATACTATATTCTAACACGGGATTTTGTCGTATTTGAAGCCATAATCTCGCAGTTGTGTTCTCATCCACAAGACTTGAGAGCAGCAGCTTGCAGCAGCAACATACACTGCCTCAGCCGTTGATGTGGAAACACACAATTGTTTCTTTGATGCCCAACTAACGAGTTTATTGCCTAGGAATTGTATGTGTCCCGATGTACTTTTCCTGTCTAACATACAACCTGCATGATCTGCATCTGAGTAAGCTGTCAGTTCAAAACTAGTATCTTTAGGATACCACAAACCAAGATCTGCAGTGCCCTTCAAATATCTAAATATGCTCTTAACTGCAGACATATGGGATTCTTTTGGATTAGCCTGATATCTCGCACATAAACATGTAGAAAACATAATATCTGGCTTACTTGAAGTTAAATAAATCAAAGAACCAATCATTCCTCGATAGGTTCTAACATCGACAGGTTTTCCCGAAGGATCCATGCCAATCTTAGTTCCTGGTGCCATCGGGGTTTCGATAGTTGTACAATTTTCCATTTTGAATTTTCTAAGAATATCAAAAATGTACTTGGATTGATTTATGAAAATACCCGTTGAAAATTGCTTGACATGTAATCCGAGAAAGAAATTCATCTCTCCCATCATACTCATCTGAAATCTTGACACCATGAGGTTAGAAAAATTCTTACAGTATTTGGGATTTGTTGAGCCAAATATGATGTCATCCACATATATTTGAATAAGAATGATATCGGCTTTTTCCTTTTTAATAAACAAAGTAGTATCAATTTTACCTTTTGTGAAGCTCGACTTGACTAAAAACTTTGATAGTACCTCGTACCAGGCTCGAGGCGCTTGTTTAAGACCGTAAAGTGCTTTATCCAAGATGTAGACGTGATCTGGTTTCTCTGGATTGATAAAGACTTCTGGTTGTGAGACATAGACTTCCTCCTTCAGAATGCCATTAAGAAAGGCAGTCTTCACGTCCATCTGGTAGACGATGAAGTTTTTATGAGCAGCATACGCAAGAAACATTCTGATTGCTTTAATGCGTGCCACTAGAGCGTAAGTCTCGTCATAATCAATTCCTTCTTCTTGCCTATAGCTTTTTGCGACAAGTCGTGTTTTGTTTCTGATTATGATACCATGTTCGTCCTTCTTGTTTTTGAATACCCATTTTGTGCCGATAATGGATTTACCTTCTGGTCTTGGCACAAGTCTCCAGACTTTCAAACTTCGAACAGGTTCAACTCCTCTTGCATTGCAGTCACCCAATCCGAGTTAGCTAGAGCTTCTGATACATGAGTGGACTCTATCTTACTCAAGAATGAGTCATGCATACACATGTTCAAAGTAGCAGACCGAGTTTGCACCGGTAAAGTTGGATCTCCAATGATTTGGTTTATTGGGTGCTCTTTGGTCCACTTATGTTCGCGAGGGAGTGGATTTGATGTAGATTGAGCATGGTTATCATCTAAGTATCCACTTTCATCTTCTTCTTGTTCAACATTTGCTAGGGGTGCAATTGAGGTTTCTTGTATAGAAGTTTTTGTTGGGACAACTTGTTCAGTCTGTTGATTATCCATCACAGTGCAGCCAACTGAAGTAGTAACTTCTGGTTCAACATTTTCTTGTACAACTTCAAATGTAGGATTATTTGTTTGAATATGAGTTTATGTCTGAACCGGGGGAACAAGTTCAGTTAACACTTCTAAAGTGATTGGATGATTCGTCGTTGAATCTTCTGACCTGTCAACCACAACAGATTTAGGCAGTTTAGATCCAAGAAACTCATCGTAAAAGAATTCAAACAACAAATCTAATTCAGATAAGTGAGATATAGAAGTAGATGCTTTATCCGAATTAGTCTCATTAGCTACAGGTTCTGGACTGATCTGTCCAGAACCTAAAACTCCTGCAAGTACGGGTTCTGAATTGTTTTGTTCAGAAGCCACCTTCTCGTCAAATCTAACATTAACGCTTTCTATCACTGTCTTGGACTTCTTCAAGTACACCCGGTATGCAGCAGATGTTTGAGAGTAACCAATAAAGAAGCCCTCGTCAGCCTTCGATCCAAACTTGCTCAGGTTCTCTCTATCATTTAATATGAAGCACCTGCATCCAAACACATGAAAGTGTTTAATGCTAGGTGTACGATTATTTATCAATGCATAAGGTGTTTTACCAAACCGGCGATGTACTATGGATCGATTATGTATATAGCACGCAGTCGAAACAACTTTTGCCCACAGAAACAGAGGTAGATCGGATTGACTTAGCATAGTACGAGCGACCTCGACTAGCGTTCGATTTAGTTGTTCTACTACTCCATTTTTTTCTGGCGTTCTAGCAGCAGATAATTGATGTGTTATCCCGACCGATTCGAGATAATTTTCAACAATTTTGTTCTTAAACTCTGTGCCATTGTCTGTTCTAAGAAGCTTGATTGGCTTTTGCAGATTTACTTGGGTAGTCTTTAAGAAACTAATAATAACATCGGGCGTCTCATCTTCAGATCTCATAAATTTGACCCAAGTATATCGTGAGTAATTGTCCACAATAACTAAGACATATTTCTTGCCGCTTATGCTTTGCGTTCTCATTGGACCACAGAGATCCATGTGTAGCAATTCCAGTGGAGAACTTGTACTTTGTTCAGGCTTCGGCTTGTGAGCAACTCTCTTCATCTTTCCTTTCTCACATGCTGCACATAGGTGTTCTTTCTCGTATTTCAGCTCAGGAAGTCCTTTGACTAGCTTACCCGTGACCAGTTTATTCATGTAGCGAAAATTCAGGTAAGAAAGCCTTCGGTGCCATAACCAGCTTTCTTGCAGCGAGGCTTTTGATAGTAGACAAACCTGATTGTCAGTCTGGACTTGTGACAGATTAATGGTGTCGAGGTTGGATTTTCTCGTGTCGACCAAGAGTTCTTTACCATCTTCAGTGCGTATAGAACACCTCTTGGCCTTGAAATTTACCTCTAAATCTTTGTCGCATAACTGTCCAATACTGAACAGGTTATGCCCTAATCCTTCCACATAATTCACCTTCGTAATCGTCATATTATCTTGAATCACATCACCGTAGCCTAAAATCGGTGAAAATTGATCGTTGCCAAAACGTACATTCCCGCAGAATTTCTCTTTATAATTAGACAATAAATCCTTTTGCCCGGTCATATTCTTGGAACACCCGCTATCCAAGTACCACATATGACGGGTCTGCATAAGAGAAATCAGGAAATAACAACTTTTGGTACCTATTTAAAAGTGGGTCCTAACGGATTAGCACAAGATTTTGGTATCCATTTGTATATGGAACCTCTGACCTTTTGAAAACCTTTTGAAACATATGGCTTATAAGATTAAACATGATAAGTACCAAACCAATCATCAGAAAATTGGTGAGAAATAAAATCATTCCGTCTGTAAGTAGATGACTTAGTAGTAGATCGAGATAATTGGAGTAATTGCTTTATTGTATATCTCTTGTAAGATGTTACAAGGTTTTGGTTATTGGAAGAAACACTACCAACTACATTAGAAGAACTACCAATAGATCTATTACAATCCATATCAGGAATAGACTCTGCTTTCTCATAAACTTTCCGTTTTGGTCGCCATTCAGTTCGACCTTCTGACCTTTTCTTTCTTAAATATGAAACAAAAGATTTTGATTTGTTAGAAAAATCAAATTTTCTGAGATTGTCTTTTCGTAAGCTTACCAGTGTTGTTCTGTTTCTGTGAACGCCGTTTCTTTTGCTTCTTACCTTCTGCATAGTAATCAGCATTCACAGAAACTGATTCACCAACCTTAGTTGATGATTCACCTTTTTCATGCACACTTGGTAATTCTTTACCATTTATAACAAAAGTAGAATGATCTGGAAGTTTAGCATTAAAGTCAAACATATCAATCTCATCAACACACCCATCATCAGAATTTAAAAAATCATTTGCAGAAGCAAATAAGTCATCAAGATCAACTTCAAAGGTTTGAGGTTCTTTAGAAGATTTAGAACACTTTTGAGATTCAACATTTAAAACTATGTTCTTTATAACAGTTGAAAATACATTTCATCGATATCAGCCAATATTCTTTCATGAGATAAAAGATTTTCAATCTCAATTATTTTACTTTCTAAAATAAGTGGAGGAACATAAAATTTAGCTTTTAAAGGTTTTGCCTCCAACTCGTTTATCGAATAGCTGTCAAAATAATCATTTGAAAGAGATTTTGGTTGTTCTGAAATATAACTATCATTTAGCTTTTGATAGCAAAATGGTAGTTGCATTTTCTTTAAATTCTTTCTTTTCTCATCCTCTTTAGCCTCAACCTCATCCGATGACTTGGTAACAAATTTGGGTTTTAAATGATGATATTTACCAGCAGCAAAAAGAAAATCAAAATTATACAGTGCTGGTTGTTTTCTGATGGCTTTCTTTATGTAATGGGGGTTATCATAACCAAGTTCCCATTTCTCTTTAAAATCAGCCTCTACGTTAGGTGTGTTTAGAAAAATAGTTTCCTTTCCACATACTTCTTCTCCTCAAACTTCCTTTGTCCTTCAACTCTTTTCCGATGCTCATAATTCTTTGATCCAGACGAAGAGTACCTCTGAGAGTTTAACCCCGGTTTCTTGTAGAATTTCTTTTGAAAAGCACGGGTCAATAGCAACATGGCTTGCTTGAGGTTCTCCCCGTCGTCACTGTCAGAACCAGAACTAGAGTCATCTTAGGTTGGGAGAACAATCTTTTTCTTCTCTTTCTTCTCTTTTTCCTTCTAACCAACTACCAAAGCTATTAGGTCAGATGGTTTCTCAGTCTTTTTCTTCTCAGCTCTTTTCTCTTCGACCTCCTCTTCATTCTGCCTTAGAGTTTCATAACCCTCATGAAGTGGGATATCGCTAAGTTCTTTCATCTGCTTCATTCTCCGTGTATGCTTTTTCCATTCAGGCTGGAGAATGCTGAGGAACTTTACATTGTTCTCGATTTGCTTCTTCTTTACTTTGTTCTTTGATAGCTCGTTCAGAAGAAGAACAAATCTCTCATATGTTTCCTCAAGGCTTTCATTTTCTTTTGCCTTGAATTCCTCGTAGCAGTTGATGCAGCTAGCCACTTTCATCTGATTCCCGACCTTAGATCCCATCATCATTTTCTGCAGTTGATCCCACATCTTCTTGGCATTTGCTTTGTAGCTGTCGATCTTTATATAGATCTCATTTGGGATACTCTGTAGAAGAAGAGATCTCGCTTGTTTATCAGCTTTAAATTTGCTTTTCTACTCGTCAGAATACTGTGCAAACTCTTTCGGAACTGTCTTAGTCTTTCTCACTCTGTCTTTGTCTCCATCCTCACTATCGGATGATTCCTCATCAAGTATTTCCATGGTGGGAGGAATCATAGGACCTTCAATTATTGACAACAGAATATTTTCCCCGTTTGCTTGCCGGTCAATGAAGTCGAGAAATCTGTCCTTCCACTGTTCATATTCTCCTTTGAATAGAACAGGAGGCTTTACGTTTGTACCGATTGAAAGGCGTCTTTGGAAGTCATCTTTGAGTTACAGACGAACACTTCTCGCAGATTACACTTCTTGCACACCATAGAGAATGAACAGTAACAACTCGCACCTAATGTTGTGCGAGTTTATACTTCTCGCACGACACCCTTTGCGAGTTCTTCACATAGCGAGTTCTTGGTCTGCGAGTTCTACCCTTATGCGAGTTCTTCAATAACTTGTGTGTTCTTCCTCTGCGAGTTCTTTGAATCTTGCGAGTTCTTGACTTGCACAGTTCCAAAAACTCGATTTTCCAACTGATTCGATTCAGACCTTCTTCAATTGGTCTGAAAATATGTAGACTTGATCTAAATCATATTTTGAATAGATTACAATAAGTGAATTTCAAGTTCTAACATTTAAGATTACAATTTTGATTCTAACACAGTATGTCTCAAAAATTTGAACACTAATTCAAGAAAATTAAAAAATTCACTCAATTTTGATGTGAATTAAGCTAATCAATACACATGAGACATGTTCTATACATCAAATCGAGTATTCTAGTACAAAGATCAAATAAAAAACACCACTAATTCGAGAAATCAATTATGAACAGGACGACTTGCGAGTTCGTGAGAAATTTTGAAATTCGATCCAACAATTCTGAATTTTGTATGCTCTGATATCAATTGTTATCCCAGATAACAATGCAATTCTCAAGATGACAATTTAATTTCCAATCAAATCAACTTTGTATTAATCTCTGAAATCGATTACAAGTTTTCTCTCTCTAACTCTTAGAACACGTATATCACTATGTGTTATGCTTTCTATCTATTACACGCACAACACTATTTATAGAAGCACAACAAACACGCACGCAACTAAAATGCGCAAACTACAAAACTCTTACAACACATGCTTTGACTTTGACTTTTATTACATTACACTTTGACTTTGATGTTTGTGAGTTGACTTCAGCTTTGACTTCAGTCTTCAGAAATTATGATCTTGTATCCAACAAATCTGTGCACTAACACGTAACCGAGACCTCACTTTTTTTTAACATCATTTTCCTCATTTGGTGTATTTAGAAAGATGGTTTGATCTGTTTGACCTCTAGTATATAATTCTGCTTCCAAACCATTTACCTTTTTCTCCAAACTCTTATTTTCAACCTACAATTTGTGAACTCTTAGCACAAATTCTTGATTTAGAAATCTTATTTTCAAAACAATCTTTTTGTTGTTTAAACTCAGTAGCGGATTTGTTCAAAGAGTCAATCAAACTTTTGTTCCCAACAAGTTCCTTGTTGAGATAAAAAAATAGTTTGACGCTTCTTAGCAACCCTGCTTTTCTCCTTTTTCAATTTATTTTGAAGGTCTTGAAGCTCAGTCATCATGGCTTCCATTTTGTTTAGAAAATCATATTCAGAAAGATTTTGTACCTCATCAGAATTATCTTCCTCCGACTCATCATACTTCATTTCTTTCCCCATCAGACACATATGAGTTGTCTCTTCTTTTTCTTCTTCATCTGAGTGGTCAAGCCAAAACTCGTCTTCTGCCATTAAAGCCTTTCCCGCTCCTTTCTGCTTTGCCAGTAGCATCTTGTGCTTGTAATAGTCAGAGTTTCTTACAGTAGGCTTCCAACAGTCTTTGGCGTAGTGACCCACTTTACCGCAGTTATAGCATTTTATCAGCTCATCAGACCTCTTCTCACTGTAATCATTATCAAACTTTTTCTTCTCTTCTGGCTTTCTTTCTAGAAAATTCTTCTCCTCATACCTTCTTCCTTCAACTTTTTCTCTATGCTCATAATTTCTGGAACCAGAAGAGTATCTTTCACTGTTTGATCCCGACGTTTTATAAAATTTCTTTTGGAAAGCTCGGGTCAGCAATAACATGGCTTGCTTTAAGCTTTCACCATCATCACTGTCAGAATCAGCATCACCAGAATCGTCAAAACTTGGAATAACAACTTTCTTTTTCTTCTTCTTGTCCTTCTTTTCTTTCTCTTTCTGAGCTACTACCAAAGCAATGGGGTCAACAAATTCCTCAGCCTTTTTCTTCTCTTCTCTTTTCTCTTCCACTTCCTCCTCATTCTGCCTCAATGTTTCATACACTTCATGCAGAGGAATGTCACCGAGATCTTTCATTTGTTTCATCCTTCTTGTATGCTTCTTCCATTCGGGCTGAAGGATACTGAGGAATTTGACCTTGTTTTCGATTTGCTTTTTCTTCACTTTGTTCTTTGCAAGCTCATTAAGCAATAGAAAAAATCTCTCGTAAGTTTCCTCAAGGCTTTCATTCTCCTTAGCTTTGAACTCTTCATAGCTATTAATGCAATTAGCAACCTTCATCTGGTTTCTGACCTTAGATCCAATCATCATTTTCTGCAGACGATCCCACATCTTCTTGGCAGTTGCTTTGTAGCTATCTATCTTGACGTAGATCTCATTTGGTATGTTTTGTAAGAGTAGAGATCTGGCTTGTTTCTCCGTTTTGTATCTATTCTTCTGCTCTTCATATACTGAGAAATATCTTTCGGAACTGTCTTTGTTTTCTGCTCTCTGTCTATATTCCCGTCTTCACTATAAGAGGACTCATCATCCGGGATTTCCATGGTTATCGGAACCATTGGACCTTCTTTGATTCATAGCAGAATATTTTCCCCGTTGGCATGTCTATCCACAAAATCAAGAAACCGGTCTTTCCACTGTTCGTACTCTCCCTTGAAGAGAACCGATGGTTTAACGTCCGTACTAATAGCAAGAACATCTTTGGAAGTCATCTTGGTCTTTATACTGCTTGAAATGATCGTCAAAATTCAAAAATAAACTGGATCTTCAAAAAATCAAATTTGGTCAAAATATTGCAAAACTCAGAAAATATTCTAAGTATGGAACGCGCAAATCAAAGAAAATGAAACTTCGCGCAAGAAGCTTTATGCGCGTTTATACTTTGCGCATAAAGAAGGATACGTCAACTCAACTTCTCGCACACAGGCTCGTGCGAGTTTAAGATTCGCGCATACAAAGGTTTGCGAGTTCTTGATACTTCGCGCACACAGTTCACGCAATACGTCTGCGCGTTCTGGACTTAGACAAATTTCACACTTTTTACTTCGCACTAAACGTAAACTCGCAGACTGTCCACTTCTCGCACAACCCACTTCTCGCTGAATCCAACTTCGTGCAAGACACAGAGGATACACAATATTAACTCGCCCACTGAGACGTGCGAGTTCTGTCTTCTCGCACAACAATACTTGCGAGTTCTTCACTCCAAGAACGTTTTAGGCCTGTGCAAGTTTTTCAATCTTATGCGTGTTCTTCATTAGCGCGTTTTCCAGATCTTGCGAGTTCTTGACTTCTTCGTCCAAAAAATCAATTTTTCCAACTGAAATCGACCCAAAACTTTGCCAATTGATCTGAAATCCTGTAGAACTCTTCCAATACAAGAATCGAAAATATTACAATTGTGAAAAATCGAAGTAATACATCACAATTTCACAATCGATTCAAATACAATACGTATACACACTTCGAACAAAAAACTAAGAAAATTTTAAAATTCACCCTAAACAAATGTGAATTAGGCTAAGTGAATCAAATCAAAATCGTTCTAGATGCTAAAACGAATACAAAGACACAAAAATCTGATCCAAAACAACACTAATTCGTGAAAATCGAATTGTCACAGGACGACTTGCGCGTTCTTCAAAATCGACCAAAGTTCTTCAAATCAATCCATGTTTCTAAATTTCTCTCTGCTCTAATACCAATTGATAGTCCCTCAATCAGTGTAAAGTAAGATGATACAAACGATTCAATCAATTTCTATTTTTATTACAATCAAGAAATCGATATAGTATATGTTCTCTCAAACTTTCTCTCTCTACCAGAACACGTATAATGCTCTCTCTCCAACTATTAGAACTACTCGCACACCACTAGCTATATCCCTATTTCAACACGGACACAAACACTTACAACAGAAAACAATTAAAACACTTATAACACAACACTTTGACTTTGACATTTTTATTACAAATTGACTTTGACTTTCTGCTTGAGAGTTTGACTTGAGATTTCACTTGCTTTGACTTCAGTCTTCTGTCTTCATGATCCTGTATCCAACAAATATGTTCACTAACATAGTTCATTTGTAACACTTGTGATATCAAATACAAATGACATTGTGATTAATTGTGTGTGATCAATCTATGTGATTAAGCTTGAAACTGTGACTATCAATACTCTACTACTAGAATGCCCGAACAGAATGGGGTTGTTAAAAGACGTAACAAAACTCTTGTTGAGGCTGCTAGAACTATGTTGAGCCAATCAGAGTTACCTCTCTTTTTATGTGCCAAAGTTGTTTCTACTACATGCTACACACAGAATCGATCAAATTCATTCTCGTTTTCGGTAAAACGCCATATGTTATTATAAATAATAGAACACCAAGCATTAAACATTTTCAAATTTTTGGATGCAGGTGTTACGTGCTCAATGACAAGAAGAATCTAAACAAGTTCAGTCCGAAATCGGAAGAAGGGATTTTCATTGGATATTCTCAAACATCAGCATCATACAGAGTATATTTGAAGACTTCGAATATAATTGTGGAGAGCGTAAATGTTACATTTGATGAAGCTATGGATTTGGCTTTTGAACACAGTTGTTTAGAACCCGTGATAACTGGAGTTTTAGCTTCTGGGAAAATCAGTCCAGAACGTGGTTCTAATGTTTCTAATCTGATAAAGCTTCAACTTCTACTTTACATTTAACTGAATTAGATTTATTATTTGAACATTTTTACGATGAGTTTCTAGGATCTAAAGTTTCTAAACCTATTGTGATTGACAATTCTGAAGAGTCAAGTGAACATCAACCAATCACTTTAGATGTATCAACTGAACCTTTTCCCCAAGTTCAGACAGACACTCAATCAGTTGAAGATACACCGATTGTTGAATAGTCAGAAGATGTACAACCGCTTGCTAGTACGGAATTGCCTATTCCATAGACAACAAGTGTTCAACCTGTTGATACTTCTGCAGCAGTAACTTCGACTGAACCCCAGTATGATTGATTAATAGATGAAGAGAATGATCAATCCACATATGTTCCACTCCCTCACACAAATAAGTAGACCAAAGAGCACTTAATACACCAGATTATTGGAGATCCATCTCAACCGGTGCAAATTATGTCTGCTACTACGAATAAGTGCTTATACAATTCCTTCTTGAGAAAGATCGAGCCTATTCTTGAAGCTCTCGAAGATCCAGATTGGATAGCTATAACGCAAGAAGAGTATTATGTCCCAATTTATGAAGTTCTAAATGTAAATTCAATCACAAACAAGATTATACGAATCAATTACTCAACCTGTTTTTTCCAATTCAGTCCAAAGAATTCGTATACAATGATCCTGTCACTTTCTCTCTGTAGAACTGTTCTGCGTACAATTCTAACTTGCAACTATCAACAACTTCTAACCACTAACTCTAGTCATATGTCTATTAAAGGAAAATACACGCGGACAAAACACAATACAAGACTTTTGACTTTGACTTTTATTACAAAGAGACTTTGACTTGCTTTGAGAGTTGACTTTAAGTTTTGACTTGGTTGACTTTATGCATTCTATCTTCATGATCTTGTATCCAACAAATATATGCACTAACAATCTCCCCCTTTGGATTCAAGATCATATCTAAAAAGATTTTGCAATACATTCTCCCCTTTGATGCA
This sequence comes from Arctium minus, assembly GCA_954870635.1. Classification (NCBI taxonomy): domain Eukaryota; kingdom Viridiplantae; phylum Streptophyta; class Magnoliopsida; order Asterales; family Asteraceae; genus Arctium; species Arctium minus. The sequence goes on along the minus strand of OX941084.1, from coordinate 102,178,701 downwards.
TTGTTGAACTTTAAGAATTTATCTTCCCCTTATAGAACTCTTTCAACAAGAATTGTCTTCAGAAATAAACATTTGAGCAATCTCCCCCTTTGTCAGATTATCATCAGATTACGTCTCTCCTTTTACTTAGCAATCTCCTCTTTCTTTGTTACAACTGTCTTTAAAAACATTTTGTAATCTCCCCAAAGTCTATCTTCTAGAATAGTAACAATCTCCCCAAGGTTGTAAAAACCTCTTTTAGACATCGGAAAGAAATTATCTTCATATTTAGCTCAGTTTGCTTTAGCAAATTGTCTTCAAAGAAAATTTCAGTAAAATTCAACAACCATTCTGAAATCTTGAACTTTTCTCTTTCCGCTTTCAACAAACTTTCTCAAATTAACTGTCTTGACATAAATTTCTTGATCACTTCTCCTTTAAGCTCCAACATTTCTTTATCATATCCTGCATTTCTTGATCACCTCAAACATTTTTTGATTCTCTCTCCCCCTTTTTGATGATAGAGCACTGAAATCATCAAAAATTTCACAAGAAATGTCCTTGATCTGATCTGACCACTGTTCTTTCCAACGAGCCTCTGACCATCTATTGATCAAAAAAGATATTCATCCGAATCTTTGCAAATTCAGACAAAAAATGAGTATAACACCTGAATCAACAAAAGAATCAGTTAGAAGTGCCTGTTAGTAACACAAAGTCACTGTATGTAACGAACACACATTGGAAATGAGCTTTTTGATGTTCACTCCCCCAGGTCTTCCATTCAATCATCGAATAACACAAGTTTATTCTATGAATGTTGTGACAGAAAAAAAAATTTCTTTGTGTGCGTGCTTGTGTATGAAAGAATTAAGCTTATGATGATTTCTTTTGATAGGCTCAAAATTGTGTAAACCATTGAGACAACAACAGTTAAACACAGACTCTATTGTGCATGATTGTTGGGTCTGAAATATACTATGTCTGGATAGTGCTGCTGAGTCTGAAAGATAACTACTGCTGAAGATATTTGTACTGCTACTAAAAGAGATTACTACTGCTAGTAGTATTAGTACTGTTTGGAGAGTTAGTACTGCCAACAGAGTTACTACTGCTAGCATGTTAGTACTGCTGATGATAAGAAGATGCTGCTAGAGGAATTAATGTTGTTTATATTGATAAGGATGGTTGGTTACTTAAAGCAAAAGACAAGGAGCTGAGGATAATTATGGAATGGATGCTGAAGATCATTGTTATTTTAATAATTATCTTGTAATCTGTTTTGTATATATAGTCTAGAAGTATTAGATTATAGAGATATACGTCTTTTGTTTTCAAAGAGAGAATTAGCCTCAAGATTCTTAGTGATCCTTTCATTAGAAAAGTATTGAACGTCTGTTGAGCCTGTAAAACAGATTGAGGCTTTGGTTGTAATCATTAAGTTAATTCAATATAACTTGTGATTTGATTTTATATATAATGTTTCATTAATTTCTTGTTAAAGTGTTATTCCGCAACTTCTTTAACAAAGTTTCTGAGTGTATATTTAAATTCTTGTTTTGAATTTCGATCCTGACAAGTGGTATCAGAGCAAAGGAACTCAGAAATCAATAATCATCATGGACGAATCACACGACAGTGTTCTTGTTTCAAAGGTCCCCATGCTAAAACCTAATGAGTTTGACATGTGGAAAATCAGGATCAGGCAGTATATACTTCTTACAGACTACTCAATGTGGGACATCATTGAGAATGGTCCCCCCAATGTAGGAGAGATTGGAGCAGATGGCAAGAGACCTCCACCAAAGACTGATGGAGAAAGAAAGATGAGGCAGACTGAGATGAAATCCTTGAGCACTCTGCTCTTGGAAATTCCTAATGAATATCAACATCAGTTTTGCAATTGTGCTGATGCCAAAATCTTGTGGAATGCTTTGGAAAAGAGATTTTCAGGTACCAAAAGCACTAATAGAAATTAGAAAGCAATTCTCAAGCAACAATTTGAAAATTTTATGTCTACAAGGAATGAGTCTATGACTCAAACCTTTGATAGATTCAACAAGTTGATTGGAGAATTGGCCACTGTTGGTGTCAAGATGGACCAGGACGATGTCAACAGAAAGTTTCTAAGATCTCTTGGTGAAGAATGGATAATGTATACAGTATCCTTCAGGCAGAATGATAATCTGGAGACTACGGAACTTGATGACCTCTACAATGATCTCAGGGTGTTTGAAGCAAAGGTTGAATCAAAGAAGAAGCCATCTGGATATTCTCACAATGCTACTCTCCTATCATCTACTACTGATTCTTCTGCTAATACAGAATCAGTTAGTGCTGCTTATGGCTCAAAACAGGACGGACCCAATGATTCTGTGTTGGAAGCCTTCCTTGCTAGTCATGCTAAATCTTCTTTTATCAATTATGATCTGGAGAAGATTAATGTTGACGATCTTGAAGAGATGGACATCAAATGGCAAATGGCAATGCTCACAATGAGAATCAAAAGATTCATTAAAAGAACAGGAAGAAACAACTTTGCAATGAGAAGAGAAGATGGTGCTGGATTTGACAAATCGAAGGTGGAATGCTACAAGTGTCATAAACTGGGGCACTTTGCAAGAGAATGCAGAGGAGGAATCTCTCAACAGCATGGGAGCATCAATCAACAATCAAAGTCGACAAACTAAAACAACAACAGGAACTCATCTCAAGCACTTGTCTCACAAGATGGAATGGGATTTGATTGGAGTGATCAAGCAGATAAGGCAATCCAGATTCAAAACATTGATGGATGAGGTTTCAGAGTCTTCAAGCACAACAATCCCCACAGAGGTAAAATCTAAACTTTGCTCTAAAGCCTGTCTTGAAACTGTTAGAAAGTACAGGGATCACAATCAGAGCATGTGTGATGATCTTAAAAGGTTGGAGAAACATAGGAGAGAGTCTGTCAGGATCGAATTCTTAACAAGAATTAATTCTCAGAAACAATATCAAAGAAATTTGCGGAATAACACTTTGATATTTAATCAAACAGAAAATAAAGACAGAATATAATCAACAAACTGTAAACTTGTATTTAATGCTTTGAAGTTACAAGATTACTCACTCAACCTCAATATTGATGAACAGGCTCACCAATACGAATTCTACTTCTCTAGAATTAGGATCTATGCCTTGAGGTTGATTGTCTCTCTAAAAGAATGAAAACTGAAAAGTTAAATTATTATTCTAAACTATACAATATATACTGAATACAAAGATAATTACAATAAATAAAATATCTTCAGTATATCTTCCATGTATATCTCTAAGCTTCCATGTATATCCTTTCATACGAATCTTCATCATATAAGCAGTATTAATCTTCAGCAGCATTAACTTCCTTCTAGCAGCATTAACTACTAAGCAGTACTAACCACTAGCAGTACTAACTAGCTAAGCAGTACTAACTTTGTTCAAGCAGCACTAACTTTGACTAGCAGTATTAATTAATACTAGCAGTAGTAACACTCAGCAGTATTAACCTTTAAATCTTCTAGCAGTAGTAATTTTGAACCAGCAGCATTAACCATACTTGATGAATTCTTCAGTTCCCAACAATCTCCCCCTAACTTGACTTTTAGGAAGAGAAGTCAAGTTCTTCAAATTTTCTTCAAGATGCTCCCAAAACTCTATTATGGTCTAAATTCCTGTGTTTGCATCCAATCCCAAACTCTGATTGATGGTTCTTTGAATCAAGTATTTAGCCATTTCTGAATCTGGAACACACCTTAACTTTTTCTTCAACATGGCATGTAGCTTCAATCTGCTATGATTATACACTCTATTCACTAGGAAGTATTCAGTGTGATTTAAATCCAAAGTCACTGTATATACTCCACTAATTTCATATAAAGTCCAACTGTTTACTAATTTGAAGACATCCTTGATCAAGTGCTTTACTTCTTCAGGTTTGAACATCATACACAGATACTCCATTACCAGTTTTGTAATTGAAATCCCTGAAGCCTTTAGAATATCTGCATACAACTTCATTCCTATCTCAAACATCTCTTCAATATCTGATCTAGAACATGTTCTGACAATTTTAGCCCATGTGTTAAACACTTCATACTTTTCATCCTTTCTTTTCAGCCTTATGTATTCCTTTCCATCCACTGTCAATGTATCCCAGAGAATCACCTCAGGAGGCTTAACTCCTACAGGCTCTGCTGAAATTGGTTCAGGCACTTTGTCCATCACTACCATATACAAATTAACATCATCAATGTTAGATGGCTCTGTCTGTTTAGATAACTCAGGTGCCCCTTCTTCTTCAGCAACCTTATCAGCTTCTTCTTCAGATACTCTAGGCTTTTTAATTGGCTTTCTCCTTGCCATCATTTTTGTTCTCTTTAAAGTCTTTAGACTTTCTCCTAGAGTGGTCTCTTTCTTAGGGGGTGTTTCTTGCTCATCTGGAAATGGCTTTTGACAATCAAAGTCATTACTTTCTTTCATCCTCTTCTCCATCTCCACCCTAGCAGTTTCACTTCCCTGAAGCTTTAACATCTCTGAATCATAGAGTTATTTGATCTTCTCAAAAGACATTTTGGAGAACATCTCCTTTTTGACTCCTACAGCACCTTTGAGAAATATAATCATCTTGTTTCTCTCTTGGGTACCTAGGAATGTCTTTGAGGGTCTTCTCTTCTTTGCAACTGTTTTCACCACAGATTTCTTCATACTTGCAGCTTTCTTCTGTGCAATTTCAGTTGCCATGCTCTGTTGATAAGCTTCATTCAGTTCAGCAGCTAGAGCTTTCGCCATTTCCCTGTCCTTTTCCATCTGAACTCTTTCTTCTTTTTCAATATCCTTCTGCATCTTTTTAGCTAGGGCTTCATCTGATTCAACCAACCTTTGTTTTTTGATTGGTTGATCAGATTCTACCATCTTTGCTTTTCCTTTATCTTTGCTCATTTCCTTCTTACTGTTATCTTTCTTGATCACTTCACCTTGTTCTTTTATGATTACACCTTTGGTCTTCAAAGTGACCTTGGGAGTATCATTCTTGGCTTTTAGTAAGGTTTCTGCAATCTCAAGATCTGTTAACACTTCTTTCACAGTTTCTGCTGCTTTATTAATGTCAGCAGTAGTAACTGTTTCTTCTTGCTGCTCCCCCTGAACATCAACTTTCTCTCCATCAAGCTCCCCCTTTCTTGTAGCTTCTTCCATGTTGATCTCCCCCTTTTTGGGAGCATCATCCTCAGTGGTCCTTCTCCTTAATTGGAATTGCTTCCTCTTCTTCCTTTGTACCAGACGACTAACCACCATCCGTTTCAGCTTAGCAATATGTTCTTGTTGTGACAGAATTACTAGCTTCATTTCTTCAATTTCTTTGCCTTGTTTGAGAACATCTTGATTGATGTTCCCCATAGTTTCCATCAATTCATCGTACGTATATCTGTCCTCACCCTCTCCAGAAGTGTTACCCTCCTTTGAAGGATCATTGGATCTTTTATTTGTGGAAGTCTTCTGCCTTGCAGAGGCACTATCCACCCCTGTGGTTTCTTGGCACCAGGGACCTTCAAATGATTGCTCATTCAAAGTTGCCATGGGGGAGGTCTTATTGATGTTACCACTTTCCTCCTCTGTACTAGCAGGAGTAGTGGCAGCCTCATCACCCATATGCTCTACCTCCTCCTCAGAGAGCACCTCCTGTGGGTTGGGAGACACCCTTGTGGTTTCCCTTTGGATATTCTCTAGGGGAGAATTCTCCCTTAGAGGGCTTATAGGCTTAGTGGTTAATGGTACAAGAAGGGAAGGAGCCTTCTTGACCTGTTTTCTCTTGTAAGTTTGGGTGATGGGAGAGGTTGGTTTTTCAAGAAGGGACTGGGGAATGGATTTTGAGAGGGAAGGTTGGGCTTGGCTAGCAGTGGGTTGGTCTAAAGGGGGCCTTGACCCTGCTGCCATACCTTCATTGATTTGGGACACCACCATCATTGTAGAGAACAATGGGGTGTCAACTCCTTCAGAGTCCCCAGCAGATCTTCTCATATTTGAGAAAACCTTGCCTTTGGGGGGTTTAGGTACATATACCCCAACAGGTTGAGGTATATCCGTTAATTCATGAGTAATAACTGCTTGAACAAACCTGGGATACATAAAAAAGCTCTTTTTGTTTCCCATGTTTGAGACAAGATCATTGAAAATCATTTTAGAAAAATTATACTTTCTGGCAGTGGCCAAGCACACCAAAGCATAAGCAATAGTGCTGCTGAACTCACTCCATCCAGTAGTCTTTTTGGAGATACAATGCATAAGAGTATGGACAAAGAAACGCCATTGGGGTGAGAATTTTGCTTTAGAAAATTTGAAAACTCCCAATGGGCCTCCATACCCCATTCTTGTAAGGTTTGAAAAGAGTTCATCATTTGGGATAGAGGTTATACCAGAGGCATCGTCTAGACGTAGACAGATGCGAATAACCTCTTCAGTAACCGTGAGTGATTGATCACAGATTCTTGTCTTGATCATCTGCACACCATTCTGAACAACAATGGTTGCATTGGCCCAGAACTGCCTTTGATGCTCGATATAGATTGTAGGGGATACACTAAGAGCATGAGCAATGTGGCTTGACTTGAGGAAATCCACAATCTGATGAAATCCTGCAGCTTGCTTTGGCTTTTGTAGCATCGCAATCTCATTGTGCTCGTCGATGAAAGTCATGGATGCCATTGGTCTTAGTGAAAAGCTTGCCTGAAAACTTCGAACTTGAGAGAGAAAAGATTTTGAGCGCAAGAGAGCAGTATGCAAAGAGTCGTTATGAACTTTTAGGCGGGCAAATAGTATTTATAGTATTCGGAATATAAGCAGTATTAACCTAGAGCAGTATTAACTGAAAGCAGTATTAACTACTAGCAGTATTAACTGAAAGCAGTATTAACTACTAGCAGTATTAATTGAAAGCAGTATTAACGACTAGCAGTATTAACTACTAGCAGTATTAACCACTAGCAGTATTAACTACTAGCAGTATTAACTGAAAGCAGTATTAACTACTAGCAGTATTAACCACTAGCAGTATTAACTACCAGCAGTATTAACTGAAAGCAGTATTAACTACTAGCAGTATTAACTGTAAGCAGTATTAACTACTAGCAGTATTAACCACTAGCAGTATTAACTCAACTTACTCCTTTTAAACTTGCTAAACACTGAGTACTGCTATGCATATCCTGAAAAAGAAGATTAGTAACACCAAGAATAAAAATATACAGGTATAAAACCACTTTTTGAGAAGGAGATTATTCAGAGTTGATCATGCCCACACTTGTTACCAAGAAAGTGAATCTACCCACATCAAAAGCTTTAGTGAATAAATCAGCAAATTGATTATCAGTGTGAACTTTTACAACTTGAATAATTTTCTTTTCATTACAGTCTCTTATGAAGTGATATCTGATCTCAATGTGCTTTGTCTTTGAGTGCTTGACTGGATTATTTACAATGCTAATAGCACTGCTGTTGTCAACAAAGATTGGAGTGTGTAGAAAGGTTACCCCATAATCCAACATTTGATTCTGAATCCATAAGACTTGAGAACAGCAACTTGCAGCTGCTATGTACTCTGCCTCTGTTGTAGATGTGGATACTGTGGTTTGTTTCTTGCACTGCCATGAGACTAGTCTAGCACCCAAAAACTGACATCCTCCAGAAGTAGATTTTCTGTCCAAGTTTGCCCCACCTAGATCACTGTCTGAGTATGCTATTAGGTCAAAAGGTGAGTTATGAGGATACCAAAGTCCCAATCTGGGTTGCCCTTTGAGATATCTGAATATCCTCTTAACAGCTTGAAAGTGAGATTGCTTTGGCCTAACTTGAAATCTTGCACATACACAGACTGGAAACATTATATCTGGCCTTGATGCTGTGAGATACATGAGAGAGCCAATCATGGATCTATACTGATGCACATCCATATCCTCCCCCTCAAGATCTGCTGTGATCTGCTTGTGTGTTTCCATAGGTGTGCTGGCAGGTTTTGATTCTGAGAAACCAAACTTGGTTAGAATATCCTGCACATACTTGGATTGACATATGAAAATGCCATCTGACTTCTGTTGAACCTGGAGTCCAAGGAAGAAAGTAAGTTCCCCCATGGAACTCATTTTGAACCTTGGATGCATTAAATCCTCAAACTCCTTGCACATGTTGTTTCTTGTAGAACCAAAAATAATGTCATCAACATATATTTGGACCAACAAGATATCCTTCTTCTTTCTTTTGATAAATAGAGTCTTATCAATGACTCCTCTTTCAAAGTCATTTTCCAAGAGATAGGATGACAGAGTGTCATACCATGCTCTTGGGGCTTGATGTAGTCCATAAAGTGCTTTCTTTAATTTGTATACCCTGTCTGGATAGCTTGGGTTTTCAAACCCTGGTGGTTGACAGACATATACTTCTTCTTCAATTGATCCATAGAGAAAAACACTTTTTACATCCATTTGGTAGACTTTGAAGTTCATGTAAGAAGCATAGGCTAGGAATAGTCTGATTGCTTCTATCCTAGCTACAGGTGCAAAAACTTCTTCATAATCTATACCCTCTTCTTGAGTATAGCCTTGTGCCACCAGCCTTGCTTTGTTTCTTATAACAATACCTCTTTCATCTCTCTTGTTTCTGAAGATCCATTTTGTGCCAATTGCTCTGTGACCTTTAGGAAGGTCTACTAGATCCCACACATCTTGTAGCTTGAACTGTAACAGTTCCTCTTGCATTGCTTCTATCCAGCTGGATTCTTTCATAGCATCATGTGCCTTTTTAGGCTCAAGCTGTGATAGAAAACAAGAAAGCACTGTATGCTGTTGATCTTGCATTTCCTGAAGTCTGCTTTGATGTCTAGTCATCATAGGAGAAGAGATATCTCCTATAATCAACTGTGGAGGATGATTCTTTTGAACTCTGGTGTTGTAACTAGGTTCTTCATTTAATCCAGCCTCAAGATTAGATTCATGCAACTCAACTGAAGTGTTTTCAGATGCCACTTCATTGTTTTCTTGAGTCTCCTCATCTCTAGTGTCTTCTTCACTCTGACTTGGTTCAGTAAATGATTCCTTTTCACAGTCTTCAACTGAATTTACTGTGGGTATGGGAAAAATCACAGATTTAGATATACTTTTTTTTTAACTTGTGTGATCTCTGGTTCTCCACTACCTGTTCCTGTATACTCATTACTGAAACCAAAAGAGTTAGTTAGTGAATCAATGTCAAATAGCCACTGAGGTCCAGACCCAACAGGATTTGGTGTGTTCTCATTGCATTTGACATTGTCACTTTCTTCAATTATTCTAGAAGAAGAGTTAAATACTCTGTAGGCCTTACTCTGAGATGAATATCCAACAAGAAATCCATCATCTGCTTTGCTATCAAACTTACCTAAGTGAGATTTGGTATTTAGAATTGTACAAGGACACCCAAAAGGTTTAAAGAAACCAATAAAAGGTTTTCTTTTATTTAACAGCTCATATGGGGTCTTGTTCTTTTGCTTGACCATTAGAACTCTGTTTTGGACATAACAAGCAGTATTAACTGCTTCAGCCCAGAAGGTAATTGGCAATTTTGAATCAGCCAACAGAGATCTAGCAGCCTCTATTAGTGTCCTATTTCTCCTTTCAGCAACACCATTCTGTTGAGGAGTCCTAGGAGCACTATATTGTCTCTCAATACCTTTTTCTTCACAAAAGGTGTTTAGATCATGATTTTTAAACTCAGTTCCATTATCTGATCTAATGACTTTTACTCTTTGATTAGTTTGGTTTTCAATTCTTAGAATAAAGGATTTGATAAGACCACTTGTTTCATCCTTAGTCCTTAGAAAATATACCCAAGTAAATCTGTAGTAATCATCAACAATAACCAAGCAGTAAGATTTCTTGCCTATACTCATAACATTTGTAGGACCAAACAGATCCATATGCAATAACTGGAGACAAGAAGAAACAGAATTTAACTCTTTGGTCTTATGAGAAGTTTTGTGTTGTTTGCCTTTAAGACAAGCAACACAATGATCATCACATGAAAAGACTTTTGAAGGTAAACCTCTTACAAGGTTATTTTTAACAAGATTGTTCATAGTCTTGAAATTCTTCTGACACATCCTTCTGTGCCATAGGGAGGATTCATCTACAGAAGCTTTTGAAACAAGACAATTTAGAGATGAATCACTATCAACATTGTCCAAATCAAGACAGTAAACATTGTCCTTTCTTGGAGTTCTAAGTAGTATCATGCTTTCATCAACTACCTTGAACCCTGGAGCAAGAATCATACACTCAGTATTAGTAAATAATATACTATGTTGTTTGTCACAAACCTGTGATACACTTAACAGGTTGTACTTTAATTGATCAACATAGTAGACATCCTCAAATGTCATCTTACCTTTGGTGACATTACCTTTTCCACTTATCTTACCACCAGTAAGATTGTCTCCAAATGCAACATGTCCTCCATTAATATGCTTGAAATCCTTAAGGCATGACATGTTGCCAGTCATGTGCCTAGAGCAACCACTATCAACATGCCATATGCTCTTTCCCTTGAGCTGTTGGTTGCCCTGCACATTAAATAAATCAATTAGTATGATTGGGGACCCAAGCAAAAGTGGTCTTGGGTCTCCCTTTCTCATCAAAGTATTTACATTCCTTTTTAATGAGGTTTTTAAACTCAGAGCACTCTTTATTAGAGTACTTTGTCAATATGATTGGCTTAGCAGAACCAACACTAGAAGCAGTACTAACCTTAGAAGTACTAACAGAGTTAGCAGTACTAACAGGTTTAGCAGTACTAACAGGTTTAGCAGTACTAACCTTGTTAGCAGCATTAACATTGTTAGCAGTAGTATTACTTCTAGCAGCACTATCATTGTCAGCAACACTATTTGTGGTAGCAGTACTAACAGTTTTAGTGCTTTTAGGAATCCACATATTGACACTTTCTTTAACAGACTTTTTCTTCATGTGGCTTTTAGTTTTAACAGTTTCCTTAGCCACATGGTTCTTTTCAATTTTCTTATAACCAAAGGGTTTTTGCATGGATCTTTGGAAATTCATCCTTTGTTTCATAGGATTGAAATAACAGAATTTTGCAAGATGATTCAATTTGCCACAGATAAAACAAGGTTTTGGTCTATTGATTTTACTCAGATCAGCCCCTTGTTTTTGTGCCCACTGATTATTCCAATTTCTTTGATTTCCCCTCTTTTTGTCCTGTTTTTGGGGCTCATTCTTCTTACATGCACACTGTTTGCAAGGACCTGGATTCACAACTGTGGTCTGTTTGTAATGGACCTTACCAGACTTTCCCTCTGTCTTCTCTATGTCCTTGGATTTGATCCAAGCCCTTCCACAATCATCATTGGTGATAATGTTATTCTCTAGAGGAATCTCACCACTCACCTTGTTCTCCTTACTCTTGCCAACCTCTTTCTCAGTCTTATCCTCAACAACTACCTCATCTAAGGGATCTATTTCAGTGGCTCCCTCAGGCAAGTCCTTCCTATCTTTGGTGTCTAACAGGTCTGAAGTAGGAGGAATGTAATTTTTGTTATATGGTGGAGGTGTTGCATTGTACCCAATTCCTCTTCTCAGCTTATCATGAATCTGATTTTTTAGTAAAGAGTCCATTGCTTTAGAAGCATTGGAAAACTTTTCTACATCAAGCTTAACCTTGGTTAGCTCCTCTTTCAGTTTTTCACTCTCCTCTTTAGATTTGGTCAGTTTAAGTTCTAAATCCTTTTTCTCCCACTGCCAGTAATTGGTGTCATATGAGTGTTGTAGTTCATTGGCTTGAAAACCTTTGATCTGATCTTCAAATCTCTCTACAATCCTTACATAGTGTTTTATATCTTTTTATAATCTCTTAAGGTCATCACTCATCTTCTGATTGTGATCCCTGTACCTTTTAACAGTGTCTATGCAAGTTTTAGAACAGAGATTAGAACTTACCTCAGATGGGAGATCAGATACTTTAGCCATAAGAGCTTGATTCTGAATAGTTTCTTCTGCTTGATCACTCCAATCAAACCCCATTCCTTGTTGAGAAACAAGGGATTGAGCAGAGTTTCTGTTGTTATTGAAGCTTCCAGATTGAGCTTGTTGATGGTTGTTGTTGTGAGACATTCCACTTCTGCATTCTCTAGCAAAATGTCCCTTCAGATGGCATTTGTAGCATTCTACCTTTGATTTATCAAACCCTGCTCCATCTTCTCTTCTTTGGGAGAAGTTGTTTCTTCCAGTTCTCTTTATAAACTTCTTAACCCTCATGGATAGCATGGCCATCTGCCATTTAATATCCATCTCTTCCAGATCATCGGGATGGAGTTGTTCTAAGTCATCATTAATCAAAGAGGAATTTCCATGATTAGAAAGAAAAGCTTCAAACACAGAATCAGTGCCTTTATCTTGATTTGATCCATTAGCAGCATTAACTGATTCAGGGTTAGCAGTAGAATCAATTGATGCTGACAGGAGTGCAGCATTATGAATATATCCAGAAGGCTTCTTTTTTGCCTCCACCTCAGCTTCAAATACTCTAAGATCATTGTACAGATCATCAAGTTCTTTTTCTTCCAACTGATCATTCTGTCTGAATGACACAGTGTACATGGTCCATTCATCTCCAAGGGACCTTAAGAACTTTCTGTTCACATCATCTTGATCAATCCGTACTCCCATAGTAGCTAGTTCACCAATTAGTTTATTAAACCTGTCAAAAGTTTGAGTCATGGACTCATTCTTAGTTGAGATGAAGTTTTCACACTGTTGCTTTAAGATTGCCTTTTGATTTCTCTTGGTACTTTTGGTACCTGAGAATCTCTTCTCTAGAGCATTCCAGAGCATCTGTGCATCAGTGCAATTGCAGAATTGGTGTTGATACTCATTTGGAATGGCCAAGAGCAGTGTGCTCAAGGCTTTCATCTATGTCTGCCTTGTCTTCCTGTCTGCATCTGTCTTTGGAGGGGTTCTTTTGCCATCTTCACCAATCTTTCCTTCATCAGATGGGCCATTCTCAATGATGTCCCACATAGAGTAATCTGTGAGGAGAATATATTGCTTGATTCTGATCTTCCACATGTCAAATTCATTGGATCTAAGCATTGGAACTTTTGAGACCAAAGTACTGCTTGATTCTGTAAGATTTTCCATGATGAATAACTGTTTCTGAGAGAGTTGTGCTCTGATACCACTTGTCAGGATCGAACTCTTAACAAGAATTAATTCTCAGAAACAATATCAAAGAAGTTTGCGGAATAACACTTTGATATTTAATCAAACAGAAAATAAAGACAGAATATAATCAACAAACTGTAAACTTGTATTTAATGCTTTCAAGTTACAAGATTACTCACTCAACCTCAATATTGATGAACAGGCTCACCAATACGAATTCTACTTCTCTAGAATTAGGATCTATGCCTTGAGGTTGATTGTCTCTCTAAAAGAATGAAAACTGAAAAGTTAAATTATTATTCTAAACTATAAAATATATACTGAATACAAAGATAATTACAATAAATAAAATATCTTCAGTATATCTTCCATGTATATCTCTAAGCTTCCATGTATATCCTTTCATACGAATCTTCATCATATAAGCAGTATTAATCTTCAGCAGCATTAACTTCCTTCTAGCAGCATTAACTACTAAGCAGTACTAACCACTAGCAGTACTAACTAGCTAAGCAGTACTAACTTTGTTCAAGCAGCACTAACTTTGACTAGCAGTATTAATTAATACTAGCAGTAGTAACACTCAACAGTATTAACCTTTAAATCTTCTAGCAGTAGTAATTTTGAACCAGCAGCATTAACCATACTTGATGAATTCTTCAGTTCCCAACAGAGTCTAATTTGATCATTGTGAATTTTGAAGAACAAATTAAGGCATATCAGGCCAATGAACTTCAACATTCATATGATCACAACTATTGGAAGTGGGAGAAGGAGTTAGAGATTAAGCTAGAGAAGGCTAGAGAAGAATGTGAGAAAGTTAGGAGTGAATTTGAGAAGGCCAAATTAGACATAGAGAAATTTTCCAATGCTTCTAAAGCAATGGACACTTTACTCAAATCTCAAGTTCATGACAAACTGAAGAGAGGTATAGGCTACAACCACACCCCTCCACCTTACAATAACAACTATATTCCACCCACCTCAGACCTCTTAGAAAGGCAAGATAAGAATGACTTACCTACAGGAGCCACAAAAGTAGATCCACTAGACAATGTAGTGGTTGAAGTAGAGTTTGAAGAAGAGAACACTGAGGATAAGAATAAGGAAGAGCAGAAAGAAATTCTCTTAGAAAACCATATTCTTACAAATGAGAAGTGGGGTAAACCATTTGTCATGAGTGAGAAAGCTGAGACCTCTAAGACAGAGAAGGAAAAGGTACAGGGAGTTCACTATATGCAAACTACTGTTGTAAATCCTTGTACTTGTCAACAGAACAAGCCCCATCAACATGATAAAGTTAGGGGAAATCAGAGAAACAGAAATAACCAGTGGGCTCAAAAACAAGGAATTGATCTAAGCAAAATCAATAGACCAAAGCCTTGTTTTATTTGTGGCAAGTTGAATCATTTAGCCAAACACTGTTATTTCAATCCTGTTAAACAAAGAATTACTTTTCAAAGACAAATACGAAATTATGTTGGTTATAGGAAGAAATCAAAACAATCAAGGAACCACATGGCTGATAATGTGAGAACAGCACCAATGAAAACTGGTACTGCAAAATCTCATATTCAGAATAAGTTTGTTGAAGCAAAAGAAAATACTCCAAGCAAATCAAGGAGTAACTCAAAGAATAGGAAAGCAAACAACTTTGTCAAAATTTGGGTTCCAAAAAACACTAAAGCTGTTAGTACTGCTACCTCAAATAGTACTGCTAACAGAAATAGTGCTGCTGATAGCAATACTACTGCTGACCAAGTTAGTACTACTAATTAGGTTAGTACTGCTAACAAAGTTAGTATTGCTGACCAAGTTAATACTGCTAACAAGGATAGGACTGCTATCTGTGTTAATACTGACAAGCCTATAATTAAGACAAAGTATTCCAGTCATGAGATTCCTAACTCTGATCATCTCATCAAGACTAAGCTTAATGAATATGAGTATGTTGATGAGAAAGGGCAACCCAAGACCACTTTGGCTTGGGTTCCCTCAAGACACTAATTGTTTTATCTTATGTGCAGGGCAACCAACAGCTCAAGGGAAAGAGCATTTGGCATGTAGATAGTGGTTGCTCTAGGCAGATGACAGGTAACATGTCCTGCCTTCAAAGTTTCAAAAGGTTTGATGGAGGACGTGTTGCTTTTGGTGACAATCCAGCAGGAGGTAAGATAAGTGGTAAAGGTATGGTTTCAAAAGGTAAGATGACTTTTGAAGATGTTTACTATGTTGAGCAATTGAGTTACAACCTATTAAGTGTATCACAGGTCTGTGACAAGAAACATAGTATATTATTTAGTGACACTTAATGTATTATCCTTGCTCCAAGATTCAAGGTAGTTGATGAAAATATGATACTACTTAGAACTCCTAGAAAGGATAATATTTATTGTTTAGACTTAGAGAGTGTTTCATCTGATTCATCACTAAACTGTCTGTTTTCAAAAGCTTCTTTAGATGAATCATCTCTTTGGCACAGAAGGATGTGTCACATGAATTTTAAAACTATGAACAAACTTGTGAAAAACAACCTTGTGAGAGGTTTGCCTCAAAAAGTGTTTTCATGTGATGATCATTGTGTTGCATGTCTTAAAGGCAAGCAGCACAAAACCTCTCATAAGTCCAAAGAAATAAACACAATCTCTTCACCCCTTCAGTTATTGCATATGGATCTTTTTGGTCCTACAAATGTGATGAGTATTGGTAAGAAATCCTATTGCTTAGTCATTGTTGATGACTTCTCTAGATTTACTTGGGTATATTTTCTGAGGAGTAAGGATGAGACAAGTGGACTGATCAAATCCTTTGTCATTAGGATTGAAAACCAAACAAATCTAAGAGTTTAAAAACAGTGATTTAAACAGCTTTTGTGAGACTAAAGGTATTGAGAGACAATTCAGTGCTCCTAGGACACCTCAACAAAATGGTGTTGCTGAGAGGAGAAATAGGACATTGATTGAGGCTGCTAGATCTCTGTTGGCAGATTCAAAGCTACCCATTACTTTCTGGGCAGAAGCAGTTAATACTGCTTGTTATGTCCAAAACAGAGTTCTAGTAGTTAAAACCCAAGGAAAGACACCTTATGAACTTTTCAACAAGGAGAAACCTTTTATTGGATTTTTCAAACCTTTTGGGTGTCCTTGCACAATCCTCAACACCAAATCTCATTTAAGCAAGTTTGAAAGCAAGGCTGAGGATGGATTTCTTGTTGGATACTTCTCTCAGAGCAAGGCATACAGAGTATTCAACAGTTCTTCCAGGATTATAGAGGAAAGTGACAATGTCAAATGCAATGAGAACACACCAAATCAAATTGGTACAGGTCCTGATTGGCTATTTGACATTGATTCACTCACTAATTCTTTGGGTTTTAGTAATGTGCAAATTGCAGGAACAAGTTCAGCAATGGTACAAGCACAGAGACAAGAGTTTGTGTTGTTCCCTATACCTACAGTTGATCTTGTTGAATATTGTCATCAAGAAAAGAAGGATGTTTCAGGAACAAAGGATTCTGAATCAGAACAAGGTGAAGATGCTAAAGGTGATGAAAAGGATAAAGGTGGAAAAGAGGATGCTCATCCTTCAGGTTCTGGAAACACAGATCCTGAAATACCCATATTGTCAGGAGATGATACCGATGATGAAAATTCTTCAGTTTTTGGTGGAAACACTCCTGAAAAGAATCACTCCAATCTTGATGAAAATATTAATGAGGAGGATGTTCATCAAACAAGAACTCAGAAGAATCATCCTCCTCAGTTGGTGATTGGTGATATCAATTCTCCCAGGATCACAAGGCATCAAAGTAAGTTAGGAGGATTGAAAGACTTCGAGTCAGGTTTGTTGTCTTGTTTTCTATCCCAGATTGAACCTAAGAAGGCTTATGATGCAATGAAAGACCCAATCTGGATAGAAGCAATGCAAGAGAAGCTGTTGGAATTTGAGCTGCAAAATGTGTGGGATCTGGTTGATCTTCCACAAGGACACAGGGCAATTGGAACTAAATGGATTTTCAGGAATAAGAAAGATGAGAGAGGAATAGTTATAAAGAATAAGGCCAGACTTGTGGCACAAGGGAACACACAAGAAGAAGGGATAGATTATGAAGAAGTATTTGCACCAGTAGCCAGAATTGAGGCAATTAGGTTGTTTCTAGCCTATGCTTCTTTCATGAAGTTCAGAGTATTTCAGATGGATGTTAAGAGTGCATTTCTATATGGGAAAATTGAGGAAGAAGTTTATGTTTGTCAGCCTCCAGGGTTTGAGAATCCTAACTTTCCTGACAAAGTATACAAATTAAAAAAAGGCACTCTATGGGCTACATCAAGCACCAAGAGCATGGTATGACACTCTGTCTACGTATCTCTTGGAAAATGGTTTTGAAAGGGGAATCATTGACAAGACCCTTTTCATCAAAAAGAAGAAGAAGGACATCCTGCTTGTTCAAATCTATGTGGATGATATCATCTTTGGATCCACAAAATCTTATATGTGCAAAGAGTTTGAGGAGTTGATGCACAAAAGATTCAAGATGAGCTCTATGGGTGAACTCACATTCTTCCTTGGGCTACAGGTTAAACAGAAGGAAGATGGCATTTTTATAAGTCAATCCAAGTATGTGCAGGATATCCTTACAAAGTTTGGATTTTGAGAAGCAAAGCCCGCAAGCACACCTATGGAAACACACAAACATATCACTGCAGATCTTGAGGGGGAGGATGTGGATGTTCATCATTATAGATCCATGATAGGCTCCCTCATGTATCTAACAGATTCAAGACCAGACATTATGTTTGTTGTATGTGTGTGTGCCAGATTTCAAGTGAGGCCTAAGCAATCCCACTTTCAAACAGTCAAAAGGATCTTTAGATATCTCAAAGCACAACCTAGATTGGGTCCTTGGTATCCTCATGACTCACCATTTGATCTGCTTGCATATTCTGATAGTGATTTGGGTGGTGCAAACTTGGATAGAAAGTCTACATCAGGAGGTTGTCAATTTTTGGGTGCAAGGCTAGTTTCATGGCAGTGTAAAAAGCAAACCACAGTGTCCACCTCTACAACAGAAGCAGAGTATATAGTTGCTGTAAGCTGTTGCTCACAAGTGCTATGGATTCAGAATCAGATGTTGGACTATGGTATTACTTTTCTTCACACTCCCATCTTCATTGATAACAACATTGCTATAAGCATAGTTAATAATCGAGTGAAGCACTCAAAAACCAAGCATATATAAATCAGGTACCATTTTATTAGAGATTGCAATGAAAAGAAGTTAATTCAGGTTTTGAAAGTACACACAAGTAACCAATTTGCTGATCTATTCACCAAAGCTTTTGATGTGGGTAGATTCACATTCTTGGTCACAAGTGTAGGCTTGATAAACATTGAATAAGCCTCTTTTGATTTTCTTTATGTACCATTTCTGTATAGATTCTTTAATGCTTACTTTCTCATATTTCATTGTGCATGTTACTGCTAACCATTTGTGTTTAAGTGTTTTAGATTGCTTTGCTGATTAGATACTTGGTACTTCTGGTTAAGTTAATACTGCTCTCACTATTACTCCTACTGAGAGTTCAAATATGGTTACGTATGGTTACTACTGCTAGGTAGTTTATACTGCCAGTGCAAAGTTACTACTGCTTTCCTTATTTCTACTGTCAGACAGTGTTAATACTGCTGGTATGTGTTAATACTGCTAGTCTATGCTAATACTGCTGGTATGTGTTAATACTTCTAATCTGTATTGATACTGCTGGTATGTGTTACTACTGCTTATATGGGTTAATACTGCGGGTTTGTTAATGCTGCTAGGGTACTTAGTACTGCTTTTAACTGAAACCCTTAACCTATAAATACCCTTTCTGACCGCCAAAACCCAAACGACTCTTTGAATTTCCATTAAGTTCTCATCCTCTCTCTTTCTCTCTAGAATTATTGATTACCAGTGTGTAAACCCTAGTTGTGTTTCGAACCCTAGAATCGATCAGAAAGATGGCAGAACTTGATTTCGTTGATGACCACAATGAGATTGCAATGTTACAAAAACCCAAACAAGCTGAGGGTTTTCATGAAATTGTGGCGTTCTTATCCCAATCACATATTGCTTATGCGCTAACGGTAAATCCTCCCATCTATGTGGAACATATGCGACAGTTCTGGGCCAATGCATCCATTCAGACTATTGATGGCAATCAGGTCATTCAATCAAGGGTCTTTGATAAACCTATCACAAACACAGAAGGCTGTATTCGCACTCATCTACGTCTAGATGATGCCTCAGGTATTTCTACTCTTTCAAAAGAAGATCTATTTCAAGAAATTGGTAGAATGGGGTATGAAGGTCCTACTGATGTTTACAAGTTTTACAAAAACAAATTTTCAACTCAGTGGAGATTCTTTGTTCATACTCTTCAACACTGTATATCTCGCAAGACAACTGGATGGAGTGAGTTTAGCAGTACAATAGCTTATGCTCTTGTATGCTTAGCTACCTCCAGAAAGTTCAATTTTTCACAAATGATCTTAAATGATTTGCTGTCAAACCTGGATACTAAAACCAAAACCAAAAGATTTTATATGTATCCAAGGTTTGTACAAGAAGTACTAAATATGGAATTGGCGGATTTACCCTCTTTTAAAGAGGTATATGTACCTAAACCTCCCAAAGGGAAGGTATTTTCCAATATGAAAAGGCCTAGTAAGGACTTTTCTGGAAAAGACACACCATTGTTCTCTACAATGATGGTTGTGTCCCACCCACATGGTGAGGCATCAGGGTCACAACCCATATCTGACAAACCCACTGATGACCTACCCATACCATTCACTTCAAATATTCATCCTCAGCTCCCTGTTAATAAGCCAATTCCCCCAATCACTCATAAATACGCAAGGAAAAAGGTACAGAAGGTTCCTTCCCTTCATGTATCTACACCCTAAAAGCCTACAAGCCCTCTTCTGGAGCATTCTCCATCAGAGAATATCCAAAGGGAATCCACAGGGGTGTCTCCCAACCCCGATAACGTGCTCTCTAAGGAGAAGGATGAGCATGTGGGCAGCAAGGCTCATACTACTGATTCTGCACAAGGTGTGGATCAGGACAGTGTGAACATGACTAAGACCTTCCCCACGACAACTTTGGATGAGAAATCATCTAAGGGTCCCTAGTGCTAAGAAACCAAGGGGGTAGTAGGTGCTTCTGCTAGGCAGAAGGCCTCTACTAAAAGATCCCATGATCCTTCACGGGTGGTAAACACACCTAAAGGAGGTGAGGACAGATATAACTATGATGAATTGATGGAAACCATTGGTAATGTGAACCTGGATGTCCTCAATCAGGGTTCAGAGATAAAGGTGCTGAAAAAGGTGATCATTTCTCAACAAGGCCAAATAGACAAACTCAAGAAGATGGTGTTGAATTTGGTGCACAAAAAGAAGCGAAAGCAATTTATCTTGAAGAAAAGGGGAAGTGCTAATGATGCTTCCAAAAAGGGGGAGAATCAAGAAGCTGAAGTTGAGAAGGAAAGTATGGAGTTCCAATTTGAGGGGGTGATTAGTGGAGAAGCTGAAAAGAATGTGGAGGAGAAGAAGAAGGAAGGTGTGAAAGCAGCAGAAACGGAAGCAGCAGCAGTAACTACTGAACCAACAGTAGAAACAGAGAAAGCAGCAGCAGAAACTGGAATGTTTATAGAAGAAATAGAGATTGCAGCGACTTTGGTGAAGGCAAAGAATGACACTCCTAAGGCCACTCAAAATGCTAAGGGAGAGGTGATTAAAGAAGGAGGCTCAGAGAAGAAAAAGGAAGAGGTCTATGTGTCAGAGGCCAAGAAGAGAGGGAAAGAGAAGATGGTTGAGCATGTGAAACCATTAAAGAAGCAGAAGCAAATAGATTTGGATGCAAAATTGGCAAAGGAGTTAAATGCACAGTTTAAAAAGGAGATTGAAAAAGAGGATGATATTCAAAAGGCCAAAGACAGAAAGATTGCAAGAGATTTGGCAACAAGGCTAAATGAAGAATATAAGAAGAGTTTGAAGACTGCTTCAAAGAGGATTACAATGAAAGCAACCAAACAAAGGCAACCTTCAAAGACCTTTCTAGCTGTACAGGAAAGAAGAAAGATGATAAACTTCTTGAAAGGATCTGTTGGAGTTCCTGAAGGGATGTTTACAAAAATGTCTTTTAGTAGGATAGAAGACTTATACAAAAAGGAGATGGCCAAGCTGCAAGGAGACTTCAATCAGAGGGTTGAATTTGAAAGAAGGATGAAAGAAAGACATGATCTGAACATTCAACAGTCTTTTCCTGACAGTGAAGAAGGCACTCCGACTAAAGAAAAGGTATAAGTGAAGAAAGAAGAGACACTAGCTCAGAAGATTGGAGCTTCCAAGAAAATGAAATCAGTTGCTACAAAGAAAAAGGCAAAAAGGCCTAGAACTGAGGAAGGTGAGAAAGAGCAGAAACAACAAGAGCAGCAGAAACAACAAGAGCAACAGAAACAAGTAGAGCATGTTCAAACTGAAGAGCAGAGTCAAGAGCAATCAAGTCAACAACCATCAGAGCAGTCAAGACAATCTGATGAGAAGTTTGATTTGTATATGACAGTGACAGATGAAAAAATATTGAAAGTTGATCCTATCTCAGTGAAAGCCCCAGAAATCATTCATTGGGATACTATGATGGATAAAGGCACAAAATACTTCATAATCAAAAGAATGGGTGACAAGTATGAGGTCTATTCAACTTGGGGTAAGATCATAAGAAGTTGTACCAGAGCTGATTTGGAAGAAATGTACAAGGTTGGATTGAACTTGCATGGTGACTTGTTGAACGGAGCAAGGATGAACTTTACAAAGATGGCTCTGGAGTAATTCTGTATGATGTTCAACCCTGATAAAGTTGAATATCTTATCAAAGACTTGCATCACAGAGAAGGATTTAAAAGCATTGATCACTGGATGCTTATTGAAAGATATGGAGTAGAATATGTCATAACCATTGATTAAAGCTTTCATGAGTACTACCTGGTTGATAAGGTGTATGACCACAGCAAAGTAAAGTTGCAAGGGATGCTAAAAGCTAAGTTGGTTTGTCCTACAGGTTCAGAAATGGCCAGAATTGTGATTAGAAGAACAATCAATCAAAGTGTAGGTTTGGATCCTAATCTAGAAAGTTGAGCAGTAGTTTTGAAAGCATCATGAAGTTCCTATTTTGAAGAACTTAACTTCTTGATTTCAAAAGTGAAGTTAGGGGGAGATTGTTGGGTCTGAAATATACTAAGTCTGGATAGTGCTACTGAGTCTGAAAGATTACTACTGCTGAAGATATTTGTACTGCTACTTAAAGAGATTACTACTGCTAGTAGTATTAGTACTGCTTGGAGAGTTAGTACTGCCAACAGAGTTACTACTGCTAGCATGTTAGTACTGCTGATGATAAGAAGATGCTGCTAGAGGAATTAATGTTGTTTATATTGATAAGGATGGTTGGTTACTTAAAGCAAAAGACAAGGAGTTGAAGATAATTATGGAATGGATGCTGAAGATCATTGTTATTTTAATAATTATCTTGTAATCTATTTTGTATATATAGTCTAGAAGTATTAGATTATAGAGATATACGTCTTTTGTTTTTAAAGAGAGAATTAGCCTCAAGATTCTTAGTGATCCTTTCATTAGAGAAGTATCGAACGTTTGTTGAGCCTGTTCAACAGATTGAGGTTTTGGTTGTAATCATTAAGTTAATTCAATATAACTTGTGATTTGATTTTATATATATTGTTTCATTAATTTCTTGTTAAAGTGTTATTCCTCAACTTCTTTAACAAAGTTTCTGAGTGTCTATTTAACTCATTTCCATTTTACCTCATCACACAACCCACACTCATATATTTTTGACTCCTCACACTCGATCACTCAAGGATTAAGTTATTAGATAGGAAACACTGGTTAACGTGAATCCATAGAAGTTCTGTTAAGCTTACACAATGAACCCATCTAATCCTATAAGTACAAGCTACTAAACTGGTTTAACTTTCAGTTAAAGCACAAAAATACATGTCAGATGACTGTATGTTAATAAAGATAATCATGAAGATTTGAGCATTTGAAACATTTAAGATATTTCAAAAACAAGTATATTGAATGAATGAAATGAATACAAGAAACTTGTTTGGAAATCTGACATTGTATGATAAAGATCAAAATTTGAATGATTTATCAATTAAGGCTTAGGTCAGCAAAAATTGGATATTGTCTATACGAAACAAAATATAGACATTCTTGAAAGAAATGTTTAGAAATGAAATCAACGCTCAAACTTCGAATATCAAGCACGGTGTATCACCATCGAAAAATTTGTTCAATTTGAGACATGGTGATAACATATTCAAAAAAAATTTAAACCGGTGTGTGTGGATATTTGAAAGTATATGGAAAAGATAATACGCAAGTATGTATCTTTGGAAACACTTGGTTTGTTAATCATTTAAGCACATATAATATGAAAACATTTAAAATCACACTTCAATATTCATGAAATCTTTTTAAGAATCAGAAGTGGTTTGAACATTTAAGAACATGTTTTCATATCTTAAAGTTGTCCTTCTTTCAGACACGTATGAGATTAAGATTATAAATAAACCTTTTGCTCAGTCTTAAATCTCATCAAGTCAACTCAAAAGTCATATTAGATATGATCGTTTAAGCTCTCTCTCAAATCTGCAAAAAATTACAAGTCTGTCAAAGTACAAAGCTTTATTCACAAAAATTTATTGAAATGTAAATGACATAAAGCAATAAAACTTTGAAATTACGAGTTCTGATCAGATATAATCAAAAGTCATATACCATACTCCTTATCTCTTACTCCCCCTAAAATTATGCATCATAAAATTTATCAGTGATAAACATATGCAAAATTTATAAACTCCCCTTCAAATGTATGTAGATCATCTTATCATCTTCTCACACTCCCCTGAGATCATGAACAAACTTAAGTGTAGATATCTTTCATAATAAGAATAAAGAAATGAAGAAAAATGACAAAGCTAAACTCTAATAGGTAACCACAGATTAAGTCTTGAGATTTAACATACCAAATTTTGAAAAGAGAAAATTAAATCTCTTTTCATCAAGAGGCTTACTAAATAAATCAGCAAGTTGGTAATCAGTGTTTACAAAATAAAGTTCAATTGTACATTTTTCCACATTATCTTTGATAAAATGATATCGGACATCAATGTGTTTAGTTTTGGTATATTGAACAGGATTCGCAGATATGGCAATCGCGCTCTTCGAATCACAGTAGATCGGGATCTTGTTGTATTTGAAGCCATAATCTAGGAGTTGTGTTCTCATCCACAACACTTGAGAACAGCAGCTCGCCACAGCGACGTACTCTGCCTCAGCTGTTGATGTGGATACACATAGTTATTTCTTTGAAGCCCAACTCACGAGTTTATCGCCCATAAATTGTATGTGACCCGACGTACTTTTCCTGTACATCATACAACCTGCATGGTCTGCATCTGAATATGTTGTTAGTTCAAAACTTGTATCCTTAGGATACCACAGACCAAGATCTGCAGTGCCTTTCAGATATCTAAAAATTCTTTTAACTGCAGACAAATGGGATTCTTTTGGAGAAGTCTGATATCGTGTACATAGGCATGTAGAGAACATAATATCTGGCCTACTAGATGTTAAATACATTAAAGAACCAATCATCCCTCGGTAAGTTCTAACATCGACAGCTTTTTCCGAAGGATCAGTGCCAATCTTAGTTCCAGGTGCCATTGGGGTTCCAATAGATGTACAACTTTCCATTTTAAATTTTCTAAGAATATCGAAAATGTACTTTGATTGATTAATAAAGATCCCCGTGGAAAATTGTTTGACTTGTAATCCGAGAAAAAATTTATCTCTCCCATCATACTCATCTGAAATCTTGACACCATGAGGTTAGAAAAATTCTTACAGTATTTTGGATTTGTTGAGCCAAATATTATATCATCCACATATATCTGAATTAAAATGATATCGGCTTTTTGCTTTTTGATAAACAAAGTAGTATCGATTTTACCTTTAGAGAAGTCAGACTTGAAAAGGAATTTAGATAACACTTCATATCAGGCTCGAGGGGCTTGCTTCAGACCATAAAGAGATTTGTCGAGAATATATACATGATTTGGTTTCTCTGGATTGACAAAACCTTCAGGCTGAGAAACGTAGACTTCCTCCTTTAAGATGTCGTTGAGAAAGGCAGTCTTCACGTCCATCTGGTAGACGGTGAAGTTCTTGTGGGCGACATATGCAAGAAACATCCGTATAGCCTCAATGCGCGCCACTGGAGCATAAGTCTTGTCATAGTCAATACCTTCCACTTTCCTATATCCTTTAGCCACTAGTCTTTCTTTGTTTCTGATAACGATACCATCTTTGTCTTTCTTATTCTTGAACACCCATTTTGTGCCGATAATGGTTTTACCTTCAGGTTTAGGCACAAGTCTCCAGACTTTGAGTGCTTCAAACTGATTCAGCTCATCTTGCATCGTAATTACCCAATTTGAGTCGGCTAGAGCTTCAGATACGCGTGTTGGCTCTACCTTGCTCAGGAATGAGCCATGCATACACATAATTAAAGTAGCATACCTAGTTTGCACCGGTTTAGATAGATCTCCTATGATCTGATGTATAGGGTGCTCTTTGGTCCACCTATGTTCATGAGGGAGTGAATTTGATGTAGATTGATCATGATTTTCATCTAAAAATCCACTTTCTTCTTCATGTTCAGGCAGGGGTTCAGTTGAAGTATTTTTTGTAGAAGTTTCAGTTGGTACAACATTCCTTGGCTGTTGATTAGTCGTTACAGTGCATCCAACTGACTCAGCAACCTCTGGCTCTTCATGAATATTCACAACTTCAACTGTTGGAGTAGGCGTTTGAATTGTAATCTCTTGCGGAACCGGGGAATTCGATTCAATAGATATGTCTGAAGTGGTTGGATGATTATTCCTTGAATCTTCCAATCTGTCAACCACAACAGGTTTGGTCACTTTAGTTTCAAGAAATTCATCATAAAATAATTCAAACAATAAATCTAAATAAGATAAGTGTGAAGTAGACGATGACGCTTCATCTAATTTCTTATCAGTAGGCACAGGTTCTGGACTGATCTGCCCATAAGCTAGTACACCAGTGATATTTGGTTCTAAACTGTCTTGAACAGAAGACATCTCCTCATCAAATGTAACGTTTACGCTTTCAACTACTATCTTGGACTTCTTCAGGTAGACTCTGTAAGTTGCAGACGTTTGAGAGTGCATAAAGATGCCTTTGTCTGCCTTCGGACTGAACTTGTACTCGGCTCAGGTTTCGGCTTATGAGCGGCTCTCTTCATCTTTCCCTTCTCACACGCTGCACAGAGATGTTCTTTCACATATTTGAGCGCTGGAAGTCCTTTTACCAAATTTCTCGTGACCAGTTTGTTGATGCAACGAAAATTCAGGTGAGAAAGCCTTCGATGCCATAACCAACTTTGTTGCAGCGAGGATTTTGACAGTAAACACACCTTATTGTCAGTCTGGACTTTTGACAGATTAATCGTGTAGAGGTTTGACTTTCTAGTGTCGACCAAGAGTTCCTTACCGTCTTCAATACGCACAGAACAACTCATGGCCTTGAAATTAACCTCTAAGTCTTTGTCACAGAACTGTTCAATGTTGAATAAGTTATGTCCTATACCTTCAACATAACTCACCTTCTTGATCGTTACATTCTCTTGAATAACATCACCATAGCCCAGAATAGGTGAAAATTGGTCGTTTCCGAATCGAACTGTTCCGCAATATTTCTCTGTATAATTAGATAATAAATCTTTATACCCGGTCATATGCTTGGAACAACCATAATCCAAGTACAACATATGACGGGTCTGCACAGGAAAAATCACGAAACAATCGGTTTAGGTACCCATTTATAGATGGGTCCTACAGTGTTAGCGCAAGATTTTGGCACCCATTTAAATTTGGGCCCTCTTTTATTTTGAAAATCATTTGAAGCATAAGAATGATAAGAATATACATGATATGTACCAAACCAAACATCAGAATATTGCCTAGACACAAAATCATTTCTACAAGCAGTAGAAAACTTTCTAGTAGACGGAGTTAATTGGAACAATTGCTTTATTGAATAACGCTTGTAGGAAGTTACAAGTTTTGGTTTAGTGAAAGCAACATTCTCAACTACATCAGTGTTACTAGTAGTTACTCTATTACAAACAGGATCAGAGAATGATTTAACAGTCTCGTCATTTTTATTCTTTAGTAGCCATTCTGATTTAACTCCAGACTTTTTCTTTCTCACATCTGAAACCTTTGAAACTTTAGAGTTAGAACTGTGAGATTTGAAAGATTGCTTTTTCTTTGGCCTACCAGTGGTTGTCCGTTTATGTGAATGCCTAGATTTCTTCTTCTTACCTTTAGCATTCTTGGTATTCACAGAAAATGATACATCAACTTTTGTTGATGTTTCACCCTTCTCGTGCACACTAGGTAGACCAAAAGAATTAATAACAAATTGTGAATGATCAGGAAGTTTAGCATTAAAATCAAATTGACCAACACAATCATCTAAACAACCTTCAGAGTTTAAGAAATCAAACTCTTCATCAAGTAGACCATTAAAGTCATCAGATTTTGAAGCTTTGGAAGTCTTAGAAAAATCAGAATTTACAAACACGGTTGAAAACACTAATTGTTCTATATCAATCAAAATCTTCTCTTCTATCAAAGTGTTCTCGAGTTCGGAAATTTTACTTTCTAACACGAGAGGAGGTACATAAATTTTACCCTCAATAGGCTTAGCCTCCAACTCCTTTGAAGAATAGCTTTCAAAATAGTCATTAGAAAGAAATTTTGATTTATCAGAACTATAACTAGAATTCAACTTCTCATAGTGAAATGGAAGTTGCATAGTTTTGTTCTTTCTTTTCTCTCTTTCCTTAGCTTCATCCTCTTCAGAAAGTTTAGTCCACTTAACTTTGAGTACAGGGTATTGTGGTGCCATTTTTAAAAATCCAAAATCATAAAGCGCAGTTACTTTAGAAATACCCTTTTTGAGGTTGTGTGGGTTCTCGTAACCAAGACCCCAACACTCACTACTTTCTTTAGGTTTATTTAGGTGAATGGTATGTTCAGTTTGACTTAAAGTATAAAGTTTTTCTTCCAAAAAATTCACTTTATCAGTTAAAGATTTGTTTTCTTTCTTTAAAGAGCAATACTTTTTCTCAAGCTCTTTTACTTTAAACCCACACATTCTTAATTTGGAAGCAATTTCATATAATTCATTGTAAATTATAGTCTTTTGTTTTGCGTTGGTATCAATGTTTTTATGTAAAGCATCAATCAATACGTTCTTCTCAGCAATGTCCTTGCTAAGTTTCAGTATTGACTGGTTTTTATCTTTATTGATACCTCTCTCGTGTGTAAGCTTAGACTCTAATTCCTGGAGTCTAACTATCAAAGCTTGTATTTCATTAAGAAAATATGATTTAGATATATCACATACCTCTGCATTGTCTTCATCATCTGAATCAGCTTCAGGTTCAGTCACTTCTTTACCCAAAAAACACAAGTGGGCTTTCTCTTCTTTCTCTTCTTCTTCATCAGAATGATCGAGCAAATATTCATGTTCGGCCATAAGAGCCTTGCCAGCCTCTTGCTGCTTGGCCAAGAGCATCTTATTTTTGTAGTACTCGGAGTTTCAAACCTTAGGCTTTCGGCAATCCTTAGCAAAATGCCCGAGCTTTCCGCAGTTATAGCACTTTGTTTGTTCTGGCTCTTTCTTCTCTTCTGATCTGTATCTCTTCTCTTCAGGTTTCTTCTCATCAAACCTCTTTCCTTAAATCTTCTCCTTATGTTCGTAGTTTCTTGAACCTGAGGAGTATCTTTGACTGTTCGAACCAAGCTTCTTATAGAATTTCTTCTGAAAGGCTTTTTTCAACATAAGCATGGCCTGTTTGAGATTCTCACAGTCATCAGAATCAGAATTTTCTTCACTGTCAGCCTCCTCGGATTCATAAACTATTACTTTATTCTTCTTCTTCAAACTCACTGACTTCTTCTTTACTACCAGGGTAATTGGATCAGCAACCACTTTCTCGACTTTCTTCTTTTCATCTTTGATATCCTCTACCTCTTTTTCGTTTTGTCTCAAATTCACGTACACCTCATGAAGTGGAATCTAGTTCAGATCTTTCATCTGCTTCATCTGCCTAGTGAATCTCTTCCACTCAGGCTGCAGTACACTGAGGAACTTGACATTGAGTTCAATCTGTGACTTCCTGACTTTATTCTTGCTAAGCTCGTTCAATAGAGTCACAAATCTGTCGTAATTTGCCCATAGATATTCACCCTCTGTGGCCTTGAACTCTTCATAGTTGTTTAAACAATTTGAGACTTTAAGTTGGTTGCCGATCTTGTATCCTAGCATCATATTTTCTAGTTGATCCCACATCTCCTTGCTCGTGGCATTATAACTATCAATTTTGACGTAGATCTCATTCGTTATCCCTTGTAGTATGAATGATCTAGCCAATCTATCAGCTTTGACTCTTCTTTTCTGTTCATCAGTATATTCTTCCAAAGCCAATGGATATTCCCTGTTAACAATTTCTTCCCCATTCTCTCCCTCAATAGATAAAATCTTGGTGGGGGGTTTCATGACACCTTCCTTCAGAGATAATCTGATATAATCTCCCAAGTCATTGCGATCAATAAAATCTAGAAAATGGTCCTTCTACTGCTCGTACTGTCCTTTGAATAAAACCGGAGGTTTCACAGCAGTTCCAATAGCGAGAGCTTCTCTTGAAGTCATCCTGTTTTTCAAAAATGTACAATAAGAACATGAAAATGATCGTTAGTCCAAGTGAAATCAAGATACAAGTGAAACTTAGAAAGAATTTTCAGAAATTAAATTTCCAAAAATCTACTAAGTATGGAATGCGCACGTCACTATGAAACACACAATTCGCATGCAGAATTCGCATAGACAATTCGCACACATGCACAAATAACCAAGAATTCGCACACTACACACACTAACTACATAATTCGCATACAAGAAACCTTCAGAATTCGCATACAACTTTTCGCATGACAGACTCACGCGAATTCTACACTTAGAAAAATTTCAAAACTTTTAATGCGAAAACAAAGGAGTTCGTATGATACCCTTATGTGAATTCTGAGGAATTCATATCTCACTCTTATGAGAATTCTAGGAATTCGTATAAAATGATATGCGAGTTCTTAACTTTTCCCACATAAGTAATATGCGAATTCTTGCCTTGGAAAGATTTTCACTAAAAACTTTTGTTGGGAACTGAAGAATTCATCAAGTATGGTTAATGCTGCTAGTTCAGAATTACTACTGCTAGAAGACTTCAAAGTTAATACTGCTGAGTATTACTACTTCTAGTAGAATTAATACTGCTAGTCAAAGTTAGTGCTGCTTGAACAAAGTTAGTACTGCTTAGCTAGTTAGTACTGTTAGAGGTTAGTGCTGCTTAGTAGTTAATGCTGCTTATGATTAGTGCTGCTTATGAATTGAAGATCTGGATGAAGAGGATGACAGCTGTAAAGAATAAAGATATTCATGGAAGGATTGAAGATAACTATGCAAGATATACTGAAGATATTCTATTTTTTTGTAATTATCTTTTTATTCAGTATATGTATAGATTTGACAGAATAGTTTAGAGACAATTTTTTTTCTAAGTTTTTGTTTTAGAGAGAATCAACCTCAAGGCATAGATCCTAATTCTAGAGAAGTAGAATTCGTCTTGAAAGAGCTTGTTCTTCAAGATTGAGGTTGAGTGTGTAATCTTGTGATTTTAATCATTCAATACAAGTTTACAAGTTATTAATCATATACTGTTTGTTTACTGTTATATTGAATATCAAAGTGTTATTCCGCAACTTCTTTGATATTGTTTCTGAGACTTTATTCTTGTTGAGAATTCGATCCTGACAAGTGGTATCAGAGCCGGTTCTCTCAGAAACATCTATTCATTCATCATGGAAAACTTTGCAGAATCAAACAGTACTCTGGTCTCAAAGGTTCCAATGCTCAGACCCAATGAATTCGATATGTGGAAGATCAGAATCAAGCAGTACATACTCCTCACTGACTATTCTATGTGGGATATCATAAAGAATGGTCCTTCTGAAGCAGGAAAGATTGGTGCAGATGGAAAGAGAACTCCACCAAAAACTGATGCTGAAAGAAAGACTAGACAGACAGAGATGAAAGCCTTGAGCACTTTGCTCTTGGCTATCCCCAATGAATATCAACATCAGTTCTGCAACTGCACTGATGCAGAGATGCTCTGGAATGCTCTAGAGAAGAGATTCTCAGGTACCAAAAGTACCAAGAGAAATCAGAAAGCCATTCTGAAGCAACAATATGAGAACTTTATGTCAACCAAGAATGAGTCCATGACTCAAACTTTTGACAGATTCAACAAGCTTATTGGTGAACTTGCTACAGTGGGAGTACAAATTGATCAAGATGATCTGAACAGAAAGTTTCTAAGGTCCCTGAGTGATGAATGGACCATGTATACTGTGTCTTTCAGACAGAATGATCAACTGGAAGAAAAGGAACTTGATGATCTATATAATGATCTAAGAGTTTTTGAATCTGAGGTAGAGGCTAAGAAGAGGCCTTCTGGGTATGTTCACAATGCTGCACTCCTTTCAGCATCAACTGATTCTACTTCCAACCCTGAATCAGTTAGTGCTGCCAATGGAGCAAATCTAGAGAAAGGCAATGAAACTGTATTTGAAGCCTTTCTGGCAAGTCATGGAAACTCTTCTCTCATTAATGATGACTTGGAACAACTCCATCCAGATGATCTTGAAGAGATGGACATTAAATGGCAGATGGCCATGCTCTCTATGAGAATTAAGAAGTTCATCAAAAGAACTGGAAGGAACAACTTCTCACAAAGAAGAGAAGGTGGAGCAGGTTTTGACAAGTCAAAGGTGGAATGCTATAAATGCCATCAGAAGGGACACTTTGCTAGAGAATGCAGAAGTGGAATGCCTCAAAACAATAACCACCAACAAGCTCAATCTGGAAGCTTCAATAATAACAGAAACTCTGCACAAGCCCTTGTCTCTCAACAAGGTATGGGGTTTGATTGGAGTGATCAAGCTGAAGAAGCCATTCAAAACCAAGCTTTAATGGCAGAGGTGTCTGATTTCCCAACAGAGGTAACTTCCAATCTATGTTCTCAAAATTGCATTAACACTGTTAAAAGGTATAGGGATCACAATCAGAACATGAGTGATGACCTTAAGAGATTGGAAAAGGACATAAAAGATTATGTGAGAATAGTTGAGAGATTTGAAGAGCAGATTAAGGGTTTTCAAGCCAATGAGCTTCAACACTCTTATGACACAAACTACTGGAAGTGGGAGAAGAATGACTTAGAACTTCAACTGACCAGATCCAAAGAGGAAAGTGAAAAGCTAAGAGTAGAACTAGCTAAAGTCAACCTAGATGTAGAAAAGTTTTCCAATGCCTTTAAAGCTATGGATTCTTTACTACAATCTCAGATTCATGATAAACTGAGAAGAGGAATAGGGTACAATACCACACCACCGCCCTATAACAACAACTACATCTCTCCTAGTTCAGATTTGTTAGAGACAAAGGATAGGAAGGACCTACCTAAGGGAGCCACTGATATAGATCCCTTAGATGAAGTAGTTGTTAAGGATAAAACTGAGAAAGAAGTTGTCAAGGATAAGGACAACACTGTGAGTGGTGAGATTCCTATAGAAAACCACATAATAACCAATGAGGGATGTGGAAAGCATTGGATCAAGTCCAATGAGACAGAGAAGACTGAGGGAAAGCACAAGAAGGTTCACTATAAGCATACCACTGTTGTGAACCCTATCCCTTGCAAGCAGTGTGCATGCAATAAACCTAAGCCCCAAGAACATGATAAACCAAGGGGAAATCAGAGAAACTGGAATAACCAATGGGCACAAAAACAAGGCATTGATCTGAGTAAAATCAATAGACCAAAGCCTTGTTTCATATGTGGAAAGTTAAACCATTTGGCTAAGTACTGTTTCTTTAACCCTATTAACCAACAGATGAACTTTCAAAGATTTGTGCAAAAACCTGTTGGTTATAGGAAGGCTGGAAAGAAACATGTGGTGAAGAAATCTGTTGAAAACAAAGGCCCCATGAAGAATAAGGTTTTGAAGGAAAGTATTAAAATGTGGGTGCCTAGAAGCATTAAAACTGTTAGTACTGCTGACAGAGATAGTGCTGCTAGAAGCATTACTGCTGCTACCAGTGTTAGTACTGCTGAAAATATTAATGCTGCTAATACTGTTAGTACCTCTTCAAAGGTTAATACTGCCAACACAGTTACTGCTGCTAACACAGTTACTACTTCTAACAAGGTTAGTACTGCTAAGCATGCAAGTGCTGCTAAGGCAGTTAGTACTTCTAAAACCAGTACTGCTTCTAGCAAAAGTGTTTCCAAGCCTATCATTGTGACAAAGTACTCCAGAAATGAGGAGTCAAAGTTTAAAAGTCTTGTCAAGAAAGAATGCAAGTATTTTGATGAGAAAGGGGTACCCAAGACCACTTTGGCTTGGGTTCCCAATTCATACTAACTGATTTATCTTATGTGCAGAGCAACCAACAGCTCAAGGGGAAGAGCATATGGCATGTTGATAGTGGTTGCTCTAGGCACATGATAGGTAACATGTCATGCCTTCAGAATTTCAAGCATATCAATGGAGGAGATGTTGCTTTTGGAGATAATCTTACTGGTGGTAAAATAAGTGGCAAAGGTAATGTTACAAAAGGTAAGATGACATTTGAGGATGTCTACTATGTTGATCAGTTGAAGTACAACCTGTTAAGTGTATCACAGGTTTGTGACAAACAACATAGCATATTATTTACAAACACAGAGTGTATGATCCTTGCTCCAGGGTTCAAGGTAGTTGATGAAAGCATGATACTACTTAGAACTCCAAGAAAGGACAATGTTTATTGTCTAGATATGGACAATGTTGATAGTGATTCATCCATAAACTGTCTTGTTTCAAAAGCTTCTGTGGATGAATCCTCTCTTTGGAACAGAAGGATGTGTCACATGAATTTCAAGACTATGAACAAACTTGTTAAAAACAACCTTGTAAGAGGTTTACCATCAAAAGTCTTTTCATGTGATGATCATTGTGTTGCTTGTCTTAAAGGCAAACAGCACAAAACTTCTCATAAGACCAAAGAGTTAAACACCATTTCTTCTTGTCTCCAATTACTGCATATGGATCTGTTTGGTCCTACAAATGTTATGAGTATAGGCAAGAAATCTTACTGCTTGATTATTGTTGATGATTACTCCAGATTTACTTGGGTATATTTTCTAAGGACTAAGGATGAGACAAGTGGACTGATCAAATCCTTTATCCTAAGAATTGAAAACCAAACTAATCAAAAAGTAAAAGTCATTAGATCAGATAATGGGACTGAATTTAAAAACCTTGATCTAAACACCTTTTGTGAAGAGAAAGGCATTGAGAGACAATATAGTGCCCCTAGAAACTTCTCAACAGAATGGAGTTGCTGAGAGGAGAAATAGGACACTAATAGAGGCTGCTAGATCTCTGTTGGCTGATTCAAAACTGCCAATTACCTTCTGGGCTGAAGCAGTCAATACTGCCTGTTATGTCCAAAACAGAGTTCTAGTGGTCAAGCCAAAGAACAAGACCCCATATGAGCTTTTAAATAAAAGAAAACCCTTTATTGGATTTTTCAAACCTTTTGGGTGTCCTTGTACAATTCTCAATACTAAATCTCACTTAGGTAAGTTTGATAGCAAAGCAGATGATGGATTTCTTGTTGGTTACTCATCTCAGAGTAAGGCTTACAAAGTTTTTAACTCTTCTTCTAGAATAATTGAAGAAAGTGACAATGTCAAATGCAATGAGAACACACCAAATCCAATTGGGTCTGGTCCTCAGTGGCTATTTGACATTGATTCACTAACTAACTCTTTTGGTTTCAGTAGTGATGATTATGCAGGTTCAGGGAGTGGAGAATCAAGAACTACCCAAGTCCAAGACAGTATGTCTAAATCTGTGATCTTTCCCATACCCACAGTGGATCCTGTTGAAGACTGTGAAAAGGAACCATCTGCTGGACCAAGTCAGAGTGAAGAAGAAAGTAGAGATGAGGAGACTCAAGACAATAAAGAATCAGAAGTAGCTGCTGAAAACACCTCAGTTGAGTTGAATGACTCCAATCTAGAGGTGGGACTTAATGAAGAACCTAATCATCACACCAGAATTCAAAAGAATCATCCTCCACAACTGGTAATAGGAGACATATCCTCTCCTATGATGACTAGAAATCAAAGCAGACTGCAAGAAATGCAAGATCAACAGCATACAGTGCTTTCTTGCTTTCTATCCCAGCTTGAGCCTAAGAAGGCATATGATGCTATGAAAGAGTCCAGTTGGATAGAAGCAATGCAAGAAGAGCTACTGCAATTCAAGCTGCAAGATGTTTGGGATCTGGTAGACCTTCCTAAAGGCCAAAGAGCAATAGGAACAAAATGGGTCTTCAGGAATAAGAGAGATGAAAGAGGTATAGTGATAAGGAACAAAGCAAGGTTGGTGGCTCAAGGGTATACACAAGAAGAGGGAATAGACTATGATGAAGTGTTTGCACCTGTGGCCAGGATAGAAGCAATTAGATTATTCCTGGCTTATGCTTCTTTTATGAAATTCAAAGTCTATCAAATGGATGTGAAAAGTGCATTTCTTTATGGCTCAATTGAAGAAGAAGTATATGTCTGTCAACCACCAGGGTTTGAAAACCCAAGCTATCCAGACAGGGTATACAAATTGAAGAAAGCACTTTATGGACTGCATCAAGCTCCAAGAGCATGGTATGACACTCTGTCATCCTATCTCTTGGAAAATGGCTTTGAAAGAGGAGTCATTGATAAGACTTTATTCATCAAAAGAAAGAAGAAGGATATCTTGCTGGTCCAAATCTATGTTGATGATATCATCTTTGGATCTACAAGAGACAACATGTGCAAGGAGTTTGAGGAACTAATGCATCAAAGGTTCAAAATGAGTTCCATGGGGGAACTTACTTTTTTCCTTGGACTCCAAGTTCAACAGAAGTCAGATGGAATCTTTCTCTGTCAGTCCAAGTATGTGCAGGACATTCTAACCAAGTTTGGTTTCTCGGATTCAAAACCTGCCAGCACACCTATGGAGACACACAAGCAGATAACAGCAGATCTTGAGGTGGAGGATATGGATGTTCATCATTATAGATCCATGATTGGCTCTCTCATGTATCTTACAGCCTCTAGGCCAGATATAATGTTTCCAGTCTGTGTATGTGCAAGATTCCAAGTTAGGCCAAAGCAATCTCACTTTCAAGCTGTTAAGAGGATATTCAGATATCTCAAAGGGCAACCCAGATTGGGACTTTGGTATCCTCATGACTCATCCTTTGACCTACTTGCATACTCAGACAGTGATCTAGGTGGAGCAAACTTGGACAGAAAATCTACTTCTGGATGATGTCAGTTCTTAGGTGCAAGACTAGTGTCATGGCAGTGCAAGAAACAAACCACAGTGTCCACATCTACAACAGAGGCAGAGTACATAGCAGCTGCAAGTTGCTGTTCTCAAGTCTTATGGATTCAGAATCAAATGTTGGACTATGGGGTAACCTTTCTACACACTCCAATTTTTATTGATAATAGCAGTGCTATTAGCATTGTCAATAATCCTGTCAAACACTCAAAGACAAAGCACATTGAGATCAGGTATCACTTCATAAAAGACTGTAATGAAAAGAAACTTATTCAAGTTGTAAAAGTTCATACTGACAACCAGTTTTCTGATCTATTCACCAAAGCCTTTGATGTGGGTAGATTCACTTTCTTGGTAACAAGTGTGGGAATGATCAACTCTGAATAAACACCTTCTCAAAAAGTGGTTCAATACCTGTATATTGTTTATTCTTGGTGTTCCTAATCTTTCCTTTCAGGGAATACATAGCAGTACTCAGTTCATCACAAGCTTAAAAGAGTAAGCATTGTTAATACTGCCAGTGCATTGTTAATACTGCCAGTGCATTGTTAATATTGCGCGTGCATTGTTAATACTGCCAGTGCATTGTTAATACTGCCAGTGCATAGTTAATACTGCTTTCAGTTAATACTGCTTTCAGTTAATACTGCTTTTAGTTAATACTACTTTCAGTTAATACTGCTAGTGGTTAATACTGCTTTTAGTTAATACTGCTAGTGGTTAATACTGCTAGTGGTTAATACTGCTTTTAGTTAATACTGCTAGTGGTTAATACTGCTAGTGGTTAATACTGCTTTCAGTTAATACTGCTAGTAGTTAATACTGCTAGTGGTTAATACTGCTCTCAGTTAATACTGCTAGTGGTTAATACTGCTAGTAGTTAATACTGCTCTCAGTTAATACTGCTCTTGGTTACTACTGCTTATGTCCCGAATACTATAAATACCCTTTGCCCGCCTAAAAGTTCATAATGACTCTTTGCATACTGTTCACTTGCGCTCTAAACCCTTTCTCTCTCGAGTTCCAAGTTTTCAGGCAAGAACCTTCAAGGTCAATGGCATCCATGGCGTTCATTGACGAGCACAATGAAATCGCGATGCTCCAAAAGCCAAAACAAACTGAAGGTTTTCACCAGATAGTCGACTTTCGGAAGTCCAGCCACATTGCCCATGCTCTCACTATATCTCCTATCATCTTCATAGAGCATCAGAGGCAATTATGGGCAAATGCCACCTTTGTTACTGAGAATGGTGTGCAAATGATCAAAACAAGGGTGTGTGACAAACCCTTGACAGTTACTGAAGAGGTAATTCGCATCATTCTACGTCTAGACGATGCCTCTGGTATAACTTCTATCTCTAATGATGAACTGTTTGCTACTCTTACAAGAATGGGGTATGGAGGCCCATTGGGTGTGTTCAAGTTCTCAAAAGCCAAATTTTCACCCCAATGGCGTTTCTTTGTCCATACCCTTATGCATTGTATCTCTAAAAAGACTACTGGATGGAGTGAGTTCAGTAGCACCATTGCTTATGCTTTGGTATGCTTAGCCACTACCAGAAAGTATAATTTTTCCCAAATGATTTTTAATGATCTTGTCTCAAACCTGGGAAGTAAAAAGAGTTTTTATATGTACCCCAGGTTTGTCCAAGAAGTTATTACCCATGAATTGATGGATATACCTCATTTTGATGGGGTATATGTACCAAAAATTCCCAAAGGTAAGGTATTTTCAAACATGAAAAGATCTCCTCTGGACTCGGAAGGAGTTGACACCCCATTGTTCTCTACAATGATGGTGGTGTCCCAAACTGATGAAGGTATGGCAGCAGGGTCAAGGCCCCCATTAGACCAACCCACTGCTAGACAATCCCAACCTTCCCACCCTAAATTAATTCCCCAGTCTCTTCTTGATAAACCAACTTCACCAATCACCCAAACATACAAAAGGAAACAGGTAAAGAAGGTTCCTTCCCTTCTTGTACCATCAACCCCTAAGCCTTTAAGCCCTCTAAGGGAGGATTCTTCCTTAGAGAATATCTATAGGGAAACCACAAGGGTGTCTCCCAACCCAAAGGAGGTGCTCTCTGAGGAGGAGGAAGAGCATATGGGTGAGCAGGCTGCCACTACTCCTGCTAACACAGAGGAGGACAGTGGTAACATAACTAAGACCTCCCCCATGGCAACTTTGAATGAGAAATCATTCAAAGGTCCCCGATGCCAAGAAACCAAGGGGGTGGATAGTGCTTCTGCTAGGCAGAAGACTTCCACTACAAAATGATCCTATGATCCTTCAAAAGAGGGTAACACTTCTGGAGAAGGTGAGGACAGATATGACTATGATGAATTGATGAAAACAATGGGTAACATCAACCTGGATGTTATTAAACAAGGCAAAGAGATAGAGGAAATGAAATTGGTAATCTTGTCCCAACAAGTACAGATTGCCAAATTAAAGAAAATGGTGACAAGCTTGGTGCACAAGCAGAGGAAAAAGCAGTTTGTGTTGAAGAAGAGGTCAAATAATAAAGATGCTTCCAACAAGGGGGAGAAAGAGGCTGAAACAGAGAAAGAAAATACAGCTGAGAGGGCATTTGAGGTTGAGGGGGAGGAAGAGGCAGAAAAAGAAACAGAATTTGCTGAAGCAACAGAAACTGTTAATACTGCTGAAGCAGCAGTAACAGGGCTTTCTGTTGAAGAAATGGAAATTGCTGAAACATTGGTCAAAGCAAAGAATGACACTCCTAAGGCTAGTCAAAAGGCCAAGGGAGTGGTCATCAATGAAGGAGAAATTCAACAGAAGGAAACAGAAAAGGCAAAGGAGTCAAAAGGAAAAGGAAAGGAGAAGATGGTTGAAGCTGAACTGCCTGCCAAGAAAAGGAGTCAGATTGAGTTGGATGAAGAAATGGCAAAGCTACTTCAGGCTGAATTGGAAAAGGAAGAACAACTTCAATCAGAGAAGGATAGAGAGCTTGCACAGATAATGGCAAGAAAACTCAATGCTGAGTATCAAGAGAGTTTAAAAGATGCAGCAGAAGCCAAGAAAAGCTCTGTGAAATTTTCTAAGCAAAGAATGCCATTCAAAAAGCAAAAGAGACAACCTTCCAAAACACTTTTGGCCAATCAGGAAAGAAGAAAGATGATAAATTTCCTGAAAGGTGCAATTGGTGTCAAGGGGGAGATGTTCTCTAACATGGCATACACTCAGGTTGAGGAGTTGTATCAGAAAGAGATGCTCAAGCTTCAAGGGGATTCAGTCCAAAGGGAAGAGGCTGAGAGAAGAATGAAGGAAAGGCATGACCTTAATATTCAAAAGCCATTCCCTGAGGAGACCACACCCTCAAAAGACAAAGCTGAGGAGATGAAGGAAGAATCTGAGAGTGTTGGTTTAGAAGCCAAAACTGGGAAGAGGATGAAGACTATAGCCTCCAAGAAGCAGAACAAAAGGCCAAGAGTTGAAGAAACAGCAGAAACAGCAGATCCTTCAGTTACTTCTACAACTGAATCTGTAAAGAACCCAGAACAATACACTAAGCAATATAATCTTGATCTATATATAACTACAACAGCTGATGAACCAGTTTCAGCTGATCCCATTTCTATGAAAGCGCCAGAAGTCATCTTTTGGGATATTTTGGAAGATCAAAGGAAGAAATACTTCAGGATTAAGAGAGTGGGAGATATATATGAAGTGTACTCTACTTGGGGTAGACTCATAAGAAGCTGTTCAAGATCAGATTTAGAAGAGATGTTTAAAGTTGGGTTGGAGATGTATGAAAAGGAGCTGAAAGGAGAAGGAATGAGCTTAATCAGATTAGCCATGGAGTACTTATGCATGATGTTTGATCCTAGCAAAGTTCAACATGTGATCAGAGATCTGCATCTATAGAATAAATTCCAAAGAATAGAAAACTGGATGATATTTGAAAGATGTGGAGTCTATGTTATCACTGTGGACAGAGCATATCATGAGTACTACTTAGTTGATAAAATCTATGATCACAGCAAGGCCAAATTACAAGCAATGTTAAATGCAAAGCTTACATGTTCAAAAGATTCAGAAATGGCAAAGATTGTGGTTAGCAGAATCATTAATCAAAGTTTGGGTTTGGATCCTAATCTAGGAGTGTGAACTGAAGTGTTGAAAGCATCTTGAAGATCAGATCTGAAGAACTTGACTTCTCTTCCTAAAAGTCAAGTTAGGGGGAGATTGTTGGGAACTGAAGAATTCATCAAGTATGGTTAATGCTGCTAGTTCAGAATTACTACTGCTAGAAGACTTCAAAGTTAATACTGCTGGGTATTACTACTTCTAGTAGAATTAATACTGCTAGTCAAAGTTAGTGCTGCTTGAACAAAGTTAGTACTGCTTAGC
Source organism: Arctium minus (assembly GCA_954870635.1). Classification (NCBI taxonomy): domain Eukaryota; kingdom Viridiplantae; phylum Streptophyta; class Magnoliopsida; order Asterales; family Asteraceae; genus Arctium; species Arctium minus. The sequence continues at coordinate 102,137,464 of OX941084.1, read as the reverse complement.
TAGTTAGTACTGCTAGAGGTTAGTGCTGCTTAGTAGTTAATGCTGCTTATGATTAGTGCTGCTTATGAATTGAAGATCTGGATGAAGACGATGACAGCTGTAAAGAATAAAGATATTCATGGAAGGATTGAAGATAACTATGCAAGATATACTGAAGATATTCTATTTTTTTGTAATTATCTTTTTATTCAGTATATGTATAGATTTGACAGAATAGTTTAGAGACAGTTTTTTTTCTAAGTTTTTGTTTTAGAGAGAATCAACCTCAAGGCATAGATCCTAATTCTAGAGAAGTAGAATTCGTCTTGAAAGAGCTTGTTCTTCAAGATTGAGGTTGAGTGTGTAATCTTGTGATTTTAATCATTCAATACAAGTTTACAAGTTATTAATCATATACTGTTTGTTTACTGTTATATTGAATATCAAAGTGTTATTCCGCAACTTCTTTGATATTGTTTCTGAGACTTTATTCTTGTTGAGAATTCGATCGTGACAACTTTTCTTATAAACACTTATGCGAATTATGTCAATTCGCACAACTCACACTTGCGAATTCTAGACAATTCGCATATTACACATATGCGAATTCTACACTTGAAATATTTCAAATTACAAAATATGCGAAATCCTCTATGATGAGATTTCTTGATGCGAGTTCTTGGGATATATGTGAGTTCTTGAGATCTTCGACTAAAACACCCTCTGATCGATTGAAAAACCTATCAATCCTTTGATTTTCGATCCATAACTTCGACAAATTGATCACTTATACTTCTAGAATCAAAATTTACCAATGAATTTCAACAAAATTCATTTAAGCATACAAATCGATCCAATTACAATGCGACTGAACTCGTGAACTCTCAACTGACCGAAAACATCAAATTGATGTACAATTACAGTGCAAATGACAACAAACCTATACAAGATTTGTCTAAATACATATACAAACCCAATCAAATCAATTACAATCACAAATTCTCACAAAAACTCAAAACTTGATCTATGACTCAGAAAACAGTCTGAATGTCCATTTCTTGATTGATTTCAACTTGAATCTTCTCTGATACCAATTATTATGTCCCAATTTATCAAGTTCTAAATGTAAATTCATTCACAAACAAGATTATACGAATCAGTTACTCAACCTGTTTTTTTCCAATTCAGTTCAAATAATTCGTAAACAATGATCCTGTCACTTTCTCTCTCTAGAACTGTTATGCGTACAATTTTAACTTGCAACTATCAACAACTTCTAACCACTAACTCTAGTCATATGTCTATTAAAGGAAAATACACGCAGATAAAACACAATACAAGATTTTTGACTTTGACTTTTATTACAAAGAGACTTTGACTTGCTTTCAGAGTTGACTTTAAGCTTTGACTTGGTTGACTTTCTACATTCTATCTTCATGATCTTGTATCCAACAAATATATGCACTAACAAAGAGTTAAATCAATTCGATGCACTGAATGTATGGAGACTCATGCCAAGACCTGAAGGTAAAACTATAATTGGCACTAAATTGGTATTCAAAAAGAAGAAAGTTGAAAATGGGATAGTTGTCAGGAACAAAGCCTGACTTGTGGCCAAATGATACAGGCATGAGGAAGAGATTGATTATGATGATACATATGCTCCAGTTGCACGCATAGAGGTGCTTAGAATGTTTCTAGCATATGCGGCACACAAGAATTTCACGGTCTTTCAGATGGACGTGAAAACAGCCTTTCTGAACGACATAATTAAAGAGGTAGTGTATGTATCTCAACCAAAATGAGTTGTTAGTTCTGATAAGCCAGAACATGTATACATCTTAGACAAATCCCTTTATGGATTGAAGTAAGCACCTCGAGCCTGGTATGATGTTCTATCAAAATTGCTAGTCAAGTCAGGGTTCTCAAAATGTAAGATTGGCACTACTCTCTTTATTAAGAAAGAAAAAGGCGATATCATTCTTATACAAATCTATGTAGATGATTTAATTTTTAGGTCTACAAACCCTAAGTACTGTAAGAATTTTTCAGCCTTGATGGTGTCACGTTTTTAAATGAGAATGATGGGAGAGATGAATTACTTTCTCGGATTACAAGTCCGACAATTTTCTACAGGGTTTTTCGTAAAACAAGCTAAGTACATTTGTGACATTTTAAAGAATTTTAAAATGGAAAATTGTACACAAATTAGCACCTCGATGGCACCTGGTACAAAGATCGGAGCTGACCTTAATGAGAAAGTTGTTGACCTAAAGGCATATAGAGGCATGATAGGTTCTTTGATGTACTTAACTGCGAGTCGACCTGACATTATGTTTTCGACATGTTTGTGTGTGAGATATCAGGCCAAGCCCAAAGAGTTCCATATCTCGGATGTGAAGAGAATATTTAGATATGTGAAAGGCACCGCAGATCTTGGTTTGTGGTATCCTAAAGATACAATATTTGAACTGACAGCTTATTCAGATGCAGATCATGCTGGATGCATGTTAGACAGGAAAAGTGTTAGGACATTTTTGTATTCAAGATTTATGTATGAAAGTCTTTGTAATTAGAAAGTCAAAGAAAAGTCAAAGAAGTCAAAAGTCATGTTGTTTTGTTAAAAAGTCAATTAGTTTACTTTGTATGGTCAATGTCTTTGTAATTAGATTAGGTTATAATCTGTTTGCTTAGTCATTAAGCTTTAGGACTTTTAGAAAGAGTTTACATTGTCATATTCTAGAGAGAGAAAGTTAGAGAGAGTTTGTAGAGAGAAAGTTCAATTCATGTAATTCTTCAAAGATCAATGCAATTTCATGTCGATTAACTAACAGATCTAGAGTTTACAATTGGTATCAGAGCATTTGTGATTCCCGATCCAATCATTTAACATTCAAACATCAAACAAAGATTAACAAGAATCTAGAGAGAGAAAGTAGTCACAAGTCTTTAGTCATATATCTCTTAATGTCAAAGATTACAAGACTTGGAATTCGTACAAAAGACTTACATACATGCTTACAAGACAAAAGACAAAGGTATTTATATGGGTCAAACATAAGCCTTGACCTCATACAATACATAAGATAAAGGTCAAACAAACTAACAAAACAAATTGATTCAAACAAGATCTAACAATCTCCCCCTTTTGGATCAATTTGTAAATCTTCACCTTCCCCATCTTCCTGTACTTGTTCTCCTTATGCCCAAGAAAGATTCAAATCTCCTGATACCTCTTCTAAAATCGATTATGTCATCAAGAGTTTCAAGAATCCTTTGCATCACAAGATTAACTCTTCTTGGTAAATGCTCACCACTTGGCATTCTCTGCCTTTCACTTTCTTTGTACCTTTCATTGAGTTGTAGCCTGATTATCTTGAGAATCCCATCAGAAAACTTTGAAATCTCAGAGACTCTGAAGAACTTCTTCTCATTCTCTCCATTTTTGTAGACTATACCCAACTCAGGTTCTTCTAGCATAGTGAACACATCATAGTTATCAATGTTAGAAAGAGTCAAATTTGGCTTTATCATGTTGACTTTCTTCTGATTTGTCTCTATGCCCAATTGGAAATCATAGCAATAAGTGTGAAAGATGTGTCTCCTCATGAACCTTTTGATCGCTTCTAAGGCAAAGACAATGTTCTCCCTCCTGATAATCATGTTTCTGAAAAGATGGTACATATACTCAAGATCATCAACATTTAGAAAACAAAAATCAGCTTCGGTGAATCTGCATTCACTCAGATCTCTTCTTTGAACAAAGAACTCAGGATACCAAATATTCATGAACTTCTTCAGTCTGACTTCTTTGACGGTGACAATTCCAGACTTGTTTTTTACAGAACGCTCAATTTGTCTTAACCAGTTTATCATGTTGGCATATTCTTCCTTATATTCTTTCGGATGATTTGAAACACCTAACACTTTGTATTTATCCATAGGTCTGATTCTATGAACATATATTCTCTTCATTTTCCCTTCCAAGAAAGTAACTCTGAGAGCATGTCTCATGTGACGAAGTTCAGCTTTGGAAGGCACAAGAGGTACTTCAGGGGAATTCGAAGGGCCTGCTTCACCTTGGTCTGGTATTATAGGAACGTGAACACTTTCATCTTCAGATTGCCCATTTTCATTCTATACATCGTGAACAGATTGAACATTTTGAATTGGGCTTTGAATAAGACTTTGAACATCTTGAACAGGGCTTGGATGACTAATGGGGCTTGATTGACTTGGAGGCATATGAGAGACTTCGGGAAAGATAAAATCTTTAAAATCAGGGACTATAGGAACTTCATTGGAAGGCTCAGGAACATCATGATGAACTGGACTAAGTTGAATGTCCTCTGAGTCCCCAATAAAGTGTCTAACACATTTGCTTCATCATCATGAATATCATCTCCTTCATCATCAGAATCTAGTAAGTTCTACTTTTCTTCTTCTTTAACTTTCTAGCACTTGTGATACTTCTCATTGGATTCATCTTCATCATCTGATGACAAATTTATCACATCAACTTCTTTCATTCCTGTGACCATAAAGATTTCAGCCCTAGTAGCAACCTTAGGCTTTGCAACCCTTAGTTCTACTTCTTGATTAACATACAGAATAAGCTCTCTATATTCACCTTGATCAGTCATCACATTACCATGACCATCACTTTCAACATTCTGGGTTCAACAGTTAAACCAGCATCAACATTCACATCAACACTCTGTTTCTCTCTCATCTCCCCCTCATGGTCATGATCTGAATCATGATCATGCCTTGGTTTTGAAACAGAGGCTTAGGCTTTGCATGACGTTTGCACAATCTTGATAAGATCAGATAAGGTTTGCAAAACATCAGCTTTGAAAGAGTTAAACTCTGAGGCTCTAACCACATCTGCTGGTTGCACAGATGGTGGTGTTTGTGTTTGGTGTTGGGATTGTAGAAGAGACAAAAGATCTGCATCAGTTTGATTCTCTGGGCTTGAGATAAGAGCTTTGCAAACAACAACGATTTAAGCTCATCTATTGACATAGCTGTTGGTTGAGTTGATTGAGGTGTATGTAACACCCGGAAATTCGCAAGGTAAGTATTTTGTCTCCCTTAATGCATTAATTACGCTTATATGAGAATATGTGTCTTTATGTGCATTTTATGATCTTTATTATGTTGAATTATCATATAATTGAATTACCGTTCTCTAATCGTTCCTACCTCGCGCTCGTTATCGCAATTGGTCAAATTTTGGGTTGTTTGAAGTCTGGTGTGACTATGACAGGCGACTGTGACATTGTCACTATCGTCGTGTCAAAGTCGTGGACGGTGTACCGCGGGTGAGGCGTGTTCGGCGACTATGACACGCGATTATGACCTGGTCACTATCTCTTGTAAGAGGTTACAAGATTTTTATTTGAAGAAGCAATAGAACCAACTACATCACAAATACTACTAGTTGATCTATTACAAGAACTATCAGTAATTGATTCTGCCTTTTCATCACTCTTCCTTTTAGGTCGCCATTCAGATCTCTCTTCTGACCTTTTCTTTCTTACATCTGAAACAAAGAATTTAGATTTATTAGGAAAATCAGATTTCTAAAATTGATTTTTCTTGTGTTTACCAGTGTTATTCTGTTTCTGTGAGCGCTGTTTCTTACCCTTTGCATAATAATCAGCATTCACAGAAACTGATTCACCAACCTTAGTTGATGATTCACCATTTTTATGAACACTTGGTAAAGCTTGTCCATTTATCACAAATGTAGAATGATTTGGAAGTGGAGCATTAAAGTCAAACATATCAATTTCCTCTATATACCCTTCATCAGAATTTAGAAAATCATTTGCAGACTCAAATAAATCATCAAAATCAGTCGCAGAAGTTTGAAGTACTTTAGAAGATGGAGAACACACTTTAGATGTAAAATGAAAATTTGTGTTCTTCAACACTGTAGAAAATACATCTAGGGTTAGATCACCCAAAATTCTTTCATCAGATAAAATATTTTCTAATTCAATTATTTTGCTTTCTAATACTAGTGGAGGAACATAAATTTTAGCTTGAATAGGTTTTGCCTCCATCTCAGTAGAAGAATAACTAGAAAAATAATCATTTGAAAGAAGTTTTGATGTTTTAGAAAGATAACTATCATTCAATCGTTCATAACAGAATGGTAGTTGCATTTTCTTTAAATCCATTCTTTTCTCGTCTTCTTTTGCTTCAACTTCTTTTGATGCTTTGGTGATAAATTTGGGTTTCAAATAAGGATGTTTATCAGCAACATACATATAATTTGCATTATATAACGCTGGTTGTTTTCTGATAGCTTTTTCTAGGTAATGAGGATTATCATAACCTAGTCCCCATTTTTCTTTAAAATCAACCTCTTCATTAGGTGTATTCAAGAAAATTGTTTGATCTGTTTGGCCTCGAATATACAATTTTGCTTCCAGACCATTTACCTTTTGCTCTAAAGTCTTGTTCTCAACCTGCAATTTAAACGCTTTTAGAACACATTCTTGTTTTTCAGAATCAGACTTGAACAATTGTTTTTGCAATTCAGAAATCTTACTTTCAAAACAAACTTTTTCATTTTTAAAAATAGAATCAGATTTGCGTAGATAATCAATTAAATCTTTGTTCCCAATAACTGATTTATTAAGTTGAAAGATTTGTTGATTTCTCCTAGCAACTCTGTCTTTTTCCTTTTTCAGTTTGGTTTGAAGGTCTTGAAGTTCGACCATCATGGCTTCCATTTTGGTTATGAAATCATTTTCAGTTAAGTTCGTTACCTCATCAGCAGTCTCATCATCAGAATCATCATCTTTCTCTTCTTTTCCCATCAAGCATAAATGATCATTCTCTTCTTGTTCTTCATCCACATCAGAATGATCCAACCAGTATTCGTCTTCTGCCATTAATGCCTTGCCTGCCTCCTGTTGCTTGGCCAAGAGCATTTTGTTCTTATAGTACTCTGAGTTGCGAACTTTTGGCTTCCGACACTCTTTTGCGTAATGTCCGATCTTGCCACAGTTGTAGCATTTAATCATATCATCACCTTTCTTTTCAGTACTGGTGTAGTCATTCACAAACTTTTTTTTCTTCCGGCTTCTTCTCAACAAATCTACTTCCTTCCACTCTTTCTCTATGCTCGTGGTTCTTTGAGCTTGATGAAGAGTATCTCTGAGAATTAGACCCCGATTTCTTATAGAATTTCTTTTGAAAAGCACGGGTCAGTAAAAGCATTGCTTGCTTAAGATTCTCTCCATCATCTCCATCAGATTCAGACTCTGATTCATAATTGGACATCACTATCTTCTTCTTTTTCTTCTTCTCTTTCTTTTCCTTCTCTTTTTCTCCAGCCACCAATGCTATGGGATCAACTGCCTTCTCAACTATCTTTTTCTCAGACCTTTTCTCTTCCGCCTCTTCTTCATTCTGTCGAAGAGTCTCATAAACCTCATGTAGTGGAATCTCACTCAAATCTTTCATCTGCTTCATACGACGAGTGTGTTTTTTCCACTCGGGTTGTAAGATGCTGAGAAACTTGACGTTGTTCTCAATCTGTTGCTTCTTTACCTTGTTCTTGGAAAGTTCATTTAGAAGAAGCACAAACCTCTCATAGGTTTCCTCTAAACTCTCATCTTCTTTCGCCTTGAATTCTTCATAATTGTTGATACAGTTGGCAACCTTCATTTGATTTCCTATCTTTGAACCCAACATCATCTTCTGAAGTTGATCCCACATTGATTTTGCAGATGCATTGTAGCTGTCTATTTTCACATATATCCCATTTGTCATACTTTGTAAAAGCAAAGATTTGGCCTTTTTATCAGCATCAAACCGATTCTTTTGTTCATCAGAGAATTTTGCATATTCTTTCTCAATTCTCTTTATTTTCGGAGCTCTATCTGAATCATTACCTTCAGTAGGAATCTCCTCAAAAAATTTTGGCATTGGACCTTCTGTAATAGATGTCAGAATGTTCTTTCCATTTGTTTGTCTATCAATAAAATCTAGAAATATGTCTTTCCATTGTTCATATTCCCCTTTGAACAAAACTGGGGGCTTGACATCTGTTCCAATCGAGAGAGTGTCTCTTGAAGTCATCCTGTTTGATAAAAATATGCAGTAAGAAACTTGAAATTGACCGTTAGTCCAAATGAAATCACAAAGATAAACAACAAAAAAAATTGACTAAGTATTGAAATTCGCAAATCACTAAAGAAGCTTGAAACTCGCAGACGCTGAAACTCGCAAACCACTGTTCAAAAAGAACTCGCAGGCTTAAGTGTGCGTGTTTGTGAAACTAGCAAGCAAAGGGTTGCGTGTTTTGACAAACTCGTAGAACGAAAGGAATCGCTGAAACTCGCAGATAGCAGTGTGCGCTTTTCCTGAACACGCAAATGCCTAGTTGCACGTTTGAACAAATTCGCAGATTGAAAGAACTCGCAGATTACTATTCCGAAGAAACTAGCAAAATTAGTCTTGCGCGTTTGGAGAACTCGCAAAGTTCTACTTGCGCGTTTTAACAAACTCGTAAGCTAAACTCGTAAAATGAAACTCAAAATGGTTGCGTGTTTCAACACTTCGAAACTTTTTCCCAATTTTCAAACTCGCAAGTGTTTAAACTCGTAGATTGAAGATCAAACTCGCAGATTTCACCAAACTCGCAGATTGAAGACCAAACTCCCAGGCTTAGATCTGCGCGTTTCTAGAACTCGCAAACAACACTTTGCGCGTTTTCGTCCAAAAAAATCAATATTCTTCAGCTTGTGCGTTCTTCCGATGAACCTTGTGCATTTCGTAGATCTTGCGCGTTCTTGAAGAACTTGCGCGTTTGAAGGATCTTCCATGTTCTTGTGTTTTTCGAACAAAAACTTGATGTTCACACCGAATTTGATTCAATACTCCACCAAATGATCTGAAACTTTGCAGATTTCCTCTACTTCGTATCTTGAACCCATTACAATACAAAGATTTCAATGAAAAACATTAAACATACAGAATCGATCTATGAAACAGTGCTTTAAACTCGTGAACTCTAAAACACCAAATTCATCAATTTACAATCAAATACAGCGCAAAAGACGAATTAAACTATACAAACTCGTTCTAGTATCCTATTCGATCATTAACTACTCAATTACAAGACGAAAAACTGACTCAACTTCAGAATTGAATCTGTAAGTTGATAGAACAATGTCGACAAACCTTTTCTTGAAATGATTTCAATTTGGATCTGCTCTGATACCAATTGTGTGTCCCTGAAATCAAGATTCTAATTGCAACAAAAATCAAACAAACAAGATTAGCAATTACCTGTTTGATTCAAATCTCAAATCAAAGTGTTTACAACTTTCTCTCTCTAGATGACTCTTTCTCTCTCTACAATTCTCTCTAAAACTGAACTCAAACTCTAGCCATCTATCTATTGAACAACAAATAAGAGTATTTATATCTACAACTAACAACAAGGAAACAAAAACAATTACAAAACAATATATTGACTTTGACTTTTATTAACAAAGACTTTGACTTTTAAATGAGAGTTGACTTTCTCAGCTTTGACTTCTTGTATTTTGATCTTCAGTTTTCATGATCTTGTATTCAACATATTTCTGCTCTAACAAAATCCTACAAGAAACACAAAGATACAAACACAAACAACAATAGCAAATCTAAGATTAAACAAAAATAACCTTGAAGCAAAGAAAAATCGAAGAATCAAAGTCTGAGGATTCAAAAGTCGCAAGGAATCGTAGAGGAGGGTTTAAGAGGTTCTAAGTGCAAGGATTGTAAGAAAAGTCAAATACTTCGAAAAGTGATTAAGACTGAGAAAACTCGTATATTTATACCCAAGAGTCGTGGAGATACGTGGCACGATTTGATTGGGTCTCAACTTTTCGTATGGCTTGGAATGCGAAATTGTGTTTGAAAAACAAATGTGTGTGAGAATTCGCATGTAATGAGATGCCAATTCTGTGCCTAGTAAAAACAATTCCCATGGCAAAGGATGCGAGATTCATCATTTCGCATGACATTGGATGCGAAATTCTACTTTTCGAATGAAGAAGGATGCGAGAAGTAATAATTCACATGTCATTAGATGTGAGTTCCACAAATTTGCATGCTACAGGGTGCGAAATCCTAGAATTCGCATACCACTGTGTGCGAATTTTAGACTTAGCAAAATTTCCTACTTTTTCGAAAACATTCTAAATATGGAAATTTGCCAAAATTAGAAACCTTTTCAAAATTTCCAAAAATAGAAACCTTTTCAAAATTTCCAAAAATAGAAACTTTCCAAAGATGGAAACTTTCCAAAAATGGACATTTTAAGATCATTTTATTTCCGAAAATATTCACACACACACACACACTTACTCCCTTTTGAATGTGCTCGCCTTTCAGTATAGCTCCCCCTTGACTTGATCGTGCTCCCCCTTGATTTGATATCTGATTTGTTTTTCCTTGATTAGACATCTTGTTGCTCCCCCTTGACTTGAGATGGATTTTCAGGATGTGTATAGATATGCCCCCCCCCCCCCATTCATACCTGCATTACTCAATACATTCAGTAATCTTGAGATTTATCAAATATATAACAATCTCCCCAATTATTCAAAACAAGAAATACTCCCTTATATTTAATTTGACAATCAAAGAATCTTTTCAGAAGAGTCCTAATCTGATGTGATTAGAAGTCAACTTTGACTTTGAAGACCGAGTCCTGAACTGTTGTGTTTAGAAGTCATCATTGACATTGAGGATTGAGTCCTGAGCTGCTTTACTCAGAAGTCATAATTCTTCACTCCTTCTTGAGTGTTGATTCCTATACCACAGGTTTCACAGGTTTTGATACCCAGATCAATTTGGGTCCTTCTTTGTTAGTATGTGAAAACTTCTTTGATTGGTTTCCACCTCTGTGAAATGCAATATCATAAGAATGTCCATTATAAGAACCATACCAGTTGATATGTGCTTTATGAACAAATTTATCAGTGCAACAGTAAGAACAACATAGTTTTCTTTTAGCTAACCTGATTAAGTGATTAGTAGACATGATGTAATCAGGGTTAGTAAAAAAATTACCTTTAGCAACTCTGTTCTTGTTTACTTTTGAAGCTTGTGCACTTAAGTTCTTATACTTTTCAGCTTCTAGAGATCCCTTCACAACCCAGATCATCTTATCTTTCTCAGATGCTTTCTTTCCAGATTTTGAAAAATAAGTAGCTTGTTTATCAACATATTTGACATAAAAAGAACTTGGAGTTTTAATCTGATTTGGTTTCAAGACTTTTGATTTGACATCCTTTTTCTTGAAAACCATTTTCTGAAATAGTCTTGAAATAGATTGAAAAGAACAAGCTGATTCAGCTGATTCATCATCATAAGAAGATAAGTCAGTTGTATTAGTTGTTATTTTATCAAACAGATCAACGTTAGCTATTTCAAGTTGTTTGATCTTATTAATCAATTTTGATTTTTCATTACAAAGCTTATCAAACTTGCTTTGCAGATCAGATTTACTCTTTTGTCCTTTTAGAATGTCTGAGGATAAAGTAGCCAACTTGCTGGTTAATTTTGAAATCTTAACTTCAAAAACTTTTCTTTCTGATTCAAAATCCTTTTCCAAGCTCTCAGTTTTCCCTGAAATTTCTTTGAAAAGAGCAGTATTTTTCTTTTCAATATTTTTCTTTTCTTTTTTAAAGATATCTCTTTCAGTGATTAAGATCTTTTCAAATTCAGAAACTTGTTTAAAAAGTTTTACACATCTGATTTCTAAATCTTTCTTTTCTTTTTCAGCTTTCTTTGAAATATCTGATAATCTCATATTGAAAGTTTTCTTTAGATCAACTTATTCATTCTTGCTTCTCTCTTCATACTTCTTAATCCATTCAGCTCCTTTGCCTGGTATGTAGATACCTGCTTTTCAGCTTTCTTCAATTTGACGTTCAACTCAACAATCTCAGCTTTCAGCTCTACATTATGAAGTTTAAGCTTTTCATTTTCAACTTCAATCTTCGATATCTCAGGCATGTATGCCATAACACAATCTTTTTTTGAGAGAACATTGTTTCCCTTTTCATCAATGTAAGGCATTGTGAAAATATTTATCTGAAATAATGCTTGAAATGATCGTTTGTCAGATAACCAGAAAGATCAACTTTGAAAAATTATCAAAAGTGTAAAATTCGCACACCACAGTGAAAAGAAATTCGCACACAAAAACAATTCGCACACCACAGTGAACAAAAAATTTGCACAAACAAGAAATTCGCACACCAAGTTGAAAATAATTCGCACACACAACAATTCGCACACAACAAATAGATGCGATTTCTAACAATTCGCACGTACTAGGATGCGAGTTCTAGACTTGGTTGATTTTCCAACTTCCAAAAATTTGTACTTTTCGCACAACTCTCAGTGTGATGCGAATTCCTCCCTTAGAAGATTTTTCACTTCCAAACTTTTCGTATCGATGTGAATTGTGGGCTTAGAAAAATTTTCACTTCACGATGTGAATTCTTCAACTTTTCGCACAAGGATAGATGCGAATTTCAGCAACTTGTACACCACACTATGCGAATTCCATCTTTTCGCAAAGAGTGTAATGGGAATTCTTCACTTAGCAACTTTCCACACTTCAATGAGATGTGAATTATTTTTCAATCATGCGAGTTCTTCATCAATATGCGAGTTCTTCATCAATCGTGTGAGTTCTTTGGATCTTGAACTTTTTCCTTGATTTTCCACCGATTTCTATCAAATCCTTTGAATTGGGCCACAAAACTTTGTAAATGTGTTCAAGATATGATCGTAAACAACCCTTGACAATCAATTTCACCAAGAATCAACTTGATATTCATGATTTGACAAGATCACAGTACGTACAAACTCAAGACACAAAAGTTTACAAATTTGAACAATTGACACTTACTTTGTGTGAATTTGTGATTACAATGTAAACACTAATTGATCTATACTATAATTCGAATACAGTGCAATAAATCTTTCACTAAAAACAACAAAAAATCATAAAAGTGATCAATGGAACAGTGTCTTGCGAGTACTTGGATGAATAGTGAACTTTCTTGATTTTGAAATCCAATTTCTTCTTGATTGATGATTGAATATATTTCCAATTAATCTGATTCGGCTCTAATACCAATTGTGATTCCAGATTCAAGAATTTAACATTCAAAGATCAAACAAAGATTCACAAGAATCTAGAGAGAGAAATCAGTCACAAGCCTTTAGTCATATATCTCTTAATGTCAAAGATTACAAGACTTGGAATGCGTACAAAATACTTACATACATGCTTACAAGACACAAGACAAAGGTATTTATATGGGTCAAAAAAAAGCCTTGACCTCATACAATTCACAAAATAAAGGTCAAACAAACTAACAAGACAAATTGATTCAAACAAGATCTAACAGCATTGGGAGATTAAATGTGCACAGTTTCAACAAAAATCTTCCAAGATTTGAAGAGATTTGAAGAAATTTCCATTTTTGAAGAATTGAAGAACACAAATAGGTTACACATTTCTTGTTTGTTTTTTTGTTTTGATTTTGATTTTGATTGAAAAGTGTTTCTCCATAATTCTAATCAAGTTTTGCATCATCAATTTCACAAAAACACGACATGATTTGATCAATTCGAATTTTTTTGTGAAATTTGGTGTTCTTGAAAAATGGAGTCTGTGAAATTTTCTTAAACATGATTTTGCAATTCAGTGGTGTTTTGATCAAATTTTTAGTGAAGTTGTGTTCAAAAACAAGTTATAGACATGATTTGATCAAAAATTTCAAGTTTTAATGCATAAATCTCATTTTTGAAATTTTGGAGTTCATAGTGTTTTTGAAATGTTCATGTTAAAAAATCTCAAATTTGAGTTTTTTTTATCCTTATATTTTGTTGTGTTGTTTCAAAAAGGTGTTTGTAATTGTTTTTGATCCATAATTCAAATTTTAAGATATTGTTTGTGAGTATTAATCTTTTGCAGGTGTACAATGAAATCATATGTGATCACTTGACGCAAGATTCAAACCATGAACTCGTAACCTGCATGAAGAACTCGTAGGCATACTACTAGAAGAACTCGCAAGGTGCTTAGCTTCAAAGTGGAACTTGCAAAAGAACTCATGAACTCGTACGTCAAGTGTGCATTTATCATATAAAATCATTTGTTGTAAGTCTTCTGTTATGATTAAGCAAACTTCTGGTGAGAATCTTTGAAGAAATTGCAAACATCAACTACAGAACCTACAATCTTCAATCTGAAGAAATCGCATGTTCTTAAGAGTTTTAACCAAGAACTCGTAAGATTTTGTTTAAGGAAGTCGCAAGCCTCATAAGAAGAACACGCAAGCTGTTGAAGAACTCGTAACCCACATGTTTTCTACTTGACGCAAGCTGCAGTTTACGACACCATGAAGAACTCGTAAATCATTATTTGTCTCATCCTACTTCTCGTATGCCATTGTTTACGACACTTTCACTTATCGGAAGCTTCCTTATGCGTCAAGTTCATGAACTCGTAAGTTTTTCTTGCGTCGTCCATACTTAGTCGGGTTTTTTTTTTGAAAAGTTTGCGAGTTCTTACCTTAGTTTTTTTTGTTCGACGTGATCAATTGGGTCATGGTTTAGTGTTGTTTTTTAATTGATTAAATCAAGTGTAATATCTTTGTATGATGTTTTAGAGCACAACACAACTTTCAGATTCAATTTTCATCAAGAAATCATTGAGATATCACGTTTGAAAGTTCGCCGGAGTATCGCCGGAAAAAACGGGATTCGCCGGAATCCGTTTTTAATTGTTATTTTCGATGTACTAACTCCATATTCGTGCTCACTTAGGTGTCGTTTGTTTTTTAAGAGGTCTAAAGTCTGAAGTCTTATTTTAGTTATGATTAATAAGAGGTGGTGTGTAAAAATGTCTGAACGATTCAGACTTAAGAGCCATTAAGAGGTTTTTTTAAAAAAACAAACAAGCCCTTAGTGATATACATCGATTTTCAGGTCTGTACAGTCCTTAACAGATCGAAAGAGGGTCGCTGGAAAACACACTTCGCCGGAATTAATTCTCATTGTTTTTCTGATTTCATTTCAGTGCATGATCGAAAATTTTTCATAGGGATCGATTGGATTTGCTTCAAGGATCATTTAGCCAAAAAACCTCACTCAATTTGGTGGAAAAATGAAGGAGATATAGTTGATTGAAATCTGAAGTTCAAATGAAAGATATGATGAACAGTGTTTTAACGTTCCTCCGTTAAGTTTGTGACATTTCAGTTCAATTTCCGTTAGATGTCATTAGTTCGTTAATAATTGTTACATTTCAGTCATGTTTTCGTTAGTTTTCGTTAGACCAGTTAGTGTCTTTTAAAAGTTGTCAATTTTGGCCCCTGTCGTTAGAATTGTTAGCTTTTCTGTTATTTTCTTTACATTTTGGTCCTAAATCTGTTAGATTTCGTTAGTTCAGTCAGAGAGTTTAAATTTGACATTTTTAGTCCCTCAAGTTTAAATTACAATGTTTGGCAGTTTTAACCCTTGTATGTTTAGTCTTAGGTTTTGTCATTTTTAGTCCTTGTAGTTTATATCTTTTAGGTTTTTACAATTTTAGTCCCTATAGTTTTTAGTTTGATATTTTGTCATTTTTGATCCTTCTAGTTTCTAAGTTTTATGTTCTTACTTTTTTAGTCCCTAGACATTTTATTTTTGTGTTTTTGTTGTTTTAGTTCTCGTTTTTCGTCGAGTCTTAGTATTTTTAATTTTTAGTCCTCGTTTTTCGTCTTAGTTTCACATTTTGTCGGTTTTAGTCCCTATTTTTGTATTTTTTTTATTTTTAGTTAATTTTGTGTTCGGTTTTAGTCATTTTTTTTGGTTTTTCATTTGTGTCGTGTTTAGTCCTTGTTTTTCATTTCTTTTTCATTTATAGTCTGTTTTGTGTCGATTTTTGCTTTTTTTATCTGTTTCTGACCTTATCTGATATGTTTTTCATATTTCTTTGCAGGTTTGAAGATTACATGTCATTTTTTCTGCGCTGATATCAGATTTAATCTTTGGAAGACAAATTTACAATTTTGTTTTTCAGATTTTAATTTTCTGATATTATTTCTGACTTTAATCTTGTTGTTCATATATTTTTAACAGTATGCACATAACTCAACTTCTAATTGAAGTTGAGTTTGACGATCACTCTATTAGGTAAATTTTTTGATATTTTCTTTATCTGATTTTTGTATTTCATTTTTTTCAGTCTTCAAACTGATCAAGATGGCAACTAGGATGTCAAGGAGAGATTGTGCAATCGCATATATGCCAGAAATACCTGTTATTAAAGCTGAACGAGACAAACTGAAGATTCAAGTCTTCAAAATCAGATTCAGGAGTTGCAAGAAAAAGCTGTATTTTTACAGAATAGTTTTAAATGTTCAAAATGTATTAATGATACTAAATTGATTTTGCATGTATAATTGACTCAAAAGAGAAATAGATTGCACGTCTTCAAAGTAAATTGAGAATATCTGAAGAAAAACCAACTATATTGAAAGCTGAAGCAGATATTGAAGACAAACTAAATGGTTTGGAAACTGAGAATGTTGAGCTGAAAAGGAAACTCTTTGTACTTGAAACAAATTGTGCTAAAGAAAAGAAGGAACTTGAGAATTGTTTCGTACAAAAGTTGTCAAATTTTTCCAAGAAATCTTTTGAAGAGAAGAATATTGTTGAGCTAAGATGTATCAAACTTTCAAAGCATATTGTTGATTTTGAGAAAGTTTTGATCACTGAAAGAGATAAGTTTGAAAATGAGAGAGCTGATTTTGAGACTGAAGGAAAATCTTTCAATGAAAAGATTGCTAAGCTTTCTAGAAAGATAAGAAAAGTTTTGAGAAGAAGAACGTTGGGATTTTCCACGAAATATCCAACAAGAGTAAAATTCTGGAGAAAGATTTTGAAGAGGAAAGAAGATTCATTGAGACTGAGATTATAAAGCTTTCAAAGAAGTTATCTGAACTATCAGCAACTGCACTGAAAGAACAGAATACGAAGTTTGAGTTACAGAAGAAGATTGATCTACTCACTGAAGAAAGAAAGAGTTTGTCTACTAAGATCACTGAATTTGATGGGACTATCTTCAAGGTAGACTTGAGTGAACAAAAAGAGTCTAGATACAATTGCTTAATCATCTCTGAATGATTCAGTTGACTCAGAATATTCATTCAAGACAACCTCAAGTTCATATCATACAAACGTTTCTTCAAACATGTCAGTCAATCCTAAAGATCATATTCGTCCTACTAATCTTTTCTATGTTAAATCTATTGATAGTTCAGGAAACTTTAGAAAGAATAATTCTCAGCAAAATTTGGTCTGAAGAGTGAAGGGTTCTTCTGATGAAAATATGATTGATAACTCACCTGCATCCACATCAAACGCCAAGAAGAACAATGTACATAAAGATAAATCTTTTGACAAACCTGATACACTTTATTCTGCTAATCATCTTATCAGGCTAGCTCAAAAGAAGATTGTTGTTCTTACTGTGGAGCAAATGATTTTGTAAGTAAAAATTTTGTTAATTACTGATATGACTCATACTATATTACTCCCTTAAGAACTGTATTTAACAAATATGGACCCAAATACCAGTGTGTACCAAAATTGACTCAATCTGTTTTGCAGGAACCACAAGTAAAGGGGGAGTAAGATCATAGACTTCTAAACACACCAGTTTAGGACTCGTTCTTCAATGATTTTGGTTTCTGAATACGACAGTTCAGAACCGAGTCTTAAATGTCAAAGAATATTTTGTTCAGATAAGGATATTTTGCAAATATCAAGGGGGAGCTTATCTGAATCTAAATAATTCTATCATGTTTTGAGGGGGAGCTTAAATGTTTGTAAGTATCTTCTGATCTAGATCTCTGATTGTTTGAAAGAAGAACAACTTTCGAACATGAAAAATCTTTTCTTAAATGTTCAAACCACTTCTAGTTCTCAAAATATTTCATGAATTTAGAAGTGTGATTTTAAATGTTTTTCATATTTGTGCACTAATGTTTAACTGGCCGTGTGTTTCCAAAGATCAATACTTGTGTATTATCTTGTCTATTTACTGTCAAGTATTCATACACATCGGTTTAGTACTTCATTTGAAATTGTTATTACCACGTCTCAAAGCGAAACAAATTTTCGATGGTAATACCTTTGTTTGATTTCACTGTTGTTGAGCAACAGTCATCATTTCAATCTTTGTGTGTTCATTGCTAAATTGTTTATATTCGTTCATATAAACAAACTATCAAGTTCTTTGATACCACAACCATTTCATGTCCATACTCATGATATTTGATCTGTTTGATACATTGTCAGATTCTCAAAACAATTCTTTTGATTTCATTTCATTCATTCAATATCCTTGTTTTGAGAGATCTTCAAAGTTCAAATGCTCAAATTTCATTCATATCCTTGATGAGCATAAATTTATATGACAATGATATCATATGCTTAACTGTTCAAGTTAGATTGTTAAACAACAAATCTTTCTAGGACAATATTTCATGGGATCAGAGTGAGATCTTAAACAGAACTTCCATGGATTCACGTTAACCTGTATTTCCTACCCCTGAAGTTATCTTAGAGTGATTGAGGGGTGAGGGGTCAAAATCAAAGAGTGGGGGAGATAACTCATCCGGTTGAGTTTTTCTCACTGTGTTGAGCGGTAAAATGGAAAAGAGAGTTTGGTTAGAAGTGAGCTTAAATGTTAAAAAGAAAGAGGGTGTGAGAACAAAGTTAAAAGAATATGAAAACTCTGCACCAACTTTTTTCTGAACCGGGCAGCTACATCTTCTGATTGGTTCACATTCTTTGGTGATCATCATTGAAAAAAGCAGTGAACCCATGCCAACTCTTGCTATCACCCCATCGACCACTCGTTTCTTTCATAACAAAGAAATGTTTCAATTTCTTTGGGGACGCAGCACATATGCTACCTGGTCTTAACTCAGAAGATTTAGATATTGAAAAGAATGAAATTTGCCCCACCTTCGCACCTCTTTCATGCACATTGAGTTTGTTGAAAACTTGTTGTTGTCTCAACAGTTTACACAATTTGAGCCTGATAAAGCTAAGTAGCTTCAACCATTCTACACTTTCACGTACACACAAGGAATATGTTTTCTTGTCATAACATTCATAGAAAATTCCTTTGTGGTGTTTCAATGATTGAATGGAAGCCCTGGGGGAGTGAACATCACAAAAGCTCATTTCCAATGTACATCCGTTGTACAAAGTGGATCTGTGCTACTTACAGGCATACAAACTATATCATTTGTTGATTCAGGGTCACAATTCTTATTTTGTCTGAATTTGAAAAGATTCGGAAGAATACATTTTATGAATTGATGGATACTCTAATCAAAAGGAAGGAGATTGCTACTTTATCATAAATGGGAAGATTGGTTTTTAAAGACAGCGATGAAATTGAAAAGTTTTGATGATCATGATGCTCACAATCATCAAAAAGGGGGAGAAATAGAATAGAGAAGAAAAAGAGAGATAATTCAATTTCAAAGAGAAAAGATTTGTAAAAGTCAAAAAGCTCGAGATTATATGATAAAGATGTTCTGAGATGATTCGTTGTTCAAAGACAGATAGTTCATAGATGAAAGAGATGAAGATACAATCATTGAAAGATTTCTCAAACCTCAAAGATGCAAAGTTTAAAGACGTTCAAGATTTCAAATTCTTGTTAAAGACTTGATGACTTTTCAAAGAAAACTGAATGACATTTCAAGATTCTTTAAAGCATCAGTGTTTGAAGATTTTCAGAGCTTCAAAGTTTAAAGTTGTCAGAGTTAAAGTTTTGAAGAATCAAGAGCTGAACACTAATGTCAATTTTTTTAAATCTTGAATCCAAAGGGGGACATTTTCAGGACATTATTGTATTGAAGATTTAAGTATAAAAGTCTTTGTAATTAGAAAGTCAAAGAATGTCAAAAGTCATGTTGTTTTGTTAAAAAGTCAATTAGTTAAGTTTGTATGGTCAATGTATTTGTAATTAGATTAGGTTTATAATGTGTTTGCTTAGTCATTAAGCTTTAGGACTTTTAGAAAGAGTTTACATTG
This sequence comes from Arctium minus, assembly GCA_954870635.1. NCBI lineage: Eukaryota > Viridiplantae > Streptophyta > Magnoliopsida > Asterales > Asteraceae > Arctium > Arctium minus. Next base: position 102,117,346 of record OX941084.1, on the reverse strand, counting down.
TCATATTCTAGAGAGAGAAAGTTAGAGAGAATTTAGAGAGAGAAAGTTCAATTCATGTAATTCTTCAAAGATCAATGCAATTTCATGTCTATTACCTAATAGATATGGAGTTTACAAAAAGCACGTCGGGTCATATACAATTCTTGGGAGACAAGCTCGTTAGCTGAGCGTCAAAGAAACAACTATGCGTATCCACATCAATAGCGGAAGCAGAATACGTAGTTGCTGCCAGTTGTTGTTCTCAAGTGTTGTGGATGAGGACATAATTACGAGATTATGGCTTCCAGTACAATAAGATACCGATTTATTGTGACTCGAAGAGAGCAATTGCAATATTAGCGAATCCTGTTCAGCATACCATAACAAAGCACATAGACGCCAGATATCATTTTATAAAAGACCATGTTGAGAAAGGTACGATCGAATTGTACTTTGTAAATACGGATTATCAGCTTACTAATCTTTTCACTAAGCCGTTAGATGAAAAGAGATTTAATTTTCTGATTTCAAAATTAGTCATGTTGAATCTTAAAACCTAATCTTTACCTAATCCGTAATTGCGTAGTATAGTTTGATTTACAGGTTTTATTCATGTCTTTATTTTTCATTCTGAAAGATAACTGCACTGAAGGTTTGCTAATAATTTCAGGGGGAGTGAGTGACAATATTAGATGGTCAATAGTCAAGGGGGAGTATGAGTATATAGACTATATTTCATACTGACAAATTTTCATGACTTCTAAACACATCAATTTATAACTCTTCCTTTAGAGATTTTGACTTCTGGTCAATCCAGATCAGGACTCATTATTCAATGTGTTTAACTATGACTTTGATACTTTGGCGATTTGTTTTTTACTTTTTGCAGATTTTGAGGGGGAACTTACATGATTTTATTCAATTAATCATGATTTGAGGGGGAGTTATAAAATCAATGTAAGTATATTTTCTTATCTTAATCTCAAATTGTTTGAAAGAAGGACAACTTTCAAACATAAAAACACTTTTCTAAATGTTCAAACCACTTCTCTATTCTAAAAAAGATTTTATGAACTTTAGAAGTGTGATTTTAAATGTTTTTCATATATGAGCGTTATTGATTAACTGACTGTGGGTTTCCAAAGATTAATACTTGTGTATTATATTTTCCATATACCGTCATGTATTCATACACACCGGTTCAGTATTTCTTATTGAATTTGTTATTACCATGTCTCAAAATGAAATATTTTTCGATGGTAATACACCAATTTGCGTTTCAATGTTTGTTGAGCATCATATTTATTCTAACATAAATGGTTCTTTCAATATTGTTTATATTTGTTCATATAAACAAATTCCAATTCTTTCATGACCTAAGCTTTTCATGTTTATCATTCATATTTGATCTTTCTGATACATTGTCAAATTCTCAAACAAGTCTTTCAAATTCATTTCATTCATTCAATATTTTTATTGTGAGAAATATTCAAAGTTTAAATGCTCAAATAATGATTTTATTTTTGCGGAGCATACATTCATTTGACAATGTTTTAATATTCAGAGATTCATAATTGTTCAAGTTAAACTTTTAAACAACACCATTCTTTTAGGACAAAATTTCATGGGATCAGTACGAGAATTTAATGTACTTCTATGGATTAACGTTAACCATTGTTTCCTACCCAAGAAGTTATCCTTAAGTGATTGAGGGTGAAGTGTCTACATCAAATAGTGGGGGAGGAAGTTCATCCCCTTGAACAACCTCATTGTGTTGAGCGGTAAACTGGAAAATGAGAGTTTGGTTAGAAATGAGCATAATGATAAAAAAAAGGGTGTGAGAACATAGTTAAAAGAATATGAGAACTCTGCACCAACTACTTTATAAGTCGGGCAACCACATTACTGATTGTTTCACAATTCTTTCGTAAACATCATTGAAACAGGCATTGAGCCCATGCCAACTCTTGCTTTAACCCCACCAGCCACTCATTTCTTTCTTAACAAAGAAATGTTTCATATTTTTATTGGGGATGCAACACATATACTATCTGATCTTCATCGGAAGATTTGGATATTGAAAAAGAAGGAAGTTTGCCCCACCTTCGCACTTCGATCATGCACATTGAGTCTGTGGAAAACTTGTTATGTCTCAACAGTTTACACACTTTGAGCCTGATATAACACAAAATGCTAATTCTTTTATACATAAACACGTACACACACAAAATTTGTTTTTCTGTCGGAACATTTGAAAGTTTAATCCAAGCTCTAACAATCATACACTGATTAAGTCGAAATCATCTTTGATTAATAGAACAACAATTACAATGATTTCTTTGAGTCACATATCTCACAGTGCCATATACCTATTTCTCATATTCGTATGTGTGTGTATGTTCTCTATGGATTCTCCTCTCATGTACGTATTAACAAATACAAAGAACACACTATTTATATATGGTCAACAAGACCTCTCACTAAGTTAAAGTCAAAGTCAAATACTTTGACTTTCAACACTATTACAACAAAACTACTTACACATTTACAACTTTACATCTTTGACCCCTCATTTAATGTTGATTACAATCTTGAATTAACAATCTCCCCCTTTGGATTCAAGATTAAAAAAAATTGACGATAATCTTCAGGTCATCTTCTAGTTGCAAAATCTTCAAAATAGAATCTTTGACAACTTTGAATCTTGAATAAGAGAATGAGATCCAAACTGCCAAGGACAGAAAGCTTGCCTTAGATTTGGCAAAAAGGCTGAAGGAAGAGTATCAGAAAAGCTTGAAAACTGCTGTGAAGAGGGTTACTATGAAAGCTCTATAGAAAAGACAGCCCTCAAAAACCTTCTTAGCCAATCAAGAAAGAAGAAAGATGATCAACTTCCTGAAAGGATACATTGGAGTTCCTGAAGGAATGTTTACAAATATGTCTTTCAGCAGAATTGAGGAATTATACAAGAAGGAGATGGCCAAGCTTCAAAGGGATGTCAGTCAGAGGGTTGAGTTTGAAAGAAAAATGAAAGAGAGACATGATCTGAATATTCAACAACCCTTCCCTGACAGTGAAGAAGGCACTCCTACAAAAGAAAGGGCAGAAGTCAAGAAAGAAGAAACACTAGCCCAGAAGATCAGAGCTGTTAAAAGAATGAAGTCTATTGCTTCAAAGAAACAGGCAAAAAGGCCAAGGATTGAGGAAGTGGAGAAAGAAAAGGAAAGTAAAAGAATGAATGCAGAACCATCAGAACGTACTGTTGCACCTCCTATAGAGCATGTTGAAACTAAGCATAGTCATGAACAATCAAGTCAATCTGATGTGCAGTTTGATTTGTATATGACAGTAACAGATGAAGAACTAGTGAAAGTTGATCCTATCTCAGTGAATGCTCCTGAAATCATTCATTAGGATACACTCTTGGACAAAAGAACAGAATATATCAGAATCAAGAGAATGGGTGATTAGTATGAAGTTTATTCAACCTGGGGAAAGATCATCAGAAGTTGTTCCAGAACAGATTTGGAGGAGATGTATAAGGTTGGTCTGAATTTATATGGTGAGGTGTTGAAAGGAGATGGGATGAATCTAATAAAGATGGTCATGGAGTTTTTATGCATGATGTTTGATCCAGATAGAGTGAAGTATCTTATCAAAGATCCGCATCATGAAAATGGTTTAAAAAGAATTGATCATTGGATGTTGTTTGAAAGATGTGGAGTCTATGTCTTAACCATTGATAAAAGCTATCATGAGTATTACTTGGTGGATAAGGTATATGACCACAGCAAAGCAAAGTTGCAAGGGATGTTGAGAGCTAAGCTGGTATGTGATAAAGGTTCAGAAATGGCCAGAATTGTGATCAAAAGAACAATCAATCAAAGCCTAGGTTTGAATCCTGATCTAGGAATTTGAGCAGATATTTTGAAAGCATCATGAAGACCACATCCTGAAGAACTTAACTTCTTGAATTGAAAAGTTAAGTTAGGGGGAGATTGTTGGGTCTAAAATGTGCTAAGTCCAGTTAGTGCTGCTAAGTGCTAAAAGAATTAATACTGCTAAAGATTTTAATACTGCTACTCAAAGGTATTACTACTGCTTGTAGGATTACTACTGCTAGAGGTATTAATACTGCTTGAAAGTTAATACTGCTAGTAGTTAGTACAGCTAGTAGTTAGTACTGCTTGAAGAATTACTACTTCAAGCATGGTTAGTACTGCTGAGGATGAAGATTAATGCAGCTCATAAAGATAAAGATGGATTGATTGCTTGATGCGAAAGACTAGGAGCTGGAGATAATGTTGAAGATAATTATGGACTGGATGTTGGAGATCAATATTATTTTCATATTTATCTTGTAATTTGTTTTGTATATATAAATACATAGAGATTGATAGAAAAAGAAGTAATACACAGATATACGTTTTTGTTCTAGAGAGAATTAGCCTCAAGGTTCTTTGTAGTCCTTTCAATAGAGAAGTATTGAACGTCTGTTGAGCTTGTTCAATAGATTGAGGTTGTGGTTGTAATCATTAATTTAATTCAATATAACTTCTGATTTGATCCATACACTGTTCTATTGATTTACTGTTAAAGTGTTATTCCGCAAACTTCTTTAACAAAGTTTCTGAGTGTTAATTAAATTCTTGTTTAGAATTTCGATCTTGACAGTAAAGAAGAATATAAGCAGATGTTCTAACTTCCCTAGACATCTACAAACATTAAGATCTACTCCCTTTAGAATCATGCAACAGATGTTAACAGACTTCAAGAAGACATATTTAGCATACCTAGTTTGCTAATAAGAAACTTAAAGCGTTTTTCATCTAAAGGCTTAGTAAAAAAATCAACTAACTGGTAATCCGTCTGTACAAAATGCATTTCAATATCACCCTTCTCCACATGATCCTTTATGAAGTGGTAATGGACATCTATATGTGTCGTCTTGGAATGTTGAATCGGATTAATAGTTATAGTTATGGCGCTCTTGGAATCACAATAGATAGGGATTCTTTTTTAGGTGTACCCAAAGTCTTTTAATTGCGTCTTCATCCACAAGACTTGAGAACAGCAGCTCGCGGCAGCAACATACTCATCCTCAGCAATGGATGTGGACACACAATTTTGCTTCTTTGAGGTCTAACTCACAAGTTTATCACCTAACAATTGACATGATCCATATGTGATCTTTCGATCTAGCTTACAACCTGCGTGGTGAGCATCTGTAAAGTAGTTAAATCAAATCTGGAATCCTTTGGATACCAAAGGCCTAATTAAGCGGTGCATTTCAGATATCTAAGGATCCGTTTTACGGCCACAAGATGAAATTCCTCCGAGTTTGCTTGATATCTCGCACAGAAACAAGTAGCAAACATGATATCAGGTCTACTTGTTGTAAGATACAATAATGAACCGACCATATTACGGTACATTTTTTGATCAACAGATTTACCGGTTAAATCTGCGTCTAGTAGCATGCCAGTAGCCATGGGCGTTTTCATTAATGCACTATCGGCCATGTTAAACTTTTTCAACATATCTCTAATGTATTTAGACTGGTTGATAAAGATACCATCTGAGGACTGTTTCATTTGAAGACCAAGGAAAAATGTTGGTTCACCCACCATACTCATATCAAACCTAGTCTCCATAATCTCTGAAACGTTTTTACAGAATTTAGGATTTGTAGACCCAAATATTATGTCATCTACATATATCTCTATTAAGATCAAGTCCTCATCTTGTTTCTTTAGGAATAAGGTAGTATCAATCGTACCTTTCTTGAAACCTAAGGCAAGTAGGAATTGTATTAAAGTGTCGTACCATGCTCTTGGGGCTTGTTTGAGACCATATAGCGCTTTATCAAGAACATAGATGTGGTCAGGGTGATGTGGATCTACGAATCCATCGGGTTGTTCAATATAAACCTCTTCATGCAGTATGCCATTTAAGAATGCGGATTTCACGTCCATTTGATAAACCGTGAAATTCTTGTGAGCTGCATATGAAAGGAATATCGAAATTGCCTCGATCCTTGCAACATCATAATCGATGCCTTCCTGCTGACAATAACCCTTAGAGACCAATCTAGCTTTTTTTCACACGACAATCCCAGCCTCATCCTTTTTATCCTTAAAGACCCTCTTAGTGCCAATCATTGATTTATCCTTAGATCGTGGGATCAGCTGCCAGACCTTGTTCCGTTCAAAATGGAGTAGCTCATCTTGCATAGAAAGTATCCAAGAAACTGGAGTATAAGCATAAATTAGCAGACGTTGCATGGGTTTTAACTCCACTGTTGACGTCACCGGTTATGTTATGAAGGGGGTGATCTCTAGTCTATCTAGTGGTACTAGGCAGGGGTTGATCAGTTTCTTTGTTGTTCAACTCATTATATTCATCAACAATTGTAGGAACAACGTCAGATGTTATTGGAACTTCATTCACAGGTGATTCTGACTGTTGTAGTTCTGGTGCAACGGAAGAAGTACTCGGGGCTTCTTGACCGGAATTGGAATCTGCAGAAACAAAACCAGGATAAGTTTGATCAGAATCATTAGGTATTGTTGTACCTGATGAAGTTGTTGTGACTTGTTCAGATGGTCCAGAAGTATCTTCAGTTGTTGTAGGAACCTCTGATGTTGATGCGGACGCACTAGATTTATCAAAATCTTCACAAACGTCCATAAATGCATCAAAAAATAATAGATCTAACTCAGATGTAGACAGTTGAGAGTTAGAAACAGAAAACTTATTCTCTTTTGATACAGGTTCTATTCTGTCTTGAATAGAAGCCTTTCCTTTCAACTTGAGTCATGAACTGTGTTGTTCAGATGTCAAAGTTGAATTTTCATCAATTGATACATGAATGCTTTCCATAACAGTCTTGGTACGACGGTTGTAGATACGATAGGCTTTTGAAGTCAAAGAATATCTAAGAAAGTAGCCTTCGTCCGCCTTCTTATCAAACTTTCTAAGATTGTCACGGTCATTCAAAATAAAGCACATGCAACCAAAGACACAAAGGAATTTAACATTAGGTTTTATCTTATTTATAATCTCATACGTTGTCTTATTCAAACACTTATTAATTATCATCCGATTCTGAGTGAAGCATGCAGTGGCAACAGCCTCAGCCCACAAATACAATGGTAATCCAGAGTAAGCCAACATAGTCCTAGCAGCTTCGACCAAAGTACAGTTCTTGCGCTCGACAACTCTATTATGTTGCGGCGTACGAGCGGCAGAAAAGTTGTGAGAAATCCCTTGTAGAGTCTCATTCTTGAATTCAGTGTCGTTGTCGCTTCGTAGTTTCTTGATTGGAAGTTGTAACAGAACTTGGACTTTCTTGATGAAGGCAATGATGAACTCTGGTGCATCGGATTTTGCTCTTAAAAGCTCTAACCATGTGTATCTGGAGTTTTCATCAATAATGACTAAGATGTACATTTTACCACTGATTGATTGAATTCTCATTGGGCCACAAAGATCCATGTGTACCATATCGAGCGGCGATTTACAAGAACATTCTATCTTAGCCTTATGGGAACTCTGTTTCATCTTTCCCATTTCGCATGCAAAACATAAAGAATCCTTCTCGAAATGCAATTCCGGAAGACCTTTTACCATGCCTTTACTCTCCAACGTGTTTATAGCTTTATAGTTTTGGTGAGAAAGATGACGATGCGAAATCCAACTTTCTTCTTTTGAAGCTTTGGCAATTAAGCAAACTGATCGAGTTGCTGAAAGAGTTGGAAAATTGACCGCATATAAATTTCCATATCTTTCTGCTTTAAATATCTCAGAACCGTCCGGATCTTCTATATGACAATGTGTGATAGTAAACCTGACTTGGTAAAGACTGTCACAAAATTGACTCATACTGAAAAGGTTGTGATCAAGCCCTTCCACATAAAGAACCTTCTGAATGGTCACATTACTGTTTTTAAGCATTCCGTATCCTCTAATATAACCTTTTAGCTCAGAATTTGCAAATCCAACTGTTCCAGCAGTTTGTTCAACATAATCATGCAGTAAGTGCTTGAACCCTGTCATGTGCCTTGAGCATCCAGAATCTATGAACCATAGATGACAGGCCTGTAAAAGAAACAGACTTACTTTGCTTTAGGTACCCATATCCAGATGGGTCCTTTCTTGTTAGCATCTTTCCACTTTTGAAAATAGTCAACCTTGCCTTTAACTCTCCATTCAAATCTTGGCTTAGGTAACCATTTCCAAACCATATTCACATTCAAATCATGAAAATATTTCTTCTTCGAGAAATTGTTTGATTTAGCCTTGAATAAATGTATTTGTTGTGTCGAGGCTTTAGAAAAAGATTTAGCTTTAGAAAAGCTTTTGACATTCTTTGGCTTAGGAGCGATGGAGTAAAATGAGAAAGAATTGCTACCATAGTGATTGCAAATAAAGTTCTTTCGAGCAAATGTCATGACTTTCGATTTATCAAAAGTTTTACAATTATTGGAACAAAATTGACATTTATTATTCGTAGAACTATTACATGGCAAGCTATCATCACTAGTAGGCAAACTACAATCCTTTCTACAACTTTCAGAAACATTTTCACAAACTTTCTTTTCACAAACTTTGTCCTCCATTCTCCTTTCACATTTCCATTAAGATCTAAAAATCCAAAAGAAACTTTGTTAGTTGATTTCATAGAGAATGAATTTCTTTTTTTACTCTAGAAGTTTCTCCTTTCTCGAACACACTGGGCTGCTTTTCAAAAAAGATGAATAAACAACTGTAGGTTTTGCAAGTGTCACGAACTCCGGGTTTGATCTTACATTCCACTTTTTATCATCAAACTCTTTTTGTTCAGATAAATTCTTTTTGAACAAATCATTTTTCAACTCATTAATCAGTTTTCAAAGCCTTTGTTTTCTTCCAAAGATTTATCAAGTTTGAAACGAAGATCACAATTTTCGTCTTCCACTTCTTCAAGAGTCTTTTGTAAATCAGATATTTTCTTTTCAAAATTGGATGTTTGATGAACCATGGAGTCAGACTCTAGCTTGTTCAAAATAGGGAAAAGATCAGAAGCATTCATCATTTATTCAAAAATTTCTTTAGACATATTCTCAGCAAACTCAGATTTTTTATCAGAATTCGTGACATGTGGAGACTCTTCTACCTTTACTCCATTTGGAGATTCAGAAGCAATAGATTCAGAAATAACTGTTTGATCACAAATATCAGTATAAGATTCATATTCATCATACTGACATTCGGTCTCAGGTAAGATCTTATCCTCGTTGACTGATTCAGTATTTGTAGAAGATGTGGAAAATAATGATTTGAATTCTACAAACTCTAACTTTCTATTTTTGTAGCTTGAGTTCAAATCATTATATTTAAATCCCACTGATTTAAAACGTAATTGTGAATTGGTACAACTTGATTCATTGTCATCTATCACTTCCTTACCTTTTGGTGGAGTGTCCGATACAATAGTCTCAACTTTTACGAACGTGTCACGAATATCCGGAATCTTCTTAACAGTGGAACCCAATTTATCAAAATTATATAAACTTTCAGGGGCTCTTTTTAAAACATCATTTTCAGACAAACCTAACCCTAGTTTTGGATTATATAAACGAACATCTTGGAGTTTGATTGTGAAAAGATTTAGAGTTTGTTCAATCTGTCCTCTTTTAAAGTTTAAATCCTCCAGTTGCTTAATCTTACAATACGCCACATTGTGTTCCTGAAAGCAAACTTCAAATTTTAATTTAAATTCACCCTTTTCTGAATTAAAATTCACCAAGTCCTTATCAAGATCAGTGATTTTGGATGTCAATTCAGCTTTTTCCTTTTTCAAATCATCTTTTTCCTTTTTCAAATCATCTTTTTCTTTATCCTCAATTACAACTTTCAACAATGCATTTTCATTACGAAAATTCATCATTGACTGTAGTTCAAGGCTAAGTTTACTTTTAAGCACATTAAATGCAGATTCCATACTTTGAATTTAAGCAAGTAGAATGAACTATATCAGGATTATCAGATTGTTCACTTACCTCAGAGTCACCGTCAGAATTGTCAGAGGCAGGTTGTTCACAATCTTCAACCTTGGCCATCATGCAAACTTGAGTAAAGTGAGCCTCTTCATCATCAGAAGTCTGACACAACCAATTTTCTTCTTCGGACATAAGAACTTTTCCTTCTTCTTGCTACTTGACCAATAGAGACTTTTTGGCATAATACTCTGAGTTCTTAATCCTCTTGAACTTGCAATCTTAGAAAAATGCCCAAACTTTCCACAATTAAAACATCTTCCGCTTTGCGGATCAATCTTGTCATCCTTCTTCTCTTCCTTCCTATCTTCTTTCTTTCTGTATCCTTTATCATATCGGGGCTTAAACTTCTCAGACTTATCTTTCTTGTGACCTTCATACTTTGACTTTGAAAAGTATTTCTTCTTACCAAATTTTTTGTTGAACTGTTTTGTTATGAAGGCCAGATTTTTCGCAAACCTTTGAACATCCTCATTAGAATGCACCTCTACTTCTTCTACCGAAGACTCAGAACTAGAATTTGGTAGCTCAGACAAGTAAGCTTTTGGCAGCTTTCACTTTGACTTTGATCCGGAACCAGAACCAGAACCAGAACATGAACTTGACATACTCACTTTCTTCTCAGCTAGTAGAGATAAGGACTCTTTCACCATTTTCTTCTATTCACTTAGCATCTTTACTTCATCTTCATGTTGAGACAAAGTGGTAAAGATATCAATCACATCTTCTAAGTCCATATCTGTCGACATCTGGAGATTAATGGTATAACTCTTCCACTCAGGGGTTGAGATTTTTTAGGAACTTGTAATTAATCTCCGACACAGACTTGTTCATGTCGTTTCGTCTCAAATCGTTCAAAATCACATGAAATTTGTTGTAGGTGTCTACCAATGCTTCACCCTCCTTTGCTCGGAACTGTTATTCCCAGATTCAAGTTCTAATTTCTACAAACAATCAAGATGAGAATTCCAAATCATATGTCATTAATTTAAACAACAAAGAATACAATTTCACAACTTTCTCTCTCTAAACTCTCTCACTAGAATAATGTTCAATTTGCTCTTCTCTCATAAGCTCTCTCAATCACACTCTTACACACTTACAATGACTTACTTACTCATAGAATTACAAAGGAAACAAGGTATTTATACCCTTGACAATTACAGAGGAAAAACAAAATACAATTACATTGACTTTGACTTTATTAACAAATGACTTTGACTTTGCTTGAGAGTTGACTTTTCCAGCTTTGACTTCTTGATCTTTTGTCTTCAATCTTTCTGATCTTGAATCCAACAATTATGTGCTCTAACATTCTCCCCCTTTGGATCAAGATCATTACTAAAAGATTTAGCAATGCGATCTTCTCTAATTAAGCTCGATTGAAGTAACTCCCCCTTTTAGCAATCTTTATCTTCTCATGAAATCTCCCCTTTGATACAAACATAATTTCCAAACTCCCCCTTAACACAATGAAATTTCTTCTTTGATAAGCTTTGTCTTCAAAAACATTCATCAAACTTCTAAACGTCTGATCTCTAAGAATATCAACATTCTCCCCCAAGGTTGTACACAAACCTCTTTCAGAAACAAATCTGACTTCTTCAGCAAATTATCTTCAACAAACTGAAATCTTTGAACTCTTTTCGTCTTTGAACAACAATCTTCCTTTAACAATAAATTCTTGAACATTTTCTCTCAACCTTTAAAACCAGACTCAAAACATTTATTTAACTCTTCTCCCCCTTTTTGATGATTTGAGCATCTGTATCATCAAAACTTTCACCAAGAAATGTCTTTGAAATTCTTTCTGACCACTGATCTTTCCAACTGAGCCTCTGATTCTTTGCCAATTCGAACAATGTATTCATCCAGATCTTTTCAAATCTAAACAAAATTGAAGTGCGAAGGTGGGGCAGACTTCCTTCTTTTTCAATATCCAGATTTTCCAAATGAAAACCAGATAGATTATATGATGCGTCCCCGAAAAAATATGAAACATTTTCTTTTTGAGAAGAAAATGAGTGGTTGGTGGGGTTTTATCAAGAGTTGGCATGGGCTATTTGCCTGTTTCAATAACGTTCACGAAAAAATTGTGAAGCATTAGTAATGTGGCTGCCCGGCTCAGAAAGTAGTTGGTGCAGAGTCTGATATTCTTTTACTCTGATCTCACACCCTCTTTCTTTTAATCATTATGATCACTTCTAACCAAACTCTCATTTCCATTTTCCCTCAACACACAACCCACACTCATTTCTTTTAGACTCCTCACACTCAATCACTAAGGATTAACTTCTTGGGTAGGAAACACTGGTTAACGTGAATCCATAGAAGTTTACTTAAGTCCTAGCACAAAGAACCCATGTAATCCTATGAAAGCATAATATTGCTCAATATGGTTTAACTTTAACAGTTAAAGTTCAAAATACAACTGTCAGATGTTTGTATGCTCAGAAAATAATCATGAAGATATGAGCATTTTGAACATTGAAGATATTTCAAACAAGTATATTGAATGAATGAACATGAATGCAAAAGACTTGTTTGAAAATCTGACATTGTATGAAAATGATCAAAAATGAAATGATATAACAATCAAGGCTTATGGTCATCAATAATGGATATTGTCTAAATGAAACAAAATATAGACATTCTTGAAATGACCGTTTTGAAATGAAATGAAATGAAATGACGCTAAAAAAAATCATTGAAGTACAAGCGGGGTGTCTTACCATCTCAAATATGTTTCAATATGAGACATGGTAAGAACAATTTGAACAAAAATTCAAACCGGTGTGTATGAATACTTGAAAGTATATAGAAAAGACAATACACAAGTAATTATCTTTAGAAACACACGGTTTATAAGCATTTAAGCATAAAATAAAATGAAAACATTTAAAATCACACTTCCAATTCATGAAATATGTTTAAGAATCGGGAAGTGGTTTGAACATTTAATAACATGTTTTCTATATCTGAAAGTTGTCCTTCTTTTAGATACAATTGAGATTAAGATAAGAAATTTACCTTTTTGCTCAATCTTAATTCTCAGAAAGTCAGCTGTAGTCATTAAGATATGATCGTGTCAGCTTCTCTCATCCTGCAAAAGTCTCAAAGTCTAGTCAAAGCAAATTTATTGACAAATTTATTCGAAAAGTAAAAAAACAAACATAAAAGCAATAAAACTTTTAAAATACGAGTTCTAATCTGAAATAATCAGAAATCATAATCCTTTTACTTCCGCTGAAATTATGCATCTAAAATATGTCAGTTATAAAGCACATGATAGAAATCTACAACTCCTTTTGGAATGTAGTTCGTCATATATATCGGATGCAAAAATTTCAGAAAAAATATGTACTCCCCCTTGAAGGTTGATATCCTCGTTGGATTCTCGGAGTACAATCCTCATATCAGCTCAAGAGTATCTATTCTTTTTTTTTATCGTTGAAGTACGAGTCCTAAACTGTTATGTTTAGAAGTCAAACTTCGTTGAAATACGGGTTCTAAGCTGATTTACTTAGAAGCCTTTGTTCTTTTACTCCCCCTTGACTTGTGGTGCCTGCAACATAGAATCAGTTTTCGGCTTTGGTACCCACTGGTAAATATTTGGGTCCATGTGTGTTAGTTGCAGTTCGAATGGGAGTAACTGAGTAAGAACCATACCAGTAATGATCACTAGCTTTATGAAAAAAATCATAAGTATGACAATAAGAACAATACCTCTTTTTAGATAACCTGATCAATTGATCTCTCGAATAAGCAAGATCAGATTTACCTATCAGCACTTTGTTCTTCTTGGCTGTTGATGCATGTACAAATGATTTGTTACTTTTCTTCTCTTCCTTCTTTCCTTTCTTTTCTACCTTCTTCTCATCATTCTTCTCATCTTTAACTGGTTTTATCTTCCAAACCAGTTTCTCTTCTTGATATCTTCTTCTTCTTCTATGTGCACCTGAACCATCTACATTTTGATCATATAAAATGTTAGTTGTACGAATTTGATCAAAAGATTTAACTGACCTTCTTGTAGAAACAGTTTTCTGATGTGAACTTGAGGCGGTCTTGTTAGAACCAGCTGAACTATTTCTAGGTGTGTGGATTTTTGACTCTAGAGTCGTTTGCTCAGTCACCACCACCTTTGAAACAATCTTTTCAAGCTCTTTTACCTTTGAAGAGTAATTGTCTCTTTCTTTTACAATAAGATCAATCTTCTTCTCAAATTCAGACTTTGTTTGCTGCTCTTTAAGCACACAAGCAGATAGCTCAGATAGCTTTGCAGTTAGCTTCTTTATCTCTGCTTCAAATAAGCTTCTTTCTTCCTAAAAGCCCATTTCAGCATTTGTCCTCTGACCAGATATTTCTTTGAATATACCAACATTCTTTTGCTCTATTAACTTCTTCTCTTTGGCAAAATTTTCCCTTTCCAGAATGATTACTTTCTCAAAATCAGAGATTTGTTGAGAAAGTTTTAAACATTTCAGCTCAACTGTCTTCTTTTCATCAGCACATTTTCTGGAAAACTCGGAGAATTTCTTAGAAAACTCTTTCTTTTCTTTCTCAAAAACTGATCTGTCTTCAACAATTTGCAATTCTAATTCAAAGATCTTCTTTTCATTAGTATACCCTGTTTGCTGAAACTTGACAATGTGATCTTCTAATTCTGAAATCTTGTTCTTTAACTCAGTGTTTTCAGCTTCCAAAAACAAGACATTTTCTTCATTAAGCCCAGAAGTCTGTTTCAGCAAATCTTCATTTATCTTCTTTAACACACTGACTTCTTCTCTCAGTAGCTTCCTTTCATCAGAATATCTCTTTGACTTCTTTGTGTAGTAGTCAACTGAGGAAGCAAGATTTTTGTTTTCTAATTTGAGCTTGTGAATCTTCTTTTCATCACCATCAGAAAGATATCCCATCTTGAATACCTGTAAACAAAAAGAACTTGACAAAAATGATCGTTAATCCAAAATATGAAATCTCAAGAAATACAGAAAAACATGAAATAAACCACGCTTTGCGTATCTAGAGTGTTGCGCAAACCACGCTTTGCGTATCCAGAGTGTTGCGCAAACCACGCTTTGCGTATCCAGTTACTTGCGCAAAGCTAACTTTGCATGTCAAGAGTATTACGCAAAGCTAACTTGTCGATCTGAACTCCAACTTCAGCTTGTTGCAACCCGTTTAAAACGCAAACCTTATCTTGCGTTTCCTGTTGAATACGCAAATCTCGATAACAAACACTTGATGAATTTTCTCGATGAATATTGCGCAAACCTCGGATGATCTTGTGCAAACCTTGATGAACTTGCGCAAAGTTTGGATCTTGCGCAAACTTCAAAAATCGAACAAATCTTCACCAAAAACCACTCTAGACCTCGAATTACAGTACAAAAATTTAAGAATTTACTCGCCTTAACATCTAGAACACAATTCTAACAACTAATTTCGATCAAATACACAAAATGATACAAATTGATTTGAATACAGTGCTTTCGACTCGTGAACTCCAAACTCAACAAAAATCAAAATCAAAGATCGATTTGTTGATCACAGCTCTCTCAGTGATTTGATAACGACCATTTTCTATACTTAGTGAAAATTACGTTTAATATGTATTAGTGTTTCAACATCAGCGATCAGACTGAGTCTGTTCAATTATCGCTGATAGTCTTTCTCAAACATTTAATATGTATTAGTGTTTCACCATCAGTGATCAAACTGAGTCTGTTCAGTTATCGCTGATAGTTCTGATGTAAACAGTAACGTAATCCCTGAAGACAAGTCTCGCGTCAACAGATGTTCATATCTGAATCGAAGACGAAGCTGCTGAACAAAGAGAATTCTACTAGTGACCTGATGCCGATATCAGTGAAGCAAAGACAACTCTACTTATACGCGAAGGAACATGAGTAAAGCTTCAACGATCGCTGAACTCTTGATATCTCTGCTGAAAGAGATATTCAGCGATTGAATGATCACTTAGCTTATACCTAAAGTTTCTTTTTGTCTAACCTTGCACAACTCAGTACGATGTGTCAGAACGGACATGCCTCTGCCACAATTCGTACAACAACTCTGTCAACTACATTGTTCATGATCCGGCCGAAAGCATGTCTCCCAAAGTCAGACATTCAAAGTCAATCAGTAAACGCCACGTGTAAAGTGCCCTGCCATGCATTTAATGCCATAGGGTATAAATAGGAAGTTCACCCCTCCATCTGAGGGTGTGCTCAATCCTTGAACTCCAAATAGAAACCTTTGTTTTCTATATCTCTTAATCCTCCTTTCTCTGAATTTCTTGTGCAACCATCTTAGTGTTTCTTAAGTTTGTTTAGATTGAGTCTGTCTTAATCTTATTCCGCAACAAACTTGTAAATTGTATTTGATTTATCAATAAACAATTTATTAAACTTTAAATTCTGTGTTTGTATTCAAGTCCCCCCCCCCCCTTCTACAAACTTGTTAAGCACCTTCGGGACCAACAAGTGGTATCAGAGCAGTCTGTTTAATCTAATAAACAAGATCTTGCTTTGTTCTCTTCTTTACTATTCTAAATGGCACTTAACACAAACACAAACTACTATGATAATGGTTCACTTTCTAAACCTCCTCGATTTAGCAGAGATAACTTTTCTCTATGGGAGAATCGAATGATGCTATTTCTTGAAGGTGCTGATCCTACTATACCCGAATATATAGAAAATGGACCCTATGAACCTGTTAGAATTATAGTTGCAGTTCCCGCTACTGCCACCACTGAAGCTGTCCCTGAACGCTATGTCGTTAAGGAAATAAGACAGTGGAGTGATGTAGAGAAAAAGAAGGTAGGTATAGATGCAAGAGCAAAGACCATTATCTCAATGGCTCTGCCTGATGAAGTTTTCCATTCCATCATGCATCTGAAAAGTTCTAAAGAAATGTGGGAAACCATATGTGTTCAATATGAGGGAACCACTGAAATCCAAGAGACTCGAAAGATTAACTTGGTAAGACAGTATGAAAGTTTCATCGCTGGTAAGAATGAATCTCTTAAATTCAATATGTCTTAAGCTGACAAAAGACTTAAATTCTCTCTCTCTCTCTAAGCACTTTGTATGGAATATTGCTCAACTATGAGCAATCGAATCTCCTGAAAAAGAATCTTGTTAAAGATTCTAAGGACTCTAAAAGCACTCCTGTTGCTTTAGTCTCTTCAGAGATAATTCCATCTCAGCGATCACACTCACCATCACTGAGTTAGATTCTGAATATGAGGATCTATCAGACCCTGATCTTTCAGAGTTTGATGAGTCCTTAGCACTCTTGACAAACTCTTTTAAGAGATTTGCAAGAAAGAGCAACTTCCGAAGAAGTAAGCCTCTCTCTCTTACTAAACAGCCAAAATCAACGCCTGTTGATAAGGCTACTGCCACTTGCTATAACTGTGAAAAGATTGGACACTTTGCTAGTGAGTGCAGATCGAAAAAGGTGTTCAAACCTTCTACCTCAAGAAGATCCAGTGATGACAAATACCTAAAGCTGAAGAACAAATATCAAAAGTTGAAAATCTATAAGCGAAAAGGTAAAGGTCTCATCGCTGAAGAACATGACTGGGCTGAATCAGAAGAATCAAGTTCTGAGGAAGAATAAGTCGCTAATATTTGCTTCATGGCCGAGATTAAAGAAGAAGTGGAAGAACCATCTGAACCTTCTATGAGCTACATATCATCTCAGGTATCTATCTCTACAAATCCCTCTCTGCCTGAAGCTGAGAGAAGTCGCGCTGTTGATGTACTGACGATTGACCTTTATAATGCTCTAAACGACAAAACTCAAGCGGAGAATAAAAATGTTCATTTAACTCATGAAAAGATCAGAGAACTAAATCTTTTAGAAGAAAAGTTGAAAGATCAAGTCATTATAAATGAAATCATCAGCATTGAACGCGAACAAGCCATCGCTGCTCTAAAAGCAGAAAAGGCTCATGTTGAAAAATGGTGCAAATCATCAACAAAGATCTCTTAGATAATAAATGCTCAAAATCCTGAAAATGATAAAACTGGTCTTGGCTTTTGGACACTACAGGATGAGCCTAAAGAAGAAAGTTCCATGCTTAAGTTTGGAACATTTGTCACTCCTATCTCTAACACTTCGTATGATCAATTTTATCCTTCTTCTTCTAATTCTATCCCTGAGGAAAAATCCAAAGACACTAAGTCTGCGGATAAAGGAAAGTCCATTCTTCGTCCCCAGAAGGCTACCAAGAAAGCAAAACTGAAAGTTCCTTCTAAACGTTCAGTAAATCAATCTTCTAGCTCTGTGATAGAAATCTTCGATCTCTGTCCTCCAAAGCTAAAGATTGATCTAAGACCCATGAAATCTGAAGAAATGAAAATTCATCCCAGATCTCATGAGAAAAGCATTATTGGACCTGGCCCTGCTCATCTTAAACTTGCAAAACCTTCTACTTCTGGTCCTAAAACCATTTTCAAATATAGAAAATGCTATCACTGTGGTTTTACTGACCATATTGCAAGCAAATGTCCAACTGCCACTAAAGCTGATAAATCAGTTAAAGTGAAGATGAATGCCTCCAAGGCTGAAAAGGTCACTAAAGCTGAAAAATCAACCAAAGCGAAGAAAACCACTAAGGTTAAGAAATTAACCAAAGTGAAGATCACCACTGAAGCTGAATCTTCATCTGCTGTGAAGACTACTGAAGCTTCCACATCCACTAACTCTAAAGGACCCATTGAAAAGTGGGTACCAAACAATGCTTAATCTTCCTTATGTGTGCAGGGATCAAAGGGCATCTGGTATCTCGATAGTGGATGTTCTCGTTATATGACTGGACAAAAAGACCTGCTCACTGAATACATGGAAGAGAAAGGTCCCTCTGTGACCTTCGGTGGAAATGGAAAAGGATATACCCGAGGGTTTGGTGTCCTCAGCAATGGGACAACTACCTTTCGAAGAGTCGCTTATGTAGATGGACTGAAGCACAACCTTCTAAGCATCAGTCAGCTATGTGATAAAGACTACGAAGTTCGCTTTTCTAAAAAAGCATGTTCAGTGGTGGATGAGAAAGGAAAACTTGCTCTCAGTGGTTATCGCAGAGAAAATGTCTACGTAATAGATATGGACTCTACTACCACTGAAAACTTATGTTTTCTCTCTAAGGCCTCTTCTGATGTCAACTAGCTATGGCACAAAAGGCTCTCTCATCTAAACTTCAAAACCTTGAATTCTCTCTCATCTAAGGAACTGGTTTCTGGTCTTCCTCAGCACTCATATGCTAAAGAATCTTTCTGCTCAGCATGTGAAAAAGGAAAACCAACAAAAGCTAGTTTCAAGTCTAAACTAGTTTCCTCAGTGACAAGTCCTCTTCGACTCTTGCATATGGATCTGTTTGGCACTGTCAATATCCAATCAATAGCTGGAAAGAAATATACGCTTGTCATTGTAGATGAATTCTCTCGCTATACCTGGGTTATCTTTCTTCGCTGTAAGAGTGATACTCCAGAAGAACTAATATCTTTTGTTAAAAAGATGGAAGTGCTGAATAATCTTACTGTTCGTTCAATAAGAAGTGATCATGGAACTGAATTCAAAAACAGTTCCCTGAACAATTTCTTTGAAAACAAGGGAATTTCTCATAACTTCTCTACAGTAAGAACACCTCAGCAAAACGGAGTCGCTGAAAGAAGAAACAGAACGATCATTGAAGCTGCTAGATCAATGCTCAGCGATTCTCATCTCCCTACTCAATTTTGGGCAAAAGCTGTAAACATTGCATGTTTTACTCAAAACAGATCATTGATAGTAAAGCGATTTGGTAAGACAGCTTATGAAATCTTTCATGGAAGGAAGCCTTCTATCAGCTTTCTTCATATCTTTGGTTGTCAGTGCTTTATCTTAAACAACAAAGATCAGCTTGGAAAGTTCGACCCAAAAGCTGATGATGGAATATTTCTAGGATATTCCTCCATCTCAAAAGCCTATAGAGTTTTCAACAAACGAAGACAATCTGTGGAAGAAACAATTCATGTCACTTTTGATGAAACTCGCTCAGCGAACTCCAAACCAATCACTGACAATGAAGAGTTAAATGCTTGGATGTTTTCTCACAACAAGGAAACTGAACCCTTCTTCTCAAACCACCAGCATTCAGATTCTCCAGCCACTGATGATGATCCAAACATTATACGTCCTAGCGCTGAATCCAACTCATGGGTTTCAGCTGAACCTCTAAACACCTTGCTACCATCAGATCTACCTCTGTCTGAAAACCTCTCTGATAACAACAGGCTGTCCACTACTCAACAGTTAATTGCTGACGAACCTCAAACGTCCTCATTAGTAAACATCCCAATTGTTGATTCAACCTCTGAGTTAAGCGATCATGCTCCTGCTCAGCAATGGACCAGAGATCATCCAATAGATCAAATTCTGGGTGATCCAGATGCAGGTATTCAGACACGACGAAGCTCAGGTAATATATGTCTCTTTGTCAACTTTCTATCTTTAATAGAACCAAAGAAGACTGATTATGCCCTCAGAGATCCAAACTGGGTCAGCGCTATGCAAGAAGAGCTGGTTGAGTTTACCCATAACAAAGTTTGGAATCTCGTTCCTAGACCATCTGAAAAAACTGTTATAGGCACCAAATGGGTGTTTAGAAACAAGTTAGATGAACATGGAACTGTAACCCGCAACAAGGCTCGACTTGTTGCTCAGGGATACAGACAAGTGGAAGGCATAGACTATGATGAAACCTTTGCCTCTGTGGCTAGGCTCGAAGCAATTCGACTATTCTTAGCTTATGCAGTCTATAAAGACTTCATCGTTTATCAAATGGACGTAAAATCAGCGTTCCTCAATGGAAAGCTGAATGAAGAAGTCTGTGTAGAACAACCACCAGGGTTCTATGACCCTAAGTATCCAAATTATGTTTATAAATTGGATAAGGCTCTCTATGGTCTAAAACAAGCCCCTCGTGCTTGGTATGACACTCTCTCATCATTTCTTATTTCTGAAAATTTTGAACGTGGCAAGATTGATAATACGTTATTTTTCAGAAAGATAAAAGGGCATATAATTCTTGTACAAATATATGTCGATGACATAATATTTGGTTCTACTAACCCATCTCTATGTACTCGCTTCGCTGAAATAATGAAGAAAGAATATAAAATGAGTATGATGGGTGAGCTGACATATTTTCTTGGTCTTCAGATTAAACAATCTGATAAAGGTACTTTCATCAGCCAAGGTAAGTATGTTAAAGATATGCTGAAGAAGTTTGATCTTACACAAACTTCATCAATGAAAACTCCTATGGCACCACCCCTGACACTTAACAAAGATCCTTCTGGAAAACCTGTTAATGTCACTGCCTATAGAGGAATGATAGGCTCCCTGTTGTATCCTACGGTGAGCCGACCTGACATCATGTATTCTACTTGTTTATGTGCACGCTATCAATCTGAACCCAAGGAATCCCATCTGATCACTGTTAAGTGTATATTCAGATATCTGAAAAGAACTCCTAACCTCGGTCTTTGGTATCCCAAAGACTCAGGGTTCGATCTAACTGGTTATCCTGATAGTGATTTTGCAGGCTGTAAACTTGACAGAAAGAGTACCACTGGTGGATGTCAACTCCTCGGAGGAAAGCTGGTAAGCTGGACAAGCAAAAAGCAAAATTTAGTGTCCACTTCCACAGCTGAAGCTGAATATGTAGCCGCTGGAAGCTGTTGTTCTCAAATCTTGTGGTTGAGAAATCAACTATTAGACTATGACCTTCAACTGTCAAAGATTCCTATCTATTGCGACAGCACTAGTGCTATCGCTATAGCAAATAATCCAGTGCTACATTCAAAGACGAAACACATAGAGATCAGATATCACTTTATCAGAGATCATGTGATGAATGGTGATATTGAACTTCACTTTATCGCTACTGACTTTCAGCTTGCTGATTTATTCATCAAACCTCTTGATGCGACAAGGTTCAACTTTCTCATCAGTGAGCTTGGAATGCTGAATCTCGAAGAATAATTCTTCAGCGTTAATGAATTGTGTCAGTACTCATAAGTTCCCCTTTTATCATTCTCTGATAAATATTCTGACTCTCAGGTATGTTCTCTCAATCCCTACAACTGAATCTTCATTCAGTTGTTTTTCAAAATATAAACCTTAATCACTGAATTTTCTTCAAATGATTAAAAGCTTTGTGAAAAATAAATTTATCACTGATATTTCTAATCAGTGATCCTTTAAAAGAAAATCTATCCCTATCTTTACCATCAGGAATACTTTCAAAAAGAAAAAACCTATCGCTGACTTTTCTTCAGCGATAATTTCAAAACGGACAAATGAATAGTCTCTTTTCTATGACGTCATTTGAACCGACAATCCACGACATGCCTTTTTCTGACACGTTCGTCCGTTACCCTTCTATCCAATCAACTTCGTGGGACGTGTCCATGTCATGATGAGCATTTGTTTTCCCGCCTCTCACATTCTCTCTCCTTTCTCTCACATATAAAAGGAATGTTTTTCCATTCTTCTCATTTTACGCTTTCTGGAAATACTTTCAAAGCAAGAATACTCTCTCAAGCATTCTAGCATTCTCAAGCATTTGCATCATCTTCTTCAAAGATCAACAGGTTATTCTTGATCTTTTTCAAATTCTTATCTTAAATCTTTTTACATAAAACTCCATTTATGGGTTTATAGGATTCTAATCACATAAAATCATTTTCATTTTTGATTTTATTCTTTAAAAACCATTCTATTTTGATTGTTCTTCATTCAAAATCCTTGGTTTTTCTTCTTGTTCTTGTATCTTCTGTCAATAACACCTTTTTAATCTTCAAATTTGTTGATTTACCTATGTTTCTTTCCCAAAATAGAAACTAGACAAATCTTCTTTATTTTTAGACTAAAACCTTTCTCCTACTCTTTTATCTACTCATAGCTCAGAATGGCTCAATCTGCACTTGTCGCCTCTAAGAACGTCAAGTTCGCCATCACTGACTCGGAGCTTCCAAAGAACAATCATCTCACTCGACTCGATTTTGACAGTGTTAAGTACCCACATCTGAAGGAAGCTGCAATGTTTCTAAAGCAATCCTGCATTGCTTATGCTATCACTGTGGATCCAACACCCTCCAAAGCTCTTCTCCAGCAATTCTGGTTTACTGCTGACGAAACCTCTATCACCAACAAAAAGGGTGAACAGGTTCCTGCTATCTCCTTCAGCACTCAACTTAGCTCAGGGATGATGACTGCTTTAGGCCTAAGGAAAGCTCTGCGTTTTCCTGACAAACCCAGGAATAGATTCGATGCCTTGCCAACTGATGCTGAACTCATCCAATTTCTGGATGCCATGGAATACGCTTGGGAACCCAAGCCAAGGATGACGATTCCAAACAAGAAGCTGACTCTTGTGAAGAAGGCACTGATGCCTTCTCAGCTTAACTACATCTTCTCACACTTCATTCAGTGTATGAGTGGGAAGAGTGGGTCACTGGACCAGGCAAGCAAGATTCAGGTCCAGATGGCTTACTCAATGATCACTAGACGAAAATTCGACTACGCAACAACTATCTTTGATGATCTCAAGTCAAAGATAGAGAAGACCGAAAGGGATCCCAAGGTCCCCTACGTACGCTTTATTTGCGCGTACCTGAAGTTCCTCTACCCTGCTACTTACCCCACTAACTCGGATGCATCTTTTCCAAAAGTGGGTCAGCGCTCCCTAGAGGTCAAGACGCTCCCCAACGAGGTAAGTATCTTTGAACTTCGCTCTCGACTATCTCTCCTCACTTCTTCTACTTCAGCGGCCACGCAGGAGGTTCCTTCTTCTGCTATCCCTGCCGCTACCCCTTCCAAACGACCATCAACTGGCTCCCTTGGTCCTTCGAAGAAGGCCAAGGTCACCAAGGAGAAAGCTACCTCTAGCTCTATACCTAAGGATGTTTATCAACAAAACTTCCTTGGATGCTTTCGTGGGTCTCTCCTCCACATCCTCAGCTATAACGACTTCAACCGTGCCAGCGATCTCGGTCGCAGTCACAACAACAGTGACGCAACCTACAATCTCAGTTCAACAACAACCTGAGGTAACTACCCCTATCCCTACATCTTCTATCCCCATCTCTAGTCCTTCTATTTCTTTGATCTCTAACCCTCCATCTATTTCTACTCCACAGTTTGGACCCATAGGACCTGAACATCAATCTTTTGAGGAATCTTTACAATTCTACAAAATGTTTGATAATTCAGGTATCCCTATAACCTTAAACACTTCTCCCAACTCACCATATAAGCCTATTTCTCAAAAACTAACTTATATTTCAGGTCCTAGTTTGGCATCTGTTGACACAAATGTCAACAATCTGAGTGCAAAGGTGGAATCTCTGACTGCCTCTCTCAACAACACCACCAACGCTGTTCAATCAGTTGGTGAAGCACTGAAGACGCTGACTGCCACCTGCGCCTCCAAAGCTGACGTTTCTCACATCGATACTCTCCAAGAAGCGATTGTCAAAGTCAGAGAAGACTCACAACAACAGTTTGCCGCCCTGACTACAAAGTTTGACTCTTGTGAAGTCCTTCTTCAGCAAATCCTGACTCACCTGAAGGCACCAGCTCCTACTCCTACTCCCTCATTCACAGAGAACGATCGTACATCGCTTAACATTGCCGTGGAGTTTATTAATCAGGATACGTCAGATCTTCCTGCGTTTGAAGGCCGACTGGACAGTTTGGAGGCTGAAGTTCAGGTGTTGGCCGCTGCAAAAGCTTCATCTCCTTCCAAAGATCTCTTCCTCAATGATAATGACATAGAGGGGGAGAAACAGCTGAAGAAAATATGGAGTTTGAAGTCGCTGCCAAGGTCCAACAGAAGGAAACTCCCTCTCAGGTTGAGGGGGAGATAGCTGCTAAAAAAGCCCCTCCTTCTCTCGAAGATTTAATCGATGATGAAGAAGAAGAACACGATGATGATGAAGACCTTGAACATGAAGATCAAGAGGAAGATTCTCATCAAGATGATGATGATGACGATGAAGATCAATCTCTATGGTGTTCTTCAGCCGTCACTTCATCAGCGATAGCTTCGAAAGAAGTTATCAAAGCTGGGGGGAGTCAAGAGACACCTTCAGGAACCCCTTCCCAAAGCAAAGGTGCAACTGCTGAGGGAACCCTGAAGATGATTTCACTACCTGAGGAGAATCCTTCTCAGGTATTCCTTACTCTTGTTCCCTTATCCTTCTATAAAAATCCAACCCCTGTTTCTTTCTAGCCTTTATCTCTCTCCTTCACTAAAACTAAATCTAACATTTTTCTTTTTCTGACCAGATAGTTCTCTCCCCTGCTTAAGGGTAAAGAACTCCAAATAATCCCAGCTGCTGAAGCTGATGATCAAATAATTCCAATCTCTGTAAGAGAGATTGATGAAGAGGATGAAGAAGAAGAATAGTCCCTGCAACATCATGGAAGGTCCTCTAGACCCTCATTGGTCAGAGGAAGAGAGAGAAAAGAACAGAGATGATCTCTCATGTGGAGAGTCAACGACGAAATATCCCCTCTCAATCATCAGATCTGGAGTTCCTGACTGAAGCTGAAATCGAAGAATCCGTCAGGGTTGAGAAGCTGATTGCTGATTGTCAAAGAGATGCCTCTCTAGCTCTCAAAATTCAGTCCTCTCAAGTCAAAGACAAGAAGCTGAAAAGCAAACCAGTGGAAGTCCAGGCAGCTCTTTTGAAAGAGATTGAAGAGGAACGTTCCAAAGAAAAAGCGGTCAGCGATAATACAGTCGATTGGTGCAAACACAAAATTTACTATCGTTCTGACCCAATGAAGATCGTAGCTGTTGCTATCTCTGGGAGAAAGAAGAAGGATAAACTCTCTGTCACAATGGAGATTACCAGAGAGGATGGAAGCTGCAAGGCTATGTTCATTTCAAAGCTGGAAGAATTTGGCTACATGGAGTGGCTTGAGTTCAAAGATGCGCTGAAGAAATCAAAGTCAACATACAGAGGCTAAGTTGAAAGGGTAAATGATTCCCTCATCAACAGAGTCACTGCTATACTAAACGTGCCATCTACTCTTCCTCCAAAGTCCAAGCAAATCAAGAGAAAACCTGTCTCCTCCTCATCTGATAATGTCGCAGTCATCAGAAATGAAACCTCCATCAAATTCTCAAGAGAAGCTCTGTTCGGTCCTCCTCCTGATCTTTCAGTTCTGGATCTCTCTCTGCCTCCTAGCGGACCATATGTTGCGGGACAAGTTCTTGAAGAACCTTTTGGAATCTTCTTCAGAGATGACGAGGAACAACTCAGATTTCAAAGAGCCTCTGAAATCCCTATCTGTCCCCTCGCTCTTCTCATGGATCTCATGTGCCTATGGTGTACTCTCTCTCCTGTTGCTGAGCCAATCATAGCGATCATCTGCAAAGAATCTTTAGAGCGAAGGCAAAAAGGAGAAGAAATACCTGAGTATTTGATCAATCCTCCTAAACCCTCTTTAGATAGCTGATAGATTAGTTTTCTTTCTTGTAATCTATTAGTTTAACTTACAGCAGTTAATACATCACTTGTACTTGTAATTTTCATACCTTGTAATCTTTTTTCTTGGATTAATGACAATTTCAGTGAAGTACTTAACTCTATCAGTACTGTAAAAGATCCCTCAAAATAGTAATTGGGACATGTATGTTATGAGTCCGGATTATTCCATCATTTTGAATTATAAAATAATTTTCTTCAGTTACTTTGTCATTATTAAATAGGGGGAGATTGTTGATCCAAGCTCTCTCAGTGATTTGATAACGACCCTTTTCTATACTTAGTGAAAATTACGTTTAATATGTATTAGTGTTTCACCATCAGCGATCAGACTGAGTCTGTTCAGTTATCGCTGATAGTCTTTCTCAAACATTTAATATGTCTGTTCAGTTATCGCTGATAGTCTTTCTCAAACATTTAATATGTATTAGTGTTTCACTATCAGTGATCAAACTGAGTCTGTTCAGTTATCGCTGATAGTTCTGATGTAAACAGTAACGTAATCTTTGAAGACAAGTCTCGCGTCAACAGATGTTCATATCTGAATCAAAGACGAAGCTGCTGAACAAAGAGAAGTCTACTAATGACCTGATGCGGATATCAGTGAAGCAAAGACAACTCTACTTATACGCGAAGGAACATGAGTAAAGCTTCAGCGATCGCTAAACTCTTGATATCTCTGCTGAAAGAGATATTCAGCGATTGAATGATCACTTAGCTTATACCTCAAGTTTCTTTTTGTCTAACCTTGCACAACTCAGTACGATGTGTCAGAACGGACATGCCTCTGCCACAATTCGTAGAACAACTCTGTCAACTACACTGTTCATGATCCGGCCGAAAGCATGTCTCCCAAAGTCAGACATTCAAAGTCAATCAGTAAACGCCACGTGTAAAGTGCCCTGCCATGCATTTAATGCCATAGGGTATAAATAGGAAGTTCACCCCTCCATCTGAGGGTGTGCTCAATCCTTGAACTCCAAATAGAAACCTTTGTTTTCTATATCTCTTAATCCTCCTTTCTCTGAATTTCTTGTGCAACCATCTTAGTGTTTCTTAAGTTTGTTTAGATTGAGTCTGTCTTAATCTTATTCCGCAACAAACATGTAAATTGTATTTGATTTATCAATAAACAATTTATTAAACTTTAAATATTTAATAACCTTCACAAACTTAAAAACTTCTTAAAACATGAACTCTTTAAAATCTCCCATTTTGGTAGATACCACTTGAAATCTCTTTCAAACTTTGAAATTCTCACTCTGACTTTCTCTTTGAATTCTCTCCACTTTACGACTTTCACTTGACTTGATTTTCTTCTGAAATTGAACATTGAAAACTTCTCCTCTTTCTGATAGTATCAACTTTAATCTGAATTTGAAATATTGAAATATCTCCCCCTTTTGATGAATGATGAGAAATCAGAATCATCAAAACATTTCAACGTCGTGTCTGTCAGTGATACTATATCCCCTTTTAGCAAAGTAAGCACAGTCTTTATGAGTGACAAAGATATTCTCCCCCAAACAAGAAAATATACAATTTTTCTCAAAGAGAATATGAACTCCATCAGATATGATATTAAAAATTTGTCGCCAATTCATAAAATGTATTCATTCGAATTTTTTGAAATTCAGACAAAATAAGATTGGTAACCCTGAATCAATAGATGATCAATTAATCGATCTGTCAGTAGCACGGAGCCACTGTGTACAACGAATGTACATTGGAAAGGAGCTTTTTGATGTTCACTACCCAGAGCTTCCATTCAATCATTGAAAAACCACAAAGGAATTTTGTATTAATGTTAAGACAAGAAAACTTATTCCTTGTGTGCTTGTACAAATGTAGCAATGATTGAAGCATTTAAAGCTGTATACAGGATCAAAATATTTAAACCATTGAGACAACAACAGATATTACATAGACTCAATGTGCATGAGAAAGGGTCGAAGGTGGGGCAACTTTCCATCTTTTTCAATATCAACATCTTCCGAATGAAGATATGATAGATTATGTTTCCCCTTTAAAATTTGAAACATCCTTCTGTTGAGAAAATAATGAGTAGCTAGTGGGGTTTAATGCAAGATTTGTGCATGGTCCAAGAGATCATAGTTGGATTGATTAACAAACAATAACAAGAGATTATTGGGATGGAATCTGTAGATTTTATTCACATATACTAAACACATAAACTATAGAGAGCAGATTACGTATACAAGCTACATTGTGAATGAAAGTTACAAACAAATAACTACAAGATTCCTATTTATACCTCACACCCCTTGTACACATTTAAGCCCAAACCCAACTACAAGGCCCAATACAAGATACAATTGATTACTTTACTAAACTTCTACACAAAACATATTTATGTTCTAACATATTCCCCCTAAGTTTTGTAAAGTAATCATCCACTTTCAGATTAGCTTAAGCTCATCTCCCCCTTGATTTCTTTGTAACACTTAGCGTTGCATAAACATCAAAGCTCCTCTAGCTCCCCCTTGAAAGTAGCTCTTATATTTGAAGTTTCAACTTTAATACCAGATCTGATGTAGACTATAACCTCGACTGAGTACACATAAAGACAACTTTGACTATTGTAAACCCAACACATTCCTTACGCCCACAAGAATGATATGTGTTGAATTATTGAATGACAACCAAGTGCATCTTCAGTGTATAACATCTGATCTGTCTTTGAACCTCGAGTTGAAATAAGAGTTCAACTTAAGAACTTATTCTGATCAGCTTACATGAGGTAGCATCTGATAGCAACACTATAATGCAAGGGTTAAAGGCAATTACTGTTCAACAACTGATGAAAGACGCTCATTTTCTAATAGATTTCCAGAATACTGAACAATCAAACCCAATTTATCAAAGTTATATAAATTCTCAGGGGCTCTTTTTAAAACATCATTTTCCGACAAACCTAACCCTAGTTTTGGATTATAAAAACGAACATCCTTGAGTTTGTTTGTGAGAAGATTCAGAGTTTGTTCAGTCTGTCCTCTTTTCAAATTTATATCCTCCAGTTACTTAATCTTGCAATATGCCTCGTTTCTTTCTTGAAAACAAACTTCAAATTTTATTTTGTATTCACCCTTTTCAGAAGTCAGATTAACTAAGTTCTTTTCGAGTTCAGTGATCTTAGTTTTCAAATCAGCTTTTTCTTTTATCAAATTATCCTTTTCCTTTTCTTTGTCCTCAATCACAACTTTCAACAATGTATTTTCATCACGAAAATTCGTCATTGACTGTCGTTCAAGGCTTAGTTTACTTTTCAGCACTTCAAATTTAGATTCCATATGTTTAATTTGAGCAAGTTAAGATTCAACTATGTCAGGATTATCAGAATTTTCACTTACCTTAAAGTCACCATCAGAATGTTCAGAAATAGAGTCAGCATCTTCTTCAACTTTTGCCATCATGCAAACTTGGTTAAAGTGGGCATCCTCGTCATCAGAACTTTAGCATAACCAATTATCTTCCTCTGCCATAATCACTTTCCCTTCTTCCTGTTTCTTTGCCAATAGTGATTTTGAGTTCTACGCACTGTATCAAAATCAAAATGTACTTTTAAGTCGATTTGATTGTAATTCATCGATTGTATTCTATTCTACTTGTATTTTTGATCAAATTGGTGGATTTGCATAAGCTAATTCGATGGATTGATTGGTTTTTTAATCGATCTAAGTGTTTTTTTGGACGAAAAGTGAAGAACTCGCCATGAAGAACTCGCAAGATCTAGAATTTTCACATAAAGATGTCTATATATCGCATGGCGTTGAAGTTTTGAAAAAGCTAAGTGTGGATTTCGCATCACGTTAGATACGAAAAGTGTGGAATTCGCATCTGCCTTCATGGGAAAAGGAGGAATTCGCATCAATTGCAATACGAGAAGTTGATTTCAGAATTTCTAAGGACAAAATTCGCATCACGAAGGATACGAGAAGTGAGGAATTCGCATCATTCATCATGCGAATTTCTGGAATTCGCCTCGTTCATCATACGAATTTCTGGAATTCACATCTCTCTACATACAGATTTTAGGGTTTTCGCATAGAAAAGTTGAAAAGTTTCTATGTACAGAATCCGTATCGATACGAAAAGTTTGAGATCGAAAATTTGGCTAAGTATAGAATTCGCATAAGATCATCGTGCGGAAAGTTTGAAGTTGAAATTTTTTCCAAGTCAAGAATTCGTATCTCGAAGCGTGGGAATTGTTAGAACTCGCATCTCAAATCGTACGAAAAGGAAGAACTCGCATATAGTTGCGTGCGAAAAGTGACTTCTCGCATATAAAGGCGTGCGAATTTTGGTTCCTTGTGCGAATTTCAAGCTACTTGGCGTGCGAATTTCGTCTTTGTACGAATTCTATTGGTGTGCAAATTGTTTAAGGTTCTCAGTGGTGTGAGGATTTCTTCCTTAGAAAAATTTTGGAAAATTTCTCTGGAAATTTTTCTGAGTCGTTCCTTGTTGATTTTTCGAACTAACGATCATTCCAAGTTCTTATTCTACAGATTCCAAGATGTCTAAAGATTTGCTTTCCATGGTGTCTTAGTCCAAACCATCAGTTCTGTCAATTAGAGAATACCCTAAATGGAAATGGCGGATGACTCAGTTCCTTAATCATAAGAACAGAGATTATATGAAATCAATCATTTAAGGCCTAGTTTTCCCTGTTGTTACGGTCCCTGGTTAGCCAGCTACGGAAACTTCTTCTGAGATATTAGTCAGATATGTGCCTAAGCCTTACCAGTATTATGAACAGGAGAAGGCACAAGCAAACATCGATGAAGAAACTCTCATTTATTTGACTATGGCTATCCCCAACGACATCTACAACCGTGTAGACAGTCGTGACTCAGCAAAGGCTATGTGGGATGAGCTTGAGAGACAATTCCAAGGCACTGATCGTTCTATAAAAGCGAAGCTGATTCTGAGTATCAACGCGTATGAAGGGTTCCTGTTAGAGAACATAATTGTTGGATTTAAGAAGAAATTTCATTGTGTTAAGGGGGAGTTTGGAAATTATGTTTGTATCAAAGGGGAGATTTCATGAGAAGATAAAGATTGCTAAAAGGGGGAGTTACTTCAATCGAGCTTAATTAGAGAAGATCGCATTGCTAAATCTTTTAGTAATGATCTTGATCCAAAGGGGGAGAATGTTAGAGCACATAATTGTTGGATTCAAGATCAGAAAGATTGAAGACAAAAGATCCAGAAGTCAAAGCTGGAAAAGTCAACTCTCAAGCAAAGTCAAAGTCATTTGTTAATAAAGTCAAAGTCAATGTAATTGTATTTTGTTTTTCCTCTGTAATTGTCAAGGGTATAAATACCTTGTTTCCTTTGTAATTCTATGAGTAAGTAAGTCATTGTAAGTGTGTAAGAGTGTGATTGAGAGAGCTTATGAGAGAAGAGCAAATTGAACATTATTCTAGTGAGAGAGTTTAGAGAGAGAAAGTTGTGAAATTGTATTCTTTGTTGTTTAAATCAATGACATATGATTTGGAATTCTCATCTTGATTGTTTGTAGAAATTAGACCTTGAATCTGGGAATAACAATTGGTATCAGAGCCTATCCAAATCGAAAATCAAGAAAATACAGAAAGTTCGACTCTGTGTTCATCGATGTCAGAATCAAATCCGTGATTTTGTGCGAATTAGATGTTGAAATCGATTAGGTTTTGTTAGAAAAGTGTAATAGATCGAGTTTGTATAAGTAATTTCAAGAATTGCACTGTAATCGTGTTGGTCCCGAAGGTGCTTAACAAGTTTGTAGAAGGTGCTTAACAAGTTTGTAGAAGGTTATTAAATATTTGGAGTTGCTCAAGATTTCATTTTGATGATTTTGCAACAAGAAGATGACTTGAAGATTATTGTCAATTTTTTTTAATCTTGAATCCAAAGGGGGGAGATTGTTAAGTCAAGATTGTATTCAAGATTAAATGAGGGGTGAAAGGTGTAAAGTTGTAAAGTGTAAGGGTTGTGTTGTAAGTCAAAGCTAGTATGTTTGAATTTAGCTTAGTTGGTTGTAAGGTCAATTATATTGACCATATAAATAGTGTTTGGTCTTTGTAATCTTGTAAGCACGCACAAAGAGTGTCAGGATCGAAATTCAAACAAGAATTTAACACACACTCAGAAACTATGTTAAAGGAGTCGCGGAAAAACACTTTAACAGTAAATCAATGGAACAGTATCAGAATGAAAATCACAAGTTATATTGATTTAACTTAATGATTACAAACAAAACCTCAATCTGTTGAACAGACTCAACAGACGTTCAATACTTCTCTATTGAAAGGACTTCTAAGAACCTTGAGGTTAATTCTCTCTAAGAACAAAACGTATATCGAAAACTCTATCAATGTCTATTCTAAACTATGCCTTCTATACAGTATACATACAAGACAAATTACAAGATAATTATAAAAGAAAATTTAATCTGCATGATCCAGTCCATAATTATCTTCAAATCTCCTTGACTTTCGCATTAATCAAATCATTCTATCATTATCTTCTCAACAGCTTTAATCTTCATAAGCAGTAGTAATTACTCAACAGTATTAACCATCTTGCAGTACTAACATGCTAGCAGTACTAACCATGTTAGCAATATTAATCTCACCAGCAGTAGTAATATTGAACTAGCAGTATTAATTACACAAGAAGTAGTATCTGGCAGTATTAATCATCCTTAGCTCATTTCAGACCCAACAATCTCCCCCTAACTTAACTTTTCAGATTGAGAAGTTAAGATCTTCAAAATTTGGTCTTCATGATACTTTCAAAACTTAAGCTCAATTCCCAATATTAGGATCCAAACCTAAGCTTTGATTGATGATTCTTTTGACTACTATCTTGGCCATTTCAGAATCCTTTGAACATACCAGCTTAGCATTCAACATACCTTGCAATTTGGCTTTGCTGTGATCATAAATTTTATCCACCAGGTAGTACTCATGATAAGATATGTCAATAGTGATGACATAGACTCCACACCTTTCAAATATCATCCAATTGTCTATTCTTTGGAATTTATTCTTCAGATGCAGATCTCTGACAACATGTTGAACTTTGCTAGGATCAAACATCATGCATAAGTACTCCATGGCTAATCTTATTAAGCTCATTCCTGCTCCTGTCAAATCCTTTCCATACAAGCTCATTCCAACCTTGAACATTTCTTCTAAGTCAGATCTAGAACAACTTCTGATGATTTTACCCCAAGTAGAGTAAACCTCATACTTGTCTCCCATCCTTTTAATCCTGAAGTATTTCTTCCTTTGATCTTCTAGGATATCCCAATGGATAATTTCAGGGGCTTGGACTAATATTGGGTCAACTTTTACAGATTCACTATCAGTCACTGTTATATACAAACCAACATGTACCTCAGATTGTTCAGATTGTTCTTCACCTTGTTGACTTGATTGTTCTTTAGGGGTTGCAACAACAGGTTCAACTTCTTTTTGCACTTCTTCAATCCTGGCCTTTTGGTCTGTTTCTTTGAAGCTATGGTTTTCATTCTTTTGACAGCTTTGACTGTTTGAGCAAGAGTTTCTTCTTTCTGTTCTTCTTCCACTTCTTTTGTAGAAGTGGTTTCTTCACTCTCAAGAAAAGGTTGTTGGATATGCAGATCATGCCTTTCTTTCATTTTCCTTTCAACCTCAACCCTTTGAGTAAAGTCTCCTTGTAGCTTGGTCATTTCTTTCTTGTAAAGCTCTTCAATTCTGCCATAAGACATACCAGTGAACATGCCTTCTTTAACCCCAACTGATCCTTTTAGGAAGTTAATCATTTTCCTCCGTTCTTGGTTGGCAACAAAAGTCTTTGAAGGTTGTCTTTTCTTTGTCTGTACTGGCTGCCTTGGCATAGATGCTTTTGCTTGGACTTTCTTGGCTTCATCTGCAACCCTCAAACTCCTTTGGTACTCCTCATTGAGCTTTTTAGACAAATTTAAACCAATTTGCCTATCTTTGGCAGTTTGAGACTCTTCTTCTGCTTCTATTTCAGCTTGCAGTTGTTTGGCTACCTCTTCATCTAGAGCTATTTGAACTGACTTCTTTGTGTTCTTCAGAGGTTCCAACTACCTTTTCTTTTCCTTTTCTCTTTACCTCAGCATCACTTATTTCTTTTCTCTTCTTTTCAAATCCTCCTTCTTTGATTTCCACTCCCTTGGCCTTTTGAGTAGCCTTTGGAGTGTCTGTTTTTGCCTTCACCAGTGTTTCAACAATCTATATCTCCTCAACTGTCAGCCCTGTTTCTGTTGCTGCTTTTTCAGTTTCTACTGCAGCTTCAATTACTGCTTCTGCTTCAGTTATTGCTGCTACTTTTGTTTCTGTTGCTTTGTTGTTTTATGCTTTTGTACCCATTTCTGCTTCTTTTCCCATCTCCCCCTCAAACTGAGATTCATCCTCTTTAGTCTCCCCCTTTTTGAAAGAATCATGATCTGTGCTCCTTTTCTTCAGCACAAACTTTGATTTCTTCTTTTTGAGAACCAACTTCATCACCAGCTTTTTGAGATTTGCAATCTGCTCTTGTTGGCCAGTTATGACCTGTTGCATTGCCTCTATTTTGTGCCCTTGAGAAATGACATCCATATTGATATTGGCTATGGTTTCCATCAATTCATTGTATATATATCTATCCTCACCACCTTTAGGTGTGTTTACCACCCTTGGAGGATCCTTGGAACGTTTAGTAGAGGTCTCTTGCCTAGCAGAAGCATCCTCTACCCCCTTGGTTTCTTGGCACCTGGGACCTTTGGATGATTGCTCACCCAAAGTTGCCGTGGGTAAGGTCTTAAAGATGTTCACATTGTCCTGCCCTGCACTTTGTGCAAAGTCAGTAGTGTGAGCCTCACTGCCCACATGCTCTTCCTCCTCCTTATTGAGCACCTTCTTGGGGTTGGGAGATACCCCTGTGGTTTCCCTTTGGATATTCTCTGATGGAAAATGCTCCATCAGAGGGCTTTTAGGCTTTGGGGGTGAAGATACTAGAAGGGAAGGAACCTTCTGTACCTTTTTCCATGTGTATGTATGAGTAATGGGTGATGTTGGCTTCTTTAGAAGGGACTGAGGGATATACTTTGTAGTGGAAGGTGTGGGTAGGTCATCAGTGGGTTGGTCTAATGTGGACTTTGACCCTGATGCCTCACCTTGAGAGTGGGACACAACCATCATTGTAGAGAACAATGGTGTATCTATACCAGAGAAGTCCTTATTGGGCCTCTTCATATTTGAGAACACTTTCCCCCCTGGGAGTTTTGGTACATATACCTCCTTGAAGGTAGGTAAATCCGTCAATTCCTTATTAAGTACTTCTTATACAAACCTTGGATACATATAAAAGCTTTTTGATTTGGTATCCAGGTTTGACATTAAATCGTTTAAGATCATTTGAGAGAAATTAAACTTTATGAGGTCGCTAAGCAGACCAAAGCATAGGCTATGGTGCTGCTGAACTCACTCCAGCCAGTTGTTTTTCTTGAAATGCAGTGTTGTAGGGTATGAACAAAGAATCTCCACTAAGGTGAAAATTTGCTCTTGAAGAACTTGAATACCTCTGTGGGACCTTCATACCCCATTCGATTTATTGAAGCAAAGAGATCTTCTAGGCGTAGATGTGCACGGATGCAACCTTCAGTAATGGTCAGAGGTTTATCACAAACCCTTGATTTGATGACCTGATTGCCATCTTCAATGTGGATGGTAGCATTCTCCCAAAACTTTCGCATGTGTTCCACATAGATTGTGGGATTGACTGATAATACGTATGCGACGTGTGAGAATTTGAGAAAATCCACAATATGATGAAACCCCGCAGCTTGCTTGGGTTTCTGTAGCATTGCTAACTCGTTGTAATCATCCACAAGCACGAGACCTGCCATTAGTTCTTAAGTCGATTGAGCACTAGGGTGTAATCACTAGAAAGCAAGAGTTAGGACGAGAGAAGATGAATAAGCAAAAGAAATTCAAAGAGCCGTTTTGATATATTGGCGGGCATGAAGGGTGTTTATAGGGTACAAGTTTCAGTTAAGAGCAGTAGTAAATACCCTAGCATCATTAACACAAACCCGCAGTATTAACTTACATTAGCAGTAGTAACACTTACCAGCAGCATTAACACAAACTAGCAGTAGTAACACATACCAGCAGTATTAACACAGGCTAGCAGTAGTAACATATACCAGCAGTATTAACACAGGCTAGCAGTAGTAACACATACCAGCAGTATTAACACAGGCTAGCAGTAGTAACACATACCAGCAGTATTAACACAGGCTAGCAGTATTAACTCTTTTGGCAGTAAAAACAAGACAAGCAGTAGTAACATTGCACTGGCAGTATAAATCGCCTAGCAGTAGTAACCATACTTAATCCTATTTGACCTGTCAGCATTTATGCGAGCAGTATTAAATGAACCAGAATTACTAACTACCTTTATTTCAAAGCAACCTGAAACACTTAAAGACAGAGGATTAAAAGCACCATATTCCATACATTATGAGAAAGTACACAGGGAAGAATCTAAACAGGTACATGAGTCAAAAGATAATAGGCTTATTCAGAGTTTATCATGCCCACACTTGTGACAAAAAATGTGAATCTACCCACATCAAAAGATTTAGTGAATAGATCGGCAAATTGGTTACTTGTATGGACTTTCACAACCTGAATTAGCTTCTTTTCATTACAGTCTCTGATAAAATGACACCTGATTTCTATATGATTTGTTTTGGAGTGCTTAACTGGATTATTAACAATGCTAATAGCACTGTTATTGTCTATGAAGATTGGAGTGTGAAGAAAAGTTATACCATAGTCCAACATTTGATTCTGAATCCAGAGTACTTGTGAACAGCAGCTTGCAGCAGCTATATACTCGGCTTCTGTTGTAGAGGTAGACACTGTGGTTTGTTTCTTGCACTGCCATGACACTAGTCTTGCACCCAAAAACTGACATCCCCCTGAAGTTGACTTTCTATCCAAATTTGCACCACCCAAGTCACTGTCTGAATAAGCAAGTAGGTCAAATGGTGAGTCATGAGGATACCAAAGACCTAATCTAGGTTGGCCTTTGAGATATCTGAATATCCTCTTGACTGCTTGAAAGTGTGACTACTTAGACCTTACTTGAAATCTTGCACACACACAAACAGGAAACATGATATCTGATCTTGAGGCAGTGAGATACATGAGGGAGCCAATCATGGATCTATAGTGATGAACATCCACATTCTCCCCCTCAAGATCTGCAATGATCTATTTGTGGGTCTCCATAGGTGTGCTTGCAGGCTTTGAATCTGAGAATCCAAACTTAGTAAGAAGGTCCTGCACATACTTGGATTGGCTTATAAATATCTCATCTTTCTTCTGCTTAACTTGTAGCCCAAGGAAGAAAGTAAGTTCACCCATAGAACTTATCTTGAATCTCTTGTGCATCAATTCTTCAAAATCTCTGCACATTTGATCTTTTGTGGATCCAAAGATAATATCATCCACATAGATTTGCACTATAAGGATGTCCTTATTCTTCCTCTGAATGAACAGAGTCTTGTCTATGATTCCTCTTTGAAAACCATTTTCCAAGAGATAGGTAGACAAAGTGTCATACCATGCCCTTGGTGCTTGATGTAGCCCATAGAGTACCTTCTTCAATTTGTATACTCTGTCAGGATAATTTGGATTCTCAAACCCTGGAGGCTGACAGACATAAACTTCTTCTTCAATTCTCCCATACAAGAAAGCACTCTTTACATCCATCTGGTAGACCCTGAACTTCATGAAAGAAGCATAGGCTAAAAATAGCCTGATTGCCTCAATCCTGGCCACTGGTGCAAATACCTCTTCATAATCATCTCCCTCTTCTTGAGTATACCCTTGTGCCACTAATTTGGCCTTGTTCTTTATTACTATTCCTCTCTCATCTTTCTTGTTCCTGAAGATCCATTTAGTGCCTATAGCTCTGTGTCCTTTTGGAAGGTCAACCAAATCCCATACATCCTGCAGCACAAACTGCAGTAGCTCCTCTTGCATTGCTTCAATCCATCTTGGATCCTTCATTGCATCATATGCCTTTTTGGGTTTAACCTGTGATAGAAAGCAAGATAGTAATCCTGATTGTATGTCCTTCAATCCTCCCAACTTGCTTTGATTCCTTGTGATTATAGGAGAATTGATGTCACCAATCACCAATTGAGGAAGATGATTTTTCTGAACTCTTGTTTGATGAACAACCTCTTCATTAATATCTGCTTCCAGATTAGAGTCATTCTTTTCAGGAGTGCTGCCACCAAAAACTGAAGAGTTATCATCATATGTGTCATCTTCTTCCAAACATGGCATCTCAGGACCTTTGATTCCTGAATCTGAGGGTTGATCTTCCTTTTCACCTCTGTCCTCTTCATTCTGAGTTGGTTCAGTGTCCTTTGAATCTGAAGTATCTTTCTTATCTTGGTCACAGAATTCAACAGGATCAGAAGTAGGTGTTGGGAACAACACAAACTCTTGTCTTTGTACTTGTACCTTTTCTGTCCTTGTTCCTGCATTATGCTCATTACTGAAACCCAAAGAATTAGACAGTGAATCAATGTCAAATAGCCAATCAGTACCTGAACCAAGTTGATTTGGTGTGTTCTCATTGCATTTGACATTGTCACTTTCCTCAATAATCCTAGAAGAGGTGTTGAAAACTCTGTAGGCCTTACTTTGAGATGAATATCCAACAAGAAACCCATCCTCAGCTTTTCTATCAAACTTGCCTAGGTGAGTTTTGGTATTGAGAATTGTGCAAGGAAACTCAAATGGTTTGAAAAATCCAATAAAAGGTTTCTTCTTTTTAAAAAGCTCATAAGGTGTCTTGTCTTGGGATTTCACTACTAGAACTCTGTTTTGAACATAGCAGGCAGTATTAACTGCTTCTGCCCAAAAAGTAATTGGAAGTTTTGAATCTGCCAACAGAGATCTAGCAGCTTCTATCAGAGTCCTATTTCTCCTTTCAGCAACACCATTCTGTTGAGGAGTCCTAGGAGCACTGTATTGTCTCTCAATTTAGGTCATTGTTTTTAAATTCAGTTCCATTATCAGACCTGATGACTTTAACTCTTAGATTTGTTTGGTTTTCAACTCTAAGAACAAAGGATTTGATCAGTCCACTTGTCTCATCCTTAGTCCTCAGAAAATAGACCCAAGTGAATCTAGAGAAATCATCAACAATAACCAAGCAGTAGGATTTCTTACCAATACTCATCACATTTGTAGGACCAAACAGATCCATATGCAGTAAATTAAGAGGTGAAGAGATTGTATTTATCTCTTTGAACTTATGAGAAGTTTTGTGTTGTTTGCCTTTAAGACATGCAACACAATGATTACCACATGAAAATACCTTTTGTGGCAAACCTCTTACAAGGTTGTTTTTCACAAGTTTGTTCATTGTTTTAAAGTTCATGTGACACATCCTTCTGTGCCAAAGAGATGATTCATCCAATGAAGCTTTTGAAAATAAACAATTTAAAGATGAATCAGAAGCTACACTCTCCAAGTCTAAGAAATAAACATTGTCCTTTCTAGGAGTTCTAAGTAGTATCATACTTTCATCAACTACCTTGAACCCTGGGGCAAGGATAATACATTCAGTATCATTGAATAATATGCTATGTTTCTTGTCACAGACCTGTGATTCACTTAACAGGTTGTATCTCAATTGATCAACATAGTATACATCCTCAAAGGTCATCTTACCTTTTGACACATTACCTTTTCCACTTATCTTTCCACCTGCTGGATTATCACCAAAAGCAACATGTCCTCCATCAATTCTTTTGAAGTTTTGAAGGCAGGCCATGTTACCTGTCATGTGCCTGGAACAACCACTATCAACATGCCAAATGCAACTTCCCTTGAGCTGTTGGTTGTCCTGCACATATAATAAAGCAGTTAGTTTTTAATAGGAACCCAAGCCAAAGTGGTCTTGGGTTTCCCATTCTCATCAACATATTCATATTCAGACTTGATGAGGTTATCAAACTGAGGAATCTTATTGCTTGAATACTTTATTAGAAGAATGGGCCTGTCATTGGAAGCAGTACTAACTTGATTGGCAGTACTAACTTTGTTAGCAGTACTAACTGGGTTAGCAGTAGTGTTGCTTGCAGCAACACTATTTCTATCAGCAATACTATTTGAAGTAGCAGTACTAACAAATTTCTTTACTTTTGGAACCAAACCTGGACAAAGTTGTTTGCTTTCTTTTTCTTTAAGTTACTCCTTGGCTTATTTGGAGTATTTTTCTTTGAATTAGCAAACTTATTCTGAGCATGAGATTTTATAGGTGCCCTTCTCACATTCTCAGCCATATGATTCCTTATTTGCTTCCTATAACCAATAGGATTTTGTATATTTCTTTGAAAAGTGATCCTTTGGTTAATAGGATTGAAATAACAGTGTTTGGCTAGATGATTTAACTTGCCACAGATAAAACAAGGCTTTGGTCTGTTAATTTTTCTCAGATCAATTCCTTGTTTTAAAGCCCACTGATTATTTCTGTTTCTTTGATTTCCCCTTGTTTTATCATGTTGTTGGGGCTGATTCTGTTTACAAGTACAGGGATTAACAACAGTGGTTTGCATGTAATGGACTCGCTGTACCTTTCCCTTCCCTCTCTTAGAACTTTCAGCATTCTCACTCTTTACAAAAGATTTACCCCCCCCCCCTCTTCATTAGTAAGGATATGATTTTCTAAAGGGATTTCTTTAAGGTCATCCTTATTCTTATCCTTAGTGGTCTCTTCTTCAGCCTCTTCCTCAATCACTACAGTGTCAAGAGGATGTACATTTGTGGCTCCTGCAGGTCTTTCTCTTGTCTTTCTAAAAGATCTGAA
This sequence comes from Arctium minus, assembly GCA_954870635.1. Lineage (NCBI taxonomy): Eukaryota > Viridiplantae > Streptophyta > Magnoliopsida > Asterales > Asteraceae > Arctium > Arctium minus. The sequence goes on along the minus strand of OX941084.1, from coordinate 102,075,873 downwards.
GTGGGAGGAATATAGTTATTGTTATAGGGTGGAGGGGTACTGTTGTATCCTAAACCTTTTTTCAGGTTGTCATGGACTTGAGATTTTAGAAGTGAGTCCATTGCTTGAGAGGCATTGGAAAACTTCTCAATGTCCAGCTTGGCTTTCTCAAAATCACTCCTTATCTTCTCACATTCCTCTTCAGACTTTTTAAGCTTAAACTCTAACTGATTCTTTTCCCACTTCCAGTAGTTAGTATCATATGTGTGTTGAAGTTCATTGGCTTTGTATGCCTTAATCTGTTCTTCCAAATTCTCAACAATCACAACATACTCTCTTCTATCTTTCTCTAACCTTTTTAGGTCATCACATATGCTTTGATTGTGATCCCTGTACTTTTTAACAATTTCTATGGAAGATTTTGATCAAAGGTTAGATTTTACCTCTGTGGGAATATCAGTGCTTGCTGACTCTGAAACTTTAGCCATTAAAGCTTGATTATGAACTGCTTCTTCTGCTTGGTCACTCCAATCAAATCCCATTCCTTCTTGGGAAACAAGAGCTTGAGAAGAGTACCTGTTGTTAAAGCTAGTGGACTGTGATGGTTCATGGTTGCTAGTATGATGTTGAGGCATTCAACTTCTGCATTCTCTTGCAAAGTGCCCCAGCTTGTGACACTTGTAACATTCAACCTTGGATTTATCAAATCCAACCCCATCTTCCCTTTTCTGAGCAAAGTTGTTCCTTCCAGTCCTTTTGATGAATCTTTTTACCCTCATTGTGAGCATAGCCATCTTGTCAGGATCTAATTCTTAACAAGAATAAAGAACACAAAACAATATTAAAGGAGTTTGCGGAATAACACTTTAATATTCAGAATATCAATGAAACAGTGAATATGAATCACAACTTGTAAACTTTATTGAAAGATTAAAGTTACAAGATTTCAAACAAAACCTCAATATTGATGAACAGGCTCACCAATACGAATTCTACTTCTCTAGAACTAGGGTTCTAAACCTTGAGGTTAGTTCTCTATATGAAAACAAAAACTCAGAATAAAAAAAAAATTCTAAAACATTCTAACTAATTCTATACATATACTGAAATAAAAGATAATTACAAAATATAAAATATCTTCAGTATAATCTTCCATAGTTATCTCCAAACCTTCCATGATTATCTTCAGTCTTGATCTGCACGTATCTTGATTATCTCTTAAGCAGCATTAAGTTGTAGCAGTATTAATCTTCTTCAGCAGTAGTAACTGTGCTCAGCAGTATTAATTCCTTAGCAGTACTAACTACTAGCAGTACTAACTCTCCAAGCAGTACTAACTATTGAAGTAGCAGTACTAACTTGTCAAGCAGTATTAAATCTACTAGCAGTAGTAATCAGTTATGCTAGCAACATTAATCATACTTGATCATTTCTTTAATTCCCAACAATCTCCCCCTAACTTGACTTTTAGGAAGAGAAGTCAAGTTCTTCAGATGCTCCCAAAACTTCATTTCTCATACACCTATATCAGGATTCAGTCCTAAACTTTGATTGATAATCCTCTTAATCAAATATCTTGCCATAGCTGAATCTGGTGCACAACCAAGCTTCTTCTTCAACATAGCATGCAGCTTTAATCTGCTATGGTTGTAGACTCTATCCACAAGAAAGTATTCAAAATGACTTGTATCCATTGCTAGTGCATACACTCCACTTCTTTCATATAAAGTCCAGTTGTTGATGGTTTTGAACACATTTCTAATGACATGCTGAACTTCTTCTGGTTTGAACAACATGCAGAGATATTCCATCACAAGCTTTGTAACTGGTATCCCTAGATCTTTCAGCTTGTCAACATATAGTTTCATCCCCACCTCAAACATTTCCTCTAAGTCAGATCTGGAGCATACTCTTACTATCTGTGCCCAAGTTGGATACACTTCAAATTTATCATCCTTTCTCTTCAGCCTGATGTACTCCTTTCCATCAACTTCCATAGTATCCCAGTGAATAATTTCAGGAGGCTTAACACCAACTGGTTCCGCAGTTATAGGATCATGTACTTTCTCCATTACCACCATGTATAAATTTACATCATAAGTACTTGATGGTGTTTCCTGAGTTTGAGCTTCCTATTCAAAAGATTTAGATGATCCTTCTTCTTCAGCTTCTTTCTGATTTTTCTCAGCTTCTTCCACTCTAGGTTTCTTAGCTGGTTTTCTTCTTGCCATCATTTTAGTTCTTTTTAACTTCCTCAAACTATCACCCAGAGTAGCTTCCTTCCTTGGTGATTCTTGCTCATCAGGGAAAGGTTTTTGAATTTGAAGATCATGTCTTTCTTTCATCTTCTTTTTTGCTTCAACTCTTGCTCTGTCATTTCCTTGTAACTTAGTCATCTCAGCTTCATACAAACCTTTGATTTGTTCAAAAGACATCTTTGTGAACATTTCCTTTTTAACTCCCACAACACCTTTGAGAAAAGTAATCATCTTCTTTCTCTCTTGAGTGCCAAGGAAGATCTATGAAGGTTGTCTCTTCTTTGTACCCATTCTGATCATTCCAGGCTTCTTTAGAGTTGTAGCTTTCTTCTTTGCTATCTCAGTTGCCAAACTTTATTGATAAACTTCATTTAACTCTGCAGCTAGAGCCTTAGCCATCTCTCTATCTTTTTCCACTTGAGCTGATTCTGCTTGTTCAAGTTCAGCTTGAATCTTCTTAGCCAAAGCTTCATCTGACTCAATCATCTTTTGCTTTTTAAGAGGTTGGTCAGATTCCACTATCTTTGCTTTGCCTTTGTCTTTGCTTACCACCTTCTCAACACTTGCTTTCTTGATCATTTCATCCTTTTCTTTGATGATAACTCCTTTGGCCTTTGTAGTGACCTTGGGAGTATCATGTTTAGCCTTGATAAGAGCTTCAGCTATCTTAAATTCTTCCAGATTTCTGTTAATAAGGTCAGATAATACCTCGTTAACAATTTCTACTGCTTCTATTGTTCCAGCAACATTAACTGTTTCTGCTGCTGTTTCTGTTACTGCTTCAAACACTGACCCTGTTTCTGTTTGAACATCAATCTCCCCCTCAACTCCATGTATCTCCCTCTCCAGGTTGATCTCAGCTTCTGACTCCCCCTTTTTGGAAGCATCATTCACTGGTTTCCTTCTTCTTAGTACAAATCTTTGTTTCTTCTTCTTGTGAACCACTTTCTGAACCAACTTCTTTAGGCTGCTGATCTCTTCTTGTTGGTTGATGATGACTTTCTTTAGCTCATTTACAACCTGCTTCTGAGAATCCAATTCAGTGGCCATTTTGGACAAAGCATAAATCAATTCATAATAGTCATATCTATTCTCACCTTCTCCAGGAGTGTTAACCCATTTTGAAAGATCATTGGAACATTTAGTAGTGGAAGTTGTATGCCTAGCAGAAGCACCTTCCACCCCTCTTGGTTTCTTGGCACCTGGGACCTATGAATAATTGCTCATTCAAAGTTGCCATGGGGGAGGTCTTATTGATGTTACCACTGTCCTCCTCTGTGCTAGCAGGAGTAGTGGCAGCCTGCTCACCCATATGCTCAAACATCTCCTCAGTGAGCACCTCCGTGGGGTTGGGAGACACCCCTGTGGTTTCCTTATAGATATTCTCTAATGGAGAATTCTCCATTAGAGGGCTTAAATGCTTTGAGGGTGAAGGTACAAGAAGAGATGGAGCCTTCTTTACCTTTTTCCTGATGTAAGTGTTGGTGATTGGAGAAGATGGATTTTGAAGAAGGGACTGAGTGATTGATATGCTGATTGAAGGTTGGGATTGGCTTTCAGTGGGATGGTCTAATGAGGGCCTTGACCCTGAAGCCATACCTTCTTCATTGTGGGACACCACCATCATTGTAGAGAATAATGGGGTGTCAACTCCTTCCGAGTCCAATGGAGATCTCTTCATATTTGAAAAGACCTTACCTTTGGGGATTTTGGGTACATATACCTCATCAAATTGAGGCATATCCGTCAATTCATTGGTTATAACTACCTGTACAAATCTTGGGTACATATTAAACTTCTTTTTGTTTCCCAAGTTTGACACAAGGTCATTAAAAATCATTTTTGAAAAATTGTACTTTCTGGCAGTGGCCAAGCAGACCAAAGCATAAGCAATGGTACTACTGAACTCACTCCAGCCAGTAGTCTTTTTGGAAATACAATGCATAAGGGTATGAACAAGAAAACGCCATTGGGTATAAAATTTAGCTTTTGAAAATTTGAAAACACCCAATTGGCCTCCATACCCCATTCTTGAAAGATTGGAGAACAAGTCCTCATTAGGAATAGAGGTAATACCTGCAGCATTGTCTAGTCGTAGACAAATGCGAATCACCTCTTCAGAAACTGACAAGGGTTTGTCACACACCCTTGTCTGGATTAACTGCACACCATTTTCTGTAACAGCAGTGGCATTCTCCCAAAATTGTCTCTGGTGCTCTATGTAGATTGTTGGAGATACTGTAAGAGCATGAGCGATATGGCTAGACTTTAGAAAATCTACTATATGGTGAAATCCATCAGCCTGCTTCGGCTTTTGAAGAATTGCGATTTCGTTGTGCTCATCAATGAACGCCATGGATGCCATTGAGCTTGAGAGTTCTTGCCTGTAACTTACGAGGTGCTTGAGAGAAAAAGGGTTAGAGAGCAGATGAATAGTAATCAAAGAGTCGTTATGAATTTTTAGGCGGGCAAAAAAGGTATTTATACAATTCAGGACATAAGCAGTATTAACTCAGAGCAGTATTAACTAACTAGCAGTATTAACTGAGAGCAGTATTAACGAACTAGCAGTATTAACTGAGAGAAGTATTAACCACTAGTAGTATTAACTGAGAGCAGTATTAACCACTAGCAGTATTAACTAACTAGCAGTAGTAACTGAGAGCAGTATTAACCACTAGCAATATTAACTAACTCTAGCAGCATTAACTACACTTACACTATTGAAGCTTGATTTGGTCTGAACAAGGCAATTTACTTCCTGAGAAAGATGATTAGTAACAACCAAAAACAACCAAATAACATGTATACAATCACTTTTTAAACATGAGCTCATTCAGAGTTGATCATGCCCACACTTGTGACCAAGAAGGTGAATCTACCCACATCAAAAGCTTTAGTGAATAGATCAGCAAACTGATTGTCAGTATGAACTTTAGCAACTTGAATAAGCTTCTTTTCATTACAATCTATAATAAAGTAATACCTGATCTCAATGTGCTTTGTTTTGGAGTGCTTGACTGGATTGTTAACAATGCTTATAGCACTGCTATTGTCAATGAAGATTGGAGTGTGAAGAAAGGTTACCCCATAGTCCAGCATCTGATTCTGAATCCATAGAACCTGAGAGCAGCAACTTGCAGCAGCAATGTAGATAAGGACACTGTGGTTTGCTTCTTACACTGCCAAGATACTAGTCTTGCACCCAAAAGCTGACATCCACCTGAAGTAGACTTTCTATCCATATTAGCTACACCCAAGTCACTGCCTGAATATGTAATCAAGTTAAAGTTGGATTCATAAGGATACCAAAGACCTAATCTAGGTTGCCCTCTTAAGTATCTGAAAATCCTTCTAACAGCTTGAAGATGTGATTGCTTTGGCTTGACTTGGAATATGGCACACAGACACACTGGAAACATGATGTCTGGTCTTGAGGCTGTGAGATACATGAGAGATCCAATCATTGATCTATATATATGGACATCAACATCCTCCCCCTCAAGATCAGCAGTGATCTGTTTATGAGTCTCCATAGGTGTGCTTGCTGGCTTTGAGTCTGTTAAACCATACTTATCCAGGATGTCTTTCACATACTTTGATTGACTTATAAAGATCCCATCTTTCTGCTGTTTCACTTGAAGCCCAAGGAAGATGGTAAGTTCACCCATTGAACTCATTTTAAAGCTCTTGTGCATCAACTTTTCAAAGTCTCAACACATCTGATCTTGTGTGGATCCAAAGATGATGTCATCCACATAGATCTGAACAAGTAGGATGTCCTTCTTACTCCTTTTAATTAAAAGGTTCTTGTCAATTATTCCCCTTTCAAACCCATTTTCTAAGAGATAGGTAGACAAAGTATCATACCATGCTCTTGGGGCTTGATATAGACCATAAAGTGCTTTCTTCAGTTTGTATACTCTGTCAGGATATAATGGATTTTCAAATCTAGGGGGCTGACAGACATATACTTCTTCATCAATTGTACCATATAGAAAGGCACTCTTCACATCCATTTGATATACCTTGAACTTCATGTATGAGGCATAGGCTAGAAATAGCCTAATTGCCTCTACCCTTGCAACTGGGGCAAACACTTCTTCATAATCTATGCCTTCTTCCTGAGTGTACCCTTGTGCCACAAGCCTTGCTTTGTTCCTGATCACAATTCCTCTCTCATCCTTTTTATTCCTGAAAATCCATTTGGTGCCAATAGCTCTATGACCTTTTGGAAGGTCTACCAAGTCCCAAAATTCTTGCAATTTGAACTGCAGGAACCCTTCTTGCATAGCTTCTATCCAACTTGAGTCTTTCATTGCATCAAAAACCTTCTTAGGCTCAATCTGAGATAAAAACCAAGAGAGTACTGTGAGTTGCTGATCCTGCAGCTCTTGAAGTCTGCTTTGATTCCTTGTTATATTAGGAGAAGAGATGTCTCCTATGACCAGCTCTGGAGGATGGTTCTTTTGAGTTCCCACTTCTAAATTGGACTCATTTAAGTCAGCTGAGGTGATCTCATCAGCTGCTTCTGGCTCTTCATGCACTTGATTCTCCTCATCTATTCTTTCTTCTTCACTCTGAATTGGTTCAGTCATAGTCTCTTTTTCACAGAAATCAACAGGTTCCATTGTAGGTATGGGAAAGATCACAGACTGAGGAATAATGTCTTGTACTTGTACTTGTTCATCCCCTGATCCTCCACTTCCTGAACCTGCATGATCATCACTGCTGACACCCAAAGAGTTAGTTAGTGAATCAATGTCAAACAACCACTGAGGACCTGAACCAATAGGATTTGGTGTGTTCTCATTGCATTTGACATTGTCACTTTCCTCAATTATTCTAGAAGAAGAATTAAATACTCTGTAAGCCTTACTCTGAGATGAGTAACCAACAAGAAAACCATCATCTGCCTTGCTATCAAACTTTCCTAAGTGAGTTTTGGTATTGAGAATGGTACAAGGACATCCAAAAGGTTTGAAAAATCCAATAAATGGTTTTCTTTTAATTAAAAGCTCATATGGTGTCTTGTTTTTAGGCTTGACTACTAGAACTCTGTTCTGGACATAACAAGCAGTATTAACTGCTTCATCCCAGAAAGTAATTGGAAGTTTTGAATCAGCTAACAGAGATCTAGCAGCCTCAATCAGTGTCCTATTCCTTCTCTCAGCAATACCATTTTGTTGTGGAGTCCTAGGAGCACTATATTGCGTCTCAATTCCTTTTTCCTCACAAAAGGTGTTTAGGTCATGATTTTTAAATTCAGTACCATTGTCTGACCTAATGACTTTTACTTTTTGATTTGTTTGGTTTTCAATTCTTAGAATAAAGGATTTGATCAGTCCACTTGTCTCATCCTTAGTCCTTAGAAAATATACCCAGGTAAATCTAGAGTAATCATCAACAATAACTAAGCAGTATGATTTCTTACCTATACTCATAACATTTGTAGGCCCAAACAGATCCATATGCAACAACTAAAGAGAATTAGAGATAGTGTTCAACTCTTTGGACTTATGAGAAGTTTTGTGTTGTTTGCCTTTGAGACAGGCAACACAATGGTCATCACATGAAAAGACTTTCTCATCAAAGTATTTACATTCCTTTTTGATGAGATTTTTAAACTCAGAGCACTCTTTACTAGAGTACTTTGTCAAGATGATTGGCTTAGCAGCACAAACATTAGAAGCAGTACTAACCTTAGAAGTACTAACAGAGTTAGCAGTACTAACAGGTTTAGCAGTACTAACCTTGTTAGAAGTACTAACAGAGTTAGCAGTATTAACATTGGTAGCAGTAGTTTTGCTTATAGCAGCACTATCATTGTCAGCAGTACTATTTGTGGTAGCAGTACTAACAGTTTTAGTGCTTTTAGGAATCCACATCTTGACACTCTCCTCAACAGTCTTTTTCTTCATGTGGCTTTTAGATTTAACAGATTTCTTAGCCACATGGTTCCTTTCATTCTTCCTATAACCAAAGGGTTTTTGCACAGATCTTTGAAAATTCATCCTTTGGTTCATAGGATTGAAATAACAGTATTTAGCAATATGATTGAGCTTTCCACAAATAAAACAAGGTTTTGGTCTATTGATTTTACTCAGATCAATCCCTTGTTTTTGTGCCCACTGATTATTCTAGTTTCTTTGATGACCCCTCCTTTTATCATGTTTTAGGGGCTCAGATTTAGTACAAGCACACTGTTTGAAAGGAACAGGATTCACAACTGTGGTCTGCTTGTAATGGACCTTACTAGACTTTCCCTCAGTCTTCTCTATGTCCTTAGATTTTACCCAAATCTTTCCACAACCCTCATGGGTAATAATGTGATTCTCTAGAGGAATCTCATCCTTACCCTTACCAGCTTCTTTCTCAGTTTTGTTCTCAACAACTACTTCATCTAAGGTATCTATCTCAGTAGCTCCCTCAGGCAAGTCCTTCCTATCTTTGGTTTCTAGCAAGTCTGATGTAGGAGGGATGTAGTTGTTGTTGTAAGGTGGTGGTGTGGTATTGTACCCAATTCCTCTTCTCAGCTTGTCATGAATCTGAGTTTGTAGTAAAGAGTCCATTGCTTTAGAAGCATTGGAAAACTTTTCTACATCTAGCTTAACTTTGGCTAGCTCCTCTCTCAACTTTTCACTCTCCTCTTTAGACTTTGTCAGTTGGAGTTCTAGATCCTTTTTCTCCCACTTCCAGTAGTTTGTGTCATATGAGTGTTGAAGTTCATTGGCTTGGAAACCTTTAATTTGTTCCTCAAACCTCTCAACAATTCTCACATAGTCTTTTATATCTTTTGCTAACCTCTTAAGGTCATCACTCATATTCTGGTTGTGATCCCTGTACCTTTTAATAGTGTCTATGCAAGTTTTAGAACAGAGATTAGAACTTACCTCAGTTGGGAGATCAGATACCTCTGCCATGAGAGCTTGATTTTGAATAGCCTCTTCTGCTTGATCACTCCAGTCAAACCCCATTCCTTGTTGAGAAACAAGGGCTTGAGCAGAGTTTCTGTTCTAGTTGAAGCTACCAGTCTGAGCTTGTTGATGGTTATTGTGAGACACTCCACTTCTGCATTCCCTGGCAAAGTGTCCCTTCATATGACATTTATAGCATTCTACCTTTGACTTGTCAAAACCTGCTCCATCTTCTCTTCTTTGGGAGAAGTTATTCCTCCCAGTCCTCTTGATGAACTTCTTTACCCTCATGGAAAGCATGGCCATCTGCCATTTAATATCTATCTCTTCAAGATCATCAGGATGAAGTTGTTCCAAGTCATCATTGATTAAAGAAGAGTTTCCATGGCTGGACAGAAAGGCCTCAAAAACAGATTCAGTGCCTTTTTCTTGATTTGCTCCATTAGCAGCATTAACCGATTCAGGGTTAGCAGTAGAATCAATTGATGCTGATAGGAGTGCAGCATTATGAACATATCCAGAAGGCTTCTTCTTTGCCTCCACCTCAGATTCAAACACTCTAAGGTCATTGTACAGATCATCAAGTTCTTTTTCTTCTAGTTGTTCATTCTGTCTGAATGAAACAGTATACATGGTCCATTCATCTCCAAGGGACCTTAAGAACTTTCTGTTTACATCATCTTGATCAATCTGTACTCCCATAGTAGCTAGTTCACCAATCAACTTGTTAAACCTGTCAAAAGTTTGAGTCATGGACTCATTCTTAGTTGACATAAAATTTTCATACAATTACTTCAGTATTGCCTTCTGATTTCTCTTGGTACTTTTGGTACCAGAGAATCTTTTCTCTAGAGCATTCCAAAGCATCTGTGCATCAGTGCAATTGCAGAATTGGTGTTGATATTCATTGGGAATAGCCAAGAGCAGTGTGCTCAAGGCTTTCATCTCTGTCTGCCTTATCTTCTTTTCTACATCTGTCTTTGGTGGTGTTCTTTTTCCATCTGCACCAATTTTTCCTTCATCAGATGGTCCATTCTCAATGATGTCCTACATAGATTAATCTGTGAGGAGAATGCATTGCTTGATCCTTATCTTCCACATGTCAAACTCATTAGATCTGAGCATTGGAGCCTTTGAGACAAGAGTACTGTTTGATTCAACTATGTTTTCCATGACGAATGAAGGTTTATGAGAATACTTGCTCTGATACCACTTGTCAGGATCTAATTCTTAACAAGAATAAAGAACTCAGAAACAATATTAAAGGAGTTTACGAAATAACACTTTAATATTCAGAATATCAATGAAACAGTGAATATGAATCACAACTTGTAAACTTTATTGAAAGATTAAAGTTACAAGATTTCAAACAAAACCTCAATATTGATGAACAGGCTCACCAATACGAATTCTACTTCTCTAGAACTAGGGTTCTAAACCTTGAGGTTAATTCTCTATATGAAAACAAAAACTCAGAATAAAAAAAAAATTCTAAAACATTCTGACTAATTCTATACATATACTGAAAATAAAAGATAATTACAAAATATAAAAGATCTTCAGTATAATCTTCCATAGTTATCTCCAAACCTTCCATGATTATCTTCAGTCTTGATCTGCACGTATCTTGATTATCTCTTAAGCAACATTAAGTTGTAGAAGTATTAACACTCTGAGCAGTATTAATCTTCTTCAGCAGTAGTAACTGTGCTCAGCATTATTAATTCCTTAGCAGTACTAACTACTAGCAGTACTAACTCTCCAAGCAGTACTAACTATTGAAGTAGCAGTACTAACTTGTCAAGCAGTATTAAATCTACTAGCAGTAGTAATCAGTTATGCTAGCAACATTAATCATACTTGATCATTTCTTTAATTCCCAACACATCTGCCACTTGATATCCATCTCTTCCAGATCATCAGCATTTATCTGTCCTAAGTCATCATTAATTAGAGTGGAATTAGCATGACTGGCTAGAAAAGCTTCTAAAACTGAGTCATTAGATCCATCTTGCTTTGATCCATAGGCAGCACTAACTGATTCTGTATTAGCAGCAGAATCAGTAGAAGATGATAAAAGAGCAGCATTGTATGAGTATCTAGAGGGCCTCTTATTTGCTTCTACCTCTGCTTCAAACACCCTAAGGTCATTATAGAGGTCATCCAGTTCCTTGTCCTCCAGTTGGTCATTCTGTCTGAAGGAGACAATGAACATAGTCCATTCATCACCAAGAGATCTTAGAAATTATCTGTTGACATCATCTTGATCTATCTGGACACCAACAGTAGTCAATTCACCAATTAACTTATTAAATCTATCAAAAGTTTGAGTCATGGACTCATTCTTTGTAGACATGAAGTTTTCATATTGCTGCTTCAGGATGGCCTTCTGATTTCTCTTGGTACTTTTGGTACTAGAAAAATCTTTTCTCCAGTGCATTCCATAGAATTTGTGCATCCGTGCAATTGCAGAACTGGTGTTGGTACTCATTAGGTATAGCCAAGAGCAGAGTGCTCAAGGCTTTCATCTCTGTCTGCCTCATCTTCCTCTCTCCATCAGACTTTGGTGGAGGTCTTTTGCCATCTGGTCCTATCTTTCCTTCATCTGAGGGACCATTCTCAATGATATCCCAGATTGAGAAGTCTGTGAGAAGAATATATTGCTTGATTCTGATCTTCCACATGTCAAACTCATTGGGTTTGAGCATGGGAACCTTTGATACCAAAACGCTGTCGCTTGAACTGTCCATGATTATAGGTTTCTAAGTTTTCTAGCTCTGATACCACTTGTCAGGATCGAAATTCAAACAAGAATTTAACACACACTCAGAAACTATGTTAAAGGAGTCACGGAAAAACACTTTAACAGTAAATCAATGGAACAGTATCAGAATGAAAATCACAAGTTATATTGATTTAACTTAATGATTACAAACAAAACCTCAATCTGTTGAACAGGCTCAACAGACGTTCAATACTTCTTTATTGAAAGGACTTCTAAGAACCTTGAGGTTAATTCTCTCTAAAAACAAAACGTATATCGAAAACTCTATCAATGTCTATTCTAAACTATGCCTTCTATATAGTATATATACAAGACAGATTACAAGATAATTATAAAAGAAAAATTAATCTTCATGATCCAGTCCATAATTATCTTCAAATCTCCTTGACTTTCGCACTAATCAAATAATTCTATCATTATCTTCTCAGCAGCTTTAATCTTCATAAGCAGTAGTAATTACTCAGCAGTATTAACCATCTTGCAGTACTAACATGCTAGCAGTACTAACCATGTTAGCAGTATTAATCTCACCAGCAGTAGTAATATTGAACTAGCAGTATTAATTACACAAGAAGTAGTATCTGGCAGTATTAATCATCCTTAGCTCATTTCAGACCCAACAAAGAGAGATACGAATTGTAGAGAGTATTTTTGTAATTGTGAGACTTGTGACACTGTGAGATTTGTGGCACAAAGGAATCATTGTAATACTTGTTAAATCAATCAAAGATGATTTCCATTACATTCAGTGTTTGATTTGTGAGCTTGGAATTGGAACTTTCACATTTTCCAATCTCTGGACTCATGTGAAACCTCCAAGGACTTATGGGTAGAATTAGAGAAACAACTTGAGGGGGGAGCTAAGACCCAAAAGAACAATCGAGCCCAGTGCATAAATGAGTACTATGCATTTAAGGCTCTGCCAAGCGAACCCCTACATAGTACCTATGATAGGTTCAACTCTCTTATAAACCAGTGCAATAAGTTTGGGATCCAAAGAACATAAGAGGAAAACAATGTTATCTTCCTCAATTGCCTTAATGAAGAGTGGCTCCAATTATCTATGTCCTTACAGACTACACAGGATCTAGATGGTCAGACCTCTTTGGCACCTTAGCTGGCCAAGAGCAAAGCATAGTCAAGGCCAAAACCCAAGTAGGTAGGCCTGTGGAACTAGTGGTCAAGGCCACAAAGGTAAATGACAAACCACGTAAGGACAAGGCTGGTGAAGAGAGTGTGAAGAAGAAGAAGAAGAAGCTGAAGAAGGTTCTAGTAGCTGAGAGTGATGAAGAGGATGATTCTGATAAAGATGTAAACATGGCTTCCCTTGCCAAGACTTTAGCATTAATTACAAAGGAGTTCAACAAGGGACTCAAGAAGAAGCCCATGTGCAATAGAGGACCAGATGAGAGTGATGAGAGAGGTGGTTGATTCGAGAGTCAAGGACCACAGAGAGGATATGGACCACCACAGGGGTTTGAGCCAAGAGGTTATGGGAGAGAAGAGTTTGGAGATCAACAGAAGTTGCATGAAAAGAGAGGAGATGAGAGAAGGGTGATGGATCAACAAAGAGCCATCGAGTACACAGAGGTGTACTCAGAGAGATTATCGTAGAGGAGGATAGAAGACAAGCACAAATACCCTGAGAACACTGGTTGCTTCAAGTGCGAAAATCCAGGACACTTTGCTGCAGAGTGCCGAAGCAATGGCCCCAGAGGTCAACTTGTCAGAGATGCTGCCTTTTACAAAAAGAAGCCAGAATACTACACACAGAAGTCCTTGATAGTAGAACAAGACAACTTCGTCTCAGACGAATCCTCTGACGAAGGGGACATAAATGCTTTGTTCTGTGGGATGGCAGAGCTCAACTCCTCTGACGCAGATAGTGAGGTATCCACATCTAACTCAAACTCTCATTACACATAATATAAATTGTTTAAACTAACAGAGGAATTTCATGCTTTTAAAAACACATGCTCAGATCTTGAAAAGAATTGCCTTCTATGAGCGAGAATCCAGACTTCTTACTCAGGAAAAGGACAAGTTGTTCCTTGAGAAAACAACTCTAGAGCTGAGCATGTTAAAGAAAAGAAATCTTTGAAGGAAAAAGTCACCTCTCTTGATAAATTTTTAAAAATTAAGATCAAGGAGCTAAAGGACAATGAGAGTGAAAAATTAAATACTCTGGATCTGAAAGTTTTTTTCCAAAAAGAAAGAGAAGTCCTTCATCAAGACTTGCTCGACAGAGACTTGTTGATTAGAAAATATCAGGATGCACAAAAGGTGCATGAAAAGGTTAACACCCAAGTCGGCAGAAGGGATATAAGGTTATGTGACATTGATCCCTATACTGGAAGCAAATGAAACCAATCTTTAACAAACATCTTCTGCCTTGGGAAAGTTCAAAAAACAGGTTTTCCCAACTTAACTTCTACCTTTAAGAGGCGTAGAACTTCTGGAGGACCACATGAGAGGAATCCATTGATTATGACAAATGTTTGGTATGAAAACAAATACTTGTCATCATCAACCTCTGCAAAGAGGAAACCTATTCCAAAGAAATATTTGTCCCAAAAACAGATAGGACTCTTCAAATTTGGCCATCTAGAGACTCAAACTCAAATGGCCTTTGTGTGTATGATAACTCCTGAGAAGGAATTGTCCTCTAATGCACCAGAATTCATTCCAGCCTCTGTAGAAGAAAAGCTGAGGGAACATTTTGAAAATGATTTAAAAAAAAAACTTATGAAAACTATTTTTCATCAATCCTGATATGACCTTTGTCATACATAAAATCTTTGAGCAAGATTTGATGGAGACCTTAAGAGTTCTTGAAGTTGTCCCCTGAATTCTGAAAAATTTAAATATCCCAAAGGACAATGATGATGGAAATTGTAGTACATGTCCAGAAGATCATGCCTTTAGTCATAGAGACTTCCTTGATTCAGACTCTGAATCTGAGAATGAATCATCCTCTGTCGATATAGAGACCGGCTCTGTTGAGCTGGAAGTAGTACCTTGGAAACGAGAGGGTTTTAGACTGCCCTCTGGCATTTCTAACAGAGTGATTTCACCAAAAGTGAGCTCTGCAAGGATTCCTATTTGCCCGGATTTCCTTGACATGTGTCTACAAGATAAGACTTCTCTTGAGCTTGAAAAATTGAACAAACAAAAGGAGTCGCTACCTCAGAAGCCTAAAGCTCCAAGACCTTCAAAGCCTTTTCAAGAAAAATTCACTTGGAAACAAAAGCAGAAATGGGTTAAGAATGACAAATCTTTTGCTTATGTGGCAGTGAATCCGAAGGAAGGACCCCACAAAGGAAAGGTACAAACTAAGAGACATCCAAGGAGGATTTCTGAGAAAACCCAGTCTAGCCTAGATAGGTCTTTTTGTAAAAAGAAGTCCAATGCTAGGAGAGATTGTAATAACAATTGCTATGTACCCATCTTTGTTGATTTTAATGAAAAGTTAAAACAGCTTGCTTCTGGTGTCTTTTATTGCAAATGTTTCAATATCATGCATGCTTTAAGACAACACTTCTTAAGCCCTCACTGCTTCCCCTCTTAGCCCAAATCTAAGAATGCAAAATTCAAGGGTGAGAAGAAGCAAAATGGTTCTTCTGTCAAAGAAGGTAAAGTCAAACCTAAGGATGCTAAGGCAACCATAAAGACCCTTAACAGAAATGGACCCATTTGGAAATGGGTACCTAAAACTCCTTAATCAGTGTAGCAGAAGCAGCGTGCGTCCATATGGTACCTAGACTCCGGGTGCTCAAGGCACATGACTGGCAACAGATGGTTACTCTCCTCATACCATGAAAAATCTGGAGGAGGCTCTATAACCTTTGGAGACAACAAGAAGGGGAAAATCAAAGGCTACAGAGTCATAGCCAAATAAGACATCGATGTGTGCAGAGTTGCATATGTGGATGGCCTTAAACACAATCTACTGAGTGTTAGCCAACTCCGCGACAATGGCTTCGATGTTATGTTTAAGCAACAATAATGTTCTCTACTAAGTACAGGAACAAGCACAGAACTTCTGCGAGCCAACAGAAGAGGTGATATATACCTCATGAATTTTAAAGCTACCAACATAGAAGAAAAGCTTTGTTTCATCTCAAGTAAGAATGAAGAGGCTTGGCTCTGGCATAACAGGTTCTGTTACTTAAATTTCCATACTCTTGACAAACTTGTGAAATTAAATCTGGTAAGTGGTCTGCCTAACATTAAATTTGACAGAGATCATCTATGCTTTGCTTGTGAAATGGGCAAACTCAAAAGAGCTGCCCACAAGTCCAAGTCAGATGTGTCTTATACTTGGCCTCTGTACATGCTTCATGTCGACCTCTGTGGTCCTATTTCAGTACAGTGCCTAGGTGGCAAGAAGTACATTCTTTTACTCGTAGATGAGTTCTCTCGATATACTTGGGTTGAATATTCCCAAAAGAAGTCTGATGTTCTTTTAATACTAATCAATCTTATGATGATAATTCAAGTTCTTTATGGCAGCAAAGTTCAAGAAGCTGAGAAGTGACAATGGCACAGAATTCAGGAACTCAACCATTGAAGCCTATTTTTCAGAAGAAGGAATTTCACATAACTTCTGGGCCGCAAGAACCCCACAACAGAATGGTGTTGTTTAACGCAAAAATCGAAAACTTGTGGAGGCTGCAAGAATAATGCTCACTGCTTCTGGATTATCTACTTCTTTTTTGGCAGAAGCTATATCAACAACTTGCTT
Source organism: Arctium minus (assembly GCA_954870635.1). Lineage (NCBI taxonomy): Eukaryota > Viridiplantae > Streptophyta > Magnoliopsida > Asterales > Asteraceae > Arctium > Arctium minus. The sequence continues at coordinate 102,059,190 of OX941084.1, read as the reverse complement.
CACTCAGAACAGATATCTGATTGTGAAAAGTCATTCAAAGACCTCCTACCACCTAATCAACCAAAGGAAGCCAAACATAAAGTTCTTTCACGTGTTTGGCTGCAGATGTTTTGTCCTGAACGACAGAGAACATATTGGGAAGTTTGATCGTAAGGCTGATGAAGCCAAGTTCATTGGCTATTCAGCATCCTCTAAGGCTTACAGAGTCTATATGTTGAAATCAAAACCTATACATGAGAGTATTAATGTTTCATTCGATGACTCTTCAGGTGACTTCTGAGCTAATCAGCTCAGGACTCGATCAACAACTCAAAGCCTCTAGTGAAACATCAACTTGAGCAAATGAGTTAAGTCACTTGTTCGAATAAATGTTCCATGATGATGACCCCTCTAAAGATGATCATAGAGTGTTAGGACTGAAAGTCATGTGTTAGCCCCAAATCTGAACCAATGAAAGTATTGAAAATAACTAAGTCTTCATCTAAAGACTTTCAAGGGACATTAACAAGTCTGTCTCTGAAGTCAGTTCAGAGTCAGTCTGAAGAAAGCAAGTATGTCTCTGAAGTCAGTTCAGAGTCAGTCTGAAGAAAGCAAGTCTGTCTCTGAAGTCAGTTCAGAGTCAGTCTGAAGAAAGTATGTCTGTCTCTGAAGTCAGTTCAGAGACAGTCTCAGAAAGACATCAGAGAGCCCCTCATCAGAGATCCTACTTCAGAGCTCTGAAGATGTTCACTCTGAATTTCTTGACAAAGAAGAACAGATGACACGTCACCTTGTGATAAGATTTACTTTCTAGAGTAGGTCACTGTTCAAGCATGTCTTGATCTTACCTCTTAGGTAAGACACTGTTCAATATCTTGATCTTACCTCTTAGGTAAGATACTATTCAAGCCATGCTTCTATTTGTCAGATAAGTACACTGTTTACTTTATGGTCCTATAAAAAGGACCATCACCTTATTGTTCAAAGTGTGCTTAAGAAGTCTTATAACTGATAATATAAGTTGAATATTTTATTCAAAGAATATCTTGTTTATCTATTATTTGCTTTATGAACTGTGATATTTGAATCTCCTTTGATATTAAACTATACTGCTTCCGTTGTTATTACTCTTATTGTTTATATCATTGTTGTGAGATTAAATCTGGGATCCAACAATTGGTATCAGAGCCTTCTTTGTTTTCTAAACAAAGTAAGATCGCATCTGCATACTCGGATAGATTTACATCTCATTGATTCTAACTTTCAATATCTTTGCATGTTCAAATAAACCTGGTTTATTAAAGAACACCATATGCTCAAGATTTGATAGTAAATCACTGTTCAATACAAAAAGCATCTGTTCTTCAAATCTTCATCTTTTTCTTCAAAAATGGCAAACTCAAGCATAAGTGCCATTTATACAGTTGGGTCATTAACAAAACCTCCTACACTTTTAAGGGATGAATATCCCCAATGGAAGATAAGGATGGTAAATTTCTTAGAAGGTATGGACAAGGATCTTTTTAGATCAGTGAACGTTGGACCTCACATTCCAATGGTGTTGGTACCAAGAGTTCCTGCAACAGCAGATACTGCTGAGATCCCTGTATATTATGAAAAGAAAACCACAAACTTCACTGATGAAGAAACTAATATGATGGATAATGACTCAAAAGCCGTTAGATTACTGATAATGGCCATTCCCAATGATATCTTTCAAGAACTTGATTCTTGTAAAACTGCAAAAGAGATATGGGATCAGTTGTTAAATCAACTTGAAGGAGGCCTACAAACCCAGAAAAATAGAAGAAATCTATGCATCAATGAATATCATGATTTTCATGCTCAACCAGAAGAAATATTACACCAAACTTATTCAAGATTCAACATTCTTATCAACAAATGCAGAAAGTTTGGAGTGATAAGAACAAAAGAGGAAAACAATGTTCTTTTCTTGAAAAGCTTAAATGAAGAATGGTCACAACTGTCCATGTCTATACAAGCCAATCAAGATCTTGAGTCATGGTCATTAACTGACATTTATGGCACTCTTGTTGCACATGAAAAGGAAGTTATGAAGCAAAAATCAAAACTGTCTTTAGGTGGACCTCTTGCACTTGTTTCAAAACAAATTTCGAAAGAAAACAACTGTGAAGAGTCACAAAAAAGTTTGGAAACAAAAAGAAGATCCAAAAAGGTCCTAATGGCAGAAGAAAATAATTCAGATTCAGATTCAGAAGATGATATCAATGCCTTCGCCAAATCTCTTGCATTAATCACTCATCAATTTAACAAGAAATTTGGCAAGAAAGTATTTGAAGAAAGGAGAGAGAATGAAGAAAGAAGAAATCCTGAAAGAAGATTTCAACAAGATGGTGTCAGATTTCAACAAGATCCCAGATTCACTCCATATAGTGATCAAAAGGGTACAAACTTCAACAACAATGATGCAACTCAACTATCAAGACCTCAACAATCATTTCAACCAAGGTATCCACAGCCACAGAGATATTTCAAACCTCAAGAACAGAAGCCAGAGACAAGTACTGCCACTCTTCCAACAAATCAAAATGATGGAAGATGTTTCAAATGTGGAAAAATAGGCCATTTCTCTGCAAACTGCAGAGGAAAACTTGTCAAAGATCAAGATTACTACAAGAACAAATACAAGTACAACGTAAAAGAAAGAGTTCTTGTAGCAGAAATGGAAGACTGGCTATCAGACTCAACAAGTGATGGCGAGGAAGAACCTACCAATCTATGTGGTATGGCTTTTTCAAATGGAAATCAAACTGATGGAGCATCAGAAGACAACTCTGAAAAGGTAAACTCTCTTTACACCTCTGACAGTGATCCTGAAATGGATGCTTTTAAACTAATTAATGAACTTCAGGATCTAGAGCAAAAGTTTCTTGAAGAGAAAAAGAAAAGAGAGCAAGTGACAAAAGAGCTCATTTTTTTCAAAAGAGAAAAGAATCTTCTGGAATCAGAAAAGAAAGAATTTTTTCTTGAAAAAACCAAACTTGAAGACACTCACAAGCAAAAAGAAAAATCATTTTCAGAAGAAATAAGAAAAATTGAGAAAGTTTTAAAAGGAAAAGAAGAAGAAGTAAATAAATCTGAGTATGAAAGGCTCAATTCTATTGCCTTAACCAAATTTTTTCAAAAGGAAAAAGAAATCTTACATCAATCTCTAGATAGAAAAAATCTTCGAATCAAAAGCTATGTTAATGCACAAGGTGTTTTCGACAAAATAAAAACTCAAATGGACTCTCAAGGGCTGGGATTCAATGAGTTGAATTCATTCACTGGATTGGAGAAAACTTCACTTTCTTCCACTTTCCGTATGGGAAAGGTCCAAAGCTCTGAAGGTCCATCTCTGAATAATTTCAAAAGAATGAAAACATCAGAGGGATCAAAAGCAAGAGCTCTAAATTTCAAAAATACTACATACTCTGAAGTAAAAAACTTTCAAGAATCTGTGTTACAGATAAAAGAAGAAACTTCAGAGGTACACTTCACAAAACCTCAGAGCTATGATCCCAAAGAAATTTTCAGATTTGAAGCTTTCATCTCAAATGAATCAGAGACATCCGAACCAAGTACCTCTGATACAAGTACTTCTGAAAATGAATCTCAGAGTTCACTAAATCCGAATGCCCCTCTGTATTCACCAAAGTCAGATGAAAACATCAGAACTACATTTGAAGATGATGTTAAAAAGATATGGAAAGAAAATGTCATGGAGGACTTAAAAAAGAAAAGAAAGCATGAAACGGATCATTAAAGTCTCTAGAACAAAAGAAATTGAAAAACCAATAGAGGTAGCTATCTCTATTAAAACTAAGAGAGACTTTCTTGATTCTGATTCAGAATCTGATCAAGAGATTGATGAACAGATTTTTTGTAAACCAGAGTATGTAATTCACAAAAAGATAGAAACTGTTGGGTCTGGTATTTTGAATGTTCCAATTTCAATTTTGAAAACCAAAACCAGAATTCCAATAAGTCCTGATTTTGCAAATATGTGTTTACAAGCAAAAATGTCTTTGGAACTTGAAAAAGAATTACAAGAAAAGGCAAGGAATAAAACAAACACTTCTAATTCTTACACCTATAAAACAATAAAATTCTCTCCTGAACAAAAAGGCAAATGGACAAAAATTAACCATATTGATCATGTTTGTGCAGCAAGCAGCAAAGAAAATAAGATGTTTTTGATCAAGAAAAAGCAACTTGAAAAGAAGACTGTCTTTCAAGCAAAAAGGAAAGAAGTAGTTAGGGATACATGTAATATTCCTAATGCTAGTTTCAAAAGAAGTCAAAATGTAACAAATGCTTTTAATAAAAAGAAAAACTTTGCTCCTACTTCTTCTTGTTCTATTAATTGCAACTGTATTCATCTCTTGATCAAACTGAAAAATCATTTCAGAGGATCACATTGTATTCTGAATCAATCTCTGAAAAATATCTCAGAGACAAAATTTCAGCAGAAGACGACAAACGGTAAGACATCAAAAGATGAGATGCCAAAAAGTCATACAAATCCACCAAAGTCTAACAAAAAAGGACCCATAATGAGATGGGTACCTATGAAACAATAATCTGTCTTGCAGAATCAGTCAATGCCAATCTGGTACCTAGATTCTGGATGTTCAAGGCATATGACTGGAAATAAGGAACTGCTATCTTCATTCAAAGCAAAATCTGGAGGAACAGTTACTTTTGGAGACAATGTGCAAGGACAGATTAAAGGATATGGTGAGTTGTCAAGAGGAAATGTTTTAGTATCAAAGGTTGCTTATGTGGATGGATTAAAACACAATCTGATCAGCATAAGTCAACTTTGTGATCATGGTTTTGATGTGAAATTTCAAAGAAAGTATTGTTCACTTCTCCACTCAGAATCAGGTCAAGAATTACTCAGAGCAGACAGAAAAGGTAACCTCTACAGAATGAATTTTACCAAAATAAACGACACTGATTCAGAAAAACTTTATCTTGTATCTCTGAATTTGTCTTGTATCTCTGAATAGTGAGGAAGTCTAGCTCTGGCATAAAAAGTTTTCACATCTAAACTTTTCCTCACTTGATAAATTAGTTAAACTTAATTTGGTTAAGGGATTACCATCTCTGAAGTTTAACAAAGATCATCTTTGTTCTGCTTGTGAGATGGGAAAAATGAAAAGATCTTCCCATAAAACCAAAAGTGAAAACAACTATACTATACCTCTGCACATGCTACATGTGGACCTCTGTGGTCCTATATCTGTACAGAGTCTAGCAGGTAAAAAATACTTTCTGGTTCTAATTGATGAATTTTCCAGATTCACATGGATAGAATTCATCAGAGCCAAATCTGATGTACCTGATACTTTGATAAGATTGTTGAAAAGATTACAGGTTCTATTCAGCAGCAAAGTTCAGAAACTAAGAAGTGATAATGGAACAGAGTTCAAAAATGCCAAAATCAATTCATATCTATCAGAAGAAGGCATTACTCCTAACTTTTCTACAGCAAGAACCCCTCAGCAAAATGGAGTAGTTGAAAGGAAGAACATAACACTTGTTGAAACTGCAAGAACAATGCTTGTTGGATCTGATCTTTCAACAAATTTTTGGGCAGAAGAAGTGGCAACAACCTGCTTTACTCATAACAGAGCTACAATTGTCAAAAGATTTCAGAAAACATCCTATGAACTCATTAACAATAGGAAACTTAATGTTAAATATTTTCATGTTTTTGGATGCAGATGTTACATTCTGAACGATAGAGAATCTCTTGGAAATTTTGACAAGAAAACTGATGAGGGCAAATTCATTGGATATTCATTAGCCTCAAAAGCTTTCAGAGTGTTCAATCTTAGAACAAGGACCATCCAAGAGAGCATCAATATCACTTTTAATGACGATAAAAGCTCTGAACAACAAGAAAGTCTCTCAACACCTATCTCTGAATCATCAAGAGAATCTGAATTAAACAGAATATTTGAAGATTTCTTTGATGAAGATAACCCAGAAGTTATCTTCAGAGATAGACAAAGAGAGAATTCAGAAGGACCCCAAGAAACAGGTACAACCCTTTCTGGACCCTCTGAATTAACACCTTCTGTTTCACCAAATTCAGATCAGCAAAGTGAATCAGAAGAAGCCGAAGATCAACAAGAGGATGATCAAGGAGTGTCTGAAGTAACTCCAGAAACAAATAGTGAAGAAATTCAAGAATCTGCTTCACCATCTCGGGAAACAACTTCAGAGCCTCTGAACAGCACAACAGAGATATCACCAACTGTCATCTCTGAAGCTCAATCTCCACCCCAAATCTTTGCTCCAATCTCAAGATGGACAAAAGATCATCCAATTGATCAAATCATTGGATCCTCATCAGAAGGAGTTAAAACAAGATCTGGAACAATCAATGAATGCTTCTACGTAAACTTTTTGAGCATTATTGAACCAAAGAAGGTAAAAGAAGCTCTTGAAGATCCTCATTGGATTTTTGCAATGCAGGATGAACTTCAAGAGTTTGTAAGAAACAAAGTTTGGACCCTAGTTCCCCTTCCCAAAGGAAAATTTGCAATTGGAACAAAATGGGTTTTCAGAAACAAAAAGGATGAGGATGGAATTATAATCAGGAACAAAGCCAGGTTGGTTGCTAAAGGATATTGCCAAGAAGAAGGTATTGATTATGATGAAACCTTTGCACCTGTAGCTAGGCTAGAAGCAATCAGAATCTTCTTAGCCTATGTTGCACACAAAGGATTCAAAGTTTATCAAATGGATGTTAAATCTGCCTTTCTACATGGTAAATTAAATGAAGAAGTTTATGTCCTGCAACCACCTGGATTTGAAAGTACAGAGTTTCCTAATCATGTTTATTATTTGGATAAGGCTCTGTATGGACTTAAACAAGCTCCAAGAGCTTGGTATGCAACTCTGTCCACTTTTCTGATTAAAAATGGATTTGACAAAGGCACAATTGACACAACATTATTCATCAAAAGGTACAAAAATGAGATGCTATTAGTACAAATTTATGTTGATGACATTATATTTGGCTCTACAAATCAAAAGTATTGTGACAAGTTTTCAGAGTTGATGAAGAGTGAATTTGAGATGAGCCTCATGGGAGAATTAACTTTCTTTCTGGGCTTACAAGTAAAACAAACTTCAGAAGGCACTTTTATAAGTCAAACTAAATATGTCTCTGAAATTTTAAACAAATACAAACTCAATGATTCAACTTCTATGAAAACGCCTCTAGCCACCGGAGTCAAACTTGACTCTGATCCTTCAGGACAATCTGTGGAAATAAAAACCTACAGAGGCATGATAGGTTCACTATTATACTTAACTGCAAGTAGGCCTGACATAATGTTTGCAACATGTCTTTGTGCTAGATATCAAGCAAATCCAAAAGAATCTCATTTATCTGCTGTCAAAAGAATTTTCAGATACCTAAGAGGGTCAACATCTTTAGGCCTCTGGTATCCAAAACTTTCTAGTTTTGATCTAACAGCTTACACTCATGCAGATCATGCAGGATGTAAGCTTGACAGAAAAAGTACCTCTGGGTGCTATCAATTACTGGGCAATAAGTTGGTAAGTTGGTCATCCAAGAAACAAAACTGTGTTTCAACTTCAACTGCAGAGGCAGAATATGTTGCTGCTGCTAGTTGTTACTCTCAAGTAATATGGATGAAAACTCAGCTCATAGATTATGGCCAACAATATGAAAGAATACCCATTATGTGTGATTCAAAAAGTGCCATAGCCATCTCTGCCAATCCAGTACAGCATTCAAAGACAAAGCACATTGATGTAAGGTATCATTTCTTAAAAGATCATGTTGAAAGGGGAACAATAGAAATGTATTTTGTACCAACTGATCTCCAACTTGCTAATATTTTCACAAAAGATTTAGATGAACGAAGGTTCAATTTTTTAATTAGCAAGTTAGGAATGTTGAATATGTCTACCTAACAAGGAAGAAATTCAGATGGAGGTAAAATCAGTGGTAAAGGTGATGTGACCAAAGGTAAAATGACCTTTGAGGATGTATTCTATGTTGAACAATTAAGGTACAACCTGTTAAGTGTATCACAGGTTTATGACAAACAACATAGTATATTATTTACAGAGTCTGAATGTATTATCCTTGCTCCTGGATTCAAGGTAGTTGATGAAAAGATGATACTACTAAGAACCCCTAGAAAGGACAATGTATACTGTTTAGATATGGAAAGTGTTTCATCTGATTCATCCATAAATTGTCTTGTTTCAAAAGCTTCTCTGGATGAATCATCACTTTAGCACAAAAGGATGTGTCACATGAATTTTAAAACAATAAATAAACTTGTTAAAAACAACCTTGTAAGAGGTTTGCCTTCTAAAGTCTATTCATGTGATGATCATTATGTTGCTTGTCTTAAAGGCAAACAACACAAAACTTCTCATAAGTCCAAAGAGGTGAACACTATTTCTTCTTCTCTTCATTTATTGCATATGGATCTGTTTGGCCCTACAACTGTTATGAGCATAGGGAAGAAATCATACTGCCTAGTTATTGTTGATGATTACTCTAGATTTACTTGGGTATATTTTCTAAGGACTAAGGATGAGACAAGTGGACTGATCAAATCCTTTATTCTAAGAATTGAAAACCAAACTAATCAAAAAGTAAAAATCATTAGGTCAGACAATGGTACTGAATTTAAAAATCATGACCTAAACACCGTTTGTGAGGAAAAAGGAATTGAGAGGCAATACAGTGCTCCTAGGACTCCACAACAAAATGGTGTTGCTGAGAGAAGGAATAGGACACTGATTGAGGCTGTTAGATCTCTGTTGGCAAATTCAAAACTTCTAATAACTTTCTGGGCAGAAGCAGTTAATATTGCTTGCTATGTTCAAAACAGAGTACTAGTAGTCAAGCCTAAAAACAAGACACCTTATGAGCTTTTAAATAAAAGAAAACCCTTTATTGGATTTTTCAAACCTTTTGGGTGTCCTTGTACAATTCTCAATACCAAATCTCACTTAGGAAAGTTTGATAGCAAGGCTGATGATGGTTTTCTTGTTGGTTACTCATCTTAAAGTAAGGCCTACAGAGTTTTTAATACTTCTTCTAGAATAATTGAGGAAAGTGACAATGTCAAATGCAATGAGAACACACCAAATCCTATTGGGTCTGGTCCTCAGTGGCTGTTTGACATTGAGTCACTAACTAACTCTTTTGGTTTCAGTAGTGATGATTTTGCAGGTTCAGGAAGTGGAGGATCAGGGGCTACACAAGTTCAAGACAATAGACCACAGTCTGTGATCTTTCCTATGCCTATAAAAGAACCTGTTGAATTCTGTGAAAAAGAACCTCTAACTGAGCCAATTCAGAGTGAAGAAGAAAGAAGAGAAGAGGAATCTTCAGTGCATAAAGAGCTAGAAGTAGTTGAGGTGATCCCCTCTGCTGACTTAAATGATTCCAATCTAGAGGAAGGAATCCATGAAGAACCTAGTTTTCAGACTAGAACACAAAAGAATCATCCTCCAGAGCTGGTAATAGGAGACATCTCTTCTCCTATTATTACAAGGAATCAAAGCAGACTTCAAGAGCTGCAGGATCAACAACAAACAATACTCTCCTGCTTTCTATCCCAGATTGAGCCTAAGAAGGCCTATGATGCAATGAAATATTCAAGTTGGATAGAAGCCATGCAAGAAGAGTTACTTCAATTCAAGCTACAGGATGTTTGGGACTTGGTGGACCTTCCAAAAGGTCATAGAGCTATAGGTACCAAGTGGATTTTTAGGAACAAAAAGGATGAGAGAGGTATTGTGATCAGGAACAAAGCAAGGCTTGTGGCACAAGGGTACACTCAAGAAGAGGGCATAGATTATGATGAAGTGTTTGCCCCAGTGGCAAGGGTAGAGGCAATTAGGCTGTTCTTAGCCTATGCCTCATACATGAAGTTCAAGGTCTATCAAATGGATGTAAAGAGTGCATTTCTTTATGGCACAATTGATGAAGAAGTATATGTCTGTCAACCTCCTGGTTTTGAAAATCCTTCATTAGTGAATCAAAGTATGTGCAAGAAATCCTGGAGAAATAAGGTTTAAAAGACTCAAAGCCAGCAAGCACACCAACGGAAACTCACAAACAGATTACTGCTGATCTTGAGGGGGAGGATGTTGATGTCCATCTATATAGATCAATGATTGGATCTCTCATGTATCTCACAGCCTCAAGACCAGACATCATGTTTCCAGTGTGTGTATGTGCCAGATTCCAAGTCAAGCCTAAACACTCACATCTTCAAGCTGTGAAGAGGATTTTCAGATACTTAAGAGGGCAACCTAGATTTGGTCTTTGGTATCCATATGAATCTTCATTTGACTTGATTGCTTATTCAGATAGTGACTTGGGTGGTGCCAACATGGACAGAAAGTCTACTTCAGGGGGATGTCAACTTTTGGGTGCAAGACTAGTATCGTGGCAGTGCAAGAAACAAACCACAGTGTCCTTATCAACAACAGAAGCTGAGTATATTGTTGTTGCAAGTTGCTGCTCTCAGGTTCTATGGATTCAAAATCAGATGCTGGACTATGGGATAACATTTCTTCACACTCCAATCTTTATTGACAATAGCAGTGTTATAAGCATTGTTAACAATCCTGTCAAGCACTCCAAAACAAAGCACATTGAGATCAGGTATCACTTTATCAGAGATTGCAATGAAAAGAAACTCATTCAAGTTGCTAAAGTCCATACTGACAACCAGTTTGCAGATCTATTCACTAAAGCTTTTGATGTGGGTATATTCACTTTCTTGGTCTCAAGTGTGGGCATGATCAACTCTGAATGAGCTCATGTTTTAAAAGGTGTTTCTATACCTGCTACTTTGGTTATTTGTGTGCTGCTAATCATCTTTCCCAGGAAGTTATTGCCTTGATCAGACCTTCATAAGCTTCAAAAAGAGTAAGTATGGTTAATACTGCCAGTGCATTTTTAATACTCCTAGTGGTTAATACTGCTCTCAGTTAATACTACTAGTTAGTTAATACTGCTAGTGGTTAATACTGCTCTCAGTTAATACTGCTAGTTAGTTAATACTGCTAGTGGTTAATACTGCTCTCAGTTAATACTGGTAGTTAGTTAATACTGCTAGTGGTTAATACTGCTCTCAGTTAATACTGCTAGTTAGTTAATACTGCTAGTGGTTAATACTGCTCTCAGTTAATACTGCTAGTCAGTTAATACTTCTCTAGGTTAATACTGCTTATGTCCCGTATACTATAAATACCCTTTGCCCGCCTAAAAGATCATAACGACTCTTTGAATACTGTTCATTGTCTCTCTACTTCTTTCTCTTTCAAGCTCCTTAGTAAGTTTCAGGCAAGAACTCTCAAGAATCAATGGCATCCATGTCATTCGTAGATGAGCATAACGAGATTGCAATGCTACAGAAGCCCAAACAGGCCGCTGGATTCCACCAGATTGTGGATTTTCTCAAGACTAGCCACATTGCCCATGCTCTCACTGTATCGCCAACTATTTACATAGAGCATCAAAGGCAATTTTGGGCTAATGCCACCATTGTTACTGAGAATGGTGTGCAAATGATCAAGACAAGGGTGTGTGAAAAACCCTTAACAGTTACTGAAGAGGTGATACGCATCTGTCTACGTCTAGACGATGCTGCAGGTATAACCTCTATTCCTAATGAAGAATTATTCTCAACTTTGTCAAGAATGGGGTATGGAGGCCAGTTGGGTGGTTTTAAATATTCAAAGGCTAAATTTTATACCCAATGGCGTTTTCTTGTTCATGCCTTAATGCATTGTATCTCTAAAAAGACTACTGGATGGAGTGAGTTCAGTAGCACCATTGCTTATGCTTTGGTGTGCTTGGCCACTGCCAGAAAGTACAATTTTTCTCAAATTCTTTTTAATGATCTTGTGTCAAACCTGGGAAGTAAAAAGAGTTTTTATATGTACCCCAGGTTTGTACAAGAAGTAATAACCCATGAATTGACGGATATACCTCATTTTGATGAGGTATATGTACCAAAAATCCCCAAAGGTAAGGTCTTTTTAAACATGAAAAGATCCCCTCTGGACTCGGAAGGAGTTGACACCCCATTGTTCTCTACAATGATGGTGGTGTCCCACACTGAAGAAGGTATGGCAGCAGGGTCAAGGCCCTCATCAGACCATCCCACTGCTAGCCAATCCCAACCTTCCCACTCTATATCTATTCTCCAGTCTCTACTTCATAAGCCAACTTCACCAATCACCCAAACATATATAAGGAAAAAGGTCAAGAAGGCTCCTTCCCTTCTTGTACCATCACCCACTGAACCTTCAAGCCCTCTAAGGGAGAATTCTCCTTTAGAGAATATCTACAGGGAAACCACAGGGGTGTCTCCCAACCCCAAGGAGGTGCTCACTGAGGTGGAGGTTGAGCATATGGGTGCTAAGGTTGCCACTACTCCTGCTAGCACAGAGGAGGTCAGTGGTAACATACATAAGACCTTCCCCATGGAAACTTTGGGTGAGCAATCATCCAAAGGTCCCAGGTGCCAAGAAATCAAGGGGGTGGATAGTGCTTCTGCTAGGCAGAAGACTTCCACTACAAAAAGATCCAATGATCCTTCAAAAGAGGGTAACACTTCTGGAGAAGGTGAGGACAGGTATAACTATTTTGAATTGATGGAAACCATGGGAAACATGGATGTGATCAAACAGGGAAAGGAGATAGATGAGATAAAGATGGTGATTCTGTCACAACAAGTACAGATTGCAAAGTTGAAGAAAATGGTGACCAGGTTGGTGCATAAGAAGAGAAGAAAGCAGTTTGTGTTGAAGAAAAGATCAATTGAACAAGATGCTTCCAACAAGGGGGAGAAAAAGGCTGAAACAGAGAAAGATAGTTCATATGCAAAAAGAGCTGAAGTTGAGGGGGAGAAAGAGGATGAAAGAGAGTCTAAAGCAGCAGCAGAAAAAGAGAAAGAATTTGCTCAAGCAGCAGAAACAGTTAATGCTGCTGAAGCAAAAGAAGCAGCAGAAACAGTTAATGCTGCTGAAGCAAAAGAAGCAGCAGAAACAGGTAATGCTGCTGATGCAAAAGAAGCAGCAGAAACAGAAGAAGCAGTAACTGAACTCTCTGTGGAGGAATTGGAGATTGCAGAGACACTAGTAAAAGCCAAGAATGACACTCCTAAGGCTAGTCAAAAGGCCAAGGGAGTGGCCATCAATGAAGGAGGAATTTCAAAGAAAAGAAAAGAAACAAGTAAAGCAACTTTGAAGGATACAAAGGGAAAGGGAAAGGGAAAGGAAAAGACTGTTGAAACTGAACTGCCTTCAAAGAAAAAGAATCAGATTGAAATGGATGGGGAAATGGCAAAGCAGGTTCAAGAGCAAATGGAAAAGGAGGAACATCTTCAAACTGAAACAGATAGAGAGCTTGCACTGATTATGGCTAGAAAACTCAATGCAGAGTATCAAAAGAGCTTAAAAGCAGCAGCTGAGGCCAAGAAATTACCTGTCAAAAGAATGCAAATTCAAAAGCAGAAAAGACAACCCTCCATGACCTTTTTGGCCAATCAGGAAAGAAGAAGAATGATTAACTTTCTGAGAGGTGCAATTGGTGTCAAAGGGGAAATGTTTACCAATATGGCATACAGTCAGGTTGAGGAATTGTACAAGAAAGAAATGGCTAAGCTTCAAGGGGACTCCTCACAAAGGGAAGAGGCTGAAAGAAGAATGAAGGAGAGACATGATCTAAACATTCAACAACCATTCCCTGAGGAAGTCACACCTACAAAAGAAAAGGAGGAAGAGCCAGAAAATGTTGGCATAGAAGCTAAATCTGCTAAGAGGGTGAAGACCATTGCTTCCAAGAAACAATACAAGAAGCCAAGGGTTGAAGAAGTTGAAAAGGAGGACGGACCTTCAGTCACACCTTCAGCAGAATCTGTGCAGAATCCAGAACAGACTAATAAGCAATCTGATGAGCATATGGGGATGTATATGACAATTTTAGAACCAGTTCAGGCTGTCCCAATTTCAATGAAGGCTCCAGAGATCATCTTCTGGGTTATCTTAAGGGACAACAGAAAGGATTACTTCAGGCTAAAAAGAGTTGGAGATGTATTTGAAGTACATTCTACTTGGGGGAAATTAGTCAGAAGTTGCTCCAGGGCTGACTTAGAAGAGATGCATAAGGTTGGAATGAAGCTTTATGAACCAGTGTTGAAAGGTACGGAAGAAAACCTTCTCAAGGTAGCTATGGAATATCTGTGTATGATGTTTGATCCAGAGAAGGTGGTGTATAGGATTAAAGATCTTCATCATGAGTATGTGTTCAAAAAGATTGATCATTGGATACTCTTTGAAAACTGTGGTGTGTACATGATTACAATTGATAAATGTTATCATGAATACTACCTAGTTGACAAAATATATGATCATAGCAAGGAGAAACTTGAAGGGATGCTGAAAGCTAAGCTAGTGTGTGCAAAGGACTCAGAAATGGCCAGAATTGTGTTAAGAAGAACTATCAATCAAAGTCTGGGCCTATATCCAAATTTGGGCAACTAAGCTGTAGTGTTAAAAGCATCTTGAAGACTAATCTGAAGAACTTGACTTCTCTTCCTAAAAGTCAAGTTAGGGGGAGATTGTTGGGAACTGAAGAAGTGCTAAGTAAAGTTAATGCTGCTAGAAGAACATGGTTACTACTTCTGGTTGCTACTTCTGTGATTAATGCTGCCAGTTGAAGATTAATACTGCTGAACAAGATTAGTACTGCTAGTTCAAAGTTAGTACTGCTTGAAGAGATTAATACTGTTGAGCATAGTTAGTACTGCTGGAGTTAATACTGCTCAGAGTATTAATGCTGCTAAAGATTAATACTGCTTATATGATGAGGACTTCGCATGGAAGGATGACAGCTGGATGGAATGAGGATATTCATGGAAGTTAGAGATAAAGATGGAAGATTATACTGAAGATCTTTTATCATTTTGTAATTATCTTTTATCTTCAGTATATGTATAGAATAGTTTTTTTTCTTTAGAGATAGAACAATTATTCTGAGTTATTAGCTTTTTAAGAGAGAATCAACCTCAAGGTTAGAACCCTGATTCTATAGAAGTAGAATTCGTATTGGTGAGTCTGTTCATCAATATTAAGGTTGTGTGTTTAATCTTGTAACTTCAATCATTCAATACAAGTTTACAAGTTGTGATCATTGATTTACTGTTGCATTGTTTTTCAGAATATTAAAGTGCTATTCCACAGCTTCTTTAATATTGTTTTCTGAGTGTTTGTTCTTGTTAAGAATTAAGATCCTGACATCTGGCGAACCTTCAAGACTGTATCGTTTTCCAATCAAAGACAACAATCACATGATTCAGCTTGATTCTCCCAAATTTGAAGAACAATACGGAGTAATCTGCGAGTTCTTCTCCAACTGTGAACTAACTCAAGCCCTAACTGCTTTTACAAATGAATGTCCACTCTCATTTGTTCAAGAATGGTTTTCATCAAGTCACTACAGCGATGCACATAACGGAATAATCGGCGAGTTCGACATATCTCAAGTTGTAAAATGTCGGATACTCATCAATCCTACTGTTCTAAGAGAAGTTCTCCCACTCCTAACAGCTGAGGAACTTCAAATCACGCGTTTTGAAAAACGCCCAACTTCCGAAACCCTACTCCAGTTTATTCGAATGCTAGGTTACAACACTGAAATCACCAGATTGAGCAACTACCGACGACAACACCTACCACCAATCTGGAACTTCATGTTCTCTGTCCTAAACGGCACTCTAACCATCAAACTGGGGAGCATGGATCAAGCAACACCAGAAATTATGTCAATCATGTATGCCCTATTCTTCAATCGCAACTTGGACATGGCCGGCATGATCTTTGATATGATTCTGACATCAATAGAGAAGAAGAACAAATGCTTGGCAAAGGACCCTGAACAAACGACCCAATCATCCAAAGTTCCTTCAATAACATTCCCAAGATTTCTGTCTTTAATCATCCATGCTGCGATCGAGAAGCTTCATATTTTGATCGCCCCTGAACAACCCAAAACTCCTTTCTACATAATGAACAGTTTCAAACCGACGATTCTATCTGAAGGCTATCCAGAAGCAAGGAGGATCCCTCACCACATGCTGAATCAGGTAAATCCTCAATCTGTAGCCTTAGCTTCTTATCTCAGTGTTGCCCAAGGACTAGAACCAGTTCTGGGAACCCCAACACACTTAGGTCCTGAACCTGGAATTGAGAGTAAGAGCATCTCGGCTTCAGAGGGATCTGAGGACCCTGAAGTATAGAGCTCTCACAAGAGTGAACCAGAGGGTACTCTTGCTAGAGAAACCGAAGTTGAGAGAGATGACAGAGCACTTGAAAGGGCTGTCAATAAGGAAGTAATGGAAGAAACCTCATCTGCTAGTGTAGAGGATAGCTCGACTATCTCTGAGGAAAGTGAGGATGAATCTTCAGAGACTAGCTCTGAAGATTCTCTGAGGGAAGAGAGCAAGTCTTCTAAGGACTTGGAGAAACCTGAGAGTTCTTCCCCTTCCATACAAAAAGATGCCTCAAGGCACATATATTTTAGGACACCAACCCCATCTCCCAGTGCAACCACACAATCTAACCTACCTGATCCAGAGGTAATGGTTATTGAATCAGAGGTGCACACCTCGAACCCAAACCAGCCAGCCACTTCAGAGGTACCTTTTTCCACCTCTGAAGTTCACTTAACTGAGGAAACTCAGATTCTGGATAAGTCCTCTTCACAGGACTTAGCCAATACTTTAAGTACTCAGTTGCCTCAGAGTACATAAGAAAATCCTACACATAATGATACCTCTGTGGCTCATCTCTCACCCTTTAGGATATCCAGAAGTAGCTGTCCAACTCAGGGACAATGGCTTGACCTACAAGCACAAGGATTAACTTGCCTGGATCGCAAGCTCAACTCCCACATTCACTTCCAGTCCTCTGAATCTGAGGAGGAGGACTTGGTTGAGAACAAAACACTCAGAGATGATTCTCCAGAACTTCAAGGATTGAGTGGAAGTCCTTCCAGAGACAACATCAAAACAGCTCTGAACGAAGGCTCCTCTGAACTCGAGGAAAAATTGGCCACATGTGTTGTAACCAATGTACCCCTCTCTGAACTTCTCACTAAATCTGAGTTCCAGAGATTCTGTGAGGAAGTCAGAGGTTCCATGAATGAGCATAACTTTCAGAGAATTGACGGTTCAGAGACCTCTGCTCTTTGCTCTGAAAACACAAACCTCAGAGCAGAGGTTTCCACTCTGAAGACCCAACTATTGGACTCCTCAAACAGAATCCAAGAGTTGGAACAAGAACTGTTCAGACAGAAGGTCGAATCATCCCTGGAGATAGCAGCTCTTAAAGCTCAGAATGCTGCTCTTCAAAATCAAGCATCTACAACCATCGATGTCCAGAAGGCTCTACACGAACTAAGGGACGAAGTAGTAGCCACCAAATCATCTTCACTCTAAACAGATCAAATGGCCTCTATCTCTAACCTCATCAAAACTATAATTCAAGACTCTGTACCAGAAGTCACCGCACCATCAGCAACACCACAGCCGCCACCTCGAACTTCTGAAGACCTCATCACTAAAAGTGATCTGGCCTCTTTCAAATCCGCAATAATGAGCAGAATGCTGACTTATTCTTCCAAGATCTCTACAATTGCTCAGAAGCAGGTCAAAGCTACTCTGGAACTTCACAATTATAAATCAGAGGACCAGATTGTTGAAATCAGAACTGCGGCTTCAGAGGCAATCGAATCCATTCAGAAAACACTTCTGGATCCCAAAGGAAAAGGAATCGCTGAACTAAGCTCTCCCAAATATAAACGCAAGTTTTCTGGTGGGACTTGTAGCGATGCAGTGAAGAAAGCCAGATTTGATGATTCTGAGGATTCAGATGATGATCAGAACTCTGAATCACAAGATAGGGAGATCAGAGATACAACCGCGCACACCTTTAAAGTTGCTCCCTCTGCACCAGTTCAAGAGAAGGAACCAAAGAGGAACACCACCTCTTCTGATGAAAACCGAACTTTGCAATCATTCACAACACCGGTAATACTTTTCGCCTCATCAACACCAGGTGTTCCAATCACTCCAGTTACCGATGCAACTCCAGAGAAAATTGGAGCTCTTGAAGAGGAAGAAGAACAACTTGTAGACTTTTCTACATCCTCTAAAGATGCATTCTCATACCCGAAAGACAACCAATGGTGATGAGAGATGCCTTTGACTCAGAGTCTGAGAAAGAACAGAAAGATTCTGACAGAGAGGAAGAAGTTGCTGGAGAAGAGATCGAAGTAATTGATGTCGAAGAGTATGTTTTCAAAAACGCTCAACCTCATCATATCTCAACAGCTTCAGAATTAAGAGAATCTCCAGAGATAGATGGATATATCTCTGAACAGCCTTTAGAGATAACTCAGTCACAGCTCAAGGACAAAGAAACCATGGTTGTTGATGAACAGGCTCCTCAAGAGAATCTTGTTCAAAAAACAAGCATCGGTTTACCAGCCAAGGTCTTCACTCATCCTCCCACATTCTTAGAATCCACTCCTGAAGCATCAATAGAAGATCACTTTCGGCATATCTACTGCGAGTTCAATATGGGAGACACACAAGTAATCCCTCTGAATCCAAGAATCAGAGAGGATATGCTAGACTACGAACGAAGATTCATACAGGCAAAGACATCACCAAGAAAGGCGGTTCTCAACGATGCTCCAATAATAAAAGTTGAGAAAATCACTGAAAAGACATTCGCCTTCAACAAAATCATATATAGGCATTATGTGGTGACTCGATCTGATCAGAAGATTTACGAGTTCAATGATAATGATCTCGTAAATCTAAATCCGTATGATCTCACTCATCTTTATGCCTATTGCTCTACGAGATACGATTCAGGAAGGAGGGAGATAAGAATGGGCATGGTTGAAGTAAGACGGGCAATGGAAGCTTACATCAAACACAGAGCCAAACGAGACTTTCAGATAGCTCTGAAGTTGGGTGAAGAAAAGCTCCAAGTGACTGAACCAGAGGAAACCATCGAAAACCTGGACAAACAGAAGACTGGATCAATCATTGAAGAACCTCTGGGTTTTATCTACAGAGTGAACCAAGAGAAGAAAATCTTTCTAGCTTCGCAAGTAGCGAAGTATTCTGATGAAACCTTGAAAGGCGTACAAAAGATGATCCATGTAAAGCAAGAACGGCACAGAGCAGACCTACTGGCGAAACTAGACTTGGAAATTGGCTCAATGATTAACTTCAGAGAGGTAATCATGAAGTTTCATAGGATATGTTCTAGTGATAGGTTCTGAAATTTTTTTTGAATATTATTCTCTTGTAATTCCAAATTCTTATGAGAAGTAATATTTAAAGAGGATGACTTTCTCCTATTCGCTTTCTAGTTAAATGTTCTATGTGTTCTTTATTTATTTTCAGTACTTAGGGGGAGATTGTTAGCCCCAAATCTGAACCAATGAAAGTATTGAAAATAACTAAATCTTCATCTAAAGACTTTCAAGGAACATCAACAAGTCTGTCTCTGAAGTCAGTTCAGAGTCAGTCTGAAGAAAGAAAGTTTGTCTCTGAAGTCAGTTCAGAGTCAGTCTGAAGAAAGCAAGTCTGTCTCTGAAGTCAGTTCAGAGTCAGTCTGAAGAAAGTATGTTTGTCTCTGAAGTCAGTTCAGAGACAGTCTCAGAAATACATCAGAGATCCCCTCATCAGAGATCCTACTTCAGAGCTCTGAAGATGTTCACTCTGAATTTCTTGATAAAGAAGAACAGATGACACGTCACCTTGTGATAAGATTTACTTTCTAGAGTAGGTCACTGTTCAAGAATGTCTTGATCTTACCTCTTAGGTAAGACACTGTTCAATATCTTGATCTTACCTCTTAGGTAAGATATTGTTCAAGCCATGCTTTTATTTGTCAGATAAGTACACTGTTTACTTTATGGTCCTATAAAAAGGACCATCACCTTATTGTTCAAAGTGTGCTTAAGAAGTCTTATAACTGATAATATAAGTTGAATATTTTATTCAAAGAATATCTTGTTTATCTATTATTTGCTTTATGAACTGTGATATTTGAATCTCCTTTGATATTAAACTATACTGCTTCCGCTGTTATTACTCTTATTTTTTATATCATTGTTGTGAGATTAAATCTGGGATCCAACATCATGTGTATTGAAAGTGGTATAAAGCATTTATAAGGGGTTGAATTGTATTTATTTGATAGTTGGTTTGTTAATGGGCCAAAAGCCCATGAGGCCTTATCTCCACATATATAAGGCGTTTGATATTAAGAATTAGGTTTAGATGAAATGATTTAGATCTCATTCATAATTCCTCTAGTCAATAGGTTTACATTTGCTTATCAGATTATCTCTCTGTAAACCTAAACCCTTTATTGAATATTAATCATATGACTAGAAGTTGTGGCATATTTGTTCTTTATTGATTGATTACTATTGTTCGTGATTGCACTGTACTGGGATCTACAATTGGTATCAGAGCAAAGAGACGGAAGTTTTGATCCAAAAAGGTTTGTCTAAAACTCTTAATCGTTATACTGATTTATCTGAGTTTTTGGTTTCTATCGATTAATTGTTTTATGGATTGATATTTGCTTATCGATTTGATCTAAGAAGTGGAGTTACTGAGTTTTCTGTGATATCGATTATCTGGGTAATTAAGTTTCTACAAATCGATGCAAATCGAATTTTTTTTAAGAATCATAGCTGCAAATTGATTTTGTTTAAGATTCGATTGGGTTTATTTGTTTGATCTGAGTTCTGCTATATATGTGTTCAATTTGTTGTTTTATCAATTAATTGAGTTTCTGGGTTTGATTTTCTGGGTCGATTGTTTGATTACGATCGATTTTCAGATTCATCGATTTTTTCGGTGATTATCTGTTATCGATTTGTATTTATCGAATTGTTTATCTGTGAAAAGTGCTTATCTTGATATCGACCGTCTCTATTGACCGGACCCCTGCGACCGGACAATCCTTCGACCGGACTCTAGTGACCGGTGCCTTGACCGGTTCCTTGTTGACCGGTTTCTGCGACCGGACAATCCCTTTGCTGACCGGACTCTGGACCGGACCTTGTGGACCGGTGCCTTGTCTTGACCGATCGAGTTTTTTTTTTCCAGTAATAGGTGCCTTGCTATACCAAACCCTAACAATTTGAATTTGATTTCATAATCTTTTGGTTTTGTTTTGTTTTGTTTGTGGTGTTAGTTTATGAAATTCTTTGCTTCGTAAATATATATAGATCAAAGTAGAACGAATCCTTCGTTGTTTTTTTTAGTCGAAGGGATTGGAATTTGTTGGTTTCTGTCGTGATCGGTTTGAGGTGTTGAACAGTATCGAGAAGGGGAAGAAATTTGAGTGTGTGGTGTGTTTGAGAGTTGAGATCGATGAGGAAGACGTATGTGAGCTGAATCGCAGATTTGTGGATTTAAATTAGAGAGAGAGAAAGAGAGGTTAGAAAGGGAGAGAAAGCGATAGATATATATATATATACATATATATATATATATATCTCATTTTCATTGACCGGACTTCCCACCGGGGTCTCCTCTCCCGGTGCCATCAACTCCCGACCGGTGCCATCAAACCCCGACCAGTGTCTAGCTAAAGCCCGGTGTCTCTCCCCGATCGATGCCTCGCCCCTCCCCGACCAGTGTCTAGCTCCCGGTGTCAATCGACCGGACCGTAAACGCCCGGTGAACTATCTCCCGGGTCTCCTCACCCGGTCCAGCTGATTCAACCCAACAAGTTTTGAGTTTTTCGGTTGTCGAAAAATCTTTCGGTTGATTCGGTAGTGTTCGGAACAAAGTTTTTCAATTTTTAAACTGGTAAGGGTTGTTTACAAAGCTTAAACGATCGATTTTGATCGTAAAATTTTCACCCATATCAAGTTTTTAAATTCTCGTTCGGTTTTCGAAAAAATTTCGGTTGCTTCGTTCGAAAGTTTGAGAGATCGTTTCGAGTACTAATCAGTTGAGGGAGCTTAAGGGAACATAAACGATCATTTTTGGTCGAAAAGTTTTGACCCATACTGATTTTTTAAATTTTCGATCGTTTTCCGAAAAGTTTTCGGTTGGCTCGTTTGTGATCGTGGGTTGACCGGTTGAGTTTTTAATCTATTAAGGACTGATCAGGGAGATTTAACGATCGTTTTGCATTGTAAATTTCTAACCGTTACGAGTTTCGCAGGTGTGTCTCGTTGGAGAAGATGATGAATAGTAACTGACGAATTCCGTTAGTTTGCCGTTAATTTCTTTACATTTTGGTCCATTTTCCGTTAGTCCAGCTAGTGTCAGTTAATTTGTTAATTTAGTTAAGTTTTATTTCAATTTTAGCCCATTTTCGTTAGTTTTAGTTAAGTCCGTTAGAAGTTTTAATTTTTACACTTTTAGTCCCTCTAGTTATTAGTTTTAGTTTGTGTCATTTTTAGTCCTTCTAGTTTTAAGTTTCAGTTTGTGTCATTTTTAGTCCTTCTTGTTTTAAGTTTCAGTTTGTGTCATTTTTAGTCATTCTAGTTTTAAGTTTCAGTTTGTGTCACTTTTAGTCCTTGCAGTTTTAAGTTTGTGTTTGTGTCGCTTTCAGCCCCCGTACTTCAAGGTTTCAATCATTTGTCATTTGTGACCCTAAACTTTCAAGTTTCACAGGTTGTCACTTTAGGTCCTTGCACTTTAGAGTTTCATCACTTGTCAAGTTCAGTCCCTGGACTTTAAGCTTTCCATGTAACAGTGAGTTATCTTCAAATTTCTAAGTTACAAGACGACAATAACTGGCTCAAGCGCAGGAATAAAGATCTTGAAATGGTGTTAGAATCCAAGTCATATTACCCTTTGTTTTTTAAACAAATAGACTCTCTTAACCAAGAGATTTCAGATCTTAAAAGAGCGGTTGATATAAAGAAAAAGGATCTACATGAAGCTTCAAAGAAAATATCTGAACTTGAACGAAAACTTGCAGATTTTGAAGCACGAGAAGAGAAGACACTGGAACTTGAAGAGAAACGTAAAGATGTGGAGAGTGAAAACCTAGATCTGAAGAAAAGACTTGCTGTTTTTGAACAGGAAAAAGTTAATTTCTCAAACGAAAGGAAGAATCTTGAAAGAAAGATTCTTGATCTGTCAAAGAAAGTTCTTGATGAAAGACAGGTTTTTGAGCTTCAAAATGCGAAACTTTCTCAGCAAGTTTCTGATTTTGAGAAAGTAATAATCTTGGAAAGAGAAAAGTTTGTCAAGGAGAAGAAGGAAGTTGAACAGAAGAACGTTGGATTCTTTAAGGAAATTTCTGGTCAGAGAAAGGATGTTGAAAATGGATTTGAAGAAGAAAGAAGCATGTTTGAGGCTGAGATTAGAAAATTGACTGTCAAGTTATCTGAACTATCTCGAAAGTGCACTGAAAGAGAAGAAAACAAAGTCTGAATGCGAGACGAAGATTGACCTTCTCATCAAAGAAAGAGACAACTTTGCTTCAAAGATTAAAGAGCTTGAAAAGACAGCCTCAAGTTTAATTCAGAAAATTGTTTCTTCAAAAAGGTAAGTTAAATCTTCTGATCAAATTCGAAGTACTAACACTTTCTATGATAGAAATATAGATGGTTGAGGTACACATCTAAGAAGAAGGAGATCCAAAGAAGAAGAATTGGTCTGGAGAAAGAAACTAGTTGACGATGAGAAGAATGATGGGAAAAAAGATGAGCTAAAAGGAAAGAAATCATGTGTACATACACACAAAGCCAAAAAGAACAATGTGCGTGAAGGTAAACCTGATCATATCTACACGAGAGATCAATTAATCAGGTTGCCAGGTAAGAAATACTATTGTTCTTATTGTCGTACACATGATCCTATTCACAAGACTAGTGATCATTACTCGTATGGTTCTTATTCCATTACTCCCATTCGCACTGCAACTAACATTCATGGACCCAAATACCAGTGGGTACCAAAGCCTAAAATTGACTCTGTGTTGCAGGCACCTACTGTCAAGGGGGAGTAGAAAAGTAAGGCTTCTAAGCAAATCAACTTAGGACCCGTACTTCAATGGAGTTTGACTTCTAGACAAAACAGTCTAGGATTCGTACCTCAAAGAACTATCACTTTTGAACAAAACAGTTCGAAACCCGGACTTAAGTGTCAAGATTATGGTTTCTGATTATAACAAATCAGGACCCGTTCTTCAATGTTCAGACTTGGATATCTAGAAAATATCCAGGGGGAGCTTAAAAGACCTAAATCATTCTATCATGATTTGAGAACAATAATCATGTTTATCTATTATTTGGATATCTTGTTTATCTATTATTTGCTTTATGAACTGTGATATTTGAATCTCCTTTGATATTAAACTATACTGCTTCCGCTGTTATTACTCTTATTTTTTATATCATTGTTGTGAGATTAAATCTGGGATCCAACATCATGTGTATTGAAAGTGGTATAAAGCATTTATAAGGGGTTGAATTGTATTTATTTGATAGTTGGTTTGTTAATGGGCCTAAAGCCCATGAGGCCTTATCGCCACATATATAAGGCGTTTGATATTAAGAATTAGGTTTAGATGAAATGATTTAGATCTCATTCATAATTCCTCTAGTCAATAGGTTTACATTTGCTTATCATATATTCTCTCTATAAACCTAAACCCTTTATTGAATATTAATCATACGACTAGAAGTTGTGGCATATTTGTTATTTATTGATTGATTACTATTGTTCGTGATTGCACTGTACTGGGATCTACATAGAGCCTCTGGAGTTGAGCTCTCTGCAGACCAAATAAGTACATCCCTAAATAGTCCAAATGTTACTTCACCTTCTTCAACTACCTTTGTAGGACCAAATGTCGAGGGGGAGTAAGCAGAGAACAATGACAATCAAGGCTCCATTCCCAACCTAGTCGAAGATCAAAATCCCACGATCTTAGAGGAGTCAACACCAGAGCAATCATAGAACTCTAACCAAGGCTCCACAGAGGTTTCTACCTCAGATCAAGGAGAACACTCCACTCCTGTGGAAAGCACGAATGATCAGCCTTCTACCACAAAAGTTGTTCAAAAGCCTGAAATCATCTCTACAGAAGTTCAAGTTGATGCTTCAAATGACCATCTTCCAAGAATGACTAGATGTACCAAGAGTCACACACAGAGCCAAATCATTGGTGACCCATCTGATAAAGTGAAAACTCGCTCTGCTACTTCAAAAAAAAAAATTACAAATTTTGTTTGTATTATCGAGCCCAAAAGGTTTATGAGGC
Organism: Arctium minus; assembly: GCA_954870635.1. Taxonomy (NCBI): domain Eukaryota; kingdom Viridiplantae; phylum Streptophyta; class Magnoliopsida; order Asterales; family Asteraceae; genus Arctium; species Arctium minus. The sequence goes on along the minus strand of OX941084.1, from coordinate 102,033,831 downwards.
CCTTGTTGATCCAAACTAGGTAGAGGTTATGCAAGAGGAGCTTCTGCAGTTTAAGTGCAACAAGGTACGGACCCTAGTGCCTCTGTCGAAAGGCAAAACTACAGTAGGGACCAAATGGGTCTTCAGAAACCAGAAGGACGAAGATGGAGTGGTCATTCGAAACAAAGCAAGGATGGTGGCCAAGGGACATTGCCAAGAGGAAGGGATTGAATACGAAGAAACTTTTACCCCTGTCGCAAGACTCAAAGCAATTAGAATTTTTCTAGCCTTTTGCATTCTACAGATGTTTCAAAGTCTATCAAATGGATATCAAGTCCGCCATTCTGAATGGACAAATACAAGAAGAAGTCTATGTCCAACAACCACTAGGGTTTGAAATCTCGAAATACCAAAATCATGTATATTTCCTGGACAAGGTTTTGTATGGACTGAAGCAGACCCCAGAGCATGGTATGAAAGGCTTTCTAACTTCTTACTTGCAAACAACTTTGAGAGAGGTACAACTTATACAACTTTATTCTTTAAAAAGAGAAAAGGTAAGATTCTACTTGTACAAATATATGTGGATAATATTATCTTTGGGTCTACAAATGAATCTTATTGCAAAAAGTTTGAGTCATTGATGAAGAGTGAGTTTGAGATGATCATGATGGGAGAACTAACATTCTTCCTCGGGTTCCATGTCAAACAAACTACAGAGGGTATTTTCATTAATCAATCAAAATATGCCTCTGACATTCTTTCAAAATACAAACTCTCTGGCTCTTCAGCAATGAAGACCATAATGGCCACTGGATCCAAGCTCTATGCAGATCCAGAGGGCAAATCTGTGGAGTGCAAGCTGTACAGAGGTATGATTGGGTTTTTTATGTACTTAACCACGAGTAGACCTGATATAATCTTTGCCACATGTCACTGTGCAAGATTCCAAGCTAACCCAAAGGAATATCATCTTCTTGCTGTTAAGAGGATCTTTAGATATCTAAAGAGCACCAAGAATCATGGCCTTTGGCATCTAAAGAACTCTGGCTTTGATGTTGTGGCTTATACATATTCAGATTATGGAGGATTCAAGCTTGACTGAAAGAGAACCTCTAGGAGTGGCCAATTCCTAGGAGAAAAACTAGTAAGTTGGACTTCTAAAAAGCAGAAATGTGTGTCTACTTCTACGATATAAGCTGAATATGTAGCGGCCGCTAGTTGTTGTTCACAGGTTCTGTGGATGAGAACCCAAGTAAGAGACTATGGTCTGGATATCGAGAAGATTCCCATCCTTTGTGACTCAAATAGTGCCATTTCGATCTCTGTCAATCCTATTCAGTACTCTAAAACCAAACACATTGATATCATGTACCACTTTCTCAAACATCATGTAGAGGAAGTCACAATCGAAATGTATTTCGTGTCCACAGATATCAGCTTGCCGACCTATTCACGAAATCATTAGACGAGAAGAGATTCTCATTTTTGGTTGGTAAGTTGGGAATGCTCAACTTGAGTTGATTCATAGAACCTCTGAGCCCTAGTACATAGCTTTTGATGTACAAATTATTTTCCAGTATGTGTACCTGTACTTCTGCTTGTATAGTTTGTTTATGTGTGTACAATAATCTTGTTTGCTTTAGTCTTATTGTCAATCTGTATTGTGGTTCTTTGATCTATGTCTTGTGCAAAACTTATCATATCTGATCCAAGCATAGTTCAATGGGGAGCAGAAGAAGACCTTGAATCTGATCATGGAGGTTTATCATTCAAGGGGGAGCCAAAGAAGCCATTTCTATCGAGAAGTTTGAAGTGTCAGGTAAGACCTCTATACATACACAAGGACAAAAACACTTTTCTCGGACACCATTTTCCAAATATGTCCCAAATTCCATACTAAAACAAGTCCAAACTTTGGGTGATCAAAGATCTTTAATGTATTTCCTTTATTAGAATTTTTTGGTCAAAGAGCCTCTAAGGCCTCTCACAGAGCCTCTGCGAGATGCATCAGAGCCTCTATGTCTCAAGTGGCATATCTTGACTTTAAACTTCCTTCTAAAAAGACCAACTCGATCACTTCATCGATTTTAAATGTTTTGGGTAGAAAAAGTGTATTCTTGTGCAAGTCCAAGCCAACCCCAAACCAGAGAAGCTCTTCCAATCTCAGAGCTTCTACCATTCCCAACACTTATACCTTTTCAAATGGTTTTGGGGTGCGGGTTTCTTTTAAAAGTCACAGGAAAATGGGTTTAGCAAAACCACGCACTAGAGAGTAGTAGGAGGTGCAGGCTCATAATCGTGCACCGCCTCTTTGTGATGTGGCACCGTTTCATTGGGCAGTAAACTGTACAGTCATTTTTGAAATGTTTATTCAAAAAGGCTTTGTACTCATTACAAATCTCAAATATTTATGTTTTACCGCCTAATATTTTTACCCCTCTCTCACCATAAAAACCCAAATCCTTTCACTTTTTCATTCTTACCTGCAATCTTTCTCTCTCAAGAACTCAAGGCCAAATACCTGCAACATTCTATTCTTCATTTCTCTTCAATGGCTTCTCACTCTGTATCTGGCGATAACTCACAACATTCTGTAGCATAACTCTGCTTACGTTGATCAACAGCAAATGACTAGTCGAATGATATCTTTTACCCATCATAACTATCACCTAAACAATCTTCCTTTAAAAACCAACAACCATTTCATTGTTCTTGAACCAAAAAGCTTCTCTAAGGACTTTGAACCTCTCATCCTTCTTCTGAAAAACCATTTTGTGAACAAAACCCTAACAATGACAAAAACTGATGTACCTAAATCATACGTCCAACAGTTCTGGCAATCATGCAGATATGAAAAACATTATAAATTTAGACACTACATCATGGGATATGCCACTACACCTACTGTCAATGATGTCCTCGGCCTTAGAATAAACAAAAGAGTCATTTCCACCATTTTCAAACTCCCCACCAAAACCCAACAGAATCAAATCAGATTCTCAGATAAACCCACAGACGAAGAAATCGTTGAATTCCTATGGTTTATTGGATATGGAAAACCCATCACCAAGAGGACTGATTTTCGTAGACAGTTTCTTCCACCTCTGTGGAACGTTCTCTTCTCGATCCTTAACAGGACTCTAACTGGAAAAGTGGGTAGCCCAAACCAATCAAGCCACAACATCTTGGCAATCATGTACGGGGTGTATTTCGATCTACCACTGGATTATGCCAATATCATACTATGGGAAATGATTAATGCTGTGGTGAAAAAGTCAGAGGAACAGAGCAGAGACAAGCCTCTGTCGTCATTGGTCTACAACAGGTTCATCACTGTGCTATTGGGACATGAAATGATTGGCCCAAACTAGCTACCCGCAGAAGGCAGGCCAATCAAAATCTATGCGATGAACTCACACAATGCAACAATACTAGCCTCTGGATATGCAAATGCCAGACCTCTGCCAACCGCTCTCCTAACCTATTTGGGTAGTGAAGAAGATAGGATTGGTTACATACGTGGAAGCAGGACTCCTGAACCGAGTCCTGCAACCCCTCTACGAATAGGAGCCAGAGTGGGTGAGGTTGTAATTATTCTTAGGCCTAGTATAGCAGAGGAAGTACAGGGAAGAGAAGAAGGTGCGCTGAGAGTAGAACGTGTGGAAAGACAAGAGGGTGGGTAAGGGAGTAAGCAAACCAAGAAGAAAAAGAAAAGAAAAACCCAAAACAAGACTGCATAACTAGAAGTCCCAACCCCCCCCCCTGAAGTATTGATACCAGAGGTCGCCGATCCTCTGAAGTGTTAGAGCTAAATTGTATTCAAGATTAAAAGGAGGGTCTGAAATGTAAATTCTGCAAAGTGTGTCGGTGTTTAATGTAAATGTTGTAAAGTGTTGACAATTTGCTAAGGTCATGTTGACCATATAAATAGCAAAGTCTTAGTGTTGTTAGACATAACACACACATGCAGATCGGAGTAAGTTTACACTGTAAAACACACACACAGAGCCTAAGTGTCAAATGCAACAAATAGGTATATAATTCATTGTAAGTGTTGTGATTAATAAAAACAAGATGTTTTGATAATTGGAGTATCATTAGATTGCTAGAAACTGGAACAACAATTGGTATCAGAGCTAGATCATAAAAGAAAGAAAAATCAAATTTTTTTAGTCACTATTCATCGACACTGTGTCATCAATCAAGATTGTGAAAGAATGATGATTTGTTTGTGAACTCCATCACACTGTGATCGTTCATTCATACCGAACATTACAATTGATCAACGATTATGGGAGAATTTGATTGATTTTGATATTTCTGGAAACTAACCATTTTCGGACTTCTTAAGATCAAATTCATTTGATCATGTTCATTCTTGGTGAAATTAATGCCAAAGGATTGTTATCGATGCTACAGTTATCACTTGTACAAAGTTTCAGAGTCTAATTGCAAGATTTGATCGGATTTAAGTTGAAATTTTCGAAAAAAGGCTCAAGATCTACAGAATTCGCACGATTCATGAAGAACTCGCACGATGAAGAATTCGCATGATGGTGTTCTAAATGTTCTAAGGACTGAATTCACATACCTGTGTTGAACGAAAAGTGAAGATTTCGCACAAAGCCACATACGAAAAGTTTGGAATTCGCATTTGTGTCTGAAAAAAAATTCTAAGGAAGGAATTCGTATCGATACGAATTGTTCGAATTGTTTGAGCCTAGAAAATTTCTAAAGGAGGAATTCGCATCTCTGAGATAGCTTTGTATACGAGAAGTTTAGAATTCGCACCCTTCTTTATGCGAAATGTGCAGAACTCGCATTTAGTCTTATGCGAAAAGTGATGAACTCCCATACAAGCACATGTGAAAAGTGAAGATTTCTTATCTTTTTATGCGAATTGTGTGTCTATTCGAATTATGTTCATACGAATGGTAGTGTGTGAGTTCCATACGAATTCTACTTAGTATATTTTCCTGTGATTTTAACAGTTGATTTTTCTGATTTTCTGACTAACGATCATTTCTAGCTAAGTCTGCGAAGTGGTACATATTTTTGAGTGTGATTAAAGTTTCTGATTTTTGTTAACGATCATTTCAAGTTTATATTTTATAGATATCAAGATGCCTTACACTGATGAGAAGGGAAATATTGTCTTGACAAAAAGAGATTGTGCTATCGCTTATATGCCAGAGATTCCAGCCCTTGAAGCAGAAAATAAGAATCTGAAAATTCAGAATTCATCTCTTTTTGATCAAATTAATAAACTGAAAAAAAATTCTAAAGTTTTAGAAAAGAATGTTATTTGCTCCGACTGTGTAGCTAACTCCAATATAAATTTTGCAGGGATCATTGAATCTAAAGAAAAAGAGATTTCAAATCTGCAAACAAAGCTGAAGAAGTTTGAAGAACTAAATGCAAATTCTACATGGTCAAAGAACGAGTTGATGCAAAAAGAGCTTGATGATCTTAGAAGACGTGCAAAAATTGCTAGAGAGATGTGTGATGGGCTGAGAAAGACAAATTCACAAATCTCCTCTGAAAGAGACAAGTTAAGAGACAGAGTGTTCAGTCTTCAAGTTGAAATAAACATGCTTAAAGAAAAAGCTACAAAAGAGATGAACAACTCAAGAGCTCAAAAGGAGATAAAGAAGATTGATAAGATGAGAAAGGATGTGGAAAGTGATAATATTGAGCTTCAGAAGAAGATTACTGAACTAAAAGAACATATATCTCAAGATGAAAAGAAGTCAAAGAAAAAAAGAGAAGAATTTGAAAGAGAAAGAAAAGCTTTTGCTCATAAATTTTCTGATTTCTCAAGAAAGTCTTGTTAAGTCTGATTTTATAGTAATCATTGTATTTATAGGTTTGGTCTTATACTGTGTTTAGAGTCACATACAGTGTTGTATAATCCAAGGGTAATTAAGTCCCTTTGGGCGTTGGTTGTTAGAAGAAATTCACGCACATCTAATAGAACATTGTACTTTGCGCTTCAATCTCTCTCTCTACTTTCTCTCTCTAGTGATTTAGTGATTCTTGGATTATCAATTGGTATCAAAGCCAATCTAAATCTGAGAGATTTGAGAGATTGTGTTTTTCGTTATCTGAATTTGTGATTTAATCTGAAAATTTGATCGATTTTCTTGAATTTTTCAAGAAAATCTCGTTTTTGGATTTTTCATCAAATTTGGACTTGTTTGTGATCGAATTTTGTTGAAAATTGGTTTGTTGGATTCGTTTTTAATAGAAGAAAACTTTTAATTCACATCGATTTTCAAGAAATTAATGTTTTGGATTTCAATTTTGAGATTTTTCCAGATTCTGAAAAAAGTGTTTTACGAACTGTTCAAATCTCGAATTCATGTTCTAAGTGATTTTTGATCAATTTGTTTGCTTGAAAGTGATTAGAATATGTTTTTCGAACTTATATGTGTAGGAATTTTTATCGAATTTGTGGTTTCAGGTCAATTTTTGGAGAAATCAGAGTTTTTCATCATCTTTGCGCCAGATCTGGACTTTGCGCCAGTTCATCAGGTTTGCGCGAGTTCATTCTGACTTGCGCGAGTTCATTCTGATTTGCGCGAGTTCATCGAGCTTTGCGCTAGTTTTTGTTCAAGAAGAGTTCAAGTTTTCTTGGTTCTCGTCACCTTCATCTCACGAGAAGATCAGATTGCGTCTGCTTCAGCTCACGAAAACCCGTTTTGCGTCATCTGAGTATCTCGCAAAGCTAAGTTTGCGTGACAAGTTTTTCACGCAAAGATATCTTTGCGCCATCCAAGTATCGCGCAAAGTGCAGTTCTCTTCATCAACGATTCGCTTAAAGTAAACTTTGCGTCACATACACCTCACGCAAAGTAAACTTTGCGTAAATCATCAGTTCTCAAGTTCAGTAGTTCCAGAGAAGTTCATTTTGCGTCTTCCTCGGCTCACGCAAATCTTAGTTTGCGTCTTCAGTGTCTCACGCAAAGTTTGATTTGCGTCATCAACAGCTCACACAAATCTTCGTTTGCGCGGTCTGCTTATCACGCAAACCTCTAGTTTGCGCCAGTTCAGTCCAGACTTAGAAATTTTTTTTCTGTCTCCATGGATTCTGCCAAGTTTGCTTTTCAAGCTCAGTTTTACAAGAGTGATCTCATGATGCAATTGGGAACAGATACTCATCCACCAGTTTTAATCAATGAAGATGAGTTCACTCAGTGGCAAGATCGGTTCATTAATTTCATTGAGCGTCAGACTAACGGAGAAAATATGATGAAGTCATTTTCTGAAGGACCGTTCATCAGACCTAAAAATGACACTCCTTTGACTGCTGAAGAAATTACACGCGAAAAAGCCGATCGAGAAGCAAAGTCCAATTTGATGCTAGCACTACCTAACTCTATTTACAATCGAATTGATTGTTTCAAGCATGATCCAAATATGATGTGGACTCAATTAGAAAAGATCATGCTTGGGTCATCAGTTGCTACTCAAATTCGCCAGACATGTTTCATGAATAATTTTGAGGAATTTAAGGCAAAGGACAATGAATCTCTGAAGGTTATATTTGACAGATTTTGCACCGTGATTAATGATTTGAGGAAAATTAAAGTGGAAAAGACTGAGCTTGAAACAAATCTGAAATTCCTCAATGCACTTCAACCGGAATGGAACAAATCCTGTCACAGATTGAGGAATGATGTCAGAATATCTACAATGCAAATCCAAGAGTTGTACAAGATTCTGATGACTGATGAATGCATAGTAACTGAGAAGAAGGACAAAATTGAAAAGAAGAACAAGAAATCAGGGGACCCAGTTGTTCTCATCACAAAACAACTGGCAGAACAAGCATTGTCTGATAATGCTTACAACGGGGCCACTGATGATGATGGTGAGGCTCTTCAGAAAGCAATGATCCTTCTCTCACAACATTATCAGAAAAAGTTCCAACCTCGGTCGGGATCCAACAATCTTCGCTTCAATTCCGGGTCAAAGCATGTCAAATTGCCCGAGGCTAAGAAAGATGCTGCTTGCTTTAACTGCGGAAAGTCGGGTCATTTTTGAAAGGATTGTCGAGTAAAGGTAGTTTAGAATTCTGCATACTATAGAAAGAAAATGGAACTTGCCGAGAAAAGAGAGAATGGAACTGCTTTGCTAGTGGAAGAGGAGTATTGGCTGGATCATTCTGATGATGAAGCTGAAAATGTAGAAATTGCTCAAATGTGCTTCATCGGAGATGATCAAAGTGATGGTGATGATTCTGATGAAGATGAGGTAATTATTGCGTTTGATTTCACGTTTATCTCTTCACAAATGAACATAATCATAACTGCTTTGCATGATCTTCGTTTAAAGTTATTATCTTAAAAGCAATTAAATGTAGAAAAATCAGATTTGATTGACAAATTGAAAATTTCTTTGAAAGATAAAAAATCTATTTTGGTTCATACTAAAGAAATCTTTCAAAAGAAATTGGATGATTTGGAAAATTCAAATAAGACTTATCTTGAGTATTTGACTGAAATGACCACTTTAAAAGCCAGTTTTTCGGATAAAATAAATAAGTTAGAAGAAAAGTTATATCAAAGGAATCAATCTGAACAAACAATTTTCATGAATAAACCAAGGAGTAATGAAGCTTTAAAAGAAAAATGGGGACTTGGTTTTGAAAATCCTCATTGTTTAAACAATGCGATTGAAAAATCCCCTACTTTGTATAAATACGATTATCTAACTCTTGCTCAATATGCTCCTCAGTTTAAAATTGATTGGATGAATGAAAAATAAGTGTTAGAAATCGAAAATGAGAAAAGAATGAAAAACTCTCACAAGGAATTTCCTTTTGTTTATACGCGTGAAAATGCTAAATATTTTCCTGATAAATCAAAGAGAGGCAGAAAAGTTTTAAATGAAATATCTCCTGTTAAGTCTTCAGTGTCTGATGATTTTGTTGATATTTTTGCCAATAAATCTGATGCAGAAAATATCTCTCCAATCTTTTATGATTCTAAGAGATATACTCCTCCATTAATTTTAGAAGGCAAAATCATTGACCTTGAAGATAAGATGGAGGATCAAAATATTCAAAAAGAAATCGAATCTGATGTTATTCTTTCTTTCATGACGTCAAGTCTTGAATAAAATTTATTTTCTCAAAAACAAGATTCAATTTCTATTTTTGGCCTTTCTTCTTCTTTTAAAGAAAACAAAAAGGAAGTTTCTAATTGTAAAATATTTTCTCAAAATAATTCTGACTCAGAGGTAAATTCAGATTTGTTGTCTGATCAGTTTGGTTGCTTAGGTAAAATTGTTTCTTCTGATTTAAATCTTAATTCAAAAATTCTTGATGAATATTTTACGCTAAATGATGATTATTATAAACCAAAGCGTAAAAGAAGAAGGTCAAAGAAGTCAAAGAAACAAGATACAGTTATTTCTGACAATTCTAATTCGTGTACTTCAAATTTTTCAGATAGGACTTTGAGCGCTCTTTCCAAGCAGATATAGAGAGCCAAGCAGACATCAGATGATTCTCAGACTGATGAAGATAGATATGTAGACAAACAATATAAAAGTGATTCATTTTCTGTTTGTAATAAAGTTTCAAAATACTCTATAAAGCAAATGATTCAAATTTCCAAAAATGTCTGATATTCGTCTTCTGATTCTAGTTCAAATGATTATGCTTTCTCTTCTTCTGATTCTTATGTTCATTCTTGTGATTTTCTCTCTCGTACTTTATATGTTAAATCTCAGAAATATTACCCCCACAAGAACTGCAACTAACATTCATGGACCCAAATACCAGTGGGTACCAAAACCGAAAACTGATTCTGTGTTGCAGGCACCTCAAGTCAAAGGGGAGTAAGAGAACAATGTCTTTTGAACACAGCAGTTCAAAACCCGGACTTCAATGTCAAGATTAAGGCTCTTGAATAACACAGTTCAAGACCCGCATCTCAATGTCAAGATTATGGCTTCTGAGTACTTCAGCTCAGAACCCGTACTTCCATGATGACTTCTAAACATATTCAGTTTAGGACTCGTTCTTCAAAGCTTTTAGCTTCTGACTAAATGAGAAACTGTGAGTACATCTACTTTATTCCACTACATTTTTCTCTGATAATGATGTTGTTCCAGTTTTCTCATATTTTTTAAAGAATCTGAGCTATTTTATTCAAACTCCTGAATTTGATCAACCCAAATTTTTCAAATGAGTCATATTTTCTTTATACTTTTTGTGGAAGATGGTATTATTGAATTCTATTTTGTTTCAACTGAATATAAACTTGCCGATCAAATGTTTCTATTTTAAAATCTCGGCATGTTGATTTTAAAAGTTTAAACCTTCCCAAATTTTATTCTATAAAGTAAAAGTTTTACAATTTTCTTTCTTTTGAATAAAATGTGTGTCTAGGATAAATTTTCAAGTTGCTTTGTTTATATTAAAAGTTTTTATATGTTCATTTTTCAAGTCTAACAAAAGTCGAAAAGTCAGCAACATGTTTGAAACTTTTGTATTCTGCTTTAAAGTTGTGTGATTTGGAATATTTATAGTTTACAATACTTAGAAAACCTAAAAAGTCGAAATTTTTGGATCGTAATGAAAATATGGGCTAAGCACTTAGACGTAAAACCTTGTGTTTGAGTTGATTATTAAATTCTTATAAATCAGAAATCTCTAAGTTTAAAAGTTTGTACCTGTGACCTTTCTTGTTTGGGAAAGTAAGTTATGTAGGATGCTTGTCATCTGGTCCCCTAAGATCAATTTATCTAAGAGTGATCGAACCCAAATCGTTCAATAGAATCAGATCGAAAGTCATGTTCTACTGGTATGAATGGGTTTAGGATGTGTCGATGTAGCCTTTCTGATCTGGGAGAGTAAGTTCTAAGGGGTGCTTGACACCTAGTCCCCTAAGGCCAACTGGTCTGGGAGCGACTGACCCAAATCCTACAATAGGGTCAGATAGAAAGTTACGTTTACGGTATGTTCTTTACTTAATAAACTTGTTGATTAAAAAGATGCCAAAAGTGCACAAGCTTAAAAGATGCCAAAGAGCACACTCATGTGAAGATGCCATAGTGCATAATGCTAAAAGATGCCAATGAGCACACATCTAATGATACTTGGTGATATGTTTGTGTTGCAATAAACCTGTAAATTTGTGAAAGTCTGAATTCTTGATGGATTAGTGTGATTACATGCAAAGTTCTCTATTATATTTTTAGAATTGCATTTTCTTGAAGCTAATCGGAGTTCACATGCGAGCACACTGAATAGATTGATGAAAATTTTTGAAACTGAACATATCTTAACTTGATATGCAATAAAACTTGTTTCTATATCCAAATACATACATTTGATTTCATCTGATGGTTTTTATTGTGATATTTTACTAAATAGAATTCTATTTGTTTATGTTTAAAATTTTATATATTTAGTCATTTCAAAATTCATATTCAGTATATTTTTCTTTCTACATTGATGTTTCAATTCTTGTGTTCTCATATTTTTTTTAAATGGGTTTGTTCATTATTCAAGGGGGAGTGAATAAGGAGAAATTTCTGAAAAGATAATATCTGTTTTCGAGGAGGAGTATCTGATTTTCTATACAAATGCTAACTTGAATTTTCATATTTTAGTGCATTTGTGTAGGGGGAGTCAAAGAGCTTATCAGGTAAAGTTTTCTGAGTTTAAGTCAGCTTTGCGCCAACAGTTGGTAGCGTAAATCTCACTTTGCGCCACCTTCGTCTAGCGCAAAACTCACTTTGCGCTACCTTCGTGTCGCGCAAACCTCTCCTTTTTCTCCTTCATTTTGATTTTGCAGATCTTAAGTTGTATCGTCTCCAACATTTGCATGACCAAGTTGATCCAGATCATCAAGGTCATGAGGGGGAGAAGTTAAGGAGATGATAAAGAGACAAACTGTTCAAACCTTTATCTGCTGATCAAGATTCGCACAAGATTCTATTTTTCTCAACCATTCTAGTCTTTTGCTGTTCCAGCTCCGATCACAACAGTTCATTCAAGTTTATTTGAAAGAGGTGAATCGTATAGAGCACAAGCTGATGAACCGATTGTTCTTTCAAGCTAATTACAAACAGGTCCAGTCTTGTCAAGACATCAAAAGCAATTGAGCCTGAAAGATGCTGAGAATAAATTTTTTTTTAAGTCAATAAGCTTCTTCACAAAGTCGTTTAGATGGTCTGTGTTGATTTAGAAGATGGATATTGAAGACCACAGCTCCAATGATTACTAAAGGGGAGATTGTTAAGTCTGATTTTATAGTAATCATTGTATTTATAGGCTTGGTCTTATACTGTGTTTAGAGTCACATACAGTGTTCTATAAGCCAATGGTATTTAAGTCCCTTTGGGCTTTGGTTGTTAGAAGAAATTCACGCACATCTAATAGAACATTGTACTTTGCGCTTCAAACTCTCTCTCTACTTTCTCTCTCTACTGATTTAGTGATTCTTGGATTATCAAGTCTTTTGAAGAGAAGAAGTTGATTGAACTCAAATGTACAAAACTTTCTCATCAAGTGCAGACTTTGAGAAAGTTATCATTTTGGAGAGAGATAAATTTGAAAAAGAGAAGAAGAAAGCTGAACAAAAGAATATTGGAGTTTTCAAAGAAATATTTGAACAAAAAATATCTGTAGAGAAACACTTTGAGGAAGAAAGAAAAGTGTTTGAGGATGAGATAAAGAAGCTGATAGGAAAATTATCTGAGCTATCATCAACTGTTCTGAAGGAGAAGAAGACGAAGTATGAATTACACAAGAAGTTTGATCGACTTTCAAAGGAAAAAACAGTTTGTCATTAAAGATCAAAGAACTTGAAGAGATTGTGTTCCAGAATCAATTGTTCAATCACCGAGAGATGATCCAGCTGCATCAGAATGTTCATTTAAATCAACTGCAAGTTCAATTTTTACAAATGTTTCTAATAATCCTTTGTTTGATGCAAATGATAATCATACTTCTAAACATAAAGAACAGATTTGTCCTTCTAACCTTTTCTATGACAAATCTATTGATGGTTCATGTAACATCAAGAAGAAAAAGTCTCAGTAGAAAATGTTTTGGAGAAGGAAAGATGAAAAAGAAAAGAAAACTGGATTTGGAGAGTAAAAGGATCTACAGATGAGAAGAAGGATCAGAAATCATTTGTGCATATACCGATTGCAAAGAAGAACAATGCTCCTAAAGGTAAAATTTTGGCAAACCTAATCTTGTTTAAATTGTTAATTGATTGATCAGGTTAGCACAGAAGAAAATTAATTGTTCTTACTATGGTACAAATGATTTTGTTAGCAAAAATTATGTGGATAACTGGTATGGTTCTTACTACATCTCTCCTAATAAAACTGCAACTAACAAACCAGGACCCAAATACTAGTGGGTACCAAAAGCTAAATTTGTGTTGCAGGCACCTAAAGACTAAGGGGAGAAAGAACAATGGCTTCTAAACATTACAATTTAAGACCCGTATCTAAAAGATCAAAGTAGACTTCTGAATACAACAGTTCAGAACTCGTACTTCAACGAATAATGGTTTCTGATTACAACAGATCAGGACCCGGTCCTCAATGTTTACGATGATTGGCTTTTGAACAAAGCAGTTCAAGACCTGTTCTTCAATGATAAAGATGAACATTTACTATTCTCACCGGAGAATACGTGACGATGGTTTCTGGATAACTCAGTTCAGAACCCGTTCTCAAATGTTTTTCTTCTAAAGGATTCTTAATAGATAACATCTTTCTAAAGAAGTTTTTACTTTGAAGGGGAGTTTATGAAATTTTCACTGTCATATGTTTTAGGGGGAGAAGATAAAAGTAAATTATACTTTAATTGTCATATTTTTCTGATGACTTGACTTTTTACATATATATAGGGGGAGCATATCTGAAGTTTTTGTCAATGATGCTTAAATGATGATATTCATTTTAGGGGGAGATGAGAATTTCAATGCTAAAGGTATACTTTTCTAAATTCTTAAACTCTATCACTTGTTGAAAGACGAACAACTTTCGCTAGTGAAAATTTGTTTTCTTAAATGTTCAAACCACTTCGCGTTCTCAAAATGTTTTATGAATTTCGAAGTGTAATTTTAAATGTTTTTGGATACTTTGATGATTATCTCACCTTGTGTTTCTCAAAGATAAATACTTGTGTATTATCTTGTCTATATACTGTCATGTATTCTTACACACATCGGTTAAGTATATTCTTGTTGACTTTGTTATTACCATGTCTCAAAAGATAAATCTTTCGATGGTAATACTCCCAGTTGTATTCAATCTTGTTTGAGATCAGACGTCATTTCTATTTGAAATGTGCTTTCATTGATTATATGTTTATATCTCGTTCATATAAACACCTTTCGTTCTTTGATATCCTAATTATTTTTCTTCATGATATTTGATCTGATTAAATCATTGTCAGATTCTCAAAACCCATGAAACTGAATGATCATAAATGTTCAAAGTTTTGAGGGATATTAAATGTTCAAATTGCACAAATTTCATTCTTATCTTTAATGAGCACACATTCGCTGATAGTGATTTCTTGTGCTTAATTGTCAAGATGAATTGTTGAGCAACATATTCTTTTAGGACAAAATACATGGGATTCAGTGTGAGTGCATAAAAGTCTTCCATGGATTCACGCTAACTAGTGTTTCCTACCCCGGAAGTAATCCTTGAGTGATTGAGGGGAGAGGGGTCAAAACAATTGATAGTAGGAGTGTGCTGAGGTAAAATGTAAATGAGAGATTGGCTAGATGTGAGCTCAAATGTTAAAAAAGGAAGAGGGTTATAGATCAGAGTAAAAGAATATCAAACTCTGCACCAAAATTTTTCTTAGTCGGGCAACCACATAATCTGTTGGTTCACATTTCTTCGTGACCTTCATTGAAATAGGCAACTAGCCCATGCCAACTCTTGCAAACAACCCCACCTGCTACTCATTCTTTTCTCAACAAAAGAATGTGTTACGTCATTGACCAGCATCTTCCTAAATCGAAACGTGGCGCTGGCTGCTACGCTATATGGAAATAAATTTGCGCCTTCTCCATCAGCAATTGCTTTTGGCGTAGTGGTAAGCGTTTGATCCTACAAGTGGTATCAGAGCAGGTCACGGGTTCGAATCTCATGGAGTGCATTTAAATGCCAAAGGCATGTTGTCCAGCCATTGACTTCTAGCGAAGATCTTGTTAGTGCTGGCAGATGATGGGGGGGATTGTTAGGTCATTGACCAACATCTTCCTAAATCGAAACGTGGCGCTGGCTGCTACGGTATATGGAAATAAAGTTGCGCCTTATCCATCAGCAATTTCTTTTCACATAGTGGTAAGCGCTTGATTCTAACAGAATGTTTCATTTTAAAGGGGAATCAGCACATCGTCT
Organism: Arctium minus; assembly: GCA_954870635.1. Classification (NCBI taxonomy): domain Eukaryota; kingdom Viridiplantae; phylum Streptophyta; class Magnoliopsida; order Asterales; family Asteraceae; genus Arctium; species Arctium minus. The sequence goes on along the minus strand of OX941084.1, from coordinate 102,018,453 downwards.
ATCGAATCTTCATTTGGAAGATAATTGATATTGAAAAAGAAGGAAAGTTGCCCCACCTTGAGTCTGTGTATAATTGTTGTTGTCTCAATGGTTTACATAATTTTGAGCTTTATTATAAAAGGCAATCATTGTGCTAAATTCTTTCATACATAAGCACAAACACACAGAAAATTCGTTTTTTTGTCAGAACGGTCATAGATTAACCTTGTGTTTTTCGATGATTGAATGGAAGTCCTGGGGAGTGAACATTACTCAAGCTCCTTATAAATCACATTCGTTGTACTCAGTAATTTTGTGTTACTGACAGGCATTCAAATTGTTTCGTATGTTGATTCAGGGTTACCATTCCTAATTTGTCTGAATTTGAAAAGATTCGGATGAATACATTCATGAATTGGCGGCAGAATCATTTTATCAGATCAGATTGGACGAGATTGAATATTTTCCTATTTGGGAGAGATTTTTCATGAAGATTGAGCTTATATTGATTATTTGGGGGAGATGATTTAAAAGACAGAACTGACATTAAAATGTTTTGATGATTCTGATTCTCATAATTCATCAAAAAGGGGGAGAATCTCAAGATTTCAAAGTCAGATTAGAATTTGATCTTATCAGAAAGGGGGAGATAAGAGTTTTCAAAGTCAGAACCATTTCTAAGCGAAAGTCAAGCAAGATGTTACAAAGGGGAAGAGTACAAGAATGAGAAAGCAAAATCAAGCAAGAAGTGATAGAAGGAGTTAAAGTCGAGAAATGTTGAGCTTATCTGAAATTGTAATTTTTTACTCAAAGGAGAAGACTGACTAGAGTAGTCAAGGAATCCAAAGAGAGAAATTAATCTGAAAGCGCTATCAAAGTTTGATCAAAATGTCAAAGATTTGAAGATGTCAAAGCTGTGAAAGACTATTTGCTTAAGATTTTTCTGAGAAAAGAAGACCTGAAGATTATTGTCAAAAAAAAATTAATCTTAAATCCAAAGGGGGAGATTGTTAGAGCTAAATTGTATTCAAGATTAAAAGGAGGGTCTGAAATATAAAATGTGTAAAAGTGTGTGGGTGTTTAATGTAAATGTTGTAAAGTGTTGACAATTTGCTAAGGTCATGTTGACCATATAAATAGCAAAGTCTTAGTGTTGTTAGACATAACACACACATGCAGATCAGAGTAAGTTTACACTGTAAAACACACACACAGAGCCTAAATGTCAAATGCACTAAATAGGTATATGATTCATTGTAAGTGTTGTGATTGATAAAACAAGATGTTTTGATAATCTGAGTATCAATAGATTGCTAGAAACTAGAACAACGTGAAGAAGAAAAAGAAGAAGAAATCCTCCAAGAGGGTTGAGGACGAAGAGGCCAATGTTGAAATAGCCTATGTACCATCGCCTAAGGTACAAGCTGCTGAAGAACCCTCGAAGAAGAGGAAAAATACGAACCTGATAAAGTTGGCCAACAAGGCTAAGGATGATCTTGCCACTGTGCCCGCTATAGCGGCACAAACAAAAGTGAATGAGAAGGAACCTGCAGAGGTCGAAGAGGCACCTCTGCAGAGGAGGCGGAGAAAAAAAGTTGTAATTGAGGAGGCACAGCGTATAAAGGAAGAGGTTGCAATAGAGGATATGAGACCTCATCGCCCTATTAACTTGGCAGTGGAAATTGCCAAAGAGGTGGTGGAACGACTAAGTCCACCACCCACAGATGACCTTGCTGAAAAACCACTGCCAGAGGCTCTAGCAAGTCTAGCCTTCCTCTACGAGGATTCACCAACACCAGAACCTTCACCAACACGAGCACCATCTATAGAAAAGGTTCTGGTAGAAGATGTCACCGGAAGGGAGAACAGTGATGACGAGTTGGGTGAGGAGAAAGAAAAAGAGAAGGAGAAGATAGAAGGATAAAAAGATGCCTAAGGCACACCATCTAACCCCCTTCCCAGTGCAAACCACCCATCCACCTCTGCAGATCTAGTGTAGCAGGTGTTGAAGGAGTGCACACTCCGAACCCTAACCCACCTAGCCGGACAGAGGAACTTCTTTCTTCCTGTGTGTCAATTTTACCAGGGGATAACCAAACAACCACAGCCTCTCAAAAGGATGTCGGTGGTGTTATAAGTGCTCCATCGCCCCAGAGTACGATCCCTATCTATCCAGAGGCATTTGTTGCCTCTGATGCACACACGAGAGAAATCCAAGGCTGTTTAGAGAAGCTAGTGAGGCCACACATAGACTCTGTGGTACTAGACCCACCACAGAGTCCACTCATCGAAAAACAACTACATGACTCTGAATCATCACTTGATAGAAACGATGATAGAACACCCGTAGATAGCCCTCCCTCTGAAGAGTATCAATGATCGGGTGGAAATACTAAGGAGTCCAACCTCAAAACAGGCTCCCTAGGTGCCAAAGGCTCATTGGCAAAATCTGGACCATGTGTTGATCCAGAGGTCGCCCCCGGTGCATATGTCACGAAGGATGAGTTTCAAGTCTTTACTGACAATATGTACCAAAGAATAGATGAGTTGCAATGCTCTATCCCCTCACTTTCCTCCCTCAAGTCGGAGAAGCTTATCGAAGACGTCTTAGCTCTGAAGAATGTGTCAATAACAAATGTTGTGGATGTCAAGAAGCTTGCACTCGCCTCTAACAACTCAGTTGCCATAGAAGACTTCGACAAGCTGACAGCGGCTGTGCAGGCAAATACAGAGGCTCTGAAGTGCCTTGCATAAATCATTTCCAAACAACATACCTCTGCAATTCCTGCAAGCACTTCACCCTCTACCGAAGAAGTGCCCGCGGCTTTGAGAGACCAAATCAAGAACATGGTTCACAGTACGATGGTCCCCATTCCCTCTACGTCTCAACCACCACATACCACAGAAGTTGGTTTTCCTTCCTCTCTTGCCACAAAAGTCGAGCTCCACAAAATGGGTGAAGCCCTGATGAACCAAGTAAACAAAATTGGTAATGACTTCACGGGCAAAGCAAACAAGGCCGCAATAGATGTGAAGAAAAATATTTCCCTGATGAAGTTTATCACTGATTACGAGGTTAATAAAGCCACCATGGCCTCCCACGACATTGTAGCAATATTTGAGCACACGGCAAGGATGCAGAGGAAGAAGAAAAGGAGTGCACCCTCTTCGTGCCAAGCAGAGGCTGATGCGAAGAAGAGGAAGCACGATGACCAAGAACCGTATGGGTCTGGTTCTTCTGGACATCTTGAGAGGGAGACTCTGCCTTCATTGTATGGAATCCCACAATCCACAGGTCCCCTAAATCGAGTTCAAGTGAGCTCAGAGGCCAACCCTTAGCAGAAGACACAAACCACCTCTGTAGCTCACTCTCCCACACAAGTCCAAGTGCAAAAAGTAACAGAAGTTCAGAGACCTAAAGTCCCAGAAGCCCCCATTAACACACCTTCTGCCAAAGACAAAGGGGATGCTATAGCCACAGAGGTCTCAAAACCAAAGTCTATGCCTCCACCCCACACTGAAAAGCTGATGAAGAGTGCCTTTGACTTCTTTGTGACGCCCAAACCTGAGGAAGAAGACTGGGCTTTCGATCTAGAGCCTCTGTCAAAACTACCAATCCTCGACCCTCTGGTGAAACCCTCTAAGGATCGAGTAGCTGAGATCATACAAGGCATGGAAGCTATGAGGAAGCCAATTCCACCCTCCCCTCCAAAGAAGGATCTGGAAGAGGTTGTCTACAAGTATCTCTATCGCCAAAGTCTAAACGACCCACTACCAGAGCCTACGCTCTCAGAAAAAAAATCATTTCAGAGGAGACCAGAAGGTTCTACAGAGAAAAAGCTCAGCCCAAGGCAAAGGTTTTCTCCATGGAAAACATCACAGAAGTTCTGGGAATCAAGCTTCTGCACACCAAGTGCAAAAACTTCTGGTACAATCAATATTTCGTTCAAAGGGAATATGGGAAGAAGATGAAGTTCACAGACGTAGACTTACGAAACCTTCACCCGTTCGACCTCCTTGAACTCTTCAAATGGACAGAGGAAAAATTTTGTTGGAGACAAGAGAATCAAAAGGCACATCTGACTATAAGAAACGTCATGTGGGAGAAGCTACTCTACTACAGCCTAGTCGACTTTCAAGTCTCTCTGGACTTGGGAGTAAAGAAGATTAATCTGACAGCCCCTGATGACGAATGCCCTACCTCTACCAACATCTTACCAAATTCTATCATCACTCATACAAATCTTGGCTACGTGTACCTAAACTCTCAAGGCGAAAAGAAGATCTTCTTTGGTCACGAAAGCTAGAAGTACTCCACTCAGTCTCTGTTGTTCTTTCAACATGAAATCAGAAGTCACAGAGGCACATAACTTGTTAATCCTGAGGTCGTAGATCAACTTCTCGCGAATATAGAGGCGTCCATCAGATTTCAAGATATGTGTGCTTTCTTCTACAGAGAGCTGAAGAAGGATGGAGGCTATGGAAAGAAGATAGATGATTTCCCAGACTCCAATATATATACTCTGATGATATGTAATTTTTATTTTTCATTCATATGTTGTACTTTAAAGCTTATGCTCTGTAAATACCATTCTGGCATCTTTATTTTTATGAATGAAAATTATGTCTTCAGAGGATGAGTTCCTTTCACCTCTTTAGTTTCCTACTTAGCCATACACTCCATATTCCATATTTTTATTTTTCAATACTTAGAGGGAGATTGTTAGCTCCAATCTTCATGTATAGAAGTATTGAAAAATAGGCTAAGTGTAGGAACCTCATAAGACTTCTTCCATACACCAAGTTTCAACAGAAGTGCAAAGTTCAAAGCTCTATCGACCATCAACCCGAAAGAACTTAACCTGAAGATGAACCTCAGACCATAGAGCATCTTTGATCCTTCATAGAGCCTCTGTGGTGGTTAGCTCTGGAATATGGAAGACTTGTGAATTTCTTGAAGAGACAATGCCATGTGCAGATTACATGCTTCCCTATTGTACGAAGATTCACCATATCAATAGTACACATATGTTGTCGTTACTTTCCAGGTGGCATTCTGTTTATAGAATGTCAGCCATTGTCTTGTACGTTTGTGTGCTCCACTCCCTGTATATGTAGGGAACACCTCCTGAATTCATAATGTGAGCACACAATTCACCCACGCTTGTCTAGCAAGAGAGAAATCTGTTGAGAGAAAATATTGTACACACACAATTACGTGTGTTTTTGGTGTTTTGGAAAGTTTAATGAAGATGAACTTTTCGTGATTCACTCTTATTGTTATTAGTTATCTTTGTTTATTGTTTATGCGTGTTTAGTCCCAAACCATACCATTCTTATGCATTAAATCGCTTCCGCATATCACTCTACTTGCATTTGTTTTGGTATAAACATTGTTAGACCCAAACTTGGAACCTACACAAAATGTTAACATAGTGACGTATAACGTTAACAACCTACTTAATCTAGATAAGTAACCACTAGATTAAAATGGGTGTCACTATGCCTCCAAAAGAATAGTTTTCCACAAAAGATCCCCAAAAGCCTGACTCCTTTGGTGCTCCTAGTGTAATACTCTTGGAAAGTATTATAAGTTTTAATTGAAAGCTAAGGGGCTTTTAAGTCATTTATCTCTAGTTGGGGGTTTGGTTAAAAAAAATTGGGTATAAAAACCCATCGGATGGAAGTCCTGTCATTGCTACCACTTTGCCAGCTTTGAACATAGGCTAAACAGTTGCCTCGTCAACTGCTGTGACAACAGAGAGCTTAAGTAGCCCCGGTGTTACTATCCTAGACTTCGTGTCAAAGGAATTTCTCAACGGCGGCTTAAAGGCTGTTGAAAACCGTTTGTTTGAAAGATTTCAGAAGGAGATTGGAGAAGTAAAAAGATTTCTCAAAGGCAAAGATCCGGTTACTGAGGAACCATAACCACCTCCACCCCACCTCCACATCCACCAGTACAACCGGTAGACATGTTTGTGGATGATATGAAGTCACTGCTCTATGCCAAGTTGCTCTCACAAGCACCTGGAGATCAATCTGATGCTGATTTGATAGGTCTTCTGAGGTCTCAACAATCACAACCAGTTGTTCCTCAAGTTCCAGAAGGTGTAGTGATTGTGGAAGAATTTCAAGCTTTTAAAGAAGATGTTGTAAAGTCTATTCAAGAGCTCACAAAGGTTGTTCAATCTTCTTGCAAATCTCAAGCAGTTACAAGAAAGAGACATGATCCTGATCTTGATCTTGATCATGATCATGAGGGGGAGATGAGTAAACGACAGAAAACTGTTGGAGATTCTGATGCAAATGTTCAGTCTGTGAATGTGGAAGAAGAAGAAGAAAGTGCTCAACATCAGTCAGACAGACAGCATGAACTGAATGATCAAGGTGAATGTAGAGAGCTTGTATTGTATGTGAATCCAGAAGTAGAACCACGGGTTGCAAAGCCTAAGGTTGCTACTAGGGCAGAAATTTTATTGGTCACAGGAATGGATGAGGTTGATGTGATGGATTTGTCATCAGATGATGAAGAAGAATCCAATGAAAAGTATGATAAGTTCTGGAAGGTTAAAGAAGAAGAAAATGAGAACTTAATGGATTCTGATGATGAAAGAGATGATATTCCTGATGATGAAGCCAATGTGCTAGATACTCTATTAGGGACTCCAGATGATATTCAACTCAGTACAGTACATAATGAAATTCCTGAATCTACCAATGAAGCTCCAATGATCCCAACTTTCAAAGAATTTAACTTTTCTGATGCAACTAATATGCCACCAAGCCATCAAAGCCCAAAAAGCAATCCAAGCCCAATCCATCAAAGTCCAAGAAGTCATCCAAGCCCAGCAAGACCTCCCAGTCCAATACAAGATGCTCAACCAATGAATGATCAACCTGAAGAAGCTGATGTTCATATACCTACTATGCCTGATCAAAGTGAAGTCGGACCATCAAATGTCAATGAACCTGAAGCACCTCTAATTCCTTCTGAAGCAGAACTTAGACAAATGAGACATGCTCTCAGAGTTACTTTTCTAGAAGAGGAGAAGAAGAGAATATTTGTTCATAGGATCAGACCTATGGATAAATACAAGGTGTTGGGTGTTTCTAATCAGCCAAAAGAATATCAGGAGGAGTATGCCAACATGATAAACTGGTTAAGACAGACTGAAAGAGCAGTAAAGAACAAATCTGGCATTCTAACTGTGAAAGAAGTAAGGCTGAAGAAGTTTATGACAATTTGGAATCCTAAGTTCTTTGTTTAGAGAAGATATCTAACTTAATGTCATTTTACAAAAGTAGACTTAAACCATCTAAATGTTGAAGATCTTGAGTACATGTATCATTTGTTCAGATCTATGGCCATAAGGGGAGAAAGTATAGTGTTTGCATTGGAAGCCATCAAAAGGTTTATGAGAAGACACATCTACTTTACCTACTATTATGACTTTCAGTTGGGTATAGAGACCAATCAGAGGAGAGTCAACATGACAAAGCCAAATCTGACTCTATCTGACATTGATGATTATCCTTTGTTTACTGTCTTGGAAAACCAGAATTGGGTGTGATCTACAAGAATGGAGACAATCAGAAGAGATTCTTCAGAGTTTCTGAGACTGCAAAATTCTCTAGTGGAACACTTAAGGTGATAAGACTACAACTTGATGAAAGATACAAAGAAAGTGAAAGACAGAGAATGAAGGGTGGTGAGCACTTGCCCAAGAGAGTTAAGCTGGTGATGTAAAGAATTCTTGAGGCTCTTGATGACAGAATTGATTTCAGAAGAGGCATCAGAAGGTTTGAAACATTATTGGGATTCAGAGACAATCACATCAGGAGACTTACAAATTGATCTAAAAGGGGGAGATTGTTAGTGTATTTTGTTTGGATCATTTGTATTGTAATGTTTGACTTTTGTAAGCTTTGCTTTATATAAGGTCAAGGCTTGTTTGATCCATATATAAGCCTTTGTTCCTTTGTCTTTGTAAGAGTGGATTTGTGAGTTGTAAGCATGTGAGTAAGTGTAACCTTGTGACTTCAAAAGATATATGACATACACTTTCTCTCTCTAGAAATTCTTTCTAATTGTGTGCTTAATCTTTTGTTCTTAATTGATTGATTTGCTTGAATCTTGGACTAACACAAACAACTCAACAGTTGTGATTGAAACACCTTCATACCACAACGAATAACTGAAATAAAGTCATGCTAATACAAAAAGAAGCAACTACTATATTCATCAAGATTAATAGTCAAAAGAAGCATTTATAGTTGTAGAAAAGTTATAAAACAATTTTAAATTCTGAACTGTCACACATTTAAATCAACTGGAAAAATATCACAATTCTAGCTATATGATACATTAAATCATAGCTTGAACTTCAAAGAAATTGGATACTTTAATCTTCATTACACTAAGTTATTGATTTCAAAAAAAGCACGACATCTATTTAACTTAAATCAGTTGAAGCCCATGATTATTGTGTCATAGACAGAACAAAGAATCAACTATATGAATGAAGCAAGAATTTTACCTTATTGTGCAGCAGGATGGCACAACTAACCAGAATCCAACGAATCCTTATCCACTAATAAAAAAAATCCCAGCATAATACTAAAAGCCCACATAAGACGATATGATGGCATTGTTCTCGTCAATAAGCTCCTTGAAATTCAAAACGCTAATGAAATTTTTATATTTTTTAGAAAAATCCTCCATTCCTTCCTCAAAATTTTGAGTTTCTTCTAATATTTTACCATCTATGTAATGAGTTCCAATATGCCTATTTTATCATAATGCACCAAAAACACAATGTCAAACACTAATGACTAACCATATCTTAAGTAACTTGCTTTGAAAACCAATAGAAAAGTAAACACACCCAAAAAACAATCAATTACAAATAAACTAAATTGCAAAAGTTCTTTATGTTAATCGTGTTTTTTCTCTTTATGTTGCTTGTGAATGAAAATTTGATTTTAATACGTCACCGACCATTATCTTAAGTGGTATGCAAGACATTACAAACAAAAACTTATTGCCTCACGTTTGGTGCGACACCGGGAGAGAATGATACTGATTGGGACCAAAAAAAAACATTTTTCCTTCCATTAAAATAGGTAGAACAAAAATTAGGAATATATGACACGATATCTATGTCAATTAAAACAATTAAACCTTACACAGTTCTTTCACTTTTACCGTTGATTGTTTAAAGTTGATTGTTTAAAGTTGATTGTATTTATGCGGCAACGGAAAATCATATCAAACAAACCAACCAAATATGAAAAACATATTACACAATTGTCAACTTATAACATAACAAATAATTACAAATTATCAAGAATCAATATCAAACAAATTATGGTTTTGTTCACAACTTTGTATAAGGTAACTTAAAATCATTTCTATTCCTCCAAGAAAATCATATGCAGGAATACAATGGAAGTTTATATCACTATTTCAGCATCATTACCAAAACCTAACTAAGGGATCATTTACCAAACTCTTATAGAGTAAGCGTTTACACGATGTCACTTACCTTACTGGGTAAGTATGGCAACCCGATGTCACTTACCTTACCCGTGTTAAGCCCATATTTCAAGTTCTAATCACACTAACTAACACAAGATGAGAATTTCCATAACATATGTCATTGATTTCAAAACACCAAAGATTACATTCACTCTCACTACAAAACTGTTACTCTCTCTAGATTCTCTCACTAGAAATGTAAAACATTGGACTCTTTTCTGATTAGCTCTCCTCGTAGAATTCATGCTACAATTACAAAAACAAAAGGACTATTTATACTAGCAACAAATACAACAAGTAAAACAAAATACAAATACTTTGACTTTGACATTTATTACAAAGACTTTGACTTCTTGCTTAAGAGTTGACTTTGAGCTTTGACTTCAGTCTAGATGATCTTGAAGACAACAATTTGTGCTCTAACATTCTTCCCCTTTGGATTCAAGATCATCTCCAAAAACAAATTCAGCTTCAAAACAAATTCTCCCCCTTTTATGCAAGAACAAGTAATCTTCCCCTTTGGATAAGCTTGAATTAATTCTTCAAATGAATTTCATCTTGAAACACATTCTCCCCTTTTGGTATAAAAACTGATATTTCTCAAGCAATCAACATTCTCCCCCTATTGAGATGAAAAATTGATAATCTTCTCTTGAATATTGATCTTCCCTTCTTGTGAACTTTAATATTCTCCCCAAAGACTTTGATAAACCATTTCTAGAAAGGAAATTATCTTCAGTTGTAGCTCACTTTTCTCTGTCCAAAATAATCTTCACAGAAAATTTCTTGAACTTGCTTGACTTCTTGAAATTTCTCCTCATATCTTTGAAAATAAACTTTCACAAACTTTCATTTCTTGACAATTTCTCTCATATCTAACATTTATTGACTATTTCTCCCCCTTTTTGATGATTGAGGCATGAAATCATCAAAACTTTACAAGAAATGTCTTTGATACTCTGAACTGACCATTGATCTTTAAACATAAGAGCCTATGATTCTCCGTCGATCCAAAAAGATATTCATCTGAATCTTTTCAAATTCAGACAAAATATGAGTGTAACACCTGAATCAACAAATGAATCAGTTAGAAATGCCTGTCAGTAACACGAAGTTACTGTGTGTAACGAATACACATTGGAAAGGAGCTTTTGTAATATTCACTCCCCCAGGTCTTCCATTCAATCATCGAAAAACCACAAAGATATTTCTATGAACGTTATGACAAGAAAAACAAATTTCCTTGTGTGTTCGTGCAAGTGTTTGAAAGAATTAAGCATAAATGATTGCTTTTATAATAGGCTCAAAATTATGTAAACCATTGAGACAACAACAGTTAAACACAGACTCGATTGTGCATGATCGAAGTGCGAAGGTGGGGCAGACATCCTTCTTTTTCAATATCCAGATTTTCCAAATGAAAACCAGATAGAATATGTGTTGCGTCCCCTTGAAATATTGAAACATTTTCTTGTTGAGAAGAAAATGAGTAGCTGGTGAGGTTTTGATCAAGAGTTGGCATGAGCTTGTTGCCTGTTTCAATAATGTTCACGATTAATTGTGAAACACTAGTAATGTGGCTGCCCGGCTCAGAAAAAGTTGGTGTAGAGTTTGATATTCTTTTACTCTTATCTCTCACCCTCTTTATTTTTAATCATTAAGCTCACATCTAACCAAACTCTCTCTTCATTTTACCTCATCACTCAACCCACACTCAGTATTTGACTCCTCTCACATTCAATCACTCAAGGATTAACTTCTTGGGTTAAAACACTGGTTAACAAGAATCCATAGAAGTTTCATTGATGCTCACACAATGAACCCATGTAATCCTAAAGGAACATGTTGCTCAACTGGTTTAACTTGTCAGTTAAAGCATAAAATGTGAAATACAAGTCAAATATATATATGCTCATAGATGTAATCATGAATATTTGAGCATTTTTAATATTGCAGATATTTCAAACAAGTATATTGAAAGAATGAAATGAACACAAGAAACTTGTTTGAAAATCTGACATTGTATGAAAAAGATCAGAATCGAAATTATTTACTGATGATGGCTTAGGTCAGCAAAAATCGAATATTGTCTATACGAAACAAATATAGACAAGTCTTGAAAGAACGTTTCGAAATGAAATCACGCTCAAAATTCATTGAAGTTCAATCGGGGTGTCTTACCATCGAAAAGTTTGTTTCAATTATGAGACATGGTAAGAACATATTCAACAAAATATTAAACCGGTGTGTGTGAATACTTGACAGTATATGGAAAAGATAATACACAAGTATATATCTTTGGAAACACACGGTTTATCAACATTTAAGCACAAATAAAGATGAAAACATTTAAAATCACACTTCTATATTCATGAAATCGTGTAAGAAGTAGAAGTGGTTTGAACATTTAATAACATGTTTTCATATCTGAAAGTTGTCCGTCTTTCAGACACGTTTGAGATTAAGATTAGAAATAATACCTTTTCGCTCATTCTTAAATCTCATGAAGTCAAACTTCAAGTCATATAAGATATGATCATTTAAGCTTCTTCTCATTTCTGCAAAAGTCACAAAGTTTGTCAATCTACAAAGCTTTATTCACAAAAATTTATTGAAAATTAAATGACATAAACCAGTAAAACATTGAATGTACGCGTTCTGATCTGAAGTAATCAGAAGTCACAATTCTTACTCCCCCTGAAATTATGCATCATCAAATTTGTCAGTGAAAATACATGATAGAGATCTACAACTCCCCCAGAAGTGTAGATCATCATATCTTTCGAATGCCTATTTTAGTAAAAATATGTACTCCCCCTTGAAGGTTGATCTTCTCATTTAGATCTCGGAGTACAATCTCATATCAGCCCGGGAGTATCATTTCTTTCATCGTTGAAGTACGAGTCCTAACTTGTTGTGTTTAGAAGTCAAACTCCTTATCATTGAGGAACGGGTCCTAAACTGTATTATTCAGAAGCCTTTGTTCTCTTACTCTCCCTTGACTTGAGATGCCTGCAACACAGAATCATCTTTCGGCTTTGGTACCCACTGGTATTTTGGGTCCATGTTTGTGAGTTGCAGTTCTATTAGGAGTAATTAAGTAAGAACCATACCAGTAATGATCACTAGTTTTATGAAAAAATCATAAGTACAACAATAAGAACAATACCTCTTTTTAGACAACCTGATTAATTGATCTCTCGAGTAAGCAAAATCAGGTTTACCTTTCTGCACTTTGTTCTTCTTTACATTTGATGCATTTACAAATGATTTGCTACTTTTATTCTCATCCTTCTTCTCATCATCCTTCTCAGTGTCAACTGGTTTTACTTTCCAAACCAGCTTTTCTTCATTATATCTCCTTCTTCTCCTTCTTTGTGTACCCGAACCATCTACATTTCGATCATAGAAGTTGTTAGTAGTACGAATCTGATCAAATGAGTTAACTAACCTTCTTGTAGAAACAGTTTTCTAATGTGAGCTTGCAGCTGTCTTGAATAAACATTCAAAATCAGATGAATCATTTCTAGATGTGTGGATTTTTGACTCTAGAGTCGTTTGCTCAGTCGCCACCACCTTGGAAACAATGTCTTCAAGCTCTTTTATCTTTGAAGAATAACTATCTCTTCCTTTGACAAGTAGGTGAATCTCTTTCTTAAACTCAGACTTCGCTTTCTACTCTTTCAGTACACAAGTTGATAGTTCAGATAACTTATCAGTAAGCTTCTTAATCTCAGATTCAAAAATATTCCTTCATCTTCAAAATCCTTCTCAGCATTCTTTCTCTGACCGGATATCTCTTTGAAGATTCCAACATTCTTCTATTCTATGGTCTTCTTCTCCTTCTCAAACTTGTCTCTTTCCAAGATGATCACTTTCTCAAAATCATAAACTTGTTGAGAAAGCTTAGAACATTTAAGCTCAACACCTTTCTTCTCTTCAAAGGTTTTCCTTGAAAACTCTGAGAATTTCTGTGCAAATCCTTTCTTTTCACTTTGAAAATCATCTCGGTCTTTGACCATCTTTTGTTCCAAATCTGATATTTTTTTTAAGCTCAACATTAGCATCTTCCAAACTCATCTTCCAAACTCTTTACCTTCTCTTCATTCTTATCAACTGAATCTGCTTGCTGGACTTGGATAATTTGATCTTCCAAGTCTGAGATCTTTCTAATCAGCTCAGCATTCTCAGTCTTCAATTTCTCAGCTTCCATCCATTTATCTTCTTTCAGAATTTGAAGAACTTTTCTTTCAAGTAGTTTAATATGATCTTTATATTCTGCAAAGAATTTTGAATGTTTTTCCGAATCAGTTGCCTTTTTCAGTAAAGCAATATGAGCATGCATCCATTCTTTAAGACTATTGAAAATAACAACTCGGTCGTTTTCTTTCTGCTTATAGTACTCAATCAGATCTTTAGATATAGCAACTTCAACGTTTAACTTGAAAATGTTCTCACGCTTTTGTGCAATCTTACCCTCAAGAGAAAGAATTTTTGCTTTAAGTTTAGCAATCTCTTCTTTTGATGACATCTTGATCTTTACACCTGTTATCACAAAAAGAACTTGAATTTGATCGTCAGAAATTCAGAAATAACCTGTACTACAAAAAGTCAAATTTGGTCAAATATTGAAAAAGTCAGAAAATATTCTAAGTATGAAACTCGCAGAACAAAGAAAAATATCACTTCGCGCAAACCACTTTATGCGTGTTTGTACTTCGCGCACACCAAAGGATTCGGGAACAAGCTTCACGCTAATAAGCTCGTTCGTGTTTGAGAAGAAAGATGCGAGTTTTCAGATCGCACACGCTACCATGTGCGAGTTCTTGAGCTTCTCGCAGACAATGCACTTCTCTCAAACGTTACTTCTCGCAAATCTTATGCGCGTTTAACACTAAGAAAATTTTTCAATTTTCACTTCGTGCTAAACGTAAACTCGCAGATGATCACCTCTCGCAGATCACTGTTCGCGCACACTAAATGATATGAATAGTAAAAACTCGCACGAAGGATTTTGCGAGTTTCTACTTCTCGCACGATGTAACACTCTAAAATTTAGGCGGAAATAAAATTCGAAATTTGGGCAATATAACGTTTGAAAATAGAGAAAACCTGTCAGCCTAAAAGGGGAAATAAATTAAACCTGTGAAATAAGGTAAAAATAATTAAAAACCCAAGTATATCATTCCCAACGGGGTATATTGTAAGGCATTTACAATCCCAATAAATGAAGCATAAGGCGACAACCTACTAATCTAAAATAAGTTAACTAGATTATAATCGGGTGTCGCTATACTTCCAAAATGTGTATCTTCAAAATCATTGTAGGTTGGTCACTATATTTCCTCAAAAAGACCACACACGACCCCAAGGTCGTTCCCTCAGTCCTGACATGCCCCACCGCTAGGATAACCTACCTAACATGACAACAAAGAACAAGTGTTAGGCTACAGCCTAGTGAGAACAAGTCAAGTAAGAATAGGAGTACTAAACCCATTCGAGGTCACGCGGAGGACAAAGCCGTGAGCTAAAACCAATAAATCAAATAAACCATTAGTGATTAAAACATGATACAAATAACACCAATCACATAGTGAGCTCAACTCCTCTAAGTCTATTGCCCGAAAACATCAAGTCAACCCCTATAGGTCTATTCTTGAGAGTTCCAAAACGGGGAACTCTAGCACAAGGGAATTACACCTTACTGCCCATGAGATGCTGCCCGACCGTATAGGCCCACACCTTACTTATCATGGTGACCCGATGCCTATTCCGTGCCAAGTGGTGAACCTAATGTCCAAAACAGGGACATAGGAACACCGTGCCTACGGATCCATTGCACTAAGACTAAACACCAAAATTTGCTAACACATTCATCAATAGTCATGTACGTTAGCAAATCATATAACAAGATTATTAACATGAATTCTTGGCTCCCAACATGGAGGGGACTTTATCAACATAACCCATCAATAATAATACCACATGTTCCATTTCTCAAAATCGTGGTTGTAAACAATAAATCCAATACTTGTATTTTTCCCCAAAACCCTAACTGTCCCTTAGAGTTCACCAAATTCCCATGAGGAGAGGTTTGGTATTCACATAAGTAGAGAACATAAATCTTAGTTGAAACTACATTTCCCATCATTTTTATTTAGGGTTTAAAACCCTCACACTTCCAAAACTCATTTTTAGGTTAACATACCACAAAACCCTTCATATGGTTAGAAAGCATGCATGAGAGTTATAATCAAGTAATTTCTAACATATTTATATAAGAACAATGGAAGAAAACTCACCTTGAAGAGATTGTAGAAAACCCTAGTCAAGATACTTGGGAGGAGAACTTAGTAGGAGACTTGACACTTCCACAACAAGGTTCTTAATCACCAACAACAACCTAAATCAACCCAATAAATGAATGAGAACCATTTGTTGGGTGGTAATGAATGAAGAGAGAGGAAATATTACCTCTTGACTCTCTCAAAATCGCCCCTAACAGCTCCACAAACCAGTGAAATGAAGAAAAAGTGGGTTCTAGGGTATATATGGCTCGACCCCCTGACCGCGACTATGCCCGCGAGATTGACATGTGTCATTCTCGCTGGGCAATGTCGCCTGAGCCAAGTACCTTGCGGTACAAACTTAGCTAATATGCCTCGCAAGATTGACACATGTCACTCTCGCTTGGCAATGTCGCAGACTCCCCCCACCATTCGGTACGAGTTCCGCGGTTGTGCCCCACGAGAGTGACTTCTGTCACAATCGCGGGCACAATCGCCCCAGGTGCCCCGAAGTCCGATTTCCTTCCGTTTTCGACCCGAAAGCTCCCGATCTCAATAATTAAATTAAAAATAGCAAAAGGTCAGTTTAGGGACGTAACGAAATTGCGGGTGTTACAATCCTCCCCAACTTGGAGAAGATTTCGTCCTCGAAATCCCGGCTAGGGAAAAGGTGATGGTACCTTCGCTTCAAATCCTCTTCAGCCTCCCACGTCACGTTAGCACCTCGATGGTGCTTCCACTAAACTTTTACCATCCTGACTTCTTTGTGACGAAGCTTCTTCGCCTTCTTTTCTAAAATCGCCTCAGGTTCCTCAATGCATTGATTCCCTTCATCAACTCTGATTTCGGAGAGTGGAATAACACTCTCCTCCTCCGCTAAACATTTACGGGGATAGCACACATGAAAGGTGTTATGGATTCCATTCATTTATGGAGGGAGTTCCAACTGGTAAGCTTGAAGCACGACTCGCTTATGCACTTTAAAGGATCCAAGGAAACGGGGACTTAACTTCCCACGCTTTCCGAAATGAATAATCCCCTTCCAAGGGGACACCTTCAACATAACGCGGTCTCCTACTTGGAACTCTATTGGTCGCCTCTTCTTGTCGGCATAACTTTTCTGCCGGTCTTGAGCCGCCTTTAAGCGTTCACGTATACCTTTCACTTTATCCGCCGTCTCTTGAACAATTTCGGGTCCGATAAATTGCTTTTCCCCCGCTTCACGCCAACATACAGGAGTTAGACACTTACGACCGTATAAAGCTTCAAACGGTGTCATCCCAATGCTTGAGTGGTAGTTGTTGTTGTATGCGAATTCCACCAAAGGTAGGTGGGAGTCCCAACTACCCCCAAAGTCGATCACACAATATCTCAACATATCTTCTAGCATCTGAATTATCCTCTCGCTTTAGTCGTCGGTCTGAGGATGATAGGTTGTGCTCAACTTTACACGTGTGCCCAATTCCTTTTGCAACCCATCCCAAAAATGGGATGTGAACCGACTATCTCAATCCGAGACAATAGACAACGACACACCATGACGAGACACCACTTCATCAATATACAACTTTTCGAGCTTGACCATAGGTAAGATCTCCCGCATGGCCAAGAAATGAGCGCTCTTGGTCAAACGGTCCACTATCACCCAAGTGGTGTCATGGCCTTTTATGGTTTTTGGCAATTTTGTCACAAAATCCATTGTGATGTGCTCCCATTTCCATTCCTGGATTTCCAAAGATTGTAGACTCCCATAAGGTCATTGGTGCTCGGCCTTTACTTGCAAACAGGTCACACATCATTCCACGTAGTGCGCCATATCGAGTTTCATGATCGGCCACCAATAATGTAATTTTAAATCTCGGTACATTTTCGTGCTTCCCGGATGAATAGAATACTTTGACTTGTGGGCATCTTCGAGGAGAAGTTCTCGGTTACCCCCAATCTTCGGCACCCAAATTCGCCCGTTGAAAAGTTTCACCCCTCGACTATCTTCAGTCAATAGAAGATGTTCTTTGGTTATGATTTCTCCTTTGAGGTTTTCTTCTAGTAAGGCATCGACTTACGATATCTTGATTCGATCGATAAGTGTTGAAGTTAACTCAATCTGTGCAAAGGTAACACAGGAATTACCTCTGTACTCTTCCCGACTCAAAGCATCGGCGACGACGTTTGCCTTACCCGGATGGTAAAGCAACTCGCAATCATAGTCCTTTAGTAGCTCCAACCACCTCCGTTGCCTCATGTTCAACTCCTTTTGATCAAATATGTGCTTCAGGATCTTGTGATCCGTATAGAAAGTGCACTTTGTGCCATAGAGGTAGTGTTGCCACAACTTTAATGCAAACACCACCGCCGCTAATTCTAAATTATGCGTAGGATAGTTGACCTCATGAACTTTGAGTTGTCTCGACGCATAAGCAATCACCTTCCCTCTTTGCATAAGAACATAACCCAAACCCATCTTCGACGCATCACTATACACCACAAAATATCGTCCCATCGGGTAAGGATAGGATTAGAGCTTCGCACAGCTTCCTTTGTAGCGTTCAGAATGCCTTCTCTTGACTCTCGGTCCATACAAACTTAACATTCTTACGCGTTAGTGTCGTTAACGATGAAGCTATCTGATATTCCCTATTATCAAGTTCTAATTGCTAACAAACACTCAAGATGAGAATTCCAAATCATATGTCATTGAATCAAAACTCAAATATTACAAATTACAACTTTCTCTCTCTAGACTCTCTCACTAGAAACGTATTCTAATTAGCTCTTCTCTAATCTGCTCTCTCTCTCTCTAATTCGTGTACATCTCACACACTTACTTACAACTGAATAATACGCTTTGTTCCTGTTGACTTACTTACGAAATACAAAGACTACAAGACTATTTATACCAACACCTAATACAAGGAAAATAAAATATAAAAACAAATACAAAGACACTTTGACTTTTATTACAAAGACTTTGACTTTGATGAGAGTTGACTTTCTCAGCTTTGACTTCTTGAACTTCTGTCTTCAATCTTTATGATCTTGAATCCAACATATTTATGCTCTAACAATCTCCCCCTTTGGATCAAGATCATTACAAAAAGATTTAGCAATGCAATCTTCTTTCTTTAAGCTCGATTGAAGTAACTCCCCTTTGAACAATCTGTATCTTCACTTGTAATCTTCCCTTTTGAAACAAACATGATATACAAACTCCCCCTTAACACAAAGAAATTCTTCTTTAGCTTTGTCTTCAAAAACTTTCAACAATCTTCCCAACGTCTGATCTTCAAAAATAGTAACAATCTCCCCCAAGGTTATAAGCAAACCTCTTTCAGACATTGAAAGAAATTATCTTCATTTTCAGCTCTGAATGTTTTCTCCAACTTTCTTCAAATAAAATTTCTTCAAAATCTGCTTGCTTTCGAGATTCTTTGAAATTTCTCTTATCAACTTTGAACAAACTTATCTTCAACAATTCTGAAATCTTTTAATTCTTTCAGCAAACTTTCTTTAACAACTTTCTTTCACAACTTCAATATTGCATTGAATCACACATTTCTTGATATATTCTCCCCCTTTTTGATGAATAGAGCATCTGATCATCAAAACTTTTTCCATGAAATGTCTTTAACATCTTTCTGACCACCGATCTTTCAAACTGAGCCTCTGATTCAATGATCCATAACCAAGTATTCATCTAGATCTTTGCAAATCCAGACAAAATAAGAACAGGTAACTCCTGAATCAACAGATGAATCAGTTAAAATGCATGTCAGTAACACAAAGTCACTGTGTGTAACGAATACACAATATAAAGGAGCTTTTTGATGCTCACTCCCCCAGGGCTTCCATCCAATCATCGAAATACCACAAAGGCAATTTCTATGAATGTTATGACAAAGAAACAAATTCTTTGTGTGTTCGTGCACGTGTAGAAAGAATTAAGCACGATGATTGCTTTTCAATAAGGCTCAAAATTGTGTAAACCACTGAGACAACAGTAGTATAAACACAGAATCAATGTGCATGATTGAAGTGCGAAGGTGGGGCAGACTTCCTTCTTTTTCAATATCCAGATTTTCCAAATGAAAATCAGATAGATTATGTGTTGCGACCCCAGAAAATATGAAACATTTTCTTTTTGAAAAGAAAATGAGTAGCTGGTGGGGTTTAAGCAAGAGTTGGCATGGGCTATTTGCCTGTTTCAATAATGTTCACCAAGAATTGTGAAGCATTAGTAATGTGGCTGCCCGGCTCAGAAAGTAGTTGGTGCATAGTTTGATATTCTTTTACTTTGATCTCACACCCTCTTTCTTTTAATTCAATAAGCTCACATCTAACCAAACTCTCATTTCCATTTTACCTCGTCACACCCACACTCATTTCTTTTAGACTCCTCACACTCAATCTCTATGGATTAACTTCTTGGGTAGAAATCACTGGTTAACGTGATTCCATAGAAGTTTCAATTAAGTCCTAGCACAAAGAACCCATATAATCCTAGAAAGCATGTGTTGCTCAAATGGTTTAACTATATCAGTTAAAACTCATATACAAATGTCAGATAAAGTGAATGCTCAGATGATATAATCATGAAGATATGAGCATTTTTAAACATTGAAGTATTTTCAAACAAGTATATTGAAAGAATAGATGTGAATGCAAAAGACTTGTTTGAAAATCTGACATTGTATGAAACTGATCAGAAATGAAATGATATATCAATTTAGGCTTATGGTCAAGAATAATGGATATAGTCTATATGAAACAAAAATATAGACATTCTTGAAGTGAATGCTTCGAAATGAAATAACGCTCAAAATTCTTTGAAGTACAAGCGGGGTGTCTTACCATCGAAAATATGTTTCAATATGATACATGGTAAGAACAATGTTAACAAAAAGTCAAACCGGTGTGTGTGAATACTTGAAAGTATAAAGAAAAGACAATACACAAGTATTTATCTTTAGAAACACACGGTTTATAATCATGTAAGCACAAATAAATCTTGAAAAACATTTAAAATCACAATTCCAATTCATGAAATATGTTTAAGAATCGGGAAGTGGTTTGAACATTTAAGAACATGTTTTCTATGATTGAAAGTTGTCCTTCTTTCAACCATATATGAGATTAAGATAAGAAATTTAACCTTTCTATGCAATCTTAGATCTCATGAAGTCAGCTGAAATCATAAAGATATGATCTTGATAGCTTCTCTCATTCTGCACAAGTCTCAAAGTCTAATCAAAGCAAATTTATTCACAAAATTATTCGAAAATAAAATGACATAAAGCAATAAAACGTTGATTGTACGAGTTCTGATCTGAAATAATCAGAAATCATATCCTTTACTCCCCCTGAAAATATGCATCTGAGATTTATCAGTGAAAAAGCACATGATAGAGATCTACAACTTCCTTTGAAGTGTAGTTCGTCATATCTTCCGAATACATATTTCCAGAAACATTTATGTACTCCCCCTTGAATCAATCTTTCATAAAGATTTTTCGAAAAGTCTTGAATGAATCTTCGGTAGTATCCCGCCAATCCTAGAAAGCGTCGAATTTCAGACGAACTCTTGGGAGGTTCCCAATTCATCATTGCTTCTATATTTGCGGGATCCACCTTCACTCCTTCCTTCGTGACCACATGGCTCAAAAACTTCACTTCTCGAAGACAAAAGTCGCACTTTGAAAACTTTACGTAGAGCTTCTCCCGCTTTAATACCTCTAGAACTTCCCGAAGATAATGCTCGTGATCTGCTTCATCTTTGGAGTACACAAGGATGTCTTCGATGAACACTATTACCGACTTGTCAAGGAATAGTCGACACACTCAGTTCATCAAATCCATAAATATTGTCGGTGCATTAGTTAGGCCGAACGGCATCACTAGAAACTCATAATGACCGTATCGCGTCCTAAACGCCGTCTTTGGAATGTCGTCCTTTGCCACCTTCACCTGATGATAGCCCGACTGTAGATCTATCTTGGAGAAGCAACCTGGGCCTTGTAACTGGTTGAACAAATCGTCGATCCTCGGGAGCGGATACTTGTTCTTCACTGTAACCTTGTTCAGTTCCCTGTAGTCGATGCACATCCTCATTGATCCGTCCTTCTTCTTGACGAACAAGACCGGAGCTCCCCAAGGCGATGACCTCGATCGAATGAAGCCCTTCTCAAGAAGGTCTTGAAGTTGAGTCATCATTTCTTGAATCTCGGTAGGAGCTCGAGCAATCGGAGCCGCTCCCGGAATGAGGTCGATTCGGAATTCCACTAATCGATCCGGTGGCAAACCGGGCAAGTCTTCCGGAAAAACATCGGGAAACTCGTGCACCACCCTAACATCTTCTAGTTTCCGCTTCTCAAGTTTGGTGTCAATAGCATAAGCCAAGAAGGATGAGCATCCCTTCGCCAAAAACTTCCGAGCTTTGATCATAGAGATAATCGCCACTTCGCCTTTCCTTCTTTCGTCGTAGATTATTGTCGCCTCTCCGTTCGTCACGGGCAATCGGATAATCTTCTTGGAACACACAATTTCGGATTGGTTCTCCGATAGCCAGTCCATACCCACAACCATATCGAAACCACCAATTTGCATAGGCAACAGGTTTATGGGGAATTTCTTTCCTTCAAACTCAAGGGTGCAACCTCTAAGGATATTTCGGATTAATACTTGACCCCCATTCGCTATTTCTACAACTAAAGCATCCTCTAGATTACTCATAGGCATAACAAACTTTTGACAGAAATTAACGGATATAAACGAGTAGCTAGTACCCGAGTCAAATAATACACGTGTAGGTGCGGAGTTTAGAAGAAACGTACCCGAAACCACATCGGTCGAAGCCTTAGCCTCTTTTGTTGTCATCTGAAAGGCTCTTCCGGCCGCTTGTGGGGGTTCCATCTTTTACCCGCCATTTCCCCCGATCTTGAGCTTCGGGTATTCCGCCCTCACGTGCCCCGGTTCCTTGCACTCGAAACATATTTTCCCCTTAATAGGGCAATCTCGAAACGTATGACCCGTCTTTCCGCATTTGTAGCACGTTCCGGGAACAAAGTTGCATGGGCCGAAATGTTTGCTTCGGCATTTAGAGCACCATTTGGCATCACGCCTAGGATCAGCTCCACGTTTATTACTGTTGGCGTATCTAGGCTTCTTTGAGGGCATAGAGCCACCCTCCCATCTCCTCTTCTCAACCTGACGACTGCCTTTTTCCTTGCCAAGGTTGTAGGCGTCTTCCATAAGTTGTGCCTCCTCTATCGCCTCTCGAAGAGTGGAGGCTTTCGACATACGCACCATCGACATCATTTCCGATGGAAGTCCCTTGATGTAAGCCTTAATCTTATCTTTCTCCGTCGGGACCAGGTGTCCCACAAAACCCAATTTGTCCATGAAGAGTCGATTGTACTTCTTCACCGACATATTATCTTTCTTCAAACTTTGGAACTCTTCTTTGATCCGATCCCTTGGCTACTCGTTACAGTATTCCTCTAGCAGTTTCTCTTTGAATGTTGCCCAAGGCAGTCGATCCAAAACAGTCGGCTTAACTGAAGCGGAGTACACATCCCACCAAGTGAGAGTCGTACCCCTTAACATACGGGAACCAAAAATCACTTTCTGACCCTCTCCGCATTCACTAGAGAGGAAAGCCTGCTCCATCTCCCGAATCCAACTCATGCGGTCCACGGGGTTATCAGATCCCTTGAATTTCGGCGGTCGGCAACCAAGAAAAGCTTTAAATGTGCAAGTTTTTGTTGTTGGCCCGACTCCCGGGGTTGTGATTGCATCAGTATGGATCCCAGATCCAATGCCCCCGGATCCCGCCACGACGATGTTCTCGTCCACCGTTTCATGTCTACGGTTGTTGGTATCCCGGTCCTCCAAGAGTTTGAGGAACATTTCTTGTTGTTGTGCCATGGCCCTGTTCATGGCCAGCATCATGCGGTCCATCATTCTCGTCTCTGTCTGTCGCAGTTACTCGCGGATGGTCGGTTGTGGAGACCGTGGCCTCTTGACCTTCCCGTCGGTTTCTGGTGTTAACCATGATTCTGCCACACACCAACACGAAAAAGAATAAGAAATAGGCTACAAGAATAACACAAGGAAATATACTACTACACTTATCAATTATTATAACAATAGTAGGTCAAGTATGCTCACGTGAAATATCTTCATAATAACGTTAGCTAAGTGAAATTATGAACACATGATACATAAGAGTTCTCGTTACCATCACTACAACTTTTAATCTGTGTGAGTTTCGTTGACTCTAAGACCATCCTATCTTAAGATCTCTACCCCATCTCTCAAATCATAGCCTAATAATCTCGGTTTAAGTTTAGGCATCTTACATATATACCTAGTTCACTTAAACTAATGCTCTGATACCAACTTGTAACACTCTAAAATTTAGGCGGAAATAAAATTCGAAATTTCGGCAATATAACGTTTGAAAATAGAGAAACCCTGTCACCCTAAAAAGGGGAATAGATTAAACCTGTGAAATAAAGTAAAAACAATTAAGAAACCCAAGTATATCATCCCCAACGGGGTATATTAAAACTACATTTCCCATCATCTTTATTTAGGGTTTAAAACCCTCACACTTTCAAAACTCATTTTTAGGTTAACATACCCCAAAACCCTTCATATGGTTAGAAAACATGCATGAGAGTTATAATCAAGTAAGTTCTAACATATTTATATAAGAACAATGGTAGAAAACTCACCTTGAAGAGATTGTAGAAAATCCTAGTTAAGATAGTTGAGAGGATAACTTAGTAGGAGACTTGACACTTCCACAACAAGGTTCTTAATCACCAACAACAACCTAAATCAACCCAATAAATGAATGAGAATCATTTGTTGGGTGGTAATGAATGAAGAGAGAGGAAATCTTACCTCTCGACTCTCTCAAAATGCCCCTAACAGCTCCACAAACCAGTGAAATGAAGAAAAAGTGGGTTCTAGGGTATATATGGCTCGACCCCCTGACCGCGACTATGCCCGCGAGATTGACATGTGTCATTCTCGCTGGGCAATGTCGCCCGAGCCAAGTACCTTGCGGTACAAACTCAGCGACTATGCCTCGCGAGATTGACACATGTCACTCTCGCTTGGCAATGTCGCAGACTCCCCCCACCATTCGGTACGAGTTCTGCGGTTGTGCCCCGCGAGAGTGACTTCTGTCACAATCGCGAGCACAATCGCCCCAAGTTCCCCGAAGTCCGATTTCCTTCCGTTTTCGACCCGAAAGCTCCCGATCTCAATACTTAAATTGAAAATAGCAAAAGGTCAGTTTAGGGACGTACCAAAATTACGGGTGTTACACACGACAAATCTTGCGAGTTCTTCATGTTTTTAGAATCTTAGTCTCGTGTGTGTTCTTTAGTATCTGCGAATTCTTGCCTTTGCGAGTTCTTCCTTTGCATGTTTGATAGATCTTGCGTGTTCTTCACTTAACCTTTGAAAACTTCATTTTTCCAACTGATTTTGATCGAATATTTTGCCAATTGATCTGAAACTTTGCACGAATCTTCTACAACAACTTTCGAACCATATACAGACAATGAATTTTGAAATGAAACAACAAATTAACAATATTGATTTGTTGACAGTTCGTACAGACTCGAACAAAAAAATTCAAGAAAAAATTCAAAATTCGTACATTATACTCTGAATTATGCTATACAATATACTTCAACTATGTTCTAGATGTTAAATCGAATACAATTGAATCAAAATCAAATTGAAAACATCAATGAATTTCGAAAATCGAAATTGCACAGTCGTTTTTACGAATTCTTGAAAAGTCGACCAAATTTCTTCAAATCAATCTGTTTCTGAAAATCTTCACTACTCTGATACCAATTGTTAAGCCCAGATTTCAAGTTCTAATCACACTAACTAACACAAGATGAGAATTTCCAAATCATATGTCATTGATTTCAAAACACCAAAGATTACATTCACTCTCACTACAAAACTGTTAGGGCCTGTTTACTTACCTCTTACCGACCTCTTATCCGGTAAGAGGATCTTTCTAGAATAAGAGATGGTTGTTTACCATTCGAAAAAAACCTCTGTCCAGGATTATAATGCTGACCGTTCATCTGACTATTGAAAGAGACGAGAACCATGCTGACCACTGTCAGCAATGCTTTTTCCAATGCTTACCCCTCATTTTTTTCATCTAAAGACCAAAGCCCATCCCTTTCTCCTAAAGCTAACTTTCCGATGACAATCATCATTTTCCGACGACCATAATGATTTTCCGACGACTACTACATCCAAAGAAAATCAAGAAAATCCATGCCACAAGCGGGAAAAAAAACTCCAATAGGGTGCACTTCGAAGAAGAAATTAGGAAAAAGATGTTGTCGCCAGCAAGAAGACATCAGGAAAGGGTTTACCATTGGGGAAGAACACATAAAAGAGCGGTCGTCGGTAAAGGATGCTTAGCATCTGGGTTCAGATTCCAACCAACTTATAAATAACTCATAACTTATTACTTTCTCAAGGAAGTAGTCGATTGTAGATTAACCAGTGTGTTTGCCGTTTTTTGTTTTCGCACAGGGAAAAGAAAAGATACGAAGAAAGCATTGTTCAAATTAAAAAAAATGTGAGAGGAAGCAGGTTTGAATATTGGGATGAAATGGGGTGTGAATCATGATTATCCTTTGAATACTTGGATGACATGAAATGATGAACCCTAGTTTCTAGGTTGGAGCCTTGCAGGGCACATATTCTAAAAAAGAGGGAAAATAATATACAATTAATATTGATATTTAGAGAAAATTAATATTGGTATTTAGAAATCTAGTGATGCTTCTTGTTTTAAATACTACAAAATTGTTTATATTATGTTAAGCAGTAATATAATTTTTGTAAATATTACTATAAAAATAGTTTAAATTACTATAAAAAAAGTTCATATTAAGTAGTAATATATAAGATTTTTGTAAATAAAGTTTTTGAAAATACATGTAAAACATTTGCTAAACAATAATTCATGATTAACACTTATTTTATATTGGTATAGTCGTCATTTTTACTTGGTCAGCACTTAATACAAAATATTTGATAAACAACAATTTTCAGTCAGCACTTACCCAAGTCAGACATCTTATTCTAGTCAGATCTTTTACCTCAGTTAGTACTTATTCAAAAAAATTGGTAAACAACCCCTTACTCTCTCTAGATTCTCTCACTAGAAATGTAAAACATCGGACTCTTCTCTGATTAGCTCTCCGCGTAGAATTCATGCTACAATTACAAAAACAAAAGGACTATTTATACTAGCAACAAATACAACAAGTAAAACAAAATACAAATACTTTGACTTTGACATTTATTACAAAGACTTTGACTTTCTTGCTTAAGAGTTGACTTTGAGCTTTGACTTCAGTCTAGATGATCTTGAAGACAACAATTTGTGCTCTAACAACCCGGTGAGTATGGCAAAGACAAACAATCTTACCCGAAAAGAGACGTAGCAAGAACCGAGTCTTACCCAGTAAGTGAGGGGGAAGACTCTTACCTGGTTTACCGGGTAGAAGATGTTTACCGGCAATCCATTTTGATAGTCGGGTAAATTAGGGTGATGTTCGATAAGAATTTGGTTAACGGCCCCTGAGAGTCATAATGAAACATGATTCATAATCATCTCCAACAAAAAAGAAAGTCTTTATAAATTATTGCAGAGAGGGAGAGAGATAGAGTGGACAAGCCAAAAATAAATTTAAAGCTAGAACAATAACGTACGGCTAATTAAAATAATAACATGATTAATGATCGATTATTGTAAGGGACGTCCTTTTTGCTAGAACAAATTAATAATGTTATCATATTGAAAATCTTGAAACCATATATTAGCTTCCACATACACAAATTAATTCCATATTTAATCATAATGAATCTATTTTAAGGATTTAAATAGAAAAGGTAACATGTCTAGCGCCTAGCATAAATCGAAAAGAAATGAAATGAACCTCATAGACACAAATTGCAAAGCTTTAACTTTCAATTTGTTGAATCCATCTCTTCTGCACAAAGTGGACCAACTCAAGCAAACCAATGAGCAATCAATGTCCTGTTGATTGCATCAAAAAAATCCCAACATTAAGAGAAAAAAAAACTTAGACCAAAAGATGAGTGTAATGAATAATGGTAGATTGAAAGGAATAATTTATTTAGTGAACTGCAAATCTGTTTGTGTATATAGAAAAAGGATCCATAATGTTGATCTAGGGAAATGAGGCATACCCAATAGTTAAGCACATGACAGAAAACGTGTATTCAAATGCGACTGGTTGCCTAACTCAATGAGGCCATTATCACAAGCTAGTTAGGCAGAGCATTAGCGAAATCCCACATAAGGAAAACCTTTTGTGTACATAATACAAAGATGATGACATGAATACAAGTAAGAAAGACTTAAGAGATAAACACTAACAATCAGGCTATGCTATGAGGCATGAAGATGGCAGGCTCCATCAACAAATTCGACACATATATGGCCATTGAGGTTTATCTATTAGGCTAATACTGATATTTTCTTATGATTTCAGCTTTACTGTGAGAAGGGAAGGCTTGTAAATGATCAGTTTGAGCAATTGAAGAGCCTTGTTGATATAAGAGACATATTGGGTGTAAGTGGCTTTATTAAGCGGACAGAGAAAGGTAAGTTTTCACAACTCCCTTGGTACAAAGTTTGCAACTTCCTTACAAAATTGTACTGAATAGTCGAGACAACTATTATATAAAACAACGTTAAATACCACTTACTACAACATATGCAAATTTGTTTGTGCAAGACAAAAGAAGTAATAATTTATTTTTTGATAGCATTCACAACCTCTTTACTCATTCTTTCCATTGCTTTCAGGGGAGCTCTCTGTATGTGTAAATTCATTTTTGATTCTCACAAAGTATTTGCTCCCACTACCCGATAAGTTTCACGGTCTAACAGATGTGGATAAGCGTTATCACCAACAGTTAGTTTTGTAATATATGTCTGCGTTCTTCTAAATTCTTCTTTAGAATATTTTGATGAGTAATCATAGGCGAGACATTTATAGAAGCCTTGTTATTTAACAACATCGCTTGCATGAGTTTTAAACGTTTATTGCTCAAAAGTCTTATAATTTATCGGCTCCCCTTCCCTTTTTGAGTATTTGTGTATTCTTTCTTCACTAAACATCTATTGAACCGACAAACAGCTACACCATGAAGCATTTGAAATGTCATGCTTCATCTTCGTCTAATGTGGTTGTATTGATGAAATTTATTTTCATAATAACTTGTATAACATTGCGGCTTTCCTTAAAATTAACTTTTGGACGTGTTTCTCAGATTAATTTTCATGTTCATCTTGCATGTTAATACAATGATCTTCAGATTGGCTTACTGTTAAAACACTATCATAAGCAATTCTATTTTCTTGTAAAGATATGTAGATATGATTGCAAATCCAGACTAACATATTTCGTAAAAGAGCAAAGGTTGGGTTGAAACATTGTGTTATTTAATCATCTTATAAAAGATTAGTGTTCAGTACTTATGGGTTTTGTTTCATCTTAATAGCATAGAATATAGTCTCTTATCTTCAAACGCTAGTATGCTTATTTGTGTTTCACTTCAGTAGATTGTATAAGTCATTCGCCAGACCTTTGAATCTCTGGGCTTTATTGAAGTTGATACACCAGTCTACAGGCTACAGGTTTGTAAATCATTCGTCAGCTATCCTGGGAGGAAGTAGTTTGACTCTTGCTTCACGTGAAGATATGTCATCTTTTTGAATTCCGAGAGATGTTTTTGATTCTTAAACTGGTTCAACTTAAAACGATGAAATTCTATAGAATGTGCCACTTTGGTTATAATTAAAGCAGAATAAGCATCTATCAACACGAATGCAATTAGCCCAAACTCAATGACCATATGAATTCAATTAAATAACCATGAATATCCAAAACCAGGCCCTAAGTTTCGTTTAGTTCATCAAATCTTCAACAATTTAACTGTTCATCTTACGATGGATCACAAACAACCAACATAAGCCACACCTATTTACTTTTTCTTAAAAGACAAACAAATTAAAACGGTAGGTTAATCAATACTCACATTTCCTGACGCGAGCAGCTTGATAGGCGCAGGCAGAGCAGCGGCCCTTTTGCAGGTGAAAGCTGCAGCGGCCACACCTCACACACAGTGTGTGTGTCTTGTTCCTCCTCTTTCCGAAGCTCCCGGTTCCCTTACCCTTTAATCAGTAATTCCAAAACAACCACATCACAATCATCATCACTGTAAATCAATCAATTTCAAAAACATATCATCAAGTCTTTGATAATGTTACTTTACTCCCTCTTCAGTTAACAGTGACATTGAAGAGCATAACAACAATCAACGAATTTCCAGAAATCATGGCAATAGTATCATCAAGTATGAAACTACCAATATAGCAAATTAGCAACTAATTACGCACAACTAAACAAAGGTTCAGAAGTAACCCAAGACTTAAGAGTAACAATTATTACATCGGTCCAACCAACGTTATACATGAATTGGAATGCCAACATATGAAATTTTATCTTTTAGTTAAGTGACCAGAAAATAGCTTGCCTTCGGAAGGATGTTCAAATCCTGAATCCACAATAGCACGAAGTAGCGCTGGCTTTAGAAGGAAGTCTCTGAATCCCGAGCTATAAATTCCAAAGTACCCCCTGCATTGAAAAATCAATTTTGGTAAGTTATCATACTTCAGGACCTATAAATAGTTGAGGAAGAATTGCAATAGTCGAGACGATTTTTTAGGCATAAATAGATACATCTATACTCTAACACCATATTAAATAAATGGTTCCAACTCAATTCCAATTGTTAATGAGTACGGTAGCCAAGCATCACATTTATCAAAATGAATTAATTTACATCAACAACAATTTGAGCCTATAGCTTATTGCTAGCATCATTAATCCAAACACACAAAACAGATTAACTACTAACTGTGTATAATCGGATCTGATTAGATAATAATATTAAAAAGTTCAAGCATGATTTAAGTTTAAAAAATCTCACTTTTTAATGGCTTCTCCATTGACTTTAACGCTAGCAAAGTCAGGGGCTTTCTCGTCGTCCTCCCCGTAGTCTAGAAGCTCTTCCTCGTATGTATCGATTTCCTTTATCTCTGTCTCGCCCATTGCTATTTTCAAACAGATATCAAGAGTTCAAATATTAGGGTCTCGAAATTCGAGTATACAGAATTAAAATATGAAACGTATAGTCCATAACATCAGGTACCAAACCCCCAACAAATATGGTGAAATCAGGTGCATCATCGGCACATTTTTTACCAACGATAAAAGAAGCCCAGTTTAGCCTGAAGTTCTGCTCAACATTGTGCATAAGAGTGCCATTATATGTCTGATCAACTGCATACCCGTTAACCAAATCGATCTATCTCCAAACAACATATCTATGTAGTCCCCGCCCTATTTGATCTGTTCGTCCACCTATAGTTTAAGAAAGTAATGACTACCATGAGAAAACACATATCTTGCAACAGATTGATCAAAACCTATCAGGGTAATGGCAAAAGTTTTAGCTACCAGTGCAACCAAAGCATGAAAAAGTATGCCTAAGAAAAATTATACCTCGATATTTCGATAGTCACTGTCGTTGTTCGTCCCTTACGTGCAGAGTTAGGGTTCAACCTGTGGAACTCACTCAAACAATATCAAAGAAATAGGAAAACAAAGAGAACATATGTAAAGAAACAAACTGAACAGAAAACAACAACCTCTTGATGATGGTTGATCCTTCTTCTGTATGGAACTCAGATCTCAGAGGGAAATCGATTCAAGGACACCTCGAGCCACCTTTGAATCGAATTTCTGGAGATTGTCGATTAGGTTAGGAGAAGAATTATGTGTCTCTTCAATTAGGGAGAGGAATGATATTGCTATTCATTTCTTTCATTTTAATCTAAAAATCAATGTAAGACAACTCTTTTCCTATGCAAATTGAGAAGGAAAAAAATAGGGATTTCAATAACCTGGAGCAGCGCCAAGAAATCCAAAGAAAGAAGCAATTTCCCAAACTCACTATAAACCATCGTGGATAGTAGCGTTTTAGAATCATCAGTGTATTGAAGGTTTTGGGATTGATTTTCTTTGTTTGAATCGATATTACCTTTGCTAGGACCAGACTGGAGATCGCCTCCTTCCTTATCGACTATTCCAGTGATGATAGCTCCCACGATTTTCGAATTTGCCTCCATTTGAGCATCCTGGGGAATGATTTCAGCCAACGCATCTTCCTCAATTCCTTTCATCGTTTGTTCCTCCTTGAATAAGATGGAATAGTGGATAGTAAGGGGTGGAAAACAATCGGTGGTCATAGATACCAACCTTTGGGGTTTGAGAAGATCGCAGTGGAGAGCCGAAGTCGGGGTTTAGGAAAGGAGACGTGAGTTCACCGAGACTCTAGTCGGTTATGGAAAAGGAGAAGACATAATGATGGAATCAAAATTTGAGAAAAGTTGATTGATGGAGAAAAAAAGAAAAGAAAAGAAAAGAGATCTTTAGCCTAAGGAGAGGCCACGTCATTAGGCGTGGTTTCTCTTTTAATATTAATATAATACTAGTGTGAAACCGTCGTGTTGTGCGGTAGCATGAATAGTTAAGTAGTAATATGTAGATTGTCCATTTAAATAAATATATAAAGATTTAAAATACTTAAACTTTAATAATGCCACATCTTATGTCTTTTATATTTCTTTTATATACATAAGTTAACTATTTTAAAATTTTGATGTAAATTGTGATTTTGGTTATCCGTTATTAAGGAGACATCTTTAGTTTGAAGAATAGATGTAGGTAAATGATAAGATGGTGTTTTTCTTTTTGAAAATGATAAGGTTAATAACTACCTTTCTTTTGCAAAACAAAGGTATTTATATAACATCTTGAGGGGTTCATTTTATGTAATTAAGAAGAAAGAAAAAAAAAACTGAAAATTAAATTAGTGGTGGATAAAGGGGTTGCATGGGTTGCATCATGTAAAAGGGTTGCATTTGAACTCCCCTCTATATGAGTGGTGAATAAAAGTGTTGCATCATGTTAATAGGTTGCATTTGAACGCCCCTCTTCATATAAATAAGTTTATTTTGCAAAATGAAGGAAGTTATTATCCTTATCATTTTTAAAAATAAAACATCATTCTTTCATATACCCACATCTATTCTTCAAACTAAAGATTTTTCTGTAATATGGGATAACCAAAATCACACCATGCATCAAGATTTATAACTACTTAACTCTCATAATGTCACGTTATATGTCTTTTATCTTTCTTTAATATATATAGAGCTTTCATATAAATATGTTTGTTTTGCAAAATTAATGTAGTCATTTAGCCAACTAACATTTTCATTTTCAAATGAATATTTTACCCTTTTATACTCACATTCATTCTTCAAACTAAAGATTTCTCATCAATGAGGGATAACCGAAATCACACCTACTTCAAGATTGTAATATACTTAAATCTTATAAGATTTTTTATTTTGTATTGTTAACTTGGTTGCTAAAAGAGCGTTGGTCAAAATGAACGAACCCGTAAGTTCTAAGAATCGTCCAAGAGGATCCAACAACATGAGTTTAGAGGGCCAATAGGAGCCAACCACATCAGTTACCAAGAAGGCATCTCAACCTCCCTTCATATGCCAACCATTCATTGTCAATATCACTCCATCAATGTGAGATACACAAAACTCAACTACAATTCAAGAAATGATGAAATATTCATTCCTTAGGATGACATCTCATTCTTTTGGAATTTTACTTTAAGATATATATATATATATATATATACAATTTTTTTTTTATTTTGTATAGTTAACTTGTTGGCTAAAAATAGGTCGATTAAAATAAACCAACCCATGAGTTTAAACGATCGACCAAGAGGAGCAAAAAAAAATGAGTTTAGAGGATCGGCCAAGAAGAGTCAACCCCATGAGTTACCACAATGGCATCTCAACCTCCCTTTATATACCAATCATTCATAGTCAATCTTTTATCATTCTATCAATGTGGGATACACAAAACTTAACCACAATTCAAAAATGATGAATACTCGTTCCTTAGGATGCCACCTCATTCTTTGTGGATCCCTTATAAATACATAAAGATTTCTTATAAATACCTTTGTTTTGCAAAATGAAGGTAGTTATTAACCTTATCATTTTCAAAAGGAAAAAAATCCTCTTTTTATATAATCACATTTATTCTTCAAACTAAAGATGTCTCCTTAATATGGGATAACCAAAATCACAATATATACATAAGGATTTTAAAATAGTTAACTCTCATAATGTCACATCATATGTCTTTTATCTTTCTTTAATATATATAAAGATTTCATATAAATGAGTTAATTTTTCAAAACGAAGGTAGTTATTATTAACCCTGTCATTTTCAAAAGAAAAACACAAAATTTTCATATACCCACATCTATCCTTCAAACTAAAGATGTCTCGTTAATATGAGATAACCAAAATCACATCATAGATCAAGATTTTAAAATACTTAACTCTCAAAATCACATATTTTTTCTGTATGTAATATATATAAAGATTTCATATAAATAGGTTTGTTTTGTGAAATGAATGTAGTCATTTAGCCAACTAACATTTTCATTTACAAATGAATATTTTACCCTTTTATACTCATATTCATTCTTTAAAATAAAGATTTCTCATTAATGCGGGATAACTGAAATCACACCTACTTCAAGATTTTTTTTATTTTATGTAGTTAACATGTTTGCTAAAATAGCGTTAGCCAAAATTAACCAACCTGTTAGTTTTGAGGATCAATCAACTTCATGAGTTTAGAGAATCGGCCAATAGAAGCCAACTTCATGGGTTACAAGAAAGGCATCTCAACCCCCTTCATATACCAATCATTCATTGTTAATATTTCATCACTCCATCAATGTGGGATACACAAAACTCAATCACAATTCAAAAAATGATGAATACCCATTCTTTAGGATGCCACCTCATTCTTTGTGGGTTTCACTTTAATATACATGAAGATATATATATATATATATTGTGCGGTGACGATAAATATTTTTTCGATTTTGTTGTTGTTGCAAGTTAAGTATTTGATCCTTTACGTATTAGAAATTTTTCTTGAAAAACATTTATGTATTCGATATTAAACTAATAAGAACCAATATTTCACTTTATATATATGAAACCACCTCATCATTTCTTGTTGTTCTTTTAGACAATGCACAGTTATACATTTCAAATACGTTCCCATCCTTTTTATATACTCAAACTTGTTCACTAATTTATCATTTCACTGTCGATGTTGGATGACCAAAACAAAACCATAGTTTAAAATTTTAAAATACTAAAAATCCAATATCATTTTTTTTAGAAATGTTACACTGAGTTAAGATGAAATATATTTCCTTAGTGGTTAATTTGCATATATTGATAATTTTTTGTTATGAAAAGTTTAAGATCTATCGTTAATAGTTTTTGTTTTTAGGTTATTGAGAAATCAAATACATTTTCCACAATGGTACCTCATACATCCATTGTAAAAATTTATTTTTTTCTTAATTTTTATATGGATAAATCTTTTTGCAAAAGAAATGTCGGCTAAAAAACATGTTTAGCCAATGAAACATTTTACTTATTAAAGACACCTATGTTGATTGTTTTATAATATATAGATGATTAATTTGTCCAAGCATTTTTTTTTGAAAAAAAGATGATGGTTAAAAGTTAACCAGCGAAACCAAACTTTTTAAATTTTAGTTCAACATTTTCTCATTATACACTCATAACATTTGTCAAACTCTCTATACTTTATCCATGTGGGAAAATCAACTTTATAAGACAATCAAAATTAGTCATGTAAGAAATTGGTTTGTTATATAACAATTGTTACCTTACAATTAAGTTGTTGATTATGTAAATAATAAAAGATTAGTCATGTCATAAAAACAGGCCCGTTTCTGACTTTTTATAGGCCTGGGCGAGATGTAGAAAAGGGTCCTCGATAATTATGAAAAAAAAATCTTTTAATATATTGTTTTTATCATAAGAAATAAAATTGAATTCAAGATATATACTAATAATTCATATAATATTTTTCCTAGACACAAAATCAATCAATAATTATTTCTAAATTAATATTATCTGCCATATCAGTTTTACATAGCATCGTTTGAACTATTTTTGTCTTTTCTGAATGATAAAAAAAATCGGTTTCCACCATCAAAAACATCATTATGATGTACATTTAAGATATAAAATGACATAATTTTGAATCAAAATGTTGATTACTCAAAGTAATACTCTATGTAAATAAGTATAAATCAGTTGTGTTTCCATCTCATCTTTGATTAATGTTTTTTATCACCGCTTTAAACTTTTAGGTTTGAAACAATATTTTAGGAACTATCAATCTTAAAATCAAAACCGATGTTAGTTATAGTTTAAGATTTTGTTATTGTTTTAGAGAAATGTGAGTATCAAGATTCTTGCACTCAATATTAGGTAATAAATAGTCAATAATGTTTGAAAAAACAAGGGTATAGATATAAGTTGAACCGTCTCATATGGTTAATATTTTTTTTCAAAAGGTAGGAGCGCGCTCTCTTAGTTAATAACAAGAAATTATTAAGTTCTAATACAAATATAGAACTCATACGGATGGAATAATTAAAAAAGTCAGTAGGAGATGAATAATGGATAATATATCAATATTTTCTAGGTAAATAATTATAGACTTTGAAACTAGATAAAAAAAACCATAGAGAAACGATAGGCAATACTATAAAATGAACGACTAATTAACTTTTTACATATTTTTTTTCCAATACAATTAATTAATACATGTTTGGACCCTTAATATGATACAAAATCCTTTAGATCCCATTAGACTTTGAATTTCTAAGAGGACAAGTGCGAGATGAACAGATGAATGATGTAGAACATATTAAAGTTTTGTAGGCAAGTAGTTTTAGACTTTGGTACTAGATAAAAAAAACTTAGAAAAACAAAAAACAATACTATAAAATGTACGACCAATTAACTTTTAACATATTTTGTAACATCCCCCGTCCCCGTGGTCCGGAACGGGTGATGTCACATACGGGACTTAACATAATTACATATCTAAATTCAGAGCTACTAATAAACTCCAAACATATATTACAATCCAAACTATCATACCTCAAAAGTCTTTATAAACTTAGAAAGATAAAACAAAGTGATTCTAAGAACTCCAAAATAACACGCTCGATCTCAAGTCCCGTCCCCGTAAACTTCACTTCGAACCTGCCGTGTCAGAAAACAAAAACACGGCTGAGCACATAACTCAGTGAATGGATTATAATATAAGTTCGTAAATAATAATGAAAACATCAATAACGAAGCGGAAGACTTAAAAATTCATTCGATGAAAGTTCTTGAAACTCAAGTTCATAACAAAAGAGATATTCAGTAATTTTCAAAGACAATAATTTCAAGAACAGTTCACACTTTAATTTCAAAACGTAATATAAATAATGTCCGTCAATTCCTGTCGTTGTGTTCGTGGGTGGCCAAACCACACGAACTAGGTCGGCATGCGGGCACACACAACGGATCCCCCGTGAATTTAACCACGATCACATATTCTGGGTAAAATCTAGAATCGATTCATCCGCCCTGGAGCCAACAAAGTCAGCCAAGTCCTCCCAGAGTGGGTTCACGTAAGCCACATAGGCTTAACTCTGGTGGACCATCATCTGCAGGACGCTATGACAACAAAGCCGCCATAGAAGGCATCCCAAATAATGTGCCCATTTATTGGGTTCTTCTAAAATCAACGAAAACCAAACATATGTCACTTACCCAAATGGCGATCACAGAAATTATAATCTATATACTTCACATTTTTTTCATAAACAATCTCATACAAGACACATTTTAATAAAACATCAAAATGTTCAAACAATTGATTCAATAAACCAAAATCAATGTGTAAGTGTGTGTACAATTTCGCATTTGTTGATCACATTCAGTTGATCAATCACAAGGCGGTGAACCACCTTTCGGAAGGGTCAACTATAACAAATAGTTGTCCACGATTCAAAAGAAATGAAATCCATACCTTGATTAGATTGAGATGCAACCCGTGATTAATCGAGACCGACTACGAACTTTAACCCGTTCGATTGCCTATTTAAACCATCAATTATTAATAATCGCATAACCTAAAACTTAATGGTTATATTATAAGCTTAAGCACGGATTTTGTTCACTTAGACATTAAACCAATCATTTGGTGTGCGGTTAAACATGTAGATACAAATATCACCGTTTTAATTCTAAACTTTATTAGTTTGTAATTTTGACAAAAACAAACATTCCTATACATGTTTATGATTATAACTTTACAATATATCATCATAATCTACCAACCAACTTCAACTACCCTATGAGACGGTTTGTAGAAAAGAAGAAACGATGGATGTTGATGAATCTATTTTTTTTCTAGTTAATATATATATATATATATATATATATATATATATTATATATAATTAAATAGTTTAGTTGATTGACGGTTTTAACCCCTCAACTATCTTTAGTTGCTATTTTTAATTACGGTTCAATTCGGGTAAGAAATAATTATATGTTTTTTTAAACCGAGTCTTACAATTATTCCCCCTCTTAAAAGAGATTTCGTCCCCGAAATCGAACTTAGATAGGAAACTTACATCGATTAAGGAACTCGGGGTACTCCCGTCGCATGTGTTCCTCAGTTTCCCACGTCGCCTCACGTTCAGAATGATTTTTCCAAAGAACTTTTACGAAAGGAATCTTTCTCTTTCGTGTACCTCTCTCATCACGATCAATAATCGCTACAGGTTCCTCGTGATAAGAAAGATCAGGTTCTATGTGTTCTAAGGGATATTCAATGACGTGTAAAGGATGATAGTTGTACCCTCGAAGTGAAGAGACATGGAACACATTATGCACATGGGAAAATTGGGGCGGTAGGGCTAACCGGTAAGCCACAATGCCAACCTTTTCCAGAATTTCAAAGGGAGCAATGTATCTCGGGCTCAACTTTCCTTTGAGACCTGCCACGAGTTGGGAAACCTTTAAGAAAACTTTATCTCCCGGTTGGAACTCGATAGGGCGTCGTCGTTTGTCGGCGTAGCTCTTTTGACGAGCCTGAGCCTCTTTCATCATTTGACGCGCAATTTCGACCTTCTCGGTAGTAACTTGTACCAGTTCTGAGCCTTCAAAAATACGTTCTCCATCTTCATTCCAACAAGTCGGTGTTCGACATTTTCGGCCATAAAGTGCTTCATACGGGGCCATGCCGATGCTTAACTACCAACTATTATTATAGGAGAACTTTATTACGTACAAATAACTATCCCAACTTCCATGCCATTCCATTGCACATGCTCGGAGCATATCCTCCAGTGTTTGAATCGTACGTTCAGATTGCCCATCAGTTTGCGGATGAAAGGCTGTACTAAAATTCAAACATGTGCCCCAAGCTTTATGTAAACCTTCCCAAAATCGAGATGTAAAGTGTGGGTCTCGATCGGAGGTAATCGATATAGGAGTGCCATGGAGACGTACAATCTCACGTTGGAATACTTTTGTCAATTTATCAATTGACCAAGTTTGTCGGATAGGAAGAAAATGAACCGATTTCGTCAGTCGGTCAACCACTACCCAAATTGCATCGTGTTTCAAGGTCGTGCGGGGTAGTCCGACAACAAAATCCATAGTTACATGTTCCCATTTCCAAACTGGGATGTTCAGCGATTGGAGAAGACTACCCGGACGTTGATGTTCACTTTTAACTTGTTGACAAGTGAGACAACGAGCTACAAAATCGGTGATACCTTGCTTCATTCCAACCCACCAGTAATGGGTCTGTAAGTCGCGATACATTTTTGTTGTACCAGGGTGAACGGAAAACATAGATTTATGAGCTTCGGTCAGAATCTGATCTTTAAGCTCCGAGTTATTTGGAACACAAAGATGATCCCGAAACCACAACACGTGATCATCATCGATCCTGAATTCCGAACTAACATTCTCTTTTGCTTGTTGGAAGTTCTCCCACAATTCACCGTCGTCTTGTTGGGCTTCTTTTATCCGAGAAATTAGATTCGGTTCTACAATCAGATTCGATATAATTTTTGTTTGTGAACTCGGATAGATTTCCAGTCCGAACCGTTCAATCTCCGAAGCTAACTCTATAGGAACAAGTAACGAGGAAACCTGTCCCACAACTTTACGACTTAAAGCATCGGCGACTACATTAGCCTTACCCGGATGATACTGTATATGAACATCGTAATCCTTTAGAAGTTCGAGCCACCTCCGTTGACGCATATTTAACTCCTTTTGAGTAAATATATATTTAAGGCTCTTATGGTCGGTGAACACTTCACATGTCTCACCGTACAAATAATGACGCCAAATTTTGTGTGCGAAGATAACCGCAGCCAATTCGAGATCGTGGGTCGGATAATTGATCTCATAAGGCTTTAATTGACGTGATGCATATGCAATCACTCTACCGTTTTGCATAAGAACACAACTGAGACCTTTGCGGTAACCAATCGATTTTTCAGTTCCTCGAAACTAGCTTCTTGTTTGGAACTCCAATTGAAATTGACTCCTATTCGGAGTAATCGGGTTAATGGTAGAGATATTTTAGAAAATCTCTCAACGAATCGTCTATAATAACCGGCCAGACCCAGAAAACCATGAATTTCAGATACGTTCGTAGGTTGAGGCCATTTAGTGACGGTTTCAATTTTCGTTGGATCGACTTTAACACCTCTGCAGAGATTATGTGTCCGAGAAAAGATACTTGATCAAGCCAAAATTCACATTTGGAACGTTTTGCGTATAACTTTTTCGTTCGAAGAGTTTCCAAAACGATGTGAAGATGTTGATCATGTTGCTCTCTTGACTTCGAGTATATCAATATGTCATCAATAAAGACGATAACAAAGTCGTCGAGATAATCTTTGAAAACTCGATTCATAAGATCCATAAAGACCGCTGGAGCATTAGTTAGCCCGAAAGGCATTACTAAAAATTCGTAGTGCCCATAGCGAGTTCTGAATGTTTTTTTTTTTTTGAAATATCACAATCTCGGATACGAAGTTGATGGTACCCGGACCGAATATCAATTTTGGAAAAGTATCGTGCCCCTTGTAATTGATCGAACAGATCGTCGATTCTCGGCAACGGATACTTGTTACGGATCATTACTTTATTAAGCTTTCGGTAATCAATACAAAGACGCATCGTACCGTCTTTCTTTTTGACAAAGAGAATCGGAGCTCCCCAGGGTGAAACGCTGGGTCGAATGAAACCTTTCTTTAATAAATCATCGAGTTGAGTTTTGAGTTCCTTCATTTCAGTTGGAGCCATTCGGTAGGGAGCCTTAGAAATAGGAGAGGCTCCCGGAACTAGATCGATGGTAAATTCGACTTCCCGGACTGGTGGTATACCTAGTAAATCGTCGGGAAACACATCAAGATATTCAGAAACAACAGGTACGGGTGCAGATGTAGGGATTATCTGTTCGGGATCTTATAACGAGGCCAGAAAACCTTCATTACTTTGCCAAGTATACTGGTGCACCGTAATAGAAGTTAAAGCGCTAACATCTTCTTTTGGAGTACCTCCTTGGAAGATTGCCTCTGGTTTGTCAACATCTCCAAATAATATTTGTTTGGCGTTACAGTCTATAGTTGCATGGTGGTGTGACAACCAGTCCATACGCAATATTAATTGAAAGTGGGACATATGCATTGGAAGTAGAGTGACCTCCCGTATGCGGTCTCCAATAATTAACGGACAATTTGAGAATCGAGTTAACACACAGATTGAACCACCCATTGGGGTAGATATTACGACTAGAAATTCGGTTGTTTGTTCATAAGGTTTTAACCGAGATTCTAATTGTTCAGAAACAACAGAGCGTGTTGCCCCTTTATCAAACAAAGCATAACCAGACATCACACTAGACATGGTCAGACGAACCACATCAGCAATATTAGGCTCACTTGTAACCCTCACTGGATTGGGTTTTGGGTTACCCAGGTTAACATCTGGATTTGCGTGGGCGACCACGTCTCGACATTCTAACACAGAACAAGATCAAGATCGGAATTCAAAACAGTTACGGATTGAAAATCAGCAAATAGAATTAAATTATAGTCTACCCATTCTAATGTCTACCCAATTCTCACAGGTCAAACCTATTTAATCTACAAGTCGTAACCTATGCTCTGATACCATATTTGTAACATCCCCCGTCCCCGTGGTCCGGAACGGGTGATGTCACATACGGGACTTAACATAATTACATATCTAAATTCAGAGCTACTAATAAACTCCAAACATATATTACAATCCAAAGTATCATACCTCAAAA
The DNA here is from genome assembly GCA_954870635.1 of Arctium minus. Lineage (NCBI taxonomy): Eukaryota > Viridiplantae > Streptophyta > Magnoliopsida > Asterales > Asteraceae > Arctium > Arctium minus. The sequence continues at coordinate 101,976,151 of OX941084.1, read as the reverse complement.
GTCTTTATAAACTTAGAAAGATAAAACAAAGTGATTCTAAGAACTCCAAAATAACACGCTCGATCTCAAGTCCCGTCCCCGTAAACTTCACCTCAAACCTGCCGTGTCAGAAAACAAAAACACGGCTGAGCACATAACTCAGTGAATGGATTATAATATAAGTTCGTAAATAATAATGAAAACATCAATAACGAAGCGGAAGACTTAAAAATTCATTCGATGAAAGTTCTTGAAACTCAAGTTCATAACAAAAGAGATGTTCAGTAATTTTCAAAGACAATAATTTCAAGAACAGTTCACACTTTAATTTCAAAACGTAATATAAATAATGTCCGTCAATTCCTGTCGTTGTGTTCGTGGGTGGCCAAACCACACAAACTAGGTCGGCATGCGGGCACACACAACGGATCCCCCGTGAATTTAACCACGGTTACATATTCTGTGGGTAAAATCTAGAATCGATTCATCCGCCCTGGAGCCAACAAAGTCAGCCAAGTCCTCCCAGAGTGGGTTCACGTAAGCCACATAGGCTTAACTCTGGTGGACCGTCATCTGCAGGACGCTATGACAACAAAGCCGCCATAGAAGGCATCCCAAATAATGTGCCCATTTATTGGGTTCTTCTAAAATCAACGAAAACCAAACATATGTCACTTACCCAAATGGCGATCACAGAAATTATAATCTATATACTTCACATTTTTTTCATAAACAATCTCATACAAGACACATTTTAATAAAACATCAAAATGTTCAAACAATTGATTCAATAAACCAAAATCAATGTGTAAGTGTGTGTACAATTTCGCATTTGTTGATCACATTCAGTTGATCAATCACAAGGCGGTGAACCACCTTTCGGAAGGGTCAACTATAACAAATAGTTGCCCACGATTCAAAAGAAATGAAATCCATACCTTGATTGGATTGAGATGTAACCCGTGATTAATCGAGACCGACTACGAACTTTAACCCGTTCGATTGCCTATTTAAACCATCAATTATTAATAATCGCATAACCTAAAACTCAATGGTTATATTATAAGCTTAAGCACGGATTTTGTTCACTTAGACATTAAACCAATCACTTGGTGTGCGGTTAAACATCTAGATACAAATATCACCGTTTTAATTCTAAACTTTATTAGTTTGTAATTTTGACAAAAACAAACATTCCTATACTTGTTTATGATTATAACTTTACAATATATCATCATAATCTACCAACCAACTTCAACTACCCTAACTTACCAACTTAAATAACATAACAAGAAATTTATGCCTCTAAGAAGGGCTCGAAGAGTAGATTCCGAATATGTAATTGTTTCTTCAATTTGCTTCACGAATTTGACATAAATTTAGAGAGAATTTAAAGTTTAGAGAGAGAGAGAGAGAGATATGAGACGGTTTGTAGAAAAGAAGAAACGATGGATGTTGATGAATCTATTTTTTTTCTAGTTAATATATATATATTATATATAATATATAATTAAATAGTTTAGTTGATTGACGGTTTTAACCCTTCAACTATCTTTAGTTGCTATTTTTAATTACGGTTCAATTCGGGTAAGAAATAATTATATGTTTTTTTAAACCGAGTCTTACATATTTTCTATCCAAATTTAGTTAATTAATATATGTTTAGGCCCTAATATAATATGGAATTTTTTAGGTTTTATTAAATACTAAAAGAAATTGTCTCCTTTATTTCCTATTACTACTATTATATACTAAAAAAATTGGCCCCCTATTTCTTGTGGGCATATTTCTTTTTATGTAGAGCCAGGCACGATCCTGCATAAAAAGAATTTAAAGTTCGATTTGTTAAAATATTTGATGTTGTACAAATAAAAATATTAAAAATAAATAAAGAAAATGAAATTGTTTAATTCATTTATAAAAGTTTTCATTTATAAACATTGTCAATATAATACTAAAATTTTGACTATGTAAAAAGATGAAGTAAAAGCATCAAATAAAAATTATGTTAAAACAATAAAACAAAGGTAATAAAAACAATTTGAGATTCTTTCATATAAATTTGGTTTGTATAAAATGAAAATGAAATATTTAACTACAACATTAAATGTTTTTTTATGTAAATAAAAAATAATTATATAACCCAAAAGTAGATCAATGTTTGGATGATCATTCAATCTTATCATTTATATAGTCATTTCCATTTCAAAATTTTCACTTTTGTCATCAATGTGGGACAATTAAGAATTCACCACAATTCACCATTTGATTAATAATTGATTTATTTTTCGTTGTGTAATGTCATCATCTTAAGATTTTAATTTCTAAAATATATAGATTGATGATTGTCACTATACTACTATTATTTTGTCTATGTAAAAAATGAAGAAAAAAATGTCAAATAAAAATGTAGTCGAAATTATCTCATCCGTTTTTCTCCAACCATCTACTACGACTTCAATTTCACCTAAGCCGCAAATACAAATTACAACATCTAAATGGAAAAAAAATATTACTAACGAGTTACATTAAAAAATCCGGACCATTAACGATACATATGAATTTAAAAATACAAATAGATTAATGTAATAAGTTTTTTACATGAATAAAAAATGATAGGTTTTATTAATTAATGAGAGGTTTTATAATACAATCATTTAATTATTTTCAAAAACTATATTTATATAGAGACCTAGTTGAATGGAAAAATAAGAGATTCTAGATTAAATGAGAAGTAAAATAAAGATATAATAGTGTTATATATATAAAAAAAAGTAATAGAATAAATTAAAAGAATGATTCATGTGATAAAACTATTGATTTATAATCATTGTTACTTTATAATATTTATATATATAAAAACAAAACCTTAAGTGGATGACATAGCACAATGAGAGACTTGCATTGCTATTTATCTAATTTCTCTCCTAATTTTGAATTTTTTATTTAAAATGTTAGTTTTGTTAAGAGATTGAACATTGTTATTGTTTAGGTTGTCCGGTAGAAGATGGAAGATTAAGAAATTGTATTTTTGTCAAACACCATTTCACATTTAAAAAAAACATCAATCAACCTTTTATATACATATCTTCATTACCTAATATTCCATCTTCTACCAATGTGGGACGACCTAAACAATACTAATGTTCTATCTCTTAACAAAGCCAGTATTTTAAAGGAAAAAAAAACAAAATTATGAGAAATTAGATTAGATAAATAACGATGGAAGTCTCTCATTCTGCCATGTCATCCGCTTAAAGTTTTGCTTATATATATATATATATACACACACACACACTAGGTTCGACCCCGTGTATTACACGAGGTAATTTAAAAAATTAAATCATGTCAGAATACTTATCTTACAGATATGAATGATCATCGAAAGTACGATGTTACTTTTGCAAGGATGTTTTGGTTACAAAATGTTCTTTGTTTTAACCAGTTTTCACAAAGGATGTTTTGCAAAAAAATAATAAAAAATATGAATAAATATTAAGAATTTATAAAACAAAATTTATAATAGAACGTAATTGAAATTATGGAAAAATACATAGTTAAAATTGATATGAAATTGCAAAAAGAAAATCACGACAATTTAGTGATTATTTGTATCAAATCTCATACTAATTTTAACAAATCTCATACTAATCACGACACATTAATTCGTATATATTTATGATATTTAATAATATAATTAAATCCAAAACAATTCAATATTGGACTCATTTAGAAGGTATTGATGAAACGATTACAATTGTATAATTTGTAAAAAATAAAAATATTTTTTTAATGTATTTTAGTTCATATATATTATTTATGTTTATATGATAAGAGTTTAAAATGAAAAATAAAAAAATAAGAGATTAAAAGTAAACTACATACCTAATTATAAGTGTAGTAAATATAAGGTATCTATACTATATTATAAAGCACGGATAAAAAACTCTTAAAAACAATTCCTAAAGCATAATGTACCGTTACTTAATGCTAATTACTTAAAATCTTTTAAAAACAATCATTAAAGCTTTATATACTACATTTAATGTTATTTATTAACTTTCAATCTTTGTCTCTAACCAATTTAACTCCCCTAAAATCACTTCCCATTTTAATCCCCTAAAATCACTCCCCTGTATAATTAAATAAAGAATAAAATCAAATTTTAAATATAAAAAATCTAAAATATAATTAAGAAAATCTAACATAATATTTAATGTTTATTTAAAAAAAACATTATATTATTAAATCTAAAATAAATTACATTATTATTAAACTTTTATACTATATTATAAAGCACGTATAGAAAACTATTAAAAACAATTGCTAAAGATTAATGTACCGTTATTTAATGTTAATTACTTAAAATCTCTTAAAAACAACCATAAATGTTTTATGTACTATATTTAATGTTATTTATTAACTTTCAATCTTTATCTCTAACCACTTTAACTCCCTTAAAATCATGATTTGATAATGTCCAATTCAAGCTTTAGGTAACAATTAAACAACAATTCAATCAAGATTATAGAGAGAGAGTGTAGAGAGAGAAAGTCACAAGTCTATTCAATCACAAGTGTTGTGCGTACAATATTCTGAGTTCTGCCTTGTCTGGAATTTGCCTCCGGTAAGTCTAGAATCCATCTCAATCTCTGATAAGTAAGAATAGATGTGAAGTTGTCTATTTCACATCTATTCTGAGCCTGAAGTACTTGTTGGTTTCACTTTCAACAACATACTCAATCGTCTTCCAGACTTGCTATAGGTAGATCAGTGGAACAGCAGCAGTGTCTGTTAGAGCATGGTGAAGTGGATGGCCTTTCAGAATTTCAACCACAAGTAGATTGACAGATAATGAGTCAAAGTCCACATGGTGGTTATTTGGATACGGCAACAGGTACTCAGATGGATTAATGAGGGCTAGATTAGGATCTTGACCAATCTCCGATTGAAAGTGAGATCGGGAGGAAGGCATAGGAGTTTCCTTAGAGCCTTGTGGATCATTTTCATCCATATGAACACTTTGATCATGGATATTTTCCTCCGCCATTGATTATCTGAAAAATAAAACAAGTTTTGGATGAAATCCAAAATGTTAGTCAATAAGCTCAAAAGTTGTTTTCAGAAAATCATTTTGATACACAAAGTATCAAGTACAGAAGCAATTGTACTTTTAAAGATGAGAACAAATAAGCACAAAAAGTTACAAGAAAACAAAATGTAACTTTAAAAAAAATGACTAAAAAGACACAAACTTGAACATGACACTTGACATTTTGAATTTGTTCTAACAAAATAATGTTGTATTTCAAAAATACTTGAAATCTGGAAAATTTTCTAAGTATGAAACTCTCAAAACAATGAGAGACTTAGAATTCTTAAAACACTTAAGTTGCAAAGATTACCAAAACTCTCATAAATCTAACATGAACTATGACTTGAACTCTCACAACATTGATTAAATTCTCAAACCAAAGAACTCTCATGATCTTGGAATCAAGGATTTATGAACAAAATTTTCAACAATAAGAACTCTCAGGTACTGTTCAAAAAAAATTTGAATTTCAAAATTCAAATTGAACAACTTTTGAAAAAAACAAACAATCTGAAGTTAAAGTTAGATTAAAGTTCATATTTGTTTTTAATTCAGATTCATTCCAATAAAAAATCCTTTAAAAAATCGAACAGTCCAGTTCAAAGAATCGAAGTCCAAAAATTTCCAATCTACAGTTCAAGTGTTCTGCGAGTTTCCACTTTAGCGAGTTCTTGAATTCTCGAAATTTTTCTAAGTGTGAAACGCGCTAAGTGTTTTGACGTGCGAGTTTACATTCGTCTGCGAGAAGTTCAAGCTTCGAAAATTTTTCTAAGTCAGGTTCGCGCTAATAGCATCGTGCGAGAAGCATCTTCGCGCACATCTCTCTAGCGAGTTTCTTCAATTCGCGCAAGCAGTGTCCTGCAAGTTTTGAGTTCACGCACGAAACGTTTAGCGAGAAGTCCATTGAATAGTGACTTACGTGTTTCTGAGCTTTGCGAGTTCTTGTGTCCTGCGAGTTATGGACTTGTAATTTTTCTGTGATCTAAGTTTGACTTTTAGTCAAATTTTCTGAATTGATTTGGGAACGATCATTCTTATCAAGCTAATCTATTCAAGATGTCTACAATTCTATCAGGGAGAGACTTTGCAATCATGTACATGTCGGAGATACCGAAAATAGAAGCTGAAAGAGACAAACTGAAGAATCATAATTCAACTTTACTTAAACAAATTCAGGAGTTGAAATTTAATTTATCAAACTCTGATAAAACTCCTGACTGTATAAAGTGTACTAATATTGTTAAATCTGATTTTGCAGGTATCATCAGTGCAAAAGAGAAAGAGATAAAAGAGAAAGAGAAAATTGTTTCTTTAAAAGAGAATACTATTCTAACATGTGAAAAAAAGTTAAAACTCAAAGAGAAAAAGATTGTGAATCTTCAAAGCTAACTGAAGAAAACTGAACAGAAATCATCAGAACATCAAGATGAATCAGTTAAGCTTCAACCGAAGTTTAAGGCTTTTGAAGACAAGATATCTGCCTTGGAGATACAGAATGCTGAACTGAAGAAAAGCCTCTAAGCAGATAAAGTTAAATCTGATTCAGAGAAATCTGTTGCTCAAAAACTGTCTGATATTTCAAAGAAAGCTGACCAAGAGAAGAAGGATCTTGAGCTAAGATGTATAAAACTTTTCAAGCAAGTGTCTGAATTTGAAAAAATTCTGATCACTAAAAGAGACACGTTTGCTAAGGAAAGGAAAGTTCTTGAAGATAAAACTTCTGAATTTCCCAAACAGGTCTCTATTTTACAAGACTTACTTGAGAAGGAAAAGAAAAATTTTCAAGAAAAGAAAAAGTCTTTTGAGCTTGAAAAGAAAAAATCTAAAAAGAGAAATGTTTGGATCTTCAATGAGATTTCTGATAAAACCAAGACCTTAGAAAAAGATTTTGAGCTTGAACGTCAAAATTTTGAATCTGAAATATCTAAGCTCATGTCCAAGATATATGTTCTATCATCAGATGTCCAAAAAGAAAAGATGGCTAAATTTGATTTGAAACAAAAGTTTGACACACTGTCTGAAGAAAGAAATTTGTTTTCTAAAAAGATAAAAACTTAGAAGCTGCAAATGTTGAATTATCTGAGAAGATTTGTGCTGATGTGATTAATCAATCACCAGTTGACAATTCAACCGAATCAGTTTGCTCTTTTAAAACTGCATCAAGTTCTATCCATGATAAAAATGTTTTCAAAAAGAAAAGTGTTAAACCAAACAATGTTAAATCAAATCAGATTCGACCATCTAATCTATTTTATGACAAGTCTGTTGATAGTCCAGTGAGCTTTTATGTAAAATCTCTTGGAAAGCAATCTAAGAAAGAGTAGATGGTCTGGAGAGTGAAAGATTCTGATAAAGAGAAGAAGAAGGACAAAGCATATGCATCCACATTCAAAGCCAAAAAGAACAGAGTGCATAAAGGTAAATCTTTTGGTAATTCTGATATGTTTTATTCCACTAATCATTTGATCAAGATTGCTCAGAAGAAAATTTTGTTGTTCTTACTGTGGAGCATATGACTTTGTAAGTAATAACTTTGTTAATTACTGGTATGGTTCTTATTATGTAACTCCTACAAGAACTGCAACTTACACATCAGGACCCAAATACCAGTGGGCACCAAAAGCTAAATCTGTGTTGCAGGCAAACAAAGTTTAAGGGGGAGCATGATGTTTGACTTCTAGACAAATCAGTCTAGGACTCGTACCTCAAAGAACTGTGGCTCTTGAATAATTCAATTTAAGACCCGCACCTCAATGTTAAGAGTATGGCTTATGATTACAACAGATCAGGACCCATTCTTAAATGTTAAAGGACTATGACTTCTAAGTACTACAACTTAGGACTCGTTCTTTAATGTTAAAGGATAAGGATATTTTGAAAATATCCAGGGGGAGCTTATCTGACCTAAATCATTTTATCATGATTTGAGGGGGATCTTAAAGGTAAATATCTTCTGATCTTAATCTCTGATTGTTTGAAAGAAGAACAACTTTCGAACATGAAAAACGCTTTCTTAAATGTTCAAACCACTTCTTATTCTTAAAACATTTCATGAATTGAGAAGTGTGATTTTAAATTGTTAAACATAAAATCCCAAACAATCAAGCTAAATTCACAATATACGACATTTAAGATCAAGAACTAGAGAGAGAAACTAGAGAGAGAAAGTAGATCTTGCATTACAATCACACAACTGAATATTACAATGACGTGCTTACAAGATTCATAAAGCAACTAAACCTATTTATACCATCTATCTATTACAAGACTTAACCACAAAGGAAACTAAAACAAGACAAATTTTAACTTTTACAATATTGACTTTGACAATGTTGACTTCTAACTTTGACTTTCCTAATTAAATCTTGGATACAATATTTGGACTTAACAATCTCTCCCTTTGTATTCAAGATTTAATAAAAATTTGACACTAGTATTCAGCTCTTGATTCTTCAGCTTTTGTCTCTGATAACTTTGAACTTTGAAACACTTTCAGCCTTTGAAGAATCTTGAAAAGTCTTTTTACTTTATAGCTTTGAAAGTTAACATGTCTCGAACAGGAAACATAATTCTTGAAAATTCTTTGAACTTTGAAACTTCATCTTTGAAACATCTTTGAAATCTTTGAAACCTTCTTTGAAAAACTGTCTTTCAACAATGAAACAACTTTGAAGAATCTCTGATATTGAATCTTCATCTCTTTGATCTCTTGACTGTCTTCAGAGAAACAAACTTTCACAAATCATCTTGATTTATCTTTGAATAAACTTTCTTCAGAATCTTTTGACTTTGTATCAGCGGACGCATTTTGAAATGACTTTTGAACTTTCATAATTTCTTCACAAATCTTTTCACTTTGACAACTCTTCATGGCTTTGAAATTGAATCTTTATAAAATTCTCCCCCTTTTTGATGATTGTGAGCATCATGATCATCAAAACATCTTCAATTTTGACACAGTCTTTGATCACCCCCTTTGTAACAATCTCCCCTTTCAATGATAATTTGACAGTCGCCGCTCTTTGATCTGAATAGCTGAATCATGAACTGTATATACCCAAATCTTTTCAAATTCAGATAAAATGAACGTGGTAACCCTGATTCAAGAAATGAAACAGTTAGGAATGCCTGTCAGTAACACAAAGTTACTGTGTACAACGAATGTACAATTTAAGGAGCTAGCTTGATGATGACTCCCCAGGACTTCCATTCAATCATTGAAAAACACAAGGTTTATCTATGAATGTTCTGACAGAAAAACAGATTTTCTGTGTGCTCGTGCTTGTGTATGAAAGAATTTTAGCACAATGATTGTGTTTCATTTGGCTCAAATTGTGTAAACTGTTGAGACAACAACAGATAATACACGGACTCAATGTGCATGAAAGAGGTGCGAAGGTGGGGCAACTTTCCTTCTTTTTCAATATCTAAATCTTCCGAATGAAGATTAGATAGCATATATGCTGCGTCCCCAAAGAAAATAAAACATTTCTTTGTTAAGAAAGAAATGAGTGGTTGGTGGGGTAATAGCAAGAGTTGGCATGGGCTCACTGCCTGTTTCAATGATGGTCACCAAAGACTGTGAACCAATCAGTAGATGTGGCTGCCCGGCTCAGAAAGTGGTAGGTGCAGAGTTCTGATATTCTTTTAACTCTGATCTCACACCCTCTTTCTTTTTATACCAATTGAAAGTCCAAGAATCTCTAAATCCTAGAGAGAGAAAGTAGAGAGAGAAAGTAGATGCGCCAAAGTAGTCTGATGTATTCGATTAGAGTGCAAAAATTACAAAACAAAGGCTCTTAGGGGACTTAAATACCCCTAGCCTTAAAATACAGATAAGCTCATTTAAGTATAGTCAAGACTAGGAAAATAAATACAATGATTACTACAAAATCAGACTTAACACAAATGTTTTTCATCATTGACCTTTAATGTTTAACTGACCGTGTGTTTCCAAAGATACATACTTGTGTATTATCTTGTCTATATACTGTCAAGTATTCACACACACTGGTTCAGTACTTCATATTGTTTTTGTTATTACCATGTATCAAATGACAAATCTTTCTATGGTAATACTCCCGCCATTTGTTATTCATTGTTGTTTGAATCAAACATCATTTCATCATTATATGTGTTTTCATTGTGAATATGTTTATATATTGTTCATATAAACATCTTACGTCTTTGATTTCCCAAAATCTAACTCTTCATGAATTTTGATCTGATTTTAATCATTGTCAGATTCTCAAAACATTTCTATTGTTTCATGAATATTCTTTCATACAAAGTTTTGAGAAATCTTAAATGCTTAACATGCTCAAATTTCATTCTTATTCTTATGAGCATACTTTCACTGACACATGATTACTTGTGCTTAAATTGTTAAAATAATCATTGTACAACACGTTCTTTTAGGACAATACATGGGATTCAGTGTGAGTGCTTAAACGAGCTTCCATGGATTCACGATAACTAGTGTTTCCTACCCCGGAAGTAATCCTTTGAGTGATTGAGGGGAGAGGGGTCAAAAGATTGAGAGTGGTGTGTGAAGAGGTAAAATGGAAATGAGAGATTGGTTAGAAGTGAGCTTTAATGTTTAAAAGAAAGAGGGTGAGAGATCAGAGTAAAAGAATATCAGACTCTGCACCAAATTTCTTTCTAAGCCGGGCAGCCACATAAACTGATTGGTTCACATTCTTTGGTGACCATCATTGAAAAAGGCACCTAGCCCATGCCATCTCTTGCAAACACCCCAACATCTCTTGCAAACACCCCAACAGCTACTCATTCTTTTCTCAAAAAGAGAATTGTTTCACATTTTCTGGGGAAGCAACACATTATCTATTGGTTCTTCATTTGGAAGATACTAATATTGAAAAAGAAGGAAAGTTGCCCCACCTTTGACCCTTTCTCATGCACATTGAGTCTATGTATAATCATTGTTGTCTCAGTGGTTTACATACTTTGAGCATTATGAAACACAATCATTGTGCTTAATTCTTTCAAAACACATGCACGAGCACACATAAAATCTGTTATTCTGTCAGAACATTCATAGTTAAACCTTGTGTTTTTCAATGATTGAATGGAAGTCCTGGGGAATCAACATCAAACCAACTCCTTAAATTGTACATTTGTTGTACACAGTAACTTTGTGTTACTGACAGGCATTCCTAACTGTTTCATATGTTGATTCAGGGTTACAACTTCCAATTTGTCTGAATTTGAAAAGATTCGGATAAATACATTCATGAATTGACGGCTCATTATCAGATCAGTTGGGGGAGAATGTTCAAACATTACCAGAAGAGATCATGAAGACTGTTCTACATTGTTTAAAAAGGGGAAGAAGTTTCAAAGACTGAGCTGAAATTGAAATAAGTTTTGATGATTTTGATTCTCTCAATTCATCAAAAAGGGGAAGAAATTTACAAAGATCAATTTCAAAGATAAAGTGAAAAGACTTGTGGATTTTATTCAAGACTGATGAAAAGAAATCATTCCGAAAGAGTCTGAAGACAATTTCAAAGACTTGATGACAAATCAAGATGATTGAGAAAGTTAGTTTTTCTGAAGATGATCCAGAGATCGAAGAGATGAAGATATGAAATCAAAGATTCCTCAAAGTCAAAGTTTTAAAGTTCAGATGTTTCAAAAGTTTTAAAATGTTTGTTCAAGATTTGATGACTATTCAAAGCGACGTGAATGACTTTTCAAGATTCTTCAACAATTTCAGAGATTAATGAATGTCAGAGCTGCAAAGGTCAAAGCTGTCAGAGTCAAAGATTGAAGAATCAAGCGATGAGGATGATTGTCATTTTTTTTTTAAATCTTGAATACAAAAGGGGAGATTGTTAGTGTATAAAATTGTAACCAAGATTTAATAGGAAAAGTCAAAGTATTGTAAAGTCAAATAGTCAATGTTAACAATGTATTTGAGAGTTTGTATTGCTTGTAAGCATGTGAGTGTTTTAGTACTTGGTATAAATACCTTGTAGCTTTGTAAGTGTTAAGAGTAGTTCATCATTGTAATACTTGTGAGATATATGAAATATACGTTTTCTCTATACTCTCTCTCTAGATCATCAATGTCAAATCTTGATTGAGATTATGCTTGATTGAATTAGGGATGGATTTATACATTTTCATGATGTATCTCGCTGCATTGCACGAGTACGATTCTAGTAAATTAAAAAAATTGAATTAAGGAAAGATTTAAGGAGGAATGAATGTGGATGTGTTAAATGAACTTATAATGTAAAATGCGTCCAGATATATGTTTAGGCAGAAAAATGAAAAAATAGGCTCACCAGAAGGCGACACGTGTCCTTCTAGTTACTTATCTATATATATATATAAGCAAAATGTGGAGTTGCTTAGGTGTCACAATGAGAAACCTTCTTTCACATTTTTCTAATTTCTCATGATTTTGAAGTTCTTTTAAATTAAAAGTTTCTCAATAAATGAGTTGTAACATTTCATTTTCTTTACAGTAAACTTCACTTTTTGTCCCTAGCATTTGTCAATTTTAACAGATATCGTCCATAAACTATCGAAACTCGGATTTGGTCCCTCACGTTTGTCATTTCCCTTTGGTTTTGGTCCCTCCCACTAATGACCATTAACTTTTTCCATTGAACAAGTGAGCAAATTTGCATCCCACCACGACACAACGTCACCTTCGGATTTTGCATCGAACTCCTACTCCATCACGAGGCCACCACCACTAGATCTATAATCAGACTCCCAACATCGCTACCAATTTTCTCAGTACCTCTGCCTTGGATTTGTGGTGCTACCACACATCGTTCTCCGGCTCCCCCTTCAACCTCGATCTCTTTCCCTTATCTCTGACGTGAACAAACCAGATATGTGACATAATTACATCCATGGAAAGCTTGAAGCCATATATGTGCCGAACTAGATTTATGATTTTAAGGGTTATTATTCAGGTTATGATCTTACGGTTTGATTATGTTATATGGTTTGTATACATCTCATTTTCATCTGTATCTCCATCTCCATGTTCATTTGATTAGTTTTTGTTTGGTTTATGGTTTTGGGTTTTGATTTGAGATTAATTTCGGTTTAGAGTTTTATGGTATTGATTTAATTTAGATTTTGTATCTCTTTGAATGAACTATTTTATATTTTATTTAGATTTTTAGTTTGGACATATGTTTCAATTGCGACTTTGAATACCTATTTTTTTTTGTTTGGATTTGTGATTGTGGTAGATGGTGGTCCACGGTGGTGGACAGTGGTCAATGTTGGTCAACGGTGGTGGACGATGGTCAATGATGATGGTTGGTAGTGATTTTGGATTTATATTATATAATATACTTTAAACTTTAATAGGAAAATAAAAAATTATGGAAAATGTCCATAATACTCCTTATTTAATTGGAGTTAACGGAAATAATTAACGACCGTTAGTGGGAGGGATCGAAACCAAAGTGAAATGACAAACGTGAGGGACCGAATCCGAGTTTCAATAGTTTAGGGACGATATCCGTTAAAATTGACAAACATTAAGGACCAAAAGTGAAGTTTACTCTTTTATTTTTTATTTTATATATTATTTTTATTTGCACAACATAAATACATCAACAATTATTTTTTATTATTTTTTATTATTTTTTATCGAGTTAGCCATACACTTCACATATTTCTAGCGATTTACATGGCATCATCAAATGATACAAATATTCGAAAGAGGTAGTTAGTATATGAAATGAGGGAGTATGTCTTGAAGATTAGAAAAGTTGGTTGGATATAAATGTGACACTTGCCATTTGGATTAAATGACAAATTTGAAGTCATATGATAAAAAAAATTATTTAAAAAATAACCTTTTTCACTTCTGATTTCATTAAATGTAAAATTTTCATTAGAATCGAATGAATATGATCATGAATATAAATATAAATACAATAAATATCAATATCAAAGAAATGTTGGATAGAAAGTATTGACATGACATAATGAGAATTTTGTATTTTCTCAAATAATGAATTGTAGTTGAGTTTGTTTATCCCACATTGATGAATATATGAAAAGAGGAGAGATGTCTTGATATATTAGAAGGATATTGACAAATGTACGATGAGAATTTAGTATTCTCAAATTTTGGTTGATGTAACATCATAACATTTTTATATCTTATTTAACATGTGTTTTGATCATGTTGAAGACTAGTTTATTATAGGGAAAAGTTCATAAAAACCCAACAAACTATTCCATTTTGAATGGTTAAGTCCCTAAACTAATTTTTTGAATGAAAAAACCATTAAACTTTCTCATTTTGAATGAGTAAGTTCGTGAACTATTTTTTTGAATGAAAAAACCATTAAACTTTCTCATTTTGAATGAAAAAACCATTAAATTTTCCAATTTCGAATGATTAAGTCCCTCCATATTTTTTTTAATAAATTAAATCATCGAACTTTTAAAAATTGGTTACTTACATCATTTTAACAAAAAAAAAACTACATGGAACCGATTATCTTTTAATTCTTCCTCTTTTGATAAATAAAAAATAGATCAAAAAGAGAGAGATCAATGTCAGGATCAACAACGTGTTAGGTGATATGGAGAACGGACAATGTAAGGGCAATGGGGAGAGGCGAGGCGGAGCAATACGATTGTCTTTGAGGGGTTTTAATGTCGTATAATTTGAGAACGGTAAAACTGATTTTGATTTGTTTTTACTTTAAAACCTTCATCGTCAGTTCCAGGTATCTTTAAAAAAAGGTAACAAATTTTTAGAAGTTTGATGGTTTATTTATTCAAAAAAAATGTTGAGGGACTTAATCATTCAAAATTAGAAAGTTTAATGGTTTTTTCGTTCAAAAAAATAGTTGAGGGACTTAATCATTCAAAATTAGAAAGTTTAATCAACCATTCAAAATATGATAGTTTATTGGGGTTTTTTTTGAACTTTTCCCTTTATTATATGTATAGATTCTATAAGAAAAGTGGGAGGGTTTAGGTCGCGCATAATGAAGTAAGTTGGAGCGCGTCTGCTCTTCTCTTCCTCACGTGCACCCTCCTTTTTCCCCAACTTCTTCCACCATGTCTCATTTCTCAGACCATTAAATTGGAACATCGTCTCTTTCCCGGTAATCGCCTTTTCGTATTGAAATCGATTCGATGGCCTCTACATCTCAAGCAAGTCTTCTTCTCCAGAAACAAAAGGTATCACCCTTCTTTTTCATTATAGGGTTCTAATTTGGATTTACCCCTTAACTTGTTCTGATTCTTTTCTTTCTTTCATGATCCATTGCAGATCTCTGTAAAAACCCTGTTGATGGATTCTCGGCGGGTCTTGTTGATGAAAGCAACCTATTTGAATGGTGTGTCACTGTTATCAGCCCCCCAGATACATTATAGTCAGTTATTCTATTCAAATATTGAATCTCGACTTCTCCTACTCTCTTACAGAAGACGATTGATCCTCAAAGCCTCCTAGCGCAAGGTATCCACTCCACTCTTATATACTTTCTTCGAATTGAGTAATTATTACTTACTTTCTGGATTTGGGTATTGCACTAATCATCTGTTTCTTGAATTAAATGAATGCATTATTAATTAATTAGCTATGATAGAAGAAAACCAAGTGTCAGTTTGGAGTGGTTGAGGAAATTCATTGTTTGCTTCGATGGAAAAGGGAAAGAGATGCTCTTTAAATTACTTGCTTTCTAATGTTAATTTTACAATTAATTATCAAAATAATGTAATTCATCATCTGTTATTGATGAAGCTTAAATTGAATTTTAGATAATTGCATCAAGCAGAGGATAGATGAAAGGGGGAATAAAGGGAAATTGACTCAAAAACCCAATGGACTTTTAGCGAACAGAAGAAATGAGGCATTTCAAAATTGGGAATTTCATAGTTAATAGTAACGACTCTGTTATGGCAGGTCATTCAAGGAAAAAGCAACAATTTGAATTTTTTTAATGCTACACAATACTTCCCAAATAACATCATTGATATTGATATGATATGCACAGTTGGTATCAATGAAAATGCACCCTGGATTCTCACGAATGCAAAGAGTTTCGTACCTGCACACCACTTCCATCCATAACTACTACACTAACTTCAATAAAAATATTCAAAGTCACTGTATATCTTACTGTAGTTTGTAATAGTTTAAAAAGGGCAGCTATCCTAGAAGTAGATAACTGTGAATTAACTTCCAACTCCCAATCAAGGAGGATGATATGGGAAAGTTTAAGGCCAAAAGTTTATATTTGAAGGATAGACCAATACAATTGTTGATTCCAAGAAGATGCCACCCCATATGAAAATAATAGTACAAAGCAAAAGATAAATTCTCAACGTTAACTAGCGATATCATAATACAATGCCAGAAATTGGAACATTTGATAATATATGATAAGTATTACCTTGTCAACCATGAGAAAATAAGAAGCATTAACCATGAGAAAATAAGAAGCATTGGTTGGTTGACAAGTCAAATTGCAACACATATTATCTATTTCTTCTCTAACTAGATAATGTACGTAATACAATTTTTGAACACTGACGAGCCTTTGTAAGCTTGGAGAGGGACTCCGCTGTTCCAAAACATATGGTGAGTTATAATGATTTACAACTAGAAAGTATAAACATCCTTCTTATGATTTAACTTTTTCAGTAAAATTATCTTATACTTCAAAAGCAAGGCAGTATTTTTGAGAAAGAAGCAGGGATAAGCTTTTTCCAGACCCTTATAAACAAATGGGTTCAGCATTGCCCATCAAACATAGTTTCTAAGGAGAAACAATAGAATTAATATTTGAGATGGGTGAAAGCTTACAGGACCACAAATCCCAGTAAAACCAACAAGTTTCAGCTCTTCCAATATGCCTTCCCCACCTATTACATACACCTACATAACACATAAGGGTATGCATTTGCATTACTAAAACAATAGCAACATAATAGGGTAAATGGATCCCTAGAAGCTGAATAATATTGGGTTACTTTGAGATCAAAACATACTTTGGTAAAAACTTCAACAACAGAAATAAGATTAAAGAGTATCGTTTGTGATAAAACAGGAATAAAAACTTCAAAAAATTAACCTTCTTCTCGAGGAAATTTGTTGACTTTCAAGTACATAGCCACAATGAATGATGAAGAAAATATCTCCTCCTATAAGCACGTGGATGCATTTGTAAACAACATATTCAATCGATATGAAATTAGCTAATGGAACATCACAAACCTCAGTAACTGGGATTCCAAGGGATTGGAACTTTTGAGCATACTGTCTTCTAGACTTCATAGAGTTGTTGGTCACCAAAACCAACTTCTTCCCCTGTGATAAACAACTTGAAAGTAAATAAAGAATCTAATTTGAAGATAAAGAACAAGCACCATAATCTAAAGATTAGCGAAACCCTAAGCTTAATTTAACCAAAAGACACTCATGGTATAGTATAACAAATTCTCCTCAGATTGGCCTTTTGAGATGGGTATTAATTAAGGGCATCAATTTGTGGTGGCTAATTTGCCATTGTTCTATATAGAATGTGTGGTTGGTTTGCAAGGAGAAGGCATTCAGTGATTCCATATAGAACAAGGGCAACCATTTGTTTGCCTAAGTAATTTCTACTTGTACTGATGCTACTAATTGCCTTTTGATTCTCAAGTGAATTGATAGATTTGATATTAGTGATTGTACAGTTTGAACATCCCTGACCAGTTACAGAGTTATTGAAAGAAGAAACAAAACCTTGGACCTAAGCATCTCCAATAATGTCTGTGAAATGCCATCAATGAGTGTAACTCCCTTCCATATTACACCTAATCATTCATACACAAAAGTGATAGCATCAAGATTTATCATATAAGGTGGTAAAAGTATTGAAGAGATTTGATAAAAAAGGCAAAGAAAGATATTGAACAAGGGACCATACCATCGCAGTCGAAGAGGGAGAAAACTCACATACGCAGCTGAAAACAGACTTCAAGAAAAGGAAGGCAACAACATCAGGCCTTCAAAACACCACACGGACCAAGGCCGACATGAAAACACCAACCAAGAAGCAAAAATAACCACGTGAAGAAACAACGATAAAAAAAGGTTTTTGCATTTTGAACTCCTTTTGGCAAATAGACTTAGATGGAACCAAAAACGCGTTCAGGTAGGATGCGTAGGCCATAATACTTTGTAAAGGCAAGTACATACTCGCCAAAGAATGGATAAAGCCTACATCACAATGTCTTTTGTTAACGACAATATAAGCTCCACGATGGCGATTACCGCCCAACCTCCCCTCTCCCCTTACTCCGTTGTAGCGCCACTCTTTATCATGCATATTCTATGTCTTTGACTTTTTAGCATATATATATATATATATATAATTATCAAATAAAATAAAAAACATATTACGAATCATGAGAGAATATATATGAATATAGTGAGTATTTCAATAGATGCATATATCTTGGATATATAATACATACACATTGATGAACATACAAATTAACAAATACATATTTTAATAGTATATATGTAATAATGTAGGTAATGATTGTCATAATTTTCAAACATTTATCATTTGTATTTTAAATATGGCAATTGTCAAGCTGCATTAACATTGTTGTTTGCTCAATTTCAATTACCTTATTATCATGATGTGATCAAGCATCCGATGGACTTCGCCACTATCAGGAAAAAAACTTGCTAAGGAACGTATTTAACATTGAACGAATTTGAGGTTAGTCTATGGAGAAGTTACTGAGTTCGTGGTTGGGTTAAAAATTTGGGAAAGCAAGCTCTATTCAAGAGCAGGCGAAACTGAGATTCCAAAGGCTAAGGGCTAATGGTGATCGATCTGAGATAGAACTCAAGGCAGAGCAGAAAACAACACCAAGTTTCTCACTACCTAAAAAATAAATAAAGAAGTCGGTGGCCCAGACTCCCATTTGATTTCTAAAAAAGCGGAATTGGAATTAAAATCCAGTTCCAAATCCCACAAACCAAGTAGGCCCAAGGCTGTTTGGTTCATGGAAGTGGAATGGCCAATTCCATTGACCAAATTCTAAGCCCATGTTTGGTTTACGGAATGAAAACGATGGAATCCTTTCAATTCCATTGAATTCCACAATTTAAGGAATTCATCATTCATTGGCTTAAGTGAAGGAATTGAATTCCTACCAACCAAACACGTGGTCAAATTCCATTCCAATTCATTCAAAGTCAAATTCCTTCGATGGATTCCAATTCCGTCAAATTCCATTATGTGAAGTGTGAACAAAACGCCCCCTAACGGTGTTGGGTTGTAGCCTGGGCCCTCGTGGTCTAGCGTTTCTTAGTTCATACTACCATGTTAAACCAAACAACTGAATTGCAAATTAGGAAAACATATGGTGAAAAAAGGCAATAAAGTAACATTGTTCACAATGTTTATGCTTTACGGTAAGCATCTGACTGTTGGATACTTGGGTTTTTTACTGGGTAAACTTCAAGTGGTTGGGGTTTTTAAACGTTCCAAATTTTCAACTATCTTCATGTTTTGAGTAAATCAGTTGATTTATGTTGCTTTTCTGGTTCGAAACTTTCTAGGTTGCGAGGTTTCTTGTGAAGCCAGTCTCGGAGCTGGGATACGAATAGCCAATTGGGACAACAGCTTATATGAGACGAGTGGCAACTCTAATGCAAAGTACTTGTACCGTTAGAACCGCTAAATTTTCTTCTTTAAGAACATATGGAACTTGTTTTTTTCAAGTATATAAAATAAATACATATTTATTAATTATTGGACATGCTCAATGAATCTTTACCACAATAAAGTTGCAATCATTAACAACTTTATTAACCACAATGAGTTGCAACCGAGGACTCGCTAAGCCCTGGCGCAATAGTTGAAGCGTTTGAGGCAAGGTCTGCTAGAATGGTTGTTGCCTATTGTCAACAATTAGCCAAGTTTGAAAATCCCGAAGAAGGTACCTCTGTCTTGAGGAATTAATGTTTACTTTATGTCTTGTACCAATCATATATGATTAAATGAAACTGAATGAGTTTTTGGATGATGGGTCGGTCTTGAAGTAACGTTTGGCTCCTTTTGGTCAATAGTTTTTGAACTTTTGTGTATGTGATCTAGCCAATCATTTTAGCGATAATTGTTGTATTTGAAACCCTGTTTATTTTCGTTCCAATTACAACTTTCTTAGACATCATATTTCTAAACATAGAGATTTGAATTTTTGTAGGTGGTGTATGATCTAAAACATAATTTTACACAAACAAGAAATCCCCGGAAATATTAGAAGTGTTGTGCTATATCTATGCATTGTTTCTTCTTCACAAGCATCAAGGTGATTTCCTTGCCACCGAGTGTCTTACGCCCAAATAGACCTTACTTGACAACGATCAACTCAGAATTTTATATTCTAAGGTTAGTTGTCGATAATATATTCTCTTTCGTATTACTTGCAACATCTTTATGCTCCCTCCGTCCTTTGAAAATTGTTCATTTTTTTTACTTCTCGTATAAGTTCTAAAATTACACGTTTCCTATTATCGACATTAAAGGAACTTGATTCATTTATTTTATTCTTCGATGGGTATTTTAGATATTTAGTTAACTGTGTCAAGTAAACATTGGAATTCGAATGGGATTGGAGAGCATACGTATTATATAAGATTCGATGACATGTGACGTATAAATGTTCTGTTGTTTACCGACTCATGAAAGCTACGATCTCCATTAGATCCATCTAAATGCAATTGCCTTAGTTGATTCATTCAACGTTACCGATCACCTCCTCAATTCAATTCTTGGGTGTTACATCCTAATGTCTTTTGTTAACGATAATATAAGCACCTACAACAGGTTCCAAATCCAACTATCTGCATTCATATATTTAGTATCCAATCATAACATTGCATTTTATAGGACCCGTGGGCAGAGGGCCGTCTAAAGACGGCCGAGATAATGCCTAGTATATATATATATAATAGATTGATTGATTGTATGATGTTTTAATAAACTTTTTAAGTGTTTAAAATTTCAATTTTCATTTATTTTTATATATTTACACACACACACACACATATATATATATATTAAAATGCAATTAAAATTATATGTTACATAAAATAATTATATAATTGTCATAAGTTATTTATATATATATATATAGAGAGAGAGGAGGGATCATGCGAGAAGTTAAACATTTTGCGAGAAGGCGAGAAGTGTTTAATCATATATGATTACACGGCTTGTAAGTGTGTTTAATCATGTATGATTAAACGTCTATGTATTGCCAATATAACATGTGTTTAATCATATATGATTAAGCTTGTGTATCATATATGATTAGGCTTGTGTATCATATATGATTAAACACTTCTCGCCTTCTCGCAAAATGTTTAGCTTCTCGTTTGAACCTATCCCTATATATATATATATATATATATATATATATATTTGAATATGTTTTGTCCATAAATAAAATATTTTATTAATGAATAAGAATGTTATCATTTAATATCTAAAAATATTCAAAAATAAAAAAGAAATGAAATGTTTGCTCATTTACTAACAATTTTTATTAAAAAATAATTTAAAATATGAGAAAATAGAAAACAATGAATCAAATTTTCTTAAAATGCACATCATCTCTCCATGACTCAACTTTATATATAGATAGATCTGCACCATCCCGGACATCAATAGTTCAATGACATAGGGGCTGGTTTCGAACAAAACCTAACATTGATTTGGAATCCGAAACCATCCACATCGCGACATAGACCTAGCAAAAAATGACCCGACATGCTAACCCGACACAAACTCGACACGAAATAACGGGTTTGGGTAATACATTTCAACCCGTTTAAGTAAATGGGTTGACACGACACGACACGAAAATTAAATGGGTAAGGTCAGGGTCAAAAATTTCAACTCGAAAATGACCCGAATAACTCGTTTATATATATATATATTATACGTTTTCTTTTTAATGTTTTGGATTTTTAACGTTTTAGATTTTGTTAGACCTTTTAAGTTTGAACTATAAAATTTGGATTTCTAATGCTTTCATTTGAACTTTGGACATGTACTTTTTTGTGAATTTTCGATTTTTAATTTTTAGTCTTATAAATATTAAACGGGTTAAGCAGGTCGTGCCGGGTTAGGCGGGTCGGGTTAGGGTTGAGATTTTCTGACCCGTTTATTAAATGGGTCGGGTTAGGGTTAGACACTCTCAACCCTTTTAACTTTGAACCCGACCCGAACCCGACCCGACACGACACGTTTGTCAGGTCTATCGTGACACCTATTGTAATATCCCCCGTCCCCGTGGTCCGATACGGGTGATGTCACGAACGGGACTTAACATAAATACACAACTAATTCAGATCTATTAATAAAATCTAAACATATATTATAATCCAAAATATCATATTTCAAAAAGTGTTTATAAACTTAGAACGTTATATGATAAGGTGAGTCTAAGAACTCCAAAATTTCACGCTCGATCTCAAGTCCTGTCCCCGTAAAAGTCACTTCGAACCTGCCGTGTCAGAAAAGAAAATCACGGCTGAGCACAGGGCTCAGTGAATGGATTATAATATAAATTTAGAAATAACAATAACACGTCGATAACAAAGTAGAAGACTTAAAAATTCAATTCGAAGAAAGTTCATGAAACTCAAGAACGGTTCACACTTTAATTTCAAAACATAATATCAATAAAGTCCGTCAATTCTTGTTGTGTTCCTGGGGTGGCCAAACCACACGAACTATTGGGTCGGCGTGCGGGCACACACATTCAAATACCCCGTGAATTTAACCACGATCACATATTCTGTGGGTAAAAGTTATAGGATTGACCCATCCGCCTTGGAGCCAACAAAGTCGGCCTAGTCCCCAGAGTGGGTTCACGTAAGCCACTAATGGGCTTAACTCTGGTGGACCGAGTCCACCTGCAGGACGCCATGACAACAAAGCCGCCATAGAAGGCATCCCAAATAATGGGCCCATTTATTGGGTTATTCTAAAAATAACGAAAACTAAACATATGCCACTTACCCGAATGACGTTTATAAAATTCAAGGTCAATATACTTCACAAGTTTCATAAACAATTCCATACAACACATTTTAACAAAACGCTAAAAGGTTCAAAAAAATGATTCATATTCAACTTCAATATGAGACAACAAAACATGAAAACGTTTCAAACATAAGATTCAAACCAAAATCAATGTGTACGTGTGTGTATAAGTACACATTTAATTGATCATGTTCAATTGATCAATCACAAGGTGGTGAACCACCTTTAGGAAGGGTCAACTATAACAAATAGTTGCTCACGGTTCAAAAGAAATGAAATTCATATCTTAACCAAATTGAGATGTATTACGCGATCAACCGATACACAAGACGAAGTTTAACTCGTTTGATTGCCTATTTAAACCACAAATTATTATTACTCGCATAACGTAAAACTCAATGGTTATTATCCTAAACTTAATCACGAAATTTTAGACATTAAACCAAACATTTGGTGTACGGTTATACATATAAACATAATATAATCAATATGATTCTAAACTTTACCCTTTTTCAATTTTGACCAACCCAATCATTTCTAAACATGTATATTAACATAACTTTGCAATATCAAATCATAATCTACCAACCAACTTCAACTACCCTAACATACGAACTTAAATAACTTAAGAATAAATTTATACCTTTAAGAAGGACTCGAAGAATAGATTCCGAATATGTAGTTATTTTGTTGATTTCTTCGACAATTTGGGAGTAATTTTAGTGAGAAGAAAAAGTTAGAGAGAGAGAGAGATAGAAAGAGAGAGAGAGCGCCATGAGAAATGGCGGTTAAGAAGATGAAGCACAGGGACGCTATAATGTAATTTACTCTAATCATGAAGAACACATTTGTTATATGTATATATTTATATTTTTTATTTATTTATAAAGAGTTTGGTTAATTGACGTTTTTAACCCCTCAACTATCTTTGGTCACCATTTTAATTACGGTTCAATTCAAGTAAGAATAATTACACGTTTTTAAAACCGAGTCCTACTCCTATCATATTCATCATGATGTGTGTTCATCATGAATGTATATTGTATAATAAATAATACTTCCATATTCATCATGCTGAATAAGAACAAGTGGTGCGTTGTGAACGATTTCCGGGTTCCTAATCGACTTTGAGTTCCTAACAGAACTTAACTCTAAGGATACGTTTGGTACACGTAATGAACAAGATTGGATAGGACAGAACGTTTGCCCAACGTTTGGTAAGACATGACAGGATTGGACTGGACTAGACCGGTTAAATGACCAACTTAACCTAGTGAGTTGTTTAGTGTTTTTTCACCAAATAATAAATCTAAAATTAACTAATTTTGCAGCTATATAAAGTGTCACCAAATAATTCAAAGTTTAACTAGGTTTGCAATTATAGAAAAGTGTGGCTAAACAAGGTTTTACATGAAAAAACACCATTTCAATAATTTTGAAGCTTAAAAAGCAACTCAGAGACAAAATCACAAAGTATGGCTAAATCAGATATACCAAAACAGGATACAAATAACAAAGTATGGCTAAACAAGAACACAAAACAAGACCCAAATCTCAGATACAAAATCAGTAACAAAATCAGATACAAGACTGATAACTCTCATTTTGAGTGTTATTACACATTGTTTGTGTGTGTGTGTGTTTCTTCGATTTTAGTGTGTGTTTTCCCTTTATGTGTTCATTTATTTATTTATTTTCATTTGGAGGTGTTGAGGATATAAGTTTGTGTTTTAATGGTTGAACACATCATTTTTGGGTTAAATGTTGGACTGTAGAAAATGGCCACTTTGTTCGCCACTGTGGTGAACGACGTAAATCCGAGGACAACTGAAAAATATCATTTTTTGCATGTATTATTATGTCCATTTCAGCTGCATAATGGCATTCTTAAAGGTTAAGCTTTAGAAACCAAGGAGACGAAGAGAAGACAAAAAGCAAAAGCAAAATCTTGGTGGAAAGATATCCATGCCCAAAAATATCTATCTAAAATCTTAAAGAAAATAAAGCAATATATGAGCTTTCATGAGATAGTAGATGAAGAAGGCAAGGGGCCTTTGGGTCAAAGAATGCTTGAACTCATTGAAAGTTTTTGTAGGTAAAACCCTCCACCACCCTTTTCATCATCGACTATAAATAGAGGCCATGGGATGTCATTTGAAGGAGAGTTCCAACAATGTAGAATAATTCAGCTATGCATTTAATCTCTTTTATTTTCTTAGATAGTTGTAGTTGTAATTTACTTTCTATTATTTAATTTCCAGCACTGTTCGCCACTGTAGCGACATAAGTGGCCATAATTTGTAGTTTATTTCTTTAATACAAGTAATCTTTATGTATTCCTCTTCTTCTTCTTCTATCACGTCTTCTGTTTTTATTATGAGCTAAACACCCCTTTGGGTGTGGGTGTGAGCCAAATCTAAGACTAGTAGGCAACATTTGGGTGTTGCCATCGTTGCTAGCTCTTAAACTTGGTCACTTGAGTCGGGACTCTAATTCAACACGGACAAGCTGATCACTTGTAAGTGTTATTATTAGATCTTAGACCCAGAGATGGGCGGATCCGGTAATATGTTTTGAGTGATGCAAGAATATTTGAGAGAGTCTTTTATAACCACGTAGAGATACGGGGTTTTGCATGATTTTAACTAAAGTTCAAAATGTTGGTCAATATAGGTGGCACAAAGAGATTTAGGCATCTATATCCATACTGGTGGAACTAAGACCCATAGAGGTCTACTAAGTTAAATCGACAAATCTTGAGTCGGCAATAGTGGTGACTTTGTGGGTATTAGTGGCCATTCTCTATGAAAATTCACTTTCGAGAGAAATGGATTCTTATAGATTTTTTTTGTGATACTTTGTTTCTGACCAAGAGGTTACTACAAATGTCTTAGATAAAGCCTACACCCATAACCTTTTCATTAAATTAATTGCTAATTGTTAAAAGCATCAATCCCGCTCAAAGACATTTTTCTTCTTCTCTAATTGAAACCATTGTATTCTCGACCTACTACTCGAAACTTTGAAGTCTGATCCCTGTGGATTCGATCTCGGTATTTTTACCACTTTATTACTTATAGTGATCATAGTGTCTGGTGTGCACTTGCACCGCCACTGTGGCAACACAGGTGGTCACTTCTGTGGACCTATAAGATTTTACGTTATGAAAATTTTGGCGTCGTTGTCGGGGATTACATATTTCCAGTGTTTCTTGAGTTCTAAGTTGAGTTTTTCCTTGGTTTTTCTTTCACCATAATGGAAGGTTTCAATTGAGATGCCTAATATTATAATAATTTCGATTATTTTTGGGAAAAACATCCTTATTTTTTGTAAAATGTTCAAGATAATAACACGTACCGTTCATTTTCTCCTCCCTATCAAGATTGGAATGACGCGTGTATAAATACATTTGACCAAATCATGGGAGGGGAATTTTGATTACTCGTGTAATTTTCAAGGGAGTGATCCTCACTATGGATTAGCGTCCTTTGTTCCTAACTACCCACCCAAGAATTATTTTGAACAACCCGAACCATCTCACTCTTTTGAAGAAATTTCCCCAAGCTTAATGGAAAATTTTACAATTTTTTTTGAGAAATTTCACATCCTCTTTTGAAGCCTTGAATACCAAGATGGGACAACTAGTCGATTAGTTGAAAATTCAAAGTTAAGGTCCTTACCAAGTGATAGTGAAAAATTAAAATGTGTTGGTAAGGATGAGAGTGATGTCAAGAAAGAGTTGGAGATTTTTGAGGCAAATTTCGAGCATATGAGCAAACCTTATTTACTTCCCAATATTGAAGAGGTGTTTCAAGATGCTAAAATTCCTAATTTAATGATTTTTGCTCATGTTGTGCAACCTTCTTTTTGTGACAACAATGATCCTACGGTGGTTGCAAAACAAATCATTGGGAGGATTTGTATGATCAAAAGTTCAGAAATTTTGCATAGATCGTGTTATTTGGGTGGTGGAGTTGTTGCACGAAGATTTGGTATGGTGGAGGTGACTATTATCTTGAAACCACTCCACTTCTTAAAGATGCACTCGTGGGGTGGTGAACCGCATCCTTTATAACCTTGATGCAAAATTTTTTCCTACTCTCATCTCCAAATTTGTGGCTTCTGTTTTACATTTTATGTGTGATTTGAGTCTATTCTTTTTCGACTAGTATTAATTTTTTTGGGCTAAAGAAAAAGTATAAAAAAAAATTCTCATGCATCTTATATTCTTAAATTTTTTGTCTCATAGTTTGAATAATCTATCTACTACTAGCAGATTTCTAGAACTAAGCAACCAATTCCCCCGATATCCATATTGATTAAACTTTGAAATTTTAGAAATAACATATGCCATCTTTTTTAAAACACTTGGCCGATACACTTTCCCTTTGTTACCTTACCCAAGCCTTTGAGTCTTATGGATCCCTCCACAATGAGGACATTGAGTATTTTATGTTTGGGGGAAGAAACTCAAGTGTTGAAAAAAAAGAGTTAAATCCTTCGAAAAATTGGAAGGATGAAAAAAAAAAAAGAATACAAATAGGTGAAGTGGCACATTGAGGTGAAAAGTTGGGCAAAATACATCAAATACATACGAGACATTTTTATGTGTAACCCAAAAAATACAAGTTTGGGGGAGGATGAAAAATGTAAGGAAAGTGAGAAGCCTTAAACACCAACCATTTGAAGCCCTATAGATCTAAGTTTGTAAAGTCAATTTTCATAAAATGAGTGAATTATAGCTTAGCCTATGGAAATCAAATTGCAATAAAAAGAATATAGTGGAAACATTAGGAAAAACTATGGATATTTTTAATAAAAAAGATTTGGGATGCAAATAAAAAGAAAAAAAGAAAAAGAAAAATAGAAGATCTTTTTTGTGATACTTAGTCTTCTTGTGTTTTTGTATATTCATTTGTTCTTAATTATGTTCTTTTAGTTACTTGGGGACAAGTAACAAGTTAAGTTTGGGGCTGTGATAACTCTCATTTTGAGTGTTATTACACATTGTTTGTGTGTGTGTTTCTTCGATTTTAGTGTGTGTTTTCCTTTTATGTGTTCATGTTTTTTATTTATCTATTTTCATTTGGAGGTGTTGAGTATAGAGGTTTGTGTTTTGATGGTTGAACACATCATTTTTGGGTTAAATGTTGTACTGCAGAAAGTGGCCACTTTGTTCGCCACTATGGTGAACGACGTAAATATGAGGACAACTGAAAAATATCATTTTTTGCATGTATTATGATGTCCACTTCAGCTGCATAATGGCATTATTAAAGGTTAAGCTTTAGAAACCAAGGAGATGAAGAGAAGACAAAAAGCAAAAGCAAAATCTTGGTGAAAAGATATCCATGCCCAAAAATATCTATGTAAAATGTTAAAGAAAATAAAGCAATATATGATCTTTCATGAGATAGTAGATGAAGAAGGCAATGGGCCTTTGGGTGAAAGAATGCTTGAACTCATTGAAAGTTTTTGTGGGTAAAACCCTCCACCACCCTTTTCATCATCCACTATAAATAGAGGCCATGGGATGTCATTTGAAGGAGAACTCCAACAATGTAGAATAATTCAGCTATGTATTTCTTCTCTTTTATTTTCTTAGATAGTTGTAGTTGTAATTTACTTTCTAGTATTTAATTTCCAGCACTGTTCGTCACTGTGGCGACATAAGTGGCCACAATTTGTAGTTTATTTCTTTAATACAAGTAATCTTTATGTATTCTTCTTCTTCTTCTTCTATCATGTATTCTGTTTTTATTATGAGCTAAACACCCCTTTGGGTGTGGGTGTGAGCCAAATCTAAGACTAGTAGGCAACATTTGGGTGTTGTCATTGTTGTTAGCTCTTGAACTTGGTCACTTGAGTCGGGACTCTAATTCAACGCGGACAAGATCATCACTTGTAAGTGTTATTATTAGATCATAGACCCAGAGATGGGCGGATCCGGAAATACGTTTTGAGTGATGCAAGAACATTTGAGAGAGTCTTTTATAACCACGTAGAGATACGGGGTTTTGCATGATTTTAACTAAAGTTCAATATGTCGGTCGATATAGGTGGCACAAAGAGATTTGGGCATCTATATCCATAATGGTGGAACTAAGACCCTTTAGAGGTCTACTAAGTTAAATCGACAAATCTTGAGTCGACAATAGTGGTGACTTTGTGGGTACAAGTGGCCACTCTCTATGAAAATTCACTTTCGAGAGAAATGGATTCTTATAGATTTTTTTTGTGATACTTTGTTTCTGACCACGAGGTTACTACAAATGTCTTAGATAAAGTCTACACCCATACCCTTTTCGTTAAATTAATTGCTAATTGTTAAAAGCATCAATCCCGCTCAAAGATATTTTCTTCTTCTCTAATTGAAACCATTGTATTCTCGACCTACTACTCGAAACTTTGAAGTCTGATCCCTGTGGATACGATCTCGGTATTTTTACCACTTTATTAGTTATAGCGATCATAGTGTCCGGTGTGCACTTGCACCGCCACTGTGGCAACACAGGTGACCACTTCTGTGGACCTATACGATTTTACGCTATCAAGTTTTTGGCGCCGTTGCCGGGAATTACATATTTCCAGTGTTTCTTGAGTTATAAGTTGAGTTTTTCCTTGGTTTTTCTTTCACAATAGTGGAAGGTTTCAATTGGGATGCCCAATATTAAAATAATTTCGATTATTTTTGGGAAGAACATCCTTATTTTTTGTCAAATGTTCAAGATAATAACACATACCGTTCATTTTCTCCTCCCTATCAAGATTGGAATGACACGTGTATAAATACATTTGACCAATCATGGGAGGGGAATTTCGATTACTCGTGTAATTTTTAAGGAAGTGATCCTCACTATGGATTGACGTCCTTTGTTCCCAACTACCCACTCGAGTATTATTTTGAACAACCCGAACCATCTCACTCTTTGAAACGATTAAGAAACGATTAACACTCATCCGTCAAACCAAAACAAAACGATTAACACTCATTCCTTTGATTGATTAAGAAACGATTAACAAGAGATTTGTGACATCCGTCAAACCAAAACACTCATGTTAGCAACTGAGTAGCGTAATACATGTCTTAACATGTAGAAATAACTTGTTATAATTTAAGTATGATGGCTAAGGTTTTAGTTTCCTAAAAATCCCGAAAGCGTGCTTAGAAAATCTTGTTACCGAGCATAACCGTTTAAGCTGTCTTATAAAATGCCGATTGGAACAGTTAACATTTTATTATAGGGAAAAGTTCAATAAAACCCAACAAACTATTCTATTTTGAATGATTAAGTCCCTAAACTAATTTTTTTGAATGAAAAAACCATTAAATTTTCTCATTTTGAATGATTAAGTCCCTAAACTATTTTTTTGAATGCAAAAACCATTAAACTTTCTCATTTTAAATGAAAAAACCACTAAATTTTCCCATTTTAAATTATTAAGTCCCCGAACATTTTTTTTTCAATAAATTGAATCAACGAACTTCTAAAAATTGGTTACTTACATCATTTTAATCCAAAAAAACTACGTGTAACCGGTTATCTTTTGACTCTTCCTCTTTTTATAGATAAAAATAGATCAAAAAGAGGGAGATCGATAATAGGGGCAACAACGTGTTAGGCAATATGGAGAACGAACAACGTTTGGACAACGGGGAGTGACGAGGCGAAGCGATACGACTGTTTGTGAGTGGTTTTAATGACGTAGAGTTTGAGAATTGTAAAACTGATTTAGATTTATTTTTACTTTAAAACCTTCATACTCAGTTCCGGGTACCTTTAAAAAAAATGTAACCAGTTTTTAAAAGTTCGATGGTTTATTTATTCAAAAAAAATATTTAGGGACTTAATTATTCAAAATTAGAAAGTTTAATGGTTTTTTCGTTCAAAAAAATAGTTAAGGGACTTAATCATTCAAAATGTAAAAGTTTAATGATTTTTTCATTCAAAAAAATAGTTCAGGGACTTAATCATTCAAAATGAAATAGTTTATTGTTTTTTTTTGAACTTTTCCCTTTATTATATCAATAATAATAATAAGAGGGGTAAATACAAAAATTTACTTACTCAAATATAAATTTTAAACTTTAAGTAACCAAACCAAAAATTTAAGTAGATAATTGTGAATTTATCTTCTTTAATCAATCTCTTTATAAAAATTACTTATATATGTATATACAATATTATTTGGCAAAAAAAAAAAAAAGAAAGAAGGAAAGCAATTTTCGGCCACCCCCTCTCTCCCTTCCCAACACTCATTATTAAGTGTTCAAATCTCAAGTAACCTCTTCATTTTACAACCATCACCTTTCCCTCTTGTTGGAGCTCTCCCTTTCTCCCTCTCCATTCTTGGCCGATTTCAGCCCCAAAAACCTCCACAATCATTCAAACTTTGAAGATAAAAATCATCTCTAGTGAGGGTAAGTTCATTACCCTTGTATTCTCCTTCATCTCCTTCATCTTTCTAGCATTTTCTTTTACTTTTTCTTCACTTTCTTGAGTCTTTGAAATATAGGACCTTCATGGGTCTTTAAATGGTAGATTAGTCACCAATGACATGCTAAATGTCAAGCAATTGGTGATAATCCATGATCCATACATATAGGACTCAAGAAAAACGAAGTTTTGATTACATGCATATGGTTTATTTATTTATTTTTTCATATATATTCTGGGATGTTTGAAGTTCATGCATGTGTTTATAAAATAAAGGATGACTTTGGTCTAAAAATCTATGATTAAATTTTGGTAAATAAGTGTATAAAACAAAGAATCAAACATATGAGTGAAAAATAAAGAGCTAAGACACTCATTTTTCCTCAAGTAATCACTTTTAGTTTCTGGCAGATTACATGCATGAACTTCATCCGACCATATCTTGTAAAATACTTAGTCAAATAGCATGATTTTCCTTTTTGAACCTTGTTTATTGAGTTACCTTTAAAACCCAAGTGGTTTCGTGTAAAAACACGGATATTTGACCCCTCAACCTCTCATATTAAGTTAAGAGCGCAAAGAGAATCTGACAGAATAAAGTTTCTACTTTGATCAGTCATAACTCTCTTAATATTCCACTAAAATTCTTGATTTTTCTTCTGGAACCTTGTTTATTGAGTTAATTTTCAAACCCAAGTGGTTTTATTCAAAAATATGAAGATTTAAGGTCTCAACCATTCAAACCAAGATGAGTGTGCAAGAAATCAGAATCTGACAGATTTGGACTTGTGACTTAAAATGGCCATAACTCCCTCAATATGTAACCAAAAATGATGCTTTTCTCTGGAAGATGAATCTTTGAGTTAGATTTAAAACACAATTTGAATCACTGAAAAATATTGATATTTGACCCTCCAAATGATCGTGACAAAAAGAGTGTGCAGTCTGCCTTGTTAACCGTGACACTTAAACTTAAGTGTAATGATTAGAATACCTAACCACCTCTAAAAATGGTGCTATTTATGTCAAAAGTTCCCAAAGACATTAAATTAAAATATATAAAAACTTGGTTAAATAAATAATTTGGGAAAATACTTAAATATGGACAATAAGTGAACCTAAATTTCTGCCAGCAGAAAAGTAAAAACTCTAGTTCTAGAAAAATAGATTTTTTTTGGTTTATTAAAAATAATATAAGGCATATAAGCTTTAGATTTTGTTAAAATACCAATATATATATATAATATACATAAGAATGATATTATAATAAATAAGAGATTATAAAATTCAAACTTGGGTTAAAACTTGATTCAAAGGATTATCTGCTATATGTATAACTCATAAATTTCATTATGTAACAGTAAAATTCTACAAACTTTGTAAAATCTATAATTTTCATGTAATCAACAACGCAAGATAATATTTAAACCATAACTAACTCATAAGGCATTTTATAAGATATGATGATCTAAACAAAGCTTTAGCCCTAAATGTTAGGCTGATAGTGTGTTTCACTTCCATAGGAAGGACCTAGAACCGGGCATTTGAGCAACCGTGCGACAACTCTGGGAATTTTTACTGAATATTGTTAGTATTTGCATCCCCTTTTTACTATTTTGTTACAATTTGGTGGAAAAGCATGATATTGAATTGAAATCTGGTTGATTTATGCTATGAAATTGTTGAACCTTGAATTTAATTGTTTGTGCACTATGGTATCTATACTTTATGATGTGCTTGAGTTTTAAATGAAAAAGTCCCCACTAGTTAGACACTACCTATTAACTCTTTACGAGCCGATGGTATTTGTGGGTAGCTCTATTTGGACTGACAACCCCACTTTTAGCTGACGAGCTAGAAGTGCACTTTACCAATAATAATAATGGTCTTACACATGTGGAATTATTTCACCGCTGAGGTAAGACGTGAAAAATAATGGGCGTTGGTTTGTCGGAAAGGTTTGGTAGTGGCTCAATGTCTGGCATCATAGTATACTTTATACCTCGTGCACATACTCGAACAACTAGTTACTCAAACTTCGTGTGAACAAACGTTTCACAATAACAATTTCTGCATTCAAATAAACTTTTGTGCATACGAAAACCTGTGAACTCACCAACTCTTCGTAGTTGACCCTCTTTCTTTTTATCATGCTTTTCAGGTACTAATAAGTAAGTGAAGGCATGTAGGGTGCATTTTGTGTGACGACATCAACATCAAGAACTTTAAACTTCTCTTGTTAAATTTTTGTATCCGTCGTTAATTTGGGAAAAATTTGTTTATGACTTTGTAATACAACATTTTGTACTACTTTATTAAATGTTGTGGTTGGTGTTGTCTATTACTTCATGCTATGAAACCTTGTGCTGTCATATCTCGTGTTTCCGCTTTAGCGGGGTGTGACAGATTTGGTATCAGAGCCTAAGGTTATAGAGAATGTCGGTTTTCTTATGGAAACCTCAACCTATAACAAAAAAAGTATATATATATAATTTCAAAACCATTTTCAAAATGATTTTCAAAAATCTGAAGCATATTACTAGTATAACTAAGTTGAGTGTCACATTATTATACCTCAAATTAGACAAAGCTTGTTCACCTATGTTTAATTTAGGTATGTATAATGAGGGACTTGGATTGATTATATTAGAAGTATGTAAATTTACTACTTAATCATGGAAAGCATGATTTTTGTGTGTGCCTGCATAAACATTGCATATTTTAGACACTTACAATAGCACACTTAGTAATTAAGTCTGTTACTATCGCAGCTCATCATGTCGTCCTCGTCTATACCCACTGAGTAATCTGTCGACGCCTCTGGCTATGTTACTAGTCGACTTAGGAGAGACCCACCGACTGTTGAGGAGGAAGACCCATCTGAGGGCAGTGACGAAGCAACTAGTGAGATCCCCACCAGATCCCCTACATCGGCATTACCTCCACCCGTAATCCCTCAACCAGCACTACGAGGACCGAGGACTAGGGCTACCGCCAGGAAGAGTGTTCCCCTACCCAGGAGGGTGACTTTTACAAAACCACTGAGGACCGAGGGCGAGACATCCCGACAGATGGTGCAGAGCAAGACTCCACGAGTGGTGACCGGGATTCCAGTGAGACACGCTCAGGGCATGACCCCCGGAGAGGGCAGATGGGTCCAGGACATGGCACTAGAGTTGCGCACTCACCGATCTAGGCTGGATCGTCAGCATTACATCCTGGGCAATCTGACGTAGATTTTGGACTTACACAACCGACAAATGATTAGAGCTACGGAGGCCGCCATCGCTGCTAGGAGGGTGTCAGGTTGTTATACCTGTATTTGCTGCTGGGAGTACTCGTGATGATGCTGTTAGGACTTCTTTACTGGGGGATGATGATTTAGGGATAGTTGTGAAGAAATGGTTCCAAGAATGTGGCTAGTGGCTCAATGTCTGGCATCATAGTATACTTTATACCTCGTGCAAATATTCGAACAACTAGTTACTCAAACTTCGTGTGAACAAACGTTTCACAATAACGATTTTTGCATTCAAATTTACTTTTGTGCATACGAAAACCTGTGAACTCACCAGCTCTTCGTAGTTGACCCTCTTTCTTTTTATCAT
Organism: Arctium minus; assembly: GCA_954870635.1. NCBI lineage: Eukaryota > Viridiplantae > Streptophyta > Magnoliopsida > Asterales > Asteraceae > Arctium > Arctium minus. The sequence continues at coordinate 101,940,948 of OX941084.1, read as the reverse complement.
GCTTTTCAGGTACTAATAAGTAAGTGAAGGCATGTAGGGTGCATTTTGTGTGACGACATCAACATCAAGAACTTTAAACTTCTTTTGTTAAATTTTTGTATCCGTCGTTAATTTGGGAACAATTTGTTTATGACTTTGTAATACAACATTTTGTACTACTTTATTAAATGTTGTGGTTGGTGTTGTCTATTACTTCATGCTATGAAACCTTGTGTTGTCATATCTCGTGTTTCCGCTTTAGCGGGGTGTGACAAGATTGGGAGGGAACAGTTTGTTTATTCACATATTCTAGAGAGAGTTACAAGCTCTCTCTCTCTAGGAAACACAAGAACTCGTACAACTACATTTTGAATGAATTACTTACAAACAACTAAAACATATCCCTATATATACCCCAATACCCTTGTACACATTTAAGCCTAAAGCCAAAGTACAAGGTCCAAATTCAAATTATAAAGATTACTTTACAAAACTTCTAAATAGAACATTTATGTTCTAACATTCTCCCCCTAAGTTTTGTAAAGGAATCATCCTTTTCAGCTTCAGCTCCTCTCCCCCTTGATTTCTTTAGAAAACTTAGTGTTGCATAAACTTCAAAGCTCCTCTAGCTCCCCCTTGAAAGTAGATCTTATCTTTGAAGTTTCAACTTTAATATCAGATCTGATCTAGACAATAACCTCGACTTAGTGCACATAAAGACAACTTTTATCTCTTGTAAATCCAATACATTCGTTACGCCCACAAGAAAGAAATGTGTGAATTATGGAGTGACAACCAAAGTGCATCTTCAGTTTATAACATCGGATCTGTCTTTGAACCACAAGTTGAATAGAAATTCAGCTTAAGAACTTATTCTGATCAACTTACAGGAGGAAGCATCTTGTAGCTAACACTACTAGGCAAGGGTTAGAAGACAATTCTTACAATTGTTCAACAACTGATGAAAAACACTCATTTTCTAACTGCTTCTTAGAACACTGAACGAACAAACTCAGAACTCCTTTCTTCAAGAATCAGCTGGATGATTATAAACACTCAAGATTCTGAATCACAACCAAAGCATCAGAACAATGATTGCAGTCACTCACACTTCTAATTGATCAGGTCAGAAGAATTATCAAGAGAACTCAACGGTCTAACAACGTAAAGAAGTACTCCAGACTGATGATTGCAAATTCTCAAGCTGCTGATCCAATCCAATCAGAGACTAAATCCACACATCCAGTATTTGAAAATCTTGACAAGCATGAGCACTCGTGAAAATTTAGATCAGTTGCTAAGAATATGTGACCAACAGAATATAGGAATGATGTCACATATGCATTACGCGAAAAATCTTGGGAACAGGGCAAACTTGTAGCAAAATGGGTTCAGAACAATCACTTTTCGCATAAAAACAAAAACATTTCGCATAACCATCACAATTCGCAGATCAGTGTTCATGAGGATCACAATTCGCATGAGGCTTAGCCAAAATCCTCACAACTCGCATAGGCCTATAAGCGAATTCCTACTTCTCGCATGTGCCTATGTGCGAATTCTTGCTTCTCGCATGAGTCTGTAAGCGAATTCTTACTTTTCACATACAACTCCATAAGAATTCTACACTTGGAATTTATTTTGGCCTCACAGAATTCGTATCAATGCGAGTTCTGTACTTTTCGCACATTACAGTGAAGCGAATTCTAGACTTAGAAAAAATTTCATCTTCAAGGCTTTTCTCATCATGCGAATTCTGTCATGCGAGTTCTTCCATGCGAGTTCTTCAAATATCATGCGAATTCTTTGGATCTGCGATTTATTTTTCAAAAAACTTCGAATTCACCTTCAATATTTCGAATTTGACTCTGGAAAATTGTGAGCAGGTTCGAAAATGACATTGGAGCATATTTGTTGTTGATGATCATGTCTAAAAACTACTCTATAGCATCATTCGACCTCAACATAGTGAAAAATGTATTTCGAACAAATATCACAAAATTGATCCAATTCTTCCAAAATTGTTGAAATTAAACATTGTTGATCCAAACTCTCTCAGTGATTTGTTAACGACCCTCTTTTATACTTAGCGAAAATTACGTTTAATATGTATTAGTGTTTCACCATCAGCGATCAGACTGAGTCTGTTCAGTTATCGCTGATAGTCCTTACAAACATTCATATGTATTAGTGTTTCACTATTAGTGATCAGACTGAGCATGTTCAGTTATCGCTGATAGTTCTGATGTAAACTAACGTAATCCCTGAAGACAAGCCTCGCATCAACAGATGTTCATAGCTGAATCGAAGACGAAGCTGCTGAACAAAGAGAAGTTTACTAGTGACCTTATGCGGATATCAGTGAAGAAAAGACAACTCTTCTTATACGCGAAGGAACATGAAGAAAAGCTTCAGCGATAGCTGAACCTCTTTATATCTCTGAAGAAAGAGATATTCAGCGATCAATCGATCACAAAGCTTATGCCTCAAGTTTCCTTTTGTCTTACCTTGCACAACCAGTACAATGTGTCAGAACGGACATATCTCTGTCACAAATCGTACAACAACTCTGTCACCTACAGTGTTCATGATACGGCCGAAAGCATGTCTCCCAAAAGTCAGACTACCAAAGCTAATCACTGAATGACACATGTAAAGTACCCTGCCATGCATTTAATGCATAGGGTATAAATAGAAAGATCACCTCTCCTTCTGAGAGTGTGCTCTATTCTTGAACCAATATAGAAACCCTTGTTTTCTATACTTCTAAAATCCCCCTTTCTCTATATTCTTGTGCAACCATCTTAGTGTTTCTTAAGTCTGTTTAGATTGAGTCTGTCTTAATCTTATTCCCCAACAAACTTGTAAATTGTGTTTGATTTATCAATAAACAATTTATTAAACTTTAAATTTCTGTGTTTGTATTCACCCCCCCCCCCTTCTACAAACTTGTTAAGCACCTTCGGGACCAACAAGTGGTATCAGAGCAGACTGTTTAATCTGATAAACAAGATCTTGCTTTATTCTCTTCTTTGCTATTCTCAAATGGCACTTAACACAAACACTAACTACTATGATAATGGTTCACTTTCTAAACCTCCTCGATTTAGCAGAGATAACTTTTCTCTATGGAAAAATCGAATGATGCTATTTCTTGAAGGTGCAGATCCTACTATACCTGAGTATATAGAAAATGGACCCTATAAACCTGTCAGAATTATAGCTGCAGTTCCAGCTACTGCCACCACTCCTGCTGTCCCTGAACGCTATGTAGTTAAGGAGATAAGATAGTGGAGTAATGAAGACAAAAAGAAGGTTGGTATAGATGCAAGGGCAAAAACCATTATCTCAATGGCTCTGCCTGATGAAGTTTTTCATTCCATCATGCATCTTAAAACTTCTAAAGAAATGTGGGAAACCATTTGTGTTCAATACGAAGGCACCACTGAAATCCAAGAGACTCGAAAGATTAACTTGGTAAGACAGTATGAAAGTTTCATCGCTGGTAAGAATGAGTCTCTTTCTGATGTTCATCAGCGGTTTAACTGCTTAATCATTGACCTAAGAACCGTTGGTAGGACCTATTCTAATTCTGAGGTCCTAACAAAATTCTTAGAATGTCTTCCTGAATGCTGGGACAGTTATTCAATATGTCTCAAGCAGACAAAAGACTTAAATTCTCTTTCTCTCAGCACCTTGTATGGAATATTGCTTAACTATGAGCAATCAAACCTTCTGAAGAAGAATCTTATAAAAGATTCTAAAGACTCCAAAAGCACTCCTGTTGCTTTAGTCTCTTCAGAAATAATTCCATTCAGCGATCTACTCTCACCATCACTGAGTTAGATTCTGAATCTGAGGATCCATCAGACCCTAATCTTTCAGAGTTTGATGAGTCCTTATCACTCTTGACAAACTCTTTTAAGAGATTTGCAAGAAAGAGCAATTTCAAAAGAAATAAGCCTCTCTCTATCACTGACAAGCCAAAATCAACCCCTGTTGATAAGGCTTCTGCTACTTGCTATAACTGTGAAAAGATTGGACACTTTGCAAGTGAGTGAGGTCAAAGAAAGTCTTCAAACCTTCTTCCTCAAGAAGATCCAGCGACGACAAATACCTAAAGTTGAAAGACAAATATCAAAAGCTGAAAAGCTACAAGCGAAAAGGTAAAGGTCTCATTGCTGAAGAACATGACTGGGCTGAATCAGAAGAATCAAGTTATGATGAAGAAGAAGTCGCTAATCTCTGCCTCATGGTTGAGATTAAAGAAGAAGTGGAAGAACCATCTGAACCTTCTATGAGCGACATATCATCTCAGGTATCTATCTCTACAAATCCCTCTCTGTCTGAAGCTGTGAGAAGTCGTGCTGTTGATGTGCTGACGATTGATCTTTATAATGCTCTAAACGGCAAAACTCTAGCTGAGAACAAAAACGTTGACTTAGCTGAACAGTTAGAAAAATGTTGTGAAAAGATCAAAGAACTGAATCTTTTAGAAGAAAAGTTGAAAGATCAAGTCATTATAAATGAAATCATCAGCATTGAACGCGAACAAGCCATCGCTGCTCTAAAAGCAGAAAAGGCTCATGTTGAAAAATGGTGCAAATCATCAACAAAGATCACTGAGATAATTAATGCTCAAATTCCTGAAAGTGATAGAACTGGTCTTGGTTTTTGGAAACCACAGGATGAGACTAAAGAAGAAAGTTCCATGCTTAAGTTTGGAACGTTTGTCACTTCTTTCTTTGACACTTCTTATAATCAATACTATCCCTGTTCTTCTTCTAATCCCATCCCTGAAGAAATATCCAAAGGCTCTAAGTCTGCGGATAAAGGAAAATCCATTCTTCGTCCTCAGAAGGCTACCAAGAAAGCAAAGCTGAAAGTTCCCTCTAAACCTTCAGCGAATCAATCCTCTAGCTCTGTGATAGAAATCTTCGATCTCTGTCCTCCGAAGCTAAAGATTGATTTCAAGCTTAAGAGATCTGAAGAAATCAAAATTCCTCCCATATCTCATGCTAAAAGCATTCTTGGACCTGGCCCTGCTCATCTTAAATTCTCAAAACCTTTTTCTCCTGGTCCTAAAACCACTTTCAAATATAGAAAATGCTATCACTATGGTTTTACTGACCATATTGCAAGCAAATGTCCAACTGCCACTAAAGCTGATAAAACAGCTAAAGTGAAGATAAATGCCTCTAAGGCTGAGAAGGTCACCAAAGCTGAAAAACCAACCAAGGTGAAAAATACTACTAAGGTTAAGAAATTAACCAAGGTGAAGGTTATCACTGAATCTGAATCCTCATCTGCTGTGAAAATTACTGAACCTTTCATCTCCACTAACCCCAAAGGACCCATTGAAAAGTGGGTACCAAACAACGCTTAATCTTCCTTATGTGTGCAGGGATCAAAGGGCATATGGTATCTCGATAGTGGATATTCTCGTCATATGACTGGACAAAAAGACCTCCTCACTGAATACAAGGAAGAGAAAGGTCCCTCTGTGACCTTTGGTGGAAATGGAAAAGGCTATACCCGAGGGTTTGGTGTCCTCAGCAATGGGAAAACTACCTTCAGAAGAGTTGCTTATGTAGATGGACTGAAGCATAATCTTCTAAGCATAAGTCAGCTATGTGACAGAGACTACGAAGTTCGCTTTTCTAAGAAAGCATGTTCAGTGGTGAATGAGAAAGGAAAACTTGCTCTCAGTGGTTATCGCAGAGAAAATGTATATGTAATAGATATGGACTTTACTACCACTGAAAACTTATTTTTTTCTCTCTAAAGCCTCTTTTGATGTCAACTGGCTATGGCACGAAAGGCTTTCTCATCTAAATTTCAAAACCCTGAATTCTCTCTCTTCTAAGGAACTGGTTTCTGGTCTTCCTCAGCACTCATACGCTAAAGAATCTCTCTGCTCAGCATGTGAAAAAGGAAAACAAACAAAAGCTAGTTTCAAATCAAAACAAGTCTCCTTAGTGACAAGTCCTCTTCAACTCTTGCATATGGACCTGTTTGGCCCTGTCAACATCCAATCAATAGCTGGAAAGAAATATACACTTGTCATTGTAGATGAATACTCTCGCTATACTTGGGTTATCTTTCTTCGCTGCAAGAGTGATACTCCAGAAGAACTAATATCTTTTGTTAAAAAGATGGAAGTGCTGAATAATCTTACTGTTCGCTCTATAAGAAGTGATCATGGAACTGAATTTAAAAACAGTTCTCTGAACAATTTCTTTGAGAACAAGGGAATTTCTCATAATTTCTCCTCAGTAAGAACACCTCAGCAAAACGGAGTCGCTGAAAGAAGAAACAGAACGATCATTGAAGCTGCTAGATCAATGCTCAACGATTCTCACCTCCCTACTCAATTTTGGGCGGAAGCTGTAAACACTGCATGTTTTACTCAAAATAGATCGCTGATAGTAAAGCGATTTGGAAAGACAGCTTATGAACTCTTTCATGGAAGAAAACCATCTATCAGTTTTCTTCATATCTTTGGTTGTCAGTCCTTTATCTTAAACAACAAAGATTGGCTTGGAAAGTTCGACCCAAAAGTTGATGATGGAATATTTCTAGGATATTCCTCCATCTCCAAAGCCTACAGAGTTTTCAACAAGCGAAGAGAATCTGTGGAAGAAACAATTCATGTCACTTTTGATGAAACTCGCTCAGCGAACTCCAAACCAATCGTTGATAATGAAGAGTTAAATGCTTGGATGTTCTCTCACTACAAAGAAACTGAACCCTTCTTTTCAAACCATCAGCACACAGATCCACCTACTGCTGATGATGATCCAAACATCATACATCCTAACGCTGAATCCAACTCATGGGTTTCAGCTGAACCTCTTAACACACTGCTACCATCAGATCTACCTTCGTCTGAAAACCTATCTGATAACAATAGTCTGTCCACTAATCAACAGTTAATTGCTGATGAACCTCAAACGTCCTCATCAGTAAACATCCCAATTGTTGATCCAACCTCTGAGTTAAGTGATCATGCTCCTGCTCAGCGATGGACCAGAGATTACCCAATAGATCAAATTCTTGGTGATCCCGATGCAGGTATTCAGACACGACGAAGTTCAGGTAATATCTGTCTCTTTGTCAACTTTATCTCTTTAATAGAACCAAAGAAAGTTGATGTTGCCCTCAGAGATCCAAACTGGGTCAGCGCTATGCAAGAAGAACTGACTGAGTTTACTCGTAACAAAGTTTGGAATCTTGTTCCTAGACCATCTGACAAAACTGTAATAGGCACCAAATGGGTGTTTAGAAACAAATTAGATGAACATGGAACTGTAACCCGCAACAAGGCTCAACTCGTTGCTCAGGGATATAGACAAGAGGAAGGCATAGACTATGATGAAACCTTTGCCCCTGTTGCTAGGCTCGAAGCAATTCGACTATTCTTAGCCTATGCCGTCTATAAAGACTTCATTGTCTATGAAATGGATGTAAAATCAACGTTTCTAAACGGAAAGCTGAATGAAGAAGTCTATGTAGAACAACCTCCAGGGTTCTATGACCCTAAGTATCCAAATTATGTTTATAAATTGGATAAGGCTCTCTATGGTCTCAAACAAGCCCCTCGTGCTTGGTATGACACTCTCTCATCTTTTCTTATCTCTGAAAAATTTGAACGTGGCAAAATTGATAATACATTGTTTTTCAGAAAGATAAAAGGTCATATTATTCTTGTACAAATATATGTCGATGACATCATATTTGGTTCTACTAACCCATCTTTGTGTACTCGCTTCGCTGAAAGAATGAAGAAAGAATACAAAATAAGTATGATGGGTGAGCTGACATATTTTCTTGGTCTTCAGATTAAACAATCTGACAAAGGTACTTTTATCAGCCAAGGTAAGTATGTTAAAGATATGCTGAAGAAGTTTGATCTTACACAAACTTCAGCGATGAAAACTCCTATGGCACCTCCCCTGACACTTAACAAAGATCCATCTGGAAAACCTGTTAATGTCACTGCCTATAGAGGAATGATAGGCTCCCTGCTGTATCTTACAGCGAGTCGACCTGACATCATGTACTCTACTTGTTTATGTGCATGCTATCAATCTGAACCCAAGGAATCCCATCTGATCGCTGTTAAGCAAATTTTCAGATATCTGAAAGGAACTCCTAATCTCGGTCTTTGGTATCCCAAAGACTCAGGGTTCGATCTAACTGGTTATTCTGAAAGTGACTTTGCAGGTTGTAAACTAGATAGAAAGAGCACCACTGGTGGATGTCAACTCCTAGGAGGAAAGTTGGTAAGCTGGACAAGCAAAAAGCAAAATTCAGTGTCCACTTCCACAGCTGAAGCTAAATACGTAGCCGCTGGAAGCTGTTGTTCTTAGATCTTATGGATGAGAAATCAACTATTAGACTATGACCTTCAGCTATCAAAGATTCCAATCTATTGCGACAGCACTAATACTATCGCTATAGCAAATAATCCAGTGCTACATTCAAAGACTAAACACATAGAGATCAAATATCATTTTATCAGAGATCATGTGATGAATGGTGATATTGAACTTCATTTCATCCCTGCTGACTATTAGCTTGCTGATTTATTCACCAAACCTCTTGATGAGACAAGGTTTAACTTTCTCATCAGTGAGCTTGGAATGCTGAATCTCGAAGAATAATTCTTCAGCGTTCATGCATTATGTCAGTAATCATAAGTTCCCCGTTTATCATTCTCTCTGATAAACATTCTGACTCTCAGGTATGTTCTCTCCATCCCTATAACTGAATCTTCATTCAGTTAAGATGTTTTTTTAAAATATAAACTTTAATCACTGAACTTTATTCAAATGATTAAAAGCTTTTTGAAAAATAAATTTATCACTGATAATTCTAGTCAGTGATCCTTCTTAAAAGAAAATCAATCCCTAACTTTACCATCAGGGATACTTTCAAAAAGAAAATCTATCGCTGACTTTTCTTCAGTGATAATTTCAAAACGGACAAATGAACAGTCTCTCTCTCTCCTATGACGTCATTTGAACCGACAATCCACGACATGCCTTTTTTCTGACACGTTCGTCCGTTGCCCTTCTATCCAATCAACTTCGTGGGACGTGTCCATGTCATGATGAACATTTGTTTTCCCGCCTATCTCTCTCTCTCTCCTACTCTCTACGTATAAAAAGAATGTTTTTCCATTCTTATCTTTTTACGCTTTCTGGAAATTCTTTCAAAGCAAGAAAACTCTCTCACAGCATTCTAGCATTCTCAAGCATTTGCATCGTCTTCTTCAAAGATCAACAGGTTATTCTTGATCCTTTTTCTTATTCTTTTTCTAAATCCTTTTATATAATATTCCATTTATGGGCTGCCATTATGGGTTTATAAGATTTTCTCACATAAAATCATTTTTCTTTTGATTTTATTCATTCAAAACCATTTTATTTTGATTATCTTTATTCAAAATCTTTGGTTTTTCTTCTTGTTCTTATATCTTTTACTAAGATCAACTTTTAATCTTCAAATATGTTGGTTTTTCTATGTTTCTTTCCTCAAATAGAAACTGGTAAAACCTTCTTTATTTTTAGACTAAAACTTTTTTCTACTCTTCTATCTGTTCATATTCAGAATGGCTCAATCTGCACTTGTCGCTTCCAAGAACGTTAAGTTCGCCATAACTGACTCTGAGATTCCGAAAAACAACCATCTCGCACGACTGGATTTTAATGGTGTCAAATATCCACATCTGGTGGATGCTGCAACGTTTCTAAAGCAATCCTGCATTGCCTACGCCATCACTGTGGATCCCACGCCTTCAAAAACTCTTCTCCAGCAATTTTGGTTCACCGCTGAAAAAACCTCCGTCACCAACAAAAAGGGTGATTCGGTTCCTGCCATTTCCTTCAGTACTAATCTTGGACCGGGGATGATGACTGCTTTAGGTCTAAGAAAAGCTCTGCGATTTTCTGACAAACCCAGGAATGGATTTGATGCCTTGCCCACTGATGCTGAACTCATCCAATTCCTGATGCTATGGAATACTGTTGGGAGCCCAAGCCAAGGACAACAATTCCCAACAAGAAGCTGACTCTCGTGAAGAAGGCAAACATGCCTTCTCAGCTTAACTACATCTTCTCTCACATTATTCAGTTTATGAGTGGGAATAGTGGGTCACTGGACCAGGCCAGCAAGATTCAGGTCCAAATGGCCTACTCCGTGATCGCTGGAAGGAATTTTGACTTCGCAACGGCTATCTTTGACGATCTGCTATCAAAGATAGAGAAGACAGAGAGGGATCCCAAGATCCCCTATGTACGCTTCATTTGTGCGTACCTGAAGTTCCTCTACCCTGTTACTTACCCCACTACTTCTGATGGCACTTTTGCCAAAGTGGTCCAGCGCTCCTTGGAGGTCAAGGAACTCCCCAACGAGGTAAGTATTTCTGAACTCCGCTCTCGTCTCTCTCTTCACACTTCTTCGTCTTCAGCGGCCACGCAGGGGGTTCCTTCTTGTACTATCCCTGCCGCTACTCCTTCCAAACGACCATCAACTTGCTCCTTTGGTCCTTCAAAAAGGGCCAAGGTAACCAAGAAGATCAGTCTTTATGATGTTCTTCAGCCGTCACATCATCAGTGATAACTTCGAAAGAGGTTGTCCAAGCAGGGGGGAGCCATGGAACATCATCAGGAACCCCTTCCCAAAGCAAATCCAAGGATGCTGCTGCTGAGGGAAGCCTGAAGATTGTTTCACTATCTGAGGAGACTCCTTCTCAGGTATGCCTTTCTCTTGTTCCTATATCCTTCTATAAAAACCCACCCCTATCTCTTTCTAACCTTTAACTCTCTTCTTCCCCAAAAATAAACTAACCTTCTTTTCATTTTCTGACCAGATAGTTCTCTCCCCTGCTTAAGGGTAAAGAACTCCAAATAATCCCAGCTGCTGTAGCTGATGATCAAATAATCCCAATCTCTGTAAGAGAGATTGATGAAGAAGATGAGGAAGAAGAGTCCCTGCAACATTCAGGGAGGCCCTCTAGACCATCTCACTGGTCAGAGGAAGAGATGAAGAGACGAACAGAGATGATTTCTCATCTAAAGAATCAACGACTGAAGATCCCCTCTCAATCATCAGATCTAGAGTTCCTGACTGAAGCTGAAATCGAAGAATCTATCAGGGCTGAGAAGCTGATTGCTGACTGTCAAAGAGATGCCTCTCTGGCTCTCAAAATTCAGTCTTCTCAAGTCAAAGACAAGAAGCTGAAAAAGAAACCAGTTGAAGTCCAGGCTGCTCTTTTGAAAGAGATTGAAGAGGAGCGCTCAAAAGAACAAAGGGTCAGCGATAGCTCAGTCGATTGGTGTAAAAGCAAAATCGACTATCGCTCTGACCCAATGAAGATCATAGCTGTTACTATCTCTGGGAAAAAGAAGAAGGATCGAGTTTCTATCACCATGGAGATTACCAGAGAGGATGGAAGCTGCAAGGCCATGTTCATGTCAAAGCTGGAAACCTTTGGTTATATGGAATGGCTAGAGTTCAACGAAGCGCTGAAGAAATTCAAATCAACCAGCAGAGGCTATGTCGAAGGCATCTTAGAAGCCCTCATCAACAATGTCTCCACTGTGTTGAAAGTACCATATGCTCTTCCTTCCAAACCAAGGCAATTCAAAAGAAAGTCTGTCTCCTCCTCGTCTGAGAATGTCGCAGTGATAAGAAATGAAACTTCTATCAAATTCTCAAGACAAGCTCTGTTCGGTCCTCCTCCTGATCTTTCAGTTCTGGATCTATCTCTGCCTCCTGGTGGACCATATGTTGCGGGACAAGTACTTGAAGAACCTTTTGGAATCTTTTTCAGAGATGACGAGGAATAGCTCAGATTTCAAAGAGTCTCTGACCCCTCGGTCTTCTCAAGGATCTCATGTGCTTATGGTGTGATCTCTCTCCTGCTGCTGAGCAAATCAAAGCGATCATTAGCCAAGAATATTTAGAGAGAAGGCAAAAAGGAGAAGAAATACCTGAGTATTTGATCAATCCTCCTAAATCCTCTTTAGATAGATGATAGATTAGTTTTCTTTCTTGTAATCTATTTAGTAAATCTTACAGTAGTTAGTACACCACTTGTACTTGTAATTTTCATACCTTGTAATTCTTTTCTTGGATTAATGAAAATTTCAGTGATGTACTTAACTCCATCAGTACTGTAAAAGATCCCTCAAAATAGTAATTGGGACGTGTATGTTATGAGTCTTGATGATTCCTTATTTTGAACTTTAAAAGTAATTTTCTTCAGTTACTTTGTCATTATCAAATAGGGGGAGATTGTTGATCCAAGCTCTCTCAGTGATTTGATAACGACCCTCTTTTATACTTAGTGAAAATTACGTTTAATATGTATTAGTGTTTCACTATCAGCGATCAGACTGAGTCTGTTCAGTTATCGATGATAGTCCTTACAAACATTCATATGTATTAGTGTTTCACTATCAGTGATCAGACTCAGCCTGTTCAGTTATCGCTGATAGTTCTGATGTAAACTAACGTAATCCCTGAAGACAAGCCTCGCGTCAACAGATGTTCATAGCTGAATCGAAGACGAAGCTGCTGAACAAAGAGAAGTCTACTAGTGACCTGATGCGGATATCAGTGAAGAAAAGACAACTCTTCTTATACGCGAAGGAACATGAGGAAAAGCTTCAGCGATAGATGAACCTCTTTATATCTCTGAAGAAAGAGATATTCAGCGATCAATCGATCACAAAGCTTATGCCTCAAGTTTCCTTTTGTCTTACCTTGCACAACCAGTACGATGTGTCAGAACGGACATATCTCTGTCACAAATCGTACAACAACTCTGTCACCTACAGTGTTCATGATACGGCCGAAAGCATGTCTCCCAAAAGTCAGACTACCAAAGCCAATCACTGAATGACACGTGTAAAGTACCCTGCCATGTATTTAATGCATAGGGTATAAATAGAAAGATCACCTCTCCTTCTGAGAGTGTGCTCTATTCTTGAACCAATATAAAAACCCTTGTTTTCTATACTTCTAAAATCCCCCTTTCTCTATATTCTTGTGCAACCATCTTAGTGTTTCTTAAGTCTGTTTGGATTGAGTCTGTCTTAATCTTATTCCGCAACAAACTTGTAAATTGTGTTTGATTTATCAATAAACAATTTATTAAACTTTAAATTTCTGTGTTTGTATTCAACCCCCCCTTCTACAAACTTGTTAAGCACCTCCGGGACAAACAAACATGGTAATTGATTCAATATTGATCGACTATGTCCTCTGAATCAATATAACATCAAAGCTCAATGAAATTCACATCAATTCAACAAAATTCGAAATTCTCAAAAACTTGAAGGTGCGACAGTGAACTGTTTTCAATCAAACTTGATCTCGATCGTTCCAATGAAAGATTTCTTCGTTTAGCTCTGATACCAGTTGTTAGTTCCAGTGATCAAGATATTGGGAGGGAACAGTTTGTTTATTCACATATTCTAGAGAGAGTTACAAGCTTTCTCTCTCTAGGAAACACAAGAACTCGTACAACTACATTTTGAATGAATTACTTACAAACAACTACAAACATATCCCTATATATACCCCAATACCCTTGTACACATTTAAGCCCAAACCCAAAGTACAAGGCCCAAATACAAATTATAAAGATTACTTTACAAAACTTCTAAATAGAACATTTATATTCTAACAGAAAATTTTACAATTTTTTTTGTGAAATTTCACATCCTCTTTTGAAGCCTTGAATACTAAGATGGGAAAACTAGTCGATGAGTTGAAAAATCAAAGTCAAGGTCCTTACCAAGTGATAGTGAAAAATTAAAATGTGTTGGTAAGGATGAGAGTGATGTCAAAAAAGAGTTGGAGATTTTTAGGCAAATTTCGAGCACATGAGCAAACCTTATTTACTTCCCAAAAGTGAAGAGGTTCTTCAAGATACTAAAATTCCTAATTTAATGATTTTTGCTCATGTTGTGAAACCTTCTTTTTGTGACAACAATGATCCTACGGTGGTTGCAAAACAAATCGTTGGGAGGATTTGTATGATAAAAAATTCAAAAATTTTGCATATATCGTGTTATTTGGGTGGTGGAGTTGTTACACGAAGCTTTGGTATGGTGGAGGTGACTATTATCTTGAAACCACTCCACTTCTTGAAGATGCACTCGTGGGGTGGTGAACCGCATCCTATATAACCTTGATGTAAAAAAATTTCTTACTCTCATCTCCAAATTTGTGTCTTCTGTTTTACATTTTATGTGTGTGATTTGAGTCCATTCTTTTTCGACTAGTATCAATTTTTTTGGGCTAAAGAAAAAGTATAAAAAAAATTCTCATGCATCTTATATCCTTAGTTTTTTGTCTCATAGTTTGAATAATCTATTTACTACTAGCAGATTTCTAGAACGAAGCAACCAATTCTCCCCGGTATCCATATTGAGTAAACTTTAGAAATGGCATAGGCCATCTTTTTTAAACACTTGGCCGATACACTTTCCCTTTGTTACCTTACCCAAGCATTTGAGTCTTATGGATCCCTCCACAATGAGGACATTGAGTATTTTATGTTTGGGGGAGGAAACTCAAATGTTGAAAAAAAGAGTAAATCCTTCTAAAAATTGGAAGGATGAAAAAAAAATACAAATAGCTGAAGTGGCACATTGAGGTGAAAAGTTAGGCAAAATACATCAAATACATACGAGTTATTTTTATGTGTAACCCAAAAAAGACAAGTTTGGGGAAGGATGAAAAATGTAAGGAAAGTGAGAAGCCTTAAACAACATCCATTTAAAGCCCTATGGATCTAAGTTTGTAAAGTCAATTTTCATAAAATGGGTGAATTATAGCTTAGCCTATGGAAATCAAATTGCAATAAAAAGAATATAGTGGAAACATTAGGATAAGCTATGGATATTTTTAATCAAAAGGATTTGGGATGCAAATAAAAAGAAAAAAAGAAAAAGAAAAATAGAAGATCTTTTTTGTGATTCTTAGTCTTCTTGTGTTTTTGTATATTCATTTGTTCTTAATTATGTTCTTTTAGTTACTTGGGGACAAATAATAAGTTAAGTTTGGGGCTGTGATAACTCTCATTTTGAGTGTTATTACACATTGTTTTTGTGTGTGTTTCTTTGATTTTAGTGTGTGTTTTCCTTTTATGTGTTCATGTTTTTTTATTTATTTGTTTTCATTTGGAGGTGTTGAGGATACAAGTTTGTGTTTTGATGGTTGAACGCATCATTTTTGGGTTAAATGTTGGACTGCAGAAAGTGGCCACTTTGTTCGCTACTATGGTGAACGACGTAAATATGAGGACAATTGAAAAATATCATTTTTTGCATGTATTATTATGTCCATTTCAGCTGCATAATGACATTCTTAAAGGTTAAGCTTTAGAAACCAAGGAGATGAAGAGTAGACAAAAAACAAAAGCAAAATCTTGGTGGAAAGATATCCATGCCCAAAAATGTCTATCTAAAATCTTAAAGAAAATAAAGCAATATATGAGCTTTCATGAGATAGTAGATGGAGAAGGCAAGGGGCCTCTGGGTGAAAGAATGCTTGAACTCATTGAAAGTTTTTATGGGTAAAACCCTCCACAACCCTTTTCATAATCCACTATAAATAGAGGCCATGGGATGTCATTTGAAGGAGAGCTCGAACAATGTAGAATAATTCAACCATTTATCTCTTCTCTTTTATTTTCTTAGATAGTTGTAGTTGTAATTTACTATCTAGTATTTAATTTTCAGCACTGTTCACCACTGTGGCGACAGAAGTGGCCACCGTTTGTAGTTTATTTCTTTAATACAAGTAATCTTTATGTATTCTTCTTCTTCTATCAAGTCTTCTCTTTCTATTATGAGCTAAACAAGTTGGTGCTCAGCGGACACGTGAAAGGCATGCCAGATCTCAAGATCGAAAAGGATGACCTATGTGACGCCTGCGAAATGGGCAAGATGAAGAAGGCTTCACATAAGCCTAAAGCCGTTCCGAGTACTTCACGGTCCCTCGAACTCATCCACATGGATTCCTTCGAACAACCTATGTGGACCGAAAAGTATCACCTATGTGGACCGATGCGCGTTCAGAGTATCAACCACAAGAAGTAAGTTCTAGTCATGGTCGATGATTTTTTTCGATACACGTGGGTCAAAGTCCTTCGATCCAAAGATGACACCCCCGAACTGATCATCTCACATATGAAGAGCTTTCAAGTCAATCTCAATCAATCAGTTCAGACCATCAGGACAGATAACGACATAGAGTTCAAGAATCAAGTTCTTGACGTTTACCTTAACTCAGTGGGCATCAACCACAACTTCTCAGCTGCTCGTACTCCTCAGCAAAATGTGGTAGTAGAGCTCCGCAACCGAACTCTCGTGGAAGCCGCACGTACGATGTTATCCCAGTCCAAGCTCCCGCTTTCCTTATGGGCAAAGGCAATTGCAACCGCATGCTACACTCAAAATCGTTTTATCATCAACAAGTGGTTCAACAAGACGCCATACGAGGTCATCAACAATCGTATCCCGAAGTTTAAGTATTCCATGCATTCGGGTGCACTTGCTTTGTATTAAACGACAAGGACGATCTCGACAAGTTCATCCCAAAGGCGGACGAAGGAGTGTTCAGCGACTACTCATCTCAAGCCCAAGCCTACAGAGTCTACAACAAATGAACGAAGACTGTCGTTGAGAGTGTGAATGTGACTTTTGACGAGACCGCTGATATGTCTTCTAAATACCTCAGTTCAGAACCCGCTTTAATTGGTGTGTTAGCTTCTGGACAATTTCGTTTAGGATATACACAGTCTCCAGAAAATTCAAATCAAACGTCTATGTCACAAGCCCATCTTTCAGATTTGGATTTACTTTTTGAGCATTTTTATGATGAATATTTTAATCCTAAGCCTAATGAACTCTCATGTAACAGGATTGCAGCTGCTCAAGTACAGGACGTGACAATTGTCACTGGTCCATCCACATCAAGTGAATCGACCTCGTCTGATGCTTCCACTCCTACTGTCATTGAATCATAGTCACCAATCTCAAATGCTCCCCCACCGACTACTAAAGTTGCTACTGAAGCACTGACAACAGTCGCAACTCTTGAACCGACCCTTGCTGAAGTTGTTCCACAAGCTCTCTCTCCGGCAATCCCGGAAACCGTTACAAATACATCACCTGTTGAGTCGTCCTCCGCTACTCGCACGAGTCCAGCACAAGAGCTTCCACTTCACAGGCTATCATCACTCGAAGCAGTTTAAGATCTACCCCTAGGTGATTATGTGGACCCCGATACTTCTCAACAGACATAACCTCTCCTACATACCACCAAGTGGATACGATCTCACCCCTTACATCAGATCATAGGCGACCCCAACGCACCTGTGTTGATCCAACTCTCTTAGTGATTTGATAATTACCCTTTATAATAATTAGTGAAAATTACGTTTAACATCTGTATGTATTAGTGTTTCACCATCAACGATCAAATACTGAGTACGTTCAGTATCGCTGATGATTTCTCACGTAAACAGTTAGACGTAATCCCCGAAGACAAGTTTCACAACAAAAGATGTTCATTGTTGAATCGAAGACAAAGCTGCTGAACAAAAGACAAGTCTACTCATGACCTGATGCGGATATCAGCGAAAACAAGACAAGTCTACTCATGACCTGATCTTTCAGAGTTTGATGAATCCTTAGCACTCTTGACAAACTCTTTCAAAATGTTTGCAGAAAGAGCAATTTCAGAAGAAATAAGCTTCTCTCTATAACTGACAAGCCAAAATCAACCCCTGTTGATAAGGCTACTACTACTTGCTTTAACTGTGAAAAAGTTGGACATTTTGCAAGTGAATGCAGCAGGTCAAAGAAAGTTTTCAAACCTTCTACCTCCAGGAAAACCATCGATAGAAAATACCTTAAGCTAAAAGAGATATATCAAAAGTTGAAAAACTATACGCGAAAAGGTAAAGGTCTCATCGCTGAAGAGCACGATTGGGCTAAATCAGAAGAATCAAGTTCTGATGAAGAAGAAGTTGCTAATCTTTGTCTTATGGTTGAGATTAAAGAAGAAGTGGAAGAACCAAGAGGAACTTCCATGAGCTATATCTCCTCTCATGTATCAATCTCTACTAATCCCTCTCTTTCTGAAGCTGAGAGAAGTCGCACAGTAGATGTGCTGAGAATAGGCTTGTACAAAACTCTAGCTGAAAACAAAAACATTGACTTAACTGAACTGAACAACTAGAGAAATGTCACGAAAGGATCAAAGAACTAACTCTTCTAGAGGAAAGTTTATAAAATCAAGTCATTGTAAATGAAATTATCAGCATTGAACGCGAGCAAGCCATCGCTGCTTTAAAAGCAGAAAAGGCAACTGTTGAGGGATGGTGTAAATCATCAACCAAGATCAATGAAATCATCAGGGCTCAAATTCCTGCTAATGACAAAACTGGTCTTGGTTATCATCCTGAAAAGGATGAATCTAGCAGAGACTGTTCCATGCTCAAGTTGGAATGTTTGTCTCTTCTATCCCTGACATTTCTTCTACTTAATGCTCTTCATCTTCCAATCATATTCCTGAGGACTTATCAAAAAGATCTAAGCTCGCTGATAAAGGGAAATCCATCTCTCATCCTCAGAAGGCTACCCAGAAAGCAAAACTGAAAGTTCCTTCTAAACCTTCAGTAAGTCAATCTTCCAGCTATGGAACTAAAATCACTGATATCTCTCAGAGATCAACTCCAAAGCTGAAAATTGATATTAAGCCTAAGAAATTCTAAGAACTGAAAGTTCCTCCTAGATCTTATGCTAAGGGTATTCTTGGAGCTGGCCCTGCTCATCTCAAATTTTCTAACTCTACTGCTCATAGTCAAAAGGAAAAATTCTTCTATAGAAAATGCTATCACTATAGACTTACTGACCATATTGCTAGTAAATATCCTACTGCCATAAAAGCTTAAAAGTCAGCTAAAGTGAAGATGATTGCCTCCAAGGCTAAGAAGGTCACCAAAGTTGAGAAATCTGCTAAGGTGAAAAATACCACTGAGGTTAATCAAATAACCAAAGTGAAGGTTACCACTATAGTTGAATATTCAAATGCCGTGAAGATTGCTGAACCTTTCATCTCTACTAACACTGCTGGACACATTGAAAAGTGGGTACCAATAAGAAATTAATCTTCCTTATGTTTGCAGGGATCGAAGGGTATATGGTATTTAGATAGCGGATGCTCTCAATACATGACTGGACAAAAAGACCTGCTCACTGATTACAAGGAAGAGAAAGGTCCCTCAATGACCTTTGGTGGAAATGGAAAAGGGTATACCAGAGGATTTGGTGTTCTCAACAATGGAACAACTACTTTCAGAAGATTCACTTATGTAGATGGACTGAAGCATAACCTTCTAAGCATCAGTCATCTATGTGACAAAGACTACGAAGTTCACTTTTGTAAGAAAGCATGTTCAGTGATGAATGAAAAAGGAAAGCTCGCTCTTAGTTTGTTTCCTCTAATACCACGGAAAAAGTTTGTTTCCTCTCTAGGGCCTCCTTAGATGTCAACTGGTTATGGCACAAAAGGCTATCTCATCTTAACTTCAAAACACTGAATTCTTTCTCCTCAAATGAACTAGTCTCCAGTTTTCCTCAGCACTCATATGCCAAAGAATCTCTTTGTTCAACATGTGAAAAGGGAAAGCAGACTAAAGCTAGTATCAAATCAAAACAAGTTTCCTCAGTAACAAGTCCTCTTCAACTCTTGCATATGGATTTATTTGGCCCTGTCAATATTCAATCCATAGGTGGAAAGAAATACACACTTGTCATTGTAGATGAATATTCTCGATACACCTGGGTAATTTTTCTTCGCTGTAAAAGTGACACTCCAGAAGAACTGATATCTTTTGTTAAAAAGATGGAAGTGCTGAATAATCTAACTGTTCGCTCAATAAGAAGTGACCGTGGAACTGAATTCAAAAACAGTTCTCTGAACAATTTATTTGAGAGTAAGGGAATCTCTCACAATTTCTATTATGTAAGAACTCCTCAGCAAAATGGTGTCGTTGAAAGAAGAAACTGAATGATCATTGAAGCTGCAAGATGAATGCTCAGCGATTCTCATCTTCCAACTCAGTTTTGAGCAGAAGCTGTCAAAACTGTTTGTTTTACTCAAAACAGGTCACTGATAGTAAAATGTTTCAGCAAGACAACCTACGAACTCTTTCATGGAAGAAAAACTTCTATCAGCTTTCTTCACATCATTGGTTGTCAGTGTTTCATTTTAAACAACTAAGATGCTCTTGGAAAGTTCGACCCAAAAGTTGATGATGGAATCTTTCTTGGTTATTTCTCAATTTCCAAAGCGTACAGAGTCTTCAATAAGAGAAGACAAGCTGTAGAAGAAACAATTCATGTCACCTTTGACGAATCCAGATCAAGAAACTCTAAACGTATCGCTGACAATGATGAACTGAATGCTTGGATGCGCTCTCACTATAGAGAAACATAACCTCTCTTGAACACTCATCAGCATACCAACTCTCCTAATGCTGAATCCACCTCCTGGGTTTCAGCTATTCCTCTAAACACAGTTCCTCCATCTGAACTTCCCTCTTCTGAAAACCTCTCAGTAAATAACGGTTTATCTGTCACTCAATATCTCTTAGCTGAAGAACCTCAAGTTTCTTCATCAGTGAACATTCCTATTGATGACCCAACTCCTGAGGTAAGCGATCTTGCCCCAGCTCAGCGATGGATCAGAGATCACCCATAGATCAAATTCTTGGTGATCCTGGTGCAGAGCCAAAGAAAACTGATGATGCCCTCAGAGATCCAAACTGGGTCAGCGCTATGCAAGAAGAGCTGACTGAGTTTGCTATAAATCAAGTTTGGAATCTCGTTCCCCGTCCATCTGATAAATCTGTTATAGGCACTAAATGGGTGTTTAGAAACAAATTAGATGAACATGGGACTGTAACCCGCAACAAAGCTAGACTAGTTGCTCAGGGATACAGACAAGAGGAAGGCATAGAATATGATGAAACCTTTGCCCCTGTGGCCAGGCTTGAAGCAATTCGACTATTCTTAGCCTATACAGTTTACAAAGACTTCAAAGTATATCAAATGGATGTCAAATCAACATTCCTAAATGGAAAACTGAATGAAGAAGTATATGTTGAACAACCCCCACGGTTCTCTGACCCTAAGCATCCACATTATCTATATAAGCTGGATAAGGCTCTCTATGGTCTAAAACAAGCTCCTCGCGCTTGGTATGACATTCTATCTTCTTTTCTTATCTCTGAAAAATTTGAGTGTGGTAAAATTGATAATACCTTGTTTTTCAGAAAGATAAAAGGTCACATTATTCTTGAACAAATATATGTTGATGACATCATATTTGGTTCTACTAACCCATCTCTGTGTACTTGCTTCGCTGAAAGAATGAAGAAAGAATATAAAATGAGTATGATGGGTGAACTAACTTACTTCCTTGGACTTCAGATCAAGAAAACTGATAAAGGGATATTTATTAATCAAGGTAAGTATGTTAAAAATATGCTAAAGAAGTTTGATCTCACTCAAACTTCAGTGATGAAAACTCCTATGGCACCTCCGCTGACATTAAATAAGGATCCAGCTGGAAAACCTGTAAATGTCACTGCCTACAGAGGAATGATAGGCTCCCTGCTGTATCTTACTGCGAGCCGACCATACATCATGTACTCTACATGTCTCTGTGCACGCTATCAATCAGAACCCAAGGAATCCCATCTGATCGTTGTAAAGCGGATCTTCAGATATCTTAATGGAACTCCTAACCTCGGTTTTGGTATCCCAAAGATTCAGGGTTCGATTTCATTGGTTATTCAGATTGTGATTTTGCAGGTTGCAAACTTGATAGAAAAAGCACCATTGGAGGATGTCAATTTCATGGAGGAAAGATGGTAAGTTGGATAAGTAAAAAGCAAAATTCAGTATCCACTTCCACAACTGAAGCTGAATATGTAGCAGCTGGAAGTTGTTGTACTCAGGTCTTATGGATGAGAAATCAACTATTAGACTATGACCTTCAGGTATCCAAAATCCCAATCTATTGCGACGGCACTAGTGCCATCGCTATAGCAGACAATCCAGTGCTACACTCAAAGACGAAACACATAGAGTTCATATATCATTTTATCAGAGATCATGTGACGAATGGTGATATTGAACTTCACTTTATGCCTACCAACTATCAGCTCCCTGATCTTTTTACCAAACCTCTTGATGATACAAGGTTTAACTTTCTCATCAGTGAACTTGGAATGCTGAATCTTGAAGATTAACTCTTCAGCTTTTATGCATTATGTCAGTGATAATACGTTCCACTTCATCATATAATCTCTGAATAAATATTTCTAACTCTCAGGTATGTTTTCTCACTCTCTCTATGAATCTTATTCAGTAAGACGTTTTTCAAAAATCAAAATCTTCAATCACTGAATTTCTTCAAGTGGTTAAAAGCTTTTTGATAAACAAATCTTATCACTGATATTTCTCGTCAGTGATTCTTTGAAAAGAAAAATTATCTCTGAATTTCTATCAGTGATACTTTCTAAAAACAAAACGTTTTCTCTCTCTTATGAAGTCATTCTAACCGATAATTCATGGCACGCCTTTTTCTGACACGTTCGTCCGTTGCACTTCATGTCCAATCAACTTCGTGGGACATGTCCGTGTCATGATGACCTCCTTTTCCCGCTCCAAATTCCTTCTCTCTCATCATATAAAGGAATGCCATTTACATTTTTGCCTTTTACGCTCTCAAAAACTTCCAAGGCAAGAAAAGTACTCAAGGCATTCAAGCAAACAAAGCAAACTCCTTAATCTTCAAATCCTCAACACTTTCAGTTTCAGGTTTTTGTTCTTAATCTTTTTCTTAATAAAAACACGTGTTTGATTCTAAAAAACTTCTATTGTTTTTGATTCAAAGTTTTTTTCATTCTTAAAATCATTTTCTTTATGATTTTATTCTATGTAAAGACCTTTGGTTTTTAAGACTGTTCTTCTTCTTCTTTTTTAAGAACACTGTTTTCTTCTACAAACAAACTTATTTTTCATGTTTCTTTCCACAAAGGGAAACTGGTAAAATAATTTATCATGTTTTTAGACACTAAACTTTCTATTATATTCTACTCTTTTCTATTCCAGAAATGGCCACCCAAGCTACTCTCATTCCTTCCAAATCAGTCAAGTTCGCACTCGCTGAATCTGAGGTTACCAAGAACAACCATTTGGCAAGATTGGATGTCTCCGCTGACAAATATCCTCACCTATTGAATGTTGCCAACTTTTTGAAGGAATCTTGCTTAGGGTATGCACTGAAGGTTGGCCCCGTTCCCTCTAAAGCTCTCCTTCAACAATTCTGGTACACTGCTGACAAGGGTGCAGTGCAAAACAAGAAAGGTGAACAAATACCTGCCATCACTTTCCACACTCAGCATGCCCCTGGAAATATTATTGCTCTCTCCATCCGCACTGCTCTCCGTTTCCCCTAAAAAACTAATTCAGGCTTTGACGCCCTACCCACTGACGCTGAACTCATTTAGTTTCTTGATCACATGGGTTATCAGTGGGACTTCAAGCCTCACACTACCATCCCAAACAAGAAGTTGACAAAGATCTAGAAAGCCAACATGCCTGTAGAACTGAACTTCATCTTCACTCACATTATTCAAAGCATGAGTGGAAAGGTTGGATCCCTGGACCAGGCCAGCAAAATTCAGGTCAAGATGGGATACTCTTTGATCGTTGGTCGACACTTCGACTACGTTGGAGCGATCTTTGACGATCTCATGTCAAAGATCGAGAATCCTGAAAGGGATACTAAAATTCTCTATGTCCGGTTCATCTCTGCCATTCTCCACTCCCTCCTTGGTGACAAATATCCCAAGGACAACGACTGTCATCTCTCCAATGTCGGGCTCCGGGTTTTTGAGGTATAGCAAGAAGAAAACGAGGTAAGTCTTCAGACCTTACGACTCCGACTCTCCTCCACTTCTTCTACTCTAGTGGTCACGTCGATGGTTCATTCATCAACTATCCCTACCACTACCACCCCTCTCAAAAGACAGTCATCAGCTCTTCCTGGCCTCTCTAAAAAGGCCAAGAAGACTAAGGAGTCAACCCCCTTGCTGAAAGAACCTGAGGTGGTCTCTCAACAGACTACCTTAGATGATTTTGTGGCTCGCTCCTCCACATCAACAACCACCACAACCGTACTAGTGACTACAATCGCTGATACACCACCGGTGATCAACCTAACTCCTCCAGTCTCTCAAACAATTGAGGTAATTACTCTAATCACTAGTGTTCTTCCTTCTATCCCCATTACTTCTCCTTCTACTTCTTTGGTCACTAACCTTCCCACTTTACAGCAACCAGTTTCTGTCTCTGCTAATATAGGACCTGTTGTGGTTCACACATCTCAACCCTTCTCTCAATTTGAGGGGGACTTAAACTTTTTCAACATGTTTGACACTTCAGGTAAACCCCAAACCATATACACCTCTCCCACCTCTTTATATTAGCCCGAGCATAAATTTGCTCGAATTCTAACTTCTTTTTCAGGTCCTACTTTGGGAACTATTGACGCCAACGTCAACAAACTCGCTGAAAAGGTGGAAAATCTCACTGCCTCTCTCAACACCAACACCACTGCCGTAAATCAAGCAGGTGAAGAGCTGAAGACTTTGACTTCAGCAACTGCCACTAAAGCTAATGCTTCTCAGCTAAGCTCCCTTAAAGAAGAGGTCAATAAGCTGAAGGACAACATGGCCCACAACACAAATCAACTTCAATTCCTCACCGACCATGTTGATCACATGACTGGCGATGTTCGGGCTCTCAACAACAAGATGAATTCTGCTAATCAGCTGATCTCTCAGCTGCTGGAAAAACTAAATGAACCAGCTCCTACTCCCACTCCTTCCTTTACGCATGACGATCGGATGTCGCTGACTGTTGCTGTTGATTTCGTTCATCAAGCAACTTCAGCTATTCCTGATATTGAAAGACGGTTGGACAAACTGGAGGTTGATGCCCGTCGGACACCTGTCGCTGATGCTGTTGCTACAAGCGCTGACCTCCCCCATGATGATGACAAAGAGCGGGAGATGAATTCTGAAGAAAATACAGCGGCTGAGGCTCAGGTAGATGCGGAAGAACCTTCTTCTCAATCTGAGGGGGAGAAGATAGCTGAAGTTTCAGCCATTGAAGATCAGGTCCCTCCTTCTCCTTCTCAAGCTTTAAAAGAAGAGGATGATGAAGAAGAAGTAGACGAGGAAGACCTTGATCTTCAATATCAACAAGATGATGACATAGCTGATGATGATGATGATGAAGATGAAGACCCCTCTCTCTCTGGTTTTCAGCAATAACTACATCATCAGCGCCTCAAGCAAAAGGCGTTGTCATTAATGAAGCATGGGGGAGACAAAAGAATAGTGCTCCAGTTTCCTCCTCTCAAGGAAAGTAGAAGGGGATCACTGCCAAAGGAAACTTGAAGTTACTATCACCATCTGAGGGGGATAAACCCTCTCAGGTATGCTTCTCCATTGTCCCTCTCTCCTTCTATTCCTACCAATCACCCTTTCATTCTAAACCTTTATCTTTCTCTTCCTATATTATACACTAACTCCATGATATTTTTGCTCAGACAATTATCTCCCCTGCTTAAGGAAACCAAAACTTTGCAAAAATCCCAACTATCATAGCTGATGAACAAATAATCCCAACCTCCTTCAATGAGGTTGATGAACAAGAGGAAGAAGAAGATGAATCCCTGAACCATCCAGGAAGGCCCTCTCGACCACCTCAATGGTCAGAGGTTGAACTAAAAAGAAGAACATAAATGATCTCTCATCTAGAGAGTCAGCGATTAACGATCCCTCCTCAGTCTCTACCAGAAGAACTCAACTTTCTCTCCGAAGTTGAATATGAAGAATCTGTCAGAACTTAAAGACTGCTCGCTGAATACAGAAAAGATACTGACTTAGCTATCAAGGTACATGCGTCCATGTTTAAAGACGACAAGTTGAAGGAGAATGCATTTGTAGTTCCAAGCTGCTATATTGAATGAGATCGAAGAAGAGCACTCAAAAGAAAAAGAGGTCAGCAATAAAAGTCTAGACTGGTGCAAACAAAAGATAGACTATCGGTCTGACCCAATGAAGATCGTCGATGTTACTATCTCTGGGAGAAAGAAGAAGGACTGAACATCAGTGACTATGGAGATAACCAGAGAGGATGGAAGCTCAAAAGAAATGTTCGTATCAAGGCTTGAACACTTTGGTTACGTTGAGTGGCTAGAGCTCAAAGAAGCGCTGAAGAAATTGAAATCAATGTATAAAGGCTATGTTGAAGGTCTCGTTGGAGTTCTAATCAACAGAGTCCCTGCAATTTTGAAAGTGCCTTCAGCTCTTCGACCAATGTTAGTGTATTTTTGTATCCAAGATTTAATAGTAGAAGTCAAAGTGTTGTAAAGTCAAATATAGTCAAAGTCTTGTAAGGCAATCTAGTATAAATACCGTAATGTAAGTGTTTGTATAGAAGTAGATGAGAGACAAGGCATGTGAGTGTAGTAGACTTGTAAGTCAGTCAATCATTAAGTGTGAGAGTTCTTGTAATATGTGACAATAGATATATGACATTTTCTATCTCTACTTTCTCTCTCTAGATTTTGTGCGTAATTGATTGATTGAATTGTGTTTGCTTGAAATCTTGGACTTACATTTGGTATCAGAGCAAACCAATATACTCAGATTATGGGTTAAACATAAATTGGTCGATTGAATTTCTTCACTGATTTTGCAAAATTTTAAAGAACACACAAAACGGTTTTATCACTGTTTGATTCAAATTTTATTTGAAAAATCATTTTTAAAGCAAGAAAATGGAATCATGGTGATCAATTAGTGTGTGTGATTGTTTCTTGTTTAGATTGTATCACAAATTTCACACTTAATCACAATCAATTTTGGATTTTTGTGGTTTACGGATTCACATTTTTTCGAACACTGTTTGAATCAATTCACTGTAATTTTGTTATTTTTAGACAAAATTATGTACTTGAAAAGTGTTCAATTTGACATTTCGACCATTCTTGTGGATTTTCAAGTTTTGATTGCAGGTGCTTAATGTTTTGATCGAAATCCATGTTCAACTCTCAAGAACACGGAAGATTCAAAGAACGCGCAAGGTTCATGTCGAAGAACACGCAAGATGAAGTCTTTTTGTTTTC
Organism: Arctium minus; assembly: GCA_954870635.1. Lineage (NCBI taxonomy): Eukaryota > Viridiplantae > Streptophyta > Magnoliopsida > Asterales > Asteraceae > Arctium > Arctium minus. The sequence goes on along the minus strand of OX941084.1, from coordinate 101,913,666 downwards.
TACATGTTTTTTACCAAAACGCGCAAGATACTATTTGCGTGAAGTAGAAACGCGCACAAGATTGTTTGCAAGTTATTGGTTATTAAATCTTTGATCTACGATTTCTATAGTTCTACGAGAAGTTGTTTTGAGAGAAGTTAAAGGTTCAAAAATATTCTAAGTATTGAAACGTGCAAACGCATTGCGAGAAGTTCATCTCAAGAACGCGTACGTTGTTTTCTGCGCGAACTCAGAACGCGCACTATAAATTTTGTGAGAAGCCAGAACGCGCACGTTGTTTTATGCGCGAACCAGGAACGCACACGTCACTCTTTGCGCGGAGTGAAGTTCATCTACAGTGGTTTGCGAGTTTTGTTCCTTGGAAAAAATTTCAAATTTTTTCAAGTGTTGACCAAGTTTGACTCATCAAGTCAAGTTTGTTTCTGAATATTTTAGACGATCATTTCAAGCATACTATTCAAGATGTCTACTATATTATCAGGGAGAGATTGTGCTATATTGTACATGCTTGAAATACCTGGTATAGAAACTGAACGGGATAAATTGAAGATTCAGAATTCAAAGCTTCTAAATCAGATTCAGGAGTTGAAAGCTAAATTTTTAAATTTTGAGAAAACTTCTGAATGTGCAAAATGTATTAATGATACTAAAATTGATTTTGCAGGTATTGTCAAGGATAGAGAGAAAGAGATTAGATTAAAAGAGAGAGAGATAACAAATCTTCAAAGCCAACTGAAGACAACTGAAAAGAAATTTTCAGAACTTAAAGCTGAATCAGTTGATCTACATAGCAAGTTTAAGGCTTTTGAAGAGAAAATATCTGCATTGGAAGCTAAAAATGTTGATCTAATGAAAAGTCTTAATGCAGATAAAGACAAAGCTGATCTAAGTTTACACTAAAAAACTTTCTGATTTTTCTAAGAAAGGTTGTCAAGAGAAAAAGGATTTGGAACAAAGATGCTTAAAACTCTCGAAGCAAGTATCAGAATTCGAAAAGATTGTAATAACTGAAAGAGATACTTTTGCAAAAGAGAGAAAAATTCTTGAAGATAAACAATTGAACTTCCCAAACAAATCTCTACATTGCAAGACTTACTTGATAAAGAATGAAAATCTTTTGAAGAAAAGAAGAAGTCTTTTGATGCTGAAAAGAAAAATGCTGAAAAGAGAAATGTTGGGATTTTCAAAGAAATTTCTGAAAAGAACAAGAACTTAGAAAAAGACTTTGAGCAAGAACGTCAAATATTTGAAAGTGAAATATCTAAGCTCACATCAAAATATCTATTCTATCATCAGACATTCAAAAAGAACAGATGACAAGATCTGATTTGAAAAAGAAGTTTGACACACTTTTTGATGAAAGAAACATTTTGTCCGAAAAGATAAAACAACTTGAAGTTGTAAATGTTGAATTATCTGATAAGATTTCAGTTGATGTGATTAGTCAATCACCTTTTGATAATTCACCTGAATCAGTTTGTTCTTTCAAAACTGCTTCAAGTTCAATTCATGAAAATATTTCAAAAAGAACAGTGTCAAATCAACATTGTCAAATCAAATCAGATTCGTCCATCAAATTTGTTTTATGACAAATCTGTTGATAGTTCAGCAAGATTTTATGTAAAATCTCTTGAAAATAATTCTTCCAAGAAAGGACAGATGTTGTGGAGAGTGAAACGTACTTCTAATGAAAAGAAGAATGACAAATCATTCGCATCCATATCAAAAGCCAAGAAGAACAATGCACATAAAGGTTAATCATTTGGTAAACCTGATATGTTTTATTCTGCTAATCATTTGATCAGGCTTGCTCCAAAGAAGATTTGTTGTTCTTACTGTGGAGAAAATGATTTTGTTCAAAGAGAATCTGCTCATCACTGGTATGGAACTTATATAATTACTTCTCAGAAAAATGTAATTAAAAGATTTAAATCTATTGAGAAGTGGATTCCTAAATCTAACCAACCAGGACCCAAATACCAGTGGGTACCAAAACCTGTTAAAATTGTTTTGCAGGTACCACAGGTTTAGGGGGAGCAAGAATAATGGCTCTTGGATAACACAGTTCAAGACCCGATCTTCAATGATAAAGAATATAGGCTTCTGAATACTTCAGTTCAGAACCCGGTCTTAAATGTTAGAGAAATGGCTTCTGATTACAATAGATCAGGACCCTATCTTTAATGTCAAAGAATTATGGCTTCTAAACATAACAGTTTAAAACCCATACTTCAAAGAAGAGTTTGTTCAGATAAGGATATTATGCAAATATCAAGGGGGAGCTTATCTGAATTTAACTCAATCTATCATGATTTGAGGGGGGGGGGGGGGGCTTAAGTTGTTTGTAAGTATCTTCTGATCTAAATATCTGATTGTTTGAAAGAAGAACAACTTTCGAACATGAAAAATGTTTTCTTAAATGTTTAAACCACTTCTGGTTCTTAAAAGATTTCATGAATTTTGAAGTTTGATTTTTTAAATGTTTTTCATAATTGAGCGTTAATGTTTAACTAACCATGTGTTTCCAAAGATTAATAGTTGTGTATTATCTTGTCTATATACTACTGTCAAGTATTCATACACAATGGTTCAGTACTTCATATTGACTTTGTTATTACCATGTCTTATAAAGAAACAATTTTTTGATGGTAATACTCCCGTTTGTAATTCAATGTTGATTGAGCATCATACATCATTTCAACTTGAGCATTCATTTCAATATTGTTTATATTTTTTCATATAAACAACTATCAAGTTCTTTGATACCCTAACCATTTCATGTCTATACTCATGATATTTGATCTGATTGATACATTGTCAGATTCTCAAAACAATTATTTTGATTTCATTTCATTCATTCAATATCCTTGTTTTGAGAGATCTTCAAAGTTCAAATGCTCAAATTTCATTTATATATTTGATGAGCATACATTTTGACAATGTTATCATATTTTGTGCTTAACTGTTCAAGTTAAATAGTTGAGCAACTATTCTTTTTAGGACATAATTACATGGGATTCGTGTGAGAGCTTAAACAGAACTTCCATGGATTCACGTTAACCAGTGTTTCCTACCCCGGAAGTTATCCTAGAGTGATTGAGGGGTGAGGGGTTTTAAATCAAAGAGTGGGGGAGATAACTCATCTCATTGAATTTTTCTCATTGTGCTTAGCGGTAAAATGTAAAAGAGAGTTTGGTTAGAAGTGAGCTTATATGTTCAAAAGAAAGAGGGTGTGAGAACAGAATTAAAAGAATATGAAAACTCTGCACCAACTACTTTCTGAGTCGGGCAGCCACATAATTTGTTGGTTCACATTCTTTGGTGACCATCATTGAATCATACACTAGCCCATGCCAACTCTTGTAATTACCCCTAACCACTCGTTTCTTTCTTGAAAAAGAAATGTTTCAATTTCTTTGGGGACGCAACATATCTGCTATCTGGTCTTCATTCGGAAGATTTAGATATTGAAAAAGAAGGAAAGTTACCCCACCTTCGCACCTCTTTCATGCACATTGAGTCTGTGTAATACTTGTTGTTGTCTCAATAGTTTACACATATTGAGCCTGAAAAAGCTTGAGTAACTTCAATCATTCTACACTTTCACGTACACGCAAGGAATAAGTTTTCTTGTCATAACATTCATAAAATTCCTTCGTGTTTTTCGATGATTGAATGGAAGCCCTGGGGGAGTGAACATCACAAAAGCTCCTTTCCAAAGTACATCCATTGTACAAAGTGGTTCCGTGCTACTTACAGGCATTCTAACTGTATAATTTGTTGATTCAGGGTTACAATTCTTATTATATCTAAATTTGAAAAGATTCGGGTATATATATTTCATGAATTGACGGATACTCAGATCAAAAGGGCGGAGATTGTTATTTTATAAAAAAGGGGTTGCTTAATTTTCAAAGATAGTGATGACTTGAAAAAGGTTTTGATGATTTTGCTGCTCATAATTCATCAAAAAGGGGGAGATATTCAGGAATTTCAAGTCAAATGAAAGTTTAAGTGAAGTTTGAAAGATTATTTGAAAGATACATCTCATAAATGGGAGAGATATTCTAAAGAAAAAGGAGGAGAAAATTTGGAATTTTCAAGTCAGTTGAATATTTGAAGTTGATATAATCAAGCCTGATGAAAGTTTATCAAAATGGGGGAGATATATCTGGAGTTTCAAGTCAGATTATAAGTCAGACAGATGAAAGTTTTGATCAAGAATCTCATCAAAAAAGGGGAGATTCAAATAGATTCTGAAGAAATTTGTTCCGAGACAATTCGAGAGAGTTCTTTGTTCAAAGACAGTTCAGAGATCACATATATGAAGATACAAGCATTGAAAGATTCCTCAAAGATCAAAGATTTCTCAAAGTTCAAAGAAGTTTCAAAAGTTTCAAAATTTTGTTCAAGACTTGATGACTTTACAAAGAAAAAGTGAATGACTTTTTAAGATTCTTCAAAAGCTGAAAGTTTAAAGATTGTCAGCGCTTCAAAGTTTAAAGCCGTCAGAGTCAAAGTTTTGAATAATCAAGAGTTGAAGACTAATGTCAATTTTTTTTAAATCTTGAATAAAAAGGGGGAGATTGTTAGTGTATTGTTGTATCTAATATTTAATAGTAAAGGTCAAAGTGTTGTAAAGTCAAATATAGTCAAAGTCTTGTAAGGCAATCTAGTATAAATACCGTAGTGTAAGTGTTTGTATAGCAGTAGATGAGAGACAAGGCATGTGAGTGTAGTAGACTTGTAAGTCAGTCAATCATTAAGTGTGAGAGTTCTTGTAATATGTGACAATAGATATATGACATTTTCTCTCTCTACTCTCTCTCTCTAGATTTTATGCGTAATTGATTGATTGAATTGTGTTTGCTTGAAATCTTAGACTTACAACCAAAGCCAAAGCAAATCAAAAGAAAGCTTGCCTCCTCCTCCTCTGATAATGTCGTAGTGATCAAGAACGACACCTCCATCAAATTCTCAAAAGAAGCATTGTTCGGGCCTCCTCCTGATCTCTCAGTTCTTGATCTATCTTTGCCTCCTAGTGGTCTATTCATCCCAGGGCAAGTTTTGAAAAAACCATTTTGGAATCTTTTTCAGAGATGATGAAGGTCAGCTTAGATTCTAAAGAGTCTCTGAAATCCCTCTCTGCCCTCTAAATCATCTCAAGGACCTTCTGTGCTTATAGTGTACCAACTCTCCCTCAGCTGAACCGATCAAGACTCTCATTCGACAAGAATCAATTGATCGAAGACAAAAAGGAGAGGAAATACCAGATTATATGATCAAGGTCCTAAAGTCTTATCTAGATAGCTGATAGATCTTCTTTTTCCTTGTAATATGTTAGTTAGACTTACAATAGTTAGATCTTCACTTGTTCTTATAATTTTCATCTCTTGTAATTCTTTCCTTGAATTAATGAAAATTTCAGTGAAGTACTTAACTCTATCAGTACTGTAAAAGATCCCTCAAAATAGTAATTAGGATGTGTATGTTATCAATTCTGATTATCCTTTATTTTGACTAAAGTAATTTTCTTCGTAGTTACTTTGTCATCATCAAATAGGGGGAGATTGTTGATCCAACTATCTCAGTGATTTGATAATGACCCTTTATAATACTTAGTGAATATACGTTTAACATCTGTGAGTCCGTGATCGTATTGTGAGTCCGTGATCGTTACCAGATAATCAAAACAACAAACAATAGATAATAAACCAACCTGTTTGGATTACAAACGCGGATTACACGGTTGAGTTCTTGAGTTAAGCTCTCTGTTTGTTTTCTCTCTTTTCACCTTGATTATGTGTTATGTGTGTGTTTCTTGTTGTCTGATGTGTATATTAGAGAGATAACAACTAACATAATATCTAGATATATAATATCTAGATATTATATTTAAAACTAATATAATAACAAATAAACATAATATCTAGATATTAATAATATCTAGATATTATATTAAAACTAATATAATAATAAACTAATTAAACTAATTAAACTAATTAAAATACTAAAACATAACTTTGACTATTATTACAAGATAGACCCTAGACTATAGTTGAGAGTGACTTGTCAGCTTTAACTTCAGATTGCGATCTTCGTATTGGATGATCTTGAATCCAATGAGACTGTGCTCTAACAATCTCCCCCTTTGGATAAACATCATTACTAAAATGATTTAGCAATACGATTTTCTCTTTCAACTTGGAAGATGCAATCTCCATCTTTGTCTTCAAATTGTAATAATCTTCCCCTTTTGATGTAGAGAAACTCTCTTTCGGTTGTTGGGAAGAAATTGTCTTCAGTGTTAGCTTGGACATTTGTTTCTTGAACATTTCTTGTACTTTGTTTGCTCTGCTCTCCCCCTTTTTGATGGATTGAGCATCGATATCTTCAAAACTTTGTTGACAAGAAATGTCTTTGATTCGTAGCCTCTGATCCGTCAATTCATAAGATATTCATCTAGATCTTTACAAATCCAGACAAATTAGTTGTGTAACACCTGAATCAACTAATGAATCAGTTAGAATGCCTGTCAGTAACACTAAGTCACTGTGTGTAACGAATACACAATGGAAAGGAGCTGTTTGATGTTGACTCCCCCAGGGCTTCTATTTAATCATCGAAACACCACAAAGGTAATTTCTATAAACGTTATGACAAAGAAACTAATTCCTTGTGTGTTCGTGCTTGTGATAGAAAGAATTAAGCACTGATGATTGCTGTTAAGGCTCGAAATGTGTAAACCACTGAGACAACAGTAAGTTAAACACAGACTCAATGTGTATGAGTGAAGTGCGAAGGTGGGGCAGACTTCCTTCTTTTCTATATCCAGATTTTCCAAGTGAAAATCAGATAGCATATGAGCTGCGTCCCCTTAGAAAGTGAAACACTTTCTAATTGAGTAGAAAATGAGTAGTTGGTGGGGTAATTCAAGAGTTGGCATGGGCTAGTTGCCTGTTTCAATAATGTTCACCAAAGATTTGTGAAACACTAGAAATGTGGCTGCCCGTCTAGAAAGTAGTTGGTGCAGAGTTCTGATATTCTTTTAACTCTGATCTCACACGCTCTTTCTTTTAAAGATTAAGCTCACTCTTTTGGCATTGGAACTCATTATCCAATCTACACTCATTTCTTTTGACACACTCACTCAATCACTAAGGATTAACTTCATGGGTAGAAATCATAGGTTAACATGATTCCATAGAAGTTGAAGTGATTTCAAAGAATTTCCTTCATTTGATCAGAAGCAAAAGGAACTTATGCAAATATCAAACGAGGCGTTTTAGTTCTTGCACACTGATTCCGTATAACTTTTAAAGAATAAGTTGCTCAAAAAGGTTTAGCTTGTCGATTAAGCTTATGTAAAACATTTAAAGTACACTCCCAAAATATAAAATCGAATGAAAAATCGGGAAGTGGTTTGAACGTTTAAGAACGATGTTTTCAATGATTGAAAGTTGTCCTTCTTTCAACCATATTGGAGATTAAGATGAAAGGTAATACCTTAAAGTTTGATCTTATATCTCATGAAGCTTTGCTGTAAGTCATAAAGATATGAACTTCTAAGCTTCTCTCAAACTTCTGCAAAAGTCTTAGGTCAAGTTCAAAGCAAATTTATTCACTTAAATTGAAAAGACAAAAAGCAGTAAAACTTTTTAAAGTACGAGTTCTGATCTGAATTGCTCAGAAGTCATCACCTTTTTACTCCCCCTGAAATTATGCATCAGAACATTATCAGTGTTAAAGATATGCATAAAATTTCAGAAAAGTATGTATGTACTCCCCCTTGAAGGTTGATTTCCTCATTCGAGTATTGGAGTACAGTCTCTTATCAGCACAGGAGTAAGGTCTTTTGATCACTGAAATACGAGTCCTAAACTGTTGTGTTTAGAATTCATTAACTTCGTTGAAGTCCGGGTTCTAAGCTGATTTACTTAGAAGCCTTTTTCTCTAAAGTTCGGGTTTTGAACTGCATTGTTCAAAAACCATTATTCTTCTTGACTCCCCCTTGACAGTAGGTGCCTGCAACACAGGTTTAGTTTTCTTTGGTACCCACTGGTATTTGGGTCCATAAGTGTTAGTTGCAGTTCGTATGGGGGTTACTGAGTAAGAACCATACCAGTAATGGTCACTCGTCTTGTGAACAGGATCATGTGTACGACAATAAGAACAATAAAATTTCTTACCTGACAAACTGATTAATTTATCTCTTGAATAAACAAAATCAGGTTTACCTTTCAGCGCATTGTTCTTCTTGGCAATCGGCGTATGTACACATGAGTTTTTACATTTCAGCTCTTCTTTAACTGGTTTCCTGTTCCAGACCAGTTCAGCTTCTTCTTGGAAGCTTCTTCTCCTTCTTTGATGTGTACCTGAAAAATCTTTATTCCCGCCATAGAAAAGATTAGTACTCCGAATATGATTAGAAGATTTCACTGACCTCTTTGAAGAAACAGGTTTCTGATATGAGCTTGCAGCTGACTTGAATGAACATTCTGAATCAGCAGAATCATCTCTAGGTGAGTGGACAATTGACTCTGGAGTCTTGCGCTCAGTCACCACCACCGTTGAAATAACCTTTTCAAGCTCTTTAACCTTTGAAGAATAGTTGTTTCGTTCTTTGACAAGAAGGTCAATCTTCATCTCAAGCTCGGACCTCTTCTTCTTCTCTTTCTGTGCAAGCTTAGATAATTCAGATAGCTTTGCATTAAGCTTCCTAATTGCAGCTTCAAGGATGCTTCTCTCTTCTTCGAATCCCTTCTTAGCACCCTTTTGATCATTTGCCTTCCTCTCCTTGGCAAACTGATCTCTTTCCAATATGATTACTTTCTCAAAGTCTTCAACTTTTTGAGAAAGCATTAATCTTTGAAGCTCAATCACCTTCTTCTCTTCCACACCCTTCTTTGACAGATCTGAGAACTTCTTTTCAAACTCAGATATTTTCTTTTGTAGCTCAGCATTTGCATTCTCCAAATCTTTGAACTTCTTCTCATTACTCTCAACAGACTCTTGCTTCTGTTTTTGAGCTTCTAAATCATTAATCTTTCCTTTAAGTTCAAAGTTCTCAGCTTCCAAAACTTTTCCTTTTAAGAAAACGTTTCGGTCTGAGTCAATCCATTCAGAGTTTAATGCAAGATAGTCCCAAATCTCTTTCCCTGAAGCTTCTGGAATATCCATTAAATCATATATTTCCTTAGAAATACTCTTTCTCAGATAAACTCTAGCTCTATAATCAGCATGATTTCTTTGTGCTCCTTCAGACAATGATAATATCATGTCTTGACCCAGTTCATCACCATCTATGAAGCTGAAAAAATTTATTTTCCACTTTTCGTATTCTCCTTTATTCAACATGTGAAAATAGGAAGACATTCTGTTTAAAGTTCTAAGTCTGAAAATAAAAAACTTTGCGTTTTGAGAAGGTTTGCGCGAGATGTTGATTGCGCAAAGTGAGGTTCGACTTTTTCGATGTAAAGAACCGGTAAGATTTTCGACCAGTAAAACTGATTGATCGGTAAAAAGATTGGATCGGTAAAATGCTCGACCGGTAAAGAATTATCGATCGGATTAAATACCACGTGAACTTTCTTTTTGAATATGAACTTTAGAATTCTTTAAAATGGACACGTGGAGAGGATTGGTTTTGCATGAGGTTTTGCATGTGGAATAAGGACCGAAAGATGGTGAGAAGGACCAATATAGAATTGTTTCTAATTAGACCGATATTACAAATGATCTTTTAAGTAGGGGACACGTGGGTTTGCATGGGTTTGCATGAGATTGGTTTTTAAAATAGAAGTGGACACGTGAGGGTGTGATGAATGTGGTCTTGTGAATTGTGAGTGGAATTGAAATGAGAGAGTGATGTGAGACACGTGTCAAAGAAATAGTGAAAGACCGATATTGAAAAAGGATTAGATCGGAATTGGTTTTGTGTTTGACCGGAATGTGCAAATGGTTTTGATGTGATTCGACCGGTGAATTGAGGAAGACCGAAAGAAGTGGAAGACCGGATGTTAATGAGGAGTTCGACCGGGGAAGTGTTGTGGAAAAGTTTTATTCGACCGGGGAAGTGTTGTGGAAAAGTGGGGTTCGACCGGAGAAGTGTAGTTTTACTTTGACCGGATAAAAAAAAATATATTCGACCGGATAAAAAAAATTCGACCGGTACAAAAGTTTGTGAGATTCGACCGGGGAAGTGAGGGTCCGGTCGAATGCTTAAGACCGATAGAATGTAAAAACTAAGGTTCGACCGGTACGCTTAAGACCGATACGTCGTCTTCTCCGATTAAAACAACCTGTAACTCTAAAATTAACCAAGCTAGAGGTCGATTTACCACACCAAATTTTGACACAACGATCTCCTTATCAATTAGAACAAGACACAACCTTTTGATTTCGAAAATAACCGTAAAATCAAGTTTTGATTTATAACACAGTGTTCTTCAAAAATGAAGAACACAGAGATGAAAAATTTTGATTTTGATCCTGGTATACGGCTCTGATACCAATTGTGAGTCCGTGATCGTTACCAGATAATCAAAACAACAAACAATAGATAATAAACCAACCTGTTTGGATTACAAACGCGGATTACACGGTTGAGTTCTTGAGTTAAGCTCTCTGTTTGTTTTCTCTCTTTTCACCTTGATTATGTGTTATGTGTGTGTTTCTTGTTGTCTGATGTGTATATTAGAGAGATAACAACTAACATAATATCTAGATATATAATATCTAGATATTATATTTAAAACTAATATAATAACAAATAAACATAATATCTAGATATTAATAATATCTAGATATTATATTAAAACTAATATAATAATAAACTAATTAAACTAATTAAACTAATTAAAATACTAAAACATAACTTTGACTATTATTACAAGATAGACCCTAGACTATAGTTGAGAGTGACTTGTCAGCTTTAACTTCAGATTGCGATCTTCGTATTGGATGATCTTGAATCCAATGAGACTGTGCTCTAACAACATCTGTATGTATTAGTGTTTCACCATCAACTATCAAATACTGAGTATGTTCAGTATCGCTGATGATTTCTCATGTAAACAGTTAGACGTAATCCCTGAAGACAAGTTTCGTGACAAATGATGTTCATTGCTGAATCGAAGACAAAGCTGTTGAACAAAAGACAAGTCTACTCATGATCTGATGTGGATATCAGCGAAAACAAGACAAGTCTACTCACACGCGAAGAAGCCTGAGGAAAAGCTTCAACGATAGCTGAACTTCTTTCTATCTCTGAGAAGGAATAGATATTTAGCGATCGATGATCACTTTGTTTATATCTCAAGTATTTTTTGTCTAATCTATGCACACATAGTACGAATGTCAGAAAAGACATACCTTTGCAACAATTCGTACAACAACTCTGATATCTAACACTGTTCATCATACGACCAAAAGCATGTCTCCAAAAGTCAGATTTATGCAATCAACCAGAGAAGGATACGTGTAAAGTACCCTGCCATGCATTTAATGCATAAGGTATAAATAGAAAGATCACAACTCCATCTGGGAGTTGCCTTAAGCCTTCAACCTTTCTGTAAAATTTAGAAACCCTTGTTTTCTATATTCCCTTAATCCCCATTCTCTAATTCTTGTGCAACCATCTTAGTGTTTCTTAAATTTGTTTAGATTAGGTTGTTACTTAATCTTGTTCTGCAAAAAATTTGTAAATTGTATTTTGATTCATCAATAAACAATTTATTAAACTTTAAATTTTGTGTTTGTATTCAACCCCCTCCCCCTTCTACAAACTTGTTAAGCGCCTTCGAGACCAACAACTTGTTTAGAATAGATGCACTACCGCAAATGACTGCCTCTTCTCTTTGTTCCTTAGCCGCATCGAACCCTCAACCGTCTCCGAAGAGCTAAATGATCTAGACTGGGTGATAGATATGCAAGAGGAGCTCAATCAATTCCAGAGCCTTAAAGTGTGGCGACTTGTTCCCAGGCCAAAGAACAAGACGGTGATTGGGACGAAATGGATCTTCAAGAATAAGAAGGATAAAGATGGAATTGTCGTATGAAACAAAGCATATCTGGTAGCTAAAGGATATCTCCAGCAGAAAGGAATTGAGTATGATGAGACGTTCGCACCGGTTGCTCGGATTGAAGCAATTCGAATGTTCCTTGCCTACACCGTGCAGAAGAAATTCATTGTGTTTTAAATGGATGTGAAGACCACGTTATTGAATGGAGTTCTCAAGGAAGAAGTATATGTATCACAACCCGAAGGCTTCGTGAGTTCTGACAAACCACATCACATCTACATTCTTGACAAGGCCTTGTATGGTCTCAAGCAAGCACCACGAACCTGGTATGATGCACTCTCTTCATTTTTAATTAAAGCTGGATTTTCAAAAGGTAAGATCAATACCACCTTGTTTATTAAAAAGAAAAAGCATGATATCATTCTTGTACAAATTTATGTTGACGATATAATATTTGGCTCAATGAACCCTAAGTATTGTCATAACTTTTCAGTCCTAATGAGCAAACATTTTCAAATGAGTATGATGGGTCAAATGAATTTTTCCCTGGGTCTTCAAGTTAAACAATTAGCCACATGAATTTTCATAAATCAATCTAAGTACATCTCGAATATTCTTCGGAAATACCAAATGGAAAATTCTGCACCTACGAAAACCCCCATGTCTACAGGTTCTAAGCTACACTCCGATCCTGACAGAAAGGATGTGAATGCTAAGACCTATAGAGGTATGATTGGTTCCTGATGTACTTGACGGCTAGCAGTCCAGACATTATGTTTTCGACATTCTTGTGTGCAAGATTTCAGTCAAAACCAAAAGAATCTCATTTAATTGTATTTAAGCTTATATTTCGTTAATTAAAAGGTACTGTTGATCTTGACTTATGGTACCCGAAAGAGATAGGTTTTGAGCTGACAGCTTTTTCAGACACTGACCATGCTGGAAATATGCTGGATCGGAAGAACACGTCGGGACATGTCCAGTTCTTGGGAGATCGACTAGTCAACTGGGCATCGAAGAAACAAAACTGCGTCTCAACCTCTACCGCTGAGGAAGAGTATGTAGCAGCCGCCAGTTGCTGCTCGCGGGTGATTTGGATGCGAACCCAACTAAAGGACTATGGATTCCACTACTCGAAGATCCCCATTTACTGTGACTCGAAAAGTGCAATTGCTATATCAAGCAATCCCGTCCAACACACAAAGACGAAACACATAGATTTGCGCTATCATTTCATCAAAGATCATGTTGAAAGAGGTACAATCGAACTCTATTTTGTTAATATAGAACATCAGATAGCAGATATGTTTATCAAAGCCTTGGACGAAAAACGCTTTCAATATCTTGTGTCCAAGCTAGGTATGCTTAATCTGAAAGTTTGAACCTCTCTATAGACCTGTACGAGTTCCATGCAATAACGAATGACTGTTACTAAATGTTCCAGCAATCCCACTCTGGATACCTAAGTTAACACTCATTGGTCTTTGCATTCTACTCGTCATGTTCTGTGCTAGTTTCAAACTTCTGTATTAATAAGTTAGATTTTGTTTTTTCGTTTCGTTGTGTTTCATTTCATCTTTCAGTTCGTTACTTCTATTGCTTAAAGCTTCTGTCATTTCTGGTAGAGTTAACAGTTTGCTCATGTGTTAAGGGGGAGCCACATTGCGTGGAATTCTGTAAGTTTTATCGTTCTCATTTTGAGGGGGAGCAGGTAAGTTTTCTTGTGTTCCGATTCTACTAAGCAAACGTCAAGGGGAAGATTTTTTTTTTTGAGATAAAAACGGTTTTCCAATCGAGTGGGAGCGTTAAAGTATTTGACTCTTCGAAAAAGGTTACTTTGTGTCCTTCTTTAACTTTTAAGTTTTTATTTTTATTCCTTTGATTAAAAAAATTAGTTTTATACCGGGACAAACCGGAACCCGGTATACCCGGGACTACCCGGGATAACCGGGAACTGGTATACCTGTTAGATGTAAATTGTATTCAAGATTAAAAGCATCTATTTGTAATGTTTGTAATAGTGTAAGGTTTGTGTTGTAAGCTGTTATGGAGTTGACCATTTTACTATAGGTCATGTTGACCAAGTATAAATAGCAGGTCAATGCTTTTTGTCATTAGAGATAAGAAGTATACACATAGATTTCGTATAATCAGAGAGAGAGGTACACACACATATCACATACACAGAGCTTTACTGTAATATCCAAGAAATAGAGATATGGCTTGATGTAGATTGATTGATCAATAAACAAAAGTTTCCTACATTATTTGTGTGTTAATTGTGTGAGCTAGAATCTGGGATCACATTTGGTATCAGAGATTAATTCGACTTAATTTGACAGAAAAATGTTTACGCACTAAGTTTTAGAGTGCTTTGATTGATTTCTGAATTCGAAATCAAATTGTTGATTTGATTGTGATCGTTGCACATAATAGAATGATCTTGTTTTGATAAATTTCACTTTTAAACTATTTTGATCATTAAATTTGGATTTTTTGAAAATTTTGAGTCGCACGAGTTTACGCACTGTTTGATTATGGAAATGTGTGATTGAGTCGATATTTGTGAAATTCATTGATTGTGTTTTGTTCTAATACTAATCTTGATTAATCTTGTGAAGTTACAACTCCTAATTCAAAGTATTGAATCGATTTGAGGCTGAATTTTGTATTTTTGGACCGTATCTTGGAAGAACTCGCAAGATCCACACACTTTGTATGAAGAACTCGCACAAGCTCTAGAATTCGCATAGATTTTCTTAGAATTTTGTTCAAGTGTTGAATTCACATGAGTGTTATATGCGAAATCCTCAGAATTCGCACATGCCTTTATACGAATAGTAGGAATTCGCATAACACTAGTATGCGAAAAGTTGATTCAAAATTCTTCTAAGCACAAAATTTGTATATGCCTGCGTGCGAATTGTCAAGAATTCCCATATAAGAGTGATACGAATTCCCTAGATTTCGCATACTTTGTTGAAAATTTTTCTAAGTATGGAATTCGTATTGATGCGAAAATTTTAGTGTTTTTGAAAAATTTTCTAAGTGAAGATTTCGCATCTCCCTGTGATACGAAAAATTTATGCAAAAAGTTTGAAAGTTCAATTTTTTTTTAAAAGTCAAGAATTCGCATAACTCTCTTGTGCGAATTGTGAAGAACTCGCATATAACTACGTACGAATTCCTTAGATTTCGCATATAGTTGCATGTGAATTGCATTGTTATCGTATATCTCTTGCGTGCGAATTGTGTAAGGCGTGCGAATTTTGAACTTGTTTTCAGTGTGCATGCGAATTCCTCAGGTCCTGCGAATTCTGGTGTTTGTTTTTGTGCGAATTACTTTCTAATCTCAGCTGTATAAGAATTCTATACTTCGAAATTTTTGGGAAATTTATTTTCTGAAAAATTTTAAGTGTTGCATCTGTTGATTCTTTTTGTCGAACTAACGATCAATTCTAGCTCATATTTTTGTACAGATTTCAAGATGTCGTACATTGACGAGAAAGGAAACACTATTTTGACCAAAAGAGACTGTGCAGCGGCATACATGCTTGAGATGCCTCTAATAGAAGAAGAGAATGCAAAGCTTAAACTTCAGAACTCAGAACTGAAAGTTGAGATTGAGAGTCTGAATGCTAAACTGAAGAAAGTTGAAATTCAAGTATCTACATTCCAGGAAAAGGGAAAAGATTGGTTAAAGAAATTAGATGAGATAAGTAAGAAAGAGAAAGTTGAACTAGAGAAATCTTTCAATCAAAGATTATCTGATCTTTCAAGGAATGCTGAAAAGGAAAAGAAGGCAGTTGAACTCAAATGTATAAAACTTTCTCAACAAGTGTCAGATTTTGAGAAAGTTATTATCATGGAAAGAGATAAGTTTGAGAAAGAGAAGAAGAATGCTGAACAGAATAATGTTGGTGTTTTTAAAGAAATTTCTGAACAGAGAAAATCTGTAGTGAATGATTTTGAGGAAGAAAGAAAAGTTTTTGAGACTGAGATAAACAAGATGACAGGAAAACTATATGAACTGTCATCAACTGTTATGAAGGAGAAGAAGACGAAGTCTGAATTGCACAAGAAGTTTGATCTACTTTCAAAGGAAAGAAACAATTTATCTTCAGAAATCAAAGAACTTGAAGAGATCATGTTCAAGGTGAAGTTGACTGAGCAAAAGACGCCATAATCAATTGTATAATCACCGAGAGATGATCTAGTTGATTCAGAATGCTCATTCAAAACATCTTCAAGTTTACATTTTCTGAATGTTTCTAATAATCCTTTGTTTGATTCAAATGATAATCATACTTCTAAACATAAAGATCAGATTCGTCCTTTTAACCTTTTCTATGATAAAATTGTTGATGGTTCAGGTAAACACAAAATGACAAATGAAAAAGAAAAGTGGATTTGGAGAGTGAAAGGTTCCTCATATGAGAAGAAGGAACAAAAATCATTTGTGCATGCATCCAATGCTAAAAGGAACAATGCTCCTAAATGTAAAACTTTTGCCAAACCTGATCTTGTTTATACCGTTAATCAATTGATCATGTTAGCACAAAAGAAAATTAATTGTTCTTACTATGGTACAAATGATTTTGTTAGCAAAGATTATATGAATTACTGGTATGGTTCTTACTACATCTCTTCTAATAGAACTACAACTAACAAAGCAGGACCCAAATACCAGTGGGTACCAAAAGCTAAATCTGTGTTGCAAGCACCTAAAGACTAAGGGGAGAAAGAGTTATGGCTTCTAAACACTACAGTTTAGAATCCATATCTAAAATATCAAAGTAGACA
The DNA here is from genome assembly GCA_954870635.1 of Arctium minus. Lineage (NCBI taxonomy): Eukaryota > Viridiplantae > Streptophyta > Magnoliopsida > Asterales > Asteraceae > Arctium > Arctium minus. Next base: position 101,896,840 of record OX941084.1, on the reverse strand, counting down.
TCTGAATACAACAGTTCAGAACTCGTACTTCAATTAATATTGGTTTCTGATTACACCAGATCAGAACCCGGTCTTCAATGTTTAAAAGCAATGATTTTGAACAAAGCAATTCAAGACCCAGTCTTCAATGCTAAAGATGGGGAGTTTGACTTCTGAATTTACTTCAATCCTAGTAATTCAGAACTCGGTTTAATGATTAAGGATTATGCAAATATTAAGGGGGAGCTTTTATGTTTTATATTTTTACTCATACATTTTCTAATTTTTCAGGAGGAGATTAAAAGATAAATTCATTGTTACTTTTAACCGGAGAATATGTACAAATGGCTTCTGGATAATTCGGTTCAGAACCCGCTTTAAATTGTTTTTCTTCTTAGGATGCTGAAAAGCTAACATCTTTCTAAGAAGTTTTTACTGTTAGTTTGAGAGAGAGTTTATAAAATATTAACTGTTATATTTTTAAGGGGGAGAAGAGAAAAGAAAATTACACTTTCACTGTCATACTTTTCTAATGAGTTGACTTTTTACAGATACCGAGGGGGAGTATCTGAAGTTTTGTCAAAGGAAGCTTAAAAGATAATATTCATTTTAGGGGGAGTTGAGTTTTCTATACTAAAGGTATATTATTCTGAATCTTAATCTCTACTACATTTTGAAAGATGAACGGATTTCAGATATGAAAAACATGTTTTCTTAAATGTTCAAACCACTTCTTGTTATCAAAAATATTTTACAAGTTTCGAAGTGAGATTTTAAATGTTTTTCATATCAAGTACTTTCACGTTTATCTGACCGTGTGTTTCTCAAAGAAAAATACTTGTGTATTTTCTTTTCACATACTTTGTCAAGTATTCATACACACATCGGTTCAGTACATTATTTTTGACTTTGTTATTACCATGTCTCAAAAGATAAATCTTTCGATGGTAATACTCTCGTTTGAAATTCAATGTTGTTTGAGATCAGACGTCATTTCTTCTATAAATGTGCGTTCATTGTTAAATTGTTTATATTCTGTTAATATAAACAAATGTCCGTTATTTGATACCCCATTACATTTTTCTTCATGATATTTGATCTGATTAAATCATTGTCGGATTCTCAAAACAATGAAATTGAATGATCATAAATGTTCAATGTTTTGAGAGATCTTAAATGTTCACATTGCTCAAATCTCATTCATATTATTAACGAGCATACATTTTATGACAAGTGATTTCTTGTGCTTAATTGTCAAGTTAATTGTTGAGCAACACATTCTTTTTAGGACAATATACATGGGACTCAGTGTGAGTGCTCAACGTTTCCTACCATGGAAGTAATCCTATAAGTGATTGAGGGGAGAGGTCAAAAGAATTGAGAGTGAGTGTGTGCTAAGGTAAAATGTAAAAGAGAGATTGGTTAGAAATGAGCTTAAATGTTTAAAGAAAGAGAGTGAGAGGTCAGAGTAAAAGAATAATAAACTTTGCACCAAACTTTTTCTGAGCTGGGTAGCCACATAATCTGTTGGTTCACATTCTGTAAGTCCAAGATTTCAAGCAAACACAATTCCATCAATCAATTACGCACAAAATCTAGAGAGAGAAAGTAGAGAGAGAAAATGTCATATATTTGTTGTCACATATTACAAGAACTCTCATACTTAATGTTTGACTGAGTTACAAGTCTACTACACTCACATGCCTTGTCTCTCATCTACTTCTATACAAACACTTACACTACGGTATTTATACTAGATTGCCTTACAAGACTTTGACTTTACAACACTTTGACTTTACAACACTTTGACTTTTACTATTAAATCTTGGATACAACAATACACTAACAATCTCTCCCTTTGTATTTAAGATTAAATTTTTTTTTGACATTAGTCTTCAGCTCTTGATTCTTCAAAACTTTGACTCTGACGGCTTTAAACTTTGAAGCTCTGACAATCTTTAAACTTACAGCTTTTGAAGAATCTTGAAAAGTTATTCACTATTTCTTTGTAAAGTCCTCAAATCTTGAACAAAAATATGAAACTTTTGAAACTTCTTTGAACTTTGAGAAATCTTTGATCATTGAGGAATCTTTCAATGCTTGTATCTTCATATCTGTGATCTCTGAACTGTCTTTGAACAAAGAACTCTCTTGAATTATCTCGGAACAACTTTCTTCAGAATCTACTTGAATCTCCCCTTTTTTGATGAGATTCTTGATCAAAACTTTTATCTGTCTGACTTATAATCTGACTTGAAACTCCAGATATACTCCCCCATTTTGATAAACTTTCATCAGGATTGATTATATCAACTTCAAATATTCAACTGACTTGAAAATTCCAAATTATCTCCTCTTTTTTCTTTAGAATATCTCTCCCTTTTATGAGATGTATCTTTCGAATAATCTTTCAAACTTCACTTAAACTTTCATTTGACTTGAAATTCCTGAATATCTCCCCCTTTTTGATGAATTGTGAGCAGCAAAATCATCAAAACCTTTTTCAAGTCATCACTATCTTTGAAAATTAAGCATCCCCTTTTTGATAAAATAGCAATCTCCGCCATTTTGATCTGAGTATCCGTCAATTCATGAAATGTATATACCTGAATCTTTTCAAATTCAGATATAGTAAGAATGTAACCCTGAATCAACAAATGATACAGTTAATGCCTGTAAGTAGCACGGATCCACTTTGTACAACGGATGTACTTTGGAAAGGAGCTTTTGTGATGTTCACTCTCCCAGGGCTTCCATTCAATCATCGAAAAACACGAAGGAATTTCTATGAATGTTATGACAAGAAAACTTATTCCTTGTGTGTACGTGAAAGTGTAGAATGATTGAAGCTACTCAAGCTTTTTCAGGCTCAATATGTGTAAATTGTTGAGACAACAACAAGTATTACACGGACTCAATGTGCATGAAAGAGGTACGAAGGTGGGGCAACTTTCCTTCTTTTTCAATATCTAAATCTTCCGAATGAAGAGCATATAGCAGATATGCTGCGTCCCCAAAGAAATTGAAACATTTCATTTTCAAGAAAGAAACGAGTGGTTGGTGGGGTAATTACAAAAGTTGGCATGGGCTCACTGCGTTTTTCAATGAAGGTCACCAAAGAATGTGAACCAACAGTAATGTGGTTGCCCGACTCAGAAAGTAGTTGGTGCAGAGTTCTGATATTCTTTTAACTCTGATCTCACACCCTTTTTCTTTTGAACATTTAAGCTCACTTCTAACCAAACTCTCTTTTACATTTTACCGCTAAGCACAATGAGAAAAACTCATCCAGATGAGTTATCTCCCCCACACTTAGATTTCAGACCCCTCACCCCTCAATCACTCTAGGATAACTTCCGGGGTAGGAAACACTGGTTAACGTGAATCCATGGAAGTTTTGTTTAAGCTCTCACACAAATCCCATGTAATTATGTCCTAAAAAGAATAGTTGCTCAACAATTCAACTTGAACAGTTAAGCACAAAATATGATAATATTGTCAAAATGTATGCTCATCAAATATATAAATGAAATTTGAGCATTTGAACTTTGATGATCGCTCAAAACAAGGATATTGAATGAATGAAATGAAATCAAGAGAATTGTTTTGAGAATCTGACAATGTATCAATCAGATCAAATATCATGAGTATAGACATGAAATGTGTGTCCTGAAATCAAGTTTCTAATTGCAATTAATCAAACAAACAAGAATGAATTAACTACCTGTTTGATTCAATTCCAAATTCATAAGATTACAAACAGTGTTCTTGACTTTCTCCCACTAGAAATCTCTTTCTCTCTCTACAAACACTCTCTCTCTGGATATTACAATTCAAATTCAAGTCTTCTATCTATTAAAGAGAAAAACAAAGCTATTTATACCTACAAGTTACAAGGAAACAAAACAAATACAATAACAAAGACTTTGACTTTATTACACTTAAACTTTGACTTTTAATGAGAGTTGACTTTCTCAGCTTTGACTTTCTTGAACTTTGATCTTCAGTCTTCTTGATCTTGTATCCAACATATTTATGCTCTAACAATCTCCCCCTTTGGATCAAGATCATTACTAAAAAAATTTAGCAATGCGATCTTCTCTCTTTAAGCTTGATTGAAATAACTCCCCCTTTGATACAAAAATGATTTTCTCAATCAACTTACATACTCCCCTTATTAGTATGAAATATTTACATTATCCCCTTCTTTGATAAGCTCTATCTCTTCAAAAACTTTCAACAATATTTTTTCAAAATCTGATTCTCTCACAAGGTTATAAAAACCTCTTTCACAAACCAAATGTCAGCAAAATCTTCAAAGTCTTTCAGCTTTCAATCAATCTTGAGAAATTACTCTTGTTTAACTCTTCTCCCCATATCTGATTCAAAATTTTCTTTTCAAACATCATTTCTTGAACACTTCTCTTAACTTTAACATTTCTTGATACCATGTCCCCCTTTTTGATGATTTGAGCATAGATATCATCAAAACTTTCAGTAAGAAATGTCTGTATCCGATCTGACCACTGATCATATAAGAGCCTCTGATTCTTTTGCCAATTCGAACAATGTATTTATCCAGATCTTTTCAAATCTAGACAAAATAGGAATGTAACACCTGAATCAACAAATGAATCTGTTAAAATGCCTGTCAGTAACACAAAGTCATTGTGTGTAACGAATACACATAGGAAAGGATCTTTTTGATGTTCACTCCCCCAAGGCTTCCATCCAATCATCGAAACACCACAAAGGAAATTTCTATGAATGTTATAACAAGAAAACAAATTCCTTGTGTGTTAAAAAATGCAAGTGTAGAAAGAATTATGCGCGATGATTGCTTTAAATAAGGCTCAACATTGTGCAAACCACTGAGACAACAGCAGATAAACACAGACCCAATATGCATGATTGAAGTGCGAAGGTGGGGCAGACTTCCTTCTTTTTCAATATCCAGATTTTCCAAATGAAAATCAGATAGATTATGTGTTGCGTCCCCAGAAAATATGAAACATTTTCTTTTTGAGAAGAAAATGAATAGCTAGTGGGGTATTGTCAAGAGTTGGCATGGGCTAGTTGCCTGTTTCAATAACGTTCACCAAAGAATTGTGAAACGCTAGTAATATGGCTGCCCGGCTCAGAAAGTAGTTGGTGCAGAGTTTGATATTCTTTTACTCTGATCTCACACCCTCTTTCTTTTTATCATTAAGCTCACATCTAACCAAACTCTCCTTTACATTTTACCTCAACGCACAACCCACACTCATTTCTTTTAGACTCCTCACACTCAATCACTATGGATTAACGTCTTGGGTAGAAATCACTGGTTAACGTGATTCCATAGAAGTTCAGTTAAATCCTAGCACAAAGACCCCATGTTTTCCTAGATAACAGGTGTTGCTCAAATGATTTAACTTTTATCAGTTAAAGCCCAAAATATATGTCAGATAAATGTATGCCCACACGATATAATCATGAAGATTTGATCATTTGAAGCATTGAAGTATTTTCAAACAAGTATATTGAATGAATGAACATGAATGCAAAAGATTTGTTTGAAAATCTGACATTGTATAAAAATGATCAGAAATGAATGATATAGCATTTAAAGCTTATGGTCAAGAAAAATTGATAGTGTCTATACGAAACAAAAATATAGACATTCTTGAAATGAATGTTTAGAAATGAAATAACGCTCAAATTTCTTTGAAGTACAAGCGGGGTGTCTTACCATCGAAAAATATGTTTCAAAATTTGAGACATGGTAAGAACTTTTTGAATAGAAAATCAAACCAATGTGTGTGAATACTTGAAATTATATAGAAAAGACAATACGCAAGTATTAATCTTTGGAAACACACGGTTTGTAAACATGTAATCACAAGTAGAGTTTGAAAACATTTAAAATCACACTTCCAATTCATGAAATCTGTTTAAGAATCGGGAAGTGGTTTGAACATTTAAGAACATGTTTTCTATGATTGAAAGTTGTCCTTCTTTCAACCATATATGAGATTAAGATAAGAAATTAACCTTTTCGCTCAATCTTAAATCTCATGAAGTCAGCTGAAGTCATAAAAAATATGATTTTGATAGCTTCTCTCATTCTGCACAAGTCTCAAAGTCATGTCAAAGCAAATTTTATTCACAAAAATTTATTGAAAAGTAAATGACATAAATCAGTAAAACAATGAGAGTATGAGTTCTGATCTGAAGTAATCAGAAGTCATACGCTTTTACTCCCCCTGAAAATATGCATCTGAAATTTGGCAGTAAAAGGCACATGATAGAGATCTAGAACTCCCTTTGAAGTGTAGTTCGTCATATCTTCCAAATACATATTTCTGGAAAAATTTATGTACTCCCCCTTGAAGGTTGATTTCTTCTTCTAAGTATCTGAGTACATTCTCTTATCAGTCCGAGAGTAGCATCTCTTTTTCATCATTGAATTACGAGTCCTAAACTGTTATGTTTAGAAGTCAAACTTCGTTGAAGTACGGGTCCTAAGCTGATTTACTTAGAAGCCTTGGTTCTTTTACTCCCTCTTGACTGTAGTTGTCTGTAACACAGAATCAGTCTTTGGTTTTGGTACCCACTGGTATTTGGGTCCATGAATGTTAGTTGCAGTTCTTATGGGAGTAACGGAATAAGAACCATACCAGTAATGATCACTTGTTTTGTGAACAGGATCATGTGTACGGCAGTAAGAACAATAGTATTTTTTACCTGACAACCTAATTAAGTGATCTCTCGTGTAGACATGATCAGGTTTACCTTTACGCGCATTGTTCTTCTTGGCTTTAGTCTCATGTACACAATTCTTCTTCTTTCCATACCAGTTCTTCTTCTTTGTGTCTTCTTCTTCTTTGTGCATCCGAACCATCTACATTTTGATCATAGAAAATGTTAGTTGTACGAATCTGATTAAATGAACTGACTAACCTTCTTGAAGAAACATATTTCAAATGTGAGCTTGAGGCTGTCTTTTTGAAGCCAGCTTAATTATTTCTAGGTGTGTGGATTTGTGACTCTGGAGTCGTTTGCTCAGTCATCACCACCTTATAAAAAAAACTTTTCAAGCTCTTTAATCTTTGAAGCAAAGCTATCTCTTTCTTTGACGAGAAGATCAAACTTCATCTCGAATTCAGATTTCGTTTTCTTCTCTTTTAGTACACTTTCTGATAGTTCAGATAACTTGTCAGTCAACTTCGTTATTTCTGCTTCAAACAAACTTCTTTCTTCATCAAAGCCATTTTCAACATTTGTTCTCTGACCAATTATCTCTTTGAAGATTCCAACATTCTTCTGTTCTATGGTCTTTCTTTCCATTGCAAACTTTTCTCTTTCCAGAATAATTACTTTCTTAAACTCAGAAATCTGTTAAGAAAGCTTTAAACATTTCAGCTCAACTGTCTTCTTTTTGTCAGCACATTTTCTGGAAAACTCGGAGAATTTCTTAGCAAACTCTTTCTTTTCTTTATCAAAAACTGATCTTTCTTCAACAATTTGCAATTCTAATTCAAAGATTTTATTTTCATTAGCACACCCTGTTTGCTGAAACTTGACAATGTGATCTTCTAATTCTGAGATCTTGTTCTTTTACTCAGTGTTTTCATCTTTCAAAAACAAGACCTTTTCTTCATTAAGCCCGGAAGTCTGTTTCAGAAGATCTTCATTAATAGTATTTAATGCACTAACTTCTTCTCTCAGTAGCTTCCTTTGATCATTATATCGTTTTGACCTCTTTGAGTAGACCTCAACAGATGAAGCAAAATTTTTGTTCTCTAATTTGAGCTTTTCAATCTTCGTTTCATCATCATCAGAAAAATATCCCATCTTGAATATCTGTTTGCAAAAAGAACTTGAAAAATGATCGTTAGAAAATCAGAAAAAGTAGATCACAATCAGAACTTTGTTCCCCCTTCGTAGACTTAGCAAACTCACAAAACACTATTCACTGATAAACTCGCTAATGCCTAAAACACGCAAGTAACTATTCACGTTGAAATGCGCTAATGCAGACGTGCTCGTTCCCAAAACTCGCTAGGCACTACTTGCGCGTTCCAACACTTAGAAAATATTATGAGTTTTTCAAACTCGCACGATGAACAAACTCGCAGAACCCTGTTCCTGATGAAACTCGCACACTTAGACTAGCGCGTTTGTAGAACTCGCTAATTACTACGTGCGTGTTTTGGTACTTAGAAAATTTTCCCAACTTTCAAAACTCGCAGATAACACCTTGCGTGTTCTAAGAACTCGCTAATAACGCCTTGCGCGTTTTGGCCAAAAATGAAATTCTTCAGCTTGCGCGTTCTATCGAAGAACTTGCGCATTTCGCCGATCTAGCGTGTTCTTCAGACTTCCTTGCGTGTTCTTAACTTTTTCGAGTCTTTCGTCTTGAATTCGATCAAATTCGATCTTGAAACTTTGTAATTATGCTCGATTTCAACACAAGAACAGGTTACAATACTTGAAATTTACAATCAAATACACATTGAACCAAATTGATTCAATTTACAGTGCTAAAAAAAACTCGTGAACTCGAACTTCTTCAAAATCAAAATTAACAATTGATTACAGTGCATTTCACGAATCAAACTATACAGACTCGAACGATTATGCTTTTTCTAACAAGACCTAATCAATTTGAACTCGAAATACACCCTAAAATTCAGAATTTAAATAGAACTCGATGAACACAGTGTCGAACAACTCTTTCCACTTTCTTGATCTGATTTCAACAATTTGGATCTGCTCTGATACCAATTGTGTGTCTTGAAATCAAGTTTCTAATTGCAATTAATCAAACAAACAAGAATGAATTAACTACCTGTTTGATTCAATTCCAAATTCACAAGATTACAAACAGTGTTCTTGACTTTCTCTCACTACAAATCTCTTTCTCTCTCTACAAACACTCTCTCTGGATATTACAATTCAAATTCAAGTCTTCTATTTATTAAAGAGAAAAACAAAGCTATTTATACCTACAAGTTACAAGGAAACAAAACAAATACAATAACAAAGACTTTGACTTTATTACACTTAAACTTTGACTTTTAATGAGAGTTGACTTTCTTAGCTTTGACTTTCTCAGCTTTGACTTTCTTGAACTTTGACCTTCAGTCTTCTTTATCTTGTATCCAACATATTTATGCTCTAACAGTTGGGGTATCAAAGAAATTGACAGTTGTTTATATGGAAGAATATAAACAATATTGAAATGAACGCTCAAGTTGAAATGATGTATGATGCTCAATCAACATTGAATTACAAACGGGAGTATTACCATCAAAAAATTGTTTCTTTATAAGACATGGTAATAACAAAGTCAATATGAAGTACTGAACCATTGTGTATGAATACTTGACAGTATATAGACAAGATAATACACAAGTATTAATCTTTGGAAACACAGGGTCAGTTAAACATTAACGCTCAATTATGAAAAACATTTAAAAAATCAAACTTCAAAATTCATGAAATCTTTTAAGAACCAGAAGTGGTTTGAACATTTAAGAAAACATTTTTCATGTTCGAAAGTTGTTCTTCTTTCAAACAATCAGAGATTTAGATCAGAAGATACTTACAAACATTTAAGCTCCCCCTCAAATCATGATAGATTGAGTTAAATTCAGATAAGCTCCCCCTTGATATTTGCATAATATCCTTATCTGAATAAACTCTCCTTTGAAGTACGGGTTCTAAACTGTTATGTTTAGAAGCCATAATTCTTTGACATTAAAGATCGGGTCCTGATCTGTTGTAATCAGAAGCCATTTCTCTAACATTTCAGACCGGGTTCTGAACTGAAGTATTCAGAAGCCTATATTCTTTTTCATTGAAGACCGGGTCTTAAACTGTGTTATCCAACAACCATTATTCTTTCTCCCCCTAAACATGTGGTACCTGCAAAACAGTTTTAACAGGTTTTGGTACCCACTGGTATTTGGGTCCTGGTTGGTTAGATTTAGGAATCCACTTCTCAATAGATTTAAATCTTTTAATTATATTTTTCTAAGAAGTAATTCTGTAAGTTCCATACCTGTGATGAGCAGATTCTCATTGAACAAAATCATTTTCTCCACAGTAAAAACAACAAATCTTCTTTTGAGAAATCCTGATCAAATGATTAGCAGAATAAAACAAATTAGGTTTACCAAAAGATTTACCTTTATGTGCATTGTTCTTCTTGGGGTTTGATGTGGATGCAAATGATTTGTCATTCTTCTTTTCATCAGGAGAACCTTTCACTCTCCACACCATCTGTCCTTTCTTGGAAGAAATCTTTTCAAGAGATTTTACATAAAAGCTTGTTGAACTATCAACAGATTTGTCATAAAACAAATTTGATGGAAGAATCTGATTTGATTTGACAATGTTTGATTTGACACTGTTATTTTTGAAAATATTTTCATGAATGGAATTTGAAGCAGTTTTGAAAGAACAAACTAATTCAGGTGAATTATCAAAAGGTGATTGACTAATCACATCAGCTGAAATCTTATCAGATAATTCAACATTTACAACTTCAAGTTGTTTTATCTTTTCGGACAAAATGTTTCTTTCATCAAAAAGTGTGTCAAACTTCTTTTTCAAATCAGATCTTGTCATCTGTTCTTTTTGAATGTCTGATGATAGAATAGATATTTTGATGTGAGCTTAGATATTTCACTTTCAAAGATTTGACGTTCTTGCTCAAAGCCTTTTTCTAAGTTCTTGTTCTTTTCAAAAATTTCTTTGAAAATCCCAACATTTCTCTTTTCAGTGTTTTTCTTTTCAGCATCAAAAGACTTCTTCTTTCTTGAAAAAAATTTCTTTCATTATCAAGTAAGTCTTGCAATGTAGAGATTTGTTTGGGAAGTTCAATTGTTTTATCTTCAAGAACTTTTCTCTCTTTTGCAAAAGTATCTCTTACAGTTATTACAATCTTTTCGAATTCCGATACTTGCTTCGAGAGTTTTAAGCATCTTTGCTCTAAATCCTTTTTCTCTTGAAAAGCTTTCTTAGAAAAATCAGAAAGTTTTTGAGTGTAAACTTTCTCCATATCAGCTTTGTCTTTATCTGGATTGAGACTTTTCATTAGATCAACATTTTTAGCTTCCAATGCAGATATTTTCTCTTCAAAAGCCTTAAACTTGCTATGTAGATCAACTAATTCAACTTTAAGTTCTGAAGATTTCTTTTCAGTTGTCTTCAGTTGGCTTTGAAGATTTGTTATCTCTCTCTCTTTCAATCTAATCTCTTTCTCTCTTGCCTTCACAATACCTGCAAAATCAATTTTAGTATCATTAATACATTTTGCACATTCAGAAGTTTTCTCAAAATTTAAATATTTAGCTTTCAACTCCTGAATCTGATTTAGAAGCTTTAAATTCTGAATCTTCAATTTATCCCGTTCAGCTTCTATAGCAGGTATTTCAGGCATGTACATTATAACACAATCTCTCCCTGATAATACAATAGACATCTTGAATAGTATGCTTGAAATGATCGTCCAAAATATTCAGAAACAAACTTGACTTGATGAGTCAAACTTGGTCAACACGAGAAAAACTTAAAAAATTTCTATGGCACAAAACTCACAAAACACTGTAGAAGAACTTCACTTCACGCAAATAGTGACGTCCGTGTTCCTTGTTCTCGTAGAAAACAGTGTGCGCGTTCTGAGTTTGCGTAGAAAACAACGTGCGTGTTCTTGGTTTGCGCAATACAAAGCGTGCGCGTTCTTGAGATGAATTTCTCGCAATGCGTTTGCGCGTTTCTATACTTAGAATATTTTTGAACCTTTAACTTCTCGCAAAAAAACTTCTCGCAGAACACAAACTCATAGATCAAAGAACCAAATCCAAACTCGTAAACAGGCTTGTGCGAGTTTCCACTTTCCCAGATTGATCTATGCGCGTTTTGTTTAAGAACTCGCAGAAAACAATAAAACTAAGAAACACTTCATCACGCATGTTCTTCACTGCTTGCGTGTTCTTCGATGTGCGTGTTCTTCATTATGAATCTTGCGTGAAGTCTAGATCTTGCGTGTTCTTCAGAGTTAAACACGGATTTTGATCAAAACACTAACCACATTGGTCACATGATCAATTTGAACACTTTTCTAATACAAAACTTTTGTTAAAAACAACAAAATTACATTGAATTTGATCAAAAACAGTGTTCGACGACTTCAACCAAAAATAAAAAAATTCAAAAAATTAGTGTGATCAAGTGTGAATTAGATGATACAATCTACACAAGAAAGTTCCTAAAACACAAATCGAACACTATGGTTCCATTTTCTTTCATCAAAAACGATTTTTCAAATAAAATTCGAATCAAACAGTGATAAAACCGTTTTGCGTGTTCTTCAAAATTTTGCAAAATCAGTGAAGAAATTCAATCGACCAATTTGTGTTTAACCCATAATCTGAATATATTGGTTTGTTCTGATACCAAATGTAAGTCCAAGATTTCAAGCAAACACAATTCTATCAATCAATTACGTACAAAATCTAGAGAGAGAAAGTAGAGAGAGAAAATGTCATATATCTGTTGTCACATATTACAAGAACTCTCACACTTAATGATTGACTGACTTACAAGTCTACTACACTCACATGCCTTGTCTCTCATCTACTTCTATACAAACATTTACACTACGGTATTTATACTAGATTACCTTACAAGATTTTGACTATATTTGACTTTACAACACATTGACTTTTACTATTAAATCTTGGATACAACAATACACTAACACATTCTTTGGTGACCTTCATTGAAAAAGGCACTTAGCCCATGCCAACTGTTGTATATAACCCCACCAACTGCTCATTCTTTTCTTAACAAAATAATGTTTCATATTTTAAAAGGGAAGCAGCACATCATCTATTGGATCTTCATTTGGAAGATGCTGAAATTGAAAAAGAATGAAAGTTGCCCCACCTTCGACCCTTTCTCATGCACATTGAGTCTACGTATAACTGTTTCTGTCTCAATGGTTTACATATTTGAGCCTTATTAAAAGCAATCATTATTCTTAATTCTTTCATACACAATCACAAACACACAAAAAATTCGTTTTTCTGTCAGAATGTTCATAGATTAACCTTGTGTTATTCGATGATTGGATGGAAGTCCTGGGGAGTGAACATCACACAAGCTCCTTATAAAGTACATTCGTTGTACTCAGTGACTTTGTGTTACTGACAGACATTCTAACTGATTCATCTGTTGATTCAGGTTTACCATTCTTATTTCGTTTGAATTTGCAAAGATTCAGATGATTACATTTATGAATTGACGTCAGAATCTTTTAAGATCAGACAGATTTCTCATACTCATGGGGAGATTTTGCTTACTATTTCAAAAGATATTTTCCTACATGGGGGAGATTGCTTTATATTTCTCATGAAGACTGTGCTTACATTGATTATTTGGGAGAGATATTTCAAAGACAGAGCCGACCTTGAAATGTTTTGATGATTCTGATTCTCACAATTCATCAAAAAGGGGGAGAAGTTTCAAGATTTCAAAGTTAGATGATTGATTGTTAAACAAAGGGGAGAGTACAAGGATGAGAAAGTAAAGTCAAGAGAAAGTTGAAAAGCTGAAGATGTTTGTACTTCAAAGTTCACTGTGTTAAAGAGGTTGTTTGAAAAAGCTTATTGCATTCTGTAATCAATGGGAGAGATTGAAGAAAGAGTAAAAGTTTTGAAGACTTCAACGGTTTGCGAAGCTTTAACATTGTTAAAGCTGATAGGAAATCCAAAAGGGGAGATTTACTTAAAGCGCTATTAAAGATTGATCAAAGTGTCAAATATTTGAAAATGTCAAAGCTGTGAAAGATTATTTGTTGAAGATTTTTTCTGAAGAAAGAAGACCTGAAGATTATCGTCAATTTTTTTTAATCTTGAATCCAAAGGGTGAGATTGTTAGATGTAAATTGTATTCAAGATTAAAAGGGTCTATTTGTAATGTTTGTAATAGTGTAAGGTTTGTGTTGTAAGTTGTATTGGAGTTGACCATTTTACTATAGGTCATGTTGACCAAGTATAAATAGCAGGTCAATGCTTTTTGTCATTAGAGATAAGAAGTGTAGGCATATATTTCGTAGAATCAAAGAGAGAGGTACACGTACATATCACATACAAAGAGCTTTACTGTAATATCCAAGAAATATGGATATGACTTGATGTAGATTGATTGATCAATAAACAAAAGTTTCCTACATTGATTGTGTGTTAATTGTGTGAGCTAGAATCTGGGATCACAATACCCGGCACCCGATCCGACCCAAGTTGGGTTATAAGGGCCTCGGACCGGGCGACCGCCATAAGCGGTCCTGGGTTCCTCTGTCTTTCTCTCACTCTCTCAGTCTCTCGTTTCTCTCTATCTATATCTCAATCTTTCTCATCTTCCGGTATCTCCCTACCTAGATATATCTCTCACTCGATCGACGCACGCACCAGGTACGTTTTTTTCCTATCTCTTTCTCTCTCTCGATATCACTACGTAAATCGATCATCCCCCACCCCTGTTGTCTCCCAGACTCACCGTCGGCCACACAGTCGCCGCCCCCTCAACCTCGTCGACCCTTTTGGTTTGCGAATTTAGAACTCTAAATCGCCGCCTCATCGATTAGGGTTTAGGGTTTGTCGATTTCCCATGGTTGCTCCATATCACCACCGCCGCCACCGGCCTATACCGGTTTAGGGTTCGACATCCGCCACCACCATGGCCGACGCAGTTTGAATGAACATTGTTTATTTGGTGAATATGTGGTTGATCGATTACGATTGTCAGTTTGAGTTATGTATTGATTAGATTTAGGTTAGTATGAACTTTGGTTTTATTTGGAAATATCGATCATTTAGTTAATGGTTGGTTTTGAATTTCATCGATAAATCTTATGTGTTTGTTTGTTCGTCATCTCTATTGCAAATGTGTTTACTGTCTGTCGATTAAAAGGCTTCTCTGTGATTATTCTTTGATTTGGATCTCTATTGTTGAAATTGTTTGACTTAGCTCGATAGTTGATAAGTGTCTGTTTGAATCGACTGATTTGGCAGATTTTGGTTGCTTTAAATTATTCTTTTCCTTATTGTCGGCTCCCGAGGTTATCCCCCGGTATGTACCGGGTCCAAATGTTTCCTGGGGTCTTGAACTCCCAGAATCGCCATATACTCCCGGGCTCATGTCCCCGGGTCCCGGTACCAACTCCCGGTACCGGTACCTGACCGGGTTGTGTTACTCCTGGGTCGTAGACTCCCGGTCTCGGTCCCTCTTGGCCCCATGCCAAACTCCCGGGCTCGCGTCAATCTGGGTCATGTGAACTCTTGGGACAAAGATCAAACCCCGATACCTAGTTGTTCCCGACTCTCGGGGTCTTGAGCCATCTCCCGGGACCTCCCCAACTCCCGGCCCCGTGTAACCCCAGAACGTACCTCCTCCCGGGTTGCCCCCGAACCTTCTACTCCCAGTCCCCATACTATCTCCCGGATCGATTACTCCCGGAGCCCTGTCACCCAGGATGTGCCAACTCCCGGTACCCGCTTACCCCGGGGTCTTGAACTCCCGAGGTCTTAAATTCCTGAGGTCTTGATTTCCCAGGGTCCTGAATTCCCGGATCGACCACTTTCGGACCCCTTCCATGTTAATTTTAATCTAAAATGAGGACTCATCAACATTGGCTCTAAAATGCACATTTCAGTTTAGCTAATTAATACTTCACTAGTGTCTCACTGTTAACTTATGTAATTCGTTAATGAGAATGTTTCTTGTTATTTGCTTAAATTTCTCGAGATTCGTTGTTAACTTCATTATCTGATTATGTTGAGATTTCTTATTTGAAAGGCTTTGATCTCATTTGGACTTTATCATGGAATCTTGAATCTGGGATCCTCAAATTGCGATTACTCTTTGTTATAATTTGTCAATAATGGAATCTTGCCTAAAACTGTACTCTAGCCTAACTTTCTTATCTTTCATTGGCACGATGGCCCAAAATCTGATTCCAGAAATTGATCAGTCACTGACGCCACACTGATCTATCCAAATCAGTACCTCCCGCTCACTTCGAACAAATTCCATCTGGACTTTACTCAGATCCAAGGCCAACACTAGGTGGTCATTGAGATCCTCAAAATCCACCCTCTCTTTTATGCTCTCACTACAACCGTTGATGTTCCTCAACTATATCTCCAACAGTTTTGGCGATCTCTCACTCACCTCGAAGAAGAAGATGGATTCCATCTTGAGTCCCGAATAGACGACTCGTAGATACTCTTCACTCGGGATCTCTTCCAACAATTTCTTTGCCTACCAACAGCTGGCCCAATTCCGGGCAGAGACAATTTTGAACCCATAGTCTCAGATTCCATACTGTGCGCAAATATCCACTCACTGGGATATGTGATACCTCTACCATTCCCTTCTTCATTCAACCGCATGCACTTAACACCAATATGGCACACTCTTTTCACGTTACTCAACAGATGCTTATCTGCCATCACCAAGGGCATCGATCAGAGTAGTGTCAACTTTCTGTGGCTGTTTCACGGTGTTGCATTCCACTGCCATATAGACTATGCTGACATTCTCTGGTTCGAGCTAGATCAGAAGGTCTGAGACAACGCAACAAAACGACGGAACTTCATTCCTTTTATGCGGTTCCTTCAGATATTTATCAGGAACTACATGCAGATCCATCCCACAATAGCTCGACGCTCCTCTCATCCGGTATGTCCTCACCATTCCACTCACCGACTTCCGACTAGAAACGAAATCGCCAACATCGTCGCTAGGAGAATTCCAGATGGTTTGCTAGCCTATGCAAGTCCAACGGTATTAAGTGTGAAAGAATATAGGCGCACACACGGAATAGCTGCTCCTATGGTCCATCCAGCACCGGAAGGACCTCCCTAGGAAGCAAGACCTGAGCGGCGTGAGGGTCCATGCACGAAAGGAGGGAGAGTCTGGAGAGCTGGGGCTCCCGAACAGGGTGTGTTAAGAGAAAATATAGTGAGGGGAACTGAAGCGAGCGGTGTCGTTTGACAAAGCGAGTAGGGGTGTGCAAAACCTGAAAAGTCCGAAATCCGAACCCGAATCAAAAATAAGGTGTTCTTTTAAAAACCGAATACCCTGAAATCAGAAAATCCGAAACCCAACTTTCTTGGGGATGTTCAGGTCGGGTTTGATCTTTGGCCACCCGACCCGTTCGAAAACCCGAAATAATATACATATATATATATATATATATATATTTATTATATAAATATATTTATTTGTCTAAATATCTTTTGAAAATCGTTAATTTTAGTTGGTCGAAATGTTTTGAAATTTATAGATTTACTATCGATTTCATCAATCTCTCAATCGATTGAATTCATTCTCAAAATCGATTGAATTTATATATGTTTTTTCCATTATAATAATACCCGAACCCGACCGACATTAACCCGAAACCCGAACAACACAAACCCAAAGAAATCCGATATCCGAAACCTAAACTACGGGTCTTGATTTCCATATCTGAAATCCGATCGGGTTTTTGATTTTCCCACCCGAACCCGTACGACCCGCCCGATGCACACCCTTAAAAACGAGGCTAGCACATCAAACAGATCGCCTTCCCCACCTCAGGCAGATCCACAGATTTCGGAAGAGGATACCGCGACCGAGACCGTCGCTACCGACTCTACATCCGATACCGTGACAAAAACCGATCAGATCCATTCCTCTTCCCACACCGAATCTGACACTGCCGATGATCAGTCAACTACCCCAGCTGAATTTGAACCCGAGTCACCGGACCCAAATGACGAGTCATCTGACTCTGATAATGATGATGACCAACCCTCACCCGGAGACATAAGGAGAGCGGAGGGACTACGAGTTGAAAATGAAGAGGTACATAGAGAGAGGGAAAGGAAGAGTAAATATAATTTTGAGCGTATACGAGTGATGAGGTAACCACCTCAGGTTGACCTTCCCCTAGTCACTGTCAGCCAGGTAGCCACATCCACTACCCAGTCTCATGTGTTGGGACAGGGTATTGAAGAAGCCATCGTGGACCTAACGACGGAATTGCACATCCCACCTAGCCACTCTGACCTCTCTCAACAGATGTTGGTTTCATTTTCTCACGGGGACTCAGCACATATTCTACCCGTCTCTCACTTGGAGAGTTCTGGTATTGAAACCAGAGGACAACTTCCCCAATCCTCGACTTCTTTCAGTGCATAGCGTCTAGAGCCACTCGATGACATTATTTCTTTGACTAGGACATACGTACATACTTCCGCTACTGCTGGACAGCTTAGTGACCCAACCGGAATACCCATAGTAACTCTACCTATTGGTCGATTACGAGGATTGGGTGGAAATCCTACCACAACTATCATTATGCCAACTGTGAATGTAGGCGGTACGACATCCACAGTCGTTACCGTAACTGGAAGTATATGTGACCCAGGTGTTAGTTTCCCGAGTTTATCTTTAGGGACTTTCTGGACGGTGCCCTAAAGGCTGTCCATTCTATCATGCGATCTGAAATGAAAGAGGAGGTAGATGCTCTGAAAAGAATGATTAAAGGTAAAGCCCCAATGACTGAGTCTGAAACACTATCTCCACCACCACCACCACCTCCACCCACCGATTGCTCAATAGATGACCTCAAATCCATGTTACTAGCCAAACTATTATCCCAATCCCAAACTGAGCCTTCCCAAGATGTCAGCCTAATCTCTTTCCTACGTTCTCAAGCATCAACCCCTACACCCCCACCCCCACCCACTATATCTTCTGAAGCTTTCTAGCACCAAACTGCTACCCCTTCAGTCTGTGCAACAATCTCTAGTTGCACTTACTGAAAGGGTGTCATCTTTGGAGGCGACCTGCCGAGGTCAGGCAGAAGGGCTCAAGCGCAGACATGATGACCAGGATGATCCTGATCACCATGAGGGGGAGAAGCGCCAATGCACATCCGAGCCCTAGTCAGCACAGGCAGTGGTTACTGTAGAGGGACAGACAGAGATGTGTTCAGGTACTCCAAACGAAGGATAGGGTCAGGCTCAGGATCAGGTATGGATTTAGTGTTTTACGATGCCAATCCAACGGTTGAAAAGCCCGAGGAATGTGACAGAGGTTCATCATATGATCCAGACAGTTGGGCGATTATTGTTGATCCATATTCAAATATAGATCCGTCAGAAGAACCGATCAACACGGAAAAAGCATTAGTAGTTTTTCAAGCTGAAATCGATGAGTTATTCAATTTCGAGAGCGTGGATCATGATCATCATTCAGTCGAACTATCTTCTGTCGGTATACCCCTTCTTGCTTATTCAATAGTTCATCCCGATCTATCTCAGTCAGAGCACCCCATCTGATCTCCGCCAGTCTCACTAGTTCATGAAACCGAAAATACTCAGCCTGCTTTACCATTGAAATGGGAAAGAGTCAAAATAAACATTCCATTTCTTGAAGAAAGTCAGAAAAAGCTCTATGCCCATTGGATTCGCCCGTATGATGAGGTCTCTATGTATGGTCTTCAGTTAATGATAGACAGAAAGAAGTAACGCGAGCATATTTTTTGTTGGGTCTGAAAGATGTCAAGGATGGATACTACTGCTGAATGTGTTAATACTGCCAGTTCAACATGGTTAATACTTCTGAAGTTAATACTTCTGAAGTTAATGCTGCTAGAAGAACTTGGTTAATACTTCTGAAGTTAATGCTGCTAGAAGAACTTGGTTAATACTTCTGAGGTTAATGCTGCCAGTTGTAGTTAATGCTGCTGGAACAAAGTTAATGTTGCTCAACAAGATTAGTACTGCTAGTTCAATGTTAGTACTGCTTGAAGAGATTAATACTGCTGAGCATGGTTAGTACTGCTAGAGTTAATACTGCTCAGAGTATTAATGCTGCTGAAGATTAATGCTGCTGAACTTAGTACTGCTCAGAGTATTAATACTGCTTATGATTAATACTGCTTATAAGATGGAGATCTGTATGGAAAGGATGACAGCTGGATAAACTGAAGATATTCATGGAAGCTGAAGATATTCATGGAAGATATTCTGAAGATATTTTATTAATTGAAATTATCTTTTATCTTCAGTATATATATTGTATTGTTTAGAATAGTGAGATAACTTTTGTTTTAAAAAAAAAAAACCTCAAGGCATAGTTCCTAATACTGGAGAAGTAGTATTCGTCTTGAAAGAGCTTGTTCTTCAAGATTGAGGTTGAGTGTGTAATCTTGTGATTTTAATCATTCAATACAAGTTTACAAAGTGTTTATCATATACTGTTTGTTTACTGTTATATTGAATATCAAAGTGTTATTCCGCAACTTCTTTGATATTGTTTCTGACAAGTGGTATCAGAGCAAGTATTCTCAGAAACCTACATTCAAATTTAAAGCATCATGGCAAAAGAATCAGAATCTTCAAGCACTGCCATTCCCACTGAGGTAACATCCAATCTTTGTTCTAAATCCTGTATTGAAACTGTTAAAAGGTACAGGGATCACAATCAGGTTATGTGTGATGACCTTAAAAGATTAGAGAGAGATATAAAAGACAATGTAAGAATTGTTGAGAGTTTTGAGGAACAGATTAAGAGTTTCCAAGCCAATGAGCTTCAACACTCTTATGACACAAACTACTGGAAGTGGGAGAAAGATCAGTATGAATTTAAGCTTAAACAGAAAGAAGAGGAGAATGAAAAGATAAAGAGTGAGTTTGAGAAAGCCAAGCTGGATATTGAGAAATTTTCCAATGCTTCAAAAGCAATGGACTCTTTGCTCCAAACTCAAATCCATGACAAACTTAGAAGAGGAATAGGCTATAACACCACCCCACCACCATACAACAACTACATCCCTCCTATATCAGACTTGCTAGAGACCAAGAATAGGAAGGAATCATCTGATGGAGCCACAAAGGTAGATCCATTAGAAAAAGTGGTGGTTGAAACAGACTCTGAAGAAGAGAACTTTAATGAAAAGAGTAAGAAGAACACTGTGAGTGGTGAGATTCCTCTAGAAAATAACATTATCACCAATGAGGGATGTGGAAAGTCTTGGATCAAGTCTAAGGACATAGAAAAGACTGAGGGAAAGTCTGAGAAGGTCCATTATAAGCAAACCACAGTTGTGAATCCTGTCCCTTGTAAACAGTGTTCTTGCAATAAATCTGAGCCCCAAAAACATGATAAACCAAGGGGAAATCAGAGAAACTGGAATAATCAGTGGACACAAAAACAAGGAGTTGATTTGAGTAAAATCAATAGACCAAAACCTTGTTTTATCTGTGGCAAATTGAATCATCTTGCCAAACACTGTTATTTCAACCCTATCAACCAAAGAGTCACTTTTCAAAGAAAACCACAAAACTCTTTTGGTTATAGGAATAAAAGAAGGAATCAATTGGCTGAGAAAAGAGCACCTTTAAAGTCTCATGCTCAGAACAAGTTTACTAATACAAAGAAAAATACTCCAAATAAGCCAAGGAGTAATTTAAAGACAAAGAAAGCAAACAATTTTGTTCAAGTTTGGGTTCCAAATGTAAAGAAACCTGTTAGTACTGCTATCCCAGATAGTACTGCTAACAGAAATAGTGTTGCTGCAACCAATACTACTGCTAACAAGGATAGTGCTTCTACTAGTATTAATGTTGCAAAGCCTATAATCTTGACAAAGTATTCCAGCCATGAGATTCCTAAACAACTCATTCAGACCAAACTGACAGATTATATAAATGAGAAAGGACAACCCAAGACCACTTTGGCTTGGGTTCCCTCAAAGACTAACTGATTTATCAAGTGTGCAGGGCAATCAAAAGCTCAAGAGGAAGAGCATTTGGAATGAAGATAATGGTTGCTCTTGGCACATAACAAGGAACATGGACTGCCTTCAAATTCTTTAAAAGATTTGATGGAGGACATGTTACTTCTGATCCAGCAGAAGGTAAGAAAAGTGAAAAAGGTTGCTAATACTGAAAGGTAGTTAGTACTTCTAGTTCAGTGAATACTGTTAGACTGTGTTAATGCTGCTGGTATGTGTTACTACTGCCAGTCTGTGTTAATGCTGCTGATAAGTGTTACTACTGCTAATGTAAGTTTTCTATACCTAAAATGATCTTCAATAATTTAATGTCAAACCTGGATATCAATCAAAAAGCTTTTATCTTTATCCAAGGTTTGTACAAGAAGTACTTAATAATGAATTGACGGACATACCTCACTTTGATGAGGTATATGTACCTAAACCCCCTAAAGGCAAGGTTTTCTCAAACATGAGAAGATCTGCTAGGGACTCGGAAGGAGTTGACACACCATTGTTCTCTACAATGATGGTGATGTCCCACAATCAAGAAGGTAAGGCATCAGGGTCAAAGCCCTCATTAGACCAACCCACTGATGACCTATCCACACCTTCTACTACAAAGCATAAATCTTCAGATTCCTTTTGTCAAACCAACATTCCCCATTACCATACTATATAAGGAAAAGATACAGAAGGTTCCTTCCCTTCTTGTATCCTCAACCTCAAAACCTACAAGCCCTCTGATGGAGCATTTTTCATCAGAGAATATCCAAAGGGAAACCATAGAGGTGTCTCCCAACCTCAAGAAGGTGCTCAATAAGGAGATGCAAGAGCATATGGGTTGTAAGGCTCACACTACTGACTTTGCACAAAGTGCAGGACAGGACAGTGTGAACATATCTAAGACCTTCCCCATGGCAACTTTAGATGAGTAATTATCTAAAGGTCCCAGGTGCCAAGAAACAAAGGGAGTAGAAGGTGCTTCTGCTAGGCAGAAGATCTCTACTAAAAGATCCAAGGATCCTTCAAAGGTGGTAAACACACCTAAAGGAGGTGAGGACAGTTTAACTACAAAGAATTGATGGATACACTTGGTACAATTAGTCTGAAAGTTCACAATCAAATTATGGAGATAAAAGAGATGAAAAGGTGATCACTTCTTATCACTAGCAGATAGATCATATCAAGAAGCTGGTACTGAAAAAGAAGAAAATTAAAGTTTGTATTGATGAAAAGGAGCACAGATCATGATAATTTCAAAAAGGGGGAGACTTAAACAACTGAACTTGAGAAGACATAAGAAGGAGAATCAAGTTGATATGAAATCTTATTTTGAGGGGGAGATAAGTGAAGAAGCTGAAACAAAGCATTAACTACAGCAGAAACAGAAAAGAATATAACAGCAGAAACAGAAAAGGAGATAACTGCAGAAACTGAATCAAGAAGAACTAGTAATTGCAGAAAGTTTTGAAGTTATCATAAAGAGCCTATGCTGAAGAACTTAACTTCTCAGTTTTGAAAAGTTAAGTTAGGGGGAGATTGTTGGGAACTGAAGAATTTACCAAGTATGGTTAATGCTGCTAGTTCAGAATTACTACTGCTAGAGGACTTCAAAGTTAATACTGCTGAGTATTACTACTGCTAGTAGAATTAATACTGCTAGTCAAAGTTAGTGCTGCTTGAACAAAGTTAGTACTGCTTAGCTAGTTAGTGCTGCTAGTGGTTAGTGCTGCTTAGTAGTTAATACTGCCAGTTGAAGTTAATGCTGCTCTTCAATATTAATACTGCTGGAGTTAGTACTGCTCAGAGTATTAATGCTGCTGAAGAATACTGCTGCTTATGTGATAAAGAATTCGCATGGAAGGATGACAGCTGGATGGACTGAAGATATTTATGGAAGATATTCTGAAGATATTTTATTAATTGTAATTATCTTTTATCTTTAGTATATATATTGTATTGTTTAGAATAGTGAGATAACTTTTAAAAGATTAGAGAACAGTTTTTAAAATTCTAAGTTTTTGTTTTAGAGAGAATCAACCTCAAGGCATAGATCCTAATTCTAGAGAAGTAGAATTCGTCTTGAAAGAGCTTGTTCTTCAAGATTGAGGTTGAGTGTGTAATCTTGTGATTTTAATCATTCAATACAAGTTTACAAGTTATTAATCATATACTGTTTGTTTACTGTTATATTGAATATCAAAGTGTTATTCCGCAACTTCTTTGATATTGTTTCTGAGACTTTATTCTTGTTGAGAATTCGATCCTGACATTTTTATGTACAAAAGTCTAAGAAAAGTAAACATCCTTGACAGTACAAAGCACAAAATCATATCTGTTGATCAAATTTACTCTTGCCGCTTCATGAGCATATGGTATTCTTATTTTGTTGTGACTAGAAAAGATGGCAATCAATGGTAGTTTTCTAAAGTTGACTTTGTAAGTCTCGAGTTACCAGATCTTCTATTTTTTCTCCGAGACTTGAAGACCAGAACCATTCGACCAGGAGAAGTTACAGATGCACAGGAAGCTGTCAAGAGATACACGAAGTGTGCTATGAAACTTGTATCCATTGAAAACTTCCAGATTGGGTTAGAAAGTAACTAAGCAAAGATATATATGCTCAAGTCTGATCTAAGTCTTCCTCCCGATGTTCAGCATGTACATGCTTATACAGTGGTCAAATTTCTAGAATTCGGCATGACTTACTCAAATGGTAAAGGTGATATGCGGTTCTTCCGATTCATTCAGATTGCACGATTATGCGATGGTACAATGATGTTGCTTCGAGACAAGCTGAGGTGTTCCATTGATCAAGATGACAAAGGGATCCAACCTTTGGACTCTATATACATATGCCTTGTTCTCAAAGATTTGGGCCAAATTAAAGAAAGGTTGGAGTACAAAACTTCAAAGAGACATTTCGAAATCAGTTTTGGTTTTTGGAAGACACATGTTCCCATCTAGCAAGATTATCAACTTCAATTTAAAGGGGGAGATTGTTAGGGTGAATTTTATGTTAAATAGAAGTTTGGGGTGGAAATTGCAATTCATTTAAAGTAGTTTTTGTTGTTGGGCTGTTGGGCCCTAAGGGCTTTCACGCCTCATATAAAATTGTGCTTAACCTAGTTTTAGGTTAGATTTGGTCATTCTTAGGTTTACTTACACGTATTGAATTTCTCTCTGTCAACCTTAAACCCTTTATTGATAAATCTAATCATATGACCAGCAGTTGTGATTAAATCTCTATTGTTTATTGATCATTGACTGTGATTGCACTGTTTTTGGGATCTACAAGGATTTAATGAAATGGATCCATTTACTGGAAAGAAGAAAACATCTCTGTCTTCTACTTTCTGTATTGGAAAAATTCAGAAGCCTGACTTCCCATCTCTGGAAAATTCAAATGACTTCAAAAGAATCAAAACTTCTGAAGGATCAAAACTCAGAAAGCTAAAATTCAGAAACATCTCTTACTCTGAATCAAAAACCTCTTTCAAAACAGTTTTGGACAAAAATCAAGTTGTTTCTGAAGTTCTTGCAAAAAGAAACAAAGAAGTTTAGAGCGATGATCCTAAATAAATTTTCAGATTCGACTCTTTCATTGTACAAAGACCCAAGGTCTCTGAAGTAAGTACCTCTGAATTTTTAACTCAGAGCACACTTAATCCATAATCACCCTTTTTTTCCCCAAGCACAGAAGAAAAGGTCAGAAAAACCTTTGAAGAAGACATTAGAAGAGTTTTTGAAGAAAACACTCTATCTGATTTGAAAAATAAATCTTGCACCAAAAAGATCATCAATATTTCTAAATCCAGAGGGACTGGAAAATCTTCTGAAGTAATCATCTCTAACAAAACCAAAAGAGATTTTCTTGATTCTGATTCTGATTTAGAGATTGATGAACAAATATTTTTTATTCAAGAAAAAGTCATACGCAGAAGCAAACAGACTGTTGGCTCTGGAATCTTGAACAAACATGTTCTTATTTCCAAAGCAAAACCCAGAGTACCAATATGTCTTGACTTTATGGATATGTGTCTGAAAGCCAAAACCTCTTTGGAATTAGAAAAAGAAATGAAAGAAAAAGAAAAGGGTAAAACAAATACTTCACAGTCTTATGCCTATAAAGCTATAAAGTTTACTCCTAAACAAAAATTGTGTAGTGAGCAAAAGAGAAAAGGAGACTTTTTGGGCCAAAGGAAAGAATCATCTTCAAAAGAAGGCCAATTTAAATTCCAAGAAATATTTACTAGATAGGAATTTTTGTAAAATCCATAGTGTTAGGACAAATAAATTTCAAAGGAAAAATATTTCCAAGGTTCTTAACGAGAACAGAAGCTTTGCACATTCATCTTCGTGTTCTGTTAACTGTAAATGCATTAATCTTTTCATCAAACTGAAAAATTACTTCTCTGGTCCTCATTGTTTTATGAATGATTCTCAAAAGAAGAAAATATCAGAGACCCAGCCTCAGAAGCATCAGAAGAATCAATCTAGCAAATCATCAAAAGATGAAAAGTCAAAATTTGAAAAAAAAAACTCATTACCTAACAAAAATGGACCCATTATGAGATGGGTACCTAAAAATCTTTAATCTGTATTGTAGAAACAACATATGCCGATCTTGTATCTTGATTCTGGATGTTCAAGGCATATGACTAGGGATAAAAGGTTACTATCCTCATTCAAAGAAAAACTTGGAGGAACAGTTACTTTTGAAGATGACAGACAAGGACAAATCAGAGGTTATGGGGAACTATCAAAAGGAAACATTTCTGTTTCAAAAGTTGCTTATGTTGATGGGCTAAAGAACAACTTGCTCAACATAAGTCAACTGTGTGATCATGCTTTTGACATAAAATTCCAAAAGAAGCATTGTTTTTTGTTACACTTAAAACAGGACAAGAAATGCTCAGAGCTGATAGAAAAGGTAATATCTATCGCATTAACTTTACAAAGCACACAAACATTGATTCAGAGAAACTCTGTTTTGTATCTCTGAACAATGAAGATTCTTGGCTCTGGCATAAAATGTTCTCTCATCTGAACTTTTCTTCACTTGACAAGTTGGTAAAACTGAATTTAGTAAAAGGATTGCCATATATGAAGTTTGACAAAGATCATCTTTGCTCTGCTTGTGAGATGGGGAAGCTGAAAAGAGCATCCCACAAAACCAAGAGTGATAAAAACTATTCCAGACCTCTGCACATGTTACATGTTGACCTCTGTGGTCCAATGTCTATGAAAAGTTTATCTAGAAAGACGCATATTCTTGTACTTATTGATGAATATTCATGAAATACATGGATTGAGTTTATCAGATCAAAGTATGAAGTTCCAGAAATTCTGATTAATTTGTTGAAAAGAATACAGGTTCAGCTGAATAGCAAAGTTCAAAAATTAAGAAGTGATAATGGTATAAAATTCAGAAATGCAAAGATTAACTCTTATCTTTCAGAAGAGGGCATTTAACCAGACTTCTCTGCAGCCAGGACACCTCAACAAAATGGTGTTGTTGAAAGGAAGAATAAAACATTGGTTGAGTCTGCAAGGACTATACTTGCAGGATCTGATCTGCTAACAAATTTTTGGGCAGAAGCAGTATCAACAACTTGTTTTATTCAACACAGAGCTATAATCATCAAGAGATTAAAAAAGAATGCATATGAACTTACTAACAACAGAAAACCAAATGTTAAATACTTTAATGTTTTTGGTTGCAGATGCTTCATCTTGAATGACAGAGATCAACTTGGGAAGTTTGAAAAAAAGGATGATGAAGGAAAATTAATTGATTACTCCTTAACCTCCAAGGCTTACAGAGTATTCAATCCCAGTACAAGAACCATTCAAGAAAGCATAAATGTCTCTTTTGATGAAAAAGACTCAAGAACCTCTGTGTCTAAATCCAAGTCCAAGGAAGTCTCTGACTCTTCGAAACTCAGAGAGTCAGAATATTTGAAGACTTCTTTGATGATGAAGATATCTATGAATTTATATTCAGAGATAATCCAAGAGTAGAATCAGAAGAACCTCAAACCTCAGGTACAACTCTTTCTGGTCCTACTGACAATACACCATCTACCTCAGTAACTGCAGGGTCAAATGAAGGAAATAGACAAAAATGCTGAAGAGGGACAACCAGAGACATATGAAGAAGAAGGAAATCCAGAGATACCTGTAGAAGAAACTCCAAAGATATCATCACCATCTCTGGACAACTATACAGAACCAGTACACAACACAACAGAAATCATACATACTATTGTGTCTAAAGCTCTAGTTGTCTCTGAAGCTCAAACACCTCCACAAGTTCATACCTCAATGACCAGATGGACAAAAGATCATCCTCATGATCAAATCATAGGTTCTCCCTTAGATGGTGTGAAGACCAGATCTGCAACAATCAATGAATGCTTGTTTGCAAATTTCTTAAGCGTCATTGAACTAAAGAAAATAAATGAAGCTCTTGTTGATCCAAATTGGATAGATGCTATGCAAGAAGAGCTTCAAGAGTTTGAAAGGAATAAAGTCTGGACCTTGGTTCCTCTCCCAAAGAAAAATTTGCAATTGGAACCAAGTGGGTAATAAAAAGGATGAAGATGGAGTCATCATCAGAAACAAACCTAGGTTAGTAGCTAAGGGATATTGTCAGAAAAAAGGGATTGATTATGATGAAACCTTTGCTCCAGTTGCTAGGCTAGAAGTCATCAGAATCTTCTTAGCCTATGTTGCTCACAAAGGGTTCAAAGTATATCAAATTGATGTTAAATCTGTCTTTCTTAATGGCAAACTTCATGAAGAAGTATATGTCCAACAACCACTTGGATTTGAAAGTTTAGAGTTTCCAGACCATGTCTATTACCTTGATAAAGCTCTGTACAGACTCAAACAAGCCCCCAAGGCCTGGTATGAAACTATATCTAATTTTCTGATTGAAAATAATTTTGAAAAGGGAACCGTGGATATAACTCTGTTCATTAAAAGGTACAAAACTAAACTTCTTCTGGTCCAAATTTATGTTGATGACATTATATTTGGCTCTACTAACCAAAAGTACTGTGACAAGTTTTCTGAGTTGATGAAAAGTGAATTTAAGATGAACATAATGGGAGAATTGTCATTCTTCTTAGGATTGCAAGTCATACAAACTTCAAGAGGAACTTTTATAAGTCGATGAAAATATGTTTATGATATTTTGAAGAAATACAAGTTAGAAAACTCAACTCCAATGAAAACACCTATTGCCACTGGAGTTAAACTTGACTCAGATCCTTCTGGTAAAACAGTCGATGTCAAGACCTACAGGGGCATGATAGGGTCAATTCTGTATATGACAGATAGCAGGCCAGATATAATGTTTGAAACTTGTTTATGTGCTAGGTTTCAAGCTAACCCAAAGGAATCCCATTTATCTGTTGTCAAGAGAATTCTCAGATACCTCAAGGGAACCAAATCATTGGGTCTCTAGTACCCTCTGAATTCTGGTTTCGAACTAACAACAAACACAGATTCAGATTACAGAGGTTGCAGAAATGACAGGAAGAGTACTTCTGGAAGCTGTCAACTATTGGGTAACAAATTGGTGAGTTGGACATCCAAGTAACAAAACTGTGTGTCTACTTCTAAAGCAAAGGCAGAATATGTTGTTGCTAGTTGTTGTTCACAAGTAATCTGGATGAGAACTCAACTCAGAGACTACGGTTTTAACTTTGACAAAATCCCAATTCTATGTGATTCAAAGATTGCCATTGCCATAACAACAAACCTAGTGCAGCACTCTAAGACCAAGCACATTGACATAAGGTTTCACTTTATGAAGGACCATGTTGAAAAAGGTAATAGTGAAATGTACTTTGTTTGCACTAATTTCCAAATTGTTGATCTCTTCACCAAGGCACTTGATGAAAAAAGATTCAATTTTCTGATTAGCAAACTAAGAATGCTCAGCATGACAACATAGACTCTAAACTCAAATCCAGAGCCTCTGGTCTCAATAATCAGAATCTCTGAGAAAGGTCTCCTGAATCTCTCTTTCAGAACCTATGAAATCAGACTATGAAGTCATTTTTTCTTTGCATAATCAGCCAATATAATTCTCTAACTTTAAATTAAAAAAATGACATCTCTGCAAATATCTTCAGACCATCAATTCTGAGATATTTGTCACAAACTGTCTTTTTTCCACATTTTACTTTTTCTTGATCCAAGCACAGTTCAAGGGGAGCATATGAAGTTGAAGAGGTTAGAGATCATTGGACTCTTTGACAACGTGTAATATCATCTTCATCTGGAAGCAAAATACACACTTATATATTGTTGTTTCAAGGGGGAGCTGGTAAAAGGTAATCTACTCACTTATGTTCAGAGTCTCTAGAACGATCTTTCAGACCCCCTCTGACAAATGATTTAGATCTTCTGAAACAAAGGATCAGAAACTAGAAAAAACCAAGGGTCTCTAAAATAATTTTCAGACCCTCTGGAAACTATCCAGAGCCACTAACAACTTGTCAGTAACACAAAGTTCAGAACCTCTGAAAAATCCAAATCTTTCTAAGGGCTTGTCATGGTATGTACAGAAGAAGAAAATGTTCACATATCATCATATTTTATTCAGAGCAATTTCTTGTATCATTTGTTTATAAGAATTTAGAGCCTCTAACTTCTTCAATGCTCTGCAATCTCTTATACTTATGATATTTTAGAATACTCTTTCATAAAATATTTATTTTTTAAAGAAAAGGGATAAGATGAAGGGTTTATACTATCAGCACGTATGGTAATATTTTTTAAATATTTGCCCACATTGTCACTTAATCACTCCGAATTTTTGGCAACTAAGTTCATCAGTGCTACAGTTTCCAATAACACGTGTCACCATAGGGAAAGAAGTAAGGTCGAACGACTTCTACTCAAACGATCTTTTCATCGCCATTTCATCTTTTTCCACTCTAGTACCATTTTTCCAAATCAGGGTATAAAATTAACTTTATACTTTGCATTTCATTCTTCACGCACACAAGTACTCTCGATCACAATTTCCCTCTCAAAATCTTCATCTTCTTCACAAAGAACTCTTTTCAAAATTCACCATGGCCCAACCTGAAACTTCATCCGAATGGTGCAAAATTGTTCCTAAAACTGGAGAACCATCCCAAATCATTCGATTCCCCATCAAAGACAACAACCACATGGTGAACTTGGACTCTCCAAAATTCAAAGCTACTTACCATATAATATGTGTGTTTCTCACAAACTGCGAACTCACCTATGCTCTCACTTCATCTACCACTAAAGCTCCATTAACCTATGTCCAACAATGGTTCTACTCAAGCTACTACTGTGAAGAACAAGAGGGGATCGTTGGTGAGTTCGAAATTTCTGAAGACTCCAAATGCAAAATCTGTGTGACCCCAGATGTCTTTCGCACTGTCTTTTACCTCTTCAAAGCCAACAAACTTCAAATCCCTAACTTTGAAAAAAGACCCTCTTCTAAAACCCTAATTGAATTCCTAAACTTCATAGGATACAATACAAACATCACCAGATTGAGCAAACAACCCCAGAACTGTTGACTATCAGGTATGGCTAATTCTTCAACCGTAACATTGACATGGCCGAGATCCTATATGAGCAGTTCCTCACTGCTATTGAAAAGAAGAACAAGTGTATGTCCAAGTATCTAGAGCAAAACACCCCTGCTACTACCATCCCTTCTATCGCCTTCCCCATATTTCTCTCCTTGATACTCAAAGAAGTTGTGGATCGACTCCAAATTCAAACCAAAGTCGATATGTCGAAGACTACGTTCTACATCATGAATAACTTCAAGCCAACTGTTCTCTCAGAAGCTATCCGTCTACCAGAAGGGTTCCTCAGACAATGCTGTGACATGTATCACCTTCTTCTCCAGCCCTAGCATCTTACCTCTGTCTTGCCCAAGCGTTAGAACTATCACTAGGAACCCCAACACATATAGGTCCAAACCCTGTCAGAGAGGAAATGGATGACTCTACTTCAGAGGGGCCAGAGGGCCCTGAAGTTCAAAGTGTCCAACAAAGGGAGGAACCAGAGGGTATCCCTTTCAGAGAAGCCGCAGTTGAGATTGAAGATAGTACTGTTGGATCATAAATTGTATTCAAGATTAAAGTTAAGGGTTCAAATTGTAATAAGTTGATAGTTGTAATTGGGCTCAAGCCCATTAGGCATTAGGCCTAAGTATAAATAGATTTTATTAATTAGGTTTTAAAGTTAACTCTGATAATCCTCATAATTATTGTTTAAAGTGGTACATTCTCTCTGTAATCGCAAGCCTAAGGTACCAAGAACACACACTGGTTTTCATTGATTAATCAAGGGATTGTGGTATGTTATTCTGATTTATTATCTCTTGATCTTTATTGTGTTGTGTGATTGTTATCAACTATTAATCTGGGTTCAACAAGTGGTATCAGAACCTAAAGAATCAAGATTTTTGGATTGAAACTGTGTTTATCGATAACTACTGTGTGATAATCGAGTTCATGAATTTATGAGTTTTTGTTGGTCCCAGAGGTGCTTAACAAGTTTCTAGAAGGGGGGAGGGTTTGAATACAAACACAAAAATTAAAGTTTAATAAATTGTTTATTGATAAATCAAACACAATTTACAAGTTTGTTGCGGAATAAGATTAAGACAGGCTCAATCTAAACAAACTTAAGAAACACTAAGATGGTTGCACAAGAATTTCAGAGAATGGGGGATTAAGGAATATAGAAAACAAAGGTTTCTATTTGGGGTTCAAGGATTGAGCACACCCTCAGATGGAGGGGTGATCTTCCTATTTATACCCTATGCATTAAATGCATGGCAGAGCACTTTACACGTGGCATTCACTGATTGGCTTTGGAAGTCTGACTTTGGGAGACATGCTTTCGGCCAGATCATGAACAGTGTAGTTGACAGAGTTGTTGTACGAATTGTGGCAGAGGCA
Organism: Arctium minus; assembly: GCA_954870635.1. Taxonomy (NCBI): domain Eukaryota; kingdom Viridiplantae; phylum Streptophyta; class Magnoliopsida; order Asterales; family Asteraceae; genus Arctium; species Arctium minus. Next base: position 101,864,059 of record OX941084.1, on the reverse strand, counting down.
TGTCCGTTCTGACACATCGTACTGAGTAGTGCAAGGTAAGACAGAAGGAAACTTGAGGTATAAGCTTTGTGATAATTTGATCGCTGAATATCTCTTTCTTCAGAGACATCAAGAGTTCAGCGATCGCTGAAGCTTTCCTCATGTTCCTTCGCGTATAAGTAGAGTTGTCTTTGCTTCACTGATATTCGCATCAGGTCACTAGTAGACTTCTCTTTGTTCAGCAGCTTCGTCTTCGATTCAGCTATGAACATCTGTTGACGTGAGACTTTTCTTCAGGGATTACGTTACTGTTTACATCAGAACTATTAGCGATAACTGAACAAGCTCAGTTTGATCACTGATAGTGAAACACTAATACATATTAAATGTTTATAAGAAAGACTATCAGCGATAACTGAACAGACTCAGTCTGATCGCTGATGGTGAAACACTAATATATTTAAACGTAATTTTCACTAAGTACAGAAAAGGGTCGTTATCAAATCACTGAGAGAGTTTGAATCAACAATCTGCCCCTATTTGATAATGACAAAGTAACTGAAGAAAATTACTTTATAATTCAAAATGATGGAATAATCAGGACTCATAACATACATGTCCCAATTACTATTTTGAGGGATCTTTTACAGTACTGATAGAGTTAAGTACTTCACTGAAATTTTCATTAATCCAAGAAAAGAATTACAAGGTATGAAAATTACAAGTACAAGTGATGTACTAATTACTGTAAGTTAAACTAATAGATTACAAGAAGAAAACTAATCTATCAGCTATCTAAAGAAGATTTAGGAGGATTGATTAAGTACTCAGGTATATCTTCTCCTTTTTGCTTTCGTTCTAAAGATTCTTTGCTAATTATCACTTTGATTTGCTCAGCGGCAGGAGAGAGATCACACCATAAGCACATGAGATCCTTGGGAAGACCGAGGGGACAGATAGGGATTTCAGAGATTCTTTGAAATCTGAGTTGTTCCTTGTCATCTCTGAAGAAGATTCCAAAAGGTTCTTCAAGTACTTGTCCCGCAACATATGGTCCACCAGGAGGCAGAGATAGATCCAGAACTGAAAGATCAGGAGGAGGACCGAACAGAGCTTCTCTTGAGAATTTGATGGAGGTTTCATTCCTGATCACCGCGACATTTTCAGAGGAGGAGGAGACAGGCTTTCTTCTGATCTGCTTTGGCTTAGAAGGAAGAGCGGACGGTACTTTTAGGATTGCAGCGAATCTGTTGATGAGAGCATCATTTATCCCTTCAACATAACCTCTGTAGATTGACTTTGATTTCTTCAGTGCGTATTTGAACTCAAGCCATTCCATATAGTCGAGGCTTTCCAGCTTTGAAACAAACATCGCCTTGCAGCTCCCATCCTTTCTGGTAATCTCCATAGTGACAGAAACTTTGTCCTTCTTCTTCTTCCAGATATAGTAACAGCTATGATCTTCATTGGGTTAGAGCGATAGTCAATTTTATGCTTGCACCAATCGACTGAGTTATCGCTGACCGCTTTTTCTTTTGAGCGTTCCTCTTCAATCTCTTTCAAAAGAACAGCCTGGACTTCAACTGGTTTCTTCTTCAGCTTTTTGTCTTTGACTTGAGAAGACTGAATTTTGAGAGCCAGAGAGGCATCTCTTTGACAATCAGCAATCAGCTTCTCAGCCCTGACGGATTCTTCAATTTCAGCTTCTGTAAGGAACTCTAGATCTGATGATTGAGAGGGGATCTTTCGTCGTTGATTCTCTAGATGAGAGATCATCTCTGTTCTTTTCTTCATCTCTTCCTCTGACCAATGAAGTGGTCTAGAGGGCCTTCGTGGATGTTGCAGGGACTCTTCTTCTTCTTCATCCTCTTCATCAATCTTTCTTATAGAGATTGGGATTATCTGGTCATCAGCTTCAGCAGCTGGGATTATTTGGAGCTCTTTACCCTTAAGCAGGGGAGAGAACTGTCTAGTCAGAAAATGAAAGGAAAAAAAGTTAGTTTATTTTTAGGGAAGAAGAGAGATAAAGGCTAGAAAGAAACAGGGGTGGGATTTTTATAGAAGGATAAGAGAACGAGGGTAAGTCATACCTGAGAAGGATTCTCCTCAGATAGTGAGATCATCTTCAGGCTTTCCTCAGCGGTTGCACCTTTGCTTTGGGAAGGGGTTCCTGAAGATGTCTCATGACTCCCCCCTGCTTTGATAACTTCTTTCGAAGCTATCGCTGATGAAGTGACGACTGAAGAACACCATAGAGATTGATCTTCTTCATCATCATCATCATCATCTTGATGAGGTTCTTCCTCTTGATCTTCAAGATCAAGGGCTTCATCTTCATCGTTCTCCTCTTCCTCTTCATCGATTAACTCATCGATGGTAGGAGGGGTCTTTTCAGCAGCTATCTCCCCCTCAACATGAGAGGGAGTTTCCTTCAGTTGTTCATTAGCATCAGCTTCTTTCTCCCCCTCTTTGTCATTATCACGGAGAGAGAGATCTTTGGAAGGAGTAGAGGTTTCTGCAGTGGCCAACTTCTGGACTTCAACCTCCAGTCCTGTGAGACGGCCTTCAAGTACAAGGATATCTGACGTAGCTTGATGAATAAACTCCACAGCTATGTTTAGAGAGGTGCGATCGTTCTCTGTAAATGAAGGAGCAGGAATTGGAGTTGGTGCCTTCAGCTGGTCGAGGACTTGCTGAAGAATAGTAGTGCAGGTGTCAACCTTTGCAGACAGGCCATCAAACTGTTGCTTGGAGTCTTCCCTGACTTTGATAATCGCTTCTTGGAGAGTAGCGATTTGAGAGACGTCAGATTTGGAGGCGCATTGAGCTGTCAGCGTCTTCAGTGCTTCACCAGCGGTATGAACAGCGTTGGTGGTGTTGTTGAGAGAGGCAGTCAGAGACTCCACCTTTGCACTCAATTTGTTGACATTGGTGTCAACAGTCGCCAAACTAGGACCTGAAATATAAGTTAGTTTTTGAGAAACAGGCTTATATGGTGAGTTGGGAGTAGTGTTTAAGGTTATAGGAGTACCTGAATTACCAAACATTTTGTAGAATTGCATAGATTCCTCAAAAGATTGATGTTCAGGTCCTATGGGTCCAAACTGTGGTTGCGAAAAAGTAGATGATGGGTCAGAGACCAAAGAAATAGAAGGATGAGAGATGGGGACAGAAGTAGGGATAGGGGTAGTTACCGTTGTGATCACCTCAGGATGTGGAGGAGCTGAGATGATGGGTGGTGGCACTGATGATGTGACAACGATCGTAGTCGCTGGCATGGTTGAGGTGGGTATTGCTGAGGATGTGGAGGAGAGACCCACGAATGCATCCAAGGAGGTTTGTTGAGAAACATCCTTAGGTATTGAGCTAGAGGTACCTTTCTCCTTGGTCACCTTGGCCTTCTTCGAAGGACCAAGGGAGCCAGTTGATGGTCGTTTGGAAGGGGTAGCGGCAGGGATAGCAGAAGAAGGAACCTCCTGCATGGCCGCTGAAGATGAAGAAGTGAGGAGAGAGAGTCGGGAGCGAAGTTCAGAGATACTTACCTCGTTGGGGAGCGTCTTGACCTCCAGTGAGTGTTGACCCACTTTGGGAAAAGTTGCATCATAATTAGTGGGGTAAGTAGCAGGATAGAGGAACTTCAGGTACGCACAGATGAAGCGTACATAGGGGATCTTGGGATCCCTCTCGGTTTTTTCTATCTTTGACCTTAGATCGTCAAAGATAGCTGTTGCGTAGTCGAAATTTCTTCCGACGATCACTGAGTAAGCCATTTGGACCTGAATCTTGCTGTCCTGGTCCAGTGACCCACTCTTCCCACTCATACACTGAATGAAGTGAGAGAAGATGTAGTTAAGCTGAGAAGGCATGAGGGCCTTCTTCACAAGAGTCAGCTTCTTGTTGGGAATTGTCGTCCTCGGCTTTGGTTCCCAAGAGTATTCCAAAGCATCCAGGAATTGGATGAGTTCAGCATCAGTGGGCAAGGCATCGAATCCATTCCTGGGTTTGTCAAAAAATCATAGAGCTTTCCTTGCCCTAAGGCCGTCATCATCCCTGGTCCAAGTTTAGTGCTGAAGGAAATAGCAGGAACCAGTTCACCCTTTTTGTTGGTGATAGAGGTCTCTTCATGGGTAAACCAGAATTGTTGGAGAAGAGCTTTTGAAGGTGTGGGATCCACAGTGATAGCGTAGGCAATGCAGGATTGCTTTAGAAACTTTGCGTCTTCCACCAGATGTGGGTATTTGACACCATCAAAATCAAGGCGAGCAAGATGATTGTTTTTCGGAAGCTCAGAGTCAGTGATGGCGAACTTGACGTTCTTAGAGGCGACAAGTGCAGATTGAGCCATTCTGAATATGAATAGATAGAATAATAGAAGAAAGGTTTTAGTCTAAAAATAAAGAAGGTTTTCCCAGTTTCTATTTTGGGAAAGAAACATAGAAAAATCAACATATTTGAAGATTAAAAATGTGTTATTAATATAAGATATAAGAACAAGAAGAAAAACCAAAGATTTTGAATGAATAAAATCCAAAAGAAAGATGATTTTATGAAAAAAATCTTATAAACCCATAATGGCAGTCCATAAATGGAGTATTATGTAAAAAGATTTAGAACAAGAATAAGATGAAGATCAAGAATAACCTGTTGATCTTTGAAGGAGACGATGCAAATGCTTGAGAGTGCTAGAATGCTTTTGAGAGAGTGTGAGAGGCGGGAAAACAAATGTTCATCATGACATGGACACGTCCCACGAAGTTGATTGGATGGAAGGGCAACGGACGAACGTGTCAGAAAAAGTCATGTCGTGGATTGTCGGTTCAAATGACGTCATAGAAGAGAAAGAGACTGTTCATTTGTCCGTTTTGAAATTATCGCTGAAGAAAAGTCAGCGATAGATTTTCTTTGAAAGTATCCCTGATGGTAAAGTTAGGGATCAATTTTCTTTTAAGAAAGATCACTGACTAGAATTATCAGTGATAAATTTATTTTTCAAAAAGCTTTTAATCATTTGAAGAAAGTTCAGTGATTAAAGTTTATATTTTGAAAAACATCTTAACTGAATGAAGGTTCAGTTGTAGGGATGGAGAGAACATACCTGAGAGTCAGAATGTTTATCAGAGAATGATAAAAGGGGAACTTATGATTACTGACACAATGCATGAACGCTGAAGAATTATTCTTCGAGATTCAGCATTCCAAGCTCACTGATGAGGAAGTTGAACCTTGTCTCATCAAGAGGTTTGGTGAATAAATCAGCAAGCTGAAAGTCAGTAGGGATGAAATGAAGTTCAATATCACCGTTCATCACATGATCTCTGATAAAATGATATTTGATCTCTATGTGTTTCGTCTTTGAATGTAGCACTGGATTATTTGCTATAGCAATAGCACTAGTGCTGTCGCAATAGATTAGAATCTTTGATAGCTGAAGGTCATAGTCTAATAGTTGATTTCTCATCCATAAGATCTGAGAACAACAGCTTCCAGCGGCTACGTATTCAGCTTCAACTGTTGAAGTGGACACTGAATTTTGCTTTTTGCTTGTCCAGCTTACCAGCTTTCCTCCTAGGAGTTGACATCCACCAGTGGTGCTCTTTCTATCTAGTTTACAACTTGCAAAATCACTATCAGAATAACCAGTTAGATCGAACCCTGAGTCTTTGGGATACCAAAGACCGACATTAGGAGTTCCTTTCAGATATCTGAAAATTCGCTTAACAGCGATCAGATGGGATTCCTTGGGTTCAGATTGATAGCGTGCACATAAACAAGTAGAGTACATGATGTCAGGTCGGCTCGCTGTAAGATACAGCAGGGAGCCTATCATTCCTCTATAGGCAATGACATTAACAGGTTTTCCAGATGGATCATTGTTAAGTGTCAGGGGAGGTGCCATAGGAGTTTTCATTGCTGAAGTTTGTGTAAGATCAAACTTCTTCAGCATATCTTTAACATACTTACCTTGGCTGATAAAAGTACCTTTGTCAGATTGTTTAATCTGAAGACCAAGAAAATAGGTCAGCTCACCCATCATACTCATTTTGTATTATTTCTTCATTCTTTCAGCGAAGCGAGTACACAGAGATGGGTTAGTAGAACCAAATATGATGTCATCGACATATATTTGTACAAGAATAATATGACCTTTTATCTTTCTGAAAAACAATGTATTATCAATTTTTCCACGTTCAATTTTTTCAGAGATAAGAAAAGATGAGAGTGTGTCATACCAAGCACGAGGGGCTTGTTTTAGACCATAGAGAGCCTTATCCAATTTATAAACATAATTTGGATACTTAGAGTCATAGAACCCTGGTGGTTGTTCTACATAGACTTCTTCATTCAGCTTTCCATTTAGAAACGCTGATTTTACATCCATTTGATAAACGATGAAGTCTTTATAGACTGCATAGGCTATGAATAGTCGAATTGCTTCGAGCCTAGCCACAGGGGCAAAGGTTTCATCATAGTCTATGCCTTCCTCTTGTCTGTATCCCTAAGAAACAAGTCGAGCCTTGTTGCGGGTTACAGTTCCATGTTCATCTAACTTGTTTCTAAACACCCATTTGGTGCCTATAACAGTTTTATCATATGGTCTTGGAACAAGATTCCAAACTTTGTTACGAGTAAACTCAGTCAGCTCTTCTTGCATAGCGCTGACCCAGTTTGGATCTCTGAGGGCATCATCAGTCTTCTTTGGTTCTATTAAAGAGAGAAAGTTGACAAAGAGACAGATATTACCTGAGCTTCGTCGTGTCTGAATACCTACATCTGGATCACCAAGAATTTGATCTATTGGGTGATCTCTGGTCCATCTCTGAGCAGGATCATGATCGCTTAACTCAGAGGTTGGATCAACAATTGGGATGTTTACTGATGAGGACGTTTGAGGTTCATCAGCAATTAACTGTTGAGTATTGGACAGACTATTGTTATCAGAGAGATTTTCAGACGAAGGTAGATCTGATGGTAGCAGTGTGTTAAGAGGTTCAGCTGAAACCCATAAGTTGGATTCAGCGTTAGGATGTATGATGTTTTGATCATTATCAGCAGTAGGTGGTTCTGTGTGCTGATGGTTTGAAAAGAAAGGTTCAATTTCTTTGTAGTGAGAGAACATCCAAGCATTTAACTCTTCATTGTCAGCGATTGGTTTGGAGTTCGCTGAGCGAGTTTCATCAAAAGTGACATGAATTGTTTCTTCCACAGATTGTCTTCGCTTGTTGAAAACTCTGTAGGCTTTGGAGATGGACGAATATCCTAGAAATATTCCATCATCAGCTTTTGGGTCGAACTTTCCAAGTTGATCTTTGTTGTTTAAGATAAAGCACTGACAACCAAAGATATGAAGAAAACTGATAGATGGTTTTCTTCCATGAAAGAGTTCATAAGTTGTCTTTCCAAATCGCTTTACTATCAGCGATCTGTTTTGAGTAAAACATGCAGTGTTTACAGCTTCCGCCCAAAATTGAGTAGGGAGGTGAGAATCGCTGAGCATTGATCTAGCAGCTTCAATGATCGTTCTGTTTCTTCTTTCAGCGACTCCGTTTTGCTGAGGTGTTCTTACGGAGGAGAAATTATGAGAAATTCCCTTGTTCTCAAAGAAATTGTTCAGAGAACTGTTTTTAAATTCAGTTCCATGATCACTTCTTATAGAGCGAACAGTAAGATTATTCAGCACTTCCATCTTTTTAACAAAAGATATTAGTTCTTCTGGAGTATCACTCTTGCAGCGAAGAAAGATAACCCGGGTATAGCGAGAGTATTCATCTACAATGACAAGTGTATATTTCTTTCCAGCTATTGATTGGATGTTGACAGGGCCAAACAGATCCATATGCAAGAGCTGAAGAGGACTTGTCACTGAGGAGACTTGTTTTGACTTGAAACTAGCTTTTGTTTGTTTTCCTTTTTCACATACTGAGCAGAGAGATTCTTTAGCATATGAGTGCTGAGGAAGACCAGAAACCAGTTCCTTAGAAGAGAGAGAATTCAGGGTTTTGAAATTTAGATGAGAGAGCCTTTGGTGCCATAGCCAGTTGACATCAGAAGAGGCTTTAGAGAGAAAACATAAGTTTTCAGTGGTAGTAGAGTCCATATCTATTACATAGACATTTTCTCTGCGATAACCACTGAGAGCAAGTTTTCCTTTCTCATTCACCACTGAACATGCTTTCTTAGAAAAGCGAACTTCGTAGTCTTTGTCACATAGCTGACTGATGCTCAGAAGGTTATGCTTCAGTCCATCTACATAAGAGACTCTTCTGAAGGTAGTTGTCCCATTGCTGAGAACACCAAACCCTTGGGTATATCCTTTTCCATTTCCACTAAAGGTCACAGAGGGGCCTTTTTCTTCCTTGTATTCAGTAAGCAGGTCTTTTTGTCCAGTCATATGACGATAACATCCACTATCGAGATACCAGATGCCCTTTGATCCCTGCACACATAAGGAAGATTAAGCATTGTTTGGTACCCACTTTTCAATGGGTCGTTTAGTGTTAGTGGATATGGAAGATTCAGCAGTCTTCACAGCAGATGAAGATTCATCTTCAGTGATAACCTTCACCTTGGTTAATTTCTTAACCTTAGTGGTATTTTTCACCTTGGTCGACTTTTCAGCTTTAGTGACCTTTTCAGCCTTGGAGGCATTCATCTTCACTTTAGCTGATTTATTAGCTTTAGTGGTAGTTGGACATTTGCTTGCAATATGGTCAGTAAAACCACAGTGATAGCATTTTCTATATTTGAAAATGATTTTAGGACCAGAAGTAGAAGGTTTTGCAAGTTTAAGATGAGTGGGGCCAAGTCCAAGAATGCTTTTCTCATGAGATCTGGGAGGAATTTTCATTTCTTCATATCTCGTGGGTTTAAGGTCAATCTTTAGCTTTGGAGGACAGAGATCGAAGATTTCTATCACAGAGCTAGAGGATTGATTCACTGAAGGTTTAGAAGGAACTTTCAGCTTTGCTTTCTTAGTAGCCTTCTGAGGACGAAGAATGGATTTTCCTTTATCCGCAGACTTAGAGCCTTTGGATTTTTTCTCAGGGATAGAATTTGAAGAAGAAGGATAAAACTAATTATAAGAAGTGTCAGAGATAGGAGTGACAAACGTTCCAAACTTAAGCATGGAACTTTCTTCTTTAGGCTCATCCTGTGGTGTCCAAAAACCAAGACCAGTTCTATCACTTTCAGGAGTTTGAGCATTTATTATCTCAGAGATCTTTGTTGATGATTTGCACCATTTTTCAACATGAGCCTTTTCTGCTTTTAGAGCAGCGATGGCTTGTTCGCGTTCAATGCTGATGATTTCATTTATAATGACTTGATCTTTCAACTTTTCTTCTAAAAGAGTTAGTTCTCTGATCTTTTCATGACATTTTTCTAGCTCTTGAGTTAAATGAACATTTTTGTTCTCAGCTTGAGTTTTGTCGTTTAGAGCATTATAAAGATCAATCGTCAGCACATCAACAACGCGACTTCTCTCAGCTTCAGGCAGAGAGGGATTAGTAGAGATAGATACCTGAGATGATATGTAGCTCATGGAAGGTTCAGATGCTTCTTCCACTTCTTCTTTAATCTCAGCCATGAGGCAAAGATTAGCGACTTTTTTTTCATCAGAACTTGATTCTTCTGATTCAGCCCAGTCGTGTTCTTCAGCGATGAGACCTTTACCTTTTCGTTTGTAGCTTTTCAGCTTTTGATATTTGTTCTTCAGCTTTAGGAATTTGTCATCACTGGATCTTCTTGAGGTAGAAGGCTTGAAGACCTTTTTAGACCTGCACTCACTAGCAAAGTGTCCAATCTTTTCACAGTTATAGCAAGTGGCAGTAGCCTTATCAACCGGGGTTGATTTTGGCTTTTCAGTTAGAGAGAGAGGCTTATTTCTTCGAAAATTGCTCTTTCTTGCAAATCTCTTAAAAGAGTTTGTCAAGAGTGCTAAGGACTCATCGAACTCTGAAAGATCAGGGTCTGATAGATCCTCAGATTCAGAATCTAACTCAGTGATGGTGAGAGTAGATCGCTGAGATTGAATTATCTCTGAAGAGACTAAAGCAACAGGAGTGCTTTTGGAGTCTTTAGAGTCTTTTACAAGATTCTTCTTCAAGAGATTCGATTGCTCATAATTGAGCAATATTCCATACAAAGTGCTTAGAGAAAGATAATTTAAGTCTTTTGTCAGCTTAAGACATATTGAATAACTGTCCCAGCTTTCAGGAAGACATTCTAAGAATTTTGTTAGGATCTCAGAATTAGAATAGGTCCTACCAACGGTTCTTAGATCAGTGATTAAGCAGTTAAACCGCTGATGAACGTCAGAGAGAGATTCATTCTTACCAGCGATGAAACTTTCATACTTTCTTACCAAGTTAATCTTTCTAGTCTCTTGGATTTCAGTGGTGCCTTCATATTGAACACAAATGGTTTCCCACATTTCTTTAGAAGTTTTAAGATGCATGATGGAATGGAAAACTTCATCAGGCAGAGCCTTTGAGATAATGGTCTTTGCTCTTGCATCTATGCCTACCTTCTTTTTGTCTTTATCACTCCACTGTCTTATTTCCTTAACGACATAGCGTTCAGGGACAGCTTCAGTGGTGGCAGTAGTTGGAACTGCAGCTATAATTCTAATAGGTTCATAGGGTCCATTTTCTATATACTCATGTATAGTAGGATCTGCACCTTCAAGAAATAGCATCATTCGATTTTTCCATAGAGAAAAATTATCTCTGCTAAATTGAGGAGGTTTAGAAAGTGAGCCATTATCATAGTAGTTAGTGTTTGTGTTAAGTGCCATTTGAGAATAGCAAGGAAGAGAATAAAGAAATATCTTGTTTATCAGATTAAACAGTCTGCTCTGATACCACTTGTTGGTCCCGGAGGTGCTTAACAAGTTTGTAGAAGGGGGGGGGGGGGGTTGAATACAAACACAGAAATTAAAGTTTAATAAATTGTTTATTGATAAATCAAACACAATTTACAAGTTTGTTGCGGAATAAGATTAAGACAGACTCAATCTAAACAAACTTAAGAAACACTAAGATGGTTGCACAAGAATTTCAGAGAATGGGGGATTAAGGAATATAGAAAACAAAGGTTTTTATTTGGGGTTCAAGGATTGAGCACACCCTCATATGGAGGGTGATCTTCCTATTTATACCATATGCATTAAATGCATGGCAGAGCACTTTACACGTGGCATTCACTGATTGGCTTTGGAAGTCTGACTTTGGGAGACATGCTTTCGGCCGGATCATGAACAGTGTAGTTGACAGAGTTGTTGTACGAATTGTGGCAGAGGCATGTCCGTTCTGACACATTGTACTGAGTTGTGCAAGGTAAGACAGAAGGAAACTTGAGGTATAAGCTTTGTGATAATTTGATCGCTGAATATCTCTTTCTTCAGAGACATCAAGAGTTCAGCGATCGCTGAAGCTTTCCTCATGTTCCTTGCGTATAAGTAGAGTTGTCTTTGCTTCACGGATATCCGCATCAGGTCACTAGTAGACTTCTCTTTGTTCAGCAGCTTCGTCTTCGATTCAGCTATGAACATCTGTTGACGCGCGAGACTTGTCTTCAGGGATTACGTTACTGTTTACATCAGAACTATTAGCGATAACTGAACAGACTCAGTTTGATCACTGATAGTGAAACACTAATACATATTAAATGTTTATAAGAAAGACTATCAGCGATAACTGAACAGACTCAGTCTGATCGCTGATGGTAAAACACTAATACATATTTAAACGTAATTTTCACTAAGTACAGAAAAGGGTCGTTATCAAATCACTGAGAGAGTTTGGATCAACAGTTTTTATGCATAAAATTGATATGATTATATGTGTTTCATGCTTCTGAATGTTATCTGATTGTTTAATTGCGCTTTAATTCATTAATCAATTGGATTTTTGATGATTTGTTTGATAGTGGGTTCGACAAGTTCATATACCTGTCGTCTACTGCATTCTTCAAATTGAGTGATAAAAAGTGGTTTCTAATCATTGATTTTGATTGTATTTCGATCGATATATGTTTATGGGTAAGAAAGTCTGATTTTTGCATTTGAATTTGAGTTCTCAATTGGTTTCTGGGTTGATTATTGATTTCTGGGTCGAAAGCTTCAAGAACATACCGGTCGTTAGTCTAGCGGTCCGGTCCCGGTCGAAACATCGGTCGCTATATCGGTCGACCCTATTCGCGCAAAACTTTATTTTGCGCCATACACTTCACCGGTCCATACCGGTCGTAGACACCCCGGTCACTGCACCCAGGTCGACTCAGGTCGCACCATACCGGTCGTACTCATACCGGTCGTCCAACTCACATCAACTCCGTTCATAGGGCATCGGTCAACATATCGATCCGGTCTCGGTCGCAGCATACCGGTCGAATATACTCCGGTCAACAGCATACCGGTCGAAGGACTACTCGGTCACATCACATTACCGGTCGAAGACTGATACTGGTCGAAGGTCCTCTCCGGTCGTGCAACACACCGGTCGACCTCAAAACCCCGGTCGAGCAGGACCCCGGTCAAGCAAGACCCCGGTCACTCTTTTGCGCCAACAGTTATTCGCGCAAACATTTGTTTTGCGCCACCTGTTACTCGCGCAAATCTCCTTTTGCGCGACCCACGTCTAGCGCAAATTCCATTTTTACGCCACCCTTCACTCGCGCAAAACTCACTTCGCATAACCCCTTACTCGCGCAAACCTCAGCCTTGCACCATCCACTGTTCGCGCAAAACTTTATTTCGCGCGACCTGTCTCTCGCGCAAACCGTCCTTCTGCGTCACTGCCTTAGTTCAATTTTGCGCTAGATAAGTTTTTTTTTTTTTGAAAATTCTTCTTTTAAATTATTTTTGGAAATTTATTTTTCTGAAAATATTTGAGTGTAGTTTTTATCCAATACTTGATTCTAAAGATCTCATCTAGTTGATTCTCTTGGTACAGATAAGTTTGATTTCTAACCATACAGCTAAGATGTCGAACCAGCTTCTCTCAATGGGCTCTCAGTCCAAACCTCCTGTCCTCATGACAAATGAGTATCAGCAATGGAAGAAGAGAATGATCCAGTTTCTGAATCACAAGAACAGAGAATACATGAATTCAATCATTTATGGTCCAGTAAATCCAATGATCAGAGTACAGGGTCAAGCTGCAACAGACACCACTCCAGAAATCGCTGACAGATTTGTTCCTAGACCGTATGAGTTCTCCACAGATAAAGAAAAAGATCTATACAAGATAGATGAAGAAGCTCTCATTTACCTGACAATGGCCATCCCAAATGACATCTACAATCGGGTAGACAGTCGAGATTCAGCTAAAGAAATATGGGATGAGCTAGCAAGACAATTTGAGGGAAGTGAAGCTTCAATTCAGGCAAAGCAGAATCTGTGCATTAATGCCTATGAGGGATTTCATGCAAGAGAAGGAGAAACACTGCTTGATACCTATAACAAATACAACATTATTCTGAATGACCTGAGGAGGAAAAATATCTCTAAATCTGCTTCAGAGATAAACTATAAGTTCATCAAGAACTTGAACCCTGAATGGAAGAACTTTGTCATCAATCTTCAGATGTCAAAGAACATGGCTCTAGAGAACGTCACTGATATTTTCTCTACTCTTGCTCAGCATGAAGAAGAATTGACAACTATTAACAATGAGTCCAAAAATCTGAAGGACTCTGTGGCTCTCATAGCCGGCAAAGGAAAAAGTTCAAGTTCTGGTCTTGTATCTTCTGCAAGGTCAAAGAAGAAAGTATCTAAAGCTCTTGTTACGGAGTTTACTGAGTCTGATTCTGCTTCGAGTGATGAAGAACTGGAGATTGATTCTGATCCGGATATTAAGAAGTTCTCTGAGGACTTGGCTCTAATTACTCGATGATTCAAGAAGAGCTTTGGCAAAAATAAATACCACTCAAAGCCAATGTATGATGGATACAAGAAAGAGAAGTCTGAAATAAGATACAAGCCAAGGCATGGAAGGAGAGAGGAAGGAAGAGAAGACATGAAGGAAGATTGAAGAGAAGAAAAGATAGAGGAGAAGAAAGAAAGGATGATCCGAGCAGATGCTACAACTGTGGCAAATTTAGGCACATCTCCAGAGATTGCAAGTTCAAGAAAGTAAAGAACTCATAATACTATGCAAGGAAGTCACTCATTGCCAAGAAAGTTGAAGAAGGAAAGGTACTTATGGCAGAAGAAGAAAACTGGTTGTTCCAAAGTTCTGATGACGAGGAGCAGGCGCATTTCACCCAAGTTTCCTACATGGCAAAACTGGCTGGTGACGATGAAGCTTCTGAGGCACATTCCGAAGATGCGAACTCTGAAGTAAGTGATAATTCTGACCTTATTTAATCTCTAATGGCCCAAATACATAATATGAAAGATGAATTTGCTTTATTGAAAGGTAAACTTAGCTCCGCACATCAATCAGTTTTGAGTTTTCGTGATGAAAACGCTTTGCTAAAAGTTGTTGTGGAAGAAAAAGAAAAAGAAAATGATGGTTTAAAAGCTGAAAAGGAATCTTTAAAAAGAAAAATATCTGGTTTAGAAAAGGATCTTGTAAATCTCAATGCTGAAAAAGGTGAGTTCAAAATTAAATTTGAAGTCTGTTTTCAAGAAAGAAATGAAGCTTTCACTAAAATCAAGCAATTAGAGGATATTAATATGAAACGAGGTCAGACTGAGCAGACATTAAATCTGTTGACCAATAAACTCCAAGATGAAAGGTTTTATAAACTTAAACTAGGTTTTGGTGTGCCAACTAACGATGTTTTGAAAAAGGCACCGGAGCACTTATATAATTTTGATAAATTTGGCTCCACAATCAGAACCATTCCTAACATTCGTGCAACCTTTGTTGAAGCAAGTACTTCTAAACCTTTTACAGAGACCAAAGGTCGAGAAGAAATGGGAAAGGACAAGTCTTGTGAAACTGATTCTCAAAATTCTTTTAAATCAGTTGGTTTTAAATATAGTGATTTGAACAAAAGCTATGAGACTCGAAAGATCGAATTAACTGAGTTTGATTCATTGTTTACCACATCTTCAAAACAATCACTCAGCAATGACATGGTCCTAAGACTGGATGCAAATATGATGAGTATGAATCGGATGTTAATCCATCAACTATACCACCAGTCTCGAATCCCATTGCTTCTAAACCTTTACTTGTTGAAGAGGTTGAAGAAGAAACTGTCATCACGAATGGATCTTGTTCTAAAAATGATAAAATGGAGTTTATTGAAAACATGACTGAGGAAAGGTTTTCTGAAATGATGAATGCTTCAGATTCTGATCCTGTTTCTACTGTAAAGGAGTCAAATTATGTGAGCGATCATACATCTGAATTGATGAAGCAAATTGATATGTTGCAACAGTCTCTTGATGAGGTTGAAGATGAAAACTTTGATCTCAAATTTAAACTTGAAAAATATTTGAAAGAAAATCAAGAGCTTTGCACAGAAATCAATGATTTGAAAATTACTTTGTTTAAGAATGCTTCAAATGATAAACAGATGTTCAATGATCCAAGATGGAAGGTAAGAACTAATCTAGAATTTGATGCTCCTGCAAAACCTTCAGTTGTTTACTCTGATTGTCCTGAATATCCACCTAGTATTTTTTAGAAGGGTGAAACTTCAAGTAACTCTAGAAAAGAACCACCTCTACGATAGAGACTAACAAGGTTCCTATTTCTGTTTCAGATATAAAAGGAAATGGAGTTGGGAGGAGTAAGAAGGATAAAGTTACTAGTTTGAATAAAAATGATAGTTTGATTTCTAGTGAATCTTGTGTTACAAACAGTTGTGTTATTCCCATATTCAAGTTCTAATTGCTAACAAACACAATCAAGATGAGAAATCCATAGTCATATGTATTGATCAATCACAACAATTACAAACTTACAACTTTCTCACTTTCTCTCACTACATTCACTCTCTCTATCTAGAATGATATTCTAATCTCTTCTTCTCTGATTCATGTACATCTGATTTCAACAACAAGGAAACAAGGTATTTATACCCTTAACAAATACAAAAGAAACAATACACAATTACATTGACTTTAACTTTATTAACAAAAGACTTTGACTTTAAGTGAGAGTTGACTTTTTCAACTTTGACTTCTTGAACTTTTGTCTTCAATCTTAATGATCTTGAATCCAACATATTTATGCTCTAACAATCTCCCCCTTTGGATCAAGATCATTACTAAAAGATTTAGCAATGCGATCTTCTTTCTTTAAGCTCGATTTGATTAAGCTCCCCCTTTGATTAACATTTATCTTCTCTTGTAAACTCCCATTTTGATACAAACATGATTTACAAACTCCCCCTTAACACGATGAAATTCTTCTTTGATAAGCTTTGTCTTCAAAAACTTTCAAGGTTTGTCTTCAAAAACTTTCAGCAATCTTCCCAACGTCTGATCTTCAAAAATAGTAACAATCTCCCTCAAGATTATAAACAAACCTCTTTCAGACATTGAAAGAAATTATCTTCATTTACAACTCTGAATGTTTTCTCCAACTTTCTTCAAATAAAATTTCTCCAAAATCTGCTTGCTTTCGAAATTCTTTGAACTTTCGCTTATCAACTTTGAACAAACTTCAATTCTGAAATATCTCTCTCCATATCCAATACAAATACTTCTTTCCGGACAATTCTTTCAACTTTAACATTTCTTTGAAATACACATTTCTTGATATCTTCTCCCCTTTTTTGATGATTTGAGCATCTATATCATCAAAACTTTTATTCCAAGAAATGTCTTTGACCATTCTGATCTGTCAAACTGAGCCTCTGATTCTGTGATCCATAACCAAGTATTCATCTAGATCTTTGCAAATCCAGACAAAATAAGAACATGTAACTCCTGAATCAACAAATGAATCAGTTAAAATGCCTGTCAGTAACACGAAGTCACTGTGTGTAACGAATACACATTGGAAATGAGCTTTTTGATGTTCACTCCCCCAGGGCTTATATCCAATCATTGAAACACCACAAAGGCAATTTCTATGAATGTTATGACAAAGAAACAAATTATTTGTGTGTTCGTGTAAGTGTAGAAAGAATTACGCACGATGATTGCTTTAAATAAGGCTCAACATTGTGTAAACCACTGAGACAACAGTAGATAAACACAGACTCTAAGTGCATGATTGAAGTGCGAAGGTGGGGAAGACTTCCTTCTTTTTCAATATCCAAGTTTTCCAAATAAAAACCAGATAGATTATATGCTGCGTCCCTAGAAAATATGAAACATTTTCTTTTTGATAAGAAAATGAGTAGCTGGTGGGGTTTTTAACAAGAGTTGGCATGGGCTAGTTGCCTTTTTCAATAATGTTCACCAAGAATTGTGAAACATTAGTAATGTGGTTGCCCGGCTCAGAAAGTAGTTGGTGCAGAGTTTGATATTCTTTTACTCTGATCTCACACCCTCTTTCTTTTTAATCATTAAGCTCACATCTAACCAAACTCTCATTTCCATTTTACCTCAACGCACATCCCACACTCATTTCTTTTAGACACTTCACACTCAATCACTAAAGGTTTAACTTCTTGGGTAGAAATCACTGGTTAACATGATTCCATAGAAGTTCAATTAAGTCCTAGCACAAAGAACCCATATAATCCTAGAAAGCATGTGTTGCTCAAATGGTTTAACTATATCAGTTAAAACTCATATACAAATGTCAGATAAAGTGAATGCTCAGATGATATAATCATGAAGATATGAGCATTTTTAAACATTCAAGTATTTTCAAACAAGTATATTGAAAGAATAGATATGAATGCAAAAGACTTGTTTGAAAATCTGACATTGTATGAAAATGATCAGAAATGAAATGATATATCAATTTAGGCTTATGGTCAAGAATAACGGATATAGTCTATATGAAACAAAAATATAGACATTCTTGAAATGAATGCTTCGAAATGAAATGACGCTCAAAATTCATTGAAGTACAAGTGGGGTGTCTTACCATCGAAAATATGTTTCAATATGAGACATGGTAAGAACAATGTGAACAAAAAGTCAAACCGGTGTGTGTGAATACTTGAAAGTATAAAGAAAAGACAATACGCAAGTATTTATCTTTGGAAACACACGGTTTATTAATCATTGAAGATCAAAATGAAAAATAAAAACATTTAGAATCACACTTCCAATTCATGAAATCTGTTTAAGAATCGGGAAGTGGTTTGAACATTTTAAGAACATGTTTTCTATGATTGAAAGTTGTCCTTCTTTCAACCATATATAAGATTAAGATAATAAATTAACCTTTCCGTGCAATCTTAGATCTCATAAAGTCAGTTGTAGTCATTAATATATGATCTTGATAGCTTCACTCATTCTGCACAAGTCTCAAAGTCTAGTCAAAACAAATTTATTCATAAAATTATTCGAAAATAAAATGACATAAAGCAGTAAAACGATTAAAGTACGAGTTCTGATATGAAATAATCAGAAATCATAATCCTTTTACTCCCCCTGAAAATATGCATCTGTAGTTTATCAGTGAAAAAGGCACAAGATAGAGATCTACAACTCCCTTTGAAGTGTAGTTCGTCATATCTTCCAAATACATATTTTCAGAAACATATGTACTCCCCCTTGAAGGTTGATTTCCTCATCTGAGTGTTGGAGTACAATCTCTTATCAGCCCGGGAGTAACATTTTTTCCAACATTGAAGTACGAGTCCTAAACTGTTGTGTTTAGAAGTCAAACTCTGTTGAAGTACGGGTCCTGAACCGATTTATTCAGAAGCCTTGGTTCTCTTACTCCCCCTTGACTGTAGGTACCTGCAACACAGATTCACTTTTCGGCTTTGGTACCCACTGGTATTTGGGTCCACGTGTGTTAGTTGCAGTTCTTATGGGAGTAACGGAATAAGAACCATACCAGTAATGATCACTAGCTTTATAAACAAAATCATAAGTACGACAGTAAGAACAATACCTCTTTTTAGATAACCTGATCAATTGATCTCTAGAATAAGCAAGATCAGGTTTACCTTTCAGCACTTTGTTCTTCTTTGCATTTGAGGCAGATACAAATGATTTGTTACCTGTCTTCTCTTCCTTCTTTCCTTTATTTTCTTCCTTCTTCTCATCATTCTTCTCATCTTCAACTAGTTTTACCTTCCAAACTAGCTTCTCTTTTTCATATCTTTTTCTTCTCCTTATGTGTACCTGAACCATCTATTTTCCAATCATAGAAAATGTTAGTTGTACGAATCTGATCAAATGAATTAATTAACCTTCTTGAAGAAACAGTTTTCTGTTGTGAGCTTGCAGCTGTCTTGAAAGAACCAACTGAACTATTTCTAGGTGAGTGGATTTTGGACTCTGGAGCCGTATGCTCAGTCACCACCACCTTTGAAACAATCTTTTCAAGCTCTTTTATCTTTAAAGATAAACTGTCTCTTTCTTCAATGAGTAGGTCAATCTTCTTCTTGAATTCAGACTTCGTTATCTGGTCTTTCAGTGCACTCTCAGATAGCTCAGATAGCTTTGCAGTCAGCTTCTTTATCTATTTCTCAAATATAATTCTTTCTTCTTCAAAGTCTTTTTCAGCATTCTTTTGTCCATCAGATATCTCTTTAAAGAATCCAACATTCTTCTGTTCTATGGTCTTTCTTTCCTTTGCAAACTTTTCTCTTTCCAGAATAATTACTTTCTCAAACTCAGAAATCTGTTGAGAAAGCTTTAAACATTTCAGCTCAACTGTCTTCTTTTCGTCATCACATTTTCTGGAAAACTCGAAGAATTTCTTAGCAAACTCTTTCTTTTCTTTATCAAAAACTGATCTTTCTTCAACAATTTGCAATTCTAATTCAAATATCTTCTTTTCATTAGCACACCCTGTTTGCTGAAACTTGACAATGTGATCTTCTAATTCTGAGATCTTGTTCTTTAACTCAGTGTTTTCAGCTTCCAAAAACAAGACATTTTCTTCATTAAGCCCAGAAGTCTGTTTCAGAAGATCTTCATTAATAGTCTTTAAAGCACTAACTTCTTCTCTCAGTATCTTCCTTTCATCATTGTATCTCTTTGATCTCTTTGAGTAGTAGTCAACTGAGGAAGCAAGATTTTTGTTCTCTAATTTGAGCTTTTCAATCTTGTTTTCATCATCATCAGAAAAATATCCCATCTTGAATTATCTGTTACAAAAAGAACTTGAACTTGATCGTTAATCCAAATGAAATCTCAAAAATACAGAAAAACTTGAAATAAAAATTCAGAGATTTTGATCATAAAAAGAAATATGTCCCCCTCCGCAGACTTAGCACGGGAGTCCCGCTACCCGGTTAGCGGGTGGGGTCAAGGGGCAACGCCCTTGCGGGGTCTAGAGAAAAAATTTCACTATTAAAGGTCATATTACAGTTTTGAAAAATTCTCAGAAAATATTCTAAGTATGGAAACTCGCATATCACTATTCACTAATAAACACGCAGACGCCTAAACTCGCAAACCACTGTTCAAAGAGAACTCGCAGACTTAAGCATCCGTGTTTGAGAAACTCGCACGCAAAGACTTGCGTGTTTTGATAAACTCGCTAATTGCTGAAACTCGCTAGTCGTTGAAACTCGCAAGTAACTATTCACAATGAAACGCACTAATAGAGACGTGCGCGTTTCCAAAACTCGCTAGGCACTACTTGCTCGTTTGAGCAAACTCTCTAACCATGGCTTGCGCATTCCAACACTTAGAAATTTTTTCCCAAACTTCAAACTCACAGGTTTCGATCTGCGCGTTTCTAGAACTCGCAGATAACGACTTGCGCGTTTTGTCCAAAAATCAATTTCCTTCAACTTGCGCGTTCTTCAAGATGAAGCTTGCGCGTTCTTTCGATGAACTTGCGCGTTTCACAGATCTTGCGCATTCTTGGGCTCTTCGAACAAAAAATCGATTTTCCCACTGAAATCCATCAAAACCTTCGAATTTGATCTCGAAACTTTGTACGAATCTTCTATTTCATCACTCGATCAGGTTACAAAAGAACAATTTCAGATTAAAACACTAAAAATACAATTCGATCTGAGAACAGTTTGTATACAGACTCGAACTCAAATCCAACAAAAATTCAAAATTCATGTCTAAACAGTGTGAATTAGACAAAAAGAATCAAACACAATGTGTTCTAAACACCAAATAGAATCTAAAACAAGCAATTACACGACCAAAACAATACAAAATCGAAAAAAAAATCAAATCTCAACAGTTCCTTGCAAGTTCTTGAAAATTTCGACCAAAATTTCTTGAATTCGATCCTTGTTTTTGAATTTCTTCTGCTCTGATACCAATTGTTATTCCCATATTCAAGTTCTAATTGGTAACAAACACAATCAAGATGATAAATCCATAGTCATATATATTGATCAATCACAACAATTACAAACTTACAACTTTCTCACTTTCTCTCACTACATTCACTCTCTCTCTCTCTAGAATGATATTCTAATCTCCTCTTCTCTGATTCATGTACATCTTATTTCAACAACAAGAAAACAAGGTATTTATACCCTTAACAAATACAAAAGAAACAATACACAATTACATTGACTTTAACTTTATTAACAAAAGACTTTGACTTTAAGTGAGAGTTGACTTTTTCAGCTTTGACTTCTTGAACTTTTGTCTTCAATCTTAATGATCTTGAATCCAACATATTTATGCTCTAACAAGTTGTATTTCATACAGTGTTATTTTGAAAAGTAATTCTTTTGATGGACATGAATGTAAGATTTGTTTCGATAAATCTAAGTTTATGAATTTTGCTCGAAAGAATCTATATTGCAAACACTGCTGGGATAATTCTTTCAAATACTACTCCACTCCTAAGTCCAAGAAGAATAAAAGAAAAGCTAAATTGAACCTTAATTCTAATTCTAATTCTAATTCTTCCACACAACCCAAAGTGTTTCGTGCTAAGGTTTCCAATCCAAGTTCTAAAAAGCACTTTCAGGAATTAAATGTTAAAATGGTTTGGAAATGGGTTCCAAAACCCCGTTATGAATGGAGAGTGAAAGTTAAACCTGCTGATATTTATGAAGGACCCATCTTGATATGGGTACGTAAGCAAAACTAATTGTCTCTTTTGCAGGCCTGTCGACTGTGGGTGATAGATTCCGGATGTTCACGCCACATGACAGGATTCAAGCACCTCTTGCATAACTATGTGGAGGAGCCTGCCGGAGCAGTTCGTTTTGCAAATTCTGAAGTAGAAGGACACGTCAGAGGATATGGCATGCTTGATAATGGAGTTGTGAAGATTCAAAGGGTGTTATATGTTGAAGGACTTGATCATAATTTGTTTAGCACCAGTCACTTCTGTGACATGAAATATCAAGTTCGCTTCACAACAACTCATTGCTATCTTGAGGATCCCGATGGTTACGAAGTCTTTAAAGCTGAGCGCCATGGAAATCTATATTATGTAGATTTTCCAACTTTGTCTGCCACTCCAGTATGCCTACTAACCAAATCTTCTAAAGCACAATCGTGGACGTGGCATCGCCGCTTGTCTCATCAGAATTTCAGATCCATAGCTAAGCTACAAAGACAAGGTCTGGTCAAAGGTCTACCAGAAATGAGGTTTGAGAAAGACTCACTATGTTCTGCATGTGAGATGGGCAAAATGAAGCGAAGCTCATTCAAGTCCAAAACTGAATCCTCAACCTCATCTGCACTGAAACTTCTTCATATGGACCTTTGTGGTCCAATGCGAACAGCGTCTATCAACGGAAAGAAATATGTTTTAGTAATGATGGATGACTATTCAAGGTATACATGGCTCGAGTTTCTTCGCAACAAGTCAGATGCGCCGGAGTTGATTATCGTTTTTATTAAGCGCATTCAAGTACGTCTTCAATTGCCAGTTCGTACTCTTCATAGTGACAACGGCACGAAGTTCAAGAATGACACCTTGCAGAGTTATCTTATCTCTGTAGGAATCTCACATAACTTCTCCGTAACCTACACTCCACAGCAAAATGGCATTGTTGAACGGAAGAACCGCACTCTTGTTGATGCTGCTCGTACTATTCTTGCATATTCTGATCTACCTATGTATCTTTAGGCCGAGGCAGTCGCAACAGCATGCTTTACTCAGAATCGTACCATTGTGGTCAAACGTTTTGACAAAACAGCATATGAGTTAATCAACAATCGTAAACCTAACATCAAATTCCTTCGTGTTTTTGGTTGCAGGTGTTACATTCTGCGAGAGCATCAAGGACTATTAAAATTTGATAAGAAAGCGGATGAAGGATATCTCGTTGGATACTCTCTGACATCTAAAGCTTAACGAATCTACATTATTCGAACCAAGATGGTTGTTGAAAGCATGAATGTCTCCTTTGATGAGAATTCTACACAGACTTCTGGACACAATAGTTCAGAACTCGGACTTAAAAACAAAGCTTCTATTCACTCGAGAATAGAACCAACTTCTAAAGAATCTACTTCTTCTACCTCTAACTCTACTTCATCTGAGTTAGATTTGTTGTTTATTGATGCCTTCGATGATATTTGTGCAGACTTTGACAAAGGCATATCAACTTCAACAACAAGCTCGGAGGTCCCTACAATTTCTGAAGACATGTCTGGACCGTCCGAAGATGTCACTGCATCTCCATCAAGTACAAGTAAACCGTTAGTTTCTGACTCTACTAATGTTGAATCTGTCTTTGCAGATAATTCTTCTGGAAATGAAGTCACGAGTACTTCAGCTGCTACTCCAGAAGCTTCAGTATCAGAAACACCAGTACAAGATGTCCCGAGTACACCTGTGGATCTACCTGTCATGCATGATGAATACAATGCATCAAACACGCAACAAACAGTTGAATCCTTACCAAACACACATCGTTGGACTAAGGATCATCCCCTGCATAACGTGATAGGTGACGTATAATCTGGTGTCACGACAAGGTCCGCATCAACTAATTTCAGCATGTTTTCAATCTTCCTTAGTTCCTTAGAACCAAAGAAAGCATCAGAAGCTCTACGTGATCCCTTCTGGATTTCTGCTATGCAAGACGAGCTTCTGCAATTCGAACGGAACAAGGTATGGCGCTTGATCCCACTACCTAAAGGTAAAATTGTTATTGGAACAAAGTGGGTATTCAGAAACAAGAAAGAGAAGGCTGGAGTAGTTGTGAGAAACAAAGCTCGATTGGTTGCCAAAGGGTACTGTCAACAGGAAGGCATTGACTATGATGAAACATTCGCCCCTGTTGCAAGGATCGAAGCCATCAGAATCTTCTTGGCATATGCAGCGCACAAAAACTTTACAGTCTATCAAATGGACGTAAAGTCAGCTTTCCTGAATGGCGTTCTGCATGAGGAGGTCTACGTGGCACAACCTGAAGGTTTCATTGATCCTCATCACCCTGATCATGTCTATGTGTTAGACAAAGCGCTTTATAGTCTTAAACAAGCACCACGATCTTGGTATGAAACTCTCACTAAATTTCTCTTATCTTCTGGTTTCAAGAGAGGTACGGTTGATACCACCTTATTTCTTAAAAGGCAAGGTGAGGACTTGATTCTCATTCAGATTTATGTTGACGACATAATATTTAGGTCGATAAATCAGAAATTTTGCAAGAACTTTTCTAAAATCATGGAAACAAAGTTTGAAATGTCGATGATGGGTGAGTTAAATTTCTTTCTTGGTTTACAAGTAAAGCAATTAACCGAAGGCGTTTTCATAAATCAACTAAATATATAAAAGATATGTTAAGAAAGTTCAATATGTCAGTTCCGTCATGAAAACGCCAATGGCTACTGGTACACTCTTAGATACAGATCCCTCTGGTAAACCCGTTGATTAAAAGGTGTATCGTAGCATGATTGGTTCTTTACTTTATTTGACTGTCAGTCGCCTAGATATAATGTTTGCCACATGTTTTTGTGCGAGATATCAGTCTAATCCTAAAGAGTCGCACTTTACCGCTGTTAAGAGAATCCTTAGATATCTCAAAGGCACTCCTAATTTAGGCCTTTGGTATCTAAAGGATTCTTGTTTTGATCTAACTGCCTTTACATATGCTGATCATGCAGGATGTAAGCTAGACCGGAAGAGAACCTCTGATCATGTCAATTTATAGGTGATAAACTTGTAAGTTTGACCTCAAAGAAACAAAACTGTGTTTCAACATCCACTGCTGAGGCTGAATATGTAGCTGCTGCTAGCTGTTGTTCACAAGTCCTCTGGATGAAGACACAGTTAAGGGACTTTGGGTACAACTACAAGCGCATCCCTATTTATTGTGATTCCAAGAGCGTAATAGCTATAATTGCTAACCCGGTTCAGCATTCAAAGACCAAGCATATAGATGTACGATATCACTTCATCAAAGATCATGTAGAAAAAGGTGATATCGAAATGCACTTTGTTCAAACTGACTTCCAGTTAGATGATCTTTTCACCAAGCCGTTGGATGAAAAGAGGTTCCAAATTCTCATCCGCAAACTTGGTATGTTGAACATGTCATCTTAGACTTACTCATGATTCTAGGGGGGGTATTCTGAATCTTAATCTTGTGTTTTACTTTCCAACTGTTGCTAACGAGAGAGGAATCATTTTCACAAATGATTACCATGATTTATTTTATATGCAGGTGTGTTCAAGTGACTATGGCTTCTAATCACATCTGATTAGAACCCGCACTTCAGTGCTTTATTTTTCTATTTTCTGTTTTCTGATTTAAAAAAATCCTTAAGTTGAGGGGGAGCTTAACTGTCAAAGAGCTTAATTGTCAAACTCTTTTAGTTTGAGAGGGAGAATTGCATTGTCAAACATCTTATGTTTTGACTTCTCCAAATCTTTATTCTTCATGTTTGTATTCCTTTGTGGTTTCATGTACAACAGACTGTTGAACAGCATGTCCTTTTAGGAAAAAACATGGGATTCAGTGTGTGAGCTTAACAGAACTTCCATGGTTTCACGATAAACAGTGTTTCCTACCCAGGAAGTATTCCCTGAGTGATTGAGGGGAGAGGGGTCAAAAAGATTGAGTGTTGGTGTGTGAAGAGGTAAAATGGAAAAGAGAGATTGGTTAGAAGTGAGAATTAAAAGAAAGAGGGTGAGAGAACAGAGTAAAAGAATATCAAACTCTGCACCAAACTTCTTACTGAGCCGGGCAGCCACATTATTTGTTGTTTCACATTTCTTCGTGAAAGACATTGAAAAAGGCACCTAGCCCATGCCATCTCTTGCATATAACCCCACCAGCTACTCATTCTTTTCTTAAAAAGAGAATGTTTCACATTTTCTGGGGAAGCAGCACATATGCTATTGGTTCTTCATTTGGAAGATACTAATATTCAAAAAGAAGGAAAGTTGCCCCACCTTCGAACCCTTTCTCATGCACATTGAGTCTTTGTATAATTTGTTGCTGTCTCAACAAGTTTACATATTTTGAGCCTAAATTGAAAAGCAATCATCGGTGCTTTATTCTTTCATACACATGCACAAACATACAGAAATTTGTTTTCTGTCAGAACGTTCATAGATAACCATGTGTTATTCGATGATTGAATGGAAGACCTGGGGAGCCAACATCCAAACCAACTCTTTATATAGTAACTTTGTGTTACTCAGTAACTTTGTGTTACTGACAGACATTCTAACTGAGTCATTTGTTGATTCAGGGTTACCATTTTCATATTTTATTTGAATCTGAAAAGATTGAAATAATCACTTTCTCCATTTGGAGAGACTGCTCTTATTTCCACACAGGGATCTATACATGAAGACAACACTTAATTGATGGCTATACAAAAATGGGAAGATTGTTTTGCTATGTTTTGATGATGATGATGATTCTCACCACTCATCAAAAAGGGGGAGAATATACAAAGGGGAATATAATCTGAAGACTCTGCTGAAAATTTTCAAAGATATCAAAGTATCTGAGCTTATTTGAGGTTTATTTGAAGTCTGACTGAAGATGATCGCGGCGCCGCCAGAACCTAAGATACACATCGACACCAACAAGTGTTAGGTCAAAAAGCCTAGTGAGTTGAACAATAATAAACATGCATGAGCATTTACAATTCTTATCAGTAGTTAACCAGAGTTCAACAATTTGTGGAGTCAACAGGGGATACCCGTAGCACCAATTAGTTCCACCCAAGAGACAATGTACCTTAGTGCCACTACCAAGAGTGACACCCAAAGGCCCGGCCTATCCGACAACTACAACCATGGCAATACCCCGAATGGCGGAGGTCTAGGCACATACCCACACGGTGGTGCCCAAGACTACATCCTTCTAGTGTCTACCGACTTGGTTCGTCAAACATAATACATATAGGAGGTCTTGAGGTATATATCTACCAATGCATTTCGATACCAACCATGGGTACTATGCTACCATCCTATCGCATAAGTCTATCATGAGACCCAAATACCACCAAACATCAATGTTCAGATATTAAATTTTCAAAAGGCATTCCATGTAGAGTTTATCATCTACTATATCACAGATAATCCATATCATGCCAAAATGCCATCAATGTACATTCATGGAGCAAATCCCAATATTCAACCCATAGAGTAAAGCATGGCAAATACTCATAGAAGATAATCCAACATATTATACATAATGTTATCATCAAGTATTTGAACACATAAAGGTAACCAACATGAGAAATGTTACAATAATACCAATAGAAAATTATGATGTGTATCTAGTTTTAACAAAAGGTTTAGTAAACTCACAATCTAGGTTTTTGACCAAAACCTAGAAAAGATGAAACCCTACATGAAGATGAGACTTGAAGATGAAGATGGAAATTGGAGAACCCTAATAGTTGCTCCCTTGAGAAGAGTAAATACAAGACCAACAGGCTTAGTTGCTTTGGGGGTGAGAGCTTGGGGATTTTGCACATGGACATTTTATACTTTGGAACGAACCGTTGGGTTTATAGATGACAACCCTTTTGTAATATATTTTCTAGTTGTAGAAATTAGATTAGTTGGTTGTTATTTATTGTCCGTTAAATTACAACTGTAATTAAACAGATTAGTTATATATTCCCCATTTTTGGGAGGCTCTTGCTATGGCAATCTTTGTATACCTAATGTCCATTTTCGGATTTTTGTTATTGTTGGGTCATCTAAGATTTAAAGATAACCTTTCCTTAGTCTTTATTGATGTTTGTACTCTGTACTATGGTTCTTTGTAATAACTTAGTTATGGTTAAACAGATCGGTGAGTCGAAGACGAACTGAAGTCAACATGAAGGAAGTCTACAATGCGGATTGAGATGAACTTCAAAGTGAACTAAGCCTGACCTGCCGATTTCTATTCGGCAGATCATCCTCTTACCAATTCCTGTTCGGTAGACCCTCCACATGTCGATTTCCTATTCGGTATGTCCTTTCTATGTTGCCGAATCATCTTTGTTCGGCACAACCCTCATCTGCCGAACTCTTTATTCGGCATTCTCCTTTCTTACAGATTGCTTCTTTATATGTAAGAACATTTATGTCAAACCCTCATGATTTGACATACTTCCTCATTCCCAATGATCTTCTAATAATGGGAATGGAAGCTTCCTTCTTTGAGAAGATATACACTTGGTCTAAATATGATTGAGACGTTTATTTTCTATTTGATCTCAAAAAGATTTTCCCATGAATATTTTATAGAGATATTGTACTTTCATAGTACAAAAGTTACCTTTTGTATTGTGATAAGTCACATCAAACATCTTATAATTTATTGACAATATCTCAACCACTCATGCCTTTACTACTCTATGTCCTTTGTACTCATTACATTGGATAGTATATAAAGGATAGAGGTAGCACCTTGCTACTCACGTTTTCAGCTCAAGATCTCATATTAACAAGTTTCCAAACAGGTTGATAGTTTTCCTTGTCTCTCTAAGTTTAAGTCTTTGTGTTCTTTAATATCTTCTAAGTGTTAGATTGTTTAGAGTAGTTCTTAACTATTCTTATTCTGCAACAGTCTTTATTTCTCTTTGTGTAATTCTTGATATTTCATATCAATAAAAGAATTAAAATTAAGTAATTTTGTGTTATTGTATTCAACCCCCCCCTTCTACAATACTTGTTTTACTTCTTTGGGACTAACAGTTATCCCTATTTTTAGGGTGTTACAACATTGTTGACTCAAACATTTCTTGAACTCTTCTCCCCCTTTTTGATGATTGGAGCATGAAATCATCAAAACTTTTAACAAGAAATGTCACTGAAATTATGTTCTGACAACTGATCTTTCATACTGAGCCTCTGATTCACCGTCAATCCTCCAAAATATTCATCTAGATCTTTTCAAATCTAGACAAATGAGAATGTAACACCTGAATCAACAAATGAATCAGTTAAAATGTCTGTCAGTAACACTAAGTCACTGTGTGTAACGAATACACATTGGAAAGGAGCTTTTGTTATGTTCACTCCCCCCAGGCTTCCATTCAATCATCAAAACACCAAAAAGGAAATTTCTATGAACGTTGTTACAAGAAAACACATTCCTTGTGTGCTCGTGCAAGTGATAGAAAGAATTAAGCACCTGATGATTGCTTATAAAGGCTCAAAACTGTGTAAACCATTGAGACAACAACAGTTAAACACAGACTCAATGTGCATGATTGAAGTGCGAAGGTGGGGCAGACTTCCTTCTTTTTCAATATCCAGATTTACCAAATGAAAATAAGATATATTATGTGTTGCGTCCCTAGAAAAATATGAAACATTTTCTTGTTAAGAAAAAAATGAGTGGCTGGTGGGGTTTAAATCAAGAGTTGGCATAGGCTAGTTGCCTGTTTCAATAATGTTCACGAACAATTGTGAAGCATTTGTAATATGGCTGCCCGACTCAGAAAGTAGTTGGTGCAGAGGTTGATATTCTTTTACTCTGTTCGCACACCCTCTTTCTTTTTATCATTGAGCGCACGTCTAACCAAACTCTCATTTCTAGCAAATGTAAAATAAACTTTAGGCCATTTATTAAAAACATTAATAAACAAAAAAATTAGATAAGAAAAAGAATAAGTGAAAAATAATAAAGAAAATAAAAGTTTGTACTCATTTAATGCACCATTTTATTAAAAAAAATCAAAACCCTAAGAAAATTCTAAAGCCTCCTTTGGAGGACTCACCTTCACTCTCTCTCCTCTTCCTTCTTTTATATATATATATATATATATATTGATTGATTGTTGGTTTATTCAATTAAATAATATAAATGAAGTAATAAAAATAAAAATACATTGTTCTAGCAAATGTAAAATAAACTTTAGGCCATTTATTAAAAAAATTAATAAACAAAAAGATTAGATAAGAAAAATAATAAGTGAAAAATAATAAAGAAAATAAAAGTTTGTACTCATTTAATGCACCATTTTATTAAAAAAAACCTAAGAAAATTCTAAAACCTCCTTGGAGGACTCTCTTTCACTCTCTCTCCTCTTCCTTCTTTTATATATATATATATATATATATATATATATTGATTGATTGTTGGTTTATTCAATTAAATAATATAAATGAAGTAATAAAAATAAAAATACATTGTTCTAGCAAATGTAAAATAAACTTTAGGCCATTTATTAAAAAAATTAATAAACAAAAAGATTAGATAAGAAAAATAATAAGTGAAAAATAATAAAGAAAATAAAAGTTTGTACTCATTTAATGCACCATTTTATTAAAAAAAAACCTAAGAAAATTCTAAAACCTCCTTGGAGGACTCTTCTTCACTCTCTCTCCTCTTCCTTCTTTTATATATATATATATATATATATATATATATATATATATATATATTGATTGATTGTTGGTATATTCAATTAAATAATATAAATGAAGTAATAAAAATAAAATTACATTGTTCTAGCAAATGAAAAATAAACTTTAGGCCATTTTGTAACAACCCAACCAAGACAATAAATAACGATACTAAAATCATAATAATATTCCACGCCGAAACTACCCCAAGCTTACAATTTAATTCAAGGTTTGCAACTGCAACCTATACACAACTGAGATAATAAAAGAAATATAACTAAGGTGATGATCTTCTAGCCACTCCCGCTACACCTTCTCCTTGCCCCTATCGGCACTTCCTAGTTCACGCCTACCTGAAAAGATTTTTAGTTTTAAAAGGGCGAGGGTTAGACCGAAGGTCTAGTGAGTCCCCTCTAACGATTAAGCAACAATACAAACATCAATTTTAATCAAACAGATTTATAAGCAACATATGAGTAATTCACACTACTGACCACACTACCGTCGAAGACGGTGTGTCTAACTCGCACTGCCTTAATTTTGGGACACACCCCCAATGGCATAAACGGGCCACACTCCCCGGTACGAGCAGGCGGGCCACACTCCCTGACTTAGGTCACCACTTCCATAAATAATGTATGCATACATTTAAATATCAACAATTTATAAACACGCTTAAACAAATTCATCATGAGCAAGCCAATGTAATGAAACAAAGTTTTAACAACATTTTCTTAAGCTTTCGTTAATAAAACTTAGTTCATAAAACTCACCTGGTATTCTTCGCTTAAATCTTTGCGTCTGATCATACGGTCCGACACAAATCCTATAAGAAAAGACATAAACCGATAAACTCCTGATATCTTCTAATTAATTTGGAACCGACCTTAACATACTATGAATCCCGAAGGGTTGGAAAGATTAATGACCGCTAACCTCGACTCTTAGGGTAATTAATACTAAGCTTACCTCAATGGCTAACGAATAATCCATAATAAATCCGTTCCATTACAATAAATATCGGTCCACTCCCTTCAGGATCAGGGTCAGGGTAAGGGGCCAAACCCACATCGCCCGGGGTGTTGGTCCTTCGACCGGGGCGTGACCGGGGTTGGTCGCCCGGTGCCCTGCTCCTCGACCGGGGCCTGACCATGGTCGCCCGGTACCAAATGTCTCGACCGGTGCCTACTTCTTGACCGGTGTCAACCTCTCGACCGAGGCCAACCCCCGGTATCGACCGGGGCCATCCTAACCCGGGGTCGCCCTGCACTTCGGTGCCCGGGGTCACCCGGTCCCCCAAATCGGGGTTTAGGCGAACAACCACAGCGACGATTTTCCAACGAAAAACCACAGACCCTCTTCCAATCGATTCTTGGAACCCAACTTTTCTCCCCAAATCGGTTACCACACAAAAGCTAAATTAAAAGAATCTCAACCCAATCATTCACATAAGCCAGATTAACAACAAAACCCCAACTCCCTAATCAACAGAATAGACAACCAAACCCAACTCAGAACTAATACTACATTATCTAACAATAAAGATATTGATGAGAGGGAGGTTTACCTTAACGAAGAATCAAAGGAACTTGAATTTCTCAACCAAGACGTCCCCTCCCTCGCTTCGATCGCCAAAATCACCCTAGATTTTCCTTCTCTTTCTCAGCCGCCAAGTGATACCAAGAATGAGGTCATTAGGGTTAAAATTTCTTTTTATTCCAATGTTACATCTTACCCCCTTTCATCTTTGAGTCTTGACCAACTCACACCCAACTTTTAAAATATACAAATTTAAACCCGGTTATTACAATATCCTCCCCTCAAAAGAATTATGTCCCCGGAATTCCCTCGTTGAACAACCTGGGATATTGGGCCCTCATATCCGAATCTAATTCCCAAGTCGCTTCTTGTCCTTTGTGAAATCGCCATTGCACTTTCACCAATCGAATTTTCTTACTCCTTAGTTTCTTCACTTTATGATCCAAAATGGTCACCGGTTCTTCAACATAGCTTAGTTTCTCGTCGATCTGAATGTCGTCCAATGGTACCACCACATCCAATTTCGCTAAACACTTCTTCAAATTAGTCACATGGAATGTAGGGTGAATACCTCGCAGCTCCACGGGTAGATCCAGTTTATACGCAACCTCCCTAACGCGCTCTACGATATCAAACAGTCCAACAAATCTCGGTTTCAACTTGCCTTTCTTGCCGAAACGAACAACTCCCTTCCACGGCGAGACTTTTAACATCACCTTGTCCCCCACTTAAAACTCTATCGTCTTCCTTCGCTTATTTGCGTACATCTTCTAACGATCTTGAGCTACTTTTAACCTTTCTCGATTCTGGTGACCTTATCGGCCGTCACTTGCACAATTTCGAACCCGACTAGCTGTCTTTCTCTCTCTTCATTCCATCATAATGGCGTCCTACAATTACGACCGTACAAAGCTTCGAACGGAGCTGCTCGAATACTAGCATGATAACTATTAATGTAGAAATCAGCATAAACGACACCAACATCATCGTTAGCATCACCGACTGGAATAGCAACCACTTCATTTGCCAATTAAGCAAATCACCCAACTTTGAATTCCACAATCAACCTACCATTACGAGTTTCTTTATCGGTTAATCTTCGGCAACAAAATCACTTCCATTAGCGTAACATACGTCTAGTGCAAAGGCACTTTCTTTCCGAACCACACGGTTACCTTACTTCGGGGTTATTCAACTCCCACGCGATAAACGTACATCGCTCCGACGTCATTACTACATCTTCTTTTATATATATATATATATATATATTGATGTTGGCTTATTAAGAAAAAAGTTTTGTTTATAAATATTGTTGTTTATTCAATTAAATAATATAAATGAAGTAATAAAAATAAAAATACATTGTTCTAGCAAATGTAAAATAAACCTTAGGCCATTTATTAAAAAAATTAATAAACAAAAAGATTAAATAAGAAAAAGAATAAGTGAAAAATAATAAATAAAATAAAAGTTTGTACTAATTTAATGCACCATTTTATTAAAAAAAATCAAAACTTTAAGAAATTTTAAAGCCTCCTTGGAGGACTCTCCTTCACTCTCTCTCCTCTTCCTTCTTTTATATATATATATATATATATATATATATATATATATATATATAGGGTCAGGTTCACGTGAGACCAAGCTGTTTCCGTGAGACCGCATGAGACCAAGCCTTAAAACATGAAACTTCACACCGAAACACTGTGAAGGTAAAAAACATTCGAACCTTCATAATGTAATCATACTATGAAGGTAAAAAAACCTAAACCAAGTTAAAAAAAATCAAACCTTCACAGATAAAAGACTGTGAAGGTATATTCGAACCTTCACAGTGAAGACGTTGTGAAGGTAAAAAATACGAACATTCACAGCGAAAAACACCGTGAACGTAACATTTACGGTGTTTTCCCTATGAAAAGTTCGATTTTTTTTACATTCACAGTTTTTTGGTGTGAAGTTTCATACTTTAAAGTTTGGTCTCACCGGTCTCACGGAAACTGTTTGGTCTCACGCGAACTTAAGTCTATATATATATATTGATTGTTGGTTTATTCAATTAAATAACATAAATGAAGTAATAAAAATAAGAATACATTGTTCTAGCAAATGTAAAATAAACCTTACACCATTTATTAAAAAAATTAATAAACAAAAAGATTAGATAAGAAAAAGAATAAGTGAAAAATAATAAAGAAAATAAAAGTTTGTACTCATTTAATAAACCATTTTATTAAAAAAAATCAAAACTCTAAGAAAATTCTAAAGCCTCCTTGGAGGACTCTCCTTCACTCTCTCTCCTCTTCCTTCTTATATATATATATATATATATATATATATATATATATATATATATATATATATATATATATATATATATATATATATATATATATTGATTTGTTTATTCAATTAAATAATATAAATGAAGTAATAAAAATAAAAATACACTGTTCTAGCAAATGTAAAATAAACTTTAGGCCATTTATTAAAAAAATTAATAAACAAAAGGATTAGATAAGAAAAAGAATAAGTGAAAAATAACAAAGAAAATAAAAGTTTGTACTCACTTAATGTAATAATCGGGTTAAAAAGTAAAGAATTTAAAAGTTTGGGTAAGGGGGTAGAGAGGTTCTTAGTAAGGGGGGTCTAGTGTAAAAAGGGAAATAAGAGGGATTTAACCCTAGGTCATTGTAGGGGAGTGGTTGGCGGCTGGCATTTTGGAAATAGGGGGAGAGTGATAGCTTGAAGAAATCGATCAGAGGAGAGCAAAGGAACGAGTTCTTGGTGCTCATCAATTTCCAAGGTAAGTTCTAATTCCATTATTGTTATTGTTGAGTAAGGGTTATCAATTGTTTTCATAAGGCTGTTAGTTGGGCATTTTAAATATCAATCGTTCTTTTGGATCCTGGGTTTAGTTTTGAATATTGATATAGAAACATTTGTGCGGTTAAGGGGAGTATGTGAATCGAGATCTGCAGTTTGATTATTGGATTTTGGGTTGAGTTATTAATTTCTAGTATTAATGATGATTCTGTGATATATGTGTTCGTCTTCAGGGTTTTCTTTCGAATAGTAGGTACCGGTCACCTGGGTAGACCTCGGTCGTTTGCACACCGGTCACCTGGGGTAGACACCGTCGTTTGCACACCGGTCACTTGGGTAGACCCCGGTCGTTGGCACCGGTCACCGGGGGGTGTTAGACCCCGGTCGCGGTCCTCACCGAGCGGTCATAATAGACCCGGTCCCCGGATTCTGCATGTGGGCCGAAGCCCATAGTTTACTTAGTGTTTAATTTTATTTGTTGGGCTTTAATTGTTGGAAGATAGGCCCATTTTCAGTTTAATTCAAGGTACTTTGTCTTGAGTTGGATTTTAGTGGGTCGGGTTTCTCTTAATGATTAGGAAACCGTTGAGATTTTGGGGTTGGAATCAACCTTGCTAAAATGGAAGGTATCGAGAGTTTACCGGTCAATGTTTCCTTTATAGGTTCTGGATCGAACCATAAGAGTAAACGCATAAATTTAAGCTAAGGACGCCAGGTGAGTTTTTTGAACTAAACCTTTTCGTTAACGAAAGCATGTGAAGTTTAATTTTAAACTTTGATTTATTTACAATGGCTTGATTATTATGAAATTAATTAAGTGTGTTATAAATCGTTGAAATTTAAATGTATGCATACATTATGTGTGGAGATTGTGACCTAAGTCGGGGAGTGTGGCCCGCCTACTCGTACCGGGGAGTGTGGCCCATTTATGCCATTGGGAGTGTGTCCCAAAATTAAGGCAGTGCGAGTTAGACACACCGTCCTCGACGGTAGTGTGGTCAGTAGCGTGATTTATCCTTATGTGTTTATAAATCTGTTGATTTGAATTTTTGGAAAGTTATTTTGTTGCTTATCTGTTAGAGGGGACTCGCTAGACCTTCGGTCTAACCCTCGCTCTTTTAAAAACTAAAAACCTTTTCAAGTAGGCGTGGATTAGGAAAAGCGGATAAGGTCAAAGAGAAGATGTAGCGGGAAGAGATAGAAGACTGTCATCTTAGATTCTTCTTATTAATATCTCAGTTGTACATAGGTTGCAGTCGCAAACCTTGAATTTAAATTGTAAGCCTGGGGCCGTTTTGGCATAGAATATTATGATGTATTAATTAATGGTTTTTGTTCTGGTTGGGTCGTTACATTTAATGCACCATTTTATTAAAAAAAAATCAAAACTTTAAGAAAATTTTAAAGCCCCCTTGGATGACTCTCCTTCACTCTCTCTCTCCTCTTCCTTCATTTTATATATATATATATATATATATATATATATATATATATATATGTGTATATATATTGATTTAATGAACCATTTTATTAAAAAAATTAAAACTCTAAGAAAATTTTAAAGCCTCCTTGGAGGACTCTCCTTCACTCTCTTTCCTCTAAGGGTGTGTTTGGTACAGAGAGTTGAAGACAGAGAAATGGAAATGATTTCCATTTCACTTGTTTGGTTACTCTGAGAAAAGGAAATTGAGAAAAAAACCAATTCCCTTTCCCTACTTTTATTTCTCCACAAAGGGTAAAGAAATGGGGAGATTTCACAATCAGGGAATTGAAGAGAAAACCCATCATCCCTCTCTCTATAGATCAGCGCTCTCTGTCTCCCTCACGTCGCCTCTCTCTCTCTCTCTCCCTCTCGGCGCTCTCCCTCGCCGGCGCTCTCCCTCTCCACCGGCTCTCTCTCTCCCCCTCTCGGCGCTCTCCTTCTCCGTCGAGCTCGCCCTCTCCGGCTCTCTCTCCGGCGAGCACTCACCTCGTCGCTCTCTCTCCCTCTCGGCGCTCTCTCTCCCTCTCCCTCTCCACCGATGTGTGGACAACTGCGATGAGGCATCACCAATTGATTATGGGTTTTGTTTGTTTGAAACTGATTTAGGTTTTTTTAGGTTTGATCTAGATTTTTGATTTGGTATTTGATAGTTTTGTATTACAACTTTTTTGGATTAATTAGCAAATATTTGTTGTTAATTTTCTTGATATTTTTTATTGTTCTTAGCAACGATGGTTACGATCATGTTCATCAGATGAGGTTTATTCAGATTTATTTTGGTGAATTCTCTGTTACATTTCTCTGTTCTCCCAAACAAGATAAATGATTTCCTGTTACATTTCTCTGCTGAATTCTCTGTGCTACCAAACAGGAGAGTCAATTCTATTCTCCAGACCAATTCTCTTTCTCTGCAATTCCATTCTCTGTACCAAACGCACCCTAACTTCTTTTATATATATATATATATATATATATATATATATATATTGATTATTAAGAAAAAAGTTTTGTTTATAAATATTGTTGGTTTATTTAATTAAATAATATAAATGAAGTAAATGAAAAATAAACTTTAGGCCATCTATTAAAAAAATTAATAAACAAATAGATTAGATAAGAAAAAGAATAAGTGAAAAATAATAAAGAAAATAAAAGTTTGTACTCATTTAATGCACCATTTTATTAAAAAAAATCAAAACTCTTAGAAAATTTTAAAGCCTCATTGGAGGACTCTCGTTCACTCTCTCTCATCTCCTCTTCCTTCTTATATATATATATATATATATATATTGATGATTGTTAGCTTATTAAGAAAAAAGTTTTGTTTATAAATATTGTTGGTTTATTCAATTAAATAATATAAATGAACTAATAAAAATAAAAATACATTGTTGTAGCAAATGTAAAATAAACTTTAGGCCATTTATTAAAAAAATTAATAAACAAAAAGATTAAATAAGAAAAAGAATAAGTGAAAAATAATAAATAAAATAAATATTTGTACTCATTTAATGCACCATTTTATTAAAAAAATCAAAATTCTAAGAAAATTCTAAAGACACCTTGAAGGACTCTCATTCACTCTCTCTCATCTTCCTTCCTATATATATATATATATATATATATATATATATATATATATATATATATATATATATATATATATATGGTGCGTTTCTTTTGTAAACCAAACAATTTGTACAAGCTATGCAAACCACTATATTAGGAAACAATAGATATATTTATGGATAATGATTATGATTCATTAATAATGATTGTGATATATATGGAAAATGTTAAGTTTATTCATTATAATCATGATTTTAAATTAGGAAATGTTAACTTTATTCATTATAATCATGATTTTAAATTAGGAAACATAATAAAATCATATATTCATTAGACTTGATGAACGGCTAAGATTGGTTTGCATAGTTTGTACAAATTGCTTGGTTTGCAAAATAAACGCACCCTATATATATATATTGATTAGAGTGAATTGTGAATTTGGTCCTTGTGTTTTGATAAAAATTTTTACTAAGGTCCCTATGGTATGTTTGTTGTGGATTTGGTCTTTGTGGTATTCAATTTGTCTTGGTCATAGTGCCTCTAACTAACACTTCCGTTAATTGTGTTAAATCATGGACCATTTTAGACATTTTGCCTAACTTTTGTTTTTCTCCTATAAAAATGTAAAACAATATTTCACACACACACACACACACACACACACACACACACACACACACACACACATATATATATATATATATATATATATATCGATACCAAAATAAATAAAATAAGATATTATTGTATGATTTGATTTGTTTAATTTTTTAAACAATTAATTATTTGAAATACGATTTAATTTTATTGTTTTATTGTAGAGGTGGAAAAAGATATGGTTTATTGCTTTAATTTAATTAAAATCAAATCATAAAACTATATCTTATTTTTTTTATTTAGAGCGAATAAATTAAGACATGGTTTTATAATTTAATTTATTTAAAGTAAAAAAAATTAATTATGTTAAGAAACGATTTAATTTTATTGTTTTTTTTCTATCATTGCAATAAACAAACTTATTATCAATATTTTAACACTAAAATTATTGAAAATCACTAAAAAAATGAACTCCAATTTCATCATCCAAAAATTAGGGGTTCCGTTTTACATATTGCTTTCATTCAAAAACTCAAAATCAACTATTTAAATTTTAACCAAATGACAGATTCATACATACTATCTTCTTTGTAACTTGAAATTGAACAAATCCCTATATAAACTTCAACTAGGTGTTCATAACCAAATAGGTAAAAATACTAAAACCTTAAAACTATATTGAATTTAATATAATTGATTTTTAATTTAAACAAATCAAATCATACAATAATATCTTATTTTATTTATTTTGATATCATTATATATATATATATATACACACGTGTGTGTGTGTATAAATTCTTGTTTTTACTTTTTTTTATAGGAAAAAGGACAAAAGTTAAGCAAAATTGATAAAATGGTTTTGATTTAACAGAGTTAATGGAGGTGTTAGTCAGAGGGACCATGAACAAGATAAATTGAATACCACAAGAACCAAATCCACAATAAACATACCATAGGGACCCTAGTCAAAAAAATTATCAAAACACAGGACCAAATCCACAATTCACTCTATTGATTATTAAGAAAAAAGATTTGTTTATATATATTGTTGGTTTATTCAATTAAATAATATAAATGAAGTAATAAAAATAAAAATACATTGTTCTAACAAATGTAAAATAAACTTTAGGTCATTTATTAAAAAAATTAATAAACAAAAAGATTAGATAAGAAAAAAAATAAGTGAAAAATAATTAAAAAAAAATAGAAGTTTGTACTCATTTAATGCACCATTTTATTAAAAAAAATCAAAACTCTAAGAAAATTTTAAAGCCTCCTTTTATATATATATATTGATTTTTTTCAAATAAACATATATGTTTAAATAATATAAATGAAGTAATAAAAATAAAAATACATTGTTCTAGCAAATGTAAAATAAACTTAAGGCCATTTATTAAAAAAATTAATAAACAAAAAGATCAGATAAGAAAAAGAATAAGTGAAAAATAATAAAGAAAATAAAAGTTTGTACTCATTTAATGCACCATTTTATTTAAAAAAAATCAAAACTCTAAAAAAAATTTACAGCCTCTTTGGAGGGCCTTTCTTTCACTCTATCTCCTCTTCCTTTTTTTATATATATATTGATTTTTTTTCAAATAAACATATATGTTTAAATAATATAAATGAAGTAATAAAAATAAAAATACATTGTTCTAGCAAATGTAAAATAAACTTTAGATTGTTAGACCACAGTCTCATTGGATTCAAGATCATCCAATCTGAAGATCCAATCTGAAGATCCAATCTGAAGCTAATGCCGGAAAGTCGACTCTTGATATTAAAGTCTAATGTCGTTTGTAATAAATAGTCAAAGTTAATTATTGTTTATTAATTAATGTTTATTCTAAATATCTTATAAATAGATATTTAGATATTAGTTATATTTAGTTTGTTAGTTTTAGTTAGTATATTAGTTAGATATAATATCTAGATATTGTTTTCTAGATATTATGTATGTTAGGTGAAGCAAGTGTGTCTAATACTCTAAGAAAATCAGATCACACAATACACACACACAAAAGGTGTAAAACAGAGAGAACACATAGAGAGCTTCAAAGATCAACCTTGTAACCATTTCTATTAATCAATACATGTTGGTAATCGTTAAATGTGTTGTAATCTATAAAACTTGATAAACATTGTGGACCGACAATTGGTATCAGAGCCTGATTTTAGATTCAAATCAAGTTTTTCAAAAACGACTCTGTGTTCTTATTCAGAAAAATCATTTTCGAAATTTAGTGTGTTTTAGGTGTGGAAATCGATCAGGTTGTGATCGATTAGGGTGCTAGATCGAGTTGTGAGTGATTGATTTCAGTATAGAGTTGAAATCGAGTACCATTTTGTGATTTTAGTGATAAAACAGTCGACTTCTTAAAGTCACTGTACCATCGATTTTCTTTTCAAAAAGCGAGTTTTATTGAGATCGAGTGGTAACAAACTGTTCTAGAAGTGTTTTTAGTCATATTGGTAGAGTTTGGTACTGCTAATCGACGTAGATACAAGTTTTAGTTGATTTTCGAAGTACAGGACGAACTTGCGCAAACACGGGGAAGAACTCGCGCAAACTTCACTTTGCGTGACACACTTTGCGCAATCAACTGAACACGCAAAGTCTACTTTGCGCAACCCTCGTAAAATGCAAAGCCCACTTTGCGCAACCAACGTATCACGCAAACTCTACTTTGCGCAACACTCTACTCACGCAAAGCCTACTTTGCGCAACTCAAAGCTCACTTCTCGCGATCAACGGCTCACGCGAACATCAGTTTTCGCGACTCACTTGAAACGCAAACCTCAACTCTCGCTACACTCTTGTCACGCGAACCTCACTTCTCGCCACAACAAGCAAACGCAAACCTCCAACTCTCATACCAACAGCTCACGCAAACCTCAGTTTGTGTAACCCTCTAGTCACGCAAACCTCAGTTTGCGCAACCCACTCGTCACGCAAACCACACTTTGCGCCAGCAACCTCTCGCGCAAACCTCTCTTTGTGCCAAATCAAGACTTGAATCTTTTTTATTCAAAATAACATCCAGAGAAGCCCTTGCAATCGGAACTGACACCAAACCACCAGTTCTCTTTAGAGGAGAATATGAACAATGGAAAGATCGGTTCCTGAACTTTATTGAAAGACAGGATTTGGGTGAATTCATCAGGAAATCGTTAGAAGAGGGTATTATGGCACCAACTTATGAGACTCGTATGGAAGGAACTGTGGAAACATAATATGAACTTAAGTATCATGAACTAGGAGGTGATGACTTAAAAAGAGTGAAAGGCGACAGATTAGCTAAGTCATACATTCTACAAGGAATTCCAAACGAAATCTATGTAAAGATTGATAGCTACAAGGCCTCAGGCAAACAGATGTGGGATCAACTAGAGAAGATCATGCTGGGTTCAAAGGTTGGGAATCAGCTCAAACTTTCCAACTGCCTAAAGAGTTATGAAGAATTTAAAGGCAGAAGTGGAGAGTCTCTAGAAGGAACTTATGATAGATTCGTGACCTTGCTAAACGAACTAAGCAAGAACAAGGTCATCAAATCTCAAATAGAGCTGAACGTCAAATTCCTCAGCATTCTCCAGCCTGAATGGAAGAGATTTGCCAGACAGATGAAGCAGATCAAGGATCTGAATGAGATTCCACTTCATGAGGTGTATGAAACCCTCAAACAAAATGAAGAAGAGGTGGATGAAATTCTAGATGAGAAGAGGAAGGAAGAGAAGACAGTTGAAGACACAGTTGCTTTTGTTGTCAAGAAGAAGAACAACAAGACAATTGTGTATGAATCAGAAGAAATTGAAGCTGATGCAGACTTTGACTCAGATGAAAATGAACAACTGAAGCAAGCAATACTTATGCTGACAAATGCTTTTCAGAAAAAGTTCTACAAGAAGCCAAGTTCAAACAGTCAGAGGTATTCTTCTGGTCCTAACAACTATGTCCATAAGGAAAAGGTTGAAGGAAGTAGATATGAAGGAAAGAAGTCTGAAGTAAAGAGAATAGAGGAGAAGAAGCCTGAAGAGAGAAGGTATCATGCTGAAGGAAAGAGAATAGAGGAGAGGAAACCGGAAGAAAGAAAGTTTAAAGCTGAAGAATCCATTCAGTCAGAACCACCAACGTGCTACAACTGTGGCAAAACATGTCACTTTGCCAGAGACTGCCGAAGACCAAAAGTAAGAAACTCCGATTATTACAAGAACAAGATGCTTCTTGCAAAGCAACAGGAGGCTGGTAAGGCACTGATGGCAGAGGATGAGTACTGGCTTGATCATTCAGATGAGGAAGAAGAGGATGAAGAAAAGGATGA
Organism: Arctium minus; assembly: GCA_954870635.1. Taxonomy (NCBI): domain Eukaryota; kingdom Viridiplantae; phylum Streptophyta; class Magnoliopsida; order Asterales; family Asteraceae; genus Arctium; species Arctium minus. The sequence continues at coordinate 101,820,944 of OX941084.1, read as the reverse complement.
AGCAGTCAACATGTGCCTGATGGGAAAGCAGGAATCAGACACTGAAGCAGATTCAGAAGAGGATGAAGAAGAGGAGGTATGTGATTTATCTTATTCAGATTTCATAAATAAAATGTGTGCCATGAATTTAAAACTCCAAGGATTAAAGTCAAAGCTTAAGCGAGAAAAGGGTGTCATTACAAACAAAAACCAATCAATACAGAAACTTAGCAATGAAATTGCTGAGAAGAAAGTATTGGTTGAGGTTTTACATAGAAACAATGACACCAGCGCGAAAGAACACACTTTAATTCTTAAAGAGAATTCTGAAGTTAAGACTAAACTAAGAAAGAGTGAGCTTGATTTATATGAGCTTACGAAATTGCATTCTTCATGTACCAAAGAAAACTTTTCTTTACTTGGTAAATTAAAAAGTTTGAAAGAGAAGTTATACAAAATGGGTCAAACTGAACAAACTATTCATCTAAACAAACCTAAAGAGGAAATAGAGAAATGGGGACTCGGGTATGAGAATCCTCACTATCTTAAAAAAGGTAAATCTGAAGTGCCTGCACTTTATGATCTTACATTTTTAAAACTAGCTCGAAGAATCCCTGAGCTTAAAGTTTTCTGGACTGGATTGTCAAATGAGGATGAAGCCAAGGAAACGGAAAAACGAAAGAACACAACTAAAGTTCAACTTCCATTTCGTTATGCGAAGTTGAATAATAGTTATAATGATGATCCAATATTTCACAAGAAAACTCTTTCAAATGACTTCTTTCAGAGTTATTCTGTCAAAGAAATGGAGGCGAAACCTATTCAAGGTAAAGTATATGTCCCTCCTCTCGTTTTGGAAAGTAAAATTTCTGAACTCGAGAATTCTTTAACAGATGAAAGACTTTTGATGAATATTGAACAAAAAGTTTTTTCAACTGTGTTCAAAGATACTGTTCTTTCTAAGGCTTCAAACTCTGAGGATATGTTTGGTCTAGCAAATAAAGGGTTTGATTTTCTGAACTCTGACGGTGGTTTAGATGATTGTTTTAATCAATTTGAATTTAATGCAAAACTTCCTAACCACTCATCTTTTGTTGTGAAATCTTTGGGTAAAACCAGTATGCCTCTTAATAGTGCAAAATCAACGAAAGTTGATAAATCAGTCTCTGTGAAAGCTAAAAATGCTAAAGGTAAGATTATATCTAAGCATTCACAGAAACCGAACACTACTGGTAATCAGAAGAAGAAGCATTCGTTTGTTGCTCAGAAGTCTAACTCACGAGTTTCACATGTTTCAGATCTGAGCAAGCAAAGGCCAAAAGTTAAATCTCAGTGGCAACCGAAACAGAAGCTTGACAAGACCGTTAAATCGTTTTGTAGTGTTAATTGTAGTAAGATTTCGCCTAGTAAAGATGTCTTAATTGCTGATGTTGCTATTTTGAACTCAAAACTTGCTGTTTCTCGTAAACAATATACAATGAAGCAATTATTTCAGTTATCTTTATCTGCTAGAAAGTCTTCTATTTATGATAAACATGTTTCTACTTCTTGTCAAAATTCTGAAGATTGGTTTGGCAATAATCATGTGCACTCATATCATTCATATCATTCATCTGATTCATTTGATTTTCAAAAGAAAAAAGGACCCAATTTCAAATGGGTACTAAAATCTTGTGCTAACACAGTAGGACCCAAATTCCAGTGGGTACCTAAGGCTAAATCTGTGTTGCAGGCACACAAAGTTTAAGAGAGCTTTGGATATGACTTCTAGACAAAACAGTCTAGGACTCTTTCCTCAAAGAAACATGGTTCTTGTGTAAATCAGCTCAAGACCCGAACTGCAAAGATCATCGACTTCTGATTATGTACAGATCAGGACTCGTTCTTCAATGACAAAAGAGAAAATGGCTTTTGAACAAAGGAGTTCAAGACCCGTACTTCAACGAAGCATGACTTCTAAACACAAAAGTTTAGGACTCGCACTTCAAAGATCAAAAGACCTTACTCCGTGTTGAGAAAGAGAGTGTACTCCGATACTCGAATGAGGAAATCAACCATCAAGGGGGAGTACATATATATTTGTCTGAAATTTTATGCATATTTTTTCAATGATAATTTTTCAAATGCATAATTTCAGGGGGAGTAAAAAGGTGATGACTTCTGATTATTTCTGATCAGAACTCGTACTTTAACAGTTTTACTGCTTTTTGTCTTTTCAATTTAAGTGAATAAATGTTACTTTGACTTGATATAAGACTTTTGCAGAATTTTTGAGAGATGCTTACAAGATCATATGTTTATGACTTTAAGCTTAGCTTCATGAGATGTAAGATCGCACGTTAAGGTATAATCCTTTATCTTAATCTCATATATGGTTGATAAGTGGACAACTTTCAATCATAGAAAACATTGTTATCAAATGTTCAAACCACTTCCCGATTCTCAAACCGAATTCATGAATTGGAAGTGCGACTTTAAATGTTTCAAGATCAATTTTGTGCTTTAACTAAAATAGTTAAACCATTCTGAGCATCGCATGTTTTCTAGGAAAACAAGGATTTCATTGTGCTAGGCTTAACACAACTTCTATGGAATCACGTTAACTAGTGATTTATACCCACGAAGTTAATCCATAGTGATTGAGTGTGAGAAGTCAAAAGAAATGAGTGTGTCAAACAAAGAAAGAAAGTTTGGTTAGAGTAAGCTTAATGTTTAAAAGAAAGAGCGTGTGAGAACAGAGTTAAAAGAATATCACAACTCTGCACCAACTTTTTCTGAGTCGGGCAGCCACATTACTAGTGTTTCACAATTCTTTGGTGATCAGTATTGAAACAGGCAACTAGCCCATGCCAACTCTTGATCAAACCTCACCAACTACTCATTTTCTTCTCAACAAGAAAGTGTTTCACATTTTCAAAGGGGATGCAACACATATGCTATCTGATTTTCATTTGGAAAATCTGGATATTGAAAAGAAGGAAGTCTGCCCTACCTTCGCACTTCAATCATGCACATTGAGTCTGTGTTTAACTTACTGTTGTCTCAGTGGTTTACACAATTTTGAGCCTATAAGCAATCATCAAGTGCTTAATTCTTTCTAACACATGCACGAACACACAAGGAATTTGTTTCTTTGTCATAACGTTTATAGAAATAACCCTTGTGGTGTTTCGATGATTAAATGGAATCCCTGGGGGACAACATCAAACAGCTCCTTTCCAATGTGTATTCGTTACACACAGTGACTTAGTGTTACTGACAGGCATGTTAACTGATTCATTAGTTGATTCAGGTGTTACACGACTATTTTGTCTGGATTTGCAAAGATCTGGATGAATATCTTTTGAATTGACGGATCAGAGGCTCCAACTGACAGACATTTCTATCTCAAAGTTTTGATGAAGTCGTTGCACTTTCCATCAAAAAGGGGGAGAATCTAAAGCTTGAAGAAATGTCCAGTCCATTACATTACAAGACATTGGAGAAGAGAAAAGCTAACCAAGAACTGCGAGATCAAAGTATTCTGAAGACATGCTGATTTCAAATAAATTTTCTTTGAAGATACTTTGCTAAAGCATTCTTAGCTAGAGAAAGAGATTGCATCTTCTGAACTGAAAAAGAAGACTGAATTGCTAAAATCTTTTTAGTAATGATCTTGATCCAAAGGGGGAGATTGTTAGACCACAGTCTCATTGGATTCAAGATCATCCAATCTGAAGATCCAATCTAAAGCTAATGCCGGAAAGTCGACTCTCGATATTAAAGTCTAATGTCGTTTGTAATAAATAGTCAAAGTTAATTATTGTTTATTAATTAATGTTTATTCTAAATATCTTATAAAATAGATATTTAGATATTAGTTATATTTAGTTTGTTAGTTTTAGTTAGTATATTAGTTAGATATAATATCTAGATATTGTTTTCTATATATTATGTATGTTAGGTGAAGCAAGTGTGTCTAATACTCTAAGAAAATCAGATCACACAATACACACACACAAAAGGTGTAAAACAGAGAGAACACATAGAGAGCTTCAAAGATCAACCTTGTAACCATTTCTATTAATCAATACAGGTTGGTAATCGTTAAATGTGTTGTAATCTATAAAACTTGATAAACATTGTGGACCGACATAGGTCATTTATTAAAAAAATTAATAAACAAAAAGATTAGATAAGAAAAAGAATAAGTGAAAAAGAATAAAGAAAATAAAAGTTTGTACTCATTTAATGCACCATTTTATTTAAAAAAAATCAAAACTCTAAAAAAATTCTAAAGCCTCTTTGGAGGCCTCTCCTTCACTCTCTCTCCTCTTCCTTCTTTTATATATATATTGATGATTGTTAGGTTAGTAATGAAAATAAGATGATTAAATTCAACAGAATTTTTTTTCTTCAAATAAACATATATGTTTAAATATTATAAATGAAGTAATAAAAATAAAAATACATTGTTCTAGCAAATGTAAAATAAAATTTAGGCCATTTATTAAAAAAATTAATAAATAAAAAGATTAGATAAGAAAAGGAATAAGTGAAAAATAATAAAGAAAATAAAAGTTTGTACTCATTTAATGCACCATTTTATTTAAAAAAAATCAAAACTTTAAGAAAATTCTAAAACTTTATATTGATTGATTGATTGTTAGGTTGGTAAATTATAAGAAATATATGTTTTAAAAAAAAAAATCCAAATAAACATATATGTTTAAATAATAATAAAAATAAAAATATATTATTATCGTAAATGTTAATAAACTTTTAGTCATTGATAAATAAATTATATAATGAAAACATCAGAAAAATAAGATCAATAGTAAAAATAAAAAAGAAAATGAAAAAGTGTATTCATTTAATGTGTCATTTTTTATTTAAAAAAATCATAATTACCACAAAATTCTAAAGCCTCAATGAAGGCTAGGGGTGTTCAAAAAAACCGTAGGACCGCTCAAACCGGTTGAACCAAGTCAAACTGGATCGTTTTTGGCGGTTTGAGCGGTCTGGCGGTCCGGTCTGGTTTGGAAAATTGCCAAACCGGGCGGTCCGGTCCGGTCTGCGGTTTGGAGGGTTTTTTGGGCGGTTTGGACCAAACCGATCGCCAAATATATAAATATATTTTTTTTACTTTTTTATATATTCTTTTATTATAAAGAATAGATGATATAAAGCCCAAATGTCCAAGTATATACAAAAAGACTCAAGGTATTTTAATAAAATTGAAATCTTAATGGATTGTGGAATACAAATAACGGAAAAATGAAGAAGTGAAGCCGTTGATTTTATTTGCACTTTGCATATTCCTTTTTTTTAGTATTTTGTCTTCGAATATTTAGTTAATTTTTATGGACTTTGTTCTTTATTTCAAATGGACTCAATCCAACGAGCCTATAAAATTCAATGTTTTATATGTTTTTATGTTTAAACTTAAAAGTCCACTAAAAGGTCCAAACCGCCTAAACCGGTCGACCAAACCGCCTAAACCGTGGTCCAACTTGACCGGTCTGGGCACTTGATGTCAAACCGCTCGGTTTGAAAAATCAATAAACCGGCACTTGCGGTTTGGTTTGTGGTCTGAGGGGTTAAACCGCCCAAACCGGACCACGAACACCCCTAATGAAGGCTTCTCATTGACTCTCTCCTTGACTCTCTTTCCTCTTCCTTCTTTTATATATTTATATTGATTGTTAGCTTTCTAAAAAAATTAATAAATAAAAGAAGTACTCTTTTAAAATATGTATTGATTTAAAAACTGAAAAAATTCAAATAAATGTAAAAGTTTTTCCATGTAATAATAGTTTTGATTTATAAACATTGTTAAGTTGGTAAAATTATAAGAAATATATGATTTTAAAAAAAATCCAAATAAACATATATGTTTAAATAATAATAAAGAAATAATAAATGTAACAACCTAACAAAGACAGGACAATTAAAAGTAATTGGAATAATATTCCATGCCAAAACGGCCCCAAGCTTACAACTAAAATCAAGGTTTGCAACGGCTAGGGCTGGCAACGGGTAGGGTATGGGTAGGGTAAGGGTTAATCCGTTATCCAATCCATTTAAAATACCGGATAACGAAACGTATCCATCTCATAAAACTCTTATCCGTATCCTACCCTACCCATTAAAAGTAGAGGGTAACGAAACGAGTAATGGATAAATGGTAAAACATAATTTCATTTTGAACTACAATTGATATTGTTAAACCTCAAACATATAAATAAAACATAAGTTCATAAATATAGTTATTATTTTATATTTAATTTTTTGTAGTAAACATTTAATTACTGTAAATATAATCATAGTATAATATTTTAAAAACAGTTTAAAATATGTAAGACTAACACTTTTCGTTGTATTTATTTTGTAATTCCGTCTTGTTTCTCATTTAATGAGCATGAATTCTTTTACTCGATAAATATAAAAATAAATTAAGGTACACGTTAATGTACGACAACATTATTAAAAAAAATATTAATAATTAACTTAATATAATTATGTATATATACATTAATATTTAATTTTATATAATTATACATTTATATATATATATATATTATATCGTAACGGGTAACGGGTAATGGATAACGAAAAACTGTTTATCCATATCCTACCCACTAAAATTTCGGGTAAACGGGTAATGGATAAGTGGATAAATGGATAATTTTTTTTTATCCATACCCTTATCCAACGGGTCGAAACATAACGGGTAACGGGTTTACCCTTACCCATTGCCAGCCCTAGCAACGGCAACCCTATTACACAACTGAGATATATAAAGAAAGATAAACTACGGTGACGGTCTTCTATCCAATCCCGCTACACCTCCTCTTTACCCTTATCATCTCTTCCTAGCACACGCCTGCCTGAAAAAGGTTTTTAAATTTTGAAAGAGTGAGGGTTAGACCAAAGGTCAAGTGAGTCCTCTCTAACGATTATACAACAAAACAGTTATCAACTTTAAATCAAACAGATTTATAAGCACCACATGAGTCATTCACACTACTGACCACACTACCGTCGAAGACGGTGTGTCTAACTCGCACTGCCTTAATTTTGGGACACACCCCCAATGGCATAAACGGGCCACACTCCCCGGTATGAGCAGGAGGGCCACACTCCCCGACTTAGGTCACAACTTCCACAAATAATGTATGCATACATTTAAACGTCAACAATTTATAAACAACTTAAATACATTTATCATGAACATGCCAACATATTAAATCAAAGTTTTAATAAAACTTTCATAAACTTTCGTTAATAAATCATTTAGTTCAGAAAACTCACCTGAGGTCCTGATCAAAGTTTCCTCTAGAACGGGTCCGAATTACAGATTCCTAATGCACAAAGGTAACATCGGTAAATCCCACAGTTAAATCCCGAAACTAAGGAACCCTATAATTCAAGGCTACTGGAGAAGGTGGGTTTAAATTACAAACCCTCAGACCCAAGAAAATTGAGTCACCTCCCCCGACCGGGACTGCCAGGACCCGGGGTCGACCGGCGCCCGGTACCGGCCGGGATCACAACCTCCGGTGTCGACCGGGGTCACTACTCCCAGGGTCGACCGGGATCGCCACTCCCGGGGTCGACCGGGATCCTTACACCCGGGATCGCCCGACACTCTGGTGCTCGGGGTCACTCGGTCCCCCGAACACACTGGTCTCTGCAACAAACCACCATCGAAGACCTATTGAAACCCAGACTCGTCCCTTTACGATTCTTGACATCCAAAACCCTCTCTATGGATCGATTACAACACTCATAACTTAACACTTCAACCCCATCAATCCATCAACCCACACTACGTCGATTAAAATAAAACCCCAAATCCCCCAAAACCAATCGACATCAGATCACTCCAACAATCCCAACCCAAAGATTAAAACTGCTACTAAAACATCTACTAATGAAGATATTGATTAGAAAGAAACTTACCTTAAGGAGGAATCAATGAAATCTTGAAATCCCAATCGAGTCGAATCCTTCCTTGCTTCGTTCCACAAGAAATCGCCCTAGTCTCCTTTTCTCTTCTCAGCCACCAACCAAAAACAATATCAGATCATTAGGGTTAAAACCCTTTTTATTTCAATGTTACATCTAACCCCCTTCATCTTTGAGTCTCGATCAACTAAGCACCCAACTTTAAAAATTATAACTTGGACATGGTTATTACAATACCCCCCCCTCACAAGAATTCCGTCCCCGGAATTCCATCGCTGAACCTGCTGGGGTACTGGATCTCATATCCGATTTCAATTCCCAAGTCACCTCTTGTCCTTTATGAAATTGCCACTACACTTTCGCGAATCGAATCTCCTTATTTCTTAACTTCCCACCTTGTCGTCCATAAAAATCATTAGTTCCTAGATAAACTCAACTTCTCATCCACACGCATTTCGTCCAACGGTATCACCACATCAGCTTCAGCCAAACACTTCTTCAGATTTGACACGTGAGGAGTGGAGTGGACCCCACGCAGATCCTCGGGTAATTCTAGTTTGTAGGCTACTCTCCAACTCGCTCGATGACCGCGGATGGCCCAACGAACCTTGGTCTTAACTTCCCTTTCTTCCCGAAATGGATCACACTCCTCCAAGGCGGGACTAGTAACTTTACCTTGTCCCCACTTGAGACTCATGCCTCATACTTTTCAATCTAGCCAACTTAGTTCCACTCAATTGCTCAAACCATTTTGCTCAAATACATAGTCGTACGTAACCATCGGATTTACCCCTCGATTAACTACAACTCCCTTAAAGAAAAGATTTTACCGGAGTTAACACCACGACCACATGCCTCACCGACTAAAGTAACCACCCAAATTACCAACTTAACATATATAGTCCTCCTTAAACATCACCATGAACTCACAATCATGAGTTTCTTCATCCGGAAAACCGCCATAGCAAAGTAACTTGTCCTAATACGACATTCGACTAGCATAGATGTACTTTCTTTCCCGAACCACACTGATCACAAATCATCAGTTGTAACACCCTCAAATTTAGAAAGAGCGACTAGTTAAAAACTTTCAAAAATACCTTAAACGGTAATAAAATCTCTTACTAATAGTCCATAATTGAAATACATTTATAGGTTGAACCATCAACAAATAATTAAAGTCCTACATAAAGACTAACTAAAGTCGAGTGTTACTATAACCCAATAACAATCGCTATCTCTAAATATAAATGCGGAAGACTTCATCAAGCTAAACATTTCTCGAGCGCACCACTAGCACTCTTCGCTTCACAGTGTCACTAGAACTATTCCCAACCGGAACCTGTTGCACATGCCGACAAATAAAAAGGGTTAGGCTAACGCCTAGTGAGTTCAAGAGTTTTCATCATGATTATAAAAATCATTAAACGGAAATAATGCAACTTAAAAATCATGATCCTTTAAAATGAATTACTTTAAATATGAGAACGACCCGTTTTCCAATAATATGCAATTTATAAATGGACGCCTCAACGCCAAACATTATTTCATGAAGTAATGCAATCCAACACTTACTCAAAACGTGAATAGTTGTAAATGCTCCAATGATGATAATTGAATAAAACTTTATAAACCAAACGACCAAAATACGAGTATACTCAAGTTTCCAAAATTATAGCATAAGGGAGATAACCCAAACTCAAAGCGTCACCGAAAACAAGGATAAAACTAAATACCCCAAAACAACACCTCTCGGTGACGGGGGAATCCCGAATTCCAAGGCTAGTGGCGGAACACAAAAGTAGGCCACATTCCAAGTTACTGAGCTCACCATACTAGGAACCCATGGCCACGAGCTCGCCGACTCGTACTAAGATGTGGGGGAGGGCCCCCGAGGATTCCTAATCATGCTCATTTGCTAGGATTACATTTACGGTCCATGGCTAGTAACCGGTCCCACATAACCGTACCAAAGGCCCCTGAGGACCCAATGTCTCGACTAGCTACAAATAGGAAGTGACTATCCCATAAAAACAGACTCATAAATTAACTCACAGATGCAGGTCCGGTTATTGGACTCTAAGAGCCCTCACCGACAAGTCCTCAAAATCCCAAGACTAATTCTGCCACCAACATATAAATAATAGCCACCATTTTCTTTTTAAATAATAAAGACCGACTCATATGCCTATGGATCCACTGCATTACAGTCTAAAACATTACATGACTCCAATTGAATGACCAACGCACCCAAAACATGTAATTCTCAAATGATGCGCATTAACCGCCATGATGCTCAAAACTTCCACCCCGGGCTATTAAACCGGACAAATGTCCTCAAGACTCATTTTAGTCAAATCGGGCCAAGGCTCGACAGTTTACTTAAATCACCAAATGAGAGTCGGTGTAAACATTTAAAACACGTTTGACCAACGGATATGGAAACACAAGGACCAAAAGTAAGATTAGTTCAAAACTCAACATTAGTTGAGGCAACCCATTTTCCAAATTAAATTACCCTTATATTTTCCAAATGCCTCATAACACAATAATATGCATTTTCCAAACGGTTTATAAAATCGAATGCACAAAAGGACATTTACATCAAAAGAACTCCATTTATATATAAAATCATATAGGGAGTGTACTAACATGATTTATTCACCAAAATGTTCAAGAATCCCAAATGTGGGTGGTTCACAAATTTTATAAAACCAAATAATCCAAATGAGTGAAACTCTTCAAATACCCAACTATTAATAAACTTCATGTAAACATGTAAATAATTTAAAATGAAATTTTTTGGCATGTACAATGTTTTCACAATCCAACTTGAACTCATCTTGCTAGATTTAGGCTAAATCTAGATTTTACCCCCAAAACTTGAATCTCCAAAGATGAAGGCTTGAATCTCCAAGAAACTTCTCTAGATCTTAGATCCGACACACCTACAAGGCTTCCTTCAACATACAAGTCACCAAAATCAAACCCAAGATGGAGGATGAAAGAAAAAAGGATGAAATCCTCAAACCCTAGCTTAACATTGAGAGAGATAAAGAGCTTACCACCACAAATACTCTTGTATACTCCAATAGACTTCCAAATATCTTGCCAAATACTTGAATATCTCTCAAAAACGAAACCATGGCAACTTGAATCACCAAAATCGGAGTTGTGATGCAAAAGTTATGAAGGAATGAAGTTTTAGGGTGAAAATGGAGTTTGGGGCCGATTTTTCCCCATTTTGTGCGCCCAGCGGCTCCGCACGGGTGGCCACGCGGGTCCATCTGCGCGGAGAGCCGCGCGGAACACTGCCGCCCCAAATTTTTGCCCGAACACTGTTTTGGTCATAACTTCTTCGTTATAGCGCCGTTTTCGTTCCGGAAAGAACTGTTGAACTCGTAATTGAATCCTTCATCTATCAAGACTATAAAATCAAGGATTCAAGTCCAAAATCAAATATCTTATTTTTCCTTAATATATCAGTTTCTGTATTAACTTGAAATGATACCTTTCGAAAATCAGGGTGTTACAATCCTCTCAACCTTAAAAGAGATTTCGTCCTCGAAATCTGGAACCACCAAGTACCCAACATCACACTTGGAAAGATCGATTGATTTACTGTTAGAGCACATAATTGTTGGATTCAAGATCATAAAGATTGAAGACAAAAGATCAAGAAGTCAAAGCTGGAAAAGTCAACTCTCAAGCAAAGTCAAAGTCATTTGTTAATAAAGTCAAAGTCAATGTAATCGTATTTTGTTTTTTTCCTCTGTAATTGTCAAGGGTATAAATACCTTGTTTCCTTTGTAATTCTATAAGTAAGTAAGTCATTGTGAGTAAGTAAGAGTGTGATTGAGAGAGCTTATGAGAGAAGAGCAAATTGAACATTATTCTAGTGAGAGAGTTTAGAGAGAGAAAGTTGTGAAATTGTATTCTTTGTTGTTTAAATCAATGACATATGATTTGGAATTCTCATCTTGATTGTTTGTAGAAATTAGAACTTGAATCTGGGAATAACAATTGGTATCAGAGCAAATCTAAATCGAAATCAGATCAAGAATTCAAGAAAAGTTCGTTGACACTGTTCATCGTTACTGTTCATCGAAGATTAAATCGATTTCTAAGTTTTTGTGCGAATTAGGAGTTGAAATCGATTAGGTTTTGTTCGTATAGTATAATCGATCGAGTATGTCTGGATAGATTTGTTAATTGCACTGTAATCGAGTATGAATTTGTGATTTTTGTTGAGTTCGAGTTCACGAGTTCTAGACACTGTGTTTGAGTCAATTTCTATTGATTTGTGTTTTTGATCGAGATTAAATGATAGATTTTGGTTCTAGATATTTAAGCGAGCAAATTGTTAAAGTTTCAGATTAGAATTCGAGGTCTAGATGAGTTTTTGAAGAAGATTTGATCGATTTTAGAGGTTTGCGTGAGATCTAAAGTTTGCGCTAGTTCGTCAAGGTTTGAGCGAGTTCATCATAGTTTGCGTCAGTTTATCGAGAGACTTGCCAAGTGATCGTTCTAAGGTTTGCGTCATCAGCAGGAAACGCAAAGTGATCTTTGCGTCATCAACAGGAAACGAAAAGTGTACTTTGCGCTATCTTCGTGTCACGCAAAGTTCGTCTTGCGTCAGCTTGGTGTAACGAGAAGTTAGTCTTGCGCCATCTACAGGACACGCGAAGTGTGGTTTGCGTCAGTCTCAAGACACGCAAAGCTTGGTTTGCGTCAGCCTCGCGTCGCGCAAAGCTTGGTTTGCGTCAGCCTAGCGTCGCGCAAAGTTTGATTTGCGCCAGCTACATGTCAAGCAAACTACCATCTTGCACCAGCAACATAAGCGCAAACTGTGTCTTTTCTATACTTAGACAAAATTTTCAAAATAGTAATATGGCCTTTAAATGTGAAATTTTCTGAACAAGCTTGGACCCCCGTGTTAAGTCTGCGGAGGGGGACATAGTTCTGATTGTGATCAAAATTTTCTGAATTTTTATTTCAAGTTTTTCTGTATTTCTTGAGATTTCATATTTTGGATTAACGATCATTTTTGTCAAGTTCTTTTTATTTACAGGTATTCAAGATGGGATATCTTTCTGATGGTGATGAAAAGAAGATTCACAAGCTCAAATTAGAAAACAAAAATCTTGCTTCCTCAGTTGACTACTACACAAAGATGTCAAAGAGATATTCTGATGAAAGGAAGCTACTGAGAGAAGAAGTCAGTGTGTTAAAGAAGATAAATGAAGATCTGATGAAACAGACTTCTGGGCTTAATGAAGAAAAGGTCTTGTTTTTGGAAGCTGAAAACACTGAGTTAAAGAACAAGATTTCAGAATTAGAAGATCACATTGTCAAGTTTCAGCAAACAGGGTGTACTAATGAAAAGAAGATCTTTGAATTAGAATTGCAAATTGTTGAAGACAGATCAGTTTTTGAGAAAGAAAAGAAAGAGTTTGCTAAGAAGTTCTCCGAGTTTTCCAGAAAATGTGCTGATGAAAAGAAGACAGTTGAGCTGAAATGTTTAAAACTTTCTCAACAAATCTCTGATTTTGAGAAAGTAATCATTCTGGAAAGGGAAAATTTTGCCAAAGAGAAGAAGTTAATAGAGCAAAAGAATGTTGGGATATTCAAAGAAATATCTGGTTAGAGGACAAATGCTAAAATGGGCTTTGAGGAAGAAAGAAGCTTATTTGAAGCAGAGATAAAGAAGCTAACTGCAAAGCTATCTGAGCTATCTACTTGTGTGCTTAAAGAGCAGCAAACAAAGTCTGAATTTGAGACGAAGATTGATCTTATTGTAAAAGAAAGAGACAATTAATCTTCAAAGGTAAAAGAGCTTGAAAAGATTGTTTCAAAGGTGGTGGTGACTGAGCAAACGACTCCAGAGTCAAAAATCCACACACCTAGAAATAGTTCAGCTGGTTCTAACAAGACCGCCTCAAGTTCACATCAGAAAACTGTTTCTACAAGAAGGTCAGTTAAATATTTTGATCAAATTCGTACAACTAACATTTTCTATGATCAAAATGTATATGGTTCAGGTGCACATAGAAGAAGAAGAAGATATCAAGAAGAGAAGCTGGTTTGGAAGATAAAACCAGTTAAAGATGAGAAGAATGATGAGAAGAAGGTAGAAAAGAAAGGAAAGAAGGAAGAGAAGAAAAGTAACAAATCATTTGTACATGCATCAACAGCCAAGAAGAACAAAGTGTTGACAGGTAAACCTGATCTTGCTTATTCGAGAGATCAATTGATCAGGTTATCTAAAAAGAGGTATTGTTCTTATTGTCATACTTATGATTTTTTTCATAAAGCTAGTGATCATTACTGGTATGGTTCTTACTCAGTTACTCCCATTTGAACTGCAACTAACACACATCGACCCAAATACCAGTGGGTACCAAAGCCGAAAACTGATTCTATGTTGCAGGCACCACAAGTAAAGGGGGAGTAAAAGAACAAAGGCTTCTAAGTAAATCAGCTTAGAACCCGTACTTCAACGAAGTTTGACTTCTAAACATAACGGTTTAGGACTCGTACTTCAACGATAAAAAAAAATAGATACTCCGAGAATCCAACAAGGATATCAACCTTCAAGGGGAGTACATATTTTTTCTGAAATTTTTGCATCCGATATATATGACGAACTACATTCCAAATGGAGTTGTAGATTTCTATCATGTGCTTTATAACTGACATATTTTAGATGCATAATTTCAGGGGAAGTAAAAGGATTATGATTTCTGATTACTTCAGATCAGAACTCGTACTTTAATCGTTTTATTGCTTTATGTCATTTACATTTGAATAAATTTTGTGAATAAAGTTGCTTTGACTAGACTTTGAGACTTGTGCAGGATGAGAGGAAGCTATCAAGATCATATCTTTATGATTTTTCAGCTGATTTTCTGAGAATTAAGATTAAGCGAAAAGGTAAATTTCTTATCTTAATCTCAAATATATCTGAAAGAAGGACAACTTTCAGATATAGAAAACATGTTCCGAAATGTTCAAGCCACTTCCTGATGTTTAAATAGATTTTATAATTTGGAAGTGTGATTTTAAATGTTTTCATTTTATTTTTGTGCTTAATTGATAAACAAACCGTGTGTTTCCAAAGATAAATACTTGCGTATTGTCTTTTCTACATACTTTCAAGTAATCACACACATCGATTTATTTTTTTGATCAAATTGTTCTTACCATGTCTCTAAATTGAAACAATTTTTCGATGATAAGACACCCCGCTTGTAATTTAAAAATTTTTGAGCGATATTTCATTTCGAAACGTCATTTCAAGAATGTCTATATTTTTGTTTCGTATAGACAATATCCGTTATTTTTGACCATAAGCCTTAATTGCTATATCATTTCATTTCTGATCATTTTCATACAATGTCAGATTTTCAAACAAGTCTTTTGCATTCATGTTCATTCATTCAGTATACTTGTTTGAAAACACTTCAATGTCTAAAAATGCTCAAATCTTCATGATTATATTTTATGAGCATACATTCGTCTGACATTTGTATATGAGCTTTAACTGATAAAGTTAAACCATCTTGAGCAACACATGCTTATTAGGATTATATGGGTTCTTTGTGCTAGGACTTACATGAACTTCTATGAAATCACGTTAACTAGTGATTTCTACCCAAGAAGTTAATCCATAGAGATTGAGTGTGAGGAGTCTAAAAGAAATGAGTGTGGGTGTGATGAGGTAAAATGGAAAAGAGAGTTTGGTTAGTAGTGAGCTTAATGATTAAAAGAAAGAGGGTGTGAGATCAGAGTAAAAGAATATCAAACTCTGCACCAACTACTTTCTGAGTCGGGCAACCACATTACTAGCGTTTCACAATTCTTTGTTGAACGTTATTGAAACAGGCAAATAGCCCATGCCAACTCTTGACTATACCCCACTAGCTACTCATTTTCTTCTCAAAAAGAAAATGTTTCACATTTTCAAGGGGACGCAACATATAATCTATCTGGTTTTCATTTGGAAAATCTGGATATTGAAAAAGAAGGAAGTCTGCCCCACCTTCGCACTTCAATCATGCACATTGAGTCTGTGTTTATCTACTGTTGTCTCAGTGGTTTACACTATGTTGAGCCTTAAAAAGCAATTATTCGTGCTTAATTCTTTCAACACATGCACGAACACACAAAGAATTTGTTTCTTTGTCATAACATTCATAGAAATTGCCTTTGTGGTATTTCGATGATTGGATGGAAGCTCTAGGTGAGTGAACATCAAAAAGATCCTTTATATT
The DNA here is from genome assembly GCA_954870635.1 of Arctium minus. Classification (NCBI taxonomy): domain Eukaryota; kingdom Viridiplantae; phylum Streptophyta; class Magnoliopsida; order Asterales; family Asteraceae; genus Arctium; species Arctium minus. Next base: position 101,804,742 of record OX941084.1, on the reverse strand, counting down.
GTGTATTTGTTACACACAGTGACTTTATGTTACTGACAGACATTTTAACTGATTCATTTGTTGATTCAGGTGTTACATTCCTATTTTGTCTAGATTTGAAAAGATCTGGATGAATACATTGTTCGAATTGGCAAAGAATCAGAGGCTCGGTTGGAAAGATCAGTGGTCAGAAAGAATTTCAAAGACATTTCTTGGTGAAGGTTTTGATGATACAGATGCTCAAATCATCAAAAAGGGGGAGAAGAGTTAAAGAAATGTTTTGAGTCAGATTTTAAAGGTTGAGAGAAAATGTTCAAGAATTTATTGTTAAAGGAAGATTGTTGTTCAAAGACGAAAAGAGTTCAAAAATTTCAGTTTGTTGAAGATAATTTGCTAAAGCAGTCAGATTTGTTTCTGAAAGAGGTTTGTGTACAACCTTGGGGGAGAATGTTGATATTCTTAGAGATCAGACGTTTAGAAGTTTGATGAATGTTTTTGAAGACAAAGCTTATCAAAGAAGAAATTTCATTGTGTTAAGGGGGAGTTTGGAAATTATGTTTGTATCAAAGGGGAGATTTCATGAGAAGATAATGATTGTTAAAAGGGGGAGTTACTTCAATCGAGCTTAATTAGAGAAGATCACATTGCTAAATCTTTTAGTAATGATCTTGATCCAAAGGGGGAGAATGTTAGAGCACATAATTGTTGGATTCAAGATCATAAAGATTGAAGACAAAAGATCAAGAAGTCAAAGCTGGAAAAGTCAACTCTCAAGCAAAGTCAAAGTCATTTGTTAATAAAGTCAAAGTCAATGTAATTGTATTTTGTTTTTTTTCCTCTGTAATTGTCAAGGGTATAAATACCTTGTTTCCTTTGTAATTCTATAAGTAAGTAAGTCATTGTGAGTAAGTAAGAGTGTAATTGAGAGAGCTTATGAGAGAAGAGCAAATTGAACATTATTCTAGTGAGAGAGTTTAGAGAGAGAAAGTTGTGAAATTGTATTCTTTGTTGTTTAAATCAATGACATATGATTTGGAATTCTCATCTTGATTGTTTGTAGAAATTAGAACTTGAATCTGGGAATAACATTTACTATCCAAAAGGAATGCCTTCATGAAACCTCACCTCATATACGAACCCGATTACATCCCTGTCAAGGTTGTTACTGAATTCCTCATAACAAGCCACCATGCACCCGTTCTCGATGTTCGGTTTTCTTTACCGATGACGAAATGAATATCGAGTCCTTAATAAATCATTTCCTAATCATTAAAATTCCGATTGCCTCCCAACCTTATGTTGATCATATTACCTCAAAAGCAACTTACGACCTTATCTAGCCATTTCTACCAAGAATACCCCAAAGCAAACTTTTCCTTTAGATACCTCTAAATACGACGCAACAAGGTCACCTCAATAATCGATTTGTACTTAAAGTCTACCTCGACATTCTCACCAAATGTCTCCAATAAACATTACCACCAAAGAGTTGTCGTCCTTCGACGAAATTTTCTAACGACTAGTTTGGTCTGAACCAACACAATCTTAAATTTTTTCCTCAAAGCTAACACAGACACGATGTCTGCAAGGGCTCCCAAACTTCCATAGATCGCAGCATTGGTTTGATGTTTCCCCCAGAAACGTACCAACACACTCTACAGATAGTCGCTTATACCAAACTCCAAGGTTACACAACTCCCACCATGCACTCAAGCATCGATTGCCAAATCAGCGAAAGTCTTGACAATTATCGAAACACCAATAGCTGATTCTTAATTAACAACATCTAATTTCCTTAAGGTTACCGCTTGTCCTGTAGACACACCAGATCTAACGAAAGTACACTGAAGCACACCAATAGTTATTGTCCTCAAAATAGAGTGTCGACACCTATCCTCGGAATGACTATACTGCCACGTGAGTATACTACCAAATATTCCATTCCCGATTAGCAATGTCGATTCGAGGTTGACACCTACTCTTGGAAATAATCACCCAAATCAAACATCCTTACTAGCCAACCATAACACCATCATTATTCACTGATACCCATTAAGGTGATATGCCATAGACATATAGCATGTCGTCGTACCATTAACCCACAAATTCAAAACCCAAACACCAAAGCAACCACACATGGTTTTAACCCAAAGACTTATCAAAATGGGAAGATCGTCACCTAATTAACTAGGAGAAGGCACAAGCCTAACATCTCCATTACTTCTGTGCGAGCCAATCCAAGAAACCAAAATCCCAAAATTCGGACTGACCACAGGTCGTCTCATCCGACGCTTCAAATCCCCAAGGACGCCTCTAGTTCTTATTAACAAGTCCTTTCACAAAGAGGGTTCAAAGCTATGGTTCTAATGAGTTCAAGGGTTTTTCAAGCTAAAATGCCAAATTAACATTTTATAACACTTCCAAGTTCATAAGCTTTATATTAATTAAACATACGAGTAAAATCCACTACCGTTTACTTGGTAGGTGTACAAAGTGGTCACTACGTCACACAGATAAGAAAATATTTCGAAATCATTTGATCACTACTTACGCTAATAACGACAATAATAAAATGTGCGTAACAACCTTTTAAAATGGATCGCTATGGTCGGAATATGCATCAATTTATGTTATATACGTAAAATAATTTCCCGCACTAAAGCGGAGTGCAACAAATGTTTGTATAAGTTCCGGAAGGAAAAATTTACGTAATCAAACTCCAAAATTTCCCATTTAACCATAAAATGACGTGGAGTCAAAACTCTTATACGACCCACATACACCAGTTTATTTCTCAAACTTAGTAAAACGAGAAGTGCTTGCGATTTGACCAAACATAAAATAATTTAAATCGACTTCGACTTTAGTCGCTCGGGTAAAACGCTCTTTGGCCAAAAAATAGTGACTATTATGTCATGCATGCGAGTAAATCAATATAACGGATTTTGTGAAACAACAAAGAAAAAACGTCAATCAAAGAATGCTCAAAGCCTCAGTTCAACATGAACCCATCCTAGTTTTTTCATAAGTTTACTCACACTAGAAGTTTAAATCAACTCACCCACTAAGTTGTACACAACGTGCTACATTTGCATAAAACTTAATACTGACCCACACGACATTGAAACTACCAAAATAACATATGGGGGTGACATCCACCTACAAAATTCTTATGAAATAAATTTCCCAACGACCCATAAAACAACACACGCAAATAACTTAGACTGTGCATTTCAAGGTTCACTCAAGTGTCGCGAACGTCGTAAAACGATACTCCATAAAATTAACAAAACTCACACGAAATATAATTCCCAAGAAACTCAAACACTAAAATGATGGAAGACAACTCTTCGTCCAAAGCCTTAACATATGTGGAGGAGATCCAATGTTAAGGTCATAAGTCGTTGTTACTTGTCTAAGACTCTACGCAACGTCAAAATACGAACATCACAATAATCGAAAATAGCGTTAGGCAGCAATGAGAATAAACAAGGTCTCAACAAAGCTTGCAATCAAATGCAATAAAATAACTTCATGCTTGTTTAAGATCATGATCTAAAAACTTGTGTGTGCTAAATATTTCAAGATTTCGTGATATGATCCACATGGTGATTTGGAAACATGAGAAATGATCGATGCAATTTATTTCAGAAATAAATTTTGTGCATGAATTTGGTCGACATTCAACACCTCGAAACCACGCTTCTCGATTTCTTTAGACTAAATATCCTTAATTTCCCGACACACTATTGTCATCCAGATACTCAATCATCTTAGGACAATAATTCAAGGGTTCCATAGGTTCACCTTACAATTCTCCTCGAAGTAACATTTGTTCCAAATGTCTATGGTCCTAATCCAGCCAATCAATCCAACCAGAGACTTTTAAATAGTGTAAACTATAAGATTGGATGTTTCTCACTTAAAACTTCTTCACTACCCCAACGGTCGTCACACCAAAGTAATACAAGTATACACATGTAGCTCGTAGGTTCACCATAACACTGGTCAGGTGCAATTATGAACGTACTGTACATGATCATCCTTGTTACTCTCGACATGATTCTCGCTCCTAGTAACTCCATTATCCTTAAAACATCCAATCTTATAGTGCCTATTGGTGCAATCTCGCTTTCCATCAATTAAAAGTTCGCTAGTTTGAGTCTAGGCATCCAAAAATCAATACCTAATTCTCTCAAACTTAAGCTATGATACCAACTTGTAACACCCTCAAATTTGGAAAGAACAACTAGTTAAAAACTTTCAAAAATATCTTAAAGGGTAATAAAATCTCTTACTAATAGTCCATAATTGAAATACATTTATAGGTTGAACCACCAACAAATAATTAAAGTCCTACATAAAGACTAACTAAAGTCGAGTGTTACTATAACCCAATAACAATCGCTATCTCCAAATATAAATGAGGAAGACTTCATCAAGCTAAACATTTCTCGAGCACACCACTAGCACTCTTCGCTTCACAGTGTCACTATAACTATTCCCAACCGGAACCTGTTGCACATGCCGAAAAAATAAAAAGGGTTAGGCTAACGCCTAGTGACTTCAAGAGTTTTCATCATGATTATAAAATCCATTAAACGGAAATAATGCAACTTAAATCATGATCCTTTAAAATGAATTACTTTAAATATGAGAACGACCCATTTTCCAATAATATGCAATTTATAAATGGACGCCTCAATGCCAAACATTATTTCATGAAGTAATGCAATCCAACACTTACTCAAAACGTGAATAGTTGTAAATGCTCCAATGATGATAATTGAATAAAACTTTATAAACCAAACGACCAAAATACGAGTACACTCAAGTCTCCAAAATTATAGCATAAGGGAGATAACCCAAACTCAAAGCGTCACCGAAAACAAGGATAAAACTAAATACCCCAAAACAACACCTCTCGATGACGGGGGAATCCCGAATTCCAAGGCTAGTGGCGGAACACAAAAGTAGGCCACATTCCAAGTTACTGAGCTCACCATACTAGGAACCCATGGCCACGAGCTAGCCGACTCGTAATAAGATGTGGGGGAGGGCCCCCGAGGATTCCTAATCATGCTCATTCGCTAGGATTACATTTACGGTCCATGGCTAGTAACCGGTCTCACATAACCGTACCAAAGGCCCCTGAGGACCCAATGTCTCGACTAGCTACAAATGGGAAGTGACTATCACATAAAAACAGACTCAAAAATTAACTCGCGGATGCAGGTCCGGTTATTGAACTCCAAGAGCCCTCACCGACAAGTCCTCAAAATCCCAAGACTAATTCTGCCACCAACATATAAATAATAGCCCATTTTCTTTTTAAATAATAAAGACCGACTCATATGCCTATGGATCCACTGCATTACAGTCTAAAACATTACATGACTCTAATTGAATGACCAACGCACCCAAAACATGTAATTCTCAAATGATGTGCATTAACCGCCATGATGCTCAAAACTTCCACCCCGGGCTATTAAACCGGACAAATGTCCTCAAGACTCATTTTAGTCAAAATCGGGCCAAGGCTCGACAGTTTACTTAAATCACCAAATGAGAGTCGGTGTAAACATTTAAAACACGTTTGACCAACGGATATGGAAACACAACGACCAAAAGTAAGATTAGTTCAAAACTCAACATTAGTTGAGGCAACCCATTTTCCAAATTAAATTACCCTTATATTTTCCAAATGCCTCATAACACAATAATATGCATTTTCCAAACGGTTTATAAAATCGAATGCACAAAAGGACATTTACATCAAAAGAACTCCATTTATATATAAAATCATCTAGGGAGTGTATTAACATGATTTATTCACCAAAATGTTCAAGAATCCCAAATGTGGGTGGTTCACAAATTTTATAAAACCAAATAATCCAAATGAGTGAAACTCTTCAAATACCCAACTTTTAATAAACTTCATGTAAACATGTAAATACTTTAAAATGAACATTTTTGGCATGTACAACGTTTTCACAATCCAACTTGAACTCATCTTGCTAGATTTAGGCTAAATCTAGATCTTACCCCCAAAACTTGAATCTCCAAAGATGAAGGCTTGAATCTCTAAGAAACTTCTCTAGATCTTATATCCGACACACCTACAAGGTTTCCTTTAACATACAAGTCACCAAAATCAAACTCAAGATGGAGGATGAAAGGAAAAAGGATGAAATCCTCAAACCCTAGCTTAACATTGAGAGAGATGAAGAGCTTACCAGCACAAATACTCTTGTATACTCCAATAGACTTCCAAATCTCTTGCCAAATCCTTGAAGATCTCTCAAAAACGAAACCATGGAAACTTTAATCACCAAAATCGGAGTTGTGATGCAAAAGTTATGAAGGAATGAAGTTTTAGGGTGAAAATGGAGTTTGGGGCCGATTTTTCCCCTTTTTGTGCGCCCAGCGGCTCCGCGCGGTAGGGGTGCTCAAAAACCCGATCAACCCGACTAACCCGATTAACCCAACCCAACCCAATGTGAAATAATTCAAACCGAAGCAACCCGATGTCTAATCGAGTTGTAAAATCTTCAAACCGTAGGTATTGGGTTGATATCGGGTTACATTTATTTGAACCCAACCCAACCCGATGAACCCGATCCTTTTATTTTGTGGATTTAATATGATTATTAAGTCTCTATTAATATGTAAATTAGACAATTACACTATTTCGTACCCTCTTCATTTACATATATTTTCAATCTATTATTCATCTCTATATAACTCCTTTGTATATATTTTTAATAAATGTAAACACACACACACACACACACACATATATATATATATATATATGTGAGAACTAAAAAATTAACTAAATGTGATATATTTATGATTTTAGAAGTATGGATAAGTTGTACCAAATGGTTGATGATGACACGACCAACCTCAAGGCCAAGAAAGCAAAAGCATCGGGGTTGGAAACGTCTAAAACGATTGTTGTTGATTGTCATATTATCATTTGGTTTAGACATTTTTATATGTAATATCGTAATATTTTTGATGAACTTACATACTCTAATGAATTATCGGTCATTCAGTTGTATTTCAAATAAATGTTTCCTTTATGTTTATATTTCTAAATTTGATTTCATCTTGTTTAAACACAATCCGACCAACCTGACCAACCCGATCAACCCGAATGGTTTGGGTTGGGTTGGGTTGTACTTTTGATTGGGTTGGGTTGGGTTGTAAAATTTTCAAACCTCCTATATTAGGTTGAGTTGTTAAAAAGTCTTCAACCCGATCAACCCAACCCGTGAGCACCCCTACCGCGTGGGTGGCCGCGTGGGTCCATCTGCGCGTAGAGCCGCGCGGAGCACTGTCGCCCCAGATTTTGCCCGAGCACTGTTTTTGTCATAACTTCTTCGTTATAGCTCCGTTTTCGCTCCGGAAAGAACCGTTGGACTCGTAATTTAATCCTTCATCTATCAAGACTATAAAATCAAGGATTCAAGTCCAAAATCAAATATCTTATTTTTCCTTAATATATCGGTTTCTGTATTAACTTAAAATGATACCTTTCGAAAATCGGGGTGTTACATCACTGTTACCCAACTCATACACACCAAACATACATCGCCCCAACATCATCACTCCAACTGCTTACGGAATGGAAGAAAACTTCCTCAATCCAAGACCTCCGTAGTCCACCAGCTTCAACTGGCCGATTGATGTGACGCATAATTCAATTTCTCATTGCATCCACAATTTTCCAACCATATGTACCATAAAACCAAGCTTCACTTGCTCAATACAGAGTGACTATGCTCAGACGAACTGTTCCAATTAGTTTAGCATTGGACGACCGACTCATTTGGAATCTTTTTCCACGCAATCTCTGGTCTGCCATTATGGTCTTTCACTCTGAGCACTACGTCCAACCACCTCTTCCTTTCCTTCTAGAAGACTTCAAACCTACTTCTAAAGGCCAACCCACTGATTAGCGGTGCAATCTCTAGACCATCCGCACGATTTAGATTGCTCAACACTCAAACTGCAACGTACGCCATAATCTCTTTCTCACCCCCTTCGCTAGGGATTCATAAACTTACTAACGGCGAAGTCTAAAAACATATTTCCCACACTTTTGTATTTAAACATACCATTTCCACTTCCTCCTACTAGTGTAGGACATTACTCGTTCCATTCTCTGATCGACCAATTGCGTTGAAAGCACCTTTATACTACTGCGTTAACCAACGATTCCTCATAATTCTCATTCGAAATACTCAACCAGGCTCTCCCAAAGCAATACATAATGCTTGAATACACTGCGCATTTCTCGCTTTCCCAAAAGGGTTGCTCCATCCGCTAAAATTCCTTTATCCCCAAAGGTGACTTCGACATCCCCACGGATTAACATAACTACTACCATAACCTCAAGAACTAATCCATTCAATCTTTCCAACAATATCTTCGTGGAATAAGCTACACTTGCCCATCACCTGACGCAACACAAGAACACCATGTTCCTCTTTTAGATAGCCGCTAACTGTCATTCGAAACATTATCCTCAACATAGTAATACTCCGATACCAACCAAACGCCCCTTCATTCAACGACACACTCACCACTTTTGGACAATTTACTAAAATCCTTAGGCGATTATTTCTACCTACGCTCATTCCAGTTGAACAACTCGAATCCACTACTTATCCTCAAGAAGTCTTTACATACCAAGGACTTGTACGTCTACCTTGGCATAAATATCATTGACTCATCCACATATCCCCATCAACAAACTTTCCACTTATAAATCATTCCCCAGAAATCTCAAGACAAAGACGTTCATCCTATAACAAAAACACTTGTCGACCACCACCCTTAAAGAAGTTCCTTCCCACCATAATGAATTGCACACCCACTTATGTCATGAAAATCACCAACTCATCGATGCAACCACCACCCTACCACCCTATCACAACACACCCAAAATCTCCGCAACTAACTTGCCCACACACATTTACCTCCATTTTCATACGGATGATAACACCAATATCTGAATTCAATGCATTTCGGGACTTGGTCTTCCTCGAGTCTGAATAAAACGCAAAACTATAATCCTCCAAATTACTCAGCCAGATATTGCTCCTTTCCAGCTCAATCGCGATCTGCTAGAAACAAATTCTGGCAGCCTGAAAAATTAAGCGTACTACCCTTAAGATTTAAACGCTTGAAGCGCAACCCCTCCAGTTGAGCTAAATAACTTCACTCCTACACAAACCAACAAAACCTCGTCGAAGATCACCTAACCGAAAGGTAATCATCCAATTCCGAAGTACTCACACCAGGTGGTCCAGCATCACACCATAAAAACCCAACGAAACCATCCATGGCTACTTCTTCATTTTCAGCGTCCCGTCATTGACCTCGAAAATGGTCGCTGGCTTCAACATCGACAGTCGACATGGTGGTACTTCAACTACATCTCCGACCAACCAGGATTCCCAATGGGACCTACCTCTCCCAATACAACAACTTACTAATATAAGAGCATCATAACGACTTTGAATTCCACCCTGGGCACAAACATATACCGACATCCCCATCTTATGCCACCGAACAAGTGAGTACGCCATAAAAAACATCCTTAACGTCGAAGATCAAGGCCTCCAATAACCACCTCCCGCTATTTAGCACATTTCCTTAACAAAAACGCCAAAGTCAAGAATTGACTACCCTCTAATCGAGCATCACACTTCCACTCTCAAAACTATTATCATTCTTAATTGCAACCTTTCCCCACGACTTAGAGAGTTCATAGCCTTCAAGCATGACACACCAGAATTTAAATTCTTGACACTTTTGAAAATTTAGAGGGGACTACATTATGAAACAAACTTAAGTGTACACTACACAACACCGACTAGCCACGCGCAATGATTTCAAGAATTGTTCAACCCCAACTCCACGACAAAATACTCTTCACCACACCCCAATATCGGTGTTGGCACAATTGAAATTATTTTCGATGAACTTTACCCACCAGATTTATAAAATACTACAAAATTGCTTATACTGAGCGTGTCAAACGACTCTCACCCTCATTGATATGACAACACATGCCTGTACCAAACTCACTTATAAAATCATGCGGTCAAATGTTGTTTTGATTTTCATAACAAAGTTAACTCATTTTCAAAGAGATATGAAATAATTCTCCCACACCAAAAATTGAAATTTTATCATTCAACGCAATAAACTTGTCTGTTCAATACCAATACACGTTTGCACGCGTCGACACGTTTTCAAAATAAATACCTCGTAAAGCACACACACGCCAAAAATATCTGATATGAATGATATAAAAAGGCTTCAGCAAATTGTTTGAAACACAATGCATGGGACTCAATAACATTGAAGGTTATTTACTCTAACAAGGTCAACTATTTACACTCACTATGATTTATCCTAGACTCCTTACTTTCGACCAACCAACCGGGTTCCTCTCCTATGCCACAACCTCCGGCACCAACACTTCCCAACATCCTTGAATGTCCAAGGACCAGTTACCATCGCAACTAAAATTTCGCAAGTCGCGCGTCCTCACTTTGACCTCAAACAAACTTAGCAACCATAACTCAATTCCATTTGATCCTCACTACATGTTATCAGTCAACACTGATATCGTCTCCCAACTGCCCTTCAATTAGCAACAGCTCCAAAAGCCTCATTTCTATCCTTCGATTCTTGGATTAACACTCTCCTGCTTCCCACCAATCGCCATAACAATCTACCAAACCGAAGACTCCCTTAAAGCGGAAAACTAATCTCCTATCATATTATCTTCCTTATGGACCCATGAGATCCTTTCCCAACGACGTATCTACATCTCGCACGATATTCTTCCCAAATGACATTCACCTTACAACCACAAGCGAACTCACATAACACGCCAGACCAACACTATCAATTCATAGATAGGTGTACCACCCGTAATTTATGTAAGTCCAGATTTCCCAACTTGTTCGTTTTGCGACTTTTATGCGTATCTTTATACTTCTGAGGGTTGTATCTATTCCCTTTTCTCGTCACGCATGTCGCAGATTCAAAATCTCGTATTTTCGGGCCTCAGTACCAGTGGCGCGACCGTGCCTCGCGATAGTGACAATGTCACTATCGCCAGGGGCACTATCGCGAGGGAAGTACCACTCTCGGTACATATGGCGCGATTGTGCCCCGCGATAGTGACACTGTCACTATCGCATGGCACTATTGCGAGCGGGGTCTGAGGGTTTAATAGGACCATCTCCGAAAATATTTCATTTTATCTGATTTCTTGAAAGATCTAGGCCGTTTTTCCTCTACAGTCTTTGGTAAGTTCCAAACCCTAAGTCTCCCCTTCTCATTTAATACTCCATCAACCTCCCTCTTTCTCATTTATGGTGATTATTCTATATGAATCTAAGGTACCATTGGTGAAGATCATCTTTTCTCAAGAGCTAGCACCATTCTCTTCAACTAGAAATTGCTAGGGTTTAGAATAAACCCATTGTGAGTACATTCTTACTTTCTAAAACTTTATACACATCAAAATGCATTTTAGACTTATAAATATCTCCTTGTTTGCATATATCTTTGTTAAAAAGGTTTTGACCTAATTTGGTATTTTGGGAGATTTTAGAGTTCCTTACCATTTTATATGATGATGAAACAATCCATGTCCTATTCTATAACTATGGGTGTTTTCACATGTTTATGAGTCATTGTTCAACTTGTGGCATTTTAGCCAATTTCATGTTTCAAATGATGGTATGGGTATTTTGGTTGAAAGTGGTATTTCGAGAAAAAGAAATAAATGGTTTAAATTGAGGAAGTCCATGTTTACATTAAGATGGTTTTACATATATTTGGAAATGAGAAAATAACTTTATGCTTCATGTTTGAGCTTTGTGTTTTCTTATCAGCAGTTAACCATAAAAATGTGATTTGGGAACTAAGTGGTACTATGAACTATATGTTTGATTATAGTTGGTCACAAGTGTTATGGTGACAAGTCTAGACTATTACTAATGGATCCGTAGGTATAGAGTCGACTTATTATTTGGGGGTAATTCTCGTATGTAGCTAGTTGAGACATTGGGCCCTAGGGTGGCAAATTGGTACGGTTATGTGGGACCGGATACTAGCCGTGGGTCGTAAATGTAAATCCTAGCGAATGAGCATGACTAGGGATCATTAGGTTCCCTCCCCCACATCTTAGTATGAGCCGGCGTGTTCATGGCCTTGATCCTAGTATGGTGAGCTCAAAACTTGGAAAGTGGCTTACTTTGTGTTTCGCCACAATCCTTGGAATTCGGGTTTTTCCCATCATCATAAGATGAAGTCTGGGCCGGAAGGTCACTATGTGCTTATCAAACCATTTACAAAGACGGTTGTTGAAAACAGTTTATTCATGTGGCATTTAATTCTTCTTACTATCTTTCATATAAACTGTATGTTCTCACTAGGCTTTAAGCCTAACACTTTTTCTCAAATGATGTGTATAACAGGTTCCCTTAGCGGCGGGTCGTCAAGGGGTTGAGAGAAGAGCATGGTCTCTTGAGGGCATTTTTGTATGATAGATATTTTTGAGTATTAACGTTTAAAACAATTACTTTATTTTTGTGATTTGGGTTGACAACCTATGTAATCTAGATAGAAGTAGTTTAGATTAGTTTGTTGTCATTTCCCATGCATCCTTACAGGTTTTGTGAACGCTTACTCATTTACCCTCTTTGGGTGGTTTGCTCTATTTATAAATGTTATATTGCCGAATTTTCAATTTTCAAAATTACCCGAATTTTTAGGGTGTTACAATAGGACTCTCTACCCTAAACCACACTTAACAATAGCAAACGAGTATGCCCATGCACCTGTAAATTCATAATGTCATTGGCCAGATGCAATTCTGAATTTACCTTACATGAGAGTACTCACTATTGTTATCACGCCTCTCGATGATCAAGGTCTTCCTTAAAGGCTTCCTAAATCTCAGTTGTGTTCCCTACTCCACAGTTTAAGTTTAGGCCCATCCGGTCACCTAAATCGCTTAAACTATGGCTTTGATACCAACTGTAACAACCCAACCAAGACAGGACAATTAAAAGTAATTGCAATAATATTCCATGCCAAAACGGCCCCAAGCTTACAACTAAAATCAAGGTTTGCAACGGAAACCTATTACACAACTGAGATATATAAAGAAAGATAAACTACGGTGACGGTCTTCTATCCAATCCCGCTACACCTCCTCTTTACCCTTATCAACTCTTCCTAGCTCACGTTTGTCTGAAAAAGGTTTTTAAAATTTGAAAGAGCGAGGGTTCTCCAAAGGTCTAGTGAGTCCCCTCTAAAGATTATACAACAAAACAGTTATCAACTTTAAATCAAACAGATTTATAAGCACCACATGAGTCATTCACACTACTGACCACACTACCGTCGAAGACGGTGTGTCTAACTCGCACTACCTTAATTTTGGGACACACCCCCAATGGCATAAACGGGCCATACTCCCCGGTACGACCAGGCGGGCCACACTCCCCGACTTAGGTCACAACTTCCACAAATAATATATGCATACATTTAAACGTCAACAATTTATAAACAGCTTAAATACATTTATCATAAACATGCCAACATATTAAATCAAAATTTTAATAAAACTTTCATAAACTTTCGTTAATAAAGCATTTAGTTCAGAAAACTCAACTGAGGTCCTGATCAAAGTTTCCTCTAGAACGGGTCCGAATTACAGATTCCTAATGCACAAAGGTAACATCGGTAAATTCCACAATTAAATCCCAAAACTAAGGAACCCTATAATTCAAGGCTACTGGAGAAGATGGGTTTAAATTACAAACCCTCAGACCCAAGAAAACTGAGTCACCTCCCCCGACCGGGACCGCCCGGACCCGAGGTCGACCGGCGCCCGGTACCGACCGGGATCACAACCCCCGGTGTCGACTGGGGTCACTACTCCCGGGGTCGACCGGGATCACCACTCCTAGGGTCGACCGAGATCCTTTCACCCAGGATCGCCCGACACTCTAGTGCCCGGGGTCACCCAGTCCCCTGAACACACTGGTCTCTGCAACAAACCACCATCGAAGATCTATCGAAACCCAGACTCGTCCCTTTACGATTCTTGACATCCAAAACCCTCTCTATGGATCGATTACAACACTAATAACTTAACACTTCAACCCTATCAATCTATCAACCCACACTACGCCAATTAAAATAAAACCCCAAATCCCCTAAAACCAATCGACATCAGATCACTCCAACAATCCCAACCCAAAGATTAAAACTGCTACTAAAACATCTACTAATGAAGATATTGATTAGAAAGAAACTTACCTTAAGGAAGAATCAATGAAATCTTGAAATCCCAATCGAGTCGACTCCTTCCTTGCTTCGTTCCACAAGAAATCGTCCTAGTCTCCCTTTCTTTTCTCAGCCGCCAACCAAAAACAATATCAGATCTTTAGGGTTAAAACCCTTTTTATTTCAATGTTACATCTAACCCCCTTCATCTTTGAGTCTCGATCAACTAAGCACCCAACTTTAAAAATTATAACTTGGACATGGTTATTACAATAAAAGAAGTACTCTATTAAAATGTGTATTGATTTAAAAAAATGAAAAATTCAAATAAATGTAAAAGTTTTTCCATGTAATATAAGTTTTGATTTATAAACATTGTTAGGTTGGTAAAATTATAAGAAATATATGTTTTTCTTTTAAAAAAATCCAAACAAACATATATGTTTAAATAATAATAAAGAAATAATAAAAATAAAAATATATTATTATCGTAAATGTTAATAAACTTTTAGCCATTGATAAATAAATTATATAATGAAAACAATAGTAAAAACAAAAAAGAAAATGAAAGGGTGTATTCATTTAATGTGTCATTTTTTATTTAAAAAAATCAAAATTACCACAAAATTATAAAGCCTCAATGAAGGATTCTCATTGACTCTCTCTCCTCTTCCTTCTTTTATATATTTATATTGATTGATAGTTGGATGGATCAAATAGATATGCACATGATCAGAAACAAACTTTAAAAAAAAAAAACAGTCTACAATTTCAATTGTAACATGGATTTGATAATTTGAAAGATAAAAAATAAAAGGTTTTAAGAGTAAAATTGTAACATGGATTTGATAATTTGAAAGATAAAAAATGAAAGGTTCAAAGGGTAAAAAAAAGTTTGAAACATTTATGTTTTAAATAATGACCTTAATAAATGAATTACATTATGAGACCAATTAAACATATTTAAAATTACATAAACTACAAAAATTGTGAAAAAAGAAAAGAAGAGTGTTCATCTCTAAGGGGGCGTTTGGTTCGCAGATTCTGATGGAATCTGATGGAATTGGAATGTTGAATTCCGTTGACCAGATTCCATTACATCGTTTGGTTCATTCTTTTTAAGGAATTGGAATGTTGAATTCCAATGAATTCAACAAATGAAGGAATTCAACATTCCTTGGGGGGGGGGGGGGGGGGAGGTGGTATTTCATTGGAATGGAATGTCATATTTTTTTTGGACAAAATTGTCCCTCATCCTAATATGCACCACCACCTCCGGCCACCACCTCCGTCTACCAACACCGGCCACCACCTCCGGCCACCATCGACCACCTCCGGCCACCACCACCACCTCCGGCCACCATGGACCACCACCAGCCACCACCACCTCCGGCTACCAACACCGGCCACCACCACATTCGACCACCACACCACCTCCGGCCACCGCCATCGCCACCGGCAACTACCACCACCGGCCACCACTACCGTTCAACATTATTAACAGACACTAACTCTCTCTCTCTCCTTCTCTCTCCTCTTTCTCTCTCCTCTCTCTCTCAATCTATCATCTCTCTCTCTCTCCTATCTCTCCTCTCCTCTCTCTCTCCTCTCTCTACTCCCTCTCTCAATCTCTCCTCTCTCCTCTCTCTCTCAATCTATCCTCTTTCCTCTCTCTCTCTCTCCTCTCCTCTCTTACTCCTCTCCCTCCCTCTCCCTCTCTCCTCTCCTCTCTCTCTCCTCTCCTCTTTCTCTCTCCTCTCTATCTCTCTCCCTCTCTCTATCATCATCATCCGTGTGCTAAAATAATCAAAGCAATTTTAGTTAAAAAATAAACTATTTAATGACTATTTCATTAAAGTAATTTTTGTTGAAAAAAATTAAAATAAACAAAAAGGATATTTTGGTCATTTACCAAAATTCCATTCAAATTCTAAAACTACAATCTGTGAACCAAACAGAAAAATTCCAATTCATTTAATAGATTTCATTCCAATTCTGTCAACCAAACAAGTGGTCAAACCTGACAACATTCCATTCCAATTCCTTCAAAGTCAAATTCCTTTGACAGATTCCATTTTTATCCAAAAACATTCTGCGAACCAAACGTCCCCTAAGAGATGCCACCTCACCACTTCATGATTCTCCTTTATATATATATATATATATATATATATATATATATATATATATATATATATATATATATATATATTTAGGGGTGGGTTCAAATGAAAACTCATTTTTCATTGTGTACATGAGGACAAATCTTAACCATTGATCAAAACTTAGAAAACTAATCAATGGTTAATACATAATAAGGTTAATTGAGAAGTGATTAAGGACAAAATTGTAATTTTGAAACAACGCCTACCATCTTTGACTTTTTATTTTTATTTTTAATTAAAAAAAATTTACCCCCTTAAACTTTAAAATAATTTATCTTAAAAATTACTAATATTTTAATCAAACAAATTACATAAAAAAAACGAGAATTTCGTGCTCTTCGATATGACATCCATCTCGATATAGTTTTTTTTCGTTATAACCATTTTTTACGTGAAATTCTATATACGTGTTATATTCATTATGAATATGCATGCACGTCTTCGGGTGTCCACATTCGGTCTAAATAACAAAGGTGAACGTTCATTCACTATTCATGATGAATAATACCGTGTGCAGGATGAATAATACAATATTCAGAATTTTTTTCGTTTTAACCGTTTTTTTACGTAAAATTCTATATATGTGTTATATTCATTATGAATATGCATGCACGTCCTCGGATGTCCACATTCGGTATAAATAACAAAGGTGAACGTTCATTCACTATTCATGATGAATAATACAATATTCAGGATGAATAATACAATATACAGGATGAATAATACACGAATCCATGATTCATGTATTATTTATCATGAATCGTGTATTATTCATCCTGAATGATACATTATTCATGATGAATAATATATTAATGACCCGTGAAGGTGTAGACACATGGCGCACTCTATTTTGTTTCCCAATTCACAACCGAAATTTGGTTTAATTCATTAAGAATATGTATGCGCATCCCCAGATGTCCCACATTCAGTATGAATAACAAATGTGAACGTTCATTCATTATTCATGATGAATAATATAGTATTCATGATGAATTACACAATATTCATGACGAATAATACACGAATTTATGAATCGTGAATTATTCACCCTGAATGTTGTATTATTCATGATGAATAACACATGAATGACCAGTGAAGATGTGGAGACGTGACGCGCTCTCTTTTGTTCCCCAATTCACAACAGAATTACTCAATAGGTTCTCGATTCGTCTTGATGGGTGTTGGGTTACGGTGCTAAAGAAACGTGATGCCTTACGACATTGAAGAAAGTGTTGAAGAAGGTGATGTCGAGTTACATAATTACGGTGTCGAGGCGTTGTACAAACTTGAACGTACATAAATATTCATAATGAATATAACACATATATAGAATTTCACATAAAAAACGGTTAAAACGACAAAAACAAAACTATATCGAGATGGATGTCATATCGAAGAGCACGAAATTCTCGTTTTTTTGATGTAATTTGTTTGATTAAAATATTAGTAATTTTTAAGATAATTTTTAAACTTTAATTGGGTAAAAAGTTTTTAATTAAAAAAGAAAATAAAAAGTCAAATATGGTAGGTGTGTGTTTAAATTTTATTCCATTTTTACCCCTAAGCATTTTAAAATTAAAAACTCTATTAATTATGAGTTGTTGGATCAAAAGAGATCGAGTGGCTGAGATTTGTCCTCACGTGCACAATGAAAAATGAGTTTTCATTTGGACTTTCCTCTCTCTCTCTCTCTCTCTCTCTATATATATATATATATATATATATATATATATAGATTAAATCTAGGCCCAATCAATATTTTGTTTTCCTAAATATTTTT
Source organism: Arctium minus (assembly GCA_954870635.1). NCBI lineage: Eukaryota > Viridiplantae > Streptophyta > Magnoliopsida > Asterales > Asteraceae > Arctium > Arctium minus. The sequence goes on along the minus strand of OX941084.1, from coordinate 101,786,484 downwards.
GTATTTGACAATATTTTCTTACGGAGATGAAGATAGAATATTCAATTAGTAACTTTCAATAAGGATTCAAGGCTAAGTGTACATTGCAAAAAAGAAAAAAAAATATGTCATTGTTTGGAAATTTTATTGGATTCATATTTGGAAATGCGTCATTTTTCTTGGCATATTGTTTGGGTAAAAATTTACAAGTCTTGACCGACGGCAGAAGATCAAATGTCTCCAATCTTAAGACAACTCTTGTATTAAGATAAGTTTCCTACGAACTACGACCAAAATCTCTTGTCGACAAGTATCTTACGACTTTCGCAATATATCTAACGATCATAATCTATTAACTATCAACGAGCGTTTTCTCTGTGTCTATTTATTTCAGGTTAATACACATTTATGGACAACAGTCGTAACGGAAGAACACCATCAAGACCATTCAATACAAAGATCATTGTAGCATTTAAAGCTCATTTATGGCCCAAACTATATATACAATCTACGAGAACCCAAGAAGGAAACACAGTATCATAGCACTCATAAGGCATTCAAGCTCTTTTCTCTCAAGAAAAACTCTCGACGAAGTGTTCCACCTTACGACGAACAAGATAATCTCACGATTTGTGTACTTTTACTTATATTGTAACACATTGTACTCTCGACTACTCCTTCTAAAGTACGACGTCCCTTTTTGACGTCCATAGTGAATTGACGATCTCTGCTATTGTCCGCGGTTTTTACCCTCGACGGGATTTTCCGCGTCACCAATTTTTGTGTCTTAACGTTGATTTTATCTCCTGTCGCATGATTTATCGAAAGATTCTTTACTTTAGTTGTTAAAAGCTCCACACCGACCTTAAGTTATCTTTTGGGTAATTTTTGGCATTAACAGTTTGGCGCCCACCGTGGAGCCCCAGCTAGAGAAAATCTTCGACAAAGAGTGAGTCCTACTAACGATTTCGTGAAGTTTCTTTGATTGGCAGGAGCATGTCAGGACAAGAAGCTCAACTCAATGTTCTTGCTCAAATGCGCATGGAACTTGACGTTGTAGGCAATCGCATCAATGCACTAGATGAACAAAATTGTAAAGCAACTAAGGAAATTGCACTTTTAAGGAGTTAGAACACGGGAACGCCTTCGGATCTCAAAATGGTCCAAGACCACCCTCTAACATGTCTTTTACAGGTTTCAACCTCCTCTGCCTCCATATCCAAGGCCGACACAGAATGTTAGTACTGCAGCTTATCCTTTTCCGACGATGTCAAAATCGACACTGCCAATGCCATCCATGGTATTCCCTACGATGCCTATCCCGACGATACCCGTGACAACCAATGGTGAAGCTTCCCAGTCGTCACATCGTAATGGCTTTTATACGACAATTGGCATAACGTCTCAGGATTCAGGATCCATTCCAGCACTGCCACTGGCGACCAATGGGTTCAATCTTGATGATCCAGTCACTCGATGATTAAAGTTGTTGGAAGAACAAAACGAACTTTCCAAGTTGCCTGGAGCCGTTGTACCAGTCGACGATGAACCACGTACTAGGTTTCAAGCACCTCCTTTCATCGACGAGATAGCCATGGTCGACGTCCCAAAGAAGCACAACATTCCCGCATTCACTCTAAAGTATCCAGAAGTGACAGATTCAACAGAACACATCGCATAATACAAGCAGTTGAAGTGGACGGTGTTGATCCACCAATATCAAGAAGTATGAATGTGTAAAAGCTTTGGTGCGACAATCACAGGCGCTGCTCTTCAATGTTTAATCAATCTCAAGCCTAAGTCCATCAACAACTTTGTCGAGCTGGTCAACCAATTCTTTTAGTAATTTGCTAGTAGTCGCAAGAGGGAAAAGCAAACTAGCGATCTATACTATATCACACAGAAGACTGGCGAGTCTGTTCGAAGCTACTTCAAACGTTTTAATTCACAAATGATCAATGTACGCAGCTGCGATGTCGGGACCACAATTGAAACCTACAAGCGGGGTCTTGACGATGGTTCAGATCTATATATAGAGCTGATGACGTACCCACCGGAAAGCTTTGAATACGTTCGAGCTAGAACGTTGGCTTACATGTAGGTCGAGGATGATATGGCCTTTCGACGCAAACATTCGGGCAACAAAAGGTCACTAAGTGTCAAGAAGCCTGCCTTCAAGACTCGATCAATTCCTAGGTCGAACCATCGAGACAAATTTCGAACGTGAGATTTGCCAAAAATAAAAATGTCTCGACGTCTAAATTTCCTCAGTATCCTAAGATCTCTTCTTACTGATTCAAGGGAACATCCAAAGATGTGGTTGAATCTCTTAAGAACATGCAGTCGAACGTCAAATGGCCGCAGAAAAGCGATAAAGACGACGCTAAAAAATACAAATCTAAATGGTGCGACTTTCAAAGTGATAATGGACATACGACGGACGAGTGTATAGCCGTACGAAAAGAACTAGTCTGGCTAGCACTAAAGGGCACCTTCAAGATCTATTGAGCACTAATGCACGACCAGCTTCTCCAGAACATATAAAGGTCGTAATTTGCGTGACTGGAGGTTCAGATATCTGTGGTCTGACCTATTCTACAGCTAAAAAGTATGCTAGCCGAAGACCTAATGAACATCCGATCTCAAGGTCATCAAGACCAAAGCAATAATTGGAGTTAGAAGTTATGCCCATAACGTTCGATCATGACGACCTCAGTGATCCGTGGCAAAAACATCATGACGGGTTGATTATCCAACTTACGATCGGAAATTGTTCGACCAAAAGGATCTTGATCGACGGAGGAAGTTTTGCCAGTATCATTTTCCTTAGCACGATCAAAGTTATGGGAATAAACAAGGCAGAAATCGTGCGACGCTCGACAGTGCTAGTGGGATTTAATGGGGACATGGCCAATACCATCGGAGAGATTATTCTTCAGGTATACGCCAAAGGAGTCAACAAGCAGACCAAGTTCAGTGTTATAAATTGCTCGTCACTTACAACATCATACTTAGGTGACCCTGGATTCACGACATGAAAGTTGTCCCCTCGACATATCATCAGACAGTTAAATTTTCAACACCATGAGGAGTCAAAAGATCGCACGAGATTGCTACAAAGTTGCTATGAAACCTCGAAAGCAAAACATCTAGCAATTACAGAGCTAGGACTATCCTGAGACCGTCGACGACTATCGACTAGAAGAAGTCGTCTTGGATCAGGACAAGCCTTGCATAATCGTCTTCATCGGATCATCTTTCAAACCTGCTATAAAGAAATCGCTAATATCTTTTTTGCAGGAACATGCAGATTGCTTTGCTTAGACGCATGAAGATATGGTCGGCATAGACCCCGAAGTCATCTCACATCGTTTAAATGTCGATCCTTTGTTTAAACCCATTAAACATAAGCGGCGTAAGTTCGCTCTAGAACAAAACAAAGTAATCAACGATGAGGTCGGCAATTTACTTAAGACTGGAAAGATAAGGGAGGTCAAATACCCTGACTGGCTGGCTAATATAGTGGTCGTGCAAAAGAAGAACGAAAAGTGGATAATATGCATAGACTTCACTGACCTCAACAAAGCCTATCCTAAGGACCCCTTCCCTTTACCACATATCGAAGTTATGGTCGATGTGACGGCAGGACATGAACTCTTAACATTCATGGACGCCCATTCAGGATACAATCAGATCTTAATGCATCGTGACGACCAAGAAAAAACTTCCTTCATGACAGATAAAGGTATATATTGTTATAAAGTCATGCCTTTTGGTCTTAAAAATGCAGGTTCGACATACCAACGACTAGTCAACAGGATGTTCAAATAACATCTAGGTGACACAATAGAGGTCTATATCGACGACATGCTCGTTAAATCAAAACAAGCGACGAACTACATTGATCACCTACAGAAGTCGTTCGACATTCTCAGAGAATACCATATGAAGTTGAACCTGACCAAGTGCTCCTTTGGAGTAAGTTGTTAGAGCAGAAATATGTTGGATACAATATCAAGGATTCTGAAGGTCAAAGGTTCAAGAAGTCAAAGCTGAGAAAGTCAACTCTCATTTAAAGTCAAAGTCTTTGTAATAAAATGTCAAAGTCAAAGTCTTTGTCTTTGTATTTGTTTCCTTGTCTTTTTGTAATAGGTATAAATAGTTTCTTTGTTTGTTATTTTGTAAGTATGTGACAAGTTAATATTCAGAGAAGAGTTTTAGAGAGAGAGAGAAGTCTAGAAAGAGAAAGTGTGAAATCAATTGTAATCGTTTGAATTGAAACTGAAATCAAATCAGGTAATTGATAATATTGTTTGTTTTTTATTGTGAAAATGCAATAGGAATCTAGATTTCAGGACTCACAATTGGTATCAGAGCAGATCCAATTCTGAAATCAGATCAAGAATTGGTTCGACACTGTGTTCTTGAGCCGAGAATCGATTTCTGAGTTTTAGTGCGAATTTGGAGTTGTAATCGATTAGGATTTGTCTATTGAGTATAATCGATCGAGTTTGTATAGTTGAATTCATAAATCACACTGTAATTTTCTGGAATTTTTGGATTTTGTTGAGTTTTATATCACGAGTTCATACGCACTGTATTCAGTTCAATTTGTACCATTTTGTGTTTGTTGTTGTAATTCAAGTATTGTAACTAGTGAGAGTATTGAAATCGAGCAAATTGACAAAGTTTCGAGATCAAATTCAAAGATTTCAATGGATTTAAGTGTGATAGTTTGAGTTTTTGTTCGAAAACTCCAAGAACGTGCAAGATTTGTGAAACGCGCAAGTTCTTCACAAAAGCGCAAGTTGAAGATTTTAGTCTCAAACGCGCAAGGCGTTATTAGCGAGTTCATAGAACGCGCAAGGCGTTATCTGCGAGTTTGAAGATTGGGAAATTTTTCTAAGTACTGAAACGCGCACGCAGTCATCAGCGAGTTCTACAAACACGCAAGTCTAAGCTTGCGAGTTTATTCGAAACAGTGATCTGCGAGTTTGTTTAATCTGCGAGTTTCAAAAAACGCGCAAGTCAACGTGCGAGTTTGAAATTCTCGAAATATTTTCTAAGTGTTGGAACGCGCAACACCTGCTAGTTCTTGTTTCGCGCAACCTTCGTTTAGCGAGTTTCAAGTTTCGCGCAAGCCGTGGTTAGCGAGTTTCTTCAAACACGCAAACAAGCATATGCGAGTTCTACAAACGCGCACGTTTCTATTAGCGTGTTTCTTTGTGAATAGTGTTTTGCGTGAATAGGCGGCTGCGAGTTTTTTCGAAAATAGTGTTCTGCGCGAATAGGCTTCTGCGTGTTTCAGAGATCTGCGAGTTTTCCTAAACACGCAAACCTTTGCGTGCGAGTTTCACAAACACGTAAGCTAAAGCCTGCGAGTTTTTCAGTGAATAGTGACTTGCGAGTTTCAAGCTTCTGCATGTTTTAAGCTTCTATAGTGATTTGTGAATAGTGTTTTTAAAATTTCTGAGTTTCTAAATTTTTCTATATTTCAATATTTCTTCTATTTTTCTTGTGATTTCATAATTGGACTAACGATCAATTTCTAGTTTCTTATTGCATATCTGTTTCAAACAGGTACATACAAGATGACTTCAAATGACGCTGTCTATTGGTACGGATGTAAAGCCTCCTGTTCTCTTCAAAGGAGAATACGAGCAGTGGAAAGACAGATTTCTAGATTTTGTGGATAGGCATGCAAATGGGGAAAACATTCTGCTTTCAATTACTGAAGGTCCCATGATACCACCTACTGTTCAGATTCCTGATGATGATTCATCTGACAGTGAGGATGGTGATGTGGACAGAGAGCAAAAGTTGAAAACAGTTCCAACGGATTTTTCACAATATTCTGAGGAGCAGAAAAGCCGTTTTAAAGAAGATAAAGAAGCAAGATCCTTACTTCTTCAAAGCATTCCGAACGAGATATACATCAAGATAGACAATTACAAGGCAAATGCTAAGAAGATGTGGGATCAACTTCAGAAGATGATGATGGGATCGAAAGTTGGAAATCAGATAAAAGTAGCTAATTGCATTAACAACTACGAAGAATTCAAAGCGAAAGAAGATGAGAGCTTAGAAGACACCTATGAACGGTTTGTCCTGCTTCTAAATGAATTGTCCAAGAACAAAGTGAAAAAGAAGCAGATCGAAAACAATGTCAAATTCTTAAGCATCCTGCAACCTGAATGGAAGAAACATACGCGCAGGATGAAACAGATGAAGGATTTAAATGACATTCCGTTACATGAGGTTTATGAAACACTGAGGCAGAACGAAGAAGAAGTGGAAGAGAAAAGAGCTGAGAAAAAGAAGGCAGAGAAAGTACAAGATCCAATAGCATTGGTAGCCGGAGAGAACAAGAAAGAAAAGAAAGAGAAGAAGAAAAAGAAGAAGATAGTGGTTTCAAGTTCTGAATCAGAGTCTGAATCCGATGGTGATGATGGAGAAAGCCTCAAACAAGCTATGCTTCTATTGAACCGAGCATTCCAAAAGAAATTTTACAAGAAACCGGGTTCAAACACTCAGAGGTATTCGTCATCTAGTTCAAAGAATCATGAACATCGGGAAAGAGTTGAAGGAAAGAGACATGAAGAGAACCGGTATGTGGAAAGAAAGCCGGAAGAGAAGAAGAAATATCTGAATGACTATGTTGGTGCTGAAAAGAAGACCGATGATCTGATAAAGTGCTACAACTGTGGCAAAGTCGGTGATTTTGCTAGAGATTGTCAGAAGCCAAAGGTTCGAAATTCAGAATACTATAAGAACAAAATGCTCTTGGCCAAACAACAAGAGGCAGGCAGAGCATTGATGGCAGATGATGAATATTGGCTAGATCATTCAGATGTTGAGGAAGTAAAAGATGAAGAAGCTCACATGTGTTTGATGGGCAACACTGTGAGATATGATAATTCGGATGAAGAGACTGCTGATGAGGTAATGAATTTAACTAAAAATGATTTCATAACCAAAATGGAAGCCATGATGGTTGAGCTTCAAGATCTTCAAATAAAACTGAAAAAGGAAAAAGACAGAGTTGCAAAAAGAAATCAAAAGATCTTTGAGCTTAATAAATCAGTTTTTGGGAACAAAGATCTAATTGATTCTTTACGCAAGTCTGCTTCTGATTCTAAACTCCAAGTAGATTGTTTTGAAAAGAAGATTTCTGATTTTGAAGCTAAACTTTCTAAGTCTGATTTAGAAAAGAAAGAATCTGCACTAACTGTTTATAAATTGCAGGTTGAAAACAAGCTCTTAAATAAGAAGGTAAATGGTCTGGAAGCCAAACTTTATGCTAGAGGCCAAACAGATCAAACTATTTTTCTTAATGCACCTAACGAAGAGGCTGATGTTAAGGAAAAATGGGGACTTAGTTTCGAAAACCCCCATTACTTAAAGAAAGCCATCAGAAAACAACCAGCACTTTATAATTTTGATTTTCTTGCTGTTGCTGGTAAACATACTCATTTAAAACCCAAATTTGTTACCAAATTACCATAAGAAGTTGAGGCCAGGGAAACTGAAAATAGAAAGAATATTAAAAAAATGTAACTACCGTTTAACTATGAAAAGTTAAATGATAGTTATCTTTCTGAAACACCAAAAGTTCTTTCAAACGACTATTTTTCTAGTTATTCTGTTTCTGAGATGGAGGCAAAACCTATAATTGCAAAAGTTTATGTTCCTCCACTCATTCTTGAAAGCAAAATAGTTGAGCTTGAAAATGTTTTATCTGATGAAAGACTTTTGGTAGATATTGAAGAAAGTATATTTTCTACTGTTTTAAAGAACACAATTTTTTATTCTAAATCTACAAAGTGTTCTAAAGTTTCAAAGGCACCTCAAACTTCGACTGATAACTTTGATGACATATTTGCGTCTGCAAATGATTTTCTCAATTCTGATGATGGGTGTATAGAGGAAATTGATATGTTTGATTTTAATGCTTTCCTTCCAGATCATTCTACTTTTCTTATAAATGGAGAAGTTTTACCAAGTGTTTTTGAAAAGGGTGAATCATCAACTAAGGTTGGTGACTCAGTTTCTGTGAATACTGATTACTATGCTAAAGGTAAGAAACATAAGAAACATCGTTCACAGAAACGGAACAACACTGGTAAACAAAAGAAAAGCCAATCTCAGAAATCTGATTTTCCTAATAAATCTAAATCTTCTGTTTCAGTTTTAAGAAAGAAAAGGTCGGAAGCAAGAACTAAATGGCGACCAAAAAGGAAGAATGATGAGAAGGCAGAATTGATTCCTGATATAGTTACTGATAGATCTGATAGTAGTGTGTCTGATATAGTTGGTTCTGTTGCTTCTATAAATAAAAACCTTGTAACTTCTTACAAGCGATATTCTAATAAGCAATTGTTCCAATTATCTTCTACTACTACTAATTCTTATAATTATCAGTGGAATGATTTTGCTTATCATCATAATTCTAATGATTGGTTTGGATCTTATCATGTCTGTTCTTCAAGATCAAATGTTTTTAAAGGTTTTCAAAGGAAAAGAGGATCCATATTAAAATGGATACCAAAATCATATGCTAATCTGTTAGGACACGTTTTTAAATGGGTAACTAAAATTGTTATTTCCTGATTTCTCTTGCAGACCCGGCATATGTGGTACTTGGATAGCGGTTGTTCCAAGCATATGACCGGGCAAAAAGCTTTATTGTCTAATTATACAGAGAAATTCAGCGGCAATGTGAGATTTGGGAACGATCAGTTTTCACCGATCTTAGGATATGGTGACATCATTCAAGACAACATAACGATTAGGAAGGTGAGCTATGTCGAAGGCTTAGGGCACAACTTGTTTAGCATCGGTCAATTATGCTACAAAGGGTTAGAGGTCAACTTCAAAGCTAAGAGATGTTCGGTTCGTACTGAAGACGACAATGAACTCTTAGTCGGCAATTGAAAGAAAAATCTCTACACCATCAATCTTTCAAAGGTTCAGAATAACAATCAGGTTTGCTTATTGACAAAAGCTTCGATGCAGCAAAGTTGGCTTTGGCACCGACGACTATCACACCTGAATTTTCGCTATATAAACAAGCTGGTTAGTGGTAAATTGGTAAATGGACTTCCTGACCTGAGATACGAGAAAGAACACTTATGTGCAGCATGTGAAAAAGGGAAGATGAAGAGAGCTCCACATAAACCAATGCCTGAACCAAGCACCAGTTCTCCGTTAGAGTTGTTACATATGGATTTGTTTGGACCAATGCAAACGCAGAGCTTGGGTGGAAAGAAATATGTGTTGGTTATCGTGGACGACTATTCGCGATACACATGGGTCAATTTTATACGATCAAAAGATGAGACACTCGAAGTTATCATTACCTTTCTGAAGATGACCCAGGTGAATCTGAAGAAAACAGTCAAGCTTCTCAAAACTGATAACGGCACAGAGTTCAAGAACAGAACTGTTGAAGAGTATCTCGAATCGGTCGGGATATCACATCAATACTCTATTGCTCGTACGCCCGAACAGAATGGAGTAGTTGAAAGGCAAAATCGAACGCTAGTCGAGGTTGCTCGTACTATGCTCAAACAATCTGACTTACCTATATTTCTGTGGGCAGAAGCTATTTCGACTGCGTGCTACACTCAGAATCGTTCCATGTTACACCGCAGATTTCGGAAGATGTCGTATGCTTTGATCAACAACCGAACACCAACCATAAAACATTTTCATGTATTTGGTTGTAAGTGTTTTATGCTGAACGATAGAGAGAGTCTGAACAAGTTCAGTGCTAAGACTGATGAGGGCATCTTTATTAGATATTCTTCTACATCTGCTGCATATGGAATATATCTGAAGAAGTCAAAGACAGTAGTCGAGAGCGTAAACCTCACATTTGATGAAGAAATGGCTTCTGAACAACTAAGTTCAGAACCCGTGATAACCGGAGTGTTAGCTTCTGGGTCAATCAGTCCAGAACCTGTACTTGAACAGAACAAATCAGATGGCGCTTCTACGTCTACTAGTCATTTATCTGATTTAGATTTGTTATTTGAATTCTTTTATGATGAGTTTCTAGGATCTAATTTGCCTAAATCTGCTGTGACTGACAGGTCTGAAGACACAAGTTACAATCATCCAGTCATTTCAGAAGTCATAACTGAACATGATCCCCCAATTCAGTCAGAAACTCAAATTCAAATAAATACTCCTACGGTTGAAGAGGTGCAAGATTTTGCTGAACCAGAAGTATCTGTATCAGTTGGTTGTGCTACATTGTCTATTCAACAGCCAGAATCTGTTGTTCCAACTGTAACTTCTGCATCAATTATTTCAGCTGTACCCCCAACAAGTATTGTACAAGAAAAGCCTGACAATGGATATTTAGATGTCAACTATGATCAATCTGCATCTAATCCACTCCCTCATGAACATCGTTGGACCAAAGAGCATCCTTTACACTAAGTAATTGGAGATCTTAACAAGCCTGTGCAAACTAGGTCAGCAACTTTAAACCAGTGTCTGCATGACTCATTCCTCAGCAAAATAGAGCCTACTCGAGTATCAGAAGCTCTTGCTGATTCGGATTGGGTGTCTGTTATGCAAGAAGAGTTAAACCAGTTTGAAGCCCTGAAGGTCTGGAGATTAGTTCCAAAACCAGAAGGAAAGACCGTGATAGGAACTAAATGGGTATTCAAAAACAAGAAGGACGAAGATGGTATTGTCATAAGGAATAAAGCAAGACTTGTTGCCAAAGGTTACCGGCAAGAGGGAGGCATAGACTACGACGAGACGTATGCTCCAGTAGCGCGTATAGAAGCAATCCGTATGTTTCTAGCCTATGCAGCTCACAAGAATTTCACAGTCTATCAGATGGACGTGAACGGCCTTTCTGAATGGCATTCTTAAGGAGGAAGTATATGTGTATCAACCAGAAGGGTTTGTAAATCCAGATAAGCCAGATCACGTCTACATTTTGGATAAAGCCTTGTATGGTTTGAAACAAGCCCCTCGCGCATGGTATGATGTTCTATCTAAATTCTTGGTCAAGTCAGGTTTTTCCAAAGGTAAAGTCGATACCACTTTGTTCATCAAAAAGGAAAAAGCTGATATTATACTTATTCAGATATATGTTGATGATATAATATTTGGCTCTACAAATCCTAAATATTGCAAAAACTTTTCTAACCTCATGGTGTCACGTTTTCAAATGAGTATGATGGGAGAGATGAATTTCTTTCTCGGATTATAAGTAAAACAATTTTCAACGGGGATTTTCATTAACCAATCTAAGTATATTTTGGATATTCTTCGGAAGTTCAAAATGGAAAATTGTAAACCAATTGGAACCCCAATGGCACCGGGTACTAAGATTAGCACTGATCCTTCGGGTAAACGTGTTGATGTTAGGACTTATAGAGGTATGATAGGTTCTTTAATGTATCTTACTTTAAGTAGGCTAGATATTATGTTTTCAACATGCTTATGTTCTAGATATCAGGCTGCTCCTAAAGAATCCCATTTGGCTGCTGTCAAACGGATCTTTAGATATCTGAAGGGGACTACAGATCTTGGTCTGTGGTATCCTAAAGATACAAGATTTCAACTGACTGCTTATTCAGATGCAGATCATGCTGGGTGCATGCTGGACAGGAAGAGTACTTCAGGTCACATTCAATTCCTTGGAGACAAGCTCGTTAGCTGGGCATCAAAGAAGCAATTATGCGTATCCACATCGACTGCAGAAGCAGAGTATGTAGCTGCTGCAAGTTGCTACTCTCAGGTCTTGTGGATGAGGACACAACTGCGAGACTATGGGTTCAAGTTTGACAAAATACCTATCTATTGTGACTCGAAGAGTGCTATTGCCATATCAGCTAATCCTGTGCAGCACACTAAGACAAAACACATTGATGTCAGGTATCATTTTATAAAAGATAATGTAGAAAAATGTACAATAGAACTTTACTTTGTAAAGAATAATTATCAACTTGCGGATTTGTTTACCAAAGTTTTAGATGAAAAGAGATTTAATTTTCTTGTATCTAAGCTTGGTATGCTAAATCTCAAAGTCTAATCAGTAATTACCTATTAAAGTTTCTTTTATTGTAATTTTTCATCATTTCTTTATCAATATTTCTGAAAAGATATTTGCACTTTAACATGTTGTTGTTGTTCTCAAGGGGAGTGAGTAAATATTCTAAGTTGATCAATATTCTTTTGAGGGGGAGCTTATCTAATTTCTGCATTTTACTTAACTGACAAATTTTTGTGATGCATGAATTTAGGGGGAGTGTACAAGTCAAAGGAGTACGACTATGATTTCTGATTATTTCATATCAGAACTCGTATTTTAATCGTTTTACTGCTTTATGTCATTTACTTTTCAATAAATTTTTGTGAATAAAATTTTCTTTGACTAGACTTTGAGACTTGTGCAGAATGAGAGAAGCTATCAAGATCATATTTTTATGACTTCAGATTTAAGACGAAGTGAAAAGGTTTAATTTCTTATCTTAATCTCAGATATGGTTGAAAGAAGGACAACTTTCAGTCATAAGAAAACATTTTCTTAAATGTTCAGACCACTTCCCGATTCTTAAAAAATTTCATGAATTGGAGGTGTGATTTTAAATGTTTTCATTTTTATTTTGAGCTTCAATGATTAATAAACCGTGTGTTTCCAAAGATAAATACTTGTGTATTGTCTTTTCTATATACTTTCAAGTATTCACACACATCGGTTTAATTTTTGATCAAATTGTTCTTACCATGTCTCATATTGAAACATAATTTTGATGGTAAGACACCCCGCTTGTATTCAAAAAAATTTGAGCGTAATTTCATTTCGAAACGTCATTTCAAGAATGTCTATATCTTGGTTCGTATAGACAATATTCATTATTCTTGACCATAAGCTTTGATTGTTATATCATTCATTTCTGATCATTTTCATACAATGTCAGATTTTCAAACAAGTCTTTTGCATTCATGTTCATTCATTCAATATACTTGTTTGAAAAATACTTCAATGTTTTAAATGCTCATATCTTCATGATTATATTTTGAGCATACACATATCTGACTTGTATTTGAGCTTTAACTGTTTCAAGTTAAACCATTTTGAGCAACATTTGCTTCATAGGAATATGGGTTCTTTGTGCTAGGACTTAAATGAACTTCTATGAAATCACTGGTTAACAGTGATTTCTACCCAAGAAGTTAATCCATAGTGATTGAGTGTGAGGAGTCAAAAAGAAATGAGTGTGGGTTGTGTGTTGAGGTAAAATGGAAAAGAGAGTTTGGTTAGATGTGAGCTTAATGATTAAAAGAAAGAGGGTGTGAGATCAGAGTAAAAGAATATCAAACTCTGCACCAACTACTTTCTGAGTCGGGCAACCACATTAATAATGTTTCACAATTCTTGGTGAACATTATTGAAACAGGAAACTAGCCCATGCCAACTCTTGATACTACCCCACTAGCCACTCATTTTCTTCTTAAAAAGAAAATGTTTCATATTTTCAAGGGGACGCAACACATATGCTATCTGGTTTTCATTTGGAAAATCTGGATATTGAAAAAGAAGGAAGTCTGCCCTACCTTCGCACTTCAATCATGCACATTGAGTCTATGTTTATCTACTGTTGTCTCAGTGGTTTGCACAATTTTTTAGCCTTAAAGCAATCATCAAGTGCTTAATTATTTCTATCACAAGCACGAACACACAAGGAATTCGTTTCTTTGTTATAACGTTCATAGAAATTGCCTTTGTGGTGTTTTCGATGATTGAATGGAAGCCCTGGGGGAGTGAACATAACAAAAGCTCCTTTACAATGTGTATACGTTACACAGTGACTTTATGTTACTGATAGGCATTTTATATGATTCATTTGTTGATTCACGTGTTACATTTCTTTTTTATCTGGATTTGAAAAGATCTGGATAAATACATTGTTTGAATTGGCAAAGAATCAGAGGCTCAGTTTGATAGATCAGTGGTCAGATCGGATAAAGACATTTCTTGATGAAAGTTTTGATGATATCGATGCTAATTTCATCAAAAAGGGGGAGATAATTTTAAAGAAATGTTCAAGTCAGAAATTCCAGAGTTAAAGATTTGAAAAAGACAAAGTTCAAAGTTCGAGAGTTTGAAAGATTGTTCAAGCAAAATCAAAGTTGTTTGAAGATGTGCTGATTTTGAGGAAATTTTCTTTGAAGATTATTTGCTAAAGTAATCCGAGCTGAATCTGATGATAATTTCTTTCCAAAGTCTGAAAGAGATTTGTGAAAGTTTGAGGAGATTCTTGAAGACCTTGTTTATCATATTCGGGGAGATTGTTATATTCTTCAAAGACAGACTTGGGAAGATTACAATGTTAAAGGGTGAGATTGCATCTGACAGAGCTTAAAAGAGAAGACTGAATTGTAAGGTTTTTCAACAGTGATCTTGAATCCAAAGGGGGAGATTGTTAGATCAGAAATATGTTGGATACAACATCAAGGATTCTGAAGGTCAAAGGTTCAAGAAGTCAAAGCTGAGAAAGTCAACTCTCATTTAAAGTCAAAGTCTTTGTAATAAAATGTCAAAGTCAAAGTCTTTGTATTTGTATTTGTTTCCTTGTCTTTTTGTAATAGGTATAAATAGTTTCTTTCTTTGTTATTTTGTAAGTGTGTGACAAGTTAATATTCAGAGAAGAGTTTTAGAGAGAGAGAGAGAGAAGTCTAGAAAGAGAAAGTGTGAAATCAGTTGTAATCGTTTGAATTGAAACTGAAATCAAAACAGGTAATTGATAATATTGTTTGTTTTTTATTGTGAAAATGCAATAGGAATCTAGATTTCAGGACTCACATAAGTGCAGGCAAATTCTTGGGATACATGGTCACATGACGTGGGATCGAAGCCAACCTCGATCAGATCAAAGCAATTATCGACAATAAGTCTCCCTGAAACTTTAAAGAGGTCCAATGACTTACCGTACCTGTTGCGGCCTTAAACAAGTTTATATCATGATCCTCGGACAAATATCATTTGTTTTAGAATGTCTTAAGGAAAAACAGGTGCTTCGAGTGGACGGACGACCATGAGAACGCACTTCAAAAGCTAAAATAATATATGGTGTCACCACCTTTATTGTCTAAGGATCATGAAGTCCTACAACTCTATCTAGCCGTAAGCTCAAATGTTGTAAGTACCATCTTAACCCGAGAGGACAAAAACAATAACTCCCGATCTATTATGTAAGTAAGTCATTAATAGACGCAGAAACCAGGTATTCTTCTATGGAAAAACTATTACTGTCGCTAGTTACAACGGCTAAAAAGTTACGAAATTCTTTTGAATCACATCCCATAACTGTCGTGACTAATTTCCCTCTTAAGTCTGTCTTAAGAAAACCAGAGCTGACAAGTCGACTAGCGAAATGGAGTATCTACCTCAGCAGTTATGACGGATATCAAGTCGCAAGTTTTAGCAGACTTTGTCATCGATTTCACCCCAGAACTGGGAATACAAATAGAACATGTGGAAACTCTCGACGACACGACCTGGACTCTACATGTCGACAAATCATCAAATGCCAGAGGGGAAGGCCTCGGTATCGTCCTCAAGTTGCCACGGGGGGCAAGATGGTGTACTCCATATGATCCGACTTCAAAGCAACAAATAATGAAGATAAGTATGAAGCCCTGATCGCGGGGATGGATATGGCTCACGACCTGGGGGCAACAGGACTACATGTCAAAAGTGACACCCTTCTGGTCGTGAATCAAATGAATGGGGAGTTTGCGGCCAAAGACTCCAAAATGACATTTGATCTCAAAGTGGCTAAAACAAAATCTGAAGTATTTAAGCCTTTCTCCATTACACAGATCCCAAGGATCAAAACACCCAAGTTGATGCGCTAGCCAATCTTGGGTCGACACTTAGTCAATCGTCACTTTACGTTATCCCGATAATCCACTTAACAAAATCATCTATCATGTGGTGAACGAGGGAGATGATTGGTCAAGCGACATCAAGAATTTCCTAACGAACGACCAACTTCCTGAAGACAGAATGGAAGCTCGAAAGATCTGGTTCAAAGCATCTAGATACACTATGATTGGAGGAAGACTCTACCGACGATCATCAACAGGATTAAACCTACAATGTGTTGTCGGTAAAAGTCAAATCTAGAGTATTCTACAAGAAATGCACGATAGGGAATGTAGTAACCATTCGGGTGGTTGCAGTCTAGCAAATAGAATCTCTCGACAAGGTTACTACTAGCCAACCTTACGAAAAGACGCTATAAAGTATGTCCAAAGTTGCGACGTTTGTCAGCGACACTCAAGTATGTCTCATCGAGCCTCAGAACCATTACACTCGACTTTGATTACATGGCCCTTCATGAGATGGGGAATGGAAATTGTCGGCAAATTACCTCCTGCCCCCAGGAAAAAGGTATTTTTACTTGTCCTTATGGATTAATTTTCCAAATGGATAGAAGTTGTTGCCTTCTCCCAAGTTAGGGACAAAGAAGTTGTCTCTTGTATCCATACTAACATTATTTGCATATTTGGAATCCATCTGAAATCATATAAGACAATGGATCACAATTCATAAGTGACAAGACTCAAAAGTTCTGCGAAGATTGTAACATACAACTTACGACTTCGACACCCCGCTATCCTCAGTCAAACGGACTTGCTGAGTCAAGCAATAAAGTGATCGTCAATTCCATAAAAAATAGACTCAAAGTAGCAAAAGGCAAAGCGGTCTTGCCAGTCGAGGCCTAATTACTCCCCCTTGACTTGAGATGCTTGCAACACAGATGAATCTTTTGGCTTTGGTACCCACTGATATTTAGGTCCATGTTTGTTATTTGCAATTTTGTTAGGAGTAATATAATAAGAATCATACCAGTAATAATCAGATGCTTTATGAACAAAATAATTTGCACAACAATAAGAACAATAACTCTTCTTTTAAGGAAACCTGAGTAATTGATTTCTAGAATAAACAAAATCAGGTTTACCTTTTGGTACATTGTTCTTCTTAGCATTGAGTGTATGCACAAATGATTTCTTACCATCCTTCTCATCAGAATCTTTTTTCACTCTCCATAATAACTTCTCATTTTCCTGTCTTATTCTTCTGTATGTACCTGGACCATCCACATTCCGATCATAGAAAAGGTTAGTAGTACGAATCTGATCTTTTGAATTAACTGACCTTTTGTAGAAACAGTAGTATGATATGAACTTGATGCTGTCTTAAATGAGCATTCAGAGTCAGCTGAATCATCTCTAGGTGATTGATCAAAAAAATATGGAGTCTTCTGCTCAGTCAAATTCACCTTGGAGACAATATATTCAAGTTATGTTATCTTGGAAGATAAACTATTCCTTTCCTTGGTAAACAAGTCAATCTTTTTCTGAAATTCAGACTTCGTGATCTACTCTTTAATTGCCTTTGTTGATAGTTCAGATAATGACTCTGTAAGCTTCCTAATCTCTGACTCAAAAATCATCCTTTCTTCCTCAAAATCTTTCTCAACATTCTTTCTTTGATCAAATATTTCTTTGTAAATTCCAACATTTTTATTCTCAACTACCTTCTTCTCCTATGCAAACTTGTCCCTTTCCATAATGATCACTTTCTCAAAATCTGTCACTTGTTGAGAAAGTTTTGCACACTTGATTTCAAAGTCTTTCTTCTCTTCAAATGATTTCCTTGAAAAATCAGAGAATTTCTGTGCAAATGTATTTCTTTCATTCTCAAAACCTTCCTTTTCCTTGTTAAACTTTGCTCTGTCTTTAACAATCTGTTGTTTCAAATCTGAAATCTTCCTTTTCATTTCAGTATTTCCACATGAAATCTTTGATTGTTCTTCATTCTTCTTAATAGCATCTTTCTCTATCTCAAGTAGCTTCTTCTTTAGTTCAACATTCTTAGTCTCCAATGCTCTTGCCTTTTCTTCAATCATCTTAATCTTATCTTGACCAGATTTCTCAACTTCCAACCACTTATTACTTTTCAAAGATTCAAGAATTTCTCTTTTAAGCTTTTTTATCTGCTTTCTGTATTCAACAAAAAATTCTGAATAATTACCAAAACTAATTGCCTTTTTCAGATCTGCAATATGCAGATGGAGCCACTCATTATATTTCTTGACAGAAGCAATTTGTTCATTCTTGTCCTTCTCATAGCAAGTAATCTGATGTACGTATCTAGCAAGAGTTTTGTGATAACTTTCACGCTTTTGTACAACCTTTTCTTCCAGAGTGACAATCTTGGCTTTAAGTTTAGCAATATCTTCTTTCGATGACATTGTTACCTGAAAATACTTGCACAAATGATCGTTAACAAAAATTCAGAAATTTTGATCACAATCAGAAATTTGTTCCCCTACGCAGACTTAGCACGGGGGTCCCGCTACCCGGTTAGTGGGTGTGGTCAAGGGGCAACGCCCCTAGAGAAAAAAAAATTGACATTGAAAAACCATTTTTCAGCTTGCAATTTTTTTTTTGACTATGTATAGACATCGCAGAGCACTATAGAGTAATTGTCGCAAAACACTGTTCACCCTACTTGTCGCAGAAAGGGATCTGCGCGTTCTTAGTTCACGCAGGCTTTGGTCTGCGTGTTCTTACTTCGCGCAGGCAGTGGTATGCGCGTTCTTACTTGACGCAGGCTGAGGCTTGCGCGTTCTAAGGATCAACTTGTTGTAAACACTCTGTGCGTTCTATACTTAGAAAAAATTTCAAACTTTTACTTCGCGCAATGCGTCTGCGCATGTTAGAGCATAAATCTGTTGGATACAAGATCAAGAAGACTGAAGGTCAAAGGTCAAGAAAGTCAAAGCTGGAAAAGTCAAATCTCATTAAAGTCAAAGTCTTTTGTAATAAAAGTCAAAGTGTCTTTGTATTTGTTTTTGTATTTTATTTTCCTTGTATTAGGAGTTGGTATAAATAGCTTTTATCTTGTATTGTTTAGACGTACGTAAAGTTGTAAGAGAGAGAGAGAGAAAAAGTTCGCTTGAGAGAGATTTGTAGAGAGAGAGAGAGTTCTAGAGAGAGAAAGATTGTAATCGTTGAATTTGAAAGTGAAATCAAACAGGTAATTGATTCTTGTTTGTGTTTGTTTTGATTAATTGCATTTAGGAACTAGAATCTAGGAATAACAATTGGTATCAGAGCAGATCCAAATCGAAAATCAAGAAAATCAGAATGTTCGTATCTGTGTTCTTCGATGTCCAGGTTGATTTTGAGTTTTAGTGTGTTTTTGGAGTTGTAAATGATTAGGTTTTGTTAGAAAAGTGTTATCGATCGAGTCTGTATAAGTTTTAGATCAATTTGCACTGTTATCGATCGTTAATTTTGATTTTAGTTGAGTTCGAAGTTCACGAGTCCTGTTCACTGTAATTGAGTCGATTTATACATTTTTGTGTATTTGATCCAAATTAGTTGTCAAGATTGTGTTCTAGATGGTTAAACGATCAAATTGTCGAAGTTTTGAGTTAGATTTCGAGGTCTAGATGTCTTTTTGGTGAAAATTTTGTTTGTTTCAGAGGTTTGCGTTTCATTCATCAAGGTTTGCGTTTCATTCATCAAGGTTTGCATTTCATTCATCAAGGTTTGCGTTTCATTCATCAAGATTTGTGTAAGTTCTTCAGATATGCAAAGTAATGTTTCATTCATCAGAGATTCGCGTATTCAATGAGAAACGCAAAGTAATATTTGCGTATTCAACAAGAAGCGAGAAGTGAGATTTGCGTCTTTAACTACAAACGCAAAGTTGGGTTTGCGTCTGTAACTACAAACGTAAAGTTGGGTTTGCGTCTTTAACTACAAACGCAAAGTTGGGTCTGTAACGGGAAACGTGAAGTTCATCGTTATGCCTTTTTTCACGACACGCAAAGTCTGGTTTGCGTTAGCTTCTTGTCACGCAAAGTGTGTCTTGCGCCTCACACTAGTAACGCAAACTACCATCTTGTGCCAGTAACGTGTAACGCAAAGTCTGCGGAGGGGGACATAGTTCTGATTGTGATCAAAATCTCTGATTTTAGATTTCAAGTTTTCTGTATTTTCTTGATTGTTTCATTTGGACTAACAATAAGTTTCTAGTTTCTTATTGCATATATATTTTTCAAACAGGTTTAAACAAGATGACTTCCAAAGATGCTCTTTCCATTGGCACTGATGTCAAGCCTCCTGTTCTGTTCAAAGGAGAGTACGAACAGTGGAAAGACAGATTCCTTGATTTTATAGACAAACATGCAAATGGAGAAAATATTATGCTGTCAATCACAGAAGGTCCTATGGTACCAATCATGGTTCAAATACCTGATGATGACTCGTCTGATAGTGAAGATGGTACTGAGGAAAGAGATCAAAAGATGAAAACAGTGGCAGTGGGTATCTCTCAGTATTCTGAAGAACAGAAAAGCCGATACAAAGCAGATAAACAAGCAAGATCCTTACTTCTTCAGAGCATTCCGAATGAGATCTACATCAAGATTGATAGTTACAAAGCAAATGCTAAGAAGATGTGGGATCAATTGCAAAAGATGATGATGGGATCCAAGGTTGGGAATCAGATGAAAGTGGCTAACTGCATCAACAGTTATGAAGAATTTAAAGCCAAAGAGAATGAAAGTCTGGAAGAAACTTATGAACGGTTTGTCTTGCTTCTGAATGAACTAACAAAGAACAAAGTGAAAAAGAAGCAGCTGGAGAATAATGTCAAATTCCTAAGTATCCTACAACCTGAATGGAAGAAGCATACGCGTAGGATGAAACAAATGAAGGATCTGAATGACATACCGTTACATGAGGTTTATGAGACTTTGAGGCAGAATGAAGAAGAAGTGGAAGAGAAAAGAGCTGAGAAAAAGAAGGCAGAAAAGGTTCCCGATCCTATTTCATTGGTAGCCGGAGAGAAAAAGAAAGAAACGAAAGAGAAGAAGAAAAAGAAAAAAGTGCTTACAAGTTATGAGTCTGAATCTGAATCAGATGGTGATGATGGAGAAAGTCTGAAACAAGCCATGCTTTTACTGACCCGTGCATTGCACAAGAAATTCTACAAGAAGCCGGGATCAAATTCTCAAAGGTATTCTTCATCAAGTTCAAAGAATCATGAGCACCGAGAAAGGGTGGAAGGAAGAAAATATGAAAAGAACAGATATGTTGAGAAGAAACCTGATGAAAGGAAGAAGTTCATGAATGACTACACTGTTACAGAAAAGTCAGCAAGTGATCCAGTCAAATGCTACAACTGTGGCAAGACTGGACATTTTACAAAAGAGTGTAGAAAGCCAAAAGTTCGTAATTCTCAGTACTATCAGAACAAACTACTACTGGACAAACAGCAAGAAACGGGCATAGCTTTAATAGCTGAGGACGAATTTTGGCTGGATCATTCAGAAGGTGAAGAGGAAGAGAAGAAAGAAACTGCTCATCTCTGTCTTATGGGAAACGAAGTCAAGTATGATGAATCAGATGACGAGACAGCTGATGAGGTATTAAACTTATCTGAAAAAGATTTTGTAACCAAAATGGAAGCTATGATGGTTGAGCTTAATGATCTTCAAGTAAAACTGAAGAAAGAAAAAGACAGAGTTGCTAAAAGAAACAATAAGATATTTGAACTCAATAAGTCGGTTATTGGGAACAAACATCTGATTGATTCTTTACACAAGTCTGCTTCTGATTCTAAATCTCAAGTAGATTGTTTTGAAAAGAAGATTTCTGACTTTGAAGTTAAAGTTTCTAAATATGAGTTTGAGAAGAAAGAATCTGCACTAATTGTTCATAAACTGCAGGTTGAAAACAAGCTTTTGAATAAGAAGGTAAATGGTCTGGAAGCCAAACTTTATGCGAGAGGCCAAACAGATCAAACCATTTTTCTCAATGCACCTAACGAAGAGGCTGATATTAAGGAAAAATGGGGCCTTGGTTTTGAAAACCCCCATTACTTAAAGAAAGCCATGAGAAAACAACCGACACTTTATAATTTTGATTTTCTTGCATGTGCTGGTAAACATACTCATTTAAAACCCAAATTTGTTACCAAATTACCGGAAGAAGTTGAAAGAAACTGAAAATAGAAAGAAGGTTAAGAAAATGCAACTACCATTTAACTATGCAAAGTTAAATGATAGTTATCTTTCAGAAACACCAAAAGTTCTTTCAAACGATTATTTTGCTAGTTATTCTGTTTCTGAGATGAAGGAAAAATCTGCAATTGCAAAGGTTTATGTTCCTCCACTCATTTTAGAAAGCAAAATAGTTGAGTTGGAAAATGTTTTATCTGATGAAAAACTTTTGGTTGATATTCAAAAAAGTGTATTTTCTACAGTTTTAAAGAACACGGTTTTTCAATCTACATCTACAAAGTGTTCAGTTTCTAAGGCATCTCAAACTTCGTCTGATAATTTTGATGACTTATTTGAGTCTGCAAATGATTTTCTTAATTCTGATGATGGGTGCATAGACGAAATTGATATGTTTGACTTTAATGTTATTCTTCCTGATCATTCTACTTGTATTTTAAATGAAAAGGTGTTACCAAATGTTCTTAAAACTGTTAAATCATCAACTAAGGTTGGTGAATCAGTTTCTGTAACTGCTGATTATTATTCTCAAGGTAAGAAACATAAGAAACAACGATTACAGAAACAGAAACACACTAGTACACAAAAGAAAACTCAGTCTCAGAAATCTGCTTTTCCTAATAGATCTAAATCTTTTGTTTCAGATATAAGCAAGAAAAGGTCGAAAGCTCGAACTGAATGGCGACCAAAAAGGAAGGATGATGAGATAGCTGGATCAGTTTCTGATAATTCTTGTACTAGATCAGTTAGTAGTGATAATGATGTAATTGATCAACTTGATTCACATAAACAAAACCTTGAAACTTCTTACAAGCGATATTCAATAAAGCAATTGATTCAATTATCTCCTATTTCTACTACATCTTATCATTATCGGAGAAATGATTTTGCTTACTCTCATAATTCTTCTGATTGGTTCGAATCTTATTATGTTTATTCTTCAAGAACAAATATTTTTAAAGGTTTTCAAAAGAACAGAGGGTCCATTTTCAAATGGATACCAAAATCTTGTGCTAATCTGTTAGGACCCGTTTTTAAATGGGTACCTAAAGTTATTGTTTCCTGATTTCTCTTGCAGACCCGACATATGTGGTACTTGGACAGTGGATGTTCCAAGCATATGACTGGGCAAAAAGCTTTATTGTCTAACTATACAGAGATATTCAGTGGAAATGTCAGATTTGGAAACGATCAGCTTTCACCTATCTTAGGATATGGTGACATTATTCAAGACAACATAACGATCAGTAAAGTGAGTTATGTCGAAGGCTTGGGGCACAACTTATTCAGCATTGGTCAATTCTGTGTTAAAGGGTTAGAGGTCAACTTCAAAGCTAAGAGATGTTCGGTTCGTACGGAAGATGGCAATGAACTCTTAGTCGGAAATCAAAAGACGAACCTCTATACCATCAATCTTTCAAAGGTACAGAATGACAATCAAGTTTGTTTGATGACAAAGGCTTCATTGCAGCAAAGTTGGCTCTAGCACAAACGTTTATCTCACTTGAACTTTCGTTATATCAATAAGTTGGTTAGTGGGAAATTGGTAAAAGGACTTCCTAAGCTGAAATACGAAAAAGAACACTTATGTGCTGCATGTGAGAAGGGTAAAATGAAGAGAGCTCCGCATAAACCGAAGCCTGAACCAAGCACTAGTTCTCCGTTAGAATTGTTACATATGGATTTGTGTGGTCCAATGAGAACTCAGAGTTTGGGTGGAAAGAAATACGTGTTGGTTATTGTGGACGATTACTCAAGATACACATGGGTCAAATTTCTTCGATCAAAAGATGAGACGCCCGAAGTTCTCATTACTTTCTTAAAGACGACCTAGGTGAAAATGCAGCGACAAGTCAAGTTTCTTCGAACTGACAACGGCACAGAGTTCAAAAACAAGATAGTTGAAAAATATCTTGAATTGGTCGGGATATCACATCAGTAATCTGCTGCTCGAACGCCTGAACAAAATGGAGTAGTCGAAAGGCGAAATCGGACGCTAGTCGAGGCCGCTCGGACTATGCTTGGCCAATCGGACTTACCTCTATTCTTATGGGCAAAAGCTGTATCGACTGCATGCCATACTCAAAATCGATCCATGATACACCGCCGTTTTCAAAAGACTCCATATGAGCTGATCAACAACAGAACACCAACAATCAATTATTTTCACATATTTGGGTGTAAATGTTTTGTGCTTAACGACAGAGAGAGTCTGAATAAATTCAGTGCTAAGGCAGACGAGGGTATCTTCATTGGTTATTCTTCAACATCGGCAGCATATCGTGTTTATCTGAAGAAGTCAAAGACGGTTGTCGAGAGCGTTAATGTAACATTCGATGAAGATATGGCTTCTGAACAACTCAGTTCAGAACCCGTTATCACTGGAGTATTAGTTTCTAGGCAGATCAGTCCAGAACCTGTTTCTACAGCGACAAATTCGAATAACGCTTCTACTTCTAGTTCTCATTTAACTGATTTAGATTTGTTATTTGAATTCTTTTATGATGAGTTTCTAGGTTCCAATATACCTAAATCTGTTGTGACTGACAGGTCTGAAGATACAAGTTGCAATCATCCAGTTACTTCAGATGTCATAACTGAACAAGCATCCCCTGTTCAGTCAGAAACTCACATTCCTACAATTACTCCTACAGTTGAAGATGTACAAGTAATTGTTGAGCTAGAAGTAAATGTTTCAGTTGGGTGTAATACAATGTCTACTCAACAGCTAGAGTCTGTTGTTCCAACTGATGCTTCTGCACCTGAAACTTCAACTGTAAATCCCCCTCCTGTTATTCAATCTGAAGATTCTGATAGTGGATTTCTAGATGATGATCTTGTTCAATCAGTATCTACTCCACTCCCTCATGAGCATCGCTGGACCAAAGATCATCTATTACATCAAGTAATTGGAGATTTTGACAAGCCTGTACAAACGAGGTCAGCGACTCTTAATCAATGTTTGCATGACTCATTCCTCAGTAAGATAGAGCCCACGCGAGTATCAGAGGCTCTTACTGATTCAGACTGGGTATCTGCTATGCAAGAAGAGATCAATCAGTTTGAAGCCCTAAAGGTTTGGAGATTAGTTCCAAAACCGGAAGGAAAGATCGTGATAGGAACTAAATGAGTATTCAAGAATAAAAAGGATGAAGATGGTATCGTCATAAGGAACAAAGCTAGACTTGTTGCCAAAGGTTACCGGCAAGAGGAAGGCATAGACTACGATGAGACGTATGCTCCAGTAGCGCGTATAGAAGCAATCTGCATGTTTCTAGCCTACGCAGCTCATAAGAATTTCACAGTCTTTCAGATGGATGTGAAAACAGCCTTTCTGAATGGCATTCTTAAAGAGGAAGTGTACGTGTCTCAACCAGAAGGGTTCGTCAATCCAGAGAAGCCAGATCATGTTTATATCTTGGACAAAGCCCTCTATGGTTTAAAACAAGCCCCTCGAGCATGGTGTGACGTTTTATCTAAATTCTTGGTCAAGTCCGGTTTTTCTAAAGGTAAGGTTGATAACCACTTTATTCATCAAAAAGGAAAAGGCCGATATCATCCTTATTCAAATATATGTTGATGATATAATATTTGGTTCTATAAATCCAAAATTTTGCAAAAACTTTTCTAACCTCATGGTGTCACGTTTTCAAATGAGTATGATGGGAGAGATGAATTTCTTTCTCGGCTTACAAGTTAAGCAGTTTTCTACGGGGATTTTCATTAACCAATCTAAGTACATTTTGGACATTCTTCAGAAGTACAAAATGGAAAATTGTAAACCAATTGGAACCCCGATGGCACCAGGTACTAAGATTAACACTGATCATTCGGGTAAAAGTGTTGATGTTAGGACTTATAGAGGTATGATAGGATCATTAATGTATCTTACATCTAGTAGACTGGAAATTATGTTTTCAACATGCTTATGTTCTAGATATCAGCCTGCTCCCAAAGAATCCCATTTGGCTGCTGTCAAACGGATTTTTAGATATCTGAAGGGCACTGCAGACCTTGGTCTGTGGTATCCTAAGGATACAGGGTTTCAACTAACTTCCTACTCAGATGCAGATCATGCAGGTTGCATGTTGGACAGAAAGAGTACTTCTGGTCACGTTCAATTCCTTGGAGACAAGCTCGTTAGTTGGGCATCAAAGAAACAATTATGCGTTTCCACATCGACTGCTGAAGCAGAGTACGTAGCTGCTGCCAGTTGCTGCTCTCAAGTCTTGTGGATGCAAACACAGCTGCGAGACTATGGATTCAAGTTTGATAAAATTCCAATCTATTGTGACTCGAAGAGTGCAATCGCGATATCTGCTAATCCTGTCCAACATACGAAAACCAAACACATTGATGTCAGGTATCATTTTATTAAAGATAATGTAGAAAAAGGAACAATTGAACTTTATTTTGTAAAAACAGATTATCAACTTGCAGATTTATTTACCAAACCATTAGATGAAAAGAGATTTAATTTTCTTGTCTCTAAGCTTGGTATGTTAAATCTTAAGACATAATCGGTTGTTACCTAATAAAGTTACGTATTGTTATTTTTCATCATTTTTCTTTATCTTTATGTCTGAAGGATATCTGCACTTTAATTGTTTGCTCATGATCTCAGGGGGAGTAAGAGAAGATTTTAGATGATCTACATTCATTTGAGGGGGAGCATAACTAATTTCTGCATTTTACTTAAATGACAAAATTTTTGTGATGCATGATTTTAAGGGGAGCATATAATATCAAAAGGAGTAAGACTATGATTTCTGATTACTTCTGATCAGAACTCGTTCTTTAATCGTTTTACTGTTTTATGTCATTTTTTAATTTTTGAATAAATGTTGTGAATAAATTTGTTTTGACTAGACTTTGAGACTTATGCAGGATGAGAGAGGATGACACGATCATATCATTTTTTACTTCAGCTGACTTTATGAGTATTAAGATTGAGCGAAAAGGTAAATTTCTTATCTTAATCTCAAATGTATCTGAAAGAAGGACAACTTTCAGATATAGAAAACATGTTCTTAAATGTTCAAACCACTTTTCGAATTTTAAACAGATTTTATAATTTGGAATTGTGATTTTAAATGTTTTCATTTTATTTTTGTGCTTCATTGATAAACAAACCGTGTGTTATCCAAAGATTAATACTTATGTATTGTCTTTTCTATATACTTTCAAGTATTCACACACATCGGTTTGACTTTGTTCAAAATGATCTTACCATGTCTCATATTGTAACCAATTTTTTCGATGGTAAGACACCCCGCTTGTACTTCAAAGAATTTTGAGCGTTATTTCATTTCAAAGCGTTCATTTCAAGAATGTCTATATTTTTTGTTTCGTATAGACACATATCCATTATTCTTGACCATAAGCTTTGATTGTTATATCATTCATTTCTGATCATTTTCATACAATGTCAGATTTTCAAACAAGTCTTTTGCATTTATCTTCATTCATTCAATATACTTGTTTGAAAATACTTCCATGTTTTAAAATGCTCATATCTTCATGATTATATTCTGAGCATACATTCATCTGTCATTTGTATATGAGCTTTAACTAATAAAGTTAAATCATTTGAGCAACAAATGCTTTCTAGGATTATATGGGTTCTTTGTGCTAGGAATTAACTGAACTTCTAAGAAATCACGTTAACCAGTGATTTCTACCCAAGAAGTTAATCCTTTAGTGATTGAGTATGAGGAGTCAAAAAGAAATAAGTGTGGGTGTGATGAGGTAAAATGGAAAAGAGGGTTTGGTTAGATGTGAGCTTAATGATTAAAAGAAAGAGGGTGTGAGATCAGAGTAAAAGAATATCAAACTCTGCACCAACTACTTTCTGAGCCGGGCAGTCACATTACTAATGTTTCACAATTCTTCGTGAACATTATTGAAACAGGCAACTAGCCCATGCCAACTCTTGACAATACCCCACTAGCTACTCATTTTCTTCTCAAAAAGAAGGTGTTTCATATTTCAAAGGGGACGCAACATATAATCTATCTGGTTTTCATTTGGAAAATCTGGATATTGAAAAAGAAGGAAGTCTGTCCCACCTTCGCACTTCAATCATGCACATTGAGTCTGTGTTTATACTACTGTTGTCTCAGTGGTTTACACAATGTTGATCCTTACTTAAAGCAATCATTCGTGCTTAATTCTTTCTACACATGCACGAACACACAAGGAATTTGTTTCTTTGTCATAACATTCATAGAAATTGCCTTTGTGGTGTTTCGATGATTGGATGGAAGCCCTGGGGGAGTGAACATCAAAAAGCTCTTTATATTGTATATTCGTTACACACAGTGACTTCGTGTTACTGACAGGCATTTTAAATGATTCATTTGTTGATTCAGGAGTTACATGTTCTTATTTTGTCTAGATTTGAAAAGATCTGGATGAATACTTGGCTATGGATCACAAAATCAGAGGCTCAGATTGACAGATCAGAATGGTCAAAGACATTTCTTGGGAGAAAAGTTTTGATGATATAGATGCTCAAATCATCAAAAAGGGGGAGATGATATCAAGAAATGTTAAAGTTTTGTAGTTTGGGGGAGATGGTATTAAGAAATGATAAAGTTTTGAGAGAAGATTTTCCGAAATGTCTTAGTCAGAAGATTCAAAAGTAAAGATTCGAAGAAGATCAAAGAATTTCTGAAGATTTGAGGAAATTTTCTTTAAAGATTACTTGCTAAAGCAAACCGAGCTGATTCTGAAGATAATTTATTTCCAAAATCTGAAAGTATCTTGTGAAAGTTTTGGGGAGATTGTTAATCATTTGAAGACAGTTTTTGGAAAGAATACAGTCAAAGAAAAAGGGGAGATTGTACTGACAGAGCTTAAAAAGTGAAGACTGAATTGCTAGATCTTTCAACAGTGATCTTGAATCCAAAGGGGGAGATTGTTATAGAGCATAAATCTGTTGAATACAAGATCAAGAAGACTGAAGGTCAAAGGTCAAGAAAGTCAAAGCTGGAAAAGTCAAATCTCATTAAAGTCAAAGTCTTTTGTAATAAAAGTCAAAGTGTCTTTGTATTTGTTTTTGTATTTTATTTTCCTTGTATTAGGAGTTGGTATAAATAGCTTTTATCTTGTATTGTTTAGACGTACGTAATGTTGTAAGAGAGAGAGAGAAAAAGTTCGTTTGAGAGAGATCTGTAGAGAGAGAGAGTTCTAGAGAGAGAAAGATTGTAATCGTTGAATTTGAAAGTGAAATCAAGCAGGTAATTGATTCTTGTTTGTGTTTGTTTTGATTAATTGCATTTAGGAACTAGAATCTGGCCTCGATGCGTCTAACGGCACTGCTCGCTTCAGAACCCCTTACAATTTGTTCTCTCATCACACCCTGTCCGAGAGCCCCATCTCTCCGAACTCTGCCACCTCTCGTGCGAGGACCCTAACGCCTCTCAGGTCGTGCTCCCTGGGTATATCCTTCCGGTTCTGGATGGACCATGGGAGTAGGTATGCCGTGTGATTGCCTATATTCTATCACACTCACTGTCGTTGGACTAGCATAGGCCAGTAACCCATCCGAGATACGTCTAGCGACTAGGTTTGGAAGTACAGTGTGAGTTAGAAAACGATGAGTGGGATGATGAGGACAGAACGGATGCGATGATCGGCGAGCTATGGTTGGGTGGAGTTGCATGTATTTCCGGATTAAGATCTGAAGAAAACGCATGTACGGGATGAAGTTCCGTCGTTTGTTTGCGTTGTCTCGGACCTTTAGGTCTAGCTCGTACCATAAGATATCAGCATAATCCGCATGTCTGTGGAAAGCAACGGCATGGAAGAGTTTGAGAAGGTTGGCACTCGTCTGATCTATGCCCTTAGTGATGGCAGATAAGCAGGGGTTGACGTACGTGAAAAGAGTGTACCAGATGGTAGTCAGGTTCCTACGGTTGAAGGCGGATGGGTACGAGAGAGGCACTATATAACCCAGTGAATTAATGTCGGTACACAGTGTGGAGTCGGAGACGATAGGATCGAAGTTGTCTCGGCCCGGAAAGGAGTTAGCGTTTGGTAGTCGGAGAAACTGTCGAAATAACTCTCAAGTGAGTAGAACTAATGTAGTGTCAATCCTAGCCTCCAGATGGAAACCAGCTTCTTCTTCAACGTGTGTGAGGGATTGCCAGAATTGCTGTAGATATAACTGAGGGACATCTACAGTCTCCGTGAGAGCGAATGATAGAGGGTGGCCTCGGAGAATCTCGATTATCACTTGGTATTGGCATTGAGGCTGAGAGAATTCCAAGTGAAAGTTATTTGGAGTGAGTGGAAGGTACTGATTCGGATGAATCAGTGCGGCGTCAGCGATAGGATCAATTTCCTGGTTCGGATTCTGTGCCATTGTACCTGTGAAAGATGAAACATGTTATTATATGTTGGCACAACTTGAGAGCAAGAAATCCCATTTTAACCAGTCGTTTTTCGTGTTAAAAACCATGTCCAATCAACACAAAACAAACCCAAAACAAGCCGAAAGGGAATCTTGCTCTTAAGAGAAACCAACCAACCAAACTTCTGAATCAAAAGGTTATGCACATTTGAATGAATTTAGAATTGAGACCTCAAAACAATTAAAAAAAACAAATTCGGGTGAGCAAGGTCCCAGTTTCAAGATTTACCCCGGTGTACGGTGTAGGGATCCGGGGACCGGAAGGTGTCCCAGGCGCGACATGGGATTAAGCCCCGGGAGTTCAATAACCCGGGGATCGGGGCCAAAGAAGGTCACCTCGGGGACCAGGGCCTCATACACTGGGAATCGTTCACCAACCGGGGATCGGGGTTTTGCTCGTCCCAGGGATCGGAAGTACAAATACCGACCCGGGGACCGGTATCACCCAGGGCAAACCCGGGGACCGGTTGTCACAACCCCGGGAATCCATGTGCGATTACAAACACATTCAAAAACAGTCGATTAAATCATCAACGTCAACATAGATATTGAACCCAAAGCATCGATTAACACATGTAATTCAAAAGGCATAGATCAACACTTATTGCCTTTAACAAAATTCAAACTCATCCCCAACTGTTAAACTCCAAACATCGTAACCCCATTTAATGTAAAAAAATTAGAAGACTTATAAAGCGTGAACCGTATAACCAACATCATAAGCCTATTGAAACCAATCGATGACGCCCCAACCGGATTCGCCGTCGGCCATGGTGGTGGCGGCTGTCGATTAATCGATCGATCGAGATTGTGGGGAACTGGGTTCCCAACCCTAACTCATCTGGGTTTGGCGCCCGCGACAACGGCGGTGAGTCAAGGAAGACGATCGGGGGTTGTTGATCAAGCAAAACAAACGAGAGAGAGAGAGAGACAGAGACGTACCTGGTATCGATCTGTCAGAGAGATAGAGCAACAATGAGGGAGAAATCGATCGAGGGATCGAGTGACAGAGAGAGAGAGAGAGAGAGCAAAAGAGAGAGATAGAGACCGGGAGATAGAGAGAGAAAGTGATAGAGAGATGGATGAGAAAGAAAGAGCGCCCGGGATTTAGTCCCGTGGTTAGGGCTCTAAAGGACGGGTCCGTTTCCGGGTTGGACCGGGTTCCGGTTGGGCTAGGTCCTGGTTTGGGCCAGGGTTCGGTATGGGCCAGGGTCCGGTTTCCACCGGGTCTCTCTAATCAAAATCAAAGATTTTTTTATTTAAAATTGAAATAAAAAATAAAATAAAATAAATGAATGAAGTAAACTTCCAGAGAATGAAAGAAAAAAAACTAAGCATTTGAAAAATCTCGGCTCCCCCTCAAATTGAGAAATCGATTTTCACTCAAAAAAAATTCTCACCTTGGCAAAGGCTGGGAGGAAACGAATTACAAGAAAACTTACCTGTTCCCCCTCCAAATGCGAGCGGTAAAAACTTACTTCACTTTCGACGTAATGACCCCCCCTTAACACATGAACAGCTTGCGAAATTCACCACAAACGACATACGCTTTAAGCAGCCGAGCTAATGAACTAAAAGAAAAAGTGAAACACACCGAAACAAAAAACAAAGGAAACACAAAAAAAATGGAAACGAACGAAATCTAACTTATGAATACAGAAGTTTGAAACTAGCTCAGAACTTAACGAGTAAAATGCAACAACCAATGAGTGTTGACTTGAGCATCCAGAGATAAATCACTAGGGCATTAAGTCATAGTCATTCGTCATTGAATGAGACTCGTATCGGTCTGTTGAAGGGTCAAACTTTCAGATTCAACATACCTAGCTTGGACACTAGATATTGAAAACGTTTTTCGTCCAAGGCTTTGGTAAATAGGTCTGCTATCTGATGTTCTGTATTAACAAAGTAGAGTTCGATTGTACTTCTTTCCACATGATCTTTAATGAAGTGATAGCGCAGGTCTATGTGTTTCGTCTTCGTGTGTTGGACGGGATTGCTTGATATAGCAATTGCGCTCTTCGAGTCGCAATAAATATGGATCTCGGAGTAGTGGAAACCATAGTCTTTCAGCTGAGTTCGCATCCAAATGACCTGCGAGCAATAACTAGCGGATGCTACATACTCTGCCTCGGCGGTAGAGGTTGAAACGCAGTTCTGTTTCTTCGATGCCCAACTTACAAGTAGATCACCCAAGAACTGGACATGTCCCGTCGTGCTTTTTCGATCCAGCATATTGCTGGCATGATCAGCGTCTGAATAAGCTGTCAGCTCAAAACCTGTCTCTTTCAGGTACCATAAGCCAAGATCAGCAGTACCTTTTAAGTAACGGAATATACGCTTAACTGCAACTAAATGAGACTCTTTTGGTTTTGACTGAAATCTTGCTCACAAGAATGTCGAAAACATAATATCTGGACTGCTAGCCGTCAAGTACATCAGGGAACCAATCATGCCTCTATAGGTCTTAGCATCCACATCCTTTCCGTCAGGATCAGAGTGTAGCTTTGTACTTGTACACATGGGCGTCTTCATGGGTGAAGAATTTTCCATCTGGTATTTTCGAAGAATATCCGAGATGTACTTAGATTGATTAATGAAAATTCCTGTAGCTAATTGTTTAACTTGAAGACCCAGGAAAAAAATCATTTGACCCATCATACTCATTTGAAAATGTTTGCTCATGAGGGCTGAGAAGTTATAACGATACTTGGGGTTTGTTGAGCCAAAGATTATGTCGTCAATATAGATTTGTACAAGAATGATATCACACTTTTTTCTCTTAATAAACAAGGTGGTATTGATCTTACCTTTGCAAAATCCAGCTTTAACTAAGAATGAAGAGAGTGCATCATACCAGGCTCGTGGTGCTTGCTTGAGACCATACAAGGCCTTGTCAATAATGTAGACATGATGTGGTTTGTCAGAACTCACGAAGCCTTCGGGTTGTGATACATAAACTTCTTCCTTGAGAACGCCATTCAGAAATGCGGTCTTCACATCCATTTGAAGTACAATGAAGTTCTTGTGGGCGGCGTAGGCAAGGAACATTCGAATCGCTTCATTTTGAGCAACAGGTGCGAATGTCTCATCATAATCGATTCCTTCCTGCTTGCGATATCCTTTGGCTACCAGACGCACTTTGTTTCGTACTACGATTCCATCTTCGTCCTTCTTGTTCTTGAAGATCCATTTCGTCCCAATCACCGTCTTGTTCTTTGGCTTGGGGATAAATCGCCATACCTTGAGGCTCTCAAATTGATTGAGTTTCTCTTGCATAGCTCTCACCAAGTCTGGATCACTAAATGCTTCGGAGACGGTTGAGGGTTCAATACGGCTAACAAATAAATAGAAGGGGCAGTCATTTACGGTAGCAGATCGAGTCTAAATAGGTGCGTTGGGGTCGCCTCTGATCTGATGTAGGGGATGAGCTCGTGTCCACTTGGTGTTATGTGGGAGAGGTTGATATGTCTGCTGGGAGGTATCGGTATCCACATAACCACCTAGGGGTAGATCTTGAATTGCTTCGAGGACGGCCTGTGAAGTGGAAGCTCCTGAGATGGAGTCGTGCGAGTAGTGGAGGACGACTCAACAGGTGATATATCTATATCGGTTTCCGGGATTGCCGGTGATGGAGCGTCTTGAATACTTTCATCAGGGGTCGGTTCAGGAGCTGCTACTGTTGCTGGTGCTTCAGTAGTAGCTTGGGAGGTTGGAGGGGGATCACACGAGCTTGGTGATTCTTATTCAATGGCAGTAGAATCAGTCGAGGTTGACTTACTTGATTTGGATGGACCAGTGACCGGTGTCACTTCCTGTGCTTGAGCCTCATTCCTGTTGCATGGTGTAGCATTAGGCTTAGGATTAAAATAGAAATCATAAAAATGCTCAAAAAGTAAATCCAAATCTGAAAGATGGGCTTCTGACGTAGACGCTTGATCTGGATTTACTGGAGATTGTGTAGATCCTGGACTTAGTTGTCCAGAAGCTAACACACCAGTTAAAGCGGGTTCTGAATTGAGGTGTTAGAAGCCATATCCGCGGTCTCATCAAAAGTCACATTCACACTCTCAACAACGGTCTTCGTTCGTTTGTTATAGACTCTGTAAGCTTGGGCTTGGGATGAGTAGCCAATGAACACTCCTTCGTCCGCTTTCGGGCTGAACTTGTCGAGATCATCTTTATCGTTCAATACGAAGCATGTGCACCCGAACGCATGGAAATACTTAATGTTCGGGATGCGATTGTTGATGATCTCGTATGGCGTCTTGTTGAACCGCTTGTTGATGATAGAACAGTTTTGAGTGTAGCATGCGGTTGCAACTGCCTCTGCCCATAGGTAAAGCGGGAGCTTGGACTATGTTAACATCGTACGCGCGGCTTCTACGAGAGTTCGATTTCGGCTCTCTACTACCCCGTTTTGCTGAGGAGTACGAGCAGCTGAGAAGTTGTGGGTGATGCCTACTGAAGTTAGGTAACCGTCAAGCACTTGATTCTTGAACTTTGTATCGTTATCCGTCCTGATGGTCTAAACTGATTGATTGAGATTGACTTGAACGCTCTTCAGATGAGAGATGATCAGTTCGGGAGTTTCATCCTTCGAACGAAGGAATTTAACCCACGTGTAGCGAGAAAAGTCATCGACCATAACTAGGACATACTTCTTGTGATTGATACTCTGAACACGCATCGGTCCACACAAATCCATGTGGATAAGTTTGAGGGACCGTGAATTACTTTGAGTGGCTTTAGGCTTGTGAGAAGCCTTCTTCATCTTACCCATTTCGCAGGCGGCACACAGGTGATCCTTTTCGAACTTGAGATCTGGCATACCTTTCGGGTGTCCGTCGAGCACCAACTTGTTGATGTTCTTGAAGTTCAGGTGCGAAAGTCTCCAATGTCATAACCAATTTTGTTCGGTTGATGCTTTGGTCATCAAAAAAACTTCCTTTTCTGCTGTCAGAGACGAGAGGTCAATCGTGTAGAGGTTGGTGTGACGCGTTCTGGCTAGCAATTTTTTCTCATCTTCAGTCCGGACGCTGCACCGTTTTGCTTTGAAGTTGACCTCTAGATTCTTGTCGCAGAACTGACCGATGTTGAACAAGTTGTGACCAAGACCTTCGACGTAGGACACTTTCTTGATGGTGAGGTTATCCTTGACAATATCTCTGTATCCCAAAATTGGAGAATAATGATCATTCCCAAAGCGTACATTCCCACAAAATTTCTCGGTGAAGTTCGTAAGAAGCTCCTTTCTTTCGGTCATGTGTTTGGAGCAGCCTGAATCTAAATACCACACATGACCGTTCTGCAAAACAGATTAAGTCTTTTTAGGTACCCTTTCATAAATGGGTCCTTTGGGATTAGGGTTTACACCCGTCTTGGATACCCATTTGGACTTGGGTTTATTTATGTGACGGGGTGCATCAGACTTTGAACGATAATTAAATACATGATAAGAACCAAACCAATCAGATGCAAATCTACGATGAACGAAATCATTCAATCCACAATTGGAACAACAAACACAATCATGAGACAGTTGAACTAATTGCTGAATGGAATAAACTTTTAAAGGAAACAATCCATTACGTTCAACCAAAGGTTTAAAATTAAAAACATCATGATTGTTATTGTTTTTCCTAGAATTCAAAACTGGATTAACTGATTCCGTCTTCGCCGAGCTCTCCTTAGACTTCTTAGCTACCCACTCGTATTTGACTTATTTTCTTCGACCAAAAGTATCTGAAATACTATTAAACTTATAGTCAGAAGATTTGAATTTTGATGATTTTCTCTTGTTTGAGCGACTAGTCTTTTTCTTCTTTTGTGAACGTCTTTTGGATTTAGAATTAGAATAATTGTTCACAGAAGTGTTTTGTGGGGCATATGTGGAACATTCACCCTTGTAAAATTGTACTGGAGGATCACAAGTTGAATTCATAAAATCAACATGACTTGGAAGTTTTGGATCGAAATCAAACTGGTCTATCTGACTGTCTAAACACACCTCAGAATTCAGAAAGGCTGAGAATTCCATTTCCTCATCAGAAGGAGCCTTATCACTTAAAGGATTGAGGAGACTGGAAGGATTTGTGCTTTGAAGCGGATCATTAGCGGAAGCATTTTGAAAATCAGAATGATGATCCATTTCGAAAAATTGAAGCTCTTTTCCTTTGTTTGAAGAAATTGGTGACGAGTCACCCAAAAAGGCTTTACAGGAAGAGGTGTCTGAGGGTGGATAGGAATTTTCTGATAGATTAATTTTCTCAACCTGGAGAATTTCAGGCTTAGCTTGGAGCTCAGCTTTGTGAAGTTGCTCTTTCAGCAGAGTTGCTGCCAAGGCAGACAGTTGTGAATTAAGCTTATTTATCTTTGTCTGAAGATATTCCATTTCCTCCCTCGATCCAGTTTCCCTTTGATCGGAATTAAGGCACTCAAGTTTGGATAATAGCTCTTGTTTTTCCCTTTGAAATATGAGTCTTTCCTATGCAAATGACTCTTCTAGCTGAACAATTTTCTTTTCTAAAATCAGAGGAGGAACATAGATTTTGTGGTCCATTGGTTCCTCCTCAGTTTCAACGGTTTTTGAATCAAGTTCAACCTGAGAATAGCTTCGAAAATAGTCATTAGACAGAAAACAGGGTTTTCCGGTGTTGTATGACGCATTCAATGAGTCATAAACAAAAGGAAGTTGCATTATGGTAGCATTTTTCCTTCTCAAAGTTTCCAGTTCTGGATCCTCATAAACAAGTGGTTTGGTCCATCTGATTTTGTACTCTAGGTATGTCTTGTCCACTCCCAAAAATTCGAAAGCATATAACGTGGGAACTTTGGTCAAGGCCTTTTTCAGATAATGTGGGTTATCGTAACCGAGACCCGTCTCTGAATATTTGAATTCTTTAGGTGCATTCAGATGCATCGCTTGTTTAGATTGACCGATTTTGTAAAGTTTCTGTTCAAGATCCTTTAATTGGTCAGTTAACCTTTGATTTTCATTTTTATAAGACACACTTTTACTCACAATATCAATTTTCTCATTTTCTGACATACGAAGCTTGTAAGTAAGATCATCTACTTTGCTCTTTAACTCTTTTGATTCTTGTGAAAGACTTGCACACTCTTCCTTTAGATTAGAAATTTGGCACAGGTTGCCAGCAATTTCTATGCTTTGGTTTTCAAGCCTGTCAGACTATGATGACACACGATTTTCCAGAAAGGAGATGAGTTGCTCATTTACTCTCATGGTTTGCTTGTAGGAGTCTAATTTGTGCACAGTGATTTGCAGTTGATCAATTAAGGCTTTGTGGAACGGAGCACATACCTGACATAGGGAATCACGTTCATCGTCGTCAGTATCGGACTGTGTTGAGTGCTTGCCCATGAAACACATGTGTGCTATTGCATCATCTTCTTCTTCATCAGATAGATTAAGCCAGTGGCCATCTTCTGCAATGAGAGACTTACCTACTTCTTTTTCTTTAGCCAACAACATCTTGACCTTGTAGTATTCTGAGTTGCGCACGACAGGCTTTCGACATTCTTTGGCAAAGCGACCACAATTATAACATTTGATCGGGTCGTCTTTGGCCTTCTCATCATGCTTTTTCTCAGTCTTCTTTCCTTCATCAAAACGTCTCTTCTCTTCATATTTCTCCTTATGAGCATGTCGTTTGAGAGGAGTAGTGGAATATCTTTGATTATTTGATGATGACTTTTTGAAGAACTTCTTTTTCTGGAATGCTTGAGTTAAGAACATCACGGCTTCTTTAATATGAGTGTATTCTGGATCTGAATCACTGTCAGGGTCTTCGGGTTCAGAATCACTTTTCACAGGTTCCTTTTCAGGGGTGCGACTGACAGATCGACCTCTTTTATCAAGAAAAGGCGAGACGCTAATGGATCAACCAACGACTTTTTGTCTGCTTTTTGATTTCCCATCAACTCAAGAACTTCCTCTTCATCCTGTAGAAGCATTTCATATAGTTCAGGCAGAGAACTTTTCTCCAGGCTTTGAGTATCGCGGATATGAGAGACAAACGTCCTCCATTCCGGCTGAAGGTTATTCATGAACTTGATGTTGTTCTCGGTGTTGGTCTTCATGATGTGGCTTTTATGTAGATCGTTCAGAAGTTGGTTGAACCGTTCATATGTTTCCGTGAGCGTCTCGCCTTTTCTTGCTTTGAAGCTGTCATATCAGGAAATGCAGTTGGTGACCTTCAGCTGAGAGCTTATTCGGCTACCCATCATCATCTTCTCAATCTAGTCCCACATTCCTTTCGGAGTGGCCTTGTAGCTATCGATGCATGCATATATGTCATTAGGCAGGCTTTGTAGAATGTAGGTCTTCGCATGCTTTTCCGCATCATGCCGGCTCCTTTCTTGAGGGGTAAGCTCACTGAGTGATTTTGCGAGTTGGCGGTCTTGTCGGCCTTGGGTTTGGTCTCCAGGCAGGACTTTCATCGTCCAGGCTTGTGGCCCCTCTTTCAGACATAACATTATCTCGTCATAGTCGGGTTTCGCTTCGATAAAATTCATGAATCGATCGTGCCATTGTGGATATTCTCCCTGATAGAGAACCGGAGGTTTTTGATCTGAACCAATGGCTAGAGCATCCTTTGAATTCATCTTTAATGCACTGTAGTGATCGTGAGACAAACTATTTGATCCAAAGAGAAATTAGATAACTTTAAGATGGACCCGGGAGACAAGGACCCGGGTGACGAGGACCAGGTCGAACAAGGACCCGGACGACAAAGACCCGGGGAGGTCCGAGAATGCAAGATCCGGGAGACAACCCGGGAGATAGGATCCGGGAGATAGGATCCGGGAGATAGGATCCGGGAGATAGGATCCGAGCGACAACACCCCGGTCGAAAGGACAACTCGGGCAACTTCAACCCGGGTCAAGGTAAGGGACCGGGGTACAATGGTACCGGGAACCGATAGAGGTAAGTCCGGGCTATTAACCCAGATCTTTTGTTCTTCGACAAAAGCGGCGATCAAACCAGATAATCAGATAACTTTAAACAGGTTAATCAAACCAAATTGATTCCTAGATCTCACAGATTTGAAGAACTTTAATTTCAGAACTCAATTTGATGATTTCAGAAAAAACGATATGCAATAAGAACCCAGAAAATCGACCGAACTCAAAAAAAACTTAACCCAGAAAATCGACCAAACTCAAAACCAGAAAATCGATATAGCAGAAAATCAATATACCAGTAACCAATATGATAGGCCGAACTC
Organism: Arctium minus; assembly: GCA_954870635.1. Lineage (NCBI taxonomy): Eukaryota > Viridiplantae > Streptophyta > Magnoliopsida > Asterales > Asteraceae > Arctium > Arctium minus. The sequence goes on along the minus strand of OX941084.1, from coordinate 101,746,758 downwards.
ATAAACTTGTTGAACCCAGAAATCGATTATGCAGATAAGACCCTTAACCCAGAAAATCAATAGGCAGATATAAACCCAGATTTATATTTCGATCACAGAGAAAAACTCATAGAATAAGCAAATCAGTACTCAATCACAAACAAATATCGATTTTACCAATATAAGCGATTAAAGGGTTTTAGACAAACCTTTTTGGATCAAAATTCTTGTCTCTTTACTCTGATACCAATTGTAGATCCCAGAACAGTGCGATTTATCAGCAATAATAATCAATGAAGAACAATGATTAAACCACAACTTCTAGTCATATGATTAGATTCAATAATGAAGGGTTTAGGTTTATACTGAGAATTTCTGATCAAAGAATGTAAACCTTATGACTAACTATCTTAATAATAATTCTTCTAACCTAAAACTAGGTTTAGAAAACATATATATATGAAACGTGTAAGGCCTAATGGGCTTGAGGCCCAATTACAAAGCAACTATCAAACAATTACAATTCGACCCCTGAACTTCATTTAACAAACAAACTGCCCTAACAAGGACGCCGAAATTGGATGAAGATGATAGATCGTGAGAGGAAATCGTCGGAATTCGGGGGTAGGAGGTCGTCGGAATTTTATGAGAAATAGGGAGAGAGAGGGGAAGGAGATATGGAGATAATTGAGAAAATTAAGGAGATAATATTAACCAAAATTAGATAAATTCAAAATAGTTATTAATTCAAAATTCAAATTTTAAATTATTTAAAACCTATTCCCAAACTACCTTTTTCCCTCCCTTTCCCTATATTTTTAATAAATTTAAATCCAAAAATTTCTCAACCGTCTATCAAAATAATGGATGGCCTAGATTGGTTTACATAGTTCACAAGATTAAACGGATTTACAAAAAGAGCTCCCTCTCTCTCTCTCTCTCTCTCTCTCTCTATATATATATATATATATATATATATATATATGTGTGTGTATATAAAAATAAAAATAAAAATAAAAATAAAAATAAATGAAAAATGAAATTTTAAACGCTTAAAAAACTTATTAAATTCATCATACAAGAATAAAATTATAATCAATTCATAAGCCCCCTTCTCTCTCTATATATATATATATCCCTCTCTCTCTCTCTCTCTCTCTCTCTATATATATATATATATAAGGAAAACCTCCCAACAATGATGTGGCACATTGTGAGAAGAGAATTGGTCTAAAGAAATTTTCTCATTGTTTTGAGTTTTTTAAATATTAAATAAGTTAATAACTATTCTACCCCTAAATGAAAATTAAGTATTTCATTATAAGAAGACCTCTTTTGTAATTTCACTTGCAATTAAATTACCTTTAAGTTTCAAACTACATAACTTCCTAGACAATTCATTATAGACTTTTCATTTTTCCATCTAATAATTAAGGGAAAACCTACAATAATCTATATATATATATATATATATATATATATATATATATATATATATATATATATTAAATGAGAAACCATGGGTGTTGTCATGACCCCTCCTAAGAGCATCCATGATGTGGTTTTTGGGAGGTTTTAGGAGGTTTTTGAGAGGTTTTTCAAAAAGCAAAAATCTCCTTTTGAGGTTTTTCATATAGTGGAGAGGTTTTTCACTTGAGGTTTTCGTCATAGGTCATAACTGTACGACCTGTTTTTTCGTAGGTTTTACGTATTTAATCAGTTTTAACTTTATAGAATTTTATAAAAGTTCCGTATTTAATCAGTTTTATATATTAACCAGTTTTATTTATTAATATATATAAATTAATCATATTTAAATAAAATTATTAAATAAATAATATAAATAAATACATAATGAAAGTAATTATATTTTTATATATTTAAATTAATATCTCAAATTTGACATATTTATGCAATTTTAACAGATTTTTTAATGACCCAATTTTATTTTCGGTTATAAATACTTTTAATTTTAACATTTTTTAATTTTTATTTTATTTACTTTTATACAATTTTTTTATATTTCTTGATAAACTAATTTTTTTTTCTCAATATAATTTTATATATTTGTAACACCCACTGTCCTCCGTGGTTAAGAACGGGGCGATGTCACAGTTTACGGGACATTCAAAACAAATATAAATCCACTGAGTAGACTTATAAAATTCAGAGCTCGACTAAACCTAAACACGAAATTTCAAACCATCATATGAAGACAACTATAACTATGATTTACAGATATAATTACATGGCCATAAAAACAAAAGAACCAAAAAGCAGATTATCCGAATATCTTCAAAAGGAAGTCCAAAATAGTTGTCTTCTTTTCTCTATAATCCCGTCCCCTGTCTAATCATCTAAGTACCTGTCGTGCCAACAAAACACACACGACTGAGCAACTTTGCCCAGTGAACGAATTATAATAATAAAAGAAACGATAATGTAACAAGTGGAAGCGGAAACGAAATAAAGAAACATTGATATTAGTAAATATCAAAAAAATATACAATAAGTGTAGACCACCAAGGCCTATCTGATTCATCATTTAAAATATATAAAAAAAAGGATTTATAAAAGAGTAAAACCGTAAAACCAATCAAACATCACAAAGATGTAACAAGAGTCACAAAGACCGGTGTGTATCACAAAGATACATCATTCTCACGGGATGATCAAACCACGTAAGTCCATGGGGTCAGTGGCGGAACACAAATGCAAATTTTTTTTGGAAATGGGGGGGCCAAATACATTTTTTTTATTTTTACACTACAGGTATAATATTTGCTTCTTGAAATTTTTTAAACCACAGGGGCCAGGGCCCCTATAGGCCCTCAATGTGTTCCTCCCATGCATGGGGTAGCAGTATGGGCACACTCACCATCTAACCCATGCCGTGAAAAATTCACGACCCGACTCGTGTTACTAGGATCGATCCATTCGCCCTCGATAGCCGTTACTTGGCCAGACCCCATACGTGTCCATTCTAAGTGAGGACGCCACAATTGTATAGCCACCGTGGAAGCATCCCAACCTTGGTGTCCCTAATGGTCAAGTATTCTATAAAACTGAAAACGGAAATCATAGGTCTACAACACATGCGACCTCATGGAAACAAGTTCAAAAATCCAATAAACCTTGAAGGTTTTAATTCAAGTATTCACCAATGATTCATGATTCGAAGTAAAGAAGTATCATATAATCATAAGTCAAATAATCTTTAACAAAATAATAAAGTCAGATAATAACTCAAAATCAACGAATTCCAAAAGTTCAATACGGAAAGTTACCATTTCACTTATGTGATAGGTAATGCATGGTGTACCATCTTCAAGGAGTAGACACGCATATACAAATATGTGTCCAAGTATCAAAAAAAGAAAGAAACCCGTACCTTTGAATATAAGGGTCTTGAGAAAGGTTTATCCACGCGGTTGATCGAGTTCCGACAAATTAAAGGGCCTATAACATCACAATTCGCTTAGAATTTGTACCTATTAAACTCATGATAATATAAGTCTAACACCCTTTTGAACCTTCTAAATAACTTAAATTTTAGTGCTAATAAATCTTAGTAGGTTCATAAGACAAAACTAGAGGTTAACATGGTTGTGAAATTAACCAAACAATCCAATCGGGATTGCACAGGACAACACCATTACACCTCTATTTTTTGGCTTAATTACCTTACTTAAGGGCCAAACTAGATGATCATGTCTAAAACAAAGTTGTACTTACATCTCTTATGATTTACCTCGTTTTGGAATCATCCCTATTGGATCAGCGACCAATTAGATACGAAGTATATAAAAACAATGTGCAGATCCCGTTTTTCACAAGACCAGCTTTGGAAATTCATTGTTTGGAGCTGCTTAGAGTCATAATTTGGTTTCGGTGTAAACTACAAAGTTGTACTAGACACATTGGGGTTTCCAACGACGTATTACACACCTCAATTGGACCTGCGGTTGATTTTATACGAATTTTACAATATCCGAACAGAACCCAAAAACTCAACAGAATTGAAATTTCCTTTAAAGCATTTCATCAAACACCTTGTGAGCATTACATCAAGGAGCTCATAACCATTTCAATGGTTTCTTCCTTTACCTATTTTTAGTACCAAAAACTAACCAATTTTTCAAATTAATAACTCTAGCATAAAAATTATAACCAAGAACTAAACAAGAAAACATGCAAAAACAATAATTTCAACATCAACTATGAAATTCTAACTTACCTTGTTTGGGTTGATGACATGAACTTCAAATCCCTAAGTAAATTCAACCATTTCTTCCATTTCTTGAACCTATCCATAAAGCACCATCAATACTTGAACAAAAACCCTATATAACAAGAAATTCTTAAGATTAGAGAAGAAAAACATACCTACTTAAGGATTATAAAATTTTTCCAAAGAGATTTGAGCTTGATTTCAGAGAAAAATGAATAAAGAAGGTTTTAATTCCTATTTTTTTATATTTTTCAAACTTACAAAACTAACCCCTCAAGTTCCATTTATTTCAATTCTAACCCTATTAGAGGGTTCCTTCACATTCTAAGTCCTAATCCATATTTGTTTGTACATGTTTAACACCCATTGTACCATTTTTCATGACAAAATAGTCTGATACAATACTAGAAGCAACATGTACAAGCTTCTATGGCTAGAATAAGGATTTGAGTATTTTAAGCTTTATACGAATCGGTAATTAAGATATTCGGGTATTACATTTCTCCCCCCCTAAAAAGAAGGTTTCATCCCCGAAACTGAAGTAGGGACATGTATTTCGTACCTTAAAATAGATGCGGATATTGCTTCCTTATCCAGTCTTCTGTTTCCCACGTCGCTTCCCGACCTATATGATTTTTCCACAATACTTTCACAAAATGGACGGTTATGCGCCGCAATCGCCTCTCTTCTCGATCTATGATCGCTTCCGGCTCTTCAACATAAGAGAGATCTGGCCCAATTCGTTCTAAAGGATAGTCAATCACATGCAAAGGATGATAACGATATCTACGGAGCGACGATACTTGGAAAACATCGTGAATGCATGAAAGTTACGGAGGTAATGCCAAGCGATACGCCACCTTTCCAACTCTCTCTAATATCTCAAAAGGTCCAATATATCGAGGACTCAGTTTACCCTTGAATCCGAACCCTCGGACACCTCGTAAAGGAGAAATTTTCACAAAAACGTGATCATCGGGCTGAAATTCTATTGACCGTCTATGCTTATCCGCATAACTCTTTTGTCGTGAATATGCTTCTTTCATTTTCTGCCTAGCCACTTCAACTTTTTCCGTGGTTATTCAAACAAGATAAGGGTCTTCGTTAGCTTTCGCGCCTACTTCATTCCAGCACAAAGGAGTTCAACATTTGCGTCTGTAAAGAGCCTCAAACGAAGCCATACCGATACTGGATTGGAAACTATTGTTGTAGGAAAATTCAATTAAATAGAGATACTCATCCCAGCTACCAGACCACTCAAGAACACATGCTTGAAGCATATATTCAAGAGTTTGGATTGTTCGTTCAGTTTGACCATCAGTTTGAGTATGATAAGACGAACTCATGGTTAACTTTGTACCCCAGGCCTGGTGGAGACTCTTCCAGAACCTAGACGTAAATCTGGGATCTATGTCAGAAGTAATTGAAACTGGAGTGCCATGTTGTCGAACAATCTCTCTTCCAAACAATTCAGCTAATTTGTCAACTGAAAAGGTCTCTCGTATAACCAGAAAATGTGCCGACTTCGTTAATCTGTCAACAATCACCCAGATAGCATTATGCTTACGTACAGTTCTTGGTAGTCCTGTCATAAAGTCCATTGAGATGTGCTCCCATTTCCATACTGGAATCTCTAAGGGTTGTAACAGACCGCTGGATCGCTGATGCTCGATTTTCACTTTCTGGCAAGTCAAACATTTAGCAACATACTCAACTATATCACGTTTCATACCATTCCACCAAAAGTATTGCTTTAAGTCACGATACATCTTAGTAGATCCCGGATGAATTGAGAATAATGAGTTATGTGTTTCATTTAACACAACTTCCTTAACAGCAGGATCGTCAGGTACGCAGATTCGGTTTCGATACTAGATGGTACCCATGTCGTCTACCCGAAAATATGATTTTGGATCATCTTTTGATTTTTCAAGGATAGCCAAAATCTGACCATCATGTTGTTGTGCTTCTTTGATTCTTGAAATCAATGTCGATTCAATCTTCAAACTGGCTACAGATCCGACCCCAGTACGAGATACTAACTCAATACCCAATTTTTCCAATTCGGATACCAATTGAGGTTGAACAATCAAACTCAATATAGTACCAGAATGTTTGCGACTCAGGGCATTGACAACCACGTTAGCTTTACCCGGATGGTATTGAATACGAACATCGTAATCTTTTTAGAAGTTCAAGCCATCGTCTTTGACGCATATTCAACTCTTTTTGGGTAAAGATGTATTTTAGACTCTTATCATCAGTAAATATATCACAAGTTCACCGTACAAATAATGATGCGAAATTTTTAAAGCAAAAATAACCGCAGCTAGCTCTAAATCGTGAGTCGGATAGTTCACCTCGTTAGGTTTGAGTTGACGCGAGGCATATGCAATAACTCTATCATTATGCATCAAAACACATCCGAGTCTAGTTTGAGAAGCGTCACTATAAATCTGAAAACCACCTGATCCTGACGGCAATACCAAAATTGGAACTGAAATCAACCTTTGTTTCAGTTCTGCAAAACTCTAGTCTTGTTCTGGACCCTAATCAAATTTAACCCCCTTTCGAAGGAGTTTTGTCAAAGGCAGCGCAATTCTAGAGAGATTTTCAACAAATCGCCTATAATATCCTGCAAGTCCCAAGAAACTACGAACTTCAGAAATATTAGTTGGCCTTGGCCATTTAGCAACAGCTTCAACCTTAGCAGGATCGACTTTAATACCTTCTGCCGATATAATGTGGCCCAGAAAACTAACTTGCTGTAACCAGAATTCACACTTCAAAAATTTAGCGTAAAGTTTCTTTTCTCGAAGTGTTTCCAGTGCCTTTCAAAGATGAGTTTCATGATCTTCTTTCGTTTTAGAATAAATCAAAATATCATCAATGAAAACGATCACGAACTCGTCGAGATAATCTTTAAAGACACGGTTCATGAGATCTATAAAGACCGCATGAGCATTAGTCAGTCCGAACGACATAACTACAAATTCATAATGACCATAACGCGTTCGAAATGCAATCCTTGGAATATCTTGCTCTCTTACTCGAAGCTGGTGATATCCAGATCTCAGATCGATCTTAGAAAAGTATGTGGCCCCTTGAAGTTGATCAAACAAATCGTCTATACGGGGCAAGGGATATTTATTCCGTACCGTTACTCGATTAAGTTCACGATAATCGATACACCAATCGCATCGAGCCATCCTTTTTCTTAACGAATAGGACTGGGTGAAACACTGGGTTGGATGTATCCCTTATCCAACAATTCCTAAACTTGTTCCTTTAGTTCCTTCATTTCAGTCGGAGCCATTCGGTAAGGAGCTTTTGAAATAGGACTATCTCCCGAAACAAGTTCTATAGTAAATAGGACTAGCTCCCGAAACAAGTTCTATAGTAAATTCAACTTCTCTTTCCGGCGGAACTCCAGGAAGTTCATCAGAGAATACATCAAGGAATTCATTAACTACAGGGATATTTTCAAGTTTAGAAGGTACCTCGTCTGGATCTTGCAACGATGCGAGATAACCTTCACAACCTTGCAAAGTAAACAAATTGGCCTTCAAAGATGATACAGTTGTAGTTCCTGGCTCCGGTTCTATCCTCTGATATATGAATTCAGAATGATCTTTATCACCAAATAAAATCTTCTTTGAATTACAATTGATCGTTGCCTGATGCTTAGACAACCAGTCCATACCAAGAATAATATCGAAATGCTTCATTTTCATCGGGAGTAACGTAACTTCTCGAATATGGTCGCCAATAGTTAGAGGACAATTTTTGAATTCAGTCACAACACACACTGAACCACCCACCGGAGTCGTAATGAGTATAGGAGACTCTGTTGGTGATTCAAATTGTTTAAGATGTTCCTCTAAATTCTCAGACATAACAGGATGTGAAGCACCAGTATCAAATAACACATATATAGATCTATTATTAAGAGAAAGAATTCCAGAAACCATACCAGCAGTGGACCTTTCACCGGATAAAGAAAATACACGACCTCCGGCTGTTGATGGCTTCTGTTTTTCTTGAGATTTACTTGACTGATCAGACTTACAAACTTTGGCTAGATGACCTTGCTTGCCACATTTATAACATGCCCCGGTCATTCGAAGACAAGGCCCTGGTCGGTGCCACTTTTCACAACGATTACACTTGATTGCAGAAGACGCTCCTGAAGAACCTTGATTATTACTAGCAGAAAAACCTGGTGCTTGAGACTTACCTGAACTGAACTTTTATTGATTCTTGTCACTATTGAATCTTGATTTATTAAAACTTTTACTATCCACACGACCAGATTGAAAATCGCGTCCCCGTTTCTTGTTACTGTCTGCTTTTCGATCCAAAGCTTCTTGACGAGATCTTTCAATATTCTTACCAGCATCAACCAGTTGAGAGACAGAAGAAAAAGGAAGATTCAAAAGTTGATCCTTAAATATGTCGTTCAACGCCCATTTGAATTTATCCATTTGTTGGGTCGTAGTACCTGCTGTAGCACCTGCGAACCTGGATAGATAAATATTCACGAGCGTATGCGTCTTTGCCAGATGCAGTAAAATATTGTTGATAAAACAACTCTTTGAATCGAGCCCAACTGATCGGACTTGCAGATAGCTCAGATTGATTTGATTGTAACCAACCATACCACCAATTATGAGCATCATTCTCTAGTTTATAGGTGGATAACTCCACTTTTATCTGATCAGGACAACCCATTACCCAAAAAAATTTCTCTAGATGAGTGATCCAATTCTCTGCTTTGATGGGATTTGTAGTTGAAGTAAATATTCGTGGCTTTTGCTTGTTGAATTCCTTGAGCCATGTACCGATATTCTCAGATGGAGTATTGTAATTCGGAAGTTCATTAGATTGAGGAGGAGGGTTTCCACTAGATTGTCGTGATGCCTCAGCGAGTTGAGCTATGTACTCCGACATCATTTGTGATAGAACTTGTTGTACGGTAGAAGCAATATCAGGATTTACTCGATGTTCGGGTCGAGGATTCGCCCCACTTCCAGAAACAAAGGAACAATTAGAGTTCAAAGTTGACAGGATATTTAACTTTATAAACAGGTAGTAATTATGTAAATAGTCTATGACTACCCGTTCCTAAACCTACCCAATCCTCACTATCACAACTTAAAGAACTACAATATCATAAACCTATAGCTCTGATACCATATCTGTAACACCCCCTGTCCCACGTGGTTAAGAACGGGGCGATGTCATAGTTCAGGGGACATTCAAAACAAATATAAATCCACTGAGTAGACTTATAAAATTCAGAGCTCGACTAAACCACATAAACACGAAATTTCAAACCATCATATGAAGACAACTATAACTATGATTTACAAATATAATTACATCGCCATAAAAACAAAAGAACCAAAAAGCAGATTATCCGAATATCTTCAAAAGGAAGTCCAAAATAGTTGTCTTCTTTTCTCTATAATCCCGTCCCCTGTCTAATCATCTAAGTACATGTCGTGCCAATAAAACACACACGACTGAGCAACTTTGCCCAGTGAACGGATTATAATAATAAAAGAAACGATAATGTAACAAGTGGAAGCGGAAAAGAAATAAAGAAACATTGATATTAGTAAATATCAAACAAATATACAATAAGTGAAGACCACCAAGGCCTATCTGATTCATCATTTAAAATATATAAAAAATGTATTTATAAAAGAGTAAAACCGTAAAACCAATCAAACATCACAAAGATGTAACAAGGGTCACAAAGACCAGTGTGTATCACAAAGATACATCATTCTCACGGGGTGATCAAACCACGTAAGTCCATGGGGTAGCAGTGTGGGCACACTCACCATCTAACCCCTGTCGTGAATAATTCACGACCCGACTCGTGTAACTAGGATCGATCCATTCGCCCTCAATAGTCGTTACTTGGCCATACCCCATACGTGTCCATTCTAAGTGTGGACGCCACAATTGTATAGCCACCGTGGAAGCATCCCGACCTTGGTGCCCCCAATGGTCAAGTATTCTATAAAACTAAAAACGGAAATCATAGGTCTACAACACATGCGACCTCATGGAAACAAGTTCAAAAATCCAATAAACCTTGAAGGTTTTAATTCAAGTATTCACCAATGATTCATGATTCGAAGTAAAGAAGTATCATATAATCATAAGTCAAATAATCCTTAACAAAATAACAAAGTCATATAATAACTCAAAATCAACGAATTCCAAAAGTTCAATACGGAAAGTTACCATTTCACTTATGTGATAGGTAATGCATGGTGTACCATCTTCAAGGAGTTAGACACGCATATACAAATACATGTCCAAGTATCAAACAAAGAAAGAAACCCGTACCTTTGAATATAAGGGTCTTGAGAAAGGTTTATCCACGTGGTTGATCGAGTTCCGACAAATTAAAGGGCCTATAACATCCAACGACGTATTACACACCTCAATTGGACTTACGGTTGATTTTATACGAATTTTACAATATCCGGACAAAAACCTAAAACTCAACAGAATTGAAATTTCCTTTAAAGCATTTCATCAAACACCTTGTGAGCATTACATCAAGGAGCTCATAATCATTTCAATGGTTTATTCCTTTACCCATTTTTAGTACCAAAAACTAACCAATTTTCCAAATTAATAACTCCAACATAAAAATTATAACCAAGAACTAAACAAGAAAACATGCAAAAACAATAATTTCAACATCAACTATGAAATTCTAACTTACCTTGTTTAGGTTGATGACATGAACTTCAAATCCTTAAGGACACGTTTGGTTTGTTGGATTGGAATGGAATGGATTGGATTTCAAGGAGGATTTGGATTTGGAGGGATTTGGATTTGGAGGATTTGAAATCCCTTCATGTGTTTGGTTTGTAGGATTTAGAATGGATTTCAAATCCATTCATTTACAAGTTTTGCTTGGTTTGTAGGATTTGGATTGAGTTTTTTTTTATTATTATTATTTGTTTGTTTTATAAATAATTTATTTTTATTGGTAAACGTCGAATTTGGATCGATACAATTTGAAGTATGAATCACGCTTTAGAATCCATCAGATTTGGATTTCAAATCCAGGCAATGCTAAGGATTTCCAAATCCATCATATGAGGGATTTTAAAATGGTCAACGGATTTTAAATCCGGTCAACGAAATCCTTTCCTGCAAACCAAACGCAGGATTGGAATGAATTTGAAATCCAAATCCCCCCAAATCCATTCCAATCCCGCAAACCAAACGCACCCTAAGTAAATTCAACCCTTTCTTCCATTTCTTGAACCTATCCATAAAGCACCATCAATACTTGAACAAAAACCCTATACAACAAGAAATTCTTAAGATTAGAGAAGAAAAACATACCTACTTAAGGATTATAAAATTTTTCCAAAGAGATTTGAGCTTGATTGCAAGAGTTGAAGGAGGTAGAAGTCGATGATGGTGAAGAACCGATTGTAGGAGTCTGGATTAGAGAAAAATGAATAAAGAGGGTTTTAATTCCTATTTTTTTTATATTTTTCAAACTTACAAAACTAACCCCTCAAGTTCCACTTATTTCAATTTTAACCCTATTAGAGGGTTCCTTCACATTCTAAGTCCTAATCCATATTTGTTTGTACATGTTTAACCCCCATTGTACCATTTTTCATGACAAAATAATCTGATACAATATTAGAAGCAACATGTACAAGCTTCTATGGCTAGAATAAGGATTTGAGTATTTTAAGCTTTATACGAATCGGTAAATAATATATTCGGGTATTACAATATTTCTGATAAACTAATTTTTATTTATCGATATTAATAAATATGTATTTGCCTGAACTTTAATGTATTTATCTATACTATATTATAAATATGACATAAAAAACTTTTAAAAACAAGTCTTAAAGCTTAATGTACCACTATTTGATGTTAATTACTTAAAAAACAACCGTTAAAGTTGTATGTACTACATTTAATGTTGTTTATTAATTTTTAATCATTATCTCTAACCATTTTTAACTCCCCTAAAATCATTTCCCACTTTAACTCCCCTAAAATAACTCTCAGCATAATTAAATATAGAATAAAAAACAAATTTTAAATATAAAAAATATAAAATATAATTAAAAAATCTATCTATACTATATTATAGATATGACATAAAAAAACTCTTAAAAACAAGTCTTAAAGCTTAATATACCGCTATTTAATGCTAATTACTTAAAAAAACAACCATTAAAGTTGTATGTACTACATTTAATGTTATTTATTAATTTTTAATCATTATCTCTAACCATTTTAACTCCCCTAAAATCATTTTCCACTTTAACTCCCCTAAAATAACTCTCAGCATAATTAAATAAAGAATAAAAATCAAATTTTAAATATAAAAAATATAAAATATAATTAAAAAATCTAACAGAATATTTTATAAAAAAATTATATTATTAAACCAAAATAAATTACATTATATTATTAAGTCTAAATTAAACAAATTTATATAAAAAAATCATTATCACTCTCTCACAACCATCCAAAATCCTAATGTAAATCGACAAAAAACAGAAAATAAAATGAAATATTAAAATCGTGATGTATCTAGTTGCATTGCGCGAGTACAGTTCTAGTTTTTATAAATAAGAATATAAATTATATATAGTTAAAGTGGTGGGACCCTGAAAATTTTGAAAAAGTTTGGGTGAGGTTTTTCATATAGTGGAACTATATAGAAGTTTTTAAGTTATTGAGATGACAATAATGTGTAAGAAAAAAATTATTAAAAAACTTGGTGAAAAACATACACATTGTGGATGCTCTAAAGCCTAGAATCTTTTTTTTTTCTTTCCTCTTTCATCCTCTCAAATCCACTACAATCTTTTTATCAATTTATGTTCTTTTTTAAATATTCTCTTCTCACAATGTGCCACATCATTGTTGGGAGGTTTTCCTTAATGACTATTTGTTTTGAGTTTTTTAAATATTAAATAAGTTAATAATGACTATTCTACCCCTAAATGAAAATTATGTATTTCATTATAAGAATACCTCTTTGGTAATTTCACTTGCAATTTAATTACCTTTAAGTTTCAAACTACATAACTTCCTAGACAATTCATTATAGATTTTTCATCTTCTTATCTATTAATTAAGGGAAAACCTACAATAATCTATCTAGATCTATATATATATATATATATATATATATATATATATATATATATATATATATATATATATATATCAATATCAACATATATATTAAAAGAACAACCAAGGATAATGATGTGGCATAATGAGATTTGAGTATACATCAAATCTTGAAATTTGGTGTTATTTGTTTATCCCACATTGGTGGGAAGATGATAGAATGGATGAGTGATATTGGTATTTTTTAGGAGGGGAGACCTTTGTGGATATCCATGGGTTAGTTTCTTTTAGGTGACCCTATATATACCTATGTGGTTGGCTACTTTTGGCTAACCATTTCGAGTTTTGGGTTGGTTGTTTTCACCGTCCTTCTTATTGTGCAAATCAAAATATATAGTACGACAAATTGGTGTCCACTTTAATAAATATACGATAGGAAACAAGATTTATAAGCTAAATTAGAAACATAATTTTTGCATACCACCAAGGATAATGAGGTGGCATAATGAGATTAGAGTATTCATCAAATCTTGAAATTTGGTGATATTTGCTTATCCCACATTGATGGGAAGATGGTAGAATAGAAGAGTGATATTGATATTTATTAGGAGGGGAGGCCTTTGTGGATACCCATGTGTTAGCTTCTTTTAGGTGACCCTATATATACCTATGTGGTTGGCTAATTTTGGCTAACCATCTCAAGTTTTTGGTTGGTTGTTTTCATCGTCCTCTCTTATTGTGCAAATCAAAATATATAGTACAACAAATTGATGTCCACTTTGATAAATATACAATAGAAAACAAGATTGATAGGTTAAATTAGAAACATAATTTCTGCATACACACACCGTAGTAATATTAGTGTATTCCCAAATCTCGCATTATGGTATTGTTTAGTCATCCCATGTGAACGAGAGAATGATAGATTGGAGATTTTTAGGTGAATATAAGAAATGAGGAATGAATGTTTAATATAAATAGGAAATTTGGTGAGTTTGGTAATCCCAAATAGGTGAGAAGATTAATTTTTTTATAAAACATGTGATTTTATATTGACAAGCGGAGGGGATGTCAAATTGTTGCAACTCATAAGGTTGACTAATTTTAATTGAACCTTTAATAACAACAATAGTATATGATTGTTTGACATGTCGTTTGAGTTCTAAAAAGCATAACAACAAAATTATTATCGATACATCTTAAAGTATTCGACTATTCGTAACAAGAAACGATTATCAATATATGAAACGTACCACTTATAGAAATACATTCTTCATTTTAATTTGAATCTTATTAATTATTAATGAAAGAATTACATTTTATCTTAACTCAGACAAGTATTTTCTTTAAAATGTTTTTCGCTACCGTGCAACGCACGGGTGACACACTAGTATATATTAAATGAGAAACCATGGGTGTTGTCATGGCCCCTCCTAAAGCCTAGAATCTTATTTTTCTCTTTCCTCTTTCATCCTCTCAAATGCACTACAATCTTTTTATCAATTTATGTTCTTTTTTAAATATTCTCTTCTCACACTTTGTCACATCATTGTTGGGAGGTTTCCTTATATATATATATATATATATATATATATATATATATATATATATATATAGGGTCCCCTTCATTTGCTAACCACAGCATTGGTATTAACCGTGCTAACCAATCTGGACCGTTGGTTATTTAGATCAATGGATCATAATTAATTGAATTTTTAATTTTAAAAATAATAAATTAAAAGATTAGGAAAATCTGGTGCATAAGGGCAGAAGGTTAAATTGGTAAAAACGCAAATACCATTAAATAAATATGTGCACACGTTGCCAAAAATATAGGCGCATAATTTGGGATTCGAATCATCTTGATTTGGAAAAATGGCTAGAAATCATACATTTGGAAAAATGTTATATTTGGGATAAAATTTTGGTTTGTGCATATCTATTGAAGTACTTTAAAATACTTTGAGAAAACCGTTGTGCATATGGGCATAATTTGGGGTTAGGCATATGATGAAATTGTGATAAGCGATCTTTAATGGGTAAACTATTTGGATTGTATATGCATATGGGCAAATGGTAATATGTGTCCATCTGGAGTTCTGCATAAGAGCATCTACGTATCGGGTAAACTGTTTTATTTGGGTAAACAGTTGTGCATATGCGCATAATTTGGAGTAGTGCACATGAGCTTATGGTTTGGAGCTTTCTTCAATGGGTAAACTGTTTGCTCTTTATGTGCCTGTGTACATTGGATTGTATATGTGCATTGTTTGGAAGTTGTGCATATGGGCAAATTGTAAGATGTGTCCAATTATAGTGTTGCATAACATAATATACATAGTGGGCAAATTCTTTAATTTGGGTAAACTCTGTGCCTATGGGCATAATTTGGAGTCGTGCATATGAGCATATGGTGAGAATCGATTGAATGCTTGAAAATAGGAAAGATATAACTACTCGTATTAACTTGATATGATAGAATTTTAAATTAAAAATATTAAAATTGAAGTTCATATCATTACCATAACAAACCTCCATGAAATATGGCATAATATTAAATGGGGCGTGAGTTATTAATTTACCATATTGACCTTTGATATTTAATATCCTTAATCGCAATACATAATCTCTAGGAATAATCTGATTGGTCGAAAGTTGGTTAGCACGGTTAGCACCAATGGAACGGTTAGCAAATGAATGACCCTATATATATATATATATATATATACTCAAATGACATAACTCCAAATTATCCATCTCCTCCAACTATTGATCACATTTTATATTAAAGTTACATAACTTCAAACCTTCATATTTTAACGTTGTTGACAACAAACTTGGAAAACAACATTTGCAAGAACACCATCGTCGAAATCATGAATGGTACCAACAAAGTAAAAGCCAATCACATCTTCATTTTATAAGGCTAAACATCGAAACCCTTCATTTGCTCCTCAATGCATCATTTTGCTTTCTCATGAGTTGTTTATAACTGAATCTATTATTCTATATCTCCATCACTTGATGTGTTCATAATTCCATAAATCATTATTCTTTAACAAAATCACTTTTCAGGTTTATTTCGAGAAGATTAATGTAATAACCGGGTGTAAATTTTACCTATTTTAAAGTTTGGGTGTGGGTTGGCCAAGACTCAAAGGTGTAAGGGAGTAAGATGTAACATTGGAAAGAAAAGGGGTTTTAACCCTAATGATTATATTTTGATATCATACGGAGACCGAGCAAAAGATAAGGGGATTAGGGCGATTGTGCGATCGAAGAGGGGAAGGAGTCGACTCTATTGTGATTTCAAGTTTTACTGATTTCTTCCTTAAGGTAATCTTCCTCCTAAGCATTTTTTTCTCATTTGTAGACATTGATATAGCAGTTTGTATTGGGGTTAGGATTTTTGAAGAATCTGATGTTTGTATAAGTTGGGGTTGGTTTTGAGATTTTATTGGAATCGAGACTTTGCATTTGATTATTGGATTTTGGGATTGAGTTATTATTAATTTATGGTATTAAAGATGATTCGGTGGTATATGTATCGAGCCTTCGGGGGGTTTTCGTTCAAACAGATGGGTACTGGTCGACATTAGACACCGGTCAAATACCTTAGGCTCCGGTCGAGATGGTGACCCCGGTCGAGAAGGGGGTGACCGGGGTGAGAGGCAGTCCGGTCGGTGCAGGGGGAGACCCCGGTCGGCGCAGGGGGATACCCCGGTCGGCGCAGGGGGAGACCTCGGTCGGCGCAAGGGGGGGGGGAGACCCCGGTCACGTTTTTCATCCGGGCGACCACTTTGGTCCGGTCTCCGGCTTCTACTTATGGGTCGAAGCCCAGATTTAATTTTGGGAAATTTTTTTAATTGTTGGGCCATAATTATTGGAGGATCGGCCCATTTCATTTTATTTGAAGGACTCGAGGTACCTTGTCTCAAGTAGAGGTTTTGGTGGGATAAGTTACGTATGGAGGATAGATGTCGTTGGGATTATGGGTTAAGGTCAAACTCGTTATAAAATAAAAGTAATCGGGAGTTCACCGGCCAATGTTTCCTTTATAGGTTCCGGATCGAACTACAAGGGTAGACGCGAGAATTAAACTGAGGACACCAGGTGAGTTTTCTGAACTAAACCTTTTGTTAACGAAAGCATGTGAAGTTTAATTTTTTTAAACTTTGATTTATTTACGATGGAATTATTATTACGAAATTATTTAAGTGTGTTATAAATCGTTGATATTTAAATGTATGCATACATTATTTGTGGAGATTGTGACCTAAGTCGGGGAGTGTGGTCTGCCTACTCGTACCGGGGAGTGTGGCCCATTTATGCCATTGGGGGTAGGGGTGTACGCGGGTTGGGTTGGGCGGTTTTTGACATTTTTACAACCCAACCCAATTACGGCGATTTGAAAATTCTCAACCCAACCCAACTCATTCAAAAGTATAACCCAACCCAACCCAACCCTTGCGGGTTAGGGCGGGTTGGGTTGGGTTGGCGGATTATAAGTATACATAAAGTTGACGATTGAAATACGATAAATAATACTAAAAATGTAGCCAACAAAGTTATTAGTGATTACAAATGTTCGAGGTTCTACATCCCTTTTCTTAAATGTGTTGATTTATCGTTGTCTTCGATTTTGGGAGACTTAGGAGTATTTTTCATTGCTCGTATACATAGTAAATATGATATAAAAATACAAAGTTACAACCTACAAAAAAAACATATGATATTTCTCTACGCAATAAAAATCAAACTTAACAACATCAATGCAATGAAAACAAAAATTCATGGTTCCAACTTCTATTTGAAAGCATACTCCTTATCTCATTTATGTTTATACTTCTAATTTAAAATCTATTGTTTGAAAACATACTTCATATGTTTACTTATGCAATGAAAACAAAAACGTAGATCTAGTTGTTTCAGTACTCGTGCATTCGTGCTTATTGAGACATATCGATCGACCTAATTGAATTAATTCGAGCCTTGACGTAGTTGGATTAGTTTTGGGCTTTGGGTTGTAAATTGAACTAATATTTGTATATATATATTTTGGGTTGTTAATTAGACTAATATATGTATATATTTTTTGGGTTGAAAATTATAACGATTGTAAATATTATATATATATATATATATTTATTTATTTATTTATCGAAATAATATATATTAGCGGCGGGTTGGCGGGTTGGGTTGGGTTGAGTTATGCTAACCCAATTTCAACCCTCCTAATTGGCGGTTTGGCGGGTTGGCGGTTTAGCGGGTGAGCGGGTTGGGTTTGATTGGGTTGTTAGCGGGTTGACGATTTCTTGTACACCCCTAATTGGGGGTGTGTCCCAAAGTTAAGGCAGTGCGAGTTAGACATATCGTCTTCGACGGTAGTGTGGTCAGTAGCGTGATTTATCCTTATGTGTTTATAAATCTATTGATTCAAGATTTTCTGGAAAGATATATATTTGCTTATCTGTTAGAGGGGACTCACTAGACCTTCGGTCTAACCCTCACTCTTTCAAAACTAAAAATCTTTTCAGGCAGGCGTGATTTGGGAAAAGCGGATAAGGGCAAAGAGAAGATGTTGCGGGATTAGATAGAAGACTGTCATTTTAGATATTTTTATTAATATCTCAGTTGTGTATAGGTTGCCTTTGCAAACCTTGAATTTAAATTGTACGCTTGGGGCCGTTTTGGCAGGAATTTTTATTATTAAGATTTAATTGTTATCTTGATGTTGCTGGTTGGGTTGTTATAGTTGGTATCAGAGCCATAGTTTAAGGGATCTAGGTGACCGAATGGGCCTAGACTTAAACTTAGGGAGTAAGTCACAGCTGAGATTATAGGATGACCTTAGGAAGAAGAGTGATAGAGTAGTGAGGACTAACATGTAAGGTAAGTTTAAAATTACATCTGGCCAGTGTAATTATAAATTTACAGGTACATGTGCGTCATTAACTTGCTTTATTGCTTTGGGGTTCAACTTAATGAAGTTTGTGTGTTGGTGTCTTATCTGTAGTTATATCGGAAAGAGTGACTAGGAGCAGATCGGTGCCGGCAGTAGAGGTGGCACCTGTGAATGAGATCGTTGAGGATGGACCAGTTGCTCCTCCTCAGATAGCTACAAACCGCGGGAAGGGTCGCGGCCGACCTAAGGGGAAAACGACTAAGAAAGCGACCACTCAAGTGAATAAACCAGCTGCGGGAACTCGAGGGGGAAGAGCGACTCGTGTTATTCGTCGAGCTAGAAGTGTAGAGGCGAGACTTGGACAAGAAACCTCTCTTCAAGAGAGTTCAGCTTCAGTGAGGGGTCGAAGGCAAGCAAGGAACCGTGGTGGGGGACGAACTCAGGGATTTGTCACGCAAGAAACCTTTGCAACGGAAATGGGGAAGTTACAAGAAACTCTGAATGTATTGTTGGCTCAACGAACGAATGAAGTATTAGCAAGTAAGGAAAAGAGTGAGGACAGAGAGGTGACTGAAATATCTGATTCGCCGGTGACTGTGGTGGGGAGCCACTCACAGTCGACTCCTGCAGTATTGACCAAAGCAGTGGTTGAGAAAGGGTGTAGTTTCAAGGAGTTTGCTGCTTGCAAACCTCCAACCTACAAGGGAGAATGTGATCCTGTGCTGGCGATGAAATGGGTAAAAGGGATGGAATTAGCATTCGATACCAGCAAGTGTTCTGAAGGGGATAAGGTCGTGTACGCTTTATCTATGCTGAAAGATGAGGCGGTAATGTGGTGGGACGTTGAATCAGGGGGTCAGGGTTCGGCGGTGGCTAAAGAGATGTCCTGGGAGAGGTTCGTGAAAAGATTTAAGGCACAGTTTTGCCCTCTGGCGGCGGTTAAAAAGTTAGAGGAAGAACTTCTGAGCTTGGAACAGAGGAATATGACAGTCCGGGAGTATACGACAAAATTCATCAAGAAATCCCAATTTGCAGAAGTCTATGTGCCTAATGAGGAAAGGCGAGTGGAGCGTTTCATCTTTGGATTGAGAAGTAATATTCGGGAATTTGTAGCGAACAAAGAACCAGCTACTTTTCAAGCAGCGGTGAATGCAACTGAGCTGAGAGAGAAGGAAAAGAATCGTCAAGCTACAGAGAGGAGTGGGGACAAGCATAAATGGGAGGGGACTGTCCGTGATTCCAGAACATTCAAGTCCGCCAAATCCGATCAGCGGGTGGTTTCCAAGAACGAGAATAGGTCGTGCATCAAGTGTCACATAATGCATAAGGAAGTGTGTCTCTTGGAGCGGGAAGGGTGCTTCAATTGTGGAAAGACTGGGCACATGGCTCGTGACTGTCGTGGGTCAAGATCTTGTTACCAGTGTGGGTCTCCTGATCACATCAGGACTGAATGTCCCCAGTTGAAGAAATGAGTTGTTGGTGGGTATGGAGATAAGAGAGGTGAGAAGAAGGTGGAGCCAGCTCGGGCAAGGGCTAAGGCATTTAATATGACAGCGGAGGAGGCGGTGGCGACACTGGATGTGGTGACAGGTACTTTTCCAATAAACTCGATTTTTGCTAAAGTGTTGTTTGATTCGGGCGCAAACCGTTCGTTTGTGTCTCCGAACTTCATGCATAAGTTGCTTGTAAAACCCAAGAAGCTTAGTCAAGGGTTTGAAGTAGAAGTAGCAGATGATAGTCGAGTCGTAGTAGGAGAAGTATATGACGGGTGTAGTATAGACATTGACGGTCATACCTTTCCATTGTGGTTATACCCGATGGGCATGGGGGAATTTGACGTCATTGTGGGGATGGATTGGTTGGCGTCTAACGATGCCAACATTGTCTGTAATAAGAAGCTAATTCGTATAGCCTTTCCTAATCAGAAGGAAGTTATAGTGTATGGGGATCGTCGGGATAGGAAGTCGTGCTTGATTTCTATAATCAAGGCTAGGCGTTGCCTAGTGAAAGGGTGTGTGGGGTTCTTAGCGTATGTAGTAGACGCTAAGAAAGAGAAGAAGGGATTGGAATGTGTTCCGATAGTGTGTGAGTACCCGGAAGTGTTTCCGGAAGACTTAACCACCTTGCCACCGGATCGGCAAGTGGAGTTCAGGATAGATTTGATGCCGGGAGCGGCACCAATAGCAAGGGCACCTTATCGTTTGCGCCGGCCGAAATGAAGGAGATGATGACTCAACTGCAAGAGCTGCTGGATAAAGGTTTTATTCGTCCCAGCACGTCATCGTGGGGAGCACCGGTGTTATTCGTCAAGAAGAAGGACGGGTCTGTGAGAATGTGTATAGACTACCGAGAGCTCAACAAGGTAACAGTCAAGAATAAGTACCCGCTTCCCAGAATTGATGATATTTTCGACCAGTTGCAAGGAGCGAATTACTTCTCAAAGATAGATTTGCGTTCGGGCTACCATCAGCTGAAAGTGAGGGAGGAGGATGTACCCAAGACTGCTTTTGGCACGAGGTATGGACACTTCGAATTCCTAGTCATGCCATTTGGGTTGACGAACGCACCGACAACATTCATGGATCTGATGAATAGAGTGTGCAGTCCATTTTTGGACAAATGTGTCATTATCTTCATCGATGACATACTAATTTATTCGCAATCCATGAGCGACCATGAGGCGTATCTGCGATCCGTGTTGGAGTTGCTCAAGCGGGAGAAGTTGTATGCCAAATTCTCGAAATACGAGTTTTGGTTAAGAGAAATGCAGTTTTAAGGGAATGTAGTGTCGAAAGACAGAATCAAGGTGGATCCAGTAAAGATCAAGGCGATCAAAGAGTGGGAAGTGCCAAAAACACCGTCTGAAGTGAGAAGTTTCCTTGGCTTGGCGGGCTACTATCGCAGGTTCATCCAAGACTTCTAGAGGATAGCCACGCCATTAACGACTCTAACAAGGAAAAATATTAAGTTTGCATGGAAAGAAGCTCAAGAGGATGCGTTCAGTGAACTGAATAAAAGATTGAGTAGTGCACCTATTCTGTCTTTACCCAACGGTACAGAAGGGTTCGTGATCTATAGCGATGCTTCAAAGTTAGGTCTAGGGTGTGTGCTGATGCAAGATGGGAAAGTGATTGCTTACGCGTCTCATCAGTTGAAAGATCATGAGAAGAATTATCCGACGCACGACCTAGAGTTGGCTGCGTATTCACGTTGAAGATTTGGAGACATTATTTGTACGGAGTTAAGTGCCAAATTTATACCGATCATAAGAGTCTTTGGCATCTATTCAATCAGAAAGAGTTGAACATGAGGCAGCGAAGATGGATGGAATTACTAAGTGATTACGATTGTGAAATTCTATACCACCCAGGTAAAGCCAATGTGGTGGCGGACGCCTTGAGTCGGAAAGAACATAGTGCAGTATCTAAAGTGGTGGCGTTCCGAGTCGAGGCAACTTCTAGTTTCTTAGAAGAAGTCAAGAAGTGTCAAGAAGAAGCAGTGTCGGAAGGAAACTTGAAAAGCGAGAGAACCGTTGGAATTGTTGATTCGCTTACCACCGACAGTCGCGGAGTTAAATGCTTTGAGAAAAGAGTGTGGATTCCAAAGTTGGGAGACCTTCGAAAGAGAGTGTTGGAAGAAGCTCATAAGTCGCGATACTCAATACATCCGGGAACCAATAAGATGTATCGAGACATGAAGTAGAGTTATTGGTGGCCGGGCTTGAGGAAAGACATAGCTTACTTCGTTGAGCGATGTCTAACGTGTTTGAAAGTGAAAGCGGAGCATCAAAGGTCGTATGGGGAATTGCAACCGTTAGAAATATTGGTATGGAGGTGGGATGAGATAGCAATGGACTTCGTTACTGGATTGCCGCGATCACCTAAGGGGCACGATGCTATTTGGGTGATAGTGGATCGACTCACGAAATCTGCTCATTTTCTACCAATCAAGGAGACGTACCCGCTGGAGAAGTTGGCTAAGTTGTACATTGATGAGATTGTATCTCGGCATGGAGTACCGTCAGCTATTGTGTCGGATCGGGATGCTCGCTTCACGTCGTCGTTTTGGAGAAGCCTTCAAAGAGAGTTGGGTATGGAACTTAAGTTGAGTACAGCGTACCATCCGCAGACGGATGGCCAGAGTGAAAGAACTATTCAAACATTGGAAGACATGCTTCGAGTGTGTGTTATTGAATTCAAAGGTTTGTGGGAGACTCATCTGCCTTTGATAGAATTCTCTTATAACAATAGTTATCATGCTAGTATTCGAGTCGCTCCGTTTGAAGCGTTGTACGGACGAAAGTGTAGAACACCTTTATGTTGGAATGAGGTGGGTGAAAGGCAGCTAGCCGGACCAGAAATTGTACAAATGACAGCCGATAAGGTCTGTCAGATCCGAGAAAGGTTAAAGATAGCCCAAGATCGTCAGAAGATGTACGCAAATAAGCGAAGGAAGTCGATAGAGTTCCAAGTGGGAGACTTGGTGATGTTAAAAGTTTTGCCATGGAAGGGAGTTGTTCGTTTCGGCAAGAAAGGCAAGTTGAGGCCGAGATTTGTGGGGTCGTTTACTATCATGGAGCGTGTTGGGGAGGTAGCTTATAAATTGGAATTACCCGTGGATCTACGAGGAGTGCACCCCGTTTTCCATGTATCTAATCTGAAGAAATGTTTAGCTGATAGCGATGTTGTCGTGCCATTGGAGGATATCCAAGTAGATGAGAAAATAAGTTATGTGGAGGAATCGGTGGCCATTATAGATCGTAAAGTGAAGAAAATTGAGGAACAAGGAAACTCAATTGGTGAAAGTTCAGTGGCAATTCCACAAGGGCCAAGAAGCGACTTGGGAATTAGAGTCAGATATGAGAACTCAATACCCCAGTTTATTCAGCGAAGGAATTCCGGGGACATAATTCTATTGAGAGGGGGATATTGTAATAACCGGGTGTAAATTTTACATATTTTAAAGTTTGGGTGTGGGTTGGCCAAGACTCAAAGGTGTAAGGGAGTAAGATGTAACATTGGAAAGAAAATGGGTTTTAACCCTAATGATTCTATTTTGATATCATACGGCGGTCGAGCAAAAGAGAAGGGGATTAGGTGATTGTGCGATCAAAGAGGGGAAGGAGTCGACTCTATTGTGATTTCAAGTTTTACTGATTTCTTCCTTAAGGTAATCTTCCTCCGAAGCATTTTTTTTTCTCATTTGTAGACTTTGATATAGCAGTTTGTATTGGGGTTAGGATTTTTGAAGAATCTGATGTTTGTATAAGTTGGGGTTGGTTTTGAGATTTTATTGGAATCGAGACTTTGCATCTGATTATTGGATTTTGGGATTGAGTTATTATTAATTTCTGGTATTAAAGATGATTCGGTGGTATCTGTATCAAGCCTTCGGGGGGTTTTCGTTCGAACAGATGGGTACCAGTCGACATTAGACACCGGTCAAATACCTTAGGCCTCGGTCGAGATGGTGACCCCGGTCGAGAAGGGGGTGATCGGGGTGAAAGGCAGTCCGGTCGGTGCAGGGGGAGACCCCGGTCGACGCAAGGGGGAGGGGGGGGGGAGACCCCGGTCACATTTTTCATCCGGGCGACCACTTTGGTCCGGTCCCCGGCTTCTACTTGTGGGTCGAAGCCCAAATTTAATTTTGGGAAATTTTTTTAATTGTTGGGCCATAATTATTGGAGGACCGACCCATTTCATTTTATTTTAAGGACTCGAGGTACCTTGTCTCAAGTAGAGGTTTTGGTGGGCTAAGTTACGTATGGAGGATAGATGTCGTTGGGATTATGGGTTAAGGTCAAACTCGTTATAAAATAAAAATAATCGGGAGTTCACCGGCCAATGTTTCCTTTATAGGTTCCGGATCAAACTACAAGGGTAGACGCGAGAATTAAGCTGAGGACACCAGGTGAGTTTTCTGAACTAAACCTTTTGTTAACGAAAGCATGTGAAGTTTAACTTTTTTAAACTTTGATTTATTTACGATGGAATTATTATTATGAAATTATTTAAGGTTGTTATAAATCGTTGATATTTAAATGTATGCATACATTATTTGTGGAGATTGTGACCTAAGTCGGGGAGTGTGACCCGCCTACTCGTACCGGGGAGTGTGGCCCGTTTATGCCATTGGGGGTGTCCCAAAGTTAAGACAGTGCGAGTTAGACACACCGTCTTCGACGGTAGTGTGGTTAGTAGCGTGATTTATCCTTATGTGTTTATAAATCTGTTGATTCAAGATTTTCTTGAAAGATATATATTTGTTTATCTGTTAGAGGGGACTCACTAGACCTTCGGTCTAACCCTCACTCTTTCAAAACTAAAAATATTTTCAGGTAGACGTGATTTGGGAAAAGCGAATAAGGGCAAAGAGAAGATGTTGCGGGATTAGATAGAAGACTGTCATTTTAGATCTTTTTATTAATATCTCAGTTGTGTATAAGTTGCCTTTGCAAACCTTGAATTTAAATTGTACGCTTGGGCCGTTTTGGCATGAATTTTTATTATTAAGATTTAAGTGTTATCTTGTTATTGTTGGTTGGGTTGTTATAATTAATTTGGGTATGTATTCCTTTTTTGTTGAGATTTTAGATTTTTTTTTACTTATATGTTCTATATTTACCGTACGTATTTTAAATGAAACTGAAGGTTTGTTCTTTGCAACACTTTTAGAGTTTTGATGACAACAAGGTTTGATGATGGACTCTTAAAGGTATTACAATCTATATGTAGCCTCATGCAACTAACTTCAACATGTCATTTTTCAATGGTTATTTTTATTTTTTCAAGTATTCTTTGAGAAGATTAATCCGGATATGTATTCATTTTGACCTTTTATTTTTTGAGATTTTAAAGTTTTTTTCTTTTAATTTTTTTCTTCTATATTTTTCTTAAGTTTTTTTTCAATGATGGAACCGAGGGTTTATTCTTTGCAGAACTCTTAGAGTTTCGATGGCAACAGGGTTCGATAATGGAATCTTGAAAGTATTACAATATATGATGTAGCCTCAACAAACTTCAACATATCATTATCAATGGCTATTTTTATTTGTTTCAAGTATATTCTTCGAGAAGACTAATCCGGGTATGTATTCATTTTTGACATTTGTTGAGATTTAAAAGTTTTTAATTTTATTTTGTCCTCTATATTTTTCTTAAGTTTTTTTCCAAATATAGAACCGATGGTTTGTTTTTTGTAGGGTTTTTAGAGTTTTGAAAGGCAACAACAATTGGATGATGGAATCTTGACAATGTTATGTAATCGTATTCATGTGGACAATGCATCTATACAACTTTTGCCAAAAAAAATATTAAAATCAAGGAATTTTAGATAAAAGAAAAGAAAATATTGGAAGAAAATAAGTCAGTGGACTAAATGAAAAAGGAGGCGGATTCTTGATAAAAACATTTCTTAGAATCTAAAGACTTTCAAGTCTTTTCTTATAAAAAAATTAATAATATTGACAAATATAAACACTTTATTACATTTAATCATGTGTTGTCGTAATTTTTTTAAGAGATGATTATTGTTTGAGTAAAAAATAACCAAGGTCATTTGTCGTACGTCTTTAGATTCCAAACAGTCCATTAGCCCATAGTCGCACGACCAGAGAAATAACTGACGTCCTTCCTTTGAGCGACTTCGACCAGATTATCAAAACCCGTCCACGATGGTTGTCGTACGACATGATTTCAGTTACTAATTTGCAACATACTTTATATTACATTTAATGCAGGATTTCAAGGACGTTTATGATGGGAGAAACATAACGGAAGACGTTACCAATAACAACGGATATAACAGATGCTATCATCAATATCGAACGGTTACTTTATTAAAGATATGCATTCAAGACTTGCTAACAGATAATTGGAGTATAAATATGAAGATTGAACTTCACATTCGGACATCTGATTCTCGGACTTTAGAAGCTCACAAATTACGTTCTCAAGCTCGCTCAGTTTCTCTCGAAGTTCATAAGATCCACTGCCGTTTGTCGCGCGACGCACGACCGAAGTCTAATTACACACGCCGCACGACCGACTTTACTTTATCGTATTGTTTTATATTGTATTACACTTGTAACACTTGTTATTAAGGACGACGTCCCTGATTGACGTCCATAGTGCACGACGACTCATACTCGTCCGCGGTTTTTACCCATTTTAGGGGTTTTCCGCTTCACCAATTCCCTTGTCTCATTTATTTCCCTTTTATTATTGTCGTACGATTATTAAAGCTACTTTCTTTGGTTGGATTAAGCTCCACATTTTCCTTAAATTTTCCTTGGGAGATTTTTGGCATAAACAATTATAATTTTAGAAATTATCATATTATTTGGTTTTTAATATGAAGATTATTTATATTAACTATTTTAATGTAATAAACATATATGATAATGTAATTTTATTCAATAATTATTGATACAATTTGTATATATGTTGTTTCTATTTGAAGAAATATAGAATATTTATTCTAAATCTAAATATTTATAATTTTTATTTATTGTAGTGTTGAGTCTTGGATATCTGATTAAATCTTCCACTACATTAGTGATTTTTTTTCAATTTTTATTAATTTTTGTATTGTTTTATTTTAAACGATGTTCATTGATGTTATATATAAACATTTAACTATAGTTGTTACTAATAATTTCCATCATACATCCAATATATTTCATAACTCTATTAATTGAATATGCTCAAAGTCAATCTTTATCTAAAATACATTGTTGTATGTGAATTTGCAACATATTCTATATTTATGAAAATAGTCAATAAAAACAAATTTTACAGTTTTGTTAATATAAACTTTGATCATCGCACAATACTAGTATATATAATAGAATCTTTTAAAAATGAGAATGTCTCGTTTCTTCTTTCTCGAAATCAATAGTCATAATTTATTAATTACCCACCAATTGGCTTAAATTTATTAATTACCCAAATTGAGTTAGTTTTTTATTTTTTTTAATTTATTAATCGCCCATTAATTGTTTTAACTTATTATTACCCTGTCACAATTATCTCCCTCACCACCATCTTTTATTATCTCTAACATCGTTCTCTCTTCCCTTTGCAACAAAGCTCCATATACACCACACCAAGAAACTTCAACACACTTGATTCACAAGAGGGCAGGGCAGCGTCTATGTCACAGATTTCCCGCCGAGATCAGTGAAAGAAATCATGTATAACATAACCTTATAAGGGTCTTTTCCCCATTTCTCTGAGTTAATTCTCATTTATCTGTGTACACCAAATCTACACTAAAAAGCACCATCATCATAAATCAATGAATGTAGCTAACAATGTAGGTCTTTGTTTATTGTGAAAATATTTTATTATTTGCAGCTTGGTTTATAAAGTATGTGAAGATCGGCGATAGAGTTATGGAGAAGACATGTATGATTCTTTCTTACCACCGTAAAGTCAACTAAACTTTATGCTTCTTTCCTGTCCTCTATACATTTTAATCTTAAATTGACGTTATCGAGAATGTTTTGTCTAGCCAAACTGCAAGTTATGATCATGTCCAACATCTTATGATAAGCTTTTGAATTAATTATGTTGAAATTGTATCCATTGACATTTTGTAGGCAACTAATAATGTTAAAACAAATTTATTCCAAAAGGTATATGTTTATCTTTGATTATTTAACTTACCCAACTTAAATTTGTTGAATGTAAACACTTTACATTCATAAAGACCATTTATTACAATTCACGTCTCTTTGTGTCTTAACATATATTAATTATTTATATGAATAAAAGTGATATGCACTTTTAGAGGGATAGGAAGGTTTCATTGTTGTATTTTATGTTGTTTGCTAATGATGTATGTAAAATTGAAAAACTTATAAGACGGAAATGATTATTGGTTGTTAAGATAATCTCTTTGTAATATAGATCAATATGTGGTCAAAAGTACTTTCAGTTACAATAATATATATATATATATATAGAGAGAGAGAGAGAGAGAGGGGAAGGTTCAAACGATCGAGAACGCTAACTATTTAAGAAAACAAGAAAACAACAGATCATGTACAAAATCATATGTGATTTTACATTATCCCGAAAAAATCGGACGCGAGCGATGTTTGTTTAGGTCGCGCACATAGTCGCGTGAATCATATATGATTTTGTACATGAATCATATATGATTTTGTATGTACTCGACTGTTCCTGTGTTTTCTTAAATATATGTTGTTATCGTATGAACTCATGACCTCTCTCTCTCTCTATATATATATATGTTTTATACTGGTTTGTTTATTCACTTTATTTTCAGGTGACCCTAATACCCAAGCTCGACAAGCAGCTGAAACCATCGAGCATCTAAGAAATCAGAATGGAAATAATGTGACGGGGACTACGAATACTTATATTGGTGCTTGGAACGTACCTCCTCCATTGCCTAATTATCCTCGTCCACCACCAGTTAATCCTGCGACCTTCGTAATCCCAACCATGTCTATGACTTCTATGTCGTTCAATGGATATGCCTCTGATTCTTCGCAGCAGACTAACTTCAACGGATCAGGTTATGTTCCATTGGGTGTTCCCGGAGGTATACCAATGGATCCCGTTGCACAACGATTGAAGTTTCTAGAAGAGCAGAATGAGCGTGTCTTGTCGATGCTGGCCAAATTGCCGGGGGCAGTAGTCCCAGTTGATGTCGAGCCACGAACAGGATTTCAAGCGTCGCCGTTCGTCGATGAAATCGCTTTGGTGGACATCCCAAAGAAATATAGCATCCCGACCTTCTCCCCAAAATATTCAGGTGTCACTGATCCGACAGAACACGTCGCCAATACAAACAGCTCATGTGGACTATTTCGATACCGCATCAATTCCAAGAAGTCTGCATGTGCAAGAGTTTTGGAGCAACCTTGACTGGAGCAGCGTTACAATGGTTGATCAATCTCAAACCCAAAACTATTGGGTCTTTTGCAGAATTAGTGAACCAATTTTCTCAACAATTCGCTAGTAGTCGAAAAATGGAAAAACAAACGAGCGACCTTTACTATGTCGTACAGAAGAATAAAGAGTCCATCCGGGACTATTTTAACCGGTTCAACGCGGAAATGATTAGTATCCGAAATTACGACGTGAAAACAGCCATTGAAGCATACAAACGGGGTCTGGATGATAGTTCAGGGTTATATCTTGACCTTACGAAGTATCCTCCAGAAACCTTTGAAGACGTACGAGCAAGGACGCTCGCCCATATGAGGGTCGAGGATGACCTCGTTTTCAGAAATAAACATTCAAACGACAAGAAAGGTCTAGGTGTTAAAAAGCCATACTTCAAACCAAAACCAACCGTTCGATCAGAGCCTGCCCGACAGATTTCAAACGTCAGATTCGAAAAGAAAGGGCCGACGACTTCTGAATCTGTCCAGTATCTTAAGGTGTCATCTTATGGTTTCTCTGGGTCAGCCAAAGACGTCGTCGCGTCCCTGAAACAGCTCCAACAAAACGTTCTATGGCCAAAGAAAAGCGATAAGGACAGTGATAAGAAAGACAAAACAAAATGATGCGATTTCCATAATGACTTCGGTCATGTAACGGATGATTGCATCGCCCTGAAGAAAGAACTGTCCTGGCTTAATTCGAAAGGTTATTTACAAGAATTGACGGAAAAGAAGGACGTGCGTCCCACATCCCCAGAGCATGCCAAGGTGATTAATTGTATCACCGGAGGCTCTGATGTATGTGGGACCACATATTCAGCTGCTAAGAGACATGCTAGTCGCGGTCCCGACGACCGACCAATTCCAAAGGAGGCAAGACCCAAGGAGGACGCAGAATTAGAAGCTATGCCCTTGACGTTCGACCAAGAAGACCTCGACGACGTACATCAGAAACATCATGACGGACTAATTATCCAATTAAGCATTGGAAATTGTCTGACAAAGAGGATACTCGTCGACGGAGGTAGTTCAACTAACATTATCTTTTTTGATGCAGTGAAAGCAATGGGAATCGACAAATCCGAGATTACACGACGTTCGACTACACTCGTTGGATTTAACGGAGGAACGACAAGTACCATGGGGGAAATTACACTACCAGTATATGCTAAAGGAATCAACAGACAGACGAAGTTCAACGTCGTCGACTGTTCATCAGCTTATAACGTCATCCTTGGGTGACCATGGATCTACGATATGAAAGTTGTACCTTCGACGTACCATCAAATCTTGAAATTCCCCACGCAATGGGGGGTACAGGAGATCAAAGGCGAAAGAAAAGTTGCTAGGGAATGTTACAAAGTCTCTTTGAAGCCCCCGAAGCAGACAGTATAGCAATTACAGAACCAGGATGTTCCTGAAACTGACGACGACTATCGCTTGGAAGTTGTCGTCCTAAACCAGGATAAGCCTGATCAGATGGTTTACATAGGTTCGACGCTCGACCCTTCTTTTAAAAAGAGATTAATATCTTTTTTGCAGAATCACAATGATTGTTTCGCATGGACGCACGAAGACATGGTGGGTATCGATTCAAGTATCATTTCTCATAAACTCAATGTTGATCCATCGTTCAAGCCTGTTCAACAGAAAAGACGAAAATTCGCTCCTGAAAGAAATAAAGTTATCAACGACGAAGTTGATAATTTGCTTAAAACAGGAAAGATACGAGAAGTCAAATATCCAGACTGCCTCGCCAACGTTGTTGTCATCCAAAAGAAAAATGGCAAATGGAGAGTCTGCATTGATTTCACAGACCTTAACAAGGCTTGTCCAAAATATCCATTTCCATTGCCACACATCGATTCTATGGTCGACGCTACAGCTGGACATGAATTACTCACTTTCATGGACGCATATTCTGGATATAACCAGATATTGATGCATTCTGACGACCAGGAAAAAACAGCCTTCATGACAGATAAAGGTATTTATTGTTATAAAGTAATGCCTTTTGGCCTTAAGAATGCAGGTTCGACGTATCAACGATTGGTGAATATGATGTTCAAAGAACATTTGGGCGACACTATGGAGGTATACATCGATGACATGCTTGTCAAATCAAAGCATATGGACGATCATATAGGACATTTGAAGCAATCGTTCGACATTTTACGTGAATACAAAATGAAGTTGAATCCGACAAAATGTTCTTTTGGAGTTCGAGCCGGCAAATTTCTCGGTTATATGGTCACACGACGAGAAATCGAAGCTAACCCAGACCAAATTAAAGCAATTATCGAGCTAAAATCACCCAGAAATTTTAAACAAGTCCAACGTCTAACAGGACGTGTAGCAGCGTTGAACAGGTTCATCTCTCGGTCGTCCGACAGATGTCACCTATTCTACAACGTCCTGCGAAAAAATAAAGTATTCGAGTGGACTGATAAGCACGAGGAGGCATTGCAACAACTCAAGAAATACATGACATCACCTCCCTTCCTCTCTAAACTTGAGAAAGGTGAAGCTCTTCAACTCTACCTGGCTGTCAGCATTAATTCGGTAAGTGCAGTCCTTATACGAGAAACCGACGGACAACAACTGCCAATTTACTATGTAAGTAAAACTCTATTAGACGCTGAAACCAGGTACTCATCTATAGAAATACTCTTGCTTTCGTTAGTCATGGCCGCTAAGAAGCTACGGCATTATTTTGAATCGCATCCTATAACTGTGGTAACTAACTTTCCATTAAAGTCTGTGTTAAGATTGTTGGGAACTGAAGAATTCATCAAGTATGGTTAATGCTGCTAGTTCAAAGTTACTACTGCTAGAAGACTTAAAGGTTAATACTGCTGAGTGTTACTACTGCTAGTAGAATTAATACTGCTAGTCAAAGTTAGTGCTGCTTGAACAAAGTTAGTACTGCTTAGCTAGTTAGTACTGCTAGTAGTTAGTGTTGCTTATTAGTTAATGCTGCTAGAAGGAATTTAATGCTGCTGAAGATTAATACTGCTTATATGATGAAGATTCGTATGAAAGGATATACATGGAAGCTTAGAGATATACATGGAAGATATACTGAAGATATTTTATTTATTGTAATTATCTTTGTTTTCAGTATATATATTGTATAGTTTAGAATAGTGAGTTAACTTTTGTTTTTTATTCTATTAGAGAGAAAATCAACCTCAAGGCATAGATCCTAATTCTAGAGAAGTAGAATTCGTATTGGTGAGCCTGTTCATCAATTTTGAGGTTGAGTGTGTAATCTTGTAACTTCAAAGCATTCAATACAAGTTTACAGTTTGTTCTTCATATCTACTGTGTTGATTTACTGTTTCATTGAATATCAAAGTGTTATTCCGCAAACTTCTTTGATATTGTTTCTGAGAATTAATTCTTGTTGAGAATTCGATCCTGACAAGTGGTATCAGAGCCAAACTCTCTCAGAAACAGTTATTCATCATGGAAAATCTTACAGAATCAAGCAGTACTTTGGTTTCTAAGGTTCCAATGCTCAAACCAAGTGAGTTTGACATGTGGAAGATCAGAATCAGACAATATATTCTTCTCACTGACTACTCAATGTGGGATATCATTGAGAATGGTCCTTCTGAAGCTGGAAGGATAGGACCAGATGGGAAAAGACCTCCACCAAAGACAGATGGTGAGAGGAAGATCAGACAGACAGAGATGAAGGCCTTGAGCACTCTGCTCTTGGCCATTCCCAATGAATATCAGCATCAATTTTGCAACTGCACTGATGCTCAGATTCTCTGGAATGCTCTAGAGAAAAGATTTGCTGGAACTAAGAGCATCAAAAGAAATCAAAGTGATGTTCTAAAGCAGCAGTATGAGAACTTCACTTCCTCAAAGAATGAGTCTATGACTCAAACTTTTGATAGGTTCAACAAACTCATAGGTGAACTGGCTACTGTAGGGGTGAAGATGGAACAAGATGATATCAACAGAAAGTTCCTCAGATCTCTTGGGGATGAATGGACTATGTACACTGTCTCATATAGACAGAGTGACAATTTGGAAGAGAAAGAACTTGATGATCTATACAATGATCTAAGAGTTTTTGAAACTGAGGTAGAAACCAAGAAGAAGCCCTCTGGTTATATTCACAATGTTGCACTTCTTTCAGCATCCACTGATACTACTGCAAACCCTGAAGCAGTTAGTACTGCCAGTGGAGTAAGTTCAGAAAAAGGCACTGAAACTATCTTTGAAGCCTTTTTGTCCAGTCATAGCAGCAATTCTTTGATTAATGATGATCTGGATCAAATTCACCCTGATGATCTGGAGGAGATGGATATTAAATGGCAGATGGCCATGTTATCCATGAGGGTGAAGAAGTTCATTAAAAGAACTGGAAGGAATAACTTCTCTCAAAGAAGAGAAGATGGAGCTGGTTTTGACAAGACCAAGGTGGAATGTTATAAGTGTCACAAGAAAGGACACTTTGCTAGAGAATGCAGGAGTGCTGTTCCAAACAACAACCACCAACAAGCTCAGAATGGAAGATAGAATCAGAACAAGAATCCTGCTCAAGCCCTTGTTTCTCAACAAGGAATGGGATTTGACTGGAGTGATCAAGCTGAGGAAGCCATTCAGAACCAAGCTCTTATGGCAGAAGTGTCTGATCTCCCCTCTGAGGTAAGTTCTAATCTTTGCACTAAATCTTGCATTGACACTGTTACAAGATACAGGGATCACAATCAAAGTATGTGTGATGACCTCAAAAGATTAGAAAAGGACAGAAGAGATTATGTGTTGATAGTAGAGAGATTTGAAGAGCAAATCAAAGGCTTTCAAGCTAATGAACTTCAACACTCTTATGACACAAACTATTGGAAGTGGGAAAAGAATGAGTTAGAAACCAAACTGTCTAAGTCATTAGAAGAGAATGATAGGCTGAAAGAGGAACTGTCAAAAGTTAAGCTTGACATAGAAAAGTTTTCTTATGCTTCAAAAGCAATGGATTCTCTTCTAAAGGCTCAGATTCATGATAAGATGAAGCCTGGTATTGGATACAACAATACACCCCCTCCTTACAATAACAACTATATCTCTCCTACATCAGACTTGTTAGAAACTAAGGAGAAAAAGGACTTGTCTGAAGAAGCTTTTAAGATAGATCCTTTGGATAAAGTAGTAGTTAAGGATTTGACTGAGAAAGAAGCCAGTGATAGCAGGAAGAATCCTGTGAGTAAAAAGATACCATTAGAAAACAATATTATCACCAATGAGGGATGTGGGAAAATCTGGGTCAAGTCCAAGGAGATAGAGAAGACTAAAGGAAAGGATAACAAGGTCCATTACAAACAAACCACAGTTGTGAATCCTGGATCTTGTAAACAGTGTGATTGCAATAAAGCCAAGAGCCTAAATTCTGGTTTAAAAAGAGGAAATCAAAGAAACTGGAATAATCAATGGGCTCAGAAACAAGGAGTTGATCTGAATAAAATCAATAGACCAAAACCTTGTTTTATATGTGGCAAGTTGAATCATTTGGCTAAGTATTGTTACTTTAACCCTATTAACCAACAGATGAACTTTCAAAGATTTGTGCAAAAACCTGTTGGTTATAGGAAGGCTGGAAAGAATCATGTGATAAAGAAATCTGTTGAAAGTAAAGGCATTTTAAAGAAAAATATTTTAAAAGAAAGTGTCAAAATGTGGGTACCTAGAAGTACTAACAGTGTTAGTACTGCTAACAATATTAGTACTGCTAACACAGTTACTACTGCTAACAGTGTTAGTACTGCTGAAAATATTAATGCTGCTAATACTGTTAGTACCTCTTCAAAGGTTAATACTGCCAACACAATTACTGCTGCTAACACAGTTACTACTGCTAACAAGGTTAGTACTGCTAAGCATGCAAGTGCTGCCAAGGCAGTTAGTACTTCTAAAACCAGTACTGATTCTAGCAAAAATATTTCCAAGCCTATTATTGTAACAAAGTACTCCAAGAATGAGGAGTTAAAGTTCAAAAATCTTGTCAAGAAAGAATGCAAGTATTTTGATGAGAAAGGGGTACCCAAGACCACTTTGGCTTGGGTTCCTACTTCATACTAATTGATTTATCTAATGTGCAGGGCAACCAACAGCTCAAGGGAAAGAGCATTTGGCATGTTGATAGTGGTTGCTCTAGGCACATGACAGGCAACATGTCATGCCTTCAGGATTTCAAGCATATCAATGGAGGACATGTTGCATTTGGAGATAATCTTACTGGTGGTAAGATAAGTGGAAAAGGTAATGTCACCAAAGGTAAGATGACATTTGAGGATGTCTACTATGTTGATCAATTAAAGTACAACCTGTTAAGTGTATCACAGGTTTGTGACAAACAACATAGTATATTATTTACTAATAATGAGTGTATGATCCTTGCTCCAGGGTTCAAGGTAGTTGATGAAAGCATGATACTACTTAGAACTCCAAGAAAGGACAATGTTTACTGTCTTGATATGGACAATGTTGATAGTGATTCATCTCTAAATTGTCTTGTTTCAAAAGCTTCTGTAGATGAATCCTCTCTATGGCACAGAAGGATGTGTCACATGAATTTCAAGACTATGAACAATCTTGTTAAAAACAACCTTGTAAGAGGTTTACCTTCAAAAGTCTTTTCATGTGATGATCATTGTGTTGCTTGTCTTAAAGGCAAACAACACAAAACTTCTCATAAGACCAAAGAGTTAAATTATGTTTCTTCTTGTCTCCAGTTACTGCATATGGATTTGTTTGGTCCTACAAATGTTATGAGTATAGGCAAGAAATCTTACTGCTTGGTTATTGTTGATGATTACTCCAGATTTACTTGGGTATATTTTCTAAGGACTAAGGATGAGACCAGTGGACTTATCAAATCCTTTATTCTAAGAATTGAAAACCAAACTAATCAAAGAGTAAAAGTCATTAGATCAGATAATGGAACTGAGTTTAAAAATCTTGATCTAAACACCTTTTGTGAAGAAAAAGGTATTGAGAGGCAATATAGTGCTCCTAGGACTCCTCAACAGAATGGTGTTGCTGAAAGGAGAAATAGGACACTAATAGAAGCTGCTAGATCTCTGTTGGCTGATTCAAAATTGCCAATTACCTTCTGGGCTGAAGCAGTTAATACTGCTTGTTATGTCCAAAACAGAGTTCTAGTGGTCAAGCAAAAGAACAAGACCCCATATGAGCTTTTAAATAAAAGAAAACCTTTCATTGGTTTCTTCAAACCTTTTGGGTGTCCTTGTACAATTCTAAATACCAAATCTCACTTAGGTAAGTTTGATAGCAAAGCAGATGATGGATTTCTTGTTGGATATTCATCTCAGAGTAAGGCCTACAGAGTTTTTAACTCATCTTCTAGAATAATTGAAGAAAGTGACAATGTCAAATGCAATGAGAACACACCAAATCCTGTTGGGTCTGGACCTCAGTGGCTATTTGACATTGATTCACTAACTAACTCTTTTGGTTTCAGTAATGAGAATGCAGGTTCAGGAAGTGGAGGATCAGGGATCACATAAGTTCAAGAAAGTATATCTAAATCTGTGATATTTCCCATACCCACAGTGAATTCTGTTGAAGACTGTGAAAAGGAATCATTTACTGGACCAAGTCAGAATGAAGCAAAAACTAGAGATGAGGAGACTCAAGAAAATAAAGAATCAGAAGTGGCATCTGAAAACACTTCAGTTGAGTTGCATGACTCTAATCTAGAGGCTGGACTGAATGAAGAACCTAGTTATAACACCAGAGTTCAAAAGAATCATCCTCCACAGCTGGTAATAGGAGATATCTCTTCTCTTATGATGACTAGACATCAAAGCAGGCTTCAAGAAATGCAAGATCAACAGCATACAGTGCTTTCTTGTTTTCTATCTCAGCTTGAGCCTAAAAAGGCACATGATGCTATGAAAGAATCTAGCTGGATAGAAGCAATGCAAGAAGAACTGTTACAGTTCAAGCTACAAGATGTATGGGATCTAGTAGACCTTCCTAAAGGTCACAGAGCAATTGGCACAAAGTGGATTTTCAGAAACAAGAGAGATGAAAGAGGTATTGTCATTAGGAACAAAGCAAGGCTGGTGGCTCAAGGATATACTCAAGAAGAGGGTATAGATTATGAAGAAGTTTTTGCACCTGTGGCTAGAATAGAAGCAATCAGACTATTCCTAGCCTATGCTTCTTACATGAACTTCAAAGTCTATCAAATGGATGTAAAAAGTGCTTTTCTCTATGGATCAATTGAAGAAGAGGTATTTGTCTGTCAACCACCAGGGTTTGAAAACCCAAGCTATCCAGACAGGGTATACAAATTAAAGAAAGCACTTTATGGACTACATCAAGCTCCAAGAGCATGGTATGACACTCTGTCATCCTATCTCTTGGAAAATGACTTTGAAAGAGGAGTCATTGATAAGACTCTATTTATCAAGAGAAAGAAGAAGGATATCTTGCTGGTCCAAATCTATGTTGATGACATTATCTTTGGATCTACAAGAGACAACATGTGCAAGGAGTTTGAGGATTTAATGCATCAAAGGTTCAAAATGAGTTCCATGGGGGAACTTACTTTCTTCATTGGACTCCAAGTTCAACAGAAGTCAGATGGCATTTTCATCTGTCAATCCAAGTATGTGCAGGACATTCTAACCAAGTTTGGTTTCTCAGAGTCAAAACCTGCCAGCACACCTATGGAAACACACAAGCAGATAACAGCAGATCTTGAGGGGGAGGATATGGATGTGCATCATTACAGATCCATGATTGGCTCTCTCATGTATCTCACAGCATCAAGGCCAGATATAATGTTTCCAGTCTGTGTATGTGCAAGATTCCAAGTTAGGCCAAAGCAATCTCACTTTCAAGCTGTTAAGAGGATATTCAGATATCTCAAAGGGCAACCCAGATTGGGACTTTGGTATCCTCATGACTCACCCTTTGACCTAATAGCATACTCAGATAGTGATCTAGGTGGGGAAAACTTGGATAGAAAATCTACTTCTGGAGGATGTCAGTTTTTGGGTGCAAGACTAGTCTCATGGCAGTGCAAGAAACAAACCACAATATCCACATCTATAACAGAGGCAGAGTACATAGCAGCTGCAAGTTGCTGTTCTCAAGTCCTATGGATTCAGAATCAAATGTTGGATTATGGGGTAACCTTTCTACACACTCCAATTTTTATTGACAACAGCAGTGCTATTAGCATTGTGAATAATCCAGTCAAGCACTCAAAAACAAAGCACATTGAGATCAGGTACCACTTCATAAGAGATTGTAATGAAAAGAAACTTATTCAAGTTGTAAAAGTTCACACTGATAATCAGTTTGCTGATCTATTCACTAAAGCTTTTGATGTGGGTAGATTCACTTTCTTGGTAACTAGTGTGGGAATGATCAACTCTGAATAAGCCCCTTCTCAAAAAGTGGTTTTATACCTGTATATTTTTATTTTATTTTTTTTATTTTATTTTTATTCTTGGTGTTATTAATCTTCTTTTCCAGGATATGCATAGCAGTACTCAGTGTTTCGCAAGTTTAAAGGAGTAAGTTAGTTAATACTGCTAGTTAGTTAATGCTGCTAGTAGTTAATACTGCTAGTTAGTTAATACTGCTAGTTAGTTAATACTGCTAGTTAGTTAATACTGCTAGTAGTTAATACTGCTTTCAGTTAATACTGCTAGTAGTTAATACTGCTTTCAGTTAATACTGCTAGTAGTTAATACTGCTTTCAGTTAATACTGCTTTCAGTTAATACTGCTAGTAGTTAGTACTGCTAGTGGTTAATCCTGCTTTTAGTTAATCCTGCTAGTAGTTAATACTGCTTTCAGTTAATACTGCTAGTAGTTAGTACTGCTAGTGGTTAATACTGCTAGTAGTTAATACTGCTCTAGGTTAATACTGCTTATGTCCCGAATACTATAAATACTCTTTGCCCGCCTAAAAGTTCATAACGACTCTTTGCATACTGTTCTCTTGCGCTCTAAACCTTTTCTCTCTCAATTTCGAAGTTTCCAGGCAAGCTTTTCACTAAGATCAATGGCATCCATGACATTCATCGACGAGCACAATGAGATTGCGATGCTACAAAAGCCAAAGCAAGATGCAGGATTTCATCAGATTGTGGATTTCCTCAAGTCAAGCCATATTGCTCATGCTCTTATTGTATCCCCTACAATCTATATCGAGCATCAAAGGCAGTTCTGGGCTAATGCCACCATTGTTGTTGAGAATGGTGTGCAAATGATCAAGACAAGAATATGTGATCAACCACTAACAGTTACTGAAGAGGTCATTCGCATCAGTCTACGTCTAGACGATGCCTCTGGTATAACTTCTATCCCAAACGATGAACTGTTTTCCAATCTTACAAGAATGGGGTATGGAGGCCCATTGGGTGTTTTCAAATTCTCTAAAGCCAAATTTTCACCCCA
The DNA here is from genome assembly GCA_954870635.1 of Arctium minus. Taxonomy (NCBI): domain Eukaryota; kingdom Viridiplantae; phylum Streptophyta; class Magnoliopsida; order Asterales; family Asteraceae; genus Arctium; species Arctium minus. Next base: position 101,706,124 of record OX941084.1, on the reverse strand, counting down.
ATGGCGTTTCTTTGTCCATACTCTTATGCACTGTATCTCCAAAAAGACTACTGGATGGAGTGAGTTCAGCAGCACTATTGCCTATGCTTTGGTGTGCTTGGCCACTGCCAGAAAGTATAATTTTTCTAAAATGATTTTCAGTGATCTTGTCTCAAACATGGGCAACAAAAAGAGCTTCTTTATGTACCCCAGGTTTGTCCAAGAAGTCATTACTCATGAATTGACGAATATACCTCAACCTGTTGGGGTATATGTACCTAAACCCCCCAAAGGCAAGGTTTTCTCAAATATGAGAAGATCTGCTGGGGACTCTGAAGGAGTTGACACCCCATTGTTCTCAACAATGATGGTGGTGTCCCAAACCAATGAAGGTATGGCAGCAGGGTCACGGCCCCCATTAGACCAACCCACTGCTAGCCAATCCCAACCTTCCCTCTCAAAATCTATTCCCCAGTCCTTTCTTGAAAAACCAACCTCTCCTATCACCCAAACTTACAAGAGGAAACAGGTAAAGAAGGCTCCTTCCCTTCTTGTACCATCATCCCCCAAGCCTTTAAGCCCTCTATTGGAGCATTCTCCAGTAGAGAATATTCAAAGGGAATCCACAAGGGTGTCTCCCAACCCAAAGGAGGTGCTCTCTGAGGAGGAGGTAGAGCATATGGGTGATGAGGCTGCCACTACTCCTGCTAGCACAGAGGAGGACAGTGGTAACATAAATAAGACCTCCCCCATGGCAACTTTGAATGAGCAATCATTCGAAGGTCCCTGGTGCCAAGAAACCACAGGGGTGGATAGTGCTTCTGCTAGGCAGAAGACTTCCACTACTAAAAGATCCAATGATCCTTCAAAGGAGGGTAACACTTCTAGAGAAGGTGAGGACATATATAGTTACCAGGAATTGATGGAAACCATGGGAAACATCAACCTAGATGTTATGAAACAAGGAAAAGAAATAGAGGAGATGAAGCTGGTCATTCTGTCCCAACAAGTACAGATTGCTAAGCTAAAGAAGATGGTGCTATGTCTGGTACAGAGGAAGAAGAGAAAGCAATTCCAACTAAGGAGAAGGACCACTGAGAATGATGCTCCCAAAAAGGGGGAGATCAACATGGAAGAAGCCATAAGAAAGGGGGAGCTTGATGGAGAGAAATTTAATGTTGAGGGGGAGCAGGAAGCAGAAACAGTTACTACTGTTGACATTAATAAAGCAGCAGAAACTGTGAAAGAAGTTTTAACAGATCTTGAGATTGCAGAAACCTTACTTAAAGCCAAGAATGATACTCCCAAGGTCACTTCAAAGACCAAAGGAGTAATCATCAAAGAACAAGGTGAAGTGATCAAGAAAGATAATAACAAGAAGGCAATGAACAAAGACAAAGGAAAAGCAAAAATGGTGGAATCTGATCAACCAATCAAAAAGCAAAGGTTGGTTGAATCAGATGAAGCTTTAGCTAGAAAGATGCAAGATGACATTGAAGAGGAAGAAAGAGTTCAGATGGAAAAGGACAGGGAGATGGCAAAAGCTCTAGTTGTTGAACTGAATGAAGCTTATCAACTGAGTATGGCAACTGAAATTGCACAGAAGAAAGCTGCAAGTATGAAGAAATCAGTGGTGAAAACAGTTGCAAAGAAGAGAAAACCCTCAAAGACATTCCTAGGTACCCAAGAGAGAAACAAGATGATTATATTTCTCAAAGGTGCTGTAGGAGTCAAAAAGGAGATGTTCTCCAAAATGTCTTTTGAGAAGATCAAAGAGCTGTATGATTCAGAGATGTTGAAGCTTCAGGGAAATGAAACTGCTAGGGTGGAGATGGAGAAGAGGATAAAAGAAAGTAATGACTTTGATTGTCAAAAGCCATTTCCAGATGAGCAAGAAACACCTCCTAAGAAATAGTCCACTCTGAGAGAAAGTCTAAGGACTTTAAAGAGAACAAAGATGATGGCAAGGAAAAAGCCAATCAAGAAGCCTAGAGTATCTGAAGAAGAGGTTGAGAAGGTTGCTGAAGAAGAAGGGGCACCTGAGTCATCTAAACAGAAAGAGCCATCAAACACTGATGATGTAAATTTGTATATGGTAGTGATGGACAAAGTGCCTGAACCAATTTCAGCAGAACCTGTAGGAGTTAAGCCTCCTGAGGTCATTCACTGGGATACATTGACAGTGGATGGAAAGGAATACATAAGGCTGAAAAGAAAGGATGAAAAGTATGAAGTGTTCAACACATGGGCAAAAATTGTCAGAACATGCTCTAGATCAGATCTTGAAGAGATGTTTGAGATAGGAATGAAGTTGTATGCAGATATTCTAAAGGCTCCAGGGATTTCAATTACAAAACTGGTAATGGAGTATCTGTGTATGATGTTCAAACCTGAAGAAGTAGAGCATTTGATCAAGGATGTCTTCAAGTCAGTCAACAGTTGAACTCTATATGAAATTAGTGGAGTATATACAGTGACTTTGGATTTAAATCACACTGAATACTTCCTAGTGGATAGAGTGTATAATCATAGCAGATTGAAGCTACATGCCATGCTGAAGAAAAAGTTAAGATGTGTTCCAGATTCAGAAATGGCTAAATACTTGATTCAAAGAACCATCAATCAGAGTTTGGGATTGGATGCAAACACTGGAATTTAGGCCATGATAGAGTTTTGGGAGCATCTTGAAGAAAATTTGAAGAACTTGACTTCTCTTCCTAAAAGTCAAGTTAGGGGGAGATTGTTGGGAACTGAAGAATTCATCAAGTATGGTTAATGCTACTAGTTCAAAGTTACTACTGCTAGAAGACTTAAAGGTTAATACTGCTGAGTGTTACTACTGCTAGTAGAATTAATACTGCTAGTCAAAGTTAGTGCTGCTTGAACAAAGTTAGTACTGCTTAGCTAGTTAGTACTGCTAGTAGTTAGTGCTGCTTATTAGTTAATGCTGCTAGAAGGAATTTAATGCTGCTGAAGATTAATACTGCTTATATGATGAAGATTCGTATGAAAGGATATACATGGAAGCTTAGAGATATACATGGAAGATATACTGAAGATATTTTATTTATTGTAATTATCTTTGTTTTCAGTATATATATTGTATAGTTTAGAATAGTGAGTTAACTTTTGTTTTTTATTCTATTAGAGAGAAAATCAACCTCAAGGCATAGATCCTAATTCTAGAGAAGTAGAATTCGTATTGGTGAGCCTGTTCATCAATATTGAGGTTGAGTGTGTAATCTTGTAACTTCAAAGCATTCAATACAAGTTTACAGTTTGTTCTTCATATCTACTGTGTTGATTTACTGTTTCATTGAATATCAAAGTGTTATTCCGCAAACTTCTTTGATATTGTTTCTGAGAATTAATTCTTGTTGAGAATTCGATCCTGACAACCTGAACTAACAGGACGATTAGATAAATGGATCATCTACCTCAGCAATTACGATATGGATTTCAAACCTAAGACGGCGATCAAATCACAGGTCTTGGCAGATTTTGTTACAGATTTCAGTCCGGAACTAGAAGAAGCGACGACATCCAACGAGTTAATAGTGGCGACTTTGCACGACACTACTTGGACGCTCAACGTCGATGGTTCGTCGAACATACGAGGAACAGGCCTGGGTGTCGTCCTACAGTCCCCACAAGGGGGCAAAATAGTGTACTCCATACGGTGCGACTTCAAGGCAACAAATAATGAGGCAAAATATGAAGCACTGATTGCAGGAATGAAAATTGCTCATGACTTGGGGGCAACATGTCTACATGTCCGGAGGTCCCTAGTTGTTAACCAAGTTAATGGAGAATTTGCAGCAAAAGATTCAAGGATGATTTCTTATTATAAAATAGTAAAGGAAGAAGCAAAGAAGTTCAGTCGCTTCATAGTCGAATAGGTACCAAGAGATCAGAACACTCAAGCTGACGCATTAGCCAATTTGGGATGAACTCTTAATCAAACGACATTCGACAATATCCCAATAGTTCACCTTGCAGCACCATCCATTAAAGACGATGGTAATATTTTGGTCGCACCAATTGAGGAAGAAAACTCTTGGTCGGACGATATTAAAAATTATCTGGAGAACGATCAACTGCCTGATGAAAAAATGGAAGCAAGAAAGGTTAGATTTAAAGCATCAAGGTATGTTATGATTGGAGGACAATTGTATCGAAGATCTTCGACTGGTCTGAATCTGCGATGTATCACCAACAAGACGCAAGTCCAGAAAATCCTACAAGATATGCACGACGGTGAATGTGGAAATCACTCAGGAAGTTGCAGTCTAGCCAACCGGATATCACGACAAGGTTACTATTGGCCGACACTAAGGCAAGATGTGATCAGGTATGTACAGTCGTGCGACGCATGTCAAAAACACACAGGTATGTCTCATAAACCCTCTGAACCTTTACACTCGACTTTGATCCCATGGCCCTTTATGAAATGGGGAATGGACATTGTTGGGAAACTACCACCTGCCCCTGGGCAAAAAGTATTTCTTTTAGTTTTAACTGATTATTTCTCTAAGTGAGTTGAAGCAGCGGCTTTCTCCCAGATTCGGGACAAAGAAGTCGTTTCTTTTATCCAGACTAACATCATTTGCAGGTTTGGAATTCCATCTGAAATAATGTGCGACAACGGGACACAATTCGTTAGTGATCGAACGCGAAGATTTTGTGAAGAAAGGAATATCAAGTTGGTAACATCAACGCCTCGATATCCACAGTCGAATGGTCTAGCCGAGTCGAGTAATAAAACTATCATCAATTCAATCAAGAAAAGACTCAAAGATGCCAAAGGGAAGTGGGTGGAAGAATTGCCTTCTGTTCTATGGGCTAATCGTACGACACCTCGTACGTCCACAGGACAAACTCCCTTTTCCTTAGTCTATGGATGTGAAGTTGTGTTACCTATTGAGGTACGATTACCGACTTCAAGACATACGCCCGTTGAGCATAATTTGGTCGACCTAAGTTATGACCTCGACGCTTTAGAAGAGCTTAGAGAAGGTGTGTACATTCGTATGGCGGCACAGAAACAAGTGGTCGAGCGACATTTCAACAAAAATGTCCAAATCAAAGTTTTTCAAGAAGGTGATTACGTTCTACGTCGAGTATTTCAAAATACTCAAGAGGTCAATGCAGGTATGCTTTCCACTAAGTGGGAAGGTCCTTATCAAATCTCTAGCGTCGTGGGTAAAGGAGCTTATAAAATCCAAACCCTCGACGGTCGAGATATCCCACGAAGCTGGAATGTAGTTCATTTAAAGAGGTATTTCTTTTAAATTTCATATTTATTTCCTTCGATTATTTCTTAAGAAAATTACTGACTTAAGCATCGGAGGGTCGTTGGTCAAACCAACGACCACCCCACTAATGTTGTTTTTCGCAGGGACGCACGACTTATTTAAAAATCTTTGTGTCGAGTAAAACTCATGTGATCACACGTATATGTTTGATTTTAATAGATAACAAAGATTAAATTATGTACTTGATGTTCAATACTTAGAATCAAGAACTATTATTATAAATTACCCGGGATCGATCGAAAGTTTCAGTTGATTTCTTTATAAATGATGGTATGGTTAAATGTCTGATATAATGTAGTTGTCCATCTACTTAAATTATTCGACATACGATTAATTATAAAAACAGGTAATAAGCGTCGATAAACAAAAAAAAGGATTTTTTCATTGGATATCAAATTACAAATATAAAGAACGACCACATACGACCGACCTTTAAATGATAGGTTCAAAAGAAATTAAGTAGGAGGGACGTCAGGCTGTCCCTGGACGACAACGGTTTCCTCTGCTACCACTTCTTCTACGACATCACCCTCCTCCAATTCGTCGTCCTCATCCAGGTCCTTCTCAGTCCCGATAGTGTCGAGGTAAGTTTTGAGTTCTTCGGAGGCCGACGCCATAGAATCCTTCCCCTTTAAGTGACGCCTCATTAAAGCAGCTCGGGCTGTGAAACGGGAGAAAGCCTCAATTTGCTTATTCTCCATCTCCAAGTCCTTCACGTCGCCCTCCATATCTTCAACCTTCTTCTTCAAAATCGCGATTTCGTGAGCAGAAGCAGCAGCAGTGGTAACAGCCTTAATCTTTTCGACCTCCAACTTAGTCGACAACGCCTCCAGCTCAAGAAGTCGGTCCCTGAACTTGACCTTCTCACGATTCGAAATCTCTAGTAGACTTCGAGCATCGGTGAGTTCAGTCTTAAGGCCCTCGACCTTCGTCTTTTCAGCCTCGACCGACTCCAAGGCAACCTTCTCTCTTTCAAGAGCCTCGTCAGCCCTTTTCTTGACATCAGGAAAGGACGACCTAAGACCTTCTGTCTGAGCATAGAAGCTCAGACAAGTTTGGAAAGCCTGCACGACAAAAGGAAAAGAATTAGTAGTAAAAAATGAGCAAGTGTGGAAAAGATCGTAGAAATTCGAGAGGCCAGCAGCATGTGCCCCCGTGTCCTCAACCCGAGATTCTTTGAACCGATCGTAGAAATTCGGGAGAAGAAATTTTACCAAGTGTGGAAAAATGACGTCTCTTTCAAGAACGCCATTAGCCATAAAGTCAGCCGGGAGAGTGGCTTTGAATATCATCTCTCCCACTTTTTCTTTATTCTTCTCCTCACTCCTAGAGGAAGAAGAAGGTGCGGCAAAGGGCTTGTCAACGCCCGACACCCCCATTGTTGGGGAATCCTTTGTCGCCTTGGTCGAGCCTCCAAGCTCGACCCTAACAACGGTTTCCTTCGCTGGTGTCTCCCCTGAAAGGGACGACAGAGTGGCATCACCCGTCTTCTTGGGCGAAGATCAAGGCTTGCCTCAGACACGTCTTGGATCTACCCCCATGGAAGGGGCAGATCTTTTCCTCGCTTTCTCCCTCCCTTGTCGAGCGAGCTCCAGTTGCTCGGCTCGCTTAACGGCAGCCGACTTTACAGCTGCGTCCTCTGAAAAAAGAAAGCAAGTTAAAAAATGAAATGACATATGATATATAAGTAAAGGGTATTGTCGAGCGACTTACCGGTCATTTCTTCTTCTCTTTCTTCTTCTCCTTCCCTCTCTCCTTCTTTACCAGAACCCTCGAAAGACGTCACCTCAGCTACAAAAACAGCCTCGTCTTCCTCATCGTTCGACCGAGGGGAAAATGAACGATCAGTAATACTTCTCTCCAAGATCCTCTGAATCTTGTCGTGAGAATCTTTCCTTGGCTTCACTTTAGTGAAGTCGATCACTGTCAAACAAAGAAAGACATCAGAATATACGCACGACAAAAACGCACGACAAAAACGCACGATAAAAGCGCACGACAAAAATAATTAAACCTACCCGATTCGTTCCAGCCGGATGACAACCATTGGTTGTCTTCGTCATTTACAGACGCCACTTGGAGGAAAATGTACTGATGTTTCTAACCACGATCATTCACCGCGGTGTTATGTATCAGTACATTGTCTCCCTTCGAACGAGGAAAAAGACTATACCGGTGATAATTATCCGGTCGAACACTATAGGCAGTCAAGAGGTCGTTTACATTGAACGGTACCTCCCAATTGACCGTAAGACGATCGATCACCTGAACAATCCGCCAGAATTGAGTCATTAACTGTCCAGGCGTCAGGTCAAACGCATCTAAAAATGCCCTGACCAAAGGGCTAAAAGGCCAAGAAAAACCTATCTTCAAGGGATATTCATACAGAACACAATATCCCTTCGGAACTTCATCCGGCCTTAAATCTTCCGGTGACACCAGATTTATTTCATCTGGAAGCTTAGCCAAACTCTTAAAGTAATCTAAATGTTCTTCCTCCCTAAACAGGCTTGTTAAGACACAATCTCATTGGATTCAAGATCATCCAATACGAATATCGCAATCTGAAGCTACTGCTGACAAGTCGCTCTCAACCATAGTCTAGGGGTCAAATTGTAATAAGTGTCAAAGTTATAATATCTAGATATTATTTAGATATTATGTTTTTAGTTATAATATTAGTTTATTAAGTTTTGATAATATCTTAAACAGATATTATCTTTCTCTCTATTATCGATCATCTGATCACAAGAACACACACAACACATAGTATCAAGGTGAAAAAGAGAGAAAACAAACAGAGCTAAAACTCAAGAACTCAACCGTGTAATCCGCGTTTATATATCGAAACAGGTTGGTTTATCATCTATTGTTTGTTGTTTGATTTATCTGGTAACGATCACGGACTCACAATTGGTATCAGAGCTGATCCAGATTGAAAATCAAAATTTTCAACTCTCTGTGTTCTTCATTTTTGAAGAACACTGTGTTATTGATCAAAACTTGATTTTGCGGTTATTTTCGAAATCAAAAGGTTGTGTATTGTTGTTGTTGGTAAGGAGAACATACTGTCAAAATTTGATGTGGTAAAACGACCTCTAGTTGGGTTAATTTTAGAGTTACAGGTCGATTTAATCGGAGAAGACGACGTACCGGTCCTTTGTAATATATCGGTCTAAGCCAATTGACCGATAATATTTTTTTTACCGGTCGAACCTTAGTTTAAACACTCTATCGGTCTTAAGCATTCGACCGGACTCTTGCAAATACCGGTCGAATCTCACACAAACCCAAGTACCGGTCATTTTGTTTATCGGTCGAATCACACAAAACCAAAATCCGGTCAAACCACAATTTTTCCCGGTCGAAACCCACACAATCCCGGTCTTCAACACTTTCCCGATCGAATCACACACTTTGGTATCACTATCGGTCTAATCTTAAGAATCCGGTCAAACCCACATTCTAATCTCATACCGGTCGAATTTAGTATATATATCGGTCTTTACTCTCACACTCTATACAATCACAATTCCACTTACATGCAAACCACGTGTCCAAGATTTACATTTACATCTCATGCAAAATTTTCTTGAATCTACCCACGTGTCCATTATTTGTGAGATTTTTTAAAAGGTGAGCTATTTTTTGTTTCAAAATCACGTGACCACCTTTTAAACATTTAGCTAACACCTTTTCCATCCACTACTCTCACTTGAAAAGCTTTATCGGTTCATCCACTACTGGTCGAAATCCTGTCCAAGAAAAGCATTCCATTTTTTTTTATCGGCCCAAGAACATTTCTCTCATTTCCTCACAAGTGGCAATTTACAAAAACATTTCAAGTGGCAATTTACAAAAACATTTCACGTGGCAGCCTCTCATTTTTTGAATATCAACACCTTTGAACATTTTGAAGTTTGAAATTTGAACCTAAATTCCTTATTTCAAAAGTGGAAATCTGAACTGTGGAAATCTATTCCATAACCTCAACTCTAGTTCGATACTTGATTAAATTTCTGAAAATTTATTTTCTGAAATTCGATTGTTTTTCACTTCATTTTCTCTGAACTAACAATTCGAATCAAGTTTTTATTTGTTATCGAAACAGAATGACTTCCAGAGAAGCCCTCGCCATTGGAACCGACTCCAAGCCACCATTTCTCTTCAAAGGAGAATACGAACAGTGGAAGGATCAGTTTCTGAACTTCATTGACAGACATGAGCTGGGTGATTTCATCAGGACATCTATAGAAGAAGGGGTTATGATACTTCCAATGACAACTCGTGTAGTTGATAACGTGCCTACTCAGGTTGAACTTAAGCTTCACGAGCTACAAGATGATAACCTCAAAAGAGCCAAAGGCGACAAATTATCCAAGTCATACATCTTACAAGGAATCCCAAATGAAATATACGTAAAGATTGACAGCTACAAGGCTTCAGGTAAAGAAATGTGGGATCAGCTCGAAAAGATGATGTTGGGTTCAAAAGTGGGAAATCAGCTGAAAATCTCTAATTGCCTAAATAACTATGAAGAATTTAGAGGCAGGGTGGGAGAAACCTTAGAAGAAACCTATGACAGGTTTGTGACGTTGCTGAATGAACTTAGCAAGAACAAAGTTCACAAATCTCAAATAGAGTTGAACGTCAAATTCCTTAGTATTCTTCGACCTGAATGGAAAAGATTTGCTCGGCAGATGAAGCAGATTAAAGACCTGAATGAGATTCCACTTCACGAGGTGTATGAAACCCTCCGTCAGAATGAAGAAGAGGTGGATGAAATTCTAGCTGAGAATAGACAGAAAGGAAAGGTAGTTGAAGACACAGTCGCACTTGTAGTCAGAAAGAAGAAGAACAAGGCGACTGTATATGAATCAGATGAAGAAGATGAAAGGTGTGCAAACTCAGAATCAGATGAAAATGATCAGCTGAAGCAAGCAATGCTTATGCTGACTAGTGCTTTTCAGCAAAGGTTCTACACAAAGCCAACATCAAATAATCAGAGATATTCATCTGGTCCGAACAACTACATCCACAAAGAAAGGATTGAAGGAAGCAGGTATGAAGGAAGAAGATTTGAAGGGAGAAGATCAGAGGAGAGGAAACCTGAAGAAAGAAGGTTTCAGTCAGAAGGAAAGAGGATTGAGGAGAGGAGACCGGAAGAAAGAAAATTCAAAGCTGAAGGATCAAGTCAGCCAGAACCGCCTACGTGCTACAACTGTGGCAAACCAGGTCACTTTGCCAAGGACTGCCGCAGATCAAAAGTCAGAAATTCAGACTACTACAAGAACAAGATGCTTCTTGCAAAACAACAAGAGGCAGGCAAGGCATTGATGGTTGAGGACGAATACTGGCTCGATCACTCAGATGAGGAAGAAGAAGATGATGAAGATAGAGAAGAGGCCGTCAACATGTGTTTGATGGGCAAGATAGAATCAGATGCTGAAGCTGATTCAGACACTGAAGAAGAAGAGGTATGTAATTTATCAGATTTAGAATTCATGAATAAAATACATGCCATGAGTATGAAACAAAGAGAGTTAGAATCTAATCCTAAGCAAGATAATGGTGTCATGACAGACAAAACCAATTGATACAGAAACTTAGCAATGAAATTGTTGAGAAGAAAGTATTAATTGAGGTTTTACATAAAGATAATGACACCAATGCTAAGGAAAAGACAATAATTCTAAAAGAGAATTCTGATCTTAAGTCTCAACTGCTAAATTGTGAGATTGAAAAATATGAGCTTAAAATGTTGCATGCTTCTTGTACAAAAGAAAACTTTTCTTTGCTCGGAAAATTAAAAAGTTTGGAAGAGAAGTTGTATAAAATGGGTCAAACTGAACAGACTATTTTTCTGAACAAACCCAAAGAGGGAACAGAGAGATGGGGAATCGGTTATAAGAATCCTCACTGTCTACAAAAGGGGATGTCTGAAGTGCCAGGACTTTATGATCATCTTAATATGCAATTAGCTCGCAGACTCCCCGCGTTTAAAACTTTTTGGACTAAACTGTCAAAAGAGGATGAAGCCAATGAAACGGAAAAACGGATGAAATCAGCTAAAGTTCATCTTCCATTTTATTATGCGAAGTTGAATAATAGTTATGATGAAAACCCAATATATAAAAAGAAGGAAACTCTTTCAAGTGATTTCTTTCCAAGTTATTCTGAAAAGGAAATGGAGGCGAAGCCTATTAAAGGTAAACTATATGTCCCTCCTCTCGTTTTAGAACGCAAAATTTCTGAACTCGAGAATTCTGTATCAGGTGCAAGACTTTTGATAAATATTGAGCAAAACGTTTTTTCAACCGTGTTTTCAAATTCTGTTCTTTCAAAAGCTTCAAACTCTGAGGATATGTTTGGTACTTCAAATAAAGGATTTGAATTTTTGAACTCTGATGGTGGTTTAGATAATGGTTCTAATCTCTTTGACTTTAATGCAAAACTTCCCAACCATTCATCTTTTGTTAAGAAAACTTTAAGAAAAACCAGTAAGCCTGTGAACAGTGCAAAATCAACGAAAGCTTTCGTTGATAAATCAGTCTCTGTGAACGCTAAGAGTGCTAAAGGTAAGAATTTATCTCAGCATTCACAGAAACCGACCACTACTGGTAATTCCAAAAAGAAGCATTCGTTTGTTACTCAGAAGTCTAACTTACCAGTTTCACATGTTACAGATCTGAGCAAGCAAAGGCCAGAAGTAAATTCTCAATGGCAACCGAAACGGAAGCTTGACAAGACCGTTTTATCGTTTAGTAGTGTTAATTGTAGCAAGACTTCGCTTAGTAAAGATGTCTTAATTGCTGATGTTGCTCTTTTGAACTCAAAACTTGTTGTTTCCCGTAAACAATATACAATGAAGCAATTATTTCAGTTATCTTTATCTGCTAGAAAGTCTTCTATTTATGATAAACATGTTTCTATTCCTTGTCAAGATTCTGGAGATTGGTTTGGTAATTATCATGTGCATTCATCTCATACCAATTCTTCACATACATTTCAAAAGAAAAGAGGAACCAATTTGAAATGGTTACCAAAATCTTGTGCTAACACAGCAGGACCCAAATTCCAATGGGTACCTAAAGCTAAATCTGTGTTGCAGGCACACAAAGCTTAGAGAGAAAGCGACTTCTGATTATGTACAGATCAGGACTCGTTCTTCAAAGTCAAAATAGGCTTTTGAACAAATCAGTTCAAGACCCGCACTTCGATAATCAAAGTGAAAATTCCAATGTTGTCGTATGAATATCTAAATTTGTAATTTCTCTTATGCAGACTAGTCATACATGGTTCTTGGACAGCGGATGTTCCAAGCACATGACAGGGCAAAAAGAGATAATGTCCAATTTTAAAGACAAATATTGCGGAACAGTAAGATTTGGCAACGACCAGTTTTCTCCAATCATGGGATACGGTGATGTACAACATGACAATATCACTATCAAGAAGGTGAGCTATGTAGAAAGCTTAGGACACAACTTGTTCAGTATAGGCCAGTTCTGTGACAAAGACTTAGAGGTCAACTTCAAAGCCAAGAGATGTTCAGTTCGCAATGAAGACGGCGAAGAACTCTTGGTCGGTACTCGAGAAACAGACCTCTACACAATAAACTTATCAAATGTCCAGACTGACAAGCAAGTTTGTCTACTGACGAAAGCATCGATGCAACAATGCTGGTTATGGCATCGAAGGCTCTCTCACCTCAACTTTCGGTACATCAACAATCTGGTCAGTGGAAAGCTCGTCAAAGGACTTCCAGAGCTGAAATATGAAAGAGAACATCTTTGTGCAGCTTGTGAAAAGGGCAAGATGAAGAGGGCACCTCATAAACCGAAGCCTGAACCAAGTACCAATGCTCCTTTAGAGTTATTGCATATGGACTTATGCGGTCCAATGCGAACTCAAAGCTTAGGCGGAAAGAAGTACATACTCGTGATCGTGGACGATTACTCGTGATACACATGGGTCAAGTTTCTACGTTCAAAGGATGAGACACCAGATGTTCTCATCACATTCCTAAAGACGACCCAGGTGAATCTGCAGAAACCGGTCAAGTTTCTACGAACAGATAACGGCACAGAGTTCAAGAACAACAAAGTTGAAGAATATCTCGAATCTGTCGGGATTTCACATCAATACTCTGCTGCTCGAACGCCTCAACAAAATGGAGTGGTCGAAAGAAGAAACCGAACGCTAGTCGAGGTTGCTCGTACTATGCTAAGTCACTCTGACTTACCTCTATTTTTATGGGCAGAAGCTGTTTCGACCGCGTGCTACACACAGAATCGATCCATGATACATCGAAGATTCAAGAAGACTCCTTATGCATTAATCAACAACCGAACACCGACAATCAAATATTTCCATATATTTGGGTGTAAGTGTTTCGTTCTAAATGACAGGGAGAATCTTAATAAGTTCAGTGCTAAGGCGGATGAAGGGATCTTCATTGGATATTCCTCGACATCAACTGCATTCCGAGTTTATCTGAAGAAGTCAAGAACGGTGATTGAAAGCATCAACGTCACCTTTGATGAAGAAATGGCTTCCGAACAACAACGTTCAGAACCTGTTATAACAGGAGTACTAGCTTCTGGGCAACTCAGTCCAGAACCTGCGTCTCAACAGAATAAATCAGACGAAGCTTCAACTTCAACTAACCATTTATCTGATTTAGATTTATTATTTGAATTGTTTTATGATGAATTTCTTGGATCTAATGTAAAGAAATCTGTTGTGGTTGACAGGATGGAAGACTTAACGACTACTCATCCAACCAGTTCAGATGACTCTATTGAATCAAACGCCCCGATTCAACAAGAAATTACAATTCAAATGCCGACTACAACAATTGAAGAAGTGTCAAATGATAAAGAGACAGAAGTAGCTGCAACAGTAGGAGATTCTGTACAGATCAATCTACAGCCAGATCAAGTTGTACCTGCTGAGCTTTCTGAACTTGCCACTTCAACTGAAACCATCATTCCTCCTGAACAATCAGAAGAAGGTATAAGTGGATTTGTAGATGATACCACTGACATACAATCATCTAATCCACTACCTCATGAACATAAATGGACCAAAGAGCATCCGATAAGCCAGATAATTGGCGATCCATCAAAACCGGTGTAAACTAGGTCAGCATCAATGAACATGTGCATGCATGACTCCTTTCTGAGCAAGTTCGAGCCATCACGCGTATCGGAAGCACTTGCTGATCCAGAATGGGTGATCTCAATGCAAGAAGAGCTAAAACAGTTCGACGCACTTCAAGTCTGGAGACTCGTACCAAAGCCTAAAGGTAAAACCATTATAGGTACGAAGTGGATTTTCAAGATAAAGAAAGACGAAGATGGTACCGTTATCCGAAACAAGGCAAGACTAGTAGCCAAAGGATACAGACAAGAGGAAGGAATAGACTATGATGAAACATATGCTCCTGTGGCGCGATTAGAGGCAATCAGAATGTTTCTAGCCTACGCAGCCCACAAGAACTTCACGGTCTTTCAAATGGACGTGAAGACAGCATTCCTGAATGGAATTCTGAAGGAGGAAGTCTACGTCTCTCAGCCAGAAGGTTTTGTTAATCAAGAGAAGCCGAATCATGTTTACATTCTCGACAAAGCACTCTACGGTCTGAAACAAGCACCTCGAGCCTGGTATGATGTCCTTTCCACTTTTCTAGTCAAGTCTGGGTTTTCAAAAGGTACGGTTGATACCACTTTGTATATCAAAAAGGAAAAAGGCGATATCATTTTGATTCAAATTTATGTAGATGATATTATCTTTGGTTTTACAAATACTAAGTACTGTAAGAATTTTGCAAACCTTATGGTGTCTAGATTTCAGATGAACTTGATGGAAGAGATGAATTTCTTTCTCCGTTTACAAGTAAAACAATTTTCATTGGGTATTTTTATCAATCAATCAAAATACATTAGGGATATTCTTCGGAAGTTCCAAATGGAAAATTCAAAACCGATTGGTACCCCAATGGCACCAGGTACTAAGATTGGCACTGATCCTTCGGGAAAGGCTGTTGATGTTAGGACTTATCGAGGGATGATAGGTTCTTTAATGTATCTTACTTCTAGTAGGCCAGATATAATGTTTTCAACATGCTTATGTGCACGATATCAGGCCAATCCTAAAGAAATCCATATGTCTGTTGTGAAGCGCATATTTAGGTATCTAAAGGGCACTGCAGATCTTGGTCTGTGGTATCCTAAAGATACTAGTTTTGAACTAACAGTCTACACAGATGCAGATCATGCAGGTTGTATGTTAGACAGGAAGAGCACGTCAGGACACGTACAGTTCCTCGGTGACAAACTAGTAAGTTGGGCATCGAAGAAGCAACTTTGTGTTTCAACCTCCATGGCCGAAGCAGAATATGTAGCTGCTGCTAGTTGCTGTTCTCAGGTCTTATGGATGCGAACTCAATTACGCGACTACGGTTTCTACTTCAACAAAATCCCGATATACTGTGACTCCAAGAGCGCCATCGCAATATCAGCGAATCCTGTTCAACACACCAAGACTAAGCACATAGACGTCAGGTATCACTTTATTAAAGATCATGTTGAAAAGGGAACAATTGAACTTTTCTTTGTAAAAACTGATTATCAACTTGCCGATTTGTTCACCAAACCCTTAGACGAAAAGAGGTTTAGCTTTCTTGTCTCTAAGCTTGGTATGCTAAATCTTAAGATTTAATCAGTAGTTACCTAACAAAGTTTTCTAAATTGTATACTTTTTCATCATTTCTTCATTCTTAACTCTGATTGATATCTGCACTTCTATCAAATGTTCATGATCCAAGGGGGAGAATGAGAAGAAATTGACATCTGGTCAATATTACTTCGAAGGGGAGCTCATAAAATTTGTGCATGTACTTTTTAATGTCAAATTTCTTTTGTAATGCAAGATTTTAGGGGGAGCTCTTCAAGTCAAAAGGGAGTACGGATATGACTTCTAATTATTTCTGATCAGAACTCGTACTTTACAAAGTTTTACTGCTTTTTGTCTTTTCATTTTAAGTGAATAAATTTTACTTTGACTTGACATGAGACTTTTGCAGAATTTTTGAGAGAAGCTTACAAGTTCATATGTTTATGACTTAAAGCTTAGCTTCATGAGATGGAAGATTGTACGTAAAGGTATAATTCTATATCTTCATCTCATATATGGTTGAAAGAAGGACAACTTTCAATCATAGAAAACATTGTTTTTAATGTTCAAACCACTTCCTGATTTTTCAACATATTTTATATTTTGGAAGTGTATCTTAAATGTTTTCATGATCTAAATTGTGATTTAACTGATATAGTTAAACCAATCTGAGCATCACATGCATCATAGGAAAACAAAGAATCATTGTGCTAGGAATTAACACAACTTCAATGGAATCACCTTAACCAGTGATTTCTACCCAAGAAGTTAATCCTTAGTGATTGAGTGTGCAAAGAGAATAGAAATGAGTGTGATTAGAGAAAGCAAAACGTTTAAAAGAAAGAGCGTGTGAGAACAGAGTTAAAAAGAATATCACAACTCTGCACCAACTTTTTCTGAGCCGGGTAGCCACATTACTAGTGTTTCACAAATCTTTGGTGAACATTATTGAAACAGGCAACTAACCCATGCCAACTCTTGATCAAACCTCACTATCTACTCATTTTCTTCTCAACAAGAAAGTGTTTCACATTTTCAAAGGGGACGCAGCACATATGCTATCTGATTTTCATTTGGAAAATCTGGATATTGAAAAGAAGGAAGTCTGCCACACCTTCGCACTTCAATCATGCACATTGAGTCTGTGTTTAACTTACTGTTGTCTCAGTGGTTTACACAATTTTGAGCCTAATAAGCAATCATCAAGTGCTTAATTCTTTCTATCACAAGCACGAACACACAAGGAATTTGTTTCTTTGTCATAACGTTTATAGAAATAACCTTTGTGGTGTTTCGATGATTAAATGGAAGCCCTGGGGGAGTCAACATCAAACAGCTCCTTTCCAATGTGTATTCGTTACACATAGTGACTTAGTGTTACTGACAGGCATTCTAACTGATTCATTAGTTGATTCAGGTGTTACATGATTATTTTGTCTAGATTTGCAAAGATCAGGATGAATAACTATTGAATTGACGGATCAGAGACTCCAAGTGGTTGACATTTCTTGCTCAAAGTTTTGATGAAGTCGTTGCACTTTCCATCAAAAAGGGGGAGAATATAAAGGTTGAAGAAATGTTCATTACAAGAAAAGCTAACAAAGAAATGCGAGATCAAAGTATTCTGAAGACATGCTGATTTCAGATAAATTTTCTTTGAAGATACTTTGCTAAAGCATTCTGAGCTAGAGAAAGAGATTGCATCTTCTGTGCTGAAAGAGAAGATCGTATTGATAAATCATTTTCATAATGATCTTGATCCAAAGGGGGAGATTTTTAAGACACAGTCTCATTGGATTCAAGATCATCCAATACGAATATCGCAATCTGAAGCTACTGCTGACAAGTCGCTCTCAACCATAGTCTAGGGGTCAAATTGTAATAAGTGTCAAAGTTATAATATCTAGATATTATTTAGATATTATGTTTTTAGTTATAATATTAGTTTATTAAGTTTTGATAATATCTTAAACAGATATTATCTTTCTCTCTATTATCGATCATCTGATCACAAGAACACACACAACACATAGTATCAAGGTGAAAAGAGAGAAAACAAACAGAGCTAAAACTCAAGAAATCAACCGTGTAATCCGCGTTTATATATCGAAACAGGTTGGTTTATCATCTATTGTTTGTTGTTTGATTTATCTGGTAACGATCACGGACTCACAAGGCTCACAGGCTCGCTCGACATCTGGAAATCCGGGATATTTAGAGTCGCACGCCAATAACTAAGAATATCCCAAGCTTTCCTAGGCTTTCTAGCTAAGGAATTCTTATACATAAATCGACACAGAGGGAAGAACGGAAAATCGTACCTTAAATAATGTTCTAAACCTCGAATTTAGAGTGGAAAGGATTATGGTCGCTCAGAAAGTGAATCTCGCCGGAGATATGTGTTCTTTAGAAAGTTAAGCGTAAAAAAGGAAAGGATTGAGGGTAATCCTTATTTATATTGAAAATCGGAAACCAAATCGTCAGAAAATTGAATCGCCAGAAAATAAAATCGACGGTCAATGAGATTGACACGTGTCATTTGTGTCAGGCAACCACTCGAGTACACTCAATAAGAGTATGACACTTGTCCTTCATTAGCTGTCAAATTGTTTATTCTAATTGGCATGACGTCATCATTCAGTTGAAAACGAACCAATTCGGCTCTATGCAGGTTACCCGCTTTTTCTTTTATAACACGTGTCTTAGTCTTAAATTTAAATTTCAAAAAGTTGCCGCTAGAATTTTAAATTTGGGGGCAAACTGTTTGAGTAAAAAATAACCAAGTTCCTTTGTCGTACGTCTTTAGATTCCAAACAGTCCATTAGCCCATAGTCGCACGACCAGAGAAATAACTGACGTCCTTCCTTTGAGCGACTTCGACCAGATTATCAAAACCCGTCCACGATGGCTGTCGTACGACATGATTTCAGTTACTAATTTGCAACATACTTTATATTACATTTAATGCAGGATTTCAAGGACGTTTATGATGGGAGAAACATAACGGAAGACGTTACCAATAACAACGGATATAACAGATGCTATCATCAATATCGAACGGTTACTTTATTAAAGATATGCATTCAAGACTTGCTAACGGACAATTGGAGTATAAATATGAAGATTGAACTTCACATTCGGACATATAATTCTCGGACTTTAGAAGCTCACAAATTACGTTCTCAAGCTCGCTCAGTTTCTCTCGAAGTTCATAAGATCCACTGTCGTTTGTCGCGCGACGCACGACCGAAGTCTAATTACACACGACGCACGACCGACTTTACTTTATCGTATTGTTTTACATTGTATTACACTTGTAACACTTGTTATTAAGGACGACGTCCCTGATTGACGTCCATAGTGCACGACGACTCATACTCGTCCGCGGTTTTTACCCATTTTAGGGGTTTTCCGCGTCACCAATTTCCTTGTCTCATTTATTTCCCTTTTATTATTGTCGTACGATTATTAAAGCTACTTTCTTTGGTTGGATTAAGCTCCACATTTTCCTTAAATTTTCCTTGGGAGATTTTTGGCATAAACAATTATAATTTTAGAAATTATCATATTATTTGGTTTTTAATATGAAGATTATTTATATTAACTATTTTAATGTAATAAACATATATGATAATGTAATTTTATTCAATAATTATTGATACAATTTGTATATATGTTGTTTCTATTTGAAGAAATATAGAATATTTATTCTAAATCTAAATATTTATAATTTTTATTTATTGTAGTGTTGAGTCTTGGATATCTGATTAAATCTTCCACTACGTTAGTGATTTTTTTTCAATTTTTATTATTTTTTGTATTGTTTTATTTTAAACGATGTTCATTGATGTCACTTTTAGAGGGATAGGAAGGTTTCATTGTTGTATTTTATGTTGTTTGCTAATGATGTATGTAAAATTGAAAAACTTATAAGACGGAAATGATTATTGGTTGTTAAGATAATCTCTTTGTAATATAGATCAATATGTGGTCAAAAGTACTTTCAGTTATAATAATATATATATATATATATATATAGAGAGAGAGAGAGAGAGAGAGAGAGGGGAAGGTTCAAACGATCGAGAACGCTAACTATTTAAGAAAACAAGAAAACAACAGATCATGTACAAAATCATATGTGATTTTACATTATCCCGAAAAAATCGAACACGAGCGATGTCCGTTTAGGTCGCGTACATAGTCGCGTGAATCATATATGATTTTGTACGTTAATCATATATGATTTTGTATGTACTCGACTGTTCTGTGTTTTCTTAAATATATGTTGTTATCGTATGAACTCATGACCTCTCTCTCTATATATATATATATGTTTTATACTGGGTTTGTTTATTCACTTTATTTTCAGGTGACCCTAATACCTACAACAATCATGAGGAATATTATGTAAAAATCCAAGCATTTGTTGGAGTTTGGCATATATAATAAGGAAAAAAATTAAAGTTGTGAGTTTTAGAGATTCTAGGATTATTTAATTCAAAATTTAAAATTATAATTAAAGATCATAAGAACATCTCCAACAGCTTCTTCAAAATGGAGAATTTTTGCATTTTTGTGCTCCAACAGATTCTCCAAATCTTTCTCCAAAATGGAGAAAGTAAGAGAGATAGTGTAATTTTCTCCAAACATGGAGAACTGTCCAAAATCTCCAAAAATGATTACCATAAGAGAGAAATTATTTTTTTATTATATTATACCAATAAGATTTCTTCAAATGAGATGTGTATGAGAGATAAATAATATTTTATTAGATTTATACAATATTTTAATATTATAAGTAATGATTTCATCTCCAAAATGGAGAATCTATTGGAGATGGATGTAAATTTTTTATGTAGATTTTGACTTTTAATTCTCCATTTTAGAGAAATTTTGAAGATGCTGTTGGAGATGCTCTAAGTTTAATAACATCGTACATTCTAGATCCATGCCATGATGTGGAAACATTTGTTATAAATGAAACATAATCAATTTAAGTTCATTTCATATCATAATTTTGAATGTCTTTTTAACTTCATTTGAACTTTGTTTTCCTTTGTTTGATTATTTCATCCATATAATAAGTGTTATGTTTTCCAAAATATAATTATACTAAATTTATTAGACATTTTTATCTTCAACATAATATTTCCTTAAATGGAAATTTTGTTTTTTTTCTCTATCCGTCCCAAAATAAGTGTGCATATTTCTATTTATGTTTGTTATAAAATAATTAAGTGTCCACTTTTAAAAATTAGAGAACCAAATTCTCACATTTACCCTTAATTAATGCACATATATATAAGAGTTATGAAAAGAAAGAGAAAATTAAATAAGAGTAAAGATGTTATTTGGTAACAAAAATATGTAGTAATTATGTATGCCTAAACTATCACTACAAGAAAAATAACCTTCAGAGAAGGTTTTCTTTTGTGTTTAAAAGTTTGTAAAACTTCTCTAAAAGTTTTAGAGAAGCTTTTCACTTCCGTCAATAACCTTCCCTATATAACGGTAGCTAAAGGTTGTAGGGAGGGTTTTCGGAGGGTGCATTTA
This sequence comes from Arctium minus, assembly GCA_954870635.1. Classification (NCBI taxonomy): domain Eukaryota; kingdom Viridiplantae; phylum Streptophyta; class Magnoliopsida; order Asterales; family Asteraceae; genus Arctium; species Arctium minus. Next base: position 101,684,597 of record OX941084.1, on the reverse strand, counting down.
TGTTGGCCTTTAGAGAAGTTATTTTGGGATTTAGATACGCTTTCAAAGCTTATTTAAAGGTTGGTTGATTTTTATTAAAAAGATTCTCTAAAAGTATGTTTTTAGTGACATTTTTTGAGCATCAATGACGGTTTTTAAACGTCACTAAAAGGCACTTTCAGAGAAGGTTTTTGGAAAAACTTCTCTAAATGTATAGGCTTTAGTTACGCTTTATGTAAAGCTTCTCTAAGGGTGCGTTTGGTTTGTGGGAATGGATTGGATTTCAAGTAAGGATTTGGATTTAGAGGGATTTAGATTTGAGGGTATTTGGATTTGGATTTGAGGGGATTTGAAATCCCTTCATGTGTTTGGATAAGAATTTGAAATCCATCAAGCTTTATAATCCATCATATTTGGATTTCAAATCCAGGCTCATTGCAACGGATTTTGAAATCCATCATGTAAGAGATTTTTAAATGGTCAACGGATTTCAAATCCGGTCAACGAAATCCATTCCTGCAAACCAAACGCAACATTGGAATGAATTTGAAATCCAAATCCCTCCAAATTCATTCCAATCCCACAAACCAAACGGGACCTAAAGGTATTATTTTGTTACACTTTATTGAACCTTCTCTAATTGTTACCTTTAGATACACTTAACCAATACTTTCTCTAAAATTATATGTTTTAGTTACACTTTCTTGTAAAGTTTCTCTAAAGGGTATCCTTTAGTTACACTTATGAAAAGATAATTCCTTCTCTAAAAGGTATAATATATATATATATATATATATATATATATATATATAGTGGAAGGATATTTTGCAACCCTTAAAAAGGTTGCAACTCTTGCAACCCACATCTTAACCGTCGGACTCATGATCGGCGGTTATTTTATTTTTATTTTTCTGTTTTTTTTAATGAAAAATATTGGGCCCCATATCTATTGTAACCGCCGATCATGAATCCGACGGTTAAGATGTGGGTTGCAAGGGTTGCAACATTTTTAAGGGTTGCAAATTAAACAACCCCTATATATATAATATAGCATTTGTATTTCAACAATATATATATATACCATAAAATAAATAACAATATCAATATCAATAAAGAATAACACCAAAATACTAAAATAATATAATTCTATATATTTGTCATAAAAGACAAAAAAATTTCAAGCAAACCATAACGTTTCACCGAATCCTCACATCTGTACAAATTTTTAAAAAAAGCATCTAAAATCATATTATAACAAACCAAGATCTTCAATGTGTCAATTCTCCTCTTTTATCTGCAACAAGTAAATAGGACATATGCACTGTAATGCAATCTACAATGCCTACTTGGGGACCTGATAAATCAAAAAAGAATATTTTTAGCTTAACGGACCCAAAATTTGCATTAAAGTTGAGAAAAATAATATCGTTAACATCAAATTTGAGAAATCTACATGCTAAAAAGCCAATAACACAAGTTGACACCTCCATTAGCAATAAAAAAAAAGAAAGCAACAGTTAGACACCTCCAAAATCCATACTCTTTTTCCAAATCCAAAAACAATACCCACTACTCTTCTTTCCGACCAGCCAAACTCAACTGGAAGTATACGACTGCTCCAAATCTATCCGAACTAAGGGTGGTCTTGAAGATGTAAAAACATAATAAAATGATTAACTACACATGGGTTGGCCTGTTATGTTATATTTTGTATGTATCTCATCTGCTCTATCTCATGAATAAAATTGTGGGAAGATATTAGGGAGTAAGTGTCCATCTATAAGATAAGAAAGGTACAAAGTACAAATACTAGAAAACCAATTAACAATAAAGAGTGGATACCTGCACTTGAGATCGCCGCCATTCTTTATTGTTAGCACATTTAAATTAGATATTTGCACATTTAAATTGTAGGACCTATTATGTCAACTTTTTGGCATATATATTTCCTCGATCATAAAAACCAAGAGTAAAGTAGCTATATATTAGACTAACTATGAAAACAGAGAATTCACCTATGCCAAATTTTAGAGTGAAAAAATTTTAATATAAGGTGCACACCTATGCAAAATTTTAGATTGTGCTTGAAAAAATTGGAAGAGGAAAAAGGGTTTCTATAACTTTCATAAATTTAGAAAAAGAACATACCGGCATCAACTAAAGGCATGTCTAAATTTCAATATAAGGTGCACACCTGTTGTGTTTTTCCCTACAAGTCGACATTTCTCCTGACCAATATTCACTCCTCACAATATTCTGATCCATTCAATAAAGAAACTGCCAACAATAAAGTAAATTTTAGAAGATGCGGTTGCATTTATAAAAAAATATAAATGGGGCCTTGTACAACATGCAACCTAAGGGCATAAACTGATCGACCGGAACATCATCAGTACGGATACCGAGTTCGTCTAAAAGCTTCCTCTGTGTAGCATTCCAGACCCCTGATTGCAATTCAGAGGAACACAAATGAGTGTGCATTCCTAATGACAATTAATCTGGATTATATTTAATTTGTATTACCAAGAGAATCTTCTTTAATAAGCTCGGTTTCTCTGTATAGCGGATGGATGCAACAGGTGTTTGTCTATACCAAAGGGAATGTCACCTTGGTGGTAGAGAGTTGCTACATATTGACTACATATTAGAAAGCTTACTCTAAAAAGGAAAAGAAAAAATTTGAAATAGTATATGAAACAAAAAAGAAACTAAAATCAACACATAATCGTTCAGGAAAAGGTTGTTATAGTTAATGCTAGGGGTGTTCAAAAAAACCGCCGGACCGCTCAAACCGGTCGAACCAAGTCAAACCGGACCGTTTTTGGCGGTTTAGGCGGTCTGGCGGTCCGGTCTGGTCTGCAAAATCGTCAAACCGGGCGGTCCGGTCCGGTCTGCGGTTTGGGGATTTTTTTGGGTGGTTTGGACCAAACCGGCCACCAAATTATATATATATATATATATATATATATATTTTATACATATCTATTGTTTAGCCCATGTTTAGACTTAAATATATCTAAAAAAGGCCCAAGAAAATGTAGCCCAACACTTTGAAAAGCCCTCAATCAAATACATTTCCTATTATGTTTCACGTGATCTGATGGTAAGGCAGGAAGCGGCTTCTCCAATTCTCCTTTTCTTCACTCCGAAACATCGATTCTTTTTTCTTTCTTCACAAGTTCAAGTCGATTTTACCTTCTGGCTTATGTCCAATACTTCAAGTCTTCAATAAATCACGAGTTCAAGTGGGTTTACGACTTTTGTTCACGGCGGCTTCATGCACAGCTTCACGTCTTTTCTTACTTCACGGCTTCATTCACAACTTCATTCACAACTTCTGTTCTTCAAGCCTCAGGTTCGTTTTTACTCTTCTTAGTTCTTACTTCATATTATCCTTTGATTGAATCTGTGTTACATAATTTTTTGCTAGATATTGATTCCTTTGATTGAATCTGTGTTACTTCATAAAATCCTTGTAGTTATGTCTTGGGATGTTTTATTAACTTTTGTGGACTTTGTTGTGGACTTTATTTATTTCAAATGGACTTAAGCTAATGAACTTTTAAAATTCAAAAGTTTATATGTTTTTTATGTAACTTTAAAGCCCACTAAAAGGCCTAAACCGCCTAAATCGGTCGACCAAACCGCCTAAACTGCGGTCCGACTTGACTGGTCTGGGCACTTGATGTCAAACCGCTCGGTTTGAAAAATCAATAAACCGCCACTTGTGGTTTGGTTTGTGGTTTGAAGGGTTAAACCGCCCAAACCGGACCGCGAACACCCCTAGTTAATGCATGATGGTTTAGCCAAGCAGAAGAAGTAAAGGTCAAGTCCTGGAGGATGTCTTCACAATATGACTGTCGTTGTGTGTTTGTGCTTGATGGATAGAAGGGTCCATGTCTAGGAGCCGGTAGATAGCTAAGTGCATTAGTAAGTGTTTAAAAACAAACAATTGGAGGATATCACTGTTTGACTTGAGACATAGCTTGTGTAATAAACTTGTATCAGCATCCAAGATAAGAACCTTCGCATCAACATTAAAGATAAAGACCACAATAGATTAAGAAATTGCAGCAACCTAAAATGTACTCTGATGTGGATATAAAGACATAAGGCTAAAAAGAACTAGAAGCTTAAAGAGATGAAATACACAGCAGCTGCAAAATCTGGAAATAGACCATCACCCATTTTTTTATAAATCCAACTGAAATACTCAATTTTGAACCCATATTTAAACCACCATCTGATCTAAAATTGCATATAACCGAATAAAAATAGCCACCAACTGGACTCTAAATAAAGAAGAAAATAGATCTAATCATAAAGAACCACCAACTGGATGCAAACCAAAAGGTTCAAATTACAATTAAAATTAAAATTTTAATAAGTAGTATAGAATAAACTCTACCGTAAGCTGATTGACCAAAGAATCTTACCTGGTGTGCATGATTATGTATCAGAATGATACTCGAGCATCTTTATATATTGCATTTGGACGATACTTTCTTGCCAATAGTCTAGTACAGAGGACCAAATGCAATTCAGCAGTTGTGAATAAAAGAAGTTTGCACAAGGAGGCTTAGAATAACAGATGCCAGAATGCAACTTATTTTAAAAAGAAACAACAGGGGTGTTAAGTTAGTTGATCACATACATTGTCAGAAGTCGAGCATGCCAATCATTAGCAAGAAACATACATTTTTTCCATATGTAAACCCTCCCAAAGGAATCACTAAAGGAGCCTCACATGCTGCTTGACAAAGTAAGGTGAACCGAAACTGCTTAATCAAACACGAGGCAGAAAAAACAGAGAAAATATGTTATTTTTCATAGAAAATACTTAAAACTTTTATATGTCATCAGGCTTAACCTCCTCAGATAGTACGTGGTTATCGCCAAATACACCATAGATATCGCCATATGGATTTCCAGGACGATGGTAGGAAGGGTGGTCCACGAACACCTGAAACCAACAAATGGAACAGGTTATAGCGACTAACGAGACAAGATTTAGCAATTAAAGATGATAAATACCAATCTTTATACCTAATCAACACCTGCTATGTACTCATGAAAGAAATCAACCTCTTGGATCCCGCCCAAAACCATGAACCTTAGTTCCACAATGAAGATTGGTGGCACTAGCGAAGATTGGGGATTTAATTCCCAAACGACATTGCAGATCATGATGCGAAAAACAAAACCAGATTAAAAAGTAGCACCTAGGCTTGAAAGTTGTTGGTCCAAGATCTCTAAATCCTAGAGAGAGAAAGTAGAGAGAGAGTAAAGCGCAAGATGATTTATTGTATTGAATATGCGTGAAGTGTTACAAAGACACAAGACCAAAGGAACTTAAATACCCTTGGCTTATACACAGATAAAACCTATCTAAGTACAGTATAAGACCAAGCCTATAAATACAATGATTACTATAAAATCAGACTTAACAATCTGCCCCTTAGTAATCATTGGCGATGTGGTCTTCAAAAACAATCATCTAAATCAGCACAGACCATCTGAGCGACTTTGTTTAAGCAGCTTCTTGACTTTAAAAAAAAATTCTTCTCAGCATCTTTCAGGCTCAATTGCTTTTGCTGTCTTGACAAGACTGGACCTGTTTGTAATTAGCTTGAAAGAACAATCGGTTCATCAGCTTGTGCTCTAGACGATTCACCTCTTTCAAATAAACTTGAATGAACTATGGTGTTCGGAGCTGGAACAACAAAAGACTAGTATAGCTGAGAAAAATAGAATCTTGAGCAAAACTTGATCAGCAGATAAACTTTTGAGCTCTTTGTCTCTTTAACATCTCCTTAACTTCTCCCCCTCATGACCTTGATGATCGAGATCAACTTGGTCATGCAAATGTTGGAGACGAGACAACTTAAGATCTGCAAAATCAAAGTAAAGGAGAAAAAGGAGAGGTTTGTGCTACATGTTGGTGGCACAAAGTGAAGTTTGCGCTAGACGAAGGTGGCGCAAAGTGAGGTTTGCGCTACCAACTGTTGGCGCAAAGCTGACTTATACTTGGAAAATTTTACCTGATAAGCTCTTTGACTCCCCCTACACAAATGCACTAAAATATAACAATTCAAAATAGCATTCACATAGAGAATCAGATACTCCCCCTCGAAAACAGATATTATCTTTTCAAAAATTTCTCTTTATTCACTCTCCCTTGAATAATGCACAAACCCATTTATAAAAAATATGAGAACACAAGAATTGAAACATCAAATGTAGAAAGAAAAATAAACTGAATATATATTTTGAAACGACTAAATATATAAAAATTTAAACATAAACAAATAGAATTCTACTTAGTAAAATATCACAATAAAATCCATCAGATGAAATCAAATGAATGTTTTTGGATACAGAAACAAGTTTTATTGCATATCAAGTTAAGAGATGTTCAGTTTCAAAAACTTTCATCAATCTATTCAGTGTGCTCGCATGTGAACTCCGATTAGCTTCAAGAAAATGCAATTCTAAAAAATATAATAGAGAACTTTGCATGTAATCACACTAATCCATCAAAAATTCAAACGTTCACAAATTTACAGGTTTATTGCAACTCAAACATATCACCAAGTATCATAAGATGTGTGCTCATTGGCATCTTTTAAGCTTGTGCACTTTGGCATCTTTTTAATCAAAAAGTTTATTAAGTAAAAAACATGCCGTAAATGTAACTTTCTATCTGATCCTATTGCAGGATTTGGGTCAGCCGCTCCCAGACCAGTTGGCCTTAGGGGACTAGGTGTCAAGCACCCCTTGGAACTTACTTTCCCAGATCAGAAAGGCTACATCGACACATCCTAAACCCATTCATACCAGTAGAACATGACTTTCGATCTGATTCTATTGAAGGATTTGGGTTCGATCACTCCCAGATCAAATGACCTTAGGGGATCAGATGACAAACATCCCACAGAACTTACTTTCCCAAACCAGAAAGGTCACAGGTACAAACTTTTAAACTTAGAGATTTCTGATTTATAATAATTTAATAATCATCTCAATCACAAGGTTTTACGTCTAAGTGCTTAGCCCATATTTTCATTACAATCCAAAATTCTGACTTTTTAGGTTTTCAAAGCATCGTAAACTATAAATATTCCGAATCACACAACTTTAAAGCAATATCAAAAGCTACAAACATGTTGCTGACTTTTCGACTTTTGTTAGACTTGAAATTTGAACATATAAAAACTTTAATATAAACAAAGCAACTTGAAAATTTATCCTAGACACACATTTTGTTCAAAAGAAAGAAAAATTGTAAAACTTTTACTTTATAGAATAAAATTTGTGAAGGTTTAAACTTTTAAATTCAACATGTCGAGATTTGAAAATAGAAACAATTGATCAGCTAGTTTATATTCAGTTGAAACAAAATAGAATTCAATAATACCATCTTCTACATAAAATATAAAGAAATTGTGACTTATTTGAAAATTTTGGGTTGATCAAATTCAGGAGTTTGAATAAAATTGCTCAGATTCTTTTAAAAAATATGAGAAAAGTGGAACAACATCATTATCAGAGATAAATGCAGCGGAATAAAGTAGATGTAGTCACGGTTTCTCATTAGTCAGAAGCTAACAAGCATTGAAGAACGAGTCCTAGACTGACATGTCTAGAAGTCGAAGTCTATTGAAGCATGGGTTCTGAGCTGAATTACTCAGAAGCCATTCTTTCTCTTACTCCCCCTTGACATGAGGTGCCTGCAACTTTGAGTCAGATTGAGATTTTGGTACCCACTTGAATTTGGGCTCATGTTTGTTAGTTGCAGTTCTTATGGGGAAATATTTGTTAGATTTGACAGTTAAAGCACGAGAAAGATCATCAGAATAATAAGCACAATCATCAGAAGAGAAAACATAATCATCTGAACTAGAATCAGAAGAAGAATATGAGACATTTTTGGAAATTTGAAACATTTGCTTTATAGAGTATTTTGAAATTTTATTACAATAAGCAAATGAATCACTTTTATATTGTCTGTCTACATATCGAACTTCATCAGTCTAAGGATCATTTGATGTCCGCTTGGCTCTCCATAGCTGCTTGGTAGACTTGCTCAAAGTCCTATATGAAATAATAGAATCAGAAGAATTAGAACTGTCAGAAATGACTTGATCTTGTTTCTTTGACTTCTTTGACCGTCTTCTTTTACACTTTGGTTTATAATACTGATCATTTAGCGTAAAAGATTCATCAAGAATTTCCGAATTAATATTTAAATCAGAAGAAATAATTTTTCCTAAGCAACCAATCTTATCAGACAATAAATCTGAACTTACATCGGAGTCGGAACAATTTTGAGAAAAGATGTCAGATTTAGAAACTTCCATTTTGTTTACTTGACAATCAGAAGAAAGGCTCGAAATAGAATCTTGTTTTTGAGAAAATAAATTTTCTTCAAGACTAGATGTCATGAAAGAAAGAATAACATCAGATTCAATTTCTTTTTGAATATTTTGATCTGCCAACTCATCTTCAAGATCAATGATTTTGCCTTCTAAAATTAAAGGAGGAGTATATTTCTTAGAATCATAAATGATTGGAGAAAAATATTTTCCTTATCAGATTTATTGGCAAAAATATCAACAAAATCATCAGATACTGAAGACTTGACAGGAGATATTTCATTAAAACCTTTTCTGCCTTTCCTTGATTTATCAGGAAAATATTTTGCATTTTCATACGTATAAATAAAAGGAATTTCCTTTTTCTTGTTATTTGTCCTTTTTCTCATTTTCGATTTCTAACACTTGCTTTTCGTTCATCCAATCAATTTTAAATTGAGGAGCATATTGAGCAAGTGTTAGATAATCATATTTATATAAAGTTGGGGATTTTTCAATCGCATTGTTTAAACAATGTGGATTTTTAAAACCAAGTCCCCATTTTTCTTTTAAAGCTTCATCACTCCTTGGTTTATTCATAAAAATTGTTTGCTCAGATTGGTTCCTTCGATATAACTTTTCTTCTAATTTATTTATTTTATCCGAAAAACTGTCTTTTAAAGTGGTCATTTCAGTCAAAGACTCAAGATAAGTCTTATTTGAATTTTCCAAATCATCCAATTTCTTTTGAAAGACTTCTTTAGTATGAACCAAAATAGATTTTTCATTTTTCAAAGAAATTTTCAATTTGTCAATCAAAACTGACTTTTCTGCATTTAAGTTCTTTTCAGATAATAACTTTAAGCGAAGATCATGTAAAGCAGATATGATGATATTCATTTGTGAGGCAATGAAATTGTAATCAAAATCAGAATGTACCTCATCTTCATCAGTTTCATCATCATCATATGATTGATCATCTCCAATGAAGCACATTTGAGCAATCTCTACATTTGCAGCTTCATCATCGGAGTGATCCAGCCAAAACTCTTCTTCAGCTAGCAAAGTTGTTCCACTCTCTCTCTTCTCAGCAAGTTCCTATTTCTTTCGATAGTAAGCTGAGTCCCTAACTTTCTTCACTCTACACTCCTTAGATATGTGACCCGGCTTTCCACGGTTGTAGCATGCAGCAGTCTTTGGCTCGGGCACTTGTACAGTCTTAGAACCAGAAGTGAAGCGAAGATTGTTTGAACCCGACCGTGGTTGGAACTTCTTTTGATAATGTTGAGAAAGAAGGATCATAACTTTCTGCAGTGCCTCGCCATCATCATCAGTTGACCCGTCGTAAGCATTATCATACAATGCTTGTTATGTCAATTGTTTCGTGAGGAGAGCAACCGGGTCTACTGACTTTTTGTTCTTCTTTTCAATCTTTGCTTTCTTCTCTAGCACCAAGCTCTCATCAGTCATCAGAATCTCATATAATTCCTGAATCTGCATAGTGGAGACCCGAACATCGTTCCTCAGTCTGTGACAAGATTTGTTCCATTCAGGCTGAAGAGCATTGAGGAATTTCAGATTCGTCTCAAGCTCTGTCTTGTTCACATTTATCTTTCGCAGATCATTCAGCACTGTACAGAATTTGTCGAAAACACTCTTTAGAGACTCACTTTGTTTGGCCTTGAACTCCTCAAAGTTGTTCATGAACCGTGTATGTAGAAGTTGAGTCGCAACTGAAGATCCAAGCATGATCTTTTCTAATTGTGCCCACAACAGATTTGGATAATCTTTGCAATGATCAACCCGGTTGTAGACAGAGTTTGGTAAAGCTAGCATCAGATTAGCTTTTAATTCTCGACCAGCTTTCATTCGCGAGGCCTCTTCAGTTGTTGGAGGAGTCTCTTTATTAGGCTTTACGAAAGGTCCTTCAGTGAGAGATTTCATCATGTTATCTCCATTAGCTTAACGCTCGATAAAGTTCAGGAACCGATCATGCCATTGAGTGAATTCGTTTTCATCGACAAGAACCGGAGGACGAGTTTCTGTGCCTAAAGACATCATGAGGTCACTTGTGTAGAACTTAGCTTGAAAAGAAAACTTTGCCGAATCCATAGATGACAAACTTCAGAAAAATCTAAGTCTGGAAAGAGCTGGCGCAAACTAGAATTCTCGCGAGTAATGTAAGACACAAACTGTGATTTGCGTGAGCAGACCGTGGCGCAAACTATGATTTGTGTGATCAAGGTCTAGCGAGAATCTGACTTTGCGTTAGATACTTGAGACGCAAATGTAACTTCTCGCGAGCTTAATATAGCGCAAAGCTTACTTTGCGTGAGCAATTGGAGACGTAAAACAGACTTTTCGTGATACAGAGAAAACGCGAACTGATCTTTGCATGATGAAAGGATGACGAGAACCAAGAAAACTTGAACTTTTCTTGAACAATTACTGGCGCAAACCTTTGAAGAACAGGATGAACTCACGCAAATCAGATGAACTCGCGCAAACTAGGATGAACTCGCGCAAAGTTCAAATGTAGCGCAAACCACCTGAAAATCAGTAAAAATCACAAAAATCGATTATAGCCATGAATTTTCAGATGTATTCTTCCACAGATATGATCGAAAACAACATTCTAACACTTTTCTATCAAACTTTTTCAATTAAAAACTTTAAAATCGAGATTTTAAAATCAAACAGTACGTAAAACCGTTTTTTTCGAAACTTGAAAAATCTCAAAATCGACAATCAAAACTTGAATTTCTTGAAAATCGATGTGAATTAAAAATGTTTAACTATCAAAATCGAATCCAACAAACCAATTTTCACAAGAATTTGTTCAAAAACACAATCAAATTTGATGAGAAATCTATAAACGATATTTTCTTGAAAAAAGAAATTCAAGAAAATCAATCAAATTTTCAGATTAAACTACAAATTCAGACACGAAAAACAATTCTCTCAAGATCTAGATTGGCTCTGATACCAACTGTTGGTCCAAGATCTCTAAATCCTAGAGAGAGAAAGTAGAGAGAGGGTAAAGCGCAAGATGATTTCTTGTATTGAATATGCGTGAAGTGTTACAAAGACACAAGACCAAAGGAACTTAAATACCCTTGGCTTATACACAGATAAAACCTATCTAAGTACAGTATAAGACCAAGCCTATAAATACAATGATTACTATAAAATCAGACTTAACAAAAGCACTCAAATTAACGAGGGCAAGACCATGGAAAGTAAAGCACATGTAAAATGAAGATGAATCAGAGCCATAACACAAGCATTACTTGTTAACCACTCCTCACGCATACAGTACACATGAACCTGTTACCTAGATGGACTTGGAGTTTTTTTTGTTGAAATGAAGATGAACCTGCACATTATATGATCAACAGCTAAAATTATCATTGAAATGAAGATGAACCTGCACTGCCCTAGAACCAGAGGAGACCCTATTGGAAAAGCCTGCAATTATCATTACATACTTTAATTAGATATATATATATATATATATATATATATAATGGAGTAAGAGTAGTAGGGTAAGGGTGGACTGATGAAGCCAAAGCCTGCAATTTTGTAGGTTGGACCAGTCATTGTATACTTGTTACAGTATTTAGCCAGAAAATCCCTGATGTATGGAAGCTCTTCCATAATTGCAGAAAAACCCTGTAGTTTTGTAGGTTGGACCAATGTCCAATTTCTTCCCTTCATGAATCCTGCCAACAAAAGAAAGCAACTTGATGTAAGATTGATCAGCAAAACCCTCTTATCTCGATAAGAAACAACACTGGAAAATTAAAAGTATAACATCTTATTACAAGACACTAATTGATAAGGGGTTGCATTCGCCCTGGTTTGCATGTCACTATTGTTACTGCTTAAGTGGAACTTAATGTCACTATATGTTCTTCAATGCGTACATGGATAATGACTTGTACAAGTGATGTACGGGTCGTGAGTTTCAATGGGTCGAATGGTTGAAATTAAAGAGAATGAAAAGAAATTACAAAGGAACACCAGTATTCGAGAGACTGGAGACTCTCCCAGAAGGCTCTTACCTGTCTAACAAAATCGATGCTTCCCTCCACCCAAGACCTATCCTTATAAACTAAGCGTAAACATAAAGCAAAATAAAAAAAAGGAAATTGTCTCACAAAATAGGAAATTGTCTCACAAAAAGGTAGGACCCATCTCTGATAATTTTAGAAGATATTGTGCCTTAATTTCCCCTTTTACCCCTCCTTGAATATGTAAATTGAATGGGGGTCCATCAATACCCCGCCTCAAAACAGCCACCTTGTCCTCAAGGTGGAAATTTGGGAACTGGTTATGTACTGCCTCGTAGTCTTCCCAGGTTGCTTCGAGTTCTCCCAGCCCTTGCCACTTAATCAACACTTTACGTGGTCCATCGCTCCTCCCCTTTTGTTGTTGTCGGACGTCTAACATAGCTTCAGGTTCGGCTTTGAACACCATGTCTTCACTGATCTGTGGTGGTATAATGTTGGATGATAAGCAGGTTCGATGGCTCTTCGCAATTGGGATATGTGGAACACTGGGTGGATGTTTGCCGTTGGGGGAAGATCAAGCTTGTAGGACACCCTCCCAATTTTATCCAAAACACGGAACGGCCCATAATATCCCATAATATCTGGCTGCTATTTTGATTATTTCGGGAGACTAAAGACTGTTGTCGATAAGGCCTTAATTTCATAAACACTACCTGCCCCACCTCGAATGAATCATCCCGTCGCCCCGAATCAGCGTATTGTTTCATGCGTAGTTGTGCCTTTATCAGACTTAATCTAGACTCGTCTAAGATTTCTTCCCGCTCCCTTAGCAGCTGTTCCACCGCTTGTACTCCCGTGGAGTCTTGTTTATACTTCAGTATGGTTGGAGGGTCCCTTCCGTATAGAACCTTGAAGGGGGAACATTTGAGTCCGACATGATACGTGGTATTATACCAGTATTCCGCCCACGACAACCATTTACCCCATTCGCGCGGTCTGTCTGACAGCATACAACGCAAGTATTGCTCCAAGGTTTCTATTGACTACCTCTGTTTGACCATCCATTTGAGGATGATAGGTTGTACTATAATGGAGTTTAGTGCCTTGTAATTTGAATAATTCCTGCCAAAATTGGCTAAGAAACAATTTTCCTCGGTCTATTACGATGGTCGCCAGAACGCCATGTAGTCTCACTATTTCATGCAGAAAGGTTTCTGCCACAGTCTTTGTAATGAATGGGTGTTTAAGGCCCACGAAATGAGCGTACTTACTGAGCCTATCCACAACCACGAGTATGCATGTCATTCCCAAGGATTTGGGCAGCCCCTCTATGAAGTCCATTGTAATGCCTTCCCAAACTCGGAGCGGTAACGGAAGCGGCTGTAATAAGCCTGTCGGGGTCCCCGATTGATACTTGTTTCTTTGGCAAGTCTCACACTTCTTCACCATATCTATAACATCTCTCCGCATGCCAACCTAAAATACTTCCATTGAAATCTGTTGTAATGTTCTTTCTTCACCGGAGTGACCACCCATAGAGGAACTATGGAATTCTTCCAGCAGCTTGGGGATTAGTGTTGACGTGCGTGGTAAAACCACCCGTCCTTTGTACAAAAGCATTCCGTTTTGCATCGTAAAGCCTTTGTAGGTCGTCTGCCCCTCCTGAACATCTTGTTTAATCTTCTATAGCAATGAATCACTCTCCACCTCCGTTTTAATTACGTCCCAATTGCACCATTGAGGTCCCCCCAGCACCGAGCACTCAATCTCGTATGGCTTTCTTGAAAGAGCATCAGCAGCAAGGTTACTTTTTCCCGTCCTATAAATGATATTGAACTCATAACCAAGTAGTTTACTCACCCAACGTTGGTACTCTCGCTCAATGACGCGTTGCTCGAGTAAGAACTTCAAACTTTGTTGGTCGATACGCACAATGAACTTTCTACCCAACAAATACGGTCACCATTTGCGTATGGCGAGGACAATAGCCATGAGCTCTTTTTCGTAAATGGGTTTTTGGCGAGATCGGGTCCCCAATACTTGGTTGAAGTAAGAAATGGGGCGCTCTTGTTGCATTAGGACAGCCCCTAACCCAACCCCCGAGGCGTCGGTTTCTACCACAAACGGTTGGCTGAAATCAGGCAGCTGTAAAACAGGAGTCGTGGATAAAGCCTTTTTGAGTTTCTGGAAGGCTGTTTCCGCGATGAAGTCCCATTGAAACCCATTCTTTTTAATCAAGTCGGTGAGGGGACTTCAATTCTTTCATATCCCGCGATGAACTTACGGTTGTACCCCGACAGCCCGAGAAAACCCCTCAATTCTGTCACCGTTCTAGGAGAAGGCCAATCCAGCATAGCTTGGACCTTTGAAGGATCCATATCCACCCCACTACTTGACACCAAGTGCCCCAGGTATGCCACTTTCTTCGCGTCCAATTTCACACTTCTTTTTGTTAGCGTAGAGTTGATGTTGCCTGAGTGTATCGAGGACCACCCGTAAATGGTATTTGTGTTCCTCCATGGTCTTACTGTACACCAATATATCATCAAAGAAAACCAAAACGAACTTTCGGAGATATGGTTTGAATATCTCATTCATTAAACTTTGGAACGTGGATGGTGCATTGGCCAAACCGAAAGGCATCACGAGGAACTCGTAATGTCCCTCATGTGTTCGGAAGGCTGTTTTCGGTACGTCTTCAGCCTTCATTCATATTTGATGATAGCCGGACTTCAAGTCTAGCTTTGAGAATACGGCCGCTCCAAATAGTTCGTCCAATAGTTCATCAATTACCGGTATCGGAAATTTGTCGGGTATGGTATTTTTGTTGAGAGCCCGATAATCTACGCAGAAACGCCAACTTCCGTCTTTCTTTTTAACTAACAGAACCGGACTGGAAAATAGACTACTGCTGTTACGAATGATCCCAGCTTGTAACATTTCCTGTATTAAGCGTTCGATCTCATTTTTCTGATAGTGGGCGTAGCGGTAGGGACGAACGTTCACCGGTCCAGTTCCTGTCTTGAGTTCGATTCCGTGTTCCATTCCTCTTTCAGGGGGTAGTTCCATAGGCAAGTTAAAAACCTCCTGGAACTCACCCATAACATCTTTCAGCTCCACCGGACAAACTTCCTCACTTGTTAATCTTGAATCCAGTAGCCCAAATTCCACCAGCACCCCTTGTTTTTCTTGCTTAATTAGCCTGCTCATTGCTTTCATGGAGATCAATGACCTACCTAGTGAAGGGTCACCCTTCAAAGTAACTTCTTCCTGTCCTATTTTGAACTTCATCACCTGGGTTCTCCAGTTGGTAACTGTGGCCCCCAACGTTTCAAGCCACTGAATCCCCAGAATTACATCTGAATTTCCCATCTCCATAGGAAGAAATTCTTCCTGCGCAACTACCCCCGGTAACCTGATCTTGACGTCCTTACACACCCCTTCTCCTTTGATTGACGTTCATGTGCCCATGGTGTTTCCATACGAAGCAGTGTTGGTTATCGGCAGATTAAGACAGGTTACCAACTCTTTTGAAATGAAATTATGGGTTGCCCCACTATCGATTAGGACGACTACCTGCTGTTTGTTGATGGCTCCCACTAATTTCATCGTCTTAGGACTAGTGAGCCCTACCACGGAATTCAGGCACACTTCGACTTTTGGTTCTTCCAACTCTGGTTCGGTTTCAATCTCCATTTTGAATTCTTCGTCCTTTTCCTCGTCTTCCTGCATCACAAGAACATTCACTTCTTTCCTTTTACACCTATGACTCGGTGCGTACTTTTCATCACAGGGATAACATAATCCCTGGGACCTCCTCTGTTGGAGTTCGTTATCTGAAAGCTTCCTGTACTCCTTTCCCCCTGCTCCCATGGTGACAGTAGTTGAGCCCTCCCCTGTCCCTTGTGCTTTTGTTTCGACATTGGTTCCCCCAGGTTTCTTAATTCCCCAGTTTCCTTGGTTTTTACTACGAGCTACTATACTGTTTTTCTCTTCAATTCTTGCTGCAAGATCCATAACTCCACTCAAACTCGTGGGAGATAACATTTGAACCTCAGCTCTAATCAACGGGTTCAATCCATTGATGAATTGACTCATGAATATCTCATTGGAAATATCATTGAGGGGTGCTGCTAGAGCAACGAATTGTTTTCGATATTCATTAACCGTACCTTTTTGTTGAAGAACCAGGAATTGCTCACAGAGAGACCCCTCGAAAAGTGATCGGAATTGCTTTAACAACAACGTTCGTAACTCTTCCCACCGGTTAATCGGGCGTCTCTTGTTCTCCCATTGGTACCACTTGAGTGCGTCACCTTCAAAAGCGATAACCGCCACCTCCAATTTCTCTTCATTAGTTAATCGGTTGAGGGAGTAGTAGCGTTCTGCCCTGACCAACCATCCATCGTGATCCTTCCCGTCAAAAACAGGCATCTCCAAACGTCGTCCCTTAATAGCGAAGAATTGGTTTCCTTCACCGTTCCGATCTCCACCTCTTCCATGACGTCCTTCATTATCCTGTTGGTCACCGTCGTTTCTGGTTGATCCCCTTGTGTTTTCCTCTTGTAATTGAATTAATACAGCCATCTGTTGCATTACGGTCTGGATGTTTTCCTCCATGGTTGTCATCTTTGAATTGAACGTTTCCAAACTTTCTTCCACCTCGTCCACCCTTGACGTCACTGATCGAGGCATTGTTTATCCCAGGAATCGTTGCTCTGATACCAATTGATGTACGGGTCGTGAGTTTCAATGGGTCGAATGGTTGAAATTAAAGAGAATGAAAAGAAATTACAAAGGAACACCAGTTTTCGAGAGACTGGAGACTCTCCCAGAAGGCTCTTGCCTGTCTAACAAAATCGATGCCTCCCTCCACCCAAGACCTCTCCTTATAAACTAAGCGTAAACATAAAGCAAAATAAAAAAAGGAAATTGTCTCACAAAATAGGAAATTGTCTCACAAAAAGGTAGGACCCATCTCTGATAATTTTAGAAGATATTGTGCCTTAATTTCCCCTTTTACCCCTCCTTGAATATGTAAATTGAATGAGGGGTCCATCAACAAGCAAATGCATTGAATATAAAATCATATATATATATATATATACACTAAAGAATCATTGCATGCTGCTACTTGATAGCAAGGTTTCTAACTTCTCCACTCAATTTATCCAAGCACAATGGATCTAAGACTATGCATGTCTAATCAAGTCCCAAACAAAAACTGTAGCACTTGGGATCTTACACCATACCTTTTAATACTAATCTTCTAGTGCTCGAATTGGTGTACATTTAATTTGCATAGATGCATGATGCAAATTACATATTGAAAGCTCAATCAAGATATATAGTTATGGGCAAACAATTTGGCAGATAATTAGGATAACCGAGATATTTAATTAGTCCTCTTCATGGTCACCCCAAACTCTAGAGTATGCTTGAAGCTCTTTATTCATAAAACAAAAAGAAAAGGTAGGGTGTGAGGGTCAAGGTGCATAGTAAAAATGCAAGGTTCATTTAAAATCCAAGACAACTGATTACATCAGAAAATACCAATGTTCGTGGCTTCTGGCTGATATGGTGACTTGTTACGAAATTATTCTTCTTCTTCGTCATCTGGATCCAAATGTATATCATAGAGACATACATACACATATTAACTTTGTACGTATATGATCAAACTAAAAAGGAAGAGAATAAAATGAGTGTCACTTTTAAGCCTAATAAGGGAAGGCAACAACCACTCAAGCAATTCTAGTAGACATCTTTCTTAATTAAAAACGTTGAGAGGTAGACAACCTCATAGAACCATGTCTGTTATTCTGGATAAACATAAATTAGAAACTACCTTTTACATTCCACTGCATCATAGGTGTGTTATTCTTAAAATAGATAATTCAACCAGATTTGCTATCACTCCTGATTGAATATTTGTTAAATCGAATCCCCAGAAACATGATACTAGTGAATGCTAAAATTCACTCTCTTTACTTCATATAATTATACGATCCCTAATCATGGTACTTCATCGAGAATCCTGCAGACACAAATATAGAAGAACTGTGTTCATATTATTACTTCATGATTCCTAAAAACAATTGAAAACAAGAAATGCAATCAAACCCCTAATCATGAAATTTCGTATTTCAGATGAACAAATAGGGCAAATCAACCAAATTCACAACAACTGATTCACACATAAACAACGATTTAAATAAGTAAACAAGAACACAAACCATAATTTCGCTAACTAAACAAAAATTAAACATCTCTTCAGACACTAATCATTATTCTTAAAATCAGTTACAAAACACCAAAAACATAGAGGTAATTTTGATCAGATGAATTTGAAGATTACTGGTCGGTGGATTATGTAACCCGAAAATCACAAATGAAGTCCCATGCAAGTATACATGTAAAACCACTATCGTTTGAAAAAGTAATAAAGTGGTACTAAGTACCAAGTATCGATCCCACAAGGACAATAAAACAAGTCGTGATTCTTAAGTCAATCTTAAAAGGTGATTTCAGAAAGAGATTTGGAAGGAATGATCTTTGAGTGTTGTTGACAGTAAATTAAAGTGCTAAAAACAGATTTAAAAGAAGGCAAGGGTGCAAGATCCGGCTAGAGTTGTAAGCAACTAAATAATAGGACTGATGCTGCAGTAGATGCTGCAGCACTAGGTTCTCAACTTCACTATCGGTTCACAAAACCCTTTTACAAGGTTCATATTAGAATAGGTTTATCGGCAGCGACTAATTAGGCGACCCAACCAGTTCCGCACAGATATTATTATGATCCCCGTATAGTTTACAATCAATAAAGATTAAGAGGGTTTGTTACAACCCCTATAACACTTCAGTGTTCTGAAGAATATGCTAGTTTGCAAACAAGTCGCTCACCCAAGTGAAACAATGTACGTCACCTCATCAAGAAGCACTTGGTCGAAACTCAGAAACAAGGAGTGAATAGTGAAATTGATAGCTAGTAGCAAAACATTAATCCATACTACATAGGCTTTTATCTCCCAACCATCACTTACACCCAAGCTAGGGACTTACCCCATCATCGCTTGACACATGGTGTGCGACATTATTGGAAAGATAAAGATCAAATGTATGAAAATAAATGAATGGAATTGGACAACGTAAATGTAAAAGACAGAAATGTAAAGCATAAATGTAAAGTCGAATTGTAAATGACAAGAAATGTAAAGGTGTTGTGAACGGTGTTGTGACACTGAACAGTAGCTTACTGAATTTAAAGACTTGATATTAAAAACATAAAGTAGCAAGTTGAGATAGCTATGTGAGCTATCCAACCGAGAGAACATGTTCTAAATTACTGGAATGAGCTCTCTATTTATACATAGAGAAGCTCCTACAAAGCATCTAAAGAAAGCATTAAAAGAGCATCAAAAGTACCAAGTACAATGGTCCCTGCCACTAACTAGGAATCAAAGTGTCAATCCTAAGTACAACAAGCATCTTTTTAAGGAATCATAATTGTCAAAAGAGCATATATTCTCTGCTCCATGCCTCTTCTTCACCGAATATCTCCAAGTATTCCTCAAAGATCTAGTTGCACCAACCAAAAAGATTATGAAGCTTCGTCTATGACTGCAGTCCTCTTGCTGTGGCTCCTGCTGTAGCATCATCCATCAGTAAATTGACATAAAAGCACAAAAGTAAGGTCAATTTCCACCACTTAGCTCCCAACTCAACAAATGATAAAATTAAGAATAAAAGACTCAAATATTGTGATTTGGGAAATAAAAATGCTAGAAAATCCTACTAAAAAGTGATGGAAAATGTGATAAGTTATCCACTCATCACATCCCTACACTTGAACTATTGATTATCCCTAAGCAACGAAAAAGACAAACATAAAGACTCAAATTTTTAAAGGTAAAATTAAAAAGAAAAGTGATAGTGGTCAGTTCAACAAACAATAGACATAGCCTTTCATAAATCACCCTATATTCACTTCACAAACACAAACACCATAGGCCAAAGCACAAGTTCCTATTGTTAGGCACGAATACTTTCTGAAAATAGGATCAATAGGACTTTATGGATTTTTCAATTTTTGGGCTTCCTCACTTTCTCACATACACCTTACTTTCTGTGTTCAGGTGCTGCAGCATCTGCTGCAGCCTGTCCTATATGTCAGATTTGTTTTTGTTGGCCTAAATATGGATGATTGAGCCATGATATGCCAATATCATAGTGAAAAGAACTTGATTGAGCCAAAGCTGCCAATATCACAATTGATTGAGCCATGTGATGCCAATACCACATGAATGATTGAGCCTTGTGGTGCCAATATCACAACTATTTTTATTGAACAAGACTTAAATGACTCAAACCTTTTCATCTTTTCAGTTTGACATAAACTCCCCTCCCCACACTTAGAAATAAACAATATCCTCATTGTTTGGAGAACATGTTTAGGCTCAAAAAAGTTAAAGGGGGCAAAGAGAGTGTATAAGGCTTTGTGAAAAATGGCCTATATCCTCTCCTATTTCAAAACAGTTTGCCTATTTGCTTCCCAGGTGCCTTGGTTTGGTTCTAGCATAAGTATTACAAATGAACATGTACAAGTGAATTATTTGGGCTATGTTATGTGCACTAACCGAAAATGAAACTATCACAGAATACAACAAATTCCCAGACTCTTAATGGACTAAATAAAGAAGAAAATAACAACATAAAAGACACTTAATGGAGCTAAAGAATAGAAATGGACCTATCCTACTCAAAATGAGTAGGCTCCTCTGCTGCAGGGCCTCCAAGAAACTCATCCTGCAGCTTAGTCAATGTTGCATGGTACTCTGGCAGATAGGTGGACGCCTCCATGTGGTCTGCTGCCCAGACCTGGTCTTTGACATCCATTCTTTTCTTGTGCCACTTTATGTAGATGGCATTCTCCTTCATCAACTTCTTGATCGACTTCTCTTGCTTCTTCATCTTCCTAGTCACTGCCAACTCCTTCTCATCCAACAGTCTCTCAAATTCCACCTTCAGCGCGACCAGCTTCTCATCCCAATAGTCTTCCTGGTCGTCCAACTTCTCCAATAACTTCTTTTGGTTCTCCTCCAGAATGTTGATCATTATGGTGAATGTTGTTGTTTCCACCCGGCTAGATGTTGCAGCACTGCATGTAGCATGCCCTGGTCGCAGCACATCTCCTTCATCACCATGCTTCCTCTTTTGGTTTCTCATGATCCTGTTGATGGCCATATTATCAATCACATCCTTCCTGTCCACATACTCATCAGCATCAAACATTCAATCTTTGGCCTTTTTGATCAAGGCATTGATTAAGGCAGGATGCCATAATCCGCCCTTAGTCTTCTCGGTGCAAGCCTTGATGCTCTTGTTGATCACCTGTCCAACATCAAACTTCTGTCCTGTTAAGATGCAGTATAGGAGCACACATCTGTTAAATGGGATGCTGGTATCATGGGAAGTAGGCATCAATGTGTGTCTGATAAAGTGGAACCACACATTGGCCTTGGCTTACAGATCTGAGGACTCCAGTTTCCGTGCTTCTCCTTTGTTACTCCAGGTTGCTCCCTCTCTAGCAATGGTATCTAGCACTCTCTTTGCATCCGCAACACTAGCTCTCCTCATCAGTTTGTTGTACACTGACACTGGTGGAGGAACAAGCCCAAAGATAATGTTGATGGCCTCTGTTGTGTAGCAAACATCCATACCTCTCACTGTGACAATGTCATATGTTGTCATAGCAGCTTCAGCATAAAACTCTCTCACCCAATCCAGATTGTACTTTAGTGGAACCTTGCATAACATTTCCCAACCCAAAGCTTGTATGGCCTCTTGGACAAAAGGATATCAGAAATGATTCTGGGACTGAATCCTTTGTCCTGCAGTCCATCTTGATTCCTGAACTGTTCATACTTTGCCTCAACTTCCTTGAAAGTGAATATGGTCAACCTCTCTTCATAGTCCTCCTCATTCTCACTTTCTTCTACCATCTGTTGCTTTCCTTTCTCCTCTCATGTCAACCTTTTTGCTGTTTTCCTTCCATAACCAATGCTTTTAGGCTTCTTCTTTGGTGTGGCTTTGGACTGAGTGTCCTTGGCCTTTTTGTCATTCTTTTTGCCCTTCTGCTTCTCACCCTTTTCTGCAGCTGCAGCCTTCTTGCCTTGCTTCTTATGCCTTTTTATCTATTCATCAATTTCTTCCTCCACATTAACTTCCTCACCATCATTCATCTCCATAGCCTCTACCTCATGATCTTCATTCCCCACTGCCTCATCCACATCCCTAGAATTTTCAGTGGTTCTCAAGAGTTCATTCAAAATGGGATCATTTCCCACTCCTCTCCGAACATGCATTGGGATTTCAGGGATGGTCACTGCTACTGCCTCATGCTGTGACACTTGTGGCAGCACAGTGAGGCTTTCACTTCGTACATCATGGACCAATGTTGCATCCAATACAGAAACAGGGGAAATAGTATTAGGAAGGTTGGTTTCTGTTGGTGGGTTGTTTGTGGTTTCTGGGTGTGTTTCAGTTTCTGGGATTGGTGGTTGGTTCATATCGAAGGCTTCATGGTGGGATGGTGATAAACTTGTGTTGAAAGATTCATTGGATTCCTGAGCATCTTGAAGAAGTAGGTTTTGTGTTTGGCTTGTTTCTACAGTGGTGAAAGATTGGTTCACACCCTCCACAATGGCATGATCGCCGACTGTGGTAGTAGAAGGTTGTACTACCACCACAGGGATCACATACCCTATTTTGGGGGTTTCCAAGGGTTTGTTTGGGGAAGGTGATCTAGTAGAATCCTTGGAAGAGGTTTCAGTTTCTAGGTTTACCTTGGATTCCACTGTTTTTGCGACTTTCTTCTTCGAGCTTCCTTCCCCGACTTTCTTCAGGACTTTCTTCTTCTTTGCTTTCGGTGTTTCATCCTCTACTCCTTCTTTTGATCTCTTTGATCGACGCAGCCCCTTCACCAAATCCTCATCCTTCGGTGATGGCATTGCTTTCTTCGAAGACTTCTTCATGCTATTTCTTCCTGCAGCAGAGTTAGAACACACAGAGAGATGGAAAAACAAAGGTTTCAATGAATGAGAAGTGATAACCGAAGAAATGGTTATCACTTTGGCTTTTTTTTTGGGGGGGGGGGGGGAACTGAAAAGTTTGTTTTGGATTTTCAAAAGAGTTGATTTAAAAAAGAAATTTAAAAGAAATTTATCTTCTTATCTGATTTTTAGCTCAAACCGGCGGTGATATTAATGAAGGGATGAAAAAGGGTTGTCCTAGTAGACTACTTGGTTATGAGTAATATTCCTTACTTTTTTTTCATGAAAAGACACTTTACAAAAGCAAAAGATGCTTTTGTCCTTTCATTTTTTTTTCTTTTACATGGTTCCCACAAAAAATCAGTTGGAAATATTTTCAAGACTTTTCAAATAAAGTTATCTGAATATTTTTAATACTAGATTAAAAATATAACTTTAATTTCTGCTTGGGTCCCACCTGGATCCGATGCTGTTGCTGGTGCTGCAGCATCATCTGATACTTCAGAATCTGCACCATCTCACACACTTTAAACATACCAAAATTAAACAAGAAGGAAATTATATACATTTGTACACTTGGACTATTTTGGGGAGCTCCCAAAATCATGGATTCAGAGTGGTTGAAGTTGTACCACAGAAGAGGATCTTGTAGGTACAGTCGTGTTCAGAAAAGTTTTTACTCTTTGTCCATTAACTTTGAATGAGGCTCCATTGTTTGGATCAATGAGTTCTACAACTCCATATGGAAAAACATTTTTGATTTCAAAAGGTCTAGTCCACTTTGACCTTAATTTTCCAGGGAAAAGTTTAAGTCTTGAGTTAAACAACAAAACTTTTTCACCAACTTTGAAATCCTTGTGCATAATCCTCTTGTCATGCCATCTTTTGGTTTTATCCTTGTAGATCTTGGCATTCTCATAGGATTGATTTCTAAGCTCTTCCAATTCATTGATTTGCAACTTTCTCCTTTCACCTGCATCATTAATACTCATGTTAAGTTCTTTAAGAGCCCAAAATGCTTTGTGTTCAAGTTCTAATGGCAAGTGACAAGCTTTTCAAAAGATAAGATTGTAAGGAAACATTCCAATATAGGCAGTCCTAAAAGCCCAAAGAGCATCATCTAGTTTAAATGACCAATCCTTCCTTGAAGGTTTGACCACTTTCTCTAGAATACTCTTGATTTCCCTATTTGAGAGTTCTGCCAAGCCATTTGTTTGTGGATGATAGGTTGTAGCAACTCTATAACTTATGTTGTATTTTTCCAAAACTCCTTTCATCATGTTGTTCACAAAATGGGTGCCTTCATCACTGATTATGGCTCTAGGGGTTCCAAATCTTGTGAATATGTTTTTGTGAAGGAATTTTACTACTGTCTTTGCATCATTGCTATGGCAAGCTATTGCCTCTACCCATTTAGAGACATAATCCACAACTACCAAGATGCATTGACAGTTTCCAGATATGGGAAATGGTCCCATGAAGTCTATTCCCCATACAACAAATATTTCAACCTCTAAAATGCCATTAAGGAGCATCTCATGTCTTTGGGAAATAGAACCAACTCTTTGACACTCATTACACTTTTTAACAAATTTATCAGGATCAATAAAAGGTTTAGGCCAGTAGAATCCAGATTGGAGGACTTTTGCTGCAGTTCTTTGGCCACCAAAGTGTCCACCATATGCAGCAGCATAACAGTGCTGCAACACTGCAGTTGTGTCCTCGAGAGGTATGAACCTTCTTAGGATTTGGTCAGCTCCTAGCTAAAACCGAAATGGATCATCCCAAAGGTAATTCTTTGCATCACTGAACAGTTTCTTTCTTTGGTTTCTGTTATATTCAGGTGGAATGATCCCAACAGCTAGGTAATTTGCAATGTCAGCAAACCATGGTGCTGTAGCATGCTGCAGCACCAGCAACTATTCATCAGGAAACTTTTCATTAATCTCAATTAAAGGCCCCTTTCCTTTTTCTAATCTGGACAAGTGATCAGCAACTTGGTTTTCAGTACCTTTCCTATCTATTATTTCTAGGTCAAACTCTTGTAACAATAACACCCACCGAATTAATCTTGGCTTTGCATCTTTTTTAGAAATCAAGTACTTGATGGCTGCATGGTCAGTGTGAACTGTAACCTTGGTCCCCATCAGATAAGATCTGAATTTTCCAAAGGCAAATACAACAACCAATAATTCTTTCTCAGTGGTTGTGTAGTTAACTTGTGCTTCATTTAGAGTTTTACTAGAGTAATAGATAGGGTGAAAAATCTTTCCTTTCTTTTGTCCCAAAACTGCACCAATTGCCCAATCACTTGCATCACACATGAGTTCAAATGGTTGAGTCCAATCAGGTGTGATCACAATAGGTGCTGAAATCAAAGCTTGTTTTAAAATTTTGAAAGCTTCCTTACATTCATTGTTGAAATCAAAAGGCTGATCATGCTGTAGCAGTATACAGAGTGGCTTTGAAATCTTTGAAAAATCTTTTATAAATCTTCTGTAAAAGCCAGCATGACCAAGGAAGCTTCTAATTCCTTTAACATTTGTAGGTTCTGGATGTTTTTCAATGACTTCTAATTTTGCTTTGTCAACCTCTATCCCTCTATTTGAAATTAAATGTCCCAAAACAATGCCTTCTTTGACCATGAAATGACATTTTTCCCAATTTAAAACCAAGTCAGTCTCTTCACATCTTTTAAGGCTCTGTTCAAGGTTTTTCAAACATTGTTCATATGAAGATCCATAGACAGAAAAGTCATCCATGAATATTTTTATAGAGGTTTCCAACATATCAGAGAAAATAGACATCATGCATCTTTGGAATGTGGCAGGGGCATTGCATAGTCCAAAGGGCATTCTCCTAAAGGCAAAAGTATCAAAAGGACAAGTGAAAGTGGTTTTTTCTTGATCCTCAGGTGTGCTATGGAAATCTGGTTGTAACCAGAATATCCATCTAGGAAACAGTAATACTCCTTACCAGCTAATCTATCCAACATTTGGTCAATAAAAGGAAATGGGAAATGGTCCTTATGGGTTGCTTTGTTAAGCTTCCTATAATCCATACAGATTCTCCATCCTGACACTACCCTAGTTGGGATCAACTCATTCTTTTCATTCTCAACAACTGTCACACCTCCTTTCTTAGGGACACATTGGACAGGGCTTACCCAAGAACTACCAGCTATGGGGTAAATAATTCTAGCATCTAACCACTTGAGTATTTCTTTCTTGACTACTTCTTTCATCACAATGTTCAGTCTCCTTTGTGGCTCTACAGATCTGAAATCCTTGTCCTCTAAAACGAATTTGTGTTGACAGATTGATGGACTAATGCCTTTTAAGTCAGAAATTGTCCAACCTATGGCCTTGGTGTGGGCTTGAAGCACTTTCACTAATTGCTCTTCCTGTTTTGGTTCTAAGGTTGCTGAAATGATCACAGGTAATTTGTTCTCATCACTTAGAAAAACATACTTAAGATGGGCAGGAAGTTGTTTTAGTTCAAGGTCTGGTGGTGCTTCAATTGACGGTAAGGGGTTTTCCTTTGTATTCTCTTCCAACAGCTCATATGCTGCCACAGGCTGCAGCACAGGCTGCAGCATCTCATCACAGTGAATGCTATCATCCAAATCATCATCATCATCATCATATTCCTCGTCTAAGTCATCAACATTCAATTAATCATCATTATGCTTATCCTCCTCTAACTCATCATCTTCTAGGTCATCATCTACCTTTTCACCTAGAATTTCTTCTAAGGTCTCTTCTTGACACCAGGATTCTACAGAGCTTAGGACAGAACATTCTTCCACTTCATCAGGGTATTTCATGGAAGTAAAGACATTGAAGGTGACATTTTGGTGTTGAACTCTCATAGTCAACTCTCCTTTTTGGACATCTATGATGGCTCTACCAGTGGCTAAAAATGGCCTTCCTAACAGAATAGGAGTTTCTTTGTCAGCCTCAAAGTCTAGAATGATGAAATCAGCAGGAAATATGAATTTGTCTACTTGTACCAAAACATCCTCTATCTTTCCCATAGGATAAGCTATGGATTTGTCAGCTAACTGCAAGGTCACAGTGGTAGGTCTAGCCTCTCCTATTCCTAGTGTGTTGAAAACAGACAAAGGCATAAGATTGAACCTAGGTCACATAATGCTTTCCCAACCTATTTTCCTCCTATAGAACAGGGTATTGTAAAACAACCTGGGTCTTTCTGCTTAGGGGGCAATTTGTTGGTCAAAAGTGCACTACAACCTTTAGTCAATGACACAGTCTCATATTCATTTAGTTTCTTTTTCTTGCTCAAAATGTCCTTAAGGAACTTGGCATAAGTAAGCATGCTCTCAATTGCTTCAACCAAAGGGATGTTGATATGCAATTGCTTGAACACATCTAGAAACTTCTTGAATTGTAACTCCTCTTTTTGATTCCTTAACCTCTAGGGGTATGGAATGTAAGGGGGTACTTGCGTGACAATAGCCTTCTTAGGCTCAGAGGTGGATGGAACAGTAGGTGTTGCTTGTTCAATTACTGTTTTCAGTTTTTCAGTTCTGTCAGTTGGTGCTGCAGCACTGACTGTAGCATCAATTGCAGTTGACTTGTCTTTCTTGTTATCATCAAGGAATAACAAGGAAGGTTCAGATCTATCAGGTATCAACACAAATTCAGAAGATGATGTGGGTTCAACAGGTGTAACAGTAGTATGGGGCACCACTATAACATCTTTTTCTTTGTCTGTGTCACTAATAGTCTTAGATTCTTTTTGGGTTGCAACTAAGTCTTTTCCACTCCTAAGGGATACAGCCTTCACATGCTCTTTGGTTGTATTCTTGGGAGTCTCAGTATCACTAGGCAAGATTCCAACAGGTCTATTTCTCAATTCCAATGCAATTTGTCCAATCTGTGTTTCCAAAGTCCTTAAAGCAGTATTTTGGTGATTGATTGCGGAATTGGTGTGATTTATAAAACCTTTCAACAATGTTTCCAAAGAAACAGAAGAATCAATATTTTGACTTGATTTACTTTGAAAAGATTGTTGATGTTGCTGACTTTGAAAAGGTTGTTGGCTTTGTTGAAAATGACCTTGAGAACTACTTGGTTGGTTTTGAAAATTTGAAGTTCTTTGTTCTTTTGCAATAGGTGGATTCAAACAAGGGCTATTCCAAGAAAAATTGGGATGGTTTCTCCAATTTGAGTTATAGTTGTTTGAATATTGTCCATTCCTATTATGCACATAGTTTACAGATTCTAAATTCTTGCTACATTGGTCATAGGTATGTCCTTCACCACATACTACACATTGTACGGGAAAAGTTTCATGAACAGATGTTGCAGCAACAGTATTCGCACCAGTGGCAGCAGACATGTTTTTAATCATGTTGGCCATCGATGTGAGTTGTGCAGTAAGTGCAGTATAAGGATCTATTTCATGAATTTCTGCAGTTTTCTGGGTACTAGTGCACGTGGGTCAGACCAATAACCATTGTTGCTAGAAATCTTTTCCAAAATCTCATAACCATCATTATAGGTACTAGAGGTGAAGGCTCCTCCTGTTGTAGCATCGAGCATTTGTTTAGCAGTGGTATTTAAACCATTATAGAATGTCTCTAGCTGTATGCAGTAGGGTATGCCATGGTGAGGGCATTTCCTTAACAACTCTTTAAACCTTTCCCAAGCATCCGGAATAGCTTCATCGTCCATTTGTCTAAACATGCTTATCTCATTTCTGGACTTAGCATTCCGTGTTGGTGGAAAATATTTTTTTTAAAATCTTTCTGCCATGTCATTCCATGTTTCAATAGAATTACGCTGCAATGAATTATACCATGATCTTGCTCTATCTCTAAGTGAAAAAGGAAATAACTTCAGCCGTAAGGCTTCATCAGTTACTCCACTGAGTTGGAAAGAATCAGTGATTTCCATAAAAGTTTTGAGATGCAAATGAGGATCTTCAGATGGCATGCCACTGAACTGTCCACTGGATTGGAACATGTTAAACATTACATGTTTCAGTTCAAAATGGGCACACTCAATCTGTGGTCTGACTATGCCTGCATGCAATTGACCAAACATAGGCATAGCATAGTCCATGATTCTTCCAGTTTTAGAGTTTGCAATATTAATGATGTCTTGGGGTTCAGGTCATGGCCCTGGCCCAAATTGTTCTTCTGCCATTTCAGGTGTTTCAAAAATGGGTGACAGATTTCTTTGAATTCTTCTCCTTCTTCGAAAAGTTCTTTCAATGTCAGGGTCCAAATCAAGGATATCACCGTGAAACAAACGTGGCATGCAACCAAAATCAGTAACAAAAGTGATTAGAAAAATCAGATTTTAAAAGCGACTTAAAGAAAAAAACTTGTTTTGGCTTGTCCCCGGCAACAACGCCAAAAACTTGGTTGGTGGATTATGTAACCCGAAAATCACAAATGGAGTCCCATGCAAGTATACATGTAAAACCACTATCGTTTGAACAAGTAATAAAGCGGTACTAAGTACCAAGAAGGACAATAAAACAAGCCGTGATTCTTAAGTCAATCTTAAAAGGTGATTTTAGAAAGAGATTTGGAAGGAATGATCTTTGAGTGCTGTTGACAGTAAATTAAAGTGCTAAAAACAGATTTAAAAGAAAGCAAGGGTGCAAGATCCGGCTGGAGTTGTAAGCAACTAAATAATAGAACTGATGTTGCAGCACTAGGTTCTCAACTTCACTATCGGTTCACAAAACCCTTTTGCAAGGTTCATATTAGAATAGGTTTACCGGCAGTGACTAATTAGGCGATCCAACCAGTTCCGCACAGATATTATTATGATCCCCGTATAGTTTACAATCAATAAAGATTGAGAGGGTTTGTTACAACCCCTATAACACTTCAGTGTTCTGAAGAATATGCTAGCTTGCAAACAAGTCGCTCACCCAAGTGAAACAATGTACGTCACCTCATCAAGAAGCACTTGGTCGAAACTCAGAAACAAGGAGTGAATAGTGAAATTGATAGCTAGTAGCAAAACATCAATCCATACTACATAGGCTTTTATCTCCCAACCATCACTTACACCCAAGCTAGGGACTTACCCCATCATCACTTGACACATGGTGTGCGACATTATTGGAAAGATAAAGAGCAAATGCATGAAAATAAATGACTGGAATTGGACAACGTAAATGTAAAAGACAGAAATGTAAAGCAGAAATGTAAAGCCGAATTGTAAATGACAAGAAATGTAAAGGTGCTGTGAACGGTGTTGTGACACTGAACAGTAGCTTACTGAATTTAAAGACTTGATATTAAAAACTCAATGTAGCAAGTTGAGATAGCTATGCGAGTTATCCAACCAAGAGAACATGTTCTAAATTACTGGAATGAGCTCTCTATTTATACATAGAGAAGCTCCTACAAAGCATCTAAAGAAAGCATTAAAAGAGCATCAAAAGTACCAAGTACAATGGTCCCCACCACTAACTAGGAATCAAAGTGTCAATCCTAAGTACAACAAGCATCTTTTTAAGGAATCATAATTGTCAAACGAGCATATATTCTCTGCTCCATGTCTCGTCTTCACCGAATATCTCCAAGTATTCCTCAAAGATCTAGTTGCACCAACCAAAAAGATTATGAAGCTTCGTCTATGACTGCAGTCCTCTTGTTGTGGCTCCTGCTGTAGCATCATCCATCAGTAAATTGACATAAAAGCACAAAAGTAAGGTCAATTTCCACCACTTAGCTCCCAACTCAACAAATGATAAAATTAAGAATAAAAGACTCAAATATTATGATTTGGGAAATAAAAATGCTAGAAAATCCTACTAAAAAGTGATGGAAAATGTGATAAGTTATCCACTCATCAATTACCATACCTTTTCTGTGAATCAAATGTTGTTGAAATCTTGTTTTCATCAAATAGAAATGTTCATTCGTCTGAAGCCCTGTGCATTCAATTTAAGCAAAACCTAAATGGAAAAAGACTGAAATCGCACAAATACAAGTGGAATCATCATCATAAAATATTTCATTAATATCCATTTAAGTGTATGAAACTTAAAATTTAGAAGGATATTGAAACTAAGACCTAGAAATTGAATAGGACGGAGATAACAAAGATGAATCACCTGAGTTAAAATTGGAAGAGTTGTAGAGAAAGTGAGAAACCGAGGATAGACATACATTTTTCAATCAAAAAAAATTTCATAACTCTGTGATTGAATGAAGATGAAGAAAATCTTAGAGGGAGATAGGAACAAGAGGCAGAGATGTGTTTTTTCAACTCTCGGCAGGATTAATGAAATTTTATTTTTTCTATTTCTAAAAAACAATAAAACCTTTTAGAGACGGTTTTCAAAGCGTAACTAAGGGGTTGTTTGGCAGTTGTTGAATGGTTAGGTGAAAAATGATTAAGTGGTTAGAATGATTAAGACGCTCTTAGGATATAATGTGAAATGAAATATGGTTGTTTGCTAATTGTTCAGGATGAAATCAGGCTCTGAATGGTTAAGGCAGGGTCAAAACACAAAATCATTCAGAGGGTTTTGAAACCATTAAGAGGCATACATTTTTTTTTGTCAAACAAGATTTACCTCTTAATGATTCAGAGGTTGCCTCTTAATGGAACCATTAAGAGGTAAACAAACAGCCCCTAAAGGCTTTGTGTTAATCTTTAGAAACACTTCTTTTTCAAAGCGTATCTAAAACTTTTCCTCAAAAGTTAACTTTTCCATTCAATCTTTTTAGTGACGCTTTACATTTTTCTTGTCTGGTTCTTCTCTAAAGCATACCTTTAGTTACACTTTTACACTTTATAATCCTTCTCTAAAAACCTATTTTCTTGTAGTGTATGTGCCAAGTCAATTGTGGACATTTATTTTGAGACGGAGGGAGTATCAATTATTAAATGTGTTGACGAGAGCAAATTACGGGATTGATTTATTCAATCTTCTCTCTCCAGTTTGTTGTACATTCCATAGATAAAGGCTAGCCAATTAAGATAATTTAGAATTTCCTTTTTTTCAGCATTTTCTCTTGTATATTATATTCTTGTAATCAGCTCGGGGAATGATATAAGAAAATTCCTGCATCTCGAAACCCTAGTTGATATGGTATCAGAGCAGGGTCGTACATAAACCACTGAAACACCTTTTTTCTTCGAATCAGGCCTGCATCATGGGAGATAAGGACCCTCGTGTCATCGTCCAGAATGTACAGGATGCTCCCTTTCCCACTGGAATCATCCTTTATGATTCAAATTACCCTTTGTGGTCACAGCTAATGGAGATGCGCATTGGAGCAAGAAATAAGTCCGAATTCCTCACCGGAAAGAGTAAAAAACCCATAGATGAAAAACTACTGGAAAACTGGCTAATTGACAACAACCGTGTCAAGAGTTGGCTTATTGATTCGATGAGCCCCTCCTTGATTCAACGATTCATCCGACTTCATATGGCAAAAGAAATTTGGGAAGCCGTCACGAAAACCTTCTACGATGGCTCTGACGAAACACAACTATTCGAACTAAACCGTAGATCATTCACAACTCGCCAAAACGGTAGACCTTTGCCCACCTATTACAATGAACTTGTCAGCATATTCCAAGAAATTGACACTCGTATCACAACTCAAGAAGAAAGTGTTACACAAGTCGTATCCCTTCATAAAACCCTAGCCCTCCTTCGTGTTCACATCTTTCTCGCAGGCCTTGATCCCGAATTCAACCATGCCAGAAGTGAAATTCTGAGAAAAGATCCTCCTCTCGATCTTGAATCTTGCTATGCCTATGTCCGAAAAGATTAGAATCAAAGAAATACAATGGAAGAACCAAAGGTTGAAGCTGATGGAATG
The DNA here is from genome assembly GCA_954870635.1 of Arctium minus. NCBI lineage: Eukaryota > Viridiplantae > Streptophyta > Magnoliopsida > Asterales > Asteraceae > Arctium > Arctium minus. Next base: position 101,651,371 of record OX941084.1, on the reverse strand, counting down.
GTCCATTTGGCAACCAGAAACCGATTTCAGAAAGGAAAGAATCCGAATAATAAAGGAAGCTCTCTTACATGCGCCCACTGTGGAGAAGAAGGACACTCAAAGAAACGATGCTATGAGATCATCGGGTATCCAGAATGGTGGGATTTCTCGAAGAAGCCACGGAGAAAAATAGGTCAAGCAACAGTCGCCCCTATTGTTGCGCATGTTGAACAAATGAACGAACCTGGTATGTCTAAAACTAACTATACTATTGATGGTAGTTGGATCATTGACACAGGAGCGACTGATCATATGAAAAATGATCCATGTAAACTTGTATCCATGTGCCCTCCAAAACAATCCAAGATCCTCACGGCAAACGGAAGAACCGCACGTGTGACTAGTGAAGGGCCAGTGCAAGTATCTGGATCTATGAATCTGGAGAATGTTCTTGTCGTTCCCTCATTATCGTCTAATCTCTTATCTGTATCCTAAATCACAAAGAATTTGAATTGTTTTGCAACTTTCTGGCCTAATGAGTGTATGTTCCAGGACATCAAAACACATAGGATTCTTGGCTATGGTACTAGGCAGGGGAAGTTGTACTATCTCGAGGATCAGAAGTATGGTGAAGCTCTTAATACCGGGATAACTCAAGGGAATAAGACGTTAGCATGGTTGTGGCATCATAGATTAGGGCATTTGTCGTTTAGCTACCTTCGAAAATTGAAACCAAGTTTGTTTATTGGAAAAACTGATGACTTTAAATGTGGTATTTGTGAAATGGCGAAAAGCCATAAAACCTTGTATGCTCCAAGTGATAATAAAAGTTTGATTCCTTTTATGACTATTCACTCGGATGTATGTGGCCCGACTCGAATCTCTACACCTAACGGTGCTCGTTACTTTGTGACTTTTATTGATGAATATACCCGTATAATATGGATTTCTCTCCTTAAGCACAAAGAAGAAGTATGTACAGTTTTTCAGGAATTTTTCCGAACAGTCAAGTCACAATACAAGTGTAACATCCAGGTACTACAATCTAACAACGGAACCGAGTATGTCAACCAAGAGATGGAAAAATTTTGTAAAGATAATTCATAAGGCATCAAACCTCGTGCGTTGGAACACTCCAACAAAACGGATTAGCAGAAAGAAGAAATCGACAACTTCTAGAGATTGTTCGAGCATCCTTGTTTGACATGAATGTCCCACGTCAATACTGGGGTGAGGTTGTTCGGTCCGCAGCTTACCTCATGAACAGAACTCCATCTCGAGTCATCGAATTTAAGACTCCAATCCAAAAGCTTCAAGAACTTGTGAAAATCCCGGCAAGCGTCAATCTGGAACCAGGGGTTTTTGGGTGCACATCTGTAGATCCCAGTTACAGTGCAATCACGAACAATAATCAACAATGAAGAACAATAATATAGCCACAACCTCTAGTCATATGATTAATATTCAAGAAAGAGTTTAGGTTTACAGAGAGAATATCTGATAAGCAAAGTAAACCTATAGACTAGAGAATTATGAATGAGAGCTTAACTTCTAAACTTCTAAAACTGAATTATGAGCTAAACTAGCCCTTATATATGAAGCGCATAGGCTTAATGGGCTTTATGGGCTTTGGGCTTCAGGACTCGTACTTCAATGTTTTGACTTGTACTTCAATGTTCTATCTTGGTGAGTTAAAGGAGTGTTGGGGCTTTTAATGTTTCTATGGTCAATCTAGAACCGGAAGGACCTACCCAAGAAACAAATTCAATTCATAGATATCAGTGAGGGGTCTAGATTGATAGATGAGTTCGGAGTGATTAAAAAAAATGGTGTGGATGTGACAGGACTTAAAAGAATTATTGGTCCTAACCAAACCGAGTCAGTTATCCGGGTTACCACATAATCTATTCATTCTCGTTTTTTAGAGATGAATATTGAAACAGACATGGACCCAGTGTCGATAACTCATGTCACCCCACCCAGCCACTCAAGTATCTCTCAAAATATACTTGTTTCATATATGCACGGAGATTAGCACATAATCGATCTATTCCTCACTCGGATGTCTTAGATATTGAAAAAGGAAGACATCAGCTTCGGTCTCCGAACTTCATATTCATCTCACTGTGTCTATTGATTTCTTAACCTGCGTCCCAGGTTGAATCAATATTTGAGCCTAATCGATATGATTTATACTTCTTTCACACACGCACGAATCTTTGTGATTCCCCTTGCATATCTTTGTGATATTGCCTGAACAATTTGAGAGGTATTTTTTAATATTTTAGTTCGATGATAACTGGAAGTCCTATCAGAGATACATCGATGCCAACTCTGAAAATAGGCCACACAATTATTTTAAATTGTTGTGATAACAGTTACTATTGTGTTTCTGTGTTAGCTGTTACCCTTGGTTACTAATCGCTTTATCTAATATTTTGCTACTCATCCGGTTAGTCTTTAAAGTTACATGATGCTCAGGATTCTCCTAATCATCATGAGGGGGAGAACGTCACACAATTCAAAGACACAGATTATCATGTTGAGGGGGAGTTAGCAAAATCTGAGTGGGAGTAACAGAATTTTCTTAAATCTGAGGTTGAAAAGCCATTAGATTCAAAGAATTACAATTTACCCCCTTATAAATGCTTTAATCAACTTTCAACGCACAGGACTTTCAGTCCTAACAATATCTCCCGAAAGTTGAATAAGGCATTTATCTTCTTGAAATCTTCATGCCTTGATCTTCTTTCCCTCTTGAATCTTTGAAAAACTTTGGTGTTGCGTGTCTTCATGTCTTTTCAAACTCCCCCTTGAATAAAGCTCTTGGTCTTCATATTTTAACTTTGTAACCAGATTCAATGTACAATAGCCTCGACTGAACGCACTATCAAGCAACTTTCAACTGTAGAAACTCAACACATCGGATCAGCACACAAGAAAGATAATGTGAGAGTTACGTGACATTCCACAATGCATCTTCAGTTTAAAACAAAAAATCTGTCTTTGAACTGCGAGTTGAATAGACTTTAAGAACTTGTTTCTATCAGCGCATAGGAGGAAATGACTTGAAGCATACACCACATGATACGGGATAGAAGAACCAATAAAATCTTTGAAATCTTCATCTTTGAATATTGAAACAGCATTGAACTCATATCTTCATCTCTTTGATCTCTAGACTGTCTTCAGAAAAGCAAACTTTCATGAATCATCTTCATTCCAAAATTGAATCATTATGGAATGATTTCTTTTCACCAATCTTGAAAAACTTGAACTTTCTGAAATTTCTCCATAAATCTTTTCACATAACTTTCTTTCTTTATAACTTTGACAAATCTTTTCACAGAACTTTCTTTCTCCCCCTTTTTGATGATTGTGAACATCATGATCATCAAAACTTCTTCAATTTCATCACTTTCTTTGAATTTCCCCCTTTGTAAGGACGAACAATCTTCCCTTCATAATAATTTGACATTCTCCGCCCGTTGATCTGATTATCCGTCAATTCATGAAATGTATATATCCGAATCTTTTCAAATTCAGACATAATGAACAATGTAACCCTGATTCAACAGATGAAACAGTTAGTATGCCTGTAAGTAGCACGAAGCCACTTTGTACAACGGATGTACATTGGAAAGGAGCTTTTGTGACGTTCACTCCCCCAGGGCTTCCATTCAATCATCGAAAAACCACAAAGGAATTTTCTATGAATGTTATGACAAGAAAACTCATTCCTTGTGTGTACGTGCAAGTGTAGAATGATTGAAGCTACTTAGCTTTCTCAGGTTCAAAATTGTGTAAACTGTTGAGACAGCAACAGATATTACACGGACTCAATGTGCATGAAAGAGGTGCGAAGGTGGGGCAACTTTCCTTCTTTTTCAATATCTAAATCTTCCGAATGAGGACTAGATAGCATATGTGCTGCGTCCCCAAGAAAATGAAACATTTCTTTTTCGAGAAAGAAACGAGTGGTTGGTGGGGTAATTACAAGAGTTGGCATGGGCTCACTGCCTTTTTCAATGATGGTCACCAAAGAATGTGAACCAATCAGTAGATGTGGCTGCCCGACTCAGAAAGTGGTTGGTGCAGAGTTCTGATATTCTTTTAACTCTGATCTCACACCCTCTTTTTTTTAACATTAAAGCTCACTTCTAACCAAACTCTCTTTTACATTTGACCGCTCAGCACAATGAGAAAAACTCAACCGGATGAGTTATCTCCCCCACTCTTTGATTTAAGACCCCTCAATCACTCAAGGATAACTTCCGGGGTAGGAAACACTGGTTAACGTGAATCCATGGAAGTGTTGTTTAAGTTCTCACACAAATCCCATGTAAGTCCTAAGAAGAATCGTTGCTCAACAGGTTAACTTGAACAGTTAAGCTCAAAAAGATAACAGTGTCAGAATGTATGCTCATTTAAAAATATGAATGAAATTTGAGCATTTGAACATTGAAGATTTCTCAAAACAAGAATATTGAATGAGTGAAATGAAATCAAGATAATTGTTTTGAGAATCTGACAATGTATCAATCAGATCAAATCAAATGGTTAGGGTATCAATGAATTGGATATGTTGTTTATATGAACGAATATAAACAGTTTTGCAATGAAAGCACAAATTTGAAAATGATGATTGATGCTCAACAATATTTAAAAGCAAACGGGAGTATTACCATCGAAAAATTGTTTCGTTATGAGACATGGTAATAACAAATTCAAACGAAGTACTGAACCGGTGTGTGTGAATATTTGACAGTATATGGACAAGATAATACGCAAGTATTGATCTTTGGAAACACACGGTCAGTTAAACATTAATGCTCAAAAATTGAAAAACATTTAAAATCACACTTCTAAATTCATAAAATCTTTTGAGAACCAGAAGTGGTTTGAACATTTTAGAAAACGTTTTTCATGTTCGAAAGTTGTTCTTCTTTCAAACAATCAGAGATCTAGATCAGAAGATATTTACCTTGAAGCTCCCCCTCAAATCATGATAAAATGATTTAAGTCATTTAAGCTCCCCCTGGATATTTGCAAAATATCCAAGTCTGAACGTTGAAGAACGGGTCCTGATCTGTCATGTGATCAGAAGCCATCACCTGTACTCCCCCTTAAATTATGCATCTGGAATATGTCAGTTAAAACACAAGATAGAGATCAATACAACTCCCTTTTGAATTGTAGACCGTCATATCGTAAGTATATAGTCAATGAAAAATCACAGGATAGAGATCAATACAACTCCCTTGTGAATTGTAGACCGTCATATCTTATCGGATGCAAAGTACAGGAGTAAGGTCTTTTGATCGCTGAGGTACGAGTCCTAAACTGTTGTGTTTAGAAGTCAAACTCCGTTGAAGTACGGGTTCTAAGCTGATTTACTTAGAAGCCTTTGTTCTTCTACTCCCCCTTAACAGTAGGTGCTTGCAACACAGAATCAATTTTAGGCTTTGGTACCCACTGGTATTTGGGTCCATGAATGTTAGTTGCAGTTCGAATGGGAGTAATGGAATAAGAACCATACCAGTAATGATCATTAGTCTTGTGAATAGGATCATGTGTACGACAACAAGAACAATAGTATTTCTTACCTGACAACCTGATTAATTGATCTCTCAAGTAGATATGATCAGGTTTACCTTTACGTGCATTGCTCTTTTTGGCTTTGTGTGTATGTACACATGATGTCTTTCCTTGCAGCTCTTTCTTCTCATCTTCAACTGGTTTCTTCTTCCAGACCAGTTCCTCTTCCTTGTATCTCCTTCTTCGTCGATGTGTACCTGAACCATCTATATTTCGATCATAGAAAAGGTTAGTACACTTTCAGATAGTTCAGATAGCTTCTCAGTAAGCTTTTTGATCTCAGCCTCAAAAATGCTTCTTTCTTCTTCAAATCCCTCCTCAGCATCCTTTCTTTGGTCGGATATTTCTTTAAAGAATCCAACATTCTTCTTTTCAATCTTCTTCTTCTCCTTGACAAACTTTTCTCTTTCCAATATTATTAATTTCTCAAAATCAGAAACTTTCTGAGAAAGTTTGATACATTTCAGCTCAAACGCTTTCTTCTCATCAGCACATTTTCTTGAAAAATCTGAGAACTTCTTTGCAAATGCCTTCTCTTTAGTCTCAAAATCGGATTTGTCTTTTGCAATCTTTTGCTCCAAATCAGATATTTTCTTTTGAAGCTTAGCATTAGTATCCTCTAGACTTTTAGTTTTCTCATCATACTTTTCAACAGATACTGCTTGCTGGATTTGCACAATCTGATATTCAACATCAGAGATCTTTCTTTTCAGCTCAGAGTTCTCATATTCCAATTCTCTTCCTTTTAATACTACTTTTGGCCCTAACATCAACCATTCAGTACAATCCCACAACTTTTTTTCCTGTCATTTTGTAAGTAAATATTTGACCAGAAATTTCACAAAAAATGTCACGGAAAAGTTCACAAGAAAGACTATCTGTCATAAAATTTCGAGCTATATTATTAGCCATCTGTCTTTTCTCCTGTTCCTCAGAAGAAGCTGCTGTTGGAATTTGGGATTGCATCTCTCCTTCAGTCAATGATAATCTGATATAGTAACCCAACTCATGTTCATCCACATAAGTCAAAAAATTAACTTTCCACTCTTCATATTTTCCATTGAACAGCAATGGTGCCTTCATCCTTTTTGATCATATCGAATAGAATTAATTCAATCCGGCTCTGAAAAGCTTGATTTCCAGGGACTGAACTTGACAAGAGATGAAACTTGAACGGGTTTAAACTTTAATCTTAGTTGCACTGTAGCGATCGTGAGACAAACAAATCGATCCAAAAACAATAAATAAATAAACACGACAAGGACCCGGTCGATCAAGAACCTGGTCGAACCCGGTCGAACAAGGACCCGGTTGAACCCGGTCGAACCCGGTTGAACCCGGTCGAAACAAGGACCCGGTCGATCAAGAACCCGGTCGAAACAAGGACCCGATCGAACAAGGACCCGGTCGGACCCGGTCCAACAAGGATACCGGTCAACAAAGGGTACCGGTCAACAGGGTACCGGTCGAGTCTAGGTATCGGTCGAACAAGGTATCGGTCAAGGCAATGTACCGGTCGACCACTGATTACCGGTCGAACAAAGCACCGGTCAAGGCACCGGTCACACAGGTTCGGTCGAAGATAAACTTTATCGAATAACAGATAACTTAAAGACCGATAAAATTGATGAATCTGAATCGATCGAATTCAACCAATCGACCCAGAAATTCAAGCGATCTACCAAATAATCAATGTAACCCAGAAAATCAATCGATCGACCTTAACTCAAACCCAAATTTTTTTTTTTGATTTTTTAAAAGCACAGTCGACCAATATATCAATCCAGAAAACTCAGATCGATAGAAAATTTTGATTTTCAAGAACACAGACTCTATCGAATCCTCATTTTCCAGAAAAAAAAAATTCGACCGAACTTATACCCAGAAAAAAATCGATTTTTCAGTAAAAAAATTAATCTGCCCAGAAATCTATCGAACACGATAAACAGTATTAAACAAATAATTGATTAAAGGGTTTTAGACAAACCTTTTTGGATCAAACCTTCAGTATCTTTGCTCTGATACCAATTGTAGATCCCAGTTACAGTGCAATCACGAACAATAATCAACAATGAAGAACAATAATATAGCTACAACCTCTAGTCATATAATTAATATTCAAGAAAGAGTTTAGGTTTACAGAGAAAATATCTGATAAGCAAAGTAAACCTATAGACTAGAGAATTATGAATGAGAGCTTAACTTCTAAACTTCTAAAACTGAATTATGAGTTAAACTAGCCCTTATATATGAAGCGCATAGGCTTAATAGGCTTTATGGGCTTTGGGCCCAACAAACAATCAACTATCAAAGAATTACAATTTACCCCCTTATAAATGTTTAATCAACTCTCAACGCACAGGACTTTCAGTCCTAACAACATCGTATGTGCATCAAAACCTAGGAAAACTAGAACCTCGAGTTGTTCGTTGTATCTTCCTAGGGTACACAGATTTCAAAAAGGGTTACCATTGTTGTGACCCTATGGAGAAGAAAATGCACATCACCAGAGACGTTGTATTTCATGAAATTATTCAATTTTTCGGAGGTGAGTGTTCTCTTAAGGGGGAGAAAACATCTAATATGGAGGAATAGAACACATATGAATGCAATGAAGAAAGGGATATGCAAGGTGAAACACTCAATACTCCGAACAACGAAAATGAAGAAGGAGATGATAATGGGACACATATGGAGGAAACTATTGAAGATCAAGATGATACAACTTCCCCACCGGTCACCGCTACCGAAAGTCTACATGAATCACCTTCGGTAACCACTAACCTTAATGATTCAGTTTTGCAGGATACCCCGAACAATGGCATCCCTTCCGAACCTGAACCAAGGTATCCTGTAAGGCATAACCGAGGAATCCCCGTAAAGCGATACCAACCCGATCTCAAGGCGAAGGCGAAATACCCCATCAACAATTATGTATCCTCGCACCGGCTAGCCAAATCTCAAGCACTTCTGGTAGACTAGTTGTCATCTGTGTCTATTCCGAACAATGTTCAAGAAGCACTGAAAGACCAGAAGTGGAAGAAAGCAATGAACGATGAAATGGAAGCCCTCCAAAAGAATCGTACATGGGAGTTGGTGAAACTCCCTCCAGGAAAGAAACCCGTAGGATGCAGATGGATATTCACTGTCAAACTCAACTCGGAAGGGAATATTGACAGGTACAAAGCAAGACTTGTAGCTAAAGGGTACACTCAAAAATATAGGATCGATTATGGAGACACGTTTGCTCCTGTAGCAAAAATAAATACCATTCGTATCCTTTTATCTATAGCGGCGAACCAAGATTGGCCTCTATGATAATTTGATGTGAAAAATGCGTTCCTAAACGGCCACCTTGAAGAAGAAGTTTATATGGAACCCCCTCCTGGGTTACACTACAAAGACAAAGTGTGTAAACTAAGGAGAGCGTTGTATAGGTTGAAACAATCCCCTCGTGCGTGGTTTGGGAGATTTTCTAACTTCATGAAGAAAATTGGGTACAAGCAGAGTGATGCAGATCACACTCTCTTCATGAAGAGACAAAAGAAGAACGTAACGGCATTGATTGTGTACGTAGATGATATGGTTGTCACCGGAAATGATTCAGAGGAGATAACAAATCTTCAAAAAATTCTGGCGACTAAGTTTGAACTCAAAGATCTTGGAAACTTGAAATATTTTTTGGGTATAGAAGTAGCAAGATCAAAGCAAGACATATCCATGTGTCAACGAAAGTATATGTTGGATCTTCTAGCTGAAACTGGTATGCTTGACTGTGGACCAGCTGATACTCCAATGGAAGTAAACCACGGGTTGATGATTCATCCGGATCCAGTCCCAACGAATAAAGAAAGGTACCAGCGAATGGTCGGGAAGTTAATTTACCTGTCTCATACTCGTCTAGACATAGCATACGCTGTTAGTGTGGTAAGTCAATTTATGCATGCTCCAACTGAAGATCAAATGGAAACCGTATACAGAATCCTGAGATACTTGAAGTCATCTCCAGGAAAAGGGTTGTTTTTCGCAAAGAACCAAAGTAAAGGGGTAAGTGGATTCACGGATGCAGATTGGGCAGGAAACAAAACTGATGGAAAGTCAACATCCGGATACTTTACATTTGTTGGGGGTAATCTTGTCACTTGGAGAAGCAAGAAACAGAAGGTTGTTGCTAGGTCAAGTGCGAAGTCTGAACTACGAGGAATGGTTCATGGTGTATGTGAACTTTTGTGGATAAAGCTAATATTACGAGACCTCGGTATCAGTCTTACTAATCCGATGAGGTTAAGTTGTGACAATCAAGCGGCAGTCAAGATAGCAAATAACCCAGTCCATCATGATAGGACAAAACATGTGGAGGTTGATCGTCATTTCATTAAGGACTATTTAGAAAAAGGTACAGTCGAACTCCCGTTGGTTCCCTCAAAAGATCAACTGGCAGACATCATGAAGAAAGCTGTGTGTGGAAGGATCTTTCATAGCTCTCTTGACAAGCTGGGAATGATAGACATCCATTCTCCACCTTAAGGGGGAGTTTTGACGAGAGAAAATTACGGGATTGATTTATTTAATCTTCTCTCTCCAGTTTGTTGTACATTCCGTAGATAGAGGCTAGCTAATTAAGATAATTTAGAATTTCCTTTTTTTCAACATTTTCTCTTATATATATTCTTGTAATCAGCTCATGGAATGATATAAGAAAATTCCTGCATCTCGAAACCCTAGTTGATAAAATGTATATCAAAATTACTAGAGTTGTCTTCCGATAAGAATAGTAGTTATCATGAGAAGAGTAATTAAGAAAGGATCTCCACCATTGAATCAACCGTAATTGAAGTTCAAATGAAAATTCTATTCTAAGCTAATTCATGTGTTATTTTGGTACTTAATCTAAACCATAAACATTAATTAAAAGTGGTCAAGTTCAAATCTCTTCTTACACTTCTCATCGTAACTTTTATTCTCACACAATCCTTCGTCAAATTACTAAACATCATATAATTAATTTTAATCATTTTTTTTTAACAACTACTATCAAATAGAGGTGGCCATTTGCGCCCGGCTCGATCCGAAACTGGCGGTTAACCGGTAACCAGCCCGATCCTTGACCGATCCGGCCCGGGACCGGTAGTAACCGGTTGAATATCCGAAATCTTTAATCGGTTATGATTTTGGATGGATTCGAAGGCCTGACCTGATCCGTCCCGGGACCGGTTATGTAACCGGTTAAGGGCCCGGCCTGGCTCGATCCGATTTTTTCAAGAAAAAGTTATAGTTAACTAGTCGTTGATGACCGTTTTTTTGCCTCCTAAACTCCCTAAAACACTATAAATAAGTTGTGTGGTGTATAAGGTTAGATACCAAGTTACAAAACGCAAGAAACGCAAACAATTATCGCTATATTTTGTGATTTCGACTCGTATTTGTTTTTCACAAATTCGCAAGTTCTAATCTCTCAAGTCTCAATTCTCATCTATTTCTATCTTTCTCGTCCAAAATGACCGATGAACAACACGACGAATCTAACGAACAAACTGCTCAAGTTCTTGTCGAGCATGGACGAAAGGTCGAGGTTTGGAACCATTACAACATGGTGATCCTCGCCAACGGGAAAAAAAAAGGCGCAATGCAAATGTTGTGGAGCTCTCCTTACGGCGTATGTTACGGCGGATTTTCACAAAAGGTAAAAAAATGCAACAAACATATACACGATATTGCAAAGATGTCGATTTTCGAGCTTTGAGACCGTCGTTTGATATGCCCGTTCAATGGAATTCGACTTACTGTATAATTGAAAATTTAATAAAACAAAAACAGTATCTTCAAGCATTTTATAATTTTCATTACGTGGATAACACTATTGGACACCAAGATTGGGTCATTCTTGTAGGCTTACACGATATCTTGGGCGATTTCAAAAATGCAACAACTCTTTTATCCGGTATTTATTATCCAACAAGTCATTTACTTTTAAATCAACTATATATTTTTCCAAGTAAAATTGCATAAAACGAAGACCATCATGATTGGGGAACGTTGATAGGTTCAATGAAATCAAAATTGTTAAAATATTTTCTCGATATCCCCTTCTCTTTTCTTTGTGTCGCGACATTAAACCCGTATTTAAATGTTACAGGTATTGAAGTTTTAATAACACAAATATGTGTGGCGTTTGGTTTAGATATGCCTACCAATAATAGTTTTTCAAGGGAATGCAAACGTTTGTTTAATCATAATTTTCAAGAATTATTTGATATTTATAAAATCTATTATGCAGGAGGAAACCAACAAACCTCTACAAGTCAATTATTTACGGCGGGTTTTAGTTCTAGTTCTAGTGGTCATCGCAAAAACCGGTCGACTTAATGACAAATTTAATGAACGAGACTTTAAATGAATCTAGTAAAAATCTAGATTTGATAATAGTGATTTGGGTGAATTAAATATTTACATGCGTACTAATTTTATTGCTACATGCACCACGCCCATCGAAACTGTTTGGACTGAAAGTCCTAGTGCGTTGAAAGTTGTATAATGCATTTATAGAGTTAATTGTTTTATTATTTAATGCGTTATAAAAGCTTTTTAATTGTTAATTGGGCTTAGTTTGTTTGTGATGGGCTTAGGCCTTAGGGTTTAAGCCATTGGTATAAATAGATGGTAATTAGGGTTTAGAGAGAGGCAGAATGGTCATAATAGGTTTACACGTTTCAACTCATATTCTCTCTGTAAACCTTAAACCCTTTATTGATCAATCTAATCATATGACCAGTATTTGTGATTCAATCTGTGTTTATTGATGATTATTATCGTGATTGCACTATTCTAGGTAGGGCTGTAAACGAACCGAACGAACACGAACGGAGGCATGTTCGTGTTCGTTCGTTTAACTTAACCGAACAAACGAACGAACACGAACGGTAAACGAACGGAAATTTTTGTGTTCATGTTCGTTTGGTAAGAAAATATGTTTGTTCGTGTTCGTTTATGTTCGTTCATTAAGAGCTAAACGAACGAACATAAATGAACATAAACGAACATAAATGAACGAACATAAATGAACGAACACAAATAAACAAAAAACAACCACCGTTACTCATCATTTCGTTCGTAAATAACATAACAAAATGAAAAACAGGGTAAACTTATAAGGTATAAAAAAGGAATTCTAAAATATTAACTTAATTAATGATTTTACATATGAATGTCATAATATATAAATATATTTATATATATAAACGAACGTTAACGAACATAAATGAACGAACGTTCACGGACGTAGATGAACGAGCGAGACCATTGTTCATGTTCATTCATTTAATTAAACGAACAAAAAAAATGTGTTCATGTTCGTTCATTTATTAAATAAACGAACATAAACGAACTTCCTGCCGAACGGTTCACGAACGGTTCACTGAACGTTCAGTTCGTTTACGACCCTACTTCTAGGATCCACAATTGTTATCAGAGCGGGATCGAATTAATTTTCATTTGATACGATCAAAAGGTTTGTCTAATCCACTACAATTTATCGATTTCTGGTTTGATATGGCGCCTCAATGTGTTCTTGGATTTCTTTTTTTTTTTTGTGCAAATTAGAGTATTTTTTATCCATTTAAGTGCAAAAGATTGTTTGATTTGTGGTTAGAAGCATAAAAGCAATCATCAATTTTTTTTGTTAATTTGATCAATTTGGACAATTTGGGTTTTTTGATCGAGATCTGAAAAATCGCGTATCAAGAATTAACTTTGAACCGGGAGTTTGTTTGATCCGGGAGTGTATGTAGAACCGGGACTTGAAGTGTCCCGAGTTTGCTCTGTGAGTGCATCACTTGTTCCGGGAGTTACATTGAACCGGGAGTTACATTTTTGTCGGGAAACTTTATATCTGGGAAAATTATTACGGGAATTAAAGTCACACCGGGAATTGGGACTCAATTGGAATACACCGGGAATTCATCCGGGAGTTTGAAACCGTGAGTACCGGTTTTTGAATCATTAAGTACCGGGTTTTGTTGTGTATACCGGTTTTTGAGATTTTTTGATACCGGGTTGTGGACTGCATCTCCTGAATTTCAATCTGAGTCCAGTTACACCACTTCCCGGTCTTGGCCAAGTTCTCCCCCTTACTAGCCTTACCTTGAACAGGTCTTGACTTAAATCGTCACTGATATATGCACTTGCTAGCCTTGCCTTGAAGCCGAGCGTTGGCGATATGCATGCTCTTGAACAGTCCTGGCCAATTCTTAAAACATTGATCCCTGACATTTCATCTTTCCATCCCAATACTTCATCATTGTCTATCCCTGCATCCTCTCCTCTCTCCATGTGAGCATTTTCATATGAACGTAATTCTAGAGAGAGTGTGTGTGGGTTTATCTTAGTCGTGCTTATTTCTTTTATTTTTTTATCGTCTTTCGAAAATATTTTTCAGTTGATTCAGTAGTGTTTGTGGACGAAGTGTTTCGATTTTAAACGGTTAAAAGTTGTTTACAAAGCCTAAATGATCCTTTTTGATCAAAAAATTCCAACCCACTTAGAGTTTTTAAATTTTCGTTCGATTTTCGATAAATTTTCGGTTGCTTCGATCGAAAGTTTGAGAGATTGTTTCGAGTTCTAATCAGTTGAGGGAGCTTAAGGGAACATAAACGATCGATTTTGGTCGAAAAGTTTTAACCCATATCATGTTTTTGAGTTTTTGATTGTTTTTCGAAAAGTTTTCGGTTGGTTCGTTTGTGTTCGTGGGTTGACCGTTTGAGTTTTAATCTGTTAAGGAGTGATCAGGGAGCTTTAACGATTGTTTTGCATTGAGTATTTTTAACCCGTTTGAAGTTTTGTAGGTGCATCTCATCGGAGAAGACAATAAATAGTGTTTTAACCGGATTCCGTTAAGTTGTTGTTAAATGCTTTACATTTTAGTCCTTTTTCGTTAAATCTCCGTTAGTTTGTTAGTTTGCTTAGTTTTATTTCATTTTTAGTCCATTTTCAATTAGTGTCCAGTTAAGTCTGTTAGAAGTTTCAAAGTTCACACTTTTAGTCCCTCTAGTTTGTAGTTTCCATATATGTCATTTTTGGTCCTTCTACTTTTAAGTTTCACTTTCTGTCATTTCTAGTCCCTCTATTTTTAAGTTTCAATTAGTGTCACTTTTAGTCCTTTTACTTCAAAGTTTCAAAGTTTGTCATTTTTAACCCCTAAACTTTAAAGTTTCAATCTTTTGTCAATTTTGACCCCTAAGCTTTCAAGTTTCACATGTTGTCACTTTTGGTCCTGGCTCTTTAAAGTTTAATCTCTCGTCAAGTTTAACCCTTGGACTTCAAGTTTTTCAGGCAACAATGTCTCATCCAACTTATTATGAGCTAAAAGAGAAAGTTTCTCGTTTAGAAGCTAGGGTTGAAAGACAATCTGAAAAACTTGATAAGCAAAGTGTAGAACATGTTGGAAACTTGTGCATAATTTCAAATCTAAAGAAAGAGTGTGAGAGTTTTTCAAAAGAGTCTAAAGAGTTAAAGACCAAAGTAGGTGAACTGACTGACAAGCTTCGCATGTCAGAAAATGAGAGAACTGAAATTGTCAATAAAAGCATCTTTTGCAAAAATGAAAACAAAAGGTTGTCTAGCAAGTTAAAGGATCTCGAACTTAAGCTTTACAAACGTGGTCAAACTGATCAAACGATCCATATGAACACACCTAAAGAGTTCAAGTACTCTAATCCTAAATGGGGAATCGGATATGATAATCCCCATTACTTGAAAAGAGCCTTGTCCAAGGTACCCACTTTATATGCTTTTGAATTTTTGGGATTGGACAAGACTTACCCAGAGTACAAAATCAGATGGACCAAGCCACTTGATAATGAGGATTCGGAACTGGAAACTTTAAGAAAGAAATATATTGTCACGATGCAACTTCCTTTTGTGTATGACTCACTAAATGCGTCATATAACAATGCTAAACCCACTTTTCTGTCAAATAACTATTTTCGAAGTTATTCTCAGGCTGAACTCGATTCAAAACCCGTTGAACTTGAGGAGGAATTGATGGATCACAAAATCTATGTTCCACCTCTTATTAGAAAAGAAAATTGTTCAGCTAGAAGAGTCATTTGAACAGGAAATTAATTTTCAAAAGGAAAAACAAGACTTATTATCCAAACTTGAGTGCCTCAATCAAAAGGAATATGGATCTAGGGAGGAAAAATAATATCTTCAGACAGAGATAAACAGGCTTACTTCTCAAATGTCTGCCTTGGCAACATTGATGAAAGAGCAACTTCACAAAGTTGAGCTTCAAGCTAAGCTTGACTTACTCCAAAGGGAATAAAATTAATCTGTCAGAACATTCTTCTCCACCCTCAAATACCTCTTCCTGTAAATCTTTTCTAGGTGATTCTTCACCAAAATCTTCTGATAAAGGAAAAGAGCCTCAGTTGAAGTGTTTCAAAAAGGATCACCATTCAAATTTTCAAAATGCTTCTGCAAATGATCCTTTGAAAAGCACAAATCCATCCAGTTTCCCGATTCCTACAAGTGACAATGTCACATCTGATGCGGAAATGGAATTCTCAACGTTCTTGAATTCAAGAGGTATGTTCAGACAGTAAGTTAGACCAGTTTGATTTCGATCCAAAACTTCCAAGTCATGTTGATTTTTTGGATTCAACTGGTGAGTCACCGGTCAAATTTTATAAAGGCAAATGTTCTACATCTACCTCTCAAAAGGTTTTTATGAACAAATCTTCAAAGCAAAAATCTAAAAGACGTTCACATAAACAATGAAAGACCGACACCTCTAACAAAATACATATTACTCCAGTTCTTCTGATTGCGAGCTTAATGATTCTTCAGATAATCATGTTTTCAGAAAAGTAAAGATGGTTTGGAGAAATAAATCAACTACAGAAGACAGTGATGGAAACAAGTCTCATGATTCTCCTGTAGTTGATACAAAGTCATTTATTTCCAAGACTGATTCACCTACTTATGTCTATTCTACAGGAAAGTTGATCAGTTTGAGCATGTAGATCCCAGATATAGTGCAATCACGATATAATAATCAATCAACAATAATCATCAATCACAACTTCTGGTCATATGATTAGATTTAACAATGAAGGGTTTAGATTTTATAGAGAGAATTTCTGATCAGAGAAAGTAACCTTACGACTAACAATTCTAACAATAATTCTTCTTCTTCTTCTAAAACCTAATTCTCAATAAAACAAGACTTTAAATACCAGTTGTATAGGCCTAATGGGCTTGAGGCCCATTTACAACAACTTTGAACATATTACAATTCAACCCCTTATAAATGCGTTATACAACTTTCAACACACTAGGACTTTCAGTCCTAACAATCTCCCCCTAAAGTTGAATAAGGCATTTATCATCTTGAAACTTCAGGTCTTGATCTTCTTTCCCTCTTAAATCTTTGAAGAACTTTGGTGTTGCATGTCTTCATGTCTTTCCAAGCTCCCCCTTGAATAAAGCTCTTGGTCTCCATAGATTCAACTTTGTAACCAGATTCAATGTACAATAGCCTTGACTAAACGCACTATCAAGCAAATTTCAACTGTAGAAACTCAACATATCGGATCAGCACACAAGAAAGATAATGTGCAAGTTACGTGACATTCCACAGTGTAACTTCAGTTTAAAAACAAAGAATCTATATATGTCTCTGAAATGCGAGTTGAATTGACTTTCTGCTTAAGAACTTATAGAACCAATATGCTTGTAAGAGGTATCAAAGAGTAGCAAACACCATATGATAAGGATAGAAGAACCAATAAAATCTTTTCTGCTCAGCTGTAATCTTTGAATCCAAAGGCTTTTCAACCTCAGATAATAAAATTTTGTTACTCCCCCTCAGATTTTGCTAACTCCCCCTCAACACGATAATCTGTGTCTTTGAATTGTGTGACATTCTCCCCCTCATGATGATTAGGAGAATCCTGAGCATCATGTATCTTCAAAGACTAACCGGATAAGTAGCAAAAGATTAGATACAACGATTCAGTAACCAAGGGTAACAGCTAACACAGAAACACAATAGTAATTGTTATCACAACAATTAAAATAATTGTGTGGCCTATTTTCAGAGTTAACATCGATGTATCTCTGATAGGACTTCCAGTTATCACTGAAGTAAATTTTAAAAAAAAAAATACTTCTCAAACTGTTCCGGCAATATCACAAAGATATGCAAGGGGAATCACAAAGATTCGTGCGTGTGTGAAAGAAGTATAACTCAATTCGATTAGGCTCAAAGATTGATTCAACCTGGGATGCAGGTTAGAAATCAATAGACACGGTGAGATGAATATGAAGTTCGGAGACCGGAGCTGATGTCTTCCTTTTTCAATACCTAAGACCTCCGAGTGAGGAATAGATAGATTATGTGCTAAATCTCCGTGCATATATGAAACAAGTATCTTTTGAGAGATACTTGAGTGGCTAGGTGGGGTGACACGAGTTATCGACATTGGGTCCATGTCTGTTTCAATATCCATCTCCAAAGAACGAGAATGAATAGATTATGTGGTAACCCGGATAACTGACTCAGTTTGGTAAGAACCAATAATTCTTTTAAGTCCTGTCACATCCCCACCCTTTTTTAATCACTCCGAGCTCATCTATCAATCTAGACCCCTCACTGATATCTATTAATTGGATGTGTTTCTTGGGTAGGTCCTTCCGGTTCTGGATGGACCATTGAAACATTAATAGCCCTAACACTCCTTTAACTCGCCAAAATAGAACATTGAAGTACAAGTCAAAACATTGAAGTCCGAGTCCTGAACCGAAGTGTTCAGAAGTCGATATGAAAATTTAAACAAACATGGTACTCCCCCTCAAAAGTGGCATAACCCTTGATTGTAGTCATGTGACATGAATAATCTGAATTAAATCACACATGACATTCCTGCAAAACAGATTAAGAAGATTTTGGTTTTGGTATCCATGTTGTGATGGATCCTTGTTGGTTAGTTGCCTTAGCTTTTAAGCTATTAAACTGAGGATTGGGAATGCTATAAGTACCATACCAATTATTAACATACCTTGAATCCACAAAGTCACTATTTCCACAGTAAGTGCAATAGATCTTTGCTCGGTTTAGACTGATCAGCTTTCCTGTAGAATAAACATAAGTAGGTGAATCAGTCTTGAAAATAGATGACTTTGTATCAACTACAGGAGAATCATGAGACTTGTTTCCTTCACTGTCTTCTGTAGTTGGTTTCTTTCTCCAAACCATCTTTACTTTTCTAAAAAAATGATTATCTGAAAAATCATTAAGCTCGCAATCAGAAGAACTGGAGTAGTAAGTATGTATTTTGTTAGAGGTGCCGGTCTTTCTTTGTTTCTGTGAACGTCTTTTAGATTTTTGCTTTGAAGATTTGTTCACAGAAACCTTTTGAGAGACAGATGTTGAACATTCGCCTTTATAAAACTTGACCGGTGGCTCACCAGTTGAATCCAAAAAGTCAACATGACTTGGAAGTTTTGGATCGAAATCAAACTGGTCTAGCTAACTGTTTGGACACACCTTAGAATTCAGAAAGGTTGAGAATTCCATTTCCTCATCCAAAGGAACCTTATCACTTGAAGGATTCAGGAAACTGGAAGAATTTGTTCCTTTAGACGGATCATTAGCGGAAGCATTTTGAAAATCAGAATGATGATCCATTTCAAAAGATTGAGGCTCTTTTCCTTTGTTTGAAGAATTTGGTGACGAGTCACCCAAAAAAGCTTTATAGGAAGAGGTATCAGAGGGTGGAGAAGAATGTTCTGACAGATTAATCTTCTTCTCTTGGAGTAAGTCAAGCTTAGCTTGAAGCTCAGCTTTGTGATGTTGTTCTTTCAACAGATCTGCTGCCAAGGCAGACAGTTGTGAATTAAGCTTATTTATTTCTGTCTGAAGATATTCCTTTTCCTCCCTCGACCCAATTTCCTTTTTATCGGAATTGAGACACTCAAGTTTGGATAATAACTCTTGTTTTTCCTTTTGAAAAATGATCCTCTCCTGTGCAAATGACTCTTCTAGCTGAACAATTTTCTTTTCTAAAATCAGAGGTGGAACATAGATTTTGTAGTCCATTGATTCCTCCTCAGTTTCAACCGTTTTTGAATCAAGTTCAGCCTGAGAATAACTTTGAAAATAGTCATTTGACAGAAAACAGGGGTTTTCAGTGTTGTATGACGCATTCAATGAGTCATAAACAAAAGGAAGTTGCATCGTGGTAGTATTTTTCCTTCTCAATGTTTCCAATTCCGGATCCTCATCAACAAGTGGTTTGGTCCAATTGATTTTGTACTCTGGGTAGGTTTTGTCTATTCCAAAAAATTCGAACGCATATAACGTGGGAACTTTGGTCAAGGCCTTTTTCAGATAATGTGGGTTATCGTAACCGAGACCCGTCTCTGAATATTTGAATTCTTTGGGTGCATTCAGATGCATCGTTTGTTTAGATTGACCCATTTTGTAAAGTTTCAGTTCGAGATCCTTTAACTGGGTAGATAACCTTTGATTTTCATTTTTATAAGCCACACTTTTAGTCACAATATCAATTTTCTCATTTTCTGACATACGAAGCTTGTAAGTAAGATCATCTACTTTGGTCTTTAACTCTTTTAATTCTTTTGAAAAACTTGCACACTCTTCCTTTAGATTAGAAATTTGGCACAGGTTGCCAGCAATTTCAATGCGTTGATTATCATATTTGTCAAGTAGTCTTTCAACTCTAGCTTCTAAATAAGAAACTTTCTCTTCTACCTCAGAATAAGTTGGATGAGAAATTGTTGCTTGAAAACTTGAAGTCTAGGGACTAAACTTGACAAAATATGAAAAAATCAATGTGCAAGGACCAAAAGTGACAACATGTGAAACTTGAAAGCTTAGGGTCAAAGATGACAAACGATCGAAACTATGAAGTACGGGGACTAAAAGTGACACAAACTAAAACTTAAAACTGCAAGGACTAAAAGTGACAAAAAATTAAACTTAAACTAGAAGGACCAAAAATGACATAAAATGAAATCTCTAACTAAAAGGACTAAAAGTATAAAATTTAAAGCTACTAACGGACTTAACTTGACACTAACTGAAAAGGACTAAAAATAAATAAAACTAACCAAACTAACTAAACCAACAGAGGCTTAACGGAAAAAGGACTAAAATGTAAGAAATCTAACTGTCACTTAACGGAAACACTATTCATCATCCCCTTCGTTGAGCCAACCTGCAAAACTTCGAAACAGGTAGTAGTATTTAATGCAAAATGATCGTTAAAGCTCCCTGATCACTCCTTACCAGATTAAAACTCAAACGATATTTAAAACTTCTGTACACATTGTGTAAAGAGTGACTTTGTCCATCCAAGATATGTTAATAATTGGTATGGTACTTATAGCATCCCCAATCCTCAGTTTAATAGCTTCAAAGCTAAGGCATCTAACCGTCAATGATCCATCAAAGCATGGATACCAAAACCAAAATCTTCCTAATCTGTTTTGCAGGAATGTCATGTGTGATTTAATTCAGATTATTCATGTCACATGACTACAATCAAGGGTTATGCCATCTTTTGAGGGGGAGTACCATGTTGTTAAATTTTCATATTGACTTCTGAACAAACCAGTTCAGGACTCGTACTTCAATGTAAACTTAAATGTTCTATTTTGGCGAGTTAAAGAAGTGTTAGGGATTTTAATGTTTCTATGGTCAATCCAGAACCGGAGGGACCTACCTAAGAAACACATCCAATTCATAGATATCAGTGAGGGGTCTGACTTGATAGATGAGTTCAAAGCGAAAAGATTATGGTGAAGATGTGACATGACTTAAAAGAATTATTGGTCCTTACTAAACCGAGTCAGTTATCCGGGTTACCACATAATCTATTCATTTTTGTTCTTCGGAGATGAATATTGAAACAGACATGGACCCAGTGTCGATAACTCGTGTCACCTCACCCAGCCACTTAAGTATCTCACAAAAGATACTTGTTTCATATATGCACGGAGATTAAACACATAATCTATCTATTCCTCACTCGGAGGACTTAGATATTGAAAAAGGAAGATGTTGGATCAGTAATTGTATTCAAGATTAAAGTTCAGGGTTCAAATTGTATTTATTTAATAGTTATTTGTAATTGGGCCCAAAAGCCCATTAGGCTCATACGGCCTAAGTATTTATAGATTTTATTAATTAGGTTTTAAGGTGAACTCTGATAATCCTCATTATTACTTTCATAATCATATAGAGAGAGGTAGTTGTATTCTGTAATCCTACGCACAAGGTACCAAGAACACACAAGGTTTTCATTGTTTAATCAAGGGATCGTGATATGTTATTCTGATCTGTTTATCTCTTGATCTATATTATTGTGTGTGATTGTTTATCAACTAGTTATTTGGTTTTAACAAGTGGTATCAGAGCTAAAAGAATCAAGTTTTTTTTGGATTATACTGTTCATCGACACCTTACTGTGCGATAATTGATTTCTTGAATTAATATGTTTCTATGCTTAAAATCGATCTTATTAGGTGCGGTATATATTATTGAATGTTACCTGATACTTTAATTGCACTTTAAAGTGTTAATTGATTGAATTTTTGGTGATTTTTTGAAAACTGGGTTCGACAAGTTCATATACATGTCGTCTACTGTGCTCTTCAAATTGAGAGATAAAAAGTTGTTTTTAATCATTAATTCTATTTGGATTTTGATCGATATGTGTTTGTGAACATATGGCATGGTTTTTACACTAAGTTATAATTGATTGATGTGTCTATCGGAT
The DNA here is from genome assembly GCA_954870635.1 of Arctium minus. Taxonomy (NCBI): domain Eukaryota; kingdom Viridiplantae; phylum Streptophyta; class Magnoliopsida; order Asterales; family Asteraceae; genus Arctium; species Arctium minus. The sequence continues at coordinate 101,628,992 of OX941084.1, read as the reverse complement.
TGATAATCTTGTTCTGGGTCGAACTCGTCAAGAACACCGGTCGTTATTCAAGCAGTCCGGTCCCGGTCAGAAACACCGGTTCCGGTTGATACATCCCGGTCGCAAACACCGGTCATTCAAATACTGGTCGATACCGGTCGCGTAGTCCGGTCGACCGCACCATACCGGTCGATACTCCACTCCGGTCGGAACACCGGTCAGCAGGACAACGGTCGAAGGTCCGGTCGGAATACCGGTCGAGCAAGGATCCGGTCAACCAAGACCCCGGTCGCGAAAATCTTTTCTTTTGCGCCAACAGTTATTCGCGCAAAACGCTATTTCGCGCGACCTGTTCATCGCGCAAACCCCACTTTGCACCACCTACTGTTAACACAAGACCCATTTCGCGCGACCTGTATCTCGCGCAAAACCCTTCTTGCGCCATCAACTGTTTCCGCAAAACACTCTTCGCGCGACCCATTTCTAGCGCAAACCTCAATTTTTGCGCCACTGCCTTTTCGCACAAAGCTCCTCTATTTCAAGACTTTTGCGCCAGTTTTTCTGTGGTTAATTTATTTGTGTTTTATATTGTGCTAATTCTGCATTTAATTATTTTTGGAAATTTATTTTTCTGAAAATTTTTTAGTGTAGTTTTTATCCTATACTTGATTATAACGATCTCATCTAGTTGATTCTCTTGGTACAGATAAGTTTGCTTTCTAACCATACAGCTAAAGATGTCTGAAGGTTATAGCTATGATTTTGACAAGATGACTTTTTCTGAAGCAAAAGCAAATGTTAAACGTCTTGCTGGACAGTTGTCAAGATATACAAGCATGGATTTTGATTATGAAAAAGAGAATAAAAAGCTCAAATCCGAGATATTACCTCTTAAAGCTGAGAACAAGGATTTAAAGATTCAGAACTCATCTCTTCTTACTCAGATCAATGTTTTAAAAGAAAATTCAAAAGATTCAGAGAAAGATTTTGTTTGCTCAGAATGCATTAATAATTCTAAAATTAATTATGCAGAAATTATTGAGTCGAAAGAGAAAGAGATCTTAAATCTTCAAGCAAAGCTCAAAAGATCTGAAAGTCTTAATTCAAGCTCTACATGGTCAAAAAATGAGTTAATGCAAAAAGAGCTTGATGAGCTTAGAAGGAGAGCAAACATTGCTAGAGAAACATCTGAAGGGCTTAGAAAGACAAATTCTCAAGTCTTTGCGGAAAGAGATAAACTGAAAGATCAAGTCTTTAGTCTTGAGGTTGAGATTAATATGCTGAAAGAAAAGGCAACCCAAGACAGAGACAACACAAAAGTCCAAGATGAGATGTTGAAGATTGAGAAAGAGAGAAAAGAATTTGCTAAGAAATTCTCTGATTTCTCCAGAAAAGCCTTTGAAGAGAAGAAATCGTTAGAGCTTAAATGTGTTAAGCTTTCTCAACAAGTTTCAGACTTTGAGAAGGTTATCATTCTTGAGAGAGACAAGGCTGAGAAAGAAAAGAAGAAAGCTGAGCAGAAGGAAGTCAATAAAGACTTTTCTAAAGAAAATAAAGATCTAGAGACTGAGATAGCTAAGCTGACAAGAAAGTTATCTGAGTTGTCAATAAACATCTTGAAGGAGAAGAATGCAAAATCTGAGTTGCATAAGAAGTTTGATCTGATTGCAAAGGAAAGAAACAGTTTGTCGTCAAAGATAAAGGAACTTGAAGAGATCGTATTCAAAGTGAAGCTGACTGAGCATAAGACGCCAAAGTCAATAGCTCAATCACCGAGAGATGATCTAACTGCATTCGAATGCTCATTCAATTCAACAACAAGTTCAAGCTTTACTAATGTTTCTAATAATCCTTTGTTTGATGTAATTGATGATCATACATCTGAACATAAAGATCATATTTGTCCTTCTAACCTTTTTTGTGACAAAAATGTTGATGGTTCAAGTAACTTCAAGAAAAATAAGTCTCGAAAGAAAAGCTTCTGGAGAAGGGATGATGAGAAAGATAGAGGAAATTGGATCTGGAAAGTTAAAGAATCTTCAGAGGAAAAGAAGACCGACAAATCATTTGTGCATACATCAAATGCTAAATGAAACTATGCTTCAAAAAGTAAAACTTTTGGCAAACCTGATCTGGTTTACACTATCAATCAATTGATCAGGTTAGCACAAAAGAAAATTAGTTGTTCCTACTGTGGCTAAAATGATTTTGTAAGAAAAGATTATGTGAATAATTGGTATGGTTCTTATTTTATATCTCCCACTAGAACTGCAACTAACCCATTAGGACCCAATTACCAGTGGGTACCAAAAGCTAAACCTGTGTTGCAGGCACCCAAAGTTTAAGGGGGAGAAAGAACAATGACTTCTGATTACTACAGATCAGGACTCTTGCCTCATTGTCAAAAAGATGACTTCTAGACAATACAGTCTAGGACTCGAACTTCAATGTCAAAGAGTTTGACTTCTGAATGTACTTTAATCCTAGTAATTCAGAACTCGGTTTCATGATTAAAGATTATGCACATATTAAGGGGGAGCTTATATGCTTTTAATGATGTATTTTCTGATTTTTCAGGAAAAGATTAGATACTATTCTCACCGAAGAATATGTAGAATGGCTCTTGAATAACACAGTTCAAGACCCGATCTTCATTGGTAAAAATGAATGATACTATTCTCACTGGAGAATAAGTAATCATGGCTTTTGAATACTTAAGTTCAAAACCCGTACTCAAATGTTTTCTTCTGATAGGATGCTTAAATGATCAAATCTTTTATAGAAGTTTTTGATTTGAGGGGGAGCTAACTGTTAAATCTTTTAGAAGGAAAAGATATATATGATTTTTACTATCATTGTCATAATTTTTTATTGATTAAATTGACTTTTTTACAGGTATCAAGGGGGAGGATATCTGAGTTTTTGTTAAAGATACTTAAATGAAAATATTCATTCCAGGGGGAGTTAAGGATTCTGACTTACAGGTATATCCTTCTAATCCTTACACTCTATCACTTGTTGAAAGATGAACAACTTTCACTTGTGGAAAATGGTTTCTTAAATGTTCAAACCACTTCCTATTCTTCAAAGATTTTCATGAATTGTGAAGTGTGATTTTAAATGATTTTTGGATACTTAATTGTCAAAGAGCTTAATTTCCAACCACCTTTAGTTTGAGGGGGAGAATAGCATTGTCAAAACAACTTATGTTGTTGATTTCTCAAAATTTTATTCTTCATGTTTGTATTCCTTTGTGCTTACATGTACACATGACTGTTGAACAAGCACGTTCTTTTAGGAAAATACATGGGATTCAGTGTGTGAGTTTAACAGAACTTCCATGGATTCACGATAACCAGTGTTTCCTACCCAGGAAGTATTCCCTGAGTGATTGAGGGGAGAGGGGTCAAAAGAATTGAGTGTTGGTGTGTGAAGAGGTAAAATGGAAAAGAGAGATTGGTTAGAAGTGAGAATTAAAAGAAATAGGGTGAGAGAACAGAGTAAAAGAATATCAAACTCTGCACCAAATTCTTTTTGAGTCGGGCAGCCACATTATCTGATTGGTTCACATTCTTTGGTGACCATCATTGAAAAAGCCACCTAGTCCATGCCATCTCTTGCATACAACCCCACCAACTACTCATTCTTTTCTCAAAAAGAGAATGTTTCACATTTTCTGGGGAAACAACACATATGCTATTGGTTATTCATTTGGAAGATACTAATATTGAAAAAGAAGGAAAGTTGCCCCACCTTCGAACCCTTTCTCATGCACATTGAGTCTTTGTACAATTTGTTGCTGTCTCAACAAGTTTACATATTTTGAGCCTACATTGAAAAGCAATCATCTGTGCTTAATTCTTTCATACACATGCACGAGCACACAGAAATTTGTTTTCTGTCAGAACGTTCATAGATAACCATGTGTTATTCGATGATTGAATGGAAGTCCTGGGGAGCCAACATCAAAACCAGCTCCTTATATAGTAACTTTGTGTTACTCAGTAACTTTGTGTTACTGACAGACATTTCAACTGAGTCATTTGTTGATTCAGGGTTACCATTTTTTACTTTATTTGAATCTGAAAAGATTGAAATAATCACTTTCTCCATTTTGAGAGACTGCTCTTATTTCCACACAGGGATCTATACATGAAGACAACGCTTAATTGATGACTATACAAAAAGGGGAAGATTGTTTTTGCTATGTTTTGATGATGATGATTCTCACCACTCATCAAAAGGGGGGAGAATATACAAAGGGGGAGAATATACTCTGAAGACTGTTGAAGATTTCAAAGTTTTCAAAGTGTCTGATTGAAGATAATCGTCAGAAGGACACTTCAGTTAAAGAAAGACTACAAGTTTTCAAGAGAAGTGAAGACCCGAAGATTATTGCCAAAAAAAATTTATCTTGAATCCAAAGGGGGAGATTGTTGGATCAGTAATTGTATTAAAGATTAAAGTTCAGGGTTCAAATTGTATTTATTTAATAGTTATTTGTAACTGGGCCCAAAAGCCCTTTAGGCTCATACGGCCTAAGTATTTATAGATTTTATTAATTAGGTTTTAAGGTGAACTCTGATAATCCTCATTATTACTTTCGTAATCATATAGAGAGAGGTAGTCGTATTCTGTAATCCTACGCACAAGGTACCAAGAACACACAAGGTTTTCATTGTTTAATCAAGGGATCGTGGTATGTTATTCTGATATGTTTATCTCTTGATCTATATTATTGTGTGTGATTGTTTATCAACTAGTTATCTGGGTTTAACAGAAGACACCAGCTCCGGTCTCCGAACTTGATATTGTACTCACTATGTCTATTGATTTCTTAACCTGCGTCCCAGGTTGAATCAATATTTGAGCCGAAAAGATACATGATTATATTTCTTTCACACACGCACGAATCTTTGTGATCCCCCTTGCATATCTTTGTGATATTGCCGGAACAGTTTGAGAAGTAAGTTTAATACTTTACTTTAGTGATAACTGGAAGTCCTATCAGAGATACATGATGCCAACTCTGAAAATAGGCCACACAATTATTTTAATTGGTGTGCTAACAGTTACTAATGTGTTTCTGTGTTAGTTGATTACCCCATCTTGGTTACTTAACAATTTTATTTGATCTTTTGTTACTCATCAAATTAGTCTATGAAGATACGTGATGCTCATGATGCTTTTAATCATCATGAGGGGGAGAACGACACAAAATTCAAAGACACAGATTATCGTGTTGAGGGGGAGTTAGCAAAATCTGAGGGGGAGTAACAAAATTTCTTATCTAAGGTTGAAAAGTCATTAGATTCAAAGATTGTTTCTTCTTATCCCTTATCATATGGTGTTTGCTACAAGTTGATTTCTCCTTCGAGCTATTGAAACAAGTTCTGAAGCTGAAAACATATTCAACTCGCAGTTCAAAGACAGATTCTTTGTTTTTAAACTGAAGATGCACTGTAGAATATCATGTAACTCGCACATTATCTTTCTTGTGTGTTGATCCGATGTGTTGAGTTTATACGGTTGAAAGTTGCTCAATAGTGCGTTCAATTGAGGCTATTGTACATTGAATCTGGTTACAAAGTTGAAATATGAAGACCAAAAGCTTTATTCAAGGGGGAGCTTGAAAAGACATGAAGACAAGCAACACCAAAGTGTTTCAAAGATTCAAGAGGGAGAGAAAATCAATACCTGAAGGTTTCAAGATGATAAATGATTTATTCAACTTTAGGGGGAGATTGTTAGGACTGAAAGTCCTGGTGCGTTGAAAGTTGTATAATGCATTTATAGAGTTTAATTGTTTTATTATTTAATTCGTTGTAAAAGACTTTTAATTGTTAATTGGGCTTAGTTTGTTTGTAATGGGCTTGGGCCTTAAGGTTTAGGCCCTTGGTATAAATAGATGGTAATTAGGGTTTAGAGAGAGGCATAATGGTCATAATAGGTTTACACGTTTCAACTCATATTCTCTTTGTAAACCTTAAAGCCTTTATTGATCAATCTAATCATATGACCAATATTTGTGATTCAATTTGTGTTTATTGATGATTATTATCGTGATTGCACTGTTCTGGGATCCACATAAACTTTTGAACAAATAAATTTATTAGAATTTTGACAAAAAAAAAACAACCTCCATTCCCGGTTTTGGCGTCTATGGCCCGTGATATACTAACAATCCAAGCTAGTACCGTAGCTTCAGAGTCCACTTTTGCTCTTAGTGGCAGGATCATTTCGGTACGTCGGACAAGACTAACCGCGGAGTCGGTATAGTGTTGCATATGCTTGAAGGATTACTTGGATAACGTTCAAACACTTCAAGACCAAACATCACTCGAGACGGAGATGGAACATTTTGAAGAAAATATAGAAGACAACGAACAAGCCATGGGACTAAGTACGCCGCCAACTACAACTGACGATGATGGTAGTAGTAGTGTCTCACATTCGACGATAAAGAAGAACTCGACATTGATGACCTCGATGATCCAACAACTTTTCAACGACATGAAAAGTACGAGACTCTTCAATATAACCCATGGGATGAGGGAAATAGGAATATTTAATAAGTGTTTTTTTTAATAATTGATGTAATTAATTCGAAACTATAACAAAACGTATTTTTAAAATGTATTTGAGTGACCCAAATTTATTTTTTAAAGTTTAATTAAGTATTTTAAAAGTATTATTTAAAAAAATAATCCTTAACCGGTTTTGGGCCCGGCTCGTAACCGAATAATGATAACCTTACCCGATTACCCACTCCAATCTATTGAACCAGTTACCAGCCCGGGACCGGTTGGACCTTAACCGGTTAGGCCCGACCCAACCCGGCCTGAATCCGACTTTTGGCCACCTCTATCTACTACTATCAAACATCAAATAATTAATTTGAAATCCAAATTTGATGGTTGCTCGAAGCCAAAGACTAGTTATGTAACACCCCCTTCCCGAGAGGGAAAAAGAGGTTACGCTCGAACTTAATATAAGTTGCTAACAGAAACATACCAAGCAATAAACCTTAAATAAAATAAGCATCAACAAAAATAACAATCGACTCAAACGATACACTTTCTTTCTTCCAATACTTACCTCTAAGCATTAATAAAACCTAAAACTTCTTACCAACAAACCTCTTATATAGGATGAAGCTATGAATTTCTTAAACTCTTTAGATTTCCTTCGAATACCTGCCGCGAACAAAGAAATGCGGCTGAGCCAAACGCTCAGTGCACAGATACAATAGATAACAAACGAGTAATCGAACCCAATACCGAAAATAATAAAAATCTGAATTTTGGACAAGAGCCTTGAATTTTTAAGTGTTTACGAAAGCTAAATTGAGTATAATCATTCCACATCTAACTTCAACTACAGACTTTATTACCCCAAAACAAAGAAAACGAAACCAAAAGAAATTAGACCAAAAGACTCAAATTTAATTGCTTAATCAAAAGTCATAACAAAAAGAATAAATCCAAATTCATATATCGAGACAGTAATTTTGTCAAAGTTCAAGACTGTCAAATCAAAACAAATATTGTCAACTAAATACCAAACTAATATGAGAAGCTTAAATCAAAATCATATCATAAAATTGCTTAACGAGCTCGAACAAATAATCGCATACACTTGAGTTTCATGTCACACATAAACAGATACAACAAGTGTCAGACATAAGCCACATAGGCACGAACGTCGGACATTCTCATCCAACTGTACTAAATAATGTGAGATGCGGTGTTGGGCACTACACCGTCATCCACCCTACAAACTAGGGCCGACCCATACACCTCCCATCATACCACACCAACTCTCATTAGAGCACACAAAATCAAAAGGAGACGTCGTGGACTGATCACACCGCCACGGGTGGTGTCACGCCATCGGTGCCACAATGACGTGCCTAGGGGTGTAAATGAGACGAGACAACTCGCGAGCTACTCGAGATCGACTCGGTCAAAACTCGGTCAACACTCGACTCGAACTCGAACTCGACTCGACATACTAACGAGTCGAGTCGAGCGACCTGATACTCGACTCGATAAGCTCGTGAGGTACTCGAATATATATTATATATATAATTAATTTATATTATAATTTATAAAGTATAATGTAAAAAAATTAATAATAATTATTTTAATACAATACATTAATGTTAAGACACTCAAAAATTGTGGCTTGAGCCTTTTTGCTTGAGCTAATGGCTTGAGCTAGTGAAATGGTTTATAGGAGCATACTATCAAAATAGGTGCACCTTCTTTTTATTTAAGTTTGTATATGCTTGTTTTCAGTTTTAACTTGACGAACAAAAATGAACACGAACATACATAGGGCTGTAAACGAACCGAACATCCAACGAACCGTTAATGAACCGTTCGGCAGGAAGTTCGTTTATGTTTGTTTATTTAATAAACAAACGAACATGAACAAGATTTTTTGTTCGTTTAACTAAATGAACGAGCACGAACAAATGTCTCGTTCGTTCATTTACGTTCGTGAACGTTCGTTTATTATGTTTGTTTACGTTCGTTAATGTTCATTTAATTATGTTCGTTTACTAATAATAATAATTAACAAATAAATATTTAAGAAACTAACTATTAAATAATTGTTATTTATATTTATACTTAATACCTAATATATGTATATATATATACCTAATATAATAATAATAATCAAAGCTCCACGATTTTAGTGTAATAAAATAACAATAAAAAATCAATAGCAAGCAATTCTCTAGTCCCTTATTTGTTTAATGTATAGATGTGGGATAACCATCAGTTTTAACACTCTCAAGAGAAGGAGAAAGATGAAATTCCTTCATTTCTATCCCACATCGGTGGGATTTACTTTCCTAAGGGCTTGAACTCTAGTATATATATAAGCCTCATCTCATTCTTTTCTCTTGCTATCAATGCCTTCAAAATTTGTTGAGCCTAGTGGCTTACGCCCATTGGCTTGAGCCTAGTAGCTTGATTTTAAGTGTAAAGATTTATTGGAGAACCCTTTGAACTTGGGTTCTCTTGTTTGTTTTAGTGTTATGTTTTTTGAGTTTGAGCTTGAGAATTTGTTCGTGTTCGAGTTCGAGTTTTGATTCAAGCCTGAAACGAGTTTGAGTTTAAGAATTTGCTTCGAGCATGAATATTGACTACTTGTGAGCTTTCGAGTTCGAGTTTTGATTCGAGCTTGAAACGAGTTCGAGCTCGAGCTCGAGTTTTGATTCGAGCTTGAAACGAGCTTGAGCTCGAGTTTGGGAATTGCTTATCGAGTCGAGTTCGAGCTTGAATTTTGACTACTCACGAGCTTTCGAGTCGAGTTCGAGCTTGAGAATTTTATTTCGAGCTCGAGTCGAGTTTACTGATACTCGAGCTCGACTCGCATCATTTACACCCCTAGACGTGCCTATGGTACCCCCATAGGTGGTTAGTAGCTCGGTACACCTTAACGTATAAACTTCAAAAATATGTCACAACACATGTGATCATACTAAATGAATAGCCAATCATACTAATTACAAAACAAATCAAAAAGGTATTTAACTATATAAAAATATTAACCGCTCCCCTTGAACGCTTTATAACTTCGAACACACTTTTTAGAACGACTTAGAATCGAACAAGAGTTTAATTGATATGAGTGTCGTAACCCATTAACATAAATTTATGTACGACCTATCACAAAAGATTTAAAAAAAAACGTATGGGGAAGCAAATCCGAACGCAGATTAGGAATTTCACACCTACAACCTTTTGAAATCGAGTCGTACTATTTTCAGAACTTTACACGTTTATAAATCCAATATTTCCTCGTACTTCAAAGAGGTTTTAGAAAACTATATCTAAACAAAAGTTTTGAATAAACGTCATAGGATTCTAACGAATCAAGAGTGGACTGAATCGGATTTAAAATAGATTTTATACAATTTTTCGAAAACAATTGCGTTGTCTAAAACGAGACCAGTTTCGGAAAACCCAAATTTTTAGCCACCTTAGCATAAAAATCATAGATTGCTCGTGTGACAACAGTTTGTAAAAGACATCTTCAGGTTTCTAAAAACATATCGTATGCCTTAATCCGACAAACGAGCGATTTGTTATGATTTTTACAAATAATACGAAAATTTCAGAATAAAATTCAGCATATTATAAATAGAGTTCAATGTTTCTAGAGTATCCGGATCTCGATTTATTATATGTAAAACCGAAAGAATACACACGAATAAATGATCAACTAAATGAATGGAAACGAAAATAACCTTGATGGAAGTAAGAACACGTTATTGGTCACCAAAACGAACGGAACGACTCGAAGGAAAAAACAAAGAAACCATACACGTATTCAACGAATCAAACAAACACAATTCGAAAGAACTTCGTACACATATACAAAAGATCAAATAAACACAACGAAGGGAATATAGAGAATCCGTACCTTTAACTAATATATGAAAATCGTTGATGAAAACTCCATCAATTCCTTCAACGAGTCTCTAATCACGATCAAAGCTTCCAATACGAATTCAGCCTCAAATCCTTATATTTATGCATGAAACTCCAAGAATTTCAACTTAACTCTCGTTATAATTTTTTTTCCCAACTTCTTATGCTTCCATCGGCAAATATCCAAAAGATTCCCCCCATATATATATATATATTTTAATCCTAATCATATCTACAAACCCACGGCAACAAACCCTAGCTGATATCCAAATCCTTTTTTTTTTCTTTTGGCCCATTACATATCTAGCCCCTCTAGTTTAAAAAAAAATTCAAACTTGAACCAAAATATTTGCTTATTAACTTCTTAAAAATTACGGGGTATTACAAGTTAAATAGTACTTAAATAGAGATTTTAATTAATTACTAGAAACGTACTCGTCCAATGCAGCGAGATACATCACTATTTTAATGTTTCATTTTATTTTTTGTTTTTTTTTGTTGATTTACAGTACGATCTTGGATGATTTTGAGAAAGTGATAATGTTTTTTTTTATAAATTTGTTTAATTCAGGCTTAATAATATAATGTTTTTATATAAAAAAATTAAGTATTTTGTTAGAATTCAATGATTATCTTATATATTTTAATGACATTTAGGAAAAATAACCAATTACATATTTAATAATATAATTAAAACAAATTTATAGTAATATAATATATTAATGAATAGTGATACATGGAAAAGTACATATCAAATTGATGGGTGTTAGAAGCCTGCAGTAGTAATATGCATCTTGTGCTTTGAAATTTGTAAATTAAGAGATTTTTAAAATTTTAGCTTAAAATGATAATAATAATTTGTATTTAAGAGTTTTTTTATCCAAGTTTCAAATCGGAAAACCAAACCGTATAGTCGGAGCAGGTTATACGATTTGTGCATATTTTGGTTAACCTGATTATGCCCTTGCCTTTGCTTGATCGATCAAACACAGCCCAATTGCATATTTTTTTTTAAAGATTCATTTCTTCAGGTTTTGCATAATTTATTAATTGAAATATCAACACACCGAACTTGATATCCGGCGAACTTGAAACTCCATCTCCGGCAGTTACAAATTGAGACGATGATTTGTACGCAGATAAGGTAATTTATTTCAGATCTTGTTTACTTCTTCATTTCATTAGTATTGAAATCTCAGTTACACTTCAGTAATTTTTAACATTTCAACCTTTTCCTCCTCAATGTTGATGTTGATGATGATGATGATCAGTTAAAGAAGAAGGAAATGACTCCTACTATCAGAACAGGGGTTCCGAATTCGGAAGCTGTTTCTAGAGGCTACAACTTCGCCTCTACGTGGGAGCAGGTTAGGTTCTTGTCAATTTGTCATTCTGTTTTGCGTTTTCGGCATGTTAATAGTCGTGTAGCTTTACAGATTTCAATTGAAATTGCGATGTTGTTGGCAACATTTATTAGTTTGCGACTTGAATGTTGTCATAGACAAACCAATAGAAATCGGTCTTGGTCAAATTGAAGGTGAAGAGGCTTTGAAGATCATTTCTAAGAAAAGGAGGAATCTTACATTTACAATTCCTCATTTGGAAGTTGAACATCACTTTCCAAAAGTTGCAAAGATATTATGTAATTGTGAGTGGTAAACTTGAGGAGATTTGATCTTGTTGCAACAAAATTACTTTCTTTCTTCTTTTCAAACTGGACTCTAATGTTGGGAAGGTTTTTGGAACTCAACAATGTGTACTATCAATGATTTTTTGGTGGAAGTTGAAAGTTCTAGGCTCTGAAAAACATTGAGTGATTGGTCAAGGTGATGGATCCAGAAGCACAATGGGTTCCAAGTACAAAGGGAACTTATCTTAATTATAATGATTGACAACAGTGGAGTGCTAAAGTTTAACTGTTGAATTACATCAAGAAATGGGAAGATTTATGTATAGACTTGAGAAGCTACCGGAGTTGAGACATGAAGATTTCAGTTGTGCTAAGATTTAGGGATCCACTATATATAATGAGGCTGTCAGTCAGGGAAACGCAAAATAGGGAACAAAGCTAATGAAAATCGTGCAACTACCCCATGTATATAGAAGACCTTGAGAAATTGGTTATGACATGGGGGCAGGAAAGAAAAATATTGTTATTAGTTTCTATGAGGGACTGATGCAAGGCAACTTTGAGAGAGGTTTTGGTTATAGGCTTAGATGTAAAATAACTTACTATGGAGTATTAATGTGCGTTTAAGCATGTTCAAGCGTTTACCAATCTACTTAGTAACTTAAATAAGGATGCCCATGGATAGATCTAGAGAAAGCAATAGTTACATTACATATATAGCTTCAGATATATAAGTCAGATTGCTTTACATTCTTGATTTTCTTATCTATGCATGCACTACCCAGAAGAACGTTTTAAAATGTTATGTTAGGTCCTGCTTAGCCAGTGTTTGTTTTTATTGGACAGAATGCTCCACTGACTGAGCAACAACAAGCAGCAATATTAGCACTCTCTCATGCGGTTGTGGAGCGACCATTTCCTTCTAAATTAGTGAGTTTTCACTTATACATGATATTTACTTGGGCGTACACGTGTATTGCATAGTTGTTTGATATCATAATCAGTAATATGCTTTATAGTCCCACGGAAATATATCCAGAGACAATAATGGTTTATCTATTAAGACAAAGCATGGCACCGTGGAAGAATCTGGGGAAATAGATGGTGTTTTGGTCAATACAAACCAGGTATGGTACGGATCTCAACATAACTATTCTTATTTTATGTTCTTAATAGCAAAATCCCTTAGTAAAAAAAGTGATTAATTTAGTATGTTATTTGAATACTCTTGCTAAATGCAACTTTCCTTTTTGTCTGCACTTGTATTTAATGTTTACTTGGTAGTAATACTGAAAAACTAATGTGACTGGTAACTATGGGTGGTGCTTTGGGATCTTGACATAGGTCTAAAGTGGATTGGTCCACAATTCTGATTTTTGAGGAACAAAGAAGAGTAAAAATTATTCATGTTCACCTTGCTTGGGAGCAAAAATGGAAACTAGAGTGACTGATAATTATGGATCGAGCTTTGGGGATGCTCACATAGTCTAAGTGGGTTAGTCCATAATTCAGATATACGAGGAACAAAGAAGAGTTCAAATTAGTTTTCCGTTTTGGTTATATGGGAAAGAGGAGGGATAAGGAAACTAGTGGAGGTATATACAATGATAGAACAAAAGAAGACATGAAAAGAAGGCAGTTCCACACAATTATGATAATTTCAAAAATGTCAATAGCATTGTGGGGAAGGTTCTTTTGCAATGACTTATGATGCATGTATCTTTGCCGATTAAACGTAGCATCTCATATTGAAATGTTTAGTTTATTAATTATACAAAGAGGCCAGTGCCAAGGCATTAAGGAAGACATGTATGAGTATTCTCAGAAAGCCTGAAATGCACCTTGCCTTCTATAATTAGTAAAACAATCATAAGTTTTTGCGAAAATTTGTTAATGGCTTATGTTTGGACTTTTGGATGTAGTTTCTCAGGGAATAAAAATATTGTCCTACAAACTTTCATGAGAAAATGATTGTGCCTATAGACTTCAAAAAGAGTGAAAGTGCCTATGAACTTAAAACTGGTAGCAATAGGCCAACACCAATGACCTTTAGCTGATTTTCGGTATTTTTATGGAACTCTCTATATTGTCCTAAACGAAGGCACATGCTTTTTAAGTGACTTGGAACTTTAATAAAAAATTTAAATATCCATCATATAGTTTTAGGGACCACAACAACACCTCTTTTATCATAATTTTCTCACAATTCATACCCTAGAAATAAATCTTCCACCAAGGTTTATCAAGGGTTTCAATCTCGTTGAATACTTGCTGGGATTTTTGATCTTTGAGGGATGTGTATGTTTGCCTTTCCCATTAAGTCAGCGAAATATGAGCAAAACCAACCATATCAACACAAGAATTGTCCTCCATTTCTCTGGTTGCTAGCCTATCAAATACAACTGGAATTAACTATAGGTACAAAAATATACATTGGATTTCACCTTACTTGCCCCATCTATCCTCTAATAGAAGTTTGGTTTTGATATAAGTTAAAAGAACATTTAAGAAGTAACAGATATATCTTATGATCAAAACTCCCGTGTGCGTCGTTCTTCACTTCTTTCTCAAGTCAGACATGAATCAATCAACAAAAAATCCATCTATTCAGGATTGAGAAAAAGAAAAAAACTTAGATCCATGACTTCAGTGAAAGTTTTAATTAAATAAAACTGGCAGTTTGTTTGTTTAACAGCTCTAACAGAAATGAATTGAGCAGTTCAAGAAACATGTATATGTATACATACATGCACAACTATCTATTTATCTATCCATACACACATATTTCTCTAATTTCTTACTTCTGTATTCAGGTGTATAATTGGTGCTAAATAAAATCCAAAACTCTAGTTTTCACCTAAACGAATGAAGAAAAATCATATAAAAAAGAAAAGAAGAAAGAACTAGAAGATTTAGTTGATAGAGAGAGCAACAAGTATTTTGATGTGGCGCCAGTAGCCACTATTGTCTCCTTGTAACAAAAATTCAACCATGAATGAGACATGAACACTTCCAAAATTCTTGTGTCAAGATCTACTTGTTGGCTTAAAGGAAGAAGAGGAATGTATGTTTAACATGAGAGGAAGTCAAGATTCAAGAAGAAGATTAAAGCGCAATAAGAAAATAGAGAGAGCCATATGAGCTGGGGATTGTTTGATTTGGTTTATGGGCAAGCAAATATGTAATGAAGAAGATGATTGGAGTGCAGTAAGAAAATAGATAGAGCAATATGTGCTAGGGATTGTTCGATTAGGTTTATGGGGAAGAAGATATGTAATGAAGAAGATGAGTTCATCTTCAACTAGTAAATGAAAAATTTCAAAGAAAATCCAACAGAAAGAAATTAGAAACATAGGGGCTAATTGATCACTTTGCCCTTTTTAACTTGAAAATAGGCAACGTCAAGGGATGTAAGGCCTAAATTCAATTTGTGGTGTGGTTCATAGGCCGTTTCACACAAATTAAAGTTTATAGCCTATTAATTTGACCTAAAGTTCATAAGCGGAAGAGTATTAACTTTGGAGGTGTGGTTTGTTGTTTTGAATTATTAAATCGCAGTTCAAACTACACCATAGTTTTTGATTATATATATAGGGAATGGTTCACACGAGAAAGGTACCATTTTACAAGAACGAAAGAACACCTAAAACAAGCAACCATCACTGTGATAAACTGGTGATTCACACAAGATGGACTCGGGCGACCTTGGCCGCTACCTAAGTTGCAGGCCAAGTCGCCCACACACTATTTGGTCCTCATATAGTATCACTTCACATGTGATGGTTGCCTGTTTCAGGAGTTCTCACCTCATAAAATGGTACAATTCTCGTTTGAACCTCCACCTATATATATGCGTGTGTGTATATATATATTATCCTTTTATTCTCATGAATCCAAAGTCCAGGCCCAAAATAGCCTTTTATGTTTATGGTTTAGTGGTTTACCTCCACTTCAGACCAAAAGCTCGTTATTCACGATTTCAAAATTTCAGTTTGTACGGTTGGGCAAGTCATAACTCACACGTCATCATCGCATTTTGGAGTTAAGTTTTAGACTATTTTTAATCATGTAATATATATTTCGTACATAATGAAACTTTGTAATTGAATTTTATTTAAAGTTATATTATTATAAACTTATAATCATTGGATTGAAATGCGTTAGGTACAAACCACACTGCATTTCGGTGTGCGGTATTTTGTGGTTTGAGGCATATGCGATGTGGCTTGTGGTTTGTCCCAAACTGCATTGCGGACACCTCCTACAATTTAAGAAGATACGGGCAATTCTATTATCATTAAAAGTTGCAGGTGGAACTTGGTGGGGGTGTAGGTTGCGGGTGTCTGCTATATTTTTTAGGAGGAATTTGCATGTGATATAGAGTAGAATGTTATGTGGAACCAAGTTAACCTGGTGGACAAGTTCTTCGAACCATGGTTTATAAGTTTCCTTAGCTAAGCTTTTTTGACCCTTTGAAACATACAATTTTTCTAAGCTCACACGTTCATTAAGTAAACCGGTGGTTATTGCACTATACAAGACATACTAGATATGACTGTTATGGATTTAGTGTCTGGGTCCCGAAAATTTTCACTTATGAAGCTTATATTAGTCATGAAAGGACAAAAGGCCCAGCTTGACTGTGAACTGAGTTTTCCTGAGTTACAGAGCTATTCAATTTCCATGTATTCTTTTTGCTGCTTGTTTTTGGGTGCTTCCTATTGGTCCATGTTTCCAAGTATTTAAACCTATATGTTGACAATTCAAGATTAATTACTATTAAACATTTTGGAGTAGTAGTCTGAGAACAAAGATATTCATCACCATCATTCATCATTTCATTCCAAGTATAGCAAGCTAGCAGATGCTATATTTGTAAGCTGAATGTTAGGGTACATCATTGAAGACTTAATGGACACTCATTCACCTTGATACAGTTTTACAAATGGTTTACAGATCTTGAAGCAGCAATGAAATCAGAGGTTAGTAGCATGTTGTTTTGCTCGGTTGTTTTCTTGTTTTTCTTTAAACAACTGCTGACTATGCCTTGGCATTTGATTCATATTTATTCTATAGACAGAAGAGAAGTATCAGCAATATGTTAGCACCTTAACTGAGAGGATACAAACATGTGATGGTATTCTTCAGCAGGTATACATCCCCTATAGAACTTGTTGCTTTTCCATTTCCCAAGTTGGAGTTTTTTCTAGGATAACAAAGTTGACAATCAACTTAACCATGGCATTTCTCAGGTGGACGAAACCCTTGATTTGTTCAATGAATTGCAAATGCAACATCAAGTAGTTGCAACAAAGACCAAAACCCTTCACGACGCCTGTGACAGGATGGTGGGGTCCTGTTTATTTCCCCCGTAAAGCTTGTTTTTTTTTCTTCTTGTTGGGGCTGTGATAATGTAAAAGTTTGTGACGTACACTTTTTTTATGAAGTTAATAACTTTTTTCTTGAGTTTATAGGCTAATAGTCTGTAGATATGAAATATTCCAAGATGAAAAATGAGTTTTCACTCACTTTTTGTCTTAGTTTATTGAAAAACAAGGTTTTTTAATCCTATACTTCCATGTCTATGCACATTGTTGCTTGATGCTCAATACTAAAATATTGTTCTTTCCTTTTTGGCTACTTCTAGCAAAGGGTAGGTGTGTAAAGCAAGTGCTCTTACTCTGCCTTCTCTTTCTGTGTCCCTCTTGTTGAAGGAGGGTGCTCCTGGAATTCTCTACTTCTTTTGTTGTCTTTTAAGAAAGTGCCATCTGAGGATTACATGGGTGTAAATGTGTGTGTTTAAATAAATATTGTATGTCATGCTCTAGAGATATTCTACGTTGTAAGCCTTTTCTGTGTAGAAACAGACAACCTTCGCCCTCGTGATCATACCTCCTATTATCTGATGATGTTGGCTTAGCTAATAGATATCTGGGCTTTAACTTAGTCCTGATCATAATACTGCATATATTTACTCACATCTGAAAGTTTGGGTGATTATTTCTTTCTATATTGCAGGTAATAGAGAAGCAAAGATTGATTGAGTTTGCCGAATCCCTTCGCAGTAAACTCAATTATTTTGATGAACTAGAGAATGTAAGTCCCAAGTTTTAATAGTCACTATGTGGCTTCCCGTAAGCTTTTGGAACCTTGTTCTGGAATGTAGAGCCTTGAAGAGCGAAGTCGTTTCTTGTACTTGCCAAAAACAATATTTTGGGATTCTCTATTGTTTATCAGATGCCTTCTATTAACATGAGGTGCCAAGTTCTCCAACTTATGCAAATCAATTTCCTAGTCGTTGCTTAATGGTTTTTTGGATGAAAAGAATGCCTTAATTTCTGAACCCTACAACAAATTTTTGGATCCTGGTACTATTGGGGATAGAGATCTTTTCCATTAGTTTATTTAGGATTTTCTTTTTTTATTATCTAGCAGATCTCATTGGCAACAGTAAATGTCAGTTTACCTCTTCTTTTTTTCTTTCTCAATTTCTGCTGCTTTATTCTTTCCCTTCTTCGTTTCCTTTCAGAACTCACTGGCAACAATACATTCCAATATTGCCTTCTACTTTTCCCAGTTTCTGCGGTTGATTCTTGCAAATCAAGTAGGCACTGTGAAGCATACCCTCTCTAGCCCCTCCCAAGGTCCAGTAAACAAAGTGATGGAGGATAAGAAAACATGGTTTCATCAGCATAAGGATTTAGACTGCCAATTCATGTGGTGGGTTGGTTCTGGCTAGGTTAAGGTTGACCTCATAGACTCAGGAATGTGTTAGGCACTAACCCAAGCCCAAGCCCAAGCCCAAGCCCAAGCCCAAGCCCAAGCCCATTAATAAGATGCATATTCTAGAAGAGTTAATTTTGGTATTGAGTCTGTGATGGCTGTTAATAAATAGGGGTGAGGTGAGAGAGTTGAGGTATGCAGAAATTAGTGAGTTCTTTTTGGGAGAGACTAGCACTCTGAGGCTCAGGGTCTTGGGCTTTTCTAAAGTCGAGGCTAGGCATATTCACGAGGCTCACTAAGGCGTTGTGCCTTGGCTGAGGCGCGCCTCATAAAGAGTTATTAATTACCTAGTCAAACCCTAATATTAAATTAGTTTTCTCATCTTCTCATCCCCTGGACTTCTTAAAAAAAGAGTTACCCCCTCCGTCCCGAAATAAGTTACCGGATTTCTATTTTAGTTTTCCCGAAATAATTGTCCATTTCAAATAAATAAGTGCATACTTCCCCACATTCTACAATTAATTATGAGATGCAGAAATTAGTTGATCTCTCTATTATTAAGGGTAACACCGTCATTTAGTTCATTAAAAGTGTAATAATTACACTTCTCTAAACTATGCTCCTTTTTCATTGTTGACACTTATTTTGGGACGAGGGGGTATTAAATAGATAAGTCAAACCCTAATATTAAATACCCAGTCCTTAGAACTTCAAGCCTCCTCTATAAATACCTAGACCTTAAAACTTCTACTCACGGCTCACACTTTAAGCCCTTCTCCCTTCTGCCTCAATCGAAGTTCTGCTAGTTGCTGCATTGGAGGCTTGTACTTGTTGCATAATTGAGTTGTGTGTAACTGTGTGTGTATATATATATATTTCGATAAGATGCGCCTTGCATTCTTGAGGCCCAGCCTCACGCCTGCGCCTAGGCCCCGGGACCCCTTTGCGCCTAAGTGCACCTTGAGCCTTTAACAACTTTGGCTAGAGTTTCTGTTCATTGTCTTTTGTTTCCTATTCATTTACTTTGATTGAATACAATCTGGTGATGCGTTTCCTTCTCTATTATTGTGTTTGCTTCACTTTGTTAAGTTGATTCTTAACAGAGTGGCATTGTTTCCATTATGCCTCCTAGTCTCTTCGAGTTTGGTGCATGAACTTTTTTAGTTCAGGACTCTTTGATGGCTAAAATGTGAGCTTGTGTGACTGGTCAAGCTTTGTTATGTATTTCAGTTTTAGAGCTAGGGTAGTTGAAGTTTACTTTGTGGCGACCTTTGCCTAGGGATGAACATGGATGACTAGTACCAAAGTCTTCTTTCATATGATCTTGTAAGAGGTAGTTGTGAGTCGAATTTTAAGAGGAGATAAGTAGCGAAGAGGATATAGATCACTTCAATACGAGTACATAACTATTGACCTAGAAGAGGAATATAGTTCTTGCAAATGTATCCTATAGGTTGGATCACCCTCTCTATGTATAATATCATATAAAAATCATTTATAGCTAAAAGAATTCAATGAGAGGAAAAATTTCTGTGTTATTGATACATAGGAGAATACAATAATTTATAGGTACACGATACAACCAACTACACCTACAACTTAGGGAACAACTTTAGGATTATCATAGCTAACAAACATCCTAAAAATTAGGATCGATCCTAATATTCCAGCAGATTGATAATTCTGAATATTCCAACACTCCCCCTCAAGCTGGCGTGTATATATCAATCATGCCAAGCTTGCAAGTAAGATCTTCGAATAATCTCCTTGTAAGACCTTTTGTTAGTATGTCGGCTACTTGCTGTGTTGTGGGTAAGTAAATCATGCACACTCTTCCGGAGTCGAGTTTTTCTTTGATGAAATGCCGATCTACTTCCACGTGCTTAGTTCGGTCATGGTGAACATGATTGTGAGCTATGCTTACTGCTGCATTATTATCGCAGTACAACTTCATAGGGGATTTGAACGGTACACGTAACTCCTCCATTAGCCGTTCCAACCATATTCCTTCGCATATACCATGCGCCACTGCTCTGAATTATGACTCAGCAGTGCTTCGAGACACAACAGGTTGTTTTTTACTTCTCCAAGTCACAAGATTCCCCCATACATAACTGCAATATCCGCTGGTAGAGCGTCCGTCGGTGGCAGCGCCTGCCCAGTCAGCATCTGTGAATACTTCAATAAACCTGTTTTCTCCTTTCTTAAAGTGCAACCCTTTTCTAGGGGTCCCTTTTAAGTACCTCAATACTCTATAGGCTACTGTCATGTGTCTCTCCTTTGGGGAGTGCATAAACTGGCTGATAACACTCACAACAAAGGTGATATCAGGCCTTGTATGAGAGAGATAAATGAGTTTTCCTACCAATCTTTGATATCTCTCTTTGTCAACATCTGGGCTATCTTCCTCAGCTCCCAGTTTCTTGGGTTCCATTAGGGTGCTAGAAGGTTTACATCCCATCATTCCCGTCTCCGATAGTAAATCGAGTACATACTTCCTTTGTGAAATGGAGATCCCTTCTTGGCTTCTTGCAACTTCCATTCCTAGGAAGTATTTGAGTGGTTCAAGGTCCTTCATTTCGAACTCCGAGCTGAGGTAGGTTTTTAGTTGGTTGATTTCATCTAAGTCGTCTCCTGTCATGATTATGTCATCAGCGTATACAATAAGAATCGAGACTTTACCATTTTCTGAATGCTTGAAGAACACAATGTGATCTGCCTGTCCTTTTGTAACGCCCCGGTTTCCAAAATCAGCGTCGTTACTTTCGTTAACCTTTGATACTACCAAGGCTTGCATGTGAACTATATTGAACTTTATTTCTTTCAAATCTAACTATTACATCAGAGTTAAAACATCAGCGGAAACGTACTTCATAGCTTATAACACAACAAATTTTGTTGTTGACTAGAATAGTACTACTTCATGCTATCTCTCTTTACTCCTTACCTGAGATACATACATGAAATACGTAAGCTTTAAGCTTAGTAAGTAGTCATGGTTTCATGAATAAACAACTTTCATAATGCTTGAAAAATACTTGTCATGCTCATGCATAAAACATTCTTTTGAGATCTCACTTCTCACATGTAAGTATGCCATACTTCCTTGAGGTTCAATAACCCCGGGGTCCATAAAAGGCTGCCCTATAAGGTCCGTTTGCAAGACGTCCCTTCATTCTATATCCTGTACGTTGGATATTTATGGTCATACATAACATGTATAAAACTTTCATGCCTTGAATGCACAAATGCATATGCTCGTGTCATAACATGCCATCATATGTTTTGATCATAAAATGCATCATAATTTCATGTACAACAATCATGTCAAAATATCTTATCAAAACTTTCATAGTGCATAAAATAGTTTCATATAGCATGTATGTATCTCAGTAAATCACATGACGTACTTACATTGATTAAGCTTAACTTCTTCCTTGACCTTCTACTTCGAGCTTTGTAGTATTTTGAGAGAAAGAGAGAAATTTGATATGAATTCAAATGCTTAACTTCTACCTTTATTTATAGCTAAACATAAGGCATCAACTACTTGTTCTTCTTGCTTTCAAGGTTGCACTCTTATAAGAACTCGACACCTCGTGCTTATAGCATAAGAGAATCTCGACACCTCGTGCTTATAGGATAAGAGAATCTCGACACCTCGTGCTTTGGTTAGATAAGATCGACACCTCGTGCTTATGGGATAGATAAGATCGACACCTCGTGCTTATGGGATAAGATCGACACCTCGTGCTTGCTTATAGGGATACGACACCTCGTGCTTATGGGATGAGATCGACACCTCGTGCTTATGGGATGAGATCGACACCTCGTGCTTCTTAGGCTTGCCTTGTCATCTAGGTAGCTTTGATTTCTCATGATTTGCTTTGTAAGTCTCTTGTAAGCCACTTGTCATTAAGTATATGATTATTTAATAGATGCTACAGCGGCTGAAAACTTTTGTGTACTTAATTAAATCATAACTCTTGTATTTAAGGCTTAAGATGTTGAAATTTGATTAATATGGAAGTAGGGTGTTACACCTTGACTGTATCCTCTACTTGTTACCGCTGGAGTGAATCGGCTAAATCACGCCCTCGGTGATTGTTTTAGCCCGCAAAGTGACTTCTTCAGTGTGCACACTTTCTCTTCGGGGTTTTCAAAACCAGGGGGAAAATCCATATAAATTTCCTCGTTGAGCTCGCCATTTAGGAACGCATTTCTAACGTCCAATTGCATTAGAGGCCAATCGAGATTAACTGCCAAGGAGAGTAAAACTAGAATAGTATTGAGTTTTGTAACAGGGGCAAAAGTCTCTTGATAGTCGATGCCAAACGTTTGAGTGTAGCCCTTAGCTACCGGTCTTGCCTTGTACCTGTTTATGCTACCATCACTGTTGTACTTGGTGGTGAACAACCTTTTGCATCCCATAAATCTTCTTCCCTGTTGAAAGGCCACTTGGTTCCCATGTTCCATTATCTTTCAAGGCTGTTAGTTCTTCCAAGACTGCACTCTTCCATTTTGAGGATTGGAGAGCTTCATTTTTGTTTTTTGGAGTTTCAACCTGATCCAAATGAGTGACGAATGCCTTATGTGTAGTAGACAACTTCTCATAGGACACAGTTGGAAATGGGGTGCTTTGTACATGATCGGACTCCCTTTCGAAGGGCAATTGGGAGATTTTGATGACCTGTAACAACTGATGGTTGTTCATTTTCGGAATAGTTTTCGGGAACAACTTCTTGGCAATCCAAGGTCGTTGATTTATCCATTCTGGTGGAGCGATGTCTCCTCGAATAAACAAGCAAATCAAGTCCATCCGATTCAGGAACTTGTGTGGTAGATTCAGGGACTTGTGTGGTGTTTGGTGGTGGTTCTAGGAACGAATTTTCTGGGATGGGAACTATTAGAGTATTATGTTGGTTTTCCCGATTTTCAGCACCTTCAAGGTTGAGGAGACCATTTAAGGACTCATCTTCATTTTGAGTCTCCCCCTGAAGATGAGGCCTGGGAAAATAGGGTTCAGATTCTAAAAATGTGACGTCTTTAGAGACAGATTCGTCGCAAGGTTGGTGAGAAACACTTGTATCCTTTCTGTGTTGATGAATAGCCAATAAAAACACATTTGTGTGCACGGGGATCGAGTTTGGACTGATTTGGGTCACGAGAATGGACGAAGGCTGTACATCCAAATATTTTTGGTGAAAGAGAGGAGGCTTGGAATAGAGGAAATGATTTCTTTAGGACATGAATTGGGGTTTGCAGACTAAGAACTTTTGAAGGTAATCGGTTTATAAGGTAACATGCAGTGAGAACAACTTCAACCCATAGATATTTTGGAATGTGCATGGTGAACATTAGGGCACGTGCTGTGGCTAGTAAGTGTTGGTTCTTTCGTTCGGAGACACCATTTTGTTGGGGTGTGTCCGGACATGAGCTTTGGTGAATAATGCCATGACCAGAGAGGTAGTTCCTAGAGTGGAGTTAAAGTATTCCTTACCGTTATCGGTACGGAGCGTGTGGATTGTTGTTTGGAACTGATTTTGAATCATGGTGTGAAAGGTTTGGAAGGTTTTCGGGGCTTCTGATTTGTCTAAGGAGATAAACCCAACATAGGCGTGTATGGTCATCGATGAATGTGATAAACCATTTTGATCCAGAAACATTTTTTATACGGCTGGTCCCCAAATATCGCTGTGAATTAAAGAAAACGGTTTAGAAGTAGCATAAGGTTTTAGAGAATAAGGAACACGAGTATGTTTTGATACCTGGCAAATTTCACACATAAAGGAACCAACATCTTTATTTCGAAATAGTTGAGGAAACAAATGTTTAAGGTACTGAAAGTTTGGGTGTCCTAGTCTACGATGCCACATCAAGATAGTGTCTTTATTGGAAGGTGAAACTGCAGAGCTTGAATATGCTTGTTTATTATTGGATTCATTGCTTTCCCATATATAAAGTCCATCTTCAACTTTAGCATTGCCAATCATCCTCCCCGATCCCTGTTCCTGCACACGGCAATCAGTAGGAGAGAATAGAGCCAAATATTGGGTATCTTGAGTGAGCTTGTGAATAGATAGGAGATTACAAGACAACTTTGGAACATGAAGAACTTTAGTGAGTGTGATTTGATCTGTGAGGCGAACCGAGCCCGTGCCGGCAACCGGGGAGAAGGATCCATCGGCTATCCTTACCCTGGATTGGTTGTGGCAAGAACTATAAGTGTGAAATAGAGAGGAGTTGCCGGTCATGTGATCGGTGGCTCCTGAGTCGAAGATCCAATGGTTATTACCACTGGATTTAGAAAGGACATTCAAGGCATTACCTTTGATAGGTTTACTGAGGAGTTGGTGTAGAATCTCTAACTGGGCTCTGTTCAGCTGGACATTCATTACCTCATCAGAGGTAGGTAGTTTCTCTGGCACAAGCGAGGATGATGTATGGTTCTCCCTCGATGTGGTTTGATTCTTGTTTGCCCATGGATATCCATGAATCTTGTAACACTTGTCACGTGTGTGGCCTGTTCTGTTGCAGTGAGTACACCATACACGATCTCCTTGTTTGTTTTGCCCTGAGTCTCCTCTTTCATGAGGCTTAAAGATGGGTGGTCCTTTTGAGACAAGTGCAGAGGTCTCTATAGGACGGTTCCCATTATTGGAGACTGGTTTAGCTTCCTTTTGATCTCCAAGCATTACACGTCGACGGTTTTCTTCACGACGAACCTCAGCAAGTGCTTCACTAATTGATGGTAAAGGGGTTCACCCTAGAATTCTCCCACATACCTCATCTAAGTCACTATTTAATCCTGCTAGGAAATCGTAGAGTCTTTCTTTCTCCAAGTGTGCCTTGAATTTGATATGTTCTTCTACTTCGCCCCAATCAGCTACATAGAACATATCTAGTTCCTGCCATAAGACTTTCAAACAATTATAGTAGTTAGTTACTTCAGAAGTACCTTGACGAATCTCTTTCAACTTCATCTTGATCTCGAACACTTGGGAGACATTTCCCAAGTCAGAGTAGTTTTCATTGACCGCATCCCATATTTCTTTTGCAGATTTAAACAGTAGATAGGTACGACTAATGTTGCTTTCCATAGAATTGATAAGCCATGCCATCACAATTGAGTTGTTGAGTTCCCACGCCTCATACTGCTTATCAGTAGAACTAGGGCGTGGGATGCTACCATTGAGGTATCCCACCATTGAGGTATCCCACCATTGAGGTATCCCAGTTTACCTCTTCCTCGGATAACCATTAGGACTGACTGAGACCACTGCAGAAAATTCTTCCCATCGAGTTTGTGACTAGTAATCACCAAAGGTGAGTTGTCACTGTAGGTTTGGGTCTGTGAATTGGTAGAAGATTCGGCTACCACTGTTTCTTTTGTCATGATGATGGATGACAGATTGTGATGAATTTCTCAACAGAAACGAAGGAAAAAATAGTGCAGTCTTGCACCGATTAAGTGAGAATAGAGATTTGAACTCAGTGCTGGAGCACAGAAACAAAAACACAGCCTGGATCTTCAGGCTCTGATACCATAAAAGAATTCAATGAGAAGAAAAATTTCTGTGTTATTGATACATAGGAGAATACAATAATTTATAGGTACAGGATACAACCAACTACACCTACAACTTAGGGAACAACTTTAGGATTATCATAGCTAACAAACATCCTAAAAATTAGGATCGATCCTAATATTCCAGCAGATTGATAATTCTGAATATTCCAACAATAGCCAAAGACAACTAGTTCCAATAAATTGAGCCTTCACCCATTGATGTGGCTAATGGCACAGGTTTTGGTCGTACTCTGTGTATTGCAGGTTGCCACCAGCTTTTATTCATCAAATACAAATGTTGCAAGTGAAAATTTTCTTCCGCAGCTTAAAAAGCTTGACGAGTGCATCTCGTAAGTAAAGTGCTCATGACATTAGTTCTTATGCTTATGTATCTCAATTGATTTTGTATTTTCTTTCTTTTGTCTCCTTCTATGAGAACTCTGAGTTCTTTGTTTAGGTCAAAACTCTTTTACTGGAAACAGAAAATTTTAACTTTTGCATCCTATTGTGCCCATGAACTTGGCTCCATCACATGCATTTATTTTACTTGGATTACTATTCTTTTCATATACTAATGCAATGATGTTGCTGGAGATTCAGGTATGTCGAAAATAACCCTCAGTATGCGGAGTCCAATGTTTATCTGGTCAAATTTCGTCAACTTCAAGTATGTAAAATGCTTTTCCTCCTGAAATCAAGTCTTTAATCCCCCAATTTGAATTTTCTTTATGGTTGTATGTTCTTAAGATTATAATAAGTTAATGTAATTGCAGTCTCGAGCCCTGGGGATGATACGTGCTCATGTCCTTGCTGTTCTCAAAAGTAGTACTTCTCAGGTTAATTATTTTGAAGCACTTTTACTTTACTAGAATGGAAATGCTTGCAAAAAAATTATTTTATATTTTTTTCTCGTTGGACAGGTCCAAACAGCACTCCGGGGTAGTGGTGGAAACAAAGCAGCTGTTTCTGAGGGTGTTGAGGCGTCTATCATTTATGTTCGTTTCAAGGCAGCTGCAAGTGAGGTAATAGCTTACTTTCTATTTGAGCCCTTTTAGTAGCTCGGGAATTTATGTCAGCCTATGAAGCATATGATTTTCTTCTGTGGCTAGAAGAGTGGGACTATTAGAGCTTTGCAATTTTTTTTAAAGTTATTTATATTCATTTGATATTTGGTAGAAGAATAGGAACAAAGTGTAAGCTATTATGCCAGGAAACATGAGAAGCTCTGAAGTGCTACCTTCTTTATCTATTGGTATAAAACTGTGATTGATAAATTATTTCTTATCAAAGTAGCTAAGCAAAGTTACCTATATTTTCCTGAGATTCTGTTTTAGTTCTAGCTTTAAAGTGAGCAAACATGACTGAGAACTTGAACTCATAGCATCTCAGTGAAACAAAAAGATTCCACAAACTGCCTCTACTGGAGTTCATTACTCTGCATGAGTAAGATATTCCTTGTGAATTCTGATATTACCATATGAAAGTAAAATGGCATAACTTATTGTAAACCCTTCAGGTAGTTACTGCTATATGGGAGCCCCTGTAAATTTCTTGGGTCACTGTTAATGAAGATAGGAAGAGCTATTAAAAAGTGATGATTAGCGGAAAGCCGATGTCGATAGCTCATTCAGTCTACCCTCTCTTGCTTGAATTATTTTTATTGTGCAATTTGAGTTACTGTGCTCTGGTTTGTGGTGTAAGAACAAATAAGAGAGTCTATTAATGTGATACCCACCACATAGCTTTTTTGTTAACTGCATCGATGGATGAACCTAATAGTAGCCATTTGCAGCTTAAACCGGTACTGGAGGAAATTGAAAGAAGATCTTCAAGGAAAGAGTATGTTCAGATCCTTTCAGAATGTCATAGGATATACTGTGAACAGCGGCTATCCTTGGTGAGCTGATCCGTTCATTTCACCTTTTCGTTTATGTATTATATTGGTCAGTTTACCAAATTTTCGCTTTGCAATTGTTTTCTGTTTTTGTCATCTAGGTAAAAGGTATAGTATCACAAAGGATTTCAGAATATTCCAGAAAGGAGACGTTACCTTCATTAACCAGATCTGGGTGTGCATACTTGATGCAGGTGATTGTGAAGATATTTCTCTGTGGTTTTGACCAGCTGAAAGGACCTTTCTTTAACATTATATTGAAATGTTTACAGAAGGGTGCTGGGTTAGGCTGAATATATAATATATTCACTAAAGATGCATACTGATGGTTTTGTAAAGATGCTATAACTTGAGTTGCATCAGTAACCCAAACCTTTACCATTTGTCCAAGGCATCCAGATATGTACAATAGTTGGATCCAAAGTAGACAGAGTCGCACAACTATTTAATTAATCTATATTCATTAAATAGTGAAATATAATATCGTCATCTCCAAAGATGTGCACATGCTAAGCACTGATGATGCCAGGATTTCTGGTCTTTGCTGATAGATCCATAACAATTTTTTTTAACATGTATTTGGTAAAACAATATTGCGTATTGATGAATTACATTTGAAAATACACTCGATAACTAAAAATTTTATACAGCACAAAATGAACTTAAATAAACAATATGGCTGAAGAATTAACTAAAGCTTCATCAGATGGGAAACTGCCATAATGTTTAATTTATTCTGTACTCTTGTCTGTCATTGTCTGTGTTGGTATTACTGCCCAAGGCTTCATCCCAAAATGAGATGAAATAAGCTTCATGGTCGAAGCATTCACAAAGGAATATCTGATTGAAGCATTTTCAAAGGATTCAAATTGAGAACTCTGCCTCAATTTTTTGTTTTGAAGTGATGGGAACCAATTATAATACAAATTTAAGGTACAGAAAATAAAATGGAATATAAGTTTCTTTAGTTGTTTTATATATTTGTTCTGTTTATAAATTGACATATTTAACTAAACCCCTTTTGTACCAAAGGTGTTATACCTAATTACTTCCGAGAAGGACAAGGAATACATTCATTCAAAAGCATCATGTTCCCCATTTTCATGGTTAATGAACACATCTTATATTAGTTTAGACAGATTCTACTTTTCACTTCCAATTCTTTCAGTAAGGAATTTTGGGCAGCCCAACTAAGAATTCTTAGCCATCTTCTTTTTGTTAGAATCGGTATGTTTGATCTATGCATAATCAAAGTACTAATCTTCATATATGCTCTGGATCATTATCTTTGAGTTAATTTATTTCTTGTGGGTACTTCATGAGAAACACGAAAGACATGCATAACCTTAATAACCAAGGCTGAAGAGCCAGCTTTGATGGGGTAGCACCAGTCCCTCAGTTTCTTAATACTGACGAGCTGTGTACCTAATTTATCTTTTATTGTTTTACTTTTGAATACCAAAATTTCTGTTTGTAATCAATTTGACAGGTTTGCCAGCTTGAGCACCAACTGTTTGACCATTTTTTTCCATCAACTTCAGAGGATATCTCAAGTTTGGCTCCCCTGGTAGATCCGTTGTAAGTTCCATTGCATAACTTATATCTCCTTAGGCCCTTGTATATTTGTCATCTTCTTTCTTTTCTTTTCATTTCTTAATGTTCTTGTTCTTTTAGATCTGTCATTCTTCCTTTTTTCACTCTGTCGAATCAGGGTAAATTTTAAACATAATACAGTCCTGTATGACACCATATCTCACGTGAATTATTAACAAACATTGGTTGCCATCTTGAAGGTGATGTCATTTTAACCTTAGTAGTGACAAGGCTTCATTAGTAGAAGTTTTAATGTATTGTTCATCAAGTTCTAAAGTTCAAATGTATAGCAAACCCGTATTATATTTCTCTATGATTATAGTAGTGGGCTCAAAGAAGTTAGCGGGTCTGGTGCTTTATGCTAAAGATCTATTCACGCTATTTTCTCACTTTGATAACTGCATTGCAGATGTACTTACTTGTATGATACGCTGCGACCAAAGCTTATTCATGAAACGAATTTGGATGTTCTTTGTGAACTTGTGGATATTCTCAAAATCGAAGTCATAGGTGAGCAACTCAGCAGACGAAGTGAATCTTTGGCTGGAATACGTCCTACATTGGACAGAATTCTGGAAGATATTCATGAAAGATTGACCTTCCGTGCTCGGACACATATTCGTGATGAGGTATGTCGTATGTCTCTAACTTGCATGATACGTCCTACATCAGAGGACTGATTGTTTGAATTTGGCTTTAATCCCTCCCTTTTTGAAGTATAATTTTTTCACGGCACCACAATGAGTCATGGCGGTAGCTAACACCAGGATCCATGACTACATGATGCCACTTATTTGTACTTCGACAAATGTCGTTGTTTGCTATTTACATGTGTATGCATTAAACAATAATTACGAAAATTATATAACACCATCAAATGCAAATAATCCAACATTTGACCATCAGATATAAAATTAGGTAATAAATACAACTAAAACATGTCCACGAAATTGTCACATAGATAATAATGTATCAACAAAGTCATAGCACAAAAGAGAAGCTAATAGCTAAGCATAGTCGTCAAAAGTAAAGTCATCCATCTCTGCTTGCCAACATTATTCTCACTTTAATAGGTGGTATCATAATCATCTTTCACATCCAAATCATCATTTGGAAGGGACTCTTGGTTACCCTCGGTTATATCATGATCATTTGGAAGGGACTCTAACCCAAAGAATTTTTGGATAGGATTGAGTTCTTAGAATAAATCCTAGATTTCAAGGAAGTGCCCAATTGTATGCCGGTTACGCTGGTCGCTACCCGTTTTCGAGGTCATCTGCAGCTTAGTGGCGACAACTCAAGATTTCTCACTCACTATTTGGGAGAGAAATATCACTCATGAATAAGATTGAAGAAACATATGAAGTGTAATTTTCTTCAGTATAATCATGTATGGACCATGTTTTAACGCCTTCAAAATTTGTGGCAAGAAAATCGAAGTCGAATGGTCAATGAAGTATGCCACTGAATTCTTCTTTCTTTTACATACAAGGAAACAATGAGACGGAAAAACAATCAATTTCCCGTTTCCTCGAATGACTTCACCCACAGTTTCAAAATATTTTGAACTTCTATGACCCAACATCCATTGCCGAAGCCCATTAATAACCGTTGCTAATTGAAAGAAACATTGATCCGGTGCCTCCCCATGGAATTCTCTAGCCACTATCATGACACTCAACTCCCCCTCGGCACTGCCAGGCGACCTCCAGCCGTGGCAGCAGCCGCCCGAGCTGTTGTGGCACCTCCCATGCCTACCCAAGCAGGAGTCGCTACTAATTAGTTCAGGGGTATTTTTGTCTTTCTATTTGCAACCATTGTAGTTGGATCTTTTCTGTTCATTACGTTACTTAGTTCTTCTTGTTAGCCTATATATATCTTTGTATCTCCTGTTGTTGTAAATTTAATCAATACATTCCAGAGACTTCCCCTTTCTTCTTTTGCTAAGATGGTATTAGAGTCACAAGGCTCAAATCCGAACCCTAACTCCACCATATCCTCCGTGGATGTCGGTGATCCTTTTTACCTAGATCATTCTGATAATCCAGGACTGGTCCTGGTTAATCAACAACTGACCGGCGATAATTACGCCTCTTGGAGCAGAGCTATCATTATCAAGATAGCTATTTTGGTGAAAAACAAGCTGGGTTTCGTCGATGGATCCATACAAAAACCACATGCTAAGGATCAAGCTAAACTCTCTGCTTGGATTCGTAATAATAAAAATCGGCCAAGTAAACCAAGAAACTGCAAACAACCATGAATTTCTACCCAGTCTCCTTTTAAGCAACAAATCTTGGTGGATTTTGAAGGAACTTGGTGACTCCTCCTGAAGAACAAACCTTGATTAAGCAGCTGCACCATATAAACCTCCAAATCATCAGGCTGGCTGCTGCATTCTTGAGCCTCCATTAGAATAACTTCTCCAGAATGCCATTGTGAAAAAGTTTATGACCTCAAACATGATAAACACCCAGTGGAAGATCATAAATAGTTTCCCACAGAAAAACTAACAATAGTCTCACAGATCCCTTAACTTTCAGCAAATGACGAAAACAAAGGCCTATTTTATGGAAATTTACAAACTGCCCCTTATAGCTAACAAAGAAAATTACACGACTATTTGCTGCATTTCGTAGGATCTTGCAGCAGATTAGTTTCTTTGTAATATTGCTTAAGCAGGGCCTTGATATGATTTAATAACCAACTGTGCTGTTTGAATTCTCTTGCATATTTGTGTCAGATAGCAAATTATCTCCCCCTGGATGATGATCTAGACTACCCTGGAAAGCTGGAGCAATCAGCTGAGACAAAATCGGATCCCAGTTCTGTAAGCTATTAAATCACCTTCTTGATAAGTTTTCTTATACTATATGTTTTGTTTTGTTCAGCCAATTTCCTTTGCTGACATTAGTTCTTGATCAAGGGTCCTACCCTTGTGTATGCTGTAATATGGCCTCTAGGGTTCATCTTTGACTTACTATTCTGTCATAATTGTGGATTGGTGCAATGGGCTAAACAGCTAAATGAGTCGCATGGTTTGATAACCGAACAGTTTACTTACTTTCTTTTGAAGTAATTGTTTCTTCGCAAGACCGAATATAAATTGAGATTAACAAACAGCTCTCTTACTGTCAATAATTAGAACCGTTCCTATGTTTTGAAACTTGAACCTTCATTCATCTCAATTGAACGAACAAGTAATTCGAGAAAACACAAACAAAAGAAAGGATATGATTGTGCGATTCAGACCAAACTAAGTTGACATTTTCGAAAAAGAGAACTGCCCCACTATCTATCAATACTTCCATTTGTTTGCATAGTTGCTGGTCAACGCTTGTACTAGATAATATAACCATCAGATCCCCCAGATAGCTAGCTCATTTGCCAAAACTTATCCAAACCGATGGCATGTCATCTGCCACTATAGCAGTTTCAATGGGTTTGGATGACTATTGAAATTAGCTTAACTGGTTCACTATCAGTACTTTTACTCGTTTGCGTCTTGCTGATAAAAACTTATCCAAACCGATGGCATGTCATCTGCCACACACATCTGTCGCTATAGCAGTTTTAATGGGTTTTGGATGACTATTGATATTAGCTTAGCTGTTTCACTACCTATCAGTACTTTCACTCGTTTGTGTACTTGCTGATCGAAACTTGTACTTGACAGTATAACCATCAAAAACCCCATATGGCTAGTTCATTTGCCAAAACTTATTCAAATCAATGTCATGTCTGCTGACACACACATGGAATTTTAATGGATTTTGAATGGACCATTGGAATTAGCTTACCTTTTGGGGGGGTGGGGTGATTCGTTGTGTCGACCAGCGGGAAACTATTCGTAAAATATGGAAACAGCTGAAAGTTATAAGCTTACATGGATGAATGGGGTGGAATAGTTAAAGGCCAATCTACACTATGCATCTTTCATTTGTCATGGTTAATGTGCTCTTCCTTGTAGGTTTAGAGAAGTAAAATGCAAGTAATTATCTTGTTCCATTTTCATACTACAAATTATTGCCCAGTACATAAAAGTGCAATTTGTAATTCCACTTTTTATGTCAATTTGCAGCTGGACCAGAGCTCTGATGTTTTCAAGACTTGGTACCCTCCACTCGAGAAAACTGTATCCTGTCTTTCCAAATTATATAATTGTCTGGAGCAAGCAGTTTTTACTGGCTTGGCGCAGGTATTATTACTTTTCTCTTCCTAGACTTTTCATGCTGTGGATTTTCAACATCTCATATTGTCATGCTTGATGCATTTTTAATTGCAATTGCTTTTCTTCTCCCTCCTTCAGGAAGCAGTTGAAGTTTGCTCTTTATCTATCCAAGTGAGTGATTGAATTGCTTTTGCTTTTGCTTTGTATGCTAGTAGCCAATTGTTGAGATTTCTATGTACATTTGATCTGTATTTAAACTGGAAGTTGATGTCATCTACTCTGTGAACTCCACGGGTCACAGCTACCGAAAGTTTAAAGCTTATTTTATCATTTTTGAATGTTTATTTTATTTATCTGCTGCAGAAAGCAAGCAAACTCGTTGCTAAAAGATCATCATTAATGGATGGACAACTCTTTCTTATTAAGCATCTTCTTATCTTAAGAGAACAGGTATTGGCCCACTACCCTTTGTCCATCATTTTGCATTAGTTTTTACAACTAATTTTTGGGTATGCTTTTTCAGATTGCACCTTTTGACATTGAATTCTCAGTCACAAACAAGGAACTGGATTTCTCCCATTTGTTGGTTAGTATCTGCTTGAACTTCTCCTTTATCTGGGTGTTGTTTTTATTTGCATATCCACTTTCATATTGCAAAATAGTGGTTTTTTTGTTCTCTTTAAATTTTTGTTTCTTCTTTTGTCACTTTTGTGTATAGTAGGCAATATGAAGAATGCCTACAACTCTTTACTTTTCAAAAGACTTCCTTTTATGTCTCAACATTATTGCTTTTTTTGAGATGCCATTTTTCTTGTATGCTAGGGGATTTGGAGCCATGAGTGTTAGGTATACTTTCTATGTTAGCTGAACCTCGAGTTGCTTTCAAGGATTTTGAAGTAGCACCTGGCGGCATATAGGTCATTCTATGAGTCAACATTCAACTTAGACAAACTTGGGTATTGTCGAATTATGTTAAGGCAACCATCTTCCTTTTTACATTATTTTGTGTTTTTAAAAATGGACCCTGTTAGACTGAAAATGATTTGTACTAGCATCCTCATGTTAGTTTTATTCTCTCTATCACTGCTGTTAAAATTCGTCGGGTAGATATTGAGAGCCAACTGTAGATATGGAAATCGGAACCAACTTACATAAATCCTCCTGTTATAAATATCACAAACCTTCCTTATGTATTTTCTCATCTATTTATTGCCTTCTCTTGATATGTCTAGTATTCCGACAAAATTTCTTCAAGAAGAATCTGATTGGAGAAACGGTTGAGTCTTTTAAAAAACTAAAAATGAGGAATTGAATTATCATAGTAGTAATGATTTTTATTTCATGAGAAGACTTTGTGGTCACTTCTTTTCTAGTTGTATAGTAATAGTGTCTATATGTACCACTGAAGTTTCTGAAAGATTGTCTTCATTTACATGTACCCAGGAGCATCTGAGACAAATTCTTAGAGGTCAGACCTCGTTATTTGATTGGTCAAGATCAACTTCTTTGGCAAGGACATTGTCGCCTCGAGTTTTGGAAAGTCAAATTGATGCAAAGAAGGTATACAAAGCCTTTCAGTTGATTATTTTCAGTTTTCTAAATCTAAATATCATTTGTTATATGCTTGTAAGTAAGAAGGCAAAGGCTCTTACATAGTGGTAGACTGTAAATTTGCCTGCAAAATAAAGGTATAGTTCGTCTCTCTTGTATCATGTATGATAAGGATGAACTATCACGGGAAAGAAAATAATCAGATTGCGTAACAGCATTTGTGGATGGAAATGGATGGATGTGAAACATTCCTGGGGTAGAACACACAGAAGGCTGTCTGGTTGCAACCTTTTTTTAGTCAACCATAATACACCTTGATATAATTTCATGGTTTGTTGCTTATAAATCTTAATTTAACATCTGATTTTATTCTTGATTGGATATAAAAGATCATATCAGTGTGTATTCATTATGAGATATGAGAGGCTAAAAGAGTGTGAATCAATTCTTAAATTAAAAGTCTACTTTTGAAGAAGAATGTTTAGAGAAGCTTTTAGATCCATACTAAGACAACTGAAATCTTTGTACTTACCTCTGTCCTTGAGGATAGAAACTTATTGTGTTTCGCATTTATGTTTAAGAGCTATCCGGTCCCTTTGTATGAAATTCATGGAAAAAGGTTCCTCCCTTCTCTATCCTTGCAAAGCCTAGGAGCCTTGGTGCAGTAGGGTCCCACTCATACTATAATATTGGAACAACATATGTATCAAGAAAAAGGATTTTTTTTTTGTTTAGATGGGCCAATACGCTCTTAAAATTGCGTACCAAAAAGTAACCAAACCAAATAAGCTCCGTATATCCCACCAGGAGGTGGGTCCGCTCGGGGTGGGGGGATGTACGCAATTTTGTCCTCCCGTAAAGAGTAGAGCAGTTGTTTCCTTGAAGACCTCTGGCTTGCTAAAAATTTGAGGAAGAGAAAGCTTGCCCAAAAAGTTGATAGCTTAACATTTAGCTTGTTACCTTATACGTCGTGTATTTGTTACTAGCACATATGAATCAGAACCACTTAAAGTTGGTTTTATAATATCAGAATTATTTCAATAGTTATTCCAAAAGAAAAGGTAACCTGGAAATTAAAACCGTCTGGTTACTGATTCATATTGTAGTCCATCTCATGGTTTAACTGCAAACCGCATACTATGCCTCATTGCATTCTTTTCGAATTTAGTTCATGTCAAACATTTCCTTTTTCCCCCAATAACTACTTTTGTATGAGCTGAAGTTGTAGTTCTTACTGCTAGATAATAAAAGCAAGTAGTAACTTTTGTACTGAAGTTCAGATTATCTCTTTAATAGTTTAATTCATCTCTGATAAATCATGTTCTATTAATTTCTTTAAGTTATATTGCTTTTTGTATTTCTTTTCTGTATTAAATGCTAGAAATGATTATTTTTGCATGCAGGAGCTGGAGAAAAGCCTCAAAGCCACATGTGAGGAGTTCATCATGTCAATCACTAAGACAGTAGTAGATCCCATGCTTTCCTTTGTTACGAAGGTCAGTTGTCTTTCTTTCTCATTTGTTCATGTAGAGATGCACAAAGAGCCGTAGCCCAGGACAGGCCTAAAGCCCGATCGGGTCATTTTTTTTCAAAAGCCTGAAAATCTTGGAATATCCTAGCCTGAAAAATCCCAACCAGGCCTATTTTCACACACAAAGCCCGGTTTCCTTTTTTGCTTACAGAAAACGGGCTTGGAAGGGCCGGGCCTTGTGCATCATGAAGGGGAAAGAACTTGTTGAGCTTGCCTGCCAGTGAGCTTGGTCACCTACTTTTTGGGTATCCATGCAATAAAGAAATACAAATTTTGATCCTGTTCCTCTTTTTCAGCAAAATAAAAAAAGAGAGCGACCTCATGAAACATTCATCGGGTTAATTTTTTTCTCTTGTAGGTAACAGCAGTCAGAGTTGCATTGTCATCAGGTTCTCAAAATCAAAAGTTAGAGTCGGCTATGGGAAAACCGCTCAAGGATCAAGCTTTTGCTACACCAGATAAGGTTGCTGAAATCGTCCAGAAGGTTTGCTTACTATAACTTCAATTGCCATGAGCAGACCCATAGTATGCTAAATTCTTTATCAGGCTTCATCGGCACAAGAAATTATTGGGGATTTTATATTTTTCCAAAAATTACACTAAGCCATTGTAGTATTATTTGCTGCACATCCTTATACACTATTCCCATATTTTAAGAGCGGAAATGCTCATCCTATGGTTAAAACATCTGTATCCCTGCATTGTTACCCAAAAAGAACTAGATGATCAGATGTTACGTTAATCCGTGTTCCAATCTCGACAAACCTAATCAACAAGAAAAAAAAAATATGGGTTGATAGTTTGATGTTCCTCTTATTTATATGTGAACCGGTATGGCCTTGGGTTTGCAGCAGTTCGAGTCCTCTCGGGGCCACTAGAGGTTAACTTCAAGGCCCCACGGGATTAGTTGAGATGCGTGCAATTTGCCCAGACACCCACCCACGGTTATCCAAAAAAAGCCTTAAGTCAAAGTTTTAGATGCCAACTTTTTGATGTCATCCACTTCAATTTTATGCAATCTACTATAAGATCCATATCTCAATATGACTTTCATTCTTCTACCCGATCGCTACAGGTGAACGGAGCTATGCAGAATGAGTTGCCAAGAGTGATGGGAAAGATGGAGCTTTATCTGCAAAATCCATCGACCCGAACGATACTTTTCAAACCAATCAAGTAAGTTTTTTATTTACATTTTCTCAAATTTCTTTTGCAGGAACTTGAAATCATCAAAAACATTTTAAACCTATGCATAAATTTGAATCATGTGTGTGTTTTGCATGGGAATATGCAACATATATCTGTGCTCTCCCGTTTTTGAAGATTTCAACTTATATGATTTAAACATTGAGGACTAGCTCAACCGGCAAGTATAGGCTAGACTTTGGGGCTCCTTCCTCATAGGTCGCCGGTTCGAGTCTCCTTATGGCCATTAGGGATTTTTCTAGTTGTTATCTTCAGCCCCATGGAATTAGCTGATGTGCGGGTAAACTGGCAAGGACGCTCACAGTTACCAAAAAAAAGTTGATATGATCTATTTGTCCGTTATTATTGAAGTATATAATATTTATATATAGCAAAATTCACACATTCTCACCTTTGGTGAGTCATGAACCCTTGACCTCCAGGGAGGTTTGCATTTACCTACAAACGAACGTTTTTCTTAATTTGACAAATAGCGAGTGTGAAGTCAAACTTTACTATAGTTGATGTTGTGGTGTTGGTGATGATGCAGGACAAATATTATAGAAGCACATGAACAATTTCAATCGCTACTAAATAAGGAGTACTCGGAGGAGAGGGACACCATTGGTATGGTGTCTATACCAGAACTGCAAGCACAACTCTACAATCTCATATAAGACTTACCAAAGTTACGACTTACATTAGATCATGCTGAAAAGGCGCATCAAGGTGGGTCAAGTGGAGAAGAAGATTGGTTTAGAAAGAGTTCCCACAGAGCATGCTGAAAAGATTATCCCCGAACTATCCACGGTGCCCAACTACATAGATCTAATGATTAGATTCTGGAAGATCTATACTGATGCAGATGATGCTGAAATGTAACCTTATCTAGATCGCCTTGTACTTTTATTTTTGACTTGTAGTTTTCTTTCAAAACTTTCAATTATTCCTTAATGAAGAATTTTACAGAGGAACATAATATCTTCTTGCTTTCTCGATAACTTGTATTTTTCTTTTTCAATACTTAGATTGTTAGCCCTATTTTAACTTGTTAAAGTAAACAATGTTGAGTTCTAGAGATTGCTCATTTAAGACCATCCAGAGATGCTAACCAGAAAAATAATTTTTGACAAGGCAGAGGCACAACCTATCTTTGAATCCTACCTCTGGGCTTAACATGAAGCTCAAATCAACGAAGTATGAACCTGCCAAAGCTCAACCTTTCTCGCCCAAAGTTTGTTAGTGCACTTTGCACGTGGAATATTTTCATTGGACGGTGTATTGACTTTCTCATCTTCAACCTTTGAAGAACACATTGCCGAGGAAGCCCCACTTCTAGGACGATCCTCTCAAAAGGATGATCTCATTGAAATGATAAGTGTTCATTCGGTTTAGAACAAGAAACTACCTACACATATACATACATGTGTTGCCCTTGTTAACAAAGATGAACTGCTCAGTCCATGGGCGTTCATCACTTAGATGCCAGAGACTGTCTTTCAGAGAGACAATGACAATCATTTCTAGCAAAGGGACTCTTTGTACTTGACTTCCAAATTGGCAAGCACATTCGCTATAACTTGTTCGACCCAGAGATTTTCCCATTGCAAAGAATCAAGGATAGGGTGGAAGTCCTTCCGATCTCAACATACAAGCATGATCGAAAGAAGGCCCCTCTGAACTCGAGGGTCAATTAGAAACATGTGTTGTTTCTAAGGTTGCCCCCACTTCTGAACTAATCACAAAGACATAGTTCATGTCCTTTGCAGATTCTATAAAGAGTTCCTTGGATGAACTAAAACTCGCAATTACCAGAACCGATGCCTCTGTTTCTACGAACCCTGATCTATGTAACCTTAGAGCCTCAGTTACAAGCCTTCAAAATATTTCATCTTAACAATCCCAGAAGCTCGATAGTCTCCAAACCCTCACCAGGGACTCTCCTTTTCTGTTTCAGCATCAACAAGCTCTGGTTCTTCCATTTACGGAGCTCCAAAGTAAAGTGGATGGATTATCTAGCGAACTTGCCTCCACCACCCAAGCCTTAATTGCTCAGATTACAGAGACCCTTAAAAGTCGTCTTCCAGAATCCACTGCTCAACAATCTACCATATTAGTCGAAGACTCAACAAATTCAAGGATGATTTGTTAGCTATAATCACAGAGTAAGAGCATCTCCAACAGCTTCTCCATTTTGGAGAAAATGAAGAAAATAGAGATTTTGGGTGTAAAATGAGCTCCAACAGCTTCCTCAAAACTTTTTCCAAAATGGAGAAAGTAAGAGAGAGAATACATTTTTCTCCAAATTTGGAGATTTCCCCAAAAATGATTACCAAGAAAGAGAAATTATTTTTTATTACATTCCACCAATGAGAAATTTTGAAATGAATTGTTTAGGTGAGAGAAATAATATTTTATTAATTATATACAATATTTTAATAATATAATCAATGATTTATCTCTAAAATACGGAAGCTGTTGGAGATGGTTGTAATTTTTTTTTTTGGAGATTTTGACTTTTGATTCTCCATTTTGGAGAAATTTTGGGGAAGCTGTTGGAGATGCTCTAAGGCTTCCAGTCACCACCTCCACTTCTACAACTTACAACCAGAAGAAACATCTGCAGAACTTTAAACTGCCATCCTAGGAAGTTATAGAGATATCCGCCAAGTTCGTTACCAAAACAAACGAGCCCATATGTGAAGTAAGAAGGATTCTATCAATGCACAACTACAAGACAAATGTACATGTTCAGAAGATCATCGACGCCTCTGATGAAATGTACTCTGCACTTCAGCAAAAGCTATGAAACCCTACTCCGGTTTCTGTTGCCATCAACGAAGACAAGGTTTAGAAGAGGTGAGATGGGTTGGACCCATCATGTGCAATGCCAAAGTCCTTGACACAGTCCTCCTACTTCATATCCAGAGCCATCATCTTCCATAGGCCAGTCTGAAACAAAAGCCCAAGCTGCCCAAACTACAGATATCCCAGATGCTCTTCCATCTACCTCTAATGTTCCACTAAATGCCCCTTCAGAGAAATGAGTGCAACAAGTCATATACCAACTTGATTCCTTGAGAAGACCCATTGATACCCTAAAAATAAGGGTCAATTTAAACTTGAATAATAGCGGAAAGGCATGCTATATATATTGTCACCCTAAAGAGGGGAAGTAGTGAGGCGTATACAACCCAATATGAATTAAAGGATAAAATCGACAACCTATAAATCTAAACCAAAATACTTTAGATTACATTTGGGTGTCGCTATCCTTCCTAAAATAATTCCCAACAAAACAAATTACGTTGGTCTATAATCTTCCAAAAATGCTAACTCTCGACCCCTCGGTCGTCCGCTCAATCCCAAAAAGCCCCGCCGCTAAGATGACCTGTCATACATGTCATTTTAAGAAGAAGTGTTAGGCTTAGGGGTGTACGCGGATTGGGTTGGGCGGTTTGGGACATTTTTACAACCCAACCCAATTATGGCGGTTTGGAAAAACTCAACCCAACCCAACCCAACCCATTCAAAAGTATAACCCAACCCAACTCATTCAAAAGTATAACCTAACCCAACCCAACCCTTGCGGGTTATGGTGGGTTGGGCGGGTTTGGCGGTTTAGTAGTTTACATAAAATTGTAGAATAAAATGCGATAAATACTAATAAGAATATACAAACGTTTAGCGAACCGTTCGGGAAAAATTTCGTTTATTTAAGAATTGATCGAACATGAATACATTTTTGTGTTCGTTTAGTTAAATGAACGAACATTAACAATGAGCTCGTTCGTTCATTTACGTTCGTTAATGTCTGTTTATTTATATTTGTTTACGTTTGTTTGTTTATATATATATATATATATATATATATATAGGGAGAGGTTCATTTGAGAAATGGTAAATATATGAGAAATAGAGAAGTAATCTTACCCATTCATCTGGTCAACATTTGAAGCTTTGACCGCGAAGCACCAGATAATTCCTTGTGTGGTCTATAGAAGGTTGAGGGGTAATTTCGTAAAATACACATGATGAGTTCATATATGAATCTGTATGAATTACAAAGATTCATATACGAATTTGTTAATTAGTTCAACTGATTCATATATGAATCACAAAGGTTCATATATGAATCTGTTAGTTAGTTCAACTGATTCATATATAAATCACAAAGGTTCATATATGAATCAGTTAAAAGAGTTCAGTTATGAATTGCACTGGTTCATATATGAACATATAGTTCATATGTGAATTATACATGTTCATATATGAACACAGCCCCGTGTGTTTTGTAAAATTTACGAAATTGTTCTTCTATTTTTGGGATAGTCGCAACTTTTGACCAGTCAAAGCCGCAACTTTTGACCGGTCAAAACCGCAATATTTGACTAGTCAAATCCGATCTTGACCATATGAATGGCTAGGATTACTTCTCTATTTCTCATATATTTACCATTTCTCAAATGAAACAAACACTATATATATATATTATGATATTAATATGTAAAATCATTAATTATATTAATGATTTTAGAATTCCTTTTTTTATCATTCCTAAATTTACCCGGTTTTTCATTTTGTTATGTTATTTCGGAATGAAATGATGATTAATGATGTTTTTTGTTCTTTGTGTTCGTTTATTTATATTTGTCTGTTTACGTTCATTTAACATCTTAACGAACAAACGTAAATGAGTACGAACAAACACATATTTTCTTAACGAACGAACATGAACACAAAAATTCCGTTCTTTTACCGTTTGTGTTCATTCATTTGTTTGGTTAAGTATAATGAACGAACACGAACAAGCCTCATTAGTTTGTTTGGTTAAGCAAAATGTATTATATATATAAATATATATATATATATATATATATATATATGTAATATAATATAGTTTGAGCGATAAATTTTTCTAAATGGAATAATTGTTTTTTATTCTTGTATTATATATATATATATATATATATATATATATATATAATTTTATAAAAATTATATATTAGCGGCGGGTTGGCGGGTTGGGCGGGTTGAACAAAACGTAACCCAATTTCAACCCTCTTAATTTGCGGGTTGGTGGTTTGGGTTTAATTAGGTTGTTAGCGGTTTGGGTTGGGCGGGTTTCGCGGGTTGACGGTTTTTTGTACACCCCTAGTTAGGCTAACGCCTAGTGATAACAATTAAAAGCGGTAATTATAAT
This sequence comes from Arctium minus, assembly GCA_954870635.1. Taxonomy (NCBI): domain Eukaryota; kingdom Viridiplantae; phylum Streptophyta; class Magnoliopsida; order Asterales; family Asteraceae; genus Arctium; species Arctium minus. Next base: position 101,585,514 of record OX941084.1, on the reverse strand, counting down.
AAAGCCATTTAAAAATATACAATTTGAGATAACTAGGAGCTTAATCAAAACAAGTAGGTAAACCATTAGTAATCATACCACGGTATATTTCGACAACAATTACCTTATGAGCTCAACTCCTCTAAATCTATTGCTCAAAATCACCATGTCAACCCCTCTTGGTCTGTTCTTGGAAAGTTCCAAAACGGGAACTTATGCACAATGGAATTACATTTTACTGCGCATGGGATGCTGTCCGACCATATAGGCCCACACCTTACTTACCATGGTGACTCGATGCCTAATCTGTGCCAAACTAGTGGCTCAATGTCCAAACTCAAGACATCAAGACCACCGTGCCTATGGATTCATTGCACTAAGACCAAAACCAAAACTCAATCACATACACCCATACTTAATCATGTATAATAAATTGACATCAAGTTATCCCCACAATCAACATATGACATTGGTAACTTGATTTCCAACCATCTTAGTAGAGAAATCTTTTAGCACCAAGACTCATTAAATATTTGTCTTGAATGTTGCACACAATAATAAAACCATAATACACAAACTTCGACCCAAAATGTTAGATCCCTTCAAAACCCTAAAATTCGGTTTATGTTCATCAAAACCCCGTAAACACAAAAGTGATAGCAATAATGTGGTGAGAAACATCAATATCCATAAATCTCATTCCAACTTCCTTCAAAACACATTTATTTAAAACAAACCCTAAAACCCTAACAACTAGGTTTTAGGTTAAGATTTATAAGATCCTCACACACATAAGTTGGAGATATGTAAAAGCTATTAAGATACAAGGGTTTGAACATGTATGAAGTTTAAAAGTGGATGAACTCACCTTAATAGGTTATATATGGATAACCTAGAGAATGGATGAACTTGAGAGAAGAGAATATGAACTTGGCTATTTAATCACTTAGGTTCTTAATCAATGTCACCAACCTATACCAAACCCATTAATGCATAAGAGAGATCCTCTTAAAAGCAATGAATGAGGAGAGAAGAAACCTACCTTAGCATCAAGATAAAATCACACCTTAATGACCTCTAAGAGAGAAAATGGCTAAAAAAAACGGGACAGTGGCATTTAATGGCTTGGGCCGCCCGCGACTGTGCCTTGCGACTATGACAGTGTCATAGTCACTTGTCATTGTCGCTCCGCCCAAAGAACGTATGGTACCACTCGAGCGACTTTGCCTTGCGACAGTGACAGGATGTCACAGTCGCTTAGCATTGTCGCAGGCCTCCCCCTGCCTTTGGTACATGCTAGGCGACTTTACCCTGCGATAGTGACAGGGTGTCACAATCGCGGGCATTGTCGCCAGTCCTGTACCGTGCGTAATGACTTCCCTTTTCGATCACGACAAGCTTTAACGTTGGGGGGGATTTATGATCTATTCTTCGTACCTCTACAATAAGGTCGGATCACACCAAATACCACCAAATCTAGCATACGAAAAAGGTAAAACTCATGAATTAATACTCACAAGAATCCGGGAATTACAAAGCAGAACCCTCTCAACAACACCCTAAACCCATATTTCCAGAGACACTTACATGTATCTATATCAAGAGGAAGATGCAGTGTTGCAACCCCCAACTCTTGATCCACATGTACTAGAAGGTGTTCATGCAAGGTTTGCTCGAATGGTGCAACCTAAAAAAAGAGTTTGGTCAACTGATGGGATCAAAAGGGTGCACCATATCAAAATCAGAACCTTTGCTCACAAGACTATCACATATCTTGAATACATAGTGGAAAGGGCTCTGAATTAGATATGTGTATTCAATGATAATTGTTAGTGTAAAAATATGTTGGATCCAAGATCATGAAAATTAAAAAGTCAAAGTTCCAAGTCAAAGCCTTCTTATGCAAAGTCAAAGTCAAGAAGCTCAAAGGATAAAGTCAAAGTCTTCTAAAGTCAACTAGTTTAGTTTGTTTAGTTTCCTTTGTAACTTGTTGGTATATATTGTTTTTGTTCCTTTGTTAGATATATAACACCTTGAGAGAATTACATCGTTTAGAGAGAGAAATATTCATTGTGAGAGCATTGTATACTGTTGAATTCAAGATCAATAATATGATGTTTGATTGTGAATTCTTGTTGTTATCTTGATCATTCTTGCATAATTTGGGACACACAATTGGTATCAGAGCAAGCACAATTCAGAATTTTTTCAAGAATCTGTGATTTGTGGCGTTTTTGAAGAACTCGCAGAGGCACCTGTTCAAGAATCGAATTTTGTGATTTAGTAATGTTTTGGATTGGAGATTGATATCTTTGTACTCGTTTTTGATTCTAGAACAGATTTGTTTTGATTTGTATAGTCTAATTCACAACAATTAAGTATGAATTATGGTTTTTGATGGTATTTTGTTTGAAAGTTTGAAAAGCCTGTGTAAGGATCGATTTTTGTTTTAGAGTGGATTTTGGTAAAAATGATGTACTACTAGAGATTTGTTCAGATTGTTGTCGAGGATAGATCTGCAAAGTTTGGTGATCAAATTCAGAGTATTGAAGGATTTAGAGTGGAAAAAGTAATCTCTGCCTCGAAACTGTGAAGAACTCGCAAGATTTGAAGAAGTCGCAAGCTTCTTGAAGAACTCACAAGGATCAACTGAAGAACTCGCAAGCTTCTTTGATCTTTGTGTTTTTGTTGTTGAAATTTTTCTAAGGCAAGAACTCGCAGAGCTAGGTGTACGACAAGTCCAGAATTCACAAGGTGTAGCTTATGACAAGTTACTTATCGCAAGACTCAATCTGCGACAATCTACTGTTCACATTCTTTAGTTTGCGACAAGCTGAAGAACTCGTATAGTGAAGATTACGACAAGCTTTGTGTTTTAAAGTTTTCTAAGTATAGAACTCGCAAGTGGAATCATACGAGAAGTGATACTTTGTACATTTTTCTTAGTACAAAACTCGCAAGCTTCGGTTTGCGACAAGTCATAAATCGCAAGCTTCAGCCTGCGACAAGTTCAAGAACTCGCATCCTTCAGCTTGCAACAATCAAGAACTCGCAAGCCTCTGTTTGCGACAAGTTAGAACTCGCTAGCAGTGCTCTGCGTCAAGTGTGTTGAATAGTGTTTTGCGACAAGTGTTTTACTGTGATCTGCGACTTCTACACTTAGAATTTGTTTGGCCTTTTTCAGAATTTTTGAAAATTTCTGATTTGGTGTTTAAAGATCAGTGCAAGTTCAAGATGACTTCTAGATATGCTCTTGCTATCGGAACAAATGTCAAACCACCCGTTCTTTTCAAGGGTGAATACAAGCAGTGGAAAGATAGATTTCTGGATTTCATAGATTGACACGATAATGGAGAATTTATCAAACAGTCTATTGATGAGGGTCTTATGAAACCCGTTACAGCTATTGTTCTGGATGAAGAAAATGGGAGTTATGATAGTGGAGATGATATGGAGCCCCGAGAACCCAAAACCAAAGAGATTGTTGTTGATTTCTCAAGTTATTCTGCTGAGCAAAAGAAGCGATATAAGGCAGATAAGCAGGAAAGGTAACTACTTCTTCAAAGCATACCGAATGAAATCTACATCAAGATTGATAGTTACAAAGCGACAACTAAGAAAATGTGGGATCAACTTGAGAAGATGATGATGGGTTCAAAGGTAGGCAACCAAATGAAAGTGGCTAACTGTATTAATAACTATGAAGAGTTCAAGGCCAAATTTGGTGAAAGTTTAGAGGAAACTTATGAAAGATTTGTATCACTTCTGAATGAACTGGTTTAGAACAAAGTTAAGAAGAAGCAGATTGAAAACAACGTCAAGTTCTTAAGTATTCTTCAGCCAGAATGAAAGAAACACACACGGAGAAAGAAACAAATGAAATATCTAAGTGATATTCCACTACAAGAAGTTTATGAAACACTCCGACAGAATGAGGAGGAAGTAGAAGAGAAGAGAGAAGAGAAGAAAGAAAAGGAAAAGACAGTACCTGATCCTGTTGCCTTAGTAGTTGACAAGAAAAAGGAGAAAGAGAAGAAGGACAAGAAGAAGAAAAAGAAAGTTGTGATTTCTAGTTCTAATGAATCTGATAATGGCAACTCCGATTCTGATGATGGAGAAAATCTGAAGCAAGCTATGCTATTGCTGACCCATGCTTTTCAGAAGAAGTTATATAAGAAACCGGGATCTAACAGTCAGAGATACTCTTCAGGATCGCGGAATTATGAACACAAGGAGAGGATAGAAGGAAAAAGGTATTATGAAAGAAAGTCTGATGGAAGGAAGGCAGAGGAAAGGAAATATGTGAATAGTTATGAGAAGAAAGTGGAAGATCCAATCAAATGCTACAATTGTGGAAAAATTGGTCACTTTGCTAAAGACTGCCGAAAGCCGAAAGTAAGGAATTCAGAGTATTACAAGAATAAGATGCTGTTATCCCAGATAACAATGCAAATCAATAGATGACAATTACTTCCATCAAATCTCACTTTTATTAAACTCAATTTTCAATTACAAAGTTCTCTCAAATACACTCTCTCTATAAACAGATGAACTCGTATATCTCTATGAAGTGCTACTACTACAATTACACGCACAACAAACCTATTTATACCAACCTATAAACACGCACGCTACTATACAAGACAAAAGTGCACACTACAAACCCTTACAAAACTAGAAAACACAAAATACAACTTTTGACATTGACTTTTATTACATTGACTTTGACTTTGATGCTTGAGAGTTGACTTTAGCTTTGACTGTAATCTTCATTCTTCTATGATCTTGTATCCAACAGATTTATGCTCTAACAATCTCCCCCTTTGGATTCAAGATCATCTCAAGAAGATTTTGTAGTATAATCTTCTCTCTTTAAGCTTAGTAACAATAATCTCCCCAAAGATGGTAGATATGCTTATTAATAATCTCTCCAAGATTATCTCAAACCTCTTTCAGTCTTCAGAAAGAAATTATCTTCAGAATTTGCTCAGACTGCTTCAACAAATAATCTTCAAAGAAAATTTCTGTAAAATTCAACACATCTTCAGAACTCTTTGAACTTTTCTTTTTCAGTCTTTCAATCTTTACCAAACTTCAAACAAATAACACTTGAACACAAATATTTCTTGATCTTCTCCCATCTATAACATTTCTGAAACAAACATTTCTTGATTTTGTCTCCCCCTTTTTGATGATAGCGGCATTGAGATCATCAAAATTGTTAAGTCAAAATATTGTATCCAAGATTTAATAGGAAAGTCAAAGTGGTAAAGTCAACATTGTCAAAGTCAATGTATTAGTCAAAGTTGTTTAATTCCTTAGCTTTTAAGTCTTGTAATAGACTTGTGGTATAAATAGGCCTTGTGCCTTGTAATCTGGTAAGAATGTAGAAGAATCGTATTGTAATATTTCATATTGTGAGATTAATGTCAGATCTACTTTCTCTCTCTACTCTCTCTCTATTTCTTAACTGCTTAATCTTGATGAGAATTGCTTGATTGTTTGGGATTTTACATTCACAATTGGTATCAGAGCAAACCAAACAATTTCAGATTGTGTTAGATCATCTTCTTGGATTGATTTTCTGGAAATTCTCAAGAACACGTTTTTGAAAAATTTACTGTTCATCTGAATTTTTTTGAAAAATCAATTTTGATGCAAGAAAATGGACTTATTGTATTTTGATGAAAGATTTGGATTTTTTTTCCAAGAAATGTCATTATCAATTCTGACCACTGATCTTTCAAAAACTGAGCCTCTGACTCTTCGTCGATCCAAAATAAGGTATTCATCTAGATCTTTTCAAATCCAGACAAATAGAGTGTAACACTTGACTCAACAAATGAATCAGTTAATATGCCTGTCAGTAACACAAAGTCACTGTGTGTAACGGATACACATTGGAAAGGAGCTTTTGGGTGTTCACTCCCCCAGGGCTTCCATTCAATCATCGAAATACCACAAAGATATTTCTATAAACGTTATGACAAGAAAACGTATTCCTTGTGTGTTCGTGCATGTGTTAGAAAGAATTAAGCACATGATGATTGTTTTTTACAAGGCTCAACATTGTGTAAACCACTGAGACAACAATAATTAAACACAGACTCAATTGTGCATGATCGAAGTGCGAAGGTGGGGCAGACTTCCTTCTATTTCAATATCCAGATTTTCCAAATGAAAACCAGATAGATAATGTGTTGCGTCCCCTTGAAATATGAAACACTTTCTTTTTAAGAAGAAAATGAGTGGCTAGTGGGGTTTTTAACAAGAGTTGGCATGGGCTAGTTGCCTGTTTCAATAATGTTCACGAAAAATTGTGAAACACTAGTAATATGGCTGCCCGGCTCAGAATGTAGTTGATGCAGAGTTTGATATTCTTTTACTCTGATCTCACACCCTCTTTATTTTTAAACATTGAGCTCGCTTCTACCCAAACTCTCTTTTTCATTTTACCTCATCACACAACCCACACTCATTTCTTTTTGACTCCTCACACTCGATCACTAAGGATTAACTTCTTGTGTAGGAAATACTGGTTAACGTGAATCCATAGAAGTTTCGTTTAAGTCCTACACAATGAACCCATATTTTCCTATGAAAGCATAATGTTGCTAAAAAATGGTTTAACTTTATCAGTTAAAGCACTAATATACAAGTCAGATGTCTGTATGCTCATTAAGATATAATCATGAGGAATTGAGCATTTTTAAACATTGAAGACTTTTCAAACAAGATAATTGAAAGAATGAAATGAATACAAGAAACTTGTTTGAAAACCTGACATTGTATCAAAAAGATCAAATATAAATGAAATAACAATCAAGGATTTGGTCATCAAAAATTGATATTGTCTATACGAATAAAAAATATAGATATTCTTGAAAGAACGTTTAGAAATGAAATTACGCTCAAACTTTGAACAACAATTGGGGTGTCTTACCATCGAAAAATATTGTTTCAATTTAGAGACATGGTAAGAACAAATTCAACAAAAATTAAACCGGTGTGTGAATACTTGACAATATATAGACAAGATAATACACAAGTATTTATCTTTGGAAACACACGGTTTGTTAACGTTTAAGCACAAGTAAAATGAAAACATTTAAAATCACACTTCCAATTCATGAAATCTGTTTAAGATTTGGGAAGTGGTTTGAACATTTAAGAACGTGTTTTCTATGATTGAAAGTCGTTCTTCTTTCAACCACATATGAGATGAAGATAAGAAATAAACCTTTCGCTCGATCTTAAATTTCATCAAGTCAAGCTTCAAATCATAGAAGATATGATCTTGTAAGCATTTCTCAATCTGCATCAGTCATAAAGTCCGTCAAAGAAACTTTATTCACAACATTTATTGAAAAATAAAATGACATAAAGCAGTAAATCATTGAATGTATGAGTTTTGATCTGAAATAATCAAAAGTCATAATTCTTACTCCTTATCTTTCATACTCTAACTCCCCCTGCATTTATGCATCATAAAAATTTATCAGTTAAACATATGCAGAAATATATGAACTCCCCCTCAAATGAATATAGATCATCTTTATCTTCTCTCACTCCCCCTGAAAACACGAATACCCTTTAGTGTGGATATCTTTTCAGAATAAAGATAAAGAAATGAAGAAAAAAATAACAATAAGAAAAACTTTAATAGGTAATCACAGATTATGTCTTGAGATTAAGCATACCAAGTTTCGAGATAAGAAAATTAAATCTCTTTTCGTCGAGAGGCTTGGTAAACAAATCAGCAAGCTGATAATCAGTGTTTACAAAATAAAGTTCTATTGTACCTTTTTCGACATTGTCTTTGATAAAATGATATCTAACATCTATGTGTTTTGTCTTTGTATGTTGTACATGATTTGCTGATATTGCAATAGCGCTCTTAGGGTCACAATAAATCGGAATCTTGTCAAATTTGAAGCCATAATCTCGTAGTTGCATCCTCATCCACAACACCTGAGAGCAGCAGCTTGCAGCAGCAACATACTCTGCCTCAGCCGTTGAAGTGTAAACACACAGTTGTTTCTTTGATGCCCAACTTACGAGTTTATCTCCAAGGAATTGTATATGACCCGATGTGCTCTTCCTGTCTAACATACATCCAGCATGATCTGCATCTGAGTAAGCTGTTAGTTCAAAACCAGTATCTTTAGGATACCACAGACCAAGATCTGTAGTCCCCTTCAGATATCTAAATATGCGCTTTACTGCATACATATGGGATTCTTTTGGATTAGCCTGATATCTTGCACATAAACATGTAGAGAACATAATATCTGGCCTACTTGAAGTTAAATACATTAAAGAACCAATCATTCCTCTATAGGTTCTAACATCAACAGGTTTTCCCGAAGGATCCATGCCGATCTTAGTTCCAGGTGCCATCGGGGTACCAATTGGTTTACAAGTTTCCATTTTGAATTTCCGAAGAATATCAAAAATGTACTTAGCTTGATTTATAAAAATCCCCGCTAAAAATTGTTTTACTTGTAATCCGAGAAAGAAGTTCATCTCTCCCATCATACTCATTTGAAATCTGGACACCATGAGGTATGAAAAATTCTTACAAAACTTGGGATTTGTAGAGCCAAATATAATGTCATCCACATATATCTGAATAAGAATAATATCGGCTTTTTCCTTTTTAATGAATAAAGTAGTATCGATTTTACCTTTTGTGAAGCCCGACTTGACCAAAAACTTTGATAATACCTCATACCAGGCTCGAGGCGTTTGTTTAAGACCGTAAAGTGCTTTATCCAGGATGTAGACATGATCTGGTTTATCTAGATTCACAAAGCCTTCAGGTTGTGAGACATAGACTTCCTCCTTAAAAATGCCATTTAGAAAGGCAGTCTTCACGTCCATCTGGTAGACTGTGAAGTTTTTATGAGCTGCGTATAAGCAAGGAACATCCTTATTGCTTCAATACGCATTACTGGAGCGTAAGTTTCATAATAATCAATGCCTTCCTGTTGCCTATAGCCTTCTGCGACAAGTCGTGCTTTGTTTCGAATTACGATACCGTCTTCATCCTTCTTATTTTTGAATACCCATTTTGTACCAATGATAGATTTTCCTTTAGGTCTTGGTACAAGTCTCTAGACTTGTAAGGCTTCAAACTGATTTAGCTCCTCTTGCATGGCAGTAACCCAATCAGAGTCAGCTAGAGCTTCAGATACTCGAGTAGGCTCTATCTTGCTCAGAAAGGAATCATGCATACACATGTTCAAAGTTGCAGACCTAGTTTGCACCGGTTTTGATATATCTCCAAAGATTTGGCTTATCGGATGCTCTTTGGTCCACTTGTGTTCGTGAAGGAGCGGATTCGATGTAGATTGATCATAGTTCTCATCTAGATATCCACTATCAGTTTCTTCTTGTTCAACATTGTTTGGGGGTGTAGTTGAAGTCTCTTGTACAGAAGTTTCAGTTGGGACAACTTGTTTAGTCTGTTTATCCATCACAGTGCATCCAACTGGAGTAGTAACTTTTGTTTCAACAATTTCAGGTGCAACTTCAACTAAAGGAGTATTTATTTGAACTGGAGTTTCTGTCTAAACTGGGGGAACAAGTTCAGTTGACACTTCTGAAGTAGTTGGATGATTAGTCGTTGAATCATCTAACCTGTCAACCACAACATATTTAGAAAGTTTAGATCCTAGAAACTCATCATAGAAAAATTCAAACAACAAATCTAATTCAGATAGATGAGATGTAGAAGTTGATGCTTTATCCGAATTAGTCTCTTTAGATACAGGTTCTGGACTTAATTGTCCAGAAGCTAACACTCCGGTAAGTACGGGTTCTGAACTGCTCTGTTCAGAAGCCAAGTCCTCATCAAATGTTACGTTAACGCTTTCAATAACAGTCTTTGAGCTCTTCATATATATCCTATATGCAGCAGATGTCTGTGAGTATCCAATGAAGATTCCTTCTTCAGCCTTAAGTCCGAACTTGTTTAAGTTCTCTCTATCATTCAATACGAAGCACCTGCATCCAAAAACACAAAAGTGTTTAATGCTAGGTGTACGATTATTAATCAATGCATAAAGAGTTTTACCAAACCGTCTATGAATAATGGAGCGATTCTGCGTATAACATGCAGTAGAGACAACTCTTGCCCACAGAAATAGAGGTAGTTCGGACTAGCTGAACATAGTGCGAGCGACCTCGACTAGCGTTTGATTGTGTCTTTCTACTCCATTCTGTTATGGTGTCCTAGCAGTAGAGAATTGATATGTTATCCCGATCGATTCAAGATAATCTGCAACAATTTTGTTCTTAAACTCTGTGTCGTTATCCGTCCTTAGAAACTTTACTGTCTTCTGCAAGTTCACCTGGGTAGTCTTCAAAAATTTGATAAGTACTTCGAGTGTCTCATCTTTTGTCCTTAGAAACTTTACCCATGTGTAACGCGAATAGTCATCCACTATTACCAAAACATATTTCTTTCCTCCTATGCTTTGAGTTCTCATCGGACCACACAGATCCATGTGTAACAACTCAAGTGGAGAACTAGTACTCGGTTTGGGTTTTTGCTTGTGAGTTGCCCTCTTCATTTTACCCTTTTCACATGCTGCACATAGATGTTCTTTCTCATATCTCAGCTCAGGAAGACCTTTCACCAATTTGCCTTTGACCAATTTGTTTATGTACCGAAAATTTAGGTGCGACAACCTTTGGTGCCAAAGCCAACTTTGCTGCATCGAGGCTTTTTTTAGTAGACAAACCTGATTGTCAGTCTGGACCTTTGACAAATTTATTGTGTAGAGGTTGGACTTTCGAGTACCGACCAAGAGTTCTTTGCCATCTTCAGTACGCACCGAGCAACTCTTAGCCTTGAAATTTACCTCTAATCCTTTGTCGCAGAACTGGCCAATACTGAATAGGTTATGCCCTAATCCTTCTACGTAACTCACCTTCGTAATCGTTACATTATCTTGAATAACGTCACCGTATCCAAGAATCGGTGAAAATTGGTCGTTGCCAAAACGTACATTCCCGCAGAATTTCTCTGTATAATTAGACAATATATCCTTTTGCCCAGTCATATGCTTGGAACACCCGCTATCCAAGTACCACATATGACAGTTCTGCATAAGAGAAATCAGGGAATAACAGATTTAGGTACCCATTTAAAAACGGGTCTTTGCAGTTTAGCACAAGATTTTGGTATCCATTTATATATGGATCCTCTGAACTTTTGAAACATATGGCTTATAAGAACCAATATGATAAGTACCAAACCAATTATCAGAAAATCGGTGAGAGACAAAATCATTCTGTCTATAAGTAGATGACAAATTAGTAAATTGAGATAATCGGAGTAATTGCTTTATTGAATATCGCTTGTAAGAAATTACAAGGTTTTGTTTATTTGAAGCAACACTACCAACTACATCAGAAGAACCACTAGTATATCTATTACAATCCATATCAGGAATTGATTCAGAACTCTCATCTATCTTCTGTTTTGGTCGCCATTCTATTCGACCTTAAGACCTTTTCTTTTTCAAATCTGAAACAAAAGATTTAGATTTGTTAGGAAAATCAGATTTCTAAGATTGTCTTTTTGGAAGCTTACCAGTGTTAGTTTGTTTCTGTGAGCGCCGCTTCTTTTGCTTCTTACCTTTAGCATAATAATCAGCATTCACATAAACTGATTCACCAACCTTAGTTGATGATTCACCAACTTCATGCACACTTGGTAAAGCTTGACCCTTAATGACAAAAGTAGAACGATCTGGAAGTTTAGCATTGAAGTCAAACATATCAATCTCATCTACACACCCTTCATCAGAATTTAAAAAATCATTTGCAGACGCAAATAAGTCATCAAAATCAACTTCAGAGGTGTGAGATGATTTAGAACACTTTTGAGATTCAACATTTAAAGTTGTGTTCTTTAAAAACAGTAGAAAATACATTTTGTTCAATATCAGCCAATATTCTTTCATCAGATAAAATATTTTCAAGCTCGATTATTTTGCTTTCTAAAATGAGTGGAGGTACATAAATTTTAGCTTTTAAAGGTTTTGGCTCTAACTCTTTTGTCGAATAACTTTCAAAATAATCATTTGAAAGACATTTTGGCTGATCTGAATTATAACTATCATTCAACTTTTGATAGCATAATGGTAGTTCCATTTTCTTTAAGTTCTTTCTTTTCTCATTCTCTTTAGCCTCTACCTCATCAGATGATTTGGTAACAAATTTGGGTTTCAAATGAGGATAACCAGCCACAAAAGGAAAATCAAAATTATACAAAGCTGACTGTTTTCTGATAGCTTTCTTTAGATAGTATGAGTTTTCGTAACCGAGATCCCACTTCTCTCTAACATCAGCTTCCTCATTTGGTGTGTTTAAGAAAATAGTTTGATCTGTTTGGCCTCTAGCATACAACTTTGCTTCCAAACCATTTACCTTTTTCTCTAAAGTCTTGTTCTCAACCTGCAATTTAAACACTTTTAGAACACTTTCTTGCTTTTCTGAAACAAACTTAGAAATTTTCGATTCAAAATCAGAAATCTTACTTTCAAAACAATCTTTTTCTTGTTTAAAATCAGAGACATACTTGCGTAGAGAATCAATCAGATCTTTGTTCCCAACAACTTGCTTGTTAAGTTCAAAGATCTTTTGATTTTTCTTTTCAACTCTGCTCTTTTCCTTTTTCAGTTTCTTTTGAAGATCTTGAAGTTCGACCATCATAGCTTCCATTTTAATCATAAAATCATATTTAGAAAGATTAAGTACCTCATCAGCAGTTTCTTCATCACTATCATCATACTTCACAGTATCGCCCATCAAACACATGTGAGCTGTTTCTTCTCTTTCTTCTTTATCTGAATGATCTTTCCAAAACTCGTCTTCAGCCATCAAAGCCTGACCAGCTTCTTGCTGCTTAGCCAGAAGTATCTTGTTCTTATAATACTCTGAGTTTCTGACTTTGGGCTTCCGACAGTCTTTAGCGTAGTGACCGACTTTACCACAATTGTAGCATTTGATCAGGTCATCTGCCTTCTTTTCAACACCAACATAGTCATTCAGATACTTCTTTCTTTCTTCCGGCTTTCTTTCCACATACCGGTTCTCTTCAAATCTTTTTCCTTCAACTCTTTCCCAGTGTTCATGATTCTTTGATCCGGACGAAGAGTACCTCTATGTATTTGAACCCGGTTTCTTGTAGAATTTCTTCTGAAATGCACGGGTCAGTAGAAGCATAACTTGCTTGAGGTTTTCGCTGTCATCACTATTCGAATCAGACTCAGAATCAAAACTGGGAATCACTATTTTCTTCTTCTTTTTCTTCTCTTTCTCCTTTTCTCCAACTACCAAAGCAATGGGGTCAGACACTTTCTCAGTTTTCTTTTTCTCAGCTCTTTTCTCTTCAACCTCCTCCTCATTCTGTCTCAAAGTCTCGTAAACTTCGTGGAGGGTTATGTCGCTCAAATCTTTCATTTGTTTCATCCGATGGGTGTGCCTTTTCCATTCCGGCTGCAGGATGCTGAGAAACTTAACATTGTTCTCGATCTGCTTCTTCTTGACTTTGTTCTTGGATAGTTCATTCAGAAGAAGCACGAACCTCTCATAAGTTTCCTCTAGGCTCTCACTTTCTTTGGCCTTAAACTCTTCATAGCTGTTGATACAGTTGGCCACTTTCATCTGGTTTCCCACCTTAGAGCCCATCATCATCTTTTGCAACTGATCCCACATCTTCTTTGCATTAGCTTTGTAGCTGTCTATCTTGATATAAATTTCATTCGGGTGCTTTGTAACAGAAGAGATCTTGCTTGTTTATCGGTTTTGAATATGCTTTTCTACTCATCAGAATACTGTGCAAATTCCTTTGGAACTGTTTTCATCTTTCTCACTCTGTCTTCGTCTCCATCCTCACTGTCTAAGGATTCATCATCGGGTATTTCGACAGTAGGTGGAATCATGGGACCTTCTGTAATTGATAACATAATGTTTTCCCCATTTGCGTGACGGTTGACAAAGTCTAGAAAACGATCCTTCCACTGTTCGTATTCACCTTTGAATAGAATAGGAGGCTTTACGTCCGTACCGATGGAGAGAGAGCGTCTTTTGAAGTAATCTTGATCTACACTGCTTACTGTGATCGTCAAAATTCAGAAAACAATCTGGATCTACAAAATCAAACTCAGTTAAATTCAGAAAAATCAGAAAAATTTTACCAAGTATAGAACGCGCATTACACTTAAAAAGAAACACTTCGCGCAAGACACTGGATGCGAGAACTGAAGTTCACGCAGAATAAGGGTTGCGTGAACCAAGGTTCGCGCACGTAGGCTTATGCGAGTTCTTAGTTCTCGCACACCACTATGTGCGAGTTTTGGAACTTCACGCAAAACCTTGCGTGATCGAGACTTAGAATATTTTCTAGAAACTTGAAACGCACTAAATGCAAACGCGCAAGAACAGGGCTTGCGAGTTTGAGACTTAGAATTTTGTTTTGACAGATTTCCTTCTCGCTAAATGGAAACTCGCACAATGAATACTTCTCGCAACTTTCACTTCGCGCACGACAAAGGTGATGAACAATACAAACTCGCACCTAGTGTTGTGCGAGTTCTTGCTTCACGCACACAACTGTTTGCAAGTTCTTCACTTCAACCACCAAATCAAGGTCTCTGCGAGTTCTTGACCCTGCGAGTTCTTGACCTTGCGAGTTCTACGGATCTAGCGAGTTCTTCACTTAGAAGAACAAAAACTCCATTTTTCGAATTGAAATCGATGCAAACCTTCTTCAATTGATTTGAAATTTTGTAGAATCATTCAAGAACTAATTTCGAACAGAATACAACTAGTGAATTATAAAATCAAACACTAAAAATACAAAATCAATCTATGAAACAATACGTATCAAGCTTCGAACCAACAAATCAAGAAAATTCAAAAATTCACCCTAACAAGTGTGAATTAGCCTATGTAATACAAACAAAATGTGTTCTAAATGCTAAATCGATTACAAAGATACCAAAAACAAATTCAAATCATCATTAATTTGTGAAAATTGATTCTGAACAGGAACTTGCGAGTTCTTGAAAACTTTCTATCACTAATCTCGAATTAGATCCTTGTTTTTCTGAATTAAGCTTGCTCTCTGATACCAATTGTTATCCCAGATAACAATGCAAATCAATATATGACAATGACTTCCATCAAATCTCACTTTTATTAAACTCAATATTCAATTACAAAGTTCTCTCAAATACACTTTCTCTCTCTAAACAGATGAACTCGTATATCTCTATGAAGTGCTACTACTACAATTACACGCACAACAAACCTATTTATATCAACCTATAAACATGCACGCTACTATACAAGACAAACACGCACACTACTAAACCCTTACAAAACTAGAAAACACAAAATACAACTTTTGACATTGACTTTTGTTAAGTCAGATTTTATAGTAATCATTGTATTTATAGACTTGGTCTAATACTGTGTTCTTAGATCTTTTATATCTTGTATTGGCGAAGGGTATTTAAGTCCCTTGTGGCCTTGTGTCGTGTAAGACTTGAACGCATAATCTCATAATTCACATACTTTGACGCTACTTGAACCCTCCTTTGATTTGAATGATAATTGTGAGTTTATCAAGTATTCTTGCTTGTGTCGTTCAATACTTATCAATCAACTTGGTGGGTTGATTGTGGCGTATCTCTTATACCAAGGTTCTTGTCTCTTTATAGACAATGGGTCGCGGTTTCACCAATACTATCCCGAGCAATCAATAGACGATCGGGAAATCACATCACTCTCTCTCTACTTTCTCTCACTAGATTTAGAGTGATCTTGGATTATCAATTGGTATCAGAGCCTAATCTGAATCTGAGAGTTTTTGAGAGAATCATTTTTCCATCTGAATTCGTAAACAATTTAGAGAATTTGATCGATTTTCTTGATTTCTATCAAGAAAATCTCATTTTCTGAATTTTTCACAAGTTCTTGCTGAAATTTGAACGAATTTTTTTTGTAAATTGATTTGTTGGGTTCGAAATCAGTATTAGATCATATTTGTTTCACATCGTTTCGCAAGAAATTCAGATTTTGAAGTTCAATTTTGAGAATTTTCGAGTTTCTGGAAAAGTTCGATAAGCGTACTGTTTGATTCACGATTTTGCAAAATTTGTTCGAATTATTTGTTTCAAAGTTGTTAGAAATCAGTTTTCGATCATATCTTTGTGAACTAAATTCATTAATTTCGTTTCAGTGATCAAATTTAGAAGTTTTTCTTGATTTTCGTGGTTTTGCGCCAGATATGAAGTTTGCGCGAGTTCTTCTCAAGTTTTCGCCAAGTTCAGGACTCCAAAGTCTTTTTGTGAAAAGTATTGTTTTGAGCCACCTACGTCTCGTGCAAAGTTGATTTTGCGCCATCTAAGTCTCGTGCAAAGTAGATTTTGCGCCACCTACGCCTCGCGCAAAACATATTTGCACTACCTTCGTCTTGCGCAAAACATAGTTTGCGCTACCCTCATATCGCGCAAAGTCCAATTTGCGCCACCTTCATCTCACGCAAAGTTCAGTTTGCGCTATCAACATCTCGCGCAAAGTCCTACTTTGCGTCATCTTCTGTTCGCGCAAAATCTAGTTTGCGCCAGTAACTGTTCGCGCAAAGCTCCTGTTTGCGTCAGAATCACTCTGTTTTAAGACTTAGCAATTTTTCTAAGTTTTTCTGACGAGATGGATATGTCAAAATTCTCTTTTCAAGCTCAGTTCTACAAGAACGATATTATGAGGTCATTGGGAACGGATACTCGTCCTCCGGTTTTGATCAATGAGAATGAGTTCACTCAATGGCAAGATCGGTTCATTAACTTCATCGAGCGTCAAGCAAACGGAGAAGACATGATGAAGTCACTCACTGAAGGACCATTCGTCAAACCTAAGAACGGTACCCTTTGACTGCCGAAGAGATTACACGAGAAAAAGCCGATCGTGAAGCAAAGTCTAACATGATGCTCGCGTTGCCTAATTCCATCTACAATCGAATTGATTGTTTCAAGCACGATCCGATGATGATGTGGACTCAGTTAGAAAAGATCATGCTTGGGTCAACGGTTGCAACACAACTCCGACAAACGCGCTACATGAATAATTTTGAGGAGTTCAAAGCAAATGATGGTGAGACTTTGAAGAGTGTCTTTGACAGGTTCTCAGTAGTGCTGAATGATCTGCAAAAGATAAAAGTGCAAAAGACTGAGTTAGAGACTAATCTGAAGTTTCTCAATGCTCTTCAACCGTAGTGGACCAAATCTTGTCACAAATTGAGGAATGATGCCCGGATCTCATCAATGCAAATTCAAGAGCTTTATGAGATCTTGATGACTGATGAATGCTTAGTGCTAGAAAAGAAAGCCAAACTTGACAAGAAAAACAAGAAGACAGTGGACCCGATTACACTCCTCACGAGCCAATTGGCTGAACAAGCATTGTCTGATAATGCTTATGATGGGGCCACTGATGACGATGGCGAAGCACTACAGAAAGCGATGATTCTTCTCTCTCAACAATATAACAAAAAGTTCCAACATCGTTCGGATTCTAACAACCTTAGTTTCACTTCTGGGTCTAAGAATGTCAAAGTGCTTGAGCCTAAGAAAGTTGCTTGCTTCAACTGTGGAAAACCGGGTCACATAGCAAAGGAGTGTAGAGCAAAGGTGGTTCGGGATTCGACATATTACCGGAAGAAAATGGAACTAGCTGAGAAAAGAGAAAACGACACTGCTTTGCTAGTTGAAGAAGAATACTGGCTAGATCACTCCGACAATGAAGCTGATAATGTGGAAACTGCTACTATGTGCTTCATAGGAGATGATCAGAGTGATGATGATGATGATGATGACGATTCAACTGATGAATCTGAGGTACCTTCTGATTTTGATTACAAATTTATTTCTTCACAAATGAACATCATTATAACTGCTTTACATGATCTTCGCTCAAAGTTATTATCTGAAAAACAATTAAATACAGAAAAGTCCAATTTGATTGAAAAATTAAAAATTTCTTTGAAAGATGAAAAATCTATTTTGACTCATACAAAAGAAATCTTTCAAAAGAAATTGGATGATTTAGAAAAATCAAATATGACTTATCTTGATTCTTTGACGGAAATGACCAAATTAAAAGAAAATTTTTCGGATAAAATAACTAAGTTGGAAGAAAAATTATATCTAAGAGATCAAACTGAACAAACTATTTATTTGAACAAACCACGGAGTTATGAGTCTATCAAAGAAAAATGGGGACTTGGCTTTGAAAATCCTCATTTTTTAGACAAAGCTAAAACAGAAGTAACTTTATATGAATACGATTATCTAAATCTTGCAAGATATGCTCCTCAGTTCAAATTTCATTGGACAAGTGAACAGCAAGTTTTTGAAATCGAAAATGAGAAAAGAATGAACATCACGAAAAAGGAAATTCCTTTTGTTTACACGCACGAAAATGCCAAATATTTTCCCGAAAAATCAAAGAAGAACATAAATAGTTTAAATGTCATATCTCCTATTTAAATCTTCATTATCTGATGATTATTTTGATATCTGTGCTACTAACACTGATAAAGAAAATATATCTCCAGTTTCTTATGATTCTAAGAGATATATTTCTCCATTAGTGTTAGAAAGCAAAATCATTGATCTTGAAGATAAAATGGAAGAACAAAATATTCAAAGAGAAATTGAAACAGATGTAATTCTTTCTTTCATGACGACAAGTCTTGAAGAAAAATTAATTTCTCAAAAACAAGATTTACTTACAGATTATGTTTCTGGTCTTTCTTCTGATTTTAAAGAAAACAAAAAGGAAGTTCTAAAATCTGAAATTTTTTCTAACTCCGAGGCAAGTTCAGGTTTATTGTCTAATCAGTTGGGCTTCTTAGGTAAAATTGTTTCTTCAGATTCAAATTTTAAATCAAAAATTTTTGATGAATCTTTTACGCTAAATGATGATTATTATAAAACAAAGCGTAAAAGAAGAAGGTCAAAGAAGTCAAAGAAGCAAGCTACTGTCATTTCTGAAAATTCTAATTCTTTCGATTCTAATGTTTCAGATCGGACTTTGAAGAAGTCAAAAAGGAAGATATGGAGGGTCAAGCAGAAATCTGATGACTTTGTGACTGTTGAGGATCGATGTGTTGATAATCTTTGTCATAGTGATTCATTTGCTGTTTGTAATAAAATTTCAAAATACTCAATAAATCAAATGATTCGAATTGCAAAAGATGTCTCATATTCTTCCTCTGGTTCTAGTTCTGATGATTATGCTTCGTCATCTACTAATGATTATGTTCATTACTCTGATAATCTTTCTAATGATTTGTTTGTCAAATCTAACAAATATACTCCTATTCGAACTGCAACTAACAAACATGGACCCAAATACAAGTGGGTACCAAAACCAAACATTAATTCTGAGTTGCAGGCACCTAAATAAAGAAGGCTTAGAACCCGTACTTCAATGTATTTAGCTTCTGAACAAATGAGAAACTGTAAGTGCATCTACTTAATATTCCGCTGCACCTATCTCTGACAGTGATGTTGTTCCAGTTATCTCAAGCTTTTCAAGAATCTGAGCACGCTAGATCAGACCAAAAACATTGATATGACGTATCACTTTCTTTAACACATCATGTGGAAGAAGGTATTATTGAATTATATTTTGTTCTAACTAAATATCAACTTGCCAATATTTTTACAAAAGCCTTAAATGAAAATCGATTTAATTTTCTGCTTTCAAAAATCGGCATGTTGAATTTAAAAGTTTAAACCTACACAAATTTTATTCTAGAAAGTAAAATTTTTACAATTTTTCATTCTTTTGAATAAAATGTGTGTCTAGGATAAATTTTCAAGTTGTTTTGTTTATATCTAAGTTTTATATGTTCAAATTTCAAGACTAACAAAAATCGAAAGGTCAACAACATGTTTGAAACTTTTGATACTACTTTAAAGTTGTGTCATTCGGAATATTTATAGTTTACAATTCTTAGAAAACCTAAAAAATCAGAATTATGGATCGTAATGAAAATATGGGCTAATCACATAGATGTAAAACTGAGTGATTGAGATGCATTTATTATATAAAATACATAAATCTTTAAGTTTAAAAGTTTGTACCTGTGACCTTTCTGGTTTGGGAAAGTAAGTTCCGTGGGATGCTTGTCATCTGGTCTCCTAAGGTCAATTGATCTGGGAGTGATCGAACCCAAATCCTTCTATAGAACCAGATCGAAAGTCATGTTCTACTGGTATGAATGGGTTTAGGATGTGTCGATGTAGCCTTTCTGATCTAGGAAAGTAAGTTCCAAGGGGTGCTTGACACCTAGTCCCCTAAGGCCAACTGGTCTGGGAGCGGCTGACCCAAATCCTGCAATAGGATCAGATAGAAAGTTACGTTTACGACATGTTCTTTACTTACCAAACTTCTTGAGTAAAAGATGCCAGTGTGCACAAGCTTAAAAGATGCCAAAGAGCACACTCATGTGAAGATGCCAATGTGCACAATGCTAAAAGATGCCAATGAGCACACATCTCATGATACTTGGTGATATGTTTGAGTTGCGATAAACCTATAAATTTGTGAAAGTCTTAATTCTTGTCAGCTTAGTGTGAGTAAAGACAAAGTTCTCTATTATATTTTTAGAATTGCATTTTCTTGAAGCTAATCGAAGTTTGCATGCTAGCACACTGAATAGATTGATGACAATTTTTGAAACTGAACATGTATTAACTTGATATGCAATGAAACTTGTATATGTGTCCAAAAACACACATTTGTTTCAACTAATGGATTAATCTGTGATATTTTACTAGAGTAAAATTTAATTTGTATAGTGTTTAAAATTTTATATATTTAGTTGTTTCAAAATATATATTCAGTATATTATTTTCTTTCTACATTGATGTTTCGATAATTGTGTTCTCATATCTGTGTAAGTGGATATGTACATATTTCGAGGGGGAGTGAGAAAATTCTGAAAGAATATCTGATAAGTCTCATTTCGAGGGGTAGTACTTAAAGTGCATTTGTGTAGGGGGAGTAAAAGAGCTCAACAGGTGAAACATTTCAACTCTCAAGCCTGTTTTTGCGCCAACAGTTGGTAGCGCAAAACTTATATTTGCGCCTTCTTTAGGTAGCGCAAAACTCTTTTTGCGCGATCAACATGTAGCGCAAAACTTCCTTTCTCCTTATAAACCTTCTCTGGTTCGACTTATGTTTCAACTTTCATTCTTTGATAGTCAAATTTCTTGCTAGTTTTTTCGAATCAGTTTTGCAGATCTAATGTTGTCTCGTCTCCAACATAGACATGACCAAGTTGATCCAGATCATCAAGGTCATGAGGGGGAGAAGTTAAAGAGACAAAGAGTTCAAAGTTTATCTGCTCAAGATTCGAGAAGTTAAAGAGACAAAGAGTTGTCTGCTCAAGATTCTATTTTCTCAGCCATACTAGTTCTTTTGTTGTTTAAGCTCCGACCACCACAGCTTCTTCGAGTACATTTGAAAGAGGTGTGTCGTCTAGAGCACAAGCTGATGAACCGATTGTTCCTCCATGTTTATTACAAACAGGTCCAGTCTTGTCAAGGCAACAAAGGCAAAATAGATTGAAAGATGCTGAGAAGAAATTTTTTTTTAGTCAAGAAGCTACGCTAATGATTACTAAGGGGGAGATTGTTAAGTCAGCTTTTATAGTAATCATTGTATTTATAGACTTGGTCTAATACTGTGTTCTTAGATCTTTTATATCTTGTATTGGCCAAGGGTATTTAAGTCCCTTGTGGCCTTGTGTTGTGTAAGACTTGAACGCATAATCTCATAATTCACATACTTTGACGCTACTCTCTCTCTCTACTTTCTCTCACTAGATTTAGAGTGATCTTGGATTATCAACTTTTATTACATTGACTTTGACTTTGATGCTTGAGAGTTGACTTCAGCTTTAACTGTAATCCTCAGTCTTCTATGATCTTGTATCCAACAGATTTATGCTCTAACAGATGCTTTTGGCAAAACAAAAGGAAGCGGGTAAAGCTTTAATGGCTGAAGATGACCATTGGTTGGATTTTTCTGAATTGGAAAGTGAGAAAGAAGAAACAGTCCACATGTGCTTGATGGGAAAGGAAGTCAAATTTCATGAGTCACAGATGATGAGACTTTAGAAGAGGTAAATGATTTATTCAAATGTGATTTTTTAATGAAAATGGAAACCATGATGGTCGAGCTTCAAGACCTACAAGCTAAAGCTTAAAAGGAGAAAAAAAGAGTTGCGAAAAAGCGTCAAACATTTTTTGATCTCAATAAGGAAATTGTTGGGAACAAAAACTTGATTGACTTTTTGAATAAAGCTGCTACTGATTTTGAAAAACAAAAAGCTTGTTTTGAAAGTCAAATTTCTGACGCAGTTTCCAAGTTCAATAAGTGTGAACTTGAGAAAACAAGAGTTTGTTGTGAAACATAACAAGTTGCAGTTTGAAAACAAAAATTTGCTTAAAAAGATAAATGGTTTGGAAGCCAAGCTTTACGCTAGAGGTCAAACATATCAAACCATTCATTTAAACAAACCAAAGGAATTTACATCTTTTAAAGATAATTAGGGTATTGGATATGATAACCCACATTATCTAAAGAAAGCTATTCGAAAACAACCAACTTTATATAATTTTGATTTCTTACAAGCGGTTGATAAAAATCCTCATTTGAAACCCAAATTTGCCACTAAATCATCTGATGAGGTGGAAGCCAAGGAAGATGAAAATAGAGAAAAACACAACAAAAATACAACTACCATTCTGCTATGATAAGCTGAATGATAGTTATCTATCTGAACAACCTAAATTTCTCTCAAATGACTATTTTCAAAGCTATTCTACTAAGGAATTGGAGGCTAAACCTATTGAAGCTAAAATTTATGTACCTCCACTCATCTTGGAAAGTAAAATTTCTGAGCTTAAGAATACCTTAGTGGATGAGAGAATTTTGGCTGATTTAGAAATGGTTGTGTTTTCCACTATGATTTTCAATACTGATTTAAAATCTTCTAAAGCTCCTAAATTTCATGATGATGGTAATGATTTATTTGAGGATGGATTTGATTTTTTAAATTCCGATGATTGTGATGATGGATGTGTTAAGAACTTTGACTTCACTGCTAAACCTCCAGATCATTCTACATTTGTTATACATACTGATGTTTTACCTAGTATTTTTGAAAAAGGTGAATCATCAACTAAAGTTGATGAATCCGTTCCTATGAATACCTACAATGCTAAAGGGAAGAAACAAAATAAAAGGCGCTCACGGAAACAAACCAATACAGGTAAGCATAAAAAGAAGCAAACTTTCAAATCTCATGATTCTTACTAATCTAAATCTTCTGTTTCAGATTTGAGATATAAAAGGTCCGAAGCTAAACTTGAATGGCGATCTACAAAGAAGATTGAAGAGTATACAAAATCATTTTCTGATAAAGATTGTAATAGGGATACTGGTAGTTTTCTGATGTATTTGGTTCAATTGCTTCTCATAAATCAAAACCTTGTAACTTCTTACAAGACTTATATAATAAAGCAATTGCTCCCATTTAAATCCGTCTATTATACAGTCTTATACATCTCATAGAAATGATTTTGTTACTCGACAAAATTCTGATAGTTGGTTTGGATCATATCATGTTTATAATTCCTCAGTTTCAAAAGTTTTTCAAAGGTTAAAATAACCCAATTTTAAATGGGTACCAAAATCTTGTGCTAACTTGCTAGGACCCATCTATAAATGGGTACCTAAACCTCTTATTGCTTGATTTCTCATGTGTAGATCCGTCATATGTGGTACTTGGACTCAGGCTGTTCCAAGCATATGACCAGGTTGAAAGATATATTATCTAATTATACAGAGAAATTCTGCGGCAATGTGAGATTTGGGAACGATCAGTTTTCACCGATACTTGGATATGGAGATGTCGTGCAAGAGAACTTAACGATTAAGAAGGTGAGCTATGTCGAAGGTTTAGACACAATCTGTTTAGCATTGGACAGTTCTATGACAAGCATTTAGAGGTGAATTTCAAGGCTAAGAGATGTTGTGTGAGAACGGAAGATGGTAAAGAAATCTTGGTCAGCACTAGGAAGTCAAACCTCTACACTATAAATCTGTCAAATGTCAAGACTGATAATGTGGTGTGTCTACTTTCTAAAGCCTCTACACAACAGATCTGGTTGTGACATAGAAGGCTATCTCACATTAACTTTTGATACATAAACAAGTTGGTAACGGGAAATTTAGTCAAGGGTTTGCCTGAGCTTAAGTATGAAAAAGAACATCTGTGTGACGCATGTGAGAAAGGCAAGATGAAGAGAGCTTCACATAATACCAAGACTGAGCCCAGTACAAGCGCTCCTCTAGAACTGATGCATATGGATATATGTGGTCCAATGCGAACACAAAGCATAAACGACAAGAAGTATGTTATAGTGATTGTGGATGATTATTCAAGATACACTTGGGTCAAGTTTCTGAGATCAAAGGATGAAACTACGGAGATCATTATTTCATTTTTGAAGATCATTCAAGTGAACTTGCAGAAGACAGTTAAGCTACTTAGAACTGATAATGGCACAAAGTTCAAGAATAAGATAATTGACGATTATGTCGAATCGGTCGGGATAACTCATCAGTTTTCTGCTGCCAGAATGCCAGAACAAAATGGGGTAGTTGATAGACGAAATCAGACTCTTGTTGAGGCTGCACGAACGATGATAAGCCAATCCGATCTACCTTTATTTTTGTGGGCCAAAGCTGTCTCAACTGCATTCTATACTCAAAACCGTTCAATCATTCATCGTCGGTTTGGTAAAACTCCGTATGCTTTGATTAACAATAGAATACCTGGCATTAAACATTTTCATATCTTTGGATGCAGGTGTTATGTCTTGAAAGATAAGGAGAACTTGAACAAGTTCAGTCCCAAGGCTGACGAAGGAATCTTCATTGGTTATTCTCAAACATCTACGGCTTACAGAGTCTATTTGAAGATAGAAAAGATTGTGGTTGAGAGTGTAAATGTTACATTTGATAAAGAGATGGATTTTGAGCAACTTAGTTCAGAACCCGTGATAACAGGAGTATTAGCTTCTGGACAAATCCGTTCAGGACCTGTTTCTAAAGTTTCTAAGTCTGATAATGCTTCTACGTCTACTTCGCATCTTTCAGATTTAGATTTATTATTTGAACACTTTTATGATGAGTTTCTAGGTTCAAAGGTGACTAAATCTGTTATGATTGATAGGTCTGAAGATTCAAGCAGCCATCATCCAATCACTTCAGATGTTTCAAATGAATCAAGTTTCCCGATTCAAACAGAAACTCAAGTTCAAGTTCCTATTCAATCAGTTGATGTTACACACGGACGTGTAGAGTCAGAAGAATCTCATTCAGTTGGATGTTCTGTAATGCCTACTCAACAGACAACAAGTGTTAACCAACTGAATCTTCTGCACCAATTACTTCAACTAAACCCCAACAAGAAGAATATGAAGGATTCTTAGATGATCATAATGATCAGTCTATATCTAATCCACTTCCTCATGTACACAAGTGGACCAAAGAACACCCGGTTCATCAAATTATTGAAGATCCTTCAAAGTCGGTGCAAACTAGGTCTGCAATAGTAAATGAATGTATGTTTGATTCATTTCTTAGTAAGATGGAATCTGTTGGATATATATTGTATTCAAGATTAAAATAGAGGGTTTAGTTTGTAAATGTTGAATAGTTAAGGGTTTTGAGTTGTAAAGTCAACTATGTTGACTTAGTATAAATAGGTTGGTTTCTTTGTAATCTTGTAGGCACGCGTATAGTCATACGAATCCAGAGATTTGGTAAGAAAGAACTCGCACACGCACAGAACACATATACGTGAGACATGTGACTAAAAGTTAGATCTGTGATTAATTGTAAATCATATGTTTGATCTAATAAAAATGTGTTCTTAATATGTGTTGTGAAATTATATGCTAGTAATCTGGGTCACAATTGGTATCAGAGCTTAGAATTCTTCAATTTGAAAGGTTTTTGAGTTCGTTTATGAGTTTGAGTTTTCTTGATACATTTTTTAGTTAAAACGTGTTTTTGGTAAATGTGTTGATAGATTTGTGGTCGAAAAGTGTTTTGAATCATTTGTGTGAAATTGAATTTCACAGAAAAACATTTCTGGATAGTTAATTTGTGATTTCTTGAAAAGTTTTGTTCGAAAAGTTGTCGAGCACTGTTTGATCAAAATGGATGTGATAAAATGTAAATTTAATTGTGATATTGCATTGGATTGATCTTGATACTAACCTGATTGATTTTGTGAAGTTACAACACCAGATTTGGAGATTTGGATCGATTTTTGGATTAAAATCGAATTTTTTTAGACTGTGAACTCAAGAACTCGCAAGATTTGAATATTTCGTACGAAGAACTCGCAGAATTCAGTTTAAGCAGAAAGAATTCGCATAATAGTTAATCTGAACTCATTAAGTAGAGAATTCGCATATCTGTAATATACGAAATGTTGTAGAATTCGCATAGATTGTTTCTTAAAAAATTTCTAAGTGTTGCAATTCGTATACCTCATTATCCGAAATGCAAGGATTCGTAGAAGTGTGTTTTGCGAAAAGTTGAGTTTTGAAATATTAAGGCAAGAATTCGTAGAGAACCTTATATGAATTGCACAGAATTCGCTTACCTGAGTAATGCGAATTGTTTAGATTTCGTAAGGTAGAGTTGTGTGAATTGCTATTTTTCGTACAAGTGTTTATACGAATTCTCATAAGTTTTCGCATAGTGTTTCAAAGATTAATTCTAATTCTAAGTAAAGAATTTGTACCTTCTTGTTATACGAATTTTGTTTGCGAAAAGCTTGTATGCGAAAAGTTTTAAGATTCAATCTTTTTCTAAGGTTGAAATTCGCAAAAGAGAGTTGTGCGAATTGTTAAGGATTCGCAAAAGGCTTCATACGAATTGTTTGTTTCTGATTCTCTCTTATCTGCGAATTCTATACTTGTGCAAATTGTAAAACTTGCATATATGAATTTCAAGTGTTGTACGAATTCTAATACAAATTTTCATGCGAATTGCTACTTGTTTCTTAGTATTTGCGAATTCTAGACTTAAGGTTTTTAGAAATTTCAGTTTCTGAAAAATTTTCAAGTCTTGCTCAAATTGTTGAACTAAAAGATCATTACTAGCTTATTTATTTGTGTGCAGATATAATCATCATGTCTAAAGAATTCAATGGGTTCTCAATCAAAACCTCTGGTCTTGTCTATCGGAGAATACTCACAATGGAAGAGGAGGATGATTCAGTTCTTGAATCATAAGAACAGAGAATACATGAAATCCATCACAGAAGGATCAATTCAACCTGTTGTAAATGTACCTGGACAAGCTGAAATAGAAACTTCTCCAAAAATTCCTGACAGAAATGTACCAAAGCCATATCAATATTTCAGTGAGAGGGAGAAGGAACAATACAAGATAGATGAAGAGGCTCTTATCTATCTCACTATGGCCATTCCAAACGATATCTGCAACAGAGTAGATAGTCGAGAATCAGCTAAAGCCATGTGGGATGAGCTGGAAAGACAGTTCCAAGGTACCGAGCGGTCAATTCAAGCCAAGTTGAACCATAGTATTAATGCATATGAGGGATTTCATGCCAAGGAAGGGGAAGCTCTGGTGGACACCTATACAAGGTTCAATGTGATTTTGAACGACTTGAGATGAAACGGGATGAACAAATCAGTGTCTGAAATCAACTACAAGTTCATCAAGAACTTGAATCTTGAATGGAAGAGCTATGCCATCAACATTCAGATGACTAAAAACATGGCACGAGAGGACATTAATGACATCTTCACAACTCTTGCTCAGCATGAGGATGAGGTGAAGCTTCTAAATGATGAAAAGAAGATTGTCAAGGACTCTTTAGCTCTACTAGCTGAAAGATCAAAGGGTTCAAGTTCAAAGACCGTTTCCTCATCAAAGTACAAGTCCAAGAGATCCAAAGCCTTCCTTACAGAGCTTAGCCAGTCGAGTTTTGAAGAATCCTCTGATGACACTGAAGTACATTCTGATGATGATATTCAAAAGTTTGCTGAAAACCTGGCCCTCATCACAAAACAATTTCAGAAAAGCTTTGGAAAGAAATGGTTCTCAAAGCCTAAGTATGACGGGTACATGAAGGAAAGATCAGACAAGTACAAGCCGAGGTATGAGAAGAAGGATGGAAAGAAAGAAGAGAAAAGAGATGAGAAAAGAGAAGAGAAGAAAGAAGAGAAAGCTGAACCTAAGTATGATGGGTATTACAATTGTGGTAAGCCTGGCCATTTTTCCAAAGACTGCAAGTTCAAAAGGGTAAAGAACTCAGAGTACTATGCCAAGAAGTCTTTACTGGCAAAGAAGGCAGAAGAAGGTAAAGAACTGATGGCTGAGGAAGAGAATTGGTTCTTCCAAAGTTCTGACGATGAATCAGCACACTTCACACAAGTGTGTATGATGGCAAAGGTTAATGATGAAGTTGAAACCTCTTCTGACCGATCTAATTGCGAATCTGAGGTAAGTACTCTTTACAACTCTGAACTTGTTGAGTCTCTTATGGCTCAGATTCAAAATATGGAAAAAGAGTTTGAGAACCTAAAAGGCAAACTTAGCAACGAAAGAAAATCAATGATGAGTTTTCGTGATGAAAACGCATTATTGAAGGTTGTCGTTGAGGATAAAGAATCAGAGAAAGATGCCTTAAAGAAAGAAAAAGAAGTTTTTAAATCTAAAATTACTGAGCTTGAAAGAAATCTTGTTAATTTAAATTCTGAAAAAGGAGACTTTAAAATTAAGTTTGAAGCTTGTTTTCAGGAGCGGCATGAAACATATTGCAAAATCAAGCAACTAGAGGATTTGAACTTAAAGAGAGGACAAACTGAGCAAACATTGAATTTACTTACAAACAAACTCCAAGATGTCCGATTTTATAATGCTAAGAAGGGATTAGGTTTTGAAGAAAATGATGTTTTAGAGAAAGCCAATGAAAACTTGTATAATTTTGATAAATTGGGGTCAAAACCTAAGAAAATCCCGGACATTCATGACACATTTGTTAAAGCTGAAACTCTAAAGTCTGACATCTCTTGTAAAGGTAAAGAAGTGATTGATGATGACACATCAAGTTGTGCTGATTCAATTTCAAGTTTTAAATCTGTTGTTTTTTCTTATAATGAATTGAACAAAAGCTATAAAACCAGAAAACCTGAATTTGTTGAGTTTCAATCATTATTTTCTACATCATCACCAACAGAATCAGCCAACATTGAAACAGATATACCTGAAACTCAATGTCAGTATGATGAATATGAATTAGACACTGATGTTCAGAATCAGATTCCAATATCTGAATCAGTTACTTCTGAATCTCCAAAAGAGATTAAGACTGATGAGTGCTTAAATGTCAAGAATCATAGCATTAAAACTGATTTTTCAAAGCAAATGACTGAGGAGATTTTTGAAAACATGATGAATACTTTAGATCCTGTTCCTATCATTGAGAAGTTAGAATCAAACTCTGTGATGAATCAAACATCTACTTTTGAGAAACAAATCAAAGATCTTCAAAAGACTATTGAAGAGTTGGAAGATGAGAATTGTGATCTCAAATTCAAACTTGACAAATCTTTTGAAGAAAACAAAGAACTCTCAAAAGAGTTAAATGGTTTAAAAGCTGATTTGTTTAAACAAAATTTGAATGAGAAAAAGATGTTTGAGTCTCAGAAATGGAATGTTCATTCAAATCCAGAGTTTGAAACTACTTCCAAAACCTCTGTTGTTTATACTGAAACTCCTGAATATCCTCTAAGCATCTTTGAGAAAGGAGAGTCTTCTGGTACTTTAAAGAAAAATTCATCTTTTAAGAAGAAAACTGACAAGGTTTCATTTCCTGATTCAGATTTAAAAAGGAAAAATGGTAAAGGAGGATGGAAGAAGAATGAGAGTGAAAAGAAAGATGTTGATAAAAATGATTGTAATGTTGCCATTAGTGCTGATCTGACATGTACTAGTTCAACCGATTCTAAATGTCAATTTTGTATGAATAATTGTACTCAATTTGATAAATCAAAATTGTTGACATTTGCTCGCAAGAACTTTATATGTAAACACTGTGGTAACAATGCTTTTAAATTTCACTCTATTCCTCCTAAGCCCAAATCTGTTAAAAAGGCATCTCGAGCTAAATCTGTCTCTAAATCCTCAGCACAACATGCTAAAGTTTTTCATGCTAAGAATGCTTATCATTCTAGAAAACAGAAATTTCATGAGCTAAATGTAAAAATGGTTTGGAAATGGATACCTAAGCCTCGTTATCAATGGCAAATCAAGGCTAAGGTAGATGATTTGAATAAATTTCATAAAGCTAACCAAGAAGGACCCATTTGGATATGGGTACCTAAGAAGAAGTGACTTGTTCTTTTTGCATGCCTCACATCTGTGGTATATTGATTCAGGATGCTCGCGACACATGACTGGATTTAAGCATCTTTTACATAACTATGTTGAGGAACCTGCAGGGATAGTTAGTTTTGCAAACTCTAAGCTTAACGGAATCATTAGAGGACACGACTCATTGAAAAACGACACTGTAACCATCAAGAAAGTACTGTTTATAGATGGACTTGATCATAACCTATTTAGCACAAGTCAATTTTACGACAGTCATTTTCAAGTTCAGTTTACTGTTGACAGCTGTTTCATTGAAGACAAGGACGGTTCTGAGGTTTTTAGAGCAGAACGTCAAGACAATTTATATGCAGTGCACTTTCCAACACTTTTTGCAACTAGATCTGTGTGTCTAATTGCCAAAGCATCAAAAGCTGAAAGTTGGATTTGGCATCGACGCCTGTCACACCGGAATTTTCAAGCGATAGATCAGTTGGCGAGACATGGTTTAGTCAAAGGTCTACCAGAACTGATGTTTAAGAAGAATTCACTTTGCCCTGCTTGTGAGATGGGAAAAATGAAACGTAGTTCACATAAAGCAAAGACAAAATTCTCTTGCTCAACACCTCTGGAGCTTATTCACATGGACCTTTGTGGCCCAATGAGAACTCAGTCTATTAACGAGAAGAAGTACATACTTGTTATGATAGACGAGTACTCCAGATACACTTGGCTGGAATTTCTGCGAAACAAATCAGACGCACCAGAGTTAATAATTGCCTTCATAAAAAAGATTCAGGTTCGACTTCAACTACCGGTTAAGACATTGAGAAGTGACAATGGCACATAATTTAAGAATGATACACTTTAGAGTTATCTCACGTCAGTTGGGATCTCTCACAATTTTTCTGCTGCCTACACACCTCAACAGAACGGTGTGGTCGAAAGGAAGAACCGAACCCTGGTTGAAGCTGCTAGAACGATGCTGGCATATTCTGGTCTTCCAATGTATCTGTGGGCTGAAGTCGTTGCGACTGCATGCTTTACCCAAAACCGTACCATTGTCATTAAGCGACATAAGAAAACAGCGTATGAGCTTATAAATAATAGAAAGTCGAATATTAAATTTCTTCGCGTTTTTGGTTGCAGGTGTTACATCTTAAACGACCGTGATAATCTTGGAAACTTTGACAAGAAAGCGGACGAAGGCTACTTTGTAGGATACTCTTTGATGTCAAAATCCTATCGGGTCTATAACCGACGAACCAAGACTATCATGGAGAGCATGAATGTGTCGTTTGATGAATCATCTACTTTGACTTCTGAACACAGCAGTTCAGAACTCAAGCTGAAACAAAAGGCTTCTATTCAAGACAGAATAGAACCCGAACCTTCAAAGACTAAGTCTTCTGACTCACCTAATGTAAATCTGAGGTTGCTCCTGCAATATATGATGAATATGATGATGACAACACGCAGATATCTGTTCAACCACTTCCAAGCACTACAAGATGGACAAGAGATCACCCCCTTCATAACATCATAGGTGACGTACATAGTGGAGTTAAAACGCGGGCGACATCTGCAAATTTCTATCTATATTCGAGTTTCCTTAGTTCCCTTCCTTGAGCCAAAGAAAGCATCAGAAGCCTTGCGCGATCCTGATTGGATTTTAGCCATGCAAGACGAGCTTCTACAATTCGAGAGGAACAAGGTATGGCGACTTATCCCACTACCAGAAGGAAAATCAGTGATTGGCACAAAGTGGGTTTTCAGAAATAAGAGAGATGAAACTGGAGTTGTGGTTAGAAATAAAGCTCGCGTCGTTGCAAAGGGTTATTGCCAACAGGAGGGAATTGATTACGACGAAACATTTGCTCCTGTAGCACGGATTAAAGCTATTCAGATCTTTCTATCATACGCAGCCCACAAGAACTTTACAGTCTATCAGATGGAGGTAAAGTCTGCATTCTTGAATGGGATTCTGCATGAAGAAGTTTATGTTGCTCAACCCGAAGGCATCATCGATTCGAAACACCCAGATTATGTCTACGTTCTAGACAAGGCACTATATGGATTAAAACAGGCACCGAGAGGCATGGTATGTAACGTTAACCCAATTTCTACTCGCTTCAGGGTTTAAGAAAGGTACAATCGATACGACTCTCTTTCTGAAAAAGCAAGGTGAAGATATGATTCTAATACAGATTTATGTGGATGACATTATTTTCGGTTCTACAAATCCCAAATTTTGTAAGAACTTTTCAAAAATTATGGAATCTCGATTTGAAATGTCAATGATTGGTGAACTGACATTTTTCCTTGGTCTTCAAGTAAAACAGTTACCCGAAGGCATTTTCATCAATCAGTCAAAATATATCGGAGATATCCTGAAAAAGTTTAACATGTCTAAAAGTTCAGTGATGAAAACACCAATGGCAACGGGCACACTTTTAGATGCTGACCTTTCTGGTAAATCTGTAGATCAAAAAGTGTACCGTAGCATGATTGGTTCATTATTGTACTTAACAGCAAGTAGACCGGATATTATGTTTGCCACGTGTTTCTGTGCTAGGTATCAAGCGAACCCGAAGGAATCTCACCTAGTCGTTGTAAAAAGAATTCTTAGGTACCTTAAAGGCACTCCCGAGTTAGGCCTTTGGTATCCTAAGGGTTCTAGTTTTGATCTAACTGTCTACAGAGATGCTGACCACGCAGGATGCAAACTGGATCGCAAGAGCACGTCTGGATCATGTTAGTTTTTAGGCAATAAGTTGGTAAGTTAGACGTCAAAGAAACAGAATTGTGTATCTACATCTACCGCCGAGCCTGAATATGTAGCTGCCGCAAGATGCTGTTCGCAAGTCCTCCAGATGAAGACACAATTAAAAGACTTCGGTTATTCATACCAGCGAGTGATCTACTGTGACTCCAAGAGCGCGATAGCAATAACGGCTAATCCAGTGCATCACTCAAAGACTAAACACATTGATGTACGGTACCACTTCATCAAGGATCATGTGGAAAAGGGCGATATAGAGATGCATTTCGTGCAAACAGACTACCAATTGGCTGACCTTTTACCAAACCGTTAGATGAAAAGAGATTTACCTTTCTAGTCAGCAAATTAGGTATGTTAAATGGCATTCCATGATTCGAGGGGGAGTGTATCTTGCTTTGTGCTTATATTGATTGTGTTTTGGAAACTATGAACAGTTACTTCTATTCATCATTTACTGACGAAGGCGGAAGCATTTTTAAAATGGTTACCAAAATCTTTTATCTTGTAGGTTATTTTTCAAGTGACAATGGTTTCTAATTATATCAGATCAGGACCCGGTCTTCATTGGTAACTTGCCTATTACTATTCTCACCGGAGAATATGTAATCATGGTTTCTGAATATCATTGTTCAGAACCCGTACTCAACTGTTTTTCTTCTGACGGATGCTCAATAGATCACATCTTTTCAAGGAGTTTTTATGTTGAGAGGGAGTTTATAGAAATTTAATTGCTATATCTTTTAGGGGGAGAAAATATATTTCACTGTTATATTTTTCTAATAAATTGATTTTTTTTACAGATATTTAGGGGGAGGATATCTGATGTTTTGTCGAGGATACTTAAACGATGATATACATTCGAGGGGGAGTTGAGATAATATATAATAAAGGTATATCTTCTATATCTCAAACTATATCACTTGTTGAAAGATGAACAACTTTCACTTGTGAAAAATGGTTTCTTCAAATGTTCAAACCACTTCACATTCTTAAAATGTTTTCATGAATTGAGAAGTGGGATTTTAAATGATTTTAATTTGGATACTTTCATGATTATATGACCGTGTGTTCTTAAAGAATAATACTTGTGTATTTTTCTTTTCATATACTTTGTCAAGTATTCATACACACATCGGTTTAGTACAATATTTCTTGACTTTGATATTACCACGTCTCAAAAGTTTAATCTTTCGATGGTAATACTCCCGGATGTATTCTATGGTGTTTGAATCAGACGTCATTTCATCATAATATGTGCTTTCTTTGCAAACATGTTTATATTTTGTTCATATAAACATCTTACGTCTTTGATTTCCCAAAATATTTTTCTTCATGAAAATTTGATCTGATTAAATCATTGTCAGATTCTCAAAACATTTCTATTCTTTCATGATTATTCATTAATACAAAGTTTTGAGAAATCTTAAATGCTTAAAATGCTCAAATTTCATTCTGATTTTTGATGAGCATATATATACTGACAAATGATTTCTTATGCTTAAATGTCAAGAAAATTATTGAGGCAATACATTCTTTTAGGACAAGAATACATGGGACTCAGTGTGAGTGCTTAAAAGAACTTCCATGGATTCACGATAACCAGAGTCTGATATCCTTTGAGTGATTGAGGGGAGAGGGGTCAAAAGATTTTAGTGTTGGTGTGTGAAGAGGTAAAATGGAAAATAGATTTTGGTTAGAAGTGAGCTTAAAAGATTAAAAGAAAGAGGGTGTGAGAACAGAGTAAAAGAATATCAGACTCTGCACCAAAATCTTTCTGAGTCGGGCAGCCACATCTACTGATTGGTTAACATTCTTTGGTGACCATCATTGAAACAGACAGTGAGCCCATGCCAACTCTTGCATACAACCCCACCAGCTACTCATTCTTTTCTCAAAAAGAGAATGTTTCACATTTTATGGGGATGCAGCACATACGCTATTGGTTCTTCATTTTGAAGATACTGATATTGAAAAAGAAGGAAAGTTGCCCCACCTTCAACCCTTTATTATGCACGTTGAGTCTATGTATAATCATTGTTGTCTCAATGGTTTACATTATTTTGAGCCTAAACAGCAATCATTGTGCTAATTCTTTCATAACACAAGGACGAGCACACAGAAAATGTGTTTTTCTGTCAAAACATTCATAGAAATTACCTTGTGTTTTTCAATGATTGAATGGAAGTCCTGGGGAGTGAATGTCATCTCAAGCTCCTTAAATTATACATTCGTTGTACACATTAACTTTGTGTTACTGACAGACACTCAACTGTTTCATTTATTGATTCAGGGTTACAACTCATAATTTGTCTGAAGTTGAAAAGATTCAGATGAATACATTCATGAATTGACGGTTCATTACCGGATCTATTGGGGAAGATTGATTTCTTTCATACATGGGGGAGATTGTTAATCATGAAGACTGTGCTACATTGATTAATTAGGGAAGTAGTTTCAAAGACAGAGCTGACATTGAAAAAGTTTTGATGATTATGATTCTCACAATTCATCAAAAAGGGGGAGATATATCAAGTTTTCAAAGTTAGACTACAGTTGATATTATCAAGAAGGGGGAGAATTTCAAAATTTCAAAGTCCGATACAAAGTTTCAGTTGTTCACAGTTCAAGTCAGTTACAAGTTGTTTGAAAAAGCTGAGAAAAGAAAGAAAGTTTGAAGAATGACAAAGTTTGAAAGTTTTGAAGATTTGTCAAGCTGTTGGAAAAGTCAAAGTAGGAAATTTATTTCAAGCGCTATTAAAGTTTATACAAAGCTTCAAAGTTTTCAAGATTTAAAGCTGATAAAGACTGTATGCTGAAGATTGTTTGAAGATAAGAAGACCTGAAGATTATCGTGAAAAAAAAATTTAATCTTGAATCCAAAGGGGGGGATTGTTGGATATATATTGTATTCAAGATTAAAATAGAGGGTCTAGTTTGTAAATGTTAGTTAAGGGTTTTGAGTTGTAAAGTCAACTATGTTGACTTAGTATAAATAGGTTGGTTTCTTTGTAATCTTGTAGGCACGCGTATGGTCATACGAATCCAGATATATGGTAAGAAAGAACTCGCACACGCACATAACACATATACGTGAGACATGTGACTAAAAGTTAGATCTGTAATTAATTGTAAATCATATGTTTGATCTAATAAAATTGTGTTCTTAATCTGATGTATGAAATAGTATGCTAGTAATCTGGGTCACAACATATGCCTGGGAATAAATATATTTTATCTAATTATATAGAGAAATTCTGCGGCAACGTCAGATTTGGGAATGACCAGTTTTCACCAATCTTGGGATATGGAGACGTAGTGCAAGAAAACATAACGATTAAGAAGGTGAGCTATGTTGAAGGATTAGAACACAATCTATTCAGCATTGGTCAGTTATGTGACAAGGATTTAGAGGTAAACTTCAAAGCCAAGCGATGTTGTGTGAGAACGGAAGATGGTAAAGAACTCTTGGTCGGGACGCGGAAGTCAAACCTCCACACGATCAATCTGTCAAATGTCAAGACTGATAATGTGGTGTGTCTACTTTCCAAAGACTCTATGCAACAAAGATGATTATGGCATAGAAGGCTATCTCATCTCAACTTCAGATACATTAACAAGTTGGTGACTGGAAATTTGGTTATGGGTTTTCCTGAGTTGAAGTACATCAAAGAACATCTGTATGATGCGTGTGAGAAAGGTAAGATGAAAAGAGCTTCTCATAAGCCTAACCCTGAACCGAGCATAAGTACTCCTTTAGAACTGGTACATATGGATCTCTGTGGTCCAATGCGAACACAAAACATAAACGACAATAAATATGTCTTGGTGATTGTGGATGACTATTCCATATACACTTGGGTCAAATTTCTAAGATCAAAAGATGAGACGCCCGATGTCATCATCGCATTCTTAAAGACCGTTCAAATAAACTTGCAGAAGACAGTCAAGTTTATCCGAACTGATAATGGCACATAATTCAAAAATAGAATTGTTGACGATTATCTCGAATCGGTTGGGATAACAAATCAATTTTCTGCTGCCAGAATAGAATGGGGTAGTTGAAAGACGAAATAGAACCTTAGTTGAGGTTGCACGCACGATGCTCATCTAGTTAGACTTACCTCTATTCTTGTGGGCTGAAGTTGTGTCTACTGCTTGTTATACACAGAATAAATCTATCATCTATCGTCGCTTCGGTAAAACGCCTTATGCTTTGATTAACAACAGAACACCGAACATTAAACATTTTCATATTTTTGGATGTAGGTGTTACGTGTTAAATGATAAGGAGAGCTTGAACAAGTTCATTCCTAAAGCTGAAGAAGGGATCTTCATTGGCTATTCTCAAACATCCGCGTCATACAGGGTTTATCTTAAGAATTCTACGTTTGTGGTGGAAAGCATAAATGTCACATTTGATGAAGAGATGGCTTCTGATCAAATTAGTTCAGAACCCATGACAACAGGAGTATTAGCTTCTAGGCAGATTAGTCTAGAATCTGCAGTTAAAGTTTCTAATTCTGATAAAGTGTCAACGTCTACATCTAATTTAACATAATTAGATTTATTGTTTGAACATTTTTATGATGAGTTTCTTGGTTCTAAAGTGACTAAACTTGTTGTGATTGACATATCTGAAGATTCTAGTAATCATCATCCAATCACTTCAGATGTATCGACTGAATCAAATTCCCCGATTCAAGAAGAAACTCCAGTTCAACTACCTACTCAATCATTTGAAGTTGCACATGAAACTGCTGAGCCAAAAGTTGCACATTCAGTTGGATGTACTGTCATGCCGCCTACTCAATTGACATCAAATGTCCAATCCACTGAAACTTCTGCACCCCAACTGAAGAACATAGTGGATATCTAGATGATCAACATGATCAATCTACATCTAATCCACTCCCTCATGTACATAAGTGGACCAAAGAGCACCTGGTACGTCAGATTATTGGCGATCCTTCAAAACCGGTGCAAACTAGGTCTGCAACTACTAATGAGTGCATGTTTGATTCTTTTCTAAGCAAGATAGAGCCTACACGAGTATCCGAAGCTCTAAAAGATCCAGATTGGATAACAACTATGCAAGAAGAGCTCAATCAATTCGAATCCGTTAAAGTCTGGAGACTCGTACCTCGACCGAAAGGCAAAACAATTATAGGTACGAAATGGGTGTTCAAAAAAAAGAAAGATGAAGATGGTATCGTGGTCAGAAACAAAGCAAGCCTTGTTGCTAAAGGACACCGACAAGAGGAAGGAATAGATTATGATGAGACATACGCTCCTGTTGCCTGTATAAAGGCAATCAGAATGTTTCTAGCCTACGCTGCACACAAAAACTTCACGGTCTACCAAATGGATGTGAAGACTGCCATTCTAAATGACATATTGAAAGAAAAGGTATACATCTCACAACCAGAAGGGTTTGTCAATGCGGAAAAACCAGATCATGTCTATATTCTTGACAAAGCTCTCTATAGTTTAAAGTAAGCTCCTCGAGCCTAGTATGATGTTCTATCCAAGTTTTTAGTCAAGTCTGGTTTCTCGAAAGGTAAAATCGATACTACTCTTTTCATTAAAAAGGAAAAAGATGATATCATTTTAATTCAAATATATGTGGACGATATAATATTTGGTTCAACTAATCCAAAGTATTGTAAGATTTTTTCTAACCTCATGGTGTCACATTTTCAAATGAGTATGATATGGGAGAGATGAACTTCTTTCTCAGATTACAAGTTAAACAACTTTCCACGGGGATTTTTATAAATCAAGCGAAGTATATTGCTGACATTTTAAAGAAATTTAATATGTCAAATTGTACTCCAATTTCAACCCCGATGGCACCAGGAACTAAGATTAGAGCCGATCTTTCGGGAAAAGCTGTTGATCTTAGGACTTATAGAGGAATGATTTGTTCTTTAATGTGTACTTAACGGCGAGTAGACCAAATATTATGTTCTCTACATGCATATGTGCTAGATATCAAGTTTCACCTAAAGAATCCTACCTCTCAGCTGTAAAGTGAATATTCAGACGCAGATCATGCAGGTTGTATGCTAGACAGGGAAATCACATCGAGTCACATTCAGTTTCTTGGAGACAAGCTCGTAAGTTGGGCGTCAAAGAGTAACTTTGTGTTTCCACTTCAACTGTTGAAGCAGAGTATATAGCTACTTCCAGTTGCTGCTCTCAAGTTTTGTGGATGAGGACACAACTTCGAGACCATGGATTCTAGTTCAACAAGATACCTATATATTGTGATTCGAAGAGTGCCATAGCCATATCAGCTAATCCTATTCAGCACACAAAGACTAACTATATTGATGTGAGATATCATTTTATCAAATATAATGTCGAAAAAGGTACAATTGAACTTTTTCTTTGTAAACACATATTATCAACATGCAGATTTCTTTACCAAGCCGTTAGATGAAAAGAGATTTAATTTTCTCATTTCGAAACTTGGCATGTTAAATCTCAAGACTTAATCTGTAGTTACCTAGTACAATTTACTTTTGTTATTTTTCTTCATTTCTTTATTTTTAATCTGAACGATATCTGCACTTATAGTTTGTTAATGATTTCAGGGGGAGTGAGTCAACGATTAGATAATCTAATTTTGAGGGGAAGTTTGAATCATTGCATATATTTTCCACTGACATATTTTGTGATACATATATTCAGTGGGAGTAAGGACATTGACTTCTGATTACTTCTGATCAGAACTCGTTCTTAAAACATTTTACTGCTTTTATGTCTTTAATTTTCAAATAAATGTTTACTGTCAATAAAGCCTTTGTTGCTTTGACGACTTTTTGACTACTTGCAGGATTTGAGGGGGAGCTTACATGATCATATCAATCATGACTTTTGAGCTGACTTTATGAGGGTAATACTGAGCGTAAGGATTATTCTACTCTTAATCTCATTTTGTTTGAAAGAAGGACAACTTTCAGACATGAAAACATGTTTCTAAATGTTCAAACCACTTCTTATTCTCAAAACAGATTTCATGAATTTAGAAGTGTGATTTTAAATGTTTTCTTACATGAGTTTTTATTGTTAACTAACCGTGTGTTTCCAAAGATAAATACTTGTGTATTATCTTTTCTATATACTGTCAAGTATTTATATACACCGGTTTAGTACTTTTATTGATTATGTTCTTACCATGTCTCAAAATTGAACATAATTTTCGATGGTAAGACACCCCGTTTGAAATTCAAAGTATATTGAGCGTTAATTCATTCAAAACGTTTCTTTCAAGAATGTCTATATTTGATTCGTATAGACAACATCCAATTTTTCATGACCGAAGATTTTATTGATAAATTATTCATATTTGATCTTTTCCATACATAGTCAGGTTCTCAAACAAGTAGTTTGTATTCATTTCATTCATTCAATTTACTTGTTATGAGCAAATATTCCGTGATTAAAATGCTCAAATCTTCATGATTATCTTCATGAGCATACATATATCTGACATGTATTTCATACTGTGTTTTCACTGAAAAAGTTAAACCAATTGAGCCACATTTTGATTGTAGGACATTTTACATGGGAATTGTGTGAGATTTTACTGAACTTCTATGGATTCACGATAACCAGTGTTTCCTACCCAAGAAGTTATCCTGAGTGATCGAGAGGAAAGGGGTCAATATCTGAGTGTGGGTGTGTGCTGAGATAAAATGAAAAGAGAGTTTGGTTAGACGTGAGCTCAATGTTAAAAAGAAAGAGGGTGAGAGATCAGAGTTAAAAGAATATCAAACTTTGCCCCAACTTTTTCTGA
Source organism: Arctium minus (assembly GCA_954870635.1). Lineage (NCBI taxonomy): Eukaryota > Viridiplantae > Streptophyta > Magnoliopsida > Asterales > Asteraceae > Arctium > Arctium minus. The sequence goes on along the minus strand of OX941084.1, from coordinate 101,544,433 downwards.
GCCGGACATCTATACTATTGTTTCACAATTCTTTCGTGAACATCATTGAAACAGGCAACTAGCCCATTTCAACTCTTGTTTAAACCCCACCAACTACTCATTTCTTTCTTATCAAAGAGATGTTTCATTTTCTCATGGGGACGCAACACATAATCTATCTGATCTTCATTTGGAAGATGTGGATATTGAAAAAGAAGGAAGTCTGCCCCATCTTCGCACTTTGATCATGCGCAATTGAGTCCGTGTAATACTATTGTTGTCTCAATGGTTTACACATTTTGAGCCTTATAAACATTCATGTTTAAATTCTTTCATACACAAGCACGAACACACAGAAAATTCGTTTTTCTGTCGGAATGTTCATAGAATAATCTTGTGTTTCAATGATTGAATGGAAGACCTAGGGAGTGAACACCAATAAAACTCCTTGTAGAGTACATTCGTTGTACCAAGTAGCTTTGTGCTGCTTACAGGCATCTTAACTGACTCATTTGTTGATTCAGGTTTACATTCTTATTTGTTTGAATTTGAAAAGATTCGGATGAATACTTTTTGAATTGACGGATGTTCAGTGGCTCATATGGAAAGATCATTGGTCAGAAAATGGTTCATGACATTTCTTGAAGAAGTTTTGATGATTTATATGCTCTACATCATCAAAAAGGGTGAGACAGGATCAAGAAATGAAAATTATGTGAAAGGTCAAATTCAGAATATGGTTGCGAATATATAGTTCATGATGGAAATATTTCAAGAAATGCAAGAGTGATTTGAAGAAAGATCAACAATTTAAGAAAGTTTGCTGAAGTGTACAGAAATTTTCTTTGAAGATGATTTGCTGAAGAAAAGTGAGCTAAATTTGAAGATAATTTCTTTTCTGAAGCCTAAAAGAGGTTTTATTACCTTGGGGGAGATTGTTAAAGATTCTTGCAAAAGACATTCACAGACTTTCGGGGAGATTACAAAAAGTTTGAAGACAACTTAAAGAAAGGGAAGATTCAAAGAAGTAGATTGTTCGTGAATGCTGAAATTTGTTTTTTTCGCCTATCCAAAAGGGAGCTTCAATGTTTATTTTTTTGAAGATGATCTTGAATCCAAAGGGGGAGATTGTTAGTGCATAAATATGTTGGATCCAAGATCATGAAGATAAAAGTCAAAGTCAAGTCAAAGCCTCTTATTGCAAAAGTCAAATTCTTTGTGTTTTTTTTTTGAGGGAAAACTCCGACAATTATATAAAACGAAAACAAAAGAGTACGGCACACCGCCTATAACCAAACGAAGAAACACAAAAACTTGGAAACAACCCCATACCAAGCAACTAACAACCAAAATAAACACAACATAATAGACACAAATAACATCGAAAAAAAGATGCTAAAAATACCGGAGCTCCAAACACCAAAGCCGCAAGGCCAAAGCTAAGATTAGGTCGCTTCATAAGAAATAAGACGAGATCTTCTAGTAGTCCAAGCAAGCCGACATTGAACCATGTCCCGTATCTCTTTGATGATCACCTCCATATCACGCTTTTCATTACGGAACAAACGATTGTTCCGTTCTCGCCATATAAAGAAAACCGCAGCCACAATGTGTAGTTTCGGCCCAAGCCGATTGGGGAGCCGATTACCATCTGAAAGAGCCATCAAAACATCGTCCCAACGATCCGGCCAATCTTCAATATCCGCAAAAAACTTTATCCGCGTCCAAATTTCATTGGAAAATTGGCATTCAAAAAACAAGTGGTTATGGGAATCCATACAAACCTCACATAAAGGGCAAATAAGGTTTAAACTATCCGAGTTCCATGAGAGCATACGATCCTGAGTAGGTAACCGCCGAAGGCATGCAGTCTACATGCAGAAAGCGTGTTTAGCAATGTGCCCTTTAAACCAAACACCTTTTGTCCACGAAACATTCTGGGAAGACCCACTCAAAGCTTCCGAAGTTGCCCTCACCGAAAAGTCGTCCATATGCCTATTCCCATCATCCCAACGAATCCCGTCCCTTTCATGCTCATTTAGACTCAGAAACTGAATAGTAGCAAGTTGTGGAAATCGATCCACCCAACTGTTCGGCCAAACCCCCTCAAACCGAGAGCTTAACTCTCTTAACGACGACTGCGGCGTGAACCCTTCCGAATAAACAAAAACGATAAGAAATAAAAGAGGAAAGTGGCGTACCAGGAGCCCAACGATCCTCCAAAGCGTTTATTGCCGAACCATTGCCAACACTCATCATAATAAATGGTCTCAACACCGAGCGAAGTTCACATAATTTCCTTAGGACCCACGACCAACGAGAGCTTTTGTGAACAAGCCAGAAGTGTGTTTCTCCCAAGCAATGGAGTACAATCCAACGAACCCAAAGAGAGTGTTTTCGGGTTAGAATGTTCCAAAGGTGACGCGACAACAAAGCTTTATTCCACGTAGCTAAAGGTTTTATTCCCAAACCTCCTCCATCGAAAGGCTTACAAACTCGTTCCCAAGCCACTTTGCATTTTCCTCTTGAATTTTCACCTTGAGCCCATAAAAAATCCCGACAAAGAGATTCAATATTTTTTATCACCATGGTTGGGAACCAGAATATAGACATCCAATGAATCTGTAAAGATCCAAGGACAGATCTAAGAAGTTGAAGACGACCTCCAAATGACAAAAACTTGGCCTTCCAATTAGTAATACGCGAAACCAACTTCGTCAAGAGCACATCATAATCACGGGTTTTCAACCGAATAGGGGAGAGCGGCACCCCTAAATACCGAATGGAAAAAACCCCATTCCGAAAAGATAAACACTCCCGAATAGCATTTCGAGCTTCCAACGGAACATTGCCATAGAAGACTTCACTCTTTTCAAGGTTTGGGGCTAACCCCGATTTGACCTTAAAGAGAGCAAGGGCCTTCTTTAGCACCAACACCGACTTCATATGATAGCCAAAAACGAAGACATCATCTGCAAAACAAAGATGGGTTAAATCAAGAGCTTAGCAATCCTTATGATAGCCAAAATTAGTCGCCTCCTCTATGCACCGTTTGAAAATAATTGAGAAGCCCTCCATCACGATGGTAAAAAGGTAAGGAGACAAGGGATCTCCCTGACGAAGACCTCTACCACCTTTGAAAAAGCCCCAAGTCTCTCCATTGACGGCCATCGAATAGGAAGGAGATGAAACCATTTCTTTAATCCATCGAACAAGAGCCCAATGAAATCCCATGCCCTCCAACATATTAAAGAGATAATGCCAATCAAAAGTGTCATAAGCCTTCTGAATGTCAATCTTGAAAGCACAACGAGGCGACCCATCACCTCTTTGGTACCCACGAACCAACTCATGAGCCATCAAAATATTATCAGTAATTTGTCAGCCCGGGATGAAAGCAGACTGAGAGGGACTCACCAAAGAATCCAAACTACCCTTCATGCGATCCACAATCACCTTGCTGATAACTTTGTATAGGACCGAACAACAGGATATAGGCCTGAAATCCGTGACTCTAGTCGCATGTGGCACTTTCGGAATGAGACAAAGGAGCGTGTGATTGAGCTCTTTCTCTAGCTTAGCCGAGTAGAAAAAATTATGAATAGCCGTAGTAACCTCCGTACCCACCACACTCCATGCAGCTTTAAAAAACTTTGCCGAAAAGCCATCCGACCCCGGAGCTTTAGCATTCCCAATCTGGAAAATAGCTGCCTTAATTTCATCATTAGAGATCGGCCGGATCATGAAATTTGCTTCTCCCATCGTGAGAACCCTACGAAAGGCAAAATCCTTAATATTAGGGTCAACGGCGCCATCCCTAGCACCAAGAAACGATTGAAAATGGTTCAAGAAGACCACCGCAACATCTTGGCCATAGTGAAAATCACCATTTCGATCAGACATCACCTGTATACGCTGTCCATGGCTTTTCTCCTTCATAACACTATGAAAGAATTTCGTATTTGAGTCTCCCTCATTTAGCCATTTGACTTTCGCTCTTTGACTAGCCGCACTTTCCTCATCTTTACAAGCTTGCTGGTAAGCTATACACCAAACTGCAAGATCCTCTTGAATTTGCCTATTAGTAGGATCAACATCACTAGCCAACTGGACGACACCCAGTTCTTTTTTGCAAAGGGCCACCCGCTCCGAAAGATTTCCATAAGAACTTCTTAGCCTTCGAAACTGGTGCTTCAAGATCTTTAATTTAGCCAAGACTTTAAACATGAAAGTCCCATGAACTTGGGCCTCCCATCCATCGTTCGTAATCTGCATAAAACGAGGGTGGTCCACCAAGAAATTATCAAAACGAAAGTTGCGAGAGTGCAAACGAGTACCTCCCGTAAAAGATATCACCGCCGGAGAGTGGTCCGAAACCCCCCTAGGTAAGAACTCCGCAACCGTATCAAGGAACCGATCAGTGAAAGCAACATTAGCCATCACTCGGTCCAATTTTCGCCGGATACCCGAATCATCCATGGGCTTTTGAGACCAAGAGTATTGGACCCCCGTGTACCGAACATCAAAGACCTCGATATCATCCACACACGCTATGAAATCAAGAATCTCCCTATACCGGAGAGAAGATCCACCCAAACCATCATGAGGAAACAACATTGCATTAACGTCCCCCATTAAGACCCATGCATGGTTTCCCATAAGCACCTTAAACTTCCGAAGACCCGACCATAACTGCTTGCGATCAATGTAGTTCGTCGCTCCATATACCACCGTACAATAAATGGGATTCGGATCACCATGCAACCGAATCTCACAATGCATAAATTGCGCATGCATTTCAATTACCATGACATCCATACACCTTGGATCCCAAGAAACCAAAATACGAGTACCAAAGTCCGACAAGGAAAGGTTTGATCTCCATTCCCACCGACCAAACGTACGCTTACAAACATCCTCCAAAGCCTCTCTTTTTACATGGATTTCTAAAACCGCACCAAAGTTAAAGTTACCCGAGTGTAACATATCACGAACCTCCCGTTGCTTACTAGGAGCATTCAGCCCCCGAATATTCCAAGAGAGAAGCTTCATTGGGAACTTGAACTAGTGTGCACTCCTCCGCCCCCTCCATTCCACGTCACCCATTCCCCCATCAATATTCAAGGTCGTATAGCGATTGGACGTTTTCAAGATGCCCTTAAGCGGCTGCTTAACGGATGAAACCCCCACCACCAGCGGAATAACTGCAGTTTTGGGTTTATAGGGAGTGCCTGTCCGTTGCCGTACCCCATCCGAACCATTCTCGTATTTACCCGATGGTCCTCCTTCCACACGAGAAGTGACATCATTCAAAAACTCCCCTAGGTCTTTAGGCGATCCATCGCAAACCTCATTGCTCCCCTTGGTCCCGTCCACACGGACCTCGCTAGTTGGCTCCGTCGCCACCTCAGTAACCGGCTCAACATCCACCACGACATTAGCATCCGTACCCGATTTAGACTCCCGTAAATTATTTTCAACCACCATAGGCGACGAACTATTCTTGCAACCTCCAATACACAATCCCTCACACATGCACGTACTAGTGTTAGGGTTTTGATCCTTGCATGCACTTGTGCATACAACATCAACCTTGCATGCACTTGTGCGTGCAATGTCTTGCATGGACTTTTTTGATGGATCCTTCCTCTCAGTGATCACCACCGCCTCTTTTCTAGGCTTCTCTTTGTACTCCACATTACGTTTGGCATCACGCTTCCTACCCGTCACCAAAGTGAACCCATCACCAGCCACAACTCCTTCTACGGATTTCGCATTCTTTGGAAGAGGAGCTTTTGCACACGAGCTCAAAGAATGGCCAAATACACAACATATTGGACATTGTCGGGGTTCCTACATATATTCCACCATAACCTTCGTTTTCTCGTCCTTACCTCGATTCACACTAGGGATAACAACTTCGATCTCCCTTTTTAGCTCTCCAACCGCCCAAACGTCAACAAGCACTTTGGCAAACCCAGGTCTTCCCCATTTCTTGTCACACATGGATGTCGTGCACGCATCCATGGTTTTTGGGACCCCCAATACACTAGCAATACGCCCAACGCCTTCCTTGTTAAACGCGACCAACGGAATATTGTGAAGTTTTACCCATAGCGGCCATTCCGTATGAACCGTTTTATTGAGAGCCTTAGTAGAATCCCACGGCGAAACAAACAATGGTACCCCATAGATCATTAAAGGTCCGTTATCGATCACTTGATTGCACCCACCCAAGTCATTGAAACAAAAAAAGAAGATACCATTGCCATTGAGCATAACATCGTTCAATCCAAACTTACCCCATTGCGAGCGAACAACCCGATTAACCACTGAGAACTGTGGCCTAGGGCCTAGGAAATACCCAAAAAGAGTAGATTTGTAAGAGACGCTCACCTCCTTTGCCAGTTTAATAGGAATAGCAACAACATTGGACTTCCGATCCGGCAATGGAAAGAAATCCGACCCTCCCGATTCCGACTTGCCAACCGCATTCACGTAAGTCAAACGGGAAAAGACCGATTGACGACCTTGATCTTGCGAAGAGTTGTCGCCTATCATCTCGAGTTCCACACTTGAGGCCGTCGGCTCATGCACGTTGAGCGGAAAATGAGGATTCCCGTTTCCCGTACCCTTGCCTTCCATCATGCTTGCTTCGAACAACATAGCATCAATGATGACTAATGATCATCCACATCCGTTGATCGAAGTGGGGATCGAAGCCTAGGGGCGTACACGACCAGAAACCCTAGACGGGATCACAATGTCGTGTTTGGACCTAGGAAACACGAAGCCACAAAGATGCACCGGAGGCAGGAGACAGAATGCAGAAATCTCGATCGAAAAAACACAAAAAAACGGCTGATGAACAGTACCTCGTACAATGAACAGTAACAACCGCCGATGAACAGTACCTCGTACAATGAATAGTAACAGCCGCCGATGAACAGTACCACCACCGATGAACAGTATCGGCAAGAATACTGAAAACTCAATCGAAAAAACACCAAAAAAAACGGTTGATGAACAGTACCGCCGCCGATGAATAGTACCTCGTACGATGAATAGTACTAGACGCCGATGAACAGTGACCCTAGAATTTTTTCCCCCTCTTCGTCCCCCATATTTTTGTGTTAGTGCACAAAATATGTTGGATACAAAATATGTTGGTATCGAAGATGACATCCAGAGAGGCTCTAGCTATCGGTACTGATGTGAAGCCAGCAGTGTTGTTTAAAGGAGAATACGAACAGTGGAAGGATAGATTCCTAGATTTCATTGACCGGAATGACTTGGGAGACTACATCAGATTATCATTAAAAGAAGGAGTGATGAAACCTCCTACGAAGATTCATGTTATTGAAACTGAAGGAGAGGAAGTAGTCAATAAAGAGTACCCATTGCCAGTAGAGGAGTACATTGAGGAACAAAAGAAAAGAATGAAAGCTGATAGATTGGCAAGATCATTTATTCTGCAAGGGATTCCGAATGAGATATACGTCAAGATAGACAGTTATAATGCTTTAGGGAAAGAAATATGGGATCAACTTGAGAAAATTATGCTCGGATCCAAGATTGGTAACCAGCTGAAGGTATCAAACTGTCCGAACAACTACGAAGAGTTTAAGGCAAAGGAGAGTGAAAATCTTGAAGGCACATATGACATATTTGTTACATTACTGAATGAGCTAAGCAAGAACAAAGTCAATAAGTCTCAAATAGAATTAAAAGTCAAGTTTTTGAGCATTCTACAGCCCGAATGAAAGAGGTTTACAAGACAAATGAAACAAATGAAAGATTTGAACGAGATACCACTCCATGAGGCGTATGAGACTTTGAGATAGAACGAGGAAGAAGTAGAAGAGATTAAAGATGAGAAGAAGAAAGCTGAGAAGATGATTGCAGATCCAGCGGCATTTGTAGTGAAGAAGAAAGAGAAGAGGTCTGTGAGCTTGAAGAAGAAAAAGAAAGTGATAGTATTTGAGTGTGAGGAAATTGAAAGTGAGGAGAATTCTGATTCCGATGACTGTGAGAATTTGAAACAAGCCATCTGTTGTTGACCAAGGCTTTTCAAAAGAAATTCTACAAGAAACCAGGGTCAAACAGTCAGCGATACTCATCGGGATCAAGAAATTATGAACACAAAGGAAGGATTGAAAGTAAAAGGTTTGAAGAGAAAAAGCCTGAAGAAAAGAGGTACATAAATGAAGAGAAGAAGGAATATGAGTCAGTAAAGTGCTACAACTGCGGGAAAGTAGGCCATTATGCTAAAGATTGCAGGAAACAGAAGGTTCGCAATTCTGAATATTATAAGAACAAAATGCTTTTGGCCAAGCAGCAAGAAGCTGGCAAAGCATTGATGGCCGAAGATGAGTATTGGCTAGATCATTCTGATGAAGAGGATGAGGAAAAAGAAGAAAAAGCTCACATGTGCTTTATGGGTCAAACACAACTGAAGCTGATTCTGATGTTGAAGAGAATGAAGAGGTATGTGATATGTCCGAATCTGATTTTCTTAATCAAATGCAATCCATGATGATTGAACTTCAGGATTTGCATTCTAAGCATAAACGCGAGAAAGGTATCATTAAAGAGAAAAACCAATCTTTACTGAAGCTTAAAAATGATATTGCAGAGACGAACGTATTGATTGAGGCTTTACACAAAAACATTGATACTTGTGCGAGAGAAAATACTGTAATTCATAATGAACTACCTGAAACTACTTCTAAGTTTAAACTGTGTGAACTTGAGATCAAAGAGGTTGCGAAAAGGTGTTTATCTTTTAAGAAAGAAAACAAATCTTTGGTTGAGAAAGTGAATGTTTTGGAAGAAAAACTTTATACTTTGGGTCAGACTGAGCAAACCATTCACCTTAACAAACCAAAAGAGAGTAGTGAGTGTTGGGGTCTTGGCTATGAGAACCCACACTATCTGAAAAAGGGTATTTCAAAAGTTCATGCTTTTTATGATTTCGGTTTTCTAAAATTGGCACCTCAATACCCGAACTCAAAGTTAAATGGACTAAACTATCAGAAGAGGATGAAGCTAAGGAAAAAGAGAAATGGAAAAACAAAACTAAAATGCAACTTCCATTTCGATATGAGAGGTTGAATTCTAGTTACAGTTCTACACAATCAAAATTTCTTTCTAATGACTTTTTTCAAAGATACTCTACAGAGGAATTGGAGGCAAAGCCAGTTGAAGGCAAGATTTATGTTCCTCCTCTCGTTTTAGAAAGTAAAATTTCTGAACTCGAGAACACTCTAGTAGAAGAAAGAATTTTGACTGGGTTAGAACAAATGGTGTTTTCAACTGTTTTCATGAACACTGATATTTCAAAGACTTCTAAAGCTTCAAAAACAAATGATATTAATGGTCTGTTTGATGAAGAGTTTGATTTCCTAAACTCTGATGGTTGTTTTGATGATTGTATTGATCAATTTGACTTTAATGCAAAACTTCCAGATCATTCGCAATTTATTATTAATTCTAATGGTTTACCCAATGTGTACGAGAAAGGTGAATCATCAACGAAAATTGATAAATCAGTTTCTGTGAGTACCAAGGATACCAAATGTAAGAATAAGAAACTAGGCATTCACAGAAAAGGACTACCACTGGTAAAGCAAAGAATAAACAATCTTTTAAATCTCACAGTTCTAACATTCAAAAATTCGTATGTTTCAGATATGAAAAGGAAAAAGACTGAAGTAAAATCGGAGTGTAGACCAAAGAAGAAAATTGACGAGCCTGCAAAATCTTGTTCTGATTCTTCTTGTAATAGATTGATTGATAGTAAAACTGATGTAGTTGGTAAAGTTGCTTTTCATAAACAAAAACTTGTAACTTCTTACAAGAGATATTCAATAAAGCAATTACTCCAATTATCTTCGTCTACTAAAAAGTCTTCTAAATATCGTTGGAATGATTTTATATCTCGACAATATTCTGATGATTGGTTTGGTTCATATCATGTCTATTCTTATAATTCATATGCTTCAAGTAACTTGGTGAAAGGACTTCCAGAGCTCAAATATGTTAAAGAACATTTGTGTGTTGCGTGTGAGAAAGGCAAAATGAAAAGGGTTGCTTATACGCCTAAGCCTGAACCGAGTACAAGTTCTTCATTGGAATTGTTGCATAAGGATCTTTGTGGTCCAATGCGAACTCAAAGCATCAACGACAAGAAGTATGTTTTAGTAATAGTGGACGATTATTCAAGATACACTTGGGTCAAATTTCTTAGATCGAAAGATGAGATGCCCGATGTCATCATCTCATTTTTAAAGACCACTCAAGTGAACTTGCAGAAGACAACTAAATTTCTAATAACAGACAATGGCACAAAATTCAAGAACAAGATTGTTGAAGATTATCTCGAATCGGTCGGGATAACACATCAATTTTCTGCTGCCAGAACACCTGAACAGAATGGAGTTGTAGAGAGGCGTAACAAAACTCTAGTGGAGGCTGCTCGCACGATGTTGAGTTAGTCAGATCTACCTCTATTTCTGTGGGCTGAAGTTGTGTCTACTGCATGCTATACGCAGAATCGATCCATAATTCATCGTCGGTTTGGTAAAACGACATACGCTTTGATTAATAATTGAATACCTAGCATTAAACATTTTCATATTTTTGGATGCAGGTGTTTCGTGCTTAACGACAAGGAGAACTTGAACAAGTTCAGTCCTAAGGCGGATGAAGGCATTTTCATCGGATATTCTCAGACGTCTGCAGCATATAGAGTTTACTTAAAGAAGTCGAAGATAGTTGTGGAGAGCGTTAACGTAACTTTTGATGAAGAAATGGCTTATGTTCAAAACAGTTCAGAACCCGTTCTTACCGGAGTATTAGCTTCTGGGCAAATTAGTCTAGAACCTGCCGTTAACGTTACTAAATATGATAAAGCGTCAACGTCGACATAACATTTAACAGATTTGGATTTACTGTTTGAATTTTTCTATGATGAATTTCTTGGTTCTAGAGTGTCTAAACCAGTTGTGATTGACAGATCAGAAGATTCGAGCAATCATCATCCAATCACTTCAGATATCTCAACTGAATCAATTTCCCCGATTCAGAGAGAAATTCAAATTCAAATGCCTATTCAATCAGTTGAAGTCGTAAATGTTAATGAAGAGCCAGAAGTAACTAGTACTCAGTTGGATGTACTACAATGCATACTCAACAAACATCGAGTATCCAACCAACTGAAGCTTCTGCACCAACTACTTCAACTGAACCCCTACAAGAACAAGAAGAAAGTGGATTCTTAGATGTTGAAAATGATCAATCTACATCTAATCCACTCCCTCATGAACATAAGTGGACCAAAGAGCACCCAATATATCAAATCATTGGAGATACGTCCAAACCGGTGCAAACTAGGTTTGCGACATTAAACCAGTGCATGCATGATTCCTTTCTGAGCAAGATAGAGCCAATACGAGTATCTGAAGCTCTAGCTGATTCAGATTGGGTAACTACAATGCAAGAAGAGCTTAATCAATTCGAAGCGCTTAAAGTCTGGAGACTCGTGCCACGACCTTGAAGGTAAAACAATCATTGGTACGAAATGGGTTTTCAAAAATAAGAAAGATGAAGAGGGTATCGTCATAAGGAACAAAGCAAGACTTGTTGCTAAAGGATATAGGCAAGAGGAAGGCATAGATTATGACGAGACTTATGCTCCAGTTGCGCGTATAGAGGCAATCAGAATGTTTTTAGCCTACGCTGCACACAAGAACTTCACAGTATATCAAATGGATGTGAAGACTGCCTTTCTGAATGGCATTCTAAAGGAGGAAGTCTACGTCTCACAGCCTGAAGGTTTTGTCAATCCAGATAAACCAGATCATTTATACATTCTTGACAAGGCTCTTTACGGTTTGAAACAAGCCCTTCGCATCTAGTATAATGTTCTATCCAAATTCTTACTCAAGTCGGGCTTTTCTAAAGGTAAAATCGATACTACTCTTTTCATTAAAAAGGAGAAAGCTGATGTCATTTTAATTCAAATGCATGTGGATGATATTATATTTGGTTCAACTAATCCAAAGTATTGTAAGAATTTTTCAAACCTCATGGTGTCAAGATTTCAGATGAGTATGATGGGAGAGATGAATTTCTTTCTCGGATTACAAGTCAAACAATTTTCTTTGGGGATTTTCATTAATCAAGCGAAGTACATTTCTGATATTCTGAGAAAATTTAAAATGGAAAATTGTACTCCAATTGGAACCCCGATTGCACCAGGAACTAAGATCGGACTGATCTTTCGGGAAAAGTTGTCAATGTTAGAACTTATAGAGGGATGATTGGTTCTTTGATGTACTTGACGGTTAGTAGGCCAGATATTATGTTTTCTACGTGCTTATGTGCTAGATATCAGGCTTCACCAAAAGAATTCCATCTTTCAGCGGTTAAGCGTATATTTAGGTATCTGAAAGGCACTGCAGATGTTGGTCTGTAGTATCCTAAAGATACTAGTTTTGAGCTTACAACGTTTTTAGACGCAGATCATGTAGGTTGTATGCTTGACAGGAAGAGTACTTCGGGACACATACAATTCTTAGGCGATAAACTCATGAGTTGGGTTTCGAAGAAACAACTCTGTGTATCTACTTCAACTACTGAGACAGAATATGTAGCTGCGGCTAGCTGTTGTTCTCAAGTGTTGTGGATGCGAACACAACTCCGAGATTATGGTTTCAAGTACAACAACATCCCAATCTACTGTGATTCAAAGAGCGCTATTCCAATATCTGCAAACCCTGTTCCACATACGAAAACCAAGCACATCGACGTGAGATATCATTTTATCAAAGACAATGTTGAAAAAGGTACAATCGAACTTTACTTTGTAAACACAGATTATCAACTTGCGGATTTGTTTACCAAGCCTCTTGACGAAAAGAGATTTAATTTTCTCATTTCAAAATCTGGCATGTTAACTCTCAAGACTTAATCTGTTGTTACCTAGTACAGTTTAGATTTTGTTATTTTCTCCATTTCTTTACTTTTAATCTGAAAGATATCTGCACTGAAAGGTTTGTTCATGATTTCAGGGGGAGTGTGAGACAATGTTAAGATAATCTACATTTTAGGGGAAATTAGAGAATTCTGCATATATTTTTACTGACATATCATATGATGCAAATTTTCAGGGGGAGTAAGGACATTGACTTCTGATTACATCTGATCAGAACTCGTTCTTAACAAGTTTTATTGCTTTCATGTTTTTACTTTTCAATAAATTTTGTAAATAAGACATTGTACTTTGACGACATTTGACTGAATGCAGATTTTGAGGGAGAGCTTACATGATCACATCAATCACGACTTTCGAGCTGACTTCATGAGATTTCGTTAAGGACACACAAACCCAATTTACCCACTAAGACGAAAATGAACCATGCACGATCCAATAGAGACCACTAAGACCCGTTACACCTCAAATAGAGCCAATAAGGTTAAATCAAACTCATTATGACCCACATAGTGCCATTACGACCAATTATACTCGTTAAGAAAACACAAACGCAATATACCCACTATGATCAAAATGAACCAAGTACGAACCATTACAGACCGCTAAGACCCGTTATACCTGAAATTAAGCCAATAAGGTCAAAACAAACTCATTATGACCCACATAGTGCCATTACGACCAATTGGACTCGTGAAGGAGACACATGCCTAATATACCCACTAAAACAAAAATGAACCAAGTACGAGCCATTTATAGACCAATATGACACGTTATACCTCAAATAGAGCCAATAATTCAAATCAGACTCATTACGACCAATTATACACGTTAAGGACCCACAAACCCAATTTACACCCACTAAGACGAAAATGAACCACGTACGATCCAATAGAGACCACTAAGACCCGTTACGCCTCAAATAGAGCCAATAAGGTTAAATCAAACTCATTATGACCCACATAGTGCTATTACGACCAATTATACTCGTTAAGAAAACACAAACCCAATATACCCACTATGATCAAAATGAACCAAGTACGAACCATTACAGACCACTAAGGCCCGTTATACCTCAAATAGAGCGAATAAGGTAAAATCAGACTCATTATCACCCACATAGTGCCATTACGACCAATTAGACTCGTTAAGGAAACATAAACCCATTATACCCACTAAGACCAAAACGAACCAAGTACGAACCATTACATACCACTAAGACCCGTTATACCTCAAAAAGAGCCAATAAGGTCAAATCAGACTCATTATGACCCACATAGTGTCATTACGACCAATTATACTCCTTAAGGAAACAAAAACCCAATATACCTACTAAGACCAAAATGAACCAAATACAGACCGCTAAGACACGTTATACATCAAATAGAGCCAACAATATCAAATCAGACTCATTATGACCCACATAGCGCCATTACGACCAATTATACTCGTTAAGGAATCACAAATCCAATATACCCACTCTGACCAAATTGAACAAAGTACAAACCATTGCAGACCACTAAGACCCGTTATACCCCAAATAGAGCCCATATGGGCTAATCAGACTTATTATGGACCCACATAGTGCCATTACGACCAATTAGACTCGTTAAGGAGACACAAACCCAATATACACACTAAGACCAAAACGAACCAAGTTTGAGCCATTACAAAACCAAAAAGACTCGTTACACCTCAAATAGAGCCAATAAGATCAAATCACACTCATTATGACCCCACATAGTGTCATTACGACCAATTATACTTGTTAAGGACACACAAACCCAATTTACCAACCACGTACGATCCAATAGAGACCACTAAGACCCGTTATACCTCAAATAGAGCCAATAAGGTTAAATCAAACACATTATGACCCACGTAGTGCCATTACGACCAATTATACTCGTTAAGGACACACAAACCCAATTATGGCGAGAACGGAACAATCGTTTTTTCCGTAATGAAAAGCGTGATATGGAGATGATCATCAAAGAGATACGGGACATGGTTCACTTTCGGCTTCCTTGGACTACTAGAAGATCTCGATCTATATCTAATGAAGCGACCTAATTCTTGCTTTGGTCTTGCAGTGATGGTGTTTGGAGCTCCGGTGGTTTTTAGCATCTTTTTTTCGATGTTATTTGCGTCTATTATTTTGTGTTTATTTTGGTTGTTAGCTGCTTGGTATGGGGTTGTTTCCAAGCTTTTTTGTTTCTTCGTTTGGTTGTAGGCGGTTTGCCATACTCTTTTGTTTTCGTTTTTATAATATTGCCGGAGTTTTCCCTAAAAAAAGCCCAATTTACCTCAAATAGAGACCTCTAAGACCCATTACACCTCAAATAGAGCCAATAAGGTTAAATCAAACTCATTATGACCCACATAGTGCCATTACGACCAATTATACTCGTTAAGAAAACACAAACGCAATATACCCACTATGATCAAAATAAACCAAGTACGAACCATTACAGACTGTTAAGACCTGTTATACCTGAAATAGAGCCAATAAGGTCAAAACAAACTCATTATGACCCACATAGTGCCATTACGACCAATTGGACGCGTGAAGGAGACACAAACCTAATATATCCACTAAAACAAAAATGAACCAAGTACGAGCCATTATAGACCAATATGACACGTTATACCTCAAATAGAGCCAATAATTTCAAATAAGACTCATTATGACCCACATAGTGCCATTTACGACCAATTATACTCGTTAAGGACACACAAAGCCAATTTACCCACTAAAACGAAAATGAACCACATATGATCCAATAGAGACCACTAAGACCCGTTACACCTCCAATAGACCATTACGACCCACATAGTACCATTACGACCAATTATACTCGTTAAGAAACCACAAACCCAATATACCCACTATGATCAAAATGAACCAAGTACGAACCATTACAGACCACTAAGGCCCGTTATACCTCAAATAGAACGAATAAGGTATATAATCAGACTCATTATCACCCACATAGTCCCATTACGACCAATTAGACTCGTTAAGGAAACATAAGCCCAATATACCCACTAAGACCAAAATGAACCAAGTACGAACCATTACATACCACTAAGACCCGTTATACCTCAAAAAGAGCCAATAAGGTCAAATCAGACTCATTATGACCCACATAGTGTCATTACGACCAATTATACTCCTTAAGGAAACAAAAACCCAATATACCCACTAAAACCAAAATGAACCAAGTATGAACCGTTACAGACCACTAAGACACGTTATACATCAAATAGAGCCAACAATATCAAATCAGACTCATTATGACCCACATAGCGCCATTACGACCAATTATACTCGTTAAGGAATCACAAATCCAATATACCCACTCTGACCAAAATGAACAAAGTACAAACCATTGCAGACCACTAAGACCCGTTATACCCCAAATAGAGCCCATATGGGCTAATCAGACTCATTATGGACCCACATAGTGCCATTACGACCAATTAGACTCGTTAAGGAGACACAAACCCAATATACACACTAAGACCAAAACGAACCAAGTTTGAGCCATTACAAAACCAAAAAGACTCGTTACACCTGAAATAGAGCCAATAAGATCAAATCACACTCATTATGACCCACATAGTGTCATTACGACCAATTATACTTGTTAAGGACACACAAACCCAATTTACCAACCACGTACGATCCAATAGAGACCACTAAGACCCGTTATACCTCAAATAGAGCCAATAAGGTTAAATCAGACTCATTATGACCCACATAGTGCCATTACGACCAATTATACTCGTTAAGGACACACAAACCCAATTATGGCGAGAACGGAACAATCGTTTGTTCCGTAATGAAAAGCGTGATATGGAGATGATCATCAAAGAGATACGGGACATGGTTCACTTTCGGCTTGCGTTGACTACTAGAAGATCTCGATCTATATCTAATGAAGCGACCTAATTCTTGCTTTGGTCTTGCGTTGACAGTGTTTGGAGCTCTGGTGGTTTTTAGCATCTTTTTTTCGATGTTATTTGCGTCTATTATATTGTGTTTATTTTGGTTGTTAGCTGCTTGGTAAGGGGTTGTTTCCAAGCTTTTTTGTTTCTTCGTTTGGTTGTAGGCGGTTTTCCGTACTCTTTTGTTTTCGTTTTTATAATATTGCCGGAGTTTTCCCTCAAAAAAAAACCCAATTTACCCACTAGGACGAAAATGAACCACGTACGATCCAATAGAGACCACTAAGACCCATTACACCTCAAATAGAGCCAATAAGGTTAAATCAAACTCATTATGACCCACATAGTGCCATTACGACCAATTATACTCGTTAAGAAAACACAAACGCAATATACCCACTTTGATCAAAATGAACCAAGTACGAACCATTACAGACTGCTAAGACCTGTTATACCTGAAATAGAGCCAATAAGGTCAAAACAAACTCATTATGACCCACATAGTGCCATTACGACCAATTGGACGCGTGAAGGAGACACAAACCTAATATATCCACTAAAACAAAAATGAACCAAGTACGAGCCATTATAGACCAATATGACACGTTATGCCTCAAATAGAGCCAATAATTTCAAATCCGACTCATTATGAGCCACACAGTGCCATTTACGACCAATTATACTCGTTAAGGACACACAAAGCCAATTTACCAACTAAAACGAAAATGAACCACATATGATCCAATAGAGACCACTAAGACCCGTTACACCTCAAATAGAGCCAACAAGGTTAAATCAAACTCATTATGACACACATAGTGCCATTACGACCAATTATACTCGTTAAGAAACCACAAACCCAATATACCCACTATGATCAAAATGAACTAAGTACGAACGATTAAAGACCACTAAGGCCCGTTATACCTCAAATAGAGCGAATAAGGTATAATCAGACTCATTATCACCCACATAGTCCCATTACGACCAATTAGACTCGTTAAGGAAACATAAGCCCAATATACCCACTAAGACCAAAACGAACCAAGTACGAACCATTACATACCACTAAGACCCGTTATACCTCAAAAAGAGCCAATAAGGTCAAATCAGACTCATTATGACCCACATAGTGTCATTACGACCAATTATACTCCTTAAGGAAACAAGAACCCAATATACCCACTAAAACCAAAATGAACCAAGTATGAACCATTACAGACCGCTAAGACACGTTATACATCAAATAGAGCCAACAATATCAAATCAGACTCATTATGACCCACATAGCGCCATTACGACCAATTATACTCGTTAAGGAATCACAAATCCAATATACCCACTCTCACCAAAATGAACAAAGTACAAACCATTGCAGACCACTAAGACCCATTATACCCCAAATAGAGCCCATACGGGCTAATCTGACTCATTATGGACCCACATTGTGCCATTACGACCAATTAGACTCGTTAAGGAGACACAAACCCAATATACACACTAAGACCAAAACGAACCAAGTTTGAGCCATTACAAAACCAAAAAGACTCGTTACACCTGAAATAGAGCCAATAAGATCAAATTACACTCATTATGACCCACATAGTGTCATTACGACCAATTATACTTGTTAAGGACACACAAACCCAATTTACCAACCACGTACGATCCAATAGAGACCACTAAGACCCGTTATACCTCAAATAGATCCAATAAGGTTAAATCAGACTCATTATGACCCACATAGTGCCATTACGACCAATTATACTCGTTAAGGACACACAAACCCAATTATGGCGAGAACGGAACAATCGTTTATTCCGTAATGAAAAGCGTGATATGGAGATGATCATCAAAGAGATACGGGACATGGTTCACTTTCGGCTTGCGTTGACTACTAGAAGATCTCGATCTATATCTAATGAAGCGACCTAATTCTTGCTTTGGTCTTGCGGTGACGGTGTTTGGAGCTCTGGTGGTTTTTAGCATCTTTTTTTCGATGTTATTTGCGTCTATTATATTGTGTTTATTTTGGTTGTTAGCTGCTTGGTATGGGGTTGTTTCCAAGCTTTTTTGTTTCTTCGTTTGGTTGTAGGCGGTTTACCGTACTCTTTTGTTTTCGTTTTTATAATATTGCCGGAGTTTTCCCTCAAAAAAAAAACCCAATTTACCCACTAAGACGAAAATGAACCACGTACGATCCAATAGAGACCACTATGACCCATTACACCTCAAATAGAGCCAATAAGGTTAAATCAAACTCATTATGACCCACATAGTGCCATTACGACCAATTACACTCGTTAAGAAAACACAAACGCAATATACCCACTATGATCAAAATGAACCAAGTACGAACCATTACAGACTGCTAAGACCTGTTATACCTGAAATAGAGCCAATAAGGTCAAAACAAACTCATTATGACCCACATAGTGCCATTACGACCAATTGGACGCGTGAAGGAGACACAAACCTAATATATCCACTAAAACAAAAATGAACCAAGTACGAGCCATTATAGACCAATATGACACGTTATGCCTCAAATAGAGCCAATAATTTCAAATCCGACTCATTATGAGCCACATAGTGCCATTTACGACCAATTATACTCGTTAAGGACACACAAAGCCAATTTACCAACTAAAACGAAAATGAACCACATATGATCCAATAGAGACCACTAAGACCCGTTACACCTCAAATAGAGCCAACAAGGTTAAATCAAACTCATTATGACACACATAGTGCCATTACGACCAATTATACTCGTTGAGAAACCACAAACCCAATTTACCCACTATGATCAAAATGAACCAAGTACGAACGATTAAAGACCACTAAGGCCCGTTATACCTCAAATAGAGCGAATAAGGTATAATCAGACTCATTATCACCCACATAGTCCCATTACGACCAATTAGACTCGTTAAGGAAACATAAGCCCAATATACCCACTAAGACCAAAACGAACCAAGTACGAACCATTACATACCACTAAGACCCGTTATACCTCAAAAAGAGCCAACAATATCAAATCAGACTCATTATGACCCACATAGTGCCATTACGACCAATTATACTCGTTAAGAAAACACAAACGCAATATACGCACTATGATCAAAATGAACCAAGTACGAACCATTACAGACCACTAAGGCCCGTTATACCTCAAATAGAGCGAATAAGGTATAATCAGACTCATTATCACCCACATAGTCCCATTACGACCAATTAGACTCGTTAAGGTAACAGAAGCCCAATATACCCACTAAGACCAAAACGAACCAAGTACGAACCATTACATACCACTAAGACCCGTTATACCTCAAAAAGAGCCAATAAGGTCAAATCAGACTCATTATGACCCACATAGTGTCATTACGACCAATTATACTCCTTAAGGAAACAAAAACCCAATATGCCCACTAAAACCAAAATGAACCAAGTATGAACCGTTACAGACCGCTAAGACACGTTATACATCAAATAGAGCCAACAATATCAAATCAGACTCATTATGACCCACATAGCGCCATTACGACCAATTATACTCGTTAAGGAATCACAAATCCAATATACCCACTCTGACCAAAATGAACAAAGTACAAACCATTGCAGACCACTAAGACCCATTATACCCCAAACAGAGCCCATACGGGCTAATCAGACTCATTATGGACCCACATAGTGCCATTACGACCAATTAGACTCGTTAAGGAGACACAAACCCAATATACACACTAAGACCAAAACGAACCAAGTTTGAGCCATTACAAAACCAAAAAGACTCGTTACACCTGAAATAGAGCCAATAAGATCAAATCACACTCATTATGACCCACATAGTGTCATTACGACCAATTATACTTGTTAAGGACACACAAACCCAATTTACCAACCACGTACGATCCAATAGAGACCACTAAGACCCATTATACCTCAAATAGATCCAATAAGGTTAAATCAGACTCATTATGACCCACATAGTGCCATTACGACCAATTATACTCGTTAAGGACACACAAACCCAATTATGGCGAGAACGGAACAATCGTTTGTTCCGTAATGAAAAGCGTGATATGGAGATGATCATCAAAGAGATACGGGACATGGTTCACTTTCGGCTTGCGTTGACTACTAGAAGATCTCGATCTATATCTAATGAAGCGACCTAATTCTTGCTTTGGTCTTGCGGTGACGGTGTTTGGAGCTCTGGTGGTTTTTAGCATCTTTTTTTCGATGTTATTTGCGTCTATTATATTGTGTTTATTTTGGTTGTTAGCTGCTTGGTATGGGGTTGTTTCCAAGCTTTTTTGTTTCATCGTTTGGTTGTAGGCGGTTTTCCGTACTCTTTTGTTTTCGTTTTTATAATATTGCCGGAGTTTTCCCTAAAAAAAAAAACCCAATTTACCCACTAAGACGAAAATGAACCACGTACGATCCAATAGAGACCACTAAGACCCATTACACCTCAAATAGAGCCAATAAGGTTAAATCAAACTCATTATGACCCACATAGTGCCATTACGACCAATTACACTCGTTAAGAAAACACAAACGCAATATACCCACTATGATCAAAATGAACCAAGTACGAACCATTACAGACTGCTAAGACCTGTTATACCTGAAATAGAGCCAATAAGGTCAAAACAAACTCATTATGACCCACATAGTGCCATTACGACCAATTGGACGCGTGAAGGAGACACAAACCTAATATATCCACTAAAACAAAAATGAACCAAGTACGAGCCATTATAGACCAATATGACACGTTATGCCTCAAATAGAGCCAATAATTTCAAATCCGACTCATTATGAGCCACATAGTGCCATTTACGACCAATTATACTCGTTAAGGACACACAAAGCCAATTTACCAACTAAAACGAAAATGAACCACATATGATCCAATAGAGACCACTAAGACCCGTTACACCTCAAATAGAGCCAACAAGGTTAAATCAAACTCATTATGACACACATAGTGCCATTACGACCAATTATACTCGTTGAGAAACCACAAACCCAATTTACCCACTATGATCAAAATGAACCAAGTACGAACGATTAAAGACCACTAAGGCCCGTTATACCTCAAATAGAGCGAATAAGGTATAATCAGACTCATTATCACCCACATAGTCCCATTACGACCAATTAGACTCGTTAAGGAAACATAAGCCCAATATACCCACTAAGACCAAAACGAACCAAGTACGAACCATTACATACCACTAAGACCCGTTATACCTCAAAAAGAGCCAATAAGGTCAAATCAGACTCATTATGACCCACATAGTGCCATTACGACCAATTATACTCGTTAAGAAAACACAAACCCAATATACCCACTATGATCAAAATGAACCAAGTACGAACCATTACAGACCACTAAGGCCCGTTATACCTCAAATAGAGCGAATAAGGTATAATCAGACTCATTATCACCCACATAGTCCCATTACGACCAATTAGACTCGTTAAGGTAACAGAAGCCCAATATACCCACTAAGACCAAAACGAACCAAGTACGAACCATTACATACCACTAAGACCCGTTATACCTCAAAAAGAGCCAATAAGGTCAAATCAGACTCATTATGACCCACATAGTGTCATTACGACCAATTATACTCCTTAAGGAAACAAAAACCCAATATGCCCACTAAAACCAAAATGAACCAAGTATGAACCGTTACAGACCGCTAAGACACGTTATACATCAAATAGAGCCAACAATATCAAATCAGACTCATTATGACCCACATAGCGCCATTACGACCAATTATACTCGTTAAGGAATCACAAATCCAATATACCCACTCTGACCAAAATGAACAAAGTACAAACCATTGCAGACCACTAAGACCCATTATACCCCAAACAGAGCCCATACGGGCTAATCAGACTCATTATGGACCCACATAGTGCCATTACGACCAATTAGACTCGTTAAGGAGACACAAACCCAATATACACACTAAGACCAAAACGAACCAAGTTTGAGCCATTACAAAACCAAAAAGACTCGTTACACCTGAAATAGAGCCAATAAGATCAAATCACACTCATTATGACCCACATAGTGTCATTACGACCAATTATACTTGTTAAGGACACACAAACCCAATTTACCAACCACGTACGATCCAATAGAGACCACTAAGACCCGTTATACCTCAAATAGATCCAATAAGGTTAAATCAGACTCATTATGACCCACATAGTGCCATTACGACCAATTATACTCGTTAAGGACACACAAACCCAATTATGGCGAGAACGGAACAATCGTTTGTTCCGTAATGAAAAGCGTGATATGGAGATGATCATCAAAGAGATACGGGACATGGTTCACTTTCGGCTTGCGTTGACTACTAGAAGATCTCGATCTATATCTAATGAAGCGACCTAATTCTTGCTTTGGTCTTGCGGTGACGGTGTTTGGAGCTCTGGTGGTTTTTAGCATCTTTTTTTCGATGTTATTTGCGTCTATTATATTGTGTTTATTTTGGTTGTTAGCTGCTTGGTATGGGGTTGTTTCCAAGCTTTTTTGTTTCATCGTTTGGTTGTAGGCGGTTTTCCGTACTCTTTTGTTTTCGTTTTTATAATATTGCCGGAGTTTTCCCTAAAAAAAAAAACCCAATTTACCCACTAAGACGAAAATGAACCACGTACGATCCAATAGAGACCACTAAGACCCATTACACCTCAAATAGAGCCAATAAGGTTAAATCAAACTCATTATGACCCACATAGTGCCATTACGACCAATTACACTCGTTAAGAAAACACAAACGCAATATACCCACTATGATCAAAATGAACCAAGTACGAACCATTACAGACTGCTAAGACCTGTTATACCTGAAATAGAGCCAATAAGGTCAAAACAAACTCATTATGACCCACATAGTGCCATTACGACCAATTGGACGCGTGAAGGAGACACAAACCTAATATATCCACTAAAACAAAAATGAACCAAGTACGAGCCATTATAGACCAATATGACACGTTATGCCTCAAATAGAGCCAATAATTTCAAATCCGACTCATTATGAGCCACATAGTGCCATTTACGACCAATTATACTCGTTAAGGACACACAAAGCCAATTTACCAACTAAAACGAAAATGAACCACATATGATCCAATAGAGACCACTAAGACCCGTTACACCTCAAATAGAGCCAACAAGGTTAAATCAAACTCATTATGACACACATAGTGCCATTACGACCAATTATACTCGTTGAGAAACCACAAACCCAATTTACCCACTATGATCAAAATGAACCAAGTACGAACGATTAAAGACCACTAAGGCCCGTTATACCTCAAATAGAGCGAATAAGGTATAATCAGACTCATTATCACCCACATAGTCCCATTACGACCAATTAGACTCGTTAAGGAAACATAAGCCCAATATACCCACTAAGACCAAAACGAACCAAGTACGAACCATTACATACCACTAAGACCCGTTATACCTCAAAAAGAGCCAATAAGGTCAAATCAGACTCATTATGACCCACATAGTGCCATTACGACCAATTATACTCGTTAAGAAACCACAAACCCAATATACCCACTATGATCAAAATGAACCAAGTACGAACCATTACAGACCACTAAGGCCCGTTATACCTCAAATAGAGCGAATAAGGTATAATCAGACTCATTATCACCCACATAGTCCCATTACGACCAATTAGACTCGTTAAGGTAACAGAAGCCCAATATACCCACTAAGACCAAAACGAACCAAGTACGAACCATTACATACCACTAAGACCCGTTATACCTCAAAAAGAGCCAATAAGGTCAAATCAGACTCATTATGACCCACATAGTGTCATTACGACCAATTATACTCCTTAAGGAAACAAAAACCCAATATGCCCACTAAAACCAAAATGAACCAAGTATGAACCGTTACAGACCGCTAAGACACGTTATACATCAAATAGAGCCAACAATATCAAATCAGACTCATTATGACCCACATAGCGCCATTACGACCAATTATACTCGTTAAGGAATCACAAATCCAATATACCCACTCTGACCAAAATGAACAAAGTACAAACCATTGCAGACCACTAAGACCCATTATACCCCAAACAGAGCCCATACGGGCTAATCAGACTCATTATGGACCCACATAGTGCCATTACGACCAATTAGACTCGTTAAGGAGACACAAACCCAATATACACACTAAGACCAAAACGAACCAAGTTTGAGCCATTACAAAACCAAAAAGACTCGTTACACCTCAAATAGAGCCAATAAGATCAAATCACACTCATTATGACCCACATAGTGTCATTACGACCAATTATACTTGTTAAGGACACACAAACCCAATTTACCAACCACGTACGATCCAATAGAGACCACTAAGACCCGTTATACCTCAAATAGAGCCAATAAGGTTAAATCAGACTCATTATGACCCACATAGTGCCATTACGACCAATTATACTCGTTAAGGACACACAAACCCAATTATGGCGAGAACGGAACAATCGTTTGTTCCGTAATGAAAAGCGTGATATGGAGATGATCATCAAAGAGATACGAGACATGGTTCACTTTCGGCTTGCTTGGACTACTAGAAGATCTCGATCTATATCTAATGAAGCGACCTAATTCTTGCTTTGGTCTTGCGGTGATGGTGTTTGGAGCTCCGGTGGTTTTTAGCATCTTTTTTTCGATGTTATTTGCGTCTATTATTTTGTATTTATTTTGGTTGTTAGCTGCTTGGTATGGGGTTGTTTCCAAGCTTTTTTGATTCTTCGTTTGGTTGTAGGCGGTTTGCCGTACTCTTTTGTTTTCGTTTTTATAATATTGCCGGAGTTTTCCCTAAAAAAAAACCCAATTTACCCACTTAGACGAAAATGAACCACGTACGATCCAATAGAGACCACTAAGACCCATTACACCTCAAATAGAGCCAATAAGGTTAAATCAAACTCATTATGACCCACATAGTGCCATTACGACCAATTATACTCGTTAAGAAACCACAAACCCAATATACCCACTATGATCAAAATGAACCAAGTACGAACCATTACAGACCACTAAGGCCCGTTATACCTCAAATAGAGCGAATAAGGTATAATCAGACTCATTATCACCCACATAGTCCCATTATGACCAATTAGACTCGTTAAGGAAACATAAGCCCAATATACCCACTAAGACCAAAACGAACCAAGTAGGAACCATTACATACCACTAAGACCCGTTATACCTCAAAAAGAGCCAATAAGGTCAAATCAGACTCATTATGACCCACATAGTGTCATTACGACCAATTATACTGCTTAAGGAAACAAAAACCCAATATACCCACTAAAACCAAAATGAACCAAGTATGAACCGTTACAGACCGTTAAGACACGTTATACATCAAATAGAGCCAACAATATCAAATCAGACTCATTATGACCCACATAGCGCCATTACGACCAATTATACTCGTTAAGGAATCACAAATCCAATATACCCACTCTGACCAAAATGAACAAAGTACAAACCATTGCAGACCACTAAGACCCGTTATACCCCAAATCCATATCACGCTTTTCATTACGGAACAAACGATTGTTCCGTTCTCGCCATAATTGGGTTTGTGATTTGTTTTTCCCGACCGTCTATTGGTTGCCCGAGATAGTATTGGTGAAACCGCGACCCGTTGTCTTTAAAGAGACAAGAACCTTGGTATAAGATACGCCACAATCAACCCACCAAGTTGATTGATAAGTATTGAACGCCACAAGCAAGAAGACTTGATAAGTTCTAAAGTTCACAAAGAACAAAAAGAGTTTAAACTCACAATTATCATTCAAATCAACGGTGTCTTCAAAAGATTACAAAGACAACCTATTTATAGGATACACAAGACAAATCAAAGGACTCAAATAAATTCTTGACAATAATTGAGGCAACCTTTTAATATCTTCTAAGTAAATGACTTCATAATGATAGGACCCTTCAAAATGCCTTCTAATTCAATGTTATGAGTTACTTGAACTTGGATCTATTGTTGGGCAGATTCATGGACGAAATTCCACCTTTATTTTGGGCTTGGATCCTTATTAAAATGTAGGAAAAGGAGTACTCTTTAAGTGGGCTTTGATTTGAGTCCATTTGGACTTGAAATGAATGATTTATGACCAAAACATGGGCCATGTGTAGACTTGGCCGAATTTTCTTGGACTTGGGTGATATTTAGATGAAATAATCACAACTTGGGCTACCCAGCCTTGGGCTAATCTTGGCCTTCAATTCGGATCAAAATTCGAAGGTCTCCTTGGCTACTTGATGAATTGATGATTGATTCTTTCCGACAGGATTTTATCAAACCGTTAAGAGCATCACTGAACATCTTAGCTTTTGACCTTGTGATTGGTCCAATCTTCCATCTCAATGGATCTTCATCATCCGGGTCGTTGGATGGGTTCTCATCATTCCCCCTCTCTTGAATGCGATTTGTCCTCAAATCTACACCTGCATTAAAGGGGCTCAAATCAGAAACGTTGAAGACATCATGCACATTATACTCAACAGGCAAGTCAAGTTTGTAAGCATTGTCATTAATTTTCTGCATGATTTGGAATGGTCCATCTCCCCTTGGCATCAGCTTTGACTTTCGTTTACTTGGGAATCGTTCTTTTCTCAAATGAAGCCACACCCAATCTCCTGGTTCAAATGTGATCTTTCTTTTGCCCTTATTTGCTTGTTGTTCATACTTCTTGGTGCGCTCTTCAATGTTGCTTTTCGCCTTCTCATGGATCTGTTTAACAAATTCAGCTTTCTTCTTGCCATCTAAATTCACTTGTTCACCCACAGGTAAAGGAGTTAAATCCATTGGAGTTAATGGCTTAAAACCATACACAATTTCAAATGGGGAAAACTTTGTAGCAGAATGAACATGACGATTATAAGCAAACTCAACATGTGGTAAGCATTGTTCCCAAGTTTTGACATTTCTTCCAATAATGGAACGCAACAAAGTACCAAGAGTGCGATTCACAACTTCTGTTTGCCCATCAGTTTGGGGATGGCAAGTTGTGGAAAACAAGAGTTTTGTTCCCAATTTCCCCCACAAGGTTTTCCAAAAGTAACTCAAAAATTTTGTGTCTCGATCTGAGACAATGGTTCTTGGCATTCCATGCAACCTCACTATTTCTTTGAAAAACAAATCAGAAATATGTGATGCATCATTAGTTCGGTTGCATGCAATGAAATGATCCATTTTGGAGAACCTGTCAACAACCACAAAGATTGAGTCTTTGCCGCCTTTGGTTTTTGGCAAACCCAGCACAAAATCCATTGAAAGATCAACCCACGGTTCACTTGGTATAGGCAAAGGAGTATATAAACCATGAGGTTGAACTTTTGATTTTGCCTGTTTGCATACAATACAGTTTTCACATACTCGTCCTACATCGACTTTCATTTTTGGCCAATAAAAATGTTCTTGTAAAATTGTCAAAGTTTTTGCCATGCCAAAATGACCCATAAGGCCTCCACCATGCGCTTCCCTAACCAACAGCTCTCGCAAGGAAGAGTTAGGAATGCAAAGCTTTGATTCCTTAAACAAAAACCCCTCATGTTTGAAAAACTTTTCAAAAGAACATTTTTCACATGCTTGAAAAATTTGTCCAAAATCGGCATCATTGTGGTACAATTCTTTGATTTGCTCAAAACCAAGAATTTTACAGTCAAGAGAAGAGAGTAAAGAGTATCTTCTTGAAAGTGCATCAGCCACAACATTTTCCTTACCTTTCTTGTATCGGATGACATAAGGAAATGTCTCAAGAAACTCAATCCATCGAGCATGTCTTTTGTTTAACTTATGTTGTCCCTTTAAGAACTTCAAGGACTCATGGTCAGAATGTATCACAAACTCTTTGGCCCACAAATAGTGTTGCCATGTCTTTAATGCACGGACCAATGAATACAGTTCTTTGTCATAAGTGGGGTAGTTCAAGGTCGCCCCATTCAACTTCTCACTAAAATAGGCCAATGGTTTACCTTCTTGCATCAAAACTGCACCTATTCCAACACCTGATGCATCACACTCAATTTCAAAGGTTTTATCAAAGTTGGGCAAAGATAACAAAGGAGCATGGGTTAAATGAAATTTAAGTTGTTCAAAAGCTTGCTCTTGTTCTTTGCCCCATTTAAAACCGACGTTCTTTTTAATGACTTCTGTGAGTGGTGATGCCAAAGTGCTAAAGTTTTTAACAAATCTACGATAAAAACTTGCAAGACCATGAAAACTTCCCACTTCACTTACACTCTTTGGAGTTGGCCAATCTTGGATGGCCTTTACCTTTTCTTCATCAACAGAAATTCCTTGTGAACTTACCATGTATCCAAGGAAAACAACATGATTGGTACAAAAGGTGCACTTCTTCAAGTTTGCAAAAAGCTTTTCCATCCTAAGCACACTCAAAACAGAAGTTAGATGTTCAAGATGATCGTCCAAACTTTTGGAGTAAATCAAAATATCATCAAAGTAAACAACCACAAACTTTCCAATGAAATCTCTCAAAACATGGTTCATTAGTCTCATGAATGTACTAGGAGCGTTAGTTAAACCAAAGGGCATCACTAACCATTCATATAAACCATGTTTTGTTTTGAAAGCGGTTTTCCACTCATCACCCTCTCTCATACGGATTTGGTGGTAACCACTTTTCAAATCAATTTTCGAAAATAATTTTGCACCATACAGTTCATCAAGCATATCATCTAATCGAGGAATTGGATGACGATACTTTACCGTGATATTGTTGATGGCGCGACAATCCACACACATCCTCCATGAGCCATCCTTCTTTGGTACTAACAATACTGGAACAGCACAAGGACTCATGCTTTCTCGAACCAATCCTTTTGCAAGTAACTCTTTAACTTGTCTTTCCAACTCCTTGGTTTCTTTCGGACTTGTTCTATAGGTTGGTTTGTTTGGGATGGAAGCTCCGGGTACAAAGTCAATTTGGTGTTCAATTCCACGGATTGGTGGCAATCTATCGGGAACTTCTTCCGGAAACAAGTCTTCAAATTCCTGCAAGATAGACATAACATTGCTCGGAATGGTACCGGCCAAGTTGTTAGTGGCTAATTGAGCTTCTTTGAACAAAAGAAGCACAAAAAGCATTTCAGAATTTAAAGCTTCTTTTATCTCACTCTTTTTTGCCAAAGCACAATATTGACCCTCTTTTTTTTCCACGGGTGTTTTTTTATCCTTTCCTTTTTCTTTTGGCTCATTTATTTTGTTTGCATCCTTTTGAAGTTTAACTTGATCTTCAAAAACTTGACTAGGTGACATGGGTACAAGAGTTACGGGTTTGGCTTTGTGTACAAAAGTGTATTTGTTGGTAAAGCCGTCATGCTTTACATGTCGATCATACTGCCATGGCCTCCCAAGCAACATATGACTTGCTTGCATAGGTACAACATCACACAATACTTCATCTTCATATTTACCTATGCGAAAAGAAACCAACACTTGTTTTGAAACTCGTACCTCACCACTATCATTAAGCCATTGGAGTTTGTATGGCTTTTGATGCTTCGTAGTAGGTAGACCAAGCTTTTCGACCATAGTTGAACTTGCTACATTTGTACAACTCCCCCCGTCAATGATAACACTACATACCTTGCCTTGAACGTAGCATCGAGTGTGAAAGATATTCTCCCTTTGTGCATCATCATCTTCCTTGGAATGGGCACTCAGGGCTCTTCTAGCCACCAACAAGTCTCCTTGGACAGCCACCTCTTCATCATCATCCAAACCATCCGGTGAGTCTTCGGAATCTGATTTATCTGTCTCAATTTCCCCATCTTCTCGAATCACCATTGCAAGCTTGTTTGGACATTGACTTGCAATATGACCCCTGCCTTGACACTTAAAACACTTTATGTCACGATTCTTAGGAGTAGAAGAATCAATTTTTCCTTTCGAAGAGTTTATATCTTTAGAACCAGATTTGGGATTAGAAGAAGAAGATGTGCTTTCAATTTTCTTTGAAGAACTCGTCTTCCAAGTACTATTTCGTGATCCTCCCCCTCTCTTAAGTTGTTTCTCAATTTTAACAGCCATATGAACCATATCCTCAATTTCAACATAATGATACATTTCAACACGATCACGTATTTCAAAATTTAAACCATGTAAGAACCTGGCCATTGTAGCTTCTCGATCCTCCTCAATGTTGGCCCTAATCAAGATAACCTCCATCTCTTTAAAGTAATCTTCCACACACTTGTTCCCTTGCTTGAGATTTTGGAGCTTGTTGTGAAGGTCACGAAAGTAGTGACTAGGCACAAAACGTCTCCTCATGACCAACTTCATTTCCTCCCAACTCTCGATAGGCCTTTCTCCATTTCTTCGCTTGCTAATCAAAAGTTGATCCCACCATGTTAGTGCATAATCAGAAAACTCAATGACAGCAAGTTTTACCTTCTTTCGGTTGGAGTATTCATGACAATCAAAGATGAACTCCATTTTCTTCTCCCAATCGAGGTATGCTTCCGGATCTGACTTTCCTTGAAATGAAGGGACTTTCATCTTTATGGAACTCAAATTATTGTCTATACGCCGCCTTCTCCTAGCCGATCTCCTTTCAGATTCCCTATCCCATTCGTCGCTTCTTTCTTCCTCATTCACAACGGAACCTTCACGAGATGGTGGTCTTCGTGCGTTTGCCTCTATTCGATCCATTCTTTCATGAACTTGGTTGAATTCATTGGTCATCATCCGCCGCATCTCATCCATTATGGCTTGAATTTGAAGATTCGGAAGGGGTTGATCATCCCCCATCTTAAAATTCTGCAAAAATAAAGGTTAGTTCCTCTCAACACTCCCTCACGTGTTTATCTCAAGAAATGATTCACTCAACCCTCGTGTATCTCACAAATGGCTTTTACCCTCGATTAATCTCACCACACAGCCTTTTACCACTCTTTTAAATCTCTTTAAGTTCTAAAAGAACAAAAGAAGCAATTATCAAGTTTGGCTTGTGGCCTTGAGGGATTCAAACTTACCAAACAACTTGACTATAATATTGTCAAATAATCACAATGTAAGAAGAAGATATGAAACTCGACTTTTTTTTTTCGTGCTCTTTTTATGCCTTTTTTTTGCCCAAATAGTTTTTTTTTTCCTTTTTTTTTGTTCGGCCTCTTTCTTTTTCTTTTTCTTTTTCTTTTTCTTTTTGCTAGAAGCTATATACCAACGAAATTGAAGAAACGAAAGATTGAAGTGGAGAATTCAATAGTCACTAGTAGGAACCGTGTCAACTTGTGACAAGACCCGCTACCAATACGTGATTATTGGATCTCAAGTAAAGGAAATTAACAAGAAAGAAAGATAGAAAAGAAATGATATGCAAACCAATAGTGCTAGCTCTGATACCAAATGATGTGTTTTTCCCGACCGTCTATTGGTTGCCCGAGATAGTATTGGTGAAACCGCGACCCGTTGTC
This sequence comes from Arctium minus, assembly GCA_954870635.1. Taxonomy (NCBI): domain Eukaryota; kingdom Viridiplantae; phylum Streptophyta; class Magnoliopsida; order Asterales; family Asteraceae; genus Arctium; species Arctium minus. Next base: position 101,511,978 of record OX941084.1, on the reverse strand, counting down.
TATAAAGAGACAAGAACCTTGGTATAAGATACGCCACAATCAACCCACCAAGTTGATTGATAAGTATTGAACGCCACAAGCAAGAAGACTTGATAAGTTCTAAAGTTCACAAAGAACAAAAAGAGTTTAAACTCACAATTATCATTCAAATCAAAGGTGTCTTCAAAAGATTACAAAGACAACCTATTTATAGGATACACAAGACAAATCAAAGGACTCAAATAAATTCTAGACAATAATTGAGGCAACCTTTTAATATCTTCCAAGTAAATGACTTCATAATGATAGGACCCTTCAAAATGCCTTCTAATTCAATGTTATGAGTTACTTGAACTTGGATCTATTGTTGGGCAGATTCATGGACGAAATTCCACCTTTATTTTGGGCTTGGATCCTTATTAAAATGTAGGAAAAGGAGTACTCTTTAAGTGGGCTTTGATTTGAGTCCATTTGGACTTGAAATGAATGATTTATGACCAAAACATGGGCCATGTGTAGACTTGGCCGAATTTTCTTGGACTTGGGTGATATTTAGATGAAATAATCACAACTTGGGCTACCCAGCCTTGGGCTAATCTTGGCCTTCAATTCGGATCAAAATTCGAAGGTCTCCTTGGCTACTTGATGAATTGATGATTGATTCTTTCCGACAGGATTTTATCAAACCGTTAAGAGCATCACTGAACATCTTAGCTTTTGACCTTGTGATTGGTCCAATCTTCCATCTCAATGGATCTTCATCATCCGGGTCGTTGGATGGGTTCTCATCATAGTGCCATTACGACCAATTATACTCGTGAAGGACACACAAACCCAATTATGGCGAGAACGGAACAATCGTTTGTTCCGTAATGAAAAGCGTGATATGGAGATGATCATCAAAGAGGTACGGGACATGGTTCACTTTCGGCTTGCTTGGACTACTAGAAGATCTCGATCTATATCTAATGAAGCGACCTAATTCTTGCTTTGGTCTTGCGGTGATGGTGTTTGGAGCTCCGGTGGTTTTTAGCATTTTTTTTTCGATGTTATTTGCGTCTATTATGTTGTGTTTATTTTGGTTGTTAGCTGCTTGGTATGGGGTTGTTTCCAAGCTTTTTTGTTTATTCGTTTGGTTGTAGGCGGTTTGCCGTACTCTTTTGTTTTCGTTTTAATAATATTGCCGGAGTTTTCCCTAAAAAAAAACCCAATTTACCCACTAAGACGAAAATGAACCACGTACGATCCAATAGAGACCACTAAGACCCATTACACCTCAAATAGAGCCAATAAGGTTAAATAAAACTCATTATGACCCAAATAGTGCCATTACGACCAATTATACTCGTTAAGAAAACACAAACGCAATATACCCACTATGATCAAAATGAACCAAGTACGAACCATTACAGACTGCTAAGAGCTGTTATACCTGAAATAGAGCCAATAAGGTCAAAACAAACTCATTATGACCCACATAGTGCCATTACGACCAATTGGACGCGTGAAGGAGACACAAACCTAATATATCCACTAAAACAAAAATGAACCAAGTACGAGCCATTATAGACCAATATGACACGTTATACCTCAAATAGAGCCAATAATTTCAAATCAGGTTGCTTGTCACCGTAGACTCCCTACTCAAGATCGTATGAGCATTTGGGTTTCGGAAGATGAAGGTTTAGTTTTCCCGTTGTGCGAAGTTGAGCAGGACTCTCACCGGCATCTTTTCTTTGAATGTGTGTTTGCGCATGATGTATGGCAACGCATAATTTTTTTTGCCAATCTAGAGGAATGGCCGGATGGATGGGACGGTATAGTGGAAATGCTCTCGGATGTTTCGTACGCGAGGAAACCGCTTGCCTCAAAACTTTTTGTTGCAGCTAGTGTGTACTACATTTGGAGGGAGCGTTACAATAGAATTTTCAGAAATGCGGCAATCTCAGTGGACCAAATTGTTCAAGATATAAGGAACATTGTCACTATGCGGCTTGCTTGGAATACCCGGCGGACTAGGAATCAAATTCATGGCCCGACGTGATCTTTCTTTGGATTGGTTGTTTTGCGCCTCTGGTTGGGAGGTGGTGTTTTTTTTTGGATTCTGTTTGGAGTTGGGAGTTGTTTTTTTTGGCTTTTTTTTATGGCTTGGTGCTTTTTGTCCCTTGCTTGGGTCTTTTGTTGGATGATTGATGTAACTTTTTTCGTTTCTTTGTTTTAATATATTTGCCGGGTTTTCCTTCAAAAAAAAAATTCAAATCAGACTCATTATGACCCACATAGTGCCATTTACGACCAATTATACTCGTTAAGGACACACAAAGCCAATTTACCCACTAAAACGAAAATGAACCACATATGATCCAATAGAGACCACTAAGACCCGTTACACCTCAAATAGAGCCAATGAGGTTAAATCAAACTCATTATGACCCACATAGTGCCATTACGACCAATTATACTCGTTAAGAAACCACAAACCCAATATACCCACTATGATCAAAATGAACCAAGTACGAACCATTACAGACCACTAAGGCCCGTTATACCTCAAATAGAGCGAATAAGGTATAATCAGACTCATTATCACCCACATAGTCCCATTACGACCAATTAGACTCGTTAAGGAAACATAAGCCCAATATACCCACTAAGACCAAAACGAACCAAGTACAAACCATTACATACCACTAAGACCCGTTATACCTCAAAAAGAGCCAATAAGGTCAAATCAGACTCATTGTGACCCACATAGTGTCATTACGACCAATTATACTCCTTAAGGAAACAAAAACCCAATATACCCACTAAAACCAAAATGAACCAAGTATGAACCATTACAGACCGCTAAGACACGTTATACATCAAATAGAGCCAACGATATCAAATCAGACTCATTATGACCCACATAGCGCCATTACGACCAATTACACTCGTTAAGGAATCACAAATCCAATATACCCACTCTGACCAAAATGAACAAAGTACAAACCATTGCAGACCACTAAGACCTGTTATACCCCAATAGAGCCCATCCACAAATCAGACTCATTATGGACCCACATAGTGCCATTACGACCAATTAGACTCGTTAAGGAGACACAAACCCAATATACACACTAAGACGAAAACGAACCATGTTTGAGCCATTACAAAACCAAAAAGACTCGTTACACCTCAAATAGAGCCAATAAGATCAAATCACACTCATTATGACCCACATAGTGTCATTACGACCAATTATACTCGTAAAGGAGACACAAACCCAATTTACCAACCACGTACGATCCAATAGAGACCACTAAGACCCGTTATACCTCAAATAGAGCCAATAAGGTTAAATCAGACTCATTATGACCCACATAGTGCCATTACGACCAATTATACTCGTTAAGGACACACAAACCCAATTATGGCGAGAACGGAACAATCGTTTGTTCCGTAAAGAAAAGCGTGATATGGAGATGAGCATCAAAGAAATACGGGATATGGTTCACTTTTGGCTTGCTTGGACTACTAGAAGATCTCGATCTATATCTAATGAAGCGACCTAATTCTTGCTTTGGTCTTGTGGTGATGGTGTTTGGAGCTCCGGTGGTTTTTAGCATTTTTTTTTCGATGTTATTTGCGTCTATTATATTTTGTTTATTTTGGTTGTTAGCTGCTTGGTATGGGGTTGTTTCCAAGCTTTTTTGTTTCTTCGTTTGGTTGTAGGCGGTTTACGGTACTCTATTGTTTTCGTTTTTATAATATTGCCGGAGTTTTCCATGAAAAAAAAACCCAATTCACCTACTAAGACGAAAATGAACCACGTACGATACAATAGAGACCACTAAGACCCATTACACCTCAAATAGAGCCAATAAGGTTAAATCAAACTCATTATGACCCACATAGTGCCATTACGACCAATTATACTCGTTAAGAAAACACAAACGCAATATACCCACTATGATCAAAATGAACCAAGTACGAACCATTACAGACTGCTAAGACCTGTTACCCCTGAAATAGAGCCAATAAGGTCAAAACAAACTCATTATGACCCACAAAGTGCCATTACGACCAATTGGACGCGTGAAGGAGACACAAACCTAATATATCCACTAAAACAAAAATGAACCAAGTACGAGCCATTATAGACCAATATGACACGTTATACCTCAAATAGAGCCAATAAATTCAAATCAGACTCATTATGACCCACATAGTGCCATTTACGACCAATTATACTCGTTAAGGACACACAACCCAATTTACCCACTAAAACGAAAATGAACCACATATGATCCAATAGAGACCACTAAGACCCGTTACACCTCAAATAGAGCCAATAAGTTTAAATCAAACTAATTATGACCCACATAGTGCCATTACGACCAATTATACTCGTTAAGAAACCACAAACCCAATATACCCACTATGATCAAAATGAACCAAGTACGAACCATTACAGACCACTAAGGCCCGTTATACCTCAAATAGAGCGAATAAGGTATAATCAAACTCATTATCACCCACATAGTCCCATTACGACCAATTAGACTCGTTAAGGAAACATAAGCCTAATATACCCACTAAGACCAAAACGAACCAAGTACGAACCATTACATACCACTAAGACCCGTTATACCTCAAAAAGAGCCAATAAGGTCAAATCAGACTCATTATGACCCACATAGTGTCATTACGACCAATTATACAACTTAAGGAAACAAAAACCCAATATACCCGCTAAAACCAAAATGAACCAAGTATGAACCATTACAGACCGCTAAGACACGTTATACATCAAATAGAGCCAACGATATCAAATCAGACTCATTATGACCCACATAGCGCCATTACGACCAATTACACTCGTTAAGGAATCACAAATCCAATATACCCACTCTGACCAAAATGAACAAAGTACAAACCATTGCAGACCACTAAGACCTGTTATACCCCAAATAGAGCCCATCCACAAATCAGACTCATTATGGACCCACATAGTGCCATTACGACCAATTAGACTCGTTAAGGAGACACAAACCTAATATACACACTAAGACCAAAATGAACCAAGTTTGAGCCATTACAAAACCAAAAAGACTCGTTACACCTCAAATAGAGCCAATAAGATCAAATCACACTCATTATGACCCACATAGTGTCATTACGACCAATTATACTCGTAAAGGAGACACAAACCCAATTTACCAACCACGTACGATCCAATAGAGACCACTAAGACCCGTTATACCTCAAATAGAGCCAATAAGGTTAAATCAGACTCATTATGACCCACATAGTGCCATTACGACCAATTATACTCGTTAAGGACACACAAACCCAATTATGGCGAGAACGGAACAATCGTTTGTTCCGTAATGAAAAGCGTGATATGGAGATGAGCATCAAAGAGATACGGGACATGGTTCACTTTCGGCTTGCTTGGACTACTAGAAGATCTCGATCTATATCTAATGAAGCGACCTAATTCTTGCTTTGGTCTTGTGGTGATGGTGTTTGGAGCTCCGGTGGTTTTTAGCATTTTTTTTTCGATGTTATTTGCGTCTAGTTTATTTTGGTTGTTAGCTGCTTGGTATGGGGTTGTTTCCAAGCTTTTTTGTTTCTTTGTTTGGTTGTAGGCGGTTTACGGTACTCTATTGTTTTCGTTTTTATAATATTGCCGGAGTTTTCCAGGAAAAAAAAAACCCAATTTACCCACTAAGACGAAAATGAACCACATACGATCCAATAGAGACCACTAAGACCCATTACACCTCAAATAGAGCCAATAAGGTTAAATCAAACTCATTATGACCCACATAGTGCCATTACGACCAATTATACTCGTTAAGAAAACACAAACGCAATATACCCACTATGATCAAAATGAACCAAGTACGAACCATTACAGACTGCTAAGACCTGTTACCCCTGAAATAGAGCCAATAAGGTCAAAACAAACTCATTATGACCCACAAAGTGCCATTACGACCAATTGGACGCGTGAAGGATACACAAACCTAATATATCCACTAAAACAAAAATGAACCAAGTACGAGCCATTATAGACCAATATGACACGTTATACCTCAAATAGAGCCAATAATTTCAAATCAGACTCATTATGACCCACATAGTGCCATTTACGACCAATTATACTCGTTAAGGACACACAAAGCCAATTTACCCACTAAAACGAAAATGAACCACATATGATCCAATAGAGACCACTAAGACCCGTTACACCTCAAATAGAGCCAATAAGGTTAAATCAAACTAATTATGACCCACATAGTGCCATTACGACCAATTATACTCGTTAAGAAACCACAAACCCAATATACCCACTATGATCAAAATGAACCAAGTACGAACCATTACAGACCACTAAGGCCCGTTATACCTCAAATAGAGCGAATAAGGTATAATCAAACTCATTATCACCCACATAGTCCCATTACGACCAATTAGACTCGTTAAGGAAACATAAGCCTAATATACCCACTAAGACCAAAACGAACCAAGTACGAACCATTACATACCACTAAGACCCGTTATACCTCAAAAAGAGCCAATAAGGTCAAATCAGACTCATTATGACCCACATAGTGTCATTACGACCAATTATACAACTTAAGGAAACAAAAACCCAATATACCCGCTAAAACCAAAATGAACCAAGTATGAACCATTACAGACCGCTAAGACACGTTATACATCAAATAGAGCCAACGATATCAAATCAGACTCATTATGACCCACATAGCGCCATTACGACCAATTACACTCGTTAAGGAATCACAAATCCAATATACCCACTCTGACCAAAATGAACAAAGTACAAACCATTGCAGACCACTAAGACCTGTTATACCCCAAATAGAGCCCATCCACAAATCAGACTCATTATGGACCCACATAGTGCCATTACGACCAATTAGACTCGTTAAGGAGACACAAACCTAATATACACACTAAGACCAAAATGAACCAAGTTTGAGCCATTACAAAACCAAAAAGACTCGTTACACCTCAAATAGAGCCAATAAGATCAAATCACACTCATTATGACCCACATAGTGTCATTACGACCAATTATACTCGTAAAGGAGACACAAACCCAATTTACCAACCACGTACGATCCAATAGAGACCACTAAGACCCGTTATACCTCAAATAGAGCCAATAAGGTTAAATCAGACTCATTATGACCCACATAGTGCCATTACGACCAATTATACTCGTTAAGGACACACAAACCCAATTATGGCGAGAACGGAACAATCGTTTGTTCCGTAATGAAAAGCGTGATATGGAGATGAGCATCAAAGAGATACGGGACATGGTTCACTTTCGGCTTGCTTGGACTACTAGAAGATCTCGATCTATATCTAATGAAGCGACCTAATTCTTGCTTTGGTCTTGTGGTGATGGTGTTTGGAGCTCCGGTGGTTTTTAGCATTTTTTTTTCGATGTTATTTGCGTCTAGTTTATTTTGGTTGTTAGCTGCTTGGTATGGGGTTGTTTCCAAGCTTTTTTGTTTCTTTGTTTGGTTGTAGGCGGTTTACGGTACTCTATTGTTTTCGTTTTTATAATATTGCCGGAGTTTTCCATGAAAAAAAAAACCCAATTTACCCACTAAGACGAAAATGAACCACATACGATCCAATAGAGACCACTAAGACCCATTACACCTCAAATAGAGCCAATAAGGTTAAATCAAACTCATTATGACCCACATAGTGCCATTACGACCAATTATACTCGTTAAGAAAACACAAACGCAATATACCCACTATGATCAAAATGAACCAAGTACGAACCATTACAGACTGCTAAGAGCTGTTATACCTGAAATAGAGCCAGTAAGGTCAAAACAAACTCATTATGACCCACATAGTGCCATTACGACCAATTGGACGCGTGAAGGAGACACAAACCTAATATATCCACTTAAACAAAAATGAACCAAGTACGAGCCATTATAGACCAATATGACATGTTATACCTCAAATAGAGCCAAAAATTTCAAATCAGACTCATTATGACCCACATAGTGCCATTTACGACCAATTATACTCGTTAAGGACACACAAAGCCAATTTACCCACTAAAACGAAAATGAACCACATATGATCCAATAGAGACCACTAAGACCCGTTACACCTCAAATAGAGCCAATAAGGTTAAATCAAACTCATTATGACCCACATAGTGCCATTACGACCAATTATACTCGTTAAGAAACCACAAACCCAATATACCCACTATGATCAAAATGAACCAAGTACGAACCATTACAGACCACTAAGGCCCGTTATACCTCAAATAGAGCGAATAAGGTATAATCAGACTCATTATCACCCACATAGTCCCATTACGACCAATTAGACTCGTTAAGGAAACATAATCCCAATATACCCACTAAGACCAAAACGAACCAAGTACGAACCATTACATACCACTAAGACCCGTTATACCTCAAAAAGAGCCAATAAGGTTAAATCAGACTCATTATGACCCACATAGTGTCATTACGACCAATTATACTCCTTAAGGAAACAAAAACCCAATATACCCACTAAAACCAAAATGAACCAAGTGTGAACCATTACAGACCGCTAAGACACGTTATACATCAAATAGAGCCAACGATATCAAATCAGACTCATTATGACCCACATAGCGCCATTACGACCAATTACACTCGTTAAGGAATCACAAATCCAATATACCCACTCTGACCAAAATGAACAAAGTACAAACCATTGCAGACCACTAAGACCTGTTATACCCCAATAGAGCCCATCCACAAATCAGACTCATTATGGACCCACATAGTGCCATTACGACCAATTAGACTCGTTAAGGAGACACAAACCCAATATACACACTACGACCAAAACGAACCAAGTTTGAGCCATTACAAAACCAAAAAGACTCGTTACACCTCAAATAGAGCCAATAAGATCAAATCACACTCATTATGACCCACATAGTGTCATTACGACCAATTATACTCGTAAAGGAGACACAAACCCAGTTTACCAACCACGTACGATCCAATAGAGACCACTAAGACCCGTTATACCTCAAATAGAGCCAATAAGGTTAAATCAGACTCATTATGACCCACATAGTGCCATTACGACCAATTATACTCGTTAAGGACACACAAACCCAATTATGGCGAGAACGGAACAATCGTTTGTTCCGTAATGAAAAGCGTGATATGGAGATGAGCATCAAAGAGATACGGGACATGGTTCACTTTCGGCTTGCTTGGACTACTAGAAGATCTCGATCTATATCTAATGAAGCGACCTAATTCTTGCTTTGGTCTTGCGGTGATGGTGTTTGGAGCTCCGGTGGTTTTTAGCATCTTTTTTTCGATGTTATTTGCGTCTATTATTTTGTGTTTATTTTGGTTGTTAGCTGCTTGGTATGGGGTTGTTTCCAAGCTTTTTTGTTTCTTCGTTTGGTTGTAGGCGGTTTGCCGTACTCTTTTGTTTTCGTTTTTATAATATTGCCGGTGTTTTCCCTAAAAAAAAAACCCAATTCACCCACTAAGACGAAAATGAACCACGTACGATCCAATAGAGACCACTAAGACCCATTACACCTCAAATAGAGCCAATAAGGTTAAATCAGACTCATTATGACCCACATAGTGCTATTACGACCAATTATACTCGTTAAGGACACACAAACCCAATTATGGCGAGAACGGAACAATCGTTTGTTCCGTAATGAAAAGCGTGATATGGAGATGAGCATCAAAGAGATACGGGACATGGTTCACTTTTGGCTTGCTTGGACTACTAGAAGATCTCGATCTATATCTAATGAAGCGACCTAATTCTTGTTTTGGTCTTGTGGTGATGGTGTTTGGAGCTCCGGTGGTTTTTAGCATTTTTTTTTCGATGTTATTTGCGTCTATTATATTTTATTTATTTTGGTTGTTAGCTGCTTGGTATGGGGTTGTTTCCAAGCTTTTTTGTTTCTTCGTTTGGTTGTAGGCGGTTTACGGTACTCTATTGTTTTCGTTTTTATAATATTGCCGGAGTTTTCCATGAAAAAAAAACCCAATTCACCCACTAAGACGAAAATGAACCACGTACGATCCAATAGAGACCACTAAGACCCATTACACCTCAAATAGAGCCAATAAGGTTAAATCAAACTCATTATGACCCACATAGTGCCATTACGACCAATTATACTCGTTAAGAGAACACAAACGCAATATACCCACTATGATCAAAATGAACCAAGTACGAACCATTACAGACTGCTAAGACCTGTTACCCCTGAAATAGAGCCAATAAGGTCAAAACAAACTCATTATGACCTACAAAGTGCCATTACGACCAATTGGACGCGTGAAGGAGACACAAACCTAATATATCCACTAAAACAAAAATGAACCAAGTACGAGCCATTATAGACCAATATGACACGTTATACCTCAAATAGAGCCAATAATTTCAAATCAGACTCATTATGACCCACAAAGTGCCATTTACGACCAATTATACTCGTTAAGGACACACAAAGCCAATTTACCCACTAAAACGAAAATGAACCACATATGATCCAATAGAGACCACTAAGACCCGTTACACCTCAAATAGAGCCAATAAGGTTAAATCAAACTAATTATGACCCACATAGTGCCATTACGACCAATTATACTCGTTAAGAAACCACAAACCCAATATACCCACTATGATCAAAATGAACCAAGTACGAACCATTACAGACCACTAAGGCCCGTTATACCTCAAATAGAGGAAATAAGGTATAATCAAACTCATTATCACCCACATAGTCCCAATACGACCAATTAGACTTGTTAAGGAAACATAAGCCTAATATACCCACTAAGACCAAAACGAACCAAGTACGAACCATTACATACCACTAAGACCCGTTATACCTCAAAAAGAGCCAATAAGGTCAAATCAGACTCATTATGACCCACATAGTGTCATTACGACCAATTATACAACTTAAGGAAACAAAAACCCAATATACCCACTAAAACCAAAATGAACCAAGTATGAACCATTACAGACCGCTAGGACACGTTATACATCAAATAGAGCCAACGATATCAAATCAGACTCATTATGACCCACATAGCGCCATTACGACCAATTACACTCGTTAAGGAATCACAAATCCAATATACCCAGTCTGACCAAAATGAACAAAGTACAAACCATTGCAGACCACTAAGACCTGTTATACCCCAAATAGAGCCCATCCACAAATCAGACTCATTATGGACCCACATAGTGCCATTACGACCAATTAGACTCGTTAAGGAGACACAAACCCAATATACACACTAAGACCAAAACGAACCAAGTTTGAGCCATTACAAAACCAAAAAGACTCGTTACACCTCAAATAGAGCCAATAAGATAAAATCACACTCATTATGACCCACATAGTGTCATTACGACCAATTATACTCGTAAAGGAGACACAAACCCAGTTTACCAACCACGTACGATCCAATAGAGACCACTAAGACCCGTTATACCTCAAATAGAGCCAATAAGGTTAAATCAGACTCATTATGACCCACATAGTGCCATTACGACCAATTATACTCGTTAAGGACACACAAACCCAATTATGGCGAGAACGGAACAATCGTTTGTTCCGTAATGAAAAGCGTGATATGGAGATGAGCATCAAAGAGATACGGGACATGGTTCACTTTCGGCTTGCTTGGACTACTAGAAGATCTCGATCTATATCTAATGAAGCGACCTAATTCTTGCTTTGGTCTTGTGGTGATGGTGTTTGGAGCTCCGGTGGTTTTTAGCATTTTTTTTTCGATGTTATTTGCGTCTATTATATTTTGTTTATTTTGGTTGTTAGCTGCTTGGTATGGGGTTGTTTCCAAGTTTTTTTGTTTCTTCGTTTGGTTGTAGGCGGTTTACGGTACTCTATTGTTTTCGTTTTTATAATATTGCCGGAGTTTTCCATGAAAAAAAAAACCCAATTTACCCACTAAGACGAAAATGAACCACATACGATCCAATAGAGACCACTAAGACCCATTACACCTCAAATAGAGCCAATAAGGTTAAATCAAACTCATTATGACCCACATAGTGCCATTACGACCAATTATACTCGTTAAGAAAACACAAACGCAATATACCCACTATGATCAAAATGAATCAAGTACGAACCATTACAGACTGCTAAGACCTGTTATACATCAAATAGAGCCAACAATATCAAATCAGACTCATTATGACCCACATAGCGCCATTACGACCAATTATACTTGTTAAGGAATCCCAAATCCAATATACCCACTCTGACCAAAATGAACAAAGTACAAACCATTGCAGACCACTAAGACCCGTTATACCCCAAATAGAGCCCATATGGGCTAATCAGACTCATTATGGACCCACATAGTGCCATTACGACCAATTAGACTCGTTAAGGAGACACAAACCCAATATACACACTAAGACCAAAACGAACCAAGTTTGAGCCATTAATAAACCAAAAAGACTCGTTACACCTCAAATAGAGCCAATAAGATCAAATCACACTCATTATAACCCACATAGTGTCATTACGACCAATTATACTCGTAAAGGAGACACAAACCCAGTTTACCAACCACGTACGATCCAATAGAGACCACTAAGACGCGTTATACCTCAAATAGAGCCAATAAGGTTAAATCAGACTCATTATGACCCACATAGTGCCATTACGACCAATTATACTCGTTAAGGACACACAAACCCAATTATGGCGAGAACGGAACAATCGTTTGTTCCGTAATGAAAAGCGTGATATGGAGATGAGCATCAAAGAGATACGGGACATGGTTCACTTTTGGCTTGCTTGGACTACTAGAAGATCTCGATCTATATCTAATGAAGCGACCTAATTCTTGCTTTGGTCTTGTGGTGATGGTGTTTGGAGCTCCGGTGGTTTTTAGCATTTTTTTTCGATGTTATTTGCGTCTATTATATTTTGTTTATTTTGGTTGTTAGCTGCTTGGTATGGGGTTGTTTCCAAGCTTTTTTGTTTCTTCGTTTGGTTGTAGGCGGTTTACGGTACTCTATTGTTTTCGTTTTTATAATATTGCCGGAGTTTTCCATGAAAAAAAAAACCCAATTTACCCACTAAGACGAAAATGAACCAAATACGATCCAATAGAGACCACTAAGACCCATTACACCTCAAATAGAGCCAATAAGGTTAAATCAAACTCATTATGACCCACATAGTGCCATTACGACCAATTATACTCGTTAAGAAAACACAAACGCAATATACCCACTATGATCAAAATGAACCAAGTACGAACCATTATAGACTGCTAAGACCTGTTATACCTGAAATAGAGCCAATAAGGTCAAAACAAACTCATTATGACCCACATAGTGCCATTACGACCAATTGGACACGTGAAGGAGACACAAACCTAATATATCCACTAAAACAAAAATGAACCAAGTACGAGCCATTATAGACCAATATGACACGTTATACCTCAAATAGAGCCAATAATTTCAAATCAGACTCATTATGACCCACATAGTGCCATTTACGACCAATTATACTCGTTAAGGACACACAAAGCCAATTTACCCACTAAAACGAAAATGAACCACATATGATCCAATAGAGACCACTAAGACCCGTTACACCTCAAGTAGAGCCAATAAGGTTAAATCAAACTAATTATGACCCACATAGTGCCATTACGACCAATTATACTCGTTAAGAAACCACAAACCCAATATACCCACTATGATCAAAATGAACCAAGTACGAACCATTACAGACCACTAAGACCCGTTAAACCTCAAATAGAGCGAATAAGGTATAATCAAACTCATTATCACCCACATAGTCCCATTACGACCAATTAGACTCGTTAAGGAAACATAAGCCCAATATACCCACTAAGACCAAAACGAACCAAGTACGAACCATTACATACCACTAAGACCCGTTATACCTCAAAAAGAGCCAATAAGGTCAAATCAGACTCATTATGACCCACATAGTGTCATTACGAACAATTACTCCTTAAGGAAACAAAAACCCAATATACCCACTAAAACCAAAATGAACCAAGTATGAACCATTACAGGCCGCTAAGACACGTTATACATCAAATATAGCCAACGATATCAAATCAGACTCATTATGACCCACATAGCGCCATTACGACCAATTACACTCGTTAAGGAATCACAAATCCAATATACCCACTCTGACCAAAATGAACAAAGTACAAACCATTGTAGACCACTAAGGCCTGTTATACCCCAAATAGAGCCCATCCACAAATCAGACTCATTATGGACCCACATAGTGCCATTACGACCAATTAGACTCGTTAAGGAGACACAAACCCAATATACACACTAAGACCAAAACGAACCAAGTTTGAGCCATTACAAAACCAAAAAGACTCGTTACACCTCAAATAGAGCCAATAAGATCAAATCACACTCATTATGACCCACATAGTGTCATTACGACCAAATATACTCGTAAAGGAGACACAAACCCAGTTTACCAACCACGTACGATCCAATAGAGACCACTAAGACCCGTTATACCTCAAATAGAGCCAATAAGGTTAAATCAGACTCATTATGACCCACATAGTGCCATTACAACCAATTATACTCGTTAAGGACACACAAACCCAATTATGACGAGAACGGAACAATCGTTTGTTCCGTAATGAAAAGCGTGATATGGAGATGAGCATCAAAGAGATACGGGACATGGTTCACTTTCGGCTTGCTTGGACTACTAGAAGATCTCGATCTATATCTAATGAAGCGACCTAATTCTTGCTTTGGTCTTGCGGTGATGGTCATTGGAGCTCCGGTGGTTTTTAGCATCTTTTTTTCGATGTTATTTGCGTCTATTATTTTGTGTTTATTTTAGTTGTTAGCTGCTTGGTATGGGGTTGTTTCCAAGATTTTTTGTTTCTACGTTTGGTTGTAGGCGGTTTGCCGTACTCTTTTGTTTTCGTTTTTATAATATTGCCGGTGTACGATCCAATAGAGACCACTAAGACCCGTTATATAGACACGTTACACATCAAATAGAGCCAACAATATCAAATCAGACTCATTATGACCCACATAGTGCCATTACGACCAATTGGACGCGTGAAGGAGACACAAACCTAATATATCCACTAAAACAAAAATGAACCAAGTACGAGCCATTATAGACCAATATGACACGTTTACCTAAAATAGAGCCAATAATTTCAAATCAGACTCATTATGACCCACATAGTGCCATTTACGACCAATTATACTCGTTAAGGACACACAAAGCCAATTTACCCACTAAAACCAAAATGAACCACATATGATCCAATAGAGACCACTAAGACCCGTTACACCTCAAATAGAGCCAATAAGGTTAAATCAAACTAATTATGACCCACATAGTGCCATTACGACCAATTATACTCGTTAAGAAACCACAAACCCAATATACCCACTATGATCAAAATGAACCAAGTACGAACCATTACGGACCACTAAGGCCCGTTATACCTCAAATAGAGCGAATAAGGTATAATCAAACTCATTATCACCCACATAGTCCCATTACGACCAATTAGACTCGTTAAGGAAACATAAGCCTAATATACCTAAGACCAAAACGAACCAAGTACGAACCATTACATACCACTAAGACCCGTTATACCTCAAAAAGAGCCAATAAGGACAAATCAGACTCATTATGACCCACATAGTGTCATTACGACCAATTATACAACTTAAGGAAACAAAAACCCAATATACCCACTAAAACCAAAATGAACCATTACAGACCGCTAAGACACGTTATACATCAAATAAAGCCAACGATATCAAATCAGACTCATTATGACCCACATAGCGCGATTACGACCAATTACACTCGTTAAGGAATCACAAATCCAATATACCCACTCTGACCAAAATGAACAAAGTACAAACCATTGCAGACCACTAAGACCTGTTATACCCCAAATAGAGCCTATCCACAAATCAGACTCATTATGGACCCACATAGTGCCATTACGACCAATTAGACTCGTTAAGGAGACACAAACCCAATATACACACTAAGACCAAAACGAACCAAGTTTGAGCCATTACAAAACCAAAAAGTCTCGTTACACCTGAAATAGAGCCAATAAGATCAAATCACACTCATTATGACCCACATAGTGTCATTACGACCAATTATACTCGTAAAGGAGACACAAACCCAGTTTACCAACCACGTACGATCCAATAGAGACCACTAAGACCCGTTATACCTCAAATAGAGCCAATAAGGTTAAATCAGACTCATTATGACCCACATAGTGCCATTACGACCAATTATACTCGTTAAGGACACACAAACCCAATTATGGCGAGAACGGAACAATCGTTTGTTCCGTAATGAAAAGCGTGATATGGAGATGAGCATCAAAGAGATACGGGACATGGTTCACTTTTGGCTTGCTTGGACTACTAGAAGATCTCGATCTATATCTAATGAAGCGACCTAATTCTTGCTTTGGTCTTGTGGTGATGGTGTTTGGAGCTCCGGTGGTTTTTAGCATTTTTTTTTCGATGTTATTTGCGTCTATTATATTTTGTTTATTTTGGATGTTAGCTGCTTGGTATGGGGTTGTTTCCAAGCTTTTTTGTTTCTTCGTTTGGTTGTAGGCGGTTTACGGTACTCTATTGTTTTCGTTTTTATAATATTGCCGGAGTTTTCCCTGAAAAAAAACCCAATTCACCCACTAAGACGAAAATGAACCACGTACGATCCAATAGAGACCACTAAGACCCGTTACACCTCAAATAGAGCCAATAAGGTTAAATCAAACTAATTATGACCCACATAGTGCCATTACGACCAATTATACTCGTTAAGAAACCACAAACCCAATATACCCACTATGATCAAAATGAACCAAGTACGAACCATTACGGACCACTAAGGCCCGTTATACCTCAAATAGAGCGAATAAGGTATAATCAAACTCATTATCACCCACATAGTCCCATTACGACCAATTAGACTCGTTAAGGAAACATAAGCCTAATATACCTAAGACCAAAACGAACCAAGTACGAACCATTACATACCACTAAGACCCGTTATACCTCAAAAAGAGCCAATAAGGACAAATCAGACTCATTATGACCCACATAGTGTCATTACGACCAATTATACAACTTAAGGAAACAAAAACCCAATATACCCACTAAAACCAAAATGAACCATTACAGACCGCTAAGACACGTTATACATCAAATAAAGCCAACGATATCAAATCAGACTCATTATGACCCACATAGCGCGATTACGACCAATTACACTCGTTAAGGAATCACAAATCCAATATACCCACTCTGACCAAAATGAACAAAGTACAAACCATTGCAGACCACTAAGACCTGTTATACCCCAAATAGAGCCTATCCACAAATCAGACTCATTATGGACCCACATAGTGCCATTACGACCAATTAGACTCGTTAAGGAGACACAAACCCAATATACACACTAAGACCAAAACGAACCAAGTTTGAGCCATTACAAAACCAAAAAGACTCGTTACACCTCAAATAGAGCCAATAAGATCAAATCACACTCATTATGACCCACATAGTGTCATTACGACCAATTATACTCGTAAAGGAGACACAAACCCAGTTTACCAACCACGTACGATCCAATAGAGACCACTAAGACCCGTTATACCTCAAATAGAGCCAATAAGGTTAAATCAGACTCATTATGACCCACATAGTGCCATTACGACCAATTATACTCGTTAAGGACACACAAACCCAATTATGGCGAGAACGGAACAATCGTTTGTTCCGTAATGAAAAGCGTGATATGGAGATGAGCATCAAAGAGATACGGGACATGGTTCACTTTCGGCTTGCTTGGACTACTAGAAGATCTCGATCTATATCTAATGAAGCGACCTAATTCTTGCTTTGGTCTTGCGGTGATGGTCATTGGAGCTCCGGTGGTTTTTAGCATCTTTTTTTCGATGTTATTTGCGTCTATTATTTTGTGTTTATTTTAGTTGTTAGCTGCTTGGTATGGGGTTGTTTCCAAGATTTTTTGTTTCTACGTTTGGTTGTAGGCGGTTTGCCGTACTCTTTTGTTTTCGTTTTTATAATATTGCCGGTGTTCGATCCAATAGAGACCACTAAGACCCGTTATATAGACACGTTACACATCAAATAGAGCCAACAATATCAAATCAGACTCATTATGACCCACATAGTGCCATTACGACCAATTGGACGCGTGAAGGAGACACAAACCTAATATATCCACTAAAACAAAAATGAACCAAGTACGAGCCATTATAGACCAATATGACACGTTTACCTAAAATAGAGCCAATAATTTCAAATCAGACTCATTATGACCCACATAGTGCCATTTACGACCAATTATACTCGTTAAGGACACACAAAGCCAATTTACCCACTAAAACGAAAATGAACCACATATGATCCAATAGAGACCACTAAGACCCGTTACACCTCAAATAGAGCCAATAAGGTTAAATCAAACTCATTATGACCCACATAGTGCCATTACGACCAATTATACTCGTTAAGAAACCACAAACCCAATATACCCACTATGATCAAAATGAACCAAGTACGAACCATTACAGACCACTATGGCCCGTTATACCTCAAATAGAGCAAATAAGGTATAATCAAACTCATTATCACCCAACTTAGTCCCATTACGACCAATTAGACTCGTTAAGGAAACATAAGCCTAATATACCCACTAAGACCAAAACGAACCAAGTACGAACCATTACATACCACTAAGACCCGTTATACCTCAAAAAGAGCCAATAAGGTCAAATCAGACTCATTATGACCCACATAGTGTCATTACGACCAATTATACAACTTAAGGAAACAAAAACCCAATATACCCACTAAAACCAAAATGAACCAAGTATGAACCATTACAGACCGCTAAGACACGTTATACATCAAATAGAGCCAACGATATCAAATCAGACTCATTATGACCCACATAGCGCCATTACGACCAATTACACTCGTTAAGGAATCACAAATCCAATATACCCAGTCTGACCAAAATGAACAAAGTACAAACCATTGCAGACCACTAAGACCTGTTATACCCCAAATAGAGCCCATCCACAAATCAAACTCATTATGGACCCACATAGTGCCATTACGACCAATTAGACTCGTTAAGGAGACACAAACCCAATATACACACTAAGACCAAAACGAACCAAGTTTGAGCCATTACAAAACCAAAAAGACTCGTTACACCTCAAATAGAGCCAATAAGATCAAATCACACTCATTATGACCCACATAGTGTCATTACGACCAATTATACTCGTAAAGGAGACACAAACCCAGTTTACCAACCACGTACGATCCAATAGAGACCACTAAGACCCGTTATACCTCAAATAGAGCCAATAAGGTTAAATCAGACTCATTATGACCCACATAGTGCCATTACGACCAATTATACTCGTTAAGAAAACACAAACGCAATATACCCACTATGATCAAAATGAACCAAGTACGAACCATTACAGACTGCTAAGACCTGTTATACCTAAAATAGAGCCAATAAGGTCAAAACAAACTCATTATGACCCACATAGTGCCATTACGACCAATTGGACGTTTTAAGCATGACACAAACCTAAAATATCCACTAAAACAAAAATGAACCAAGTACGAGCCATTATAGACCAATATGACACGCTATACCTCAAATAGAGCCAATAATTTCAAATCAGACTCATTATGACCCATATAGTGCCATTTACGACCAATTATACTCGTTAAGGACACACAAAGCCAATTTACCCACTAAAACGAAAATGAACCACATATGATCCAATAGAGACCACTAAGACCCGTTACACCTCAAATAGAGCCAATAAGGTTAAATCAAACTCATTATGACCCACATAGTGCCATTACGACCAATTATACTCGTTAAGAAACCACAAACCCAATATACCCACTATGATCAAAATGAACCAAGTACGAACCATTACAGACCACTAAGGCCCGTTATACCTCAAATAGAGCGAATAAGGTATAATCAGACTCATTATCACCTACATAGTCCCATTACGACCAATTAGACTCGTTAAGGAAACATAAGCCCAATATACCCACTAAGACCAAAACGAACCAAGTACGAACCATTACATACCACTAAGACCCGTTATACCTCAAAAAAAGCCAATAAGGTCAAATCAGACTCATTATGACCGACATAGTGTCATTACGACCAATTATACTCCTTAAGGAAACAAAAACCCAATATACCCACTAAAACCAAAATGAACCAAGTATGAACCATTACAGACCGCTAAGACACGTTATACATCAAATAGAGCCAACGATATCAAATCAGACTCATTATGACCCACATAGCGCTATTACGACCAATTACACTCGTTAAGGAATCACAAATCCAATATACCCACTCTGACCAAAATGAACAAAGTACAAACCATTGCAGACCACTAAGACCTGTTATACCCCAAATAGAGCCCATCCACAAATCAGACTCATTATGGACCCACATTGTGCCATTACGACCAATTAGACTCGTTAAGGAGACACAAACCCAATATACACACTAAGACCAAAACGAACCAAGTTTGAGCCATTACAAAACCAAAAAGACTCGTTACACCTCAAATAGAGCCAATAAGATCAAATCACACTCATTATGACCCACATAGTGTCATTACGACCAATTATACTTGTTAAGGACACACAAACCCAATTTACCAACCATGTACGATCCAATAGAGACCACTAAGACCCGTTATACCTCAAATAGAGCCAATAAGGTTAAATCAGACTCATTATGACCCACATAGTGCCATTACGACCAATTATACTCGTTAAGAACACACAAACCCAATTATTGCGAGAACGGAACAATCGTTTGTTCCGTAATGAAAAGCGTGATATGGAGATGATCATCAAAGAGATACGGGACATGGTTCACTTTCGGCTTTCTTGGACTACTAGAAGATCTCGATCTATATCTAATGAAGCGACCTAATTCTTGCTTTGGTCTTGCGGTGACGGTGTTTGGAGCTCTGGTGGTTTTTAGCATCTTTTTATCGATGTTATTTGCGTCTATTATATTGTGTTTATTTTGGTTGTTAGCTGCTTGGTATGGGGTTGTTTCCAAGCTTTTTTGTTTCTTCGTTTGGTTGTAGGCGGTTTTCCGTACTCTTTTGTTTTCGTTTTTATAATATTGCCGGAGTTTTCCCTCAAAAAAAAAACCCAATTTACCCACTAAGACGAAAATGAACCACGTACGATCCAATAGAGACCACTAAGATCCATTACACCTCAAATAGAGCCAATAAGGTTAAATCAAACTCATTATGACCCACATAGTGCCATTACGACCAATTATACTCGTTAAGAAAACACAAACGCAATAT
Organism: Arctium minus; assembly: GCA_954870635.1. Lineage (NCBI taxonomy): Eukaryota > Viridiplantae > Streptophyta > Magnoliopsida > Asterales > Asteraceae > Arctium > Arctium minus. The sequence goes on along the minus strand of OX941084.1, from coordinate 101,490,460 downwards.
ACCCACTATGATCAAAATGAACCAAGTACGAACCATAACAGACTGCTAAGACCTGTTATACCTGAAATAGAGCCAATAAGGTCAAAACAAACTCATTATGACCCACATAGTGCCATTACGACCAATTGGACGCGTGAAGGAGACACAAACCTAATATATCCACTAAAACAAAAATGAACCAAGTACGAGCCATTATAGACCAATATGACACGTTATACCTCAAATAGAGCCAATAATTTCAAATCAGACTCATTATGACCCACATAGTGCCATTTACGACCAATTATACTCGTTAAGGACACACAAAGCCAATTTACCCACTAAAACGAAAATGAACCACATATGATCCAATAGAGACCACTAAGACCCGTTACACCTCAAATAGAGCCAATAAGGTCAAAACAAACTCATTATGACCCACATAGTGCCATTACGACCAATTGGACGCGTGAAGGAGACACAAACCTAATACATCCACTAAAACAAAAATGAACCAAGTACGAGCCATTATAGACCAATATGACACATTATACCTCAAATAGAGCCAATAATTTCAAATCAGACTCATTATGACCCACATAGTGCCATTTACGACCAATTATACTCGTTAAGGACACACAAAGCCAATTTACCCACTAAAACGAAAATGAACCACATATGATCCAATAGAGACCACTAAGACCCGTTACACCTCAAATAGAGCCAATAAGGTTAAATCAAACTAATTATGACCCACATAGTGCCATTACGACCAATTATACTCGTTAAGAAACCACAAACCCAATAAACCCACAATGATCAAAATGAACCAAGTACGAACCATTACAGACCACTAAGGCCCGTTATACCTCAAATAGAGCGAATAAGGTATAATCAGACTCATTATCACCCACATAGTCCCATTACGACCAATTAGACTCGTTAAGGAAACATAAGCCCAATATACCCACTAAGACCAAAACGAACCAAGTACGAACCATTACATACCACTAAGACCCGTTATACCTCAAAAAGAGCCAATAAGGTCAAATCAGACTCATTATGACCCACATAGTGTCATTACGAACAATTACTCCTTAAGGAAACAAAAACCCAATATACCCACTAAAACCAAAATGAACCAAGTATGAACCATTACAGGCCGCTAAGACACGCTATACATCAAATATAGCCAACGATATCAAATCAGACTCATTATGACCCACATAGCGCCATTACGACCAATTACACTCGTTAAGGAATCACAAATCCAATATACCCACTCTGACCAAAATGAACAAAGTACAAACCATTGCAGACCACTAAGACCTGTTATACCCCAAATAGAGCCCATCCACAAATCAGACTCATTATGGACCCACATAGTGCCATTACGACCAATTAGACTCGTTAAGGAGACACAAACCCAATATACACACTAAGACCAAAACGAACCAAGTTTGAGCCATTACAAAACCAAAAAGACTCGTTACACCTCAAATAGAGCCAATAAGATCAAATCACACTCATTATGACCCACATAGTGTCATTACGACCAATTATACTCGTAAAGGAGACACAAACCCAGTTTACCAACCACGTACGATCCAATAGAGACCACTAAGACCCGTTATACCTCAAATAGAGCCAATAAGGTTAAATCAGACTCATTATGACCCACATAGTGCCATTACGACCAATTATACTCGTTAAGGACACACAAACCCAATTATGGCGAGAACGGAACAATCGTTTGTTCCGTAATGAAAAGTGTGATATGGAGATGATCATCAAAGAGATACGGGACATGGTTCACTTTCGGCTTGCTTGGACTACTAGAAGATCTCGATCTATATCTAATGAAGCGACCTAATTCTTGCTTTGGTCTTGCGGTGACGGTGTTTGGAGCTCTGGTGGTTTTTAGCATCTTTTTTTCGATGTTATTTGCGTCTATTATATTGTGTTTATTTTGGTTGTTAGCTGCTTGGTATGGGGTTGTTTCCAAGCTTTTTTGTTTCTTCGTTTGGTTGTAGGCGGTTTTCCGTACTCTTTTGTTTTCGTTTTTATAATATTGCCGGAGTTTTCCCTCAAAAAAAACCCAATTTACCCACTAAGACGAAAATGAACCACGTACGATCCAATAGAGACCACTAAGACCCATTACACCTCAAATAGAGCCAATAAGGTTAAATCAAACTCATTATGACCCACATAGTGCCATTACGACCAATTATACTCGTTAAGAAAACACAAACGCAATATACCCACTATGATCAAAATGAACCAAGTACGAACCATAACAGACTGCTAAGACCTGTTATACCTGAAATAGAGCCAATAAGGTCAAAACAAACTCATTATGACCCACATAGTGCCATTACGACCAATTGGACGCGTGAAGGAGACACAAACCTAATATATCCACTAAAACAAAAATGAACCAAGTACGAACATTATAGACCAATATGACACGTTATACCTCAAATAGAGCCAATAATTTCAAATCAGACTCATTATGACCCACATAGTGCCATTTACGACCAATTATACTCGTTAAGGACACACAAAGCCAATTTACCCACTAAAACGAAAATGAACCACATATGATCCAATAGAGACCACTAAGACCCGTTACACCTCAAATAGAGCCAATAAGGTCAAAACAAACTCATTATGACCCACATAGTGCCATTACGACCAATTGGACGCGTGAAGGAGACACAAACCTAATATATCCACTAAAACAAAAATGAACCAAGTACGAGCCATTATAGACCAATATGACACGTTATACCTCAAATAGAGCCAATAATTTCAAATCAGACTCATTATGACCCACATAGTGCCATTTACGACCAATTATACTCGTTAAGGACACACAAAGCCAATTTACCCACTAAAACGAAAATGAACCACATATGATCCAATAGAGACCACTAAGACCCGTTACACCTCAAATAGAGCCAATAAGGTTAAATCAAACTAATTATGACCCACATAGTGCCATTACGACCAATTATACTCGTTAAGAAACCACAAACCCAATATACCCACAATGATCAAAATGAACCAAGTACGAACCATTACAGACCACTAAGGCCCGTTATACCTCAAATAGAGCGAATAAGGTATAATCAGACTCATTATCACCCACATAGTCCCATTACGACCAATTAGACTCGTTAAGGAAACATAAGCCCAATATACCCACTAAGACCAAAACGAACCAAGTACGAACCATTACATACCACTAAGACCCGTTATACCTCAAAAAGAGCCAATAAGGTCAAATCAGACTCATTATGACCCACATAGTGTCATTACGAACAATTATACTCCTTAAGGAAACAAAAACCCAATATACCCACTAAAACCAAAATGAACCAAGTATGAACCATTACAGGCCGCTAAGACACGTTATACATCAAATATAGCCAACGATATCAAATCAGACTCATTATGACCCACATAGCGCCATTACGACCAATTACACTCGTTAAGGAATCACAAATCCAATATACCCACTCTGACCAAAATGAACAAAGTACAAACCATTGCAGACCACTAAGACCTGTTATACCCCAAATAGAGCCCATCCACAAATCAGACTCATTATGGACCCACATAGTGCCATTACGACCAATTAGACTCGTTAAGGAGACACAAACCCAATATACACACTAAGACCAAAACGAACCAAGTTTGAGCCATTACAAAACCAAAAAGACTCGTTACACCTCAAATAGAGCCAATAAGATCAAATCACACTCATTATGACCCACATAGTGTCATTACGACCAATTATACTCGTAAAGGAGACACAAACCCAGTTTACCAACCACGTACGATCCAATAGAGACCACTAAGACCCGTTATACCTCAAATAGAGCCAATAAGGTTAAATCAGACTCATTATGACCCACATAGTGCCATTACGACCAATTATACTCGTTAAGGACACACAAACCCAATTATGGCGAGAACGGAACAATCGTTTGTTCCGTAATGAAAAGCGTGATATGCAGATGAGCATCAAAGAGATACGGGACATGGTTCACTTTCGGCTTGCTTGGACTACTAGAAGATCTCGATCTATATCTAATGAAGCGACCTAATTCTTGCTTTGGTCTTGCGGTGACGGTGTTTGGAGCTCTGGTGGTTTTTAGCATCTTTTTTTCGATGTTATTTGCGTCTATTATATTGTGTTTATTTTGGTTGTTAGCTGCTTGGTATGGGGTTGTTTCCAAGCTTTTTTGTTTCTTCGTTTGGTTGTAGGCGGTTTTCCGTACTCTTTTGTTTTCGTTTTTATAATATTGCCGGAGTTTTCCCTCAAAAAAAACCCAATTTACCCACTAAGACGAAAATGAACCACGTACGATCCAATAGAGACCACTAAGACCCATTACACCTCAAATAGAGCCAATAAGGTTAAATCAAACTCATTATGACCCACATAGTGCCATTACGACCAATTATACTCGTTAAGAAAACACAAACGCAATATACCCACTATGATCAAAATGAACCAAGTACGAACCATAACAGACTGCTAAGACCTGTTATACCTGAAATAGAGCCAATAAGGTCAAAACAAACTCATTATGACCCACATAGTGCCATTACGACCAATTGGACGCGTGAAGGAGACACAAACCTAATATATCCACTAAAACAAAAATGAACCAAGTACGAACATTATAGACCAATATGACACGTTATACCTCAAATAGAGCCAATAATTTCAAATCAGACTCATTATGACCCACATAGTGCCATTTACGACCAATTATACTCGTTAAGGACACACAAAGCCAATTTACCCACTAAAACGAAAATGAACCACATATGATCCAATAGAGACCACTAAGACCCGTTACACCTCAAATAGAGCCAATAAGGTCAAAACAAACTCATTATGACCCACATAGTGCCATTACGACCAATTGGACGCGTGAAGGAGACACAAACCTAATATATCCACTAAAACAAAAATGAACCAAGTACGAGCCATTATAGACCAATATGACACGTTATACCTCAAATAGAGCCAATAATTTCAAATCAGACTCATTATGACCCACATAGTGCCATTTACGACCAATTATACTCGTTAAGGACACACAAAGCCAATTTACCCACTAAAACGAAAATGAACCACATATGATCCAATAGAGACCACTAAGACCCGTTACACCTCAAATAGAGCCAATAAGGTTAAATCAAACTAATTATGACCCACATAGTGCCATTACGACCAATTATACTCGTTAAGAAACCACAAACCCAATATACCCACAATGATCAAAATGAACCAAGTACGAACCATTACAGACCACTAAGGCCCGTTATACCTCAAATAGAGCGAATAAGGTATAATCAGACTCATTATCACCCACATAGTCCCATTACGACCAATTAGACTCGTTAAGGAAACATAAGCCCAATATACCCACTAAGACCAAAACGAACCAAGTACGAACCATTACATACCACTAAGACCCGTTATACCTCAAAAAGAGCCAATAAGGTCAAATCAGACTCATTATGACCCACATAGTGTCATTACGAACAATTATACTCCTTAAGGAAACAAAAACCCAATATACCCACTAAAACCAAAATGAACCAAGTATGAACCATTACAGGCCGCTAAGACACGTTATACATCAAATATAGCCAACGATATCAAATCAGACTCATTATGACCCACATAGCGCCATTACGACCAATTACACTCGTTAAGGAATCACAAATCCAATATACCCACTCTGACCAAAATGAACAAAGTACAAACCATTGCAGACCACTAAGACCTGTTATACCCCAAATAGAGCCCATCCACAAATCAGACTCATTATGGACCCACATAGTGCCATTACGACCAATTAGACTCGTTAAGGAGACACAAACCCAATATACACACTAAGACCAAAACGAACCAAGTTTGAGCCATTACAAAACCAAAAAGACTCGTTACACCTCAAATAGAGCCAATAAGATCAAATCACACTCATTATGACCCACATAGTGTCATTACGACCAATTATACTCGTAAAGGAGACACAAACCCAGTTTACCAACCACGTACGATCCAATAGAGACCACTAAGACCCGTTATACCTCAAATAGAGCCAATAAGGTTAAATCAGACTCATTATGACCCACATAGTGCCATTACGACCAATTATACTCGTTAAGGACACACAAACCCAATTATGGCGAGAACGGAACAATCGTTTGTTCCGTAATGAAAAGCGTGATATGCAGATGAGCATCAAAGAGATACGGGACATGGTTCACTTTCGGCTTGCTTGGACTACTAGAAGATCTCGATCTATATCTAATGAAGCGACCTAATTCTTGCTTTGGTCTTGCGGTGACGGTGTTTGGAGCTCTGGTGGTTTTTAGCATCTTTTTTTCGATGTTATTTGCGTCTATTATATTGTGTTTATTTTGGTTGTTAGCTGCTTGGTATGGGGTTGTTTCCAAGCTTTTTTGTTTCTTCGTTTGGTTGTAGGCGGTTTTCCGTACTCTTTTGTTTTCGTTTTTATAATATTGCCGGAGTTTTCCCTCAAAAAAAACCCAATTTACCCACTAAGACGAAAATGAACCACGTACGATCCAATAGAGACCACTAAGACCCATTACACCTCAAATAGAGCCAATAAGGTTAAATCAAACTCATTATGACCCACATAGTGCCATTACGACCAATTATACTCGTTAAGAAAACACAAACGCAATATACCCACTATGATCAAAATGAACCAAGTACGAACCATAACAGACTGCTAAGACCTGTTATACCTGAAATAGAGCCAATAAGGTCAAAACAAACTCATTATGACCCACATAGTGCCATTACGACCAATTGGACGCGTGAAGGAGACACAAACCTAATATATCCACTAAAACAAAAATGAACCAAGTACGAGCCATTATAGACCAATATGACACGTTATACCTCAAATAGAGCCAATAATTTCAAATCAGACTCATTATGACCCACACAGTGCCATTTACGACCAATTATACTCGTTAAGGACACACAAAGCCAATTTACCCACTAACACGAAAATGAACCACATATGATCCAATAGAGACCACTAAGACCCGTTACACCTCAAATAGAGCCAATAAGGTCAAAACAAACTCATTATGACCCACATAGTGCCATTACGACCAATTGGACGCGTGAAGGAGACACAAACCTAATATATCCACTAAAACAAAAATGAACCAAGTACGAGCCATTATAGACCAATATGACACGTTATACCTCAAATAGAGCCAATAATTTCAAATCAGACTCATTATGACCCACATAGTGCCATTTACGACCAATTATACTCGTTAAGGACACACAAAGCCAATTTACCCACTAAAACGAAAATGAACCACATATGATCCAATAGAGACCACTAAGACCCGTTACACCTCAAATAGAGCCAATAAGGTCAAAACAAACTCATTATGACCCACATAGTGCCATTACGACCAATTGGACGCGTGAAGGAGACACAAACCTAATATATCCACTAAAACAAAAATGAACCAAGTACGAGCCATTATAGACCAATATGACACGTTATACCTCAAATAGAGCCAATAATTTCAAATCAGACTCATTATGACCCACATAGTGCCATTTACGACCAATTATACTCGTTAAGGACACACAAAGCCAATTTACCCACTAAAACGAAAATGAACCACATATGATCCAATAGAGACCACTAAGACCCGTTACACCTCAAATAGAGCCAATAAGGTTAAATCAAACTAATTATGACCCACATAGTGCCATTACGACCAATTATACTCGTTAAGAAACCACAAACCCAATATACCCACAATGATCAAAATGAACCAAGTACGAACCATTACAGACCACTAAGGCCCGTTATACCTCAAATAGAGCGAATAAGGTATAATCAGACTCATTATCACCCACATAGTCCCATTACGACCAATTAGACTCGTTAAGGAAACATAAGCCCAATATACCCACTAAGACCAAAACGAACCAAGTACGAACCATTACATACCACTAAGACCCGTTATACCTCAAAAAGAGCCAATAAGGTCAAATCAGACTCATTATGACCCACATATTGTCATTACGAACAATTATACTCCTTAAGGAAACAAAAACCCAATATACCCACTAAAACCAAAATGAACCAAGTATGAACCATTACAGACCGCTAAGACACGTTATACATCAAATATAGCCAACGATATCAAATCAGACTCATTATAACCCACATAGCGCAATTACGACCAATTACACTCGTTAAGGAATCACAAATCCAATATACCCACTCTGACCAAAATGAACAAAGTACAAACCATTGCAGACCACTAAGACCTGTTATACCCCAAATAGAGCCCATCCACAAATCAGACTCATTATGGACCCACATAGTGCCATTACGACCAATTAGACTCGTTAAGGAGACACAAACCCAATATACACACTAAGACCAAAACGAACCAAGTTTGAGCCATTACAAAACCAAAAAGACTCGTTACACCTCAAATAGAGCCAATAAGATCAAATCACACTCATTATGACCCACATAGTGTCATTACGACCAATTATACTCGTAAAGGAGACACAAACCCAGTTTACCAACCACGTACGATCCAATAGAGACCACTAAGACCCGTTATACCTCAAATAGAGCCAATAAGGTTAAATCAGACTCATTATGACCCACATAGTGCCATTACGACCAATTATACTCGTTAAGGACACACAAACCCAATTATGGCGAGAACGGAACAATCGTTTGTTCCGTAATGAAAAGCGTGATATGCAGATGAGCATCAAAGAGATACGGGACATGGTTCACTTTCGGCTTGCTTGGACTACTAGAAGATCTCGATCTATATCTAATGAAGCGACCTAATTCTTGCTTTGGTCTTGCGGTGACGGTGTTTGGAGCTCTGGTGGTTTTTAGCATCTTTTTTTCGATGTTATTTGCGTCTATTATATTGTGTTTATTTTGGTTGTTAGCTGCTTGGTATGGGGTTGTTTCCAAGCTTTTTTGTTTCTTCGTTTGGTTGTAGGCGGTTTTCCGTACTCTTTTGTTTTCGTTTTTATAATATTGCCGGAGTTTTCCCTCAAAAAAAAAAACCCAATTTACCCACTAAGACGAAAATGAACCACGTACGATCCAATAGAGACCACTAAGACCCATTACACCTCAAATAGAGCCAATAAGGTTAAATCAAACTCATTATGACCCACATAGTGCCATTACGACCAATTATACTCGTTAAGAAAACACAAACGCAATATACCCACTATGATCAAAATGAACCAAGTACGAACCATAACAGACTGCTAAGACCTGTTATACCTGAAATAGAGCCAATAAGGTCAAAACAAACTCATTATGACCCACATAGTGCCATTACGACCAATTGGACGCGTGAAGGAGACACAAACCTAATATATCCACTAAAACAAAAATGAACCAAGTACGAGCCATTATAGACCAATATGACACGTTATACCTCAAATAGAGCCAATAATTTCAAATCAGACTCATTATGACCCACATAGTGCCATTTACGACCAATTATACTCGTTAAGGACACACAAAGCCAATTTACCCACTAAAACGAAAATGAACCACATATGATCCAATAGAGACCACTAAGACCCGTTACACCTCAAATAGAGCCAATAAGGTCAAAACAAACTCATTATGACCCACATAGTGCCATTACGACCAATTGGACGCGTGAAGGAGACACAAACCTAATATATCCACTAAAACAAAAATGAACCAAGTACGAGCCATTATAGACCAATATGACACGTTATACCTCAAATAGAGCCAATAATTTCAAATCAGACTCATTATGACCCACATAGTGCCATTTACGACCAATTATACTCGTTAAGGACACACAAAGCCAATTTACCCACTAAAACGAAAATGAACCACATATGATCCAATAGAGACCACTAAGACCCGTTACACCTCAAATAGAGCCAATAAGGTTAAATCAAACTAATTATGACCCACATAGTGCCATTACGACCAATTATACTCGTTAAGAAACCACAAACCCAATATACCCACAATGATCAAAATGAACCAAGTACGAACCATTACAGACCACTAAGGCCCGTTATACCTCAAATAGAGCGAATAAGGTATAATCAGACTCATTATCACCCACATAGTCCCATTACGACCAATTAGACTCGTTAAGGAAACATAAGCCCAATATACCCACTAAGACCAAAACGAACCAAGTACGAACCATTACATACCACTAAGACCCGTTATACCTCAAAAAGAGCCAATAAGGTCAAATCAGACTCATTATGACCCACATATTGTCATTACGAACAATTATACTCCTTAAGGAAACAAAAACCCAATATACCCACTAAAACCAAAATGAACCAAGTATGAACCATTACAGACCGCTAAGACACGTTATACATCAAATATAGCCAACGATATCAAATCAGACTCATTATAACCCACATAGCGCAATTACGACCAATTACACTCGTTAAGGAATCACAAATCCAATATACCCACTCTGACCAAAATGAACAAAGTACAAACCATTGCAGACCACTAAGACCTGTTATACCCCAAATAGAGCCCATCCACAAATCAGACTCATTATGGACCCACATAGTGCCATTACGACCAATTAGACTCGTTAAGGAGACACAAACCCAATATACACACTAAGACCAAAACGAACCAAGTTTGAGCCATTACAAAACCAAAAAGACTCGTTACACCTCAAATAGAGCCAATAAGATCAAATCACACTCATTATGACCCACATAGTGTCATTACGACCAATTATACTCGTAAAGGAGACACAAACCCAGTTTACCAACCACGTACGATCCAATAGAGACCACTAAGACCCGTTATACCTCAAATAGAGCCAATAAGGTTAAATCAGACTCATTATGACCCACATAGTGCCATTACGACCAATTATACTCGTTAAGGACACACAAACCCAATTATGGCGAGAACGGAACAATCGTTTGTTCCGTAATGAAAAGCGTGATATGCAGATGAGCATCAAAGAGATACGGGACATGGTTCACTTTCGGCTTGCTTGGACTACTAGAAGATCTCGATCTATATCTAATGAAGCGACCTAATTCTTGCTTTGGTCTTGCGGTGACGGTGTTTGGAGCTCTGGTGGTTTTTAGCATCTTTTTTTCGATGTTATTTGCGTCTATTATATTGTGTTTATTTTGGTTGTTAGCTGCTTGGTATGGGGTTGTTTCCAAGCTTTTTTGTTTCTTCGTTTGGTTGTAGGCGGTTTTCCGTACTCTTTTGTTTTCGTTTTTATAATATTGCCGGAGTTTTCCCTCAAAAAAAAAAACCCAATTTACCCACTAAGACGAAAATGAACCACGTACGATCCAATAGAGACCACTAAGACCCATTACACCTCAAATAGAGCCAATAAGGTTAAATCAAACTCATTATGACCCACATAGTGCCATTACGACCAATTATACTCGTTAAGAAAACACAAACGCAATATACCCACTATGATCAAAATGAACCAAGTACGAACCATAACAGACTGCTAAGACCTGTTATACCTGAAATAGAGCCAATAAGGTCAAAACAAACTCATTATGACCCACATAGTGCCATTACGACCAATTGGACGCGTGAAGGAGACACAAACCTAATATATCCACTAAAACAAAAATGAACCAAGTACGAGCCATTATAGACCAATATGACATGTTATACCTCAAATAGAGCCAATAATTTCAAATCAGACTCATTATGACCCACATAGTGCCATTTACGACCAATTATACTCGTTAAGGACACACAAAGCCAATTTACCCACTAAAACGAAAATGAACCACATATGATCCAATAGAGACCACTAAGACCCGTTACACCTCAAATAGAGCCAATAAGGTTAAATCAAACTAATTATGACCCACATAGTGCCATTACGACCAATTATACTCGTTAAGAAACCACAAACCCAATATACCCACAATGATCAAAATGAACCAAGTACGAACCATTACAGACCACTAAGGCCCGTTATACCTCAAATAGAGCGAATAAGGTATAATCAGACTCATTATCACCCACATAGTCCCATTACGACCAATTATACTCGTTAAGGACACACAAAGCCAATTTACCCACTAAAACGAAAATGAACCACATATGATCCAATAGAGACCACTAAGACCCGTTACACCTCAAATAGAGCCAATAAGGTTAAATCAAACTAATTATGACCCACATAGTGCCATTACGACCAATTATACTCGTTAAGAAACCACAAACCCAATATACCCACAATGATCAAAATGAACCAAGTACGAACCATTACAGACCACTAAGGCCCGTTATACCTCAAATAGAGCGAATAAGGTATAATCAGACTCATTATCACCCACATAGTCCCATTACGACCAATTAGACTCGTTAAGGAAACATAAGCCCAATATACCCACTAAGACCAAAACGAACCAAGTACGAACCATTACATACCACTAAGACCCGTTATACCTCAAAAAGAGCCAATAAGGTCAAATCAGACTCATTATGACCCACATAGTGTCATTACGAACAATTATACTCCTTAAGGAAACAAAAACCCAATATACCCACTAAAACCAAAATGAACCAAGTATGAACCATTACAGGCCGCTAAGACACGTTATACATCAAATATAGCCAACGATATCAAATCAGACTCATTATGACCCACATAGCGCCATTACAACCAATTACACTCGTTAAGGAATCACAAATCCAATATACCCACTCTGACCAAAATGAACAAAGTACAAACCATTGCAGACCACTAAGACCTGTTATACCCCAAATAGAGCCCATCCACAAATCAGACTCATTATGGACCCACATAGTGCCATTACGACCAATTAGACTCGTTAAGGAGACACAAACCCAATATACACACTAAGACCAAAACGAACCAAGTTTGAGCCATTACAAAACCAAAAAGACTCGTTACACCTCAAATAGAGCCAATAAGATCAAATCACACTCATTATGACCCACATAGTGTCATTACGACCAATTATACTCGTAAAGGAGACACAAACCCAGTTTACCAACCACGTACGATCCAATAGAGACCACTAAGACCCGTTATACCTCAAATAGAGCCAATAAGGTTAAATCAGACTCATTATGACCCACATAGTGCCATTACGACCAATTATACTCGTTAAGGACACACAAACCCAATTATGGCGAGAACGGAACAATCGTTTGTTCCGTAATGAAAAGCGTGATATGCAAATGAGCATCAAAGAGATACGGGACATGGTTCACTTTCGGCTTGCTTGGACTACTAGAAGATCTCGATCTATATCTAATGAAGCGACCTAATTCTTGCTTTGGTCTTGCGGTGACGGTGTTTGGAGCTCTGGTGGTTTTTAGCATCTTTTTTTCGATGTTATTTGCGTCTATTATATTGTGTTTATTTTGGTTGTTAGCTGCTTGGTTATGGGGTTGTTTCCAAGCTTTTTTGTTTCTTCGTTTGGTTGTAGGCGGTTTTCCGTACTCTTTTGTTTTCGTTTTTATAATATTGCCGGAGTTTTCCCTCAAAAAAAAAACCCAATTTACCCACTAAGACGAAAATGAACCACGTACGATCCAATAGAGACCACTAAGACCCATTACACCTCAAATAGAGCCAATAAGGTTAAATCAAACTCATTATGACCCACATAGTGCCATTACGACCAATTATACACGTTAAGAAAACACAAACGCAATATACCCACTATGATCAAAATGAACCAAGTACGAACCATAACAGACTGCTAAGACCTGTTATACCTGAAATAGAGCCAATAAGGTCAAAACAAACTCGTTATGACCCACATAGTGCCATTACGACCAATTGGACGCGTGAAGGAGACACAAACCTAATATATCCACTAAAACAAAAATGAACCAAGTACGAGCCATTATAGACCAATATGACACGTTATACCTCAAATAGAGCCAATAATTTCAAATCAGACTCATTATGACCCACATAGTGCCATTTACGACCAATTATACTCGTTAAGGACACACAAAGCCAATTTACCCACTAAAACGAAAATGAACCACATATGATCCAATAGAGACCACTAAGACCCGTTACACCTCAAATAGAGCCAATAAGGTCAAAACAAACTCATTATGACCCACATAGTGCCATTACGACCAATTGGACGCGTGAAGGAGACACAAACCTAATATATCCACTAAAACAAAAATGAACCAAGTACGAGCCATTATAGACCAATATGACACGTTATACCTCAAATAGAGCCAATAATTTCAAATCAGACTCATTATGACCCACATAGTGCCATTTACGACCAATTATACTCGTTAAGGACAGACAAAGCCAATTTACCCACTAAAACGAAAATGAACCACATATGATCCAATAGAGACCACTAAGACCCGTTACACCTCAAATAGAGCCAATAAGGTTAAATCAAACTAATTATGACCCACATAGTGCCATTACGACCAATTATACTCGTTAAGAAACCACAAACCCAATATAACGACAATGATCAAAATGAACCAAGTACGAACCATTACAGACCACTAAGGCCCGTTATACCTCAAATAGAGCGAATAAGGTATAATCAGACTCATTATCACCCACATAGTCCCATTACGACCAATTAGACTCGTTAAGGAAACATAAGCCCAATATACCCACTAAGACCAAAACGAACCAAGTACGAACCATTACATACCACTAAGACCCGTTATACCTCAAAAAGAGCCAATAAGGTCAAATCAGACTCATTATGACCCACATATTGTCATTACGAACAATTATACTCCTTAAGGAAACAAAAACCCAATATACCCACTAAAACCAAAATGAACCAAGTATGAACCATTACAGACCGCTAAGACACGTTATACATCAAATATAGCCAACGATATCAAATCAGACTCATTATAACCCACATAGCGCAATTACGACCAATTACACTCGTTAAGGAATCACAAATCCAATATACCCACTCTGACCAAAATGAACAAAGTACAAACCATTGCAGACCACTAAGACCTGTTATACCCCAAATAGAGCCCATCCACAAATCAGACTCATTATGGACCCACATTGTGCCATTACGACCAATTAGACTCGTTAAGGAGACACAAACCCAATATACACACTAAGACCAAAACGAACCAAGTTTGAGCCATTACAAAACCAAAAAGACTCGTTACACCTCAAATAGAGCCAATAAGATCAAATCACACTCATTATGACCCACATAGTGTCATTACGACCAATTATACTCGTAAAGGAGACACAAACCCAGTTTACCAACCACGTACGATCCAATAGAGACCACTAAGACCCGTTATACCTCAAATAGAGCCAATAAGGTTAAATCAGACTCATTATGACCCACATAGTGCCATTACGACCAATTATACTCGTTAAGGACACACAAACCCAATTATGGCGAGAACGGAACAATCGTTTGTTCCGTAATGAAAAGCGTGATATGGAGATGAGCATCAAAGAGATACGGGACATGGTTCACTTTCGGCTTGCTTGGACTACTAGAAGATCTCGATCTATATCTAATGAAGCGACCTAATTCTTGCTTTGGTCTTGCGGTGATGGTCATTGGAGCTCCGGTGGTTTTTAGCATCTTTTTTTCGATGTTATTTGCGTCTATTATTTTGTGTTTATTTTAGTTGTTAGCTGCTTGGTATGGGGTTGTTTCCAAGATTTTTTGTTTCTACGTTTGGTTGTAGGCGGTTTGCCGTACTCTTTTGTTTTCGTTTTTATAATATTGCCGGTGTACGATCCAATAGAGACCACTAAGACCCGTTATATAGACACGTTACACATCAAATAGAGCCAACAATATCAAATCAGACTCATTATGACCCACATAGTGCCATTACGACCAATTGGACGCGTGAAGGAGACACAAACCTAATATATCCACTAAAACAAAAATGAACCAAGTACGAGCCATTATAGACCAATATGACACGTTATACCTCAAATAGAGCCAATAATTTCAAATCAGACTCATTATGACCCACATAGTGCCATTTACGACCAATTATACTCGTTAAGGACACACAAACCCAATTTACCCACTAAGACGAAAATGAACCACATATGATCCAATAGAGACCACTAAGACCCGTTACACCTCAAATAGAGTCAATAAGGTTAAATCCAACTCATTATGACCCACATAGTGCCATTACGACCAATTATACTCGTTAAGAAACCACAAACCCAATATACCCACTATGATCAAAATGAACCAAGTACGAACCATTACAGACCACTAAGGCCCGTTATACCTCAAATAGAGCGAATAAGGTATAATCAGACTCATTATCACCCACATTGTCCCATTACGACCAATTAGACTCGTTAAGGAAACATAAACCCAATATACCCACTAAGACCAAAACGAACCATTACATACCACTAAGACCCGTTATACCTCAAAAAGATCCAATAAGGTCAAAACAGACTCATTATGACCCACATAGTGTCATTACGACCAATTATACCCCTTAATGAAACAAAAACCCAATATACCCACTAAAACCAAAATGAACCAAGTATGAACCATTACAGACCGTTAAGACACGTTATACATCAAATAGAGCCAACAATATCTAATCAGACTCATTATGACCCACATAGCGCCATTACGACCAATTATACTCGTTAAGGAATCACAAATCCAATATACCCACTCTGACCAAAATGAACAAAGTACAAACCATTGCACACCACTAAGACCCGTTATACCTCAAATAGAGCGAATAAGGTATAATCAGACTCATTATCACCCACATTGTCCCATTACGACCAATTAGACTCGTTAAGGAAACATAAACCCAATATACCCACTAAGACCAAAACGAACCAAGTACGAACCATTACATACCACTAAGACCCGTTATACCTCAAAAAGAGCCAATAAGGTCAAATCAGACTCATTATGACCCACATAGTGTCATTACGACCAATTATACTCCTTAAGGAAACAAAAACCCAATATACCCACTAAAACCAAAATGAACCAAGTATGAACCATTACAGATCGTTAAGACACGTTATACATCAAATAGAGCAAACAATATCAAATCAGACTCATTATGACCCACATAGCGCCATTACGACCAATTATACTCGTTAAGGAATCACAAATCCAATATACCCACTCTGACCAAAATGAACAAAGTACAAACCATTGCACACCACTAAGACCCGTTATACCCCAAATAGAGCCCATATGGGCAAATCAGACTCATTATGGACCCACATAGTGCCATTACGACCAATTAGACTCGTTAAGGAGACACAAACCCAATATACACACTAAGACCAAAACGAACCAAGTTTGAGCAATTACAAAACCAAAAATACTCGTTACACGAATAGAGCCAATAAGTTTAAATCACACTCATTATGACCCACATAGTGTCATTACGACCAATTATACTCGTAAAGGAGACACAAACCCAGTTTACCAACCACGTACGATCCAATAGAGACCACTAAGACCCGTTATACCTCAAATAGAGCCAATAAGGTTAAATCAGACTCATTATGACCCACATAGTGCCTATACGACCAATTATACTCGTTAAGGACACACAAACCCAATTATGGCGAGAACGGAACAATCGTTTGTTCCGTAATGAAAAGCGTGATTTGGAGATGATCATCACAGAGATACGGGACATGGTTCACTTTCGGCTTGCTTGGACTACTAGAAGATCTCGATCTATATCTAATGAAGCGACCCAATTCTTGCTTTGGTCTTGCGGTGATGGTGTTTGGAGCTCCGGTGTTTTTTAGCATCTTTTTTTCGATGTTATTTGCGTCTATTATGTTGTGTTTATTTTGGTTGTTAGCTGCTTGGTATGGCGTTGTTTCCAAGCTTTTTTGTTTCTTCGTTTGGTTGTAGGCGGTTTGCCGTACTCTTTTGTTTTCGTTTTTATAATATTGCCGGAGTTTTCCCTAAAAAAACCCAATTTACCCACTAAGACGAAAATGAACCACGTACGATCCAATAGAGTCCACTAAGACCCATTACACCTCAAATAGAGCCAATAAGGTTAAATCAAACTCATTATGACTAACATAGTGCCATTACGACCAATTATACTCGTTAAGAAAACACAAACGCAATATACCCACTATGATCAAAATGAACCAAGTACGAACCATTACAGATCGCTAAGACCTGTTATACCTGAAATAGAGCCAATAAGGTCAAAACAAACTCATTATGACCCACATAGTGCCATTACGACCAATTGGACGCGTAAAGGAGACACAAACCTAATATATCCACTAAAACAAAAATGAACCAAGTACGAGCCATTATAGACCAATATGACACGTTATACCTCAAATAGAGCCAATAATTTCAAATCAGACTCATTATGACCCACATAGTGCCATTTACGACCAATTATACTCGTTAAGGACACACAAACCCAATTTACCCACTAAGACGAAAATGAACCACATATGATCCAATAGAGCAAACTAAGACCCGTTACACCTCAAATAGAGCCAATAAGGTTAAATCAAACTCATTATGACCCACATAGTGCCATTACGACCAATTATACTCGTTAAGAAACCACAAACCCAATATACCCACTATGATCAAAATGAACCAAGTACGAACCATTACAGACCACTAAGGCCCGTTATACCTAAAATAGAGCGAATAAGGTATAATCAGACTCATTATCACCCATATTGTCCCATTACGACCAATTAGACTCGTTAAGGAAACATAAACCCAATATACCCACTAAGACCAAAACGAACCAAATACTAACCATTACATACCACTAAGACCCGTTATACCTCAAAAAGAGCCAATAAGGTCAAATCAGACTCATTATGACTCAGATAGTGTCATTACGACCAATTATACTCCTTAAGGAAACAAAAACCCAATATACCCACTAAAACCAAAATGAACCAAGTGTGAACCATTACAGACCGCTAAGACACGTTATACATCAAATAGAGCCAACAATATCAAATCAGACTCATTATGACCCACATAGCGCCATTACGACCAATTATACTCGTTAAGGAATCACAAATCCAATATACCCACTCTGACCAAAATGAACAAAGTATAAACCATTGTAGACCACAAAGACCCGTTATACCCCAAATAGAGCCCATATGGGCAAATCAGACTCATTATGGACCCACATAGTGCCATTACGACCAATTAGACTCGTTAAGGAGACACAAACCCAATATACACACAAAGACCAAAACGAACCAAGTTTGAACCATTACAAAACCAAAAAGACTCGTTACACCTCAAATAGAGCCAATAAGATCAAATCACACTCATTATGACCCACATAGTGTCATTACGACCAATTATACTCGTAAAGGAGACACAAACCCAGTTTACCAACCACACCACGTACGATCCAATAGAGACCACTAAGACCCGTTATACCTCAAATAGAGCCAATAAGGTTAAATCAGACTCATTATGACCCACATAGTGCCATTACGACCAATTATACTCGTTAAGGACACAAACCCAATTATGGCGAGAACG
Source organism: Arctium minus (assembly GCA_954870635.1). NCBI lineage: Eukaryota > Viridiplantae > Streptophyta > Magnoliopsida > Asterales > Asteraceae > Arctium > Arctium minus. The sequence continues at coordinate 101,470,836 of OX941084.1, read as the reverse complement.
GAACAATCGTTTGTTCCGTAATGAAAAGCGTGATATGGAGATGATCATCAAAGAGATACGGGACATGGTTCACTTTCGGCTTGCTTGGACTACTAGAAGATCTCGATCTATATCTAATGAAGCGACCTAATTCTTGCTTTGGTCTTGCGGTGATGGTGTTTGGTGCTCCGGTGGTTTTTAGCATCTTTTTTTCGATGTTATTTGCGTCTATTATGTTGTGTTTATTTTGGTTGTTAGCTGCTTGGTATGGGGTTGTTTCCAAGCTTTTTTGTTTCTTCGTTTGGTTGTAGGCGGTTTGCCGTACTCTTTTGTTTTTGTTTTTATAATATTGCCGTAGTTTTCCCTCAAAAAAAACCCAATTTACCCACTAAGACGAAAATGAAACCACATATGATCCAATAGAGCAAACTAAGACCCGTTACACCTCAAATAGAGCCAATAAAGTTAAATCAAACTCATTATGACCCACATAGTGCCATTACGACCAATTATACTCGTTAAGAAAACACAAACGCAATATACCCACTATGATCAAAATGAACCAAGTACGAACCATTACAGACCGCTAAGACCTGTTATACCTGAAATAGAGCCAATAAGGTCAAAACAAACTCATTATGACCCACATAGTGCCATTACGACCAATTGGGCGCTTGAAGGAGACACAAACCTAATATATCCACTAAAACAAAAATGAACCAAGTACGAGCCATTATAGACCAATATGACACGTTATACCTCAAATAGAGCCAATAATTTCAAATCAGACTCATTATGACCCACATAGTGCCATTTACGACCAATTATACTCGTTAAGGACACACAAACCCAATTTACCCACCAAGACGAAAATGAACCACATATGATCCAATAGAGACCACTAAGACCCGTTACACCTCAAATAGAGCCAATAAGGTTAAATCAAACTCATTATGACCCACATAGTGCCATTACGACCAATTATACTCGTTAAGAAACCACAAACCCAATATACCCACTATGATCAAAATGAACCAAGTACGAACCATTACAGACCACTAAGGCCCGTTATACCTCAAATAGAGCGAATAAGGTATAATCAGACTCATTATCACCCACATTGTCCCATTACGACCAATTAGACTCGTTAAGGAAACATAAACCCAATATACCCACTAACACCAAAACGAACCATTACATACCATTATATACCACTAAGACCCGTTATACCTCAAAAAGACCTAAGGTCAAATCAGACTCATTTTGACCCACATAGTGTCATTACGACCAATTATACTCCTTAAGGAAACAAAAACCCAATATACCCACTAAAACCAAAATGAACCAAGTATGAACCATTACAGACCGCTAAGACACGTTATACATCAAATAGAGCCAACAATATCAAATCAGACTCATATGCCATTACGACCAATTGGACGCGTGAAGGAGACACAAACCTAATATATCCACTAAAACAAAAATGAACCAAGTACGAGCCATTATAGACCAATATGACACGTTATACCTCAAATAGAGCCAATAATATCAAATCAGACTCATTATGACCCACATAGTGCCATTACGACCAATTGGACGCGTGAAGGAGACACAAACCTAATATATCCACTAAAACAAAAATGAACCAAGTACGAGCCATTATAGACCAATATGACACGTTATACCTCAAATAGAGCCAATAATTTCAAATCAGACTCATTATGACCCACATAGTGCCATTTACGACCAATTATACTCGTTAAGGACACACAAACCCAATTTACCCACTAAGACGAAAATGAACCACATATGATCCAATAGAGACCACTAAGACCCGTTACACCTCAAATAGAGTCAATAAGGTTAAATCCAACTCATTATGACCCACATAGTGCCATTACGACCAATTATACTCGTTAAGAAACCACAAACCCAATATACCCACTATGATCAAAATGAACCAAGTACGAACCATTACAGACCACTAAGGCCCGTTATACCTCAAATAGAGCGAATAAGGTATAATCAGACTCATTATCACCCACATTGTCCCATTACGACCAATTAGACTCGTTAAGGAAACATAAACCCAATATACCCACTAAGACCAAAACGAACCATTACATACCACTAAGACCCGTTATACCTCAAAAAGATCCAATAAGGTCAAAACAGACTCATTATGACCCACATAGTGTCATTACGACCAATTATACCCCTTAATGAAACAAAAACCCAATATACCCACTAAAACCAAAATGAACCAAGTATGAACCATTACAGACCGTTAAGACACGTTATACATCAAATAGAGCCAACAATATCTAATCAGACTCATTATGACCCACATAGCGCCATTACGACCAATTATACTCGTTAAGGAATCACAAATCCAATATACCCACTCTGACCAAAATGAACAAAGTACAAACCATTGCACACCACTAAGACCCGTTATACCTCAAATAGAGCGAATAAGGTATAATCAGACTCATTATCACCCACATTGTCCCATTACGACCAATTAGACTCGTTAAGGAAACATAAACCCAATATACCCACTAAGACCAAAACGAACCAAGTACGAACCATTACATACCACTAAGACCCGTTATACCTCAAAAAGAGCCAATAAGGTCAAATCAGACTCATTATGACCCACATAGTGTCATTACGACCAATTATACTCCTTAAGGAAACAAAAACCCAATATACCCACTAAAACCAAAATGAACCAAGTATGAACCATTACAGATCGTTAAGACACGTTATACATTAAATAGAGCCAACAATATCAAATCAGACTCATTATGACCCACATAGCGCCATTACGACCAATTATACTCGTTAAGGAATCACAAATCCAATATACCCACTCTGACCAAAATGAACAAAGTACAAACCATTGCACACCACTAAGACCCGTTATACCCCAAATAGAGCCCATATGGGCAAATCAGACTCATTATGGACCCACATAGTGCCATTACGACCAATTAGACTCGTTAAGGAGACACAAACCCAATATACACACTAAGACCAAAACGAACCAAGTTTGAGCAATTACAAAACCAAAAATACTCGTTACACGAATAGAGCCAATAAGTTTAAATCACACTCATTATGACCCACATAGTGTCATTACGACCAATTATACTCGTAAAGGAGACACAAACCCAGTTTACCAACCACGTACGATCCAATAGAGACCACTAAGACCCGTTATACCTCAAATAGAGCCAATAAGGTTAAATCAGACTCATTATGACCCACATAGTGCCTATACGACCAATTATACTCGTTAAGGACACACAAACCCAATTATGGCGAGAACGGAACAATCGTTTGTTCCGTAATGAAAAGCGTGATTTGGAGATGATCATCACAGAGATACGGGACATGGTTCACTTTCGGCTTGCTTGGACTACTAGAAGATCTCGATCTATATCTAATGAAGCGACCCAATTCTTGCTTTGGTCTTGCGGTGATGGTGTTTGGAGCTCCGGTGTTTTTTAGCATCTTTTTTTCGATGTTATTTGCGTCTATTATGTTGTGTTTATTTTGGTTGTTAGCTGCTTGGTATGGCGTTGTTTCCAAGCTTTTTTGTTTCATCGTTTGGTTGTAGGCGGTTTTCCGTACTCTTTTGTTTTCGTTTTTATAATATTGCCGGAGTTTTCCCTAAAAAAACCCAATTTACCCACTAAGACGAAAATGAACCACGTACGATCCAATAGAGTCCACTAAGACCCATTACACCTCAAATAGAGCCAATAAGGTTAAATCAAACTCATTATGACTAACATAGTGCCATTACGACCAATTATACTCGTTAAGAAAACACAAACGCAATATACCCACTATGATCAAAATGAACCAAGTACGAACCATTACAGATCGCTAAGACCTGTTATACCTGAAATAGAGCCAATAAGGTCAAAACAAACTCATTATGACCCACATAGTGCCATTACGACCAATTGGACGCGTAAAGGAGACACAAACCTAATATATCCACTAAAACAAAAATGAACCAAGTACGAGCCATTATAGACCAATATGACACGTTATACCTCAAATAGAGCCAATAATTTCAAATCAGACTCATTATGACCCACATAGTGCCATTTACGACCAATTATACTCGTTAAGGACACACAAACCCAATTTACCCACTAAGACGAAAATGAACCACATATGATCCAATAGAGCAAACTAAGACCCGTTACACCTCAAATAGAGCCAATAAGGTTAAATCAAACTCATTATGACCCACATAGTGCCATTACGACCAATTATACTCGTTAAGAAACCACAAACCCAATATACCCACTATGATCAAAATGAACCAAGTACGAACCATTACAGACCACTAAGGCCCGTTATACCTAAAATAGAGCGAATAAGGTATAATCAGACTCATTATCACCCATATTGTCCCATTACGACCAATTAGACTCGTTAAGGAAACATAAACCCAATATACCCACTAAGACCAAAACGAACCAAATACTAACCATTACATACCACTAAGACCCGTTATACCTCAAAAAGAGCCAATAAGGTCAAATCAGACTCATTATGACTCAGATAGTGTCATTACGACCAATTATACTCCTTAAGGAAACAAAAACCCAATATACCCACTAAAACCAAAATGAACCAAGTGTGAACCATTACAGACCGCTAAGACACGTTATACATCAAATAGAGCCAACAATATCAAATCAGACTCATTATGACCCACATAGCGCCATTACGACCAATTATACTCGTTAAGGAATCACAAATCCAATATACCCACTCTGACCAAAATGAACAAAGTATAAACCATTGTAGACCACAAAGACCCGTTATACCCCAAATAGAGCCCATATGGGCAAATCAGACTCATTATGGACCCACATAGTGCCATTACGACCAATTAGACTCGTTAAGGAGACACAAACCCAATATACACACAAAGACCAAAACGAACCAAGTTTGAACCATTACAAAACCAAAAAGACTCGTTACACCTCAAATAGAGCCAATAAGATCAAATCACACTCATTATGACCCACATAGTGTCATTACGACCAATTATACTCGTAAAGGAGACACAAACCCAGTTTACCAACCACACCACGTACGATCCAATAGAGACCACTAAGACCCGTTATACCTCAAATAGAGCCAATAAGGTTAAATCAGACTCATTATGACCCACATAGTGCCATTACGACCAATTATACTCGTTAAGGACACAAACCCAATTATGGCGAGAACGGAACAATCGTTTGTTCCGTAATGAAAAGCGTGATATGGAGATGATCATCAAAGAGATACGGGACATGGTTCACTTTCGGCTTGCTTGGACTACTAGAAGATCTCGATCTATATCTAATGAAGCGACCTAATTCTTGCTTTGGTCTTGCGGTGATGGTGTTTGGTGCTCCGGTGGTTTTTAGCATCTTTTTTTCGATGTTATTTGCGTCTATTATGTTGTGTTTATTTTGGTTGTTAGCTGCTTGGTATGGGGTTGTTTCCAAGCTTTTTTGTTTCTTCGTTTGGTTGTAGGCGGTTTGCCGTACTCTTTTGTTTTTGTTTTTATAATATTGCCGTAGTTTTCCCTCAAAAAAAACCCAATTTACCCACTAAGACGAAAATGAAACCACATATGATCCAATAGAGCAAACTAAGACCCGTTACACCTCAAATAGAGCCAATAAAGTTAAATCAAACTCATTATGACCCACATAGTGCCATTACGACCAATTATACTCGTTAAGAAAACACAAACGCAATATACCCACTATGATCAAAATGAACCAAGTACGAACCATTACAGACCGCTAAGACCTGTTATACCTGAAATAGAGCCAATAAGGTCAAAACAAACTCATTATGACCCACATAGTGCCATTACGACCAATTGGGCGCTTGAAGGAGACACAAACCTAATATATCCACTAAAACAAAAATGAACCAAGTACGAGCCATTATAGACCAATATGACACGTTATACCTCAAATAGAGCCAATAATTTCAAATCAGACTCATTATGACCCACATAGTGCCATTTACGACCAATTATACTCGTTAAGGACACACAAACCCAATTTACCCACTAAGACGAAAATGAACCACATATGATCCAATAGAGACCACTAAGACCCGTTACACCTCAAATAGAGCCAATAAGGTTAAATCAAACTCATTATGACCCACATAGTGCCATTACGACCAATTATACTCGTTAAGAAACCACAAACCCAATATACCCACTATGATCAAAATGAACCAAGTACGAACCATTACAGACCACTAAGGCCCGTTATACCTCAAATAGAGCGAATAAGGTATAATCAGACTCATTATCACCCACATTGTCCCATTACGACCAATTAGACTCGTTAAGGAAACATAAACCCAATATACCCACTAACACCAAAACGAACCATTACATACCATTATATACCACTAAGACCCGTTATACCTCAAAAAGACCTAAGGTCAAATCAGACTCATTTTGACCCACATAGTGTCATTACGACCAATTATACTCCTTAAGGAAACAAAAACCCAATATACCCACTAAAACCAAAATGAACCAAGTATGAACCATTACAGACCGCTAAGACACGTTATACATCAAATAGAGCCAACAATATCAAATCAGACTCATATGCCATTACGACCAATTGGACGCGTGAAGGAGACACAAACCTAATATATCCACTAAAACAAAAATGAACCAAGTACGAGCCATTATAGACCAATGTGACACGTTATACCTCAAATAGAGCCAATAATTTCAAATCAGACTCATTTTGACCCACATAGTGGTCATTACGAGCAATTATAATCCTTAAGGAAACAAAAACCCAATATACCCACTAAAACCAAAATGAACCAAGTATGAACCATTACAGACCGCTAAGACACGTTATACATCAAATAGAGCCAACAATATCAAATCAGACTCATTATGACCCACATAGTTCCATTACGACCAATTGGACACGTGAAGGAGACACAAACCTAATATATCCACTAAAACAAAAATGAACCAAGTACGAGCCATTATAGACCAATATGACACGTTATACCTCAAATAGAGCCAATAATTTCAAATCAGACTCATTATGACCCACATAGTGCCATTTACGACCAATTATACTCGTTAAGGACACACAAACCCAATTTACCCACTAAGACGAAAATGAACCACATATGATCCAATAGAGCAAACTAAGACCCGTTACACCTCAAATAGAGCCAATAAAGTTAAATCAAACTCATTATGACCCACATAGTGCCATTACGACCAATTATACTCGTTAAGAAACCACAAACCCAATATACCCACTATGATCAAAATGAACCAAGTACGAACCATTACAGACCACTAAGGCCCGTGATACCTCAAATAGAGCGAATAAGGTATAATCAGACTCATTATCACCCACATTGTCCCATTACGACCAATTAGACTCGTTAAGGAAACATAAACCCAATATACCCACTAAGACCAAAACGAACCAAGTACGAACCATTACATACCACTAAGACCCGTTATACCTCAAAAAGAGCCAATAAGGTCAAATCAGGCTCATTATGACCCACATAGTGTCATTACGACCAATTATACTCCTTAAGGAAACAAAAACCCAATATACCCACTAAAACCAAAATGAACCAAGTATGAACCATTACAGACCGCTAAGACACGTTATACATCAAATAAAGCCAATAAGATCAAATCACACTCATTATGACCCACATAGTGTCATTACGACCAATTATACTCGTAAAGGAGACACAAACCCAGTTTACCAACCTCGTACGATCCAATAGAGACCACTAAGACCCGTTATACCTCAAATAGAGCCAATAAGGTTAAATCAGACTCATTATGACCCACATAGTGCTATTACGACCAATTATACTCGTTAAGCACACACAAACCCAATTATGGCGAGAACGGAACAACCGTTTGTTCCGTAATGAAAAGCGTGATATGGAGATGATTATCAAAGAGATACTGGACATGGTTCACTTTCGGCTTGCTTGGACTACTAGAAGATCTCGATCTATATCTAATGAGGCGACCTAATTCTTGCTTTGGTCTTGCGGTGATTGTGTTTGGAGCTCCAGTGGTTTTTAGCATCTTTTTTTCGATGTTAATTGCGTCTATTATGTAGTGTTTATTTTGGTTGTTAGCTGCTTGGTATGGGGTTGTTTCCAAGCTTTTTTGTTTCTTCGTTTGGTTGCAGGCGGTTTGCCGTACTCTTTCGTTTTCGTTTTTATATTATTGCCGGAGTTTTCCCTAAAAAAAACCCAATTTACCCACTAAGACGAAAATGAACCACGTACGATCCAATAGAGACCACTAAGACCCATTACACCTCAAATAGAGCTAATATGGTTAAATCAAACTCATTATGACCCACATAGTGCCATTACGACCAATTTTACTCGTTAAGAAAACACAAATGCAATATACCCACTAAGATCAAAATGAACCAAGTACGAACCATTACAGACCGCTAAGACCTGTTATACCTGAAATAGAGCCAATAAGGTCAAAACAAACTCATTATGACCCACATAGTGCCACTACGACCAATTGGACGCGTGATGGAGACACAAACCTAATATATCTACTAAAACAAAAATGAACCAAGTACGAGCCATTATAGACCAATATGACACGTTATAACTCAAATAGAGCCATTAATTTCAAATCAGGCTCATTATGACCCACATAGTGCCATTTACGACCAATTATACTCGTTAAGGACACACAAACCCAATTTACCCACTAAGACGAAAATGAACCACATATGATCCAATAGAGACCACTAAGACCCGTTACACCACAAATAGAGCCAATAAGGTGAAATCAAACTCATTATGACCCACATAGTGCCATTACGACCAATTATACTCGTTAAGAAACCACAAACCCAATATACCCACTATGATCAAAATGAACCAATTACGAACCATTACAAACCACTAAGGGCCGTTATACCTCAAATAGAGCGAATAAGGTATAATCTGACTCATTATCACCCACATTGTCCCATTACGACCAATTAGACTCGTTAAGGAAACATAAACCCAATATACCCACTATGACCAAAACGAACCAAATACGAACCATTACATACCACTAAGACCCGTTATACCTCAAAAAGAGCCAATAAGGTGATGTGTTTTTCCCGACCGTCTATTGGTTGCCCGAGATAGTATTGGTGAAACCGCGACCCGTTGTCTATAAAGAGACAAGAACCTTGGTATAAGATACGCCACAATCAACCCACCAAGTTGATTGATAAGTATTGAACGCCACAAGCAAGAAGACTTGATAAGTTCTAAAGTTCACAAAGAACAAAAAGAGTTTAAACTCACAATTATCATTCAAATCAAAGGTGATCTCAAAAGATTACAAAGACAACCTATTTATAGGATACACAAGACAAATCAAAGGACTCAAATAAATTCTAGACAATAATTGAGGCAACCTTCTAATATCTTCTAAGTAAATGACTTCATAATGATAGGACCCTTCAAAATGCCTTCTAATTCAATGTTATGAGTTACTTGAACTTGGATCTATTGTTGGGCAGATTCATGGACGAAATTTCACCTTTATTTTGGGCTTGGATCCTTATTAAAATGTAGGAAAAGGAGTACTCTTTAAGTGGGCTTTGATTTGAGTCCATTTGGACTTGAAATGAATGATTTATGACCAAAACATGGGCCATGTGTAGACTTGGCCGAATTTTCTTGGACTTGGGTGATATTTAGATGAAATAATCACAACTTGGGCTACCAAGCCTTGGGCTAATCTTGGCCTTCAATTCGGATCAAAATTCGAAGGTCTCCTTGGCTACTTGATGAATTGATGATTGATTCTTTCCGACAGGATTTTATCAAACCGTTAAGAGCATCACTGAACATCTTAGCTTTTGACCTTGTGATTGGTCTAATCTTCCATCTCAATGGATCTACATCATCCGGGTCGTTGGATGGGTTCTCATCATTCCCCCTCTCTTGAATGCGATTTGTCCTCAAATCTTCACCTACATTAAAGGGGCTCAAATCAGAAACGTTGAAGACATCATGCACATTATACTCAACATGCAAGTCAAGTTTGTAAGCATTGTCATTAATTTTCTGCATGATTTGGAACGGTCCATCTCCCCTTGGCATCAGCTTTGACTTTCGTTTACTTGGGAATCGTTCTTTTCTCAAATGAAGCCACACCCAATCTCCTGGTTCAAATGTGATCTTTCTTTTGCCCTTATTTGCTTGTTGTTCATACTTCTTGGTGCGCTCTTCGATGTTGCTTTTCGCCTTCTCATGGATCTGTTTAACAAATTCAGCTTTCTTCTTGCCATCTAAATTCACTTGTTCACCCACAGGTAAAGGAGTTAAATCCATTGGAGTTAATGGCTTAAAACCATACACAATTTCAAATGGGGAAAACTTTGTAGCAGAATGAACATGACGATTATAAGCAAACTCAACATGTGGTAAGCATTGTTCCCAAGTTTTGACATTTCTTCCAATAATGGAACGCAACAAAGTACCAAGAGTGCGATTCACAACTTCTGTTTGCCCATCAGTTTGGGGATGGCAAGTTGTGGAAAACAAGAGTTTTGTTCCCAATTTCCCCCACAAGGTTTTCCAAAAGTAACTCAAAAATTTTGTCTCGATCTGAGACAATGGTTCTTGGCATTCCATGCAACCTCACTATTTCTTTGAAAAACAAATCAGAAATATGTGATGCATCATTAGTTCGGTTGCATGCAATGAAATGAGCCATTTTGGAGAACCTGTCAACAACCACAAAGATTGAGTCTTTGCCGCCTTTGGTTTTTGGCAAACCCAGCACAAAATCCATTGAAAGATCAACCCACGGTTCACTTGGTATAGGCAAAGGAGTATATAAACCATGAGGTTGAACTTTTGATTTTGCCTGTTTGCATACAATACAGTTTTCACATACTCGTCCTACATCGACTTTCATTTTTGGCCATTAAAAATGTTCTTGTAAAATTGTCAAAGTTTTTGCCATGCCAAAATGACCCATAAGGCCTCCACCATGCGCTTCCCTAACCAACACCTCTCGCAAGGAAGAGTTAGGAATGCAAAGCTTTGATTCCTTAAACAAAAACCCCTCATGTTTGAAAAACTTTTCAAAAGAACATTTTTCACATGCTTGAAAAATTTGTCCAAAATCGGCATCATTGTGGTACAATTCTTTGATTTGCTCAAAACCAAGAATTTTACAGTCAAGAGAAGAGAGTAAAGAGTATCTTCTTGAAAGTGCATCAGCCACAACATTTTCCTTACCTTTCTTGTATCGGATGACATAAGGAAATGTCTCAAGAAACTCAATCCATCGAGCATGTCTTTTGTTTAACTTATGTTGTCCCTTTAAGAACTTCAAGGACTCATGGTCAGAATGTATCACAAACTATTTGGCCCACAAATAGTGTTGCCATGTCTTTAATGCACGGACCAATGAATACAGTTCTTTGTCATAAGTAGGGTAGTTCAAGGTCGCCCCATTCAACTTCTCACTAAAATAGGCCAATGGTTTACCTTCTTGCATCAAAACTGCACCTATTCCAACACCTGATGCATCACACTCAATTTCAAAGGTTTTATCAAAGTTGGGCAAAGATAACAAAGGAGCATGGGTTAAAATGAACCAAGTACGAGCTATTATAGACCAATATGACACGTTATACCTCAAATAGAGCCAATAATTTCAAATCAGACTCATTATGACCCACATAGTGCCATTTACGACCAATTATACTCGTTAAGGACACACAAAGCCAATTTACCCACTAAAACGAAAATGAACCACATATGATCCAATAGAGACCACTAAGACCCGTTACACCTCAAATAGAGCCAATAAGGTTAAATCAAACTCATTATGACCCACATAGTGCCATTACGACCAATTATACTCGTTAAGAAACCACAAACCCAATATACCCACTATGATCAAAATGAACCAAGTACGAACCATTACAGACCACTAAGGCCCGTTATACCTCAAATAGAGCGAATAAGGTATAATCAGACTCATTATCACCCACATTGTCCCATTACGACCAATTAGACTCGTTAAGGAAACATAAACCCAATATACCCACTAAGACCAAAACGAACCAAGTACGAACCATTATATACCACTAAGACCCGTTATACCTCAAAAAGACCCAATAAGGTCAAATCAGACTCATTATGACCCACATAGTGTCATTACGACCAATTATACTCGTTAAGGAAAAAAAACCCAATATACCCACTAAAACCAAAATGAACCAAGTATGAACCATTACAGACCGCTAAGACACGTTATACATCAAATAGAGCCAACAATATCAAATTAGACTCATTATGACCCACATAGTGCCATTACGACCAATTGGACGCGTGAAGGAGACACAAACCTAATATATCCACTAAAACAAAAATGAACCAAGTACGAGCCATTATAGACCAATATGACACGTTATACCTCAAATAGAGCCAATAATTTCCAATCAGACTCATTATGACCCACATAGTGCCATTTACGACCAATTATACTCGTTAAGGACACACAAACCCAATTTACCCACTTAGACGAAAATGAACCACATATGATCCAATAGAGCAAACTAAGACCCGTTACACCTGAAATAGAGCCAATAAAGTTAAATCAAACTCATTATGACCCACATAGTGCCATTACGACCAATTATATTCGTTAAGAAACCACAAACCTAATATACCCACTATGATCAAAATGAACCAAGTACGAACCATTACAGACCACTAAGGCCCGTTATACCTCAAATAGAGCGAATAAGGTATAATCAGACTCATTATCACCCACATTGTCCCATTACGACCAATTAGACTCGTTAAGGAAACATAAACCCAATATACCCACTAAGACCAAAACGAACCAAGTACGAACCATTATATACCACTAAGACCCGTTATACCTCAAAAAGATCCAATAAGGTCAAATCAGACTCATTATGACCCACATAGTGTCATTACGACCAATTATACTCCTTAAGGAAACAAAAACCCAATATACCCACTAAAACCAAAATGAACCAAGTATGAACCATTACAGACCGCTAAGACACGTTATACATCAAATAGAGCCAACAATATCAAATCAGACTCATTATGACCCACATAGTGCCATTACGACCAATTGGACGCGTGAAGGAGACACAAACCTAATATATCCACTAAAACAAAAATGAACCAAGTACGAGCCATTATAGACCAATATGACACGTTATACCTCAAATAGAGCCAATAATTTTAAATCAGACTCGTTATGACCCACATAGTGCCATTTACGACCAATTATACTCGTTAAAGACACACAAACCCAATTTACCCACTAAGAAGAAAATGAACCACATATGATCCAATAGAGAGAACTATGACCCGTTACACCTCAAATAGAGCCAATAAAGTTAAATCAAACTCATTATGACCCACATAGTGCCATTACGACCAATTATACTCGTTAAGAAACCACAAACCTAATATACTCACTATGATCAAAATGAACCAAGTACGAACCATTACAGACCACTAAGGTCCGTTATACCTCAAATAGTGCGAATAAGGTATAATCAGACTCATTATCACCCACATTGTCCCATTACGACCAATTAGACTCGTTAAGGAAACATAAACCCAATATACCCACTAAGACCAAAACGAACCAAGTACGAACCATTATATACCACTAAGACCCGTTATACCTCAAAAAGACCCAATAAGGTCAAATCAGACTCATTATGACCCACATAGTGTCATTACGACCAATTATACTCGTTAAGGAAAAAAAACCCAATATACCCACTAAAACCAAAATGAACCAAGTATGAACCATTACAGACCGCTAAGACACGTTATACATCAAATAGAGCCAACAATATCAAATTAGACTCATTATGACCCACATAGTGCCATTACGACCAATTGGACGCGTGAAGGAGACACAAACCTAATATATCCACTAAAACAAAAATGAACCAAGTACGAGCCATTATAGACCAATATGACACGTTATACCTCAAATAGAGCCAATAATTTCCAATCAGACTCATTATGACCCACATAGTGCCATTTACGACCAATTATACTCGTTAAGGACACACAAACCCAATTTACCCACTTAGACGAAAATGAACCACATATGATCCAATAGAGCAAACTAAGACCCGTTACACCTGAAATAGAGCCAATAAAGTTAAATCAAACTCATTATGACCCACATAGTGCCATTACGACCAATTATATTCGTTAAGAAACCACAAACCTAATATACCCACTATGATCAAAATGAACCAAGTACGAACCATTACAGACCACTAAGGCCCGTTATACCTCAAATAGAGCGAATAAGGTATAATCAGACTCATTATCACCCACATTGTCCCATTACGACCAATTAGACTCGTTAAGGAAACATAAACCCAATATACCCACTAAGACCAAAACGAACCAAGTACGAACCATTATATACCACTAAGACCCGTTATACCTCAAAAAGATCCAATAAGGTCAAATCAGACTCATTATGACCCACATAGTGTCATTACGACCAATTATACTCCTTAAGGAAACAAAAACCCAATATACCCACTAAAACCAAAATGAACCAAGTATGAACCATTACAGACCGCTAAGACACGTTATACATCAAATAGAGCCAACAATATCAAATCAGACTCATTATGACCCACATAGTGCCATTACGACCAATTGGACGCGTGAAGGAGACACAAACCTAATATATCCACTAAAACAAAAATGAACCAAGTACGAGCCATTATAGACCAATATGACACGTTATACCTCAAATAGAGCCAATAATTTTAAATCAGACTCGTTATGACCCACATAGTGCCATTTACGACCAATTATACTCGTTAAAGACACACAAACCCAATTTACCCACTAAGAAGAAAATGAACCACATATGATCCAATAGAGAGAACTATGACCCGTTACACCTCAAATAGAGCCAATAAAGTTAAATCAAACTCATTATGACCCACATAGTGCCATTACGACCAATTATACTCGTTAAGAAACCACAAACCTAATATACTCACTATGATCAAAATGAACCAAGTACGAACCATTACAGACCACTAAGGTCCGTTATACCTCAAATAGTGCGAATAAGGTATAATCAGACTCATTATCACCCACATTGTCCCATTACGACCAATTAGACTCGTTAAGGAAACATAAACCCAATATACCCACTAAGACCAAAACGAACCAAGTACGAACCATTATATACCACTAAGACCCGTTATACCTCAAAAACACCCAATAAGGTCAAATCAGACTCATTATGACCCACATAGTGTCATTACGACCAATTATACTCGTTAAGGACACACAAACCCAATTTACCCACTAAGACGAAAATGAACCACATATGATCCAATAGAGCAAACTAAGACCCGTTACACCTCAAATAGAGCCAATAATGTTAAATCAAACTCATTATGACCCACCATAGTGCCATTACGACCAATTATACTCGTTAAGAAACCACAAACCTAATATACCCACTATGATCAAAATGAACCAAGTACGAACCATTACAGACCACTAAGGCCCGTTATACCACAAATAGAGCGAATAAGGTATAATCAGACTCATTATCACCCACATTGTCCCATTACGACCAATTAGACTCGTTAAGGAAACATAAACCCAATATACCCACTAAGACCAAAACGAACCAAGTACGAACCATTATATACCACTAAGACCCGTTATACCTCAAAAAGACCCAATAAGGTCAAATCAGACTCATTATGACCCACATAGTGTCATTACGACCAATTATACTCCTTAAGGAAACAAAAACCCAATATACCCACTAAAACCAAAATGAACCAAGTATGAACCATTACAGACCGCTAAGACACGTTATACATCAAATAGAGCCAACAATATCAAATCAGACTCATTATGACCCACATAGTGCCATTACACCCAATTGGACGCGTGAAGGAGACACAAACCTAATATATCCACTAAAACAAAAATGAACCAAGTACGAGCCATTATAGACCAATATGACACGTTATACCTCAAATAGAGCCAATAATTTCAAATCAGACTCATTATGACCCACATAGTGCCATTTACGACCAATTATACTCGTTAAGGACACACAAACCCAATTTACCCACTAAGACGAAAATGAACCACATATGATCCAATAGAGCAAACTAAGAGCCGTTACACCTCAAATAGAGCCAATAAGGTTAAATCAAACTCATTATGACCCACATAGTGCCATTACGACCAATTATAGTCGTTAAGAAACCACAAACCCAATATACCCACTATGATCAAAATGAACCAAGTACGAACCATTACAGACCACTAAGGCCCGTTATACCTCAAATAGAGCGAATAAGGTATAATCAAACTCATTATCACCCACATTGTCCCATTACGACCAATTAGGCTCGTTAAGGAAACATAAACCCAAGATACCCACTAAGACCAAAACGAACCAAGTACGAACCATTATATACCACTAAGACCCGTTATACCTCAAAAAGAGCCAATAAGGTCAAATCAGACTCATTATGACCCACATAGTGCTATTACGACCAATTATACTCGTTAAGGACACACAAACCCAATTATGGCGAGAACGGAACAATCGTTTGTTCCGTAATGAAAAGCGTGATATGGAGATGATCATCAAAGAGATACGAGACATGGTTCACTTTCGGCTTGCTTGGACTACTCGAAGATCTCGATCTATATCTAATGTAGCGACCTAATTCTTGCTTTGGTCTTGCGGTGATTGTGTTTGGAGCTCCGGTGGTTTTTAGCATCTTTTTTTCGATGTTATTTGCGTCTATTATGTTGTGTTTATTTTGGTTGTTAGCTGCTTGGTATGGGGTTGTTTCCAAGCTTTTTTGTTTCCTCGTTTGGTTGTAGGCGGTTTTCCGTACTCTTTTGTTCTCGTTTTTATAATATTGCCGGAGTTGTCCCTAAAAAAAAACCCAATTTACCCACTAAGACGAAAATGAACCACGTACGATCCAATAGAGACCACTAAGACCCATTACACCTCAAATAGAGCCAATAAGGTTAAATCAAACTCATTATGACCCACATAGTGCCATTACGACCAATTATACTCGTTAAGAAAACACAAACGCAATATACCCACTAAGATCAAAATGAACCAAGTACGAACCATTACATACTGCTAAGACTTGTTATACCTGAATAAGAGCCAATAAGGTCAAAACAAACTCATTATGACCCACATAGTATCATTATGACCAATTGGACGCGTGAAGGAGACACAAACCTAATATATCCACTAAAACAAAAATGAACCAAGTACGAGCCATTATAGACCAATATGACACGTTATACCTCAAATAGAGCCAATAATTTCAAATCAGACTCATTATGACCCACATAGTGCCATTTACGACCAATTATACTCGTTAAGGACACACAAACCCAATTTACCCACTAAGACGAAAATGAACCACATATGATCCAATAGAGCAAACTAAGACCCGTTACACCTCAAATAGAGCCAATAAAGTTAAATGAAACTCATTATGACCCACATAGTGCCATTACGACCAATTATACTCGTTAAGAAACTACTAACCCAATATACCCACTATGATCAAAATGAACCAAGTACGAACCATTACAGACCACTAAGGCCCGTGATACCTCAAATAGAGCGAATAAGGTATAATCAGACTCATTATCACCCACATTGTTCCATTACGACCAATTAGACTCGTTAAGGAAACATAAACCCAATATACCCACTAAGATCAAAATGAACCAAGTACGAACCATTACAGACTGCTAAGACTTGTTATACCTGAATAAGAGCCAATAAGGTCTAAACAAACTCATTATGACCCACATAGTATCATTGTGACCAATTGGACGCGTGAAGGAGACACAAACCTAATATATCCATTAAAACAAAAATGAACCAAGTACGAGCCATTATAGACCAATATGACACGTTATACCTCAAATAGAGCCAATAATTTTAAATCAGACTCGTTATGACCCACATAGTGCCATTTACGACCAATTATACTCGTTAAAGACACACAAACCCAATTTACCCACTAAGAAGAAAATGAACCACATATGATCCAATAGAGAGAACTATGACCCGTTACACCTCAAATAGAGCCAATAAAGTTAAATCAAACTCATTATGACCCACATAGTGCCATTACGACCAATTATACTCGTTAAGAAACCACAAACCCAATATACCCACTATGATCAAAATGAACCAAGTACGAACCATTACAGACCACTAAGGCCCGTGATACCTCAAATAGAGCGAATAAGGTATAATCAGACTCATTATCACCCACATTGTCCCATTACGACCAATTAGACTCGTTAAGGAAACATAAACCCAATATACCCACTAAGACCAAAACGAACCAAGTACGAACCATTATATACCACTAAGACCCGTTATACCTCAAAAAGACCCAATAAGGTCAAATCAGACTCATTATGACCCACATAGTGTCATTACGACCAATTATACTCGTTAAGGAAAAAAAACCCAATATACCCACTAAAACCAAAATGAACCAAGTATGAACCATTACAGACCGCTAAGACACGTTATACATCAAATAGAGCCAACAATATCAAATTAGACTCATTATGACCCACATAGTGCCATTACGACCAATTGGACGCGTGAAGGAGACACAAACCTAATATATCCACTAAAACAAAAATGAACCAAGTACGAGCCATTATAGACCAATATGACACGTTATACCTCAAATAGAGCCAATAATTTCAAATCAGACTCATTATGACCCACATAGTGCCATTTACGACCAATTATACTCGTTAAGGACACACAAACCCAATTTACCCACTTAGACGAAAATGAACCACATATGATCCAATAGAGCAAACTAAGACCCGTTACACCTCAAATAGAGCCAATAAAGTTAAATCAAACTCATTATGACCCACATAGTGCCATTACGACCAATTATATTCGTTAAGAAACCACAAACCTAATATACCCACTATGATCAAAATGAACCAAGTACGAACCATTACAGACCACTAAGGCCCGTTATACCTCAAATAGAGCGAATAAGGTATAATCAGACTCATTATCACCCACATTGTCCCATTACGACCAATTAGACTCGTTAAGGAAACATAAACCCAATATACCCACTAAGACCAAAACGAACCAAGTACGAACCATTATATACCACTAAGACCCGTTATACCTCAAAAAGATCCAATAAGGTCAAATCAGACTCATTATGACCCACATAGTGTCATTACGACCAATTATACTCCTTAAGGAAACAAAAACCCAATATACCCACTAAAACCAAAATGAACCAAGTATGAACCATTACAGACCGCTAAGACACGTTATACATCAAATAGAGCCAACAATATCAAATCAGACTCATTATGACCCACATAGTGCCATTACGACCAATTGGACGCGTGAAGGAGACACAAACCTAATATATCCACTAAAACAAAAATGAACCAAGTACGAGCCATTATAGACCAATATGACACGTTATACCTCAAATAGAGCCAATAATTTTAAATCAGACTCGTTATGACCCACATAGTGCCATTTACGACCAATTATACTCGTTAAAGACACACAAACCCAATTTACCCACTAAGACGAAAATGAACCACATATGATCCAATAGAGAGAACTATGACCCGTTACACCTCAAATAGAGCCAATAAAGTTAAATCAAACTCATTATGACCCACATAGTGCCATTACGACCAATTATACTCGTTAAGAAACCACAAACCTAATATACCCACTATGATCAAAATGAACCAAGTACGAACCATTACAGACCACTAAGGTCCGTTATACCTCAAATAGTGCGAATAAGGTATAATCAGACTCATTATCACCCACATTGTCCCATTACGACCAATTAGACTCGTTAAGGAAACATAAACCCAATATACCCACTAAGACCAAAACGAACTAAGTACGAACCATTATATACCACTAAGACCCGTTATACCTCAAAAAGACCCAATAAGGTCAAATCAGACTCATTATGACCCACATAGTGTCATTACGACCAATTATACTCCTTAAGGAAACAAAAACCCAATATACCCACTAAAACCAAAATGAACCAAGTATGAACCATTACAGACCGCTAAGACACGTTATACATCAAATAGAGCCAACAATATCAAATCAGACTCATTATGACCCACATAGTTCCATTACGACCAATTGGACACGTGAAAGAGACACAAACCTAATATATCCACTAAAACAAAAATGAACCAAGTACGAGCCATTATAGACCAATATGACACGTTATACCTCAAATAGAGCCAATAATTTCAAATCAGACTCATTATGACCCACATAGTGCCATTTACGACCAATTATACTCGTTAAGGACACACAAACCCAATTTACCCACTAAGACGAAAATGAACCACATATGATCCAATAGAGCAAACTAAGACCCGTTACACCTCAAATAGAGCCAATAAAGTTAAATGAAACTCATTATGACCCACATAGTGCCATTACGACCAATTATACTCGTTAAGAAACTACAAACCCAATATACCCACTATGATCAAAATGAACCAAGTACGAACCATTACAGACCACTAAGGCCCGTGATACCTCAAATAGAGCGAATAAGGTATAATCAGACTCATTATCACCCACATTGTCCCATTACGACCAATTAGACTCGTTAAGGAAACATAAACCCAATATACCTACTAAGACCAAAACGAACCAAGTACGAACCATTACATACCACTAAGACCCGTTATACCTCAAAAAGAGCCAATAAGGTCAAATCAGGCTCATTATGACCCACATAGTGTCATTACGACCAATTATACTCCTTAAGGAAACAAAAACCCAATATACCCACTAAAACCAAAATGAACCAAGTATGAACCATTACAGACCGCTAAGACACGTTATACATCAAATAGAGCCAACAATATCAAATCAGACTCATTATGACCCACATAGTGCCATTACGACCAATTATACTCGTTAAGGAATCACAAATCCAATATACCCACTCTGACCAAAATGAACAAAGTACAAACCATTGCAAACCACAAAGACCCGTTATATCCCAAATAGAGCCCATATGGGCAAATCAGACTCATTATGGACCCACATAGTGCCATTACGACCAATTAGACTCGTTAAGGAGACACAAACCCAATATACACATTAAGACGAAAACGAACCAAGTTTGAGCCATTACAAAACCAAAAAGACTCGTTACACCTCAAATTGAGCCAATAAGATCAAATCACACTCATTATGACCCACATAGTGTCATTACGACCAATTATACTCGTAAAGGAGACACAAACCCAGTTTACCAACCATGTACGATCCAATAGAGACCACTAAGACCCGTTATACCTCAAATAGAGCCAATAAGGTTAAATCAGACTCATTATGACCCACATAGTGCTATTACGACCAATTATACTCGTTAAGGACACACAAACCCAATTATGGCGAGAACGGAACAATCGTTTGTTCCGTAATGAAAAGCGTGATATGGAGATGATCATCAAAGAGATACGGGACACGGTTCACTTTCGGCTTGCTTGGACTACTAGAAGATCTCGATCTATATCTAATGAAGTGACCTAATTCTTGCTTTGGTCTTGCGGTGATTGTGTTTAGAGCTCCGGTGGTTTTTAGCATCTTTTTTTCGATGTTATTTGCGTCTATTATGTTGTGTTTATTTTGGTTGTTAGCTGCTTGGCATGGGGTTGTTTCCAAGCTTTTTTGTTTCTTCGTTTGGTTGTAGGCGGTTTGCCGTGCCCTTTTGTTTTCGTTTTTATAATATTGCCGGAGTTTTCCCTAAAAAAAAACCCAATTTACCCACTAAGACCAAAATGAACCACGTACGATCCAATAGAGACCACTAAGACCCATTACACCTCAAATAGAGCCAATAAGGTTAAATCAAACTCATTATGACCCACATAGTGCCATTACGACTAATTATACTCGTTAAGAAAACACAAACGCAATATACCCACTAAGATCAAAATGAACCAAGTACGAACCGTTACAGACTGCTAAGACCTGTTATACCTGAAATAGAGCCAATAAGGTCAAAACAAACTCATTATGACCCACATAGTATCATTACGACCAATTGGAAGCGTGAAGGAGACACAAACCTAATATATCCACTAAAACAAAAATGAACCAACTACGAGCCATTATAGACCAATATGACACGTTATACCTCAAATAGAGCCAATAATTTCAAATCAGACTCATTATGACCCACATAGTGCCATTTACGACCAATTATACTCGTTAAGGACACACAAACCCAATTTACCCACTAAGACGAAAATGAACCACATATGATCCTATAGAGACCACTAAGACCCCTTACACCTCAAATAGAGCCAATAAGGTTAAATCAAACTCATTATGACGCACATAGTGCCATTACGACCAATTATACTCGTTAAGAAACCACAAACCCAATATACCCACAATGATCAAAATGAACCAAGTACGAACCATTACAAACCACTAAGGCCCGTTATTCGTCTAATAGAGCGAATAAGGTATAATCAGATTCATTATCACCCACATAGTCCCATTACGACCAATTAGACTTGTTAAGGAAACATAAACCCAATATACCCACTAAGACCAAAACGAACCAAATACGAACCATTACATACCACTAAGACTCGTTATACCTCAAAAAGAGCCAATAAGGTCAAATCAGACTCATTATGACCCACATAGTGTCATTACGACCAATTATACTCCTTAAGGAAACAAAAACCCAATATACCCACTAAAACCAAAATGAACCAAGTATGAACCATTACAGACCGCTAAGACACGTTATACATCAAATAGAGCCAACAATATCAAATCAGACTCATTATGACCCGCATAGTGCCATTACGACCAATTATACTCGTTAAGGAATCACAAATCCAATATACCCACTCTGACCAAAATGAACAAAGTACAAACCATTGCAAACCACAAAGACCCGTTATATCCCAAATAGAGCCCATATGGGCAAATCAGACTCATTATGGACCCACATAGTGCCATTACGACCAATTAGACTCGTTAAGGAGACACAAACCCAATATACACACTAAGACCAAAACAAACCAAGTTTGAGCCATTACAAAACCAAAAAGACTCGTTACACCTCAAATTGAGCCAATAAGATCAAATCACACTCATTATGACCCACATAGTGTCATTACGACCAATTATACTCGTAAAGGAGACACAAACCCAGTTTACCAACCACGTACGATCCAATAGAGACCACTAAGACTCGTTATACCTCAAATAGAGCCAATAAGGTTAAATCAGACTCATTATGACCCACATAGTGCCATTACGACCCATTATTCTCGTTAAGGACACACAAACCCAATTATGGCGAGAACGGAACAATCGCTTGTTCCGTAATGAAAAGCGTGATATGGAGATGATCATCAAAGAGATACGGGACATGGTTCATTTTCGGTTTGCTTGGCCTACTAGAAGATCTCGATCTATATCTAATGAAGCGACCTAATTCTTGCTTTGGTCTTGCGGTGATAGTGTTTGGTGCTCCGGTGGTTTTTAGCATCTTTTTTTCTATGTTATTTGCGTCTATTATGTTGTGTTTATTTTGGTTGTTAGCTGCTTGGTATGGAGTTGTTTCCAAGCTTTTTTGTTTCTTCGTTTGGTTGTAGGCGGTTTGCCGTACTCTTTTTTTTTGTTTTTATAATATTGCCGGAGTTTTCCCTAAAAAAAAACCCAATTTACCCACTAAGACGAAAATGAACCACATACGATCCAATAGAGACCACTAAGACCCATTACACCTCAAATAGAGCCAAGAATGTCAAATCAGACTCATTATGACCCACATAGTGTCATTACGACCAATTATACTCCTTAAGGAAACAAAAACCCAATATACCCACTAAAACCAAAATGAACCAAGTATGAACCATTACAGACCGCTAAGACACGTTATACATCAAATAGAGCCAACAATATCAAATCAGACTAATTATGACCCACATGGTGCCATTTCGACCAATTATACTCGTTAAGGAATCAAAAATCCAATATACCCACTCTGACCAAAATGAACAAAGTACAAACCATTGCAGACCACAAAGACCCGTTATACCCCAAATAGAGCCCATATGGGCAAATCAGACTCATTATGGACCCACATAGTCCCATTACGACCAATTAGACTCGTTAAGGAGACACAAACCCAATATACACACTAAGACCAAAACGAACCAAGTTTGAGCCATTACAAAACCAAAAAGACTCGTTACACCCCAAATAGAGCCAATAAGATCAAATCACACTCATTATGACCCACATAGTGTCATTACGACCAATTATACTCGCAAAGGAGACACAAACCCAGTTTACCAACCACACCACGTACGATCCAATAGAGCCAATAAAGTTAAATCAGACTCATTATGACCCACATAGTGCCATTACGACCAATTATACTCGTTAAGGACACACAAATCCAATTATGGCGAGAACGGAACAATCGTTTGTTCCGTAATGAAAAGCGTGATATGGAGATGATCATCAAAGAGATACGGGACATGGTTCA
The DNA here is from genome assembly GCA_954870635.1 of Arctium minus. Classification (NCBI taxonomy): domain Eukaryota; kingdom Viridiplantae; phylum Streptophyta; class Magnoliopsida; order Asterales; family Asteraceae; genus Arctium; species Arctium minus. Next base: position 101,446,096 of record OX941084.1, on the reverse strand, counting down.
CTTTCGGCTTGCTTGGACTACTAGAAGATCTCGATCTATATCTAATGAAGCGACCTAATTCTTGCTTTGGTCTTGCGGTGATGGTGTTTGGTGCTCCGGTAGTTTTTAGCATCTTTTTTTCGATGTTATTTGCGTCTACTATGTTGTGTTTATTTAGGTTGTTAGCTGCTTGGTATGGGGTTGTTTCCAAGCTTTTTTGTTTCTTCGTTTGGTTGTAGGCGGTTTGCCGTACTCTTTTGTTTTTGTTTTTATAATATTGCCGGAGTTTTCCCTCAAAAAAAACCCAATTTACCCACTAAGACGAAAATGAACCACATACGATCCAATAGAGACCACTAAGACCCATTACACCTCAAATAGAGCCAAGAAGGTCAAACCAGACTCATTATGACCCACATAGTGTCATTACGACCAATTATACTCCTTAAGGAAACAAAAACCCAATATACCCACTAAAACCAAAATGAACCAAGTATGAACCATTACAGACCGCTAAGACATGTTATACATCAAATATAGCCTACACAATATCAAATCAGACTCATCATAACCCACATAGTGCCATTACGACCAATTGGACGCGTGAAGGAGACACAAACCTAATATATCCACTAAAACAAAAATGAACCAAGTACGAGCCATTATAGACCAATATGACACGTTATACCTCAAATAGAGCCAATAATTTCAAATCAGACTCATTATGACCCACATAGTGCCATTTACGACCAATTATACTCGTTAAGGACACACAAACCCAATTTACCCACTAAGACGAAAATGAACCACATATGATCTAATAGAGACCATTAAGACCCGTTACACCTCAAATAGAGCCAATAAGGTTAAATCAAACTCATTATGACCCACATAGTGCCATTACGACCAATTATACTCGTTAAGAAACCACAAACCCAATATACCCACTATGATCAAAATGAACCAAGTACGAACCATTACAGACCACTAAGGCCCGTTATACCTCAAATAGAGCGAATAAGGTATAATCAGACTCATTATCACCCACATTGTCCCATTACGACCAATTAGACTCGTTAAGGAAACATAAACCCAATATACCCACTAAGACCAAAACGAAGAATGTACGAACCATTATATACCACTAAGACCCGTTTACCTCAAAAAGACCCAATAAGGTCAAATCAGACTCATTATGACCCACATAGTGTCATTACGACCAATTATACTCCTTAAGGAAACAAAAACCCAATATACCCACTAAAACCAAAATGAACCAAGTATGAACCATTACAGACCGCTATGACACGTTATACATCAAATAGAGCCAACAATATCAAATCAGACTCATTATGACCCACATAGTGCCATTACGACCAATTGGACGCGTGAAGGAGACACAAACCTAATATATCCACTAAAACAAAAATGAACCAAGTACGAGCCATTATAGACCAATATGACACGTTATACCTCAAATAGAGCCAATAATTTCAAATCAGACTCATTATGACCCACATAGTGCCATTTACGACCAATTATACTCGTTAAGGACACACAAACCCAATTTACCCACTTAGACGAAAATGAACCACATATGATCCAATAGAGCAAACTAAGACCCGTTACACCTCAAATAGAGCCAATAAAGTTAAATCAAACTCATTATGACCCACATAGTGCCATTACGACCAATTATAGTCGTTAAGAAACCACAAACCTAATATACCCACTATGATCAAAATGAACCAAGTACGAACCATTACAGACCACTAAGGCCCGTGATACCTCAAATAGAGCGAATAAGGTATAATCAGACTCATTATCACCCACATTGTCCCATTACGACCAATTAGACTCGTTAAGGAAACATAAACCCAATATACCCACTTAGACCAAAACGAACCAAGTACAAACCATTATATACCACTAAGACCCGTTATACCTCAAAAAGACCCAATAAGGTCAAATCAGACTCATTATGACCCACATAGTGTCATTACGACCAATTATACTCCTTAAGGAAAAAAAACCCAATATACCCACTAAAACCAAAATGAACCAAGTATGAACCATTACAGACCGCTAAGACACGTTATACATCAAATAGAGCCAACAATATCAAATTAGACTCATTATGACCCACATAGTGCCATTACGACCAATTGGACGCGTGAAGGAGACACAAACCTAATATATCCACTAAAACAAAAATGAACCAAGTACGAGCCATTATAGACCAATTAGGACACGTTATACCTCAAATAGAGCCAATAATTTCAAATCAGACTCATTATGACCCACATAGTGCCATTTACGACCAATTATACTCGTTAAGGACACACAAACCCAATTTACCCACTTAGACGAAAATGAACCACATATGATCCAATAGAGCAAACTAAGACCCGTTACACCTCAAATAGAGCCAATAAAGTTAAATCAAACTCATTATGACCCACATAGTGCCATTACGACCAATTATAGTCGTTAAGAAACCACAAACCTAATATACCCACTATGATCAAAATGAACCAAGTACGAACCATTACAGACCAGTAAGGCCCGTTATACCTCAAATAGAGCGAATAAGGTATAATCAGACTCATTATCACCCACATTGTCCCATTACGACCAATTAGACTCGTTAAGGAAACATAAACCCAATATACCCACTTAGACCAAAACGAACCAAGTACGAACCATTATATACCACTAAGACCCGTTATACCTCAAAAAGATCCAATAAGGTCAAATCAGACTCATTATGACCCACATAGTGTCATTACGACCAATTATACTTCTTAAGGAAACAAAAACCCAATATACCCACTAAAACCAAAATGAACCAAGTATGAACCATTACAGACCGCTAAGACACGTTATACATCAAATAGAGCCAACAATATCAAATCAGACTCATTATGACCCACATAGTGCCATTACGACCAATTGGACGCGTGAAGGAGACACAAACCTAATATATCCACTAAAACAAAAATGAACCAAGTACGAGCCATTATAGACCAATATGACACGTTATACCTCAAATAGAGCCAATAGTTTCAAATCAGACTCATTATTGACCCACATAGTGCCATTTACGGCCAATTATACTCGTTAAAGACACACAAACCCAATTTACCCACTAAGACGAAAATGAACCACATATGATCCAATAGAGAGAACTAAGACCCGTTACACCTCAAATAGAGCCAATAAAGTTAAATCAAACTCATTATGACCCACATAGTGCCATTACGACCAATTATACTCGTTAAGAAACCACAAACCTAATATACCCACTATGATCAAAATGAACCAAGTACGAACCATTACAGACCACTAAGGTCCGTTATACCTCAAATAGTGCGAATAAGGTATAATCAGACTCATTATCACCCACATTGTCCCATTACGACCAATTAGACTCGTTAAGGAAACATAAACCCAATATACCCACTAAGACCAAAACGAACCAAGTACGAACCATTATATACCACTAAGACCCGTTATACCTCAAAAAGACCCAATAAGGTCAAATCAGACTCATTATGACCCACATAGTGTCATTACGACCAATTATACTCCTTAAGGAAACAAAAACCCAATATACCCACTAAAACCAAAATGAACCAAGTATGAACCATTACAGACCGCTAAGACACGTTATACATCAAATAGAGCCAACAATATCAAATCAGACTCATTATGACCCACATAGTGCCATTACACCCAATTGGACGCGTGAAGGAGACACAAACCTAATATATCCACTAAAACAAAAATGAACCAAGTACGAGCCATTATAGACCAATATGACACGTTATACCTCAAATAGAGCCAATAATTTCAAATCAGACTCATTATGACCCACATAGTGCCATTTACGACCAATTATACTCGTTAAGGACACACAAACCCAATTTACCCACTAAGACGAAAATGAACCACATATGATCCAATAGAGCAAACTAAGACCCGTTACACCTCAAATAGAGCCAATAAAGTTAAATGAAACTCATTATGACCCACATAGTGCCATTACGACCAATTATACTCGTTAAGAAACTACAAACCCAATATACCCACTATGATCAAAATGAACCAAGTACGAACCATTACAGACCACTAAGGCCCGTGATACCTCAAATAGAGCGAATAAGGTATAATCAGACTCATTATCACCCACATTGTCCCATTACGACCAATTAGACACGTTAAGGAAACATAAACCCAATATACCTACTAAGACCAAAACGAACCAAGTACGAACCATTACATACCACTAAGACCCGTTATACCTCAAAAAGAGCCAATAAGGTCAAATCAGGCTCATTATGACCCACATAGTGTCATTACGACCAATTATACTCCTTAAGGAAACAAAAACCCAATATACCCACTAAAACCAAAATGAACCAAGTATGAACCATTACAGACCGCTAAGACACGTTATACATCAAATAGAGCCAACAATATCAAATCAGACTCATTATGACCCACATAGTGCCATTACGACCAATTATACTCGTTAAGGAATCACAAATCCAATATACCCACTCTGACCAAAATGAACAAAGTACAAAGACCCGTTATATTCCAAATAGAGCCCATATGGGCAAATCAGACTCATTATGGACCCACATAGTGCCATTACGACCAATTAGACTCGTTAAGGAGACACAAACCCAATATACACATTAAGACGAAAACGAACCAAGTTTGAGCCATTACAAAACCAAAAAGACTCGTTACACCTCAAATTGAGCCAATAAGATCAAATCACACTCATTATGACCCACATAGTGTCATTACGACCAATTATACTCGTAAAGGAGACACAAACCCAGTTTACCAACCACGTACGATCCAATAGAGACCACTAAGACCCGTTATACCTCAAATAGAGCCAATAAGGTTAAATCAGACTCATTATGACCCACATAGTGCTATTACGACCAATTATACTCGTTAAGGACACACAAACCAAATTATGGCGAGAACGGAACAATCGTTTGTTCCGTAATGAAAAGCGTGATATGGAGATGATCATCAAAGAGATACGGGACATGGTTCACTTTCGGCTTGCTTGGACTACTAGAAGATCTCGATCTATATCTAATGAAGGGACCTAATTCTTGCTTTGGTCTTGCGGTGATTGTGTTTAGAGCTCCGGTGGTTTTTAGCATCTTTTTTTCGATGTTATTTGCGTCTATTATGTTGTGTTTATTTTGGTTGTTAGCTGCTTGGCATGGGGTTGTTTCCAAGCTTTTTTGTTTCTTCGTTTGGTTGTAGGCGGTTTGCCGTGCCCTTTTGTTTTCGTTTTTATAATATTGCCGGAGTTTTCCCTAAAAAAAAACCCAATTTACCCACTAAGACGAAAATGAACCACGTACGATCCAATAGAGACCACTAACACCCATTACACCTCAAATAGAGCCAATAAGGTTAAATCAAACTCATTATGACCCACATAGTGCCATTACGACCAATTATACTCGTTAAGAAAACACAAAGGCAATATACCCACTAAGATCAAAATGAACCAAGTACGAACCGTTACAGACTGCTAAGACCTGTTATACCTGAAATAGAGCCAATAAGGTCAAAACAAACTCATTATGACCCACATAGTATCATTACGACCAATTGGAAGCGTGAAGGAGACACAAACCTAATATATCCACTAAAACAAAAATGAACCAAGTACGAGCCATTATAGACCAATATGACACGTTATACCTCAAATAGAGCCAATAATTTCAAATCAGACTCATTATGACCCACATAGTGCCATTTACGACCAATTATACTCGTTAAGGACACACAAACCCAATTTACCCACTAAGACGAAAATGAACCACATATGATCCTATAGAGACCACTAAGACCCCTTACACCTCAAATAGAGCCAATAAGGTTAAATCAAACTCATTATGACCCACATAGTGCCATTACGACCAATTATACTCGTTAAGAAACCACAAACCCAATATACCCACTATGATCAAAATGAACCAAGTACGAACCATTACAAACCACTAAGGCCCGTTATTCGTCTAATAGAGCGAATAAGGTATAATCAGATTCATTATCACCCACATAGTCCCATTACGACCAATTAGACTTGTTAAGGAAACATAAACCCAATATACCCACTAAGACCAAAACGAACCAAATACGAACCATTACATACCACTAAGACCCGTTATACCTCAAAAAGAGCCAATAAGGTCAAATCAGACTCATTATGACCCACATAGTGTCATTACGACCAATTATACTCCTTAAGGAAACAAAAACCCAATATACCCACTAAAACCAAAATGAACCAAGTATGAACCATTACAGACCGCTAAGACACGTTATACATCAAACAGAGCCAACAATATCAAATCAGACTCATTATGACCCACATAGTGCCATTACGACCAATTATACTCGTTAAGGAATCACAAATCCAATATACCCACTCTGACCAAAATGAACAACGTACAAACCATTGCAAACCACAAAGACCCGTTATATCCCAAATAGAGCCCATATGGGCAAATCAGACTCATTATGGACCCACATAGTGCCATTACGACCAATTAGACTCGTTAAGGAGACACAAACCCAATATACCAACTAAGACCAAAACGAAGAAAGTACGAACCATTATATACCACTAAGACCCGTTATACCTCAAAAAGAGCCAATAAGGTCAAATCAGACTCATTATGACCCACATAGTGTCATTACGACCAATTATACTCCTTAAGGAAACAAAAACCCAATATACCCACTAAAACCAAAATGAACCAAGTATGAACCATTACAGACCGCTATGACACGTTATACATCAAATAGAGCCAACAATATCAAATCAGACTCATTATGACCCACATAGTGCCATTACGACCAATTGGACGCGTGAAGGAGACACAAACCTAATATATCCACTAAAACAAAAATGAACCAAGTACGAGCCATTATAGACCAATATGACACGTTATACCTCAAATAGAGCCAATAATTTCAAATCAGACTCATTATGACCCAAATAGTGCCATTTACGACCAATTATACTCGTTAAGGACACACAAACCCGATTTACCCACTATGATCCAAATAGAGCAAACTAAGACCCGTTACACCTCAAATAGAGCCAATAAAGTTAAATCAAACTCATTATGACCCACATAGTGCCATTACGACCAATTATACTCGTTAAGAAACCACAAACCCAATATACCCACTATGATCAAAATGAACCAAGTACGAACCATTACAGACCACTAAGGCCTGTGATACCTCAAATAGAGCGAATAAGGTATAATCAGACTCATTATCACCCACATTGTCCCATTACGACCAATTAGACTCGTTAAGGAAACATAAACCCAATATACCCACTAAGACCAAAACGAACCAAGTACGAACCATTACATTACATACCACTAAGACCCGTTATACCTCAAAAAGAGCCAATAAGGTCAAATCAGGCTCATTATGACCCACATAGTGTCATTACGACCAATTATACTCCTTAAGGAAACAAAAACCCAATATACCCACTAAAACCAAAATGAACCAAGTATGAACCATTACAGACCGCTAAGACACGTTATACATCAAATAGAGCCAACAATATCAAATCAGACTCATTATGACCCACATAGCGCCATTACGACCAATTATACTCGTTAAGGAATCACAAATCCAATATACCCACTCTGACCAAAATGAACAAAGTACAAACCATTGCAGACCACAAAGACCCGTTATACCCCAAATAGAGCCCATATGGGCAAATCAGACTCATTATGGACCCACATAGTGCCATTACGACCAATTAGACTCGTTAAGGAGACACAAACCCAATATACACACTAAGACCAAAACGAACCAAGTTTGAGCCATTACAAAACCAAAAAGACTCGTTACACCTCAAATAGAGCCAATAAGATTAAATCACACTCATTATGACCCGCAGAGTGTCATTACGATCAATTATACTCGTAAAGGAGACACAAACCCAGTTTACCAACCACACCACGTACGATCCAATAGAGACCACTAAGACCCGTTACACCTCAAATAGAGCCAATAAGGTTAAATCAGACTCATTATGACCCACATAGTGCCATTACGACCAATTATACTCGTTAAGGACACACAAACCCAATTATGGCAAGAACGGAACAATCGTTTGTTCCGTAATAAAAAAGCGTTATATGGAGATGATCATCAAAGAGATACGGGACATGGTTCACTTTCGGCTTGCTTGGACTACTAGAAGATCTCGATCTATATCTAATGAAGCGACCTAATTCTTGCTTTGGTCTTGCGGTGATGGTGTTTGGTGCTCCGGTGGTTTTAAAAACCCAATTTACCCACTAAGACGAAAATGAACCAGGTACGATCCAATAGAGACCACTAAGACCCATTACACCTCAAATAGAGCCAAGAAGGTCAAATCAGACTCATTATGACCCACATAGTGTCATTACGACCAATTATACTCCTTAAGGAAACAAAAACTCAATATACCCACTAAGACGAAAATGAACCAAGTACGAACCATTACATACCGCTAAGACCCGTTATACCTGAAATAGAGGCAAAAAGGTCAAAACAAACTCATTATGACCCACATAGTGCCATTACGACCAATTGGACGCGTGAAGGAGACACAAACCTAATATATCCACTAAAACAAAACTGAACCAAGTACGAGCCATTATAGACCAATATGACACGTTATACCTCAAATAGAACCAATAATTTCAAATCAGACTCATTATGACCCACATAGTGCCATTTACGACCAATTATACTCGTTAAGGACATACAAACCCAATTTACCCACTAAGACGAAAATAAACCACATATGATCCAATAGAGACCACTAAGACCCGTTACACCTCAAATAGAGCCAATAAGGTTAAATCAAACTTATTATGAACCACATTGTGCCATTACGACCAATTATACTCGTTAAGAAACCACAAACCCAATATACCCACTATGATCAAAATGAACCAAGTACGAACCATTACAGACCACTAAGGCCCGTTATACCTCAAATAGAGCGAATAATGTATAATCAGACTCATTATCACCCACATAGTCCCATTACGACCAATTAGACTCGTTAAGGAAACATAAACCCAATATACCCACTAAGACCAAAACGAACCAAATACGAACCATTACATACCACTAAGACCCGTTATACGTCAAAAAGAGCCAATAAGGTCAAATCAGACTCATTATGACCCACATAGTGTCATTACGATCAATTATACTCCTTAAGGAAACAAAAACCCAATATACCCACTAAAAGCAAAACGAACCAAGTATGAACCATTACAGACCGCTAAGACACGTTATACATCAAATAGAGCCAACAATATCAAATCAGACTCATTATGACCCACATAGTGCCATTACGACCAATTATACTCGTTAAGGAATCACAAATCCAATATACCCACTCTGACCAAAATGAACAAAGTACAAACCATTGTAGACCACAGAGACCCGTTATACCCCAAATAGAGCCCATATGGGCAAATCAGACTCATTATGGACCCACATAGTGCCATTACAACCAATTAGACTCGTTAAGGAGACACAAACCCAATATACACACTAAGACCAAAACGAACCAAGTTTGAGCCATTACAAAACCAAAAAGACTCGTTACACCTCAAATTGAGCCGATAAGATCAAATCACACTCATTATGACCCACATAGTGTCATTACGACCAATTATACTCGTAAAGGAGACACAAACCCAGTTTACCAACCACGTACGATCCAATAGAGACCACTAAGACCCGTTATACCTCAAATAGAGCCAATAAGGTTAAATCAGACTCATTATGACCCACATAGTGCTATTACGACCAATTATACTCATTAAGGACACACAAACCCAATTATGGCGAGAACGGAACAATCGTTTGTTCCGTAATGAAAAGCGTGATATGGAGATGATCATCAAAGAGATACGGGACATGGTTCACTTTCGGCTTGCTTGGACTACTAGAAGATCTCGATCTATATCTAATGAAGCGACCTAATTCTTGCTTTGGTCTTGCGGTGATTGTGTTTGGAGCTCCGGTGGTTTTTAGCATCTTTTTTTCGATGTTATTTGCGTCTATTATGTTGTGTTTATTTTGGTTGTTAGCTGCTTGGTATGGGGTTGTTTCCAAGCTTTTTTGTTTCTTCGTTTGGTTGTAGGCGGTTTGCCGTACTCTTTTGTTCTCGTTTTTATAATATTGCCGGAGTTTTCTCTAAAAAAAAACCCAATTTACCCACTAAGACGAAAATGAACCACGTACGATCCAATAGAGACCACTAAGACCCATTACACCTCAAATAGAGCCAATAAGGTTAAATCAAACTCATTATGACCCACATAGTGCCATTACGACCAATTATACTCGTTAAGAAAACACAAACGCAATATACCCACTAAGATCAAAATGAACCAAGTACGAACCATTACAGACTGCTAAGATCTGTTATACCTGAAATAGAGCCAATAAGGTCAAAACAAACTCATTATGACCCACATAGTATCATTACGACCAATTGGACGCGTGAAGGAGACACAGACCTAATATATCCACTAAAACAAAAATGAACCAAGTACGAGCCATTATAGACCAATATGACACGTTATACCTCAAATAGAGCCAATAATTTCAAATCAGACTCATTATGACCCACATAGTGCCATTTACGACCAATTAAACTCGTTAAGGACACAAACCCAATTTACCCACTAAGACGAAAATGAACCACATATGATCCAATAGAGACCACTAAGACCCGTTACACCTCAAATAGAGCCAATAAGGTTAAATCAAACTCATTATGAACCACATAGTGCCATTACGACCAATTATACTCGTTAAGAAACCACAAACCCAATATACCCACTATGATTAAAATGAACCAAGTACGAACCATTACAAACCACTAAGGCCCGTTATACCTCAAATAGAGCGAATAAGGTATAATCAGACTCATTATCACCCACATAGTCCCATTACGACCAATTAGACTTGTTAAGGAAACATAAACCCAATATACCCACTAAGACCAAAACGAACCAAATACGAACCATTACATACCACTAAGACCCGTTATACCTCAAAAAGAGCCAATAAGGTCAAATCAGACTCATTATGACCCACATAGTGTCATTATGACCAATTATACTCCTTAAGGAAACAAAAACCCAATATACCCGCTAAAACCAAATTGAACCAAGTATGAACCATTACAGACCGCTAAGACACGTTATACATCAAATAGAGCCAACAATATCAAATCAGACTCATTATGACCCACATAGTGCCATTACGACCAATTATACTCGTTAAGGAATCACAAATCCAATATACCCACTCTGACCAAAATGAACAAAGTACAAACCATTGTAGACCACAGAGACCCGTTATACCCCAAATAGAGCCCATATGGGCAAATCAGGCTCATTATGGACCCACATAGTGCCATTACGACCAATTAGACTCGTTAAGGAGACACAAACCCAATATACACACTAAGACCAAAACGAACCAAGTTTGAGCCATTACAAAACCAAAAATACTCGTTACACCTCAAATAGAGCCAATAAGATTAAATCACACTCATTATGACCCACATAGTGTCATTACGACCAATTATACTCGTAAAGGAGACACAAACCCAGTTTACCAACCACTCCACGTACGATCCAATAGAGACCACTAAGACCCGTTATACCTCAAATAGAGCCAATAAGGTTAAATCAGACTCATTATGACCCACATAGTGCCATTACGACCAATTATACTCGTTAAGGACAGACAAACCCAATTATGGCGAGAACGGAACAATCGTTTGTTCCGTAATAAAAAAGCGTGATATGGAGATGATCATCAAAGAGATACGGGACATGGTTCACTTTCGGCTTGCTTGGACTACTAGAAGATCTCGATCTATATCTAATGAAGCGACCTAATTCTTGCTTTGGTCTTGCGGTGATGGTGTTTGGTGCTCCGGTGGTTGTTAGCATCTTTTTTTCGATTTTATTTGCGTCTATTATGTTGTGTGATACGAAACGTCGACCCGCAAGTTAAGAAACTTGGAACCTTCGTATGAGATAGTTTAGGAAGCGAATACCACAGGTATAGGAATCTTCAACTAACCTAGAGCAAATCCTTGACCCGTTAGTTATAAAACTAAGAACCAAAGGAATCAGAAACGCCACAAGATCGTGCTCACAATCTTGATAAGTTCTTGAACTATGAACGCTCTCGCAAGGAATCACAGCTCACAAAATGAGTTAAACTCAAAAGAAAGTGTTTATATTACTTGGATCATGATCTCAAATGATTACAAAGGCTCCTATTTATAGGGTTTAAAAGACACCCCAAAAGACTCTTCATAAAGACTAAGACTTAAATTTCAATCAAGAATTAAAGACATACCTTTAATTCATGAATCTAGACATAATCTAAATCATTATTCAAAGACTTTAAACACCTAAACTTTAACATGGGCCTAAAAAACGGATTGGGCTCTATACACAAATTTATTGGGCCCAAATTCAACATAAACAAAAGGAAATCGTTCAAACTTGGGCTGCCAAAATATTGATCATGGGTTTATTCTTTGAAATGGCCCAAAAGCTTGCAATCTTCAAATAAAAGCCTTCTTTAAGCTCCATCATTGATCCAAAGCTCCAATAAGCATAATACCGTGCGTTACATGCAAATCTTCAACGAACTTTATTTGAATCTCCGCAACTAAACTCTTCAAAGCTTCTTTGATCAGTTTCGATCTTGATCTGGTAACTGGGCCATCTTGAATCACCAAGGGATCTTTCATGTGGTTGGATTGTCCTCCATCATTCACTCCCCCTTGAAAAGGATTCGTCCACGAATCATCACCTACATCATACGGAGAAAGATCAGCAACATTAAAAGTAGAGCTTACTTGATACTCACCAGGAAGATCTAACTTATAAGCATTATCATTGATTCTTTCGAGGACTTGGAATGGTCCATCTCCTCTAGGCTGCAACTTTGATCTTCTTTTTGCCGGGAATCTCTCTTTCCTCAAGTGTAACCATACCCAATCACCAGGTTTAAACACAACTCTCTTTCTACCTTTGTTTGCTTGCTTCAAGTATTGATTTGTCCTCTTCTCAATGTTGAGTCTTACCTTCTCATGCAATTGTTTCACCAATTCAGCCTTCCTTTTTCCATCTAGACTGGCACGCTCTTCAATGGGGATAGGAACGAGATCAAGGGGACTCAGGGGATTGAAGCCATACACAGTCTCGAAAGGAGAATAGTTAGTAGCAGAATGCACACTTCGATTATAAGCAAACTCTACAAACGGCAAGCAGTTCTCCCAACTTTTCAAATTCTTTGAAATAACGGCTCTAAGTAATTGAGACAAAGTTCTATTAACTACTTCAGTCCGCCCATCAGTTTGTGGATGACTTGCAGTAGAGAATAAAAGCTTAGTACCTAGTTTACTCCAAAGCACACGCCAAAAATGACTCAAAAATTTGACATCCCTATCACTCACAATAGTGCGTGGCACACCATGTAGACGCACTATTTCTTTAAAGAACAAATCAGCAATGTGTGAGGCATCATCTGTTTTATGACAAGGAATAAAGTGTGCCATCTTGGAAAATCGATCAACAACAACAAAAATAGAATCTCGGCCATTCTTTGTCCTAGGCAATCCTAGCACAAAATCCATGGATATGTCTACCCAAGGTTCAGAAGGATTTGGTAGCGGGGTATACAATCCATGTGGCTTCGATTTTGATTTGGCTTGTTTACAAGTTAGACATCTTTCACAAATTTTATTAACATCTTCACGCATTTTTGGCCAAAAGAAATGTTCTTTTAAAACATCTAAAGTCTTTTGAACACCAAAGTGACCCATCAAACCTCCCCCATGAGCCTCACGCACAAGCAATTCACGCATGGAACACTTTGGAATGCACAACTTGTTTTCTTTAAACAAATAACCTTGTTTATAGAATTTGTCAATTGATCCATGTTCACATGCAACATATAGAGAAAAAAATCAGAATCATCCTCATACATTTCCTTAATTGATTCAAATCCAAGAAGTTTAGAACTCAAAGTGGTGATGAGACTATGACGTCTAGACAACACATCGGCCACAATGTTTTCTTTTCCTTTCTTGTATTTAATCACATAAGGAAATGACTCGATAAACTCAACCCACTTGATATGCCTTCTACTTAGCTTACCTTGACCCTTGAGATACTTAAGAGATTCATGATCCGTGTGAATCACAAACTCTTTTGGTCTCAAATAATGTTGCCATGTTTGTAAAGACCTTACCAAAGCATAAAGCTCTTTATCATATGTTGAATAATTCAATTGTGCCCCTTTTAGTTTTTCACTAAAATATGCAATGGGACGGCGTTCTTGAATTAAAACAGCCCCAATACCCACCCCGGATGCATCACACTCAAGTTCAAACATCTTATCAAAATTTGGTAAAGCAAGAATAGGAGAAGAGGTCAACCTTTCCTTCAATAAGTCAAATGCAGCTTGTTGCTTTTCTCCCCAATGAAAACTTACCTCTTTCTTCACAAGTTCATTGAGTGGGGCGGCTATGGTGCTAAAGTCACGAACAAATCTTCGATAGAAGCTTGCTAGCCCATGAAAGCTTCTTACCTCCGAAACCGTTGTTGGAGTTGGCCATTCTTGGATTGCCTTGACCTTCTTAAGATCCACTTCAATTCCCTTGCCACTAACAACAAATCCTAGAAAAACAACTTTGTCCATACAAAATGTGCATTTTTTCAAGTTAGCATACAAAGATTCATTTCTCAAGGTGTCCAAAACATCACGTAAATGCATCATGTGATCTTCCATATTTTTACTATAAATCAAGATGTCATCAAAGTAAACGACGACAAATTTACCAATAAACTCACGCAACACATGATTCATCAATCTCATGAATGTACTAGGTGCATTAGTTAATCCAAAAGGCATAACTAACCACTCGTACAATCCAGATTTTGTTTTGAATGCGGTTTTCCATTCATCTCCTTCTCTTATTCTAATCTGTTGATACCCACTTTTAAGATCAATTTTGGAAAAAATGACAGCCCCATGCAACTCATCTAGCATGTCATCTAACCTAGGAATAGGATAGCGATACTTTACCGTGATTTGGTTGATGGCTCTGCAATCGGTGCACATTCTCCATTCTCCAGTCTTTTTGGGCACCACAATCACGGGAACGGCACAAGGACTCATGGATTCTCGAATCCTTCCTCTTGACAATAAATCTTCCACTTGTCTTTGGATCTCTTTTGTCTCCTCGGGGTTAGCTCTATAAGCTGGACGATTTGGAAGAGTAGCCCCTGGAATGAAATCAATCTGGTGCTCTATTCCTCGTAGAGGTGGCAATCCACTTGGCTCTTCCTTCGGAAAGACATCATCATATTCCTGCAAAAGATTCACAACAAAACTCGGAAGATTTTGGGTTAGCTCACTAGCACTCAAACAAGACTCCTTGAAAACCAAAACCATCACCCTCTTGTTTTCTACTATCACCCTCTTGACTTCACTCGATTTTGCAAAAAAATTCGACTTTGTTTTCTCTCTTTTCTTTTCCTCCTTTTCACCTTTCAATTTGTTTTCATCACTCTGTTTTTCCCTCGATGCACCACACTCATTATTTTTCTTTTCAGCCTCTCTCGCTCGCCTTGCGGTGATCATTTTAATTTGATCCTCATGAACTTGTTGTGGAGATAACGACACAAGAACAACTTTCTTGTCATGATGTTTGAAAGTGTACTGATTATGAAAGCCATCATAGATAACTCTTCGGTCAAATTGCCACGGCCTCCCCAAAAGTATGTGGCTGACATGCATTGGAACAACATCGCACATTACTTCATCTTTGTATTGACCAATGGAAAAGGAGATCAATACCTGTTTGGTCACTTTCACTTCCCCACATTCATTTAGCCATTGAAGTTTATATGGTAGTGGATGTTTTAGAGTGTGCAAATTTAACTTCTCAACAACTTCGGTACTTATAACATTTGCATAACTCCCACCGTCAATGATTAAAGTACATACCTTGCCTTGCACCAAACATCGTGTATGAAATATGTTTTCCCGGTCTTGCGTGTCATCAACCTTCACTTGCAAGTTCAAAGCTTTTTTCACCACCAATAGTTCACCATTTTCTGCCTCGGTTTTCTCCAAGTCCTCTTCCTCATCCATGGAATCATCTTTTTCACTTTCAGACACCACTTCACCACTTTCACGAAGAATCATGGCTCTTTTGTTTGGACATTGTGATGCAATATGTCCCATACCTAGACAACGAAAACACTTAATTTCACGAGATTTAGAATGGTTAGAACCAATACCTTTACCCTTGTCCACTTTGCTGCCTTCATTTTGGGATTTTGAAGTGGATGAATTGGTACCCTTGAATGCCTCTCCCTTGTGTTTATTTTGGGGCTGGAAACTAGATGTTTGACCCCTTGAATAGGTATTCCTCTTCTTTAGTTGCCTCTCAACTTTCATGGCCGTATGCACCATGTCTTCAAGTTCCACACAATATTGAAGTTCCACCACATTGGCAATGTCACGATTTAGGCCACTCAAAAACCTTGCCATGGTTGCCTCCCTATCTTCTTCAACATTTGCTCGAATCATAGCAATCTCCATCTCCTTGTAATAGTCCTCAACAGATTTTGTTCCCTGATTCAAAGATTGTAATTTGCAATACAAATCTCTAAAATAGTGAGAAGGAACAAACCTCTTCCGCATAACCGCTTTCATTTCATCCCAAGTAGAAATAGGCCTCTCACCATATCTCCTTCGGTTTGTTACCAATTGATCCCACCATACAATTACATATTCCGTGAATTCAATGGCAGCTAGTTTTACCTTTTTATCTTCAGAATAGTTGTTGCAGTCAAATATAAGATCCACCTTTTTTTCCCATTCCAAATAAGCTTCCGGATCACTCTTCCCTTGAAATTGTGGAATTTTCATTTTGATGTTGCTAAACCCCCCATCAGCCCTTTGATTTCGTCTTCTATTACCATGTCTTCTTCTTGGATGTCGTGGTCCATCTTCAAATTCTTCCTCCCCTTCGTACTCCTCTTCTCGATAAGATCGTGGCGTAGGTGGTTCTTCTTCCGTCCTCCTTTCAATTCTATCCAATCTTGCCATTACACCTTCTAGTACAACTCCAAGTCGTTGAAACTGTTGTTGCATGGCTTCAACAGTAAAATCATTCTCCCTTTCATCGTTGGTTGGATTTCCCTGTGAATTAGGATCCTTTTTCGACATACTTAAGTGTTAGTATTTAAACAGATTTTTGTCCTCACGAATCTCTCGTGTTTGCACTCAATATGGCTTTTACCTCCCCTCAATTGTTCTTACACACTCAATGCCTTTTACCTCTTGATCCCTTGTAGAGCTCAATTGGTAAAAGAACAAATCAAATTTGAGCACAAACCCCGGCGTTCAGGCAAACCTTTAAGAACTCAATTCATCAAACGGGTCTTGGGTTTTGATAAGAAATAACTAATGCCTACAAGAATTGACTTTTAAAATTGGAATTTTTTCAGGGGTTACTCGATTAATATGTATAGAAATTCAACCAAGAATACAACTTTTTTTTTTCACGCTTTCCCTCGTTTTTTTTCTTTTTTTTTGGCACTTTTGTTTTTTTCTCTTTTTTTTTAGATATTTTTTGTGACTTTGTTGGATGGTTTTTTTTTTCTTTGAGAGAATAGAAGAAGATGAAGGAGTAGATTTAGGAAGAAGACGGTGAAGAAGTAGAAGTAGGAAAAACAAGATAAAAATATATAAGGAAATATATAAGAAAGATTGATTAGAAGAAACCAAACCTTAGCTCTGATACCAAATGATACGAAACGTCGACCCGCAAGTTAAGAAACTTGGAACCTTCGTATGAGATAGTTTAGGAAGCGAATACCCCAGGTATAGGAATCTTCAACTAACCTAGAGCAAATCCTTGACCCGTTAGTTATAAAACTAAGAACCAAAGGAATCAGAAACGCCACAAGATCGTGCTCACAATCTTGATAAGTTCTTGAACTATGAACGCTCTCGCAAGGAATCACAGCTCACAAAATGAGTTAAACTCCAAAGAAAGTGTTTATATTACTTGGATCATGATCTCAAATGATTACAAAGGCTCCTATTTATAGGGTTTAAAAGACACCCCAAAAGACTCTTCATAAAGACTAAGACTTAAATTTCAATCAAGAATTAAAGACATACCTTTAATTCATGAATCTAGACATAATCTAAATCATTATTCAAAGACTTTAAACACCTAAACTTTAACATGGGCCTAAAAAAACGGATTGGGCTCTATACACAAATTTATTGGGCCCAAATTCAACATAAACAAAAGGAAATAGTTCAATCTTGGGCTGCCAAAATATTGATCATGGGTTTATTCTTTGAAATGGCCCAAAAGCTTGCAATCTTCAAATAAAAGCCTTCTTTAAGCTCCATCATTGATCCAAAGCTCCAATAAGCATAATACCGTGCGTTACATGCAAATCTTCAACGGACTTTATTTGAATCTCCGCAACTAAACTCTTCAAAGCTTCTATGATCAGTTTCGATCTTGATCTGGTAACTGGGCCATCTTGAATCACCAAGGGATCTTTCATGTGGTTGGATTGTCCTCCATCATTGTGTTTATTTAGGTTGTTAGCTGCTTGGTATGGGGTTGTTTCCAAGCTTTTTTGTTTCTTCGTTTGGTTGTAGGCGGTTTGCCGTACTCTTTTGTTTTTGTTTTTATAATATTGCCGGAGTTTTCCCTCAAAAAAAACCCAATTTACCCACTAAGACGAAAATGAACCACATACGATCCAATAGAGACCACTAAGACCCATTACACCTCAAATAGAGCCAAGAAGGTCAAATCAGACTCATTATGACCCACATAGTGTCATTACGACCAATTATACTCCTTAAGGAAACAAAAACCCAATATACCCACTAAAACCAAAATGAACCAAGTATGAACCATTACAGACCGCTAAGACACGTTATACATCAAATAGAGCCAACACTATCAAATCAGAGTCATTATGACCCACATAGTGCCATTACGACCAATTGGACGCGTGAAGGAGACACAAACCTAATATATCCACTAAAACAAAAATGAACCAAGTACGAGCCATTATAGACCAATATGACACGTTATACCTCAAATAGAGCCAATAATTTCAAATCAGACTCATTATGATGGGATTTTTCCGATCGTCTATTGGTTGCCCGAGATAGTAATGCTGAAACCGCGACCCGTTGTCTATAGTGAGACAAGAACCTTGGTATAAGATACGCCACAATCAACCCACCAAGTTGATTGATAGGTATTGAACGCCACAAGCAAGAAGACTTGATTAGTTCTATAGTTCACAAAGAACAAAAAGAGTTTAAAACTCACAATTTCATTCAAATCAAAAGTGTTCTCAAAAGATTACAAAGACAACCTATTTATAGGATACACAAGACAAATCAAAGGACTCAAATAAATTCTAGACAATAATTGAGGCAACCTTCTAATATCTTCTAAGTAAATGACTTCATAATGATAGGACCCTTCAAAATGCCTTCTAATTCAATGCTATGAGTTACTTGAACTTGGATCTATTGTTGGGCAGATTCATGGACGAAATTCCACCTTTATTTTGGGCTTGGATCCTTATTAAAATGTAGGAAAACGAGTACTCTTTAAGTGGGCTTTGATTTGAGTCCATTTGGACTTGAAATGAATGATTTATGACTAAAACATGGCCCATGTGTAGACTTGGCCGAATTTTCTTGGACTTGGGTGATATTTAGATGAAATAATCACAACTTGGGCTACCAAGCCTTGGGCTAATCTTGGCCTTCAATTCGGATCAAAATTCGAAGGTTTCCTTGGCTACTTGATGAATTGATGATTGATTCTTTCCGACAGGATTTTATCAAACCGTTAAGAGCATCATTGAACATCTTAGCTTTTGACCTTGTGATTGGTCCAATCTTCCATCTCAATGGATCTTCATCATCCGGGTCGTTGGATGGGTTCTCATCACATTATGACCCACATAGTGCCATTTATGACCAATTATACTCGTTAAGGACACACAAACCCAATTTACCCACTAAGACGAAAATGAACCACATATGATCCAATAGAGCAAACTAAGACCCGTTACACCTCAAATAGAGCCAATAAGGTTAAATCAAACTCATTATGACCCACATAGTGCCATTACGACCAATTATACTCGTTAAGAAACCACAAACCCAATATACCCACTATGATCAAAATGAACCAAGTACGAACCATTACAGACCACTTAGGCCCGTTATAACTCAAATAGAGCGAATAAGGTATAATCAGACTCATTATCACCCACATTGTCCCATTACGACCAATTAGACTCGTTAAGGAAACATAAACCCAATATACCCACTAAGACCAAAACGAACCAAGTACGAACCATTATAAACCACTAAGACCCGTTATACCTCAAAAAGACCCAATAAGGTCAAATCAGACTCATTATGACCCACATAGTGTCATTACGACCAATTATACTCTTTAAAGAAACAAAAACCCAATATACCCACTAAAACCAAAATGAACCAAGTATGAACCATTACAGACCGCTAAGACACGTTATACATCAAATAGAGCCAACAATATCAAATCAGACTCATTATGACCCACATAGTGCCATTAAGACCAATTGGACGCGTGAAGGAGACACAAACCTAATATATCCACTAAAACAAAAATGAACCAAGTATGAGCCATTATAGACCAATATGACACGTTATACCTCAAATAGAGCCAATAATTTCCAATCAGACTCATTATGACCCACATAGTGCCATTTACGGCCAATTATACTCGTTAAGGACACACAAACCCAATTTACCCACTAAGACGAAAATGAACCACATATGATCCAACAGAGACCACTAAGACCCGTTACACCTCAAATAGAGCCAATAAGGTTAAATCAAACTCATTATGACCCACATAGTGCCATTACGACCAATTATACTCGTTAAGAAACCACAAACCCAATATACCCACTATGATCAAAATGAACCAAGTACGAACCATTACAGACCACTTAGGCCCGTTATACCTCAAATAGAGCGAATAAGGTATAATCAGACTCATTACCACCCACATTGTCCCATTACGACCAATTAGACTCGTTAAGGAAACATAAACCCAATATATCCACTAAGACCAAAACGAACCAAGTACGAACCATTATATACCACTAAGACCCGTTATACCTCAAAAAGACCCAATAAGGTCAAATCAGACTCATTATGACCCACATAGTGTCATTACGACCAATTATACTCCTTAAGGAAACAAAAACCCAATATACCCACTAAAACCAAAATGAACCAAGTATGAACCATTACAGACTGCTAAGACACGTTATACATCAAATAGAGCCAACAATATCAAATCAGACTCATTATGACCCACATAGAGCGAATAAGGTATAATCAGACCTCTATATGATCCAATAGAGACCACTAAGACCCGTTACACCTCAAATAGAGCCAATAAGGTTAAATCAAACTCATTATGACCCACATAGTGCCATTACGACCAATTATACTCGTTAAGAAACCACAAACCCAATATACCCACTATGATCAAAATGAACCAAGTACGAACCATTACAGAACGCTAAGGCCCGTTATACCTCAAATAGAGCGAATAAGGTATAATCAGACTCATTATCACCCACATTGTCCCATTACAAAACCAAAAAGACTCGTTACACATCAAATAGAGCCAATAAGATTAAATCACACTGATTATGACCCACATAGTGTCATTACGACCAATTATACTCGTAAAGGAGACACAAACCCAGTTTACCAACCACACCACGTACGATCCAATAGAGACCACTAAGACCCGTTATACCTCAAATAGAGCCAATAAGGTTAAATCAGACACATTATGACCCACATAGTGCCATTACGACCAATTATACTCGTTAAGGACACACAAACCCAATAATGGCGAGAACGGAACAATCGTTTGTTCCGTAATGAAAAGCGTGATATGGAGATGATCTTCAAAGAGATACGGGACATGGTTCACTTTCGGCTTGCTTGGACTACTAGAAGATATCGATCTATATCTAATGAAGCGACGTAATTCTAGCTTTGGTCTTGCGGTGATTGTGTTTGGAGCTCCAGTGGTTTTTAGCATCTTTTTTTCGATGTTATTTGCGTCTGTTATGTTGTGTTTATTTTGGTTGTTAGCTGCTTGGTATGGGGTTGTTTCCAAGCTTTTTTGTTTCTTCGTTTGGTTGTAGGCGGTTTGTCGTACTCTTTTGTTTTCGTTTTAATAATATTGCCGGAGTTTTCCCTAAAAAAAACCCAATTTACCCACTAAGACGAAAATGAACCACGTACGATCCAATAGAGACCACTAAGACCCATTACACCTCAAATAGAGCCAACAAGGTTAAATCAAACTCATTATGACCCACATAGTGCCATTACGACCAATTATACTCGTTAAGAAAACACAAACGCAATATACCCACTAAGATCAAAATGAACCAAGTACGAACCATTACAGACCGCTAAGACCTGTTATACCTGAAATAGAGCCAATAAGGTGAAAACAAACTCATTATGACCCACATAGTGCCATTACGACCAATTGGACGCGTGAAGGAGACACAAACCTAATATATCCACTAAAACAAAAATGAACCAAGTACGAGCCATTATAGACCAATATGACACGTTATACCTCAAATAGAGCCAATAATTTCAAATCAGACTCATTATGACCCACATAGTGCCATTTACGACCAATTATACTCGTTAATGACACACAAACCCAATTTACCCACTAAGACGAAAATGAACCACATATGATCCAATAGAGACCACTAAGACCCGTTACACCTCAAATAGAGCCAATAAGGTTAAATCTAACTCATTATGACCCACATAGTGCCATTACGACCAATTATACTCGTTAAGGACACACAAACCCAATTATGGCAAGAACGGAACAATCGTTTGTTCCGTAATGAAAAGCGTGATTTGGAGATGATCATCAAAGAGATACGGGACATGGTTCACTTTCGGCTTGCTTGGACTACTAGAAGATCTCGTTCTATATCTAATGAAGCGACCTAATTCTTGCTTTGGTCTTGCGGTTATGGTGTTTGGAGCACCGGTGGTTTTTAGCATCTTTTTTTCGATGTTATTTGCGTCTATGATGTTGTGTTTATTTTGGTTGTTAGCTACTTGGTATGGGGTTGTTTCCAAGCTTTTTTGTTTCTTCGTTTGGTTGTAGGCGGTTTGCCGTACTCTTTTGTTTTCGTTTATATAATATTGACGGAGTTTTCCCTAAAAAAAACCCAATTTACCCACTAAGACGATCCAATAGAGACCACTAAGACCCATTACACCTCAAATAGAGCCAATAAGGTTAAATCAAACTCATTATGACCCACATAGTGCTATTACGACCAATTATACTCGTTAAGAAAACACGAACGCAATATACCCACTATGATCAAAATGAACCAAGTAGAACCATTACAGACCGCTAAGACCTGTTATACCTGAAATAGAGCCAATAAGGTCAAAACAAACTCATTATGACAGACATAGTGCCATTACGACCAATTGGACGCGTGAAGGATACACAAACCTAATATATCCACTAAAACAAAAATGAACCAAGTACGAGCCATTATAGACCAATATGACACGTTATACCTTAAATAGAGCCAATAATTTCAAATCAGACTCATTATGACCCACATAGTGCCATTTACGACCAATTATACTCGTTAAGGACACACAAACCCAATTTACCCACTAAGACGAAAATGAACCACATATGATCTAATAGAGACCACTAAGACCCGTTACACCTCAAATAGAGCCAATAAGGTTAAATCAAACTCATTATGACCCACATAGTGCCATTACGACCAATTATACTCGTTAAGGACACACAAACCCACTTATGGCGAGAACGGATCAATCGTTTGTTCCGTAATGAAAAGCGTGATATGGAGATGATCATCAAAGAGATACGGGACATTGTTCACTTTCGGCTTGCTTGGACTACTAGAAGATCTCGATCAATATCTAATGAAGCGACCTAATTCTTGCTTTAGTCTTGCGGTGATGGTGTTTGGTGCTCCGGTGGTTTTTAGCATCTTTTTTTCGATGTTATTTGCGTCTATTATGTTGTGTTTATTTTGGTTGTTAGTTGCTTGGTATGGGGTTGTTTCCAAGCTTTTTTGTTTCTTCGTTTGGTTGTAGGCGGTTTGTCGTACTCTTTTGTTTTCGTTTTTATAATATTGCCGGAGTTTTCCCTAAAAAAAACCCAATAAACCCACTAAGACGAAAATGAACCATGTACGATCCAATAGAGACCACTAAGACCCATTACACCTCAAATAGAGCCAATAAGGTTAAATCAAACTCATTATGACCCACATAGTGCCATTACGACCAATTATACTCGTAAAGGAGACACAAACCCAGTTTACCAACCACGTACGATCCAATAGAGACCACTAAGACCCGTTATACCTCAAATAGAGCCAATAAGGTTAAATTAGACTCATTATGACCCACATAGTGCCATTACGACCAGTTATACTCGTTAAGGACACACAAACCCAATAATGGCGAGAACGGAACAATCGTTTGTTCCGTAATGAAAAGCGTGATATGGAGATGATCTTCAAAGAGATACGGGACATGGTTCACTTTCGGCTTGCTTGGACTACTAGAAGATATCGATCTATATCTAATGAAGCGACGTAATTCTAGCTTTGGCCTTGCGGTGATTGTGTTTGGAGCTCCAGTGGTTTTTAGCATCTTTTTTTCGATGTTATTTGCGTCTGTTATGTTGTGTTTATTTTGGTTGTTAGCTGCTTGGTATGGGGTTGTTTCCAAGCTTTTTTGTTTCTTCGTTTGGTTGTAGGCGGTTTGTCGTACTCTTTTGTTTTCGTTTTAATAATATTGCCGGAGTTTTCCCTAAAAAAAACCCAATTTACCCACTAAGACGAAAATGAACCACGTACGATCCAATAGAGACCACTAAGACCCATTACACCTCAAATAGAGCCAACAAGGTTAAATCAAACTCATTATGACCCACATAGTGCCATTACGACCAATTATACTCGTTAAGAAAACACAAACGCAATATACCCACTAAGATCAAAATGAACCAAGTACGAACCATTACAGACCGCTAAGACCTGTTATACCTGAAATAGAGCCAATAAGGTGAAAACAAACTCATTATGACCCACATAGTGCCATTACGACCAATTGGACGCGTGAAGGAGACACAAACCTAATATATCCACTAAAACAAAAATGAACCAAGTACGAGCCATTATAGACCAATATGACACGTTATACCTCAAATAGAGCCAATAATTTCAAATCAGACTCATTATGACCCACATAGTGCCATTTACGACCAATTATACTCGTTAAGGACACACAAACCCAATTTACCCACTAAGACGAAAATGAACCACATATGATCCAATAGAGACCACTAAGACCCGTTACACCTCAAATAGAGCCAATAAGGTTAAATCTAACTCATTATGACCCACATAGTGCCATTACGACCAATTATACTCGTTAAGAAACCACAAATCCAATATACCCACTCTGACCAAAATGAACAAAGTACAAACCATAGCAGACCACAAAGACCCGTTATACCCCAAATAGAGCCCATATGGGCAAATCAGACTCATTATGGACCCACATAGTGCCATTACGACCAATTAGACTCGTTAAGGTGACACAAACCCAATATACACACTAAGACCAAAACGAACCAAGTTTGAGCCATTACAAAACCAAAAAGACTCGTTACACAAATAGAGCCAATAAGTTTAAATCACACTCATTATAACCCACAAAGTGTCATTACGACCAATTATACTCGTAAAGGAGACACAAACCCAGTTTACCAACCACGTACGATCCAATAGAGACCACTAAGACCCGTTATACCTCAAATTGAGCCAATAAGGTTAAATCAGACTCATTACGACCCACATAGTGCCATTACGACCAATTATACTCGTTAAGGACACACAAACCCAATTATGGCGAGAACGGAACAATCGTTTGTTCCGTAATGAAAAACGTGATTTGGAGATGATCATCAAAGAGATACGGGACATGGTTCACTTTCGGCTTGCTTGGACTACTAGAAGATCTCGATCTATATCTAATGAAGCGACCTAATTCTTGCTTTGGTCTTGCGGTTATGGTGTTTGGAGCACCGGTGGTTTTTAGCATCTTTTTTTCGATGTTATTTGCGTCTATGATGTTGTGTTTATTTTGGTTGTTAGCTACTTGGTATGGGGTTGTTTCCAAGCTTTTTTGTTTCTTCGTTTGGTTGTAGGCGGTTTGCCGTACTCTTTTGTTTTCGTTTATATAATATTGACGGAGTTTTCCCTAAAAAAAACCCAATTTACCCACTAAGACGATCCAATAGAGACCACTAAGACCCATTACACCTCAAATAGAGCCAATAAGGTTAAATCAAACTCATTATGACCCACATAGTGCTATTACGACCAATTATACTCGTTAAGAAAACACGAACGCAATATACCCACTATGATCAAAATGAACCAAGTAGAACCATTACAGACCGCTAAGACCTGTTATACCTGAAATAGAGCCAATAAGGTCAAAACAAACTCATTATGACAGACATAGTGCCATTACGACCAATTGGACGCGTGAAGGATACACAAACCTAATATATCCACTAAAACAAAAATGAACCAAGTACGAGCCATTATAGACCAATATGACACGTTATACCTTAAATAGAGCCAATAATTTCAAATCAGACTCATTATGACCCACATAGTGCCATTTACGACCAATTATACTCGTTAAGGACACACAAACCCAATTTACCCACTAAGACGAAAATGAACCACATATGATCTAATAGAGACCACTAAGACCCGTTACACCTCAAATAGAGCCAATAAGGTTAAATCAAACTCATTATGACCCACATAGTGCCATTACGACCAATTATACTCGTTAAGGACACACAAACCCACTTATGGCGAGAACGGATCAATCGTTTGTTCCGTAATGAAAAGCGTGATATGGAGATGATCATCAAAGAGATACGGGACATTGTTCACTTTCGGCTTGCTTGGACTACTAGAAGATCTCGATCAATATCTAATGAAGCGACCTAATTCTTGCTTTAGTCTTGCGGTGATGGTGTTTGGTGCTCCGGTGGTTTTTAGCATCTTTTTTTCGATGTTATTTGCGTCTATGATGTTGTGTTTATTTTGGTTGTTAGCTACTTGGTATGGGGTTGTTTCCAAGCTTTTTTGTTTCTTCGTTTGGTTGTAGGCGGTTTGCCGTACTCTTTTGTTTTCGTTTTTATAATATTGCCGGAGTTTTCCCTAAAAAAAACCCAATAAACCCACTAAGACGAAAATGAACCATGTACGATCCAATAGAGACCACTAAGACCCATTACACCTCAAATAGAGCCAATAAGGTTAAATCAAACTCATTATGACCCACATAGTGCCATTACGACCAATTATACTCGTAAAGGAGACACAAACCCAGTTTACCAACCACGTACGATCCAATAGAGACCACTAAGACCCGTTATACCTCAAATAGAGCCAATAAGGTTAAATTAGACTCATTATGACCCACATAGTGCCATTACGACCAGTTATACTCGTTAAGGACACACAAACCCAATAATGGCGAGAACGGAACAATCGTTTGTTCCGTAATGAAAAGCGTGATATGGAGATGATCTTCAAAGAGATACGGGACATGGTTCACTTTCGGCTTGCTTGGACTACTAGAAGATATCGATCTATATCTAATGAAGCGACGTAATTCTAGCTTTGGCCTTGCGGTGATTGTGTTTGGAGCTCCAGTGGTTTTTAGCATCTTTTTTTCGATGTTATTTGCGTCTGTTATGTTGTGTTTATTTTGGTTGTTAGCTGCTTGGTATGGGGTTGTTTCCAAGCTTTTTTGTTTCTTCGTTTGGTTGTAGGCGGTTTGTCGTACTCTTTTGTTTTCGTTTTAATAATATTGCCGGAGTTTTCCCTAAAAAAAACCCAATTTACCCACTAAGACGAAAATGAACCACGTACGATCCAATAGAGACCACTAAGACCCATTACACCTCAAATAGAGCCAACAAGGTTAAATCAAACTCATTATGACCCACATAGTGCCATTACGACCAATTATACTCGTTAAGAAAACACAAACGCAATATACCCACTAAGATCAAAATGAACCAAGTACGAACCATTACAGACCGCTAAGACCTGTTATACCTGAAATAGAGCCAATAAGGTGAAAACAAACTCATTATGACCCACATAGTGCCATTACGACCAATTGGACGCGTGAAGGAGACACAAACCTAATATATCCACTAAAACAAAAATGAACCAAGTACGAGCCATTATAGACCAATATGACACGTTATACCTCAAATAGAGCCAATAATTTCAAATCAGACTCATTATGACCCACATAGTGCCATTTACGACCAATTATACTCGTTAAGGACACACAAACCCAATTTACCCACTAAGACGAAAATGAACCACATATGATCCAATAGAGACCACTAAGACCCGTTACACCTCAAATAGAGCCAATAAGGTTAAATCTAACTCATTATGACCCACATAGTGCCATTACGACCAATTATACTCGTTAAGAAACCACAAATCCAATATACCCACTCTGACCAAAATGAACAAAGTACAAACCATAGCAGACCACAAAGACCCGTTATACCCCAAATAGAGCCCATATGGGCAAATCAGACTCATTATGGACCCACATAGTGCCATTACGACCAATTAGACTCGTTAAGGTGACACAAACCCAATATACACACTAAGACCAAAACGAACCAAGTTTGAGCCATTACAAAACCAAAAAGACTCGTTACACAAATAGAGCCAATAAGTTTAAATCACACTCATTATAACCCACAAAGTGTCATTACGACCAATTATACTCGTAAAGGAGACACAAACCCAGTTTACCAACCACGTACGATCCAATAGAGACCACTAAGACCCGTTATACCTCAAATTGAGCCAATAAGGTTAAATCAGACTCATTACGACCCACATAGTGCCATTACGACCAATTATACTCGTTAAGGACACACAAACCCAATTATGGCGAGAACGGAACAATCGTTTGTTCCGTAATGAAAAACGTGATTTGGAGATGATCATCAAAGAGATACGGGACATGGTTCACTTTCGGCTTGCTTGGACTACTAGAAGATCTCGATCTATATCTAATGAAGCGACCTAATTCTTGCTTTGGTCTTGCGGTGATGGTGTTTGGAGCTCCGGTGGTTTTTAGCATCTTTTTTTCGATGTTATTTGCGTCTATTATGTTGTGTTTATTTTGGTTGTTAGCTACTTGGTATGGGGTTGTTTCCAAGCTTTTTTGTTTTTTCGTTTGGTTGTAGGCGGTTTGCCGTACTCTTTTGTTTTCGTTTATATAATATTGCCGTAGTTTTCCCTAAAAAAAACCCAATTTACCCACTAAGACGATCCAATAGAGACCACTAAGACCCATTACACCTCAAATAGAGCCAATAAGGTTAAATCAAACTCATTATGACCCACATAGTGCCATTACGACCAATTATACTCGTTAAGAAAACACAAACGCAATATACCCACTATGATCAAAATGAACCAAGTAGAACCATTACAGACCGCTAAGACCTGTTATACCTGTAATAGAGCCAATAAGGTCAAAACAAACTCATTATGACCCACATAGTGCCATTACGACCAATTGGACGCGTGAAGGAGACACAAACTTAATATATCCACTAAAACAAAAATGAACCAAGTACGAGCCATTATAGACCAATATGACACGTTATACCTCAAATAGAGCCAATAATTTCAAATCAGACTCATTATGACCCACATAGTGCCATTTACGACCAATTATACTCGTTAAGGACACACAAACCCAATTTACCAACAAAGACGAAAATGAACCACATATGATCCAATAGAGACCACTAAGACCCGTTACACCTCAAATTGAGCCAATAAGTTTAAATCAAACTCATTATGACCTACATAGCGCCATTACGACCAATTATACTCGTTAAGGAATCACAAATCCAATATACCCATTCTGACCAAAATGAACAAAGTACAAACCATTGCGGACCACTAAGACCCGTTATACCCTAAATAGAGCCCATATGGGAAAATCAGACTCATTATGGACCCACATAGTGCCATTACGACCAATTATACTCGTTAAGAAAACACAAACGCAATATACCCACTATGATCAAAATGAACCAAGTACGAACCATTACAGACCGCTAAGACCTGTTATACCTGAAATAGAGCTAATAAGGTCAAAACACACTCATTATGACCCACATAGTGCCATTACGACCAATTGGACGCGTGAAGGAGACACAAACCTAATATATCCACTAAAACAAAAATGAACCAAGTACGAGCCATTATAGACCAATATGACACGTTATACCTCAAATAGAGCCAATAATTTCAAATCAGACTCATTATGACCCACATAGTGCCATTTACGACCAATTATACTCGTTAAGGACACACAAACCCAATTTACCAACAAAGACGAAAATGAACCACATATGATCCAATAGAGACCACTAAGACCCGTTACACCTCAAATTGAGCCAATAAGTTTAAATCAAACTCATTATGACCCACATAGTGCCATTACGACCAATTATACTCGTTAAGAAACCACAAACCCAATATACCACTATGATCAAAATGAACCAAGTACGAACCATTACAAACCACTAAGGCCCGTTATACCTCAAATAGAGCGAATGAGGTATAATCAGACTCATTATCACCCACATTGTCCCATTACGACCAATTAGACTCGTTAAGGAAACATAAACCCGATATACCCACTAAGACCAAAACGAACCAAATACGAACCATTACATACCACTAAGACCCGTTATACCTCAAAAAGACCCAATAAGGTCAAATCAGACTCATTATGACCCACATAGTGTCATTACGACCAATTATACTCCTTAAGGAAACAAAAACCCAATATACCCACTAAAACCCAAATGAACCTAGTATGAACCATTACAGACCGCTAAGACACGTTATACATCAAATAGAGCCAACAATATCAAATCAGACTCATTATGACCCACATAGCGCCATTACGACCAATTATACTCGTTAAGGAAGCACAAATGTAATATACCCACTCTGACCAAAATGAACAAAGTACAAACCATTGCAAGACCACTAAGACCCGTTATACCCCAAATAGAGCCCATATGGGCAAATCAGACTCATTATGGACCCACATAGTGCCATTACGACCAATTAGACTCGTTAAGGAGACACAAACCCAATATACACACTAAGACCAAAACGAACCAAGTTTGAGCCATTACAAAACCAAAAAGACTCGTTACACGAATAGAGCCAATAAGTTTAACTCACACTCATTATTACCCACAAAGTGTCATTACGACCAATTATACTCGTAAAGGAGACACAAACCCAGTTTACCAACCACGTACGATCTAATAGAGACCACTAAGACCCGTTATACCTCAAATAGAGCCAATAAGGTTAAATCAGACTCATTATGACCCACATAGTGCCATTACGACCAATTATACTCGTTAAGGACACACAAACCCAATTATGGCAAGAACGGAACAATCGTTTGTTCCGTAATGAAAAGCGTGATTTGGAGATGATCATCAAAGAGATACGGGACATGGTTCACTTTCGGCTTGCTTGGACTACTAGAAGATCTCGATCTATATCTAATGAAGCGACCTAATTCTTGCTTTGGTCTTGCGGTTATGGTGTTTGGAGCTCCGGTGGTTTTTAGCATCTTTTTTTCGATGTTATTTGCGTCTATGATGTTGTGTTTATTTTGGTTGTTAGCTACTTGGTATGGGGTTGTTTCCAAGCTTTTTTGTTTCTTCGTTTGGTTGTAGGCGGTTTGCCGTACTCTTTTGTTTTCGTTTATATAATATTGACGGAGTTTTCCCTAAAAAAAAACCCAATTTACCCACTAAGACGATCCAATAGAGACCACTAAGACCCATTACACCTCAAATAGAGCCAATAAGGTTAAATCAAACTCATTATGACCCACATAGTGCTATTACGACCAATTATACTCGTTAAGAAAACACAAACGCAATATACCCACTATGATCAAAATGAACCAAGTAGAACCATTACAGACCGCTAAGACCTGTTATACCTGAAATAGAGCCAATAAGGTCAAAACAAACTCATTATGACAGACATAGTGCCATTACGACCAATTGGACGCGTGAAGGATACACAAACCTAATATATCCACTAAAACAAAAATGAACCAAGTACGAGCCATTATAGACCAATATGACACGTTATACCTTAAATAGAGCCAATAATTTCAAATCAGACTCATTATGACCCACATAGTGCCATTTACGACCAATTATACTCGTTAAGGACACACAAACCCAATTTACCCACTAAGACGAAAATGAACCACATATGATCTAATAGAGACCACTAAGACCCGTTACACCTCAAATAGAGCCAATAAGGTTAAATCAAACTCATTATGACCCACATAGTGCCATTACGACCAATTATACTCGTTAAGGACACACAAACCCACTTATGGCGAGAACGGATCAATCGTTTGTTCCGTAATGAAAAGCGTGATATGGAGATGATCATCAAAGAGATACGGGACATTGTTCACATTCGGCTTGCTTGGACTACTAGAAGATCTCGATCAATATCTAATGAAGCGACCTAATTCTTGCTTTAGTCTTGCGGTGATGGTGTTTGGTGCTCCGGTGGTTTTTAGCATCTTTTTTTCGATGTTATTTGCGTCTATTATGTTGTGTTTATTTTGGTTGTTAGTTGCTTGGTATGGGGTTGTTTCCAAGCTTTTTTGTTTCTTCGTTTGGTTGTAGGCGGTTTGTCGTACTCTTTTGTTTTCGTTTTTATAATATTGCCGGAGTTTTCCCTAAAAAAAACCCAATAAACCCACTAAGACGAAAATGAACCATGTACGATCCAATAGAGACCACTAAGACCCATTACACCTCAAATAGAGCCAATAAGGTTAAATCAAACTCATTATGACCCACATAGTGCCATTACGACCAATTATACTCGTAAAGGAGACACAAACCCAGTTTACCAACCACGTACGATCCAATAGAGACCACTAAGACCCGTTATACCTCAAATAGAGCCAATAAGGTTAAATTAGACTCATTATGACCCACATAGTGCCATTACGACCAATTATACTCGTTAAGGACACACAAACCCAATTATGGCGAGAACGGATCAATCGTTTGTTCCGTAATGCCAAGCGTGATTTGGAGATGATCATCAAAGAGATACGGGACATGCTTCACTTTCGGCTTGCTTGGACTACTAGAAGATCTCGATCTATATCTAATGAAGCGACCTAATTCTTGCTTTGGTCTTGCGGTGATGGTGTTTGGAGCTCCGGTGGTTTTTAGCATCTTTTTTTCGATGTTATTTGCGTCTATTATGTTGTGTTTATTTTGGTTGTTAGCTGCTTGGTATGGGGTTGTTTCCAAGCTTTTTTGTTTCTTCGTTTGGTTGTAGGCGGTTTGTCGTACTCTTTTGTTTTCGTTTTTATAATATTGCCGGAGTTTTCCCGCAAAAAAAAAAACAATTTACCCACTAAGACGAAAATGAACCACGTACGATCCAATAGAGACCACTAAGACCCATTACACCGCAAATAGAGCCAATAAGGTTAAATCAAACTCATTATGACCCACATAGTGCCATTACGACCAATTATACCCGTTAAGAAAACACAAACGCAATATACCCACTATGATCAAAATGAACCAAGTACGAACCATTACAGACCGCTAAGACCTGTTTTTTTTTTTGAAGGAAAACCCGCAAATATATTAAAACAAAGAAACAAAAAAAGTTATATCAAGCATCCAACAAAAGACCCAAGCAACTAAGACCTGTTATACCTGAAATAGAGCCAATAAGGTCAAAACAAACTCATTATGACCCACATAGTGCCATTACGACCAATTGGAAGCGTGAAGGAGACACAAACCTAATATATCCACTAAAACAAAAATGAACCAAGTACGAGCCATTATAGACCAATATGACATGTTATACATCAAATAGAGCCAACAACATCAAATCAGACTCATTATGACCCACATAGCGCCATTACGACCAATTATACTCGTTAAGGAATCCCAAATCCAATATACCCACTCTGACCAAAATGAACAAAGTACAAACCATTGCAGAGCACTAAGACCCGTTATACCCTAAATAGATCCCATATGGGAAAATCAGACTCGTTATGGACCCATATAATGCCATTACGACCAATTATACTCGTTAAGAAAACACAA
The DNA here is from genome assembly GCA_954870635.1 of Arctium minus. Taxonomy (NCBI): domain Eukaryota; kingdom Viridiplantae; phylum Streptophyta; class Magnoliopsida; order Asterales; family Asteraceae; genus Arctium; species Arctium minus. Next base: position 101,411,487 of record OX941084.1, on the reverse strand, counting down.
ACGCATTATACCCACTATGATCAAAATGAACGAAGTACGAACCATTACAGACCGCTAAGACCTGTTATACCTGAAATAGAGCCAATAAGGTCAAAACAAACTCATTATGACCCACATAGTGCCATTACGACCAATTGGACGCGTAAAGGAGACACAAACCTAATATATCCACTAAAACAAAAATGAACCAAGTTACGAGCCATTATAGACCAATATGACACGTTATACCTCAAATAGAGCCAATAATTTCAAATCAGACTCATTATGACCCACATAGTGCCATTTACGACCAATTATACTCGTTAAGGACACACAAACCCAATTTACCAACTAAGACGAAAATGAACTGTTATGATCCAATAGAGACCACTAAGACCCGTTACACCGCAAATAGAGCCAATAAGGTTAAATCAAACTCATTATCACCCACATTGTCCCATTACGACCAATTAGACTCGTTAAGGAAACATAAACCCGATATACCCACTAAGACCAAAACGAACCAAGTACGAACCATTACTTACCACTAAGACCCGTTATACCTCAAAAAGACCCAATAAGGTCAAATCAGACTCATTATGACCCACATAGTCTCATTTTCACCAATTATACTCCTTAAGGAAACAAAAACCCAATATACCCACTAAAACCCAAATGAACCAAGTATGAACCATTACAGACCGCTAAGACACGTTATACATCAAATAGAGCCAACAATATCAAATCAGACTCATTATGACCCACATAGTGCCATTACGACCAATTATACTCGTTAAGGAATCACAAATCCAATATACCCACTCTGACCAAAATGAACAAAGTACAAACCATTGCAGACCACAAAGACCCGTTATACCCCAAATAGAGCCCATATGAGCAAATCAGACTCATTATGGACCCACATAGTGCCATTACGACCAATTAGACTCGTTAAAGAGGCACAAACCCAATATACACACTAAGACCAAAACGAACCAAGTTTGAGCCATTACAAAACCAAAAAGACTCGTTACACCTCAATAGAGCCAATAAGATCAAATCACACTCATTATGACCCACATAGTGTCATTACGACCAATTACACTTGTTAAGGACACACAAACCCAATTTACCAACCACGTACGATCCAATAGAGACCACTAAGACCCGTTATACCTCAAATAGAGCCAATAACATTAAATCAGACTCATTATGATCCACATAGTGCCATTACGACCAATTATACTCGTTAAGGACACACAAACCAAATTATGGCGAGAACGGAACAATCGTTTGTTCCGTAATGAAAAGCGTGATATGAAGATGATCATCAAAGAGATACGGGACATGGTTGATGGAAAATCAACTAAAGATACGGGGTACAAGCGGGATGGAAATTCAAAGCATGATGGCGACTCATATGAAGCTGATCCACTTAAAGGAATGCATGGGCCGATGACGCGTGCAAGGAGAAAAAGGATGCAAGAGGCTCTAACTAATCTCATCATTTCAGCCCAATTGGAAGACATCCAAGATCTCAAGCCCGTTTGGTTGAATTGTCTTATGTTGTTTGGTTAACTTTTACATCTTTGGATTGTCCTTGAAGGCCCAAATGTCATAATTTCGTTTTTGTATTTTATTTAAATAAGAAAAGTCTTGAAAACTCAATTTAGTCATTATTGAGGGCAATCTAAGAGTTTAGGCCTTAAATAGTATATTTAAGAGCCTTAAATTTTGTAGTTAATAAGGGTCTAGTATTTCCCTATAAATAGGAGTTTTTCAAGCATTTGTAATCATCTATGTTTTATCTAAATCAACATATTGTGAGGTTTTCCTTTCACTTGTTAGTTCTATTGATTGAACTCATTCGGGTCTTGCAAGACTAATAGTGCTTGCAATTCTCACTTGGCTTATCACTAGGTATCTTCGGCTTAGTGTGGCGCCCTAACTTTAACAACTTGCTTTCTTGCAACTCAAAGGTGTTGGATTTCATATATCCCTCATTGTTGAGTTCTGATAGTAAGGTGTTGGGTTTCTTGGAAGAATTTGTGTTCCTTCCTTTCAATCTTTGATTGCTTACTTTCTTACATTCCAAAGGTGTTGGGTTTTGTATACTTTTCATTGTTGGGTTGAAGAGTAAGACATTGGGTTCTTGGAATACACGAGATCAAACAAGAACGGTCCCGAAACACATTTGAAGTCTTCCCTTAAAGATTTCACATTAATGGTTCACTTTCGGCTTGCTTGGACTACTAGAAGATCTCGATCTATATCTAATGAAGCGACCTAATTCTTGCTTTGCTCTTGCGGTGATGGTGTTTGTGGTGCTCCAGTGGTTTTTAGCATCTTTTTTTCGATGTTATTTGCGTCTATTATGTTGTGTTTATTTTGGTTGTTAGCTGCTTGCTATGGGGTTGTTTCCAAGCTTTTTTGTTTCTTCGTTTGGTTGTAGGCGGTTTGCCGTACTCTTTTGTTTTCGTTTTTATAATATTGCCGGAGTTTTCGCTAAAAAAAACCCAATTTACCCACTAAGACGAAAATGAACCACATAGTGCCATTACGACCAATTATACTCGTAAAGGAGACACAAACCCAGTTTACCAACCACGTACGATCCAATAGAGACCACTAAGACCCGTTATACCTCAAATAGAGCCAATAAGGTTAAATCAGACTCATTATGACCCACATAGTGCCATTACGACCAATTATACTCGTTAAAGACACACAAACCCAATTATGGCGAGAACGGATCAATCGTTAGTTCCGTAATGCCAAGCGTGATTTGCAGATGATCATCAAAGAGATACGGGACATGCTTCACTATCGGCTTGCTTGGACTACTAGAAGATCTCGATCTATATCTAATGAAGCGACCTAATTCTTGCTTTGGTCTTGCGGTGATGGTGTTTGGAGCTCCGGTGGTTTTTAGCATCTTTTTTTCGATGTTATTTGCGTCTATTATGTTGTGTTTATTTTGGTTGTTAGCTGCTTGGTATGGGGTTGTTTCCAAGCTTTTTTGTTTCTTCGTTTGGTTGTAGGCGGTTTGCCGTACTCTTTTGTTTTCGTTTTTATAATATTGCCGGAGTTTTCCCTAAAAAAAAACAATTTACCCACTAAGACGAAAATGAACCACGTACGATCCAATAGAGACCACTAAGACCCATTACACCTGAAATAGAGCCAATAAGGTTAAATCAAACTCATTATGACCCACATAGTGCCATTACGACCAATTATACTCGTTAAGAAAACACAAACGCAATATACCCACTATGAGCAAAATGAACCAAGTACGAACCATTACAGACCGCTAAGACCCGTTATACCTGAAATAGAGCCAATAAGGTCAAAACAAACTCATTATGACCCACATAGTGCCATTACGACCAATTGGACGCGTGAAGGAGACACAAACCTAATATATCCACTAAAACAAAAATGAACCAAGTACGAGCCATTATAGACCAATATGACATGTTATACATCAAATAGAGCCAACAACATCAAATCAGACTCATTATGACCCACATAGCGCCATTACGACCAATTATACTCGTTAAGGAATCCCAAATCCAATATACCCACTCTGACCAAAATGAACAAAGTACAAACCATTGCAGAGCACTAAGACCCGTTATACCCTAAATAGATCCCATATGGGCAAATCAGACTCGTTATGGACCCATATAATGCCATTACGACCAATTATACTCGTTAAGAAAACACAAACGCAATATACCCACTATGATCAAAATGAACGAAGTACGAACCATTACAGACCGCTAAGACCTGTTATACCTGAAATAGAGCCAATAAGGTCAAAACAAACTCATTATGACCCACATAGTGCCATTACGACCAATTGGACGCGTAAAGGAGACACAAACCTAATATATCCACTAAAACAAAAATGAACCAAGTTACGAGCCATTATAGACCAATATGACACGTTATACCTCAAATAGAGCCAATAATTTCAAATCAGACTCATTATGACCCACATAGTGCCATTTACGACCAATTATACTCGTTAAGGACACACAAACCCAATTTACCAACTAAGACGAAAATGAACCACATATGATCCAATAGAGACCACTAAGACCCGTTACACCTCAAATATAGCCAATAAGGTTAAATCAAACTCATTTTGACCCACATAGTGCCATTACGACCAATTATACTCGTTAAGAAACCACAAACCCAATATACCACTATGATCAAAATGAACCAAGTACGAACCATTAAAGACCACTAAGGCCCGTTATACCTCAAATAGAGCGAATAAGGTATAATCAGACTCATTATCACCCATATTGTCCCATTACGACCAATTAGACTCGTTAAGGAAACATAAACCCAATATACCAACTAAGACCAAAACGAACCAAGTACGAACCATTACATACCACTAAGACCCGTTATACCTCAAAAAGACCCAATAAGGTCAAATCAGACTCATTATTACCCACATAGTGTCAATACGACCAATTATACTCCTTAAGGAAAAAAAACCCAAGATACCCACTAAAACCCAAATGAACCAAGTATGAACCATTACAGACCGCTAAGACACGTTATACATCAAATAGAGCCAACAATATCAAATCAGACTCATTATGACCCACATAGTGCCATTACGACCAATTAGACTCGTTACAGAGACACAAACCCAATATACACACTAAGACCAAAACGAACCAAGTTTGAGCCATTACAAAACCAAAAAGACTCGTTACACCTCATATAGAGCCAATAAGATCAAATCACACTCATTATGACCCACATAGTGTCATTACGACCAATTACATTTGTTAAGGACACACAAACCCAATTTACCAACCACGTACGATCCAATAGAGACCACTAAGACCCGTTATACCTCAAATAGAGCCAATAACGTTAAATCAGACTCATTATGACCCACATAGTGCCATTACGACCAATTATACTCGTTAAGGACACACAAACCCAATTATGGCGAGAACGGAACAATCGTTTGTTCCGTAATGCAAAGCATGATTTGGAGATGATCATCAAAGAGATACGGGACATGGTTCACTTTCGGCTTGCTTGGACTACTAGAAGATCTCGATCTATATCTAATGAAGCGACCTAATTCTTGCTTTGGTCTTGCGGTTATGGTGTTTGGAGCTCCGGTGGTTTTTAGCATCTTTTTTTCGATGTTATTTGCGTCTATGATGTTGTGTTTATTTTGGTTGTTAGCTACTTGGTATGGGGTTGTTTCCAAGCTTTTTTGTTTCTTCGTTTGGTTGTAGGCGGTTTTCCGTACTCTTTTGTTTTCGTTTATATAATATTGACGGAGTTTTCCCTAAAAAAAAACCCAATTTACCCACTAAGACGATCCAATAGAGACCACTAAGACCCATTACACCTCAAATAGAGCCAATAAGGTTAAATCAAACTCATTATGACCCACATAGTGCTATTACGACCAATTATACTCGTTAAGAAAACACAAACGCAATATACCCACTATGATCAAAATGAACCAAGTAGAACCATTACAGACCGCTAAGACCTGTTATACCTGAAATAGAGCCAATAAGGTCAAAACAAACTCATTATGACAGACATAGTGCCATTACGACCAATTGGACGCGTGAAGGATACACAAACCTAATATATCCACTAAAACAAAAATGAACCAAGTACGAGCCATTATAGACCAATATGACACGTTATACCTTAAATAGAGCCAATAATTTCAAATCAGACTCATTATGACCCACATAGTGCCATTTACGACCAATTATACTCGTTAAGGACACACAAACCCAATTTACCCACTAAGACGAAAATGAACCACATATGATCTAATAGAGACCACTAAGACCCGTTACACCTCAAATAGAGCCAATAAGGTTAAATCAAACTCATTATGACCCACATAGTGCCATTACGACCAATTATACTCGTTAAGGACACACAAACCTACTTATGGCGAGAACGGATCAATCGTTTGTTCCGTAATGAAAACCGTGATATGGAGATGATCATCAAAGAGATACGGGACATTGTTCACTTTCGGCTTGCTTGGACTACTAGAAGATCTCGATCAATATCTAATGAAGCGACCTAATTCTTGCTTTAGTCTTGCGGTGATGGTGTTTGGTGCTCCGGTGGTTTTTAGCATCTTTTTTTCGATGTTATTTGCGTCTATTATGTTGTGTTTATTTTGGTTGTTAGTTGCTTGGTATGGGGTTGTTTCCAAGCTTTTTTGTTTCTTCGTTTGGTTGTAGGCGGTTTGTCGTACTCTTTTGTTTTCGTTTTTATAATATTGCCGGAGTTTTCCCTAAAAAAAACCCAATAAACCCACTAAGACGAAAATGAACCATGTACGATCCAATAGAGACCACTAAGACCCATTACACCTCAAATAGAGCCAATAAGGTTAAATCAAACTCATTATGACCCACATAGTGCCATTACGACCAATTATACTCGTAAAGGAGACACAAACCCAGTTTACCAACCAAGTACGATCCAATAGAGACCACTAAGACCCGTTATACCTCAAATAGAGCCAATAAGGTTAAATTAGACTCATTATGACCCACATAGTGCCATTACGACCAATTATACTCGTTAAGGACACACAAACCCAATAATGGCGAGAACGGAACAATCGTTTGTTCCGTAATGAAAAGCGTGATATGGAGATGATCTTCAAAGAGATACGGGACATGGTTCACTTTCGGCTTGCTTGGACTACTAGAAGATATCGATCTATATCTAATGAAGCGACGTAATTCTAGCTTTGGCCTTGCGGTGATTGTGTTTGGAGCTCCAGTGGTTTTTAGCATCTTTTTTTCGATGTTATTTGCGTCTGTTATGTTGTGTTTATTTTGGTTGTTAGCTGCTTGGTATAGGGTTGTTTCCAAGCTTTTTTGTTTCTTCGTTTGGTTGTAGGCGGTTTGTCGTACTCTTTTGTTTTCGTTTTTATAATATTGCCGGAGTTTTCCCTAAAAAAAACCCAATTTACCCACTAAGACGAAAATGAACCACGTACGATCCAATAGAGACCACTAAGACCCATTACACCTCAAATAGAGCCAACAAGGTTAAATCAAACTCATTATGACCCACATAGTGCCATTACGACCAATTATACTCGTTAAGAAAACACAAACGCAATATACCCACTAAGATCAAAATGAACCAAGTACGAACCATTGCAGACCGCTAAGACCTGTTATACCTGAAATAGAGCCAATAAGGTGAAAACAAACTCATTATGACCCACATTGTGCCATTACGACCAATTGGACGCGTGAAGGAGACACAAACCTAATATATCCACTAAAACAAAAATGAACCAAGTACGAGCCATTATAGACCAATATGACACGTTATACCTCAAATAGAGCCAATAATTTCAAATCAGACTCATTATGACCCACATAGTGCCATTTACGACCAATTATACTCGTTAATGACACACAAACCCAATTTACCCACTAAGACGAAAATGAACCACATATGATCCAATAGAGACCGCTAAGACCCGTTACACCTCAAATAGAGCCAATAAGGTTAAATCTAACTCATTATGACCCACATAGTGCCATTACGACCAATTATACTCGTTAAGAAACCACAAATCCAATATACCCACTCTGACCAAAATGAACAAAGTACAAACCATAGCAGACCACAAAGACCCGTTATACCCCAAATAGAGCCCATATGGGCAAATCAGACTCATTATGGACCCACATAGTGCCATTACGACCAATTAGACTCGTTAAGGAGACACAAACCCAATATACACACTAAGACCAAAACGAACCAAGTTTGAGCCATTACAAAACCAAAAAGACTCGTTACACAAATAGAGCCAATAAGTTTAAATCACACTCATTATAACCCACAAAGTGTCATTACGACCAATTATACTCGTAAAGGAGACACAAACCCAGTTTACCAACCACGTACGATCCAATAGAGACCACTAAGACCCGTTATACCTCAAATAGAGCCAATAAGGTTAAATCAGACTCATTACGACCCACATAGTGCCATTACGACCAATTATACTCGTTAAGGACACACAAACCCAATTATGGCGAGAACGGAACAATCGTTTGTTCCGTAATGAAAAACGTGATTTGGAGATGATCATCAAAGAGATACGGGACATGGTTCACTTTCGGCTTGCTTGGACTACTAGAAGATCTCGATCTATATCTAATGAAGGGACCTAATTCTTGCTTTGGTCTTGCGGTGATGGTGTTTGGAGCTCCGGTGGTTTTTAGCATCTTTTTTTCGATGTTATTTGCGTCTATTATGTTGTGTTTATTTTGGTTGTTAGCTACTTGGTATGGGGTTGTTTCCAAGCTTTTTTGTTTTTTCGTTTGGTTGTAGGCGGTTTGCCGTACTCTTTTGTTTTCGTTTATATAATATTGCCGTAGTTTTCCCTAAAAAAAACCCAATTTACCCACTAAGACGATCCAATAGAGACCACTAAGACCCATTACACCTCAAATAGAGCCAATAAGGTTAAATCAAACTCATTATGACCCACATAGTGCCATTACGACCAATTATACTCGTTAAGAAAACACAAACGCAATATACCCACTATGATCAAAATGAACCAAGTAGAACCATTACAGACCGCTAAGACCTGTTATACCTGTAATAGAGCCAATAAGGTCAAAACAAACTCATTATGACCCACATAGTGCCATTACGACCAATTGGACGCGTGAAGGAGACACAAACTTAATATATCCACTAAAACAAAAATGAACCAAGTACGAGCCATTATAGACCAATATGACATGTTATACATCAAATAGAGCCAACAATATCAAATCAGACTCATTATGACCTACATAGCGCCATTACGACCAATTATACTCGTTAAAGAATCACAAATCCAATATACCCACTCTGACCAAAATGAACAAAGTACAAACCATTGCAGACCACTAAGACCCGTTATACCCTAAATAGAGCCCATATGGGAAAATCAGACTCATTAGGGACCCACATAGTGCCATTACGACCAATTAAACTCGTTAAGAAAACACAAACGCAATATACCCACTATGATCAAAATGAACCAAGTACGAACCATTACAGACCGCTAAGACCTGTTATACCTGAAATAGAGCTAATAAGGTCAAAACACACTCATTATGACCCACATAGTGCCATTACGACCAATTGGACGCGTGAAGGAGACACAAACCTAATATATCCACTAAAACAAAAATGAACCAAGTACGAGCCATTATAGACCAATATGACACGTTATACCTCAAATAGAGCCAATAATTTCAAATCAGACTCATTATGACCCACATAGTGCCATTTACGACCAATTATACTCGTTAAGGACACACAAACCCAATTTACCAACAAAGACGAAAATGAACCACATATGATCCAATAGAGACCACTAAGACCCGTTACACCTCAAATTGAGCCAATAAGTTTAAATCAAACTCATTATGACCCACATAGTGCCATTACGACCAATTATACTCGTTAAGAAACCACAAACCCAATATACCACTATGATCAAAATGAACCAAGTACGAACCATTACAAACCACTAAGGCCCGTTATACCTCAAATAGAGCGAATGAGGTATAATCAGACTCATTATCACCCACATTGTCCCATTACGACCAATTAGACTCGTTAAGGAAACATAAACCCGATATACCCACTAAGACCAAAACGAACCAAGTACGAACCATTACATACCACTAAGACCCGTTATACCTCAAAAAGACCCAATAAGGTCAAATCAGACTCATTATGACCCACATAGTGTCATTACGACCAATTATACTCCTTAAGGAAACAAAAACCCAATATACCCACTAAAACCCAAATGAACCAAGTATGAACCATTACAGACCGCTAAGACACGTTATACATCAAATAGAGCCAACAATATCAAATCAGACTCATTATGACCCACATAGCGCCATTACGACCAATTATACTCGTTAAGGAAGCACAAATGTAATATACCCACTCTGACCAAAATGAACAAAGTACAAACCATTGCAAGACCACTAAGACCCGTTATACCCCAAATAGAGCCCATATGGGCAAATCAGACTCATTATGGACCCACATAGTGCCATTACGACCAATTATACTCGTTAAGAAAACACAAACGCAATATACCCACTATGATCAAAATGAACCAAGTACGAACCATTACAGACCGCTAAGACCTGTTATACCTGAAATAGAGCTAATAAGGTCAAAACACACTCATTATGACCCACATAGTGCCATTACGACCAATTGGACGCGTGAAGGAGACACAAACCTAATATATCCACTAAAACAAAAATGAACCAAGTACGAGCCATTATAGACCAATATGACACGTTATACCTCAAATAGAGCCAATAATTTCAAATCAGACTAATTATGACCCACATAGTGCCATTTACGACCAATTATACTCGTTAAGGACACACAAACCCAATTTACCAACAAAGACGAAAATGAACCACATATGATCCAATAGAGACCACTAAGACCCGTTACACCTCAAATTGAGCCAATAAGTTTAAATCAAACTCATTATGACCCACATAGTGCCATTACGACCAATTATACTCGTTAAGAAACCACAAACCCAATATACCACTATGATCAAAATGAACCAAGTACGAACCATTACAAACCACTAAGGCCCGTTATACCTCAAATAGAGCGAATGAGGTATAATCAGACTCATTATCACCCACATTGTCCCATTACGACCAATTAGACTCGTTAAGGAAACATAAACCCGATATACCCACTAAGACCAAAACGAACCAAGTACGAACCATTACATACCACTAAGACCCGTTATACCTCAAAAAGACCCAATAAGGTCAAATCAGACTCATTATGACCCACATAGTGTCATTACGACCAATTATACTCCTTAAGGAAACAAAAACCCAATATACCCACTAAAACCCAAATGAACCTAGTATGAACCATTACAGACCGCTAAGACACGTTATACATCAAATAGAGCCAACAATATCAAATCAGACTCATTATGACCCACATAGCGCCATTACGACCAATTATACTCGTTAAGGAAGCACAAATGTAATATACCCACTCTGACCAAAATGAACAAAGTACAAACCATTGCAAGACCACTAAGACCCGTTATACCCCAAATAGAGCCCATATGGGCAAATCAGACTCATTATGGACCCACATAGTGCCATTACGACCAATTAGACTCGTTAAGGAGACACAAACCCAATATACACACTAAGACCAAAACGAACCAAGTTTGAGCCATTACAAAACCAAAAAGACTCGTTACACGAATAGAGCCAATAAGTTTAACTCACACTCATTATTACCCACAAAGTGTCATTACGACCAATTATACTCGTAAAGGAGACACAAACCCAGTTTACCAACCACGTACGATCTAATAGAGACCACTAAGACCCGTTATACCTCAAATAGAGCCAATAAGGTTAAATCAGACTCATTATGACCCACATAGTGCCATTACGACCAATTATACTCGTTAAGGACACACAAACCCAATTATGGCAAGAACGGAACAATCGTTTGTTCCGTAATGAAAAGCGTGATTTGGAGATGATCATCAAAGAGATACGGGACATGGTTCACTTTCGGCTTGCTTGGACTACTAGAAGATCTCGATCTATATCTAATGAAGCGACCTAATTCTTGCTTTGGTCTTGCGGTTATGGTGTTTGGAGCTCCGGTGGTTTTTAGCATCTTTTTTTCGATGTTATTTGCGTCTATGATGTTGTGTTTATTTTGGTTGTTAGCTACTTGGTATGGGGTTGTTTCCAAGCTTTTTTGTTTCTTCGTTTGGTTGTAGGCGGTTTGCCGTACTCTTTTGTTTTCGTTTATATAATATTGACGGAGTTTTCCCTAAAAAAAAACCCAATTTACCCACTAAGACGATCCAATAGAGACCACTAAGACCCATTACACCTCAAATAGAGCCAATAAGGTTAAATCAAACTCATTATGACCCACATAGTGCTATTACGACCAATTATACTCGTTAAGAAAACACAAACGCAATATACCCACTATGATCAAAATGAACCAAGTAGAACCATTACAGACCGCTAAGACCTGTTATACCTGAAATAGAGCCAATAAGGTCAAAACAAACTCATTATGACAGACATAGTGCCATTACGACCAATTGGACGCGTGAAGGATACACAAACCTAATATATCCACTAAAACAAAAATGAACCAAGTACGAGCCATTATAGACCAATATGACACGTTATACCTTAAATAGAGCCAATAATTTCAAATCAGACTCATTATGACCCACATAGTGCCATTTACGACCAATTATACTCGTTAAGGACACACAAACCCAATTTACCCACTAAGACGAAAATGAACCACATATGATCTAATAGAGACCACTAAGACCCGTTACACCTCAAATAGAGCCAATAAGGTTAAATCAAACTCATTATGACCCACATAGTGCCATTACGACCAATTATACTCGTTAAGGACACACAAACCCACTTATGGCGAGAACGGATCAATCGTTTGTTCCGTAATGAAAAGCGTGATATGGAGATGATCATCAAAGAGATACGGGACATTGTTCACATTCGGCTTGCTTGGACTACTAGAAGATCTCGATCAATATCTAATGAAGCGACCTAATTCTTGCTTTAGTCTTGCGGTGATGGTGTTTGGTGCTCCGGTGGTTTTTAGCATCTTTTTTTCGATGTTATTTGCGTCTATTATGTTGTGTTTATTTTGGTTGTTAGTTGCTTGGTATGGGGTTGTTTCCAAGCTTTTTTGTTTCTTCGTTTGGTTGTAGGCGGTTTGTCGTACTCTTTTGTTTTCGTTTTTATAATATTGCCGGAGTTTTCCCTAAAAAAAACCCAATAAACCCACTAAGACGAAAATGAACCATGTACGATCCAATAGAGACCACTAAGACCCATTACACCTCAAATAGAGCCAATAAGGTTAAATCAAACTCATTATGACCCACATAGTGCCATTACGACCAATTATACTCGTAAAGGAGACACAAACCCAGTTTACCAACCACGTACGATCCAATAGAGACCACTAAGACCCGTTATACCTCAAATAGAGCCAATAAGGTTAAATTAGACTCATTATGACCCACATAGTGCCATTACGACCAATTATACTCGTTAAGGACACACAAACCCAATTATGGCGAGAACGGATCAATCGTTTGTTCCGTAATGCCAAGCGTGATTTGGAGATGATCATCAAAGAGATACGGGACATGCTTCACTTTCGGCTTGCTTGGACTACTAGAAGATCTCGATCTATATCTAATGAAGCGACCTAATTCTTGCTTTGGTCTTGCGGTGATGGTGTTTGGAGCTCCGGTGGTTTTTAGCATCTTTTTTTCGATGTTATTTGCGTCTATTATGTTGTGTTTATTTTGGTTGTTAGCTGCTTGGTATGGGGTTGTTTCCAAGCATTTTTGTTTCTTCGTTTGGTTGTAGGCGGTTTGTCGTACTCTTTTGTTTTCGTTTTTATAATATTGCCGGAGTTTTCCCGCAAAAAAAAAACCAATTTACCCACTAAGACGAAAATGAACCACGTACGATCCAATAGAGACCACTAAGACCCATTACACCGCAAATAGAGCCAATAAGGTTAAATCAAACTCATTATGACCCACATAGTGCCATTACGACCAATTATACCCGTTAAGAAAACACAAACGCAATATACCCACTATGATCAAAATGAACCAAGTACGAACCATTACAGACCGCTAAGACCTGTTTTTTTTTTTGAAGGAAAACCCGCAAATATATTAAAACAAAGAAACAAAAAAAGTTATATCAAGCATCCAACAAAAGACCCAAGCAACTAAGACCTGTTATACCTGAAATAGAGCCAATAAGGTCAAAACAAACTCATTATGACTCACATAGTGCCATTACGACCAATTGGAAGCGTGAAGGAGACACAAACCTAATATATCCACTAAAACAAAAATGAACCAAGTACGAGCCATTATAGACCAATATGACATGTTATACATCAAATAGAGCCAACAACATCAAATCAGACTCATTATGACCCACATAGCGCCATTACGACCAATTATACTCGTTAAGGAATCCCAAATCCAATATACCCACTCTGACCAAAATGAACAAAGTACAAACCATTGCAGAGCACTAAGACCCGTTATACCCTAAATAGATCCCATATGGGAAAATCAGACTCGTTATGGACCCATATAATGCCATTACGACCAATTATACTCGTTAAGAAAACACAAACGCATTATACCCACTATGATCAAAATGAACGAAGTACGAACCATTACAGACCGCTAAGACCTGTTATACCTGAAATAGAGCCAATAAGGTCAAAACAAACTCATTATGACCCACATAGTGCCATTACGACCAATTGGACGCGTAAAGGAGACACAAACCTAATATATCCACTAAAACAAAAATGAACCAAGTTACGAGCCATTATAGACCAATATGACACGTTGTACCTCAAATAGAGCCAATAATTTCAAATCAGACTCATTATGACCCACATAGTGCCATTTACGACCAATTATACTCGTTAAGGACACACAAACCCAATTTACCAACTAAGACGAAAATGAACTGTTATGATCCAATAGAGACCACTAAGACCCGTTACACCGCAAATAGAGCCAATAAGGTTAAATCAAACTCATTATCACCCACATTGTCCCATTACGACCAATTAGACTCGTTAAGGAAACATAAACCCGATATACCCACTAAGACCAAAACGAACCAAGTACGAACCATTACATACCACTAAGACCCGTTATACCTCAAAAAGACCCAATAAGGTCAAATCAGACTCATTATGACCCACATAGTCTCATTTTCACCAATTATACTCCTTAAGGAAACAAAAACCCAATATACCCACTAAAACCCAAATGAACCAAGTATGAACCATTACAGACCGCTAAGACACGTTATACATCAAATAGAGCCAACAATATCAAATCAGACTCATTATGACCCACATAGTGCCATTACGACCAATTATACTCGTTAAGGAATCACAAATCCAATATACCCACTCTGACCAAAATGAACAAAGTACAAACCATTGCAGACCACAAAGACCCGTTATACCCCAAATAGAGCCCATATGAGCAAATCAGACTCATTATGGACCCACATAGTGCCATTACGACCAATTAGACTCGTTAAAGAGGCACAAACCCAATATACACACTAAGACCAAAACGAACCAAGTTTGAGCCATTACAAAACCAAAAAGACTCGTTACACCTCAATAGAGCCAATAAGATCAAATCACACTCATTATGACCCACATAGTGTCATTACGACCAATTACACTTGTTAAGGACACACAAACCCAATTTACCAACCACGTACGATCCAATAGAGACCACTAAGACCCGTTATACCTCAAATAGAGCCAATAACATTAAATCAGACTCATTATGATCCACATAGTGCCATTACGACCAATTATACTCGTTAAGGACACACAAACCAAATTATGGCGAGAACGGAACAATCGTTTGTTCCGTAATGAAAAGCGTGATATGAAGATGATCATCAAAGAGATACGGGACATGGTTGATGGAAAACCAACTAAAGATACGGGGTACAAGCGGGATGGAAATTCAAAGCATGATGGCGACTCATATGAAGCTGATCCACTTAAAGGAATGCATGGGCCGATGACGCGTGCAAGGAGAAAAAGGATGCAAGAGGCTCTAACTAATCTCATCATTTCAGCCCAATTGGAAGACATCCAAGATCTCAAGCCCGTTTGGTTGAATTGTCTTATGTTGTTTGGTTAACTTTTACATCTTTGGATTGTCCTTGAAGGCCCAAATGTCATAATTTCGTTTTTGTATTTTATTTAAATAAGAAAAGTCTTGAAAACTCAATTTAGTCATTATTGAGGGCAATCTAAGAGTTTAGGCCTTAAATAGTATATTTAAGAGCCTTAAATTTTGTAGTTAATAAGGGTCTAGTATTTCCCTATAAATAGGAGTTTTTCAAGCATTTGTAATCATCTATGTTTTATCTAAATCAACATATTGTGAGGTTTTCCTTTCACTTGTTAGTTCTATTGATTGAACTCATTCGGGTCTTGCAAGACTAATAGTGCTTGCAATTCTCACTTGGCTTATCACTAGGTATCTTCGGCTTAGTGTGGCGCCCTAACTTTAACAACTTGCTTTCTTGCAACTCAAAGGTGTTGGATTTCATATATCCCTCATTGTTGAGTTCTGATAGTAAGGTGTTGGGTTTCTTGGAAGAATTTGTGTTCCTTCCTTTCAATCTTTGATTGCTTACTTTCTTACATTCCAAAGGTGTTGGGTTTTGTATACTTTTCATTGTTGGGTTGAAGAGTAAGACATTGGGTTCTTGGAATACACGAGATCAAACAAGAACGGTCCCGAAACACATTTGAAGTCTTCCCTTAAAGATTTCACATTAATGGTTCACTTTCGGCTTGCTTGGACTACTAGAAGATCTCGATCTATATCTAATGAAGCGACCTAATTCTTGCTTTGCTCTTGCGGTGATGGTGTTTGTGGTGCTCCAGTGGTTTTTAGCATCTTTTTTTCGATGTTATTTGCGTCTATTATGTTGTGTTTATTTTGGTTGTTAGCTGCTTGCTATGGGGTTGTTTCCAAGCTTTTTTGTTTCTTCGTTTGGTTGTAGGCGGTTTGCCGTACTCTTTTGTTTTCGTTTTTATAATATTGCCGGAGTTTTCGCTAAAAAAAACCCAATTTACCCACTAAGACGAAAATGAACCACATAGTGCCATTACGACCAATTATACTCGTAAAGGAGACACAAACCCAGTTTACCAACCACGTACGATCCAATAGAGACCACTAAGACCCGTTATACCTCAAATAGAGCCAATAAGGTTAAATCAGACTCATTATGACCCACATAGTGCCATTACGACCAATTATACTCGTTAAAGACACACAAACCCAATTATGGCGAGAACGGATCAATCGTTAGTTCCGTAATGCCAAGCGTGATTTGCAGATGATCATCAAAGAGATACGGGACATGCTTCACTATCGGCTTGCTTGGACTACTAGAAGATCTCGATCTATATCTAATGAAGCGACCTAATTCTTGCTTTGGTCTTGCGGTGATGGTGTTTGGAGCTCCGGTGGTTTTTAGCATCTTTTTTTCGATGTTATTTGCGTCTATTATGTTGTGTTTATTTTGGTTGTTAGCTGCTTGGTATGGGGTTGTTTCCAAGCTTTTTTGTTTCTTCGTTTGGTTGTAGGCGGTTTGCCGTACTCTTTTGTTTTCGTTTTTATAATATTGCCGGAGTTTTCCCTAAAAAAAAACAATTTACCCACTAAGACGAAAATGAACCACGTACGATCCAATAGAGACCACTAAGACCCATTACACCTCAAATAGAGCCAATAAGGTTAAATCAAACTCATTATGACCCACATAGTGCCATTACGACCAATTATACTCGTTAAGAAAACACAAACGCAATATACCCACTATGAGCAAAATGAACCAAGTACGAACCATTACAGACCGCTAAGACCCGTTATACCTGAAATAGAGCCAATAAGGTCAAAACAAACTCATTATGACCCACATAGTGCCATTACGACCAATTGGACGCGTGAAGGAGACACAAACCTAATATATCCACTAAAACAAAAATGAACCAAGTACGAGCCATTATAGACCAATATGACATGTTATACATCAAATAGAGCCAACAACATCAAATCAGACTCATTATGACCCACATAGCGCCATTACGACCAATTATACTCGTTAAGGAATCCCAAATCCAATATACCCACTCTGACCAAAATGAACAAAGTACAAACCATTGCAGAGCACTAAGACCCGTTATACCCTAAATAGATCCCATATGGGCAAATCAGACTCGTTATGGACCCATATAATGCCATTACGACCAATTTTACTCGTTAAGAAAACACAAACGCAATATACCCACTATGATCAAAATGAACGAAGTACGAACCATTACAGACCGCTAAGACCTGTTATACCTGAAATAGAGCCAATAAGGTCAAAACAAACTCATTATGACCCACATAGTGCCATTACGACCAATTGGACGCGTAAAGGAGACACAAACCTAATATATCCACTAAAACAAAAATGAACCAAGTTACGAGCCATTATAGACCAATATGACACGTTATACCTCAAATAGAGCCAATAATTTCAAATCAGACTCATTATGACCCACATAGTGCCATTTACGACCAATTATACTCGTTAAGGACACACAAACCCAATTTACCAACTAAGACGAAAATGAACCACATATGATCCAATAGAGACCACTAAGACCCGTTACACCTCAAATATAGCCAATAAGGTTAAATCAAACTCATTTTGACCCACATAGTGCCATTACGACCAATTATACTCGTTAAGAAACCACAAACCCAATATACCACTATGATCAAAATGAACCAAGTACGAACCATTAAAGACCACTAAGGCCCGTTATACCTCAAATAGAGCGAATAAGGTATAATCAGACTCATTATCACCCATATTGTCCCATTACGACCAATTAGACTCGTTAAGGAAACATAAACCCAATATACCAACTAAGACCAAAACGAACCAAGTACGAACCATTACATACCACTAAGACCCGTTATACCTCAAAAAGACCCAATAAGGTCAAATCAGACTCATTATTACCCACATAGTGTCAATACGACCAATTATACTCCTTAAGGAAAAAAAAACCAAGATACCCACTAAAACCCAAATGAACCAAGTATGAACCATTACAGACCGCTAAGACACGTTATACATCAAATAGAGCCAACAATATCAAATCAGACTCATTATGACCCACATAGTGCCATTACGACCAATTAGACTCGTTACAGAGACACAAACCCAATATACACACTAAGACCAAAACGAACCAAGTTTGAGCCATTACAAAACCAAAAAGACTCGTTACACCTCATATAGAGCCAATAAGATCAAATCACACTCATTATGACCCACATAGTGTCATTACGACCAATTACATTTGTTAAGGACACACAAACCCAATTTACCAACCACGTACGATCCAATAGAGACCACTAAGACCCGTTATACCTCAAATAGAGCCAATAACGTTAAATCAGACTCATTATGACCCACATAGTGCCATTACGACCAATTATACTCGTTAAGGACACACAAACCCAATTATGGCGAGAACGGAACAATCGTTTGTTCCGTAATGCAAAGCGTGATTTGGAGATGATCATCAAAGAGATACGGGACATGGTTCACTTTCGGCTTGCTTGGACTACTAGAAGATCTCGATCTATATCTAATGAAGCGACCAAATTCTTGCTTTGGTCTTGCGGTGATGGTGTTTGGTGCTCCGGTGGTTTTTAGCATCTTTTTTTCGATGTTATTTGCGTCTATTAAGTTGTGTTTATTTTGTTTGTTAGTTGCTTGGTATGGGGTTGTTTCCATGCTTTTTTGTTTCTTCGTTTGGTTGTAGGCGGTTTGCCTTGCTCTTTAGTTTTCGTTTTTATAATATTGCCGGAGTTTTCCCCAAAAAAAAACCCAATTTACTCACTAAGACGAAAATGAACCACGTACGATCCAATAGAGACCACTAAGACCCATTACACCTCAAATAGAGCCAATAAGGGTAAATCAAACTCATTATGACCCACATAGTGCCATTACGACCGATTATACTAGTTAAGAAAACACAAACACAATATACCCACTATGATCAAAATGAACCAAGTACGAACCATTACAGACCGCTAAGACCTGTTATACCTGAAATGGAGCCAATAAGGTCAAAACAAACTCATTATGACCCACATAATGCCATTACGACAAATTATACTCGTTAAGGACACACAAACCCAATTATGGCGAGAACGGAACAATCGTTTGTTCCGTAATGAAAAGCGTGATATGAAGATGATCATCAAAGAGATACGGGACATGGTTCACTTTCGGCTTGCTTGGACAACTAGAAGATCTCGATCTATATCTAATGAAGCGACCTAATTCTTGCTTTGGTCTTGCGGTGATTGTGTTTGGTGCTCCGGTGGTTTTTTAGCATCTTTTTTTCGATGTTATTTGCGTCTATTATGTTTTGTTTATTTTGGTTGTTAGCTGCTTGGTATGGGGTTGTTTCCAAGCTTTTTTGTTTCTTCGTTTGGTTGTAGGCGGTATGTCGTACTCTTTTGTTTTCGTTTTTATAATATTGCCGGAGTTTTCCCTAAAAAAAAACCCAATTTACCCACTAAGACGAAAATGAACCACGTACGATCCAATAGAGACCACTAAGACCCATTACACCTCAAATAGAGCCAATAAGGTTAAATCAAACTCATTATGACCCACATAGTGCCATTACGACCAATTATACTCGTTAAGAAAACACAAACGCAATATACCCACTATGATCAAAATGAACCAAGTACGAACCATTACAGACCGCTAAGACCTGTTATACCTGAAATAGAGCCAATAAGGTCAAAACAAACTCATTATGACCCACATAGTGCCATTACGACCAATTGGACGCGTGAAGGAGACACAAACCTAATATATCCACTAAAACAAAAATGAACCAACTACGAGCCATTATAGACCAATATGACACGTTATACCTCAAATAGAGCCAATTATTTCAAATCAGACTCATTATGACCCACATAGTGCCATTTACGACCAATTATACTCGTTAAGGACACACAAACCCAATTTACCCACTAAGACGAAAATGAACCACATATGATCTAATAGAGACCACTAAGACCCGTTACACCTCAAATAGAGCCAATAAGGTTAAATCAAACTCATTATGACCTACATAGTGTCATTACGACCAATTATACTCGTTAAGAAACCACAAACCCAATATACCCACTATGATCAAAATAAACCAAGTACGAACCATTACAGACCACTAAGGCCCGTTATACCTCAAATAGAGCGAATAAGGTATAATCAGACTCATTATCACCCACATTGTCGCATTACGACCAATTATACTCCTTAAGAAAACAAAAACCCAATATACCCACTAAAACCCAAATGAACCAAGTATGAACCATTACAGACCGCTAAGACACGTTATACATCAAATAGAGCCAACAATATCAAATCAGACTCATTATGACCCACATAGTGCCATTACGACCAATTATACTCGTTAAGGAATCACAAATCCAATATACCCACTCTGACCAAAATGAACAAAGTACAAACCATTGCAGACCACAAAGACCCGTTATACCCCAAATAGAGCCCATATGGGCAAATCAGACTCATTATGGACCCATATAGTGCCATTACGACCAATTAGACTCGTTAAAGAGACACAAACCCAATATACACACTAAGACCAAAACGAACCAAGTTTGAGCCATTACAAAACCAAAAAGACTCGTTACACCTCAATAGAGCCAATAAGATCAAATCACACTCATTATGACCCACATAGTGTCATTACGACCAATTACACTTGTTAAGGACACACAAACCCAATTTACCAACCACGTACGATCCAATAGAGACCACTAAGACCCGTTATACCTCAAATAGAGCCAATAACGTTAAATCAGACTCATTATGACCCACATAGTGCCATTACGACCAATTATACTCGTTAAGGACACACAAACCCAATTATGGCGAGAACGGAACAATCGTTTGTTCCGTAATGAAAAGCGTGATTTGGAGATGATCATCAAAAGAGATACGGGACATGGTTCACTTTCGGCTTGCTTGGACTACTAGAAGATCTCGATCTATATCTAATGAAGCGACCTAATTCTTGCTTTGGTCTAGCGGTGATGGTGTTTGGTGCTCCGGTGGTTTTTAACATCTTTTTTTCGATGTTATTTGCGTCTATTATGTTGTGTTTATTTTGGTTGTTAGCTGCTTGCAATGGGGTTGTTTCCAAGCTTTTTTGTTTCTTCGTTTGGTTGTAGGCTGATGGAGGACCATCCAACCACATAAAAGATCACTTTTTTCTATAGTTTTTATGTGACAAGAATTTAAATAAAGATGAAGAATGAACTAGACGAGACAAAGAAAACAAATGATATGATCAAACAAGAAAGTTAGCTCTGATACCAAATGATGTGAAATCTTTAAGGGAAGACTTCAAATGTGTTTCGGGACCGTTCTTGTTTGATCTCGTGTATTCCAAGAACCCAATGTCTTACTCTTCAACCCAACAATGAAAGGTATACAAAACCCAACACCTTTGGAATGTTAGAAAGTAAGCAATCAAAGATTGAAAAGAAGGAACACAAATTCTTCCAAGAAACCCAACACCTTACTATCAGAACTCAACAATGAGGGATATATGAAATCCAACACCTTTGAGTTGCAAGAAAGCAAGTTGTTAAAGTTAGGGCGCCACACTAAGCGGAAGATGGTAGTGATAAGCCAAGTGAGAATTGCAAGCACTATTAGTCTTGCAAGACCCGAATGAGTTCAATCAATAGAACTAACAAGTGAAAGGAAAACCTCACAATATGTTGATTTAGATAAAACATAGATCATTACAAATGCTTGAAAAACTCCTATTTATAGGGAAATACTAGACCCTTATTAACTACAAAATTTAAGGCTCTTAAATATACTATTTAAGGCCTAAACTCTTAGATTGCCCTCAATAATGACTAAATTGAGTTTTAAAAACTTTTCTTATTTAAATAAAATACAAAAAACGAAATTATGACATTTGGGCCTTCAAGGACAATCCAAAGATGTAAAAGTTAGCCCAACAACATAAGACAATTCAACCAAACGGGCTTGAGATCTTGGATGTCTTCCAATTGGGCTGAAATGATGAGATTAGTTAGAGCCTCTTGCATCCTTTTTCTCCTTGCACGCGTCATCGGCCCATGCATTCCTTTAAGTGGATCAGCTTCATATGAGTCGCCATCATGCTTGGAATTTCCATCCCGCTTGTATCCCGTCTCTTTAGTTGGTTTTCCATCAATATCTTTATCTTGTTTTCATACTTCTACTTCTTCACCGTCTTCTTCCTAAATCTATTCCTTCATCTTCTATTCTCTCAAAGAAAAAAAAAACAAAAAAAAAAGATCCAAAAAAAAAACAAAAAAACAAAAGTGCCAAAAAAAGAAAAAAAAGAAGGAAAGCGTGAAAAAAAAAATTACAATATTTGTTTCAAACAAAGAAAAAAAGAGTTGTATTCTTGGCTATTCTCATCTCAATATTGATCGCGTAATCACCCGAAATTCCAATTTCTAAGGTCTGTTTTTCTGGAGACATTCATTCTATTTCTTGCAAAGGCCAAGACTCGTTTGTTGAATTAAGTTCTTATAGGATTGCTTGAACGCCGAGATTTGTGTTCAAATTTGATTTGTTCTTTTACCAATTGAGCTCTACAAGGGATTAAGAGGTAAAAGGCATTGAGTGTGTAAGAACAATCGAGGGGAGGTAAAAGCCATATTGAGTGCAAACACGAGGGATTTGTGAGGAGAATAATTTGTTTTATACTAATAATTAAGTATGTCGAAAAAAGATCCTAATTCACAGGGAAATCCATCCAACGATGAAAGGGAGAATGATTTTACTGTTCGAGCCATGCAACAACAGTTTCAACGACTTGGAGTTGTATTAGAAGGTGTGATGGAAAGATTGGATAGAATTGAAAGAAGGACGGAAGAAGAACCTCCTACGCCGCGTTCTTATCGAGAAGAGGAGTACGAAGGGGAGGAAGAGTATGAAGATGGACCACGACATCCAAGAAGAAGACATGGTAATAGAAGACGAAATCCAAGGGCTGATGGAGGATTTAGCAACATCAAAATGAAGATTCCATAATTTCAAGGGAAGAGTGATCCGGAAGCTTATTTGGAATGGGAAAAAAGGTGGATCTCATATTTGACTGCAACAACTATTCTGAAGATAAAAAGGTAAAACTAGCTGCCATTGAATTCACGGAATATGCAATTGTATGGTGGGATCAAATGGTAACAAACCGAAGGAGATATGGTGAGAGGCCTATTTCTACTTGGGATGAAATGAAAGCGGTTATGCGGAAGAGGTTTGTTCCTTCTCACTATTTTAGAGATTTGTATTGCAAATTACAATCTTTGAATCAGGGAACCAAATCTGTTGAGGACTATTACAAGGAGATGGAGATTGCTATGATTCGAGCAAATGTTGAAGAAGATAGGGAGGCAACCATGGCAAGGTTTTTGAGTGGCCTAAATCGTGACATTGCCAATGTGGTGGAACTTCAATACTGTGTGGAGCTTGAAGACATGGTGCATACGGCCATGAAAGTTGAGAGGCAACTAAAGAAGAGAAATACCTATTCAAGGGGCCAAACATCTAGTTTCCAGCCCCAAAATAAACATAAGGGAGAGGCATTCAAGGGTACCAATTCATCCACTTCAAAATCCCAAAATGAAGGCAACAAAGTGGACAAGGGTAAAGGTATTGGTTCTACCCATTCTAAATCTCGTGAAATTAAGTGTTTTCGTTGTTTAGGTATGGGACATATTGCATCACAATGTCCAAACAAAAGAGTCATGATTCTTCATGAAAGTGGTGAAGTGGAGTCTGAAAGTGAAAAAGATGATTCCAAGGATGAGGAAGAGGACTTGGAGAAAACCGAGGCAGAAAATGGTGAACTATTGGTGGTGAAAAAAGCTTTGAACTTGCAAGTGAAGGTGGATGACACGCAACACCGGGAAAACATATTTCATACACGATGTTTGGTGCAAGGCAAGGTATGTACTTTAATCATTGACGGTGGGAGTTGTGCAAATGTTGTAAGTACCGAAGTTGTTGAGAAGTTAAATTTGCACACTCTAAAACATCCACTACCATACAAACTTCAATGGCTAAATGAATGTGGGGAAGTGAAAGTGACCAAACAGGTATTGATCTCCTTTTCCATTCGTCAATACAAAGATGAAGTAATGTGTGATGTTGTTCCAATGCATGTCAGTCACATACTTTTGGGGAGGCCGTGGCAATTTGACCGAAGAGTTATCTATGATGGCTTTCATAATCAATACACTTTCAAACATCATGACAAGAAAGTTGTTCTTGTGTCGTTATCTCCACAACAAGTTCATGAGGATCAAATTAAAATGATCACCGCAAGGCGAGCGAGCGAGGCTGAAAAGAAAAATAATGAGTGTGGTGGATCGAGGGAAAAACAGAGTGATGAAAACAATTTGAAAGACAAGAAAAGAGAGAAAACCAAGTCGATTTTTTTTGCAAAATCGAGTGAAGTCAAGAGGGTGATAGTTGAAAACAAGAGGGTGATGGTTTTGGTTTTCAAGGAGGCTTGTGTGAGTACTAGTGAGCTAACCCAAAATCTTCCGAGTTTTGTTGTGAATATTTTGCAGGAATATGATGATGTCTTTCCGAAGGAAGAACCAAGTGGATTGCCACCTCTACGAGGAATAGAGCATCAAATTGATTTCATTCCAGGGGTTACTCTTCCAAATCGTCCAGCTTATAGAGCCAACCCCGAGGAGACAAAAGAGATCCAAAGACAAGTGGAAGATTTATTGTCAAGAGGAAGGATTCGAGAATCCATGAGTCCTTGTGCTGTTCCCGTGATTGTGGTGCCCAAAAAGAATGGAGAATGGAGAATGTGCACCGATTGTAGATCCATCAACCAAATCACGGTAAAGTATCGCTATCCTATTCCTAGGTTAGATGACATGCTAGATGAGTTGATGGGGCTGTCATTTTTTCCAAAATTGATCTTAAAAGTGGGTATCATCAGATTAGAATAAGAGAAGGAGATGAATGGAAAACCGCATTCAAAACAAAATCTGGATTGTACGAGTGGTTAGTTATGCCTTTTGGATTAACTATTGAACCTAGTACATTCATGAGATTGATGAATCATGTGTTGCGTGAGTTTATTGGTAAATTTGTCGTCGTTTACTTAGATGACATCTTGATTTATAGTAAAAATATGGAAGATCACATGATGCATTTACGTGATGTTTTGGACACCTTGAGAAATGAATCTTTGTATGCTAACTTGAAAAAATGCACATTTTGTATGGACAAAGTTGTTTTTCTAGGATTTGTTGTTAGTAGCAAGGGAATTGAAGTGGATCTTGAGAAGGTCAAGGCAATTCAAGAATGGCCAACTCCAACAACGGTTTCGGAGGTAAGAAGCTTTCATGGGCTAGCTAGCTTCTATCGAAGATTTGTTCGTGACTTTAGCACCATAGCCGCCCCACTCAATGAACTTGTGAAGAAAGAGGTAAGTTTTCATTGGGGAGAAAAGCAACAAGCTGCATTTGATTTATTGAAGGAAAGGTTGACCTCTTCTCCTATTCTTGCATTACCAAATTTTGATAAGATGTTTGAACTTGAGTGTGATGCATCTGGGGTGGGTATTGGGGCTGTTTTAATTCAAGAACGCCGTCCCATTGCATATTTTAGTGAAAAACTAAAAGGGGCACAATTGAATTATTCAACATATGATAAAGAGCTTTATGCTTTGGTAAGGTCTTTACAAACATGGCAACATTATTTGAGACCAAAAGAGTTTGTGATTCACACGGATCATGAATCTCTTAAGTATCTCAAGGGTCAAGGTAAGCTAAGTAGAAGGCATATCAAGTGGGTTGAGTTTATCGAGTCATTTCCTTATGTGATTAAATACAAGAAAGGAAAAGAAAACATTGTGGCCGATGCGTTGTCTAGACGTCATAGTCTCATCACCACTTTGAGTTCTAAACTTCTTGGATTTGAATCAATTAAGGAAATGTATGAGGATGATTCTGATTTTTCTTCTCTATATGTTGCATGTGAACATGGATCAATTGACAAATTCTATAAACAAGAAGGTTATTTGTTTAAAGAAAATAAGTTGTGCATTCCAAAGTGTTCCATGCGTGAATTACTTGTGCGTGAGGCTCATGGGGGAGGTTTGATGGGTCACTTTGGTGTTCAAAAGACTTTAGATGTTTTAAAAGAACATTTCTTTTGGCCAAAAATGCGTGAAGATGTTAATAAAATTTGTGAAAGATGTCTAACTTGTAAACAAGCCAAATCAAAATCGAAGCCACATGGATTGTATACCCCGCTACCAATTCCTTATGAACCTTGGGTAGACATATCCATGGACTTTGTGCTAGGATTGCCTAGGACAAAGAATGGCCGAGATTCTGTTTTTGTTGTTGTTGATCGATTTTCCAAGATGGCACACTTTATTCCTTGTCATAAAACAGATGATGCCTCACACATTGCTGATTTGTTCTTTAAAGAAATAGTGCGTCTACATGGTGTGCCACGCACTATTGTGAGTGATAGGGATGTCAAATTTTTGAGTCATTTTTGGCGTGTGCTTTGGAGTAAACTGGGTACTAAGCTTTTATTCTCTACTGCAAGTCATCCACAAACTGATGGGCAGACTGAAGTAGTTAATAGAACTTTGTCTCAATTACTTAGAGCCGTTATTTCAAAGAACTTGAAAAGTTGGGAGAGTTGCTTGCCGTTTGTTGAGTTTGCTTATAATCGAAGTGTGCATTCTGCTACTAACTATTCTCCATTCCAGACTGTGTATGGCTTCAATCCCTTGAGTCCCCTTGATCTTGTTCCTATCCCCATTGAAGAGCGTACCAGTCCAGATGGAAAGAGGAAGGCTGAGATGGTGAAACAATTGCATGAGAAGGTAAGACTCAACATTGAGAAGAGAACAGATCAATACCTGAAGCAAGCAAACAAAGGTAGACAGAGAGTTGTATTTGAACCTGGTGATTGGGTATAGTTGCACTTCAGGAAAGAGAGATTCCCGGCCAAGAGAAGATCAAAATTGCAGCCTAGAGGAGATGGACCATTCCAAGTCCTCGAAAGAATCAATGATAATGCTTACAAGCTAGATCTTCCTGGTGAGTATCAAGTAAGCTCTACTTTTAATGTTGCTGATCTTTCTCCATATGATGTAGGTGATGATTCGTGGACGAATCCTTTTCAAGGGGGAGAGAATGATGGAGGACCATCCAACCACATAAAAGATCCCTTGGCGATTGAAGATGGCCCGGTTACAAGATCAAGATCGAAATTGATCAAGGAAGCTTTGATGAGCTTAGTTGCGGAGATTCAAGTAAAGTCCATTGAAGATGTGCATGTAACGCACGATATTATGCTTATAGAAGCTTTGGATCAATGATGGAGCTTAAAAAGCATTTGTTTTGAAGATTGCAAGCTTTTGGGCCATTTCAAAGAATTAACCCGTGAGCATTATTTTGGCAGCCCAAAATTGATATATTTTCTTTTGTTTATGTTGAATTTGAGCCCAATAAACTAGTGTATAAGGCCCAATCCGTTTTTTAGGCCTATGTTTAAAGTCTAGGTATTTAGAAGTCTTTGAATAGTTATTTAGAGTATGTCTAGATTCATGAATTAAAGGTATGCCTTTAATTCTTGTTTGAAATTGAAGTCTTAGACTTTATGGAGAGTCTTTTGGGGTGTCTTTTGAACCCTATAAATAGGAGCCATTTGTAATCATTTGAGATCATCATCCAAGTAATATAAACACTTTCTTTTGAGTTGATCTCATTTTGTGAGCTGTGATTCCTTGCGAGAGCGTTCATAGTTTAAGAACTTATCAAGATTGTGAGCACGATCTTGTGGCGTTTCGGATTCCTTTGGTTCTTAGTTATATAACTAACGGGTCAAAGATTTGCTCTAGGTTAGTTGAAGATTCCTATACCTGGGATATTCGCTTCCTAAACTATCTCATACGAAGGTTCCAAGTTTCCAAGTTTCTTAACTATCTCTGATACCAAATGATGCGAAAACGTCGACCCGCAAGTTAAGAAACTTGGAACCTTCGTATGAGATAGTTTAGGAAGCGAATATCCCAGGTATAGGAATCTTCAACTAACCTAGAGCAAATCCTTGACCCGTTAGTTATATAACTAAGAACCAAAGGAATCCGAAACGCCACAAGATCGTGCTCACAATCTTGATAAGTTCTTGAACTATGAACGCTCTCGCAAGGAATCACAGCTCACAAAATGAGATCAACTCAAAAGAAAGTGTTTATATTACTTGGATGATGATCTCAAATGATTACAAATGGCTCCTATTTATAGGGTTCAAAAGACACCCCAAAAGACTCTCCATAAAGTCTAAGACTTCAATTTCAAACAAGAAATAAAGGCATACCTTTAATTCATGAATCTAGACATACTCTAAATAACTATTCAAAGACTTCTAAATACCTAGACTTTAAACATAGGCCTAAAAAACGGATTGGGCCTTATACACTAGTTTATTGGGCTCAAATTCAACATAAACAAAAGAAAATATATCAATTTTGGGCTGCCAAAATAATGCTCACGGGTTAATTCTTTTGAAATGGCCCAAAAGCTTGCAATCTTCAAAACAAATGCTTTTTAAGCTCCATCATTGATCCAAAGCTTCTATAAGCATAATATCGTGCGTTACATGCACATCTTCAATGGACTTTACTTGAATCTCTGCAACTAAGCTCATCAAAGCTTCCTTGATCAATTTCGATCTTGATCTTGTAACCGGGCCATCTTCAATCGCCAAGGGATCTTTTATGTGGTTGGATGGTCCTCCATCATACGGTGGTTTTTAGCATCTTTTTTTCGATGTTATTTGCGTCTATTATGTTGTGTTTATTTTGGTTGTTAGCTGCTTGCAATGGGGTTGTTTCCAAGCTTTTTTGTTTCTTCGTTTGGTTGTAGGCGGTTTGCCTTACTCTTTTGTTTTCGTTTTTATAAAATTGCCGGAGTTTTCCCTCAAAAAAAAACCCAATTTACCCACTAAGACGAAAATGAACCACGTACGATCCAATAGAGACCACTAAGACCCATTACACCTCAAATTGAGCCAATAAGGTTAAATCAGACTCATAATGACCCACATAGTGCCATTACGACCAATTATAATCGTTAAGGACACAAACCCGATTATGGCGAGAACGGAACAATCGTTTGTTCCGTAATGAAAAGCGTGATTTGGAGATGATCATCAAAGAGATACGGGACATGGTTCACTTTCGGCTTGCTTTGACTACTAGAAGATCACGATCTATATCTAATGAAGCGACCTAATTCTTGCTTTTGTCTTACGGTGATGGTTTTTGGAGCTCCGGTGTTTTTTAGCATCTTTTTTTCGATGTTATTTGCGTCTATTATGTTGTGTTTATTTTGGTTGTTAGTTGCTTGGTATGGGGTTGGTTCCAAGCTTTTTTGTTTCTTCGTTTGGTTGTAGGCGGTTTGCCGTACTCTTTTGTTTTCGTTTTTATAATATTGCCGGAGTTTTCCCTTAAAAAAACCCAATTTACCCACTAAGACGAGAATGAACCACGTACGATCCAATAGAGACCACTAAGACCCATTACACCTCAAATAGAGCCAATAAGGTTAAATCAAACTCATTATGACCCACATAGTGCCATTACGACCAATTATACTCGTTAAGAAAACACAAATGCAATATACCCACTATGATCAAAATGAACCAAGTACGAACCATTACAGACCGCTAAGACCTGTTATACCTGTAATAGAGCCAATAAGGTCAAAACAAACTCATTATGACCCACATATTGCCATTACGACCAATTGGACGCGTGCAGGAGACAGAAACCTAATATATCCAGTAAAGCAAAAATGAACCAAGTACGAGCCATTATAGACCAATATGAAACGTTATACCTCAAATAGAGCCAATAATTTCAAATCAGACTCATTATGACCCACATAGTGCCATTACGACCAATTAGACTCGTTAAGGAGACACAAACCCAATATACACACCAAGACCAAAACGAACCAAGTTTGAGCCATTACAATCCAAAAAGACTCGTTACACGAATAGAGCCAATAAGTTTAAATCACACTCATTATGACCCACATAGTGATGAGAACCCATCCAACGACCCGGATGATGTAGATCCATTGAGATGGAAGATTGGACCAATCACAAGGTCAAAAGCTAAGATGTTCAGTGATGCTCTTAACGGTTTGATAAAATCCTGTCGGAAAGAATCAATCATCAATTCATCAAGTAGCCAAGGAGACCTTCGAATTTTGATCCGAATTGAAGGCCAAGATTAGCCCAAGGCTTGGTAGCCCAAGTTGTGATTATTTCATCTAAATATCACCCAAGTCCAAGAAAATTCGGCCAAGTCTACACATGGCCCATGTTTTGGTCATAAATCATTCATTTCAAGTCCAAATGGACTCAAATCAAAGCCCACTTAAAGAGTACTCCTTTTCCTACATTTTAATAAGGATCCAAGCCCAAAATAAAGGTGGAATTTCGTCCATGAATCTGCCCAACAATAGATCCAAGTTCAAGTAACTCATAACATTGAATTAGAAGGCATTTTGAAGGGTCCTATCATTATGAAGTCATTTACTTAAAAGATATTAGAAGGTTGCCTCAATTATTGTCTAGAATTTATTTGAGTCCTTTGATTTGTCTTGTGTACCCTATAAATAGGTTGTCTTTGTAATCTTTTGAAAGCACCTTTGATTTGAATGATAATTGTGAGTTTAAACTCTTTTTGTTCTTTGTGAACTTTAGAACTTATCAAGTCTTCTTGCTTGTGGCGTTCAATACTTATCAATCAACTTGGTGGGTTGATTGTGGCGTATCTTATACCAAGGTTCTTGTCTCTTTATAGACAACGGGTCGCGGTTTCACCAATACTATCTCGGGCAACCAATAGACGGTCGGGAAAAACACATAGTGCCATTATGACCAATTAGACTCGTTAAGGAGACACAAACCCAATATACACACTAAGACCAAAACGAACCAAGTTTGAGCCATTACAAAACCAAAAAGACTCGTTACACGAATAGAGCCAATAAGGTTAAATCACACTCATTATGACCCACATAGTGTCATTACGACCAATTATACTCGTAAAGGAGACACAAACCTAGTTTACCAACCATGTATGATCCAATAGAGACCACTAAGACCCGTTATACCTCAAATAGAGCCAATAAGGTTAAATCAGACTCATTATGACCCACATAGTGCCATTACGACCAATTATACTCGTTAAGGACACACAAAACCAATTATGGCGAGAACGGAACAATCGTTTGTTCCGTAATGAAAAGCGTTATATGGAGATGATCATCAAAGAGATACGGGACATGGTTTACTTTGGGCTTGCTTGGACTACTAGAAGATCACGATCTATATCTAATGAAGCGACCTAATTCTTGCTTTTGTCTTGTGGTGATGGTGTTTGGAGCTCCGTTGTTTTTTAGCATCTTTTTTTCGATGTTATTTGCGTCTATTATGTTGTGTTTATTTTGGTTGTTAGCTGCTTGGTATGGGGTTGGTTCCAAGCTTTTTTGTTTCTTCGTTTGGTTGTAGGCGGTTTGCCGTACTCTTTTGTTTTCGTTTTTATAATATTGCCGGAGTTTTCCCTAAAAAAAAACCCAATTTACCCACTAAGACGAAAATGAACCACGTACGATCCAATAGAGACCACTAAGACCCATTACACCTCAAATAGAGCCAATAAGGTTAAATCAAACTCATTATGACCCACATAGTGCCATTACGACCAATTATACTCGTTAAGAAAACACAAACGCAATATACCCCACTATGATCAAAATGAACCTAGTACGAACCATTACAGACCGCTAAGACCTGTTATACCTGAAATAGAGCCAATAAGGTCAAAACAAACTCATCATGACCCACATAGTGCCATTACGACCAATTGGACGCGTGAAGGAGACACAAACCTAATATATCCACTAAAACAAAAATGAACCAAGTACGAGCCATTATAGACCAATATGACATGTTATACATCAAATAGAGCCAACAATATTAAATCAGACTCATTATGACCCACATAGCGCCATTACGACCAATTATACTCGTTAAGGAATCACAAATCCAATATACCCACTCTGACCAAAATGAACAAAGTACAAACCATTGCAGACCACTAAGACCCGTTATACCCCAAATAGAGCCCATATGGGCAAATCAGACTCATTATGGACCCACATAGGGCCATTACGACCAATTAGACTCGTTAAGGAGACACAAACCCAATATACACACTAAGACCAAAACGAACCAAGTTTGAGCCATTACAAAACCAAAAAGACTCGTTACATGAATAGAGCCACTAAGTTTAAATCACACTCATTATGATCCACATAGTGTCATTACGACCAATTATACTCGTAAAGGAGACACAAACCCAGTTTACCAACCACGTACGATCCAATTGAGCCAATAAGGTTAAATCAGACTCATTATGACCCACATAGTGCCATTACGACCAATTATACTCGTTAAGGACACACAAACCCAATTATGGCGAGAACGGAACAATCGTTTGTTCCGTAATGAAAAGCGTGATTTGGAGATGATCATCAAAGAGATACGGGACATGGTTCACTTTCGGCTTGCTTGGACTACTAGAAGATCTCGATCTATATCTAATGAAGCGACCTAATTCTTGCTTTGGTCTTGCGGTGATGGTGTTTGGAGCTCCGGTGGTTTTTAGCATCTTTTTTTCGATGTTATTTGCGTCTATTATGTTGTGTTTATTTTAGTTGTTAGCTGCTTGGTATGGAGTTGTTTCCAAGCTTTTTTGTTTCTTCGTTTGGTTGTAGGCGGTTTGCCGTACTCTTTTGTTTCCGTTTTTATAATATTGTCGGAGTTTTCCCTATAAAAAAAACCCAATTTACCCACTAAGACGAAAATGAACCACGTACGATCCAATAGAAACCACTAAGACCCATTACACCTCAAATAGAGCCAATAAGGTTAAATCAAACTCATTATGACCCACATAGTGCCATTACGACCAATTATACTCGTTAAGAAAACACAAACACAATTATGGCGAGAACGGAACAATCGTTTGTTCCGTAATGAAAAGCGTGATTTAGAGATTATCATCAAAGAGATACGGGACATGGTTCACTTTCGGCTTGCTTGGACAACTAGAAGATCTCGATCTATATCTAATGAAGCGACCTAATTCTTGCTTTGGTCTTGCGGTGATGGTGTTTGGTGCTCCGGTGGTTTTTAGCATTTTTTTTCGATGTTATTTGCGTCTATTATGTTGTGTTTATTTTGGTTGTTAGCTGCTTGGTATGGGGTTGTTTCCAAGCATTTTTGTTTCTTCGTTTGGTTGTAGGCGGTTTGCCGTACTCTTTTGTTTTCGTTTTTATAATATTGTCGGAGTTTTCCCTTAAAAAAACCCAATTTACCCACTAAGACGAAAATGAACCACGTACGATCCAATAGAGACCACTAAGACCCATTACACCTCAAATAAAGCCAATAACGTTAAATCAAACTCATTATGAGCCACATAGTGCCATTACGACCAATTATACTCGTTAAGAAAACACAAACGCAATATACCCACTATGATCAAAATGAACCAAGTACGAACCATTACAGACCGCTAAGACCTGTTATACCTGAAATAGAGCCAATAAGGT
This sequence comes from Arctium minus, assembly GCA_954870635.1. NCBI lineage: Eukaryota > Viridiplantae > Streptophyta > Magnoliopsida > Asterales > Asteraceae > Arctium > Arctium minus. The sequence continues at coordinate 101,376,950 of OX941084.1, read as the reverse complement.
CAAAACAAACTCATTATGACCCACATATTGCCATTACGACCAATTGGACGCGTGAAGGAGACACAAACCTAATATATCCACTAAAACAAAAATGAACCAAGTACGAGCCATTATAGACCAATATGACACGTTACACCTCAAATAGAGCCAATAATATCAAATCAGACTCATTATATATAACCCACATAGTGCCATTATGACCAATTAGACTCGTTAAGGAGACACAAACCCAATATACACACTAAGACCAAAACGAACCAAGTTTGAGCCATTACAAAACCAAAAAGACTCGTTACACGAATAGAGCCAATAAGTTTAAATCACACTCATTGTGACCCACATAGTGTCATTACGACCAATTATACTCGTAAAGGAGACACAAACCTAGTTTACCAACCATGTACGATCCAATAGAGACCACTAAGACCCGTTATACCTCAAATAGAGCCAATAAGGTTAAATCAGACTCATTATGACCCACATAGTGCCATTACGACCAATTATACTCGTTAAGGACACACAAACACAATTTACCCACTAAGACGAAAATGAACCACATATGATCTAATAGAGACCACTAAGACCCGTTACACCTCAAATAGTGCCAATAAGGTTAAATCAAACTCAATATGACCTACATAGTGCCATTACGACCAATTATACTCGATAAGAAAACACAAACACAATTATGGCGAGAACGGAACAATCGTTTGTTCCGTAATGAAAAGCGTGATTTAGAGATTATCATCAAAGAGATACGGGACATGGTTCACTTTCGGCTTGCTTGGACAACTAGAAGATCTCGATCTATATCTAATGAAGCGACCTAATTCTTGCTTTGGTCTTGCGGTGATGGTGTTTGGTGCTCCGGTGGTTTTTAGCATTTTTTTTCGATGTTATTTGCGTCTATTATGTTGTGTCTATTTTGGTTGTTAGCTGCTTGGTATGGGGTTGTTTCCAAGCATTTTTATTTCTTCGTTTGGTTGTAGGCGGTTTGCCGTTACGCCTCAAATAGAGCCAATAATATCAAATCAGACTCATTATGACCCACATAGCGCCATTACGACCAATTATACTCGTTAAGGAATCACAAATCCAATATACCCACTCTGACCAAAATGAACAAAGTACAAACCATTACACCTCAAATAAAGCCAATAACGTTAAATCAAACTCATTATGAGCCACATAGTGCCATTACGACCAATTATACTCGTTAAGAAAACACAAACGCAATATACCCACTATGATCAAAATGAACCAAGTACGAACCATTACAGACCGCTAAGACCTGTTATACCTGAAATAGAGCCAATAAGGTCAAAACTAACTCATTATGACCCACATATTGCCATTACGACCAATTGGACGCGTGAAGGAGACACAAACCTAATATATCCACTAAAACAAAAATGAACCAAGTACGAGCCATTATAGACCAATATGACACGTTAACCTCAAATAGGGCCAATAATATCAAATCAGACTCATTATATATAACCCACATAGTGCCATTATGACCAATTAGACTCGTTAAGGAGACACAAACCCAATATACACACTAAGACCAAAACGAACCAAGTTTGAGCCATTACAAAACCAAAAAGACTCGTTACACGAATAGAGCCAATAAGGTTAAATCACACTCATTATGACCCACATAGTGTCATTACGACCAATTATACTCGTAAAGGAGACACAAACCATGTTTACCAACCACGTACGATCCAATAGAGACCACTAAGACCCGTTATACCTCAAATAGAGCCAATAAGGTTAAATCAGACTCATTATGACCCACATTGTGCCATTACGACCATTTATACTCGTTAAGGACACACAAACCCAATTATGGAGAGAACGGAACAATCGTTTGTTCCGTAATCAAAAGCGTGATTTGGAGATGATCATCAAAGAGATACGGGACATGGTTCACTTTCGGCTTGCTTGGACTACTAGAAGATCTCGATCTATATCTAATGAAGCGACCTAATTCTTGCTTTGGTCTTGCGGTGATGGTGTTTGGTGCTCCGGTGGTTTTTAGCATTTTTTTTCGATGTTATTTGCGTCTATTATGTTGTGTTTATTTTGGTTGTTAGCTGCTTGGTATGGGGTTGTTTCCAAGCATTTTTGTTTCTTCGTTTGGTTGTAGGCGGTTTGCCGTACTCTTTTGTTTTCGTTTTTATAATATTGTCGGAGTTTTCCCTTAAAAAAACCCAATTTACCCACTAAGACGAAAATGAACCACGTACGATCCAATAGAGACCACTAAGACCCATTACACCTCAAATAAAGCCAATAACGTTAAATCAAACTCATTATGAGCCACATAGTGCCATTACGACCAATTATACTCGTTAAGAAAACACAAACGCAATATACCCACTATGATCAAAATGAACCAAGTACGAACCATTACAGACCGCTAAGACCTGTTATACCTGAAATAGAGCCAATAAGGTCAAAACAAACTCATTATGACCCACATATTGCCATTACGACCAATTGGACGCGTGAAGGAGACACAAACCTAATATATCCACTAAAACAAAAATGAACCAAGTACGAGCCATTATAGACCAATATGACACGTTACACCTCAAATAGAGCCAATAATATCAAATCAGACTCATTATATATAACCCACATAGTGCCATTATGACCAATTAGACTCGTTAAGGAGACACAAACCCAATATACACACTAAGACCAAAACGAACCAAGTTTGAGCCATTACAAAACCAAAAAGACTCGTTACACGAATAGAGCCAATAAGTTTAAATCACACTCATTGTGACCCACATAGTGTCATTATGACCAATTATACTCGTAAAGGAGACACAAACCTAGTTTACCAACCATGTACGATCCAATAGAGACCACTAAGACCCGTTATACCTCAAATAGAGCCAATAAGGTTAAATCAGACTCATTATGACCCACATAGTGCCATTACGACCAATTATACTCGTTAAGGACACACAAACACAATTTACCCACTAAGACGAAAATGAACCACATATGATCTAATAGAGACCACTAAGACCCGTTACACCTCAAATAGTGCCAATAAGGTTAAATCAAACTCAATATGACCTACATAGTGCCATTACGACCAATTATACTCGATAAGAAAACACAAACACAATTATGGCGAGAACGGAACAATCGTTTGTTCCGTAATGAAAAGCGTGATTTAGAGATTATCATCAAAGAGATACGGGACATGGTTCACTTTCGGCTTGCTTGGACAACTAGAAGATCTCGATCTATATCTAATGAAGCGACCTAATTCTTGCTTTGGTCTTGCGGTGATGGTGTTTGGTGCTCCGGTGGTTTTTAGCATTTTTTTTCGATGTTATTTGCGTCTATTATGTTGTGTCTATTTTGGTTGTTAGCTGCTTGGTATGGGGTTGTTTCCAAGCATTTTTATTTCTTCGTTTGGTTGTAGGCGGTTTGCCGTTACGCCTCAAATAGAGCCAATAATATCAAATCAGACTCATTATGACCCACATAGCGCCATTACGACCAATTATACTCGTTAAGGAATCACAAATCCAATATACCCACTCTGACCAAAATGAACAAAGTACAAACCATTACACCTCAAATAAAGCCAATAACGTTAAATCAAACTCATTATGAGCCACATAGTGCCATTACGACCAATTATACTCGTTAAGAAAACACAAACGCAATATACCCACTATGATCAAAATGAACCAAGTACGAACCATTACAGACCGCTAAGACCTGTTATACCTGAAATAGAGCCAATAAGGTCAAAACTAACTCATTATGACCCACATATTGCCATTACGACCAATTGGACGCGTGAAGGAGACACAAACCTAATATATCCACTAAAACAAAAATGAACCAAGTACGAGCCATTATAGACCAATATGACACGTTAACCTCAAATAGGGCCAATAATATCAAATCAGACTCATTATATATAACCCACATAGTGCCATTATGACCAATTAGACTCGTTAAGGAGACACAAACCCAATATACACACTAAGACCAAAACGAACCAAGTTTGAGCCATTACAAAACCAAAAAGACTCGTTACACGAATAGAGCCAATAAGGTTAAATCACACTCATTATGACCCACATAGTGTCATTACGACCAATTATACTCGTAAAGGAGACACAAACCATGTTTACCAACCACGTACGATCCAATAGAGACCACTAAGACCCGTTATACCTCAAATAGAGCCAATAAGGTTAAATCAGACTCATTATGACCCACATTGTGCCATTACGACCATTTATACTCTTTAAGGACACACAAACCCAATTATGGAGAGAACGGAACAATCGTTTGTTCCGTAATCAAAAGCGTGATTTGGAGATGATCATCAAAGAGATACGGGACATGGTTCACTTTTGGCTTGCTTGGACTACTAGAAGATCTCGATCTATATCTAATGAAGCGACCTAATTCTTGCTTTGGTCTTGCGGTGATGGTGTTTGGTGCTCCGGTGGTTTTTAGCATCTTTTTTCCGATGTTATTTGCGTCTATTATGTTGTGTTTATTTTGGTTGTTAGTTGCTTGGTATGGGGTTGTTTCCAAGCATTTTTGTTTCTTCGTTTGGTTGTAGGCGGTTTGCCGTACTCTTTTGTTTCCGTTTTTATAATATTGCCGGAGTTTTCCCTATAAAAAAAACCCAATTTACCCACTAAGACGAAAATGAACCACGTACGATCCAATAGAAACCACTAAGACCCATTACACCTCAAATAGAGCCAATAAGGTTAAATCAAACTCATTATGACCCACATAGTGCCATTACGACCAATTATACTCGTTAAGAAAACACAAACGCAATATACCCACTATGATCAAAATGAACCAAGTACGAACCATTACAGACCGCTAAGACCTATTATACCTGAAATAAAGCCAATAAGGTCAAAACAAACTCATTATGACCCACATAGTGCCATTACGACCAATTGGACGCGTGAAGGAAACACAAACCTAATATATCCACTAAAACAAAAATGAACCAAGTACGAGCCATTATAGACCAATATGACATGTTATACATCAAATAGAGCCAACAATATTAAATCAGACTCATTATGACCCACATAGCGCCATTACGACCAATTATACTCGTTAAGGAATCACAAATCCAATATACCCACTCTGACCAAAATGAACAAAGTACAAACCATTGCAGACCACTAAGACCCGTTATACCCCAAATAGAGCCCATATGGGCAAATCAGACTCATTATGGACCCACATAGGGCCATTACGACCAATTAGACTCGTTAAGGAGACACAAACCCAATATACACACTAAGACCAAAACGAACCAAGTTTGAGCCATTACAAAACCAAAAAGACTCGTTACATGAATAGAGCCACTAACTTTAAATCACACTCTTTATGATCCACATAGTGTCATTACGACCAATTATACTCGTAAAGGAGACACAAACCCAGTTTACCAACCACGTACGATCCAATTGAGCCAATAAGGTTAAATCAGACTCATTATGACCCACATAGTGCCATTACGACCAATTATACTCGTTAAGGACACACAAACCCAATTATGGCGAGAACGGAACAATCGTTTGTTCCGTAATGAAAAGCGTGATTTGGAGATGATCATCAAAGAGATACGGGACATGGTTCACTTTCGGCTTGCTTGGACTACTAGAAGATCTCGATCTATATCTAATGAAGCGACCTAATTCTTGCTTTGGTCTTGCGGTGATGGTGTTTGGAGCTCCGGTGGTTTTTAGCATCTTTTTTTCGATGTTATTTGCGTCTATTATGTTGTGTTTATTTTGGTTGTTAGCTGCTTGGTATGGAGTTGTTTCCAAGCTTTTTTGTTTCTTCGTTTGGTTGTAGGCGGTTTGCCGTACTCTTTTGTTTCCGTTTTTATAATATTGCCGGAGTTTTCCCTATAAAAAAAACCCAATTTACCCACTAAGACGAAAATGAACCACGTACGATCCAATAGAAACCACTAAGACCCATTACACCTCAAATAGAGACAATAAGGTTAAATCAAACTCATTATGACCCACATAGTGCCATTACGACCAATTATACTCGTTAAGAAAACACAAACACAATTATGGCGAGAACGGAACAATCGTTTGTTCCGTAATGAAAAGCGTGATTTAGAGATTATCATCAAAGAGATACGGGACATGGTTCACTTTCGGCTTGCTTGGACAACTAGAAGATCTCGATCTATATCTAATGAAGCGACCTAATTCTTGCTTTGGTCTTGCGGTGATGGTGTTTGGTGCTCCGGTGGTTTTTAGCATTTTTTTTCGATGTTATTTGCGTCTATTATGTTGTGTTTATTTTGGTTGTTAGCTGCTTGGTATGGGGTTGTTTCCAAGCATTTTTGTTTCTTCGTTTGGTTGTAGGAGGTTTGCCGTACTCTTTTGTTTTCGTTTTTATAATATTGTCGGAGTTTTCCCTTAAAAAAACCCAATTTACCCACTAAGACGAAAATGAACCTCGTACGATCCAATAGAGACCACTAAGACCCATTACACCTCAAATAAAGCCAATAACGTTAAATCAAACTCATTATGAGCCACATAGTGCCATTACGACCAATTATACTCGTTAAGAAAACACAAACGCAATATACCCACTATGATCAAAATGAACCAAGTACGAACCATTACAGACCGCTAAGACCTGTTATACATGAAATAGAGCCAATAAGGTCAAAACAAACTCATTATGACCCACATATTGCCATTACGACCAATTGGACGCGTGAAGGAGACACAAACCTAATATATCCACTAAAACAAAAATGAACCAAGTACGAGCCATTATAGACCAATATGACACGTTATACCTCAAATAGGACCAATAATATCAAATCAGACTCATTATATATAACCCACATAGTGCCATTATGACCAATTAGACTCGTTAAGGAGACACAAACCCAATATACACACTAAGACCAAAACGAACCAAGTTTGAGCCATTACAAAACCAAAAAGACTCGTTACACGAATAGAGCCAATAAGGTTAAATCACACTCATTATGACCCACATAGTGTCATTACGACCAATTATACTCGTAAAGGAGACACAAACCATGTTTACCAACCACGTACGATCCAATAGAGACCACTAAGACCCGTTATACCTCAAATAGAGCCAATAAGGTTAAATCAGACTCATTATGACCCACATTGTGCCATTACGACCATTTATACTCGTTAAGGACACACAAACCCAATTATGGAGAGAACGGAACAATCGTTTGTTCCGTAATCAAAAGCGTGATTTGGAGATGATCATCAAAGAGATACGGGACATGGTTCACTTTCGGCTTGCTTGGACTACTAGAAGATCTCGATCTATATCTAATGAAGCGACCTAATTCTTGCTTTGGTCTTGCGGTGATGGTGTTTGGTGCTCCGGTGGTTTTTAGCATCTTTTTTTCGATGTTATTTGCGTCTATTATGTTGTGTTTATTTTGGTTGTTAGTTGCTTGGTATGGGTTGTTTCCAAGCATTTTTGTTTCTTCGTTTGGTTGTAGGCGGTTTGCCGTACTCTTTTGTTTCCGTTTTTATAATATTGCCGGAGTTTTCCCTATAAAAAAAACCCAATTTACCCACTAAGACGAAAATGACCACGTACGATCCAATAGAAACCACTAAGACCCATTACACCTCAAATAGAGCCAATAAGGTTAAATCAAACTCTTTATGACCCACATAGTGCCATTACGACCAATTATACTCGTTAAGAAAACACAAACGCAATATACCCACTATGATCAAAATGAACCAAGTACGAACCATTACAGACCGCTAAGACCTATTATACCTGAAATAAAGCCAATAAGGTCAAAACAAACTCATTATGACCCACATAGTGCCATTACGACCAATTGAACGCGTGAAGGAAACACAAACCTAATATATCCACTAAAACAAAAATGAACCAAGTACGAGCCATTATAGACCAATAGGACACGTTTATACCTCAAATAGAGCCAATAATTTCAAATTAGACTCATTATGACCCACATAGTGCCATTACGACGAATTAGACTCGTTAAGGAGACACAAACCGAATATACACACTAAGACCAAAACGAACCAAGTTTGAGCCATTACAAAACCAAAAAGACTCGTAACACGAATAGAGCCAATAAGTTTAAATCACACTCATTGTGACCCACATAGTGTCATTACGACCAATTATACTCGTAAAGGAGACACAAACCTAGTTTACCAACCATGTACGATCCAATAGAGACCACTAAGACCCGTTACACCTCAAATAGAGCCAATAAGGGTAAATCAGACTCATTATGACCCAAATAGTGCCATTACGACCAATTATACTTGTTAAGGACACATAAACACAATTTACCCACTAAGACGAAAATGAACCACATATGATCTAATAGAGACCACTAAGACCCGTTACACCTCAAATAGTGCCAATAAGGTTAAATCAAACTCAATATGACCTACATAGTGCCATTACGACCAATTATACTCGATAAGAAACCACAAACCCAATATACCCACTATGATCAAAATGAACCAAGTACGAACCATTACAGACCACTAAGGCCCGTTATACCTCAATTAGAGCGAATAAGGTATAATCAGACTCATTATCACCCACATTGTCGCATTACGACCAATTAGACTCGTTAAGGAAACGTAAACCCAATATACCCACTAAGACCAAAACGAACCATTACATACCACTAAGACCCGTTATACCTCAAAAAGACCCAACAAGGTCAAATGAGACTCATTATGACCCACATAGTGTTATTACTACCAATTATACTCCATAAGGAAACAAAAACCCAGTATACCCACTAAAACCAAAACGAACCAAGTATGAACCATTACAGACCGCTAAGACACGTTATACATCAAATAGAGCCAACAATATCAAATCAGACTCATTATGACCCACATAGTGCCATTACGACCAATTATACTCGTTAAGGAATCACAAATCCAATATACCCACTCTGACCAAAAAGAACAAAGTACAAACCATTGCAGACCACAAGACCTGTTATACCCCAAATACAGCCCATATGGGCAAATCAGACTCATTATGGACCCACAGAGTGCCATTACGACCAATTAGACTCGTTAAGGAGACACAAACCCAATATACACACTAAGACCAAAACAAACCAAGTTTGAGCCATTACAAAACCAAAAAGACTCGTTACACCTCAAATAGAGCCAATAAGATCAAATCACACTCATTGTGACCCACATAGTGTCATTACGACCAATTATACTCGTAAAGGAGACACAAACCTAGTTTACCAACCATGTACGATCCAATAGAGACCACTAAGACCCGTTATACCTCAAATAGAGCCAATAAGGTTAAATCAGACTCATTATGACCCACATAGTGCCATTACGACCAATTATACTCGTTAAGGACACACAAACACAATTATGGCGAGAACGGAACAATCGTTTGTTCCGTAATGAAAAGCGTGATTTAGAGATTATCATCAAAGAGATACGGGACATGGTTCACTTTCGGCTTGCTTGGACAACTAGAAGATCTCGATCTATATCTAATGAAGCGACCTAATTCTTGCTTTGGTCTTGCGGTGATGGTGTTTGGTGCTCCGGTGGTTTTTAGCATTTTTTTTTCGATGTTATTTGCGTCTATTATGTTGTGTTTATTTTGGTTGTTAGCTGCTTGGTATGGGGTTGTTTCCAAGCATTTTTGTTTCTTCGTTTGGTTGTAGGCGGTTTGCCGTACTCTTTTGTTTTCGTTTTTATAATATTGCCGGAGTTTTCCCTTAAAAAAACCCAATTTACCCACTAAGACGAAAATGAACCACGTACGATCCAATAGAGACCACTAAGACCCATTACACCTCAAATAGAGCCAATAAGGTTAAATCAAACTCATTATGACCCACATAGTGCCATTACGACCAATTTTACTCGTTAAGAAAACACAAACACAATTATGGCGAGAACGGAACAATCGTTTGTTCCGTAATGAAAAGCGTGATTTAGAGATTATCATCAAAGAGATACGGGACATGGTTCACTTTCGGCTTGCTTGGACAACTAGAAGATCTCGATCTATATCTAATGAAGCGACCTAATTCTTGCTTTGGTCTTGCGGTGATGGTGTTTGGTGCTCCGGTGGTTTTTAGCATTTTTTTTTCGATGTTATTTGCGTCTATTATGTTGTGTTTATTTTGGTTGTTAGCTGCTTGGTATGGGGTTGTTTCCAAGCATTTTTGTTTCTTCGTTTGGTTGTAGGCGGTTTGCCGTACTCTTTTGTTTTCGTTTTTATAATATTGCCGGAGTTTTCCCTAAAAAAAAAACCCAATTTACCCACTAAGACGAAAATGAACCATGTACGATCCAATAGAGACCACTAAGACCCATTACACCTCAAATAGAGCCAATAAGGTTAAATCAAACTCATTATGACCCACATAGTGCCATTACGACCAATTATACTCGTTAAGAAAACACAAACGCAATATACCCCACTATGATCAAAATGAACCTAGTACGAACCATTACAGACCGCTAAGACCTGTTATACCTGAAATAGAGCCAATAAGGTCAAAACAAACTCATTATGACCCACATAGTGCCATTACGACCAATTGGACGCGTGAAGGAGACACAAACCTAATATATCCACTAAAACAAAAATGAACCAAGTACGAGCCATTATAGACCAATATGACATGTTAATCATCAAATAGAGCCAACAATATTAAATCAGACTCATTATGACCCACATAGCGCCATTACGACCAATTATACTCGTTAAGGAATCACAAATCCAATATACCCACTCTGACCAAAATGAACAAAGTACAAACCATTGCAGACCACTAAGACCCGTTATACCCCAAATAGAGCCCATTTGGGCAAATCAGACTCATTATGGACCCACATAGGGCCATTACGACCAATTAGACTCCTTAAGGAGACACAAACCCAATATACACACTAAGACCAAAACGAACCAAGTTTGAGCCATTACAAAACCAAAAAGACTCGTTACATGAATAGAGCCACTAAGTTTAAATCACACTCATTATGATCCACATAGTGTCATTACGACCAATTATACTCGTAAAGGAGACACAAACCCAGTTTACCAACCACGTACGATCCAATTGAGACCACTAAGACCGGTTATACCTCAAATAGAGCCAATAAGGTTAAATCAGACTCATTATGACCCACATAGTGCCATTACGACCAATTATACTCGTTAAGGACACACAAACACAATTTACCCACTAAGACGAAAATGAACCACATATGATCTAATAGAGACCACTAAGACCCGTTACACCTCAAATAGTGCCAATAAGGTTAAATCAAACTCAATATGACCTACATAGTGCCATTACGACCAATTATACTCGATAAGAAAACACAAACACAATTATGGCGAGAACGGAACAATCGTTTGTTCCGTAATGAAAAGCGTGATTTAGAGATTATCATCAAAGAGATACGGGACATGGTTCACTTTTGGCTTGCTTGGACAACTAGAAGATCTCGATCTATATCTAATGAAGCGACCTAATTCTTGCTTTGGTCTTGCGGTGATGGTGTTTGGTGCTCCGGTGGTTTTTAGCATTTTTTTTCGATGTTATTTGCGTCTATTATGTTGTGTTTATTTTGGTTGTTAGCTGCTTGGTATGGGGTTGTTTCCAAGCATTTTTATTTCTTCGTTTGGTTGTAGGCGGTTTGCCGTACTCTTTTGTTTTCGTTTTTATAATATTGACGGAGTTTTCCCTTAAAAAAACCCAATTTACCCACTAAGACGAAAATGAACCACGTACGATCCAATAGAGACCACTAAGACCCATTACACCTCAAATAAAGCCAATAACGTTAAATCAAACTCATTATGAGCCACATAGTGCCATTACGACCAATTATACTCGTTAAGAAAACACAAACGCAATATACCCACTATGATCAAAATGAACCAAGTACGAACCATTACAGACCGCTAAGACCTGTTATACCTGAAATAGAGCCAATAAGGTCAAAACTAACTCATTATGACCCACATATTGCCATTACGACCAATTGGACGCGTGAAGGAGACACAAACCTAATATATCCACTAAAACAAAAATGAACCAAGTACGAGCCATTATAGACCAATATGACACGTTATACCTCAAATAGGGCCAATAATATCAAATCAGACTCATTATATATAACCCACATAGTGCCATTATGACCAATTAGACTCGTTAAGGAGACACAAACCCAATATACACACTAAGACCAAAACGAACCAAGTTTGAGCCATTACAAAACCAAAAAGACTCGTTACACGAATAGAGCCAATAAGGTTAAATCACACTCATTATGACCCACATTGTGCCATTACGACCATTTATACTCGTTAAGGACACCCAAACCCAATTATGGAGAGAACGGAACAATCGTTTGTTCCGTAATCAAAAGCGTGATTTGGAGATGATCATCAAAGAGATACGGGACATGGTTCACTTTCGGCTTGCTTGGACTACTAGAAGATCTCGATCTATATCTAATGAAGCGACCTAATTCTTGCTTTGGTCTTGCGGTGATGGTGTTTGGTGCTCCGGTGGTTTTTAGTATCTTTTTTTCGATGTTATTTGCGTCTATTATGTTGTGTTTATTTTGGTTGTTAGTTGCTTGGTATGGGGTTGTTTCCAAGCATTTTTGTTTCTTCGTTTGGTTGTAGGCGGTTTGCCGTACTCTTTTGTTTCCGTTTTTATAATATTGCCGGAGTTTTCCCTATAAAAAAAACCCAATTTACCCACTAAGACGAAAATGAACCACGTACGATCCAATAGAAACCACTAAGACCCATTACACCTCAAATAGAGCCAATAAGGTTAAATCAAACTCATTATGACCCACATAGTGCCATTACGACCAATTATACTCGTTAAGAAAACACAAACGCAATATACCCACTATGATCAAAATGAACCAAGTACGAACCATTACAGACCGCTAAGACCTATTATACCTGAAATAAAGCCAATAAGGTCAAAACAAACTCATTATGACCCACATAGTGCCATTACGACCAATTGGACGCGTGAAGGAAACACAAACCTAATATATCCACTAAAACAAAAATGAACCAAGTACGAGCCATTATAGACCAATATGACATGTTATACATCAAATAGAGCCAACAATATTAAATCAGACTCATTATGACCCACATAGCGCCATTACGACCAATTATACTCGTTAAGGAATCACAAATCCAATATACCCACTCTGACCAAAATGAACAAAGTACAAACCATTGCAGACCACTAAGACCCGTTATACCCCAAATAGAGCCCATTTGGGCAAATCAGACTCATTATGGACCCACATAGGTCCATTACGACCAATTAGACTCGTTAAGGAGACACAAACCCAATATACACACTAAGACCAAAACGAACCAAGTTTGAGCCATTACAAAACCAAAAAGACTCGTTACATGAATAGAGCCACTAAGTTTAAATCACACTCATTATGATCCACATAGTGTCATTACGACCAATTATACTCGTAAAGGAGACACAAACCCAGTTTACCAACCACGTACGATCCAATTGAGACCACTAAGACCGGTTATACCTCAAATAGAGCCAATAAGGTTAAATCAAACTCATTATGACCCACATAGTGCCATTACGACCAATTATACTCGTTAAGAAAACACAAACACAATTATGGCGAGAACGGTACAATCGTTTGTTCCGTAATGAAAAGCGTGATTTGGAGATGATCATCAAAGAGATACGGGACATGGTTCACTTTCGGCTTGCTTGGACTATTAGAAGATCTCGATCTATATCTAATAAAGCGACCTAATTCTTGCTTTGGTCTTGCGGTGATGGTGTTTGGAGCTCCGGTGGTTTTTAGCATCTTTTTTTCGATGTTATTTGCGTCTATTATGTTGTGTTTATTTTGGTTGTTAGCTGCTTGGTATGGGGTTGTTTCCAAGCTTTTTTGTTTCTTCGTTTGGTTGTAGGCAGTTTGCCGTACTCTTTTGTTTTCGTTTTTATAATATTGCCGGAGTTTTCCCTTAAAAAAACCCAATTTACCCACTAAGACGAAAATGAACCACGTACGATCCAATAGAGACCACTAAGACCCATTACACCTCAAATAGAGCCAATAAGGTTAAATCAAACTCATTATGACCCACATAGTGCCATTACGACCAATTTTACTCGTTAAGAAAACACAAACACAATTATGGCGAGAACGGAACAATCGTTTGTTCCGTAATGAAAAGCGTGATTTAGAGATTATCATCAAAGAGATACGGGACATGGTTCACTTTCGGCTTGCTTGGACAACTAGAAGATCTCGATATATATCTAATGAAGCGACCTAATTCTTGCTTTGGTCTTGCGGTGATGGTGTTTGGTGCTCCGGTGGTTTTTAGCATTTTTTTTCGATGTTATTTGCGTCTATTATGTTGTGTTTTTTTTGGTTGTTAGTTGCTTGGTATGGGGTTCTTTCCAAGCATTTTTGTTTCTTCGTTTGGTTGTAGGCGGTTTGCCGTACTCTTTTGTTTTCGTTTTTATAATATTGTCGGAGTTTTCCCTTAAAAAAACCCAATTTACCCACTAAGACGAAAATGAACCACGTACGATCCAATAGAGACCACTAAGACCCATTACACCTCAAATAAAGCCAATAACGTTAAATCAAACTCATTATGAGCCACATAGTGCCATTACGACCAATTATACTCGTTAAGAAAACACAAACGCAATATACCCACTATGATCAAAATGAACCAAGTACGAACCATTACAGACCGCTAAGACCTGTTATACCTGAAATAGAGCCAATAAGGTCAAAACAAACTCATTATGACCCACATATTGCCATTACGACCAATTGGACGCGTGAAGTAGACACAAACCTAATATATCCACTAAAACAAAAATGAACCAAGTACGAGCCATTATAGACCAATATGACACGTTATACCTCAAATAGAGCCAATAATATCAAATCAGACTCATTATATATAACCCACATAGTGCCATTATGACCAATTAGACTCGTTAAGGAGACACAAACCCAATATACACACTAAGACCAAAACGAACCAAGTTTGAGCCATTACAAAACCAAAAAGACTCGTAACACGAATAGAGCCAATAAGTTTAAATCACACTCATTGTGACCCACATAGTGTCATTACGACCAATTATACTCGTAAAGGATACACAAACCTAGTTTACCAACCATGTACGATCCAATAGAGACCACTAAGACCCGTTATACCTCAAATAGAGCCAATAAGGTTAAATCAGACTCATTATGACCCACATAGTGCCATTACGACCAATTATACTCGTTAAGGACACACAAACACAATTTACCCACTAAGACGAAAATGAACCACATATGATCTAATAGAGACCACTAAGACCCGTTACACCTCAAATAGTGCCAATAAGGTTAAATCAAACTCAATATGACCTACATAGTGCCATTACGACCAATTATACTCGATAAGAAAACACAAACACAATTATGGCGAGAACGGAACAATCGTTTGTTCCGTAATGAAAAGCGTGATTTAGAGATGATCATCAAAGAGATACGGGACATGGTTCACTTTCGGCTTGCTTGGACAACTAGAAGATCTCGATCTATATCTAATGAAGCGACCTAATTCTTGCTTTGGTCTTGCGGTGATGGTGTTTGGAGCTCCGGTGGTTTTTAGCATTTTTTTTCGATGTTATTTGCGTCTATTATGTTGTGTTTATTTTGGTTGTTAGCTGCTTGGTATGGGGTTGTTTCCAAGCATTTTTGTTTCTTCGTTTGGTTGTAGGCGGTTTGCCGTACTCTTTTGTTTTCGTTTTTATAATATTGCCGGAGTTTTCCCTTAAAAAAACCCAATTTACCCACTAAGACGAAAATGAACCACGTACGATCCAATAGAGACCACTAAGACCCATTACACCTCAAATAAAGCCAATAACGTTAAATCAAACTCATTATGAGCCACATAGTGCCATTACGACCAATTATACTCGTTAAGAAAACACAAACGCAATATACCCACTATGATCAAAATGAACCAAGTACGAACCATTACAGACCGCTAAGACCTGTTATACCTGAAATAGAGCCAATACGGTCAAAACAAACTCATTATGACCCACATATTGCCATTACGACCAATTGGACGCGTGAAGGAGACACAAACCTAATATATCCACTAAAACAAAAATGAACCAAGTACGAGACATTATAGACCAATATGACACGTTATACCTCAAATAGGGCCAATAATATCAAATCAGACTCATTATATATAACCCACATAGTGCCATTATGACCAATTAGACTCGTTAAGGAGACACAAACCCAATTATGGCGAGAACGGAACAATCGTTTGTTCCGTAATCAAAAGCGTGATTTGGAGATGATCATCAAAGAGATACGGGACATGGTTCACTTTCGGCTTGCTTGGACTACTAGAAGATCTCGGATATATCTAATGAAGCAACCTAATTCTTGCTTTGGTCTTGCGGTGATGGTGTTTGGTGCTCCGGTGGTTTTTAGCATCTTTTTTTCGATGTTATTTGCGTCTATTATGTTGTGTTTATTTTGGTTGTTAGCAGCTTGGTATGGGGTTGTTTCCAAACATTTTTGTTTCTTCGTTTGGTTGTAGGCGGTTTGCCGTACTCTTTTGTTTCCGTTTTTATAATATTGCCGGAGTTTTCCCTATAAAAAAAACCCAATTTACCCACTAAGACGAAAATGAACCACGTACGATCCAATAGAAACCACTAAGACCCATTACACCTCAAATAGAGCCAATAAGGTTAAATCAAACTCATTATGACCCACATAGTGCCATTACGACCAATTATACTCGTTAAGAAAACACAAACGCAATATACCCACTACGATCAAAATGAACCAAGTACGAACCATTACAGACCGCTAAGACCTGTTATACCTGAAATAGAGCCAATAAGGTCAAAACAAACTCATTATGACCCACATATTGCCATTACGACCAATTGGACGCGTGAAGGAGACACAAACCTAATATATCCACTAAAACAAAAATGAACCAAGTACGAGACATTATAGACCAATATGACACGTTATACCTCAAATAGGGCCAATAATATCAAATCAGACTCATTATATATAACCCACATAGTGCCATTATGACCAATTAGACTCGTTAAGGAGACACAAACCCAATTATGGCGAGAACGGAACAATCGTTTGTTCCGTAATCAAAAGCGTGATTTGGAGATGATCATCAAAGAGATACGGGACATGGTTCACTTTCGGCTTGCTTGGACTACTAGAAGATCTCGGATATATCTAATGAAGCAACCTAATTCTTGCTTTGGTCTTGCGGTGATGGTGTTTGGTGCTCCGGTGGTTTTTAGCATCTTTTTTTCGATGTTATTTGCGTCTATTATGTTGTGTTTATTTTGGTTGTTAGCAGCTTGGTATGGGGTTGTTTCCAAACATTTTTGTTTCTTCGTTTGGTTGTAGGCGGTTTGCCGTACTCTTTTGTTTCCGTTTTTATAATATTGCCGGAGTTTTCCCTATAAAAAAAACCCAATTTACCCACTAAGACGAAAATGAACCACGTACGATCCAATAGAAACCACTAAGACCCATTACACCTCAAATAGAGCCAATAAGGTTAAATCAAACTCATTATGACCCACATAGTGCCATTACGACCAATTATACTCGTTAAGAAAACACAAACGCAATATACCCACTATGATCAAAATGAACCAAGTACGAACCATTACAGACCGCTAAGACCTATTATACCTGAAATAAAGCCAATAAGGTTAAAACAAACTCATTATGACCCACATAGTGCCATTACGACCAATTGGACGCGTGAAGGAGACACAAACCTAATATATCCACTAAAACAAAAATGAACCAAGTACGAGCCATTATAGACCAATAGGACACGTTTATACCTCAAATAGACCCAATAATTTCAAATTAGACTCATTATGACCCACATAGTGCCATTACGACCAATTAGACTCGTTAAGGAGACACAAACCCAATATACACACTAAGACCAAAAGGAACCAAGTTTGAGCCATTACAAAACCAAAAAGACTCGTAACACGAATAGAGCCAATAAGTTTAAATCACACTCATTGTGACCCACATAGTGTCATTACGACCAATTATACTCGTAAAGGATACACAAACCTAGTTTACCAACCATGTACGATCCAATAGAGACCACTAAGACCCGTTATACCTCAAATAGAGCCAATAAGGTTAAATCAGACTCATTATGACCCACATAGTGCCATTACGACCAATTATACTCGTTAAGGACACACAAACACAATTTACCCACTAAGACGAAAATGAACCACATATGATCTAATAGAGACCACTAAGACCCGTTACACCTCAAATAGTGCCAATAAGGTTAAATCAAACTCAATATGACCTACATAGTGCCATTACGACCAATTATACTCGATAAGAAAACACAAACACAATTATGGCGAGAACGGAACAATCGTTTGTTCCGTAATGAAAAGCGTGATTTAGAGATGATCATCAAAGAGATACGGGACATGGTTCACTTTCGGCTTGCTTGGACAACTAGAAGATCTCGATCTATATCTAATGAAGCGACCTAATTCTTGCTTTGGTCTTGCGGTGATGGTGTTTGGAGCTCCGGTGGTTTTTAGCATTTTTTTTCGATGTTATTTGCGTCTATTATGTTGTGTTTATTTTGGTTGTTAGCTGCTTGGTATGGGGTTGTTTCCAAGCATTTTTGTTTCTTCGTTTGGTTGTAGGCGGTTTGCCGTACTCTTTTGTTTTCGTTTTTATAATATTGCCGGAGTTTTCCCTTAAAAAAACCCAATTTACCCACTAAGACGAAAATGAACCACGTACGATCCAATAGAGACCACTAAGACCCATTACACCTCAAATAAAGCCAATAACGTTAAATCAAACTCATTATGAGCCACATAGTGCCATTACGACCAATTATACTCGTTAAGAAAACACAAACGCAATATACCCACTATGATCAAAATGAACCAAGTACGAACCATTACAAACCGCTAAGACCTGTTATACCTGAAATAGAGCCAATACGGTCAAAACAAACTCATTATGACCCAAATATTGCCATTACGACCAATTGGACGCGTGAAGGAGACACAAACCTAATATATCCACTAAAACAAAAATGAACCAAGTACGAGCCATTATAGACCAATAGGACACGTTATACCTCAAATAGAGCCAATAATTTCAAATTAGACTCATTATGACCCACATAGTGCCATTACGACCAAGTAGACTCGTTAAGGAGACACAAACCCAATATACACACTAAGACCAAAACGAACCAAGTTTGAGCCATTACAAAACCAAAAAGACTCGTAACACGAATAGAGCCAATAAGTTTAAATCACACTCATTGTGACCCACATAGTGTCATTACGACCAATTATACTCGTAAAGGATACACAAACCTAGTTTACCAACCATGTACGATCCAATAGAGACCACTAAGACCCGTTATACCTCAAATAGAGCCAATAAGGTTAAATCAGACTCATTATGACCCACATAGTGCCATTACGACCAATTATACTCGTTAAGGACACACAAACACAATTTACCCACTAAGACGAAAATGAACCACATATGATCTAATAGAGACCACTAAGACCCGTTACACCTCAAATAGTGCCAATAAGGTTAAATCAAACTCAATATGACCTACATAGTGCCATTACGACCAATTATACTCGATAAGAAAACACAAACACAATTATGGCGAGAACGGAACAATCGTTTGTTCCGTAATGAAAAGCGTGATTTAGAGATGATCATCAAAGAGATACGGGACATGGTTCACTTTCGGCTTGCTTGGACAACTAGAAGATCTCGATCTATATCTAATGAAGCGACCTAATTCTTGCTTTGGTCTTGCGGTGATGGTGTTTGGAGCTCCGGTGGTTTTTAGCATTTTTTTTCGATGTTATTTGCGTCTATTATGTTGTGTTTATTTTGGTTGTTAGCTGCTTGGTATGGGGTTGTTTCCAAGCATTTTTGTTTCTTCGTTTGGTTGTAGGCGGTTTGCCGTACTCTTTTGTTTTCGTTTTTATAATATTGTCGGAGTTTTCCCTTAAAAAAACCCAATTTACCCACTAAGACGAAAATGAACCACGTACGATCCAATAGAGACCACTAAGACCCATTACACCTCAAATAAAGCCAATAACGTTAAATCAAACTCATTATGAGCCACATAGTGCCATTACGACCAATTATACTCGTTAAGAAAACACAAACGCAATATACCCACTATGATCAAAATGAACCAAGTACGAACCATTACAGACCGCTAAGACCTGTTATACCTGAAATAGAGCCAATACGGTCAAAACAAACTCATTATGACCCACATATTGCCATTACGACCAATTGGACGCGTGAAGGAGACACAAACCTAATATATCCACTAAAACAAAAATGAACCAAGTACGAGACATTATAGACCAATATGACACGTTATACCTCAAATAGGGCCAATAATATCAAATCAGACTCATTATATATAACCCACATAGTGCCATTATGACCAATTAGACTCGTTAAGGAGACACAAACCCAATTATGGCGAGAACGGAACAATCGTTTGTTCCGTAATGAAAAGCGTGATTTGGAGATGATCATCAAAGAGATACGGGACATGGTTCACTTTCGGCTTGCTTGGACAACTAGAAGATCTCGGATATATCTAATGAAGAGACCTAATTCTTGCTTTGGTCTTGCGGTGATGGTGTTTGGTGCTCCGGTGGTTTTTAGCATCTTTTTTTCGATGTTATTTGCGTCTATTATGTTGTGTTTATTTTGGTTGTTAGCAGCTTGGTATGGGGTTGTTTCCAAGCATTTTTGTTTCTTCGTTTGGTTGTAGGCGGTTTGCCGTACTCTTTTGTTTCCGTTTTTATAATATTGCCGGAGTTTTCCCTATAAAAAAATCCCAATTTACCCACTAAGACGAAAATGAACCACGTACGATCCAATAGAAACCACTAAGACCCATTACACCTCAAATAGAGCCAATAAGGTTAAATCAAACTCATTATGACCCACATAGTGCCATTACGACCAATTATACTCGTTAAGAAAACACAAACGCAATATACCCACTATGATCAAAATGAACCAAGTACGAACCATTACAGACCGCTAAGACCTATTATACCTGAAATAAAGCCAATAAGGTTAAAACAAACTCATTATGACCCACATAGTGCCATTACGAACAATTGGACGCGTGAAGGAGACACAAACCTAATATATCCACTAAAACAAAAATGAACCAAGTACGAGCCATTATAGACCAATAGGACACGTTTATACCTCAAATAGAGCCAATAATTTCAAATTAGACTCATTATGACCCACATAGTGCCATTACGACGAATTAGACTCGTTAAGGAGACACAAACCCAATATACACACTAAGACCAAAACGAACCAAGTTTGAGCCATTACAAAACCAAAAAGACTCGTAACACGAATAGAGCCAATAAGTTTAAATCACACTCATTGTGACCCACATAGTGTCATTACGACCAATTATACTCGTAAAGGAGACACAAACCTAGTTTACCAACCATGTACGATCCAATAGAGACCACTAAGACCCGTTATACCTCAAATAGAGCCAATAAGGTTAAATTAGACTCATTATGACCCACATAGTGCCATTACGACCAATTATACTCGTTAAGGACACACAAACACAATTTACCCACTAAGACAAAAATGAACCACATATGATCTAATAGAGACCACTAAGACCCGTTACACCTCAAATAGTGCCAATAAGGTTAAATCAAACTCAATATGACCTACATAGTGCCATTACGACCAATTATACTCGATAAGAATCCACAAACCCAATATACCCACTATGATCAAAATGAATTAAGTACGAACCATTACAGACCACTAAGGCCCGTTATACCTCAAATAGAGCGAATAAGGTATAATCAGACTCATTATGACCCACATAGTGCCATTACGACCAATTATACTCGTTAAGAAAACACAAACACAATTATGGCGAGAACGGAACAATCGTTTGTTCCGTAATGAAAAGCGTGATTTAGAGATTATCATCAAAGAGATACGGGACATGGTTCACTTTCGGCTTGCTTGGACAACTAGAAGATCTCGATCTATATCTAATGAAGCGACCTAATTCTTGCTTTGGTCTTGCGGTGATGGTGTTTGGTGCTCCGGTGGTTTTTAGCATTTTTTTTCGATGTTATTTGCGTCTATTATGTTGTGTTTTTTTTGGTTGTTAGCTGCTTGGTATGGGGTTCTTTCCAAGCATTTTTGTTTCTTCGTTTGGTTGTAGGCGGTTTGCCGTACTCTTTTGTTTTCGTTTTTATAATATTGTCGGAGTTTTCCCTTAAAAAAACCCAATTTACCCACTAAGACGAAAATGAACCACGTACGATCCAATAGAGACCACTAAGACCCATTACACCTCAAATAAAGCCAATAACGTTAAATCAAACTCATTATGAGCCACATAGTGCCATTACGACCAATTATACTCGTTAAGAAAACACAAACGCAATATACCCACTATGATCAAAATGAACCAAGTACGAACCATTACAGACCGCTAAGACCTGTTATACCTGAAATAGAGCCAATAAGGTCAAAACAAACTCATTATGACCCACATATTGCCATTACGACCAATTGGACGCGTGAAGGAGACACAAACCTAATATATCCTCTAAAACAAAAATGAACCAAGTACTCGCATTATAGACCAATATGACACGTTATACCTAAAATAGAGCCAATAATATCAAATCAGACTCATTATATATAACCCACATAGTGCCATTATGACCAATTAGACTCGTTAAGGAGACACAAACCCAATATACACACTAAGACCAAAACGAACCAAGTTTGAGCCATTACAAAACCAAAAAGACTCGTTACATGAATAGAGCCAATAAGGTTAAATCACACTCATTATGACCCACATAGTGTCATTACGACCAATTATACTCGTATAAAGGAGACACAAACCATGTTTACCAACCACGTACGATCCAATAGAGACCACTAAGACCCGTTATACCTCAAATAGAGCCAATAAGGTTAAATCAGACTCATTATGACCCACATTGTGCCATCACGACCAATTATACTCGTTAAGGACACACAAACCCAATTATGGCGAGAACGGAACAATCGTTTGTTCCGTAATCAAAAGCGTGATTTGGAGATGATCATCAAAGAGATACGGGACATGGTTCACTTTCGGCTTGCTTGGACTACTAGAAGATCTCGATCTATATCTAATGAAGCGACCTAATTCTTGCTTTGGTCTTGCGGTGATGGTGTTTGGTGCTCCGGTGGTTTTTAGCATCTTTTTTTCGATGTTATTTGCGTCTATTATGTTGTGTTTATTTTGGTTGTTAGCTGCTTGGTATGGGGTTGTTTCCAAGCATTTTTGTTTCTTCGTTTGGTTGTAGGCGGTTTGCCGTACTCTTTTGTTTCCGTTTTAATAATATTGCCGGAGTTTTCCCTATAAAAAAAACCCAATTTACCCACTAAGACGAAAATGAACCACGTACGATCCAATAGAGACCACTAAGACCCGTTACACCTCAAATAGAGCCAATAAGGTTAAATCAAACTCATTATGACCCACATAGTGCCATTACGACCAATTATACTCGTTAAGAAAACACAAACGCAATATACCCACTATGATCAAAATGAACCAAGTACGAACCATTACAGACCGCTAAGACCTGTTATACCTGAAATAGATCCAATAAGGTCAAAACAAACTCATTATGACCCACATAGTGCCATTACGACCAATTGGACGCGTGAAGGAGACACAAACCTAATATATCCACTAAAACAAAAATGAACCAAATACGAGCCATTATAGACCAATATGACACGTTATACCTCAAATAGAGCCAATAATTTCAAATGATGTTATTTTCGTCTATTATGTTGTGTTTATTTTGGTTGTTAGCTGGTATGGGGTTGGTTCCAAGCTTTTTGTTTCTTCGTTTGGTTGTAGGCGGTTTGCCGTACTCTTTTATTTTCAT
The DNA here is from genome assembly GCA_954870635.1 of Arctium minus. NCBI lineage: Eukaryota > Viridiplantae > Streptophyta > Magnoliopsida > Asterales > Asteraceae > Arctium > Arctium minus. The sequence continues at coordinate 101,352,742 of OX941084.1, read as the reverse complement.
TTTTATAATATTGCCGGAGTTTTCCCTAAAAAAAACCCAATTTACCCACTAAGACGAAAATGAACCACGTACGATCCAATAGAGACCACTAAGACACATTACACCTCAAATAGAGCCAATAAGGTTAAATCAAACTCATTATGTACATAGTGCCATTACGACCAATTATACTCGTTAAGAAAACACAAACGCAATATACCCATTATGATCAAAATGAACCAAGTACGAACCATTACAGACCACTAAGACCTGTTATACCTGAAATAGAGCCAATAAGGTCAAAACAAACTCATTATGACCCACATAGTGCCATTACGACCAATTGGACGCGTGAAGGAGACACAAACCTAATATATCCACTAAAACAAAAATGAACCAAATACGAGCCATTGTAGACCAATATGACACGTTATACCTCATATAGAGCCAATAATTTCAAATCAGACTCATTATGACCCACATAGTGCCATTTACGACCAATTATACTCGTTAAGGAGACACAAACCCAATATACACACTAAGACCAAAACGAACCAAGTTTGAGCCATTACAAAACCAAAAAGACTCGTTACACGAATAGAGCCAATAAGTTTAAATCACACTCATTATGACCCACATAGTGTCATTACGAACAATTATACTTGTTAAGGACACACACCCAATTTACCAACCACGTACGATCCAATAGAGACCACTAAGACCCGTAATACCTCAAATAGAGCCAATAAGGTTAAATCAGACTCATTATGACCCACATAGTGCCATTACGACCAATTATACTTGTTAAGGACACACAAACCCAATTATGGCGAGAACGGAACAATCGTTTGTTCCGTAATGAAAAGCGTGATATGGAGATGATCATCAAAGAGATACGGGACATGGTTCACTTTCGGCTTGCTTGGACTACTAGAAGATCTCGATCTATATCTAATGAAGCGACCTAATTCTTGCTTTGGTCTTGCGGTGATGGTGTTTGGTGCTCCGGTGGTTTTTAGCATATTTTTTTCAATGTTATTACGATCAAGTCACACTAAGACGAAAATGAATCACATATGATCCAATAGAGACCACTAAGACCCGTTACACCTCAAATAGAGCCAATAAGGTTAAATCAAACTCATTATGACCCACATAGTGCCATTACGACCAATTATACTCGTTAAGAAACCACAAACCCAATATACCCACTATGATCAAAATGAACCAAGTACGAACCATTACAGACCACTAAGGCCCGTTATACCTCAATTAGAGCGAATAAGGTATAATCAGACTCATTATCACCCACATTGTCGCATTACGACCAATTAGACTCGTTAAGGAAACATAAACCCAATATACCCACTAAGACCAAAACGAACCATTACATACCACTAAGACCCGTTATACCTCAAAAAGACCCAACAAGGTCAAATCAGACTCATTATGACCCACATAGTGTCATTACTACCAATTATACTCCTTAAGGAAACAAAAACCCAATATACCCACTAAAACCAAAACGAACCAAGTATGAACCATTACAGACCGCTAAGAGACGTTATACATCAAATAGAGCCAACAATATCAAATCAGACTCATTATGACCCACATAGTGCCATTACGACCAATTATACTCGTTAAGGAATCACAAATCCAATATACCCACTCTGACCAAAAAGAACAAAGTACAAACCATTGCAGACCACAAGACCTGTTATACCCCAAATACAGCCCATATGGGCAAATCAGACTCATTATGGACCCACAGAGTGCCATTACGACCAATTAGACTCGTTAAGGAGACACAAACCCAATATACACACTAAGACCAAAACAAACCAAGTTTGAGCCATTACAAAACCAAAAAGACTCGTTACACCTCAAATAGAGCCAATAAGATCAAATCACACTCATTGTGACCCACATAGTGTCATTACGACCAATTATACTCGTAAAGGAGACACAAACCTAGTTTACCAACCATGTACGATCCAATAGAGACCACTAAGACCCGTTATACCTCAAATAGAGCCAATAAGGTTAAATCAGACTCATTATGACCCACATAGTGCCATTACGACCAATTATACTCGTTAAGGACACACAAACACAATTATGGCGAGAACGGAACAATCGTTTGTTCCGTAATGAAAAGCGTGATTTAGAGATTATCATCAAAGAGATACGGGACATGGTTCACTTTCGGCTTGCTTGGACAACTAGAAGATCTCGATCTATATCTAATGAAGCGACCTAATTCTTGCTTTGGTCTTGCGGTGATGGTGTTTGGTGCTCCGGTGGTTTTTAGCATCTTTTTTTCAATGTTATTACGATCAAGTCACACTAAGACGAAAATGAACCACATATGATCCAATAGAGACCACTAAGACCCGTTACACCTCAAATAGAGCCAATAAGGTTAAATCAAACTCATTATGACCCACATAGTGCCATTACGACCAATTATACTCGTTAAGAAACCACAAACCCAATATACCCACTATGATCAAAATGAACCAAGTACGAACCATTACAGACCACTAAGGCCCGTTATACCTCAATTAGAGCGAATAAGGTATAATCAGACTCATTATCACCCACATTGTCGCATTACGACCAATTAGACTCGTTAAGGAAACGTAAACCCAATATACCCACTAAGACCAAAACGAACCATTACATACCACTAAGACCCGTTATACCTCAAAAAGACCCAACAAGGTCAAATGAGACTCATTATGACCCACATAGTGTTATTACTACCAATTATACTCCATAAGGAAACAAAAACCCAGTATACCCACTAAAACCAAAACGAACCAAGTATGAACCATTACAGACCGCTAAGACACGTTATACATCAAATAGAGCCAACAATATCAAATCAGACTCATTATGACCCACATAGTGCCATTACGACCAATTATACTCGTTAAGGAATCACAAATCCAATATACCCACTCTGACCAAAAAGAACAAAGTACAAACCATTGCAGACCACAAGACCTGTTATACCCCAAATACAGCCCATATGGGCAAATCAGACTCATTATGGACCCACAGAGTGCCATTACGACCAATTAGACTCGTTAAGGAGACACAAACCCAATATACACACTAAGACCAAAACAAACCAAGTTTGAGCCATTACAAAACCAAAAAGACTCGTTACACCTCAAATAGAGCCAATAAGATCAAATCACACTCATTGTGACCCACATAGTGTCATTACGACCAATTATACTCGTAAAGGAGACACAAACCTAGTTTACCAACCATGTACGATCCAATAGAGACCACTAAGACCCGTTATACCTCAAATAGAGCCAATAAGGTTAAATCAGACTCATTATGACCCACATAGTGCCATTACGACCAATTATACTCGTTAAGGACACACAAACACAATTATGGCGAGAACGGAACAATCGTTTGTTCCGTAATGAAAAGCGTGATTTAGAGATTATCATCAAAGAGATACGGGACATGGTTCACTTTCGGCTTGCTTGGACAACTAGAAGATCTCGATCTATATCTAATGAAGCGACCTAATTCTTGCTTTGGTCTTGCGGTGATGGTGTTTGGTGCTCCGGTGGTTTTTAGCATTTTTTTTTCGATGTTATTTGCGTCTATTATGTTGTGTTTATTTTGGTTGTTAGCTGCTTGGTATGGGGTTGTTTCCAAGCATTTTTGTTTCTTCGTTTGGTTGTAGGCGGTTTGCCGTACTCTTTTGTTTTCGTTTTTATAATATTGCCGGAGTTTTCCCTTAAAAAAACCCAATTTACCCACTAAGACGAAAATGAACCACGTACGATCCAATAGAGACCACTAAGACCCATTACACCTCAAATAGAGCCAATAAGGTTAAATCAAACTCATTATGACCCACATAGTGCCATTACGACCAATTTTACTCGTTAAGAAAACACAAACACAATTATGGCGAGAACGGAACAATCGTTTGTTCCGTAATGAAAAGCGTGATTTAGAGATTATCATCAAAGAGATACGGGACATGGTTCACTTTCGGCTTGCTTGGACAACTAGAAGATCTCGATCTATATCTAATGAAGCGACCTAATTCTTGCTTTGGTCTTGCGGTGATGGTGTTTGGTGCTCCGGTGGTTTTTAGCATTTTTTTTTCGATGTTATTTGCGTCTATTATGTTGTGTTTATTTTGGTTGTTAGCTGCTTGGTATGGGGTTGTTTCCAAGCATTTTTGTTTCTTCGTTTGGTTGTAGGCGGTTTGCCGTACTCTTTTGTTTTCGTTTTTATAATATTGCCGGAGTTTTCCCTAAAAAAAAAACCCAATTTACCCACTAAGACGAAAATGAACCATGTACGATCCAATAGAGACCACTAAGACCCATTACACCTCAAATAGAGCCAATAAGGTTAAATCAAACTCATTATGACCCACATAGTGCCATTACGACCAATTATACTCGTTAAGAAAACACAAACGCAATATACCCCACTATGATCAAAATGAACCTAGTACGAACCATTACAGACCGCTAAGACCTGTTATACCTGAAATAGAGCCAATAAGGTCAAAACAAACTCATTATGACCCACATAGTGCCATTACGACCAATTGGACGCGTGAAGGAGACACAAACCTAATATATCCACTAAAACAAAAATGAACCAAGTACGAGCCATTATAGACCAATATGACATGTTAATCATCAAATAGAGCCAACAATATTAAATCAGACTCATTATGACCCACATAGCGCCATTACGACCAATTATACTCGTTAAGGAATCACAAATCCAATATACCCACTCTGACCAAAATGAACAAAGTACAAACCATTGCAGACCACTAAGACCCGTTATACCCCAAATAGAGCCCATTTGGGCAAATCAGACTCATTATGGACCCACATAGGGCCATTACGACCAATTAGACTCCTTAAGGAGACACAAACCCAATATACACACTAAGACCAAAACGAACCAAGTTTGAGCCATTACAAAACCAAAAAGACTCGTTACATGAATAGAGCCACTAAGTTTAAATCACACTCATTATGATCCACATAGTGTCATTACGACCAATTATACTCGTAAAGGAGACACAAACCCAGTTTACCAACCACGTACGATCCAATTGAGACCACTAAGACCGGTTATACCTCAAATAGAGCCAATAAGGTTAAATCAGACTCATTATGACCCACATAGTGCCATTACGACCAATTATACTCGTTAAGGACACACAAACACAATTTACCCACTAAGACGAAAATGAACCACATATGATCTAATAGAGACCACTAAGACCCGTTACACCTCAAATAGTGCCAATAAGGTTAAATCAAACTCAATATGACCTACATAGTGCCATTACGACCAATTATACTCGATAAGAAAACACAAACACAATTATGGCGAGAACGGAACAATCGTTTGTTCCGTAATGAAAAGCGTGATTTAGAGATTATCATCAAAGAGATACGGGACATGGTTCACTTTTGGCTTGCTTGGACAACTAGAAGATCTCGATCTATATCTAATGAAGCGACCTAATTCTTGCTTTGGTCTTGCGGTGATGGTGTTTGGTGCTCCGGTGGTTTTTAGCATTTTTTTTCGATGTTATTTGCGTCTATTATGTTGTGTTTATTTTGGTTGTTAGCTGCTTGGTATGGGGTTGTTTCCAAGCATTTTTATTTCTTCGTTTGGTTGTAGGCGGTTTGCCGTACTCTTTTGTTTTCGTTTTTATAATATTGACGGAGTTTTCCCTTAAAAAAACCCAATTTACCCACTAAGACGAAAATGAACCACGTACGATCCAATAGAGACCACTAAGACCCATTACACCTCAAATAAAGCCAATAACGTTAAATCAAACTCATTATGAGCCACATAGTGCCATTACGACCAATTATACTCGTTAAGAAAACACAAACGCAATATACCCACTATGATCAAAATGAACCAAGTACGAACCATTACAGACCGCTAAGACCTGTTATACCTGAAATAGAGCCAATAAGGTCAAAACTAACTCATTATGACCCACATATTGCCATTACGACCAATTGGACGCGTGAAGGAGACACAAACCTAATATATCCACTAAAACAAAAATGAACCAAGTACGAGCCATTATAGACCAATATGACACGTTATACCTCAAATAGGGCCAATAATATCAAATCAGACTCATTATATATAACCCACATAGTGCCATTATGACCAATTAGACTCGTTAAGGAGACACAAACCCAATATACACACTAAGACCAAAACGAACCAAGTTTGAGCCATTACAAAACCAAAAAGACTCGTTACACGAATAGAGCCAATAAGGTTAAATCACACTCATTATGACCCACATTGTGCCATTACGACCATTTATACTCGTTAAGGACACCCAAACCCAATTATGGAGAGAACGGAACAATCGTTTGTTCCGTAATCAAAAGCGTGATTTGGAGATGATCATCAAAGAGATACGGGACATGGTTCACTTTCGGCTTGCTTGGACTACTAGAAGATCTCGATCTATATCTAATGAAGCGACCTAATTCTTGCTTTGGTCTTGCGGTGATGGTGTTTGGTGCTCCGGTGGTTTTTAGTATCTTTTTTTCGATGTTATTTGCGTCTATTATGTTGTGTTTATTTTGGTTGTTAGTTGCTTGGTATGGGGTTGTTTCCAAGCATTTTTGTTTCTTCGTTTGGTTGTAGGCGGTTTGCCGTACTCTTTTGTTTCCGTTTTTATAATATTGCCGGAGTTTTCCCTATAAAAAAAACCCAATTTACCCACTAAGACGAAAATGAACCACGTACGATCCAATAGAAACCACTAAGACCCATTACACCTCAAATAGAGCCAATAAGGTTAAATCAAACTCATTATGACCCACATAGTGCCATTACGACCAATTATACTCGTTAAGAAAACACAAACGCAATATACCCACTATGATCAAAATGAACCAAGTACGAACCATTACAGACCGCTAAGACCTATTATACCTGAAATAAAGCCAATAAGGTCAAAACAAACTCATTATGACCCACATAGTGCCATTACGACCAATTGGACGCGTGAAGGAAACACAAACCTAATATATCCACTAAAACAAAAATGAACCAAGTACGAGCCATTATAGACCAATATGACATGTTATACATCAAATAGAGCCAACAATATTAAATCAGACTCATTATGACCCACATAGCGCCATTACGACCAATTATACTCGTTAAGGAATCACAAATCCAATATACCCACTCTGACCAAAATGAACAAAGTACAAACCATTGCAGACCACTAAGACCCGTTATACCCCAAATAGAGCCCATTTGGGCAAATCAGACTCATTATGGACCCACATAGGTCCATTACGACCAATTAGACTCGTTAAGGAGACACAAACCCAATATACACACTAAGACCAAAACGAACCAAGTTTGAGCCATTACAAAACCAAAAAGACTCGTTACATGAATAGAGCCACTAAGTTTAAATCACACTCATTATGATCCACATAGTGTCATTACGACCAATTATACTCGTAAAGGAGACACAAACCCAGTTTACCAACCACGTACGATCCAATTGAGACCACTAAGACCGGTTATACCTCAAATAGAGCCAATAAGGTTAAATCAAACTCATTATGACCCACATAGTGCCATTACGACCAATTATACTCGTTAAGAAAACACAAACACAATTATGGCGAGAACGGTACAATCGTTTGTTCCGTAATGAAAAGCGTGATTTGGAGATGATCATCAAAGAGATACGGGACATGGTTCACTTTCGGCTTGCTTGGACTATTAGAAGATCTCGATCTATATCTAATAAAGCGACCTAATTCTTGCTTTGGTCTTGCGGTGATGGTGTTTGGAGCTCCGGTGGTTTTTAGCATCTTTTTTTCGATGTTATTTGCGTCTATTATGTTGTGTTTATTTTGGTTGTTAGCTGCTTGGTATGGGGTTGTTTCCAAGCTTTTTTGTTTCTTCGTTTGGTTGTAGGCAGTTTGCCGTACTCTTTTGTTTTCGTTTTTATAATATTGCCGGAGTTTTCCCTTAAAAAAACCCAATTTACCCACTAAGACGAAAATGAACCACGTACGATCCAATAGAGACCACTAAGACCCATTACACCTCAAATAGAGCCAATAAGGTTAAATCAAACTCATTATGACCCACATAGTGCCATTACGACCAATTTTACTCGTTAAGAAAACACAAACACAATTATGGCGAGAACGGAACAATCGTTTGTTCCGTAATGAAAAGCGTGATTTAGAGATTATCATCAAAGAGATACGGGACATGGTTCACTTTCGGCTTGCTTGGACAACTAGAAGATCTCGATATATATCTAATGAAGCGACCTAATTCTTGCTTTGGTCTTGCGGTGATGGTGTTTGGTGCTCCGGTGGTTTTTAGCATTTTTTTTCGATGTTATTTGCGTCTATTATGTTGTGTTTTTTTTGGTTGTTAGTTGCTTGGTATGGGGTTCTTTCCAAGCATTTTTGTTTCTTCGTTTGGTTGTAGGCGGTTTGCCGTACTCTTTTGTTTTCGTTTTTATAATATTGTCGGAGTTTTCCCTTAAAAAAACCCAATTTACCCACTAAGACGAAAATGAACCACGTACGATCCAATAGAGACCACTAAGACCCATTACACCTCAAATAAAGCCAATAACGTTAAATCAAACTCATTATGAGCCACATAGTGCCATTACGACCAATTATACTCGTTAAGAAAACACAAACGCAATATACCCACTATGATCAAAATGAACCAAGTACGAACCATTACAGACCGCTAAGACCTGTTATACCTGAAATAGAGCCAATAAGGTCAAAACAAACTCATTATGACCCACATATTGCCATTACGACCAATTGGACGCGTGAAGGAGACACAAACCTAATATATCCACTAAAACAAAAATGAACCAAGTACGAGCCATTATAGACCAATATGACACGTTATACCTCAAATAGAGCCAATAATATCAAATCAGACTCATTATATATAACCCACATAGTGCCATTATGACCAATTAGACTCGTTAAGGAGACACAAACCCAATATACACACTAAGACCAAAACGAACCAAGTTTGAGCCATTACAAAACCAAAAAGACTCGTAACACGAATAGAGCCAATAAGTTTAAATCACACTCATTGTGACCCACATAGTGTCATTACGACCAATTATACTCGTAAAGGATACACAAACCTAGTTTACCAACCATGTACGATCCAATAGAGACCACTAAGACCCGTTATACCTCAAATAGAGCCAATAAGGTTAAATCAGACTCATTATGACCCACATAGTGCCATTACGACCAATTATACTCGTTAAGGACACACAAACACAATTTACCCACTAAGACGAAAATGAACCACATATGATCTAATAGAGACCACTAAGACCCGTTACACCTCAAATAGTGCCAATAAGGTTAAATCAAACTCAATATGACCTACATAGTGCCATTACGACCAATTATACTCGATAAGAAAACACAAACACAATTATGGCGAGAACGGAACAATCGTTTGTTCCGTAATGAAAAGCGTGATTTAGAGATGATCATCAAAGAGATACGGGACATGGTTCACTTTCGGCTTGCTTGGACAACTAGAAGATCTCGATCTATATCTAATGAAGCGACCTAATTCTTGCTTTGGTCTTGCGGTGATGGTGTTTGGAGCTCCGGTGGTTTTTAGCATTTTTTTTCGATGTTATTTGCGTCTATTATGTTGTGTTTATTTTGGTTGTTAGCTGCTTGGTATGGGGTTGTTTCCAAGCATTTTTGTTTCTTCGTTTGGTTGTAGGCGGTTTGCCGTACTCTTTTGTTTTCGTTTTTATAATATTGTCGGAGTTTTCCCTTAAAAAAACCCAATTTACCCACTAAGACGAAAATGAACCACGTACGATCCAATAGAGACCACTAAGACCCATTACACCTCAAATAAAGCCAATAACGTTAAATCAAACTCATTATGAGCCACATAGTGCCATTACGACCAATTATACTCGTTAAGAAAACACAAACGCAATATACCCACTATGATCAAAATGAACCAAGTACGAACCATTACAGACCGCTAAGACCTGTTATACCTGAAATAGAGCCAATACGGTCAAAACAAACTCATTATGACCCACATATTGCCATTACGACCAATTGGACGCGTGAAGGAGACACAAACCTAATATATCCACTAAAACAAAAATGAACCAAGTACGAGACATTATAGACCAATATGACACGTTATACCTCAAATAGGGCCAATAATATCAAATCAGACTCATTATATATAACCCACATAGTGCCATTATGACCAATTAGACTCGTTAAGGAGACACAAACCCAATTATGGCGAGAACGGAACAATCGTTTGTTCCGTAATCAAAAGCGTGATTTGGAGATGATCATCAAAGAGATACGGGACATGGTTCACTTTCGGCTTGCTTGGACTACTAGAAGATCTCGGATATATCTAATGAAGCAACCTAATTCTTGCTTTGGTCTTGCGGTGATGGTGTTTGGTGCTCCGGTGGTTTTTAGCATCTTTTTTTCGATGTTATTTGCGTCTATTATGTTGTGTTTATTTTGGTTGTTAGCAGCTTGGTATGGGGTTGTTTCCAAACATTTTTGTTTCTTCGTTTGGTTGTAGGCGGTTTGCCGTACTCTTTTGTTTCCGTTTTTATAATATTGCCGGAGTTTTCCCTATAAAAAAAACCCAATTTACCCACTAAGACGAAAATGAACCACGTACGATCCAATAGAAACCACTAAGACCCATTACACCTCAAATAGAGCCAATAAGGTTAAATCAAACTCATTATGACCCACATAGTGCCATTACGACCAATTATACTCGTTAAGAAAACACAAACGCAATATACCCACTATGATCAAAATGAACCAAGTACGAACCATTACAGACCGCTAAGACCTGTTATACCTGAAATAGAGCCAATACGGTCAAAACAAACTCATTATGACCCACATATTGCCATTACGACCAATTGGACGCGTGAAGGAGACACAAACCTAATATATCCACTAAAACAAAAATGAACCAAGTACGAGACATTATAGACCAATATGACACGTTATACCTCAAATAGGGCCAATAATATCAAATCAGACTCATTATATATAACCCACATAGTGCCATTATGACCAATTAGACTCGTTAAGGAGACACAAACCCAATTATGGCGAGAACGGAACAATCGTTTGTTCCGTAATCAAAAGCGTGATTTGGAGATGATCATCAAAGAGATACGGGACATGGTTCACTTTCGGCTTGCTTGGACTACTAGAAGATCTCGGATATATCTAATGAAGCAACCTAATTCTTGCTTTGGTCTTGCGGTGATGGTGTTTGGTGCTCCGGTGGTTTTTAGCATCTTTTTTTCGATGTTATTTGCGTCTATTATGTTGTGTTTATTTTGGTTGTTAGCAGCTTGGTATGGGGTTGTTTCCAAACATTTTTGTTTCTTCGTTTGGTTGTAGGCGGTTTGCCGTACTCTTTTGTTTCCGTTTTTATAATATTGCCGGAGTTTTCCCTATAAAAAAAACCCAATTTACCCACTAAGACGAAAATGAACCACGTACGATCCAATAGAAACCACTAAGACCCATTACACCTCAAATAGAGCCAATAAGGTTAAATCAAACTCATTATGACCCACATAGTGCCATTACGACCAATTATACTCGTTAAGAAAACACAAACGCAATATACCCACTACGATCAAAATGAACCAAGTACGAACCATTACAGACCGCTAAGACCTGTTATACCTGAAATAGAGCCAATAAGGTCAAAACAAACTCATTATGACCCACATATTGCCATTACGACCAATTGGACGCGTGAAGGAGACACAAACCTAATATATCCACTAAAACAAAAATGAACCAAGTACGAGACATTATAGACCAATATGACACGTTATACCTCAAATAGGGCCAATAATATCAAATCAGACTCATTATATATAACCCACATAGTGCCATTATGACCAATTAGACTCGTTAAGGAGACACAAACCCAATTATGGCGAGAACGGAACAATCGTTTGTTCCGTAATCAAAAGCGTGATTTGGAGATGATCATCAAAGAGATACGGGACATGGTTCACTTTCGGCTTGCTTGGACTACTAGAAGATCTCGGATATATCTAATGAAGCAACCTAATTCTTGCTTTGGTCTTGCGGTGATGGTGTTTGGTGCTCCGGTGGTTTTTAGCATCTTTTTTTCGATGTTATTTGCGTCTATTATGTTGTGTTTATTTTGGTTGTTAGCAGCTTGGTATGGGGTTGTTTCCAAACATTTTTGTTTCTTCGTTTGGTTGTAGGCGGTTTGCCGTACTCTTTTGTTTCCGTTTTTATAATATTGCCGGAGTTTTCCCTATAAAAAAAACCCAATTTACCCACTAAGACGAAAATGAACCACGTACGATCCAATAGAAACCACTAAGACCCATTACACCTCAAATAGAGCCAATAAGGTTAAATCAAACTCATTATGACCCACATAGTGCCATTACGACCAATTATACTCGTTAAGAAAACACAAACGCAATATACCCACTATGATCAAAATGAACCAAGTACGAACCATTACAGACCGCTAAGACCTATTATACCTGAAATAAAGCCAATAAGGTTAAAACAAACTCATTATGACCCACATAGTGCCATTACGACCAATTGGACGCGTGAAGGAGACACAAACCTAATATATCCACTAAAACAAAAATGAACCAAGTACGAGCCATTATAGACCAATAGGACACGTTTATACCTCAAATAGACCCAATAATTTCAAATTAGACTCATTATGACCCACATAGTGCCATTACGACCAATTAGACTCGTTAAGGAGACACAAACCCAATATACACACTAAGACCAAAAGGAACCAAGTTTGAGCCATTACAAAACCAAAAAGACTCGTAACACGAATAGAGCCAATAAGTTTAAATCACACTCATTGTGACCCACATAGTGTCATTACGACCAATTATACTCGTAAAGGATACACAAACCTAGTTTACCAACCATGTACGATCCAATAGAGACCACTAAGACCCGTTATACCTCAAATAGAGCCAATAAGGTTAAATCAGACTCATTATGACCCACATAGTGCCATTACGACCAATTATACTCGTTAAGGACACACAAACACAATTTACCCACTAAGACGAAAATGAACCACATATGATCTAATAGAGACCACTAAGACCCGTTACACCTCAAATAGTGCCAATAAGGTTAAATCAAACTCAATATGACCTACATAGTGCCATTACGACCAATTATACTCGATAAGAAAACACAAACACAATTATGGCGAGAACGGAACAATCGTTTGTTCCGTAATGAAAAGCGTGATTTAGAGATGATCATCAAAGAGATACGGGACATGGTTCACTTTCGGCTTGCTTGGACAACTAGAAGATCTCGATCTATATCTAATGAAGCGACCTAATTCTTGCTTTGGTCTTGCGGTGATGGTGTTTGGAGCTCCGGTGGTTTTTAGCATTTTTTTTCGATGTTATTTGCGTCTATTATGTTGTGTTTATTTTGGTTGTTAGCTGCTTGGTATGGGGTTGTTTCCAAGCATTTTTGTTTCTTCGTTTGGTTGTAGGCGGTTTGCCGTACTCTTTTGTTTTCGTTTTTATAATATTGCCGGAGTTTTCCCTTAAAAAAACCCAATTTACCCACTAAGACGAAAATGAACCACGTACGATCCAATAGAGACCACTAAGACCCATTACACCTCAAATAAAGCCAATAACGTTAAATCAAACTCATTATGAGCCACATAGTGCCATTACGACCAATTATACTCGTTAAGAAAACACAAACGCAATATACCCACTATGATCAAAATGAACCAAGTACGAACCATTACAAACCGCTAAGACCTGTTATACCTGAAATAGAGCCAATACGGTCAAAACAAACTCATTATGACCCAAATATTGCCATTACGACCAATTGGACGCGTGAAGGAGACACAAACCTAATATATCCACTAAAACAAAAATGAACCAAGTACGAGCCATTATAGACCAATAGGACACGTTATACCTCAAATAGAGCCAATAATTTCAAATTAGACTCATTATGACCCACATAGTGCCATTACGACCAAGTAGACTCGTTAAGGAGACACAAACCCAATATACACACTAAGACCAAAACGAACCAAGTTTGAGCCATTACAAAACCAAAAAGACTCGTAACACGAATAGAGCCAATAAGTTTAAATCACACTCATTGTGACCCACATAGTGTCATTACGACCAATTATACTCGTAAAGGATACACAAACCTAGTTTACCAACCATGTACGATCCAATAGAGACCACTAAGACCCGTTATACCTCAAATAGAGCCAATAAGGTTAAATCAGACTCATTATGACCCACATAGTGCCATTACGACCAATTATACTCGTTAAGGACACACAAACACAATTTACCCACTAAGACAAAAATGAACCACATATGATCTAATAGAGACCACTAAGACCCGTTACACCTCAAATAGTGCCAATAAGGTTAAATCAAACTCAATATGACCTACATAGTGCCATTACGACCAATTATACTCGATAAGAAAACACAAACACAATTATGGCGAGAACGGAACAATCGTTTGTTCCGTAATGAAAAGCGTGATTTAGAGATGATCATCAAAGAGATACGGGACATGGTTCACTTTCGGCTTGCTTGGACAACTAGAAGATCTCGATCTATATCTAATGAAGCGACCTAATTCTTGCTTTGGTCTTGCGGTGATGGTGTTTGGAGCTCCGGTGGTTTTTAGCATTTTTTTTCGATGTTATTTGCGTCTATTATGTTGTGTTTATTTTGGTTGTTAGCTGCTTGGTATGGGGTTGTTTCCAAGCATTTTTGTTTCTTCGTTTGGTTGTAGGCGGTTTGCCGTACTCTTTTGTTTTCGTTTTTATAATATTGCCGGAGTTTTCCCTTAAAAAAACCCAATTTACCCACTAAGACGAAAATGAACCACGTACGATCCAATAGAGACCACTAAGACCCATTACACCTCAAATAAAGCCAATAACGTTAAATCAAACTCATTATGAGCCACATAGTGCCATTACGACCAATTATACTCGTTAAGAAAACACAAACGCAATATACCCACTATGATCAAAATGAACCAAGTACGAACCATTACAGACCGCTAAGACCTGTTATACCTGAAATAGAGCCAATACGGTCAAAACAAACTCATTATGACCCACATATTGCCATTACGACCAATTGGACGCGTGAAGGAGACACAAACCTAATATATCCACTAAAACAAAAATGAACCAAGTACGAGACATTATAGACCAATATGACACGTTATACCTCAAATAGGGCCAATAATATCAAATCAGACTCATTATATATAACCCACATAGTGCCATTATGACCAATTAGACTCGTTAAGGAGACACAAACCCAATTATGGCGAGAACGGAACAATCGTTTGTTCCGTAATGAAAAGCGTGATTTGGAGATGATCATCAAAGAGATACGGGACATGGTTCACTTTCGGCTTGCTTGGACAACTAGAAGATCTCGGATATATCTAATGAAGCGACCTAATTCTTGCTTTGGTCTTGCGGTGATGGTGTTTGGTGCTCCGGTGGTTTTTAGCATCTTTTTTTCGATGTTTTTTGCGTCTATTATGTTGTGTTTATTTTGGTTGTTAGCAGCTTGGTATGGGGTTGTTTCCAAGCATTTTTGTTTCTTCGTTTGGTTGTAGGCGGTTTGCCGTACTCTTTTGTTTCCGTTTTTATAATATTGCCGGAGTTTTCCCTATAAAAAAATCCCAATTTACCCACTAAGACGAAAATGAACCACGTACGATCCAATAGAAACCACTAAGACCCATTACACCTCAAATAGAGCCAATAAGGTTAAATCAAACTCATTATGACCCACATAGTGCCATTACGACCAATTATACTCGTTAAGAAAACACAAACGCAATATACCCACTATGATCAAAATGAACCAAGTACGAACCATTACAGACCGCTAAGACCTATTATACCTGAAATAAAGCCAATAAGGTTAAAACAAACTCATTATGACCCACATAGTGCCATTACGAACAATTGGACGCGTGAAGGAGACACAAACCTAATATATCCACTAAAACAAAAATGAACCAAGTACGAGCCATTATAGACCAATAGGACACGTTTATACCTCAAATAGAGCCAATAATTTCAAATTAGACTCATTATGACCCACATAGTGCCATTACGACGAATTAGACTCGTTAAGGAGACACAAACCCAATATACACACTAAGACCAAAACGAACCAAGTTTGAGCCATTACAAAACCAAAAAGACTCGTAACACGAATAGAGCCAATAAGTTTAAATCACACTCATTGTGACCCACATAGTGTCATTACGACCAATTATACTCGTAAAGGAGACACAAACCTAGTTTACCAACCATGTACGATCCAATAGAGACCACTAAGACCCGTTATACCTCAAATAGAGCCAATAAGGTTAAATTAGACTCATTATGACCCACATAGTGCCATTACGACCAATTATACTCGTTAAGGACACACAAACACAATTTACCCACTAAGACAAAAATGAACCACATATGATCTAATAGAGACCACTAAGACCCGTTACACCTCAAATAGTGCCAATAAGGTTAAATCAAACTCAATATGACCTACATAGTGCCATTACGACCAATTATACTCGATAAGAATCCACAAACCCAATATACCCACTATGATCAAAATGAATTAAGTACGAACCATTACAGACCACTAAGGCCCGTTATACCTCAAATAGAGCGAATAAGGTATAATCAGACTCATTATGACCCACATAGTGCCATTACGACCAATTATACTCGTTAAGAAAACACAAACACAATTATGGCGAGAACGGAACAATCGTTTGTTCCGTAATGAAAAGCGTGATTTAGAGATTATCATCAAAGAGATACGGGACATGGTTCACTTTCGGCTTGCTTGGACAACTAGAAGATCTCGATCTATATCTAATGAAGCGACCTAATTCTTGCTTTGGTCTTGCGGTGATGGTGTTTGGTGCTCCGGTGGTTTTTAGCATTTTTTTTCGATGTTATTTGCGTCTATTATGTTGTGTTTTTTTTGGTTGTTAGCTGCTTGGTATGGGGTTCTTTCCAAGCATTTTTGTTTCTTCGTTTGGTTGTAGGCGGTTTGCCGTACTCTTTTGTTTTCGTTTTTATAATATTGTCGGAGTTTTCCCTTAAAAAAACCCAATTTACCCACTAAGACGAAAATGAACCACGTACGATCCAATAGAGACCACTAAGACCCATTACACCTCAAATAAAGCCAATAACGTTAAATCAAACTCATTATGAGCCACATAGTGCCATTACGACCAATTATACTCGTTAAGAAAACACAAACGCAATATACCCACTATGATCAAAATGAACCAAGTACGAACCATTACAGACCGCTAAGACCTGTTATACCTGAAATAGAGCCAATAAGGTCAAAACAAACTCATTATGACCCACATATTGCCATTACGACCAATTGGACGCGTGAAGGAGACACAAACCTAATATATCCTCTAAAACAAAAATGAACCAAGTACTCGCATTATAGACCAATATGACACGTTATACCTAAAATAGAGCCAATAATATCAAATCAGACTCATTATATATAACCCACATAGTGCCATTATGACCAATTAGACTCGTTAAGGAGACACAAACCCAATATACACACTAAGACCAAAACGAACCAAGTTTGAGCCATTACAAAACCAAAAAGACTCGTTACATGAATAGAGCCAATAAGGTTAAATCACACTCATTATGACCCACATAGTGTCATTACGACCAATTATACTCGTATAAAGGAGACACAAACCATGTTTACCAACCACGTACGATCCAATAGAGACCACTAAGACCCGTTATACCTCAAATAGAGCCAATAAGGTTAAATCAGACTCATTATGACCCACATTGTGCCATCACGACCAATTATACTCGTTAAGGACACACAAACCCAATTATGGCGAGAACGGAACAATCGTTTGTTCCGTAATCAAAAGCGTGATTTGGAGATGATCATCAAAGAGATACGGGACATGGTTCACTTTCGGCTTGCTTGGACTACTAGAAGATCTCGATCTATATCTAATGAAGCGACCTAATTCTTGCTTTGGTCTTGCGGTGATGGTGTTTGGTGCTCCGGTGGTTTTTAGCATCTTTTTTTCGATGTTATTTGCGTCTATTATGTTGTGTTTATTTTGGTTGTTAGCTGCTTGGTATGGGGTTGTTTCCAAGCATTTTTGTTTCTTCGTTTGGTTGTAGGCGGTTTGCCGTACTCTTTTGTTTCCGTTTTAATAATATTGCCGGAGTTTTCCCTATAAAAAAAACCCAATTTACCCACTAAGACGAAAATGAACCACGTACGATCCAATAGAGACCACTAAGACCCGTTACACCTCAAATAGAGCCAATAAGGTTAAATCAAACTCATTATGACCCACATAGTGCCATTACGACCAATTATACTCGTTAAGAAAACACAAACGCAATATACCCACTATGATCAAAATGAACCAAGTACGAACCATTACAGACCGCTAAGACCTGTTATACCTGAAATAGATCCAATAAGGTCAAAACAAACTCATTATGACCCACATAGTGCCATTACGACCAATTGGACGCGTGAAGGAGACACAAACCTAATATATCCACTAAAACAAAAATGAACCAAATACGAGCCATTATAGACCAATATGACACGTTATACCTCAAATAGAGCCAATAATTTCAAATGATGTTATTTTCGTCTATTATGTTGTGTTTATTTTGGTTGTTAGCTGGTATGGGGTTGGTTCCAAGCTTTTTGTTTCTTCGTTTGGTTGTAGGCGGTTTGCCGTACTCTTTTATTTTCATTTTTATAATATTGCCGGAGTTTTCCCTAAAAAAAACCCAATTTACCCACTAAGACGAAAATGAACCACGTACGATCCAATAGAGACCACTAAGACACATTACACCTCAAATAGAGCCAATAAGGTTAAATCAAACTCATTATGTACATAGTGCCATTACGACCAATTATACTCGTTAAGAAAACACAAACGCAATATACCCATTATGATCAAAATGAACCAAGTACGAACCATTACAGACCACTAAGACCTGTTATACCTGAAATAGAGCCAATAAGGTCAAAACAAACTCATTATGACCCACATAGTGCCATTACGACCAATTGGACGCGTGAAGGAGACACAAACCTAATATATCCACTAAAACAAAAATGAACCAAATACGAGCCATTGTAGACCAATATGACACGTTATACCTCATATAGAGCCAATAATTTCAAATCAGACTCATTATGACCCACATAGTGCCATTTACGACCAATTATACTCGTTAAGGAGACACAAACCCAATATACACACTAAGACCAAAACGAACCAAGTTTGAGCCATTACAAAACCAAAAAGACTCGTTACACGAATAGAGCCAATAAGTTTAAATCACACTCATTATGACCCACATAGTGTCATTACGAACAATTATACTTGTTAAGGACACACACCCAATTTACCAACCACGTACGATCCAATAGAGACCACTAAGACCCGTAATACCTCAAATAGAGCCAATAAGGTTAAATCAGACTCATTATGACCCACATAGTGCCATTACGACCAATTATACTTGTTAAGGACACACAAACCCAATTATGGCGAGAACGGAACAATCGTTTGTTCCGTAATGAAAAGCGTGATATGGAGATGATCATCAAAGAGATACGGGACATGGTTCACTTTCGGCTTGCTTGGACTACTAGAAGATCTCGATCTATATCTAATGAAGCGACCTAATTCTTGCTTTGGTCTTGCGGTGATGGTGTTTGGTGCTCCGGTGGTTTTTAGCATATTTTTTTCAATGTTATTACGATCAAGTCACACTAAGACGAAAATGAATCACATATGATCCAATAGAGACCACTAAGACCCGTTACACCTCAAATAGAGCCAATAAGGTTAAATCAAACTCATTATGACCCACATAGTGCCATTACGACCAATTATACTCGTTAAGAAACCACAAACCCAATATACCCACTATGATCAAAATGAACCAAGTACGAACCATTACAGACCACTAAGGCCCGTTATACCTCAATTAGAGCGAATAAGGTATAATCAGACTCATTATCACCCACATTGTCGCATTACGACCAATTAGACTCGTTAAGGAAACATAAACCCAATATACCCACTAAGACCAAAACGAACCATTACATACCACTAAGACCCGTTATACCTCAAAAAGACCCAACAAGGTCAAATCAGACTCATTATGACCCACATAGTGTCATTACTACCAATTATACTCCTTAAGGAAACAAAAACCCAATATACCCACTAAAACCAAAACGAACCAAGTATGAACCATTACAGACCGCTAAGAGACGTTATACATCAAATAGAGCCAACAATATCAAATCAGACTCATTATGACCCACATAGTGCCATTACGACCAATTATACTCGTTAAGGAATCACAAATCCAATATACCCACTCTCACCAAAATGAACAAAGTACAAACCATTGCAGACCACAAAGACCCGTTATACCCCAAATAGTGCCCATATGGGCAAATCAGACTCATTATGGACCCACATAGTGCCATTACGACCAATTAGACTCGTTAAGGAGACACAAACCCAATATACACACTAAGACCAAAACGAACCAAGTTTGAGCCATTACAAAACCAAAAAGACTCGTTACACGAATAGAGCCAATAAGTTTAAATCACACTCATTATGACCCACATAGTGTCATTACGAACAATTATACTTGTTAAGGACACACACCCAATTTACCAACCACGTACGATCCAATAGAGACCACTAAGACCCGTTATACCTCAAATAGAGCCAATAAGGTTAAATCAGACTCATTATGACCCACATAGTGCCATTACGACCAATTATACTTGTTAAGGACACACAAACCCAATTATGGCGAGAACGGAACAATCGTTTGTTCCGTAATGAAAAGCGTGATATGGAGATGATCATCAGAGAGATACGGGACATGGTTCACTTTCGGCTTGCTTGGACTACTAGAAGATCTCGATCTATATCTAATGAAGCGACCTAATTCTTGCTTTGGTCTTGCGGTGATGGTGTTTGGTGCTCCGGTGGTTTTTAGCATCTTTTTTTCAATGTTATTACGATCAAGTCACACTAAGACGAAAATGAACCACATATGATCCAATAGAGACCACTAAGACCCGTTACACCTCAAATAGAGCCAATAAGGTTAAATCAAACTCATTATGACCCACATAGTGCCATTACGACCAATTATACTCGTTAAGAAACCACAAACCCAATATACCCACTATGATCAAAATGAACCAAGTACGAACCATTACAGACCACTAAGGCCCGTTATACCTCAATTAGAGCGAATAAGGTATAATCAGACTCATTATCACCCACATTGTCGCATTACGACCAATTAGACTCGTTAAGGAAACGTAAACCCAATATACCCACTAAGACCAAAACGAACCATTACATACCACTAAGACCCGTTATACCTCAAAAAGACCCAACAAGGTCAAATGAGACTCATTATGACCCACATAGTGTTTTTTTTGAAGGAAAACCCGGCAAATATATTAAAACAAAGAAACAACAAAAGTTATATCAAGCATCCAACAAAAGACCCAAGCAAGGGACAAAAAGCACCAAGCCATAAAAAAAGCCAAAACAAGCAACTACCAACTCTAAACAGAAGCCAAAAAAACACCACCACCCAACCAGAGGCGCAAAACAACCAATCCAAAGAAAGATCACGACGGGCCATGAATCTGATTCCTAGTCCGCCGAGTATTCCAAGCAAGCCGCATAGTGACAATGTTCCTTATATCTTGAACAATTTGGTCCACTGAGATTGCCGCATTTCTGAAAAGTCTATTGTTCCGCTCCCTCCAAATGTAGTACACACTAGCAGCAACAAAAAGTTTTGAGGCAAGCGGTTTCCTCGCGTACGAATCATCCGAGAGCAATTCCACTATATCGTCCCATCCATCCGGCCATTCCTCTAGATTGGCAAAAAATTTTATGCGTTGCCATACATCATGCGCAAACACACATTGAAAGAAAAGATGCCGGTGAGAGTCCTGGTCAACTTCGCACAACGGGCAAACTAATCCTTCATCTTCCGAAACCCAAATGCTCATACGATCTTGAGTAGGGAGTCTACGGTGACAAGCAATCCAAAGACAGAAGGCATGTCTCGCAATGTTACCGGGAAACCAAACCCATTTATGCCAAGAGCATACGGTATGTATGCCTCCAATAGAAGTGGATGCGACTTTAACCGAAAAGTCCACTAAGTTACCATTAACATCTGACCAACAAATTTGGTCACGTCGGTCACTATCAATGATCGGCCACTCCATCACACCAAGATGCGGGTATCTTTGAATCCAAGCATTCGGCCAAACACTCCCCAGCCGATCAACCAAATCTTTTAACGAAGTGCGCATAGAAAATCCCTCCCCATGTATGAACCGATACGTTATGGACGTAGATAACGGGTTATTAGTCCCCCAACGATCTTCCCATGCATTAATCTCTTCACCATTACCAACCCGGAAAATAAAGAATCTTCTAATGTGAGGTCGAAGGTCTAGAATTTTGCAAAGAACCGACGACCACCGGGTAGACTTCCGAACGATCCAAAATTGGGCGTCCCCAATGCAATAATGATACACCCAATTAACCCAGATTGTATTCTTTCGAGTCACAAGGTTCCACACATGTCTAGACAAGAGGGCACGGTTCCATAAGGCTAGCCGCTTAAGACCAAGACCACCCCCTTCCAACGGTTTACAAACTTGATCCCAAGCCACTTTGCATCTCCCTCTCGAATTCTCCCCTTGGGCCCATAAAAAATCCCGGAAAACCGATTCAATTTTATGGATCACCCTCGTGGGGATAGTGAAGATCGACATCCAATAAGTTTGTAGCGAACCCAACACAGATTTTATGAGTTGTAATCTTCCTCCAAAAGACAAGTGTTTTGTTTTCCAATTGTTCACCCGCGCCATCACCTTAGTCACGAGGGCATCATAATCCCTAGCTTTAAGCTTGATTGGGGACAACGGAACTCCAAGGTATCGGATTGGGAAGATACCATTCCGGAATGGTAAGCACTCCCGTATAGCATTTCTAATGGGATCCGAGACGTTTCCAAAGAAGACTTCGCTTTTTTCAAGACTAGGCGAAAGGCCAGATTTAGTTTGAAACAATTGGAGAGCCTTCTTAAGCACCAACACCGAATCCACATCACCCTGTGTAAAAACAAATAAATCATCTGCAAAGCAAAGATGGGTGAGTTGAAACTCACTACAATCCTTATGATAACCAAAGGAAGCCGCCTCTTCAATGCAACGTTTAAAGATGAGAGAGAATCCTTCCATAGCAATGGTAAAGAGATAAGGCGAAAGGGGATCTCCTTGACGAAGGCCCCGACCACCTTTAAAAAATCCCTTTGTCTCTCCATTCACTGCTAGCGAGAAGGAAGCTGACGAGACCATCTCTTTGATCCATTTAACAATAGCCAAATGAAACCCCATACCCTCCAGCATACCAAACAAGTATTGCCAATCCACCGTGTCATACGCCTTTCGGATGTCAATCTTGAAGGCACACCGGGCCGGGCCCTCGCTACGTTGATAACCTCTAACCAGCTCGTGCGCCATTAGAATGTTGTCCGCAATATTACGGCCCGGAATAAAAGCCGACTGGAATGGGCTCACCAATCCATCCAACAACCCTTTCATCCTCTCCACAATAATCTTGCTAATAGCTTTGTACAAAACCGTGCAACAAGATATAGGTCGGAAGTCCGACACACGCGATGCATTAGGGACCTTAGGAATTAAACAGAGAAGAGTATGGTTCAATTCCTTTGCCAATTTTCCCGTGTAGAAAAAGTTGTGAATAGCACGCGTAACCTCTGGTCCAACAATATTCCACGCTCCTTTATAAAACCTCGCCGAGTACCCATCCGAGCCCGGGGCCTTATCATTTCCAATGCTAAAAATGGCCAACTTGATCTCCATATCCGTGATTGGGACAACCATTGAGAGCGATTCAGCAAGGGAAAGGGTCTTACGGAAAGCCAAGTCTTGCGTCAAAGGATTCACACTTCGATCCCGATTTCCCAGAAACGACTGAAAGTGGGATAAAAGAGTATCTACAGCATCATCACCGTAGTGATAAACACCATTCGAATCACATACTTCCTGAACCCGTTGGGAATGCCTTTTCTCTTTCATAACACTATGAAAGAATTTAGTATTAGCATCCCCCTCATTAAGCCACCTAATCTTTGCACGTTGGCGGGCCGAGCTTTCTTCATCATTACACGCCTGTTGGTAAGCTAATCTCCAAACCGACAAGTCCTCTTGCACCAACCTGTTGTGCGGATCCCCATCGCTCGCCAATTGGGCCTTTTCGAGTTCATCTTTACAAAGTCTAGACCGAGCCAAGAGACTACCATACGTAGCTCTCAACTTCCGCAAACACCCTTTCAAACCTTTAAGCTTAGTCAAAACTTGATACATGAAAGAGCCCTGGACCGACATCATCCATCCCTGTTGAACAATTTGCAAAAAAGAAGGGTGATCAACAAGAAAATTATCAAATTTGAACCCAGTGACCACCTTTCTCTTTCCGGCCGAAAAAGACAAAACGGAAGGGGAATGATCAGAAATTCCCCTCGCCATGAACCGGACCGTAGAGTCCCCAAATCGATCAAGAAAGTGGACATTAGCCATTACACGATCCAGCTTTCGTCTAATACCGCTATCATCCACCGGTTTTTGAGACCACGTATACTGCATGCCTGAGTAATTAATATCAAGGACTTCAATATCTTCCACGCAAGCCATGAAATCATGCATTTCATTATTTCTCCTCGAGGATCCCCCCAACCCATCGTGAGGAAAAAGCATAGTATTAAAGTCCCCAAAAATAACCCAAGGTTGCCCATTGCCCAACACCTTGAACCTTCTCAATCCGGACCATAACTGACGTCGTTCCACTAACGTGTTCGCACCATAAACAATAGTAACAAAAAACGGCAAAGGTTCCCCATACATGCAAAGTTGGCAATGTATAAATTGAGATTGAGCTTCTAGAACCATAACGTCCATAGCTCTAGCGTCCCAAGCCACAATTATACGCGTACCATTTGGCGAGGCCACAAGGTTAGACCTCCATTCCCATCGCCCAAACGTTTTCCTACACACTTCTTCCAACGCTTCCCCTTTAACATGAGACTCAATGATACTGCAAAAAGAGACATTATTTAAGTGAACAAAATCTTTTACCTCCCTCTGCTTTAACGGAGCATTAAGACCCCGTACATTCCAAGCTGCAAACTTAATCATGGAAAGGATGGCATCTGGGAAGCAGAACTCCCCACTACTTTATCCTGAACTCCCTTCTCCCCCAAAGCCTGGAACCGATTCGAAGACTCGACATTCGTCCGTGCTGAGGTCTTTAGAATTCCCTTTATCGGCTTGCTCACCACCCCAGAAGATGAACCACTTCCACATAGTGTTATTACTACCAATTATACTCCATAAGGAAACAAAAACCCAGTATACCCACTAAAACCAAAACGAACCAAGTATGAACCATTACAGACCGCTAAGACACGTTATACATCAAATAGAGCCAACAATATCAAATCAGACTCATTATGACCCACATAGTGCCATTACGACCAATTATACTCGTTAAGGAATCACAAATCCAATATACCCACTCTCACCAAAATGAACAAAGTACAAACCATTGCAGACCACAAAGACCCGTTATACCCCAAATACAGCCCATATGGGCAAATCAGACTCATTATGGACCCACATAGTGCCATTACGACCAATTAGACTCGTTAAGGAGACACAAACCCAATATACACACTAAGACCAAAACGAACCAAGTTTGAGCCATTACAAAACCAAAAAGACTCGTTATACCTCATATAGAGCCAATAATTTCAAATCAGACTCATTATGACCCACATAGTGCCATTTACGACCAATTATACTCGTTAAGGAGACACAAACCCAATATACACACTAAGACCAAAACGAACCAAGTTTGAGCCATTACAAAACCAAAAAGACTCGTTACACGAATAGAGCCAATAAGTTTAAATCACACTCATTATGACCCACATAGTGTCATTACGAACAATTATACTTGTTAAGGACACACACCCAATTTACCAACCACGTACGATCCAATAGAGACCACTAAGACCCGTTATACCTCAAATAGAGCCAATAAGGTTAAATCAGACTCATTATGACCCACATAGTGCCATTACGACCAATTATACTTGTTAAGGACACACAAACCCAATTATGGCGAGAACGGAACAATCGTTTGTTCCGTAATGAAAAGCGTGATATGGAGATGATCATCAGAGAGATACGGGACATGGTTCACTTTCGGCTTGCTTGGACTACTAGAAGATCTCGATCTATATCTAATGAAGCGACCTAATTCTTGCTTTGGTCTTGCGGTGATGGTGTTTGGTGCTCCGGTGGTTTTTAGCATCTTTTTTTTATGTTATTTGCGTCTATTATGTTGTGTTTATTTTGGTTGTTAGCTGCTTGGTATGGGGTTGTTTCCAAGATTTTTTGTTTCTTCTCGTGTGGTTGTAGGCGGTTTGCCGTACTCTTTTGTTTTCGTTTTTATAATATTGCCGGAGTTTTTCCTAAGAAAAAAACCCAATTTACCTTCTAAGACGAAAATGAACCATGTACGATCCAATAGAGACCACTAAGACCCATTACACCTCAAATAGAGCCAATAAGGTTAAATCAAACTCATTATGACCCACATAGTGCCATTACGACCAATTATACTCGTTAAGAAAATACAAACGCAATATACCCACTATGATCAAAATGAACCAAGTACGAACCATTACAGACCGCTAAGACCTTTTATACCTGAAATAGAGCCAATAAGGTCAAAACAAACTCATTATGACGCACATAGTGCCATTTACGACCAATTATAATCGTTAAGGACACCCAAACCCAATTTACCCACTAAGACGAAAATGAACCACATATGATCCAATAGAGACCACTAAGACCCGTTACACCTCAAATAGAGCCAATAAGGTTAAATCAAACTCATTATGATCCACATAGTGCCATTACGACCAATTATTCTCGTTAAGAAACCACAAACCCAATATACCCACTATGATCAAAATGAACCAAGTACGAACAATTACAGACCACTAAGGCCCGTTATACCTCAATTAGAGCGAATAAGGTATAATCAGACTCATTATCACCCACATTGTCGCATTACGACCAATTAGACTCGTTAAGGAAACATAAACCCAATATACCCACTAAGACCAAAACAAACCATTACATACCACTAAGACCCGTTATACCTCAAAAAGACCCAATAAGGTCAAATCAGACTCATTATGACCCACATCTTACGACCAATTATAGTCCTTAAGGAAACGAAAACCCAATATACCCACTAAAACCAAAACGAACCAAGTATGATCCATTACAGACCGCTAAGACACGTTATACATCAAATAGAGCCAACAATATCAAATCAGACTCATTATGACCCACATTGTGCCATTACGACCAATTATACTCGTTAAGGAATCACAAATCCAATATACCCACTCTGACCAAAATGAACAAAGTACAAACCCTTGCAGACCACAAAGACCCGTTATACCCCAAATAGAGCCCATATAGGCAAATCAGACTCATTATGGACCCACATAGTGCCATTACGACCAATTAGACTCGTTAAGGAGACACAAACCCAATATACACACTAAGACCAAAACGAACCAAGTTTGAGCCATTACAAAACCAAAAAGACTCGTTACTCCTCAAATAGAGCCAATAAGAACAAATCACACTCATTATGACCCACATAGTGTCATTACGACCAATTATACTTGTTAAGGACACACAAACCCAATTTACCAACCACGTACGATCTAATAGAGACCACTAAGACCCATTATACCTCAAATAGAGCCAATAAGGTTAAATCAGACACATTATGACCCACATAGTGCCATTACGACCAATTATACTCGTTAAGGACACACAAACCCAATTATGGCGAGAACGGAACAATCGTTTGTTCCGTAATGAAAAGCGTGATATGGAGATGATCATCAAAGAGATACGGGACATGGTTCACTTTCGGCTTGCTTGGACTACTAGAAGATCACGATCTATATCTAATGAAGCGTCCTAATTCTTGCTTTGGTCTTGCGGTGATGGTGTTTGGTGCTCCGGTGGTTTTTAGCATCTTTTTTTTGATGTTATTTGCGTCTATTATGTTGTGTTTATTTTGGTTGTTAGCTGCTTGGTATGGGGTT
This sequence comes from Arctium minus, assembly GCA_954870635.1. NCBI lineage: Eukaryota > Viridiplantae > Streptophyta > Magnoliopsida > Asterales > Asteraceae > Arctium > Arctium minus. The sequence continues at coordinate 101,324,200 of OX941084.1, read as the reverse complement.
GTTTCCAAGCTTTTTTGTTTCTTCGTTTGGTAGTAGGCGGTTTGCCGTATTCTTTTGTTTTCCTTTTTATAATATTGCCGGAGTTTCCCCTAAAAAAAAAACCCAATAAGGTACGAAAATGAACCACGTACGATCCAATAGAGACCACTAAGACCCATTACACCTGAAATAGAGCCAATAAGGTTAAATCAAACTCATTATGACCCACATAGTGCCATTACGACCAATTATACTCGTTAAGAAAACACAAACGCAATATACCCACTATGTTCAAAATGAACCAAGTACGAACCATTACAGACCGCTAAGACCTTTTATACCTGAAATAGAGCCAATAAGGTCAAAACAAACTCATTATGACCCACATGCTGCCATTACGACCAATTGGACGCCTGAAGGAGACACAAACATAATATATCCACTAAAACAAAAATGAACCAAGTACGAGCCATTATAGAACAATATGACACGTTATAGCTCAAATAGAGCCAATAATTTCAAATCAGACTCATTATGACCCACATAGTGCCATTTACGACCAATTATACTCGTTAAGGACACCCAAACCCAATTTACCCACTAAGACGAAAATGAACCACATATGATCCAATAGAGACCACTAAGACCCGTTACACCTCAAATAGAGCCAATAAGGTTAAATCAAACTCATTATGACCCACATAGTGCCATTACGACCAATTATACTCGTTAAGAAACCACAAACCCAATATACCCACTATGATCAAAATGAACCAAGTACGGACCATTACAGACCACTAAGGCCCGTTATACCTCAATTAGAGCGAATAAGGTATAATCAGACTCATTATCACCCACATTGTCGCATTACGACCAATTAGACTCGTTAAGGAAACATAAACCCAATATTCCCACAAAGACCAAAACGAACCATTACATACCACTAAGACCCGTTATACCTCAAAAAGACCCAACAAGGTCAAATCAGACTCATTATGACCCACATAGTGTCATTACGACCAATTATACTCCTTAAGGAATCAAAAACCCAATATACCCACTAAAACCAAAATGAACCAAGTATGAACCATTACATACCGCTAAGACACGTTATACATCAAATAGAACCAACAATATCAAATCAGACTCATTATGACCCACATAGTGCCATTACGACCAATTATACTCGTTAAGGAATCACAAATCCAATATACCCACTCTGACCAAAATGAACAAAGTACAAACCAATGTAGACCACAAAGACCCGTCATACCCCAAATAGAGCCCATATGGGCAAATCAGACTCATTATGGACCCACATAGTGCCATTACGACCAATTAGACTCGTTTAGGAGACACAAACCCAATATACACACTAAGACCAAAACGAACCATTACATACCACTAAGACCCGTTATACCTCAAAAAGACCCAACAAGGTCAAATCAGACTCATTATGACCCACATAGTGTCATTACGACCAATTATACTCCTTAAGGAAACAAAAACCCAATATACCCACTAAAACCAAAATGAACCAAGTATGAACCATTACAGACCACTAAGGCACGTTATACATCAAATAGAGCCAACAATATCAAATCAGACTCATTATGACCCACATAGTGCCATTACGACCAATTATACTCGTTAAGGAATCACAAATCCAATATACCCACTAAGACCAAAACGAACCATTACATACCACTAAGACCCGTTATACCTCAAAAAGACCCAACAAGGTCAAATCAGACTCATTATGACCCACATAGTGTCATTACGACCAATTATACTGCTTAAGGAAACAAAGACCCAATATACCCACTAAAACCAAAATGAACCAAGTATGAACCATTACAGACCGCTAAGACACGTTATACATCAAATAGAGCCAACAATATCAAATCAGACTCATTATGACCCACATAGTGCCATTACGACCAATTATACTCGTTAAGGAATCACAAATCCAATATACCCACTATGACCAAAATGAACAAAGTACAAACCATTGCAGACCACAAAGACCCGTTATACCCCAAATAGAGCCCATATGGGCAAATCAGACTCATTATGGACCCACATAGTGCCATTACGACCAATTAGACTCGTTAAGGAGACACAAACCCAATATACACACTAAGACCAAAACGAACCAAGTTTGAGCCATTACAAAACCAAAAAGACTCGTTACTCCTCAAATAGAGCCAATAAGAACAAATCACACTCATTATGACCCACATAGTGTCATTACGACCAATTATACTTGTTAAGGACACACAAACCCAATTTACCAACCACGTACGATCCAATTGAGACCACTAAGACCCATTATACCTCAAATAGAGCCAATAAGGTTAAATCAGACTCATTATGACCCACATAGTGCCATTACGGCCAATTATACTCGTTAAGGACACACAAACCCAATTATGGCGAGAATGGAACAATCATTTGTTCCGTAATGAAAAGCGTGATATGGAGATGATCATCAAAAAGATACGGGACATGGTTCACTTTCGGTTTGCTTGGACTACTAGAAGATCACGATCTATATCTAATGAAGCGTCCTAATTCTTGCTTTGGTCTTGCGGTGATGGTGTTTGGTGCTCCGGTGTTTTTTAGCATCCTTTTTTTGATGTTATTTGCGTCTATTATGTTGTGTTTATTTTGGTTGTTAGCTGCTTGGTATGGGGTTCTTTCCAAGCTTTTTTGTTTCTTCGTTTGGTAGTAGGCGGTTTGCCGTATTCTTTTGTTTTCCTTTTTATAATATTGCCGGAGTTTCCCCTAAAAAAAACCCAATTTACCCACTAAGACGAAAATGAACCACGTACGATCCAATAGAGACCACTAAGACCCATTACACCTGAAATAGAGCCAATAAGGTTAAATCAAACTCATTATGACCCACATAGTGCCATTACGACCAATTATACTCGTTAAGAAAACACAAGCGCAATATACCTACTATGTTCAAAATGAACCAAGTACGAACCATTACAGACCGCTAAGACCTTTTATACCTGAAATAGAGCCAATAAGGTCAAAACAAACACATTATGACCCACATACTGCCATTACGACCAATTGGACGCGTGAAGGAGACACAAACATAATATATCCACTAAAACAAAAATGAACCAAGTACGAGCCATTATAGAACAATATAACACGTTATACCTCAAATAGAGCCAATAATTTCAAATCAGACTCATTATGACCCACATAGTGCCATTTACGACCAATTATACTCGTTAAGGACACCCAAACCCAATTTACCCATTAAGACGAAAATGAACCACATATGATCCAATAGATACCACTAAGACCCGTTACACCTCAAATAGAGCCAATAAGGTTAAATCAAACTCATTATGACCCACATAGTGCCATTACGACCAATTATACTCGTTAAGAAACCACAAACCCAATATACCCACTATGATCAAAATGAACCAAGTACAAACTATTACAGACCACTAAGGCCCGTTATACCTCAATTAGAGCGAATAAGGTATAATCAGACTCATTATCACCCACATTGTCGCATTACGACCAATTAGACTCGTTAAAGAAACGTAAACCCAATATACCCACTAAGACCAAAACGAACCATTACATACCACTAAGACCCGTTATACCTCAAAAAGACCCAACAAGGTCAAATCAGACTCATTATGACCCACATAGTGTCATTACTACCAATTATACTCCTTAAGGAAACAAAAACCCAATATACCCACTAAAACCAAAACGAACCAAGTATGAACCATTACAGACCGCTAAGACACGTTATACATCAAATAGAGCCAACAATATCAAATCAGACTCATTATGACCCACATAGTGCCATTACGACCAATTATACTCGTTAAGGAATCACAAATCCAATATACCCACTCTGACGAAAATGAACAAAGTACAAACCAATGCAGACCACAAAGACCCGTTATACCCCAAATAGAGACCATATGGGCAAATCAGACTCATTATGGACCCACATAGAGCCATTACGACCAATTAGACTCGTTAAGGAGACACAAACCCAATATACACACTAAGACCAAAACGAACCAAGTTTGAGCCATTACAAAACCAAAAAGACTCGTTACAGGAATAGAGCCAATAAGTTTAAATCACACTCATTATGACCCACATAGTGTCATTACGACCAATTATACTCGTTAAGGAATCACAAATCCAATATACCCACTCTGACCAAAATGAACAAAGTACAAACCATTGCATACCACAAAGACCCGTTATACCCCAAATAGAGACCATATGGGCAAATCAGCCTCATTATGGACCCACATAGTGCCATTACGACCAATTAGAGTCGTTAAGGAGACACAAACCCAATATACACACTAAGACCAAAACGAACCAAGTTTGAGCCATTACAAAACCAAAAAGACTCGTTACACCTCACATAGAGCCAATAAGATCAAATCACACTCATTATGACCCACATAGTGTCATTACGACCAATTATACTTGTTAGGGACACACAAACCCAATTTACCAACCACGTACGATCCAATAGAGACCACTAAGACCCATTATACCTCAAATAGAGCCAATAAGGTTAAATCAGACTCATTATGACCCACATAGTGCAATTACGACCAATTATACTCGTTAAGGACACACAAACCCAATTATGGCGAGAACGGAACAATCGTTTGTTCCGTAATGAAAAGCGTGATATGGAGATGATCATCAAAGAGATACGGGACATGGTTCACTTTCGGCTTGCTTGGACTACTAGAAGATCACGATCTATATCTAATGAAGCGACCTAATTCTTGCTTTGGTCTTGCGGTGAGGGTGTTTGGTGCTCCGGTGGTTTTTAGCATCTTTTTTTTGATGTTATTTGCGTCTATTATGTTGTGTTTATTTTGGTTGTTAGCTGCTTGGTATGGGGTTGTTTCCAAGCTTTTTTGTTTCTTCGTTTGGTTGTAGGCGGTTTGCCGTACTCTTTTGTTTTCGTTTTTATAATATTGTCGGAGTTTTCCCTAAAAAAAAACCCAATTTACCCACTAAGAAGAAAATGAACCATGTACGATCCAATAGAGACCACTAAGACCCATTACACCTGAAATAGAGCCAATAAGGTTAAATCAAACTCATTATGACCCACATAGTGCCATTACGACAAATTATACTCGTTAAGAAAACACAAACGCAATATACCCACTATGATCAAAATGAACCAAGTACGAACCATTACAGACCGCTAAGACCTTTTATACCTGAAATAGAGCCAATAAGGTCAAAACAAACTCATTATGACCCACATAGTGCCATTTACGACCAATTATAATCGTTAAGGACACCCAAACCCAATTTACCCACTAAGACGAAAATGAACCACATATGATCCAATAGAGACCACTAAGACCCGTTACACCTCAAATAGAGCCAATAAGGTTAAATCAAACTCATTATGACCCACATAGTGCCATTACGACCAATTATACTCGTTAAGAAACCACAAACCCAATGTACCCACTATGATCAAAATGAACCAAGTACGGACCATTACAGACCACTAAGGCCCGTTATACCTCAATTAGAGCGAATAAGGTATAATCAGACTCATTATCACCCACATTGTCGCATTACGACCAATTAGACTCGTTAAGGAGACACATACCCAATATACACACTAAGACCAAAACGAATCATTACATACCACTAAGACCCGTTATACCTCAAAAAGACCCAACAAGGTCAAATCAGACTCATTATGACCCACATAGTGTCATTACGACCAATTATACTCCTTAAGGAAACAAAAACCCAATATACCCACTAAAACCAAAATGAACCAAGTATGAACCATTACAGACCGCTAAGACACGTTATACATAAAATAGAGCCAACAATATCAAATCAGACTCATAATGACCCACATAGTGCCATTACGACCAATTATACTCGTTAAGGAATCACAAATCCATTATACCCACTCTGACCAAAATGAACAAAGTACAAACCATTTCAGACCACAAAGACCCGTTATACCCCAAATAGAGCCCATATGGGCAAATCAGACTCATTATGGACCCACATAATGCCATTAAGACCAATTAGACTCGTTAAGGAGACACAAACCCAATATACACACTAAGACCAAAACGAACCATTACATACCACTAAGACCCGTTATACCTCAAAAAGACCCAAGAAGGTCAAATCAGACTCATTATGACCCACATTGATGAGAACCCATCCAACGACCCGGATGATGAAGATCCATTGAGATGGAAGATTGGACCAATCACAAGGTCAAAAGCTAAGATGTTCAATGATGCTCTTAACGGTTTGATAAAATCCTGTCGAAAAGAATCAATCATCAATTCATCAAGTAGCCAAGGAAACCTTCGAATTTTGATCCGAATTGAAGGCCAAGATTAGCCCAAGGCTTGGTAGCCCAAGTTGTGATTATTTCATCTAAATATCACCCAAGTCCAAGAAAATTCGGCCAAGTCTACACATGGGCCATGTTTTAGTCATAAATCATTCATTTCAAGTCCAAATGGACTCAAATCAAAGCCCACTTAAAGAGTACTCCTTTTCCTACATTTTAATAAAGATCCAAGCCTAAAATAAAGGTGAAATTTTGTCCATGAATCTGCCCAACAATAGATCCAAGTTCAAGTAACTCATAGCATTGAATTAGAAGGCATTTTGAAGGGTCCTATCATTATGAAGTCATTTACTTAGAAGATATTAGAAGGTTGCCTCAATTATTGTCTAGAATTTATTTGAGTCCTTTGATTTGTCTTGTGTATTCTATAAATAGGTTGTCTTTGTAATCTTTTGAGATCATCTTTGATTTGAATGATAATTGTGAGTTTAAACTCTTTTTGTTCTTTGTGAACTTTAGAACTTATCAAGTCTTCTTGCTTGTGGCGTTCAATACTTATCAATCAACTTGGTGGGTTGATTGTGGCGTATCTTATACCAAGGTTCTTGTCTTTTTATAGACAACGGGTCGCGGTTTCACCAATACTATCTCGGGCAACCAATAGACGGTCGGGAATAATCACATCATTTGGTATCAGAGCTAGCACTATTGGTTTGCATATCATTTCTTTTCTATCTTTCCTTCTTGTTAATTTCCTTTACTTGAGATCCAATAATCACGTATTGGTAGCGGGTCTTGTCACAAGTTGACACGGTTCCTACTAGTGACTATTGAATTCTCCACTTCAATCTTTCGTTTCTTCAATTTCGTTGGTATATAGCTTCTAGCAAAAAGAAAAAGAAAAAGAAAAAGAAAAAAAAAGAGGCCGAACAAAAAAAAAAGGAAAAAAAAAACTATTTGGGCAAAAAAAAAAAAGGCATAAAAAAAGAAACAATAGAAAGAAAAAGAGCACGAAAAAAAAAAGTCGAGTTTCATATCTTCTTCTTACATTGTGATTATTTGACAATATTATAGTCAAGTTGTTTGGTAAGTTTGAATCCCTCAAGGCCACAAGCCAAACTTGATAATTGCTTCTTTTGTTCTTTTAGAACTTAAAGAGATTTAAAAGAGTGGTAAAAGGCTGTGTGGTGAGATTAATCGAGGGTAAAAGCCATTTGTGAGATACACGAGGGTTGAGTGAATCATTTCTTGAGATAAACACGTGAGGGAGTGTTGAGAGGAACTAACCTTTATTTTTGCAGAATTTTAAGATGGGGGATGATCAACCCCTTCCGAATCTTCAAATTCAAGCCATAATGGATGAGATGCGGCGGATGATGACCAATGAATTCAACCAAGTTCATGAAAGAATGGATCGAATAGAGGCAAACGCACGAAGACCACCATCTCGTGAAGGTTCCGTTGTGAATGAGGAAGAAAGAAGCGACGAATGGGATAGGGAATCTGAAAGGAGATCGGCTAGGAGAAGGCGGCGTATAGACAATAATTTGAGTTCCATAAAGATGAAAGTCCCTTCATTTCAAGGAAAGTCAGATCCGGAAGCATACCTCGATTGGGAGAAGAAAATGGAGTTCATCTTTGATTGTCATGAATACTCCAACCGAAAGAAGGTAAAACTTGCTGTCATTGAGTTTTCTGATTATGCACTAACATGGTGGGATCAACTTGGTGGGTTGATTGTGGCGTATCTTATACCAAGGTTCTTGTCTTTTTATAGACAACGGGTCGCGGTTTCACCAATACTATCTCGGGCAACCAATAGACGGTCGGGAATAATCGCATCATTTGGTATCAGAGCTAGCACTATTGGTTTGCATATCATTTCTTTTCTATCTTTCCTTCTTGTTAATTTCCTTTACTTGAGATCCAATAATCACGTATTGGTAGCGGGTCTTGTCACAAGTTGACACGGTTCCTACTAGTGACTATTGAATTCTCCACTTCAATCTTTCGTTTCTTCAATTTCGTTGGTATATAGCTTCTAGCAAAAAGAAAAAGAAAAAGAAAAAGAAAAAAAAAGAGGCCGAACAAAAAAAAAGGAAAAAAAAAACTATTTGGGCAAAAAAAAAAAAGGCATAAAAAAAGAAACAATAGAAAGAAAAAGAGCACGAAAAAAAAAAGTCGAGTTTCATATCTTCTTCTTACATTGTGATTATTTGACAATATTATAGTCAAGTTGTTTGGTAAGTTTGAATCCCTCAAGGCCACAAGCCAAACTTGATAATTGCTTCTTTTGTTCTTTTAGAACTTAAAGAGATTTAAAAGAGTGGTAAAAGGCTGTGTGGTGAGATTAATCGAGGGTAAAAGCCATTTGTGAGATACACGAGGGTTGAGTGAATCATTTCTTGAGATAAACACGTGAGGGAGTGTTGAGAGGAACTAACCTTTATTTTTGCAGAATTTTAAGATGGGGGATGATCAACCCCTTCCGAATCTTCAAATTCAAGCCATAATGGATGAGATGCGGCGGATGATGACCAATGAATTCAACCAAGTTCATGAAAGAATGGATCGAATAGAGGCAAACGCACGAAGACCACCATCTCGTGAAGGTTCCGTTGTGAATGAGGAAGAAAGAAGCGACGAATGGGATAGGGAATCTGAAAGGAGATCGGCTAGGAGAAGGCGGCGTATAGACAATAATTTGAGTTCCATAAAGATGAAAGTCCCTTCATTTCAAGGAAAGTCAGATCCGGAAGCATACCTCGATTGGGAGAAGAAAATGGAGTTCATCTTTGATTGTCATGAATACTCCAACCGAAAGAAGGTAAAACTTGCTGTCATTGAGTTTTCTGATTATGCACTAACATGGTGGGATCAACTTTTGATTAGCAAGCGAAGAAATGGAGAAAGGCCTATCGAGAGTTGGGAGGAAATGAAGTTGGTCATGAGGAGACGTTTTGTGCCTAGTCACTACTTTCGTGACCTTCACAACAAGCTCCAAAATCTCAAGCAAGGGAACAAGTGTGTGGAAGATTATTTTAAAGAGATGGAGGTTATCTTGATTAGGGCCAACATTGAGGAGGATCGAGAAGCTACAATGGCCAGGTTCTTACATGGTTTAAATTTTGAAATACGTGATCGTGTTGAAATGTATCATTATGTTGAAATTGAGGATATGGTTCATATGGCTGTTAAAATTGAGAAACAACTTAAGAGAGGGGGAGGATCACGAAATAGTACTTGGAAGACGAGTTCTTCAAAGAAAATTGAAAGCACATCTTCTTCTTCTAATCCCAAATCTGGTTCTAAAGATATAAACTCTTCGAAAGGAAAAATTGATTCTTCTACTCCTAAGAATCGTGACATAAAGTGTTTTAAGTGTCAAGGCAGGGGTCATATTGCAAGTCAATGTCCAAACAAGCTTGCAATGGTGATTCGAGAAGATGGGGAAATTGAGACAGATAAATCAGATTCCGAAGACTCACCGGATGGTTTGGATGATGATGAAGAGTTGGCTGTCCAAGGAGACTTGTTGGTGGCTAGAAGAGCCCTAAGTGCCCATTCCAAGGAAGATGATGATGCACAAAGGGAGAACATTTTTCACACTCGATGCTACGTTCAAGGCAAGGTATGTAGTGTTATCATTGACGGGGGGAGTTGTACAAATGTAGCAAGTTCAACTATGGTTGAAAAGCTTGGTCTACCTACTACGAAGCATCAAAAGCCATACAAACTCCAATGGCTTAATGATAGCGGTGAGGTACGTGTTTCAAAACAAGTGTTGGTTTCTTTTCGCATAGGGAAATATGAAGATGAAGTCTTATGTGATGTTGTACCTATGCAAGCAAGTCATATGTTGCTTGGGAGGCCATGGCAGTATGATCGACATGTAAAGCATGACGGCTTTACCAACAAGTACACTTTTGTACACAAAGCCAAACCCGTAACTCTTGTACCCATGTCACCTAGTCAAGTTTTTGAAGATCAAGCTAAACTTCAAAATGATGCAAAAAAATTAAATGAGCCAAGAGAAAAAAAAGAACAAGGCTCAAAAGAAAAAGGAAAGGATAAGAAAACACCCATGGGAAAAAAAGAGAGTCAATATTGTGTTTTGGCAAAAAAAAGTGAGATAAAAGAAGCTTTAAATTCTGAAATGTTTTTTGTGCTTCTTTTGTTCAAAGAGGCTCAATTAGCCACTAACAACTTGGCCGGTACCATTCCGAGCAATGTTATGTCTATCTTGCAGGAATTTGAAGACTTGTTTCCGGAAGAAGTTCCCGATGGATTGCCACCAATCCGTGGAATTGAACACCAAATTGACTTTGTACCCGGAGCTTCCATCCCAAACAAACCAGTCTATAGAACAAGTCCGGAAGAAACCAAGGAGTTGGAAAGACAAGTTAAAGAGTTACTTGCAAAAGGATTGGTTCGAGAAAGCATGAGTCCTTGTGCCGTTCCAGTCTTGTTAGTACCAAAGAAGGACGGCTCATGGAGGATGTGTGTGGATTGTCGCGCCATCAACAATATCACGGTAAAGTATCGTCATCCAATTCCTCGATTAGATGATATGCTTGATGAACTGTATGGTGCAAAATTATTTTCGAAAATTGATTTGAAAAGTGGTTATCACCAAATCCGTATGAGAGAGGGTGATGAGTGGAAAACCGCTTTCAAAACAAAACATGGTTTATATGAATGGTTAGTGATGCCCTTTGGTTTAACTAACGCTCCTAGTACATTCATGAGACTAATGAACCATGTTTTGAGAGATTTCATTGGAAAGTTTGTGGTTGTTTACTTTGATGATATTTTGATTTACTCCAAAAGTTTGGACGATCATCTTGAACATCTAACTTCTGTTTTGAGTGTGCTTAGGAAGGAAAAGCTTTTTGCAAACTTGAAGAAGTGCACCTTTTGTACCAATCATGTTGTTTTCCTTGGATACATGGTAAGTTCACAAGGAATTTCTGTTGATGAAGAAAAGGTAAAGGCCATCCAAGATTGGCCAACTCCAAAGAGTGTAAGTGAAGTGCGAAGTTTTCATGGTCTTGCAAGTTTTTATCGTAGATTTGTTAAAAACTTTAGCACTTTGGCATCACCACTCACAGAAGTCGTTAAAAAGAACGTCGGTTTTAAATGGGGCAAAGAACAAGAGCAAGCTTTTGAACAACTTAAATTTCATTTAACCCATGCTCCTTTGTTATCTTTGCCCAACTTTGATAAAACCTTTGAAATTGAGTGTGATGCATCAGGTGTTGGAATAGGTGCAGTTTTGATGCAAGAAGGTAAACCATTGGCCTATTTTAGTGAGAAGTTGAATGGGGCGACCTTGAACTACCCCACTTATGACAAAGAACTGTATTCATTGGTCCGTGCATTAAAGACATGGCAACACTATTTGTGGGCCAAAGAGTTTGTGATACATTCTGACCATGAGTCCTTGAAGTACTTAAAGGGACAACATAAGTTAAACAAAAGACATGCTCGATGGATTGAGTTTCTTGAGACATTTCCTTATGTCATCCGATACAAGAAAGGTAAGGAAAATGTTGTGGCTGATGCACTTTCACGAAGATACTCTTTACTCTCTTCTCTTGACTGTAAAATTCTTGGTTTTGAACAAATCAAAGAATTGTACCACAATGATGCCGATTTTGGACAAATTTTTCAAGCATGCGAAAAATGTTCTTTTGAAAAGTTTTTCAAACATGAGGGGTTTTTGTTTAAGGAATCAAAGCTTTGCGTCCCTAACTCTTCCTTGAGAGAACTTTTGGTTAGGGAAGCGCATGGTGGAGGCCTTATGGGTCATTTTGGCGTGGCAAAAACTTTGGCAATTTTACAAGAACATTTTTATTGGCCAAGAATGAAAGTTGATGTAGGACGAATATGCGAAAATTGTGTTGTTTGCAAACAAGCAAAATCAAAAGTTCAACCTCATGGTTTATATACTCCTTTGCCTATACCAAGTGAACCGTGGGTTGATCTTTCAATGGATTTTGTGTTGGGTTTGCCAAAAACCAAGGGCGGCAAAGACTCAATCTTTGTGGTTGTTGATAGGTTCTCCAAAATGGCTCATTTCATTGCATGCAACCGAACTAATGATGCATCACATATTTCTGATTTGTTTTTCAAAGAAGTAGTGAGGTTGCATGGAATGCCAAGAACCATTGTCTCAGATCGAGACACAAAATTTTTGAGTTACTTTTGGAAAACCTTGTGGGGGAAATTGGGAACAAAACTCTTGTTTTCCACAACGTGCCATCCCCAAACTGATGGGCAAACAGAAGTTGTGAATCGCACTCTTGGTACTTTGTTGCGTTCCATTATTGGAAGAAATGTCAAAACTTGGGAGCAATGCTTACCTCATGTTGAGTTTGCATATAATCGTCATGTTCATTCAGCTACAAAGTTTTCACCTTTTGAAATTGTGTATGGTTTTAAGCCATTAACTCCAATGGATTTAACTCCTTTACCTGTGAGTGAACAAGTGAATTTAGATGGCAAGAAGAAAGCTGAATTTGTTAAACAGATCCATGAGAAGGCGAAAAGCAACATCGAAGAGCGCACCAAGAAGTATGAACAACAAGCAAATAAGGGCAAAAGAAAGATCACATTTGAACCAGGAGATTGGGTGTGGCTTCATTTGAGAAAAGAACGATTTCCAAGTAAACGAAAGTCAAAGCTGATGCCAAGGGGAGATGGACCATTCCAAATCATGCAGAAAATTAATGACAATGCTTACAAACTTGACTTGCCTATTGAGTATAATGTGCATGATGTCTTTAACGTTTCTGATTTGAGCCCCTTTAATGTAGGTGAAGATTTGAGGACAAATCGCATTCAAGAGAGGGGGAATGATGAGAACCCATCCAACGACCCGGATGATGAAGATCCATTGAGATGGAAGATTGGACCAATCACAAGGTCAAAAGCTAAGATGTTCAATGATGCTCTTAACGGTTTGATAAAATCCTGTCGAAAAGAATCAATCATCAATTCATCAAGTAGCCAAGGAAACCTTCGAATTTTGATCCGAATTGAAGGCCAAGATTAGCCCAAGGCTTGGTAGCCCAAGTTGTGATTATTTCATCTAAATATCACCCAAGTCCAAGAAAATTCGGCCAAGTCTACACATGGGCCATGTTTTAGTCATAAATCATTCATTTCAAGTCCAAATGGACTCAAATCAAAGCCCACTTAAAGAGTACTCCTTTTCCTACATTTTAATAAAGATCCAAGCCTAAAATAAAGGTGAAATTTTGTCCATGAATCTGCCCAACAATAGATCCAAGTTCAAGTAACTCATAGCATTGAATTAGAAGGCATTTTGAAGGGTCCTATCATTATGAAGTCATTTACTTAGAAGATATTAGAAGGTTGCCTCAATTATTGTCTAGAATTTATTTGAGTCCTTTGATTTGTCTTGTGTATTCTATAAATAGGTTGTCTTTGTAATCTTTTGAGATCACCTTTGATTTGAATGATAATTGTGAGTTTAAACTCTTTTTGTTCTTTGTGAACTTTAGAACTTATCAAGTCTTCTTGCTTGTGGCGTTCAATACTTATCAATCAACTTGGTGGGTTGATTGTGGCGTATCTTATACCAAGGTTCTTGTCTTTTTATAGACAACGGGTCGCGGTTTCACCAATACTATCTCGGGCAACCAATAGACGGTCGGGAATAATCACATCACACATAGTGTCATTACTACCAATTATACTCCTTAAGGAAACAAAAACCCAATATACCCACTATGATCAAAATGAACCAAGTAAGAACCATTACAGACCACTAAGGCCCGTTATACCTCAATTAGAGCGAATAAGGTATAATCAGACTCATTATCACCCACATTGTCGCATTACGACCAATTAGACTCGTTAAGGAAACATAAACCCAATATACCCACTAAGACCAAAACGAACCATTACATACCACTAAGACCCGTTATACCTCAAAAAGACCCAACAAGGTCAAATCAGACTCATTATGACCCACATAGTGTCATTACGACCAATTATACTCCTTAAGGAAACAAAGACCCAATATACCCACTAAAACCAAAATGAACCAAGTATGAACCATTACAGACCGCTAAGACACGTTATACATCAAATAGAGCCAACAATATCAAATCAGACTCATTATGACCCACATAGTGCCATTACGACCAATTATACTCGTTAAGCAATCACAAATCCAATATACCCACTCTGACCAAAATGAACAAAGTACAAACCGTTGCATACCACAAAGACCCGTTATACCCCAAATAGAGACCATATGGGCAAATCAGCCTCATTATGGACCCACATAGTGCCATTACGACCAATTAGAGTCGTTAAGGAGACACAAACCCAATATACACACTAAGACCAAAACGAACCAAGTTTGAGCCATTACAAAACCAAAAAGACTCGTTACACCTCACATAGAGCCAATAAGATCAAATCACACTCATTATGACCCACATAGTGTCATTACGACCAATTATACTTGTTAGGGACACACAAACCCAATTTACCAACCACGTACGATCCAATAGAGACCACTAAGACCCATTATACCTCAAATAGAGCCAATAAGGTTAAATCAGACTCATTATGACCCACATAGTGCAATTACGACCAATTATACTCGTTAAGGACACACAAACCCAATTATGGCGAGAACGGAACAATCGTTTGTTCCGTAATGAAAAGCGTGATATGGAGATGATCATCAAAGAGATACGGGACATGGTTCACTTTCGGCTTGCTTGGACTACTAGAAGATCACGATCTATATCTAATGAAGCGACCTAATTCTTGCTTTGGTCTTGCGGTGAGGGTGTTTGGTGCTCCGGTGGTTTTTAGCATCTTTTTTTTGATGTTATTTGCGTCTATTATGTTGTGTTTATTTTGGTTGTTAGCTGCTTGGTATGGGGTTGTTTCCAAGCTTTTTTGTTTCTTCGTTTGGTTGTAGGCGGTTTGCCGTACTCTTTTGTTTTCGTTTTTATAATATTGTCGGAGTTTTCCCTAAAAAAAAACCCAATTTACCCACTAAGAAGAAAATGAACCATGTACGATCCAATAGAGACCACTAAGACCCATTACACCTGAAATAGAGCCAATAAGGTTAAATCAAACTCATTATGACCCACATAGTGCCATTACGACAAATTATACTCGTTAAGAAAACACAAACGCAATATACCCACTATGATCAAAATGAACCAAGTACGAACCATTACAGACCGCTAAGACCTTTTATACCTGAAATAGAGCCAATAAGGTCAAAACAAACTCATTATGACCCACATAGTGCCATTTACGACCAATTATAATCGTTAAGGACACCCAAACCCAATTTACCCACTAAGACGAAAATGAACCACATATGATCCAATAGAGACCACTAAGACCCGTTACACCTCAAATAGAGCCAATAAGGTTAAATCAAACTCATTATGACCCACATAGTGCCATTACGACCAATTATACTCGTTAAGAAACCACAAACCCAATGTACCCACTATGATCAAAATGAACCAAGTACGGACCATTACAGACCACTAAGGCCCGTTATACCTCAATTAGAGCGAATAAGGTATAATCAGACTCATTATCACCCACATTGTCGCATTACGACCAATTAGACTCGTTAAGGAGACACATACCCAATATACACACTAAGACCAAAACGAATCATTACATACCACTAAGACCCGTTATACCTCAAAAAGACCCAACAAGGTCAAATCAGACTCATTATGACCCACATAGTGTCATTACGACCAATTATACTCCTTAAGGAAACAAAAACCCAATATACCCACTAAAACCAAAATGAACCAAGTATGAACCATTACAGACCGCTAAGACACGTTATACATAAAATAGAGCCAACAATATCAAATCAGACTCATAATGACCCACATAGTGCCATTACGACCAATTATACTCGTTAAGGAATCACAAATCCATTATACCCACTCTGACCAAAATGAACAAAGTACAAACCATTTCAGACCACAAAGACCCGTTATACCCCAAATAGAGCCCATATGGGCAAATCAGACTCATTATGGACCCACATAGTGCCATTAAGACCAATTAGACTCGTTAAGGAGACACAAACCCAATATACACACTAAGACCAAAACGAACCATTACATACCACTAAGACCCGTTATACCTCAAAAAGACCCAAGAAGGTCAAATCAGACTCATTATGACCCACATAGTGTCATTACTACCAATTATACTCCTTAAGGAAACAAAAACCCAATATACCCACTATGATCAAAATGAACCAAGTAAGAACCATTACAGACCACTAAGGCCCGTTATACCTCAATTAGAGCGAATAAGGTATAATCAGACTCATTATCACCCACATTGTCGCATTACGACCAATTAGACTCGTTAAGGAAACATAAACCCAATATACCCACTAAGACCAAAACGAACCATTACATACCACTAAGACCCGTTATACCTCAAAAAGACCCAACAAGGTCAAATCAGACTCATTATGACCCACATAGTGTCATTACGACCAATTATACTCCTTAAGGAAACAAAGACCCAATATACCCACTAAAACCAAAATGAACCAAGTATGAACCATTACAGACCGCTAAGACACGTTATACATCAAATAGAGCCAACAATATCAAATCAGACTCATTATGACCCACATAGTGCCATTACGACCAATTATACTCGTTAAGCAATCACAAATCCAATATACCCACTCTGACCAAAATGAACAAAGTACAAACCGTTGCATACCACAAAGACCCGTTATACCCCAAATAGAGACCATATGGGCAAATCAGCCTCATTATGGACCCACATAGTGCCATTACGACCAATTAGAGTCGTTAAGGAGACACAAACCCAATATACACACTAAGACCAAAACGAACCAAGTTTGAGCCATTACAAAACCAAAAAGACTCGTTACACCTCACATAGAGCCAATAAGATCAAATCACACTCATTATGACCCACATAGTGTCATTACGACCAATTATACTTGTTAGGGACACACAAACCCAATTTACCAACCACGTACGATCCAATAGAGACCACTAAGACCCATTATACCTCAAATAGAGCCAATAAGGTTAAATCAGACTCATTATGACCCACATAGTGCAATTACGACCAATTATACTCGTTAAGGACACACAAACCCAATTATGGCGAGAACGGAACAATCGTTTGTTCCGTAATGAAAAGCGTGATATGGAGATGATCATCAAAGAGATACGGGACATGGTTCACTTTCGGCTTGCTTGGACTACTAGAAGATCACGATCTATATCTAATGAAGCGACCTAATTCTTGCTTTGGTCTTGCGGTGAGGGTGTTTGGTGCTCCGGTGGTTTTTAGCATCTTTTTTTTGATGTTATTTGCGTCTATTATGTTGTGTTTATTTTGGTTGTTAGCTGCTTGGTATGGGGTTGTTTCCAAGCTTTTTTGTTTCTTCGTTTGGTTGTAGGCGGTTTGCCGTACTCTTTTGTTTTCGTTTTTATAATATTGTCGGAGTTTTCCCTAAAAAAAAACCCAATTTACCCACTAAGAAGAAAATGAACCATGTACGATCCAATAGAGACCACTAAGACCCATTACACCTGAAATAGAGCCAATAAGGTTAAATCAAACTCATTATGACCCACATAGTGCCATTACGACAAATTATACTCGTTAAGAAAACACAAACGCAATATACCCACTATGATCAAAATGAACCAAGTACGAACCATTACAGACCGCTAAGACCTTTTATACCTGAAATAGAGCCAATAAGGTCAAAACAAACTCATTATGACCCACATAGTGCCATTTACGACCAATTATAATCGTTAAGGACACCCAAACCCAATTTACCCACTAAGACGAAAATGAACCACATATGATCCAATAGAGACCACTAAGACCCGTTACACCTCAAATAGAGCCAATAAGGTTAAATCAAACTCATTATGACCCACATAGTGCCATTACGACCCATTATACTCGTTAAGAAACCACAAACCCAATGTACCCACTATGATCAAAATGAACCAAGTACGGACCATTACAGACCACTAAGGCCCGTTATACCTCAATTAGAGCGAATAAGGTATAATCAGACTCATTATCACCCACATTGTCGCATTACGACCAATTAGACTCGTTAAGGAGACACATACCCAATATACACACTAAGACCAAAACGAATCATTACATACCACTAAGACCCGTTATACCTCAAAAAGACCCAACAAGGTCAAATCAGACTCATTATGACCCACATAGTGTCATTACGACCAATTATACTCCTTAAGGAAACAAAAACCCAATATACCCACTAAAACCAAAATGAACCAAGTATGAACCATTACAGACCGCTAAGACACGTTATACATAAAATAGAGCCAACAATATCAAATCAGACTCATAATGACCCACATAGTGCCATTACGACCAATTATACTCGTTAAGGAATCACAAATCCATTATACCCACTCTGACCAAAATGAACAAAGTACAAACCATTTCAGACCACAAAGACCCGTTATACCCCAAATAGAGCCCATATGGGCAAATCAGACTCATTATGGACCCACATAGTGCCATTAAGACCAATTAGACTCGTTAAGGAGACACAAACCCAATATACACACTAAGACCAAAACGAACCATTACATACCACTAAGACCCGTTATACCTCAAAAAGACCCAAGAAGGTCAAATCAGACTCATTATGACCCACATAGTGTCATTACTACCAATTATACTCCTTAAGGAAACAAAAACCCAATATACCCACTATGATCAAAATGAACCAAGTAAGAACCATTACAGACCACTAAGGCCCGTTATACCTCAATTAGAGCGAATAAGGTATAATCAGACTCATTATCACCCACATTGTCGCATTACGACCAATTAGACTCGTTAAGGAAACATAAACCCAATATACCCACTAAGACCAAAACGAACCATTACATACCACTAAGACCCGTTATACCTCAAAAAGACCCAACAAGGTCAAATCAGACTCATTATGACCCACATAGTGTCATTACGACCAATTATACTCCTTAAGGAAACAAAGACCCAATATACCCACTAAAACCAAAATGAACCAAGTATGAACCATTACAGACCGCTAAGACACGTTATACATCAAATAGAGCCAACAATATCAAATCAGACTCATTATGACCCACATAGTGCCATTACGACCAATTATACTCGTTAAGCAATCACAAATCCAATATACCCACTCTGACCAAAATGAACAAAGTACAAACCGTTGCATACCACAAAGACCCGTTATACCCCAAATAGAGACCATATGGGCAAATCAGCCTCATTATGGACCCACATAGTGCCATTACGACCAATTAGAGTCGTTAAGGAGACACAAACCCAATATACACACTAAGACCAAAACGAACCAAGTTTGAGCCATTACAAAACCAAAAAGACTCGTTACACCTCACATAGAGCCAATAAGATCAAATCACACTCATTATGACCCACATAGTGTCATTACGACCAATTATACTTGTTAGGGACACACAAACCCAATTTACCAACCACGTACGATCCAATAGAGACCACTAAGACCCATTATACCTCAAATAGAGCCAATAAGGTTAAATCAGACTCATTATGACCCACATAGTGCAATTACGACCAATTATACTCGTTAAGGACACACAAACCCAATTATGGCGAGAACGGAACAATCGTTTGTTCCGTAATGAAAAGCGTGATATGGAGATGATCATCAAAGAGATACGGGACATGGTTCACTTTCGGCTTGCTTGGACTACTAGAAGATCACGATCTATATCTAATGAAGCGACCTAATTCTTGCTTTGGTCTTGCGGTGAGGGTGTTTGGTGCTCCGGTGGTTTTTAGCATCTTTTTTTTGATGTTATTTGCGTCTATTATGTTGTGTTTATTTTGGTTGTTAGCTGCTTGGTATGGGGTTGTTTCCAAGCTTTTTTGTTTCTTCGTTTGGTTGTAGGCGGTTTGCCGTACTCTTTTGTTTTCGTTTTTATAATATTGTCGGAGTTTTCCCTAAAAAAAAACCCAATTTACCCACTAAGAAGAAAATGAACCATGTACGATCCAATAGAGACCACTAAGACCCATTACACCTGAAATAGAGCCAATAAGGTTAAATCAAACTCATTATGACCCACATAGTGCCATTACGACAAATTATACTCGTTAAGAAAACACAAACGCAATATACCCACTATGATCAAAATGAACCAAGTACGAACCATTACAGACCGCTAAGACCTTTTATACCTGAAATAGAGCCAATAAGGTCAAAACAAACTCATTATGACCCACATAGTGCCATTTACGACCAATTATAATCGTTAAGGACACCCAAACCCAATTTACCCACTAAGACGAAAATGAACCACATATGATCCAATAGAGACCACTAAGACCCGTTACACCTCAAATAGAGCCAATAAGGTTAAATCAAACTCATTATGACCCACATAGTGCCATTACGACCAATTATACTCGTTAAGAAACCACAAACCCAATGTACCCACTATGATCAAAATGAACCAAGTACGGACCATTACAGACCACTAAGGCCCGTTATACCTCAATTAGAGCGAATAAGGTATAATCAGACTCATTATCACCCACATTGTCGCATTACGACCAATTAGACTCGTTAAGGAGACACATACCCAATATACACACTAAGACCAAAACGAATCATTACATACCACTAAGACCCGTTATACCTCAAAAAGACCCAACAAGGTCAAATCAGACTCATTATGACCCACATAGTGTCATTACGACCAATTATACTCCTTAAGGAAACAAAAACCCAATATACCCACTAAAACCAAAATGAACCAAGTATGAACCATTACAGACCGCTAAGACACGTTATACATAAAATAGAGCCAACAATATCAAATCAGACTCATAATGACCCACATAGTGCCATTACGACCAATTATACTCGTTAAGGAATCACAAATCCATTATACCCACTCTGACCAAAATGAACAAAGTACAAACCATTTCAGACCACAAAGACCCGTTATACCCCAAATAGAGCCCATATGGGCAAATCAGACTCATTATGGACCCACATAGTGCCATTACGACCAATTAGACTCGTTAAGGAGACACAAACCCAATATACACACTAAGACCAAAACGAACCATTACATACCACTAAGACCCGTTATACCTCAAAAAGACCCAAGAAGGTCAAATCAGACTCATTATGACCCACATAGTGTCATTACTACCAATTATACTCCTTAAGGAAACAAAAACCCAATATACCAACTATGATCAAAATGAACCAAGTAAGAACCATTACAGACCACTAAGGCCCGTTATACCTCAATTAGAGCGAATAAGGTATAATCAGACTCATTATCACCCACATTGTCGCATTACGACCAATTAGACTCGTTAAGGAAACATAAACCCAATATACCCACTAAGACCAAAACGAACCATTACATACCACTAAGACCCGTTATACCTCAAAAAGACCCAACAAGGTCAAATCAGACTCATTATGACCCACATAGTGTCATTACGACCAATTATACTCCTTAAGGAAACAAAGACCCAATATACCCACTAAAACCAAAATGAACCAAGTATGAACCATTACAGACCGCTAAGACACGTTATACATCAAATAGAGCCAACAATATCAAATCAGACTCATTATGACCCACATAGTGCCATTACGACCAATTATACTCGTTAAGCAATCACAAATCCAATATACCCACTCTGACCAAAATGAACAAAGTACAAACCGTTGCATACCACAAAGACCCGTTATACCCCAAATAGAGACCATATGGGCAAATCAGCCTCATTATGGACCCACATAGTGCCATTACGACCAATTAGAGTCGTTAAGGAGACACAAACCCAATATACACACTAAGACCAAAACGAACCAAGTTTGAGCCATTACAAAACCAAAAAGACTCGTTACACCTCAAATAGAGCCAATAAGATCAAATCACACTCATTATGACCCACATAGTGTCATTACGACCAATTATACTTGTTAAGGACACACAAACCCAATTTACCAACCACGTACGATCCAATAGAGACCACTAAGACCCATTATACCTCAAATAGAGCCAATAAGGTTAAATCAGACTCATTATGACCCACATAGTGCCATTACGACCAATTATACTCGTTAAGGACACACAAACCCAATTATGGCGAGAACGGAACAATCGTTTGTTCCGTAATGAAAAGCGTGATATGGAGATGATCATCAAAGAGATACGGGACATGGTTCACTTTCGGCTTGCTTGGACTACTAGAAGATCACGATCTATATCTAATGAAGCGACCTAATTCTTGCTTTGGTCTTGCGGTGAGGGTGTTTGGTGCTCCGGTGGTTTTTAGCATCTTTTTTTTGATGTTATTTGCGTCTATTATGTTGTGTTTATTTTGGTTGTTAGCTGCTTGGTATGGGGTTGTTTCCAAGCTTTTTTGTTTCTTCGTTTGGTTGTAGGCGGTTTGCCGTACTCTTTTGTTTTCGTTTTTATAATATTGTCGGAGTTTTCCCTAAAAAAAAACCCAATTTACCCACTAAGAAGAAAATGAACCATGTACGATCCAATAGAGACCACTAAGACCCATTACACCTGAAATAGAACCAATAAGGTTAAATCAAACTCATTATGACCCACATAGTGCCATTACGACAAATTATACTCGTTAAGAAAACACAAACGCAATATACCCACTATGATCAAAATGAACCAAGTACGAACCATTACAGACCGCTAAGACCTTTTATACCTGAAATAGAGCCAATAAGGTCAAAACAAACTCATTATGACCCACATAGTGCCATTTACGACCAATTATAATCGTTAAGGACACCCAAACCCAATTTACCCACTAAGACGAAAATGAACCACATATGATCCAATAGAGACCACTAAGACCCGTTACACCTCAAATAGAGCCAATAAGGTTAAATCAAACTCATTATGACCCACATAGTGCCATTACGACCAATTATACTCGTTAAGAAACCACAAACCCAATGTACCCACTATGATCAAAATGAACCAAGTACGGACCATTACAGACCACTAAGGCCCGTTATACCTCAATTAGAGCGAATAAGGTATAATCAGACTCATTATCACCCACATTGTCGCATTACGACCAATTAGACTCGTTAAGGAGACACATACCCAATATACACACTAAGACCAAAACGAATCATTACATACCACTAAGACCCGTTATACCTCAAAAAGACCCAACAAGGTCAAATCAGACTCATTATGACCCACATAGTGTCATTACGACCAATTATACTCCTTAAGGAAACAAAAACCCAATATACCCACTAAAACCAAAATGAACCAAGTATGAACCATTACAGACCGCTAAGACACGTTATACATAAAATAGAGCCAACAATATCAAATCAGACTCATAATGACCCACATAGTGCCATTACGACCAATTATACTCGTTAAGGAATCACAAATCCATTATACCCACTCTGACCAAAATGAACAAAGTACAAACCATTTCAGACCACAAAGACCCGTTATACCCCAAATAGAGCCCATATGGGCAAATCAGACTCATTATGGACCCACATAGTGCCATTACGACCAATTAGACTCGTTAAGGAGACACAAACCCAATATACACACTAAGACCAAAACGAACCATTACATACCACTAAGACCCGTTATACCTCAAAAAGACCCAAGAAGGTCAAATCAGACTCATTATGACCCACATAGTGTCATTACTACCAATTATACTCCTTAAGGAAACAAAAACCCAATATACCCACTATGATCAAAATGAACCAAGTAAGAACCATTACAGACCACTAAGGCCCGTTATACCTCAATTAGAGCGAATAAGGTATAATCAGACTCATTATCACCCACATTGTCGCATTACGACCAATTAGACTCGTTAAGGAAACATAAACCCAATATACCCACTAAGACCAAAACGAACCATTACATACCACTAAGACCCGTTATACCTCAAAAAGACCCAACAAGGTCAAATCAGACTCATTATGACCCACATAGTGTCATTACGACCAATTATACTCCTTAAGGAAACAAAGACCCAATATACCCACTAAAACCAAAACGAACCAAGTATGAACCATTACAGACCGCTAAGACACGTTATACATCAAATAGAGCCAACAATATCAAATCAGACTCATTATGACCCACATAGTGCCATTACGACCAATTATACTCGTTAAGGAATCACAAATCCAATATACCCACTCTGACCAAAATGAACAAAGTACAAACCATTGCATACCACAAAGACCCGTTATACCCCAAATAAAGCCCATATGGGCAAATCAGACTCATTATGGACCCACATAGTGCCATTACGACCAATTAGACTCGTTAAGGAGACACAAACCCAATATACACACTAAGACCAAAACGAACCATTACATACCACTAAGACCCGTTATACCTCAAAAAGACCCAACAAGGTCAAATCAAACTCATTATGACCCACATAGTGTCATTACGACCAATTATACTCCTTAAGGAAACAAAAACCCAATATACCCACTAAAACCAAAATGAACCAAGTATGAACCATTACAGACCGCTAAGACATGTTATACATCAAATAGAGCCAACAATATCAAATCAGACTCATTATGACCCACATAGTGCCATTACGACCAATTATACTCGTTAAGGAATCACAAATCCATTATACCCACTCTGACCAAAATGAACAAAGTACAAACCATTGCAGACCACAAAGACCCGTTATACCCCAAATAGAGCCCATATGGGCAAATCAGACTCATTATGGACCCACATAGTTCCATTACGACCAATTAGACTCGTTAAGGAGACACAAACCCAATATACACACTAAGACCAAAACGAACCATTACATACCACTAAGACCCGTTATACCTCAAAAAGACCCAACAAGGTCAAATCAGACTCATTATGACCCACATAGTGTCATTACTACCAATTATACTCCTTAAGGAAACAAAAACCCAATATACCCACTATGATCAAAATGAACCAAGTAAGAACCATTACAGACCACTAAGGCCCGTTATACCTCAATTAGAGCGAATAAGGTATAATCAGACTCATTATCACCCACATTGTCGCATTACGACCAATTAGACTCGTTAAGGAAACATAAACCCAATATACCCACTAAGACCAAAACGAACCATTACAGACCACTAAGACACGTTATACATCAAATAGAACCAACAATATCAAATCAGACTCATTATGACCCACATAGTGCCATTACGACCAATTATACTCGTTAAGGAATCACAAATCCAATATACCCGCTCTGACCAAAATGAACAAAGTACAAACCAATGCAGACCACAAAGACCCGTTATACCCCAAATAGAGCCCATATGGGCAAATCAGACTCATTATGGACCCACATAGTGCCATTACGACCAATTAGACTCGTTAAGGAGACACAAACCCAATATACACACTAAGACCAAAACGAACCATTACATACCACTAAGACCCGTTATACCTCAAAAAGACCCAACAAGGTCAAATCAGACTCATTATGACCCACATAGGGTCATTACGACCAATTATACTCCTTAAGGAAACAAAAACCCAATATACCCACTAAAACCAAAATGAACCAAGTATGAACCATTACAGACCGCTAAGACACGTTATACATCAAATAGAGCCAACAATATCAAATCAGGCTCATTATGACCCACATAGTGCCATTACGACCAATTATACTCGTTAAGGAATCACAAATCCAATATACCCACTCTGACCAAAATGAACAAAGTACAAACCATTGCATACGACAAAGACCCGTTATACCCCAAATAGAGACCATATGGGCAAATCAGACTCATTATGGACCCACATAGTGCCATTACGACCAATTAGAGTCATTAAGGAGACACAAACCCAATATACACACTAAGACCAAAACGAACCAAGTTTGAGCCATTACAAAACCAAAAAGACTCGTTACACCTCAAATAGAGCCAATAAGATCAAATCACACTCATTATGATCCACATAGTGTCATTACGACCAATTATACTTGTTAAGGACACACAAACCCAATTTACCAACCACGTACGATCCAATAGAGACCACTATGACCCATTATACCTCAAATAGAGCCTATAAGGTTAAATCAGACTCATTATGACCCACATAGTGCCATTACGACCAATTATACTCGTTAAGGACACAACCCAATTATGGCGAGAATGGAACAATCGTTTGTTCCGTAATGAAAACCTTGATATGGAGATGATCGTCAAAAAGATACGGGACATGGTTCACTTTCGGTTTGCTTGGACTACTAGAAGATCACGATCTATATCTAATGAAGCGACCTAATTCTTGCTTTGGTCTTGCGGTGTTGGTGTTTGGTGCTCCGGTGGTTTTTAGCATCTTTTTTTTGATGTTATTTGCGTCTATTATGTTGTGTTTATTTTGGTTGTTAGCTGCGTGGTATGGGGTTGTTTCCAAGCTTTTTTGTTTCTTCGTTTGGTTGTAGGCGGTTTGCCGTACTCTTTTGTTTTCGTTTTTATAATATTGCCGGAGTTTTCCCTAAAAAAAAACCCAATTTACCCACTAAGACGAAAATGAACCATGTACGATCCAATAGAGACCACTAAGACCCATTACACCTCAAATAGAGCCAATAAGGTTAAATCAAACTCATTATGACCCACATAGTGCCATTACGACCAATTATACTCGTTAAGAAAACACAAACGCAATATACCCACTATGATCAAAATGAACCAAGTACGAACCATTACAGACCGCTAAGACCTGTTATACCTGAAATAGAGCCCATAAGGTCAAAACAAAATCATTATGACCCACATAGTGCCATTACGACCAATTGGACGCATGAAGGAGACACAAACCTAATATATCCACTAAAACAAAAATGAACCAAGTACGAGCCATTATAGACCAATATGACACGTTATACCTCAAATAGAGCCAATAATTTCAAATCAGACTCATTATGACCCACATAGTGCCATTTACGACCAATTATACTCGTTAAGGACACACAAACCCAATTTACCACTAAGACGAAAATGAACCACATATGATCCAATAGAGACCACTAAGACCCATTACACCTCAAATAGAGCCAATAAGTTTAAATCAAACTCATTAGACCCACTTAGTCTTTATGAAGAGTCTTTTGGGGTGTCTTTTAAACCCTATAAATAGGAGCCTTTGTAATCATTTGAAATCATCATCCAAGTAATACAAACACTTTCTTTTGAGTTTAACTCATTTTGTGAGATGTGATTCCTTGCGAGAGCGTTCATAGTTCAAGAACTTATCAAGATTGTGAGCACGATCTTGTGGCGTTTCTGATTCCTTTGGTTCTTAGTTTTATAACTAACGGGTCAAGGATTTGCTCTAGGTTAGTTGAAGATTCCTATACCTGGGATATTCGCTTCGAAAACTATCTCATACGAAGGTTCCAAGTTACTTAACTTGCGGGTCGACGTTTCGTATCTTAGTGCCATTACGACCAATTATACTCGTTAAGAAACCACAAACCCAATATACCCACTATGATCAAAATGAACCAAGTACGAACCCTTACAAACCACTAAGGCCCGTTATACCTCAAAGAGAGCGAATAAGGTATAATCAGACTCATTATCACCCACATAGTCCCATTACGACCAATTAGACTCGTTAAGGAAACATAAACCCAATATACCCACTAAGACCAAAACGAACCAAATACGAACCATTACATACCATTAAGACCCGTTATACCTCAAAAAGAGCCAATAAGGTCAAATCAGACTCATTATGACCCACATAGTGTCATTACGACCAATTATACTCCTTATGGAAACAAAAACCCAATATACCCACTAAAACCAAAATGAACCAAGTATGAACCATTACAGACCGCTAAGACACGTTATACATCAAATAGAGCCAACAATATCAAATCAGACTCATTATGACCCACATAGCGCCATTACGACCAATTATACTCGTTAAGGAATCACAAATTCAATATACCCACTCTGACCAAAATGAACAAAGTACAAACCATTGCAGACCACTAAGACCTGTTATACCCCAAATAGAGCCCATATGGGCAAATCAGACTCATTATGGACCCACATAGTGCCATTACGACCAATTAGACTCGTTAAGGAGACACAAACCCAATATACACACTAAGACCAAAACGAACCAAGTTTGAGCCATTACAAAACCAAAAGGACTCGTTACAGGAATAGAGCCAATAAGTTTAAATCACACTCATTATGACCCACATAGTGTCATTACGACCAATTATACTCGTAAAGGAGACACAAACCCAATTTACCAACCACGTACGATCCAATAGAGACCACTAACACCCGTTATACCTCAAATAGAGCCAATAAGGTTAAATCGACGTTCATCCCGGGTAGACGCATATCGGACAATATTATTATGGCCACCTCATTAACCGGCTCATCATCCACCACGACATTAGCCTCCGTACCCGATTTAGATTCCCGTAAATTATTTTCAACCACCATAGGCGTCGAACTAGTCTTGCAACCTCCAATACACAATCCCGCACACATGCACGTACTAGTGTTATTGTTTTGATCCTTGCATGCACTTGTGCATACAACATCAACCTTGCATGCACTTGTGTATGCAATGTCTTGCATGGACTTTTTTGATGGATCCTTCCTCTCAGTGCTAACCACCGCCCCTTTTCTAGGCTTCTCTTTGTACTCCACATTACGTTTGGCATCACGCTTCCTACCCGTCACCAAAGTGAACCCATCACCAGCCACAACTCCTTCTACGGATTTCGCATTCTTTGGAAGAGGAGCTTTTGCACACGAGCTCCAAGAATGGCCAAATACACAACATATTGGACATTGTCGGGGTTTCCCACATATATTCCACCATAACCTTCGTTTTCTCGTCCTTACCTCCACTCACACTAGGGATAACAACTTTGATCTCCCTTTTTAGCTCTCCAACCGCCCAAACGTCAACAAGCACTTTGGCAAACCCAGGTCTTCCCCATTTCTTGTCACACATGGATGTCGTGCACGCATCCATGGTTTTTGGGACCCCCAATACACTAGCAATACGCCCGACGCCTTCCTTGTTAAACGCGACCAACAGAATGTTGTGGAGTTTTACCCATAGCGGGCATTCCGTATGAACCGGTTTATTGAGAGCCTTAGTAGAATCCCACGGCGAAACAAACAATGGTACCCCATAGATCATTAAAGGTCCGTTATTAATAACTTGATTGCACCCACCCAAGTCATTGAAACGAAAAAAGAAGATACCATTGCCATTGAGCATAACATCGTTCAATCCAAACTTACCCCATTGCGAGCAAGCAACCCGATTAACCACTGAGAACTGTGGCCTAGGGCCTAGGAAATACCCAAAAAGAGTAGATTTGTAAGAGACACTCACCTCCTTTGCCAGTTCAATAGGAATAGCGACAACCTTGGACTTCCGATCCGGCAATGGAAAGAAATCCAACCCTCCCGATTCCGACTTGCCAACCGCATTCATTGATCTTGTTGGCTCCATTTGATGTATAACGGTTCTTAGCGGTCTGTAATGGTTCGTACTTGGTTCATTTTGGTCTTAGTGGGTATATTGGGTTTTTGTTTCCTTAAGAAGTATAATTGGTCGTAATATCACTATGCGGGTCATAATGAGTCTGATTTGACCTTATTGGCTCTTTTTGAGGTATAACGAGTCTTAGTGGTCTGCGATGGTTCGTACTTGGTTCATTTTGGTCTTTTTTTTTGAAGGAAACTTCCTGGCAATCATATAAACAAAAAAAAAGCAAAAGTGTACACCCGGAACATCATAAGCAAAGAGCGACAAGTCACCCCTGCAACAGACAACCAAACAAAATACAAAACAACAGACTCAAAAAACCAACAGACAAGAAGAACACCCACCACCAACACCCACAACAAAGGACCCTCACATCCCTTCATTGGTATCATGGTCATTCGTACGTTTCCTTCGATTCTTCCAAGCCAGGCGAAGCTGCACCGTCTCCCGAATCTGTTTAGTAATATCATCTTTCGAATGCTTTTGACTCCGGAACAACCGATTATTCCGTTCCCTCCAAATACTAAAAACCGCAGTTGCAACAAAAAGTTTGGATTTAAAAGTTTTTGGACCCCGGGGACCATCAGCCAACACCAACATAATCTCATCCCATCGATCCGGCCAATCTTCAATATTAGCAAAGAATTTCACCCGGTGCCAAACATCTTTTGAAAAAACACAATCAAAGAAAAGATGATTATGGGAGTCAACACTACTCTCACACAACGGACAACAAAGCTATAGACCCTCCATCCCCCACGCACCCATGCGATCTTGAGTAGGAAGCCGATAGTGACAAGCCACCCACATGCAAAAAGAGTGCTTGGCAATATGTCCTTTAAACCACACTGCCTGATGCCACGACATAACCGGATGACTACCCGACATAGAAGTAAAAGCTTCTTTGACCGAGAAATCCACAAGACTCCCATTCACGTCCAACCATCTCAGCTTATCACGGCCATGGCTAAATTGTGGCAACATGATAGAGTTGATAGCCGGGAATCTCTCTTGCCATTGGTGCGACCACCCATCCCCACACATCATGAGCTCTCTAAGTGAAGTACTCCTAGAGAAACCCTCTCTATGCACAAAACGATAAGGGATCATCAAAGCCAAATTAGCATATGTCGACCATCGATTCCCCCAAGCATTAACATCCATACCATCCCCTACTTGATAGATCAGATACGGGCGAATATGCATCCTTAAATCCATAATCTTACGGAGAACCCACGACCATCTCGAACTTTTCCGAACAAGCCAAAAGTGTTGGTCACCAAGGCAATGCAAATATACCCAGCGAACCCACAAAGTGGTTTTTCGCGTGAGTATTTTCCAAACATGCCTCGAGAGTAAAGCACGGTTCCACATAGAAAGACGTTTAATACCCAAACCTCCACACTCAAACGGCTTACAAACTTGCTCCCACGACAATTTACACTTCCCTCTAGTATTTTCACCTTGAGCCCATAAAAATTCCCGGAAAAGGGATTCAAGTTTATTAATCACTCTAGTTGGGAGCATAAAATTTGACATCCAATAGACTTGAAGCGAACCAAGCACAAATTTGATAAGTTGTACCCGTCCCTCCAAAAGAGAGAAACTTAGCCTTCCAATTATTGATACGAGCCACTACCTTAGCAATCAACACATCAAAGTCACGAACCTTTAGACAAGCCGGAGACAAAGGTACCCCTAAATACCGAATGAGGAAGACTCCATTACGAAAAGGTAAACACTCCCGAATAGCCGCTTTAATCAGGCACATTTCCGAAGAAAACCTCACTCTTTTCCAAGTTAGGTGATAATCCCGCCCTAGTTGTAAAAAGTGAAAGAGTTTTCTTCAATACCATAACAGATTGCACGTCACCTCTAGTAAAAACAAAAAAGTCATCTGCAAAGGAAAGATGTGTAAGCTGAAACTCATGGAAATCTTTAATGATAGCCAAATTGTGTTGCCTCTTCAATACAGTGCCGAAACAGAATGGAAAACCCCTCCATAATTATTGTAAAAAGATAAGGAGACAACGGGTCCCCTTGTCGTAGCCCACGACCACCCTTAAAAAAAACCCACGTATCACCATTAATTGCCATGGAATACGAGGTAGAAGTGACCATCTCCTTAATCCATTTCACAATCGCTAAATGGAATCCCATGCCTTCCAACATGTTGATCAAAAACCGCCAATCAACCATATCATATCACACCTTGGTGGGCCATCCCCTCGTTGGTAGCCCCGAACAAGTTCATGGGCCATAAGTATATTATTCGAGATCCACCGACCCGGAATGAAGGCAGATTGATTGGGACTCACCAAATCATCTATGGAACCCTTCATGCGATCAACTATAATCTTACTAATAATTTTATGAAGAACAGTGCAACAAGAAATGGGCCGAAATTCCGTAACCTTTACCGTATTAGGAATCCGTAATAGAAATTCTGTAATAGGTCGGATCATGGCTAAAGAATCCGTAATAGAAAGTCGTCTTTGAAAAACAAAATCATCCACATCTGGATTTACATTCCCATCTAACACTCCCAAGAAAGCCTGGAAATGAGTTAAGAAAGCATTTGGGACTTCCTCTCCATAATGAAACCCTCCATTACCATCACAAACGGAATTGATGAATTGACTGTGCCGCTTCTCCTTCATAACATTATGGAAGAACTTCGGTATTAGAATCTCCTTCATTGAGCCAAGAGATTTTGGCCCTTTGTCTAGCAGCACTTTCCTCATCCTTACAAGCTTGGTGATAGGCAACCCTCCAATAAGATAGCTCCTCCTGAAGAATTGAGCTCACAGGGTCAGCGTCGCTAGCCACTTGTATCGCATCTAACTCTTGCTTACAGGCCTTAACTCGATCAGATAATTTCCCATAGGATCCTCTAAGCTTTCGAAACGAATGCTTTAAATTCTTCAACTTCGTCAAGACTTGAAACATAAAAGTACCGTGAACATGAATATCCCAGCCTTCTTTAGTGACCTGCAAAAATTGAGGGTGCTCAACCATAAAATTATCAAATTTAAAATTCGCTCCCTTCCTTCGAAACCCCCCTGTGAAAGACTGGATCAAGGGGGAGTGATCAGAAATACCCCTCGGCATAAAGACAACCGACGCATCCATAAACCGATCAATGAAGTTGATATTCGCCATGACCCGATATAGTTTTCGCCGAATACCACTATCATCCAAAGGTTTTTGAGACCAAGAATACTGAATGCCCATATATCGAATATCCAAAATCTCGATGTCCTCCACACAAGCGTGAAACTCTAGCATATCACAGTTACGTCGTGAAGACCCTCCCAAACCATCATGAGGGAATAGCATAGCATTAAAATCCCCCATAACTACCCAATCCTGGTCACCAATCAACACTTTAAATTTACGAAGGCCCGACCACAGCTGGCCACGATCTACCACATTAGTCGCTCCATAGACAATTGACACAAAGAACGGCTTAATATCCCCCATGCAACCGCACCTCACAATGCATGTATTGATGATGAGTCACCAAGACCATTACCTCCATGGACCGGCTATCCCAAGCAATAATAATACGAGTTCCCATTTCCGAGGCAATGACATTCGACCGCCAATCCCATCTACCAAAAGTTTGCCTACAAACCTCCTCTAGCGCTTCTGCTTTCACATGCGATTCTATAATAACTCCAAAACTAACATTATTACAATGCAGTAAATTTTGAACCTCCTTTTGTTTCTGAGGCCCATTCAACCCCCCCCCCCGGTATACTCCACAAAGCGAGATTCATCATGGAGTACTAGATGAACCACCCCTACATCCACCCCCTCTTCATTTCCCAAAGTCGAGTATCTATTTGTCATTTTCAGAATGCCCTTAATTGGCTTTGGTCCAGAAATCGGCTTCGTTCCATTCATAGCTTTTGAACCTCCCCCGTTCGGGACCCCCTTTGGTTTACATGGAGTACTTGGTCTCGGAGCTATCCCTTCTTTTTGCAGCCCTTGTTGTTCACTTTTCCCATTATCCGATTGAATCACGTTCACCGTTATTTCCTCTAAAAACGCTCCCAAATCTATAGGAGTGTGCTCATTAATAGCCTCTCTATCCCCAACATTCTCTTCGCCCCCATTCAACTCCCCAACTTGCTCCTCTATCATCGCGCCTTCTCTTTTGTCAACCCCCTCACTCGTCGATTGGCTCTGTGTTACAAGCACTAGCACTAGCATCATTACATGCACTTGTGCATGCAATGTTGTCCTTACATGCACTTGTGCATGCAGTGTTGTCCTTGCATGCACTTGTGCATAATATAACCTCATCCACCGCCCTGTTTGGAGTCGTTTTCCCTTCTTGTGTCAACCCAACCTCAGTATCTTTTAAACTTTTTCCTTTGGTCCCACTTCCCATTTTGGTCTTCCCTTTTCTTCCAACCACCACTGTAAATCCGTCCTCGTCCGTGTGCGATTGGTGACTCGGTCCCCCCTTTTTGCCGGAGTTTTGGTACAAGTTCCAAGCGTTTGTCCAAAAACACAACAAAAGGAACACTGACGCGGTTCCCATAGGTATTCAACAAGCACTTTGGTTTTCTCATGATTCCCACCATTAACGTGGGGGATAATGACCTCAATCTCCCGTTTTAGCTCTCCCACCGCCCAAACATCAACTAGGACTTTGGCAAATCTCGGTCTTCCACATTTTTTGTCACACGTTGATGTCGTACACACATCCATAGATTTTGGAACTCCCAACACACTCGCTATCCGCCCTACCCCCTCCTTATTGAACGCCACCAAGGGAATGTTGTGGAGCTTAACCCATAAAGGGCACTCCGTGGCTTTTTGAGAGCTTTAGTGGGGTCCCATGGTGACACAAATAGCGGGATCCCGTACACCATAAGAGGGCATTGGTCAATAACTGGGGAGCACCCACTAACATCATTAAAACAAAAAAAGAAGATCCCATTTCCATTAAGCATGATATAATTGAGTCCAAATTTACCCCATTGAACATGAGCAACCCTCTTAACAACTGAAAATTGGGGCTGGGGTCCAAGGAAATACCCAAACAGAGTGGAGTTATAGGAAGCACTTACTTCTTTTTAGCAAGCTCTATTGGAATGGCCACCACTTTGGATTTTCGAACCTCCAACGGATAATAATCAAGCATCCCCGTCTGCAGTTTCCCCACCGCTGCAGCAAAATTAAGCCTTTGAAACACCGACGTTCTCGTGTTTTGAGATTGATATTGCGAGCTTTCGCCTTCCACCAATTCCCTCTCCGGAATCGCCGAGTGCTTTGCATGCATGGAACCCGTGACACCGGCGATGACGTCAGCATTGTCATCAGCTCTATGCGGAGCAATCGTCACACTCGTAGACGTATTAACCCCTCCAGAAGATTTTCCAAACCCTCCTTTGGCCATCATGGCCAGCGATGACGTCAGCATTGTCATCCATGATCCGATCCTTCAGTAACCTAGAGCTTACTCGAAGCCCCGGTGCTGCCACCCCTTCGGAGAAACCCTAATAGGGTAACGAAGGCTCCAGAAAACTTGGAGCGCTAAAACCCCAATTCAAGCTTCTCTAAGGGCAACGAAGACCTAGGAAACACGAGCTAACCCTAAGAAACAAAGAAACTGACCTAGGAAACCTTCAACAGAAACGAACCTGCTTGAGAGTTCTATCGCCGTTGAAATCTTCTAACAGATCCCTCGTCACCCCTACGATCAAGCAATGTTGTCCTCAAATCCTCGAAACCTCAGATCTGATGAAACACAGATCCTTCCCCACAACCAGATCGGACCTCGTTCAAGAGAATAAAAAACCCTAGATCGCAGGCATTAAGCTTGCACGCTGAAAATCGATGTGTAACCCTAAGACCAAGACACGAAGGTCCCACAGGAGTGGGGTGCTGAAACTCGGTCCTCGAATCACATGAACGACTAACGAAGGTGCAAGATACGCAATCCCCACAATCGAAGATCTCACAAACTCTCCTTCAGAACTAAAGCACCTAACGCCGAACCGAAGTCGATACAAGCCAACACCACCCTCGAAACTTCGAAACTTAGAAAAATCCAGAAAACAACAAAGAGAACAGCTAGAAGACGTTTACCTGATGAATGAAAAGTAAACGATGAACAATACCTCGATCAAAGATGAACAGTAAACCCTAGTCGCCTTCTTTCTCCATTTCTCTCCCTACGTTCCTTTAGTTTCTGATTTTCCAAAAAATCGGTAATGGCTCTTTTCATTTTGGTCTTAGTGGGTATATTGGGTTTATGTTTCCTTATAACGAGTCTAATTGGTCGCAATGGCACGATGTGGGTGATAATCTGTCCAATTTGACCTTATTCGCTCTATTTGAGGTGTAACAGGTCTTAGTGGTCTTAGTGGGTGATAATTTGTCCAATTTGACCTTATTCGTACGTGGTTCATTTTGGTCTTTTTTGGCGGAAACTCCAGGCAATATCATTAAAAATAAAAAGAAGTTCATTTTGGTCTTAGTGGGTATATGATACGAAACGTCGACCCGCAAGTTAAGAAACTTGGAACCTTCGTATGAGATAGTTTAGGAAGCGAATATCCCAGGTATAGGAATCTTCAACTAACCTAGAGCAAATCCTTGACCCGTTAGTTATAAAATTAAGAACCAAAGGAATCAGAAACGCCACAAGATCGTGCTCACAATCTTGATAAGTTCTTGAACTATGAACGCTCCCGCAAGGAATCACAACTCACAAAATGAGTTAAACTCAAAAGAAAGTGTTTATATTACTTGGATGATGATTTCAAATGATTACAAAGACTCCTATTTATAGGGTTTAAAAGACACCCCAAAAAACTCTTCATAAAGACTAAGACTTAAATTTCAATCAAGAATTAAAGACATACCTTTAATTCATGAATCTAGACAAAATCTAAATCATTATTCAAAGACTTTAAACACCTAAACTTTAACATGGGCCTAAAAAAACGGATTGGGCTCTATACAAAAATTTATTGGGCCCAAATTCAACATAAACAAAAGAAAATAGTTCAATCTTGGGCTGCCAAAATATTGATCATGGGTTTATTCTTTGAAATGGCCCAAAAGCTTGCAATCTTCAAATAAAAGCCTTCTTTAAGCTCCATCATTGATCCAAAGCTCCAATAAGCATAATACCGTGTGTTACATGCAAATCTTCAACGGACTTTATTTGAATCTCCGCAACTAAAACTCTTCAAAGCTTCTTTGATCAGTTCCGATCTTGATCTGGTAACTGGGCCATCTTGAATCACCAAGGGATCTTTCATGTGGTTGGATTGTCCTCCAGCATTCACTCCCCCTTGAAAAGGATTCGTCCACGAATCATCACCTATATCATAGAGAGAAAGATCAACAACATTAAAAGTAGAGCTTACTTGATACTCACCAGGAATATCTAACTTATAAGCATTATCATTGATTCTTTCGAGGACTTGGAATGGTCCATCTCCTCTAGGCTGCAACTTTGATCTTCTTTTTGCCGGGAATCTCTCTTTCCTCAAGTGTAACCATACCCAATCACCAGGTTCAAACACAACTCTTTCTACCTTTGTTTGCTTGCTTCAAGTATTGATTTGTCCTCTTCTCAATGTTGAGTCTTACCTTCTCATGCAATTGTTTCACCAATTCAGCCTTCATTTTTTCCATCTAGACTGGCACGCTCTTCAATGGGGATAGGAACGAGATCAAGGGGACTCAGGGGATTGAAGCCATACACAGTCTCGAAAGGAGAATAGTTAGTAGCAGAATGCACACTTCGATTATAAGCAAACTCTACAAACGGCAAGCAACTCTCCCAACTTTTCAAATTCTATGAAATAACGGTTCTAAGTAATTGAGACAAAGTTCTATTAACTACTTCAGTCTGTCCATCAGTTTGTGGATGACTTGCAGTAGAGAATAAAAGCTTAGTACCAAGTTTACTCCAAAGCACACGCCAAAAATGACTCAAAAATTTGACATCCCTATCACTCACAATAGTGCGTGGCACACCATGTAGACGCACTATTTCTTTAAAGAACAAATCAGCAATGTGTGAGGCATCATCTGTTTTATGACAAGGAATAAAGTGTGCCATCTTGGAAAATCGATCAACAACAAGAAAAACAGAATCTCGGCCATTCTTTGTCCTAGGCAATCCTAGCACAAAGTCCATGGATATGTCTACCCAAGGTTCAGAAGGAATTGGTAGAGGGGTATACAATCCATGTGGCTTCGATTTTGATTTGGCTTGTTTACAAGTTAGACATCTTTCACAAATTTTATTAACATCTTCACGCATTTTTGGCCAAAAGAAATGTTCTTTTAAAACATCTAAAGTCTTTTGAACACCAAAGTGACCCATCAAACCTCCCCCATGAGCCTCAAGCACAAGCAATTCACGCATGGAATACTTTGGAATGCACAACTTGTTTTCTTTAAACAAATAACCTTCTTGTTTATAGAATTTGTCAATTGATCCATGTTCACATGCAACATCTAAGAGAAGAAAAATCAGAATCATCCTCATACATTTCCTTAATTGATTCAAATCCAAGTTTATAACTCAAAGTGGTGATGAGATTATGACGTCTAGACAATGCATCGGCCACAATGTTTTCTTTTCCTTTCTTGTATTTAATCACATAAGGAAATGACTCGATAAACTCAACCCACTTGATATGTCTTCTACTTAGCTTACCTTGACCCTTGAGATACTTAAGAGATTCATGATCCGTGTGAATCACAAACTCTTTTGGTCTCAAATAATGTTGCCATGTTTGTAAAGACCTTACCAAAGCATAAAGCTCTTTATCATATGTTGAATAATTCAATTGTTCCCCTTTTAGTTTTTCACTAAAATATGCAATGGGACGGCGTTCTTGAATTAAAACAGCCCCAATACCCACCCCGGATGCATCACACTCAAGTTCAAACATCTGATCAAAATTTGGTAATGCAAGAAAAGGAGAAGAGGTCAACCTTTCCTTCAATAAGTCAAATGCAGCTTGTTGCTTTTCTCCCCAATGAAAACTTACCTCTTTCTTCACAAGTTCATTGAGTGGGGCGGCTATGGTGCTAAAGTCACGAACAAATCTTCGATAGAAGCTAGCTAGCCCATGAAAGCTTCTTACCTCCTAAACCGTTGTTGGAGTTGGCCATTCTTGGATTGCCTTGACCTTCTCAAGATCCACTTCAATTCCCTTGCCACTAACAACAAATCCTAGAAAAACAACTTTGTCCATACAAAATGTGCATTTTTTCAAGTTAGCATACAAAGATTCATTTCTCAAGGTGTCCAAAACATCACGTAAATGCATCATGTGATCTTCCATATTTTTACTATAAATCAAGATGTCATCAAAGTAAACGACGACAAATTTACCAATAAACTCACACAACACATGGATTCATCAATCTCATGAATGTACTAGGTGCATTAGTTAATCAAAAAGGCATAACTAACCACTCGTACAATCCAGATTTTGTTTTGAATGCGGTTTTCCATTCATCTCCTTCTCTTATACTAATATGATGATACCCACTTTTAAGATCAATTTTGGAAAAAATGACACCCCCATGCAACTCATCTAGCATGTCATCTAACCTAGCAATAGGATAGCGATACTTTACCGTGATTTGGTTGATGGCTCTGCAATCGGTGCACATTCTCCATTCTCCAGTCTTTTTGGGCACCACAATCACGGGAACGGCACAAGGACTCATGGATTCTCGAATCCTTCCTCTTGACAATAAAGCTTCCACTTGTCTTTGGATCTCTTTTGTCTCCTCGGGGTTAGCTCTATAAGCTAGACGATTTGGAAGAGTAGCCCCTGGAATGAAATCAATCTGGTGCTCTATTCCTCGTAGAGGTGGCAATCCACTTGGCTCTTCCTTCGGAAAGACATCATCATATTCCTGCAAAAGATTCACAACAAAACTCGGAAGATTTTGGGTTAGCTCACTAGCACTCAAACAAGCCTCCTTGAAAACCAAAACCCTCACCCTCTTGTTTTCTACTATCACCCTCTTGACTTCACTTGTTTTTGCAAAAAAATTCGACTTGGTTTTCTCTCTTTTCTTTTCCTCCTTTTCACCTTTCAATTTGTTTTCATCACTCTATTTTTCCCTCGATACACCACACTCATTATTTTTCTTTTCAGCCTCTCTCGCTCGCCTTGCGGTGATCATTTTAATTTGATCCTCATGAACTTGTTGTGGAGATAACGACACAAGAACAACTTTCTTGTCATGATGTTTGAAAGTGTACTGATTATGAAAGCTATCATAGATAACTCTTCGGTCAAATTGCCACGGCCTCCCCAAAAGTATGTGGCTGACATGCATTGGAACAACATCGCAAATTACTTCATCTTTGTATTGACCAATGGAAAAGGAGATCAATACCTGTTTGGTCACTTTCACTTCCCCACATTCATTTAGCCATTGAAGTTTATATGGTAGTGGATGTTTTAGAGTGTGCAAATTTAACTTCTCAACAACTTTGGTACTTACAACATTTGCACAACTCCCACCGTCAATGATTAAAGTACATACCTTGCCTTGCACCAAACATTGTGTATGAAATATGTTTTCCCGGTGTTGCGTGTCATCCACCTTCACTTGCAAGTTCAAAGCTTTTTTCACCACCAATAGTTCACCATTTTCTGCCTCGGTTTTCTCCAAGTCCTCTTCCTCATCCATGGAATCATCTTTTTCACTTTCAGACTCCACTTCACCACTTTCACGAAGAATCATGGCTCTTTTGTTTGGACATTGTGATGCAATATGTCCCATACCTAGACAACGAAAACACTTAATTTCACGAGATTTAGAATGGGTAGAACCAATACCTTTACCCTTGTCCACTTTGCTGCCTTCATTTTGGGATTTTGAAGTGGATGAATTGGTACCCCCTTGAATGCCTCTCCCTTATGTTTATTTTGGGGCTGGAAACTAGATATTTGACCCCTTGAATAGGTATTCCTCTTCTTTAGTTGCCTCTCAACTTTCATGGCCGTATGCACCATGTCTTCAAGTTCCACACAATATTGAAGTTCCACCACATTGGCAATGTCACGATTTAGGCCACTCAAAAACCTTGCCATGGTTGTCTCCCTATCTTCTTCAACATTTGCTCGAATCATAGCAATCTCCATCTCCTTGTAATAGTCCTCAACATATTTTGTTCCCTAATTCAAAGATTGTAATTTGCAATACAAATCTCTAAAATAGTGAGAAGGAACAAACCTCTTCCGCATAACCGCTTTCATTTCATCCCAAGTAGAAATAGGCCTCTCACCATATCTCCTTCGGTTTGTTACCAATTGATCCCTCCATACAATTGCATATTCCGTGAATTCAATGGCAGCTAGTTTTACCTTTTTATCTTCAGAATAGTTGTTGCAGTCAAATATAAGATCCACCTTTTTTTCCCATTCCAAATAAGCTTCCAGATCACTCTTCCCTTGAAATTGTGGAATTTTCATTTTGATGTTGCTAAACCCCCCATCAGCCCTTTGATTTCGTCTTCTATTACCATGTCTTCTTCTTGGACGAGGTCCATCTTCAAATTCTTCCTCCCCTTCGTACTCCTCTTCTCGATAAGATCGTGGCGTAGGTGGTTCTTCTTCCGTCCTCCTTTCAATTCTATCCAATCTTGCCATTACACCTTCTAGTACAACTCCAAGTCGTTGAAACTGTTGTTGCATGGCTCGAACAGTAAAATCATTCTCCCTTTCATCGTTGGTTGGATTTCCCTGTGAATTAGGATCCTTTTTCGACATACTTAACTGTTAGTATTTAAACAGATTTTTGTCCTCACGAATCTCTCGTGTTTGCACTCAATATGGCTTTTACCTCCCCTCAATTGTTCTTACACACTCAATGCCTTTTACCTCTTGATCCCTTGTAGAGCTCAATTGGTAAAAGAACAAATCAAATTTGAGCACAAACCCTGGCGTTCAGGCAAACCTTTAAGAACTCAATTCATCAAACGGGTCTTGGGTTTTGGTAAGAAATAACTAATGCCTACAAGAATTGACTTTTAAAATTGGAATTTTTTAGGGGTTACTCGATTAATATTGAGATAAGAATAGAAATTCAACCAAGAATACAACTTTTTTTTTCACGCTTTCCCTCTTTTTTTCTTTTTTGGCACTTTTGTTTTTTTCTCTTTTTTTTCTCTTTTTTTTGTGACTTTGTTGGATGGTTTTTTTTTTCTTTTTTTTCTTTGAGAGAATAGAAGAAGATAAGGAGTAGATTTAGGAAGAAGACGGTGAAGAAGTAGAAGTAGGAAAAACAAGATAAAAGATATAAGGAAATATATAAGAAAGATTGTTTAGAAGAAACAAAACCTTAGCTCTGATACCAAATGATACGAAACGTCGACCCGCAAGTTAAGAAACTTGGAACCTTCGTATGAGATAGTTTAGGAAGCGAATATCCCACGTATAGGAATCTTCAACTAACCTAGAGCAAATCCAAACCCGTTAGTTATAAAACTAAGAACCAAAGGAATCAGAAACGCCACAAGATCGTGCTCACAATCTTGATAAGTTATTGAACTATGAAGGCTCTCGCAAGGAATCACAACTCACAAAATGAGTTAAACTCAAAAGAAAGTGTTTATATTACTTGGATGATGATTTCAAATGATTACAAAGGCTCCTATTTATAGGGTTTAAAAGACACCCCAAAAGACTCTTCATAAAGACTAAGACTTAAATTTCAATCAAGAATTAAAGACATACCTTTAATTCATGAATCTAGACATAATCTAAATCATTATTCAAAGACTTTAAACACCTAAACTTTAACATGGGCCTAAAAAAACGGATTGGGCTCTATACAAAAATTTATTGGGCCCAAATTCAACATAAACAAAAGAAAATAGTTCAATCTTGGGCTGCCAAAATATTGACCATGGGTTTATTCTTTGAAATGGCTCAAAAGCTTGCAATCTTCAAATAAAAGCCTTCTTTAAGCTCCATCATTGATCCAAAGCTCCAATAAGCATAATACCGTGCGTTACATGCAAATCTTCAACGAACTTTATTTGAATCTCTGCAACTAAACTCTTCAAAGCTTCTTTGATCAGTTTCGATCTTGATCTGGTAACTGGGCCATCTTGAATCACCAAGGGATCTTTCATGTGGTTGGATTGTCCTCCATCAGTATATTGGGTTTGCGTGTCCTTAACGAGTATAATTGATCGTAATGACTCTATGTGGGTCATAATGAGTGTGGTTTGAACTTATTGGCTCTATTTGAGGTATAACGAGTCTATTTGTAATGGCTCATACTTGGTTCGTTATGGTCTTAGTGGGTATATGTGTCTCCTTAACGAGTTTAATTGGTCGTAATGGCACTATGTGGGTCATAATGAGGCTGATTAGACCATATTGGCTCTATTTGGGGTATAATGGGTCTTAGTGGTCTATAATAGTTCGTACTCAGTTCATTTTGGTCATAGTGGGTATATTAGCTTTGTGTCTCCTTAACGAGTCTAATTGTTCTTAATAGCACTAAGTGGCTCATAATGAGTCGATTTGACCTTATTGGCTCTGTTTGAGGTATAACGGTTCTTAGTGGTCTGTAAAGGTTCGTATGTGCTTCATGTTGGTCTTAGTGGGTATATTGGGTTTGTGTGTCGTAAACGAATATAATTGGTCATAATGACACAATGTGGGTC
Organism: Arctium minus; assembly: GCA_954870635.1. NCBI lineage: Eukaryota > Viridiplantae > Streptophyta > Magnoliopsida > Asterales > Asteraceae > Arctium > Arctium minus. Next base: position 101,280,462 of record OX941084.1, on the reverse strand, counting down.
ATAATGAGTATGATTTCAAATTATTGGCTCTATTTGAGGTATAACGTGTCATATTGGTCTATAATGGCTCGTACTTGCCTCATTTTGGTTTTAGTGGGTATATTGGGTTTGTGTCTCCTTCACGAGTCTAATTGGTCATAATGGCACTAAGTGGGTCATAATGAGTTTGATTTGACCTTATTGGCTCTATTTCAAGTATAACAGGTCTTAGCGGTCTGTAATGGTTCGTACTTGGCTAATTTTGATCATAGTCGGTATATTGGGTTTATGTGTTCTTAACGAGTATAATTGGTCGTAATGGCACTATGTGGGTCATAATGAGTCTGATTTAACCTTATTGGCCCTTTTTGACGTATAACGGGTCTTAGTGGTCTCTATTAGATCGTACGTGGTTCATTTTCGCCTTAGTAGGTATATTGGGTTTGTGTGTCCTTAACGAGTATAATTGGTCGTAATGACAATATGTGGGTCATAATGAGTATGATTTGAACTTATTGGCTGTATTTGAGGTGTAACGTGTCTTAACGGTCTATAATGGTTCATACTTGGTTCGTTTTGGTCTTCGTGGGTAGCGTTTGTGTGTCCTTAATTGGTCGTAATGGCACTATGTGGGTAATAATGAGTCTGATTTAACCTTATTGGCTCTATTTGAGGTATAATGGGTCTTAGTGGTCTCTATTAGATCGTACGTGGTTCTTAAATTGGGTTTGTGTGTCCTTAACGAGTATAATTGGTCGTAATGACACTATGTGGGTCATAATGAGTGATTTGAATTTATTGGCTCTATTTGAGGTGTAACGAGTCTTTTTGGTTTTGTAATGGCTCAAACTTGGTTCATTTTGGTCTTAGTGTGTATATTGGGTTTGTGTCTCCTTAACGAGTCTAATTGGTCATAATGGCACTATGTGGGTCATAATGAGTCTGATTTGCCCATATGGGCTCTATTTGGGGTATAACGGGTCTTATTGGTCTGCAATGGTTTGTACTTTGTTCATTTTGGTCAGGATGGGTATATTAGATTTGTGCTTCCTTAACGAGTATAAATTAGTCGTAATGGCGCTATGTGGGTCATAATGAGTCTGATTTGATATTGTTGGCTCTATTTGATGTATAACGTGTCTTAGCGGTCTGTAATGGTTCATACTTGGTTCATTTTGGTCTTAGTGGGTATATTGGGTTTTTGTTTCCTTAAGGAGTATAACTGGTCGGAATGACACTATGTGGGTCATAATGAGTCTGATTTGACCTTATTGGCCCTTTTTGAGGTAGGTCTTAGTGGTATGTAATGGTTCATACTTGGTTCATTTTTATCATAGTGGGTATATTGGGTTTGTGTTTTTTTAACGAGTATAATTGGTCGTAATGGCACTACGTGGGTCATAATGAGTTTGATTTAACCTTATTGGCTCTATTTGAGGTGTAACGGGTCTTAGTGGTCTCTATTGGATCGTACGTGGTTCATTTTGGTATTAGTGGGTAAATTGCGTTTGTGAGTCCTTAACCAGTATAATTGGTCGTAATGGCACTATGTGGGTCATAATGAGTCTGATTTAAAATTATTGGCTCTATTTGAGGTATAACTTGTCATATTGGTCTATAATGGCTCGTACTTGGTTGGTAAATTGGGTTTGTGTTTTCTAAACGAGTATAATTGGTCGTAATGACAATATGTGGGTCATAATGAGTGTGATTTGAACTTATTGGCTCTATTTGCGGTGTAACGAGTCTTTTTGGTTTTGTAATGGCTCAAACTTGGTTCGTTTTGGTCTTAGTGTGTATATTGGGTTTGTGCTCCTTACACGAGTCTAATTGGTCGTAATGGCACTATGTGGGTCATAATGATTCTGATTTGAACTTATTGGCTCTTTTTGAGGTATAACGGGTCTTAGTGGTATGTAATGGTTCGTACTTGGTTCGTTTTGGTCTTAGTGGGTATATTGGGTTTATGTTTCCTTAACGAGTCTAATTGGTCGTAATGGCACTATGTGGGTGATAATGGGTCTGATTTTACCTTATTCGCTCTATTTGAGGTATAACGGGCCTTAATGATCTGTAATGATTCGTACTTGGTTCTTTTTGATCATAGTTGGTATATTGGGTTTGTGTTTTCTTAACGAGTATAATTGGTCGTAATGGCACTATGTGGGTCATAATGAGTTTGATTTAACCTTATTGGCTCTATTTTAGGTGTAACGGGTCTTAGTGGTGTCTATTGGATCGTACGTGGTTCATTTTCGTCTTAGTGGGTAAATTGGGTTTGTGTGTCCTTAACGAGTATAATTGGTCGTAATGGCACTATGTGGGTCATAATGAGTCTGATTTTAAATTATTGGCTCTATTTGAGGTATAACGTGTCATATTGGTCTATAATGGCTCGTACTTGCCTCATTTTGGTTTTAGTGGGTATATTGGGTTTGTGTCTCCTTCACGAGTCTAATTGGTCATAATGGCACTAAGTGGGTCATAATGAGTTTGATTTGACCTTATTGGCTCTATTTCAAGTATAACAGGTCTTAGCGGTCTGTAATGGTTCGTACTTGGCTAATTTTGATCATAGTCGGTATATTGGGTTTATGTGTTCTTAACGAGTATAATTGGTCGTAATGGCACTATGTGGGTCATAATGAGTCTGATTTAACCTTATTGGCCCTTTTTGACGTATAACGGGTCTTAGTGGTCTCTATTAGATCGTACGTGGTTCATTTTCGCCTTAGTAGGTATATTGGGTTTGTGTGTCCTTAACGAGTATAATTGGTCGTAATGACAATATGTGGGTCATAATGAGTATGATTTGAACTTATTGGCTGTATTTGAGGTATAACGTGTCTTAACGGTCTATAATGGTTCATACTTGGTTCGTTTTGGTCTTAGTGGGTAGCGTTTGTGTGTCCTTAATTGGTCGTAATGGCACTATGTGGGTAATAATGAGTTTGATTTAACCTTATTGGCTCTATTTGAGGTATAATGGGTCTTAGTGGTCTCTATTAGATCGTACGTGGTTCTTAAATTGGGTTTGTGTGTCCTTAACGAGTATAATTGGTCGTAATGACACTATGTGGGTCATAATGAGTTATTTGAATTTATTGGCTCTATTTGAGGTGTAACGAGTCTTTTTGGTTTTGTAATGGCTCAAACTTGGTTCATTTTGGTCTTAGTGTGTATATTGGGTTTGTGTCTCCTTAACGAGTCTAATTGGTCATAATGGCACTATGTGGGTCATAATGAGTCTGATTTGCCCATATGGGCTCTATTTGGGGTATAACGGGTCTTATTGGTCTGCAATGGTTTGTACTTTGTTCATTTTGGTCAGGATGGGTATATTAGATTTGTGCTTCCTTAACGAGTATAAATTAGTCGTAATGGCGCTATGTGGGTCATAATGAGTCTGATTTGATATTGTTGGCTCTATTTGATGTATAACGTGTCTTAGCGGTCTGTAATGGTTCATACTTGGTTCATTTTGGTCTTAGTGGGTATATTGGGTTTTTGTTTCCTTAACCAGTATAATTGGTCGTAATGGCACTATGTGGGTCATAATGAGTCTGATTTAAAATTATTGGCTCTATTTGAGGTATAACTTGTCATATTGGTCTATAATGGCTCGTACTTGGTTGGTAAATTGGGTTTGTGTTTTCTAAACGAGTATAATTGGTCGTAATGACAATATGTGGGTCATAATGAGTGTGATTTGAACTTATTGGCTCTATTTGCGGTGTAACGAGTCTTTTTGGTTTTGTAATGGCTCAAACTTGGTTCGTTTTGGTCTTAGTGTGTATATTGGGTTTGTGCTCCTTACACGAGTCTAATTGGTCGTAATGGCACTATGTGGGTCATAATGATTCTGATTTGAACTTATTGGCTCTTTTTGAGGTATAACGGGTCTTAGTGGTATGTAATGGTTCGTACTTGGTTCGTTTTGGTCTTAGTGTGTATATTGGGTTTGTGTCTCCTTAACGAGTCTAATTGGTCATAATGGCACTATGTGGGTCATAATGAGTCTGATTTGCCCATATGGGCTCTATTTGGGGTATAACGGGTCTTATTGGTCTGCAATGGTTTGTACTTTGTTCATTTTGGTCAGGATGGGTATATTAGATTTGTGCTTCCTTAACGAGTATAAATTAGTCGTAATGGCGCTATGTGGGTCATAATGAGTCTGATTTGATATTGTTGGCTCTATTTGATGTATAACGTGTCTTAGCGGTCTGTAATGGTTCATACTTGGTTCATTTTGGTCTTAGTGGGTATATTGGGTTTTTGTTTCCTTAACCAGTATAATTGGTCGTAATGGCACTATGTGGGTCATAATGAGTCTGATTTAAAATTATTGGCTCTATTTGAGGTATAACTTGTCATATTGGTCTATAATGGCTCGTACTTGGTTGGTAAATTGGGTTTGTGTTTTCTAAACGAGTATAATTGGTCGTAATGACAATATGTGGGTCATAATGAGTGTGATTTGAACTTATTGGCTCTATTTGCGGTGTAACGAGTCTTTTTGGTTTTGTAATGGCTCAAACTTGGTTCGTTTTGGTCTTAGTGTGTATATTGGGTTTGTGCTCCTTACACGAGTCTAATTGGTCGTAATGGCACTATGTGGGTCATAATGATTCTGATTTGAACTTATTGGCTCTTTTTGAGGTATAACGGGTCTTAGTGGTATGTAATGGTTCGTACTTGGTTCGTTTTGGTCTTAGTGGGTATATTGGGTTTATGTTTCCTTAACGAGTCTAATTGGTCGTAATGGCACTATGTGGGTGATAATGGGTCTGATTTTACCTTATTCGCTCTATTTGAGGTATAACGGGCCTTAATGATCTGTAATGATTCGTACTTGGTTCTTTTTTATCATAGTTGGTATATTGGGTTTGTGTTTTCTTAACGAGTATAATTGGTCGTAATGGCACTATGTGGGTCATAATGAGTTTGATTTAACCTTATTGGCTCTATTTTAGGTGTAACGGGTCTTAGTGGTGTCTATTGGATCGTACGTGGTTCATTTTCGTCTTAGTGGGTAAATTGGGTTTGTGTGTCCTTAACGAGTATAATTGGTCGTAATGGCACTATGTGGGTCATAATGAGTCTGATTTTAAATTATTGGCTCTATTTGAGGTATAACGTGTCATATTGGTCTATAATGGCTCGTACTTGCCTCATTTTGGTTTTAGTGGGTATATTGGGTTTGTGTCTCCTTCACGAGTCTAATTGGTCATAATGGCACTAAGTGGGTCATAATGAGTTTGATTTGACCTTATTGGCTCTATTTCAAGTATAACAGGTCTTAGCGGTCTGTAATGGTTCGTACTTGGCTAATTTTGATCATAGTCGGTATATTGGGTTTATGTGTTCTTAACGAGTATAATTGGTCGTAATGGCACTATGTGGGTCATAATGAGTCTGATTTAACCTTATTGGCCCTTTTTGACGTATAACGGGTCTTAGTGGTCTCTATTAGATCGTACGTGGTTCATTTTCGCCTTAGTAGGTATATTGGGTTTGTGTGTCCTTAACGAGTATAATTGGTCGTAATGACAATATGTGGGTCATAATGAGTATGATTTGAACTTATTGGCTGTATTTGAGGTGTAACGTGTCTTAACGGTCTATAATGGTTCATACTTGGTTCATTTTGGTCTTAGTGGGTAGCGTTTGTGTGTCCTTAACGAATATAATTGGTCGTAATGGCACTATGTGGGTAATAATGAGTCTGATTTAACCTTATTGGCTCTATTTGAGGTATAATGGGTCTTAGTGGTCTCTATTAGATCGTACGTGGTTCTTAAATTGGGTTTGTGTGTCCTTAACGAGTATAATTGGTCGTAATGACCCTATGTGGGTCATAATGAGTGATTTGAATTTATTGGCTCTATTTGAGGTGTAACGAGTCTTTTTGGTTTTGTAATGGCTCAAACTTGGTTCATTTTGGTCTTAGTGTGTATATTGGGTTTGTGTCTCCTTAACGAGTCTAATTGGTCATAATGGCACTATGTGGGTCATAATGAGTCTGATTTGCCCATATGGGCTCTATTTGGGGTATAACGGGTCTTATTGGTCTGCAATGGTTTGTACTTTGTTCATTTTGGTCAGGATGGGTATATTAGATTTGTGCTTCCTTAACGAGTATAAATTAGTCGTAATGGCGCTATGTGGGTCATAATGAGTCTGATTTGATATTGTTGGCTCTATTTGATGTATAACGTGTCTTAGCGGTCTGTAATGGTTCATACTTGGTTCATTTTGGTCTTAGTGGGTATATTGGGTTTTTGTTTCCTTAAGGAGTATAACTGGTCGGAATGACACTATGTGGGTCATAATGAGTCTGATTTGACCTTATTGGCCCTTTTTGAGGTAGGTCTTAGTGGTATGTAATGGTTCATACTTGGTTCATTTTTATCATAGTGGGTATATTGGGTTTGTGTTTTTTTAACGAGTATAATTGGTCGTAATGGCACTACGTGGGTCATAATGAGTTTGATTTAACCTTATTGGCTCTATTTGAGGTGTAACGGGTCTTAGTGGTCTCTATTGGATCGTACGTGGTTCATTTTGGTCTTAGTGGGTAAATTGCGTTTGTGAGTCCTTAACCAGTATAATTGGTCGTAATGGCACTATGTGGGTCATAATGAGTCTGATTTAAAATTATTGGCTCTATTTGAGGTATAACTTGTCATATTGGTCTATAATGGCTCGTACTTGGTTGGTAAATTGGGTTTGTGTTTTCTAAACGAGTATAATTGGTCGTAATGACAATATGTGGGTCATAATGAGTGTGATTTGAACTTATTGGCTCTATTTGCGGTGTAACGAGTCTTTTTGGTTTTGTAATGGCTCAAACTTGGTTCGTTTTGGTCTTAGTGTGTATATTGGGTTTGTGCTCCTTACACGAGTCTAATTGGTCGTAATGGCACTATGTGGGTCATAATGATTCTGATTTGAACTTATTGGCTCTTTTTGAGGTATAACGGGTCTTAGTGGTATGTAATGGTTCGTACTTGGTTCGTTTTGGTCTTAGTGGGTATATTGGGTTTATGTTTCCTTAACGAGTCTAATTGGTCGTAATGGCACTATGTGGGTGATAATGGGTCTGATTTTACCTTATTCGCTCTATTTGAGGTATAACGGGCCTTAATGATCTGTAATGATTCGTACTTGGTTCTTTTTGATCATAGTTGGTATATTGGGTTTGTGTTTTCTTAACGAGTATAATTGGTCGTAATGGCACTATGTGGGTCATAATGAGTTTGATTTAACCTTATTGGCTCTATTTTAGGTGTAACGGGTCTTAGTGGTGTCTATTGGATCGTACGTGGTTCATTTTCGTCTTAGTGGGTAAATTGGGTTTGTGTGTCCTTAACGAGTATAATTGGTCGTAATGGCACTATGTGGGTCATAATGAGTCTGATTTTAAATTATTGGCTCTATTTGAGGTATAACGTGTCATATTGGTCTATAATGGCTCGTACTTGCCTCATTTTGGTTTTAGTGGGTATATTGGGTTTGTGTCTCCTTCACGAGTCTAATTGGTCATAATGGCACTAAGTGGGTCATAATGAGTTTGATTTGACCTTATTGGCTCTATTTCAAGTATAACAGGTCTTAGCGGTCTGTAATGGTTCGTACTTGGCTAATTTTGATCATAGTCGGTATATTGGGTTTATGTGTTCTTAACGAGTATAATTGGTCGTAATGGCACTATGTGGGTCATAATGAGTCTGATTTAACCTTATTGGCCCTTTTTGACGTATAACGGGTCTTAGTGGTCTCTATTAGATCGTACGTGGTTCATTTTCGCCTTAGTAGGTATATTGGGTTTGTGTGTCCTTAACGAGTATAATTGGTCGTAATGACAATATGTGGGTCATAATGAGTATGATTTGAACTTATTGGCTGTATTTGAGGTATAACGTGTCTTAACGGTCTATAATGGTTCATACTTGGTTCGTTTTGGTCTTAGTGGGTAGCGTTTGTGTGTCCTTAATTGGTCGTAATGGCACTATGTGGGTAATAATGAGTTTGATTTAACCTTATTGGCTCTATTTGAGGTATAATGGGTCTTAGTGGTCTCTATTAGATCGTACGTGGTTCTTAAATTGGGTTTGTGTGTCCTTAACGAGTATAATTGGTCGTAATGACACTATGTGGGTCATAATGAGTTATTTGAATTTATTGGCTCTATTTGAGGTGTAACGAGTCTTTTTGGTTTTGTAATGGCTCAAACTTGGTTCATTTTGGTCTTAGTGTGTATATTGGGTTTGTGTCTCCTTAACGAGTCTAATTGGTCATAATGGCACTATGTGGGTCATAATGAGTCTGATTTGCCCATATGGGCTCTATTTGGGGTATAACGGGTCTTATTGGTCTGCAATGGTTTGTACTTTGTTCATTTTGGTCAGGATGGGTATATTAGATTTGTGCTTCCTTAACGAGTATAAATTAGTCGTAATGGCGCTATGTGGGTCATAATGAGTCTGATTTGATATTGTTGGCTCTATTTGATGTATAACGTGTCTTAGCGGTCTGTAATGGTTCATACTTGGTTCATTTTGGTCTTAGTGGGTATATTGGGTTTTTGTTTCCTTAACCAGTATAATTGGTCGTAATGGCACTATGTGGGTCATAATGAGTCTGATTTAAAATTATTGGCTCTATTTGAGGTATAACTTGTCATATTGGTCTATAATGGCTCGTACTTGGTTGGTAAATTGGGTTTGTGTTTTCTAAACGAGTATAATTGGTCGTAATGACAATATGTGGGTCATAATGAGTGTGATTTGAACTTATTGGCTCTATTTGCGGTGTAACGAGTCTTTTTGGTTTTGTAATGGCTCAAACTTGGTTCGTTTTGGTCTTAGTGTGTATATTGGGTTTGTGCTCCTTACACGAGTCTAATTGGTCGTAATGGCACTATGTGGGTCATAATGATTCTGATTTGAACTTATTGGCTCTTTTTGAGGTATAACGGGTCTTAGTGGTATGTAATGGTTCGTACTTGGTTCGTTTTGGTCTTAGTGGGTATATTGGGTTTATGTTTCCTTAACGAGTCTAATTGGTCGTAATGGCACTATGTGGGTGATAATGGGTCTGATTTTACCTTATTCGCTCTATTTGAGGTATAACGGGCCTTAATGATCTGTAATGATTCGTACTTGGTTCTTTTTTATCATAGTTGGTATATTGGGTTTGTGTTTTCTTAACGAGTATAATTGGTCGTAATGGCACTATGTGGGTCATAATGAGTTTGATTTAACCTTATTGGCTCTATTTTAGGTGTAACGGGTCTTAGTGGTGTCTATTGGATCGTACGTGGTTCATTTTCGTCTTAGTGGGTAAATTGGGTTTGTGTGTCCTTAACGAGTATAATTGGTCGTAATGGCACTATGTGGGTCATAATGAGTCTGATTTTAAATTATTGGCTCTATTTGAGGTATAACGTGTCATATTGGTCTATAATGGCTCGTACTTGCCTCATTTTGGTTTTAGTGGGTATATTGGGTTTGTGTCTCCTTCACGAGTCTAATTGGTCATAATGGCACTAAGTGGGTCATAATGAGTTTGATTTGACCTTATTGGCTCTATTTCAAGTATAACAGGTCTTAGCGGTCTGTAATGGTTCGTACTTGGCTAATTTTGATCATAGTCGGTATATTGGGTTTATGTGTTCTTAACGAGTATAATTGGTCGTAATGGCACTATGTGGGTCATAATGAGTCTGATTTAACCTTATTGGCCCTTTTTGACGTATAACGGGTCTTAGTGGTCTCTATTAGATCGTACGTGGTTCATTTTCGCCTTAGTAGGTATATTGGGTTTGTGTGTCCTTAACGAGTATAATTGGTCGTAATGACAATATGTGGGTCATAATGAGTATGATTTGAACTTATTGGCTGTATTTGAGGTGTAACGTGTCTTAACGGTCTATAATGGTTCATACTTGGTTCATTTTGGTCTTAGTGGGTAGCGTTTGTGTGTCCTTAACGAATATAATTGGTCGTAATGGCACTATGTGGGTAATAATGAGTCTGATTTAACCTTATTGGCTCTATTTGAGGTATAATGGGTCTTAGTGGTCTCTATTAGATCGTACGTGGTTCTTAAATTGGGTTTGTGTGTCCTTAACGAGTATAATTGGTCGTAATGACCCTATGTGGGTCATAATGAGTGATTTGAATTTATTGGCTCTATTTGAGGTGTAACGAGTCTTTTTGGTTTTGTAATGGCTCAAACTTGGTTCATTTTGGTCTTAGTGTGTATATTGGGTTTGTGTCTCCTTAACGAGTCTAATTGGTCATAATGGCACTATGTGGGTCATAATGAGTCTGATTTGCCCATATGGGCTCTATTTGGGGTATAACGGGTCTTATTGGTCTGCAATGGTTTGTACTTTGTTCATTTTGGTCAGGATGGGTATATTAGATTTGTGCTTCCTTAACGAGTATAAATTAGTCGTAATGGCGCTATGTGGGTCATAATGAGTCTGATTTGATATTGTTGGCTCTATTTGATGTATAACGTGTCTTAGCGGTCTGTAATGGTTCATACTTGGTTCATTTTGGTCTTAGTGGGTATATTGGGTTTTTGTTTCCTTAAGGAGTATAACTGGTCGGAATGACACTATGTGGGTCATAATGAGTCTGATTTGACCTTATTGGCCCTTTTTGAGGTAGGTCTTAGTGGTATGTAATGGTTCATACTTGGTTCATTTTTATCATAGTGGGTATATTGGGTTTGTGTTTTTTTAACGAGTATAATTGGTCGTAATGGCACTACGTGGGTCATAATGAGTTTGATTTAACCTTATTGGCTCTATTTGAGGTGTAACGGGTCTTAGTGGTCTCTATTGGATCGTACGTGGTTCATTTTGGTATTAGTGGGTAAATTGCGTTTGTGAGTCCTTAACCAGTATAATTGGTCGTAATGGCACTATGTGGGTCATAATGAGTCTGATTTAAAATTATTGGCTCTATTTGAGGTATAACTTGTCATATTGGTCTATAATGGCTCGTACTTGGTTGGTAAATTGGGTTTGTGTTTTCTAAACGAGTATAATTGGTCGTAATGACAATATGTGGGTCATAATGAGTGTGATTTGAACTTATTGGCTCTATTTACGGTGTAACGAGTCTTTTTGGTTTTGTAATGGCTCAAACTTGGTTCGTTTTGGTCTTAGTGTGTATATTGGGTTTGTGCTCCTTACACGAGTCTAATTGGTCGTAATGGCACTATGTGGGTCATAATGATTCTGATTTGAACTTATTGGCTCTTTTTGAGGTATAACGGGTCTTAGTGGTATGTAATGGTTCGTACTTGGTTCGTTTTGGTCTTAGTGGGTATATTGGGTTTATGTTTCCTTAACGAGTCTAATTGGTCGTAATGGCACTATGTGGGTGATAATGGGTCTGATTTTACCTTATTCGCTCTATTTGAGGTATAACGGGCCTTAATGATCTGTAATGATTCGTACTTGGTTCTTTTTGATCATAGTTGGTATATTGGGTTTGTGTTTTCTTAACGAGTATAATTGGTCGTAATGGCACTATGTGGGTCATAATGAGTTTGATTTAACCTTATTGGCTCTATTTTAGGTGTAACGGGTCTTAGTGGTGTCTATTGGATCGTACGTGGTTCATTTTCGTCTTAGTGGGTAAATTGGGTTTGTGTGTCCTTAACGAGTATAATTGGTCGTAATGGCACTATGTGGGTCATAATGAGTCTGATTTTAAATTATTGGCTCTATTTGAGGTATAACGTGTCATATTGGTCTATAATGGCTCGTACTTGCCTCATTTTGGTTTTAGTGGGTATATTGGGTTTGTGTCTCCTTCACGAGTCTAATTGGTCATAATGGCACTAAGTGGGTCATAATGAGTTTGATTTGACCTTATTGGCTCTATTTCAAGTATAACAGGTCTTAGCGGTCTGTAATGGTTCGTACTTGGCTAATTTTGATCATAGTCGGTATATTGGGTTTATGTGTTCTTAACGAGTATAATTGGTCGTAATGGCACTATGTGGGTCATAATGAGTCTAATTTAACCTTATTGGCCCTTTTTGACGTATAACGGGTCTTAGTGGTCTCTATTAGATCGTACGTGGTTCATTTTCGCCTTAGTAGGTATATTGGGTTTGTGTGTCCTTAACGAGTATAATTGGTCGTAATGACAATATGTGGGTCATAATGAGTATGATTTGAACTTATTGGCTGTATTTGAGGTGTAACGTGTCTTAACGGTCTATAATGGTTCATACTTGGTTCATTTTGGTCTTAGTGGGTAGCGTTTGTGTGTCCTTAACGAATATAATTGGTCGTAATGGCACTATGTGGGTAATAATGAGTCTGATTTAACCTTATTGGCTCTATTTGAGGTATAATGGGTCTTAGTGGTCTCTATTAGATCGTACGTGGTTCTTAAATTGGGTTTGTGTGTCCTTAACGAGTATAATTGGTCGTAATGACCCTATGTGGGTCATAATGAGTGATTTGAATTTATTGGCTCTATTTGAGGTGTAACGAGTCTTTTTGGTTTTGTAATGGCTCAAACTTGGTTCATTTTGGTCTTAGTGTGTATATTGGGTTTGTGTCTCCTTAACGAGTCTAATTGGTCATAATGGCACTATGTGGGTCATAATGAGTCTGATTTGCCCATATGGGCTCTATTTGGGGTATAACGGGTCTTATTGGTCTGCAATGGTTTGTACTTTGTTCATTTTGGTCAGGATGGGTATATTAGATTTGTGCTTCCTTAACGAGTATAAATTAGTCGTAATGGCGCTATGTGGGTCATAATGAGTCTGATTTGATATTGTTGGCTCTATTTGATGTATAACGTGTCTTAGCGGTCTGTAATGGTTCATACTTGGTTCATTTTGGTCTTAGTGGGTATATTGGGTTTTTGTTTCCTTAAGGAGTATAACTGGTCGGAATGACACTATGTGGGTCATAATGAGTCTGATTTGACCTTATTGGCCCTTTTTGAGGTAGGTCTTAGTGGTATGTAATGGTTCATACTTGGTTCATTTTTATCATAGTGGGTATATTGGGTTTGTGTTTTTTTAACGAGTATAATTGGTCGTAATGGCACTACGTGGGTCATAATGAGTTTGATTTAACCTTATTGGCTCTATTTGAGGTGTAACGGGTCTTAGTGGTCTCTATTGGATCGTACGTGGTTAATTTTGGTCTTAGTGGGTAAATTGCGTTTGTGAGTCCTTAACCAGTATAATTGGTCGTAATGGCACTATGTGGGTCATAATGAGTCTGATTTAAAATTATTGGCTCTATTTGAGGTATAACTTGTCATATTGGTCTATAATGGCCCGTACTTGGTTGGTAAATTGGGTTTGTGTTTTCTAAACGAGTATAATTGGTCGTAATGACAATATGTGGGTCATAATGAGTGTGATTTGAACTTATTGGCTCTATTTGCGGTGTAACGAGTCTTTTTGGTTTTGTAATGGCTCAAACTTGGTTCGTTTTGGTCTTAGTGTGTATATTGGGTTTGTGCTCCTTACACGAGTCTAATTGGTCGTAATGGCACTATGTGGGTCATAATGATTCTGATTTGAACTTATTGGCTCTTTTTAAGGTATAACGGGTCTTAGTGGTATGTAATGGTTCGTACTTGGTTCGTTTTGGTCTTAGTGGGTATATTGGGTTTATGTTTCCTTAACGAGTCTAATTGGTCGTAATGGCACTATGTGGGTGATAATGGGTCTGATTTTACCTTATTCGCTCTATTTGAGGTATAACGGGCCTTAATGATCTGTAATGATTCGTACTTGGTTCTTTTTGATCATAGTGGGTATATTGGGTTTGTGTTTTCTTAACGAGTATAATTGGTCGTAATGGCACCATGTGGGTCATAATGAGTTTGATTTAACCTTATTGGCTCTATTTTAGGTGTAACGGGTCTTAGTGGTGTCTATTGGATCGTACGTGGTTCATTTTCGTCTTAGTGGGTAAATTGGGCTTGTGTGTCCTTAACGAGTATAATTGGTCGTAATGGCACTATGTGGGTCATAATGAGTCTGATTTTAAATTATTGGCTCTATTTGAGGTACAACGTATCATATTGGTCTATAATGGCTCGTACTTGGTTGGTAAATTGGGTTTGTGTGTCCTTAACCAGTATAATTGGTCGTAATGACACTATGTGGGTCATAATGAGTGTGATTTGAACTTATTGGCTCTATTTGAGGTGTAACGAGTCTTTTTGGTTTTGTAATGGCTCAAAGTTGGTTCGTTTTCCTCTTATATTGAGTTTGTGTCTCCTTAAGGAGTCTAATTGGTCGTAATGGCACTATGTGGGTCATAATGAGTTAGATTTGCCCATATGGGCTCTATTTGGGGTATAACGGGTCTTAGTGGTCTGCAATGGTTTGTACTTTGTTCATTTTGGTCAGAGTGGGTATATTTGGTTTTTGTTTCCTTAAGGAGTATAATTGGTCGTAATGACACTATGTGGGTCATAATGAGTCTGATTTGACATTATTGGCTCTTTTTGAGCTATAACGGGTCTTAGTGGTATGTAATGGTTCGTACTTGGTTCGTTTTGGTCTTAGTAGGTATATTGGATTTATGTTTCCGTAACGAGTCTAATTGGTCGTAATGGCACTATGTGGGTGATAATGAATCTGATTTTACCTTATTCGCTCTATTTGAGGTATAACGGGCCTTAGTGGTCTGTTATGGTTCGTACTTGGTTCATTTTGATCATAGTGGGTATATTGGGTTTGTGTTTTCTTAACTAGTATAATTGGTCGTAATGGCATAATGAGTTTGATTTAACCTTATTGGCTCTATTTGAGGTGTAACAGGTCTTAGTGGTATCTATTGGATCGTACGTTGTTCATTTTCATCTTAGTGGGTAAATTGGGTTTGTGTGTCCTTAACCAGTGTAATTGGTCGTAATGGCACTATGTGGGTCATAATGAGTCTGATTTGAAATTATTGGCTCTATTTGAGGTAAAACGTGTCGTATTGGTCTTTAATGGCTCGTACTTGGTTCATTTTTGTTTTAGTGGGTATATTAGGTTTGTGTCTCCTTCACGAGTCCAATTGGTCGTAATGGCACTATGTGGGTCATAATGAGTTTGTTTTGACCTTATTGGCTCTATTTGAGGTATAACGGGTCTTAGCGGTATGTAATGGTTCGTACTTGGTTCATTTTGATCATTGTGGGTATATTGCGTTTGTGTTTTCTTAACGAGTATAATTGGTCGTAATGGCACTATGTGGGTCATAATGAGTTTGATTTAACCTTATTGGCTCTATTTGAGGTGTAACGGGTCTTAGTGGTCTCTATTGAATCGTACGTGGTTCATTTTCGTCTTAGTGGGTAAATTGGGTTTGTGTGTCCTTAGTATAATTGGTCGTAATGGCACTACGTGGGTCATAATGAGTCTGATTTAACCTTATTGGCTCTATTTGAGCTATAACGTGTCATATTGGTCTCTATTGGAACGTACGTGGTTAGTAAACTGGGTTTGTATGTCCTTGATGAGTATAATTGGTCGTAATGACACTATGTGGGTCAAAATGAGTGTGATTTGAACTTTTTTTTTTGAGGGAAAACTCCGGCAATATTATAAAACGAAAACGAAAGAGTACGGCACACCGCCTACAACCAAACGAAGATACTCAAAAACTTGGAAACAAGCCCATACCAAGCAACTAACAACCAAAATGAACACAACATAATAGACGCAAATAACATCGAAAAAAAGATGCTAAAAACCACTGGAGCTCCAAACACCAAAGCCGCAAGGCCAAAGCTAAGATTAGGCCGCTTCATAAGATATAAGACGAGATCTTCTAGTAGTCCAAGAAGCCGACATTGAACCATGTCCCGTATCTCTTTGATGATCACCTCCATATCACGCTTTTCATTACGGAACAAACGATTGTTCCGTTCTCGCCATATAAAGAAAACCGCAGCCACAATGTGGAGTTTCGGCCCAAATCGATTGGGGAGCCGATTACCATCCGAAAGAGACATCAAAACATCGTCCCAACGATCCGGCCAATCTTCAATATCCGCAAAAAACTTTATCCGCGTCCAAATTTCATTAGAAAATTGGCATTCAAAAAACAAGTGGTTATGGGAATCCATACAAACCTCACATAAAGGGCAAATAAGGTTTAAACTATCCGAGTTCCATGAGAGCATACGATCCTTGGCTCTATTTGAGGTGTAACGAGTATTTTTGGTTTTGTAATGGCTCAAACTTAGTTCCTTTTGGTCTTAGTGTGTATATTGGGTTTGTGCTCCTTAACGAGTCTAATTGGTCGTAATGGTACTATGTGGGTCATAATGAGTCTGATTTCCCATATGGGCTCTATTTAGGGTATAACGGGTCTTAGTGGTCTTCAATGGTTTGTACTCTGTTCATTTTGGTCAGAGTGGGTATATTGGATTTGTGCTTCCTTAACGAGTATAATTGGTCGTAATGGCGCTATGTGGGTCATAATGAGTCTGATTTGATATTGTTGGCTCTATTTGGTGTATAACATGTCTTAGCGGTCTGTAATATGGTTCATACTTGGTTCATTTTGGTCTTAGTGGGTATATTGGGTTTTTGTTTCCTTAAGGAGTATAATTGGTCGTAATGACACTATGTGGGTCATAATGATTCTTATTTGAACTTATTGGCTCTTTTTGAGGTATAACGGGTCTTAGTGGTATGTAATGGTTCGTACTTGGTTCGTTTTGGTCTTAGTGGGTATATTGGGTTTATGTTTCCTTAACGAGTCTAATTGGTCGTAATGGCACTATGTGGGTGATAATGAGTCTGATTTTACCTTATTCGCTCTATTTGAGGTATAACGGGCCTTAATGATCTGTAATGATTCGTACTTGGTTCATTTTGATCATAGTGGGTATATTGGGTTTGTGTTTTCTTAACGAGTATAATTGGTCGTAATGGCACTATGTGGGTCATAATGAGTTTGATTTAACCTTATTGGCTCTATTTTAGGTGTAACGGGTCTTAGTGGTGTCTATTGGATCGTACGTGGTTCATTTTCGTCTTAGTGGGTAAATTGGGTTTGTGTGTCCTTAACGAGTATAATTGGTCGTAATGGCACTATGTGGGTCATAATGAGTCTGATTTGAAATTATTGGCTCTATTTGAGGTATAACGTATCATATTGGTCTATAATGGCTCGTACTTGGTTGGTAAATTGGGTTTGTGTGTCCTTAACCAGTATAATTGGTCGTAATGACACTATGTGGGTCATAATGAGTGTGATTTGAACTTATTGGCTCTATTTGAGGTGTAACGAGTCTTTTTGGTTTAATGGCTCAAAGTTGGTTCGTTTTGCTCTTAGTGTGTATATTGAGTTTGTCTCCTTAACGAGTCTAATTGGTAGTAATGGCACTATGTGGGTCATAATGAGTTTGATTTGCCCATATGGGCTCTATTTGGGGTATAACGGATCTTAGTGGTCTGCAATGGTTTGTACTTTGTTCATTTTGGTCAGAGTGGGTATATTGGGTTTTTGTTTCCTTAAGGTGTATAATTGGTCGTAATGACACTATGTGGGTCATAATGAGTCTGATTTGACCTTATTGGCTCTTTTTGAGGTATAACGGGTCTTAGTGGTATGTAATGGTTCGTACTTGGTTTGTTTTGGTCTTAGTAGGTATATTGGATTTATGTTTCCGTAACGAGTCTAATGGTCGTAATGGCACTATGTGGGTGATAATGAGTCTGATTATACCTTATTCGCTCTATTTGAGGTATAACGGGCCTTAGTGGTCTGTTATGGTTCGTACTTGGTTCATTTTGATCATAGTGGGTATATTGGGTTTGTGTTTTCTTAACGAGTATAATTGGTCGTAATGGCATAATGAGTTTGATTTAACCTTATTGGCTCTATTTGAGGTGTAACGGGTCTTAGTGGTATCTATTGGATCGTACGTGCTTCATTTTCATCTTAGTGGGTAAATTGGGTTTGTGTGTCCTTAACCAGTATAATTGGTCGTAATGGCACTATGTGGGTCATAATGAGTCTGATTTGAAATTATTGGCTCTATTTGAGGTATAACGTGTCGTATTGGTCTATAATGGCTCGTGCTCGGTTCATTTTTGTTTTAGTGGGTATATTAGGTTTGTGTCTCCTTCACGAGTCCAATTGGTCGTAATGGCACTATGTGGGTCATAATGAGTTTGTTTTGACCTTATTGGTTCTATTTGAGGTATAACGGGTCTTAGCGGTATGTAATGGTTCGTACTTGGTTCATTTTGATCATTGTGGGTATATTGCGTTTGTGTTTTCTTAACGAGTATAATTGGTCGTAATGGCACTATGTGGTTCATAATGAGTTTGATTTAACCTTATTGGCTCTATTTGAGGTGTAACGGGTCTTAGTGGTCTCTATTGGATCGTACGTGGTTCATTTTCGTCTTAGTGGGTAAATTGGGTTTGTGTGTCCTTAACGAGTATAATTGGTCGTAATGGCACTATGTGGGTCATAGTGAGTCTGATTTAACCTTATTGGCTCTATTTGAGCTATAACGTGTCATATTGGTCTCTATTGGATCGTACGTGGTTAATAAATTGGGTTTGTATGTCCTTAATGAGTATAATTGGTCGTAATGACACTATGTGGGTCATAATGAGTGTGATTTGAACTTATTGGCTCTATTTGAGGTGTAACGAGTCTTTTGGTTTTGTAATGGCTCAAACTTGGCTCCTTTTGGTCTAAGTGTGTATATTGGGTTTGTGCTCCTTAACGAGTCTAATTGGTCGTAATGGCACTATGTGAGTCATAATGAGTCTGATTTCCCATATGGGCTCTATTTTGGGTATAACGGGTCTTAGTGGTCTGCAATGGTTTGTACTTTGTTCATTTTGGTCAGAGTGGGTATATTGGATTTGTGCTTCCTTAATTAACGAGTATAATTGGTCGTACTGGCGCTATGTGGGTCATAATGAGTCTGATTTGATATTGTTGGCTCTATTTGATGTATAACGCGTCTTAGCGGTCTGTAATGGTTCATACTTGGTTCATTTTGGTCTTAGTGGGTATATTGGGTTTTTGTTTCCTTAAGGAGTATAATTGGTCGTAATGACACTATGTAGGTCATAATGATTCTGATTTTAACTTATTGGCTCTTTTTGAGGTATAACGGGTCTTAGTGGTATGTAATGGTTCGTACTTGGTTCGTTTTGGTCTTAGTGGGTATATTGGGTTTATGTTTCCTTAACGAGTCTAATTGGTCGTAATGGCACTATGTGGGTGATAATGAGTCTGATTTTACCTTATTCGCTCTATTTGAGGTATAACGGGCCTTAATGGTCTGTAATGATTCGTACTTGGTTCATTTTTATCATAGGGGGCGTATTGTGTTTGTGTTTTCTTAACGAGTATAATTGGTCGTAATGGCATTATGTGGGTCATAATGAGTTTGATTTAACCTTATTGGCTCTATTTTAGGTGTAACGGGTCTTAGTGGTGTCTATTGGATCGTGCGTGGTTCATTTTCGTCTTAGTGGGTAAATTGGGTTTATGTGTCCTTAACGAGTATAATTGGTCGTAATGGCACTATGTGGGTCATAATGAGTCTGATTTGAAATTATTGGCTCCATTTGAGGTATAACGTGTCGTATTGGTCTTTAATGGCTCGTACTTGGTTCATTTTTGTTTTAGTAGGTATATTAGTTTTGTGTCTCCTTCACGAGTCCAATTGGTCGTAATGGCACTATGTGGGTCATAATGAGTTTGTTTTGACCTTATTGGCTCTATTTGAGGTATAACGTGTCTTAGCGGTATGTAATGGTTCATACTTGGTTCATTTTGATCATTGTGGGTATATTGCGTTTGTGTTTTCTTAACGAGTATAATTGGTCGTAATGGCACTATGTGGGTCATAATGAGTTTGATTTAACCTTATTGGCTCTATTTGAGGTGTAACGGGTCTTAGTGGTCTCTATTGGATCGTACGTGGTTCATTTTTGTCTTAGTGGGTAAATTGGGTTTGTGTGTCCTTAACGAGTATAATTGGTCGTAATGGCACTATGTGGGTCATAGTGAGTCTGATTTGAAATTATTGGCTCCATTTGAGGTAAAACGTGTCGTATTGGTCTTTAATGGCTCGTACTTGGTTCATTTTTGTTTTAGTGGGTATATTAGTTTTGTGTCTCCTTCACGAGTCCAATTGGTCGTAATGGCACTATGTGGGTCATAATGAGTTTGTTTTGACCTTATTGGTTCTATTTGAGGTATAACGGGTCTTAGCGGTATGTAATGGTTCGTACTTGGTTCATTTTGATCATTGTGGGTATATTGCGTTTGTGTTTTCTTAACGAGTATAATTGGTCGTAATGGCACTATGTGGGTCATAATGAGTTTGATTTAACCTTTTTTTTTAGGGAAAACTCCGGCAATTATATAAAACGAAAACAAAAGAGTACGGCAAACCGCCTACAACCAAACGAAGAAACACAAAAACTTGGAAACAACCCCATACCAAGCAACTAACAACCACCGGAGCTCCAAACACCAAAGCCGCAAGGCCAAAGCAAAGATTAGGTTGCTTCATAAGAAATAAGACGAGATCTTCTAGTAGTCCAAGCAAGCCGACATTGAACCATGTCCCGTATCTCTTTGATGATCACCTCCATATCACGTTTTTCATTACGGAACAAACGATTGTTCCGTTCTCTCCATATAATGAAAACCGCAGCCGCAATGTGGAGTTTCGGCCCAAGCCGATTGGGTAGCCTATTTTCATCCGAAAGAGCCATCAAAACATCATCCCAACGATCCGGCCAATCTTCAATATCCACAAAAAACTTTATCCGCGTCCAAATTTCATTGGAAAATTGGCATTCAAAAAACAAGTGGTTATGGGAATCCATACAAGAGTCATTATTGGCTCTATTTGAGGTGTAACGGGTCTTAGTGGTCTCTATTGGATCGTACGTGGTTCATTTTCGTCTTAGTGGGTAAATTGGGTTTGTGTTCCTTAACGAGTATAATTGGTCGTAATGGCACTATGTGGGTCATTATGAGTCTGATTTAACCTTATTGGCTCTATTTGAGCTATAACGTGTCATATTGGTCTCTATTGGATCGTACGTGGTTAGTAATTTGGGTTTGTATGTCCTTAATGAGTATAATTGGTCGTAATGACACTATGTGGGTCATAATTAGTGTGATTTGAACTTATTGGCTCTATTTGAGGTGTAACGAGTCTTTTTGGTTTTGTAATGGCTCAAACTTGGTTCCTTTTGGTCTTAGTGTGTATATTGGGTTTATGCTCCTTAACGAGTCTAATTGGTCGTAACGGCACTATGTGGGTCATAATGAGTCTGATTTCCCACATGGGCTCTATTTAGGGTATAACGGGTCTTAGTGGCCTGCAATGGTTTGTACTTTGTTCATTTTGGTCAGAGTGGGTATATTGGATTTGTGCTTCCTTAACGAGTATAATTGGTCGTAATGGCGCTATGTGGGTCATAATGAGTCTGATTTGATATTGTTGGCTCTATTTTATGTCTAACGTGTCTTAGCGGTCTGTAATGGTTCATACTTGGTTCATTTTGGTCTTAGTGGGTATATTGGGTTTTTGTTTCCTTAAGGAGTATAATTGGTCGTAATGACACTATGTGGGTCATAATGATTCTGATTTGAGCTTATTGGCTCTTTTTGAGGTATAACGGGTCTTAGTGGTATGTAATGGTTCGTACTTGGTTCATTTTTATCTTAGTGGGTATATTGGGTTTGTGTTTTTTTAACGAGTATAATTGGTCGTAATGGCACTACGTGGGTCATAATGAGTTTGATTTAACCTTATTGGCTCTATTTGAGGTGTAACGGGTCTTAGTGGTCTCTATTGGATCGTACGTGGTTCATTTTCGTCTTAGTGGGTAAATTGGGTTTGTGAGTCCTTAACCAGTATAATTGGTCGTAATGGCACTATGTGGGTCATAATGAGTCTGATTTAAAATTATTGGCTCTATTGTATAACTTGTCATATTGGTCTATAATGGCTCGTACTTGGTTGGTAAATTGGGTTTGTGTGTCCTAAACGAGTATAATTGGTCGTAATGACAATATGTGGGTCATAATGAGTGTGATTTGAACTTATTGGCTCTATTTGAGGTGTAACGAGTCTTTTTGGTTTTGTAATGGCTCAAACTTGGTTCGTTTTGGTCTTAGTGTGTATATTGGGTGATGGAGGACCATCCAACCACATAAAAGATCCCTTGGCGATTGAAGATGGCCCGGTTACAAGATCAAGATCGAAATTGATCAAGGAAGCTTTGATGAGCTTAGTTGCGGAGATTCAAGTAAAGTCCATTGAAGATGTGCATGTAACGCACGATATTATGCTTATAGAAGCTTTGGATCAATGATGGAGCTTAAAAAGCATCTGTTTTGAAGATTGCAAGCTTTTGGGCCATTTCAAAGAATTAACCCGTGAGCATTATTTTGGTAGCCCAAAATTGATATATTTTCTTTTGTTTATGTTGAATTTGAGCCCAATAAACTAGTGTATAAGGCCCAATCCGTTTTTTAGGCCTATGTTTAAAGTCTAGGTATTTAGAAGTCTTTGAATAGTTATTTAGAGTATGTCTAGATTCATGAATTAAAGGTATGCCTTTAATTCTTGATTGAAATTGAAGTCTTAGACTTTATGGAGAGTCTTTTGGGGTGTCTTTTGAACCCTATAAATAGGAGCCATTTGTAATCATTTGGGATCATCATCCAAGTAATATAAACATTTTTCTTTTGAGTTGATCTCATTTTGTGAGCTGTGATTCCTTGCGAGAGCGTTCATAGTTCAAGAACTTATCAAGATTGTGAGCACGATCTTGTGGCGTTTCGGATTCCTTTGGTTCTTAGTTATATAACTAACGGGTCAAGGATTTGCTCTAGGTTAGTTGAAGATTCCTATACCTGGGATATTCGCTTCCTAAACTATCTCATACGAAGGTTCCAAGTTTCTTAACTTGCGGGTCGACGTTTTCGCATCATTTGGTATCAGAGCTAAGGTTCGGATTCTTCTAATCAATCTTTCTTATATATTTCCTTATATCTTTATCTTGTTTTCCTACTTCTACTTCTTCACCGTCTTCTTCCTAAATCTATTCCTTCATCTTCTATTCTCTCAAAGAAAAAAAAAAACAAAAAAAAAAAAAGATCCAAAACAAAAAACAAAAAAACAAAAGTGCCAAAAAAAGAAAAAAAAGAAGGAAAGCGTGAAAAAAAAAATTACAATATTTGTTTCAAACAAAGAAAAAAAAGAGTTGTATTCTTGGCTATTCTCATCTCAATATTGATCGCGTAATCACACGAAATTCCAATTTCTAAGGTCTGTTTTTCTGGAGACATTCATTCTATTTCTTGCAAAGGCCAAGACTCGTTTGTTGAATTAAGTTCTTATAGGATTGCTTGAACGCCGAGATTTGTGTTCAAATTTGATTTGTTCTTTTACCAATTGAGCTCTACAAGGGATTAAGAGGTAAAAGGCATTGAGTGTGTAAGAACAATTGAGGGGAGGTAAAAGCCATATTGAGTGCAAACACGAGGGATTTGTGAGGAGAATAATTTGTTTTATACTAATAATTAAGTATGTCGAAAAAAGATCCTAATTCACAGGGAAATCCATCCAACGATGAAAGGGAGAATGATTTTACTGTTCGAGCCATGCAACAACAGTTTCAACGACTTGGAGTTGTATTAGAAGGTGTGATGGAAAGATTGGATAGAATTGAAAGAAGGACGGAAGAAGAACCTCCTACGCCGCGTTCTTATCGAGAAGAGGAGTACGAAGGGGAGGAAGAGTATGAAGATGGACCACGACATCCAAGAAGAAGACATGGTAATAGAAGACGAAATCCAAGGGCTGATGGAGGATTTAGCAACATCAAAATGAAGATTCCACAATTTCAAGGGAAGAGTGATCCGGAAGCTTATTTGGAATGGGAAAAAAAGGTGGATCTCATATTTGACTGCAACAACTATTCTGAAGATAAAAAGGTAAAACTAGCTGCCATTGAATTCACGGAATATGCAATTGTATGGTGGGATCAAATGGTAACAAACCGAAGGAGATATGGTGAGAGGCCTATTTCTACTTGGGATGAAATGAAAGCGGTTATGCGGAAGAGGTTTGTTCCTTCTCACTATTTTAGAGATTTGTATTGCAAATTACAATCTTTGAATCAGGGAACCAAATCTGTTGAGGACTATTACAAGGAGATGGAGATTGCTATGATTCGAGCAAATGTTGAAGAAGATAGGGAGGCAACCATGGCAAGGTTTTTGAGTGGCCTAAATCGTGACATTGCCAATGTGGTGGAACTTCAATACTGTGTGGAGCTTGAAGACATGGTGCATACGGCCATGAAAGTTGAGAGGCAACTAAAGAAGAGAAATACCTATTCAAGGGGCCAAACATCTAGTTTCCAGCCCCAAAATAAACATAAGGGAGAGGCATTCAAGGGTACCAATTCATCCACTTCAAAATCCCAAAATGAAGGCAACAAAGTGGACAAGGGTAAAGGTATTGGTTCTACCCATTCTAAATCTCGTGAAATTAAGTGTTTTCGTTGTTTAGGTATGGGACATATTGCATCACAATGTCCAAACAAAAGAGTCATGATTCTTCATGAAAGTGGTGAAGTGGAGTCTGAAAGTGAAAAAGATGATTCCAAGGATGAGGAAGAGGACTTGGAGAAAACCGAGGCAGAAAATGGTGAACTATTGGTGGTGAAAAAAGCTTTGAACTTGCAAGTGAAGGTGGATGACACGCAACACCGGGAAAACATATTTCATACACGATGTTTGGTGCAAGGCAAGGTATGTACTTTAATCATTGACGGTGGGAGTTGTGCAAATGTTGTAAGTACCGAAGTTGTTGAGAAGTTAAATTTGCACACTCTAAAACATCCACTACCATACAAACTTCAATGGCTAAATGAATGTGGGGAAGTGAAAGTGACCAAACAGGTATTGATCTCCTTTTCCATTCGTCAATACAAAGATGAAG
Organism: Arctium minus; assembly: GCA_954870635.1. Lineage (NCBI taxonomy): Eukaryota > Viridiplantae > Streptophyta > Magnoliopsida > Asterales > Asteraceae > Arctium > Arctium minus. The sequence goes on along the minus strand of OX941084.1, from coordinate 101,255,460 downwards.
TAATGTGTGATGTTGTTCCAATGCATGTCAGTCACATACTTTTGGGGAGGCCGTGGCAATTTGACCGAAGAGTTATCTATGATGGCTTTCATAATCAATACACTTTCAAACATCATGACAAGAAAGTTGTTCTTGTGTCGTTATCTCCACAACAAGTTCATGAGGATCAAATTAAAATGATCACCGCAAGGCGAGCGAGCGAGGCTGAAAAGAAAAATAATGAGTGTGGTGGATCGAGGGAAAAACAGAGTGATGAAAACAATTTGAAAGACAAGAAAAGAGAGAAAACCAAGTCGAATTTTTTTGCAAAATCGAGTGAAGTCAAGAGGGTGATAGTTGAAAACAAGAGGGTGATGGTTTTGGTTTTCAAGGAGGCTTGTGTGAGTACTAGTGAGCTAACCCAAAATCTTCCGAGTTTTGTTGTGAATATTTTGCAGGAATATGATGATGTCTTTCCGAAGGAAGAACCAAGTGGATTGCCACCTCTACGAGGAATAGAGCATCAAATTGATTTCATTCCAGGGGCTACTCTTCCAAATCGTCCAGCTTATAGAGCCAACCCCGAGGAGACAAAAGAGATCCAAAGACAAGTGGAAGATTTATTGTCAAGAGGAAGGATTCGAGAATCCATGAGTCCTTGTGCTGTTCCCGTGATTGTGGTGCCCAAAAAGAATGGAGAATGGAGAATGTGCACCGATTGTAGATCCATCAACCAAATCACGGTAAAGTATCGCTATCCTATTCCTAGGTTAGATGACATGCTAGATGAGTTGCATGGGGCTGTCATTTTTTCCAAAATTGATCTTAAAAGTGGGTATCATCAGATTAGAATAAGAGAAGGAGATGAATGGAAAACCGCATTCAAAACAAAATCTGGATTGTACGAGTGGTTAGTTATGCCTTTTGGATTAACTAATGCACCTAGTACATTCATGAGATTGATGAATCATGTGTTGCGTGAGTTTATTGGTAAATTTGTCGTCGTTTACTTTGATGACATCTTGATTTATAGTAAAAATATGGAAGATCACATGATGCATTTACGTGATGTTTTGGACACCTTGAGAAATGAATCTTTGTATGCTAACTTGAAAAAATGCACATTTTGTATGGACAAAGTTGTTTTTCTAGGATTTGTTGTTAGTGGCAAGGGAATTGAAGTGGATCTTGAGAAGGTCAAGGCAATTCAAGAATGGCCAACTCCAACAACGGTTTCGGAGGTAAGAAGCTTTCATGGGCTAGCTAGCTTCTATCGAAGATTTGTTCGTGACTTTAGCACCATAGCCGCCCCACTCAATGAACTTGTGAAGAAAGAGGTAAGTTTTCATTGGGGAGAAAAGCAACAAGCTGCATTTGATTTATTGAAGGAAAGGTTGACCTCTTCTCCTATTCTTGCATTACCAAATTTTGATAAGATGTTTGAACTTGAGTGTGATGCATCTGGGGTGGGTATTGGGGCTGTTTTAATTCAAGAACGCCGTCCCATTGCATATTTTAGTGAAAAACTAAAAGGGGCACAATTGAATTATTCAACATATGATAAAGAGCTTTATGCTTTGGTAAGGTCTTTACAAACATGGCAACATTATTTGAGACCAAAAGAGTTTGTGATTCACACGGATCATGAATCTCTTAAGTATCTCAAGGGTCAAGGTAAGCTAAGTAGAAGGCATATCAAGTGGGTTGAGTTTATCGAGTCATTTCCTTATGTGATTAAATACAAGAAAGGAAAAGAAAACATTGTGGCCGATGCGTTGTCTAGACGTCATAGTCTCATCACCACTTTGAGTTCTAAACTTCTTGGATTTGAATCAATTAAGGAAATGTATGAGGATGATTCTGATTTTTCTTCTCTATATGTTGCATGTGAACATGGATCAATTGACAAATTCTATAAACAAGAAGGTTATTTGTTTAAAGAAAACAAGTTGTGCATTCCAAAGTGTTCCATGCGTGAATTACTTGTGCGTGAGGCTCATGGGGGAGGTTTGATGGGTCACTTTGGTGTTCAAAAGACTTTAGATGTTTTAAAAGAACATTTCTTTTGGCCAAAAATGCGTGAAGATGTTAATAAAATTTGTGAAAGATGTCTAACTTGTAAAAAAGCCAAATCAAAATCGAAGCCACATGGATTGTATACCCCGCTACCAATTCCTTATGAACCTTGGGTAGACATATCCATGGACTTTGTGCTAGGATTGCCTAGGACAAAGAATGGCCGAGATTCTGTTTTTGTTGTTGTTGATCGATTTTCCAAGATGGCACACTTTATTCCTTGTCATAAAACAGATGATGCCTCACACATTGCTGATTTGTTCTTTAAAGAAATAGTGCGTCTACATGGTGTGCCACGCACTATTGTGAGTGATAGGGATGTCAAATTTTTGAGCCATTTTTGGCGTGTGCTTTGGAGTAAACTGGGTACTAAGCTTTTATTCTCTACTGCAAGTCATCCACAAACTGATGGGCAGACTGAAGTAGTTAATAGAACTTTGTCTCAATTACTTAGAGCCGTTATTTCAAAGAACTTGAAAAGTTGGGAGAGTTGCTTGCCGTTTGTTGAGTTTGCTTATAATCGAAGTGTGCATTCTGCTACTAACTATTCTCCATTCGAGACTGTGTATGGCTTCAATCCCTTGAGTCCCCTTGATCTTGTTCCTATCCCCATTGAAGAGCGTACCAGTCTAGATGGAAAGAGGAAGGCTGAGATGGTGAAACAATTGCATGAGAAGGTAAGACTCAACATTGAGAAGAGAACAGATCAATACCTGAAGCAAGCAAACAAAGGTAGAAAGAGAGTTGTATTTGAACCTGGTGATTGGGTATGGTTGCACTTCAGGAAAGAGAGATTCCCGGCCAAGAGAAGATCAAAATTGCAGCCTAGAGGAGATGGACCATTCCAAGTCCTCGAAAGAATCAATGATAATGCTTACAAGCTAGATCTTCCTGGTGAGTATCAAGTAAGCTCTACTTTTAATGTTGCTGATCTTTCTCCATATGATGTAGGTGATGATTCGTGGACGAATCCTTTTCAAGGGGGAGAGAATGATGGAGGACCATCCAACCACATAAAAGATCCCTTGGCGATTGAAGATGGCCCGGTTACAAGATCAAGATCGAAATTGATCAAGGAAGCTTTGATGAGCTTAGTTGCGGAGATTCAAGTAAAGTCCATTGAAGATGTGCATGTAACGCACGATATTATGCTTATAGAAGCTTTGGATCAATGATGGAGCTTAAAAAGCATCTGTTTTGAAGATTGCAAGCTTTTGGGCCATTTCAAAGAATTAACCCGTGAGCATTATTTTGGTAGCCCAAAATTGATATATTTTCTTTTGTTTATGTTGAATTTGAGCCCAATAAACTAGTGTATAAGGCCCAATCCGTTTTTTAGGCCTATGTTTAAAGTCTAGGTATTTAGAAGTCTTTGAATAGTTATTTAGAGTATGTCTAGATTCATGAATTAAAGGTATGCCTTTAATTCTTGATTGAAATTGAAGTCTTAGACTTTATGGAGAGTCTTTTGGGGTGTCTTTTGAACCCTATAAATAGGAGCCATTTGTAATCATTTGGGATCATCATCCAAGTAATATAAACATTTTTCTTTTGAGTTGATCTCATTTTGTGAGCTGTGATTCCTTGCGAGAGCGTTCATAGTTCAAGAACTTATCAAGATTGTGAGCACGATCTTGTGGCGTTTCGGATTCCTTTGGTTCTTAGTTATATAACTAACGGGTCAAGGATTTGCTCTAGGTTAGTTGAAGATTCCTATACCTGGGATATTCGCTTCCTAAACTATCTCATACGAAGGTTCCAAGTTTCTTAACTTGCGGGTCGACGTTTTCGCATCATTGGGTTTGTGCTCCTTAAACGAGTCTAATTGGTCGTAATGGCACTATGTGGGTCATAATGAGTCTGATTTCCCATATGGGCTCTATTTAGGGTATAACGGGTCTTAGTGACCTGTAATGGTTTGTACTTTGTTCATTTTGGTCAGAGTGGGTATATTGGATTTGTGCTTCCATAACGAGTATAAGTGGTCGTAATGGCGCTATGTGGGTCATAATGAGTCTGATTTGATATTGTTGGCTCTATTTGATGTATAACGTGTCTTAGCGGTTTGTAATGGTTCATACTTGGTTCATTTTGGTCTTAGTGGGTATATTGGGTTTTTCTTTCCTTAAGGAGTATAATTGGTCGTAATGACACTATGTGGGTCATAATGATTCTGATTTGAACTTATTGGCTCTTTTTGAGGTATAACGGGTCTTAGTGGTATGTAATGGTTCGTACTTTGTTCGTTTTGGTCTTAGTGGGTATATTGGGTTTATGTTTCCTTAACGAGTCTAATTGGTCGTAATGGCACTATGTGGGTCATAATGAGTCTGATTTTACCTTATTCGCTCTATTTGAGGTATAACGGGCCTTAATGATCTGTAACGATTCATACTTGGTTCATTTTGATCATAGTGGGTATATTGGGTTTGTGTTTTCTTAACGAGTATAATTGGTCGTAATGGCACTATGTGGGTCATAATGAGTTTGATTTAACCTTATTGGCTCTATTTTAGGTGTAACGGGTCTTAGCAGTCTATTGGATCGTACGTGGTTCATTTTCGTCTTAGTGGGTAAATTGGGTTTGTGTGTCCCTAACGAGTATAATTGGTCGTAATGGCACTATGTGGCTCATAATGAGTCTGATTTGAAATTATTGGCTCTATTTGAGGTATAACGTATCATATTGGTCTATAATGGCTCGTACTTGGTTGGTAAATTGGGTTTGTGTGTCCTTAACCAGTATAATTGGTCGTAATGACACTATGTGGGTCATAATGAGCGTGATTTGAACTTATTGGCTCTATTTGAGGTGTAACGAGTCTTTTTGGTTTTGTAATGGCTCAAAGTTGGTTCGTTTTATTCTTATATTGAGTTTGTGTCTCCTTAACGAGTCTAATTGGTCGTAATGGCACTATGTGGGTCATAATGAGTCTGATTTGCCCATATGGGCTCTATTTGGCGTATAACGGGTCTTACTGGTCTGCAATGGTTTGTACTTTCTTCATTTTGGTCAGAGTGGGTATATTGGGTTTTTGTTTCCTTAAGGAATATAATTGGTCGTAATGACACTATGTGGGTCATAATGAGTCTGATTTGACCTTATTGGCTCTTTTTGAGGTATAACGGGTCTTAGTGGTATGTAATGGTTCGTACTTGGTTCGTTTTGGTCTTAGTAGGTATATTGGATTAATGTTTCCGTAACGAGTCTAATTGGTCGTAATGGCACTATGTGGGTGATAATGAGTCTGATTTTACCTCATTCCCTCTATTTGAGGTATAATGGGCCTTAGTGGTCTGTTATGGTTCGTACTTGGTTCATTTTGATCATAGTGGGTATATTCGGTTTGTGTTTTCTTAACGAGTATAATTGGTCGTAATGGCACTATGTGGGTCATAATGAGTTTGATTTAACCTTATTGGCTCTATTTGAGGTGTAACGGGTCTTAGTGGTCTCTATTGGATCGTACGTGGTTTATTTTCGTCTTAGTGGGTAAATTGGGTTTGTGAGTCCTTAACCAGTATAATTGGTCGTAATGGCACTATGTGGGTCATAATGAGTCTGATTTAAAATTATTGGCTCTATTTGGTATAACTTGTCATATTGGTCTATAATGGCTCGTACTTGGTTGGTAAATTGGGTTTGTGTGTCCTAAACGAGTATAATTGGTCGTAATGACAATATGTGGGTCATAATGAGTGTGATTTGAACTTATTGGCTCTATTTGAGGTGTAACGAGTCTTTTTGGTTTTGTAATGGCTCAAACTTGGTTCGTTTTGGTCTTAGTGTGTATATTGGGTTTGTGCTCCTTAAACGAGTCTAATTGGTCGTAATGGCACTATGTGGGTCATAATGAGTTTGTTTTGACCTTATTGGTTCTATTTGAGGTATAACGGGTCTTAGCGGTATGTAATGGTTCGTACTTGGTTCATTTTGATCATTGTGGGTATATTGCGTTTGTGTTTTCTTAACGAGTATAATTGGTCGTAATGGCACTATGTGGGTCATAATGAGTTTGATTTAAACTTATTGGCTCTATTTGAGGTGTAACGGGTCTTAGTGGTGTCTATTGGATCGTACGTGGTTCATTTTCGTCTTAGTGGGTAAATCGGGTTTGTGTGTCCTTAACGAGTATAATTGGTCGTAATGGCACTATGTGGGTCATAGTGAGTCTGATTTAACCTTATTGGCTCTATTTGAGCTATAACGTGTCATATTGGTCTCTATTGGATCGTACGTGGTTAATAAATTGGGTTTGTATGTCCTTAATGAGTATAATTGGTCGTAATGACACTATGTGGGTCATAATGAGTGTGATTTGAACTTATTGGCTCTATTTGAGGTGTAACGAGTCTTTTGGTTTTGTAATGGCCAAACTTGGTTCCTTTTGGTCTAAGTGTGTATATTGGGTTTGTGCTCCTTAACGAGTCTAATTGGTCGTAATGGCACTATGTGAGTCATAATGAGTCTGATTTCCCATATGGGCTCTATTTTGGGTATAACGGGTCTTAGTGGTCTGCAATGGTTTGTACTTTGTTCATTTTGGTCAGAGTGGGTATATTGGATTTGTGCTTCCTTAACGAGTATATATGGTCGTACTGGCGCTATGTGGGTCATAATGAGTCTGATTTGATATTGTTGGCTCTATTTGATGTATAACGCGTCTTAGCGGTCTGTAATGGTTTATACTTGGTTCATTTTGGTCTTAGTGGGTATATTGGGCTTATGTTTCCTTAACGAGTCTAATTGGTCGTAATGGCACTATGTGGGTGATAATGAGTCTGATTTTACCTTATTCGCTCTATTTGAGGTATAACGGGCCTTAATGATCTGTAATGATTCGTACTTGGTTCATTTTGATCATAGTGGGTATATTGGGTTTGTGTTTTCTTAACGAGTATAATTGGTCGTATTGGCACTATGTGGGTCATAATGAGTTTGATTTAACCTTATTGGCTCTATTTTAGGTGTAACGGGTCTTAGTGGTGTCTATTGGATCGTGCCTGGTTCATTCTCGTCTTATTGGGTAAATTGGGTTTATGTGTCCTTAACGAGTATAATAGGTCGTAATTGCACTATGTGGGTCATAATGAGTCTGATTTGAAATTATTGGCTCCATTTGAGGTATAACGTGTCGTATTGGTCTTTAATGGCTCGTACTTGGTTTATTTTTGTTTTTGTAGGTATATTAGTTTTGTGTCTCCTTCACGAGTCCAATTGGTCGTAATGGCACTATGTGGGTCATAATGAGTTTGTTTTGTCCTTATTGGCTCTATTTGAGGTATAACGTGTCTTAGCGGTATGTAATGGTTCATACTTGGTTCATTTTGATCATTGTGGGTATATTGTGTTTGTGTTTTCTTAACGAGTATAATTGGTCGTAATGGCGCTATGTGGGTCATAATGAGTTTGATTTAACCTTATTGGCTCTATTTGAGGTGTAACGGGTCTTAGTGGTCTCTATTGGATCGTACGTGGTTCATTTTTGTCTTAGTGGGTAAATTGGGTTTGTGTGTCCTTAACGAGTATAATTGGTCGTAATGGCACTATGTGGGTCATAGTGAGTCTGATTTGAAATTATTGGCTCCATTTGAGGTAAAACGTGTCGTATTGGTCTTTAATGGCTCGTACTTGGTTCATTTTTGTTTTAGTAGGTATATTAGTTTTGTGTCTCCTTCACGAGTCCAATTGGTCGTAATGGCACTATGTGGGTCATAATGAGTTTGTTTTGACCTTATTTGGCTCTATTTGAGGTATAACGTGTCTTAGCGGTATGTAATGGTTCATACTTGGTTCATTTTGATCATTGTGGGTATATTGTGTTTGTGTTTCTTAACGAGTATAATTGGTCGTAATGGCACTATGTGGGTCATAATGAGTTTGATTTAACCTTATTGGCTCTATTTGAGGTGTAACGGGTCTTAGTGGTCTCTATTGGATCGTACGTGGTTCATTTTTGTCTTAGTGGGTAAATTGGGTTTGTGTGTCCTTAACGAGTATAATTGGTCGTAATGGCACTATGTGGGTCATAGTGAGTCTGATTTGAAATTATTGGCTCCATTTGAGGTAAAACGTGTCGTATTGGTCTTTAATGGCTCGTACTTGGTTCATTTTTGTTTTAGTGGGTATATTAGTTTTGTGTCTATTTCACGAGTCCAATTGGTCGTAATGGCACTATGTGGGTCATAATGAGTTTGTTTTGACCTTATTGTTTCTATTTGAGGTATAACGGGTCTTAGCGGTATGTAATGGTTCGTACTTGGTTCATTTTGATCATTGTGGGTATATTGCGTTTGTGTTTTCTTAACGAGTATAATTGGTCGTAATGGCACTATGTGGGTCATAATGAGTTTGATTTAACCTTTTTTTTTTAGGGAAAACTCCGGCAATTATATAAAACGAAAACAAAAGAGTACGGCAAACCGCCTACAACCAAACGAAGAAACACAAAAACTTGGAAACAACCCCATACCAAGCAACTAACAACCAAAATAAACACAACATAATAGACGCAAATAACATCGAAAAAAAGATGCTAAAAACCACCGGAGCTCCAAACACCAAAGCCGCAAGGCCAAAGCAAAGATTAGGTTGCTTCATAAGAAATAAGACGAGATCTTCTAGTAGTCCAAGCAAGCCGACATTGAACCATGTCCCGTATCTCTTTGATGATCACCTCCATATCACGTTTTTCATTACGGAACAAACGATTGTTCCGTTCTCTCCATATAATGAAAACCGCAGCCGCAATGTGGAGTTTCGGCCCAAGCCGATTGGGTAGCCTATTTTCATCCGAAAGAGCCATCAAAACATCATCCCAACGATCCGGCCAATCTTCAATATCCACAAAAAACTTTATCCGCGTCCAAATTTCATTGGAAAATTGGCATTCAAAAAACAAGTGGTTATGGGAATCCATACAAGAGTCATTATTGGCTCTATTTGAGGTGTAACGGGTCTTAGTGGTCTCTATTGGATCGTACGTGGTTCATTTTCGTCTTAGTGGGTAAATTGGGTTTGTGTTCCTTAACGAGTATAATTGGTCGTAATGGCACTATGTGGGTCATTATGAGTCTGATTTAACCTTATTGGCTCTATTTGAGCTATAACGTGTCATATTGGTCTCTATTGGATCGTACGTGGTTAGTAATTTGGGTTTGTATGTCCTTAATGAGTATAATTGGTCGTAATGACACTATGTGGGTCATAATTAGTGTGATTTGAACTTATTGGCTCTATTTGAGGTGTAACGAGTCTTTTGGTTTTGTAATGGCTCAAACTTGGTTCCTTTTGGTCTAAGTGTGTATATTGGGTTTGTGCTCCTTAACGAGTCTAATTGGTCGTAATGGCACTATGTGAGTCATAATGAGTCTGATTTCCCATATGGGCTCTATTTTGGGTATAACGGGTCTTAGTGGTCTGCAATGGTTTGTACTTTGTTCATTTTGGTCAGAGTGGGTATATTGGATTTGTGCTTCCTTAACGAGTATATATGGTCGTAATGGCGCTATGTGGGTCATAATGAGTCTGATTTGATATTGTTGGCTCTATTTGATGTATAACGCGTCTTAGCGGTCTGTAATGGTTCATACTTGGTTCATTTTGGTCTTAGTGGGTATATTGGGTTTATGTTTCCTTAACGAGTCTAATTGGTCGTAATGGCACTATGTGGGTGATAATGAGTCTGATTTTACCTTATTCGCTCTATTTGAGGTATAACGGGCCTTAATGATCTGTAATGATTCGTACTTGGTTCATTTTGATCATAGTGGGTATATTGGGTTTGTGTTTTCTTAACGAGTATAATTGGTCGTATTGGCACTATGTGGGTCATAATGAGTTTGATTTAACCTTATTGGCTCTATTTTAGGTGTAACGGGTCTTAGTGGTGTCTATTGGATCGTGCCTGGTTCATTCTCGTCTTATTGGGTAAATTGGGTTTATGTGTCCTTAACGAGTATAATTGGTCGTAATGGCACTATGTGGGTCATAATGAGTCTGATTTGAAATTATTGGCTCCATTTGAGGTATAACGTGTCGTATTGGTCTTTAATGGCTCGTACTTGGTTCATTTTTGTTTTTGTAGGTATATTAGTTTTGTGTCTCCTTCACGAGTCCAATTGGTCGTAATGGCACTATGTGGGTCATAATGAGTTTGTTTTGACCTTATTGGCTCTATTTGAGGTATAACGTGTCTTAGCGGTATGTAATGGTTCATACTTGGTTCATTTTGATCATTGTGGGTATATTGTGTTTGTGTTTTCTTAACGAGTATAATTGGTCGTAATGGCGCTATGTGGGTCATAATGAGTTTGATTTAACCTTATTGGCTCTATTTGAGGTGTAACGGGTCTTAGTGGTCTCTATTGGATCGTACGTGGTTCATTTTTGTCTTAGTGGGTAAATTGGGTTTGTGTGTCCTTAACGAGTATAATTGGTCGTAATGGCACTATGTGGGTCATAGTGAGTCTGATTTGAAATTATTGGCTCCATTTGAGGTAAAACGTGTCGTATTGGTCTTTAATGGCTCGTACTTGGTTCATTTTTGTTTTAGTAGGTATATTAGTTTTGTGTCTCCTTCACGAGTCCAATTGGTCGTAATGGCACTATGTGGGTCATAATGAGTTTGTTTTGACCTTATTTGGCTCTATTTGAGGTATAACGTGTCTTAGCGGTATGTAATGGTTCATACTTGGTTCATTTTGATCATTGTGGGTATATTGTGTTTGTGTTTTCTTAACGAGTATAATTGGTCGTAATGGCACTATGTGGGTCATAATGAGTTTGATTTAACCTTATTGGCTCTATTTGAGGTGTAACGGGTCTTAGTGGTCTCTATTGGATCGTACGTGGTTCATTTTTGTCTTAGTGGGTAAATTGGGTTTGTGTGTCCTTAACGAGTATAATTGGTCGTAATGGCACTATGTGGGTCATAGTGAGTCTGATTTGAAATTATTGGCTCCATTTGAGGTAAAACGTGTCGTATTGGTCTTTAATGGCTCGTACTTGGTTCATTTTTGTTTTAGTGGGTATATTAGTTTTGTGTCTCCTTCACGAGTCCAATTGGTCGTAATGGCACTATGTGGGTCATAATGAGTTTGTTTTGACCTTATTGGTTCTATTTGAGGTATAACCGGTCTTAGTGGTATGTAATGGTTCGTACTTGGTTCGTTTTGGTCTTAGTGGGTATATTGGGTTTATGTTTCCTTAACGAGTCTAATTGGTCGTAATGGCACTATGTGGGTCATAATGAGTCTGATTTTACCTTATTCGCTCTATTTGAGGTATAACGGGCCTTAATGATCTGTAATGATTCGTACTTGGTTCATTTTGATCATAGTGGGTATATTGGGTTTGTGTTTTCTTAACGAGTATAATTGGTCGTAATGGCACTATGTGGGCCATAATGAGTTTGATTTAACCTTATTGGCTCTATTTTAGGTGTAACGGGTCTTAGTGGTGTCTATTGGATCGTACGTGGTTCATTTTCGTCTTAGTGGGTAAATTGGGTTTGTGTGTCCTTAACGAGTATAATTGGTCGTAATGGCACTATGTGGCTCATAATGAGTCTGATTTGAAATTATTGGCTCTATTTGAGGTATAACGTATCATATTGGTCTATAATGGCTCGTACTTGGTTGGTAAATTGGGTTTGTGTGTCCTTAACCAGTATAATTGGTCGTAATGACACTATGTGGGTCGTAATGAGCGTGATTTGAACTTATTGGCTCTATTTGAGGTGTAACGAGTCTTTTTGGTTTTGTAATGGCTCAAAGTTGGTACGTTTTATCCTTATATTGAGTTTGTGTCTCCTTAACGAGTCTAATTGGTCGTAATGGCACTATGTGGGTCATAATGAGTCTGATTTGCCCATATGGGCTCTATTTGGCGTATAACGGGTCTTACTGGTCTGCAATGGTTTGTACTTTCTTCATTTTGGTCAGAGTGAGTATATTGGGTTTTTGTTTCCTTAAGGAGTATAATTGGTCGTAATGACACTATGTGGGTCATAATGAGTCTGATTTGACCTTATTGGCTCTTTTTGAGGTATAACGGGTCTTAGTGGTATGTAATGATGAGAACCCATCCAACGACCCGGATGATGAAGATCCATTGAGATGGAAGATTGGACCAATCACAAGGTCAAAAGCTAAGATGTTCAGTGATGCTCTTAACGGTTTGATAAAATCCTGTCGGAAAGAATCAATCATCAATTCATCAAGTAGCCAAGGAGACCTTCGAATTTTGATCCGAATTGAAGGCCAAGATTAGCCCAAGGCTTGGTAGCCCAAGTTGTGATTATTTCATCTAAATATCACCCAAGTCCAAGAAAATTCGGCCAAGTCTACACATGGCCCATGTTTTGGTCATAAATCATTCATTTCAAGTCCAAATGGACTCAAATCAAAGCCCACTTAAAGAGTACTCCTTTTCCTACATTTTAATAAGGATCCAAGCCCAAAATAAAGGTGGAATTTCGTCCATGAATCTGCCCAACAATAGATCCAAGTTCAAGTAACTCATAACATTGAATTAGAAGGCATTTTGAAGGGTCCTATCATTATGAAGTCATTTACTTAGAAGATATTAGAAGGTTGCCTCAATTATTGTCTAGAATTTATTTGAGTCCTTTGATTTGTCTTGTGTATCCTATAAATAGGTTGTCTTTGTAATCTTTTGAAATCACCTTTGATTTGAATGATAATTGTGAGTTTAAACTCTTTTTGTTCTTTGTGAACTTTAGAACTTATCAAGTCTTCTTGCTTGTGGCGTTCAATACTTATCAATCAACTTGGTGGGTTGATTGTGGCGTATCTTATACCAAGGTTCCTGTCTCTTTTTAGACAACGGGTCGCGGTTTCACCAATACTATCTCGGGCAACCAATAGACGGTCGGGAAAAACACATCATTTGGTATCAGAGCTAGCACTATTGGTTTGCATATCATTTCTTTTCTATCTTTCCTTCTTGTTAATTTCCTTTACTTGAGATCCAATAATCACGTATTGGTAGCGGGTCTTGTCACAAGTTGACATGGTTCCTACTAGTGACTATTGAATTCTCCACTTCAATCTTTCGTTTCTTCAATTTCGTTGGTATATAGCTTCTAGCAAAAAGAAAAAGAAAAAAAAGAGGCCGAACAAAAAAAAAGGAAAAAAAAAACTATTTGGGCAAAAAAAAAGGCATAAAAAAAGAAACAATAGAAAGAAAAAGAGCACGAAAAAAAAAGTCGAGTTTCATATCTTCTTCTTACATTGTGATTATTTGACAATATTATAGTCAAGTTGTTTGGTAAGTTTGAATCCCTCAAGGCCACAAGCCAAACTTGATAATTGCTTCTTTTGTTCTTTTAGAACATAAAGAGATTTAAAAGAGTGGTAAAAGGCTGTGTGGTGAGATTAATCGAGGGTAAAAGCCATTTGTGAGATACACGAGGGTTGAGTGAATCATTTCTTGAGATAAACACGTGAGGGAGTGTTGAGAGGAACTAACCTTTATTTTTGCAGAATTTTAAGATGGGGGATGATCAACCCCTTCCGAATCTTCAAATTCAAGCCATAATGGATGAGATGCGGCGGATGATGACCAATGAATTCAACCAAGTTCATGAAAGAATGGATCGAATAGAGGCAAACGCACGAAGACCACCATCTCCTGAAGGTTCCGTTGTGAATGAGGAAGAAAGAAGCGACGAATGGGATAGGGAATCTGAAAGGAGATCGGCTAGGAGAAGGCGGCGTATAGACAATAATTTGAGTTCCATAAAGATGAAAGTCCCTTCATTTCAAGGAAAGTCAGATCCGGAAGCATACCTCGATTGGGAGAAGAAAATGGAGTTCATCTTTGATTGTCATGAATACTCCAACCGAAAGAAGGTAAAACTTGTTGTCATTGAGTTTTCTGATTATGCACTAACATGGTGGGATCAACTTTTGATTAGCAAGCGAAGAAATAGAGAAAGGCCTATCGAGAGTTGGGAGGAAATGAAGTTGGTCATGAGTAGACGTTTTGTGCCTAGTCACTACTTTCGTGACCTTCACAACAAGCTCCAAAATCTCAAGCAAGGGAACAAGTGTGTGGAAGATTGTTTTAAAGAGATGGAGGTTATCTTGATTAGGGCCAACATTGAGGAGGATCGAGAAGCTACAATGGCCAGGTTCTTACATGGTTTAAATTTTGAAATACGTGATCGTGTTGAAATGTATCATTATGTTGAAATTGAGGATATGGTTCATATGGCTGTTAAAATTGAGAAACAACTTAAGAGAGGGGGAGGATCACGAAATAGTACTTGGAAGACGAGTTCTTCAAAGAAAATTGAAAGCACATCTTCTTCTTCTAATCCCAAATCTGGTTCTAAAGATATAAACTCTTCGAAAGGAAAAATTGATTCTTCTAGTCCTAAGAATCGTGACATAAAGTGTTTTAAGTGTCAAGGCAGGTGTCATATTGCAAGTCAATGTCCAAACAAGCTTGCAATGGTGATTCGAGAAGATGGGGAAATTGAGACAGATAAATCAGATTCCGAAGACTCACCGGATGGTTTGGATGATGATGAAGAGGTGGCTGTCCAAGGAGACTTGTTGGTGGCTAGAAGAGCCCTAAGTGCCCATTCCAAGGAAGATGATGATGCACAAAGGGAGAACATCTTTCACACTCGATGCTACGTTCAAGGCAAGGTATGTAGTGTTATCATTGACGGGGGGGAGTTGTACAAATGTAGCAAGTTCAACTATGGTCGAAAAGCTTGGTCTACCTACTACGAAGCATCAAAAGCCATACAAACTCCAATGGCTTAATGATAGTGGTGAGGTACGAGTTTCAAAACAAGTGTTGGTTTCTTTTCGCATAGGTAAATATGAAGATGAAGTATTGTGTGATGTTGTACCTATGCAAGCAAGTCATATGTTGCTTGGGAGGCCATGGCAGTATGATCGACATGTAAAGCATGACGGCTTTACCAACAAATACACTTTTGTACACAAAGCCAAACCCGTAACTCTTGTACCCATGTCACCTAGTCAAGTTTTTGAAGATCAAGTTAAACTTCAAAAGGATGCAAAAAAAATAAATGAGCCAAAAGAAAATAATGAACAAGGCTCAAAAGAAAAAGGAAAGGATAAAAAAACACCCGTGGAAAAAAAAGAGGGTCAATATTGTGCTTTGGCAAAAAAGAGTGAGGTAAAAGAAGCTTTAAATTCTGAAATGCTTTTTGTGCTTCTTTTGTTCAAAGAAGCTCAATTAGCCACTAACAACTTGGCCGGTACCATTCCGAGCAATGTTATGTCT
The DNA here is from genome assembly GCA_954870635.1 of Arctium minus. Lineage (NCBI taxonomy): Eukaryota > Viridiplantae > Streptophyta > Magnoliopsida > Asterales > Asteraceae > Arctium > Arctium minus. The sequence goes on along the minus strand of OX941084.1, from coordinate 101,240,114 downwards.
ATCTTGCAGGAATTTGAAGACTTGTTTCCGGAAGAAGTTCCCGATGGATTGCCACCAATCCGTGGAATTGAACACCAAATTGACTTTGTACCCGGAGCTTCCATCCCAAACAAACCAACCTATAGAACAAGTCCGGAAGAAACCAAGGAGTTGGAAAGACAAGTTAAAGAGTTACTTGCAAAAGGATTGGTTCGAGAAAGCATGAGTCCTTGTGCTGTTCCAGTCTTGTTAGTACCAAAGAAGGACGGCTCATGGAGGATGTGTGTGGATTGTCGCGCCATCAACAATATCACGGTAAAGTATCGTCATCCAATTCCTCGATTAGATGATATGCTTGATGAACTGTATGGTGCAAAATTATTTTCGAAAATTGATTTGAAAAGTGGTTACCACCAAATCCGTATGAGAGAGGGTGATGAGTGGAAAACCGCTTTCAAAACAAAACATGGTTTATATGAATGATTAGTGATGCCCTTTGGTTTAACTAACGCTCCTAGTACATTCATGAGACTAATGAACCATGTTTTGAGAGATTTCATTGGAAAGTTTGTGGTTGTTTACTTTGATGATATTTTGATTTACTCCAAAAGTTTGGACGATCATCTTGAACATCTAACTTCTGTTTTGAGTGTGCTTAGGATGGAAAAGCTTTTTGCAAACTTGAAGAAGTGCACCTTTTGTACCAATCATGTTGTTTTCCTTGGATACATGGTAAGTTCACAAGGAATTTCTGTTGATGAAGAAAAGGTAAAGGCCATCCAAGATTGGCCAACTCCAAAGAGTGTAAGTGAAGTGCGAAGTTTTCATGGTCTTGCAAGTTTTTATCGTAGATTTGTTAAAAACTTTAGCACTTTGGCATCACCACTCACAAAAGTCATTAAAAAGAACGTCGGTTTTAAATGGGGCAAAGAACAAGAGCAAGCTTTTGAACAACTTAAATTTCATTTAACCCATGCTCCTTTGTTATCTTTGCCCAACTTTGATAAAACCTTTGAAATTGAGTGTGATGCATCAGGTGTTGGAATAGGTGCAATTTTGATGCAAGAAGGTAAACCATTGGCCTATTTTAGTGAGAAGTTGAATGGGGCGACCTTGAACTACCCCACTTATGACAAAGAACTGTATTCATTGGTCCGTGCATTAAAGACATGGCAACACTATTTGTGGGCCAAAGAGTTTGTGATACATTCTGACCATTATTGGAAGAAATGTCAAAACTTGGGAACAATGCTTACCACATGTTGAGTTTGCTTATAATCGTCATGTTCATTCTGCTACAAAGTTTTCCCCATTTGAAATTGTGTATGGTTTTAAGCCATTAACTCCAATGGATTTAACTCCTTTACCTGTGGGTGAACAAGTGAATTTAGATGGCAAGAAGAAAGTTGAATTTGTTAAACAGATCCATGAGAAGGCGAAAAGCAACATCGAAGAGCGCACCAAGAAGTATGAACAACAAGCAAATAAGGGCAAAAGAAAGATCACATTTGAACCAGGAGATTGGGTGTGGCTTCATTTGAGAAAAGAACGATTCCCAAGTAAACGAAAGTCAAAGCTGATGCCAAGGGGAGATGGACCATTCCAAATCATGCAGAAAATTAATGACAATGCTTACAAACTTGACTTGCCTGTTGAGTATAATGTACATGATGTCTTCAACGTTTCTGATTTGAGCCCCTTTAATGCAGGTGAAGATTTGAGGACAAATCGCATTCAAGAGAGGGGGAATGATGAGAACCCATCCAACGACCCGGATGATGAAGATCCATTGAGATGGAAGATTGGACCAATCACAAGGTCAAAAGCTAAGATGTTCAGTGATGCTCTTAACGGTTTGATAAAATCCTGTCGGAAAGAATCAATCATCAATTCATCAAGTAGCCAAGGAGACCTTCGAATTTTGATCCGAATTGAAGGCCAAGATTAGCCCAAGGCTTGGTAGCCCAAGTTGTGATTATTTCATCTAAATATCACCCAAGTCCAAGAAAATTCGGCCAAGTCTACACATGGCCCATGTTTTGGTCATAAATCATTCATTTCAAGTCCAAATGGACTCAAATCAAAGCCCACTTAAAGAGTACTCCTTTTCCTACATTTTAATAAGGATCCAAGCACAAAATAAAGGTGGAATTTCGTCCATGAATCTGCCCAACAATAGATCCAAGTTCAAGTAACTCATAACATTGAATTAGAAGGCATTTTGAAGGGTCCTATCATTATGAAGTCATTTACTTAGAAGATATTAGAAGGTTGCCTCAATTATTGTCTAGAATTTATTTGAGTCCTTTGATTTGTCTTGTGTATCCTCCTATAAATAGGTTGTCTTTGTAATCTTTTGAAATCACCTTTGATTTGAATGACAATTGTGAGTTTAAACTCTTTTTGTTCTTTGTGAACTTTAGAACTTATCAAGTCTTCTTGCTTGTGGCGTTCAATACTTATCAATCAACTTGGTGGGTTGATTGTAGCGTATCTTATACCAAGGTTCTTGTCTCTTTATAGACAACGGGTCGCGGTTTCACCAATACTATCTCGGGCAACCAATAGACGGTCGGGAAAAACACATCACATTATAGACCAATATGACACGTTATACCTCAAATAGAGCCAATAATTTCAAATCAGACTCATTATGACCCACATAGTGCCATTACGACCAATTATACTCGTTAAGGACACACAAACCCAATTTACCCACTAAGCCTAAAATGAACCACGTACGATCCAATAGAGACCACTAAGATCCGTTACACCTCAAATAGAGCCAATAAGGTTAAATCAAACTCATTATGACCCACATAGTGCCATTACGACCAATTATACACGTTAAGGACACACAAACCCAATATACCCACTAAGACGAAAATGAACCTCGTACGATCCAATAGAGACCACTAAGACCCGTTACACCTCAAATAGAGCCAATAAGGTTAAATAAAACTCGTTATGACCCACATAGTGCCATTACGACCAATTATACTCGTTAAGAAAACACAAACCCAATATACCCACTATGATAAAAATGAACCAAGTACGAACCATTACAGACCACCAAGTCCCGTTATACCTCAAACAGAGCGAATAAGGTAAAATCAGACTTATTATCACCCACATATTGTCATTACGACCAATTATACTCGTTAAGGACACACAAACCCAATTTACTAACCACGTACGATCCAATAGAGACCACTAAGACCCGTTATAGGTCAAATAGAGCCAACAAGGTTAAATCAGACTCATTATGACCCACATAGTGCCATTACGACCAATTATACTCATTAAGGACACACAAATCCAATTTACCCACTAAGACGAAAATGAACAACGTACGATCCAATAGAGACCACTAAGACCCGTTACACCTCAAATAGAGCCAATAACGTTAAATCAAACTCATTATGACCCACATAGAGCCATTACGACCAATTATACACGTTAAGGACACACAAACCCAATATACCCACTAAGACGAAAATGAACCTCGTACGATCCAATAGAGACCACTAAGACCCGTTACACCTCAAATAGAGCCAATAAGGTTAAATCAAAATCCTTATGACCCACATAGTGCCATTACGACCAATTATACTCGTTAAGAAAACACAAACCAAATATACCCACTATGATAAAAATGAACCAAGTACGAACCATTACAGACCACTAATTCCCGTTATACCTCAAATAGAGCGAATAAGGTAAAATCAGACTCATTATCAGCCACATAGTGTCATTACGACCAATTATACTCGTTAAGGACACACAAACCCAATTCACCAACCAGTACGAGCCATTATAGACCAATATGACACGTTATACCTCAAATGGAGCCAATAATTACAAATCAGACTCATTACAACCAATTATACTCGTTAAGGACACACAAACCCAATTATCTCGTTAAGGACACACAAACCCAATTTACCCACTAATATAAAAATGAACCACGTACGATCCAATGGAGACCACTAAGACCCGTTACACCTCAAATAGAGCCAATAAGGTTAAATCAAACTCGTTATGACCCACATAGTGCCATTACGACCAATTATACACGTTAAGAAAACATAAACCCAATATACCCACTAAGACCAAAACGAACCAAATACGAACTATGACCCACATAGTGTTATTACGACCAATTATACTCGTTAAGGACAAACAAACCCAATTTACCAACCAACTACGAGCCATTATAGACCAATATGACACGTTATACCTCAAATAGAGCCAATAATTTCAAATCAGACTCATTATGACCCACATAGTGCCATTACGACCAATTATACTCGTTAAGGACACACAAACCCAATATACCCACTAAGACGAAAATGAACCTCGTACGATCCAATAGAGACCACTAAGACCCGTTACACCTCAAATAGAACCAATAAGGTTAAATCAAACTCGTTATGACCCACATAGTGCCATTACGACCAATTATACTCGTTAAGAAAACACAAACCCAATATACCCACTATGATAAAAATGAACCAAGTACGAACCATTACAGACCACCAAGTCCCGTTATACCTCAAATAGAGCGAATAAGGTAAAATCAGACTCATTATCAACCACGTAGTGTCATTACGACCAATTATACTCGTTAAGGACACACAAACCCAATTCACCAACCAAGTACGAGCCATTATAGACCAATATGACACGTTATACCTCAAATAGAGCCAATAATTTCAAATCAGACTCATTATGACACACATAGTGCCATTACGACCAATTATACTCGTTAAGGACACACAAACCCAATTTACCCACTAAGACGAAAATGAACCTCGTACGATCCAATAGAGACCACTAAGACCCGTTACACCTCAAATAGATCCAATAAGGTTAAATCAAACTCGTTATGACCCACATAGTGCCATTACGACCAATTATACTCGTTAAGAAAACACAAACCCAATATACCCACTATGATAAAAATGAACCAAGTACGAACCATTACAGACCACTAAGGCCCGTTATACCTCAAATAGAGCGAATAAGGTAAAATCAGACTCATTATCACCCACATAGTATCATTACGACCAATTATACTCGTTAAGGACACACAAACCCAATATACCCACTAAGACGAAAAACCAACCTAGTACGAACCATTACATACCACTAAGGCCAGTTATACCTCAAATAGAGCGAATAAGGTAAAATCAGACTCATTAACATCCACATAGTGTCATTACGACCAATTATACTCGTTAAGGACACACAAACCCAATTCACCAACCAAGTACGAGCCATTATAGACCAATATGACACGTTATACCTCAAATAGAGCCAATAATTTCAAATCAGACTCCTTATGACCCACATAGTGCCATTACTACCAATTATACTCGTTAAGGAAGCACAAATCTAATATACCCACTCTGACTAAAATGAACAAGTACGAACCATTACAGACCTAAGGCCTGTTATACCTCAAATAGAGCGAATAAGGTAAAATCAGACTCATTATCACCCACATAGTGTCATTACGACCAATTATACTCGTTAAGGACACACAAACCCAATATACCCACTAAGACGAAAAACGAACCTAGTACGAACCATTACATACCACTAAGGCCAGTTATACCTCAAATAGAGCGAATAAGGTAAAATCAGATTCATTAACATCCACATAGTGTCATTACGACCAATTATACTCGTTAAGGACACACAAACCCAATTCACCAACCAAGTACGAGCCATTATAGACCAATATGACACGTTATACCTCAAATAGAGCCAATAATTTCAAATCAGACTCATTATGACCCTCATAGTGCCATTACGACCAATTATACTCATTAAGGACACACAAACCCAATTTACCCACTAAGACGAAAATGAACCTCGTACGATCCAATAGAGACCACTAAGACCCGTTATACCTCAAATAGAGCCAATAAGGTTAAATCAAACTCGTTATGACCCACATAGTGCCATTACGACCAATATACTCGTTAAGGACACACAAACCCAATTTACCCACTAAGACGAAAATGAACCTCGTACGAACCATTACAGACCACTAAGACCCGTTACACCTCAAATAGAACCAATAAGGTAAAATCAGACTCATTATCACCCACATAGTGCCATTACGACCAATTATACTCGTTAAGAAAACACAAACCCAATATACCCACTATGATAAAAATGAACCAAGTACGAACCATTACAGACCACCAAGTCCCGTTATACCTCAAATAGAGCGAATAAGGTAAAATCAGACTCATTATCAACCACGTAGTGTCATTACGACCAATTATACTCGTTAAGGACACACAAACCCAATTCACCAACCAAGTACGAGCCATTATAGACCAATATGACACGTTATACCTCAAATAGAGCCAATAATTTCAAATCAGACTCATTATGACACACATAGTGCCATTACGACCAATTATACTCGTTAAGGACACACAAACCCAATTTACCCACTAAGACGAAAATGAACCTCGTACGATCCAATAGAGACCACTAAGACCCGTTACACCTCAAATAGATCCAATAAGGTTAAATCAAACTCGTTATGACCCACATAGTGCCATTACGACCAATTATACTCGTTAAGAAAACACAAACCCAATATACCCACTATGATAAAAATGAACCAAGTACGAACCATTACAGACCACTAAGGCCCGTTATACCTCAAATAGAGCGAATAAGGTAAAATCAGACTCATTATCACCCACATAGTATCATTACGACCAATTATACTCGTTAAGGACACACAAACCCAATATACCCACTAAGACGAAAAACGAACCTAGTACGAACCATTACATACCACTAAGGCCAGTTATACCTCAAATAGAGCGAATAAGGTAAAATCAGACTCATTAACATCCACATAGTGTCATTACGACCAATTATACTCGTTAAGGACACACAAACCCAATTCACCAACCAAGTACGAGCCATTATAGACCAATATGACACGTTATACCTCAAATAGAGCCAATAATTTCAAATCAGACTCCTTATGACCCACATAGTGCCATTACTACCAATTATACTCGTTAAGGAAGCACAAATCTAATATACCCACTCTGACTAAAATGAACAAGTACGAACCATTACAGACCTAAGGCCTGTTATACCTCAAATAGAGCGAATAAGGTAAAATCAGACTCATTATCACCCACATAGTGTCATTACGACCAATTATACTCGTTAAGGACACACAAACCCAATATACCCACTAAGACGAAAAACGAACCTAGTACGAACCATTACATACCACTAAGGCCAGTTATACCTCAAATAGAGCGAATAAGGTAAAATCAGACTCATTAACATCCACATAGTGTCATTACGACAAATTATACTCGTTAAGGACACACAAACCCAATTCACCAACCAAGTACGAGCCATTATAGACCAATATGACACGTTATACCTCAAATAGAGCCAATAATTTCAAATCAGACTCATTATGACCCTCATAGTGCCATTACGACCAATTATACTCGTTAAGGACACACAAACCCAATTTACCCACTAAGACGAAAATGAACCTCGTACGATCCAATAGAGACCACTAAGACCCGTTACACCTCAAATAGAGCCAATAAGGTTAAATCAAACTCGTTATGACCCACATAGTGCCATTACGACCAATTATACTCGTTAAGAAAACACAAACCCAATATACCCACTATGATAAAAATGAACCAAGTACGAACCATTACAGACCACTAAGGCCCGTTATACCTCAAATAGAGCGAATAAGGTAAAATCAGACTCATTATCACCCACATAGTGCCATTACGACCAATTATACTCGTTAAGAAAACACAAACCCAATATACCCACTATGATAAAAATGAACCAAGTACGAACCATTACAGACCACTAAGGCCCGTTATACCTCAAATAGAGCGAATAAGGTAAAATCAGACTCATTATCACCCACATAGTGTCATTACGACCAATTATACTCGTTAAGGACACACAAACCCAATATACCCACTAAGACGAAAAACGAACCTAGTACGAACCATTACATACCACTAAGGCCAGTTATACCTCAAATAGAGCGAATAAGGTAAAATCAGACTCATTAACATCCACATAGTGTCATTACGACCAATTATACTCGTTAAGGACACACAAACCCAATTCACCAACCAAGTACGAGCCATTATAGACCAATATGACACGTTATACCTCAAATAGAGCCAATAATTTCAAATCAGACTCATTATGACCCTCATAGTGCCATTACGACCAATTATACTCGTTAAGGACACACAAACCCAATTTACCCACTAAGACGAAAATGAACCTCGTACGATCCAATAGAGACCACTAAGACCCGTTACACCTCAAATAGAGCCAATAAGGTTAAATCAAACTCGTTATGACCCACATAGTGCCATTACGACCAATTATACTCGTTAAGAAAACACAAACCCAATATACCCACTATGATAAAAATGAACCAAGTACGAACCATTACAGACCACTAAGGCCCGTTATACCTCAAATAGAGCGAATAAGGTAAAATCAGACTCATTATCACCCACATAGTGTCATTACGACCAATTATACTCGTTAAGGACACACAAACCCAATATACCCACTAAGACGAAAAACGAACCTAGTACGAACCATTACATACCACTAAGGCCAGTTATACCTCAAATAGAGCGAATAAGGTAAAATCAGACTCATTACATAGTGTCATTACGACCAATTATACTCGTTAAGGACACACAAACCCAATTCACCAACCAAGTACGAGCCATTATAGACCAATATGACACGTTATACCTCAAATAGAGCCAATAATTTCAAATCAGACTCATTATGACCCACATAGTGCCATTACTACCAATTATACTCGTTAAGGAAGCACAAATCTAATATACCCACTAAGACGAAAATGAACCTCGTACGATCCAATAGAGACCACTAAGACCCGTTACACCTCAAATAGAGCCAATAAGGTTAAATCAAACTCGTTATGACCCACATAGTGCCATTACGACCAATTATACTCGTTAAGAAAACACAAACCCAATATACCCACTATGATAAAAATGAACCAAGTACGAACCATTACAGACCACTAAGGCCCGTTATACCTCAAATAGAGCGAATAAGGTAAAATCAGACTCATTATCACCCACACAGTGTCATTACGACCAATTATACTCGTTAAGGACACACAAACCCAATATACCCACTAAGACGAAAAACGAACCTAGTACGAACCATTACATACCACTAAGGCCAGTTATACCTCAAATAGAGCGAATAAGGTAAAATCAGACTCATTAACATCCACATAGTGTCATTACGACCAATTATACTCGTTAAGGACACACAAACCCAATTCACCAACCAAGTACGAGCCATTATAGACCAATATGACACGTTATACCTCAAATAGAGCCAATAATTTCAAATCAGACTCATTATGACCCACATATTGCCATTACTACCAATTATACTCGTTAAGGAAGCACAAATCTAATATACCCTCTCTGACTAAAATGAACAAGTACGAACCATTACAGACCTAAGGCCTGTTATACCTCAAATAGAGCGAATAAGGTAAAATCAGACTCATTATCACCCACATAGTGTTATTACGACCAATTATACTCGTTAAGGACACACAAACCTAATATACCCACTAAGACGAAAAACGAACCTAGTACGAACCATTACATACCACTAAGGCCAGTTATACCTCAAATAGAGCGAATAAGGTAAAATCAGACACATTAACATCCACATAGTGTCATTACGACCAATTATACTCGTTAAGGACACACAAACCCAATTCACCAACCAAGTACGAGCCATTATAGACCAATATGACACGTTATACCTCAAATAGAGCCAATAATTTCAAATCAGACTCATTATGACCCTCATAGAGCCATTACGACCAATTATACTCGTTAAGGACACACAAACCCAATTTACCCACTAAGACGAAAATGAACCTCGTACGATCCAATAGAGACCACTAAGACCCGTTACACCTCAAATAGAGCCAATAAGGTTAAATCAAACTCGTTATGACCCACATAGTGCCATTACGACCAATTATACTCGTTAAGAAAACACAAACCCAATATACCCACTATGATAAAAATGAACCAAGTACGAACCATTACAGACCACTAAGGCCCGTTATACCTCAAATAGAGCGAATAAGGTAAAATCAGACTCATTATCACCCACATAGTGTCATTACGACCAATTATACTCGTTAAGGACACACAAACCCAATATACCCACTAAGACGAAAAACGAACCTAGTACGAACCATTACATACCACTAAGGCCAGTTATACCTCAAATAGAGCGAATAAGGTAAAATCAGACTCATTACATAGTGTCATTACGACCAATTATACTCGTTAAGGACACACAAACCCAATTCACCAACCAAGTACGAGCCATTATAGACCAATATGACACGTTATACCTCAAATAGAGCCAATAATTTCAAATCAGACTCATTATGACCCACATAGTGCCATTACTACCAATTATACTCGTTAAGGAAGCACAAATCTAATATACCCACTAAGACGAAAATGAACCTCGTACGATCCAATAGAGACCACTAAGACCCGTTACACCTCAAATAGAGCCAATAAGGTTAAATCAAACTCGTTATGACCCACATAGTGCCATTACGACCAATTATACTCGTTAAGAAAACACAAACCCAATATACCCACTATGATAAAAATGAACCAAGTACGAACCATTACAGACCACTAAGGCCCGTTATACCTCAAATAGAGCGAATAAGGTAAAATCAGACTCATTATCACCCACATAGTGTCATTACGACCAATTATACTCGTTAAGGACACACAAACCCAATATACCCACTAAGACGAAAAACGAACCTAGTACGAACCATTACATACCACTAAGGCCAGTTATACCTCAAATAGAGCGAATAAGGTAAAATCAGACTCATTAACATCCACATAAGAAGGATTAGTTTGCCCGTTGTGCGAAGTTGACCAGGACTCTCACCGACATCTTTTCTTTCAATGTGTGTTTGCGCATGATGTATGGCAACGCATAAAATTTTTTGCCAATCTAGAGGAATGGCCGGATGGATGGGACGATATAGTGGAATTGCTCTCGGATGATTCGTACGCGAGGAAACCGCTTGCCTCAAAACTTTTTGTTGCTGCTAGTGTGTACTACATTTGGAGGGAGCGGAACAATAGACTTTTCAGAAATGCGGCAATCTCAGTGGACCAAATTGTTCAAGATATAAGGAACATTGTCACTATGCGGCTTGCTTGGAATACTCGGCGGACTAGGAATCAGATTCATGGCCCGACGTGATCTTTCTTTGGATTGGTTGTTTTGCGCCTCTGGTTGGGTGGTGGTGTTTTTTTGGCTTCTGTTTAGAATTGGTAGTTGCTTGTTTTGGCTTTTTTTATGGCTTGGTGCTTTTTGTCCCTTGCTTGGGTCTTTTGTTGGATGCTTGATATAACTTTTGTTGTTTCTTTGTTTTAATATATTTGCCGGGTTTTCCGTCAAAAAAAAAACATCCACATAGTGTCATTACGACCAATTATACTCGTTAAGGACACACAAACCCAATTCACCAACCAAGTACGAGCCATTATAGACCAATATGACACGTTATACCTCAAATAGAGCCAATAATTTCAAATCAGACTCATTATGACCCACATATTGCCATTACTACCAATTATACTCGTTAAGGAAGCACAAATCTAATATACCCACTATGACTAAAATGAACAAGTACGAACCATTACAGACCTAAGGCCTGTTATACCTCAAATAGAGCGAATAAGGTAAAATCAGACTCATTATCACCCACATAGTGTCATTACGACCAATTATACTCGTTAAGGACACACAAACCTAATATACCCACTAAGACGAAAAACGAACCTAGTACGAACCGTTACATACCACTAAGGCCAGTTATACCTCAAATAGAGCGAATAAGGTAAAATCAGACACATTAACATCCACATAGTGTCATTACGACCAATTATACTCGTTAAGGACACACAAACCCAATTCACCAACCAAGTACGAGCCATTATAGACCAATATGACACGTTATACCTCAAATAGAGCCAATAATTTCAAATCAGACTCATTATGACCCTCATAGTGCCATTACGACCAATTATACTCGTTAAGGACACACAAACCCAATTTACCCACTAAGACGAAAATGAACCTCGTACGATCCAATAGAGACCACTAAGACCCGTTACACCTCAAATAGAGCCAATAAGGTTAAATCAAACTCGTTATGACCCACATAGTGCCATTACGACCAATTATACTCGTTAAGAAAACACAAACCCAATATACCCACTATGATAAAAATGAACCAAGTACGAACCATTACAGACCACTAAGGCCAGTTATACCTCAAATAGAGCGAATAAGGTAAAATCAGACTCATTATCACCCACATAGTGTCATTACGACCAATTATACTCGTTAAGGACACACAAACCCAATATACCCACTAAGACGAAAAACGAACCTAGTACGAACCATTACATACCACTAAGGCCAGTTATACCTCAAATAGAGCGAATAAGGTAAAATCAGACTCATTATCACCCACATAGTGTCATTACGACCAATTATACTCGTTAAGGACACACAAACCCAATTCACCAACCAAGTACGAGCCATTATAGACCAATATGACACGTTATACCTCAAATAGAGCCAATAATTTCAAATCAGACTCATTATGACCCACATAGTGCTATTACTACCAATTATACTCGTTAAGGAAGCACAAATCTAATATACCCACTAAGACGAAAATGAACCTCGTACGATCCAATAGAGACCACTAAGACCCGTTACACCTCAAATAGAGCCAATAAGGTTAAATCAAACTCGTTATGACCCACATAGTGCCATTACGACCAATTATACTCGTTAAGAAAACACAAACCCAATATACCCACTATGATAAAAATGAACCAAGTACGAACCATTACAGACCACTAAGGTCCGTTATACCTCAAATAGAGCGAATAAGGTAAAATCAGACTCATTATCACCCACATAGTGTCATTACGACCAATTATACTCGTTAAGGACACACAAACCCAATATACCCACTAAGACGAAAAACGAACCTAGTACGAACCATTACATACCACTAAGGCCAGTTATACCTCAAATAGAGCGAATAAGGTAAAATCAGACTCATTAACATCCACATAGTGTCATTACGACCAATTATACTCGTTAAGGACACACAAACCCAATTCACCAACCAAGTACGAGCCATTATAGACCAATTATGACACGTTATACCTCAAATAGAGCCAATAATTTCAAATCAGACTCATTATGACCCACATAGTGCCATTACTACCAATTATACTCGTTAAGGAAGCACAAATCTAATATACCCACTAAGACGAAAATGAACCTCGTACGATCCAAAAGAGACCACTAAGACCCGTTACACCTCAAATAGAGCCAATAAGGTTAAATCAAACTCGTTATGACCCACATAGTGCCATTACGACCAATTATACTCGTTAAGAAAACACAAACCCAATATACCCACTATGATAAAAATGAACCAAGTACGAACCATTACAGACCACTAAGGCCCGTTATACCTCAAATAGAGCGAATAAGGTAAAATCAGACTCATTATCACCCACATAGTGCCATTACGACCAATTATACTCGTTAAGAAAACACAAACCCAATATACCCACTATGATAAAAATGAACCAAGTACGAACCATTACAGACCACTAAGGCCCGTTATACCTCAAATAGAGCGAATAAGGTAAAATCAGACTCATTATCACCCACATAGTGTCATTACGACCAATTATACTCGTTAAGGACACACAAACCCAATATACCCACTAAGACGAAAAACGAACCTAGTACGAACCATTACATACCACTAAGGCCAGTTATACCTCAAATAGAGCGAATAAGGTAAAATCAGACTCATTAACATCCACATAAGAAGGATTAGTTTGCCCGTTGTGCGAAGTTGACCAGGACTCTCACCGACATCTTTTCTTTCAATGTGTGTTTGCGCATGATGTTTGGCAACGCATAAATTTTTTTGCCAATCTAGAGGAATGGCCGGATGGATGGGACGATATAGTGGAATTGCTCTCGGATGATTCGTACGCGAGGAAACCGCTTGCCTCAAAACTTTTTGTTGCTGCTAGTGTGTACTACATTTGGAGGGAGCGGAACAATAGACTTTTCAGAAATGCGGCAATCTCAGTGGACCAAATTGTTCAAGATATAAGGAACATTGTCACTATGCGGCTTGCTTGGAATACTCGGCGGACTAGGAATCAGATTCATGGCCCGACGTGATCTTTCTTTGGATTGGTTGTTTTGCGCCTCTGGTTGGGTGGTGGTGTTTTTTTGGCTTCTGTTTAGAATTGGTAGTTGCTTGTTTTGGCTTTTTTTATGGCTTGGTGCTTTTTGTCCCTTGCTTGGGTCTTTTGTTGGATGCTTGATATAACTTTTGTTGTTTCTTTGTTTTAATATATTTGCCGGGTTTTCCGTCAAAAAAAAAACATCCACATAGTGTCATTACGACCAATTATACTCGTTAAGGACACACAAACCCAATTCACCAACCAAGTACGAGCCATTATAGACCAATATGACACGTTATACCTCAAATAGAGCCAATAATTTCAAATCAGACTCATTATGACCCACATATTGCCATTACTACCAATTATACTCGTTAAGGAAGCACAAATCTAATATACCCACTATGACTAAAATGAACAAGTACGAACCATTACAGACCTAAGGCCTGTTATACCTCAAATAGAGCGAATAAGGTAAAATCAGACTCATTATCACCCACATAGTGTCATTACGACCAATTATACTCGTTAAGGACACACAAACCTAATATACCCACTAAGACGAAAAACGAACCTAGTACGAACCGTTACATACCACTAAGGCCAGTTATACCTCAAATAGAGCGAATAAGGTAAAATCAGACACATTAACATCCACATAGTGTCATTACGACCAATTATACTCGTTAAGGACACACAAACCCAATTCACCAACCAAGTACGAGCCATTATAGACCAATATGACACGTTATACCTCAAATAGAGCCAATAATTTCAAATCAGACTCATTATGACCCTCATAGTGCCATTACGACCAATTATACTCGTTAAGGACACACAAACCCAATTTACCCACTAAGACGAAAATGAACCTCGTACGATCCAATAGAGACCACTAAGACCCGTTACACCTCAAATAGAGCCAATAAGGTTAAATCAAACTCGTTATGACCCACATAGTGCCATTACGACCAATTATACTCGTTAAGAAAACACAAACCCAATATACCCACTATGATAAAAATGAACCAAGTACGAACCATTACAGACCACTAAGGCCCGTTATACCTCAAATAGAGCGAATAAGGTAAAATCAGACTCATTATCACCCACATAGTGTCATTACGACCAATTATACTCGTTAAGGACACACAAACCCAATATACCCACTAAGACGAAAAACGAACCTAGTACGAACCATTACATACCACTAAGGCCAGTTATACCTCAAATAGAGCGAATAAGGTAAAATCAGACTCATTAACATCCACATAGTGTCATTACGACCAATTATACTCGTTAAGGACACACAAACCCAATTCACCAACCAAGTACGAGCCATTATAGACCAATATGACACGTTATACCTCAAATAGAGCCAATAATTTCAAATCAGACTCATTATGACCCACATAGTGCTATTACTACCAATTATACTCGTTAAGGAAGCACAAATCTAATATACCCACTAAGACGAAAATGAACCTCGTACGATCCAATAGAGACCACTAAGACCCGTTACACCTCAAATAGAGCCAATAAGGTTAAATCAAACTCGTTATGACCCACATAGTGCCATTACGACCAATTATACTCGTTAAGAAAACACAAACCCAATATACCCACTATGATAAAAATGAACCAAGTACGAACCATTACAGACAACTAAGGCCCGTTATACCTCAAATAGAGCGAATAAGGTAAAATCAGACTCATTATTACCCACATAGTGCCCTTACGACCAATTATACTCGTTAAGAAAACACAAACCCAATATACCCACTATGATAAAAATGAACCAAGTACGAACCATTACAGACCACTAAGGCCCGTTATACCTCAAATAGAGCGAATAAGGTAAAATCAGACTCATTATCACCCACATAGTGTCATTACGACCAATTATACTCGTTAAGGACACACAAACCCAATATACCCACTAAGACGAAAAACGAACCTAGTACGAACCATTACATACCACTAAGGCCAGTTATACCTCAAATAGAGCGAATAAGGTAAAATCAGACTCATTAACATCCACATAGTGTCATTACGACCAATTATACTCGTTAAGGACACACAAACCCAATTCACCAACCAAGTACGAGCCATTATAGACCAATATGACACGTTATACCTCAAATAGAGCCAATAATTTCAAATCAGACTCTTTATGACCCACATAGTGCCATTACTACCAATTATACTCGTTAAGGAAGCACAAATCTAATATACCCACTAAGACGAAAATGAACCTCGTACGATCCAATAGAGACCACTAAGACCCGTTACACCTCAAATAGAGCCAATAAGGTTAAATCAAACTCGTTATGACCCACATAGTGCCATTACGACCAATTATACTCGTTAAGAAAACACAAACCCAATATACCCACTATGATAAAAATGAACCAAGTACGAACCATTACAGACCACTAAGGCCCGTTATACCTCAAATAGAGCGAATAAGGTAAAATCAGACTCATTATCACCCACATAGTGTCATTACGACCAATTATACTCGTTAAGGACACACAAACCCAATATACCCACTAAGACGAAAAACGAACCTAGTACGAACCATTACATACCACTAAGGCCAGTTATACCTCAAATAGAGCGAATAAGGTAAAATCAGACTCATTAACATCCACATAAGAAGGATTAGTTTGCCCGTTGTGCGAAGTTGACCAGGACTCTCACCGACATCTTTTCTTTCAATGTGTGTTTGCGCATGATGTTTGGCAACGCATAAATTTTTTTGCCAATCTAGAGGAATGGCCGGATGGATGGGACGATATAGTGGAATTGCTCTCGGATGATTCGTACGCGAGGAAACCGCTTGCCTCAAAACTTTTTGTTGCTGCTAGTGTGTACTACATTTGGAGGGAGCGGAACAATAGACTTTTCAGAAATGCGGCAATCTCAGTGGACCAAATTGTTCAAGATATAAGGAACATTGTCACTATGCGGCTTGCTTGGAATACTCGGCGGACTAGGAATCAGATTCATGGCCCGACGTGATCTTTCTTTGGATTGGTTGTTTTGCGCCTCTGGTTGGGTGGTGGTGTTTTTTTGGCTTCTGTTTAGAATTGGTAGTTGCTTGTTTTGGCTTTTTTTATGGCTTGGTGCTTTTTGTCCCTTGCTTGGGTCTTTTGTTGGATGCTTGATATAACTTTTGTTGTTTCTTTGTTTTAATATATTTGCCGGGTTTTCCGTCAAAAAAAAAACATCCACATAGTGTCATTACGACCAATTATACTCGTTAAGGACACACAAACCCAATTCACCAACCAAGTACGAGCCATTATAGACCAATATGACACGTTATACCTCAAATAGAGCCAATAATTTCAAATCAGACTCATTATGACCCACATATTGCCATTACTACCAATTATACTCGTTAAGGAAGCACAAATCTAATATACCCACTATGACTAAAATGAACAAGTACGAACCATTACAGACCTAAGGCCTGTTATACCTCAAATAGAGCGAATAAGGTAAAATCAGACTCATTATCACCCACATAGTGTCATTACGACCAATTATACTCGTTAAGGACACACAAACCTAATATACCCACTAAGACGAAAAACGAACCTAGTACGAACCGTTACATACCACTAAGGCCAGTTATACCTCAAATAGAGCGAATAAGGTAAAATCAGACACATTAACATCCACATAGTGTCATTACGACCAATTATACTCGTTAAGGACACACAAACCCAATTCACCAACCAAGTACGAGCCATTATAGACCAATATGACACGTTATACCTCAAATAGAGCCAATAATTTCAAATCAGACTCATTATGACCCTCATAGTGCCATTACGACCAATTATACTCGTTAAGGACACACAAACCCAATTTACCCACTAAGACGAAAATGAACCTCGTACGATCCAATAGAGACCACTAAGACCCGTTACACCTCAAATAGAGCCAATAAGGTTAAATCAAACTCGTTATGACCCACATAGTGCCATTACGACCAATTATACTCGTTAAGAAAACACAAACCCAATATACCCACTATGATAAAAATGAACCAAGTACGAACCATTACAGACCACTAAGGCCCGTTATACCTCAAATAGAGCGAATAAGGTAAAATCAGACTCATTATCACCCACATAGTGTCATTACGACCAATTATACTCGTTAAGGACACACAAACCCAATATACCCACTAAGACGAAAAACGAACCTAGTACGAACCATTACATACCACTAAGGCCAGTTATACCTCAAATAGAGCGAATAAGGTAAAATCAGACTCATTAACATCCACATAGTGTCATTACGACCAATTATACTCGTTAAGGACACACAAACCCAATTCACCAACCAAGTACGAGCCATTATAGACCAATATGACACGTTATACCTCAAATAGAGCCAATAATTTCAAATCAGACTCATTATGACCCACATAGTGCCATTACTACCAATTATACTCGTTAAGGAAGCACAAATCTAATATACCCACTAAGACGAAAATGAACCTCGTACGATCCAATAGAGACCACTAAGACCCGTTACACCTCAAATAGAGCCAATAAGGTTAAATCAAACTCGTTATGACCCACATAGTGCCATTACGACCAATTATACTCGTTAAGAAAACACAAACCCAATATACCCACTATGATAAAAATGAACCAAGTACGAACCATTACAGACCACTAAGGCCCGTTATACCTCAAATAGAGCGAATAAGGTAAAATCAGACTCATTATCACCCACATAGTGTCATTACGACCAATTATACTCGTTAAGGACACACAAACCCAATATACCCACTAAGACGAAAAACGAACCTAGTACGAACCATTACATACCACTAAGGCCAGTTATACCTCAAATAGAGCGAATAAGGTAAAATCAGACTCATTAACATCCACATAAGAAGGATTAGTTTGCCCGTTGTGCGAAGTTGACCAGGACTCTCACCGACATCTTTTCTTTCAATGTGTGTTTGCGCATGATGTTTGGCAACGCATAAAATTTTTTGCCAATCTAGAGGAATGGCCGGATGGATGGGACGATATAGTGGAATTGCTCTCGGATGATTCGTACGCGAGGAAACCGCTTGCCTCAAAACTTTTTGTTGCTGCTAGTGTGTACTACATTTGGAGGGAGCGGAACAATAGACTTTTCAGAAATGCGGCAATCTCAGTGGACCAAATTGTTCAAGATATAAGGAACATTGTCACTATGCGGCTTGCTTGGAATACTCGGCGGACTAGGAATCAGATTCATGGCCCGACGTGATCTTTCTTTGGATTGGTTGTTTTGCGCCTCTGGTTGGGTGGTGGTGTTTTTTTGGCTTCTGTTTAGAATTGGTAGTTGCTTGTTTTGGCTTTTTTTATGGCTTGGTGCTTTTTGTCCCTTGCTTGGGTCTTTTGTTGGATGCTTGATATAACTTTTGTTGTTTCTTTGTTTTAATATATTTGCCGGGTTTTCCGTCAAAAAAAAAACATCCACATAGTGTCATTACGACCAATTATACTCGTTAAGGACACACAAACCCAATTCACCAACCAAGTACGAGCCATTATAGACCAATATGACACGTTATACCTCAAATAGAGCCAATAATTTCAAATCAGACTCATTATGACCCACATATTGCCATTACTACCAATTATACTCGTTAAGGAAGCACAAATCTAATATACCCACTATGACTAAAATGAACAAGTACGAACCATTACAGACCTAAGGCCTGTTATACCTCAAATAGAGCGAATAAGGTAAAATCAGACTCATTATCACCCACATAGTGTCATTACGACCAATTATACTCGTTAAGGACACACAAACCTAATATACCCACTAAGACGAAAAACGAACCTAGTACGAACCGTTACATACCACTAAGGCCAGTTATACCTCAAATAGAGCGAATAAGGTAAAATCAGACACATTAACATCCACATAGTGTCATTACGACCAATTATACTCGTTAAGGACACACAAACCCAATTCACCAACCAAGTACGAGCCATTATAGACCAATATGACACGTTATACCTCAAATAGAGCCAATAATTTCAAATCAGACTCATTATGACCCTCATAGTGCCATTACGACCAATTATACTCGTTAAGGACACACAAACCCAATTTACCCACTAAGACGAAAATGAACCTCGTACGATCCAATAGAGACCACTAAGACCCGTTACACCTCAAATAGAGCCAATAAGGTTAAATCAAACTCGTTATGACCCACATAGTGCCATTACGACCAATTATACTCGTTAAGAAAACACAAACCCAATATACCCACTATGATAAAAATGAACCAAGTACGAACCATTACAGACAACTAAGGCCCGTTATACCTCAAATAGAGCGAATAAGGTAAAATCAGACTCATTATCACCCACATAGTGTCATTACGACCAATTATACTCGTTAAGGACACACAAACCCAATATACCCACTAAGACGAAAAACGAACCTAGTACGAACCATTACATACCACTAAGGCCAGTTATACCTCAAATAGAGCGAATAAGGTAAAATCAGACTCATTAACATCCACATAGTGTCATTACGACCAATTATACTCGTTAAGGACACACAAACCCAATTCACCAACCAAGTACGAGCCATTATAGACCAATATGACACGTTATACCTCAAATAGAGCCAATAATTTCAAATCAGACTCATTATGACCCACATAGTGCCATTACTACCAATTATACTCGTTAAGGAAGCACAAATCTAATATACCCACTAAGACGAAAATGAACCTCGTACGATCCAATAGAGACCACTAAGACCCGTTACACCTCAAATAGAGCCAATAAGGTTAAATCAAACTCGTTATGACCCACATTGTGCCATTACGACCAATTATACTCGTTAAGAAAACACAAACCCAATATACCCACTATGATAAAAATGAACCAAGTACGAACCATTACAGACCACTAAGGTCCGTTATACCTCAAATAGAGCGAATAAGGTAAAATCAGACTCATTATCACCCACATAGTGTCATTACGACCAATTATACTCGTTAAGGACACACAAACCCAATATACCCACTAAGACGAAAAACGAACCTAGTACGAACCATTACATACCACTAAGGCCAGTTATACCTCAAATAGAGCGAATAAGGTAAAATCAGACTCATTAACATCCACATAGTGTCATTACGACCAATTATACTCGTTAAGGACACACAAACCCAATTCACCAACCAAGTACGAGCCATTATAGACCAATATGACACGTTATACCTCAAATAGAGCCAATAATTTCAAATCAGACTCATTATGACCCACATAGTGCCATTACTACCAATTATACTCGTTAAGGAAGCACAAATCTAATATACCCACTAAGACGAAAATGAACCTCGTACGATCCAAAAGAGACCACTAAGACCCGTTACACCTCAAATAGAGCCAATAAGGTTAAATCAAACTCGTTATGACCCACATAGTGCCATTACGACCAATTATACTCGTTAAGAAAACACAAACCCAATATACCCACTATGATAAAAATGAACCAAGTACGAACCATTACAGACCACTAAGGCCCGTTATACCTCAAATAGAGCGAATAAGGTAAAATCAGACTCATTATCACCCACATGGTGCCATTACGACCAATTATACTCGTTAAGAAAACACAAACCCAATATACCCACTATGATAAAAATGAACCAAGTACGAACCATTACAGACCACTAAGGCCCGTTATACCTCAAATAGAGCGAATAAGGTAAAATCAGACTCATTATCACCCACATAGTGTCATTACGACCAATTATACTCGTTAAGGACACACAAACCCAATATACCCACTAAGACGAAAAACGAACCTAGTACGAACCATTACATACCACTAAGGCCAGTTATACCTCAAATAGAGCGAATAAGGTAAAATCAGACTCATTAACATCCACATAGTGTCATTACGACCAATTATACTCGTTAAGGACACACAAACCCAATTCACCAACCAAGTACGAGCCATTATAGACCAATATGACACGTTATACCTCAAATAGAGCCAATAATTTCAAATCAGACTCATTATGACCCACATAGTGCCATTACTACCAATTATACTCGTTAAGGAAGCACAAATCTAATATACCCACTAAGACAAAAATGAACCTCGTACGATCCAATAGAGACCACTAAGACCCGTTACACCTCAAATAGAGCCAATAAGGTTAAATCAAACTCGTTATGACCCACATAGTGCCATTACGACCAATTATACTCGTTAAGAAAACACAAACCCAATATACCCACTATGATAAAAATGAACCAAGTACGAACCATTACAGACCACTAAGGCCCGTTATACCTCAAATAGAGCGAATAAGGTAAAATCAGACTCATTATCACCCACATAGTGTCATTACGACCAATTATACTCGTTAAGGACACACAAACCCAATATACCCACTAAGACGAAAAACGAACCTAGTACGAACCATTACATACCACTAAGGCCAGTTATACCTCAAATAGAGCGAATAAGGTAAAATCAGACTCATTAACATCCACATAAGAAGGATTAGTTTGCCCGTTGTGCGAAGTTGACCAGGACTCTCACCGACATCTTTTCTTTCAATGTGTGTTTGCGCATGATGTTTGGCAACGCATAAAATTTTTTGCCAATCTAGAGGAATGGCCGGATGGATGGGACGATATAGTGGAATTGCTCTCGGATGATTCGTACGCGAGGAAACCGCTTGCCTCAAAACTTTTTGTTGCTGCTAGTGTGTACTACATTTGGAGGGAGCGGAACAATAGACTTTTCAGAAATGCGGCAATCTCAGTGGACCAAATTGTTCAAGATATAAGGAACATTGTCACTATGCGGCTTGCTTGGAATACTCGGCGGACTAGGAATCAGATTCATGGCCCGACGTGATCTTTCTTTGGATTGGTTGTTTTGCGCCTCTGGTTGGGTGGTGGTGTTTTTTTGGCTTCTGTTTAGAATTGGTAGTTGCTTGTTTTGGCTTTTTTTATGGCTTGGTGCTTTTTGTCCCTTGCTTGGGTCTTTTGTTGGATGCTTGATATAACTTTTGTTGTTTCTTTGTTTTAATATATTTGCCGGGTTTTCCGTCAAAAAAAAAACATCCACATAGTGTCATTACGACCAATTATACTCGTTAAGGACACACAAACCCAATTCACCAACCAAGTACGAGCCATTATAGACCAATATGACACGTTATACCTCAAATAGAGCCAATAATTTCAAATCAGACTCATTATGACCCACATATTGCCATTACTACCAATTATACTCGTTAAGGAAGCACAAATCTAATATACCCACTATGACTAAAATGAACAAGTACGAACCATTACAGACCTAAGGCCTGTTATACCTCAAATAGAGCGAATAAGGTAAAATCAGACTCATTATCACCCACATAGTGTCATTACGACCAATTATACTCGTTAAGGACACACAAACCTAATATACCCACTAAGACGAAAAACGAACCTAGTACGAACCGTTACATACCACTAAGGCCAGTTATACCTCAAATAGAGCGAATAAGGTAAAATCAGACACATTAACATCCACATAGTGTCATTACGACCAATTATACTCGTTAAGGACACACAAACCCAATTCACCAACCAAGTACGAGCCATTATAGACCAATATGACACGTTATACCTCAAATAGAGCCAATAATTTCAAATCAGACTCATTATGACCCTCATAGTGCCATTACGACCAATTATACTCGTTAAGGACACACAAACCCAATTTACCCACTAAGACGAAAATGAACCTCGTACGATCCAATAGAGACCACTAAGACCCGTTACACCTCAAATAGAGCCAATAAGGTTAAATCAAACTCGTTATGACCCACATAGTGCCATTACGACCAATTATACTCGTTAAGAAAACACAAACCCAATATACCCACTATGATAAAAATGAACCAAGTACGAACCATTACAGACCACTAAGGCCCGTTATACCTCAAATAGAGCGAATAAGGTAAAATCAGACTCATTATCACCCACATAGTGTCATTACGACCAATTATACTCGTTAAGGACACACAAACCCAATATACCCACTAAGACGAAAAACGAACCTAGTACGAACCATTACATACCACTAAGGCCAGTTATACCTCAAATAGAGCGAATAAGGTAAAATCAGACTCATTAACATCCACATAGTGTCATTACGACCAATTATACTCGTTAAGGACACACAAACCCAATTCACCAACCAAGTACGAGCCATTATAGACCAATATGACACGTTATACCTCAAATAGAGCCAATAATTTCAAATCAGACTCATTATGACCCACATAGTGCCATTACGACCAATTATACTCGTTAAGGAAGCACAAATCTAATATACCCACTAAGACGAAAATGAACCTCGTACGATCCAATAGAGACCACTAAGACCCGTTACACCTCAAATAGAGCCAATAAGGTTAAATCAAACTCGTTATGACCCACATAGTGCCATTACGACCAATTATACTCGTTAAGAAAACACAAACCCAATATACCCACTATGATAAAAATGAACCAAGTACGAACCATTACAGACCACTAAGGCCCGTTATACCTCAAATAGAGCGAATAAGGTAAAATCAGACTCATTATCACCCACATAGTGTCATTACGACCAATTATACTCGTTAAGGACACACAAACCCAATATACCCACTAAGACGAAAAACGAACCTAGTACGAACCATTACATACCACTAAGGCCAGTTATACCTCAAATAGAGCGAATAAGGTAAAATCAGACTCATTAACATCCACATAAGAAGGATTAGTTTGCCCGTTGTGCGAAGTTGACCAGGACTCTCACCGACATCTTTTCTTTCAATGTGTGTTTGCGCATGATGTTTGGCAACGCATAAAATTTTTTGCCAATCTAGAGGAATGGCCGGATGGATGGGACGATATAGTGGAATTGCTCTCGGATGATTCGTACGCGAGGAAACCGCTTGCCTCAAAACTTTTTGTTGCTGCTAGTGTGTACTACATTTGGAGGGAGCGGAACAATAGACTTTTCAGAAATGCGGCAATCTCAGTGGACCAAATTGTTCAAGATATAAGGAACATTGTCACTATGCGGCTTGCTTGGAATACTCGGCGGACTAGGAATCAGATTCATGGCCCGACGTGATCTTTCTTTGGATTGGTTGTTTTGCGCCTCTGGTTGGGTGGTGGTGTTTTTTTGGCTTCTGTTTAGAATTGGTAGTTGCTTGTTTTGGCTTTTTTTATGGCTTGGTGCTTTTTGTCCCTTGCTTGGGTCTTTTGTTGGATGCTTGATATAACTTTTGTTGTTTCTTTGTTTTAATATATTTGCCGGGTTTTCCGTCAAAAAAAAAACATCCACATAGTGTCATTACGACCAATTATACTCGTTAAGGACACACAAACCCAATTCACCAACCAAGTACGAGCCATTATAGACCAATATGACACGTTATACCTCAAATAGAGCCAATAATTTCAAATCAGACTCATTATGACCCACATATTGCCATTACTACCAATTATACTCGTTAAGGAAGCACAAATCTAATATACCCACTATGACTAAAATGAACAAGTACGAACCATTACAGACCTAAGGCCTGTTATACCTCAAATAGAGCGAATAAGGTAAAATCAGACTCATTATCACCCACATAGTGTCATTACGACCAATTATACTCGTTAAGGACACACAAACCTAATATACCCACTAAGACGAAAAACGAACCTAGTACGAACCGTTACATACCACTAAGGCCAGTTATACCTCAAATAGAGCGAATAAGGTAAAATCAGACACATTAACATCCACATAGTGTCATTACGACCAATTATACTCGTTAAGGACACACAAACCCAATTCACCAACCAAGTACGAGCCATTATAGACCAATATGACACGTTATACCTCAAATAGAGCCAATAATTTCAAATCAGACTCATTATGACCCTCATAGTGCCATTACGACCAATTATACTCGTTAAGGACACACAAACCCAATTTACCCACTAAGACGAAAATGAACCTCGTACGATCCAATAGAGACCACTAAGACCCGTTACACCTCAAATAGAGCCAATAAGGTTAAATCAGACTCGTTATGACCCACATAGTGTCATTACGACCAATTATACTCGTTAAGAAAACACAAACCCAATATACCCACTATGATAAAAATGAACCAAGTACGAACCATTACAGACCACTAAGGCCCGTTA
Source organism: Arctium minus (assembly GCA_954870635.1). Classification (NCBI taxonomy): domain Eukaryota; kingdom Viridiplantae; phylum Streptophyta; class Magnoliopsida; order Asterales; family Asteraceae; genus Arctium; species Arctium minus. The sequence continues at coordinate 101,213,455 of OX941084.1, read as the reverse complement.
TACCTCAAATAGAGCGAATAAGGTAAAATCAGACTCATTATCACCCACATAGTGTCATTACGACCAATTATACTCGTTAAGGACACACAAACCCAATATACCCACTAAGACGAAAAACGAACCTAGTACGAACCATTACATACCACTAAGGCCAGTTATACCTCAAATAGAGCGAATAAGGTAAAATCAGACTCATTAACATCCACATAGTGTCATTACGACCAATTATACTCGTTAAGGACACACAAACCCAATTCACCAACCAAGTACGAGCCATTATAGACCAATATGACACGTTATACCTCAAATAGAGCCAATAATTTCAAATCAGACTCATTATGACCCACATAGTGCTATTACTACCAATTATACTCGTTAAGGAAGCACAAATCTAATATACCCACTAAGACGAAAATGAACCTCGTACGATCCAATAGAGACCACTAAGACCCGTTACACCTCAAATAGAGCCAATAAGGTTAAATCAAACTCGTTATGACCCACATAGTGCCATTACGACCAATTATACTCGTTAAGAAAACACAAACCCAATATACCCACTATGATAAAAATGAACCAAGTACGAACCATTACAGACCACTAAGGTCCGTTATACCTCAAATAGAGCGAATAAGGTAAAATCAGACTCATTATCACCCACATAGTGTCATTACGACCAATTATACTCGTTAAGGACACACAAACCCAATATACCCACTAAGACGAAAAACGAACCTAGTACGAACCATTACATACCACTAAGGCCAGTTATACCTCAAATAGAGCGAATAAGGTAAAATCAGACTCATTAACATCCACATAGTGTCATTACGACCAATTATACTCGTTAAGGACACACAAACCCAATTCACCAACCAAGTACGAGCCATTATAGACCAATATGACACGTTATACCTCAAATAGAGCCAATAATTTCAAATCAGACTCATTATGACCCACATAGTGCCATTACTACCAATTATACTCGTTAAGGAAGCACAAATCTAATATACCCACTAAGACGAAAATGAACCTCGTACGATCCAAAAGAGACCACTAAGACCCGTTACACCTCAAATAGAGCCAATAATTTCAAATCAAACTCGTTATGACCCACATAGTGCCATTACGACCAATTATACTCGTTAAGAAAACACAAACCCAATATACCCACTATGATAAAAATGAACCAAGTACGAACCATTACAGACCACTAAGGCCCGTTATACCTCAAATAGAGCGAATAAGGTAAAATCAGACTCATTATCACCCACATAGTGCCATTACGACCAATTATACTCGTTAAGAAAACACAAACCCAATATACCCACTATGATAAAAATGAACCAAGTACGAACCATTACAGACCACTAAGGCCCGTTATACCTCAAATAGAGCGAATAAGGTAAAATCAGACTCATTATCACCCACATAGTGTCATTACGACCAATTATACTCGTTAAGGACACACAAACCCAATATACCCACTAAGACGAAAAACGAACCTAGTACGAACCATTACATACCACTAAGGCCAGTTATACCTCAAATAGAGCGAATAAGGTAAAATCAGACTCATTAACATCCACATAGTGTCATTACGACCAATTATACTCGTTAAGGACACACAAACCCAATTCACCAACCAAGTACGAGCCATTATAGACCAATATGACACGTTATACCTCAAATAGAGCCAATAATTTCAAATCAGACTCATTATGACCCACATAGTGCCATTACTACCAATTATACTCGTTAAGGAAGCACAAATCTAATATACCCACTAAGACGAAAATGAACCTCGTACGATCCAAAAGAGACCACTAAGACCCGTTACACCTCAAATAGAGCCAATAAGGTTAAATCAAACTCGTTATGACCCACATAGTGCCATTACGACCAATTATACTCGTTAAGAAAACACAAACCCAATATACCCACTATGATAAAAATGAACCAAGTACGAACCATTACAGACCACTAAGGCCCGTTATACCTCAAATAGAGCGAATAAGGTAAAATCAGACTCATTATCACCCACATAGTGCCATTACGACCAATTATACTCGTTAAGAAAACACAAACCCAATATACCCACTATGATAAAAATGAACCAAGTACGAACCATTACAGACCACTAAGGCCCGTTATACCTCAAATAGAGCGAATAAGGTAAAATCAGACTCATTATCACCCACATAGTGTCATTACGACCAATTATACTCGTTAAGGACACACAAACCCAATATACCCACTAAGACGAAAAACGAACCTAGTACGAACCATTACATACCACTAAGGCCAGTTATACCTCAAATAGAGCGAATAAGGTAAAATCAGACTCATTAACATCCACATAGTGTCATTACGACCAATTATACTCGTTAAGGACACACAAACCCAATTCACCAACCAAGTACGAGCCATTATAGACCAATATGACACGTTATACCTCAAATAGAGCCAATAATTTCAAATCAGACTCATTATGACCCACATAGTGCCATTACTACCAATTATACTCGTTAAGGAAGCACAAATCTAATATACCCACTAAGACGAAAATGAACCTCGTACGATCCAATAGAGACCACTAAGACCCGTTACACCTCAAATAGAGCCAATAAGGTTAAATCAAACTCGTTATGACCCACATAGTGCCATTACGACCAATTATACTCGTTAAGAAAACACAAACCCAATATACCCACTATGATAAAAATGAACCAAGTACGAACCATTACAGACCACTAAGGCCCGTTATACCTCAAATAGAGCGAATAAGGTAAAATCAGACTCATTATCACCCACATAGTGTCATTACGACCAATTATACTCGTTAAGGACACACAAACCCAATATACCCACTAAGACGAAAAACGAACCTAGTACGAACCATTACATACCACTAAGGCCAGTTATACCTCAAATAGAGCGAATAAGGTAAAATCAGACTCATTAACATCCACATAAGAAGGATTAGTTTGCCCGTTGTGCGAAGTTGACCAGGACTCTCACCGACATCTTTTCTTTCAATGTGTGTTTGCGCATGATGTTTGGCAACGCATAAAATTTTTTGCCAATCTAGAGGAATGGCCGGATGGATGGGACGATATAGTGGAATTGCTCTCGGATGATTCGTACGCGAGGAAACCGCTTGCCTCAAAACTTTTTGTTGCTGCTAGTGTGTACTACATTTGGAGGGAGCGGAACAATAGACTTTTCAGAAATGCGGCAATCTCAGTGGACCAAATTGTTCAAGATATAAGGAACATTGTCACTATGCGGCTTGCTTGGAATACTCGGCGGACTAGGAATCAGATTCATGGCCCGACGTGATCTTTCTTTGGATTGGTTGTTTTGCGCCTCTGGTTGGGTGGTGGTGTTTTTTTGGCTTCTGTTTAGAATTGGTAGTTGCTTGTTTTGGCTTTTTTTATGGCTTGGTGCTTTTTGTCCCTTGCTTGGGTCTTTTGTTGGATGCTTGATATAACTTTTGTTGTTTCTTTGTTTTAATATATTTGCCGGGTTTTCCGTCAAAAAAAAAACATCCACATAGTGTCATTACGACCAATTATACTCGTTAAGGACACACAAACCCAATTCACCAACCAAGTACGAGCCATTATAGACCAATATGACACGTTATACCTCAAATAGAGCCAATAATTTCAAATCAGACTCATTATGACCCACATATTGCCATTACTACCAATTATACTCGTTAAGGAAGCACAAATCTAATATACCCACTATGACTAAAATGAACAAGTACGAACCATTACAGACCTAAGGCCTGTTATACCTCAAATAGAGCGAATAAGGTAAAATCAGACTCATTATCACCCACATAGTGTCATTACGACCAATTATACTCGTTAAGGACACACAAACCTAATATACCCACTAAGACGAAAAACGAACCTAGTACGAACCGTTACATACCACTAAGGCCAGTTATACCTCAAATAGAGCGAATAAGGTAAAATCAGACTCATTATCACCCACATAGTGTCATTACGACCAATTATACTCGTTAAGGACACACAAACCCAATTCACCAACCAAGTACGAGCCATTATAGACCAATATGACACGTTATACCTCAAATAGAGCCAATAATTTCAAATCAGACTCATTATGACCCTCATAGTGCCATTACGACCAATTATACTCGTTAAGGACACACAAACCCAATTTACCCACTAAGACGAAAATGAACCTCGTACGATCCAAAAGAGACCACTAAGACCCGTTACACCTCAAATAGAGCCAATAAGGTTAAATCAAACTCGTTATGACCCACATAGTGCCATTACGACCAATTATACTCGTTAAGAAAACACAAACCCAATATACCCACTATGATAAAAATGAACCAAGTACGAACCATTACAGACCACTAAGGCCCGTTATACCTCAAATAGAGCGAATAAGGTAAAATCAGACTCATTATCACCCACAGTGTCATTACGACCAATTATACTCGTTAAGGACACACAAACCCAATATACCCACTAAGACGAAAAACGAACCTAGTACGAACCATTACATACCACTAAGGCCAGTTATACCTCAAATAGAGCGAATAAGGTAAAATCAGACTCATTAACATCCACATAGTGTCATTACGACCAATTATACTCGTTAAGGACACACAAACCCAATTCACCAACCAAGTACGAGCCATTATAGACCAATATGACACGTTATACCTCAAATAGAGCCAATAATTTCAAATCAGACTCATTATGACCCACATAGTGCCATTACTACCAATTATACTCGTTAAGGAAGCACAAATCTAATATACCCACTAAGACGAAAATGAACCTCGTACGATCCAATAGAGACCACTAAGACCCGTTACACCTCAAATAGAGCCAATAAGGTTAAATCAAACTCGTTATGACCCACATAGTGCCATTACGACCAATTATACTCGTTAAGAAAACACAAACCCAATATACCCACTATGATAAAAATGAACCAAGTACGAACCATTACAGACCACTAAGGTCCGTTATACCTCAAATAGAGCGAATAAGGTAAAATCAGACTCATTATCACCCACATAGTGTCATTACGACCAATTATACTCTTTAAGGACACACAAACCCAATATACCCACTAAGACGAAAAACGAACCTAGTACGAACCATTACATACCACTAAGGCCAGTTATACCTCAAATAGAGCGAATAAGGTAAAATCAGACTCATTAACATCCACATAGTGTCATTACGACCAATTATACTCGTTAAGGACACACAAACCCAATTCACCAACCAAGTACGAGCCATTATAGACCAATATGACACGTTATACCTCAAATAGAGCCAATAATTTCAAATCAGACTCATTATGACCCACATAGTGCCATTACTACCAATTATACTCGTTAAGGAAGCACAAATCTAATATACCCACTAAGACGAAAATGAACCTCGTACGATCCAAAAGAGACCACTAAGACCCGTTACACCTCAAATAGAGCCAATAAGGTTAAATCAAACTCGTTATGACCCACATAGTGCCATTACGACCAATTATACTCGTTAAGAAAACACAAACCCAATATACCCACTATGATAAAAATGAACCAAGTACGAACCATTACAGACAACTAAGGCCCGTTATACCTCAAATAGAGCGAATAAGGTAAAATCAGACTCATTATTACCCACATAGTGCCATTACGACCAATTATACTCGTTAAGAAAACACAAACCCAATATACCCACTATGATAAAAATGAACCAAGTACGAACCATTACAGACCACTAAGGCCCGTTATACCTCAAATAGAGCGAATAAGGTAAAATCAGACTCATTATCACCCACATAGTGTCATTACGACCAATTATACTCGTTAAGGACACACAAACCCAATATACCCACTAAGACGAAAAACGAACCTAGTACGAACCATTACATACCACTAAGGCCAGTTATACCTCAAATAGAGCGAATAAGGTAAAATCAGACTCATTAACATCCACATAGTGTCATTACGACCAATTATACTCGTTAAGGACACACAAACCCAATTCACCAACCAAGTACGAGCCATTATAGACCAATATGACACGTTATACCTCAAATAGAGCCAATAATTTCAAATCAGACTCATTATGACCCACATAGTGCCATTACTACCAATTATACTCGTTAAGGAAGCACAAATCTAATATACCCACTAAGACGAAAATGAACCTCGTACGATCCAAAAGAGACCACTAAGACCCGTTACACCTCAAATAGAGCCAATAAGGTTAAATCAAACTCGTTATGACCCACATAGTGCCATTACGACCAATTATACTCGTTAAGAAAACACAAACCCAATATACCCACTATGATAAAAATGAACCAAGTACGAACCATTACAGACAACTAAGGCCCGTTATACCTCAAATAGAGCGAATAAGGTAAAATCAGACTCATTATTACCCACATAGTGCCATTACGACCAATTATACTCGTTAAGAAAACACAAACCCAATATACCCACTATGATAAAAATGAACCAAGTACGAACCATTACAGACCACTAAGGCCCGTTATACCTCAAATAGAGCGAATAAGGTAAAATCAGACTCATTATCACCCACATAGTGTCATTACGACCAATTATACTCGTTAAGGACACACAAACCCAATATACCCACTAAGACGAAAAACGAACCTAGTACGAACCATTACATACCACTAAGGCCAGTTATACCTCAAATAGAGCGAATAAGGTAAAATCAGACTCATTAACATCCACATAGTGTCATTACGACCAATTATACTCGTTAAGGACACACAAACCCAATTCACCAACCAAGTACGAGCCATTATAGACCAATATGACACGTTATACCTCAAATAGAGCCAATAATTTCAAATCAGACTCATTATGACCCACATAGTGCCATTACTACCAATTATACTCGTTAAGGAAGCACAAATCTAATATACCCACTAAGACGAAAATGAACCTCGTACGATCCAATAGAGACCACTAAGACCCGTTACACCTCAAATAGAGCCAATAAGGTTAAATCAAACTCGTTATGACCCACATAGTGCCATTACGACCAATTATACTCGTTAAGAAAACACAAACCCAATATACCCACTATGATAAAAATGAACCAAGTACGAACCATTACAGACCACTAAGGCCCGTTATACCTCAAATAGAGCGAATAAGGTAAAATCAGACTCATTATGACCCACATAGTGTCATTACGACCAATTATACTCGTTAAGGACACACAAACCCAATATACCCACTAAGACGAAAAACGAACCTAGTACGAACCATTACATACCACTAAGGCCAGTTATACCTCAAATAGAGCGAATAAGGTAAAATCAGACTCATTAACATCCACATAAGAAGGATTAGTTTGCCCGTTGTGCGAAGTTGACCAGGACTCTCACCGACATCTTTTCTTTCAATGTGTGTTTGCGCATGATGTTTGGCAACGCATAAAATTTTTTGCCAATCTAGAGGAATGGCCGGATGGATGGGACGATATAGTGGAATTGCTCTCGGATGATTCGTACGCGAGGAAACCGCTTGCCTCAAAACTTTTTGTTGCTGCTAGTGTGTACTACATTTGGAGGGAGCGGAACAATAGACTTTTCAGAAATGCGGCAATCTCAGTGGACCAAATTGTTCAAGATATAAGGAACATTGTCACTATGCGGCTTGCTTGGAATACTCGGCGGACTAGGAATCAGATTCATGGCCCGACGTGATCTTTCTTTGGATTGGTTGTTTTGCGCCTCTGGTTGGGTGGTGGTGTTTTTTTGGCTTCTGTTTAGAATTGGTAGTTGCTTGTTTTGGCTTTTTTTATGGCTTGGTGCTTTTTGTCCCTTGCTTGGGTCTTTTGTTGGATGCTTGATATAACTTTTGTTGTTTCTTTGTTTTAATATATTTGCCGGGTTTTCCGTCAAAAAAAAAACATCCACATAGTGTCATTACGACCAATTATACTCGTTAAGGACACACAAACCCAATTCACCAACCAAGTACGAGCCATTATAGACCAATATGACACGTTATACCTCAAATAGAGCCAATAATTTCAAATCAGACTCATTATGACCCACATATTGCCATTACTACCAATTATACTCGTTAAGGAAGCACAAATCTAATATACCCACTATGACTAAAATGAACAAGTACGAACCATTACAGACCTAAGGCCTGTTATACCTCAAATAGAGCGAATAAGGTAAAATCAGACTCATTATCACCCACATAGTGTCATTACGACCAATTATACTCGTTAAGGACACACAAACCTAATATACCCACTAAGACGAAAAACGAACCTAGTACGAACCGTTACATACCACTAAGGCCAGTTATACCTCAAATAGAGCGAATAAGGTAAAATCAGACACATTAACATCCACATAGTGTCATTACGACCAATTATACTCGTTAAGGACACACAAACCCAATTCACCAACCAAGTACGAGCCATTATAGACCAATATGACACGTTATACCTCAAATAGAGCCAATAATTTCAAATCAGACTCATTATGACCCTCATAGTGCCATTACGACCAATTATACTCGTTAAGGACACACAAACCCAATTTACCCACTAAGACGAAAATGAACCTCGTACGATCCAAAAGAGACCACTAAGACCCGTTACACCTCAAATAGAGCCAATAAGGTTAAATCAAACTCGTTATGACCCACATAGTGCCATTACGACCAATTATACTCGTTAAGAAAACACAAACCCAATATACCCACTATGATAAAAATGAACCAAGTACGAACCATTACAGACCACTAAGGCCCGTTATACCTCAAATAGAGCGAATAAGGTAAAATCAGACTCATTATCACCCACATAGTGCCATTACGACCAATTATACTCGTTAAGAAAACACAAACCCAATATACCCACTATGATAAAAATGAACCAAGTACGAACCATTACAGACCACTAAGGCCCGTTATACCTCAAATAGAGCGAATAAGGTAAAATCAGACTCATTATCACCCACATAGTGTCATTACGACCAATTATACTCGTTAAGGACACACAAACCCAATATACCCACTAAGACGAAAAACGAACCTAGTACGAACCATTACATACCACTAAGGCCAGTTATACCTCAAATAGAGCGAATAAGGTAAAATCAGACTCATTAACATCCACATAGTGTCATTACGACCAATTATACTCGTTAAGGACACACAAACCCAATTCACCAACCAAGTACGAGCCATTATAGACCAATATGACACGTTATACCTCAAATAGAGCCAATAATTTCAAATCAGACTCATTATGACCCACATAGTGCCATTACTACCAATTATACTCGTTAAGGAAGCACAAATCTAATATACCCACTAAGACGAAAATGAACCTCGTACGATCCAATAGAGACCACTAAGACCCGTTACACCTCAAATAGAGCCAATAAGGTTAAATCAAACTCGTTATGACCCACATTGTGCCATTACGACCAATTATACTCGTTAAGAAAACACAAACCCAATATACCCACTATGATAAAAATGAACCAAGTACGAACCATTACAGACCACTAAGGCCCGTTATACCTCAAATAGAGCGAATAAGGTAAAATCAGACTCATTATCACCCACATAGTGTCATTACGACCAATTATACTCGTTAAGGACACACAAACCCAATATACCCACTAAGACGAAAAACGAACCTAGTACGAACCATTACATACCACTAAGGCCAGTTATACCTCAAATAGAGCGAATAAGGTAAAATCAGACTCATTAACATCCACATAAGAAGGATTAGTTTGCCCGTTGTGCGAAGTTGACCAGGACTCTCACCGACATCTTTTCTTTCAATGTGTGTTTGCGCATTATGTTTGGCAACGCATAAAATTTTTTGCCAATCTAGAGGAATGGCCGGATGGATGGGACGATATAGTGGAATTGCTCTCGGATGATTCGTACGCGAGGAAACCGCTTGCCTCAAAACTTTTTGTTGCTGCTAGTGTGTACTACATTTGGAGGGAGCGGAACAATAGACTTTTCAGAAATGCGGCAATCTCAGTGGACCAAATTGTTCAAGATATAAGGAACATTGTCACTATGCGGCTTGCTTGGAATACTCGGCGGACTAGGAATCAGATTCATGGCCCGACGTGATCTTTCTTTGGATTGGTTGTTTTGCGCCTCTGGTTGGGTGGTGGTGTTTTTTTGGCTTCTGTTTAGAATTGGTAGTTGCTTGTTTTGGCTTTTTTTATGGCTTGGTGCTTTTTGTCCCTTGCTTGGGTCTTTTGTTGGATGCTTGATATAACTTTTGTTGTTTCTTTGTTTTAATATATTTGCCGGGTTTTCCGTCAAAAAAAAACATCCACATAGTGTCATTACGACCAATTATACTCGTTAAGGACACACAAACCCAATTCACCAACCAAGTACGAGCCATTATAGACCAATATGACACGTTATACCTCAAATAGAGCCAATAATTTCAAATCAGACTCATTATGACTCACATATTGCCATTACTACCAATTATACTCGTTAAGGAAGCACAAATCTAATATACCCACTATGACTAAAATGAACAAGTACGAACCATTACAGACCTAAGGCCTGTTATACCTCAAATAGAGCGAATAAGGTAAAATCAGACTCATTATCACCCACATAGTGTCATTACGACCAATTATACTCGTTAAGGACACACAAACCTAATATACCCACTAAGACGAAAAACGAACCTAGTACGAACCGTTACATACCACTAAGGCCAGTTATACCTCAAATAGAGCGAATAAGGTAAAATCAGACACATTAACATCCACATAGTGTCATTACGACCAATTATACTCGTTAAGGACACACAAACCCAATTCACCAACCAAGTACGAGCCATTATAGACCAATATGACACGTTATACCTCAAATAGAGCCAATAATTTCAAATCAGACTCATTATGACCCTCATAGTGCCATTACGACCAATTATACTCGTTAAGGACACACAAACCCAATTTACCCACTAAGACGAAAATGAACCTCGTACGATCCAAAAGAGACCACTAAGACCCGTTACACCTCAAATAGAGCCAATAAGGTTAAATCAAACTCGTTATGACCCACATAGTGCCATTACGACCAATTATACTCGTTAAGAAAACACAAACCCAATATACCCACTATGATAAAAATGAACCAAGTACGAACCATTACAGACCACTAAGGCCCGTTATACCTCAAATAGAGCGAATAAGGTAAAATCAGACTCATTATCACCCACATAGTGCCATTACGACCAATTATACTCGTTAAGAAAACACAAACCCAATATACCCACTATGATAAAAATGAACCAAGTACGAACCATTATAGACCACTAAGGCCCGTTATACCTCAAATAGAGCGAATAAGGTAAAATCAGACTCATTATGACCCACATAGTGCCATTACGACCAATTATACTCGTTAAGGACACACAAACCCAATATACCCACTAAGACGAAAAACGAACCTAGTACGAACCATTACATACCACTAAGGCCAGTTATACCTCAAATAGAGCGAATAAGGTAAAATCAGACTCATTAACATCCACATAGTGTCATTACGACCAATTATACTCGTTAAGGACACACAAACCCAATTCACCAACCAAGTACGAGCCATTATAGACCAATATGACACGTTATACCTCAAATAGAGCCAATAATTTCAAATCAGACTCATTATGACCCACATAGTGCCATTACTACCAATTATACTCGTTAAGGAAGCACAAATCTAATATACCCACTAAGACGAAAATGAACCTCGTACGATCCAATAGAGACCACTAAGACCCGTTACACCTCAAATAGAGCCAATAAGGTTAAATCAAACTCGTTATGACCCACATTGTGCCATTACGACCAATTATACTCGTTAAGAAAACACAAACCCAATATACCCACTATGATAAAAATGAACCAAGTACGAACCATTACAGACCACTAAGGCCCGTTATACCTCAAATAGAGCGAATAAGGTAAAATCAGACTCATTATCACCCACATAGTGTCATTACGACCAATTATACTCGTTAAGGACACACAAACCCAATATACCCACTAAGACGAAAAACGAACCTAGTACGAACCATTACATACCACTAAGGCCAGTTATACCTCAAATAGAGCGAATAAGGTAAAATCAGACTCATTAACATCCACATAAGAAGGATTAGTTTGCCCGTTGTGCGAAGTTGACCAGGACTCTCACCGACATCTTTTCTTTCAATGTGTGTTTGCGCATTATGTTTGGCAACGCATAAAATTTTTTGCCAATCTAGAGGAATGGCCGGATGGATGGGACGATATAGTGGAATTGCTCTCGGATGATTCGTACGCGAGGAAACCGCTTGCCTCAAAACTTTTTGTTGCTGCTAGTGTGTACTACATTTGGAGGGAGCGGAACAATAGACTTTTCAGAAATGCGGCAATCTCAGTGGACCAAATTGTTCAAGATATAAGGAACATTGTCACTATGCGGCTTGCTTGGAATACTCGGCGGACTAGGAATCAGATTCATGGCCCGACGTGATCTTTCTTTGGATTGGTTGTTTTGCGCCTCTGGTTGGGTGGTGGTGTTTTTTTGGCTTCTGTTTAGAATTGGTAGTTGCTTGTTTTGGCTTTTTTTATGGCTTGGTGCTTTTTGTCCCTTGCTTGGGTCTTTTGTTGGATGCTTGATATAACTTTTGTTGTTTCTTTGTTTTAATATATTTGCCGGGTTTTCCGTCAAAAAAAAACATCCACATAGTGTCATTACGACCAATTATACTCGTTAAGGACACACAAACCCAATTCACCAACCAAGTACGAGCCATTATAGACCAATATGACACGTTATACCTCAAATAGAGCCAATAATTTCAAATCAGACTCATTATGACTCACATATTGCCATTACTACCAATTATACTCGTTAAGGAAGCACAAATCTAATATACCCACTATGACTAAAATGAACAAGTACGAACCATTACAGACCTAAGGCCTGTTATACCTCAAATAGAGCGAATAAGGTAAAATCAGACTCATTATCACCCACATAGTGTCATTACGACCAATTATACTCGTTAAGGACACACAAACCTAATATACCCACTAAGACGAAAAACGAACCTAGTACGAACCGTTACATACCACTAAGGCCAGTTATACCTCAAATAGAGCGAATAAGGTAAAATCAGACACATTAACATCCACATAGTGTCATTACGACCAATTATACTCGTTAAGGACACACAAACCCAATTCACCAACCAAGTACGAGCCATTATAGACCAATATGACACGTTATACCTCAAATAGAGCCAATAATTTCAAATCAGACTCATTATGACCCTCATAGTGCCATTACGACCAATTATACTCGTTAAGGACACACAAACCCAATTTACCCACTAAGACGAAAATGAACCTCGTACGATCCAAAAGAGACCACTAAGACCCGTTACACCTCAAATAGAGCCAATAAGGTTAAATCAAACTCGTTATGACCCACATAGTGCCATTACGACCAATTATACTCGTTAAGAAAACACAAACCCAATATACCCACTATGATAAAAATGAACCAAGTACGAACCATTACAGACCACTAAGGCCCGTTATACCTCAAATAGAGCGAATAAGGTAAAATCAGACTCATTATCACCCACATAGTGCCATTACGACCAATTATACTCGTTAAGAAAACACAAACCCAATATACCCACTATGATAAAAATGAACCAAGTACGAACCATTACAGACCACTAAGGCCCGTTATACCTCAAATAGAGCGAATAAGGTAAAATCAGACTCATTATCACCCACATAGTGTCATTACGACCAATTATACTCGTTAAGGACACACAAACCCAATATACCCACTAAGACGAAAAACGAACCTAGTACGAACCATTACATACCACTAAGGCCAGTTATACCTCAAATAGAGCGAATAAGGTAAAATCAGACTCATTATCACCCACATAGTGTCATTACGACCAATTATACTCGTTAAGGACACACAAACCCAATTCACCAACCAAGTACGAGCCATTATAGACCAATATGACACGTTATACCTCAAATAGAGCCAATAATTTCAAATCAGACTCATTATGACCCACATAGTGCCATTACTACCAATTATACTCGTTAAGGAAGCACAAATCTAATATACCCACTAAGACGAAAATGAACCTCGTACGATCCAATAGAGACCACTAAGACCCGTTACACCTCAAATAGAGCCAATAAGGTTAAATCAAACTCGTTATGACCCACATTGTGCCATTACGACCAATTATACTCGTTAAGAAAACACAAACCCAATATACCCACTATGATAAAAATGAACCAAGTACGAACCATTACAGACCACTAAGGCCCGTTATACCTCAAATAGAGCGAATAAGGTAAAATCAGACTCATTATCACCCACATAGTGTCATTACGACCAATTATACTCGTTAAGGACACACAAACCCAATATACCCACTAAGACGAAAAACGAACCTAGTACGAACCATTACATACCACTAAGGCCAGTTATACCTCAAATAGAGCGAATAAGGTAAAATCAGACTCATTAACATCCACATAAGAAGGATTAGTTTGCCCGTTGTGCGAAGTTGACCAGGACTCTCACCGACATCTTTTCTTTCAATGTGTGTTTGCGCATTATGTTTGGCAACGCATAAAATTTTTTGCCAATCTAGAGGAATGGCCGGATGGATGGGACGATATAGTGGAATTGCTCTCGGATGATTCGTACGCGAGGAAACCGCTTGCCTCAAAACTTTTTGTTGCTGCTAGTGTGTACTACATTTGGAGGGAGCGGAACAATAGACTTTTCAGAAATGCGGCAATCTCAGTGGACCAAATTGTTCAAGATATAAGGAACATTGTCACTATGCGGCTTGCTTGGAATACTCGGCGGACTAGGAATCAGATTCATGGCCCGACGTGATCTTTCTTTGGATTGGTTGTTTTGCGCCTCTGGTTGGGTGGTGGTGTTTTTTTGGCTTCTGTTTAGAATTGGTAGTTGCTTGTTTTGGCTTTTTTTATGGCTTGGTGCTTTTTGTCCCTTGCTTGGGTCTTTTGTTGGATGCTTGATATAACTTTTGTTGTTTCTTTGTTTTAATATATTTGCCGGGTTTTCCGTCAAAAAAAAAACATCCACATAGTGTCATTACGACCAATTATACTCGTTAAGGACACACAAACCCAATTCACCAACCAAGTACGAGCCATTATAGACCAATATGACACGTTATACCTCAAATAGAGCCAATAATTTCAAATCAGACTCATTATGACCCACATATTGCCATTACTACCAATTATACTCGTTAAGGAAGCACAAATCTAATATACCCACTATGACTAAAATGAACAAGTACGAACCATTACAGACCTAAGGCCTGTTATACCTCAAATAGAGCGAATAAGGTAAAATCAGACTCATTATCACCAACATAGTGTCATTACGACCAATTATACTCGTTAAGGACACACAAACCTAATATACCCACTAAGACGAAAAACGAACCTAGTACGAACCGTTACATACCACTAAGGCCAGTTATACCTCAAATAGAGCGAATAAGGTAAAATCAGACACATTAACATCCACATAGTGTCATTACGACCAATTATACTCGTTAAGGACACACAAACCCAATTCACCAACCAAGTACGAGCCATTATAGACCAATATGACACGTTATACCTCAAATAGAGCCAATAATTTCAAATCAGACTCATTATGACCCTCATAGTGCCATTACGACCAATTATACTCGTTAAGGACACACAAACCCAATTTACCCACTAAGACGAAAATGAACCTCGTACGATCCAATAGAGACCACTAAGACCCGTTACACCTCAAATAGAGCCAATAAGGTTAAATCAAACTCGTTATGACCCACATTGTGCCATTACGACCAATTATACTCGTTAAGAAAACACAAACCCAATATACCCACTATGATAAAAATGAACCAAGTACGAACCATTACAGACCACTAAGGCCCGTTATACCTCAAATAGAGCGAATAAGGTAAAATCAGACTCATTATCACCCACATAGTGTCATTACGACCAATTATACTCGTTAAGGACACACAAACCCAATATACCCACTAAGACGAAAAACGAACCTAGTACGAACCATTACATACCACTAAGGCCAGTTATACCTCAAATAGAGCGAATAAGGTAAAATCAGACTCATTAACATCCACATAGTGTCATTACGACCAATTATACTCGTTAAGGACACACAAACCCAATTCACCAACCAAGTACGAGCCATTATAGACCAATATGACACGTTATACCTCAAATAGAGCCAATAATTTCAAATCAGACTCATTATGACCCACATAGTGCCATTACTACCAATTATACTCGTTAAGGAAGCACAAATCTAATATACCCACTAAGACGAAAATGAACCTCGTACGATCCAATAGAGACCACTAAGACCCGTTACACCTCAAATAGAGCCAATAAGGTTAAATCAAACTCGTTATGACCCACATAGTGCCATTACGACTAATTATACTCGTTAAGAAAACACAAACCCAATATACCCACTATGATAAAAATGAACCAAGTACGAACCATTACAGACCACTAAGGTCCGTTATACCTCAAATAGAGCGAATAAGGTAAAATCAGACTCATTATCACCCACATAGTGTCATTACGACCAATTATA
Source organism: Arctium minus (assembly GCA_954870635.1). NCBI lineage: Eukaryota > Viridiplantae > Streptophyta > Magnoliopsida > Asterales > Asteraceae > Arctium > Arctium minus. Next base: position 101,196,687 of record OX941084.1, on the reverse strand, counting down.
CTCGTTAAGGACACACAAACCCAATATACCCACTAAGACGAAAAACGAACCTAGTACGAACCATTACATACCACTAAGGCCAGTTATACCTCAAATAGAGCGAATAAGGTAAAATCAGACTCATTAACATCCACATAGTGTCATTACGACCAATTATACTCGTTAAGGACACACAAACCCAATTCACCAACCAAGTACGAGCCATTATAGACCAATATGACACGTTATACCTCAAATAGAGCCAATAATTTCAAATCAGACTCATTATGACCCACATAGTGCCATTACTACCAATTATACTCGTTAAGGAAGCACAAATCTAATATACCCACTAAGACGAAAATGAACCTCGTACGATCCAAAAGAGACCACTAAGACCCGTTACACCTCAAATAGAGCCAATAAGGTTAAATCAAACTCGTTATGACCCACATAGTGCCATTACGACCAATTATACTCGTTAAGAAAACACAAACCCAATATACCCACTATGATAAAAATGAACCAAGTACGAACCATTACAGACCACTAAGGCCCGTTATACCTCAAATAGAGCGAATAAGGTAAAATCAGACTCATTATCACCCACATAGTGCCATTACGACCAATTATACTCGTTAAGAAAACACAAACCCAATATACCCACTATGATAAAAATGAACCAAGTACGAACCATTACAGACCACTAAGGCCCGTTATACCTCAAATAGAGCGAATAAGGTAAAATCAGACTCATTATCACCCACATAGTGTCATTACGACCAATTATACTCGTTAAGAAAACACAAACCCAATATACCCACTATGATAAAAATGAACCAAGTACGAACCATTACAGACCACTAAGGCCCGTTATACCTCAAATAGAGCGAATAAGGTAAAATCAGACTCATTATCACCCACATAGTGCCATTACGACCAATTATACTCGTTAAGAAAACACAAACCCAATATACCCACTATGATAAAAATGAACCAAGTACGAACCATTACAGACCACTAAGGCCCGTTATACCTCAAATAGAGCGAATAAGGTAAAATCAGACTCATTATCACCCACATAGTGTCATTACGACCAATTATACTCGTTAAGAAAACACAAACCCAATATACCCACTATGATAAAAATGAACCAAGTACGAACCATTACAGACCACTAAGGCCCGTTATACCTCAAATAGAGCGAATAAGGTAAAATCAGACTCAATATCACCCACATAGTGTCATTACGACCAATTATACTCGTTAAGGACACACAAACCCAATATACCCACTAAGACGAAAAACGAACCTAGTACGAACCATTACATACCACTAAGGCCAGTTATACCTCAAATAGAGCGAATAAGGTAAAATCAGACTCATTAACATCCACATAGTGTCATTACGACCAATTATACTCGTTAAGGACACACAAACCCAATATACCCACTAAGACGAAAAACGAACCTAGTACGAACCATTACATACCACTAAGGCCAGTTATACCTCAAATAGAGCGAATAAGGTAAAATCAGACTCATTAACATCCACATAGTGTCATTACGACCAATTATACTCGTTAAGGACACACAAACCCAATTCACCAACCAAGTACGAGCCATTATAGACCAATATGACACGTTATACCTCAAATAGAGCCAATAATTTCAAATCAGACTCATTATGACCCACATAGTGCCATTACTACCAATTATACTCGTTAAGGAAGCACAAATCTAATATACCCACTAAGACGAAAATGAACCTCGTACGATCCAATAGAGACCACTAAGACCCGTTACACCTCAAATAGAGCCAATAAGGTTAAATCAAACTCGTTATGACCCACATAGTGCCATTACGACCAATTATACTCGTTAAGAAAACACAAACCCAATATACCCACTATGATAAAAATGAACCAAGTACGAACCATTACAGACCACTAAGGTCCGTTATACCTCAAATAGAGCGAATAAGGTAAAATCAGACTCATTATCACCCACATAGTGTCATTACGACCAATTATACTCGTTAAGGACACACAAACCCAATATACCCACTAAGACGAAAAACGAACCTAGTACGAACCATTACATACCACTAAGGCCAGTTATACCTCAAATAGAGCGAATAAGGTAAAATCAGACTCATTAACATCCACATAGTGTCATTACGACCAATTATACTCGTTAAGGACACACAAACCCAATTCACCAACCAAGTACGAGCCATTATAGACCAATATGACACGTTATACCTCAAATAGAGCCAATAATTTCAAATCAGACTCATTATGACCCACATAGTGCCATTACTACCAATTATACTCGTTAAGGAAGCACAAATCTAATATACCCACTAAGACGAAAATGAACCTCGTACGATCCAAAAGAGACCACTAAGACCCGTTACACCTCAAATAGAGCCAATAAGGTTAAATCAAACTCGTTATGACCCACATAGTGCCATTACGACCAATTATACTCGTTAAGAAAACACAAACCCAATATACCCACTATGATAAAAATGAACCAAGTACGAACCATTACAGACCACTAAGGCCCGTTATACCTCAAATAGAGCGAATAAGGTAAAATCAGACTCATTATCACCGACATAGTGCCATTACGACCAATTATACTCGTTAAGAAAACACAAACCCAATATACCCACTATGATAAAAATGAACCAAGTACGAACCATTACAGACCACTAAGGCCCGTTATACCTCAAATAGAGCGAATAAGGTAAAATCAGACTCATTATCACCCACATAGTGTCATTACGACCAATTATACTCGTTAAGAAAACACAAACCCAATATACCCACTATGATAAAAATGAACCAAGTACGAACCATTACAGACCACTAAGGCCCGTTATACCTCAAATAGAGCGAATAAGGTAAAATCAGACTCATTATCACCCACATAGTGCCATTACGACCAATTATACTCGTTAAGAAAACACAAACCCAATATACCCACTATGATAAAAATGAACCAAGTACGAACCATTACAGACCACTAAGGCCCGTTATACCTCAAATAGAGCGAATAAGGTAAAATCAGACTCATTATCACCCACATAGTGTCATTACGACCAATTATACTCGTTAAGAAAACACAAACCCAATATACCCACTATGATAAAAATGAACCAAGTACGAACCATTACAGACCACTAAGGCCCGTTATACCTCAAATAGAGCGAATAAGGTAAAATCAGACTCATTATCACCCACATAGTGCCATTACGACCAATTATACTCGTTAAGAAAACACAAACCCAATATACCCACTATGATAAAAATGAACCAAGTACGAACCATTACAGACCACTAAGGCCCGTTATACCTCAAATAGAGCGAATAAGGTAAAATCAGACTCATTATCACCCACATAGTGTCATTACGACCAATTATACTCGTTAAGAAAACACAAACCCAATATACCCACTATGATAAAAATGAACCAAGTACGAACCATTACAGACCACTAAGGCCCGTTATACCTCAAATAGAGCGAATAAGGTAAAATCAGACTCAATATCACCCACATAGTGTCATTACGACCAATTATACTCGTTAAGGACACACAAACCCAATATACCCACTAAGACGAAAAACGAACCTAGTACGAACCATTACATACCACTAAGGCGAGTTATACCTCAAATAGAGCGAATAAGGTAAAATCAGACTCATTAACATCCACATAGTGTCATTACGACCAATTATACTCGTTAAGGACACACAAACCCAATATACCCACTAAGACGAAAAACGAACCTAGTACGAACCATTACATACCACTAAGGCCAGTTATACCTCAAATAGAGCGAATAAGGTAAAATCAGACTCATTAACATCCACATAGTGTCATTACGACCAATTATACTCGTTAAGGACACACAAACCCAATTCACCAACCAAGTACGAGCCATTATAGACCAATATGACACGTTATACCTCAAATAGAGCCAATAATTTCAAATCAGACTCATTATGACCCACATAGTGCCATTACTACCAATTATACTCGTTAAGGAAGCACAAATCTAATATACCCACTAAGACGAAAATGAACCTCGTACGATCCAATAGAGACCACTAAGACCCGTTACACCTCAAATAGAGCCAATAAGGTTAAATCAAACTCGTTATGACCCACATAGTGCCATTACGACCAATTATACTCGTTAAGAAAACACAAACCCAATATACCCACTATGATAAAAATGAACCAAGTACGAACCATTACAGACCACTAAGGTCCGTTATACCTCAAATAGAGCGAATAAGGTAAAATCAGACTCATTATCACCCACATAGTGTCATTACGACCAATTATACTCGTTAAGGACACACAAACCCAATATACCCACTAAGACGAAAAACGAACCTAGTACGAACCATTACATACCACTAAGGCCAGTTATACCTCAAATAGAGCGAATAAGGTAAAATCAGACTCATTAACATCCACATAGTGTCATTACGACCAATTATACTCGTTAAGGACACACAAACCCAATTCACCAACCAAGTACGAGCCATTATAGACCAATATGACACGTTATACCTCAAATAGAGCCAATAATTTCAAATCAGACTCATTATGACCCACATAGTGCCATTACTACCAATTATACTCGTTAAGGAAGCACAAATCTAATATACCCACTAAGACGAAAATGAACCTCGTACGATCCAAAATAGACCACTAAGACCCGTTACACCTCAAATAGAGCCAATAAGGTTAAATCAAACTCGTTATGACCCACATAGTGCCATTACGACCAATTATACTCGTTAAGAAAACACAAACCCAATATACCCACTATGATAAAAATGAACCAAGTACGAACCATTACAGACCACTAAGGCCCGTTATACCTCAAATAGAGCGAATAAGGTAAAATCAGACTCATTATCACCCACATAGTGCCATTACGACCAATTATACTCGTTAAGAAAACACAAACCCAATATACCCACTATGATAAAAATGAACCAAGTACGAACCATTACAGACCACTAAGGCCCGTTATACCTCAAATAGAGCGAATAAGGTAAAATCAGACTCATTATCACCCACATAGTGTCATTACGACCAATTATACTCGTTAAGAAAACACAAACCCAATATACCCACTATGATAAAAATGAACCAAGTACGAACCATTACAGACCACTAAGGCCCGTTATACCTCAAATAGAGCGAATAAGGTAAAATCAGACTCATTATCACCCACATAGTGCCATTACGACCAATTATACTCGTTAAGAAAACACAAACCCAATATACCCACTATGATAAAAATGAACCAAGTACGAACCATTACAGACCACTAAGGCCCGTTATACCTCAAATAGAGCGAATAAGGTAAAATCAGACTCATTATCACCCACATAGTGTCATTACGACCAATTATACTCGTTAAGAAAACACAAACCCAATATACCCACTATGATAAAAATGAACCAAGTACGAACCATTACAGACCACTAAGGCCCGTTATACCTCAAATAGAGCGAATAAGGTAAAATCAGACTCATTATCACCCACATAGTGCCATTACGACCAATTATACTCGTTAAGAAAACACAAACCCAATATACCCACTATGATAAAAATGAACCAAGTACGAACCATTACAGACCACTAAGGCCCGTTATACCTCAAATAGAGCGAATAAGGTAAAATCAGACTCATTATCACCCACATAGTGTCATTACGACCAATTATACTCGTTAAGAAAACACAAACCCAATATACCCACTATGATAAAAATGAACCAAGTACGAACCATTACAGACCACTAAGGCCCGTTATACCTCAAATAGAGCGAATAAGGTAAAATCAGACTCAATATCACCCACATAGTGTCATTACGACCAATTATACTCGTTAAGGACACACAAACCCAATATACCCACTAAGACGAAAAACGAACCTAGTACGAACCATTACAGACCACTAAGGCCCGTTATACCTCAAATAGAGCGAATAAGGTAAAATCAGACTCATTAACATCCACATAGTGTCATTACGACCAATTATACTCGTTAAGGACACACAAACCCAATATACCCACTAAGACGAAAAACGAACCTAGTACGAACCATTACATACCACTAAGGCCAGTTATACCTCAAATAGAGCAAATAAGGTAAAATCAGACTCATTAACATCCACATAGTGTCATTACGACCAATTATACTCGTTAAGGACACACAAACCCAATTCACCAACCAAGTACGAGCCATTATAGACCAATATGACACGTTATACCTCAAATAGAGCCAATAATTTCAAATCAGACTCATTATGACCCACATAGTGCCATTACTACCAATTATACTCGTTAAGGAAGCACAAATCTAATATACCCACTAAGACGAAAATGAACCTCGTACGATCCAAAAGAGACCACTAAGACCCGTTACACCTCAAATAGAGCCAATAAGGTTAAATCAAACTCGTTATGACCCACATAGTGCCATTACGACCAATTATACTCGTTAAGAAAACACAAACCCAATATACCCACTATGATAAAAATGAACCAAGTACGAACCATTACAGACCACTAAGGTCCGTTATACCTCAAATAGAGCGAATAAGGTAAAATCAGACTCATTATCACCCACATAGTGTCATTACGACCAATTATACTCGTTAAGGACACACAAACCCAATATACCCACTAAGACGAAAAACGAACCTAGTACGAACCATTACATACCACTAAGGCCAGTTATACCTCAAATAGAGCGAATAAGGTAAAATCAGACTCATTAACATCCACATAGTGTCATTACGACCAATTATACTCGTTAAGGACACACAAACCCAATTCACCAACCAAGTACGAGCCATTATAGACCAATATGACACGTTATACCTCAAATAGAGCCAATAATTTCAAATCAGACTCATTATGACCCACATAGTGCCATTACTACCAATTATACTCGTTAAGGAAGCACAAATCTAATATACCCACTAAGACGAAAATGAACCTCGTACGATCCAATATAGACCACTAAGACCCGTTACACCTCAAATAGAGCCAATAAGGTTAAATCAAACTCGTTATGACCCACATAGTGCCATTACGACCAATTATACTCGTTAAGAAAACACAAACCCAATATACCCACTATGATAAAAATGAACCAAGTACGAACCATTACAGACCACTAAGGCCCGTTATACCTCAAATAGAGCGAATAAGGTAAAATCAGACTCATTATCACCCACATAGTGCCATTACGACCAATTATACTCGTTAAGAAAACACAAACCCAATATACCCACTATGATAAAAATGAACCAAGTACGAACCATTACAGACCACTAAGGCCCGTTATACCTCAAATAGAGCGAATAAGGTAAAATCAGACTCATTATCACCCACATAGTGTCATTACGACCAATTATACTCGTTAAGAAAACACAAACCCAATATACCCACTATGATAAAAATGAACCAAGTACGAACCATTACAGACCACTAAGGCCCGTTATACCTCAAATAGAGCGAATAAGGTAAAATCAGACTCATTATCACCCACATAGTGCCATTACGACCAATTATACTCGTTAAGAAAACACAAACCCAATATACCCACTATGATAAAAATGAACCAAGTACGAACCATTACAGACCACTAAGGCCCGTTATACCTCAAATAGAGCGAATAAGGTAAAATCAGACTCATTATCACCCACATAGTGTCATTACGACCAATTATACTCGTTAAGAAAACACAAACCCAATATACCCACTATGATAAAAATGAACCAAGTACGAACCATTACAGACCACTAAGGCCCGTTATACCTCAAATAGAGCGAATAAGGTAAAATCAGACTCATTATCACCCACATAGTGCCATTACGACCAATTATACTCGTTAAGAAAACACAAACCCAATATACCCACTATGATAAAAATGAACCAAGTACGAACCATTACAGACCACTAAGGCCCGTTATACCTCAAATAGAGCGAATAAGGTAAAATCAGACTCATTATCACCCACATAGTGTCATTACGACCAATTATACTCGTTAAGAAAACACAAACCCAATATACCCACTATGATAAAAATGAACCAAGTACGAACCATTACAGACCACTAAGGCCCGTTATACCTCAAATAGAGCGAATAAGGTAAAATCAGACTCAATATCACCCACATAGTGTCATTACGACCAATTATACTCGTTAAGGACACACAAACCCAATATACCCACTAAGACGAAAAACGAACCTAGTACGAACCATTACATACCACTAAGGCCAGTTATACCTCAAATAGAGCGAATAAGGTAAAATCAGACTCATTAACATCCACATAGTGTCATTACGACCAATTATACTCGTTAAGGACACACAAACCCAATATACCCACTAAGACGAAAAACGAACCTAGTACGAACCATTACATACCACTAAGGCCAGTTATACCTCAAATAGAGCGAATAAGGTAAAATCAGACTCATTAACATCCACATAGTGTCATTACGACCAATTATACTCGTTAAGGACACACAAACCCAATTCACCAACCAAGTACGAGCCATTATAGACCAATATGACACGTTATACCTCAAATAGAGCCAATAATTTCAAATCAGACTCATTATGACCCACATAGTGCCATTACTACCAATTATACTCGTTAAGGAAGCACAAATCTAATATACCCACTAAGACGAAAATGAACCTCGTACGATCCAAAAGAGACCACTAAGACCCGTTACACCTCAAATAGAGCCAATAAGGTTAAATCAAACTCGTTATGACCCACATAGTGCCATTACGACCAATTATACTCGTTAAGAAAACACAAACCCAATATACCCACTATGATAAAAATGAACCAAGTACGAACCATTACAGACCACTAAGGCCCGTTATACCTCAAATAGAGCGAATAAGGTAAAATCAGACTCATTATCACCCACATAGTGCCATTACGACCAATTATACTCGTTAAGAAAACACAAACCCAATATACCCACTATGATAAAAATGAACCAAGTACGAACCATTACAGACCACTAAGGCCCGTTATACCTCAAATAGAGCGAATAAGGTAAAATCAGACTCATTATCACCCACATAGTGTCATTACGACCAATTATACTCGTTAAGAAAACACAAACCCAATATACCCACTATGATAAAAATGAACCAAGTACGAACCATTACAGACCACTAAGGCCCGTTATACCTCAAATAGAGCGAATAAGGTAAAATCAGACTCATTATCACCCACATAGTGCCATTACGACCAATTATACTCGTTAAGAAAACACAAACCCAATATACCCACTATGATAAAAATGAACCAAGTACGAACCATTACAGACCACTAAGGCCCGTTATACCTCAAATAGAGCCAATAAGGTTAAATCAAACTCGTTATGACCCACATAGTGTCATTACGACCAATTATACTCGTTAAGAAAACACAAACCCAATATACCCACTATGATAAAAATGAACCAAGTACGAACCATTACAGACCACTAAGGCCCGTTATACCTCAAATAGAGCGAATAAGGTAAAATCAGACTCATTATCACCCACATAGTGTCATTACGACCAATTATACTCGTTAAGAAAACACAAACCCAATATACCCACTATGATAAAAATGAACCAAGTACGAACCATTACAGACCACTAAGGCCCGTTATACCTCAAATAGAGCGAATAAGGTAAAATCAGACTCATTATCACCCACATAGTGTCATTACGACCAATTATACTCGTTAAGGACACACAAACCCAATATACCCACTAAGACGAAAAACGAACCTAGTACGAACCATTACATACCACTAAGGCCAGTTATACCTCAAATAGAGCGAATAAGGTAAAATCAGACTCATTAACATCCACATAGTGTCATTACGACCAATTATACTCGTTAAGGACACACAAACCCAATATACCCACTAAGACGAAAAACGAACCTAGTACGAACCATTACATACCACTAAGGCCAGTTATACCTCAAATAGAGCGAATAAGGTAAAATCAGACTCATTAACATCCACATAGTGTCATTACGACCAATTATACTCGTTAAGGACACACAAACCCAATTCACCAACCAAGTACGAGCCATTATAGACCAATATGACACGTTATACCTCAAATAGAGCCAATAATTTCAAATCAGACTCATTATGACCCACATAGTGCCATTACTACCAATTATACTCGTTAAGGAAGCACAAATCTAATATACCCACTAAGACGAAAATGAACCTCGTACGATCCAATAGAGACCACTAAGACCCGTTACACCTCAAATAGAGCCAATAAGGTTAAATCAAACTCGTTATGACCCACATAGTGCCATTACGACCAATTATACTCGTTAAGAAAACACAAACCCAATATACCCACTATGATAAAAATGAACCAAGTACGAACCATTACAGACCACTAAGGTCCGTTATACCTCAAATAGAGCGAATAAGGTAAAATCAGACTCATTATCACCCACATAGTGTCATTACGACCAATTATACTCGTTAAGGACACACAAACCCAATATACCCACTAAGACGAAAAACGAACCTAGTACGAACCATTACATACCACTAAGGCCAGTTATACCTCAAATAGAGCGAATAAGGTAAAATCAGACTCATTAACATCCACATAGTGTCATTACGACCAATTATACTCGTTAAGGACACACAAACCCAATTCACCAACCAAGTACGAGCCATTATAGACCAATATGACACGTTATACCTCAAATAGAGCCAATAATTTCAAATCAGACTCATTATGACCCACATAGTGCCATTACGACCAATTATACTCGTTAAGGAAGCACAAATCTAATATACCCACTAAGACGAAAATGAACCTCGTACGATCCAAAAGAGACCACTAAGACCCGTTACACCTCAAATAGAGCCAATAAGGTTAAATCAAACTCGTTATGACCCACATAGTGCCATTACGACCAATTATACTCGTTAAGAAAACACAAACCCAATATACCCACTATGATAAAAATGAACCAAGTACGAACCATTACAGACCACTAAGGCCCGTTATACCTCAAATAGAGCGAATAAGGTAAAATCAGACTCATTATCACCCACATAGTGCCATTACGACCAATTATACTCGTTAAGAAAACACAAACCCAATATACCCACTATGATAAAAATGAACCAAGTACGAACCATTACAGACCACTAAGGCCCGTTATACCTCAAATAGAGCGAATAAGGTAAAATCAGACTCATTATCACCCACATAGTGTCATTATGACCAATTATACTCGTTAAGAAAACACAAACCCAATATACCCACTATGATAAAAATGAACCAAGTACGAACCATTACAGACCACTAAGGCCCGTTATACCTCAAATAGAGCGAATAAGGTAAAATCAGACTCATTATCACCCACATAGTGCCATTACGACCAATTATACTCGTTAAGAAAACACAAACCCAATATACCCACTATGATAAAAATGAACCAAGTACGAACCATTACAGACCACTAAGGCCCGTTATACCTCAAATAGAGCGAATAAGGTAAAATCAGACTCATTATCACCCACATAGTGTCATTACGACCAATTATACTCGTTAAGAAAACACAAACCCAATATACCCACTATGATAAAAATGAACCAAGTACGAACCATTACAGACCACTAAGGCCCGTTATACCTCAAATAGAGCGAATAAGGTAAAATCAGACTCAATATCACCCACATAGTGTCATTACGACCAATTATACTCGTTAAGAACACACAAACCCAATATACCCACTAAGACGAAAAACGAACCTAGTACGAACCATTACATACCACTAAGGCCAGTTATACCTCAAATAGAGCGAATAAGGTAAAATCAGACTCATTAACATCCACATAGTGTCATTACGACCAATTATACTCGTTAAGGACACACAAACCCAATATACCCACTAAGACGAAAAACGAACCTAGTACGAACCATTACATACCACTAAGGCCAGTTATACCTCAAATAGAGCGAATAAGGTAAAATCAGACTCATTAACATCCACATAGTGTCATTACGACCAATTATACTCGTTAAGGACACACAAACCCAATTCACCAACCAAGTACGAGCCATTATAGACCAATATGACACGTTATACCTCAAATAGAGCCAATAATTTCAAATCAGACTCATTATGACCCACATAGTGCCATTACTACCAATTATACTCGTTAAGGAAGCACAAATCTAATATACCCACTAAGACGAAAATGAACCTCGTACGATCCAATAGAGACCACTAAGACCCGTTACACCTCAAATAGAGCCAATAAGGTTAAATCAAACTCGTTATGACCCACATAGTGCCATTACGACCAATTATACTCGTTAAGAAAACACAAACCCAATATACCCACTATGATAAAAATGAACCAAGTACGAACCATTACAGACCACTAAGGTCCGTTATACCTCAAATAGAGCGAATAAGGTAAAATCAGACTCATTATCACCCACATAGTGTCATTACGACCAATTATACTCGTTAAGGACACACATACCCAATATACCCACTAAGACGAAAAACGAACCTAGTACGAACCATTACATACCACTAAGGCCAGTTATACCTCAAATAGAGCGAATAAGGTAAAATCAGACTCATTAACATCCACATAGTGTCATTACGACCAATTATACTCGTTAAGGACACACAAACCCAATTCACCAACCAAGTACGAGCCATTATAGACCAATATGACACGTTATACCTCAAGTAGAGCCAATAATTTCAAATCAGACTCATTATGACCCACATAGTGCCATTACTACCAATTATACTCGTTAAGGAAGCACAAATCTAATATACCCACTAAGACGAAAATGAACCTCGTACGATCCAAAAGAGACCACTAAGACCCGTTACACCTCAAATAGAGCCAATAAGGTTAAATCAAACTCGTTATGACCCACATAGTGCCATTACGACCAATTATACTCGTTAAGAAAACACAAACCCAATATACCCACTATGATAAAAATGAACCAAGTACGAACCATTACAGACCACTAAGGCCCGTTATACCTCAAATAGAGCGAATAAGGTAAAATCAGACTCATTATCACCCACATAGTGCTATTACGACCAATTATACTCGTTAAGAAAACACAAACCCAATATACCCACTATGATAAAAATGAACCAAGTACGAACCATTACAGACCACTAAGGCCCGTTATACCTCAAATAGAGCGAATAAGGTAAAATCAGACTCATTATCACCCACATAGTGTCATTACGACCAATTATACTCGTTAAGAAAACACAAACCCAATATACCCACTATGATAAAAATGAACCAAGTACGAACCATTACAGACCACTAACGCCCGTTATACCTCAAATAGAGCGAATAAGGTAAAATCAGACTCATTATCACCCACATAGTGCCATTACGACCAATTATACTCGTTAAGAAAACACAAACCCAATATACCCACTATGATAAAAATGAACCAAGTACGAACCATTACAGACCACTAAGGCCCGTTATACCTCAAATAGAGCGAATAAGGTAAAATCAGACTCATTATCACCCACATAGTGTCATTACGACCAATTATACTCGTTAAGAAAACACAAACCCAATATACCCACTATGATAAAAATGAACCAAGTACGAACCATTACAGACCACTAAGGCCCGTTATACCTCAAATAGAGCGAATAAGGTAAAATCAGACTCATTATCACCCACATAGTGTCATTACGACCAATTATACTCGTTAAGGACACACAAACCCAATATACCCACTAAGACGAAAAACGAACCTAGTACGAACCATTACATACCACTAAGGCCAGTTATACCTCAAATAGAGCGAATAAGGTAAAATCAGACTCATTAACATCCACATAGTGTCATTACGACCAATTATACTCGTTAAGGACACACAAACCCAATTCACCAACCAAGTACGAGCCATTTAGACCAATATGACACGTTATACCTCAAATAGAGCCAATAATTTCAAATCAGACTCATTATGACCCACATATTGCCATTACTACCAATTATACTCGTTAAGGAAGCACAAATCTAATATACCCACTCTGACTAAAATGAACAAGTACGAACCATAACAGACCTAAGGCCTGTTATACCTCAAATAGAGCGAATAAGGTAAAATCAGACTCATTATCACCCACATAGTGTCATTACGACCAATTATACTCGTTAAGGACACACAAACCTAATATACCCACTAAGACGAAAAACGAACCTAGTACGAACCATTACATACCACTAAGGCCAGTTATACCTCAAATAGAGCGAATAAGGTAAAATCAGACACATTAACATCCACATAGTGTCATTACGACCAATTATACTCGTTAAGGACACACAACCCAATTCACCAACCAAGTACGAGCCATTATAGACCAATATGACACGTTATACCTCAAATAGAGCCAATAATTTCAAATCAGACTCATTATGACCCTCATAGTGCCATTACGACCAATTATACTCGTTAAGGACACACAAACCCAATTTACCCACTAAGACGAAAATGAACCTCGTACGATCCAATAGAGACCACTAAGACCCGTTACACCTCAAATAGAGCCAATAAGGTTAAATCAAACTCGTTATGACCCACATAGTGCCATTACGACCAATTATACTCGTTAAGAAAACACAAACCCAATATACCCACTATGATAAAAATGAACCAAGTACGAACCATTACAGACCACTAAGGCCCGTTATACCTCAAATAGAGCGAATAAGGTAAAATCAGACTCATTATCACCCACATAGTGCCATTACGACCAATTATACTCGTTAAGAAAACACAAACCCAATATACCCACTATGATAAAAATGAACCAAGTACGAACCATTACAGACCACTAAGGCCCGTTATACCTCAAATAGAGCGAATAAGGTAAAATCAGACTCATTATCACCCACATAGTGTCATTACGACCAATTATACTCGTTAAGAAAACACAAACCCAATATACCCACTATGATAAAAATGAACCAAGTACGAACCATTACAGACCACTAAGGCCCGTTATACCTCAAATAGAGCGAATAAGGTAAAATCAGACTCATTATCACCCACATAGTGCCATTACGACCAATTATACTCGTTAAGAAAACACAAACCCAATATACCCACTATGATAAAAATGAACCAAGTACGAACCATTACAGACCACTAAGGCCCGTTATACCTCAAATAGAGCGAATAAGGTAAAATCAGACTCATTATCACCCACATAGTGTCATTACGACCAATTATACTCGTTAAGAAAACACAAACCCAATATACCCACTATGATAAAAATGAACCAAGTACGAACCATTACAGACCACTAAGGCCCGTTATACCTCAAATAGAGCGAATAAGGTAAAATCAGACTCAATATCACCCACATAGTGTCATTACGACCAATTATACTCGTTAAGGACACACAAACCCAATATACCCACTAAGACGAAAAACGAACCTAGTACGAACCATTACATACCACTAAGGCCAGTTATACCTCAAATAGAGCGAATAAGGTAAAATCAGACTCATTAACATCCACATAGTGTCATTACGACCAATTATACTCGTTAAGGACACACAAACCCAATATACCCACTAAGACGAAAAACGAACCTAGTACGAACCATTACATACCACTAAGGCCAGTTATACCTCAAATAGAGCGAATAAGGTAAAATCAGACTCATTAACATCCACATAGTGTCATTACGACCAATTATACTCGTTAAGGACACACAAACCCAATTCACCAACCAAGTACGAGCCATTATAGACCAATATGACACGTTATACCTCAAATAGAGCCAATAATTTCAAATCAGACTCATTATGACCCACATAGTGCCATTACTACCAATTATACTCGTTAAGGAAGCACAAATCTAATATACCCACTAAGACGAAAATGAACCTCGTACGATCCAATAGAGACCACTAAGACCCGTTACACCTCAAATAGAGCCAATAAGGTTAAATCAAACTCGTTATGACCCACATAGTGCCATTACGACCAATTATACTCGTTAAGAAAACACAAACCCAATATACCCACTATGATAAAAATGAACCAAGTACGAACCATTACAGACCACTAAGGTCCGTTATACCTCAAATAGAGCGAATAAGGTAAAATCAGACTCATTATCACCCACATAGTGTCATTACGACCAATTATACTCGTTAAGGACACACAAACCCAATATACCCACTAAGACGAAAAACGAACCTAGTACGAACCATTACATACCACTAAGGCCAGTTATACCTCAAATAGAGCGAATAAGGTAAAATCAGACTCATTAACATCCACATAGTGTCATTACGACCAATTATACTCGTTAAGGACACACAAACCCAATTCACCAACCAAGTACGAGCCATTATAGACCAATATGACACGTTATACCTCAAATAGAGCCAATAATTTCAAATCAGACTCATTATGACCCACATAGTGCCATTACGACCAATTATACTCGTTAAGGAAGCACAAATCTAATATACCCACTAAGACGAAAATGAACCTCGTACGATCCAAAATAGACCACTAAGACCCGTTACACCTCAAATAGAGCCAATAAGGTTAAATCAAACTCGTTATGACCCACATAGTGCCATTACGACCAATTATACTCGTTAAGAAAACACAAACCCAATATACCCACTATGATAAAAATGAACCAAGTACGAACCATTACAGACCACTAAGGCCCGTTATACCTCAAATAGAGCGAATAAGGTAAAATCAGACTCATTATCACCCACATAGTGCCATTACGACCAATTATACTCGTTAAGAAAACACAAACCCAATATACCCACTATGATAAAAATGAACCAAGTACGAACCATTACAGACCACTAAGGCCCGTTATACCTCAAATAGAGCGAATAAGGTAAAATCAGACTCATTATCACCCACATAGTGTCATTACGACCAATTATACTCGTTAAGAAAACACAAACCCAATATACCCACTATGATAAAAATGAACCAAGTACGAACCATTACAGACCACTAAGGCCCGTTATACCTCAAATAGAGCGAATAAGGTAAAATCAGACTCATTATCACCCACATAGTGCCATTACGACCAATTATACTCGTTAAGAAAACACAAACCCAATATACCCACTATGATAAAAATGAACCAAGTACGAACCATTACAGACCACTAAGGCCCGTTATACCTCAAATAGAGCGAATAAGGTAAAATCAGACTCATTATCACCCACATAGTGTCATTACGACCAATTATACTCGTTAAGAAAACACAAACCCAATATACCCACTATGATAAAAATGAACCAAGTACGAACCATTACAGACCACTAAGGCCCGTTATACCTCAAATAGAGCGAATAAGGTAAAATCAGACTCATTATCACCCACATAGTGCCATTACGACCAATTATACTCGTTAAGAAAACACAAACCCAATATACCCACTATGATAAAAATGAACCAAGTACGAACCATTACAGACCACTAAGGCCCGTTATACCTCAAATAGAGCGAATAAGGTAAAATCAGACTCATTATCACCCACATAGTGTCATTACGACCAATTATACTCGTTAAGAAAACACAAACCCAATATACCCACTATGATAAAAATGAACCAAGTACGAACCATTACAGACCACTAAGGCCCGTTATACCTCAAATAGAGCGAATAAGGTAAAATCAGACTCAATATCACCCACATAGTGTCATTACGACCAATTATACTCGTTAAGGACACACAAACCCAATATACCCACTAAGACGAAAAACGAACCTAGTACGAACCATTACATACCACTAAGGCCAGTTATACCACAAATAGAGCGAATAAGGTAAAATCAGACTCATTAACATCCACATAGTGTCATTACGACCAATTATACTCGTTAAGGACACACAAACCCAATATACCCACTAAGACGAAAAACGAACCTAGTACGAACCATTACATACCACTAAGGCCAGTTATACCTCAAATAGAGCAAATAAGGTAAAATCAGACTCATTAACATCCACATAGTGTCATTACGACCAATTATACTCGTTAAGGACACACAAACCCAATTCACCAACCAAGTACGAGCCATTATAGACCAATATGACACGTTATACCTCAAATAGAGCCAATAATTTCAAATCAGACTCATTATGACCCACATAGTGCCATTACTACCAATTATACTCGTTAAGGAAGCACAAATCTAATATACCCACTAAGACGAAAATGAACCTCGTACGATCCAAAAGAGACCACTAAGACCCGTTACACCTCAAATAGAGCCAATAAGGTTAAATCAAACTCGTTATGACCCACATAGTGCCATTACGACCAATTATACTCGTTAAGAAAACACAAACCCAATATACCCACTATGATAAAAATGAACCAAGTACGAACCATTACAGACCACTAAGGTCCGTTATACCTCAAATAGAGCGAATAAGGTAAAATCAGACTCATTATCACCCACATAGTGTCATTACGACCAATTATACTCGTTAAGGACACACAAACCCAATATACCCACTAAGACGAAAAACGAACCTAGTACGAACCATTACATACCACTAAGGCCAGTTATACCTCAAATAGAGCGAATAAGGTAAAATCAGACTCATTAACATCCACATAGTGTCATTACGACCAATTATACTCGTTAAGGACACACAAACCCAATTCACCAACCAAGTACGAGCCATTATAGACCAATATGACACGTTATACCTCAAATAGAGCCAATAATTTCAAATCAGACTCATTATGACCCACATAGTGCCATTACTACCAATTATACTCGTTAAGGAAGCACAAATCTAATATACCCACTAAGACGAAAATGAACCTCGTACGATCCAAAATAGACCACTAAGGCCCGTTATACCTCAAATAGAGCCAATAAGGTTAAATCAAACTCGTTATGACCCACATAGTGCCATTACGACCAATTATACTCGTTAAGAAAACACAAACCCAATATACCCACTATGATAAAAATGAACCAAGTACGAACCATTACAGACCACTAAGGCCCGTTATACCTCAAATAGAGCGAATAAGGTAAAATCAGACTCATTATGACCCACATAGTGCCATTACGACCAATTATACTCGTTAAGAAAACACAAACCCAATATACCCACTATGATAAAAATGAACCAAGTACGAACCATTACAGACCACTAAGGCCCGTTATACCTCAAATAGAGCGAATAAGGTAAAATCAGACTCATTATCACCCACATAGTGTCATTACGACCAATTATACTCGTTAAGAAAACACAAACCCAATATACCCACTATGATAAAAATGAACCAAGTACGAACCATTACAGACCACTAAGGCCCGTTATACCTCAAATAGAGCGAATAAGGTAAAATCAGACTCATTATCACCCACATAGTGCCATTACGACCAATTATACTCGTTAAGAAAACACAAACCCAATATACCCACTATGATAAAAATGAACCAAGTACGAACCATTACAGACCACTAAGGCCCGTTATACCTCAAATAGAGCGAATAAGGTAAAATCAGACTCATTATCACCCACATAGTGTCATTACGACCAATTATACTCGTTAAGAAAACACAAACCCAATATACCCACTATGATAAAAATGAACCAAGTACGAACCATTACAGACCACTAAGGCCCGTTATACCTCAAATAGAGCGAATAAGGTAAAATCAGACTCAATATCACCCACATAGTGTCATTACGACCAATTATACTCGTTAAGGACACACAAACCCAATATACCCACTAAGACGAAAAACGAACCTAGTACGAACCATTACATACCACTAAGGCCAGTTATACCTCAAATAGAGCGAATAAGGTAAAATCAGACTCATTAACATCCACATAGTGTCATTACGACCAATTATACTCGTTAAGGACACACAAACCCAATATACCCACTAAGACGAAAAACGAACCTAGTACGAACCATTACATACCACTAAGGCCAGTTATACCTCAAATAGAGCAAATAAGGTAAAATCAGACTCATTAACATCCACATAGTGTCATTACGACCAATTATACTCGTTAAGGACACACAAACCCAATTCACCAACCAAGTACGAGCCATTATAGACCAATATGACACGTTATACCTCAAATAGAGCCAATAATTTCAAATCAGACTCATTATGACCCACATAGTGCCATTACTACCAATTATACTCGTTAAGGAAGCACAAATCTAATATACCCACTAAGACGAAAATGAACCTCGTACGATCCAAAAGAGACCACTAAGACCCGTTACACCTCAAATAGAGCCAATAAGGTTAAATCAAACTCGTTATGACCCACATAGTGCCATTACGACCAATTATACTCGTTAAGAAAACACAAACCCAATATACCCACTATGATAAAAATGAACCAAGTACGAACCATTACAGACCACTAAGGTCCGTTATACCTCAAATAGAGCGAATAAGGTAAAATCAGACTCATTATCACCCACATAGTGTCATTACGACCAATTATACTCGTTAAGGACACACAAACCCAATATACCCACTAAGACGAAAAACGAACCTAGTACGAACCATTACATACCACTAAGGCCAGTTATACCTCAAATAGAGCGAATAAGGTAAAATCAGACTCATTAACATCCACATAGTGTCATTACGACCAATTATACTCGTTAAGGACACACAAACCCAATTCACCAACCAAGTACGAGCCATTATAGACCAATATGACACGTTATACCTCAAATAGAGCCAATAATTTCAAATCAGACTCATTATGACCCACATAGTGCCATTACTACCAATTATACTCGTTAAGGAAGCACAAATCTAATATACCCACTAAGACGAAAATGAACCTCGTACGATCCAAAATAGACCACTAAGACCCGTTATACCTCAAATAGAGCCAATAAGGTTAAATCAAACTCGTTATGACCCACATAGTGCCATTACGACCAATTATACTCGTTAAGAAAACACAAACCCAATATACCCACTATGATAAAAATGAACCAAGTACGAACCATTACAGACCACTAAGGCCCGTTATACCTCAAATAGAGCGAATAAGGTAAAATCAGACTCATTATCACCCACATAGTGCCATTACGACCAATTATACTCGTTAAGAAAACACAAACCCAATATACCCACTATGATAAAAATGAACCAAGTACGAACCATTACAGACCACTAAGGCCCGTTATACCTCAAATAGAGCGAATAAGGTAAAATCAGACTCATTATCACCCACATAGTGTCATTACGACCAATTATACTCGTTAAGAAAACACAAACCCAATATACCCACTATGATAAAAATGAACCAAGTACGAACCATTACAGACCACTAAGGCCCGTTATACCTCAAATAGAGCGAATAAGGTAAAATCAGACTCATTATCACCCACATAGTGCCATTACGACCAATTATACTCGTTAAGAAAACACAAACCCAATATACCCACTATGATAAAAATGAACCAAGTACGAACCATTACAGACCACTAAGGCCCGTTATACCTCAAATAGAGCGAATAAGGTAAAATCAGACTCATTATCACCCACATAGTGTCATTACGACCAATTATACTCGTTAAGAAAACACAAACCCAATATACCCACTATGATAAAAATGAACCAAGTACGAACCATTACAGACCACTAAGGCCCGTTATACCTCAAATAGAGCGAATAAGGTAAAATCAGACTCATTATCACCCACATAGTGCCATTACGACCAATTATACTCGTTAAGAAAACACAAACCCAATATACCCACTATGATAAAAATGAACCAAGTACGAACCATTACAGACCACTAAGGCCCGTTATACCTCAAATAGAGCGAATAAGGTAAAATCAGACTCATTATCACCCACATAGTGTCATTACGACCAATTATACTCGTTAAGAAAACACAAACCCAATATACCCACTATGATAAAAATGAACCAAGTACGAACCATTACAGACCACTAAGGCCCGTTATACCTCAAATAGAGCGAATAAGGTAAAATCAGACTCAATATCACCCACATAGTGTCATTACGACCAATTATACTCGTTAAGGACACACAAACCCAATATACCCACTAAGACGAAAAACGAACCTAGTACGAACCATTACATACCACTAAGGCCAGTTATACCTCAAATAGAGCGAATAAGGTAAAATCAGACTCATTAACATCCACATAGTGTCATTACGACCAATTATACTCGTTAAGGACACACAAACCCAATATACCCACTAAGACGAAAAACGAACCTAGTACGAACCATTACATACCACTAAGGCCAGTTATACCTCAAATAGAGCGAATAAGGTAAAATCAGACTCATTAACATCCACATAGTGTCATTACGACCAATTATACTCGTTAAGGACACACAAACCCAATTCACCAACCAAGTACGAGCCATTATAGACCAATATGACACGTTATACCTCAAATAGAGCCAATAATTTCAAATCAGACTCATTATGACCCACATAGTGCCATTACTACCAATTATACTCGTTAAGGAAGCACAAATCTAATATACCCACTAAGACGAAAATGAACCTCGTACGATCCAAAATAGACCACTAAGACCCGTTACACCTCAAATAGAGCCAATAAGGTTAAATCAAACTCGTTATGACCCACATAGTGCCATTACGACCAATTATACTCGTTAAGAAAACACAAACCCAATATACCCACTATGATAAAAATGAACCAAGTACGAACCATTACAGACCACTAAGGCCCGTTATACCTCAAATAGAGCGAATAAGGTAAAATCAGACTCATTATCACCCACATAGTGCCATTACGACCAATTATACTCGTTAAGAAAACACAAACCCAATATACCCACTATGATAAAAATGAACCAAGTACGAACCATTACAGACCACTAAGGCCCGTTATACCTCAAATAGAGCGAATAAGGTAAAATCAGACTCATTATCACCCACATAGTGTCATTACGACCAATTATACTCGTTAAGAAAACACAAACCCAATATACCCACTATGATAAAAATGAACCAAGTACGAACCATTACAGACCACTAAGGCCCGTTATACCTCAAATAGAGCGAATAAGGTAAAATCAGACTCATTATCACCCACATAGTGCCATTACGACCAATTATACTCGTTAAGAAAACACAAACCCAATATACCCACTATGATAAAAATGAACCAAGTACGAACCATTACAGACCACTAAGGCCCGTTATACCTCAAATAGAGCGAATAAGGTAAAATCAGACTCATTATCACCCACATAGTGTCATTACGACCAATTATACTCGTTAAGAAAACACAAACCCAATATACCCACTATGATAAAAATGAACCAAGTACGAACCATTACAGACCACTAAGGCCCGTTATACCTCAAATAGAGCGAATAAGGTAAAATCAGACTCATTATCACCCACATAGTGCCATTACGACCAATTATACTCGTTAAGAAAACACAAACCCAATATACCCACTATGATAAAAATGAACCAAGTACGAACCATTACAGACCACTAAGGCCCGTTATACCTCAAATAGAGCGAATAAGGTAAAATCAGACTCATTATCACCCACATAGTGTCATTACGACCAATTATACTCGTTAAGAAAACACAAACCCAATATACCCACTATGATAAAAATGAACCAAGTACGAACCATTACAGACCACTAAGGCCCGTTATACCTCAAATAGAGCGAATAAGGTAAAATCAGACTCAATATCACCCACATAGTGTCATTACGACCAATTATACTCGTTAAGGACACACAAACCCAATATACCCACTAAGACGAAAAACGAACCTAGTACGAACCATTACATACCACTAAGGCCAGTTATACCTCAAATAGAGCGAATAAGGTAAAATCAGACTCATTAACATCCACATAGTGTCATTACGACCAATTATACTCGTTAAGGACACACAAACCCAATATACCCACTAAGACGAAAAACGAACCTAGTACGAACCATTACATACCACTAAGGCCAGTTATACCTCAAATAGAGCGAATAAGGTAAAATCAGACTCATTATCACCCACATAGTGTCATTACGACCAATTATACTCGTTAAGGACACACAAACCCAATTCACCAACCAAGTACGAGCCATTATAGACCAATATGACACGTTATACCTCAAATAGAGCCAATAATTTCAAATCAGACTCATTATGACCCACATAGTGCCATTACTACCAATTATACTCGTTAAGGAAGCACAAATCTAATATACCCACTAAGACGAAAATGAACCTCGTACGATCCAAAAGAGACCACTAAGACCCGTTACACCTCAAATAGAGCCAATAAGGTTAAATCAAACTCGTTATGACCCACATAGTGCCATTACGACCAATTATACTCGTTAAGAAAACACAAACCCAATATACCCACTATGATAAAAATGAACCAAGTACGAACCATTACAGACCACTAAGGCCCGTTATACCTCAAATAGAGCGAATAAGGTAAAATCAGACTCATTATCACCCACATAGTGCCATTACGACCAATTATACTCGTTAAGAAAACACAAACCCAATATACCCACTATGATAAAAATGAACCAAGTACGAACCATTATAGACCACTAAGGCCCGTTATACCTCAAATAGAGCGAATAAGGTAAAATCAGACTCATTATCACCCACATAGTGTCATTACGACCAATTATACTCGTTAAGAAAACACAAACCCAATATACCCACTATGATAAAAATGAACCAAGTACGAACCATTACAGACCACTAAGGCCCGTTATACCTCAAATAGAGCGAATAAGGTAAAATCAGACTCATTATCACCCACATAGTGCCATTACGACCAATTATACTCGTTAAGAAAACACAAACCCAATATACCCACTATGATAAAAATGAACCAAGTACGAACCATTACAGACCACTAAGGCCCGTTATACCTCAAATAGAGCCAATAAGGTTAAATCAAACTCGTTATGACCCACATAGTGTCATTACGACCAATTATACTCGTTAAGAAAACACAAACCCAATATACCCACTATGATAAAAATGAACCAAGTACGAACCATTACAGACCACTAAGGCCCGTTATACCTCAAATAGAGCGAATAAGGTAAAATCAGACTCATTATCACCCACATAGTGTCATTACGACCAATTATACTCGTTAAGAAAACACAAACCCAATATACCCACTATGATAAAAATGAACCAAGTACGAACCATTACAGACCACTAAGGCCCGTTATACCTCAAATAGAGCGAATAAGGTAAAATCAGACTCAATATCACCCACATAGTGTCATTACGACCAATTATACTCGTTAAGAACACACAAACCCAATATACCCACTAAGACGAAAAACGAACCTAGTACGAACCATTACATACCACTAAGGCCAGTTATACCTCAAATAGAGCGAATAAGGTAAAATCAGACTCATTAACATCCACATAGTGTCATTACGACCAATTATACTCGTTAAGGACACACAAACCCAATATACCCACTAAGACGAAAAACGAACCTAGTACGAACCATTACATACCACTAAGGCCAGTTATACCTCAAATAGAGCGAATAAGGTAAAATCAGACTCATTAACATCCACATAGTGTCATTACGACCAATTATACTCGTTAAGGACACACAAACCCAATTCACCAACCAAGTACGAGCCATTATAGACCAATATGACACGTTATACCTCAAATAGAGCCAATAATTTCAAATCAGACTCATTATGACCCACATAGTGCCATTACTACCAATTATACTCGTTAAGGAAGCACAAATCTAATATACCCACTAAGACGAAAATGAACCTCGTACGATCCAATAGAGACCACTAAGACCCGTTACACCTCAAATAGAGCCAATAAGGTTAAATCAAACTCGTTATGACCCACATAGTGCCATTACGACCAATTATACTCGTTAAGAAAACACAAACCCAATATACCCACTATGATAAAAATGAACCAAGTACGAACCATTACAGACCACTAAGGTCCGTTATACCTCAAATAGAGCGAATAAGGTAAAATCAGACTCATTATCACCCACATAGTGTCATTACGACCAATTATACTCGTTAAGAAAACACAAACCCAATATACCCACTATGATAAAAATGAACCAAGTACGAACCATTACAGACCACTAAGGCCCGTTATACCTCAAATAGAGCGAATAAGGTAAAATCAGACTCATTATCACCCACATAGTGCCATTACGACCAATTATACTCGTTAAGAAAACACAAACCCAATATACCCACTATGATAAAAATGAACCAAGTACGAACCATTACAGACCACTAAGGCCCGTTATACCTCAAATAGAGCCAATAAGGTTAAATCAAACTCGTTATGACCCACATAGTGTCATTACGACCAATTATACTCGTTAAGAAAACACAAACCCAATATACCCACTATGATAAAAATGAACCAAGTACGAACCATTACAGACCACTAAGGCCCGTTATACCTCAAATAGAGCGAATAAGGTAAAATCAGACTCATTATCACCCACATAGTGTCATTACGACCAATTATACTCGTTAAGAAAACACAAACCCAATATACCCACTATGATAAAAATGAACCAAGTACGAACCATTACAGACCACTAAGGCCCGTTATACCTCAAATAGAGCGAATAAGGTAAAATCAGACTCAATATCACCCACATAGTGTCATTACGACCAATTATACTCGTTAAGGACACACAAACCCAATATACCCACTAAGACGAAAAACGAACCTAGTACGAACCATTACATACCACTAAGGCCAGTTATACCTCAAATAGAGCGAATAAGGTAAAATCAGACTCATTAACATCCACATAGTGTCATTACGACCAATTATACTCGTTAAGGACACACAAACCCAATATACCCACTAAGACGAAAAACGAACCTAGTACGAACCATTACATACCACTAAGGCCAGTTATACCTCAAATAGAGCGAATAAGGTAAAATCAGACTCATTAACATCCACATAGTGTCATTACGACCAATTATACTCGTTAAGGACACACAAACCCAATTCACCAACCAAGTACGAGCCATTATAGACCAATATGACACGTTATACCTCAAATAGAGCCAATAATTTCAAATCAGACTCATTATGACCCACATAGTGCCATTACTACCAATTATACTCGTTAAGGAAGCACAAATCTAATATACCCACTAAGACGAAAATGAACCTCGTACGATCCAATAGAGACCACTAAGACCCGTTACACCTCAAATAGAGCCAATAAGGTTAAATCAAACTCGTTATGACCCACATAGTGCCATTACGACCAATTATACTCGTTAAGAAAACACAAACCCAATATACCCACTATGATAAAAATGAACCAAGTACGAACCATTACAGACCACTAAGGTCCGTTATACCTCAAATAGAGCGAATAAGGTAAAATCAGACTCATTATCACCCACATAGTGTCATTACGACCAATTATACTCGTTAAGGACACACAAACCCAATATACCCACTAAGACGAAAAACGAACCTAGTACGAACCATTACATACCACTAAGGCCAGTTATACCTCAAATAGAGCGAATAAGGTAAAATCAGACTCATTAACATCCACATAGTGTCATTACGACCAATTATACTCGTTAAGGACACACAAACCCAATTCACCAACCAAGTACGAGCCATTATAGACCAATATGACACGTTATACCTCAAATAGAGCCAATAATTTCAAATCAGACTCATTATGACCCACATAGTGCCATTACTACCAATTATACTCGTTAAGGAAGCACAAATCTAATATACCCACTAAGACGAAAATGAACCTCGTACGATCCAAAAGAGACCACTAAGACCCGTTACACCTCAAATAGAGCCAATAAGGTTAAATCAAACTCGTTATGACCCACATAGTGCCATTACGACCAATTATACTCGTTAAGAAAACACAAACCCAATATACCCACTATGATAAAAATGAACCAAGTACGAACCATTACAGACCACTAAGGCCCGTTATACCTCAAATAGAGCGAATAAGGTAAAATCAGACTCATTATCACCCACATAGTGCCATTACGACCAATTATACTCGTTAAGAAAACACAAACCCAATATACCCACTATGATAAAAATGAACCAAGTACGAACCATTACAGACCACTAAGGCCCGTTATACCTCAAATAGAGCGAATAAGGTAAAATCAGACTCATTATCACCCACATAGTGTCATTATGACCAATTATACTCGTTAAGAAAACACAAACCCAATATACCCACTATGATAAAAATGAACCAAGTACGAACCATTACAGACCACTAAGGCCCGTTATACCTCAAATAGAGCGAATAAGGTAAAATCAGACTCATTATCACCCACATAGTGCCATTACGACCAATTATACTCGTTAAGAAAACACAAACCCAATATACCCACTATGATAAAAATGAACCAAGTACGAACCATTACAGACCACTAAGGCCCGTTATACCTCAAATAGAGCGAATAAGGTAAAATCAGACTCATTATCACCCACATAGTGTCATTACGACCAATTATACTCGTTAAGAAAACACAAACCCAATATACCCACTATGATAAAAATGAACCAAGTACGAACCATTACAGACCACTAAGGCCCGTTATACCTCAAATAGAGCGAATAAGGTAAAATCAGACTCAATATCACCCACATAGTGTCATTACGACCAATTATACTCGTTAAGAACACACAAACCCAATATACCCACTAAGACGAAAAACGAACCTAGTACGAACCATTACATACCACTAAGGCCAGTTATACCTCAAATAGAGCGAATAAGGTAAAATCAGACTCATTAACATCCACATAGTGTCATTACGACCAATTATACTCGTTAAGGACACACAAACCCAATATACCCACTAAGACGAAAAACGAACCTAGTACGAACCATTACATACCACTAAGGCCAGTTATACCTCAAATAGAGCGAATAAGGTAAAATCAGACTCATTAACATCCACATAGTGTCATTACGACCAATTATACTCGTTAAGGACACACAAACCCAATTCACCAACCAAGTACGAGCCATTATAGACCAATATGACACGTTATACCTCAAATAGAGCCAATAATTTCAAATCAGACTCATTATGACCCACATAGTGCCATTACTACCAATTATACTCGTTAAGGAAGCACAAATCTAATATACCCACTAAGACGAAAATGAACCTCGTACGATCCAATAGAGACCACTAAGACCCGTTACACCTCAAATAGAGCCAATAAGGTTAAATCAAACTCGTTATGACCCACATAGTGCCATTACGACCAATTATACTCGTTAAGAAAACACAAACCCAATATACCCACTATGATAAAAATGAACCAAGTACGAACCATTACAGACCACTAAGGTCCGTTATACCTCAAATAGAGCGAATAAGGTAAAATCAGACTCATTATCACCCACATAGTGTCATTACGACCAATTATACTCGTTAAGGACACACATACCCAATATACCCACTAAGACGAAAAACGAACCTAGTACGAACCATTACATACCACTAAGGCCAGTTATACCTCAAATAGAGCGAATAAGGTAAAATCAGACTCATTAACATCCACATAGTGTCATTACGACCAATTATACTCGTTAAGGACACACAAACCCAATTCACCAACCAAGTACGAGCCATTATAGACCAATATGACACGTTATACCTCAAGTAGAGCCAATAATTTCAAATCAGACTCATTATGACCCACATAGTGCCATTACTACCAATTATACTCGTTAAGGAAGCACAAATCTAATATACCCACTAAGACGAAAATGAACCTCGTACGATCCAAAAGAGACCACTAAGACCCGTTACACCTCAAATAGAGCCAATAAGGTTAAATCAAACTCGTTATGACCCACATAGTGCCATTACGACCAATTATACTCGTTAAGAAAACACAAACCCAATATACCCACTATGATAAAAATGAACCAAGTACGAACCATTACAGACCACTAAGGCCCGTTATACCTCAAATAGAGCGAATAAGGTAAAATCAGACTCATTATCACCCACATAGTGCTATTACGACCAATTATACTCGTTAAGAAAACACAAACCCAATATACCCACTATGATAAAAATGAACCAAGTACGAACCATTACAGACCACTAAGGCCCGTTATACCTCAAATAGAGCGAATAAGGTAAAATCAGACTCATTATCACCCACATAGTGTCATTACGACCAATTATACTCGTTAAGAAAACACAAACCCAATATACCCACTATGATAAAAATGAACCAAGTACGAACCATTACAGACCACTAACGCCCGTTATACCTCAAATAGAGCGAATAAGGTAAAATCAGACTCATTATCACCCACATAGTGCCATTACGACCAATTATACTCGTTAAGAAAACACAAACCCAATATACCCACTATGATAAAAATGAACCAAGTACGAACCATTACAGACCACTAAGGCCCGTTATACCTCAAATAGAGCGAATAAGGTAAAATCAGACTCATTATCACCCACATAGTGTCATTACGACCAATTATACTCGTTAAGAAAACACAAACCCAATATACCCACTATGATAAAAATGAACCAAGTACGAACCATTACAGACCACTAAGGCCCGTTATACCTCAAATAGAGCGAATAAGGTAAAATCAGACTCATTATCACCCACATAGTGTCATTACGACCAATTATACTCGTTAAGGACACACAAACCCAATATACCCACTAAGACGAAAAACGAACCTAGTACGAACCATTACATACCACTAAGGCCAGTTATACCTCAAATAGAGCGAATAA
The DNA here is from genome assembly GCA_954870635.1 of Arctium minus. Taxonomy (NCBI): domain Eukaryota; kingdom Viridiplantae; phylum Streptophyta; class Magnoliopsida; order Asterales; family Asteraceae; genus Arctium; species Arctium minus. The sequence continues at coordinate 101,165,733 of OX941084.1, read as the reverse complement.
GGTAAAATCAGACTCATTAACATCCACATAGTGTCATTACGACCAATTATACTCGTTAAGGACACACAAACCCAATTCACCAACCAAGTACGAGCCATTTAGACCAATATGACACGTTATACCTCAAATAGAGCCAATAATTTCAAATCAGACTCATTATGACCCACATATTGCCATTACTACCAATTATACTCGTTAAGGAAGCACAAATCTAATATACCCACTCTGACTAAAATGAACAAGTACGAACCATAACAGACCTAAGGCCTGTTATACCTCAAATAGAGCGAATAAGGTAAAATCAGACTCATTATCACCCACATAGTGTCATTACGACCAATTATACTCGTTAAGGACACACAAACCTAATATACCCACTAAGACGAAAAACGAACCTAGTACGAACCATTACATACCACTAAGGCCAGTTATACCTCAAATAGAGCGAATAAGGTAAAATCAGACACATTAACATCCACATAGTGTCATTACGACCAATTATACTCGTTAAGGACAGACAACCCAATTCACCAACCAAGTACGAGCCATTATAGACCAATATGACACGTTATACCTCAAATAGAGCCAATAATTTCAAATCAGACTCATTATGACCCTCATAGTGCCATTACGACCAATTATACTCGTTAAGGACACACAAACCCAATTTACCCACTAAGACGAAAATGAACCTCGTACGATCCAATAGAGACCACTAAGACCCGTTACACCTCAAATAGAGCCAATAAGGTTAAATCAAACTCGTTATGACCCACATAGTGCCATTACGACCAATTATACTCGTTAAGAAAACACAAACCCAATATACCCACTATGATAAAAATGAACCAAGTACGAACCATTACAGACCACTAAGGCCCGTTATACCTCAAATAGAGCGAATAAGGTAAAATCAGACTCATTATCACCCACATAGTGCCATTACGACCAATTATACTCGTTAAGAAAACACAAACCCAATATACCCACTATGATAAAAATGAACCAAGTACGAACCATTACAGACCACTAAGGCCCGTTATACCTCAAATAGAGCGAATAAGGTAAAATCAGACTCATTATCACCCACATAGTGTCATTACGACCAATTATACTCGTTAAGGACACACAAACCCAATATACCCACTAAGACGAAAAACGAACCTAGTACGAACCATTACATACCACTAAGGCCAGTTATACCTCAAATAGAGCGAATAAGGTAAAATCAGACTCATTAACATCTACATAGTGTCATTACGACCAATTATACTCGTTAAGGACACACAAACCCAATTCACCAACCAAGTACGAGCCATTATAGACCAATATGACACGTTATACCTCAAATAGAGCCAATAATTTCAAATCAGACTCATTATGACCCACATATTGCCATTACTACCAATTATACTCGTTAAGGAAGAACAAATCTAATATACCCACTCTGACTAAAATGAACAAGTACGAACCATTACAGACCTAAGGCCTGTTATACCTCAAATAGAGCGAATAAGGTAAAATCAGACTCATTTTCACCCACATAGTGTCATTACGACCAATTATACTCGTTAAGGACACACAAACCTAATATACCCACTAAGACGAAAAACGAACCTAGTACGAACCATTACATACCACTAAGGCCAGTTATACCTCAAATAGAGCGAATAAGGTAAAATCAGACACATTAACATCCACATAGTGTCATTACTACCAATTATACTCGTTAAGGACACACAAACCCAATTCACCAACCAAGTACGAGTCATTATAGACCAATATGACACGTTATACCTCAAATAGAGCCAATAATTTCAAATCAGACTCATTATGACCCTCATAGTGCCATTACGACCACTTATACTCGTTAAGGACACACAAACCCAATTTACCCACTAAGACGAAAATGAACCTCGTACGATCCAATAGAGACCACTAAGACCCGTTACACCTCAAATAGAGCCAATAAGGTTAAATCAAACTCGTTATGACCCACATAGTGCCATTACGACCAATTATACTCGTTAAGAAAACACAAACCCAATATACCCACTATGATAAAAATGAACCAAGTACGAACCATTACAGACCACTAAGGCCCGTTATACCTCAAATAGAGCGAATAAGGTAAAATTAGACTCATTATCACCCACATAGTGTCATTACGACCAATTATACTCGTTAAGGACACACAAACCCAATATACCCACTAAGACGAAAAACGAACCTAGTACGAACCATTACATACCACTAAGGCCAGTTATACCTCAAATAGAGCGAATAAGGTAAAATCAGACTCATTATCACCAACATAGTGCCATTACGACCAATTATACTCGTTAAGGACACACAAACCCAATATACCCACTAAGACGAAAAACGAACCTAGTACGAACCATTACATACCACTAAGGCCAGTTATACCTCAAATAGAGCGAATAAGGTAAAATCAGACTCATTAACATCTACATAGTGTCATTACGACCAATTATACTCGTTAAGGACACACAAACCCAATTCACCAACCAAGTACGAGCCATTATAGACCAATATGACACGTTATACCTCAAATAGAGCCAATAATTTCAAATCAGACTCATTATGACCCACATATTGCCATTACTACCAATTATACTCGTTAAGGAAGAACAAATCTAATATACCCACTCTGACTAAAATGAACAAGTACGAACCATTACAGACCTAAGGCCTGTTATACCTCAAATAGAGCGAATAAGGTAAAATCAGACTCATTTTCACCCACATAGTGTCATTACGACCAATTATACTCGTTAAGGACACACAAACCTAATATACCCACTAAGACGAAAAACGAACCTAGTACGAACCATTACATACCACTAAGGCCAGTTATACCTCAAATAGAGCGAATAAGGTAAAATCAGACACATTAACATCCACATAGTGTCATTACTACCAATTATACTCGTTAAGGACACACAAACCCAATTCACCAACCAGGTACGAGTCATTATAGACCAATATGACACGTTATACCTCAAATAGAGCCAATAATTTCAAATCAGACTCATTATGACCCTCATAGTGCCATTACGACCACTTATACTCGTTAAGGACACACAAACCCAATTTACCCACTAAGACGAAAATGAACCTCGTACGATCCAATAGAGACCACTAAGACCCGTTACACCTCAAATAGAGCCAATAAGGTTAAATCAAACTCGTTATGACCCACATAGTGCCATTACGACCAATTATACTCGTTAAGAAAACACAAACCCAATATACCCACTATGATAAAAATGAACCAAGTACGAACCATTACAGACCACTAAGGCCCGTTATACCTCAAATAGAGCGAATAAGGTAAAATTAGACTCATTATCACCCACATAGTGTCATTACGACCAATTATACTCGTTAAGGACACACAAACCCAATATACCCACTAAGACGAAAAACGAACCTAGTACGAACCATTACATACCACTAAGGCCAGTTATACCTCAAATAGAGCGAATAAGGTAAAATCAGACTCATTATCACCAACATAGTGCCATTACGACCAATTATACTCGTTAAGGACACACAAACCCAATATACCCACTAAGACGAAAAACGAACCTAGTACGAACCATTACATACCACTAAGGCCAGTTATACCTCAAATAGAGCGAATAAGGTAAAATCAGACTCATTAACATCCACATAGTGTCATTACGACCAATTATACTCGTTAAGGACACACAAACCCAATTCACCAACCAAGTACGAGCCATTATAGACCAATATGACACGTTATACCTCAAATATAGCCAATAATTTCAAATCAGACTCATTATGACCCACATAGTGCCATTACTACCAATTATACTCGTTAAGGAAGCACAAATCTAATATACCCACTAAGACGAAAATGAACCTCGTACGATCCAATAGAGACCACTAAGACCCGTTACACCTCAAATAGAGCCAATAAGGTTAAATCAAACTCGTTATGACCCACATAGTGCCATTACGACCAATTATACTCGTTAAGAAAACACAAACCCAATATACCCACTATGATAAAAATGAACCAAGTACGAACCATTACAGACCACTAAGGCCCGTTATACCTCAAATAGAGCGAATAAGGTAAAATCAGACTCATTATCACCCACATAGTGTCATTACGACCAATTATACTCGTTAAGGACACACAAACCCAATATACCCACTAAGACGAAAAACGAACCTAGTACGAACCATTACATACCACTAAGGCCAGTTATACCTCAAATAGAGCGAATAAGGTAAAATCAGACTCATTAACATCCACATAGTGTCATTACGACCAATTATACTCGTTAAGGACACACAAACCCAATTCACCAACCAAGTACGAGCCATTATAGACCAATATGACACGTTATACCTCAAATAGAGCCAATAATTTCAAATCAGACTCATTATGACCCACATATTGCCATTACTACCAATTATACTCGTTAAGGAAGTACAAATCTAATATACCCACTATGACTAAAATGAACAAGTACGAACCATTACAGACCTAAGGCCTGTTATACCTCAAATAGAGCGAATAAGGTAAAATCAGACTCATTATCACCCACATAGTGTCATTACGACCAATTATACTCGTTAAGGACACACAAACCTAATATACCCACTAAGACGAAAAACGAACCTAGTACGAACCATTACATACCACTAAGGCCAGTTATACCTCAAATAGAGCGAATAAGGTAAAATCAGACACATTAACATCCACATAGTGTCATTACGACCAATTATACTCGTTAAGGACACACAAACCTAATATACCCACTAAGACGAAAAACGAACCTAGTACGAACCATTACATACCACTAAGGCCAGTTATACCTCAAATAGAGCGAATAAGGTAAAATCAGACACATTAACATCAAAATAGTGTCATTACGACCAATTATACTCGTTAAGGACACACAAACCCAATTCACCAACCAAGTACGAGCCATTATAGACCAATATGACACGTTATACCTCAAATAGAGCCAATAATTTCAAATCAGACTCATTATGACCCTCATAGTGCCATTACGACCAATTATACTCGTTATGGACACACAAACCCAATTTACCCACTAAGACGAAAATGAACCTCGTACGATCCAATAGAGACCACTAAGACCCGTTACACCTCAAATAGAGCCAATAAGGTTAAATCAAACTCGTTATGACCCACATAGTGCCATTACGACCAATTATACTCGTTAAGAAAACACAAACCCAATATACCCACTATGATAAAAATGAACCAAGTACGAACCATTACAGACCACTAAGGCCCGTTATACCTCAAATAGAGCGAATAAGGTAAAATCAGAGTCATTATCACCCACATAGTGTCATTACGACCAATTATACTCGTTAAGGACACACAAACCCAATATACCCACTAAGACGAAAAACGAACCTAGTACGAACCATTACATACCACTAAGGCCAGTTATACCTCAAATAGAGCGAATAAGGTAAAATCAGACTCATTAACATCCACATAGTGTCATTACGACCAATTATACTCGTTAAGGACACACAAACCCAATTCACCAACCAAGTACGAGCCATTATAGACCAATATGACACGTTATACCTCAAATAGAGCCAATAATTTCAAATCAGACTCATTATGACCCACATAGTGCTATTACTACCAATTATACTCGTTAAGGAAGCACAAATCTAATATACCCACTAAGACGAAAATGAACCTCGTACGATCCAATAGAGACCACTAAGACCCGTCACACCTCAAATAGAGCCAATAAGGTTAAATCAAACTCGTTATGACCCACATAGTGCCATTACGACCAATTATACTCGTTAAGAAAACACAAACCCAATATACCCACTATGATAAAAATGAACCAAGTACGAACCATTACAGACCACTAAGGTCCGTTATACCTCAAATAGAGCGAATAAGGTAAAATCAGACTCATTATCACCCACATAGTGTCATTACGACCAATTATACTCGTTAAGGACACACAAACCCAATATACCCACTAAGACGAAAAACGAACCTAGTACGAACCATTACATACCACTAAGGCCAGGTATACCTCAAATAGAGCGAATAAGGTAAAATCAGACTCATTAACATCCACATAGTGTCATTACGACCAATTATACTCGTTAAGGACACACAAACCCAATTCACCAACCAAGTACGAGCCATTATAGACCAATATGACACGTTATACCTCAAATAGAGCCAATAATTTCAAATCAGACTCATTACGACCAATTAAACTCGTTAAGGACACACAAACCCAATTATCTCGTTAAGGACACACAAACCCAATTTACCCACTAAGATGAAAATGAACCACGTACGATCCAATAGAGACCACTAAGACCCGTTACACCACAAATAGAGCCAATAAGGTTAAATCAAACTCGTTATGACCCACATAGTGCCATTACGACCAATTATACTCGTTAAGAAAACATAAACCCAATATACCCACTAAGACGAAAATGAACCTCGTACGATCCAATAGAGACCACTAAGACCCGTTACACCACAAATAGAGCCAATAAGGTTAAATCAAACTCGTTATGACCCACATAGTGCCATTACGACCAATTATACTCGTTAAGAAAACACAAACCCAATATACCCACTATGATAAAAATGAACCAAGTACGACCCATTACAGACCACCAAGTCCCGTTATACCTCAAATAGAGCGAATAAGGTAAAATCAGACTCCTTATCACCCACATAGTGCCATTACGACCAATTAGACTCGTTAAGGAAACATAAACCCAATATACCCACTAAGACCAAAAACGAACCAAGTACGAACCATTACATACCACTAAGACCCGTTATACCTCAAAAAGAGCCAATAAGGTCAAATCAGACTCATTATGACCCACATAGCGCCATTACGAGCAATTATACTCGTTAAGGACACACAAACCCAATTTACCCATTAAGCCGAAAATGAACCACGTACGATCCAATAGAAACCACAAAGACCCGTTACACCTCAAATAGAGCCAATACGGTTAAATCAAACTCATTATCACCCACATAGTGTCATTACGACCAATTATACTCGTTAAGGACACACAAACCCAATTTTCTAACCACGTACGATCCAATAGAGACCACTAAGACCCGTTATAGATCAAATAGAGCCAATAAGGTTAAATCAGACTCATTATGACCCACATAGTGCCATTACGACCAATTATAAGGACACACAAACCCAATTTACCCACTAAGACGAAAATGAACCTCGTACGATCCAATAGAGACCACTAAGACCGGTTACACCTCAAATAGAGCCAATAAGGTTAAATCAAACTCGTTATGACCCACATAGTGCCATTACGACCAATTATACTCGTTAAGAAAACACAAACCCGATTTACCCACTAAGACGAAAATGAACCATGTACGATCCAATAGAGACCACTAAGACCCGTTACACCTCAAATAGAGCGAATAAGGTAAAATCAGACTCATTATCACCCACATAGTGTCATTACGACCAATTATACTCGTTAAGGACACACAAACCCAATTCACCAACCATGTACGAGCCATTATAGACCAATATGACACGTTATACCTCAAATAGAGCCAATAATTTCAAATCAGACTTATTATGACCCACATAGTGCCATTACGACCAATTATACTCGTTAAGGAAGCACAAATCTAATATACCCACTCTGACCAAAATGATCAAAGTACAAACATTGCAGACCACTAAGACCCGTTATACCCCAAATAGAGCCAATATGGGCAAATCAGACGCATTAGGATCCACATAGCGCCGTTACGACCAATTAGACTCGTTAAGGAGACACAAACCCAATATACACATTAAGACCAAAACGAACCAAATACGAACTATGACCCACATAGTGTTATTACGACCAATTATACTCGTTAAGGACAAAAAAACCCAATTTACCAACCAAGTATGAGCCATTATAGACCAATATGACACGTTATACCTCAAATAGAGCCAATAATTTTAAATCAGACTCATTATGACCCACATAGTGCCATTACGATCAATTATACTCGTTAAGGACACACAAACCCAATTTACCCACTAAGACGAAAATGAACCACGTACGATCCAATAGAGACCACTAAGACCCGTTACTCCTCAAATAGAGCCAATAAGGTTAAATCAAACTCGTTATGACCCACATAGTGCCATTACGACCAATTATACTCGTTAAGAAAACACAAACCCAATATACCCACTATGATAAAAATGAACAAGTACGAACCATTACAGACCACTAAGGCCCGTTATACCTCAAATAGAGCGAATAAGGTAAAATCAGACTCATTATCACCCACATAGTGTCATTACTGACCAATTATACTCGTTAAGGACACACAAACCCAATATACCACCTAAGACGAAAAACGAACCTAGTACGAACCATTACATACCACTAAGGCCAGTTATACCTCAAATAGAGCGAATAAGGTAAAATCAGACTCATTAACATCCACATAGTGTCATTACGACCAATTATACTCGTTAAGGACACACAAACCCAATTCACCAACCAAGTACGAGCCATTATAGACCAATATGACACGTTATACCTCAAATAGAGCCAATAATTTCAAATCAGACACATTACGACCAATTATACTCGTTAAGAAAACTTATATACCCACTTAGACCATTACATACCACTAAGGCCCGTTATACCTCAAAAAGAGCCAATAAGGTCAAATCAGACTCATTATGACCCACGTAGAGTCATTATGACCAATTATACTCCTTAAGGAAACAAAAACCCAATATGCCCACTAAGACCAAAATTAACCAAGTATGAACCATTACAGATCGCTAAGACATGTTATACATCAAATAGAGCCAACAATATCAAATCAGACTCATTATGACCCACATAGCGCCATTACAACCAATTATACTCGTTAAGGAAGCACAAACCCAATATACCCACTCTGGCCAAAATGAACAAAGTACAAACCATTGCAGACCACTAAGACTACTTATGCCAAACATAGTGCCATTACGACCAATTAGACTCGTTAAGGAGACACAAACCCGATACACACACTAAAACCAAAACGAACCAAGTTTGAGCCATTACAAAACCAAAAAGACTCGTTACAAGTCAAATAGAGCCAATAAGTTCAAATCACACTCATTATGACCCACATAGTGTTATTACGACCAATTATACTCGTTAAGGACAAACAAACCCAATTTACCAGCCAAGTACGAGCCCTTATAGACCAATATGACACGTTATACCTCAAATAGAGCCAATAATTTCAAATCAAACTCATTATGACCCACATGGTGCCATTATGACCAATTATACTCATTAAGGACACACAAACCCAATTTACCCACTAAGACGAAAATGAACCACGTACGATCCAATAGAGACCCCTAAGACCTGTTACACCACAAATAGATCCAATAAGGTTAAATCAAACTCGTTATGACCCACATAGTGCCATTACGACCAATTATACTTGTTAAGAAAACACAAACCCAATAAACCCACTATGATCAAAATGAACCAAGTACGAACCATTACAGACCACTAATTCCCGTTATACCTCAAATAGAGCGAATAAGGTAAAATCAGACTCATTATCAGCTACATAGTGTCATTACGACCAATTATACTCGTTAAGGACACACAAACCCAATTCACCAACCTAGTACGAGCCATTATAGACCAATATGACACGTTATACCTCAAATGGAGCCAATAATTTCAAATCAGACTCATTACAACCACTTATACTCGTTAAGGACACACAAACCCAATTATCTCGTTAAGGACACACAAACCCAATTTACCCACTAAGATGAAAATGAACCACGTACGTTCCAATGGAGACTACTAAGACCCGTTACACCTCAAATAGAGCCAATACGGTTAAATCAAACTCGTTATGACCCACATAGTGCCTTTACGACCAATTATACTCGTTAAGAAAACATAGACCCAATATACCCACTAAGACCAAAACGAACCAAATACGAACTATGACCCACATAGTGGTATTACGACCAATTATACTCGTTAAGGACAAACAAACACAATTTACCAACCAAGTACGAGCCATTATAGACCAATATGACACGTTATACCTCAAATAGAGCCAATAATATCAAATCAGACTCATTATGACCCCCATAGTGCCATTACGACCAATTATACTCGTTAAGGACACAAACCCGATTTACCCACTAAGACGAAAATGAACCATGTACGATCCAATAGAGACCACTAAGACCCGTTACACCTCAAATAGAGCGAATAAGGAAAAATCAGACTCATTATCACCCACATAGTGTCATTACGATCAATTATACTCGCTAAGGACACACAAACCCAATCCACCAACCAAGTACGAGCCATTATAGACCAATATGACACGTTATACCTCAAATAGAGCCAATAATTTCTAATCAGACTCATTATGACCCACATAGTGCCATTACGACCAATTATACTCGTTAAGGACACACAAACCCAATTTACCCATTAAGCCGAAAATGAACCACGTACGATCCAATAGAAACCACTAAGACCCGTTACACCTCAAATAGAGCCAATAAGGTTAAATCAAACTCATTATGACCCACATAGTGCCACTACGACCAATTATACTCGTTAAGAAAACACAAACCCAATATACCCACTATGATCAAAATGAACCAAGTACGAACCATTACAGACCACTAAGGCCCGTTATACCTCAAATAGAGCGAATAAGGTAAAATCAGACTCCTTATCACCCACATAGTGCCATTACGACCAATTAGACTCGTTAAGGAAACATAAACCCAATATACCCACTAAGACCAAAAACGAACCAAGTACGAACCATTACATACCACTAAGACCCGTTATACCTCAAAAAGAGCCAATAAGGTCAAATCAGACTCATTATGACCCACATAGCGCCATTACGAGCAATTATACTCGTTAAGGACACACAAACCCAATTTACCCATTAAGCCGAAAATGAACCACGTACGATCCAATAGAAACCACTAAGACCCGTTACACCTCAAATAGAGCCAATACGGTTAAATCAAACTCATTATGACCCACATAGTGCCACTGCGACCATTTATACTCGTTAAGAAAACACAAACCCAATATACCCACTATGATCAAAATAAACCAAGTACGAACCATTACAGACCACTAAGGCCCGTTATACCTCAAATAGAGCGAATAAGGTAAAAATCAGACTCATTATGACCCACATAGAGCCACTGCGACCAATTATACTCGTTAAGAAAACCCAAACCCAATATACCCACTATGATCAAAATGAACCAAGTACGTTCATTACAGACCGCTAAGACCCGTTATACCTCAAAAAGAGCCAATAATGTCATATCAGACTCATTATGACCCACATAGCGCCATTACGACCAATTGTACTTGTTAAGATAACACAAACGCAATATACCCACTATGATCAAAATGAACAAAGTACGAACCATTACAGACCGCTAAGACCCGTTATACCTGAAATAGAGCCAATAAGGTCAAATCAGACTCATTATGACCCACATAGTCTCAATACGACCAATTATGCTCCTTAAGGAAGCAAAAACCCAATATACCCACTAAGACCAAAATGAACCAAGTATGAACCATTAAAGACCGCTAAGACACGTTATACATCAAATAGAGCCAACAATATCAAATCAGACTCATTATGACCCACATAGCGCCATTACGACCAATTATACTCGTTAAGGAAGCACAAATCCAATATACCCACTCTGACCAAAATGAACAAAGTACAAACCATTGCAGACCACTAAGAGCTGTTATACCCCAAATAGAGCCCATATGGGCAAATCAGACGCATTATGACCCACATAGTGCCATTACGACCAATTAGACTCATTAAGGAGACACAAACCCAATAAACACACTAAGACCAAAAGGAACCAAGTTTGAGCCATTACAAAACTAAAAACACTCGTTACACCTCAAATAGAGCCAATAAGTTCAAATCACACTCATTATGACCCACATAGTGTCATTACGACCAATTATACTCGTTAAGGATACACAAATCCAATTTACTAACCACGTACGATCCAATAGAGACCACTAAGACCCGTTATACCTCAAATAGAGCCAATAAGGTTAAATCAGACTCATTATGACCCACATAGTGCCATTACGACGAATTATACTCGTTAAGGACACACAAACCCAATTTACCCACTAAGACGAAAATGAACCACGTACGATCCAATAGAGACAACTAAGACCCGTTACACCTCAAATAGAGCCAATAACGTTAAATCAAACTCATTATGACCCACATAGAGCCATTACGACCAATTATACTCGTTAAGAAAACACAAACGCAATATACCCACTATGATCAAAATGAACCTAGTACGAACCATTACAGACCGCTATAACCCGTTATACACGAAATAGAGCCAATAAGGTCAAAACAAACTCATTATGACCCACATAGCGCCATTACGACCAACTGGACTCGTGAAGGAGACAAAAACCTAATATACCCACCAAAACAAAAATGAACCAAGTACGAGCCATTATAGACCAATATGACACGTTATACCTCAAATAGAGCCAATAATTTCAAATCAGACCCGTTATGGCCCACATAGTGCCATTACGACCAATTGTACTCGTTAAGAAAACACAAACGCAATATACCCACTATGATCAAAATGAACCAAGTACGTTCATTACAGACCGCTAGACCCGTTATACCTGAAATAGAGCCAATAAGCTCAAAACAAACTCATTATGACCCACATAGTGCCATTACGACCAATTATACTCGTTAAGGAAGTACAAACCCAATATACCCACTCTGGCCAAAATGAACAAAGTACAAACCATTGCAGACCACTAAGACCCGTTATACCCCAAATAGGGCCCATATCGGCAAATCAGACTACTTATGCCAAACATAGTGCCATTACGACCAATTAGACTCGTTAAGGAGACACAAACCCGATACACACACTAAAACCAAAACGAACCAAGTTTGAGCCATTACAAACCCAAAAAGACTCGTTACAACTCAAATAGAGCCAATAAGTTCAAATCACACTCATTATGACCCACATAGTGTTATTACGACCAATTATACTCGTTAAGGACAAACAAACCCAATTTACCAGCCAAGTACGAGCCATTATAGACCAATATGACACGTTATACCTCAAATAGAGCCAATAATTTCAAATCAGACTCATTATGACCAACATAGTGCCATTACGACCAATTATACTCATTAAGGACACACAAACCCAATTTACCCACTAAGACGAAAATGAACCACGTACGATCCAATAGAGACCACTAAGACCCGTTACACCTCAAATAGATCCAATAAGGTTAAATCAAACTCGTTATGACCCACATAGTGCCATTACGACCAATTATACTCGTTAAGAAAACACAAACCCAATATACCCACTATGATAAAAATGAACCAAGTACGAACCATTACAGACCACTAATTCCCGTTATACCTCAAATGGAGCGAATAAGGTAAAATCAGACTCATTATCAGCTACATAGTGTCATTACGACCAATTATACTCGTTAAGGACACACAAGTAGCCAAGGAGACCTTCGAATTTTGATCCTAATTGAAGGCCAAGATTAGCCCAAGGCTTGGTAGCCCAAGTTGTGATTATTTCATCTAAATATCACCCAAGTCCAAGAAAATTCGGCCAAGTCTACACATGGCCCATGTTTTGGTCATAAATCATTCATTTCAAGTCCAAATGGACTCAAATCAAAGCCCACTTAAAGAGTACTCCTTTTCCTACATTTTAATAAGGATCCAAGCCCAAAATAAAGGTGGAATTTTCGTCCATGAATTTGCCCAACAATAGATCCAAGTTCAAGTAACTCATAACATTGAATTAGAAAGCATTTTGAAGGGTCCTATCATTATGAAGTCATTTACTTAGAAGATATTAGAAGGTTGCCTCAATTATTGTCTAGAATTTATTTGAGTCCTTTGATTTGTCTTGTGTATCCTATATAGGTTGACTTTGTAATCTTTTGAAATGACCTTTGATTTGAATGATAATTGTGAGTTTAAACTCTTTTTGTTCTTTGTGAACTTTAGAACTTATCAAGTCTTCTTGCTTGTGGCGTTCAATACTTATCAATCAACTTGGTGGGTTGATTGTGGCGTATCTTATACCAAGGTTCTTGTCTCTTTATAGACAACGGGTCGCGGTTTCACCAATACTATCTCGGGCAACCAATAGACGGTCGGGAAAAACACATCATTTGGTATCAAAGCTAGCACTATTGGTTTGCATATCATTTCTTTTCTATCTTTCCTTCTTGTTAATTTCCTTTACTTGAGATCCAATAATCACGTATTGGTAGCGGGTCTTGTCACAAGTTGACACGGTTCCTACTAGTGACTATTGAATTCTCCACTTCAATCTTTCGTTTCTTCAATTTCGTTGGTATATAGCTTCTAGCAAAAAGAAAAAGAAAAAGAAAAAGAAAAAAAAGAGGCCGAACAAAAAAAAAGGAAAAAAAAAACTATTTGGGCAAAAAAAAAGGCCTAAAAAGAGCACGAAAAAAAAAGTCGAGTTTCATATCTTCTTCTTACATTGTGATTATTTGACAATATTATAGTCAAGTTGTTTGGTAAGTTTGAATCCCTCAAGGCCACAAGCCAAACTTGATAATTGCTTCTTTTGTTCTTTTAGAACTTAAAGAGATTTAAAAGAGTGGTAAAAGGCTGTGTGGTGAGATTAATCGAGGGTAAAAGCCATTTGTGAGATACACGAGGGTTGAGTGAATCATTTCTTGAGATAAACACGTGAGGGAGTGTTGAGAGGAACTAACCTTTATTTTTGCAGAATTTTAAGATGGGGGATGATCAACCCCTTCCGAATCTTCAAATTCAAGCCATAATGGATGAGATGCGGCGGATGATGACCAATGAATTCAACCAAGTTCATGAAAGAATGGATCGAATAGAGGCAAACGCACGAAGACCACCATCTCGTGAAGGTTCCGTTGTGAATGAGGAAGAAAGAAGCGACGAATGGGATAGGGAATCTGAAAGGAGATCGGCTAGGAGAAGGCGGCGTATAGACAATAATTTGAGTTCCATAAAGATGAAAGTCCCTTCATTTCAAGGAAAGTCAGATCCGGAAGCATACCTCGATTGGGAGAAGAAAATGGAGTTCATCTTTGATTGTCATGAATACTCCAACCGAAAGAAGGTAAAACTTGCTGTCATTGAGTTTTATGATTATGCACTAACATGGTGGGATCAACTTTTGATTAGCAAGCGAAGAAATGGAGAAAGGCCTATCGAGAGTTGGGAGGAAATGAAGTTGGTCATGAGGAGACGTTTTGTGCCTAGTCACTACTTTCGTGACCTTCACAACAAGCTCCAAAATCTCAAGCAAGGGAACAAGTCTGTGGAAGATTACTTTAAAGAGATGGAGGTTATCTTGATTAGGGCCAACATTGAGGAGGATCGAGAAGCTACAATGGCCAGGTTCTTACATGGTTTAAATTTTGAAATATGTGATCGTGTTGAAATGTATCATTATGTTGAAATTGAGGATATGGTTCATATGGCTGTTAAAATTGAGAAACAACTTAAGAGAGGGGGAGGATCACGAAATAGTACTTGGAAGACGAGTTCTTCAAAGAAAATTGAAAGCACATCTTCTTCTAATCCCAAATCTGGTTCTAAAGATATAAACTCTTCGAAAGGAAAAATTGATTCTTCTACTCCTAAGAATCGTGACATAAAGTGTTTTAAGTGTCAAGGCAGGGGTCATATTGCAAGTCAATGTCCAAACAAGCTTGCAATGGTGATTCGAGAAGATGGGGAAATTGAGACAGATAAATCAGATTCCGAAGACTCACCGGATGGTTTGGATGATGATGAAGAGGTGGCTGTCCAAGGAGACTTGTTGGTGGCTAGAAGAGCCCTCAGTGCCCATTCCAAGGAAGATGATGATGCACAAAGGGAGAATATCTTTCACACTCGATGCTACGTTCAAGGCAAGGTATGTAGTGTTATCATTGACGGGGGGAGTTGTACAAATGTAGCAAGTTCAACTATGGTCGAAAAGCTTGGTCTACCTACTACGAAGCATCAAAAGCCATACAAACTCCAATGGCTTAATGATAGTGGTGAGGTACGAGTTTCAAAACAAGTGTTGGTTTCTTTTCGCATAGGTAAATATGAAGATGAAGTATTGTGTGATGTTGTACCTATGCAAGCAAGTCATATGTTGCTTGGGAGGCCATGGCAGTATGATCGACATGTAAAGCATGACGGCTTTACCAACAAATACACTTTTGTACACAAAGCCAAACCCGTAACTCTTGTACCCATGTCACCTAGTCAAGTTTTTGAAGATCAAGTTAAACTTCAAAAGGATGCAAAAAAAATAAATGAGCCAAAAGAAAATAATGAACAAGGCTCAAAAGAAAAAGGAAAGGATAAAAAAACACCCGTGGAAAAAAAAGAGAGTCAATATTGTGCTTTGGCAAAAAAGAGTGAGATAAAAGAAGCTTTAAATTCTGAAATGCTTTTTGTGCTTCTTTTGTTCAAAGAAGCTCAATTAGCCACTAACAACTTGGCCGGTACCATTCCGAGCAATGTTATGTCTATCTTGCAGGAATTTGAAGACTTGTTTCCGGAAGAAGTTCCCGATGGATTGCCACCCATCCGTGGAATTGAACACCAAATTGACTTTGTACCCGGAGCTTCCATCCCAAACAAACCAACCTATAGAACAAGTCCGGAAGAAACCAAGGAGTTGGAAAGACAAGTTAAAGAGTTACTTGCAAAAGGATTGGTTCGAGAAAGCATGAGTCCTTGTGCTGTTCCAGTCTTGTTAGTACCAAAGAAGGACGGCTCATGGAGGATGTGTGTGGATTGTCGCGCCATCAACAATATCACGGTAAAGTATCGTCATCCAATTCCTCGATTAGATGATATGCTTGATGAACTGTATGGTGCAAAATTATTTTCGAAAATTGATTTGAAAAGTGGTTACCACCAAATCCGTATGAGAGAGGGTGATGAGTGGAAAACCGCTTTCAAAACAAAACATGGTTTATATTAATGGTTAGTGATGCCCTTTGGTTTAACTAACGCTCCTAGTACATTCATGAGACTAATGAACCATGTTTTGAGAGATTTCATTGGAAAGTTTGTGGTTGTTTACTTTGATGATATTTTGATTTACTCCAAAAGTTTGGACGATCATCTTGAACATCTAACTTCTGTTTTGAGTGTGCTTAGGATGGAAAAGCTTTTTGCAAACTTGAAGAAGTGCACCTTTTGTACCAATCATGTTGTTTTCCTTGGATACATGGTAAGTTCACAAGGAATTTCTGTTGATGAAGAAAAGGTAAAGGCCATCCAAGATTGGCCAACTCCAAAGAGTGTAAGTGAAGTGCGAAGTTTTCATGGTCTTGCAAGTTTTTATCGTAGATTTGTTAAAAACTTTAGCACTTTGGCATCACCACTCACAGAAGTCATTAAAAAGAACGTCGGTTTTAAATGGGGCAAAGAACAAGAGCAAGCTTTTGAACAACTTAAATTTCATTTAACCCATGCTCCTTTGTTATCTTTGCCCAACTTTGATAAAACCTTTGAAATTGAGTGTGATGCATCAGGTGTTGGAATAGGTGCAGTTTTGATGCAAGAAGGTAAACCATTGGCCTATTTTAGTGAGAAGTTGAATGGGGCGACCTTGAACTACCCCACTTATGACAAAGAATTGTATTCATTGGTCCGTGCATTAAAGACATGGCAACACTATTTGTGGGCCAAAGAGTTTGTGATACATTCTGACCATGAGTCCTTGAAGTTCTTAAAGGGACAACATAAGTTAAACAAAATACATGCTCGATGGATTGAGTTTCTTGAGACATTTCCTTATGTCATCCGATACAAGAAAGGTAAGGAAAATGTTGTGGCTGATGCACTTTCAAGAAGATACTCTTTACTCTCTTCTCTTGACTGTAAAATTCTTGGTTTTGAGCAAATCAAAGAATTGTACCACAATGATGCCGATTTTGGACAAATTTTTCAAGCATGTGAAAAATGTTCTTTTGAAAAGTTTTTCAAACATGAGGGGTTTTTGTTTAAGGAATCAAAGCTTTGCATTCCTAACTCTTCCTTGCGAGAGCTGTTGGTTAGGGAAGCGCATGGTGGAGGCCTTATGGGTCATTTTGGCATGGCAAAAACTTTGACAATTTTACAAGAACATTTTTATTGGCCAAAAATGAAAGTCGATGTAGGACGAGTATGTGAAAACTGTATTGTATGCAAACAGGCAAAATCAAAAGTTCAACCTCATGGTTTATATACTCCTTTGCCTATACCAAGTGAACCGTGGGTTGATCTTTCAATGGATTTTGTGCTGGGTTTGCCAAAAACCAAAGGCGGCAAAGACTCAATCTTTGTGGTTGTTGACAGGTTCTCCAAAATGGCTCATTTCATTGCATGCAACCGAACTAATGATGCATCACATATTTCTGATTTGTTTTTCAAAGAAATAGTGAGGTTGCATGGAATGCCAAGAACCATTGTCTCAGATCGAGACACAAAATTTTTGAGTTACTTTTGGAAAACCTTGTGGGGGAAATTGGGAACAAAACTCTTGTTTTCCACAACTTGCCATCCCAAACTGATGGGCAAACAGAAGTTGTGAATCGCACTCTTGGTACTTTGTTGCGTTCCATTATTGGAAGAAATGTAAAAACTTGGGAACAATGCTTACCACATGTTGAGTTTGCTTATAATCGTCATGTTCATTCTGCTACAAAGTTTTTTGCCCCATTTAAAACCAATTAAATAGAGCCAATAATTTCAAATCAGACTCATTATGACCAACATAGTGCCATTACGACCAATTATACTCATTAAGGACACACAAACCCAATTTACCCACTAAGACGAAAATGAACCACGTACGATCCAATAGAGACCACTAAGACCCGTTACACCTCAAATAGATCCAATAAGGTTAAATCAAACTCGTTATGACCCACATAGTGCCATTACGACCAATTATACTCGTTAAGAAAACACAAACCCAATATACCCACTATGATAAAAATGAACCAAGTACGAACCATTACAGACCACTAATTCCCGTTATACCTCAAATGGAGCGAATAAGGTAAAATCAGACTCATTATCAGCTACATAGTGTCATTACGACCAATTATACTCGTTAAGGACACACAAACCCAATTCACCAACCTAGTACGAGCCATTATAGACCAATATGACACGTTATACCTCAAATGGAGCCAATAATTTCAAATCAGACTCATTACAACCAATTATACTCGTTAAGGACACACAAACCCAATTTACCCACTAAGATGAAAATGAACCACGTACGATCCAGTGGAGACCACTAAGACCCGTTACACCTCAAATAGAGCCAATAAGGTTAGATCAAACTCGTTATGACCCACATAGTGCCTTTACGACCAATTATACTCGTTAAGAAAACATAAACCCAATATACCCACTAAGACCAAAACGAACCAAATACGAACTATGACCCACATAGTGGTATTACGACCAATTTTACTCGTTAAGGACAAACAAACACAATTTACCAACCAAGTACGAGCCATTATAGACCAATATGACACGTTATACCTCAAATAGAGCCAATAATTTCTAATCAGACTCATTATGACCGACATAGTGCCATTACGACCAATTATACTCGTTAAGGACACACAAACCCAATTTACCCATTAAGCCGGAAATGAACCACGTACGATCCAATAGAAACCACTAAGACCCGTTACACCTCAAATAGAGCCAATAAGGTTAAATCAAACTCATTATGACCCACATAGTGCCACTACGACCAATTATACACCTTAAGAAAACACAAACCCAATATACCCACAATGATCAAAATGAACCAAGTACAAACCATTACAGACCACTAAGGCCCGTTATACCTCAAATAAAGCGAATAAGGTAAAATCAGACTCCTTATCACCCACATAGTGCCATTACGACCAATTAGACTCGTTAAGGAAACATAAACCCAATATACCCACTAAGACCAAAAACGAACCAAGTACGAAATACCACTAAGACCCGTTATACCTCAAAAAGAGCCAATAAGGTCAAATCAGACTCATTATGACCCACATAGTCTCAATACGATCAATTATGCTCCTTAAGGAAGCAAAAACCCAATATACCCACTAAGACCAAAATGAACCAAGTATGAACCATTAAAGACCGCTAAGACACGTTATACATCAAATAGAGCCAACAATATCAAATCAGACTCATTATGACCCACATAGCGCCATTACGACCAATTATACTCGTTAAGGAAGCACAAATCCAATATACCCACTCTGACCAAAATGAACAAAGTACAAACCATTACAGACCACTAAGACCCGTTATACCCCGAATAGAGCCCATATGGGCAAATCAGACGCATTATGACC
The DNA here is from genome assembly GCA_954870635.1 of Arctium minus. Lineage (NCBI taxonomy): Eukaryota > Viridiplantae > Streptophyta > Magnoliopsida > Asterales > Asteraceae > Arctium > Arctium minus. The sequence continues at coordinate 101,145,180 of OX941084.1, read as the reverse complement.
CACATAGTGCCATTACGACCAATTAGACTCATTAAGGAGACACAAACCCAATAAACACACTAAGACCAAAAGGAACCAAGTTTAAGCCATTACAAAACCAAAAAGACTCGTTACACCTCAAATAGAGCCAATAAGTTCAAATCACACTCATTATGACCCACATAGTGTCATTACGACCAATTATACTCGTTAAGGACACACAAACCCAATTTGCTAACCACGTACGATCTAATAGAGACCACTAAGACCCGTTATACCTCAAATAGAGCCAATAAGGTTAAATCAGACTCATTATGACCCACATAGTGCCATTACGACCAATTATACTCGTTAAGGACACACAAACCCAATTTACCCACTAAGACGAAAATGAACCACGTACGATCCAATAGAGACAACTAAGACCCGTTACACCTCAAATAGAGCCAATAACGTTAAATCAAACTCATTATGACCCACATAGAGCCATTACGACCAATTATACTCGTTAAGAAAACACAAACGCAATATACCCACTATGATCAATATGAACCAAGTACGAACCATTACAGACCGCTATAACCCGTTATACATGAGATAGAGCCAATAAGGTCAAAACAAACTCATTATGACCCACATGGCGCCATTACGACCAACTGGACTTGTGGAGACAAAAACCTAATATACCCACCAAAACAAAAATGAACCAAGTACGAGCCATTATAGACCAATATGACACGTTATACCTCAAATAGAGCCAATAATTTCAAATCAGACCCGTTATGGCCCACATAGTGCCATTACGACCAATTATACTCGTTAAGAAAACACAAACGCAATATACCCACTATGATCAAAATGAACCAAGTACGTTCATTACAGACCGCTAGACCCGTTATACCCCAAACAGAGTCCATATGGGTAAATCAGACTCATTTTCACCCACATAATGCTATTACGACCAATTAGACTCGTTAAGGAGACACAAACCCAATATACACACTAAGACCAAAATGAACAAAGTTTGACCCATTACAAAACCAAAAAGACTCGTTACACGTCAAATAGAGCCAATAAGTTCAAATCACACTCATTATGACCCATATAGTGTTATTACGATCAATTATACTTGTTAAGGACAAACAAAGCCAATTTACAAACCAAGTACGAGCCATTATAGACCAATATGACACGTTATACCTCAAATAGAGCCAATAATTTCAAATCAGACTCATTATGACCCACATAGTGCCATTACGACCAATTATACACGTTAAGGACACACAAACCCAATATACCCACTAAGACGAAAATGAACCACGTACGCTCCAATAGAGACCACTAAGACCCGTTACACCTCAAATAGAGCCAATAAGGTTAAATCAAACTCGTTATGACCCACATAGTGCCATTACGACCAATTATACTCGTTAAGAAAACACAAACCCAATATACCCACTATGATAAAAATGAACCAAGTACGAACCATTACAGACCACCAAGTCCCGTTATACCTCAAATAGAGCGAATAAGGTAAAATCAGACTCATTATCACCCACATAGTGTCATTACGACCAATTATACTCGTTAAGGACACACAAACTCAATTCACCAACCAAGTATGAGCCATTATAGACCAATATGACACGTTATACCTCAAATAGAGCCAATAATTTCAAATCAGACTCATTATGACCCACATAGTGCCTTTACGACCAATTATACTCGTTAAGGAAGCACAAATCTAAATATACCCACTCTGACCAAAATGAACAAAGTACAAACCATTGCAGACCACTAAGACCCGTTATACCCCAAATAGAGCCCATATGGGCAAATCAGACGCATTATGATCCACATAGTGCCATTACGACCAATTAGACTCGTTAAGGAGACACAAACCCAATATACACACTAAGACCAAAAGGAACCAAGTTTGAGCCATTACAAAACCAAAAAGACTCGTTACACCTCAAATAGAGCCAATAAGTTCAAATCACACTCATTATGACCCACATAGTGTCATTATGACCAATTATACTTGTTAAGGACACACAAGCCCAATTTACCAACCACGTACGATCCAATAGAGACCGCTAAGACCCGTTATACCTCAAATAGAGCCAATAAGGTTAAATCAGACTCATTATGACCCACATAGTGCCATTACGACCAATTATACTCGTTAAGGACACACAAAACCCAATTATGGCGAGAACGGAACAATCGTTTGTTCCGTAATCAAAAGCGTGATTTGGAGATGATCATCAAAGAGATACGGGACATGGTTCACTTTCGGCTTGCTTGGACAACTAGAAGATCTCGATCTATATCTAATGTAGCGACCCAATATACTAACCACGTACGATCCATTAGAGACCACTTAGACCCGTTATAGGTCAAATAGAGCCAATAAGGTTAAATCAGACTCATTATGACCCACATAGTGCCATTACGATCAATTATACTCGTTAAGGACACACAAACCCTTATTTACCCACTAAGACGAAAATGAACAACGTACGATCCAATAGAGACCACTAAGACTCGTTACATCTCAAATAGAGCCAATAAAGTTAAATCAAACTCATTATGACCCACATAGTGCCACTACGACCAATTATACTCGTTAAGAAAACACAAACCCAATATACCCACTATGATCAAAATGAACCAAGTACGAACCATTACAGACCACTAAGGCCCGTTATACCTCAAATAGAGCGAATAAGGTAAATTCAGACTCATTATCACCCACATAGTGCCATTACGACCAATTAGACTCGTTAAGGAAACATAAACCCAATATACCCACTAAGACCAGAAACGAACCATGTACGAACCATTACATACCACTAAGACCCGTCATACCACAAAAAGAGCCAATAAGGTCAAATCAGACTCATTATGACCCACATAGTGTCAATACGACCAATTATGCTCCTTAAGGAAGCAAAAACCCAATATACCTACTAAGACCAAAATGAACCAAGTATGAACCATTACAGACCGCTAAGACACGTTATACATCAAATAGAGCCAACAATATCAAATCAGACTCATTATGACCCACATAGCGCCATTACGACCAATTATACTCGTTAAGGAAGCACAAATCTAATATACCCACTCTGACCAAAATGAACAAAGTACAAACCATTGCAGACCACTAAGAGCTGTTATACCCCAAATAGAGCCCATATGGGCAAATCAGACGCATTATGAACCCACATAGTGCCATGACGACCAATTAGACTCGTTAAGGAGACACAAACCCAATAAACACACTAAGACCAAAAGGAACCAAGTTTGAGCCATTACAAAACCAAAAGGACTCGTTACACCTCAAATAGAGCCAATAAGTTCAAATCACACTCATTATGACCCACATAGTGTCATTACGACCAATTATACTCGTTAAGGACATACAAACCTAATTTACTAACCACGTACGATCCAATAGAGACCACTAAGACCCGTTATAGCTCAAATAGAGCCAATAAGGATAAATCAGACTCATTATGACCCACATAGTTCCATTACGACCAATTATACACGTTAAGGACACACAAACCCAATTTACCCACTTAGACGAAAATGAACCACGTACGATCCAATAGAGACCAGTAAAACCCGTTACACATCAAATAGAGCCAATAAGGTAAAATCAAACTCATTATGACCCACATAGAGCCACTACGACCAATTATACTCGTTAAGAAAACCCAAACCCAATATACCCACTATGATCAAAATGAACCAAGTACGTTCATTACAGACCGCTAAGACCCGTTATACCTGAAATAGAGCAAATAAGGTCAAAATAAACTTATTAGGACCCACATAGTGCCATTGCGACCAATTGGACCCATGAAGGAGACACATACCTAATATACCCACAAAGACCATAAACGAACCAAGTACGAACCATTACATACCACTAAGACCCGTTATACCTCAAAAAGAGCCAATAAGGTCAAATCAGACTCATTATGACCCACATAGTGTCATTACGACCAATTATACTCCTTAAGGAAGCAAAAACCCAATATACCCACTAAGACCAAAAAGAACCAAGTATGAACCATTAAAGACCGCTAAGACACGTTATACATCAAATAGAGCCAACAATATCAAATCAGACTCATTATGACCCACATAGCGCCATTACGACCAATTATACTCGTTAAGGAAGCACAAATCTAATATACCCACCCTGACCAAAATGAACAAAGTACAAACCATTGCAGACCACTAAGACCTGTTATACCCCAAATAGAGCCCATATGGGCAAATCAGACGCATTATGATCTACATAGTGCCATTACGAACAATTAGACTCGTTAAGGAGGCACAAACCCAATATACACACTAAGACCAAAAGGAACCAAGTTTGAGCCATTACAAAACCAAAAAGACTCGTTACACCTCAAATAGAGCCAATAAGTTCAACTCACACTCATTATGACCCACATAGTGTCATTACGACCAATTATACTCGTTAAGGATACACAAACCTAATTTACTACCCACGTGCGATCCAATAGAGACCACTAAGACCCGTTACACCTCAAATAGAGCCAATAAGGTTAAATCAAACTCATTATGACCCACATAGAGCCATTACGACCAATTATACTCGTTAAGATAACACAAACGCAATATACCCACTATGATCAAAATGAACCAAGTACGTTCATTACAGACCGCTAAGACCCGTTATACCTTAAATAGAGCAAACACGGTCAAAACAAACTCGTTAGGACCCACATAGTGCCATTACGACCAATTGGACCCGTGAAGGAGACACATACCTAATATACCCACTAAAACAAAAATGAACCAAGTACGAGCCATTATAGACCAATATGACACGTTATACCTCAAATAGAGCCAATCATTTCAAATCAGACTCATTATGACCCACATAGTGCCATTACGAACAATTAAACTAGTTAAGGACACACAAACCTAATTTACCCACTAAGACAAAAATGAACCACGTACGATCCAATAGAGACCACTAAAACCCGTTACACCTCAAATAGAGCCAACAAGGTTAAATCAAACTCATTATGACCCACATAGTGCCATTACGACCAATTATACTCGTTAAGAAAACACAAACCCAATATACCCACCATGATCAAAATGAATCATGTACGAACCATTATAGACCACTAAGGCCCGTTATACCTCAAATAGAGCGAATAAGGTAAAATCAGACTCATTATCACCCACATAGTGCCATTACGACCAATTAGACTCGTTAAGGAAACATATACCCAATATACCCACTAAGACCAAAACGAACCAAGTACGAACCATTACATACCACTAAGACCCGTTATACCTCAAAAAGATCCAATAAGGTCAAATCAGACTCATTATGACCCACATAGTGTCATTACGCCCAATTATACTCCTTAAGGAAACAAAAACCCAATATACCCACTAAGACCAAAATGAACCAAGTATGAACCATTACAGACCGCTAAGACACGTTATACATCAAATAGAGCCAAGAATATCAAATCAGACTCATTAGGACCCACATAGCGCCATTACGACCAATTATACTCGTTAAGGAAGCACAAACCCAATATACCCACTCTGACCAAATTGAACAAAGTACAAACCATTGCAGACCACTAAGACCCGTTATACCCCAAATAGAGCCCATATGGGAAAATCAGACGTATTATGACCCACATAGTGCCATTACGACCAATTAGACTCGTTAAGGAGACACAAACCCAATACACACACTAAAACCAAAACGAACCAAGTTTGAGCCATTACAAAAACAAAAAGACTCGTTACGCCTCAAATAGAGCCAATAACTTCAAATCAAACTCATTATAACCCACACATAGTGTCATTACGACCAATTATACTCGTTAAGGACACACAAACCCAATTTACCAACCACGTACGATCCAATAGAGACCACTAAGACCCGTTATACCTCAAATAGAGCCAATAAGGTTAAATCAGACTCATTATGACCCACATAGAGCCATTACGACCAATTATACTCGTTAAAGACACACAAACCCAATTTACCCACTAAGACGAAAATGAACCACGTACGATCCAATAGAGACCACTAAGACCCGTTACACCTCAAATAGAGCCAATAAGGTTAAATCTAACTCATTATGACCCACATAGTGCCATTACGACCAATTATACTCGTTAAGAAAACACAAACGCAATATACGCACTATGATCGAAATGAACCAAGTACGAACCATTACAGACCGCTAAGACCCGTTATACCCCAAATAGAGCCCATATGGGCAAATCAGACTCATTATGACCCACATAGTGCCATTACCACCAGTTAGACTCGTTAAGGAGACACAAACCCAATACACACACTAAAACCAAAACGAACCAAGTTTAAGCCATTACAAAAACAAAAAGACTCGTTACACCTCAAATAGAGCCAATAAGATCAAATCACACTCATTATGACCCACATAGTGTCATTACGACCAATTATACTCGTTAAGGACATACAAACCTAATTTACTAACCACGTACGATCCAATAGAGACCACTAAGACCCGTTATAGCTCAAATAGAGCCAACAAGGTTAAATCAAACTCATTATGACCCACATAGTGCCATTACGACCAATTATACTCGTTAAGAAAACACAAACCCAATATACCCACCATGATCAAAATGAATCATGTACGAACCATTATAGACCACTAAGGCCCGTTATACCTCAAATAGAGCGAATAAGGTAAAATCAGACTCATTATCACCCACATAGTGCCATTACGACCAATTAGACTCGTTAAGGAAACATATACCCAATATACCCACTAAGACCAAAACGAACCAAGTACGAACCATTACATACCACTAAGACCCGTTATACCTCAAAAAGAGCCAATAAGTTCAAATCAGAATCATTATGACCCACATAGTGCCATTACGACCAATTAGACTCGTGTAAGGAGCACAAACCCAATATGATACGTTATACATCAAATAGAGCCAAGAATATCAAATCAGACTCATTAGGACCCACATAGCGCCATTACGACCAATTATACTCGTTAAGGAAGCACAAACCCAATATACCCACTCTGACCAAATTGAACAAAGTACAAACCATTGCAGACCACTAAGACCCGTTATACCCCAAATAGAGCCCATATGGGAAAATCAGACGTATTATGACCCACATAGTGCCATTACGACCAATTAGACTCGTTAAGGAGATACAAACCCAATACACACACTAAAACCAAAACGAACCAAGTTTGAGCCATTACAAAAACAAAAAGACTCGTTACGCCTCAAATAGAGCCAATAACTTCAAATCACACTCATTATGACCCACACATAGTGTCATTACGACCAATTATACTCGTTAAGGACACACAAACCCAATTTACCAACCACGTACGATCCAATAGAGACCACTAAGACCCGTTATACCTCAAATAGAGCCAATAAGGTTAAATCAGACTCATTATGACCCACATAGAGCCATTACGACCAATTATACTCGTTAAAGACACACAAACCCAATTTACCCACTAAGACGAAAATGAACCACGTACGATCCAATAGAGACCACTAAGACCCGTTACACCTCAAATAGAGCCAATAAGGTTAAATCTAACTCATTATGACCCACATAGTGCCATTACGACCAATTATACTCGTTAAGAAAACACAAACGCAATATACGCACTATGATCGAAATGAACCAAGTACGAACCATTACAGACCGCTAAGACCCGTTATACCCCAAATAGAGCCCATATGGGCAAATCAGACTCATTATGACCCACATAGTGCCATTACCACCAGTTAGACTCGTTAAGGAGACACAAACCCAATACACACACTAAAACCAAAACGAACCAAGTTTAAGCCATTACAAAAACAAAAAGACTCGTTACACCTCAAATAGAGCCAATAATAAGTTCAAATAACACTCATTATGACGCACATAGTGTCATTACGACAAATTATCCTCGTTAAGGACACACAACCCCAATTTTCCAACCGAGAGCCATTATAGACCAATATGGCACGTTATACCTCAAATAGATCCAATAATTTCAAATCAGACTCATTATGACCCACATAGTGTCATTACGACAAATTTTACTCGTTGAAGACACACAAACCCAATTTACTAACCATGTAGGATCCAATAGAGACCACTAAGACACGTTATAGCTCAAATAGAGCCAATAAGTTTAAATCAGACTCATTATGACCCACATAGTGCCATTACGACCAATTAGACTCGTTAAGGAGACACAAACCCAATATACACACTAAGACCAAAACGAACCAAGTTTGAGCCATTACAAAACCAAAAAGACTCGTTACACCTCAAATAGAGCCAATAAGATCAAATCACACTCATTATGACCCACATAGTGTCATTACGACCAATTATACTTGTTAAGGACACACAAACCCAATTTACCAACCACGTACAATTCAATAGAGACCACTAAGATCCGTTATACCTCAAATAGAGCCAATAAGGTTAAATCAGACTCATTATGACCCACATAGTGCCATTACGACCAATTATACTCGTTAAGGACACACAAACCCAATTATGGCGAGAACGGAACAATCGTTTGTTCCGTAATGAACAGCGTATATGAAGATGATCATCAAAGGGATACGGGACATGGTTCACTTTCGGCTTGCTTGGACTACTAGAAGATCTCGATCTATATCTAATGAAGCGACCTAATTCTTGCTTTGGTCTTGCGGTGATGGTGTTTGTAGCTCCGGTGGGTTTTAGCATCTTTTTTTCGATGTTATTTGCGTCTATTATGTTGTGTTTATTTTGGTTGTTAGGTGCTTGGTATGGGGTTGTTTCCAAGCTTTTTTGTTTCTTCGTTTGGTTGTAGGCGGTTTGCCGTACTCTTTTGTTTTCGTTTTTATAATATTGCCGGAGTTTTCCCTAAAAAAAACCCAATTTACCCACTAAGACGAAAATGAACCACGTACGATCCAATAGAGACCACTAAGACCCATTACACCTCAAATAGAGCCAATAAGGTTAAATCAAACTCATTATGACCCACATAGTGCCATTACGACCAATTATACTCGTTAAGAAAACACAAACGCAATATATCCACTATGATCAAAATGAACCAAGTACGAACCATTACAGACCGCTAAGACCTGTTATACCTGAAATAGAGCCAATAAGGTCAAAACAAACTCATTATGACCCACATAGGGCCATTACGACCAATTGGACGCGTGAAGGAGACACAAACCTAATATAACCACTAAAACAAAAATGAACCAAGTACGAGCCATTATAGACCAATATGACACGTTATACCTCAAATAGAGCCAATAATTTCAAATCAGACTCATTATGACCCACATTGTGCCATTTACCACCAATTATACTCGTTAAGGACACACAAACCCAATTTACCCACTAAGACCAAAACGAACCAAGTACGAACCATTACATACCACTAAGACCCGTTATACCTCAAAAAGACCCAATAAGGTCAAATCAGACTCATTATGACCCACATAGTGTCATTACGACCAATTATACTCCTTAAGAAAACAAAAACCCAATATACCCACTAAAACCAAAATGAACCAAGTATGAACCATTACAGACCGCTAAGAGATGTTATACATCAAATAGAGCCAACAATATCAAATCAGACTCATTATGACCCACATAGTGTCATTACGACCAATTATACTCCTTAAGGAATCACAAATCCAATATACCCACTCTGACCAAAATGAACAAAGTACAAACCATTGCAGACCACAAAGACCCGTTATACCCCAAATAGAGCCCATATGGGCATATCAGACTCATTATGGACCCACATAGTGCCATTACGACCAATTAGACTCGTTAAGGAGACAAAAACGCAATATACACACTAAGACCAATACGAACCAAGTTTGAGCCATTACAAAACCAAAAAGACTCGTAACACCTCAAATAGAGCCAATAAGATCAAATCACACTCATTATGACCCACATAGTGTCATTACGACCAATTATACTTGTTAAGGACACACAAGCCCAATTTACCAACCTTGTAGATCCAATAAAGACCACTAAGACCCGTTATACCTAAAATAGAGCCAATAAGGTTAAATTAGACTCATTATGACCCACATAGTGCCATTACGACCAATTATACTCGTTAAGGACACACAAACCCAATTATGGCGAGAACGGAACAATCGTTTGTTCCGTAATGAAAAGCGTGATATTGAGATGATCATCAAAGGGATACGGGACATGTTATACCTCAAGTAGAGTCAATAATTTCAAATCAGACTCATCATGACCCACATAGTGCCATTTACGACCAATTATACTCGTTAAGGACACACAAACCCAATTTACCCACTAAGACGAAAATGAACCACATATGATCCAATAGAGACCACTAAGACACGTTACACCTCAAATAGAGCCAATAAGGTTAAATCAAACTCATTATGACCCACATAGTGCCATTACGACCAATTATACTCGTTAAGAAACCACAAACCCAATATACCCACTATGATCAAAATGAACCAAGTACGAACCATTACAGACCACTAAGGCCCGTTATACCTCAAATAGAGCGAATAAGGTATAATCAGACTCATTATCACCCACATAGTCCCATTACGACCAATTAGACTCGTTAAGGAAACATAAACCCAATATACCCACTAAGACCAAAACGAACCAAGTACGAACCATTACATACCACTAAGACCCGTTATACCTCAAAAAGACCCAATAAGGTAAAATATCAGACTCATTATGACCCACATAGTGTCATTACGACCAATTATACTCCTTAAGAAAACAAAAACCCAATATACCCACTAAAACCAAAATGAACCAAGTATGAACCATTACAGACCGCTAAGACACGTTATACATCAAATAGAGCCAACAATATCAAATCAGACTCATTATGACCCACATAGTGCCATTACGACCAATTGGACGCGTGAAGGAGACACAAACGTAACATATCCACTAAAACAAAAATGAACCAAGTACGAGCCATTATAGACCAATATGACACGTTATACCTCAAATAGAGCCAATAATTTCAAATCAGACTCATTATGACCCACATCGTGCCATTTACGACCAATTATACTCGTTAAGGACACACAAACCCAATTTACCCACTAAGACGAAAATGAACCACGCACGATCCAATAGAGACCACTAAGACCCATTACAACTCAAATAGAGCCTATAAGTTTAAATCAAACTCATTATGACCCACATAGTGCCATTACGACCAATTATACTCGTTACGAAAACACAAAGGCAATATACCCACTATGATCAAAATGAACCACGTACGAACCATTACAGACCGCTAAGACACGATATACCTAAAATAGAGCCAATAAGGTCAAAACAAACTCATTATGACCCACAGTCCCATTACGATCAATTGGACCCGTGAAGGAGACACAAACCTAATATACCCACGAAAACAAAAATGAACCAAGTACGAGCCATTATAGACCAATATGACACGTTATACCTCAAATAGAGCCAATAATTTCAAATCAGACTCATTACGACCAATTATACTCGTTAAGGACACACAAACCCAATTTACACCCACTAAGACGAAAATGAACCATGTACGATCCAATAGAGACCACTAAAGACCCGTTACATCTCAAATAGATCCAATAAGGTTAAATCAAACTCATTATGACCCACATAGTGCCATTACGACCAAATATACTCGTTAAGAAAACACAAACGCAATATACCCACTATGATCAAAATGAATCAAGTACGAACCATTACAGACCGCTAAGACCCGTTATACCTAAAATTGAGCCAATAAGGTCAAAACAAACTCATTCTGACCCACATAATGCCATTACGACCAATTGGACTCGTGAAGGAGACACATACCTAAAACACCCACTAAAACAAAAATGAGCCAAGTATGAGCCATTATAGACCAATATGACACGTTATACCTCAAATAGAGCCAATAATTTAAAATCAGACTCTTTTCGACCAATTATACTCGCTAAGGACACACAAACCCAATTTACACCGACTAAGACGAAAATGAACCACGTACGATCCAATAGAGACCACTAAGACCCGTTACACCTCAAATAGAGCCAATAAGGTTAAATCAAACGCATTATAGTGCCATTACGACCAATTATACTCGTTAAGAAAACAAAAACGCAATATACCCACTATGATCAAAACGAACCAAGTACGAACCATTACAGACCGCTAAGACCCGTTATACCTGAAATTGAGCCAATAAGGTCAAAACAAACTAATTATGACCCACATAGTGCCATTACGACCAATTGGACGCGTGAAGGAGGCACAAACCTAACATATCCACTAAAACAAAAATGAACCAAGTACGAGCCATTATAGACCAATATGACACGTTATACCTCCAAATAAAGCCAATAATTTCAAATCAGACTCATTATGACCCACATAGTGCCATTTACGACCAATTATACTCGTTTAGGACACACAAACCCAATTAACCCACTAAGACGAAAATGAACCATGCACGATCCAATAGAGACCACTAAGACCCATTACAACTCAAATAGAGCCTACAAGTTTAAATCAAACTCATTATGACCCACATAGTGCCATTACGACCAATTATACTCGTTACGAAAACACAAAGGCAATATACCCACTATGATCAAAATGAACCACGTACGAACCATTACAGACCGCTAAGACCCGTTATACCTAAAATAGAGCCAATAAGGTCAAAACAAACTCTTTATGACCCACAATCCCATTACGATCAATTGGACCCGTGAAGGAGACACAAACCTAATATTCCCACCAAAACAAAAATGAACCAAGTACGAGCCATTATAGACCAATTTGACACGTTATACCTCAAATAGAGCCAATAATTTCAAATCAGACTCATTACGACCAATTATACTCGTTAAGGACACACAAACCCAATTTACACCGACTAAGACGAAAATGAACCACGTACGATCAAATAGAGACCACTAAGACCCGTTACACCTCAAATATAGCCAATAAAGTTAAATCATACTCATTATAGTGCCATTACGACCAATTAGACTCGTTAAGGAGACACAAACCCAATATACACACTAAGACCAAAACGAACCAAGTTTGAGCCATTACAAAACCAAAAAGACTCGTTACACCTCAAATAGAGCCAATAAGATCAAATCACACTCATTATGACCCACATAGTGTCATTACGACCAATTATACTTGTTAAGGACACGCAAACCCAATTTACCAACCACGTACAATTCAATAGAGACCACTAAGACCCGTTATACCTCAAATAGAGCCAATAAGGTTAAATCAGACTCATTATGACCCACATAGTGCCATTACGACCAATTATACTCGTTAAGGACACACAAACCCAATTATGGCGAGAACGGAACAATCGTTTGTTCCGTAATGAACAGCGTATATGAAGATGATCATCAAAGGGATACGGGACATGGTTCACTTTCGGCTTGCTTGGACTACTAGAAGATCTCGATCTATATCTAATGAAGCGACCTAATTCTTGCTTTGGTCTTGCGGTGATGGTGTTTGTAGCTCCGGTGGGTTTTAGCATCTTTTTTTCGATGTTATTTGCGTCTATTATGTTGTGTTTATTTTGGTTGTTAGGTGCTTGGTATGGGGTTGTTTCCAAGCTTTTTTGTTTCTTCGTTTGGTTGTAGGCGGTTTGCCGTACTCTTTTGTTTTCGTTTTTATAATATTGCCGGAGTTTTCCCTAAAAAAAACCCAATTTACCCACTAAGACGAAAATGAACCACGTACGATCCAATGGAGACCACTAAGACCCATTACACCTCAAATAGAGCCAATAAGGTTAAATCAAACTCATTATGACCCACATAGTGCCATTACGACCAATTATACTCGTTAAGAAAACACAAACGCAATATATCCACTATGATCAAAATGAACCAAGTACGAACCATTACAGACCGCTAAGACCTGTTATACCTGAAATAGAGCCAATAAGGTCAAAACAAACTCATTATGACCCACATAGGGCCATTACGACCAATTGGACGCGTGAAGGAGACACAAACCTAATATAACCACTAAAACAAAAATGAACCAAGTACGAGCCATTATAGACCAATATGACACGTTATACCTCAAATAGAGCCAATAATTTCAAATCAGACTCATTATGACCCACATTGTGCCATTTACCACCAATTATACTCGTTAAGGACACACAAACCCAATTTACCCACTAAGACCAAAACGAACCAAGTACGAACCATTACATACCACTAAGACCCGTTATACCTCAAAAAGACCCAATAAGGTCAAATCAGACTCATTATGACCCACATAGTGTCATTACGACCAATTATACTCCTTAAGAAAACAAAAACCCAATATACCCACTAAAACGAAAATGAACCAAGTATGAACCATTACAGACCGCTAAGAGATGTTATACATCAAATAGAGCCAACAATATCAAATCAGACTCATTATGACCCACATAGTGTCATTACGACCAATTATACTCCTTAAGGAATCACAAATCCAATATACCCACTCTGACCAAAATGAACAAAGTACAAACCATTGCAGACCACAAAGACCCGTTATACCCCAAATAGAGCCCATATGGGCATATCAGACTCATTATGGACCCACATAGTGCCATTACGACCAATTAGACTCGTTAAGGAGACAAAAACGCAATATACACACTAAGACCAATACGAACCAAGTTTGAGCCATTACAAAACCAAAAAGACTCGTAACACCTCAAATAGAGCCAATAAGATCAAATCACACTCATTATGACCCACATAGTGTCATTACGACCAATTATACTTGTTAAGGACACACAAGCCCAATTTACCAACCTTGTAGATCCAATAAAGACCACTAAGACCCGTTATACCTAAAATAGAGCCAATAAGGTTAAATTAGACTCATTATGACCCACATAGTGCCATTACGACCAATTATACTCGTTAAGGACACACAAACCCAATTATGGCGAGAACGGAACAATCGTTTGTTCCGTAATGAAAAGCGTGATATTGAGATGATCATCAAAGGGATACGGGACATGTTATACCTCAAGTAGAGTCAATAATTTCAAATCAGACTCATCATGACCCACATAGTGCCATTTACGACCAATTATACTCGTTAAGGACACACAAACCCAATTTACCCACTAAGACGAAAATGAACCACATATGATCCAATAGAGACCACTAAGACACGTTACACCTCAAATAGAGCCAATAAGGTTAAATCAAACTCATTATGACCCACATAGTGCCATTACGACCAATTATACTCGTTAAGAAACCACAAACCCAATATACCCACTATGATCAAAATGAACCAAGTACGAACCATTACAGACCACTAAGGCCCGTTATACCTCAAATAGAGCGAATAAGGTATAATCAGACTCATTATCACCCACATAGTCCCATTACGACCAATTAGACTCGTTAAGGAAACATAAACCCAATATACCCACTAAGACCAAAACGAACCAAGTACGAACCATTACATACCACTAAGACCCGTTATACCTCAAAAAGACCCAATAAGGTAAAATATCAGACTCATTATGACCCACATAGTGTCATTACGACCAATTATACTCCTTAAGAAAACAAAAACCCAATATACCCACTAAAACCAAAATGAACCAAGTATGAACCATTACAGACCGCTAAGACACGTTATACATCAAATAGAGCCAACAATATCAAATCAGACTCATTATGACCCACATAGTGCCATTACGACCAATTGGACGCGTGAAGGAGACACAAACGTAACATATCCACTAAAACAAAAATGAACCAAGTACGAGCCATTATAGACCAATATGACACGTTATACCTCAAATAGAGCCAATAATTTCAAATCAGACTCATTATGACCCACATCGTGCCATTTACGACCAATTATACTCGTTAAGGACACACAAACCCAATTTACCCACTAAGACGAAAATGAACCACGCACGATCCAATAGAGACCACTAAGACCCATTACAACTCAAATAGAGCCTATAAGTTTAAATCAAACTCATTATGACCCACATAGTGCCATTACGACCAATTATACTCGTTACGAAAACACAAAGGCAATATACCCACTATGATCAAAATGAACCACGTACGAACCATTACAGACCGCTAAGACACGATATACCTAAAATAGAGCCAATAAGGTCAAAACAAACTCATTATGACCCACAGTCCCATTACGATCAATTGGACCCGTGAAGGAGACACAAACCTAATATACCCACGAAAACAAAAATGAACCAAGTACGAGCCATTATAGACCAATATGACACGTTATACCTCAAATAGAGCCAATAATTTCAAATCAGACTCATTACGACCAATTATACTCGTTAAGGACACACAAACCCAATTTACACCCACTAAGACGAAAATGAACCATGTACGATCCAATAGAGACCACTAAAGACCCGTTACATCTCAAATAGATCCAATAAGGTTAAATCAAACTCATTATGACCCACATAGTGCCATTACGACCAAATATACTCGTTAAGAAAACACAAACGCAATATACCCACTATGATCAAAATGAATCAAGTACGAACCATTACAGACCGCTAAGACCCGTTATACCTAAAATTGAGCCAATAAGGTCAAAACAAACTCATTCTGACCCACATAATGCCATTACGACCAATTGGACTCGTGAAGGAGACACATACCTAAAACACCCACTAAAACAAAAATGAGCCAAGTATGAGCCATTATAGACCAATATGACACGTTATACCTCAAATAGAGCCAATAATTTAAAATCAGACTCTTTTCGACCAATTATACTCGCTAAGGACACACAAACCCAATTTACACCGACTAAGACGAAAATGAACCACGTACGATCCAATAGAGACCACTAAGACCCGTTACACCTCAAATAGAGCCAATAAGGTTAAATCAAACGCATTATAGTGCCATTACGACCAATTATACTCGTTAAGAAAACAAAAACGCAATATACCCACTATGATCAAAACGAACCAAGTACGAACCATTACAGACCGCTAAGACCCGTTATACCTGAAATTGAGCCAATAAGGTCAAAACAAACTAATTATGACCCACATAGTGCCATTACGACCAATTGGACGCGTGAAGGAGGCACAAACCTAACATATCCACTAAAACAAAAATGAACCAAGTACGAGCCATTATAGACCAATATGACACGTTATACCTCCAAATAAAGCCAATAATTTCAAATCAGACTCATTATGACCCACATAGTGCCATTTACGACCAATTATACTCGTTTAGGACACACAAACCCAATTAACCCACTAAGACGAAAATGAACCATGCACGATCCAATAGAGACCACTAAGACCCATTACAACTCAAATAGAGCCTACAAGTTTAAATCAAACTCATTATGACCCACATAGTGCCATTACGACCAATTATACTCGTTACGAAAACACAAAGGCAATATACCCACTATGATCAAAATGAACCACGTACGAACCATTACAGACCGCTAAGACCCGTTATACCTAAAATAGAGCCAATAAGGTCAAAACAAACTCTTTATGACCCACAATCCCATTACGATCAATTGGACCCGTGAAGGAGACACAAACCTAATATTCCCACCAAAACAAAAATGAACCAAGTACGAGCCATTATAGACCAATTTGACAAGTTATACCTCAAATAGAGCCAATAATTTCAAATCAGACTCATTACGACCAATTATACTCGTTAAGGACACACAAACCCAATTTACACCGACTAAGACGAAAATGAACCACGTACGATCAAATAGAGACCACTAAGACCCGTTACACCTCAAATATAGCCAATAAAGTTAAATCATACTCATTATAGTGCCATTACGACCAATTAGACTCGTTAAGGAGACACAAACCCAATATACACACTAAGACCAAAACGAACCAAGTTTGAGCCATTACAAAACCAAAAAGACTCGTTACACCTCAAATAGAGCCAATAAGATCAAATCACACTCATTATGACCCACATAGTGTCATTACGACCAATTATACTTGTTAAGGACACGCAAACCCAATTTACCAACCACGTACAATTCAATAGAGACCACTAAGACCCGTTATACCTCAAATAGAGCCAATAAGGTTAAATCAGACTCATTATGACCCACATAGTGCCATTACGACCAATTATACTCGTTAAGGACACACAAACCCAATTATGGCGAGAACGGAACAATCGTTTGTTCCGTAATGAACAGCGTATATGAAGATGATCATCAAAGGGATACGGGACATGGTTCACTTTCGGCTTGCTTGGACTACTAGAAGATCTCGATCTATATCTAATGAAGCGACCTAATTCTTGCTTTGGTCTTGCGGTGATGGTGTTTGTAGCTCCGGTGGGTTTTAGCATCTTTTTTTCGATGTTATTTGCGTCTATTATGTTGTGTTTATTTTGGTTGTTAGGTGCTTGGTATGGGGTTGTTTCCAAGCTTTTTTGTTTCTTCGTTTGGTTGTAGGCGGTTTGCCGTACTCTTTTGTTTTCGTTTTTATAATATTGCCGGAGTTTTCCCTAAAAAAAACCCAATTTACCCACTAAGACGAAAATGAACCACGTACGATCCAATGGAGACCACTAAGACCCATTACACCTCAAATAGAGCCAATAAGGTTAAATCAAACTCATTATGACCCACATAGTGCCATTACGACCAATTATACTCGTTAAGAAAACACAAACGCAATATATCCACTATGATCAAAATGAACCAAGTACGAACCATTACAGACCGCTAAGACCTGTTATACCTGAAATAGAGCCAATAAGGTCAAAACAAACTCATTATGACCCACATAGGGCCATTACGACCAATTGGACGCGTGAAGGAGACACAAACCTAATATAACCACTAAAACAAAAATGAACCAAGTACGAGCCATTATAGACCAATATGACACGTTATACCTCAAATAGAGCCAATAATTTCAAATCAGACTCATTATGACCCACATTGTGCCATTTACCACCAATTATACTCGTTAAGGACACACAAACCCAATTTACCCACTAAGACCAAAACGAACCAAGTACGAACCATTACATACCACTAAGACCCGTTATACCTCAAAAAGACCCAATAAGGTCAAATCAGACTCATTATGACCCACATAGTGTCATTACGACCAATTATACTCCTTAAGAAAACAAAAACCCAATATACCCACTAAAACGAAAATGAACCAAGTATGAACCATTACAGACCGCTAAGAGATGTTATACATCAAATAGAGCCAACAATATCAAATCAGACTCATTATGACCCACATAGTGTCATTACGACCAATTATACTCCTTAAGGAATCACAAATCCAATATACCCACTCTGACCAAAATGAACAAAGTACAAACCATTGCAGACCACAAAGACCCGTTATACCCCAAATAGAGCCCATATGGGCATATCAGACTCATTATGGACCCACATAGTGCCATTACGACCAATTAGACTCGTTAAGGAGACAAAAACGCAATATACACACTAAGACCAATACGAACCAAGTTTGAGCCATTACAAAACCAAAAAGACTCGTAACACCTCAAATAGAGCCAATAAGATCAAATCACACTCATTATGACCCACATAGTGTCATTACGACCAATTATACTTGTTAAGGACACACAAGCCCAATTTACCAACCTTGTAGATCCAATAAAGACCACTAAGACCCGTTATACCTAAAATAGAGCCAATAAGGTTAAATTAGACTCATTATGACCCACATAGTGCCATTACGACCAATTATACTCGTTAAGGACACACAAACCCAATTATGGCGAGAACGGAACTATCGTTTGTTCCGTAATGAAAAGCGTGATATTGAGATGATCATCAAAGGGATACGGGACATGTTATACCTCAAGTAGAGTCAATAATTTCAAATCAGACTCATCATGACCCACATAGTGCCATTTACGACCAATTATACTCGTTAAGGACACACAAACCCAATTTACCCACTAAGACGAAAATGAACCACATATGATCCAATAGAGACCACTAAGACACGTTACACCTCAAATAGAGCAAATAAGGTTAAATCAAACTCATTATGACCCACATAGTGCCATTACGACCAATTATACTCGTTAAGAAACCACAAACCCAATATACCCACTATGATCAAAATGAACCAAGTACGAACCATTACAGACCACTAAGGCCCGTTATACCTCAAATAGAGCGAATAAGGTATAATCAGACTCATTATCACCCACATAGTCCCATTACGACCAATTAGACTCGTTAAGGAAACATAAACCCAATATACCCACTAAGACCAAAACGAACCAAGTACGAACCATTACATACCACTAAGACCCGTTATACCTCAAAAAGACCCAATAAGGTAAAATCAGACTCATTATGACCCACATAGTGTCATTACGACCAATTATACTCCTTAAGAAAACAAAAACCCAATATACCCACTAAAACCAAAATGAACCAAGTATGAACCATTACAGACCGCTAAGACACGTTATACATCAAATAGAGCCAACAATATCAAATCAGACTCATTATGACCCACATAGTGCCATTACGACCAATTGGACGCGTGAAGGAGAGACAAACGTAACATATCCACTAAAACAAAAATGAACCAAGTACGAGCCATTATAGACCAATATGACACGTTATACCTCAAATAGAGCCAATAATTTCAAATCAGACTCATTATGACCCACATCGTGCCATTTACGACCAATTATACTCGTTAAGGACACACAAACCCAATTTACCCACTAAGACGAAAATGAACCACGCACGATCCAATAGAGACCACTAAGACCCATTACAACTCAAATAGAGCCTATAAGTTTAAATCAAACTCATTATGACCCACATAGTGCCATTACGACCAATTATACTCGTTACGAAAACACAAAGGCAATATACCCACTATGATCAAAATGAACCACGTACGAACCATTACAGACCGCTAAGACACGATATACCTAAAATAGAGCCAATAAGGTCAAAACAAACTCATTATGACCCACAGTCCCATTACGATCAATTGGACCCGTGAAGGAGACACAAACCTAATATACCCACGAAAACAAAAATGAACCAAGTACGAGCCATTATAGACCAATATGACACGTTATACCTCAAATAGAGCCAATAATTTCAAATCAGACTCATTACGACCAATTATACTCGTTAAGGACACACAAACCCAATTTACACCCACTAAGACGAAAATGAACCATGTACGATCCAATAGAGACCACTAAAGACCCGTTACATCTCAAATAGATCCAATAAGGTTAAATCAAACTCATTATGACCCACATAGTGCCATTACGACCAAATATACTCGTTAAGAAAACACAAACGCAATATACCCACTATGATCAAAATGAATCAAGTACGAACCATTACAGACCGCTAAGACCCGTTATACCTAAAATTGAGCCAATAAGGTCAAAACAAACTCATTATGACCCACATAGGGCCATTACGACCAAATATACTCGTTAAGAAAACACAAACGCAATATACCCACTATGATCAAAATGAATCAAGTACGAACCATTACAGACCGCTAAGACCTGTTATACCTGAAATAGAGCCAATAAGGTCAAAACAAACTCATTATGACCCACATAGGGCCATTACGACCAATTGGACGCGTGAAGGAGACACAAACCTAATATAACCACTAAAACAAAAATGAACCAAGTACGAGCCATTATAGACCAATATGACACGTTATACCTCAAATAGAGCCAATAATTTCAAATCAGACTCATTACGACCAATTATACTCGTTAAGGACACACAAACCCAATTTACACCCACTAAGACGAAAATGAACCATGTACGATCCAATAGAGACCACTAAAGACCCGTTACATCTCAAATAGATCCAATAAGGTTAAATCAAACTCATTATGGCCCACATAGTGCCATTACGACCAAATATACTCGTTAAGAAAACACAAACGCAATATACCCACTATGATCAAAATGAATCAAGTACGAACCATTACAGACCGCTAAGACCCGTTATACCTAAAATTGAGCCAATAAGGTCAAAACAAACTCATTCTGACCCACATAATGCCATTACGACCAATTGGACTCGTGAAGGAGACACATACCTAAAACACCCACTAAAACAAAAATGAGCCAAGTATGAGCCATTATAGACCAATATGACACGTTATACCTCAAATAGAGCCAATAATTTAAAATCAGACTCTTTTCGACCAATTATACTCGCTAAGGACACACAAACCCAATTTACACCGACTAAGACGAAAATGAACCACGTACGATCCAATAGAGACCACTAAGACCCGTTACACCTCAAATAGAGCCAATAAGGTTAAATCAAACGCATTATAGTGCCATTACGACCAATTATACTCGTTAAGAAAACAAAAACGCAATATACCCACTATGATCAAAACGAACCAAGTACGAACCATTACAGACCGCTAAGACCCGTTATACCTGAAATTGAGCCAATAAGGTCAAAACAAACTAATTATGACCCACATAGTGCCATTACGACCAATTGGACGCGTGAAGGAGGCACAAACCTAACATATCCACTAAAACAAAAATGAACCAAGTACGAGCCATTATAGACCAATATGACACGTTATACCTCCAAATAGAGCCAATAATTTCAAATCAGACTCATTATGACCCACATAGTGCCATTTACGACCAATTATACTCGTTTAGGACACACAAACCCAATTTACCCACTAAGACGAAAATGAACCATGCACGATCCAATAGAGACCACTAAGACCCATTACAACTCAAATAGAGCCTACAAGTTTAAATCAAACTCATTATGACCCACATAGTGCCATTACGACCAATTATACTCGTTACGAAAACACAAACGCAATATACCCACTATGATCAAAATGAACCACGTACGAACCATTACAGACCGCTAAGACCCGTTATACCTAAAATAGAGCCAATAAGGTCAAAACAAACTCTTTATGACCCACAGTCCCATTACGATCAATTGGACCCGTGAAGGAGACACAAACCTAATATTCCCACCAAAACAAAAATGAACCAAGTACGAGCCATTATAGACCAATTTGACACGTTATACCTCAAATAGAGCCAATAATTTCAAATCAGACTCATTACGACCAATTATACTCGTTAAGGACACACAAACCCAATTTACACCGACTAAGACGAAAATGAACCACGTACGATCAAATAGAGACCACTAAGACCCGTTACACCTCAAATATAGCCAATAAAGTTAAATCATACTCATTATAGTGCCATTACGACCAATTATACTCGTTAAGAAAACACAAACGCAATATACCCACTATGATCAAAATGAACCAAGTACGAACCATTACAGACCGCTAAGACCCGTTATACCTGAAATAGAGCCAATAAGGTGAAAACAAACTCATTATGACCCACATAGTGCCATTACGACCAATTGGACGCGTGAAGGAGACACAAACCTAACATATCCACTAAAACAAAAATGAACCAAGTACGAGCCACTATAGACCAATATGACACGTTATACCTCAAATAGAGCCAATAATTTCAAATCAGACTCATTATGACCAACATAGTGCCATTTACGACCAATTATACTCGTTAAGGACACACAAACCCAATATACCCACTAAGACGAAAATGAACGCTAAATAGAGACCACTAAGACCCGTTACAACTCAAATAGAGCCTATAAGTTTAAATCAAACTCCTTATGACCCACATAGTGCCATTACGACCAATTATACTCGTTACGTAAACACAAAGGCAATATACCCACTTTGATCAAAATGAACCAACTACGAACCATTACAGGCCGCTAAGACTCGTTATACCTAAAATAGAGCCAATATGGTCAAAACAAACTCATTATAACCCACAGTCCCATTACGACCAATTGGACCCGTGAAGGAGACACAAACCTAATATACCCACTAAAACAAAAATGAACCAAGTACGAGCCATTATAGACCAATATGACACGTTATACCTCAAATAGAGCCAATAATTTCAAATCAGACTCATTAAGGACACACAAACCCAATTTATACCCACTAAGACGAAAATGAACCACGTACGATCCAATAGAGACCACTAAGACCCGTTACATCTCAAATAGATCCAATAAGGTTAAATCAAACTCATTATGACCCACATAGTGCCATTACGACCAATTATACTCGTTAAGAAAACACAAACGCAATATACCCACTATGATCAAAATGAACCAAGTACGAACTATTACAGACCGCTAACACCCGTTATACCTAAAATTGAGCCAATAAGGTCAAAACAAACTCATTATGACCCACATAGTGCCATTACGACCAATTGGACTCGTGAAGGAGACACATACCTAAAACACCCACTAAAACAAAAATGAGCCAAGTATGAGCCATTATAGACCAATATGACACGTTATACCTCAAATAGAGCCAATAATTTCAAATCAGACTCATTACGACCAATTATACTCGTTAAGGACACACAAACCCAATTTACACCGACTAAGACGAAAATGAACCACGTACGATCCAATAGAGACCACTAAGATCCGTTACATCTCAAATAGAGCCAATAAGGTTAAATCAAACTCATTATAGTGCCATTACGACCAATTATACTCGTTAAGAAAACACAAACGCAATATATACCCACTATGATCAAAATGAACCACGTACGAACCATTACAGACCGCTAAGACCCGTTATACCTAAAATAGAGCCAATAAGGTCAAAACAAACTCATTATGACCCACAGTCCCATTACGACCAATTGGACCCGTGAAGGAGACACAAACCTAATGTACCCACTAAAACAAAAATGAACCAAGTACGAGCCATTATAGACCAATTTGACACGTTATACCTCAAATAGAGCCAATAATTTCAAATCAGACTCATTACGACCAATTATACTCGTTAAGGACACACAAACCCAATTTACACCGACTAAGACGAAAATGAACCACGTACGATCAAATAGAGACCACTAAGACCCGTTACACCTCAAATATAGCCAATAAAGTTAAATCATACTCATTATAGTGCCATTACGACCAATTATACTCGTTAAGAAAACACAAACGCAATATACCCACTATGATCAAAATGAACCAAGTACGAACCATTACAGACCGCTAAGCCCCGTTATACCTGAAATAGAGCCAATAAGGTCAAAACAAACTCATTATGACCCACATAGTGCCATTACGACCAATTGGACGCGTGAAGGAGACACAAACCTAACATATCCACTAAAACAAAAATGAACCAAGTACGAGCCACTATAGACCAATATGACACGTTATACCTCAAATAGAGCCAATAATTTCAAATCAGACTCATTATGACCCACATAGTGCCATTTACGACCAATTATACTCGTTAAGGACACACAAACCCAATATACCCACTAAGACGAAAATGAACGCTAAATAGAGACCACTAAGACCCGTTACAACTCAAATAGAGCCTATAAGTTTAAATCAAACTCCTTATGACCCACATAGTGCCATTACGACCAATTATACTCGTTACGAAAACACAAAGGCAATATACCCACTTTGATCAAAATGAACCAACTACGAACCATTACAGGCCGCTAAGACTCGTTATACCTAAAATAGAGCCAATATGGTCAAAACAAACTCATTATAACCCACAGTCCCATTACGACCAATTGGACCCGTGAAGGAGACACAAACCTAATATACCCACTAAAACAAAAATGAACCAAGTACGAGCCATTATAGACCAATATGACACGTTATACCTCAAATAGAGCCAATAATTTCAAATCAGACTCATTAAGGACACACAAACCCAATTTATACCCACTAAGACGAAAATGAACCACGTACGATCCAATAGAGACCACTAAGACCCGTTACATCTCAAATAGATCCAATAAGGTTAAATCAAACTCATTATGACCCACATAGTGCCATTACGACCAATTATACTCGTTAAGAAAACACAAACGCAATATACCCACTATGATCAAAATGAACCAAGTACGAACTATTACAGACCGCTAACACCCGTTATACCTAAAATTGAGCCATTAAGGTCAAAACAAACTCATTATGACCCACATAGTGCCATTACGACCAATTGGACTCGTGAAGGAGACACATACCTAAAACACCCACTAAAACAAAAATGAGCCAAGTATGAGCCATTATAGACCAATATGACACGTTATACCTCAAATAGAGCCAATAATTTCAAATCAGACTCATTACGACCAATTATACTCGTTAAGGACACACAAACCCAATTTACACCGACTAAGACGAAAATGAACCATGTACGATCCAATAGAGACCACTAAGATCCGTTACATCTCAAATAGAGCCAATAAGGTTAAATCAAACTCATTATAGTGCCATTACGACCAATTATACTCGTTAAGAAAACACAAACGCAATATACCCACTATGATCAAAATGAACCAAGTACGAACCATTACAGACTGCTAAGACCCGTTATACCTGAAATAGAGCCAATAAGGTCAAAACAAACTAATTATGACCCACATAGTGCCATTACGACCAATTGGACGCGTCAAGGAGGCACAAACCTAACATATCCACTAAAACAAAAATGAACCAAGTACGAGCCATTATAGACCAATATGACACGTTATACCTCAAATAGAGCCAATAATTTCAAATCAGACTCATTATGACCCACATAGTGCCATTTACGACCAATTATACTCGTTAAGGACACACAAACCCAATTTACCCACTAAGACGAAAATGAACAATGCACGATCCAATAGAGACCACTAAGACCCATTACAACTCAAATAGAGCCTATAAGTTTAAATCAAACTCATTATGACCCACATAGTGCCATTACGACCAATTATACTCGTTACGAAAACACAAAGGCAATATACCCACTATGATCAAAATGAACCACGTACGAACCATTACAGACCGCTAAGACCCGTTATACCTAAAATAGAGCCAATAAGGTCAAAACAAACTCATTATGACCCACAGTCCCATTACGACCAATTGGACCCGTGAAGGAGACACAAACCTAATGTACCCAGTAAAACAAAAATGAACCAAGTACGAGCCATTATAGACCAATATGACACGTTATACCTCAAATAGAGCCAATAATTTCAAATCAGACTCATTACGACCAATTATACTCGTTAAGGACACACAAACCCAATTTACACCGACTAAGACGAAAATGAACCACGTACGATCCAATAGAGACCACTAAGAACCGTTACACCTCAAATAGAGCCAATAAGGTTAAATCAAACTCATTATAGTGCCATTACGACCAATTATACTCGTTAAGAAAACACAAACGCAATATACCCACTATGATCAAAATGAACCAAGTACGAACCATTACAGACCGCTAAGACCCGTTATACCTGAAATAGAGCCAATAAGGTCAAAACAAACTCATTATGACCCACATAGTGCCATTACGACCAATTGGACGCGTGAAGGAGAAAGCTAACATATCCACTAAAACAAAAATGAACCAAGTACGAGCCATTATAGAACAATATGACACGTTATACCTCAAATAGAGCCAATAATTTCAAATCAGACTCATTATGACCCACATAGTGCCATCTACGACCAATTATACTCGTTAAGGACAAACAAACCCAATTTACACCGACTAAGACGAAAATGAACCACGTACGATCCAATAGAGACCACTAAGACCCGTTACACCTCAAATAGAGCCAATAAGGTTAAATCAAACTCATTATAGTGCCATTACGACCAATTATACTCGTTAAGAAAACACAAACGCAATATACCCACTATGATCAAAATGAACCAAGTACGACCCATTATAGACCGCTAAGACCCGTTATACCTGAAATAGAGCCAATAAGGTCAAAACAAACTCATTATGACCCACATAGTGCCATTACGACCAATTGGACACGTGAAGGAGACACAAAGCTAACATATCCACTAAAACAAAAATGAACCAAGTACGAGCCATTATAGACCAATATGACACGTTATACCTCAAATAGAGCCAATAATTTGAAATCAGACTCATTATGACCCACATAGTGCCATTTACGACCAATTATACTCGTTAAGGACACACAAACCCAATTTACCCACTAAGACGAAAATGAACCATGCACGATCCAATAAGAGACCACTAAGACCCGTTATAACTCAAATAGAGCCTATAAGTTTAAATCAAACTCATTATGACCCACATAGTGCCATTACGACCAATTATACTCGTTACGAAAACACAAAGGCAATATACCCACTATGATCAAAATGAACCACGTACGAACCATTACAGACCGCTAAGACCCGTTATAACTACATAAAATTTTATGTATGGCAACGCATAAAATTTTTTGCCAATCTAGAGGAATGGCCGGATGGATGGGACGATATAGTGGAATTGCTCTCGGATGATTCGTACGCGAGGAAACCGCTTGCCTCAAAACTTTTTGTTGCTGCTAGTGTGTACTACATTTGGAGGGAGCGGAACAATAGACTTTTCAGAAATGCGGCAATCTCAGTGGACCAAATTGTTCAAGATATAAGGAACATTGTCACTATGCGGCTTGCTTGGAATACTCGGCGGACTAGGAATCAGATTCATGGCCCGACGTGATATTTCTTTGGATTGGTTGTTTTGCGCCTCTGGTTGGGTGGTGGTGTTTTTTTGGCTTCTGTTTAGAGTTGGTAGTTGCTTGTTTTGGCTTTTTTTATGGCTTGGTGCTTTTTGTCCCTTGCTTGGGTCTTTTGTTGGATGCTTGATATAACTTTTGTTGTTTCTTTGTTTTAATATATTTGCCGGGTTTTCCTTCAAAAAAAAAAAGACCCGTTATAACTAAAATAGAGCCAATAAGGTCAAAACAAACTCATTATGACCCACAGTCCCATTACGACCAATTGGACCCGTGAAGGAGACACAAACCTAATATACCCACCAAAACAAAAATGAACCAAGTACGAGCCATTATAGACCAATATGACACGTTATACCTCAAATAGAGCCAATAATTTCAAATCAGACTCATTACGACCAATTATACTCGTTAAGGACACACAAACCCAATTTACACCCACTAAGACGAAAATGAACCACGTACGATCCAATAGAGACCACTAAGATCCGTTACATCTCAAATAGATCCAATAAGGTTAAATGAAACTCATTATGACCCACATAGTGCCATTACGAACAATTAAACTAGTTAAGGACACACAAACCTAATTTACCCACTAAGACAAAAATGAACCACGTACGATCCAATAGAGACCACTAAAACCCGTTACACCTCAAATAGAGCCAACAAGGTTAAATCAAACTCATTATGACCCACATAGTGCCATTACGACCAATTATAGTCGTTAAGAAAACACAAACCCAATATACCCACCATGATCAAAATGAATCATGTACGAACCATTATAGACCACTAAGGCCCGTTATACCTCAAATAGAGCGAATAAGGTAAAATCAGACTCATTATCACCCACATAGTGCCATTACGACCAATTAGACTCGTTAAGGAAACATATACCCAATATACCCACTAAGACCAAAACGAACCAAGTACGAACCATTACATACCACTAAGACCCGTTATACCTCAAAAAGATCCAATAAGGTCAAATCAGACTCATTATGACCCACATAGTGTCATTACGCCCAATTATACTCCTTAAGGAAACAAAAACCCAATATACCCACTAAGACCAAAATGAACCAAGTATGAACCATTACAGACCGCTAAGACACGTTATACATCAAATAGAGCCAAGAATATCAAATCAGACTCATTAGGACCCACATAGCGCCATTACGACCAATTATACTCGTTAAGGAAGCACAAACCCAATATACCCACTCTGACCAAATTGAACAAAGTACAAACCATTGCAGACCACTAAGACCCGTTATACCCCAAATAGAGCCCATATGGGAAAATCAGACGTATTATGACCCACATAGTGCCATTACGACCAATTAGACTCGTTAAGGAGACACAAACCCAATACACACACTAAAACCAAAACGAACCAAGTTTGAGCCATTACAAAAACAAAAAGACTCGTTACGCCTCAAATATAGCCAATAACTTCAAATCACACTCATTATGACCCACACATAGTGTCATTACGACCAATTATACTCGTTAAGGACACACAAACCCAATTTACCAACCACGTACGATCCAATAGAGACCACTAAGACCCGTTATACCTCAAATAGAGCCAATAAGGTTAAATCAGACTCATTATGACCCACATAGAGCCATTACGACCAATTATACTCGTTAAAGACACACAAACCCAATTTACCCACTAAGACGAAAATGAACC
This sequence comes from Arctium minus, assembly GCA_954870635.1. NCBI lineage: Eukaryota > Viridiplantae > Streptophyta > Magnoliopsida > Asterales > Asteraceae > Arctium > Arctium minus. Next base: position 101,114,683 of record OX941084.1, on the reverse strand, counting down.
ACGTACGATCCAATAGAGACCACTAAGACCCGTTACACCTCAAATAGAGCCAATAAGGTTAAATCTAACTCATTATGACCCACATAGTGCCATTACGACCAATTATACTCGTTAAGAAAACACAAACGCAATATACGCACTATGATCAAAATGAACCAAGTACGAACCATTACAGACCGCTAAGACCCGTTATACCCCAAATAGAGCCCATATGGGCAAATCAGACTCATTATGACCCACATAGTGCCATTACCACCAGTTAGACTCGTTAAGGAGACACAAACCCAATACACACACTAAAACCAAAACGAACCAAGTTTAAGCCATTACAAAAACAAAAAGACTCGTTACACCTCAAATAGAGCCAATAATAAGTTCAAATAACACTCATTATGACGCACATAGTGTCATTACGACAAATTATCCTCGTTAAGGACACACAACACCAATTTTCCAACCAAGAGCCATTATAGACCAATATGGCACGTTATACCTCAAATAGATCCAATAATTTCAAATCAGACTCATTATGACCCATATAGTGTCATTACGACAAATTTTACTCGTTGAGGACACACAAACCCAATTTACTAACCATGTAGGATCCAATAGAGACCACTAAGACACGTTATAGCTCAAATAGAGCCATTAAGTTTAAATCAGACTCATTATGACCCACATAGTGCCAATAAGGTTAAATCAGACTCATTATGACCCACATAGTGCCATTACGACCAATTATACTCGTTAAGGACACACAAACCCAATTATGGCGAGAACGGAACAATCGTTTGTTCCGTAATGAACAGCGTATATGAAGATGATCATCAAAGGGATACGGGACATGGTTCACTTTCGGCTTGCTTGGACTACTAGAAGATCTCGATCTATATCTAATGAAGCGACCTAATTCTTGCTTTGGTCTTGCGGTGATGGTGTTTGTAGCTCCGGTGGGTTTTAGCATCTTTTTTTCGATGTTATTTGCGTCTATTATGTTGTGTTTATTTTGGTTGTTAGGTGCTTGGTATGGGGTTGTTTCCAAGCTTTTTTGTTTCTTCGTTTGGTTGTAGGCGGTTTGCCGTACTCTTTTGTTTTCGTTTTTATAATATTGCCGGAGTTTTCCCTAAAAAAACCCAATTTACCCACTAAGACGAAAATGAACCACGTACGATCCAATGGAGACCACTAAGACCCATTACACCTCAAATAGAGCCAATAAGGTTAAATCAAACTCATTATGACCCACATAGTGCCATTACGACCAATTATACTCGTTAAGAAAACACAAACGCAATATATCCACTATGATCAAAATGAACCAAGTACGAACCATTACAGACCGCTAAGACCTGTTATACCTGAAATAGAGCCAATAAGGTCAAAACAAACTCATTATGACCCACATAGGGCCATTACGACCAATTGGACGCGTGAAGGAGACACAAACCTAATATAACCACTAAAACAAAAATGAACCAAGTACGAGCCATTATAGACCAATATGACACGTTATACCTCAAATAGAGCCAATAATTTCAAATCAGACTCATTATGACCCACATTGTGCCATTTACCACCAATTATACTCGTTAAGGACACACAAACCCAATTTACCCACTAAGACCAAAACGAACCAAGTACGAACCATTACATACCACTAAGACCCGTTATACCTCAAAAAGACCCAATAAGGTCAAATCAGACTCATTATGACCCACATAGTGTCATTACGACCAATTATACTCCTTAAGAAAACAAAAACCCAATATACCCACTAAAACCAAAATGAACCAAGTATGAACCATTACAGACCGCTAAGAGATGTTATACATCAAATAGAGCCAACAATATCAAATCAGACTCATTATGACCCACATAGTGTCATTACGACCAATTATACTCCTTAAGGAATCACAAATCCAATATACCCACTCTGACCAAAATGAACAAAGTACAAACCATTGCAGACCACAAAGACCCGTTATACCCCAAATAGAGCCCATATGGGCATATCAGACTCATTATGGACCCACATAGTGCCATTACGACCAATTAGACTCGTTAAGGAGACAAAAACGCAATATACACACTAAGACCAATACGAACCAAGTTTGAGCCATTACAACACCAAAAAGACTCGTAACACCTCAAATAGAGCCAATAAGATCAAATCACACTCATTATGACCCACATAGTGTCATTACGACCAATTATACTTGTTAAGGACACACAAGCCCAATTTACCAACCTTGTAGATCCAATAAAGACCACTAAGACCCGTTATACCTAAAATAGAGCCAATAAGGTTAAATTAGACTCATTATGACCCACATAGTGCCATTACGACCAATTATACTCGTTAAGGACACACAAACCCAATTATGGCGAGAACGGAACAATCGTTTGTTCCGTAATGAAAAGCGTGATATTGAGATGATCATCAAAGGGATACGGGACATGTTATACCTCAAGTAGAGTCAATAATTTCAAATCAGACTCATCATGACCCACATAGTGCCATTTACGACCAATTATACTCGTTAAGGACACACAAACCCAATTTACCCACTAAGACGAAAATGAACCACATATGATCCAATAGAGACCACTAAGACACGTTACACCTCAAATAGAGCCAATAAGGTTAAATCAAACTCATTATGACCCACATAGTGCCATTACGACCAATTATACTCGTTAAGAAACCACAAACCCAATATACCCACTATGATCAAAATGAACCAAGTACGAACCATTACAGACCACTAAGGCCCGTTATACCTCAAATAGAGCGAATAAGGTATAATCAGACTCATTATCACCCACATAGTCCCATTACGACCAATTAGACTCGTTCAGGAAACATAAACCCAATATACCCACTAAGACCAAAACGAACCAAGTACGAACCATTACATACCACTAAGACCCGTTATACCTCAAAAAGACCCAATAAGGTAAAATCAGACTCATTATGACCCACATAGTGTCATTACGACCAATTATACTCCTTAAGAAAACAAAAACCCAATATACCCACTAAAACCAAAATGAACCAAGTATGAACCATTACAGACCGCTAAGACACGTTATACATCAAATAGAGCCAACAATATCAAATCAGACTCATTATGACCCACATAGTGCCATTACGACCAATAGGACGCGTGAAGGAGACACAAACGTAACATATCCACTAAAACAAAAATGAACCAAGTACGAGCCATTATAGACCAATATGACACGTTATACCTCAAATAGAGCCAATAATTTCAAATCAGACTCATTATGACCCACATCGTGCCATTTACGACCAATTATACTCGTTAAGGACACACAAACCCAATTTACCCACTAAGACGAAAATGAACCATGCACGATCCAATAGAGACCACTAAGACCCATTACAACTCAAATAGAGCCTATAAGTTTAAATCAAACTCATTATGACCCACATAGTGCCATTACGACCAATTATACTCGTTACGAAAACACAAAGGCAATATACCCACTATGATCAAAATGAACCACGTACGAACCATTACAGACCGCTAAGACACGTTATACCTAAAATAGAGCCAATAAGGTCAAAACAAACTCATTATGACCCACATAGTGCCATTACGACCAATTGGACGCGTGAAGGAGACACAAACGTAACATATCCACTAAAACAAAAATGAACCAAGTACGAGCCATTATAGACCAATATGACACGTTATACCTCAAATAGAGCCAATAATTTCAAATCAGACTCATTATGACCCACATCGTGCCATTTACGACCAATTATACTCGTTAAGGACACACAAACCCAATTTACCCACTAAGACGAAAATGAACCACGTACGATCCAATAGAGACCACTAAGACCCGTTACACCTCAAATAGAGCCAATAAGGTTAAATCTAACTCATTATGACCCACATAGTGCCATTACGACCAATTATACTCGTTAAGAAAACACAAACGCAATATACGCACTATGATCAAAATGAACCAAGTACGAACCATTACAGACCGCTAAGACCCGTTATACCCCAAATAGAGCCCATATGGACAAATCAGACTCATTATGACCCACATAGTGCCATTACCACCAGTTAGACTCGTTAAGGAGACACAAACCCAATACACACACTAAAACCAAAACGAACCAAGTTTAAGCCATTACAAAAACAAAAAGACTCGTTACACCTCAAATAGAGCCAATAATAAGTTCAAATAACACTCATTATGACGCACATAGTGTCATTACGACAAATTATCCTCGTTAAGGACACACAACCCCAATTTTCCAACCAAGAGCCATTATAGACCAATATGGCACGTTATACCTCAAATAGATCCAATAATTTCAAATCAGACTCATTATGACCCACATAGTGTCATTACGACAAATTTTACTCGTTGAGGACACACAAACCCAATTTACTAACCATGTAGGATCCAATAGAGACCACTAAGACACGTTATAGCTCAAATAGAGCCAATAAGGTTAAATCAGACTCATTATGACCCACATAGTGCCATTACGACCAATTAGACTCGTTAAGGAGACACAAACCCAATATACACACTAAGACCAAAACGAACCAAGTTTGAGCCATTACAAAACCAAAAAGACTCGTTACACCTCAAATAGAGCCAATAAGATCAAATCACACTCATTATGACCCACATAGTGTCATTACGACCAATTATACTTGTTAAGGACACACAAACCCAATTTACCAACCACGTACAATTCAATAGAGACCACTAAGACCCGTTATACCTCAAATAGAGCCAATAAGGTTAAATCAGACTCATTATGACCCACATAGTGCCATTACGACCAATTATACTCGTTAAGGACACACAAACCCAATTATGGCGAGAACGGAACAATCGTTTGTTCCGTAATGAACAGCGTATATGAAGATGATCATCAAAGGGATACGGGACATGGTTCACTTTCGGCTTGCTTGGACTACTAGAAGATCTCGATCTATATCTAATGAAGCGACCTAATTCTTGCTTTGGTCTTGCGGTGATGGTGTTTGTAGCTCCGGTGGGTTTTAGCATCTTTTTTTCGATGTTATTTGCGTCTATTATGTTGTGTTTATTTTGGTTGTTAGGTGCTTGGTATGGGGTTGTTTCCAAGCTTTTTTGTTTCTTCGTTTGGTTGTAGGCGGTTTGCCGTACTCTTTTGTTTTCGTTTTTATAATATTGCCGGAGTTTTCCCTAAAAAAACCCAATTTACCCACTAAGACGAAAATGAACCACGTACGATCCAATAGAGACCACTAAGACCCATTACACCTCAAATAGAGCCAATAAGGTTAAATCAAACTCATTATGACCCACATAGTGCCATTACGACCAATTATACTCGTTAAGAAAACACAAACGCAATATATCCACTATGATCAAAATGAACCAAGTACGAACCATTACAGACCGCTAAGACCTGTTAGGAAATAGAGCCAATAAGGTCAAAACAAACTCATTATGACCCACATAGGGCCATTACGACCAATTGGACGCGTGAAGGAGACACAAACCTAATATAACCACTAAAACAAAAATGAACCAAGTACGAGCCATTATAGACCAATATGACACGTTATACCTCAAATAGAGCCAATAATTTCAAATCAGACTCATTATGACCCACATTGTGCCATTTACCACCAATTATACTCGTTAAGGACACACAAACCCAATTTACCCACTAAGACCAAAACGAACCAAGTACGAACCATTACATACCACTAAGACCCGTTATACCTCAAAAAGACCCAATAAGGTCAAATCAGACTCATTATGACCCACATAGTGTCATTACGACCAATTATACTCCTTAAGAAAACAAAAACCCAATATACCCACTAAAACCAAAATGAACCAAGTATGAACCATTACAGACCGCTAAGAGATGTTATACATCAAATAGAGCCAACAATATCAAATCAGACTCATTATGACCCACATAGTGTCATTACGACCAATTATACTCCTTAAGGAATCACAAATCCAATATACCCACTCTGACCAAAATGAACAAAGTACAAACCATTGCAGACCACAAAGACCCGTTATACCCCAAATAGAGCCCATATGGGCATATCAGACTCATTATGGACCCACATAGTGCCATTACGACCAATTAGACTCGTTAAGGAGACAAAAACGCAATATACACACTAAGACCAATACGAACCAAGTTTGAGCCATTACAAAACCAAAAAGACTCGTAACACCTCAAATAGAGCCAATAAGATCAAATCACACTCATTATGACCCACATAGTGTCATTACGACCAATTATACTTGTTAAGGACACACAAGCCCAATTTACCAACCTTGTAGATCCAATAAAGACCACTAAGACCCGTTATACCTAAAATAGAGCCAATAAGGTTAAATTAGACTCATTATGACCCACATAGTGCCATTACGACCAATTATACTCGTTAAGGACACACAAACCCAATTATGGCGAGAACGGAACAATCGTTTGTTCCGTAATGAAAAGCGTGATATTGAGATGATCATCAAAGGGATACGGGACATGTTATACCTCAAGTAGAGTCAATAATTTCAAATCAGACTCATCATGACCCACATAGTGCCATTTACGACCAATTATACTCGTTAAGGACACACAAACCCAATTTACCCACTAAGACGAAAATGAACCACATATGATCCAATAGAGACCACTAAGACACGTTACACCTCAAATAGAGCCAATAAGGTTAAATCAAACTCATTATGACCCACATAGTGCCATTACGACCAATTATACTCGTTAAGAAACCACAAACCCAATATACCCACTATGATCAAAATGAACCAAGTACGAACCATTACAGACCACTAAGGCCCGTTATACCTCAAATAGAGCGAATAAGGTATAATCAGACTCATTATCACCCACATAGTCCCATTACGACCAATTAGACTCGTTAAGGAAACATAAACCCAATATACCCACTAAGACCAAAACGAACCAAGTACGAACCATTACATACCACTAAGACCCGTTATACCTCAAAAAGACCCAATAAGGTAAAATCAGACTCATTATGACCCACATAGTGTCATTACGACCAATTATACTCCTTAAGAAAACAAAAACCCAATATACCCACTAAAACCAAAATGAACCAAGTATGAACCATTACAGACCGCTAAGACACGTTATACATCAAATAGAGCCAACAATATCAAATCAGACTCATTATGACCCACATAGTGCCATTACGACCAATAGGACGCGTGAAGGAGACACAAACGTAACATATCCACTAAAACAAAAATGAACCAAGTACGAGCCATTATAGACCAATATGACACGTTATACCTCAAATAGAGCCAATAATTTCAAATCAGACTCATTATGACCCACATCGTGCCATTTACGACCAATTATACTCGTTAAGGACACACAAACCCAATTTACCCACTAAGACGAAAATGAACCATGCACGATCCAATAGAGACCACTAAGACCCATTACAACTCAAATAGAGCCTATAAGTTTAAATCAAACTCATTATGACCCACATAGTGCCATTACGACCAATTATACTCGTTACGAAAACACAAAGGCAATATACCCACTATGATCAAAATGAACCACGTACGAACCATTACAGACCGCTAAGACACGTTATACCTAAAATAGAGCCAATAAGGTCAAAACAAACTCATTATGACCCACATAGTGCCATTACGACCAATTGGACGCGTGAAGGAGACACAAACGTAACATATCCACTAAAACAAAAATGAACCAAGTACGAGCCATTATAGACCAATATGACACGTTATACCTCAAATAGAGCCAATAATTTCAAATCAGACTCATTATGACCCACATCGTGCCATTTACGACCAATTATACTCGTTAAGGACACACAAACCCAATTTACCCACTAAGACGAAAATGAACCACGTACGATCCAATAGAGACCACTAAGACCCGTTACACCTCAAATAGAGCCAATAAGGTTAAATCTAACTCATTATGACCCACATAGTGCCATTACGACCAATTATACTCGTTAAGAAAACACAAACGCAATATACGCACTATGATCAAAATGAACCAAGTACGAACCATTACAGACCGCTAAGACCCGTTATACCCCAAATAGAGCCCATATGGACAAATCAGACTCATTATGACCCACATAGTGCCATTACCACCAGTTAGACTCGTTAAGGAGACACAAACCCAATACACACACTAAAACCAAAACGAACCAAGTTTAAGCCATTACAAAAACAAAAAGACTCGTTACACCTCAAATAGAGCCAATAATAAGTTCAAATAACACTCATTATGACGCACATAGTGTCATTACGACAAATTATCCTCGTTAAGGACACACAACCCCAATTTTCCAACCAAGAGCCATTATAGACCAATATGGCACGTTATACCTCAAATAGATCCAATAATTTCAAATCAGACTCATTATGACCCACATAGTGTCATTACGACAAATTTTACTCGTTGAGGACACACAAACCCAATTTACTAACCATGTAGGATCCAATAGAGACCACTAAGACACGTTATAGCTCAAATAGAGCCAATAAGTTTAAATCAGACTCATTATGACCCACATAGTGCCATTACGACCAATTAGACTCGTTAAGGAGACACAAACCCAATATACACACTAAGACCAAAACGAACCAAGTTTGAGCCATTACAAAACCAAAAAGACTCGTTACACCTCAAATAGAGCCAATAAGATCAAATCACACTCATTATGACCCACATAGTGTCATTACGACCAATTATACTTGTTAAGGACACACAAACCCAATTTACCAACCACGTACAATTCAATAGAGACCACTAAGACCCGTTATACCTCAAATAGAGCCAATAAGGTTAAATCAGACTCATTATGACCCACATAGTGCCATTACGACCAATTATACTCGTTAAGGACACACAAACCCAATTATGGCGAGAACGGAACAATCGTTTGTTCCGTAATGAACAGCGTATATGAAGATGATCATCAAAGGGATACGGGACATGGTTCACTTTCGGCTTGCTTGGACTACTAGAAGATCTCGATCTATATCTAATGAAGCGACCTAATTCTTGCTTTGGTCTTGCGGTGATGGTGTTTGTAGCTCCGGTGGGTTTTAGCATCTTTTTTTCGATGTTATTTGCGTCTATTATGTTGTGTTTATTTTGGTTGTTAGGTGCTTGGTATGGGGTTGTTTCCAAGCTTTTTTGTTTCTTCGTTTGGTTGTAGGCGGTTTGCCGTACTCTTTTGTTTTCGTTTTTATAATATTGCCGGAGTTTTCCCTAAAAAAACCCAATTTACCCACTAAGACGAAAATGAACCACGTACGATCCAATAGAGACCACTAAGACCCATTACACCTCAAATAGAGCCAATAAGGTTAAATCAAACTCATTATGACCCACATAGTGCCATTACGACCAATTATACTCGTTAAGAAAACACAAACGCAATATATCCACTATGATCAAAATGAACCAAGTACGAACCATTACAGACCGCTAAGACCTGTTAGGAAATAGAGCCAATAAGGTCAAAACAAACTCATTATGACCCACATAGGGCCATTACGACCAATTGGACGCGTGAAGGAGACACAAACCTAATATAACCACTAAAACAAAAATGAACCAAGTACGAGCCATTATAGACCAATATGACACGTTATACCTCAAATAGAGCCAATAATTTCAAATCAGACTCATTATGACCCACATTGTGCCATTTACCACCAATTATACTCGTTAAGGACACACAAACCCAATTTACCCACTAAGACCAAAACGAACCAAGTACGAACCATTACATACCACTAAGACCCGTTATACCTCAAAAAGACCCAATAAGGTCAAATCAGACTCATTATGACCCACATAGTGTCATTACGACCAATTATACTCCTTAAGAAAACAAAAACCCAATATACCCACTAAAACCAAAATGAACCAAGTATGAACCATTACAGACCGCTAAGAGATGTTATACATCAAATAGAGCCAACAATATCAAATCAGACTCATTATGACCCACATAGTGTCATTACGACCAATTATACTCCTTAAGGAATCACAAATCCAATATACCCACTCTGACCAAAATGAACAAAGTACAAACCATTGCAGACCACAAAGACCCGTTATACCCCAAATAGAGCCCATATGGGCATATCAGACTCATTATGGACCCACATAGTGCCATTACGACCAATTAGACTCGTTAAGGAGACAAAAACGCAATATACACACTAAGACCAATACGAACCAAGTTTGAGCCATTACAAAACCAAAAAGACTCGTAACACCTCAAATAGAGCCAATAAGATCAAATCACACTCATTATGACCCACATAGTGTCATTACGACCAATTATACTTGTTAAGGACACACAAGCCCAATTTACCAACCTTGTAGATCCAATAAAGACCACTAAGACCCGTTATACCTAAAATAGAGCCAATAAGGTTAAATTAGACTCATTATGACCCACATAGTGCCATTACGACCAATTATACTCGTTAAGGACACACAAACCCAATTATGGCGAGAACGGAACAATCGTTTGTTCCGTAATGAAAAGCGTGATATTGAGATGATCATCAAAGGGATACGGGACATGTTATACCTCAAGTAGAGTCAATAATTTCAAATCAGACTCATCATGACCCACATAGTGCCATTTACGACCAATTATACTCGTTAAGGACACACAAACCCAATTTACCCACTAAGACGAAAATGAACCACATATGATCCAATAGAGACCACTAAGACACGTTACACCTCAAATAGAGCCAATAAGGTTAAATCAAACTCATTATGACCCACATAGTGCCATTACGACCAATTATACTCGTTAAGAAACCACAAACCCAATATACCCACTATGATCAAAATGAACCAAGTACGAACCATTACAGACCACTAAGGCCCGTTATACCTCAAATAGAGCGAATAAGGTATAATCAGACTCATTATCACCCACATAGTCCCATTACGACCAATTAGACTCGTTAAGGAAACATAAACCCAATATACCCACTAAGACCAAAACGAACCAAGTACGAACCATTACATACCACTAAGACCCGTTATACCTCAAAAAGACCCAATAAGGTAAAATCAGACTCATTATGACCCACATAGTGTCATTACGACCAATTATACTCCTTAAGAAAACAAAAACCCAATATACCCACTAAAACCAAAATGAACCAAGTATGAACCATTACAGACCGCTAAGACACGTTATACATCAAATAGAGCCAACAATATCAAATCAGACTCATTATGACCCACATAGTGCCATTACGACCAATAGGACGCGTGAAGGAGACACAAACGTAACATATCCACTAAAACAAAAATGAACCAAGTACGAGCCATTATAGACCAATATGACACGTTATACCTCAAATAGAGCCAATAATTTCAAATCAGACTCATTATGACCCACATCGTGCCATTTACGACCAATTATACTCGTTAAGGACACACAAACCCAATTTACCCACTAAGACGAAAATGAACCATGCACGATCCAATAGAGACCACTAAGACCCATTACAACTCAAATAGAGCCTATAAGTTTAAATCAAACTCATTATGACCCACATAGTGCCATTACGACCAATTATACTCGTTACGAAAACACAAAGGCAATATACCCACTATGATCAAAATGAACCACGTACGAACCATTACAGACCGCTAAGACACGTTATACCTAAAATAGAGCCAATAAGGTCAAAACAAACTCATTATGACCCACATAGTGCCATTACGACCAATTGGACGCGTGAAGGAGACACAAACGTAACATATCCACTAAAACAAAAATGAACCAAGTACGAGCCATTATAGACCAATATGACACGTTATACCTCAAATAGAGCCAATAATTTCAAATCAGACTCATTATGACCCACATCGTGCCATTTACGACCAATTATACTCGTTAAGGACACACAAACCCAATTTACCCACTAAGACGAAAATGAACCACGTACGATCCAATAGAGACCACTAAGACCCGTTACACCTCAAATAGAGCCAATAAGGTTAAATCTAACTCATTATGACCCACATAGTGCCATTACGACCAATTATACTCGTTAAGAAAACACAAACGCAATATACGCACTATGATCAAAATGAACCAAGTACGAACCATTACAGACCGCTAAGACCCGTTATACCCCAAATAGAGCCCATATGGACAAATCAGACTCATTATGACCCACATAGTGCCATTACCACCAGTTAGACTCGTTAAGGAGACACAAACCCAATACACACACTAAAACCAAAACGAACCAAGTTTAAGCCATTACAAAAACAAAAAGACTCGTTACACCTCAAATAGAGCCAATAATAAGTTCAAATAACACTCATTATGACGCACATAGTGTCATTACGACAAATTATCCTCGTTAAGGACACACAACCCCAATTTTCCAACCAAGAGCCATTATAGACCAATATGGCACGTTATACCTCAAATAGATCCAATAATTTCAAATCAGACTCATTATGACCCACATAGTGTCATTACGACAAATTTTACTCGTTGAGGACACACAAACCCAATTTACTAACCATGTAGGATCCAATAGAGACCACTAAGACACGTTATAGCTCAAATAGAGCCAATAATTTTAAATCAGACTCATTATGACCCACATAGTGCCATTACGACCAATTAGACTCGTTAAGGAGACACAAACCCAATATACACACTAAGACCAAAACGAACCAAGTTTGAGCCATTACAAAACCAAAAAGACTCGTTACACCTCAAATAGAGCCAATAAGATCAAATCACACTCATTATGACCCACATAGTGTCATTACGACCAATTATACTTGTTAAGGACACACAAACCCAATTTACCAACCACGTACAATTCAATAGAGACCACTAAGACCCGTTATACCTCAAATAGAGCCAATAAGGTTAAATCAGACTCATTATGACCCACATAGTGCCATTACGACCAATTATACTCGTTAAGGACACACAAACCCAATTATGGCGAGAACGGAACAATCGTTTGTTCCGTAATGAACAGCGTATATGAAGATGATCATCAAAGGGATACGGGACATGGTTCACTTTCGGCTTGCTTGGACTACTAGAAGATCTCGATCTATATCTAATGAAGCGACCTAATTCTTGCTTTGGTCTTGCGGTGATGGTGTTTGTAGCTCCGGTGGGTTTTAGCATCTTTTTTTCGATGTTATTTGCGTCTATTATGTTGTGTTTATTTTGGTTGTTAGGTGCTTGGTATGGGGTTGTTTCCAAGCTTTTTTGTTTCTTCGTTTGGTTGTAGGCGGTTTGCCGTACTCTTTTGTTTTCGTTTTTATAATATTGCCGGAGTTTTCCCTAAAAAAACCCAATTTACCCACTAAGACGAAAATGAACCACGTACGATCCAATAGAGACCACTAAGACCCATTACACCTCAAATAGAGCCAATAAGGTTAAATCAAACTCATTATGACCCACATAGTGCCATTACGACCAATTATACTCGTTAAGAAAACACAAACGCAATATATCCACTATGATCAAAATGAACCAAGTACGAACCATTACAGACCGCTAAGACCTGTTAGGAAATAGAGCCAATAAGGTCAAAACAAACTCATTATGACCCACATAGGGCCATTACGACCAATTGGACGCGTGAAGGAGACACAAACCTAATATAACCACTAAAACAAAAATGAACCAAGTACGAGCCATTATAGACCAATATGACACGTTATACCTCAAATAGAGCCAATAATTTCAAATCAGACTCATTATGACCCACATTGTGCCATTTACCACCAATTATACTCGTTAAGGACACACAAACCCAATTTACCCACTAAGACCAAAACGAACCAAGTACGAACCATTACATACCACTAAGACCCGTTATACCTCAAAAAGACCCAATAAGGTCAAATCAGACTCATTATGACCCACATAGTGTCATTACGACCAATTATACTCCTTAAGAAAACAAAAACCCAATATACCCACTAAAACCAAAATGAACCAAGTATGAACCATTACAGACCGCTAAGAGATGTTATACATCAAATAGAGCCAACAATATCAAATCAGACTCATTATGACCCACATAGTGTCATTACGACCAATTATACTCCTTAAGGAATCACAAATCCAATATACCCACTCTGACCAAAATGAACAAAGTACAAACCATTGCAGACCACAAAGACCCGTTATACCCCAAATAGAGCCCATATGGGCATATCAGACTCATTATGGACCCACATAGTGCCATTACGACCAATTAGACTCGTTAAGGAGACAAAAACGCAATATACACACTAAGACCAATACGAACCAAGTTTGAGCCATTACAACACCAAAAAGACTCGTAACACCTCAAATAGAGCCAATAAGATCAAATCACACTCATTATGACCCACATAGTGTCATTACGACCAATTATACTTGTTAAGGACACACAAGCCCAATTTACCAACCTTGTAGATCCAATAAAGACCACTAAGACCCGTTATACCTAAAATAGAGCCAATAAGGTTAAATTAGACTCATTATGACCCACATAGTGCCATTACGACCAATTATACTCGTTAAGGACACACAAACCCAATTATGGCGAGAACGGAACAATCGTTTGTTCCGTAATGAAAAGCGTGATATTGAGATGATCATCAAAGGGATACGGGACATGTTATACCTCAAGTAGAGTCAATAATTTCAAATCAGACTCATCATGACCCACATAGTGCCATTTACGACCAATTATACTCGTTAAGGACACACAAACCCAATTTACCCACTAAGACGAAAATGAACCACATATGATCCAATAGAGACCACTAAGACACGTTACACCTCAAATAGAGCCAATAAGGTTAAATCAAACTCATTATGACCCACATAGTGCCATTACGACCAATTATACTCGTTAAGAAACCACAAACCCAATATACCCACTATGATCAAAATGAACCAAGTACGAACCATTACAGACCACTAAGGCCCGTTATACCTCAAATAGAGCGAATAAGGTATAATCAGACTCATTATCACCCACATAGTCCCATTACGACCAATTAGACTCGTTAAGGAAACATAAACCCAATATACCCACTAAGACCAAAACGAACCAAGTACGAACCATTACATACCACTAAGACCCGTTATACCTCAAAAAGACCCAATAAGGTAAAATCAGACTCATTATGACCCACATAGTGTCATTACGACCAATTATACTCCTTAAGAAAACAAAAACCCAATATACCCACTAAAACCAAAATGAACCAAGTATGAACCATTACAGACCGCTAAGACACGTTATACATCAAATAGAGCCAACAATATCAAATCAGACTCATTATGACCCACATAGTGACATTACGACCAATAGGACGCGTGAAGGAGACACAAACGTAACATATCCACTAAAACAAAAATGAACCAAGTACGAGCCATTATAGACCAATATGACACGTTATACCTCAAATAGAGCCAATAATTTCAAATCAGACTCATTATGACCCACATCGTGCCATTTACGACCAATTATACTCGTTAAGGACACACAAACCCAATTTACCCACTAAGACGAAAATGAACCATGCACGATCCAATAGAGACCACTAAGACCCATTACAACTCAAATAGAGCCTATAAGTTTAAATCAAACTCATTATGACCCACATAGTGCCATTACGACCAATTATACTCGTTACGAAAACACAAAGGCAATATACCCACTATGATCAAAATGAACCACGTACGAACCATTACAGACCGCTAAGACACGTTATACCTAAAATAGAGCCAATAAGGTCAAAACAAACTCATTATGACCCACATAGTGCCATTACGACCAATTGGACGCGTGAAGGAGACACAAACGTAACATATCCACTAAAACAAAAATGAACCAAGTACGAGCCATTATAGACCAATATGACACGTTATACCTCAAATAGAGCCAATAATTTCAAATCAGACTCATTATGACCCACATCGTGCCATTTACGACCAATTATACTCGTTAAGGACACACAAACCCAATTTACCCACTAAGACGAAAATGAACCACGTACGATCCAATAGAGACCACTAAGACCCGTTACACCTCAAATAGAGCCAATAAGGTTAAATCTAACTCATTATGACCCACATAGTGCCATTACGACCAATTATACTCGTTAAGAAAACACAAACGCAATATACGCACTATGATCAAAATGAACCAAGTACGAACCATTACAGACCGCTAAGACCCGTTATACCCCAAATAGAGCCCATATGGACAAATCAGACTCATTATGACCCACATAGTGCCATTACCACCAGTTAGACTCGTTAAGGAGACACAAACCCAGTACACACACTAAAACCAAAACGAACCAAGTTTAAGCCATTACAAAAACAAAAAGACTCGTTACACCTCAAATAGAGCCAATAATAAGTTCAAATAACACTCATTATGACGCACATAGTGTCATTACGACAAATTATCCTCGTTAAGGACACACAACCCCAATTTTCCAACCAAGAGCCATTATAGACCAATATGGCACGTTATACCTCAAATAGATCCAATAATTTCAAATCAGACTCATTATGACCCACATAGTGTCATTACGACAAATTTTACTCGTTGAGGACACACAAACCCAATTTACTAACCATGTAGGATCCAATAGAGACCACTAAGACACGTTATAGCTCAAATAGAGCCAATAAGTTTAAATCAGACTCATTATGACCCACATAGTGCCATTACGACCAATTAGACTCGTTAAGGAGACACAAACCCAATATACACACTAAGACCAAAACGAACCAAGTTTGAGCCATTACAAAACCAAAAAGACTCGTTACACCTCAAATAGAGCCAATAAGATCAAATCACACTCATTATGACCCACATAGTGTCATTACGACCAATTATACTTGTTAAGGACACACAAACCCAATTTACCAACCACGTACAATTCAATAGAGACCACTAAGACCCGTTATACCTCAAATAGAGCCAATAAGGTTAAATCAGACTCATTATGACCCACATAGTGCCATTACGACCAATTATACTCGTTAAGGACACACAAACCCAATTATGGCGAGAACGGAACAATCGTTTGTTCCGTAATGAACAGCGTATATGAAGATGATCATCAAAGGGATACGGGACATGGTTCACTTTCGGCTTGCTTGGACTACTAGAAGATCTCGATCTATATCTAATGAAGCGACCTAATTCTTGCTTTGGTCTTGCGGTGATGGTGTTTGTAGCTCCGGTGGGTTTTAGCATCTTTTTTTCGATGTTATTTGCGTCTATTATGTTGTGTTTATTTTGGTTGTTAGGTGCTTGGTATGGGGTTGTTTCCAAGCTTTTTTGTTTCTTCGTTTGGTTGTAGGCGGTTTGCCGTACTCTTTTGTTTTCGTTTTTATAATATTGCCGGAGTTTTCCCTAAAAAAACCCAATTTACCCACTAAGACGAAAATGAACCACGTACGATCCAATAGAGACCACTAAGACCCATTACACCTCAAATAGAGCCAATAAGGTTAAATCAAACTCATTATGACCCACATAGTGCCATTACGACCAATTATACTCGTTAAGAAAACACAAACGCAATATATCCACTATGATCAAAATGAACCAAGTACGAACCATTACAGACCGCTAAGACCTGTTAGGAAATAGAGCCAATAAGGTCAAAACAAACTCATTATGACCCACATAGGGCCATTACGACCAATTGGACGCGTGAAGGAGACACAAACCTAATATAACCACTAAAACAAAAATGAACCAAGTACGAGCCATTATAGACCAATATGACACGTTATACCTCAAATAGAGCCAATAATTTCAAATCAGACTCATTATGACCCACATTGTGCCATTTACGACCAATTATACTCGTTAAGGACACACAAACCCAATTTACCCACTAAGACCAAAACGAACCAAGTACGAACCATTACATACCACTAAGACCCGTTATACCTCAAAAAGACCCAATAAGGTCAAATCAGACTCATTATGACCCACATAGTGTCATTACGACCAATTATACTCCTTAAGAAAACAAAAACCCAATATACCCACTAAAACCAAAATGAACCAAGTATGAACCATTACAGACCGCTAAGAGATGTTATACATCAAATAGAGCCAACAATATCAAATCAGACTCATTATGACCCACATAGTGTCATTACGACCAATTATACTCCTTAAGGAATCACAAATCCAATATACCCACTCTGACCAAAATGAACAAAGTACAAACCATTGCAGACCACAAAGACCCGTTATACCCCAAATAGAGCCCATATGGGCATATCAGACTCATTATGGACCCACATAGTGCCATTACGACCAATTAGACTCGTTAAGGAGACAAAAACGCAATATACACACTAAGACCAATACGAACCAAGTTTGAGCCATTACAACACCAAAAAGACTCGTAACACCTCAAATAGAGCCAATAAGATCAAATCACACTCATTATGACCCACATAGTGTCATTACGACCAATTATACTTGTTAAGGACACACAAGCCCAATTTACCAACCTTGTAGATCCAATAAAGACCACTAAGACCCGTTATACCTAAAATAGAGCCAATAAGGTTAAATTAGACTCATTATGACCCACATAGTGCCATTACGACCAATTATACTCGTTAAGGACACACAAACCCAATTATGGCGAGAACGGAACAATCGTTTGTTCCGTAATGAAAAGCGTGATATTGAGATGATCATCAAAGGGATACGGGACATGTTATACCTCAAGTAGAGTCAATAATTTCAAATCAGACTCATCATGACCCACATAGTGCCATTTACGACCAATTATACTCGTTAAGGACACACAAACCCAATTTACCCACTAAGACGAAAATGAACCACATATGATCCAATAGAGACCACTAAGACACGTTACACCTCAAATAGAGCCAATAAGGTTAAATCAAACTCATTATGACCCACATAGTGCCATTACGACCAATTATACTCGTTAAGAAACCACAAACCCAATATACCCACTATGATCAAAATGAACCAAGTACGAACCATTACAGACCACTAAGGCCCGTTATACCTCAAATAGAGCGAATAAGGTATAATCAGACTCATTATCACCCACATAGTCCCATTACGACCAATTAGACTCGTTAAGGAAACATAAACCCAATATACCCACTAAGACCAAAACGAACCAAGTACGAACCATTACATACCACTAAGACCCGTTATACCTCAAAAAGACCCAATAAGGTAAAATCAGACTCATTATGACCCACATAGTGTCATTACGACCAATTATACTCCTTAAGAAAACAAAAACCCAATATACCCACTAAAACCAAAATGAACCAAGTATGAACCATTACAGACCGCTAAGACACGTTATACATCAAATAGAGCCAACAATATCAAATCAGACTCATTATGACCCACATAGTGCCATTACGACCAATAGGACGCGTGAAGGAGACACAAACCTAACATATCCACTAAAACAAAAATGAACCAAGTACGAGCCATTATAGACCAATATGACACGTTATACCTCAAATAGAGCCAATAATTTCAAATCAGACTCATTATGACCCACATCGTGCCATTTACGACCAATTATACTCGTTAAGGACACACAAACCCAATTTACCCACTAAGACGAAAATGAACCATGCACGATCCAATAGAGACCACTAAGACCCATTACAACTCAAATAGAGCCTATAAGTTTAAATCAAACTCATTATGACCCACATAGTGCCATTACGACCAATTATACTCGTTACGAAAACACAAAGGCAATATACCCACTATGATCAAAATGAACCACGTACGAACCATTACAGACCGCTAAGACACGTTATACCTAAAATAGAGCCAATAAGGTCAAAACAAACTCATTATGACCCACATAGTGCCATTACGACCAATTGGACGCGTGAAGGAGACACAAACGTAACATATCCACTAAAACAAAAATGAACCAAGTACGAGCCATTATAGACCAATATGACACGTTATACCTCAAATAGAGCCAATAATTTCAAATCAGACTCATTATGACCCACATCGTGCCATTTACGACCAATTATACTCGTTAAGGACACACAAACCCAATTTACCCACTAAGACGAAAATGAACCACGTACGATCCAATAGAGACCACTAAGACCCGTTACACCTCAAATAGAGCCAATAAGGTTAAATCTAACTCATTATGACCCACATAGTGCCATTACGACCAATTATACTCGTTAAGAAAACACAAACGCAATATACGCACTATGATCAAAATGAACCAAGTACGAACCATTACAGACCGCTAAGACCCGTTATACCCCAAATAGAGCCCATATGGACAAATCAGACTCATTATGACCCACATAGTGCCATTACCACCAGTTAGACTCGTTAAGGAGACACAAACCCAATACACACACTAAAACCAAAACGAACCAAGTTTAAGCCATTACAAAAACAAAAAGACTCGTTACACCTCAAATAGAGCCAATAATAAGTTCAAATAACACTCATTATGACGCACATAGTGTCATTACGACAAATTATCCTCGTTAAGGACACACAACCCCAATTTTCCAACCAAGAGCCATTATAGACCAATATGGCACGTTATACCTCAAATAGATCCAATAATTTCAAATCAGACTCATTATGACCCACATAGTGTCATTACGACAAATTTTACTCGTTGAGGACACACAAACCCAATTTACTAACCATGTAGGATCCAATAGAGACCACTAAGACACGTTATAGCTCAAATAGAGCCAATAAGGTTAAATCAGACTCATTATGACCCACATAGTGCCATTACGACCAATTAGACTCGTTAAGGAGACACAAACCCAATATACACACTAAGACCAAAACGAACCAAGTTTGAGCCATTACAAAACCAAAAAGACTCGTTACACCTCAAATAGAGCCAATAAGATCAAATCACACTCATTATGACCCACATAGTGTCATTACGACCAATTATACTTGTTAAGGACACACAAACCCAATTTACCAACCACGTACAATTCAATAGAGACCACTAAGACCCGTTATACCTCAAATAGAGCCAATAAGGTTAAATCAGACTCATTATGACCCACATAGTGCCATTACGACCAATTATACTCGTTAAGGACACACAAACCCAATTATGGCGAGAACGGAACAATCGTTTGTTCCGTAATGAACAGCGTATATGAAGATGATCATCAAAGGGATACGGGACATGGTTCACTTTCGGCTTGCTTGGACTACTAGAAGATCTCGATCTATATCTAATGAAGCGACCTAATTCTTGCTTTGGTCTTGCGGTGATGGTGTTTGTAGCTCCGGTGGGTTTTAGCATCTTTTTTTCGATGTTATTTGCGTCTATTATGTTGTGTTTATTTTGGTTGTTAGGTGCTTGGTATGGGGTTGTTTCCAAGCTTTTTTGTTTCTTCGTTTGGTTGTAGGCGGTTTGCCGTACTCTTTTGTTTTCGTTTTTATAATATTGCCGGAGTTTTCCCTAAAAAAACCCAATTTACCCACTAAGACGAAAATGAACCACGTACGATCCAATAGAGACCACTAAGACCCATTACACCTCAAATAGAGCCAATAAGGTTAAATCAAACTCATTATGACCCACATAGTGCCATTACGACCAATTATACTCGTTAAGAAAACACAAACGCAATATATCCACTATGATCAAAATGAACCAAGTACGAACCATTACAGACCGCTAAGACCTGTTAGGAAATAGAGCCAATAAGGTCAAAACAAACTCATTATGACCCACATAGGGCCATTACGACCAATTGGACGCGTGAAGGAGACACAAACCTAATATAACCACTAAAACAAAAATGAACCAAGTACGAGCCATTATAGACCAATATGACACGTTATACCTCAAATAGAGCCAATAATTTCAAATCAGACTCATTATGACCCACATTGTGCCATTTACCACCAATTATACTCGTTAAGGACACACAAACCCAATTTACCCACTAAGACCAAAACGAACCAAGTACGAACCATTACATACCACTAAGACCCGTTATACCTCAAAAAGACCCAATAAGGTCAAATCAGACTCATTATGACCCACATAGTGTCATTACGACCAATTATACTCCTTAAGAAAACAAAAACCCAATATACCCACTAAAACCAAAATGAACCAAGTATGAACCATTACAGACCGCTAAGAGATGTTATACATCAAATAGAGCCAACAATATCAAATCAGACTCATTATGACCCACATAGTGTCATTACGACCAATTAAACTCCTTAAGGAATCACAAATCCAATATACCCACTCTGACCAAAATGAACAAAGTACAAACCATTGCAGACCACAAAGACCCGTTATACCCCAAATAGAGCCCATATGGGCATATCAGACTCATTATGGACCCACATAGTGCCATTACGACCAATTAGACTCGTTAAGGAGACAAAAACGCAATATACACACTAAGACCAATACGAACCAAGTTTGAGCCATTACAACACCAAAAAGACTCGTAACACCTCAAATAGAGCCAATAAGATCAAATCACACTCATTATGACCCACATAGTGTCATTACGACCAATTATACTTGTTAAGGACACACAAGCCCAATTTACCAACCTTGTAGATCCAATAAAGACCACTAAGACCCGTTATACCTAAAATAGAGCCAATAAGGTTAAATTAGACTCATTATGACCCACATAGTGCCATTACGACCAATTATACTCGTTAAGGACACACAAACCCAATTATGGCGAGAACGGAACAATCGTTTGTTCCGTAATGAAAAGCGTGATATTGAGATGATCATCAAAGGGATACGGGACATGTTATACCTCAAGTAGAGTCAATAATTTCAAATCAGACTCATCATGACCCACATAGTGCCATTTACGACCAATTATACTCGTTAAGGACACACAAACCCAATTTACCCACTAAGACGAAAATGAACCACATATGATCCAATAGAGACCACTAAGACACGTTACACCTCAAATAGAGCCAATAAGGTTAAATCAAACTCATTATGACCCACATAGTGCCATTACGACCAATTATACTCGTTAAGAAACCACAAACCCAATATACCCACTATGATCAAAATGAACCAAGTACGAACCATTACAGACCACTAAGGCCCGTTATACCTCAAATAGAGCGAATAAGGTATAATCAGACTCATTATCACCCACATAGTCCCATTACGACCAATTAGACTCGTTAAGGAAACATAAACCCAATATACCCACTAAGACCAAAACGAACCAAGTACGAACCATTACATACCACTAAGACCCGTTATACCTCAAAAAGACCCAATAAGGTAAAATCAGACTCATTATGACCCACATAGTGTCATTACGACCAATTATACTCCTTAAGAAAACAAAAACCCAATATACCCACTAAAACCAAAATGAACCAAGTATGAACCATTACAGACCGCTAAGACACGTTATACATCAAATAGAGCCAACAATATCAAATCAGACTCATTATGACCCACATAGTGCCATTACGACCAATAGGACGCGTGAAGGAGACACAAACGTAACATATCCACTAAAACAAAAATGAACCAAGTACGAGCCATTATAGACCAATATGACACGTTATACCTCAAATAGAGCCAATAATTTCAAATCAGACTCATTATGACCCACATCGTGCCATTTACGACCAATTATACTCGTTAAGGACACACAAACCCAATTTACCCACTAAGACGAAAATGAACCATGCACGATCCAATAGAGACCACTAAGACCCATTACAACTCAAATAGAGCCTATAAGTTTAAATCAAACTCATTATGACCCACATAGTGCCATTACGACCAATTATACTCGTTATGAAAACACAAAGGCAATATACCCACTATGATCAAAATGAACCACGTACGAACCATTACAGACCGCTAAGACAAGTTATACCTAAAATAGAGCCAATAAGGTCAAAACAAACTCATTATGACCCACATAGTGCCATTACGACCAATTGGACGCGTGAAGGAGACACAAACGTAACATATCCACTAAAACAAAAATGAACCAAGTACGAGCCATTATAGACCAATATGACACGTTATACCTCAAATAGAGCCAATAATTTCAAATCAGACTCATTATGACCCACATCGTGCCATTTACGACCAATTATACTCGTTAAGGACACACAAACCCAATTTACCCACTAAGACGAAAATGAACCACGTACGATCCAATAGAGACCACTAAGACCCGTTACACCTCAAATAGAGCCAATAAGGTTAAATCTAACTCATTATGACCCACATAGTGCCATTACGACCAATTATACTCGTTAAGAAAACACAAACGCAATATACGCACTATGATCAAAATGAACCAAGTACGAACCATTACAGACCGCTAAGACCCGTTATACCCCAAATAGAGCCCATATGGACAAATCAGACTCATTATGACCCACATAGTGCCATTACCACCAGTTAGACTCGTTAAGGAGACACAAACCCAATACACACACTAAAACCAAAACGAACCAAGTTTAAGCCATTACAAAAACAAAAAGACTCGTTACACCTCAAATAGAGCCAATAATAAGTTCAAATAACACTCATTATGACGCACATAGTGTCATTACGACAAATTATCCTCGTTAAGGACACACAACCCCAATTTTCCAACCAAGAGCCATTATAGACCAATATGGCACGTTATACCTCAAATAGATCCAATAATTTCAAATCAGACTCATTATGACCCACATAGTGTCATTACGACAAATTTTACTCGTTGAGGACACATAAACCCAATTTACTAACCATGTAGGATCCAATAGAGACCACTAAGACACGTTATAGCTCAAATAGAGCCAATAAGTTTAAATCAGACTCATTATGACCCACATAGTGCCATTACGACCAATTAGACTCGTTAAGGAGACACAAACCCAATATACACACTAAGACCAAAACGAACCAAGTTTGAGCCATTACAAAACCAAAAAGACTCGTTACACCTCAAATAGAGCCAATAAGATCAAATCACACTCATTATGACCCACATAGTGTCATTACGACCAATTATACTTGTTAAGGACACACAAACCCAATTTACCAACCACGTACAATTCAATAGAGACCACTAAGACCCGTTATACCTCAAATAGAGCCAATAAGGTTAAATCAGACTCATTATGACCCACATAGTGCCATTACGACCAATTATACTCGTTAAGGACACACAAACCCAATTATGGCGAGAACGGAACAATCGTTTGTTCCGTAATGAACAGCGTATATGAAGATGATCATCAAAGGGATACGGGACATGGTTCACTTTCGGCTTGCTTGGACTACTAGAAGATCTCGATCTATATCTAATGAAGCGACCTAATTCTTGCTTTGGTCTTGCGGTGATGGTGTTTGTAGCTCCGGTGGGTTTTAGCATCTTTTTTTCGATGTTATTTGCGTCTATTATGTTGTGTTTATTTTGGTTGTTAGGTGCTTGGTATGGGGTTGTTTCCAAGCTTTTTTGTTTCTTCGTTTGGTTGTAGGCGGTTTGCCGTACTCTTTTGTTTTCGTTTTTATAATATTGCCGGAGTTTTCCCTAAAAAAACCCAATTTACCCACTAAGACGAAAATGAACCACGTACGATCCAATAGAGACCACTAAGACCCATTACACCTCAAATAGAGCCAATAAGGTTAAATCAAACTCATTATGACCCACATAGTGCCATTACGACCAATTATACTCGTTAAGAAAACACAAACGCAATATATCCACTATGATCAAAATGAACCAAGTACGAACCATTACAGACCGCTAAGACCTGTTATACCTGAAATAGAGCCAATAAGGTCAAAACAAACTCATTATGACCCACATCGGGCCATTACGACCAATTGGACGCGTGAAGGAGACACAAACCTAATATAACCACTAAAACAAAAATGAACCAAGTACGAGCCATTATAGACCAATATGACACGTTATACCTCAAATAGAGCCAATAATTTCAAATCAGACTCATTATGACCCACATTGTGCCATTTACCACCAATTATACTCGTTAAGGACACACAAACCCAATTTACCCACTAAGACCAAAACGAACCAAGTACGAACCATTACATACCACTAAGACCCGTTATACCTCAAAAAGACCCAATAAGGTCAAATCAGACTCATTATGACCCACATAGTGTCATTACGACCAATTATACTCCTTAAGAAAACAAAAACCCAATATACCCACTAAAACCAAAATGAACCAAGTATGAACCATTACAGACCGCTAAGAGATGTTATACATCAAATAGAGCCAACAATATCAAATCAGACTCATTATGACCCACATAGTGTCATTACGACCAATTATACTCCTTAAGGAATCACAAATCCAATATACCCACTCTGACCAAAATGAACAAAGTACAAACCATTGCAGACCACAAAGACCCGTTATACCCCAAATAGAGCCCATATGGGCATATCAGACTCATTATGGACCCACATAGTGCCATTACGACCAATTAGACTCGTTAAGGAGACAAAAACGCAATATACACACTAAGACCAATACGAACCAAGTTTGAGCCATTACAAAACCAAAAAGACTCGTAACACCTCAAATAGAGCCAATAAGATCAAATCACACTCATTATGACCCACATAGTGTCATTACGACCAATTATACTTGTTAAGGACACACAAGCCCAATTTACCAACCTTGTAGATCCAATAAAGACCACTAAGACCCGTTATACCTAAAATAGAGCCAATAAGGTTAAATTAGACTCATTATGACCCACATAGTGCCATTACGACCAATTATACTCGTTAAGGACACACAAACCCAATTATGGCGAGAACGGAACAATCGTTTGTTCCGTAATGAAAAGCGTGATATTGAGATGATCATCAAAGGGATACGGGACATGTTATACCTCAAGTAGAGTCAATAATTTCAAATCAGACTCATGACCCACATAGTGCCATTTACGACCAATTATACTCGTTAAGGACACACAAACCCAATTTACCCACTAAGACGAAAATGAACCACATATGATCCAATAGAGACCACTAAGACACGTTACACCTCAAATAGAGCCAATAAGGTTAAATCAAACTCATTATGACCCACATAGTGCCATTACGACCAATTATACTCGTTAAGAAACCACAAACCCAATATACCCACTATGATCAAAATGAACCAAGTACGAACCATTACAGACCACTAAGGCCCGTTATACCTCAAATAGAGCGAATAAGGTATAATCAGACTCATTATCACCCACATAGTCCCATTACGACCAATTAGACTCGTTAAGGAAACATAAACCCAATATACCCACCAAGACCAAAACGAACCAAGTACGAACCATTACATACCACTAAGACCCGTTATACCTCAAAAAGACCCAATAAGGTAAAATCAGACTCATTATGACCCACATAGTGTCATTACGACCAATTATACTCCTTAAGAAAACAAAAACCCAATATACCCACTAAAACCAAAATGAACCAAGTATGAACCATTACAGACCGCTAAGACACGTTATACATCAAATAGAGCCAACAATATCAAATCAGACTCATTATGACCCACATAGTGCCATTACGACCAATAGGACGCGTGAAGGAGACACAAACGTAACATATCCACTAAAACAAAAATGAACCAAGTACGAGCCATTATAGACCAATATGACACGTTATACCTCAAATAGAGCCAATAATTTCAAATCAGACTCATTATGACCCACATCGTGCCATTTACGACCAATTATACTCGTTAAGGACACACAAACCCAATTTACCCACTAAGACGAAAATGAACCATGCACGATCCAATAGAGACCACTAAGACCCATTACAACTCAAATAGAGCCTATAAGTTTAAATCAAACTCATTATGACCCACATAGTGCCATTACGACCAATTATACTCGTTACGAAAACACAAAGGCAATATACCCACTATGATCAAAATGAACCACGTACGAACCATTACAGACCGCTAAGACACGTTATACCTAAAATAGAGCCAATAAGGTCAAAACAAACTCATTATGACCCACATAGTGCCATTACGACCAATTGGACGCGTGAAGGAGACACAAACGTAACATATCCACTAAAACAAAAATGAACCAAGTACGAGCCATTATAGACCAATATGACACGTTATACCTCAAATAGAGCCAATAATTTCAAATCAGACTCATTATGACCCACATCGTGCCATTTACGACCAATTATACTCGTTAAGGACACACAAACCCAATTTACCCACTAAGACGAAAATGAACCACGTACGATCCAATAGAGACCACTAAGACCCGTTACACCTCAAATAGAGCCAATAAGGTTAAATCTAACTCATTATGACCCACATAGTGCCATTACGACCAATTATACTCGTTAAGAAAACACAAACGCAATATACGCACTATGATCAAAATGAACCAAGTACGAACCATTACAGACCGCTAAGACCCGTTATACCCCAAATAGA
This sequence comes from Arctium minus, assembly GCA_954870635.1. NCBI lineage: Eukaryota > Viridiplantae > Streptophyta > Magnoliopsida > Asterales > Asteraceae > Arctium > Arctium minus. The sequence goes on along the minus strand of OX941084.1, from coordinate 101,086,039 downwards.
GCCCATATGGACAAATCAGACTCATTATGACCCACATAGTGCCATTACCACCAGTTAGACTCGTTAAGGAGACACAAACCCAATACACACACTAAAACCAAAACGAACCAAGTTTAAGCCATTACAAAAACAAAAAGACTCGTTACACCTCAAATAGAGCCAATAATAAGTTCAAATAACACTCATTATGACGCACATAGTGTCATTACGACAAATTATCCTCGTTAAGGACACACAACCCCAATTTTCCAACCAAGAGCCATTATAGACCAATATGGCACGTTATACCTCAAATAGATCCAATAATTTCAAATCAGACTCATTATGACCCACATAGTGTCATTACGACAAATTTTACTCGTTGAGGACACATAAACCCAATTTACTAACCATGTAGGATCCAATAGAGACCACTAAGACACGTTATAGCTCAAATAGAGCCAATAAGTTTAAATCAGACTCATTATGACCCACATAGTGCCATTACGACCAATTAGACTCGTTAAGGAGACACAAACCCAATATACACACTAAGACCAAAACGAACCAAGTTTGAGCCATTACAAAACCAAAAAGACTCGTTACACCTCAAATAGAGCCAATAAGATCAAATCACACTCATTATGACCCACATAGTGTCATTACGACCAATTATACTTGTTAAGGACACACAAACCCAATTTACCAACCACGTACAATTCAATAGAGACCACTAAGACCCGTTATACCTCAAATAGAGCCAATAAGGTTAAATCAGACTCATTATGACCCACATAGTGCCATTACGACCAATTATACTCGTTAAGGACACACAAACCCAATTATGGCGAGAACGGAACAATCGTTTGTTCCGTAATGAACAGCGTATATGAAGATGATCATCAAAGGGATACGGGACATGGTTCACTTTCGGCTTGCTTGGACTACTAGAAGATCTCGATCTATATCTAATGAAGCGACCTAATTCTTGCTTTGGTCTTGCGGTGATGGTGTTTGTAGCTCCGGTGGGTTTTAGCATCTTTTTTTCGATGTTATTTGCGTCTATTATGTTGTGTTTATTTTGGTTGTTAGGTGCTTGGTATGGGGTTGTTTCCAAGCTTTTTTGTTTCTTCGTTTGGTTGTAGGCGGTTTGCCGTACTCTTTTGTTTTCGTTTTTATAATATTGCCGGAGTTTTCCCTAAAAAAACCCAATTTACCCACTAAGACGAAAATGAACCACGTACGATCCAATAGAGACCACTAAGACCCATTACACCTCAAATAGAGCCAATAAGGTTAAATCAAACTCATTATGACCCACATAGTGCCATTACGACCAATTATACTCGTTAAGAAAACACAAACGCAATATATCCACTATGATCAAAATGAACCAAGTACGAACCATTACAGACCGCTAAGACCTGTTATACCTGAAATAGAGCCAATAAGGTCAAAACAAACTCATTATGACCCACATCGGGCCATTACGACCAATTGGACGCGTGAAGGAGACACAAACCTAATATAACCACTAAAACAAAAATGAACCAAGTACGAGCCATTATAGACCAATATGACACGTTATACCTCAAATAGAGCCAATAATTTCAAATCAGACTCATTATGACCCACATTGTGCCATTTACCACCAATTATACTCGTTAAGGACACACAAACCCAATTTACCCACTAAGACCAAAACGAACCAAGTACGAACCATTACATACCACTAAGACCCGTTATACCTCAAAAAGACCCAATAAGGTCAAATCAGACTCATTATGACCCACATAGTGTCATTACGACCAATTATACTCCTTAAGAAAACAAAAACCCAATATACCCACTAAAACCAAAATGAACCAAGTATGAACCATTACAGACCGCTAAGAGATGTTATACATCAAATAGAGCCAACAATATCAAATCAGACTCATTATGACCCACATAGTGTCATTACGACCAATTATACTCCTTAAGGAATCACAAATCCAATATACCCACTCTGACCAAAATGAACAAAGTACAAACCATTGCAGACCACAAAGACCCGTTATACCCCAAATAGAGCCCATATGGGCATATCAGACTCATTATGGACCCACATAGTGCCATTACGACCAATTAGACTCGTTAAGGAGACAAAAACGCAATATACACACTAAGACCAATACGAACCAAGTTTGAGCCATTACAAAACCAAAAAGACTCGTAACACCTCAAATAGAGCCAATAAGATCAAATCACACTCATTATGACCCACATAGTGTCATTACGACCAATTATACTTGTTAAGGACACACAAGCCCAATTTACCAACCTTGTAGATCCAATAAAGACCACTAAGACCCGTTATACCTAAAATAGAGCCAATAAGGTTAAATTAGACTCATTATGACCCACATAGTGCCATTACGACCAATTATACTCGTTAAGGACACACAAACCCAATTATGGCGAGAACGGAACAATCGTTTGTTCCGTAATGAAAAGCGTGATATTGAGATGATCATCAAAGGGATACGGGACATGTTATACCTCAAGTAGAGTCAATAATTTCAAATCAGACTCATGACCCACATAGTGCCATTTACGACCAATTATACTCGTTAAGGACACACAAACCCAATTTACCCACTAAGACGAAAATGAACCACATATGATCCAATAGAGACCACTAAGACACGTTACACCTCAAATAGAGCCAATAAGGTTAAATCAAACTCATTATGACCCACATAGTGCCATTACGACCAATTATACTCGTTAAGAAACCACAAACCCAATATACCCACTATGATCAAAATGAACCAAGTACGAACCATTACAGACCACTAAGGCCCGTTATACCTCAAATAGAGCGAATAAGGTATAATCAGACTCATTATCACCCACATAGTCCCATTACGACCAATTAGACTCGTTAAGGAAACATAAACCCAATATACCCACCAAGACCAAAACGAACCAAGTACGAACCATTACATACCACTAAGACCCGTTATACCTCAAAAAGACCCAATAAGGTAAAATCAGACTCATTATGACCCACATAGTGTCATTACGACCAATTATACTCCTTAAGAAAACAAAAACCCAATATACCCACTAAAACCAAAATGAACCAAGTATGAACCATTACAGACCGCTAAGACACGTTATACATCAAATAGAGCCAACAATATCAAATCAGACTCATTATGACCCACATAGTGCCATTACGACCAATAGGACGCGTGAAGGAGACACAAACGTAACATATCCACTAAAACAAAAATGAACCAAGTACGAGCCATTATAGACCAATATGACACGTTATACCTCAAATAGAGCCAATAATTTCAAATCAGACTCATTATGACCCACATCGTGCCATTTACGACCAATTATACTCGTTAAGGACACACAAACCCAATTTACCCACTAAGACGAAAATGAACCATGCACGATCCAATAGAGACCACTAAGACCCATTACAACTCAAATAGAGCCTATAAGTTTAAATCAAACTCATTATGACCCACATAGTGCCATTACGACCAATTATACTCGTTACGAAAACACAAAGGCAATATACCCACTATGATCAAAATGAACCACGTACGAACCATTACAGACCGCTAAGACACGTTATACCTAAAATAGAGCCAATAAGGTCAAAACAAACTCATTATGACCCACATAGTGCCATTACGACCAATTGGACGCGTGAAGGAGACACAAACGTAACATATCCACTAAAACAAAAATGAACCAAGTACGAGCCATTATAGACCAATATGACACGTTATACCTCAAATAGAGCCAATAATTTCAAATCAGACTCATTATGACCCACATCGTGCCATTTACGACCAATTATACTCGTTAAGGACACACAAACCCAATTTACCCACTAAGACGAAAATGAACCACGTACGATCCAATAGAGACCACTAAGACCCGTTACACCTCAAATAGAGCCAATAAGGTTAAATCTAACTCATTATGACCCACATAGTGCCATTACGACCAATTATACTCGTTAAGAAAACACAAACGCAATATACGCACTATGATCAAAATGAACCAAGTACGAACCATTACAGACCGCTAAGACCCGTTATACCCCAAATAGAGCCCATATGGACAAATCAGACTCATTATGACCCACATAGTGCCATTACCACCAGTTAGACTCGTTAAGGAGACACAAACCCAATACACACACTAAAACCAAAACGAACCAAGTTTAAGCCATTACAAAAACAAAAAGACTCGTTACACCTCAAATAGAGCCAATAATAAGTTCAAATAACACTCATTATGACGCACATAGTGTCATTACGACAAATTATCCTCGTTAAGGACACACAACCCCAATTTTCCAACCAAGAGCCATTATAGACCAATATGGCACGTTATACCTCAAATAGATCCAATAATTTCAAATCAGACTCATTATGACCCACATAGTGTCATTACGACAAATTTTACTCGTTGAGGACACACAAACCCAATTTACTCTAAGACACGTTATAGCTCAAATAGAGCCAATAAGTTTAAATCAGACTCATTATGACCCACATAGTGCCATTACGACCAATTAGACTCGTTAAGGAGACACAAACCCAATATACACACTAAGACCAAAACGAACCAAGTTTGAGCCATTACAAAACCAAAAAGACTCGTTACACCTCAAATAGAGCCAATAAGATCAAATCACACTCATTATGACCCACATAGTGTCATTACGACCAATTATACTTGTTAAGGACACACAAACCCAATTTACCAACCACGTACAATTCAATAGAGACCACTAAAACCCGTTATACCTCAAATAGAGCCAATAAGGTTAAATCAGACTCATTATGACCCACATAGTGCCATTACGACCAATTATACTCGTTAAGGACACACAAACCCAATTATGGCGAGAACGGAACAATCGTTTGTTCCGTAATGAACAGCGTATATGAAGATGATCATCAAAGGGATACGGGACATGGTTCACTTTCGGCTTGCTTGGACTACTAGAAGATCTCGATCTATATCTAATGAAGCGACCTAATTCTTGCTTTGGTCTTGCGGTGATGGTGTTTGTAGCTCCGGTGGGTTTTAGCATCTTTTTTTCGATGTTATTTGCGTCTATTATGTTGTGTTTATTTTGGTTGTTAGGTGCTTGGTATGGGGTTGTTTCCAAGCTTTTTTGTTTCTTCGTTTGGTTGTAGGCGGTTTGCCGTACTCTTTTGTTTTCGTTTTTATAATATTGCCGGAGTTTTCCCTAAAAAAACCCAATTTACCCACTAAGACGAAAATGAACCACGTACGATCCAATAGAGACCACTAAGACCCATTACACCTCAAATAGAGCCAATAAGGTTAAATCAAACTCATTATGACCCACATAGTGCCATTACGACCAATTATACTCGTTAAGAAAACACAAACGCAATATATCCACTATGATCAAAATGAACCAAGTACGAACCATTACAGACCGCTAAGACCTGTTATACCTGAAATAGAGCCAATAAGGTCAAAACAAACTCATTATGACCCACATAGGGCCATTACGACCAATTGGACGCGTGAAGGAGACACAAACCTAATATAACCACTAAAACAAAAATGAACCAAGTACGAGCCATTATAGACCAATATGACACGTTATACCTCAAATAGAGCCAATAATTTCAAATCAGACTCATTATGACCCACATTGTGCCATTTACCACCAATTATACTCGTTAAGGACACACAAACCCAATTTACCCACTAAGACCAAAACGAACCAAGTACGAACCATTACATACCACTAAGACCCGTTATACCTCAAAAAGACCCAATAAGGTCAAATCAGACTCATTATGACCCACATAGTGTCATTACGACCAATTATACTCCTTAAGAAAACAAAAACCCAATATACCCACTAAAACCAAAATGAACCAAGTATGAACCATTACAGACCGCTAAGACACGTTATACATCAAATAGAGCCAACAATATCAAATCAGACTCATTATGACCCACATAGTGCCATTACGACCAATAGGACGCGTGAAGGAGACACAAACGTAACATATCCACTAAAACAAAAATGAACCAAGTACGAGCCATTATAGACCAATATGACACGTTATACCTCAAATAGAGCCAATAATTTCAAATCAGACTCATTATGACCCACATCGTGCCATTTACGACCAATTATACTCGTTAAGGACACACAAACCCAATTTACCCACTAAGACGAAAATGAACCATGCACGATCCAATAGAGACCACTAAGACCCATTACAACTCAAATAGAGCCTATAAGTTTAAATCAAACTCATTATGACCCACATAGTGCCATTACGACCAATTATACTCGTTACGAAAACACAAAGGCAATATACCCACTATGATCAAAATGAACCACGTACGAACCATTACAGACCGCTAAGACACGTTATACCTAAAATAGAGCCAATAAGGTCAAAACAAACTCATTATGACCCACATAGTGCCATTACGACCAATTGGACGCGTGAAGGAGACACAAACGTAACATATCCACTAAAACAAAAATGAACCAAGTACGAGCCATTATAGACCAATATGACACGTTATACCTCAAATAGAGCCAATAATTTCAAATCAGACTCATTATGACCCACATCGTGCCATTTACGACCAATTATACTCGTTAAGGACACACAAACCCAATTTACCCACTAAGACGAAAATGAACCACGTACGATCCAATAGAGACCACTAAGACCCGTTACACCTCAAATAGAGCCAATAAGGTTAAATCTAACTCATTATGACCCACATAGTGCCATTACGACCAATTATACTCGTTAAGAAAACACAAACGCAATATACGCACTATGATCAAAATGAACCAAGTACGAACCATTACAGACCGCTAAGACCCGTTATACCCCAAATAGAGCCCATATGGACAAATCAGACTCATTATGACCCACATAGTGCCATTACCACCAGTTAGACTCGTTAAGGAGACACAAACCCAATACACACACTAAAACCAAAACGAACCAAGTTTAAGCCATTACAAAAACAAAAAGACTCGTTACACCTCAAATAGAGCCAATAATAAGTTCAAATAACACTCATTATGACGCACATAGTGTCATTACGACAAATTATCCTCGTTAAGGACACACAACCCCAATTTTCCAACCAAGAGCCATTATAGACCAATATGGCACGTTATACCTCAAATAGATCCAATAATTTCAAATCAGACTCATTATGACCCACATAGTGTCATTACGACAAATTTTACTCGTTGAGGACACACAAACCCAATTTACTAACCATGTAGGATCCAATAGAGACCACTAAGACACGTTATAGCTCAAATAGAGCCAATAAGTTTAAATCAGACTCATTATGACCCACATAGTGCCATTACGACCAATTAGACTCGTTAAGGAGACACAAACCCAATATACACACTAAGACCAAAACGAACCAAGTTTGAGCCATTACAAAACCAAAAAGACTCGTTACACCTCAAATAGAGCCAATAAGATCAAATCACACTCATTATGACCCACATAGTGTCATTACGACCAATTATACTTGTTAAGGACACACAAACCCAATTTACCAACCACGTACAATTCAATAGAGACCACTAAAACCCGTTATACCTCAAATAGAGCCAATAAGGTTAAATCAGACTCATTATGACCCACATAGTGCCATTACGACCAATTATACTCGTTAAGGACACACAAACCCAATTATGGCGAGAACGGAACAATCGTTTGTTCCGTAATGAACAGCGTATATGAAGATGATCATCAAAGGGATACGGGACATGGTTCACTTTCGGCTTGCTTGGACTACTAGAAGATCTCGATCTATATCTAATGAAGCGACCTAATTCTTGCTTTGGTCTTGCGGTGATGGTGTTTGTAGCTCCGGTGGGTTTTAGCATCTTTTTTTCGATGTTATTTGCGTCTATTATGTTGTGTTTATTTTGGTTGTTAGGTGCTTGGTATGGGGTTGTTTCCAAGCTTTTTTGTTTCTTCGTTTGGTTGTAGGCGGTTTGCCGTACTCTTTTGTTTTCGTTTTTATAATATTGCCGGAGTTTTCCCTAAAAAAACCCAATTTACCCACTAAGACGAAAATGAACCACGTACGATCCAATAGAGACCACTAAGACCCATTACACCTCAAATAGAGCCAATAAGGTTAAATCAAACTCATTATGACCCACATAGTGCCATTACGACCAATTATACTCGTTAAGAAAACACAAACGCAATATATCCACTATGATCAAAATGAACCAAGTACGAACCATTACAGACCGCTAAGACCTGTTATACCTGAAATAGAGCCAATAAGGTCAAAACAAACTCATTATGACCCACATAGGGCCATTACGACCAATTGGACGCGTGAAGGAGACACAAACCTAATATAACCACTAAAACAAAAATGAACCAAGTACGAGCCATTATAGACCAATATGACACGTTATACCTCAAATAGAGCCAATAATTTCAAATCAGACTCATTATGACCCACATTGTGCCATTTACCACCAATTATACTCGTTAAGGACACACAAACCCAATTTACCCACTAAGACCAAAACGAACCAAGTACGAACCATTACATACCACTAAGACCCGTTATACCTCAAAAAGACCCAATAAGGTCAAATCAGACTCATTATGACCCACATAGTGTCATTACGACCAATTATACTCCTTAAGAAAACAAAAACCCAATATACCCACTAAAACCAAAATGAACCAAGTATGAACCATTACAGACCGCTAAGAGATGTTATACATCAAATAGAGCCAACAATATCAAATCAGACTCATTATGACCCACATAGTGTCATTACGACCAATTATACTCCTTAAGGAATCACAAATCCAATATACCCACTCTGACCAAAATGAACAAAGTACAAACCATTGCAGACCACAAAGACCCGTTATACCCCAAATAGAGCCCATATGGGCATATCAGACTCATTATGGACCCACATAGTGCCATTACGACCAATTAGACTCGTTAAGGAGACAAAAACGCAATATACACACTAAGACCAATACGAACCAAGTTTGAGCCATTACAAAACCAAAAAGACTCGTAACACCTCAAATAGAGCCAATAAGATCAAATCACACTCATTATGACCCACATAGTGTCATTACGACCAATTATACTTGTTAAGGACACACAAGCCCAATTTACCAACCTTGTAGATCCAATAAAGACCACTAAGACCCGTTATACCTAAAATAGAGCCAATAAGGTTAAATTAGACTCATTATGACCCACATAGTGCCATTACGACCAATTATACTCGTTAAGGACACACAAACCCAATTATGGCGAGAACGGAACAATCGTTTGTTCCGTAATGAAAAGCGTGATATTGAGATGATCATCAAAGGGATACGGGACATGTTATACCTCAAGTAGAGTCAATAATTTCAAATCAGACTCATGACCCACATAGTGCCATTTACGACCAATTATACTCGTTAAGGACACACAAACCCAATTTACCCACTAAGACGAAAATGAACCACATATGATCCAATAGAGACCACTAAGACACGTTACACCTCAAATAGAGCCAATAAGGTTAAATCAAACTCATTATGACCCACATAGTGCCATTACGACCAATTATACTCGTTAAGAAACCACAAACCCAATATACCCACTATGATCAAAATGAACCAAGTACGAACCATTACAGACCACTAAGGCCCGTTATACCTCAAATAGAGCGAATAAGGTATAATCAGACTCATTATCACCCACATAGTCCCATTACGACCAATTAGACTCGTTAAGGAAACATAAACCCAATATACCCACTAAGACCAAAACGAACCAAGTACGAACCATTACATACCACTAAGACCCGTTATACAACAAAAAGACCCAATAAGGTAAAATCAGACTCATTATGACCCACATAGTGTCATTACGACCAATTATACTCCTTAAGAAAACAAAAACCCAATATACTCACTAAAACCAAAATGAACCAAGTATGAACCATTACAGACCGCTAAGACACGTTATACATCAAATAGAGCCAACAATATCAAATCAGACTCATTATGACCCACATAGTGCCATTACGACCAATTGGACGCGTGAAGGAGACACAAACGTAACATATCCACTAAAACAAAAATGAACCAAGTACGAGCCATTATAGACCAATATGACACGCTATACCTCAAATAGAGCCAATAATTTCAAATCAGACTCATTATGACCCACATCGTGCCATTTACGACCAATTATACTCGTTAAGGACACACAAACCCAATTTACCCACTAAGACGAAAATGAACCATGCACGATCCAATAGAGACCACTAAGACCCATTACAACTCAAATAGAGCCTATAAGTTTAAATCAAACTCATTATGACCCACATAGTGCCATTACGACCAATTATACTCGTTACGAAAACACAAAGGCAATATACCCACTATGATCAAAATGAACCACGTACGAACCATTACAGACCGCTAAGACACGTTATACCTAAAATAGAGCCAATAAGGCCAAAAAAAAACTCATTATGACCCACAGTCCCATTACGATCAATTGGACCCGTGAAGGAGACACAAACCTAATATACCCACCAAAACAAAAATGAACCAAGTACGAGCCATTATAGACCAATATGACACGTTATACCTCAAATAGAGCCAATAATTTCAAATCAGACTCATTACGACCAATTATACTCGTTAAGGACACACAAACCCAATTTACACCCACTAAGACGAAAATGAACCATGTACGATCCAATAGAGACCACTAAAGACCCGTTACATCTCAAATAGATCCAATAAGGTTAAATCAAACTCATTATGACCCACATAGTGCCATTACGACCAAATATACTCGTTAAGAAAACACAAACGCAATATACCCACTATGATCAAAATGAATCAAGTACGAACCATTACAGACCGCTAAGACCCGTTATACCTAAAATTGAGCCAATAAGGTCAAAACAAACTCATTCTGACCCACATAATGCCATTACGACCAATTGGACTCGTGAAGGAGACACATACCTAAAACACCCACTAAAACAAAAATGAGCCAAGTATGAGCCATTATAGACCAATATGACACGTTATACCTCAAATAGAGCCAATAATTTAAAATCAGACTCTTTTCGACCAATTATACTCGCTAAGGACACACAAACCCAATTTACACCGACTAAGACGAAAATGAACCACGTACGATCCAATAGAGACCACTAAGACCCGTTACACCTCAAATAGAGCCAATAAGGTTAAATCAAACGCATTATAGTGCCATTACGACCAATTATACTCGTTAAGAAAACAAAAACGCAATATACCCACTATGATCAAAACGAACCAAGTACGAACCATTACAGACCGCTAAGACCCGTTATACCTGAAATTGAGCCAATAAGGTCAAAACAAACTAATTATGACCCACATAGTGCCATTACGACCAATTGGACGCGTGAAGGAGGCACAAACCTAACATATCCACTAAAACAAAAATGAACCAAGTACGAGCCATTATAGACCAATATGACACGTTATACCTCCAAATAGAGCCAATAATTTCAAATCAGACTCATTATGACCCACATAGTGCCATTTACGACCAATTATACTCGTTTAGGACACACAAACCCAATTTACCCACTAAGACGAAAATGAACCATGCACGATCCAATAGAGACCACTAAGACCCATTACAACTCAAATAGAGCCTACAAGTTTAAATCAAACTCATTATGACCCACATAGTGCCATTACGACCAATTATACTCGTTACGAAAACACAAAGGCAATATACCCACTATGATCAAAATGAACCACGTACGAACCATTACAGACCGCTAAGACCCGTTATACCTAAAATAGAGCCAATAAGGTCAAAACAAACTCTTTATGACCCACAGTCCCATTACGATCAATTGGACCCGTGAAGGAGACACAAACCTAATATTCCCACCAAAACAAAAATGAACCAAGTACGAGCCATTATAGACCAATTTGACACGTTATACCTCAAATAGAGCCAATAATTTCAAATCAGACTCATTACGACCAATTATACTCGTTAAGGACACACAAACCCAATTTACACCGACTAAGACGAAAATGAACCACGTACGATCAAATAGAGACCACTAAGACCCGTTACACCTCAAATATAGCCAATAAAGTTAAATCATACTCATTATAGTGCCATTACGACCAATTATACTCGTTAAGAAAACACAAACGCAATATACCCACTATGATCAAAATGAACCAAGTACGAACCATTACAGACCGCTAAGACCCGTTATACCTGAAATAGAGCCAATAAGGTCAAAACAAACTCATTATGACCCACATAGTGCCATTACGACCAATTGGACGCGTGAAGGAGACACAAACCTAACATATCCACTAAAACAAAAATGAACCAAGTACGAGCCACTATAGACCAATATGACACGTTATACCTCAAATAGAGCCAATAATTTCAAATCAGACTCATTATGACCCACATAGTGCCATTTACGACCAATTATACTCGTTAAGGACACACAAACCCAATATACCCACTAAGACGAAAATGAACCATGCTAAATAGAGACCACTAAGACCCGTTACAACTCAAATAGAGCCTATAAGTTTAAATCAAACTCCTTATGACCCACATAGTGCCATTACGACCAATTATACTCGTTACGAAAACACAAAGGCAATATACCCACTTTGATCAAAATGAACCAAGTACGAACCATTACAGGCCGCTAAGACTCGTTATACCTAAAATAGAGCCAATATGGTCAAAACAAACTCATTATAACCCACAGTCCCATTACGACCAATTGGACCCGTGAAGGAGACACAAACCTAATATACCCACTAAAACAAAAATGAACCAAGTACGAGCCATTATAGACCAATATGACACGTTATACCTCAAATAGAGCCAATAATTTCAAATCAGACTCATTAAGGACACACAAACCCAATTTACACCGACTAAGACGAAAATGAACCACGTACGATCCAATAGAGACCACTAAGAACCGTTACACCTCAAATAGAGCCAATAAGGTTAAATCAAACTCATTATAGTGCCATTACGACCAATTATACTCGTTAAGAAAACACAAACGCAATATACCCACTATGATCAAAATGAACCAAGTACGAACTATTACAGACCGCTAACACCCGTTATACCTAAAATTGAGCCAATAAGGTCAAAACAAACTCATTATGACCCACATAGTGCCATTACGACCAATTGGACTCGTGAAGGAGACACATACCTAAAACACCCACTAAAACAAAAATGAGCCAAGTATGAGCCATTATAGACCAATATGACACGTTATACCTCAAATAGAGCCAATAATTTCAAATCAGACTCATTACGACCAATTATACTCGTTAAGGACACACAAACCCAATTTACACCGACTAAGACGAAAATGAACCACGTACGATCCAATAGAGACCACTAAGATCCGTTACATCTCAAATAGAGCCAATAAGGTTAAATCAAACTCATTATAGTGCCATTACGACCAATTATACTCGTTAAGAAAACACAAACGCAATATACCCACTATGATCAAAATGAACCAAGTACAAACCATTACAGACTGCTAAGACCCGTTATACCTGAAATAGAGCCAATAAGGTCAAAACAAACTAATTATGACCCACATAGTGCCATTACGACCAATTGGACGCGTCAAGGAGGCACAAACCTAACATATCCACAAAAACAAAAATGAACCAAGTACGAGCCATTATAGACCAATATGACACGTTATACCTCAAATAGAGCCAATAATTTCAAATCAGACTCATTATGACCCACATAGTGCCATTTACGACCAATTATACTCGTTAAGGACACACAAACCCAATTTACCCACTAAGACGAAAATGAACCATGCACGATCCAATAGAGACCACTAAGACCCATTACAACTCAAATAGAGCCTATAAGTTTAAATCAAACTCATTATGACCCACATAGTGCCATTACGACCAATTATACTCGTTACGAAAACACAAAGGCAATATACCCACTATGATCAAAATGAACCACGTACGAACCATTACAGACCGCTAAGACCCGTTATACCTAAAATAGAGCCAATAAGGTCAAAACAAACTCATTATGACCCACAGTCCCATTACGACCAATTGGACCCGTGAAGGAGACACAAACCTAATGTACCCACTAAAACAAAAATGAACCAAGTACGAGCCATTATAGACCAACATGACACGTTATACCTCAAATAGAGCCAATAATTTCAAATCAGACTCATTACGACCAATTATACTCGTTAAGGACACACAAACCCAATTTACACCGACTAAGACGAAAATGAACCACGTACGATCCAATAGAGACCACTAAGAACCGTTACACCTCAAATAGAGCCAATAAGGTTAAATCAAACTCATTATAGTGCCATTACGACCAATTATACTCGTTAAGAAAACACAAACGCAATATACCCACTATGATCAAAATGAACCAAGTACGAACCATTACAGACCGCTAAGACCCGTTATACCTGAAATAGAGCCAATAAGGTCAAAACAAACTCATTATGACCCACATAGTGCCATTACGACCAATTGGACGCGTGAAGGAGAAAGCTAACATATCCACTAAAACAAAAATGAACCAAGTACGAGCCATTATAGAACAATATGACACGTTATACCTCAAATAGAGCCAATAATTTCAAATCAGACTCATTATGACCCACATAGTGCCATCTACGACCAATTATACTCGTTAAGGACACACAAACCCAATTTACACCGACTAAGACGAAAATGAACCACGTACGATCATATAGAGACCACTAAGACCCGTTACACCTCAAATAGAGCCAATAAGGTTAAATCAAACTCATTATAGTGCCATTACGACCAATTATACTCGTTAAGAAAACACAAACGCAATATACCCACTATGATCAAAATGAACCAAGTACGACCCATTACAGACCGCTAAGACCCGTTATACCTGAAATAGAGCCAATAAGGTCAAAACAAACTCATTATGACCCACATAGTGCCATTACGACCAATTGGACACGTGAAGGAGACACAAAGCTAACGATACTAAAACAAAAATGAACCAAGTACGAGCCATTATAGACCAATATGACACGTTATACCTCAAATAGAGCCAATAATTTCAAATCAGACTCATTATGACCCACATAGTGCCATTTACGACCAATTATACTCGTTAAGGACACACAAACCCAATTTACCCACTAAGACGAAAATGAACCATGCACGATCCAATAAGAGACCACTAAGACCCGTTACAACTCAAATAGAGCCTATAAGTTTAAATCAAACTCATTATGACCCACATAGTGCCATTACGACCAATTATACTCGTTACGAAAACACAAAGGCAATATACCCACTATGATCAAAATGAACCACGTACGAACCATTACAGACCGCTAAGACCCGTTATAACTAAAATAGAGCCAATAAGGTCAAAACAAACTCATTATGACCCACAGTCCCATTACGACCAATTGGACCCGTGAAGGAGACACAAACCTAATATACCCACCAAAACAAAAATGAACCAAGTACGAGCCATTATAGACCAATATGACACGTTATACCTCAAATAGAGCCAATAATTTCAAATCAGACTCATTACGACCAATTATACTCGTTAAGGACACACAAACCCAATTTACACCCACTAAGACGAAAATGAACCACGTACGATCCAATAGAGACCACTAAGATCCGTTACATCTCAAATATATCCAATAAGGTTAAATGAAACTCATTATGACCCACATAGTGCCATTACAACCAATTATACTCGCTAAGAAAACACAAACGCTATATACCCACTATGATCAAAATGAACCAAGTACGAACCATTACAGACCGCTAAGACCCGTTATACCTAAAATTGAGCCAATAAGGTCAAAACATACTCATTATGACCCACATAGTGCCGTTACGACCAATTGGACTCGTGAAGGAGACACATACCTAAAACACCCACTAAAACAAAAATGAACCAAGTACGAGCCATTATAGACCAATATGACACGTTATACCTCAAATAGAGCCAATAATTTGAAATCAGACTCATTACGACCAATTATACTCGTTAAGGACACACAAACCCAATTTACACCGACTAAGACGAAAATGAACCACGTACGATCCAATAGAGACCACTAAGATCCGTTACACCTCAAATAGAGCCAATAAGATTAAATCAAACTCATTATAGTGCCATTACGACCAATTATACTCGTTAAGAAAACACAAACGCAATATACCCACTATGATCAAAATGAACCACGTACGAACCATTACAGACCGCTAAGACCCGTTATACCTAAAATAGAGCCAATAAGGTCAAAACAAACTCATTATGACCCACAGTCCCATTACGACCAATTGGACCCGTGAAGGAGACACAAACCTAATATACCCACCAAAACAAAAATGAACCAAGTACGAGCCATTATAGACCAATATGACACGTTACACCTCAAATAGAGCCAATAATTTCAAATCAGACTCATTACGACCAATTATACTCGTTAAGGACACACAAACCCAATTTACACCCACTAAGACGAAAATGAACCACGTACGATCCAATAGAGACCACTAAGATCCGTTACATCTCAAATAGATCCAATAAGGTTAAATGAAACTCATTATGACCCACATAGTGCCATTACGACCAATTATATTCGTTAAGAAAACACAAACGCAATATACCCGCTATGATCAAAATAAACCAAGTACGAACCATTACAGACCGCTAAGACCCGTTATACTAAAATTGAGCCAATAAGGTCAAAACAAACTCATTATGACCCACATAGTGCCATTACGACCAATTGGACTCGTGAAGGAGACACATACCTAAAACACCCACTAAAACCAAAATGAACCAAGTACTAGCCATTATAGACCAATATGACACGTTATACCTCAAATAGAGCCAATAATTTCAAATCAGACTCATTACGACCAATTATACTCGTTAAGGACACACAAACCCAATTTACACCGACTAAGACGAAAATGAACCACGTACGATCCAATAGAGACCACTAAGACCCGTTACACCTCAAATAGAGCCAATGAGGTTAAATCAAACTCATTATAGTGCCATTACGACCAATTATACTCGTTAAGAAAACACAAACGCAATATACCCACTATGATCAAAATGAACCAAGTACGAACCATTACAGACCGCTAAGACCCGTTATACTTGAAATAGAGCCAATAAGGTCAAAACAAACTCATTATGACCCACATAGTGCCATTACGACCAATTGGACGCGTGAAGGAGACACAAACCTAACATATCCACTAAAACAAAAATGAACCAAGTACGAGCCACTATAGACCAATATGACACGTTATACCTCAAATAGAGCCAATAATTTCAAATCAGACTCATTATGACCCACATAGTGCCATTTACGACCAATTATACTCGTTAAGGACACACAAACCCAATTTACCCACTAAGACGAAAATGAACCATGCTAAATAGAGACCACTAAGACCCGTTACAACTCAAATAGAGCCTATAAGTTTAAATCAAACTCCTTATGACCCACATAGTGCCATTACGACCAATTATACTCGTTACGAAAACACAAAGGCAATATACCCACTATGATCAAAATGAACCAAGTACGAACCATTACAGACCGCTAAGACTCGTTATACCTAAAATAGAGCCAATAAGGTCAAAACAAACTCATTATAACCCACAGTCCCATTACGACCAATTGGACCCGTGAAGGAGACACAAACCTAATATACCCACTAAAACAAAAATGAACCAAGTACGAGCCATTATAGACCAATATGACACGTTATACCTCAAATAGAGCCAATAATTTCAAATCAGACTCATTAAGGACACACAAACCCAATTTACACCCACTAAGACGAAAATGAACCACGTACGATCCAATAGAGACCACTAAGACCCGTTACATCTCAAATAGATCCAATAGGGTTAAATCAAACTCATTATGACCCACATAGTGCCATTACGACCAATTATACTCGTTAAGAAAACACAAACGCAATATACCCACTATGATCAAAATGAACCAAGTACGAACTATTACAGACCGCTAACACCCGTTATACCTAAAATTGAGCCAATAAGGTCAAAACAAACTCATTATGACCCACATAGTGCCATTACGACCAATTGGACTCGTGAAGGAGACACATACCTAAAACACCCACTAAAACAAAAATGAGCCAAGTATGAGCCATTATAGACCAATATGACACGTTATACCTCAAATAGAGCCAATAATTTCAAATCAGACTCATTACGACCAATTATACTCGTTAAGGACACACAAACCCAATTTACACCGACTAAGACGAAAATGAACCACGTACGATCCAATAGAAACCACTAAGATCCGTTACATCTCAAATAGAGCCAATAAGGTTAAATCAAACTCATTATAGTGCCATTACGACCAATTATACTCGTTAAGAAAACACAAACGCAATATACCCACTATGATCAAAATGAACCAAGTACGAACCATTACAGACTGCTAAGACCCGTTATACCTGAAATAGAGCCAATAAGGTCAAAACAAACTAATTATGACCCACATAGTGCCATTACGACCAATTGGACGCGTCAAGGAGGCACAAACCTAACATATCCACTAAAACAAAAATGAACCAAGTACGAGCCATTATAGACCAATATGACACGTTATACCTCAAATAGAGCCAATAATTTCAAATCAGACTCATTATGACCCACATAGTGCCATTTACGACCAATTATACTCGTTAAGGACACACAAACCCAATTTACCCACTAAGACGAAAATGAACCATACACGATCCAATAGAGACCACTAAGACCCATTACAACTCAAATAGAGCCTATAAGTTTAAATCGAACTCATTATGACCCACATAGTGCCATTACGAACAATTATACTCGTTAAGGACACACAAACCCAATTTACACCGACTAAGACGAAAATGAACCACGTACGATCCAATAGAGACCACTAAGACCCGTTACACCTCAAATAGAGCCAATAAGGTTAAATCAAACTCATTATAGTGCCATTACGACCAATTATACTCGTTAAGAAAACACAAACGCAATATACCCACTATGATCAAAATGAACCAAGTACGAACCATTATAGACCGCTAAGACCCGTTATACCTGAAATAGAGCCAATAAGGTCAAAACAAACTCATTATGACCCACATTGTGCCATTACGACCAATTGGACGCGTGAAGGAGACACAAAGCTAACATATCCACTAAAACAAAAATGAACCAAGTACGAGCCATTATAGACCAATATGACACGTTATACCTCAAATAGAGCCAATAATTTCAAATCAGACTCATTATGACCCACATAGTGCCATTTACGACCAATTATACTCGTTAAGGACACACAAACCCAATTTACACCGACTAAGACGAAAATGAACCACGTACGATCCAATAGAGACCACTAAGACCCGTTACACCTCAAATAGAGCCAATAAGGTTAAATCAAACTCATTATAGTGCCATTACGACCAATTATACTCGTTAAGAAAACACAAACGCAATATACCCACTATGATCAAAATGAACCAAGTACGACCCATTACAGACCGCTAAGACCCGTTATACCTGAAATAGAGCCAATAAGGTCAAAATAAACTCATTATGACCCACATAGTGCCATTACGACCAATTGGACGCGTGAAGGAGACACAAAGCTAACATATCCACTAAAACAAAAATGAACCAAGTACGAGCCATTATAGACCAATATGACACGTTATACCTCAAATAGAGCCAATAATTTCAAATCAGACTCATTATGACCCACATAGTGCCATTTACGACCAATTATACTCGTTAAGGACACACAAACCCAATTTACACCGACTAAGACGAAAATGAACCACGTACGATCCAATAGAGACCACTAAGACCCGTTACACCTCAAATAGAGCCAATAAGGTTAAATCAAACTCATTATAGTGCCATTACGACCAATTATACTCGTTAAGAAAACACAAACGCAATATACCCACTATGATCAAAATGAACCAAGTACGACCCATTACAGACCGCTAAGACCCGTTATACCTGAAATAGAGCCAATAAGGTCAAAACAAACTCATTATGACCCACATAGTGCCATTACGACCAATTGGACGCGTGAAGGAGACACAAAGCTAAGGTTAAATCAAACTCATTATGACCCACATAGTGCCATTACGACCAATTATACTCGTTAAGAAAACACAAACGCAATATACCCACTATGATCAAAATGAACCAAGTACGAACCATTACAGACCGCTAAGACCCGTTATACCTAAAATTCAGCCAATAAGGTCAAAACAAACTCATTATGACCCACATAGTGCCATTACGACCAATTGGACTCGTGAGGGAGACACATACCTAAAACACCCACTAAAACAAAAATGAACCAAGTACGAGCCATTATAGACCAATATGACACGTTATACCTCAAATAGAGCCAATAATTTCAAATCAGACTCATTACGACCAATTATACTCGTTAAGGACACACAAACCCAATTTACCCACTAAGACGAAAATGAACCATGCACGATCCAATAGAGACCACTAAGACCCGTTACAACTCAAATAGAGCCAATAAGGTTAAATCAAACTCATTATAGTGCCATTACGACCAATTATACTCGTTAAGAAAACACAAACGCAATATACCCACTATGATCAAAATGAACCAAGTACGAACCATTACAGACCGCTAAGACCCGTTATACCTGAAATTGAGCCAATAAGGTCAAAACAAACTCATTATGACCCACATAGTGCCATTACGACCAATTGGACTCGTGAAGGAGACACATACCTAATATACCCACTAAAACAAAAAATGAACCAAGTACGAGCCATTATAGACCAATATGACACGTTATACCTCAAATAGAGCCAATAATTTCAAATCAGACTCATTACGACCAATTATACTCGTTAAGGACACACAAACCCAATTTACACCCACTAAGACGAAAATGAACCACGTACGATCCAATAGAGACCACTAAGACCCGTTACATCTCAAATAGATCCAATAAGGTTAAATCAAACTCATTATAGTGCCATTACGACCAATTATACTCGTTAAGAAAACACAAACACAATATACCCACTATGATCAAAATGAACCAAGTACGAACCATTACAGACCGCTAAGACCCGTTATACCTAAAATTCAGCCAATAAGGTCAAAACAAACTCATTATGACCCACAGTCCCATTACGACCAATTGGACCCATGAAGGAGACACAAACCTAATATACCCACTAAAACAAAAATGAACCAAGTACGAGCCATTATAGACCAATATGACACGTTATACCTCAAATAGAGCCAATAATTTCAAATCAGACTCATTACGACCAATTATACTCGTTAAGGACACACAAACCCAATTTACCCACAAAGACGAAAATGAACCATGCACGATCCAATAGAGACCACTAAGACCCGTTACAACTCAAATAGAGCCAATAAGGTTAAATCAAACTCATTATGACCCACATAGTGCCATTACGACCGATTATAGTCGTTAAGAAAACAAAAACGTAATATACCCACTATGATCAAAATGAACCAAGTACGAACCATTACAGACCGCTAAGACCCGTTATACCTGAAATTGAGCCAATAAGGTCAAAACAAACTCATTATGACCCACATAGTGCCATTACGACCAATTGGACTCGTGAAGGAGACACATACCTAATATACCCACTAAAACAAAAATGAACCGAGTACGAGCCATTATAGACCAATATGACACGTTATACCTCAAATAGAGCCAATAATTCCAAATCAGAGTCATTACGACCAATTATACTCGTTAAGGACACACAAACCCAATTTACACCGACTAAGACGAAAATGAACCACGTACGATCCAATAGAGACCACTAAGACCCGTTACACCTCAAATAGAGCCAATAAGGTTAAATCAAACTCATTATAGTGCCATTACGACCAATTATACTCGTTAAGAAAACACAAACGCAATATACCCACTATGATCAAAATGAACCAAGTACGACCCATTACAGACCGCTAAGACCCGTTATACCTGAAATAGAGCCAATAAGGTCAAAACAAACTCATTATGACCCACATAGTGCCATTACGACCAATTGGACGCGTGAAGGAGAAAGCTAACATATCCACTAAAACAAAAATGAACCAAGTACGAGCCATTATAGAACAATATGACACGTTATACCTCAAATTGAGCCAATAATTTCAAATCAGACTCATTACGACCAATTATACTCGTTAAGGACACACAAACCCAATTTACACCCACTAAGACAAAAATGAACCACGTACGATCCAATAGAGACCACTAAGACCCGTTACATCTCAAATAGATCCAATAAGGTTAAATCAAACTCATTATGACCCACATAGTGCCATTACGACCAATTATACTCGTTACTAAAACACAAACGCAATATACCCACTATGATCAAAATGAACCAAGTACGAACCATTACAGACCGCTAAGACCCGTTATACCTAAAATTGAGCCAATAAGGTCAAAACAAACTCATTATGACCCACAGTCCCATTACGACCAATTGGACCCGTGAAGGAGACACAAACCTAATATACCCACTAAAACAAAAATGAACCAAGTACGAGCCAATAGAGCCAATAATTTCAAATCAGACTCAATACGACCAATTATACTCGTTAAGGACCACAAACCCAATTTACACCCACTAAGACGAAAATGAACCACGTACGATCCAATAGAGATCACTAAGACCCGTTACATCTCAAATAGATCCAATAAGGTTAAATCAAACTCATTATGACCCACATAGTGCCATTACGACCAATTATACTCGTTAAGAAAACACAAACGCAATATACCCACTATGATCAAAATGAACCAAGTACGAACTATTACAGACCGCTAAGACCCGTTATACCTAAAATTCAGCCAATAAGGTCAAAACAAACTCATTATGACCCACATAGTGCCATTACGACCAATTGGACTCGTGAGGGAGACACATACCGAAAACACCCACTAAAACAAAAATGAACCAAGTACGAGCCATTATAGACCAATATGACACGTTATACCTCAAATAGAGCCAATAATTTCAAATCAGACTCATTACGACCAATTATACTCGTTAAGGACACACAAACCCAATTTACCCACTAAGACGAAAATGAACCACGCACGATCCAATAGAGACCACTAAGACCCGTTACAACTCAAATAGAGCCAATAAGGTTAAATCAAACTCATTATGACCCACATAGTGCCATTACGACCGATTATAGTCGTTAAGAAAACACAAACGTAATATACCCACTATGATCAAAATGAACCAAGTACGAACCATTACAGACCGCTAAGACCCGTTATACCTGAAATTGAGCCAATAAGGTCAAAACAAACTCAATGTGACCCACATAGTGCTATTACGACCAATTGGACTCGTGAAGGAGACACATACCTATTATAGCCACTAAAACAAAAATGAACCAAGTACGAGCCATTATAGACCAATATGACACGTTATACCTCAAATAGAGCCAATAATTTCAAATCAGAGTCATTACGACCAATTATACTCGTTAAGGACACACAAACCCAATTTACACCGACTAAGACGAAAATGAACCACGTACGATCCAATAGAGACCTTTAAGACCCGTTACACCTCAAATAGAGCCAATAAGGTTAAATCAAACTCATTATAGTGCCATTACGACCAATTATACTCGTTAAGAAAACACAAACGTAATTATACCCACTATGATCAAAATGAACCGCTTACGAACCATTACAGACCGCTAAGACCCGTTATACCTGAAATTGAGCCAATAAGGTCAAAACAAACTCATTATGACCCATATAGTGCGATTACGACCAATTGGACTCGTGAAGGAGACACATACCTATTATACCCACTAAAACAAAAATGAACCAAGTACGAGCCATTATAGAACAATATGACACGTTATACCTCAAATAGAGCCAATAATTTCAAATCAGACTCATTACGACCAATTATACTCGTTAAGGACACACAAACCCAATTTACACCCACTAAGACGAAAATGAACCACGTACGATCCAATAAAGACCACTAAGACCCGTTACATCTCAAATAGATCCAATAAGGTTTAATCAAACTCATTATGACCCACATAGTGCCATTACGACCAATTATACTCGTTACTAAAACACAAACGCAATATACCAACTATGATCAAAATGAACCAAGTACGAACCATTACAGACCGCTAAGACCCGTTATACCTAAAATTGAGCCAATAAGGTCAAAACAAACTCATTATGACCCACAGTCCCATTACGACCAATTGGACCCGTGAAGGAGACACAAACCTAATATACCCACTAAAACAAAAATGAACCAAGTACGAGCCATTATAGAACAATATGACACGTTATACCTCAAATAGAGCCAATAATTTCAAATCAGACTCATTACGACCAATTATACTCGTTAAGGACACACAAACCCAATTTACACCCACTAAGACGAAAATGAACCACGTACGATCCAATAGAGACCACTAAGACCCGTTACATCTCAAATAGATCCAATAAGGTTAAATCAAACTCATATGACCCACATAGTGCCATTACGACAAATTATACTCGTTAAGAAAACACAAACGCAATATACCCACTATGATCAAAATGAACCAAGTACGAACCATTACAGACCGCAAAGACCCGTTATACCTAAAATTCAGCCAATAAGGTCAAAACAAACTCATTATGACCCACATAGTGCCATTACGACCAATTGGACTCGTGAGGGAGACACATACCGAAAACACCCACTAAAACAAAAATGAACCAAGTACGAGCCATTATAGACCAATATGACACGTTATACCTCAAATAGAGCCAATAATTTCAAATCAGACTCATTACGACCAATTATACTCGTTAAGAAAACACAAACGCAATATACCCACTATGATCAAAATGAACCAAGTACGAACCATTACAGACCGCTAAGACCCGTTATACCTAAAATAGAGCCAATAAGGTCAAAACAAACTCATTATGTCCCACAGTCCCATTACCACCAATTGGACCCGTGAAGGAGACACAAACCTAATATACCCACTAAAACAAAAATGAACCAAGTACGAGCCATTATAGAACAATATGACACGTTATACCTCAAATAGAGCCAATAAGGTTAAAACAAACTCATTATGACCCACAGTCCCATTACGACCAATTGGACCCGTGAAGGAGACACAAACCTAATATACCCACTAAAACAAAAATGAACCAAGTACGAGCCATTATAGACCAATATGACACGTTATACCTCAAATAGAGCCAATAATTTCAAATCAGACTCATTACGACCAATTATACTCGTTAAGGACACACAAACCCAATTTACCCACTAAGACGAAAATGAACCATGCACGATCCAATAGAGACCACTAAGACCCGTTACAACTCAAATAGAGCCAATAAGGTTAAATCAAACTCATTATGACCCACATAGTGCCATTACGACCGATTATACTCGTTAAGAAAACACAAACGTAATTATACCCACTATGATCAAAATGAACCGCTTACGAACCATTACAGACCGCTAAGACCCGTTATACCTGAAATTGAGCCAATAAGGTCAAAACAAACTCATTATGACCCATATAGTGCGATTACGACCAATTGGACTCGTGAAGGAGACACATACCTATTATACCCACTAAAACAAAAATGAACCAAGTACGAGCCATTATAGACCAATATGACACGTTATACCTCAAATAGAGCCAATAATTTCAAATCAGAGTCATTACGACCAATTATACTCGTTAAGGACACACAAACCCAATTTACACCTACTAAGACGAAAATGAACCACGTACGATCCAATAGAGACCTTTAAGACCCGTTACACCTCAAATAGAGCCAATAAGGTTAAATCAAACTCATTATAGTGCCATTACGACCAATTATACTCGTTAAGAAAACACAAACGCAATATACCCACTATGATCAAAATGAACCAAGTACGAACCATTACAGACCGCTAAGACCCGTTATACCAAAAATTAGGCCAATAAGGTCAAAACAAACTCATTATGACCCACATAGTGCCATTACGACCAATTGGACTCGTGAGGGAGACACATACCGAAAACACCCACTAAAACAAAAATGAACCAAGTACGAGCCATTATAGACCAATATGACACGTTATACCTCAAATAGAGCCAATAATTTCAAATCAGACTCATTACGACCAATTATACTCGTTAAGGACACACAAACCCAATTTACCCACTAAGACGAAAATGAACCATGCACGATCCAATAGAGACCACTAAGACCCGTTACAACTCAAATAGAGCCAATAAGGTTAAATCAAACTCATTATAGTGCCATTACGACCAATTATACTCGTTAAGAAAACACAAACGCAATATACCCACTATAATCAAAATGAAACAAGTACGAACCATTACAGACCGCTAAGACCCGTTATACCTAAAATAGAGCCAATAAGGTCAAAACAAACTCATTATGACCCACAGTCCCATTACGACCAATTGGACCCGTGAAGGAGACACAAACCTAATATACCCACTAAAACAAAAATGAACCAAGTACGAGCCATTATAGAACAATATGACACGTTATACCTCAAATTGAGCCAATAATTTCAAATCAGACTCATTACGACCAATTATACTCGTTAAGGACACACAAACCCAATTTACACCCACTAAGACGAAAATGAACCACGTACGATCCAATAGAGACCACTAAGACCCGTTACATCTCAAATAGATCCAATAAGGTTAAATCAAACTCATTATGACCCACATAGTGCCATTACGACCAATTATACTCGTTACTAAAACACAAACGCAATATACCCACTATGATCAAAATGAACCAAGTACGAACCATTACAGACCGCTAAGACCCGTTATACCTAAAATTGAGCCAATAAGGTCAAAACAAACTCATTATGACCCACAGTCCCATTACGACCAATTGGACCCGTGAAGGAGACACAAACCTAATATACCCACTAAAACAAAAATGAACCAAGTACGAGCCAATAGAGCCAATAATTTCAAATCAGACTCAATACGACCAATTATACTCGTTAAGGACCACAAACCCAATTTACACCCACTAAGACGAAAATGAACCACGTACGATCCAATAGAGATCACTAAGACCCGTTACATCTCAAATAGATCCAATAAGGTTAAATCAAACTCATTATGACCCACATAGTGCCATTACGACCAATTATACTCGTTAAGAAAACACAAACGCAATATACCCACTATGATCAAAATGAACCAAGTACGAACCATTACAGACCGCTAAGACCCGTTATACCTAAAATTCAGCCAATAAGGTCAAAACAAACTCATTATGACCCACATAGTGTCATTACGACCAATTGGACTCGTGAGGGAGACACATACCGAAAACACCCACTAAAACAAAAATGAACCAAGTACGAGCCATTATAGACCAATATGACACGTTATACCTCAAATAGAGCCAATAATTTCAAATCAGACTCATTACGACCAATTATACTCGTTAAGGACACACAAACCCAATTTACCCACTAAGACGAAAATGAACCATGCACGATCCAATAGAGACCACTAAGACCCGTTACAACTCAAATAGAGCCAATAAGGTTAAATCAAACTCATTATAGTGCCATTACGACCAATTATACTCGTTAAGAAAACACAAACGCAATATACCCACTATAATCAAAATGAAACAAGTACGAACCATTACAGACCGCTAAGACCCGTTATACCTAAAATAGAGCCAATAAGGTCAAAACAAACTCATTATGACCCACAGTCCCATTACGACCAATTGGACCCGTGAAGGAGACACAAACCTAATATACCCACTAAAACAAAAATGAACCAAGTACGAGCCATTATAGAACAATATGACACGTTATACCTCAAATTGAGCCAATAATTTCAAATCAGACTCATTACGACCAATTATACTCGTTAAGGACACACAAACCCAATTTACACCCACTAAGACGAAAATGAACCACGTACGATCCAATAGAGACCACTAAGACCCGTTACATCTCAAATAGATCCAATAAGGTTAAATCAAACTCATTATGACCCACATAGTGCCATTACGACCAATTATACTCGTTACTAAAACACAAACGCAATATACCCACTATGATCAAAATGAACCAAGTACGAACCATTACAGACCGCTAAGACCCGTTATACCTAAAATTGAGCCAATAAGGTCAAAACAAACTCATTATGACCCACAGTCCCATTACGACCAATTGGACCCGTGAAGGAGACACAAACCTAATATACCCACTAAAACAAAAATGAACCAAGTACGAGCCAATAGAGCCAATAATTTCAAATCAGACTCAATACGACCAATTATACTCGTTAAGGACCACAAACCCAATTTACACCCACTAAGACGAAAATGAACCACGTACGATCCAATAGAGATCACTAAGACCCGTTACATCTCAAATAGATCCAATAAGGTTAAATCAAACTCATTATGACCCACATAGTGCCATTACGACCAATTATACTCGTTAAGAAAACACAAACGCAATATACCCACTATGATCAAAATGAACCAAGTACGAACCATTACAGACCGCTAAGACCCGTTATACCTAAAATTCAGCCAATAAGGTCAAAACAAACTCATTATGACCCACATAGTGCCATTACGACCAATTGGACTCGTGAGGGAGACACATACCGAAAACACCCACTAAAACAAAAATGAACCAAGTACGAGCCATTATAGACCAATATGACACGTTATACCTCAAATAGAGCCAATAATTTCAAATCAGACTCATTACGACCAATTATACTCGTTAAGGACACACAAACCCAATTTACCCACTAAGACGAAAATGAACCATGCACGATCCAATAGAGACCACTAAGACCCGTTACAACTCAAATAGAGCCAATAAGGTTAAATCAAACTCATTATGACCCACATAGTGCCATTACGACCGATTATACTCGTTAAGAAAACACAAACGTAATTATACCCACTATGATCAAAATGAACCGCTTACGAACCATTACAGACCGCTAAGACCCGTTATACCTGAAATTGAGCCAATAAGGTCAAAACAAACTCATTATGACCCACATAGTGCTATTACGACCAATTGGACTCGTGAAGGAGACACATACCTATTATACCCACTAAAACAAAAATGAACCAAGTACGAGCCATTATAGACCAATATGACACGTTATACCTCAAATAGAGCCAATAATTTCAAATCAGAGTCATTACGACCAATTATACTCGTTAAGGACACACAAACCCAATTTACCCACTAAGACGAAAATGAACCATGCACGATCCAATAGAGACCACTAAGACCCGTTACAACTCAAATAGAGCCAATAAGGTTAAATCAAACTCATTATGACCCACATAGTGCCATTACGACCGATTATACTCGTTACTAAAACACAAACGCAATATACCCACTATGATCAAAATGAACCAAGTACGAACCATTACAGACCGCTAAGACCCGTTATACCTGAAATTGAGCCAATAAGGTCAAAACAAACTTATGTGACCCACATAGTGCTATTACGACCAATTGGACTCGTGAAGGAGACACATACCAATTATACCCACTAAAACAAAAATGAACCAAGTACGAGCCATTATAGACCAATATGACACGTTATACCTCAAATAGAGCCAATAATTTCAAATCAGAGTCATTACGACCAATTATACTCGTTAAGGACACACAAACCCAATTTACACCGACTAAGACGAAAATGAACCACGTACGATCCAATAGAGACCTTTAACACCCGTTACACCTCAAATAGAGCCAATAAGGTTAAATCAAACTCATTATAGTGCCATTACGACCAATTATACTCGTTAAGAAAACACAAACGCAATATACCCACTATGATCAAAATGAACCAAGTACGAACCATTACAGACCGCTAAGACCCGTTATACCAAAAATTAGGCCAATAAGGTCAAAACAAACTCATTATGACCCACATAGTGCCATTACGACCAATTGGACTCGTGAGGGAGACACATACCGAAAACACCCACTAAAACAAAAATGAACCAAGTACGAGCCATTATAGACCAATATGACACGTTATACCTCAAATATAGCCAATAATTTCAAATCAGACTCATTACGACCAATTATACTCGTTAAGGACACACAAACCCAATTTACCCACTAAGACGAAAATGAACCATGCACGATCCAATAGAGACCACTAAGACCCGTTACAACTCAAATAGAGCCAATAAGGTTAAATCAAACTCATTATAGTGCCATTACGACCAATTATACTCGTTAAGAAAACACAAACGCAATATACCCACTATGATCAAAATGAAACAAGTACGAACCATTACAGACCGCTAAGACCCGTTATACCTAAAATAGAGCCAATAAGGTCAAAACAAACTAATTATGACCCACAGTCCCATTACGACCAATTGGACCCGTGAAGGAGACACAAACCTAATATACCCACTAAAACAAAAATGAACCAAGTACGAGCCATTATAGAACAATATGACACGTTATACCTCAAATTGAGCCAATAATTTCAAATCAGACTCATTACGACCAATTATACTCGTTAAGGACACACAAACCCAATTTACACCCACTAAGACGAAAATGAACCACGTACGATCCAATAGAGACCACTAAGACCCGTTACATCTCAAATAGATCCAATAAGGTTAAATCAAACTCATTATGACCCACATAGTGCCATTACGACCAATTATACTCGTTACTAAAACACAAACGCAATATACCCACTATGATCAAAATGAACCAAGTACGAACCATTACAGACCGCTAAGACCCGTTATACCTAAAATTGAGCAAATAAGGTCAAAACAAACTCATTATGACCCACAGTCCCATTACGACCAATTGGACCCGTGAAGGAGACACAAACCTAATATACCCACTAAAACAAAAATGAACCAAGTACGAGCCAATAGAGCCAATAATTTCAAATCAGACTCAATACGACCAATTATACTCGTTAAGGACCACAAACCCAATTTACACCCACTAAGACGAAAATGAACCACGTACGATCCAATAGAGATCACTAAGACCCGTTACATCTCAAATAGATCCAATAAGGTTAAATCAAACTCATTATGACCCACATAGTGCCATTACGACCAATTATACTCGTTAAGAAAACACAAACGCAATATACCCACTATGATCAAAATGAACCAAGTACGAACCATTACAGACCGCTAAGACCCGTTATACCTAAAATAAAGCCAATAAGGTCAAAACAAACTCATTATGACCCACATAGTGCCATTACGACCAATTGGACTCGTGAGGGAGACACATACCGAAAACACCCACTAAAACAAAAATGAACCAAGTACGAGCCATTATAGACCAATATGACACGTTATACCTCAAATAGAGCCAATAATTTCAAATCAGACTCATTACGACCAATTATACTCGTTAAGGACACACAAACCCAATTTACCCACTAAGACGAAAATGAACCATGCACGATCCAATAGAGACCACTAAGACCCGTTACAACTCAAATAGAGCCAATAAGGTTAAATCAAACTCATTATGACCCACATAGTGCCATTACGACCGATTATACTCGTTAAGAAAACACAAACGTAATTATACCCACTATGATCAAAATGAACCGCTTACGAACCATTACAGACCGCTAAGACCCGTTATACCTGAAATTGAGCCAATAAGGTCAAAACAAACTCATTATGACCCACATAGTGCTATTACGACCAATTGGACTCGTGAAGGAGACACATACCTATTATACCCACTAAAACAAAAATGAACCAAGTACGAGCCATTATAGACCAATATGACACGTTATACCTCAAATAGAGCCAATAATTTCAAATCAGAGTCATTACGACCAATTATACTCGTTAAGGACACACAAACCCAATTTACCCACTAAGACGAAAATGAACCATGCACGATCCAATAGAGACCACTAAGACCCGTTACAACTCAAATAGAGCCAATAAGGTTAAATCAAACTCATTATGACCCACATAGTGCCATTACGACCGATTATACTCGTTACTAAAACACAAACGCAATATACCCACTATGATCAAAATGAACCAAGTACGAACCATTACAGACCGCTAAGACCCGTTATACCTGAAATTGAGCCAATAAGGTCAAAACAAACTTATGTGACCCACATAGTGCTATTACGACCAATTGGACTCGTGAAGGAGACACATACCAATTATACCCACTAAAACAAAAATGAACCAAGTACGAGCCATTATAGACCAATATGACACGTTATACCTCAAATAGAGCCAATAATTTCAAATCAGAGTCATTACGACCAATTATACTCGTTAAGGACACACAAACCCAATTTACACCGACTAAGACGAAAATGAACCACGTACGATCCAATAGAGACCTTTAACACCCGTTACACCTCAAATAGAGCCAATAAGGTTAAATCAAACTAATTATAGTGCCATTACGACCAATTATACTCGTTAAGAAAACACAAACGCAATATACCCACTATGATCAAAATGAACCAAGTACGAACCATTACAGACCGCTAAGACCCGTTATACCAAAAATTAGGCCAATAAGGTCAAAACAAACTCATTATGACCCACATAGTGCCATTACGACCAATTGGACTCGTGAGGGAGACACATACCGAAAACACCCACTAAAACAAAAATGAACCAAGTACGAGCCATTATAGACCAATATGACACGTTATACCTCAAATATAGCCAATAATTTCAAATCAGACTCATTACGACCAATTATACTCGTTAAGGACACACAAACCCAATTTACCCACTAAGACGAAAATGAACCATGCACGATCCAATAGAGACCACTAAGACCCGTTACAACTCAAATAGAGCCAATAAGGTTAAATCAAACTCATTATAGTGCCATTACGACCAATTATACTCGTTAAGAAAACACAAACGCAATATACCCACTATGATCAAAATGAAACAAGTACGAACCATTACAGACCGCTAAGACCCGTTATACCTAAAATAGAGCCAATAAGGTCAAAACAAACTCATTATGACCCACAGTCCCATTACGACCAATTGGACCCGTGAAGGAGACACAAACCTAATATACCCACTAAAACAAAAATGAACCAAGTACGAGCCATTATAGAACAATATGACACGTTATACCTCAAATTGAGCCAATAATTTCAAATCAGACTCATTACGACCAATTATACTCGTTAAGGACACACAAACCCTATTTACACCCACTAAAACGAAAATGAACCACGTACGATCCAATAGAGACCACTAAGACCCGTTACATCTCAAATAGATCCAATAAGGTTAAATCAAACTCATTATGACCCACATAGTGCCATTACGACCAATTATACTCGTTACTAAAACACAAACGCAATATACCCACTATGATCAAAATGAACCAAGTACGAACCATTACAGACCGCTAAGACCCGTTATACCTAAAATTGAGCAAATAAGCTCAAAACAAACTCATTATGACCCACAGTCCCATTACGACCAATTGGACCCGTGAAGGAGACACAAACCTAATATACCCACTAAAACAAAAATGAACCAAGTACGAGCCAATAGAGCCAATAATTTCAAATCAGACTCAATACGACCAATTATACTCGTTAAGGACCACAAACCCAATTTACACCCACTAAGACGAAAATGAACCACGTACGATCCAATAGAGATCACTAAGACCCGTTACATCTCAAATAGATCCAATAAGGTTAAATCAAACTCATTATGACCCACATAGTGCCATTACGACCAATTATACTCGTTAAGAAAACACAAATGCAATATACCCACTATGATCAAAATGAACCAAGTACGAACCATTACAGACCGCTAAGACCCGTTATACCTAAAATTCAGCCAATAAGGTCAAAACAAACTCATTATGACCCACATAGTGCCATTACGACCAATTGGACTCGTGAGGGAGACACATACCGAAAACACCCACTAAAACAAAAATGAACCAAGTACGAGCCATTATACACCAATATGACACGTTATACCTCAAATAGAGCCAATAATTTCAAATCAGACTCATTACGACCAATTATACTCGTTAAGGACACACAAACCCAATTTACCCACTAAGACGAAAATGAACCATGCACGATCCAATAGAGACCACTAAGACCCGTTACAACTCAAATAGAGCCAATAAGGTTAAATCAAACTCATTATAGTGCCATTACGACCAAATATACTCGTTAAGAAAACACAAACGCAATATACCCACTATGATCAAAATGAAACAAGTACGAACCATTACAGACCGCTAAGACCCGTTATACCTAAAATAGAGCCAATAAGGTCAAAACAAACTCATTATGACCCACAGTCCCATTACGACCAATTGGACCCGTGAAGGAGACACAAACCTAATATACCCACTAAAACAAAAATGAACCAAGTACGAGCCATTATAGAACAATATGACACGTTATACCTCAAATTGAGCCAATAATTTCAAATCAGACTCATTACGACCAATTATACTCGTTAAGGACACACAAACCCAATTTACACCCACTAAGACGAAAATGAACCACGTACGATCCAATAGAGACCACTAAGACCCGTTACATCTCAAATAGATCCAATAAGGTTAAATCAAACTCATTATGACCCACATAGTGCCATTACGACCAATTATACTCGTTACTAAAACACAAACGCAATATACCCACTATGATCAAAATGAACCAAGTACGAACCATTACAGACCGCTAAGACCCGTTATACCTAAAATTGAGCAAATAAGGTCAAAACAAACTCATTATGACCCACAGTCCCATTACAACCAATTGGACCCGTGAAGGAGACACAAACCTAATATACCCACTAAAACAAAAATGAACCAAGTACGAGCCAATGGAGCCAATAATTTCAAATCAGACTCAATACGACCAATTATACTCGTTAAGGACCACAAACCCAATTTACACCCACTAAGACGAAAATGAACCACGTACGATCCAATAGAGATCACTAAGACCCGTTACATCTCAAATAGATCCAATAAGGTTAAATCAAACTCATTATGACCCACATAGTGCCATTACGACCAATTATACTCGTTAAGAAAACACAAATGCAATATACCCACTATGATCAAAATGAACCAAGTACGAACCATTACAGACCGCTAAGACCCGTTATACCTAAAATTCAGCCAATAAGGTCAAAACAAACTCATTATGACCCACATAGTGCCATCACGACCAATTGGACTCGTGAGGGAGACACATACCGAAAACACCCACTAAAACAAAAATGAACCAAGTACGAGCCATTATAGACCAATATGACACGTTATACCTCAAATAGAGCCAATAATTTCAAATCAGACTCATTATGACCAATTATACTCGTTAAGGACACACAAACCCAATTTACCCACTAAGACGAAAATGAACCATGCACGATCCAATAGAGACCACTAAGACCCGTTACAACTCAAATAGAGCCAATAAGGTTAAATCAAACTCATTATAGTGTGATGAGAACCCATCCAACGACCCGGATGATGAAGATCCATTGAGATGGAAGATTGGACCAATCACAAGGTCAAAAGCTAAGATGTTCAATGATGCTCTTAACGGTTTGATAAAATCCTGTCGAAAAGAATCAATCATCAATTCATCAAGTAGCCAAGGAAACCTTCGAATTTTGATCCGAATTGAAGGCCAAGATTAGCCCAAGGCTTGGTAGCCCAAGTTGTGATTATTTCATCTAAATATCACCCAAGTCCAAGAAAATTCGGCCAAGTCTACACATGGGCCATGTTTTAGTCATAAATCATTCATTTCAAGTCCAAATGGACTCAAATCAAAGCCCACTTAAAGAGTACTCCTTTTCCTACATTTTAATAAAGATCCAAGCCTAAAATAAAGGTGAAATTTTGTCCATGAATCTGCCCAACAATAGATCCAAGTTCAAGTAACTCATAGCATTGAATTAGAAGGCATTTTGAAGGGTCCTATCATTATGAAGTCATTTACTTAGAAGATATTAGAAGGTTGCCTCAATTATTGTCTAGAATTTATTTGAGTCCTTTGATTTGTCTTGTGTATTCTATAAATAGGTTGTCTTTGTAATCTTTTGAGATCACCTTTGATTTGAATGATAATTGTGAGTTTAAACTCTTTTTGTTCTTTGTGAACTTTAGAACTTATCAAGTCTTCTTGCTTGTGGCGTTCAATACTTATCAATCAACTTGGTGGGTTGATTGTGGCGTATCTTATACCAAGGTTCTTGTCTTTTTATAGACAACGGGTCGCGGTTTCACCAATACTATCTCGGGCAACCAATAGACGGTCGGGAATAATCACATCATTTGGTATCAGAGCTAGCACTATTGGTTTGCATATCATTTCTTTTCTATCTTTCCTTCTTGTTAATTTCCTTTACTTGAGATCCAATAATCACGTATTGGTAGCGGGTCTTGTCACAAGTTGACACGGTTCCTACTAGTGACTATTGAATTCTCCACTTCAATCTTTCGTTTCTTCAATTTCGTTGGTATATAGCTTCTAGCAAAAAGAAAAAGAAAAAGAAAAAGAAAAAAAAAGAGGCCGAACAAAAAAAAAGGAAAAAAAAAACTATTTGGGCAAAAAAAAAAAAGGCATAAAAAAAGAAACAATAGAAAGAAAAAGAGCACGAAAAAAAAAAGTCGAGTTTCATATCTTCTTCTTACATTGTGATTATTTGACAATATTATAGTCAAGTTGTTTGGTAAGTTTGAATCCCTCAAGGCCACAAGCCAAACTTGATAATTGCTTCTTTTGTTCTTTTAGAACTTAAAGAGATTTAAAAGAGTGGTAAAAGGCTGTGTGGTGAGATTAATCGAGGGTAAAAGCCATTTGTGAGATACACGAGGGTTGAGTGAATCATTTCTTGAGATAAACACGTGAGGGAGTGTTGAGAGGAACTAACCTTTATTTTTGCAGAATTTTAAGATGGGGGATGATCAACCCCTTCCGAATCTTCAAATTCAAGCCATAATGGATGAGATGCGGCGGATGATGACCAATGAATTCAACCAAGTTCATGAAAGAATGGATCGAATAGAGGCAAACGCACGAAGACCACCATCTCGTGAAGGTTCCGTTGTGAATGAGGAAGAAAGAAGCGACGAATGGGATAGGGAATCTGAAAGGAGATCGGCTAGGAGAAGGCGGCGTATAGACAATAATTTGAGTTCCATAAAGATGAAAGTCCCTTCATTTCAAGGAAAGTCAGATCCGGAAGCATACCTCGATTGGGAGAAGAAAATGGAGTTCATCTTTGATTGTCATGAATACTCCAACCGAAAGAAGGTAAAACTTGCTGTCATTGAGTTTTCTGATTATGCACTAACATGGTGGGATCAACTTTTGATTAGCAAGCGAAGAAATGGAGAAAGGCCTATCGAGAGTTGGGAGGAAATGAAGTTGGTCATGAGGAGACGTTTTGTGCCTAGTCACTACTTTCGTGACCTTCACAACAAGCTCCAAAATCTCAAGCAAGGGAACAAGTGTGTGGAAGATTATTTTAAAGAGATGGAGGTTATCTTGATTAGGGCCAACATTGAGGAGGATCGAGAAGCTACAATGGCCAGGTTCTTACATGGTTTAAATTTTGAAATACGTGATCGTGTTGAAATGTATCATTATGTTGAAATTGAGGATATGGTTCATATGGCTGTTAAAATTGAGAAACAACTTAAGAGAGGGGGAGGATCACGAAATAGTACTTGGAAGACGAGTTCTTCAAAGAAAATTGAAAGCACATCTTCTTCTTCTAATCCCAAATCTGGTTCTAAAGATATAAACTCTTCGAAAGGAAAAATTGATTCTTCTACTCCTAAGAATCGTGACATAAAGTGTTTTAAGTGTCAAGGCAGGGGTCATATTGCAAGTCAATGTCCAAACAAGCTTGCAATGGTGATTCGAGAAGATGGGGAAATTGAGACAGATAAATCAGATTCCGAAGACTCACCGGATGGTTTGGATGATGATGAAGAGTTGGCTGTCCAAGGAGACTTGTTGGTGGCTAGAAGAGCCCTAAGTGCCCATTCCAAGGAAGATGATGATGCACAAAGGGAGAACATTTTTCACACTCGATGCTACGTTCAAGGCAAGGTATGTAGTGTTATCATTGACGGGGGGAGTTGTACAAATGTAGCAAGTTCAACTATGGTTGAAAAGCTTGGTCTACCTACTACGAAGCATCAAAAGCCATACAAACTCCAATGGCTTAATGATAGCGGTGAGGTACGTGTTTCAAAACAAGTGTTGGTTTCTTTTCGCATAGGGAAATATGAAGATGAAGTCTTATGTGATGTTGTACCTATGCAAGCAAGTCATATGTTGCTTGGGAGGCCATGGCAGTATGATCGACATGTAAAGCATGACGGCTTTACCAACAAGTACACTTTTGTACACAAAGCCAAACCCGTAACTCTTGTACCCATGTCACCTAGTCAAGTTTTTGAAGATCAAGCTAAACTTCAAAATGATGCAAAAAAATTAAATGAGCCAAGAGAAAAAAAAGAACAAGGCTCAAAAGAAAAAGGAAAGGATAAGAAAACACCCATGGGAAAAAAAGAGAGTCAATATTGTGTTTTGGCAAAAAAAAAGTGAGATAAAAGAAGCTTTAAATTCTGAAATGTTTTTTGTGCTTCTTTTGTTCAAAGAGGC
Source organism: Arctium minus (assembly GCA_954870635.1). Classification (NCBI taxonomy): domain Eukaryota; kingdom Viridiplantae; phylum Streptophyta; class Magnoliopsida; order Asterales; family Asteraceae; genus Arctium; species Arctium minus. The sequence continues at coordinate 101,047,041 of OX941084.1, read as the reverse complement.
TCAATTAGCCACTAACAACTTGGCCGGTACCATTCCGAGCAATGTTATGTCTATCTTGCAGGAATTTGAAGACTTGTTTCCGGAAGAAGTTCCCGATGGATTGCCACCAATCCGTGGAATTGAACACCAAATTGACTTTGTACCCGGAGCTTCCATCCCAAACAAACCAGTCTATAGAACAAGTCCGGAAGAAACCAAGGAGTTGGAAAGACAAGTTAAAGAGTTACTTGCAAAAGGATTGGTTCGAGAAAGCATGAGTCCTTGTGCCGTTCCAGTCTTGTTAGTACCAAAGAAGGACGGCTCATGGAGGATGTGTGTGGATTGTCGCGCCATCAACAATATCACGGTAAAGTATCGTCATCCAATTCCTCGATTAGATGATATGCTTGATGAACTGTATGGTGCAAAATTATTTTCGAAAATTGATTTGAAAAGTGGTTATCACCAAATCCGTATGAGAGAGGGTGATGAGTGGAAAACCGCTTTCAAAACAAAACATGGTTTATATGAATGGTTAGTGATGCCCTTTGGTTTAACTAACGCTCCTAGTACATTCATGAGACTAATGAACCATGTTTTGAGAGATTTCATTGGAAAGTTTGTGGTTGTTTACTTTGATGATATTTTGATTTACTCCAAAAGTTTGGACGATCATCTTGAACATCTAACTTCTGTTTTGAGTGTGCTTAGGAAGGAAAAGCTTTTTGCAAACTTGAAGAAGTGCACCTTTTGTACCAATCATGTTGTTTTCCTTGGATACATGGTAAGTTCACAAGGAATTTCTGTTGATGAAGAAAAGGTAAAGGCCATCCAAGATTGGCCAACTCCAAAGAGTGTAAGTGAAGTGCGAAGTTTTCATGGTCTTGCAAGTTTTTATCGTAGATTTGTTAAAAACTTTAGCACTTTGGCATCACCACTCACAGAAGTCGTTAAAAAGAACGTCGGTTTTAAATGGGGCAAAGAACAAGAGCAAGCTTTTGAACAACTTAAATTTCATTTAACCCATGCTCCTTTGTTATCTTTGCCCAACTTTGATAAAACCTTTGAAATTGAGTGTGATGCATCAGGTGTTGGAATAGGTGCAGTTTTGATGCAAGAAGGTAAACCATTGGCCTATTTTAGTGAGAAGTTGAATGGGGCGACCTTGAACTACCCCACTTATGACAAAGAACTGTATTCATTGGTCCGTGCATTAAAGACATGGCAACACTATTTGTGGGCCAAAGAGTTTGTGATACATTCTGACCATGAGTCCTTGAAGTACTTAAAGGGACAACATAAGTTAAACAAAAGACATGCTCGATGGATTGAGTTTCTTGAGACATTTCCTTATGTCATCCGATACAAGAAAGGTAAGGAAAATGTTGTGGCTGATGCACTTTCACGAAGATACTCTTTACTCTCTTCTCTTGACTGTAAAATTCTTGGTTTTGAACAAATCAAAGAATTGTACCACAATGATGCCGATTTTGGACAAATTTTTCAAGCATGCGAAAAATGTTCTTTTGAAAAGTTTTTCAAACATGAGGGGTTTTTGTTTAAGGAATCAAAGCTTTGCGTCCCTAACTCTTCCTTGAGAGAACTTTTGGTTAGGGAAGCGCATGGTGGAGGCCTTATGGGTCATTTTGGCGTGGCAAAAACTTTGGCAATTTTACAAGAACATTTTTATTGGCCAAGAATGAAAGTTGATGTAGGACGAATATGCGAAAATTGTGTTGTTTGCAAACAAGCAAAATCAAAAGTTCAACCTCATGGTTTATATACTCCTTTGCCTATACCAAGTGAACCGTGGGTTGATCTTTCAATGGATTTTGTGTTGGGTTTGCCAAAAACCAAGGGCGGCAAAGACTCAATCTTTGTGGTTGTTGATAGGTTCTCCAAAATGGCTCATTTCATTGCATGCAACCGAACTAATGATGCATCACATATTTCTGATTTGTTTTTCAAAGAAGTAGTGAGGTTGCATGGAATGCCAAGAACCATTGTCTCAGATCGAGACACAAAATTTTTGAGTTACTTTTGGAAAACCTTGTGGGGGAAATTGGGAACAAAACTCTTGTTTTCCACAACGTGCCATCCCCAAACTGATGGGCAAACAGAAGTTGTGAATCGCACTCTTGGTACTTTGTTGCGTTCCATTATTGGAAGAAATGTCAAAACTTGGGAGCAATGCTTACCTCATGTTGAGTTTGCATATAATCGTCATGTTCATTCAGCTACAAAGTTTTCACCTTTTGAAATTGTGTATGGTTTTAAGCCATTAACTCCAATGGATTTAACTCCTTTACCTGTGAGTGAACAAGTGAATTTAGATGGCAAGAAGAAAGCTGAATTTGTTAAACAGATCCATGAGAAGGCGAAAAGCAACATCGAAGAGCGCACCAAGAAGTATGAACAACAAGCAAATAAGGGCAAAAGAAAGATCACATTTGAACCAGGAGATTGGGTGTGGCTTCATTTGAGAAAAGAACGATTTCCAAGTAAACGAAAGTCAAAGCTGATGCCAAGGGGAGATGGACCATTCCAAATCATGCAGAAAATTAATGACAATGCTTACAAACTTGACTTGCCTATTGAGTATAATGTGCATGATGTCTTTAACGTTTCTGATTTGAGCCCCTTTAATGTAGGTGAAGATTTGAGGACAAATCGCATTCAAGAGAGGGGGAATGATGAGAACCCATCCAACGACCCGGATGATGAAGATCCATTGAGATGGAAGATTGGACCAATCACAAGGTCAAAAGCTAAGATGTTCAATGATGCTCTTAACGGTTTGATAAAATCCTGTCGAAAAGAATCAATCATCAATTCATCAAGTAGCCAAGGAAACCTTCGAATTTTGATCCGAATTGAAGGCCAAGATTAGCCCAAGGCTTGGTAGCCCAAGTTGTGATTATTTCATCTAAATATCACCCAAGTCCAAGAAAATTCGGCCAAGTCTACACATGGGCCATGTTTTAGTCATAAATCATTCATTTCAAGTCCAAATGGACTCAAATCAAAGCCCACTTAAAGAGTACTCCTTTTCCTACATTTTAATAAAGATCCAAGCCTAAAATAAAGGTGAAATTTTGTCCATGAATCTGCCCAACAATAGATCCAAGTTCAAGTAACTCATAGCATTGAATTAGAAGGCATTTTGAAGGGTCCTATCATTATGAAGTCATTTACTTAGAAGATATTAGAAGGTTGCCTCAATTATTGTCTAGAATTTATTTGAGTCCTTTGATTTGTCTTGTGTATTCTATAAATAGGTTGTCTTTGTAATCTTTTGAGATCACCTTTGATTTGAATGATAATTGTGAGTTTAAACTCTTTTTGTTCTTTGTGAACTTTAGAACTTATCAAGTCTTCTTGCTTGTGGCGTTCAATACTTATCAATCAACTTGGTGGGTTGATTGTGGCGTATCTTATACCAAGGTTCTTGTCTTTTTATAGACAACGGGTCGCGGTTTCACCAATACTATCTCGGGCAACCAATAGACGGTCGGGAATAATCACATCATAGTGCCATTACGACCAATTATGCTCGTTAAGAAAACACAAACGCAATATACCCACTATGATCAAAATGAAACAAGTACGAACCATTACAGACCGCTAAGACCCGTTATACCTAAAATAGAGCCAATAAGGTCAAAACAAACTCATTATGACCCACAGTCCCATTACGACCAATTGGACCCGTGAAGGAGACACAAACCTAATATACCCACTAAAACAAAAATGAACCAAGTACGAGCCATTATAGAACAATATGACACGTTATACCTCAAATTGAGCCAATAATTTCAAATCAGACTCATTACGACCAATTATACTCGTTAAGGACACACAAACCCAATTTACACCCACTAAGACGAAAATGAACCACGTACGATCCAATAGAGACCACTAAGACCCGTTACATCTCAAATAGATCCAATAAGGTTAAATCAAACTCATTATGACCCACATAGTGCCATTACGACCAATTATACTCGTTACTAAAACACAAACGCAATATACCCACTATGATCAAAATGAACCAAGTACGAACCATTACAGACCGCTAAGACCCGTTATACCTAAAATTGAGCCAATAAGGTCAAAACAAACTCATTATGACCCACAATCCCATTACGACCAATTGGACCCGTGAAGGAGACACAAACCTAATATACCCACTAAAACAAAAATGAACCAAGTACGAGCCAATAGAGCCAATAATTTCAAATCAGACTCAATACGACCAATTATACTCGTTAAGGACCACAAACCCAATTTACACCCACTAAGACGAAAATGAACCACGTACGATCCAATAGAGATCACTAAGACCCGTTACATCTCAAATAGATCCAATAAGGTTAAATCAAACTCATTATGACCCACATAGTGCCATTACGACCAATTATACTCGTTAAGAAAACACAAACGCAATATACCCACTATGATCAAAATGAACCAAGTACGAACCATTACAGACCGCTAAGACCCGTTATACCTAAAATTCAGCCAATAAGGTCAAAACAAACTCATTATGACCCACATAGTGCCATTACGACCAATTGGACTCGTGAGGGAGACACATACCGAAAACACCCACTAAAACAAAAATGAACCAAGTACGAGCCATTATAGACCAATATGACACGTTATACCTCAAATAGAGCCAATAATTTCAAATCAGACTCATTACGACCAATTATACTCGTTAAGGACACACAAACCCAATTTACCCACTAAGACGAAAATGAACCATGCACGATCCAATAGAGACCACTAAGACCCGTTACAACTCAAATAGAGCCAATAAGGTTAAATCAAACTCATTATAGTGCCATTACGACCAATTATACTCGTTAAGAAAACACAAACGTAATATACCCACTATGATAAAAATGAACCAAGTACGAACCATTACAGACCGCTAAGACCTGTTATACCTGAAATTGAGCCAATAAGGTCAAAACAAACTCATTATGACCCACATAGTGCTATTACGACCAATTGGACTCGTGAAGGAGACACATACCTATTATACCCACTAAAACAAAAATGAACCAAGTACGAGCCATTATAGACCAATATGACACGTTATACCTCAAATAGAGCCAATAATTTCAAATCAGAGTCATTACGACCAATTATACTCGTTAAGGACACACAAACCCAATTTACACCGACTAAGACGAAAATGAACCACGTACGATCCAATAGAGACCTTTAAGACCCGTTACACCTCAAATAGAGCCAATAAGGTTAAATCAAACTCATTATAGTGCCATTACGACCAATTATACTCGTTAAGAAAACACAAACGCAATATACCCACTATGATCAAAATGAACCAAGTACGAACCATTACAGACCGCTAAGACCCGTTATACCTAAAAGAGAGCCAATAAGGTCAAAACTAACTCATTATGACCCACAGTCCCATTACGACCAATTGGACCCGTGAAGGAGACACAAACCTAATATACCCACAAAAACAAAAATGAACCAAGTACGAGCCATTATAGACCAATATGACACGTTATACCTCAAATAGAGCCAATAATTTCAAATCAGACTCATTACGACCAATTATACTCGTTAAGGACACACAAACCCAATTTACACCGACTAAGACGAAAATGAACCACGTACGATCCAATAGAGACCACTAAGACCCGTTACATCTCAAATAGATCCAATAAGGTTAAATCAAACTCATTATGACCCACATAGTGCCATTACGACCAATTATACTCGTTACTAAAACACAAACGCAATATACCAACTATGATCAAAATGAACCAAGTACGAACCATTACAGACCGCTAAGATCCGTTATACCTAAAATTGAGCCAATAAGGTCAAAACAAACTCATTATGACCCACAGTCCCATTACGACCAATTGGACCCGTGAAGGAGACACAAACCTAATATACCCACTAAAACAAAAATGAACCAAGTACGAGCCATTATAGAACAATATGACACGTTATACCTCAAATAGAGCCAATAATTTCAAATCAGACTCATTACGACCAATTATACTCGTTAAGGACACACAAACCCAATTTACACCCACTAAGACGAAAATGAACCACGTACGATCCAATAGAGACCACTAAGACCCGTTACATCTCAAATAGATCCAATAAGGTTAAATCAAACTCATTATGACCCACATAGTGCCATTACGACAAATTATACTCGTTAAGAAAACACAAACGCAATATACCCACTATGATCAAAATGAACCAAGTACGAACCATTACAGACCGCTAAGACCCGTTATACCTAAAATTCAGCCAATAAGGTCAAAACAAACTCATTATGACCCACATAGTGCCATTACGACCAATTATACTCGTTAAGAAAACACAAACGCAATATACCCACTATGATCAAAATGAACCAAGTACGAACCATTACAGACTGCTAAGACCCGTTATACCTAAAATAGAGCCAATAAGGTCAAAACAAACTCATTATGACCCACAGTCCCATTACGACCAATTGGACCCGTGAAGGAGACACAAACCTAATATACCCACTAAAACAAAAATGAACCAAGTACGAGCCATTATAGAACAATATGACACGTTATACCTCAAATTGAGCCAATAATTTCAAATCAGACTCATTACGACCAATTATACTCGTTAAGGACACACAAACCCAATTTACACCCACTAAGACGAAAATGAACCACGTACGATCCAATAGAGACCACTAAGACCCGTTACATCTCAAATAGATCCAATAAGGTTAAATCAAACTCATTATGACCCACATAGTGCCATTACGACCAATTATACTCGTTACTAAAACACAAACGCAATATACCCACTATGATCAAAATGAACCAAGTACGAACCATTACAGACCGCTAAGACCCGTTATACCTAAAATTGAGCCAATAAGGTCAAAACAAACTCATTATGACCCACAGTCCCATTACGACCAATTGGACCCGTGAAGGAGACACAAACCTAATATACCCACTAAAACAAAAATGAACCAAGTACGAGCCAATAGAGCCAATAATTTCAAATCAGACTCAATACGACCAATTATACTCGTTAAGGACCACAAACCCAATTTACACCCACTAAGACGAAAATGAACCACGTACGATCCAATAGAGATCACTAAGACCCGTTACATCTCAAATAGATCCAATAAGGTTAAATCAAACTCATTATGACCCACATAGTGCCATTACGACCAATTATACTCGTTAAGAAAACACAAACGCAATATACCCACTATGATCAAAATGAACCAAGTACGAACCATTACAGACCGCTAAGACCCGTTATACCTAAAATTCAGCCAATAAGGTCAAAACAAACTCATTATGACCCACATAGTGCCATTACGACCAATTGGACTCGTGAGGGAGACACATACCGAAAACACCCACTAAAACAAAAATGAACCAAGTACGAGCCATTATAGACCAATATGACACGTTATACCTCAAATAGAGCCAATAATTTCAAATCAGACTCATTACGACCAATTATACTCGTTAAGGACACACAAACCCAATTTACCCACTAAGACGAAAATGAACCATGGACGATCCAATAGAGACCACTAAGACCCGTTACAACTCAAATAGAGCCAATAAGGTTAAATCAAACTCATTATGACCCACATAGTGCCATTACGACCGATTATACTCGTTAAGAAAACACAAACGTAATATACCAACTATGATAAAAATGAACCAAGTACGAACCATTACAGACCGCTAAGACCTGTTATACCTGAAATTGAGCCAATAAGGTCAAAACAAACTCATTATGACCCACATAGTGCTATTACGACCAATTGGACTCGTGAAGGAGACACATACCTATTATACCCACTAAAACAAAAATGAACCAAGTACGAGCCATTATAGACCAATATGACACGTTATACCTCAAATAGAGCCAATAATTTCAAATCAGAGTCATTACGACCAATTATACTCGTTAAGGACACACAAACCCAATTTACACCGACTAAGACGAAAATGAACCACGTACGATCCAATAGAGACCTTTAAGACCCGTTACACCTCAAATAGAGCCAATAAGGTTAAATCAAACTCATTATAGTGCCATTACGACCAATTATACTCGTTAAGAAAACACAAACGCAATATACCCACTATGATCAAAATGAACCAAGTACGAACCATTACAGACCGCTAAGACCCGTTATACCTAAAAGAGAGCCAATAAGGTCAAAACTAACTCATTATGACCCACAGTCCCATTACGACCAATTGGACCCGTGAAGGAGACACAAACCTAATATACCCACAAAAACAAAAATGAACCAAGTACGAGCCATTATAGAACAATATGACACGTTATACCTCAAATTGAGCCAATAATTTCAAATCAGACTCATTACGACCAATTATACTCGTTAAGGACACACAAACCCAATTTACACCGACTAAGACGAAAATGAACCACGTACGATCCAATAGAGACCACTAAGACCCGTTACATCTCAAATAGATCCAATAAGGTTAAATCAAACTCATTATGACCCACATAGTGCCATTACGACAAATTATACTCGTTAAGAAAACACAAACGCAATATACCCACTATGATCAAAATGAACCAAGTACGAACCATTACAGACCGCTAAGACCCGTTATACCTAAAATTCAGCCAATAAGGTCAAAACAAACTCATTATGACCCACATAGTGCCATTACGACCAATTATACTCGTTAAGAAAACACAAACGCAATATACCCACTATGATCAAAATGAACCAAGTACGAACCATTACAGACTGCTAAGACCCGTTATACCTAAAATAGAGCCAATAAGGTCAAAACAAACTCATTATGACCCACAGTCCCATTACGACCAATTGGACCCGTGAAGGAGACACAAACCTAATATACCCACTAAAACAAAAATGAACCAAGTACGAGCCATTATAGAACAATATGACACGTTATACCTCAAATTGAGCCAATAATTTCAAATCAGACTCATTACGACCAATTATACTCGTTAAGGACACACAAACCCAATTTACACCCACTAAGACGAAAATGAACCACGTACGATCCAATAGAGACCACTAAGACCCGTTACATCTCAAATAGATCCAATAAGGTTAAATCAAACTCATTATGACCCACATAGTGCCATTACGACCAATTATACTCGTTACTAAAACACAAACGCAATATACCCACTATGATCAAAATGAACCAAGTACGAACCATTACAGACCGCTAAGACCCGTTATACCTAAAATTGAGCCAATAAGGTCAAAAAAACTCATTATGACCCACAGTCCCATTACGACCAATTGGACCCGTGAAGGAGACACAAACCTAATATACCCACTAAAACAAAAATGAACCAAGTACGAGCCAATAGAGCCAATAATTTCAAATCAGACTCAATACGACCAATTATACTCGTTAAGGACCACAAACCCAATTTACACCCACTAAGACGAAAATGAACCACGTACGATCCAATAGAGATCACTAAGACCCGTTACATCTCAAATAGATCCAATAAGGTTAAATCAAACTCATTATGACCCACATAGTGCCATTACGACCAATTATACTCGTTAAGAAAACACAAACGCAATATACCCACTATGATCAAAATGAACCAAGTACGAACCATTACAGACCGCTAAGACCCGTTATACCTAAAATTCAGCCAATAAGGTCAAAACAAACTCATTATGACCCACATAGTGCCATTACGACCAATTATACTCGTTAAGAAAACACAAACGCAATATACCCACTATGATCAAAATGAACCAAGTACGAACCATTACAGACTGCTAAGACCCGTTATACCTAAAATAGAGCCAATAAGGTCAAAACAAACTCATTATGACCCACAGTCCCATTACGACCAATTGGACCCGTGAAGGAGACACAAACCTAATATACCCACTAAAACAAAAATGAACCAAGTACGAGCCATTATAGAACAATATGACACGTTATACCTCAAATTGAGCCAATAATTTCAAATCAGACTCATTACGACCAATTATACTCGTTAAGGACACACAAACCCAATTTACACCCACTAAGACGAAAATGAACCACGTACGATCCAATAGAGACCACTAAGACCCGTTACATCTCAAATAGATCCAATAAGGTTAAATCAAACTCATTATGACCCACATAGTGCCATTACGACCAATTATACTCGTTACTAAAACACAAACGCAATATACCCACTATGATCAAAATGAACCAAGTACGAACCATTACAGACCGCTAAGACCCGTTATACCTAAAATTGAGCCAATAAGGTCAAAAAAACTCATTATGACCCACAGTCCCATTACGACCAATTGGACCCGTGAAGGAGACACAAACCTAATATACCCACTAAAACAAAAATGAACCAAGTACGAGCCAATAGAGCCAATAATTTCAAATCAGACTCAATACGACCAATTATACTCGTTAAGGACCACAAACCCAATTTACACCCACTAAGACGAAAATGAACCACGTACGATCCAATAGAGATCACTAAGACCCGTTACATCTCAAATAGATCCAATAAGGTTAAATCAAACTCATTATGACCCACATAGTGCCATTACGACCAATTATACTCGTTAAGAAAACACAAACGCAATATACCCACTATGATCAAAATGAACCAAGTACGAACCATTACAGACCGCTAAGACCCGTTATACCTAAAATTCAGCCAATAAGGTCAAAACAAACTCATTATGACCCACATAGTGCCATTACGACCAATTATACTCGTTAAGAAAACACAAACGCAATATACCCACTATGATCAAAATGAACCAAGTACGAACCATTACAGACTGCTAAGACCCGTTATACCTAAAATAGAGCCAATAAGGTCAAAACAAACTCATTATGACCCACAGTCCCATTACGACCAATTGGACCCGTGAAGGAGACACAAACCTAATATACCCACTAAAACAAAAATGAACCAAGTACGAGCCATTATAGAACAATATGACACGTTATACCTCAAATTGAGCCAATAATTTCAAATCAGACTCATTACGACCAATTATACTCGTTAAGGACACACAAACCCAATTTACACCGACTAAGACGAAAAAGAACCACGTACGATCCAATAGAGACCACTAAGACCCGTTACATCTCAAATAGATCCAATAAGGTTAAATCAAACTCATTATGACCCACATAGTGCCATTACGACCAATTATACTCGTTAAGAAAACACAAACGTAATATACCCACTATGATAAAAATGAACCAAGTACGAACCATTACAGACCGCTAAGACCTGTTATACCTGAAATTGAGCCAATAAGGTCAAAACAAACTCATTATGACCCACATAGTGCTATTACGACCAATTGGACTCGTGAAGGAGACACATACCTATTATACCCACTAAAACAAAAATGAACCAAGTACGAGCCATTATAGACCAATATGACACGTTATACCTCAAATAGAGCCAATAATTTCAAATCAGAGTCATTACGACCAATTATACTCGTTAAGGACACACAAACCCAATTTACACCGACTAAGACGAAAATGAACCACGTACGATCCAATAGAGACCTTTAAGACCCGTTACACCTCAAATAGAGCCAATAAGGTTAAATCAAACTCATTATAGTGCCATTACGACCAATTATACTCGTTAAGAAAACACAAACGCAATATACCCACTATGATCAAAATGAACCAAGTACGAACCATTACAGACCGCTAAGACCCGTTATACCTAAAAGAGAGCCAATAAGGTCAAAACTAACTCATTATGACCCACAGTCCCATTACGACCAATTGGACCCGTGAAGGAGACACAAACCTAATATACCCACAAAAACAAAAATGAACCAAGTACGAGCCATTATAGACCAATATGACACGTTATACCTCAAATAGAGCCAATAATTTCAAATCAGACTCATTACGACCAATTATACTCGTTAAGGACACACAAACCCAATTTACACCGACTAAGACGAAAATGAACCACGTACGATCCAATAGAGACCACTAAGACCCGTTACATCTCAAATAGATCCAATAAGGTTAAATCAAACTCATTATGACCCACATAGTGCCATTACGACCAATTATACTCGTTACTAAAACACAAACGCAATATACCAACTATGATCAAAATGAACCAAGTACGAACCATTACAGACCGCTAAGATCCGTTATACCTAAAATTGAGCCAATAAGGTCAAAACAAACTCATTATGACCCACAGTCCCATTACGACCAATTGGACCCGTGAAGGAGACACAAACCTAATATACCCACTAAAACAAAAATGAACCAAGTACGAGCCATTATAGAACAATATGACACGTTATACCTCAAATAGAGCCAATAATTTCAAATCAGACTCATTACGACCAATTATACTCGTTAAGGACACACAAACCCAATTTACACCCACTAAGACGAAAATGAACCACGTACGATCCAATAGAGACCACTAAGACCCGTTACATCTCAAATAGATCCAATAAGGTTAAATCAAACTCATTATGACCCACATAGTGCCATTACGACAAATTATACTCGTTAAGAAAACACAAACGCAATATACCCACTATGATCAAAATGAACCAAGTACGAACCATTACAGACCGCTAAGACCCGTTATACCTAAAATAGAGCCAATAAGGTCAAAACAAACTCATTATGACCCACATAGTGCCATTACGACCAATTATACTCGTTAAGAAAACACAAACGCAATATACCCACTATGATCAAAATGAACCAAGTACGAACCATTACAGACTGCTAAGACCCGTTATACCTAAAATAGAGCCAATAAGGTCAAAACAAACTCATTATGACCCACAGTCCCATTACGACCAATTGGACCCGTGAAGGAGACACAAACCTAATATACCCACTAAAACAAAAATGAACCAAGTACGAGCCATTATAGAACAATATGACACGTTATACCTCAAATTGAGCCAATAATTTCAAATCAGACTCATTACGACCAATTATACTCGTTAAGGACACACAAACCCAATTTACACCGACTAAGACGAAAATGAACCACGTACGATCCAATAGAGACCACTAAGACCCGTTACATCTCAAATAGATCCAATAAGGTTAAATCAAACTCATTATGACCCACATAGTGCCATTACGACCAATTATACTCGTTACTAAAACACAAACGCAATATACCCACTATGATCAAAATGAACCAAGTACGAACCATTACAGACCGCTAAGACCCGTTATACCTAAAATTGAGCCAATAAGGTCAAAACAAACTCATTATGACCCACAGTCCCATTACGACCAATTGGACCCGTGAAGGAGACACAAACCTAATATACCCACTAAAACAAAAATGAACCAAGTACGAGCCAATAGAGCCAATAATTTCAAATCAGACTCAATACGACCAATTATACTCGTTAAGGACCACAAACCCAATTTACACCCACTAAGACGAAAATGAACCACGTACGATCCAATAGAGATCACTAAGACCCGTTACATCTCAAATAGATCCAATAAGGTTAAATCAAACTCATTATGACCCACATAGTGCCATTACGACCAATTATACTCGTTAAGAAAACACAAACGCAATATACCCACTATGATCAAAATGAACCAAGTACGAACCATTACAGACCGCTAAGACCCGTTATACCTAAAATTCAGCCAATAAGGTCAAAACAAACTCATTATGACCCACATAGTGCCATTACGACCAATTGGACTCGTGAGGGAGACACATACCGAAAACACCCACTAAAACAAAAATGAACCAAGTACGAGCCATTATAGACCAATATGACACGTTATACCTCAAATAGAGCCAATAATTTCAAATCAGACTCATTACGACCAATTATACTCGTTAAGGACACACAAACCCAATTTACCCACTAAGACGAAAATGAACCATGGACGATCCAATAGAGACCACTAAGACCCGTTACAACTCAAATAGAGCCAATAAGGTTAAATCAAACTCATTATGACCCACATAGTGCCATTACGACCGATTATACTCGTTAAGAAAACACAAACGTAATATACCCACTATGATAAAAATGAACCAAGTACGAACCATTACAGACCGCTAAGACCTGTTATACCTGAAATTGAGCCAATAAGGTCAAAACAAACTCATTATGACCCACATAGTGCTATTACGACCAATTGGACTCGTGAAGGAGACACATACCTATTATACCCACTAAAACAAAAATGAACCAAGTACGAGCCATTATAGACCAATATGACACGTTATACCTCAAATAGAGCCAATAATTTCAAATCAGAGTCATTACGACCAATTATACTCGTTAAGGACACACAAACCCAATTTACACCGACTAAGACGAAAATGAACCACGTACGATCCAATAGAGACCTTTAAGACCCGTTACACCTCAAATAGAGCCAATAAGGTTAAATCAAACTCATTATAGTGCCATTACGACCAATTATACTCGTTAAGAAAACACAAACGCAATATACCCACTATGATCAAAATGAACCAAGTACGAACCATTACAGACCGCTAAGACCCGTTATACCTAAAAGAGAGCCAATAAGGTCAAAACTAACTCATTATGACCCACAGTCCCATTACGACCAATTGGACCCGTGAAGGAGACACAAACCTAATATACCCACAAAAACAAAAATGAACCAAGTACGAGCCATTATAGAACAATATGACACGTTATACCTCAAATAGAGCCAATAATTTCAAATCAGACTCATTACGACCAATTATACTCGTTAAGGACACACAAACCCAATTTACACCGACTAAGACGAAAATGAACCACGTACGATCCAAAAGAGACCACTAAGACCCGTTACATCTCAAATAGATCCAATAAGGTTAAATCAAACTCATTATGACCCACATAGTGCCATTACGACCAATTATACTCGTTACTAAAACACAAACGCAATATACCAACTATGATCAAAATGAACCAAGTACGAACCATTACAGACCGCTAAGACCCGTTATACCTAAAATTGAGCCAATAAGGTCAAAACAAACTCATTATGACCCACAGTCCCATTACGACCAATTGGACCCGTGAAGGAGACACAAACCTAATATACCCACTAAAACAAAAATGAACCAAGTACGAGCCATTATAGAACAATATGACACGTTATACCTCAAATAGAGCCAATAATTTCAAATCAGACTCATTACGACCAATTATACTCGTTAAGGACACACAAACCCAATTTACACCCACTAAGACGAAAATGAACCACGTACGATCCAATAGAGACCACTAAGACCCGTTACATCTCAAATAGATCCAATAAGGTTAAATCAAACTCATTATGACCCACATAGTGCCATTACGACAAATTATACTCGTTAAGAAAACACAAACGCAATATACCCACTATGATCAAAATGAACCAAGTACGAACCATTACAGACCGCTAAGACCCGTTATACCTAAAATTCAGCCAATAAGGTCAAAACAAACTCATTATGACCCACATAGTGCCATTACGACCAATTATACTCGTTAAGAAAACACAAACGCTATACCCACTATGATCAAAATGAACCAAGTACGAACCATTACAGACTGCTAAGACCCGTTATACCTAAAATAGAGCCAATAAGGTCAAAACAAACTCATTATGACCCACAGTCCCATTACGACCAATTGGACCCGTGAAGGAGACACAAACCTAATATACCCACTAAAACAAAAATGAACCAAGTACGAGCCATTATAGAACAATATGACACGTTATACCTCAAATTGAGCCAATAATTTCAAATCAGACTCATTACGACCAATTATACTCGTTAAGGACACACAAACCCAATTTACACCCACTAAGACGAAAATGAACCACGTACGATCCAATAGAGACCACTAAGACCCGTTACATCTCAAATAGATCCAATAAGGTTAAATCAAACTCATTATGACCCACATAGTGCCATTACGACCAATTATACTCGTTACTAAAACACAAACGCAATATACCCACTATGATCAAAATGAACCAAGTACGAACCATTACAGACCGCTAAGATCCGTTATACCTAAAATTGAGCCAATAAGGTCAAAACAAACTCATTATGACCCACAGTCCCATTACGACCAATTGGACCCGTGAAGGAGACACAAACCTAATATACCCACTAAAACAAAAATGAACCAAGTACGAGCCAATAGAGCCAATAATTTCAAATCAGACTCAATACGACCAATTATACTCGTTAAGGACCACAAACCCAATTTACACCCACTAAGACGAAAATGAACCACGTACGATCCAATAGAGATCACTAAGACCCGTTACATCTCAAATAGATCCAATAAGGTTAAATCAAACTCATTATGACCCACATAGTGCCATTACGACCAATTATACTCGTTAAGAAAACACAAACGCAATATACCCACTATGATCAAAATGAACCAAGTACGAACCATTACAGACCGCTAAGACCCGTTATACCTAAAATTCAGCCAATAAGGTTAAAACAAACTCATTATGACCCACATAGTGCCATTACGACCAATTGGACTCGTGAGGGAGACACATACCGAAAACACCCACTAAAACAAAAATGAACCAAGTACGAGCCATTATAGACCAATATGACACGTTATACCTCAAATAGAGCCAATAATTTCAAATCAGACTCATTACGACCAATTATACTCGTTAAGGACACACAAACCCAATTTACCCACTAAGACGAAAATGAACCATGGACGATCCAATAGAGACCACTAAGACCCGTTACAACTCAAATAGAGCCAATAAGGTTAAATCAAACTCATTATGACCCACATAGTGCCATTACGACCGATTATACTCGTTAAGAAAACACAAACGTAATATACCCACTATGATAAAAATGAACCAAGTACGAACCATTACAGACCGCTAAGACCCGTTATACCTAAAATTCAGCCAATAAGGTCAAAACAAACTCATTATGACCCACATAGTGCCATTACGACCAATTATACTCGTTAAGAAAACACAAACGCTATACCCACTATGATCAAAATGAACCAAGTACGAACCATTACAGACTGCTAAGACCCGTTATACCTAAAATAGAGCCAATAAGGTCAAAACAAACTCATTATGACCCACAGTCCCATTACGACCAATTGGACCCGTGAAGGAGACACAAACCTAATATACCCACTAAAACAAAAATGAACCAAGTACGAGCCATTATAGAACAATATGACACGTTATACCTCAAATTGAGCCAATAATTTCAAATCAGACTCATTACGACCAATTATACTCGTTAAGGACACACAAACCCAATTTACACCCACTAAGACGAAAATGAACCACGTACGATCCAATAGAGACCACTAAGACCCGTTACATCTCAAATAGATCCAATAAGGTTAAATCAAACTCATTATGACCCACATAGTGCCATTACGACCAATTATACTCGTTACTAAAACACAAACGCAATATACCCACTATGATCAAAATGAACCAAGTACGAACCATTACAGACCGCTAAGACCCGTTATACCTAAAATTGAGCCAATAAGGTCAAAACAAACTCATTATGACCCACAGTCCCATTACGACCAATTGGACCCGTGAAGGAGACACAAACCTAATATACCCACTAAAACAAAAATGAACCAAGTACGAGCCAATAGAGCCAATAATTTCAAATCAGACTCAATACGACCAATTATACTCGTTAAGGACCACAAACCCAATTTACACCCACTAAGACGAAAATGAACCACGTACGATCCAATAGAGATCACTAAGACCCGTTACATCTCAAATAGATCCAATAAGGTTAAATCAAACTCATTATGACCCACATAGTGCCATTACGACCAATTATACTCGTTAAGAAAACACAAACGCAATATACCCACTATGATCAAAATGAACCAAGTACGAACCATTACAGACCGCTAAGACCCGTTATACCTAAAATTCAGCCAATAAGGTCAAAACAAACTCATTATGACCCACATAGTGCCATTACGACCAATTGGACTCGTGAGGGAGACACATACCGAAAACACCCACTAAAACAAAAATGAACCAAGTACGAGCCATTATAGACCAATATGACACGTTATACCTCAAATAGAGCCAATAATTTCAAATCAGACTCATTACGACCAATTATACTCGTTAAGGACACACAAACCCAATTTACCCACTAAGACGAAAATGAACCATGGACGATCCAATAGAGACCACTAAGACCCGTTACAACTCAAATAGAGCCAATAAGGTTAAATCAAACTCATTATGACCCACATAGTGCCATTACGACCGATTATACTCGTTAAGAAAACACAAACGTAATATACCCACTATGATAAAAATGAACCAAGTACGAACCATTACAGACCGCTAAGACCTGTTATACCTGAAATTGAGCCAATAAGGTCAAAACAAACTCATTATGACCCACATAGTGCTATTACGACCAATTGGACTCGTGAAGGAGACACATACCTATTATACCCACTAAAACAAAAATGAACCAAGTACGAGCCATTATAGACCAATATGACACGTTATACCTCAAATAGAGCCAATAATTTCAAATCAGAGTCATTACGACCAATTATACTCGTTAAGGACACACAAACCCAATTTACACCGACTAAGACGAAAATGAACCACGTACGATCCAATAGAGACCTTTAAGACCCGTTACACCTCAAATAGAGCCAATAAGGTTAAATCAAACTCATTATAGTGCCATTACGACCAATTATACTCGTTAAGAAAACACAAACGCAATATACCCACTATGATCAAAATGAACCAAGTACGAACCATTACAGACCGCTAAGACCCGTTATACCTAAAAGAGAGCCAATAAGGTCAAAACAAACTCATTATGACCCACAGTCCCATTACGACCAATTGGACCCGTGAAGGAGACACAAACCTAATATACCCACAAAAACAAAAATGAACCAAGTACGAGCCATTATAGAACAATATGACACGTTATACCTCAAATAGAGCCAATAATTTCAAATCAGACTCATTACGACCAATTATACTCGTTAAGGACACACAAACCCAATTTACACCGACTAAGACGAAAATGAACCACGTACGATCCAATAGAGACCACTAAGACCCGTTACATCTCAAATAGATCCAATAAGGTTAAATCAAACTCATTATGACCCACATAGTGCCATTACGACCAATTATACTCGTTACTAAAACACAAACGCAATATACCAACTATGATCAAAATGAACCAAGTACGAACCATTACAGACCGCTAAGACCCGTTATACCTAAAATTGAGCCAATAAGGTCAAAACAAACTCATTATGACCCACAGTCCCATTACGACCAATTGGACCCGTGAAGGAGACACAAACCTAATATACCCACTAAAACAAAAATGAACCAAGTACGAGCCATTATAGAACAATATGACACGTTATACCTCAAATAGAGCCAATAATTTCAAATCAGACTCATTACGACCAATTATACTCGTTAAGGACACACAAACCCAATTTACACCCACTAAGACGAAAATGAACCACGTACGATCCAATAGAGACCACTAAGACCCGTTACATCTCAAATAGATCCAATAAGGTTAAATCAAACTCATTATGACCCACATAGTGCCATTACGACCAATTATACTCGTTACTAAAACACAAACGCAATATACCCACTATGATCAAAATGAACCAAGTACGAACCATTACAGACCGCTAAGACCCGTTATACCTAAAATTGAGCCAATAAGGTCAAAACAAACTCATTATGACCCACAGTCCCATTACGACCAATTGGACCCGTGAAGGAGACACAAACCTAATATACCCACTAAAACAAAAATGAACCAAGTACGAGCCAATAGAGCCAATAATTTCAAATCAGACTCAATACGACCAATTATACTCGTTAAGGACCACAAACCCAATTTACACCCACTAAGACGAAAATGAACCACGTACGATCCAATAGAGATCACTAAGACCCGTTACATCTCAAATAGATCCAATAAGGTTAAATCAAACTCATTATGACCCACATAGTGCCATTACGACCAATTATACTCGTTAAGAAAACACAAACGCAATATACCCACTATGATCAAAATGAACCAAGTACGAACCATTACAGACCGCTAAGACCCGTTATACCTAAAATTCAGTCAATAAGGTCAAAACAAACTCATTATGACCCACATAGTGCCATTACGACCAATTGGACTCGTGAGGGAGACACATACCGAAAACACCCAGTAAAACAAAAATGAACCAAGTACGTGCCATTATAGACCAATATGACACGTTATACCTCAAATAGAGCCAATAATTTAAAATCAGACTCATTACGACCAATTATACTCGTTAAGGACACACAAACCCAATTTACCCACTAAGACGAAAATGAACCATGCACGATCCAATAGAGACCACTAAGACCCGTTACAACTCAAATAGAGCCAATAAGGTTAAATCAAACTCATTATGACCCACATAGTGCCATTACGACCGATTATACTCGTTAAGAAAACACAAACGTAATTATACCCACTATGATCAAAATGAACCGCTTACGAACCATTACAGTACGCTAAGACCCGTTATACCTGAAATTGACCCAATAAGGTCAAAACAAACTCATTATGACCCACATAGTGCTATTACGACCAATTGGACTCGTGAAGGAGACACATACCTATTATACCCACTAAAACAAAAATGAACCAAGTACGAGCCATTATAGACCAATATGACACGTTATACCTCAAATAGAGCCAATAATTTCAAATCAGAGTCATTACGACCAATTATACTCGTTAAGGACACACAAACCCAATTTACACCGACTAAGACGAAAATGAACCACGTACGATCCAATAGAGACCTTTAAGACCCGTTACACCTCAAATAGAGCCAATAAGGTTAAATCAAACTCATTATAGTGCCATTACGACCAATTATACTCGCTAAGAAAACACAAACGCAATATACCCACTATGATCAAAATGAACCAAGTACGAACCATTACAGACCGCTAAGACCCGTTATACCTAAAAGAGAGCCAATAAGGTCAAAACAAACTCATTATGACCCACAGTCCCATTACGACCAATTGGACCCGTGAAGGAGACACAAACAAAATATACCCACAAAAACAAAAATGAACCAAGTACGAGCCATTATAGAACAATATGACACGTTATACCTCAAATAGAGCCAATAATTTCAAATCAGACTCATTACGACCAATTATACTCGTTAAGGACACACAAACCCAATTTACACCCACTAAGACGAAAATGAACCACGTACGATCCAATAGAGACCACTAAGACCCGTTACATCTCAAATAGATCCAATAAGGTTAAATCAAACTCATTATGACCCACATAGTGCCATTACGACCAATTATACTCGTTACTAAAACACAAACGCAATATACCAACTATGATCAAAATGAACCAAGTACGAACCATTACAGACCGCTAAGACCTGTTATACCTAAAATTGAGCCAATAAGGTCAAAACAAACTCATTATGACCCACAGTCCCATTACGACCAATTGGACCCGTGAAGGAGACACAAACCTAATATACCCACTAAAACAAAAATGAACCAAGTACGAGCCATTATAGAACAATATGACACGTTATACCTCAAATTGAGCCAATAATTTCAAATCAGACTCATTACGACCAATTATACTCGTTAAGGACACACAAACCCAATTTACACCCACTAAGACGAAAATGAACCACGTACGATCCAATAGAGACCACTAAGACCCGTTACATCTCAAATAGATCCAATAAGGTTAAATCAAACTCATTATGACCCACATAGTGCCATTACGACCAATTATACTCGTTAAGAAAACACAAACGCAATATACCCACTATGATCAAAATGAACCAAGTACGAACCATTACAGACCGCTAAGACCCGTTATACCTAAAATTCAGCCAATAAGGTCAAAACAAACTCATTATGACCCACATAGTGCCATTACGACCAATTGGACTCGTGAGGGAGACACATACCGAAAACACCCACTAAAACAAAAATGAACCAAGTACGAGCCATTATAGACCAATATGACACGTTATACCTCAAATAGAGCCAATAATTTCAAATCAGACTCATTACGACCAATTATACTCGTTAAGGACACACAAACCCAATTTACCCACTAAGACGAAAATGAACCATGCACGATCCAATAGAGACCACTAAGACCCGTTACAACTCAAATAGAGCCAATAAGGTTAAATCAAACTCATTATGACCCACATAGTGCCATTACGACCGATTATACTCGTTAAGAAAACACAAACGTAATTATACCCACTATGATCAAAATGAACCGCTTACGAACCATTACAGACCGCTAAGACCCGTTATACCTGAAATTGACCCAATAAGGTCAAAACAAACTCATTATGACCCACATAGTGCTATTACGACCAATTGGACTCGTGAAGGAGACACATACCTATTATACCCACTAAAACAAAAATGAACCAAATACGAGCCATTATAGACCAATATGACACGTTATACCTCAAATAGAGCCAATAATTTCAAATCAGAGTCATTACGACCAATTATACTCGTTAAGGACACACAAACCCAATTTACACCGACTAAGACGAAAATGAACCACGTACGATCCAATAGAGACCTTTAAGACCCGTTACACCTCAAATAGAGCCAATAAGGTTAAATCAAACTCATTATAGTGCCATTACGACCAATTATACTCGTTAAGAAAACACAAACGCAATATATCCACTATGATCAAAATGAACCAAGTACGAACCATTACAGACCGCTAAGACCCGTTATACCTAAAAGAGAGCCAATAAGGTCAAAACAAACTCATTATGACCCACAGTCCCATTACGACCAATTGGACCCGTGAAGGAGACACAAACCTAATATACCCACTAAAACAAAAATGAACCAAGTACGAGCCATTATAGAACAATATGACACGTTATACCTCAAATTGAGCCAATAATTTAAAATCAGACTCATTACGACCAATTATACTCGTTAAGGACACACAAACCCAATTTACACCCACTAAGACGAAAATGAACCACGTACGATCCAATAGAGACCACTAAGACCCGTTACATCTCAAATAGATCCAATAAGGTTAAATCAAACTCATTATGACCCACATAGTGCCATTACGACCAATTATACTCGTTACTAAAACACAAACGCAATATACCCACTATGATCAAAATGAACCAAGTACGAACCATTACAGACCGCTAAGACCCGTTATACCTAAAATTGAGCCAATAAGGTCAAAACAAACTCATTATGACCCACAGTCCCATTACGACCAATTGGACCCGTGAAGGAGACTAAAACCTAATATACCCACTAAAACAAAAATGAACCAAGTACGAGCCAATAGAGCCAATAATTTCAAATCAAACTCAATACGACCAATTATACTCGTTAAGGACCACAAACCCAATTTACACCCACTAAGACGAAAATGAACCACGTACGATCCAATAGAGATCACTAAGACCCGTTACATCTCAAATAGATCCAATAAGGTTAAATCAAACTCATTATGACCCACATAGTGCCATTACGACCAATTATACTCGTTAAGAAAACACAAACGCAATATACCCACTATGATCAAAATGAACCAAGTACGAACCATTACAGACCGCTAAGACCCGTTATACCTAAAATTCAGCCAATAAGGTCAAAACAAACTCATTATGACCCACATAGTGCCATTACGACCAATTGGACTCGTGAGGGAGACACATACCGAAAACACCCACTAAAACAAAAATGAACCAAGTACGAGCCATTATAGACCAATATGACACGTTATACCTCAAATAGAGCCAATAATTTCAAATCAGACTCATTACGACCAATTATACTCGTTAAGGACACACAAACCCAATTTACCCACTAAGACGAAAATGAACCATGCACGATCCAATAGAGACCACTAAGACCCGTTACAACTCAAATAGAGCCAATAAGGTTAAATCAAACTCATTATAGTGCCATTACGACCAATTATACTCGTTAAGAAAACACAAACGCAATATACCCACTATGATCAAAATGAAACAAGTACGAACCATTACAGACCGCTAAGACCCGTTATACCTAAAATAGAGCCAATAAGGTCAAAACAAACTCATTATGACCCACAGTCCCATTACGACCAATTGGACCCGTGAAGGAGACACAAACCTAATATACCCACTAAAACAAAAATGAACCAAGTACGAGCCATTATAGAACAATATGACACGTTATACCTCAAATAGAGCCAATAATTTCAAATCAGACTCATTACGACCAATTATACTCGTTAAGGACACACAAACCCAATTTACACCCACTAAGACGAAAATGAACCACGTACGATCCAATAGAGACCACTAAGACCCGTTACATCTCAAATAGATCCAATAAGGTTAAATCAAACTCATTATGACCCACATAGTGCCATTACGACAAATTATACTCGTTAAGAAAACACAAACGCAATATACCCACTATGATCAAAATGAACCAAGTACGAACCATTACAGACCGCTAAGACCCGTTATACCTAAAATTCAGCCAATAAGGTCAAAACAAACTCATTATGACCCACATAGTGCCATTACGACCAATTATACTCGTTAAGAAAACACAAACGCAATATACCCACTATGATCAAAATGAACCAAGTACGAACCATTACAGACCGCTAAGACCCGTTATACCTAAAATAGAGCCAATAAGGTCAAAACAAACTCATTATGACCCACAGTCCCATTACGACCAATTGGACCCGTGAAGGAGACACAAACCTAATATACCCACTAAAACAAAAATGAACCAAGTACGAGCCATTATAGAACAATATGACACGTTATACCTCAAATTGAGCCAATAATTTCAAATCAGACTCATTACGACCAATTATACTCGTTAAGGACACACAAACCCAATTTACACCCACTAAGACGAAAATGAACCACGTACGATCCAATAGAGACCACTAAGACCCGTTACATCTCAAATAGATCCAATAAGGTTAAATCAAACTCATTATGACCCACATAGTGCCATTACGACCAATTATACTCGTTACTAAAACACAAACGCAATATACCCACTATGATCAAAATGAACCAAGTACGAACCATTACAGACCGCTAAGACCCGTTATACCTAAAATTGAGCCAATAAGGTCAAAACAAACTCATTATGACCCACAGTCCCATTACGACCAATTGGACCCGTGAAGGAGACACAAACCTAATATACCCACTAAGGCCCGTTATACCTCAAATAGAGCGAATAAGGTAAAATCAGACTCATTATCACCCACATAGTGTCATTACGACCAATTATACTCGTTAAGGACACACAAACCCAATTTTCCCACTAAGACGAAAATGAACCACGTACGATCCAATAGAGACCACTAAGACCCGTTATACCTCAAATAGAGCCAATAAGGTTAAATCAGACTCATTATGACCCACATAGTGCCATTACGACCAATTATACTCCTTAAGGAAACAAAAACCCAATATACCCACTAAGACCAAAAT
This sequence comes from Arctium minus, assembly GCA_954870635.1. Taxonomy (NCBI): domain Eukaryota; kingdom Viridiplantae; phylum Streptophyta; class Magnoliopsida; order Asterales; family Asteraceae; genus Arctium; species Arctium minus. The sequence continues at coordinate 101,021,393 of OX941084.1, read as the reverse complement.
GAACCAAGTATGAACCATTACAGACCGCTAAGACACGTTATACATCAACTAGAGCCAACAATATCAAATCAGACTCATTATGACCCACATAGCGCCATTACGACCAATTATACTCGTTAAGGAATCACAAACCCAATATACACACTAAGACCAAAACGAACAAAGTTTGAGCCATTACAAAACAAAAAAGACTCGTTACACCTCAAATAGAGCCAATAAGTTCAAAGCACACTAATTAGTCCACATAGTGTCATTACGACCAATTATACTCGTTAAGGACACACAAACCCAATTTGTCAACCATGTACGATCCAATAGAGACCACTAAGACCCGTTATACATCAAATAGAGCCAATAAGGTTAAATCAGACTCATTAAGACCCACACAGTGCCATTACGACCAATTATACTCGTTAAGGACACACAAATCCAATTTAACCAGTAAGACGAAAATGAACCACGCACGATCCAATAGAGACCACTAAGACCCGTTACACCTCAAATAGAGCCAATAAGGTTAAATCAGACTCATTATGACCCACATAGTGCCATTACGACCAAGTATACTCGTTAAGAAAACACAAACGTAATATACCCACTCTGACCAAAATGAACAAAGTACAAACCATTGTAGACCACTAAGACCCGTTATACCCCAAATAGAGCCCATATGGGCAAATCAGACTCATTATGGACCCACATAGTGCCATTACGACCAATTAGACTCGTTAAGGAAACATAAACCCAATATACCCACTAAGACCAAAACGAACCAAGTACGAACCATTACATACCACTAAGACCCGTTATACCTCAAAAAGAGCCAATAAGGTCAAATCAAACTCATTATGACCCACATAGTGTCATTACGACCAATTATACTCCTTAAGGAAACAAAAACCCAATATACCCACTAAGACCAAAATGAACCAAGTATGAGCCATTACAGACCGCTAAGACACGTTATACATCAAATAGAGCAACAATATCAAATTAGACTCATTATGACCCACATAGCGCCATTACGACCAATTATACTCGTTAAGGAATCACAAATCCAATATACCCTCTCTGACCAAAATGAACAAAGTACAAACCATTGCAGACCACTAAGACCCGTTATACCCCAAATAGAGCCCATATGGGCAAATCAGACTCATTATGACCCACATAGAGCCATTACGACCAATTAGACTCGTTAAGGAGACACAAACCCAATATACTCACTAAGACCAAAACGAACTAAGTTTGAGCTATTATAAAAACCAAAAAGACTCGTTACACCTCAAATAGAGCAAATAACTTCAAATCACGCTCATTATGACCGACATAGTGTCATTACAACCAATTATACTCGTTAAGGACAAACAAACCCAATTTATCAACGAAGTACGAGCCATTATAGACCAATATGAGATGTTATACCTCAAATAGAGCCAATAATTTCAAATCAGACTCATTCTGACCCACATAGTCCCATTACGACCAATTATACTCGTTAAGGACACACAAACCCAATTTACCCACTAAGATGAAAATGAACCACGTACGATCCAATAGAGACCACTAAGACCCGTTACACCTTAAATAGAGCCAATAAGGTTAAATCAAACTCATTATGACCCACATAGTGCCATTACGACCAATTATACTCGTTAAGAAACCACAAACCCAATATACCCACTATGATCAAAAGGAACCAAGTACGAACTATTACAGACTAGTAAGGCCCGTTATACCTCAAATAGAGTGAATAAGGTAAAATCAGACTCATTATCACCCACATAGTGCCATTACGACCAATTAAACTCGTTAAGGAACCCAATATACCTACTAAGACCAAAACGAACCATGTACGAACCATTACATACCACTAAGACCCGTTATACCTCAAAAAGAGCCAATAAGGTCAAATCAGACTCATTAAGACCCACATAGTGTCATTACGACCAATTATAAACCTTAAGGAAACAAAAACCCAATATACCCACTAAGACCAAAATGAACCATTACAGACCGCTAAGACACGTTATACATCAAATAGAGCCAACAATATCAAATCCGACTCGTTATGACCCACATAGCGCAATTACGACCAATTATACTCGTTAAGGAAGCACAAACGCAATATACCCACTCTGACCAAAATGAACAAAGTACAAACGCATTGCAGACCACAAAGACCCGTTATACCCCAATAGAGCCCATATGGGCAAATCACACTAATTATGACCCACATAGTGTTATTACGACCAATTATACTCGTTAAGGACACACAAACCCAATTTACCAACCACATACGATCTAATACTGACCATTAAGACCCGTTATACCAAAATAGAGCCAATAAGGTTAAATCAGACTCATTACGACCCACATAGTGCCATTACGACCAATTATACTCGTTAAGGACACACAACCCCAATTTACACCCACTAAGACGAAAATGAACCACGTACGATCCAATAGAGACCACTAAGACCCGTTACACCACAAATAGATCCAATAACGTTAAATCAAACTCATTATAGTGCCATTACGACCAATTATACTCGTTAAAAAAACACAAACGCAATATACCCACTATGATCAAAATGAACCAAGTACGAACCATTACAGACCGCTAAGACACGTTATACATCAAATAGAGCCAACAATATCAAATCAGACTCATTATGACCCACATAGCGCCATTACGACCAATTATACTCGTTAAGGAAGCACAAACGCAATATACCCACTCTGACCAAAATGAACAAAGTACAAACCCATTGCAGACCACAAAGACCCGTTATACCCCAAATAGAGCCCATATGGGCAAATCAAACTCATTATGACCCACATAGTGCCATTACGACCAATTAGACTCGTTAAGGAGACACAAACCCAATATACACACAGACCAAAACGAACCAAGTTTAAGCCATTACAAAACCAAAAAGACTCGTTACACCTCAAATAGAGCCAATAAGTTTAAATCACACTCATTATGACCCACATAGTGTCATTACGACCAATTATACTCGTCAAGGACACACAAACCCAATTTACCAACCACGTACGATCCAATAGAGACCACTAAGATCCGTTATACCTCAAATAGAACCAATAAGGTTAAATCAGACTAATTTCGACCCACATAGTGCCATTACGACCAATTATACTCGTTAAAGAGACACAAACCCAATTTACCCACTACGACGAAAATGACCCACGTACGATCCAATAGAAACCACTAAGACCCGTTACACCACAAATAGATCCAATAAGGTTAAATCAAACTCATTATAGTGCCATTACGACCAATTATACTTGTTAAGAAAACACAAACGCAATATACCCACTATGATCAAAATGAACCAAGTACGAACCATTACAGACCGCTAAGACCCGTTATACCTGAAATAGAGTCAATAAGGTCAAAACAAACTCATTATGACCCACATAGTGCCATTACGACCAATTGGACCCGTGAAGGAGACACAAACCTAATACCCACTAAAACAAAAATGAACCAAGTACGAGCCATTATAGACCAATATGACACGTTATACCTCAAATAGAGCCAATAATTTCAAATCAGACTCATTATGACCCACATAGTGCCATTACGACCAATTATAATCGTTAAGTACACACAAACCCAATATACCCACTCAGACTAAAATGAACCATGTACGAACCTTTACAGACCACTAAGGCCCGTTATACCTCAAATAGAGCGAATAAGGTAAAATTAGACTCATTATCACCCACAAAGTGCCATTACTACCAATTACACTCGTTAAGAAAACACAAACCTAATATACCCACTATGATCAAAATGAACCAAGTACGAACCATTACAAACCGCTAAGACCCGTTATACCTCAAATAGAGCCAATAAGGTCAAATCAAACTAATGGCGATTTCTCTCTCTCTAGCGGCATCTAGGGTTTCTCAAGGAAGATGACGGCTCGTTCAGCGTGGTGCATGCTTGGAGGTCGTGGTTGTTTCAGATTCAGGTGTTCGAAAGGCAAAGGGATTCGTGAGAATAGTTTCCATTCTTTTTTTTGCAGGCCATTTCGTTCGGCGGTTAGGTTTAGGGTACGGCGGGGCCTGCGGCACGGTTCCTTCGTCGGCAGTCTACGTTACCTTCTTCACACTCCTACAGGTTAGCATATATCGATCTTGCTTCCCCCGTGTTTCCTAGGTCCTGTAATCGAACGTGGAACTCAAATAGGGTTACCCTATTAGGGTTTCTGTCGTGAGGTGGCAACACCTAGGCTTCGAGGGTGTAGGGTTGATAGGGAAGTGCTACGGTAGGAGTAGGGGTTTTTTGGAGGCTGTTCGATCATGGGAGGAGTCGACCCCATGCTGTCTGAAGTTGGGGTAGGCTGCCATTCCTTCCCAAATGTTATTCATGGAGATTCCAATGCAACAGTACCGCACGTTGGCGGGGAATGTGAAGATTCCTGATCAAGTTCCTCGTGGACCAATGCTCTACACCTGAATGATGGAAAAATGAAAGAATTGGAATATGGAGATGTAACCATTCTGCAGCGGGAGATGCCTGTAGCGTTAGGCGATGAACCTCAAAACATAGGGGGATGCACATCGGTCTTCGCAAGGCTATCACAGGAACCTGTGAATGAACGACTCAAATTCGATAAAGAGGACATGAACAAGAAGAATTATGCAACGATGGTGGGAGGAGGTAAGCTTTCTTCGTCCCTTCAATTCTTCCCGCTAGCGGACAAAAAGCATGTGCGGGTCTCGATCCCTATAGAACTTGCTCATGAGGCTTCCAAATCGTACCACTCAACGTTATTCGGGTATTTTTTAGGACCACGTATTCCTTTCCTGGTAGTAGAGCGATCCGTAAAAAATGCATGGGGTATGGTATTTGTGACGTTATGATGAACAACAACGGAGTATTCTTTTTTTAAGTTTAACAATACCGGGGGGAGCATCCAAGTGATCGAAGCAGACCAATTGATGATAAAGGGCGTCCTTTATTTGTTTTTCCATGGGACCCTACTAAAGGCCTCTCGCGTCCGGCACATCATACATGCCCTCTATGGGTGAAACTTCTTAATGTTCCGCTTGTTGTTTTCAACAAGGAAGGGATTAGTCGAATTGCTAGTGCTATAGGAATTCCCAAGCAAATGGATTCTTGCACATCAGCCATGTGTGATAAGGCTTGGGGTCGACCGGGATTCGCTAAAGTCCTTGTGGAAGCATGGGCGGTGGGGTAGTTGAAGTGAGAAATCGAAGTGGTAATACCGAATTTACAAGGGGGGGGAAGAGGTCAAAATCATGATAAAGGTGGAATATGATTAGGAACCGGTTCAATGTGCTCGCTGCCTCGTCTTTGGTCATAAAACGAGTGTACGTCGAAAAGTGGAGGATACTCATAAAGGACAAGGCAACCCTAACAAACAAAAAGGAGTTGACTCGGACGGTTTTACAAGGGTGGAGAGAAAACACAGGCGGAATTATCCTAAGAACCATGGTAACCGTAGAGAAGAAGGTGTGGTCCGTAAAGAAGCCATGCACAACGGGAATATGGCTCACTCGCAAGCCATGCACGAGAATGATAAGCCTACCCCAGCCATGCATGAGGCCGTGCAACCTAGTTCGTCTACGAAGGCACAGGAGGGTTTGGAAGATAACCTCAGGTACGATAAGGATAAAGTTTCGGCAGATGGAAAACCTGTGAATCAATCAGACGACGTAGGGACGACTTCGATCACGAAGGATGACACGGCGGTGACAAGTCGTGTGACAAGAAGGCCTCGATTGTTCAAGACCTTCTCAAGTCTTTTAAGGTAAACCGTTTGCCATTACGCACGATCGCTTCGGAGGTAAGTTGTTCAAACAAATACCTTGTACTATCAGAGGATGTTGCTGATGAGATCGAAGTAGTGGAGGAAACTCCTCCAATTCTCCCGAACGGAAGTGAAGGTGCAAGGGACCATGTAAATGTGGATCCTCCCAAGGTTAGTCATGATTAATATATCTATGTGGAATGTTCGAGGCTTGAACTCCCCGACCAAACAAAAAGAGGTCAAGAACTTAATTCATGATAATAACGTGGGGCTTTGTGCCATTGTTGAAACGCACGTGAAGGCTGATTCTTTGAAGGATGTCTCGTTAAGGAGACACATATACCCACTAAGACCATAACGAACCAAGTATGAGCCGTTACAAGACCAAAGAGACTCATTATACCTCAAATAGAGCCAATAAGTTCAAACCACACTCATTATGACCCACATAGAGTCATTACGATCAATTATACTCGTTAAGGACACGCAAACCCAATATACCCACTAAGACCAAAATGAACTTCTTTTTATTTTTAATGATATTGCCTGGAGTTTCCGCCAAAAAAGACCAAAATGAACCACGTACGAACCTTTACAGACCACTAAGACCTGTTACACCTCAAATAGAGCGAATAAGGTCAAATTGGACAAATTATCACCCACATCCTGCCATTGCGACCAATTAGACTTGTTAATAAACCCAATATACACACTAAGACCAAAATGAAACGAGCCATTACGAAAGGAACGTAGGGAGAGAAATGGAGAAAGAAGGCGATTAGGGTTTACTGTTCATCGTCTAGGTTTACTGTTCATCTTTGATCGAGGTATTGTTCATTGTTTACTGTTCATTCATCAGGTAAACGTCTTCTAGCTGTTCTCTTTGTTGTTTTTTGGATTTTTCGAAGTTTCAAAGTTTCGAGGGTGGTGTTGGCTTGTATCGACTTCGGTTCGGCGTTAGGTGCTTCAGTTCTCAAGGAGAGTTTGTGAGATCCTCGGTTGTGTGGATTGCGTATCTTGCACCTTCGTTAGTCGTTCGTGTGATTCGAGGACCGAGTTTCAGCGCCCCACTCCTGTGGGACCTTCATGTCTTGGTCTTAGGGTTACACATCGATTTTCAGCGTGCAAGCTTAATGCCTGCGATCTAGGGTTTTTTATTCTCCTGAACGAGGTCCGATCTGGTTGTGGGGAACGGTCTGTGTTTCATCAGATCTGAGGTTTCGAGGATTCGAGGACAGCATTGCTCGATCATAGGGGTGATGAGGGATCTGTTAGAAGATTTCAGCGGTGATAGAACTCTCAAGCAGGTTCGTTTCTGTTGAAGGCTTCCTAGGTCAGTTTCTTTGTTTCTTAGGGTTAGCTCGTGTTTCCTAGGTCTTTGTTACCCTTAGAGAAGTTTGAACTAGGATTTCAACGCTCCAAGTTTTTTGGAGCCTTCGTTACCCTATTAGGGTTTCTCCGAAGGGGTGGCAGCACCGAGGCTTCGAGTAAGCTCTAGGTTACTGAAGGATCGGATCATGGATGACAATGGCTGACGTCATCGCTGGCCATGATGGCCGAAGGAGGGTTTGGAAAATCTTCTGAAGGGGTTAATACGTCGTATGCCCATTCGATCCGTTAATTCGGAGGTGAGTTGCTCAAATAGATTCCAATCTCTTTCGGAGGACGAGGTGGCAGAAGAGATTGAGGTGGTGGAAGAAACCCCTCCAAACATGCCGAATGGTAGGGAAGGAAAAAGGGATCAACAGAAAGTGGATACTCCTAATGTTATTAATGATTAATTTAGCCATGTGGAATGTTAGGGTCTGAACTCCCCGATTAAACAAAAGGAGGTTAAAAATTTGATGCATGATAATAACGGGGACTGTGTGATTTAGTTGAAACACACGTGAAATCTGATTCGTTGAAGGATGTTTACTCGCGTACTTTTGGACGAAAGTCGTAGATCTCTAACATTGGTGTCTGCCATATTTCAACCCGGATTGTGATCGCTTGGGATGTGCGTGTTCTAGACCTTATGGTCTTGGATACTCATAACCAATACGTGCATTGTGAAATTAAATTCCAAGGTGAACCTGTGCCGGTTTTTCTAACGGTCGTCTATGGGGCTAATACAGATGTTGAAAGGAGGACTTTGTGGTCTGGTCTCCGTAAATCTAAAGTGCTCATGGGTTCGAAGCCATGGATTTTAATTGGGGACTTTAACACTATGCTCTTTCCTCATGATGGAGTTGGGGGCTCGTCTCGTCGTAATAAAGATATGGAGGATTTATATTCTTGTATTGATGATATTGAAGTCTTTGATATAAAATACTTGGCTGTCCAATACACGTGGTGCCAAAAACCGAATGAAGAAGGAGGAATCAAAAGAAAGTTGGACCGTGTTCTAGCCAATGCGGAGTTTACTGCATTGTTTTTTGATGCCAATGTTAAGTTCTTACCGCGTGGGTATATATGATCATTCTCCGGTTATGCTCTCGTTTAAAGGAGGCACTCGAAAGAAGGTTTGGGGTTTTAAATTTGATAACTTTATGGTTGAGCATCCTTCTTTTCTGCAGACTGTTAACGAGGGTTGGGAGAAATCAGTGGTGGGTTCGTTTGTGTTTAAAATTACGAGTCGTCTAAAAGGTCTCAAAGGACCTCTCAGACGCCTGCGTGGTTCTTATGGAAAATTGGCGAACCGGGTGTTGTTGCTGAAAAATGAACTCAATGTTGTCCAATACTTGTGCGATAGAGAGCCAGCCGGACAACGTGGAGCTTATGGAGGATCTTTGCCATATTCGTTGTGCTTACCAACAAACGTGTTGGGATGAGGATTGTGCGTATAGGCAACGGGCTAAGGTCAAATGGTTGAATAAGGGAGATCAAAATACGAAATTCTTTCATAGGGTGGTTAAGGAGAAACGTCATACCACGCATATTCACTCCATTTGTGATTTGGATGGAAAATATGTTCATGGTGATGATGTTGCTAACGTTTTTGTTGATAAATTTAAGGAATTCCTCGGCGTTAGAGAGGGGGCATTGATGCTACTTTTCCTTTAGAGATGTTCACAAGAAAGCTTTCGCTTGCGGATTCTCTACATATGATACGTCCTATTTCGTCGGAAGAAATTAAAAGTGCTTTGGTTCAAATTGGAAGTGATAAAGCGCCTGGATCAGATGGGTACTCCTCAAAATCCTTCAAAGGGGCGTTGGGAGGTGGTGGGCAATGATGTTGAAATTGCTATTCATAATTTTTTCCACAATGGCCAACTTTTAAAGGAGGTAAATCATACTCTCTTATGCTTACTCCCTAAAATTGAGAATGCAACAAAAGTGTCGAATTTTAGACCTATTTCTTGTTGTTCGGTCTTGTACAAATGCATTAGTAAGGTGGTGGTGGATAAGGATGAAGGATTACTTGAATGGTTTGATTGGTCCTTCCCAATCGGCTTTTATTCCGGGTAGACGCATTTCAGATAATATCCTTATGGCTCAGGAGCTAGTGGCGGGTTACCATAAGAATGTGGGGCCACTGCGGTGTGCGTTTAAAATTGACAACCGTAAAGCTTATGATACAGTTGACTGGGAATATGTTTTGATGATGCTACAAGGTTTTGGTTTTCATCCTGTTATGATTAATTGGATAAGGGAGATGATTTAGACCACTTCTTTCTCGGTTTCGGTCAATGGAGAATCACATGTGTTCTTTAAAGGGGATAGGGGCTTAAGACAAGGAGATCCCCTTTCTCCGTATCTTTTTACGATTGTCATGGAAGGATTTGATATGATTCTTTGCCAATGCATTCGGGAAGCGGAGAGTTTTGGTTTTCATAAGGGATGTCAGGAGCTAAATACTACTCACTTATGTTTCGCGGAAGATTTATTCGTGTTTACTAGCGGGGAAGTCGACTCGGTGCAGGTTTTAAAAAGGGCCCTTAATATATTTCAGATAAAATCCAGGTTGGCGCCTAGTATCGAAAAAAGTGAAGTTTTTTTGGAATGTTCCGAATAATGTGAAAACCGCAATTCTTGAATGCTTACCTTTGCGGACCGGGGTGTTTCCAATAAGGTATTTAGGCGTGCCATTGTCTCTGGTTCGTCTTAAAACTGCGAATTTTGGAAGTCTCGTTTTGAAAGTAAAAGCGCGCATACAAAATTGGAAAATGAAGTTTCTGTCGTTTGGTAGTCGAAGGCAGCTCATTATCTCTGTTTTGCAGTCCCTCCAACTCTATTGGATGTCCACGTTGTTAATTCCTTATGGGATTATTCATGAAATTGAATCTCTTCTTCGGGATTTTCTATGGGCTCAAGGTGGAAATTCAAAGGGTAAGTGTAGGATTGCGTGGGTTGATGTCTGTAAACCTGTTGATTGTGGTGGCCTTGGGTTCAAGCGGGTGGGAGTTTGGAACCGAGCTTTGTTAGCTAAGCATTTATGGGATTCGTTCTTCCAACTTATAGGTGATTCGAAGTACTAAATAATGGTCTTGGGTGTTCAAGCGAATCATGGAGTTGCGGGTCCACGTTCGGAGGTTTTTCTCAACGCAATTGGGTAATGGTGCTAATACCCATGCTTGGGAGGATAGGTGGCTTTCGTGTGGTCATTTATCAGACTTTATTCCTTATCGTTTAATTCATTCGGAAGGTTTACATTCTAATAGTACGGTTAGTGATCTCGATGGTTTCTTTGATGGTGCGTGGTCGAATACATGAGTTCAAAGATTTGATGTGCTTCGTTCTAATCCGATTCTGACTCTTATACATGATCGATGTGACAAGGTGGGATGGGTGGATCATCAAAATGCGGTTGTGGAGTTTTCTGTTAAAATAGCTTCCCAATCGATTACTGGTATTCATGATCGTCTTCATTGGTGAAAATCGGTGTGGTTTCCTGGTTTCATTCCCAAGCACACGATGTGTTTATGGATGGCGTGTCATAATCGGCTTCCGACTCATGACCGTTTGGCTGTTTGGAATCAGGATGCAAGGGAGATGAAATGTGTTTTGTGTTCTAATTGCGAGGAAAGCCACAATCACTTGTTCTTCCGTTGTCATTTTGCAAAAACGATTTGGGATAGAGTTTGTGATAAGATGGAGTTGCGAAACTTCCCGGACTTGTGGGATGATATTATAAATGCTATTTCGGACCCAAATAGAGCTCCTTTGAGGAGGATCCATAAGTTGACTTTGGCTGCTTCAATGTATTTTTTTGGCATGAGAAAAATCAGCGGATTTTTTCGGCTAAGAAGCGTGTTATTGAGGCTCTTGTGAATACCATTGTTCGTAAGGTTCTCTTGCGTGAGTGACTTGGAAGACGAGGAAAAAGATGAAGATTACTATTGATGATGCTTGATTGGTGTTGCTAGGTTGTTTTTTTCGAATGGGTTTTTTGCATATTTTTTTGTAGTTGGTTTTTTTCTTTTGGGTTGTGCCTGTTCTGGCTTCTTGTTGCTTGGTACGGTACTGTAACCAAGTTTTACTGTTTTGTCGTTTGTCTTTTGTACTGGGGTTTGGCCTTTTTCTTTCCTTGTTTAATGTCATTGCCTGGAGTTTCCTCTAAAAAAAGGTTAAATCAGACTCATTATGACCCACATAGTGCCATTATGACCAATTATACGCGTTAAGAACACTTATCCAATATACCGACTATGATCAAAATGAACCAAGTACGAACCATTACAGACCGCTACCACCCGTTATACTTGAAATAGAGCAAATAAGGTCAAATCAAACTCATTATGACCCACATAGTGCCATTACGACCCATTGGACTCGTGAAGGAGACACAAACCCAATATATATAAGACCAAAAAGACTCGTTACACCTCAAATAGAGCCAATAAGTTCAAATCACACCCATTATGACCCACATAGTGCCATTACGACCAATTATACTCGTTAAGAACACATAAACCCAATATGCTGACTATGATCAAAATGAATCAAGTACGAACCATTACAGACCGCTAACACCCATTATAATTGAAATAGAGCCAATTAGGTCAAATCAAACACATTATGACCCATATATAGTGCCATTACGACCAATTGGACTCGTGAAGGAGACACAAACCCAATATACCCACTAAAACCAAAATGAGCCAAGTACGAGCCATTATAGACCATTATGACACGTTATACCTCAAATAGAGCCAATAATTTCAAATCAGACTCATTATGACCCACATAGTGCCATTACGATCAATTATACTCGTTAAGAACACATAAACCCAATATGTTGACTATGATCAAAATGAACCAAGTACGAATCATTACAGATTGCTAACACCCATTATAATTGAAATAGAGCCAATAAGGTCAAATCAAACTCATTATGACCCACATATAGTGCCATTACGACCAAATGGACTCGTGATGGAGACACAAACCCAATATACCCACTAAAACCAAAATGAGCCAAGTACGAGCCATTATAGACCAATATGACACGTTATACCTCAAATAGTGCCATTAATTTCAAATCAGACTCATTATGACCCACATTGTACCATTACGACCAATTATATTCGTTAAGGACACACAAACCCAATATACCCACTAAGACCTAAATGAAGCACGTACGAACCTTTATAGACCACTAAGACCCGTTATACCTCAAATAGAGCCAATAAGGTCAAATTTGACTCATTATGACCCACTTAGTGCCATTACGATCAATTAGACTCGTTAAGGAGACACAAACCTAATATACCCACTATGACCAAAATGAACCAAGTACGAACTATTACAGACCACTAAGACCCGTTATACCTCAAATATAGCCAATATGGTCTAATCAGCCTCATTATGACCCACATAGTGCCATTACGACCAATTAGACTCATTAAGGAGACACATATACCCACTAAGACCATAACGAACCAAGTATGAGCCATTACAAGACCAAAAAGGCTCGTTATACCTCAAATAGAGCCAATAAGTTCAAACCACACTCATTATGACCCACATAGAGTCATTACGATCAATTATACTCGTTAAGGACACGCAAACCCAATATACCCACTAAGACCAAAATGAACTTATTTTTTTTAATGACATTGCCTGGAGTTTCCGCCAAAAAAGACCAAAATGAAACACGTACGAACCTTTTACAGACCACTAAGACCTGTTACACCTCAAATAGAGCGAATAAGGTCAAATTGGACAAAATTATCACCCACATCGTGCCATTGCGACCAATTAGACTCGTTAAGGAAACATAAACCCAATATACCCACTAAGACCAAAATGAAACGAGCCACTATGGATTTTTTCGAAAATCAGAAACGAAAGGAACGTAGGGAGAGAAGTGGAGAAAGAAGGCGATTAGGGTTTACTATTCATCGTCTAGGGTTAACTGTTCATCTATGATCGAGGTACTGTTCATCATTTACTGTTCATTCATCAGGTAAACGTCTTCTAGCTATACTCTGTTGTTTTTTGGATTTTTCGAAGTTTCGAAATTTCGAGAGTGGTGTTGGCTTGTATCGACTTCGGGTCGGCGTTAGGTGCTTCAGTTCTGAAGGAGAGTTTGTGAGATCCTCGGTTGTGGGGATTGCGTATCTTGCACCTTCGTTAGGCGTTCGTGTGATTCGAGGATCGAGTTTCAGCGCCCCACTCCTGTGGGACCTTCGTGTCTTCATCTTAGGGTTACACATCGATTTTCAGCATGCAAGCTTAATGCCTGCGATCTAGGGTTTTTTATTCTCCTGAACGAGGTCCGATCTGGTTGTGGGGAATGGTCTGTGTTTCATCAGATCTGAGGTTTCGAGGATTCGAGGACAGCATTGCTCGATCATAGGGGTGACGAGGGATCTGTTAGAAGATTTCAGCGGCGATAGAACTCTCAAGCACGTTCGTTTCTGTTTAAGGCTTCCTAGGTCAGTTTCTTTGTTTCTTAGGGTTAGCTCGTATTTCCTAGGTCTTCGTTACCCTTAGAGAAGCTTGAACTAGGGTTTCAGCGCTCCAAGTTTTTTGGAGCCTTCGTTACCCTATTAGGGTTTCTCCGAAGGGGTGGCAGCACCGAGGCTTCGAGTAAGCTCTAGGTTACTGAAGGATCAGATCATGGATGACAAAGCTGACGTCATCGCTGGCCATTATGGCCGAAGGAGGGTTTGGAAAATCTTCTAGAGGGGTTAATACGTCTACGAGTATGACGGTTGCTCCGCATAGGGCTGATGACAATGCTGACGTCATCGCTGGTGTCACGGGTTCCATGCATGCAAAGCACTCTGCGATTCCGGAGAGGGAATTGGTGGAAGGCGAAAGCTCGCAATCTCAATCTCAAATCACGAGAACGTAGGTGTTTCAAAGGCTCAATTTTGCTGCAGCGGTGGGGAAAGCGCAAACGGGGATGCTTGATTATTATCCGTTGGAGGATCGAAAATCAAAGTGGTGGTCATTCCAATAGAGCTTGCTAAAGAAGTAAGTGCTTCCTATAACTCCACTCTGTTTGGGTATTTCCTAGGACGCCGTCTCCAATTTTCAGTTTTTAAGTGGGTTGCTCATGTTCAATGGGGTAAATTTGGATTCAATGATATCATGCTTAATGGAAATGGGATCTTCTTTTTTCGTTTTAATGATGTTGGTGGGTGCTCCTAAGTTATTGACCAAGGCCCTCTTATGGTGTACGGGATCCCGCTATTTGTGTCACCATGGGACCCCACTAAAGCTCTCAACAAACCTAGTCACACGGAGTGCCCGTTATGGGTTAAGCTCCACAACATTCCCTAGGTGGCGTTCAATAAGGACAGGGTAGGGCGGATAGCGAGTGTGTTGGGAGTTCCAAAATCTATGGATGCGTGTACGGCATCAATGTGTGACAAAAAATGGGGAAGACCGGGATTTGCCAAAGTCCTAGTTGATGTTTGGGCGGTGGGAGAGCTAAAACGGTAGATTGAGGTCATTATCCCCCATGTTAATGGTGGGAATGATGAGAAAACCAAAGTGCTTGTTGAATACCTGTGGGAACCACGTCAGTGTTCCTTTTGTTGTGTTTTTGGCCATACGCTTGGAACTTGTACCAAAACTCCGGCAAAAAAGGGGGGACCGAGTCACCAATCGCACACGGACGAGGATGGATTTACAGTGGTGGTTGGAAGAAAAGGGAAGACCAAAATGGGAAGTGGGACCAAAGTAAAAAGTTTAAAAGATATTGAGGCTGGGTTTGACACAAGAAGGGAAAACGACTACAAACAGGGCGGTGGATGAGGTTATATGCACAAGTGCATGCAAGGACAACACTGCATGCACAAGTGCATGTACGGACAACATTGCATGCACAAGTGAATGTAACGCCAATATTGCATGCACAAGTGCATGTAATGATGCTAGTGCTAGTGCTTGTAAGGAGAATCTGACTAATGGTATCAAGGAAGGGGGTGTGACACAGAGCCAATCGACGAGTGAGGGGGTTGACAAAAGAGAAGGCACGATGATAGAGGAGCAAGTTGGGGAGTTGAATGGGGGTGAAGAGAATGTTGGGGATAGAGAGGCTATTAATGAGCACACTCCTATAGATTTGGGAGCGTTTTTAGAGGATATAACGGTGAACGTGATTCAATCGGATAATGGGAAAAGTGAACAACAAGGGCTGCAAAAAGAAGGGATAGCTCCGAGACCAAATACTCCATTTAAACCAAAGGGGGTCCCGAACGAGGGAGGTACAAAATCCATGAATGGAATGAAGCCGATTTCTGGACCAAAGCCAATTAGGGGCATTCTCAAAACGACAAATAGATACTCGACTTTGGGAAATGAAGAGGGGGTGGACGTAGGGGTGGTTCATCTAGTAATCCATGATGAAGCGCGCTTCGTGGAATATACGGGGGGCTGAATGGGCCTCAGAAACAAAAGGAGGTTCAAAATTTACTACATTGTAATAATGTTAGTTTTGGAGTTATTATAGAATCGCATGTGAAGCTGAAGTGCTAGAGGAGGTTTGTAGGCGAACTTTTGGGAGATGGGATCGGAGGTCGAATGTCATTGCGTCGGAAATGGGAACTCATATTATTATTGCTTGGGATAGCCGGTCCATGGAGGTAATGGTCTTGGAGACGCATCATCAATACATGCATTGTGAGGTGCGGTTGCATGGGGATATTAAGCCGTTCTTTGTGTCAATTGTCTATGGAGCGACTAATGTGGTACATCGTCGCCAGCTGTGAGCCTTCGTAAATTTAAAGTGTTGATTGGTGACCAGGATTGGGTAGTTATGGGGGATTTTAATGCTATGTTATTCCCTCATGATGGTTTGGGAGGGTCTTCACGACGTAACTGTGATATGCTAGAGTTTCACGCTTGTGTGGAGGACATCGAGATTTTGGATATTCGATATACGGGCATTCAGCATTCTTGGTCTCAAAAACCTTTAGATGATAGTGGTATTCGACGAAAACTGGATCGGGTCATGGCGAATATCAACTTCATTGATCGGTTTATGGATGCGTCGGTTGTCTTTATGCCGAGGGGTATTTCTGTTCACTCCCCCTCGATCCTGTCTTTCACAGGGGGGGTTCGAAGGAAGGGAGCGAATTTTAAATTTGATAATTTCATGGTTGAGCACCCTCAATTTTTGCAGGTCACTAAAGAAGGCTGGGATATTCATGTTCACGGTACTTTTATGTTTGAAGTCTTGACGAAGTTGAAGAATTTAAAGCATTCGTTTCGAAAGCTTAGAGGATCCTATGGGAAACTATCTGATCGAGTTAAGGCGTGTAAGCAAGAGTTAGATGCGATACAAGAGGCTAGCGATGTTGACCCTGTGAGCTCATTCTTCAGAAGGAGCTTTTCCTATTGGAGGGTTGCTTATCACCAAGCTTGTAAGGATGAGGAAAGTGCTGCTAGACAAAGGGCCAAAATCTCTTGGCTCAATGAGGGAGATTCTAATACGAAGTTCTTCCATAATGTTATGAAGGAGAAGCGGCACAGTCAATTCATCCATTCCGTTTGTGATGGTAATGGAGGGTTTCATTATGGAGAGGAAATCCCAAATGCTTTCTTAACTCATTTCCAGGCTTTCTTGGGAGTGTTAGATGGGAATGTAAATCCTGATGTGGATGATTTTGTTTTTCAAAGACGACTTTCGATTACGGATTCTTTAGCCATGATCCGACCTATTACAGATTTGGAGATTAGAGCGGCGGTTTTCAAGATTGGAAATGATAAGGCTCCCGGATCGGATGGTTACTCGGCAAAATTCTTTAAAGCGGCTTGGAGCATTGTTGGAACGGAGGTAACCAGGGATGTCCATAACTCCTTCTACACCGGCAAGCTACCTAAGGAGTTAAATCATACGCTAGTGTGTTTAATCCCTAAAACTCCTAATGCGGTAAAGGTTACCGAATTTCGGCCCATTTCTTGTTGCACTATTGTTCATAAAATTATTAGTAAGATTATAGTTGAATGCATGAAGGGTTTCTTGGATGATTTGGGGAGTCCCAATCAATCTGCCTTCATTCCGGGTCGGCGGAATTCGGACAATATACTTATGGCCCATGAACTTGTTCGGGGCTACCAACGAGGGGATGGCCCACCCAGGTGTGCTTTTAAGATTGATATCAAAAAAGCGTATGATATGGTTGATTGGCGGTTTTTGATCAACATGTTGGAAGGCATGGGATTCCATTTAGCGATTGTGAAATGGATTAAGGAGATGGTCACTTCTACCTCGTATTCCATGGCAATTAATGGTGATACGTGGGTTTTTTTAAGGGTGGTCGTGGACTGCAACAAGGGGACCCGTTGTCTCCTTATCTTTTTACAATAATTATGGAGGGGTTTTCCATTCTGTTTCGGCACTGTATTGAAGAGGCAACACAATTTGGCTATCATTAAAGATTGCCATGAGTTTCAGATTGCATCTTTGCTTTGCAGATGACTTATTTGTTTTTACTAGAGGTGACGTGCAATCTGTTATGGTATTGAAGAAAGCTCTTTCATTTTTACAACTAGGGCGGGATTATCACCTAGCTTGGAAAAGAGTGAGGTTTTCTTCGGAAATGTGCCTGATGAAACTAAAGCGACTATTCGGGAGTGTTTACCTTTTCGTAATGGAGTCTTCCCCATTCGGAATTTAGGGGTACCTTTGTCTCCGGCTCGTCTAAAGGTCCGTGACTTTGATGTGTTGATTGCTAAAGGTAGTGGCTCGTATCAATAATTGGAAGGCTAAGTTTCTCTCTTTTGGAGGACGGTTACAACTTATCAAATATGTGCTTGGTTCGCTTCAAGTCTATTGGATGTCAAATTTTATGCTCCCAACTAGAGTGATTAATAAACTTGAATCACTTTTCCGGGATTTTTATGGGCTCAAGGTGAAAATGCTAGAGGGAAGTGTAAATTGTCGTGGGAGCAAGTTTGTAAGCCGTTTGAATGTGGAGGTTTGGGTATTAAACGTCTTGCTATGTAGAACCGTGCTTTACTCTCGAGGCATGTTTGGAACATACTCACGCAAAAAACCACTTTATGGGTTCACTGGGTATATTTGCATTGCCTTTGGTGACCAACACTTTTGGCTTGTTCGGAAAAGTTCGATATGGTCGTGGGTTCTCCGTAAGATTATGGATTTAAGGATGCATATTCACCCGTATCTGATCTATCAAGTAGGGGATGGTATGGATGTTAATGCTTGGGAGGATCGATGGTCGACATATGCTCATTTGGCTTTGATGAACCCTTATCGTTTTGTTCATAGAGAGGGTTTCTCTACGAGTACTTCACTTAGAGCTGATGAATCAGTGTGGGGATGGGTGGCCGCACCAATGGCAAGAGTGATTCCCGGCTATCAACTCTATCACGTTGCCACAACTTAGCCATGTTCGTGATAAGCTGAGATGGTTGGACGTGAATGGGAGTCTTGTGGATTTCTCGGTCAAAGAACCATTTACTTCTATGTCGGGGAGTCATCCGGTTATGTCGTGGCATCAGGCTGTGTGGTTTAAAGGACATATTGCCAAGCACTCTTTTTGCATGTGGGTGTCTTGTCACTATCGGCTTCCTACTCAAGATCGCATGGGTGCGTGGGGGACGGAGGTTCTTCAGCTTTGCTGTCCGTTGTGTGAGAGTAGTGTTGACTCCCATAATCATCTTTTCTTTGATTGTGTTTTTTCAAAAGATGTTTGGCACCGGGTGGAATTCTTTGCTAATATTGAAGATTGGCCGGATTGATGGGATGAGATTATGTTGGTGTTGGATGATGGATGATGGTCACTGAGGTCCAAAAACTTTTAAATCCAAACTTTTTGTTGCAGCAGCGGTTTTTAGTATTTGGAGGGAACGGAATAATCGGTTGTTCCGGAGTCAAAAGCACTCGAAAGATGATATTACTAAACAGATTCAGGAGATGGTGCAGAGGCCTGGCTTGGAAGAATCGAAGGAAGCGTACGAATGACCATGATACCAATGAAGGGATGTGAGGGTCGTTTGTTGTGGGTGTTGGTGGTGGGTGTTCTTGTCTGTTGTTTTTTGAGTCTGTTGTTTTGTATTGTGTTTGGTTGTCTGTTTTTTTTTTTTTTTTGAAAGGAGAAGCTCCAGGCAATATTGTAAAACAAAAGCAAAACAAAACAAGCGTAGCGCTACAACCAAGCCCAGAAGGCTAAAAACTCACACATGACACCATACCATGCTACAAGCAACCAAAACAGACACAAGCTAAACGACACAAAAAGCGAGCAAAAGAAGATAGAAAATCTGAACATCACAACACTATCAGACAAATCCCCGAAGATCTTCAGAAAAAGCATAGCGCTAGTCATCACAAATAATTTGCCTGGACTTCAACTTCCAAATGAGCCGCATGTGAACCACGTCTCGGATCTGCACCATGAGCTGATCAGCAGTACATCTAGCCGAACAAAACAGACGATCATTTCTCTCACGCCAAATAAAAAACACGGCTGCCGCAATGAATAAATTACGTTTCATGAACTTTGGCTTTGTCGATAAATCAGAAAGTCTTCCGACAATTTGGTCCCAAGTGTTCGAACAAGTCTCCAAGTGTCCCAAAGATTTGATCGCACTCAAAACATGCGAAGAATAAGAGCATTCAAAAAATAAGTGGTTATGTGAATCCATGCACGATTCAAAAAATAAGTGGTTATGTGAATCCGCAGTGGTGCTATCCCAAGCCACCATGCGGTCTTGTGTGGTGAGCCGGCCGTGACATGTCGTCCATAAGCAAAATGCATGCTTAGGAATAAACCTTAAACCACACCGATTTGGCCCATGGTATAGTTTGAAGAACGCCCACGAACACTTCATACGCCACCTTAACGGAGAAATCAACCATATTCTCATGCACATCTATCCACCTCCATTTATCCTCTTGAGATTGGTCAAGCACAGGCAATGGTGAGTTTTGAAGAGGATTATACCGAGCTAACCACTCATTCGGCCATCCATTGGGGAATCGATCTACCACTTCATCAAGAGTGTCATGTTGCGAGAACCCATTATCACTTAGAAACCGGTTGGAGATAATCGAAGATAACGTACCAATCGGCCCCCACCAATCCTCCCAAGCTTTCGTACGAACACCATTGCCAACTATTATCTTCATATGTACTCGAACAAAAGGCCTCATATCCATTATCTTACGAATCATCCATGACCACCTGGAACTCTTTCGGACCAACCAAAAATGATTGTCACTCAGACAATACAAATAAACCCACCGCACCCATAAAGAGGATCGTCGAGTGAGGATATCCCACGAGTGCTTAGCAAGCATTGCCCTATTCCAAACCGTTAGCAGCCGAATACCTAACCCACCATTAGCAATCGACCTACAAATCAGATCCCAAGCAACCTTGCATTTGCCTCTAGAAAACTCACCTTGAGCCCATAGAAATTTTTTGAATAACGCCTCCAATTTATGGATAAACCCCGAAGGGATCAACAAAGTAGACATCCAATATAATTGTAAAGAAGCAAGAACTGAAAGAATCAACTGTCTTCTGCAAAGGACAAAATTTTATTCTTCCAATTATGGATGTGTGCATGCACTTTAGAAATAATGACATCAAAATCCGCCACTTTAAGCCGAACAGGGGAGAGAGGGACTCCCAGATATCTGATAGGAAAAACTCCATGGCGAAATGGAAGACATTCTAGAATAGCCAAACGTGATTGATCAGAGACGTTCCCAAAAAAAACCTCACTTTTTTCAAGACTAGGCGAGAGGCCTGATTTGGTCTTAAAAATTTGTAAGGCTTTTTTGAGAACAAGAACCGATTCCACATCACCCCTTGTGAATACGAACAAGTCATCCGCGAAACACAAGTGGGTAATTTGAAGCACATCACAATCCTTATGGTACCCAAATTCAGCCGCCTCTTGGATACACTTCTTAAATATCATTGAGAAGCCTTCCATAATTATCGTGAACAGGTGTGGCGACAACGGGTCCCCTTGTCTTAGTCCACGACCACCTTTAAAGAAACCCCACGACTCCCCATTAACAGCAACCGAGAAGGACGTAGACGTGACCATCTCCATAATCCATCTAATAAGTGCCATATGGAATCCGAGCCCCTCCAACATAGCCATCAAAAAATTCCAATCCACCATGTCATAAGCTTTTTGGATGTCTATTTTAATGGCGCAACGTGGAGGGCCACTATCTCGTTGATACCCCGCAACAAGCTCATGCGCCATTAGAATATTATCATAAATCTTTCGGCCCGGTATAAAAGCCGATTGCGTCTGACTAATAATACCATTCAGAAATTCCTTCATTCGGTTAACGATCATCTTGCTAATAATCTTGTAAATTACCGTACAACAAGATATGGGTCTAAACTCCGTCACCCTTGAAGCATTTGGGACTTTCGGAATTAAACAAAGCAAAGTATGGTTTAATTCCTTAGCAAGACTTCCATGATAAAAGAAATTATGAATAGCGAGACTAACCTCATTACAAACAATGCTCCACGCTGCTTTAAAAAATTTAGCAGAGAAACCATCCGACCCCGGGGACTTATCATTACCGATTTGAGCGAGGGCCACTCTTATATCGTCATTTGTGAACGGTCTAATCATCACATTTGCATCACCAACCCATAGCTTTGGATCAAACACAAAGTCTTCCATATTCGGCAACACCATAGGATCAGAATGGCCCAAAATATTCGTAAAGTGGTCCACGAAAGCCGTTAGGACATCTTCGCCATAGTAGAAAGTTCCATCTCGATCACTCACAGAAGTGATCCGATTCCTATGCTTTTTCTCCTTGATCACATTATGGAAGAATTTGGTATTAAAATCGCCTTCATTAAGCCACGTTACCTTCGCCCGTTGCCTTGCATTAAGCTCTTCATCACGGCAAGCACTAATATAAGAGCTCCTAAGGTGGAAAAGGTCTTCTTGAAGGATGGTTGCATGGATCGGCGTCACACATTGATTGTGCAACATCTAGCTCCTTTTTTAACAAATCAACCCTATCCGAGAGATTCCCGTACGAATTCTTCAACTTACGCATTGGAGCCTTAAGGTTTTTTAGTTTTGACAAAACTCTGCCCATAAATGATCCCTGTCGCGGAACATCCCAAGCCTCCTTAACTGTCTACAAAAACAAAGGGTGGGAAACAAGATAATTATCAAACTTGAAGCCCCAAACCCTCTTCCGATTGCCCCCTTTAAAAGACAACATGGCTGGCGAATGATCTGAGATCCCTCTCGGATGAAACATCACTTCGGCATCTTGAAAACACACGGAGAATTAAACATTCGCCATAATCTGGTCAAGCTTGCGTCTTATCCCCCCTTCTTCACTTGGCTTTTGACACCAAGAATATTGGGATACCCACATATTTGACATCAAAAACCTCTACATCTTCAACACAAGCTCCAAACTCCATCATATCTACATTTCGGAGTGAGGAACCACCCAAACCATCATGGGGAAACAACATAGTGTTGAAATCCCCCATGATACTCCAAGGGGTATTCCCAATACTTACTTTGAATCTTCGAAGGCCCGACCACAACTCTCTTCGAGCTACATACGTGTTAGCACCATAAACAATTGACAAGAAAAACGGGTTGACATCCCCACAAAGCCGAACTTGGCAATTCATGAATTGGGCATGAACCTCTAATACCATAATATCCATCAACCGAGCATCCCAAGCAAGGATAATGCGCGTTCCAAACTCAGACACCGATTGATTAGACCTCCACTCCCACCTACCAAAAACACGACCACACACTTCTTCCAACGACTCGCTTTTCATATGAGATTCAATAATAGCACAACAATTAATACTATTCAAATGAATAAACTCCCGCACCTCCTTTTGTTTTAACCGGGCATTTAAGCCCCTAATATTCCAAGAAGTAAGCTTAATCATGAGGAAAGATGATGTAGCTTACCTTGCGATTCCCCATCTTGCTTCGTCTCGCCACTTTTCTCAATATAGTTCGGTTTACCTCCAGCCACTTGGCCATTGGCTTCATTAACCGACTCACCTCCTAGAACATGAAACCGATTAGAAGGCTCTGGTTTCGTCTTCATAGAAGCCTTTAAGATGCCTTTTAAAGGCTTTGTCATCACGACAGGATTAGCCGCCACCCCTGTCTTAGGCTTGAAAGGAGTACCCGGCCGAGTAGGGTTCCTTTGATCACCAAGCTTTCCACAAACTGCATTCGTCTTCTGTGCTATTGTCTCCGAAACTCCATCCATAAAAGCTCCCAGATCAGGGGGTGTGTCTTTGGTTTGAGGTTCTTCCACGCATACCGTACCAACCTTAGGTGTCACTGGACCCACATCAACCACAATCGGTCTCGTACTTTAAGGAATAAACTGATCCTCATCAATGTCCGCCCATAGCTCCATCACGTCCCTTACTGAGCCCACCCGTGCTCATGCACGTATCATCACCCTTGCATGCACTTGTACATGTAGTTGGATCTTTACATGCACTTGAGCATGCAACACTCCCCGTACATGCACTTGTGCATGCAACATCCCCAACAACTTGATTCACCTCCTTAGGCTTTCCAATAACCCTCCCGTTTATCCCTTGTGTTTCCAGTAGGCGAGAGGTTCTTCTCCTTTTGATCCATAGGGCGTTTCGAGCTCCTCTTTCTTCCTCAACCCTAGTAAAACCCTCACGTCCATCCGACCTTTCTCCTTCTTCCGAGATGGGGCTTTAACACAATTTTCCAAGGAATGCCCAAACATACAACAAAAAGCACATTGTCTAGGTTCCCATAAGTATTCCACACTGTTGTCTTCTCCTCCCTACCCCCAAGCACGTGGGGAATAATAACCTCAATATCACGCTTCAATTCTCCTATCGTCCATACATCCACAAGAACTTTAGCAAAGCCCGGACAACCCCATTTTTTGTCACACATAGAAGCGATACAAGCGCCATCGACCTAGGCACCCCCAGAACACTTGCGATCCTCCCCACGCCCTCTTTATTAAAGGCTACTAGAGGAATATTAAGAAGCTTAACCCAAAGCGGACACTCCGTATGGACCGGTTTGCTAAGAGCTTTGGTAGGGTCCCATGGAACGACAAACAAAGGAACCCCATAAACCATTAAAGGACCTTGTTCAACAACTTGGGAACACCCTCCCTCATCATTGAATCGGAAAAAGAAAATGCCATTTCCGTTAAGCATTACATTATTCAATCCAAATTTTCCCCATTGGTTCCTCACAACCCTCCTTTGCTAGCTCGATCGGGATTGTGACCACACTAGTTTTCTTGTCCTCCAAAGGGAAAAAAATCCAAGTTTCCTGCTTTCTCTCCACCCACGACATTCGAAAATGTTAACCTTTTGAACACAGATTCCCTAGTCACTTGCCCCATAGGGTTTTCCGTGTCCTTACCCGTCAGAACAACCGATGCATGCATGGAAGCGCTGCCATCAGCGTTGACGTCAACCCTAGTTTCTCCTCCAAAACCATTAACCGTCACGGAACCTAGCGAATCTGCAACCAAATGAGCCTCGAACATCATTGCATCCATATCGACTTTAAATGCAAGTCTCTACACACATCACCTATCAACCCTAGCGAGGTCGAAGCCTAGGAGCACGTACATCCAGAAACTCAGAAGCGAGCCTCACAATGGTGTACGAGGGACTAGGAAACACGAGTCGCTCAGGTTTTTGGTTGTCTGTTGCTGGGGTGACTTGTCACTCTTTGCTTGTTATGTTCCGGGTGTAGACTTTTGCCTTTTTTTGTTTGTTTATATGATTGCCAGGAAGTTTCCTTTCAAAACAAAAGACCAAAATGAACCAAGTACGAACCATTGCAGACCACTAAGACCCGTTATACCTCAAAAAGAGCTAATAAGGTCAAATCAGACTCATTATGACCCGCATAGTGACATTACGACCAAAAGAAAACAAAAACCCAATATACCCACTAAGACCAAAATGAACCAAGTACGAACCATTACAGACAGCTAAGAACCGTTATACATCAAATGGAGCCAACAAGATCAAATCAGTCTCATTATGACCCACATAGCCCCATTACAACCAATTATACTCGTTAAGGTAGCGCAAACCCAATATACCCACTATGACCAAAATGAACAAGGTACAAACCATTGCAAACCACTAAGACTCGTTATACCCCAAATAGAGCCTATATGGTCAAATCAGACTCATTATGACCTACATAGTGCCATTACGACCAATTAGACTCGTTAGGGAGACACAAGCCCAATATACACTCTAAGACCAAAACAAACCAAGTTTGAGCCATTACAAAACCAAAAAGACACCTTAAATAGAGCCAATAAGTTCAAATCATACTCATTATGACTCACATAGTGTCATTACGACCAATTATACTCGTTAAGGACACACAAACCCAATATACCCACTAAGGCGAAAATGAACCACGTACGATCTAATAGAGACCACTAAGACCCGTTATACCTCAAAAAGAGCCAATAAGGTTAAATCAGACTCAACTCATGGCGTTTTCTCTCTATCTCACGGCGACTAAGGTTTCTGGTGGGAACCATGCGTGAACAGGGGTGGACGACGGCTATTCGACGGCAACAAACTGCGGCGGAATGTCTTCGATGGTGGAAAGGTTGGTCTTGTTCGTTGGGGGACAGGTCGACGTGCGTAGATGGTGTTCCAAGAATCTGGGAATTTTGGCGGCTCATAGGGATTTGGATTTTCTGAGTGTGACGTCTTGGTTGGCTAGAGACGAAGGTGTGGTGGTGTGTCGTTCCTACAGGTGAACGTCTATTGACTTTGGCTCTCTCGTGTTTCTTTGGTCCTGCCACTCGAACGTGGAAATCAAACTAGGGTTTCCTTTTAGGGTTAGGGTTTCTATTGTAGGGTGGTAAAACACCAAGGCTTCGAGGGAGAAGGGTTGATAGGGTTGACTTCGTTCGAAGAAGAGGTGCGGTAGTGGTCGCTCATGGGTGGGGTTGACCCTATACCTGGCAAACGTGTCGTGTCGTGTCGGGTTCGTGTCGGGTTCACGAGTTAAACGGGTTAAGATTACCTAACCCGAACCGTTTAATAAACGGGTCAGAAAATCTCAACCTGAACACGACCTGATTTTACCCGCCTAACCGGACACGACAGGATTAACCCGTTTATCCTCTTAACCCATTAAACCCGTTTAACCCGCTAACCCGCTAACCTGATAACCCGATAACCCGTTTACATTTATAAAATTAAAACTTAAAAATCAAAAAAATAAAGCATTAGAAATTTACTGATATAATTCAAAATTCAAAGTTTGAACTTATAGAAATCCAAATTCAAAACATTAAAAATCCAAAGCATAAAAATATTACAACCCCAAAAATCCTTAAGAGTTCTAACTTCAAAGTTCTAACCAAAGTCAAAAATCAAAACATAGCTCCTCTTCATCCGGATTTTTGTGTTTGAAAACTTTGATTCTTTAATTCTTCCCGGTCATCGTCATCCTTTAGTCTTAAAAGCCAATTGCATAGCTCCTCTTCATCCGGATGCATTGATGCTAAAATAGAGTAAAAGAAATGTTAAAATTGAGTAAGTTAACGAATACATCAAATTAATAATTAAATGTATACCTTCATGAAAAACCCAGTCTCTAAGACAAACCAATGATTCAACAGTTTCTAATTTCAACGAACTCCTATAGGCATCAATAACTCGTCCTCCAATACTGGAAACCGATTCAGAAGCAACGGTAGATATTGGGATGGCCAAAATATCTCTAGCCATTTGAGATAGAATGGGATACCGTCCTTGAAAAGGTTTCCAATATTCCAACACATCGAAATCATCTATGCGAGGTAATTTCGGCTCCTCTAGGTAAGATTGCAGCTCGGATTTACCACCGGTGGTGAACTCACAGCTAGAGAACTCATCAAAATCCTGATTAAAAAAAAGCAAAACTTAGCCAAGGTACAAACAAAAAATTAAATTCACAAAACTAAATAAGGAAAGTTTATTACCGTCATATATGTGTAAGAGTCGGACATAATATTAGTGGTAGCACGAGATGAGCTTTGATTGTCGGTGGATGTGGTACAAGATGCATACTCATCAAACAAGGAAAATAATTTTTCCTTAAACAAATCCAACTCAATGTTGGAAGAAGAGCCATATTTTTTTTTTGAAAGCCCAATCAATAACTTGAAACTTGTAACGAGGATCATAAACAACGGCAATACCCATGATGGTACTAAACTCATGCCAATATTTGTCAAACTTCAAGTTCATCTTATTAGCCATGTCTTTCAAAAATCTATCACTACTTTCCTTCTCGTTTTTCAAAAGCAACCTTTTTTTTAAAACATTAGGAAAGTAAAGATTGGAGGTTGGATACTTAGAGCCCGAAAACTTTACCGTCACTTCATGGAAAACTTGCAAAAACTTACAATTTTTTTCAATCTTCATCCACTCATCAGAAGTTGGGCAATGAACAAAATTAGCATCAGTCTTTGCTAAATGGAGAAGCGCTTTCTTGTAAAATAATGCACTATCTAACATGTGAAATGTAGAATTCCAACGAGTGGGCACATCTTGCTTTAACCCTCTAGTGGACTCAATACCAACATGTTGAACACAATGCCTAAATCTTTGCTTCCGACTTTGAGAACCTTTGCAATACTTGACACACTCTCTCACCTTCAAGACAGCCCCATCTAATTCTTTTAAACCATGTTGCACTATCAAATTAAGAATGTGGGCACAACAACGAACATGGAAATAATCACCGTTAGACATCAAATCCAAATCAAATTTCAGTCCATCAACCATAGAATCATTATTAGATGCATTATCTAAGGTTATGGAGACGATTTTGTTATCAATTCCCCATTCTTTCAACAAACCACAAACATTTCAGCCAAGGCAGCACCAGTATGGGGTGGAGGCATGCAAGTAAAAGCTAAAATTCTTTTTTGCAAGCACCAACTCTTATCAACAAAGTGAGCAGTCAATGAAATATATCCATCAGTGGTCAAAGAAGTCCAACAATCAGATGTTAATGCTATTCGACCAGGAACAGATTGCAACAAATTAAGAAGCTTAGATTTCTCCATTGAATACATTTTGAAGATGTCATTTTTTGTGGTTTGTCTTGAAAAAAATTTCACTTCAGGATTCAAGTAAGCAAAACAACTCCTAATACCTTCATATTCAACTAATTGAAGAGGGAGATTGTTGTCTAGCAATAGCAATTGCAACCAATTCCCGAAACTCATCTTGGTTAAACCTAGGAGATTTACTTTCCAATGAACCATTCAAATTAGATTGTAAAATAAGCTGCCCAATATCTCTATAGTTTTTTCCCTTGCAAGACTTAAGATGCCTACGCATATTCCCTGTCCCATGACTACTTTCAGCAATGTATTTACCCCCACATCTCTTGCATTTGAATTGGATTTTTCCATTACTATCTAATTCATCAATCATTTCAAAATCATCCCAAACAGTAGAAGTAAGCTTACATTTCAAAATTTCACTTAAGAAGCTTACTTGCTTCATTGCCCTCCTTAGAAGCTGCCGCTGGAACTTCTAGCCTATCTACACCACCGACCTCTTCTTCCACTTCATCGGCGACAAGTTTATAGGATCCATAACCAAAAAAAAATCTGCACAGACAAGTTAACTGGATCCATAAACAATTTTACCCATAATAATCATCCATGTATAAAGAAGATTTTAAGCTGTAGATTATTTCAGGAAGCTATTTTTTCCAGGATTTTTATAAGAAAAAACCCCTCTACTCCTCCTATCAAATTTGGAAAACACAATTTACACACTACTGTCAAAATTTGTTGGCTTGGTTCCCATAATCTTCAAAAGATTAATTTTTTATGAAACAAATATTTAGTAGTCTAAACCATAGAAGATCAAATTGTAAATTCCTATCATGTCATTTTCTCCAACTCTCCAAGGGAAATGAAAACGAGTCAAAATATATCCAATTGGATTTTGGAAAAATATATCATTGTCACATTCACACATATAAGATAAAAAAAAAACAATTATATGTGAAACTCACTGTCACATTTATAAATTAGGGGTGGCAAATTAAAATCCAACAAGATTTAAAGATAATATTTTCCAAGAAACAAAATATTGAAAAGAAAATACCCAAATAACATAAGATCATAAAGAAAGTTTTGAATTTGATGTTGGAAAATATGAAAAGATTAGTGGGTTTTACCTGGTGGTGAAGGTTGTGCATAAGAAATAATTAGGAAACACCCCTGAAAAAGATTAAACTATAGGTATTTGTGGTGTCGATGATTTAGAGTCAAATGACAAAGAAAATAAGACCAAACATTTAGCAAATAGGAGTGGTTACATGAAATAACAAAGAAAACACTCAAGTAGGATCACACATTCAAACAAATCGAAGAGAAGATGGCTGAAATTTACCTTAAAACAGTGGAACAACCTTTGCAGTTTGCAGCGCTTCTGTGTGTAGCAATCGTGAACTTTATCTCTAAACCATATGAAAATCTGACAACTAAGTATAAAATCAAGCATATTGACGATTCAATGTCGAACATATTAGGGATTTCAATCGTTGAAGACTTGAATCGAATGAATATTGAAAGTCGCTATTGACTGTCGTCGAATGCAGACTTGAATCGAATGATGGTTGAACGTATTGGGGATTTCAAACTCAGTAGACGTCTCGTGACCTAACTAAGTCCAATTGTCCAAATTGATTTGAAAAATGAAATTGGGCCCCAAAGTAAATGGGCCTGATTATTATATATGGGTAAATAAATTGGTTTGATATAATTATAAATGGGTAAATAAATGGACCAAATATAAGCAAGTAAATAAAGCAATAATTAATAAACGGGTTACTCGGGTCATTTTCGAGTTGAAAATTTTGACCCTGACCTTACCCGTTTAATTTCCGTGTCGTGTCGTGTCAACCCGTTTACTTAAACGAGTTGAAATGTATTACCCAAACCCGTTTATTTCGTGTCGAGTTCGTGTCGGGTTAGCGTGTCGTGTCAGTTTTTGCCTGGTATAGTTGACCCCATGTTGACTGAAGTGGTTGTTGGCAGTCAAACCATTGGTGCCTAGGGGGAGAGAACAATGCAACTGTCAATCGTGTAAGTGGCGAATGTGTGTCGATGGTGGTTCGTCCTCCTTTTAGGACCTCTGTGCGAACTCCTTGTATGTGGGAAAAAGCAAAGAGTTGGAATATGGGGGCGTTACTATTTTGCAGAGGGATCCATCAGACGGGAATGTTGACGGGCATAAGGATGGTGAACGAAAGTCAGTTTTTGAAAGGATATTGAGCGCCCCGGAGGACGAAAGGCTCAAATTTAAAATGGAGGATGTACACAAGAAGGATTTTGCTTCGGTTGCTGGAGGTAAGCTTTCTTCATCTCTTCAATTTTTCCCGCTTACAGAGAAAGTGCAAGCACGGGTTTTGATTCCTGCTGAACTTGCGCAAGAGGCTGCCAAATCTTTCCATTCTACGTTATTTGGATATTTTTTGGGACCTCGTCTTCCTTTTCCGGTGGTTGAGCGAGTTGTTAAAAATGCATGGGGAAAGTATGGTTTTTCTGAAGCTATGATGAACAGTAATGGAATTTTCTTTTTCAAGTTTAATAATGTCGGGGGAGTAACCAAGTAGTCGAAGTTGGGTCATTGATAGTCAAAGGTGTCCCTCCGTTTGTATTTCCGTGGGATCCTACTAAAGGTCTCTCGCGGCCTGCACATCATTCTTGCCCGTTATGGGTGCGTCTTCTCAATGTACCGCTCGTGGCCTTCAATAAGGAGGGGATTAGCCGAATTGCTAGTGCCATAGGAGTTCCTATTCAAATGATAAGGCTTGGGGTCGACCGGGTTTCGCAAAGGTCCTTGTGGAAGCATGGGCGGTGGGGGAATTGAAAAGAGAAATAGAAGTTGTAATTCCGAATTTACATGGAGGGGAAGATGTTAAAGCTATGATAAGGGTGGAATATGAATGGGAACCGGTACAATGTGCTCATTGTCTCGTTTTTGGTCATAAAACAGAAGTGGCTGTTATAAGCAGAAGGAGGCGCAGAAAGTTAAAGCTAAGGATCACAAACAAAAGGAAGTTGATTCGGATGGATTTACGAGGGTTGAAAGAAAACATAGGAGGAATCGTTCTCGGCATGTTGGTCACAGAAAAGAGGAAGGTGTGGGTTTTAATGACGCCATGCATGGCGTAAATTCAGCTTAACCACAAGCCATGCATGAGAGTAAGGAGAAGTTGAATACTAGCTCGGCCATGGTAGGACAGAAAGATATGGAAACTAACCATAGTCCCGATGGGGAACAACATAAGCCTAAAAAGTCCGATGTACCCTTAGTGGATTCGGGATCGAACCTAGTCTCGAAAGGTCCTAAGGCAGATGGAAAAACGTGTGATAAGCAGCCCTCATTTGTTCAAGACTTGCTTAAATCTTTTAAGGTGAGTCGTATGCCCATTCGATCTGTTAATTCGGTGGTGAGTTTCTCAAATAGATTCCAATCTCTTTCGGAGGACGAGGTGGCAGAAGAGATTGAGGTGGTGGAAGAAACCCCTCCAAACATGCCGAATGGTAGGGAAGGAAAAAGGGATCAACAGAAAGTGGATGCTCCTAATGTTATTAATGATTAATTTAGCCATGTGGAATGTTAGGTGTCTGAACTCCCCGATTAAACAAAAGGAGGTTAAAATTTTGATGCATGATAATAATGTGGGATTGTGTGCTTTAGTTCACACACGTGAAATCTGATTCGTTGAAGGATGTTTACTCGCGTACTTTTGGACGAAAGTCGTGGATCTCTAACATTGGTTTATGCCATATTTCTACCCGGATTGTGATCGCTTGGGATGTGCGTGTTCTAGACCTTATGGTCTTGGATACTCATAACCAATACGTGCATTGTGAAATTAAATTCCAAGCTGAACCTGTGCCGGTTTTTCTAACGGTCGTCTATGGGGCTAATACAAATGTTGAAAGGAGGACTTTGTGGTCTGGTCTCTGTAAATCTAAAGTGCTCATGGGTTCGAAGCCATGGATTTTAATGGGGGACTTTAACACTATGCTCTTTCCTCATGATGGAGTTGGGGGGTCGTCTTGTCGTAATAAAGATATGGAGGATTTATATTCTTGTGTTGATGATATTGAAGTCTTTGATATCAATTACTCGGGTATCCAATACACGTGGTGCCAAAAACCGAATGAAGAAGGAGGAATCAAAAGAAAGTTGGACCGTGTTCTAGCCAAAGCGGAGTTTACTGCATTGTTTTTTGATGCCAATGTTAAGTTCTTACCACGTGGTATATCTGATCATTCTCCGGCTATGCTCTCGTTTAAAAGGAGGCACTCGAAAGAAGGTTTGGGGTTTTAAATTTGATAACTTTATGGTTGAGCATCCTTCTTTTCTGCAGACTGTTAAAGAGGGTTGGGAGAAATTAGTGTAGGGTTAGTTTATGTTTAAAATTACGAGTCGTCTAAAAGGTCTCAAAGGACCTCTCAGACGCCTGCGTGGTTCTTATGGAAATTTGGCGAACCGGGTGCTTTTGCTGAAAAATGAACTCAATGCAGTCCAATATATGTGTGATAGAGAGTCGGACAACGTGGAGCTTATGGAGGATCTTTGCCATATCCGTTGTTCTTACCAACAAGCGTGTTGGGATGAAGAGTGTGCGTATAGGCAACGGGCTAAGGTCAAATGGATGAATGAGGGAGATCAAAATACGAAATTCTTTCATAGGGTAGTTTAGGAGAAACGTCATACCACGCATATTCACTCCATTTGTGATTTGGACGGAAACTATGTTCATGGTGATGATGTTGCTAACGTTTTTGTTGATCATTTTAAGGTATTCCTCGGCGTTAGAGAGGGGGGCATTGATGCTACTTTTCCTTCAGAGATGTTCACAAGAAAGCTTTCGCTTACGGATTCTCTGCATATGATAACGTCCTATTTCGTCGGAAGAAATTAAAAGTTCTTTGTTTCAAATTGGAAGTGATAAAGTGCCTGGATCAGATGGGTACTCCTCAAAATTCTTCAAAGGGACGTGGGAGGAGGTGGGCAATGATGTTGAAATTGCTATTCATAATTTTTTCTACAATGGCCAGCTTTTTTTTTTTTTAAAGGAAAACCCGGCAAATATATTAAAACAAAGAAACAACAAAAGTTATATCAAGCATCCAACAAAAGACCCAAGCAAGGGACAAAAAGCACCAAGCCATAAAAAAAGCCAAAACAAGCAACTACCAACTCTAAACAGAAGCCAAAAAAACACCACCACCCAACCAGAGGCGCAAAACAATCAATCCAAAGAAAGATCACGTCGGGCCATGAATCTGATTCCTAGTCCGCCGAGTATTCCAAGCAAGCCGCATAGTGACAATGTTCCTTATATCTTGAACAATTTGGTCCACTGAGATTGCCGCATTTCTGAAAAGTCTATTGTTCCGCTCCCTCCAAATGTAGTACACACTAGCAGCAACAAAAAGTTTTGAGGCAAGCGGTTTCCTCGCGTACGAATCATCCGAGAGCAATTCCACTATATCGTCCCATCCATCCGGCCATTCCTCTAGATTGGCAAAAAAAATTATGCGTTGCCATACATCATGCGCAAACACACATTGAAAGAAAAGATGCCGGTGAGAGTCCTGGTCAACTTCGCACAACGGGCAAACTAATCCTTCATCTTCCGAAACCCAAATGCTCATACGATCTTGAGTAGGGAGTCTACGGTGACAAGCAATCCAAAGACAGATGGCATGTCTCGCAA
This sequence comes from Arctium minus, assembly GCA_954870635.1. Lineage (NCBI taxonomy): Eukaryota > Viridiplantae > Streptophyta > Magnoliopsida > Asterales > Asteraceae > Arctium > Arctium minus. The sequence goes on along the minus strand of OX941084.1, from coordinate 100,987,389 downwards.
TGTTACCGGGAAACCAAACCCATTTATGCCAAGAGCATACGGTATGTATGCCTCCAATAGAAGTGGATGCGACTTTAACCGAAAAGTCCACTAAGTTACCATTAACATCTGACCAACAAATTTGGTCACGTCGGTCACTATCAATGATCGGCCACTCCATCACACCAAGATGCGGGTATCTTTGAATCCAAGCATTCGGCCAAACACTCCCAAGCCGATCAACCAAATCTTTTAACGAAGTGCGCATAGAAAATCCCTCCCCATGTATGAACCGATACGTTATGGACGTAGATAACGGGTTATTAGTCCCCCAACGATCTTCCCATGCATTAATCTCTTCACCATTACCAACCCGGAAAATAAAGAATCTTCTAATGTGAGGTCGAAGGTCTAGAATTTTGCAAAGAACCGACGACCACCGGGTAGACTTCCGAACGATCCAAAATTGGGCGTCCCCGATGCAATAATGATACACCCAATTAACCCAGATTGTATTCTTTCGAGTCACAAGGTTCCACACATGTCTAGACAAGAGGGCACGGTTCCATAAGGCTAGCCGCTTAAGACCAAGACCACCCCCTTCCAACGGTTTACAAACTTGATCCCAAGCCACTTTGCATCTCCCTCTCGAATTCTCCCCTTGGGCCCATAAAAAATCCCGGAAAACCGATTCAATTTTATGGATCATAAAAATGGCCAGCTTTTAAAGGAGGTAAATCATACTCTCTTATGCTTACTCCCTAAAATTGAGAATGCAACAAAAGCGTCGGATTTTAGACCTATTTCTTGTTGTTCGGTCTTGTACAAATGCATTAGTAAGGTGGTGGTGGATAAGGAAGAAGAATTACTTGAATGGTTTGATTGGTCCTTCCCAATCGGCTTTTATTCCGGGTAGACGCATTTCAGATAATATCCATATGGCTCATGAGCTAGTGGCGGGTTACCATAAGAATGTGGGGCCACCGCGGTGTGCATTTAAAATTGACAACCGTAAGGCTTATGATACAGTTGACTGGGAATATGTTTTGATGATGCTACAAGGTTTTGGTTTTCATCTTGTTTCGGTCAATGAAGAATCGCATGGGTTCTTTAAAGGGGGTAGGGGATTAAGACAAGGAGATCCCCTTTCTCCATATCTTTTTACGATTGTCATGGAAGGATTTGATATGATTCTTCGCTAATGCATTCGGGAAGCGGAGAGTTTTGGTTTTCATAAGGGATGTCAGGAGCTAAATACTACTCACTTATGTTTTGCGGATGATTTATTCGTGTTTACTAGTGGGGAAGTTGACTCGGTGCAGGTTTTAAAAAGGGCCCTTAATATATTTCAGATAAAATCCGGGTTGGCGCCTAGTATCGAAAAAAGGGAAGTTTTTTTTTGGGAATGTTCCGAATAATGTGAAAACCACAATTCTTGAATGCTTACCTTTGCGGATGGGGGTGTTTCCAATAAGGTATTTGGGCGTGCCATTGTCTCCGGTTCGTCTTAAAAATGCGGATTTTGGAAGTCTCATTTTGAAAGTAAAAGCGCACATACAAAATTGGAAAATGAAGTTTATATCGTTTGGTGGTCGAAGGCAGCTCATTATCTCTGTTTTGCAGTCCCTCCAATTATATTGGATGTCCACGTTCTTAATTCCTTCTGGGATTATTCATGAAATTGAATCTCTTCTTCGGGATTTTTTGTGGGCTCAAGGTGGAAATTAAAAGGGTAATTGTAGGATTGCGTGGGTTGATGTCTGTAAACCTGTTGATTGTGGTGGCCTTGGGTTCAAGCGGTTGGGAGTTTGGAACCGAGCTTTGTTAGCTAAGCATTGATGGGATTCGTTCTTCCAATTTATGGGTGATACGAAGTACTAAACAATGGTCTTGGGTGTTCAAGCGAATAATGGAGTTGCAGGTCCACCTTCAGAGGTTTTTCTCAACGCAATTGGGTAATGGTGCTAATACCCATGCTTGGGAGGATAGGTGGCTTTCGTGTGGTCATTTATCAGACTTTATTCCTTATCGTTAATTCATTCAGAAGGTTTACATTCTAATAGTACGGTTAGTGATGGTTTCTTTGATGGTGCGTGGTCGAATACATGGGTTCAAAGATTTGATGTGCTTCGTTCTAATCCGATTCCGACTTTTATACATGATCGATGTGACAGGGTGGGATGGATGGATCATCAAAATGCGGTTGTGGAGTTTTCTGTTAAAATAGCTTCCCAATCGATTGCTGGTATTCATGACCGTCTTCATTGGTGAAAATCGGTGTGGTTTCCTGGTTTCATTCCCAAGCACACGATGTGTTTATGGATGGCGTGTCATAATCGGCTTCCGACTCATGACCGCTTGGCTGTTTGGATTCAGGATGCAAGGGAGATGAAATGTGTGTTTGTGTTCTAAATGCGAGGAAAGCCACAATCACTTGTTCTTCCGTTGTCATTTTGCAAAAACAATTTGGGATAGAGTTTGTGATAAGATGGAGTGGCGAAACTTCCCGGACTTGTGGGATGATATTATTAATGCTATTTCGGACCCAAAAAGAGCTCCTTTGAGGAGGATCCATAAGTTGACTTTGGCTGCTTCGGTGTATTTTATTTGGCATGAGAGGAATCAGCGGATTTTTTCGGCTAAGAAGCGTGATATTGAGGATGTTGTGAATAGCAATTGTTCGTAAGGTTCTCTTGCGTGAGACTTGGAAGACGAGGAAAAAGATGAAGATTACTATTGATGATGCTTGATTGGTGTTGCTAGGTTGTTTTTTTCGAGTGGGTTTTTTGCATATCTTTTTGTAGTTGGTTTTTTTCTTTTGGGTTGTGCCTGTTCTGGCTTCTTGTTGCTTGGTACGGTACTGTAACCAAGTTTTACTGTTTTGCCGTTTGGCTTTTGTACTGGGGTTTGGCCTTTTCTTTCCTCGTTTAATGTCATTGCCTGGAGTTTCCTCTAAAAAAAGGTTAATTCAGACTCATTATGACCCACATAGTACCATTACGATCAATTATACTCGTTAAGAACACATAAACCCAATATACCGACAATGATCAAAATGAACCAAGTACGAAACAATAAAAACCGCTAAGACCCGTTATACTTGAAATAGAGCCAATAAGGTCAAATCAAACTCATTATGACCCACATAGTGCCATTACGACCAATTGGACTCGTGAAGGAGACACAAACCCAATATACCCACTAAAACCAAAATGAGCCAAGTACGAGCCCTTATAGACCAATATGACACGTTATACCTCAAATAGAGCCTATAATTTCAAATCAGACTCATTATGACCCACAGTGCCATTATGACCAATTATATTCGTTAAGGACACACAAACCTAATATACCCACTAAGACCAACATGAAGCACGTACGAACCTTTACAAACCACTATGACCCGTTATACCTAAAATAAAGCCAATATGGTCAAATCAACCTCATTACGACCCACATAGTGCCATTATGACCAATTAGACTCGTTAAGGAGACATATATAGCCACTAAGACCATAACGAACCAAGTATGAGCCATTACAAGACCAACAAGGCTCGTTATACCTCAAATAGAGCCAATAAGTTCAAACCACACTCATTATGACCCACATAGAGTCATTACGACCAATTATACTCGTTAAGGACACGCAAACCCAATATACAAACTAAGACGAAAATGAACCTCGTACGAACCATTATAGACCATTAAGACCCCTTATTCCTCAAATAGAGCCAATAAGGTCAAATCAGACTTATTATGACCCACATAGCGCCAATACGACCAATTATACTCATTAAAGAAACGCAAACCCAAGATAACCAAAATACTAAAATGAACCAAGTACGAACCATTACAGACCACTAAGACCCATTATACCTGAAATAGAGTCAATAAGGTTAAATCAGACTCATTATGACCCACATAGTGCCATTGCGACCAATTGGACTCGTTTAGGAGACACAAACCCAATATACCCACTAAAGCCAAAACAAATCAAGTACGAGCCATTATAGACCAATAGGACCCGTTATACCTCATATAGAACCAATAAGTTCAAATCAAACTCATTATGACTCATATAATGCCATTACGATCAATTAGACTCGGTAAGGAGACACAACCCAATATGCCCACCATGAACAAAATGAACCAAGTACGAACCATAGACCACTAAGACTCGTTATACTTGAAATAGAGCCAATAAGGTCAAATCAGACTCAGCATGACCCACATAGTGCCATTACGACCGATTATACTCGTTAAGGAGACACAAACCCAATATACTCACTAAGACCAAAATGAATATCTTTTTCTTTTTAATGATATTGCCTGGAGTTTGTGCCAAAAAAAAGACCAAAATGAACCACGTACAAACCTTTACAGACCACTAAGACCTGTTATACCTTAAATAGAGCAAATAAGGTCAAATTAGACTCATTATCACCCACATCGTGCCATTACGACCAATTAGACTCGTTAAGGAAACTGAAACCCAATATACCCACTAAGACCAAAATGAACCAAGTACGAACCATTGTAGACCACTAAGACACGTTATAGCTCAAAAAGAGCCAATATGGTCAAATCAGACTGATTATGACCCACATAGTGTCATTACGACGAATTACACTTCTTAAGGAAACAAAAACCCAATATACCCATTAAGACTAAAATGAACCAAGTACGAATCATTATAAACCGCTAAGACCCGTTATACGTCAAATGGAGCCAACAAGATCAAATCAGACTCATTATGACCCACACAGCGCCATTACGACCAATTATACTCGTTAAGGTAGCGCAAACCCAATATACCCTCTATGACCAAAATGAACAAAGTACAAACCATTGCAGACCACTAAGACCTGTTATACCCCAAATAGAGCCTATATGGTCAAATCAGACTCATTATGACCCACTTAGTGCCATTACGATAAATTAGACTCGTTTAGGAAATACAAACCTAATATATACACTAAGACCAAAACAAACTAAGTTTGAGCCATTACAAAACCAAAAAGACTCGTTACACCTTAAATAGAGCCAATAAGTTCAAATCACACTCATTATGATGGGGACCAAAGAAGGAAAAACGAGGAGCATGAATTAAATTTTCACAAGGATGGTTTCAAGCAATCATCATCAGAAAATGCTTTTAAGTACATGGTTGGGCCCATGATAAGAGCTAGAAGCAAAAAAATGAAGGAGGACCTCAATCAATTTATCAAAGAAACCCAAGCCCAAGAAGAGTCCAAGTTACAAGAAGTCACCCCAAGATCATGACTATTTTGTTGATCAAAGATGGAGCCCATGATAAATAATTCTAGAAGGTTAAAAACAATTAATTATATAGTTTTGAATTTAGTGCTATTTTGAATGCTACATTAAAGATGGATAGTTTGAAAGTCTAAGATAGTTAATCAAAGCCTTTTTGTTTGCCATCCTCTTCATCTATAAATAGGAGGATCTGTTCTCATTGTAAGATCATCTTTTCTTGAAATATATTGAGAGGTTTATTCCTTTACATATTTGTTCTCTTGTGAACTTGTTTGGGATTCTACAAAGTTAGGCTTTGTAATCTCCTTTAGACTTATCATTCGGGGTTTGTTTTCCCTTGAGTGTGGCGTCTTTAGCTTTCGTTCTTCATTTACTTATTGTCGTTTAAGGGTCTTAGTTCACATAACTAAGGGTCTTAATCCATAAGTCATTTGAAGGGTGGAGTTTTAGTTAAGGTTCTCTCACAGAAGTTGAGTTTGGGTCTTAACTCCATTGAAAGAATCTTCAAACAACTTCTGTCACTCGTATCAATCATAAGTGATTCATCCAAATTTAGAAAAACAAGTCGTTGGTCATCTTTTACAAGTTGGGTCGTATCAGTTTGGTATCAGAGCACAAGGTAATTTCTTGAACTTCCTCTTTTTTTTCTAATCTTACCTCATAATCTTCTTTCCTATTTTCGGGTTTCTTTTCTTCTTATTTTGTTTGGGCTAAACTTCGAAGTTACAAAAAAAAAAAAAAACAAACAAACAAACAAAAAAAAAAAAAGAAAAAAAAAGGAAAAAAAAGGCCCATGGATATTTTATGTGTTCCATATTAACCTCAAAGTTAAGATCGTGATTTTTTTTAAGACCCACGTTTAAACTATTTGCACAAGGTGATATTTTATGTTATTTTTACCTCGCTTGCGTGTTCATTTCCTTCCCATCGTTTATCCCTAGTCATTTTCTTCATTTGTCTAAAGTTAGTTCACTTTGTCTAATTTTTGTGGTTTCTTTGAATAGGTTCGCTTTAGAACAATATAAAGTGAAGGATTGAGTGGTAAAAGGCAAGTGTGTGACATCTTTGTTAAAAGCCATAATATTCAAGAGAGAAACACTTGGGGTGAGTATAGATTGGTTAGGTTTGGAAACATATTTGGGGGGGGATTAAGGGACGTGAGGCCATTGCATTTTCTGCTTCTTCTTTTTCTTAACTGTCATTAAAGGTATCTAATAACGCTTCAAGCTCTAATAGTTTGGCTTCTAATTCATCTACTCCTGCTAGGAAAGTTACTTGTGAACAGATAATAGTAATTAAACAATATACATGAGGTATCAAGTTCAAGATGAAAATTAACATTTAAGATGATATTCTAGATTTAAGATGTTTCTTGAAAGAAATCAAAGTCAAACAAATGCCTCGAAGGCATGTCAAAGGTCTAAAAACGAACATACATCACGAGAATGCTTTGTTCCCAAAAAGGATGATCAATCCGTTTGGGATCGAGTGAGGGAAGGGGTGCGGACACAACACAACAATCCTCTCCGTGGATTTAACCACGACCGCAACAAATTCTCCGATAACGGTTCCTAGGATCGATCCATACGCCTTATATTTGACCGGTATCTAATCAGTCCGCTTTTAAGGACTATATATAGTGAGAACGCCATGATCGTTTTTGCCATCATGGAAGCATCTCAATATCGGTGTCCCCAATGTCAAGTCTATAGACAAAAATCTCAATATATGCAATCCAACAAGTCAAGAAATCCATGTTCCAAATCTCAATTGAAATTGATAGTTCAATAGGAAAAATAATACTCAATTGTATTTACCAAGCATGAAGTCAAATTTGGAATCAATATATCCGGATTAGGAAGCCTTATGCAAATGGCTATCCCTGTGTCAAGTAAAGTATGATATCCGTACCTGAAAAGCATATGATGGAATACCACAATCGGATGCCCGTAATGTTGACACTAGGCACACAAAGTCACCTTTACATAAAACAAGATACACTTACTATTTCGGTAGTAATCAATATATTTGCTTGAGTAAACAAGTCTTAGACCCTCTTTATACTCATTATTATCTCTAGAGTAGTTCTAGAGAGTTTTAAGGTTGATTAGTATAAGATTCACTATATGGTACAAGTCGGATGTGCACAAGGTACAAGCAACAACTGCAGTTCAAGTTACAGCACATATCAACTTCTGTCTCTCTAAAGTTTTGCTGTTTTACACATACTTAGAGGACAAATTACATTTTTACTTATAAATAAAAGTTGTAATAATATCTCTTAGGAACCCAATAGCACAAGATTCGCCTTATTTGGATCAATGACCAATTTTATATGAATTTTACAAAAACAGTGTGCAGATCCCGATTTTCACTTGACCAGTTCTGGAAACTCGCGGTTTTGAGCCATTTAGACTCAAAATCAGCTCTTAGTGTAAACTACAAAGATGTACTAGACTCTTCAAGGTTTCCAACAGTATATTGCACATCTCATTTGGACCATCTAATGATTTTATACGAATTTTTGAAACAAACTGAAAATTTTGATTCACCCTTGTACACAGCAACTAATTTCACAACCAAACCCATTGAATTTCATTCTATCCAATATGCAAATAACACCAATACTTATATCATCATCCTAAATGATCTTTTAAGTATAAAATCAAGACTTTTTAACCTCATAACTACAATTCACCATTAGAGACCTAACTTAAACTAAAACAACAAAATAATGCAATTCGTACTTATAGCTTTACATACCTTGATTCCAATGGTGATTTCAATTCTCAAACAAACTTGAACCCTTAAATCTTCTCACAATTTCAAACCTAAAACAGATTTTAAACTCAATCATTGAAAGATTGACCCAAATAAAATATTCAACTTAGAATAGAAAAAAATTAGACCCATACCTTTGAGTTCTTGAGTTTCAATCTTCCTATCTTCAACCAATTTGATGATTTGTTCAAGTGATTTGGTTTCATCAATGGCGGTTCTTGAAGAGAAAGAAATTAGAAGTATTTATATTTTCCAATTTTCCGCTTTGACCCCTCAAGTCAAGTTTTTCAACTTTGTGCCCTAATTGTTAACTTAACTTTTTAAGTTAAGTTAAGTTTCATTTTGTATGGGTGTTGTCCCTTGTATAGTATTGTATCACAAATTAGTCCAAGGTACAAGTCGGTAAAGCATAGGGTACAAACATGTTATGCACATTTCCATCCAAAGTTCACTTAACACAACTTGTACGAGTTAACGAAACACGGGTGTTATATGTTAATTCCTAAAATAGAGCCAACAAGGTCAAATCAAACTCATTATGACCCACATAGTGCCATTACGACCAAATAGATTCGTTGGGGAGACACAAACCCAATATACACACTAAGACCAAAACAAACCAAGTTTGAGCCATTACAAAACCAAAAAGACTCGTTACACCTCAAATAGAGCCAATAAATTCAAATCACACTCATTATGACCCACATCATTACGACCAATTATACTCCTTAAGGACACACAAACCCAATATACCCACTAAGGCAAAAATGAACCACGTACGATCCAATAGAGACCACTAAAACCCGTTATACCTCAAAAAGAGCCAATAAGGTTAAATCAGACTCATTATGACCCACATAGTGCCATTATGACCAATTATACTCGTTAAGAACACATAAACACAATATACCGACTATGATCAAAATGAAACAAGTACAAACCATTACAGACCGCTAAGACCCGTTATACTTGAAATAGAGCCAATAAGGTCAAATCAAACTAATTATGACCCACATAGTGCCATTACGACCAATTGGACTCGTGAAGGAGACACAAATACACACTAAGACCATAACGAACCAAGTATGAGCCATTACAAGACCAAAAAGGCTCGTTATACCTCAAATAGAGCCAATAAGTTCAAACCACAATCATTATGACCCACATAGAGTCATTACGACCAATTATACTCGTTAAGGACACGCAAACCCAATATACCCACTAAGACGAAAATGAACCACGTACGAACCATTACAGACCACTAAGACCCGTTATTCCTCAAATAGAGCCAATAAGATTAAATCAGACTCATTATGACCCCCATAGCGCCATTACGACCAATTATACTCACTAAAGAAACGCAAACCCAAGATACCCACAAATACTAAAATGAACCCAGTACGAACCATTACAGACCACTAAGAACCATTATACCTTAAGTACAACCAATAAGGTCAAATCGGACTTATTACGACCCATATAGTGCCATTGCGACCAATTGGACTCGTTAAGGAGACACAAACCCAATATACCCACTAAGGCCAAAACGAATCAAGTACGAGCCATTATAGACCAATAGGACCCGTTATACCTCATATAGAACCAATAAGTTCAAATCAAACTTATTATGACTCATATAATACCATTACAATCAATTAGACTCGGTAAGGAGATACAAACCCAATATGCCCACTATGACCAAAATGAACCAAGTACGAACCATTATAGACAACTAAGACTCGTTATACCTGAAATAGAGCCAATAAAGTCATTTACTCAGCATGACCCACATAGTGCCATTACGACCTATTATACTCGTTAAGGACACACAAACTAAGACCAAAATGAACGACTTTTTCTTTTTAATTATATTGCCTGGAGTTTCCACCCAAAAAAAGACCAAAATGAACCACGTACGAACCTTTACACACCACTAAGACCTTTATACCTCAAATAGATCCAATAAGTTCAAGCCACACTCATTATGACCTACACACAGTCATTACGACCAATTATACTCGTTAAGGACACGCAAACCCAATATACCCACTAAGACGAAAATGAACCACCGAACCATTACAGACCACTAAGACCCGTTATTCCTCAAATAGAGCCAATAAGGTTAAATCAGACTCATTGCGACCCCCATATCGCCATTACGACAAATTATACTCATTAAGGAAACGCAAACCCAAGATACCCACAAATATTAAAATGAACCAAGTACGAACCATTACATACCACTAAGACCCATTATACCTGAAATAGAGCCAATAAGGTCAAATCGGACTCATTATGACCCACATAGTGCCATTGCGACCAGTTGGACTCGTTAAGGAGACACAACCCCAATATACCCACTAATGCCAAAACGAATCAAGTACGAGCCATTATAGACCAATAGGACCCGTTATTCCTCATATAGAACTAATAAGTTCAAATCAAAATCATTAAGACTCATATACTCGTTAAGGACACACAAACTAAGACCAAAATGAACGTCTTTTTCTTTTTAATTATATTGCCTGGAGTTTCCACCAAAAAAAAGACCAAAATGTACCACGTACGAACCTTTACACACCACTAAGACCTGTTATACCTCAAATATAGCGAATAAGGTCAAATTGGACTAATTATCACCCACATCGTGCCATTGTGACCAATTAGACTCGTTAAGGAAACATAAACCCAATATACCCACTAAGACCAAAATGAACCAAGTACGAACCATTGCAGACCACTAAGACCCGTTATACCTCAAAAAGAGCCAATAAGGTCAAATCAGACTCATTATGACCCACATAGTGTCATTACGACCAATTATACTTCTTAAGGAAACAAAAACCCAATATACCCACTAAGACCAAAATGAACCAAGTACGAACCATTACAGACCGCTAAGACCCGTTATACATCAAATGGAACCAACAAGATCAAATCAGACTCATTATAACCCACATAGTGCCATTACAACCAATTATACTCGTTAAGGTAGCGCAAACCCAATATACCCACTATGACCAAAATGAACAAAGTACAAACCATTTCAAACCATTAAGACCCGTTATACCCCAAATAGAGCCCATATGGTCAAATCAGACTCATTATGACCCATATAGTGCCATTACGACCAATTATACTCGTTAAGGAGACACAAACCCAATATACCCACTAAGACCATAACGAACCAAGTATGAGCCATTACAAGACCAAAAAGGCACGTTATACCTCAAATAGAGCCAATAAGTTCAAACCACACTCATTATGACCCACATAGAGTCATTACGACCAATTATACTCGTTAAGGACATGCAAACCCAATATACCCACTAAGACGAAAATGAACCACGTACGAACCATTACAGACCACTAAGACCCGTTATTCCTCAAATAGAGCCAATAAGATTAAATCAGACTCATTATGACCCCCATAGCGCCATTACGAACAATTATACTCACTAAAGAAACGCAAACCCAAGATACCCACAAATACTAAAATGAACCCAGTACGAACCATTACAGACCACTAAGAACCATTATACCTTAAATACAACCAATAAGGTCAAATCGGACTTATTACGACCCACATAGTGCCATTGCGACCAATTGGACTCGTTAAGGAGACACAAACCTAATATACCCACTAAGGCCAAAACGAATCAAGTACGAGCCATTATAGACCAATAGGACCCGTTGTACCTCATATAGAACCAATAAGTTCAAATCAAACTTATTATGACTCATATAATACCATTACAATCAATTAGACTCGGTAAGGAGACACAAACCCAATATGCCCACTATGACCAAAATGAACCAAGTACGAACCATTATAGACAACTAAGACTCGTTATACCTGAAATAGAGCCAATAAAGTCAAATCAGACTCAGCATGACCCACATAGTGCCATTACGACCGATTATACTCGTTAAGGACACACAAACTAAGACCAAAATGAAGGTCTTTTTCTTTTTAATTATATTGCCTGGAGTTTCCACCCAAAAAAAGACCAAAATGAACCACGTACGAACCTTTATACCTCAAATAGAGCCAATAAGTTCAAGCCACACTCATTATGACCCACACACAGTCATTACGACCAATTATACTCGTTAAGGACACGCAAACCCAATATACCCACTAAGACGAAAATGAACCACGTACGAACCATTACAGACCACTAAGACCCGTTATTCCTCAAATAGAGCCAATAAGGTTAAATCAGACTCATTACGACCCCCATATCGCCATTACGACAAATTATACTCATTAAGGAAACGCAAACCCAAGATACCCACAAATATTAAAATGAACCAAGTACGAACCATTACATACCACTAAGACCCATTATACCTGAAATAGAGCCAATAAGGTCAAATCGGACTCATTATGACCTACGTAGTGCCATTGCGACCAGTTGGACTCGTTAAGGAGACACAACCCCAATATACCCACTAATGCCAAAACAAATCAAGTACGAGCCATTATAGACCAATAGGACCCGTTATTCCTCATATAGAACTAATAAGTTCAAATCAAACTCATTATGACTCATATAATGCCATCATTACGATCAATTAGACTCGGTAAGGAGACACAAACCCAATATACCCACTATGACCAAAATGAACTTCTTTTTCTTTTTAATGATGTTGCCTGGAGTTTCCGCCAAAAAAAGACCAAAATGAACCACGTACGATCCAATAGAGACCACGAAGACCCGTTATACATCAAATAGAGCCAATAAGGTCAAATCTGACTCATTTTGACCCACTTAGTGCCATTACGATCAATTAGACTCGTTAAGGAGACACAAACCTAATATACCCACTATGACCAAAATGAACCAAGTACTATTACAGACCACTAAGACCCGTTATACCTCAAATAGTCTAATCAGCCTCATTATGACCCACATAGTGCCATTACGACCGATTATACTCGTTAAGGACATACAAACTAAGACCAAAATGAACGTCTTTTTCTTTTTAATGATATTGCCTGGAGTTTCCGCCAAAAAAAAGACCAAAATGAACCACGTACGAACCTTTACAGACCACTAAGACGTGTTATACCTCAAATAGAGCGAATAAGGTCAAATTGGAATAATTATCACCCACATCGTGCCATTGCGACCAATTAGACTCGTTAAGGAAACATAAACCCAATATGCCCACTATGACCAAAATGAACCAAGTCTGAACCATTGCAGACCACTAAGACCCGTTATACCACAAAAAGAGTTAATAAGGTCAAATCAGACCCATTATGACCCACATAGTGACATTACGACCAATTGTACTTCTTAAGGAAACAAAAACCCAATATACCCACTAAGACCAAAATGAACCAAGTACGAACCATTATAGACCGCTAAGAACCGTTATACATCAAGTGGAGCCAACAAGATCAAATCAGACTCATTATGACCCACATAGCGCCATTACGACCAATTAGACTCGTTAAGGTAGCGCAAACCCAATATACCCACTATGACCAAAATAAACAAAGTACGAACCATTGCAGGAGCACTAAGACCCGTTATACCACAAATAGAGCCCATATGGTCAAATTAAACTCATTATGAGCCACATAGTGCCATTACGACCAATTAGACTCGTTAAGGAAACATAAAACCCAACATACCCACTAAGACCAAAATGAACCAAGTACGAACCATTGCAGACTAGTAAGACCCGTTATACCTCAAAAAGAGCTAATAAGGTCAAATCAGACTCATTATGACCCACATAGTGACATTACGACCAACTATATTTTTTAAGGAAACGAAATCCCAGTATATCCTCTAAGACAATGAACCTTACGAGCCATGACAGACCGCTAAGAACCGTTATACATCAAATGGAGCCAACAAGACCAAATCAGACTCATTATGACCTACATAGCGCCATTACGAGTTCTCCGTGATGCAGCCGTGGCATACAACACGAAAAATTGTTTTTTTTAAATGAAATAAGCGACACAGGCTCAAATGAAAATCAAGATCTCAGGATAAAAATTGTGCCAGTCCCTGGCAACGGCGCCAAAAACTTGGTAGCTAATTATCGTGCTCTTTACAACGTGGGTACAGAACTTCCCAGTGAGGGCACAAGTATATACCACCACTGGGATCGCTACAAGTAATATAATGGTACAAGTACCGAGTATCGTATCCACAGGGACTGACTTACTGAGGAACAGAGATTTTCATGAACTTCTTGCACAAGTTTCGAGTTGAGAGAAATATTTGTTTGGTGGTTGATTAATGCTAAGAGTACGAAATAAAATTTATAATTAAAGACATGGGTATGGGTGTAAGCTTTTCTTGAGATGGACGTAGTAACAAATGGTTAGGACTTTTGTAGTACGGAATGTCTATAAAAATCCCGATCTCTCGAAAGTGAATTTTTAGAGACCGGTCCTACAAAATGCCCATAAAGTGTCCATCGTTACCAACTCTTAATCTTACCGATTTAATTACGTTGATAAAAATCAAGTTCTACCGGTGTGAAGATTTACACCCAAATTTCTTTGTGATATAAATCTCCTCTGACGTTTGAACCGCAATAAATCATGCAAAACCCGTATCTCTACGTGATTATCAAAGACTCTCTCTCAAATCTTTGTGCATCCCTTAAGCCGTATTTCGAATCCGCTCCTCTCGAGGTCTAGATTTAATATTAACACTTCAAAGTGATCGGATTATCAGTGTTGAGTTTAAGTGTCGACTTAAGTGACCAAGCTCAAGAGCTAGTAACGATGGCCACACCCAAGTGTTGCCTACCAGTCTCAAGTCGGCTCATACCCTTACCCAAAAGATGGTTAGTTCATAATAAAAAGCATAATAATAAAAGACATAATAATAAAAGACATAATAATAAAAGGCATAATAATAAAGATCATATAAGTAATAATAAAAGACTTGTAAATAATAAAAGACGTAAATAAAGAAAGAAAATACTTGTTACTCTACTTGCATAAAATTAAAGTTTAAGCTACAGACGTGCCCACAGCGGGAAACCGTGGACAGAAACGAAAATACAAGAATTTAAATGCTTAAAATTAAAAGCAACCTTCCCAACTCTAAAACTCTTCCAAGGGGAGAGTAAATAGAACTGGAGAATGTTGAGATATATACTCTTAATGCTAAGTTAACAACCTATTTATAAGAGAAAATTAAGCTTTTACCCAATAGGTAATACCCAAAAGTTAAAGGGTTAATAACCATTGGGTAAAAGAGTACAATGATTGAAGATTCCTCCAGCTAGCATCCACCTTCTTATTTCCAGATATTTTCCATCCTTGAATCTAGAATACGAATACGAATACGCAGTATAAATACCGTATGCATCCTCGGGTGCCCTCGGTGGGCACAGTGCCCACAGTCCCACAAAAACGAGATTTTCTTGACAAAACTGCTTCATTTGGTGTTTTCATCATATTTGCAAACTTTAAAGACCAAATGAGAGAGACGGAAGCAAAAGTGGCTAGAAAGGCGAATAAAATGAAGGAAAAGAGTAACAAATAACACTAAAAAATGAGGGTTATCACACCCCCAAACTTGAGATGTCACTTGTTCTCAAGTGACGGAAGAAAAAGAATCACAAAGAATGTTACGAAGAGACGAAGAAAACTTACAAAGGTATTGATGCATCCGTCTTGACTTTGAAGAGCACAAACGTTCATTTTGGAAATCACCGCATTTGTAGTTAATCGGTAGAGCATGATTTGGGTTTGTGTATATGGCTATGATTTATCTCTCACTCCTCTCTTCCCCCCAAACTTGTGGTAAACTACTAAAAATGGGCTTAGGTTTTTTTTTTCAAAATTGGGCCCCCTTTAGTGACTTGGGTCATGAAACCCCAAATATAACTATCTAATTTATTGGGCTCCACATGTCTTCTTATTTGAAGACTTATTATATATAAGTATTTTTTTTTTTAATGATCAAAATTTTGAAAATGATCATTATTAGCTCACCCCCCCCCCCCCAAACTTTAAACACATCAATGTCCTCATTGGTGAAGGTGAAAAGGAAGAAATTATTGGCAAAAGGTTGGGTTACAAAGGAAAGTGTTTCGGCCAAACATTCAATAACGGCCTACGTCCTTTTAATTTCCAAACCCAATGATTTCCAATGAAAGTTGTACCTAAAATTTAAGATGAATAATACCGAAAGTGACAGAAAACATTAAGAATTATATTGAAAATCCATCAATGAGTAAGTACAAAATGAAAGGGTTAGCACGAGTTCCGGATTTTCAACACAATACCTACGGTCAGAATAAACAACAAAAGAAGTTAAAGTTTGCAAAAGATGAATCCCACACCAAAAGACTATTCTGTCAACGGAGGCTGCCCACTGTGGGATGCAGTGGGTACTGTTTTTTTTTTTTTGAGGGATGCAGTGGGTACTGTTGACGGTTCACTTGCAGCAGGTTCGGAGGTCGGTTCGGCAGCGGCTTCTGCAGCATGTTCGACAACACGTCGTGGCGATGGTATCCTGACTTGCGGAGGGCATACATCAGATGGAAATCGCGGCAAGTTTGCGGCATGCATAACATTTTCATCAACGAGGAACTTGCGGTGCACGCGATTCCAGTCCCTTTGGTAGGCCCACATCAACGTTGATCAACGTTCATGCTCAAGCTGGCGTGCTTCGAGACGGTCCAAACGAGTGAGGATCGTGTCGAGCTTTTGATTGATATCTTCATTTGGGGGGCGGGCGTCGAGACGGTCCAGTCGAGTGAGGATGGTGTCAAGCTTCAGATTTAATTCTTCATTTTGACCTGCGAGAACAGTCAACCAAGTTTCTGACCCATAACCTGTGTCCGTAGGATGAGGAGGACAGGATGGGCCGGCTGGGCCTGTTTTGGACGGTCCAGGGGCAACAGTATGTGGGTCGTCTTGAGGTAAGCTAGATGGATGCAGCTGAGGTATGGGGGGAACAACCTGTGGACCAGCAGCAGGTTTTCCGGCGAGTGCACGATGTCGGCGTTCAATGGTACCTGCATCAAGAAGTGAGGTAACAGACACGACCTCGTCCGTCGTGTAGGCCAGGACTTCGACACGAGTGAGCAGTTTGGTGATGAGCCCCGGGAAAATAAGGCGGCTTGTAGTACGAGCGGCCGAAGTCCCAATAGCCGCATGAGCAATCGGACCCACATCCACGGTACTTCTTTGAGAATACAGTACAACAAAATACACTAATCCCTAGAAAGTGTAGCATCGTGCCCGGTAGGGATAAGGTTGTGACGCAAGAACTGACCATAACGCTGCCTCCGGTGACAGATTCCCAGCCAAAATAATTCGACGACGGTTGTCCAAAGACCAACTGTGGCCGGGAAGTGTCAGAGTACGAGCAATTTCATCCTCAGATAACGGTTGGTGCCTTTGAAAATACTGAGTGAAAGAGCATATAAATGGAGCTTCCACACCCAAGACTTTATTTATCATTGCACCCGACCAGTCAACGCCAATGCCCCGAATGGTGAGGGGGCTGCGTTTGCACACACCAACAGCTGCTAAGAATTCTTTGACCCACGTGACATTTGCCACGCATGGGGAAGGGACCATATTCATCCACTTCATAGCCAACAAATGGTGCTTCACGTGCATTACATCTTCGATCAACGCGGGATCGAAGGCACGCTAAAAAAGAACCTTATTGTTTTCGATGGAAGTATACCTTTTCGAGATTGCAAGGTCATAGTTTTCGACCTTCGCGCGCTTTGATCGACGCGACTGCCTTGCCTCCACCTCTTTGCTTTCCGTGATTTTTTCTTTGCCTTTTCGATCAGGGCCCCTCCGTGCAACCGTAGCTTCCCACGCCCTTTTTCTCGTCTGTCTTTGCACAGGTCGGCTCGAATCAGATAGCTCCTCGCTAGGAACATAAGTGTCATCTTTGTCGTGGCTTTTGTTGATCGTTTCAGCGGGGACAAGCTCTTCTTCATGAGATAAGGCAGAATCCTCACCGTCAGTGGGCAAAGGGGATTCAGCGGGGGTATTCTCCATGGGTTTGGGTAAGGGATTTTTAGGAGAAGAGGGCAATAAATCGGTCTGCACAGGAGGCCTAGAATTCTCGAAGTCGAACTGGAGTTCATCGTCGAAGGGGTCAGATTCTGGAGGGTGGGTTTCATTTTTTTTTTGAGCGGAAACCCAGGCAATAATATAAAAAGAAAGCAAGAAACAGGTACAAAGAAAAGGCGGTCAAGACAAGACCCCTAAGAAACCAACCAAGGGACAGGCCCCAAGGTAACAAATCCAACAAGAACACAACCACCCAAACGGAAAATTAAGCATAACAAAAACAAAACACCACAGCACCAACAACCCCAAGCAAAACAACACAAGAAGAAAACCCATTACAAACACTTAGAACTCTTCATCATATTCTTCCAAGCCATACTCATCAACACAACCTCACCAATCTCCTTGGACAGCTGATCAACCGTTCTTCTCTGGTTCTGGAAAATCCGCTTATTTCTCTCGTGACAAATATAGTAAATAATGGCAGCAAAAGCAAGCTTATGGCACAACGATTTCAGCATGTTAGTACCGCTCATCCAACTAGTAACCAGATTATACAAATCTTCCGGATACCCATGCAGATCCACATCGACCTTTACCCGTCTCCAAAGAGTTAAAGGAAAAACACAAGCAAAAAACAAATTCTCATGAGAATCAGGACAAACCTGACAAAACGGACAAAGCAAATCAGGAGGATCATGCTTCCACAAACCCACACGATCTTGAGTTGGTAAACGCTTCTGAATAACCAGCCACGTACAAAAATCATGTTTAGGAGAATACACCCACTAAACCACACCATTTTGGTCCAATTAATCGACTGATGTATCCCTTCCATCGATCTCCGGGCCTCTTGGACCGAATAATCCATGAGAGAGTTATTTAAACCCCTACACTGAACCTTATCATGCTCCATATCATTAACAGTAGGAACTTGCGTCTGGGCTAACAAGGGAGCTCGTTCCACCCAATGAATCGGCAACACTCCATTTAATTGATGTAGAACGTGTCGAACAGAGTCATCAACCGAGAATCCCGAAGCCGAGATACATCTATACGAAAGGATAACAGCAAGAGGACCACACGGGAGCCAAGAATCCTCCCACGCATGCGTACTTCTCCCATCGCCAATTTTAAAGAACAGAAATTGACGCATTTGTGATCTCAGGCTCATAATACATCGAAGAATCCAAGACCAGGATCGTTTATTACGAGCCTTCCAAAACGAGACATGTTGGATGCACTGAGATAAAATACGTCTCACCCAAAGAGAATTCCTTTGCGACAGAAGATCCCATATATGCTTACCAATCAAAGCACGATTCCACACCCCAAGCCGCTTGAAACCAAGTCCGCCACATTGCCGACACAAATCAGCTCACGCAACATGACAACGACCTTTAGAAGGCTCTCCTTGCGCCCATAAGAAATCCCTGAAGATAGCCTCTAATTCATGTATAACAGCCGAAGGAACAACAAAGACAGTCATCTAATAAATCTATATTGATTGCAGCACTGATATGATTAATTGGCGACGACCTCCATATGATAAGAATTTCGTTTTCCAATTGTACACTTTACGTTTAACCTTATCCACAAGAGTATGAAAATCCACCACTTTTAATCTCACTGGGGATAAAGGAACTCCAAGATAACGAATTGGAAATACCCCCGCGCGAAATGGCAAACAGTTTAGAATAGCCCGCTTTGAATCATCCGGTACATTGCCAAAAAACACTTCACAGCCGCTAAACTAGGAGAAAGACCAGATCGTAGATTAAAAGTATCTAAAGCCCTTTTTAATACTTCCACCGACTCCAAATTGCCTTTGGTAAAAACAAAAAGATCGTCCGCAAAGCACAAGTATGTTATTTCAAATTCCTCACACCCCGCATGATATCCAAAACCACTAGCCTCCTTGATACACTCCTTTAAGATCATAGAAAAACCCTCCATGATCAAGGTGAAAAGATAAGGCGATATCGGATCTCCTTGACGAATCCCCCTCTCACCCTTAAAAAAACCCTCCGTTCCTCCATTAATAGCAATAGAGAATGAAGTGGTATGCAACATTTCAGTAACCCATTTAACCAAAATAGGATGGAACCCAAACCCATTTAGCATATTCATAATATAATTCTAATCAACCATATCATATGCTTTCTGGATATCAATCTTGAAAGCACATCAAGGAGGTCCCAAACCAAGATGATAACCAGCCACAAGCTCATGAGCCATCAAAATATTATCAGCGATTCGTCTACCAGGAATAAAAGCAGATTGAGTATGGCTAACCAATCTGTCCAAATACCCCTTCATACGGTCATAGATAATTTTACTAATGCACTTATAAATGACCGAACAACACGCTATCGGCCGAAAATCCGTCACCTTAACCGCATGCGGAACTTTCGGTATAAGGCATAAAAGCGTATGATTAATTTCTTTAGCTAAATGACCAGAATAGAAGAAATTGTGAATAGCAATTTGAACATCACTTCCTACTATAGACCAAGCAGCTTTAAAGAATTTAGAATTAAAACCATCTGACCCTGGCGCCTTGTCGTTTCCTATTTGAAAAATTGAATCTTTTATCTCAGAATCTGTAATCGGCCGAATCATATCAAAAGTCTCCGTCAGAGATAATCTTTTTTCAAACAATTCATTCGGCATAGAAGGAACAACATGTGGGTCAAAAATGCCAATGATCGAAGAGAAATGGTCCAAGAAAACCTTACCAACTTCATCATCATACGAATACATGCCATTAGAATCACACACCGATCGGATATAACTGCTATTCCTCCATTCACGGACAACGTGAGACATTTTTCTTGCCAAACAAGATTTACCTCTTAACGGTTCAGATGTTGCCTCTTAATGGAACCACTAAGAGGTAAACAAACAACCCCTAAGACCCGTTATTCCTCAAAAAGAGCCAATAAGGTCAAATCAGACTCATTATGACCCACATAGTGTCATTACGACCAATTATACTCCTTAAGGAAACAAAAACCTAATATACCCACTAAGACCAAAATGAACCAAGTACGAACCATTACAGAACGCTAAGACACGTTATACATCAAATAGAGCCAACAATATCAAATCAGACTCATTATGACCCACATAGCACCATTACGACCAATTATACTCGTTAAACCCAATATACCCACTATGACCAAAATGAAAAAAGTACAAACCATTGCAGACCACTAAGACCCGTTATACCCATTATGCAACAAGATTGAAGCGTTGTTTCGGAAGTTTTTATGGGCTCAAGGGGACTCCGCGAAAGGGAAGTGCAAGATTTCTTGGGGGAATGTCTGCAAACCGTTAGAGAATGGTGGTCTAGGTATCAGACGCCTTGCTATTTGGAATCGTGCTCTTCTCGTTAAACACACTTGGGATATTCTTGTGCGCCATTCGTCTATGTGGGTTAGATGGGTGTATCTTTACTGTCTGAATGACACTCACTTCTGGCTTGTTCGGAAGAACTCTTATTGGTCATGGATGCTCCGGAAACTCCTTGATATGCGGCAACAGGTGCGGCCACATCTCCGGAAACTTCTTTTTAACGACTTCAGTGAGTGGTGATGCCAAAGTGCTAAAGTTTTTAACAAATCTACGATAAAAACTTGTAAGACCATGAAAACTTCGCACTTCACTTACACTCTTTGGAGTTGGCCAATCTTGGATGACCTTTACCTTTTCTTCATCGACAGAAATTCCTTGTGAACTTACCATGTATCCAAGGAAAACAACATGATTGGTACAAAAGGTGCACTTCTTCAAGTTTGCAAAGAGCTTTTCCTTTCTAAGCACACTCAAAACAGAAGTTAGATGTTCAAGATGATCGTCCAAACTTTTGGAGTAAATCAAAATATCAATAAGTAAACAACCACAAACTTTCCAATGAAATCTCTCAAAACATGGTTCATTAGTCTCATGAAAGTACTAGGAGCTTTAGTCAAACCAAAAGGCATCACTAACCATTCATATAAACCATGTTTTGTTTTGAAAGTGGTTTTCCACTCATCACCCTCTCTCATATGGATTTGGTGATAACCACTTTTCAAATCAATTTTCGAAAATAATTTTGCACCATACAGTTCATCAAGCATATCATCTAATTGAGGAATTGGATGACGATACTTTACCCGTGATATTGTTGATGGTGCGACAATCCACACACATCCTCCATGAGTCGTCCTTCCTTGGTACTAACAAGACTGGAACAAGGGCTCATGCTTTCTCGAACCAATCTTGAGGGTGGGTTTCATTTAGGTCGAAAAGGATGGGGTTGGTCTTTGGAGACCCCGGAAGTTGGTAGGGTGGTGGTACGGTGGTAGTGGGTGAGATAGTAGTGGTGGTGAGGGAGATAAATAACGATTTAGGTTTAGGGGTGGGTTTGATTTTGGGCGAAAAGGGTGCTTGAAGGTTTAGGGTTTCGCCGGTGGTCGGTCCGGCGATGGTGATGTTCGGAGAAGAAGATGGAGGGGGAGGGGGAAGGATGCGTGTGAGTACCTCATGAGACTCCACAAAACTGTGGATGAATGTCGCCTGAGAAGATGATTCATCGTGACGGCGCTGGCGACGGAGGAACCCACGGCGTTGGTGGCTCCGATGGTGGAAGATCCCGCCGAAATGGAGGCTGCAGGTACACCAGGGGGCGGTGGAGTGGTGGAATCGAGGGGAGGAGTCTCGCCGGTGGTCTGGAGTCGTCGACTCCGGCGACTTGGAATGACGTTGGGTTCGGGGTGAGTTTCTTCGCTCTGGCCATGGAGTGGAAGGAGAAAGGGTGCTCTGAAGAAAGTGACCCTCAAATTTACTTTTAGGAGACCTTTGAAGGAACCGGATGGTTTTTTTTTTGTAGACTCCACTTTTCCAAAAGAGAAACTTAATAAAATAATTCCAACTTTCTTTCTCCTCCACAAAAAAATATTTGGGGAAATCATGGCAAGTACATAAAAATCTTTGTCGAAGATTATCCTTGTACTCTAGATAACCAAGTGCCTTCCCTTAAAAAAAATTTAATTTAAGGAAATGATTGCCAAAATAACTTCAGATTTTCCCCAAAAATTTCCTTTTCAAAAACTCCCGCCCAAAATCAACAACCACTAACTGCCCACAGTGGGCACCTACTACCCTCGGCGGACACAGACGAGAAAAATTTTATAAAAAAAAACTTACTCCTACCTATACACTATTTACAAGAAGAGTTCCAACTGATTCAAGGGTTAAGTACATTTGATATAGGCACCCCCTCCGGGAGGTAGTGCTTAACCTGATGTCCATTAACCTTGAAAGTGTTGTTATCTTGCGGATTCAACAAGTCTATTGTGCCAAACTTTCCTACGTCCATGATGGTAAAAGGACCTGACCAACGCGATTTCAACTTCCCAGGGAACAACTTTAATCTTGAGTTAAAGAGAAGCACTTGTTGTCCTTTTTCAAAAATTCTTTGGTTTATCCTACGATCCTGCCAGAGTTTTGTCTTTTCTTTATAAATTTTGGCATTTTCGTAGGTGCCCAAAGTGCGTCATCCAACTTGAGTGACCAATCTTTCCTATCGGGCTTTATGACTTTTTCCAAAACTGATTTTATTTCCCGATTTGAAAGTTCCGCAAGACCATTTGTTTGAGGATGGTATGCAGTGGCCACTACCGGTTGGATATTATATTTGCTCAAAACTGTGCTTAACATTTTGTTTACGAAGTGTGTCCCTTCATCACTAATTAAAGCTCGGGGAGTGCCAAATCGTACAAAAATATTTTTATGAAGAAAATTAACCACAGTTTTAGCATCGTTTCGAGGACACGCAATGGCTTCTACCCATTTAGATACGTAATCAACCGCAACCAAAATGTATTGGTTGTTAAAGGACATAGGAAATGGTCCCATGAAATCTATGCCCCAAACATCAAAAAGTTCGACTTCTAAAATATTATTTAAGGGCATTTCATTCCGTTGGGACAAATTTCCTACTCTTTGACATGGGTCACGACCCTTGACGAACTCAAATGCATCTTTAAATAAAGTGGGCCAAAAGAAACCACTTTAAAGAATTTTTGTTGCCGTACGTTGACCACCGAAATGAACCTCCGTACGGTGAAGCATGACAATCGTTCAAAACATTTTTCATTTCGAAATTTGGGACGCATTTTCTTAAAACTTGATCTGCACCAAGTTTATACAAAAATGGGTCGTCCCAAAAATACTGTTTGCAATCATGTATGAATTTATTGAATTGTTGTCCCCTCATGTTGCATGGCCTGATTCCACTTTCCAAATAGTTTGCAATATCTGCATACCATGGGAGATCTTTTTCAAAGTGGTGATGGATGGCTAAAATGTGCTCGTCTGGGAAAACTTCCTTTATGTCATGATTTTCACCACTTGACACGTTATGTTCAATCCTGGAAAGATGACCGGCCACTTGATTATCCACTCCTTTCCTATCAACTATCTCAAGGTCAAATTCTTGCAACAGAAGGACCCACCCAATAAGTCGTGGCTTAGCATCGGTTTTGTTAAAGAGATATTTAATAGCGGAGTGGTCAGTGTGAACAATGACTTTTGTGTCGATCAAATAGGATCAAAAATGGTCAAAGGCAAATACTACAACAAGTAACTCTTTCTCGGTTGTTGTATAATTTATTTGAGCTTCGATAAGAGTTTTGCTTGCGTAGTAAATGGGGTGAAAAATTTTATCTTTTCTCTGCCCTAAGACAGCACCCACAGCCTAGTCGCTTGCATCACACATTACCTCAAAAGGCATGGTCCAATCTGGGGCTATCACAATGGGTGCCGAAACTAGGGCGGCTTTGATTGTTTCAAAAGCTTTAGTTCATTCTGGAGTAAAGTCGAAAGCTTGGTCGGCATGCAATAAATTACAAAGGGGTTTTGCAATTTTTGAAAAATCTTTTATAAAACGTCTGTAAAACCCCACATGCCCCAAAAAGCTTCTAATGCCTTTAACCGAACTTGGTTCGGGTAATCGCATTATTACCTCAAGATTTGCTTTATTCACTTCTAAACCTTTTTTAGAAACCATGTGACCCAACACAATTCCTTCTTGTACCATAAAATGGCATTTTCCCAATTTAAAATTAAATCGTGTGTTTCACATCTTTCCAAACTCTTTTTCAAATTGTCAAGACAATTTTCGAATGATGTACCGATAACTGAGAAATCGTCCATAAACACTTCCATGGAATCTTCAATCATGTCCGAGAAAATAGACATCATACAACGTTGAAATGTTGCGGGTGCATTGCAAAGACCAAATGGCATTCAGCGAAAAGCAAAGGTTCCGAAGGGACAAGTGAAGGTAGTCTTCTCTTGTTCTTCGGGTGCAATGTGAATTTGATTGTACCCCGAATAACCATCCAGAAAGCAATGAAATTCCTTTCCGGCCAATCTATCTAGCATCTGGTCTATAAATGGCAAAGGAAAATGGTCCTTTTTCGTGGCTAGATTCAACTGTCTATAGTCCATGCAAATTCTCCACCCGGTGACGGTCCTTGTTGGGAGAAGCTCATTCTTCTCATTGGTGATTACCGTGGTACCACCTTTCTTCGGTACACATTGTACCGGACTCACCCAACCACTACTTGAAATGGGGTAAATAATACCCGCATCTAGCCATTTTTAAAATTTCTTTCTTAACGAATTCTTTCATGATCGGGTTAAGTCTCCTTTGTGGTTGCACCTTGCCAACTCTATTTTCTTCCAAAATTATCTTATGTTGGCAAAGGGACGGACTGATTCCTTTGATGTCAGCTATTGTCCAACCTATGGCCTTCTTGTGATTTTTCAACAACTCAATCAATTTCACTTCTTGTTCACAACTTAAATTGGAAGAAATAATTACAGGCAATTTTTCCTCTTCCATAAGATAAGCATATTTAAGGTAATTAGGAAGTGGTCTTAACTCTAAATCGGGAGCCTTGATTATAGAAGGAACCTGGGTTGTTCTATCATTAAAGTCCAACTGCTCAAATGCATCTATAACCTCTATCAAATCTTCTTCCGAAATATCCTCCCCTATGCAATCAATCAAACTTAACTCAAAATCATCACCTAAGGCATTTAGGTAGGAACAATCTTCAATCTCACCATTAAACTTAAGGGATTTGAAAACATTGAAAGTGATTTGTTGGTCATTTACTCTTATAGTGAACTCACCCTTCTGCACATCTATCAAGGTTCTACCGGTTGCCAAAAATGGTCTTCCCAAAATGATGGGGACATCCTTATCTGCCTCATAGTCCAACACTAAAAAATCAGCCGGAAAAATGAATTTATCGACTTTCACCAAAATATCCTCAATTTTACCCTTCGGATAGGCCAAAGACCAATCAGTAAGTTTTTAAGGTGACAGTGGTGGGTCTGACTTCCCCAATCCCTAATTTCTTAAAAACCGACAAAGGCATGAGGTTTATGCTTGCTCCCAAAT
This sequence comes from Arctium minus, assembly GCA_954870635.1. Classification (NCBI taxonomy): domain Eukaryota; kingdom Viridiplantae; phylum Streptophyta; class Magnoliopsida; order Asterales; family Asteraceae; genus Arctium; species Arctium minus. The sequence continues at coordinate 100,960,861 of OX941084.1, read as the reverse complement.
CACATAGGGCATGTCCTACTTCTTGTCCCCCAATCGTACACGAGATAGTAAAATTCCCCGGATCTTTTAGCTTTGGAGGTGATGAGAACCCATCCAACGACCCGGATGATGAAGATCCATTGAGATGGAAGATTGGACCAATCACAAGGTCAAAAGCTAAGATGTTCAATGATGCTCTTAACGGTTTGATAAAATCCTGTTGGAAAGAATCACTCATCCATTCATCAAGTAGCCAAGGAAACCTTCGACTTTTGATCCGAATTGAAGGCCAAGATTAGCCCAAGGCTTGGTAGCCCAAGTTGTGATTATTTCATCTAAATATCACCCAAGTCCAAGAAAATTCGGCCAAGTCTACACATGGCCCATGTTTTAGTCATAAATCACTCATTTCAAGTCCAAATGAACTCAAATCAAAGCCCATTTTTGAGTGTGATGCATCAGGTGTTGGAATTGGTGCAGTTTTGATGCAAGAAGGTAAACCATTGGCATATTTTAGTGAGAAGTTGAATGGGGCGGCTTTGAACTACCCCACTTATGACAAAGAACTGTATTCATTGGTCCGTGCATTAAAGACATGGCAACACTATTTGTGGGCCAAAGAATTTGTGATACATTCTGATCATGAGACCTTGAAGTTCTTAAAGGGGCAACACAAATTAAACAAAAGACATGCTCGATGGGTTGAGTTTCTTGAGACATTTCCTTATGTCATCCGATACAAGAAAGGTAAGGAAAATGTGTGTGGCTGATGCACTTTCACGAAGATACTCTTTACTCTCTTCTCTTGACTGTAAAATTCTTGGATTTGAACAGATCAAATAATTGTACCACAATGATGCCGATTTTGGACAAATATGTCAAGCAAGCGAAAAATGTTCTTTTGAAAAATTTTCAAACATGGGGGGTTTTTGTTTAAGGAATCAAAGCTTTGCGTCCCTAACTCTTCCTTGCGAGAACTTTTGGTTAGGGAAGCGCATGGTGGAGGCCTTATGGGTCATTTTGGCGTGGCAAAAACTTTGGCAATATTACAAGAACATTTTTATTGGCCAAAAATGAAATGTTGTTTGCAAACAAGCAAAATCAAAAGTTCAACCTCATGGTTTATATACTCCTTTGCCTATACGAAGTGAACCGTGGATTGATCTTTCAATGGATTTTGTGTTGGGTTTGCCAAAAACCAAGGGCGGCAAAGGCTCAATCTTTGTGGTTGTTGACATGTTCTCCAAAATGGCTCATTTCATTGCATGCAACCAAACTAATGATGCATCACATATTTCTGATTTGTTTTTCAAAGAAATAGTGAGGTTGCATGGAATGCCAAGAACCATTGTCTCAGATCGAGACAAAATTTTTGAGTTACTTTTGGAAAACCTTGTGGGGGAAATTGGGAACAAAACTCTTGTTTTCCACAACGTGCCATCCCCAAACTGATGGGCAAACAGAAGTTGTGAATCGCACTCTTGGTTCTTTGTTGCGTTCCATTATTGGAAGAAATGTCAAAACTTGGGAGCAATGCTTACCTCATGTTGAGTTTGCATATAATCGTCATGTTCATTCAGCTACAATTTTTTCACCTTTTGAAATTGTGTATGGTTTTAAGCCATTAACTCCAATGGATTTAACTCCTTTACCTGTGAGTGAACAAGTGAATTTAGATGGCAAGAAGAAAGCTGGTTTTGTTAAACATATCCATGAGAGGCGAAAAGCAACATCGAAGAGCGCACCAAGAAGTATGAACAACAAGCAAATAAGGGCAGAAGAAATATCACATTTAAACCAGGAGATTGGGTGTGGCTTCATTTGAGAAAAGAACGATTTCCAAGTAAACGGAAGTCAAAGCTGATGCCAAGGGGAGATGGACCATTCCAAATCATGCAGAAAATTAATGACAATGCTTACAAACTTGAGTTGCCTGTTGAGTATAATGTGCATGATGTCTTTAACGTTTCTGATTTGAGCCCCTTTAATGCAGGTGAAGATTTGAGGACAAATCACATTCAAGAGAGGGGGAATGATGAGAACCCATCCAACGACCCGGATGATGAAGATCCATTGAGATGGAAGATTGGACCAATCACAAGGTCAAAAGCTAAGATGTTCAATGATGCTCTTAACGGTTTGATAAAATCCTGTCGGAAAAAATCACTCTTCAATTCATCAAGTAGCCAAGGAAACCTTCGACTTTTGATCCGAATTGAAGGCCAAGATTATCCCAAGGCTTGGTAGCCCAAGTTGTGATTATTTCATCTAAATATCACCCAAGTCCAAGAAAATTCGGCCAAGTCTACACATGGCCTATGTTTTAGTCATAAATCACTCATTTCAAGTCCAAATGGACTCAAATCAAAGCCCACTTAAAGAGTACTCCTTTTCCTACATTTTGATAAGGATCCAAGCACAAAATAAAGGTGGAATCCACGTCCAAGAATCTGTCCAATAAAAGGGTCCAAGTTCAAATAACTCATTTCATTGAATTGGAAGGCATTTTGAAGGTTTCTATCTTTATGAGGTTATTTATTCACAAGATATTAGAAGGTTGCTTCAATTAAAGTCTAGAATTTAATTGAGTCTTTTTATTTATCTTTTTGTATCCTATAAATAGGTTGCTTTTGTAATCTTTTGGAAACACCTTTGATTTGAATGATAATTGTGAGTTTAAACTCTTTTTGTTCTTTGTGAACTTCAGAACTTATCAAGTATTCTTGCTTGTGACGTTCAATACTTATCAATCAACTTGGTGGGTTGATTGTGGCGTATCTTATACCAAGGTTCTTGTCTCTTTATAGACAACGGATCGCGGTTTCACCAATTCTATCTCGGGCAACCAATAGACGGTCGGGAAAAATCACATCAGGAGGGATTTTGCAAGTAAGAAGTGCACTACATTCTTTGGTCAAGGTGACAGTTTCAAATTCTCCCAGCCTTCGTTTCTTGTTGAGAATATCTTTTAAAAATTTAACATAATTTGGCATTTGCTCGAGAGCCTCTACCAAAGGAATGTTAATGTGAAGTTGTTTGAAAACGTCCAAAAACTTTTTGAATTGTTCATCAACATTTTTGGTTTTTAGTTTAAACCTTATTTGCCCTTTATGTGAGGTTTGTATGGATTCCCATAACCACTTGTTTTTTGAATGCCAATTTTCCAATGAAATTTGGACGTGGATAAAGTTTTTTGCGGATATTGAAGATTGGCCGGATCGTTGGGACGATGTTTTGATGGCTCTTTCGGATGGTAATCCGGCTCCCCAATCGGCTTGGGCCGAAACTCCACATTGCGGCTGCGGTTTTCTCTATATGGCGAGAACGGAACAATCGTTTGTTCCGTAATGAAAAGCATGATATGGAGGTGATCATCAAAGAGATACGGGACATGGTTCAATGTCGGCTTGCTTGGACTACTAGAAGATCTCGTCTTATATCTTATGAAGCGACCTAATCTTAGCTTTGGCCTTGCGGCTTTGGTGTTTGGAGCTCCGGTGTTTTTTAGCATCTTTTTTTCGATGTTATTTGCGTCTATTATGTTGTGTTTATTTTGGTTGTTAGTTGCTTGGTATGGGGTTGTTTCCAAGTTTTTGTGTTTCTTCGTTTGGTTGTAGGCGGTGTGTCGTACTCTTTTGTTTTCGTTTTATATTATTGCCGGAGTTTTCCCTCAAAAAAAAACATTTTTGGTTTTTAATCTCTCAGGGAAAGGTAAAAGTCTCTCAAATCCGGGACAGATTTGCTCTTGTCGAGAGTGCATGAGATGAGTGGTTCTGGAGTGGGTGTAGTTTGTGCTGGACAATTTGGGACAATTGGGCCTGATGTCTGGGCCACGGATTCTGGTTTTGGTGCTTCACTAGAGGACGGGAACAGGTCTGGAAAGTTCAAGGCATCAAACAAATGTGAGTCCTCTTGCATTACAGGTACGAGAGAGGTTTTCTCGACTTTTTTAGACTCACTTATGTTTTCAATTTCTCTAATACTTATGCCCTTGACGTGTTCCTTGTGAATGCCTTTGGGATTTTCCGTGTCACTAGGCAAAGTCCCTTGTGATTTTTGAGCTCGACAGCAAACTGTCCAAGTTGAGTTTCAAAACACCTCAAAGTTGCATTGGTTTGGTTTATAAAACCTTTAAGCAATGATTCGATTGAACCATTACCGTCCGATGTATTTTGTTGAAGTCTGGCCATGTTGGTAATTCTAGGAGTGTGAAGACTGTCCATGTTGATAATTCTGAGGTGGGACTTGGTGAAATCCTGGGGATATGGTGGTCGGTTTTGGACTTGACTTGCCCCAGGGGGTTGAAGTCCTTGATTTCCAGTTCAAGAGAAGTTTGAATGATTTCTCCAATTCGGGTTGTATGTTTGGGAAAACGGACTATTTCTAGACTGATTTCCGACATAGTTTACCGAAACAGGGTTACCGGGACAACACTCAAAAGGATGATTTTCACCGCAAAAAGTGCACGTTTCAATTGAAGATTGATTTATTGCCTGCACATGACTCTTTTCTCCATTAATGTTCAAATTGTTTTTAAACCAATTAGTCAAAGCTACAATTTGTGCATTTAAAGCGATGATGGCATCAACCTCACGAACTCCTGATGCAATTTTAGGAATTACAGCACGAGGGTTTGACCAATCAGTGTTATTATAGGCAACTTTTTCCAAAATATCATACCCCTCATTATACGTTTTTGCAGTAAAAGCTCCACCGGCTCCGTGGCATCGAGAATGATTTTAGCAGCATTTGGAAGACCATTATAAAATGTTTCTAATTGGATGCAGTGAGGGATTCCGTGATGAGGGCATTTTCGAATTAAATCTTTGAATCTCTCCCATGCATCCGATACTGCTTCATCTTCCTCTCGTCTAAACATTAAAATTTCATTTCTGAATTTCACGTTTCTGGTGGGAGGAAAGTATTTTTTCAAAAACTTTTCAGCTAAACTTGTTCAAGTGTCAATTGAATGAGGTGGCTGAGAATTTAGCCAGGCTTTGGCTCTATCTCTTAATGTGTAAGAGAAGAGTGTCAACCGTAAGGCTTCTTCAGAAACTCCGGAAATGAGAAAATGACCCGTCATTTCTAAAAATGATTTTAAATGAGAGTGCGGATCTTCCGAAGGTAATCCTCCAAATTGACCCATTGCTTGGATCATTTGAAACATTACTGGTTTCGGTTCAAAACTTTGCGCAACAATATTGGGCCTAAGAATACCCGACTTGAGTTGATCAAATTCGGGTGTTGCATAGTCCCGTATTCCCCTTTCTTTATCATCGTCAATTACAATCGTTGTTTCCACAAGCGATGGTGGAGGATTTGCCGTCTCTTCCGCCATGGTTTGATTTAAAATTGGCTTTTGCCGATTTCCTCTACCTCTTCTTCTTCTTTTAAAAGTCTTTTCGATTTCAAGATCAAGAGGTACGAGTTCTCCGTGTTGCAGTCGTGGCATACAACACGAAAAATTGTTTTTTTCAATGAAATAAGCGACACAGGCTCAAATGAAAATTAACATCTCAGGATAAAAATCGTGTCAGTCCCCGGCAACGGCGCCAAAAATTTGGTAGCTAATTATCGTGCTCTATACAGCGTGGGTACATAACTTCCCAGTGAGGGCACAAGTATGTATATTAGCACCCACCATACCCACACCATGATCAGGGAGAAGGCAGCACCCCTACTCTTCATGAGTAGGGCAGGTTCTATCACCATTCCCCCATACTTAAGATCTATTTTTTTTGTTATAATATGTTTGTCTTGAGTCCTTGATTTGGCATGCTCATTGTTTTGAGCTATGGTTAACACCCTTTTTTATTTAGAGTTATCTATTCTACTTGGTATTTCAAACTTCTTGGTCAAAAAGGCATGCTTTGAGTAGACCTACATAAAATTATCTATGAACATGTCCAAAGTTATGTTTTTATGCCCAATTTTATGAACTTAGGGGTTGTTGGTTGTGGATCATGGCATGTATGGCCTCTCTTCTCATCCTTACAAAGTTTTGATAAATTTTAGTTTATTGTTTTGTTTTGATTCACCATCTTTGATGTCCATCAAGTCCTTTGGATAAGTTTTGGTATGATCAAGTTGATTACAACACTTGGTGCATGTCACACTTTGTGTTTAATGTTTTGGACATGGTCCTAGCATTGTGCTTGTTTCAATAACAAGATTCTTGAAACACCAAATTGTCTTTATGAACAATTTTGGGGGTGTCATAGATGTCTTGTCCCATTTTGGTATCATATTGAGCATTTATAACACTTGATAATTTTATTCCTTTTTGTTGTCTTCTAGGATAGTACTTTACCTTCAACATTCATCATGTACTTGTGTTTTGAGAGTATCACTAATTGAACTTGTTTCGCATAGAATGAGGAATTAGGAGTTCATGTCTAAGTTCTTTACATTTATCATAACAACCACCATTCTGTTATCCCAGATAACAATGTAAAACTAGATGACAAAATCAAATTACTCAATTTCTCTTTTGTATTTCTCAAACAGAATGCGTACAAAGAATGTTATCAAACTTTCTCTCTCTAACTTGAACACGTATAATTCTCAAATGAAGCTACACGCACACCACAACTCATATCCCTATTTATACAAAAGGATAAAACACTCAAGACACTAAACTCACAGACTATAGAAACACTCGCACAACTAAAACCAAAATACAAGACTTTGACTTTGACTTTATTACAAGGAGACTTGGACTTTCTTGCTTGAGATTTGACTTTGAATTTTGACTTGCTTTACTTTAACCTTCAGTTTCCATGATCTTGTATCCACCAAATATGCTCTAACAATCTCCCCCTTTGGATGCAAGATCATTTCTAAAAGATTTTGCAATTCAATATTCCCCTTAAGCTCAATTTGTGCAATCTCCCCTTTCTATTTAACACAAACTATCTCCAATTTGCTTAGAAATCTTCAAACATTCTATCTTTAAAAACTTTTGTAATCTCTCCAAAGTCTGTCTTCAAGAATAATAACAATATCCCCAAGGTTGTAAAACCTTCAAGAATAATGTCGAGATTCGATAATCGTTCGATAAGAATTTATCGTTAGGCTCTGATACCACTTGTTAGGTCCGAGATCTGGAGCATTTCATGTTTGAGTGCATAACTAGATAGGATAGGAGAATGACTTAATTATTCTAGAGGGAGAAAGTAAACTAATCTAGAGAGAGAATGCTTTATTTAAGGCTACATCTTGAATTATGATTTCATAAAATGAATTATTACAAAGTCTAAGCTATTTATAGTCCAACACCTACACTACCTTGTTACATCATTAAGCCCAAGCCCTTTACAATTAAGTAAGCCCAATAGGCCCAATTACATTTTACAAAATATTTACTTTCCAACACTTTCTATACATTAACAGAAGAACCCCCTAATGTTTTGGAAAGTAAATCATCTTCAAGCTTTAAGCTCCTCTCCCCCTTGGTTTGATTGAAAAAACTTTAGTGCATGCATTAACAATTGTAGGCTCGGCTCCCCCTTGAAAGTTGCTCTCATTCTTCGTTTTCGACTTTAAAACCGGATCCGATGTACACGTAAGCTCGACTATGTGCACAATAACACATCTCGAAATGTCGAAATTCAACTTGTTCCAATAAGCCCACAAGAAAGATAACAAGTGAATTTGACGTGACAAACCGTGTGCAAACTTAGTTTTTAACAACGGAACCGTTGTTAACCGCGAGTCGAAAATAGGAGTTCGGCTTGAGAGTCGTAAACGTGTTGCTCGAAGAGGGAACGATAAAGCATACACTACTCGGTAGGGTCGAGGAACAATTTTTGGCCAAAATAACGGAAGTTGAACCAAAAATGTTAGAAAAACTAACGGGACTAACGGAAGTCCGTTAGTTCACTATTCATCTTCTTCCCCACATAAAATCATGAATTGTTACTTTTCTACTTCACTTTGTTTTGAATATTCACGACCAAACTTGCTGATAATTGCATCTAACAACTTCAATAACCATCAACTAACTGTTTTCAGTAAGTACAATTGACATGCATCGTGAAAATCATGACAACCGGCGATGTAACAGCTTCTTTCCGGCGATGTAACCGAATTTTCCGGCGAGTTCTTTCAACAACCAAAACCTCCAATTTGTTGCTGGAAATTCTTTCAATTAAGTTGCAAACTGATCAAAATAAGGAAACAAACAGATCTGGACGAAGATGCAGCAAGAATCCGATGAGAACAGAAGGTTTTCCGGCGATGATCGTTTTTCCGGCGAAGTGATTTCTACACCATGAAAGATCTTGATTTTCTTGCTTGATTTTACATCAAATAGCTTTCAATAGGTCGAGAATATCATTTAGAACAAATTTGTAGCAAAAATTTGACAATATCAAAGCTTAAAACTTCGAACTCCGGCGATGAACAGTAACTTTCCGGCGAAAACGTTTTTTCGTTCAACCGGCTGTCAACACTTAGATCCACCTCGTTTCTCAACGAAAATTGATGAGGAAACTTGCGTTATGCTCCAATATCATATACAAATCAAACTAAGGTAGATAAACATCACAAAACTAGCTGAAAATCGATTTTCCGGCGATGCTCCAGTCAGATCCGTTTTTCCGGCGAACGATCTTTAAAACTTCATATCTCACTCCTTTTTCATCGTTTTTCGATTCTGAAAATTGTAGAATGCTCGAAATTCGACAAAGAACAGATCTAGGCACATTAAATCACCTCATGCAGGAAAATTCTCGGATCGAAAATTTGACGCGAAGAACACCGAAAATTTCGAACGAAAAATTCGAAAAACCTCAAAACTCAACGAAATTTGAATCCAAAAATTGTACTAGATCTGTAATCTCATCAAGAACAAATCTTCAAGAGGAATTGAGTTTTGGAACAACTTACTTGTAGATCGGGCTAAAAAACACGAAATGTCGAGATTCGATAATCGTTCGATAAGAATTTATCGTTAGGCTCTGAGATACCACTTGTTAGGTCCGAGATCTGGAGCATTTCATGTTTGAGTGCATAACTAGATAGGATAGGAGAATGACTTAATTATTCTAGAGGGAGAAAGTAAACTAATCTAGAGAGAGAATGCTTTATTTAAGGCTACATCTTGAATTATGATTTCATAAAATGAATTATTACAAAGTCTAAGCTATTTATAGTCCAACACCTACACTACCTTGTTACATCATTAAGCCCAAGCCCTTTACAATTAAGTAAGCCCAATAGGCCCAATTACATTTTACAAAATATTTACTTTCCAACACTTTCTATACATTAACAGAAGAACCCCCTAATGTTTTGGAAAGTAAATCATCTTCAAGCTTTAAGCTCCTCTCCCCCTTGGTTTGCTTGAAAAAACTTTAGTGCATGCATTAACAATTGTAGGCTCGGCTCCCCCTTGAAAGTTGCTCTCATTCTTCGTTTTCGACTTTAAAACCGGATCCGATGTACACGTAAGCTCGACTATGTGCACAATAACACATCTCGAAATGTCGAAATTCAACTTGTTCCAATAAGCCCACAAGAAAGATAACAAGTGAATTTGACGTGACAAACCGTGTGCAAACTTAGTTTTTAACAACGGAACCGTCGTTAACCGCGAGTCGAATAGGAGTTCGGCTTGAGAGTCGTAAACGTGTTGCTCGAAGAGGGAACGATAAAGCATACACTACTCGGTAGGGTCGAGGAACAATTTTTGGCCAAAATAACGGAAGTTGAACCAAAAATGTTAGAAAAACTAACGGGACTAACGGAAGTCCGTTAGTTCACTATTCATCTTCTTCCCCACATAAAATCATGAATTGTTACTTTTCTACTTCACTTTGTTTTGAATATTCACGACCAAACTTGCTGATAATTGCATCTAACAACTTCAATAACCATCAACTAACTGTTTTCAGTAAGTACAATTGACATGCATCGTGAAAATCATGACAACCGGCGATGTAACAGCTTCTTTCCGGCGATGTAACCGAATTTTCCGGCGAGTTCTTTCAACAACCAAAACCTCCAATTTGTTGCTGGAAATTCTTTCAATTAAGTTGCAAACTGATCAAAATAAGGAAACAAACAGATCTGGACGAAGATGCAGCAAGAATCCGATGAGAACAGAAGGTTTTCCGGCGATGATCGTTTTTCCGGCGAAGTGATTTCTACACCATGAAAGATCTTGATTTTCTTGCTTGATTTTACATCAAATAGCTTTCAATAGGTCGAGAATATCATTTAGAACAAATTTGTAGCAAAAATTTGACAATATCAAAGCTTAAAACTTCGAACTCCGGCGATGAACAGTAACTTTCCGGCGAAAACGTTTTTTCGTTCAACCGGCTGTCAACACTTAGATCCACCTCGTTTCTCAACGAAAATTGATGAGGAAACTTGCGTTATGCTCCAATATCATATACAAATCAAACTAAGGTAGATAAACATCACAAAACTAGCTGAAAATCGATTTTCCGGCGATGCTCCAGTCAGATCCGTTTTTCCGGCGAACGATCTTTAAAACTTCATATCTCACTCCTTTTTCATCGTTTTTCGATTCTGAAAATTGTAGAATGCTCGAAATTCGACAAAGAACAGATCTAGGCACATTAAATCACCTCATGCAGGAAAATTCTCGGATCGAAAATTTGACGCGAAGAACACCGAAAATTTCGAACGAAAAATTCGAAAAACCTCAAAACTCAACGAAATTTGAATCCAAAAATTGTACTAGATCTGTAATCTCATCAAGAACAAATCTTCAAGAGGAATTGAGTTTTGGAACAACTTACTTGTAGATCGGGCTAAAAAACACGAAATGTCGAGATTCGATAATCGTTCGATAAGAATTTATCGTTAGGCTCTGATACCACTTGTTAGGTCCGAGATCTGGAGCATTTCATGTTTGAGTGCATAACTAGATAGGATAGGAGAATGACTTAATTATTCTAGAGGGAGAAAGTAAACTAATCTAGAGAGAGAATGCTTTATTTAAGGCTACATCTTGAATTATGATTTCATAAAATGAATTATTACAAAGTCTAAGCTATTTATAGTCCAACACCTACACTACCTTGTTACATCATTAAGCCCAAGCCCTTTACAATTAAGTAAGCCCAATAGGCCCAATTACATTTTACAAAATATTTACTTTCCAACACTTTCTATACATTAACAGAAGAACCCCCTAATGTTTTGGAAAGTAAATCATCTTCAAGCTTTAAGCTCCTCTCCCCCTTGGTTTGCTTGAAAAAACTTTAGTGCATGCATTAACAATTGTAGGCTCGGCTCCCCCTTGAAAGTTGCTCTCATTCTTCGTTTTCGACTTTAAAACCGGATCCGATGTACACGTAAGCTCGACTATGTGCACAATAACACATCTCGAAATGTCGAAATTCAACTTGTTCCAATAAGCCCACAAGAAAGATAACAAGTGAATTTGACGTGACAAACCGTGTGCAAACTTAGTTTTTAACAACGGAACCGTCGTTAACCGCGAGTCGAATAGGAGTTCGGCTTGAGAGTCGTAAACGTGTTGCTCGAAGAGGGAACGATAAAGCATACACTACTCGGTAGGGTCGAGGAACAATTTTTGGCCAAAATAACGGAAGTTGAACCAAAAATGTTAGAAAAACTAACGGGACTAACGGAAGTCCGTTAGTTCACTATTCATCTTCTTCCCCACATAAAATCATGAATTGTTACTTTTCTACTTCACTTTGTTTTGAATATTCACGACCAAACTTGCTGATAATTGCATCTAACAACTTCAATAACCATCAACTAACTGTTTTCAGTAAGTACAATTGACATGCATCGTGAAAATCATGACAACCGGCGATGTAACAGCTTCTTTCCGGCGATGTAACCGAATTTTCCGGCGAGTTCTTTCAACAACCAAAACCTCCAATTTGTTGCTGGAAATTCTTTCAATTAAGTTGCAAACTGATCAAAATAAGGAAACAAACAGATCTGGACGAAGATGCAGCAAGAATCCGATGAGAACAGAAGGTTTTCCGGCGATGATCGTTTTTCCGGCGAAGTGATTTCTACACCATGAAAGATCTTGATTTTCTTGCTTGATTTTACATCAAATAGCTTTCAATAGGTCGAGAATATCATTTAGAACAAATTTGTAGCAAAAATTTGACAATATCAAAGCTTAAAACTTCGAACTCCGGCGATGAACAGTAACTTTCCGGCGAAAACGTTTTTTCGTTCAACCGGCTGTCAACACTTAGATCCACCTCGTTTCTCAACGAAAATTGATGAGGAAACTTGCGTTATGCTCCAATATCATATACAAATCAAACTAAGGTAGATAAACATCACAAAACTAGCTGAAAATCGATTTTCCGGCGATGCTCCAGTCAGATCCGTTTTTCCGGCGAACGATCTTTAAAACTTCATATCTCACTCCTTTTTCATCGTTTTTCGATTCTGAAAATTGTAGAATGCTCGAAATTCGACAAAGAACAGATCTAGGCACATTAAATCACCTCATGCAGGAAAATTCTCGGATCGAAAATTTGACGCGAAGAACACCGAAAATTTCGAACGAAAAATTCGAAAAACCTCAAAACTCAACGAAATTTGAATCCAAAAATTGTACTAGATCTGTAATCTCATCAAGAACAAATCTTCAAGAGGAATTGAGTTTTGGAACAACTTACTTGTAGATCGGGCTAAAAAACACGAAATGTCGAGATTCGATAATCGTTCGATAAGAATTTATCGTTAGGCTCTGATACCACTTGTTAGGTCCGAGATCTGGAGCATTTCATGTTTGAGTGCATAACTAGATAGGATAGGAGAATGACTTAATTATTCTAGAGGGAGAAAGTAAACTAATCTAGAGAGAGAATGCTTTATTTAAGGCTACATCTTGAATTATGATTTCATAAAATGAATTATTACAAAGTCTAAGCTATTTATAGTCCAACACCTACACTACCTTGTTACATCATTAAGCCCAAGCCCTTTACAATTAAGTAAGCCCAATAGGCCCAATTACATTTTACAAAATATTTACTTTCCAACACTTTCTATACATTAACAGAAGAACCCCCTAATGTTTTGGAAAGTAAATCATCTTCAAGCTTTAAGCTCCTCTCCCCCTTGGTTTGCTTGAAAAAACTTTAGTGCATGCATTAACAATTGTAGGCTCGGCTCCCCCTTGAAAGTTGCTCTCATTCTTCGTTTTCGACTTTAAAACCGGATCCGATGTACACGTAAGCTCGACTATGTGCACAATAACACATCTCGAAATGTCGAAATTCAACTTGTTCCAATAAGCCCACAAGAAAGATAACAAGTGAATTTGACGTGACAAACCGTGTGCAAACTTAGTTTTTAACAACGGAACCGTCGTTAACCGCGAGTCGAATAGGAGTTCGGCTTGAGAGTCGTAAACGTGTTGCTCGAAGAGGGAACGATAAAGCATACACTACTCGGTAGGGTCGAGGAACAATTTTTGGCCAAAATAACGGAAGTTGAACCAAAAATGTTAGAAAAACTAACGGGACTAACGGAAGTCCGTTAGTTCACTATTCATCTTCTTCCCCACATAAAATCATGAATTGTTACTTTTCTACTTCACTTTGTTTTGAATATTCACGACCAAACTTGCTGATAATTGCATCTAACAACTTCAATAACCATCAACTAACTGTTTTCAGTAAGTACAATTGACATGCATCGTGAAAATCATGACAACCGGCGATGTAACAGCTTCTTTCCGGCGATGTAACCGAATTTTCCGGCGAGTTCTTTCAACAACCAAAACCTCCAATTTGTTGCTGGAAATTCTTTCAATTAAGTTGCAAACTGATCAAAATAAGGAAACAAACAGATCTGGACGAAGATGCAGCAAGAATCCGATGAGAACAGAAGGTTTTCCGGCGATGATCGTTTTTCCGGCGAAGTGATTTCTACACCATGAAAGATCTTGATTTTCTTGCTTGATTTTACATCAAATAGCTTTCAATAGGTCGAGAATATCATTTAGAACAAATTTGTAGCAAAAATTTGACAATATCAAAGCTTAAAACTTCGAACTCCGGCGATGAACAGTAACTTTCCGGCGAAAACGTTTTTTCGTTCAACCGGCTGTCAACACTTAGATCCACCTCGTTTCTCAACGAAAATTGATGAGGAAACTTGCGTTATGCTCCAATATCATATACAAATCAAACTAAGGTAGATAAACATCACAAAACTAGCTGAAAATCGATTTTCCGGCGATGCTCCAGTCAGATCCGTTTTTCCGGCGAACGATCTTTAAAACTTCATATCTCACTCCTTTTTCATCGTTTTTCGATTCTGAAAATTGTAGAATGCTCGAAATTCGACAAAGAACAGATCTAGGCACATTAAATCACCTCATGCAGGAAAATTCTCGGATCGAAAATTTGACGCGAAGAACACCGAAAATTTCGAACGAAAAATTCGAAAAACCTCAAAACTCAACGAAATTTGAATCCAAAAATTGTACTAGATCTGTAATCTCATCAAGAACAAATCTTCAAGAGGAATTGAGTTTTGGAACAACTTACTTGTAGATCGGGCTAAAAAACACGAAATGTCGAGATTCGATAATCGTTCGATAAGAATTTATCGTTAGGCTCTGATACCACTTGTTAGGTCCGAGATCTGGAGCATTTCATGTTTGAGTGCATAACTAGATAGGATAGGAGAATGACTTAATTATTCTAGAGGGAGAAAGTAAACTAATCTAGAGAGAGAATGCTTTATTTAAGGCTACATCTTGAATTATGATTTCATAAAATGAATTATTACAAAGTCTAAGCTATTTATAGTCCAACACCTACACTACCTTGTTACATCATTAAGCCCAAGCCCTTTACAATTAAGTAAGCCCAATAGGCCCAATTACATTTTACAAAATATTTACTTTCCAACACTTTCTATACATTAACAGAAGAACCCCCTAATGTTTTGGAAAGTAAATCATCTTCAAGCTTTAAGCTCCTCTCCCCCTTGGTTTGCTTGAAAAAACTTTAGTGCATGCATTAACAATTGTAGGCTCGGCTCCCCCTTGAAAGTTGCTCTCATTCTTCGTTTTCGACTTTAAAACCGGATCCGATGTACACGTAAGCTCGACTATGTGCACAATAACACATCTCGAAATGTCGAAATTCAACTTGTTCCAATAAGCCCACAAGAAAGATAACAAGTGAATTTGACGTGACAAACCGTGTGCAAACTTAGTTTTTAACAACGGAACCGTCGTTAACCGCGAGTCGAATAGGAGTTCGGCTTGAGAGTCGTAAACGTGTTGCTCGAAGAGGGAACGATAAAGCATACACTACTCGGTAGGGTCGAGGAACAATTTTTGGCCAAAATAACGGAAGTTGAACCAAAAATGTTAGAAAAACTAACGGGACTAACGGAAGTCCGTTAGTTCACTATTCATCTTCTTCCCCACATAAAATCATGAATTGTTACTTTTCTACTTCACTTTGTTTTGAATATTCACGACCAAACTTGCTGATAATTGCATCTAACAACTTCAATAACCATCAACTAACTGTTTTCAGTAAGTACAATTGACATGCATCGTGAAAATCATGACAACCGGCGATGTAACAGCTTCTTTCCGGCGATGTAACCGAATGTTCCGGCGAGTTCTTTCAACAACCAAAACCTCCAATTTGTTGCTGGAAATTCTTTCAATTAAGTTGCAAACTGATCAAAATAAGGAAACAAACAGATCTGGACGAAGATGCAGCAAGAATCCGATGAGAACAGAAGGTTTTCCGGCGATGATCGTTTTTCCGGCGAAGTGATTTCTACACCATGAAAGATCTTGATTTTCTTGCTTGATTTTACATCAAATAGCTTTCAATAGGTCGAGAATATCATTTAGAACAAATTTGTAGCAAAAATTTGACAATATCAAAGCTTAAAACTTCGAACTCCGGCGATGAACAGTAACTTTCCGGCGAAAACGTTTTTTCGATCAACCCGGCTTTCAACACTTAGATCCACCTCGTTTCTCAACGAAAATTGATAAGGAAACTTGCGTTATGCTCCAATATCATATACAAATCAAACTAAGGTAGATAAACATCACAAAACTAGCTGAAAATCGATTTTCCGGCGATGCTCCAGTCAGATCCGCTTTTCCGGCGAACGATCTTTAAAACTTCATATCTCACTCCTTTTTCATCGTTTTTCGATTCTGAAAATTGTAGAATGCTCGAAATTCGACAAAGAACAGATCTAGGCACATTAAATCACCTCATGCAGGAAAATTTTCGGATCGAAAATTTGATGCGAAGAACACCGAAAATTTCGAACGAAAAATTCGAAAAACCTCAAAACTCAACGAAATTTGAATCCAAAAATTGTACTAGATCGGAAATCTCATCAAGAACAAATCTTCAAGAGGAATTGAGTTTTGGAACAACTTACTTGTAGATCGGGCTGAAAAACACGAAATGTCGAGATTCGATAATCGTTCGATAAGAATTTATCGTTAGGCTCTGATACCACTTGTTAGGTCCGAGATCTGGAGCATTTCATGTTTGAGTGCATAACTAGATAGGATAGGAGAATGACTTAATTATTCTAGAGGGAGAAAGTAAACTAATCTAGAGAGAGAATGCTTTATTTAAGGCTACATCTTGAATTATGATTTCATAAAATGAATTATTACAAAGTCTAAGCTATTTATAGTCCAACACCTACACTACCTTGTTACATCATTAAGCCCAAGCCCTTTACAATTAAGTAAGCCCAATAGGCCCAATTACATTTTACAAAATATTTACTTTCCAACACTTTCTATACATTAACAGAAGAACCCCCTAATGTTTTGGAAAGTAAATCATCTTCAAGCTTTAAGCTCCTCTCCCCCTTGGTTTGCTTGAAAAAACTTTAGTGCATGCATTAACAATTGTAGGCTCGGCTCTCCCTTGAAAGTTGCTCTCATTCTTCGTTTTCGACTTTAAAACCGGATCCGATGTACACGTAAGCTCGACTATGTGCACAATAACACATCTCGAAATGTCGAAATTCAACTTGTTCCAATAAGCCCACAAGAAAGATAACAAGTGAATTTGACGTGACAAACCGTGTGCAAACTTAGTTTTTAACAACGGAACCGTCGTTAACCGCGAGTCGAATAGGAGTTCGGCTTGAGAGTCGTAAACGTGTTGCTCGAAGAGGGAACGATAAAGCATACACTACTCGGTAGGGTCGAGGAACAATTTTTGGCCAAAATAACGGAAGTTGAACCAAAAATGTTAGAAAAACTAACGGGACTAACGGAAGTCCGTTAGTTCACTATTCATCTTCTTCCCCACATAAAATCATGAATTGTTACTTTTCTACTTCACTTTGTTTTGAATATTCACGACCAAACTTGCTGATAATTGCATCTAACAACTTCAATAACCATCAACTAACTGTTTTCAGTAAGTACAATTGACATGCATCGTGAAAATCATGACAACCGGCGATGTAACAGCTTCTTTCCGGCGATGTAACCGAATTTTCCGGCGAGTTCTTTCAACAACCAAAACCTCCAATTTGTTTTTTTTTTGAAGGAAAACCTCCAATTTGTTGCTGGAAATTCTTTCAATTAAGTTGCAAACTGATCAAAATAAGGAAACAAACAGATCTGGACGAAGATGCAGCAAGAATCCGATGAGAACAGAAGGTTTTCCGGCGATGATCGTTTTTCCGGCGAAGTGATTTCTACACCATGAAAGATCTTGATTTTCTTGCTTGATTTTACATCAAATAGCTTTCAATAGGTCGAGAATATCATTTAGAACAAATTTGTAGCAAAAAATTGACAATATCAAAGCTTAAAACTTCGAACTCCGGCGATGAACAGTAACTTTCCGGCGAAAACGTTTTTTCGATCAACCGGCTTTCAACACTTAGATCCACCTCGTTTCTCAACGAAAATTGATGAGGAAACTTGCGTTATGCTCCAATATCATATACAAATCAAACTAAGGTAGATAAACATCACAAAACTAGCTGAAAATCGATTTTCCGGCGATGCTCCAGTCAGATCCGCTTTACCGGCGAACGATCTTTAAAACTTCATATCTCACTCCTTTTTCATCGTTTTTCGATTCTGAAAATTGTAGAATGCTCGAAATTCGACAAAGAACAGATCTAGGCACATTAAATCACCTCATGCAGGAAAATTTTCGGATCGAAAATTTGACGCGAAGAACACCGAAAATTTCGAACGAAAAATTCGAAAAACCTCAAAACTCAACGAAATTTGAATCCAAAAATTGTACTAGATCGGAAATCTCATCAAGAACAAATCTTCAAGAGGAATTGAGTTTTGGAACAACTTGCTTGTAGATCGGGCTGAAAAACACGAAATGTCGAGATTCGATAATCGTTCGATAAGAATTTATCGTTAGGCTCTGATACCACTTGTTAGGTCCGAGATCTGGAGCATTTCATGTTTGAGTGCATAACTAGATAGGATAGGAGAATGACTTAATTATTCTAGAGGGAGAAAGTAAACTAATCTAGAGAGAGAATGCTTTATTTAAGGCTACATCTTGAATTATGATTTCATAAAATGAATTATTACAAAGTCTAAGCTATTTATAGTCCAACACCTACACTACCTTGTTACATCATTAAGCCCAAGCCCTTTACAATTAAGTAAGCCCAATAGGCCCAATTACATTTTACAAAATATTTACTTTCCAACACTTTCTATACATTAACAGAAGAACCCCCTAATGTTTTGGAAAGTAAATCATCTTCAAGCTTTAAGCTCCTCTCCCCCTTGGTTTGCTTGAAAAAACTTTAGTGCATGCATTAACAATTGTAGGCTCGGCTCCCCCTTGAAAGTTGCTCTCATTCTTCGTTTTCGACTTTAAAACCGGATCCGATGTACACGTAAGCTCGACTATGTGCACAATAACACATCTCGAAATGTCGAAATTCAACTTGTTCCAATAAGCCCACAAGAAAGATAACAAGTGAATTTGACGTGACAAACCGTGTGCAAACTTAGTTTTTAACAACGGAACCGTCGTTAACCGCGAGTCGAATAGGAGTTCGGCTTGAGAGTCGTAAACGTGTTGCTCGAAGAGGGAACGATAAAGCATACACTACTCGGTAGGGTCGAGGAACAATTTTTGGCCAAAATAACGGAAGTTGAACCAAAAATGTTAGAAAAACTAACGGGACTAACGGAAGTCCGTTAGTTCACTATTCATCTTCTTCCCCACATAAAATCATGAATTGTTACTTTTCTACTTCACTTTGTTTTGAATATTCACGACCAAACTTGCTGATAATTGCATCTAACAACTTCAATAACCATCAACTAACTGTTTTCAGTAAGTACAATTGACATGCATCGTGAAAATCATGACAACCGGCGATGTAACAGCTTCTTTCCGGCGATGTAACCGAATTTTCCGGCGAGTTCTTTCAACAACCAAAACCTCCAATTTGTTGCTGGAAATTCTTTCAATTAAGTTGCAAACTGATCAAAATAAGGAAACAAACAGATCTGGACGAAGATGCAGCAAGAATCCGATGAGAACAGAAGGTTTTCCGGCGATGATCGTTTTTCCGGCGAAGTGATTTCTACACCATGAAAGATCTTGATTTTCTTGCTTGATTTTACATCAAATAGCTTTCAATAGGTCGAGAATATCATTTAGAACAAATTTGTAGCAAAAATTTGACAATATCAAAGCTTAAAACTTCGAACTCCGGCGATGAACAGTAACTTTCCGGCGAAAACGTTTTTTCGATCAACCGGCTTTCAACACTTAGATCCACCTCGTTTCTCAACGAAAATTGATGAGGAAACTTGCGTTATGCTCCAATATCATATACAAATCAAACTAAGGTAGATAAACATCACAAAACTAGCTGAAAATCGATTTTCCGGCGATGCTCCAGTCAGATCCGCTTTTCCGGCGAACGATCTTTAAAACTTCATATCTCACTCCTTTTTCATCGTTTTTCGATTCTGAAAATTGTAGAATGCTCGAAATTCGACAAAGAACAGATCTAGGCACATTAAATCACCTCATGCAGGAAAATTTTCGGATCGAAAATTTGACGCGAAGAACACCGAAAATTTCGAACGAAAAATTCGAAAAACCTCAAAACTCAACGAAATTTGAATCCAAAAATTGTACTAGATCGGAAATCTCATCAAGAACAAATCTTCAAGAGGAATTGAGTTTTGGAACAACTTACTTGTAGATCGGGCTGAAAAACACGAAATGTCGAGATTCGATAATCGTTCGATAAGAATTTATCGTTAGGCTCTGATACCACTTGTTAGGTCCGAGATCTGGAGCATTTCATGTTTGAGTGCATAACTAGATAGGATAGGAGAATGACTTAATTATTCTAGAGGGAGAAAGTAAACTAATCTAGAGAGAGAATGCTTTATTTAAGGCTACATCTTGAATTATGATTTCATAAAATGAATTATTACAAAGTCTAAGCTATTTATAGTCCAACACCTACACTACCTTGTTACATCATTAAGCCCAAGCCCTTTACAATTAAGTAAGCCCAATAGGCCCAATTACATTTTACAAAATATTTACTTTCCAACACTTTCTATACATTAACAGAAGAACCCCCTAATGTTTTGGAAAGTAAATCATCTTCAAGCTTTAAGCTCCTCTCCCCCTTGGTTTGCTTGAAAAAACTTTAGTGCATGCATTAACAATTGTAGGCTCGGCTCCCCCTTGAAAGTTGCTCTCATTCTTCGTTTTCGACTTTAAAACCGGATCCGATGTACACGTAAGCTCGACTATGTGCACAATAACACATCTCGAAATGTCGAAATTCAACTTGTTCCAATAAGCCCACAAGAAAGATAACAAGTGAATTTGACGTGACAAACCGTGTGCAAACTTAGTTTTTAACAACGGAACCGTCGTTAACCGCGAGTCGAATAGGAGTTCGGCTTGAGAGTCGTAAACGTGTTGCTCGAAGAGGGAACGATAAAGCATACACTACTCGGTAGGGTCGAGGAACAATTTTTGGCCAAAATAACGGAAGTTGAACCAAAAATGTTAGAAAAACTAACGGGACTAACGGAAGTCCGTTAGTTCACTATTCATCTTCTTCCCCACATAAAATCATGAATTGTTACTTTTCTACTTCACTTTGTTTTGAATATTCACGACCAAACTTGCTGATAATTGCATCTAACAACTTCAATAACCATCAACTAACTGTTTTCAGTAAGTACAATTGACATGCATCGTGAAAATCATGACAACCGGCGATGTAACAGCTTCTTTCCGGCGATGTAACCGAATTTTCCGGCGAGTTCTTTCAACAACCAAAACCTCCAATTTGTTGCTGGAAATTCTTTCAATTAAGTTGCAAACTGATCAAAATAAGGAAACAAACAGATCTGGACGAAGATGCAGCAAGAATCCGATGAGAACAGAAGGTTTTCCGGCGATGATCGTTTTTCCGGCGAAGTGATTTCTACACCATGAAAGATCTTGATTTTCTTGCTTGATTTTACATCAAATAGCTTTCAATAGGTCGAGAATATCATTTAGAACAAATTTGTAGCAAAAATTTGACAATATCAAAGCTTAAAACTTCGAACTCCGGCGATGAACAGTAACTTTCCGGCGAAAACGTTTTTTCGATCAACCGGCTTTCAACACTTAGATCCACCTCGTTTCTCAACGAAAATTGATGAGGAAACTTGCGTTATGCTCCAATATCATATACAAATCAAACTAAGGTAGATAAACATCACAAAACTAGCTGAAAATCGATTTTCCGGCGATGCTCCAGTCAGATCCGTTTTTCCGGCGAACGATCTTTAAAACTTCATATCTCACTCCTTTTTCATCGTTTTTCGATTCTGAAAATTGTAGAATGCTCGAAATTCGACAAAGAACAGATCTAGGCACATTAAATCACCTCATGCAGGAAAATTCTCGGATCGAAAATTTGACGCGAAGAACACCGAAAATTTCGAACGAAAAATTCGAAAAACCTCAAAACTCAACGAAATTTGAATCCAAAAATTGTACTAGATCGGAAATCTCATCAAGAACAAATCTTCAAGAGGAATTGAGTTTTGGAACAACTTACTTGTAGATCGGGCTAAAAAACACGAAATGTCGAGATTCGATAATCGTTCGATAAGAATTTATCGTTAGGCTCTGATACCACTTGCTAGGTCCGAGATGTGGAGCATTTCATGTTTGAGTGCATAACTAGATAGGATAGGAGAATGACTTAATTATTCTAGAGGGAGAAAGTAAACTAATCTAGAGAGAGAATGCTTTATTTAAGGCTACATCTTGAATTATGATTTCATAAAATGAATTATTACAAAGTCTAAGCTATTTATAGTCCAACACCTACACTACCTTGTTACATCATTAAGCCCAAGCCCTTTACAATTAAGTAAGCCCAATAGGCCCAATTACATTTTACAAAATATTTACTTTCCAACACTTTCTATACATTAACAGAAGAACCCCCTAATGTTTTGGAAAGTAAATCATCTTCAAGCTTTAAGCTCCTCTCCCCCTTGGTTTGCTTGAAAAAACTTTAGTGCATGCATTAACAGTTGTAGGCTCGGCTCCCCCTTGAAAGTTGCTCTCATTCTTCGTTTTCGACTTTAAAACCGGATCCGATGTACACGTAAGCTCGACTATGTGCACAATAACACATCTCGAAATGTCGAAATTCAACTTGTTCCAATAAGCCCACAAGAAAGATAACAAGTGAATTTGACGTGACAAACCGTGTGCAAACTTAGTTTTTAACAACGGAACCGTCGTTAACCGCGAGTCGAATAGGAGTTCGGCTTGAGAGTCGTAAACGTGTTGCTCGAAGAGGGAACGATAAAGCATACACTACTCGGTAGGGTCGAGGAACAATTTTTGGCCAAAATAACGGAAGTTGAACCAAAAATGTTAGAAAAACTAACGGGACTAACGGAAGTCCGTTAGTTCACTATTCATCTTCTTCCCCACATAAAATCATGAATTGTTACTTTTCTACTTCACTTTGTTTTGAATATTCACGACCAAACTTGCTGATAATTGCATCTAACAACTTCAATAACCATCAACTAACTGTTTTCAGTAAGTACAATTGACATGCATCGTGAAAATCATGACAACCGGCGATGTAACAGCTTCTTTCCGGCGATGTAACCGAATTTTCCGGCGAGTTCTTTCAACAACCAAAACCTCCAATTTGTTGCTGGAAATTCTTTCAATTAAGTTGCAAACTGATCAAAATAAGGAAACAAACAGATCTGGACGAAGATGCAGCAAGAATCCGATGAGAACAGAAGGTTTTCCGGCGATGATCGTTTTTCCGGCGAAGTGATTTCTACACCATGAAAGATCTTGATTTTCTTGCTTGATTTTACATCAAATAGCTTTCAATAGGTCGAGAATATCATTTAGAACAAATTTGTAGCAAAAATTTGACAATATCAAAGCTTAAAACTTCGAACTCCGGCGATGAACAGTAACTTTCCGGCGAAAACGTTTTTTCGATCAACCGGCTTTCAACACTTAGATCCACCTCGTTTCTCAACGAAAATTGATGAGGAAACTTGCGTTATGCTCCAATATCATATACAAATCAAACTAAGGTAGATAAACATCACAAAACTAGCTGAAAATCGATTTTCCGGCGATGCTCCAGTCAGATCCGTTTTTCCGGCGAACGATCTTTAAAACTTCATATCTCACTCCTTTTTCATCGTTTTTCGATTCTGAAAATTGTAGAATGCTCGAAATTCGACAAAGAACAGATCTAGGCACATTAAATCACCTCATGCAGGAAAATTCTCGGATCGAAAATTTGACGCGAAGAACACCGAAAATTTCGAACGAAAAATTCGAAAAACCTCAAAACTCAACGAAATTTGAATCCAAAAATTGTACTAGATCTGTAATCTCATCAAGAACAAATCTTCAAGAGGAATTGAGTTTTGGAACAACTTACTTGTAGATCGGGCTAAAAAACACGAAATGTCGAGATTCGATAATCGTTCGATAAGAATTTATCGTTAGGCTCTGATACCACTTGTTAGGTCCGAGATGTGGAGCATTTCATGTTTGAGTGCATAACTAGATAGGATAGGAGAATGACTTAATTATTCTAGAGGGAGAAAGTAAACTAATCTAGAGAGAGAATGCTTTATTTAAGGCTACATCTTGAATTATGATTTCATAAAATGAATTATTACAAAGTCTAAGCTATTTATAGTCCAACACCTACACTACCTTGTTACATCATTAAGCCCAAGCCCTTTACAATTAAGTAAGCCGAATAGGCCCAATTACATTTTACAAAATATTTACTTTCCAACACTTTCTATACATTAACAGAAGAATCCCCTAATGTTTTGGAAAGTAAATCATCTTCAAGCTTTAAGCTCCTCTCCCCCTTGGTTTGCTTGAAAAAACTTTAGTGCATGCATTAACAGTTGTAGGCTCGGCTCCCCCTTGAAAGTTGCTCTCATTCTTCGTTTTCGACTTTAAAACCGGATCCGATGTACACGTAAGCTCGACTATGTGCACAATAACACATCTCGAAATGTCGAAATTCAACTTGTTCCAATAAGCCCACAAGAAAGATAACAAGTGAATTTGACGTGACAAACCGTGTGCAAACTTAGTTTTTAACAACGGAACCGTCGTTAACCGCGAGTCGAATAGGAGTTCGGCTTGAGAGTCGTAAACGTGTTGCTCGAAGAGGGAACGATAAAGCATACACTACTCGGTAGGGTCGAGGAACAATTTTTGGCCAAAATAACGGAAGTTGAACCAAAAATGTTAGAAAAACTAACGGGACTAACGGAAGTCCGTTAGTTCACTATTCATCTTCTTCCCCACATAAAATCATGAATTGTTACTTTTCTACTTCACTTTGTTTTGAATATTCACGACCAAACTTGCTGATAATTGCATCTAACAACTTCAATAACCATCAACTAACTGTTTTCAGTAAGTACAATTGACATGCCTCGTGAAAATCATGACAACCGGCGATGTAACAGCTTCTTTCCGGCGATGTAACCGAATTTTCCGGCGAGTTCTTTCAACAACCAAAACCTCCAATTTGTTGCTGGAAATTCTTTCAATTAAGTTGCAAACGGATCAAAATAAGGAAACAAACAGATCTGGACGAAGATGCAGCAAGAATCCGATGAGAACAGAAGGTTTTCCGGCGATGATCGTTTTTCCGGCGAAGTGATTTCTACACCATGAAAGATCTTGATTTTCTTGCTTGATTTTACATCAAATAGCTTTCAATAGGTCGAGAATATCATTTAGAACAAATTTGTAGCAAAAATTTGACAATATCAAAGCTTAAAACTTCGAACTCCGGCGATGAACAGTAACTTTCCGGCGAAAACGTTTTTTCGATCAACCGGCTTTCAACACTTAGATCCACCTCGTTTCTCAACGAAAATTGATGAGGAAACTTGCGTTATGCTCCAATATCATATACAAATCAAACTAAGGTAGATAAACATCACAAAACTAGCTGAAAATCGATTTTCCGGCGATGCTCCAGTCAGATCCGTTTTTCCGGCGAACGATCTTTAAAACTTCATATCTCACTCCTTTTTCATCGTTTTTCGATTCTGAAAATTGTAGAATGCTCGAAATTCGACAAAGAACAGATCTAGGCACATTAAATCACCTCATGCAGGAAAATTCTCGGATCGAAAATTTGACGCGAAGAACACCGAAAATTTCGAACGAAAAATTCGAAAAACCTCAAAACTCAACGAAATTTGAATCCAAAAATTGTACTAGATCTGTAATATCATCAAGAACAAATCTTCAAGAGGAATTGAGTTTTGGAACAACTTACTTGTAGATCGGGCTAAAAAACACGAAATGTCGAGATTCGATAATCGTTCGATAAGAATTTATCGTTAGGCTCTGATACCACTTGTTAGGTCCGAGATCTGGAGCATTTCATGTTTGAGTGCATAACTAGATAGGATAGGAGAATGACTTAATTATTCTAGAGGGAGAAAGTAAACTAATCTAGAGAGAGAATGCTTTATTTAAGGCTACATCTTGAATTATGATTTCATAAAATGAATTATTACAAAGTCTAAGCTATTTATAGTCCAACACCTACACTACCTTGTTACATCATTAAGCCCAAGCCCTTTACAATTAAGTAAGCCCAATAGGCCCAATTACATTTTACAAAATATTTACTTTCCAACACTTTCTATACATTAACAGAAGAACCCCCTAATGTTTTGGAAAGTAAATCATCTTCAAGCTTTAAGCTCCTCTCCCCCTTGGTTTGCTTGAAAAAACTTTAGTGCATGCATTAACAATTGTAGGCTCGGCTCCCCCTTGAAAGTTGCTCTCATTCTTCGTTTTCGACTTTAAAACCGGATCCGATGTACACGTAAGCTCGACTATGTGCACAATAACACATCTCGAAATGTCGAAATTCAACTTGTTCCAATAAGCCCACAAGAAAGATAACAAGTGAATTTGACGTGACAAACCGTGTGCAAACTTAGTTTTTAACAACGGAACCGTCGTTAACCGCGAGTCGAATAGGAGTTCGGCTTGAGAGTCGTAAACGTGTTGCTCGAAGAGGGAACGATAAAGCATACACTACTCGGTAGGGTCGAGGAACAATTTTTGGCCAAAATAACGGAAGTTGAACCAAAAATGTTAGAAAAACTAACGGGACTAACGGAAGTCCGTTAGTTCACTATTCATCTTCTTCCCCACATAAAATCATGAATTGTTACTTTTCTACTTCACTTTGTTTTGAATATTCACGACCAAACTTGCTGATAATTGCATCTAACAACTTCAATAACCATCAACTAACTGTTTTCAGTAAGTACAATTGACATGCCTCGTGAAAATCATGACAACCGGCGATGTAACAGCTTCTTTCCGGCGATGTAACCGAATTTTCCGGCGAGTTCTTTCAACAACCAAAACCTCCAATTTGTTGCTGGAAATTCTTTCAATTAAGTTGCAAACGGATCAAAATAAGGAAACAAACAGATCTGGACGAAGATGCAGCAAGAATCCGATGAGAACAGAAGGTTTTCCGGCGATGATCGTTTTTCCGGCGAAGTGATTTCTACACCATGAAAGATCTTGATTTTCTTGCTTGATTTTACATCAAATAGCTTTCAATAGGTCGAGAATATCATTTAGAACAAATTTGTAGCAAAAATTTGACAATATCAAAGCTTAAAACTTCGAACTCCGGCGATGAACAGTAACTTTCCGGCGAAAACGTTTTTTCGATCAACCGGCTTTCAACACTTAGATCCACCTCGTTTCTCAACGAAAATTGATGAGGAAACTTGCGTTATGCTCCAATATCATATACAAATCAAACTAAGGTAGATAAACATCACAAAACTAGCTGAAAATCGATTTTCCGGCGATGCTCCAGTCAGATCCGTTTTTCCGGCGAACGATCTTTAAAACTTCATATCTCACTCCTTTTTCATCGTTTTTCGATTCTGAAAATTGTAGAATGCTCGAAATTCGACAAAGAACAGATCTAGGCACATTAAATCACCTCATGCAGGAAAATTCTCGGATCGAAAATTTGACGCGAAGAACACCGAAAATTTCGAACGAAAAATTCGAAAAACCTCAAAACTCAACGAAATTTGAATCCAAAAATTGTACTAGATCTGTAATATCATCAAGAACAAATCTTCAAGAGGAATTGAGTTTTGGAACAACTTACTTGTAGATCGGGCTAAAAAACAGAAATGTCGAGATTCGATAATCGTTCGATAAGAATTTATCGTTAGGCTCTGATACCACTTGTTAGGTCCGAGATCTGGAGCATTTCATGTTTGAGTGCATAACTAGATAGGATAGGAGAATGACTTAATTATTCTAGAGGGAGAAAGTAAACTAATCTAGAGAGAGAATGCTTTAAGGCTACATCTTGAATTATGATTTCATAAAATGAATTATTTCAAAGTCTAAGCTATTTATAGTCCAACACCTACACTACCTTGTTACATCATTAAGCCCAAGCCCTTTACAATTAAGTAAGCCCAATAGGCCCAATTACATTTTACAAAATATTTACTTTCCAACACTTTCTATACATTAACAGAAGAACCCCCTAATGTTTTGGAAAGTAAATCATCTTCAAGCTTTAAGCTCCTCTCCCCCTTGGTTTGCTTGAAAAAACTTTAGTGCATGCATTAACAATTGTAGGCTCGGCTCCCCCTTGAAAGTTGCTCTCATTCTTCGTTTTCGACTTTAAAACCGGATCCGATGTACACGTAAGTTCGACTATGTGCACAATAACACATCTCGAAATGTCGAAATTCAACTTGTTCCAATAAGCCCACAAGAAAGATAACAAGTGAATTTGACGTGACAAACCGTGTGCAAACTTAGTTTTTAACAACGGAACCGTCGTTAACCGCGAGTCGAATAGGAGTTCGGCATGATAGTCGTAAACGTGTTGCTCGAAGAGGGAACGATAAAGCATACACTACTACTTGGTAGGGTCGAGGAACAATTTTTGGCCAAAATAACGGAAGTTGAACCAAAAATGTTAGAAAAACTAACGGGACTAACGGAAGTCCGTTAGTTCACTATTCATCTTCTTCCCCACATAAAATCATGAATTGTTACTTTTCTACTTCACTTTGTTTTGAATATTCACGACCAAACTTGCTGATAATTGCATCTAACAACTTCAATAACCATCAACTAACTGTTTTCAGTAAGTACAATTGACATGCATCGTGAAAATCATGACAACCGGCGATGTAACAGCTTCTTTCCGGCGATGTAACCGAATTTTCCGGCGAGTTCTTTCAACAACCAAAACCTCCAATTTGTTGCTGGAAATTCTTTCAATTAAGTTGCAAACTGATCAAAATAAGGAAACAAACAGATCTGGACGAAGATCTACCTCGTTTATCAACGAAAATTGATGAGGAAACTTGCGTTATGCTCCAATATCATATACAAATCAAACTAAGGTAGATAAACATCACAAAACTAGCTGAAAATCGATTTTCCGGCGATGCTCCAGTCAGATCCGTTTTTCCGGCGAACGATCTTTAAAAAACCTCATATCTCACTCCTTTTTCATCGTTTTTCGATTCTGAAAATTGTAGAATGCTCGAAATTCGACAAAGAACAGATCTAGGCACATTAAATCACCTCATGCAGGAAAATTTTCGGATCGAATATTTGACGCGAAGAACACCGAAAATTTCGAACGAAAAATTCGAAAACCTCAAAACTCAACGAAATTTGAATCCAAAAATTGTACTAGATCTGTAATCTCATCAAGAACAAATCTTCAAGAGGAATTGAGTTTTGGAACAACTTACTTGTAGATCGGGCTAAAAAACACGAAATGTCGAGATTCGATAATCGTTCGATAAGAATTTATCGTTAGGCTCTGATACCACTTGTTAGGTCCGAGATCTGGAGCATTTCATGTTTGAGTGCATAACTAGATAGGATAGGAGAATGACTTAATTATTCTAGAGGGAGAAAGTAAACTAATCTAGAGAGAGAATGCTTTATTTAAGGCTACATCTTGAATTATGATTTCATAAAATGAATTATTACAAAGTCTAAGCTATTTATAGTCCAACACCTACACTACCTTGTTACATCATTAAGCCCAAGCCCTTTACAATTAAGTAAGCCCAATAGGCCCAATTACATTTTACAAAATATTTACTTTCCAACACTTTCTATACATTAACAGAAGAACCCCCTAATGTTTTGGAAAGTAAATCATCTTCAAGCTTTAAGCTCCTCTCCCCCTTGGTTTGCTTGAAAAAACTTTAGTGCATGCATTAACAATTGTAGGCTCGGCTCCCCCTTGAAAGTTGCTCTCATTCTTCGTTTTCGACATTAAAACCGGATCTGATGTACACGTAAGCTCGACTATGTGCACAATAACACATCTCGAAATGTCGAAATTCAACTTGTTCCAATAAGCCCACAAGAAAGATAACAAGTGAATTTGACGTGACAAACCGTGTGCAAACTTAGTTTTTAACAACGGAACCGTCGTTAACCGCGAGTCGAATAGGAGTTCGGCTTGAGAGTCGTAAACGTGTTGCTCGAAGAGGGAACGATAAAGCATACACTACTCGGTAGGGTCGAGGAACAATTTTTGGCCAAAATAACGGAAGTTGAACCAAAAATGTTAGAAAAACTAACGGGACTAACGGAAGTCCGTTAGTTCACTATTCATCTTCTTCCCCACATAAAATCATGAATTGTTACTTTTCTACTTCACTTTGTTTTGAATATTCACGACCAAACTTGCTGATAATTGCATCTAACAACTTCAATAACCATCAACTAACTGTTTTCAGTAAGTACAATTGACATGCATCGTGAAAATCATGACAACCGGCGATGTAACAGCTTCTTTCCGGCGATGTAACCGAATTTTCCGGCGAGTTCTTTCAACAACCAAAACCTCCAATTTGTTGCTGGAAATTCTTTCAATTAAGTTGCAAACTGATCAAAATAAGGAAACAAACAGATCTGGACGAAGATGCAGCAAGAATCCGATGAGAACAGAAGGTTTTCCGGCGATGATCGTTTTTCCGGCGAAGTGATTTCTACACCATGAAAGATCTTGATTTTCTTGCTTGATTTTACATCAAATAGCTTTCAATAGGTCGAGAATATCATTTAGAACAAATTTGTAGCAAAAATTTGACAATATCAAAGCTTAAAACTTCGAACTCCGGCGATGAACAGTAACTTTCCGGCGAAAACGTTTTTTCGATCAACCGGCTTTCAACACTTAGATCCACCTCGTTTCTCAACGAAAATTGATGAGGAAACTTGCGTTATGCTCCAATATCATATACAAATCAAACTAAGGTAGATAAACATCACAAAACTAGCTGAAAATCGATTTTCCGGCGATGCTCCAGTCAGATCCGCTTTTCCGGCGAACGATCTTTAAAACTTCATATCTCACTCCTTTTTCATCATTTTTCGATTCTGAAAATTGTAGAATGCTCGAAATTCGACAAAGAACAGATCTAGGCACATTAAATCACCTCATGCAGGAAAATTTTCGGATCGAAAATTTGACGCGAAGAACACCGAAAATTTCGAACGAAAAATTCGAAAAACCTCAAAACTCAACGAAATTTGAATCCAAAAATTGTACTAGATCTGTAATCTCATCAAGAACAAATCTTCAAGAGGAATTGAGTTTTGGAACAACTTACTTGTAGATCGGGCTAAAAAACAGAAATGTCGAGATTCGATAATCGTTCGATAAGAATTTATCGTTAGGCTCTGATACCACTTGTTAGGTCCGAGATCTGGAGCATTTCATGTTTGAGTGCATAACTAGATAGGATAGGAGAATGACTTAATTATTCTAGAGGGAGAAAGTAAACTAATCTAGAGAGAGAATGCTTTAAGGCTACATCTTGAATTATGATTTCATAAAATGAATTATTTCAAAGTCTAAGCTATTTATAGTCCAACACCTACACTACCTTGTTACATCATTAAGCCCAAGCCCTTTACAATTAAGTAAGCCCAATAGGCCCAATTACATTTTACAAAATATTTACTTTCCAACACTTTCTATACATTAACAGAAGAACCCCCTAATGTTTTGGAAAGTAAATCATCTTCAAGCTTTAAGCTCCTCTCCCCCTTGGTTTGCTTGAAAAAACTTTAGTGCATGCATTAACAATTGTAGGCTCGGCTCCCCCTTGAAAGTTGCTCTCATTCTTCGTTTTCGACTTTAAAACCGGATCCGATGTACACGTAAGTTCGACTATGTGCACAATAACACATCTCGAAATGTCGAAATTCAACTTGTTCCAATAAGCCCACAAGAAAGATAACAAGTGAATTTGACGTGACAAACCGTGTGCAAACTTAGTTTTTAACAACGGAACCGTCGTTAACCGCGAGTCGAATAGGAGTTCGGCATGATAGTCGTAAACGTGTTGCTCGAAGAGGGAACGATAAAGCATACACTACTACTTGGTAGGGTCGAGGAACAATTTTTGGCCAAAATAACGGAAGTTGAACCAAAAATGTTAGAAAAACTAACGGGACTAACGGAAGTCCGTTAGTTCACTATTCATCTTCTTCCCCACATAAAATCATGAATTGTTACTTTTCTACTTCACTTTGTTTTGAATATTCACGACCAAACTTGCTGATAATTGCATCTAACAACTTCAATAACCATCAACTAACTGTTTTCAGTAAGTACAATTGACATGCATCGTGAAAATCATGACAACCGGCGATGTAACAGCTTCTTTCCGGCGATGTAACCGAATTTTCCGGCGAGTTCTTTCAACAACCAAAACCTCCAATTTGTTGCTGGAAATTCTTTCAATTAAGTTGCAAACTGATCAAAATAAGGAAACAAACAGATCTGGACGAAGATCTACCTCGTTTATCAACGAAAATTGATGAGGAAACTTGCGTTATGCTCCAATATCATATACAAATCAAACTAAGGTAGATAAACATCACAAAACTAGCTGAAAATCGATTTTCCGGCGATGCTCCAGTCAGATCCGTTTTTCCGGCGAACGATCTTTAAAAAACCTCATATCTCACTCCTTTTTCATCGTTTTTCGATTCTGAAAATTGTAGAATGCTCGAAATTCGACAAAGAACAGATCTAGGCACATTAAATCACCTCATGCAGGAAAATTTTCGGATCGAATATTTGACGCGAAGAACACCGAAAATTTCGAACGAAAAATTCGAAAACCTCAAAACTCAACGAAATTTGAATCCAAAAATTGTACTAGATCTGTAATCTCATCAAGAACAAATCTTCAAGAGGAATTGAGTTTTGGAACAACTTACTTGTAGATCGGGCTAAAAAACACGAAATGTCGAGATTCGATAATCGTTCGATAAGAATTTATCGTTAGGCTCTGATACCACTTGTTAGGTCCGAGATCTGGAGCATTTCATGTTTGAGTGCATAACTAGATAGGATAGGAGAATGACTTAATTATTCTAGAGGGAGAAAGTAAACTAATCTAGAGAGAGAATGCTTTATTTAAGGCTACATCTTGAATTATGATTTCATAAAATGAATTATTACAAAGTCTAAGCTATTTATAGTCCAACACCTACACTACCTTGTTACATCATTAAGCCCAAGCCCTTTACAATTAAGTAAGCCCAATAGGCCCAATTACATTTTACAAAATATTTACTTTCCAACACTTTCTATACATTAACAGAAGAACCCCCTAATGTTTTGGAAAGTAAATCATCTTCAAGCTTTAAGCTCCTCTCCCCCTTGGTTTGCTTGAAAAAACTTTAGTGCATGCATTAACAATTGTAGGCTCGGCTCCCCCTTGAAAGTTGCTCTCATTCTTCGTTTTCGACATTAAAACCGGATCTGATGTACACGTAAGCTCGACTATGTGCACAATAACACATCTCGAAATGTCGAAATTCAACTTGTTCCAATAAGCCCACAAGAAAGATAACAAGTGAATTTGACGTGACAAACCGTGTGCAAACTTAGTTTTTAACAACGGAACCGTCGTTAACCGCGAGTCGAATAGGAGTTCGGCTTGAGAGTCGTAAACGTGTTGCTCGAAGAGGGAACGATAAAGCATACACTACTCGGTAGGGTCGAGGAACAATTTTTGGCCAAAATAACGGAAGTTGAACCAAAAATGTTAGAAAAACTAACGGGACTAACGGAAGTCCGTTAGTTCACTATTCATCTTCTTCCCCACATAAAATCATGAATTGTTACTTTTCTACTTCACTTTGTTTTGAATATTCACGACCAAACTTGCTGATAATTGCATCTAACAACTTCAATAACCATCAACTAACTGTTTTCAGTAAGTACAATTGACATGCATCGTGAAAATCATGACAACCGGCGATGTAACAGCTTCTTTCCGGCGATGTAACCGAATTTTCCGGCGAGTTCTTTCAACAACCAAAACCTCCAATTTGTTGCTGGAAATTCTTTCAATTAAGTTGCAAACTGATCAAAATAAGGAAACAAACAGATCTTGGACGAAGATGCAGCAAGAATCCGATGAGAACAGAAGGTTTTCCGGCGATGATCGTTTTTCCGGCGAAGTGATTTCTACACCATGAAAGATCTTGATTTTCTTGCTTGATTTTACATCAAATAGCTTTCAATAGGTCGAGAATATCATTTAGAACAAATTTGTAGCAAAAATTTGACAATATCAAAGATTAAAACTTCGAACTCCGGCGATGAACAGTAACTTTCCGGCGAAAACGTTTTTTCGATCAACCGGCTGTCAACACTTAGATCCACCTCGTTTCTCAACGAAAATTGATGAGGAAACTTGCGTTATGCTCCAATATCATATACAAATCAAACTAAGGTAGATAAACATCACAAAACTAGCTGAAAATCGATTTTCCGGCGATGCTCCAGTCAGATCCGTTTTTCCGGCGAACGATCTTTAAAACTTCATATCTCACTCCTTTTTCATCGTTTTTCGATTCTGAAAATTGTAGAATGCTCGAAATTCGACAAAGAACAGATCTAGGCACATTAAATCACCTCATGCAGGAAAATTCTCGGATCGAAAATTTGACGCGAAGAACACCGAAAATTTCGAACGAAAAATTCGAAAAACCTCAAAACTCAACGAAATTTGAATCCAAAAATTGTACTAGATCTGTAATCTCATCAAGAACAAATCTTCAAGAGGAATTGAGTTTTGGAACAACTTACTTGTAGATCGGGCTAAAAAGCACGAAATGTCGAGATTCGATAATCGTTCGATAAGAATTTATCGTTAGGCTCTGATACCACTTGTTAGGTCCGAGATCTGGAGCATTTCATGTTTGAGTGCATAACTAGATAGGATAGGAGAATGACTTAATTATTCTAGAGGGAGAAAGTAAACTAATCTAGAGAGAGAATGCTTTAAGGCTACATCTTGAATTATGATTTCATAAAATGAATTATTTCAAAGTCTAAGCTATTTATAGTCCAACACCTACACTACCTTGTTACATCATTAAGCCCAAGCCCTTTACAATTAAGTAAGCCCAATAGGCCCAATTACATTTTACAAAATATTTACTTTCCAACACTTTCTATACATTAACAGAAGAACCCCCTAATGTTTTGGAAAGTAAATCATCTTCAAGCTTTAAGCTCCTCTCCCCCTTGGTTTGCTTGAAAAAACTTTAGTGCATGCATTAACAATTGTAGGCTCGGCTCCCCCTTGAAAGTTGCTCTCATTCTTCGTTTTCGACTTTAAAACCGGATCCGATGTACACGTAAGTTCGACTATGTGCACAATAA
The DNA here is from genome assembly GCA_954870635.1 of Arctium minus. Classification (NCBI taxonomy): domain Eukaryota; kingdom Viridiplantae; phylum Streptophyta; class Magnoliopsida; order Asterales; family Asteraceae; genus Arctium; species Arctium minus. Next base: position 100,925,566 of record OX941084.1, on the reverse strand, counting down.
CACATCTCGAAATGTCGAAATTCAACTTGTTCCAATAAGCCCACAAGAAAGATAACAAGTGAATTTGACGTGACAAACCGTGTGCAAACTTAGTTTTTAACAACGGAACCGTCGTTAACCGCGAGTCGAATAGGAGTTCGGCATGAGAGTCGTAAACGTGTTGCTCGAAGAGGGAACGATAAAGCATACACTACTACTTGGTAGGGTCGAGGAACAATTTTTGGCCAAAATAACGGAAGTTGAACCAAAAATGTTAGAAAAACTAACGGGACTAACGGAAGTCCGTTAGTTCACTATTCATCTTCTTCCCGACATAAAATCATGAATTGTTACTTTTCTACTTCACTTTGTTTTGAATATTCACGACCAAACTTGCTGATAATTGCATCTAACAACTTCAATAACCATCAACTAACTGTTTTCAGTAAGTACGATTGACATGCATCGTGAAAATCATGACAACCGGCGATGTAACAGCTTCTTTCCGGCGATGTAACCGAATTTTCCGGCGAGTTCTTTCAACAACCAAAACCTCCAATTTGTTGCTGGAAATTCTTTCAATTAAGTTGCAAACTGATCAAAATAAGGAAACAAACAGATCTGGACGAAGATCTACCTCGTTTATCAACGAAAATTGATGAGGAAACTTGCGTTATGCTCCAATATCATATACAAATCAAACTAAGGTAGATAAACATCACAAAACTAGCTGAAAATCGATTTTCCGGCGATGCTCCAGTCAGATCCGTTTTTCCGGCGAACGATCTTTAAAAAACCTCATATCTCACTCCTTTTTCATCGTTTTTCGATTCTGAAAATTGTAGAATGCTCGAAATTCGACAAAGAACAGATCTAGGCACATTAAATCACCTCATGCAGGAAAATTTTCGGATCGAATATTTGACGCGAAGAACACCGAAAATTTCGAACGAAAAATTCGAAAACCTCAAAACTCAACGAAATTTGAATCCAAAAATTGTACTAGATCTGTAATCTCATCAAGAACAAATCTTCAAGAGGAATTGAGTTTTGGAACAACTTACTTGTAGATCGGGCTAAAAAACACGAAATGTCGAGATTCGATAATCGTTCGATAAGAATTTATCGTTAGGCTCTGATACCACTTGTTAGGTCCGAGATCTGGAGCATTTCATGTTTGAGTGCATAACTAGATAGGATAGGAGAATGACTTAATTATTCTAGAGGGAGAAAGTAAACTAATCTAGAGAGAGAATGCTTTAAGGCTACATCTTGAATTATGATTTCATAAAATGAATTATTACAAAGTCACGTCTACAAATCTGCAAATCTCTTCACACAAATCTGCAAATCTCTTCATCTCACGACAACGTGATGCTCCCAGGTAGTGAAGCAGACCCCTTCAACCAAACCCAACTTGTAAGTGAGGGTTTTTATGGAATTGGGTGATAAAATATGTGCTACTCCCAAGTTTTGCAGTGAGGCTTTTTATGGAATTGGAGTTATTTTGTATTTGGGTTTTTACAGGGAAGCTTGAATTTTTATGATTTTGAAATCTGTGGAGAAAATGATCTGTGCATTTTGACTTGATGAATAGTGTTTTGGAGAAGAGTAGAGATGGTACCTAATTAAACTTTATTTTATGTCCATAAAAATGCAGTAACATTTTTTTTATTAAACGACATTGTACCTAATTTAAATTAATATTTTTTTATAACTAAATTTATTTATTCAACATTTTTATCAAACAATTGTTTTATCCAGACAAAAATAAAGTTCGAGGGTAAAATGGTCTTTTCTAACATTCAGACTGTTTATTCACCACAACAACCGAACAACAAATTATCTGTTAACATACAGACAACTTTACCAATGCAGACACCTTTATCCATATAGGTCTTAACAGAAGATGAACCGAACATCCCCCTAAGTGTCACAGAGCCTCTGTGGTATGAATGTGATCTTCAGGTTAAAAGCTTCTTGGTCTACTAAGTAGAAGGCAGGCGAACTCGGACCAGTGCAACAAAGTTTAGACTCTCGCGATTGGACTCTATAACAGAAGAGGTTTGATGGTCAACAGAGCTTCTGAGCTCGGCACTTCTGTGGTGTAACTTAGTGTATGTCAGCAGTCTTATGAGGTTCGACTTAGCCTATTTTTCAATACTTCTCTATACAATGATTGGAGCTAACAATCTCCCCCTAAGTATTGAAAAATAAAAAATTGGAATTGTTGAGTGTAAGGCTAAGTAAGAAACTTAAGAGGTGAAAGGAACTCATCCTCTTGAAGACAAAGTTTCATTCATATTGAAAGATATGCCAGAAGTCATTTACAGAAGTAAAAATTACAGAACATGAACGAAGAAATACACGAAAATTACATAACTTCAGAGCCTATATTTCGGCTTCTGGAAAATCATTTATCTTTCTTCCAAATCCTCCATCTTTCTTCAGAGCTTTGTAGAAGAAAGCAAACGCATTTCGAAATCTGATGGTCGCATCAATGTTTTCCAGAAGTTGATCTGCGAGTGGAGTGCCTCTGATCTTCTAGATTTCTTCTTGAAAGTGCAACAGAGACTCAGTGTGGAATATTTTTGGCTCTCTATCCCATATAAGATCTTCTTTTCGTCTTGTTGGTTCAGAAAGACGTAGCCAAATTTTGGATTGATGATAATGGAGTTTGGTACGACAGAGGCAGAGGCAGGGCAAGTGTCTTCAGGGGTTGTTAAGCTGATATTTTTCACTCCAAGGTCCAGAGCGACTTGAAAGTCGACTATACTGTAGTAAAGCAACTTTTCCCTCATGACTTTCTTGATGATTAAGTGCGCAGTTTGGTTTTCTTGCCTCCAGCCGAATCTGTCCTCTGTCCATGCAAAGAGCTTTGTGAGATAATAATGGTGAAGATTTCTTAGATCGGCATCTGTAAACATCATCTTCGTCCCTGTTAGATCCCATTTCCATCAACAAAAGAAGAACTCCATATAAAAGAAGATATAAGATAGAAATGAAGAACAATATTCATCAAAATCACATCTCATATGCTTAGATTGATTAACAATGGATGAGAAATTGGAAGAACATACCACACTAAACATGAAGACGACTCTCATAAAATTAGTCAGTGTGTGTAAATTGTGTGTTCTCTCCAAAAACCTAATGAACAAATGAGCCATGGGCACCTTTGTATAGGGCCCATTTACAATAAAAAGGCTCAAGCCCATAAACTAGCTACAAATCCCAAAATACAATTTCTTTATAAAACATTCAATTAAATTGGGGGGCTAATTTAAGCTAACAATCTCCCGCTAATGTTTTATAAAGAAAGAAGCATCATCATATAGTCTCCCCTTGCTTTCTTTAGAATCTTTGTTGTTCCATTCTTCGAGTCTTCAGAGCATCAGAAGCTCCCCCTCAAATGTAGGCCCATCTCCTTGAAAGACTTAGACGAATTACCCTATTTTGTCTAGCTTTCATGTCTTAACTTCACCGCTGTTTTTGACCATCAAGGAGCCTGTTTAAGAGAAAACATAAGTCATGCACATTGATCTCAAGCCTCTTAAGCTTTGATTCATCCATTTTGGATGAAAACTGAGTGAGTTGTGCAAGTTTTCCCTCAGCTGTGCAGAACGGTCGTCAAAACAGAAAATTTGACTCTTAAGATCCCGTTGTGTAAGTGTTCAACACCGAGCCTTAAACTTGAATAATATAGTAGGGAGTGACAATCAATGTATCACATATGTATCTTGAAACCATGAAGAACCGACGAGAGAACACCGTTCTTGAGCACGAGTGAAATGCAATGCTTTCGGTCCAACACTCTAATGCAGACTTTGACACTGATTCTGGCATATCAGCACATGGAATTTGAAAAAATCAAAACATCAAAGTCGTACGTCTTTGTTTTAGAAATCCAATGTAACTAGACTCATGTAAATCGGAGCTTTGAGTAAAAAGTTGTGCGCGTGTTTCTGAAACAGTGCAATGCTGTCAGAAAATTCGAAAAATTTGGGCTTCGGGCTGTTGGCTCATTGCAATCTCTGGACCATCAACCTCTGATATGCGTGCTTGGGTCTACCTCTGGTCCCCCCCCTGATCGTTGCTCTTACGAGATTTTGGTCACTGAGCCTCTGAGGATGCTTATGTGTTGCTTTATACAAAAGCTCTGCACCAACAACCCTTTGTGCACCTCTGAATCACATTTTACATGCTCTGGACAGCCTTACAGAGGCTCTGCACATTAGCCTCTGATGTGCCAATCCTGCCCCTCTGAACTTCAGCAAGTGCATAGAGGTTCTGCACGAATATGGACTTGTATCCCCTGCATATCTTTGGACAACTTCTGCACATGCCTTATGGACAAATGAATAGTCAAACTTTGCACAGATCTGATCATTAAATCTAGACAGCAGTTTGATCAAATTTTGTTGCAGCCTCAACATGTTATGGACGTTATGTTTGTATCTTTTGCAGGTATACATTGTTCCCACAACAGAACTTCACAGCAGCAGATTCTCTCTGGATATTTTCACAGAGGCTCTATGCATCAGCTTCTGTGCATCCTCTAATCAATTTCTATTGCCTTTTCGAACTGGACATCAACTTAAGTACCTTTGTTTCTGTGGACAACTTATGTTGAGGAACCAAAGCCTCTGGACAATCTACAGAAGCTCTGCGTAGATTCTGCAGTTAACCTCTGCTGAAGGACCATATAATTCCTCTGCAGCTTATGTACCTCTGTGGACAGTCCTAACAGAGGTTATGTAAAATCTACAGAGGCTCTATGCATTTTCTGGATAACAACCTCTGCACATAAGAGCAAATCCAAAATTATGAACATTCTGTACCAAAACTCTACACATACTATGAACAATCTCTGAACAGTTCTTGACAGCATAAATTCGAGTTCTGCTGTACTTTTCAACTTATGCAACAATATAGAGTTTTAACTCTGAAATTTCATCGAGCACCGCAAGTATTCAACAACTTAACTTGATTTCTAGAACTTTGTGCATAAATCTGCTGTTCTTGAATTCTGCACATAAACCGATTGAAGAACATGATGTCACAAATTCAAAATAACAGCCTATTCATTCTGCACAAACCACTCTATTCTCTTGCTGCAATATTCTCAGAGGAGCATGGATTTTCTGCCTTGGAAACAGAAGGATCACCCAGAAATTCCTTATTCATGGACTCCGAGTCCTGGAGTGTCTTTTGTGCTTTGATTTACCTTCATCCAAAATTTCGTATTCAAACTACTGCGACTGTGATGTTTATCTTCAGCTGAGAGTGACCTGGAGCCGCTCTCCCAGAGTCGCTAAATCTCCGACCACCGTCTGCATCCGGCCGGCGATGCTTCGGAGCCGATCGTATCGCATCTGGATGTTGTCAGTGGGATGGGAAGTCGGGAAAGTATCGAATTCTTCATCGAGTTGATTAGGGTGAGCGTTATCGGCGCATGAAAAACGGGTGTCCATATGGGGTGGATTTCTCGGTTTCCATCAGTAATACCAAACCCCGATCAAGAAAAGGTATAGGAAAATGGTCGGCAGAATGAGCTCCGGGTACAAAACGAGGATCAGAAACAGGATATGGATGAGAACGGTGGTGATCGGGTTTTTCTAGTTGCAAATCTGATCGAACCATTTTCCGATCACGATCGATTCCTCCCAAAACCGCCATGATTCTTAAGAAATTCGCTTTGCTTCTTCTCATACTCCACATATGAGAACCAACATCCAACATATACTCCACGATCTCCTTCCGTAATAGCAGCTCAGAAACAGATGTATTTTGTTTTTGCAAACAAGGGGATGGTTGATAGGTTACCGGATAAAGGAGAAAAGTTAAAAAAAATAGATGGATGAGTTTAATGCAGAGCTCCAAAAGCTTCGTATGCTCCAAAAGCTTCGTATGCCGAAAGGAGGTGAAACATAAACCATTGATTTAGATGATGTCGTTGACGATTTCAACCGGGTGTTGAATGTTAAATGAAATCTTCGTAAACATCGTCGTATGCCGAAAGGAGGTGAAAACAAAAACCATTGATTTATTTGTCAAACCTTAGATGTGTTCTACAATTTTGAAAATATTAAAAAAAGAGTGTTTATCCCAATATGGTGTTCTAACAAATGATTAACCAATACAAACTACACAAAACAGAATATTATGAGTGCAGAAGCGATTAAAATGTAGTAGGATGGTTTGGTTTAGTAGTAGACACACAATCAAGTAATAAAGAAATCAATAGACTAGTATGAGTTAGTCACATGAAGATTTTCTTCATTAACTTGAGATTTACACCAAGAACACGCACAACTGTGTGCTAATTAATACGCTCTCTACAATAATTGAATTTTCTAGACAAGGCGTGCTGTGATTGTGTGCTTTCTTTGATACTTGATATGCTCACACATGACCTCTTTGATGCAACCATTTGCGATCATGAACTCTTTCCTTTTCTCCAACCTCTACTCTGTGTAGGCATGAAGTTGAGGTAGATCATGGGCACAGATGTTCTTCAAGTCTGCATCTGTGAAAGTGTACCTCTGTCCATCCTTTCTTTCGACCAAGTACTTCACGTACATTATTGCTTTATTGGCAAATGAATGCAATGAAAGTCCCAGAACCTGCTTTATGTCTGACAGAGACCAAACCTTGGATATCTCTTGAGCAGTTTCACGGAATCTTCTTCTGATGTCCTCCTTTATCAAGGGATGCATGTTTGGCTCAAGAAAAACGGTCTCAGGTGCTATGCTGTACAAGAAGGTGTAGATGTTTTCGTGAAATTTTATCTCCTTCTGTGGTGACCTTGGAATAGGTATCCGCATTGCGTACATAGATTGAACTATCTCTTTCAGTCTATCATCTGTTGGCTTTGGTGCAGAAGTAACAACAGCAGAGGATGTCTTGGCTTTGGCTTTGGGATAAGAAGATTTCTTTGGTAAGGTTTGTCTTGGGATCTCGACAGCATCATCTTTGGCATTTATTGGCTCGAGGGATGAGAATTGGACAGAGGGTGTCGGTGCAATGGGCATAAGCTCAGGACTTGATGGTTCAAAGAACTTCTCATGTCCCTTTGCTAAGATTTCAGTGTCAACATTGACCTTCACTTTTGTTGTTGGTTCTGCAGAGTTGATGACTGGAGTTGTAGCAGCAATGACTTTCATATCAGAGGCACAAAATTTGGGTCTTTGTGGAACAACTTGAAGAGGAGTAGCCGCGATTGGTACAGAGGTGGTTGTGTTGGCCTTCTTCCCCCTCATGATGCCCAGGACCAGAGGCATCGGGACCCTGGTCATCGTGCTTTGGCCTCTTTTGCTCTGCCTCAGCTTGGCAGGTAGCAGGTGCCTTCCTCTTCTTCCTTTTGCAGAGCTGTGACTCTGCATGATGCTTGATCATTTTCACAACATCATTGGCTTCCATCCAAGTTCTGTTGATCTTGTAATCATACTTGAATTTCAGAAGGGCCACGATTTTCTTCATATCGTCTGTGACAGACTGGCCCTTTGAGATCATGTCATCTACAATCAGGTTCATATTCCACATAAGCATCTTGCCCATAGAGAAGTAAGCTCATCTTTCGTGGCAAGATTTGAAGGCAGATCAGCTAGTGGAGGCTTCTACGGTTGAGATGAAGAAATTTGTTGAGGAATCATGACACTGCGAGTCATGTCCTTTATCTCATCTCTCAGCTTTGTGAGATCTCCAACTGCAGAGGCTGCGACCCCTGTTGCGAATTTCCCTGCCTCATCCAGGACAATCTGGCAGAGGATTTTGACAACGTCGGTTTGTTTATCCAAGACTATGATGATCGCGTTGGAGTCAGCATGTGTTGCATGTGTTGCATGAGTGGCAGAGGCTTCTACAAGCTTTTGGATATTAGTAGAGTTCTGGGCTGTGATCCTTTTCAGTTCGGCCAGAGCCTCTGTGTTTGCCTTTAGGGCTTCTACTATAACTTGTAGATCGACGCTCGATGTAGAAGAAGTTGTGGGGATAGAGCTTTTCAACTCATCGATCCTTCTGAACATATTATCCTCGAAGGTTTTGAGCTCATCCTTCGTGACAAACATGTTGGGGGTAACCTTTCTACCAACACATGGTCCAGATTTAGCCATTTAGCCTGTGGCACCTAAAGAATCTGTTTCGATGTTGAGCTCATCAGGATTTCCCTCTGATCCTCGATGTTCCTTAGAGGAATCATCTACAAAGGCTCTATCATCAAGTTTCTTAGGAGAAGATTCAGAGTCTTTCCTTAGATCCTCGATGAGTGGACTTTGTGCGGGATCTAGACTCGCAGAGTCAGTGTTTGTCCTCACCAACACCTCTGAAGCGTTTTGGATTTCGCTTGTGTGTGGAGTAGAGGCAACAAATGCCTCTGCAGAGGGTGGTGGCGTGTTCTGGGGCAAGAGAACACTTATAACTTTATCACCATCCCTTTGAGAGGATGGGGTTGTTTGGGCTTCCCCGGCTATAAATGGCGCAGAGGAGGAAAAATTTTCTTTTGGCCGGCTAGTAAGGGTTAGGATCGGAGTGTGCACTCCTTCATCAACATCCCTCTGCACTATATCTGCAGGGATGGAAATGTGGCTTGCACTGGGGATTGGATTAGGTTGTGTGCACTTGGCATCTTTTATACCCTTATTCTCCACCAACAATTTTTCTTTTTCTCCCTCACCTCTGTCTTCCTCATCACTACTAGGAAGACAAGTTACGTCTTCAATTTCCATTGTGGTGTCGGTAACTTCTAGACCCTCTGTGGTTAGCTTCTAACTTTCATCTTCTTTGGGTGGGAAACTTAGTTGTTCCACCACTTCTTTGGCTATATCTGTAGCCATCTACAAAAAGGGCTCTGAGGCCTGATGTTTTCGGCTTCTGCGGCCTCAACAGCGATAGGAGAGTCTTCTAAGATGACCTTTCTTTTCTTCTTCTCTACAGAGAAGTCTCCTTCTCCTCTCCAGGTTCCTTTAATGGAACTACAGGTTCTGCTTTAGAGGCCTTAGCCTTGTCTTTTTCAGCTAGTTTGACTAGCTTCTTTTTCTTCTTCAGAGCCTTGGCAACCTCTATGACGACAACATCAGTTTCTGGTGCTTCTTCGACCATAATCTTGGCCTTCTTGGCCTTCTTTTTCTTCTTAGGCTTTTCAGCCTCTGCGATTTCAACTACTTTTGGGACCTCTTCCTCTACGATCCTCTTTTTGGGTTTTGTCTTCTTTTCCTTCTTAGGAGTCTCACCCCTTTCCCTGCTCTCTTGGTTTTTTCGCTCTTCTACTCTCTCTCTCTCTATGTGCCTCTTCGGCCACATCACCTTGTTCTCCCTCAGCTATATCGTCCCTAAGATAAATGGCTATCTCTCCCACAAGGAAACTTATGCGTGGGGGCCTTGCAGGACTCGGTTCAGGAGTCATGTCCCCACGAACATACTCTAACCTATCCTCTTCCCTACCCAGATAGGTCAGAAGCTTCGCTGGCAGAGGTCTAACGTTCGGGTATCCTGTTGGTAGAGTTGTTGGCTTATGTGATTTCATCTCATAGATCTTGGTCATTTTACCCTCTGAGGGTAATTTACCTTCACCAATCATTTCATCGCCAAGCAGCACCGCGATGAATCTGTTGCACGCAAGGGCCTTTGGTTGTGTATCCCTCTTCTGATCATCTTCTTTGGCAATGACCGCGTTCATGATTTTCCTGAAGATAAGTTTGGCATAGTCCAAGGGAAGATCATAGTAGATCCCGTACATAATCGGTAGGATGTTATGGATCGATTGATCAGGGCTTCCTACTTTACATGTCAGAGCCCTATTTAGGATCGAAAATAGGACATTCCACAGAGGTGGAAGGTTCTGTCGCCTAAATTATGTCCTTTTTTAGATGGGTTTGGCATAGCCAATAAATCTTAGAAATTCAAAGATTTCATCGTCAGTTGGTTCCTCTGAGAACTTAACCAGATTGAGTTGATCTTTAGTTGGGAGGTCAAATGTGTCAGATACCTTCCTTCTGTTGATGCCTAAATCTTGAACCTTGTCACTTCCAGGGCGTGTAGCATACCCCATAATGCAGTGTCTATAGTCTTGGATTTTCTCATTTCGGCACCCTTGCCAGAATTGTTGAACATAGGATTCGGGCACATCAGTTCTAGCCAAGGTCAGTGCTTTGTTCAGAAAATGGTTTTTGAGGAGTTTTTTTTGTTCGACTGTTTTTGTGGAGTTTGATGAGGGGTGAGGCTTCAGCAGGGTATCCTTTTGGGTCAAGAATCACATAGTGGTTGTTCTGATTCAGATTGAGGGTAGTAGTGTGATATTGCTTCCTAGTGAATGAAATTATTCGACTAGTGAGTTGTTGTTGCTGTTGTTGTTGTCCTACGGATCCAGAATCATCCTTTTGTGCTACGGAATGTTGGGAGTGGTTTGAGTTTTGGGAACCTTGGGAGTTCTTAGCAGAAGCAGATTGTGAAGACATAGATGAAGAATAGAGTAGAAAACAGAAAGTTGCAGGTTTGTAGGTTCTTGCTTTTGAATGCTTGAGAGTAATGGTTGTAGGTAAAAGATGAAAGGGTAAAAGGGTTTGGGTATTTATGGTGTGAGAAGGTGAAAAAATTTAGCGGTAAAAGATAAAATTTCAAATCTGTAATGAGTACCTGATAGGAATGAGCCGTTTTCAAAAATGACGGTACAAATTATGTCCCAATCACATTTTGCCACGTCATTTGAGGCGGTGCACGATCGAGTACGTGCACCTCCCACTATTCTCATGTGCGTGACATTTGATATACCCAAATGACTGTCACTTTTAAAATAACCTGCACCCCATAACTTTTGAATAATTCATATGTGTTGAGAATGTTAGAAGCTCTATGGGTTAAGAGCTTCTGAGATTAGGGGTTGGCTCTTTCGCATAAAATTACACTTTTCTTACCCAAAGATGTGAAATTCGATGGAATGATCAAGTTGAATACATAAATGAGAAGTTTGAGGTCAAAGGCTCTGATGTTTCTAACAGAGGCTCTGTGAGAGACCTCAGAGGCTCTGTGAGAGACCTCAGAGGCTCTTTGACCAAAAATTTCTCATTAAGTAGAGATATTTAGGACTTTTTATCACCCAAGGTTTGGACATGTTTTGGTTGGAAATTTTGGGACATGTATGGAAATTGGTGTCCGAGAAAATTGTTTTTGTCCCTGTGAATGTGTGAAGAACATACCTTCTTCTGCAAACTTCTTTAGACAAGTATGGTTTCTCTGCTCCCCCTTGAATTATCAAGGTCTTCTTTGTGTAACTCCTTCTGCTCCCCCTTCACCTATGCTTGGATCATACAAGATAAGCTTTGTACGAGACATAGAACAAGGAAACACATAGCATTGGACCATAAAAAATGAATTTAAAAGACAACTGTACATGCAAAAAATCTATACATACAGAAGTAAATATAAAGACATAAATGAAATATGTACATCAGAAGCTTTGTGCCAAGGTACAGAGGCTCTGTGAATCAACTCAAGTTTAACATTCCTAACTTGCCAACAAGGAATGAAAATCTCTTTTCATCTTAGTGAACAGGTCAGTAAGTTGATAATTTGTGGACACAAAGTACATTTCAATGGTGCCCTGCTTCACATCGTGTTTCAGAAAATGGTACCTGATATCGATATGCTTAGTTTTAGAGTGCTGAACAGGATTGGCAGAGATCGCAATGGCACTCTTGGAGTCACAGAGGATGGGTATTTTGTCAATGTCAAAACCATAGCCCCTTAGTTGGGTTCTCATCCACGAAACTTGTGAACAACAACTAGCAGCAACCACTTGAATCAGCTTCTGCCGTAGAAGTTGACACACAATTCTGTTTCTTAGAAGTCCAACAAACTAATTTACCTCCAAGGAATTGATAACTTCCAGAGGTACTCTCTTTCGGTCAAGCTTGCATCCTCCATAATCTGAATCCGCATAAGGCACAAGATCAAAGCCAAAGTTCTTTGGATACCAAAGGCCAAGATTTTTGGTGCCCTTTAGATATCTAAAGATCCTCTTCACAGCAAGAAGATGAGATTCTTTGGGGTTAGCTTGATATCTTGCACAGAGGCATGTAGCAAACATTATATCAGGTCTATATGCAGTTAAGTATAAAAGAGATCCAATCATACCTCTATAGAGTTTACACTCCACCAATTTACCCTCTGGATCAGCATAAAGCTTGGATCCAGTGGCCATTGGAGTCCTCATTGCTGAAGAGTCAGAGAGTTTGTATTTTTCAAGTATGTCAGAGACATATTTTGACTGATTTAAGAAAATTCCCTCTGTAGTTTGTTTGACTTGTAATCCTAGGAAGAATGTAAGTTCTCCCATCATACTCATCTCAAACTCACTCTTCATCAAGGTTTCAAACTTTTTACAGTAAGATTCATTTGTACAGCCAAAAATAATGTCATCTACATAGATCTGTACAAGCAGAATCTCACCTTTTCTCTTTTCAAAAAATAGAGTTGTATCAGTTGTACCTCTTTCGAAACAATTTGCTAGCAAGAAGTTAGAAAGTTTGTCATACCAGGCTCTGGGGGCTTGCTTCAGTCCATACAGAGCCTTGTCTAAGAAGTAGACACGATTAGGGTACTTAGAGCTTTCAAACCCTGGTGGTTGTTGGACATATACTTCTTCTTGAATTTGCCCATTCAGAAAGGTCGACTTGACATCCATTTGGTACACATTAAAACCTTTGTGGGCTACGAAGGCAAGGAAGATCCTTATTGGTTCGAGCCTTGCTACAGAGGCAAAAGTCTCTTCATAGTCGATCCCCACTTCTTGACAATATCCCTTGGCCACCAGTCTTGCCTTGTTCCTTATCACCACCCCATCTTCATCCTTCCTGTTCCTAAAGAACCATTTGGTCCCTATAGCAGTTTTGCCTTTCGGCAGAGGCACTAGGATCCATACTTCATTTCTTTCAAACTGCAGAAGCTCCTCTTGCATAGCTTCTACCCAGTTTGGGTCTTCTAGGGCTTTAGAGATTTTCTTTGGCTCGATGATACTAACAAAGTTTGTAAAGAAACAAAAATTGGCAGTAACAGAGCGAGTTTTTACTCTGTCAGAAGGGTCACCTATAATTTGGCTCTGTGGGTGACTTTTTTTCCATTTGGTCATTCGGGGTAGGTGGTCATTCGAACCTTCGAGCTGAACATCTGGAGCAGTTTCTTGTTCTTGATCAACTTTTGTCGTAGAAGGTTGATCATTTGTACTTACCATAGGACTTGATTGAGCTCTTTGAGTTGATGCAGAGAGTTTTGTGGTATCTCGGTCAGAGTTCTGTGGTTGTTCTGGTGTTGACTCCTCTGAGATTGTAGGAAGATGATCTTCACCATGATTGAACATGGAGTCTTGATTATTGTTGGTCTCTGTGTGCTCCCCCTCGACATTTGGACCTACAAAAGTAGTGGAAGAGGGTGAAGTAGTACTAGGACTAGTTAGGGATGTACCTGTTTGGTTCTTAGAGTCATCGACTTCAGAGACTTTGTGATCATCTTCAGAGGGTCCATCATCGTTGAACATCTCTTCAAACAGGTGATGAAGTTCATTTGCTCTTGATGATTCACCAGAGTCTTTCTCTTGAAGCGTGAGTTCTGAGTTGTTTTGCTCAGAAGTCACATGAAATGAGTCATCAAAAGAAACATAAATACTTTTCAGTATATGCTTTGAATTAATCATGTAGACTTTATATTCCTTATAGGTAGATGAATAGCCAATGAATTTGGCTTCATCTGTTTTTTGATCAAACTTTCCAATGCTCTCTCTGTCGTTGAGAACGAAACATCTCCAGCAAAAAATATGAAAATATTTGATGTTTGGCTTCCTCTAGTTAGGTAGGTGGTAGGGATTCTTGGAATGCCTCTTCACTATAAGTGATCTATTCTGTGAGAAGCATGATGTGGAAATTGCTTCTGCCCAAAATGAAGTCGACAATCCTGAAGCAGTGAGCATGGTTCTTGCGGCCTCCACTAATGTTATGTTCTTTCGCTCAACAACACCATTCTATTGAGGAGTCCTCGCAGCCGAGAAGTTCTGTGAAATGCCTTCTTCAGTTAGACAGGCTTCAATGGTTGAGTTCTTGAACTCAGTACCATTGTCACTTCGAATTATCTGCACTCTGCAATCATAAAGAACCTGTATTCTCTTTAAGATATTGATTAGTACTACAGGAACATCGGACTTCTTACGGACAAACTCTACCCATGTGTATCGAGAGAACTCATCTATCAGCACAAGAATGTACTTTTTGCCAACTAGGCTCTGCACAGAGATGGGACCACAGAGGTCAACATGCAACATCTGCAGAGACCTAGTGCAAGATATGTCTGACTTGCTCTTATGGGCAGCCCTTTTAAGTTTACCCATCTCACAAGCAGAGCATAGATGGTCTCTATCAAAATTAATACTTGGAAGACCACTTACCAAATTTTAATTTTACAAGCTTGTCAAGAGTGTGAAAATTTAAATGACAAAACTTGTTATGCCAGAGCCAAGCCTCCTCATTCTTACTAGTTACCAAGCAGAGCTTTTCTTCTCTGTTGGTGGCCTTGAAGTTCATGAGGTAAAGATCACCCCTTCTGTGGCTCGTAGAAGTTTTGTTCCAGTGTCTTCTTTCAACAGGGAGCAGTATTGTCGTTTGAACATTACATCGAATCCATTATCACAAAGTTGGTTGACACTTAGTAGGTTGTGCTTAAGGTCATCCACATAAGCCACTTTGCACACATCGATTTCCTTCTTGGAAATGACGCCATAGCCTTTAATCTGCCCTTTGTTAAGCCTACTAGTTGATAAATGTTTACACAACACAATAATGACAAGATATCAAGAAGAATCATTCAAAATAGCCATAAATCTCTTGTGTCACAAGTCTAAGTGTGAGTGTGTGTTCTTGGTGTAATCACTACCTTGTGTGTGAAATAATTCAAATGAAGCCCTAGAGATTCTCAAAGAAACATTGCCTTATATAGGTCAACATGACCAAGGCATGGTCAAACTTAGATAACTACATATTACCCCTAGGAAATTAAAGACAATTACAAATAAGACCCCTTTCTACATTTTAATCTTGAATACAACAAATGATCCAACAATCTCCCCCTTTGGATTCAAGATTAAAAAAAATTGGCAATTTTCTTCGGGTCTTCACATCTCTTGAAAACTGTAGCAGATATGTCATTAACAACTTCAAAACTTGTAGGTCTTCACAGCCTTTACAACTTTGAGGAAACTGTAACCTTCCCTTTTTTACTGAAATTGGAACGAAGTGTCCTTCTGACGATCATCTTCAGTCAGACTTTTGATAATTCAGATAGGTTCAGACACTTTAAAATCTTTAAAAAAAACTTGAATCCTTCAGCAATCTTCAACAAACTTTCTTTCTTGAACAAATTAACTATCTGACTTTGGAATCCTTGAATATTCTCCCCCTTTTTGATGAATGTTGAGAATCAGCATCATCAAAACATTTCAAAGCAGACCAGTCTTGGAATTATCTCCCCCAAATCAACATTTAAGCCCAATCTTCATGAATATAGAAATCTCCCCCAGATAGAGAAATATACTAATATCTTCAAAATATGATTTGAATCTGATTCAGACGTCAATTAATAAAGTGTAATTATTTGAAACAATTTAGGAGTTGTAACCCTGAATCAACAGATGAAACAGTTAGAAGTGACTGTCAGTAACACAAAGTTACTAAGTAACACGAAGTTACTATATAAGGAGCTGGTTGTGACGTAGACTCCCCACGACTTCCATTCAATCATCGAATAACACATGGTTATCTATGAACGTTTTGACAGAAAACAAATTTTTGTGTGCTCGTGCATGTGTATGAAAGAATTAAGCACAGATGATTGCTTTTTAACTTTGGCTCAAAGTATGTAAACTTGTTGAGACATCAATAAATTATACAAAGACTCAATGTGCATGAGAAAGGGTCGAAGGTGGGGCAATTTTCCTTCTTTTTCAATATCCGAATTATCCAAGTGATAATCAAATAGAGTGTGTTGCTTCCCCGTTCAAATATGAAACATCTTCTTGTTGAGAAGAAGATGAGTAGCTGGTGGGGTTATATGCAAGAGGTGGCATGGGCTAGTTGCCTGTTTCAATATTGTTCACCAAAGACTGTGAAACAATAGATTATGTGGTTGTCCGACTCAGAAAAGATGTGGTGCAGAGTTTATTTTTCCTTTACTCTGATCTCTCACCCTCTTTCTTTTAAATCAATTGAGATCACTTCTAACCAAACTCTCATTTGTATTTTAACTCAGCACTCTCCCCATCTCTATTTTTAATGAACCCCCCTCTCCCTCAATCACTCAGGATTACTTCTGGGTAGGAAACACTGGTTAGTGTGAATCCATGGAAGTTCTGATAAGCTCACACTGAATCCCGTATTTTCCTAAGTGAACATGTTGCTCAATAGTCATTTGTACATGAAAGCACAATAAATCAATGTTAGTAAATATATGCTCATGACAAGATAAGAATGAAATTGGAGCATTTAAAACATTTAAGATATCTCAAAACAACTAGAATGAGATCAAGTGTTTTGAGAATCTAACAATGATTCCTTTTTAAGAGCTGAAGCTAAAAAGGATGATTCCGTTACAATCAGATCTATTAATCATGAAGAACAAAGATTTGGAAGGCCAAAGACGTAAGGTGTTTATACGAACAGTGTATAAACATATTGGCAATGAAAGCACATGAAAATGAAATGACGTTCTGATTTAAACAAACAATGAAATTTCAAACGGGAGGATTACCATCGAAAGATTTATCTTTTGAAATGTGGTAATCACAAAGTCAAGAAAATGAGTGTACTAACCAATGTGTGGTAAGAATACTTGGTAAAGTATAAAGAAATGACAAGTACACAAGTATTTGTCATTGGAAACACATGGTCAGTTGATGTCATGGAGTCTAAGGATTAGAAAGATATACCTTGTGTATAATATCCATAACTCCCCCTAAAGAGATTATCTATTGAGTTCTGTGACAAAAACTCAGGTTCCCTATAACCTGTGAAAAGTCAACTCATCAGAAAAATATGACAATATCAACGCGCATATCTTTTCTCTCTAACATATATAATAGTTAAAGTTTCAACATTTCTCCCCTTCAAAACAAAATTATTTGACAGTTAAGCTCCCTCTCAACGCAAAAACTTCTAGAACGATGTGAGCTTTAAAGCATCCTTTTTAGAAGAAAATCATTGAAGTGGCGGGTTCTAATCAGATGTAATCAGGAGCCAACTCTTTTGGCAAATAAGTGCGGGTCCTGATCTGATATGACCAGAAGCCAAAGTCACTTGAAGTATCCTGCAAAAGAAAACATTGGTAATCATTTATAAAAATGATTCCGCTTCCGTCAGTAAAAGATATGAATAGCAACTGTTTGAGAATCAATACACAAGCAACAAGATTAAGATATAGAAAACTCCCCCTCGAGTCATGAGAAAAGGTTTAAGTAGACATGTTCAACATTCCAAGTTTTCTGATTAGAAACTTAAACCTCTTTTCATCCAATAGCTTGGTGAAAAGGTCAGCAAACTGGAAGTCGGTATGAACAAAGTGCATTTCAATATCACTTTTTTCTACGTAGTCCTTGATGAAGTGATAGCGTACATCTATATGCTTGGTATTCGAGTGTTGGACCGGGTTAGAAGTTATTACAATTGCGCTCTTGGAATCGCAATAAATAGGCACTTGCTTGTTAGTTGTACCCAAAGTCCTTCAATTGCGTCTTCATCCAAAGGACTTGCGAACAGCAGCTAGCAGCAGCTACGTACTCTACCTCAGCAGTGGATGTAGAAACACAGTTTTGTTTCTTTGATGTCCAACTAACAAGTTTGTCTCCTATGAATTGACATGATCCAGAAGCACTCTTACGGTCTAGCTTTCATCCTGCATGGTGAGCATCTGTAACGGTAATGAGATCAAATTGGGAATCCTTTAGATACCAAAGACCTAAATCAGGAGTTCCTTTAAGATATCTAAAGATTCGATTAACAACATTAAAGTGCGACTCTTTGGGATTAGCTTGATATCTCGCACAAAAGCAGGTTGCAAACATGATATCTGGACGACTTGCAGTCAGATAAAGTAAAGAACCAATTATGCTACGATACACCTTTTGATCAGAAGGTTTACCAGATAAATCTACGTCTAAGAGTGTACACTGCCATTGGTGTTTTCATGACAGAACTGTCTGACATATTGAACTTTCTGAAAATATCTTTGATATATTTGGCTTGATTAATGAAAATGCCTTCGGGTAGTTGCTTTACTTGCAAACCAAGAAAGAAATTCAATTCACCCATCATCGACATTTCAAATTTCGTTTCCATGATCTTTGAAAAGTTCTTGCAGAATATCGGATTTGTCGACCCAAATATAATGTCGTCAACATAAATTTGTATAAGAATCAAGTCATCACCTTGCCTTTTTAGAAATAAGGTAGTGTCAACTGTACCTTTCTTGAAACCGGAAGCTAGGAGAAATTTAGTAAGAGTTTCATACCATGCTCGTGATGCGTGTTTGAGACCATATAGAGCTTTGTCTAGTACGTAGACATGATCAGGGTGATGAGGATCAACGAAACCTTCATGTTGAGCAACATAAACTTCCTCATGCAGAACGCCATTCAGAAAAGCTGACTTTACGTCCATTTGATAGACCGTGATGTTTTTGTGCGCTGCATATGCTAAGAAGATTCTGATTGCTTCGATCCTCACAACAGGAGGGAACGTTTCATCGTAATCAATGCCCTCCTGTTGACAGTACCCTTTTGCTACCAAACGAGCCTTATTTCTTACCACTACTCCAGCCTCGTCCTTCTTATTTCTAAACACCCACTTAGTTCCAATAACTGATTTTCCTTGAGGTAGTGGAATCGCCAAACCTTGTTCCGATCAAATTGCAGAAGCTCATCTTGCATAGCAGTAATCCAATCGGGATCGCGTAGAGCTTCTGCTGTTTTCTTTGGTTCTAGGGAACTAAGGAAGCTTGAGAACATACAGAAATTTGCTGATGCAGCACGTGTCTTGACACCAGATTGTACGTCACCTATCACGTTGTGTAGGGGATGATCCTTCGTCCATCTGTGTGCTTGGTAAAGACTCAACGGATTGTTGGGTATTCGTCTCATTATATTCATCATAAACTGCAGGTTGATCCTCAGATGTTCTCGAGACATCTTGTACAGGAGTTTCTGATACCGAAGCTTCGAGAATCGCAGCTGAAGTACTCGGGACTTCATTCCCAGAAGGAATATCTGTAGGAGCAGATTCAGTACTAGTCGGATCAGAAACTATCGGTGTGGTTGTACCTGATGGGGATGCAGTTTCAGTGACTTGTTCAGAAGGTTCAGATATGTCTTCAACAAGAATGGGAACCTCCAAAACTTGGTGTTGACGTTATTATGCCTTTATCAAAGTCTGCACAAATTTCATCAAAGGCATCAATAAACAACAAATCTAACTAAGAGGAAGTAGAGTTTGAGTTAAAAGAAGTAGACGGTTTAGAAGCTGGTTCTATTATGGGTTGAATAGAAGTTTTGTGCTTAAGTCCGAGTTCTAAACGGTTGTGTTCAGAAGTCCGAGTAGAATTCTCATCGAAGGATACATTCATGCTTTCAACAACCGTCTTGGTTCTTGTATTGTAAATCCGATAAGCTTTGGATGTCAACGAGTATCCAATAAGATAACCTTCATCCGCGTTCTTATCGAATTTTGAAATCCTTGACGCTCTATTAAAATGTAACACATGCAACCAAAGACACGAAGGAATTTGATATTAGGTTTACGATTGTTGATCAACTCATATGCAGTTTTATTGAAGCGTTTCATCACTGTGGTACGATTCTGAGTAAAGCAAGTTGTCGCTACCGCCTCAGCCCAAAGTTACATTGGTAGTTCAGCATACGCAAGCATGGTACGAGCAACTTCAACAAGGGTGCGATTCTTTCGTTCAACAACGTCGTTCTGTTGTGGAGTGTAGGCCGTAGAGAAGTTGTGTGAAATTCCCACAGAGATGAGATAGCTCTGTAAGGTGTCATTTTTGAACTTCGTGCCGTTATCACTATGAAGTGTCTGAACCAGCAATTGTAGACGTACTTAAATACGCTTAATAAAAGCGATAATCAGTTCTGGCACATCCGACTTGTTTCGAAGAAACTCGAGCCATGTGTATCTTGAATAGTCATCTATCATCACTAAAACATATTTCTTTCCGTTGATAGACGTCGTTCGCATTGGCCCACAAAGATCCATGTGAATAAGTTCTAGCGCAGATGAGGTTGATGATTCAGTCTTGGACTTGAATGAGCTTCGCTTCATTTTACCCATCTGACATGCTGAACACAAGTGAGTCCTTTTCAAACCTCATTTCTGGTAGACCTATAACCAGACCTTGTCTCTGAAGCTTAGCTATTGATCTGAAATTCTGGTGAGACAAACGGCGATGCCACGTCCATGATTGTGCTTTAGAAGCTTTAGCTAGTAAGCATACGGGACGTGTGGCGGACAGAGTTGGAAAATCTACATAATATAGATTTCCACGGCGCTCAGCTCTAAAGATTTCGTAACCATCTGGATCCTCAAGATAGCAATGATGTGTTGTGAAGCGAACTTGGTATTTCATGTCACAGAAGTGACTGGTGCTGAACAGGTTATGATCAAGGCCATCAACATATAAAACCTTCTGTATCTTCACAACTCCGTTATCAAGCGTTCTGTATCCTCTAACATGTCCTTCTATTTCAGAATTGGCAAAACGAATTGTTCCAGCAGGCTCCTCCACATAGTTATGCAGTAGGTGCTTGAATCCTGTCATGTGGCGTGAACATCCTGAATCTATCACCCACAATTGACAGGCCTGCAAAAGAAACAATTAGTTTTGCTTTGGTACCCATATCCAAATGGGTCCTTTGCTGTTAGCTGCAAGCAGTTCAGGAATATCAATAGGTTTGACTTTTACTCTCCATTCATATGGTGTTTTCAGAACCCATTTCCAAACCATTTTAACATCTAATTCCTGAAGTTGATTTTTAGATCTCAGATTAGTAACCTTAGCACGAAAAACTTTAGGTTGCGTGGAAGAATTGGAATTAAAGTTCATTTTAACTTTCTTTTTTCTTTTCTTGGACTTAGGAGTGGAGTTGTATTTAAAAGAATTGTCCCTACAGTGTTTGCAATATAAGTTCTTTCGAGCAAATATCATAAATTTAGATTTATCGGAACAAATCTGACATTCATACTCATCAAAAGAAGTACATCTCAAATCATCACTGTCTTGGGTATAACTGTTTTCAACATCAGTTTCACAAACATTTAAACAATAATTTTTATTCTTCGTTCTCCTCAACACTCCATTACCATTCAAATCTGAAACAGAAACAGAAACCTTGTCAGTCTTTTTCTTAGAAGACAATCTTTTTCTTGAAATACCTGAAGTTTCACCCTTCTCAAAAATACTTGGTTGATACTCAGGGCATTCAGAATAAATGACTGGAGGTTTTTTTTGTAGACTCATCAAACTCTGGATTAGATCTTACCTTCCATCTTTGATCATTAAGCATCTGATTATCATTTGAAACATTTTTAAACAAAGTGACTTTCAAATCATTGATCTCTTTGCAAAGCTCTTGATTGTCTTTCAAAGACTTTTCAAGTTTAAATTTGAGATCAAAGTTTTCATCTTCAATTGCATCAAGAGATTTTTGTAACATATCAATTTGATTCATCAAATCAGATGTATGATCACTCACATAATTTGATGTGTTTTTCCCGACCGTCTATTGGTTGCCCGAGATAGTATTGGTGAAACCGCGACCCGTTGTCTATAAAGAGACAAGAACCTTGGTATAAGATACGCCACAATCAACCCACCAAGTTGATTGATAAGTATTGAACGCCACAAGCAAGAAGACTTGATAAGTTCTAAAGTTCACAAAGAACAAAAAGAGTTTAAACTCACAATTATCATTCAAATCAAAGGTGCTTTCAAAAGATTACAAAGACAACCTATTTATAGGATACACAAGACAAATCAAAGGACTCAAATAAATTCTAGACAATAATTGAGGCAACCTTCTAATATCTTCTAAGTAAATGACTTCATAATGATAGGACCCTTCAAAATGCCTTCTAATTCAATGTTATGAGTTACTTGAACTTGGATCTATTGTTGGGCAGATTCATGGACGAAATTCCACCTTTATTTTGGGCTTGGATCCTTATTAAAATGTAGGAAAAGGAGTACTCTTTAAGTGGGCTTTGATTTGAGTCCATTTGGACTTGAAATGAATGATTTATGACCAAAACATGGGCCATGTGTAGACTTGGCCGAATTTTCTTGGACTTGGGTGATATTTAGATGAAATAATCACAACTTGGGCTACCAAGCCTTGGGCTAATCTTGGCCTTCAATTCGGATCAAAATTCGAAGGTCTCCTTGGCTACTTGATGAATTGATGATTGATTCTTTCCGACAGGATTTTATCAAACCGTTAAGAGCATCACTGAACATCTTAGCTTTTGACCTTGTGATTGGTCCAATCTTCCATCTCAATGGATCTACATCATCCGGGTCGTTGGATGGGTTCTCATCACAATTTCAAATGGGGAAAACTTTGTAGCAGAATGAACATGACGATTATAAGCAAACTCAACATGTGGTAAGCATTGTTCCCAAGTTTTGACATTTCTTCCAATAATGGAACGCAACAAAGTACCAAGAGTGCGATTCACAACTTCTGTTTGCCCATCAGTTTGGGGATGGCAAGTTGTGGAAAACAAGAGTTTTGTTCCCAATTTCCCCCACAAGGTTTTCCAAAAGTAACTCAAAAATTTTGTGTCTCGATCTGAGACAATGGTTCTTGGCATTCCATGCAACCTCACTATTTCTTTGAAAAACAAATCAGAAATATGTGATGCATCATTAGTTCGGTTGCATGCAATGAAATGAGCCATTTTGGAGAACCTGTCAACAACCACAAAGATTGAGTCTTTGCCGCCTTTGGTTTTTGGCAAACCCAACACAAAATCCATTGAAAGATCAACCCACGGTTCACTTGGTATAGGCAAAGGAGTATATAAACCATGAGGTTGAACTTTTGATTTTGCCTGTTTGCATACAATACAGTTTTCACATACTCGTCCTACATCGACTTTCATTTTTGGCCAATAAAAATGTTCTTGTAAAATTGTCAAAGTTTTTGCCATGCCAAAATGACCCATAAGGCCTCCACCATGCGCTTCCCTAACCAACAGCTCTCGCAAGGAAGAGTTAGGAATGCAAAGCTTTGATTCCTTAAACAAAAACCCCTCATGTTTGAAAAACTTTTCAAAAGAACATTTTTCACGTGCTTGAAAAATTTGTCCAAAATCGGCATCATTGTGGTACAATTCTTTGATTTGCTCAAAACCAAGAATTTTACAGTCAAGAGAAGAGAGTAAAGAGTATCTTCTTGAAAGTACATCAGCCACAACATTTTCCTTACCTTTCTTGTATCGGATGACATAAGGAAATGTCTCAAGAAACTCAATCCATCGAGCATGTCTTTTGTTTAACTTATGTTGTCCCTTTAAGAACTTCAAGGACTCATGGTCAGAATGTATCACAAACTCTTTGGCCCACAAATAGTGTTGCCATGTCTTTAATGCACGGACCAATGAATACAGTTCTTTGTCATAAGTGGGGTAGTTCAAGGTCGCCCCATTCAACTTCTCACTAAAATAGGCCAATGGTTTACCTTCTTGCATCAAAACTGCACCTATTCCAACACCTGATGCATCACACTCAATTTCAAAGGTTTTATCAAAGTTGGGCAAAGATAACAAAGGAGCATGGGTTAAATGAAATTTAAGTTGTTCAAAAGCTTGCTCTTGTTCTTTGCCCCATTTAAAACCGACGTTCTTTTTAATGACTTCTGTGAGTGGTGATGCCAAAGTGCTAAAGTTTTTAACAAATCTACGATAAAAACTTGCAAGACCATGAAAACTTCGCACTTCACTTACACTCTTTGGAGTTGGCCAATCTTGGATGGCCTTTACCTTTTCTTCATCAACAGAAATTCCTTGTGAACTTACCATGTATCCAAGGAACACAACATGATTGGTACAAAAGGTGCACTTCTTCAAGTTTGCAAAAAGCTTTTCCATCCTAAGCACACTCAAAACAGAAGTTAGATGTTCAAGATGATCGTCCAAACTTTTGGAGTAAATCAAAATATCATCAAAGTAAACAACCACAAACTTTCCAATGAAATCTCTCAAAACATGGTTCATTAGTCTCATGAATGTACTAGGAGCGTTAGTTAAACCAAAGGGCATCACTAACCATTCATATAAACCATGTTTTGTTTTGAAAGCGGTTTTCCACTCATCACCCTCTCTCATACGGATTTGGTGATAACCACTTTTCAAATCAATTTTCGAAAATAATTTTGCACCATACAGTTCATCAAGCATATCATCTAATCGAGGAATTGGATGACGATACTTTACCGTGATATTGTTGATGGCGCGACAATCCACACACATCCTCCATGAGCCGTCCTTCTTTGGTACTAACAAGACTGGAACAGCACAAGGACTCATGCTTTCTCGAACCAATCCTTTTGCAAGTAACTCTTTAACTTGTCTTTCCAACTCCTTGGTTTCTTCCGGACTTGTTCTATAGGTTGGTTTGTTTGGGATGGAAGCTCCGGGTACAAAGTCAATTTGGTGTTCAATTCCACGAATTGGTGGCAATCCATCGGGAACTTCTTCCGGAAACAAGTCTTCAAATTCCTGCAAGATAGACGTAACATTGCTCGGAATGGTACCGGTCAAGTTGTTAGTGGCTAATTGAGCTTCTTTGAACAAAAGAAGCACAAAAAGCATTTCAGAATTTAAAGCTTCTTTTACCTCACTCTTTTTTGCCAAAGCACAATATTGACCCTCTTTTTTTTCCACGGGTGTTTTTTTATCCTTTCCTTTTTCTTTTGAGCCTTGTTCATTATTTTCTTTTGGCTCATTTATTTTTTTTGCATCCTTTTGAAGTTTAACTTGATCTTCAAAAACTTGACTAGGTGACATGGGTACAAGAGTTACGGGTTTGGCTTTGTGTACAAAAGTGTATTTGTTGGTAAAGCCGTCATGCTTTACATGTCGATCATACTGCCATGGCCTCCCAAGCAACATATGACTTGCTTGCATAGGTACAACATCACACAATACTTCATCTTCATATTTACCTATGCGAAAAGAAACCAACACTTGTTTTGAAACTCGTACCTCACCACTATCATTAAGCCATTGGAGTTTGTATGGCTTTTGATGCTTCATAGTAGGTAGACCAAGCTTTTCAACCATAGTTGAACTTGCTACATTTGTACAACTCCCCCCGTCAATGATAACACTACATACCTTGCCTTGAACGTAGCATCGAGTGTGAAAGATGTTCTCCCTTTGTGCATCATCATCTTCCTTGGAATGGGCACTTAGGGCTCTTCTAGCCACCAACAAGTCTCCTTGGAAAGCCACCTCTTCATCATCATCCAAACCATCCGGTGAGTCTTCGGAATCTGATTTATCTGTCTCAATTTCCCCATCTTCTCGAATCACCATTGCAAGCTTGTTTGGACATTGACTTGCAATATGACCCCTGCCTTGACACTTAAAACACTTTATGTCACGATTCTTAGGAGTAGAAGAATCAATTTTTCCTTTCGAAGAGTTTATATCTTTAGAACCAGATTTGGGATTAGAAGAAGAAGATGTGCTTTCAATTTTCTTTGAAGAACTCGTCTTCCAAGTACTATTTCGTGATCCTCCCCCTCTCTTAAGTTGTTTCTCAATTTTAACAGCCATATGAACCATATCCTCAATTTCAACATAATGATACATTTCAACACGATCACGTATTTCAAAATTTAAACCATGTAAGAACCTGGCCATTGTAGCTTCTCGATCCTCCTCAATGTTGGCCCTAATCAAGATAACCTCCATCTCTTTGAAATAATCTTCCACACACTTGTTCCCTTGCTTGAGATTTTGGAGCTTGTTGTGAAGGTCACGAAAGTAGTGACTAGGCACAAAACGTCTCCTCATGACCAACTTCATTTCCTCCCAACTCTCGATAGGCCTTTCTCCATTTCTTCGCTTGCTAATCAAAAGTTGATCCCACCATGTTAGATCATAATCAGAAAACTCAATGACAGCAAGTTTTACCTTCTTTCGGTTGGAGTATTCATGACAATCAAAGATGAACTCCATTTTCTTCTCCCAATCGAGGTATGCTTCCGGATCTGACTTTCCTTGAAATGAAGGGACTTTCATCTTTATGGAACTCAAATTATTGTCTATACGCCGCCTTCTCCTAGCCGATCTCCTTTCAGATTCCCTATCCCATTCGTCGCTTCTTTCTTCCTCATTCACAACGGAACCTTCACGAGATGGTGGTCTTCGTGCGTTTGCCTCTAGTCGATCCATTCTTTCATGAACTTGGTTGAATTCATTGGTCATCATCCGCCGCATCTCATCCATTATGGCTTGAATTTGAAGATTCGGAAGGGGTTGATCATCCCCCATCTTAAAATTCTACAAAAATAAAGGTTAGTTCCTCTCAACACTCCCTCACGTGTTTATCTCAAGAAATGATTCACTCAACCCTCGTGTATCTCACAAATGGCTTTTACCCTCGATTAATCTCACCACACAGCCTTTTACCACTCTTTTAAATCTCTTTAAGTTCTAAAAGAACAAAAGAAGCAATTATCAAGTTTGGCTTGTGGCCTTGAGGGATTCAAACTTACCAAACAACTTGACTATAATATTGTCAAATAATCACAATGTAAGAAGAAGATATGAAACTCGACTTTTTTTTTTCGTGCTCTTTTTCTTTCTATTGTTTCTTTTTTTATGCCTTTTTTTTTTGCCCAAATAGTTTTTTTTTTCCTTTTTTTTTGTTCGGCCTCTTTTTTTTCTTTTTCTTTTTGCTAGAAGCTATATACCAACGAAATTGAAGAAACGAAAGATTGAAGTGGAGAATTCAATAGTCACTAGTAGGAACCGTGTCAACTTGTGACAAGACCCGCTACCAATACGTGATTATTGGATCAAGTAAAGGAAATTAACAAGAAGGAAAGATATAAAAGAAATGATATGCAAACCAATAGTGCTAGCTCTGATACCAAATGATGGGTTTTTCCCGACCGTCTATTGGTTGCCCGAGATAGTATTGGTGAAACCGCGACCCGTTGTCTATAAAGAGACAAGAACCTTGGTATAAGATACGCCACAATCAACCCACCAAGTTGATTGATAAGTATTGAACGCCACAAGCAAGAAGACTTGATAAGTTCTAAAGTTCACAAAGAACAAAAAGAGTTTAAACTCACAATTATCATTCAAATCAAAGGTGCTTTCAAAAGATTACAAAGACAACCTATTTATAGGATACACAAGACAAATCAAAGGACTCAAATAAATTCTAGACAATAATTGAGGCAACCTTCTAATATCTTCTAAGTAAATGACTTCATAATGATAGGACCCTTCAAAATGCCTTCTAATTCAATGTTATGAGTTACTTGAACTTGGATCTATTGTTGGGCAGATTCATGGACGAAATTCCACCTTTATTTTGGGCTTGGATCCTTATTAAAATGTAGGAAAAGGAGTACTCTTTAAGTGGGCTTTGATTTGAGTCCATTTGGACTTGAAATGAATGATTTATGACCAAAACATGGGCCATGTGTAGACTTGGCCGAATTTTCTTGGACTTGGGTGATATTTAGATGAAATAATCACAACTTGGGCTACCAAGCCTTGGGCTAATCTTGGCCTTCAATTCGGATCAAAATTCGAAGGTCTCCTTGGCTACTTGATGAATTGATGATTGATTCTTTTTTTTTGAAGGAAAACCCGGCAAATATATTAAAACAAAGAAACAACAAAAGTTATATCAAGCATCCAACAAAAGACCCAAGCAAGGGACAAAAAGCACCAAGCCATAAAAAAAGCCAAAACAAGCAACTACCAACTCTAAACAGAAGCCAAAAAAACACCACCACCCAACCAGAGGCGCAAAACAACCAATCCAAAGAAAGATCACGTCGGGCCATGAATCTGATTCCTAGTCCGCCGAGTATTCCAAGCAAGCCGCATAGTGACAATGTTCCTTATATCTTGAACAATTTGGTCCACTGAGATTGCCGCATTTCTGAAAAGTCTATTGTTCCGCTCCCTCCAAATGTAGTACACACTAGCAGCAACAAAAAGTTTTGAGGCAAGCGGTTTCCTCGCGTACGAATCATCCGAGAGCAATTCCACTATATCGTCCCATCCATCCGGCCATTCCTCTAGATTGGCAAAAAAATTTATGCGTTGCCATACATCATGCGCAAACACACATTGAAAGAAAAGATGCCGGTGAGAGTCCTGGTCAACTTCGCACAACGGGCAAACTAATCCTTCATCTTCCGAAACCCAAATGCTCATACGATCTTGAGTAGGGAGTCTACGGTGACAAGCAATCCAAAGACAGAAGGCATGTCTCGCAATGTTACCGGGAAACCAAACCCATTTATGCCAAGAGCATACGGTATGTATGCCTCCAATAGAAGTGGATGCGACTTTAACCGAAAAGTCCACTAAGTTACCATTAACATCTGACCAACAAATTTGGTCACGTCGGTCACTATCAATGATCGGCCACTCCATCACACCAAGATGCGGGTATCTTTGAATCCAAGCATTCGGCCAAACACTCCCAAGCCGATCAACCAAATCTTTTAACGAAGTGCGCATAGAAAATCCCTCCCCATGTATGAACCGATACGTTATGGACGTAGATAACGGGTTATTAGTCCCCCAACGATCTTCCCATGCATTAATCTCTTCACCATTACCAACCCGGAAAATAAAGAATCTTCTAATGTGAGGTCGAAGGTCTAGAATTTTGCAAAGAACCGACGACCACCGGGTAGACTTCCGAACGATCCAAAATTGGGCGTCCCCGATGCAATAATGATACACCCAATTAACCCAGATTGTATTCTTTCGAGTCACAAGGTTCCACACATGTCTAGACAAAAGGGCACGGTTCCATAAGGCTAGCCGCTTAAGACCAAGACCACCCCCTTCCAACGGTTTACAAACTTGATCCCAAGCCACTTTGCATCTCCCTCTCGAA
The DNA here is from genome assembly GCA_954870635.1 of Arctium minus. Classification (NCBI taxonomy): domain Eukaryota; kingdom Viridiplantae; phylum Streptophyta; class Magnoliopsida; order Asterales; family Asteraceae; genus Arctium; species Arctium minus. The sequence continues at coordinate 100,896,391 of OX941084.1, read as the reverse complement.
TTCTCCCCTTGGGCCCATAAAAAATCCCGGAAAACCGATTCAATTTTATGGATCACCCTCGTGGGGATAGTGAAGATCGACATCCAATAAGTTTGTAGCGAACCCAACACAGATTTTATGAGTTGTAATCTTCCTCCAAAAGACAAGTGTTTTGTTTTCCAATTGTTCACCCGCGCCATCACCTTAGTCACGAGGGCATCATAATCCCTAGCTTTAAGCTTGATTGGGGACAACGGAACTCCAAGGTATCGGATTGGGAAGATACCATTCCGGAATGGTAAGCACTCCCGGATAGCATTTCTAATGGGATCCGAGACGTTTCCAAAGAAGACTTCGCTTTTTTCAAGACTAGGCGAAAGGCCAGATTTAGTTTGAAACAATTGGAGAGCCTTCTTAAGCACCAACACCGAATCCACATCACCCTGTGTAAAAACAAATAAATCATCTGCAAAGCAAAGATGGGTGAGTTGAAACTCACTACAATCCTTATGATAACCAAAGGAAGCAGCCTCTTCAATGCAACGTTTAAAAATGAGAGAGAATCCTTCCATAGGAATGGTAAAGAGATAAGGCGAAAGAGGATCTCCTTGACGAAGGCCCCGACCACCTTTAAAAAATCCCTTTGTCTCTCCATTCACTGCTAGCGAGAAGGAAGCTGACGAGACCATCTCTTTGATCCATTTAACAATAGCCAAATGAAACCCCATACCCTCCAGCATACCAAACAAGTATTGCCAATCCACCGTGTCATACGCCTTCCGGATGTCAATCTTGAAGGCACACCGGGCCGGGCCCTCGCTACGTTGATAACCCTCTAACCAGCTCGTGCGCCATTAGAATGTTGTCCGCAATATTACGGCCCGGAATAAAAGCCGACTGGAATGGGCTCACCAATCCATCCAACAACCCTTTCATCCTCTCCACAATAATCTTGCTAATAGCTTTGTACAAAACCGTGCAACAAGATATAGGTCGGAAGTCCGACACACGCGATGCATTAGGGACCTTAGGAATTAAACAGAGAAGAGTATGGTTCAATTCCTTTGCCAATTTTCCCGTGTAGAAAAAGTTGTGAATAGCACGCGTAACCTCTGGTCCAACAATATTCCACGCTCCTTTATAAAACCTCGCCGAGTACCCATCCGAGCCCGGGGCCTTATCATTTCCAATGCTAAAAATGGCCAACTTGATCTCCATATCCGTGATTGGGACAACCATTGAGAGCGATTCAGCAAGGGAAAGGGTCTTACGGAAAGCCAAGTCTTGCGTCAAAGGATTCACACTTCGATCCCGATTTCCCAGAAACGACTGAAAGTGGGATAAAAGAGTATCTACAGCATCATCACCGTAGTGATAAACACCATTCGAATCACATACTTCCTGAACCCGTTGTGAATGCCTTTTCTCTTTCATAACACTATGAAAGAATTTAGTATTAGCATCCCCCTCATTAAGCCACCTAATCTTTGCACGTTGGCGGGCCGAGCTTTCTTCATCATTACACGCCTGTTGGTAAGCTAATCTCCAAACCGACAAGTCCTCTTGCAACAACCTGTTGTGCGGATCCCCATCGCTCGCCAATTGGGCCTTTTCGAGTTCATCTTTACAAAGTCTAGACCGAGCCAAGAGACTACCATACGTAGCTCTCAACTTCCGCAAACACCCTTTCAAACCTTTAAGCTTAGTCAAAACTTGATACATGAAAGAGCCCTGGACCGACATCATCCATCCCTGTTGAACAATTTGCAAAAAAGAAGGGTGATCAACAAGAAAATTATCAAATTTGAACCCAGTGATCACCTTTCTCTTTCCGGCCGAAAAAGACAAAACGGAGGGGGAATGATCAGAAATTCCCCTCGCCATGAACCGGACCGTAGAGTCCCCAAATCGATCAAGAAAGTGGACATTAGCCATTACACGATCCAGCTTTCGTCTAATACCGCTATCATCCACCGGTTTTTGAGATTGATTCTTTCCGACAGGATTTTATCAAACCGTTAAGAGCATCACTGAACATCTTAGCTTTTGACCTTATGATTGGTCCAATCTTCCATCTCAATGGATCTACATCATCCGGGTCGTTGGATGGGTTCTCATCATAATTTGACTCCTTTGAAATAGAAACGGGATCAGGGTCTAAAGCATTCATCATTTCAGAAAATATTGCTTCAGTCATGTTCTCAACAAACTCCATTTGATCATTCTCAAAACAAGATTCATTCGTGACATTGGCCTCTTCTTCAACCTTTTCAACAAGTAAAGGTTCAGGAGTAATAGGGTTTGAAACTGATGGTATAATTAATGGATCTGCATCCGATTCATATTCATCGTATTTGCATTCAGTTTCAGGCAGGATTTTGTCATTGTTGACTGATTCATTTGAAGGTGTGGTAAATAGTGATTCAAACTCAACAAATTCAATCTTTCGAGTCTTATAACTCTTGTTTAAATCACTATATTTAAAACCAACCGATTTAAAAGAATTTTGCGAATCAGTACCACTAGACTTATGCTCTCCTATTACTTCTTTACCTTTGGTCTCTGTAAGAGGTTTAAAAGTATCATTTTTAACAAAAGTCGCACGAATGTCAGGAATGGGTTTAAGCATGGAGCCAAGTCTGTCAAAGTTATACAAGTGCTTCGGGGCCTTTTTCAAAACATCATTTACTGGCAAACCCAAACCTGGTTTAACTTTATAAAATCTTTCATCTTGGAGTTTATTGGTCAACAGATTTAATGTTTGCTCAGTCTGACTACGCTTCATGTTTATGTCCTCCAGTTGTTTAATCCTAGTGTAAGCTTCATTTTGCTCATGAAAACAGAGTTCAAATTTGATTTCTAAAATCACCTTTTTCAGCGTTAAAATTGACAAGATTCTTTTCCAAATCAGATATTTTTCTTTTTAAGGTTTCTTTTTCAGCTTTTAAATTATCTTTCTCCTTTTCCTTTTTTTCCACGACAACTTTCAAGCAGAGCGTTTTCATCACGAAAACTCAAAACTGTTTGTCGTTCCGAGCTAAGTTTACCTTTTAACAGTTCAAATTCATCTTTCATGTTGTGGATTTGGACCATAAGAGATTCAATAAGTTCAGAGTTTTCGTTTACCTCAGAGTTTTCATCCTCAGAATGAGCCTCAGAAGTCTCATCATCATCATTAAGCTTTGCCATGTAGGAGACTTGAGTGAAGTGTGCTTGCTCCTCCTCGTCCGAGCTTTGAAACAGCCAGTTCTCCTCCTCGGCCATGAGCACCTTCCCTTCCTCCACTTTCTTGGCGAATAAAGATTTCCTTGCGTAGTACTCCGAGTTCTTGAATCTTTTAAACTTGCAGTCCTTAGCGAAGTGTCCAAACTTTCCACAGTTGAAGCACCTTCCTGCTTCATCCTTCTTCTCTTCCTTCTTGTCTTTTCTCTTTTCTTCTCTCCTTTCTTCTTTCTTCTCTTCTCTTCTCTTCTCTTCTGTCCTCTCTCTTCTCATCTCTCCTTCTATACTTGGGCTTGTACCTCAGCTCAGACTTGTCCTTCTTGTATCCTTCATACTTCGGCTTCAAATAGTACTTCTTTTTGCCAAAGTTTCTTTTGTATTGGCGCGTAATCAGGGCCAAGTTTTCAGAAAATCTCTATATATCGTCATCAGAATCGACCTCCAGTTCCTCCTCACTAGTAGTAGAGTCTGAATCAGTAAGCTCAGTGACAAATGCTTTCGACACTTTCTTCTTTGATTTTGAAGAAGAAACAGGACCAGAACTAGAACCTTTTCCTTTCCCAGCAATAAGAGCCATTGAGTCCTTCAGATCTTTGGACTCATTGTTGATTGATCTCACTTCATCTTCATGTTGGGAAAGAGTGGAGAAGATGTCAGTCACATTCTCTTGGGCCATATTCTTTGACATCTGAAGATTGATAGCAAAGTTCTTCCACTCTGGGTTCAAGTTCTTAATAAACTTATAGTTTATTTCAGAAGCAGATTTGGCAATGTTGTTCCTCCTCAAATCATTCAAGATGATGTTGTATTTGTTGTAAGTGTCCACCAGTTTCCTTAGCATGAAATCCCTCATATGCATTGATGCACATATTCTGTTTAGCTTGGATTGAAGTTTCACTACCCTTGAATTGTCTTTCCAGCTCATCCCATATCTCCTTTGCAGAACTTCTGCTGTCTACACGATTGTAGATGTCATTAGGAATGGCCATTGTCAAAAGGATGAGAGCTTCTTCATCTATTTTGTACAATTTTTTCTCCCGTTCAGTGAAGTATTCATATAGTTTTGGAACAAATCTGTCAGGAATCTCAGGAGAGGTAGGTGTAACTTCTTGACCAGGCACTCTGATCATGGGGTTCACAGGACCAGAAGTAATAGATTCCATGTAATCTCTGCTCTTATGATTCAGAAACTGGATCATTCGTTTCTTCCACTTTTGGTACTCATTGGCTAACAGGATTGGTGGTTTGGGCTGAGAGCCCATGGAAAGGAGTTGATTCGACATCTCTAGCAGTTGGATTAGTATGCAAACTTATCTGTACAATTTAAATCAACTAATAAGATCTTTGAATCAATAATTGGATAAAATCTACACTAAAAAATTTGCAGAAAAATAAATTTCTAAAAATACTCAAGTGTAGAATTCGCAAGCTATAAGAACCACAGAAAGATTCGCAGACAAAAGGAAAAACTTCAAAATTCGCAAACAAGATAGGTAGAAGTTGCAGACAGGTAGAATTCGCAAACAGTAGACCTACGAAACCTTAGCAATTCGCAAAGCAATACTTAGTGAATCCTTGCCTTAGAATAATTTCAGAGCACTAGCTTTCGCAAGTAGAATTCGCAGAGTATAGAGTTGCGAGTTCTATACTTAGAAAATATTTCAGGTTGCAAGTTTTCGCAAACAACAAGGAGAAATCACTTTAAAGATCTTGCGAGTTTTGGACTTAGAAAAATCCAAGAAAACTTTAACTTTCACACATCACAGCTTTCGTAAGCAAGGATTCGCAAACCATAGACTTACGAATCCTGGACTTAGAAATTTTTGAACTTTTCACTTAACTTTCGCAACCTGAATAGAGTTATGATTTTTATGAACCTGCGAATCCTGTACTTAGTGAAAATTTTGGAAGCTAAAGATCAAGGATTCGTAAACACAACTTGCGAATCTTTAGGGAATTCGCAAACTAGTAGCCTGCGAGTTCTTCAGTATTCGCAACCAAGGCACTTGCGAAACCTGTACTTAATCAAAATTTCAATTTTTTAAAAGTCCTGCGAATCCAAACTTTCGTAGATGAAGGTCTTGCGAATCTTGAGGTTTTCGTAACACTAATACTAGCGAATCGTATACTTAAACAATTTCAACTATCTCTGCGAATTTCAGAGATCTAGCGAGTTCTTCCTAGAACTTGCGAGTTCTTCATAAAACCGTCCCTGTACTCGACTTTTAATCCAAAAACACATCAAATGGTTAAATCACAGTGTAAAAATCACACAATTTATCCACCAATATGCTACAAACAAACCTCAATCAAGATTAATCATTAAAAATAGTAATCTATTGATGTTTTTAAATATGCACACAAGCGAATGGAACAGTGTTCGAACCTTGTATGCACAAAAACTTCGAAAATCTTTAAAATAGTAATCTATTGATGCTTTTAAATGAAATCAGTCAATCTGATGATGTTCTATAACCTTATGCACACCTAATCAAATCATTTTTGGGCTAAAAAACACAATAAATCTCAAAAACGATTTTCACACAATGAAGTTTTCGAAAAAGCACATTTCAATCCAAAAACCTTGATTCTTGGCTCTGATACCACATGTTAAGCCCATATATTAGTTGATAAAGGTTTACACAACACAATAATGATAAGAGATCAAGAAGAATCATTCAAAATAGCCATAAATCTCTTGTGTCACAAGTCTAAGTGTGACTGTGTGTTCTTGGTGTAATCACTACCTTGTGTGTGAAATAATTCAAATGAAGCCCTAGGGATTCTCAAAGAAACATTGCCTTATATAGGTCAACATGACCAATGCATGGTCAAACCTAGATAACTACATATTACCCCCAGGAAATTAAAGACAATTACAAATAAGACCCCTTTCTACATTTTAATCTTGAATACAACTAATGATCCAACACCCTTTCTTGTTGTCTCCAAAGGTTACAGAACCACCTCCTGATTTTTCTTGGTACGAGGTGAGTAACCCTCTGTCGCCAGTCATATGCCTCGAGCACCCGGAGTCTAGGTACCATATTGGCACATGATGCTTCTTCTGCGATCAGATTAAGGAGATTTAGGTACTCATTTTCAAATTGGTCCATTTTTGTTAGAGGTCTTAAGAGTAGCCTTAGCACTCTTTGGTTTGGCATTACCCTCTTTCACAGAGGTACCATTTTGCCCTTTCTCACCCTTGAATTTTGCATTCTTGGGCATGGGGTGAGAAATAAGACAGTGTGGGCTAGAGAAATGTTGATTAAGAGTATGCATGAGATCAAAACATTTACAATATGAGACTTCAGAAGCAAGCTTCTTGAACTTTTCATTAAAAGCAGTAAAGAAGAGTACAGAGCATTTTTCATTACATTCCTTTCTAGCGTAAGGTTTCCTTTTGTAGAAGGTCCTATCTAGTTTAGATTGATTTTTCACAACATTTCCTCGAAGATTGCTCTTGGATTGTACTTTCCTTCTGTGGTTTTCCTCCTTTGAAATCACTACCACAAAAGCAAAAGATTTGTCATTTCTGAGTCATTTTCCCTTATGTTTTTTTATGTGAATTTCTCTTGAAAAGGTTTTGCAGGTTTTAGAGCTTTGGGCTTCTGAGATGATAAAGCCTTTTCCTTGTTTAATTTTTCTAGCTCAAGAGAAGTCTTGGCTTGTAGGCACATGTCAAGGAAATCAGGGCAGATAGGTATCCCCGCAGATGTCCTTTTAGGAGCAACCATTCTGTGAATGCCAGAGGATAATTTACAATCCTCTAGTGTGCAGGGAGCTACTTCTAGCTCCATAGAGTCAGTCTCAGCATCGATAGAGGATGACTCAGATTCTGATTCAGAGTCTGAATCAAGAAAGTCTCTATGGATGGACGCATGGTTTTCTTGACATGTATTGCTCTTTCCATCATTGGTGTCCTCTGAAATATTTAGATTTTTAAGAATACAAGGGACCACTTCAAGAAAACATAAACTTTCCATCAACTCTTGCTCAAAGATTTCTAGCGGGACAGAGGTCATATCGGGATGGTTGAAAAAGTGATTTTCATAAGTATTCTTCAAATCATTTTCCAAGAATATTTTAAACAATTTCTCTTCTACGGAGGTTGGCACAAACTCAGGTGCCTCAGGGGACAACTCCTTTTCAGGAATCATCATGCACACAAAGGCCATTTGAGTTTGAGTCTCTGGATGACCAAATTTGAAGAGTCCTATCTGTTTTTGAGAAAGATATTTCCTTGGAATGGATTTCCTCTTTTCAGAGGTTGATGATGACAGGTCACTGTTTTCATATCAAACACTAATCATCACCAGAGGATTCCTCTCATGTGGTCCTTCAGAGGTTCTGCACCTTTTAGAGGTAGAAGTTAGATTTGGAAGACTTGGTTTTAATAATTTCCCAAGACAAAAAAGATATTTGCCAACATTTGTTTCTTTTATTTCCAATATAGGGGTCAATGCCAGTGAACCCTATATTCTGCCAACTTGGGTATTTACCTTTTCATGCACCTTCTGTGCATCCTGGTATTTCCTTATTAAGAGATCTCTGTCGAGCAAGTCTTGGTGAAGGACTTCTCTCTCTTTTTGAAAAAAGTTCTTTAATGAGACAACATTGAATCGGTCACTCTCATTATCCCTTAGCTCTTTAATTTTTTTCCTTTAAAGCTTTATCGAGTGAGAGAACCTTTTCTTTCAAAGAGTTCTTTTCAGAAATGTGCTCTGTTACAAGTGAATTCTTTTCAAGATAAAGCTTATCCTTCTCTTGAGTAAGAAGTCTAGCTTCTCGGCTCACAGAAGGCAAGTTTCTTCTCGAGCTCTGAGCATGTGTTTTTACAAGCAATGAATTCCTCTTGAAATTCAAAAAATTTGTTTTCAGAGTCATGAGAGATAGAGTCAGATGTGGATACCTCACTATCGGCCTTAGAGGAGTTGACTTCTTCCATCCCACAGAAGAGTGCATTTGTGTCCCCTTCATCAGAGGATTCATTGGTCACGAGATTTTCTTTGTTCGGCCATCAGTGACCTCTACGTGTAGTATTCTGCCTTTTTTCTTGAAAAAGGCGGCGTCTCTGATCGGTTTGCCTCTGTTGGCATTGGCTCTGCACTCAGCTGCAAAGTGTCCAGGTTTTCCACACTTGAAGTAACCCTCGTTTTGCTGGGTATTGGTTGTAGTCTTCTCACCTCCTCTGTCGTCCGTCCTCTGAGCACCTTCTTCTTCTTTTTCTTCAGACTTTCCTCCACAGTCTTCTCCTTCTTTCCCTTTTCTTGAACCTCTGCGGTTTTTCCTAACAATGCAAGAGGTCCTCCAACTTGGGTTTTGACCTTAGAGATGCGATTTTCTTGGCTAACCAGTGTCCCAAAGAGGTCAGATAGGGACCAAACATCAAGATCCAAAGTTTCTTAGAGCGACATGGTCAAGTGCAACCATTCATCATTGAGGCTCTGAAGAACCATAACATTTTTTTCTTCAGGGGTTCTGTGGATGCCCTATCTCTTGCATTTGTTGATCAGGGAGTTAAACCAATCATAGGTGCTCTGAATGGTTTCATTTAGCAGAGCTTTGAAAGCATAATACTCATTAATGCACAAAGCCTTGTTGTTCTTTTGGGTCTTAGCACCACCTTCGAGCTGTTTTTCAAGCTCCATCCATAGATCCTTTGATGTTTCACATGAGTCTAATGATTGGAAAATATCATTAGGAATAGTCGTGATGAGTAGCCTTTTGGCTTTCTTTGCAAGCTTATACAACTCCTTCTCTTGTTCACTCCATTTTATGATGGGCTTGGGTTTTTGGTATTCAGGGATCTCTGGAGTGGTAGCAGTAGCAGGTACTCTAGGAACAATGCTCATGGGAACATATGGAGGATTATGAAGAAACTCAACAAGTCCTGGATCAACCCCTTCAAGAAAGTGAACCATTTTGATCTTTCACTGAGGATATTCATCCCTGAGTAGAGTTGGGGTTTGAATTGAGATCCAGCACTAAAGAAATTCACTGCGTTTGCCATTTTCAAATAAATGAAAATAATGACTGAAATAGAGTATAACTTGAGAAAATGAAATGGAATGAAATAGGACGTGAAATGGTGAGAATATGGTCAAAGAGGGTATATCGACACAACTAGCAAGCTTTGAACTATTCTAGAATAAGAAATTATCCTATTACTGAGTCTAAATCAAACTGGTTGAAGAAAACTCAGAAAACTGGAACTGTTCTATTGAAAATGGAAGACATAGCTAAGAAACAGTTCAAAGTACTACCAAACATAAAGGAATCCTTGATAGAACATGATCCTTTGATATTAATGATCAAAGTCCGCTCTGATACCAATTGTTAGATCCCATTTTCAGCAACAAAAGAAGAACTCCATATAAAAGAAGATATAAGATAGAAATGAAGAACAATATTCATCTAAATCACATCTCTTATACTTAGATTGATTAACAATGGAGGAGAAATTGGAAGAACATACAACACTAAACATGAAGATGACTCTCATAAAATTAGTCAGTGTGTGTAAATTGTGTGCTCTTTCCAAAAACCTAATGAACAAATGAGCCACGAGCACCTTTATATAGGTCCCATTTATAATAAAAAGGCTCAAGCCCATAAACTAAATTCTTTATAAAAATTCAATTAAATTGGGGGCTAATTTAAGCTAACAGTCTCATCTTCTCTCCGCGCGATATATTGGTGGTACCAGAAGTTTCGACACTTGGTATGCAGTTGTTTGATCCCCAGAACCTCTGTGATATTTTCCATTCAAAACACCTTAGGTTTTGGTTGGGACTTTTCCTTGTAGAATGGTCAAGTTTTCTCTGAAATTATTTCCTTTGAGAGTGTGGGTGCAGGTAGTGGGTCATTGATTCCTCGGCTGTATAAGTATTTGTAGACAACTTCTTCCAGATCCTTCTTTGGTGGAGAGGGTGGATTTGGTTTTCTCATTGCTTCCATGCCTTGGATAATCTCTGCTACTCTGTCCTTTGAGGGTTTTGCCAGAGGATCTAGGATTGGTAGCTCTGATAGAGGTTGTAGATCGAATGTCCAGTGTTCTTCCTTAGGTTTAGGCATCACGAAAGAGTCAAAAGCATTCTTCATGAGCTTTTCAGAACTAGGTGGAGGCTTAGACTTTGGCTTCTGAACTTCTGTGGCTATGGCCTTTCCTTTGTCTTTAGCTGAAGGTTTTGGTTTGGAGATCTCTGCAGTTTCCATCTTCTGTATACTTGTTGTTTTGGCTCTTTGATCTTGGAATTTTTGGGAGTTGGTGTTTTGGATTTGTGTGGGAGTTGGAGCTACAGAGGCCGATTGCTTCTTCTTCTAAGTATTGGCCTCTACGCTCGTGGGTACTTTCTTGAGGGGTTCTGCGATAATGGGAATTTAAGGTAATGTTTGCAGATTCTCCCCCTCACGATGCCCAGAGGGACCGGATCCATCTGGTCCCTGGTCATCGTGTTTCGTCTTCTTCTTCTTAGCTTCGGTCTACCAGGAAGAAGGTTCATTTCTTTTCTTCTTGTGGCAGAGGTTTGATCTCGCATGATACTTGATCATTGAGACCACATCTTGTGCGGCCATAGTTGCCTTGTTGAACTCATAATCAGTATGGAATTTCATAAGGGACATAGTTCTTTTGAGCTCTTATGAGACGGATTGACCCTTAGACATCATACTTTTGCCGATTTTATGTACCTCCTGCAAAAGCCTCTCCCCCATCTTGTACAGTTTAGCTTTGGTGGCGAGGGTAGAAGGATAAGTGACCTCTACAGGGTTCTGCGATTGAGAAGTGGAAGATGTATGCAGAGGGACCATGACACTGCGAGTCATATCCTTTATTTCATTCTTCAGAGCCGTAAGGTTATTGACTGCAGAGGCTGTTGTCACCGCCTGTGGCTGTAGGTGCTTCATCCATCACAATAGCACCCAAGACCTTTTTTTTTTGGTAATGGTATCCTTGGTCCAGGCTAATCCCTTGGCAAAGCTGGGCCTTTGGCCCGACTGCTAAGCGTTCAACCCTGAGTTTATCCCTAGTGGCCACAAGTTGGAAGTGCCTGGAATCGAACCTGGGCAAGCGCTATGAACCCCCCAAGCCGTTGCCAGTACACCACAAACCTTGTGGTTAGCACCCAAGACCTTTATGGCATCGGTTTGCTTATCCACTGTCGTGATGATTCGGTTTGAGTCTTCGTGGATGGCATTTGTGGCAGAGGCCTGGACTAACTTCTGTATGTCCAGAGAGTTCTGGGTTGTGATCTTCAAGTTCACCCAGAACCTCTGTAATCAGCTGAAAGTCCGCCTTTGAAATGTTGTTAGTGGGGATAGAGCTTTGCAACTCGTCAAGTCTTCTGTACACATTGTCCGCGAAGGTTTTAAACGCATCCTTTGTGATATATATACTGGAGGTAACCTCTGAACCAACACATGGTCCAGATTCTGCCAATGTGTTTGGCACCTAGGGAGCTTCTTTTGATGTTAGGCTCCTTAGGATTTCCTTCTAATCCTTGATGTCCCTTAGAAGGGGAATCATCTACAGAAGTTCTGTCGTCGATCTTTTCAAGTGAAGATTCAGAGACTTTCACTTGATTCTTGACGAGTGGACGTTGTGGGTGATCTAGACCCGCAGAGTCAATTTGTGTTCTCACAAGCACCTCTGAAGTGCTTTGGATGACTCTCGTGTGTGCATAATAGGCAACGAATGCCTCTGCAGAGGTGAGTGGCGTGTTATGGGGCAACGAAACACTTATATCTTCACCACCATCCTTTTGAGAGGATTGGGTTGCTTTGGCCTCCCCGGTTAGTGATGGCACAGAGAAGGAAAAAGGATCCTCTGTCCGGTTAGTTTGGGTTTGGTTCAGAGTGTGCACTTTTTCTTCAACATCCTTCTGCACTAGATCTGCAAGGATAGATGAATGGCTAGCATTGGGAGGAGGTTTTGGTTGTGTGTCATTGGCTTCTTTTTCGCCCTTAATCTCCTCCTCCACATGTTTTTAGCTTTCCTCACACTTATCTTCTTCCTCATCACTGCTTAGAAGACCAGTGACATCCTCTACAAGGACTTCTTCATCCTCTGTAGCTTTTGCAGTGTCCTCTGCAAGTGGACTTAATTGTTCCACCACATGATGGGCTATATCAACTGCGAGGTTGATGGGAATCTAAGGCCTTATTTAAATTTGAGGGACCTCGAGTTTAGGGTCTTCAACAATCACGACCCTTCTCTTCTTCCTCTGCAGAGGTACTTGCTCTTCCTCTGCAGGTTCCTTCAATACAATTGCTTGTACCTCTTTGGAAGGCACAGAGGCAATGTCCTCTGTATCCTTATTTGCTTGTTTTACTAGATTCTTCTTCCTTCTCTTTGAAGGCTCTTCAGAGGCATGCATCTCTAGGGATAGTATAGAGGCCTTTTCTACAATTAACTCTGTAGTATCTGCCTTAGGCTTTTTGGCCTTCTTCTTCTTCTTCAGACGTTTTTGTGCCTCTGTGGCCACAGTTTGTTCAGGATTCGGGACCTTTACTTCGGCGGTCCTCTTTTTGGGTTTCTTTTTGTTTTTCTTCTTGGAAGACTCACCCCCACCCCCACTCTATGGGTTTTGCCTCTCTTCTACTCTTACCTCTCTTTCTTATTCAACCTTGACTCCCTCTTCTATACTATCCCTAAGATAAACTGCAATCTCACCCACTAGGAAACCTATGCGTGAAGGGGTTGCAGGACTCGGTTCTGGAGTCCTATGTCCACGAATGTATCCCAACCTATCTTCTTCACTACTCAAGTAGGTTAAGAGTTTGGCTAGCAGAGGTTATTCCGCAGGATATCCTGTTGCTAACACAATGGGTTTATGAGACTTCATCTCATACAACTTGATCATCTTTCCTTCAGAGGGTAGATTTTGTGGTCCTATCATGTCATTGCCAAGCAGCACAACAATGAACCTGTTGAACACAAGAGTAGTGGGTTCCTTCTCTCTCCTCTTATCTTCCTCCTTTGTGATCACAACATTGATCATCTCTCTAAGGATTATCTTGGCATAATCCAGAGGCAAGTCATAGTAGATTTCGTACCTGATAGCCAATATGTTGTGGCTGGACTGGTCAGGAATGCCCACCTTGCACGTCAGAGTCCTGTTGAGGATTCAGAATAGGACATTCCACAGAGGAGGCAAGTTCTGTCGTCTGAATTTAGTCCTCTTAGCTATGGGTTTGGCATACCCAATAAATCTAAATTTCCTCATCAGAGGGTTCCTCTGAGAATTTTGTCAAGTTTAACTGATCCTTGGTGGGAAGTTCAAATACCTCAGAGACAAGTCTTTTGTTGATGCCAAGTTCAAGCACTTTGTCATTTCCAACAAAGGTAGCATATGCCAATATGCAGTATCCAAATTTGGGGTGTTTCTCATGACGACATCCTTGCCATAATTGTTGAACATAGGACTCAGGGATATTTGTCCTAGTCATTGTTAAGGCCTTGTTCAAAAAGTGGTTTTGCAAGAGTTTGATTAGAGGTTCAGCTTCAGTAGGGAATCCCTTGGGTTCAAGAACAACGTAGTTGTTGTTTGGTTTCAGTTGAAGACAGGTGGTGTGGTATTGTGTCTAGTGAAGGAGATGATTCGGCTAGCCATTTGTTGGTTTTGGTCCATGGATGCAGAATCATCCTTTTGAGCAACGGAATGCTGAGAGTTTTGGGAGTTTTGTGAGTTTCCAGCAGATGCGGATCGAGAAGCCATTGTTTGTAAGAAAAAATAGAAGAAAGAGAGTTGCGGGTTTTGCCTTGTTCTTGAAAGAGTAGAAAATTTAGGTAAAAATTAAAGATGAAGAGGGTTTGGGTATTATGGTGTGAGAGGGGTAAAGGATTAAGCGGTAAAAGATAAAAATTTGAAATCCGTAATTAGTACCTAGCTAAGAAATGAGCCATTTTAAAAACCGACGGTACAGATTACATCCCAATCACATATTGCCACATCATTAGAGGCGGTACACGATCGAGTACGTGCGCCTCTCACTATTCTCACACGCGTAGCATTTGCTATACCCAAATGCCTATCATTTTAGAAAAATAACCTGCACCCCAAAAACTTTGAAAATTCATAAGTGTTGAGAATGTCAGAAGCTCTATGGGTTAAGGGCTTCTGAGATTTGGGGTTGGCTCTGCTACTCACAATGTTACACCTTTATTACCCTAAAACATTGGAAGTCGATGGAATGATCGTATTTGTCTTTCCAGAGGGAAATTTGATGTCAAGAGGTATCTTTGTGGGATACATAGGCTCTGGTGCATCTTTCAGAAGCTCTGAGAGAGGCTCTTTGACAAGAAATTTCTAATAAATAAAATACATTTCAAATGTTTTGATCACCCAAAGTTAGGACTGGTTTTTAAAAGGGATTTTGGACATATTTGGAATTTGGTGTCCGAGAAAAGTGTTTTTGTCCTTGAAGATGTGTGAAGAACTTTCCTGGAACTGCAATCTTTCTCGATAGAAATGGCTTCTTTGCTCCCTCTTGAATGATCAACTTATGTGATCAACTTCAAAGTCTCATATGCTTGACCTCCCCCTTGACCTATGCTTAGATCAGATTTGATAAGCTTTGCACAAGACATAGACCAAAGAACCACATTATTTTGACCACAATAATTGACTTAAATACCAAAGCTATACATGCAAGAAAATAAACTATGCATACAGAAGTAAAGACAATCTACTGAAATGAAATATATACAACAGAAGCTTTGTGCCAAGGTACAGAGGCTATGTGAATCGACTCAAATTTAGCATACCCAACTTGCCAACAAGAAAAGAGAATCTTTTCTCATATAGAGCTTTTGTGAATAGGTCAGCAAGCTGATAATCTATGGGCACAAAATACATTTCAATGGTGCCCTGGTCCACATGGTGATTCAGAAAATGGTACCTGATATCTATATGTTTAGTCTTGGAGTGCTGAACAGGATTGGCAGAGATCGCAATGGCACTCTTTCAGTCGCAGAGCATGGGTATTTTCTCGATAGCAAGACCATAGTCCCTAAGTTGAGTTCGCATCCACAGAACTTGTGAACAACAACTAGCGGCAGCAACATATTATGCCTCTGCCGTAGAGGTTGACACGTAGTTTTGCTTCTTTGAAGTCCAACTCAAAAGTTTACCACCTAGGAATTGGCAACTCCTAGATGTGCTCTTTCAGTCTAGCTTGCATCCTCCATAGTCTGAATCTGTATAAGCCATAAGATCAAAGCCAGAGTTCTTCGGATACCAAAGGCCAAGATTTTTGGTTCCCTTTAAGTACATGAAGATCCTCTTTACAGCTAAAAGATGAGATTCCTTTGGATTAGCTTGAAATATTGCACAGAGGCATGTAGCAAACATTATATCAGGTCTACTTGCACTTAAGTATAAAAGAGACCCAATCATGCCTCTATAGAGCTTACACTTCACAGATTTACCCTCTGGATCAGGATAGAGCTTGAATCCAGTGTCCATTGGGGTCTTCATTGTTGAAGAGTCAGAGAGCTTGTATTTTGCAAGTATGTCGGAAACATATTTTGATTGATTTAAGAAAATGCCCTCTTGAGTTTGCTTGACTTGTAATCCTAGGAAGAATGTTAGTTTGTTGTTCCAGTTTCTAGCAATCAATTGATACACAGTTTATCAAGAACACTCTGTTTTTATTAATCACAACATCTACAACAATCCATATACCTATTTTGTGCATAGACAGTAAGCTCTGTGTGTGTGTATGTTCTATGGTGTATCTTACACGAATCTGCGCATGTGTTGTTCTTTCAAACTACACTATGACCTCTTAGCATTTGGTCAACACTTTACGACAATTACATTATGCACCCACACACTTTACAACAAATACAATAAAGACCCTCCTTTTTAATCTTGAATACAATTTACATCTAACAATCTCCCCCTTTGGATTCAAGAATAAAAAAAATTGACACGAATCTTCAGGTCTTCTTTTCTTCAGAAAAATCTTCAAGAATGAATCTTTAACAACTTTGACATCTTCAAATCTTTGACATTTTGATCAAACTTTGATAGCACTTTCAGTAAATCTCCCCTTTTGAATCTCCCCCTTTGATTACAAAAATGCAATAAGCTCTTAAAAAAAACATCATCAGCTTTTCAACTATCTTTAATCTTTGCTTTGACAAACTTTTCTTCCTAAATCAGTTCTTGCTTGACTTTGCTTTCTCATTCTTGTATTCTCCCCCTTTGTAACATCTTGCTTGACTTTCGCTTTAAAATCGATCTGACTTTGAAATCTTGAACTCTCTGTCCCTTTTTGATGAATTTTGAGAATCAGAATCATCAAAACATTTCAAGGTCAGTTTTGTCTTTGAAGTATCTCCCCCAAATAACAATTTAAGCAAAGTCTTCATGAAAAATCTCTCCCAAATAGGAAAATGGACAATCTCCCCCAATCTGATTTGATAAAATGATTCTGCCGTCAATTCATAAATGTATTCATCTGAAACTTTTCAAATTCAGACAAATTTGGAATGGTAACCCCAAATCAACGAATGAAACAGTTATGACGCCTGTAAGTAACACAACGTTACTTAGTACAACGAATATACTGTATAAGGAGCTTGAGTGATGTTCACTCCCCAGGACTTCCATTCAACCATCGAATAACACAAGGTTAATCTATGAACGTTCTGACAGAAAAACTAATTTTTCGGTGTGCTCGTGCTTGTGTATGAAAGAATTTAGCACAATGATTGCTTTAAGGCTCAAAATAATGTAAACTATTGAGACAACAATAGTTATACACAGATTGTTAAACCATATTTATTGGATACAAGATCATAATTATTGAAGGTCAGTTCAAGCGAAGTCAAAGTTCAAAAGTCAACTTCTCAAGTGAAAGTCAAAGTCCTTGTAATAAATGTCAAAGTCAAAGTATCTTTGTTTTGTAACTTGTAAGTGTGTGTTTCTTAGTTTTCCTTTAATATATTTGTGGTTAGAAGTCTTTGTAACAAGTGTAAGCGAATAGTAGTTTTCAAGTTAAAGAGAGAAAGTGTACGCAGACTGAGTTAGAGAGAGAAAATGATCTGTAAACAAATCTTGTGATTAATTGAAAATAGGTAGTTTGGTTAACCTTGTTTGTGATTGAATTTAGATAAGAACTTGATCAAATCTGGGATTAATAATTGGTATCAGAACAAATCCAATTGAAATCAAGAAAATAATGAGTTCGGTACTGTGTTCATCAAGTTTTGATCGTTTTTGAGTTTTTGTGCGAATTTTTAGGTGTAATTGATTTGATTGTACTTGTATTATCTTCTAGAACAATCTTGTATAGGTTTGTGAGATAATAGCACTGTAATTATCGAAAATTTTAGAGTTTTGAGCATTCGAGTTTCACGAGTTCTGCGCACTGTAAAAGGATCGATTTGTATTTTTGTGTAGTCGTTGAAATTCATTGATCAAAAGTGGTTCTAGATGTATTGGTGATCAAATCTTCGAAGTTACAGACTGAAATTTGGAGTTTAGATAGATTTTTGAAGGAATCAGTGGATATTTTTATCGAAGATCTGAAGAATTCGCAGATCATCTCAAGAACTCGCAAGAAGAACTCGTAGACTTAGTGGATTTCGCATCTTATTAGATTTCTCATAAGTTTGAATTTTGAAAATATTCAAGTATAGATTTCGCATATGTCTATTATACAAAATGCCTTGAATTCGCATATATGTGTGTGTTACTAATCATTCAGAATTCGCACGAGTGTATATGCAAAAAGCTTGAATTCGTATAGTTGTATTACAAAATGTTTTTCTGAGAAAATCTTTACAAGGCAAGAATTCGCATAAGTTGTGCGAATTGATCAGATTTCGCATCTGAGTGTCATGCGAAAAGTCTAGATTTCGCATAAGTGTGTGATACGATTTCCTCAGAATTCGTATCAAGATATCATACGAATTCCTTTGTGTTTCATAAAAGTTTTTCAAAATTTTCTAAGTGTTGGATTCGTGAGGTCTTGCGAATTGTTGTATGCGAATTCTGAAGGTTTATTGTATGCGAATTCTGGATTTGTCTTGTATGCGAATTCCTGATTGATTCTGCTTGTATGCGAATTCTTGGTGTTTCTAAATAACATGTGAATTCTTTACTTGGTGAATTTTGGAAATTTCATTTCTGATTTTCTTTCTAAGTTTTTCTGATTTACTTGATTTCTTTTGGACTAACGATCAGTTTGTCAAGTTCTTATTGAATATTTGAAACAGGATGACTTTCCGAGAAGCTCTTGCGATTGGAACAGAAGTAAAGCCACCGATGCTTTTTAGAGGAGAGTATGAGCAATGGAAAGATCGTTTTCTGGATTTCATTAATTGCAATGAATTGGGAGATTATATCAGAATATCTCTGAGGGAAGTAAAAATGAAAACTCCAACAAGGACTTACTTTTATCCGGGACAAAATGGATTCATGGAAAGAGGAGAGTTTCCAATATCACCTGATAAGTACACAGATGAGCAGAGAAGAAGATATGAAGCTGACAAATTGGCCAAAGTTTTTATATTGCAAGGAATTTCAGATGAGATTTCAAAAGAGATTTCTATCAAATTAGATAGTAAAAAGGCTACAGGAAAACAATTGTGGGAACAACTTGAGAAGATGATGGGAAGGATCAAAGATGTTAGTAAAAGAATTGAAGGTTGAGAATGCAAAGTTGAAAAGAAAGATCTCTGATTTGGAAAATCAAATTGTCCAAATCCAGCAAGCAGATTCTGTTGACAATTATGAGAAGAAGATTAAGAATATGGAGGATGTTAATGCTGAGTTTCAAAAGAAATTATCAGATTTGGAACAAAAGATAGCCAAAGACAGAGATGATTTTGAGAAAGAGTTTTGAAGAGAAATTCTCAGAATTTTCAAGGAAGAGTTTTGAAGAGAAGGAAATGGTTGAGCTTAAATGTTTAAATCTTTCTCAACAAGTGACTGACTTTGAGAAAGTAATTGACTTTGTGTAATCAATGTGCATGAGAAAGGGTCGAAGGTGGGGTCGAAGGTGGGGCAACTTTCCTTCTTTTTTCAATATCAGCATCTTCCAAATGAAGATCCAATAGATGATTTGCTGCTTCCCCAGAAAAATATAAAACATTCTTTTGTTGAGAAAAGAATGGGTAGCATGTGGGGTTATATGCAAGAGTTGGCATGGGCTAAGTGCCTTTTTCAATGAAGGTCACAAAGAAGTGTGAACCAACAGATTATATGGTTGCCCGGCTCATAAAAAGTTGGTGCAGAGTTCCATATTCTTTTACTCTGATCTCTCACCCTCTTTCTTTTAATCATTTGAGATCACTTCTAACCAATCTCTCTTTTACATTTTACCTCAACACACTCCCACACTCAATTCTTTTGACCCGTCTCCCCTCAATCACTCAAGGATTACTTCTGGATTTGGAAACACAGGTTAACGTGAATACATGGAAGCCTTTTAAGCACTCACACTGAAACCCATGTATTTTGTCCTATAAGCAATGATGTTGCTCAACAGTTATCTTGAAAGTTAAGCACAAGATATCATTATCAGAATATGTATGCTCATTAAAGATAAGAATGAAATTTGAGCAATTGGAACATTTAAGATCTCTCAAAACTTTGAACATTTATGATCATTCAATTTCATTGTTTTGAGAATCTGACAATGATAAAATGAGATTAAATATCATGAAGAAAAATGAAATGGGGTATCAAAGAATTGAAAGTTGTTTTATATGAACGAGATATAAACATATTATCAATGAAAGTACATTCATAGTATAAATTATGTCTGATTTCAATCAACAATGAATATCAAATGGGAGTATTACCATCGAAAGATTTATCTTTTGAGACATGGTAATAACAAAGTCAATAAGAACATATTGAACCGATGTGTGTAAGAATATTTGATAGTATATAGACAAGATAATACACAAGTATTGATCTTTAGGAAACACACAGTCAGATAATCATCAAAGTATCCAAAAAACATTTAAAAGCACACTTCTCAATTCATGAAAACATTTTAAGAATAGGAAGTGATTTGAACATTTAAGAAATCATTTTTCACACCTGAAAGTTGTTCTTCTTTCAAAGTATGATAGAGTTTAAGATTTAGAAAGATATACTTGTAGTGTAGAAAACTCAACTCCCCCTAAAATAAATATTATCTATTAAGCATCCTTGACAAAAACATCAGATACTCCCCCTACGTATCTGTAAAAGGTCAACTCATTAGAAAAATATGACAGTTAAAGTATAAGTAACTTTTCTTATCTCCTCCTTAAAGATATAATAGTGAAATCTTATAAACTCCCCCTCAATTCAACAGTAAAAACTCCTTTGAAATATGTTATCTAATCAGCATCCTAAAGAAGAAAAACAGCTTAGAGTGGGTTCTGAACTGAGTTATCCATAAGCCATAGTCACGTATTCTCCAGTGAGGATATTAACTCCCCCTAAAAGTAGTAATGAATTTATCATTTAATCTCCTCCTGAAAAATCAGAAAATGTATCAGTAAAAATATAAAACATGTAAGCTCCCCTTTAACATAAGCATAATCCTTAATCATTAGACCGAGTTCTCAATTACTAGGATTGAAGTAAATTCAGAAGTCAAACTCCCCCTGAAAATTTGCATTCACAAATTTATCAGAAGAAATACTATGTACTCCCCCTTGAAGATTGATCATCTTTTATGTTTCGGAGCACAGTCATTTGTCATTGAAGTCTGAGTCCTGAGCTGCTTTACACAAAAGTCATTATCCTTTAGCATTGAGGATCGGGTCCTGATCTGTTGTAATCAGAAACCATTGTTCTTCTCCCCTTAGTCTTTAGATGTTTGCAACACAGGTTTAGCTTTTGGTACCCACTGGAATTTGGGTCCTGATTTGTTAGTTGCAGTTATATTAGGAGAAATGTAGTAAGAACCATATCAGTTATCCACATAATTTTTGCAAACAAAATCATTTCCACCATAGTAAGAACAATTAATTTTCTTTTGTGCTAACCTGATCAATTGATTGACAGTGTAAACAATATCATGTTTGCCAAAAAAATTACCTTTAGGAGCATTATTCTTATTTGCAATTAGTGTATGCACAAATGATTTCTGATCCTTCTTCTCATCTGCAGATCCTTTTACTCTCCTTACTCTCCAGATCCACTTTTCTTTTTCTTTCTCATCTTTCCTTCTCCAAAACATTTTCTGCTGAGACTTGTTCTTCTTGATGTTACCTGAACCATCAATAGATTTGTCATAGAAAAGGTTAGAAGGACGAATTTGTTCTTTATGTTTAGAAGTATGATTATCATTTGCATCAAACAAAGGATTATTAGAAACATTTGTAAAAATTGAACTTGCAGCTGATTTAAATGAACATTCTGATGCAGTTGGATCATCTCTCGGTGATTGAATAATTGATTCTGGCGTCTTTTGCTCAATCAGCTTCACCTTGAACATGATCTCTTCAAGTTCTTTGATCTTTATTGACAAATTGTTTCTTTACTTTGAAAGTAGATCAACTTCTTGTGCAATTCAGACTTCGTCTTCTTCTCCTTCATAAATAGTTGATGATAGCTCAGATAATTTTCATGTCAGCTTCTTTATCTCAGCCTCAAATACTCTTCTTTCTTCCTCAAATTCTCTCTCTACAGTCTTTCTTTGTTCAAATATTTCTTGGAATACACCAACATTCTTCTTTTCAGCATTCTTCTTTTCCTTCTCAAACTTGTCTCTCTCCATAATAATAACTTTCTCGAAATTTGACACTTGTTGAGAAAGTTTGGAACATTTTAGTTCAATGGATTTCTTTTCTTCAAATGACTTTCTTGAAAAGTCAGAAAACTTTTGAGCATAAGCTTTTCTTTCTCTTTCAAACACTTATATTTCTTTCTTTGACTTCTTTTCATCTTCAAATATTTGTTCTTTCTATTTAGTAATTTTCTTCTGAAGCTCAGCATAATCTCTTTCCAAAATCCTTTCTCTTCTTTTCAATCTTCTTTATCTCCTCTTGAGCTCTTGAGTTGTTCATCTCTTTTATGGATTTTTCTTTAAGCATGTTTATTTCAACTTCAAGACTGAACACTCTGTCTCTTAACTTGTCTCTTTCAGAGAAGATTTGTGAATTTATCTTTTTCAGCCCGTCACATGTTTCTCCATCAATGTTTGCTCTTCGTCTGAGATCATCAAGCTCTTTTTGCATAGACTCCTTCTTTGACCATGACTTCCCATTACTTGCTGTCAAAAATTTAGATTCCTCTTCAGATTTCTTCAGCTTTGCTTGAAGATTAGAAATCTCTTTTTCTTTTAGATTCAATGATCCCTGCAAAATTGATTTTGGAGTTAGCAACACAATCTGAGAAAATAAAATCTTTCTTTAAAACTTTAGAATTATCTTTCAATTTATTGATCTGATCAAGAAGAGATGAATTCTGAATTTTCAGATTCTTATTTTCTGCTTCAAGGGTTGGAATCTCTGGCATATAAGCGATAGCACAGTCTCTCTTGGTTAAAACAATATTTCCCTTTTCGTCAGTGTACGACAACTTGATATCTGAAAAAAAAAATTTGCTAGAAATGATCGTTAGTCAGAAAAAATCAGAAAAATCAACTGTTAAAATCACTCGAAAATTAAGCCAAGTACATAATTCGTATCCCACTCACAAACAACAATTCGCATGCAACAATTCGTATGAACACACAATTCGCATAAGAAAGATAAGAAATCTTCAGTTCGCATGTGCTTGTATGCGAGTTCTAGCTTTTCGCATAAAGCTATGTGCAAATTCTGCACATTTCGCATAAACAAGGGTGCAAATTCTGAGCAATTCGTATAAATGATATAACAGTGATATGTGAATTCCTCCCTTAGAATATTTTCTCAGACTAAGATACGAATTCCAAGCTTTTCATATGACCCTTTGTGCGAGATCTTCACTTTTCGTATCAAACTGTGTACGAAATCTGAATCTTTTCATTCAACACAGGTATGCGAATTCAGTCCTTAGAACATTTTGAACACCATCATGCGAATTCTTCATCGTGCGAGTTCTTCATGAATCGTGCGAATTCTATAGATCTTGAGTTTCTTCGGCTTGATTTTCACTGTTTTCCACTAAGTCCTTCGAATTTGATCACCAAAATTTGATATTGTGCTCACAACATGATCGAGAATAACCCTTGTGCATTAATTTTACCAAGAAAAATCAAAATCAAATTATTTTGATTATGAGCAGTACGAGAATGGTACGTTTCCAAAAACAGTAAGATTAATCAAATTGATCGATCTATGTTGTTCAATTCAGTTTCCAATCCAAACAAGAAATATTCAGTATAAATGAACGATCACAGTATGATTAAATTCACAATCAAATTATCACCAATTCAAAATCTTGATCGATGACACAGTGTCGATGAACAGTGACTAAAAAATTGGATTTTTCTTTCTTTTCTGATCTAGCTCTGATACCAAATGTTGTTTTAGTTTCTAGCAATCAATTGATACACAGTTTATCAAGAACACTCTATTTTTATTAATCACAACATCTACAATAATCCATATACCTATTTAGTGCATAGACAGTAAGTTCTATGTGTGTGTGTGTTCTATGGTGTATCTTACACGAATCTGCGCATGTGTTGTTCTTTTAAACTACACTATGACCTTGCTATTTATTTATATGGTCAACATGACCTTAGCATTTGGTCAATACTTTACAACAATTACATTATGCACCCACACACTTTACAACAAATACAATAAATACCCTCCTTTTTAATCTTGAATACAATTTACATCTAACATAGTTCTCCCATCATACTCATCTCAAACTCACTCTTCATCAAAGTTTTAAACTTCTTACAGTAAGAGTCATTAGTAGACCCAAATATAATATCATCTACATAAAATTGTACAAGTAGAATCTCACCTTTTCTTCTTTTAAAGAATAAGATTGTATCAGTTGTACCTCTTTCGAAACCATTAGCTTGCAATAAGTTGGAAAGCTTTTCATACCAAGCTCTAGGGGCTTGCTTTAGTCCATACAGATCTTTGTCTAAGAAGTAGACATAATTTGGGTACTTGGAGCTTTCGAACCCTGGTGGTTGTTGGACATATACTTCTTCTTGAATTTGTCCATTTAGAAAGGCCGAATTGACATCCATTTGGTACACTTTAAAACCTCTGTGGGTTGCGAAGGCAAGAAAAATCCTGATTGCTTCGAGCCTAGCTACATGGGAAAAAGTGTCTTCATAGTCGATTCCTTCTTCTTGGCAATATCCCTTTGCCACCAGTCTTGCTTTGTTCCTGATCACCACCCCATCTTCATCCTTCTTATTCCTAAAGACCCATTTGGTCCCGATTGCAGTTTTGCCTTTCGGTAGAGGCACTAGGGTCCATACTTCATTACGTTCGAACTGCAGAAGCTTCTCTTGCATAGATTCTATCCAGTTTGGGTCTTCTAGGGCTTTAGAGACCTTTTTGGGGTCGATGATATTGACAAAGTTTGTAAAGAAACAAAAAATTGTAGTAGTAGAGCGAGACTTGACTCTGTCAAAAGGGTCACCTATGATTTGGCTCTATGGATGACTTTTGGTCCACTAGGCCATTCTAAGGTGATGGTCATTGGAGACTTATAGCTGCACATTTCGAGAGGTTTCTTGTTCTTGAACAACTTCTGTAGGGGATGGTTGATCATTTGTGCTTACCACAGGACTTGATTGTGCTCCTTGAGTTGATGTGGAGAGCTTTGTAGTATCTCTGCTATAGTTCTGTGATTGCTCTGGCGTTTACTCCTCTGAGATTGTTGGAAGATGATCTATGACTTGGTTGAGCGAGGAGCCTTGATTATTGTTGGTCTCTGCATGCTCCCCCTCGACGTTTGGTCCTACAAAAGTAGTAGAAGAGGGTGAAGTATCACTAGGACCAGTTAGGGATGTACCTGTTTGGTCCTCAGAGGCCTCGGCTTCAGAGGCTCTGTGATCATCTCCATAGGGATCATGTGTGTCCCACAATCAGTGCAAATCAATCAAGATGACAAATATAATGAATTGAACACTTTCCATTGATCTTGAAAAATGATTACAAAGAATCTCTCAATATTTTTCTCTCTATATTGATACGCACTCACCACTTCTAGTTTTCTAGTCTTAACCTAATGATTCTACAAACGAAAACCTATTTATACAAGAAACACTTACAACTTACTAATACTAACAACACAAAACTTTGACTTTGACTTTATTACAAAGACTTTGACCTAGCATGAGAGTTGACTTGAGCTCTTTGACTTGACTTTTATCTTCAATCTCTATGATCTTGTATCCAACATATATTTGTGCACTAACAATCTCCCCCTTTGGATTCAAGATCATCTTCCAAAAAGATTTGCAATACAGTCTCCCCCTTGTAGATTTCTTTCACAAATTTAATCTCCCCCTTCGGATAAACAAAATTAACTTTCAGCATCATTGAACAATCTCCCGTTTTGTTTAAGCAGTCTTCAAACTTTCTGTAATCTCCCCAAAGTCTGTTGAGTATGTTCTTCAAAAATCTTTAACTATCTCCCTCAAAGGTTGTAGAAACCTCTTTCAAACTCCAGAAAGAAATTATCTTCAGACTTAGCTCTCTTTTCTTCATCAAACATACTTCAAAGAAAATTTCAGTAACTTTCAACGAACATTCTGAATTCTTCGAACTTTTTCTTTCAATTCTGTACAATTTCCACATAACTTTCATTCTTTGACAGAATCTTGCAATAAACTTTCTCCAAATCATCTTTCTTGAAACAATTATTCTTAAATTCCTTTCAGTTTCTTGATCAACTCCAAAACTGTTCTTCAACAAACATTTCTTGAAATTAACTTCTCCATTTCTTGAGTCTCTCCCCCTTTTTGATGATGTAGCACATAAATCATCAAAACTTCACCAAGAAATGTCATTAATCTTTTCTGACCATTGATCTTTATCACATGATCTCTGATTATCCATCAATTCATAAGGTATTCATCCGAATCTTTTCAAATTCGGACAAATATGAATGTAACACCTGAATCAACAAATGAACCAGTTAATAATGGTTGTCAGTAGCACGAAGCCACTGTGTGTAACAAATACACATTAGAAAGGAGCTTTTTGATGTTCACTCCCCCAGGTCTTCCATTCAATCATCGAATAACACAAGGTTAAACTATGAACGTTCTGACAGAAAAACAAATTCTCGGTGTGTTCGTGCTTGTGTATGAAAGAATTAAGCACATGATGATTGCTTTATCAATTAGGCTCAAAATGTGTAAACCATTGAGACAACAATAGTAATACACAGACTCAATTATGCATGATCGAAGAGCGAATGTGGGGCAGACTTCCTTCTTTTTCAATATCCAAATCTTCCGAATGAAGACCAAATAGCATATGTGTTGCATCCCCAGAAAAAAATTGAAACATCTTCTTTTTAAGAAAAAGATGAGTAGCTGGTGGGGTTTTAAACAAGAGTTGGCATAGGTTAGTTGCCTATTTCAATGATGTTCACGAAGAATTGTGAAACAACAGATAATGTGGTTGCCCGACTCAGAAAAAGTTTGTGCAGAGTTTGATATTCTTTTACTCTGATCTCTCAACCTCTTTCTTTTTATCATTTAAGCTCACTTCTAACCAAACTCTCTTTTCATTTTATCTCATCACACATACGCACACTCAGATATTTTGACTCCTCGCCTCTCGATCACTCAAGAATAACTTCTTAGGTAGGAAACATTGGTTAACGTGAATCCATAGAAGTTCTGTTAAGCTTAGACACTGAATCCCATGCATTTTGTCCTAAAAGAATATGTTGCTCAACAATTATCTTGACAATTAAGCACAAGATATCATAGTCAGTGTATGTATGCTTTTCACATTATCAATGTGTGAGCTTTTGAACATTTAAGATTTCTCAAAACAACGAAATTGAATGAATGAAACGAATTCAAGTGAATTGTTTTGAGAATCTGACAATGATACAATCAGATCAAATAAGAAGGATTTAACAATCAAGGCTTAGGTCATGAAAATTGGATGTTGTCTATAACAACAATTATAGACAATCTTGAAACGTTTTGAACAAAATCGCACTCAAATATCAATAAAGTTCAAACGGAGTGTCTTACCATCGAAAATTAGTACAAATATGAGACATGGTAAGAACATAGTCAACAAATATACTAAACCGGTGTGTATGAATACTTGACAGTATATAGAAAAGATAATACACAAGTATTTATCTTTGGAAACACACGGCTAGTTAATCATGAAAGCACATGTAAAACGAAAACATTTAAAAATCAAACTTCTAAATTCATGAAATCATTTTGAGAATATAGAAGTGGTTTGAACATTTTAAGAACATGTTTTCATATTTGAAAGTCGTCCTTCTTTCAGACATATATGAGATTAAGTTTAGAATGAACCTTACGCTCAGCTTAAATCTCATGAAGTCAGCTCGAAAGTCATGATTGATGTGATCATATAAACTCCCCCTCAAAATCTGCATTTAGTCAAAAAGTTGTCAAAGCACAAAGTCTTATTCACAAAATTTATTGAAAAATAAAGACATGAAAGCAATAAAACTTGTTAAGAACGAGTTCTGATCAGATGTAATCAGAAGTCAATGTCCTTACTCCCCCTGAAAATATGCATCACAAAATATATCAATGTAAGAAATATGCAAAATCTTCTAACTTCCCCTAAAATGTAAATCATCTTATCTTTGTCTCACACTCCCCCTGAAATCATGAAAAGAACCTTTCAGTGCAGATATCTTTCAGAATAAAAGTAAAGAAATGAAGAAAAATAACAAAAACTAAACTGTACTAGGTAACAACAGATTAAGTCTTGAGGTTCAACATGCCAAGTTTCGAAATGAGAAAATTAAATCTCTTTTCGTTAAGTGGCTTGGTAAACAAAATCAGCAAGTTGATAATTTGTGTTTACAAAGTAAAGTTCGATTGTACCTTTTTCAACATTGTCTTTGATAAAATGATATCTCACATCGATGTGCTTGGTTTTCGTATGTTGAACAGGGTTTGCAGATATTGCAATAGCGCTCTTTGAATCACAGTAGATCGGGATGTTGTACTTGAAACCATAATCTCAGAGTTGTGTTCGCATCCACAGCACTTGAGAACAGCAGCTACTGCAGCTACGTACTCTACCTCAGGTGTTGAAGTAGATACACACAGTTGTTTCTTCGAAGCCCAACTCACGAGTTTATCTCCCAAGAATTGTATGTGTCCCGAAGTACTCTTCCTGTCAAGCATACAACCTGCATGATATGCGTCTGAATACGTTGTGAGCTCAAAACCAGTATCTTTAGGATACCACAGACCAAGATCTGCAGTGCCTTTTAGATACCTAAATATACGCTTTACAGCTGAAAGATGGGATTCTTTAGGTGAAACATGATATCTAGCACATAAGCACGTAGAAAACATAATATCTAGCCTACTAGCCGTCAAGTACATCAAAGAACCAATCATCCCTCTACAAGTTCTAACATCGACAACTTTTCCCGAAAGATCAGCTCCGGTCTTAGTTCCTGGTGCCATTGGGGTAGAAATTGGAGTACAATTTTCCATTTTAAAATTTCTCAGAATATCAAAAATGTACTTCACTTGATTAATGAAAATCCCCGTAGAAAATAGTTTGACTTGTAATCCGAGAAAAAAAATCATCTCTCCCATCATACTCATCTGAAATCTGGACATCTTCAGGTTAGAAAAATTCTTACAGTACTTTGGATTAGTTGAACCAAATATGATGTCATCCACATATATTTGAATTAAAATGATATCAACTTTCTCCTTTTTAATGAAAAGAGTAGTATCGATTTTACCTTTAGAAAAGCCCGACTTTACTAAGAATTTGGATAGAACGTCATACCAGGCGCGAAGGGCTTGTTTCAAACCATAAAGAGCCTTGTCAAGAATGTAAACATGATCTGGTTTATCTGGATTGACAAAACCTTCAAGCTGAGAGACGTGGACTTCCTCCTTTAGAATGCCATTCAGAAAGGCAATCTTCACATCCATTTGATATACTGTGAAGTTCTTGTGTGCAGCATAGGCTAAAAACATTATGATTGCCTCTATACGCGCAACTGGAGCATAAGTCTTGTCGTAATCTATGCCTTCCTCTTGCCTATATCCTAAAGCAACAAATCTTGCTTTGTTCCTTATTACGACACCATCTTCATCTTTCTTATTTTTGAAAACCCATTTCGTGCCAATAATAGTTTTACCTTCAGGACGAGGCACGAGTCTCCAGACTTTAAGTGTTTCAAATTGATTGAGCTCTTCATGCATTGCAGTTACCCAATCTAAATCAGCTAGAGCTTCAGATACTTGTGTAGGCTCTATCTTGCTCAGAAAAGAATCATGCATGCACTAGTTTAATGTCGCAGACCTAGTTTGCACCGGCTTGGACAGATCTCCAATGATTTGATGTATTGGGTGCTCTTTGGTCCACTTATGTTCATGAGGGAGTGGATTAGATGTAGATTGATCATGATAATCATCTAAGTATCCACTATCATATTCTTGACGTTCTGTAAGGGGTTCAGTTGAAGTAGTCGGTGCAGAAGCTTCAGTTGGTTGGACACTGGATGTCTGTTGAGTAGGCGTTGTCGTACATCCAACTGATTGTGTTACTTCTGGCTCTTCATTAACATTCACAGCTTCAACTGATTGAATAGGTATTTGAATTTGAGTTTCTTCCTGAATCGGGGGAACAGATTCAGTTGAGACATCTGAAGTGATTAGGTGATGATTGCTTGAATCTTCAAAACTGTCAATCACAACAGGTTTAGTCAATTTAGTACCAAAAAACTCATCATAGAAAAATTCAAACAATTAATCAAATTTTGTTAGGTGAGATGTAGACGTTGATGGCTTATCAGAATTAGAAATAGTAACCGCAGGTTCTAGACTGATTTGCCCAGAAGCTAATACTCCGGTTATCACGGGTTCTGAACTGTTTTAATCAGAAGCCAATTCTTCATCGAATGTGACATTTACGCTCTCCACAACAATCTTCGACTTCTTTAAGTAAACTCTGTAAGCAGCAGACATCTGAGAATATCCGATAAAAATGCCTTCATCAGCTTTCGGACTGAACTTGTTCAAGTTCTCCTTGTCGTTTAGCACGAAATACCTGCATCCAAATATGTGAAAATGATTAATGCTAGGTATTCTATTGTTAATCAAAGCGTATGATGTTTTACCAAACCGGCGATGAATAATGGAGCGATTCTGAGTATAGCATGCAGTTGACACAACTTCAGCCCATAGAAATAGAGGTAGATCTAACTGACTCAGCATCGTGCGAGCAACCTCCACTAGGATTATGTTTTTCCTCTCTATAACTCCATTTTGTTCTGGTGTTTTGGCAGTAGAAAATTGATGTGTTATCCCGACCGATTCGAGATAATCGTCAACAATTTTGTTCTTGAATTTTGTGCCATTATCAGTTCTAAGAAGCTTTACTGTCTTCTGCATATTCACTTGAGTGGTCTTTAAAAAGGAGATGATAACATCGGGCGTCTCATCTTTCGATCTTAGAAATTTGACCCAAGTGTATCTTGAATAATCGTCCACTATCACTATAACATATTTCTTGCCATTGATGCTTTGAGTTCGCATTGGACCACAAAGATCTATATGCAGTAATTCCAATGAAGAACTTGAACTTGGTTCAGGCTTAGGCTTATGAGGTGCCCTTTTCATCTTACCCTTCTCACATGCATCACACAGATGTTCTTTAACATATTTAAGCTTTGGAAGTCCTTTCACCAAGTTACTAGTTACCAACTTATTGATGTACCGAAAGTTGAGGTGAGATAGCCGTCTATGCCACAACTAACTTTGTTGCATAGAGGCTTTAGTGAGTAGACACACAGCACTATCAGTCTTGACTTTTGACAAATTGATCGTGTAGAGGTTTGACTTTCTCGTCCCGACCAAGATTTCTTTTCTGTCTTCAGTTCTAACACAGCACCTCTTGGCTTTGAAATTCACCTCTAAGTCCTTGTCGCAAAACTGACAAATGCTAAACCAGTTGTGCCCTAATCCTTCAATATCGCTCACCTTCTTAATCGTTATATTGTCTTGGATAACATCTCCATATCCCAAGATAGGTAAAAACAGGTCACTTTCAAAACGAACGTTCCCGCAGAATTTCTCTGTATAATTAGATAAAGAGTAAATTACAAATTTAGTCCCCATGGTTTTTGAAAATTTTGGATTGGGTCCCCCAAAAGAATTAATTACAGTCATGGTCATCGTGGTTTCATTTTTGTTTCGGATTGGGTCCCTTGTCTTAACTCCACTAACAGATGATTTGTTAAGTCGGGGGTAATAATGTCTTTTTATAATTTATTTATTTTCTTTTTCAAATTTATACTTATTAATTTTTTTTAAGGCAACTTATTATATTTATTATTACAAATATATAGGTTTCAATATTTCATCGTCCTTCCTTATCATAAGATGCTCCCCATCCGGTGCTGGTCGGTGTCGGTTAATCTTCCCAGCACGACTCCCCCCTCTCTGGCCACATCTTCTTCCTCTCCGACCAACACTTCTTCCTTCCACATCTCTGGTTGCCACTTTATCCGACTTCCTCCCTAATCTCCGGCCACAACTGCACATCTCTCTCTCTTTGTAGTCTTCTCTTTTATCTTTTTGGGTGGTGTGGTCTCGTCGTATCTTAAAGAGCCAGTCTTTGGTGTGTATATCTATCTATAGACACGTCCACACACAGAGACCTCCCCAAGAACTCCTGTACCTCTCAGGTCCCTAGTCGACACCCTCTTTTCACGGCCTCTATAAAAATAGATCGAAGTTAACTGATCTTGATGATATCGTTGGCTTTATATAATGATCATTGGCTTTAGATGTATTCGAACATATTGTTTTATTTTCTGAGGACTCACCGGAGAAGGTGGTGTTTGGGAGGGGGCTTCATACCTGCACACCTGCACTCACTCTGGGAATCATCAATGAAAAACATATCTTTAGTGGGTTTTCACTTTCTTGGAGATGATGAAGGTTATCTATGTGACAATTTACTCCACCAATGTTGTCCAGTACTGTTAACCAAATTCCTCCAGAAAAATAACGATCCGACATCAGCACAACAATTTACCCAATTAATAACGATCCAACATCTCCTTGCCGATCTCCGACCTTCCTCCTCCGACCATTAATTGACTGCTCCCCAACAACATATACATTAACGACAACTTTACTCGAAACTTACATAAACAAACCAAAAAAAACCATGCCACTTAATCTATGATCTTATTGTGTTAATTAAATTTAAAAAGATTTCATAAACGAATCACAAAACGATGATTAACTTTGATTAATTTCGATAATCTAATTTCAACTATTGGATTAGGAACGATAATCTTCAAGTTAATTAATAAACCGTACATGAGAAAAAATGAATTAATAACTTGTAAGGCAAAAAAGGGTTGATGGCTATGGCGGTTTTGCCGGTGGTTAACCATTCTTCCGATGAATGATTACCACAAAAAAAATAGAAACTCGAACTCGAAAGTTATCTGTACCTAACGACTATTTCTCAGCACGTTCACGATCATGATTTAAACCCCATCTATGGTTCCAAAATGCAACAGTAACTCCACCGCCTGTTGCGGTGTCAGTAGCTCCACCACCGCCTTCAACGTCAGCAATCGCAGCTCATCGACTTTCTTCACGATCTTCACCAACCCTTCAATCTTGTTATCTAAATCCACACACAACACGCTGATCAACGTACTCGCCTCATCCTGCTATAACAACACCATCAGAAATTTCATTAATGTTTATGTTGTTGGAGATGGAGATCGTCGGAAAGGGGGAAGCCAGCGGTCACCGGCGTTTGCGGTGGGGGTAGGCACAGGGACGATGTGTCTCTCTCTATATAAAATATACTATTAAAAATAATAATAGTAATTTTAAAAAAGAAAATAAAATAAAAATGTACAAAGACGATATTAGCCCCGACTTAACAAATCATCTGTTAGTGGAGTTAAGACAAGGGACCCAATCCGAAACAAAAATGAAACCACGATGACTATGACTGTAATTAATTCTTTTGGGGGACCCAATCCAAAATTTTCAATAACCATGGGGACGAAATTTGTAATTTACTCTTAGATAAAATATCTTTCTGCCCAGTCATATGCTTGGAGCAACCAGAATCCAAGTACCACATATGACGGTTTTGCACAAGAGAAATCAGGAAACAATAAGTTTAGGTACCCATTTATAGATGGGTCCTACAGTGTTAGCACATGATTTTGGCATCCATTTGAATTTGGACCCTTTGATCTTTTGAAAAGCTTTTGAGACATATGAATTATATACATGATATGTTCCAAACCAATCATCAGAATATTGTCGAGTCACAAAATCATTTCGACCATGTGTAGACAACTTAGTAGTAAACGGAGATAATTGGAACAATTGCTTTATTGAGTAAGTCTTGTAAGAAGTTACAAGATTTGGTTTAAAAGAAGCAATATTACCAACTAAATCAGTATCACTAACAGAAATCCTATTACATTCAGAATCAGAGAATGATTTTGTATGCTCTTCAGTCTTCTTCTTAGGTCGCCATTCAAATCTCACTTCAGACTTTTTCTTGCTCAATTCTGAAACAAAAGATTTAACTTTGTTAGGAACAAGAAATTTCTAAGGTTGTCTTTTCATTTGCTTACGTGTGTTAGTCCGTTTTTGTGAGCGTCATTTCCTTTGCTTTTTACCTTTAGAAGAATAGGTACTCACAGGAACTGATTTATCAACCTTAGTTGATGATTCACCTTTCTCAAACACACTAGGTAAAGCATCATAATTGATAATAAAATCAGAATGATCTGGAAGTTTTGTAGTGAAATCAAACATCTCAACACTTTCATCAACACAACCATCTGAATTTAGAAAATCATTTGCATCCGCAAATAAGTCATTAATATCATCATCAGAAACTTGAGGTGCCTTGGAAGAATTTGAACACACCTTTTGATCACATTTAAAAACAGTGTTCTTCATAACTGTAGAAAACACAATTTTCTCAAGTTCAACCAAAGTTCTTTCATCATCTAAAAACATTTTGAAGCTCAACAATTTTTCTTTCTAAAACGAGTGGAGGAACATAAATTTTGGCTTAAACAGGTTTTGCCTCCAACTTCTTAGTAGAATTAACTTTCAAAATAATCAATTGACAAAAACTTTGGTTGTTTAGAAAGATAACTATCATTCAGCTTTTTATAGCATAATGGTAGTTTGCATTTTAGTTGTGTTCTTTCGGTTCTCGTCTTCCTTGGCCTCTACCTCATCAGAAGATTTGGTAACAAATTTGGGTTTCAAATGAGGATGTTTATCAGCCACTTGTAGAAAATCAAAATTGTATAAAGTTGGATGTTTTCTGATTGCTTTCTTCAAATAGTGTGGGTTATCGTAACCGAGACCCCACTTTTCTTTAAAATCATAATCTTCATTCGGTGTGTTTAGAAAGATGGTTTGATTTGTTTGACCTCGAGTGTAAAGTTTTTCTTCCAAACCATTAATCTTTTTCAACAAGTTTTTATTATCAATCTGCAACTTATGAACTTTTAAAACAAACTCTTGTTTCTCACTTTCAGAAGTATTCAATTTTGAAACAGTTTCAGAAATTTGAGTTTCAAGACAAGCTTTTTGTTTTTCAAAAATAGCAGTAGATTTGTTTAAAGAATCAAGCAAGTTTTTGTTCCCAACAATTTCCTTGTTAAGATCAAAAATTATTTGACGCTTCTTAGCAACTCTACTTTTCTCCTTTTTAAGTTTAGCTTGTAAGTCTTGAAGTTCAATCATCATGGCTTCCATCTTCTTTAAGAAATCAATTTCAGAAAAATTTTGTACCTCATCGGAAGTCTCCTCATCAGATTCATCGTATTTTACTTCCTTTCCCGTAAGGCACATGTGTGCAGTCTCATCTTTTTCCTCATCCTCTGAATGATCCAGCCAAAACTCATCCTCAGCCATCAATGCCTTTCCAGCCTCTTTTTACTTTGCAAGAAGCATCTTATTCTTGTAGTAATCTGAGTTCCTCACACAGTCGGCTTCCGGGAATCCTTGGCAAAGTGACCAATCTTGCTGCAATTGTAGCATGACTGGCTCCTCAAACTTCTTCTCACCATAATCATTCAAATATCTTTTCTTCTCTTCCGGTTTCCTTTCGACAAACTTCTTTTCATCATACCTTCTTCCTTCCACCCTTTCTTTATGATCAAAATTTCTCGACCCTGACGAGTACCTCCTGGCTATTGGATCCCGTCTTCTTGTAGAACTTCTTCTGAAACGCTCGGGTCAATAGTAGCATAGCTTGCTTTAAGTTTTCCCCATCATCAGAGTCAGAATCAACATCTTCAGAATCAGCATAACTTGAAATAACAACTTTCTTCTTCTTTTTCTTGTCCTTCTCCTTTTTCTTGTCCTTCTCCTTTTCTTTCTTTGTAGCTACCAAGGCAATAGGATCAGCAACTTTGTCAGACTTTTTCTTCCCTTCTCTTTTCTCTTCAACTTCCTCTTCATTCTGTCTCAGTGTTTCATACACTTCATGTAGAGGAATGTCACTAAGATCATTCATCTGCTTCATCCTCCGTGTATGTTTCTTCCATTTTGGATGAAGAATGCTTAATAACTTGACGTTGTTTTCAATCTGCTTCTTCTTCACTTTGTTCTTCGCCAGTTCATTTAACAACAAGACAAATCTCTCATAAGTCTCTTCCAGGCTATCATTCTCTTTGGCTTTAAATTCCTCATAGTTGTTGATGCAGTTGGCCACTTTCATCTGATTGCCAACTTTGGATCCCATCATCATTTTCTTTAACTGATCCCACATCTTTTTAGCTCTTGCCTTGTAGCTATCTATTTTGATGTAGATCTCATTTGGTATGCTTTGCAAGAGTAGAGATCTAGCTTTCTTCTCAGCCTTATATCTGTTTTTCTACTCTTCAGTGTACTGAGAAATATCCTTAGGTACTATCTTTGTCTTCTATTCTCTGTCCACATTACCATCTTCACTGTCAGAGGATTCATCATCTGGAATTCCATGGTAAGAGGTATCATCGGACCTTCCTTGATGGACATCATATTGTTCTCTCCATTGAAATGTTTGTCAACAAAGTCCAAAAACCTGTCTTTCCACTGTTTATATTCTCCTTTGAAAAGAACCGGTGGTTTGACATAT
Source organism: Arctium minus (assembly GCA_954870635.1). Lineage (NCBI taxonomy): Eukaryota > Viridiplantae > Streptophyta > Magnoliopsida > Asterales > Asteraceae > Arctium > Arctium minus. Next base: position 100,859,928 of record OX941084.1, on the reverse strand, counting down.
GTGCCAATAGAAAGTGCATCCTTGGAAGTCATCTTGAGCTTTACACTGTTTTGAACTGATCATCAAAAATTCAGAAATACACTTGACTCTGAGAGTCAAACTTGGTCAACCCTGAAAAATCTCAGAAAAATTGCTAAGTATGGAAACTCGCAAACCACATAAATGAACTTCTCGCAAAACGTGTTATGCGCGTTTGAGGTTTGCGCACATTGAAGGATGCAAGAACAATTTTCGCGCAAACAGAGATGCGCGAGATCTGAGTTCGCGCACACTGAAACGTGTGTGTTTCTACTTCGCGTAAACAACTACTTGCGAGTTATTGAGAATGCCACTTCACGCAATGCCTCTGTGCGTTTTGACACTTAGAAAATTTTCCAACTTTTAATTTCGCGCAAAACAAATACTTCTCGCAGATGATCAACTTCTCGCAGAACCTACTTCGCGCAAAACAAAGAAGATTAACAGTATAAACACGCATCAAGAGACTTGCGCGTTTCTACTTCTCGCAAGTCAAATCTTGCGAGTTCTTCACACTTTTCAAGTTTTAGCCCTGTGCGTGTTCTTCAATAAGATCTTTGTGTGTTATCTGGATCTTGCGAGTTCTTCATGTTTTCGTCCAAAAACTAACTTTTTTCCAACAGAAAATTGATCAAAACCTTCACCAAACGATCTGAAACTTCGCTGAAATTTTCTATTCCATGTCTCGAACAAGGTTGTAAGCAATTGATTACAATTAAAAGCACCAAAATTATCACCTTGATCTAGTTACAGCGAAAAAAAATTGCAACTAAATCCAAAATTCACACTAAAAGACTATGAATTAGGCAAAACATTACAAACCAAAAGTATTCTAAATGCAAAGTCGAGTACTAAAACAACAAATTTAGATCAAATACATCGTTGATATACAAAGAATCGAATCTGAACAGTAGCCTTGCGCGTTCTTGAAAAAGTCGACCAAGATCTTGAATTAGATTATGATTTCTGAATCTCTGTTAGCTCTGATACCAATTGTGTGTCCCACAATCAGTGCAAATCAAACAAGATGACAACAATTAATCAAATTGAACAAATGATTTTCTATTTCAATTAGTTTACAGAAATGCTTTCACTGTTTCTCTCTCTACAAAACGCGTACAGTACATCTAGTCATTCTTAACCTAATGATTCTACAAACGAAAACCTATTTATACAAGAAACACTTACAACTCACTAACACTCACAACACTAAACTTTGACTATGTACAAAGACTTTGACTTAGGATGAGAGTTGACTTGAGCTCTTTGACTTAACTTTTATCTTCAATCTCTATGGTCTAGTATCCAACATATATTTGTGCACTAACATTCATCGTCGTTGAACATCTCTTCAAATAAATGAGGAAGTTCATTTGCTCTTGTCGATGATTCACCGAGTCTTTTTCTTGAAGTTTGAGTTCTGAGTTGATTTAATCAGAAGTCACCTGAAACGAGTCATCAAAAGAAACATTAATACTTTCAAGTATATGTTTTGATTTCAGCATATAGACTCGATATGCCTTAGAGGTAGATTAATATCCAATGAATTTGGCTTCATCAGCTTTTTGATCAAACTTTCCAATGCTCTCTCTGTCATTGAGAACAAAACATCTACATCCAAAGACATGGAAGAACTTTGTGTTTGGCTTCCTCTGGTTGAGAAGATGGTAGGGGGTCTTCGAGTGCCTCTTCAAGATTAATGATCTATTTTGTGTGAAGTACACCGTAGAAACAACTTCTGCCCAAAACGAAGTCGACAATCCAAAAGTGTTACTGTATTTGTTTAGATCAAGTAAGTTTGACTTTTGTATTTGACTTTCAGTATTGTACTTTAATGCTTTTGAGAGAATCATGTAGTGAGGTTTTCTTGTAATGTCTTGAGAGAAGTCTAGTGGTTTAAATAGTTTTGTTTGAGAGTTCCTTGTAACCCTTTTGAACATTTTGTATTGTACGCATAACTCATGAATCAAATAGACTTGTGACTTTCTCTCTCTACACTCTCCCTCTAAAATTTTGATCTTAATTGTGTTTGAATCGATATCATAGCTTGAATTGGACAATTACAATTGGTATCAGAGCCTACCCAATAGATTTCAGAGAGTTTGGATTATCACATTGGATCGTTTTGTGGATTTCTTGTTTTTACGAACTCGACTTTCTGGACATATACTGTTTGATTGATTTTTCTTCGAATTGTTGAAATTAGAGAGAGAGCACAGAGAGAGAAAGTCACAAGTCTATTTGATTCAAGAGTTATGCGTACAATACAGAATGTTCAAAAGGGTTACAAGGAACTCTCAAACAAAACTATTTAAACCACTAGACTTCTCTCAAGACATTACAAGAAAACCTCACTACATGATTCTCTCAAAAGCATTAAAGTACAATACTGAAAGTCAAATACAAAAGTCAAACTTACTTGATCTAAACAAATACGATAACAATCTCCCCCTTTTAGATCAAGTGTGAATGATAGGTCTTCCCCAATGAGATAGTCTACCTTTACGTATCCCAAGCAATGACTCAAAATTTCTGATGTCGCATCTAAAGTTGAAACGATCATAGATGGCATCAACTATTCTTTCACTGTGGAGTCTGAGTGACTTTCCCATACCTTTTTCACCTTGTTTCAGCTTCTCTTTATTTTCTTTAAGCTTCCTCTCCAATTGCATCTTAATCAGCTTCAAGGTTCCATCTGAAAACTTGGCGATTTCTGATAATCTGAAGAATCTCTTCCTGTTCTCCGAAGTCTTGTAAATCACACCAAGTTCAGGTTTAATAAGCACGGTGAACAGATTGTAATCATCTATGTTCTCCAATCTAAGGTCAGGCTTTATCATGTTGACTTTACTTTGATTTGTCTCTATACCAAGCTGGAAATCATAGCAGTAAGTATGGTTGACCTGCCTCCTCATGAATCTCTTTACAGCATCCAAAGCAACCAGAATGTTATCTTTTCTGACAATCATGTTTCTGAAAAGATGGTAGAGATACTCTATGTCGTCCACATTCAGAAAACAGAAGTCAGCTTCAGAAAATACGCACTCTGTTAAGTCTATTCGTTGCACATGAAATACTGGATACCAAATACGAACAAACTGTACAAGTCTCACAAGCTTCAACGATACAATACCAGACTTGTTTTTCACATTATTCTCACGTTGTCAGACCCAGTTAATCATTCGTGCATACTCTTCTTGATATTCTGGATGTTGATCTGAGACACCTAAGACTTTAAATCTATCCATCTCTCTGATCCTGTGAAGAAATATATTTTTCATTTCTTCTTCCAGAAATGGTTGCCTCAATCTATTCCTCAACTGTCTGATTTGAGCATCAGTAAGAACAGGAGGTAAAAAGGGTTGATCAGATGTACCGGCTTGGGTTTCAACAGGATTGGAAGGAAACAAAGATTCAGATTCAGTGTTTGGGTTGTGTAGGTTTTCAAGGTTGGGTGGTTCATCATGGATTGGGCTAGGTAATTGTGTGGGCTAGGCAAATTTGTTTGGGTAGGTGTAATAGGTTGGCTAGATGGGATTGGTTGAGTTGAGGTTGGTTGGATAGTTTGAATAGTTTAGCTAAGTGTATCATTTGGGTGGATTGGATAGCTTGGGTAGGTATGGTAGTTTAGGTAGGTTGAATTTCTGGGCTTTGTGGAGGTTGGTTGGAAGGTTTTGAAAGATTTATGTCTTTAAAGGATGGGATATCAAGTTATTCAAGGTTAGTTTCTGGATGTCCAGTGTTCACTGGACTGAGTTGGATATCCTCTTGAGAGCACGCAAGGATGTCCAGTATATTCGCTTCTCCTTCTTCAAACAACTCCCTTTCTTCTTCCTTAATTCTCCAAAACTTTTCATACTTTTCACCAGAAGATTCTTCATCATCAGAAGATAGATCTATCGCGTAAATCTCCTCCAAACCTGTGAGCCTGATAATCTCTTCTTTTGTAGAAACCACAGGATTTTCAACCAATGGTTCTACGTCTTCATTAACGTATAAGATCAGCTCCATACCCTGATGTTCACCCCTATCCATCTGCTCATCACCAACAAGATCAATCATTTCTGTATCTTCCCCTCTTTCTGATCCACCAACAATAGCAAGTTCAGATTCTGAAGCAGTTCTTTGTCTCTTGCTTATCTCCCCCTCATGGTCATGATCTGAATCATGATCATGCCTTTTCTTTGAAACTGTTTAAGTCTTACAAGAATCCTGAACTGCTTTGGTTAACTCCTGGATATGCTGAACCATTTCTGATTTAAAAGCGTTGAACTCAGTAATGGAAACAGCTTCAGTAGCGACTGGAGTTTGTTGAGCTCTTAATAACCCAACAAGATCAGCATCAGTATCCTCAGCGAGTGCTTGGGAAAGCAGTTTGGTATATAACATAGATTTCAACTCCTCCACCAAAAGATCAATCGGCTGAACTGGTGGTGGTGGAGGTGGCTGAACAGGCTCTTCCACCGCTGGGCCTTTACCCTTCAATAAACTTTTCACCTTAGCAATCTCCTCCTGAAAGTTGGCAGTTAAGCGCTCAGTGATGGTGTTCTCAACAGCCTTTAAGGCGCCGTCGAGATATTCCTTTGACACGAAGTCGGGTAAAGTAACGTCGGGATCACTTAGACTTCCCGTTATCACAACTGTTGAGGATCCAACAATGTGGCATGTGTTCATCGCTGGAATTTCGTTAACAATGACAAGACTTCCATCCAATCCTCGTAGTCCGGACTGCGGAGCTACTACAGATGTTCCGACTGGGTCACTTAGACGACCAGTGATAGCATAAATAATTGGTTGTGTCCTAGGAATGAATAAAGATGTATCAAGTGGCTCTAGACTTAAAGGTGCACAGAAAGAAATCGAGCTCAGGGGCAGCTGAGCTCTAGTTTCAATACCTGCCATTTCCGAGTGAAAGGCAGATAGATTATATGCTAATTCCCCGTGTGAAGATGAGACTACAGCCTGTTGAGAGGCAGTAGAATGGCTAGCTGTGGTGTGTAGTTGCATAAGTGGGCGACTTATGTCTTGTGCGACCGATTGCAACACATGTAATGAAGCACTAGATTTGGTTACCCGTCTGGATTGGTAGGTTATGTTGCACTCACGCTCACGATACTCTTTTGCTTCAATTTCTCTCTGTCTCACACTTTCAACATTTTCAACTATATTTCCCTCTGATCTCCTTATATCTCCCAACACTTGAGCAATCTTAGTATCAGCAGTGTCAATAACCATATCCTCATGATGTAGAGAAACATCATCTAGGAATCCAAAACTGTGTTGAAGATTCTCGTTGTCAACATCAGTTTCATGAAAAATAACATCTTTAACATGATGATCCGAAGTAGTTGAAGGAACTGTCTCTAATGAACTAACATGCCGATCCGACTCAGTATCATAATTCACACCTTCGTCAGCTATCCTTACCTGAGGACTTGATTGACGGATTAAAGTCCGTTCAGGTTCGGATGTGGAAACCTCTAGACGTGTGGCAGCTTGTGCCGAGGTCCCCACAACTTCAGATGTAGTATTCTGAACCCCACCAGTTCCCCTCTCTTGATTTTCCCTCATCTCTCCCCGTTCTAGGACCCCCGTGGTCTCAAGAACCCTCACCGACTCCTCTCGCCTAAGGTTTGAGTCTTGGGTAGGGATTACCGGTGCTGGTATTCCCATAGACTCTCTATACTCAATGACGCACTCAGAGTTCGGATTGGCATATGAGAGCAGAGCTTGTGGAACCGGAATGGAGTAAGTGAACTGCTTTTTCTGCTTTTGTAGATATTTCATCTCAAATTCCGGAGCAAGTTCATGCCGAGTTCTTTTTGGAATGTCTCTGTTCGATCGGATCATACTTCGGATAATCAGCTGTAAGAATCTCTGATAAGGCACGTAGATAGGACTCTTAGATGTCCTTTTGCTGATCACTTTCTCATAAAGTTCCGTCTAGAACACCACTGAGTAATCAATGTGTAGATCGTACACGACTGCATGGAATAACCTCAGTGTATGCATGTTGGTGTTATCTAGACCAGAATTTCTTGACGTGAAGCATCGGTTGAAGACTGAGAACATCTGAGAGTAAAAGGGAGGAAGGTTGGTCTTCTTGAAATCACTGATCTTGGTGAGTGAACCAGTGTAACCCAAAGCTAGAATGCCTGCAAAGACCTCTGAATCCAATGGGTACTGTTCAAATCTGGTTCTGCCTTCTCTGGAATTTGCCTCCGGTAAGTCCAAAATCCATCTCAGTCTTTGATAAGTAAGAATAGAGGTGAAATTGTCTATTCTAAGCCTGAAGTATTTGTTGGTGTCACTTTCAACCACATACTCGATCGTCTTCCAGACTTGCTGTAAGTAGATCAATGAAACAGCAGCAGTGTCTGTTAGAGCATGGTGAAGTGGATGGCCTTTCAGAATCTCCACAACAAGTGGATTGACATTCAGATTGTCAAAGTCCAGATGATGGTTGGTGGGATACATCAACAGGTACTCAGACTGGCTTATGAGAGCTTGATCAGGATCTTCACCAATTTCAGATTGAAAGTGAGATCGGGAGGAAGGCATAGGAGTCTCTTTAGAGCCATGTGGATCATGTTCATCCATATGGACACTTTGATCATGAATTTGTTCCTCCGCCATTGATTACCTGAAAAAAAAATAACAGATATTGGATAAAATCCAATATGTTAGTCAATAAGCTCAAAAGATGTTTTTCAGAAAAGTATTTTTGATACACGAAGTATCAAGTACAGAAACAATTGTACTTTTAGCATAGAACTGATAAGCACAAAAAGTTACAAGAATACAAAATGTAACTTTGAACACACAAAAACAATTGACTAAAAAGACACAAACTTGAACTGTACACTTGATATTTTGAATTATTCTGACAAATGATGTTGTATTGCAATAACACTTGAAAGCTTGAAATTGTGAAAATTTTCTCTAAGTAGAGAACTCTCAAGACACTGAGAGACTTAGAGAATTCTTATAACAAAGAACTTGCAAAGGTACCAAAAACTCTCAGACTCTGAAACTCTCAAAAGACTATCATGAAATCTGATTAGAACTCTCATGAACTTTGTTTAGAACTCTCATGGATCTGTCCATTATGAAGTCTAAAAACTCTCAAGTCAAAGAACTCTCATATCACTGTTCATCTGAAAATTTGAATTTCAAATTTCAAAAAAATCCAACTTTTAAACCCAACAATCTAAAGTTAAAGATTTATACTTTGAATAGGTCGATGTGAGTTAAAGTGTTCAGATTTAAGTTCAACATTGGCTTTTAATCCAGATTGAGTCCAAACAAGTTCATCAAAATCTAGATTTAGTTCAAAACAAAATTAAGTATGATGAAGTTCAAAAAATCTGTTCATGATATCGAGTTCCATTGTTCGAGTTCTAAGATTCCACAAGTCAAGGTAAACCTGCAAACAAATGTATTCGAAACAAAACCCAGATGCCAAACAAGTAGATATTACACTACAATCATCATTTAGAAGAACAGTTTCAAGAAAATCAAGTCTTGTTCAAATGAATATGAACAGACAGAAAACTAAATCGACAAAATCAAAACCCTAGATATCAAAATCGAATCTGGAAACAATACAAACATAAATAAACAAGAATCAAACATTAAAGAACATGACACCTACACTTGATTCGATGAAGAAATGATTCTGAAACCAAAAGTCGCAAAGGAACTTGAGAGAAAAAAATTCTAAGTGTAATACTCGCATAAAATGAGAGAAGTGAGATTGAAAATTGGAAACTCGCAAATATATACCCGAGAGTGATTTGACACGTGGCACGATTTGATTGGGTATCCCACTTCTCGCATAACAAATGAAAAACGAGCTTGCCGCACGATGAATAGCAAGTTGTGTGTGCACTTCACGCATGAACGATGTGCACGAAGTGATGAAACTCGCACGACTAAGCTTGCGCGAAAAAGAAACTCACATGACTCTTCGTGCGCGAACTATGATGAACAGTAACTACTCGCAAGTAGTTATGTGCGCGAAGTAGAAACGCGCATGACATAGCTTGCGAGTTTTGGACTTCGCGCAGCCTTTGTCATGCACGAAGTAAGAACTCGCACAATGAAGTGTGCACGTTCTACACTTTGCGCACGCAATGATTTGCGCGAAGTGTAAACTCGCATAATGCTATGCGCGTTCTACACTTAGAAAAAATTTTGAATTTTGTTCCAAAAATGGAAACTTTCCAAAAATGCATTAAGCCTCTTTCTAAAAACAACAAGTTTTCTAAAAACACTTTTAAGCACAAAAATTAACTTGTTCTCTGAAAAATTACTTTCTGATTTCAAAACCATTTTAAAATACACTTTCACACACTAACTTACAGACTTTTCAATATGCTCCCCCTTCATATGTGCAAGTCTGTCTACTCCCCCTTGATATTTCATTATGCTCATCTTACTGAAGTACGAGTCCTAATCTGATGTGATCAGAAGTCATTGTCCAATGTATGATCTTTCTGAGTACTGCATGAAACTTTTGACACTGCAACCCAAGATAAGTCTTTGGTACTCATTGTTCATGAGTCCACAAATGTTAATAGCATCAAACTTTTCAAAGAATATATTGACCAAAACACATAAGCATATGAAAACAGATTTAGCTCCCTCTCAACAACAGGTATAGAAACAGAAATATAACTATGCATCAAGATTCAACATTCCAAGTTTGCTGACCAAAAATGTAAATATCTTTTCATCAAGAGGTTTTGTAAACAAGTCAGCAACCTCAAAATCAGTCGAAACAAAATGCATTTCTATATTTCCTTTCTCAACATGATCCTTTATAAAATGATACATGATGTCGATGTGCTTAGTTTTTAGAATGTTGTACCGGGTTAGATGTAATTGCTATGGCGCTCTTGGAGTCACAGTAGATGGGTACCTTTGTGAATATATACCCGTAGTCCTTCAGCTGTGTCATCATCCACATAACCTGTGAGCAACAACTAGCAGCTGCAACGTATTCTGCTTCAGCTGTAGAAGTTGGTACACAGTTCTGCTTCTTAGATGACCATCTTACTAATTTGTCACTCAAATACTGACAAGCTCCTGAGGTGCTCTTCCGGTCTAATTTGTTGCCTGCATGATCTGCGTCTGTATAGGCTATTAGTTCAAAACCAGAATCTTTCAGATACCAAAGACCCAGATTTGGTGTGCCTTTGAGGTATCTGAAGATTCTTTTGATTGCAGCAAGATGGGACTCCTTAGGATTTGCTTGATACCGAGCACAAAAGCATGTAAGCAAGCATTATGTCTGGTCTACTAGATGTCAAGTATAGAAGAGATCCAATCATACTTTTGTAAGTCCGTTGGTCTACTGATTTTCTAGAAATGTCAGCGTCCAACAGACTTCCAGCTTGCATGGGAGTCTTCATGGGTGATGACGAGTTCATGTCAAATTTCTTCAACATGTCTCGTATGTATTTAGCTTGATTAATGAAAATCCCTTGCGGGGTTTGTTTAACTTGCAAGCCTAAAAAGAAATTTACTTCACCCATCATTGACATTTGAAATCTTTTCTTCATGATGTTTTGGAATTCATCACAAAGCTCATTATTTGTAGAACCAAAAATAATGTCATCTACATAAATTTGTACTAGCATCAAATCCTCACCTTTCTTTTTAAGAAAAAGAGTTGTATCGATTGTACCTTTTCGGAATCCAGATTTGGTAAGGTAAATTGAAAGGGTTTCATACCATGCACGTGGTGCTTGCTTCAGTCCATAAAGGGCTTTATCTAGCACGTATACATGGTCTGGAAATTTCGGATCAATGAAGCCTTATGGTTGGCTTACGTACACCTCTTCATGTAGTATACCATTGAGGAAAGCCGATTTGACGTCCATCTGATATACCTTGATATTTTGGTGTGCGGCGTACGCAAGAAAAATCCTTATTGCCTTAATCCTTGCCACGGGAGCGTAGGTTTCATCATAATCTATTCCTTCTTGTTGATTATAACCTTTCGCTACAAGTCGTGCTTTGTTCCTGACAATTATACCAGCCTCGTCTTTCTTGTTCCGAAATACCCATTTTATTCCAACAATGGTCTTATCCTTAGGTCTTGGTACAAGTCTCCACACCTCATTCCTTTTGAACTCATTTAGCTCGTCTTGCATCGCATTTATCCAATCAGGATCCTTGAGAGCTTCAGACGACTTTTTGGGTTCCATGCTGCTAAGAAAGTTTGAGTACATGCACAAATTGGCCGATGTAGATGCAGTAACAGAGCTGGTAGATACTTTAGCATTCGGATCTCCGATAATGTTTTCCGGAGGATGACTCTTCGTCCATTTGTGTGTGTTGGGCAATACATCTATTTCAGTCTGATTATTTGTTGTGTCAAACTCATCAAGTACTGCAGGTTGTTCCGTTTCACTAGCAGTTGGACTTTGTGCACTGAAAGATGGTTCAACTTCTGCAGATGTGGGTTCTGTCTGATGTTGTTCAGATGTTGCTGATGTTGATCCCACTTCAAATTGTGATGAGATCATTTATGTTGTGTTTTCTGGAACAACTTGTTCAGAGACCTCTTGCGTTGTGCTTATAGAAGCTTCACCAACTTCTTCAGATGGGCCAGAGATATCTGCACCGGTAGAGTGTGAGTTAGTATTTACTAAATTATCTTGACTATTATCTTCAACAGATAAATCATTGAAAGCATCAAAGAATAATAGATCAAGATCAGAATCAGTGTTAGGTTCAGAATTCTTAGTCTGTTGTCGATCAGGTTCTACTCTTGATGAAGTAGAAGCTTTGTCTTTTCCTTTAGATCCGAGTTCTGAACTGCTATGTTTAGAAGTCCTTGTCTTGTTCTCATCAAAGGTCACGTTTGCGCTTTCGATCACAGTCTTTGTACGGGTATTGTAGACTCTGTATGCTTTAGACTGTAGAGAATACCCAATGAATATTCCCTCATCGGCTTTTGGTTGAAACTTGGATAAGTTCTCTTGATCGTTAAGTACATAGCACCTGCATCCAAAGTTCCAAACACACGAAAGAATTTAACAGTAGGCTTATGACCATTAATCAATTCATAAGAAGTCTTATTAAAACGTTTATTAATAATGGTCCTGCTTTGTGTGAAGCACGCAGTTGCTACAACTTCAGCCCAAAGGAACATTGGTAGTTCTGAATATGTCAGCATTGTTCGAGCAGCTTCTACCAAAGTTCTGTTCTTGCGTTCAACTACCCCATTTTGTTGAGGTGTCATCACGGCAGAAAAATTGTGTGATATTCCAACAGATTCCAGAAAAGCTTGTAGAGTAGCATTCTTGAATTCTGTTCCATTATCACTCCTCAGTTGTTGTACAGGACTTTGCAGAAGAACTTGAATTTTCTTGATGAACTTGAATTTTCTTGATGAACTTGATGATTAGATAAGGAGCCTCAGATTTCTTCCTTAGAAACTCTAGCCAGGTATACCGAGAGTATTCATCCACCATAACTAAGATGTATTTCTTTCCGTTGATGGATTGAGTCCTCATCGGTCCGCATAAATCCATATGAATGAGCTCCAGACACTTGTTACAGTTGGATAACATCTTCAGTTTGTGTGAACTTCGTTTCATCTTTCCTTTTTCACAAGCTGAACAAAGAGAATCTTGTTCAATCTTCAAATCAGGAAGTCCAGTCACAAGATGTTGTGTCCTCAGCTTATTAAGATCACATAAATGTTGATGAGATAGTCTCCGATGCCACAGCCAACTCTCTTCTATAGATGTCTTAGAAATCACACACACTGGATTTGAAGCTTTCATTGTTGGAAAGTGAACACCGTATAACAATCCCATTCTACCGGCTTTGATGAGTTCTGCTCTACTTTGATCCTTGATGTAACAATAATTAACATCAAATTCTATCTTGCATTTCTTTTCTGCAAATTGACTTATCGAGAACATATTGTAAGCCAAGCCTTCCACATACAGAACCTTTGATATAGTGATCATACTATTCTTGATAGTGTCGTAACCTCTGACATAGCCTTTCGTTTTATTCCCAAAATTTACTGTACCTGCGTAATGATCTACATAGTCGAACAACAGGTGTTTGTGCGCTGTCATGTGTCTTGAAGCTCCAGAATCAATGATCCACACATGACACGCCTGAAATCAACAATCACTTAACTTTAGGTACCCATATGAATATGGGTCCTTTCTTGTTAGTACTCTTAACAATATTTAAATTTGTTGATGACCCTTTAATGCGCCATTCAAATCTTGGTCCTTTTGGTAAAGTTTGTGTGTTAAGTTCAGCTTTCGGAATCCACTTCCACACAAACTTCACATCATCAATTTTATTAACTTGAAAAGCATTGTTTTTCTTCTTTAAAGAATATATTTCAGCATTTTTGGCTTTGGAATGATTAGAAAAGTTCATGTTCTTAAATTGGATATGTTTCTTTTTCTTTGAAGACTTTGGTTTCCAAGAGAATGAACTATTAAGACAATATGAACATTGCAATTTAGTAGTAGCTTGCGTCAACAACTCTTTTCGGGAAAAGATTTTTGTTTTATTGAAACTTTGTTGATTGACATAGGTACAAGCACCAACTACTCTATTACATTGACATTTATCCAAATCATTCACAGTCACTTCAGTCTTCTTTTTCTTCAAACAATCTTACTTCACTTTTTCATCTGAAACAGAAACAGATTTAGAGATATTAATTAATGATGAAGAATAAGAACATTCACCTATTACTTTTGTTTTGGCAGATTCGGATGTAGGCTTAACACTTTGATTCACAGAAATTGGAATTTCTTTATCAACAACAACCTCTTTGCCTTTTGACAACTTGAAAATTTGGGATTCTAGATTTCTTATTTCTTTTTGCAAAGATTCATTTTGAATAAAACTCGAATCTAGTTCCATCCCGAAATTCTCATTGGCTTCTTCCAATTCAACAATCATGTTGTTGAGATGGGAAATTTGCCTTTCTAATTCTTCAATTTTATCTAAAGCTTGTTGATGTTCAATATCAGAAAATTTTGAAGTACAAACAAAATCAGACTTATCAGAAATGACATCTTCATGTTTATCTTCTAAGATTGAGCATGTCAAAACAGTTTCAGTAGAATCATAATTAGAACTGGCTCTAGAAGACTCAGGTTTTTCTTTAAAAATGTTTTCATATTCGACAAATGAATCCTTGTTACTTTCGTAAGAAGAATTTAATTCATCATATGAAAATTTAACTGATTTAAAATGCTGAGTTTCTGATTCAGTTTTAATTTCTGTCTTTACTTCTACTGTTTCTTCCTTTTCTATCTTAGGGAGATTCAGGCAAAGGAGTCTCTCAAGGATGTGTGGAATTAGAATAATAGGTTCATCGCCCGACTTTTTACAGTTGTAAAGATTTTCGGGTGCCTTTTTTAATACATCCACATCCGAAAGACCAAGACCTGGTTTTGCCTTATAGAATCTAGTGTCTTTCTGATTGTTTGTCAAAATCTTAAGAGTCTGTTCCGTTTGACCTCTTTTGAAATTCAGATCTTCCAATTCTTTGATCTTGGTGTAAGCTTCCGTCCTGTCTTTCAAAACAATGTCATACTTAAGAGTTAGATCAAGATTCTTATCCTTTAATGTAATTATCTCTTTTTGTAGTTCATAAATTCTTGTTTGAAGTTTAGTTATATCCAATTTCAGAACATTTTTCTCTTCTTCTTTTTCTTCAGCCAAAGTTTTATAAATGTAAGCCTGATCTTGATGTCCTTGTATTGTACTCTTTTGTTGTTTGAAATTTTCTTTTAATTTCAAAAACTCAGAGTTCATCAGGTTTAGCTGGGACATCAAGTTCATCACTTTTTCATTATCATCAAAATATTTAGAGTTGTCAGAAATGGAATTTACCTCAAAATCTGACTCTTCATTCAGATGTGCCATTAAGTTGTAATGCACCTGAGTGAGATTCACCTTTGCTACCTCAACCTCTTCAGAATCGGAATATTCAAACCATATTTCCTCTTCAGCCTTCAGTGTTGTGCCCTTTTCCATGGCTTTGGCGACTTGAGCTTTCTTCTTATAGTACTCATAATTCTTTACGCGATTTTCTGGGCAATCTTTGATGAAGTGGCCGGTCTTTCCACAATTGTAACACTTGTCTGACTTCTCTTTCTCTTCTTTCTTCTCTTCTTTCTTCTCTTCTTTTCTCTCCTCTTTCTTCTCTTTCTCTTTCTTCTCTTCATATCTACCTTTATACTTGCCATACTTGTAAGAATCATGCTTCGGCTTGTTATAAAACTTTTTCTTTCCAAACCGTTTATGGAAGCTCGAAGTCAAAAGTGCAAGCTTTTCTGCAAATTCAGTTAATTCATCATCACCTGATTCTTCCACAAACTCATCTTCAGAACTGTCTGAACTTTCAACCATGTTGGTTATCAGGGCTTTCTTCTTCATACTCTTTCCAGAACTAGAAATTGTCTTAACCATCTTTCCCTTGCCTTGAGCTATCAATGCCAAAGAATCTTCTACCTTCTTTTGCTTGTCTTTTAACTGAAGCAATTCTTTGTTCACTGCAATTTGCTCCTTTACCTTGTCCTCGTGTTGATTGAGAGCACAGAACATATCATTCAATTTTTCTTCATCCATATCTTTATTAATCTGCATTTGAATGCTATAAATGTCCCACTCTGGTTGAAGATTCTTGATGAATTTGAAATTAATCTCAGACTCGGATTTCTGCACCCCGTTCCTTCTAAGATCATTCAGGATGATGTTGTAGCGATCATAAGCTTCCCTAAGAGATTCCTCTTTTTTTGCTCTGAAACCCTCACATGCGTTGATGCTTTGATTCCTCTTTGTCTTGATAGACTTTGCAGAACCCATAAACTGCTTCTCTAGCTCATCCCAAATGTCCTTTGCAGATTCTCTGCTGTCAACTCGGTTAAAGATATCATTCGGAATAGCCATGATGAGAAAGGTCAAAACTGTAGCATCTCTTTCGACTAAATATCTGTTTGTATCAGTGTATTGAATGGAATCTCATGCTACTATTCTCTCAGGAATTTCAGGATTTGTCTCTGTTGCTGGAATCCTGGCTACAGTAACATACGGGAAGTGAGGACCATTCAGAATAGATTCCATCAATTTATTATCCTGGTTATTTAAGAAATTGATCATCCTCTTTCGCCATTGTGGGTACTCGTCGGCTTGAAGAACTGGAGGTTTGGATTTTGAACCCATACTGAGCAGATCTCGAGACATGATTGCAGATAACTTAGAAAGATGACTGAAAGAAAGCTTGAAAACAGTAGATCTCCCAAAAGATTCAGAAATAGTTGACTAGAATAGTCAAACCCAGATTACCACAGAAACAGATTTCCAGAAAAAAAAAATACAAGTACAGAACTCGCACATAACTGGAACTCGCAGAAAGCAGAAACTCATAAGTCACTATTCAGAATTTTTCTCGCTAGAAGCCTCGTGCGCGAAACCAAAACTCGCAGGACACTACTTGTGCGAGGTGAGGAACTCGCTAAAAGAGTTATGCGCGAAGTAGCTTCTCGCAAGATGTCTTATGCGCGAACCTGACTTAGAAAAAATTCAAGACTTGAACTTCTTGCAGATGAATCAATACACGCACGTCAGATGAAACTCGCAGACTGCTTTGCGTGAACCATACTTAGAAAATATTTGATAAGATCGAAATTCGCAAAATGTAAACTCGCAGGATGAGAAACTCGCAGAAGGAACTTGCGCAAACTGGACTTAGAAAATTTCTGAAATGCTAAGAACTCGCAGAACAATCAAATAACCCCTTTGCGCGAACTGATTTCTCGCAAACTGTACTGTGCGCATAACAGATAAAACTCGCAGAAAACCCTATCAACAGTGCTTTGCGCGTTCTTCCTTAGCGCGAACAGTGGATCTAGCGAGTTCTTCCCTTTGCTTCTAGAATTCGATCCAAAACTTCACAATTCCTGCAAATCACTTTACAAACTAATCCAACAAGTTCGAAAAGTGATATTGATCACTTTTTGAACATACAACAATGATCAAAAATCAAAAATTACAGTGCGATTCATTCTAAACAGATTATGTGTTCGTGTTTTCAGAAAAACAAGAAAATCCAAAACAAATCAAATTCAGTGATTAAATTGTGAAAGTGTGTATTACAAAGTGATTACTATCACAAATCGATTACAATCAATCCATTTTAACTCTCTAATTTCAACAATTTGAAGAAAAATCAATCAAACAGTATATGTACAGAAAGTCGAGTTCGTAAAAACAAGAAATCCACAAAACGATCCAATGTGATTATCCAAACTCTCTTAAATCTATTGGGTAGGCTCTGATACCAATAGAAAAAGCAGTGAGCATAGTTCTGGCGGCCTCCACTAGTGTCTTGTTCTTTCGTTCAGCGACACCATTTTGTTGTGGAATCCTTGCAGCGGAGAAGTTCTGTGAAATGCCTTCTTCTGTGAGGTAGGCTTCAATGGTTGAGTTCTTGAACTCTGTACCATTGTCACTTCGAATCTTCTGAACCGTGCAATCGTACAGAACTTGGATTATCTTCAAAAGATTGATTAGTACTACGGGAACATCATACTTCTTTCAGACAAATTCTACCCAAGTTTATCGAGAGAATTCATCTACTAGTACAAGTATGTACTTCTTGCCATCTAGGCTCTGCATTGAATTGGGACCGTAGAGGTCAACATGCAGCATATGCAGAGGTCTAGTGCATGATACATCTGACTTGCTCTTATAGGCGGCTCTTTTTAGTTTGCCCATCTCACAAGCAGAACATAAATGATCTCTGTCAAACTTAATATTGGGAAGACCATTCACCAAATTTAATTTTACAAGTTTGTCAAGAGTACGAAAGTTTACATGACAGAACCTGTTGTGCCAAAACCAAGCCTCCTCATTCTTACATGATACCAAACAAAGCTTTTCTTCTTTGTTGGTGGCCTTAAAGTTCATGAGGTAAAGATCACCTCTTCTGTTGGCTTGGAGAAGCTCTGTTCCAGTTCCAGAGCTTAGTAAGGAGCAATTTTATTGCTTGAACATCACATCGAATCCATTGTCACAAAGTTGGCTAATACTGAGTAAGTTGTGCAGCCATCCACATAAGTCACTCTATAAACATCGATGTCCTCCTTGGCAATGACTCCATAGCCTTTAATTTTCCCCCTTCTTATTGTCCCCAAAGGTCACAGAGCCACCTCCGGATTTTTCTTGGTACGAGGTGAGCAACCCTTTGTCGTTGGTCATATGCCATGAGCACCCGAAGTCTAGGTACCAGATCGGCACACGTTGCTTCTTCTGTAGACAGATTAAGGAGATTTAGGCACCCATTTCCAAATGGGTCCATTTTTGTAAGGGGTCTTAAGAGATGCTTTAACATTCTTTGGTTTGGCTTTACCTTCTTTCACAGAAGAACCATTTTTTGCTTCTTATCACCCTTGAATTTGGCATTCTTGGGCTTGGGGTAAGAGATGAAGCAGTGTGGGCTAGAGAAATTTTGATTCAAAGCATTTACAGTAAGAGACTTTAGAAGCAAACTTTTTGAACTTTTTATTAATGACATTAAAGGTGGGTACAGAGCATTTTTCATTACATCCTTCCTAGCATTGGGTTTCTTTTTACAGAAATTCCTATCTAGTCTAGATTGGTTTTTCTCAAAATTCCTTCTCGGGTTACTCTTGGATTGTACCCTCCTTCTGTGGTTTTCCTCCTTCGAAATCACTGCCACAGAAGTAAAAGATTTGTTATTTTTAATCCATTTCTCCTTATGTTGCCATGTGAATTGCTCATGAAAAGGTTTTGTAGTTTTTAGAGCTTTAGGCTTCTGAGACGACAAAGCTTTTTGTTTGTTCAACTTTTCAAGCTCAAGAGAAGTCTTGGCTTGTAGACACATGTCAAGAAAATCAGGGCAAATAGGAATCCCTGCAGATCTCCTTTTAGGAGCAACTATCCTGTTAAGAATGCCAGAGGATAACTTACATTCCTCAAGTGTGCAGGGAGCTATTTCTAGTTTCGCAGAGCCAGTTTCAGTCTCGATAGAGGATGTTTCAGACTCTGATTCAGAATCTGAATCAAGAAAATCTCTGAGACTTGAGGCATGATTTTCTTGACATGCACTATTGTTCCCATCATTAGTGTCCTTAGGAATATTTAAGTTTTTGAGAATACAAGGAACAACTTCAGGATCACTTAAGCTTTCCATCAAGTCTTGCTCAAAGATTTCATGCAGGACACATGTCATATCAAGATGGTTGAAAAGGTGGTTTTCATAGGTTCTTTACAAATCATTTTCAAGAAAGATTTTAAACAACTTCTCTTCTACAGAGGCTGGGACAAACCTTGGTGCCTCAGAGGATAACACCTTTTCAGGAATCATCATGCATACAAAGGCCATTTGAGTTTGAGTCTATGAATGACCAAATTTGAAGAGTCCTATCTGTTTTTGAGACATATATTTCCTTGGAATGGACTTCCTCTTTTCAGAGGGTGATGATGACAAGTCACTGTTTTCCTACCAAACACTTGTCATCACCAGAGGATTCCTCTCATGTGGTCTTTCGTAGGTTCTGTGCCTTTTGAAGGTAGAAGTTAAGTTTGGAAGACATGGTTTTAGAAATTTACCAGGACAGAAGATGTTAGCCAAAGATTTATTTCTTTTATCTCTAGTGTAGGGATCAATATCAGTGAACCCCATACCTCTTTTGCCAACTTGGGTATTCACCTTTTCATGCACCTTCTGTGCGTCTTGATATTTCCTGATTAAAAGATCTCTGTCAAGCAAGTTTTGGTGAAGGACTTCTCTTTCTTTTTGGAAAAAAATCTTTAAAGCAACAACATTTAATCTGTCACTCTCATTGTCCTTTAGCTCTTTAATATTTGATTTAAAGCTTTGTCTAAAAGCAACCTTTTATTTTAACGATTTCTTTTCAGAAATATGCTCAGTCACGAGGGATTTCTTTTCATCATATAGCTTATCCTTCTCTTGAGTAAGAAGTTTGGCTTCTTGCTCATAGAAGGCAGGCTTCTTTTCAAGCTCTGAGCATGTGGTTTTGAGAGCAAGGAATTCCTTTTGAAGTTCAAATAATTTATTTTCAGAGTCATGAAAGATGGATTTGGATGTGGATACCTCTTTTTCCGCTTCAGAAGAGTTGAGCTCTGCCATCCCACAAAATAGTGCATTCGTGTCCCCTTCGTTAGAGGACTCATCAGTGACAAAGTTGTCCTGCTCTGCCATCAGGGACCTCTGTGTGTAGTATTCAGCCTTTTTCTTGAAGAAGGTTGCGTCGCTGACTGGCTTGCATTTGGGGGCATTTGTTCTGCATTCAGCTGCAAAGTGTCCAGGTTTTCCACACTTAAAACAGCCTTCGTTCTGCGGGGTATTGGTCGCAGCTTTCTCAGGTCCTCTGCCATCGTTCCTCTGAGCACCCCTCTGTGGGCACTCGGTAGCCTTTTGGTGGAGACGAATCTTCTCTCATCGCCTCTCTGTCTTTGCTCTCCAAGATCTTCTCTTCCGTAACTCCTCTGTGATCCCCTCTATCATCCCTCTAATCCTTTCCTCAATTGAACATGTCCTTCAATCCTCTGTTGTACTCTTTAGTCATAAGAGCCAGAGTTTTGGCTATAGAATCCATGTCCAACTCCTCTTTTGAGTTATCCTCTGCATCACTTTCAGCAACCAACACCTTCTTCTTCTTTTTCTTCAGACCCTCTTCCACAGCTTTTTCCTTTGGCTTTTCCTGAACCTCTGTGGTCTTGCCAACCAATGCAAGAGGCCCTCCAACTTGAGTTTTGACCTAAGTGATGCGATTTTCTTGGCTAACAAGAGTGCCAAAGAGGTCAGATAAAGACCAAATATCAAGATCTAGAGTTGTTTAGAGTGACATAGATAAATGTATCCATTCATCATTTAAACTCTGAAGAAAAATGACATTATTTTCTTCAGAAGTTCTGTGGATTCCATATCTTCTGCACTTGTTGATCAAGGAGTTAAATCTGTTGTAAGTGCTCAGAAGAGTTTCATTCGGCAGAGCTTTAAAGGCATAGTATTCATTTATGCACAGAGCTCTGTTGTTCTTTTGAGTCTTAACACCCCCTTCGAGCTATTTTTCTAACTCCAACCACAAGTCTTTTGAAGTTTCACATGAGTCTAATGATTGAAAGATATCATTGGGAATTTCCATTATGAGCAGCCTTTTGGATTTCTTTTCCATCTAATGCAACTCTTTTTTTTCTCACTCCAGTCTAACACAGGCTTAGGTTTTTGATATTCAGGAACCTCTGGTGTTGTAGCTGTGACAGGTACTCTTGGTACTGTTGTCATGGGAATGTATGGAGGATTATGAATAAACTCAACCAATCCTGGATCCACCCCTTCAAGAAAGTGGACCATTAGGATTTTCCACTATGGGTATTCATCTTTTAGAATAGTAGGGGTCTTGGATTGAGATCCAGCACTGAAGAAGGTAACAGTATTTGCCATTTTCAATGAGATGAAAGTGTTGACAGAAACAGAGTATAACTTGAATGAATCGACTAGGATAAAATAAGACATGATATGGTGTGAATATGATGAAGAGAAGTATATCAACACTACACACAAGCTTTGAACTATCTTTGAAAGAAGAACTTGCCTATTACTAAGTTTAAATCAAACTAGTTGAAGAAAATGCAGAAAAAAGGGATTGTTCTTTTGAGAATGAAAGACGAGGCTAAGAATCAGTTAAAAATACTACCAAAAATATGGGAATCATTGTAGAACAGGATCCTTTGATATTGATGATCAAAGTCTTCTCTGATACCAATTGTTGATCTCAGTTTTGTGTTCGAACAGTGATTAAACCAAAACAACTACAAAACAGAGATGAGTATGCGGAAGCGATTTATAAGTAGATGTATGGTTTGATTTGGTAGTAGACACATTAACAAGTAACAAGAATATCAATGTACAAGTAAGATTTAGTCACAGAAAGATATATCTCATTCACTTGCCAAATTACACCAAGAACACACAGTTGTATGTGTAAAAATGCTCTCTACAAATATTTGTATTGCAAGACAAAGCGTGGTGAATTGTGTGTGCTCGCATACTATGAATTCAAGAGGTGCTCCCTTCATATACAAGGGGAGAGCACACAATAGTACAAGACAAAGGATGACATTCCATATAAGGAATGCCACCTGGAAAGTAAAACCATCGTGGGTGTGTACTGTTGATCTTGAGGATCTTCGTACAGTAGGGTCACGTGATATGCATGTGAGTGTCTTGTCCATGGAATTCACAATTCTTCAAGTCTTCCATCTTTCAGATCATAGCCACCACAGAGTCTCTGTGAAGTGTCACAGAGGCTCTGTGGTCTGAATGTGATCTTCAGGTTAAGAGCTTCTCGGTTGATGGTCGACAGAGCTTTTGAGCTTGGAACTTCTGTGGTGTAACTTGGTATATGTCAGCAGTCTTCTGAGGTTACTATACTTCGACTATTTTTCAATACTTCTCTATACAATGATTGGAGCTAACATCAGACGTCATTTCTAAATTTTGTGCTTTCATTGTCAATATGTTTATATTTGTTCATATAAACACATTTCAATTCTTTGATACCCCAAGTTATTCACATTTCATGATATCTGATCAGTTGATACATTGTCAGATTCTCAAAACAATTAACTTGACTTCATTTCATTCATTCAATTTCTTTGTTTTGAGAGATCTTCAAAGTTAAAATGCTCAATTTCATTCTTATTTTTAATGAGCATATATTTTCTGATAGTGATATCTTGTGCTTATCTGTCAAGATAAATTGTTGAGTAACACATTTTTCGGACAAAATTCATGGGAATCAGTGTGTGAGCTTATCAAAACTTCTATGGATTCACAATAACCGGTGTTTCCAACCCAAGAATTTATCCCTAGTGATTGAGGGGAGATGGGTCAAAATAAAAGAGAGTGGGTGTGTGATGAGGTAAAATGTAAGACTCGGTTTTTAAAATCGTATAATTATTCTTACCCGAATTGAACCGTAATTATATAAATAGCAACCAAAAATAGTTGAGGGGTAAAAACCATCATTTAACCAAACTAATTATAATTATATATATATAAAATAATGAAAATATATATATATATATATAAGAGTAAATAAACATCAATCCATCGTCTTCATTATCATCAAACACCACCATGAACTCTTTCTCTCTCTAAATTTTTACATCTCTCTAAAATATCTCTCAATTCGTTGAATTAATCGAAGAGATAATTACATATTCGGAATCTACGCTTCGAGCCCTTCTTAGAGGTATAAATTTCTTCTTAAGTTATTTAAGTTGGTAAGTTAGGGTAGTTGAAGTTGGTTGGTAGATTATGATTATATATTGTAAAGTTATAATCATTTACATGTATAGAAATGTTTGTTGTTGTCAAAATTACAAACGGGTAAAGTTTAGAATCAAACGGTGATATTTATATCTAGATGTTTAACCGCACACCAAGTGATCGGTTTAATGTCTAAGAGAATATAATTTTGTGATTAAGCTTAGGATAATAAGCTTTGAGTTTTAGGTTATGCGATTAATAATAATTGGTGGTTTAAATAGGAAATCAAATGGGTTAAAGTTCATCTTCAGTCTCGATTGATCGCGTGTTACGTCTCAATTTGGTTAAGGTATGGATTTCATTTCTTTTGAATCATGGGCAACTATTTGTTGTAGTTAACCCTTCCGAAAGGTGGTTCACCGCCTTGTGATTGATCAACCGAATGTGATCAACAAATGTGAAATTGTACACACACATAGACATTGATTTTGGTTTATTGAATCAATTGTTTGAACATTTTGATGTTTTATTAAAATGTGTCTCGTATGAGATTGTTTATGAAAAATGTGAAGTATATAGACTATAATTTCTATGATCGCCATTTGGGTAAGTGGCATATGTTTAGTTTTCGTTGATTTTAGAATAACCCAATAAATAGGCACATTATTTGGGATGCCTTCTATGGAGGCTTTGTTGTCATGGCGTCTTGCAGATGACAGTCCACCAGAGTTTAAGCCTATGTGGCTTACGTGAACCCACTCTGGGGGACTAGGACGACTTTGTTGGTTCCGGGGCGAATGGATCGATCCTAGAACTTTTACCCACATAATATGTGACCGTGGTTAAATTCACGGGGGATTCGTGTGTGTGTTCCCGCATGCCGACCCAGTTCGTGTGGTTGATCACCCCACGAACACAACAGGAATTGACGGACTTTATTTATATTACGTTTTGAAGTTAAATTGTGAACTGTTCTTGAGATTATTGATTTTGATTATATTACCGAACGTTTCTTTTGATTAAATAAACTATAAACTTCAGTCTCAAGAACTTTCTTCGAATTGAATTTTTGAGTATTCCGCTTCGTTATCGATGTTTTCATTATTATTTACGAATTTATATTATAATCCATTCACTGAGCCCTTTTCTCAGCCGTGTTTTTGTTTTCTGACACGGCAGGTTCGAAGTGACGTTTACGGAGACGGGACTTGAGATCGAGCGTGATATTTTGGAGTTTTTAGACTCACATTATTTTATAACTTTCTAAGTTTATAAAGACTTTTTGAGGTATGATAGTTTGGATTGTAATATATGTTTAGAGTTTATTAATAGCTCTGAATTTAGCTGTGTATTTATGTTAAGTCCCTTTCGTGACATCACCCGTTCTGGACCACGGGGAAAGGGGATGTTACATAAAATGTAAAAGAGAGTTTGGTTAGAAGCAAGCTTATATGTTTAAAAGAAAGAAGGTGAAAGATCAGAGTAAAAGAATATCAAACTTTGCACCAAATCTTTTCTGAGTCGGGCAGCCACATTATCTGTTGGTTCATATTCTTTCGTGACCTTCATTGAAACAGGCACTAGCCCATGCCAACTCTTGCATTAAAACCCCACCAGCTACTCATCTTTTTCTTAACAAAAAGATGTTTCATATTTTTTTTGGGGAAGCAGCACATCTACTATCTAATCTTTACTTGAAAGATTTTGATATTGAAAAAGAAGGAAAGTTGCCCCACCTTCGACCCTTTATCATGCACATTGAGTCTATGTAATACTTGTTGCTGTCTCAACAGTTTACATATTTTGAGCCTATTTAAAGCTACATTTGCTTCAATCATTTCTACACATGCACAAGCACACAAGGAATAAGTTTTCTTGTCTTAACATTCATAGAAAATTTCTTTGTGGTTTTTTCAATGATTGAATGGAATCCCTGGGGGAGTGAACATCAAAAAGCTCCTTTCCAATGTGCGTCCGTTGCACAAAGTGGCTCCGTGCTACTCACAGGAAGTATAACTGATTCATATGTTGATTCAGGTTTACCAATCTTATTTTGTCTGAATTTGAAAAGATTCGGATAAATATATTCATGAATTGACGGAGAAACTATTCTCTTCGGGGAAGATTGCTTATCTTTTTGAATGGGGGAGATTGTTTATGCTTTTCATGAAGACTATGCTTATATTGATATTTGGGGGAGATATTATCAAAGACGATGCTGACATTGAAATTTTTTTGATGATTCTGATTTCTCATCATTCATCAAAAAGGGGGAGATATTTCAAGTGTTTCAAAGTCTGATTTATGTTGATCTTATCAAAAAGGGGGAGAATTGTTTAAAATTCAAATTTCAAGTCAAAGCAAAGTCTGATGATTATCAAGTAGAAGATATTTTCTGAAAGTTTGTTACACATTTGTGAACGAATGGAGAGATTGTAAAAGTTTTCAAGTTTTGAAGAGTCTAAGTTGATAAAGAAAGACAGAGTAATCGTGTTTAAAAGAATTCCAAAGAGGGAGATTCTCAAAGATTTAAAGCTGTTAAAGACTCTGTGTTGAAGATTTTACAACTGAAAGAAGACCTGAAGATTATTGTCATATTTGTTTTTAATCTTGAATCCAAAGGGGGAGATTGTTAAGTCATATATTGTATTCAAGATTAAAGATCGGTCATAGTCGTAAAGTTGTGTTTGTTTGTAAAAGTCTTGTAAGTCAAAGTCTTTGACTTTGACATGTTGTCTTGAGTTGTAAGGTCATAGCATTGACCATATAAATAGCTTTTGTCCCTTGTATTCATTAGACGGTTGAGATTATAGAGAGATCAAGAACACGCATCTTAGTGAGAGAAAGTGTGACAAATAGGTATATGGCACACTGTGAGATTTGTGATTAGGAAATCATTGTAATACATTGTTTGATCAATATAAAGATGATTTCTACATTCTAGTGTGTGATTGTATGCTTGGATCTGGAACTTTCAGGCTTGTAAAGGTAGGCTTGTGGCATTGCAGGGATAGGGTTTTGTGTTCATTTTACAATGGTTGCAGGTACATTTGGGAACATTAATTACTTATGGAACTTGAAGAAGTTTGTTGAGAGATTTCTTCAAATGACTTTAGAAGATAACTCTAAAAAGTTTGAAAGTCTGCTTAAGTCACCATATCCTCAGAGTTTGGCACCTTGCTTAGAACTCCATTTACCCCATCTAGAGTTACTTTCTGAACATTTTTAAATTTCTCCACCTCACCATGCACCGTATCCATAGACTTCTCCAGGTGATATGCCTTATCCTCCACCTTTTCATTAATAGTTTCAAACCGTTTCTCCACAAATTGCTTTGAAATAGAAGAATCCGTCAATTCATTGAGTTTGTGTGAATATCTATGCAAATTCACTTTGACAGAAGTCAGTCACTAAAAGACTTGAACTCAGTCTTAGTAAGAAATGTTGAAGGTAACCAACAAATAATTTTGTTTGCAATCTTGCGAATGCAGATTGGCCCATAAGTGGAATAGATCCTCTTAGTACAACGAATGTACCTATATCTGAGGCTTGATTTATGTTCATCTCATTGGAACTTCTAACCAATCCTAGAATGCTAGAAGTCGCACCTATGGTTGTTGAGACAGAATGACTAACACTCTGTGATGTGAATCCATTAAGGCTTATGCTATTGTGAATAGAATGAAAGATAGGCTCAAAAATGTGTCCTGTGTAGACTGCACAAGATGAGGCTCCAACTCAATGTTCTCAGAAAAATAATGGAGGGGGGACTTGTATCCCTCCATTTCAATATCTATGTTTTCCAATTGGAATCTAGATAGTATATTAGTTTCTTTCCCCATTGAAATTGAAACATTTCCTTGTTGAGAAGGAGATGATTGGATAGGTGGGGTTAGTACAAGAATTAGGATGGGCTCCTCCTAGATTCAATATTGGTCACCAAGGGTTGTGAACCAATAGCAGATATGGTTGCCAAGCTAGAAGTGGCTAGTGTAGTGTCGTCTTGTTCTTTTGACACTAATCTCTCACCCTCTAAATTTTGTATATTCATCTCACTTCTAACCAATCTATCCGTTTCATTTTCCCTCTCTTATCTATGAAGTTTCTCATATTGATCTTCTTCCCCCAACACTTCTTACTCGTCCATCATCTCTCTCTCTCTCTCTCTCTCTCTCTCTCATAGGTTGGGCTTCATGGGCAGGGTTAACCGGTTCTGGTAAACCCATTGAAGCACAATGTTTAACTAAAATATCCACATAGCATACATAAGAGAGAAGAATTCTAGATAATACCTTTGGATTATGGAATGATTCAAGAGGTATTGATGCTCTGAGTGAATCAATGTTGTATTAAGGTGCAACAGGTTCATTTTCTCTCTTGTTGATTGTTTGATCCTCAGCCATTATCCTTTCAATTATCATGCACCTAAATCTTTGGTTTGGAATGTATATATTGTTAATGGCTAGATACTTCTTAATGCCTTCTCATATCATAAATTTGTAGTCATAATGTTTACTTTTCATTATTCCATAGAACATTGCCATTTGTCTTATATTGGCCTGATCATGTCCACCTGATTTGCCAGTGAGACATTTGTTTACCACTGAAAAGAAACAATACCAAACTGGAGTGATGTTCTTTCTTCTAAATAAGTTAATAGTTTCTAGTCTGCCCAAATATCCAAGGCTATTGGTTGCTCTTATCATCATGTCAGAAGTTAGGACTGAATCAAAATCATATTTCCCTTTTATTGCATCTCTCTCTGTGGCAATCCGACAATATCTCTGAATCTCTCCAGAGAAATCTCATAATATTTTCCCTCTAACTTTGATTCCAATCTTCTAGTACTCTCATTAAAATGCATATTTTGCCACCACTATTGTAGATATTGGTATGGAAGTGTAGTTTGATCACACACTAGTCTTCTATAAAAGGATGATTTCTAAAAATCTCAATGACAATTTTGTGTTCATCCTTGAATCTGTTTGAGTCCAACGAAATTCACTCAAACTTACACATTGATTCGATACAGTGCATGTAAACTGGTGAACTCAAAAACTTGTAAAATTCAAGAATTAATCAAAAATACAGTGCAAGAATCCAATAAACCTATACAAGATTCATCTAAAACACTATACGAACACAATCAACACAAATACAACTTCAAAAACTCAGAAAAATTTGAAATTCGATCTAAACTCAAAACACAGTGCTGAATACCATTTCTTCGATTGATTTCACATGAACCTCTGCTCTGATACCAACTAATATGTCCCAATTATCAAGTTCTAAATGCTAATTTTAATCACAAACAAGATGACAAACAATTTTAATCCATTAACATGTTTCAATTCCAATCAAATCACAGATTTCGTATACAATGACTCTGTTGACACTTTCTCTCTCTAGAACTCAGCGTACAATCTAACTTGCAACTTCTACACTAGTCATATATCTATTAAAGCAAAAAACACGCTTACAAACACAAATACATTTACTTTGACTTTGACCATTATTACAAAGACTTTGACTTTGACAATGAGAGTTGACTTTGAGCTTTGACTTGGTTGACTTTCAATCTTCAATCTTTATGATCTTGCATCCAACAATTATATGCTCTAACAATTATGAATATTCCATCTTTGCTTTGTGTGAACTTCTTGTCATTTTACCCATCTCACAAGTTGGACATAGAGAATCCTTTTCAAATCTCAACTCTAGAAGACCTTTAACAAGATTTCTGGTTACAACCTTATTGATGTCATTGAAATTTTGATGAGACAACCTTCTATGCCATATCCAACTATCCTCTTTAGATAATTTTGTGATCAAACATACAGGTCTTAAGGCAGTCAGAGTTGGAAAATTTACAGCGTACAAGTCACCTGATCTTTTAACTCTTATAACTTCAATTCCATCCTTGTCAACTATTGCACATCCAGACATGAAGAATCTAACATGATAACCTTTTTAACAAAATTGAATTATGCTGAAAAGATTATGTCCTTCAAGATAAAGAACTTTTTGAATGGTGACATCTCCATTTGAAAGAACTCCATAACCTCTTACATATCCAGTGCCCTTATTTCCAAAATTAACTATTCCTCCATGTCTTTAATAAAAATTTGTCAGTAAGTGTTGGAAACCAATTGTGACCCAGATACTAGCATATAATTCACACAATCATGTAGACTGTAACCTTTATTTATTTAATCACAGATTACATTGAAGTCATAGATCTAACACGTAATCACATGTCTCACATATGTTCACCGTGTGTGCGAGTTCTTCCTTACCCAGACTCTAATTTCGTATCTGTGTGCGTGTCTCCTAGATTACAAAGAACCAAACCTATTTATACTAAGTCAACATAGTTGACTTTTACAACTCAAAACCCTTAACAATCAAACTATTACAACATTGACCCACCATTTAATCTTGAATACAATTCTAGTCTAACAATCTCCCCCTTTGGATTCAAGATTAAAAAAAATTACAATTATCTTCAGGTCTTCTTGTCTTCAGAAATATCTTCAACAAAGATCTTTTTCAGTTTTAACAACTTCAAATCTTTGACATTCTTCAAACTTTCCCTTTAGCAAAAACATATTAACTTCAGAAAACTATTCTTCAGAAACCTTTCTTTGAAATATCTCCCCATTTCTGAAACCTGACTTTGAACTTTAAACATCTTCCCCTTTTTCAACTTTTGATAATATCAACTTTGTTCTGACTCGGACTTTGACAAACTTTTCTCCAATTCTATAAACTGACTTTGAAACCTTTATATATCTCCCCCGTTTTGATGAATTGTGAGAATCGGAATCATCAAAACATTTGCAAAGTCAGGTTGGTCTTTGAATAGTCTCTCCCAAACCATCTGATAAGCACAACCTTCGTGATTAACAATCTCCCCCTTGTGGTGAAATATGAACAATCTCTCCCTTTGACAATAAATGATCAATTTCCTCCAAAGAGTAATAGGAAAGAATCTTTTGTCTGATCTGAATGAGACGTCAATTCATGAATGTATTCATCTGAATCTTTTCAAATTCAGACAAATTATGAGTTGCAACCCTGAATCAACAAATGAAACAGTTAGGAATGCCTGTCAGTAACACAAAGTTACTGTGTACAACGAATGTACAAAGGAAGGAGCTTGAGATGACGTTCACTCCCCAGGACTTCCATTCAATCATTGAAAAACACAAGGTATTTTCTATGAATGTTCTGACAGAAAAACAAATTTTCTGTGTGCTCGTGCTTGTGTTATGAAAGAATTAGCACAATGATTGTTGTTTAGGCACAAAATTATGCAAACCGATGAGACAACAAAGGTTATACATAGACTCAAATGTGCATGAAAAAGGGTCGAAGGTGGGGCAACTTTCCTTCTTTTTCAATATTAGTATCTTCCGAGTGAAGAACCAATAGCGTATGTGCTGTTTCCCCAGAAAATGTGAAACATTCTCTTTTTAAGAAAAGAATGAGTAGCTGGTGGGGTGTTTGCAAGAGTTGGCATGGGCTCACTGCCTTTTTCAATGATGGTCACCAAAGAATGTGAACCAATCAGTAGATGTGGTTGCCCGGCTCAGAAAGATTTTGGTGCAGAGTTTGATATTCTTTTACTCTGATCTCACACCCTCTTTCTTTTAAACATTTAAGCTCACTTCTAACCAATCTCTCATTTCCATTTTACCTCATCACACACCAACACTCAATCTTTTGACCCCTCTTCACTCGTAGGATTACTTCCGGGGTAGGAAACACTGGTTAACGTGAATCCATGGAAGTCAGTTAAGCTCACATTTTAAATCCCATGTATTTGTCCTAAAAGCATGTGTTGCTCAATGATTTTCTTGACAATAAAGCGCAAGAAATCAATGTCAATATATGTATGCTCATAAAAATAAGAATGAAATTTGAGCATGTTAAGCATTTAAGATTTCTCAAAAGTTTGTATGAATGAATAATCATGAAAGAATAGAAATGTTTTGAGAATCTGACAATGATTAAAATCAGATCAAATATTCATGAAGAATTAGAAATAAGGGATATCAAAGACGAATGTTGTTTATATGAACAATATATAAACATTTTAACAATGAAAGCACATTTCAGTATAGAAATGACGTCTGATCTCAATCAACATTGAGTACAACCGGAAGTATTACCATCGAATGATTAAACTTTTGAGACGTGGTTATATCAAAGTCAAGAAATGTACTAAACCACTGTGTGTATGAATACTTGACAAAGTATATGAAAAGAAAAATACACAAGTATTATTCTTTAAGAACACACGGTCAGATAATCATGAAAGTATCCAAAAAAAAATCATTTAAAATCGCACTTCTCAATTCATGAAAACATTTGAAGAATGTGAAGTGGTTTGAACATTTGAAGAAAATCATTTTTCACAAATGAAAGTTGTTCATCTTTCAACAAGTGCTAAAGATTAAGATATAGAAAAATATACATGTATTCTCCCCCTAAAATGAATATCATCGTTTAAGTATCCTCGACAAAACATCAGATATTATCCCCCTTAATATCTTTAAAAAGTCAATTTATCATAAATATAACAATGAAAGTATAACTAACTATTATCTCCTCCCCTAAAAGATATAACAGTGTAATTCACTAACTCCCCCTCAAATGAAAAATCTTCTTGAAAAGATGTTATCTATTAAGCATCCGTCAGAAGAAAAACATTTGAGATCGGGTTCTGAACTAAGATATTCAGAAACCATGATTACGTATTCTTCGGTGAGAATAGTAATTTCAGATTTACTAAAGAAGAACGGGTCATGATCTGATGTAACCAGAAACCATAATTCTAAAACATTGAGGAACGGGTCTTTAACTGATTTATCCAAGAGCCATAGTTCTTTGACTTTGAAGTCCGAGTCCTGAGCTGATTTACTCAGAAGTCATTGTTCTTTGAATAACGAGTTCTGAACTGTTGTATTCAAGAAGTCTTTGTTCTTTCTCCCTTTACTCTTTGGGTGCCTGCAACACAGATTTAGCTTTTGGTACCCACTGGTATTTGAGTCCCGATTTGTTAATTAGGAGAGATGTAGTAAGAACCATACCAGTAATTTTCATAATTTTTGTTAACAAAATCATTTGAGCCACAGTAGGAACAACTAATTTTCTTTTGTGCTAACCTGATCAATTAATTTATACCTTTAGAAGCATTGTTCCTTTTAGCATTGAATGCATGCACAAATGATTTTTCTTCTTTCTTCTTCTCCTCCGAAGATCCTTTAACTCTCCAAAACCAATTCTCTTTATCTTTCTCATCTTTCTTTCTCCAAGTCATTTTCTTCTGAGACTTATCCTTCTTGATATTACCCTGAACCATCAACATTTTTATCAAAGAATAGGTTAGAAGGACGAATATGATCATTTGATTTAGAAGTATGACTATCAATTGAATCAAATAAAGGGTTAATAGAAACATTTGTAAAACGTGAACTCGAAGCTGTTTTGAATGAGCATTCTGAATCAGCTTGATCATCTCTCGGTGATTGGACAATTGATTCTGGAGTCTTTGACTCAGTCAGCTTCACCTTGAACATGATCTCTTCAAGTTCCTTTACCTTTGATGACAAACTGTTTCTTTCCTTTGACAGTATGTCAAACTTCTTATGCAACTCAGATTTTGCATTCTTCTCCTTCAAGATATTTGTTGACAGCTCAGATAGCTTTCCATTCAGCTCCTTTATCTCAACTTCAAATACTTTTCTCTCTTCTTCAAAATCTTTTTCAACAATATTTCTCTGTTCAGATATCTCCTTGAATACACCAACATTTTTCTGTTCAATTTTCTTCTTCTCCTTTTCAAATTTATCTCTCTCCATGATGATTACTGTAACACCCCCATTCCAAAGGAAGGGAGTTTATGTCAAACATAACAAACGGTTATACCTATAACTCCCAAAATAAAGAGTCTCTATAAACGAAATTACATCATCCAAACAATAATTATAAATTCCCAATAATCGACAAAAAAATCAAGCGTAAACCTTTCAAAAGAGCTAGTCTAAAACGATGAAATAAACTAAATGTAGCCTAAAAATTTCAATAAACCTTTCGTAACCTTTTTGCGATCATAATCTTATTTACTCTTCTCACGCAACCTTAGCAACCCCTTCAATTACCTGCCGTGAGAAAGAAAAGGAAAAACACGGTTGAGCCAAATGCCCAGTGAACGGATATATAAACATATGACAGGAACAGTATCATAAGAAAAATCAATTTGATCTCAAGATGTCGGACAACACAGTTGCCAATTTATAGTTGACATAATTAAACGAAAATATATGAAGGGACATATCGAGCTCGAAAACGCATACACTTGCATATCCACCGATGTGACAAGTGTCAGACATATGGCCACGCAGGCCCGTACGTTAGACTGCAGATCCACACGTACTAAATGTGAGATACGACGTTGGACACTACGCCGACACCCACCCTACAAACGTATCACATAAGCTAGGGCCGACCCATACGCCTCCTAAATCAAATCTTCGTCACACCAAGTATAACTCTCACAAGAGCGCAAAAGAGGAGACGCCGTGGTCTGATCACACCGCCACGGTTAGTGTCACGCCATTGGTGCCACAATGACGTGCCTATGGTACCCCCATAGGTGTTTAGTAGCTCGATTTGTATCAAGAATTAAATTATCACAACACATGTGACATAACAAAGTTATAATAAGCTCATTTAAACGGTGCCAATGCCAAGTATAAAATTATCCATGATCTTTAAAAATGGTTTCCAAAGACTAGAAACAACATAATGCCAAAATCAGAATCAACCCAAATACCAAATATTGCTTGCTAACGAAAGTGATATAAATCGCATTTAATTAACGGTGATATTACAATCAAGCATCGATTGAAGCTGAACCTCTAAGAATATCAAGAACCGATAGATACGACTCGAAAGACGTTAGAGTTTTATGTAAGTTGATACGAATAAGCCAACGCAATCGAACCAAGTATATACCTACATATATATATATACACACACACAAACATATATAAATCGAATCGACAAATACCAACAAAAGAGGTAAGAAATTCATAAAGTATTTTTCAAATCTCGACATTATAAAGGTATGATTAGGACAAGACAATTTTACGAGAATATGTGATATTGAACGATTATGAGTGAAAGACGATACGGAATGAACAAACCGAATAAACATAAATCAAATAATTCGAACTAAACGAAAGCTTAAGAGTTTGGAAACTTATGTAAACAATTCAAAGGGATAAAAAGATTAGGAATCCGTACCTTAAAACTTCACCCAAAACTTATCAATTTACCAGTCGTCTACTCCTTTAATCCCGACCTAAAACACCCAAAAACTTAATATTAATCTTACTTAACGACTTTAAAAACACAGTAGCAAAACGACTAATATACGGCTAAAATACAGCAGCAAAATATCGTTAAAACGACTAATAACGACTAAAATGCATCAGCAAAATCGACTAATAAATGGCCTAAAAACCCAAAAACGATTTCGATTAAAATGACTAAAAATGCACTAAAACGCAGCAGCAAAAATATGGCTAAAACGACTATAAACGGCTAAAACGCAGCGGCTAAAATCGACTAAAAACGACCCAAAAACGCAACAGCAAAATAAGGCTACAAACCACTAAAACGTAGCAGCGATTTCACTAAAAATCAAGCCGTTTTGGTCCCTTTTTTTTCGGCGATTCGCACCTCTCTTACGCAATAACGCAACGACAACTATAACTACGAACCATAAGAAATTTTAGGACTATATTCGAGATGGAAACGAGCAGAATTTTGGGGTTCCAATGACGATTTTAACGAACCCACTGCTGCCATTGATTTCTTTTACCGAATCGGTGGCTTTCGAGCCACCGAAACAACTCCGTTTCTACCCCAAACGATCTCAAAATGCAGTCCCAAATAAATAAACGAAAACACACAGGTTCGGGCTTATCAATGGGACTTACCTCAAGATGACGATGATAACGGAACCTTGTTTGCCTTCGTCACCGATTCCTCTCCTCCGTTGCCAATTGATCTCTCTAACAGTTGAGTTTTTTCCTCTTCTCTAGCGATTGAAACAAGTTAAGGTTTAGGGTTTAGCAACTGATAAAAGACGTGGAGGAGGAAAAAAAATGGAATCTGCAGAAATTAGGAGACTAACCCAAATTAAAACCCAAACCACACATGGGTTTTGCAACTTAGTCCCTTAAACTTAAACTATTGACAAACTTCACCCAATTCTCTTTTTTTTTCTCCCTACACCTACGTAGACCATCAACCACTCTTTAATTAATTATTTTTTTTCCACCTTGCATATATATATATATATATATATATATATGATATTTGACGGGTATTATAATTACTTTCTCGAAGTCTGAAACTTGTTGAGAAAGCTTAACACATTTAAGCTCTACTCTTTTCTTCTCTTCAAAAGATTTTCTGGAAAACTCAGAAAATTTCTTAGCAAACTCTTTTCTTTCTTTCTCAAACTTCTTTTCATCTAGAGAAATATGTTCTTTCAGTTCAGTAATCTTTTTCTGAAGTTCAACATTTTCTTTTTCAAAATCTTTTCTCTTTTTGTCAATCTTCTTCATCTCATCTTGTGGTTTTATGTTGTCTCTGTCTTGGGTTTACTTTCTCCATCATGTTGATTTCAACCTCAAGACTGAAGACTTTATCTTTTAAAGAATCTCTTTCAGCAAGTATTTGTATATTTGACTTTCTCAACTCTTCACAAGTTTCACTTGAGATGTTTGCTCTTCTTCTCAGTTCACCTAGATCTCTATGTATTGATTCCTTCTTTGACCAGCTTGAGCTAGAATTAAGGCTTTCAGACCTTTTCAGCTTGTCTTGAAGATTTAAGATCTCTTTCTCTTTGGACTCAATTATTCCTGCAAAATTAATCTTTGAGTTAGCTACACAGTCAGAGCAAATAAAGTCTTTATTATCTTTCAATCTATTAATTTGTTCAAGAAGAGATTCATTCTGAATCTGCAAATTCTTGATGTCAGCTTCCATAGCCGGAATCTCTGGCATATATGCTAAAGCACAGTCTCTTTTCGTAAGCACAGTATTTCCTTTCTCGTCTATGTAAGGCATGATGATATCTGTAAAAATATGATAGAAATGATCTTTTGATTCAACAATTTGAATAAGACTTGAAAACTTTCAGAAACTTGAAATTTCTAAAAACCTTAAGTTCAGAATTCGCATGTATCACTTATCAAAGAACAATTCGCAAAACAAATGTATCAGAATTCGTATACCACTTGAAATTCGTAGAAACAAGATTAAAATTCGCACAAGTTAGGAATTCGCATACAAGAGATAACAAAAATTCAAGCAATTCGCATAAGCTTATATGCGAATTCTTCAGAATTCGTATAAAGCTTTCTGCGAAATATTCACAAATCGCAAGTCTCTCTTATGCGAATTCTACCCTTGAAAACATTTTCAATGAAAACTTTTCGTACAAAAACAATTCGCAAGTAGAATTCGTAAGATACAAGAATACGAATCCTTTCCTTAGAAAAATTTTGCAATTTTCATTAACATTTCGTATCATGTACAAATTCTTGACTTAAAAATTTTTGAATCACCTGCGAATTTTCACTTTTCGCATATAGACATGTGCGAATTCTCACTTTTCGTTCAAGACACAGTTGCGAATTCTTCAGAATTCGTATATGACTATCTACGAATCCTTTCGTTGGAGCATTTCAAAGAAAAACTCTTATGCGAATTCTCTGCTTTTCGTATAAAGAGTTATACGAAATCTGTACATATGATTTTTCTTAAGGACATATGTGATTTCTTTGACAATTCGTGAACCAGTGAACTGCGAATTCTTTACTTAAAGAATTTAGAATAATATCTAAGCGAAATCTATCTGCAAAATATGAATATCTATGAGATCTTGCGAGTTCTTCATACGAAATACTCAGATCTTGCGAGTTCTTGAGTTCTAAGACAAAATATTCGATTTTAATGCAGAAATCGATCCAATTCTTCAAATCACACTCTGTAACTTCACAGAATCAATCAAGTTAGTATAAAGATCAATCCAATTCAATATTACAATCAAATTTACACTATATCACATACGAATCAATCAAACAGTACTCGACACTTTTTCGAACCAAGAAACCAACAAATTCACAAATTGATCACCAAAATCAGTTTCTAAATGCAATTTGATCCAAGAAATACATTCTATATCACTTATCGACCAATCTTATACCAATAATTTTATCAAAATCATGCTTTTACTCAAAAATCGACTCAAGAAAAACTCATCCAGAATACGCACAAAAAAAAACTTCAAATCGTTGAATTTTGAGCTCTGATACCAATTGTGACCCAGATACTAGCATATAATTCACACACAATCATGTAGACAACAACCTTTATTTATTTAATCACATATTACATCGAAGTTATAGATCTAACACGTAATCACATGTCTCACATATGTTCATTGTGTGTGCGAGTTCTTCCTTACCCAGAATATGATTTCGTATCTGTGTGTGTGTCTCCTAGATTACAAAGAACCAAACATATTTATACTAAGTCAACATAGTTGACTTTTACAACTTAAAACCCTTAACAATCAAACTATTACAACATTGACCCACCATTTAATCTTGAATACAATTCTAGTCTAATACCAGTCATGTTTAGAACATCCAGAATCTATGTACCACACATGACTAACCTGCAAAAACAATTACTTTGTTTAGGTACCCATATCAGAATGGGTCGTTTCTTGTTAGCATGTTGCAAAACTTTTAAATCTATTGATGTGCCTTTGATTCTCCATTCAAATTTAGGATTTTTCGGTTTGTTCATTGGATCTATTTTTAGGCATCCATTTCAATACAAACTTACCTTTTTCTTTTCAAACTTGATCTTATTAGCTTTAAAACCCTTTACAAGATTATGCATAGATTTCTCAGAGAAGGAAATAGACTTCAATTTAATTTTTATTTTCTTTGAGACATCAGAGTTTAAAGTAAAGTTATGTTGTCCACAATTATTACAATGAATATACTTTTGAGCTAAAGTCAAAAAATCTGAACACAAACAAATTTTGCATTTATTTACTTCAGAATTCATATTACATTGATCAGCTACAAAAGTAGACTTTCTATGTCTAGTAACATTATGAACAACAACTTTCTACATAGAAGAATGACTATTTGATGAAACAACATTTTCCTTCTCCTTTGAACTCTTTTTCCTCCACATTAAACTCTATTTCCTTTTTCTTTATGTAGAAAACAAAAAGTTTGAGTCAACAGAAGATTTAACATATTTTTTTCAGAGTTAGGAGAACTTCTAAAAATCTGAAGATTCACCTATCTCAAAAACACTTGGTTTGATTTCCTTTTAAGAGTTAGAAAACACAGTATTGGAATTTTCTTGTGAAACAAACTCTGGATTTGAATGAACTTTCCAATTTTTTTGATTAAAATACTTCCTTTCAAAGTTTGAGTCAATCACTTCAGTGTTAGAGTTAGAATCAGAAGCATTCATCAAAACTTCAAGCATATTTTCAGACATATTGTTGATGAATTTTGATAACTTTTCAAATTTTGCACTCTTAAGTTCAGTAGTATTTGAACTTTCTTTTTTATCTACTCTGATCACTAGTATTAGAGATAACTGATTCAAGTTCAGAAATTTGGACAATTTCTTCATAATTTTAAAAACGAGCTTCAGAACTCTAAACATTTTGTTTAGAGTTTGAACACTTAGTCTCAAATTTCATTTTGTCATTAGACTTAGTTTCTTCATACTTGTTCTCTTTTAAATCATTTGGATAAAATGAATCATATTCCTTATAAGAAAACTGAGGCTTTCTATTTTTGTAACTTTGGTTCAAATCAGAATAATCAAAACCCACATTTTTATAAACTTTTCCACTAGTCTTAGAATTTTCATCCTCTCCAGATTTACATCCTTCATCAACTTTCTCTTTACCTTTACATACAGAGTTTGATGATGAGGCTTCAGACTTAACAAGTGTTTCATAAATCTGTGGAATCTTTTCTTGATAAGCACCTAATTTTGAAAATTTGTAAAGATTACTTGGAGCACTTTTCAAAATAAAATTCTCAGACAATCCCAAACCCATTTTTGGATTGTAAACCTTGTGTCTTTGGGATTGCTTGTTAATAGATTTAGAATTTGTTCAGTCTGTCCTCTTTTAAAATTCAAATCCTCCGACTGTTTTAGCTTCTTATAAAGTTCTTTTCTCTCCTCTGAAAGCATATCATATATAAATTGAATATCTCTATTTATCATCTTCTATATTCTCAAAACCCTTTTGTAAAACAGAAATTTTATCAATCAATTAATATTTGACATTTTTAAAGTTGTCCTTTTCTTTCTCTGAATCTTCATACATAACATTATAAAGTTCATTTTATTCTTTGATTTGTTGACTAGAATGCTTTCACCCTTAATTATTTTCTTCAATTCATCAAATTCAGAATTCATTGATTTCATTTTACTTAATAAATGTTCAAGAGAGTTATTTACCTCAAATTCATTGCCATAGGTAGAGGCTTCAGAGTTGTATGTCTGCCTGTCCAGAGAATCTATGAAACACTTATTAATTTGAGTGAAATGTGTTGTTTCTTCATTAGAAGTATCATCC
The DNA here is from genome assembly GCA_954870635.1 of Arctium minus. Lineage (NCBI taxonomy): Eukaryota > Viridiplantae > Streptophyta > Magnoliopsida > Asterales > Asteraceae > Arctium > Arctium minus. Next base: position 100,820,875 of record OX941084.1, on the reverse strand, counting down.
AACCAATTTTCTTCTTCAGCCTACACTATTCCACTTTCCTTCTTTTTTTTCCATCTGAGCCATCTTTGAATAGTAATCTAAGTTTTTAATTTTCTTAAACCTGTAATCCCTTGCAAAATGACCAGGTTTACCACAATTGAAACATCTTGAAGCTTCTTTATCTTCTTATTTTTCTTCTCTCTCTTCTTTCATTACTCTTTCTCTCAGACTTAAACTTCTCTTCAGATTTAGCCTTAAACTTGTCACCCTTATAGTAATCATACTTGGATTTTGAATTGAACTTTTGCTTTCCAAATCTTTTGTTGAATGCATTGGTTTATAAAGCAAGATTTTCAGCCATTCTCTTTAACTCATCATCAGAATCATTACACACTAACTCTGGTATCTAATTTGAATATGAACTTGAGTACTTAGAACTAGATCTGGACATTGTCTGCTTCTCTGAAATCAAAGCTAATAAGTCTGACACTCTTTTCTTTTCAGCCATAATTTCTTTGACTTTGTCCTCATGCTGATATAGAATTCCATACAGATCATGGATGTCTTCTTCACACATGTTCTTATTCATCTGTAGATTTACAAAGAATGAATCCCATCGGGCCTTAGATTTTTTAGAAACTTGATGTTTATTTCTGAAGTAAGCTTTAGAACTCCAGTTCTTCTTAGATCATTTAATACACTATTGAACCTGTTGTGAGATTCAATTAGAGTCTCATTCTCTTTGGTATGAAAACCTTCATATGCACTTATGCATTGGTTTAGTTTACTCTGTAAAGACTTTTCACCAACTTACATATGCTACTCCAACTCATCCCACATGGCCTTGGCTGATTTTCTATTGTCAACTTTATTGAAAATGTCATTTGGAATTGCCATGATGAGAAGAGTAAGTGCTCTTTTGTCAACATTATATCTCTTTCTTTGTGCTTTATTGTAATACTTTGGATCTTTCTTCATCTTGGATGGAGGGATCTCAGGAGTATCATTTGCTACAAGAACTCTAGGAATTTCAATAAAGACTTCCAAAGGACCTTTAGTAATGGATCTCATGAGATCTTCATCAATATTATCCAGAAATTGAATAATGTGAATTCCCATTGATGGTACTCTCCAATGAATAAGGCAGGGGGGGTTTTCTCTGATCCAATACTCACATATTCCTTCGACATTTTATAGTTGGGGTTTACTTTGTTATTGTATCAAAGTTGAGGGGCTAATTTGTAAAATACCCTAAGGGTATAAATACTCTTTTGTCTTGTTAGATAGTTAGTTCAGTTTGTCATTTTTCTCATTGTGCTTATCAGTGTGCGTATTGTATTCAAGATTATCTCTAATACACATATGACATTTGTGATTCTCCATTGTTGATCTAGTACTTCATTGTTATTATTTGTAATCTAGGATCTACAATTGGTATTAGAGTAGAGAAAACTTTAAGATTTTTATCCAATTTAAGTCATTTTTTAAGAAAACGGGAAGTTTCTGTTGAGTTCGTGTTCTTTGATAGAATTTTGTGGTTTTTGCAGATTTTCTGATCAAATTTGATTCTAATTGATTTAATTCTACTTATAGAGTGAATATGAATCAGTTTCTTCCGCGAATTACAAGAATTGATCCTTGAATTTGATATTTTTGATAAGTTTCTATTTTGAACAGTTCTTGAATTTTTTGACCAAATTGACCAGATTGGTGTACTTTTGTGTGAAGTTCTTTACTAAAAGTGTTTGTGAGTATAAATCGATGTTGGATACAAAGTTTGGTTGGATTTCGGACTTGATTTTTCAAACAGGTTGATGATCTTTAAAAATGTCGCACAAGTGTATCTTTAGAAATGTCGCACAAGCAGTGTTCGACATTTGAGTGAACAGAAAGATATCGCATAAGGCTTTTTCGACATCTTTATGAACAGTAAGAAGTCTCAATAGGCACGTACGACATTGTTAAAATCTCGCACAAAGGACGTGCGACATTCTAAAGAAGTCGTATAGTATCTTGGGACATTCTGAGGATATCGCACGACCTTTCAATGAATAGTAAGATATCGCACAAAGGATGTGCGATACAGTGTGTTAGTTTAACTTTGAATTTTGACTTTATGTGGTTTGACTGTATTTGGGTTATTTCAGTTCTCTGTTTTTCACGATCATACAAGTAATCTAGCAATGTCTTCAAGGGAATCCATGGCTATTAGATCTGAGTCTAAACCTCCTGTTTTGTTTAGAGGTGATTTTCCTCAGTGGGAAGACAGAATTTTGGACTTTATTGATAGACATGAATATTGTGATGTTATTTTGGCTTCTTTAAATGAAGGTTGGCTAGACATGGAAGTTCCTCCTGTAATTGATCAATTATACAAGCCTCCTCGATTTGTTCCAAAACCCAAATCAAAGTTTACAGTAGGAAGAGGCAAGAAGGCTGAAAGGTGATCAATTAGCTAAGTCATTCCTTCTTCAGAGTATGACAAATGAAATTTATACAAGCATTGATAACTATAAAGACACCGCAAATGGTATGTGGGAACAGGCAGAAGTTAATTATGAGTACAAAAAGTGTTAGAGCATAAATATGTTGGATGCAAGATCATAGAAGACAAAAGGTCAAAGTTCAAGATAGTCAAAGCTGAAAGTCAACTCTCGTGTGGAAGTCAAAGTCAATGTAATAAATGTCAAAGTCTTAGTTTGTAAGTTTTTGTTTGTAAGCGTGTAGTTAGTTTTTCTCTTTATAGACTTGTAGCTTGTTGAGTTCGTGCGAAGAACTACTTGTAACAGAGATAGCATTCGTAGAACTTTAGAGAGAGAAAGCTAGAGAGAGAAAGTAATTGTACGAATTGTTTGATTGAAATCAAGATAACAAGTTGAGCATTTAATCTGATTAATTCATCTTGTTTGTTTGTTTGTTTGAATCAATAAGAACTTGATTAGATTGGGACTATCACAAAGGTTGGAACTTAACTTAAGAAGGCTAACTGCATTACAAGCTATGAAGATTTCAAAGCAAGAGAAGGGGAAACTTTAGAAGAAACATATGACAAATTTTCTAACTTGTTGAATGGCCTGAGCAAGAATAATATCAAAAAGACAACTATTGAAAACAATATCAAGTTCTTAAATAATCTTCTACCTGAGTGGAAAAGGTTTGCTTCTTACATCAAGCATAATAAGAATTTAAATGAGATTGGTCTTCACAAAATGTATGAGACACTTAAGAAAAATGAAGAAGAAGTATTGGAGATGATGGATGTGAAAAGGAAATCTGAGAAACCAAAATAAGATCCTTTAGCTTTAGTGGTTGAGAAGAGAGGAAGATCCAGAAGTTCAAGAAGAGAAAAGGAAAGGAGTGAATCTGATGTAGGTGAAGACAATGGTAGTGATTCAAACTCTGAAATGAAAGACCTGCAACAAGCTATGGTTTTACTGACTAAGGCATTCCAGAAGAAATTTTACAAGAAACCTTCGTCTAACAGTCAAAGATACTCTTCTGGGCCTAAGCACTATGAGCATAAGAACAGGTTTGAAGGAAATAAGAAATATGAGGAAAAGAAGTTTAAGAATAAGAAGTTTGTGTGAAGAAGGATCAGGATAAGGAGGTTGATGATATGATAAAATGTAACAATTGTGGTAAGCCAAGTCACTATGCCCCGAGACTGTCGAAAGTCGGTTGTGAGAAATTTGGATTATTACAAGAATAAGATGTTTTTGGCCAAATAGAAGGAAGCTGGAAAAGCACTCATGGTTGAGGATGATCACTGGCTTGATTTGATAGATAATGAAGTTGATGATGAAGCACAATCTCATTTGCGTTTCATGTCGAAGAATGGTGATGAGGAGAACTCTGACAATGATGGCCAGAATTCATGCTATTCAGAATCTTCGTCGGAGGTAAATAATCATTCTTATTCTGATTTTATGGATCAAATGCAAAACATGATGATTAAACTCTTAAGATTTACAAGAAAAACTTAAAAAGGAGAAAAATCTTGTTTTTACTTTAGAAGCAAGATTGGAAACTAAAAACAAAGTGATTTTAAGAATAAATAAAGAAAGTGTTGAAAATCTTTATTGGGCAAATGTTTTAAAAGGTGAAAAGAAAAAACTTGCTCAAGGATAAGAATCTTTGAAAAGTCAATTATTTGAACTCTCGGATAAATTTGAAAAATCAGAGAGTGAAAAGGATGAGTATGCTCATAAATTTAATTCAAGTCTTTTTGAGAAAAATAAGCTGATTAAGAAACTTTATAAAAGAAGTCAAACAGATCAAACAATTCATTTTTGTAAATCGAACGAATTCAAGTACTATAATCCAAAATGGGGATTAAGATATGACAATCCTCGATATCTTAAGAAAGTCATTTCCAAGGTTCCAACTTTGTATGAATTTGATTTTATAGATCTTGGTTTAATTTATCCTAAATACAAAATCAAATTTACAAAATCACCTGATAAAGTTGAAGAACAGAAAGATTTAAGAAGGAAGAATTCTGATAAAATACAACTTTCGTTCGCTTATGTTTTTTTAAAATAAATACTTTAATTCATGGTTTTGTAAAATAGAAATGTAAACATAAATGTCTTTTTTGGTTTGAAGTGAGAGAGAGAGATTCCCACATTTTCATGTTTAATCGAATTAAAGGGGAAAAAAGAACAGAATAAATCATAAAAAAATGGATCAATTTGGGAATTTTTTTTTGAAAGGGTATCCTAGGCACCCTAGACTAATCCCTGGCAATATTTGACTGTTAAAGCGACAACCCTGAATAAACCCCAGTGGCCATAGGTTACGTACGCCTAGATTCGAACTCGGGGTGGATGGGATATCCCACCACATCCCCACAGGCCTTAACCATACGCCACAAGCCTTGTGGTTATCAATTTGGGAATTTTTTTTCCTTCCTATTGGCAAAATGGGCCAATCAAATATCTAACAAACTAAAACATGCCACACAGGAGGATGCCTTTTAAATACCACATAAAACATACTTATTGACCATTATTTAAATTCATCTTTTATAATTATATTTAAATCAATCGTCTATAAAACTTGTAAAACCAAATAGTGTTAAAAGATTGACCCAACCCAGCCCGTTTTGACACAAAATACATAACCTCACAATTTATGTTAAGTAGACACTAAAAGATTGCTTAAATCCCAAAATAGAAGTTACTTTTAGCTTTTCACCAAACCCAGTGGTATGCATATACCAACTGTTAGTATGCGGATATATATTTCAATAATATATATAATTACAAATATCGAATAATAAAATTTAATCAACCAATCATTAGAATAAATCAAATAGAAAGGGAATCGACAGAAATCGTAAAACGAATAAACCGTATATCGAAACAATCGATGTTGAGGCTGGAAAACCGAAGGGTTAATGATAATTAATCCTATTAATCATTTCCAATAATGAGTATGAAGGAGTTACAAACCGGTTTTTGAACCAGAGAAATTCGCGACTTACCACGCGGGTGAAGTCGCGGCACAACCTGCGTAATTCACTGTTTCTCGTCTATAAACAGTGTACATCGCGACTTGCTACGCGAGTAAGCCCCGCGTAACTCATTGTTTTATCCTCTTCAAGACAGTGAGTTTCGCGACTAATGGCGCGGGTAAACCCGCGACCTAACTCGCGTAATGCACTGATTCAAAACAATTTTTTTTGCAAAAACCAACTTGCGCGAGCACAAGATTTCGGAGCTGCATTCGTGTCCACGCACAAGTTCGCCGATCTTAGCCTACGAAAGTCGCAATCGGCACCCCCCCCCCCTGCGCACGGGTAGGTGATGGAGTAAAACCAAACTAAGGACTTGAAAGTCCCTCCCACATTTTTAGTTATAAACCACTAAAACTTTGGTCCTCCTTCCTATGTGGGACAAGTTCCCACACCCACTTGGTTTTGCCAATTTTCATCCCAAACACTCAACTTTGAGCATCGATATCTCATTCACACATATTCCGTTTTGGACACATAATATATCGTTTTGAAGCTCTCATATAGGAGAACATAAACCCACGAAGAGTTAGATATATACAATACATATACATGTATTTATTTGTGTCCAAAGTTAGTAAAAAATCACAATTTTTACTAAAATTTTCCAACACCAACTTCACCAACCATTCGGTTACAAACAAGGGTTATTTTACGCTCACCACGTCCCATTAAAGGTCATACACACAAACCTACATATTTGACAATCTCATTAGGAACTGCCACCGGTGGGCCAAAAGGTTCTTGGTGGCTTGACATGGGTTTCTACACAACAAAATATTACAAACCAGGAGCTGAGATGATGATTCATGAGGCTCAGCCAAAACCCACAAATATCAAACCATGCCAACCATCTTAACTAGTTATGTGCATCTTCACAAGAATCAATAGGTGCATAACACCTAGATCGAACAAATCAGGTCACAAGTGCGTTTGATATTACAGACAAGCTAAACCAGACGGACAAGAGTTAGGTAGGCAGGTGAAATAATGGTGGAAGGTTTTATGGTTTTAGTTTAAAATGAGTAGTTTAATAATTTACCAATTTTGTCTCTTTGATTTTTGTTCCACCTTTTTTGGCAGTACAAAGAAAATTCATTTTCCCGCTCAGTCCCGACCAATCCTAGTCTAATCTTGCACCAAATGTGGGACAACAAATTTTTGTTAATTCGTGTCCCATCCTGACTTGTCCCACACGTACCCTCACCATATAACCTAAATAGTTTTCACAAAATGTGATTGTAAGATAAATAGCAAAAACTTCACCTACACATTCTAACTTACGGAGTATTGAGCCATGTGCATATGGCACGCTTTGTGGGCTGAAGCATCCAATCATTTGCATGATTGACACAGGGTTGATCTACGATATCAGATCATTTTGTAACCAAGAGACTATTGGCTATATTGTGCTGATTCATTGCAGATTACATGATGCATTCAGCTCCGGAATCATGCTCTTAAAGATGGTATATACAGGAGATTACTCTCTGCAAATTCCGATAGTCGGGAACTTTTGGCGGTCAGTTTTGTTGGATTCATCTTCGGGCACCATCTTCCATTATATCCCAACTTCTCCATCTCTGCCACTTAAGTAGACAGAATAGACTATTAGAATTAGTAATTACAGCAAATCAAATAAACATGCAACAAGAAGACATTGGTAAGACCTTGGGTTTGTTCCTCAGAGGTCACTAGTTCAAGTCCCCTCAGGGCCACTGCCACCCCATGGGATATTATTAGATGCATGCAAACTGGGCCGGACACCCACGAATACCAAATACAAAGAAAGATCTTATTACTTTCAACTAACAATTCCCATCTCATTCCTACCAAGGGGTTGGAGGAAAAAAAATTTGTACACGAGTATTTTCCTTTGCATTTTGCCAAGGATTGTAACCTCCACCTTGTACCAGAAAAGAGCAACCTCAGTTGTCAATTAAAGATCACCCTTAAGAACAAAATCAAATATCTTCCAAATTACATGTGATACATGCGAGTAAGATAAACATATCCATCAAATATATAGAAGTGTATTTCTTTGTTGGTGAATAGGCATTTGATTGAGGAAGAGCTTTGTCTGGGTCCAACGCTTATGGAAAAGATGGAAGTGACAAAAAGATCATATATAAGTTGGACATGCTTGAATGATATTATTACTACAGCTATTAGTTGGTTTCAAAATTTCATGACACAACTCGGCCTTAGAACATGGGCAAAAATTCAAAATTTCATGGTCAAGTAACCATATTCACATCAAGAATCGGCCATGAAAGTTTGCACAGTATTAGCATGTACCATTAAAATGTCTTCCGGTTCCTTTTAATTTTTAAGTGGATTCTTTTTCTTGGACCTGATGCAATGTATATGGAACTTAACCCTCATGACCCCTTTTATTATAAATGGCCCCAATGGAGAGAGAAACTGAAAACCACAAGATGCAACAAAAGGAAAGCCTTAACGTATATTTTCCATCATTCACCACATAAGCATAATTACCTTGGAACCTCCAAAGAGAACAGCTTCAAACCAGTAATGGTGACAAGCATCAGTGTCCTATAAAATCCACGAACTTACACCAAAACTTATACAAAACCTGGATTGTAAAAGAAACATGAAATCAGAAGGAATGAATTTTTTTATTACAGAAAGATGCTCTACCATAGCTTCTATACTTAAAAGAGTAGTATGCATCTGAAGTACCTGATACAGATCACGGCATACACATTCAGAAGAACTCTGGTACCTATGTTAAAACTGAGATAATAAACATCAAAAAACTCTGAATCAAAAAAATAGAAACAGAATAACATAGAAAGAAATTTGGTCCTGAATGCATAAAATTCCTGGTTGAAACAACCAGCAAATACAAAGGGGCAGCCCATTATCTATTTTTAAGGAAAAAAGAATTGTAAGCCACTATACAACATTATCCAGAGTTGAATAAAACTTGCAAATAGCCTAGTCATTTAATGAGCTATTTATCATAACAATCAAACCTTGAATGGAAAATTTTAAGCACCATTCAACATGTTTGTGCTTTGTAATCACCTTAAGAAATTACATGTTGCGATCTTGAGCAGAAGCATCCAAGCAATTACTTCACAAGTGTCTAATGATTGAGGCTGTCTGTAAATCCTCTCCTCATAATGTCTAATTAGAAACCAAAACAAACTGCTTAGTGATCGATTGCTTGGCAGCTTTCATATGCTAAAGAAGGAGTGTGCATTATGCTGCTACCAATTTCTGAATTAAGTAAATCCCCATACCAATCACTTGGCTGACGAAATACGGTGCAAGGACCGCATCCAACTGCTTGAAGCACCAGCAGCTTTTCTACCAATACCATGATCAACTTTTGTCGTATCAATTGGCTCATCAGATTTGAAAAGAGGTGCCTTAAAGTTACCGGCCATAGAGAACGAAGTAGACGCCTTTGGTGCAGTACTTATCGTCTGTAACAATCAAAAGTCAGAAAGAGTGGCGGTCAGACCAATGCTTGTTCACAGTGAAGCCAACTGGTAACAACATCAAAAAATAATAATGATAACATAATAACAAAGTCCCATAATGCCAAATGCTTGGGGATCATCATAGGTAACAGAACTCCTTAACCTCAAATGTTAACTTTATCTAACAAGGACTCACTTACATGTTTCCCAGGTGAAATATTATCATTAAGTTCATATGGTAATCTTGATTTACTATGCATGTCAGGACGAGCCGGATTGCTTGATCTTCTGCGCTCTGTTGCTCCAGCTTGGTAGGAATCATCATTCCCCCCTAACAAATATTTGTGTAAAATGAATCGACATAAGAGTAGTGAAATAACTCACATCCAAATGACACAACAGATAGATAATGTACTGTTTTCATACATCTAGAGGGCACACGGTATGGACGTAGAAACTAATAAATCCTGTTTTCCTGTCCAGACCACATCCAACAAACCATCGTATGATACATACATACATACATACATACTTATTATATATAAATACACACAATCAGAAGACACAACACATGGGAAAAAAAATCCTAAATCCTTGTTAAATAGAATTAACCAATTAGTATCAGACAAGTGGCACATTCATCACCATGGATCTTCTCATATCAATCTTGATCACATAAATTCATTATTAAAATTAAATGTCCCATACACTGACCATTTGATTCTGAATCAAATGAAAACAAAGAGTAACTCGTAAAAATAATCCCTGAACTATATATTACTAGACATGTGCAAATACTTTATTTTCAATTTTGCACTTCTGTACAAACATCCCAAATAAACCATGAGGTTTGCTTTAAAACTCCTCTCCAAAAAAAAAAGTGCTAGATATGTGTGTTATGATACTTAAAATACAGACAAAAATGATTAGTAAACAAATAAAACAAAATTGAAATTGAAAGTAGCAACCATAATACATATACTCAATGGCACCCCTGTCATTCCCTTCTGCACCGCCTTGCGCCATTACCACTATCTCCTCTTATTTTTCATTTTATTTTGAATGTGAATATCAATAAAAAATAAAACCTAGGATAACTCATGCAAATCAACAAGCTCTTTTCAGTTTTCCTCTCTTAAAGACTTTATGCAAATAAACATTGGTAGAAGGTCCAAGTTAAATAAACTAACTTTGTGACTTATTTCTCTGAGTGTCCAATAACAGTGTTTAAAAGAAAGAAGCATGTATATGGCGATCATGATTGAAGAGTTATGGAGTCTCAATACTGTTGAAGATTTTTATTATTAATTTGACCTCATTTGTTGGCTCAATTAAAAGCTTACTCATGTTGAACAAGATAAATAATTGATTTGGTTCCTGCAATTGATGAGTTGGAGACATAAAGCACATGTTCGTAAGAAAAATGTGAAATTCAGTTTTAAGATAAAAAGCAAGCATTCTTTTATTTGCTAATATTCTAAAGAATAAATTCAACAGATACTTATCATAAGTCCTTGTCACCAAAATGTGTAATCATTCACCATGTTTGTGTGAGGCTCAATGAGACTTGTACAGACTAAAATATACAAAAATGCATATTGGTCTATATACCAACCTTTCCATCTCAATAATAAATGTAAAAAGTAAATTATCAGTAGGAAAAAAATTAAAATGGTTGCTTTTTATATGCAAATGATAAATGACTTTTTCTTTACTGTTACTTAGTAGTATTAATATAACATTTTTGTTTAGTTTGCTTGATATGTGTTGACCAGAAATTCAAATTATGATGATTTTACCTAGGTGCTACCTATAGAACCGGAACATTCATCATCTCTGCCCGTTATGATTTGAAGTCGCCATACATCATTTGGGTAAAAACTAGTTAGTCTTATGTTAGAACACTTTCCCCTATATTCCATGACAATCAAAAATATTAATTTACTGCAAGGTTTTGGTCCCCTGGACAAAACTTGAATTAATACAACATATCAAATGTAGCACTTAATAAAAGTTGGAATAGCTACAGAACAGATGACACCACATTTAGGATGCAAGGACTAGACAGAAAAAGCAGTAACAGACATTTCTCATGTTCCGTCATCCATGGCTTTCATATGAAAACATGGTTTGAGTAACTACTCATACCACAAGATTGAAATTTTGGAGGAAGTATGTAATTCCCAATAACAAGTGTATATTCAATATCAATCAACACCACAAAGCATTAACCATCAAACCTGTTCATATGATTGATCTGAAAAACAGAGAGTTGTTACACATGAAAAGCACAAAACAATAAACTAATTAACTCTTTTAGGGATTAAACCCTAATTACAAAGCTTTATATACCTATTAAGATATTTACACAAATAGTCCCTCAACTTCTATTCAACATAAATAATTAATCCTAACAATCTCCCATTTGAATTGAAGTTCGAGTTGACGCCAGTTTGGAACATATCTTCTTCTGATAGCAAACAGAATTTCAAACTTTTGAATCTCGTTCCAATACTCCATTCTTTCCACAATAGTCTCCAATGCTCTGACAATCAGTTCTCTATCTCGCTTCAAGCTTCTTTGAACCCTTGTCATCCAGGACAATCTTGCTTCGCAGCTGATCCCTAAGAAGCATTAAAGTATCATCTCAATATCGAGCTATCGGACTGAACCGAAGTGAAAGCATTTATCGCCCTTGCCATTCTTTTAGACCATTCTGAATTCAGGATTGACAAGAATCGTATCGGCAGACACATTTTCAATGTTAGGAAAGCTTTAATCCGGTTTGAGCAAGTTGACTTTGGGTTGGTTACTCTCAATACCCATCTGAAAATCTTCAACATAAGATAGAACAATAGCACACTTCATGTACCTTTTAACAGCTTCAAGTGCAGATGTGATCGGTTGAGGTCTGATGGTCCTGGTCTTCAAATTTCTAAGAATAAACACAAGATCTGGCAGTTCAAGATTCTCAAAATCATTCATTTCCATCTTCCCTCATGACTGTAAAAACCGGGTATAGTATCTTGAGCAACCGAATGGAGCAAATATCTTTAATCTCTGTAATGCGGTATTTAGTTTTGACAAGATTGACCGGCTGGGATTTTGTCTTTCTCATACTGATATACTCAATCTGTCTAATCCGCTTCTTCATAAATTGAATTTCATAGAGAATAACTGGGTCATACTGCCTAATCCAATGAACGTACATCCTCTTTTCTGATCTTCCAAATATGGTAGCAAAACTCTGATTCTTTCCCACTTAAGCGGTTGATCTGGTTCTGCTGGTGGAATCATTAGCTTTGGATATTCTCGGTTGTTTCCGGTTGTTCGTGTCACTGGCTCACTGGCTCGGTCGTCCTCAGTCTCTTCTCCCCCTCATGTTGATCCGGATCATCCGGATCATCATGTCTATGTTTTACTCCTTGGGCATGATCTTTACAAGTAGTCTCCAAAGATGTAACCCGTTCAGCAAGTGTAGCTAGAGTTTGTTGCACAGACTGAAGGGTTGTAGTGATGTTGTCGAGCCTGAAAGTCACCTGGAAGTCTGTAGGTGTGACAGACGGTGTAGGAGTCTGTGGATCGGGTTAGATCTGAGTAAACCTACCAAATCTGCTTCAGCTGGATCGGACGGTGATTGTGAAATCAACTTGGCAAACAACAACTATTTCAACTCATCAATGGACATATCAGATGGAGGCGGTGGTGGAGGTGAAGGATGAACTTCGGGTTCTTGCTCAGTCATGACAAATTTGCCTTTCATAAGTCGTTTGACCGCGTCAAGTTCCCTCCTCATTTCCTGCATCATCGTGTTAATGTATAATTTAGATCAAGTGTTGACTTTTGTATTTGTATTTGTATTTGTATTTGACTTTGACTTTGTCTAAGTCTTTGAGTGTTTCTTATGTCTTGAGAGTTTAGTGTTTTGAGAGAAGTGTCATGAGTATAAATAGTTCTTTTGTTTGAGAGTTGCTTGTAACAGAGAGTAGTGCGCATTCCATGTAATCTTGTGACTATACTCAATACATATGACTATTTCTCTCTCTATAATCTCTCTAGATTTTGTGTTTGATTGCATTGATTTGATTGTATATGGCTTGATTTGGACTTTACAATTGGTATCAGAGCCTACCCTTACGAATTCAGATTGATTTGATTACCTTTCTTGATTGATTTCTTGGATTCCTCAAGAACACGCAGAACGAGTTTTGAAAGATACTGTTTGATCGAATTCGTAGTGAATTGTTGTGATTTGAGTACAAATATGATTTCATAGGATTCGTGTATTGTAATTGTTCAGTTCTTATTCACATTGTTTCACGAATTTCTCACAGAATCATATTCAATTTTTTATTTCTTGAAAAATATCGAACACTGTACAATCATGACTAGCATTGTAATTTTGTGTTTTTAGCCTTTTTAGATTGTTAAGAAAGTGTTTAGAATTGTTTTTCGATCATATTGGTTAAGGTTGTGAATCGAATTGCAGGTTATTTGGGTTTTTTGGATCTAAACTGTGAGTACAAGTATCGAACGCGCAAGATCTGTAAAACGCGCTAAGGAAGAACATGCTAGAATCAAAGAACGCGCAAGATGAAGATTGCCATGTTTTCTGCGAGTTTGAGCTCAGTTCGTGCATAGAGTCTTGCGAGAAGCTAGTTCGCGCACAGTATTGTTTGCGAGTTCTTGGATTGTGGAAAATTTTCTAAGGTCTGTGAGTTTCTGATCGTGCGAGTTTGCATTTAGTGAGTTCCTGTTTTCTCGAAATTTTCTAAGTATGGAACACGCTAAGGGTCGTGCGAGTTCTATCTGATGTGCGAGTTTGCATTCATCTGCGAGAAGTGTAATTGATCTACATTTCCTAAGTCTGAAACACGCACGAAGTGATCTGCGAGAAGTCACTTCACGCACGACACTACTTGCGAGTTTCTTAAAACACGCTAGTAGTTATCTGCGAGTTCTTCAAACGCGCATAAAGCTATTGGCGTGAAGTTCTTTGAACAGTGTTTTGCGAATCCTTTGGTCTGCGAGTTTTAAAGGGTTTGCGAGTTTCTGTTGTCTGCATGACTAGCTGAAAGGTCTGGAGTCCACACACCGCCCACGCTAGATCCCCCTCACAATATTCTCTCCGTACTCCCCGTCCAGGAACACCAATATCCTAGACACGCTCACGTAAGTTTCTAAAACCCTCACTGCGCTCTGGGCGTGCTCCCTATAGAAAGGTCCTGGACCGTAGAAGCCTGTATACCTTGCCTATGCCTATACGTTAACCCTCACTACTAGCTTATGCGAGTCCCACGACACCGAGTGTGTTAGCATATAGGCATAGGCAAGGTATACAGACTCCTATGGTCCCACCAGAACCGGCAGGACTTTCCCAGGGAGCACACCCAGAGCGCAGTGGGTTCTAAAAACTTAGGTGAGCGGGTCCATGATACTGAGGTTCCTAGACGGGGAGCGCGGAGAGAAAATTGCGAGGGGATCTGGCATGGGCGGTGTCGTGGACTCCAGACCCAGCTAGTCATGCTTCCCAAATGGATACAGATCCATCACTCCATGATGTTCAGGTTAGAAGTCTCTTCTGACTCGACAACGGAGAGTGACGTTGCTACTACATCCGACAATGTCAAGGGTGACGGAAGTGACAGTTCCACATCTGACAGTTCCGACGATCATGATGATCAATTCCGTCTAATCCCAACTCGGATTGGTCGCCGGCCTCCTATGACTGTCACCAATTCACCCTCCCCCACTACTATCGCACCCCAAGCCACTATTTGGAGAGAGGAGAATGGAGGGAGAATTAGTTGAAAATGCAGAAACGGTGAAACTGAGAGAGAGGAGATCTAAAACAAACAATGAGAGATCACGTGTGATAAGGCAACAACCTCGGGTTAGCCTTCCCCAGCCAAGAGTCGCCCAGGTAGCAAGTCTCATGTGTTCGACAGGATATTGAACAAGACGTTGTGGACCTAGCGACGCAAGTGCACACCCACCTAGCCACTCAGCCATCTCTCAACAGATGTTTGTTTCATCTTCGCACGGGGACTTAGCACATACTCTACCTGTCTCTCACTTCAAGAGCTCACTTCAAGAGCTCAGGTATTAAAACAAGAGGACAACAGCCCCAGTTCTCGACTTCTTTGCATGCACCGTTGAGTCTAGAACCACTTGATACAATACTTTCTTTTGCTAGGATACGATCACATCTTTCGGCTACTGTTGGCACTCTTAGTGACCAAACTCTTACCATCTGGTGGATTACGAGGATTGGGTGGAAGTCCTACCACAATTAACGTCACGCCAGCTATGAACGTAGGCAGTAAAGCCGTTGACTCAACAGTTGTTACTCCAACCAACCGGTAATCTATGTGATCCATGAGTTACCATACCGGAATTTGTTTCTAGGGAATTTCTGAACGACACCCTAAAGGTTGTTCAAGATTCGATGATGCAGGAAATGCGGAAGGAATTTGACGCGGTCAAACGACTTATGAAGCAAATCAGATCCAACCCGATCCACCGACTCCTACACCGGCAGTCACACCTAACAACATCACTACAACCCTTCAATCCGGGCAGCAAACTCTAGCTACACTTGTTGAACGGGTTACATCATTGGAGACTACTTGTAAAGGTCAGTCCCAAGAAGTAAAACGTAGACATGATGATCCGGATAATTTAGATCAACATGAGGGGGAGAAGAGACCGAGGACGACCGAGCCAGACAGGTATTGCTGAAACAGCCAGAAACAGCCGAGAATATCCAAAGCTGATGATTCCACCATAGCAGAACCAGATCAACCGCTTATGTGGGAAAGAATAAGGGTTTTACTACCATATTTGGAAGATTCAGAAAAGAGGATGTACGTTCATTGGATTAGGAAGTATGACCCAGTTATTCTCTATGGAATTCAGTTTATGAAGAAGCGGATTAAACATATTGAGTATCTCAGTATGAGAAAGACAAAATTCTTGTCAAAACTAAACACCGAATTACAGAAATTAAAGATATTTGCTCCGTTCGGTTGCTCAAGATACTATACCCGGTTTTTACAGTCATGAGGAAAGATGGAAATGAATGGATCTTCACTAAAGCAGATTTTGAGAATCTTGAACTGCCAGTTCTTGTGTTTATTCTTAGAAATTTGAAGACCAGCATCAGACCTCAACCGATCACATCTGCACTTGAAGTTGTTAAAAGGTACATGAAGTGTACTGTTGTTCTATCTTATGTTGAAGATTTTCAGATGGGTATTAAGAGTAACCAGTCCAAAGTCAACTTGCTCAAACCGGATCAAAGCTTTCCTAACATCGAAAATGTGTCTGCCAATACGATTCTTGTCAATCCTGAATTCAGAATGGTCTACAAGAACGACAAGGGCGACAAATGCTTTCACTTCGGTTCAGTCCGATAGCTCAATATTGCGATGGTACTTTAATGCTTCTTAGGGATCAGCTGCGAAGCAAGATTGCCCTGGATGATAAGGCATCAAAGAAACTTGAAGCAAGAGATAGAGAACTGATTGTCAGAGCGTTGGAGACTATTGTGGAAAGAATGGAGTATCAGAACGAGATTCGAAAGTTTGAAATTTTGTTTGCTATTAGAAGAAGATATGTTCCAAACTAGCGTCAACTCGAACTTCAATTCAAAGGGGAGATTGTTAGGATTAATTATTTATGTTGAATAGAAGTTGAGGGACTATTTGTGTAAATACCTTAATAGGTATATAAAGCTTTGTAATTAGGGTTTAATCCCTAAAAGAGTTGATTAGTTTATCGTTTTGTGTTTTTCACGTGTAACAACTCTCTGCTTTTTAGATCAATCAACGGGTTTGATGGTTAATGCTTTGTGTTATTGATTGATATTGAATATACACTTGTTATTGGGAATTACATACTTCCTCCAAAATTTCAATCTTGTGGTATGAGTAGTTACTCGAACCATGTTTTCATATGAAAGCCATGGATGACGGAACATGAGAAATGTCTTTTATTGCTTTTTTTGTCTAGTCCTTGCATCCTAAATGTGGTGTCATATGTTCTGTAGCTATTCCAGCTTTATTAAGTGCAACATTTGATATGTTGCATTAATTCAAGTTTTGACCAGGGACAGAAACCTTGCATTAAATTAATATTTTTTATTGTCATGGAATATAGGGGCAAGTGTTTTAACATAAGACCAACTAGTTTTTGTGCTTTTCACGTGTAACAACTCTTTGCTTTTCAGATCAATCATATGAACCGAAGTTGTTAAAGGCGCAAGGCGCACTTAGGCACAAAGGGGTCCTGGGCCTAGGCCCGAGGAGCAGGAGCAAGGCTCGGGCCTCACGAATGCAAGGGCCATTGTATAAAAAAATAATATATATACACACACACACACACACAAAGTAATACACAACTCAAATACCATTATATAAAAAGTGATTCCCAGCCATGTTTAATCACAACCATGTGTGTGTGTCTGGCAGCCAAATCACAGCCTTTGTCTAATAATCATAGTCATATGTGTGTGTCGACTTACAAGAGAAAAAAATTGACAGCCTTACAATCAAAAGCATAAAAGAAAATTAACAAAAGTAGGTAGCAACAGGTAGCAAGTAGCAACAACCACAACCACAACCACAACCACAACCAGAACCAGACTAAATGTGATAAATAAGCCAATGTGATTATGCAATAAATAACAAAAGTAGACTACAAAAAAAATATACATACTCGTATGAGATGTATTTATAGGAGATGACCGATTAGAATTGAATAGAGAATTAAATAGACTTATCTAATAACTATGTTTTGTAGAAGTTTAGGAAGTTAAAAGACACAATTTGCAGAAGTCTAATATTAGGTTTTGACATATTTAATAACTCTGTTTTGTAGAAGTCTAAGAGACAAGAAATATATTTGCAATTAGGGTAGATCTTTATAAGGCGCGCCTAAGTCCATATTGTGTCTCAGCCAAGGCGCTGCGCCTTGGTGCGCCTCAGTGAGACGTCTCGCCTCGATATGGAAAAAGCTCAGAAAGTTGCGCCTCAGCGCGCCTCAAACACGCTTTTCACAACTATGATATGAACAGGTTTGATGGTTAATGTTTTGTGTTATTGGTTAATGCTTTGTGTTATTGATTGATATTGAATATACACTTGTTATTGAGAATTTTAATACCTTTCAATAGCGGAACCCCCGTGCTAAGTCGCCGAAGGGGGACAATTGTGTATTATGTGATATTGTCTGTTTTAGATCACTGTTTTTTTAATTGTCTCATGATCATCCTGTTCAAGTAACAATGTATCATTTTGATTTTCAACAAGAAATTTCCAATCTCAAAGCAGAGATTGCAGTGCTTGAAGCAATATTGAAAAACAATCTAAATGTGCTTTTGCAAGTCATTGGTGAAAATGTTGACAATCTGAGTTGGGCACAAAGTTTAAAAAGAGAAGGAAAAACTTGTTGAAGAAAAGTATTTTTTGAGAAACCAATTTTCTGAACTCTCGAAGAAGTTTGAAAAATCACAGAATGTTGAGATGAAGTATAGTGAATCGACAAATGCTGAGGCGTCGAAGAAAATATCTGAACTTGAAAGCAAGATTGCAGATATTAAAGCCCGAGAAGAGCAGAACATAGCGCTTGAAGAGAAACGAAAAGCTGCAGAGAGTGAAAATCTTGATCTGAAGAAAAGGCTTTCTGTTTTTGAAAAAGAAAGAAATGATTTTTTAAATGAGAAAAGGATTTGAAAGAAAGATTATTGATCTTTCAAAGAAAGTGTTTGAAGAAAGAAAAGCCTTTGAGCTTAAAAATGCTAAGCTTTCAAAGCAAATCTCTGATTTTGAAAGAGTTTTGGTAATTGAATGGGATAATTTTGAGAACCAAAGAAAAGCTTTTGAGAGTGAAAAGAAAGTGCTTGAAAAGAAGAATGTTGTGTTTTTCAAAGAAATATATGATAAACGCAACAGTATAGAAAAAGATTTTGAAAGTGAAAGGATGATTTTCGAAACTAAAATTCGTAAGCTTTCAAATAAATTATCTGGATTAGCAACAGAGATTTTGAAAGAGCAGAAGGTAAAAATTTGATTTACAAAAACAATTTGATTTAATTCTCGAAGAAAGAAATGTTTTATGCGCAAAAGTCAAGAAACTTGAAGCAATAAATTTCAAAGTTGATTTATCTGAATAAGCTAGTCCTGATACTGTTGTTCAGTCTCCTTATTCTTCAAGTTCAACTTCTACAACTATTTTTTCGAAGAGTTTTGTCAAATCAAATGAATTTTCAAAATCAGATTTGCCCTTCCAATCTTTTCTATAATTCTCTTGTTGATAATACAAATAATCAAGTGTTTCGAAAAGTCAAAATGGTTTGAAGAAATAAATCAACTACAGAAGACAGTGATGGAAACACATCATACAAATCTCATGTAGTTGATACAAAGTCATTTATTTCCAAGACTGATTCACATACTTATGTCTATTTTTTGTACAGCAAAATGAACAAAGATTTGTTGGACTCATTGTGGAAAGAGGGACTTTGTACATTCAAGGTATGTTAATAGCTAGTATGGTACTTATATATCCCCAATCCTAAGTTTAACAGCTTCAAAGCTAAGGCAACAAACCATCAAAGATCCATCAAAGCATGGATTCCAAAATCTCTCTAATCTGTTTTGCAGGCATGTCATGTGTGATTTAATTCAGATTATTCACATCACATGACAACAATCAAAAGTTATGCCACTTTTGAGGGGGAGTACCATTTTTATTTTTATTTTTATTTTCAAACTTTCATTTAGACTTCTGAACACTTCAGTTCAGAACTCGTTCTTAAAAGTTTTTTACTTCTGATCATCTCATTTCAGGACTCGTTTTTAAATGTTTTGACTTCTAAACATTTCAGTTTAGAACTCGTACTTCAATGTTTACTTCACTGTCATATTTGGTGAATGAAAAGAGTGTGAAAGAAGTGTTAGGGTTTACAAAGTTTCTATAGTCAATCCAGAACCGGAAGGACCTACCCAAGAAACACATCCAATTCATAGATACCAGTGAGGGGTCTAGATTAGTAGTTGAGTTCGGAGTGAAAAGAATATGGTAAGGATGTGACAGGACTTAAAAGAAATATTGGTCCTTACCAAACCGAGTCGGTTATCCGGGTTACCACACAATCTATTCATTCTCGTTCTTTGGAGATGAATATTGAAACAGACATGGACCCAATGTCGATAACTCGTGTCACCCCACCTAGCCACTCAAATATCTCACAAAAGATGCTTGTTTCATATATTCACGGAGATTTAGCATATAATCTATCTATTCCTCATTTGGAGGTCTTAGATATTGAAAAAGGAAGACATCAGCTCCGGTCTCCGAACTTCATATTCAATTCACTATCTCTATTAATTTCTAACTTGCGTCCCAAGTTGAATCAATCTTTGAGCCAAAATCTTTATGATTCTATTTCTTTCACATATGCACGAATCTTTGTGATTCCAATTGCATGTCCTTATGATATTGCCAGAACAGTTTGAGAAGTAATTTTTTAAATTTTACTTCAATGATAACTAAACTATCAGAGATGCACCGATGCCAACTCTGAAAATAGGCCACACAACTATTTTTAATTATTGTGATATCAGTTACTATTGTGTTTCTGTGTTAGCCGATTACCCATCTTGGTTACTCAAATGTTTTATCTGGTACTTTACTACTCGTTCGTTAAGTCTTTGAAGATACATGATGCTCAGGATGCTCCTAATCGTCATGAGGGGGAGAAATGACAAAGATACAAAATTCAAAGACACAAGCAAAAGCGCAGGGGGAGTAAGAAAATCTTATCTTCTTAAATCTTAGGTTGAAAAGCCATTAGATTCAAAGATTGCAGTTGAGCAAAAAAGATTACAGTTTTACTTGATTGGTTCTTCTATCCCTTATCAAGTTGTGTTTGCTACAAGTTGTTTCCTCCTTTGAGCATATTGGTTCTATAAGTTCTTAAACTGAAAGCATATTCAACTCGTAGTTCAAAGACATATTATCTATTTTAAACTGAAGTTGCACTGTGGATTGTCATGTAACTCGCACATTATCTTTCTTGTGTGCTAATCTGATGTGTTGAGTTTCTACAGTTGAAAGTTGTTTTTTAGTGCATTCAGTTACGATCATTGTTCGTTGAATCTAGTGATAAAGTTGAAACTATGAAGAATCATAGCTTTATTCAAGGGCGAGTTTGGATTGACATGAAGACAATCAACACTAAAGTTTTTCAAATAATCAAAATGGAGAGAAGATCAAGATCTGAAGATTTCAAGATCATAATTTTCTTTATATAACTTTAGGCGGAGAATGTTAGGACCATAAATGTCCTGCTTAGTTGAAAGTTATATAAAGAGTTTTATTGTTATTAACTAATTTATTGTAAAGCCTTTAATATGTTATTTGGGCTTAATTTGGTGTAATAGGCTCGGGCTTTAAGCTTTAAGCCCTTGGTATTTAATGTGGGTTTCTACATGATTAAGTTTGATTAGTCGTGCGCTTAATAGAGATATTAGAGAGAGTTTGTTTTTCATTCAATTACTTGTAACTCTCTATAATCATTCAATATAGATTAATCGTTTGAATCATTGTTACTTGATCTTACTAGGAATATCAAAGTATGTTGTGTAAGGAAGTCATGCTAATAACTCTAACCTACAAATTTGTTGTCTTTGTTTTCTTTGGGATGGGGCTCGGGGTTGGGGGAACAAACTTTCTATTGTACTATGTGCAGAATATAAGTAAATATATAGTGTGGTCATATGAACAGTCAACTTTCCAGGTATTTAGAGAAGTATCTGCAGGCTTATCTCATATATGTAAGATCTATAACAATAGGATGAGCTAACTTATAGGATTACATCTCTCTGAACACTGTACCGAATACAAACTACCTATTCCTATTTTCCTTGTGTGTACCAAAAAGCATAACATAATTTTTGATGCAGAACTTCTAGAAAAAATTAAACATCCTAGTAAAATTCCCTAATAAGATAAAGTACCTTGATGCTTATTTGAATGTACCGCCATTTCTCTATTGATCATTCCAGGAACTGGTCGACTCTGGTATCATCCCCAAACCATTAGTGAGTACAAAGAAGATGTCTCGATAAAAAATAAGTAAATGCACCCCAAAAAACACTCATCCATGCATGTAATTGCTATAAAGAATCGTAAACAATCAAAGTTAATGAAATACTAACAGATGAACAATGTTGTGCCTTGGTCTTTTCCGATTGTTGGTGCTTTAAGATTGTCCAATCAAACACATAATCAAAATGATATCCTGAAATAGGTAGAACGTCACATTAATCACAGTATCACTAAAGACAAACATGGGCTCTAAAAAGTCTATCAACTTGCAAGCAGTCTATTTTGAATTACATTCAGCCCACAGGGGTAGGGAAAGATGTTCCACTAAGCACCAGATCTAAGATTACAAGAATTAACAGGGTATTAACATTTATACCAAGTAAACACAAAAACTATTGTCATCTGAGCGTAATCCCTAAAATCTTGGATATCCACAAAAACCTAAGAATGTGAAGCAGAATTGAGTGAAGAATATAAAGACCAGATCCACATCCAACCATCTTTAAAACCAATCACAGGTTCGCCCAGAAATTGAAACAGAGGTAGGAACCCATTTCACCAAGACATCAACCTTGAAGGATGAACGACGTTAACCTTTCGACTTTACATTTCAAAAACAATTATGTGATCAAGTAGTTGGATCGAGTGGCATGCATCAGCATTTTGACGCATTACTGTGGTGGCCCATAAGCGCTAATCCTGTTTTTTGCACTCATAGTGAACTTTTGTAGTCAAGGCTAGCCATAGTTGGTATCACACATGGACTCTGTCTATGCTGGGTTAACAAGTACCTACCATGTTGAAATTTCATAAGTGAAATTAAATGCTTCAAACTACAAAAATCATGGACAAGTGACGCTCCCTCCTCTTTAATAGCTTCTCTTTTTTCTTTAAACGTTCTTTCCTATAAGCTTCTCCTTTCTCAATCCTGGATGGGTACACTCTTTACAAAACAACAGCACATGCTAACCCTTTTACCTCTAGAATAGAGTAGCGAAGCAACCGCAGCCTGATTGTTAATACATGAAAGGCCTTCGTAAATGTAACATGATTCTCACCCAAAACAAGGAAACCGTATGTTTCAAATTTCTGCAAGAATGCCCATTTATGACTAGATTATTTAGGGCAGGGATGGTGTGACATTACAGTCCGATATCAATGGGTGGTTTGCACAGGAGAGAGGTTAGCTTCCAGTTTGAAGAAACTCACAATCTACATTTTGTAGAGAGACTACTATTGGGAAAAAAGATATGCCAAATAAGTTGGGTATTTCAGAGTAGGACCGTTGAATGGCATAGTACAAACTAAAAGACTGATACTTCCTTTGTTCCATTAAAAAAATTACCTATGCCTTTAACTCTAGTAGTCAATTTGGTCACGTTTCAAATAAGTTGGGTATTTCAGAGTAGGACCGTTGAATGGCATAGTACAAACTACAAGACTGATACTTCCTTTGTTCCATTAAAAAAATTATCTATGCCTTTAACTCTAATAGTCAATTTGGTCACATTTCAACTTCCAATCTGATGCAGTTTCCAAAAAGTTTGAAGATACATGTAACAACTATTTCAATCCTTAAAACACAGATGGTTTAATGTTGGTGTTAATTTAGTAAATTGATATAATTTGTGTTTGACAAGGACTGATGTCAAAATCTAAGTACATCTCTCTTAAAAGAACAGGAGTATATATGAAGGGTCCCACTTTTTTCAACCCAACCCTCTTCTACACACATAATTTAAGACTCTTGAGTATTTGGTGAACAATCTATATACCTTCCCGCATAAACAAGTCAAGGAAAAGGCGCTTCAAGAAACCATAATCAGGTCGTTGCTCAAATGTCAAAGAACGGCAATATTGGAAGTACGAAGCAAACTCCACATGACGAAACTTGCATAAAACCTGTCAAACAGTTTGAAACATAATTTAATTTATACGATATGATATGATACTCCACTAAAACAGCTGAAATATGACTGTTATTGTGACAGTAGCTAACTATCCCTATAAGAAGAGGTCTATAGCATATTGTTCACCAAAAGATATATCATTGATGATTAAACTGATATTTTAAGATTCAACACCAGATGTACAGGCACATGTGCATAATTCAAGAAAAGAAAAGCTGTAAAATTCCGCTCAGGCAACCATGATTACTGATTAACGTCGCTAATAGCAAACATCAAAAGAACATACCTCAATGGGAGTTGATACCTTCTTTTCACGTATTTTGTCATATTTTTGCTTCTTTGTTGCACCTTTGAGGCCCTGCCATGGAAGACTGCAGACAAGACCTAACAAGTTAATTCTTTTTTCAGATGGAACAACATTGATAGACTGAATATAAATCTTTCGAAAGTTGAAAGAGAGAGAGAGAGAGAGAGAATACAAAGTCCTTTTGCTAAAAGAAATCAGAGTTTCCAAAACTAAGTTTTATTGCACCAAATCATAAAACCAATCATATTGCAGGTCATATACTCTAGAGCAACCAAAAATTAAATGTACTTGCACCAACACAGAAACAAATAATTTTCCAGAACATACCTCCCTCTCAAAAAGTACAAGAAAACATAACCAAGAGATTCCAAGTCATCACGCCGGCTTTGTTCTGCATTTAAAATTGTTATATTAGAGATGCAAATATGAAATGTTCAGAATGCAAGAAAACATAATGCAGCGATGACTGTATACCAATTCCCAAGTGAGTATTACAGCTAGCATAGCGTGCAGTCCCTGTCAAGTTTTTGTTCGCTCTGGATATAGATAACAAAAACAAATGGTCAGCTTAACACCAAATGGAGGATCAGAAAGGCAGCAAAGGAAAGGGAAGAAAAAGAAGGGTAAGGTGGGTGATACCACCAAAAAAAGCATAAATGACATGATGTTATTTCTTGAGCGTTTGTTAGCCAATAAGCTTATGGCTCACCTACTACATGACAAGATATTGAGGAATATAAAATCATAATTATTGATGTGTGTCTGGTACACATAATGAGCTTTTGTGACAATATATGCAAAAATGATGTGGATTCCTCAAGATTCAAGAATCAAAGTTGATTTGCATTACAAAGCAAAGATTTCAATGAACTTCTACGAAATGATTTCACGAGATTCAACCTTGCAGATATCATTAAGAAATAAAAGGGAACACCAAAATAAAAAATGATGAAGCTCTAGGATCAAAAGAGCATATTATCAATCTGAAAAGCAGGGCATGACAAACAGTGGGTAGCACCTCGTTGGCATGATTTCGTACAACAAATTCCATGTCATAGAGATTGTCTGATAGACAACCCCAATTAAGGACCTAAAATTTGAGCATATGTAAAGTAATTTTACCATAAATATGATGACTCCTAGATATTAAAAGAAGAGTTGGCACCGTAAAACATATGAACTGGGCACAATGCAGACAAAGAAAAATATAAGAACCTGTTAGGACTAGGTTACATTAATTTATCTTGTTTTATTGTTTTTCTTAGTTTGAAAGAATGAAAGAGTGGCATCATGGTTCCCTGGAATTATGGTAGATGAGTGGGTCAATCAAGGTAGTTGTTCCCATGTTCACGCCTCGTAGTAGTGTCCTATAAAGTAGACAAGTAGTTAATTTCTTTTGTATTTAATCCCCTCACGAGAAATGGAAAAGGGT
This sequence comes from Arctium minus, assembly GCA_954870635.1. Lineage (NCBI taxonomy): Eukaryota > Viridiplantae > Streptophyta > Magnoliopsida > Asterales > Asteraceae > Arctium > Arctium minus. The sequence goes on along the minus strand of OX941084.1, from coordinate 100,795,167 downwards.
GTTAAGTTCTGTCAAGCAAATTGTGGTTCATTCTTACCCAAAAAGAATATGGTTCTCTCTTTAGGTTCTCACAAGGAACCTATCAAGTGGTATCAGAGCTTGATTAGGACCCCCATCTGGAGGCACCAAGACTTCTCTTGGCTACCAACAAGGAGAGAATTGAGGCTTTGGTTAAGCAGTTAATGCGGTTGATTGCGGAACTAGTGGCCGGGACCTTGATTTGAAATAGCGGTTATCGCTCATATAGCGGTGCGATAGCGCTAAAAAATATACTCATAAAATAAATACGAATACATATATATATAGGGGTAGGTTATTATGCAACCTTTTACATGGTGCAACCCATGCAACCCCTCTATCCACCACTCATTTTATTTTCACATTTTTAATTAAAAAAGTGAAAATAAAATGGGTGGTGGATAGAGGGGGTTGCATGGGGTTGCACCATGTAAAGGGGTTGCATTTGAACACCCCTCTCTCTCTCTATATATATATATATATATAACTTAAATATTGTATGCCTAATACATATCAATTCAAACCACACAAGCAACATAGTAAAATATTGTATGCCTAATACATATCAAGTCAAACAATTCAAACCACACAAGCAACATAGTAAAATATTGTATGCCTAATACATATCAAGTCAAACAATTCAAACCACGCAAGCAATAGAGTAATAGAGTTTATAAAGCTCATAAACAACTAATTTAATTGGAATTGATAAAGTTTGACCTCATTTAATTGCTTCTTTTGTAGTTCTGTTTAATTGTTTATTTAATTTGTTTCCTTTTTGTTTGCAGGCTTGATCTTAAATAACCCACCCAAATCCCAAAAGCATTGTTTAAAATTTAGTCCAACAAAAAAAAGGATCCAAAACAGTCCCAAAAAAGAAACGGTAATAGCGGACCGCTATTTGGTCAAAATAGCATAAAATAGTGGCCGCTATTTGCGGTACCGCTATAATACACCACAATTTCTAGACCGCTATTTAGTCTAGGACCGTTAACCGTTATCTCACCACTATAGCGTCGCTATAGCGCGCTATTAACTACATAGGGCTTTAGAATAGGGTCTGGGAAGCCTCCCAGATGCAGTGCAACGTATGGAAATGGGTATGGCTGAAAAGCTGCAACAGTTGAAAGCTATAATCAGCAAGATTCCTGAGCTGATGTGATGCAGGTCAACAACAAACCACCACCAAAGCAATAATAACGAGATCGAAAAACCTTGATTCTCATCCAAAACAACGAAGTTGGATTTTCCCCGCTTTTCAGGAGACGATCCTACGGAGTGGATTACGAAGGCCAAACAGTTTTTCGAGTTTCAACAAATTCAAGACGATCGTAAGGTACATCTCGCTTCTTATCACTTGGAAGGTAAGACTAACACTTGGTGGCAGTGGTTGAAAGAGACTTGCAAGGAGGATGCCACCGCAGTTACTTGGGAAACACTCTAGGACGAATCGTGGACACGATTTGGCCCTGCAGAAGGTAAAATTTCGATGAAGCGTTGGCCAAAATCAGATAGGAAGGCTCCTCGCGTGACTACCAGAAAGAATTTGAAAGACTGAATTTGAAAGACTGGGACAAAGTTTGGGGCTTGACTCAGAAGGCTTTGGTCAGGAATTTCATGGGAGGACTGAATAGGATCGGGTGTTTTCACGTCTCACCGTAGTGCCCAGCTTGTCTTGGCTAAGTTGCCCAAACTGATCGGCAAGAAAGCGCCACCCATCCTCCTCACCAAGGTTTTAAAAAACGAAAACGAGCCTCGAGGCGTTTTCTCTTAGGTACATGAGGCATAAGCCTCAAGGTGGAAGATAAAAATAATTATATAATATAATTTATATCTAATAAACACATTTAATAACATATTAACATAATGTTGTTAATAAAATCTCAAAATCTTAAAATATATTAATATATGTAATTAATATTAGACGTTTTTATTTTTAGTTTTATTAACAAGCAAAAGGGCCATGCTATTTACATCTTTCAATGCAGCATGTACAAGCTTCAAATGCAACAGTTACAGCATACAAGCACAAAATCTCAAGTGTAATTAATATTAAAAACAGTCGTAGTTTTTGACCGGTAAATAGATAAATAATGTTAATATATGCAACTAATATTATATAACAGTCGCAGTTTTTGACCGGTACATAGATAAATAATATTAATATATGTAACTAATACCATACAACAGTCGTAGTTTTTGGCTAGTAAATAGATAAATTTAGAGAGGAGAGGAGCCGCACTTTTCGACGACTCGATAAATGCTAGAGTTTTTAATTTTTTATCATATAACTTGCAGCATAAAAGAGGAGCGTAAGCCTCTCTATTAATCATCGCTCCCGTGTTCACTAACCGCTTCCTGCATTAAAGGCGTACAATTCATACCACCAAGGAGAGGCGTCGTCTCAAGTACTTTTTTGGGCCACCTTGCGTCAAGGTGCGCCTCAAATGTTTTTTTTAAAACAATGCCCCTCACCACGCTGCATCCACCCGCAGACACAAACTTTGGGGTCGAAGACTCCATAGTGTCTTTAACCTACTAGATTTATGGGAGAAACCCCCATAGTGAAGCGCGCCTTGTCCTGAAATAGCGGATGCAATTAGAATGTTCACACCACGAAGTCTAAAGGAAGCTATCGGGTATGCTCGAATGAAGGATCAACTACAAAGACAGTGTGCACCCTATTCTCCACCCAACCAACCACTCTCGGAAGCCCCTCCATTCACAAAAAAGGATTCAGCCACGCCCACCAAATGTCTAACATGGGACGAGATGCAAAGGCGAAGGGCACCGGGACTATGCTTCAACTGTGAGGATAGGTTCACTCCCAGCCATCGATGTCAAGCACCTAACGTAATGTTGTTGGTATCAGAAGAAGAGGAAGGATCGAGCATGAGAAATGAAGACTTTGAGGGTGATGAATCCGTACCGAAAGTTGTTGCGAAGGTTATCAGACACCAACCTTGTGGACAAGGTTGTTATTGACGAAGGGGTCATGTTAGGACTAGGTTAGATTAATTTATCTTGTTTTATAGCTTTTCTTAGTTTGAAAGAAGGAAAGAGTTGCATCATGGTTCCCTGAAATTATGGTAGATGAGTGGGTCAATCAGGGTAGTTGTTCCCATGTTCATGTCTCGTTGTAGTGTCCTAGAAAGTACGCAAGTAGTTAAGTTCTTTTGTATTTAATCCCCTTACGAGAAATGGAAAAGGGTGCTAAGTTCTGTCAAGCCAAATTGTGGTTCATTCTTACCCGAAAAGAATACGATTCTCTTTAGGTTCTCACAAGGAACCTATCAGAACCATAGAATATCCAATACAAAATAGCATACCAAAAGGGAGGATAACAACATTAAATTTGGAAACTAAACCATACTTGTAAGGAATATGGCAACTTGTAGTCGGATCACGGTATCTTTTAGCAAGTCCGAAATCAATAACATAAACCTGATAAAAATAATAATTGGCGATATTAGTAGATAGTCATGCATACATCATAAATATGAATCGTTGGTAATAAATAAATAAATAAAGAATTGAACTTTCAAATAATCATACTTAGAGTTTCTTTGCAAACTAACCATTGTACTTTTTTTTTTTTGGGGAAAAGGGGACGGAACCCCCGGAAAAAATTTATTGATACTAACCATTGTACTTGCTAAAAGGTAAAGAAGCTCTAAAGTATGCAAGAGTGGGCACTTCTAGCCATCATATTCGTAGTTTTGTTTCACACTAACCATCAGAAATTGTCCAGGTAACTGTAGCATAATTTTGCATCCTTTTGCAAGTAGAACATCTAGTTTGCAATTAAACTACAAGTACAATCCCCATTCACTCTAATATGAAATAAAAAAATTCTCTTAGGTTTAGAAAATCCAAAGCACCACTTACATAAGGTTGTATTAGGATATATAATGGTGAGAATTACCTGATTTCTTAGATTTAGAAAATCCAAAAGCACAACTTACATAAGGTTGTTTTAGGATATATAATGGTGAGAATTACCTGATTTGCTTTCCTGCCCAAACCCATCAGAAAATTATCTGGTTTCAAATCTCTATGCAGAAATCCTTTCGCATGCATTAGTTCTATCCTTGTAAGCTGTGGAAAGAATAGAACGCTGTAAATTAGTACTAATTTGAGAATTGAAAATTATCTGTGTGGTGTTCAAAAAAAATCTGTGGTTTAGTAAATGATAACAGCAACAGATGGGATGCAAATCTCTGATGCATTACAAGATAAACTATATCACCACCATGTCATGCATCGATATACAGGCCCAATCCCAATATTATGCTATATATTCTAGATGGGGGTTAGAAGGGGGTAATTGGGTGATTCTAAATGAATTGATAGTATAAATAGGGGTGTGGTGGGAGAGTAGAGGTATCCAAAAAATTGTTGAGTTTGTCCTTGGGAGAGTCTAGCCTCTCGAATAGCTAGTTTCCTATCCCTTTTCTGTTAATCGAAGCATCCGACTACTGTTTCTACCCTATTGCTTTTATTCTAATTGTTCAGTAAATCCAGTTCATAACAATTGGTAGCAGAGTCCAATATTATGCTATATATTCTAGAAGGGGGTTAGAAGGGGTAATTGGGTAATTCTAAATAAATTGATGGTATAAATAAGGGTGCGGTAGGAGAGAAGAGGTATCCAGAATATTGTTGAGTTTGTCCTTGGGAGAGTCTAGCCTCTCGAATAGCTAGTTTCCTATCTCTCTCATGTTAATTGAAGCATCCGACTATTGTTTCGTCCCCCATTGCTTTTATTCTAATTGTTCAGTAAATCTGGTTCATAACACACCAGTAATCTTACAGCCTACCTCGATATCCTTGATGTGGAATCTCATTAAGAATTCTATTAAGTGCAAGTGTGCAACACAAAAGCATTACAAAAACATGCCACCTAAAACACCAAACCAATGGTACCAACCATTTTCTAACCAAATTTAATGCAGGCATTACAACCAGTGCATCTGAAAAGGAATTACCATTTGATCAGCTAACATTAAAACAGTCTTCAATGAGAACTTCCTTCCGCAATACACGAATAGATCCTCGAGACTAGGCCCTAGAAGGTCAAGTACAAGCACATTGTCCTGTATATCAACCCCAGACCAATGGATGCCAGCAACACCAACTGCAGAATAAGAAAATAACAAACTTGAATACCATAGTAGCTAAGAGACAAGTTGTAACCAATAAAATTAGAGAATGTGTTGCATATAAGTATCCATGCTTCAGCAAATGAAAAGAAAGAAAATGTTACATAAACTTGCCTATTCCCTGGAGGTAATTATATAGCTTGGCCTCGTAAAGCAACTGGGGGTGCTTAGTCTGCCGGTTCTCCTATCAAACATAGCAATGAAATTGATTGATCATAAGCTACATGCTGATCATCTAATATTTCTATAAAGTGACAAGGAAACATCAGCAAGCAATCATGTTCATTGAGTTATCGATACAAATCAAATCACAAAGGCATCTCTGCTATAAATGAAGCACATATATATCTTAAGTCGATTAACAGATGATAATTGACAAAGCATGAACCAAAAAGAATTATAAAGTAATTACGTTCAACATGATGTTAGACTGTGCACATGGATAGTTCGCGCATGACAAGGCACCATGCTACCATATAGAAGATGTGCATCGTGGCTTTCACATTAGCAGTACTAGACAAAAGTGTTCTATTGTCTTTTGGCCTTATTGTCGCAAATATACGAATGAAAATCTAGTCCAGCCCCTAGGTAGCCTTTTCTGTTTAACCAGTAGTCCAAGGATCACACGGCTATAATATCAATCATTCAATTGTAATGACACAGGTTGATCTACCAAAAGCTAGCATGATGAAAGGGGGTGCCCATATTAGCATCAACCATGAAACCGCCTATGTATCCTATCCTAACCGATAACCACCCATAGTTTGGTGCGTGACAAATCATTTCTTTACATTGAGCTTCTTTTCTATCAAACAAAATAGATCCATATCAATTCGAAAAATCAGACGAATTTACTTCTCCATGCTTACTAGCATTCTACCAATACCAAAACCCATTTCTATCTACTCGATTCACCAAAACCACTTGGCACTTGATGCAAATAGAAAACTACAGCAATAACTCGCAATAAATCGAGAGAGCATATACTAATCGAAAAACTCAAGAATCAAAACACACACGCATAGAACAGAATATTACCATTTTTACGGCAACGATTTCATGGGTATCTACATGAGTAGCTGCAATATCACAAATTTAAAGAGCTAAGAAACCAGCACATTATATGAACATACAGCAACTCTCCTTTCTTAGACTAAGATTTGAGATGGAAAAGGGAGAGACCGAGAAAGATTTCACCGAATGATCCGCTTCCAATTTTGCGGCCTAGCTTGTACTTATCTCCAACGATCCTCTCCATAGATATCTATTGTCAATTTGAAGCTCCTTTCCAGTAGTTACCGATTCTATCAAAGAGGTAGGGTTTTCTCAGAACAGATGAAGATTCGTGGTTTCGATAGGTTCGAGATGACCTCGCTGACACCAGATATTTGCTGGAATTGCAACAACTCCGATCCTTTAGAGTAAATTACGGATTTGGTCCTTAATGTTTGTTAATTGTTACGAATTTGGTTAAATTTATTTCATTTAGAGTGAATTACATATTTGGTCCCTCGTGAATATCTGCTTTTTAGTTTTCGTTCCTCAAACTCATAAAGTGCACTAGTGGTTCAAAAATCGTGTTTTTTTAGCCTAAACTGGTCCCTCCATTTAACACCATTAAAAATTTTAGTTAAATGCATCATGTGCCCCTCATGTGAGGGGCAATTTGGTCTTTTTACCTATTTCTTCAACCTCACATCCATCTCCAAGAACATTCATAGCCAAGTCAATAACATAATCTCAAGAAATGAAAATTAGACATAAACATATCTAGATTTCGAAATCAAAAGGGAAAATCAAAAAATAAACTTATACAAATCTATACATGAAATCAAAACCTAATCAAACTTGTACAAATCCATTCATGGAAATCAAAACCCTAAGCAAACTTATACAAATCTACACATAAAATCAAAACCCTAAATACTTCTCTAAAATCAAAAAATAAATACATGTTATCAACCTAAAATTCCTCTGAAAAAAGAGATTTGATGGATTCATTAATCAAATTCTAAACCCCATAAATCCTAATTATCAAAGGGCTTTATTTTTTAGTCATCTTAAGCAAACAACCGAGAGATGAGAGGAGTAGCATCATCATTCATCAAGAGAGAGAGAGAGATTCGAACATGAATCGTTGTGCCTCCCCATTTTTCCCATTTCATCGTATCGTCGCCTCGTATCATTCCCTTTTCACATGCAACTGTCGCACCATCTATCCATCGTTGAACATTTTATCCACCGTCCCACCATCGATCCTAAGAACGACCATTAGTGATGGGAAGAAAAAGTAATGGCGCCATTGTTTTTGCTTCTGAAACTTGTGCTCTCGATTTGATCGAAGCTACATATGAAAGAGAAGTAAATCATCATTCATCTCCTCAAGAACGGCCACCGCCACCCTAGATGTAACACCCTCAAATCTGGAAATAACAACTAATTTAAAATTTTCTAAATACATCGATAACTGATTCATCTACAACAACAATTTAAGGTTTAACTTCAATAAACACATTTCAATATTTATACACAGTCTATAATAGGGACGGATGTTACTAAAAACTCAATAACAGTCACTATCTCCAAAATGCGGAAGGCTTCACTAAACTACTTACCCTCGTGTAAAACTATAGCTCATCTCTTCATAGTATTGCTAGGACCATTCCCCAACTGGAACCTGATGCACATGCCGAGAAATTCCTCTTTACTAGGTCATGTTTTACAATGTTGTTAACAAAACAACGAAGCAACTGTTGCAAAAGCTCTTACTTTTACACTGTTCTTAAAAATAAGATTGTAACAACCTGAACATTTATATATACAAAACAATAACATTTCTGTCTAAATACTGCCCCAGGCTTACATTTCAGAGTACAAAGTTTACTACTATCTCTTATTACACAACTGAGTTCAAAAAGTAAACTATTGCAGAAAGTCTTCTATCTCCTGGAAATAGCTCGCATCTTCTCCTTACCCTTATATGTACCTGCTATCTTGCGATAACCTGAAAGAATATTATAATTTTGAAAGAGCGAGGGTTAGACCAATGGTCTAGTGAGTCCCCTCCAATCACTACTGCAACAGTTCAAATATTAATTAAAACATTTAAACAAAGCTTTATATCTCAAAAACATAACCTGCTCTTTTAATCTAAATTTAAAATACTTTATGCTTCACAGGCATAACTCAATCTACTGGTCATCACTGGCCACTTTTACGCTTCGCAAGCGTACCTTAAGCTACTGACCAACATTTCCGTCAAAGACGGTATGTCTGTCTCGCACTGCCTTATTTTAGGGACACACCCTAATGGCATAAACGGGCCACACTCCCCGGTACGAGCAGGCGGGTCACACTTCCCGACTTAGGTCAGACTTTCTGACTCAAATGTATGCATACACTTAGTCCTGACTATATATAAAACAAGTTTATATAAACTGAGCATAAACATGCCAAACTAATTAAATCAATCTTTTGAAATAATTCTGCATAACTTTCAATACTATAAATGCGCAGTATATAAAACCCCCATTTATCAAATAACTGCTAAAATCATAAAAGATTTAGTTTGAAAGACTCACCTCTGATTCTTCTTGATTAACTCTGACTTCTACTGATTAACACCACCTACGATGGTATTAAAAACAAAGGTAAGCTAACTTGCAACTAACACTCTTTCTTTCTAAAAACTCATCAAATACAATCTACTACTATTTTCCCGGTCGAAACCACTCTGATCACTATCTCTCTCAGGACCGATTAACATAATACCGGTCGAATATATACACTGATAAACACCGGTCGAGCCACTATACCGGTCGACAACAACCTACCGGTCAAACAACATACCAGTCGACCTTGGTCCCGGTCACATTATATCGGTCGAATACAATATACCGGTCACACTGGGTTCCGGTCCATAGCTATACCGGTCAACTACACTTTACCGGTCGACCGATACATTTTACCGGTCCTTACAACCTATCGGTCGACTACATTTTATAGGTGGACCGATACCTTTACCGGTCCACATCATCTTCCCGGTCATAGTTCATACAGAGTCGGCGACTCAACAGTTCGAACCCAGAAAACTTTAGATCATTGAATCGATCAAATACACGGATAAAAGCTTAAATAACACAACTATTTACCGACTATAACATGCAGATAGAAGTATTAGGCTAAAATCATACCTCTATTTGACCAAAAACGAATCGATTGATCAAGACCTCTTTCTCCTTTCTCTGCCTTTTTTGCTCTCTCTCTCTCTTTCTCTCAATAAGTCGGCTAACACAAAATATCAGACTGATATGAAATCAATATCTGAGACTTAGGTTATATAAAACCAAAGTTTCAAATAACCCCCCTGTACTTTGGGTCTCGCTTCACTTTTCACACAACCTCCAAAATTAATAAAAATTTCGGATCCGGATATTACAATAAGGTTATAAAAGGATCTCGTTTTACATGTTAATACGAAACACCGTTTAAAAACATAATGTTTTTTGAACCATCATACACAACAACCGTGAAAAAGGTACAAGGTTTTACACCGACTTTCGTAACAACTGTGGAAAAATATCACATTTTTACATTGTTATACTTGAAAACGATCTATAAAAGTTACATTCTTAGACGTTTCGACAAAACAATGATTTCCTCTTTACTAGGTTATGTTTTACAATTTTGTTTACGAAACAACAAACCAACTTTTACAAAAACTCTTAGTTTTACGTTTTCTTAAAAATAAGGTGATAAAAGGATCTCGTTTTACATGTTAATACGAAACACCGTTTAAAAACATAATGTTTTTTGAACCATTTTACACAACGATTATGAAAAAGGTACAAGTTTTTACACCGACTTTCGTACCAACTGTGAAAAAAGATCACATTTTTACATTGTTATACTTGAAAACGATCTATAAAGGTGACATCTTTAGACGTTTCGACAAAACAATGATTTTTTTTACTAGGTCATGTTTTACAATGTTATTTACGAAACAACGAGCCAACCATTGCCAAAGCTCTTGCTTTTACACTGTTTCTAAAAACAAGTTCGTAAAAAAACCTCTCGTTTTACAAGTTAATACGAAACGCCATTTAAAAACATAATATTTTTTGAACCATCCATGAAAAAATTACAAGTTTTTACACCGGTTTTTGAAACAACTGTGAAAAAAAATCAGAATTTTACATTGTTGTACTTGAAAACGATCTATAAAGGTTATATTCTTAGACGTTTCGACAAAACAATGATTTCCTCCTCACTAGGTCATGTTTTACAATGTTGTTTACGAAACAACGAACCAACTGTTGTAAAAGCTCTTACTTTTACACTGTTTTTAAAAATAAGGTGATAAAAGCATCTCGTTTTACATGTTAATACGAAACGCCGTATAAAAACATAATGTTTTTTGTACCATCTTACGCAACGACCGTGAAAAAGGTATAAGTTTTTACACCGGCTTTCGAAACAACTGTGAAAAAATATCACATTTTTATTATGATATACGATACAACGACGTATAAAGGTGACATCTTTAGACGTATGGTCAAAACAATTATTTCCTTTTTAGTAGGTCATGTTTTACAATCTTATTTACGAAACAATGAACCTACCATTGTAAAAGCTCTTGCTTTTACACTGTTTTTAAAAACAAGTTGGTAAAAAGCTCTCGTTTTTTTTAAAGGAATTTTGGTTTAAAACATAATGTTTTTTAAACCATCTTACGCAACGACTGTGAAAAAAGTACAAGTTTTTACACCAGTTTCGGAACAACTGTGAAAAAAGATCACATTTTTATTATGTTATACGTGACAATGACGTATAAAGGTGACAATCTTAGATGTTTCGACAAAACAATGATTTTCTTTTTAATAGGTCATGTTTTACAATGTTATTCACGAAACAACGAACCAACCATTACAAAAACTCTTGCTTTTACACTGTTTTTAAAAACAAGTTGGTAACAAGCTATCGTTTTACATGTCAATACGAAACGCCGTTTAAAAACATAACGTTTTTGATCCATCTTACACTTACACAACGATCGTGAAAAAGGTAGAAGTTTTTACACCGGCTTTCGTAACAACAGTGAAAAAAGATCACATTTTTACACTGTTATACTTGAAAACGATATATAAAGGTTAAATCTTTAGACGTTTCGACAAAACAATGATTTCCTTTTTACTAGGTCATGTTTTACAATATTATTTACGAAACAACGAACCAACAATTACCAGCTCTTTCTTTTACACTATTTTTAAAAAAAAAGTTGGTAAAAATCTCTCGTTTTAAATGTTAATACGAAATGCCGTTTAAAAACATAATGTTTTTGTACCATCTTACGCAACGACCCGGAAAAAGATACAAGTTTTTAGACCGGTTTTCCGAACAACTGTGAAAAAAAATCACATTTTTATTATGTTATACGTGACAACGACGTATAAAGGTGACATCTTTAGACGTTTCGACAAAACAATAATTTACTTTTTAGTAGGTCATGTTTTACAATGTTATTTACGAAACAACAAACCAACCATTGCAAAAGCCCTTGCTTTTACACTGTTTTTAAAAACAAGTTGGTAAAAAGCCCTCGTTTTACATGTTAATACGAAATGCCGTTTAAAAACATAATGTTTTTTGAACCATCTTACACAACGACCGTGAAAAAGGTACAAGTTTTTACACCGGCTTTCATAAGAACTGTGAAAAAAGATAAATTTTTACACTGTTATACGTGATAACGAACTATAAAGGTGATATCTTTAGATGTTTCAACAAAACAATGATTTCCTCTTTACTAGGTCATGTTTTACAATGTTATTTACGAAACAACGAACCAACCATTTCCAAAGCTCTTGCTTTTACACTGTTTCTAAAAACATGTCGGTAAAAAACCTCTCGTTTTACAAGTTAATACGAAACATCGTTTAAAAACTTAATGTTTTTTGAACCATCCATGAAAAAATTACAAGTTTTTACACCGGTTTTTGAAACAACTGTGAAAAAAAATCAAAACTTTACATTGTTATACTTGAAAACGATCTATAAAAGTTTTTACACCGGCTTTCGGAACAACTGTGAAAAAATATCACATTTTTATTATGCTGTACGATACAACGACGTATAAAGGTGACATCTTTAGACGTTTCATCAAAACAATCATTTCCTTTTTAGTAGGTCATGTTTTACAATATTATTTACGAAACAACGAACCTACCGTTGCAAAAGCTATTGCTTTTACACAGTTTTTAAAAACTAGTTGGTAAAAAGCTCTCGTTGTTTTTTGAAAGGATTTCTAGTTTAAAACATAATGTTTTTTAATCCATCTTACGCAACGACCGTGAAAAAAGTACTAGTTTTTACATCGGTTTCGGAACAACTGTGAAAAAAGATCACATTTTTATTATGTTATACGTGACAACGACGTATAAAGGTGACATCTTTAGATGTTTCGACAAAACAATGATTTTATTTTTAGTAGGTCATGTTTTACAATGTTATTCACGAAACAACTGACCAACCATTACAAAAACTCTTGCTTTTACACTGTTTTTAAAAACAAGTTGGTAAAAAACTCTCGTTTTACATGTCAATACGAAACACCATTTAAAAACGTAATGTTTTTTGAACCATCTTACACAACGACTGTGATAAAGGTACAAGTTTTTACACCGGCTTTCGTAACAACTGTGAAAAAAGATCACATTTTTACACTATTATTGTAACACCCCCTGTCCCGCGTGCTTAAGAACGGGGCGATGTCACAGTTCAGGGGACATTCAAAACAAATATAAATCCACCGCACTTTTAAAATTCAGAACTCGACTAAACCACATAAACACGAAATTACAAACCATCATATGAAGACAACTATAACTATGATTTACAGATATATTTACATGGACATTAAAATAAAAGAACCAAAAAGCAGATTATCCGAAGATCTTCAAAAGGAAGTCCAAAACAATTGTCTTCTTTTCTCTATATTCCCGTCCCCTGTCTAATCATATAAGTACCAACAAAACACACACGGCTGAGCAACTTTGCCCAGTGAACGGATTATAATAATAAAAGAAACGATAATCTAACAAGTGGAAGCGGAAACGAAATAAAGAAACATTGATATTAGTAAATATCAAACAAATATACAATAAGTGTAGACCATCAAGGCCGATCTGATTCATCATTTAAAATATATAAAAAGAATGTATTTATAAAAGAGGAAAAACCGGAAAACCATTCAAACATCACAAAGATGTAACAAGGGTCACAAAGACCGGTGTGTATCACGAAGACATGTCATTCTCACGGGTTGATCAAACCACGTAAGTCCCATGGGGTAGCAGTGTAGGCACACTCACCATCTAACCCATGCCATGAATAATTCATGACCCGACTCGTGTAACTAGGATCGATCCATTCGCCCTCGATAGTCGTTACTTGGCCAGACCCCATACGTGTCCATTCTAAGTGAGGACACCACGATTGTATAGCCACCGTGGAAGCATCCTGACCTTGGTGCCCCCCAATGGTCAAGTATTCTATAAATCGAAAATGGAAATCATAGGTCTACAACACATGCGACCTCATGGAAACAAGTTCAAAAATCCAATAACCTTGAAGGATTTAATTCAATTGTTAACTAATGATTCATGATTCGAAGTAAAGAAATATCGTAATATCATAAATCAAATAATCCTTAACAATATAATAATGTCACATGATAACTCAAAACCAACAAATTCCAAAAGTTCAATTTCGGAAAGTTACCATTTCACAAATGTGATAGGTAATGCATGGTGTACTATCTTCAAGGAGTAGACACGCATATACAAACACGTGTCTATGTATCAAACAAAGAAAGAAACATGTACCTTCGAATATAAGGGGCTCGAGAAAGGTTTATCCACGCGGTTGATCGAGTTCCGACAAAAAGAAGGGCCTATAACATCACAATGCGCTTAGAATTTGTACCTACTAAACCCATGATAATATAAGTCTAACACCCTTTTGAATCTTTTAAATAACTTAAATTTGAGTTCTAATAAATCCTAGTAGGTTTGTAATACAAAGCTCGAGGTTAACATGGATGTGAAATTAACCAAACAATCCAAACGGGGCTTCACAGGACAACACCGTTACACCTATGTTTTTTTTTTTTTTTTTTTTGGAAAGGGTATCCTGGGCCTATGGCCCAGACTAATCCCTGGCAATTAGGGCCTTTGGCCCAGCTGCTAAAGCGTGCAGCCCTGAGTTTATCCTCAGTGGCCACAAGTGTTACGAGTGGGGCTCGAACCCGGGTTGAGCGCTATGAACTCCCCAAGCCTTTACCACCACACCTATGTTATTGACTTAATTACCTTACTTAAGGGCCAAACTAGTTGATCATGTCAAAAACAAAGTTGTACATACATCTCTTATGATTAACCTTGTTTTGGAATCACCCCGATTGGAGCAGCGACCAATTAGATATGAAGTATATAAAAACAGTGTGCAAATCCCGTTTTTCACAGGACCAGCTTTGGAAATTCACTGTTTGGAGCTGCTTAGAGTCATAATTTGGTCTCGGTGTAAACTACAAAGTTGTACTAGACACACTTGGGTTTCCAACGATGTATTGCACACCTCAATTGGACCTACGGTTGATTTTATACGAATTTTACAATATCTGGACAGAAAGCTAAAACTCAACAGAATTGAAAATTCCTTTAAGACATTTCATCAAACACCTTGTGGGCATTACTTCAAGGAGCTCATAACCATTTCAATGGTTCATTCCTTTACCCATTTTTGGTACCAAAAGCTAACCAACTTCCCAATTTAGTAGTCTTACACAAAATCATAACCAAGTCCTAATCAACAAAACATGCAAAAACAACAATTTCAACATCAACTATGAAATTCTAACTTACCTTGTTTGGGTTGATGACATGAACTTCAAATCCCTAAGTAAATTCAACCCTTTCTTCCATTTCTTGAACCTATCCATAATTCACCATCAATACTTGAACAAGAACCCTAAATAATAAGAAACTCTTAAGATTAAAGAAGAAAAACATACCTACTTAAGGATTATATAATTCTTCCAATGAGAATTGAGCTTGATTTCTGGAATTGAAGGAGATGGAAGTCGTTTTGATGAAGAACCGATTTGAAGAAGTCTGGATTAGATAAAATGAATAAATAGGGTTTTAATTTCTATTTTTATATTTTCCATACTTACAAAACTAACCCCTCAAGTTTCACTTACTTCAATTCTAACCATATTAGAGGATTTAATCAAATTCTAAGTTCTAATCCATTTTTTTTGTACATGTTTAACCCCCATTGTACCATTTTCATGACAAAATAATATGATACAATACTAGAAGTGTAATATCTGGGTCCGAAAGTTTTAATAATTTTGGAAGTTGGGTGAAAAGTTAAGCGAAACCCAAAGTTAAAGGGGGTTAAATGTAACTTGGGTTATATATATATATATATATTAACCTTAAGTTATTGATAAAAGTTATACTGAGATTTCTTAAACCGGTTGAAAGAGACGAGAGGCGAGACGAGAGCAAGGAGAAGAAAAGCTAGGTTTCAAAGGAACGATCGTTGTTTTTGAAATAAAGGTATGATTCTAGTTTAAATCTTCCATCTAAGAGTTATAGTCGGTAAATGATCTCGTTGTTGAGTTTTTATCTATGTTTTCGATCGATTTAAAGGATCTGGGTTTTCTGAACGGAATACTGGCCGACTCTGTTTGAATATCGACCGTGCCCGGAAGGGGTGCCGTTAACCGGTGTCGACCGGTGTGGGGGACCGGTGTTGACCGGTGTGGAGTGATCGGTGTGTCGACCGGACTAACGCCGACCGGTGTGCTGAACGGGGTGTGTCGCCCGGGGCGGTCTCGACGGGGGTGCACAGTGTGTTATATTTTATATTTCAGTCAGTGAGAGTGGGTTATCTGCGAGTTAGCTTACCCTTTTTATTTCGGTACCGTCGTAGGTGGTATTAATCGTTAGAAAGCAGACCTTAAGCAAGAAGAATCTGAGGTGAGTCTTTCAAACTAAATCCTTTATGATTTTGAAAGTTATTTGATAAATGTGAGTTTAAATCTTCCATCTAAGAGTTATAGTCGGTAAATGATCTCGTTGTTGAGTTTTTATCTATGTTTTCGATCGATTTAAAGGATCTGGGTTTTCTGAACGGAATACTGGCCGACTCTGTTTGAATATCGACCGTGCCCGGAAGGGGTGCCGTTAACCGGTGTCGACCGGTGTGGGGGACCGGTGTTGAACGGTGTGGAGTGATCGGTGTGTCGACCGGACTAACGCCGACCGGTGTGCTGAACGGGGTGTGTCACCCGGGGCGGTCTCGACGGGGGTGCACAGTGTGTTATATTTTATATTTCAGTCAGTGAGAGTGGGTTATCTGCGAGTTAGCTTACCCTTTTTATTTCGGTACCGTCGTAGGTGGTGTTAATCGTTAGAAAGCAAACCTTAAGCAAGAAGAATCTGAGGTGAGTCTTTCAAACTAAATCCTTTATGATTTTGAAAGTTATTTGATAAATGTGAGTTTTCTGAACTGCACATTTATATTATCGAAAGTTGTGAAGGTTTATTGAAAAGGTTGATTTAATTATGTTGGCATGTTTATGCTATGTTTATATAAACTTGTTTTATATATTGTTGAAGATTAAGGTGGCGTTTGTTTTTTAAGTGGTGCTGAAGTTTGAAGTCTGATTTCACTTCTGATTTTTAAGTGGTGGTGCTGAAGTCTGAAATCTGAATAAAAAAGACTGTTTGTCTGTTTGTTTTTATTACTGTCTGAAATCTGAAATCATCTGAATATGTATTATTGTTTATTTTATCCCTGAAACTATGATACTCTTGAATTTAACTAAATTATACTACTAAAATCAATATTTTGAACCACAAAAACAGAAGCAAACTCTCAAAACAGTTTAGCAAACTCCTTGATTGTATTTTTTTTAACGGCAACAAAACCACATATATTACCACAACAACCCAAGAAAGTTTACCAGAAGGTTACAACGGACCAAACAAACGAAACAGAACGAAAGGTTGCCCGATAAAACAACCAACAAAACCAACCCGAAAACAATCAGGACTGACCTGAGGCAGCCTAATGATGCCGAACTCCAACGAATCACCGAAACGCAGTTGCCAAATTGTCTGGACATAGGACTTTAGACTCCGCCAACATCACTCCCTACCACTTTGCACTCGATACCATTTCCAAACCCGCCCTGCACAGCGACCCAAAGGTTGCCCGCATGCCGGACAACAGCAAGCTGTCAGTCTATTTCACACTCATCGATCTCTCGATTCGACATTCAAGTGACCGAGGAGGGAAAGTCCGGTTGTTGAGCAACTATGTGATAGAGAACAACAATTTAAACCTGCAGGTAATACAAAAGCATAATCAAGCTCAATGTTTGATAACAAGATTCAAAACAATTTACAAGTGATTAATGCCATTTTTACAATTTAAACCTGCACGCAATACATACATTTATGCTATTCCTGCAGCTGCCAAATTCATTTTAAATCAAACAGCATCATACAACTCAAATATGATGCAGATCAATGCCATTTTTACAAGTGATTCAGATGGAGATATTGAGGATGAAGAAGCATAAATAAATATCCATTTTTTCAAGAAACCCATATCAATAAAATTATTAAAAACCAAGAAACAAGATCATATGAATCTACCCACTTCAAAATTAAAAACACAAAAAACCATCCACAAATCGAACAGCAGCAGCAGCAAGGAAAAAAATCAAACAACAACAACAATAAACAAGATCGAAAATCTGGAGTCCAACAAACATAAATTGATGAGTGTGATGCAACAGAGGAGTCGATAGAAACAGAAAAAAGTCGATAGAAACAGAAAAAAGTCGAGAACATATGGATCGTAATCTGGAGTGACATACCTTGGAGATCGACGGGCTTGGAGATCGATTTTGTAGTCGAGCGGCTTGAAGATCGAAGATAGTAGAAAAGTCAAACACAGGGATCGAAATAGAAAATTTTTCGACAACACAAAACAGGGATTTGGAAATCGACGGCTTGGAGATCGATTTTGGAGTCGAGCGATCTGCTTGAAGATCAATTTAGGTCTGAATTTGAAGGCTTCAAGATCGATTTGGCTAAAGTCCACTTTGGTTGAAGATGAAGGTGTGGGGTTGATGAAGGCGTGCTCTGATAAGAAAAAAAAGTGGAAAAAAAGTGATTAGGTTACCACTTTATGTTACAGACAAGTTTAAGTGATAAGTGGGTCTGAATTGAAAGAAAAAACAAACGCTCTTATTTTAAAAACGTTTGACCGAAAAAGTGATAATAGGTAATTAAGTGCTGAAAAGTAAAAAACAAACAGCCCCTAAGTGTATGTATACATTTGATTCAGAAGTTTTTGACCTAAGTCGGGAAGTGTGACCCGCCTGCTCGTACAGGGGTGTGTGACCCGTTTATGCCATTAGGGTGTGTCCCTAAAATAAGGCAGTATGAGACAGACATACCGTCTTTGACGGCAGTGTTGGTCAGTAGTGTGAGTTACGCTTGCGAAGCGTAAAGTATGATAATGTTTGATCAGTAAAGTGAGTTACGCTTGTGAGGCGTAAGGCTTTGTTTAAATGTTTTAAATAATATTTAAACTGTTACAGTAGTGCTTGGAGGGGACTCACTAGACCATCGGTCTAACCCTCGCTCTTTCAAAATTATAATCCTGTTTCAGGTTATCGCAAGGTAGTAGGTTCTGATAAGGGTAAGGAGAAGATATGAGCTATTTCCAGGAGCTAGAAGACTCCTTGTAATAGTTTCCTTTTTGACTCAGTTGTGTAATAGGTAGTAGTGGTAAACCTTATACTTTGAATTGTAAGCCTGGGGCTGTTTTTGAACAGGAAATGTTATTTTGATGTAATAAATGTACCGGTTGTTACAATTGGTATCAGAGCATTAGTTTAAGGGATCTAGGTGACTAGATGGGCCTAGACTTAAACTGAGAAAATAGAAGCACAACTGAGAATTAGGAAGACCGTAGGAAGTTAACATTAGGGTAGTAAGGATTAGCATGTAAGGTAAATTTGGAATTTCATCTGGCCAGTGTAATTGTGAATTTACAAGTACATGCTTGTGCTTAACTTGACGTAATGTGTAGTATGTTAGATTGAATGTCGTATGTTTCTTCTTATCAGAATTATGTCTGAGCGAGTAACATATGCCTAAACTTGAAATCGAGCCAGTTAATGAAGTCGTTGTTGAAGAACGAACGACTGTTGTCAACCCGACTGCTAACCGGGGAAAGAGTCACGGTCGACCTAGAGGTAAAACGGCTCAGAAGGTGACTACTCAGGTAAGGGTTTCCACTGTGGGAACTCGAGGTGGGAAGACGGCTCGTGATATTCGTCCAGTTGGAAGTGTAGAGGTAAGATCCGAACAAGAAATCTCTCATCAGGAGAGTTCAGCTTCTGTGAGGGGTCGAAAGCAGATAAGAAACCGTGGTGGAGGTCGAACTCAGGGTTTTGTTACCCAAGAAACCTTCGCGACAGAAATGCGAAAATTACAGGAAACATTGAACGCCTTATTGGCTCAACGCACTAATGAGGTCTCGTCAAGCAAAGAAAAGAGTGAAGAAAGAGTGGTGACCGAGGTAGCGGACTCACCAGTAACTGTAGTGGGTAGCCACCCTCAGTCAAACCCCATTGTGACAACTAAAGCGGTAGCTGGGAGAGGATGTAGTTTTAAGGAGTTTGCTGCCTGCAAGCCTCCTACTTACAAAGGGGAATGCGATCTAGTGATAGCGCTAAGATGGGTAAAGGGGATGGAGCTAGCATTCGATACCAGTAAGTGTGCTGAGGAAGATAAAGTAGTTTATGCATTGTCAATGTTGAAAGATGAAGTTGTAATGTGGTGGGATGTTGAAGCAGGAGGACAAAGTTCGACGGCAGCCAAAGAAATGTCTTGGGGTGAGTTTGTAAAGAGATTTAAAGCGCAGTTTTGCCCTCTGGCGGTAGTCAAAAAGTTGGAAGAAGAGTTTCTGGGTTTGGAGCAAAAGGAGATGTCAGTTCGTGAGTATACTACAAAGTTCATAGAGAAGTCTCGGTTTGCAGAAGTTTACGTGCCTAATGAAGGAAGGCGAGTAAAACGTTTTGTTTTTGGGTTGAGAAATGATATTCGAGAATTCGTCTCGAACAAGGAACCAACTACTTTCCAGGTGGCAGTAAACGCAGCTGAGATGAGGGAGAAGGAAAATAATCGGCAAGCTACTGAAAGAAGTAGAGACAAGAGAAAATGGTACGGAATTGTCCGTGACTCCAAAACGTTTAAATCTGCAAAATATGATCAGCGGTTTGTTAATAAGTTCGAAAGTAAGCCATGTAGCAAGTGTAACCGAAGACATAAAGGAGAATGTAAGATTGATCAAGAGGGCTGTTATAAATGTGGAAAGATTGGGCATATGGCTAGGGATTGCCCACAATTGAAGAAGGGAACGGTCGGAGGGTATGTAGATAAGGGAGGTGAGAAAAAGGTAGAGCCAGCTAAGGCGAGGGCCAAAGTTTTTAATATGACGGCAGAAGAAGTGGCAGAGATACCGGATGTAGTAACAGGTACTTTCTCTATAGATTCGATTTTTGCTAAAGTATTGTTTGATTCTGGTGCAAATCGTTCGTTTGTATCCCCAAATTTTGTGCATAAATTGCATGTGAAACCCAAGAATCTTAGGCATGGGTTTGAGGTAGAAGTGGCCGATGATAGTCGAGTCTTAGTGGGGGAGGTATATGATGGGTGTAGTATTGTCATCGATGGGAAGTCATTTCCACTTCGACTGTACCCGATGGGTATGGGAGAATTTGATGTCATTGTGGGAATGGATTGGTTGGCGTCTAATGATGCTCATATCGTATGCAATAAGAAATTAATTCGTATAGCACAACCGGGTAAAGAAGAGATAATAGTGTTTGGAGATCGGAGGGATAGACAGTCGTGTTTGATCTCAATGATTAAGGCTAAGCGGTGTCTAGTAAAAGGGTGTGTAGGGTTCTTAGCTTATGTAATAGATGCTAAGAAGGAGAAGAAGGGATTAGAGTCAGTCCCGGTGGTAAGTGAATATCCAGAAGTATTTCCGGAAGATTTAACCGCTCTACCTTTTGATCGTCAAGTAGATTTTCGTATTGATTTAGTACCCGGAGCAGCACCGATCGCAAGAGCACCTTATCGACTGACACCAACAGAAATGAAGGAGATGATGACTCAACTGCAGGATCTACTCGACAAGGGGTTTATTCGTCCTAGTACCTCACCATGGGGAGCGCCGGTGTTGTTTGTTAAGAAGAAAGACGGGTCTATGGGAATGTGCATAGACTATCGGGAGCTCAACAAAGTAACTGTCAAAAATAAGTATCTGCTTCCCAGAATTGACGATCTTTTTGATCAACTTCAAGGAGCGAGCTACTTCTCGAAGATAGATCTACGATCTGGGTATCACCAGTTGAAAGTGAGGGAGGAGGATGTACCTAAGACTGCCTTTCGTACGAGGTACGGACACTATGAGTTTCTAGTTATGCCATTTGGACTGACCAATGCGCCGACAACTTTCATGGACCTGATGAATAGAGTATGTAGTCCATTATTAGACAAGTATGTCATAGTCTTTATAGATGATATACTGATCTATTCACGGTCCAAAGAAAATCATGAAACTCATTTACGAGCAATATTAGAATTGCTTAAGTGCGAGAAATTGTACGCCAAGTTCTCAAAATGTGAATTTTGGCTGAAAGAAGTTCAGTTTCTAGGTCATGTGGTGTCGAAAGATGGGATTAAGGTTGACCCGCTAAGATTAAGGCCATTAGAGGGTGGGAAGCGCCGAAAACACCATCAGAAGTAAGGAGTTTTCTAGGATTGGCGGGTTATTATCGAAAGTTTATCCAGGACTTCTCGAGGATAGCCACGCCACTAACGGCTTTAACTAGGAAAAATGTCAAGTTTGTGTGGGCGGAAGCTCAGAAAGAAGCGTTCAGTAAATTGAAAGAGAGTCTGAGTAGTGCACCTATTTTGTCCCTACCTAACGGAACGGAAGGATTCGTAATCTATAGCGATGCTTCAAATTTGGGTCTGGGGTGTGTATTAATGCAAGAAGGCAAGGTGATTGCGTATGCATCTCGTCAGTTGAAAGAGCACGAAAAGAATTACCCAACGCATGATTTAGAGTTGGCAGCTGTAGTCTTTGCTTTGAAGATTTGGAGGCATTATCTGTACGGGATCAAGTGTCAGATTTACACGGATCACAAGAGCCTTCAACATCTTTTCAACCAGAGGGAGCTTAATATGAGGCAGCGTAGGTGGATGGAGTTGTTGAGTGATTACGACTGTGAGATCCTGTACCATCCGGGTAAGGCCAATGTGGTGGCAGATGCTCTAAGTCGTAAGGAACGTGGAGAAACAACAAAAGTGGTGGCCTATCGAGTCGATGTCGTTTCTAATTTCTTAGAACAAGTCATAAAATACCAAGAAGAAGCAGCGTCAAAGGAAAACTGGAAGAGTGAGAGAATAGTTGGAATTGTTAAATCGTTAGTCGTCGACAATCGCGGAGTGAAGTGCTTCAATATTGGAAGAAGCGCATAAGTCACGTTACTCAATACATCCGGGAACCAACAAGATGTATCGAGATCTGAAGCAAAGTTATTGGTGGCCGGGTTTAAAGAAATATATTGCTCACTTTGTCGAGCGATGCCTGACATGTTTGAAAGCTAAAGTAGAGCACCAGAGACCTTATGGGGAGCTTCAGTCGTTAGAAATTCCAGTTTGGAAGTGGGACGAGATTACGATGGATCTTGTTACCGGGTTACCGCGATCACCTAAGGGGCACGATGCTATTTGGGTGATAGTGGATCGACTCACAAAGTCAGCCCACTTCCTACCGATCAAGGAGACGTACCCACTAGAGAAATTGGCTCGATTGTACATAGACGAGATAGTAACTAGACATGGAGTACCGTCGTCAATTGTGTCAGACAGGGATGCTCGTTTTACGTCAACTTTTTGGAGAAGTCTACAAAGGGACTTAGGCTCGCAACTCAAGCTAAGTACAACCTATCACCCACAAACTGATGGCCAGAGTGAGAGAACCATCCAAACGTTAGAAGACATGCTTCGAGCATGTGTCATTGATTTCAAGGGTTCGTGGGAAATTCACTTGCCATTGATTGAATTTTCTTACAACAGTAGTTATCATGCTAGCATTCGAGCGGCCCCGTTCGAAGCATTGTATGGACGTAAATGTAGAACACCATTATGTTGGAATGAGGTGGGTGAAAGACAGCTAGCGGGACCAGAAATCGTGCAGATGACAGCCGATAAGGTCAACCAGATACGAGAAAGATTAAAGATAGCTCAAGATCGTCAGAAAATGTACGCAGATAAGCGGAGGAAACCGATAGAGTTTCAGGTAGGAGACAAAGTCATGTTGAAAGTCTCGCCCTGGAAAGGGGTAGTGCGCTTCGGAAAGAAAGGAAAATTGAGACCAAGGTTTGTTGGACCATTTACCATCACGGGACGTATTGGTGAAGTGGCCTACGAACTTGATCTACCAGAAAGTTTGCGTGGGATTCACCCCACATTTCATGTGTCAAACTTGAAAAAGTGCTTGGCAGAAGCAGATGTAGTAGTTCCCTTAGAAGATATTCGGGTAGATGAAAAATTAAGTTATATTGAGGAACCCATAGCAATTTTGGATCTCAAGGTAAAGAAGTTGAAAAACAAGGAGATCCGATTAGTGAAAGTCCAGTGGAAATTTCACAAAGGACAAGAGTCAACATGGGAAGTGGAGGCGGACATGAGATCTCAGTATCCCCATTTGTTTAGCGATGGAATTCCGGGGACGGAATTCTCTTAAGGGGGGAAGATTGTAATATTTGGGTCCGAAAATTTTAATAATTTTGGAAGTTGGGTGAAAAGTTAAGCGAAACCCAAAGTTAAAGGGGGTTAAATGTAACTTGGGTTTTATATATATATATATATATATATATATATATATATTAACCTTAAGTTATTGATAAAAGTTATACTGAGATTTCTTAAACCGACTGAAAGAGACGAGAGGCGAGACGAGAGCAGGGAGAAGAAAAGCTAGGTTTCAAAGGAACGATCGTTGTTTTTGAAATAAAGGTATGATTCTAGTTTAAATCTTCCATCTAAGAGTTATAGTCGGTAAATGATCTCGTTGTTGAGTTTTTATCTGTGTTTTCGATCGATTTAAAGGATCTGGGTTTTCTGAACGAAATACTGGCCGACTCTGTTTGAATATCGACCGGGCCCGGAAGGGGGGCCGTTAACCGGTGTCGACCGGTGTGGGGGACCGGTGTTGACCGATGTGTCGACCGGACTAATGTCGACCGATGTGTCGACCGGACTAACGCCGACCGGTGTGCTGAACGGGGTGTGTCGCCCGGGGCGGTCTCGACTGGGGTGCACAGTGTGTTATATTTTATATTTCAGTAAGTGAGAGTGGGTTATCTGCGAGTTAGCTTACCCTTTTTATTTCGGTTCCGTCGTAGGTGGTGTTAATCGTTAGAAAGCAGACCTTAAGCAAGAAGAGTCTGAGGTGAGTCTTTCAAACTAAATCCTTTATGATTTTGAAAGTTATTTGATAAATGTGAGTTTTCTAAACTGCATATTTATATTATCGAAAGTTGTGAAGGTTTATTGAAAAGGTTGATTTAATTATGTTGGCATATTTATGCTATGTTTATATAAACTTGTTTTATATATTGTTGAAGATTAAGTGTATGCATACATTTGATTCAGAAGTTTTTGACCTAAGTCGGGAAGTGTGACCCGCCTGCTCGTACAGGGGTGTGTGACCCGTTTATGCCATTAGGGTGTCCCTAAAATAAGGCAGTACGAGACAGACTTACCGTCTTTGACAACAGTGTTGGTCAGTAGTGTGAGTTACGCTTGCGAAGCGTAAAGTATGATAATGTTTGATCAGTAAAGTGAGTTACGCTTGTGAGGCGTAAGGCTTTGTTTAAATGTTTTAAATAATATTTAAACTGTTACAGTAGTGCTTGGAGGGGACTCACTAGACCATCGGTCTAACCCTCGCTCTTTCAAAATTATAATCCTGTTTCAGGTTATCGCCAGGTAGCAGGTTCTGATAAGGGTAAGGAGAAGATATGAGCTATTTCCAGGAGCTAGAAGACGCCTTGTAATAGTTTCCTTTTTGACTCAGTTGTGTAATAGGTAGTAGTGGTAAACCTTATACTTTGAATTGTAAGCCTGGGGCTGTTTTTGAACAGGAAATGTTATTTTGATGTAATTATAAATGTACTGGTTGTTACAAGAAGCAACATGTACAAACTTCTATTGCTTGAATAAGGACTTGAATATTTTAAGCTTTATACGAAACCAGTAATTTGAGGGATCCGGGTATTACATTTCTCCCCCTCTAAAAAGAAGGTTTCGTCCCCGAAACCAAATTAGGGATATATATTTCATACCTTAAAATAGATGCGGATATTGCTTCCTTATCGAGTCTTCTGTTTCCCACGTCGCTTCCCAATATGTATGATTTTTCCACAATACTTTCACAAAAGGGACGGTTCTGCACCTCAATCGCCTCTCTTCTCGATCTATGATCGCTTCCGGCTCTTCAACATAAGAGAGATCTGGCTCAATTAGTTCTAAAGGATAGTCAATCACATGCAAAGGATGATTATGATATCCACGGAGCGACGATACATGGAAAACATCGTGAATGTGTGAAAGTTGAGGAGATAATGCCAAGCGATACGCCACCTCTCTAACTCTCTCTAATATCTCAAAAGGTCCAATATATCGAGGACTCAATTTACCCTTGAATTTGAACCTTCGGACACCTCGTAGAGGAGAAATTTTTACAAAAACGTGCTCACCGGGCTGAAATTCTATTGATCGTCTATGCTAATCTGCATAAACCTTTTGTCGTGATTGAGCTTCTTTCATTTTCTGCCTAGCCACTTCAACATTTTCCGTGGTTATTCGAACAAGATCATGGCCTTCGATAGCTTTCTCGCCTACTTCATTCTAACACAAAGGAGTTCGACATTTGCGTCCGTAAAGAGCCTCAAACGGAGCCATACCGATACTTGATTGAAAACTATTGTTGTGGGAAAATTCAATTAAACAGAAATACTCATCCCATCTACCAGACCACTCAAGAACACAAGCTCGAAGCATATCTTCAAAGAGTTTGGGTTGTTCGTTCAATTTGACCATCAGTTTGAGGATAATAAGATGAACTCATGGTTAACTTTGTACCCCAGGCCTGGTGGAGACTCTTCCAGAATCTAGAGGTAAGTATGGGATCTCTGTCAAAAGTAATTGAAATTGGAGTGCCATGTAGTTGAACAATCTCTCTTCCAAACAATTCAGCTAATTTGTCAACTGAAAAGGTCTCTCGTATAGCCAGAAAATGTGCCGACTTCGTTAATCTGTCAACAATCACCCATATAGCATTATGCTTACGTACAGTTCTCGGTAGTCCTGTCACAAAGTCCACTGAGATGTGCTCCCATTTCCATACTGGAATCTCTAAGGGTTGTAACAGACCGCTGGCTCGCTGATGCCCGATTTTCACTTTCTGGCAAGTCAAACATTTAGCAACATACTCAGCTATATCACGTTTCATACCGTTCCACCAAAAGTATTGCTTTAAGTCACGATACATCTTGGTAGATCCTGGATGAATTAAGAATAATGAGTTATGTGCTTCATTTAGAACAACTTCCTTAACTTTAGGATCGTCAGGTACACAAATTCGGTTTCGGTACCAAATGGTACCCATGCCGTCCACCCAAAAATTTGATTTTGGATCATCTTTTGATTTTTCAAGGATAGCCTAAATCTCACATCATGTTGTTGTGATTCTTTGATTCTTGAAATCAATGTCGATTCAATCTTCAAACTGGCTACAGATACGACCCCAGTACGATATGCTAACTCAATACCCAATTTTTCCAATTCGGATACCAATCGAGGTTGAGCAATCAAACTCGATATAGTACCAGAATGTTTGCGACTCAGGGCATCGACAACCACGTTAGATTTACCCGGATGGTATTGAATACGAACGTCGTAATCTTTTAGAAGTTCGAGCCATCGTCGTTGACGCATATTCAACTCTTTTTGGGTAAAGATGTATTTTAGACTCTTATGATCACTAAATATATCACAGGTTTCACCGTACAAATAATGACGCCAAATTTTTAAAGCAAAAATAACCGCATACAACTCTAAATCGTGAGTCGGATAGTTCACCTCGTAAGGTTTAAGTTGACACGAGGCATATGCAATAACTCTACCATTATGCATCAAAACACATCCGAGTCCAGTTTGAGAAGCGTCACTATAAATCTGAAAACCACCTGATCCTGATAGCAATACCAAAACTGGAGCTGAAATCAACCTTTGTTTCAGTTCTGCAAAACTCTGGTCTTGTTCTGGACCCCAATCAAATTTAACCCTCTTTCGAAGGAGTTTTGTCAATGGCAGTGCAATTTGTGAGAAATTTTCAACAAATCGCCTGTAATATCCTGCAAGTCCCAATAAACTACGAACTTCAGAAATATTAGTTGGCCTTAGCCATTTAGCAACAGCTTCAACCTTAGCAGGATCGACTTTAATACCTTTTGTCGATATAATGTAGCCTAGAAAACTAACTTGCTGTAACCAGAATTCACACTTCGAAAATTTAGCGTAAAGTTTCTTTTCTCAAAGTGTTTCTAGTGCCTTTCGAAGATGAGTTTCGTGATCTTCTTTCGTTTTAGAATAAATCAAAATATCATTAATGAAAATGATCACGAACTCGTCGAGATAATCTTTAAAGACATGGTTCATGAGATCCATAAAGACTGCAAGAGAATTAGTCAGTCCGAACGACATAACTACAAATTCATGATGATCGTAACGCGTTCGGAATGCACTCCTTGGAATATCTTGCTCTCTTACTCGAAGCTGGTGATATCCAGATCTCAGATCGATCTTGGAAAAGTATGTGGCCCCTTGAAGTTGATCAAACAAATCGTCTATACGGGGCAAGGGATATTTATTCCGTACCGTTACTCGATTAAGTTCACGATAATCGATACATAATCGCATCGAGCCGTCCTTTTTCATAACAAATAGGACCGGTGCTCCCCAAGGTGAAACACTGGGTCAGATGTATCCCTTATCCAATAATTCCTGAACTTGTTCCTTTAGTTCCTTCATTTCAGTCGGAGCCATTCGGTAAGGAGCTTTTGAAATAGGACTAGCTCCCCGGAACAAGTTCTATAGTAAATTCAACTTCTCTTTCCGGCGGAACTCCGGGAATTTCATCATGGAATACATCAAGGAACTCATTAACTACAGGGATATTTTCAAGTTTAGAAGGTACCTCGTCTGGATCTTGCAACGATGCGAGATAACCTTCATAACCTTGAAAAGTAAACAAATTAGCCTTCAAAGATGATATAGTTGTAGTTCCTGGCTCCGGTTCTATCCCTTGATATATGAATTCAAGATGATCTTTATCACTAAAGAAAATCTTCTTTTAACTACAATCGATCGTTGCCCGATGCTTAGACAACTAATCCATTCCAAGGATAATATCGAAATACTTCATTTTCATCGGGTGTAACATAACTTCTCAAATACGGTCGCCAATAGTTAGAGGACAATTTTTGAATTCAGTCACAACACACACTGAACCACCCACCGGAGTCGTAATTAGTATAGGAGACTCTGTTGGTGATTCAAATTGTTTAAGATGTTCCTCTAAATTCTCGGACATAACAGAATGTGAAGCACCAATATCAAATAACACATATATAGATCTATTAATAAGAGAAAGAATTCCGGAAACCATACCAGCAGTGGACTTTTCACCGAATAATGCAAATACACGACCTCCGGCTGTTGATGGTTTCTATTTTTCTTGAGATTTACTTGACTGGTCAGACTTACAATCTTTGGCTAGATGACCTTGCTTACCACACTTATAACATGCCCCATTAATTCGAAGACAAGGCCCTGGTCGGTGCCACTTTTCACAATGATTACACTTGATGGCAGAGGACGCTCCTAAAGAACCTTGATTATTACTAGCAGAAAAACCTGGTGCTTGAGACTTACTTGAACTGAACTTTGATTTATTCTTGTCACTATTGAATCTTGATTTATTAAAACTTTTACTATCCGCACGACCAGATAGAAAATCACGTCCCCGTTTCTTGTTACTGTCTGCTTTTTGATCCAAAGCTTCTTGACGAGATCTTTCAATATTCTTACCTGCATCAACCAATTGAGAGATAGAAGAAAAAGGAAGATTCAAAAGTTGATCCGTAAATTTGTCGTTCAACGCCCATTTGAATTTATTCGTTTGTTGGGCCGTAGCACCCGCGAATCTGGCTAGTCGAAGAAATCGAGTCTGAAAGTCTGAAATAGATTCATCATCTCCCTGCTGGATAGATGAATGAATCACGAGCATATGCGTCTTTGTCAGATGCAGTAAAATATTGCTGATAAAACAACTCTTTGAATCGAGCCCAACTGATCGGACTTGCAGATAGCTCAGATTGATTTGATTGTAATCAACCATACCACCAATTATGAGAATCATTCTCTAGTTTATAGGTGGCTAACTCCATTTTTATCTGATCAGGACAACCATTACCCGAAATTTTTTCTCTAGATGAGTGATCCAATTCTCAGCTTTGATGGGATTTGAAGCTGAAGTAAATATCCGTGGCTTTGGCTTGTTGAATTCCTTGAGCCACGTATCAATATTCTCAGATGGAGTAATGGAATTCAGAAGTTCATTAGATTGAGGATGTAGGTTTCCACTAGATTGTCGTGATGCCTCAGCGAGTTGAGCTATGTACCCCGACATCATTTGTGATAGAACTTGTTGTATGGTAACAACAATATCAGGATTTACTGGATGTTCTGGTGGAGGATTCACCCCACTTCTAGATTCAGGAGGTGGATTCTTGCGAGGTCTACCCCTCCTTGGCGACATTCTATAAGAAACAGAGGAACAATTAGAGTTCAAAGTTGAGACGATATTTATCTTTATAAAAAGATAGTAAAAACGTAAATAGTCTAGGATTACCCGATCCTAAACCTACCCAATCCTCACAATCACAACTTAAAGAACTACAAGATCATAAACCTATAGCTCTGATACCATATCTGTAACACCCCTAGTCCCGTGTGGTTAAGAACGGGGCGATGTCACAGTTCAGGGGACATTCAAAACAAATATAAATCCACTACAATTTTAAAATTCAGACCTCGACTAAACCACATAAACACGAAATTACAAATCATCATATGAAGAAAACTATAACTATGATTTACAGATATATATACATAGCCATAAAAACAAAAGAACCAAAAAGCAGATTATCCGAAGATCTTCAAAAGGAAGTCCAAAACAATTGTCTTCTTTTCTCTATATTCCCGTCCCCTGTCTAATCATATAAGTACCAACAAAACACACACGACTGAGCAACGTTGCCCAGTGAACGGATTATAATAATAAAAGAAACGATAATCTAGCAAGTGGAAGCGGAAGCGGAAACGAAATAAAGAAACATTGATATTAGTAAATATCAAACAAATATACAATAAGTGTAGACCACCAAGGCCTATCTGATTCATCATTTAAAATATATAAAAAGAATGTATTTATAAATGAGTAAAAACCGTAAAACCAATCAAACATCACAAAGATGTAACAAGGGTCACAAAGACCGGTGTGTATCACGAAGACATGTCATTCTCACGGGTTGATCAAACCATGTAAGTCCCATGGGGTAGCAGTGTAGGCACACTCACCATCTAACCCATGCCGTGAATAATTCACAACCGACTCGTGTAACTAGGATCGATCCATTCGCCCTCGATAGCCGTTACTTGGCCAAACCCCATACGTGTCCATTCTAAGTGAGGACACCACAATTGTATAGACATCGTCGAAGCATCCCGACCTTGGTGCCCCCAATGGTCAAGTATTCTATAAATCGAAAACGGAAATCATAGGTCTACAACACATGCGACCTCATGGAAACAAGTTCAAAAATCCAATAACCTTGAAGGTTTTAATTCAATTGTTAACCAATGATTCATGATTCGATGTAAAGAAATATCATAATATCATAAATCAAATAATCCTTAACAATCTAATAATGTCACATGATAACTCAAAACCAACAAATTCCAAAAGTTCAATTTCGGAAAGTTACCATTTCACTAATGTGATAGGTAATGCATGGTGTACCATCTTCAAGGAGTAGACACACATATACAAATACGTGTCCAGGTATCAAACAAAGAAATAAACCCGTACCTTCGAATATAAGGGGCTCGGGAAAGGTTTATCCACGCGGTTGATCGAGTTCCGACAAAAAGAAGGGCCTATAACATCACAATGCGCTTAAAATTTATACCTACTAAACCCATGATAATATAAGTCTAACACCTTTTTGAATCTTTTAAATAACTTAAATTTGAGTTCTAATAAATCCTAGTAGGTTTGTAAGACAAAGCTCGTGGTTAACATGGATGTGAAATTAACCAAACAATCCAAACGGGGTTGCACAGGACAACATCATTACACTTTTGTTTTTGACTTAATTACCTTACTTAGGGGCCAAACTAGTTGATCATGTCAAAAACAAAGTTACATACATCTCTTATGATTCACCTCGTTTTGGAATCACCCCGATTGGAGCAACAACCAATTAGATATGAAGTATATAAAAACAGTGTGCATATCCCGTTTTTCACTAGACCAACTTTGGAAATTCACTGTTTGGAGTTGCTTAGAGTCAAAATTTGGTCTCTGTGTAAACTACAAAGTTGTACTAGCCACATTTGGGTTACGGTTGATTTTATACGAATTTTACAATATTTGGACAGAAAGCTAAAACTCAACAGAATTGAAAATTCCTTTAAGGCATTTCATCAAACACCTTGTGGGCATTACCTTCAAGGAGCTCATAACCATTTCAATGGTTCCTTCCTTTACCCATTTTTTATACCAAAAGCTAACCAACTTCCCAATTTAGTAGTCTTAGCACAAAATCATAACCAAGACCTAATCAACAAAACATGCAAAAACAACAATTTCAACATCAACTATGAAATTCTAACTTACCTTGTTTGGGTTGATGTCATGAACTTCAAATCCCTAAGTAAATTCAACCCTTTCTTCCATTTCTTGAACCTATCCATAATTCACCATCAATACTTGAACAAGAACCCTAAATAATAAGAAATTATTAAGATTAAAGAAGAAAAACATACCTACTTAAGGATTATACAATTCTTCCAATGAGAATTGAGCTTGATTTCTGGAATTGAAGGAGATGGAAGTCGTTTTGATGAAGAACCGATTTGAAGAAGTCTGGATTAGAGAAAATAAATAAAGAGGGTTATAATTTCTATTTTTATATTTTCCATACTTACAAAACCAACCCCTCAAGTTTCACTTACTTCAATTCTAACCCAATTAGAGGATCTATTCAAATTCTAAGTCCTAATCCATATTTTTTTTATACATGTTTAACCCCCATTGTACCATATTCATGACAAAAAAATACGATACATACTAGAAGCAACATGTACAAGCTTCTATTGCTTGAATAACGACTTGAATATTTTAAGCTTTATACGAAACCGGTAATTTGAGGGATCCGGGTATTACAGTTATACTTGAAAACGATCTATAAAGGTGACATCTTTAGACATTTCGACAAAACAATGATTTCCTTTTTACTAGGTCATGTTTTAAAATGTTATTTACGAAACAACGAACCAACAATTGCAAGAGCACTTGCTTTTACACTATTTAAAAAAAAGTTGGTAAAAATCTCTCGTTTTAAATGTTAATACGAAATGCCGTTTAAAAATATAATGTTTTTTGTACCATCTTACGCAACGACCCTAAAAACGGTACAAGTTTTTACACCGGTTTTCGGAACAACTGTGAAAAAGATCACATTTTTATTATGTTATACGTGACAACGACGTATAAATATGACATCTTTAGACGTTTCGAGAAAACATTGATTTCCTTTTCAGTAGGTCATGTTTTACAATGTTATTTACGAAACAACCAACCAACCATTGCAAAAACTCTTGCTTTTACACAGCTTTTAAAAACATGTTGGTAAAAAACTCTCATTTTACATGTTAATACGAAATGCCGTTTAAAAACATAATGTTTTTTGAACCATCTTACATGATGGAGGACCATCCAACCACATGAAAGATCCCTTGGTGATTCAAGATGGCCTAGTTACAAGATCAAGATCGAAACTGATCAAAGAAGCGTTGATGAGTTTAGTTGCGGAGATTCAAGTAAAGTCCATTGAAGATTTGCATGTAACGCACGGTATTATGCTTATTGGAGCTTTTGATCAATGATGGAGCTTAAAGAAGGCTTTTATTTGAAGATTGCAAGCTTTTGGGCCATTTCAAAGAATAAACCCATGATCATTATTTTGGCAACCCAAGATTGAACTATTTTCTTTTGTTTATGTTGAATTTAAGCCCAATAAATTAGTGTATAAAGCCCAAACCGTTTTTTAGGTCTATGTTAAAGTCTAGGTGTTTAAAAGTCTTTGAATAATGTTTTAGATTATGTCTAGATTCATGAATTAAAGGTATGCCTTTAATTCTTGATTGAAATTTAAGTCTTAGACTTTATGGAGAGTCTTTTGGGGTGTCTTTTGAACCCTATAAATAGGAGCCTTTGTAATCATTTGAAATCATCATCCAAGTAATATAAACACTTTCTTTTGAGTTTAACTCATTTTGTGAGTTGTGATTCCTTGCGAGAGCGTTCATAGTTCAAGAACTTATCAAGATTGTGAGCACGATCATGTGGCGTTTCAGATTCCTTTGGTTCTTAATTCTATAACTAACGGGTCAAGGATTTGCTCTAGGATAGTTGAAGATTCCTATACCTGGGATATTCGCTTCCTAAACTATCTCATACGAAGGTTCCAAGTTTCTTAATTTGCGGGTCGACGTTTTCGTATCATTATACAACGACCGTGAAAAAGGTACAAGTTTTTACATCGGATTTCGTAACAGTGAAAAAAGATAAAATTTTACAATGTTATACGTGACAACGAACTATAAAGGTGATATCTTTAGACGTTTCAACAAAACAATGATTTCTTCTTTACTAGGTCATGTTTTAGAATGTTATTTACGAAACAACGAACCAACCATTGCCAAAGTTCTTGCTTTTACACTGTTTCTAAAAACAAGTTGGTAAAAACCTCTCGTTTTTCAAGTTAATACGAAACGCCGTTTAAAAACATAATGTTTTTTTAACCATCCGTGAAAAAATTACAAGTTTTTACACTGGTTTTTGAAACAACTGTGAAAAAAAATAAAAAATTTACATTGTTATAGTTGAAAACGATCTATAAAGGTTACATTCTTAGACGTTTCGACAAAACAATGATTTCCTCTTTACTAGGTCATGTTTTACAATGTTGTTTACGAAACAACGAACCAACTGTTGCAAAAACACTTACTTTTACGCTGTTTTTAAAAATAATAAAAGGATCTCGTTTTACATGTTAAAACGAAACACCGTTTAAAAACTTAATGTTTTTTGAACCATCTTACACAACGACTGTGAAAAAGGTACAAGTTTTTACACCGACTTTCGGAACAACTGTGAAAAAAGATCACATTTTTATTATGTTATACGATACAACGACGTATAAAGGTGACATCTATTGACGTTTCGTCAAAACAATTATTTCCTTTTTAGTAGGTCATGTTTTACAATCTTATTTATGAAACAACGAACCTACCATTGCTTTTACATTGTTTTTAAATAACAAGTTGGTAAAAAACTCTCGTTTTGCATGTTAAAACGAAACGCCGTTTTAAAACAAAATGTGTTTTGAACCATCTTACACAACGACCGTGAAAAAGGTACAAGTTTTTATAGCGACTTTCGTAACAACTTTGAAAAAAAAATCACATTTTTACACTGTTATACTTACAAACGATCTATAAAGGTGACACCTTTAGACGTTTCGACAAAACAATGATTTCCTTACAAAACAATGATTTCCTTTTTACTAGGTCATGTTTTAGAATGTTATTTACGAAATAACGAACCAACAATTGCAAGAGCTCTTGCTTTTACACTATTTTTTAAAAAAAGTTGGTAAAAATATCTCGTTTTAAATGTTAATACGAAATGCCGTTTAAAAACATAATGTTTTTTGTACCATCTTACGCAACGACCCTGAAAAAGGTACAAGTTTTTACACCGGTTTTCCGAACAACTGTGAAAAAAGATCACATTTTTATTATGTTATACGTAACAACGACATATAAATGTAACATCTTTAGACGTTTCGACAAAACAATGATTTGTAGGTCATGTTTTACAATGTTATTTACGAAACAACGAACCAACCATTGCAAAAGCCCTTGCTTTTACATTGTTTAAAAAAAAGTTGGTTAAAAGCTCTCGTTTTACATGTTAATACGAAATGTCGTTTAAAAACATAATGTTTTTTGAACCATCTTACACAACGACCGTGAAAAAGGTACAAGTTTTTACACCGGCTTTCGTAACAATTGTGAAAAAAGATAAATTTTTACACTGTTATACGTGACAACGAACTATAAAGGTGACATCTTTAGACGTTTCGAAAAAACAATGATTTCCTTTTTACTAGGTCATGTTTTACAATGTTATTTACGAAACAACGAACCAACCATTGCCAAAGATCTTGCTTTTACACTGTTTTTAAAACAAGTTGGTAAAAACCTCTCGTTTTACAAGTTAATACGAAACACCGTTTAAAAACATTATGTTTTTTGAACCATCAGTGAAAAAATTACAAGATTTTACACTGGTTTTTGAAACAACTGTGAAAAAAAAATCAAAATTTTACATTGTTATACTTGAAAACGATCTATAAAGGTTACATTCTTAGACGTTTCGGCAAAACAATGATTTCCTTTTTACTAGGTCATGTTTTACAATGTTGTTTTCGAAACAAGGAACCAACTGTTGCTGTAACATCCCCCGTCCCCGTGGTCCGGAACGGGTGATGTCATGAACGGGACTTAACACAAATACACAACTATTTCAGAGCTATTAATAAACTCTAAACATATATGACAAACTTCTAAAACATATTTTATAACCCAAACTATCATACCTCAACAAGTCTTTATAAAACTTAGAAAGTTATAAAATAAGGTAAGTCTAAGAACTCCAAAATATCACGCTCGATCTCAAGTCCCGTCCCCGTAAACGTCACTTCGAACATGCCGTGTTAGAAAACAAAAACACGACTAAGTACAGGACTCAGTGAATGGATTATAATATAAATTCATAAATAATAATGAAAACATCGATAACGAAGCGGAAGACTTAAAAATTCATTCGAAGAATGTTCTTGAAATTCAAGTTCATAGCAAAAGAAATGTTCAGTAATTTTCAAAGACAATAATTTCAACTTAGTTGGGCTGGGACAGCGGCGGATTAGTGGGCTACCCGTAAGGATGCCCGATACCGCCGGGGAGGGGTGTGTGTGTGTGTTTAAGCGGTTGAGGTCGTGGATCAAAGCCGCACTGCCTTCCAAAAAAAAAAAAAAATTTCAAGAACAGTTCACACTTTAATTTCAAAACGTAATATAAATAAAGTCTGTCAATTCTTGTTGTGTTCGTGGGGTGATCAGCCACACGAACTGGGTCGGCGTGCGGGCACACACACGAATACCCCGTGAATTTAACCACGGTCACTTATTTTGTGGGTTAAAGTTCTAGAATTGATCCATTCGCCGTGGAGCCAACAAAGTCGGCCTAGTCCCCCAGAGTGGGTTCACGTAAGCCACTAAGGCTTAACTCTGGTGGACCGTCATCTGCAGGACGTCATGACAACAAAGCCGCCATAGAAGGCATCCCAAATAATGTGCCCATTTATTGGGTTATTCTAAAATCAACGAAAACTAAACATATGCCACTTACCCAAATGGCGATCATAAAATCAAATTCAATATAGTTCACAATTTTTATAAACAATTTCATACGAGACACATTTTAATAAAACGCTAACAGTTTCAACAAATGATTCATAATCCAATCTCAATATAAGACAACAAAACATGAAAACGTTTAAACATAAGATTCAAACCAAAAATCAATGTGTATGTGTGTGTATAATTACACGTTCGTTGATCACATTCAGTTGACGGTGAACCACCTTTAGGAAGGGTCAACTACAACAGATAGTTGCCCACGATTCAAAAGAAATGAAATCCATACCTTAACCAAATTGAGAAGTAAAACGGGATCAATCGAGACTCAGGACGAAGTTTAACTCGTTCGATTGCCTATTTAAACCATAAGTTATTATTACTCGCATAACATAAAACTTAATGGTTATTATTCTAAGCTTAATCACGAAATTATATTCTCTTAGGCATTAAACCGAACACTTGGTGTACGATTAAACATCTAGATACAAATATCACCATTTTGATTCTAAACTTTACCCTTTTGTAATTTTTACAAACCTAAGCATTTCTAAACATATATTTGATTATAACTTTGTAATAACACATCATAATCTACCAACCAACTTCAACTATCCTAGCTTACCAACTTAAATAACATAAAAAGAAATTTATACCTCTAAGAAGGGTTCGAAGAATAGATTCCGAATATGTAATTGTTTCGTTGATTTGCTTCACGAAATTGATAGAAATTTAGAGAGAAGTTAAAGTTTAGAGAGAGAGAGAGAGAGAAAAAAGAAGCCATGACGGTGAAGAAGATAGAGGGACGATGCATTGTAATTTACTCTTATGATAGATTTTTACATGTTATATATATACTTAATTATTATTTTTTTATAATTATAAAGAGTTTGGTTAATTGATGGTTTTAACCCTAAAACTATATTTGGTTACCATTTTAATTACAGTTTAATTCGGGTAAGAATAATTATACGTTTTTAAAACTGAGTCTTAGACGGTTCGAAAAAACAATGATTTCCTATTTACTAGGTCATGTTTTACAATGTTGTTTACGAAACAACGAACCAACTGTTGTAAAAGCTCTTACTTTTACGTTGTTTTTAAAAACAAGGTGATAAAAGGATCTCGTTTTACATGTTAATACGAAACAACGCTTAAAAACAAAATGTTTTTTGAACCATCTAACACAACGACCGTGAAAAAGGTACAAGTTTTTACATAGGCTTTCGTAACAACTGTGAAAAAAGATCACATTTTTACACTGTTATACTTGAAAACGATCTATAAAGGTGACATCTTTAGACGTTTCGACAAAACAATGATTTCCTTTTTACTAGGTCATGTTTTACAATGTTATTTACGAAACAACGAACCAACAATTACAAGCTCTTTCTTTTAGACTATTTTTAAAAAAAAAAAGTTGTTAAAAATCTCTCGTTTTAAATGTTAATACGAAATGCCGTTTAAAAACATAATGTTTTTTGTACCATCTTACGCAACGACCCTGAAAAAGGTACAAGTTTCTACACCGGTTTTTCGAACAACTGTGAAAAAAGATCACATTTTTATTATGTTATACGTGACAACGACGTATAAAGGTGACATCTTTAGACGTTTCAACAAAACAATGATTTCCTTTTTAGTAGTTCATATTTTACAATGTTATTTACATTCTTAGACATTTCGAAAAAACAATGATTTCCTCTTTACTACGTCATGTTTTACAATGTTGTTTACAAAACAACGAACCAACTGTTGTAAAAGCTCAAAAATAAGGTGATAAAAGGATCTCGTTTTACATGTTAATACGAAACAGCGTTTAAAAACATAATGTTTTTTGAACCATCTTACACAACGACCGTGAAAAAGGTACAAGTTTTTACACAGGCTTTCGTAACAACTGTGAAAAAAGATCACATTTTTACATTGTTATACTTGAAAACGATTTATAAATGTGACATCTTTAGACGTTTAGACAAAACAATAATTTCCTTTTTACTAGGTTATGTTTTACAATGTTATTTACGAAACAACGAACCAACAATTACAAGCCCTTTCTTTTAGACTATTTTAAAAAAAAAGTTGTTAAAAATCTCTCGTTTTAAAGGTTAATACGAAATGCCGTTTAAAAACATAGTGTTTTTTGTACCATCTTACGCAACGACCCTGAAAAAGGTACAAGTTTCTACACCGGTTTTACGAACAACTGTGAAAAATATCACATTTTTATTATGTTATACGTGACAACGATGTATAAAGGTGACATCTGTGTGTCCCACTATGTGTATAGATCAAAATTATAACACTCAATTTCCAATTCAAACACGTTTATTAATCACAAGATTCAAACCACAAACCACTTTCTCTTT
The DNA here is from genome assembly GCA_954870635.1 of Arctium minus. Taxonomy (NCBI): domain Eukaryota; kingdom Viridiplantae; phylum Streptophyta; class Magnoliopsida; order Asterales; family Asteraceae; genus Arctium; species Arctium minus. The sequence continues at coordinate 100,755,550 of OX941084.1, read as the reverse complement.
CTAACCTCAGTTCTCTCAGAATACAATATCCTCTTTCTGTGTACTCTCACAACAAAGAAAAACAAACCTATTTATACAAAGGCTAGAAAAGCGCATGGTGCTAAACACGCACACCATTAAAACGCACACAACACTAAGAAAAACAAAATTACAATTTTGACTTTGACTTTGACTTTTATTACAAGAGACTTTGACTTTGATGCTGAGAGTTGACTTTAGCTTTGACCTTCAGTCTTCAGTCTTCTAAGATCTTGTATCCAACATATTTATGCTCTAACAATCTCCCCCTTTGGATTCAAGATCATCTTTGAAAGATTTTGCAATTGACCCTTCTCTTTTAGCTCAAAAAGTACAATCTCCTCCTTTGCAACAAATTTTCTTCTTTAAGCACAAGCATTGCAATCTCCTCTTTCTTTGACTGTATTTTTCCCAAGTCTGTCTTTGAACAAAATTGACAATCTCCCCCAAATATGGTAGAAACAATCTTCAAAAATCTCTCCAAAACTATCACAAAAACTCTTTCAGACTTCGGAAAAAAATTATCTTCAGAATTAGCTCGGATCGCTTTAGCAAAATAATCATCAAATAAATTTTCTGTAAAATCTCAGCACATCTTCAGAAATCTTCAATTTTGCATCCTTCTTTCACAAATAATCTTTGATCTCAAACAATTCTTTTACTTTGAAATTTCTGACACAGACATTTATTTAATTCATCTCCCCCTTTTTGATGAATAGAGCATCGATATCATCAAAACTTTCTCCAAGAAATGTCTTTATATATTCTGACCACTGATCTTACAAACGGAGCCTCTGATTCGTTGCCAATTCGAACAAAGTATTCATCTAGATCTTTTCAAATCCAGACAAATTAGAGTGTAACTCCTGAATCAACAAATGAATCGGTTAAAATGCCAGTCAATAACACTAAGTCACTGTGTGTAACAAATACACATTGAAAAGGATCTTTTGTTATGTTCACTCCTCCAGGGCTTCCATCCAATCATTGAAACACTACAAAGGAAATTTCTATGAATGTTATGACAAGAAAACAAATTCATTGTGTGTTTGTGCATGTGATAGAAAGAATTAAGTCATCAAGTGCTTATAAAGGCCCAAAATTGTGTAAACCATTGAGACAACAACAGTTAAACACAGACTCAATGTGCATGATTGAAGTGCGAAGGTGGGGCAGACTTCCTTCTTTTTCAATATCCAGATTTTCCAAATAAAAACCAGATAGATTATATGTTGCGTCCCCAGAAAATATGAAACATTTTCTTTTTGAGAAGAGAATGAGTGGCTGGTGGGGTTTTATCAAGAGTTGGCATGGGCTATTTGTCTGTTTCAATAATGTTCACGAAGAATTGTGAAACATTAGTAATGTGGCTGCCCGACTTAGAAAGTAGTTGGTGCAGAGTTTGATATTCTTTTACTCTGATCTCACACCCTCTTTCTTTTTAAACATTAAGCGCACATCTAACCAAATCTCTTTTCCATTTTACCTCGTCACACAACCCACACTAATTTCTTTTTGACTCCACACACTCAATCACTATGAATTAACTTCTTGGGTAGGAAACACTGGTTAACGTGAATCCATATAAGTTTCATTTAAGTCCTAGCACAAAGAACCTATATTTTCCTATAAAAGCACAATGTTGCTCAATATGGTTTAACTAGAACAGTTAAAACACAGATACAAGTCATATATGTGTATCCTCAGAAAATAATCATGAAGATATGAGCATTTTAAACATTGAATATATTTCAAACAAGTAAATTGAATGAATAGACATGAATGCAAGAGACTTGTTTGAAAATCTAACATTGTATGAAAATGATCATAAATGATATGATATAGCAATTAAAGCTTATGGTCAAGAATAATGGATATTGTCTATATGAAACAAAATATAGACATTCTTGAAATGACGTTTTAGAAATGAAATAACGCTTAATAGTCTTTGAAATTCAAGCGGGGTGTCTTACCATCGAAAAATATGTTTCAAAATTTGAGACATGGTAAGAACATATTGAACAAAAAGTCAAACCGGTGTGTGTGAATACTTGAAAGTATATAGAAAAGACAATACACAAGTAATTATCTTTGGAAACACACAGTTTGTTAATCGTTTAAATACAAGTAAAAATGAAAACATTTAAAATCTCACTTCCAAATCATGAAATCTATTTAAGAATCGGGAAGTGGTTTGAACATTTTAAAAACATGTTTTCTATGATTGAAAGTCGTCCTTCTTTCAACCATATATGAGATTAAGATAAGAAATATAAACTTTGTTGTACAGTCTTAAATCTCATGAAGTCAAGCTGAAAATCATAATGATATGATTTTGATAGCTTCTCTCAATCTGCAAAAGTCTCAAAGTCATGTCAAAGCAACTTTATTCACAGATTTATTGAAAAGTAAACAACATAAATCAGTAAAACATTTAGTGAACGAGTTCTGATCTGAAGTAATCAGAAATCATTTCCTTGCTCCTTTTATTGAACTCATATACTCCCCCTAAATTCATGCATCACAAAAATTTAGCAGTTAAGTAAATGCAAAAATTTTATAAACTCCCCCTCAGAATAATGTTGATCATCTTAAAGTCTTGTCTCACTCCCCCTGAGATCATGAACAAAAATATTAAAGTGCAGATATCCTTTCAGAATTAAAGATAAAGAAATGATGAAAAATTACAATAAAAGAAACTTTAATAGGTAATTATTGATTAGGTCTTGAGATTTAGCATACCAAGCTTAGATACAAGAAAATTAAATCTCTTTTCATCTAAAGGTTTGGTAAACAAATCTGCAAGTTGATAATAAGTTTTTACAAAGTAAAGTTCTATTGTACCTTTTTCTACATTATCTTTGATAAAATGATACCTGACGTCAATGTGCTTTGTTTTAGTATGCTGCACGGGATTAGCTAATTTGGCGATAGCGCTCTTTGAGTCACAATAGATCGGTATTTTATCAAACTTGAATCCATAGTATCGAAGATGTGTCCTCATCCACAAGACCTAAGAGCAGCAACTGGCAGCAACTACATACTCTGCTTCAGCAGTCGATGTGGAAACACAAAGTTGTTTCTTTGACGCCCAGCTAACGAGCTTGTCTCCAAGGAATTGAATATGACCTGACGTGCTCTTCCTGTCTAACATACACCCATCATGATCTGCGTCTGAATAAGCAGTCAGTTCAAACCCTGTATCCTTAGGATACCACAGACCAAGATCTGCAGTTCCCTTCAGACATCTAAAAATTCTTTTTACAACAGATAAATGAGATTCTTTAGGATCAACCTGATATCTTGCACACAAACATGTTGAAAACATTATATCTGGCCTACTTGAAGTAAGATACATTAAAGAACTTATCATTCCTCTATAAGTCCTAACATCAACAACTTTTCCCGAAGGATCAGTGCCAATCTTAGTACCTAGTGCCATTGGGGTTCCAATTGGCTTGCAAATTTCCATTTTGAACTTCCGAAGAATAGCAAAAATGTACTTTGCTTGGTTTATAAAAATCCCCGATGAAAGCTGTTTTACTTGTAATCCGAGAAAGAAATTCATCTCTCCAATCATACTCATTTGAAATCTTGACACCATGAGGTTTGAAAAATTCTTACAGTATTTAGGATTTGTAGAGCCAAATATGATATCATCAACATATATTTGAATAAGAATGATATCGGCTTTCTCCTTTTTAATGAACAAAGTGGTATCGACTTTACCTTTTGAAAAACCTGACTTGACCAAGAATTGAGATAAAACATCATACCAGGCGCGAGGTGCTTGTTTCAAACCATACAGAGCTTTATCCAAAATGTAGACGTGATTTGGCTTATCTGGATTTATAAACCCTTCTGGCTGAGATACGTAGACTTCCTTCTTAAGAATTCCCTTCAGAAAGGCAGTCTTCACATCCATTTGATAAACAATGAAGTTCTTGTGGGTTGCGTAGGCTAGAAACATGCGGATTGCCTCTATACGCGCCACTGGAGCATAAGTCTCGTCATAATCTATGCCTTCCTCTTGCCGGTAACCTTTGGCAACAAGTCTTGCTTTGTTTTGAATGACAATACCATCTTCATCCTTCTTGTTTTTGAATACCTATTTAGTGCCGATAATGGTCTTTCCTTCCGGTTTTGGCACTAGTCTCCAGACCTTTAGGGCTTCGAACTGGTTTAACTCTTCTTGCATAGCAGACACCCAATTCGAGTCAGCTAGAGCTTCTGATACTCGAGTAGGCTCTATCTTGCTGAGGAATGAGTCATGCATACATTGATTTAAAGTTGCTGACCTAGTTTGCACCGGTTTGTTTAGATCTCCAATGATTTGATGAAGAGGGTGCTCTTTGGTCCAGCGATGTTCATGAGGGAGTGGATTATATGAAGATTGATCATGGTTATCATCTAAAAATCCACTATCAGTTTCTTCAGTTTGTACAATATGAAGGAGTGTTTCAGTCGAAGTAATTGGTGCAGAAGTTTCAGTAGGTACAACTTGTTCAGTCTGTTGATCAATCCTTATAGTACACCCTACTGATTCAACAACTTCTGGCTCTTCGTTAGTAGATACAACTTCAACTATCGGAGTAGGCATTTGAACTGGAATTTCTTGCTGAATCGGGGAATTTGATTCAGTAGAAACATCTGAAGTGATTGGATGATTAGTCGTTGAATATTCCATCCTGTCAACCACAACAGGTTTAGTCAAATTAGATCCAAGAAATTCATCATAAAACAGTTCAAATAAAAGATTTAAATCAGATAAATGATTAGTAGACGATGATGCAACATCAGATTTATTCACTGTAGGTACAGGTTCTGGACTGGTTTGCCCAGAAGCTAGCACTCCGGTTATCACGGGTTCTGAACTGATTTGTTTAGAAGCCATTTCTTCATCGAATGTGACGTTTACGCTCTCGATAACAGTCTTCGACTTCTTTAAGTACACTCGGTATGCAACAGATGTAGAAGAATATCCAATGAAGATGCCCTCATCTGCCTTAGCACTGAACTTGTTCAAACTCTCTCTGTCGTTTAGCACAAAACACTTACACCCAAATATATGAAAATATTTGATAGTCGGTGTTCGGTTGTTGATCAAAGCATACAAAGTCTTTTGAAATCTGCGATGTATCATGGAACGATTTTGAGTATAACACGCAGTCGAAATAGCTTTTGCCCACAGAAACAGAAGTAGGTCTGATTGGCTTAGCATAGTGCGAGCGGCCTCGACTAGCGTTCGATTTCGCCTTTCGACTATTCCATTCTGTTCTGGCGTACGAGCAACAGAGTATTGATGTGATATCCCGACCGATTCGAGATACTCTTCAATAGTTCTGTTTTTGAACTCTGTGCCGTTATCAGTTCTTAGAAGCTTGACTGGTTTCTGCAAATTCACCTGGGTCGTCTTCAGAAATGTGATGAGTACTTCGGGCGTCTCATCTTTTGATCGTAGAAATTTGACACACGTGTATCGTGAATAGTCGTCCACGATAACTAGAACATATTTCTTTCCGCCTAAGCTTTGCGTTCGCATAGGACCACAGAGATCCATATGCAACAATTCGAGTGGAGAACTGGTACTAGGTTCAGGCTTCGGTTTATGTGAAGATCTCTTTATCTTCCCTTTTTCACACGCTGCACACAAGTGTTCTTTCACATACTTGAGCTCAGGAAGTCCATTCACTAACTTTCCACTGACCAGTTTGTTTATGTAGCGAAAATTTAGATGAGAAAGTCGTCGATGCCATAACCAGCTTTGTTGCATCGAAGCTTTTGAAAGTAGACACACCTGATTGTCAGTCTGGACCTTTGACAAATTAATTGTGTAGAGGTTTGACTTGCAAGTACCAACTAAGAGTTCTTTTCCATCTTCAGTACGCACCGAGCAACTCTTAGCTTTGAAATTTACCTCTAAGCCTTTGTCGCAGAACTGGCCAATACTGAATAGGTTGTGTCCTAAGCCTTCAACATAGCTCACCTTTCGTAACCGTTATGTTTTCATGAATAACATCACCAAATCCTAAGATCGGTGAGAACTGGTCGTTTCCAAACCTTACATTCCCGCAAAACTTCTCTGTATAATTAGTCAATAAATTCTTTTACCCAGTCATATGCTTAGAATAGCCGCTATCCAAGTACCACATATAACGGGTCTGCATGAGAAATCAGGGAATAACAATTTTAGGTACCCATTTAAAAAACGGGTCCTAAAGGATTAGCGCAAGATTTTGGTATCCATTTAAATATGGATCCTCTTTTCTTTTGAAAACTCTTAAAAACATTTGATTTAGAAGAATAAACATGATATGATCCAAACCAATCATTAAAAACATGATGATAAGCAAAATCATTCCACCGATAAGTATAAGATTTAGTAGTAGTAGGAGATAATTGGAACAATTGCTTTATAGAATATCTCTTGTAAGAAGTTACAAGGTTTTTATTAGTAATAGCAACAGAACCAACTACATCAGACATACTACTATTTGATCTATTACAAGAATTATCAGGAATTGATTCTGCCTTGTCATCAATCTTTTTTTAGGTCGCCATTCAGTTCGCTCTTCCGACCTTTTCTTTCTTAAATCTGAAACAAAAAATTTAGATTTATTAGGAAAATCAGATTTCTGAGATTGATTTTTATTGTGTTTACCAGTGTTGTTCCGTTTCTGTGAGCGCTGTTTAGAATGTTTCTTACCCTTAGCATAGTAATCAGCATTCACAGAAACTAATTCACCAACCTTAGTTGATAATTCACCTTTTTCATGAACACTAGGTAAAGCTTCTTCATTAATAATAAAAGTAGAATGATCTGGAAGTGGAGCATTGAAGTCAAACATATCAATTTCCTCTATACACCCATCATCAGAATTAAGAAAATAATTTGCAGACGCAAATAAATCATCAAAATTTTACAATGTTATTTACGAAACAACGAATCAACCATTGCAAAAGCTCTTGCTTTTACACTGCTTTTAAAAACATGTTGGTAAAAGGCTCTCGTTTTACATGTTAGTACGAAATGTCATTTAAAAACATAATGTTTTTTGAACCATCTTACCCAATGACCGTGAAAAAGGTACAAGTTTTTACACCGGATTTCGTAACAACAGTGAAAAAAGATAAATTTTTATTATGTTATACGATACAACGACGTATAAAAGTGACATCTTTAGATGTTTCGTCAAAACAATTATTTCCTTTTTAGTAGGTCATGATTTACAATCTTATTTACGAAACAACGAACCTACCGTTGCAAAAGCTCTTGCTTTTACACTGTTTTAGAAACAAGTTGGTAAAAAGCTCTCGTTTTTTTTTTGAAAAAAATTCTGGTTTAAAATATAATGTTTTTAAACATCTTACGCAACGACCGTGAAAAAGGTACGAGTTTTTACACCGGTTTCGGAACAACTGTGAAAAAAGATCACATTTTTATTATGTTATAGGTGACAACGACGTATAAAGATGACATCTTTAGATATTTCGACAAAACAATGATTTTCTTTTTAGTAGGTCATGTTTTACAATGTTATTCACGAAACAACGAACTAACCATTACAAAACTCTAGCTTTTACACTGTTTTTAAAAAACAAGTTGGTAAAAAGCTCCCGTTTTGCATGTTAATACGAAACGCCGTTTAAAAACAAAATCTTTTTTAAACCATCTTACACAACAACCGTGAAAAAGGTACAAGTTTTTACACCGGCTTTCGTAACAACTATGAAAAAAAAATTACATTTTTACACTGTTATACTTGAAAACGTTCTATAAAAGTGACATCTTTAGACGTTTCGACAAAACAATGATTTCCTTTTTTCTAGGTCATGTTTTACAATGTTATTTACGAAACAACGAACCAACATTTGCAAGAGCCCTTGCTTTTACAATATTTAAAAAAAAAGTTGGTAAAAATCTCTCGTTTTAAATGTTAATACGAAATGTCGTATAAAAACATAATATTTTATGTACCATCTTACGCAACGACCATGAAAAAGTTACGAGTTTTTACACCAGTTTTTCAGACAACTGTAAAAAAGATCACATTTTTATTATGTTATACGTGACAACGACGTATAAAGGTGACATCATTAGACGTTTCGACAAAACAATGATTTCCTTTTTAGTAGTTCATGTTTTACAATGTTATTTACGAAACAATGAACCAACCATTGCAAAAGCCCTTGCTTTTACACTGTTTTTAAAAACAAGTTGGTAAAAAGCCCTCGTTTTACATGTTAATACGAAACGCCGTTTAAAAACATAATGTTTTTTGAACCATCTTACACAACGACCGTGAAAAAGTTACAAGTTTTTACATCGGTTTCCCGAACAACTGTAAAAAAGATCACATTTTTATTATGTTATACGTGACAACGACGTATAAACATGACATCTTTATACGTTTCGACAAAACAATGATTTTCTTTTTAGTAGGTCATGTTTTACAATGTTATTCACGAAACAACGAACCAACAATTGCAAAAACTCTTGATTTTACACTGTTTTTAAAAAACAAGTTGGTAAAAAACTCCCGTTTTGCATGTTAATATGAAACGCCTTTTAAATACAAAATATTTTTTGAACCATCTTACACAATGGCCGTGAAAAAAGGTACAAGTTTTTACACTGGCTTTCGTAACAACTGTGGAAAAAAAATTACATTTTTACACTGTTATACTTGAAAATGATCTATAAAAGTAACATCTTTAGACATTTCAATAAAACATTGATTTCCTTTTTACTAGGTAATGTTTTACAATGTTATTTACGAAACAACGAACCAACATTTGCAAGAGCTCTTGCTTTTACAATATTTAAAAAAAAAGTTAGTAAAAATCTCTCGTTTTAAATGTTAACACGAAATGCCGTTTAAAAACGTAATGTTTTTTGTTCTATCTTACGCAACGATCCTGAAAAGGTACAAGTTTTTACACCGGTTTTTCGAACAACTGTAAAAAAGATCACATTTTTATTATGTTATACGTGACAACGACGTATAAAGATGACATCATTAAACGTTTCGACAAAACAATGATTTTCATTTTAGCAGGTCATCTTTTAAATTGTTATTTACGAAACAACGAACCAACCATTGCAAAAACTCTTGATTTTACACTGTTTTAAAAAACAAGTTGGTAAAGAGCTCTCGTTTTGCATGTTAATACGAAACGCCGTTTAAAAACCAAATGATTTTTGAACCATCTTACCAGGGCCGGTCCTGAGATTTCGGATGCCCATGGCGGAAAGCCAAAAAATTGCCCCCTTATACATTTATTAGTTATGTACCTGTTTCAATGCAACAAGAGCACCAACCATCTTTGGTTACGTCTTAGCACTTACATGAAATTTAGAGTTGCATTAGAGGGATTAGTTCGACTCAAACGAATTGTTTCCACCAACACCAGCAATGCCACAACATACAAAAGAAACAAGGTTAATTAGATGTTGGAGGCTTGAGCTACTGTTCATGTTTTCGAATGTACAAGATTTATAGAATATGATAAACAAAAAGGAGACCCTTGGGGTCAAATAATACACAACTTTTCCTTATTTCTAGTGGAGCTAGTTAAAAGTGTGTGAACAAATTCCCTCATTATTCAAACATATAAAAGAAGTTCAACTTTTGAAGTCATGATCTATAATCTCAAAATCAAATTGATTACAAAGAGTGATCAAGTTGAGAACCAAGCCTCATAGTAACTCAATTTTCTGCATTTCTTTTAGGTATGACTTAATGACCAAGTGAGTAATGTTATGACTAATTTAATACATTGCCATTATATACAGACTAAAAACAAAGCAAAACTTAATCCATTCAAATTAATTCACTATGAAATCACACTAAAAAAAAACTTCAATCGATAACATATGAACATAAAACTAAGAAGCTTAGATGGTTTACTTTCAAATAGGGCTTCTAGAAAATGTAAGTGCTTTACCCTGCATTTTCCATTGGTTAAAGTCCATTGAAAGCCTGCAGAAGATATGTGTGCAAAAAAGATCCTTTTTAACAAATCATTAAAATAGGAAGGTTACAAACTCAGAGAAGACACTACAAAATTGAAGAAAGAAAGAAATCTAACACTTTAGCAAAATCGAATAAAGAAACCGAGAACTCTATTAAATCGATCAAACAAACTCATGAGATGAAATTTCTTACAAATTACAGAAAACTCTATTAAATCGAACAAACAAACCCATGAAGATGAAATTTCTTACAAATTGAAGAGCGACCAGAAGAAGAGCGATTACAACGATTACACATTAGTCGTTAGGGCAGACCGACATAGGATAGGAGCAATTAGGATGATTACACGTTAGGGAAGAACGACGATGAAACGATTCAAGCGAGAAAAAGCAAGGCCCATGATGAGAGTATGGATACTATGGAATAGTAATTGGGGTTTTCTTCCTAAACTGAGCCTACGATAAGAAGCCATAGCCACATGGGCTAGTGATGCCCTTTGGGCTTTTGCTGCCCATGGCGGTCGCCCCCCCTGCCCTATAGCCAGGGTCGGGCCTGCATCTTACACAACGACCGTGAAAAATGTACAAGTTTTTACACCGGTTTTCCGAACAACTGTAAAAAATAACACATTTTTATTATGCTATACGTGACAATAACGTATAAAGATTACATCTTTAGACGTTTCGACAAAACAATGATTTCCTTTTTAGTAGGTCGTCTTTTACAATGTTAATTACGAAACAACGAACCAACCATTGCAAAAACTCTTGATTTTACATTGTTTTTAAAAAACAAGTTGGTAAAAAGCTCTCGTTTTGCATGTCATTATGAAACGCCGATTAAAAACAAAATGTTTTTTGAACCATCTTACACAACGACCGTGAAAAAGGTACAAGTTTTTACACCGGTTTTCCGAAAAACTGTAAAAAAAATCACAATTTTATTATGTTATACGTGACAACGACGTATAAAGATGACATCTTTAGACGTTTCGACAAAACAATGATTTCTTTTTTAGTAGGTCATCTTTTACAATGTTGTTTACGAAACAACGAACCAACCATTGCAAAAACTCTTAATTTTACACCGTTTTTAAAAAAACAAGTTGGTAAAAAGCTATCGTTTGCATGTTAATATGAAAAGCCGTTTAAAAACAAAATGTTTTTTGAACCATCTTACACAACGACCGTGAAAAATGTACAAGTTTTTACACCGGATTTCGTAACAACTGTGAAAAAAAAATCATATTTTTACACTGTTATACTTGAAAACAATCTATAAAGGTGACATCCTTATACGTTTTGACAAAACAATTATTTCCTTTTTAGTGGGTTATCTTTTACAATGTTATTTACAAAACAACGAACCAACCATTGCAAAAATTCTTGATTTTACATTGTTTTTAAAAAACAAGTTGGTAAAAAGCTCTCGTTTTGCATGTTATTATGAAACGCCGATTAAAAACAAAATGTTTTTTGAACCATCTTACACAACAACCGTGAAAAAGGTACATGTTTTTACACCAGTTTTCCGAACAACTGTAAAAACTATCACATTTTTATTATGTTATACGTGACAACGACGTATAAAGATGACATCTTTAGACGTTTCGACAAAACAATGATTTCCTTTTTAGTAGGTCATGTTTTACAATGTTATTCACGAACCAACGAACCAACCATTGCAAAAACTCTTGATTTTACACCGTTTTTAAAAAACAAGTTGGTAAAAAGCTCCCGTTTTGCATGTTAATATGAAACGCCTTTTCAACACTGTTCTAAAAAACTCGCCGCACAGCCGCCATGGAGCGCCATGGCACCAAGGCTTGTGTCTCACGCCACGTTAAGCTCGTGGTACGCCATGGCCTAATGCACAGTTTTTGTAATGCAATATTTGGTATTTTTTATGTTTTTAATGTCTTATTTGTCGGTTTTTACTATATATAACCTAATTTAACTTGTTTATTACTATTTACTCATTGAATAACACGGCAAAACATATGTTTTTATATATAATATTATATATAAATTAGAAATTTGACGCCATAAGTCACGCCTTGAAAACGTCAAGGCTTCGCCATGGCTCATAAGGCTTGAGGCTTGGCCTCGCCGCCACGCCACGCCTCACGCCATTTAGAACCTTGCTTTTAAATAGAAAATATTTTTTGAACCATCTTACACAACGACCGTGAAAAAAGGTACAAGTTTTTACACTGGCTTTCGTAACAACTGTGGAAAAAAAATTACATTTTTACACCGTTATACTTGAAAATGATCTATAAAAGTGACATCTTTAGACGTTTCAATAAAACAATGATTTCCTTTTTACTAGGTAATGTTTTACAATGTTATTTACGAAACAACGAACCAACATTTGCAAGAGCTCTTGCTTTTACAATATTTAAAAAAAAAGTTAGTAAAAATCTCTCGTTTTAAATGTTAATACGAAATGCCGTTTAAAAACGTAATGCTTTTTGTTCTATCTTACGCAACGATCCTGAAAAGGTACAAGTTTTTACACCGGTTTTTCGAACAACTGTAAAAAAGATCACATTTTTATTATGTTATACGTGACAACGACGTATAAAGATGACATCATTAAACGTTTCGACAAAACAATGATTTCCATTTTAGTAGGTCGTCTTTTAAATTGTTATTTACGAAACAACGAACCAACCATTGCAAAAACTCTTGATTTTACACTGTTTTAAAAAACAAGTTGGTAAAGAGCTCTCGTTTTGCATGTTAATACGAAACGCCGTTTAAAAACCAAATGATTTTTGAACCATCTTACCAGGGCCGGTCCTGAGATTTCGGATGCCCATGGCGGAGAGCCAAAAAATTGCCCCCTTATACATTTATTAGTTATGTACCTGTTTCAATGCAACAAGAGGTAGACCAACCATCTTTGGTTACGTCTTAGCACTTACATGAAATTTAGAGTTGGATTAGAGGGATTAGTTTGACTCAAACGGATTGTTTCCACCAACACCACCAATGCCACAACATACAAAAGAAACAAGGTTAATTAGATGTTGGAGGCTTGAGCTATTGTTCATGTTTTCGAATGTACAAGATTTATAGAATATGATAAACAAAAAGGAGACCCTTGGTGTCAAATAATACACAACTTTTCCTTATTTCTAGTGGAGCTAGTTAAAAGTGGGTGAACAAATTCCCTCATTATTCAAACATATAAAAGAAGTTCAACTTTTGAAGTCATGATCTATAATCTCAAAATCAAATTGATTACAAAGAGTGATCAAGTTGAGAACCAAGCCTCATAGTAACTCAATTTTCTGCATTTCTTTTAGGTATGACTTAATGACCAAGTGAGTAATGCTATGACTAATCTTCTACATTGTTATTATATACAGACTAAAAACAAAGCAAAACTTAATCCATTCAAATTAATTCATTATGAAATCACACTGAAAAAGAACTTCAATCGAAAACATATGAACATAAAACTAAGAAGCTTAGATGGTTTACTTTCAAATAGGGCTTCTAGAAAATGTAAGTGCTTTACCCTTCATTTTCCATTGGTTAAAGTCCATTGAAAACCTGCAGAAGATATGTGTGCAAAAAAGATCCTTTTTAACAAATCATTAAAATAGGAAGGTTACAAACTCAGAGAAGACACTACAAAATTGAAGAAATAAAGAAATCTAACACTCTTGCAAAATCGAATAAAGAAACCGAGAACTCTATTAAATCGATCAAACAAACTCATGAGATGAAATTTCTTACAAATTACAGAAAACTCTATTAAATCGAACAAACAAAACCATGAGGATGAAATTTCTTACAAATTGAAGAGCGACCAGAAGAAGAGCGATTACGATGATTACACATTAGTCGTTAGGGTAGACCGACATAGGAGCAATTAGGATGATTACACGTTAGGGAAGAACGACGATGAAACGATTCAAGCGAGAAAAAGCAAGGCCCATGATGAGAGTATGGATACTATGGAATAGTAATTGGGGTTTTCTTCCTAAACTGAGCCTACGATAAGAAGCCATAGCCACATGGGCTAGTGATGCCCTTTGGGCTTTTGCTGCCCATGGCGGTCGCCCCCCTGCCCTATAGCCAGGGTCGGGCCTGCATCTTACACAACGACCGTGAAAAATGTACAAGTTTTTACACCGGTTTTCCGAACAACTGTAAAAAATAACACATTTTTATTATGCTATACGTGACAATAACGTATAAAGATTACATCTTTAGACGTTTCGACAAAACAATGATTTCCTTTTTAGTAGGTCGTGTTTTACAAAGTTAACTACGAAACAACGAACTAACCATTGCAAAAACTCTTGATTTTACATTGTTTTTAAAAAACAAGTTGGTAAAAATCTCTCGTTTTGCATGTCATTATGAAACGCCGATTAAAAACAAAATGTTTTTTGAACCATCTTACACAACGACCGTGAAAAAGGTACAAGTTTTTACACCGGTGTTCCGAAAAACTGTAAAAAAAAATCACATTTTTATTATGTTATACGTGACAACGACGTATAAAGATGACATCTTTAGACGTTTCGACAAAACAATGATTTTTTTTTAGTAGGTCATCTTTTACAATGTTGTTTACGAAACAACGAACCAACCATTGCAAAAACTCTTAATTTTACACCGTTTTTAAAAAAACAAGTTCGTAAAAATCTCCCGTTTGCATGTTAATATGAAAAGCCGTTTAAAAACAAAATGTTTTTTGAACCATCTTACACAACGACCGTGAAAAATGTACAAGTTTGTACACCGGCTTTCGTAACAATTGTGAAAAAAAATCACATTTTTACACTGTTATACTTCGAAAACAATCTATAAAGGTGACATCTTTATACATTTCGACAAAACAATTATTTCCTTTTTAGTGGGTCATATTTTACAATGTTATTTACGAAACAACGAACCAACCATTGCAAAAACTCTTGATTTTACATTGTTTTTAAAAAACAAGTCGGTAAAAAGCTCCCGTTTTGCATGTTATTATGAAATGCCGATTAAAAACAAAATGTTTTTTGAACCATCTTACACAACGACCGTGAAAAAGGTACAAGTTTTTACATCGGTTTTCCGAACAACTGTAAAAAATATCACATTTTTATTATGTTATACGTGACAACGACGTATAAAGATGACATCTTTAGACGTTTCGACAAAACAATGATTTCCTTTTTAGTAGGTCATCTTTTACAATGTTATTTACGAAACAACGAACCAACCATTGCAGAAACTCTTGATTTTACACTATTTTTAAAAAACAAGTTGGTAAAATGCTCTCGTTTTAAATGTTAATTCGAAACACCGTTTAAAAATAAAATGATTTTTAAACCATCTTACACAACGACCGTGAAAAAGGTACAAATTTTACACCGGTTTTTGAACAACTGTAAAAAATATCACATTTTTATTATGTTATACGTGACAAAGACATATAAAAATGACATATTTAGACGTTTCGACAAAATAATGATTTCCTTTTTAGTAGGTCATCTTTTACAATGTTAATTACGAAACAACGAACCAACCATTGCAAAAACTCTTGATTTTACATTGTTTTTAAAAAACAAGTTGGTAAAAAGTTTTCGTTTTGCATGTTAATACGAAACGCCGTTTAAAAACAAAATGTTTTTTGAACCATCTTACACAACGACCGTGAAAAAGATACAAGTTTTTACACCGGTTTCCCGAACAACTGTAAAAAATATCACATTTTTATTAGGTTATACGTGACAACGACGTATAAAGATGACATCTTTAGACGTTTCGATAAAACAATGATTTCCTTTTTAGTTGGTCATCTTTTACAATGTTATTTACGAAACAACGAACCAACCATTGCAAAAACTCTTGATTTTACACTGTTTGTAAAAAGAAATTGGTAAAAACCTCTAGTTTTGCATGTTAATACGAAACGCCGTTTAACAACAAAATGTTTTTTGAACCATCTCACACAATGACCGTGAAAAAGGTACAAGTTTTTACACCAGTTTTCCGAACAACTGTAAAAAAATCACATTTTTATTATGTTATACATGACAACGACGTATAAAGATGACATCTTTAGACGTTTCGACAAAACAATGATTTCCTTTTTAGTAGGTGTAACACCCGGAAATTCATAAGGTAAGTAATTCTCCTCCTGTTTCGTTAAAATATGACTATTTAATAATATGAGCCTTTATATGCATTTGATGATCATTGTTATATTGAAATGTTGTATAAACTAATTTTCCATCTTAATCGTTTAAACCTCGCGTTCGTAATCGTGTTAGACCGCATTTTTGGGCTGAAGGGAGTATGGCGCGAGAGTGCCACGTGATAGTGACATTGTCACTATCGCCGACCACTCTCGCGGGAGATGTACCGAGAGTGTGTGTGTGTGGGGGGGGGGGGTGTTTCGCGATTGTGACTCGCGATAGTGACACTATCACTATCGCCGAGCACTCTCGCGTGGTTTGTACCGCGAGTGCCCAATGAAGCTCACGATTGTGACTTGCGATAGTGCCTTTGGCACTATCTCCGACGGGGTGCAGGGGTTTTAAATGAGTTTTATCAGATTTCAACTTCATTTCTCTCAAACCCTCTCTTCTCTTTGGCGATTTTGGAACCCTCCAAACCGATTTCTTTCTCACCAAACCCTAACTCTCATAAATACTTCACCTTTTGGTGGTTGGATCTTGCCTACTATCATTTATTATCATCTAAGAAGATTTATAGGGTTTCTTCAAGTCAACCTGTCCTCTCCGAGTCTCACCTCCAACTTCTAGGGTTTTCATCTTTTCTAGGTTTTGGTTCAAAACCTAGATTGTGAGTTTACTAAACCTTTGTTAAAACTAGATACACATCATAAACCCTTTACTTGTTATTATTGTATCATTTCTCAAAATGTTCATCTCTATGTGTTCAAATATTTGATGGTGTTCTTATGAATAATATGTTGGGAGATTTCTTATGAGTATCATGCCATGATTTACTCTATTTGTCAAATATTTGGGACTTACTTCATGTATACATATTATGGGTATTTTGACATGATCGGGGTATAGGTGACTAGTAGATGATATATTCTACTTGGAATGCCTTCTTGGCGATACTGTATCTAAATATTGGTTGTGTTGGAATTTGGGTCTCATATTGTACTTATGTGGTTAGGATGGTAACATTGTACCCATGGTTGGTATCGAAATGTGTTGGGTTGAAATATACCTCAAAACCTCCTATATGCATTATGTTGGATGAACCAAGTCAGTAGACACTAGGAGAATGTAGTCTTGGGCGCCACCGCGATGGTTTGTGCCTAGACCTCCGCCATTCGAGGAATTTCCTTAGTTGTAGTCCTCGGATGTGCCGGGCCTTTCGGGTGTCTCTTGGTAGATGTCATCAAGGTATATCGACTCTTTGGGTGGAACTTGATTGGTGATATGGGTCTCTCCTATTGACTCCACACTGGCTGAACTTTAGTTAACTGCTGATAAGAATTGTAACTGTTCATGCATGCTTATTATTGTTCAACTCACTAGGCTTTTTGGCCTAACACTTGTTTGGTGTCGATGTGTATCTCAGGATCTAGCGGCGCCGGTCCTAAGCTGGCATAGTTGCTTGGGTGAGAGCTTGGGGAAAACTTGCAATTGGACATACTTTTGGTAGAAGAACTTTTGGGTTTATAGATGACAACCCTTTTGTAATATCTTTTGTAGTATAGAAATTAGATTAGTTGGTTGTTATTTATTGTCCGTTAAATTACGACTATAATTAAACAGGTTTGTATATTTCCCCATTTTTGGGAGGCTCTTGCTATGACAATTTTATATACCTCATGTCCATTTTTCGGATTTTTGTTATCACTATTTTTAGGGTATTACAAGTTGGTATCAGTGCTTTAGTTTAAGTGAACTAGGTATTGTTTTAACATATCTAGACTTAAGCTTTAGACTTTATAGTTTCACTGTCCACTTGGAGTAGAAATCCTAGGTGGGGAGAGCGTTAGGAATTACAGAATTACTCTAATTGAATGTTGTGATGATGGTGACAAGAATTCTTGTGTATGGTTCGTTCATAATTTCACTTAGTTACTGCTATTATGAATGCATTCTTACGTGAGCATACTTGATTTACTATTGTTATGATAATTGATGAAGGTAGTAGTACGTACAAAGAGTCCAACTCGCATAGTATTTTCTCAATCCCTTTTCTCGTATATGTATGGCAGATTGAAATGGTAAACACTCGGAGTAGATAACCAAATACGCCAGAGGGCCACTTGGAAGTGGAATCTACAGCTGATCGACCTCCTTTGGGCGTAACTATCGAGGGACCTCCCATACCCACAATCTTGGGCGGAGGACCTGAATAGATTCCACGCCGGAACCTTACTGCTAACAATGCCATCATGGAGGAAGTAACTATGGAGACCCGTATTAGGGACAACATGATGTTGGCCATGAACTCGGCCATGGCCCAACAACAAGAGTTCTTCATGAAGCTTTTGGAAGACCGAGACGCCAGTCACCGACAACCGGAGACGATGGTGGAAAACATCGTTATGGGGTCGGGTTGTAACATCCCCCGTCCCCGTGGTCCGGAACGGGTGATGTCACATACGGGAATTAACATAATTACACAACTAAATCAGAGCTACTAATAAACTCCAAAATTTCATATATTACAATCCAAAATCTTACACTTCAAAAAGTTTTTATAAACTTAGAACGTTTATATAATAATGCGATTCTAAGAACTCCAAAATTTCACGCTCGATCTCAAGTCCCGTCCCCGTAAACTTCACTTCGAACCTGCCGTGTCAGAAAACAAAAACACGGCTGAGCACAAGGCTCAGTGAATGGATTATAATATAAACTCGTAAATAATAATAAAAACATCGATAACGAAGCGGAAGACTTAAAAATTCAATTCGAAGAAAGTTCTTGAGACTGAAGTTCATAGTTCATTTAATTCAAAAGAAACGTCCGATAATATAATCAAAAGCAATAATCTCAAGAACAGTTCACACTTTAACTTCAAAATGTAATATAAATAAAGTCCGTCAATTCCTGTTGTTGTGTTCGTGGGTGGCCAAACCACACGAACTGGGTCGGCATGCGGGCACACACAACAGATCCCCCGTGAATTTAACCACGGTCACATATTCTGTGGGTAAAATCTAGAATCGATTCATCCGCCCTGGAGCCAACAACGTCATCCAAGTCCCCCCAGAGTGGGTTCACGTAAGCCACATAGGCTTAACTCTGGTGGACCATCATCTGCAGGACGCTATGACAACAAAGCCGCCATAGAATGCATCCCAAATAATGTGCCCATTTATTGGGTTCTTCTAAAATCAAAGAAAACTAAACATGTGCCACTTACCCAAATGGCGATCACAGAAATTATAATCTATATACTTCACATTTTTTCATAAACAATCTCATACGAGACACATTTTAATAAAACATCAAAATGTTCAAACAATTGATTCAATAAACCAAAATCAATGTGTATGTGTGTGTACAATTTCGCATTTGTTGATCACGTTCGGTTGATCAATCACAAGGTGGTGAACCACCTTTAGGAAGGGTCAACTACAACAAATAGTTGCCCACGATTCAAAAGAAATGAAATCCATACCTTGATCGAATTGAGATGCAACACGTGATCAATCGAGACTAGGGATGAAGTTTAACCCGTTCGATTGCCTATTTAAACCATAAATTACTATTACTCGCATATCATAAAATTCAATGCTTATTATCCTAACTTAATCACGAAATTATATTCTCTTAGACATTAAACCGATCACTTGGTGTGTGGTTAAACATCTAGATATAAATATAACCGGTTGGATTCTAAACTTTACCCATTTGTAATTTTGACAAAAACAAACATTCCTATACATGTTTATGATTATAACTTTACAATATATAATCATAATCTACCAACCAACTTCAACTACCTTAACTTACCAACTTAAATAACTTAAGAAGAAATTTATACCTCTAAGAAGGGTTCGTCGCGTAGATTCCAAATATGTAATTGTTTCGTTGTTTTGCTTCACAAAATTGATAGAATTTTAGAGAGAAGCTTGAAACTCAAAGTTTTAGAGAGAGAGAGAGAGAGGAAAGAATCCATGGCGGTCGTGAGAAACAAATGAGATGAAGGTGACAAAATCATGTAATTTTAACCTTCATATGTTTTTTTTTATATATAATTATAAAGTTTGGTTAATTGACGACTTTAATCCCTCAACTATCTTTAGTTGCTATATTTAATTACGGTTCAATTCGGGTAAAAATAATTATACGTTTTTAAGACAGAGTCTTACAATTATTCCCCCCCTTAAAAAGAGATTTCGTCCCCGAAATCGAATTTACACAGGAAACTTACATCGATTAAAGAATTCGGGGTACTCCCGTCGCATGTGCTCCTCAGTTTCCCACGTCGCCTCACGTTCAGAATGATTTTTCCATAGAACTTTTACGAAAGGAATCACTCTCTTTCGTGTACCTCTCTCATCACGATCAATAATCACTTCAGGTTCCTCGCGATAAGAAAGATCAGGTTCTATGTGTTCCAAGGGATATTCAATGACGTGTAAGGGACGATAGTTGTACCCTCGAAGTGAAGATACATGGAACACATTATGTATTTGGGATAATTGCGGCGGTAGGGCTAACCGGTAAGCCACAACTCCAACCCTTTCCAGAATTTCAAAGGGACCAATGTATCTCGGGCTCAACTTTCCTTTGAGACCGAAACGTCTAACACCGCGAGTTGGGGAAACCTTCATGAAAACTTTATCTCCCGGTTGGAACTCAATAGGTCGGCGTCTCTTGTCGGCGTAGCTCTTTTGACGAGCCTGAGCCTCTTTCATCATTTGACGCGCAATTTCGACCTTCTCGGTAGTAACTTGTACCAGTTCTGGGCCTTCAAGAATACGTTCTCCAACTTCATTCCAACAAGTCGGTGTTCGACATTTTCGGCCATAAAGTGCTTCATACGGGCCATGTCGATACTCGACTGCTATTTATTATTATAGGAGAACTTTATTAGGTATAAGTAACTATCCCAACTTCCATTCCATTCCAACGCACATATTCGGAGCATATCCTCTAGTGTTTGAATCGTACGTTCCGATTGCCCATCAGTTTGCGGATGAAAGGTTGTACTGAAATTCAAACGTGTGCCCCAAGCTTTATGTAAACCTTGCCAAAATCGAGATGTAAAATGTGGGTCTCGATCAGAGGTAATTGATACAGGAGTGCCATGGAGACGTACAATCTCACGTTGGAATACTTCTGTCAATTTATCAATTGACCATGTTTGTCGGATAGGAAGAAAATAAGCCGATTTCGTTAGTCGATCAACCACTACCCAAATTGCATCGTTTTTCAAGGTCGTGCGGGGTAGTCCGACTACAAAATCCATAGTTACGTGTTCCCATTTCCACACGGGAATGTTCAACGATTGGAGAAGACCACCTGGACGTTGACGTTCACTTTTAACTTGTTGACAAGTGAGACAACGAGCTACAAAATCGGCGATATCTCGCTTCATTCCAACCCACCAGTAATGGGTCTATAAGTCGTGATACATTTTTATTGTACCCGGGTGAACAGAAAACATAGATTTGTGAGCTTCGGTCAGAATCTTATCTTTAAGCTCCGAGTTATTTGGAACACAAAGACGATCCCGAAACCAAAACACGTGCTCATCATCTATCCTGAATTCCGAACTAACATTCTCTTGTGCTTGCGGGAAGTTTGCCCATAATTCACTGTCTTCTTGTTGGGCTTCTTTGATTCGAGAGATTAGAGTCGGTTCTACCATTAGATTCGATAGAATTTCCGTTTGCGAACTTGGATAGATTTTCAGTCTGAACCGTTCGATCTCTAAAGCTAACTCTGTAGGAACAAGTAATGAGGAAACCTGTTCCACAACTTTACGACTTAAAGCGTCGGCGACTACATTAGCCTTACCCGGATGATACTGTATATGAACATCGTAATCCTTTAGAAGTTCGAGCCACCTCCGTTGACGCATATTTAACTCCTTTTGAGTAAATATATATTTAAGGCTCTTATGGTCGGTGAAAACTTCACATGTCTCACCGTACAAATAATGACGCCAAATTTTGAGTGCGAAGATAACCGCAGCCAATTCGAGATCGTGAGTCGGATAATTGACCTCATAAGGCTTTAATTGACGTGACGCATATGCGATCACTCTACCGTTTTGCATAAGAACACAACCTCTATCTTTGAAGCATTACTGTAAACTTGAAACCTGCCGGTGCCAGACGGTAATACAAGAACAGCCGCATAACTAATCGATGCTTCAATTCCTCGAAAGTAGATTCTTGTTCGGAACCCCAATTGAATTTGACTCCTTTTCGGAGTAATCGGGTTAACAGTAGAGATATTTTAGAAAATCCTTCAACGAATCGTCTATAATAACCGGCCAGACCTAGAAAACCACGAACTTCAGATACGTTCGTAGGTCGAGGCCATTTAGTGACGGTTTCAATTTTCGTTGGATCGACTTTAACACCTTCCGCAGAGATTACGTGTCCGAGAAAAGATACTTGATCAAGCCAAAATTCACACTTAGAACGTTTTGCGTATAACTTTTTCGTTCGAAGAGTTTCCAAAACGATGTGAAGATGTTGATCATGTTGCTCTCTTGACTTTGAGTATATCAATATGTCATCAATAAACACGATAACAAATTCGTCGAGATAATCTTTGAAAACCCGATTCATAAGATCCATAAAGACCGCTGGAGCATTATTTAGCCCGAAAGGCATTACTAAGAATTCGTAGTGCCCATAGCGAGTTCTGAATGCGGTTTTCGGAATATCACAATCTCGGATACAAAGTTGATGGTACCCGGACCGAAGATCAATTTTGGAAAAGTATCGTGCCCCTTGTAATTGATCGAACAGATCGTCGATTCTCGGCAACGGATACTTGTTACGGATCGTTACTTTATTAAGATCCCGGTAATCAATACAAAGACGCATCGTACCGTATTTCTTTTTAACAAAGAGAACCGGAGCTCCCCAGGGTGAAACGCTGGGTCGAATGAAACCTTTCTTTAATAAATCATCGAGTTGAGTTTTGAGTTCCTTCATTTCAGTTGGAGCCATTCGGTAGGGAGCCTTGGAAATAGGAGAAGCTCCCGGAACTAGATCCATAGTAAATTCGACTTCCCGGACTGGTGGTATACCCGGTAAATCGTCGGGAAACACATCAAGATATTCGGAAACAACAGGTACGGGTGCAGAAGTAGGGATTATCTGTTCGAGATCTTGTAACGAGGCCAGAAAACTTTCACTACTTTGCCAAGTATACTGCTTCACAGTAATAGAAGTTAAAGCGCTAACATCTTCTTTTAGAGTACCTCCTTGGAAGATTGCCTCTGGTTTGTCAACATCCCCAAACAATATTTGTTTGGCGTTACAGTCTATAGTTTCATGGTGGTGTGACAACCAGTCCATCCCCAATATTAATTGAAAGTGGGACATATGCATTGGAAATAGAGTGATCTCCCGTATGCGATCTCCAATAATTAACGGACAATTTGAGAATCGAGTTAACACACAGATTGAACCACCCATAGGGGTAGATATCACAACTGGAAATTCGGTAGTTTGCTCATAAGGCTTTAACAGGGATTCTAATTATTCAGAAACAACAAAGCGTGTTGCCCCTGTATCAAACAAAGCATAACCAGACATCATACTAAACATGGTCTGACGAACCACATCAGCAATATTTGGCTCGCTAGTACCTCTCACTGGGTTAGAGTTTGGGTGACCCTCAGGTTGAGATCTGGATTTGCGTGGGCGACCACGTCTCGACATTCTAACACAGTACAATATCAAGATCAGAATTCAAAACAGCTACGGATTAAAAATTGGTAAATAGAATTAAATTCTAATCTACCAATTCTAATGTCTACCCAATCCTCACAGGTCAAACCTATTTAATCTACAAGTCGTAACTTATGCTCTGATACCATATTTGTAACATCCCCCGTCCCCGTGGTCCGGAACGGGTGATGTCACATACGGGACTTAACATAATTACACAACTAAATCAGAGCTACTAATAAACTCCAAAATTTCATATATTACAATCCAAAATCTTACACTTCAAAAGGTTTTTATAAACTTAGAACGTTTATATAATAATGCGATTCTAAGAACTCCAAAATTTCACGCTCGATCTCAAGTCCCGTCCCCGTAAACTTCACTTCGAACCTGCCGTGTCAGAAAACAAAAACACGGCTGAGCACAAGGCTCAGTGAATGGATTATAATATAAATTCATAAATAAGAATAAAAACATCGATAACGAAGCGGAAGACTTAAAAATTCAATTCGAAGAAAGTTCTTGAGACTGAAGTTCATAGTTCATTTAATTCAAAAGAAACGTCCGATAATATAATCAAAAGCAATAATCTCAAGAACAGTTCACACTTTAACTTCAAAATGTAATATAAATAAAGTCCGTCAATTCCTGTTGTTGTGTTCGTGGGTGGCCAAACCACACGAACTGGGTCGGCATGCGGGCACACACAACGGATCCCCCGTGAATTTAACCACGGTCACATATTCTATGGGTAAAATCTAGAATCGATTCATCCGCCCTGGAGCCAACAACGTCAGCCAAGTCCCCCCAGAGTGGGTTCACGTAAGCCACATAGGCTTAACTCTGGTGGACCATCATCTGCAGGACGCTATGACAACAAAGCCGCCATAGAAGGCATCCCAAATAATGTGCCCATTTATTGGGTTCTTCTAAAATCAAAGAAAACTAAACATGTGCCACTTACCCAAATGGCGATCACAGAAATTATAATCTATATACTTCACATTTTTTCATAAACAATCTCATACGAGACACATTTTAATAAAACATCAAAATGTTCAAACAATTGATTCAATAAACCAAAATCAATGTGTATGTGTGTGTACAATTTCGCATTTGTTGATCACGTTCGGTTGATCAATCACAAGGTGGTGAACCACCTTTAGAAAGGGTCAACTACAACAAATAGTTGCCCACGATTCAAAAGAAATGAAATCCATACCTTGATCGGATTGAGATGCAACACGTGATCAATCGAGACTCGGGATGAAGTTTAACCCGTTCGATTGCCTATTTAAACCATAAATTACTATTACTCGCATATCATAAAATTCAATGCTTATTATCCAAACTTAATCACGAAATTATATTCTCTTAGACATTAAACCGATCACTTGGTGTGTGGTTAAACATCTAGGTATAAATATAACCGGTTGGATTCTAAATTTTACCCGTTTGTAATTTTGACAAAAACAAACATTCCTATACATGTTTATGATTATAACTTTACAATATATAATCATAATCTACCAACCAACTTCAACTACCTTAACTTACCAACTTAAATAACTTAAGAAGAAATTTATACCTCTAAGAAGGTTCGTCGCGTAGATTCCAAATATGTAATTGTTTCGTTGTTTTGCTTCACAAAATTGATAGAATTTTAGAGAGAAGCTTGAAACTCAAAGTTTTAGAGAGAGAGAGAGAGGAAAGAATCCATGGCGGTCGTGAGAAACAAATGAGATGAAGGTGTCGAAATCATGTAATTTTAACCTTCATATGTTTTTTTTATATATAATTATAAAGTTTGGTTAATTGACGACTTTAATCCCTCAACTATCTTTAGTTGCTATATTTAATTACGGTTCAATTCGGGTAAAAATAATTATACGTTTTTAGGACAGAGTCTTACACGGGTGGACCGTTTGTTGTGTCTGTTGAAGAGCCGACGGATAACGGGAAGAAGGTGAAGGCCAAGGGGTACACCTACAAGGCGTTTCTGGGGTGCCACCCGAAAGAGTTTACAGGTTCCGACAACCCGGTCGCTTGCATGTATTGGCTCAAGGAGGTAGAGATGGCTTTCGAGTCCAGTGATTGTGACACCTCTCAACGGGTCAAGTTTGCTTATCAACTACTTCGGGGAGAGGCTTTGATTTGGTGGAATCTCACTCGATCCGCCCTCACTCCTGAAGTTCTGGCTAAGCTGACTTGGCCAATGTTCAAAGAGAAAATCATGGATAAGTATTGTAGTGAACGCTCGTTGGACAAACTGGAACGGGAGTTCAGGGATTTGAAGAAGGGTACTCTATCCACTAGCCAGCTACTCCAAGATCTTTTTGGAGAAATTGAATCTGGTAGGACATCTGGTTCCCGATGAGAAAGCAAAGATTAAAGTTTATCAGCAAGGGTTACCGGCCGAGATGAGGATGGTGGTGAGAAATGCCAGAGGGTCGAATTTACAAGAGGTCATTGAAGAGTCCTTGCTTATTGAGGACGACTTACTTGCGGAGAAGGAAAAGAAGAAGCAGTTTGGGGAGAAACGAAAGTGGGAAGGGCCATCTGGGCCAGTTCGTCAATCAAGGTCGTTTGTAAGCGGGAGAGCGGGTGACCATCGTCGGGAGGATCGGTGGTGCCACAAGTGCAAGTCCAAGCACTCGGGCCCATGTGTTACAAGAACCTACTCAGGTCCGGTGGGGTGTGCTAAGTGTGGCAAGAAGGGTCACACAACTCGTGAGTATCCCATCCGGGGGCCGGTGTGCTTTGAGTGCTGAGAGCCGGGGCACATGAGGAAGGATTGCCCGAAGTTAGTGGGAGGCAATGGTGGAAATTCCGTGGGTTTGACGGCTAGAGTCGAGCAACTGCCAAGGGCGCCAAGTCGAGCTTTCCAGATGACTACCGAGGAGGCAAAGGAGACCGCTGATGTTGTTTCGGGTACGTTCCTAGTAAACTCCTTGCCCGCTCGTGTTTTGTTTGATTCGGGTGCTACGTGTTCCTTTGTATCGGACGTTTTCTGTAAACAGTTTGTCACTCCTATTAGTGTTCTTCCCGATGCGCTAGTGGTAGAAATAGCTAATGGAGATCAAGTGATCATCCGAGACCGCTTTTGTGATTGCACTCTAGAGATTGATGGGAATTCTTTTGGAGTAGATTTGCTACCTATGTCTATAGGAGGGTTCGATGTAGTTATAGGGATGGATTGGTTGGTGAGGCATAAAGCCGATATCTTTTGCTCTAAAAAGATGATCCAAGTGCCTCTACCGGAAAATGGTGTGGTCACCATCTACGGGGAGAAAGGGAAGAGGAGTAATCCTATCATATATTCTCTTAAGGCTCGCAAATTTCTAGTGAAGGGTTACCCTTCGTACCTGGCTTATGTGGTGGACGCGAAGAAAGAGAAGAAGTCGGTAGAAGACGTGAAGGTCGTGCAAGATTATCCGGATGTCTTTCCGGAAGACTTATCCGGGTTACCACCGGAACGACAAGTGGAGTTCCAAATCGACCTCACTCCGGGAGCGACTCCGATAGCTCGTGCTCCCTATCGATTGGCCCTGACGGAAATGAAGGAAATGATGACGCAACTGCAAGAGTTGTTGGATAAGGGTTTCATTCGACCGAGTTCGTCACCTTGGGGAGCACCGGTGTTGTTCGTGAAGAAGAAGGATGGATCCATGCGGATGTGTATCGACTACCGAGAGTTAAACAAAGTCACGATGAAGAACAAGTATCCTTTACCTCGCATCGACGATCTCTTTGATCAACTACAAGGCGCGAGATGCTTCTCCAAGATTGATCTGCGATCTGGATACCATCAAGTGAGAGTGAAGAAAGAAGATATTCCAAAGACGACTTTCCGAATGCGATACGGTCATTATGAGTTTTTGGTGATGCCTTTCGGCTTAACCAACGCTCCGGCCGTATTCATGGACTTGATGAACCGTGTGTGTCGCCCATTCTTGG
This sequence comes from Arctium minus, assembly GCA_954870635.1. Lineage (NCBI taxonomy): Eukaryota > Viridiplantae > Streptophyta > Magnoliopsida > Asterales > Asteraceae > Arctium > Arctium minus. Next base: position 100,727,720 of record OX941084.1, on the reverse strand, counting down.
ATAAATCCGTGATCGTCTTCATCGACGATATTCTAATATATTCATAGGACGAGTCCGAGCATGGGAAACATTTGCGGGAAGTGTTAGAAGTCCTAAGAAAGGAGAAGTTGTTTGCAAAGTTCTCGATGTGCGAATTCTGGATCCGAGGTGCAATTCTTGGGGCATGTGGTGTCTAAAGACGGAGTTAAAGTGGACCCGACAAAGATCGAGGCGATGATGAGTTGGGAGACTCCAACTAGTCGGACGGAGATTCGAAGTTTCTTGGGTTTGGCGGGCTACTACCGGCGTTTCATTCAAGACTTTTCCAAGATAGCTACACCACTCACCTCCCTCACAAGAAAGAACGTCAAGTTCCTTTAGACCGATGCACAAGAGCACGCCTTTCAAACGCTCAAAAGGAAGCTGTGCGAAGCTCCGATCTTATCCTTACCCGAAGGGTCGGAAGACTTTGTGGTGTATAGTGACGCTTCCAAGATGGGGCTTAGGTGCGTACTAATGCAAAGGGGGAAGGTAATAGCCTATGCGTCGCGGCAACTAAAGGACCATGAAAAGAATTATCCGACTCATGACTTGGAATTGGCGGCGGTAGTTTTTGCGTTGAAGTTGTGGCGACATTACTTGTATGGGACAAAGTGCACTCTCTTCACTGATCACAAGATTCTCAAATACATCTTCGATCAAAAGGAACTCAACATGCGGCAAAGAAGATGGCATGAGCTGTTGAAGGATTACGATTGTGACTTATACTCTATCATCCTGGTAAGGCCAATGTGGAGGCGGATGCATTGAGTCGAATGAGTTATGTTAGTGGTGTCAAGATATCCCTTACAAGAATCGATGTAGTATCGAGTTTGTTGGAAAATATAAAGACGAGTCAAGCGGAAGCTCTTAAAGAGGAGAACCTCAAGTCCGAAGTCATGACGAAGCGAGGGGAACTCTTATCGGAAGACGGCCATGGGCTTAAACTCTTCCAAGGGTGTATTTGGGTGCCGAAGTTGGGAGGAAATCGGGAGTTACTTCTCGAAGAAGTGCACAAGTCGAAGTACTCTATACACCCCGGTAGCACCAAAATGTATCGGGACTTGAAATTGAATTATTGGTGGCCGGTGATGAAATTGGACGTGGCCAATTATATGGAGAAGTGTGTCACGTGCCTGCAAGTCAAGGCGGAGCACCAAAGACCGTATGAGAGTTTACAACCATTGTCCATTCCCGAGTGGAAATGGGATAACATCACCATGGATTTTGTGACGAAGCTACCGAAGACCTTGCGAGGCCATGAAACTATTTGGGTAATTGTCGATCAGCTAACCAAGAGTGCACATTTCCTTGCAATGCGGGAGACTTTTCCAATGGAGAAATTGGCCAAACTTTACGTTGATGAAGTTGTGTCAAGGCACGGAGTTCCGCAATCTATTGTTTCGGATCGTGATAATCGTTTCACATCGAACTTTTGGGCAGGCTTACAGAAAGAGTTAGGTACTAGACTGAATTTGAGCACGACTTATCATCCTCAAATATACGGTCAAAGCGAGAGGACGATCCAGACGCTAGAGGATATGTTGAGGTCGTGTGTAATAGATTTCGGAGGAAGTTGGGACTCACATCTACGTTCGCGTACAACAACAATTACCATTCTAGCATTGGGATGACACCGTTCGAGGCATTGTATGGACGGAAGTGTAGAACCCCCGGTTTGTTGGCTAGAAGCGGGCGAGAAGCAATTTGCCGGACCGGAAATCATTCAAGAGACGGCGGATAAAGTGAAGGAGATCCGAGAAAGATTGAAGGCGGCTCAAGACCGACAGAAGAGCTATGCGGACAAGAAGAGAAGACCGGTTGAGTTTCAAGTGGGTGACCGCGTCATGTTGAAGGTATCTCCATGGAAAGGGATTATCCATTTTGGGAAGCGCGGGAAGCTTAGTCCTCGTTTACTTGGACCTTTCGTCATTTTGGAGAAAGTTGGTTTACAAGCCTACCGGTTGGATTTGCCACCGGAAATGGATGGAATACATCCTACATTCCACGTATGTTACCTTCGGAAGTGTCTAGCCGAGGAGGAAAGCGTGATTCATTTGACAGAAATCCGGGTGGATAATGGGAATCGTTGCGTGGAAGAACCGGAGGCGATCTTAGAGTCGAAGGTGAAGAAGTTGCGGCATAAAGACGTAGTCATGGTTAAAGTCCAATGGAAGCACCATCGGGGTGCTAACATTACTTAGGAGTCCGAAGATGATACGAAGAAGCAATACCCTCACTTGTTTAATTCAGGATGAGATTTCGGGGACGAAATCCCAATTAGGCGGGGAGGATTGTAACACCCGGAAATTCATAAGGTAAGTAATTCTCCTCTAGTTTCGTTAAAATATGACTATTTAAGAATATGAGCCTTTATATGCATTTGATGATCGTTGTTATATTGAAATGTTGTATAAACTAATTTTCCATCTTAATCGTTTAAACCTCGTATTCGTAATCGTGTCAGACCGCATTTTTGGGCTGAGGGGAGTGTGGCGCAAGAGTGCCACGCGATAGTGACATTGTCACTATCGCCGACCACTCTCGCGGGAGATGTACCAAGAGTGGGGGGGGTTTCGCGATTGTGACTCGCGATAGTGACACTGTCACTATCGTCGGGAACTCTCGCGTGGTTTGTACCGCGAGTGCCCAACGAAGCTCGCGATTGTCCCCTTGGCACTATCGCCGGGCACTATCGCCGACGGGGTGCAGGGGTTTTAAATGAGTTTTATCAGATTTCAACTTCATTTCTCTCAAACCCTCTCTTCTCTTTGGCGATTTTGGAACCCTCCAAACCGATTTCTTTCTCACCAAACCCTAACTCTCATAAATACTTCACCTTTTGGTGGTTGGATCTTGCCTACTAGCATTTATTATCATCCAAGAAGATTTCTAGGGTTTCTTCAAGTCAACCTCTCCTCTCCAAGTCTCACCTCCAACTTCTAGGGTTTTCATCTTTTCTAGGTTTTGGTTCAAAACCTAGATTGTGAGTTTACTAAACCTTTGTTAAAACTAGATACACATCATTAACCCTTTACTTGTTATTATTGTATCATTTCTCAAAATGTTCATCTCTATGTGTTCAAATATTTGATGGTGTTCTTATGAATAATATGTTGGGAGATTTCTTATGAGTATCATGCCATGATTTACTCTATTTGTCAAATATTTGGGACTTACTTCATGTATACATATTATGGGTATTTTGACATGATCGGGGTATAGGTGACTAGTAGATGATATATTCTACTTGGAATGCCTTCTTGGCGATACTGTATCTAAATATTGGTTGTGTTGGAATTTGGGTCTCATATTGTACTTATGTGGTTAGGATGGTAACATTGTACCCATGGTTGGTATCGAAATGTGTTGGGTTGAAATATACCTTAAGACCTCCTATATGCATTATGTTGGACGAACCAAGTCAGTAGACACTAGGAGGATGTAGTCTTGGGTGTCACCGCGATGGTATGTGCCTAGACCTCCGCCATTCGAGGAATTTCCTTAGTTGTAGTCCTCGGATGTGCCGGGCCTTTCGGGTGTCTCTTGGTAGATGGAATCAAGGTATATCGACTCTTTGGGTGGAACTTGATTGGTGATATGGGTCTCCCCTATTGACTCCACATGGGTTGAACTTTGGTTAACTGCTGATAAGAATTGTTACTGTTCATGCATGCTTATTATTGTTCAACTCACTAGGCTTTTTGGCCTAACACTTGTTTGGTGTCGATATGTATCTCAGGATCTAGCGGCAACGGTCCTAAGATGGCATAGTTGCTTGGGTGAGAGTTTGGGGAAAACTTGCAATTGGACATACTTTTGGTAGAATAACTTTTGGGTTTATAGATGACAACCCTTTTGTAATCTCTTTTATAGTATAGAAATTAGATTAGTTTGTTGTTATTTATTGTCCGTTAATTTACGACTGTAATTAAACAGGTTTATATATTTCCCCATTTTGGGAGGCTCTTGCTATGGCAATTTTATATACCTCATGTCCGTTTTTCGGATTTTTGTTATCCCTATTTTTAGGGTGTTACAGTAGGTCATCTTTTACAATGTTGTTTACGGAACAACGAACCAACCATTGCAAAAACTCTTAATTTTACACTGTTTTTAAAAAAACAAGTTGGTAAAAAGCTCCCGTTTTGCATGTTAATATGAAACGCCGTTTAAAAACAAAATGTTTTTTGAACCATCTTACACAACGACCGTGAAAAAGGTACAAGTTTTTACACCGGCTTTCGTAACAATTGTGAAAAAAAAATCACATTTTTACACTGTTATACTTGAAAACAATCTATAAAGGTGACATATTTATACGTTTCGACAAAACAATTATTTCCTTTTTAGTAGGTCATCTTTTACAATGTTATTTACGAAACAACGAACCAACCATTGCAAAAACTCTTGATTTTACACTGTTTTTAAAAAACAAGTTGGTAAAAAGTTCTCGTTTTGCATGTTATTACGAAACGCCGATTAAAAACAAAATGTTTTTTGAACCATCTTACACAACGACCGTGAAAAAGGTACAAGTTTGTACACCGGTTTTTCGAACAACTGTAAAAAATATCACATTTTTATTATTTATACGTGACAACGACGTATAAAGATGACATCTTTAGACGTTTCGACAAAACAATGATTTCCTTTTTAGTAGGACATCTTTTACAATGTCATTTACAAAACAACGAACCAACCATTGCAAAAACTCTTGATTTTACACTGTTTTTAAAAAACAAGTTGGTAAAAAGCTCTCGTTTTGCATGTTAATACGAAACGCCGTTTAAAAACAAAATGATTTTTTAACCATCTTACACAACGACCGTGAAAAAGGTACAAGTTTTTACAACGGTTTTCGAACAACTGTAAAAATATCACATTTTTATTATGTTATACGTGATAAAGACGTATATAGATGACATCTTTAGACGTTTCGACAAAACAAAGATTTCCTTTTTAGTAGGTCATCTTTTACAATGTTAATTACGAAACAACGAACCAACCATTGCAAAAACTCTTGATTTTACACTGTTTTTAAAAAACAAGTTGGTAAAAACTTCTCGTTTTGCATGTTAGTACGAAATGCCGTTTAAAAACAAAATGTTTTTTGAACCATCTTACACAACGACCGTGAAAAAAAGGTACAAGTTTTTACACCGGTTTCCCGAACAACTGTAAAAAATATCACATTTTTATTATGTTATACGTGACAATGACGTATAAAGATGACATCTTCAGGCGTTTCGACAAAACAATGATTTCCTTTTTAGTAGGTCATCTTTTACAATGTTATTTACGAAACAACGAACTAACCAGTGCAAAAACTCTTGATTTTACACTGTTTTTAAAAAACAAGTTGGTAAAAAGCTCTCGTTTTGCATGTTATTATGAAACGCCGATTAAAAACAAAATGTTTTTTGAACCATCTTACACAACGACCGTGAAAAAAAGGTACAAGTTTTTACACCGGTTTTTCGAACAACTGTAAAAAAGATCACATTTTTATTATGTTATACGTGACAACGACGTATAAAGATGACATCTTCAGGCGTTTCAACAAAACAATGATTTCCTTTTTAATAGGTCATCTTTTACAATGTTGTTTACGAAACAACGAACCAACCATTGCAAAAGCTCTTAATTAAAAACTATTTTTGAAAAACAAGTTGGTAAAAAGCTCTCGTTTTGCATGTTAATACAAACGTCGTTTAAAAACAAAATGTTTTTTGAGCCATCTTAAACAACGACCGTGAAAAAGGTACAAGTTTTTACACCGGCTTTCGTAACAATTGTGAAAAAAAAAAATCACATTTTAACACTGTTATACATGAAAACAATCTATAAAGATGACATCTTTATATGGTTCGCCAAAACAATGATTTCCGTTTTAGTAGGTCATCTTTTACAATGTTGTTTACGAAACAACGAACCAACCATTGCAAAAACTACTGATTTTACTTTGTTTTTAAAAAACAAGTTAGTAAAAAGCTATCGTTTTGCATGTTATTACGAAACGCCGATTAAAAACAAAATGTTTTTTGAACAATCTTACACAACGACCGTGAAAAAGGTACAAGTTTTTACACCGGTTTTCGAATAACTGTAAAAAATATCACATTTTTAATATGTTATATGTGACGTAGACGTATAAAGATGACATCTTTAGACGTTTCGACAAAACAATGATTTCCTTTTTAGTAGGTCATCTTTTACAATGTTAATTACGAAACAACGAACCAACTATTGCAAAAACTCTTGATTTTACACTGTTTTTAAAAAACAAGTTGGTCAAAAGGTCTCGTTTTGCATGTTATTATGAAACGCCGATTAAAAACAAAATGTTTTTTGAACCATCTTACACAACGACCGTGAAAAAGGTACAAGTTTTTACACCGGTTTTCCGAACAACTGTTAAAAAAATCACATTTTTATTATGTTTATACGTGACAACGACGTATAAAGATGACATCTTTAGACGTTTCGACAAAACAATGAATTCCTTTTTAGTAAGTCATCTTTTACAATGTTGTTTACGAAACAACGAACCAACCATTGCAAAAACTCTTGATTTTACACTGTTTTTAAAAACAAGTTGGTAAAAAGCTCTCGTTTTGCATGTTAATACGAAACTCCGTTTAAAAACAAAATGATTTTTGAACAATCTTATACAACGACCGTGAAAAAGGTACAAGTTTTTACACCGGTTTTCGAATAACTGTAAAAAATATCACATTTTTAATATGTTATATGTGACATAGACGTATAAAGATGACATCTTTAGACGTTTCGACAAAACAATGATTTCCTTTTTAGTAGGTCATCTTTTACAATGTTAATTACGAAACAACGAACCATCTATTGCAAAAACTCTTGATTTCACACTGTTTTTAAAAAACAAGTTGGTCAAAAGGTCTCGTTTTGCATGTTATTACGAAACGCCGATTAAAAACAAAATGTTTTTTGAACCATCTTACACAACGACCGTGAAAAAGGTACAAGTTTTTACACCGGTTTTCCGAACAACTGTTAAAAAAATCACATTTTTATTATGTTTATACGTGACAACGACGTATAAAGATGACATCTTTAGACGTTTCGACAAAACAATGAATTCCTTTTTAGTAAGTCATCTTTTACAATGTTGTTTACGAAACAACGAACCAACCATTGCAAAAACTCTTGATTTTACACTGTTTTTAAAAACAAGTTGGTAAAAAGCTCTCGTTTTGCATGTTAATACGAAACGCCGTTTAAAAACAAAATGATTTTTGAACCATCTTACACAACGACCGTGAAAAAGGTACAAGTTTTTACACCGGTTTTCGAACAACTGTAAAAAATATCACATTTTTATTATGTTATACGTGACAAAGATGTATATAGATGACATCTTTAAACGTTTCGACAAATCAATGATTTCCTTTTTAGTAGGTCATCTTTTAGAATGTTTATTACGAAACAACGAACCAACCATTGCAAAAACTCTTGATTTTACACTGTTTTTAAAAAACAAGTTGGTAAAAAGCTCTCGTTTTGCATGTTATTACGAAACGCCGATTAAAAACAAAATGTTTTTTGAACCATCTTACACAACGACCGTGAAAAAGGTACAAGTTCTTACACCGGTTTTCCGAACAACTGTTAAAAAAATCACATTTTTATTATGTTATACGTGACAACGACGTATAAAGATGACATCTTTAGACATTTCGACAAAACAATGAATTCCTTTTTAGTAGGTCATCTTTTACAATGTTGTTTACGAAACAACAAACCAACCATTGCAAAAACTCATGATTTTACACTGTTTTTAAAAAACATGTTGGTAAAAAGCTCTCGTTTTGCATATTAATACGAAACGCCGTTTAAAAACAAAATGATTTTTGAACAATCTTACACAACGACCGTGAAAAAGATACAAGTTTTTACACCGGTTTTCGAACAACTGTAAAAAATATCACATTTTTATTATGTTATACGTGACAAAGACGTATATAGATGATATCTTTAGACATTTCGACAAAACAAAGATTTCCTTTTTAGTAGGTCATCTTTTACAATGTTAATTATGAAACAACGAACCAACCATTGCAAAAACTCTTGTTTTTACATTGTTTTTATAAAACAAGTTGGTAAAAACTTCTCGTTTTGCATGTTAACACGAAACACCGTTTAAAAACAAAATGTTTTTTGAACCATCTTACACAACGACCGTAAAAAAGATACAAGTTTTTACACCGGTTTCCCGAACAACTGTAAAAAAGATCACATTTTTATTATGTTATACGTGACAACGACGTATAAAGATGACATCTTCAGGCGTTTCAACAAAACAATAATTTCCTTTTTAGTAGGTCATCTTTTACAATGTTATTTACGAAACAACGAACTAACCAGTGCAAAAACTCTTGATTTTACACTGTTTTTAAAAAACAAGTTGGTAAAAAGCTCTTGTTTTGCATGTCATTACGAAACGCCGATTAAAAACAAAATGTTTTTTGAACCATCTTACACAACGACCGTGAAAAAAAGGTAGAAGTTTTTACACCGGTTTTTCGAACAACTGTAAAAAAGATAACATTTTTATTATGTTATACGTGACAACGACGTATAAAGATGACATCTTCAGGCGTTTCGAGAAAAGAATGATTATCTTTTTAATAGGTCATCTTTTACAATGTTGTTTACGAAATAACGAACCAACCATTGCAAAAACTCGTAATTTTACACTATTTTTAAAAAACAAGTTGGTAAAAAGCTCTGTTTTGCATGTTAATACGAAACGTCGTTTAAAAACAAAATGTTTTTTGAACCATCTTAAACAACGACCGTGAAAAAGGTACAAGTTTTTACACCGGCTTTCGTAACAATTGTGAAAAAAAAATTCACAATTTAACACTGTTATACTTGAAAACAATCTATAAAGGTGACATCTTTATATGTTTCGCCAAAACAATAATTTCGTTTTTAGTAGGTCATCTTTTACAATATTGTTTACGAAACAACGAACCAACCATTGCAAAAACTATTGATTTTACACTGTTTTTAAAAAAACAAGTTGGTAAAAAGCTCTCGTTTTGCATGTTATTAAGAAACGCCGATTAAAAACAAAATGTTTTTTGAACCATCTTACACAACGACCGTGAAAAAAAAGGTACAAGTTGTTACACCGGTTTTTCGAACAATTGTAAAAAAGATCACATTTTTCTTATGTTATTCGTGACAACGACGTATAAAGATGACATCTTTAGACGTTTCGACAAAACAATTATTTTCTTTTTAATAGGTCATCTTTTACAATGTTGTTTACGAAACAACGAACCAATAATTGCAAAAACTTTTAATTTTACACTATTTTTAAAAAACAAGTTGGTAAAAAGCTCTCGTTTTGCATGTTAATACAAAACGTCGTTTAAAAACAAAATGTTTTTTGGACCATCTTACACAACGACCGTGAAAAAGGTACAAGTTTTTACACCGGCTTTCGTAACAATTGTGAAAAAAATATCACATTTTAACACTGTTATAATTGAAAACAATCTATAAATGTGACATCTTTATATGTTTCGACAAAACAATTATTTTCTTTTTAGTAGGTCATCTTTTACAATGTTATTTACGAAACAACGAACCAACCAGTGCAAAAACTCTTGATTTTACACTGTTTTTAAAAAACAAGTTGGTAAAAAGATCTCGTATTGCATGTTATTACGAAACGCCGATTAAAAACAAAATATTTTGTGAACCATCTTACAAAACGACCGTGAAAAAAAGGTAAAAGTTTTTACACCGGTTTTTCGCACAATTGTAAAAAAGATCACATTTTTATTATGTTATACGTGGCAACGACGTATAAAGATGTCATCTTCAGGCGTTTTGACAAAACAATGATTTCCTTTTTAATAGGTCATCTTTTACAATGTTGTTTACGAAACAACGAACCAACATTTGCAAAAACTTTTAATTTTACACTATTTTTAAAAAACAAGTTGGTAAAAAGCTCTTGTTTTGCATGTTAATACGAAACGTCGTTTAAAAACAAAATGTTTTTTGGACCATCTTACACAACGACCGTGAAAAAAGTACAAGTTTTTACACCGACTTTCGTAACAATTGTGAAAAAAAATTCACATTTTAACACTGTTATAATTGAAAACAATCTATAAAGGTGATATCTTTATATGCTTCGACAAAACAATTATTTTCTTTTTAGTAAGTCATTTTTTACAATGTTATTTACGAAACAACGAACCAACCAGTGTAAAAACTCTTGATTTTACATTGTTTTTAAAAAACAAGTTGGTAAAAAGCTCTTGTTTTGTATGTTAATATGAAACGCCGTTTAAAAACAAAATGATTTTTGAACAATCTTACACAACGACCGTGAAAAAGGTACAAGTTTTTACACCGGTTTTCGAATAACTGTAAAAAATATCACATTTTAAATATGTTATACGTGACATAGACGTATAAAGATGACATCTTTATACGTTTCGACAAAACAATGATTTCCTTTTTAGTAGCTCATCTTTTACAATGTTAATTACGAAACAACGAACCAACCATTGCAAAAACTCTTGATTTTACACTGTTTTTACAAAACAAGTTGATAAAAAGCTCTCGTTTTGCATGTTATTACGAAACGCTGATTAAAAACAAAATATTTTTTGAACCATCTTACAAAACGACCGTGAAAAAAAGGTACAAGTTTTTACACCGGTTTTTCGTACAATTGTAAAAAAGATCACATTTTTATTATGTTATACGTGACAACCACGTATAAGGATGACATCTTTAGACGTTTCGACAAAACAATGAATTCTTTTTTAATAAGTCATCTTTTATAATGTTGTTTACGAAACAACGAACCAACCATTGCAAAAACTCTTAATTTTACACTTTTTTAAAAAACAGGATGGTAAAAAGCTCCCGTTTTGCATGTTAATATGAAACACCGTTTAGAATCAAAATGTTTTTTGAACCATCTTACACAACGACCGTGAAAAAGGTACAAGTTTTTACACCGGCTTTCATAACAATTATGAAAAAAAATCACATTTTTACACTGTTATACTTGAAAACAATCTATAAAGGTGACATCTTTATACGTTTCGACAAAACAATTATTTCCTTTTTAGTAGATCATCTTTTACAATGTTATTTACCAAACAACGAACCAACCATTGCAAAAACTCTTGATTTTACACTTTTTTTAAAAAACAAGTTGGTAAAAAGCTCTCGTTTTGCATGTTAATACGAAACGTCGTTTAAAAACAAAATGATTTTTGAACCATCTTACACAACGGCCGTGAAAAAGGTACAAGTTTTTACACCGATTTTCGAACAACTGTAAAAAATATCACATTTTTATTATGTTATACGTGACAAAGACATATAAAGAAGACATCTTTTGACGTTTTGACCAAACAATGATTTCATTTTTAGTAGGTCATCTTTTACAATGTTAATTACGAAACAACGAACCAACCATTGCAAAAACTTTTGATTTTACACTGTTTTTAAAAAACAAGTTGGTAAAAACTTCTCGTTTTGCATGTCAATATGAAACGACATTTAAAAACAAAATATTTTTTGAACCATCTTACACAACGACCGTGAAAAAGATACAAGTTTTTAAACCGGTTTTCCGAACAACTTTAAAAAAGATCACATTTTTATTATGTTATACGTGACAACGACATATAAAGAGGACATATTTAGACGTTTCGCCAAAACAATGATTTACTTTTTAGTAGGCCATCTTTTACAATGTTGTTTACGAAACAACGAACCAACCATTGCAAAAACTGTTGATTTTACACTGTTTTTAAAAAACAAGTTGGTAAGAAGCTCTCGTTTTACATGTTATTACGAAATGCCGATTAAAAACAAAATGTTTTTTGAACCATCTTACACAACGACCGTGAAAAAAAGGTACAAGTTTTTACACCGGTTTTTCGAACAACAGTAAAAAAGATCACATTTTTATTATGTTATACGTGACAACGACGTATAAAGATGACATCTTCAGGCGTTTCGACAAAACAATGATTTCCTTTTTAGTAGGTCATCTTTTACAATGTTGTTTACGAAACAACGAACCAACCATTGCAAAAAGTATTAATTTTACACTATTTTTAAAAAACAAGTTGGTAAAAAGCTCTCGTTTTGCATGTTAATACGAAACGTCGTTTAAAAACAAAATGTTTTTTGAACCATCTTACACAACGACCGTGAAAAAGGTACAAGTTTTTACACCGGCTTTCGTAACAATTGTGAAAAAAATATCACATTTTAACACTGTTATAATTGAAAACAATCTATAAAGGTGACATCTTTATATGTTTCGACAAAACAATTATTTTCTTTTTAGTAGGTCATCTTTTACAATGTTATTTACGAAACAACGAACCAACCAGTGCTAAAACTCTTGATTTTACACTATTTTTAAAAAACAAGTTGGTAAAAAGATCTCGTTTTTGCATGTTAATACGAAACGCCGTTTAAAAACAAAATGATTTTTGAACAATCTTACACAACGACCGTGAAAATTGTTCAAATTTTTACACCGGTTTTCGAATAACTGTAAAAAATATCACATTTTTAATATGTTATACGTGACATACACGTATAAAGATGACATCTTTAAACGTTTCGACAAAACAATGATTTCCTTTTTAGTAGGTCATCTTTTACAATGTTAATTACGAAACAACGAACCAACCATTGCAAAAACTCTTGATTTTACACTATTTTTAAAAAACAAGTTGGTAAAAAACTCTCATTTTGCATCTTATTACGAAACGCCGATTAAAAACAAAATGTTTTTTGAACCAACTTACACAACGACCGTGAAAAAGGTACAAGTTTTTACACCGGTTTTCCGAACAACTGTTAAAAAAATAACATTTTTATTATGTTATACGTGATAACGACGTATACAAATGACATCTTTAGACGTTTCGGCAAAACAATGAATTCCTTTTTAGTAGGTCATCTTTTACAAAGTTGTTTACGAAACAACGAACCAACCATTGCAAAAACTCTTAATTTTACACTTTTTTAAAAAACAGGATGGTAAAAAGCTCCCGTTTTGCATGTTAATATGAAACGCCGTTTAGAATCAAAATGTTTTTTGAACCATCTTACACAACAACCGTGAAAAAGGTACAAGTTTTTACACCGGCTTTCGTAACAATTGTGAAAAAAAATCACGTTTTTATACTGTTATATTTGAAAACAATCTATAAAGATGACATCTTTATACGTTTCGACCAAACAATGATTTCCTTTTTAGTAGGTCATCTTTTACAATGTTAATTACGAAACAACGAACCAACCATTGCAAAAACTCTTGATTGTACACTGTTTTTAAAAAACAAGTTGGTAAAAAGCTCTCGTTTTGCATGTTAATACGAAACACCGTTTAGAAACAAAATGTTTTTTGAATCATCTTACACAACGACCGTGAAAAAGGAACAAGTTTTTACACCGGTTTTCCGAACAACTGTAAAAAAGATCATATTTTTATTATGTTATACGTGACAACGACGTATAAAGACGACATCTTTAGACGTTTCGACAAAACAATGATTTCCTTTTTAGTAGGTTATCTTTTACAATGTTATTTACGAAACAACGCACCAACGATTGCAAAAACTCTTGATTTTACACTGTTTCTAAAAAACAAGTTGGTAAAAAATTCTCGTTTTGCATGTTAATGCGATACGCCGTTTAACAACAAAATGTTTTTTGAACCATCTTACACAACGACCGTAAAAAATGTTCAAGTTTTTACACCGGTTTTACGAACAACTGTAAAAAACATCACATTTTTATTATGTTGTACGTGACAATGACGTATAAAGATAACATCTTTATACATTTCGACAAAACAATGATTTCCTTTTTAATAGGTAATCTTTGACAATGTTATTTACGAAACAACGAACCAACCATTGCAAAAACTCTTGATTTTACACTGTTTTTAAAAAACAAGTTGGTAAAAAGCTCTCGTTTTGCATGTTAATATGAAACGCCGTTTAAATACAAAATATTTTTTGAACCATCTTACACAACGACCGTGAAAAAGATACAAGTTTTTACACCGGTTTTCGAACAACTGTAAAAAATATCACATTTTTATTATGTTAGTCACAACGGCGTATAAAGATGACATCTTTAGACGTTTCGACAAAACAATGATTTCATTTTTAGTAGGTCATCTTTTACAATGTTATTTACGAAACAACGAACCAACCATTGCAAAACTCTTGATTTTACATTGTTTTTAAAAAACAAGTTGGTAAAAACTTCTCGTTTTGCATGTCAATATGAAATGACGTTTAAAAACAAAATGTTTTTTGAACCATCTTACACAACGACCGTGAAAAAGATACAAATTTTTACACTGGTTTTCCGAATAACTGTAAAAAAGATCACATTTTTATTATGTTATACGTGACAACGACGTATAAAGATGACATCTTTAGACGTTTCGACAAAACAATGAATTCTTTTTTAGTAGGTCATCTTTTACAATGTTGTTTACGAAACAACAAACCAACCATTGCAAAACTCTTAATTTTACACTGTTTTTAAAAAACAAGTTGGTAAAAAGCTCTCGTTTTGCATGTTATTACGAAACGCCGATTAAAAACAAAATGTTTTTTGAACCACTTTACACAACGACCATGAAAAAAAGGTACAAGTTTTTACACCGGTTTTTCGAACAACTGTAAAAAAGATCAAAATTTTATTATGTTATACGTGACAACGACGTATAAAGATGACATCTTCAGACGTTTCAACAAAACAAAGATTTCCTTTTTAATATGTCATCTTTTACAATGTTGTTTACGAAACAACGAATCAACCATTGCAAAAACTCTTAATTTTACACTATTTTTAAAAAACAAGTTGGTAAAAAGCTCTTGTTTTGCATGTTAATACGAAACGTCGTTTAAAAACAAAATGTTTTTTGAACCATCTTACACAACGACCGTGAAAAAGTTACAAGTTTTTACACCGGCTTTCGTAAGAATTGTGAAAAAAAAATTCACATTTTAACACTGTTATACTTGAAAACAATTTATAAAGGTGACATCTTTTTACGTTTCGACCAAACAATGATTTCCTTTTTAGTAGGTCATCTTTTACAATGTTAATTACGAAACAACGAACCAAACATTGCAAAAACTCTTGATTTTACACAGTTTTTAAAAAACAAGTTGGTAAAAAGCTCTCGTTTTGCATGTTATTACGAAACGCCGAATAAAAACAAAATGTTTTTTGAACCATCTTACACAACGACCGTGAAAAAGGTACAAGTTTTTACACCGGTTTTCCGAACAACTGTTAAAAAAACACATTTTTATTATGTTATATGTCACAACGACGAATAAAGATGACATCTTTTGACGTTTCGACAAAACAATGATTTCCTTTTTAGTGGGTTATCTTTTACAATTTTATTTACGAAATAACGAACCAACCATTGCAAAATCTCTTGATTTTACACTGTTTTTAAAAAGAAGTTGGTAAAAAGCTCTCGTTTTGAATGTTAATACGAAACGCCGTTTAAGAACAAAATGTTTTTGAACCATCTTACACAACGACCGTGAAAAAGGTACAAGTTTTTACACCGGTTTTCCGAACAACTGTAAAAAATATCACATTTTTATTATGTTATACGTGACAACGACGTATAAAGACGACATCTTTATACGTTTCGACAAAACAATGATTTCCTTTTTAGTAGGTTATGTTTTACAATGTTATTTACGAAACAACGCAACAACCATTGCCAAAACTCTTGATTTTACACTGTTTCTAAAAAACAAGTTGGTAAAAAGCTCTCGTTTTGCATGTTAATGCGATACACCGTTTAAGAACAAAATGTTTTTTGAACCATCTTACACAACGACCGTGAAAAATGTTCAAGTTTTTACACCGGTTTTCGAACAACTGTAAAAAATATCACATTTTTATTATTTATACGTGACAAAGACGTGTAAAGATGACATCTTTAGTCGTTTCGACAAAATAATGATTTCCTTTTTAGTGGGTCATCTTTTACAATGTTAATTACGAAACAACGAACCAACCATTGCAAAAACTCTTGATTTTACACTGTTTTTAAAAAACAAGTTGGTAAAAAGCTCTCGTTTTGCATGTTAATATGAAACGCCGTTTAAGAACAAAATGTTTTTTGAACCATCTTACACAACGACCGTGAAAAAGGTACAAGTTTTTACACAAGGTTTTCCGAACAACTGTAAAAAAGATCACATTTTTACACTGTTATACTTGAAACAATTTATAAAGGTGACATCTTTATACGTTTCGACAAAACAATTATTTTCTTTTTTGTAGGTCGTCTTTTACAATGTTATTTACGAAACAACGAATCAACCATAGCAAAAACTCTTGATTTTATACTGTTTTTAAAAAACAAGTTGGTAAAAAGCTCTCGTTTTGCATGTTAATACGAAACGCCGTTTAAATACAAAATGTTTTTTTGAACCATCTTACACAACGACCGTGAAAAAGGTACAAGTTTTTACATAGGGTTTTCCGAACAACTGTAAAAAAGATCACATTTTTATTTTGTTATACGTCACAACGACGTATAAAGATGACATGTTTAGACGTTTCGACAAAACAATGATTTCCTTTTTAGCAGATCATCTTTTACAATGTTATTTACGAAACAACGAACCAACCATTGCAAAAACTCTTGATTTTACACTGTTTTTAAAAAAGAAGTTGGTAAAAAGCTCTCGTTGTGAATGTTAATACGAAACGCCATTTAAGAACAAAATGTTTTTTGAACCATCTTACACAACGACCGTGAAAAAGGTACAAGTTTTTACACCGGCTTTCGTAACAATTGTGAAAAAAAATCACATTTTTACACTGTTATACTTAAAAACAATCTATAAAGGTGACATCTTTATACGTTTCGACAAAACAATTATTTTCTTTTTAGTAGGTCATCTTTTACGATGTTATATACGAAACAACGAACCAACCATTGCAAAAACTCTTGATTTTACACTGTTTTTAAAAAACAAGTTGGTAAAAAGCTCTCGTTTTGCATGTTAATACGGAACGCGGTTTAGAAACAAAATGTTTTTTTGAATCATCTTACACAATGACTGTGAAAAAGGTACAACTTTTTACACCGTTTTTTCGAACAACTGTAAAAAAGATCACATTTTTATTATCCTATACGTGACAACGACGTATAAAGACGACATCTTTAGACGTTTCAACAAAACAATGATTTCCTTTTTAGTAGGTTGTCTTTTACAATGTTATTTACGAAACAACACACCAACCATTGCAAAAACTCTTGATTTTACACTGTTTCTAAAAAACAAGTTGGTAAAAAGCTCTCGTTTTGCATGTTAATGTGATACGCCGTTTAAAAACAAAATGTTTTTTGAACCATCTTACACAACGACCGTGAAAAATGTACACGTTTTTACACCGGTTTTACGAACAACTGTAAAAAATATCACATTTTTATTATGTTATACGTGACAACGACGTATAAAGATAACATCTTTATACGGTTCGACAAAACAATGATTTCCTTTTTAGTAGGTCATCTTTTACAATGTTATTTATGAAACAATGAACCAACCATTGCAAAAACTCTTGATTTTACACTGTTTTTAAAAAACAAGTTGGTAAAAAGCTCTCGTTTTGCATGTTAATACGAAACGCCGTTTAAATACAAAATGTTTTTTGAACCATCTTACACAACGACCGTGAAAAAGGTACAAGTTTTTACACCGGTTTTCGAACAACTGTAAAAAAATCACAATTTTATTATGTTATACGTGATAAAGACGTGTAAAGATGACATCTTTAGTCGTTTCGACAAAATAATGATTTCCTTTTTAGTGGGTCATCTTTTACAATGTTAATTACGAAACAACCATTGCAAAAACTCTTGATTTTACACTGTTTTTAAAAAACAAGTTGGTAAAAAGCTCTCGTTTTGCATGTTAATACGAAACGCGGTTTAAATACAAAATGTTTTTTGAACCATCTTACACAACGACCGTGAAGAAGGTACAAGTTTTTACACCGGTTTTCGAACAACTGTAAAAAAGATCACATTTTTATTATGTTATACTTGAAACAATTTATAAAGGTGACATATTTATACGTTTCGACAAAACAATTATTTTCTTTTTTGTAGGTCGTCTTTTACAATGTTATTTACGAAACAACGAACCAACCATTGCAAAAACTCTTGATTTTATACTGTTTTTAAAAAACAAGTTGGTAAAAAGCTCTCGTTTTGCATGTTAATACGAAACGCCGTTTAAATACAAAATGTTTTTTTGAACCATCTTACACAACGACCGTGAAAAAGGTACAAGTTTTTACACAGGGTTTTCCGAACAACTGTAAAAAAGATCACATTTTTATTTTGTTATACGTCACAACGACGTATAAAGATGACATGTTTAGACGTTTCGACAAAACAATGATTTCCTTTTTAGCAGATCATCTTTTACAATGTTATTTACGAAACAACGAACCAACCATTGCAAAAACTCTTGATTTTACACTGTTTTTAAAAAAGAAGTTGGTAAAAAGCTCTCGTTGTGAATGTTAATACGAAACGCCATTTAAGAACAAAATGTTTTTTGAACCATCTTACACAACGACCGTGAAAAAGGTACAAGTTTTTACACTGGCTTTCGTAACAATTGTGAAAAAAAATCACATTTTTACACTGTTATACTTGAAAACAATCTATAAAGGTGACATCTTTATACGTTTCGACAAAACAATTATTTTCTTTTTAGTAGGTCATCTTTTACAATGTTATATACGAAACAACGAACCAACCATTGCAAAAACTCTTGATTTTACACTGTTTTTAAAAAACAAGTTGGTAAAAAGCTCTCGTTTTGCATGTTAATACGGAACGCGGTTTAGAAACAAAATGTTTTTTGAATCATCTTACACAATGGCCGTGAAAAAGGTACAACTTTTTACACCGTTTTTTCGAACAACTGTAAAAAAGATCACATTTTTATTATCCTATACGTGACAACGACGTATAAAGACGACATCTTTAGACGTTTCAACAAAACAATGATTTCCTTTTTAGTAGGTTGTCTTTTACAATGTTATTTACGAAACAACACACCAACCATTGCAAAAACTCTTGATTTTACACTGTTTCTAAAAAACAAGTTGGTAAAAAGCTCTCGTTTTGCATGTTAATGTGATACGCCGTTTAAAAACAAAATGTTTTTTGAACCATCTTACACAACGACCGTGAAAAATGTACACGTTTTTACACCGGTTTTACGAACAACTGTAAAAAATATCACATTTTTATTATGTTATACGTGACAACGACGTATAAAGATAACATCTTTATACGGTTCGACAAAACAATGATTTCCTTTTTAGTAGGTCATCTTTTACAATGTTATTTATGAAACAATGAACCAACCATTGCAAAAACTCTTGATTTTACATTGTTTTTAAAAAACAAGTTGGTAAAAAGCTCTCGTTTTGCATGTTAATAAGAAACGCCGTTTAAATACAAAATGTTTTTTGAACCATCTTACACAACGACCGTGAAAAAGGTACAAGTTTTTACACTGGTTTTCGAACAACTGTAAAAAAATCACAATTTTATTATGTTATACGTGATAAAGACGTGTAAAGATGACATCTTTAGTCGTTTCGAAAAAATAATGATTTCCTTTTTAGTGAGTCATCTTTTACAATGTTAATTATGAAACAACCATTGCAAAAACTCTTGATTTTACACAGTTTTTAAAAAACAAGTTGGTAAAAAGCTCTCGTTTTGCATGTTAGTACGAAACGCGGTTTAAATACAAAATGTTTTTTGAACCATCTTACACAACGACCGTGAAAAAGGTACAAGTTTTTACACCGGTTTTCGAACAACTGTAAAAAATATCACATTTTTATTATGTTATACGTGACAAAGACGTGTAAAGATGACATCTTTAGTCGTTTCGACAAAATAATGATTTCCTTTTTGGTGGGTCATCTTTTACAATGTTAATTACGAAACAACGAACCAACCATTGCGAAAACTCTTGATTTTACACTGTTTTTAAAAAACAAGTTGGTAAAAACCTCTCATTTTGCATGTTAATACGAAACGCTGTTTAGAAACAAAATGTTTTTTGAATCATCTTACACAACGACCGTGAAAAACGTACAAGTTTTTACACCGGTTTTCCGAACAACTGTAAAAAAGATCACATTTTTATTATGTTATACGTGACATCGACGTATAAAGACGACATCTTTAGACGTTTCAACAAAACAATGATTTCCTTTTTAGTAGGTTATCTTTTACAATGTTATTTACGAAACAACGCACCAACCATTGCAAAAACTCTTGATTTTACACTGTTTCTAAAAAACAAGTTCGAAAAAAGCTCTCGTTTTGCATGTTAATGTAATACGCCGTTTAAAAACAAAATGTTTTTTGAACCATCTTACACAACGACCGTGAAAAATGTACAAGTTTTTACACCGGCTTTCATAACAATTGTGAAAAAAAATCACATTTTTACACTGTTATACTTGAAACAATCTATAAAGATGACATCTTTATACGTTTCGACAAAACAATTATTTCCTTTTTAGTAGGTCATCTTTTACATTGTTATTTACGAAACAACGAACCAACCATTGCAAAAACTCTTGATTTTACACTGTTTTTAAAAAACAAGTTGGTAAAAAGCTCTCGTTTTGCATGTTATTACGAAACGCCGATTAGAAACAAAATGTTTTTTTGAATCATCTTACACAACAACCGTGAAAAAGCTACAAGTTTTTACACCGGTTTTCCGAACAACTGTAAAAAAGATCACATTTTTATTATGTTATACGTGACAACGACATATAAAGATGACATCTTTAGACGTTTCGACAAAACAATGATTTCCTTTTTAGTAGGTTATCTTTTACAATTTTATTTACGAAACAACGAACCAACCATTGCAAAAACTCATAATTCTACACAGTTTTTAAAAAATAAGTTGGTAAAAAGCTCTCGTTTTGCATGTTAATACAAAACGCCGTTTAAATAAAAAATGTTTTTTGAACCATCTTACACAACGAACGTGAAAAAGGTACAAGTTTTTACACCGGCTTTCGTAACAATTGTTTTTGAACCATCTTACACAACGACCGTGAAAAATGTACAAGTTTTTACACCGGCTTTCATAACAATTGTGAAAAAAAATCACATTTTTACACTGTTATACTTGAAACAATCTATAAAGGTAACATATTTATACGTTTCGACAAAACAATTATTTTGTTTTTTGTAGGTCGTCTTTTACAATGTTATTTTCGTAACAACGTACCAACAATTGCAAAAACTCTTGATTTTATACTGTTTTTAAA
The DNA here is from genome assembly GCA_954870635.1 of Arctium minus. Lineage (NCBI taxonomy): Eukaryota > Viridiplantae > Streptophyta > Magnoliopsida > Asterales > Asteraceae > Arctium > Arctium minus. The sequence goes on along the minus strand of OX941084.1, from coordinate 100,706,264 downwards.
AAACAAGTTGGTAAAAAGCTCTCGTTTTGCATGTTAATACGAAACTCCGTTTAGAAACAAAATGTTTTTTGAATCATCTTACACAACGACCGTGAAAAATGTACAAGTTTTTACACCGGTTTTCCGAACAACTGTAAAAAAGATCACATTTTAATTATGTTATACGTGACAACGACATATAAAGATGACATCTTTAGACGTTTCGACAAAACAATGATTTCCTTTTTAGTAGGTTATCTTTTACAATTTTATTTACGAAACAACGAACCAACCATTGCAAAAACTCATAATTTTACACTGTTTTTAAAAAACAAGTTGGTAAAAAGCTCTCATTTTGCATGTTAATACAAAACGCCGTTTAAATACAAAATGTTTTTTGAACCATCTTACACAACGAACGTGAAAAAGGTACAAGTTTTTACACCGGCTTTCGTAACAGTTGTGAAAAAAAATCACATTTTTAGACTATTATACTTGAAAACAATCTATAAAGGTGACATCTTTATACGTTTCGACAAAACAATTATTTTCTTTTTACTAGGTCATCTTTTACAATGTTATTTACGAAAAAACGAACCAACCATTGCAAAAACTCTTAATTTTACACTGTTTTTAAAAAACAAGTTGGTAAAAAGTCTCGTTTTGCACGTTAATACGAAACGCTGTTTAAAAACAAAATGTTTTTTTGAACCATCTTACACAACGACCGTGAAAAAGATACAAGTTTTTACACTGGTTTCCCGAACAACTGTAAAAAAGATCACATTTTTATTATGTTATACGTAACAACGACGTACAAAGACGACATCTTTAGACGTTTCGACAAAACAATGATTTCCTTTTTAGTAGGTTATCTTTTACAATGTTATTTACGAAACAACGCACCAACCATTGCAAAAACTCTTGATTTTACACTGTTTCTAAAAAAACAAGTTGGTAAAAAGCTCTCGTTTTGCATGTTAATGCAATTCGCCGTTTAAAAACAAAATGTTTTTTGAACAATCTTACACAACGACCGTGAAAAATGTACAAGTTTTTACACCGACTTTCGTAGCAATTGTGAAAAAAAAATCACATTTTTACACTGTTATATTTGAAAACTGTTGATCCAAACTCTATCAGTGATTTGATAACGACCCTTTTCTGTACTTTATGAAAATTACGTTTGATATGTATTAGTGTTTCACCATCAGCGATCAGACTGAGTCTGTTCAGTTATCGCTGATAGTCTTCTTATAAACATTTAGTATGTATTAGTGTTTCACTATCAGTGATCAAACTGATTCTGTTCAGTATCGCTGATAGTTCTGATGTAAACAGTAACGTAATCCCTGAAGACAAGTCTCGCGTCAACAGATGTTTATAGCTGAATCGAAGACGAAGCTGCTGAACAAAGAGAATTCTACTAGTGACCTGATGCGGATATCAGTGAATCAAAGACAACTCTACTTATACGCGAAGGAACATGAGGAAAGCTTCAGCGATCGCTGAACTCTTGATATCTCTGAAGAAAGAGATATTCCTCTGCCATAATTCGTACAACAACTCTGTCAACTACACTGTTCATGATCCGGCCGAAAGTATGTCTCCCAAAGTCAGACTTCCAAAGCCAATCAGTGAACACCACGTGTAAAGTGCCCTGCCATGCATTTAATGCATAGGGTATAAATAGGAAGATCACCTCTCCATCTGAGGTGTGCTCAATCCTTGAACCCCAAATAGAAACCTTTGTTTTCTATATTCTAAATCCCCCATTCTCTGAAATTCTTGTGCAACCATCTTAGTGTTTTCTTAAGTTTGTTTAGATTGAGTCTTACTTAATCTTATTCCGCAACAGACTTGTAAATTGTGTTTGATTTATCAATAAACAATTTATTAAATCTTAAATTCTGTGTTTATATTCAACCCCCCCTTCTAGAAACTTGTTAAGCACCTTAGGGACCAACAAGTGGTATCAGAGCAGTTTGTTTAATCTAATAAACAAGATCTTGCTTTATTCTCTTCTTTGCTATTCTAAATGGCACTTAACACAAACACAAACTACTATGATAATGGTTCACTTTCTAAACCTCCTCGATTTAGCAGAGATAACTTTTCTCTATGGAAAAATCGAATGGTGCTATTTCTTGAAGGTCCTGATCCTACTATACCTGAATATATAGAAAATGGACCCTATGAACCTGTTAGAATTATAGCTCCAGTTCCCCGCTACTGCCACCACTGAAGTTGTCCTTGAACGCTATGTCGTTAAGGAAATAAGACAGTGGAGTGATGAAGACAAAAAGAAGGTAGGTATAGATGCAAGAGCAAAGACCATTATCTCAATGGCTCTGCCTGATGAAGTTTTCCATTCCATCATGCATGTGAAAACTTCTAAAGAAATGTGGGAAACCATATGTGTTCAATATGAGGGCACCACTGAAATCCAAGAGACTCGAAAGATTAACTTGGTAAGACAGTATGAAAGTTTCATCGCTGGTAAGAATGAATCTCTTTCTGACGTTCATCAGCGGTTTAACTGCTTAATCATTGATCTAAGAACTGTTGGTAGGACCTATTATAATTCTGAGGTCTTAACAAAATTCTTAGAATGTATTCCTGAAAGCTGGGACAGTTATTCAATATGTCTTAAGATGACAAAAGACTTAAATTCTCTCTCTCTAAGCACTCTGTATGGAATATTGCTCAACTATGAGCAATCGAATCTCCTGGAAAAGAATCTTGTAAAAGATTCTAAAGACTCCAAAAGCACTCCTGTTGCTTTAGTCTCTTCAGAGATAATTCCATCTCAGCGATCTACTCTCACCATCACTGAGTTAGATTCTGAATCTGAGGATCTATCAGACCCTGATCTTTCAGAGTTCGATGAGTCCTTAGCACTCTTGACAAACTCTTTTAAGAGATTTGCAAGAAAGAGAAATTTCCAAAGAAATAAGCCTCTCTCTCTTACTGAAAAGCCAAAATCAACTCCTGTTGATAAGGTTACTGCCACTTGCTATAACTGTGAAAAGATTGGACACTTTGCTAGTGAGTGCAGGTCTAAAAAGGTCTTCAAGCCTTCTACCTCAAGAAGATCCAGTGATGACAAATACCTAAAGCTGAAGAACAAATATCAAAAGCTGAAAAGCTACAAGGGAAAAGGTAAAGGTCTCATCGCTGAAGAACACGACTGGGATGAATCAGAAGAATCAAGTTCTGATGAAGAAGAAGTCGCTAATCTCTGCCTCATGGCCGAGATTAAAGAAGAAGTGGAAGAACCATCTGAACCTTCTATGAGCTACATATCATCTCAGGTATCTATCTCTACAAATCCCTCTCTGCCTGAAGCTGAGAGAAGTCGCGCTGTTGATGTGCTGACGATTGACCTTTATAATGCTCTAAACGACAAAACTCAAGCTGAGAATAAAAATGTTCATTTAACTCAAGAGCTAGAGAAATGTCATGAAAAGATCAGAGAACTAAATCTTTTAGAAGAAAAGTTGAAAGATCAAGTCATTATAAATGAAATCATCAGCATTGAACGCGAACAAGCCATCGTTGCTCTAAAAGCAGAAAAAGCTCATGTTGAAAAATGGTGCAAATCATCAACAAAGATCTCTGAGATAATAAATGCTCAAACTCCTGAAAGTGATAAAACTGGTCTTGGCTTTTGGACACCACAGGATGAGCCTAAAGAAGAAAATTCCATGCTTAAGTTTGGAACGTTTGTCACTCCTATCTCTGACACTTCTTATGATCAATTTTATCCTTCTTCTTCTAATTCTATCCCTGAGGAAAAATCCAAAGACACTAAGTCTGCGGATAAAGGAAAATCCATTCTTCGTCCTCAGAAGGCTACCAAGAAAGCAAAACTGAAAGTTCCTTCAAAACCTTCAGTGAATCAATCCTCTAGCTCTATGATAGAAATCTTCGATCTCTGTCCTCCAAAGCTAAAGATTGATCTTAGACTCATGAAATCTGAAGAAATGAAAATTCCTCCCAGATCTCATGAGAAAAGTCTTCTTGGACCTGGACCCGCTCATCTTAAACTTGCAAAACCTTCTACTTCTGGTCCTAAAACCACTTTCAAATACAGAAAATGTTATCATTATGGTTTTACTGACCATATTGCAAGCAAATGTCCGACTGCCACCAAAGCTGATAAAACAGCTAAAGTAAAGATAAATGCATCTAAGGCTGAGAAGGTCACCAAAGTTGAAAAATCAACCAAGGTGAAGAATATCACTAAGGTTAAGAAATTAACCAAAGTGAAGATCACCACTGAAGCTGAATCTTCATCTGCTGTGAAGACTGCTGAATCTTCTACATCCACTAACTCTAAAGGACCCATTGAAAAGTGGGTACCAAATAACGCTTAATCTTTCTTATGTATGCAGGGATCAAAGGGCATCTGGTATCTCGATAGTGGATGTTCTCGTCATATGACTGGACAAAAAGACCTGCTCACTGAATACAAGGAAGAGAAAGGTCCCTCTGTGACCTTCGGTGGAAATGGAAAAGGATATACCCGAGGGTTTGGTGTCCTCAACAATGGGACAACTACCTTTCGAAGAGTCGCTTATGTAGATGGACTGAAGTACAACCTTCTAAGCATCAGTCAGCTATGTGACAAAGACTACGAAGTTCGCTTTTCTAAGAAAGTATGTTCAGTGGTGGATGAAAAAGGAAAACTTGCTCTCAGTGGTTATCGCAGAGAAAATGTCTATGTAATAGATATGGACTCTACTACCACTGAAAACTTATGTTTTCTCTCTAAGGCCTCTTCTGATGTCAACTGGCTATGGCACAAAAGGCTCTCTCATCTAAACTTCAAAACCCTGAATTCTCTCTCTTCTAAGGAACTGGTTTCTGGTCTTCCTCAGCACTCATATGCTAAAGAATCTCTCTGCTTAGCATGTGAAAAAGGAAAACAAACAAAAGCTAGTTTCAAGTCTAAACAAGTCTCTTCAGTGACAAGTCCTCTTCAGCTCTTACATATGGATCTGTTTGGCCCTGTCAATATCCAATCAATAGCTGGAAAGAAATATACGCTTGTCATTGTAGATGAATTCTCTCGCTATACCTAGGTTATCTTTATTCGCTGTAAGAGTGATACTCCAGAAGAACTAATATCCTTTGTTAAAAAGATGGAAGTGCTGAATAATCTTACTGTTCGTTCAATAAGAAGTGATCATGGAACTGAATTCAAAAACAGTTCCCTGAATAATTTCTTTGAGAATAAAGGAATTTCTCATAACTTTTCCTCAGTAAGAACACCTCAGCAAAACGGAGTCGCTGAAAGAAGAAACAGAACGATCATTGAAGCTGCTAGATCAATGCTCAGCGATTCTCATCTCCCTACTCAATTTTGGGCAGAAGCTGTAAACACTGCATGTTTTACTCAAAACAGATCGCTGATAGTAAAGCGATTTGGAAAGACAACTTATGAACTTTTTCATAGAAGGAAGCCTTCTATCAACTTTCTTCATATCTTTGGTTGTCAGTGCTTTATCTTAAACAACAAAGATCAGCTTGGAAAGTTCGACCCAAAAGCTGATGATGGAATATTTCTAGGATATTCCTCCATCTCAAAAGCCTACAGAGTTTTCAACAAACGAAGACAATCTGTGGAAGAAACAATTCATGTCACTTTTGATGAAACTCGCTCAGCGAACTCCAAACCAATCGCTGACAATGAAGAGTTAAATGCTTGGATGTTTTCTCACTACAAAGAAACTGAACCCTTCTTCTCAAACCATCAGCACACAGATCCACCTACTGCTGATGATGATCCAAACATCATACATCCTAACGCTGAATCCAACTCATGGGTTTCAACTGAACCGCTAAACACCTTACTACCATCAAATCTACCTCTGTCTGAAAACCTCTCCGATAACAACAGTTTGTCCACTACTCAACAGTTAATTGCTGATGAACCTCAAACGTCCTCATCAGTAAACATCCCAATTGTTGATCCAACCTCTGAGTTGAGCGATCATGCTCCTGCTCAGCGATGGACCAGAGATCATCCAATAGATCAAATTCTTGGTGATCCAGATGCAGGTATTCAGACACGACGAAGCTCAGGTAATATCTGTCTCTTTGTCAACTTTCTCTCTTTAATAGAACCAAAGAAGACTGATGATGCCCTCAGAGATCCAAACTGGGTCAGCGCTATGCAAGAAGAGCTGACTGAGTTCTCTCGCAACAAAGTTTGGAATCTCGTTCCTAGACCATCTGATAAAACTGTTATAGGCACCAAATGGGTGTTTAGAAACAAGTTAGATGAACATGGAACTGTAACCCGCAACAAGGCTTGACTTGTTGCTCAGGGATACAGACAAGAGGAAGGCATAGACTATGATGAAACCTTTGCCCCTGTGGCTAGGCTCGAAGCAATTCGACTATTCTTAGCTTATGTAGTTTACAAAGACTTCATTGTGTATCAAATGGATGTAAAATCAGCGTTCCTCAATGGAAAGCTGAATGAAGAAGTCTATGTAGAACAACCTCCAGGGTTCTATGACCCTAAGTATCCAAATTATGTTTATAAATTGGATAAGGCTCTCTATGGTCTAAAACAAGCCCCTCGTGCTTGGTATGACACTCTCTCATCTTTTCTTATCTCTGAAAATTTTGAACGTGGCAAGATTGATAATACGTTATTTTTCAGAAAAATAAAAGGTCATATAATTCTTGTACAAATATATGTCGATGACATAATATTTGGTTCTACTAACCCATCTCTATGTACTCGCTTCGCTGAAAGAATGAAGAAAGAATACAAAATGAGTATGATGGGTGAGCTGACATATTTTCTTGGTCTTCAGATTAAACAATCTGACAAAGGTACTTTTATAAGCCAAGGTAAGTATGTTAAAGATATGCTGAAGAAGTTTGATCTAACACAAACTTCAGCAATGAAAAATCCTATGGCACCTCCTTTGACACTTAACAAAGATCCTTCTGGAAAAACCTGTTAATGTTACTGCCTATAGAGGAATGATAGGCTCCCTGCTGTATCTTACGGCGAGCCGACCTGACATCATGTACTCCACTTGTTTATGTGCACGCTATCAATCTGAACCCAAGGAATCCCATCTGATCACTGTTAAGCGCATATTCAGATATCTGAAAGGAACTCCTAACCTCGGTCTTTGGTATCCCAAAGACTCAGGGTTCGATCTAACTGGTTATTCTGATAGTGATTTTGCAGGTTGTAAACTTGACAGAAAGAGTACCACTGGTGGATGTCAACTCCTAGGAGGAAAGCTGGTAAGTTGGACAAGCAAAAAGCAAAATTCAGTGTCCACTTCCACAACTGAAGCTGAATACGTAGCCGCTGGAAGCTGTTGTTCTCAGATCTTATGGATGAGAAATCAACTATTAGACTATGACCTTCAGCTATCAAAGATTCCAATCTATTGCGACAGCACTAGTGCTATCGCTCCAAATAATCCAGTGCTACATTCAAAGACAAAACACATAGAGATCAGATATCACTTTATCAGAGATCATGTGATGAACGGTGATATTGAACTTCATTTTATCCCTACTGACTTTCAGCTTGCTGATTTATTCACCAAACCTCTCGATGAGACAAGGTTCAACTTTCTCATCAGTGAGCTTGGAATGCGGAATCTCGAAGAATAATTCTTCAGCGTTCATGCATTGTGTCAGTAATCATAAGTTCCCCTGTTATCATTTTTTTCTGATAAACATTCTGACTCTCAGGTATGTTCTCTCCATCCCTACAACTGAATCTTCATTCAGTTAATATGTTTTTCAAAATATAAACCTTAACCACTGAACTTTCTTCAAATGATTAAAAGCTTTTTGAAAAATAAATTTATCACTGATATTTCTAGTCAGTGATCCTTCTTAAAAAGAAAACTCATCCCTAACTTTCTCATCAGGGATACCTTCAAAAAGAAAATCTATCGCTGACTTTTCTTCAGCGATAATTTCAAAACGGACAAATGAACAATCTCTCTCTTCTATGACATCATTTGAACCGATAATCCACGACATGCCTTTTTCTGACACGTTCGTTCGTTGCCCTTCCATCCAATCAACTTCGTGGGACGTGTCTATGTCATGATGAGCATTTGTTTTCCCGCCTCTCACACACTCTTTCTCTCTCACGTATAAAAGGAATGTTTTTCCATTCTTATCATTTTACGCTTTCTGGAAATACTTTCTAAGCAAGAATTCTCTCTCAAGCATTCTAGCATTCTCAAGCATTTGCATCATCCTCTTCAAAGATCAACATGTTATTCTTGATCTTTTTCTTATTCTTATCTTAAATCTTTTTATATAAAACTCCATTTATGGACTGCCATTATGGGTTTATAAGATTATTATCACATAAAATCATTTTCATTTTTGATTTTATTCTTTAACAACCATTTTATTTTGATTTTTCTTCATTCAAAATCTTTGGTTTTTCTTTTTGTTCTTATATCTTATATTAAGAACACCTTTTTAATCTTCAAATATGTTGATTTTTCTATGTTTCTTTCTCAAAATAGAAACTGGACAAATTTTCTTTATTTTTAGACTAAAACCTTTCTTCTATTCTTTTATCTGTTCACTCTCAGAATGTCTCAATCTGCACTTGTCACCTCTAAGAACGTCAAGTTCGCCATCTCTGACTCGGAGCTTCCCAAAAACAATCATCTTGCTCGCCTTGACGTTGATGGTGTCAAATACCCACATCTGAAAGAAGCCGCAAAGTTTCTAAAGCAATCCTGCATTGCTTAACGCTATCACCATGGATCCCACTCCTTCCAAAGCTCTACTCCAACAATTCTGGTTTACCGCTGAAGAAACCTCTATCACCAACAAAAAGGGTGAACAGGTTCCTGCTATCTCCTTCAGCACTGAACTTGGATCAGGGATGATGACTGCCTTAGGTCTGAGGAAAGCTCTGCATTTTCCTGACAAACCCAGGAATGGATTCGATGCCTTGCCAACTGATGCTGAACTCATCCATTTCCTGGATGCAATGGAATACTCTTGGGAACCCAAGCCAAGGACGACGATTCCAAACAAGAAGCTGACTCTTGTGAAGAAGGCACTGATGCCTTCTCAGCTTAACTACATCTTCTCACACTTCATTCAGTGTATGAGTGGGAAGAGTGGGTCACTGGACCAAGCCAGCAAGATTCAGGTCCAGATGGCTTACTCAGTGATCGCTGGAAGAAACTTCGACTACGCAACAACTATCTTTGACGATCTAAAGTCAAAGATAGAGAAGACCGAGAGGGATCCCAAGGTCCCCTACGTACGCTTCATCTGCGCGTACCTGAAGTTCCTCTACCCTGCTACTTACCCCACTAACTCGGATGCATCTTTTCCAAAAGTGGGTCAGCACTCCCTGGAGGTCAAGACGCTCCCCAACGAGGTAAGTATCTCTGAACTTCGCTCCCGACTCTCTCTCCTCACTTCTTTGTCTTCAGCGGCCACGCAGGAGGTTCCTTCTTCTGCTATCCCTGCCGCTACCCCTTCCAAACGACCATCAACTGGCTCCCTTGGTCCTTCGAAGAAGGCCAAGGTGACCAAGGAGAAAGTTACCTCTAGCTCTATACCTAAGGATGTTTATCAACAAACTTCCTTGGATGCATTCGTGGGTCTCTCCTCCACATCCTCAGCGATACCCACTTCAACCGTGCCAGCGATCTCGGTCGCTTTCACAACAACAGTGACGCAACCTACGATCTCAGTTCAACAACAACCTGAGGTAACTACCCCTATCCCTACATCTTCTATCCCCATCTCTAGTCCTTTTATTTCTTTGATCTCTAACCCTCCATCTATTTCTACTCAACCACAGTTTGGACCCATAGGACCTGAACATCAATCTTTTGAGGGATCTTTACAATTCTACAAAATGTTTGATAATTCAGGTATCCCTATAACCTTAAACACTTCTCCCAACTCACCATATAAGCCTGTTTCTCAAAAACTAACTTATATTTCAGGTCCTAGTTTGGCGACTGTTGACACCAATGTCAACAGTTTGAGTGCAAAGGTGGAATCTCTGACTGCCTCTCTCAACACCACCACCAATGTTGTTCAATCAACTGGTGAAGCACTGAAGACGCTGACAGCCAACTGCGCCTCCAAAGCTGACGTTTCTCAAATCACTACTCTCCAAGAAGCGATTGTCAAAGTCAGGGAAGACTCACAGCAACAGTTTGCAGCCCTGGCTACAAAGGTTGATTCCTGTGAAGCTCTGCTTCAGCATATCCTGACTCACCTGAAGGAACCAGCTCCGACTCCTACTCCCTCATTCACAGAGAACGATCGTACATCGCTGAACATTGTCGTGGAGTTCATTCATCAGGCTACGTCAGATCTTTCTGCATTTGAAGGCCGTATGGACTGTTTGGAGGCTGAAGTTCAGGTGTTGGCCGCTGCAAAAGCTTCATCTCCTTCTAAGGATCTCTCCCTCAATGATAATGACAAAGAGGGGGAGAAGGCAGTTGAAGAAAATACGGAGTTTGAAGTCGCTGCTGAGGTTCAACAGAAGGAAACTCCCTCTTAGGTTGAGGGGGAGATAGCTGCTGAAAAAGCCCCTCCTTCTCTCGAAGATTTAATCGATGATGAAGAAGAAGAGGACGATGAAGATGAAGCCCTTGATCTTGAAGATCAAGAGGAAGAACCTCATCAAGATGATGATGATGACGATGAAGAAGATCCATCGCTATGGTGTTCTTCAGCCGTCACTTCATCAGCAATAGCTTCGAAAGAAGTTATCAAAGCAGGGGGGAGCCATGGAACTTCTTCAGGAACCCCTTCCCAAAGCAAAGGTGCTACTGCTGAGGGAAGCCTGAAGAAGACTTCACTATCTGAGGAGAATCCTTCTCAGGTATGCCTTTCCCTCGTTCCCTTATCCTTCTATAAAAATCCCACCCCTGTTTCTTTCTAGCCTTTATCTCTCTTCTTCCATAAAAATAAACTAACCTTTTTCATTTTCTGACCAGACAGTTCTCTCCCCTGCTTATGGGTAAAGAGCTCCAAATAATCCCAGCTGCTGAAGTTGATGACCAACCAATCCCAATCTCTATAAGAGAGATTGATGAAGAGGAAGAAGAAGAAGAAGAGTCCCTGCAACATCATGGAAGGCCCTCTAGACCATCTCACTGGTCAGAGGAAGAGATGAAGAAAAGAACAGAGATGATCTCTCATCTGGAGAATCAACGTCAAAAGATCCCCTCTCAATCAACGGATCTAGAGTTCCTGACTGAAGTTGATATCGAAGAATCCGTCAGGGCTGAGAAGTTGATTGCTGACTGTCAAAGAGATGCCTCTCTGGCTCTCAAAATTCAGTCCTCTCAAGTCAAAGACAAGAAGCTGAAAAGCAAACCAGTGGAAGTAAAGGCAGCTCTTTTGAAAGAGATTGAAGAGGAACGCTCCAAAGAAAAAGCGGTCAGCGATAATACAGTCGATTGGTGCAAGCACAAAATTGACTATCGCTCTGACCCAATGAAGATCGTAGCTGTTGCTATCTCTGGGAGAAAGAAGAAGGATAAACTTTCTGTCACCATGGAGATTACCAGAGAGGATGGAAGCTGCAAGGCTATGTTCATTTCAAAGATGCAAGACTTCGGCTACATGGAGTGGCTTGAGTTCAAAGATGCGCTGAAGAAATCAAAGTCAACATACAGAGTCTATGTTGAAAGGCTGAATAATGCCCTCATCAACAGAGTCGCTGCTATACTAAAGCTGCCATCTACTCTTCCTCCAAAGTCCAAGAAAATCAAGAGAAAGCCTATCTCCTCCTCATCTGATAATGTCGCAGTGATCAGAAATGAAACCTCCATCAAATTCTCAAGAGAAGCTCTGTTCGGTCCTCCTCCTGATCTTTCAGTTCTGGATCTATCTCTGCCTCCTGGCGGACCATACGTTGCGGGACAAGTTCTTGAAGAACCTTTTGAAATCTTCTTCAGAGATGACGAGGAATAGCTTAGATTTCAAAGAGTCTCTGAAATCCCTATCTGTCCCCTCGCTCTTCTCAAGGATCTCATGTGCCTATGGTGTACTCTCTCTCCTGCTGCTAAGCCAATTATAGCGATCATCTGCAAAAAATCTTTAGAGCGAAGGCAAAAAGGAGAAGAAATACCTGAGTATTTGATCAATCCTCCTAAACCCTCTTTAGATAGCTGATAGATTAGTTTAACTTACAGTAGTTAGTACATCACTTGTATTTGTAATTTTCATACCTTGTAATTCTTTTCTTGGATTAATGAGAATTTCAGTGAAGTACTTAACTCTATCAGTACTGTAAAAGATCCCTCAAAATAGTAATTGGGACATGTATGTTATGAGTCCTGATTATTCCATCATTTTGAATTATAAAGTAATTTTCTTCAGTTACTTTGTCATTATCAAATAGGGGGAGATTGTTGATCCAAACTCTCTTAGTGATTTAATAACGACCCTTTTCTGTACTTAGTGAAAATTACGTTTGATATGTATTAGTGTTTCACCATCAGCGATCAGACTGAGTCTGTTCAGTTATCGCTGATAGTCTTCTTATAAACATTTAGTATGTATTAGTGTTTCACTATCAGTGATCAAACTGATTCTGTTAAGTATCGCTGATAGTTCTGATGTAAACAGTAACGTAATCCCTGAAGACAAGTCTCGCGTCAACAGATGTTCATAGCTGAATCGAAGATGAAGCTGCTGAACAAAGAGAAGTCTACTAGTGACCTGATGCGGATATCAGTGAAGCAAAGACAACTCTACTTATACGCGAAGGAACATGAGGAAAGCTTCAGCGATCGCTGAACTCTTGATATCTCTGAAGAAAGAGATATTCAGCGATTGAATGATCACAAAGCTTATACCTCAAGTTTCTATTTGTCTTACCTTGCACAACTCAGTACGATGTGTCAGACAGGACATGCCTCTGCCATAATTCGTACAACAACTCTGTCAACTACACTGTTCATGATCCGGCCGAAAGCATGTCTCCCAAAGTCAGACTTCCAAAGCCAATCAGTGAACGCCACGTGTAAAGTGCCCAGCCATGCATTTAATGCATAGGGTATAAATAGGAAGATCACCTCTCCATCTGAGGTGTGCTCAATCCTTGAACCCCAAATAGAAACCTTTGTTTTCTATATTCTAAATCCCCCATTCTCTGAAATTCTTGTGCAACCATCTTAGTGTTTTCTTAAGTTTGTTTAGATTGAGTCTTACTTAATCTTATTCCGCAACAGACTTGTAAATTGTGTTTGATTTATCAATAAATAATTTATTAAATCTTAAATTCTGTGTTTGTATTCAACCCCCCACTTCTACAAACTTGTTAAGCACCTTAGGGACCAACAAAAACAATCTATAAAAGTGACATCTTTAGACGTTTCGACAAAACAATGATTTACTTTTTACTAAGTCATCTTTTACAATGTTATTTACGAAACAACGAACCACCATTGCAAAAACTCTTGATTTTACACTGTTTCTAAAAAACAAGTTGGTAAAAAGCTCTCGTTTTGCATGTTAATACGAAACGCCGATTAAAAACAAAATGTTTTTTGAGCCATCTTACACAACGACCGTGAAAAAGGTACAAGTTTTTAAACCGGTTTCCGAACAACTGTAAAAAAGATCACATTTATATAATGTTATACGTGACAACGACGTATAAAGACGACATCTTTAAACGTTTCGACAAAACAATGATTTCCTTTTTAGTAGGTCATCTTTTACAATGTTATTTACGAAACAACGAACCAACCATTGCAAAAACTCTTGATTTTACATTATTTTTAAAAAAAACAAGTGGGTAAAAAGCTGTCGTTTTGCATGTTAATACGAAACGCCGATTAAAAACAAAATGTTTTTTGAGCCATCTTACACAACGACCGTGAAAAAGGTACAAGTTTTTACACCGGTTTTCTAAACAACTGTAAAAAATATTACATTTTTATTAAGTTATACGTGACAACGACGTATAAAGATGACATCTTTAGACGTTTCGACAAAACAATGATTTCCTTTTTAGTAGGTCATCTTTTACAATGTTATTTACGAAATAACGAACCAACCATTGCAAAAACTCTTGATTTTACACTGTTTTTAAAAAACAAGTGGGTAAAAAGCTCTCGTTTTGCATTTTAATACGAAACGCCGATTAAAAACAAATTGTTTTTTGAGCCATCTTACACAACGACCGTGAAAAAGGTACAAGTTTTTACTCCGGTTTTCCAAACAACTGTAAAAAAAATTACAATTTTATTATGTTATACGTGACAACGACGTATAAAGATGACATCTTTAGACGTTTCGAAAAAACAATGATTTCTTTTTCGTAGGTCATCTTTTACAATGTTATTTACGAAACAACGAACCAACCATTAGAAAAACTCTTGATTTTACACAGTTTTTAAAAAACAAGGTAAAAACCTCTCGTTTTGCAATGTTAATACGAAACGCCGTTTAAAAACAAAATGTTTTTTGAACCATCTTACACAACGACCGTGAAAAATGTACAAGTTTTTACACCGGTTTTACGAACAACTGTAAAAAAGATCACATTTTTATTATGTTATACGTGACAACGACGTATAACGATGACATATTTAGACGTTTCGACAAAACAATGATTTCCTTTTTAGTAGGTCATCTTTTACAATGTTATTTAGAAAACAATGAACCAACCATTGCAAAAACTCTTGATTTTAGACTGTTTTTAAAAAACAAGTCGGTAAAAAGCTCTCGTTTTGAATGTTAATACGAAACGCTGTTTAAATACAAAATATTTTTTGAACCATCTTACACAACGACCGTGAAAAAGGTACAAGTTTTTACACCGGCTTTCGTAACAATTGTGAAAAAAAATCACATTTTTATACTGTTAAAGTTGAAAGCAATCTATAAAGGTGACATCTTTAGACGTTTCGACAAAACAATGATTTCCTTTATAGTAGGTCATCTTTTACAATGTTATTTACGAAACAACGAACCAACCATTGCAAAAACTCTTGATTTTACACTGTTTATAAAAAAACAAGTTGGTAAAAAGCTCTCGGTTTGCATGTTAATACGAAACGCCCATTAAAAACAAAATGTTTTTGAGCCATCTTACACAACGACCGTGAAAAAGGTACAAGTTTTTAAACCGGTTTTCCGAATAACTGTAAAAAATATCACATTTTTTTAATGTTATATGTGACAACGACGTATAGAGATGACATCTTTAGATGTTTCGACAAAACAATGATTTCTATTTTAGTAGGTCATCTTTTACAATGTTATTTACGAAACAACGAACCAACCATTGCAAAAACTCTTGATTTTACAATGTTTTTAAAAAAGAAGTTGGTAAAAAGCTCTCGTTTTGAATGTTAATACGAAACGCCGTTTAAAAACAAAATGTTTTTTGAACCATCTTACACAACGACCGAAAAAGGTACAAGTTTTTACACCGGCTTTCGTAACAATTGTGAAAAAAAAATCACATTTTTACATTGTTATACTTGAAACAATCTATAAAGGTGATATCTTTATACGTTTCGACAAAACAATTATTTTCTTTTTTGTAGGTCATCTTTTACAGTGTTATTTACGAAACAACGAATCAACCATTGCAAAAACTTTTGATTTTACACTGTTTTTAAAAAACAAGTTGGTAAAAAGCTCTTGTTTTGCATGTTAATACGAAACGCCGTTTAGAAACAAAATGTTTTTTTCAATCATCTTAGACAACGACCGTGAAAAAGGTACAAGTTTTTACACCGGTTTTCCGAACAACTGTAAAAAAGATCACATTTTTATTATGTTATACGTGACAACGACGTATAAAGACGACATCTTTAGACGTTTCGACAAAACAATGATTTCCTTTTTAGTAGATTATCTTTTACAATGTTATTTACGAAACAACGCACCAACCATTGCAAAAACTTTTGATTTTACACAGTTTTTAAAAAACAAGTTGGTAAAAAGCTCTCGTTTTGCATGTTAATACGATACGCCGTTTAAAAACAAAATGTTTTTTGAACCATTTTACACAACGACCATGAAAAATGTACAAGTTTCTACACCGGTTTTCCGAACAACTGTAAAAAATATCACATTTTTATTATGTTATACGTGACAACGACGTCTAAAGATGACATCTTTAGACGTTTCGACGAAACAATGATTTCCTTTTTAGTAGGTTATCTTTTACAATGTTATTGTCGAAACAACGAACCAACCATTGCAAAAACTCTTGATTTTACACTATTTTTAAAAAACAAGTGGGTAAAAAGCTCTCGTTTTGCATGTTAAGACGAAACGCCGATTAAAAACAAAATGTTTTTTGAGCAATCTTACACAACGACCGTGAAAAAGGTACAAGTTTTTAAACCCGTTTTCCAAACAACTGTAAAAAAGATCACATTTTTATTATGTTATGCGTGACAACAACGTATAAAGATGACATCTTTAGACGTTTCAACAAAACAATGATTTCCTTTTTAGTAGGTCATCTTTTACAATGTTATTTACGAAACAACGAACCAACCATTGCAAAAACTCTTGATTTTACACTGTTTTTAAAAAAAAGTTGGTAAAAAGCTCTCGTTTTGAATGTTAATACGAAACGCCGTTTAAAAACAAAATGTTTTTTGAACCATCTTACACAACGACAGTGAAAAAGGTACAAGTTTTTACACCGGCTTTCGTAACAATTGTGAAAAAAAAATCACATATTTACACTGTTATACTTGAAAACAATTTATAAAGGTGACATCTTTAGACGTTTCGACAAAACAATGATTTCCTTTTTAGTAGGTCATCTTTTTACAATGTTATTTACGAAACAACGAACCAACCATTGCAAAAACTCTTGATTTTACACTGTTTCTAAAAAACAAGTTGGTAAAAAACTCTCGTTTTGCATGTTAATACGAAACGCCGATTAAAAATAAAGATTTTTTTGAGCCATCTTACACCGGTTTTCCGAACAACTGTAAAAAAATCACATTTTTATTATGTTATACATGACAACGACGTATAAAGATGACATCTTTAGACGTTTCAACAAAACAATGATTTCCTTTTTAGTAGGTCATCTTTTACAATGTTATTTACGAAACAATGAACCAACCATTGCAAAAACTCTTGATTTTACACTGTTTCTAAAAAACAAGTTGGTAAAAAGCTCTCGTTTTGCATGTTAATACGAAACGCCGAATAAAAATAAAATGTTTTTTGAGCCATCTTACACCGGTTTTCCAAACAACTGTAAAAAAGATCACATTTTTATTATGTTATGCGTGACAACAACGTATAAAGATGACATCTTTAGACGTTTCAACAAAACAATGATTTCCTTTTTAGTAGGTCATCTTTTACAATGTTATTTACGAAACAAAGAACCAACCATTGCAAAAACTCTTGATTTTACACTGTTTTTAAAAAAAGTTGGTAAAAAGCTCTCGTTTTGAATGTTAATACGAAACGCCGTTTAAAAACAAAATGTTTTTTGAACCATCTTACACAATGACCGTGAAAAAGGTACAAGTTTTTACACCGGCTTTCGTAACAATTGTGAAAAAAAAATCACATATTTACACTGTTATACTTGAAAACAATTTATAAAGGTGACATCTTTAGACGTTTCGACAAAACAATGATTTCCTTTTTAGTAGGTCATCTTTTACAATGTTATTTACGAAACAACGAACCAACCATTGCAAAAACTCTTGATTTTACACTGTTTCTAAAAAACAAGTTGGTAAAAAGCTCTTGTTTTGCATGTTAATACGAAACGCCGATTAAAAATAAAATGTTTTTTGAGCCATCTTACACCGGTTTTTCAAACAACTGTAAAAACTATTACATTATTAATATGTTATACGTGACAACGACGTATAAAGATGACATCTTTAGACGTTTCGATAAAACAATGATTTCTTTTTAGTAGGTTATCTTTTACAATGTTATTGACGAAACAACGAACCAACCATTGCAAAAACTCTTGATTTTACACTATTTTTAAAAAACAAGTGGGTAAAAAGCTCTTGTTTTGCAATGTTAATACGAAACGCCGTTTAAAAACAAAATGTTTTTTGAACCATCTTACACAACGACCGTGAAAAATGTACAAGTTTTTACACCGGTTTTACGAACAACTGTAAAAAAGATCACATTTTTATTATGTTATACGTGACAACGACGTATAACGATTACATATTTAGACGTTTCGACAAAACAATGATTTCCTTTTTAGTAGGTCATCTTTTACAATGTTATTTAAAAAACAATGAAACAACCATTGCAAAACTCTTGATTTTAGACTGTTTTTAAAAAACAAGTCGGTAAAAAGCTCTCGTTTTGAATGTTAATACGAAACGCTGTTTAAAAACAAAATATTTTTTGAACCATCTTACACAACGACCGTGAAAAAGGTACAAGTTTTTACACCGGCTTTCGTAACAATTGTGAAAAAAAATCACATTTTTATACTGTTAAAGTTGAAAGCAATCTATAAAGGTGACATCTTTAGACGTTTTGACAAAACAATGATTTCCTTTTTAGTAGGTCATCTTTTACAATGTTATTTACGAAACAACGAACCAACCATTGCAAAAACTCTTGATTTTACACTGTTTATAAAAAAACAAGTTGGTAAAAAGCTCTCGGTTTGCATGTTAATACGAAACGCCCATTAAAAACAAAATGTTTTGAGCCATCTTACACAACGACCGTGAAAAAGGTACAAGTTTTTAAACCGGTTTTCCGAATAACTGTAAAAAATATCACATTTTTTTAATGTTATATGTGACAACGACGTATAGAGATGACATCTTTAGATGTTTCGACAAAACAATGATTTCTATTTTAGTAGGTCATCTTTTACAATGTTATTTAAGAAACAACGAACCAACCATTGCAAAAACTCTTGATTTTACAATGTTTTTAAAAAAAAGTTGGTAAAAAGCTCTCGTTTTGAATGTTAATACGAAACGCCGTTTAAAAACAAAATGTTTTTTGAACCATCTTACACAACGACCGTGAAAAAGGTACAAGTTTTTACACCGGCTTTCGTAACAATTGTGAAAAAAAAAATCATATTTTTACACTGTTATACTTGAAACAATCTATAAAGGTGATATCTTTATACGTTTCGACAAAACAATTATTTTCTTTTTTGTAGGTCATCTTTTACAGTGTTATTTACGAAACAACGAATCAACCATTGCAAAAACTTTTGATTTTACACTGTTTTTAAAAAACAAGTTGGTAAAAAGCTCTTGTTTTGCATGTTAATACGAAACGCCGTTTAGAAACAAAATGTTTTTTTCAATCATCTTAGACAACGACCGTGAAAAAGGTACAAGTTTTTACACCGGTTTTCCGAACAACTGTAAAAAAGATCACATTTTTATTATGTTATACGTGACAACGACGTATAAAGACGACATCTTTAGACGTTTCGACAAAACAATGATTTCCGTTTTAGTAGATTATCTTTTACAATGTTATTTACGAAACAACGCACCAACCATTGCAAAAACTTTTGATTTTACACAGTTTTTAAAAAACAAGTTGGTAAAAAGCTCTCGTTTTGCATGTTAATACGATACGCCGTTTAAAAACAAAATGTTTTTTGAACCATTTTACACAACGACCATGAAAAATGTACAAGTTTCTACACCGGTTTTCCGAACAACTGTAAAAAATATCACATTTTTATTATGTTATACGTGACAACGACGTATAAAGAAGACATCTTTAGACGTTTCGACGAAACAATGATTTCCTTTTTAGTAGGTTATCTTTTACAATGTTATTGACGAAACAACGAACCAACCATTGCAAAAACTCTTGATTTTACACTATTTTTAAAAAACAAGTGGGTAAAAAGCTCTCGTTTTGCATGTTAATACGAAACGCCGATTAAAAACAAAATGTTTTTTGAGCAATCTTACACAACGACCGTGAAAAAGGTACAAGTTTTTAAACCCGTTTTCCAAACAACTGTAAAAAAGATCACATTTTTATTATGTTATGCGTGACAACAACGTATAAAGATGACATCTTTAGACGTTTCAACAAAACAATGATTTCCTTTTTAGTAGGTCATCTTTTACAATGTTATTTACGAAACAACGAACCAACCATTGCAAAAACTCTTGATTTTACACTGTTTTTAAAAAAAAGTTGGTAAAAAGCTCTCGTTTTGAATGTTAATACGAAACGCCGTTTAAAAACAAAATGTTTTTTGAACCATCTTACACAACGACTGTGAAAAAGGTACAAGTTTTTACACCGGCTTTCGTAACAATTGTGAAAAAAAAATCACATATTTACACTGTTATACTTGAAAACAATTTATAAAGGTGACATCTTTAGACGTTTCGACAAAACAATGATTTCCTTTTTACTAGGTCATCTTTTACAATGTTATTTACGAAACAACGAACCAACCATTGCAAAAACTCTTGATTTTACACTGTTTTTAAAAAACAAGTTGGTAAAAAACTCTCGTTTTGCATGTTAATACGAAACGCCGATTAAAAATAAAATATTTTTTGAGCCATCTGACACCGGTTTTTCAAACAACTGTAAAAAATATTACATTATTAATATGTTATACGTGACAACGACGTATAAAGATGACATCTTTAGACGTTTCGACAAAACAATGATTTCTTGTTAGTAGGTTATCTTTTACAATGTTATTGACGAAACAACGAACCAACCATTGCAAAAACTCTTGATTTTACACTATTTTTAAAAAACAAGTGGGTAAAAAGCTCTCGTTTTGCATGTTAATACGAAACGCCGATTAAAAACAAAATGTTTTTTGAGCAATCTTACACAACGACCGTGAAAAAGGTACAAGTTTTTAAACCCGTTTTCTAAACAACTGTAAAAAAGATCACATTTTTATTATGTTATGCGTGACAACAATGTATAAAGATGACATCTTTAGACGTTTCAACAAAACAATGATTTCCTTTTTAGTAGGTCATCTTTTACAATGTTATTTACGAAACAACGAACCAACCATTGCAAAAACTCTTACACTGTTTTTAAAAAACAAGTTGGTAAAACGCTCTCGTTTTGCATGTTAATACGAAACGCCAATTAAAAACAAAATGTTTTTTGAGCCATCTTACACAACGACCTTGAAAAAGGTATAAGTTTTTACACCGGTTTTCCAAACAACTGTAAAAAAGATCACATTTTTATTAAGTTATAGGTGACAACGACGTATAAAGATGATATCTTTAGACGTTTCGACAAAACAATGATTTCCTTTTTAGTATGTCATCTTTTACAATGTTATTGACGAAACAATGAACCAACCATTGCAAAAACTCTTGATTTTACACTGTTTTTAAAAAAAAGTTGGTAAAAAGCTCTCGTTTTGAATGTTAATACGAAACGCCGTTTAAAAACAAAATGTTTTTTGAACCATCTTACACAACGACCGTGAAAAAGGTACAAGTTTTTACACCGGCTTTCGTAACAATTGTGAAAAAAAAATCACATATTTACACTGTTATACTTGAAAACAATTTATAAAGGTGACATCTTTAGACGTTTCGACAAAACAATGATTTCCTTTTTAGTAGGTCATCTTTTACAATGTTATTTACGAAACAACGAACCAACCATTGCAAAAACTCTTGATTTTACACTGTTTCTAAAAAACAAGTTGGTAAAAAGCTCTCGTTTTGCATGTTAATACGAAACGCCGATTAAAAATAAAATGTTTTTTGAGCCATCTTACACCGGTTTTCCGAACAACTGTAAAAAAATCACATTTTTATTATGTTATACATGACAACGACGTATAAAGATGACATCTTTAGGCATTTCGACAAAACAATGATTTCCTCGTTACTAGGTCATGTTTTTTAATGTTATTTACGAAACAACGAACCAACAATTGCAAAAACTCTTGATTTTACACTGTTTTTAAAAAACAAGTTGGTAAAAAGCTCTCGTTTTGCATGTTAATACGAAACGCCGTTTAAAAACAAAATGTTTTTTGAACCATCTTACACTACGACCGTGAATAAGATACAAGTTTTTAAACCGGATTTCGTAACAACAGTGAAAAAAGATAAAGTTTTACACTGTTATACATGACAACGCACTATAAAGGTGATATCTTTTGACGTTTCGACAAAACAATGATTTCCTTTTTACATGTTTCTACGAAAAACTGTTACTAGGTCATGTTTTTACAATGTTATACGAAACAACGAACCAACCATTGCAAAAGATATTGCTTTTACACTGTTTTTAAAAACAAGATATTAAAAAGCTGTCGTTTTACTTCTTACTACGAAACACCGTTTAAAAACATTATGTTTTTGGAACCATTTTACGCAACGACCGTCAAAATAGTACAAGTTTTTACACAGGTTTTCTAAATAACGGTGAAAAAAGATCATATTTATACACTGTTATACATGAAAATGATCTATAAAGGTGACATTTTTAGACATTTCAACAAAACAATGATTTCCTTTTTACTAGGTCATGTTTTACAATGTTATTTACGAAACAAAGAACCCATCGTTGCTAAAGCTCTTGCTTTTACACCGTTTTTAAAAACAAGTTTGTAAAAACTTCTCGTTTTACATGTTAATATGAAAAGCCGTTTACAAAAGTAATGTCTTTTTGAACCATCTTACACAATGACCGTGAAAAACGTATAAGTTTTTGCACCGATTTTCGGAATAATTGTGAAAAAATATCACATTTTTACACTCATATACTATAAAACGATCTATAAAGGTGACATCGTTAGACATTTCGACAATACAATGATTTCCTTTTTAGTAGGAAATATTTTACAATGTTATTTACGAAACAACGAACCAATCGTTGCAAAAGTTCTTGTTTTTTCACTGTTTTTAAAAACAAGTTGGTAAAAAGCTCTCTTTTTTCATGTTAATAACAAAACCCCATTTAAAAACATAATGTTTTTTGTACAATCTTACGTAACGACCCTGAAAAAGGTACAAGTGTTTACACCGGTTTTCGGAACAACTGAGAAAGAAGATCATATTTTTATTATGTTATATGTGACAACGACGTACAAAGGTGACATCTTTTGACATTTCGACAAAACAATGATTTCCCTTTTAGTAGGTCATGTTTTACAATGTTATTTACAAAACAATGAAACCAACCATTGCAAAGGCTCTTGCTTTTAAAAGTTGGTAAAAAATATCTCGTTTACATGTTAATACGAAACGACGTTTAAAAACATAATGTTTTTTGTACCATCTTTCGCAACGACCGTGAAAAGGTACAAATTTTTACACCGGTTTTCAAAACAACTGTGAAGAAGATCAAATATTTACATTGTTATACTTGAAAACGATCTATAAAGTTGACATCTTTAAACGTTTCGACAAAAATTGACTTCCTTTTGTCATCTTTTACAATGTTATTTACGAAACAATGAACCAATCATCATAAACCCGATATACTCACAAAACCAGTTGTGCAAGATCTTGAAAAGATTTTCCGTGATTTCCTTTGGGCCCATGGGGAAGATTTTAGAGGAAGGGTGCATGTAGCCTGGGAAGAGGTTTGCAAACTAAAGATGATGGGAGGTTTGGGCATTAAAAGGTTGGGTTTGTGGAACCGGTCGCTCTTAATATCTCATATATGGGATATTTTAAGAAGAAAGGATTCTCTTTGGGTTTCTTGGATCTACTCCTATCGAATACGGGATTCTAATTTCTGGGTGGTTCCTATCTTCTCTAAATCTTCTTGGGTTTGGAGGAGACTTCTAGCCCTATGGGAGCAAGTTCGGCCTCATTTTATCCATGTTATTTGAAATGGAGTAACTACAAATGCTTGGGAGGATAAGTGGTTGCATGTGGGGTGGCTTTCGGATTTCTTATCTTATCGGTTAATTTATTCCCATCAATATACGAAAGTTTCTTCAGTCTCGGAGGTTGTGACTACTTTGCATGGGATTTGGCCGAATGAGTGGGGTTCATAGATGTCCGTTGTTGGCATCTACACCTTTTCCTCTTTTACATGATTCTATTAAGGATCATGTTATGTGGATTAACATTTGACAGCAACCGACGATGTTTTCTGTCTCAGAGGTGTGGAAAAAACTTGATAGTCCTCATAATGACGTTCCTTGGGCGAAACTCTGCTGGTTTCCGAAGCATATTCCTATGTATAGTTTTTGCCTTTGGCTCGCTTTCAGACAAAGGTTGCCGACCCAGGATAAAATTCAGTTTTGGACGAATTCCTCGTTAGTGTGTTCGCTTTGTAATCTTTCTATGGATTCCCATAGTCACTTGTTTTTTATGTGTCAGTATTTGGATCGTGTTTGGAAGCAAATTAAAGGCGAGATGAATGAAGTTTCTCTCCCAAATCATTGGGAGGATATTCTTGCCGAGATCCAAAACAGGAGGTGGCATCCCGGGGAAAGACGTAAAAGACTTCTCTTTGCTACGACTATTTATTTCTTATGGCAGGAAAGAAATCGCTGGCTATTTCCGGATAGAAGAAGAAGTGAGGATCAGTTTTTATATGAGATCAATAAGGTGGTTGTGTTGAGGTTGCATGCGGCTTCATTTAAGACGGAGGATATGGGTATTAGACACCGTGATGATCATGCGACTACTTGAAGAATGGAGTGGATGATCATGGATGATGTTCCGTTCTTCCAATGGGAGGTTGATTTTATCGCTTGGGTTTTTAGCATTTTGTTTTCTATGCTTTGGGAGTCTGTCACGCTTTGTAATTTTTGATTACTTGCGTCTTGGTATGTTATGTTCTTAAAGTTTGCTTGTTGGGTGTTAGTTCATTCTACCTCTCTGTGGGCCTGCCCTTTATGGAGGGGTGATTGCTTTGTTGGGAGGGAGTCCCTCGCCATTTAGGTGTACTTCCGTTTTTTCCTTTTAATTTATTGCCAGGAGTACCACCTCCTTTCCAAAAAAAAAACCCAAATATACCCACTAAGACCAAAATGAACCAAGTACAAGCCATTATAAACCCACTAAGACTCGTTACACCTCTAATAGAGCCAACAATTTCAAATCAGACTCATTATGACCCACATAGTGCCATTACAACCAATTATACTCGTTAAGGACACACAAACCCAATATGCCCACTAAGACCAAAATGAACCACATACGAACCTTTACAGACCACTAAGATCCGTTGATACGACCCAACACGTAAAAAGGATTACCAACGACTTGTTTTTCCAAATTTGGATGAAACCCTTATGAATGATACGATTGATAGAAGTTGTTTCATGAATCTTTCAATGGAGTTAAGACCCAAACTCAACTTGTGAGAGAGAACCTTAACTAAAACTCCACCCTTCAAATGACTATGGATTAAGAACCTTAGTTATGAGAACTAAGACCCTTAAACAACAATAAGTAAATGTAGAACGAAAGCTAAAGACGCCACACTCAAGGGAAAGCAAACCTTGAATGATAAGTCTAAAGGAAAATACAAAGCCTAACTTTGTAGAATCCAAACAAGTTCACAAGAGAACAAATATGTTAGAAAATATGATCTTATAATGACAACCAATCGTCCTATTTATAGATGAAGGCGATGGCAAACAAAAAGGCTTAATTAACTATCTTAGACTTTCAGTTATCCTTGTTTAATGTAGCATTCAAAACAACACTAAATTCAAGACTACATAATTAATTATTTTAAACATTCTAGAATTATTTATCATGGGATCCATCTTTGACAAACAAACTTCTTTGACAAATTGATTGAGGGTATCCTTCATTCTTTTGCTCCTACCTCTTGTCATTGGCCCAACCATGTACTCAAAAGCATTTTCTGATGATGATTGTTTGAGACCATCCATGTGCAAATTTAATTCATGATCCTCACTTTTCTTTCTTAGGTCCCCATCACCCGTTATACCTTAAATAGAGCGAATAAGGTCAAATCAGACTCATTATGATCCACATAATGCCATTACGACCAATTAGACTCGATAAGGAAACGCAAACCCAATATACCCACTAAGACCAAAATGAAATGCGTCAATTTTTGTCCTTTAAAATTGGCGACGGGAGAAGCACTCATGCGTGGGAGGATTCTTGGCTCCCTTGTGGTCCTCTTGCTGTTATTCTTTCGTATAGATGTATCTCGGCTTCGGGATTCTCGGTTGATGACTCTGTTCGACATGTTCTTGATCAATTAAATGGAGTGTGGCCGCATCATTGGGTGGAACGAGCTGCCATTTTAGCCCAGACGCAATTTCCTACTGTTAATGATATGGATCATGATAAGGTTCAGTTGAGGGGTTTAAATAATTCTCTCATGGATTATTCGATCAAAGAAGCTTGGAGATCAATGAAAGGGATACATCAGTCGATTAATTGGACCAAAATGGTGTGGTTTAGTGGGTGTATTCCTAAACATGCCTTTTGTACTTGGCTGGTTATTCAGAAGCATTTACCAACTCAAAATCGTGTGGGTTTGTAGAAGCATGACCCTCTGTGTGTCCCTGAATCTAGTTTCTAATCACAATTAAACAAACAAAACACAAACAAGAATCAATTACCTGTTTGATTTCACTTTCAAATTCAAGATTACAAACTTTCTCTCTCTAGAACTCTCTTTCTCTCTCTAACGTATTTTCTCTCAACTAGACAACTTCTTCCAATCTTACAACTGAATACTACACCTTGATCCAACAATTAAAAACAGAAATAGAAACTATTTATACCTACAACTAATACAAGGAAAAACAAATACAAAATACAATACATTGACTTTTATTACAAAAGACTTTGACTTTAATGAGATTTGACTTTCTTCAGCTTTGACTTTCTTGAACTTTGACCTTCAGTCTTCTTGATCTTGTATCCAACAGATTTATGCTCTAACAATCTCCCCCTTTGGATTCAAGATCGTTGTTGAAAGATCTAGCAATTCAATCTTCACTTTAATCTCTGTCAATACAATCTCCCCTTTTTCTTTGACTGTATTCTTTCCAAAAACTGTCTTCAAACGATTAACAATCTCCCCAAAACTTTCACAATAATACTTTCAGACTTTGGAAAGAAATTATCTTCAGAATCAGCTCGAATTGCTTTAGCAAATAATCTTTAAAGAAAATTTCCTCAAATCTTCAGAAATTCTTTGATCTTCTCCGAATCTTTACTTTTGAATCTTCTGACTAAGACATTTCGGAAAATCTTTTCTCAAAACTTTATCATTTCTTAATACCATCTCCCCCAATCTACAAAACTTTAACATTTCTTGATATCATCTCCCCCTTTTTGATGATTTGAGCATCTATATCATCAAAACTTTTCTCCCAAGAAATGTCTTTGACCATTCTGATCTGTCCAAGAGCCTCTGATTCTGTGATCCATAACCAAGTAATCATCCAGATCTTTTCAAATCTAGACAAAATAAGAACATGTAACTCCTGAATCAACAAATGAATCAGTTAAAAAGCCTGTCAGTAACACAAAGTCACCGTGTGTAACGAATACACAATATAAAGGAGCTTTTTGATGTTCACTCCCCCAGGGCTTCCATCCAATCATCGAAATACCACAAAGGCAATTTCTATGAATGTTATGACAAGAAAACAAATTCCTTGTGTGTTCGTGCACGTGTAGAAAGAATTAAGCACGAATGATTGCTTTATTAAGGCTCAAAATTGTGTAAACCACTGAGACAACAGTAGATAAACACAGACTCAATGTGCATGATTGAAGTGCGAAGGTGGGGCAGACTTCCTTCTTTTTCAATATCCAGATTTTCCAAATGAAAATCAGATAGATTATGTGTTGCGTCCCCAGAAAATATGAAACATTTTCTTTTTGAGAAGAAAATGAGTGGTTGGTGGGGTTTTAGCAAGAGTTGGCATGGGCTAGTTGCCTGTTTCAATAACGTTCACCAAAGATTTGTGAAACGCTAGTAATATGGCTGTCCGACTCAGAAAGTAGTTGGTGCAGAGTTTGATATTCTTTTACTCTGATCTCTCACCTTCTTTCTTTTAATCATTAAGCTCACTACTAACCAAACTCTTCTTTACATTTTACCTCATCACACAACCCACACTCATTTCTTTTTGACTCCTCACACTCAATCTCTATGGATTAACTTCTTGGGTAGAAATCACTGGTTAACGTGATTCCATAGAAGTTCAGTTAATTCCTAGCACAAAGAACCCATATTTCCTATAAAAGCATAATGTTGCTCAGATGATTTAACTTTATCAGTAAAAGCTCATATACAAATGTCAGATGAATGTATGCTCAGAATATAATCATGAAGATATGAGCATTTTAAAACATGGAAGTATTTTCAAACAAGTATATTGAATGAATGAATATAAATGCAAAAGACTTGTTTGAAAATCTGACATTGTATGAAAATGATCAGAAATGAATGATATAACAATCAAAGCTTATGGTCAAGAATAATGGATATGTGTCTATACGAAACAAAAAATATAGACATTCTTGAAATGAACGCTTCGAAATGAAATAACGCTCAAAATTCTTTGAAGTACAAGCGGGGTGTCTTACCATCGAAAAAATTGGTTACAATATGAGACATGGTAAGATCATTTTGAACAAAGTCAAACCGATGTGTGTGAATACTTGAAAGTATATAGAAAAGACAATACACAAGTATTAATCTTTGGATAACACACGGGTTGTTTATCAATGAAGCACAAAAATAAAATGAAAACATTTAAAATCACACTTCCAAATTATAAAATCTCTTTAAAATTCGAGAAGTGGTTTGAACATTTAAGAACATGTTTTCTATATCTGAAAGTTGTTCTTCTTTCAGATACATTTGAGATTAAGATAAGAAATTTACCTTTTCGCTCAATCTTAATACTCATAAAGTCAACTGAAGTCAAAAATGATATGATCGTGTCATCCTCTCTCATCCTGCATAAGTCTCAAAGTCTAGTCAAAACAAATTTATTCACAACATTTATTCAAAAATTAAAAATGACATAAAACAGTAAAACGATTAAAGAACGAGTTCTGATCAGAAGTAATCAGAAATCATAGTCTTACTCCTTTTGACTTGACTTATATGCTCCCCCTAAAATCATGCATCACAAAAAAATTTGTCAGTTAAGTAAAATGCAGATATTAGTTATGCTCCCCCTCAAAATAATGTAGATTATCTAAAATCTTCTCTTACTCCCCCTGAGATCATGAGCAAACAATTAAAGTGCAGATATCCTTTAGACATAAAGATAAAGAAAATGATGAAAAATAACAATACGTAACTTTATTAGGTAACAACCGATTATGTCTTAAGATTTAACATACCGAGCTTAGAGACAAGAAAATTAAATCTCTTTTCATCTAATGGTTTGGTAAATAAATCTGCAAGCTGATAATCTGTTTTTACAAAATAAAGTTCAATTGTTCCTTTTTCGATATTATCTTTAATAAAATGATACCTGACGTCAATGTGTTTGGTTTTCGTATGTTGGACAGGATTAGCAGAAATGGCAATTGCACTCTTCGAGTCACAATATATTGGAATTTTGTCGAACTTGAACCCATAGTCTCTAAGCTGTGTTCGCATCCACAAGACTTGAGAGCAGCAACTGCAGCAGCTACATACTCTGCTTCAGCAGTCGATGTGGAAACGCATAATTGTTTCTTTGATGCCCAGCTAACGAGCTTGTCTACAAGAAATTGAACATGACCAGAAGTACTCTTTCTGTCCAACATGCAACCTGCATGATCTGCATCTGAATAGGCAGTCAGTTGAAATCCAGTATCCTTAGGATACCACAGACCAAGGTCTGCAGTGCCCTTCAAATATCTAAAGATCCGTTTGACAGCAGCCAAATGGGATTCTTTGGGAGCAGCCTGATATCTAGAACATAAGCATGTTGAAAACATAATATCTGGTCTACTAGATGTAAGATACATTAACGATCCTATCATACCTCTATAAGTCCTAACATCAACACTTTTACCCGAAGGATCAATGTTAATCTTAGTACCTGGTGCCATCGGGGTTCCAATTGGTTTACAATTTTCCATTTTGTACTTCCGAAGAATGTCCAAAATGTACTTAGATTGGTTAATGAAAATCCCCGTAGAAAACTGCTTAACTTGTAATCCGAGAAAGAAATTCATCTCTCCCATCATACTCATTTGAAAACGTGACACCATGAGGTTAGAAAAGTTTTTGCAAAATTTTGGATTTGTAGAACCAAATATTATATCATCAACATAAATCTGAATAAGAATAATATCAGCTTTTTCCTTTTTGATGAATAAAGTGGTATCAACCTTACCTTTAGAAAACCGGACTTGACCAAGAATTTAGATAAAACGTCATACCATGCTCGAGGGGCTTGTTTTAAACCATAGAGGGCTTTGTCCAAGATATAAACATGATCTGGCTTCTCTGGATTGACGAACCCTTCTGGTTGAGACACGTACACTTCCTCTTTAAGAATGCCATTCAGAAAGGCTGTTTTCACATCCATCTGAAAGACTGTGAAATTCTTATGAGCCGCGTAGGCTAGAAACATGCGGATTGCTTCTATACGTGCTACTGGAGCATACGTCTCATCGTAGTCTATGCCTTCCTCTTGCCGGTAACATTTGGCAACAAGTCTAGCTTTGTTCCTTATGACGATACCATCTTCATCCTTTTTATTCTTGAATACCCATTTAGTTCCTATCACTGTTTTACCTTTTGGTTTTGGAACTAATCTCCAAACCTTTAGGGCTTCAAACTGATTGATTTCTTCTTGCATAGCAGATACCCAGTCCGAATCAGCAAGAGCCTCTGATACTCGCGTTGGCTCAATCTTACTGAGAAATGAGTCATGCATACATTGATTAAGAGTCGCTGACCTCGTTTGTACAGGCTTGTTGAGATCTCCAATTACTTGATGTAAAGGATGCTCTTTGGTCCAGCGATGATCATGAGGGAGTGGAGTAGATACTGATTGAACATGATCATCATCTAGAAATCCACTATCAGAAT
The DNA here is from genome assembly GCA_954870635.1 of Arctium minus. Taxonomy (NCBI): domain Eukaryota; kingdom Viridiplantae; phylum Streptophyta; class Magnoliopsida; order Asterales; family Asteraceae; genus Arctium; species Arctium minus. The sequence continues at coordinate 100,675,295 of OX941084.1, read as the reverse complement.
CTTCAGTTTGAATAACAGGAGGGGGATTTGCAGTTGAAGTTTCAGGTGCAGAAGCATCAGTTGGAACAACAGACTCTAGCTGTTGAGTAGACATTGTATTACACCCAACTGAAACATTTACTTCTGGCTCAGCATTTACTTGTACATCTTCAACTGTAGGAGTAATTGTAGGAATGTGAGTTTCTGACTGAACAAGGGATGCTTGTTCAGTTATGACATCTGAAGTGACTGGATGATTGCAACTTGTATCTTCAGACCTGTCAGTCACAACAGATTTAGGTATATTAGAACCTAGAAACTCATCATAAAAGAATTCAAATAACAAATCTAAATCAGTTAAATGTGAAATAGATGTAGAAGCATTATTCGAATTATTGGCTGTAGAAGCAGGTTCTGGACTTATCTGCCCAGAAGCTAATACTCCAGTGATCACGGGTTCTGAACTGAGTTGTTCATAAGCCATATCTTCATCGAATGTTACATTAACGCTCTCGACAACTGTCTTTGACTTCTTCAGATAAACACGATATGCTGCCAATGTTGAAGAATAACCAATGAAGATACCCTCGTCCGCCTTAGCACTGAATTTATTCAGACTCTCTCTGTCGTTAAGCACAAAACATTTACACCCAAATATGTGAAAATACTTGATTGTTGGTGTTCTGTTGTTGATCAGCTCATATGGAGTCTTTTGAAAACGGCGGTATATCATGGATCGATTTTGAGTATGGCATGCAGTCGACACAGCTTCTGCCCACAAGAATAGAGGTAAGTCCGATTGGCTGAGCATAGTCCGAGCGTCCTCGACTAGCGTCCGATTTCGCCTTTCGACTACTCCATTTTGTTCAGGCGTTCGAGCAGCAGAGTACTGATGTGATATCCCGACGAATTCAAGATATTCTTCAACTATCTTGTTTTTGAACTCTGTGCCGTTGTCCGTTCGAAGAAACTTGACTTGTCGCTGCATTTTCACCTGGGCCGTCTTTAAGAAAGTAATGAGAACTTCGGGCGTCTCATCTTTTGATCGAAGAAATTTGACCCATGTGTATCTTGAGTAATCGTCCACAATAACCAACACATATTTCTTTCCACCCAAACTCTGAGTTCTCATTGGACCACACAAATCCATATGTAACAATTCTAACGGAGAACTAGTGCTTGGTTCAGGCTTCGGTTTATGCGGAACTCTCTTCATCTTACCCTTCTCACATGCAGCACATAAGTGTTCTTTCTCGTATTTCAGCTCAGGAAGTCCTTTTACCAATTTCCCACTAACCAGCTTATTGATATAACGAAAGTTCAAGTGAGATAAACGTCTGTGCCAGAGCCAACTTTGCTGCATTGAAGCTTTTGTCCTCAAACAAACTTGATTTTCATTCTGTACCTTTGAAAGATTGATGGTATAGAGGTTCGTCTTTCGATTTCCGACTAAGAGTTCATTGCCATCTTCCGTACGAACCGAACATCTCTTAGCTTTGAAGTTGACCTCTAACCCTTTATCACAGAATTGACCAATGCTGAATAAGTTGTGCCCCAAGCCTTCGACATAACTCACTTTACTGATCGTTATGCTGTCTTGAATGATGTCACCATATCCTAAGATTGGTGAAAGCTGATCGTTTCCAAATCTGACATTTCCACTAATTTCTCTGTATAATTAGACAATAAAGCTTTTTGCCCAGTCATATGCTTGGAACATCCACTGTCCAAGTACCACATATGCCGGGTCTGCAAGAGAAATCAGGAAACAATAACTTTAGGTACCCATTTAAAAACGGGTCCTAACAGATTAGCACAAGATTTTGGTATCCATTTGAAAATGGACCCTCTGTTATTTTGAAAACCTTTAAAAATATTTGATCTTGAAGAATACACATGATAAGATCCAAACCAATCAGAAGAATTATGAGAGTAAGCAAAATCATTTCTCCGATAATAATAAGATGTAGTAGAAATAGGAGATAATTCAATCAATTGCGTTATTGAATACCGCTTGTAAGAAGTTACAAGGTTTTGTTTATTTGAAGCAAATTGATCAACTACATCAGTATCACTACTAACTGATCTATTACAAGAATTATCAGAAACTGATTCAGCTTTCTCATCACCCTTCCTTTTTGGTCGCCATTCAGTTCGAGCTTTCGACCTTTTCTTGCTTATATCTGAAACAAAAGATTTAGATCTATTAGGAAAAGCAGATTTCTGAGACTGAGTTTTCTTTTGTGTACCAGTGTGTTTCTGTTTCTGTAATCGCTGTTTCTTATGTTTCTTACCTTGAGAATAATAATCAGCAGTTACAAGAACTGATTCACCAACCTTAGTTGATGATTTAACAGTTTTAAGAACACTTGGTAACACCTTTTCATTTAAAATACAAGTAGAATGATAAGGAAGAATAGCATTAAAGTCAAACATATCAATTTCGTCTATGCACCCATCATCAGAATTAAAAAAATCATTTGCAGACTCAAATAAGTCATCAAAATTATCAGACGAAGTTTGAGATGCCTTAGAAACTTTAGAACACTTTGTAGATGTAGATTGAAAAACCGTGTTCTTTAAAACTGTAGAAAATACACTTTGTTGAATATCAACCAAAAGTTTTTCATCAGATAAAACATTTTCCAACTCAACTATTTTGCTTTCAAGAATGAGTGGAGGAACATAAACCTTTGCAACTGATGGTTTTGCCATCATCTCAAAAACAGAATAACTAGCAAAATAATCGTTTGAAAGAACTTTTGGTGTTTCTGAAATATAACTATCATTTAACTTTGCATAGTTAAATGGTAGTTGCATTTTCTTAACATTCTTTCTATTTTCAGTTTCTTTGGCCTCAACTTCTTCCGGTAATTTGGTAACAAATTTGGGTTTTAAATGAGCATGTTTACCAGCACAAGCAAGAAAATCAAAATTATATAATGCTGGTTGTTTTCTGATGGCTTTCTTTAAGTAATGGGGGTTTTTAAAACCAAGTCGCCATTTTTCCTTAACATCAGCCTCTTCATCAGGTGCATTAAGAAAAATGGTTTGATCTGTTTGGCCTCTTGCATAGAGTTTAGCTTCCAAACCATTTACCTTTTTATTCAAAAGCTTGTTCTCAACCTGCAGTTTATGAACAGTTAGTGCAGATCTTTCTTCTCAAACTCATATTTAGAAACTTTAACTTCAAAATCAGAAATCTTCTTTTCAAAACAATCTACTTGAGATTTAGAATCAGAAGCAGACTTGCGTAAAGAATCAATCAGATCTTTGTTCCCAATAACCGACTTATTGAGTTCAAGTATCTTATTGTTTCTTTTAGCAACTATATCTTTTTCCTTTTTCAATTTATTTTGTAAGTCTTGAAGCTCAACCATCATAGCTTCCATTTTGGTAATGAAATCTTTTTGAGTTAAGTTTAATACCTCATCAGCTGTCTCGTCATCTGATTCATCATACTTGACCTCTTTTCCCATAAGACAGAGATGAGCAGTTTCTTCCTTCTATTTGTCATCCTCTTGATCAGAATGATCCAACCAAAATTCTTCCTCAGCCATTAATGCTATGCCTGCTTCTTGCTGTTTGGCCAATAGCAGTTTGTTCTGATAATACTGAGAATTACGAACTTTTGGCTTTCGACAATCTTTTGCAAAATGACCAATCTTGCCACAGTTGTAGCATTTGACTGGATCACTTGCTGGCTTTTCTGCAACAGTGTAGTCATTCATGAACTTCTTCCTTTCATCAGGTTTCTTCTCAACATATCTGTTCTCTTCATATCTCCTTCCTTCCACCCTTTCTCGGTGCTCATGATTCTTTGAACTTGATGAAGAATACCTTTGAGAATTTGATCCCGGCTTCTTGTAGAATTTCTTTTGAAATGCACGGGTCAGTAAAAGCATGGCTTGTTTCAGACTTTCTCCATCATCACCATCTGATTCAGATTCAGACTCAGAACTTGTAAGCACTTTCTTCTTTTTCTTCTTCTCTTTCTTTTCTTTCTTTTTCTCTCCGGCTACCAATGCAATAGGATTGGGAACCTTTTCTGCCTTCTTTTTCTCAGCTCTTTTCTCTTCCACTTCTTCTTCATTCTGCATCAAAGTCTCATAAACCTCATGTAACGGTATGTCATTCAGATCCTTCATTTGTTTCATCCTACGCGTATGCTTCTTCCATTCAGGTTGTAGGATACTTAGGAATTTGACATTATTCTCCAGTTGCTTCTTTTTCACTTTGTTCTTTGTCAATTCATTCAGAAGCAAGACAAACCGTTCATAAGTATCTTCCAGGCTTTCATTCTCTTTGGCTTTAAATTTTTCATAACTGTTGATGCAGTTAGCCACTTTCATCTGATTCCCGACCTTGGATCCCATCATCATCTTTTGCAATTGATCCCACATCTTCTTAGCATTTGCTTTGTAAGTATCAATCTTGATGTAGATCTCATTCGGAATGCTCTGAAGAAGTAAGGATCTTGCTTGTTTATCTGCTTTGTATCGGCTTTTCTATTCTTCAGAATACTAAGAGATATCCACTGCCACTGTTTTCATCTTTTGATCTCTTTCCTCAGTACCATCTTCACTATCAGACGAGTCATCATCAGGTATTTGAACCATGATTGGTACCATAGGATCTTCTGTGATTGACAGCATAATATTTTCTCCATTTGCATGTCTGTCTATAAAATCAAGGAATCTGTCTTTCCACTGTTCGTACTCTCCTTTGAACAGAACAGGAGGCTTGACATCAGTGCCAATGGAAAGAGCATCTTTGGAAGTCAACTTGTTTAAAACCTGTTTGAGAAATATGTGCAATAAGGAACTAGAAACTGATCGTTAGTCGAAATGAAACAATCAAGAAAATACAGAAAACTAGAAATATAAAATCAGAAATTTTGATCACAACCAGAAATATGTCCCCCTTCACTATTAAAGGTCATATTACTATTTTGAAAAAAATTGTCTAAGTCCTGAAAATTCGCAGCACTGTTTGCGTTACACGTTACTGGCGCAAGATGGTAGTTTGCGTTACTAGTGTGAGGCGCAAGACACACTTTGCGTGACAAGAAGCTAATGCAAACCAGACTTTGCGTGTCGTGAAAAAGGCATAACGATGAACTTCGCGTTTCCCGTTACAGACCCAACTTTGCGTTTGTAGTTAAAGACGCAAACCCAACTTTGCGTTTGTAGTTAAAGACGCAAAGCTCACTTCTCGCTTCTTGTTGAATACGCAAAGCTCGCTTCTCGGTTCTCGTTGAAGACGCAAATCTCACTTCTCGTTACTCGAAGGAAACGCAAACCTTAACTTCTCGATACTCGAAGGATACGCTAACCTTAACTTCTCGATACTTGAAGGAAACGTAAACCTTAACTTCTCGATACTGAACTTTCTCAATGAATACGCGAACCTCTGAAGAACTTACGCAAACCTTGATGAATGAAACGCAAACCTTGATGAATGAAACGCAAACCTCTAAAACAAACAAATTTTCACCAAAAAGACATCTAGACCTCGAAATCTAACTCGAAACTTCAACAATTTGATCGTTTAACCATCTAGAACACAATCTTAACAACTAATTTCGATCAAATACACAAAAATGTATAAATCGACTCAATTACAGTGCACAGGACTCGTGAACTTCGAACTCAACTAAAATCAAAATTAATGATCGATTACAGTGCAAATTGATCTAAAACTTATACAAACTCGATCGATAACACGTTTCTAACAAAACCTAATCATTTACAACTCCAAAAACACACTAAAACGCAAAATCAACCTGGACATCGAAGAACACAGATACGAACATTCTGATTTTCTTGATTTTTCGATTTGGATCTGCTCTGATACCAATTGTGTGTCCCTGAATCTAGTTTCTAATCACAATTAAACAAACAAAACACAAACAAGAATCAATTACCTGTTTGATTTCACTTTCAAATTCAAGATTACAAACTTTCTCTCTCTAGAACTCTCTTTCTCTCTCTAACGTATTCTCTCTCAACTAGACAACTTCTTCCAATCTTACAACTGAATACTACACCTTGATCCAACAATTAAAAACAGAAATAGAAACTATTTATACCTACAACTAATACAAGGAAAAACAAATAAAAAATACAATACATTGACTTTTATTACAAAAGACTTTGACTTTAATGAGATTTGACTTTCTTCAGCTTTGACTTTCTTGAACTTTGACCTTCAGTCTTTTGATCTTGTATCCAACAGATTTATGCTCTAACACCCTCCAGATTTGCTTTGTCCGTTTTGTCAGGTTTGTATTGATTCTCATGAGCATTTGTTTTTTGCTTGTGCTTTTACTTTAACTCTTTGGAGACAGGTAAAGGTCGATGTGGATTTGTATGGTTATCCGGAAGATTTGTATAATCTGGTAACTAGTTGGATGAGCGGTACTAACATGTTGAAATCGTTGTGCCATAAGCTTGCTTTTGCTGCCACTATTTACTATGTTTGGCATGAGAGAAATAAGAGGATTTTCCAGAACCAAAGAAGAACGGTTGAGCAGCTGTCCAAGGAGATTGGTGAGGTTGTGTTGATGCGTATGGCTTGGAAGAAAAGGATGAAGAGTTCTAAGTGATTGTAATGGGGTTTCTTCTTGTTTTGTTTTGCTTGGGGTTATTGGTGCTGTGGTGTTTTGTTTTTGTTTTGCTTAATTTCCCGTTTAGGTGGTTGTGTTCTTGTTGGATTTGTTACCTTGGGGCCTGTACCTTGGTTGGTTTCTTAGGGGTCTTGTCTTGACCGCCTTTTCTTTGTTCCTGTTTCCTGCTTTCTTTTTATAATATTGCCTGCGTTTCCGCTAAAAAAAAGACCAAAATGAACAAAGTACGAACCATTGCAAACCATTAAGACCCGTTACACCTTAAATAGAGCCAATAAGGTCAAATCAGACTCATTATGACCGACATAGTGTCATTACGACCAATTATACTCGTTAAGGAAACACAAACCCAATATACCCACTAAGACCAAAATGAACCAAGTACGAACCATTACAGACCACTAAGACCTGTTATACATCAAATAGAGCCAATAAGGTCAAATCAGGCTCATTATGATCCACATAGTGCCATTACGACCAATTATACTCGTTAAGGAAACACAAACCCAATATACCCACTAAGACCAAAATGGACCAAGTACGAACCATTGCAGACCACAAAGACCCGTTATACCCCAAATAGAGCTAATATGGTCAAATCATACTCATTATGACCTAAATAGTGCCATTACGACCAATTATACTCGTTAAGAACACGCATACCCAATATACCCACTATGACCAAAATGAACCAAGTACGAACCATTACACACCACTAAGACCCGTTATACCTCAAATGGAACCAATAAGGTCAAATTAGACTCATTATGACCCACATAGTGCCATTACGGCCAATTAGACTTGTTAAGGAGACACAAACCCGATATACTCACTAAAACAAAAATGAACGAACTACGAGCCATTACAGACCACTAAGACAAGTTATACCTCAAATAGGGACAATAAGGTCAAATCAGGCTCATTATGACCCACTTAGTGCCATTACGACTAATTAGACTCGTTAAGGAGACACAAACCCAATATACCCACTAAGACCAAAATGAATCAAGTACGAGCCATTATAAACCCACTAAGACTCGTTACACCTCAAATAGAGCCAATAATTTCAAATCAGACTCATTATGACCCACATTGTGCCATTACGACCAATTATACTCGTTAAGGACACACATACCCAATATACCCACTAAGACCAAAATGAACCACGTACGAAACTTTATAGACCATTAAGATCCGTTATACCTCAAATAAAGCGAATAAGGTTGATGTGGAATCCAATTGTTTGGTCGTAGAAGTCTAGAAACGGTGATTTAAAGATCGATCCTTGATATGTTCTTGCTCCTTACGTTTGAATTTGAACTGATATTTCAATCCTACACGATAAATCCAGAGACGTGTACTTTGAATTCCAAATTCCTTAGATCAATCCAGAAACTAAGTTGTTTGACAGATCTAAACTTCAAAACAATCCGTAATTGAAGTTCAGAAAATAAGAACAAATCTTATGCAAGTTGCATAGGGTATGTATAAAAATTTATCTTCAAGTTACATGGTTGATCCTATATATACTAAGGAAAAAAAAAGATAACTAAGGAAACTTATAATAAGGAAACTTTTCCTAAAGCCAAACCTAGTAAAAGGAATCCAAGTGGATTCCAAAACCTTGTGGCAAAAATCTAATAAAAAGGAAATTTAAAAAGATAGAGTAAAAACAGAATGAGAATCCGTTTCTAACCTAGGTACGAACCTAGGGTTTATCCTTGCTTGTTTTCCAAGTTACTTGTCTTCCAAGTTAGATTCGTCACCTACGTATTCATTTTGTCCAAATCAAATCCCATTGGGGTGAGCAACAAGGTAATAGGATCTTCATAATTCACATCATTCCCCCCTTCTTTCAAAGAATTTGCCCTCAAATTCTCATCATCCAGATAAGGAGAAAGATCGCCGACATTGAAAGTAGCACTAACGCCTCCAAAATCACTCGACAAGTCTATCTTATAGGCGTTGTCTCTGTATGCTTCAAGTACCTCAAACGGACCGTCGCCCCGTTAAGGCTTGTTCTTTCTTTTACTCAGAAATCTCTCTTTTCGCAAATGAACCAAAACAAGATCTCCGGGTTTGAAAACAGGTTGTCTACGGTTTTTATTAGCTCGTGCCTTGTAAACTGCATTCATCTTCTTAATTATTTCTTTTACTTGTTCACAAGTCTTCTTGAACACTTCCAAACGCTTCTTTGCATCAACATGGATATCATCTTTGTGTAAGGGTAACAAATCAATTGGAAGGTAAGGATTGACACCATAAATGACCTCAAATGGAGAACGAGAAGTTGTGGATGAATGAGACCGAATGTAAGCAAATTCAGCATGACACAACTTCACATCCCAATCCTTTTCAGTTTTACTCACCAATCCACGAAGTAAAGTACCTAACGTCCTATTAGTGACTTCTATTTGACCATCCATTTGTGGATGATGAGAAGTGCTAAACATCAATTTAGTCCCCAACAAATGCCACACACACTTCCAAAAGTGACTCAAAAACTTGGAATCTCGATCAGACACAATACTTCTTGGAACACCATGCAAACGAACAATTTCCCGAAAATAAAGATCTGCAACATGTTGTGCGTCATATGTTTTATTCATCGGAATGAAATGGGCCATCTTTGAAAACCGTTATGTTCTTGGCAGCCCAATAATGAATTCCATACTTACGCTATCCCATGGGGAACTAGGCACTGGCAAAAGGATTGTACAACCCTTTAGAGAAAGTACTTTTTGCTTTTTGACAAGTAGCGTATCTAGAAACCACTGATTGGACATTTTGAATCATTTTAGGCCAAAAGAAATTTTCGGCTAACAGATCCATAGTTTTGTGAATACCAAAATGACCAGCAATTACACCACAATGCACTTCTTGAACAAGTAATTCTTGACCGCCACATTTAGGAATACAAAGTTTATTTCCTTTGAACAGAAATCCATCTTGCACAGTAGAATTGCGAGTAGGAGACTTGAACTCTTGTGCAAAATCATCATCGGATTCATAGAGCCCTTGAATATGTTCAAAACCAATAATCCTAGTATCCACCATAGCCAACAAATATGCCCTCCTTGAAAGAGCATCTGCAACGACGTTCGATTTTCCCTGCTTGTATTTTTGAGGAAAAAGTGAAGGATTGAAGAAATTCCACCTATTTAGCATGACGAAAATTTAGCTTTTGTTGCCCATGTATAAAATTTAATGCTTCATGATCACACCTATAAGCGAGATTATTGGGTAATGGAACACCAGGGACAAGATCAATGGCATGCTCAATTCCTCGCAAAGGGGGCAACCCTCTAGGTAATTCATCGGGAAATACAACACTAAATTCACCAAGAAAATCGATAATAAGTGGGTCATGCGGGGGCTGATTTAGAGCTGCTTGTTTACTACTATAACGTGTAAGACATGCCACCACTTTCTTCCATCTCTTTCTCAAAATCCTTAGCCGACAAAAAAAACTGGTCAAAGAGGAACAAGCTTATTCATAAGTTGCTTTTGGGTGCTTCTGTTTATTTCATATGGCAAGAGAGGAATAGACGGCTCTTAACGAATCAAAAGAGGACGACAATTCAACTCACAAAAGAGATTCTTGGAATTGTCCACTTGAGGAAAGATTAGACCAATATGCGAAAGAGGGATCAAAGGCTTAATGATGGTACCTGATTCTTTGCTTCCTCGTTGTTGGCGTGAGATGGTTTGGAGCTGGTTTTTGGTGCTTTTTATGTGTATTTTATTTGCTAGCATGTTTAACTCTGTTGGGTTATGTTTTTATTGGTTGTTAGTTGCTTGGTTTGATATGACCAAGTACTATTGTTTTGCCATTTGGCTTGTTTGTATGACGTTTGCCTAAACTTCTTTTTTCTTGCTTTAATATATTTGCCTCGTGCTTCCTCTAAAAAAACAAACCGGTCCTTTTCTTTGATTCACGAACATGAGCATAGTATTCGTTGGGAGACAATGGTTGTAGCTTGATACGTTTATTGCCAACTTTAACAGAATAAATGTTGGTATCTCCTTCATGAATCACCTTTCTATCAAATTGCCATGGTCTCCCAAAGTAAGAGATGACAAACACTCATAGGAATCACATCACACCATAACTCTTCCTTGTAGTTTCCAATTGAGAAACTTACCAACGCTTGCTTTTTCACATTTAAACCTTTCGAGTCATCAAGCCAGTTCAACTTGTAAGGTTTAGCATGATCATGAGTAGGTAATTGAAGCTTATTGACCATATCAACCGATGCCAACATTAGTGCAAGAACCGCTATCAATTATCATGTTGCAAGTGTGATCTCCAACTTTGCATCGGGTATGAAATAAGTTGTCCCTTTGATCAGCGTTAGCCGAACATTCCGAATGTAATACTCTACGAATAATAATCAGATTTGCATCATTCTCTGCATATGTTTCCTCTTCTTCCTCATCGTCTCCTGCCTCTTCTTGAATTCGTTCACATTCGGGTAAAAATTCAATGTACTTATCTTCTTCTTCCCATTCCAAGTATTGCTTCATCGTAAGATTTCTCCTAGAAGGACATTCACTAGCCATATGCCCTTTCCCTTGACACTTGAAGCACTTCCTTCGATTCTTAAACTCCTCTTTTGAAATAAACACTTTTTGCTTTTCCATCCGTTTATCGTCTTTGAACGACAGATCTTCTTTCTTTGGAGGAAACCTTGTTGTAGTTGGTTTGTAAGATGTTTGAGGAGGATTTTGGGTAGCATTAGACTTGAAGGAACTAAAACCCTTGGAATTCCTAAAGCATGATCCGTGAAAACTGGATTTTGACTTCTCCTCTTGCATATGAGATTCAATCTTCGTAGCTAGCTTGCAAGCGTCATTAAATGAGCTATATGGGGTGAGTTCAACCTTTTTGGCAATATGTTGATGTAACCCACTAATAAACCATGCAATCTTCATCGCCTCTTTCTCAGCCAAATCACATATCAAACACAACTTATCAAATTCGGCCACATAGTCTGCTACACTCATATCATCTTGCGTCAATGATGTGAGTTTCGAATACTGCGTTTGCCCGTAATCATTGAGGAGGTATTTGTTGCCAAGCTTCTTCTTCAAAACCATCCAAGTTTTGATCTTTTCCTTTTGAGCCCTGGCCCTACTACCTTTAAGTTTCTCGAACCACAAACCAACCGTCTTTGTTAAACGAATATACGCAATCTTAAATCGCTGTTTGTCATCAAAGCCCTTATAATCACTAATCTTTTCAATTTGGCGTTCCCACTCAAGGTAAATGGCGGGTGTTCCTAAGCCTGTGAAATCGTCCAATTTTATACCCCGATCATCAATCGTGTGTTTGTACAACTTGATTCTAGACGAGATCGAACCATCTAAATCTTCATCACCCGAATTTTCGTCTTCCACCTTATTAAGAACAAAGTGGACGGAAGTCGGATCGAGTTTTTTTTAATTCATCATACGTAGCACTCATACACAGATCTTGTCTACCAATCGAAGATTCTAAGAGCTCGAGTTTTTCAAGCTTTTCTTCTTGCAGTTTCATACGCTCAAGAACTTCAGCCAAGAGCTCTTCTGTTGTGGGCATGATAACTAGGTTTCTTGCGACCCAAGAAACACAAGAAATCGGCGCTCACACCACCGTGCGGAATAACTTAAGTAACTGGCCCAGAAATTTCAACACAAACTAAACAAGAACGTGACGTACCTTTGAAGCTTGTTGACGAAGAAACCAGGTAACTTCGGCGCTGATACCAAATTGATGTGGAATACAATTGTTCGGTCGTAGAAGTCTAGAAACGGTGATTTAAAGATCGATCCTTGATATGTTCTTGCTCCTTACGTTTGAATTTGAACCGATATTTCAATCCTACACGATCAATCCAGACACGTGTACTTTGAATTCCAAACTCCTTAGATCAATCCAGAAACTAAGTTGTTTGACAGATCTAAACCTCAAAACAATCCAGTAATTGAAGTTTCGAAAATAAGAACAAATCTTTTGCAAGTTGCACAAGGTATGTATAAAAATTGATCATCAAGTTACATGGTTGATCCTATATATACTAAGGGAAAAAAAGATAACTAAGGAAACCTATAATAAGGAACCTTATAATAAGGAAACTTATAATAAGGAAACTTTTCCTAAAGCCAAACCAAGTAAAACGAATCCAAGTGGATTCCAAAACCTTGTGGCAAAAATCTAATAAAAAGGAAATTTAAAAAGATAGTGTAGAAACAGATCCGTTTCAACCTAGGTACGGACCTAGGGTTTATCCTTCCTTGTCTTCCAAGTAACTTGTCTTCCAAGTCTGATTCGTCACCCACGTATTTCTTTTGTCCAAATCAAATCCCATTGGGTTGAGCAACAAGGTAATAGGCTCTTCATAATTCACATCAAAGGGTAAATCAGACTCATTATGACCCACATAGTGCCATTACGACCAATTACACTCGTTAAGAAAACGTGAACCCAATATAGTCATTAAGACCAAAATGAACCAAGTACGAACCATTGTAGACCACAAAGACCTGTTATACCTCAAATAGATCCAATAAGGTCAAATCAGACTCATTACAACCCACATAGTGTCATTACGACCAATTATACTCGTTAAGGAAACACAAACCCATCTAAGACCAAATTAAACCATGTATGAACCATTACAGACCACTAAGACCTGTTATACCTCAAATAGAGCCAATAAGGTCAAACCAGACTCATTATGACCCATATAGTGCCATTACGACCAATTATACTCGTTAAGAGCACACAAACCCAATATACCCACTATGACCAAAATGAACCAAGTACGAACCAAGTACAAACCATTATAGACCACTATGACCCGTTATACTTCAAATAGAGCCAATAATGTCAAATCACACTCATTATGAAACACATAGTGCCATTACGACCAATTATACTCGTTAAGAACATACAAATCCAATATACCCACTATGACCAAAATGAACCAAGTACAAATAGAGCCAATAAGGTCAAATAAGACTCATTATGACCCACATAGTGACATTACGACCAATTGGACTCGGTAAGGAGACACAAATCCAATATACCCACTAAAACCAAAATGAACCAAGTACGATCCATTATAGAACAATAGGTTCCGTTATACCTCAAATAGAGCTAACAATTTCAAATAAGACTCATTATGACCCACATAGTGCCATTACAACCAATTATACTCGTTAAGGACACACAAACCCAATATACCCACTAAGACCAAAATGAACCACGTACGAACCTCTACAAACCACTAAGACAAGTTATACCTCAAAGACCGAAGGTAGTACTATGTGGGGTAAATTTGGGTTTGTAGATGCTATGATGAACGAAAATGGAATTGTCGGTCCACAATATATCAAGTTCTTATCAAAACAACAACATATACGATTACCAACCTGTTTGATTAATAATCAATGGATTACAAGGATTGATGTTTGTTCGGTTTAAAGCTCTCGATGTTCTCTCTGATTTTCATCGTTAGTGTGTGTGTTGTGTGTGATCTGATATCTAAGTCTTGCTTCTCTAACACACTTCCTACATAATATCTAAAGAAAGATATTATATCTAAACTAAGTAATATCTAACTAATATCTAATAACTTAGATATTTAGAAACAATAATAAAATACTAAAAACTAAACTTTGACATTTTTATTACAAACGACATTAGACTAATATTAAGAGTTGACTTTCCGGATTTAGCTTCAGATTGCGATCTTCAGATTGGATGATCTTGAATCCAATAGATCTGTGCGCTAACAATCTCCCCCTTTGGATCAAGATCATTACTAAAAAGATTTTAGCAATTCAGTCTTCTTTTTCAGCTCAGAAGATGCAATCTCCCTCTCTGTCTTCCATATGTAATAATCTCCAGGTTTTAGCTCAGAATGCTTTAGCAAAGTATCTTCAAAGAAAATTTCTTTAAAATCAACATGTCTTCAGAATACTTTGATCTATCGCATTTCTTGGTTAGTTCTTCTCTTCTCCAATGTCTTTTGAAATGTAATGGACATTTCTTCAAGCTTTAGGTTCTCCCCCTTTTTGATGAATAGAGAAACGATTTCATCAAAACTCTGAGTAAGAAATGTCTTTCATTTGGAGCCTCTGAATCGTCAATTCAAAAGATATTCATCCAGATCTTTGCAAATCCAGACAAAATAATCGTGTAACACCTAAATCAACAAATGAACCAGTTAAAATGTCTGTCAGTAACACTAAGTCACTGTGTGTAACGAATACACATTGGAAAGGAGCTTTTTGATGTTGACTCCCCTAAGGCTTCCATTCAATCATCGAAACACCACAAAGGCAATTTCTATGAACGTTATGACAAAGAAACAAATTCCTTGTGTGTTCGTGCTAGTGATAGAAAGAATTAAGCACTTGATGATTGCTTATAAGGCTCAAAATTGTGTAAACCACTGAGACAACAGTAAGTTAAATACAGACTCAATGTGCATGAGTGAAGTGCGAAGGTGGGACAGACTTCCTTCTTTTCAATATCCAGATTTTCCATTTGAAAATCAGATAGCAAATGTGTTGCGTCCCCTTTGAAAATGTGAAACACTTTCTTGTTAAGAAGAAAATGAGTAGTTGGTGAGGTTTGATCAAGAGTTGGCATGGGCTAGTTGCTTGTTTCAATAATGTTCACCAAAGAGTTGTGAAACATTAGAAGTGTGGCTGCCCGACTCAGAAAAAGTTGGTGCAGAGTTCTGATATTCTTTTAACTCTGTTCTCACACCCTCTTTCTTTTAAACATTTAGCTTTCTCTAACCAAACTCTCTTTTTCTGTATAACTCATCACACAATCCACACTCATTTATTTTCGACTTCTCACACTCAATCACTATGGATTAACCTCTTGGGTAGGAAACACTGGTTAACGTGTATCCATAGAAGTTGTGTTAAGTCCTAGCACACTGAAATCATGTTTTCCTATTATGCATATGATGCTCAAATTGGTTTAACTATTTCAGTTAAAACACAAATAGATCTTGAAAACATTTAAAGTCACACTTCCAAATCATGAAATCAGAATAAGACTCGGGAAGTGGTTTGAACATTTAAGAGCAATGTTTTCAATGAATGAAAGTTATTCTTCTTTCATCCATATATGAGATTAAGATAAAGGATTATACCTTTACGTGCGATCTTACATCTCATGAAGCTAAGCTTAAAGTCATAAACATATGATCTTGTAAGCATCTCTCAAAAACTGCAAAAGTTTTATGTCATAGTCAAAGCAAATTTATTCACTTAAATTAAAAATGACAAAAAGCAGTAAAACAATTTAAAGTACGAGTTCTGATCAGAAATAATCAGAAGTCATAACCATACTCCTTTGACTTGAAAAGCTCCCCCTAAAATCATGCATTACAAAAAAAATTTGACATAAAAGGTAAATGCAGAAATTATATGAGCTCCCCCTCAAAATAACAATGATTATCTTTGGAGTTCTTCTCACACTCCCCCTTTGATCATGAACAGAATATTGAAGTGCAGATATCTTGCGGAAATGAAGAAATGATGAAAAATTTACAATAAGAAACTTTAATAGGTAACCACCGATTAGGTCTTAAGATTTAGCATACCAAGCTTAGAGACAAGAAAATTGAATCTCTTTTCGTCTAAGGGTTTGGTAAAAAAATCTGGAAGCTGATAATCAGTCTTTAAAAAGTAAAGTTCAATTGTTCCTTTTTCGACATGATCTTTTATAAAGTGATACCTGACATCGATGTGTTTGGTCTTTATATGCTGAACAGGATTAGCTGTTATCGCGATTGCGCTCTTCGAGTCACAGTATATCAGGATATGGTTGAAGTGAAAACCATAGTCTCGCAGTTGAGTTCTCATCCACAAGGCCTGAGAACAGCAGCTAGCAGCAGCTACATATTCTGCTTCGGCCGTTGAAGTTGAGACACATAATTGCTTCTTCGATGCTCAACTGACGAGTTTATCACCGATGAACTGTATATGACCTGATGTGCTTTTCCTGTCTAACATACAACCAGCATGATCTGCATCTGTATATTCTGTTACTTTAAAGCTAGTATCTTTAGGATACCACAGACCAAGATCTGTAGTGCCCTTCAGATACCTAAAATGCGCTTAACTGTAGACACATGGGATTCTTTGGGATTGGCCTGATATCTAGCACATAAGCATGTTGAAAACATTATATCTGGCCTACTAGAAGTAAGATACATCAAAGAACCTATCATTCCTCTGTAAGTCCTAACATCAACAGCCTTTCTAGAAGGATCAGTGCTAATCTTAGTACCTGGTGCCATTGGGGTACCAATCGGTTTAGAATTTTCCATTTTGAACTTCCGAAGAATATCAAGAATGTATTTTGATTGATTGATAAAAATCCCTGATGAAAATTGTTTGACTTGTAATCCGAGAAAGAAATTCATCTCTCCCATCATATTCATCTGAAACCTTGACACCATAAGGTTTGAAAAATTCTTATAGTACTTAGGATTTGTAGAGCCAAAAATAATATCATCCACATAGATTTGAATAAGAATGATATCGGCTTTTTCCTTTTTAATAAACAAAGTGGTATCTACCGTACCTTTTGTAAAACCAGACTTGACTAAAAATTGAGATAGGACATCATACCAGGCGCGAGGAGCTTGTTTCAGTCCACAGAGTGCTTTGTCGAGAATGTAGACATGATTCGGTTTCTCTTGATTGACAAAGCCTTCTGGCTACGAGACGTAGACTTCTTCCTTTAGAATGCCATTCAGAAAGGCGGTCTTCACGTCCATTTGAAAGACAGTGAAGTTCTTGTGAGCAGCGTAGGCTAGAAACATTCGAATTGCCTCTAAACGCGCCACAGGAGCATAAGTATCATCGTAGTCTATTCCTTCCTCTTGCCTATATCTCTTGGCTACAAGTCTTGCTTTGTTTCTGATAACGGTACCATCTTCATCTTTCTTGATCTTGAAAACCCATTTCGTACCTATAATGGTTTTACCTTTAGGTTTGGGTACGAGTCTCTAGACTTTAAGTGCGTCGAACTGATTCAGCTCTTCTTGCATTGCAGTCACCCAGTCTGAATCGGCAAGAGCCTCTGATACGCGAGTAGGCTCAATCTTGCTCAGAAAGGATTCATGCATACACATATTCATTGAAGTTGACCTAGTTTGCACCGGTTTGGTTGGATCGCCAATGATCTGGCTTATCGGGTACTCTTTGGTCCATTTATGTTCATGAGGGAGTGGATTATATGAATATATATAAATATTATCATCTATGAATCCACTGGTACCTTCTTCAGGTTGTTCAGGAGTAATTATGGTTGCAGTTGAAGTAGTAGGTGCAGAAGTCTCAGCAGGTACAACTTGGTCCGACTGTAGATTATTCTGTATAGAACATCCTACTGATACAACAACTTCTGTCTCTTCATTATTTTTCACAGCTTCAACTGTTGGAGTCGGCATTTGAACTGGAATTTCTTGCTGAATCGAGGAGTTGGATTCAGTAGAGATATCTGAACTGGTTGGATGAGTAGTCGTTGAGTCTTCCATCCTGTCAACCACAACAGATTTCTTCACATTAGATCCAAGAAATTCATCATAAAACAATTCAAATAATAAATCCAAATCAGATAAATGATTAGTAGACGTTGATGCTTCATCTGATTTGTTCGCTTGAGACGCGGGTTCTGGACTGATTTTCCTAGAAGCTAGTACTCCAGTTATCACGGGTTCTGAACAGACGTGTTCAGAAGTCATTTCTTCATCAAACGTAACGTTGACGCTTTCAATAACCGTCTTTGACTTCTTCAGATATACACGGTATGCAATTGATGTAGAGGAATAACCAATGAAGATGCCTTCGTCCGCCTTGGCGGTGAACTTGTTCAGACTCTCTCTATCGTTTAGAACAAAACACTTACACCCAAATATATGGAAATATTTGATTGTCGGTGTTCGGTTGTTGATCAACGCATAAGGAGTCTTCTTGAATCTGCGGTGTATCATGGAGCGATTCTGAGTGTAGCACGCAGTCGATATAGCTTCAGCCCATATAAATAGAGGTAAGTCAGATTGACTTAGCATAGTACGAGCAGCCTCGACTAGCGTACGATTTCTTCTTTCGACCACTCCATTCTGTTGAGGCGTACGAGCAGCAGAGTATTGATGTGATATCCCGACTGATTCGAGATATTCTTGAACTGTTTTGTTCTTGAACTCTGTGCCGTTGTCTGTTCTTAGAAGCTTGACCGGTTTCTGCAGATTTACCTGGGGCGCCTTCAGGAATGTAATGAGAACATCTGGTGTCTCATCTTTTGAACGTAGAAATTTGACCCAAGTGTATCGCGAGTAATCGTCCACGATAACTAGTATGTACTTCTTTCCGCCTAGACTTTGCGTTCACATCGGACCGCATAAGTTCATATGCAACAACTCTAACGGAGAGCTTGTACTTGGTTCAGGCTTTGGTTTATGTGGAGCTCTCTTCATCTTTCCCTTCTCACACGCTGCACAAAGGTGTTCTTTTTCATACTTCAGCTCTGGAAGTCCTTTTACTAACTTTCCACTAACCAGCTTGTTGATGTACCTAAAGTTGAGGTGAGAGAGCCGTCGATGCCATAGCCAACTTTGCTTCATCGAGGCTTTTGAGAGTAGACAAACCTGCTTGTCAGTCTGGACGTTTGACAAATTGATTGTGTAGAGGTCGGACTTTCGAGTGCCAACCAAGAGTTCGTTGCCTTCTTCTGTGCGAATAGAACACCTCTTGGCTTTGAAATTGACCTCTAAGCCTTTGTCACAGAACTGGCCTATACTGAACAGGTTGTGTCCTAAGCCTTCAACATAGATCACCTTCTTGATCGTTACTTTGTCATGTACCATATCACCATAACCCAGTATTGGTGAAAACTGGTCATTCCCGAATCTAACTGTTCCGCAATACTTCTTTGTAAAGTTGGTCAACATACCTTTTTGTCCAGTCATATGCTTGGAACATCCACTATCCAAGTACCACATATGACGGATCTGCACAAGAGAAATTACGAAACAAGAGATTTAGATATCCATAAAACAAAATTGGAGTAAAGACTTTTGAGCATTGAAGTGCGGGTCTTGAACTGATTTGTTCAAAAGCCTTTGTTCTTTGAGGTACGAGTCCTAGACTGTTTTGTCTAGAAGTCATACTTCGTTGAAGTACGAGTTCTAAGCTGAATTGCTTAGAAGCCTCCATCTTGACATTTAAGTCCGGGTTTTGAATTGATTTGTTCAAAAGCCTAGGTTCTATGCTCCCTCTTAAACTTTGAGTGCCTGCAACACAGATTTAGCTTTTGGTACCCACTGGTATTTGGGTCCAATAGTGTTAGCACAAGATTTGGGTACCCATTTGAAATTGGGTCCTCTTTTCTTTTGAGAATCAAATGAATAATTAGTATGATAAGAGTGAACATTATAAGTGCCAAACCAAACATCAGAATCTTGACAAGAAGCATAAACATGTTTATTATAATATGAAGACTTTCTAGCAGATAAAGATAACTCGAATAATTGCTTCATAGAGTATTTCTTGTAATAAACGACAAGTTTTGGTTTCAAAATAGTAGCAACATTCGCATTCAAAACATCTTTACTAGGCATAGTCTTATTACAATCAACACTACAAAAAGATTTATCAGTCTTGTCAATCTCCTGTTTTGGTTGCCATTGAGATTTAACTCCTATCCTTTTCTTGCTAAGATCTGAAACATTTGAAACTTGTGAGTTAGACTTTTGAGCAACAAAAGAATGCTTCGTCTTAGGCTTACCAGTAGTGATCGGTTTCTGTGAATGCTGAGATTTCGTATTCATACCTTTTGCATTCTTAGTTTTCACAGAAACTGATTTATCAACTTTCGTTGATTTTGCACCTTTTACAAACATACTGGTTTTTCCCAAGGATTTCACAACAAAAGATGAATGGTTAGGAAGTTTGGCATGAAAGTCAAATTGATCAATACACTCATCTATAACACCATCGGAGTTTAGAAAATCAAACCCTCCATTAGCTAAACCAAACAGATCATCAGATTCTGAAGCCTTTAATGATTTAGAAAGAACAGTACTCTTAAGCACAGTTGAAAAAACTTGTTGTTCAATATCAATCAAAAGTCTTTCATCTGTTAAAGAAGTCTCAAGTTCAGAAATTTTACTTTCCAAAACGAGAGGAGGGACATATAGTTTACCTTTAATAGGCTTTGCCTCCATTTCTTTGACAGAATAACTCCGAAAGAAGTCATTTGAAAGAGATTTCTTTTGATATATTGGATCATCATTATAACTATTATTCAACTTCGCATAACGAAATGGAAGTTGAACATTAGATGTGTTCTTTCGTTTTGCTGTTTCCTTGGCTTCATCCTCTTTTGACAGTCCAGTCCAGAAAACTTTAAGCTCAGGAATTCGTCGAGCTAGTTTCATAAAAGTAAAATCATAAAGTTCAGGCACTTCAAATTTAGCATTTTTAAGGTAATGAGGATTCTCGTAACCGAGTCCCCAACTCTCTATTTCCTCTTTGGGTTTGTTCAGATGAATGGTTTGTTTAGTTTGACCCATTTTGTATAACTTCTCTTCCAAAGCTTTTAATTTTGCAAGTAAAGATTCGTTTTCTTTGGTACGCGAAGAAAACATTTTCATAAGCTCTTTGAAATCAAACTCACTCTTTCTCAATTTAGAATTTTTTTCAGTTATTTCTTTGAGAATTATTGTCTTTTCTTTAGCGCAGTTATCAAAGTTTTTATGCATTGTCTCAATCAATACTTTCTTCTCAGCAATATCCTCGCTAAGTTTCTGTATTGATTTGTTTTTGTCATTGATAACACCTTTTTCTCGCTTAAGCTTTGACTTTAACTCTTCGAGTTTAGTCAACATGGCATGCATTTGATTTAAGAAGTCTGATTGAGTTAAATCACATACCTCATTTTCCTCATCATCAGAATCAGCTTCAGCGTCTGATTCCTGCTTGCCCATTAAGCACATGTGAGCTGTTTCATCCTTCTCTTCATTCTCATCTTCTGATTGATCAAGCCAGTACTCATCTTCTGCCATCAATGCCTTTCCAGCCTCCTGTTGCTTGGCTAGAATCATTTTATTCTTGTAGTAGTCTGAGTTTCTGACTTTGGGTCTTCGACAGTCTCTGGCAAAGTGACCTATTTTTCCACAGTTGTAGCACGTTGGAGGTTCTGACTGACTGGATCCTTCAGCTTGATACCTTCTCTCTTCCAGCTTCCTTTCCTCTACTCTCTTTCCTTCTACCCTCTCCTTGTGAACATAGTTGCTTGGACCAGAAGAATACCTCTGACTATTTGAACTTGGCTTCTTGTAGAACTTCTTCTGAAAAGCCTTTGTCAGCATAAGCATTGCCTGCTTCAGTTGTTCATAGTCGTCCGAGTCAGAGTTCGCTTCATTTTCAACCTTATCTGATTCAGACATAAGCATCTTCTTCTTCTTCTTTTTCACAACAAGAGCAACTGTGTCAGCAACTGTCTTCTCACCCTGTCTCTTTTCATCCAAGATTTTTCATCCACCTCTTCTTCATTTTGTTTGAGGGTTTCATACACCTCATGAAGTGGAATCTCGTTTAGATCCTTGATTTGCCTCATTTGTCTGGAAAACCTCTTCCATTCAGGCTGGAGAATGCTTAGGAATTTGACATTCAGCTCTATTTGCGATTTATTGACCTTGTTCTTGCTTAGTTCATTCAGCAAGGTCACAAACCTGTCATAAGTTTCTGCTAGTGTTTCTCCAACTATGCCTTTGAATTCTTCATAGTTGTTTAGGCATTTAGATATCTTCAGCTGGTTCCCAACCTTTGAACCTAACATCATCTTCTCTAGCTGATCCCACATCTGTTTGCCTGAGGCCTTATAGCTGTCTATCTTCACGTATATTTCATTTGGAATGCCTTGAAGAATATAAGACTTTGCTAATCTATCACCTTTTGCTCTTCTTAGGTTATCACCTTCTAGTTCCTCATACTTCAGTTGAAATTTTGTTGCCACAGTTCCTTCCGTACGAGTCTCATAAACTGGTGCCATAACTCATCTTCTATTGATTTTCTGATGAATACTGTCAGGATCGAAACTCAACAAGAATTTAACACAAACTCAGAAACAATGTTAAAGAAGTTGCGGAAAAACACTTTAACAAAAAATCAATGGAACAGTATATAGAACTCAAATCACTAGTTATATTAATTCAACTTGATGATTACACACAAAACCTCAATCTGTTTAACAGGCTAAACAGACGTTCTATACTTCTCTATAGAAAGGATCTAAACTATTCTTGAGGTTAATTCTCTTTAAACAAAAACGTATATCAAAAACTGTAAACTGTATCTCTATCAAGGACTTCTAAACTATATATACAAGACTGAGTACAAGATAATGATCAAAAATAAAATTGATCTTCAGCATCAATACCATAATTATCTTCAACCATATCTCCAACTCATCTTTATCTTCAAGAATTTAATACAAACTCAGAAACAATGTTAAAGAAGTTGCGGAAAAACACTTTAACAGAAAATCAATGAAATAGTATATAGAACTCAAATCACAAGTTATATTAATTCAACTTGATGATTACACACAAAACCTCAATCTGTTTAACAGGCTAAACAGATGTTCTATACTTCTCTATAGAAAGGATCTAAACTATTCTTGAGGTTAATTCTCTCTAAACAAAAACGTATATCAAAAACTGTAAACTGTATCTCTATCAAGGACTTCTAGACTATATATACAAGACTGAGTACAAGATAATTATCAAAAATAAAATTGATCTTAAGCATCAATACCATAATTATCTTCAACCATATCTCCAACTCATCTTTATCTTCAAGTCTTCTTTATCTTTAGCAGCACTAACCTTCTTTTAGCAGTATTAATCATTGAGCAGCATAAACATCCTCAGCAGTATTAATCCTTAAGCAGTATTAACCATGCTTGCAGTAGTAATCTTCAACAGTACTAACTACTAGCAGTACTAACTCTCCAAGCAGTACTAACTATTCAAGTAGCAGTACTAACTTTTCAAGCAGTATTAATTCTACTAGCAGTATTAAAATTACAAGCAATAGTAATACCTTTCAACTAGCAGTAGTATTCATCCTTAGCATATTCTGACCCAACAATCTCCCCCTAACTTAACTTTTCAGGATGAGAAGTTAAGTTCTTCAACTTAGAGTCTTCATGATGCTTTCAACACTTCAACTCAGTTCCCCAAATTAGGATCCAGACCCAGACTTTGATTAATGATCCTGCTAATCACAATCCTTGCCATTTCAGAACCTTGAGGACAGATTAGTTTGGCTTTCAGCATCCCCTGTAGCTTGGCTAGACTATGGTCATATATCTTATCCACCAGGTAATATTCATGGAAGCTTTTGTCAATGGTTAAGATATACACCCCACACCTTTCTATGAGCATCCAGTTGTCCACAAACTTGAAAACTTCCTTGATTACGTGCTTGACAAGTTCTGGACTGAACATCATGCATAGATACTCCATTGCTAGTTTCTTTATGTTCATCCCTGATGTCTTCAGCACATCCCTATACAGAGTCATTCCTACTTTGAACATTTCTTCCAAGTCTGACCTTGAACAACTTCTGACAATCTTGCCCCAAGTAGAATAAACTTCAAAATGATCACCCATCCTCTTGATACTTAAATACTCTTTTCCTTGATCTTCTAGAATATCCCAGTGGATGATTTCAGGGGCTTGAACTGAAATGGGATCTGCTTTTACTGGTTCATCATCTGTTATAGTCATGTAAAGACCAAAATGCACATTAGATTGACTTGGTTGTTATGC
This sequence comes from Arctium minus, assembly GCA_954870635.1. Classification (NCBI taxonomy): domain Eukaryota; kingdom Viridiplantae; phylum Streptophyta; class Magnoliopsida; order Asterales; family Asteraceae; genus Arctium; species Arctium minus. The sequence goes on along the minus strand of OX941084.1, from coordinate 100,650,833 downwards.
ACTTTAACTTGATTGCTCTGTATGACTTGTAACAGATGGTTCTGCCTCTTTTTCTGCTCCTTCAACCCTTGACTTTTTGGACTGTTTCTTGGAAGCTATAATTTTCACTCTCTTGGCAGATTTGACTTCCACAGCAACAGGTTCTTCCTTCTTTTCTTCAGCCTTTTCTTTTGAAGGGGTGGTTTCCTCATTCTCAGGGAAGGGTTATTGGATATTGAGATCATGTCTCTCTTTCATTTGTCTTTCAAACTCAACCCTTTGAGTGAAGTCCCCTTGAAGCTTTGCCATTTCCTTTTTATATAGCTCTTCAACTCTGCTGTATGACATGCTAGCAAACATCTCTTCTTTTGCACCACTTGAGCCTTTCAGAAAGTTTATCTGATGGGGACCAAAGAAGGAAAAACGAGGAGCATGAATTAAATTTTCACAAGGATGATTTCAAGCAATCATCATCAGAAAATGCTTTTGAGTACATGGTTGGGCCCATGACAAGAGCTAGAAGCAAAAGAATGAAGGAGGGCCTCAATCAATTTATCAAAGAAACCCAAGCCCAAGAAGAGTCCAAGTTACAAGAAGTCAAGCCCAAGATCATGACTATTTTGTTGATCAAAGATGGAGCCCATGATAAATAATTCTAGAAAGTTAAAAACAATTAATTATATAGTTTTGAATTTAGTGCTATTTTGAATGCTACTTTAGAGATGGATAGTTTGAAAGTCTAAGATAGTTAATTAAGCCTTTTTGTTTGCCATCCTCTTCATCTATAAATAGGAGGATTTGTTCTCATTGTAAGGGCATCTTTTCTTGAAATATATTGAGAGGTTTATTCCTTTACATATTTGTTCACTTGTGAACTTGTTTGGATTCTACAAAGTTAGGCTTTGTAATTTCCTTTAGACTTATCATTCGGGGTTTGATTTCTCTTGAGTGTGGCGTCTTTAGCTTTCCTTCTTCATTTACTTATTGTCATTTAAGGGTCTTAGTTCACATAACTAAGGTTCTTAATCCATAAGTCATTTGAAGGGTGGAGTTTTAGTTAAGGTTCTCTCTCACAAGTTGAGTTTGGGTCTTAACTCCATTGAAAGAATCTTCAAACAACTTCTGTCACTCGTATCAATCATAAGTGATTCATTCAAATTTAGAAAACCAAGTCGTTGGTCATCTTTTACATGTTGGGTCGTATCAGTTTGGTATCAAAGCACAAGGTAATTTCTTGAACTGTATCATTGTTTTTTTCAAATCTTACCTCTTATTCTTCGTTCCTATTTTCGGGTTTCTTTTCTTCTTATTTTGTTTGGGCTAAACTTCGAAGTTGCAAAAAAAAAAAAAAAAAAAAAAAAACAACAACAAACAAGCAATAAAAAAAAAAAGAAAAAAAAAGAACAAGAAAAAAAAAACGGAAGCAAAAGATGGGAAAAAAAGGGCCCATGGATAATTTATGTGTTCCATATTAACCTCAAAGTTGAGATCGTGATTTTTGTTTAAGACCCACATTTAAACTATTTGCTACTCTAGCTTGTTATTTTTTACCTCTCTTGCGTGTTGATTTCCTTCCCATCATTTATCCCTAGTCGTTTTCTTCATTTGTCTAAAGTTAATTCACTTTGTCTAATTTTTGTGGTTTCTTTGAATAGGTTCGCTTTAGAACAATATAAAGTGAAGGATTGAGTGGTAAAAGGCAAGTGTGTGACATCTTTGTTAAAAGCCATAATAATATTCAAGAGAGAAACACTTGGGGTGAGTATAGATTGGTTATGTTTGGAAACATATTTGGGGGGGGGGGATTAAGGGACGCGAGGCCATTGCATTTTCTGCTGCTTCTTTTATTAACTGTCATTAGGTATCATGGAAGGCAAACTATCAATGGAGCAAAAGGCGTACCAAGAACAGATTGCAAAATTTACCGAGACAATGAACATGGTTTTGACAAGATTAAACGACTTAGAGATGAGAAGTAACGATCGTCGAAACAATGATGAAGAAGTACACCAAGAAGATGAAAGTGTACATGAATCTGAAGGTTCTCATGGAACTAGAAGGGTTGATGGCAATCTTGGAAGCATCAAAATGAAAATCCCGGAGTTCAAAGGGAAAAGTGATCCAGAGGCTTATTTAGAGTGGGAAACGAAAGTTGAAAGGATCTTTGAAGTGCACAACTATTCGGAAGTGAAGAAGGTAAAACTTGCTGCCCTTGAGTTTTCTGGATATGCACTAACTTGGTGGGATCAATTGCAAGCTATAAGAAGGCGAGATGGAGAACAACCAATTACCACATGGAGACAAATGAAAACAATTATGAAAAAGAGGTTTGTTCCTTCCCACTATTATCGTGATTTATTTAAAAGGCTCCAAGGTATTACCCAGGGTTCCAAAAGTGTTGAAGACTATTACAAAGAGATGGAAATGGCAATGATAAGGGCAAATGTTGTGGAGGACGAGGAAGCAACTATGGAGCGGTTTCTTGGTGGCTTGAATAAACCAATTGCTGATGTTGTGGAACTACAACATTACGTGGATATGGAGGAGATGCTTCATAAAGCGGAAATGATTGAGAAGCAATTAAAAAAAAAGAATTTGGAGCCACGACGTTCCAACAATCCTAACTCTTCATGGAAAGGAGGATCAAGCACCTCATGGAAGAAAGATGATGGAAAGAAGTCCAACAATACAACTTCTTCGAAGGTATCTAATAACACTTCAAGCTCTAATAGTTTGGCTTCTAATTCATCTACTCCTGCTAGGAAAGTTACTTGTTTTAAGTGTTTGGGAAAAGGCCATATTGCTTCACAATGTCCCAATTCACGTGTGATGACCATTCAAGAGGATGGTTCTTACGCTAGTTCCAGTGATAAAGAAGAAGACAACCACGATGAAGCACCCCTATCTGAAGAAGGCTATGAAGAGGAGTTTGAGGCTGAAGATGGCCAATGCTTCGTGAATGTTCGTGCTTTGAATGCACAAGTTAAGATTGAAGAGGAGCAACAACAAAGACACAACATTTTTCATACGAAGGGTCGTATCAAAGATAAGGTATGTTTAATCATTATTGATGGTGGGAGTTGCACTAATGTTGCTAGTACTTACCTAGTTGAGAATCTGCATCTTCCTACTTTGAAGCATCCTTCACCATATAAACTTCAATGGTTGAGTAATTGTGGGGAGAGATAAAGGTAACAAAACAGGTGCGTGTCACATTCTCGATTGGCAAGTATATGGATGAGGTGTTATGTGATGTGGTTCCGATGGATGCAAGCCATATGCTTTTGGGAAGGCCATGGGAGTTTGATAGGAGGGCTACTCATGATGGTTTCACAAATAAATATTCATTTGTAATGGATCGGAAAACTATTACTCTTGTTCCCCTTTCCCCACAACAGGTGTATGACTGTAATAAGCAGATGAAAGTTGAGAGAGAGAAAAGGCAAAAATTGAGAGAGCTACAAAAGCCAAGTAAAAGTAAGCAAGTAGAAAACACAAAAAAAGACAAGTCAGATGTGGTAGAAAATAGTGAGTCGAGTGAAAAGCCGAAGTTGGGAGGAGAAAAAGGCAATAACTTCTTTGCTACAATGAGAGATTTGGATAGGGCTTTCAACACTCGTAAGAGTGTGATTTTACTTGTTTTCCAATATCATTCTCCTGTTCCACAAGAATTACCTAACCATTTGCCTTTGGAGTTTGTCTCAATGTTGCAGGATTTTGAGGATGTTTTTCCTGAAGAACTTCCTAATGGACTTCCCCCTATTAGAGGGATTGAGCATCAAGTCGATTTGATACCGGGGGCCATCATTCCAAATAGACCAGCTTATCGTGCGAACCCGGAGGAGACAAAGGAGTTGAGAAGGCAAGTGGATGAACTGTTGGCAAGGGGTCAAATTCGAGAATCCTTAAGTCCATGTGCTGTTCCGGTAATTCTCGTTCCTAAAAAAGATGGTTCTTGGCGTATGTGTGTCGATTGTAGGGCAATCAATAAGATTACTATTAAATATCGACATCCTATTCCAAGACTTGATGACATGCTTGATGATTTGCATGGAGCTACTTTGTTTTCAAAAATTGACCTTAAATCTGGTTATCACCAAATTCGTGTTAAAGAGGGTGATGAATGGAAAACTGCCTTTAAAACTAAGTTTGGTTTGTATGAGTGGTTAGTAATGCCATTTGGCTTAACTAATGCACCAAGCACGTTCATGAGATTGATGAACCATGTGCTTAGGGAATTTATTGGCAAGTTTGTGGTTGTTTATTTTGATGATATTCTGATTTATAGTAAGAACTTGATTGAACATCGTGAACATGTGCAAGATGTGTTAAGTACCTTAAGAGCTGAGAAACTTTATGCTAATATGAAAAAGTGTACCTTTTGTGTGCACAAAGTTGTATTTCTTGGTTTTGTAGTGAGTGCACAAGGTATTCAAGTGGATGATGAGAAAGTGAAAGCCATCAAGGATTGGCCGACTCCTACAAATCCCTCCGAGGTGAGATCTTTTCATGGCTTGGCTAGTTTTTACAGGAGGTTTGTCAAAGATTTCTCAACAAAGGCTGCCCCTTTAAATGATTTGGTCAAAAATAATGTGAAGTTTGAATGGGGTCCTTCTCAAGATGAGGCATTTAATAGACTTAAACTTGATTTAACAACTGCACCCGTACTTGCATTGCCTGATTTTGGAAAGAGTTTTGAAGTTGAATGTGATGCATCTGGTATAGGAATAGGCGCAGTTTTAATGCAAGAAAGGCACCCTATTGCATACTTTAGTGAGAAGTTGAAAGGAGCTCATTTGAATTATCCTACTTATGACAAAGAGTTGTATGCTGTTGTGCGTGCTTTAGAAACTTGGCAACATTATTTGATGCCTAGGGAGTTCATTATTCACACTGATCATGAATCACTAAAGCACATTAAAGCACAAAGTAGGTTGAACAAAAGGCATGCTAGATGGGTTGCGTTCATTGAAACTTTTCCGTATGTCATTAAGTACAAACAAGGAAAAGAGAACATTGTCGTTGACGCATTGTCTCGTAGACATGCTCTTCTCACGACACTTGGTACTAAATTGATGGGCTTTGAGTTCATCAAAGATTTGTATGATAGTGACCCTGATTTTTCGGGGGTATTTGGTGCATGTGAACAAGTTGCATTTAATAAGTTTTTCAAACATGAAGGATTTTTGTTCAAGGAGTCAAAACTATGTGTGCCAAAGTGTTCATTGCGTGAGTTACTAGTTCGAGAAGCACATAGTGGAGGTTTGATGGGACATTTTGGTGTTCACAAAACTTTGGATATATTGGTTGAACATTTTTATTGGCCTGGGATGAAACGAGATGTTACTCGTATTTGTGAAAGGTGTGTTGAGTGTAAAAAGGCAAAATCCAAATCCAATCCTCATGGATTATACACGCCACTCCCAATTCCATCCTCACCTTGGGTTGACATCTCGATGGATTTTGTGTTGGGTTTACCAAGAACTCAACGAGGTATGGATTCTATTTTTGTCATAGTCGATCGTTTTTCTAAAATGGCTCATTTTGTTGCATGTAGGAAAACGGACGATGCGAAGAATATCGCCAATTTGTTCTTTAAAGAAATTGTGCGTCTTCATGGAGTTCCACGGAGCATTGTGAGTGATAGAGATGTGAAGTTTCTAAGCTATTTTTGGAAGACTTTGTGGTGCAAATTAGGCACTAAATTGCTCTTTTCTACGACTAGTCACCCTCAAACCGATGGTCAAACAGAAGTGACCAATCGTACTTTGGGGTCACTTTTAAGGGCTGTTATTAAGAGTAATTTGAGAGGTTGGGAAGAATGCCTTCCCATAGCTGAATTTGCTTATAATAGGGTTGTTCATTCATCAACCAACTTTTCCCCTTTCGAAATTGTCTATGGTTTTAACCCTCTTACTCCTTTGGATTTGTCTCCTTTGCCATTAAAGGAACAAGTTAGCTTGGATGGTGAAAAGAAAGCCAATGCAGTAAAACGTCTTCATGAAAAGGTTCGTGAGAACATTGAGAAGAAGACAAAGCAATACGCCAAACAAGCTAACAAAGGGCGTAAGCATGTCGTTTTTAAACCAGGAGATTGGGTTTGGGTTCACCTAAGAAAAGAAAGGTTCCCTACATCTAGAAAAACGAAATTACACCCTCGTGGAGATGGCCCGTTTCAAGTCATGGAGCGTATCAATGATAATGCCTACAAGTTAGATCTTCCGGGTGAGTATGGTATAAGTGCAACTTTTAATGTTACTGATCTATCTCCTTTTGTTTTTGATGAAGGTGTTGATCCGAGGACGAATCATGCCGAAGAGGGAGGGAATGATGGGGACCAAAGAAGGAAAAACGAGGAGCATGAATTAAATTTTCACAAGGATGGTTTCAAGCAATCATCATCAGAAAATGCTTTTGAGTACATGGTTGGGCCCATGACAAGAGCTAGAAGCAAAAGAATGAAGGAGGGCCTCAATCAATTTATCAAAGAAACCCAAGCCCAAGAAGAGTCCAAGTTACAAGAAGTCAATCCCAAGATCATGACTATTTTGTTGATCAAAGATGGAGCCCATCATAAATAATTCTAGAAAGTTAAAAACAATTAATTATATAGTTTTGAATTTAGTGCTATTTTGAATGCTACTTTAAAGATGGATAGTTTGAAAGTCTAAGATAGTTAACTAAGCCTTTTTGTTTGCCATCCTCTTCATCTATAAATAGGAGGATTTGTTCTCATTGTAAGGGCATCTTTTCTTGAAATATATTGAGAGGTTTATTCCTTTACATATTTGTTCTCTTGTGAACTTGTTTGGATTCTACAAAGTTAGGCTTTGTAATTTCCTTTAGACTTATCATTCGGGGTTTGATTTCTCTTGAGTGTGGCGTCTTTAGCTTTCGTTCTTCATTTACTTATTGTCATTTAAGGGTCTTAGTTCACATAACTAAGGTTCTTAATCCATAAGTCATTTGAAGGGTGGAGTTTTAGTTAAGGTTCTCTCTCACAAGTTGAGTTTGGGTCTTAACTCCATTGAAAGAATCTTCAAACAACTTCTGTCACTCGTATCAATCATAAGTGATTCATTCAAATTTAGAAAACCAAGTCGTTGGTCATCTTTTACATGTTGGGTCGTATCATTATCATTTTTCTCCTTTCTTGATTGGCCAAATAGGTCTTAGAAGGTTGTCTTTTCTGATTCTTTGCTGACAGTCTGTGCTTGGATGCTTTCACTGTACTTTTCTTGGCCTCAACTGCAGCTTTCAAGCTCTTTTGATATTCCTCATTCAGCTTAGTAGACAGATCTAGAGCAATTTGCCTATCTTTGGCCTTTTGAGTCTCTTCTTCTTGTTCTAGCTCAGCCTGCAGCTTCTTTGCCAATTCCTCATCAATCTCTATCTGTTTTAGCTTCTTGGGAGGTTGTACAGATTCATCCACTTTTGCCTTGCCTTTTCTTTTCATTTCTGCCTCACTGATTTCTTTTCTTTTCTGCTTAAGACCTCCTTCTTTAATTTCCACTCCCTTGGCCTTTTAAGTGGCTTTGGGAGTGTCTGTTTTGGCCTTTAGAAGAGTTTCTGCTATTTCTATCTCTTCAACAGATAGCCCTATTACTGCTGCTGGCTTTGTTACTGCTGCTAGCCCAATTTGTGCTGCTCGCTTGAAAGTTTTTGCTGTTGGCCCTGTTTCATTACCCTGCTCCCCCTCAACTGTAGACTTCATCCCATCAGGACTTTGCTTGTTAGATCCAGCTCTTGACTTCCCCTTATTCTCCTCCTTTTTGGAAGCATCATGAAGGATGCTCCTTTTTTTTAGTATGAACTTGGTTCTTTTCTTCTTTTGCACTTGCTTTAGAACCAATTTCTTGAGGTTGCTGATCTGTACCTGTTAGGAGAGGATTATCTATTACATCTCCTCTATGAGTTTGCCCTGAGATAGGAAATCCTCACCACCTTTAGGTGTGTTTACCACCCTTGGCGGATCACTGGAAGTTTTAGTAGGGGTCCTCTGCCTAACAGAGGCACTTTCTACCCCTTGGTTTCTTGGCACCGGGGACCTCTGGATGATTGCTCACCCAAAGTTGCCGTGGGGAAGGTCTTAGGAATGTTCACACTGTCCTACTCTGCACTTTGTGCAAAGTCAGTAGTGTGAGCCTCACTGCCCACATGCTCAACCTGCTCCTTAGTAAGCACCTTCTTGGGATTGGGAGACACCCCTGTGGTTTCCCTATCGATATTCTCTAATGGAGAATGCTCTATTAGAGGGCTTGAAGGCTGTGGGGGTGAAGGTACAAGAAGGGAAGGAACCTTCTTTACCTTTTTCCTTATATATATTTTGGTGATGGGGATGTGGGCTTGTTAATAGGAAACTGAGGAGGATTACTAGAAATGAGTGGTATGGGTAGGTCATCAGTTTGGTTGTCTAATGTGGGCTTTGACAATGATGCCTCACCATGGGAATGTGACACACCCATCATTGTAGAGAACAATGGGGTGTCTTGGCCAGAAAAGTCGTTGGAGGGCCTTTTCATGTTTGAGAATACCTTCCCTTTGGGAGGTTTTGGTACATACACCTCTTGAAAAGAGGGTAGATCCGTCAATTCCTTCAGTATAATCTTTTGTACAAACCTTTTCCACTTATTTTACCACCTGCTGGATTATCACCAAAAGCAACATGTCCTCCATCAATTCTTTTGAAGTTTTGAAGGCAGACCATGTTACCTGTCATGTGCCTGGAACAACCACTATCAACATGCCAAATGCTCCTTCCCTTGAGTTGTTGGTTGCCCTACACATTTAATAAAGCAGTTAGTTTTTAATAGGAACCCAAGCCAAGGTGGTCTTGGGTTTTCCATTCTCATCAACATATTCAAATTCAGATTGGATGAGATTATCTCACTGAGAAATCTTATTGCTTGAATACTTTGTCACAATAATGGGTCTGTTACTTGAAGCAGTACTAACTTGATTGGCAGTACTAACATCATTAGCAATATAATTGGGTTACCAGTGCTAATTTTGTTAGCAGTACTAACTGAGTTAGCAGTAGTATTGCTTGCAGCAGCATTATTTCTGTCAGCAGTACTATTAGAAGTAGCAGTACTAACAGATTTCTTTACTTTTGGAACCCAAACCTGGACAAAGTTGTTTGCTGTCTTTTTCCTTAAGTTACTCCTTGGCTTATTTGGAGTGTTTTTCTTTGAATTTGCAAACTTATTCTGAACATGAGATTTTATAGGTGCTCTTCTCACATTCTCAGCCATATGATTCCTTATTTGCTTCCTATAACCAACAGGATTTTGTATATTTCTTTGAAAACTGATCCTTTGGTTAATAGAATTAAAATAGCAGTGTTTGGCTAGATGATTTAACTTGCCACAGATAAAACAGGGTTTAGGTCTGATAATTTTTCTCAGATCAATTCCTTGTTTTAAAGCCCACTGATTATTTCTATTTCTTTGATTTCCCCTTGTTTTATCATGTTGTTGGGGCTGATTCTGTTTACAAGTACAGGGATTAACAACAGTGGGTTGCATGTAATGAACTCCCTGTACCTTTCCCTTTCCTCTCTTAGGGGTCTCAACTTTTTCATTCTTAACAGTCTCTTCTCCAGACTTTACTTTCTCACTCTTGACAAAAGGTTTACCACCTCTTTCATTTGTCAGAATGTGGTTTTCTAGGAGAATATCCTTTTGGTCTTTCTCCTTCTTACTCTCAGAGTCCTCTTCTTCAGAATCTCCCTCAACCACTAGTTTGTCTAAAGGATCTACTTCAGTGGCTTCTTCAGGTAATTCCTTCTTGTACTGTCTTTCTAAGAGATCAGAGGTAGGAGGAATATAGTTATTGTTGTATGGTGGAGGGGTGGTGTTGTAGCCTATTCCTCTTCTAAGTTTGTCATGGACTTGAGTTTTTAAAAGTGAGTCCATTGCTTTAGAAGCATTGGAATATTTCTCAATGTCCAGCTTTGCTTTCTCAAACTCACTCCTTATCTTCTCACATTCCTCTTCAGACTTTTTAAGCTTAGCCTCTAACTGATTTTTCTCCCACTTCCAGTAGTTTGTATCATAGGAATGTTGAAGTTCATTAGCCTGGTAAGACTTAATTTGTTCTTCAAACCTCTCAACAATCAGAACATACTCTTTTCTATCTTTCTCTAACCTTTTAAGGTCATCACACATACTCTGATTGTGATCCCTGTACTTTTTAACAGTTTCAATACAGATTTTAGAGCAAAGATTAGAAGTTACCTCTGTGGGAATATCAGTACTTGCTGACTCTGAAACTTTAGCCATTAAAGCTTGATTCTGAACTTCTTCTTCTGCTTGGTCACTCAAATCAAATCCCATTCCTTCTTGGGAAACAAGAGCTTGAGAAGAGTTCCTACTGTTGAAGCTAGTGGACTGTGATGGTTGATGGTTGCTAGTATGCTGTTGAGGCATTCCACTTCTGCATTCTCTTGCAAAGTGCCCCAGCTTGTGACACTTGTAACATTCAACTTTGGATTTATAAAATCCAACCCCATCTTCTCTTTTCTGAGCAAAGTTGTTCCTTCCAGTCCTTTTAATGAATCTTTTTACCCTCATAGTTAGCATAGTCATCTGCCACTTGATGTCCATCTCTTCCAGATCATCAGCATTTATCTGTTTTAAGTCATCATTGATTAGAGAGGAATTAGCATGACTGGCTAGAAAAGCTTCTAAAACTGAGTCATTGGATCCATCTTGCTTTGATCCATGGGCAACACTAACTGATTCTGTATTAGCAGCAGAATCAGTAGAGGATGATAAAAGAGCAGCATTGTATGAGTATCCAGAGGGCCTTTTCTTTGCTTCTACCTCTGCTTCAAACACGCTAAGGTCATTATAGAGGTCATCCAATTCCTTGTCCTCCAATTGGTCATTCTGTCTGAAGAAGACAGTGTACATAGTCCATTCATCACCAAGAGATCTTAGAAATTTTCTGTTAACATCATCTTGATCTATCTGGACACCAACAGTAGCCAATTCACCAATTAGCTTATTAAATCTATCAAAAGTTTGAGTCATGGACTCATTCTTTGTAGACATGAAGTTTTCATACTGCTGCTTTAGGATGGCCTTCTGATTTCTCTTGGTACTTTTGGTACCAGAAAATCTTTTCTCCAGAGAATTCCAAAGAATTTGTGCATCAGAACAGTTGCAGAATTGATGTTGATACTCATTAGGTATAGCCAAAAGCAGAGTGCTCAAGGCTTTCATCTCTGTCTGCCTTAACTTTCTCTCTCCATCTGTCTTTGGTGGAGGTCTCTTTCCGTCTGCATCCATCTTTCCTCCATCAGAAGGACCATTCTCAATGATGTCCCACATTGAGAAGTCTGTGAGAAGAAGGTACTTCTTGATTCTGATCTTCCACATGTCAAACTCATTGGGTTTGAGCATGGGAACTTTTGATACCAAAACACTATCGATTGAACTGTCCATGATTAAAGGTTTCTGAATTTTCTAGCTCTGATACCACTTGTCAGGATCGAAACTCAACAAGAATTTAATACAAACTCAGAAACAATGTTAAAGAAGTTGCGGAAAAACACTTTAACAGAAAATCAATGGAACGGTATATAGAACTCAAATCACAAGTTATATTAATTCAACTTGATGATTACACAAAAACCTCAATCTGTTTAACAGGATAAACAGACGTTCTATACTTCTCTATAGAAAGGATCTAAACTATTCTTGAGGTTAATTCTCTCTAAACAAAAACGTATATCAAAAACTGTAAACTGTATCTCTATCAAGGACTTCTAGACTATATATACAAGACTGAGTACAAGATAATTATCAAAAATAAAATTGATCTTCAGCATCAATACCATAATTATCTTCAACCATATCTCCAACTCATCTTTATCTTCAAGTCTTCTTTATCTTTAGAAGCAACACTAACCTTCTTTTAGCAGTATTAATCATTGAGCAGCATAAACATCCTCAGCAGTATTAATCCTTAAGCAGTATTAACCATGCTTGCAGTAGTAATCTTCAACATACTAACTACTAGCAGTACTAACTCTCCAAGCAGTACTAACTATTCAAGTAGCAGTACTAACTTTTCAAGCAGTATTAATTCTACTAGCAGTATTAAAATTACAAGCAATAGTAATACCTTTCAACTAGCAGTAGTATTCATCCTTAGCATATTCTGACCCAACAAATACTCCCAAATCATGTCTTTCAATGAAGTCCATGAACCGATATTTTCACTGTTCATACTCTCCCCTGAAGAGTACTGGTGGCTTTGAGTCAGTTCCGATCGCTAGAGCTTCTCTTGAAGTCATTCTGATTTAAAAAGACAAAGTCTGGTACTGGCGCAAAAAGCAAACTTTGCGCTTTGAGAAGGTGACGCAAAAATCAAGTTTGCGCTAGACGAAGGTGGCGCAAATGACAACTTGCGCGATGAGAGGTTGGCGCAAAAGGACTTGAGACTTCAGATCGTTTTGCGCTAATAGATGCTGGCGCACAACAGGTTTGCGCGAGGTTGGTGTGGCGCGTAGTAATACTTTGCGCTAGAAGAAGTTGGCGCAAAAGTGTTTTGCGTGAAGAGAAGGTGGTGCGAAATAGAACTTTACGCGAGAAGAGGTTGGCGCAAAAGATCAATTTTGCGTTTTGATGTGTTGGCGCAAAAGTGAACTTGAGATCAACGTTGCGTTATGAACTTTGCGTGAACTTAAGATCTGAGAATTGCGCGAGACAAAGTTGGCGCAAGCTGAGGTATGCACTAGTCGAAGGTCGCACGAAATGAGTTTTGCTTGATTCGTTGGTCGCGCGAAAGAACTTTTGCGCGAGATGTTGATGGCGTAAAAGTCAAGTTTGCGCAAGATGTTGATGGCGCAAAACTGACTATGAACTGGCGCGAATTTGAACTTTGTGCGAGTTCGTCCCTACAGCTTCGAAAACACGACTAAAATCCACAATAAACCTATCTAGACTTCGATTTAGCAGTCCCAACTTTGGCAAACCGACCACTAATACTTCTAGAACAGATTATAAACACTTGATCTCGAAAAAAAACACTTTTTGAAGTTTAAAAAGATGGAACATTGACTTTCTCAAAGTCGACTTTCAGACACAAAAATCACAAAATTGAACTCGATTTAAGTGCTATTCTGAAATTAAACAATACCACAACGATCTAATACGCTTATCGATCACAACCTGATCGATTTCAACACCTAAAACACACTAAAACTCGAAAAAGATTTTGAGATGAAGAACACAGAGTCGAGTTTTAAAACTTGATTTGAATCTGTTTTTCAGGCTCTGATACCAATTGTCGGTCCACAATATATCAAGTTCTTATCAAAACAACAACATATACGATTACCAACCTGTTTGATTAATAATCAATGGATTACAAGGATTGATGTTTGTTCGGTTTAAAGCTCTCGATGTTCTCCCTGATTTTCACCGTTAGTGTGTGTGTTGTGTGTGATCTGATATCTAAGTCTTGCTTCTCTAACACACTTCCTACATAATATCTAAAGAAAGATATTATATCTAAACTAAGTAATATCTAACTAATATCTAATAACTTAGATATATAGAAACAATAATAAAATACTAAAAACTAAACTTTGACATTTTTATTACAAACGACATTAGACTAATACTAAGAGTTGACTTTCCGGCTTTAGCTTCAGATTGCGATCTTCAGATTGGATGATCTTGAATCCAATAGATCTGTGCGCTAACAGGAATTTTTTTTCTTCCGTTTTAGTAATGAGGGAGGATGCTCACAAGTGGTTGAACAAGGCCCGATAATGATCTGTAGGGTTCCCATGTTTGTATTTCCATGGGATCCTACCAAAGGAGTGCATAAACCGGTGCACACGGAACGCCCACTTTGGGTTATGTTTCATAAGATTCCCTTGGTGGCATTTAATAGGAAGGGGGTGAGTCGGATTGCTAGTGCATTGGGACTACCCAAACAAATGGATATGTGCACGACAACGATGTGTGATAAATTATGGGGACGACCGGGTTTTGCCAAGGTGTTGGTGGAGATATGGGCTGTATGGGATCTTAAAAGGGAGATTGATGTGGTAATACCAAATGCTCGAGGTGGTAAAGATGAAATGGTCAAGGTGAGGGTCGAATATTTATGGGAGCCTAGCCAATGTTCTCATTGTTGTGTGTTCGGCCATAAAACTACATCATGTGTTAAGGTGGTTGTGGCGTCAAGCTCGCAAAACTAAGAGAAGAAGAAAGTTATTGATGAGGAGGGGTTTACGCGTGTGGGGAGGAAACAATGGATACCTAAGCCGAAAGATGATCAAAAGTCCACCACCAAGGAATCTGTGGGGAAAACACCGGCTGGAGAGTTGGATGAATCTGGAAGCTCCATGTAGCAAGAAACTCAAGGGGGAAAGTAAAATGGAAAGGAGGCATGTGGGGTGGAGTCTAGCCAACCTACTGGATCCTCGACCACTAAAGGGAGTAAGAATGATGAGGTGGGGGATAACACTAAAGGGGATAAAGGAGAGAGGACTGAGGTTTCAACTTCTACCAAACCGTGTCAAACCATAATGGCGGATGTGGTGAAGTCTTTTCGAACGTATGACAAGCCACGGTGAGGCCTATTGTTACAAAAGCTACCAACAGGGAACCAGTTTGACGTGCTCTCGAAGGATAATTCGAAGGGGGAAGAGGGGGACCATCGACCACCACCTTTGCATGAACCGGTGTTGAATGAACCGGTGATGGAGGCGTTAGATCAACATATCCAAGGTTAGCAGTGTTAAAGTTAGCATAGTGGAATATTCGGGGGCTGAGCTCCCAAGCTAAATAGTGTTTGAGGTTAAAAACTTTATTCATGATCATGGGTTATCTTTTTGTGCTATTGTGGAAACACAATTGCGAAAGGAGAACCTAGATGATGTTTGCAAATATGTTTTTGTTCGTTGGAATTGGATGTCGAATTCTATTCTGTCGGAGAGAGGGACCCGGATTGTAGTGGCGTGGGATATTAGAATTATGGACGTTATGCTATTAGATTTGCATGCTCAATATATGCATTGTGAAGTAAGGATCCGTGGGGAGAGTGAACCAATATTCATAACCATTGTGTATGGTTTGAATAATGGGATGTCTCGTAAAACTCTTTGGTCCGGATTAAGAAGGCGAAGGTTTTGATGGGTGATAAGTCGTGGGTAGTTATGGGTGATTTCAATTCTATGCTTTTCCCACACGATGGTTTTGGAGGGTCCGTCTAGACGAAACTATGATATGGAGGATTTTTACTAATGCATCGAAGATATTGAGATGTTTGACGTTCGAAATTCCAGAATCCACTTTACATGGTGTCAAAAACCTAGCGGGCGGTGTGGGCATTAACCGTAAACTCGATCGAATCCTTAGCAATACTGAGTTTTGCAGCCGATTTCTTGATGTGGCGGTGTGTTTTCATCCAAGAGGGTGTCAGACCATGCACCTGGAGTCCTAACCTTTCATGGGGGCACTCGAAAACAGGTTCAGGGATTTAAGTTTGATAACTTTGTTGTGGATCACCCCCTTTTTATGCAGGTTGTGGCAAACGTATGGGATATGCCGGTGATCCTTTTATGCACCAAGTGCTTTGTAAGCTCAAGGCTCTTAAATCACCGTTGAGAAGCTTAAGGACATCGTATGGTGATATATCGAGAAAGGTGGTGAATTTGAAGCATGTGCTTGATGTGATTCAACAAGCTTTTGATAATGATCCTTCAAATGTGGAGATTATCGAAGACCTTGCTCATCTCATGCTCGCGTACCAACACGCGTGCATAGATGAGGAGTGTTACCTCAAGCAACGTGCTAAGGCCAAATGACTTAACGAAGGTGATAGCAATTCGAAGTTTTTTCATCAAATGGTCAAAGAACGAAGGAGTAGCAATTTTGTACTTTCGGTTTGTAACGTGAATGGGGCCTATGCTATGTCTGAAGACGTTGGAAAGGTTTTTAAAGACCATTTCCATTCGATCATGGGTTGTATGGACCCACTTGTTGAACCGAATATGCCGTTGTCGTTTTTCTCGAGAATACTTGAGTTGTCGGAGGTCTTAATATTATCCGACCAATCACAGACGACGAAATTAGGGCTTCGATGTTTTAGATTGGAAACGATAAAGCGTCGGGATCGAATGGGTTCAACTAAAATTTTTTTAAAGCAGCATGGTCGGTTGTTGGTCACGATGTCCAAGTCGCAATTCACAATTTTTTCTATACGGGGAGGATGGCGAAAGAAATTAATCATACGCTGTTGTGTTTAATTCCGAAAATCCCAAATGCTACAAAAGTGACCGATTATAGACCAATCTCGTGTTGTTCGGTGATTTACAAATGTATTAGTAAAAAAATCTCGGACCGAATGAAGGTGTATTTGGATCGATTACTTAGTCAATCCCAATCTGCTTTTATTCCGGGACGTGGAATTACAGATAACATTCTTATGGCCCACGAGCTAGTTTCGAGATACCAGCAAGGGTCAGGTCTACCGCGATGTGCTTTTAAAATCGATATACAGAAAGCGTATGATATGGTTAATTGGTAGTATATTATTATTAACATGTTGAAGGGATTTGGGTTTCATCCAGTATTTGTAAAATGGATTACGGAGATGCTTAATACTTCTTCTTTCTCGATTCCTATTAACGGGGGTACGAAAGGTTTCTTTAAAGGAGCAAGGGGGATTCGTCAAGGTGACCCTACGTCGTCGTATCTCTTTACTCTTATAATGGAGGGTTTCTCCATGATTCTAAAATATTGTATTCGGGAAGCTAGTACGTTTGGTTATCATAGTGGATGTGCATCGTTGGACATTACCCATTTATGCTTTGCTGATGATCTCTTTGTGTTTACAAGGGGAGATTTAGCATCGGTGGAGGTTTTGAAACGGGCATTGGATATTTTTAATGAGCGGTCAGGCCTCTCTCCAAGTTTGGCTAAAAGTAAAGTTTTCTTTGGGAATGTGGATGATACGTCTAAACAGGCAATTCTTAATTGTTTGCCTTTCCGGGCAGGGGTGTTCCCGATTTGTTATTTAGGTGTACCGCTGTCCCCGGTAAGGCTGAAAGTTTCGGACTTCTCCACTCTAGTTGCGAAGGTCAAGCAAAGGGTACACAACTGTAAATCAAAGTCCTATCATGCGGTGGTCGACGCCAATTAATTTTTTCGGTGCTTCAAGCGATTCAGATATATTGGATGTCAGTTTTCATCTTGCCATCGGGTGTCATTCACGAGTTGGAATTAATCTTTAGGGACTTTCTTTGGTCTCAAGGAGAAAGTTCCAAAGGGCGATGTAGGATTGCTTGGCATGATGTTTGTAAACCCATCAAGAGCGGAGGACTTGGGTTCAAAAGATTTGGTACATGGAATCGTGCACTTATTATTACCAAACATATTTCGGATATCCTTGGCCAAAAGAATTCGATATGGGTGAAATGGGTCCATATGCATTACTTGTGTAACTCGTTGTTTTGGGTGGTTCGTAAGAAGCCATCATGGTCTTGGGTGATTAGGAAGATGTTATACATGAGGCCTCACGTGCGACAGTTCTTCACCCACATGATCGGAGATGGACGGGAAACAAATGTGTGGGAAGATTCTTGGTTACAATGTGGACCATTATCCTCGTATTTGTTGTATCGCTCTATACATGCAAGTGGTTTCTCGGTTAATACTATGGTCCGTCAAGTCATCGATGATATTGGAGGAGAGTGGCCGATTGCTTGGAGAGAGAGGTGCCCTACGTTAGTTCTTCACAAAATTCCACATGTAAATGATGTGGAGCGTGATAAAGTCTACTGGCGGGAGTTAAACATAATACGGTATGTGGCATAGCATGGTATGGTTTAAAAGTCAATTTCCAAAGATTGCTTTTTGTATGTGGCTTGCATGCTTGAGACGACTTCCAATGCAAGATAGGATAGGGTTATGGAAGCATGATCCACCGGACCTTCGATGTGTCTTTTGTCAGATTAGCAATGATTCACATGACCATTTATTTTTCGAATGCAGAACCTCCTTGGCCATTTGGAGGAAAGTCAAGCTTCAGGTGGGATTATTTGGGTATGCAGAAGATTGGCATACTATTTTGGCTAATTGGTCAAATGGAGTTGCGTTGTTGAGATCCACCATGCATAAACTTTCTTTTTCTGCAACCGTGTATTATATTTGGCAGGAGAGAAATAGACGGATCTTTCAGAATCAATCCAGACCTGTGGAGCAGATTGCTAAGGATATTCGGGAGACTGTAATGCTCAGATTGGCTTGGAGGAATCGATGCAAGTTAAGCCGTATGTGATGTTGTGTTCCGGGATTCTGTTTTGTAGCTTTGGTTTGCATGGAGAATGCGGTTTTGGTTTTTTGTTCTCTTTTGTTGAGTTGTTTTTGTTTCCTTATGGTTGGGTTGTTTCTGGTTGGCTTTTTATGCCTTGGAGTGTTTCTTTCGTTTTGACTTTGTGGATGAGACGCCACCATGCAAAAAAGGAGACGGAAGGTGGAATGGAACACCTACATGCGGGTTCGTCAAATGGTTAATACTGATTAACCTTGCAATTTGGAATATATGGGTTTAAATTCCCCGATTAATCAAAAGGAAGTAAAAAGTTTTGTTCATTGTAATAGTTGTGGGTGTTTGTGCTATTGTTGAGTCTCATGTGAAAAAGGATTCCTTAAAGGATGTTTGTTCCCACACGTTTGGTCGATGGTCTTGGTGTTCTAACCACGTACATTGTCAAAATGGTACAAGCATAATAAATGCTTGGGATACTCGTGTTCTTGATCTAATGGTATTGGAAACCCACAAGCAATTCATGCATTTTGAAGTATGGATTATGGGAGAGAATAACCCTTTTTCATGACAATTGCTTATGGTTCTAATGTTGACACGTCGAGAAGGGATTTGTGGTCGGGGCTTCGGAAATTCAAGTTCCTCTTGGATGTCAAGCCGTGGGTCATAATGGGGGACTTCAATACTATGTTGTTCCCACATGATGGTGCGAGGCTCTTCTAGGCGAAACAAAGACATGACATAATTTATTTGTGCGTTGAGGACATAGAGGTGTTTGATATCTCTTACACGGGCATCCAATACACTTGGTGTCAAAAACCAAGTGAGGAAGTGGGCATTAAAAGGAAACTGGATCGGGTGCTTGCAAACACGGAATTCACCTCGCTTTTTTATGATGTCGCTGGTCGTTTTTTTGCCGCATGGGATCTCCGACCATTCCCTGGTAATTTTATCTTTCAAAATAGGGACTCATAAAAAGGTTTGGGGTTTTAAGTTTGTACGAACCTTTACAGACCACCTAAGACCTGTTATACCTCAAATAGAGCGAATAAGATCAAATTCGACTCATTATCACCCACATCGCGCCATTACGACCAATTAGACTCGTTAAGGAAACATAAACCCAAGAGCCAATAAGGTCAAATCACTAAGACCGGTTATTCCTCAAAAAGAGCCAATAAGGTCAAATCAGACTCATTATGAACCACATAGTGTCATTATGACCAATTATACTTCTTAAGGAAAAAAAAACCCAATATACCCACTAAGACCAAAATAAACCAAGTACAAACCATTACAGACCGCTAAGACCCGTTATACATCAAATGGAGCCAACAAGATCAAATCAGACTCATTATGACCCACATAGCGCGATTACGACCAATTATACTCGTTAAGGTAGCACAAACCCAATATAACCACTATGACCAAAATGAACAAAGTACAAACCATTGCAGAACACTAAAACCCGCTATACCCCAAATAGAGCCCATATGGTCAAATCAGACTCATTATGACCCACATAGTGCCATTACGACCAATTACCCTCGTTAAGGAGACACAAACCCAAAATACACACTAAGATCAAAACAAACCAAGTTTGAGCCATTACAAAACCAAAAAGACTCGTTACACCTCAAATAGAGCCAATAAGTTCAAATCACACTCATTATTACCCACATAGTGCCATTACGATCAATTATACTCGTTAAGGACACACAAACCCAATATACCTACTAAGACGAAAATGAACCCCGTACGATCCAATAGAGATCACTAAGACCCGTTATACCTCAAATAGAGCCAATAAGGATAAATCAGACTCATTATGACCCACATACTGCGATTACGACCAATTATACTCGTTAAGAACACATAAACCCAATATACTGACTATGATCAAAATGAACCAAGTACGAACCATTACAGACCGCTAATACCCTTTATACCTGAAACAGAGCCAATAAGGTCAAATCAAACTCATTATGACTCACATAGTGCCAATACGACCAATTGGACTCGTGAAGGAGACACAAACCCAATATACCCACTAAAACCAAAATGAGCCAAGTACAAGCCATTATAGACCAATATGACACGCTATACCTCAAAGAGAGCCATTAATTTCAAATCAAACTCGTTATGACCCACATTGTGCCATTATGACCAATTATATTCATTAAGGACACACAAACCCAATATACCCACTAAGACCAACATAAACCACGTACGAACCTTTACAGACCACTAAGACCCGTTATACCTAAAATAGAGTCAATAAGGTCAAATCTGACTCATTATGACCCACATAGTGCCATTACGATCAATTAGACTCGTTAAGGAGACACAAACCCAATATATCCACTATGACCAAAATGAACCAAGTACGAACTATTACAGACCACTAAGACCCGTTATACCTCAAATAGAGCCAATATGGTCAAATCAACCTCATTATGACCCACATAGTGCCATTACGACCAATTAGACTCGTTAAGGAGACACATATACCAACTAAGACCATAACGAACCAAGTATGAGCCATTACAAGAGACCAAAAAGGCTTGTTATACCTCAAATAGAGCCAAAAAGTTCAAACCACACTCATTATGACCCATATAGAGTCATTACGAGCAATTATACTCGTTAAGGACACGCAAACCCAATATACCCACTAAGACGAAAATAAACTGGTGGTTAATCATGATCGGTCCTGAGAAGCTTGATGTTGTTGTTTCGGCTTGGTTGGTGCTTGGTTGCTCTAGGTTTACTTTGCCTATTTTATTTTGTATGGTGTTTGCGTCTGTTGAGCTTTGTCTCTTTTGGTTGCTTGTGGCTTGGTATGGTGTTGTTACCAAGTTTTTGTGTTTTGTTGTTTGGGTGTTGTTGCTTTTGTAGCCTGAACTTTGTTTCGTTCTCTTTTTAATACATGTGCCTGGAGCTTTCCTTCCAAAAAAAAAAAGACGAAAATGAACCACGTACGAACCATTACAGACCACTAAGACCCATTATTCCTCAAATAGAGCCAATAAAGTTAAATCAAACTCATTATGACTCTCATAGCGCCATTACGACCAATTATACTCGTTAAGGACATGCAAACCCAAGATACCCACAAATACTAAAATGAAGCAAGTACGATCCATTACAGACCACTAAGACCCATTATACCTGAAATAGAGCCAATAAGGTCAAATCAGACTCATTATGACCCACATAGTGCTATTGCGACCAATTGGACTCGTTAAGGAGACATAAACCCAATATACCCACTAAAGCCAAAACGAATCAAGTACGAGCCATTATAGACCAATAGGACCTATTATACCTCATATAGAACCAATAAGTTCAAATCAAACTCAAGTTCTAATCAAAGACTATGGCGAACTCTCTCTCTCTCTCTCTCTAAGGGTGATTAGGGTTTCTTGATGAAGATGAACTTCGATCGATCTCATGTTAGGGTGTTCGCCTTTTGTTTTTGTAGGTGTGTATCACTGGTGTTCGACAGGTGTAATCGCATTCGAAGGTTTGTTGTCAGGTTTTTGAATCGGCGGCAAGGAAAGGGTTGTCTTTTCGATAAAAGGCTGCTTGAAAGCGTTTTGCTCCTCATAGGTGTGTGTTTCTAGTTGCCTCATGGAATAGTTTGGTCTGCACGAAGGAGATTCAGCACCATGATCGTTTGAACGTGGTCTTCGTTTCTCTCAAGTGTGGTCTGTGCTAAAACGCCGCGTGCTGGCTTCATACCTTGGGGAGTGAGTCGCTTTTTAGGCACTAGGGTTTCTGCGTTTTGTGGATTCCTGTTGCAACGAAGAAGATACGGAGAAGAGGGGCCTGCGCACGAGTTCTGATTGGGTTCTCAGCCACTTGGCGTTTTGTTGGTCTGGGAGTGTGTTTAGTCAAGAATCTGATCATGTTCGACGTGTTTGGCGGCGCTCTAAGGTTCTGGGAGAAGTGGCGGCGTTGTTGCAGTTGCAGTTTGGGGTGTCTCCTCCCATGTAAGATAACTCTGGTAAGCTCGTTTTCCCCACACCTTGTGTTTCTAAGGTCACACATTCCCATAGAACACCTTGGTTAGGGTTTCAGCACCCCGGTTTGGCTGGCGGTCTTCGATGCCATAATTAGGGTTTTTGTGGGCTGCGTCCATCTTGGCTTCGAGGTGCGGGGTTCCGCCTCCCATGGCAGGGGTTCCAGAAGTTAGTCCAGCCTCTTCCCCATTGATTTATATGGATTAAGGGCAGGTGGGTTCTAGTTCCAGAGGTCATGAGAATGTGCATGCCATTCCCATGCATGCAACCCAGGAAGCTCCTCCGGCTAGGGTTTCGGTTTTCAAAAGGCTTTCCTCCGAAGATTAGAAAGATGTGGGGCTGAAGTATGGTCATGTTGAGATCCTGAAAAGAAACTTTGTAGACGCTGTGGGGAAGCCAATGAATCCCGCGCTTGATTTTTATCCGTTAGAAGACAAGATGCAATCTGTTGTGTCTCTTCCTGAGGATCTCACTAAGGAGGTTTGTAAAGCTTTTAACACTACGATTTATGGATACTTTTTAGGTCCCCACCTTCATTTTCCTGTGGTCGAGAGATATGCTAAGGCCATATGGTGTAAGTATGGAATTAAGGATGCGATGATGAATGAGAATGGTGTCTTCTTCTTTCATTTAAATGACGTTGGGGGCTGCTCTCAAGTTATTGAACAAGACCCTTTAATGATTCGAGGCGTCCCAATGTTTGTCGACCCGTGGGACCCTTCAAAGGGGCTATCTAAACCCGTGCACACGGAATGCCCCCTTTGGGTTAAACTCCACAACATCCCTCTTGTTGCTTTTAACTGGGAAGGAGTTAGTAGGATAGCAAGCGCGTTAGTTGTCCCTAAGCAGATGGATTCTTGCACGGAAGATATGTGTGAAAAGAAATGGGGTAGACCGGGTTATACTAAGGTGGTAGTGGAGACATGGGTAGTGGGGGAACTTAAAAAGGAAATTGATGTCATTATTCCAAGTGTTAATGGGAGTAGTGATGCTAGGGTTAAAGTTCGCGTGGAATACATCTGGGAATCAAGTCAATGTGCATACTGTTGTGTTTTCGGCCACAGAACCAACTCATGTGTCAAGGCGATTATAGCTTCGAACGGGCAAGGTAAGGGAAAGAAAAAAGAAACTGATTGATACGAAAACGTCGACCCGCAAGTTAAGAACTTGGAACCTTCGTATGAGATAGTTTAGGAAGCGAATATCCCAGGTATAGGAATCTTCAACTATCCTAGAGCAAATCCTTGACCCGTTAGTTATAGAACTAAGAACCAAAGGAATCCGAAACACCACAAGATCGTGCTCACAATCTTGATAAGTTCTTGAACTATGAATGCTCTCGCAAGGAATCACAACTCACAAAATGAGTTAAACTCAAAAGAAAGTGTTTATATTACTTGGATGATGATTTCAAATGATTACAAAGGCTCCTATTTATAGGGTTCAAAAGACACCCCAAAAGACTCTCCATAAAGTCTAAGACTTAAATTTCAATCAAGAATTAAAGGCATTCATTTAATTCATGAATCTAGACTAAAACATTATTCAAAGACTTTTAAACACCTAGACTTTAACATAGACCTAAAAAAAATGGATTGGGCTTTATACACTAAATTATTGGCTTAAATTCAACATAAACAAAAGAAAATAGTTCAATCTTGGGCTGCCAAAATAATGATAATGGGTTTATTCTTTGAAATGGCCCAAAAGCTTGAAATCTTCAAATAAAAGCCTTCTTTAAGCTCCATCATTGATCTAAAGCTCCAATAAGCATAATGTCGTGCGTTACATGCAAATCTTCAATGGACTTTACTTGAATCTCCGCAACTAAACTCATCAACGCTTCTTTGATCAGTTTCGATCTTGATCTTGTAACTGGGCCATCTTGAATCACCAAGGGATCTTTCATGTGGTTGGATGGTCCTCCATCATTCTCTCCCCCTTGAAAAGGATTCGTCCACGAATCATCACCTACATCATAGAGAGAAAGATCAACAACATTAAAAGTAGAGCTTACTTGATACTCACCAGGAAGATCTAACTTGTAAGCATTATCATTGATTCTTTCGAGGACTTGGAATGGTCCATCTCCTCAAGGCTGCAACTTTGATCTTCTCTTTGTCGGGAATCTCTCTTTCCTCAAGTTTACCATACCCAATCACCAGGTTCAAACACAACTCTCTTTCTACCTTTGTTTGCTTGCTTCAAGTATTGATTTGTCCTCTTCTCAATGTTGAGTCTTACCTTCTCATGCAATTGTTTCATCAATTCAACCTTCCTTTTTCCATCTAGACTGGTACGCTCTTCAATGGGAATAGGAACAAGATCAAGGGGACTCAGAGGATTGAGTCCACACACAGTCTCAAAAAGAGAATAGTTAGTAGCAGAATGCACACTTCGATTATAAGCAAACTCAACAAACAACAAGCAACTCTCCCAACTTTTCAAATTCTTTAAAATAACGGCTCTAAGTAATTGAGACAAAGTTCTATTAACTACTTCAGTCTGCCCATCAGTTTGGGGATGACTTGCAGTAGAGAATAAAAGCTTAGTACCCAGTTTACTCCAAAGCACACGCCAAAAATGACTCAAAAATTTGACATCCCTATCACTCACAATAGTGCGTGGTAAACCATGTAGACGCACTATTTCTTTAAAGAACAAATCAGCAATGTGTGAGGCGTCATCTGTTTTATGACGTGGAATAAAGTGTGCCATCTTGGAAAATCAATCAACAACAACAAAAACATAATCTCGGCCATTCTTTGTCCTAGGCAATCCTAGCACAAAGTCCATGGATATGTCTACCCAAGGTTCAGAAGGAATTGGTAGCGGGGTATACAAAACCTGAGGCTTCGATTTTGATTTGGCTTGTTTACAAGTTAGACATCTTTCACAAATTTTATTAACATCTTCACGCATTTTTGGCCAAAAGAAATGTTCTTTTAAAACATCTAAAGTCTTTTGAACACCAAAGTGACCCATCAAACTGAAAGTGAAAAACCCAGATTCAATCAAGCATTTCTCAATATCTCAAACAAGATTCAATGATCTGACAATGTAAATCTAGAGAGAGAGTAGAGAGAGAAACGTAATATTCATATATCTGACAATGTTGAGTACAATTCTTCTAGTTACAAGATTAACAAAGCTACAAGCTATTTATACCAAGAAACTAAAACTACAAGCTTAAACACAAACATTAAGATTGACTTATCTAACTTTGACATTGTTGACTTATCTTGACTTGACTTTTCACACTAAATCTTGGATACAATAAAATACACTAACAATCTCCCCCTTTGTATTCAAGATTTAAAAAAAATTTGACACTAGTCTTCAGCGCTTGATTCTTCAACTTTTATCTCTGACAGTCTTGGACTTTGAAGCTCTAATAATCTTCAGTTTTTCAATCATTGAAGAATCTTTAGATAAGCATGAAAAGTCTTTCACATTGCATCTTTGGAGAGTCAACAAGTCTTGAACACAAATACGAATCATTTGAAGTCTTGAAACAATACTTTGAAAACTTCTTTAATCTTCTTTGAAAAACTTCATCTTAGAAAATTTTTAAACTTTGAGAAACTTGAGGAATCTTTGAACTTTGTATCTTCATCTCTTTGATCTCTTGACCATCTTCGGAAAAACAAACTTTCTCGAATCATTTAAACTTGTCATCAGAATCTTTTGAGAATGATTTCTTTTCATCTGATTTGAATTTTTAGAAATTATCCACAAGTCTTGACTTTGTAACTCTGAAATTCTTTGAAATTGATCTCTGTAGATTTCTCCCCCTTTTTCATGATTGTGAGCACCATAATCATCAAAACATCTTCAATTTCAACATTCTCTTTGATCATCCCCCTTTGTATTCAACGTAACAATCTCCTCCCTTATGATAATTTGACATTTTCCATCCTTTGATCTGAGTATCTGAATCATGAACTGTATATACCAGAATCTTTTCAAATTCAGATATAATGAACTTGGTAACCCTGATTCAACAAATGAAACAGTTAGGAGTGTCTGTCAGTAACACGGAGTTACTGTGTACAACGAATGTACAATTTAAGGAGCTGGTTTGATGATGACTCCCAGGACTTCCATTCAATCATTGAAAAACACAAGATTTATCTATGAATGTTCTGACATAAAAACAAATTTTTTGTGTGCTCGTGCTTGTCTATGAAAGAATTTAGCACAATGATTGTGTTTCATAAGGCTCAAATTGTGTAGACTGTTGAGACAGCAACAAGTATTACACAGACTCAATGTGCATGAAAGAGGTGCGAAGGTGGGGCAACTTTCCTTCTTTTTCAATATCTAAATCTTCCGAGTGAAGACTAGATAGCAGATATGCTGCGTCCCCAAGAAAAATTGAAACATTTCTTTGTTAAGAAAGAAACGAGTGGCTGGTGGGGTAATTGCAAGAGTTGGCATGGGTTCACTGCCTGTTTCAATGATGGTCACCAAAGAATGTGAACCAATCAGATTTTGTGGCTGCCCGACTCAGAAAGTGGTTGGTGTAGAGTTTTGATATTCTTTTAACTCTATTCTCACACCCTCTTTCTTTTTAACATTTAAGCTCACTTCTAACCAAACTCTCATTTACATTTTTCCACTCCACACAATAAGAAAAACTCAATCGGATGAGTTATCTCCCCCACTCTTTGATTTAAAACCCCTCACCCCTCAATCACTCAAGGATAACTTCCTGGGTAGGAAACACAGGTTTACGTGAATCCATGGAAGTTCTGTTTAAGCTCACACATGAATCCCATGTAAGTCCTATAAAGAATGGTTGCTCAAAAATTTAACTTTAGCAGTTAAGCTCAAAAATGTATGATGACATTGTCAAAATGTATGCTCATGACATTTGAGCAATTGAACTTTGAAGATTTCTCAAAACAAAGATATTGAATGAATGAAATGAAATCAAGAGAATTGTTTTGAGAATCTGACAATGTATCAATCAGATCAAATAACATGGTTAGGGTATCAAAGAATTGGATATTTTGTTTATATGAATGAATATAAACAATTTTGCAATGAAAGCACAAGATTAGAAATGATGATTGATACTCAACAACATTTGAAAGCAAATGGGGGTATTACCATCGAAAAATTTGTTCGTTATGAGACATGGTAATAACAATTTCAAATGAAGTACTGAACTAGTGTGTGTGAATACTTTACAGTATATAGACAAGATAATACACAAGTATTGATCTTTAGAAACACACGGCCAGTTAAACATTAAAGCTCAATAATGAAAAACATTTAAAATCACACTTATTAATACATGAAATCTTTTGAGAATAGAGAAGTGTTTTGAACATTTAAGAAACTGTTTTTCATGTTTGAAAGTTGTTCTTCTTCCAAACAATCAAAGATATAGATCAGAAGATATTTACCTTTAAGCTCCCCCTCAAATCATGATAGAATGATTTAGGTCAGATAAGCTCCCCCTGGATATTTGCAAAATATCCTTATCTGAACATTGAAGAACGGGTCCTGATCTGCCATGTGATCAGAAGCCACAGTCTTTACATTAAAGTTCGGGTCTTGAACTGAATTATTCAAGAGCCATTACTCTTTGACTTTAAGATCCGAGTTTTGAACTGTTGTGTTCAAAAGCCTTTGTTCTATGCTCCCCCTTAAACCTTGGGTGCTTGTAACACAGTTTTAGCTTTTGGTACCCACTGGTATCTGGGTCCTGATGTGTTAGTTGCAGTTCTTGTGGGGGTTACATAATATGAACCATACCAGTAATTAACAAAATTTTTACTTACAAAGTCATGTGCTCCACAGTAAGAACAACAAATCTTCTTTTGAGCAACCCTGATCAAATGATTAGTCGAGTAATATATATCAGAATTACCAAAAGAGTTACCTTTATGCACACTGTTCTTATTAGCATTGGTTGTGGATGCAGATGCTTTGTCTTTCTTCTTCTCTTCTGAAGAATCCTTCACTCGCCAGATCATCTGATTTTTCTTTGATTGCTTTCGAAGAGATTTAACGTAGTAGCTCGCTGGTCCATCAACAGATTTGTCATAAAATAGATTTGATGGTCGAATCTGACTTGATTTGACAATTTTAGTTTTGACACTGTTCTTTTTGAAAACATTTTGATCATGAATAGAACTTGAAGTTGTTTTGAAAGAACAGACTGGTTCTGTTGAGTTATCAACAGGTGATTGGCTAATCACATCAGTTGTTACTTTATCAGACAATTCAATGTTTGCAACTTCCAAGTCATTTATCTTTTTTTTAGTCAAAATGTTTCTTTCATCTAAAAGTGTGTCAAACTTTTGTTTCAAATCAGATCTGGCCTTCTGTTCTTTTTGATAATCTGATGATAGAGCAGTTATTTTGGATTGGAGCTTTGATATCTCAGATTCAAAATGTGAACGTTCAACCTCAAAATCTTTTTCCAAGTTCTGGTTCTTTTCAAAAATATCTTTGAAAATCCCAGTATTTCTCTTTTCAGCATTTCTCTTTTCAAGCTCATAAGACTGCTTCTTTTCTTTGAAAATCTGTCTTTCTTTTTCAAGCAAGTCTTGTAAAGTAGAAATCTGATTGGGAAGTTCAGTAATTTTATTTTCAAGAACTTTTCTTGCTTTCACAAACGTGTCTCTTTCAGTAATTATTATCTTTTCAAATTCCGACACTTGTTTAGAAAGTTTTATGCATCTAAGCTCTAAATCCTTTTTCTCTTGTAAAGTTTTCTCTGAAAATTCAGATGACTGTTGAGTAGAAGATGTCTTCGCATTTGATTTTTCTTTTTCTGCTTGGAGGCTTGTTTTCAGTTCAGCATTCTTCTTCTCCAGAGCAGATATCTGTTCTTCAAAAGCCTTAAACTTGAATTGAAGCTTGACTGATTCATCTTGCAATTCTGATGATTTCTGTTCAGTCATCTTCAGTTGGCTCTGAAGATTTGCTTTAACTTTATCTTCTTTGATGCTTTTCATCAAGTCAACATTTTTTACTTTCAATGCATATACATTTTCTTCAGAAGCCATATACTTTTGTTGAAGCTCAACTGATTCATCTTGTAGTTTTGAAGATATTTGTTCAGTTTTCTTCAGTTGGCTTTGAAGATTTTTAACATAAGACTCCTTGAGCTTGATTACTTCTTCAAGAGACTGAATGGTATTATCTTTTATTTCCATCATTTTCTCTCTATCTTTAATCTCTTTCTCTTGTTCTTTTATCTCTTTCTCTTTTGCACTGATGATACCTACAAAATCAGATTTAGTAATTTCAGTACATTTTGCACAAACAGGAGTTTTATCAGAACTTGACAAATTTAATTTCAACTCCTGAATCTGCTTTTGAAGCTTTGAATTCTGATTTTTCAGTTTGTCTCTTTTTGCTTCTAGAACAGGTATCTCAGGCATGTACAATACTGTCATATCTCTTGCTGACAATACTGTATTTCCCCTCTCATCTGTCTTTGGAATCTTGAAAGATATACGAGCTTGATATGAAATGATCGTTCCCAAACAAATCAGAAATGTTGACTAAAAAGTCAAACTTGAATCACCAAAAAAAAACTTTTAATTTCAAAAAAAATCTATCTCTGAAACTCGCAGATTAATAAACTCGCTAAGTACTAAACACGCTTAAGAACTATTCAATAAGAAATGCGCTAGACGTTGTTAGCACGAAAGTAAAACTCGCAGAACGTTGGTAGCGCGAAAGTCATAAACTCGCTAGACGCTGTTGGCGCAAAAGTATAAACTCGCTAGACACTGTTAGCGCAAAAGTATAAACTCGCAAGGTGTTGTTAGCGCAAAACTCAAACTCACATGACGTTGGTAGCGTGTTTCAACACTTAGAATATTTTTCAAGAAAATCAAACTCGCAAGCCCCTTATAGCGCGTTTCTGAGAAACTCGCAAGTTACTTCTAGCGCGTTTTTGAGAAACTCGTACGCCTTACTTAGCGCGTTTCTGAAACTCGAACGTCTCTGATAGCACGTTCTTGCGATGAACTTGCGTTTTTCGTGGATCTTGCGCGTTTTTGGGTTTTCCTTGCTCGTTTTGACAGATATAACCACGAAATCGATCCAAATCGATGTAAACCTACAAATTAGAACATGAAATTGCACAAGGATGATCGATTTACCAATTAGAACATAATTCTATCACAAGATTTTGATTAAAAACACTAAAATGCAACAATCTGATTCAAAAACAGTGTTCGAGTTTGTTTTCAAAGAAAATCTAAAAATTCAAAAATTGAGTCTGATTTAATGCAAATTTTGTGATATGATCAACACAAGAAATGGTCCAAAACATAAATAGAATGAAATGATTCCATTTACTTGCACTAAAAACAATTTTTCAAAAAAAATTTGATCAAATAGTGAATTTTCAAGAAACGAGTTCGTGAAATCAAAAATTCAAAATTAATCCAAATTTGGTAATCCAATCAATCTGAAATTGTTTGGTCTGCTCTGTTACCAATTGAAAGTGAAAACCCCAGATTCAATCAAGCATTTCTCAATATCTGAAACAAGATTCAATGATCTGACAATGTAAATCTAGAGAGAGAGTAGAGAGAGAAACGTAATATTCATATATCTGACAATGTTGAGTACAATTCTTCTAGTTACAAGATTAACAAAGCTACAAGCTATTTATACCAAGAAACTAAAACTACAAGCTTAAACATAAACATTAAGATTGACTTATCTAACTTTGACATTGTTGACTTATCTTGACTTTTGACACTAAATCTTGGATACAATAAAATACACTAACACAAACCTCCCTCATGAGCCTCACGCACAAGCAATTCATGCATAGAACACTTTGGAATGCACAACTTGTTTTCTTTAAACAAATAACCTTCATGTTTATAAAATTTGTCAAATGATCCATGTTCACATGCAACATATAGAGAAGAAAAATCAGAATCATCCTCATACATTTCCTTAATTGATTCAAATCCAAGAAGTTTAGAACTCAAAGTGGTGATGAGACTATGACGTCTAGACAACGCATCAACCACAATGTTTTCTTTTCCTTTCTTGTATTTAATCACATAAGGAATGACTCGATAAACTCAACCCACTTGATATGCCTTCTACTTAGCTTACCTTGACCCTTGAGATATTTAAGAGATTCATGATCCGTGTGAATCACAAACTCTTTTGGTCTCAAATTATGTTGCCATGTTTGTGAAGACCTTACCAAAGCATAAAGCTCTTTATCATATGTTGAATAATTCAATTGTGCCCCTTTTAGTTTTTCACTAAAATATGCAATGGAACGACGTTCTTGAATTAAAACAGCCCCAATACCCACCCCAGATGCATCACACTCAAGTTCAAACATCTTATCAAAATTTGGTAATGCAAGAATAGGAGAAGAAGTCAACCTTTCCTTCAATAAGTCAAACGCAACTTGTTGCTTTTCTCCCCAATGAAAACATACCTCTTTCTTCACAAGTTCATTGAGTGGGGCAGTTATGGTGCTAAAGTCACGAACAAACCTCCGGTAGAAGCTAGCTAGCCCATGAAAACTTCTTACCTCCGAAACCGTTGTTGGAGTTGGCCATTCTTGGATTGCCTTGACCTTCTCAAGATCCACTTCAATTCCTTTGCCACTTACAACAAATCCTAGAAAAACAACTTTATCCATACAAAATGTGCATTTTTTCAAGTTGGCATACAAGGATTCATTTCTCAAGGTGTCCAAAACAACACGTAAATGCATCATGTGCTCTTCCGTGTTTTTACTATAAATCAAGATGTCATCAACGTAAACGACGACAAATTTACCAATAAACTCAGGCAAAACATGATTCATCAATCTCATGAATGTACTAGGTGCATTAGTTAACCCAAAAGGCATAACTAACCACTCATACAATCCATATTTTGTTTTGAATGCGGTTTTCCACTCGTTGCCTTCTCTTATTCTAATCTGATGATACCCACTTTTAAGATCAATTTTGGAAAAAATGACAGCCCCATGCCACTCATCTAGCATGTCATCTAACCTAGGAATAGGATAGCGATACTTTACCGTGATTTGGTTGTTGACTCTGCAATCGGTGCACATTCTCCATTCTCCAATGTTTTTGGGCACCACAATCACGGGAACGACAAAAGGACTCATGGATTCTCGAATCCTTCCTCTTGACAATAAATCTTCCACTTGTCTTTGGATCTCTTTTGTCTCCTCGGGGTTGGCTCTATAAGCTGGACGATTTGGAAGAGTAGCCCCTGGAATGAAATCAATCTGATGCTCTATTCCTCGTAGAGGTGGCAATCCACTTGGTTCTTCCTTCGGAAAGACATCATCATATTACTGCAAAAGATTCACAACAAAACTCAGAAGATTTTGGGTTAGATCACTATTACTCAAACAAGCCTCCTTGAAAACTAAAACCATCACCCTCTTGTTTTCAACTATCACCCTCCTTGAATTCACTCGATTTTACAAAAAAATTCAACTTGGTTTTCTCTCTTTTCTTTTCCTCTTTTTCACCTTTCAATTTGTTTTCATCACTCTGTTTTTCCCTCGATGCACCACACTCACTATTTTTCTTTTCAGCCTCTCTCGCTCGCCTTGCGGTGATCATTTTAATTTAATCCTCATGAACTTGTTGTGGAGATAACGACACAAGAACAACTTTCTTTTCATGATGTTTGAAAGTGTACTGATTATGAAAGCCATCATAGATAACTCTTCGGTCAAATTGCCACGACCTCCCAAAAAGTATGTGACTGACATGCATTGGAACAACATCGCACATTACTTCATCTTTGTATTGACCAATGGAAAAGGAGATCAATACCTGTTTGGTCACTTTCACTTCCCCACATTCATTTAGCCATTGAAGTTTATATGGTAGTGCATGTTTTAGAGTGTGCAAATTTAATTTCTCAACAACTTCGATACTTACAACATTTGCACAACTCCCACTGTCAATGATTAAAGTACATACATTGCCTTGCACCAAACATCGTGTATGAAATATGTTTTCTCGGTGTTGCGTGTCATCCACCTTCACTTGCAAGTTCAAAGCTTTTTTCACCACCAATAGTTCACCATTTTCTGCCTCGGTTTTCTCCAAGTCCTCTTCCTTATCCATGGAATCATCTTTTTCACTTTCAGACTCCACTTCACCACTTTCATGAAGAATCATGACTCTTTTATTTGGACATTGTGATGCAATATTCCCCATACCTAGACAACGAAAACACTTAATTTCACGAGATTTAGAACGGGTAGAACCAATACCTTTACGCTTGTCCACTTTGCTGCCTTTGGGAGCTTCATTTTGGGATTTTGAAGTGGATGAATTGGTAGCCTTGAATGCCTCTCCTTTAAGTTTATTTAGGGGTTGGAAACTAGATGTTTGGCCCCTTGAACAGGTATTTCTCTTCTTTAGTTGCCTCTTAACTTTCATGGTCGTGTGCACCATGTCCTCAAGTTCCACGCAATATTGAAGTTCCACTACATTGGCAATGTCACGATTTAGGCCACTCAAAAACCTTGCCATGGTTGCCTCCCTATCTTCTTTAACATTTGCTCAAATCATAGCAATCTCCATCTCCTTTTAATAGTCCTCCACAGATTTTGTTCCCTGATTCGAAGATTGTAATTTGCAATACAAATCTCTAAAATAATGAGAAGGAACAAACCTCTTCCGCATAACCGCTTTCATTTCATCCCAAGTAGAAACCGGCCTCTCACCATATCTCCTTCGGTTTGTGACTAATTGATCCCACCATACTATTGCATATTCCGTGAATTCAATAGCAACTAGTTTTACCTTTTTATCCTCAGAATAATTGTTGCAGTCAAATATGAGATCGACCTTTTTTTCCCATTCCAAATAAGCTTTCGGATCACTCTTCCCTTGAAAAAGTGGAATTTTCATTTTGATGTTGCTAAATCCCCCATCAGTCCTTTGATTTCGTCTTCTATTTCCACGTCTTCATCTTGGATGTCATGGTCCATCTTCAAATTCTTCCTCCCCTTCGTACTCCTCTTCTCGATAAGATCGTGGTGTAGGTGATTCTTCTTCCGTCCTCCTTTCAATTCTATCCAATCTTTCCATCATACCTTCTAGTACAACTCCAAGTCATTGAAACTGTTGTTGCATGGCTCGAACAGTAAAATCATTCTCCCTTTCATCGTTGGATGGATTTCCCTGTGAATTAGGATCCTTTTACGACATACTTAAATATTAGTATAAAACAGATTTTTGTCCTCACAAATCTCTCGTGCTCGCACTCAATATGCTTTTACCTCCCCTCAATTGTTCTTACACACTCAACGCCTTTTACCTCTTGATCCCTTGTAGATCTCAATTGGTAAAAGAACAAATCAAATTTGAGCACAAACCCCGGCGTTCAAGCAAACCTTTAAGAACTTAATTCATCAAACAGGTCTTGGGTTTTGGCAAGAAAGAATGAAGGCCTCCAAAAACTGACTTTTAAAATTGGAATTTTCTGGTGGTTACTCGATTAATATTGAGATAAGAATAGAAATTCAACCAAGAATACAACCTTTTTTTTTCGAAACAAATATTGTAACTTTTTTTTTATGCTTTCCTTCTCTCTTTTTTTAAGCACTTTTCTTTTCTCTTTTTTTTTTGACTTGGATGGATGTTTTATTTTTTTCTTTGAGAGAATAGAAGAAGATGAAGGAGTAGATTTAGGAAGAAGACGGTGAAGAAGTAGAAGTAGGAAAAACAAGATAAAGAAATATATAAGAAATATTGATTAGAAGAAACCGAACCTTAGCTCTGATACCAAATGATACGAAAACGTCGACCCGCAAGTTAAGAAACTTGGAACCTTCGTATGAGATAGTTTAGGAAGCAAATATCCCAGGTATAGGAATCTTCAACTATCCTAGAGCAAATCCTTGACCCGTTAGTTATAGAACTAAGAACCAAAGGAATCCGAAACGCCACAAGATCGTGCTCACAATCTTGATAAGTTCTTGAACTATGAACACTCTTGCAAGGAATCACAGCTCACAAATTGAGTTAAACTCAAAATAAAGTGTTTATATTACTTGGATGATGATTTCAAATGATTACAAAGGCTCCTATTTATAGGGTTCAAAAGACACCCCAAAAGACTCTCCATAAAGTCTAAGACTTAAATTTCAATCAAGAATTAAAGGCATACCTTTAATTCATGAATCTAGACTAAAACATTATTCAAAGACTTTTAAACACCTAGACTTTAACATAGACCTAAAAAACGGATTGGGCTTTATACACTAATTTATTGGGCTAAAATTCAACATAAACAAAAGAAAATGGTTCAATCTTGGGCTGCCAAAATAATGATCATGGGTTTATTCTTTGAAATGGCCCAAAAGCTTGCAATCTTCAAATAAAAGCCTTCACTAAGCTCCATCATTGATCCAAAGCTCCAATAAGCATAATATCGTGCGTTACATGCAAATCTTCAATGGACTTTACTTGAATCTCCGCAACTAAACTCATCAACGCTTCTTTGATCAGTTTCGATCTTGATCTTGTAACTGGGCCATCTTGAATCACCAAGGGATCTTTCATGTGGTTGGATGGTCCTCCATTACTGATAGTGAAGGGTTCACGAGAGTGGGCAGAAAAGTTTGGCAACCAAAACCCAAGGCAGATCAGCACAAAAGCGAGAACCGAATCAGTGAAAGTAGTGAAGGCAAGAGTAGTAATCGTGAAATCCATATGGGGGAGCGAGTAATATCCAAATATGTTGAGCAAGAGACCGAGAACACAAGCAAACCGATGCAATCAACTGGAGAGGCTACTGTTGAGATTTCTAGCCAAGCTACTGGTGAGCCGAGGGAACCATTGGAAGGGGCGTCCGGGGATAGAGATGGACATACGGGGGAAGTTGAAATCGTTGCGGATGAGGTTATGACAGATTTGGATCAGCAGTTTAAGAGTGTCCCTGCGAATTTCCAAGAGGAAAGTACGGGTGGTCGCGAAGAGCAACACGAACCCGTGAACAGATCGATGTTACATGAGGACCTGAATTTACCTACCATGTCACAATATAAGGAGTGCTCTCAACTAGAAGGGGGTGTGGTGATCAAAGATGTTATGCCGAAAACTTCTGCCTCGCCTTAGTTTGTCTCTTCGGTTGTTCAGAGTTTTAAAGCATATGATAAACCTCGTAGGGGGTCTGTGGTGCAGTCGAGTAGACCTACTACAAAACAAGGGGATGTGATGAAAGTTGATGGGCCAAAGAATTCCTCAAGTGGAATGGAGAGGGCAGTGAATACATTCTTATTTTCACAAGGGGATGGGATGAAAGTAGAATACATTCTTGTTTCTCAATATCAAACTTGGAAAGTTTAGAAACAATTTCAAAAATCTTATTTTCAAAACAATCTTTTTGAAGTTTAAATTCAGAGGCATATTTGTTTAGAGAGTCAATCAGACTTTTGTTCCCAACAAGTTGCTTGTTGAGATCAAAAATAGTTTGACGTTTCTTCGCAACTCTGCTATTTTCCTTTTTCAATTAAGATTGAAGGTCTTGAAGCTCGATCATCATGGATTCCATTTTATTACAAAATCAGATTCAGAGAAGTTTAGTACCTCATCAGATGCTTCGTCATCTGTCTCATCATACTTCACATCCTTACCCATCAAGACACATGTGTGTTGTTTCTTCCTTTTCTTCGTCATCGGAATGGTCAAGCCAAAATTAATCTTTAGCCATTAGAGCTTTAACAGCTTCATTCTGTTTGGCGAGTAGCATCTTTTGGTTGTAGTAGTCTGAGTTTCTGATGGTAGGCTTCCAACAATCTTTGGCAAAATGACCCAGTTTTCCGCAATTATAGCACTTAACCATATCCTCAGTCGTCTTCTCACTGCCATAATCATTGACAAACCTTTTCTTCTCTTCAGGCTTTTTCTCCATAAACTTCTTCTCCTCGAATCTTCTTCCTTCCACTCTTTCTCTGTGCTCATGATTCCTTGACCCTGACGAGTATCTTTGAGTGTTTGAACCCGACTTTTTGTAGAACTTCTTTTCGAAGGCACGGGTCAAAAGTAGCATCGCTTGCTTCAGGTTTTCCCCGTCATCAGAGTCAGAGTCAGAATCAGAATCAGCGGATTCATCAGAACTTGGAAGAACCACTTTCTTTTTATTCTTCTTTTCCTTCTCCTTTTCCTTCCTTTTCTCAGCTACAACCAAAGCTATTGGATCAACTACTTTCTCAGCTTTCTTCTTCTCTCCTCTTTTCTCTTCAACCTCCTCCTCATTCTGTCTCAATGTTTCATAAACTTCATAAAGTGGGATATCACTGAGGTCTTTCATTTGTTTCATTCTTCGAGTGTGCTTCTTCCACTCAGGTTGAAGGATGCTGAGGAACTTGACATTGTTTTCTATCTGCTTCTTCTTTACTTTGTTCTTGGCAAGCTCATTAAGTAGTAGAACAAATCTTTCATATGTTTCTTCAAGGCTCTCATTCTCTTTAGCCTTGAATTCCTCGTAGCTGTTTATGCAATTGGCAACCTTCATCTGGTTTCCGACCTTTGAACCCATCATCATCTTCTGAAGTTGATCCCACATCTTCTTTGCATTGGCTTTATACCTATCGATTTTAATGTAGATCTCATTGGGTATGCTCTGTAAGAGTAGAGATCTTTCTTGCTTATCAGCTTTGTGTCTGTTCTTTTGCTCTTCAGTATACTGGGAAATGTCTTTCGGAACAATTTTTGTCTTTTGAGCTCTGTCAACATTTCCATCTTCACTGTCTGAAGATTCATCATCCGGTATTTCCATAGTAGGAGGAACCATCGGACCCTCCATTATAGACATCAAAATATTCTCTCCGTTAGCATATTTGTCCACAAAATCAAGGAATCTATGCTTCCATTGTTCGTATTCCCCTTTGAATAGAACCAGAGGCTTTACATCAGTACCGATTGAAAGTGCGTCCTTGGAAGTCATCCTGTTTCAAGAATGTACAACAAGAACTTGACAAATGATCGTTAGTTCAAGTGAAATCAAGACACATGAAAAACTTAGAAAGAAATTTCAGAAAATAAATTTCCAAAAATCTCTAAGTATGGAATTCTCAAATCACTGTGAAATACAAGGAATTCACATGCACAATTCGCACACAAGCACAATTAAACAAGAATTCGCACACTACACACTCAATCCTTAGAATTCGTACACAAGACAAATTTCAAAATTCGCATGCAAAAACACTTCAGAATTCGCACACACACAAAATTCGCATGCAATTATATGCGAGTTCTAAGAATTCGCATATAACCTTATGCGAAATCTTGTCTTAGAAAGATTTTGAAAAACAAACTTTTCGCATACATGCTTTTCACATAAAACTTTTCGCACTTAGCACAGACGAATTCTACACTTAGAAATAAAATTTGAAAAACAAAGAATTCGTATAACCCCTCTATGCCAATTTTGCGAATTCGTATGAAGTTAGATGCGAATTCTGAGGAATTCGTATCCTACTTTATGCGAATTCTATCCTTGGACAATTTTTCACAAAACTTTTCGTATAAAATGATTATGCGAATTCTGAAATTTTTCACAAAACTTTTCGTATAAAATGATTATGCGAATTCTGACAATTCGCACATAGACTTGTACGAATTCTTAAGAATTCTTATCACACACATATGCGAAATCACCACATTTCGCATAAGACACATATGCGAATTCTACACTTGTGAAATTTCCAGAATAAAAAATTATGCGAAAAACAACGATCTGTGAATTCTAGATGTGAATTCTCGAGATTCTATGCGAGTTCTTCAGGATATGCGAGTTCTTCATGAACGTATGCGAATTCTTGAGATCTCGTCGAAAATATCACTCTGATTGGCTCAAAAATCCATCAATCCTTCGAATTTCAGTCTGTAACTTCGACAATTTACTCACTATATATCTAGAAACAATTGCAAACACTGAATTTCAACAAGATTCACTTAAAAGTACAAATTGATCCAATCTCAGTGCGACTGAACTCGTGAACCTTCGAATGACAAAATGTCAAAATTGATGAAAATTACAGTGCAAATCTACTACAACCTAATACAAGATTATTCTAAAAACATATATGAACACAATGAAATCAATTACAACCACAAATTCTCACAAAAATTAAAAACTTGATCTACGACTCAGAAAACAGTCTGAATGTCCATATTTTATTGATTTTCACTTGAATTCTACTCAGATACCAATTGTTATTTCCCAAGATTATCAAGTTCTAATCACTATTTCAATAACACGATGACATCAACAGATTTAATCAAACCACCTGTTTCAATTCAACCAATTCACAGATTTCGTATACACTTCTCTCTGTCACTTTTTCTCTCTAGAACAGGATGCATACAAAGAAATCTAACTAACAACTATATTAACTCCCAGAACTAACTAGTCATATGTCTCTTAAAAGAAACGCACACACTTACAACACTTTACAAAGACAAATACAATACAAGACTTTGACTTTGACTTTAAGAGTTGACTTTAAGCTTTGACTTGTTTGACTTTGACCTTCAGTCTTCATGATCTTGTATCCAACAAATATATGCTCTAACAAATTTAATGATGACTTCGGGTGTCTCATCTTTTGATGTCAGAAATTTGACCCAAGTGTATCTAGAGTAATCGTCCACAATCTCTAGCACATATTTCTTGCCGTTGATGCTTTGAGTTCGCATCGGACCACAGAGATCCATATGTAACAGGTCCAAGGTAGAACTTGTACTCAGCTCAGGCTTCGGCTTATGAGCGACTCTTTTAATCTTGCCCTTCTCACACGCTGCACAGAGATGTTCTTTAACATATTTGAGCTCTGGAAGTCCTTTCACCAAATTACCGGTGACCAGTTTGTTTATGTACCGAAAGTTCAGGTGAGATATCTGTTGGATCATTAGTTGTAATCAAGATTAAAATGTAGAAAGGGGTCTTAATTGTAATTGTCTATAATTTCCTTGGGGGTAATATGTAGTTATCTAGGTTTGACCATGCCTTGGTCATGTTGACCTATATAAGGCAATGTTTCTTTGAGAATCCCTAGGGCTTCATTCGAATTATTTCGCACACAAGGTAGTGATTACACCAAGAACACACACTCACACTTAGACTTGTGGCACAAGAGATATATGGCTATTTTGATTGATTCTTCTTGATCTCTTATCATCATTGTGTTGTGTAAACATTTATCTACTAATCTAGGTTTTTGGATTGAAAAGTGTTTTTTCGAAAACTTCAATGTGTCAAAATCATTTTTGAGATTTATTGTGTTTTTTAGCCTAAAAATGATTTGATTAGGTGCGCATAAGGTTATAGAACATCATCAGATTGCCTGATTTCATTTAAAAACATCAATAGATTACTGTTTTGAAGATTTTCGAAGTTTTTGTTCATATGAGGTTCGAACACAGTTCCATTCGAATATGTGCATATAAGTTGTTTTTGGTGATTAATTTTGATTGGGGTTTGTTCGTAGTATATAGGTGGATGAATTGTGTGATTTTTACACTGTGATTTAACCATTTGATGTGTTTTTGGATTAAAAGTCAAGTACAAGGATGGTTTTATGAAGAACTCGCAAGTTCTAGGAAGAACTCGCAAGACCTCTGAAGTTCGCAGAGATTGTTAAAATTGATTAATTATAGGATTCGCTAGTATTAGTGTTACGAAAACCTAAAGATTCGCAAGACCTTTATCTACGAAAGTTAGGATTCGCAGGACTTTTAAAAATTGAAAATTTGATTAAGTACAGGTTTCGCAAGTGCCTTGGTTGCGAATTCTGAAGAACTCGCAGGCTACTAGTTTGTGAATCCCCTAAGATTCGCAAGTTGTGTTTACGTATCCTTGATCTTTAGCTTCCAAAATTTTCACTAAGTATAGGATTCGCAGGTTCATAAAAATAAAAACTCTATTCAAGTTGCGAAAGCTTAATTGCGAAAGTTAAGTGAAAAGTTCAAAATTTTCTAAGTCCAGGATTCGTAAGTCTATGGTTTGTGAATCCTTGCTTACGAAAGCTGTGATATGCGTAAGTTAAAACTTTCTTGAATTTTTTAAGTCCAAACCTCAATAGATCTTAAAAGTGATTTCTCCTTGTTGTTTGCGAAAACTTGCAACCTGAAATATTTTCTAAGTACAGAACTCGCAACTCTATACTCTGCGAATTCTACTTGCGAAAGCTAGCGTTCTGAAATTATTCTAAGGCAAGGATTCGCTAAGTATTGCTTTGCGAATTGTTAAGGTTTCACAGGTCTACTGTTTGCGAATTCTAGGTTTCGCAGAAAGCTTGTTTGCGAATTCTACCTGTCTGCGAATTCTACCTATCTTGTTTGCGAATTTTGAAGTTTTTCCTTCAGTCTGCAAATCTTTCTGTGGTTCTTATAGCTTGCGAATTCTACACTTGAGTATTTTTAGAAGTTTATTTTTCTGGAAATTTTTGAGTGTAGATTTTATCCAATTCTTGATTCAAAGATCTTCTAGTTGATATAAATTGTAAAGATAAGTTTGCATACTAATCCAATTGCTAGAGATGTCGAATCAACTCCTTTCCATGGGCTCTCAGTCCAATCCACCAGTCCTGTTAGCCATTGAGTACCAACATTGGAAGAAACGAATGATCCAGTTTCTGAATCATAAGAGCAGAGATTACATGGGCTCTATTACTTCTGGTCCTGTGAACCCCATGATCAGAGTGCCTGGTCAAGCTGCTACACCTACCTCTCCTGAGATTCCTGACAGATTTGTTCCAAAACCATATGAATACTTCACTGAACGGGAGAAAGATTTGTACAAAATAGATGAAGAAGCTCTCATCTTTTTGACAATGGCCATTTCTAATGACATCTACAATCGTGTAGACAGCAGAAGTTCTGCAAAGGAGATATGGGATGAGCTGGCAAGATAATTCGAGGGTAGTGAAGCTTCAATCCAAGCTAAACAGAATATGTGCATCAATGCATACGAGGGATTTCATGCTAAGGAAGGGGAGACACTGCTGAAAACTTACAACAGATACAACATCATCTTGAATGATTTGAGGAGGAACAACATTACCAAATCTGCTTCTGAAATAAACTATAAGTTTATTAAGAACTTGAACCCAAAGTGGAAGAACTTTGCCATCAATCTTCAGATGTCAAAGAATATGGCCCAAGAGAATGTGACTGACATCTTCTCCACTATTTCCCAACATGAAGATGAAGTGAGAACAATCAACAATGAGTCCAAGGATCTGAAGGACTCAGTGGCTCTTATTGCTGGGAAAGGAAAAGGTTATAGTTCTGGTTCTGTTTCTTCTTCAAAATCAAAGAAGAAAGTGTCGAAAGCATTTGTCCCTGAGCTTACTGATTTAGACTCTGCTACTAGTGAGGAGGAACTGGAGGTCGATTCTG
Source organism: Arctium minus (assembly GCA_954870635.1). Taxonomy (NCBI): domain Eukaryota; kingdom Viridiplantae; phylum Streptophyta; class Magnoliopsida; order Asterales; family Asteraceae; genus Arctium; species Arctium minus. The sequence goes on along the minus strand of OX941084.1, from coordinate 100,608,130 downwards.
ATGACGATATACAGATATTTTCTGAAAACTTGACCCTGATTATGCGCCAATTCAAAAGAAACTTTGGCAAAAAGAAGTACTATTCGAAGCCGAAGTATGAAGGGTACAAGAAGGGCAAGTCTGAGTTGAGGTACAAACCCAAGTATGGAAGGAAAGATGACAAGAGAGAGGACAGAAGAGAAGAGAAGAAAGAAGAAAAGAGAGAAGAGAAGAAGGAAGAGAAGAAGGATGAAGCAGGAAGGTGCTTCAACTGTGGAAAGTTTGGACATTTCGCTAAGGACTGCAAATTTAAAAGATTCAAGAATTCGGAGTACTACGCAAGGAAGTCTTTGATTGCCAATAAAGTGGAGGAAGGGAAGTGCTCATGGCCGAGGAGGAGAACTGGCTGTTTCAAAGCTCGGTCGAGGAGGAGCAAGCACACTTCACTCAAGTCTCCTACATGGCAAAACTTAATGATGATGATAAGACTTCTAAGGCTAATTCTGAGGACGAAAACTCTGAGGTAAACGAAAACTCTGAACTTATTGAATCACTTATGGTCCAAATCCACAACATGAAAGATGAATTTGAACTGTTAAAAGGTAAACTTAGCTCAGAACAACAAACAACTTTGAGTTTTCGTGATGAAAACGCTCTGCTGAAAGTAGTCGTGGAAGATAAGGAAAAGGAGAAAGATAATTTAAAAGCTGAAAAAGAAACCTTAAAAAGGAAAATATCTGATTTGGAAAAGGATCTTGTTAATCTTAACGCTGAAAAAGGTGATTTTAAAATTAAATTTGAAGTCTGTTTTCATGAGTGAAATGAAGCTTACACTAGGATTAAACAACTGGAGGACATAAACATGAAACGTGGTCAGACTGAGCAAACATTAAATCTGTTGACCAATAAACTCCAAGATGAAAGATTTTATAAAGTTAAACCAGGTTTGGGTTTTCCAGTAAATGAAGTTTTGAAAAAGGCCCCGGAGCACTTGTATAACTTTGACAGACTTGGCTCCACAGTTAAACCCATTCCTCACATTCGTGCGACTTTTGTTAAAGTTGATACTTCTAAACCTCTTACAGAGACCAAAGGTAAAGAAGTAATAGGAGAGGATAAGTCTAGTGGTACTGATTCGCAAAATTCTTTTAAATCGGTTGGTTTTAAATATAGTGATTTAAACAAAAGTTATAAGACTCGAAAGATTGAATTCGTTGAGTTTGAATCACTATTTACCACACCTTCAAATGAATCAATCAACGATGACAAAACCCTGCCTGAAACTGAATGTAAGTACGATGAATATGAATCGGATGCAAATCCATTAATTATACCATCAGTTTCAAACCCTATTACTCCTGGACCTTTACTTGTTGAAAAGGTTGAAAAAGAGGCTAGTGTCACGAATGAATCTTGTTTTAAGAATGATCAAATGGAGTTTGTTGAGAACATGACTGAAGCAATATTTTCTGAAATGATGAATGCTTCAGACCCTGATCCCGTTTCTATTTCAAAAGAGTCAAATTCTGTGAGTGATCATACATCTGATTTGATGAAACAAATTGATATGTTGCAAAAAACTCTTGATGCAATTGAAGATGAAAACTTTGATCTCAAACTTAAACTTGAAAAGTCTTTGAAAGACAATCAAGAGCTTTGCAAAGAGATCAATGATTTGAAAGTCACTTTGTTTAAAAATGTTTCAAATGATAAACAGATGCTTAATGATCAAATCTAGAAGGTAAGATCTAATTCCGAATTTGATGAGTCTACAAAACCTCCAGTCATTTATTCTGAATGCCCTGAGTCTCAACCAAGTATTTTTTAGAAGGGTGAAACTTCAGGTATTTCAAGAAAAAGATTGCCTTCTAAGAAAAAGACTGACAAGGTTTCTATTTCTGTTTCAGATTTGAATGGTAATGGAGTTTGGAGGAGAACGAAGAATAAAAATGATTGTTTAAATGTTTGTGAAACTGATGTTGAAAATAGTTGTACCCAAGACAATGATGATTTGAGATGTACTTCTTTTGATGAGTATGAATGTCAGATTTGTTCCGATAAATCTAAATTTATGACATTTGCTCAAAAGAACTTATATTGAAAACACTGTAGGGACAATTCTTTTAAATACAACTCCATTCCTAAGTCCAAGAAAAGCAAAAAGAAAGCTAAAATGAACTTTAATTCCAATTCTTCCACGCAACCTAAAGTTTTCCGTGCTAAGGTTACTAATCTGAGATCTAAAAAGCAACTTCATAAATTAGATGTTAGAATGGTTTGGAAATGGGTTCCGAAACCACGATATGAATGGAGAGTAAAATTCAAATCTATTGATATTCCTGAACTGCTTGCAGCTAACAGCAAAGGACCTATTTGGATATGGGTACCGAAGGAAAACTAATTGTTTCTTTTCCAGGCCTGTCGATTGTGGGTGATAGATTCAGGATGTTCATGCCACATGACAGGATTCAATCACCTACTGCATAACTATGTGGAGGAGCCTGCTGGAACAGTTCATTTTGCCAATTCTGAAATAGAAGGACATGTCAGAGGATACGGAACGCTTGATAACGGAGTTGTGAAGATACAGAAAGTGTTATATGTTGATGACATTGATCATAACCTCTTCAGCACTAGTCACTTATGTGACATGAAATACCAAGTTCGCTTCACAACACCTCATTGCTATCTTGAGGATCCAGATGGTTACGAAATCTTTAGAGCTGAGCGCCGTGGAAATCTATATTATGTAGATTTTCCAACACTGTCCGCCACACGTCCCGTATGCTTACTACCTAAAGCTTCTTGCACAATCATTGACGTGGCATCGCCGCTTGTCTCACTAGAATTTTAGATCAATAGCTAAGCTTTAGAGACAAGGTCTGGTAAAAGGTCTACCATAAATGAGGTTTGAAAAGGACTCACTGTGTTCAGCATGTGAGATGGGTAAAATGAAGCGAAGCTCATTCAAGTCCAAGACTGAATCATCAACCTCATCTGCGCTAGAACTTATTCACATGCATCTTTGCGGCCCAATGCGAACGACGTCTATCAACGGAAAGAAATATGTTTTAGTGATGATAGATGACTATTCAAGATACACATGGCTCGAGTTTCTTCGGAACAAGTCGGATGCGCCAGAACTAATTATCGCTTTTATTAAGCGTATTCAAGTACGTCTACAATTGCCGGTCCGGACACTTCATAGTGATAACGGCACGGAGTTCAAAAATGACACCTTACAGAGCTATCTCATCTCTGTGGGAATTTCACACAACTTCTCCCCGGCCTACACTCCACAAAAGAACGACGTTGTTGAATGAAAGAACCGCACCCTTGTTGAAGCTGCTCGTACCATGCTTGCGTATGCTGAACTACCAATGTATCTTTGGGCTGAGGCGGTCGCGACAGCTTGCTTTACTTAGAATTGTACCACAGTGATCAAACGCTTCAATAAAATTGCATATGAGTTGATCAACAATCGTAAACCTAATATCAAATTCCTTCGTGTCTTTGGTTGCAGGTGTTACATTTTAATAGAGCGTCAAGGACTTTCAAAATTCGATAAGAAAGCGGATGAAGGTTATCTTGTTGGATACTCGTTGACATCCAAAGCTTGTTGGATTTACAATACAAGAACCAAGACGGTTGTTGAAAGCATGAATGTATCATTTGATGAGAATTCTACTCGTACTTCTGAACACAACCATTCAGAACTCGAACTTAAGCACAAATCTTCTATTCAAACCAGAATAGAACCAGCTTCCAAACCGTCTACTTCTTCTAACTCAAACTCTACTTCATCTGAGTTAGATTTGTTATTTATTGATGCCTTTGATGAAATTTGTGCATACTTTGATAAAGGCATAGTAACGTCAACAGCAAGTTCGGAGGTTCCCATTCTTGTTGAAGACATATCTGGACCTTCTGAATAAGTCACTGAAACTGCAACCCCATCAGGTACAACCACACCGATAGTTTCTGATCCGATTAGTATTGAATCTGCTCCTGCAGATATTCCTTCTGGGAATGAAGTCCCGAGTACTTCAGCTGCGATTCCCGAAGCTTCAGTATTAGAAACTCCTGTACAAGATGTCCCAAGAACATCTTAGGATCAATCTGCAGTTTATGATGAATATAATGAGACGAATACACAACAAACCATTGAGTCTTTGCCAAGCACACACAGATGGACAAAGGATCATCCCCTACACAACATGATAGGTGACGTACAATCTGGTGTCAAGACACGTGCTGCGTCAACAAATTTCTGTATGTTCTCAAGTTTCGTTAGTTCCCTAGAACCAAAGAAAGCATCAGAAGCTCTACGCAATCCTGATTGGATTTCTGCTATGCAAGATGTGCTTCTGCAATTCGAACGGAACAAGGTTTGGCGCTTGATCCCACTACCTCAAGGTAAATCAGTTATTGGAAATAAGTGGGTGTTTATAAATAAGAAGGACGAGGCTGGAGTAGTGGTAAGAAACAAGGCTCGTTTGGTAGCAAAAGGGTACTGTCAACAGGAGGGCATTGATTACGATGAAACGTTCACCCCTGTTGCAAGGATCGAAGCAATCAGAATCTTCTTAGCATATGCAGCGCATAAAAACTTTATTGTTTATCAAAGTCAGCTTTTCTGAATGGCGTTCTGTATGAGGAGGTTTATGTTGCTCAACCTGAAGGTTTCATTGATCCTCACCACCCTGATCATGTCTACATATTAGACAAAGCGCTATATGGTCTCAAACAAGCACCACGATCATGGTATGAAACTCTTACTAAATTTCTCCTAGCTTCCGATTTCAAAAAAGGTACGGTTGACACTACCTTATTTCTAAAAAGGCAAGGTGAGGACTTGATTCTCATACAAATTTATGTTGACAACATTATATTTGGGTCGACAAATCCGAAATTCTGCAAGAACTTTTCAAAGATCATGGAAACGAAATTTGAAACGTCGATGATGGGTGAATTGAATTTCTTTCTTGGTTTGCAAGTAAAGCAATTACCCGAAGGCATTTTCATTAATCATGCCAAATATATTAAAGATATTTTGAGAAAGTTCAATATGTCAGATAGTTTTGTCATGAAAACACCAATGGATACTGGTACACTCTTAGACGCAGATTTATCTGGTAAACCTGCTGATCAAAAGGTGTATCGTAGCATGATTGGTTCTTTACTTTATCTGACTGCAAGTCGTCCAGATATCATATTTGCAACCTGCTTTTGTGTGAGATATCAAGCTAATCCCAAAGAGTCACACTTTAATGTTGTTAAACGAATCTTTAGATATCTTAAAGGCACTCCTGATTTAGGCCTTTGGTATCCAAAGGATTCCCGTTTTGATCTCACTGCCTTTACAGATGCTGACCATGCAGAATGTAAGCTAGACCGTAAGAGTACTTCTGGATCATGTCAATTCATGGGAGACAAACTTGTTAGTTGGACATCAAAGAAATAAAATTGTGTTTCTACATCCACTGCTGAGGCAGAGTACGTAGCTACTGCTAGCTGTTGTTTACAAGTCCTCTGGATGAAGACGAAGTTGAAGGACTTTGGGTACAACTACAAGCGAGTGCCTATTTATTGCGATTCCAAAAGCGCAATTGCAATCACTTCTAACCCGGTCCAGCACTCGAAGACCAAGCACATAGATGTACGCTATCATTTCATCAAGGACCACGTAGAAAAAGGTGATATTGAAATGCACTTTGTTCATACCGACTTCCAGTTAGCTGACCTTTTCACCAAGCCGTTGGATGAAAAGAGGTTCCAGTTTCTAATCAGCAAACTTGGAATGTTGAACATGTCTACTTAAACCTTTTCTCATGACTCGAGGGGGAGTTTTCTGTATCTTAATCTTGTTGCCTGTGTATTGATTCTCAAACAGTTGCTATTCATATCTTTTACTGACAGAAGCAGAATCATTTTTATAAATGATTTGCAATATTCTCTTTTGCATGATACTTCAAGTGACTTTGGCTTCTGGTCATATCAGATCAGGACCCGCACTTAATTGCCAAAAGAGTTGGCTTCTGATTACATCTGATTAGAACCCACACTTCAATGATTTTCTTCTAAAAAGGATGCTTTAAAGCTCACATCATTCTAGAAGTTTTTGTGTTGAGGGGGAGCTTAACTGTCAAATATTTTTGTTTTGAGGGGGAGAAATGTTGAAACTTTAACAGTTATATCTGTTAGAGAGAAAAGATATGCGCGTTGATATTGTCATATTTTTCTGATGAGTTGACTTTTCACAGGTTATAGGGGGAGAACCTGAGTTTTTGTCACATAACTCAATAGATAATATCTTTAGGGGGAGTTAAGGATATCATACTCAAGGTATATCTTTCTAATCCTTAGACTCCATGACATCAACTGACCATGTGTTTCCAATGACAAATACTTGTGTACTTGTCATTTCTTTATACTTTACCAAGTATTCTTACACACATTGGTCAGTACACTCATTTTCTTGACTTTGTGATTACCACATCTCAAAAGATAAATCTTTCGATGGTAATCCTCCCATTTGAAATTTCATTGTTTGTTTGAAAATCAGACGTCATTTCATTTTCATGTGCTTTCATTGCCAATATGTTTATACAATGTTCGTATAAACAGCTTACGTCTTTGGTCTTCCAAATCTTTGTTCTTCATGATTAATTATCTGATTGTAAAGGAATCATCCTTTTTAGCTTCAGCTCTTAAAGGAATCATTGTCAGATTCTCAAAACACTTGATTTCATTCTAGTTGTTTTGAGATATCTTAAATGTTTTAAATGCTCCAATTTCATTCTTATCTTGTCATGAGCATACATTTACGGACATTAATTTATTGTGCTTTCATGTATAAATGACTGTTGAACAACATGTTCTCTTAGGAAAATACGGGATTTAGTGTGAGCTTATCAGAACTTTCATGGATTCACACTAACCAGTGTTTCCTACCCCGGAAGTAATCCTGAGTGATTGAGGGGAGAGGGTTTCATTAAAAATAGAGATGGGGAGAGTGCTGAGTTAAAATGCGAATGAGAGTTTGGTTAGAAGTGAGCTCAATCGATTTAAAAGAAAGAGGGTGAGAGATCAGAGTAAAAGAAAAACAAACTCTACACCACATCTTTTCTGAGTCGGGCAGCCACATAATCTGTTGTTTCACAGTCTTTGGTGAACAATATTGAAACAGGCAACTAGCCCATGCCACCTCTTCATATAACCCCACCAACTACTCATCTTCTTCTCAACAAAAAGATGTTTCATATTTGAACGGGGAAGCAACACATACTCTATCTGATTATCACTTGGATAATTCGGATATTGAAAAAGAAGGAAAATTGCCCTACCTTCGACCCTTTTGAGCACATTGAGTCTCTGTATAATTTGTTGTTGTCTCAACAAGTTTACATACTTTGAGCCAAAGTTAAAAGCAATCATATGTGCTTAATTCTTTCATACACATGCACGAGCACACAGAAATTTGTTTTCTGTCAGAACATTCATAGATAACCATGTGTTATTCGATGATTGAATGGAAGTCCTGGGGAGTCTACGTCACAACCAGCTCCTTATATAGTAACTTCGTGTTACTCAGTAACTTTGTGTTACTGACAGGCACTTCTAACTATTTCATCTGTTGATTCAGGGTTACAACTCCTAAATTGTTTGAATTTGCAAAGATTCAAATAATTACATTTTATTAATTGACATCCGAATCAGATTCAAATCTTATTTTGAAGATATTAGTATATTTCTCTATCTGGGGGAGATAGCTATTATCTCCAAAGAGGGAGATATTCATGAAGACTGAGCTTAAATGTTGATTTGGGGGAGATAATTCCAAGACTGACCTGCTTTGAAATGTTTTGATGATGTTGATTCTCAACATTCATCAAAAGAGGGAAAATATTCAAGGATTTCAAAGTCATATCTAAGTTACTTTGTTCAAAAAAGAAAGATTGCTGAAGATTGCTGAAGGATTCAAGTTTTTTCAAAGATTTCAAAGTGTCTGAACCTATTTGAATTATCAAAAGTCTGACTGAAGATGATAGTCAGAAGGACACTTCATTCCAATTTCAGCAAAAAGGGGAAGGTTACAGTTTCCTCAAAGTAGTGAAGATTGTGAAGAGCTACAAGTTTTGAAGTTGTTAACGACATGTCTACAACAGTTTTCAAGAGAAGTGAAGACCCTAAGAAAATTGACAAAAAAAATTTAATCTTGAATCCAAAGGGAGAGATTGTTGGACCATTAGTTGTATTCAAGATTAAAATGTAGAAAGGGGTCTTAATTGTAATTGTCTATAATTTCCTAGGGGGTAATATGTAGTTATCTAGGTTTGACCATGCCTTGGTCATGTTGACCTATATAAGGCAATGTTTCTTTGAGAATCCCTATAGCTTCATTTGAATTATTTCATACACAAGGTAGTGATTACACCAAGAACACACACTCACACTTAGACTTATGGCACAAGAGATATATGGTTATTTTGATTGATTCTTCTTGATCTCTTATCATCATTGTGTTGTGTAAACATTTATCAACTAATATATGGGCTTAACAATATCCTTTTTTGCCATAACCAACTTTGTTGCATAGAGGCTTTTGATAGTAGACACACCTCATTATCAGTCTGGACTTTTGACAAGTTAATCGTGTAGAGGTTTGACTTTCTCGTCCCGACCAAAAGTTCTTTTCCATCTTCTGTTCGTACACAACACCTTTTGGCCTTGAAATTCACCTCTAAGTCTTTGTCACAGAACTGACCAATGCTGAATAGGTTATATCCTAGTCCTTCTACATAGCTCACCTTCTTGATCGTTACGTTTTCTTGAATAACATCACCATATCCCAGAATAGGTGAAAACTGGTCATTTCCAAATCATACGTTTCCGCAGTATTTCTCTGTATAATTAGACAATATATCTTTCTGCCCAGTCATATACTTGGAGCAACCATAATCCAAGTACCACATATGACGGGTCTGCACATGAGAAATCAGGAAACAATCGGTTTAGGTACCCATTTATAGATGGGTCCTACAGTGTTAGCACATGATTTTGGCATCCATTTATATATGGACCCTTTGATCTTTTGGAAAACTTTTGAAGCATAAGAATTATAAGAATAGACATGATATGATCCAAACCAATCATCAGAATATTACTAAGACACAAAACCATTTCTATGATAAGTAGAAGTCCTATTAGTAAATGGAGATAATTGGAATAATTGCTTTATTGAATATCGCTTGTAAGAACTTACAAGTTTTGGTTTATTAAAAGCAACATTGCCAACTACATCAGTTTCACTATTAGTCTTTCTATTACAATCAAAATCAGAAGATGATTTTGCAGTCTCATAAACTTTCTGCTTTGGTTGCCATTCTGATCTCACTCTAGAATTTCTCTTACTCATATCTGAAACATATGAACTTTTCAAGTTAGAACTGTGAGATTTGAAAGACTGCTTGTTCTTAGATTTACCAGTGGTTGTCCGTTTCTATGAATGCCTTTTCTTCTTACCTTTGGCGTTCTTGGTATTCACAGAAACTGGTTTATCAACTTTCGTTGATGTTTCACCTTTTTCAAACACACTGGGTAAACCAAAAGAATTGATAATAAATTGTGAATGATCAGGAAGTTTTGCATTAAAAATCAAATTAATCAACACAATCATCAGAGTTAAGGAAATCAAACTCTTCATCAAACAAACTCTTAACATCATCAGATTTTGAAGCTTTAGAGGATTTAGAAAAATCGTTGTTGAGAAAAACAGTTGAAAATACTATTTGTTCTAGATCAGTCAAAATCCTTTCTTCTACCAGAGTGTTCTCGAGTTCAGAAATTTTACTTTCTAACACGAGTGGAGGAACATAAATTTTACCTTCAACTGGTTTAGCCTCCAATTCCTCTGTAGAATAGCTTTCGAAATAGTCGTTAGAAAGAAATTTTGATTGATCAGAACTGTAACTAGAATTCAACCTCTCATATCTAAATGGAAGTTGCATTTTAGTTTTGTTCTTTCTTTTCTCCCTTTCCTTAGCTTCATCCTCATCAGATAGTTTAGTCCATTTAACTTTGAGTTCAGGGTATTGTGGTGCCAGTTTTAAAAATCCAAAATCATATAAGGCAGGAACTTTAGAAATACCCTTTTTAAGATAGTGTGGGTTCTCGTAACCAAGACCCCAACACTCACTACTCTCCTTAGGTTTGTTCAGGTGAATGGTTTGCTCAGTTTGACCCAAAGTATAAAGTTTTTCCTCCAAAACATTCACTTTTTCAGTTAAAGATTTATTTTCTTTCTTTAATGATGAACACTTTTTCACAACTTCTTTAACCTTAAATTCACACAGTTTAAATTTAGAAGTAGTTTCAGACAATTGATTATGAATTATAGTCTTCTCTTTTGCGTTGGTATCAATGTTCTTGTGTAAAGCCTCAATCAATACGTTCTTCTCAGCAATATCATTGCTAAGTTTTAGTATTGACTGGTTTTTCTCTTTATTGATAACTTTCTCGCGTTTAAGCTTAGACTGTAATTCCTGGAGTTCAATCATCATGGCTTGCATTTGGTTTAAAAAATATGATCCAGGCATATCACATACCTCTTCATTGTCTTCCCCATCAGAATCTGCTTCCGCTTCAGTATCATTCTTACCCATGAAGCACATGTGAGCCTTTTCTTCTTTTTCCTCCTCATCTTCAGAGTGGTCAAGTCAGTACTCGTCTTCGGCCATAAGTGCTTTGCCGGCTTCCTATTTCTTGGCCAAAAGCATCTTGTTCTTGTAATACTCGGAATTACGGACCTTCGGTTTCCGACAATCCTTTGCATAGTGGCCTAATTTCCCGCAGTTGTAGCATTTAACTAGCTCAGACTCTTTCTTTTCCTCACTCCTATACTTCTTCTCTTCAGGCTTCTTCTCTTCAAACCTCTTGCTTTCAATCCTCTCTCTGTGCTCGTAATTTCTCGAACCCAATGAATATCTCTGACTGTTCGACCATGGCTTCTTATAGAATTTCTTCTGGAAAGCTTTTGTCAATAACAGCATGGCCTGTTTCAGGTTCTCACAGTCATCGGAGTCAGAATCCTCTTCACTATCAGCCTCCTTAGATTCAGAAATTACAACCTTCTTCTTCTTTTTCATGCTCACAAATCTCTTTTCTTTCGTTTTCACTACCAATGCAATCTGATCTGCAGCCACTTTCTCAGCTTTCCTTTTCTCATCTTTAATCTCATCAACCTCTTCCTCATTCTGCCTGAGTGTCTCATACACCTCATGAAGTGGTATCTCGTTTAAATCCTTCATCTGCTTCATCTGTCTTGTAAATATCTTCCACTCTGGCTGTAGAATACTCAGGAATTTGACATTCAGCTCTATCTGAGATTTCCTGACTTTATTCTTGCTCAGCTCATTCAGCAAAGTCACAAATCTATCATAGGTTGCCTCAAGAGATTCACCCTCCTTAGCCTTGAATTATTCGTAATTATTCAGGCAGTTTGAGACTTTAAGTTGATTGTCTATCTTGGATCCGAGCATCATCTTCTCGAGCTGATCCCACATCTCTTTGCCCGTGGCATTGTAACTGTCAATCTTTACATAGATCTCATTCGGAATCCCTTGCAGAATGAATGACCTTGCCAATCTATCAGCTTTAACTCTTTTTCTCTGTTCATCTGTGTATTCATCCAGTGGTTGTGGGTATTCCTTGTTGACTACCTCCTCACCATTTTCTCCTTCGGTAGACAGAATCTTGGTGGGAGGTTTCATCACTCCTTCCTTGAGAGATAATCTGATGTAGTCACCCAAGTCATTCCTATCTATGAAATCTAAGAAGCGATCCTTCCACTGTTCATATTCTCCTTTAAAGAGCACTGGTGGCTTTACGTCAGTACCGATGGCTAAAACTTCTCTGGAAGTCATCTTTGACAAGCACTGTAATAAACTGATCTTTAGAAATTCAGAAACAAAAGAACCTTCAAAAATCAAACTTGGTCAAATATGGAAAAACTCAGAAAATTCTAAGTATGGAACTCGCATAACAAAGGATACAAACTTCGAACAAAAACAGTATCGTGCGCGTTTTTGAGGTTCGCTCACACCGAAGGATATTCGCGCACATAAGGATGCGCGAGTTTCAACTTCGTGCAGACTACAACTTGCGAGTTTCTCCCAAAACACTTCGCGCAAACACTTCTCGCAATGTCGTTGCACGTTTGAAACTTAGAAAATTTTCACACTTTTTACTTCGCACGAATACCAATACTCGCGTATTCCACTTCTCGCATATCACTGTTCTCGTAAGACAAAGAACCAATCAAACACAAGCATGCACGTAGTGTCTTGCATGTTCCCACTTCTCGCACAATACTCTTTGCGCGTTCTTCACACTTTAACAGAAAACTTTGATGTGCGAGTTCTTTAGCAAGCACTTTGCGTGTTCTTCATGATGAGTTTGCGTGTTCTTTGAATCTAGCGCGTTCTTCACTTGTCGAACAAAAACTCAATTTTCCACACTGATTTCGACCCAAACCTTTAACAATTGATCTAAAACTTTGAAGAAACCTTCTAACACAAACCACGAACCAATTACAACCAATTGAATTCAGATGAATGCACCAAAAATACGGATTCGATCTAACTACACGTTTACAAACTCGAACTCAAATCCAACTAAAATTCAAAATTCACACCTAAACAATGTGAATTAGGCTAAATGAATCAAACAAGATTTGTTCTATACATGTAATCGAATACAGATCAACCAATTACAACTCAAAATTATCACTAAAAACTAAAATTCGATTCTGAACAGTTCAACTTGCGAGTTCTTAAGAAACGACCAAAAATCTTCGAATTAGATCACAATCTCTGAATTTCTGTTAGCTCTGATACCAATTGTGTGTCCCACAATCAGTGCAAATCAAGATAACACAATGAATTCAATCAATTTCCATTTATCTCAAATTCCAGATTACAATATGAAGCTCTCTCAGATATTTCTCTCTCTAACACAATGAACGCGTATAACACTCTCTAATCTAGCCATATCCCTATTTGACAAAACACTTATACCACTAAACACTCACACTATATTACCCTATGACTTTGTGTTTATTACAATTGACTTTGATATGCTTGAGATTTTGACTTGAGCTCTTTAACTTTTCTTGACTTTAGTCTTCAGTCTTTTATGATCTTCTATCCAACATATTTATGCACTAACAAAAATCCAGAAGTCTGATTTTCCATCTCTAGAGAATCTGAATGCCTTCAAAAGAATCAAAACTTCTGAAGGATCAAAACTCATAAATCTAAAATTCAGAAAGATTTCTTACTCATAATCAAAAACTGATTACAAAACTGTTCTGGATAAAAATAAAGATGTTTTTGAAGTCTCTTTAACTGAAAATAAAGCTCAGAGCAATGATCCTAAATAAATTTTCAGATTTGATTCCTTCATTGTTCAAAACCTAGAGGTCTCTGAAGTAAGTACCACTGAAGTCAAAACTCACAGTATACTTAATCTAGAGGCACCTCTGATTTCTCCAACACAGAAGAAAAGGTCAAAACAACCTTTGAAGAAGACATTAGAAGAGTTTTTGAGGAAAATATCGTATCTGATTTGAAAAAGAAATATTGCAATTAAAAAGATCATCAAAATTTCTAAATCCAGAGACACTAACAAAACTTCAGAAGTAGTCATCTTTGACATAATCAAAAGAGACTTTCTTTATTCTGATTCAGATTCAGAGATTGATGAACAAATCTTTTTCACTCCAGACAAGGTCATTCATAAAGACAAACAGATTGTTGGCTCTGGAATTTTAAACAAACCAGTTCTGTAAACACCCAGATCTATTAGGTAACAAACTTGAATTTCGTGGATCTTTGAATGATTTACAAGATTTGAAGCTTTCTCTCTCTAAACTCTCTCTAACTTTCTCTCTCTAGAATATGACATTGACAAAATCCTAAAGCTTAATGACTAAGCAAACACATTATAAACCTAACTCTAATTACAAAGACATTACAATTACAAAGTAAACTACTTTGACTTTTTACTAAACTAACTTGGACTTTTAACATCTTTGACTTTCTTTGACTTTCACAATTGCATTGACCTTACATTTAAATTTTGAATATAATAATGCACTAACAAGTTCAAATTTCGAAAACAAAACCCATAGTACCAATCTGCCCTGACTTTTTGGATATATGTCTGAAAGCCAAAACTTCTCTAGAATTAGAAAAGGAGATGAAAGAAAAAGCAAAGGGTAAAACTAACACTTCAAAATCTCATGCCTATGAACCTATCAAGTTCACTCCTGAACAAAAAGGAAAATGGAAAGCAATTAAACCATTCTGTTCCTAATTGTGCAGTGAGCAAAAAGAAAAAGGAGACTTTTTGGGCCCATGGAAAGAACAATCATCAAAAGATGGTCCAATTTTAATTCCAAGAAATCTGCACTAGATAGGAATTCTTGTAAAATTCCTAGAGCTAGGACAGATAGTTTTCAAAAGAAACATGTACCCAAAGTTCTTAATGAAACCAGAAGCTTTGCACAAACTTCATCATGTTTTATTAACTGCAATTGCATCAATCTCTTAATCAAACTGAAGAATCATTTCTCTGGTCCTCATTGCTTTATGCATAAGTCTCAACAGAAAAAAAAAACATCAGAGACTCAACCTCTGAAGCATTAGAAAGCTCAATCTGGCAAAGCATCAAAGGATGAAATGCCAAGCATTGAAAAGAAAATCCCAGCATCTAACAGAAATGGACCCATTATGAGATGGGTAACTAAAAACCTTTAATTTGTCTTGTAAAAACAACATATGCCCATCTGGTATCTTGATTCTGGATGTTCAAGGCATATGACTGGGGATAAAAGGTTACTATCCTCATTCAAAGAAAAACTTGGAGAAGCAGTAACTTTTAGGGATGACAAGCAAGGACAGATAAGAGGATATGGGGAGTTAGCAATAGAAAATGTTTCTATTTCAAAGGTTGCTTATGTTGATGGGCTAAAGCACAACTTAATCAACATAGGTCAACTATGTGATCATGGTTTTGATGTAAAATTTCAAAAGAAGTATTGTTCTCTGTTACATTCAAACACAGGTCAGGAAATGCTCAGAGCTGACAGAAATGGTAATTTGTATCTCATGAACTTCACAAAGAACACATACACTAATTCAGAGAAACTTTGTTTAGTATCTATGAACAATGAAGATACCTGGCTCTGCCATAAGAAGTTCTCACATCTGAACTTTTCATCACTTGATAAATTGGTAAAACTAAATTTGGTTAAAGGACTACCATCTCTGAAATTTGACAAAGACCATCTTTGTTCTGCTTGTGAGATGGGAAAACTAAGAAGAGCATCTCACAGAACCAAAAGTGATAGTAATTGTCCTAGACCTCTGCACATGCTACATGTTGACCTCTGTGGTGCAATCTCTGTGCAAAGTCTATCTGGAAAGAAGTATATTCTTGTACTCATTGATGAATACTCAAGATATACATGGATTGAGTTTATTAGATCAAAATCTGATGTACCACAAATTCTGATAAATTTGTTGAAAAGATTACAGGTTCTGTTTTAACTTCAAAGTTCAAAAGTTGAGAAGTGATAATGGAACAGAATTCAGAAATGCAAAGATCAATTCTTACCTTTCAGAATAAGGCATTTCACCAAACTTCTCTGCAGTCAGGACACCTCAACAAAATGGTATTGCTGAGAGAAAGAACATAACATTGGTTGAAGTTGCAAGAACAATGCTTGCAGGATCTGATTTACCAACAAATTTTTGGGTTGAAGAAGTATCAACAACCTACTTTACTCATAACAGAGCTATCATTGTCAAAAGATTCAAAAAGACTGCATATGAACTCATTAACAATAGAAGGCCAAATGTCAAATACTCTCATGTTTTGGGTTGCATGTGCTTTATCTTGAATGACATATATCAACTTGGAAAGTTTGACAAGAAAGTTGATGAAGGAAAGTTCATTGGCTATTCCCTAACCTCCAAGGCTTTCAGAGTGTTTAATCTCAGAACAAGAAACATTCAAGAAAGCATCAATGTCTCTTTTGATGAGAAAGAATCCAGAAGCTCTGACATTCAAAATTCTCAATCGAAGACCAAAGAAGTCTCTGTCTCTTTGAAGCTCAAAGAGTCAGAACTAAACAAAATATTTGAAGACTTCTTTGATGATGAAGACTCCTCAGAATTTATATTCAGAGACAATCAAAGAGCACAATCAGAAGAACCTCAGACCTCAAGAACAACTCTTTCTGGTCCTTCTGATAACACACCTTCTACTTCAAACACTGCAGGTCTAAGTGATGCAACAAGACCAAATGTTGAAGAAGAAGAACAAGAGTCTTCTGAAGAAGAAGAAGAACAAGAGTCTTCTGAAGAAGAAGGAGAACCAGAGACACTTATGGAAAAGACTCCAGAGTCATTATCACCATCTCTGGAAAATTCCATAGAGCCTGTGCACAACACAATAGAGACCCCTCACACTATCATCTCTATAGCTCAAACACCTACACATGTTCATGTTCCTATCACAAGATGGACAAAGGATCATCCTCATGATCAAATCATAGGTTCTCCCTCTGATGGTGTAAAGACAAGATTTGCAACAATCAATGAATGATTCTTTGTAAATTTCTTAAGCATCATTGAACCAAAGAAAGTAAATGAAGCTCTTGCAGATCCAAATTGGATTAATGCTATGCAAGAAGAGCTTCAAGAATTTGAAAGGAACAAAGTCTGGACACTGGTTTCTCTTCCCAAAGGCAAATTTGCAAGTAGAACCAAATGGGTATTTAGAAATAAAAAGGATGAAGATGGAATCATAATCAGAAACAAAGCCAGATTGGTTGCTAAGGGATATTTCCAGGAAGAAGGAATTGATTATGATGAAACCTTTGCTCCTGTTTCTCGGCTAGAAGCCATCAGAATCTTCTTAGCCTATGTTGCACACAAAGGGTTCAAAGTATATCAAATGGATGTTAAATATGCCTTTCTTAGTGGCAACCTCCATGAAGAAGTATATGTCCAGCAACCACCTGGATTTGAAAGTTCAGAGTTTCCAGACCATGTCTATTACCTTGATAAAGCTTTGTATGGCCTTAAACAAGCACCCAGAGCCTGGTATGCAACCTTTTCCAACTTTCTGATTGAAAATTATTTTTAAAAAGGAATTGTGGATACCACCCTGTTCATCAAAAGGTACAAAAATGAGCTACTTCTGGTACAGATCTATGTTGATGATATTATTTTTGGGTCTACTAACCAAAAGTATTGTGACAAGTTTTCAGAGCTGATGAAAAGTGAATTTGAAATGAGTCTTATGGGAGAACTAACCTTCTTCTTAAGACTACAAGTAAAACCAATTTTAGAGGGCACAATCATAAATCGAGCTAAATATATCTCTGATATTTTGAAAAAGTACAAACTGAATGATTCAACTCCTATGAAAACTTTTATTACCACTAGAGTTAAACTTGACTCTAATCCTTCTGGTAAACCTGTAGATGTCAAGAACTACAGAGGCATGATAGGGTCACTCTTATACTTAACTGCTAGCAGACCTGATATAATGTTTGCATCCTGTCTCTGTGCTATATATCAAGCTAATCCTAAGGAATCGCACTTATCTGCTGTCAAAAGGGTGCTTAGATATCTCAGAGGCACACCATCTCTTGGCCTCTGGTATCCAAAGCACTCTTGTTTTTTAGTTAACTTCTTACACTGATGCAGATCATGTAAGATGCAAATTAGACAGGAAAAGTACCTCTGGATGTTGTCAACTTCTGGGAAATAAGTTAGTGAGTTGGTCATCCAAGAAGCAAAACTATGTGTCAACCTCTACAGCAGAAGCATAATATATTACTGCTGGTAGTTGTTGTTCACAAGACATATGGATGAAAACTCAACTCAAAGACTATGGTCTTGAGTTTGACAGAATTCCCATCTTATGTGATGCCAGAAGTGCAATTGCGATCTCTGTTAATCCAGTGCAACATTCCAAGACAAAGCATATCGATGACAGGTATCACTTTCTTAAGGATCATGTTGAAAAAGGCACAATTGAGATGTATTTTGTCCTAACTGTAATCCAACTTACTGATATCTTCACGAAAGCCTTAGATGAACGTAGGTTCAACTTCTTAATCAGCAAGTTGGGCATGCTAACTATGTCTGTTAGAGCACATATTTGTTGGATGCAAGATCATATAAAGCTGAAGGTCAAATATCAAGAAAGTCAAAGATGAAAGTCAACTTTCGTGTGGAAGTCAAAGTCAATATAATAAAAGTCAAAGTCTTAGTTAGTAAGTTTTTGTTTTAAGCGTGTAGTATTGTATTATTGTCTTGTAGTTTGTTGAGTTCAAGTAGTTAACATAAATGTAATTGAGAATACGCAGAGATCATTGTAGATAGATAAAGCTAGAGAGAGAAAGTCATTTTGTATACAAATTGTCATTTGAATTGAAATCAAGATAACAGTTTGAGTTTTAATCTGTTAATTCATTCTTGTTTGTTTGAATCAATAAGAACTTGATTAGATTGGGACTATCAATTGGTATCACAGCAAATCTGATTTGAAATCAAGAAAATTGGAAAGTTCGCACTGTGTTCTTGAGTCGAAAATCAATTTTGAATTTTTGAGCGAATTTGTGAGTTTAATTGATTAGAGTTGGTTCGTTTTATGATTTAGATCGAAATTGTATAGGTTAATTCGAGTTCTGCACTGTAATTTGTGAATTTGGTGAGATTTTATAGTTTTTGAGTTCACGGGTTTTCATTGCACTGTATTTGATTCGATTTGTAATTGTTAATGTGTATTATCGAATTTCAATGGTAGAAACAGTTTCTAGAAGAATTGGTGATTGAACTGTCAAAGTTTCGGTTTGTAATTCGAAGAATAGATAGGTTTTTGAGGATTTCAGAGGCTATTTTCTTTCGAAATTCGAAAAACTCGCAAACAGATCTCAAGAACTCGCAAGATTTCACGAAGAACTCGCAGAGTGTTTGAATTTCGCAGGATTAATAGTGGATTTCGCATAGTTATTGTTTCTGAAAATTCCAAGGATAGAATTCACAGGAATAGATTTCGCAGATGGCTGTTATGAGAATTGCATAGAATTCACATTTGTGTGTTTTGAGAAAATCTAAGGATTCGCAGAGTTGATTTGTGCGAATTTTTCAGCATTCGCATAAAGTGTGTGTACGAAAAGTGATTTTAGAAAATATTCAAAGGAAAGAATTCGCAGATCTTGTCTACGAAATGTTTTTCAGGAAAAATAGTTTGAAGGCAAGAATTTGCATATAGTCTTACACGAATTCTTATAATTCGCATAAGACTAAGGTACGAATTCTTAAGAATTCGCAAGTTAGAGGTGTACGAATTGTAAGAATTCGTATATCTTGTTCATGCAAAAAGTTGTTATAAAAAGTGTTTAAATTTTTCTAAGTGTTCGATTTGTAAGTGTCTATCTTACGAATTCTGATAGCTTACGAATTTTTGATCATTTGCGAATTCTTGACTTGTTGTTTGCTTGCGAATTCTGAAGTTGAATTGTTTTGTATGCGAATTCTAGTTTCTTTTTGTTTGCGAATTTTGTTGATAATTGTAATTGTATGCGAATTCTTAGTGTTTCACTGTGCCTTGCGAATTCCAGACTTGTAGATTTTTGGAAATTTCATTTCTGATTTTCTTTCAAGTTTTTTCTGTATTTTTGTGATTTCAAATTGGACTAACGATCGGTTTCAAGTTTCTTATTGAATATTTCTTTAATAGGATGACTTCTAAAGATGCTCTTTCGATTGGTACGGATGTAAAGCCTCATGTTCTATTCAAAGGAGAATATGAACAGTGGAAGGATCGCTTTCTCGATTTTGTTGATCGTCATGCAAATGGGGAAAACATTTTGCTATCCATTACTGAAGGTCCTATGATTCCTCCCACAATGGAAATACCTGATGATGAATCTTCAGACAGCGAGGATGGAGACGAGGACAGGGTGAGAAAGACAAAGATTGTGGCTAAGGATTTTGCTCAATACACTGACGAACAGAAGAGCAGATTCAAAGCTGATAAACAAGCCAGATCTCTTCTACTTCAGAGTATCTCGAATGTGATATATATATTAAGATAGACAGCTACAAAGCAAACGCAAAAAGAATGTGGGATCAGTTACAAAAGAT
This sequence comes from Arctium minus, assembly GCA_954870635.1. Lineage (NCBI taxonomy): Eukaryota > Viridiplantae > Streptophyta > Magnoliopsida > Asterales > Asteraceae > Arctium > Arctium minus. The sequence goes on along the minus strand of OX941084.1, from coordinate 100,587,923 downwards.
GATGATGGGCTCCAAGGTGGGAAATCAGATGAAAGTAGCTAACTGCATCAACAGCTACGAGGAGTTTAAAGCCAAGGAAAATGAGAGTCTGGAGGAAACTTATGAGAGATTCGTGCTTCTTCTGAACGAGCTGTCAAAGAACAAAGTCAAGAAGAAGCAAATCGAGAACAATGTTAAGTTCCTCAGTATTTTACAGCCCGAGTGGAAAAAGCACACTCGTAGAATGAAACAGATGAAAGACTTGAGTGACATACCTCTGCATGAGGCTTATGAGACGCTGAGACAGAATGAAGAAGAAGTTGAAGAGAAAAGGGCTGAGAAGAAGAAAATTGAGTAAGTGTCAGACCCCATTGCCTTAGTAGCTGGTGAGAAAAAGAGAAGGAAAAGAAGGAAAAGAAAGAGAAGAAGAAAAAGAAGAAGATTGTGATTCCCAGTTCTGATTCTGAGTCTGAATCTGATAGTAACGATGGAGAAAACCTAAAGCAAGCTATGCTTCTACTGACCCGTGCATTTCAGAAGAAATTCTACAAGAAACCGGGTTCGAACTCTCAAAGGTATTCGTCGTCCGGATCAAAGAACCATGAACATCGGGAAAGAGTTGAAGGAAAAAAATTTGAGGAGAAAAGGTATGTGGAAAGAAAGCCGGAAGAAAGAAAGAAGTTTTTGAATGAATATGTTGGTGCTGAAAAGAAGACATATGACCTGATCAAATGCTACAATTATGGTAAGGTCGGTCACTATGCAAAGGATTGTAGAAAGCCCAAAATCAGAAACTCAGAGTATTATAAGAACAAGATGCTCTTGGCTAAGCAACAAGAAGCTGGACAAGCATTGATGGTTGAAGATGAGTTCTGGTTGGACTATTCAGATGAAGAAGAAAGAGAGGAGACAACACATATGTGTCTGATGGGCAACACAGTGAAATATGATGATTCTGATGAAGAGACAACTGATGATGTACTAAATCTATCTGAATCTGATTTTATGAGTAAAATGGAAGCTATGATGATTGAACTTCAAGACCTACAAACCAAACTGAAAAAGGAAAAGAACAGAGTTGTGAAGAAAAATCAAAAGATCTTTGAACTTAACAAGGAACTTGTTGGGAACAAAGATCTGATTGATTTTCTAAACAAATTTGCTTCTATTTTTAAACAAGAAAAATTTTGTTTTGAAAGTAAAATTTCTGATTTTGAATCTAAACTTTCTAAGTCTGATTTAGAGAATCATGAATGTGTTCTAAAAGCTCATATTTTGCAGGTAGAAAACAAGACTTTAGAGAAAAAGGTAAATGGTCTGGAAGGCAAACTTTATGCACGAGGCCAAACAGATCAAACTATTTTTCTAAACACACCTAACGAAGAGGCTGATTTTAAAGAGAAATGGGGACTTGGTTATGAAAACCCCCATTACTTAAAGAAATCCATCAGAAAACAACCAGCATTATATAATTTTGATTTTCTTTTTGCTGCTGGTAAATATCATAATTTAAAACCCAAATTTGTTACCAAGTCATCTGACGAGGTTGAGGCAAAAGAAGATGAGAAAAGAAAGAATTTAACGAAAATGCAACTACCATTCTGCTATCAAAAGCAGAATGATAGTTATCTTTCAGAACAGCCAAAATGTCTTTCAAATGATTATTTTGCAAGCTATTCCGTTACTGAGTTGGAGGCAAAATCTGTAAAAGCAAATATTTATGTTCCTCCACTTATCTTAGAAAGAAAAATAGTTGAACATGAAAATGTTTTATCTGATGAAAGAATCTTGGCTGACATTGAACAAATTGTATTTTCAACTGTAATAAAGAACCCTGTTTTCAAAGCTGAATCTCAAACGTGTTCTACCTCTTCTAAAACACCTCAAATCTCTGAAGTTGATCTTGATGACTTATTTGCGTCTGCAAATGATTTCTTAAATTCTAATGATGGGTGTATAGATGAAAGTATTGATATGTTTGATTTTAATGCTAAACTTCCAGATCATTCTACTTGTGTTATAAATGGTCAAGTTTTATCAAGTGTGCATGAAATAGGTGAATCATCAAATAAAGTTGGTGAATCAGTTTCTGTGAATGTTGATTACTATGCAAAAGGTAAGAAGCAAAAGAAACGGCACTCACAGAAACAGAACAACACTGGTAAGCTAAAGAAAAGACAATCTCAGAAATCTGATTTTCCTAATAAATCTAAATCTTTTGTTTCGGATTTAAGAAAGAAAAGGTTTGAAGGTAGAACAGAATGGCGACCAAAACAGAAGATAGATGAGAGTTCTGAATCAATTCCTGATATAGATTGTAAAAGATTTCAGAGTAGTATTTCTCTGATGTAATTGGTGATGTTGCTTTGAATAAACAAAACCTTGTATCTTCTTACAAGAAATATACAATAAAGCAATTATTCCAATTATCTCGGTTTGCTACTAAGTCATCTAATTTTAGACGGAATGATTTTATCTCTCACCGGTTTTCTGATGATTGGTTTGGTACTTATCATGTTTGTTATTATAAGCCATATGTTTCAAAGATTTTTCAAAAGGTCAGAGGATCCATATATAAATGGATACCAAAATCTTGTGCTAATCAGTTAGGACCCACTTTTAAATGGGTACCTGAAGTTGTTCTTCCCTAATTTCTCTTATGCAGACCCGTCATATGTGGTACTTGGATAGTGGGTGTTCCAAGTATATGACCGGGCAAAAGATTTATTGTCTAATTATACAGAGAAATTCTACGGGAATGTACGATTTGGCAGCGACCAGTTTTCACCGATTTTAGGCTATGGTGACGTGATTAATGACAAAGTGACGATTACGAAGGTGAGCTACGTGGAAGGATTAGGACATAACCTATTCAGTATTGGCCAGTTCTGCGACAAAGGATTAGAGGTAAATTTCAAGGCCAAGAGGTGTTCTGTACGCAGTGAAGATGGTAAAGAACTCTTGGTCGTCACTAGAAAGTCCAACCTCTACACCATAAATCTGTCAAAAGTCGAGACTGACAATCAGGTTTGTCTATTATCAAAAGCCTCGCTGCAACAGTGTTGGTTTTGGCACCATAGGCTATCTCACCTGAATTTTCGCTACTTCAATAAACTGATCACGGGAAAGCTAGTCAAAGGACTTCCTGAGCTAAAGTATGAGAAAGAACACTTATGCGTAACATGTGAGAAAGAAAAGATGAAGAGAGATACACATAAGCCGAAGCCTGAACAGAGTACTAGTTCTCCACTGGAGTTGCTTCACATGGATCTTTGTGGTCCAATGAGAACGCAAAGCATAAGCGGAAAAAAGTATGTATTAGTTATTGTGGACGATTATTCGAGATATACATGGGTCAAATTTCTGAGATCTAAAGATGAGACGCCCGAAGTCGTCATCAGTTTCTTAAAGATAACCCAAGTAAATCTTCAAAAGCCAGTCAAGCTTATGAGAACAGACAACGGCACAGAGTTTAGGAATAAAATTGTTGCAGATTATCTCGAATCGGTCGGGATAACACATCAATTCTCTGTTGCTCGAACGCCAGAACAGAATGGAGTAGTAGAACGACGAAATCGAACGCTAGTCAAAGTCGCTAGTACTATGTTGAGTCAATCTGATCTACCTTTATTTCTGTGGGCAGAAGTTGTTTCTACTGCGTGTTATACACAAAATCGGTCCATAGTACATCGTCGGTTTGGTAAAACACCTTATGCTTTGTTTAACAATCGTACACCTAGCATTAAACACTTTCATGTTTTTGGATGCAGGTGCTTCGTATTGAATGATAGAGAGAACTTGAACAAGTTCGGACCTAAGGCTGATGAAGGCATCTTCATTGGATATTCTCAAACATCTGCTGCATACCGAGTGTATTTGAAGAAGTCCAAGACTGTGATAGAAAGCGTTAACGTTACATTCGACAAGGAGGTGGCTTCTGAACAAAGCAGTTCATAACTCGTTCTTATAGGAGTGTTAGTTTCTGGACAAATCAGTTCAGAACCTGTGCTTAATGAGACTAATTCGGATAAAGTATCTACTTCTACATCTTATTTATCTAAATTAGATTTGTTGTTTGAATTCTTTTATGATGAGTTTCTTGGATCTAAACTGCCTAAATCTGTTGTGATTGATAGGTCTGAAGAATCAAGTTGTCAAAATCCAATCACTTCAGAAGTGTTAACTGAACTCATTCCCCCGGTCCAGACAGAAACTCAGATTCAAACAAATACTCCTTCAGTTGAAGTTGCACTTGAAAATGTTGAACCAGAAGTTTCTACTTCAGTTGGCTGCACTATTATGGATAATCAACAGACTGAACAAGTTGTCCCAACTGAAACTTCTGTACAAGAAACTTCAACTGCACCCCCAAACAATATTGAACAAGAAGAAGCTGAAAGTGGATATTTAGATGAGAACTATGATCAATCTACATCAAATCTGCTCCCACACGAACATAAGTGGACCAAAGCGTACCCGATAAGCCAAATCATTGGAGATATATCAAAACCGGTGCAAACTAGGTTTGCGACATTAAACATGTGTATGCATGATTCCTTTCTGAGCAAGATATAGCCCACTCGAGTATCCGAAGCTCTAGCTGACTCGGATTGGGTTACTGCAATGCAAGAGAAGCTGAACCGGTTTGAAGCTTTGAAAGTCTGGAGACTTGTACCAAGACTTGAAGGTAAATCTATAATTGGTACAAAATGGGTATTCAAAAACAAGAAGGATGAAGATGGTATCGTAATCAAAAATAAAGCACGACTTGTCGCAAAAGGCTATAGGCAAGAGTGTTATTCCCAGATTCAAGTTCTAAATGATCACAAACAATCAAGATGAGATTCTAAATCATATGTCATTAAATCAAACAACAAAGATTACAAATTCACAACTTTCTCTCTCTAAACTCTCTCACTAGAAACATATTCAATTAGCTCTTCTCTAATCTGCTCTCTCTCTGATTCGTGTACATCTTATTACAAAAACAAGAACACAAGGTATTTATACCCTCTACCAAATACAAAGGAAAAACAAAATACAATTACATTGACTTTGACTTTATTAACAAATGACTTTGACTTTCACTAGAGAGTTGACTTTCAGCCTTTGACTTCTTGAACTTTTGGTCTTCAATCTTTATGATCTTGAATCCAATAAATATGTGCTCTAACAATCTCCCCCTTTGGATCAAGATCATTACTAAAAGATTTAGCAATGCGGTCTTCTCTCTTTAAGCTCGATTTGATTAAGCTCCCCCTTTGATCAACCTTTATCTTCTCTTGTAAACTCCCCTTTGATACAAACATGATATACAAACTCCCCCTTAACACGATGAAATTCTTCATTGATAAACTTTGTCTTCAAAAACATTCAGCAATCTTCTAAACGTCTGATCTTTAAACAGAGTGGCATTCTCTCCCAAACGTTGTAACCAAACCTCTTTCAGACACCAATCTGATTGCTTCAGCAAATTATCTTCAACAAACAAATTATCTTCAACAAACTGAAATCTTTGAACTCTATTCATCTTTGAACAACAATCTTCCTTTAACAATCAATTCTTGAACATTTTTCTCTCAACTATAACATATCTGATTCAAACATTTCTTGTATTCTTCTCCCCCTTTTTGATGATTTAAGCATTGATATCATCAAAACTCTCTCCAAGAAATGTCTTTGACCATTCTGATCTGTTCAAGAGCCACTGATTCTTCGATCCAAAAGATATTAATCTAGATCTTTTCAAATCCAGACAGAAATAAGAATGTAACACCTGAATCAACAAATGAATCAGTTAACATGCCTGTCAGTAACACGAAGTCACTGTGTGTAACGAATACACAATATAAAGGAGCTTTTATGATGTTCACTCCCCCAGGACTTCCATCCAATCATCGAAACACCACAAAGGCAATTTCTATGAATGTTATGACAAAGAAACAAATTCTTTGTGTGTTCGTGCAAGTGTATAAAGAATTAAGCACGAATGATTGCTTTTATAAAGGCTCAACATAGTGTAAACCACTGAGACAACAGTAGATAAACACAGACTCAATGTGCATGATTGAAGTGCGAAGGTGGGGCAGACTTCCTTCTTTTTCAATATCCAGATTTTCCAAATGAAAACCAGATAGCATATGTGATGCGTCCCCTATAAAATATGAAACACTTTCTTTTTTTTTTTAAGAAGAAAATGAGTAGCTGGTGGGGTTTAGTCAAGAGTTGGCATGGGCTAGTTGCCTGTTTCAATAACGTTCACCAAAGAGTTGTGAAACGCTAGTAATGTGGTTGCCCGACTCAGAAAGTAGTTGGTGCAGAGTTTAATATTCTTTTACTCTGATCTCACACCCTCTTTCTTTTTATCATTAAGCTCACTACTAACCAAAGTCTCATTTCCATTTTACCTCATCACACCCACACTCATTTCTTTTTAGACTCCTCACACTCAATCACTATGGATTAACTTCTTGGGTAAAAATCACTGGTTAACGTGATTCCATAGAAGTTCAGTTAATTCCTAGCACAAAGAACCCATGTATGATCCTAAAAGAACGTGTTGCTCATAATGATTTAACTTTAACAGTTAAAGTTCAAAATACAACTGTCAGATGTTTGTATGCTCAGAAAATAATCATGAAGATATGAGCATTTTGAACATTGAAGATATTTCAAACAAGTATATTGAATGAATGAACATGAATGCAAAAGACTTGTTTGAAAATCTGACATTGTATGAAAATGATCAAAAATGAAATGATATAACAATCAAGGCTTATGGTCATGAATAATGGATATTGTCTATACGAAACAAAAATATAGACATTCTTGAAATGACGTTTCGAAATGAAATATCGCTCAAAATTCTTTAAAGTACAAGCGGAGTGTCTTACCATCGAAAAATTGTTTCAATTTAGAGACATGGTAAGAACAATTTGATAAAAAAAAATAAACCGATGTGTGTGAATACTTGAAAGTATGTAGAAAAGACAATACGCAAGTATTTATCTTTGGAAACACACAGTTTATTAATCATTGAAGCTCAAAATGAAAAATGAAAACATTTAAAATCACACTTCCAATTCATGAAATCTGTTTAAGAATCAGGAAGTGGTTTGAACATTTTAAGAACATGTTTTCTATGATTGAAAGTTGTCCTTCTTTCAACCATATATGAGATTAAGATAAGAATTTTAACCTTTTTGTGCAATCTTAGATCTCATGAAGTCAGCTGAAGTCATAAAAATATGATCTGGATAGCTTCCTCTCAATCTGCACAAGTCTCAAAGTCTAGTCAAAGAAAATTTATTCACAAAATTATTCGAAAATAAAATGACATAAAGCAATAAAACGTTGATTGTACGAGTTCTGATCTGAAATAATCAGAAATCGTATCCTTTACTCCCCCTGAAAATATGCATCTGAGATTTATCAGTGAAAAAGCACATGATAGATATCTACAACTTCCTTTGAAGTGTAGTTCGTCATATCTTCCGAATACATATTTCCAGAAAAATTTATGTACTCCCCCTTGAAGGTTGATTTCCTCTTCAGAGTATCTGAGTACATCCTCATATCAGCCCGGGAGTAACATCTTTCATCGTTGAAGTACGAGTCCTAAATTGTTGTGTTTAGAAGACAAACTCCGTTGAAGCACGGGTCCTAAGTTAATTTACTTAGAAGCCTCGATTATCTTACTCCCCTTTGACTTGAGGTGCCTGCAACACAGAATCACTTTTCGGCTTTGGTACCCACTAGTATTTGGGTCCATAATTGTTAGTTGCAGTTCTTATGGGAGTAACTGAATAAGAACCATACCAGTAATTATCACTAGCTTTATGAACAAAATCATATGTATGACAGTAAGAACAATACCTCTTTTTAGATAACCTGATCAATTGATCTCTCGAATAAGCAAGATCAGGTTTACCTTTTAGCACTTTGTTCTTCTTGACTGTTGATGCATGTATACATGATTTGTTACTTGTCTTCTCTTCCTTCTTTCCTTTCTTTTCTTTCTTCTTCTCATAATTCTTCTTATCTTCAACTAGTTTTACTCTCCGTACCAGCTTTTCTTCTTCATATCTTCTTCTTCTCCTTCTTCTTTGTGTATTTGAACCATCTACATTTTGATCATAGAAAATGTTAGTAGTACGAATCTGATCAAATGAATTAACTGACCTTCTTGAAGAAACAGTTTTCAAATGTGAGCTTGAGGCTGACTTGTTAGAACCAACTGAACTATTTCTAGGTGTGTGGATTTTTGACTCTAGAATCGTTTGCTCAGTCACCACCACCTTGGAAACAATCTTTTCATGCTCTTTAACCTTTGACGAATAACTGTCTCTTTCTTTGACAAGTCGGTCAATCTCTCTCTTAAACTCAGACTTCGCTTTATGATCTTTCAATGCACTTTCAGATAGCACAGATAGCTTTGCAGTCAGCTTCTTCATCTCTTTCTCAAATATAATTCTTTCTTCTTCAAAGTCTTTTTCAGCATTCTTTTGTCCATCAGATATCTCTTTAAAGAATCCAACATTCTTCTGTTCTATGGTCTTTCTTTCCTTTGCAAACTTTTCTCTTTCCAGAATAATTACTTTCTCAAACTCAGAAATCTGTTGAGAAAGCTTTAAACATTTCAGCTCAACTGTCTTCTTCTCGTCAGCACATTTACTGGAAAAGTCTGAGAACTTCTTTGCAAACCCTTTCTTTTCAGTCTCAAAATTAGATCTTTCTGCAACAATTTGCAACTCTAATTCAAAGATCTTCTTTTCATTAGCACACCCGGTTAATTCAGAAATCTTAACAATGTGATCTTCTAATTCAGAAATCTTGTTCTTAAACTTAGTGTTTACAGCTTCCAAAAACAAGACCTTTTCTTCATTAAGCCCAGAAGTCTGTTTCAGAAGATCTTCATTTATTTTCTTTAACACACTGACTTCTTCTCTCAGTAGCTTCCTTTCATCAGAATATTTCTTTGATCTCTTTGAGTAGTAGTTAACTGAGGAAGCAAGATTTTTGTTCTCTAATTTGAGCTTTTCAATCTTCTTTTCATCATCATCAGAAAAATATCCCATCTTGAATTATCTGTTACAAAAAGAACTTGAACTTGATCGTTAATCCAAATGAAATCTCAAAAATACAGAAATTATGAACACAAAAAGAACTATGTCCCCCTCCGCAGACTTAGCACGGGGGTCCCGCTACCCTATTAGCGGGTGGGGTCAAGGGGCAACGCCCTTGCGGGGTCGAGGGGCAGCGCCCCTAGAGAAAAAAATTTCACTATTAAAGGCCATATTACAGTTTTGAAAATTTCTCAGAGAAAAAAAAATTTGAAGTAACAAAACTCGCAAAGCACTGTAAAACTCGCAAGTCACTATTTAGAAAGAAACACGCAGACTAAAGCTTGCGCGTTTGTGAAACTCGCACGCAAAGACTTGCGTGTTCTAAGAAACTCGCAGATCGTTGAAACTCGCTAACGCCTAAACACGCAGATCACTATTCACTGATAAACACGCAGGCTGAGACGTGCGTGTTTGAGAAACTCGCTAGCCACTACTAGCGCATTTTGACCAAACTCGCAGATTAACCAAACTCACAGATCGACCAAACTCGCAGAACCCTGTTCCAGATGAAACTCGCACACTTAGACTAGCGCGTTTGTAGAACTCGCTAAACACTACGTGCGCGTTTCCATACTTAGAAAATTTTCCCAAATCTTCAAACTCGTAGACTTCGATCTGCGCGTTTCTAAAACTCGCAGATAACCATCTGCGCGTTTTGGCCAAAAATGGAATCCTTCAGCTTGCGCGTTCTAACGAAGAACTTGCGCGTTTCTCAGATCTAGCGCGTTCTTCTGATTACTTGCGTGTTCTTCAGTATATCGACCAAAAACTTCACTTTTTCATCTGATTTCGATCCAATACTTGTCCAATTGACTTGAAACTTTGAAGGGATGCTCGATTTCAATATTCTAACAGTTTACAATACACGAATTACAACATCAAACACTCAAAATTACAATTTGATCTATGAAACAGTGCTCAAGAACTCGTGCTTTAAAAACTCAACAAAATCCAAAATTTCAAGAAAATTACAGTACAATTGATGAATTAATCTATACAAACTCGATCAATTATACTTTTCTAACAAAATCTAATCAAAATCTACTCCAAAAACATACTAAAACTCGAAATCAGATCTGGACATGAAAAACACAGTGTCGACCATTTTTCTTGAATTGATTTCGATTTGGATCTGCTCTGATACCAATTGTTATTCCGAGATTCAAGTTCTAAATGATCACAAACAATCAAGATGATATTCTAAATCATATGTCATTGAATCAAACAACAAAGATTACAAATTCACAACTTTTTCTCTCTAAACTCTCTCACTAGAAACATATTCAATTAGCTCTTCTCTAATCTGCTCTCTCTCTGATTCGTGTACATTTTATTACAAAAACAAGAACACAAGGTATTTATACCCTCTACCAAATACAAAGGAAAAACAAAATACAATTACATTGACTTTGACTTTATTAACAAATGACTTTGACTTTCACTAGAGAGTTGACTTTCAGCCTTTGACTTCTTGAACTTCTGGTCTTCAATATTTATGATCTTGAATCCAATAAATATGTGCTCTAACAAAGAGGAAGACATTGATTATGATGAGACTTACGCTCCAGTAGCACGCATTGAAGCGATCAGAATGTTTCTTGCGTATGATGCTCATAAAAACTTCACCGTCTACCAGATGGACGTGAAGACTGCCTCTCTGAACGACATTCTTAAGGAGGAAGTCTATGTCTCACAACCTGAAGGCTTTGTGAATCCAGATAAACCAGATCACGTCTACATCCTGGATAAAGCACTTTATGGTCTTAAACAAGCGCCTCGAGCCTGGTACGAGGTATTATCAAAGTTTTTGGTCAAGTCAGGCTTCACAAAAGGTAAAATCGATACTACTTTATTCATCAAAAAGGAAAAAGCCGATATTATTCTTATTCAGATATATGTGGATGGCATCATATTTGGATCTACAAATCCCATATGTCTGTAAGAACTTTTCAAACCTCATGGTGTCCAGATTTCAAATGAGTATGATGGGAGAGATGAACTTCTTTCTCGGATTACAAGTAAAACAATTTTCAACGGGGATTTTTATAAATCAATCCAAGTACATTTTCGATATTATGAGAAAATTTAAAATGGAAAATTGTACAACAATTGGAACCCCGATGGCACCGGGAACTAAGATCGGCATGAATCCTTCGGGAAAATCTGTCAATGTTAGAACCTATAGAGGGATGATTGGTTCTTTAATGTATTTAACTTCAAGTAGGCCAGATATTATGTTCTCTACATGTTTAGTTGCAAGATATCAGGCTAATCCAAAAGAATCCCATATGTCTGTAGTTAAGCGCATATTTAGATATCTGAAGGGGACTGCAGATCTTGGTCAGTGGTATCCTAAAGATACTGGTTTTAAACTAACAGCTTACTCAGATGCAGATCATACAGGTTGTATGTTAGACAGGAAGAGCACATCAGGTCATATACAGTTTCTTGGAGATAAACTCGTTAGTCGGGCATCAAAGAAACAACCATGTGTTTCCACTTCAATGGCTGAGGCAGAGTATGTTGCTGCTGCAAGCTGCTGCTCTCAAGTGTTGTGGATGAGGACGCAACTACGAGATTATGGCTTCAAATTTGACAAGATTCCGATATACTGTGACTCTAAGAGCGCTATTGCAATATCATCAAATCCTGTACAGCATACAAAGACAAAACACATAGATGTACGATATCATTTTATAAAAGACAATGTTGAAAAAGGTATAATAGAACTTTATTTTGTAAACACTGATTATCAGCTTGCTAATTTGTTTACCAAGCCTCTCGACGAAAAGAGATTTAATTTTCTTATCTCGAAACTTGGTATGCTAAATCACAAGACATAATCTGTGATTACCTATTAAAGTTTTCTTATTGTTATTTTTCTTCATATTTTTATCTTTATTCTGAAAAGATATCTGCACTTTAACGTGTGTTCATGATCTCAGGGGGAGTGAGAGATGATGAAAAGATGATCTATATCCATTTGAGGGGGAGTTCATGTGTTTTTCATTAATAAATTTTTTTTATGCATAAATCCAGGGGGAGTACGAATAAGAGTAAGGAGTAAGAATTATGATTTCTGATTACTTCAGATCAGAACTCGTATATTCAATGTTTTACTGCTTTATGTCATTTTATTTTTCAATAAAGTTGCTTTGATGGACTTTTTATGACTGATGCAGATTGAGAGGATACTTAATGATCATATCATTATGACATTAAGCTGACTTCATGAGATTTAAGACAGATTGAAAAGGTTAATTTCTATTCATAATCTCATATATGGTTGAAAGAAGGACGACTTTCAATCATAGAAAACATATTCTTAAACGTTCAAACCACTTCTGATTCTTAAACGATTTCATGAATATAGAAGTGTGATTTTAAATGTTTTTCATTTTATTTGTGCTTCAATGATCAACAAACCGTGTGTTTCCAAATATTAATAATTGTGTATTATCTTTTCCATATACTGTCAAGTATTCACACCCACCGGTTTAGAATTTTTGTTAAATATGTTCTTACCATGTCTCTAAATTGAAACTAATTTTCGATGGTAAGACACCCCGATTTTTATTCAAAGTTTGAGCGTAACTTCATTTCTAAACGTTCTTTCACGAATGTCTATATTTTTGGTTCCTATAGACAATATCCGATTTTTGCTGAACTAAGCCTTAATCGATAAATCATTTCAATATTTGATCTTTTTCATACAATGTCAGATTTTCAAACAAGTTTCTTGTATTCATTTCATTCATTCAATTATCTTGTTTGAAAAGTCTTCAATGTTTAAAAATGCTCAAATCTTCATGATTACATCTATGAGCATACATATATCTGACTTGTATTTCATATTTTGTGCTTTAACTAACATGTTAAACCAGTTGAGCAACATCTACTTTTAGGAAAACAAATGTTAGTGTATAAAATTATATCCAAGATTTAGTGTGAAAAGTCAAGTCAAGAAAAGTCAACAATGTCAAAGTCTAGATAAGTCAAAGTTAGCAAAGTCAATCTTAGGGTTTATAGGTTTAAGCATGTGGTTTCATATCTTGGTATAAATAGCTTTTGGTGTTTTGTAATAGGTAGGAACCTTCATTGTAATATTGTTAGATAAATGACTAATGAACTTTCTCTCTCTACTCTCTCTACTCTCTCTCTAGAATAAACATTGTCAAATCTTGAATTGAGATTGCTTGATAGATTGGGAATACAGTTTCAATTGGTATCAGAGCGAGACCATTCAAATTCAGAAAGATTTCATCACCAAAATTTGATTTAAATTCTTGAAAAAATCAAGAAAAAGTCATATCTTGAAAAATCATTGTTTGATCGAGTTTTTCTTCAATTGTTGAAATTCGTGTGTAAATTTGTATTAGTTGTGATCGATTTGCATTAGAAATCAGTTTATATTCACACACAAACACGAATTGATCATTTGTTCAATGTAATTTCGATTTTCTTGAAAAAAAATTCACGAACACAGGGTCTGTATTTTTCATTGAATTGCACTGTAATTCAAGTTTTTAGATAGAATTGTTGATAGAAATGTGTTTAGAATTGTTTTTCGATCATATTGGTACAAATCTTGAAAGCCAATTGCAGGTGAAAATGATATTTGGATCAATCTGTGCTATCAAGTGAAGAACGCGCAAGATCTGCGAAACCCGCAAGCCTCATCAAGTGAAGAACGCGCAAGTGACTGAAGAACACGCAAAGATTCCGAAGAACGCGCAAACTTCAGTCTGCGAGTTCTCAAAACACGCAAATCGAAGTCTACGAGTTCTAAAAATCATCAAATTTTTTCTAAGGACAGAACGCGCAAAGGCCAGAAACGCGCAAAGCATTATTTGCGAGTTCTTAAAACGCGCAACTCAAAGTCTGCGTGTTTTGCTCTTCGATCTGCGAGTTTGTTCATTTGCGTGTTTAGCTTGCGAGTTCTTTGAAAAGCGCAAGTAGGCATCTGCGAGTTTTTGAAACGTGCAAATCAAAGCTTGCGTGTTTAGTTCTTCAGTCTACGAGTTCTACAAACGCGCACGTCTCTGTCTGCGAGTTTGTCAGTGAACAGTGTTTTGCGCATTCAAGCGTCTGCGAGTTTCAAGCTTTTCAGTGTTTTGCGAGTTTCAAAGTTAAATTTTTAATTTTTTTTTTTGAGAAAATCTATTTTCAAGTGGTGATCTGTTTTTGACTTTAAGTCAAAAATTTTGAATTGTTTGGGAACGATCATATCAATTCAAGCTCATATTTCATTCAAGATGCCAAAGACTGATGATAAGGGAAATATTGTATTATCAACAAAAGATATGGCAGTCTTATACATGCCTGAGATACCTGGTATAGAGGTTGAACGAGACAAACTGAGAATTCAGAATGCAGCCTTTATCAAACAATTTCAGGAGTTTAAATCAAAATTTTCAAATTCTAATAAATCTTCTGATTGTGTAAAGTGCGCTAATCATGCTAAATCTGATTGTGCAGGCATCATCAAGGCTAGAGAGAAAGAGATTACAGAGCAAGAGAAAGATATTCAAAGGAAAGACGATTTGATAAAGACTATTGAGAGAGCAATCAAGGTTAAAGAGTCCATAATTACAAATCTTCGAAGCCATCTGAAGACGACTGAACAAAAATCATCTGAGCTGAATGATGAATCAGTTAAGCTTCAACAGAAGTTTAAGGCTTTTGAAGATCAGATATTTGCTTGGGAGAAGAAGAATGCTGAACTAAAAACAAGTCTCCAAGCAGATAAAGATAGATCAAATTTGAAGATATCTCCACCTCAACAGACATCTGAACTTTCCAAGAAAACTTTACAAGAGAAAAAGGATTTGGAGCTGAGATGCATTAAACTTTCTAAGCAAGTGTCGGAATTTGAAAAGATAATAATAACAGAAAGAGACACTTTTGCGAAAGAAAGACAAGTTCTTGAAACCAAAATTACTGAATTTCCTAAACAGATTTCTACCTTACAAGACTTGCTTGAAAAAGAAAGACATATTTTCAAAGAAAAGAAGCAGTCTTATGAGCTTGAAAAGAGAAATGCTGAAAAGAGAAAAACTGGGATTTTCAAAGATATTTCTGAAAAACCCAAGAACTTGGAAACAGATTTTGAGCAAGAACGTTCACATTTTGAATCTGAGATATCTAATCTCAAATCCAAAATAACTGCTCTATCATCAGATGTCCAAAAAGAATAGAAGGCCAGATCTGATTTGAAACTAAAGTTTGACACACTTACTTCAGAAAGAAACATTTTATCTAAAAAGATAAAAGACTTGGAAGCTGCAAATGTCAATTTATCAGAAAAGATTACATCTGATGTGATTGATCAATCACCTGTTGACAATTCAACAGAATCAGTCTGTTCTTTCAAAACAGCTTCAAGTTCTATTCATGATAAAAATGTTCTCAAAAAGAAAAATGTCAAACCAAACACTGTCAAATCAAGTCAGATCAGACCATCAAATCTGTTTTATGATAAATCTGTTGATGGTTCAGCAAACTTTTATGTAAAATCTCTTGGAAAGAATTCAAAGAAAAATCAGATGGTCTTGAGAGTGAAGAGTTCTTCAGATGAAGAGAAGAATAAAGACAAAGCATCTGCGTCCACAACCAAAGCCAAAAACAACAGAGCGCATAAAGGTAACTCTTTTGGTAATTCTGATATGTTTTACTCGACTAATCATTTGATCAGGATTGCTCAGAAGAAAATCTGTTGTTCTTACTGTGGAGAGAATGACTTCGTTTAGAAAGAAACTGCTCATAACTGGTACGGCTCTTACAGAATTACTTCTCAGAATTCTGGATTTAAAAGATATAAATCTAATGAGAAGTGGATTTCTAAATCTAACATACTAGGACCCAAATACCAGTGGGTACCAAAACCTGTCAAATATGTTTTGCTGGTACCACCGGTCTAGGGGGAGAAGGAACAATGGCTCTTGAATAATTCAGTTCAAGACCCAGACTTCAAAGTTAAAAGATTTTGACTTCTAGACAAAACAGTCTAGGACTCGTTCTTCAAAGTTTAAAGAACTTTGGCTTTTGAACAAAACAGTTCAAAACCCAAACTTAAGTGTCAAGATTGTGGCTTCTAATCACATGACAGATCAGGACCCGTTCTTCAATGTTCAGATAAGGATATTTTGAAAATATCCAGGGGGAGCTTATCTGACCTAAATCATTAAATCATGATTTGAGGGGAAGCTTAAATGTAAGTATCTTCTAATCTAGATCTCTGATTGTTTGAAAGAAGAACAACTTTCAAGCATGAAAAGCAGTTTCTTAAATGTTCAAACCACTTCTCTATTCCCAAACGATTTTATGAATTTAGAAGTGTGATTTTAAATGTTTTTCATTATTAAGCTTTACTGTTTAACTGACCGTGTGTTTCCAAAGATCAATACATATACTGTAAAGTATTCACACACATCGATTCAGTACTTCATTTTAATTTGTTATTACCATGTCTCATAATGAACCAATTTTTCGATGGTAATACCCCCGTTTGCTTTCAAATGTTGTTGAGCATCAATCATCATTTCTAATCTTGTGCTTTCATTGCAAAATTGTTTATATTTGTTCATATAAACAAAATATCCAATTCTACCCTAACCATTTTATTTGATCTGATTTATACATTGTCAGATTCTCAAAACAATTCTCTTGATTTCATTTCATTCATTCAATATCCTTGTTTTGAGAGATCTTCAAAGTTCAAATGCTCAAATTTCATTCATATTTTTCATGAGCATATATTTTGACAATGTCATCATAAATTTTTGTGCTTAAATGTTCAAGTTAAATTGTTGAGCAACTATTCTTTTTAGGACCTACATGGGATTCATGTGTAAGCTTAAATAGAACTTCCATGGATTCACGTAAACCTGTGTTTCTTACCCAGGAAGTTATCCTCGAGTGATTGAGGGGTGAGGGGTCAAAATCAAAGAGTGGGGGAGATAACTCATTCGATTGAGTTTTTCTCGTTGTGCTGAGCGGTAAAATGTAAATGAGAGTTTGGTTAGAAGTGAGCTTTAAATGTTAAAAAGACAGAGGGTGTGAGATCAGAGTTAAAAGAATATCAAAACTCTGCACCAAACACTTTCTGAGTCGGGCAACCACATCTACTGAGTGGTTCACATTCTTTGGTGACCATCATTGAAAAAGGCAGTGAGCCCATGCCAACTCTTGCATTAATCCCACCAACCACTCGGAAATGTTTCAATTTTTCTTGGGGACGCAGCATATTTTCTACCTGATCTTCACTCGAAAGATTTAGATATTGAAAAAGAAGGAAAGTTGCCCCACCTTCGCACCTCTTTCATGCACATTGAGTCCGTGTAATTATGTTGCTGTCTCAACAGTTTACACAATTTGAGCTTGATCAAGCTAAGTAGCTTTAATCATTCTACACTTTCATGTACACACAAGGAATAAATTTTCTTGTCATAACATTCATAGAAAGACTTTTCAATTTCACATGGGTTCTTTGTGTGAGGCTTAATTGAAACTTCTATGGATTCACGTTAACCAGTGTTTCCTACCCAAGAAGTTAATCCTTGAGTGATCGATGTGTGAGGAGTCAAATACTGAGTGTGGGTTGAGTAAAGAGGTAAAATGAAAAGGAGAGTTTGGTTAGATGTGAGCTCAATGTTTAAAAGAAAGAGGGTGAGAGATCAGAGTACAATAATATCAAACTCTGCACCAAATTGTTCTGAGTCGGGCAGCCACATTGCTATTGTTTCACAATTCTTCGTGAACATTATTAAAACAGGCAACTAGCTCATGCCAACTCTTGATAAAAAAAACCCACCAGCTACTCATTTTCTTCTCAAAAAGAAAATGTTTCATATTTTCAAGGGGACGCAACACATATGCTATCTGATTTTCATTTGGAAAATCTGGATATTGAAAAAGAAGGAAGTCTGCCCCACCTTCACACTTCGATCATGCACAATCGAGTATGTGTTTAACTGTTGTTGTATCAATGGTTTACACAATTTTGAGCCTATAACAAGCAATCATCATGTGCTTAATTCTTTTTAACACTTGCACAAACACACAAGGAATCTGTTTTCTTGTCATAACGTTCATAGAAATATCTTTGTGGTGTTTCGATGATTGAATGGAAGACCTGGGGGAGTGAACATCATCAAAGCTCCTTTCCAATGTGTATTCGTTACACGCAGTGACTTTGTGTTACTGACAGACATCTTAATTGTTTCATTTGTTGATTCAGGTGTTACATTCTTATTTTGTCTGAATTTGCAAATATTCGGATGAATATATTCTTTGGATCGACAGATAATCAGAGGCTCTTGGTAAAGATCAATGGTCAGAAAAGATTTCAGAGACATTTCTTGTAAAATTTTTTGATGATTTCATGTCTCATTCATCAAAAAGGGGGAGAAGAATTCAAGAAATGTTAATTTGAAGAAAGTTTGAAGAATGATTTTTGAAAGATGAAAGAGAAAGTTTACAGATTTCTGAAGATGAGCTGATTTTACATAAATTTTCATTGAAGATAAGTTTGCTGAAGCAAATTGATCTGAAACTGAAGATAATTTCTTTCAAGTGTCTGAAAGAGGTTTATACTATCTTTGGGGGAGAATGTTATTATTTTTTAAGAGACATTGGATCAGATAAAGTTGATCAAAGGGGAGATGATTCAAATCGAGCTTAAAGAGGGAAGATTGAATTGCAAAATCTTTTTGAGATGATCTTGATCCAAAGGGGGAGATTGTTAGAGCACATATTTGTTGGATGCAAGATCATATAAAGTTGAAGGTCAAATATCAAGAAAGTCAAAGCTGAAAGTCAACTTTCGTATGGAAGTCAAAGTCAATATAATAAAAGTCAAAGTCTTAGTTAGTAAGTTTTTGTTTTAAGCGTGTAGTTTTATTTTATTGTCTTGTAGTTTGTTGAGTTCAAGTAGTTAACATACTTGTAATTGAGAATACGCAGAGATCGTTATAGAGAGAGAAAGTCATTTTGTATACAAATTGTCATTTGAATTGAAATCAAGATAACAGGTTGAGTTTTAATATGTTAATTCATTCTTGTTTGTTTGTTTGAATCAATAAGAACTTGATTAGATTGGGACTATCAATGTCTACTTGATTTAAACATAGATCAGAGCCTCTGATACCTCACTTCAGAGCCTTTGATATCCTGAAGTAGCATATTTTGAATAATCATCATAGTCTCTGACACATCCTTCAGAGTGTTTGCCTTTTTTTTTTTATCAAAGCATGTTTTCACTACAAAAGCACATCTCATTTTTCAAATCCTTAGCACAATTTGAGGGGGAGAAACAAAAGATTTATTCATTTGTTGAGGGGGATCTAACACCATCGGAAAGGCACTAAACTAAGATCAGAGCGTCTGAGATGAACTTCAGGGCCTCTGTTATCTCATCATAGGGTCTTCTGCCTAATCACAGGCAAAGGTAAGTACTTAACTTCTATTCCAAACTTATCCTTTCAAAATAAAACCAAATTTGATTCCAAACTTTTGAATAAACTACATAGTCTATTATTTAGTCTCTAATACTACTCTCCAGAGCCTCTGCTTTGTTATGCTCTGAAGATTTATCAGAGCACTTGATATTTAGTGTTGTTAAGTTTTGTTTCCTCAAAATCAAATTTTGGATTTTCAAAAAGTTTTTGAGCTATCAAAAGAAGATCGAATCTTTGAAGCACAATTTTCAAATTCTTAGAAGATATGACAGTTCATTTCTTTCTCTGAAAAGGTTTTACACTTGTAAAATATTTACAATTTGACTTGTGCGGGTTTTTTCACATTGGTGGTTGTAATGTTTTTATATCAACCCCAAGATGACAGTTGTCTGACTTATGCATCCTTTCAAACGGCGCCCTATCCACGTGTCACTATAAAATGGATGATGGAACATTTCTGACATGGGTACTCACAAACGCCGTTTCCATAACCTCCTGCACACGCCTCACGCCCATAAAAACCCATTTCAAATCATCATTTTTTTCTTTACGATCTCATATTTTCCCTCTCAACTTCATCTTCTTTCTAAGCATTCCAAAGCTCAAAGAACTCCACAACCTACAACAATGGCACAACCCCAAAATGGTTCAGACGATTCAAGTCGGATAGTACCAAACCAAGCCCTTGTTCAATTCAATATCTTTGTCAAGGGAAATAACTTCTATCTGGACCTCATTCCCACCAAGTTTGAAGAACAATATTGACCTATGATGGCATTCTTCAATAACTGTGAACTAAAACATGCACTGACCCCCCCTTTTGATGCCAAAATTCCTCTCAAGTTCGTGCAACAATGGTGGTATACCAGTGAATACATTGAAGAATCCAAAGGGATCGTTGGTTATGTTGATGCTGGAAATGAAGCAGGTGGTTCCATCAGAATTTCACCTAAAAATCTTCGTCTTCATCTCTTTCTTGACCTAGAAATTGCCAAGTTCGAGAAATCTCCTACCCCAAGAAACCCTTCCTCAATTTCTTATCGATTTGGGCTACAACAAGGAGATCTCAAGATTGAGTGAGTTCAGACGACAACACCTCCCACCAGTGTGGAATTTCATGTTTAGTGTGCTCAATCACACACTAACCTGCAAGATTGGAAGTCAAGATAAAGCAAACCCTACTCTACTCGCCATAATGTATGCCATGTTCTTTAACAGAAACATTGACATGGCCAACCTCCTCTACACTGAAATTTTTATTCCTGTGGATAGGAAGAACAAAGCTTTGGCCAAAGGGAAACCACCAGTATCCGTACTTTTTCCCAAGTTTATTTCATTGGTCATGAGGGGAGCCATGACCAAATTTGAGATCTCAGAGGAAGAACCTAAAACCTTACTCTTTGTGATGAACAACTTCAAACCCACAACTATTCCTCCTTACCCATATGAAAGGAGATTTCCTCAAAGCATGTAGAGATTCATTCCAAAAAACCACCCAACCCTTCACATTCTTAGTCATGTTTCCCAATCATCAGAACCGATGACGGGATCCCCAACACATTTAGGATCTAAACCAAAGCCCGAGTCAGACAATAAGGACTCAAAGGCCACTTTGGATCAGCGCAGAGGGCAACCAGAGGGTGCATCTGAAGAGGAAGAATCAGAGAGTGCTTCTTCATTTGATGAAGAGATTAGCTCTATCAGAGCAGAAAGCGGTGAGACAGAGCATCCCTCTTAGAGAGCGAATTCTGAAGCCTTAAGAGCCGATGAGAGTAAGGTAGCAAAAGATGCCCCCATAGGCACACATGTGTATTTCCAAACCCCAACCCCCCAATGCAAGCATACAATCTGTCCTAGGTGATCCAGCACCAAGGGACATTGAAACAGAGGTGAACACCTGGAACCCAACGAAAGAAAACCGCACAAAGGAGTTTCTTTCTGCCTCTGATGCTCACAACCAAGGGAAAGCCACACTTCTAGATATGTCCTCTCAAAAGGACATATCTATTGAAATGATAAGTACCCAATCACCCCGGGGTATGCCACCAAAATGCACATAAAATGATGCCTCTGTAGCTCATTCTATAGAGGACCATTCCCTAGTACCAGAGATCTTCTGAATCTCACATAGGGACTACCCAACCAGGGGCAGTGGGAAGACCTAGTAGCACAAGGGTTGACTTGTCTGGATAACAAGTCTTCCCATCACATCAGGTTCTCTTCCTCTGAATCTGAGTCAGAGGAAGCTGAACTGATTAGAACACCGGTAGAGAAATCCCCTCAAAAGGAATCTCGAGGATCTGGTGGAAGTCCCTCCAGAGGTAACATACTTTCCCCTCTGAAGAATGGCACCTCTGAACTCGAGGTTGACTTGGACTCATGTGTTGGGTTCAAGGTTTCCCTCTCTGCTTTTGTCAGTAAAGAAGAGTTCAAAATCTTTAGTGATGATATCAGAGGATCCTTGAATGATCTCAAACTTACAATAGAGAAGACCTCAAAGGTCTCTGCCTAACTCTGGAGTTCAAAAACATACTTCAGAGGTCTCTGAGTTGAAGACACAACTGGCAGCCAACAACAACAAAGTGGCAGCTCTGGAACAACTTATCAAAGGTCGCTCTGATAAATTAATAGAGGACCTGAATTCTGCAAAAATATGTCATTCTGAGGGCTATTCTAGAGTTATCTGTTGCAACACCACCCACAGTTACCCTTGCTGATCTGAAGAACTTCACGACAGACATAAAACAGATGATCTCTGAAGCTATCGTTGCCATACCAGTCTCTGCAGCTCCTCAAGCTCAAGTCCAACCTCCCAGGACTGCAGACGACTTGGTCACAAAGTCTGACCTCCAATACTTCTTTAAATAGGTCACTAACCGCATGCTTACTGTCTCAAGCAAAATTATGGCTAAATCTGGAGAAACCACGAAGGCTGTCAAGGCCTTACTTGAAGGGGACTTACTTAAAGAGGCTATAAAGGATAATGACACAGGAGAAATACATGCAGAGGCTGCTAAAAAATTCAGAAGCTCACACATGCCAGAGACTGCCAGCAAAGTCAAGAGAAAGTTTTCTAAGACTTCATGTGCAGAAGAAGCCTCTAAGAAGGCGAGGTTTGAGGATTCTGATGGCAAGGATGATGATGATCTACTCGATGGGTCGTCAGATTCTCAAAAGGGGGACAACATAGATCAGAATATCAGAACAGAGAAAGCAAATTCCTCTGCTCCTTCCTCCTCCTCTGCACCAATTCAAACAAAGGACAGATCGACCGATGTCCAAGAAAATCCAAAATCTAGCAGAATCGAACCAGAGAGGATCTCCACCTCCGCTAATGACCAACCATCTACAATTCTGAGATCACCATTTCGAGTAATTCTTCTTGCTGCAACAACTCCAGGGCTCTCATTGGTACCAGTTATTCCTGCAATCCCAGAGACCATCATCCCTGAAGATGATGACACTTAGTTGGTGGACTACTCCAGCACCTCCTCAGAGGATGCATTTTCTTCCCTGAAAGACCTACAATTATCATGAGGGATGCATTTGGAGATAAACCAGAAGATGGTGAGTATGTGTATCAACATGCTCAACCTCACCAACATGCAGACATATCAGAGGCTGGTAACTCATCTGAGCAACAGAAAGAAAATCAGGAGCAGAATGATGCCATGATAGCCTCTGCTACAAATGAAACTCCAACAACAACTCACAAAGTGCAAAGCACTGAACCAGAGATAGTTCAACACTTGCTATCTGTTGATGACATCATATTGATTGGATCTGACCAAGTACCTCCACAACATGAAGCTGAAAAGACAACTACAGAGGTACCTATTCAGAGAACAATCATCGGCATACCATCATCCTCTACTTTCTTACAACCTCCAGAGTTCCTCTTAACTAAAGCAAGTGTATATGTGGAAGACACATATCGATACCTCTACTGCGAGTTTAACATAGAAGATAGGCTTTCTTATCCTCTGAATCCAAGACTACAACCTGGAATGACTGAAATTCAAAAGAGATTTATCAAAGATAAGACAAGCAGTCGCAGGGATGTCTCCTCAAATGAGCCAATCATTGAAGTCCACATGATATCAGAGGGAAAATTCAGCTATGACAGGCTCATCTATCGACATTATGAGGTTATCTGAGTAGACATTAGTGTATACCAATTCAATGACAATGATTTGGTAAATCTGAATCCGTATGAATTGACTCATTTATGTGCATACTTCTCAGCAAAGTCAGAGATAGGAAGAGTCTACAGAATGGGAGAGTACGAAGTGAAAATGGCCATGGAAGCCCACATAAAGCTCAGAGCTAAGATAGATTTCCAGATTGCCCTAAATCTTGGAGTAACAAGCTAGGGGTTATTGTGTGAGGTCCATTTGAGATCATGATTGGTATTGATGAATGATAACAAGAAGATTAGGGATAGAAATCTGCATATTATTGAAAGCAAGAAAACTACAACTACTAGAGAGAAATCTCAATCATACGGCTACATTGCAAATGAAGGTTACCCTAAAATCTATTACAAGATTCCTATTTATACCCCATATCCCTTGTATACATTGTAAGCCCAAACCCATATACAAGGCCCAATACAATAAATGTAGATTACTTTATAAAACTTCTAAATAGAACATAAAATATGTTCTAACATTCTCCCCCTAAGTTTTGTAAAGTAATCATTTTCTGATCAGCTCCAGCTTCAGCTCCTCTCCCCCTTGATTTCTTTATAAAACTTAGTGTTGCATAAACTTCAAAGAATCCTTAAGCTCCCCCTAGAATGTAGCTCTTATCCTTGGAGTTTCAACTGAAATATCAGATCTGATGTAGACGACTGAGTACACATAAAGACAACTTTTGACTCTAGTAAATCCAACACATTCCTTAACGCCCACAAGAATGATATGTGTGGATTATGGAATGACAACCAAGTGCATCTTCAGTGTATAATATCTAATATGTCTTTGAACGATGAGTTGAAATTAGAATTCAGCTTAAGAACTTCATCTAATAAGCATACGGGCGGTAGCATCCGGTAGCAACACTACAAGGCAAGGATTAGAAGGCAAGCAAATGTTCAACAACTGATAGAAAATACTCATACTGACTTATCTCCAGAAAACTGAATAATCAAACCCAGAACTCCTTTCTTCACGAATCAGCTGGATGATTATAAGCGCTCAGGATTCTGAATCACAACTCAAATAGCAGAACAATGATTGCAGTCGCTCACACTACTGAGTGATCAAGTCAGAAGAATGATAAAGTGCTCTCAACGGTCTAACCACAAAAGAAGCTTTCCAGACTGATGATTGCAGATTCTCAGGCATCTAACTCAATCCAAGCAGAGACCAAATCATCAAATCCAGAATCTGAAAATCTTGACAGACACTCGAGTAAGAATAGATCAGTTGCTAGTGATATGTGTGACCAACAGAAGATAGGAGTGATGTCACATATGCATTCCGCGTATAAAGCTCAGAAACAGGGCAAACTTGTATGAAACAGAGTTCAAAATAGTCAGGATTCTCAAAAACATCACCAACTTTCGTAAACAATCAAAATTCGCAGATCACTATTCACCATGAAGCTCGATTCGCAAGATGGACTTAGCCTAGACCACAATTCACAGAGGCTTCTTCTGTGAATCCTTAGTTTTCGCAAGCCTCATTCTGCGAATTCTTGCATTTCGCAAGATATATGTCTACGAATCCTTCAGAATTCGCAAGACAGCATCTGCGAATCGTTCACTTTCGCAATACTCTTACATGCGAAATCTATACTTAGAACATTTTTCAAGAATGGAAGCCACTTTTCGCATACATATCACCTGCGAAAACTTTGACAATTCGTAACCAGTGGCCTGCGAATCCTTTAGAATTCGCACACAACAGAAGCATAGTAGTCTGCGAATTCCTCAACTTTCGCATTCAACTAACTGCTAATACCACACTTGTAAAATTTTGTTGTGTCCAAATGTGCTGCTTCCCCAAAAAATGTGAAACATTCTCTTTTTAAGAAAAGACTGAGTAGCTGGTGGGGTGTTTGCAAGAGTTGGAAATTTATCCTAGACACACATTTTATTCAAAAGAGGTGGGGTGTTTGCAACTTGAAAATTTATCCTAGACACACATTTTATTCAAAAGAAAGAAAAAACCGTAAAACTTTTACTTTATAGAATAAAATTTGTAAAGATTTAAAATATTAAATTCAACATGCTAAGTTTGAAAAAAATTCATTTAAAAACAAATGTAAAAAATGGGCAAATTGATATTTAGTCGGAACAAAATAAAATTCAATAATACCTTCTTCCACATAATGTATAATGAATTTGTATCTCATATCCAAGTTTTGGGTTGAACTTGCTCAGATTCTTGAAAAAACATGAGAAAAAACTGGAACAACATCATAGTCAGAGATAAATGCAACGGAATAAAGTAGAGGCACTCACAGTTTCTCATTTGTCTAGAAACTAAATGCATTGAAGAACGAGTCCTAAACTGATATGTTTAGAAGTCGAAGTCCATTGAAGTACGGGTTTTGAGCTGATTTACTCAGAAGCCATTGTTCTTCTTACTCTCCTTGACATTAGGTGCCTGCAACTTAGAATCAATCTTTGATTTTGGTACCCACTTGTATTTGGGTCCATATTTGTTAGTTGCAGTTCTAATGGGAGAAAACTTGGTAGGTTTGACATAGAAAGGACGAGAAAAATAATCAGATGAATGAACGGAGTCATCAGTAGAGGACGAAGCATAATCATCTAAACTTGAACCAGAAGAGGAATAGGAGACATCTTTTGCAATTTGAATCATTTGCTTTATTGAATATTTGAAAGTTTTATTACAAGTAGAAAATGAATCATTTCTACAAAGTTTGTCTACATTTCGATCCTCTTCAGTCGCAGATTCATCAGATGTCCGCTTGACCCTCCATATCTGCCTTGTAGGAATGCTCAAAGTCCTATCTGAAAAATTTGAATCACAAGAATTAGAATTATCTGAAATGACTTTAGCTTGTTTCTTTGACTTCTTTGACCTATTTCTTTTACGCTTTGGTTTATAATAATCATCATTTAGCGTAAAAGATTCATCAAGAATTTTCGAATGAAGATTTGAATCTGAAGAAACAATTTTATCTATGAATCCAAACTGATCAGACATTAAATCTGAACTTGCCTCTGAGTCAGAAAATTTTTGAGAAAAGTTTTCAGATTTTAGAACTTCCTTTTTGTTTTCCTTAAAATCAGAAGAAAGACCAGAAACAGAATTTTGTTTTTGAGAAATTAATTTTTCTTCAAGACTTGAAGTCATAAAAGAAAGAATAATAGCAGATTCAATTTCTCTTTGAATATTTTGATCTTCCATTTTATCTTCAAGATCAATGATTTTGCTTTCTAACACTAACGGAGGAATATATCTCTTAGAATCATAAGAAACTGGAGATATATTTTCTTTATTAGTGTTAGTAGCACATATATCAAAATAATCATCAGATAATGAAGATTTAATGGGAGAAATGTCTTTTAAACTGTTTCTGTTCTTCTTTGATTTATCGGGAAAATATTTGGCATTTTCGCGCGTGTAAACAAAAGAAATTTCCTTTTTCTTGTTGTTCATTTTTTTCTCATTTTCGATATCTAAAACTTGCTTTTCATTCATCCAATAAATTTTAAATTGAGGAGCATATTTAGCAAGACTTAGATAATTGAATTTATATAAAGTAGGGGATTTTTCTATAGCATTGTTTAAACAATGAGGATTTTCAAAACCAAGTCCCCATTTTTCTTTGATAGACTCATAACTCCTTGGTTTGTTCAAAAAAATGGTTTGTTCAGATTGATTCCTTCGATATAATTTTTCTTCCAACTCATTTATTTTATCTGAAAAATTATCTTTTAATTTGGTCATTTCAGTCAAAGAATCAAGATAAATCATATTTGATTTTTCTAAATCACTCAATTTCTTTTGAAAGATTTCTTTTGTATGATCCAAAATAGATTTTTCATCTTTCAAAGAAATTTGTAATTTTTTAATCAAATTTGACTTTTCTGAATTTAATTGTTTTTCAGATAATAACTTTGAGCGAAGATCATGTAAAGCAGTTACAATGATATTCATCTGTGAAGAAATAAATGTGTAATCAAATTCAGAAGGTACCTCATCTTCATCAGTTGAGGAATCATCATCATCACTCTGATCATCTCCGATGAAGCACATATGAGCAGTCTCCACATTATCAGCTTCATCATCGGAGTGATCTAGCCATAATTCTTCTTCAGCTAGCAGAGCGGTTCCATTCTCTCTCTTTTCGGCTAGTTCCATTTTCTTCCGATAATACGCCGAATCCCAAACTTTCTTCACTCGACACTCCTTAGCGATGTGACCCGGATTTGCTTTCTTAACCTCGGGCACTTTGACATTCTTAGACCCAGAAGTGAAACGAAGATTGTTGGAACCCGAATGATGTTAGAACTTTTTGTTGTAGTGTTGAGAGAGAAGAATCATCGCCTTTTGTAGCGCCTCACCATCATCATCAGTTGCACCGTCATAAGCATTCTCGGATAATGCTTGTTCAGACAGTTTGCTTGTGAGAAGTGCAACCGGATCCACTGTCTTCTTGTTTTTCTTGTCAAGTTTGGCCTTTTTATCCTTGACAATGCATTCATCTGTCATCAGAATCTCGTAAAGCTCTTGGATTTGCATAGAAGATATCCTGACATCATTCCTCAAGCGATGGCAAGATTTATTCCATTCCGGTTGTAGAGCGTTGAGGAACTTCAGATTGGTCTCCAGCTCAGTCTTTTCCACTTTTATCTTTCGTAGATCATTTATCACCGCACAGAACCTGTCAAAAAAAAATTTCAGTGACTCACCGTCTTTGGCTTTGAATTCCTCAAAATTATTCATGTAGCGCGTTTGCCGAAGTTGTGTCGCGACCGTTGAACCAAGCATAATCTTTTCTAGCTTAGTCCACATCATCTTCGGATCGTGCTTGAAACAATCAATTCTATTATAGATAGAATTGGGCAATGCTAACATCAAATTAGACTTTGCTTCACGATCTGATTTTTCTCTTGTAACCTCTTCAGCAGTCAAAGGAGTATCGTTCTTAGGTCAGATAAACGGTCCTTCAGTAAATGACTTCATCATATTTTCTCCATTAGCTTGACGCTCGATGAAGTTAATGAACCGATCTTGCCATTGGGTGAATTCATTTTCATTGATCAAAACAGGAGGACGAGTTTCTGTTCCCAATGACATCATAAGATCATTCTTGTAAAACTGAGCTTGAAACGAGAACTTTGACATATCCATATTTTCAGAAATCCAGATAAAAATTCTAAGTCTTGAACACAGAGAAACTGGCGCAAACTGAGATTTGCGCGAACAGAGGATGGCGCAATCTTGCTTTTGCGCTAGACGAAGATGGCGCAAACTGATCTTTGCGTGAGACGAAGGTGGCGCAATTTAGACTTTGCGCGAGATGATGTTGACGAGAACCTTTCTTTGCTTGAGCAGAAGGTGGCGCAAAAGTAACTTGCGCCAGTAATAGATGGCGCAAAACTGATTTGCACTAGCTGTTGGTGGTGCAAATTTAACTTGCGTGATACGTTCTTGGCGCAAACTTTACTTGCGCTAAACAAAGGTAACGCAAACTTTTCTTTGCGTGAGATGATGGTAACGCAAAGGTAACTTGTGCACGGAATTGAACTTCTCGTGAAATGTAGATGGCGAGAACTGAACTTGATGCAAATTAGAAGAAACTAGCGCAAAGTCGAGGATGAACTGGCGCAAAACCCTGAAGAACTGGCGCAAACCAAAGATGAACTGGCGCAAATATCAGATCTGGCGCAAAACACAAAAAATCAAGAAAAACTTCCAAAATCGATTACTGAATTGAATTTAATGAAATTTTATCACACATATGTGATCGAAAACAGTTTTCTAACACCTTTGAATCAAACAATTCGATTAAAATTTGCAAAATCGTGAAATCAAGAAATCAACAGTACGTTTAACGAACATTTCAGAAAACTTGAAAAATCTCAAAATCAAAAACTGATTTTCTTGTAAAATGATGTGAATCAAATATGTTTTACAATCAAAACCGAATCCAACGAACCAATTTTCAAGAAAATTCGATCACAAATCAGTCCGAATTTAATGAAAAATCAAAAAATGAGATTTTTTTGAAAAAATCAAGAAAATCGATCAAATTTTCTGATTTAATAACAAATTCAGAATCGAAAAACGTTTCTCTCAATCCTCTCAGATTCAGATTAGGCTCTGATACCAATTGATAATGCAAGATCGTTCTAAATCTAGTGAGAGAAAGTAGAGAGAGAGTTGAAAGTGCAAATGTATTCTCTATTCAAAGTATGCGTGAAATCTCTTACAAGACACAAAGCCACAAGGGACTTAAATACCCTTGGCTAATACATAACATATAAGCACCCTAAACACATTATTAGACCAAGCCTATAAATACAATGATTACTATAAAATCTGACTTAACAGCAAGAAAACTACAACTACTAGAGAGAAATCTCAATCATATGGCTACATTGTAAATGAAGGTTACCCTAAAATCTATTACAAGATTCCTATTTATACCCCATATCCCTTGTATACATTGTAAGTCCAAACCCATATATAAGGCCCAATACAATAAATGTATATTACTTTATAAAACTTCTAAATAGAACATAAAATATGTTCTAACATACTGCTCCAGTTGAAGTCATAGAGAATTTGGATAAGTACAAGAATGGGTCAATCGTGGCAGAGCCTCTGGGATTTGTGTACAGGTTATTCAATGAAAAGAAAATCTTCTTGGCTTCTGAAGTAGAAAAATACTCAGATGAAGCTCTCAAAGGAATGATGAGGATGCTGAATATCAAGAAAGACAAGTGTTCGGCAGATTTGTTTGAACTTTTGTATTCAGAGATCAGTTATATGATCCTATTCAGAGAGTTGATCATGAAGTTCCACAACACCTGTTCTGGAAATAGATTGTAATTTTTTTTGATAGTTTCTCTTGTAATGTGATTAAAATATTTAGTATGAGAAGTATTATTTAACAGAGGATGACTTTCTCCTCTTTGCTTTCTAGATTAAAATCTCTGTTGTTTTGCATTTTTTATTTTAAATACTTAGGGGGAGATTGTTAGCTCCAATTCTGAATGTAAAAGTATTGAAATATTCTAAGTCTTTTCCATAGGACTTCCAGAGATAGCTACCAGAGACAGCAAGCCCCTTCTGAAGTCATTTCAGAGATAGAATACTCAGCTCATAAGACATCAAAGATAGCTTCATCAGAGATACTGCATCAGAGCTCTGAAGACATTCTCTTTGAAATTAATGCTGAGATTTTACATGTATTGGTGCAAGCTTAGAAGACACGTCATCTAATGATAAGATTTACCTTTTAGGTAGATTATTGTTCATGCATGTCTTCTTTGTCAGGAAAGTACATTGTTCACCATTTTAGTTCTATAAATAAGACGTGCGCCTCATTGTGTAAAAGTGTGCTTTTCCTTACCTGCTTATATAAAGAAATACTTTTCTGTATGGTGAATTGTACAAGAAGATTATGTATGATTTAAACCACCTTTATGGTGTTATTGATAATCTACATTAATATCCAATAAATATTTGGATTGTTCATTATTTATACTTTGGATATATCTTCTTTACTGTGTGTACGAATCAAACAATATGGTTTAAACTATCTTTGCTTCCGCTATAATTTCATATGTTTGTTTGTTTTAATCATTAAGCAAGAATCTGGGATCCAACAACTGCTTTAGATGATCGATATGATCGATCGCTTGTTTTTTACTTGAGCAACATGTCGTCTATGTATACTTCCATTGTATCGCCAATATGTGCTTTGAACATCTTGTTGACCAACTGCTGATATGTTGATCCCGCATTCTTTAGACCGAAAGGCATGACCTTGTAACAGTAAATACCTTTGTTCGTCATGAATGTCGTCTTTTCTTGGTCGTCATGATGCATCAATATCTTATTGTAGCTCGAATATGTGTCCATGAACGTGAGGAGTTCGTGGCCAGCGGTCGCGCGACCATAACATCAATGTGGTGTAATGGGAACGGGTCTTTAAGACAAGCTTTGTTGAGATCAGCGAAGTCGATGCATACTCTCCATTTCCTGTTCTTCTTTTGTACCACCACGACGTTTGCTAGCCATTCGGGATATTTTACATCCCAAATCTTTCCAGTATTGAGTAGATTGTCGACCTCTTCATTGATCACTTTGTTTCGCTCAGGAGCGAATTTGCGTCGCTTTTGCTTGACTGGTTTGAATGATGGATCGACGTTGAGTCGATGTGAAATAACCTCTGTTAGGACATTATTGTATTCAAGATTTAGTGTTAAAGTCTTTGTAATTGAAAAGTCAAAGAAAGTCAAAAGTGAAGTTCGTTTTGTTAAAAGGTCAAAGTAGTTTACTTTGTTTAGTCAATGTGTTTGTAATTAGTTTAGGTTTATAATGTGTTTGCTTAGTCATTAAGCATTAGGACTTTTAGAGAGATCATCATTGTAATAACTTTCTAGAGAGAGAAAGCTGAGATTTGTATAGAGAGAGAACTTTAATCCATGTAATTCTTCAAAGATCAATCCAATACAAAATTTACCTAATAGATCTGGAGTTTACAATTGGTATCAGAGCTTTGGGAGATTAAAATGTGCACAATTCGTCAGATTTGATCAAGATTTGAAGAAAATTGAAGAAAATCCATTTTTGAAGATTTGAAGAACACAAATGGGCTATGCATTTCTAATTCGTTTTTGGATTTATTTTTTATTGCAAAGTGTTTCTCCAAATTCATTTACAAGTTTTGCATCAAAAGATTTTCAAAAACGGATAAAGATTTGAGGAATTTGAAATTTTTGTGAAAATTTTGTGTTCTTGAGAAAAGTGGTCAGTTAAACTTTTTAACATTTGATTTTGAGATTTTTTGTTGATTTGATTATTAGTGCAAATATGTGTATAAAAAGTGTTTTTAGACATGGATTAATCATCGATTTCAAGGTTTGATGACTAAATTTCATTTTTTGAAAATGTTCATGATCATGTGTTCTTGAGGTGTTCATGTTAAAAAGTTGATAAATATGAATTTTGATCCATGTTTGTTGATGCAAATTGTTAAAATGGTGTTTTTAGTTATGTTTGATTCACAATTCAAATGATTAACAAACTTTTTGTTAAGATTGTAAATTTGCATGTCGAGTGAAGAACTCGCATACTTCATATCATGAACTCGCAAATCACAAGCTTGCTCTAATACTTACGCAACTCACATGATTTCAACTTGATGCAAGGACTACCAAGTAGAAACTACCACCAGGGTCAACAATCCAACAAAACCATAATTCACGATGTTGTCAACATCTTTGATACTTTGACATTCCACAAATCTGCATGAGGACAAGTTCCATGACATTTCACCTCGTTTGTCTTAGGATGATCAACTTATTTCTCAGCATCTGAACTAATTGTTATACTTTTAGCATCTCTATCATAAGATTGATCTGACGACGAAT
The DNA here is from genome assembly GCA_954870635.1 of Arctium minus. Classification (NCBI taxonomy): domain Eukaryota; kingdom Viridiplantae; phylum Streptophyta; class Magnoliopsida; order Asterales; family Asteraceae; genus Arctium; species Arctium minus. The sequence goes on along the minus strand of OX941084.1, from coordinate 100,554,774 downwards.
AAACTTGAAGAACTCGAATTCTACTGTAGCAAGGAACTCGCATGCAGATGAGAACTCTCATGATGCGTCAATCAGAACTCGTAACCCACAACATCCATATGATGATGAACTCGTAAATAGTTGCCTGCGTCAACCTGGTTATCGTAAGAATCTTGTTTGCGACAAACACAGAACTCGTAAAAATCATCTTGCGTCTTCATACTTATTGTAAGCCTCATCATGCGACACCCTCACAACACATGAACAGAACTCGTAAGCCTTCTTTGCAACTTCTATACTTAGTTTTTTTGTTGGTTTTTAACTTTTTATGATCTTGCGACAACCAGACTTAGCCGATTTTCAGGTTTGTAAGAAATTTTTTTCAGGCGAGATCATCAAGTGGGTTTACATATTTGTTGATTTTAATCGATCTAATCACTTCTAAACTCTTCCTTTGTTGATATAGAACACGTAGCAAGTTTCAGATTTAATTTTCGTCAACAAATCAGTGAGTTACGGTCGTTTGAAATCTCGCCGGAGACGCGCCAGAGCCTGTCAGAAAACCGGGTTTCTACCGGAGTTCGTTTTTGAGCGATGATTTTGTTGTTTTAGCTTCCTAATCTTGTTAATTAATTGATTTCTATTGTTTTGCAGCTTATTACTGTCGTTAAAAGTGATAACTTTAAGAGACGAAAGGAATTGCCAAGAAACAGCTAAGGTTTTCACTTGAATAGAATGAATAATACAAAGGCTTACAATAACAATATATAAGGAGACAAGAAACCCTAAAAGAAACTAAAATATACAAAAGTACAAAAACAACCCCTATACTATCTAACATCCCCCCTCAAACTCATGATGCTGGTGCAAGAAACATCGAGAGTTTGCTAACCAGGAAGCGGAAGCGAGAGATCGGGTGAGACTTCGTAAAGAAGTCTGCAAGTTGTAAAGTAGAACTGACAAACCGTAAGGAAAGAGTGCCACATTTTAGATGATGACATGTAAAGTGGCAATCAACCTCGATATGCTTCGTGTGTTCATGAAAAACCGAGTTGTGAGCAATCTGAATGGCGCTGCAATTGTCACAATACATAGGAGTGGGATGAGGAAGGAAGATACCCATATCAGCGAGTAGCCAACGCAACCAAGTAATCTCCTTGGAAGTAGATGCCATAGCGCGGTATTCAGCTTCAGTGGAAGAAAGAGAAACCACTGATTGTTTCTTACTTTTCCACGAAATAAGAGAGTCTCCCAAGAAAACACAGAAACCTGTGACAGATCGACGGTTTGTAGGATTACGTGCATAAGCAGCATCAGAGTATGCCCGTAGTTCGAGAGAAGATGTGGATAATAGCAGGAGACTTCAAAACATGGTACCGCGAAGATAACGTAAAATACGCACAACAGCAGTCCAATGAGTAGAGGTCGGAGTTGCAACAAACTGGCTGACAACATGAACAACATATGCAATGTCTGGTCGAGTAATAGTGAGATAAACCAGGCTGTCATCAGTGGGAGAATACTCGACATTCAATTCAGAAGGAGAGTCCACAACACGAGTATCAGTGAGACAAGCTCGTTCAAGAATTTCAGTTGTATATTTAGATTGAGAAAGCAAGTAACCTCTAGGAGATGAAGCAACTTCAATACCCAAGAAATATCGAAGAGGACCCAGATCCTTCATCTCAAATTGTGCAGCTAATTCCAACTTTAAGGCACTAATTCCTTGAAGATCATCACCGGTGATGATCATATCATCAACATACAATGAAAGCAATATACGACCTGCAGAAGTATGCTTGACAAAGAGAGCAGAATCATGTTCACTTGCAGAGAATCCAAGAGACAGAATAACATCATAAAATTTTTCAAACCAAGCTCGTGGGGCTTGTTTAAGTCCTTATAATGCCTTTTTAAGCTTGCAAACTTCACCAGTTTTATGAGGAACACCAGGAGGAGGAACCATTAAGTCACCATTCAAGAAGGCATTCTTAACATCCATTTGTGAAATATTCCACTTGCGAACAGCAGCAACAGCTATAAGGGTGCGTATTGTAGTCATTTTGGCTACAGGAGCAAAAGTTTCCTCAAAATCCAAGCCATATTCTTGAGTAAAGCCCTTAGCTACAAGACGGGCTTTGTAACGTTCAACGGATCCATCAGATTTGGTCTTGATTTTATAGACCCACCGGGAACCAATAGCACGCTTACCGTTGGGAAGCGGAACCAAATCCCAAGTATGGGTCTTTTGCAAAGCAGAGAGTTCCTCACTCATAGCATGCTGCCAAAGAGGGTCAGTAGTTGCTTCTTTATAAGAGGAAGGTTCAGAAAGAGAGTGTATAGAAGCTAAGAACGAAGTAAAAGAGAGAGAATAAGTAGAATAAACAAATTCTGGTAGACGAGTGGACTTACGAGGGCGTTGGGATTGTTGAGGAGGATCCACAGTCTCAGGTGCATCTTGAGTGACAGTAGTAGGAGGAGGGACAACTGTGTCAGGTATTGGAGTACCAGTAGCATTTTCTTCGGTTGGAGAAATATCTGGAGTCTGAGTAGAGTTTACTTGCTCAAAGAATGGATCAATATTAAGTACATCTGACTTTGTCAAGTTGTGTGCATTTATGGGAATGGAATAGAAAGGAATATGCTCAAGAAACACAACATTACGAGATACATATAATTTCTGAGAGGTAGGGTCAAAACAACGGTAACCTTTTTGTCCGTCACCATAACCAAGAAAAACACAGACAGCAGATCTAGAAGATAATTTATCACGCTCTACATGGGGACGAAGAACAAAGCAAGTGCAACCAAAGACACGTAAAGAAGAATAATCAGGACAACAACCATAAAGTTTTTCAAAAGGAGATAAGCCTGAAGTGATTAAAGATGGAATTTTGTCGATCAGATTGACAGCAGTAAGAACGGCTTCACCCCAGAATTGATTAGGAACCGAAGAAGACAACAAGAGAGAGCGAGCGGTTTCAAGGATATGTCTATGCTTTCTTTCAGCAACACCATTCTGCTCAGGAGTGTCTGTACAGGAGGTCTGATAAATAGTTCCATCTAAAGCAAGTAATTCACAGAATTTATTGGAAGTATATTCACCTCCCAAATCACATCGGAAACATTTAATCACAGAATTATGTTGGGTTTTAACATATGCTCTAAAACGACAATAAATATCAAAGAAATCTGAACGATGTTTCATGAGAAAAATCCAACAAAACCAAGTATAATCATCAATAAAAGAGACATAATATCGAGACCCTCCTTTTGTAGGAACAGGAGATGGTCCCCATACATCAGAATGAATCAAATCAAAAGGTGCAACAGAAAGAGATTTGCTTAATTTAAACGGTAAAGCTGAAAATTTTGCAAGTTTACAACCACTGCAATTAGAAATATCATGAACTTGCAAAATTCCCAAATTTCCATAAGAAACTAAGTATTTTAGACGAGAAGCAAAAACATATCCAAGGCGTGAATGCCATAAATTAAAACTAGATGACTTAGACGACAAACGAAAAGAAGATAAATCTGCACTATGAGCAACTTCTACTGGTAACCGTAACTCATCCAACACATATAAGCCCCCACGCCTATGGCCGGTCCCAATCAGCTTCTGAGTACGTGGATCCTGCACACAACAAGAATCAGGAGAAAATAATACCTTATAACCGGAATCAAATAATTGACCAACAGAAACAAGATTCAGTTTGAGTTTAGGGATATGATATACATTAGGAAGGGAAAAATTCGAACTCACAATAGAACCAATGCCTGCTAATGGCATAGGAGCACCATCAGCAGTCATGACAGGCACAGATGGCATAGGATTTAGAGAAGCAAATAATTTAGAATTCGGAGACATATGAAAAGAAGCACCATAATCTAGAATCCAATAATGCATACCTGATTCGTTACTAATCGATTGACCTATGGGCGAAGAGACGAGACATGGCATGAGACTGAACATCAAGGAGCTTCTGGAGTTGTTCAGTGATAGATGCAAGAGTAGGATTAGTAGTTGACCCAGATGGAGGAACAGCGGCAGCAGTGCTAAATTGAGGAGGAAAATGATGAGATTGTCTCAGATTACCAGATTGTTGTGATTGATTTCGACCCATAAGTTCTGGACATTGAGACTTCCAATGGCCTTTTTTCTTACAAAAGTTGCATTCATCAAACCCAACTCTTGGACGACTCTTATTCTGATTTGAAGTAAAGGGATTATGAGGAACAGCCAAAACAGAAGGACTTGGAGTTGGAAGAATACCTTTTCCTGCTTGTGTCTTTAAACGAGTTTCATCAGCTAACAATTCACTTACTACTGAATCAACTGACGGAAGTGGGGTTCGATGTAAGATGTTACTACGAGGCCCTTCAAAATCACTTCTCAGGGCCATAAGAAACTGAACCAAACTCTGTTCTTCCCTACGAGCAATGTAGGGTCCAAAAGCACGCAACTCAGCAGATTCAGTAAGAGCTAACTGATCCCACAAATCAGTCATTGTTGAGTAGAACTCCTTAATAGACATATCTCTCTGTTCGAGTGCTCGGATATCAGCTTCTAACTGATACTGTTTTGCAAAATTAGATTGTGTATACAGTCTCTCAAGATGATCCCATACTTCCATGCCTGTTTCATATTTTGCCAATTGAACACCAATCGAATGTTCAACAGAGTTGTTTATCCAAGTGATAACTTTCGAATTATCCACTTCCCAAGAGTCCAAGTCTTTTGCTTCTTTCGGTTTCACAATAGTGCCAGAAACATAACCCCACATCTTTTTACCCTTCAGAAAATATTTCAAGACATAACTCCAATAGGAGTAATTTTTTCCATCCAAACGAACACTAATGGCTTGGAGAGAATCATCCTTCCCAGCCATTGCAAACGAGAAATAATGAAAGGAAAAGAGAACAGAGAGTATAGAGATACCGTATGCCAGAGAGAAGCGTCGATCGAACAGAAAACCCTAAACAAGCCGTCGAATAGAAAAACGCCGAACAAAAGGAAACTCTAGCGCCGTCGAACAGAAACCCAAAAACGGACAGATGTCGTCGAACGGAAAAGAAGAAAAAGGATTAATCCTGCTCTAATACCATGATAACTTTAAGAGAGGAAAGGAATAACCAAGAAACGGCTAGGGTTTTCACTTGAATAGAATGAATAATACAAAGGGTTACAATAACAATATATAAGAAGACAAGAGACCCTAAAAGAAACTAAAATATACAAAAGTACAAAAACAACCACTATACTAGCAAAAAGATCGAAAGAACCTCGCCGGAAAATTGAATCTCGCCGGAGTTTGTTCTCGTTGATACTTCGTTCACAACTCATTGCATGATCTTGATTTGTTCGTAGTGATCGATGGGATTTTGATCAAGGATCAGTTTGAATCAAACCTTGGTCGATTTGGTGAAGAAACGAAGAGTCTTCGAGATTTTTTCGGTTTTTCGAAAATTTTCGGTTTCAAATTTCAAGAGTTTGGAAGATTGTTTCGGGTTCTAATCGATTAAGGGAGCTTAAGGGATAACAATAGAAGAGTTTTGATCGAAAAAATTATTTCCATAATCAGTTTTTACAGCTACCATCGAGATGAAGAAGAAGATAAATAGTACTAACGAAACTCCGTTAGTTCCATTAGGTTTCTAACATTTTTGTTCCCTGATCCGTTAGTCCATTAGATTTCACTACATTTCAGTCCATTTTTCAGTTAGTCTTCGTTAAGTCAGTTAATTCTTTTAGTGATTAATAGGTTTGGTCCTTGTCATTAGTTTTTGTTAGATTTTGTTAGTTTTTCTTACATTTTAAGTCCTAATTCCGTTAACTCTTGTTAGTCCAGTTAAGTACTTCTAAAAGTTGACAGTTTAGGTCCCTCTAGTTTAGGCTTCAACTTTTGACAGTTTTGATCCTGGTAGTTTTAGTTTTAGATTTTCTCACTTTTAGCCCCAACAGTATATATGTTTTAGGTTTTTGCAATTTTAGTCCCTATAGTTGTTAGTTTTACATTTTGTCATTATTAGTCCTTGAAGTTTTTAAGTTTCGTGTTTTTACACTTTTAGTCCCTAGACTTTATATTTTTGTGTTTTTGTCATTTTTAGTCTTCGTTTTTTGTCGGGTCTTAGTATTTTTCATTTTTAGTTCTCGTTTTTCGTCTTAGTTTTATATTTTGTCGGTTGTAGTCTCTATTTTTGTATTTTTTTTATTTTAGTCGCTTTTGTTCGTTTTAGTCATTTTTTTTAAGTTTTTCGTATGTGTCGTGTTTAGTCCTTGTTTTTCATTTCTTTTTCGTTTTTAGTTATTTTAGTGTCGTTTTTAGCTGTTTTTTGTGCATATCTGATATATTTTTTTGTATTTTTGTAGATTGAAGATTACAAGTCAAGTTTCTGCACTAATTTTCAGATTTAATTTTTGGAAGACAAATTTACACTTTGTTTTTCAGATTTTAATTTTCAGATTTTATTTCTGACTTTAATCTTGTTATTCATATATTTTTAGGATGTGCACATAACTCAACTTCTAATCTAAGTTTCTTTTGATGATCACTCTATTAGGTAATATTTTTGTTTGATATTTTTTTTGCAAGATTCATAACGATGTCGCATTTAGTAACCTCTAAAGAAGATCGTTATGTTATTGTTCAAAACATTAAGTTGACTAAACTTGAAAACGAAATTGTATGTATTGAAGCAGAACGAGAGGAAAATGCAAAGATTGTTACGAAACTGAAACTTGAGAACTCAAATCTTCAAGATCAAATAAAGAAGCTTGAAGAGAAAGCTACCGTTTTGGGAAATGAAAATCCTGACCTGAAGAAACAGATTCCAGATATATCATCCTTACATGAAAATTTTCTTTTAGTAAAGCAAAATATTAAACTTTCTGAAAGGATTACTGATCTTGAATCTCATATTGCAGATATTGAAACAAAGAGATAACACTCAACTCTTAAATCTAAGACAACTAAGTTTGAAGACAAAGTAAATGGTTTGGAAACTGAGAATGTTGAGCTGAAAAGGAAACTCTCTATACTTGAAACAAATTTTGCTAAAGAAAAGAAGGAACTTGAGAATTGTTTGGTATAAAAGTTATCAATTTTTTCCAAGAAATCTTTTGAAGAGAAGAAGATTGATGAGCTAAGATGTATCAAACTTTCAAAGCAAATTGCTGATTTTGAGAAAGTTTTGATCACTGAAAGAGAAAAGTTTGAAAATGAGAGAGCTGATTTTGAGACTGAAGGAAAATCTTTCAATGAAAAGATTGCTAAGCTTTCTAGAAAAATTTCCGAGTTAGAAAGTGTTATCCCAAATAACAACGTAAACAAGATGACAACTTCACTTTCAATCAATTTCCATGTTTTATTAATTCTATGAATCGATTACAGTATATGCTCTCTCAAACACTTTCTCTCTCTAACTCTTGAATGTGCACACCACTATGATAGCTCTATGAATCTCTTACAAAAATTACACGCACAACACAACCCATATACCTATTTATACAAAACACAGAAACACTCACACCACTATACACGCACAAGCTACAGAAACACTCAAAAAACTAAACTATTATAACACATGCTTTGACTTTTTATTACAGATGACTTTCACTTTCACTTTGCGAGTTGACTTTGAGCTTTGACTTGGCTTGACTTTTAGCTTCAGACTTCATGATCTTGTATCCAACAAATATATGCTCTAACAATCTCCCCCTTTGTATTCAAGATCATCTCTAAAAGATTTTGCAATTCAATCTCCCCCTTTAAGCTCAATTTTGTACAATCTCCCTCTTTTGGTTGATCTTTAACTTTAATCTCCCCCTTTGTTAAGATAACTGATCACCTTCAGAAATTTCTCTGTAATCTCCCCAAAGTCTGTCTTCAAGAAATAGTAACAATCTCCTCAAGGTCGTAAAACCTCTTTCAGACAACGGAAAGAAATTATCTCCAGATTCAGCTCGGATTGCTTTAGCAAATATTCTTCAAAGAAAATTTCACCAAATTCAGCTTGTCAATAGAAAACTTTGAATTTTTTGTTTCAGCTTCCAACAAACTTTAACAATCTTTCTTCAAATTGACAATCTTGACATGATTTTCTTGATCACTTAACACATTTCTTGAATCTGTCTCTCAAACATTTCTTTATCCTCTCCCCTTTTTTGACGAATGAAGCATGAGATCATCAAAACTTTACAAGAAATGTCTTTGATTTGTCCTGACCACTGATCTTTTAAAAACGAGCCTCTGACCATCTATCGATCCAGAAGATATTTATCCGAATCTTTGCAAATTCAGACAAATTGTGAGTGTAACACCTAAATCAACAAATGAATCAGTTAAAAATGTTTGTCAGTAACACGAAGTCACTGTGTGTAACGAATACACATTGGAAAAGAGATTTTGTGATGTTCATTCCCCCAGGTCTTCCATTCAATCATCGAATAACACAAGTTTTATTCTATGAACGTTTTGACAGAAAAACAGATTCTCTGTGTGTATGTGCTTGTGTTTGAAAGAATTAAGCACTTATGATTGCTTTTATATGCTCAAAATTGTGTAAACTGTGACCCAGATTACTAGCATACGATTTAACAACACAGATTTAGAACACAACTTTTATATCAAATCACAAGATTACAATAGTCACAGATCTAACTCGTAGTCACAGATCTCACGTGTGTTCACTGTGTGTGCGAGTTCTCTCTTACCAACTCTGTGAATTCGTATCTATGTGCGTGACTACCAATCTAACACAAAGACCCACTATTTATACTAAGTCAAACTAAGTTGACTTTACAACTCAAACCCTTGAACTATTACACAATTACAAACTAGACCCTCTATTTTAATCTTAAATACAATTCTAGTCTAACAATCTCCCCCTTTTGATTCAAGATTAAAAAAAAATTGACAATTATCTTCAGGTCTTTTTATCTTCAGAACAATCTTCAGCAAATAATCTTTATCAACTTTGACAACTTCAAATCTTTGACACTTTGAATGAACTTTGTCTTTGATTTGACATTGATGACATTTTCAGATTAATCTCCATCTTTGAACCAGCTTTGAATAGTCACCATTATCTTCATTCTCTCTCTTTGTTTTTAAAAGAATCAGACTCTGAAACCTCGAACTTTGCTCTTTCTTTAAGAATTTATCTTTGAAAACTCTCTCCCTTTCTGATACAATCAACCAATTCTAGAATCTGACTTTGAAATTCTGAAATTCTCCCCCTTTTTGATGAATTTGAGAATCAGAATCATCAAAACTTTTTCAAAGTCAGCACAGTCTTTGAATGATCTCCCCCAAATCATCTGATAAGCATAGTCTTCATGATTAACAATCTCGTCTGTTGGTAGGAAATGATCATTCTCCCCCAAAGTGATCTGATAATGAGCCGTCAATTCATGAATGTATTTATCCGAATCTTTTCAAATTCAGATAAATTATGAGTTGTAATCCTGAACCAACAGATGAAACAGTTAGGAATGTCTGTCAGTAACACAAAGTTACTGTGTACAACGAATGTACAATGGAAGGAGCTTGAAATGATGTTCATTCCCCAGAACTTCCATTCAATCATTGAAAAAATACAAGGTATTTTCTATAAATGTTCTGACAGAAAAACATATTTTATGTGTGCTCGTGCTTGTGTTATGAAAGAATTAGCACAATGATTGTTGTTAAGGCTCAAAATTATGTAAATCATTGAGACAACAATGATTATACATAGACTCAACGTGCATGATTAAGGGTCGAAGGTGGGGCAACTTTCCTTCTTTTTCAATATCAGTATCTTCCGAGTGAGGAACCAATAGCGTATGTGTTGCATCCCCAGAAAATGTGAAACATTCTCTTTTTAAGAAAAGAATAAGTAGTTGGTGGGGTGTTTGCAAGAGTTGGCATGGGCTCACTGCCTGTTTCAATGATGGTCACCAAAGAATGTGAACCAATCGGATTATGTGGCTGCCCGACTCAGAAAGAATGTGGTGCAGAGTCGGATATTCTTTTACTCTGTTCTTACACCCTCTTTCTTTTAATCTTTTAAGCTCACTTCTAACCAAACTCTCATTTCCATTTTACCTCTTCACACACCAACACTCAAATATTTTGACCCCTCTCCCCTCAATCACTCAAAGGATTACTTCCGGGGTAGGAAACACTGGTTAACGTGAATCCATGGAAGTTCTGTTAATCTCTCACATCGAATCCCATGTATTTTTGTCCTAAAATAATGTGTTGCTCAATGGTTTTCTTGATATTTAAGCGCAAGAAATCAATGTCAATGTATGTATGGTCATAAAAATAAGAATAAAATATGAGCAATTTAACATTTAAGATCTCTCAAAAAAAATTGAATGAATGAATATCATGAAATGAATAGAAATATTTTGAGAATCTGACAATGATTTAATCAGATCAAATTATCATGAAGAAAAATATTTTGGGAAATCAAAGACGTAAGATGTTTATATGAACAATATATAAACATATTTCCAATGAAAGCACATTTAAAATAGAAATGACGTCTGATTTCAAACAACGTTGAATAGCAAACGGGATTATTACCATAGAAAGATTAAACTTTTGATACATGGTAATAACAAGTTCAAGAAATGTACTGAACCGATGTGTGTATGAATACTTGACAGTATAAAGACATGACAATTACACAAGTTTTTGTCATTAGAAACACACGGTCAGATAAGCATCAAAGCATCCAAAATCATTTAAAAACACACTTCGAAATTCATAAAACATTTTAAGAATGGAAGTGGTTTGAACATTTAAGAAAATCATTTTTCACAAGTGAAAGTTGTTCATCTTTCAACAAGTGTTAGGGATTAAGATATAGAAAGATATACCTGTAAGCTCCCCCTAAAACGAATGTTCTCTTTTAAGCTTCCTTGACAAAATGTCAGATATTCTTCCCTTCAATATCTGTAAAAATTCAAGTTATCAGAAAAATATAACAATGAAAATCTAATGAAGTTCTTATATCTCCTCCCCCTAAAAGATATAGCAGTGTAAATATCAGTAAATCCCCTCAAATGTCCTTCATGTTGTAGCCCAGTGGTAAGGTAACATCCTGGGGGGTCAGTGGATGGTATCCCTGACTACCCAGGTTCGAACCCCGTGGTGAACATCCTGTGACATCCATGATCATGGGCCTGCCACATAGTGGTACCCTTAATTGGGCTGGGTCGTGATCGAAGGGGATTAGTCGGGTGGCACCCTTAAGTGGAAGGCCGGATACCCCGGGAACGTGTGCGTGTGTTAACTTGTCGTTCAAAAAAAAGTAACTCCCCCTCAAATTAAAAAAACTTCTTGAAAAGATTTAAACTTGTAAGCATCCATCAGAAGGAAAACATTTGAGTACGGGTTCTGAACTTAATTATTCAGAAGCCATGATTACATATTCTCTGGTGAGAATAGTAATTCCGATTAAAAAGTAACAATGAATTTATCATTTAGTCTCCCCCTTAAAAAAATCAGAAAAATATATCAGTAAAAAGATAAAACATATAAGCTCCCCCTTAACATATGCAAAATCCTTAATCATAAAACCGAGTTCTGAATTACTAGGATTGAAGTAAGTTCAGAAGTCAAACTCTTTAACATAGAAGTCTGAGTCCTAGACTGTTTTGTCTAGAAGTCATTGTTCTTTGAAGAACGAGTTCTGAACTGTTGTATTCAGAAGTCTTTGTTCTTTCTCCCCCTTAGTCTTTATTTGCCTGCAACCCAGGTTTAGCTTTTGGTATCCACTGGTATTTGGATCTTGAATTATTAGTTGCAGTTCTAGAAGGAGAGTTAAAGTAAGAACCATACCAGCTATTTTCATAATTTTTGTTTACAAAATCATTTGAACCACAGTAGGAACAACTATTTTTCTTTTGAGCTAACCTGATCAGTTGATTGATAGTGTAAACCAGATCAGGTTTGCCAAAAATTTTACCTTCAGAAGCATAGTTTCTTTTAGCATTAGGTGCATGCTCAAATGATTTTTGTTCCTTCTTCTCCTCCGAGGAACCTTTAACTCTCCAAAACCAATTCTCTTTATCTTTCTCATCTTTCTTTCTCCATGTCATTTTCTTCTTAGACTTATCCTTCTTGATATTACCTGAACCATCAACATTTTTATCATAGAAAAGGTTCGAAGGACGAATCTGATCATTTGATTTAGAAGTATGACTGTCAATCGAATCAAATAAAGGATTAATAGAAACATGTGTGAAAATTGAACTTGCTGCTGATTTGAATGAGCATTCGGATGCAGCTAGATCATCTCTTGGTGATTGAGCTATTGATTCAGGCGTCTTGTGCTCAGTCAGCTTCACCTTGAACATGATCTCCTCAAGTTCTTTGATCTTTGTAGACAGACAATTTCTTTCCTTTGTCAGTATGTCAAACTTCTTATGCAACTCAGATTTTGCATTCTTCTCCTTCTGAATGTTTGTTGACAACTCAGATAGCTTTCCATTCAGCTCCTTTATCTCAGCTTCAAATGCTTTCTTTTCTTCTCCAAAATCTTTCTTTACACACTTTTGCTCAGCTATCTTTTTCTCCTTATCAAATTTATCTCTCTCCATTATGATTACTTTCTCAAAGTCTGAAACTTGTTGAGAAAGCTTTACACATTTAAGCTCCACTGATTTCTTCTCTTCAAAAGCTTTTCTTGAGAACTCAGAAAATTTCTTAACAAATTCTTTTCTTTCTTTCTCAAAATCAACTCTTTCTTTCTTCTCTTTATCCATTTGAGCTTCTAATTCAGATATTTTCTTCTTCAGCTCAGTATTATCCAAGGTTCTAAATATCGTGAGGCGTGGCGTGGCGGCGAGGTCAAGCCTCAAGCCTTACGAGTTATGGCGAGGCCATGGCGTTTTCCAAGGCGTGGCTTAAGGCGGCAAATCTGTATATAATTTATATGTATATATGTGTATGTGTGTGTTTTTATCGGTGTCTTGAACAATAATGAACGAGTTATTAACAATTAAAATTCATATAAAACGATAAAGAAAAAAAATTCTAAGCTATAATCGATACTAATGGGTAAATTCCAGTCGAATTTCAAAGTACACAAATTCGAAGTTGTAACGCCATAACGCGCCATGGCAGGCCATGGCGCGCCATAACGAGCTCGATGCCTTATCTCGACGCCAAGGGGTAAAACGTGGCGGCAAGGCCACACCTCGACGCCATGGCACGTCATGGCGGCGCCAAGGCGCGTTTTTTAGAACCTTGGTATTATCTCTTTCAATTTCCTTTCTCTTCTTCTCAATCTTCTTCATCTCATCTTGGGTTGTTGAAATTTTCTTCTCTTTAATCGCTTTCTCTTTTAGCATGTTTATTTCAACTTCCAAACTGAACACTTTTTCTTTCAACTTATCTCTTTCAGCATAGAGTAGAGGATTTGACTTTCTAAGTGCATCAGATGTCTCACTAGCAATATTTTCTCTTCTTCTCAGTTCATCTAACTCTCTATGTATTGATTCCTTCTTTGACCAACTTGAGCTAGAATTAAGACTTTCAGACCTTTTCAGCTTGTCTTGAAGATTTAAGATTTCTTTCTCTTTAGATTCAATTATTCCTGCAAAATTAATCTTTGAGTTAGAAATGCATTCTGAGCAAATAAAGTCTTTATTATCTTTCAATCTATTAATTTGTTCATGAAGAGATGCATTATGAACTTCAGATTCTTGATTTCAGCTTCCATGGCCGGAATTTCTGGCATGTATGCTAAAGCACAATCTCTTTTTGTAAGCACAGTATTTTTCTTCTTATCAATATAAGGCATCTTGATAATCAAATATGCACAACACAAAAAATTAGCTAGTAATGATCTTTTAATCCAACAAATTGAGCAAGACTTGAAAAAATTTCAGAAACTGAAATTTCTAAAAACCTTAAGTCCAGAATTCGCAAGTATCACTAACAAAGAGCAATTCGTATACAAAATGGAATAGAATTCGTATAACACTTGGAAGTTAATAATTCGCACAAGTAAGGAATTCGCATGCAAGAGATAACAAAATTTAAGCAATTCGCAAGAACTTATATGCGAATTCTTCAGAATTCGTATAAAGCCTTCTGCGAATTCTTCACAATTCGCACGTCTCTATGATGCGAATTCTATCCTTGAAAACATTTTCTTGAAAAACTTTTCGCATAGTAACAATTCGCATGCAGAATTTGTATGACACAAAGATACGAAATATTTCCTTAGAAAATTTTTGAGAAAATCACTAACTTTTCGTATCACTTACGAATTCTGTACATAGAAAAAATCAGAAAAAACCTGCAAATTCTTACTCTCTTGCGAATTCTTCAAAATTCGTATATAACGAAATGCGAATTCTTTACATGAAATTTTATGCGAATTTGTAACTCCCTAAAAATAGGGATAACAAAAATCCGAAAAACGGTCATGAGGTATACTAAAATTGTCATAGCAAGAACCTCCCAAAAATGGGAAAATGTATAAATAACCTGTTTCATTACAATTGTAATTTAACGGACAATAAATAACAACCAACTAATCTAATTTCTACGACTAGAAAAGAGATTACAAAAGGGTTGTCATCTATAAACCCAAACGGTTCATTTCCAAAGGTATAATACGTCCAAGTGCAAAAATCCCCAAGCTCTCACCCCAAAGCAACTAAGCCTGCTTAGGTCCGGCGCCACTAGAACCTGAGATACACATCGACACCAAACAAGTGTTAGGCCAAAAAGCCTAGTGAGTTGAACAACAATAAGCATGCATGAACAGTTACAATTCTTATCAACAGTTAACCAGAGTTCAAATATATGTGGAGTCAATAGGGGAGACCCATAACACCAATCAAGTTCCACCCAAGAGTCGATATACCTTGATGCCCTTTAACAAGGAACACCCGAAAGGCCCGGCACACCCGAGGACTACAACAAAGAAAATTCCCTGGATGGCGGAGGTCTAGGCACATACCATCACGGTGGCACCCAAGACTACATCCTCTTAGTGTCTACTGACTTGGTTCGTCCAACATAACGCATATAGGAGGTCCTTTAGGTGTATTTCAACCCAACATATTTCAATACCAACTACGGGTACAATATTACCATCCTAATCTCAAGAAGTCTAACAAGAGACCCAAATGACAATCATGCTCATCATGCATATGAATATATCACCATAATGGTGTTCCAACTAGAATCATCTTAATACCAAGACATGCATACATTTATCACATCAAAGTACCCACATTATGTATCCAAGAGAAAAGCCCCAAATAATGGTACATATAACATAAATCATGGCATATTACCAATATCTACATTTCCAACTATTTTCATAAAGAAATCCCAAACACTTGAACATATAGAGATAAATAATGACAAATAGAAGATTATGATGTGTATCTAGTTTTAACAAAGGTTTAGTAAACTCACAATATAGGTTTTTGAACCAAAACCTAGAAAATATGGAAACCCTAGAAGTTGGAGGATGAACTTGAAGATGAGAAGTTGCCTTAAAGAAACCCTAGAAACCTTCCTTGGATAATAATAAATGCTAGTATCCAAGACCCAACCACCAAAGGATTGTATTTAGGAGGGTTAGAGTTTGGTCAATGGAGAAAAGAGACTGAAATGGAGGCTCCAAAAATCGCAACCAAAAGAGAGGGTTTGAGAGAAATGAGGTTGAAATCAGATAAGAAGTCATTTAAAGCCCCTGCACCCCGACGGCGATAGTGCCATTGGCACTATCGCGAGTCACAATCACGAGCACCATGATACCTACGGTACAAACCGCGCGATAGTGCCCTCCGCGATAGTGCCATGGCACAATCGCGTGGCACAATCGCGACCAACCCCGAACCCACGGTACACTTTCGGCGATAGTGCCCTCCGCAATAGTGCCAAGGGCACAATCGCGTGGCACTCGAAACAGCCCGAAAACTCAACCGAAAACGATAACGAGTACGAGGTTTAAGCAGGTATAAAGTTTATACTAACCAAGTAACATCATAGCATTATAACAATGACCACATGCATATATATAAGTCTCGTATTTTCAAATAAATACAGTTAGCGTATTTAAGGGAATAAATACTTACATTGAGAATTTCTGGGTGTTACAATCCTCCCCACCTAATTGGGATTTCGTCCCCGAAATCTCATTCTAAAATAAACAAGTGAGGGTAATGTTTCTTCATGTCATCTTCGGACTCCCAAGTAATGTTAGCACCCCGATGGTGCTTCCATTGGACTTTAACCATCACCACGTCCTTATGCCTCAATTTCTTTACCTTCGTTTCTAAAATCGACTCTGGTTCTTCCACGCAACGATTCCCATTGTCCACCCGAATTTTCGTCAAAGGAATAACGCTTTCCTCCTCGGCTAGACACTTTCGAAGATAACACACGTGAAACGTAGGATGTATTCCATCCATTTCTGGTGGTAAATCCAACCGCTAGGCTTGTAAACCAACCTTCTCCAAAATGACGAAAGGTCCAAGGAAACGAGGACTAAGCTTTCAACGCTTCGCAAAACGTATAATCCCCTTCCATGGAGATACTTTCAACATGACCCGGTCGTCCACTTGAAACTCAACCGGTCTTCTCTTCTTGTCCGCATAGCTCTTTTGTCGGTCTTGCGCCGCCTTTAGTCTCTCCCGAATCTCCTTCACCTTGTCGGTCGTCTCTTGAACAATTTTCGGCCCGACGAATTGCTTCTCGCCCGCTTCTAGCCAACAAACTGGGGTTCTGCACTTCCGTCCATACAATGCCTCGAACGGTGCCATTCCGATGCTAGAATGGTAATTGTTGTTGTACGCGAACTCTACCAACGGTAGGTGTGAATCCCAGCTTCCCCCGAAATCTATTACACACGATCTCAACATATCCTCTAATGTCTGGATCGTCCTCTCGCTTTGACCATCCGTTTGAGGATGATACGTCGTGCTCAAATTCAGTCTAGTGCCCAACTCTTTCTGTAAGCTTGCCCAAAAATTCGATGTGAAGCGACTATCCCGATCCGATACGATAGATTGTGGGATTCCGTGTCTCGACACCACCTCATTTATATAAAGTTTGTCCAATTTTTCCATTGGCAAAGTCTCCGGCATTGCAAGAAAATGCGCACTCTTGGTTAACCGATCCATGATCACCCAAATGGTATCGTGACCACGCAAGGTCTTCGGTAGATTCGTCATAAAGCCATGGTGATGTTGTCCCACTTCCACTCGGGAATGGACAATGGTTGCAAACTTCCATACGGTCTTTGATGCTCTGCTTTGACTTGAAGGCACGTTACACACCTCTCCATATAGTTAGCCACATCTAGCTTCATCACCGGCCACCAATAATTCAACTTCAAGTCCCTATACATCTTGGTGCTACCGGGATGTATAGAATATTTCGACTTATGCGCTTCCTCGAGAAGTAATTCACGGTTTCCCCCAACCTTCGGCACCCAAATTCTCCCTTGGAAGAGTTTGAGTCCACGACCATCTTCCGATAAGAGTTCTTTTTGCTTTGACATAACTTCGGCCTTGAGGTTCTCTTCTTTAAGTGCTTCCACTTGGCTCGTTCTTATACTCTCCAACAAACTCGATACCACATCGATTCTTGTAAGGGACATCTTGACACCTCCATCATGGCTCCTTCGACTCAACACATCCGCCACCACGTTAGCCTTACCGGGATGATAGAGTAAATCACAATCGTAATCCTTCAAAAGCTCGAGCCATCTCCTTTTCCGCATGTTGAGTTCCTTTTGATCGAAGATGTATTTGAGACTCTTGTGATCGGTGAAAAGAGTACACTTCGTCCCATACAAGTAATGTCGCCACAACTTTAACGCGAACACTACCGCCGCCAACTCCAAGTCATGAGTCGGATAATTCTTCTCATGATCCTTTAACTGTCGCGACGCGTAGGCTATTATTTTCCCCCTTTGCATTATGACACACCCAAGCCCCATCTTGGAAGCGTCACTAAACACAACAAAGTCATTCGATCCCTCGGGTAAGGACAAGATCAGAGCTTCGCACAACTTCCTCTTGAGCGTCTGAAAGGCTTGCTCTTGTGCATCGGTCCAAAGAAACTTGACGTTCTTCCTTATAAGAGAAGTGAGCGGTGTAGCTATCTTGGAAAAGTCTTGGATGAAACGTCGGTAGTAACCCGCCAAACCCAAGAAGCTTCAGATCTCTGTCGGGTTAGTTGGAGGCTCCCAACTCATCATTGCCTCGATCTTTGCCGGGTCCACTCTAACTCCGTCTTTTGACACCACATGCCCCAAGAATTGCACCTCTTGGAGCCAGAATTCGCACTTAGAGAATTTTGCAAACAACTTCTCCCTTCTTAGGACTTCTAGTACTTCCCGTAAGTGTTTCCCATGCTCAGACTCATCCTTTGAATATATTAGAATATCGTCGATGAAGACGATCACGGATTTATCCAAGAATGGGCGACAAACACAGTTCATCAAATCCATGAATACGGCTGGAGCGTTGGTTAAGACGAAAGGCATCACCAAGAACTCGTAGTGACCGTATCGCGTCCGGAAAGCCGTTTTCGGAATATCTTCTTCCTTCACTCTTACTTGATGATATCCTAATCGAAGATCAATCTGTGAGAAGCATCCCGCGCCTTGAAGTTGATCAAACAGATCGTCGATGCGAGGTAAAGGATACTTGTTCTTCACCGTGACCTTGTTTAACTCCCAATAATCTATGCACATCCGCATGGATCCATCCTTCTTCTTCACGAACAGTACCGGCGCTCCCCAAGGTGACGAACTCGGTCGAATGAAGCCCTTCTCCAATAATTCTTGAAGTTGCGTCATCATCTCTTTCATTTACTTCGGTGCCAAATGATATGGAGCACGGGCTATGGGAGCCGCTCCCGGAGTGAGGTCGATCTGAAACTCTACTTGCCGCTCCGGCGGCAACCCAGGTAAGTCTTCCGGAAAGACGTCCGGAAAATTTTGCACTACCTCCACATCTTCTACCGACTTCTTCTCTTTCTTTGCGTCCACCACATAGGCCAAATACGAAGGGTAACCCTTCGCTAAAAACTTGCGAGCCTTGAGAGATGAAATAATGGGGTTATTCCTCTTTCCTTTCTCTCCATAAATGGTAACCACACCATTTTCCGGCGATGGCACTTGGACCATCTTTTTAAAGTAAAAGATGTCTGCCTTATGTCTTACTAACCAGTCCATGCCTATAACCACGTCAAATCCACCTATAGTCATAGGTAGCAAGTCTACTCCAAAAGGATTCCCATCAATTTCTAAAGTGCAATCACAAAAACGATTTCGAATGATCACTTGATCCCCGTTTGGTACTTCTACTACTAACGCCTCAGGAAGAACACTAATAGGAGTAGTGAATTGCTTACAGAAGGTATTCGACACAAAAGAACATGTAGCACCCGAATCAAACAAAACACGAGCTGGCAAGGAGTTTACTAGGAACGTACCCGAAACAACATATGCGGTCTCCTTTGCTTCCTCGGTAGTCATCCGGAAAGCTCGACTCGGTGCCCTTGGTGGTTGCTCGACTCTAGCCGTCGAACCCACAGAATTTCCACCATTTCCTCCTACTAGCTTTAGGCAACTCCTTTTCATATGCCCCGATTCTCCGCACTCAAAGCACACCGACCCACGGAGGGAACACTCTCGAGTTGTGTGGTTCTTCTTACCACACTTGGCACACCCGGCTGGACCGGAGTAAGTCCTTGTAGCGCATGGCCCCGAGTGCCTTGACTTGCACTTGTGGCACCACCGATACTCACGACGCTGATCACCCGCTTTCCCGCTTACAAATGGTCTTGATTGATGAACGGGCCCAGATGGCCCTTCCCACTTCCGTTTCTCTCCAACTTGTCTTCTTTCTTCCTTCTCAGCATTGATGTCATCATCAATGAGCAAAGACTCTTCAATGACCTCTTGTAAAGTCGAGCCCCTAGCGTTCCTTACCGCCGTTCGCATCTCGGCCGGTAACCCTTGTTGATACGCCTTAATCTTCGACTTTTCATCGGGAACCAGATGTCCCACCAAGTTTAGTTTCTCCAAAAAGAGTTTGGAGTATCCGGCAATAGACAGAGTCCCCTTCTTCAAATTTCGGAACTCCCGCTCTAGCTTATCCAATGAACGCTCACTGCCATATTTATCCATGATCTTCTCTTTGAACACCGGCCAAGTTAACTTAGCCAGAACTTCCGGAGTGAGTGCGGATCGAGTGAGATTCCACCAAATCAGAGCCTCTCCCCGAAGTAACTGGGAGGCAAACTTGACCCGTTGAGAGGGATCCCACTCACTAGACTCAAAGGCCATCTCTACCTCCTTGAGCCAATACATGCAAGCAACCGGGTTATCTGAACCCGCAAACTCCCTTAGGGTGGCACCCCAGAAACGCCTTGTAGGTGCACCCCTTAGTCTTCGTCTTACTCCCATCACCCGTCGGATTTTCAACCGACACCACAGCTGGTCCACCCGACCCCATGACAATGTTTTCCGCCATTGTCTCCGGTTGTCGGTTACTGGCGTCTCGATCCTCTAAAAGCTTCATGAAAAACTCTTGTTGTTGGGCCATGGCTGAGTTCATGGCCAACATCATGCTATCCCGAATGCGGGTCTCCATGGTCACTTCTTCCATGATGGCATTATCCGCGTTGAGGTTCCGGCGAGGAATATTTTCAGGTCCTCCTCCCAAGATTCTGGGTACGGGAGGTCCATCGGCAGATACGCCTACAAGAGGCCGATTAGCTGCAGACTCCACTCCAATTGACCACCAATATCATTGTTGAGCTTCAATATTGCTTGGTTTTTATTTTTAATGATACCTTTTCGCATTTAAGTTTAGACTGCAAATCCTGAAGTTCAATCATCATGGATTGCATTTGATTTAGAAAATAAGATTCAGTCATATCGTTTACCTCTTCAGAATCCTCCGCATCATAATCCTCTTCAGTGACATTCTGACCCATAAAACACATGTGAGCACTTTCTTCCTTGTCAGAATCAGGTTCAGAATGATCCAGCCAATATTCGTCTTCAGCCATTAATGCTTTGCCAACTTCTTGTTGCTTGGCCAGAAACATTTTGTTCTTGTAATACTCTGAATTGCGGATTTTCGGCTTCCGACAATCTTTAGCAAAATGGCCTACTTTGCCACAGTTATAGCACTTAACTGGTTCAGTCTCTTTCTTCTCCTCATATATGTTCCCATACTTCTTCACTTCCGATATCTTCTCCTCAAACCTCTTACCTTGAACTCTCTCCTTGTGATCAAAGTTTTTGGATCCTAATGAGTACCTCTGACTGTTTGACCCCGGTTTCTTGTAAAATTTCTTCTGGAAAGCCTTGGTCAATAGAAGCATTGCTTGCTTCAGGTTCTCACCATCATCAAAATCAGAATCTTCACTTTCTTCTTCCTCAAATTCAGACACCAACACCTTTTTCTTCTTCAAACTTACAGATCTCTTCTCTTTTCTCTTTATAACTAAAGCAACTGGATCTGCTATTGGTTTCTCAGCTTTCTTCTTCTCACCTCTTATCTCTTCTACCTCTTCCTCATTCTGTCTGAGAGTCTCATAAACTTCATGAAGAGCTATCTCATTAAGATCTTTCATCTGCTTCATATGTCGAGTAAACCTTTTCCACTCAGGTTGTAATATGCTCAGAAACTTGACATTCAGCTCAATCTGAGACTTTTGGACTCTGTTTTTGCCTAGATCGTTCAGAAGAGTAACAAACCTATCATAAGTATCTTCAAGACTTTCACCTTCCTTAGCTTTGAACTCTTCATAATTGTTGAGGCAGTTTGATACTTTCAACTGATTACCAATTTTAGATCCTAACATCATTTTCTCGAGCTGATCCCACATCTGTTTTCCTGTAGCATTGTAGCTATCTATTTTCACATAAATCTCATTGGGAATTCCTTGTAGTATAAAAGATCTGGCTAGTCTGTCAGCTTTTTGCCTTTTCTTCTATTCCTCAGAATATTCTTCTACTGGCATCGGATACTCTTGATTTACAACTTCCTCTCCATTAGCTTCAGTAGAGTGAATCTTTGTTGGAGGTTTCATCACTCCTTCTTTCAGTGATAGTCTGATGTAATCACCTAGATCATTTCTATCAATGAAGTTCAAAAATCTGTCCTTCTATTGCTCATATTCTCCTTTGAAAAGAACTGGTGGTTTAACATCTGTTCCAATAGCAAGAGCCTCTCTTGAAGTCATCTTGAACTTTACACTAATTTGATCGTCCAAAAATTCAGAACTAATCTTTGCTTTAAAAGTCAAACTTGGTCAAAACTTGAAAAACTCAGGAAAAAAAAATTCTAAGTGTCAGAACTCGCAAATCAAAGAGACTAAAACTTCGTGCAGATAGTGCTTTGTGCGTTCAAGGTTCGCACAGAACAAGCTATGCGTGTTCTTTGTTCGCGTAGAAAGAACTATGTGAGTTCTGAGGTTCGCGCAGGAAGAAAGTTGCGAGTTCTAGCTTCACGCAGGCAGAGGCTTGCTCATTCTTGCTTTGCGCAGGCAGAGGCTTGCGCGCGTTCTAAGGGATCACTTAGCGCAATAAGTCTGCGCGTTCTTATACTTAGAAAATTTTTCCCAACTTAACTTCGCGCAATGCGTCTGCGCGTAATAATACTTCAAAATATTTTCCAAGATTTAACTTCGCGCAACTGAAACACTTCTCGCAGAATACCAACTTCGTGCAGATCAAAGAAACACCAAAACTCGCACACAAGCTTGTGTGCGTTCCTACTTCTCGCAAGCTGAGTCTTGCACGTTCTTCACCCTCTGCGTGTTTTAGCTTTCTGCGTGTTCTTGCCTAAGAACCTTGCGCGTTCTTTAGATCTTGCGCGTTCTTCACCTTATCGACCAAAAACTAACTTTTTCAACTTGAATTCGTTTCAAACCTTCGAAATACACTCTGATACTTTGCAGATTTGATCTAGATCAAATATCTAACAGGTTACATGCAATTGATTACAATCAAAAACACCAAAAATTACAAATTTGATCAAGATACAGAACGTTTTCAAACTCGAACAAAAATTACAATGAAATCCAAAATTTACACCGAAATGTTGTGAATTAGGCAAAGTAATACAAACCAAATGTAATCTAGATACAAAATCGAGTACTAAGGAATCAAATTCAGATCAAAAACATCACAAAATCTCAGAAATCAAATCTGTACAGAAACTTTGCGAGTTCTTGAAAAACGTCGACCAAGAGATCAGATTAAGATCTTGATTCTGAATTCTTGTATGCTCTGATACCAATTGTGTGTCCAACAATACGTGCAAATCAATCCAAATGACAACAAGATTCAAAAAACTATTTCTATTAAACTTGATTTTGATTACACAGTGCTCTCACTATTTCTCTCTAAACAAACGCGTACACCCTTAGTCTAATGATTCCCTCAAAGCCTAATGAGTCTACAAACAAAAACAAACACTATTTATACCCTATTACAATTACAAGACAAAACAACGCTATACAAACACTTTGACTTTTCACCAAGACTTATTACAAAAGACTTTGACTTTATGCTTGAAGGCTTTGACTTGAGCTTTGACTTCGACTTTCATCTTTCATCTTCATTATCTTGTATCCAACACATTTTGTGCACTAACAAACTTGAACTCACCTTGTTAGATTTAGGCTAAATCTAGATTTTACTCCAATATGAGCTTTCTTGAATAAATTTGAATCCACGAGAAATTCTTCCAAAAACCTATATCCACAAGTTCCAAAACATAAATATACATATCCAAGCACTTAGAATCATCCCCCCAAATATCTTATATCAAAATCTTCATTTTGACCAAAACCCTAGTTTTGACCTAACTTCCCCAAAATCCTCCAAACCAAAATTTGAGAAACATAAATACTAGGAAGTCATCAATGGATAATTTATAACTCATAATAAAGTTTAGAAACTGGGAGGATGAACTCACCACTTAGGTTTTGGTAAAAACCTAGAAAACCCTAAATTTCTTTAAGATGGAGGTGATGATGATGAGATCTTGATCTTTGCTTCCACTCCACCACCAAATACTCTTGAATCTTCCGAAAACTAACAATCTATCCTTGAAAATCTCTCAAAGACGATACCATAGCACTTTGAATCACCAAAAACGGAATAGAAATGAGAGAGATATGAAGAAATGAAGAATGGGGATGAAAATCGCGACTTTCTGCACATTGGTACCCCCATGTGATTGTGACATGCTATAGTGACAGTGTCACAATCGCTGGCACTATAGATGAGAATGCACCGAACACTATTTTGACCATAACTTCTTCGTTTTAGCTTCGATTTTGCTCTGAAAATAACCGTTAGATTTGTATTTGAATTCCTCATATAGCTAGACTATAAAATCTAGTATTTAATCCCAAAATACCATTTCCTCTATTTCTCTTAAAAGATCGATTTCTACACTAACTTGAAATAGTACTTACCCAAAAATTACGGGTGTTACACCATTGTCATAATTACATGGCACATTCGTTGGGACGACCAATCACTTGGTAATCGTCGTTGCTATTGTGACATATGTCACAACTACATGGCACTATAGCCGGGACTACCACACTTTCAGTACCATTTGTGCTATTGTGACATATGTCACAACCACATGTCACTATAGCCGAGACGACCATACTCTTAGTACCATTGATGCTATTGTGACAGGTGTCACAACCACATGGCACTATAGTCGTACTCCATATATGGTTCTTCCTTTACCGATTCACCCAGTTCAACAATTTTCTTCAATTGGGATAAAAATTCAGGGCAGTGATCGTTGAGCCCTTTTGATCAATAGAGATCTGTAACACCCTAAAAATAGGGATAACAAAAACTTTCCAAAAGATGAGAAGTGGTATAAAATTGTCATAGCAAAAGCCTCCCAAAAATGGGAAAATATACAAATAAACCTGTTTAATCACAATTGTAATTTAACGGATTAAATAAACAACAACCAACTAATCTAATTTCTACATCTAGAAAAGAGATTACAAAAGGAGTGTCATCTATAAACCCAAGGCTTCTCAAAAATTGTCCAAGTGTCGTAACCCCAAGCTCTCGTCCAAAGCATCTAAGCTTGCCTAGGAGCAGCGCAGCTAATACCTGAGATACACATCGACACCAAACAAGTGTTAGGCCAAAAAACCTAGCGAGCTGTACAAGTAAAAACATGCCAGAAACAGTTGCAGTTCTTATCAGCAGTTAATCATTTAATCACGTAGATGTGGAGTCAACGGGAGCGACCCATATCTCCAAATCAGGTTCACCCAAAGAGGCAATGCACCTTGAAGCCACTTTCACTGGCAACCCAAATGTCCGACACGCACCGGGGACTATCGCTTAGGAAATTCCCCGACGGCGGAGGTCTAGGCACATACGCTTAGGAAATTCCCCAAATGTCACCCACCTACATTCCTATAGTGAATCACTGACTCGGTTCGTCCACATAATGCAAATAGGAGGTCTCAAGATGTGTTACAACCCAACATATTCAGATATCAGTCATGAACACAACATTACCATCCTAATCATGCAATTTCAACACTTAACCCAAATATCAACCAAATCCATCACGAGAATGTAAGGTCGCCAAAAGGCATTCCAAGTAGGAATCATCAACATACCAAGATATACACATATAAATCATGGTAACTTCCATATACATAAATCCATAGGAAAATCCCCAAATACTCGAACAATAACCATGAACATTTGAGAAATGCATTAATATTAACAAGTATTAGATAATGATGTGTATCTAGTTTTAACAAAGGTTAGTAAACTCACCTTGCTAGATTTAGACTAAATCTAGATTTTACCCACTTAGAGCTTTCCTTGAAGAAACTTGGTTCTTCAAACCAAATCTTCAAAAACCTAGATCCACAAGGTTCCAACCATAAATATACATATTCCACCATAAATAATCATAATCAACCACAAGAATCGTTTCCCAACCTTATACATGAATACCTCAAGTGATACCGAAATCCTAACTTCCATTAATGAAGAGAATAGAAGATTACCTTAACCCAAGCTTGAATTCACCAACCAAAACACCTCTAGTTCCTAAAATGGTTACAAACCTCCAATCTACGAAAGGGAGAACAAAGGGTGGATGAAACCCTAGAAAACTTTGGTGAAGAAGATGAATAGGGAGAGATGAGGAGCTTACCACCAAAAACTACTCTAGCATACTACAATATACTTCCAATATCTTGCTTTCTCCTTGAAGAGCTCTCAAAAACGAAATCGTGGCAACTTGAATCACTGAAATCGGAGCTAGGATGAGAAAGATATGAAGAAATGAAGTTTGGGGCTGAAAATCGCGATTTAACCTCGATCAGGGGGGGGGTTTGCGACTTATTCCGCTAGTGCAAGTCGCGCGTAAGTCGCGAGATGCACTGTTCGCTCGGTTTTCCCCTCGTTCACTGTTTTGGCCGTAACTTCTTCGTTATAGCTCCGTTTTTGCTCCGGAAAGAAAGAACCGTTGGACTCGTAATTGAATCCTTCATCCATCTAGACTATAAAATCTAGGATTCAAGTCCAAAATCCAATCTCTTATTTTTCCCTTAAATTACCTAGTTCTGTATTAGCTTGAAACGATAGCTTTTCAAAATCGGGATGTTACAATCCTCCCAATCTTAAAAGAGATTTCGTCCTCGAAATCTGGCACCACCAAGCACCCAACATCGCACTTGGAAAGATCGATTGATTTCCTATCCAAAAGGAATGCTTTCACTAAACTTCACCTCATATTCGATCCCAATTACATCCCGTTGACGTTGCCACTGAATTCCACATAACAAGCCGCCATGAACTCAAATCATAAGGTTCAATGCACCTTTCCGATGACGTAAAGAGCATCGAGTCCTTATCAATTCATTTTCCCCATCAATAAATTTTCGGTTGCCTTCCAACCTTAGATCAAACATAACACCTCAAGATAACTTACGACTCTGAGCTAACCACTCTCACCAATGGTCCCCCAGAGTGAAATTGACCTTACACACCTCTAATAGCCCTTCATTGAATCACATTACACTCTTTTCTTGCTTTTTACTAACACAACAATTTCTGTAGAAACGATCCAACTATTGATTAATCATTTTCTTAATCATTAAATCTCGGTTGTCTCCCAACCTTAGATTGCTCATATTATCCCGAAAGCAATTTACGACCTTATCTAGTCCTTTCCACCGAAAATACTCCAAGGCAAACAATTCCCTTCGATACCTCTAAATACGACGCATCAAGGTCTCTTCAATAATTGATTTATACTTTAAAGTCTACTTCGACATTCTCACCAAATGTTGCCAATAAACATTACTACCAAATAGTTATTGTCCTTTGACGAAATTTCCTAACGAATAGTTTGGTCTGGACCATCGCAACCTCTAAATTCGTTCCTCAAAGCTGACCCAGACACAATGTCTGCAAGAGCTCCCACACTTCCATAGACCCAAACATTGTATTTCCACCAGAAACATACCATTACGCTCTACAGATAGCCGCTTAACCCCAAACTCCAAGGTTACACAACTCCCGCCATGCGCTCAAGCATCGATTGCCAAATCAGCGAAAGTCTTGACAATTATCAACACACCAATGATTGATTCTTAATCAACAACATCTAATTTCCTTAATGTTACCGCTTGACCTGCAGACACACTATATCTAACGGAAGTACACTGAAGCACACCAACATTTATTGTCCTCGAAATCAAGTGTCGACACCTAACCTCGGAATGGCCATTCTGCCAACATGGGTATACTACCAAATATTTCATTCCCGATTAGTAATGTCGATTCAAAGTTGACACCTACTCTTGGAAATGATCACCCAAATCAAACATCCTTACTAGCCCACATAACATCATCAATGTTCACAGATACCCATTAAGGTGATACACCATAGATACATAGCATGTTGACGTACCATAAATCCACAATTTCAAAACCAACCATACCCAATCAACCGTACACGGTTTTAACCCGCAGTTTTAACAAAGCATAAATATCATTACTTAACTAACTGGAAGAAAGTATAAGTCTAACGCCTCAAATTCTTCTGCACGACTAGATCACCAAGATGAGATTTATAGTCCCAAAACTGACCGTAAGTCAGGTCCTCCAACACTTCAAGCTCTGAGGACTCATTCAGTCCTTAAGTATAACCTCTAACAAGGGCTTACATCTATAGCTCTAATAAGTTCAAGGTTTTTAAACTACTATGCCAGTTTAACTTTTATAAAACATCTACATGTAAAAACTTTATAAAGATTAATTATACAATAAAGTCTGCTACCTTTTACTCGGTAGGTGTACAAATTGGTCACAACCATTACACACGTAAAACCGTTCCAGAAAATATTTGATCAATAATCAAGGTGATACTGACACCAACGAAAAATATTTTTAACAATCTTTTCTAAAGGAACCGCTGTGGTCCTAATATATATATAAAGTTGTGTCACGCATGACAAGTGGTTTTGTGTACTGAAACAGTGTATAACAAAACGTTTGTGCAAAAATGCATACGGGGATATTTACTAAATTAAATCCCAAGAATTCACATTTAACCATGCGATGTCATGAAATAAAATTTCTCAACGAGACTCACATACATCGGTTTATTTCCCAAAATTTAGTAAAGACATATGCATGCGATTTGAGTAATTGTAAGAGTAATTTAGTTTAATTCCAAACTGTATAAATAAAATGTTTGCAAAACCCAAAACAACATGCTCATAATATCGGACTCTTAAAGTTTTCTCTCTTTTAGTCCCAATGTGGCACGAAATAAGATTTCACAACAAAACTTGCATGCGACCGTTTATTTCACAAAGCTAGTAGACTGGTATGCGTATGCACCCGGTTAAAACATGAAATAATTTATGTTGTTTTCGAGTTCAAAGCCAAATATAACCATGCTCTCATCGTTCTAAAACATTGGCTGAAATACCATGACGGAAATTTCCAATAAAATATCCATACATGATATGTGCAACTGAACTGCTCCCACTAACCCAAAGGGGAAACAATACCACTGGACGCTAATAAAATTTCCACCATTGTTTTTAAGCCGGACAAATTTCCTCAAGACTCCATTTAGTTAAAACCGATCCAACGACCCAACATTTTACATAAATACCCAATAAAAGCCAGTAGAGGCATCGAAATACGTTTGACCAACAATTATGCAACCACCACGACCCAAAAGGTAATTAACCAAAAACTTCTCATTGGTTGAAACAAAATGTTTTCCAAATGAACTCTTTCTCTTCATATTTCCAAAACGACTCATAGTTCAATGACATGCATTTTCCAACGATTTATAAAATCGTATGCACCAAATGGACAATTATATAAATGACCTCCATTTATGTATTACATCGTCAAAGAAATATATCAAAATGATTTATTTAACAAAATAAGAGAACAACTCATTTACTAATAATATGCATTTTATAAATGGATGCCTTAACGCCAAAATATTCTTTCATGGAATAATGAAATCCCACACTTATTCAAAATGAGAATACTGGTAATGCTCGAATAATGAAATTCGAGTAAGCTTTATAAAATAAACACCAAAATATGAGTAAACTCAAGTTTCTAAGATTATAGCATAAGAGAGATAACTCAGACTCAAAACGAATGAACTAACGCATTCCAAAACATGAAATTTCCAAATAAGATGCAATAAATACAAATCATAATCAAACGCTCTACAATGAGCTATCAAAACAGGACAAGTGTCCCCAAGACCCAACAAAATCCAAAAACCCAACGTTGAAAATCGTAAACTTAATTCAAATGTAAATGACCCGAAATAATGCAACCCATGCTTCAACACACACGATTAACTCCAACATGATTTAGATTGGAACAAAACATTTACCAAGTGGGTTTATACCATTTATCCTTTCAAATCATCCCATGATACCCAATAAAATGCATTTATACTCAAAATATGCTCCATGCAATAAATCGTTTAAATACTCAAATTATATGATTTATTTATCAAAATGCTCAAAATCCTAAATGTGGGTGTTTTATAAGTTTATAAAGCTGAATACTTCCAATTAACCAAAACTTATCAGATAATTAGCAGTTAACAATTTTCATATAAAACATGTAAACACTTTAAAATAGACATTCTGGCATGTACACCGTTTTCACAAATCAGCTTGAACTCATGCTCCTTGATTTCTCTAGTTAAACTATCGTCATCCAGATGCTCAACATCTTAAGTCAAAGATCACAGACTTCATAGGTTCACTTCACAATTTCTCCTCGAATACATCGATTCAAAAAGTCTATGGTTCTAATCCGACTCGAAACTGTCCACTTAATGCAATCACCATACTTACCGTCACTCCAAGTAACGAATAATAAAATCATTAACTTTTCTAATAGTTACCCATTCAGAAACTTTCTTACCTCCCCAACGGTCGACATACCAAGGCAGTTCACGTAAGCACGAGAATGAATAAGGAGGAGGTTAACAGAATTGAACACGAAGGATACGTACTACTACATCTACCAAATATCATAACATTAGTAAACCAAGCACAAGAGAACGTACTACTACATTACCAATTGTCACAGTAACGGCACTTCAAGCACCATCACGTATAAATATCCTCATAATAACATTAGCTAGGTGAGATTATGAACATATAATACATAAAGGTTCTCGTCACCATCGCCACAACGCTTGATAACCATAGTTTCCATCGACTCTAAGACTAACCCATCTTAGAAATTCTACCCATCTCACAATCATTGCCTAACATACTCAGTCTAAGTCTAGACATCTTACATTCATGCCTAGTTCACTTAAACTAGAGCTTTGATACCAACTTGTAACACCCTAAAAATAGGGATAACAAAAACTTTCCAAAAGAGGAGAAGTGGTATAAAATTGCCATAGCAAGAGCCTCCCAAAAATGGGGAAATATACAAATAAACCTGTTTAATCACAATTGTAATTTAACGAATTAAATAAACAACAACCAACTAATCTAATTTCTACATCTAGAAAAGAGATTACAAAAGGGGTGTCATCTATAAACCCAAGGCTTCTCAAAAATAGTCCAAGTGCCGTAACCCCAAGCTATCGCCCAAAGCATCTAATCTTGCCTAGGAGCAGCGACGCTAATACCTGAGATACACATCGACACCAAACAAGTGTTAGGCCAAAAAACCTAGTGAGTTGTACAAGTAAAAACATACCAGAAACAGTTGCAGTTCTTATCAGCAGTTAATCATTTAATCACGTAGATGTGGAGTCAACGGGAGCAACCCATATCTCCAAATCAGGTTCACCCAAAGAGGCAATGCACCTTGAAGCCACTTTCACTGGCAACCCAAATGCCCGACACGTACCGGGGACTACCGCTTAGGAAATTCCCCGACGGCAGAGGTCTAGGCACATAGGAGACTACCGCTTAGGAAATTCCCCAAATGTCACCCACCTACATTCCTATAGTGAATCACTGACTCGGTTCGTCCACATCATGCAAATAGGAGGTCTCAAGATGTGTTACAACCCAACATATTCAGATATCAGTCATGAACACAACATTACCATCCTAATCATGCAATTTCAACACTTAACCCAAATATCAACCAAATCCATCACGAGAATGTAAGGTCGCCAAAAGGCATTCCAAGTAGGAATCATCAACATACCAAGATATACACATATAAATCATGGTAACTTCTATATACATAAATCCATAAGAAAATCCCCAAATACTCGAACAATAACCATGAACATTTGAGAAATGCATTAATATTAACAAGTATTAGATAATGATGTGTATCTAGTTTTAACAAAGGTTAGTAAACTCACCTTGCTAGATTTAGACTAAATCTAGATTTTACCCACTTAGAGCTTTCCTTGAAGAAACTTGGTTCTTCAAACCAAATCTTCAAAAACCTAGATCCACAAGGTTCCAACCATAAATATACATATTCCACCATAAATAATCCTAATCAACCACAAGAATCGTTTCCCAGCCTTATACATGAATACCTCAAGTGATACTGAAATCCTAACTTCCATAAATGAAGAGAATAGAAGATTACCTTAACCCAAGCTTGAATTCACCAACCAAAACACCTCTAGCTCCCAAAATGGTTAAAAACCTCCAATCTACAAAAGGGAGAACAAAGGGTGGATGAAAACCTAGAAAACTTTGGTGAAGAAGATGAATAGGGAGAGATGAGGAGCTTACCACCACAAAATACTCTATCATACTACAATATACTTCCAATCTCTTGCTAGATCCTTGAAGATCTCTCAAAAACGAAACCGTGGCAACTTGAATCACTAAAATCGGAGCTAGGATGAGAAAGATATGAAGAAATGAAGTTTGGGGCTGAAAATCGCGATTTAAGCTCGATTAGGGGGGTTTTCGCGACTTATGCCGCTAGTGAAAGTCACGCGTAAGTCACGAGATGCACTGTTCGCCCGGTTTTCCCTTCGTTCACTGTTTTGGCCGTAACTTCTTCGTTATAACTCCGTTTTTGCTCCGGAAAGAACCGTTGGACTCGTAATTGAATCCTTCATCCGTCTAGACTATAAAATCTAGGATTCAAGTCCAAAATCCGATATCTTATTTTTCCCTTAAATTACCGAGTTCTGTATTAGCTTGAAACGATAGCTTTTCGAAATCGGGATGTTACAAGATCTCCTTCAGATAGATAGTTTTCACCCGTACCACTTCAGTTCTTCCTATCTTTATCTTCAGCTATATCTTCTTCGAACTATCTGAAGTTTTTCTTGAAGTTCATTGGAGCTATTTTAAATGATCGGCGTTTCTTGCGATTTTTGACAAAATACATGAGGTGGTTAATTAACTTGTATTATTGTTTTTGTATAAGAATGCGATTAACAAGTGGTTAATTAACTTCTATCATTGTTTTCATACATAATAGTTTTCATTTGATTTGTCCGCTTGAATGCTTATATTCCATGGATTGATATCTCCATATTGTACAATGGGTTGTCAAGTTTTGTCATGTGAGCATTGTTCTAAAAAACTTGCAGCACAACCACCATGGAACCAAGGCTTGTGTCTCACGCCACGTTAAGCTCGTGGTACGCCATGGCTTAATGCATAATTTTCGTAATGCAATATTTGATTTTTCTTTAGGTTTTTAATGTCTTATTTACAAGTTTTTTAATATATACCATAATTTAACTTGTTTATACTATTGACTCATTGATTGACACTACAAAACATATGGCTTTATATATAATATTATATATGAATTAGAAAATGACGTCATAAGTCACGCCTTGAAAACGCCATGACTTCGTCGTGGCTCCTAAGGCTTGGCGTCGCCGCCACGCCTCACGCCATTTACAACCTTGCATGTGAGTAAAAATTCTATATTTTCATAATGCATTTGTTCATAAGCAAAGTTGCTTATGCAAAATCCTATGGACACTCCTTCCTCTCATGCTTTCAAAAAATTGCACCTTGTTCTTATATTGTTGTTCCAAGTTTCAAGAGTAATTTTCAGTAAAAGGATATTGCCTTTCTATCATCAGAGTGGTTGGATGCTTTAATGAGTGTGCAAATAAGATCCTTGTTGATGTTATTGCCTTTGCATCATGTATGTATGTATGTATTAATTTATATGCCTTCTTCCTTTGACTGGGATATCTTACATTACATTTTTCTTTAATTATGGCAAAGTTTAAGATTAGTTGGTAATGATTATAGAAGTTCTGTTTTGGAGTCTATTAAGGGGTGGGTACAGATTGATCTTATTTCCTGTTATATTGTTGCTTGTATATTTCTTTAAACATTTTATATGGGTGTTGTTTAGATATTTGAATGTATCATCACTACAAAATTAGTTTTATAGTACCCTAAAAATGTCTAAGGAGCCTTTTATCCAAACGCTTATCCGGTAAGCACTTACCGGAAAGATTCAATACTCTAACTTACTTTATCAGGTAAGATTGTAGTCCATTAAAGCGGTATCTTATGCAACAATTTACCTTATAAGCACTTACCAGATAAGAGTCATCACCGTCACTTACCAGGTAAAACACTCCATCCTTAACATCGCTCTTACCGGGTAAAATTCTCAGCCCTTGCCATGTTACACAATAAGGTAAATGACCAAGTTAAGCGCTTACTGAGTAAGTGTTTAGTAATCGGCCCCTAAGTGTCCTAATAAAATATTTTATAGGACTTAAGTTTATAGGATCACACCAAAAATCGTCCTATCTAAAAGTGTCACAATAGGTTTGTAGGACGTTTTTAGATATTTTAACAAGTTTTTAGGACGTTTCTAAAATAAAATGTCGTATTAGCTATTTTATACGACAGTATTTGAAAAAAATTCATATAAACAAAAGTGTCATATAAAAAGATGGAGTTATAGGACATTTCTCAAAAGTGTCTTATAAAATAATTAATACGACACTTTATTTTAAAACCATCCTAAAAAAAATTGTGAAAACGCCCAAAAGCGTCCTATAAACCTATTGACGATTTATAGTTTGGTCATATAGACTTAGGTTATATAAAGTGTTCTGTTATGACACTAATACATTTTAGGAATCCTAAA
The DNA here is from genome assembly GCA_954870635.1 of Arctium minus. Lineage (NCBI taxonomy): Eukaryota > Viridiplantae > Streptophyta > Magnoliopsida > Asterales > Asteraceae > Arctium > Arctium minus. Next base: position 100,520,148 of record OX941084.1, on the reverse strand, counting down.
AAGACAATTTTATTGTACTACATGTGATTGCTACGGTAAGCAGCATGCAGTTCGTGTAATCCCTCAGATGGTAATGGGAGTTGTTGTCTTTGTCCACTCAGGTAGCTTGGATTCTAATTGTGTGCTTTAAATACCATGTACTAAAAAATTTCAGTAAAGGTGGGAAGCATTATTGGCTTTAACTCTTAGGTCTCGTTTGGTTTGTGGGATTGAAATGGATTTGGAGGGATTTGGATTTCAAATCCATTCCAATCCTGCGTTTGGTTTGCAGGAATGGATTTCGTTGACCGAATTTGAAATCCGTTGACCATTTAAAAATCTCTTACATGATGGATTTCAAAATCCGTTGCAATGAGCCTGGATTTGAAATCCAAATCTGATGGATTCTAAAGCCTGATGGATTTCAAATTCTTATCCAAACACATGAAGGGATTTCAAATCCCCCAAATCCAAATCCCTCCAAATCAAAATCCTTACTTGAAATCCAATCCATTCCCGCAAACCAAACGCACCCTTATATGATACAAAATGTTTTCCTTTCAATTAACTTTCTTTTCAGCAAATGATGATGGTACAACAATTAGAGGAGAAGGATGTTGACAGTTAAATGGAGTACTCAATACTTTACGGGTTCGCTAAAAACCAAATTACTAGGAGAGCATACAGGTAATTGTATGGTACCACCCAATTATACATAAATTTGGGTAGAATATAGGGATAACATTTTGTACCAAACCAAACCGATTAATATATATATATATATATATATAGAGAGAGAGAGAGAGAGAGAGAGAAAGAGAGAGAGAGAGAGTCGGGTTCAAACGAGAACAGTACTTATTTAAAAGAACACAAGAACTAACAAAATCATTAGTGATTTTATATTAACACATGAAAAAAGGACTTTGGCCACGGCTTCAGGTCCGCATGGCTTTATTGCACGTTAATGTAAAATCACTAATGATTTTTGGTAGTTCTCGTGTTCTTTTAAATAGTTGTTTGATCCTCCCTCTATATATATATATATTAACCGTACCAATCAAAATGGTACTAATTTAACCGTTACCAATTACGATCAGTTAGTACAAAGTATGAAAATTTGGTTGATACATGGTATTGGAAGTCTCTTATAATGGTATTGACTTATTTAATCATTTTTTAGTTTTCGTATTTTTGATGTATTAAATATTAAACATCATAACTTTAACATTTTTGTTTGAGCATTTGAAATTTTGAATGTTTGCAAGATTAATTCTTTGCAATTAAAAACCGTTAAACATGATATGTGTTATCTGCAAACTTAAAATGTCACTCAAAATTTAAATAAAAATGTAAGTTTTTGTATATGTAACATGAAGAGTACCAACATATACAAACCGAAAAAAAATGATACCAAGTATGGTTGGTTGGTACATGGTATAGGATTTTACGTATAAATCATAATTGATTAGTATACAAATTATGGTATTGAAGAGAAAACTTTAGTCCCGTATAAAGTCCACCATAATAAAATGTTGTAGTGTGTATGAGGGATGATAGGTAGATGGAGTCATGGAGATGCACTATGTCATTTTAGTTTATTGAAATTCTACCACCGAATTCATCTTTTATGGTTTTTATATATAGGTTTTGAATGTACAACTATTGATTTAACATAAAGTACAAATCCTTTTGCATATAAGCATCGAAAAGGTGTACATTCTGCTTCTTTTATTGTACATTATAATCAAAGATTGCGGTACATAAGTTTGTATTTTATATATGTGCTATTATAGGGTGTTGTTATCCCTATCCCTCCTTACTCACAAAACCCCTCATACCCCCTCTTACCTCACTCACATACCTCGGGGTATGGATAGAAACACCTTATTACAAATAATTATAAGAAACCTAAAAAAATATTTGGAATTTAATTAAAATGCCTCAATTTTAAAAGTAAGTTGCCAAAATGCCTAAAAACTCTTTAGCTTTGCTGAAATACCACATAACCCCATGATATAGGGCCGCGATCACGGGGTGGGTAAAATTTTTTGAACTTCGGGGACAACCCCGCAATACAGGGACGCGATCAAAGGGATAAGTCCGCAATGGACCATTTTGTCCGCAATTTTTTAGGGTTTGGACGTATTAATTGGGAAGGAACCCCTAAAATTTACTCTCAACTACCCCCAACTACCCGCCGCTCAAACTCTCCTACCCTAATTACTCTCCATCGCGGGTTATAAAAGGAGGAGGTCCCCCCTATCCCAAAACCCACCATTTCCTTCCTTCTCAAACTCTTTCTACTCTCACTCTCTCAAATATATTGTGTATCCTACACGCTCGGATCTTGACTCGGTTTGTGCTTTCAGAAGTCGGATATGGCTCATCGAATTAGTACGGTAAGTTTTCTCATAACCCCGTTGCAGTTGTATATTTTGTAAGATATTTGTTGTTATATGTTTTTATTTTAGACTATGTGTTTGTTTCGAAAAAATTACTTTTATTTCGAAATTGCGTTAATTTTAGAGTATTGCGTTTTTTTCGAAAATATTTGAGAGTATGTGTTAATTTTAGAGTGTTACGTTTATGTTGATAATATTTTAGAGTATTGTGTTATTTTTAGAGTGTTGTGTTTTTTTTTGAAAATATTTTAGAGATTGCTGTTAGTTTTAGAGTATTGCGGGTCGAAAATATTTTAGACTATGTGTTAATTTTAGAGTGTTACGTTTATGTTGATAATATTTTAGAGTATTGCGTTATTTTTAGAGTGTTGTGTGTTTTTTTTTTGAAAATATTTTAGAGATTGCGTTAATTTTAGAGTATTGCGTTTTTTTCAAAAATATTTTAGATTATGTGTTAATTTTAGAGTGTTACGTTTATGTTGATAATATTTTAGAGTATTTCGTTATTTTTAGAGTGTTGTGTTTTTTTTGAAAATATTTTAGAGATTGCATCAATTTTAGAGTGTTGCGTTTTTTTCAAAAATATTTTAGATTATGTGTTAATTTTAGAGTGTTACGTTTATGTTGATAATATAGAGATTGCGTTAATTTTAGAGTATTGCGTTTTTTTCGAAAATATTTTAGATTATATGTTAATTTTAGAGTGTTACGTTTTTGTTGATAATATTTTAGAGTATTGCGTTATTTTTGTAGTGTTGCTCTTTTTCTAAAACACCTTAGGCCCCTTAACTTTGCTTAATTACAACTTAGGCCCCTTAACTTTGCTTAATAACACCTTAGTCCCCTTAACTTTGCTTAATTACAACTTAGGCCCCTTATAACTTTGCTTAATTACACCTTAGGACCCTTAACTTAATCAATTACAACTTAGGCCCCTTAACTTAATTAATTACAGTTTGGCCTATTGTCGAAAAACCCAACAAGGCTTTATTAAACTTAATTAAATCGCAACATATCGATTTGGATTTTGTCAAACGCGTATAAATAGCCCTTAAGGTTTGTAGGGACTTAAGCAATCACGTGATTCCCCTACTACCTGGAAGTCCAATAGATTGAGTGGTTCTTTTTCGAACACTAAAATAGACGAAAGAATTATCAACAAAATGTAATAATACTCCAAAAAACCCAACAAGGCTTTATTAAATTTAATTAAATTGCAACATATCGATTTGGATTTTGTCAAACGGGTGTAAATAGACTTAAGGTTTGGACCGGGATGTTGTACTGAATAAGGGAGCATGTGTTGCTATCTTCAACTCAGTTACAGACGTACGCTCTCTTACTATCTTTCTAATTCTAGTAATTAAACAATTAATTGTGTAACTTAGTCCTGCATATTAAATGTTATATATTTTACAATATATTTAACGGAGGCGACTGCCTCTCTCGCGCATCATGCCTACGGATGTCGAGCAACAGACGAGTTGGTATCGAGACATCGTCGCCTTTTTTGAAAGAGAGACGGCCAGGCGACCAACGAAGAAGTCCCGATGAAGAAAATGACGGTGATGACGAAGATGGCGCGAGAAGTAACCATTCTTTGGGGGTTAGCAATCGATATGAGGCGCCCCCTCGCTCCTCCCATCATGGTATGTTGCCTCCCGACCCATACCAAGCGAGGTGGGACTGCATGGAAGCGCTAAACAACTACGTACACGGGGAACTCGAGAGACGCCTAAAAAATCTCGAGGACGTCACCGCACAGTTTCGCGCTGTTCAGGTTAGTGTTTAACTTAATTTGTCGCCCACGATCTTTTAGTTTGTTTATTGATATTACGTTCCATACTTGTATTAGGTGTCGAGCATGGCGTCGACCTAAATGTCGTCTGGGTTCGCCACTACATCAGCCACATCAATCCCACAGAGTGTAAGTCACGAAAAGTGTTGGTATTTCAATATGTATTTTAATAATACATATAATATTACAACGTATGTAATAAACTACAAAATCAACATATGATTAATAATAATTCGAATACAAAGAAAAATGACGAATCAACTGATGATAAATATAAACGACTAAACCGAAGATGATTTAAACGAAGTTGAGGCTTGTGTGTAACACGATTCCCTTAAACAGATTCGTCATCTGTTCCCATGGTACAACAGCCAAAGCAAAAGTACTGCCGGAGATGACCACTTGCCTGAAAAGTCGCCGGAAATTTGTGTATGCAGTAGCTTTCAGAGAGATATGTGTTGAGTTCGGTATTCGGTTGTCATGGAGTGCAACCGGACTCCACCTTTTATACTTGAGATTGAAACCGACGCATTAATATGTAATTAATCAGTAATTATATGATCATTAAACATATTAATTTTTTATAATCAATGAGTATCAGTGGGAGTTACAAAAGGAATCAACGACAGTGCGCGGCGCGGGTAGCCATGCGGGTAAACCCGCGACACAACCCGCCCGGTGCACTGTTTCTCGTCCATATTCCAGTGCACGGCGCGGGTAACCGTGAGAGTTAACCCGCGACATAACCCGCCCGGTGCACTGTTTTGACTCCACACTCCGGTGCACGACGCGGGTTGTCGTGCGGTTTAGCCCGCGGCATAACCCGCCCGGGCCACTGGATCAAAACAAAAATTTGCAAAAAACAAGTCGCGATAGCACAAGATTTTGAAGTTGCATTCGTGTCCGCAAGTCACGCCCACGCACAAGTTCGTCGATTTAGCTTACGAAAATCTCAATCGGCACCCCCCCTGCACGCGGGTAGGAGTTGGAGTAAAACCAATCAAAGGAGCTTATAAGCCCCTCCCACATTCATGGTTATAAACCATTGAATATTTACTCCTTCTTCCTATGTGGGACACATTCCCACACCCACTTATTTTTAACAATTTCATCCCAAGTACTCAACTTTGAGCATCGATATCTCATTCACACATATTCCGTTTTGGACACATGATATATCATTTAGAAGCTTTCATATAGGAGAACACAAACCCACTAAGAGTTAAATATATATAATACATATACATATATTTAAATGTGTCCAAAATTAGTAAAAAATCATATTTTTACTAACATTTTTCAACAATAAGTTCTCATTGTAGTTTTATTTTCGTTATTAAGTTTGAAAAATCTTATAATGACCAATGTCACCCAATTTGGGATGTCAAGCATGGCGTCGACCTACATGTCGTTTGGGTTCGCCACTACATCGGCCACATTATTCCCACAGAGTGTAAGTCACGACGAGTTCTCATTGTAGTTCTTTTTTCGTTATTAAATTTGAAAAATCTTATAATGACCAATGTCACCCAGTTTGGGATGTCGAGCATGGCACCAATCTACATGCCGTCTCGGTTCGGACACACGCAGCCCGCACCGGGAGGATTCGCCGCTTTTTTGACCACATCATTCCAGCAGAGTGTAAGTCACGACAAGTTCTCATTATAGTTCTATTTTCGTTATTAAGTTTGAAAAATCTTATAATGACCAATGTCACCCAGTTTGGGATGTCGGAGGCGGAGTGTCACGACTCTTCTGATTGCGTCTCCGGAACAATATCGGGATAAGAGTTGTTAAGAGGATATGTATGATCTGAATAATGTGTTAGATCGTAGGACGCCTGAAATTGAGAATCATGCTCCAGTTGACTACCACCGACATGGGTTTCATCATCACCTTCCTCATCACCTCCGTCATCATCTTCATCATCACCTTCGTCGCACATCAATAGTGCGGCATACACAAAAAGTTCTGGAAGTATTTCTGAATGGGCTGCAACTTGCATAAAACAAAGGATTTCTCGATCGTTGGTTAGCTCCACCATTGAGCGATCATTCCTGAACACCAACTTGCAAACAGCAGAACCTTCGATTCCACATTTTTGCATGGCGTAAGCAATAAACTTCTTATATGAAATGATTACCGGCATTTTTACACCATGCTTTGAGTTATAAACAAAATCCTACTCATTGTTGTGTTTGCACCCATTCACCATCGCAACATAAATAGAGTCTAGCTTTTTCAACAGTTGAACTCATTTTTTCAGTAGTATCTCAGAAAGAAGAAATTCAAATGATGAAGAAAGAAAGCAAGAAAGAACAATGGAATGGATGTGATGAACGAATTTGGCTTACATCTTACTGCTCTTTATAGACGAAATTGGATGGAGAAGATGATTGTGAACCACAAATTTAATGACAATGGTACAATAATTGTGTGACAATTAGACCAAATTGTGGAAAATAACAGTAAAATCATGCAAAAAAAAACGTGAAAAACTCATAACACATGAAATGATAGGCTAAAATAGCGGACCATAAACCCTAATACCCCCAAACCCTAAAAAATTGAGGGGTCACACCCTCCATCGCGGATTAAGGGATCACATCGCGGGGATAACCCTTCGATCACGGCCCTCCATCGCGGACATACCCACGAAATTCAATTTCTTACCCACCCCACGATCGCGGCCCTATATCGCGGGGTTATGGGGTATTTCGGCAAAAGCGGTAGAGTTTTTGGGCATTTTGGTATCCGACTTTTGAAATTGGGGCATTTTAATTAAATTCCCAAAAACATTTGGAGAGAATGAAATTTGCATTTTCATTTAACTTAATGTAACTATATACATCATTTTAGTCCCTAAAAATACTAAAACATTGGACCAATACTCATCAAAATTTAGGGGTGTTTGCGATGGGGTTTAGTGCGATTTAGGGCTAAACCATATTGCATATGTCTCAAACCGCAAAAAACAATACGGTGCAGTTTTGTGCAATTTGCATCGAACGCACTTCAATACTATAAACTATAAAATCACAACTTTAAAATACATATGGCGATGACGTTTGCATACTTCATACAATAAAAAGTTATATTGCATACTAAGGTGGCGTTTGTTTTTTAAGAGGTCTAAAGTCTTATTTTACATCTAATTAGTAAGAGGTGGTACTAACGTCTGAAATCTGAATCAACAAGATTGTATGTTTCTGTAACGTCTGGAGACGTCTTGAGAGAAAGAAGATCATATGAACTGAGGTGGCGATAAGAGTAACTGCTTCTTATTTTAGACCTATTTAAGAGTTACGAGGTTCTGAAAACTGGAAAAAAAAACAAACAGTCTAAATCTAAAAAGTTCTGAACGATTCAGACTTAAGAGTCATTAAGAGGTTTTTTTTAAAACAAACGACCCCTAAAAATGTGTAATTAAAAATAGTGTAACTCAGACTAAAAGGTTCAGTAATTAATCCAAATACATTTGAAAAATTAACTTCAAAACAATTTTGACCATGTGCGAAAAAAAAAGAGAAAATAACTCAAATAAGAAATTTATAACGTAAAACATAAAATGAAAATTGAAAAGTTAATAAATAATTAATAATTAATAATGTATTTATTATTTTCATTCGATAAATTATTAGGTATATATAATATATATTTAAAATATATATATAAAAATACAGCAAAATGCGGATTGGTAAAAATGCAATCTACAAACCGTACCGTGAAAATTCTAAACCACATGTTGCGGTGCTATGTGTGTGGTCTGTGCGGTTTGACGGTTTAGATGAACATCCCTATCAAAACTTATTTCTACTCTTACAACACAAAATATAACAGCAAAAATCACACTAAACAAACTTGTCGGCCTTTATAGCGTCCGGATGGAAAGAAATGCTCAACAAAAAAGTAGTTATACCAACCGGTGAAGATACTCTAAAGGCAAAACGTGTTACAAAAGAAATCATTTAAACAAAAATTACAAAAACGTTACTTGAATTAATATTTGAAGAAGGTTTTGAAATATGTTACTAAATGTTTTTTACGTAAAGAAAGATCTCATAGCCATAACACTAATTTGTTCGCTTTCTGCACTAACATACCTGTATATATTTATTTGAATTTTACATCTTACAGTATTACGTAGGTACACAACAAGTTGTACAAACACAAATATCATCAAAATTTTATTTTTTCTATTTTATATAAGCTATCGGAGATGCTATGAGTACATATAGGCATTGATGAATGAAACTGTTGAATTAAATTTCGTCCCCCCGAAGAAACTAGGGGTGCTCACGGCCACGGGTTGAGTTAGCCAGGTTGAAGGAACTTAAACAACCCAACTCAATGTTTGCGGTTTGAAAAATCTCAACCCAAGCCAATCAAAAGTGCAACGCAACCCAACCTAAACCGTGGGGGTTGGGTTGGGTTGGTCGGGTTGAAACTTTAATACATCATTTTACAATCTAACTAAGTGATTGTGTTTAAAGAAACTTTAATACATCACTTGAAGGTTAGATTCGTGTAATTTCAATCGGCATGGTCTCGTAGACAGATCTAAACTAGGACTAAGATAGTAAAACTTGAGAATTGAGAGAAAGAAGAGTCGCTAAAAGTCTAAAACCACAAAATAAAATAAATACGTACAAGTTTGGGTCGGGTTATCGGGTTGCTTTGGGCCTAACCTGTTTCCAATCCAATAAATGCGGTTTTGACAAAATTTGTATCCTTTATGTATCGGGTTACCTTTGTTTGAGTTTTTTTACATTTTTTGGGTTGGGTTGACCGGGTTGGTCGGAAATTTGAGCACCCATAAAAAAAACAGAACTTTTTTTACACATTATTACTTCTTTAAAACCTTAGGGGACTTTTTCATGATTTTTAAAGTAAAGTGAGAAAAATATAAATGAAGTAAATGAAGTTAAACTTGAATTTTTTATTTTTTTTTTGGGTGGGGGGTTGGAATTTGTCCAAATAACACTTAGGGTTATTTATCAAATACTTATTGGGTAAGCATTTACGAGCAAAGTATATCAACATTGATTACCTTATCGTCTAACATTCTCAACCATTAAAATGGATTGCTGGTAAGCATCTTCAACCCGGTAAGCGCTTACTGGGTAAGTCTCTTTTCTCTCAGCGGATAAGGGGTCATTTACCAAACGCTTACCCGGGTAAGTGCTTACTAAGTCACATTACCTTACCGGATGAATATGGCAAGGACCAAGAATCTTACCCAGTAAGAACTAAGGCAAGGACTCAAAGTCTTACCCGATAAGTGACGGCGAAGAATCTTACCATGGTTAACACTTACCAGAAAAATTGTTGCATATGATATCGTTTTGGTGGACTAAAATCTTACTTGTTAAGTAAGTGATAATGTTAGAATTTTACCGGTAAACGCTTACCACGGTAAGTGTTTGGCAAACGGCCCCTAAGACTCTTGGTCCTTGCTATTACCTCTTACAGGAAAAAATTCCCGTCCTTGTCATGTTCAGCAAATAAGGTGAGTGATACCGGTAAAAACGCTTATCCCGTAAGTATTTAGTAAACGGTCCCTTATATGTCGATGGGTACCTACACATTAGAATTACAAAAAAAGAGCACACACAACTTCTCCTGTTAGGATGATAAAAACATTTTGATTCTAAAAACATAGCGAATCAGCATTCTCTAGGGGTGCTCAAAAAATCGACTAACCCTGCCAACCCGATCAACCCAACCTGACCAACCCGGAAAAAAAATCAACCCGAGGTAACCCAACATACAATCGATACAAAATTAGGACAACCTGAATCTATTGGGTTGATATTGGGTTAGACTCAAAGTAACTCGACCAACCCGATAAACGTTTTAGTGACTTCTTTAAAATTATTTATATTCCCCTATGTATAAGTTACCAAAAACAACTCGGCAATAACGAGCAATGTAACTCATAAGATGATATTATTGAAAAATTATAGGTAATACCTTAATATTTGATGAACTCGTATATATTCTTTTGAATGATGGATCGTATTTCAAAGAAATTTTTTCTTATTTTTATGTTTTCAATATTGTTTCTACTTTGTTTAAACACAACCCGACCAACCCGAACGGGTTGGGTTGGGTTGAAAATTCTGAAACCGCCAACATTGGGTAGGGTTATTGAAATGCCTTCGATCAACCCAGCTTGTGAACAGCCCTAACATTCTCATTCAAAAAAACATTAAAAACATAATTTGAGACCTACAATATATTATTTGTATACACCAAACCAGCACTCGAAAGTATAGTTTAAAGAAATGAGACGTACACATTTATTTGATTAGTTTTTAATGTTTCCAAATCTGTTCCTCCCAATTAAGATACATGCTCTTTACATCTATGAAAAAACTCTCTAAAACAAAAACCATTCTAATCTATACAAACATTAAAAACATAATTTGAGACCTACAATATATTATTTGTATACACCAAACCAGCACTCGAAAGTATAGTTTAAAGAAATGAGACGTACACATTTATTTGATTAGTTTTTCATTAAGTCATCAATGAATAAAACTGACTTTGTGAAATAATATGTTTGTATAGATTAGAATGGTTTTTGTTTTAGAGAGTTTTTTCATAGATGTAAAGAGCATGTATCTTAATTGGGAGGAACAGATTTGGAAAAACTTGACTTTTTGAATCCTTGTAGAAACTTCCAAATAAGTTAATTTTTATATCATTAAATCACTACTAAACAGTCATGTTTAGCCACCAAATAAGTTCCACGTCCCATTAAGCTCATTAATCAGCTAACAAACAAGTCCATTTGTCTCCACCACAAAGAATAATGGGGGGGGGGGGGGGGGATATAACAAAAACTAGATGGTTTCTGTCATTTACTATTGCAAAAAGGTTTTGGCCAAAACACAAAGTTTGCAAGATTGATCCCTTTGGATCTTGGTCCCTGATGGCCTTTTTATTAATAGAACTGGAATGATAATTGATCCAACAAAAATACAAGCTATCCATTCTTTTTCTAGATTAGAATCTTAAGAGACCTGTTAAAACCGAGTTTGAGAGCTCTTAAAGCACCTTTAAAGGCAGGACACTCAACCATACCTCATACCTCCAAGTTTTTGATTGGAATGCAGCCAGCCCTTACCAAATTTAGAAATAACTTCTTAAATTATAATTATTTTAAAGTTAAATAAAAATTTTATTTAAACTAATTTACGACGAAAATTAATTTTCCGTCGAAAATCCATAGGAAATTAATGTTAAATGCTCCACCACGAAGCAAGCTCTCCCAAATACGACAGATGCGGAAGTGGGGAAGCCGGAAGTGGCTAAAGAAGTCAGATGAAGAAAGTAGTTGGACAACTCTGAAAGATCCATGGACACACAAAGGTAAGAAGTCGGTGTGTATTACATAGCTTTGCTACTGAATTCGCAAATACTCCTTCCTCTTTTAAGTTAAGTGAGAAACTGCAAAAGCAAACTTCTTGGAAATACATTTTCCTGCCCCAACTTGCAAACCCAAACACAAAATAAAGGGTACAAAATGAAAAGCCTTGGAATAAAGATTTTCTAGGTTTTATTGCTCCAGAAGCTGATAATAAGGCACATAAAAGGCAAGTATACAACACCACAATCATCCAATCACCTTGTGAACCTAACCTATATGTGTAAACCTTTTTGAGAACTGCAATTAGTTTCATATAGTGAAAAGACTACTAGACCTAAAAAACACAAATATTATACAATATCTCTATGAAATACAAGTTCAAACGTTACAAATGGTCTACCGGTGCCCCTGATGGTCTAGCGGCGATGAGGCTGCTGCGGCCTTCTACCTGTTCCGTCTCTACTCAATGCCGAAAATTGGTTGCCTCCACCGTGTTGAGGGCGTACCTGGCCTCTTCCACCACCACGGGGGGCCCAGCCTGCACTCGGTGGTTGCTGATAATTGGTGGCACCGTAGTTCCCACTGTTATTGTAAGCACCGCCTTGCTGCGGATAGTAACTACCGCTAGCAGGCGGCTGTGGATTTTGATGGTGGCCACGTGCTGGTGGAGGGTACACATGTTGATTCTGGTGGTACCCATGTGTGTGTCTACCACTACTACCCTCAGGCCGCCCACTACGAGGACCTGAAGGATAATTAGGTTGGCCATAACTCGGATCATAGTTATGTGGAGGATAACCAGATCTAGGTTGCACCATCCTACTCAGGTCCTGATTATAGGGTGGTCTATTACTCTGGTAAGGTCGGAAAGGAGGTGGTGGCCCATAATGCGGGTGCGAGTCATATGCTTGATGATGACCATTTCTATCGTTCTTTACTTGTAAGCTATTGGTGACAAGCCGATGTGCAGCATCGCCAAGCTGTCGGCCAGTAGCAGATCCAGGGGGGTTATGGTGCCTGTTGTATCCATTCCTATGTCAAAAGATGATGTTTAGAAAGGTGAGTTGAGGTAAGCTAATTAGGCAACAAACAAACAGCAAAAGCTTTGGCCTACCTTCCATTCTCCCAGGGTTTCCTTCCAGTATCTTCATGCCATAAAGTAGGCTCCGGTTGCAAGTCATCCACCGTTACAGTCTGCAACAAAAGGGAGTCGCATTTAAAACCAATACAGAAAAGAGAAGAAACATCCAAAGGTACATATGAAACTTTTGGAAAAATATACCAAACCAAACAAACCCAAAAATAGGTTCTTCCAGTATACATTAAAAGCAGTCCCCCCCCCCCCTGCATTTTCACAGGAGGATATATATGGTACCAAAAAAAATGTTAATAGGCATGTGCATGTTTTCTTTTACTTTTTTTCAATGGCTTAGACATCAGAAGGGGAGTATAAAAGTGGTGCCTCATGCATCTTTGCAGAGGAGGATATAAATGGTATCAAAACAAATATAAGTTACTGCAGATGTGCATGTTTGCTTTTGACGAATAGAAACATGGTTAGAAGCAAATGTTTAACAATGAAGAGCTTAGATATCTGGCCGGAAGGAGGACCCCCCCCCCCCGGCCGGAAGGAGGACCCGGCCCTGTGAGATATATTGGCTCGTTGTGGTTTGTTTTTCTGACACCCTTGGGTCCAACTACTCCATTGGGTTCATGTAAAACGCCCATCCACACAGACCAGGAGGCCTTCCAGCCAGCGGGAGTGGCCTCTAAAGAATTGATAGCACCTTTAGAATTCAAACTTGCCCAATAGGCCAACCTGCTAATGGCTTCTGCAGAAATGAACTTTCATGTTTATAAAGCAAGGAAGAAGAAACCCTAAAAGGAAAGAGCAAGGCTAGACCATTGCATATGTAAAACGTCTATGCCTTATAAAAGTTTATTTCTAATCCTCATAAACCCATTAATATTGCAACAATTGACTTGACGTGTATTTTGATATAAGTGTTTGAATGTTAGTTCAATGTCTATAACACCCTTCCAGAATGACAAATAGGGGAAATATAGCAAACAAAGTCTTGGTTTTCAAGTTAAAGTAAATCTTTTGGACCTATCAATGACAACGAAGGCAAAATTTGTAACTTAGGCTGGAACGTTTGCCAGAAAGGGAACCCTTGCAATTTACTCCCTCCGTCCCAAAATAAATGTCCACAATGAACAAGGCGCACAGTTTTAGAAATGTGCAATTATTACACTTTTTAGTTAACTAAATGACAGTTTTACCATTAATAATAGAGAGATATTCTCTATCTCATAATTAAAGGTACAATGCGGAAGTAGACATTTACTTTTGAAAATGGACACTTATTTTGTGACAAACTAAAACAGAAATGTGGACACCTATTTTGAGAAAGGAGTATATGGGACCATCCCAAAAAGGAAATTGTGCCATTTTCAATTTTTCCTTCTTCCCTGATGTTGCATTCTTTCAATTTTGCAAGCAGTGCCAGACCACCACAACAGCTCTGCTGCCCCAATGTTCTCCGAGTACCATTGTTCAAATAAAGTTCACTTGACTAAATATTAACTAAAGGATCAATGCACAGAATTAAATAAAAAAAGATAGATCGAACGACAGAAAACATAATTGCACATCTGCTAACAGCATAAATCTCAAGTCAAACTACAAAAAGGCATGACATGCCTTACTATTACTAATTACCTTTTTAGGTGGTTTGACCCCTGGAGGTGGTCGAGATATATGGTTATGATATTCTGGAAGTCTGTATATAGCACATCTGAGAGGCAAAGCAGAAAAAAGGTAGATAAATTAACTTATAACATGGTGACAAGACCTTATAGACATAATATACCAAATAAATGGAAGTAGAAGACTTCATTCTTTGAAGTTTACATACATGACTTGATTGTCCATGATATCATCCATCCCTTCAACAGGTGAACTGAATATTGGAGGGCAGGGATCTCCGGCGCAAAGAGATATATAGCCATTCATTCCACCACTGCACACATCCCCAAATTAAATAAGAAAGTATCAAAATGGATGCTCATATTCAATAATTACAGAATGAAAGAGAGATACAACGTAGTGGAGATGAACAACAAAAGTAAGCTTGCTTAGAAACTAGAAAATCAAGAATAAGATATAATATCTGTAAATCCAGCTATTAAAACAATATACTTGGGATATATGTCCAACTACTAAAACAATAAGCTGGCAAAACGAAGCAACTCATTCACAATAACTATTTTGACAAAAGAAAAAATGTGAAATCAATGGACACCACGTGCAGGGTAGTCACATTGCCTCACGGATGGCCAAACAAAATCAACCCCAAAAGAGAGAAAATTGTATGCAGAACTCAGGCTGAAATAATTCAGAACAGCACCAACATTTGTTTTTTTATCAGGAATTTATCATGACTATCATGAAAAGATCATCCTGTTCTAAGTTTCAAACACCATGCAGAGGCTTATATATTGGTTCAGGCAGCTGAAGATATTTGGATATAGGTAGTTATATATAATTTAGCTGTGGAGATACCTTTTCATAATTGTTGTGATAGGAGAACAGAAGGATATATAATAAGAAACAATCTTGAATGTCGTTCACGATTGCAACTGTGCTTAATGAGAGATGGTCACGAAAAACGAAAGATATTACAGCAATTGTCCTCAATTTCCAATTCTATTGTAAAACCTTGACAATCATTCATGAAATTCAATCCAGTTTTTTTTCATTCAACTTTTACCCATGCAAAATCCAAAAATCAAGCATACATTCGAGTTTGTGTGACAACTTCTTCATGCAAAGGTGACGATTAACTTAACGTCAATTCTAGTAACAGGAACAGGAGCATAAATAGATTGCATACGAGCATACGACAAAAAAAAAAATGCCAAGTAGACATTCAAATTTGCAATACAGACCTTGCCAAAGGGTCAATTTGCTCTGTGACTTCAACACGTTCCCTGGCCGATAATTGCTTGCAACGGTCATTCAGAGAAAATATATACGGAGATAGTGTGTGCGATAATGCCACAAAAAGCATGTCAGACATTGTACTATTTCTCCGAGCCTCTTCCTCCTGTAGAAACCACAAATAAAAAAAGGCACCAAGTTAGACGAAATCATTTCACTGGATAGAATTATAGAAGATGACCAAGTCTGCAAACAATGGTCCTCGTACCGTTAAAGTATGTTCTACTTTCATTACTTCTGCAAGAAGACGATCTTCATCAATGAAAGGCAACTTTGCTATTCCCTACGAATAATTACAAAGAAGCTAAGTTTGTTAATATCTTCAGATACGTAACAATACTCTACCACAACACATTCTGCCCAGATGTGCAAAAGGAAAGGGTAAAAAAAAAGCACACCTGCCACGCAAACCGCTTGCCATTCATGTCAACTTCAAAATCTGAAACACAATATAAAAGAAAATTTAGAAGTGCAAAATCTTTATTAACCAATTCTATGAACAGTTTACTTTGTCAAAGCACAGACTTTACCTGTTGGGTAAAAATCAATAATAGGTGAATCTGGATCCATCATCAATTTTCTGTAATGCTCAGGAAGAGCATGGGAACTGCAAAATGAGCTCGGTCAGAAATTGGAATATGGAAAGAGATTGAGGGCAAAAATATAGTAGGTTCAACCTTGCAGCAGGGAACACACCCATCAGCTGATTAAATGGTTTGAATGGTGAACCTATTTCAAAGTTGATACTTAATTCTCCAAGATCCTTTAGATCAGAAGCAAATGGTGCATAATGGTATGGATAAAACCTGAAACAAAAAATTTGAGCAATGCAGATCAATGAAAAAATTATTTTTAACAGCCTCAAGATATTCCCAATGCGTACTTAAAAAAAGAAATAAAGTTAACAAGCAGAAAAAATGACCCTTTTAAGAACTTCATCTAAAAAATGGATATGTTCCCAACATGTACCACACAGAACATCTGGCCTGGTGTTCAAAACTGTTTTCAATAACTTCATTCAGGAACGATGTGAAAATGCTTCAATAGCATTCCAAATTCCTTTAAATACTAACAGGTAGTAGCAATCAATATCTTTAAAAAGTCGTGGCTAAATAATATATGAAAAAGAAATTTACCACTGCCAGGAACAGACACCTTCATAGTAATAGTGCATCACCCAACACAAGCCTTCAGTATATCTTAGGACCTGTGAGAAGTCGTAAGCATATAGTTTTAGATTCATTCTTGTTAGCATTTCACAAAAAGATTTTCAGGTAGACGAAAAGAATGATTATTATCTGATAACTACGAAGTTGAAGCTGCCTGATAAAATAAAGCATCCCTATGATTTCACATTACATCATTAATCTCCACGAACAACAGAAAAGTGGGGGCTAAAAAGTCTACTAGCTGCTTATTGTAATAATGATATAATTGCTACAAGTTCCCTTTCTCTCGTTCTTCTTTTGTTTTCCCTCTCTTTCCTTTACTTTCTTTTATGTTTATTTTATTTTCTTGCATAGACAAAGAGAACAATCTGCACTAAGCAGAATCTCAAAGTTTGACCAACATTACAGAATGGTGCATGATTAAACACCAGAAAGGTTTAAAATCTTACAACATCTCTCCGTATTGCCTCAAGCTCTTGAGGGGAACTTGCAGAGAACTTCTCTTCATAGTACCTCTCTTTCCACCCAGGCACTCCCAATTTTATCTGAAAAAAATGCATCAGAGAAGCACGAAGCATAGCAAACATGAATACCATAAAATAATTCTAGAAGTTCAATATTCGATAGGTTAAGACATTTTCTAACTTCGAGACAAAAGCACAGTCACACTGTAAAAACAAGAATAAAACAGAAGATATAAAATATAATATGTGGAACCTCTACTCACGGGAGCAATAATTCCTTAAATGTAACACATCAAACAAAACAAGACGACGTCTTAAACCCAAGAATGCAGGAAGAGCGAGTCAACTTCCTTGAATGCAACTTATACATTCCAACCTTAGTCAATGGTCTTTGCAATATCACTAACATACTGTACTTGCAAACTTGCAAGCTAAAAGAAACAACAGTCGATTCCCTCTGTATGTTTCCAAAAGCAACCTCCTGTAATCCACCCACCAATTATAATTCTTCATTCCTTTACCAACGTCTGCGCTAGGCAATCATAACTTTTGCACAAACCCTCCACATGATATTAAGAGTACCATTCTTAGTATATAGCAACAGGACAGTTTGCTTAAAGTACACATCATGTGTCTTTTTTTCTCAGAGACACAAGTGCCAAGCTTGATTGGGCATAAAAGAACATTTTTATCCTAAACTCGACGTTTCAATTTTCTAAAATTCTTCTTTCTTTTCTGGGCTCTGCGAAAATTTCAACCATGAACCCATACACACACACACCCACCCCTTGACACAGCATGACTAGAAAAATACACCTCTTCTCTGATCACTGCTCATTCTCCCTCCCTCTCTTCCTCTCGTCTCTTTTTCTTTTCATCTCTATCATCTTCCCTTTCATGTAAAGTGTCAAGGCCGTGCCAAAATAAATGTGAGAAAGAAGTGGCACTTTTTTCTGCCATGTTCATGTGTCCTACCTGTGTCTATCTAACACCTGGCACTTCGAGCCATCAGAAGTGTATACCTCACAGTCGACAACATGCATACATTGATACTTGATTATGAGTAAACATTTTCACAGAAGAAAGGAGATGCATATATTAACAGTCATTGCTTGTGCATTCAGTGTAAGCTAGAATCAAACCTTGGGTAAAGGGTTTTTGTTATTGATACTAAAGAGAGAAAATACAAGCCCTATATATAGGGAAAATAATTACACTTAGATACCCTAAGTAATTACACATTAGCACCCTTAACAATGACTAGTCTAACATTCCCCCGCAAGTTGAGGGCGGGGAACGACCTGCAACTTGGACCGTAGAAACTCAAATCTTTGTGAGGACAAGGGCTTTGTGAACACATCAGCAATTTGGTCATCAGTGGAGATGAACTTGACATTCAGTTTTCTTTGAGAAACTTGTTCACGAACAAAGTGGTAATCAACTTCAACATGCTTTGTGCGGGCACGAAAGACTGGATTTGCAGAAAGATAGGTTGCACCAAGGTTATCACACCAAAGTGTTGGTGCCGTGTTATTCAGGCTGAGCTCATGAAGAAGAGACTGTAACCAAATCAGTTCAGCGACAGTGTCAGCGATAGCCTTGTATTCAGACTCGGTTGAGGATCGAGAGACAGTTCGTTGTTTGCGAGCTGACCATGAAATAAGATTGGAGCCCAAATAGATAGCATATCCCCCGGTGGAGCGACGATCGATAGGGCAGCCAGCCCAGTCTGAATCTGAGAATGCTCTAAGATTAGTAGCCAGGTGAGAGTCAGAAAAGGCTTGAAGTTGAGACCCCGTGTTATGACGAAACAGTAGGCCGAGATTGATCGTCCCTTTCAGATAACGTAGAATTCGTTTGACACCAGCCCAGTGATTTTCAGTAGGAGCGTGCATGAACTGACACACCTTATTGACCGCAAAGGCAATGTCAGGACGTGATAAAGTGGCATACTGAAGGGCACCGACTGTTTGCCGATATCGAGAGGGATCGTCAAGTAGGGGGCTGTCATCTGGTAAGAACACTTGAGAAGTGCTCATGGGAGATGAAACAGGCTTGCAATCCGCAAGACCAGCCCGTTGAAGAATATCAAGAACATATTTCCGTTGAGACAGAACCAGATCAGAGCCATGATGCACCACTTCAATGCCCAAAAAATAATGGAGTTGACCCAGATCTTTAAGGGCAAACAGAGAGTTGAGACGATCAATGATGGTATTTATAGCGCCTGGGTTATTACCGGTGATGATGATGTCGTCAACATACACAAGGAGATAGACAAGCGTGCCAGAGGAGTTGAGAATAAACAGTGATGGGTCAGTTTTGGACCCATAGAAACCCAGCTGATGAAGAGCAGTGGACAATTTGGTAAACCAGGCACGAGGAGCTTGTTTGAGCCCATATAAAGACTTATTCAGTAAACACACATGATCTGGTCTGTCAGGATCAGTAAAACCAGGAGGTTGTCGCATGTAGACCGTCTCCTGAAGATCACCATGTAAAAAGGCAGTCTGGATATCTAACTGACGCAAAGGCCATTTATTTGTGACGGCCAGTGAGAGAACAGTTCTGATGGTGGCAGGTTTGATTACTGGGCTGAAAGTCTCGTGATAGTCAACCCCATGCTGTTGATGAAAGCCCTTGGCAACGAGTCGGGCCTTGTACCTGCTAATCTTGCCATTCTGATCTGTTTTCAACCTGTAAACCCATTTACAATCAACAACGTTAGTATTGGGAACAGGAGGAACTAATGTCCACGTACCATTTCTATGAAGCGCAGTCAACTCGTCGGCCATAGCTTGGCGCCATTCTAGGTACTTGTTGGCAACGGAAAAAGAGGTAGGTTCAATAGGCGAGGTGGGGGTAGTGGTGGCAGTATAGGCAGCGGGATCATATCGGTTGGTTTGTTTAGGATTGGGGCGAAGATGAGGAGGCCGAGGTCGAGGGGTTTGAGGTGCTTGGGTGGGGGTGGAATCGGGATTAGGGGAGGGGCCGGGAGTGGGTGCAGGAGTGGGTGAGATGGTTGAGGTGGATATGGTAGGGGGTGAGGGTGAGGGTGGGGGTGGGGGTGTGGGTCCGGGTTGTGATGGTGGTGAGTTGGGTTCGGTTGGAAAACCGGGTGGTGGGTTAGGAAAAATAGAGGTGTATGGAGAATCAGATTGTGACGGGGATTGGGTAGGGGTGGAAGGAGAATAGGGAAAAACATGTTCATTGAAGCGAATATGACGGGCTATGTATATCCGTTCGGTGGAAGGATCAAAGCACCGGTAACCATGGTGAACAGGGCTGTAGCCAAGGAAGACACATGGAGTGGAGCGAAAATCAATCTTGTGACGGTTATACGGACGAAGATAGGGAAAACATTGACATCCAAAAACTCGAAGAAAGGAGTAATCAGGTTTGCGTTTAAAAACATGTTCATAGGGAGATTTATTTGAGGAGACACGAGAAGGTAGTCGATTTATCAAGTACACGGCTGTTTCAAAGGCAAATTGCCAGAAGCGTTGAGGAAGACTGGATTGGGCCAGGAGGGTAAGTCCAGTTTCCACAACATGACGGTGACGACGTTCGACAATCCCATTTTGTTCACTTGTATGAGGACAGGAACGACGATGAATAATGCCAAGGTTGCGACAAAAAGGTAGTTAGAGGACGAAACTCTCCCCCCCCCCAGTCAGATTGGATGCACTTTAACTTGGTGTTAAATTGGCGTTCAGCCATTTTAATGAAGTTTGTTAAGACTGTGTAAACATCAGATTTTTGGACTAAAGGATAAAACCACATGTAGCGAGAGTGGTGATCAACACACAACAAAAAAAAACGATAACCATCGAGGGATGGTGTATGCGAATGGCCCCAAACATCACAATAAACTAGATCTAAAAAATTATTGCTACGAAAATTAGAATCAAATAAAGATAATTTTGAAGATTTGCCTAGTTGACAAGAAGAACATAAATTATTTGATAATTTGTCCGAAACAGGTAAAGCACAATGAGAAATAATTGACCGAAAAACTTGAGCATGAGGGTGTCCCAAGCGTTGATGCCAAATGTTCGAGGAAGCTTTGACAGCAGTGAAAGCAACCTTGGGTAGAGACTTGAGCTTAGGAAGACGGATGGAGTACAATCCCTGTTCACTGGGGCCCGTTAGGAGGATAGTGCGTGTAGACTCGTCCTTCACAACAAAATAAGAAGAGTGAAATTCAAAGAAAACATCATTGTCTACACAAAATTTTTGAACGGATAAAAGGTTTTGTTTTAGTTCAGGGACATGAAGTATATGGGATAATTGAAAGGTTTTGTTAGGAGAGTAAAGTTTTGAGGAGCCAATATGAAAGATGGGTATAGAGTTACCATTACCAACAAGTAAAGAATCGTTACCGAAGTAGGCCTCGGAGTTGTCAAGGCTAGATAGATCTGGAGTGGCATGGTGATTAGCGCCAGTGTCGGGCTTCCAAGTGGATCCTGATTGTGAACCAGCATCGGAGTAGGTAGCATAGTTAGCTTGTGGCGCTGCACGAGATTGGTTAGGCTGGTTAGGACACTGAGAAGGTAGGTGACCAATCCCACATCGGTTACAATGACCATAGACCATGTTTTGGGTAGAAGCCCAAGAGAATTGACGTGTGCTATTACTGTCACGATTGCGAGAGTTGGAGGCAGTCCGTGAGTTGCCACGTGAAGATCCACGAGAGCCGCGACCACCACGGTTGTTATTGAATGACCGTGATCCAAAGTAAGCCTGTGGTCGTGGTGAAGATGTAGGATTTAGTTGATATCCCAATTGAGAGGCCATGAGTTGAAGATTATGAAGCTGCTGCTGAATGGAGTCGAGACTAGGCTGCGGTAGGGGTGTAGAGGCAGTCGGAAAGAGCTGCTGGGCAGGAGAGGCAGTCGCCAGAAAGGCTTGAGGAACTTGCGGATTGGTTGCCAAGATTCTTGTGATCATATAATCATGGTCACTTAATAAACCATGTAGTTCATTGAAGTTGACAGGAGGGGAACGAGCCAAGAGGTTTGCCTTGAGGCCATTGTATTCTTCACGAAGTCCTGCAAGAGTTAGCATAACCAGATCTTTGTCTTTCATTGGTTCGCCTATATTGGCGAGGGCAGTTGCATATTCCTGTGCTCGGCTGAGGTATTCAGCAGGTTTTTCATCACCCTTCATGGTGATTCGAAGCAACTGATTTTTAAGGGTAAATTCATGAGACGAAGTTACCGGGGCATACGCTTGTTCTAAAGACAGCCACACTTCGCGGGAGCTTTTACCCTGAATGTGTTGAAAGGACTCTTCTGACACAGTAGAGATAAGGAGCATACGAATGTGGGCATCATTGGAGACCCATGGTTGGTAGCTTGGATTGTCTGTAGTAGCAGTTCCATTTGTAACCTTCGGTTCTGGACACGGAATAGTGCCATCAATATAGCCAAAAAGATTGTGAGAGGTAAGGAAAGATTCGACCATTGTTCGCCAATAACCATAGTTCGTGGGTTTTAGGGTAAAGGCAAATTTATGAGAGTTGTGGGTCGTCTTTTCTTGATTGGTAAGAGTTAAGATTGCAGCCATGGTGGTAAGGAAGTGAGATTTGTTTGCCGGAGATTTGCGTCGGCTGGTGAGGAAGGGCGCCGGACGTTACTGTTCACGCGGCACTGTTCACTCGGCACTGTTCACTCGGCACTGTTCACGCGCACTGTTCACGCGCACTGTTCACGCGGTTGTGGGAAAGGGCGCCGGAGGTTGCGCGAGTTGGTGAGGAGATGGCCGGAAGTTGCGTCGGCTGGCTGGTCTTGGAAGAAGCGACGGCTGGATTAGGGTTTGACGGCTGGATTAGGGTTTGACGGCTCTGATACCAAATCAAACCTTGGGTAAAGGGTTTTTGTTATTGATACTAAAGAGAGAAAATACAAGCCCTATATATAGGGAAAATAATTACACTTAGATACCCTAAGTAATTACACATTAGCACCCTTAACAATGACTAGTCTAACAGCTAGAATTAGAGTTTCTATAGATCTCTATGTTCAAGATAGAGTTTCTATGGATCTCAATGTTCTAACCTTATCTTCCTCTGGCTGCTCAGAATTAAAAGCATCAGATTTTTCACGAAGTATCCCCTTCAGTTTCGTCTTCAGTTCTTCTTTGTTGTCAAGGACCTGAAAACAAGCAAGAATTAAAATCCAAGAAAAAAAAATTTTGACTACAAAACAATATCCAACATATATAACAACTACCAAAGAAGTAGGTCTAGATTTGTGGGAAGCCAACTTTGTGTTAAAGAGGTCATGTGCCCATAAGAGAAGAAATATAATAAAACCAAAAAACATGATCCAGTAACTCAAGGGGGGAGGAACTAGATGAACTTGTATTTTAATGTCTGCTTCCCACCAGCTCCACAAAAAGGTTGGTGCATGGATATTAGACCTACAACATCACTATTGTACTTTGAATTATGTTAATCGTCAGGGAAGGTAAACATACGTCTCTTTCAAGACTGCTTTCAGCTTGAACAATGGCAGCACCAACAGTTGAACCGGAAGACAAGCGTGCCAGTTTTGGTGGCCGAGGATGGCTTTGGTTACCATGGAATCCCTTAGGTTCATATGGTGATGGTGAAGGACCAGAAGCAAGACGTGATCCCTGAAACCGGCCAACTGGAACAAGTGATTCAGGTTCCATTTGTGGTTCAGCATCATCTCCTCTTGTTGCTTGAGATTTGGCTTGAGCTTTATCACGTTTTATCCTTTCAGCTTGTCTCTGGGCAAGAAAAACCAGACATTAATATGATTTTACTTTACAAATAGAAAATACAGCTAGCATGCAGCTATAAAGTTGAGACACTTTCATAAGAGTGGTTTTTGTAAATAGGGAAAAAGGATCCTTTCAGGTTTATGTGGATGCTTCAAATAAGAGGACGCATTCATATCAAAATTATTGAGCATGGAATTTCACATGTAATAAGCATTCGCTTTGCACAGTTTACTAATTAATCATGTCAAGACAACAAATGTTCCCGACTTCCCATAGAACATTGCCTCCGAAGATAAAGATTTCTTTTATTATGTATTTCTGATATTTAAGCCACGAGGTTGTCTCATTCAAAAAGCCACATGAAATATAGTGAAACCAAGTACAGCAGCTGAACGAATACTTCAAATACACACACACACATATTAACCTGATGCAAACGGGACCTTTTCTGAAATATTTTATCTTCATACGATCCCACAGCCTGAATGAATTGCTCCACTCTGCTAAGGTCTGGCTGGGAGTGAATAAGAAAGAAAAGCAATAAAAAACAGTTAGAATCCCCAAATACTTCAATGCCTAGGAGGTAAAACCTCTAAGCCAAAAGTCACCTAGATATATAACAAAAGATAGTCACCTTGCTTCCATCAGTTAAATACCCATTAAGGGCCCTAAACTCCTTTTTATATACGGCTAAAAGTAAATTAATTGCACCCTGAAAACCAGAGAATAGAAATAAGTATAAAGTTTTTTTCTGCAGCAGATAAACATTAAGCACCCTTAAATGGAAGCTACAATAAAATAGAGCTATAGAAGGCAATAGCTCCCAAGACACAGTTAACGAATCTATCTAGAACATTAAAATTAAGATCACACACTACATTGACGAAAGAACCCATAACACAAAACTTGATTGCACAAAGACGATGATTCATTTGGATTGCAGTACAATGACATCTCTAAGAATCAACGTGTCTATCCACCAACAATGTACACAAATGCTGCAATCCTCATATACATTGCAATTTCAAGAATAAAGAGCATACTCTTCATAGAATCACTCAAGTTGTTCACTTAACCACAATGTGCAAATGTACCCATCTCACTTACCATACCAAGTCAACATCTTTGATGTCTTCAAGTATTGAGCATATAATAACACAATATACCTCTTTGGCTACCGTAGGGTCTACCTGTAAGGCTAAGGACCTTGACCATGATGTCTGACCACATATTAGGAGCCCATGCGACTATGCCAGGTCCATACTAGTTCTTCAACACCAAATAATTTTGAAGATTTATATATTTAGGCTTATTATTTTGTTAGACAACTTTCCTTAATTTAGGGATTTATATATTTCTGCTGGACAAAAATGTATTTGCTCCCTTGAAATTCTTCATCACTCGGATTGTCAAGCAACACAACCAATATTCTGCAGTCACTTGTATAAATGATCATTACTGATATCGGCTTGTACGCATACAAGAAGCTTCTAGGATACATACCTAGTTCACTTCGTTTGGTTATTTACATAAGTTGTCCACAGTTTCACAAAGTACTAGATAAGTCATTTCCAATTGAATTATCCTATTGTAAGATGTTAGAAATATTAACTTTAGCTGTTACTTCTAAGTATAACAATTGCTTTCTAATATAGCATAAACCCAGTAGGATAGAAGCAACTGCTCCTAAAATTGTAGTTTTAAGCTTCCTGGTCGGATTTGTATTTTGAAACAACTGCAGCCTTAAACCAAAATTTAGCTGGCGTATACCCCTGATTTTGTTAATTCAATTCCAAACACTAGATCACGGAAACAGCCTCTCTATTTAAAGCATAAAACTTGGTAAAAAGCTCGAATGGAACTTCCCGTTATGGAGTTTGTGAAAAGTATCATTGTTTCACACTGCTATCAGATATTTAGCTATATTTTACAGTAAGCGAACAGACAGATCTAACCACGACTATTTAAATCAGTTAGCAATGAAAATATGCTTAACAAAACCAGATAGCTATTAATCATTAGTGGTCAAATAGAACAGCAGACTAAATGCCCTGCATATCACTTGAAAAGAAGTTCCAAATGTACCTCACGTATTTCCAATGTGGGCATATGTGGTAGAAAGTCGTTCCCAACAAAGAAACACATGAAGATAAAATCATCAACTATTCGCTCAAAATCGATCTTGGAAGGAGGATTAGGAATTCTCATCTCATATTCCAGGTACTCTCTAAGAGTCCAGATGTTGAGGAACTGCAAAGCATAGGCATATTAGTAAACAATAAGACAACAAAACATATGCATGTTGTCATGTTGGTAAAGAATATGACAACACCACCATCAATGAAATAAACAGCCTTCCAATAAATGAAAATAAATAAATAATCGCATAAGTTTACTCTGCAGCTACCTGGTATGGCTTCTTAGGCACAACATCAGCACCTCCTTTTTCATCAAATTCCCCTGCCTTCCTCTTCACCTTTCCTTCACAAGTTGCTGCTAAATGACCCACTTGACCACAAAGAAAACACTTGTCTTGTTGTCCAGGAGTAAATACGACCTGAAAATCACAGTGAAATAACATATATGTTCGATGTTTATTTAAACAGTAATACTGAGCTATTATGATGTCTTATTGAATAAATTAAACTACCCCATGTTACATTCCGATTTCAACTACAGGACGAAAAAACTAAAACCACGTCTAGATATACATGTTATCAATGAATTTAACACCACAAAACAAAACCAGCCATAGCAAAAATAGTTACTCATTTTCAGCACACCAAATGTAGCTTCATTGTACTATAGCTTCATAAAGTGTGGTTCTAACTCTATTATTATTACCACCAAAATTGTCTATTTATGACATATGACCTATGCTGTTACAGCGGTCAAAATCTATAATAGCGGTTGGGACCGCCATCTAATATAGCAGTTACTGTCATGGTAAACTAAAGTGGTGGTATAGAGGTTCAAAAATAGCGGTTTATATAACAATTGAAGTCATATATATAACACAACTAAATATATAATATTTTTATATATGTGTTATATATTTTATAACTTAATTATATATTTTATATTATTATATATGTATGTATAGATATAGTGGTGTGTCATTCCAATCGAGAAAAAGATGACGTGATGAACTAGATTGCTTTGACGAACACATAACTGAAGAAGAGATGAGTAAGAAGGAGCAAAGAGACAATTCTTTGCTGAGTCGAGAAAAAATCAATTAAGTTGAATCTGTCAATAACGATCGCTTGACGAACAAAATAAACAATTGGTCGAGTCAGTCATCTTTGCTTGAACAGAAGAACCTATTGTTTCACAAACAGAAGACACATACGAAAGAAACAAATAGATGAAAACGAGCTGGTTAATTGTAGATAATAGCGGTGACGGTCAATAACAATTGCCCAATCGGTGCCCTGACCCCCTAAATCGACGATTATATTAACAAAAACCCAACTGAAATGGCCCAATCCAAAATAGCATTTTTCAAACCGCTATTGCAACACCAAATAGCGGCCTGATTGCAGTCAATAGCACACTATTAGCGGAACCGCTATTTGTCCAAGGGATGTGAACCGCTATTGCGCTGCTATAGCACCGCAATTGACAGCATAGCATATGACACCCACTTTTTTTGCTAGCATTGATGTAACTGCATGAATATAGCACAACGATCCGAAGCAGAAGACACAGTAGCACTTTCCAAGAACAAGTGCAACTACCAACGTTGGGTTATGCTAGGTCAGCTCAGTAAGAGTCCAGCAATATACTAATCAAGTTTAGGCTTGCACCATACCCTCACTTATACTCACCATTGTTGCAAGCCTAAAGCCAGGCTGAGTTACAGCAATGAAAAATATGCATTTTGGGCTTTCGTTGGACAATTTGATGGGCCTTGATCTGGGATTAATAGAACAAAAAAGTGCAATTTTAAGGACTCTTGCCTCCTGTTCCCTATGTATATAAAAGAGCTTAGAGATCATTTGAAAAAAGAACGACAAAAACAAGCATACATTTAGCCATCCTATACATCCATTTCACAACGGGCCCACAGCACAGTTTTCGACCACTTCACTTCTCTTTCCACAGACCACACATACATATATTAGGAGCTTTCATACACACATCATTCAACTATACACTTGCTCCCTCCTTTCCATCCAACGTTGATTGCATTTGAAGATTTATTGTGTGCTAAATGGCTAATGGCGATGTGAACGTCGTGATTAATCAAGTCCAAAAAAAAGGTATGGACTATAGTATTTGTAGTTTTCTAGTTTTGTGATTCAGTAGTTGAATACTTATTGGTTCGCTTGTAAAATCTAACAGTTGCAATTTGGTTTGAATGTTAAGATCTTTCAATCTCTCGCTCCTATAATGCTTGTGTTTATAATCTCAAAATATGCCATTCACAAATAATACCAAGCAAACCACTATTTAAGTGTTACAAATATTGGTTTTAAAATAGATAGGGGATTCCAAGGATTACAATGCATGAGCTCTAATTTGTGTTTATAATTTCAGAAGTCTATAATACTATTTAATACAATGCCTTGTGGTGAGCTAAGTTGGAGTAATGTTGTTCTTCCATTTAGTTCGTTTCATGTTTTTGACTGTTGTATTATATGTTGTATTCGAATAACTTCCAGCAGTCTGTTAATTAATAGTTTTGGTCTTCATTCATTAATTTATTTCTGTATTGTTCATTGCAGAGTTGGTGTTTTCTGCATACATAAGTTCTTGAACAGAAGTTCATTTTATATCATTGATTTTTAATTTAGCATCCAATGTCATAGTTACTTGAATATAGTTTAATTTACATTTTACAGTTGCCTGCATATTAATTGTACTAGCTCTTCTGCATTAGTATTAGGTCTGGCCAAAGTAGTTGTCGTTCATAATTTGTTATTGTCTTATTGCATTTAGCTACTAGAAATTAATTGTTTCCTGACCTCTTAACTATATAAGAGAGATCATCCCCACTAATCGCTTGCTATCTTGAGTTTAAATCATCACTTCCATTCACATTGATGACGTGTGACCAAGTTTTGGTTCCCGTGTTGGGGAGGTGGTTGTACCTTGTAGTTTATTTATTTATTCTTTTGAATTGCATATTAGAATAGCTTGCTACTAGCTAGTCCATATCTGACCATAGAACAATTACATATTTGCGTGTAAATGTAAAACCAATGATCAGGCAATGGTAAAAGCTTATAGTTGGAGGTTTTTCGTCTGTGAGCATACTGTATAGTTTATCTAACTGTTACCATATATTATTCATTTCCTGCTTTCTTTAGTTCAATTATAATTTATGCTCATGGTTTTTGAACTCGGTCGAGGCGTAATCTACTAAAGTCCTGGCGGTAAGAAAACGCATCTAAAGTGGTGCCTCTGCGGGGTTGGTTGGGTTGTATGCCTCGAACCACCGAGGCAGGTCTGAGACAGGGTTGAGGCATTAGGGTTAATAAATGTGCCCAAACAAAAGCCTACATTGTGCAAGAGGGAGTTCATTAAAAAATGTGACCTCAATTAAATCTACTCACAGAATCGGTGACCCATTAAAGTGAGTCCTCTGCACCTCGCTTCATCGTCATCTTCTGTTGAACAAGGTGAAGGTCGAGAGGGGAGGACATCACTTAGTCAGACTTCGTATTAGGTATTAGGGAGGGGAGACATCACTTAATAGGAACATGTCAAGTATTACGTACCAGGGAGGGGTAGACATCACTCAACAAGACTCTTCACTTTTATACAGCATGACTCTTCGTTTTTATACGGCAAGGTTTTCTTTTCTTTTTTATGTGTGATTTTTCTATTTCTCTTGAAATGTGTGATTTTTCTTCTGGTAAGTGTAACTGTAATTTGCTTGTTAATAAAAATAAAATTTTTAAATATTAATTACATACATAAAAATATGTTGGAAGCATTGTGATATACATATACTGATATTAAATATTATTATTAGATATGTATTACATATATATATATATATATATATAAATGTTTTTATTTTCCGCCTCAAGGCTTAAGCCTGGCCTTACCAGAGGAAAATGCCTCGTCTCGCTTTTCCGCTCTTTAAAACCTTGATTATGTTCATTTTGTTGCTATTAGAAATTTGACTGTTTTCATCTGATTAGCTTACTGTTCTCATGCAGCAATTCAATGTTCAATTCAATCTAGTTTGTTGTCCCCATTCCTATTGGGTTGCTTTTTCATTGAGTAGTCTAAATGCTTAAATAGCTTAAGGTCACAGCTTTCATAAATTAGTTTTATAGCTTTGATAGTGTAGTTAGTTTTGCTATGCCTAAGGCCTGATCTGATAATAGGAAGTGCTGTTCTTTGATTCAGACATCAAACAATATACCTAATCCTCTCATTTATAACAATATACCTCCCAACTCAATGAGGAACCATGACAATTTACTAGCTTGACGAGCCACTGAGACCTACTGTCAGCTGGGTGCATACGAGAATCTTCCCTCGATTGCATTACCAATTGAGGACAACATTATGGAATGCAAAGGAAAATCTTTGCAAGCACTTTTACGAGCTTATCACCATCTACACAACTATCAACTGAACACAGGATGCTTGATCCTCCACTTATAAAGAAATGTCTGTGACACTTAGACAGACATTTCCTAAAACACTCTCATCTGCTGAGTAATATAACCTATTATCAGCTCAACCATTTTCACTTGGGTTATTTTGTTCATCTTAGCCTGAACCTCATTTCCAAGTATCACTTGGTTCAATGACACTATCACTGAAGTGAAGGCATGTGCCATCATCCATTGTTATCCCTCCATTGAGCAATATAACCTATTATCAGCTCAACCATTTTCACTTGGGTCATTTTGTTCATCTTAGCCAGAACCTCATTTCCGAATATCACTTGGTTCAATGACACTATCACTGAAGTGAAGGCATGTGCCATCATCCATGGTTATCCCTCCATTGTATAGCCCCACAAGCTATGAAGGCATGGTATGAAGTTACATGTTCTCTTCTTGTCAATGCTGCACCCGACACAACCACGGCTCACATGATGCTAGCTGGTGCTTTTAAAAGAGGCAGACTGGCAATTCGAGAAAAGGCCCAATAAATATGTTGACTCACATTAACCAGGCAAATCAAAGAGAACAAAAAAAAAGAGCAATATGTCCATCGTTCAATTAACTTCAGAAGTTCAAGTGAAATAATGATTGTTGTTTCTTTATACATACTTTTCATTTGATGGTCCTATTCACAGTAGTCACGATGAGATAGAATCCAGACAGGTAATATAAACAACTAGTTATACAAGTATTCCAGGTGTTCAAAAGAGTGTAATAAGCATATATCACTTGAACAAAATTAGATGTCTCAGCATAGATCACTTGAACAAAATTAGATGTCTCAGCATAGATCACTTGAGCAAAATTAAGTGTAAAAAGCATCGATCACGTGTACGAAGTTAGAGATGGTGTGTCCATCCTTTTGAACTTATTTTGATTTCAATATGTGCTGAAATACGGCATGCTTTTATTTGTACTAAATGTTAGAAAACCATGCTCAAAATTAATTCCATTTACTAATTTTTATGTAGCCGAGCCATTATAGGGGCAGTTTTCTTCATTAACTTGCCTGATCGATCTCATTCTTAGCCTCTCCCACTGAGATGGGGATTAAGAAATTATGTTATTGATAGTGTTGCATATATGAAACCAAGAAACTAAAAACAAACTATATCAACACGTTACGAATTTGTAATTCCTCAATTCTTTGCAACAAGTTTCAGAATAGTAACCTGTCCTTTTTTTGTTATTTGCTAATATATACAAATACTGCTGTCACAGAATGGTGCACAATAAGTTCAGGTTAACTAACAGATTATGTTGACGCCAGAAAAACTAATAACAAAAATTTGAAGAAGGAAAGAGATCATTTTAGTTGCAGTTCTACATCAAATCATAATTTGCAGAGATAAGTTCCAAATATCACATCATATGCAACAAGATGTCAAAATATGAAGAACCTCATGAAAAAATTGTGTCACCACTATGCTATTCGTTCTGCGATAACCAATTAACTCCCTTTTTCCTTCTGGAAGACAAAATACTACATACCCCCTTCCCCTATTAGTGGTTTCTGGAGGTTTACCTCTCTAAGTATTGAAAAATGAACTTCATGGGTCGCCAAAGCCAACATGATCAGATCTGCATCCTGTAGGTTGAAACAATAACAAATACAATGCAAGCATAAATAAATATAACTTAAGAAAGAAAAGCAAATTAAAAATGGAAGTGAATTGAAGGTTGAGCAATACCAAACCGTATAAGCAATGGCGGGTGTTTGGATCAAAACCAGGAAGATTCCTTTGAAGACGAATATACGACATTATCTTATGTTCCCCCTCACCAGGAACATTAGCATCAGAAAGAATAACCTTCAAAAAGATGAACCACCATAAAATGTTAAAGAAGTTTTCTTGTGTAATACATATTCCTTGGCTAATCCACAGTAATTCTAAGGATGATAATGTAGATGCAACTTAAATAGTATTGTTGGATCCCCACATCTGCTAGACTTGAACCATTTCTCCTCAATATATGCTGGAACCTCCCTTCTCCCTAAAGACGTCTCCTACAGAGTAATCTAACAGGGTCCCACGTATTCCCACATGATTTCAGAGCCAAGGTCTTACCACTCTAGGGACTCGACACCCTAAAGACAATTTGTGCCTGTCTAGCCCCCTGGATACGATGTGACAATTTGTGCCTGCCTGGCCTCCATTAGAGTCCCACATCGGCTAGGCTTGGACCATTTCTCCTCGATATATGTTGGAATCTCCCTTCTCTCCTCAAGGACCCTTTTGGAGAGTAATCTAATGGGGTTCCACATATTCTCACATATAAATACTTCTTTAATGAACCACGTCAGGAGGATCGTGGTAAAAAAAAAGTGTCATAAATTACCTTTATGGGTTTCCATCCAGGATCATTGTTTAATCTTTGGTGAACATAGTACTGCAGAGCAACCGACAAAACTGCCATAAATTCAGTCCCAGGGGTGATGACGTTGGAGTCAAAAGTTTGGGATTCTTGTTTGGGAGGAAGCTTTCTGCCTTCCCTCTCAAACTCCTCCCTCAGCCTCTCCTCCTCAGCTGCCTAAAAGGTAAAAGTCACAAAGTTCAATACAAGCAAAATCGGAAGTTAAAAAACCCTGCATGGGTAACATGTAAGACATGCATACCGCATCTGCTGCATCTTTAGCTGCTCTAAACCGCCTAGAGCGCTGCTGATTCATTTTTGCCCTTGGGGCAACACCATCTACACCACATTTTCAAATACTTCATCAATTGCAACGCACACCATTATATATCATTTTTAAATAGTATTACAAGAAAATTTCAGGCTTACTACCCACCAATAGCCATGTACAGAAGTTTTCGTGGCCGCACCATCACAAAAAGCCGATCTATGTAGTCAAACATGCATTGAAACACCTCATTAAAAGAAGTTGGAGAAGGCTGCATGCAATAAAAAAAAGTCAAATTGAGCAGTTTTCATCGTAAAGATTATGAAAATAACATCAAATCAAATGATGTGAATAAGAACTTTAAAAGAAAGGTAACAATTAGATGAAGTAACTTGCTAGTAAAAGAAAGTAATAATATATCTTGAATAGTGTTACAGATCATTCTAAGACACACACGTTATCATTAAGAACCGAGAAGATGAACTATGTTCTTCAAAAAACTGCCTGTGGTATTTTATCATAGGTCAGATTCAGGTTCTCTATATGTTAGCCCCTAATTATTACTTTACCACATAAGATGCTCAAAGCCCCCCACACGTATAGGGCCAATTCTATAGATGTAGGTACACTTACTTTTCATAGTCATTGAAGCATTAAAACCTAAGAGAGGTTTTCAAGATGACTCCCAATGTATGGTTGACATTAAAGCTGAATACATACAGACCTCTCACATGCTACTTTGCCATCTTTAGCTTCCCACTTGTGGCTCTAGCCTATCCCAGGAAGGTTTTCATTTATAACCTTAGCACCAAAAGACCCCCCACCTCAAGCTTCCTAGTTCCTATGGATCCTGGGGTAGTTCATATAGCAAACAACCATTCACTGATTTTATCAACTTTTCCAAATCAAGAAGCTCATCCCTAGTCACCTATATGCAAACCCCATACCATCCCTAGTCACCGAAGATGCCTGAGGAGTGGAGGCTTAGTGTTGGTGGTGTCGCTTTATAAGAAGAAATGTGACTCACAGCATTGTGGCAACTATTGTGTTATGAAGTTATTTGGAGCATCTCCAACCTTCACAACAAAAATGGTGGGGCCATTGACACCAATAAAAAAAATGCAACTCCAACCACACTCCATAAAAGAACATCAAATTTCTAGGTCCCAAATTAAAATAACATATTTTATTTATTATTAAACCAGTTTTTAAAAAATATAATAATTATAATTTGTAAATAAGCATTATAGGAATAGGTATTATTATTGATTTATAAAATAACTTTTATCTAATTAAAACTCGTTAAACTAAAAACATCATATTTTTAATTTAATAAATTTTACATTAAAAAAATTACATTAATTGAAAGAATTTATTATATTTAAAAACTGAATATTAGAAAATAATTTTTGAATAAGATGATAATCATTAAAAAATGAATTTGTATATAAACTGGATAATTAATTATTTTTTTATACGTTTAGTGGTGGGCCATGTGGTTTGTCGTTTGATATTTCACACTCATTATTGCCGTGCATATTGGGTGACCGGCAAAATCTCTAGAGCTATGGCGGATGGTTAAAGTCATATTACTAGCAACTTCGATGATTTATCGGACAATAGGAGATGCTCTTAGGCATGGCAACTTTAAGTATTTCCGAAGACATGACCTATAATAGGAAATATTAGGAATTCTTGGGGACGCAAGATAACGGTAGCAGACTAGGTGTGAGAAGAATTCTGGAGGAATAGAGGATCGTTGGTGGATTAGGGAGCTAACAGTTGGATCTTCTGTGTCCTAAGTTAGATTGGGTGTGTAGTTTTTCCTACCTTCATTACTTTTTCTTGTACATGTTTGTTTGTATGTTATGTTTGTTGTTTGTCTTTTTGTCTTGATTGCTATTTCTTACTTCTAACTCATTTTCGTTGTCTTGCCTTTTGTATTTTCAAGTTCTTCTTATGTTCTTTCTTTGTAAAGTTTTCAAGCAAGTTATACCTTTTGCATGAGTGGGGTCTTCACAAAAACAGTCGCTCTACTCTTCGAGGTAGAGCCGGGTCTGTGTATTCTCACCCCCCAAGACCCCATGTCCGGTGGACTTACTGGGTTTGTTTGGTTTGGTTTGGTTCGGTTTATTTGCTAGCACTTGAGAAACCCTCCTTAGATTTAGCATTTTGCAAATTGATTCACAAGGTTTCACATATGTTACGAATGCTATTTAAGACACAATGAGCACCAAGGAGCAAAGATTCCCCAAGGCCTAGCTCCACAGCTCATTGACACTAGACACACTGCTTACAAAATACCATATAATCCTATACTTGTCACATTACAATCAAGTGTACAAAAATAAAATAATATCACAATTCACAGCAGAAAATGCATAGCTGACATCAGATCGTCCCTTGGCAAAAAGATTTAACACACAAAACTACATCAATCCAAGCTGTATTAACCATTCATTGCCTATGGCCCAAGCACTAAAGCAAGAAACAATATATCAGCAAGAAAGAATGCATCAGCCAAAACCACGTAATCAAGATATAGCAAAATCATCCCAAAACCTATAGTAAGGGAAACAAATGATCCTTCACCATACTAACTACCAAAGCAATATGGTAACGGTGAAACAATTTATTTTCCCTAACAATCCTCAAGCATCCTTACTTCCTTAGTACCTGCCCTTGAACATAAAGAATCACCCAATCACCAGCTTACAACATCAAATTCAATCAACAATAGAATCTTTACTAAAACCCTACAACAGGCCAAGTTCACAGAGAACATCTACAGATAACCTAGGGCTTTCATACGATCAACGCTGAAAAACAACTTCTCCATCATCTACATAGACCACAACCAAAATCTCAATCTAAACCTCTTAGGAGGATTAATGAGAAAGAGACGATAGGTGTCTTGTTAAGGCCATATATGGCACTCCTTAATGGACAAACCTTTGAGACCTGTGCAATTTTCCTTATAGTAGTCCTCTAAAACACCAAGGAACGCCAAAGATGAGTATCAATTGAACAATCAGTTAACCATCAAATTGATTCTCTCATCATCCACACCATATGTCTACTATTAATCTTTGGCAACAACTCATGATTTCACACGGGATAAAAAACCCAAAACCCCAACCTGATAGATACTCTTACATCCCATGAACAACTTCCAAGAAAACGGCCAACAAAAACTCACCTACTACGCTTGTAGAGCAGTCATTTGCTCTTGCATGCTTAGCACCATCCTCAATGAAGAGCTCATCCCTTTATCGTTCTAGAAAAGGGGATTCTAAAATGTCATCATTGATCCTAACCACCACCTAATTGTTGGCTTTTATTTCT
This sequence comes from Arctium minus, assembly GCA_954870635.1. Taxonomy (NCBI): domain Eukaryota; kingdom Viridiplantae; phylum Streptophyta; class Magnoliopsida; order Asterales; family Asteraceae; genus Arctium; species Arctium minus. Next base: position 100,483,602 of record OX941084.1, on the reverse strand, counting down.
AAAAGAAGCAATTAATCACTAGACATTATGTATTTGGTGTACATGTATGTTTCATTAACCTTACTAGAAGCGTACTCGCGCAATGCAGCGAGATACATCACGATTTTAATGTTTCATTTTATTTTTTTGTCGATTTACAGTACGATTTTGGATGGTTTTGAGAAAGTGATAATGTTTTTTATAAATTTGTTTGATTTAGGCTTAATAATATAATGTTTTTTATATAAAAAAATTAAGTATTTTATTATAATTCAATGATTATCTTATATATTTTAATGACATCTAGAAAAAATAACCAATTACATATTTAATAATATAATTAAAACAAAATTATAGTAATATAATATATTAATTAATAGTGATACATGGAAAGGTCTGCATAAAAGGAAGGCGCTGCACATACTTAATTAGTGGGTGTTAGAAGTTTGCAGTAGTAATATGTATCTTGTGCTTTGATACTTGTAAATTAAGAGATTTTTAAAATCTTGCATAAAATGATGGTACCTTGTGCCTAATAATTTGTATTTAAGAGTTTTTTATCCGTGCTTTATAATATAGTATAGATAGATTAATGATGGTTTAAGGTGAGATGAATGTAAAGGTAAGGTTTATAGAAAGCAATGGAGTTTAGTGACTAAAATATGATGGAAAAGTAAAATGTCTTTGTCGTTTGACAAAATCTTTGGTATGTGGCTTTCCCTCAGTGAGATTGAAAGACCAAACCGGTGAAGTAGATGGATGAACCATTATAAAGCATTTCCATTCTTCCATCCTGGAAATGTTTGAAAATAATTTTTAAATGGAAATGGAATTGGTTGTTCTTCTTTACAGGTATTATATCACCTTTATATGAACAAGTTAAGAAGATTTATTCAAGAAGAATATAAATAGTTGAATATAGATTAATTAACTACAGAATTTTAGATACACAACTTATTGAACTACATTGACTTTTCTAACATGTTAGTTGCCCTTTTGAATAAGAAAGTGTAATACTTTGATAAGTTATGAAGTGAACTGTATAAGCATGTCAAAACTTGTGAAGCAATATGCAAAAGGACCATTTTGTTCATTAGACAACCTCTCACACATAGACACAGGAAGGTGTATTCTTCCATTCTCCCATGTCAAAGGATCTGGAAGAGAAGCTCTCGGGGTTGGAGATCTGCTAAAAGCATCCTACTGCAACTATGGCAGCATTCAAACAGAGTCGAGTGGGGCTTCGCCGGCTTGCTGCAAGTTTTAACCCTGTCCTTGTTGTTTAAATCCAGTACTTCACAATAAGGACTAATCAGGATGAAAATTGAAGCTTTGCTTAGAAACCTAACAATAACCCCTCCCTCAACCTTTAAAAAGAACACATCCCCAACCAAAACATAGAATCAATACAAAATCTAATTCCAGCTTAACCAAATGGAATGGTTATAAATGAAATTTTCTTGTATCATGCTTCTTGTAAATTAACACATTTATCGGCTATTAACAAGTGCTTACAAACGAAATAATTAAATCAAAAATCTAGGTCAACTCCCTTCAATCCTATCAGCTGTCAACAACTTCCAAATTTATTTAACGCATTGCAAGAAAATAGCAATGAGAAGCACAGGAACCACTTGACGAATAACAACACAAAGAAATTATTCTCAGGTTATATATACATAAACACACGCAAAGATAAATAGATAGATAGATAGATATAGAAAGAAAGAGGGAGCGGATGCGTACCCGGTCTTCGGGGTGAAAACAGGGATGAATTATTCCATTCATATCGAGATACAGGTTGTCATACTCAATTTGATTAGGGTTAGGTTTACTTGTATCGACAGGAATTTTAATGCCGTCGATTTCCACCGGTTCTTCCTCTATAACATCTACAACGACCATTGGGTACTTCTCCGCTAGCCAGCGGTAAAACGCCGGTACTCCCATCGCCGCCGATGCAATATATTGAGCGCCGCACCGAAAGGTCCAGAGGCGCCGCTTTGTCGTATGGGTTCGTTTCGACAGGCGGCTTAATGGGGAAGAAGGACAGGGTTGTTTTTGTACTTTGGAGTATCTTTCAAATATCCCCTCATTGGAATTTGGAAGGAAGGAGGATTATCCGGTTCCTTCACCTTTTTACCCTTACCGCCCCCTACCAAAAGTAGAAATTGCGTATAAATATACGTCATACCATATAAAAACTAAAAATAGAGTAAACTTCACTGTTGGTCCCTAAGGTTTCGTATTTTCTTTAAAAAAAGGATTTATACTTTCGTATCTCAAATAGTGGTCCCTGAGGTTTGGTATTTGCTCTAAAAGAAGGACCTCCTCACTAACTCCGTTAAAAAACTCAGTTAGTGGGAGGGGTATTTTGGTCAAATCATATTTTTTTCTTTTTTTTCAACTTTTCTTTATTTTTTTAAACATTATTAAAACATTAAGGACATAATTGTAATTTCTCTTAATTTATATTAATACTATTATTAATATATGTATATATATGTGTGTGAGTATATATATATATATATATATATATATATATATATATACACGTAAACCAGTACCACCTCCATCAAAACCCACATATATACATGACCACCAATTAATTTAAATATTTAATTTAGAAGCTCAATTAATATTTAATTTATATAGACACATGAAACATAATGTTCGTTGATGAATTGAAGAAAACTTGAACCACATAACATACATAATTCGAAACAATTAAAAGAAAAAGAAAGTAATATATATATCATGATTTCAGTTCTCCACTTCTTCTCCATATATATATATATATATATATATATATATATATATTATAATTTATACGTATATATATAGCGAGGGAGATCAAATTAAAAAAGAAAATGAATTGAAGTGAACCTAACTATGTACCAGAAGAAGAAGGGGTGATCTTGATGACGAGGCCGGGGAAAACATCATCCGGGTCGTGGATATGCGGGTTTTTTTCAACTATAAACGGGTCGTTACACTTATCGCTTATGGTATGAAGTGTTTCTCCCTCTCCCACCACGTATATTTCGTCACATGGAGTAGGCATGTTTCCTCCTCCTCCGCCTGTGACGGTGGTTGTAAGGGCATAATTGTCATCTCTAAAAGCACCGGTGAGCATGAGGGCAACTATCGTAATCACACAGTAAAAAGAAACTGCATATGCTATCGCAAATATTGTTTTTCCTACTCTTTTAGCTTTCATGAATTCACCACCCATCTTATCTTCTTCACGCACTCACAGAGATATATAAGATATATATATATATATATATATATATATATATAGAGAGAGAGAGAGAGAGAGGGGGGGTATAGTACGTATAGTAGTGGGGAGATTTTATGGGGTGATGGTTAATGAAGGTGGGCAAGGAAGGCTTTATATATATAAAGTTACACCTCTAATTTTATGGGATTCACTGCTCTATTTTGATGTCGCTCAAATCCATGTGCTGCAACATATGAATATTAGACAACCAATGCAGATTCTTGACAGGAAAAGAGCTTTGCCACAACCCATATCGGAGATCAAGAGTGCGCAACATGGTCAGATTCCCTAGTTGACTAGGGATCTGTCCGTCAAATTGAGACATTGAGAGATTAAGATATCGAAGCTTTTGAAGAGAAACAATGAAACGTGAACATATCTCTACTTTAAACCAACGTGGAAGTACGTCAAAAATTATGCAAGATGAAGGGAGAAAAATTCCAATTTCTGGTGAGATTTTCCGGTGAGCTTGCCGGAGAAGATGACCGGAAGTCCACTGGAGAAGATAACCGGTGAGGTTGACTTTATTTGGTCAAACTTCCTTGTTTGGTTGATTTGAGAGAGAAAAAAGTGATCTGACCAAAATACCACTGACTCTAACAGACTTTTTTAACGAGGTTAGTGAGGAGGTCCTCCTTTCAGAGCAAAAATCAAACCTCAGGGACCACTATTTAAGATATTGAAGTCTAGGTCCTCTTTTCAAAGAAAATACGAAACCTCAGGGACCAACAGTGAAGTTTACTCTTAAAAATATTTGAAACTATAGGGGTTGTTTGTTTACCTCTTAATGGTTCCATTAAGAGGCAACCTCTGAATCGCTAAGAGGTAAATCTTGTTTGGCAAAAAAAAGGGTTACCTCTTAATGGTTCCAAAATCCTCTTAATGATTTTGTATCCTGACTCTCCCTTAACCATTAAGAGCCCTGATTTCATTATGAACAATTAGCAAACAACCATATTTCATTTTACACTATATCATAAAAACCTCTTAATCATTCAGACCACTTAATCATTCTGCACTAAACCATTCAGCAACTGCCAAACAGCCCCTTAGAGCATCTCCTATGCATATGTTTTATATAGCTTTTTACTATTATAAAAAGCTTTCTTAAGGGTTTTTATGCATTGAAGTAAAAAGCTTTTTGATAAAAGGGTTGGTGTACACCAACCTCTTATTGCAATAGCTTATTGGTAAATATGTTGATAAAAAATGATTTTGAAAAAGTTTTGCATTGGAGAAAGTTTTTAGAAATAGGTTTTTGATAGAGAAAGTTAGTGGAAATCTATGTGGCAAAACTAAAAAGTCATTAAATGACTTATGCATTGTGGATGCTCTTAGTTAGGGTTTTTTTAAGCACGGATACTCAAATTATTCGATTAGTTATATATATATATATATATATGATTGTTTGATATTGGCTTCATAATATAAAAATAGATTATTCAGTAAGTTTTTAGGGGGACTTTATGCAGAATGTTAAGTTTTTTCATATATGTCTCTCCCAATTAAAAAAGTGTTTCTTTCATCTATGAAAAACTCTCCAAACAAAACTTTCTCAATTTATATAGATCGAATGATCCACACAGACAACTTTAGCTATACAGAACTTAATTGAAAACCAACCAAAACATCCTCTTATTCTCCAAAAAATAGAAAGTTTGTGTATAAATACATGTATATTATTATGAAGTTCTTAAACTCAATCAATCTATCTATATATATTAAAGGAGAAACCAAGGTTGATGACTTGGTTTCTCCTATAACCTAGAAACACGTTTATCTTTTTTGTCCTTACTCCTTCTTTTAATTCATTTTTCCTAATTTATTACTTTAATTCGTTCCCATCTCTCAATATATTAAATAAGAAAACAATATAGTCCATCTTCATATTTACTTTATATGTCTATTATATATTTTATTCTATCAATCTATTATATATATATATATATATTAAAGGAACAACCAAAGATAATGTCTTGGCACCTTGAGATTTGAGTAATCCTCAAATTCACTTGGTATAGATGAAGAGAAGGGAAAAAGGCACTTGAGTTGAGGCGTAGGCATGGAAGAAGTCAATTGAAAAGTAGGCGAATCAAAAAATTCTCAATCCAGAAGAAGAATTCCTTCAATCACTAACATCCCAAACATATACGTAACCATTATCTATTCAAGGAAAGTAAGATTTTTCTAATGGGTCAACAAGTTCATGTAATCTTTTTGTTATGCACTCTTCCAATGTGATTGATTAAAGTTGTTAATATGTATATAAACAAATATGCAAGTAAATGTCACAATGTTATATTCTATTCATTTAACTTATAGTATAAAATGAAAGATTTCAACAATAGATATTATTCTTTGTGTAAGTCTATCTCTACTCTTTTTATCAAACGTTAAATTAATTATTTGAGTTTTTTATACATGGAATTGCTTTCTATTATTGGAGTTATAATTTAATTATTGAAGTTGTAAGATTATGATAAATTGAGGGTTTTTATTACTATGTTGGCACAATGGTTTAGTAGGAATTGTGGTTATGAATTTTCTCAAAATTTTGATTTTCTAAAACGTTAAATTAATTATTTGAGTTTTTTATACATGGAATTGCTTTCTATTATTGGAGTTATAATTTAATTATTGAAGTTGTAAGATTATGATAAATTGAGGGTTTTTATTACTATGTTGGCACAATGGTTTAGTAGGAATTGTGGTTATGAATTTTCTCAAAATTTTGATTTTCTAAAATGTATAATATGTAAATGACTTATATTAAAGGAACAACCAAAGCCAATGATATGTCATCTCCTCAACATCACAAGTCTCCTTTCTTTTAACTAAATTATTTGATTTTTTTGAAATATTTTATATGTTAAAAACTCTTTCGTTCCTATACTAAAAACATAAAATTCATTGAGATAATGTTGTTTTGGTAATTTTAAAAAGTTTAACCTATAAACCTTTTCATCTTCATTCTCGAGGAGAATATGCTAAATTGTTGAAACTCATAAGGTTGGTTAATTTTAGTCAAAACTGTTTGTAACAACAATAGTGATATATGGTTGTTTGACATGTTGTTCGAGTTCTAAAAAGCATAACAACAAAATTATTACCGATACATCTTAAATTCTTTGTAAGAAGAAACGATTATCAATGTATAAAAATGTACCAATTATGAAAATACATTATTCATTTTAATTTAGATCTTATTAATTATTAACTAAAGAATTACATTTTATCTTAACTCGGACAAGTATTTCTTTAAAATATTTTTTGATACCGTGCAACGCGCGGGTGACACACTAGTATATATATATATATATATATATATATATATATATATATATATATATATATATATATATATATTAAAAGAACAATCAAAGGAGAATGAGGTGGCACTACGAGGTTTGAGAATCTCCATTCTTGGATTGTGGCTTTAAGTTGGTTATCTCATATTGATAGATAGAATAAAATTTGACAAATAGTAGTAAGTATTGTTGGGTCATCAAGGATTTAAAGATGACCTCCCCTTTCGGCTTGTAACTTCATATTTGTAAAATGTTGTACATCTCCATATTTAGTTTATTTTAAGGTTCTTTATAATAGCTTAGTTGTGCTTCAAAAGATCGGTGAAATCGAAGATCAACCGAATTCAAAAGGAAGTGAGCCCACTGATGTGGATCAAGACAAACTTCAAAAGTTACTAAGTTACCCCTACCGAAGAAATGCTTATTCTTCAGTAGGTTATACTCCTGCCAATATCTCTATGGTTGGTCGATAGGTTTTTTCCCTCTGCCGATCCCTCCTCATTTCGGCAGACCTCCCTCTTGTCGAACAATCATAAAGTTCAGCTAGCTCCTTAGTAATCAAATTATATGATTTGACTATACTTCTTTCTCTCCATTATCCTTCTGACAAAAGGAATGGAACCTTCTATTACACATAGGATATTCACCCAAGTTCTGATTTGATAGAGACTTTCTCCAAAAGATCTTAAAAAGATTTATACCAGGAATATTTTATTAAGATATTGTCTTATCAAAGTACAAAAGTCCTTTTTGTATCTTGATAAATCATTTCAAATATCTTATAATATACTGAAGAAAATCTCAAGGATCCAATCTCAGTTTGACAATAGTAGGAGTTCCTGCAGAGCTGAAGTTGAAAATTTCATTATTGATCTTCAGAAAAAGATGAGAGCCTACCGACAAAAGTATCGAATCGTGCACTCCCCTGCTGAACAAGAATTCATTGATAAACTCAAGGTCGATAATGCTACTTCTTCCTCCAAACCGAAGTCTCGGTCATCCAAGAAAGATGGCGTGTTTCAAAAAATGGCCATGGAAGGAAAGGTTCCAAAAACCTCTAACATCATCCTCGAGCCTGTGTATGGGATCTTCTTCAACGATGGCTTCGGCCAAATTCGCTTCTTTAGAGTAAATCAGATCCCCATTACCGACAACCTTTTTCTATCTGGGATTCTTCAGATCATCCCAATAGGTGATTATGCGGTGGTTCTCTACCAAGCTGTGACTGCCGAACTGAAGAAGAGGGATGCCATCCAAGGTGATCCCTTTGAAGAATCTTAGTTAGTATATCCTTTCTTTTATTGTACTTGTTTTTTCTTTGCTTCGTATTGTAATCTTTCTTATAAAATATTAATACAAGTACAATTTTTCTTTAAGTAAATAATGTGTATAGCTTATTCTTTCATTCATTTTATACTTGTAAATGTCGGATACTCTAAAAAATAAAAAAAAACATGGTCTATGTGAAAAAGAACCAAAAAGAGTAAAATAGGGTCAAAATGTATTATTCATTAAACTCTACTATTTTATTTAAGTATGGGATGTCATCATCAAATAGGGGGAGATTGTTGTGTCATCAAGGATTTGAAGATGACCTCCCTTTTCGGCTTGTAACTTCATATCTGTAAAATGTTGTACATCTCCATATTTAGTTTATTTTAATGTTCTTTGTAATAGCTTAGTTGTGCTTCAAAAGATCGGTGAAATCGAAGATCAACCGAATTGAAAAAAAAGTGAGCCCACTGATGCAAATCAAGACAAACTTCATAAGTTACTAAGCTACCCCTGCCGAAGAAATGCTTATTCTTCGTAAGGTTATACTCCTGCCAATATCTCTATGGTTGGTCGGCAGGTTATTCCCTTCTGCCGATCCTTCCTCATTTCGTCAGACCTCCCTTTTGCCGAACAATCATAAAGTTCGGCTAGCTCCTTAGTAATCAAATTATCATGACTTGACTATACTTCTTTCTCTCCAACGTCCTTCTGACAAAAGGAATGGAACCTTCTATTACACAGAGGATATTCATCCAAGTTCTGATTTGATAGAGACTTTCTCCAAAAGATCTCAAAAAGATTTATACTAGGAATATTTTATTAAGATATTGTCTTATCAAAGTACAAAAGTCCTTTTTGTATCTTGATAAGTCCCTTCAAATATCTTATAATTTATTGAAGAAAATCTCAAGGATCCAATCTCAGTTTGACAAGTGTCCTTTGCATTCAATGCATAAGGTAGTATATAAAGGTGAAGACATCCTCCATGCAAGCTACGCTTTCAAGAAGAGACTTCAGTGCACTCAAGAAAAGTTGGCAACCATTTTCTCTCATCCTCATAGCTTTTAAACTTTGTGTTTTCTAAGTTGTGTTCTAAGTTTCTAAGTGTAAGATTGTTAGAATAGTTTACCTGTTCTTTTCCGAAACAATATTTATTGTTTTCTATGTGTAATTCTTGATATTTATATCAATAAAAGAATTAAAATTAAGTGAGATTTTGTGTATTGTATTCAACCCTCTTCTACAATACTTGTTTTACTTATTTGGGACAAACAAGTGGTATCAGAGCAAGTTAGTTTAATCTATAAACTAGATCTGTAATGGCATCACCATCCTCTGCGAAAGTTGAGTCTTCATCTCAAAACTATTTTTCTAACTCCTATGATAATGGCTCTATAGCCAAACCACCTAAGTTCAACCCTAACAACTTTTCTCTTTGGAAAATTCATATGATGATGTTCCTGGAAGGTGTGGTCGTTTTATCACTATGCTTCGTGAGGTACCCATAGTCCCAAAAGTCTAGAATCGTTTTCAAAAAACCCGTACTGATTCTAAAGATAAAGATGTTGTTTATAGTGATTCTGATGATTCTTCGGATGAAGAACAAACTTCTGCTACTGGGAGGTACATCTTCAAAAATCCCAAGAAATACAATGAGGATGAAAAGCATCTCATCGCTCTTGACTCTAGAGTCAGAGCCATCATTGCTCTCTCCTTCCCTGATGAGGCGTACCACTCTTTGGTGAATCTCTCTACAACCAAAGAAATGTGGACCACACTATGTATTCTGTATGAGGGTACAGAAGAAGTCAAAAAGAGTAAAAAGATATCTCTTGTAAGAAAATATGAACTCTTCGCCCATGAAAAGGGAGAGTCTCTGTCTGATTATTATAATTGTTTTAATAGTCTTCTCAATGACCTCAAACTTCTAGGAAGATTATATGATAACGAGGAAGTCTTGCGTAAATTTATGGATGGTCTTCCTGATTTCTGGGAAAACATCTGTACATGTATCAAGACAACCAAGGACCTTGATAATCTTCCTCTCACCGTTCTCTACGGATCCCTCTTTAACTATGAACAAATTAGGATCCAAAGGAACTATCATCAAAGAGATAAAAAGCCCTTCTATGGCTCTTATCGGTGATACTTCCAAAAAGCCTCTGTGCATCCCTAGAATTACTTACCCTTCTGACGAGTCTGATCGAGAAAGTCATGAAGACTCAACTCACCAATCGGAGGCCTATCTTAGTGAGGCCGATGATGAAGGTGAAGAAAATTCGGTAAATCAAATGACAGAAGAAATGAGCATGCTTGAAAAATTTTCTAAGTTCAAAAACAGCTTTCTTTCTAACAAATTTAGATCCAGCCGAAAATCCTCTTTCTCTTCTAAAAGTTTTTCAGATAAAACCAATGAGGAGTGTTATGCTTGTGGCAAGAAAGGACACTTTGCCTCTTGTGTGTCCCACAATCAGTGCAAATCAAGATGACAAAATGAATTCAAACTATTTTTATTGATTATAAAAAAAAATCGATTACACAGAATACGCTCTCACAGTATTTCTCCGTCAAGACAATACGCACACCACTCTTCTAGCCTAATAGTCATATGCGTCTACAAACGAAAAACTCTTATAAACATAATACACTTACAACACAGAAACACTCATAACACTAACTTTGACCTTTTCTTTTATTACAAAGACTTTGACTTTCAACATGAGGGTTTGACTTGAGCTCTTTGACTTGACTTTTATCTTCAGTCTTCTGTGATCTTGTATCCAACATATTTTGCATGACAGTTGTAGATTCAACTGCATGGCATGTGTTCATTGTTGGCATGGACGTGTCAATAACAGGACTTCCATCCGGTCCCCGTAGTCCGGATTGCGGATCTACTCGGGATGTTCCGATCGGGTCACTAAGACAACCGATGGTAGCCGATTCAATAAGTGTCCTAGAAACAATGATAGGCAATTCAAATGGTACTAGACTCAATGGTGCATTCAAAGAAGTGACTTTACGCAACCTTCCTTGTGCGCGTTTCTCAAACTCGCACGAAGGCATTTGTGCATTTTTGTTTTTGGTTTACTTGATATGCAAGTTTCATACTTAGTCAATTTTTCTGAATTTTTCCTGAAATTTAACTAAGTTTGATTTGTGTAGATCTAGTTTGTTATCTGAATTTTGACGATCATAAAAAGTTGTAGATCAAAGATGACTTCCAGAGAAGCACTTGCTATTGGGTCTGATGTCAAGCCTCATGTTCTATTCAGAGGTGAATATGAACAGTGGAAGGACCGTTTTCTTGATTTTGTGGATCGACACGCAAATAGAGAAAACATTCTTTTGTCTATCACAAAAGGTCCAATGAAAATTCCAACTGAGGAGATTCTTGATGATGATAATGAATCAGATGATGATGGAGTGGTGAAAACAAAGACTGTTGATAAAGATATTTCTCAATTTACTGAAGCACAGAAAAACATATTCAAAGCCGATAAACAAGCTAGATCTCTTCTGTTACAGAGTATCCCAAATGAGATCTACATCAAGATTGATAGTTACAAAGATACTGCCAAGTCTATGTGGGACCAACTACAGAAAATGATGATGGGTTCAAAGGTAGGCAACCAGATGAAGGTAGCAAATTGCATAAACAACAACGAAGAGTTCAAAGCGAAGGATAATGAGAGATTAGAGGACACGTATGAAAGATTTGTTCTTCTTCTAAATGAGTTGTATAAGAACAAGGTTAAGAAGAAGCAGATTGAGAACAACGTGAAGTTCCTCAGCATCCTGCAACCAGAATGGAAGAAACATACACACAGGATGAAACAGATGAAAGACTTGAGTGATATACCTCTTCATGAAGTCTATGAGACTTTACGACAGAATGAGGAAGAGATGGAAGAGAAAAGAGTTGAGAAAAAAAAGCTGAGAAGGTTGCAGATCCCATAGCCCTTGTAGCTGGAGAGAAGGAGAAAGAAAAGAAAGAGAAGAAGAAAAAGAAGAAGATAGTTATTTCTAGCTCTGAGTCTGATTCTGAATTCGATGGTGATGATGGGGAGAACCTCAAGCAGGCAATGCTTTTACTGACCCGAGCTTTCCAGAAAAAGTTCTACAAGAAACCAGGGTCAAACTCACAGAGGTATTCTTCTACGGGATCAAAGAATCAAGAGCATAGAGAAAGAGTGCTCACAGAAACGGAACAACACTGGTAAACACAAGAAAAATCAATCTCAGAAATCTGATTTTCCTAATAAATCTAAACTTTTTGTTTCAGATTTAAGAAAGAAAAGGTCGGAAGAGAGGACTGAATGGTGACCTAAAAGAAAGATTGATGACAAGGCGGAGTCAATTCCTGATAATTCTTGTAATAGATCAAATAGTAGTTGGTCTGATGTAGTTGGTTTTGTTGCTTCTATTAATAAAAACCTTGTAACTTCTTACAAGAGATATTCTATAAAGCAATTGTTCCAATTATCTCCTACTACTACTAAATCTTATATTATCGGTGGAATGATTTTGGTTAGCATCATTATTCTAATGATTGGTTTGGATCATATCATGTTTATTCCTCTAAACCAAATGTTTTTAAGAGTTTTCAAAAGAAAAGAGGATCCATATTCAAATGGATACCAAAATCTTGTGCTAATCCGTTAGGACCCGTTTTTAAATGGGTACCTAAGATTATTGTTCCCTGATTTCTCTTGCAGACCCGTCATATGTGATACTTGGATAGCGGCTGTTCCAAGCATATGACTGGGCAAAAGGATTTATTGACTAATTATACAGAGAAGTTTTGTGGGAATGTAAGGTTTGGAAACGACCAGTTCTCACCGATATTAGGATTTGGTGACATCATTCAAGATAAGATGACGATAATGAAGGTGAGCTATGTAGAAGGATTAGGGCACAACCTATTCAGTATTGGGCAGTTCTGCAACAAAGGATTAGAGGTAAATTTCAAAGCTAAGAGTTGCTCGGTGCGTACTGAAGACGACAAAGAACTCTTAGTCGACACTCGAAAGTCCAATCTCTACACCATCAATCTTTCAAAGGTCTAGACTGACAATCAGGTTTGCTTACTGACAAAAGCTTCGATGCGGCAAAGTTGGCTTTGGCACCGATGACTGTCACACCTGAATTTTCGTTATATCAACAAATTGGTCAAAGGCAGATTGGTGAAAGGTCTTCCTGAGCTGAGATACAAAAAGGAACATCTATGTGCAGCGTGTGAAAAAGGAAAGATGAAGAGAGCTCCACATAAACCGAAGACTGAACCTAGTACCGGTTCTCCATTAGAGTTGTTGCATATGGATCTCTGTGGTCCGATGCGAACGCAAAGATTAGGCGGAAAGAAATATGTTCTAGTTATCGTGGATGACTATTCGCGATACACGTGGGTCAAATTTCTACGATCAAAAGATGAGACGCCCGAAGTACTCATTACATTTCTGAAGACGAGCCAGGTGAATCTGCAGAAACTAGTCAAGCTTCTCAGAACTGATAACGGCACAGAGTTAAAAAACAGAACTGTTGAAGAGTATCTCGATTCGGTCGGGATATCACATCAATACTCTGTTGCTCGTATGCCAGAACAGAATGGAGTAGTCGAAAGGAGAATCGAACGCTAGTCAAGGCCGCTCGTACTATGCTCAGCCAATCAGACTTACCTCTGTTTCTGTGGGCAGAAGTTGTTTCGACTGCGTGCTACACTCAAAACCGTTCCATGATACACCGCAGATTTCAAAAGACTCTGTATGCTTTGATCAACAACCGAACACCAACCATTAAATATTTTCATATTTTTGGTTGTAAGTGTTTTGTGCTAAACGACAGAGAGAATCTAAACAAATTCAGTGCTAAGGCAGATGAAGGCATCTCCATTGGATATTCTTCTACATCTGCTGCATACCGAGTATACTTAAAGAAGTCGAAGATTGTTATCGAGAGCATAAACGTAACATTCGATGAGGAGATGGCTTCTGAACAAGTCAGTTCAGAACCCGTGATAACCGGAGTGCTAGCTTGTTGGCAAATCAGTCCAGAACCTGTACCTACAGTGAATAAATCAGATGTTGCATCATCATCTATTACTAATTTATCTGATTTAGATCTTTTATTTAAACTGTTTTATGATGAATTTCTTGGATCTAATTTGACTAAACCTGTTGTGGTTGACAGGATGGAAGATTCAACGACTAATCATCCAACCACTTCAGATGTTTCCACTGAATCAAATTCCCCGATTCAGAAAGAAATTCCAGTTCATATGCCTACTCCGATAGTTGAAGCTGTAACTACTAACGAAGAGCCATAAGTTGCTGAATCAGTAGGGTGTACTGTAAGGACAGATCAGCAGACTGAACACACTATACCTACTGAAACTTCTGCACCAATTATTTCAACTGAACTCCTCCCTCATATTGTACAAACTTAAGAAGCTGATAGTGGATTCTTAGATGACAATCATGATCAATCTTCATCTAATCCACTCCCTCATGAACATCGCTGGACCAAAGAGCACCCTCTTCATCAAATCATTGGAGATCTAAACAAACCGGTGCAAACTAGGTTAGCAACTTTAAATCAATGTTTGCATGACTCATTCCTCAGCAAGATAGAGCCTACTCGAGTATCAGAAGCTCTAGCTTATTCGGATTGGGTGTCTGCTATGCAAGAAGAGTTAAACCAGTTCGAAGCCCTAAAGGTCTGGAGATTAGTGCCAAAACCAGAAGGAAAGACTATTATCGGTACTAAATGGGTATTCAAAAATAAAAAGGACGAAGATGGTATTGTCATAAGGAACAAAGCAAGACTTGTTGCCAAGGGATATAGGCAAGAGGAAGGCATCGATTATGATGAGACGTATGCTTCTGGTGGCACGTATAGAGGCAATTCGCATGTTTTTAGCCTACGCTGCTCACAAGAACTTCACAGTCTATCAGATGGACGTGAAGACTGCCTTTCTGAACGACATTCTTAAGGAGGAAGTCTACGTATCTCAACCAGAAGGGTTTGTAAATCCAGATAAGCCAAATCACGTCTACATCTTGGATAAAACTCTTTATGGTCTGAAACAAGCACCTCGCGCCTGACGTAGATCATGCTGGGTGTATGTTAGACAGGAAGAGCACGTCAAGTCATGTTTAATTTCTTGGAGACAAGCTCGTTAGTTGGGCGTCAAAGAAACAACTTTGTGTTTCCACCTCGACTGCTGAAGCAGAGTATGTAGCTGCTGCCAGTTGCTGCTCTCAGGTCTTGTGGATGAGGACACAACTTCGAGAAGTTTGACAAAATACCAATTTATTGTGACTCGAAGAGCGCCATAGCCATATCAGTTAATCCTGTGCATCATACTAAAACAAAGCACATTGATGTCAGGTATCATTTTATCAAAGATAATGTAGAAAAAGGTACAATAGAACTTTACTTTGTAAAAACTGATTATCAGCTTGCAGATTTGTTTACCAAACTTTTAGATGAAAAGAGATTCAATTTTCTTGTATCTAAGCTTGGTATGCTAAATCTCAAGGTCTAATCAGTGATTACCTATTAAAGTTTCTTTTATTGTAAATTTTCATCATTTTCTTTATTATTCATTCTGAAAGGATATCTGCACTTTAACATTTTGTTCATGATCTCAGGAGGAGTGAGACAAGCATTTAAGATGATCAACATTATTTTGAGGGGGAGTTTATAGAATTTTTGCATTTATTTAACTGCTAAATTTTTGTGATGCATGAATTTAGGGGGAGTATATATGTACAACAAAAGGAGTAAGGATATGATTTCTGATTACTTCAGATAAGAACTCGTTCACTCAGTGTTTTACTGCTTTATGTTGTTTACTTTTCAATAAATTTGTGAATAAAGTTACTTTGACATGACTTTGAGACTTTTGCAGGTTGAGAGAAGCTATCAAGATCATATCATTATGACTTTAAGCTTGACTTTATGAGATTTAAGACTGAATGATAAAGGTTAAATTTCTTATCTTAATCTCATATATGGTTGAAAGAAGGATGACTTTTAATCATAGAAAACATATTCTTAAATGTTCAAACCACTTCCCGATTCTTAAACAGATTTCATGAATTGGAAGTGTGATTTTAAATGTTTTCCTTTTATTTGAGTTTGAATGTTTATAAACCGTGTGTTTCCAAAGATAAATACTTGTGTATTGTCTTTTCTATATACTTTCAAGTATTCACACACACCGGTTTGATTTCTTGTTTAAAATGTTCTTACCATGTCTCAAATTTGAAACATATTTTTCGATGGTAAGACACCCCGTTCGTACTTCAAATAATTTTGAGCTTAATTTCATTTCGAAGCGTTTATTTCAAGAATGTTTGTATTTTGTTTCATATAGACAATATCCATTATTCTTGACCATAAGCTTTTATTGATATATCATTTCATTTGATTCTGATCATTTTCATACAATGTCAGATTTTCAAACAAGTCTCTTGCATTTATGATAATTCATTCAATTTACTTGTTTGAAATATCTTCAATGTTTACAATGCTTATATCTTCATGATTATATGAGCATACAAACATCTGACTTGTATTTGTGCTTTAACTTTGCAAGTTAAACCATTTTTGAGCAACATATGCTTCATAGGAAAATATGGGTTCTTTGTGCTAGTACTTAAATGAACTTCTATGGATTCATGTTAACCAGTGTTTCCTACCCAAGAAGTTAATCCATAGTGATTGAGTGTGAGGAGTCAAAAAGAAATGAGTGTGGGTTGTGCGTTGAGGTAAAATGGAAAAGAGAGTTTGGTTAGATGTGAGCTTAATGATTAAAAGAAAGAGGGTGAGAAAACAGAGTAAAAGAATATCAAACTCTGCACCAAACACTTTGGATATTGAAAAAGAAGGAAGTCTGCCCCACCTTCGCACTTTAATCATGCACATTGAGTCTGTGTTTATCTACTGTTGTCTCAGTGTTTTACACAATGTTGAGCCTTTTTATCAAAGCAATCATCATATGCTTAATTCTTTCTACACTTGCACGAAGACACAAGGAATTTGTTTTCTTGTCATAACATTCATAGAAATTGCCTTTGTGGTGTTTCGATGATTGGATGGAAGCCCTGGGGGAGTGAACATCAAAAAGCTCCTTTCCTATGTGTATCCGTTACACAGTAACTTCGTGTTACTGACAGATATATTAACTGATTCATTTGTTGATTCAGGTGTTACTTTCATAATTTCTCTGGATTTGAAAAGATCTAGATGAATACTTTGTTCGAATTGGCAACGAATCAGAGGCTCCGTTTGTAAGATCAGTGGTTTATCATATAAAGACATTTCTTGGAGAAAGTTTTGATGTTATAGATGCTTTATTCATCAAAAAAGGGGAGATGATTTAAAGAAATGTCTGAGTTAGAAATTTCAAAGTTAAAGAATTGTTTGAGATCAAAGGTTAATTGTGAAAGAAGGATGCAAAGTTGAAGATTTCTGAAGATGTGCTGAGACTTTACAGAAATTTTCTTTGATGGTTTGTTACTAAAGCACACAGAGCTGAAAATGGAGATAATTCCTTTCCGAAGTCTGAAAGAGTTGTGTAATAGTTTTGGGGAGATTGTTGAATAGCTGTATCATATTTGTGGAAGTTGTTAATATTTTTTTCAAAGACAGACTTGGGAAGAATACAGTAAAAGAAATGAGAATTTACAATGTTTGTATTTAAAGAAGAAATCTGTTACAAAAGGAAGAGATTGTCCAGATTGAACCAAAGGGAGAGATTGATTTGCAAAATCTTTCAAAGATGATTTTGAATCCAAAGGGGGAGATTGTTAGAGCATAAATATGTTGGATACAAGATCATAGAAGTCTGAAAACTGAAGGTCAAAGCTAAAGTCAACTCTCAGCATCAAAGTCAAAGTATCTGTAATAAAAGTCAAAGTCAAAATTGTAATTTTGTTTTTCTTAGTGTTGTGCGCGTTTTTAGTGGTGTGCGTGTTTAGCACCATGCGTGTTTCTAGCTTTTGTTTAAATAGGGATATGGCATGAGGTTTTGCGTGTATCTCATAAGAAGTTCAGAGAGTTTGAGTTTCATAGTGTACGTGTTCTTGAGATAGAGAGAGAAATATTGTATGTTCAAAGTGAGATCAATAAAACAGTGTGAATTTGGAAATTGATTGTTATAATCTTGATCTATACACATTGTGGGACACATATGTTTCAATACCTTGATCCTCTGAATGAGAACCCAGTAGATTTTGTGCTATATCCCCGTGAGAAGTTGAAACTATTTCTTGTTGAGAAGATATAGAGTGGATGGCTTGTGTGTGCGATTGCATAAGTGGGCTACTTATGTCTTGAATATCCGAACGCAACACATGCGACAGAGTATTAGATGTGGTTGCCCTTTTGGAAGTATAGGTTTGGGTAATCACACGCTCACCATGTTCTTTTGCTTCAATCTCACTCACTCTCTCCAAATTTTCAACTAATTCTCCCTCGGTTCTCCTTATATCACCAACAACAGCAGTAAGAACATCATTAACATGGGCTTGATCATCCACTTCCATGGCTTCAGTACCATATAATGGTTCAAATAAATCAGCTTGATCATCAGAATGAGCATCAACTTGCTCATCAGATTGAACATTCATATGTGCTTCAGAATGAATAGTAGCATCATCAGCACCACCATCATCATCATTGTCATTATCATCATCTGATCCACCATTTCCAGCTTCCTCAGTATCTGTTTCCTCATCATCTTTAGAGCTTGATGCTGAAGGAACTTCAATTGTTTCAGATTCATTACCTGCTTGTTCTGCAAGATCCAGATCATTATCAGAACCATGACTTTCATTAGCAGGAGGTGTCACCGAACGTGGGGTAACAACCCGTGACCCTGATGCTTCTAGTCTTGGTCTCCGACCCCCTCCAGAGCCCCTCCCAGTATTTTTTCTCTTCTCTCCTCGTTTCTATACCCCCGTGGTATCAGAAACCCTTACTGACTCCGCTCTCCTAGGGATTGAGCCTTGGGTAGGGATAACCGGTTCTGGTTGTCCCATAAACTCTCTATAATCTTCGAAACTATCGCACTCTGGATCTGCATAGTCTAACGCTTTCAGGCACATGTATGGAGTATGGAAAAGTCCTCTTCTGCTTCATGAGGTATCTCATCTCATTGAATGGAGCATGAGGATGATTGCCCCTTTTTTGTATCTGTGAGTTGCTTCTAAGCATACTTCTAACAATAAGGGTCATGAACCTCTGGTATGGTATGTAATTTGGAGCTTTGAATGTTTTCTTTGCAACCATCTTCTCATATAGCTCAGTCCAGAAGATACCGGCATAGTCAATGTGCAAGTCATGAACAACGGAGTATAATAACTTGAGGATATGAATGCTGGCATTATCTGTTCCGAAGATCTTTGTTGTCAGACATCTGTTAATGACAGAGAATAAGGTATAGTAGAATGGTACATATTATTCTTCTTAAAATGACTTACTTGAGTCATCTTGCCAAGATACCCCATATCTCTGATTCCTTTGAACACTTCATTGTCTGATGGCAGCTCATCATAGGAAGTTCTGACTTCTCTTGCTGTTTCAGAAGGTAGACTTAAGATGAATTCGAATATTTCTTGAGTAAGAACTGCAGTGAAATGATCTATCTCCATCTTGAAAATTGGTATTCTCTCTCCTTTCTCCTTCATGTGACTAAACCGGATGGTCTTCCAGGCTTGTTGAACATAAAGTTCAGGAAATACTGCTACTGCTGTTAGAGCATTCCTGAGAGGATGGTTCCTTAGAATGTCCAGTACTAGGGGATCAATCTTGATACTAAATTAAAGATGATGATTGTTAGGTTGCTGGGTTTCATCTCAGCTGGTGAAATCAGACAAAGATCTAGATTGGCATCTTGTGGCACGTGAAAATCAGATCTAGATGATGGCATTGGAAATTTCTCAGAAGCTTCATGTGGTGAATTCTCACCAGTCTGAACATTTTGGTCTACAGATGGTTCTACCATTGGTACCTGAAAAGATAAGCAAAGTTGGACAAGGTCCAAATGGTTAGTGAAAAAATGAGGTTTTGACACTTGGAAAATCATTTTTGAAAAATGACAAGTGTAGAATTCGCATGACAGGAATATGCGAATTCTGCACTTAAGAAATGAAAACCAACCACATAATTCGTATGACAAGAATTCGTATGAAGCATTATACGAATTCCTCACTTAGAATTTAACAAAAACAATCCCAAGAATTCGTATAAACAATATGTACGAATTGTGGACTGGAAAAAAAAATTGACACTGAGATTACAGAATTCGTATGGACTATTATATCAAGAATTCGTATGAAACTTTGATTTTCTTGAAAATTTTCTAAGTGTTAATAAGAACTTCAAGAACATTATGAATATCTTTATACCTTCAACCAAACCTAGAATAACAAATTTTTAGCTTTGAATTTTAACCCTGGATTTTGATTTCATTATGATCGATTTGTGATAATGAACACTTTTAACTAACAAATTTTGAGAATCAACCATATTTTAACTCTTGATTTCGAAATATTCATCAAGAACACCAAGAACATTCGAAGAGTCGAAAAGTCAGATTCAAAATCCAATCCGAAAATTATCGATTTAGGTTAAAAATTATGATTATTGGGGCTCGATTTTATCATCTTAACATTCTTTTTCAGTTCAAATTAACATTTAAAAATTAATCAAGATCAAAATTATTGAAAAATATTCAAAGTCCAGACGAGGGTTCTTGAATATGAATAATCCCAACAAATTCTAAGACAAATCCAGATAGGGTATCCCTGCAAAGAAACATGAACAAACAAGATATAAACAATAAAAATACAAACAAAGATAACAAATATACACCTTTTGATCAAGAAATTAAGTAGAAATCAAAACAGATGAAAGTCGCGAAGGAGGGTTTAAGGACACTGTGCTGTAAAGAAATTCGTACGCTCAAATTTTTTTACGAAAAGTGAGGGTTTCATATGAAAACCACCTATATATACTCTGGAATGAAGAAGACACGTGGCACGATTTTATTTGACCACCCACTTTTTGCATGACACACGGATACGAATTGTCTAGAAGAATAGACAATGAGTGTGTAAGAATTCGCATGACTCGATATGCGAATTCTGTGTGAGAACAAGAATTCGTATGACAGTGTGATGCGAATTCTTCACTTCTCGCATAAAGGCACATGCGAAAAGTTAGAATTCGTATGAGACATACATGCGAATTCCAAGAATTCGTGTAACACACACATGCGAATTCCAAGAATTCGTGTAACACACACATGCGAATTCTGAAGATTTCACATGATAGTGTTATGCGAATTCTGGCCTTAGCAACATTTCCATCTTTTGAAAAACGTTCTAAACTTGGAAATTTGCTATTTTTGGAAACTTTTCAAAATCTTGCCAAAAATAGAAACTTTCCATAAATGAAAATTTCCCAAAAATGACATTTTTAATTGTTTTTAAGTTCTAAAAACAATTACACATACTTCACACTTACAACCCTTTTTAGATTTGATCTGTTGAGCTCCCCCTTGACTTGATGTCTGTTTCTTCTGACTCTTGTCATGAATCTGTTCTTTCTTGATGTATCTTGCTGTGTTTTCTTTGCTAGCTCCCCATTGACATGATGTGGATCTTGTCATCACTCTATGGATATGCTCCCCCTTTGTTAGAGCATATTTGTTGGATACAAGATCATAGAAGTTGAATGTCAAAGTTCAAGAAGTTAAAGCTGAAAGTCAACTCTCATAGTGAAAGTCAAAGTCAAAATGTAATAAGTCAAAGTCAAAGTTGTAATTATGTGTTTAGTAGTTTGCGCGTTCTAGTGATATGCGTGCTTTAGTCTTTCTATAAATAGTTGTGTTGTGCGTGTAAGAGGTATGTAACAAAATCAAAGAGTGTCATACGTGTTCCTGTGTAGAGAGAGTAGAGAGAGAAAGTTGTGAGAGTATACTTGTAATCACTCTGTGATTGTTAAATAATAATAGAGATTGATGGAATTGATAGTTGTCATCTGATTTACATTGTTTCTGGGTTAATAATTGGTATCAGAGCATACAAAATTCAGAGAATTAAGGATCAAATTTGAAGATTTTGAATCACCAGTTCACGAACTCGCAAGTCGACCTGTTCCATTCTGATTTTTATGAATTAATGTTGTTTTGGATCTGATTTTGGTATTATTGTGTTCGGTTTATCATTTAGTACATATTTGAGTTGTATAGCAGAGTCAAATACACAAGGGATTAGTACTAATTCTGGATTTACTTGATTTTAATTCAAGTTTTTGGAACGCACTATAGAAGAATCAAATCTTGTAATTTTAGTGTTGTTGATTGTAATCATTTGTCAGTAACATGTTCGAAATCAGTTTCTGAGCATCCCTACAAAATTTCAAGTCAATTGAAGAAGATTTGATCGAAATCAGATTGAAAATCGAGTTTTTGAACTGTGCAAGTCAAGAACCCGCTAAGGAAGAACACGCAAGGTGAAGAACACACAAAGGAATTAAATCTTGTTTGAAGTGAAGAACTGGCAAGCTTTTTCATACGAGAAGTAGAAACGCGCATAAAACAGTGTGCATGTTTCTACTGTTCATTCTATTCATCGTGCGTGAAGTTTGTCTGTGCGAAGTTGGTCTGCGTGTTTTCATTTTGCGCGAAGTAAACTTGTCCAAATTTTTCTAAGTCAAAAACTCGCAAGGAGTTCTGCGAGAAGTGGTTTTTGCGTGTTTGCATTTAGCGCGTTTCTGATTCTGAAAATTTTTCTAAGTATAGAACTCGCAAGGCTTTGCGAAAAGTAGCAGAACTCGCACATAGTAGTGTGCGAGAACTTGAAACTCGCATAAGCCTGTGTGCGCGAACATTGGTTCACGCAAGCTTCATTGTGCGCGAAGCACAAACTCACACAACCTTGTGTGCGAGAAGTGCTTGCTTTGTGCGCGAATTGTGCGCGAAGTTCAAAACTCGTATAAAGGCATGTACGCGTAGTGTATATCTTTCTTTGGTATGCACGTTTTGTACTTAGCATATTTTTCTGATTTTTCTGAAATTTAACTAAGTTTGATTTTTTGTAGATCCAGTTTATTTTCTGAATTTTGACGATCATAAAAAGCAGTGTAAAGCCAAAGATGACTTCCCGAGAAGCTCTCGCGATAGGAACAGATGTAAAGCCACCGGTACTCTTCAAAGGAGAGTACGAGCAATGGAAAGATCGTTTCCTAGACTTCATAGAAAGACATGATTTGGGGGATTATATAAAGAAATCTTTGAATGAAAGTGTTATGAAACTTCCAACAAAGACTCTTACTGTAAGAGAACCTGGAGAACAGGAACAGAGAGAGTACCCATTACCACCCGAGGAATATACTAAAGAGCAGAGAAAAAGAGTAAAAGCTGATAGATTGGCGAAATCATTCATTCTTCAAGGTATACCAAATGAGATCTATGTAAAGATTGATAGCTACAACGCCATGGGCAAGCAAATGTGGGATCAGTTAGAGAAGATGATGCTAGGATCAAAGATCGACAACCAACTCAAAATCTCCAACTGCCTCAATAACTACGAAGAGTTCAAGGCTAAATAGGGTGAATCTCTTGAGGCAACTTATGACAGATTTGTGACTTTACTAAACGAGCTTAGCAAGAACAAAGTAAAGAAATCACAGATTGAACTCAATGTCAAGTTCCTCAGTATTTTGCAGCCTGAATGGAAAAGATTTACCAGGCAGATGAAGCAAATGAAGGATTTGAATGAAATACCACTCCATGAGGTATATGAGACTCTCAACCAGAATGAAGAAGAGGTTGATGAGATTAAGGATGAAAAGAAAAAGGCTGAGAAGATAGTTGCTGATCCGATTGCTCTTGTGGTGAAGAAAAAGTTTGTGAGCTTGAAAAAGAAGAAAAAAGTCATAGAGTCTGAGTCCGAGGAGGCGGAGAGTGAAGAGAATTATGATTCTGATGACTGTGAAAACTTAAAGCAGGCTATGCTAATGCTGACCAAAGCTTTTCAGAAGAAGTTCTACAAAAAGCCTAGCTCAAACAGTCAGAGGTATTCTTCTTGGTCCAGAAATTATGAACACAAGGAGAGAGTTGAAGGAAAGAGAATAGAGGAGAAGAGATCTGATGAGAAGCAGTACAGAGCTGAAGAGAAGAAACATCCAGAACCGACAAAGTGCTACAACTGTGGCAAACTAGGACATTTTGCTAAGGATTGACGAAAGCCCAAAGTTCAAAACTCCGAGTATTACAAGAACAAGATGCTCTTGGCCAAGCAACAAGAGGCTGGAAAGGCACTTATGGCGGAGGATGAGTTCTGGCTCGATCATTCAGACGAGGAAGAGGAGAAAGAGGAAAAAGCCCATTTGTGTTTCATGAGTAAGACAGAGATTGAAGCTGAAGTTGAATCTGATGAAGAGGATAACGAAGAGGTATGTGATATGACTGAGTCAAAATTTTTAAATGTTATGTAAGCTATGATGATTGAACTCCAGGAAGTAAATTCTAAACATGAACGCGAAAAACGTATCATGAAAGAAAACAATCAATAACCACAAGGGCTGTGGTGTGGTGGTAAAGACTTGGGGAGTTCATAGCGCTCAACCCGGGTTCAAGCCCCACTAGCAGCACTTGTGGCCACTGAGGATAAACTCAGGGCTGCACGCTTTAGCAGCTGGGCCAAAGACCCTAATTGCCAGGGATTAGTCTGGGCCATAGGCCCAGGATACCCTTTCCAAAAATAAAAAGAAAACAATCAATTAATACAGAAACTTAGCAAGGATCTTGCTGAGAAGAACGTATTAATTGAAACCTTACATAAAAATATTGATACCAGCGCTAAAGAGAAGACTATTAAACTGAAGATCATTGGAGATCCATCAAAACCAGTGCAAACTAGGTCTGCTACATTGAACATGGTATGCATGACTCATTTATGAGTAAGATAGAGCTAACTCGTGTATCTGAAGCTCTAGGTGACTCGGATTAGGTAACTGCCATGCAAGAGGAGCTGAATCAGTTTGAAGCTTTAAAAGTCTGGAGACTTGTGCCAAGACCGGAAGGTAAATCTATCATTGGTATAAAATGGGTATTCAAGAATAAAAAGTATGAAGATGGCATCGTTATCCGAAACAAAGCAAGACTTGTCGCTAAGGGATACCGGCAAGAGGAAGTGTTATCCCAATTTTATCTAGTTGATAATTAACACAGAACACAATATAGATCAAGAGATATAAAGATTAGAATAACATACCAATCCCTTGAATAAACAGTTAAACCTTGTATGTTCTTAATACCCTTGAATACAGAGAATACGTACGGCTACTATAATCTCTAAACAATAATTATGCGGTATCTTAACCCTAAAACTAAATAATAAAACATTAAATACCTAGGCCATATGGGCTTTAAGCATAATGGACTTCCTAATGGGCTTGGGCCCATCTAATAATAAAACTATTAACTTATTACAAAATAAACCTTTTAACTTTAACTATCAAATAAATACAAATTAAACCCTGAACTTTAACTTTAATCTTGAATACAATTTATGATCCAACAATCTCCCCCTTTGGATTCAAGATTAAAAAAAATTTGCAATTGTCTTCGGGTCTTCACTTTTCTTGAAAACTTTAGAAACAATCTTCATCTTTATCTTTCTTGAAGTGTCCTTCTGACGATCATCTTCAGTCAGGATTTTGAAAAATCAATTAAGTTCCGAACGACACTTTGATATCTTTGAAATTCTTCAGCAGTCTTTATATTATATTCTACCTTTTTGTATATTCTCCCCCTTTTTGATGAGTGGTGAGAATCATCATCATCAAAACTTTGCAAAACAATCTCCTCTTTTGAATATGATCATCAATTTAGCACTGTCTTCATGTAACGAGCCCTGTGTGAAATAAGAGCAGTCTTTCCAGATGGAAAGAGTGATTATTTCAATCTTTTCAGATTCAAACAATCAGTAGTAACCGTTTAAATCTTTGCAAATTCAAACAGTTTAAGAGTTGTAACCCTGAATCAATAAATGACTCAGTTAAAATGCCTGACAATGACACAAAGTCACTGAGTAACACAAAGTTACTATATAAGGAGCTGGTTTTGATGTTGGCTCCCCATGTCTTCCATTCAATCATCGAATAACACATGGTTATCTATGAACGTTCTGACAGAAAACAAATTTCTGTGTGCTAGTGCATGTGTATGAAAGAATTAAGCACCGATGATTGCTTTTCATATAGGCTCAAATTATGTAAACTTGTTGAGACAACAACAAATTATACAAAGACTCAATGTGCATGAGAAAGGGTTCGAAGGTGGGGCAACTTTCCTTCTTTTTCAATATTAGTATCTTCCAAATGAAGAACCAATAGCGTATGTGCTGCTTCCCCAGAAATTGTGAAACATTCTCTTTTTGAGAAAAAAATGAGTAGCTGGTGGGGTTGTATGCAAGAGATGACATGGGCTAGTTGCCTTTTTCAATGATGGTCACCAAAGAATGTGAACCAATCAGATTATGTGGCTGCCCGACTCATAAAGAAGTTTGGTGCAGAGTTTAATATTCTTTTACTCTGTTCACTCACCCTCTTTCTTTTAATGCTCACTTCTAACCAATCTCTCTTTTCCATTTTACCTCTTCACACACCATCACTCAATTGTTTTGACCCCTCTCCCCTCAATCACTCACGGAATACTTCCTGGGTAGGAAACACTGGTTATCATGAATCCATGGAAGTTCTGTGAAGTTCTCACACTGAATCCCATGTATTTTCCTAAAAGAACATACTATTCAACAAGCTTTTGTACATGAAAGCACAAAAGGAATACAGTTACATAAAGAATAAAATTTGGAGAAGTCAAAACAGTTATTTTTGACGATGCAATTCTCCCCCTCAAACGAAAAGTGGTTGGCAATTAAGCTCTTTGACAATTAAGTATCCAAAAATAATTTAAAATCACACTTCACAATTCATGAAAATCTTTGAAGAATAGGAAGTGGTTTGAACATTTAAGAAACCATTTTTCACAAGTGAAAGTTGTTCATCTTTCAACAAGTGATAGAGTGTAAGGATTAGAAATATATACCTGTAAAGCAAATTCCTTAACTCCCCCTGAAATTAATATTTTCAATGAAGTATCTATGACAAAACTCAGATATCCTCCCCCTGGATACTTGTAAAAAAGTCAGTTAAATCAGAAAAATATATCAGTAATAATATTAAGCATATAAGCTCCCCCTTAATATGTGCATAATCCTTAATCATGAAACAGAGTTCTGAATTACTAGGATTAAAGTAAATTCAGAAGTCAAACTCTTTGACATTGAATTCCGAGTCCTAGACTGTATTGTCTAGAAGTCAAACTCCATTGAAGTACGGGTTCTAAGATGATTTACTTAGAAGCCTTCGTTTTGACAATGAGGCAAGAGTCCTGATCTGTAGTAATCATAAGTCGTCGTTCTTTCTCCCCCTTAAACCTTCGGTGCCTGCAACACAGATTTAGCCTTTGGTACCCACTGGTATTTGGGTCCTAATTGGTTAGTTGCAGTTCTAGTAGGAGATATGAAGTAAGAACCATACCAGTTATTCACATAATCTTTTCTTACAAAATCATTTGAGCCACAGTAGGAACAACTAATTTTCTTTTGTGCTAACCTGATCAATTGATTAATAGTGTAAATAAGATCAGGTTAGCCAAAAGTTTTACTTTTTGAAGCATAGTTCCATTTTGCATTTGATGTATGCACAAATGATTTATCTTTCTTCTTTTCCTTTGGAGATCCTTTAACTTTCCAGATCTAATTTTTTTTATCTCTCTCATCATCCCTTCTCCAGAAGCTTTTCATTCGAGACTTAGTCTTCTTGAAGTTACCTGAACCATCAACATTTTTGTCATAGAAAAGGTTAGAAGGACGAATCTGATCAGTAGATTTAGAAGTAAGACTATCATTTAAATCAAAATAAAGGATTATAAGAAACATTTGAAAAATGTGAACTTGAAGCTCTTTTTAATGAACTATCTGAATCAGCTAGATCATCTCTTGGTGATTGAGCTATTGACTCTGGCGTCTTGTGCTCAGTCAGCTTCACCATGAATACGATCTCTTCAAGTTCCTTTATCTTTGACGACAAACTGTTTCTTTCCTTTGCAATTTGATCAAACTTCTTTTGCAATTCAGATTTCGTCTTCTTTTCCTCCAGAATGGTTGTTGACAACTCAGATAACTTTCCTGTCAGATTAGCTATCTCGGTCTCTAGATCTTTCTTTTCTTTAGAAAAGTCTTTATCTATATCCTTCAGCTCAGCTTTCTTCTTCTCTTTCTCAGCCTTTTCTCTCTCAAGAATGATAACCTTCTCAAAATCTGAAACTTGTTGAGAAAGCTTAACACATTTAAACTCAATAATTTCTTTTCTTCAAAGGCTTTTCTGGAGAAATCAGAGAATTTCTTAGCAAATTCTTTTCTCTCTTTCTCAATCTTCAACATCTCATCTTGGACTTTTGTGTTGTCTCTGTCTTGTGTTTCCTTTTCTTTCAGCATATTAATCTCAACCTCAAGACTAAAGACTTGATCTTTCAGTTTATCTCTTTCCGCAAAGACTTGAGAATTTGTCTTTCTAAGCCCTTCAGATGTTTCTCTAGCAATGTTTGCTCTCCTTCTAAGCTCATCAAGCTCTTTTTGCATTAACTCCTTCTTTGACCATGTAGAGCTTGAATTAAGACTTTTTACTTTAGCTTGAAGATTTGAGATTTCTTTCTCTTTAGACTCAATAATTCCTGCAAAATTAATCTTTGAGTTAGAGATACATTCTGAGCAAACAAAGTCTTTCTTTAGGCATTTATCATCTTGCAACTTATTTATTTGATCAAGAAGAGATGAGTTCCGAATTTTCAGATCTTTATTTTCAGCTTCTAGAGCTGGAATCTCTGGCATATATGCTAAAGCACAATCTCTCTTGGTTAGCACTGTATTTCCCTTCTCGTCTATGTACGACATGACGAAATCTGTACCACTTAAATCAACTAGATGAGATCGTTAGAATCAAGTATAAGATAAAAACTACACTTAAAAATTTTCAGAAAAATAAATTTCTAAAAATAATTTAAATGAAGATATCGCAAACAGTAGAATTAAATACAGAGTAATACTGAAAATAAGAAAATTTTGATCACGAACAGAACTTTGTCCCCCTTCGCAGAACTTTGGCATTGATTATGACGAGACTTATGCTCCAGTGGCACGCATTGAAGCGATCAGAATGTTTCTTGCATATGTTGCCCACAAGAACTTCACTGTCTATCAGATGGACGTGAAGAATGCCTTTCTTAATGGCATACTAAAGGAGGAAGTATATGTCTCACAGCTTGAAGGCTTTGTCAATCAAGAGAAACCGAATCACGTCTATATTCTCGACAAAGCACTTTATGGTCTGAAATAAGCACCTCGAGCCTGGTACGAAGTTTTATCTAAATTCCTAGTCAAGTCGGGCTTCACGAAAGGTAAAATCGATACTACTTTGTTTATTAAAAAGGAAAAAACCGATATCATTTTATTTCAAATATATGTGGATGACATCATATTTGGCTCAACAAATCCAAAATACTGTAAGAACTTTTCTAACCTCATTGTGTCACGCTTTCAGATGAGTATGATGGGAGAGATGAATTTCTCTCTCGGATTACAAGTCAAAAAAATTTCACCGGGGATTTTCATAAATCATGCTAAGTACATTTTTGATATTCTTCGAAAATTTAAAATGGTAAATTATACAACAATTGGAACCCCGATGGCACCGGGAACTAAGATCGACATGGATCCTTCGGGAAAACCTGTCGATGTTAGAACCTATAGAGGAATGATTGGTTCTTTGATGTATTTAACTTCTAGTAGGCCAGATATAATGTTTTCTACATGTTTATGTGCTCGATATCAGGCTAATCCCAAATAATCCCATTTGTCCGCGGTCAAAAGGATTTTTAGATATCTGGAGGGCACTGCAGATCTTGGTCTTGGTATCCTAAGGATATTGGTTTTGAACTGATAGCTTACTCAGATGCAGATCATGCAAGTTGTATGTTGGATATGAAAAGTACGTCGGGACATATACAATTTCTAGGCGATAAACTCGTAAGTTGGGCATCAAAGAAACAACTGTGTGTTTCCACATCAACGGCTGAAGCAGAGTATGTTGCTGCTGCAAGCTGCTGCTCTCAAGTCTTGTGGATGAGAACATAATTGCGAGATTATGGCTTCAAATTCGACAAGATCCCGATATACTGTGATTCTAAGAGCGCCATTGCAATATCAGCAAATCCTGTACAACATACAAAGACCAAACACATAGATGTACGATATCACTTTATTAAAGACAATGTTGAAAAAGGTACAATAGAACTTTATTTTGTAAACACTGATTACCAAATTGCAGATTTATTTACCAAGCCTTTCGACGAAAAGAGATTTAATTTTCTCGTTTCTAAACTCGGTATGCTAAATCTCAAGACATAATCGGTGATTACTTACTAAAGTTTTTGTTATTGTTATTTCTCTTCATTTCTTTATGTTTAATCTGAAAGATATCTGCACTTTAAGGTATGTTCATGATCTCAGGGGGAGTGAGAGAAGATGAATAGTTGATCTACAATCATTTGAGGGGGAGTTCATATTTCTACATATGATTATCATTGATAAATTTTTCTGATGCATAATTGCAGGGGGAGTAAGAGTAAAAATAAGGAGTAAGGAATATGATTTCTGATTATATCTGATCAGAACTCGTACATTCAAAGTTTTACTGCTTTATGTCATTTACTTTTCAATAAATTTTGTGAATAAAGCTTTTTACTTTGACGACTTTTGATTTTTGCAGATTTGAGAGGAAGCTTAAAACGATCATATTATATATGAATTTGAGCTGACTTGATGAGATTTAAGACTGAGCAAAAGGTTTATTTCTAATCTTAATCTCATATGTATCTGAAATAAGGACAACTTTCAGATATGAAAACATGTTTTTAAATGTTCAAACCACTTCTGATTCTTAAACGATTTCATGAATATAGAAGTGTGATTTTAAATGTTTTCATTTTTTTACTTGTGCTTAATTGTCAATAAACCGTGTGTTTCCAAAGATAAATACTTGTGTATTATCTTTTCCACATACTGTCAAGTATTCACACACACCGGTTTAATATTTTGTTGAATTTGTTCTTACTATGTCTCATCATTGAAACAAATTTTCGATAGTAAAGACACCCCGATTGCACTTCAATGAATTTTGAGCGTGATTTCATTTTGAAATTGTTAGATCATAGTTTAATCAAGTTGTAATATTTAGTCCTTGGTTATCTTTTGTTAAGTATTATGTTATGTTTGACTTGTGTAGGTGTCAAGTTATTTGACCCTATATATAGTTCTTTGCTTTTCCCTTTTAGGTTAAGCTTTTTCCTTGTCATTTATGATTCAATCATTGTGGCAGCCTCTCTTGTGAGATATATGACATCAATATTTTCCAATCAATATTTTTCTTTCCTTTGATTCATATTTGATAGTACTCTGATTATGTGTATGTGTGCTTGAATCTGGAACAACAATTGGTATCAGAGCTACCTCAGAAACTCAGATTCAATCGATTTGTGCAGAAATCAGATCTATTTTTCTATTTTTGAAAACTTCACTGTTCCATTAGTGATTCTGTGATTTAGTGGTTGTTTTGATGCAATCTTAGGTTCATTAGATGCGTATGATGATTATGAACATGTTTCATATTTATCAGAAACAGATTTGATCACACTTGATTGGTCTATTTAATCAATATTTGGATTTTTAGACATATTCATATGCGAACTGTCCATAATCAAAAAGTCAGATATGTTGAAGTTTTTGGAATTTAAGTGATTAGTGAAGTTTTTGGTATTGATTGAACAAGTTTTGCCATGGATTTGATGAAAAACTGAAGAAAAGGCTCGAAGTGCAAAAGTTTCACAAGTTATAGTGAAGAACTCGCAAGACTCCTAGAACTCGCAGGATCAAGGATTCTCAAAGTTAAAGTTGAAAATATCCTAAGTACAAGATTCGCAGAAGTGTTCCCTGCGAAAGTTGAAGAACTCGCAGACTGTTTGCTCATGAATTCTCAAAGTTTCGCAGAGTATAGCCTACGAAAGTTACAGGATTCGCAGATCTCTACCTTGCGAATTTCACAACTTTCTCAACCTTCTTGCTTGCGAATTTTGGTTCAAATCCTGTGATCTGCGAAAGTTATATCCTTTTGAGTATCCTTTACTCATTGATTGCGAATTCTTGACTTATTATTCTTATTTTTGCATACTTGTTGACTTTCTGTACTAAAATATCTGATTTTCTGACCAAAGATCACTTCAAGCACATATTTCTTACACATAGGAAAGATGCCTTATACAAATGATATGGGAATTACTGTACTCACTCCAAGAGACCATTATCCTACATGCCAGAGATACCCAAAATGGAAGCTGAACTTGAAACTCTCAGATGTCAAGACAAGAAATTGAGAGAAGATATGGATGTTTTAAATGTCAAAGTGACAAAAGCTGAAGTTCAAGTGAAGCTGTTTCAAGACAAAGGTCATGACTGGCTAAAGAGAGTAGATGGAAGAAAGAACAAGGAAATAGTTGAACTGGAAAAGACTTTTAACCAAAGATTGTCTGATATTTCCAAGAAGTCTGAGTCTGAAAAGAAACAACTAGAGATTAAAGTTTCCAATCTTTTAAAACAAGTTTCTGACTTTTAACAACTCATCATATCTGAAAGGAAGTCCTTTGATGATGAGAGAAAATATTTTAAAAGAAAAAATGTTAATCTGTTCAAAGAAATTTCAGATAAAAACCAAACTTTAGAAAAGGATTTTGAGGAAGAGAGAAAGATTTTTTAAAAAGAAATCTCTAAACTAACAAGTAAGTTAGCAAGCTTATCTACTGAGATCATGAAGGAGAAAAGGAGTAAATCTAGGATTCAGAGCAAGTTTGATAAACTTTGCAATGAGAAATCCAAGTTGTGTGTTAAAATTCAACAACTTGAGATTGATAATACTGATTTGTCTAACAAGATAACCACTGATGCATCTACTTCATCTTCCTATGATGATGATTCTGCTGAATCAGTGTGTTCTTTTCAGTCAGTATCAAGCATGTTTCAGAAAATTGTTTTTAGAAAACAAGTTGTGAAATCTAAAGCTTCTGAACTAGAGCAGATTAAAACTCCAAAGACCTTTTATGTGAAATCAGTTGATAAGAGTGCTAACCATTTTCAAAAATCTCCAACTCAGTCTCTAAGGAAAGATCAAATGGTCTGGGTTGTTAAGGGTTCTCCAGAAGCAACAAAGCTTCACAGAGCTAACAAGAAGAAGAACAGAGCTTCTAGAGGTAAATCTTTTGCACCTGACTTTGTCAAATCAACAAATCATTTGATCAGGATGGCAAAAAGAAAATTATGTTGCTCTTATTGTTACTCTGATAAGTTCACTCACAAAGCACAAGCTTATCACAAATCTTATCATTACAGTGCTCATCACAGGTATGAGAATCACTCAAAGAAATTCTCAAAAACTGACCAAACTGGACCCAAGTTCATCTGGGTACCAAAACCTAAACCCGTGGTGCAGGCAGATAAAGGAAAAGAGAAGATTGATTATGTCCCAGTCAAGAAAGACTGAAAGGACAATGACTTCTGATTACTACAGATCAGGACTCTTGCCTCAATGTCAAAACATTGACTTCTAAGTACAACAACTTAGAACTCATACACAACTGTCAAAAGTTGGTGATCATCTCGAAAACAGGGAGTTTCTCTTACTCTCAATCTTTATCTCACATTGTTTGATATGAAGGGAGCATGACTGCAGAAGCTTGACAAATATCCACAATATGTCAAGGGGGAGTTGCAAGAAGCAATCACAAACAACTCTGAAGATGAGCAAGAGCAACCGGATATCAGATCAAGGGGGAGTATAAGATGAACTCAAGGGAGTACTACACTGCTACATCAAGGGGGAGTAAGGATGTGTTGTAAGTGGTGTGTGTGTAAAATCTTTTTGGAATTAAATTTGGTAAAAATGCCATTTTTGGAAAGTTTCTTTCATTAGAAAGTTTCTATTTTTGGCAAGTTTTTGATAAGTGTTAGACCACAGTCTCATTGGATTCAAGATCATTCAATCTGAAGCTACCGCTGAAAAGTCGCTCTCGTTATAAAGTCTAATGTCGTTTGTAATAAAATAGTCAAAGTTAATTATTGTTTATTGTATTTTAGTAATTAGTTTAATTAGTTTTTATTATCTAGTTATTAGTTTTTAGTTAGATATTAGTTAATATCTAAATTAGATATACGTTAAATAATATCTAAGTTTAGATATTAGTGTTAGTGTGTTAGAGAAGCTAACACTCTAACAATCTAATACTCTCTGATCTCTCATATCGGTCTAAGAATCACACACAAGAAATACACACACAAAAGGTGAAAAACAGAGAAAACAGAGAGAAAGCTTAAACTTCAAGAACTCAACCTTGTAATCATCGTTTGTTATTGAAACAGGCACTAGTACAAAAATGATTTTTTGTGACGGTTTTGAAAAATAGGTTCGTAACGGTTTGATAAAAAAATGTTACCAAAAGTCACATAAAAAGTTAGAGAATTGTTTTAGTAACAATTTTTATAAAGAAACGTTACTATTACAAAAAAAGTAGAAATATAAAGCAACGTTTTAGATAAAAGCGTCAATAAAAGGTTCCATAAGGTAACGGTTTAGGGCGATTTTGAAAAACCGTTGCTTTATCTTGTGACGGTTTTTAAAAACCGTTGCCATATAAGACCTTTTAGTAACGGTTTTTGTTTAAATCGTTGCTTTATTTCGTAACGGTTTTAAAAAAATGTTACTGAAAACTAATATATGTGTGCTAACGCTTATTTAAAATCCGTTTCCAAAAGTCACCAAGTTTTATGGCAACGGTTTTGCAAAATTTGCGTCACCAAAAGTTAGTGTATGACAATGGTTTTTGAAAAAATTATGTCACTATATGTCATGCTTTGGTAACGACATTAAAACATTTACATCACAATAGCTCAAGCTATG
Source organism: Arctium minus (assembly GCA_954870635.1). NCBI lineage: Eukaryota > Viridiplantae > Streptophyta > Magnoliopsida > Asterales > Asteraceae > Arctium > Arctium minus. The sequence goes on along the minus strand of OX941084.1, from coordinate 100,448,616 downwards.
TTGACGGTTTCTAATAATTATGTCACCATATGTCATGTTATGGTGACGGTTTTGAGGACGTTACGATATGTCATTCTACGGTAACGATTTTGAAAAGTAAATGTCACCGTATGTTATGTTATGGTGACGGTTTTAAAAAACTATATGTCACAGTGGTGAAGGTTTTGTATAAAAAATGTCATTATATATCATGCTATAGTGATGGTTAGAATAATAAACGTCTACGTAAGTCATGCTACGATGACGATTTTGTATAATGAACATGACCATATGTAATGTTATGGTGATAATTTTAAATAATAAACATCAGTGTACGCCATCCTACAAAGACGGTTTTTGAATAATAAATGTCAATGTACGTCATGTTACAATGACAGTTATAAAAGATAAAAGTCATGGTACCTCATGCTATGGTGACGGTTTTGAAAAATAAACATCACCGCATGTGATGTTAAAATGACGGTTTTGAAAAATTTACGTCACCTAATGTCATGCTACTGTGACGGTTTAGAAAAATAAATGTCACCGTACGTCATGCTATGTGACGGTTTTGAAACATAAACGTAATCGTACGTTAAGCGAGGGTGATGGTTTTGACAAAAAAAACGAGTCATCCTGTGTCATGCTATTGTGACGTTTTCAAATAATAAACGTCGATGTATGTCAAGTTAAAATGATGTTGTTAAATAATGAACGTCATCTTATATTTTCCAATGGTGATGGTTTTGAAAAATAAATGTCACCCTATGTCATTTTACAGTGATGGTTTTGACATCTAAATGTTACCGTCTGTCATGTTACGGTAACGGTGTTGAATGGAAAACATCACAGTATGTAATGTTACGATGACAGTTTTGAATGATGAACTTCACCATATGTCATTTTATAGTGACAATTTTGATAAAGTTATGTCACCGCACATCATAATGTACATGTAGTGATGGTTTTGATAAATTTATGTCACCATATGTAAGGTTACAGTGATGCTTCTGAATAATAAACGCCACTATATGTTATGCTCAGGTGACAATTTTGAATAATAAACATCACTATATGTCATATTACTGTGAAGGCTTTGAAAAATAAACTTCACCATTTTTCATACTAGGGTGACAATATGGAAAGATACATTGACGGTTTTGACTGATAAACGTCACCGTATGTAATGTTATGGTGACAGTTTTGATAAACGTCACCGTATGTCATGTTATAGTTGTCATTAAAATGAAAGTGATAGTGACCAAAAATAGTGATCACTAATTTCAAGGACATAATGACTAAAAATAATTGTCACTAAATAGTATTTATTAGTTCATGTTAATTGAATAAATTAGTGACAAAAAAAATAGTGGTCATCAGAGCAGATCCTGACATTTTGGAGGCACTGTTAAAAAGCCTATACCCTGTATTTATTAAAAAAAATTATTATTAAGTTCATTTATATTAGGATATAAGTGGAAGTATAAAATATTTATAAACAACATTCAAATAAAATTCATACTCATCTTCATATCCTTAAATTAATATCATAAATCTTATATGATTTATCTGATGATAATAACAAAAAATTAATTAGTAAAAAAGTTAAAAATAATCACATAATAAGTATAACGTGCAATATGTAACACAAATAGTTTATTAGTAGTGAACATAAAAAGTTTTTCATTCGTCAATAATAAACTGACATTACTACATACTTTTTTCCGAAAGAAAACAAAATCATTTTATCATATTTTCATAATCAAGATTTGCTAAAGACTCGTTTTCAAATATCAAACACAATACATGAAATCTCTCCTGAGACATAGTCGATAGCTAATAAGGTTCCAAAAGTTGATTAAAAAAGAGATTAAATAAAATATATAACTAATCAATAACGATCAGAAAAAATTTCTTTTAATCAAAATAAAGATAAATGAAGTTTGATATTTTTGGTATCAATTGAGAAATAAATAATTAGAAAATAAATAAATTATTAAAAGATTATATAATTAAATTATCTTTAAAATCACGATATTATATATATATATATATATATATATATGGGTTGTTTAATTTGCAACCCTTAAAAATATTGCAACCCTTGCAACCCACATCTTAACCTTCAGATTCATGATCGGCGGTTACAATAGATATGGGGCTCAATATTTTTAATTAAAAAAACAGAAAAATAAAAATAAAATAACCGTCGATCATGAATCCGACTGTTAAGATGTGGATTACAAGGGTTGCAACATTTTTAAGGGTTGCAAAATATCCTTCCAATATATATATATATATATATATATATATATATATTATTTTTTTAATTTATAACCAAGTTAGGCTAAGAATGAAGAAATCATAAACTTTTTTATATAATTAACAAATTAATATAAAGTTGTTTCAAACAAAAAAGAAACGGATAAAAATAACTAAAAAACTAATGGAGCAAAGCGAGGTTCGAACATGGGGTATATCCTAAAACAAGTGAGAGTGTTATCCAACTACAATACATGACAATTTGGTTAAAACAATGAAGTTTCTTTTTTAACTATACTATACTCTAAAACACGAATAAAAAAAACTCTTAAATACAAATTATTAGACATAAGGTACCATCATTTTATGCAAGATTTTAAAAATATCTTAATTTACAAGTATCAAAGCACAAGATACATATTACTACTGCAGACTTCTAACACCCACCAATTTGGTACGTGCAGGACCTTCCTTTTATGTAGACTTTTCCATGTATCACTATTAATTAATATATAATATTACTATAAATTTGTTTTAATTATATTATTAAATATGTAATTGGTTATTTTTTCTAGATATCATTAAAATATATAAGATAATCATTGAATTCTAACAAAATACTTAATTTTTTTATATAAAAAAACATTATATTATTAAGCCTAAATTAAACAAATTTATAAAAAAAAAGAAACATTATCACTTTTCTCAAAACCATCCAAAATCGTACTGTAAATCGACAAAAAAAAAACAAAAATATAAAATGAAACATTAAAATCGTGATGTATCTCGTTGCATTGCGCGAGTACGCTTCTAGTATTATATTATATATATGAATTAAGTAACAACCGGAGGCCCCCGACGATTCGAGGCCCCGTGCGGTGGCACCACCTTGAACACCTTCAGGAACGACCCTGGTGGTCATTAAAATAAAAATGTTAGTAACAAAAAATAGTTGTCACTAAAATTAAAGTGGTAGTGACCAAAAATTGTGGTCACTAATTTCAAAGAGCTAATGACTAAAGAGTTAATGGATCCACTTCGGATTTAATGTGCCCATTTGGGCTTTAATGGATCCATCTGGGATTTAAGGGATCCATTTGGCCTTTAAGGGATCTATTTGGACTTTAATGGATCATTTGGACTTTAATTGATCCACTTGGGCTGTAATGGGTCCACATGGGTATTTATGGATCGGTTAGGCTTTAATAGATCCATTTGGGCTTTAATGGACCCACATAGGCTTTAATGGTTCCTGTTAGGCATTAATGGATCAACTTGGGCTTTAATGAATCCATTTGGGCTTTAATGGTTCCACTTGCGCTGTAATGGAACCAGTTGGGCTTTCTTGAACCCATTTGGGCTTTAATGGATCTAGTTGAGCTTTAATGGATCCATTTGGGCTTTAAGTGGTTCATTTGGGCTTTAAGGGATTCATTTGGGCTTTAAGGGATCTATTTAGGCTTTAAGAGATCAATTTGGGATTTAATGGATCGTTTGGGCTTTAATTGATCCACTTGGGTTTTGATGGATCCACATGGGTGTTTATGGATTAGTTGGGTTTTAATGGATCCACTTGGGCTTTCATGGTTCCTGTTTGGCTTTAATGGTTCCTGTTGGGCTTTAATGGATCCATTTGGGCTTTAATGGTTCCACTTGCGCCATAATGGATCCACTTGTGTGTTGTAATGGACCCATTTGAGCTTTATTGAATCCAGTTGGGCTTTAATGGATCAATTTGGGTTTTAAGAGACCAATTTGGGCTTTAAAGATCTATTTGGGCTTTGATGGATCGTTTGGGCTATAATTAATCCGCTTGGGCTTTGATGGATCACCATGGGTGTTTATGGATCATTTGAGCTTTAATGGATCAACTTGGGCTTTAATGGATCCATTTGGGTTTTAATGGTTCCACTTGCGCTGTAATGGATCCACTTGCGCTGTAATGGATCAAGTTGGGCTTAATGGATCCAGTTGGGTTTTAATGGATCCAATTGGGTTTTAATGGAACCAACCGGGATTTTAATGGATCAAATTGAGTTTTAATGGATCAACTTGGACGTTAATGAATCAAATTAGGCTTTAATGGATCCAATGGGTTTTAATGGATCCACTTGGGCTTTAGTGGGTGTTAGAAACCTGCAGTAGTAATATGTATCTTATGTTTTGATACTTGTAAATTAAGATACTTTTAAAATATTATATAAAATGATGATACATTGTGTCTAATAATTTGTATTTAAAAGTTTTTATCTGTGCTTTATAATATAGTATAGATTATAATAATATAATTTGTGTTAAAATCTATAATCTCTAAAATAGAGAATCAGATGATGATGAAGATGAAGTTGAATGTAACCATAGAGAAGTTGTTAGAGAAGTTCTAAAAATCTAATGACTGTTTTTTTTAATGATAAGTCTTTTAACTTTATTGTTAAAAGATCAAATATTTTTGACATATTTTTGTTTTGTTTAAAAAACTCGATTATCTATATCTATACTATATAATGAAAAAACTAAAACGATTATTGTACAAACTTTTGTACAATTACATTTACCACCCTTACAATGTTACATTTATCATCTTTACAATTACTTATTTAGTTTACTTTATATCCCTTATTTTTTCATTTTTCATTTTATACCATTATCATATTAACACAAATAATCATATATTAACAAAAATGCAATGAAAAAATACATTCATTTTTTTACAAATTATACCATTACAATCGTCTCGTCAATACCTACAAAACGAGCTCAATATTGAATATTTTTTAATTTAACCGTACCATTAAATATCATGAATATCTACAAAATAATTTGTCTTTTCTATCCATACGTTTTATTTTTTTTCCACCGTTAGCACGTTAAAAATACATAATCGTAAAATACGTTTCATTCTTATTATAAATTATATCATTATAATTTTTTTCGTCAATAATTGTAATATAAACTAATTATTGAATATCTTTATGGGTTTATGTTTCATAAGTTGTGATTCTTAGGTCATGGTTGATTGTTGATGACATGTATATAAGAAAGTAGCATTAATTGTTCGTTCTTTACTTACATTCCGCTGCATCGCACGGGTAATAAAATAACGAATCAAATCCCACGCTTATTCATTATATTTTTCGAAGAAAGGATGCTGCAATTAACACTCCCGAATCAAATACCCAAAATCGAGTGATTCGCTCCTGCATCATTCACAATCATAACCCCTCTTTCTTTCTTCATCAGTCTGCACCACCACCATTTCAAACCCTAGCTTCAACAATGGCACCTATTGATCCACACTCCTTCACCGATTCAACCCACCCACTTACAACCCACATCTCTCTCTCTCCCTCTACTTCGATTTCTCCACCTCCACCATCGTCTCCTCCGCATTGCTCACTCTATGCGCTCCTCACACCGGGGATCTCCTCCTTGACACTCGTTCTCTCACCATAACCTCCGTTATCGATCCAACCAACAATACCCAACTCCCTTTTTCTCTTTCTTCCGACGTCGACCCCATAAAAGGTCAACCTTTAACTGTTTCTCTCACTAACAATTCGAAAATCTTGATCATTTTTGTCACATCTCCTTCTAGTTCAGCTCTTCAATGGTTAACCCCTCCTCAAACGTTCAACAAAAAGTTCCCTTTTGTGTTTACTCAGTGCCAATCTATTCATGCCAGGTCGATTTTCCCGTGTCAGGACACACCCACATCACGTGTTCGATATAATGCCAAGCTGAACATTCTACATCAATTGTCCGCTGTTATGAGCGCGAGACATGTCGAAAGGAGGGCCCGTTGGCTGGGGGTGATGCAGGCTTGGCTTGTGATGAGTCCTTGTGGTGTGTTGAAGGGAGAGTGGTTGAGGATTTTACAATGGAACAGTCGATTCCACCTTATTTGTTTGCGTTTGCTGTTGGGGAAATTGGGAACAGGGAAGTGGGTCCAAGAACTAAGGTTTTTGCGGAGTCTGTGCCTGCGGTTCTTGATGTTGCGACGAAGGAGTTTGCGGGTACTGAAGATATGATTAGGGTTGGGGAGAAATTGTTTGGGAATTATGATTGGGAGAGGTTTGATTTGTTGGTTTTACCTCCTAGTTTTCCTTATGGTGGGATGGAGAATCCGCAGATGGTGTTTTTTGACTCCTACGGTGATCAAGGGAGATGCTAGTGGAGCGCAGGTTGTAGCACATGAGCTTGCTCATAGCTGGACTGGGATCAGAAATGCAGATAGTTTTGTGAATTTTGTATCATATGACAGGATTGTATAACATGACTAAGGATCTTTGCCTCTTTCCCTGGTTTGATCATAGTATAAAAAGTCTGCAATATGTGTTTTTATCTTCTTGTAGCCGGCTGATTACTAGCCCCCATTCTTCAGAGGATGCATAGAGGAAGAAGCCCATCATCCATGGATCAAAAATCCTTTGAGAATGGAGGTTGGAAATGTCAACAACAAGCATTTTGTATTATCTCTGAAGGTATGGAATTATCAGAGCAATAGTAAACTAGATTTTATGGTTCAAAGCAATACTTAGTTTGTAATATCTTGATCATTACAGGTCAAAAGTGTGCTAGATCCTTGCGAGGATGACAATGTGAGTTTGGGAGATGATTCCATGCATAGAGACAATGACAGTGATGCTGATAGTGAGGTGAAGTGCCAAATATACTATTACTATCCATTCATTTTAAGCTTCACACATATGTTTATATTTACAATCTTTATACTGTTTACATCTTGTAAAACACTTCCATTGTAACATCTACAAGTCATTTCAGACAAGCATTTTTGATGACGACTACATAGTCACACCCGTAGGTATAATATGCATGTCCATATGTTTGTCTACTTGAGCCTTCTTGTTCAATATCTTTTGAATTGAAAATTACTGATAACCCATAATTTTGTTGTCAGATAAGCAAAAAGAGAAACAAGATGCTACTATGGTTAATGAAGGTGCATATACTCATCTCTGCCTTATAGAGAAATTGACCATATGATTTGATTACAGGATGAGCTGAGACCGATTGTTTTTGTCAAATATGCAGACGATACTTAGGATGCAGCTGAAGATGAATAACAACTAAACCATGTGAAGGATTGGATCAGTGCCTATCATCTAGATAATGTTGATGTCACTGATGTCCTCTCTAATTTCCCTGACATCTCATTGGTAAACATTTTTCGTTATTAACTACAAAATAAGCATGTTTTTTCTTCATTCTTTTTAATTATACAACAATGGTATAATTTTCTTTAATATCGTATTTGCAGGTTTGATTGAAGGTAACCAGAGAATCTGATTGAACACTCATAAATAAATCATATGCATTGAGATCATTCTAAGCTTGTAAATTGTTTTTTTCAGAAATTATGGACAAGCTTGTGAAAGAAGGCATTCTATTGAAAGCTGGAAATGATAGTTCCAACATCAGGAGGCCAGGGGTGGTCTCTTATTTTCATTTATTTTATACCCTTTTGATCATTAGCTGAGTCTGATTCTTATTTTGCAACGATCAATTGTAGAAGTTGGAGTATGAATTTGATGCTGTGAAAGAAGAAATTGATGGTCACTTTATGCTCGGCAAGAAAAGTCCACATAGCAGTGGTGAAGATCATATGTACATGAAAGTAAGCTCATTTGCAAGTAGATTTCTCAAGTTCCATAGTATACCCGTTAATTAAAAGGCAAAATACATCAAAATACAACAAAGTTTGATTTAGTTCCTATTTAGCACGCTCAAAATGAGTACAAAATTGGAAAATTTGAAACTTTATTACATCAAAATGTAGTTTTTGTAATTTAACGCTGATATGGAGGTCGTATAATTGCAGGCACTCTATCATGCACTTCCAATGAACTTCATTACTTTTTCTAAACTTCAAAGCAAGCTTGGTGGAGAGGCGAACCAAACTACTGTATGGAAGCTAATGGATAAAATGACCAAAGAAGGATATATTGAAGCCACAAGCAACCGTAGGCTAGGTAATTAAATGCTCAATCAAACAGATTTAGTCCCATAAATAAGAACTTCAATTCTAGCAACATTTTCGTAATAATTACAGAAAAGCGTGTGATCCATTCTGATCTAACCAACAAGAAACTTGCTGAAGTCCAAAAAGCCTTGGACTTTGATGTTGTGGTACTTAACTAACATTCTTTATTTGTATTGTAGCTATATGTTCTATTTTGGGTTTTCAAATGCTTATATTTTTGGTTATCAATTGGATCAGGTGGACACGAATGAAACACATAACAAATCTAACCACTCGGAAAGCAATGCAGGTACTCACATTATCAAAATTATAATCCCATACATATATATATATATATATATATATATATATATTCCTACCAATACACACATTACTTATTGGACAACTTGATCAGGGACTAATCGTCTTAACACTTCCACATTTGGTGCACTCCACTCCATCGGATCGGATCTCACACGCACAAGGGGTCGATTTGATTTGCATCAGAATGAGTCCAACACCAGTGACCCAACCATGTCTAGGTTGAGAGAGAATGGACACAACACTCCCACAAGCAACACTCAGGTTCTCTTCAAGTTCCTTTAATTATTTTTGTTAAATTTCTGTAATTTTCTTGAATTATATATATCAGTAAGGAGCCGTTTACCCAAATGCTTACCTGGTAAGCGCTTATCGATAAAACTCAACACATTAACTTGCTTTACTGGGTAAAATTGTAATAATCACAATGGTATCGTATATAACAATTTACCCTGTAAGCTCTTACCCGGGTAAGAGTTGTCACTATCACTTACTGGGTAAGACTCTCCATCGATCCTTATCACCGCTCTTACCGGGTAAGATTCTATGCTCTTGCCATGTCCATCCGGTAAGGTAAATGCCTTGGTAAGCACTTATCGGGTAAACGTTTAATAAACGTGTGAAAACTTGGTTCTTGTTTATCCATATATTATTGAAGGTAATCCTGATTTTTGCCTTGGTTTAGACTTTTTGCAGTGTTGATAATTCTTCTTCAGTGTGTGTTGCTCAAGGCTATCGATCTGTTACAGAAGTAAGATCCTATCTACAGTACTGTTTTTATAACCAGAGTAGTGGGTATTAGTAGGTAGTATGGTTGTCTAACTGTTTCACATGATATAAAATATTCAGTCACATGACCAACAGACAACATCAAAACAATATATGCAAAGTCTTCCACAGTAGGGTCAATTTCATATTCTGAACCAGGATAATGAGTCTATGAGTAGACAATATTCTCAACACAGTAATCTATGTTAAATTGGGCACACACAACAGTCCTTTACCATGTCTCAACAGATGGTGTGTTTACGACCATTGTGTCACCTTGGAGGGCGTTTGCATGTACTGGTAATGTTTTAATGCTCTTACCTAAATTGTTTTTTAGAACTTTTATTGTGTGTACTATATACTTTTTATTTGGTTCTGATCCCATTTCATTGGAATGTTGAGCCATTTGAACCTTGTTCACTGATTTTAGTTGGTTAAACCAATAAGCTCTGCAAAGTTATGTGATGAATGTGGTGCTCAATATTTGCACAAGACTTCCAACTTCTGTTTGGAATGAGGTGTAAAGAGGTTGGCAACATGATTCTGGTTGGCCTCTTCAAGTACATTTATGTAGATATGATTGTTAGTTTGATGTATATACATTTACTCTCATAATAAAAATATCCTCTAACAAAACGAACAAAACTTCAAAATCATTTACATTTACGGCTCCCGCCGCATTGCGCGGGTCACTACTAGTGTATATATATATATATATGTATGTATATATGTATGATATAAGTGGTCTTGAAATTTGGAAGTGAGGAGGAGAGAGATGATTTGGTGCTGATTTTTTATATGAATCAAACCCACAAATTATAGCAACAAATTTCAATATATAAACTTTAGTGGTACTTAGTTTTGTATACTGTGGCTTATTTTATAACTCGTCGGTCTCAACTTTTGGGTGATTGGATTTACACACGTCATCGTTTTTCTCTAGAGTTTTGACTTTAATTTTATAAGTATGAACTTGTTTTATCATATGTTTTGTTTAGTCGTATGTTAAAACTTCGTTAACTTTTTTGAGATTTATCTTCTTGCAGGTATTGCGAACAATTTATAGTCGTAATAGTGAGAAGCAAAAGCATAAGTGAAACAACAATTATGCAATTATTAACGTGATGGTGAAAAGATAAAAGCACTTGAGGAGAATAGGTTAGATATGGAAAAAGTTGTTTAAGATATTTTGTACTTTTGTTATTTGTTCTTATTCATTATTCATATAATGTATGTTATTACTATAACATTTTTATATGTAATGTAAATTTTATGTTTTTTTATTGAGTTTTTTTAAATTTATATTTATTTTAAACTTAAATGATAAAAACCATCATCAAAAGATAGCTTATAGCAACATTTTTCATTATTTAGCGTCATCGTATGTCATGTTATAGTGACGATTTTGATAAATACACATCACTATATGTCACTTTATGGTGACAGTTTTAAAATACAAGCATCACTGCATGTCATGATACAGTGACATTTTTGACAAATAAACGTCACCGTATTATAAACTGCGGTGACGATTTTTTACAAATAAACGTCGTCATATGTCATTATACAAATATGATTTTGAAAGATAAACGTCACCGTATGTAATGCTACGGTGACGATTTTTAAAAATAAATGTCACTGTATTTCAAGCTACGGTGACGATTTTGAAAAATAAAGGTTGTCGTATGTCATGCTACGATGACGATTTTGACAAATAAATGTCATCCTATGTCATGCTACAATGACAATTTAAAAAATAAACGTCACCGCATTTCAAGTTACGGTGACGATTTTGAAAATTAAAAGTCACCATATATCATGCTACGATGATGGTTTAAAAAAATAAATGTCACTATATGTAACGGTTTTATATGCTATGGTGACGATTTTTAAAAATAAATGTCACCATATGTAATGCTACGCTGACGGTTTTCGAATGTAAACGTCATCGTATGTCATGTTACGGTGATGATTTCGAAATAGAAATGTCACCTAATGTCATTATAAGGTGACAGTTTTTGAATATAAATGTCATCGTATATCATTCTACAGTGACGATTTTGAAATATAAATGTCACTGTATGTCATTCTAAGGTCACGGTTTTGAAAAACAAGCGTCACCATATCTCATGCTACGTTGACGGTTTTAAAATATAAACGTCACCCTATGTCATGTTGCTTTGACGATTTTGACAAATAAACGTCATTATATATCACGTTACAGTGACAGTTTGAAAAATAAACGTCACGATATGTTAATCTACAATGACGGTTAAAAAAAAAAAATGTCACCGTATGTCATTCTACGGTGACGGTTTTTAAAAATAAATGTCATCATATGTCATTCTATGTTTACGGTTTTGAAACTAAATGTCACCATATGTGATGCTATGGTGACGGTTTTAGGAAAACAATTGATTTTTTTACACATCTAAAGTGACGGTTGTAGTCTATGGTAACGGTTTTTTATGTGATTTAGTAACTTTATTTAAACGTAACAAAAAGTGTATCAAAAGTGACGGCAGAATAGGTAACGTATTTTATGTCCACGAAAACCGTTACCATATACTTATGGTAACGGTTTTTAACCGTCACAAATACCCATTTTTGTACTAGTGAGGTTGGTTTATCTTCTATCTTGTTGTTGTTTGATTTATCTGGTAAACGATCACGGACTCACAATTGGTATCAGAGCCTCTACTAGATTCAAAATCAAATTTTCAAGACTCTGTGTTCTTCATTTCTTCATATCCACTGTGCTATCAATCAAAAACTTCAATTTGTGTCTGTTTTCGAAAACAAAGTGTTGTAACTTGTTCTAGTTGGTAAGTTGATCAAAGTGTCAAAATTTGGTGCCTTAATTCGACCTCTAGCCAGTTCAATTTGGGAGTTGCAGGGCCGTAAATCGGAGAAGAAACGATGTCGGTCGAAGGTTCCTTACCGGTCGACCGATATCAATACCCAGTTCCGGTCGAAAAGTTTTGTAATTCATTTTACCGGTCAACCGATATCTACAATATATCGGTCCAACTATCCTTTTTTACCAGTCCACTACTTTGCAACATATCGGTCCTCCTTTTACAACATATCGGTCGACCACTACAACATATCGGTCGACCCACTTCCTCAATACCGGTCCTCACAAAATCCATCTCTTCTTGCTTTCACAACATACCGGTCAAGAAAAATCACAATATCGGTCAACTTCCCACTATCCAATATTATTATCGGTCAACTTCCCACTTGGCATCACACCCTTAAGCACGTGGCAACACACCCTTAAGCAAGATCACGTGTCCACTTTTTCCACCTCATGCAAAACTAATTTGGATACCTCATGCAAAACTAATTTGGATACCGATCGACCCATATTTCTTGTTTTCAATACCGGTCGAGATATTGCAACGTACAAGGTATCGGTCCATCAATCTTTACCGGACCAATCTTTTTTTTTTCGGTCCAAGAATTTTATCGGTCGATCTCATATTTTACAAGTTACCGGTTAATTATTCATCATCCGGTCGACCCATCTCATATCGGTCTCACTAATTTTTCCCGGTCAAATTGGATTATCGGTCCACTATTTTACAACTTCCCGGTCGACTCCACTTTTCTACAAGGTACCAGTCCAAAATTTTAATACCGATCGACGCAACAGTCCGGTCGAAAATCTTACCGGTTCTTACATCTTACCGGTCAAACCCCATTTTGCGCCATAAACGTGTCACGCAAACCTTACTTTGCGCGACTAACTTCAAATGCAAACCTCAACTTTGCGTGACTAACGTTTCACACAAACCTTAAACTTCTCGCGATCTGCCTCTCGCGCAAAACTCTTATTCACGCCAATTCCAAACTCAAGTCTTTTTCAAAATGACTTCCAGAGAAGACCTTGCAATTGGAACTGACACCAAGCCACCAATACTCTTTAGATGAGAATACGAACAGTGGAAAGATCGATTCCTGAACTTTATTGAAAGACAAGATCTGGGTCATTACATCAGGCTATCCTTAGAAGAAGTACTTATGGAACCAACTTATAGGGAACCTACAGCGGGAACCAATGAGCAAAGAGTTGAAATTAAATATGAAGAGCTCGGAGGTAAAGACAAAGACAGAGCAAACGGTGATAGATTAGCTAAGTCATACATTCTACAAGGAATTCCAAACGAAATCTATGTAAAGATTGACAACTATAAAGCCTCGGGCAAGGAGATGTGGGATCAGCTAGATAAGATGATGTTGGGTTCAAAGGTTGGGAATCAACTCAAACTTTCCAACTGCCTAAACAATTATGAAGAATTTAAAGGCAGAAGTGGAGAGTCTCTAGAAGGAACTTATGATAGATTTGTGACCTTGCTGAATGAACTAAGCAAGAACAAGGTCAACAAATCTCAAATAGAGCTGAACGTCAAATTCCTCAGCATTCTCCAGCCTGAATGGAAGAGATTTGCCAAACAAATGAAGCAGATCAAGGATCTGAATGAGATTCCACTTCATGAGGTGTATGAAACCCTCAAACAAAATGAAGAAGAGGTGGATGAAATTCTAGATGAGAAGAGGTAGACAGTGAAGACAGTTGAAGACACAGTTGCTCTTGTTGTCAAAAAGAAGAAGAACAAGACGATTGTGTATGAATCAGAAGAAGTTGAAGCTGATGCAAACTCTGACTCGGATGACTGTGAACAACTGAAGCAAGCAATGCTTATGCTGACAAAGGAGTTTTAGAAAAAGTTCTACAAGAAGCCAAGTTCAAACAGTCAGAGGTATTCTTCTGGTTCAAGCAACTATACTCATAAGGAAAGGGTTGAAGGAAATAGATTTGAAGGAAAGAAGTTTGAAGGGAAGAGAATAGAGGAGAAGAAGCCGGAAGAGAGAAGGTATCATGCTGAAGGAAAGAGAATAGAGGAGAGGAACCGGAAGAGAAAAGGTTTCAAGCTGAAGGATCCAGTCAGTCAGAACCTCCAACGTGCTATAACTGTGGCAAAACAGGTCACTTTGCCAGAGACTGCCGAAGACCCAAAGTCAGAAACTCCGACTACTACAAGAACAAGATGCTTCTTGCAAAGCAACATGAGGCGGGTAAGGCACTGATGGCAGAGGATGAATACTGGCTTGATCATTCAGACGAGGAAGAAGAGGATGAAGAGAAGGATGAAGCAGTCAACATGTGCCTGATGGGAAAGCAGGAATCAGAAGCTGAAGCAGATTCAGATGAGGATGAAGAAGATAAGGTATGTGATTTATCTAATTCAGATTTCATAAATAAAATGCATATCATGAAGTTAAAACTCAAAGAATTAGAGTCGAATCTAAAGCGGGAAAAGGGTGTCATTCAAGCCAAAAACCAATCAATACAGAAACTTAGCGATGAAATTGCTGAGAAGAAAGTATTGGTTGAGGTTTTACATAGAAACAATGACACCAACGCGAAAGAACAAACTATAATTCTTAAAGAGAATTCTGAAGTCAAGTCTAAACTGAGAAAGAGTGAGTCTGATCTCAGAGAGCTTACTAAAATGCATTCTTCATGTACTGAAGAAAACAAAACTTTAATTGCAAAATTAGATGCTTTGGAAAAGAAGTTATACTCATTAGGTCAAAGTGAGCAAACCATTCATCTAAATAAACCAAAAGAGAATAAAGAAAATTGGGTAATCGGTTATGGGAATCCTCACTGTCTTCAAAAGGTATATCTGAAGTGCCTGCACTTTATGATCTTACTTCTTTGAAAATAGCTCGAAGAATCCCTGAGCTGAAAGTTTTCTGGACTCGACTGTCTGAAGAGGATGAAGCCAAGGAAACTGAAAAACGATTGAAATCATCTAAAGTTCACCTTCCATTTTATTATGCGAAGCTGAATAATAGTTATGATCAAAAATCTCAAAAGAAATCTCTTTCAAATGACTTCTTTCAAAGTTATTCTGTAAAAGAGATGGAGGCGAAGCCTATTAAAGGTAAAATTTACGTCCCTCCTCTTGTTTTGGAAAGTCAAATTTCTGAACTCAAGAACTCTTTATCAGATGAAAGACTTTTGATTGAGATTGAACAAAAAGTTTTTTCAACCGTGCTGAAAAATGTTATTATTTCAAAGGCTTCTAAATCTGATGACATGTTTGGTTTATCAAACGGAGGGTTTGATTTTCTTAACTCCGACGGTGGTTTGGTTGGTTATTTTGAACAATTTGATTTTAATGCTAAACTTCCTAACCATTCATCTTTTATTGTGAAATCTTTGGGAAAAACCAGTATGCCTGTTAACAGTACAAAATCAACGAAAGTTGATAAATCAGTCTCTATGAAAGCTAAAAATGCTAAAGGTAAGATAATATCTCAGCATTCACAGAAACCGAACACTACTGGTAATTCTAAAAAGAAGCATTCGTTTGTTGCTCAGAAGTCTAACTCACGAGTTTCAAATGTTTCAGATCTGAGCAAGCGAAAGCCAGAAGTTAAATCTCAATGGAAACCGAAACAGAAGCTTGACAAGGCTGATAAATCGTTTTGTAGTGTTAATTGTAATAGGAATTTACCTAGTAACGATGTTTTGAAAGCGAATGTTGCTACTATTTTGAAATACTCTTTTACGCAACTATTCCAGTTATCTAAATCTGCTAGAAAGTCTTCCTTTTATGATAAACATGTTTCTAATTCTTGTCAAGATTCTGAGGTTTGGTTTGGAAATTATCATGTGCATTCATCTAATTATAATGCTTCAAATGAATTTCAAATGAAAAGAGAACCCAATTTCAAATGGGTACCAAAATCAAGTGCTAACACAGCAGGACCCAAATTCCAGTGGGTACCGAAAGCTAAATCTGTGTTGCAGGCACCCAACGTTTAAGAAGGAGAAATCTGATATGGTTTCTGAACACGCCTGTTCAGAACCCGTGCTTAAGAGAAATAGGATTTTGAACACTTCAGTTCAAGACCCGCACTTCAATGCTCAAAAAGTATTAACTCCATCTTTGTTTTAAGACTATCTAAAAACACTTGTTTCGTTATTTCTCCTGTGCAGATCCGTCATATATGGTACTTGGATAGCGGATGTTCCAAGCATATGACTGGACAAAAAGAGATGTTGTCCAACTTTACAGAGAAGTATTGCAGAACAGTTAGATTCGGTAACGACCAGTTTTCACCAATAATGGGATATGGTGATGTACAACATGACAATGTCACGATCAAGAAGGTGAGCTATGTTGAAGGCTTATGGCACAACCTGTTCAGTATCGGCCAGTTATGCGACAAAAACTTAGAGGTCAATTTCAGAGCCAAGACGTGTTCAGTTCGCACTGAAGAAGGCGAAGAACTCTTGGTCGGCACGAGAAAGTCAGACCTCTACACAATCAATTTATCAAACGTCCATACTGACAAGCAGGTTTGTCTACTGACGAAAGCCTCGATGCAACAAAGTTGGTTATGGCATCGACGACTCTCTCACCTCAACTTCAGGTACATCAACAAACTGGTCAGTAGAAAACTAGTCAAAGGACTTCCAGAGCTGAAGTATGAAAGAGAACATCTTTGTGCAGCATGTGAAAAGGGAAAGATGAAGAGGGCTCCACATAAACCAAAGCCTGAACCGAGTACTAATGCTCCGTTAGAGTTATTGCATATGGACTTATGCGGTCCGATGCAAACTCAGAGTCTAGGCGGAAAGAAGTACATACTCGTTGTCGTGGACGATTACTCGCGATACACATGGGTCAAGTTTCTACGTTCAAAGGATGAGACACCAGATGTTCTCATCACATTCCTGAAGATGACCCAGGTGAGTCTGCAGAAACCGGTCAAGCTTCTAAGAACAGACAATGACACATAGTTCAAAAACAAAAAGGTTGAAGAATATCTCGAATCTGTCGGGATATAACATCAATACTCTGCTGCTCGTACGCCTCAACAAAATGGAGTGGTCGAAAGAAGAAATCGTACGCTAGTCGAGGCTGCTCGTACTATGCTAAGTCAATCAGACTTACCTCTATTTCTGTGGGCATAAGCTGTATCGACTGCGTGCTACACACAGAATCGATCCATGATACATCGCAGATTCAAGAAAACTCCTTATGCGTTAATCAACAACCGAACACCGACAATCAAATATTTCCATATATTTGGGTGTAAGTGTTTCGTTCTAAACGATAGAGAGAGTCTCAACAAGTTCAGTGCCAAGGCGGACGAAGGCATCTTCATTGGTTATTCCTCTACATCAACTGCATACCGTATATATCTGAAGAAGTCAAAGACGGTTATTGAAAGCGTCAACATTTCGTTTGATGAAGAGATGGCTTCCGAACAACACAGTTCAGAACTCGTGATAACCGAAGTACTAGCTTCTGGGCAACTCAGTCCAGAACCTGCGTCTCAACAGAATAAATCAGATGAAGCATCGACGTAGTTAATCATATATCTGATTTAGACTTATTATTTGAATTGTTTTATGATGAATTTCTTGGATCTAATGTAAAGAAATCTGTTGTGGTTGACAGGATGAAAGACTCAACGACTACTCATCCAACCAGTTAAGATATTCCTATTGAATCCAACACCCCGATTCAACAAGAAATTCCAGTTCAAATGCCGACTCCAACAGTTGAAGAAGTGACATGTAATGAAGAGACAGAAGTAGCTGAAACAATAGGATGTTCTGTTCATGATCCAAGGGGGAGTATAAGAAGAATTGATAGTTGGTCAATCTTATTTTGAGGGGGAGCTCATAAGATTTCTGCATTTACCTTTTATGTAAAATTTTTGTAATGCAAGATTTTAGGGGGAGCTCTTCAAGTCAAAGGAGTACGGATATGACTTCTGATTATTTCTGATCAGAACTCGTACTTTAAAAGTTTTACTGCTTTTTGTCTTTTCAATTTAAGTGCATAAATTTGCTTTGACTTGACATAAGACTTTTGCAGAGTTTTTGAGAGATGCTTACAAGTTCATATGTTTATGACTTTAAGCTTAGCTTCATGAGATGTAAGATCACACGTTAAGGTATAATCCTTTATTTTAATCTCATATATGGTTGATAAGTGAACAACTTTCAATCATAGAAAACATTGTTCTTAAAAGTTCAAACCACTTCCCGATTCTCAAATCACATTTTATAATTTGGAAGTGTGACTTTAAATGTTTTCAAGTTCTACATTGTGCTTTAACTAAAATAGTTAAACATATCTAAGCATCATATGCATAATAGGAAAACAAGGATTTCATTGTGCTAGGACTTAATTGAACTTCTATGGAATCACGTTAACCAGTGATTTCTACCCACGAAGTTAATCCATAGTGATTGAGTGTGGGAAGTCGAAAAGAATTGAGTGATGAGATATAACTGAAAAATAAAGTTTGGTTAGAGTGATCTAAATGTTTAAAAGAAAGAGCATGTGAGAACAGAGTTAAAAGAATATCACAACTCTGCACCAACTTTTTCTAAATGTTTACTAGTGTTTCACAATTCTTTGGTGAACATTATTGAAACAAGAAACTAGCCCATGCCAACTCTTGATCAAACCTCACCAACTACTCATTTTCTTCTTAACAAGAAAGTGTTTCACATTTTCAAAGGGGAAGCAACACATTTGCTATCTGATTTTCATTTGGAAAATCTGGATATTGAAAAGAAGGAAGTTTGCCCCACCTTCGCACTTCAATCATGTACATTGAGTCTGTGTTTAACTTACTGTTGTCTCAGTAGTTTACACAATTTTGAGCCTATAAGCAATCATCAAGTGCTTAATTCTTTCAACACGAGCACGAACACACAAGGAATTAGTTTCTTTGTCATAACGTTTGTAGAAATTACCTTTATGGTGTTTCGATGATTAAATGGACGCCCTGGGGGAGTCAACATCAAACAACTCCTTTCCAAAGTGTATTCGTTACACACAGTGACTTAGTGTAACTGACAGGCATGTTAACTGATTCATTAGTTGATTCAGGCGTTACACGACTATTTTTTCTGGATTTGAAAAGATCTGGATGAATATCTTTTGAGTTGACGGATCAGAGGCTCCAAGTGGTTGACATTTCTTACTCAAAGTTTTGATGAAGTCGTTGCAATTTTCATCAAAAAGGGGGAGAATATAAAGCTTGAAGAAATGTTCAGTCCATTACATTACAAGACATTGGAGAAGAGAAAAGATGACCAAGAAATGCGAGATCAAAGTATTCTGAAGACATGCTGATTTCAGATAAATTTTCTTTGAAGATACTTTGCTAAAGCATTCTGAGCTAGAGAAAGAGATTGCATCTTCTGAGCTGAAAAAGAAGACCAAATTGCTAAAATCTTTTTAGTAATGATCTTGATCCAAAGGGGGAGATTGTTAGACCACAGTCTCATTGGATTCAAGATCATCCAATCTGAAGATCCAATCTGAAGCTACCGCTGAAAAGTCGCTCTCGATATAAAGTCTAATGTCGTTTGTAATAAAATAGTCAAAGTTAATTATTGTTTATTGTATTTTAGTAATTAGTTTAATTAGTTTTTATTATCTAGTTATTAGTTTTTAGTTAGATATTAGTTAATATCTAAATTAGATATTAGTTTAAATAATATCTAAGCATAGATATTAGTGTTAGTGTGTTAGAGAAGCTAACACTCTAACAATCTAATACTCTCTGATCTCTCATATCGGTCTAAGAATCACACACAAAAGGTGGAAAACAGAGAAAAACAGAGAGAAAGCTTAAACTTCAAGAACTCAACCTTGTAATCATCGTTTGTTATTGAAACAGGTTGGTTTATCTTCTATCTTGTTGTTGTTTGATTTATCTGGTAAACGATCACGGACTCACAATAAGTTTCCCAAAATAGCAAATTTTCCATTTTGGAATGTTTTTGAAAGTATGGAAATTATGCTAAGTCTAGAATTCGCAGACTTCTAGTCTAAGAAAGCTTCAGGTTTCGCTAAGTAAGCACTTGCGAAACTTGTAGAATTCGCAGACTAAAGGGATACGAATGTTGGACATTCGCAGATGTATTATCTACGAATCCTCAAGGATTCGCAACAGTATTGCTTGCTAAAGATTGGGATTTCGTATATAACCTTTTGCAAAAGTTTTGTATCTAGCACAGGATTCGTGAACTTGTTTCTCACGAATCCCCACACACCTTGCTTACGAATCCTTCAGTAAGCAACACCACCTTGCGAAAGTTGAGAACTAATCATCATGTGCCACGTGTCCAAGCCTTCTCTAAGTATAAATATGACACTTAGCATTTTTTTTATCCTCACTTTTCTCAGTATACTCTTTTCGCGAAAGGCTTAAACCTTTAAAATCCTTTGCTCACGAGTTCTCTCAAAACCCTCTGATTTCATCTCTTCTCATCAAAGGTTGTTTGTTGTTTAAAATCTTGTTTATTTTTTGCTATTGTTTCTACTACTGTGATTGTTTAATGCAGGTTTCCTTG
Organism: Arctium minus; assembly: GCA_954870635.1. Lineage (NCBI taxonomy): Eukaryota > Viridiplantae > Streptophyta > Magnoliopsida > Asterales > Asteraceae > Arctium > Arctium minus. Next base: position 100,427,896 of record OX941084.1, on the reverse strand, counting down.
ACTTGGATTAGATTTAGGGTCAGATTTGAACTATTTTGGACTCTTGGACTTTTAAAGACCAAATGATAAATTTTTGGATTCTTTGGAACTTAATGTTTAATCTTGATGTTAAAATGAAATCATAACCCTCGTAATACTGATTTGAACCCTATTGATTACTCATTTGATCTAAAACCTAAACTTTGAACCCACATCATCGATTTTGTCGATTGAACTCCTTTGACGACTTCTCGACTGAATCTTAGTCGATTTCCAAAATCAGTGGGCAATCTGATGATTAAAAGTCGATTTAGGTTAAATGTTTTGTTTAAAACACCTAATCGATTACTTTAATACAAAGTTTAAGGCTCTATAATCATTTTTTTATGATTTTGGTAATCTGGGTTTACAACAGTGTTCTTGGTGTTCTTGAAACTACTTGAACATTCAAGTGCAAATGTTAAGTTTCGTAAGGTTTCTGGACGTCCTAAATGTTTTAAGAATCTTAGTGATTAATGAATTCTAAGTTTGGCTCAAATCCTCTAAGTGTAGGATTCGCAGAAAGCCTTCTTGCGAATCCTGAACACTAAGTCTAGGATTTCGCAACCATCTATCCTGCGAATCCTATACTTGGTGCTTTTCAAAAAGTTGTTTTTCACTGTCAACTTTTCAAGGATTATTTCTGACATTTTGGACCTTGTCCAAACCTCTCTGTCTTATCTTTCAGGTCAAATGGCATCAAGAAACTCACCAAATGTTCAGATGGATGAAAACTCTATCCAAGAGGCTGAGCAGGAGCACTCAATTCCATCTCAAAGAACAGCTGAACTTCCACCTCCAAATGTCAACACTGACATGTTGCTCATACTACCATGAGAATATATGCCTCAGTCTCCCAACAACCATAAATTTGAGTTCAAGCTGAACATTGATCCCTTGGTGAACTTAATTCTTCAGAATCACCCACTTAGCAAAGCACTGTCTGAGAGTGCTGATGTGCCAGAGATTTATGTCCAACAAGCCTAGAAGACCTGTTGGATCAAATAATTGTATTCAAGATTAAAGGGTCTAAACTGTATTTGTTTGATAGTTAAAGTTTGGGGTTTAAATTGTAATAGATTGATAGTTTAGTTACTATTGGCCCAAGCCCATTAGAAAGCCCATTAAGCTTTAAAGCCCATATGGCCTAGGTATTTAATGTTTTAATTAGTTTAGTTTTAGGGTTAACCTTTGATAATTATTGTTTAGAGATTAAAGTAGCCGTACGTATTCTCTGTATTCAAGGGTATCAAGAACACATAAGGTTTAACTGTTTATTCAAGGGATTGGTATGTTATTCTGATCTTTATATCTCTTGATCTATATTGTGTTTTGTGATTGTTAATCAACTAGATTAAACTGGGATAACAAGTGGTATCAGAGCCTAAGAATTAAGTTTTTAGGATTAAATATGTGTTTTGCGATTTCACTATTCATCGAAGTTACTGTTCATGGTTTAACTGTGTTCATCGACTTTTTCTGGGTTTAACAAGTGAAAATCGATTGCTTGTTTTAAGGTGTTGTTAGGCTTAAAGTTGATTTGATTAGATAAGTTTTATGCGATTGAACACTATCTGATTGGTAAATTGCAGTTAAATTCATCAATTGATTGATTTTCTGTGATTTTTGATATCTGGGTTCGCATAAATATCGACACTGTGTTCATCAAATTGAAGTTGGAAAGTTGATTTTAATCATTGGTTTTGATTGCATACTGATCGATTGTATGATTGTGGGTTCGAAAGTCTATTTTTTGCATTCAATTTCTGTGTTTGTGGTGTGTTCTGGGTTGATTATTGTTATCTGGGTCGAACTCTGTCAAGAACATACCGGTCGAACACATATCGGTCCAGACCAATACCGGTCAACATCACTTTATCGATCCATATCTTATCGGTCCGTTCTCATTATCGGTTAAGACCAATACCGGTCGAACTCACTACCGGTCCAAAGCCCATACCAGTCCAACACCTATACCGGTCGAAGAAGTTTCCCAGTCGTGCATCTTACCGGTCGTGCAATTCCCCGGTCGAGACAAGTTACCGGTCAAAGCAACACCCCGGTCGAACACTGTTTGCGCAACCCAAGTCTCACGAGAACCACTGTTTGTGCGACCCAAGTCTCACGAGAACTACACTTTGCGCCACGGTCTTCTCACGCAAATCACACTTTGCGCGACCCGCGAGACACACAAACCTCACTTTGCGCCAGTGCTTAGACACACAAACCTCTTTTTGCGCCAGTAACTGTTCGCGCAATCACTGTTCACGCGAGTACTATTCACTATTCACCTTACGCCTGATATATTTTTTTAGATTTTCACAGTTCGATTTGAGTTTTATACTGTTTACGAGGACTGCATTTAATTATTTTTGGAAATTTATTTTTCTGAAAATTTTTGAATGTGGTTTTTATCTTGATTCTAACGATCTCATATAGTTGGTTGTTTTGGTACAGATTAGCTTGATTTCTAACCATACAGCTAAAGATGTCTGAAGGTTACAGCCTTGATTTTAACAACATGACTCTTTCTGAAGTAAAAGCAAAGGCTAAATGTCTTGCTGGACAGTTATCAATATCTGAACGCATGATTTCTGATTATGACAAAGAGGAAAAAAATGCTCAAATCCGAGATATCACCTCTTAAAGCTGAAAACAAGGCTTTACAGATTCAGAACTCATCTCTTCTTTCTCAGATCAATGTTTTAAAAGAAAATTCAAAAGATTCTGATTCTAAAATTGACTTTGCAGGAATAATTGAGTCTAAAGAAAAAGAGATCTTAGATCTTCAAGCAAAGTTGAAAAGATCTGAGTCCAACTCTACATGGTCTAAGAAGGATGCAATGCAAAGAGAGCTTGAGGAGCTTAGAAGGAATACAAGTGTTGCAAATGATACTAGTAAAGGACTAAGACAGATAAATTCTCAACTCTGTGCGGACAGAGGTAAGTTTAAAGAGATCAATGAGCTGAAAGAAAGGGCAACCCAAGACAGAGACAATACAATAGCTCAAGATGAAATGTTGAAGATTGAGAAAGAGAGAAAAGAATTTGCTAAGAAATTCTCTGACTTCTCCAAAAAAGCCTTTGAAGAGAAGAAATCATTAGAGCTTAGATGTGTTAAGCTTTCTCAACAAGTTTCAGACTTTGAGAAGGTTATCATTCTAGAGAGAGAAAAGGCTGAGAATGAAAAGAAGAAAGCTGAGCTGAAGGATATAAATATAGACTTTTCTGAAGAAAAGAAAATATTTGAGACCGAGATAGCCAAGCTGACAGGAAAGCTATTTGAATTGTCAACAAACATCATTAAGGAGAAGAATGCAAAATCTGAGTTGCATAAGAAGTTTGATCTGATTGAAAAGGAAAGAAACAGTTTGTCTTCAAAGATAAAGGAACTTGAAGAGATCGTATTCAAGGTGAAGCTGACTGCGCACAAGACGCCAGAGTCAATAGCTCAATCACCAAGAGATGATCTAGCTGATTCAGATAGTTCATTAAAAACAGCTTCAAGTTCACATTTTTCAAATGTTTTCTATAATCCTTTCTATGATTTAGATGATTGTCTTACTTCTAAATCTACTGATCAGATTCGTCCTTCTAACCTTTTCTATGACAAAAATGTTGATGGTTTAGGTAACTTCAAGAAGACTAAGTCTCAAAAGAAAAGCTTCTGGAGAAGGGATGATGAGAAAGAAAGAGGAAACTGGATCTGGAGAGTTAAAGGATCCTCGGAGGAGAAGAAGAAAGATAAATCATCTGTGCATACATCAAATGCAACATGGAACTATGCCTCCAAAGGTAAAACTTTTATCAAACCTGATTGGTTTACACTATTAATCAACTGATCATGTTAGCACAAAAGAAAATTAGTTGTTCCTACTGTGGCTCAAAGGATTTTGTCAGAAAAGATTACGTTAATAACTGGTATGGTTCTTACTTCATCTCTCCTACTAGAATTGCAACTAACCCATTAGGACCCAAATACCAGTGGGTACCAAAGGTTAAATCTGTGTTGCAGGCACCCAAGGTTTAAGGGGGAGAAAGAACGACGACTTCTGATTACTACAGATCAGGACTCTTGCCTCATTGTCAAAACGATGACTTCTAAGTCTAACACCTTAGGACTTCTGGACACAACAGTTCAGAACTCGGTTGTAAGGACAAAGCTTCTATTCAATCCAGAATAGAACCAGCTTCTAAAGGATCTACTTCTTCTAACTCTAACTCTAACTCTACTTCATCTCAGTTAGATTTATTGTTTATTGATGCCTTTGATGATATTTGTGCAGATTTTGATAAAGGCATATCTACATCAATAACAAGCTCGGAGGTCCCTACCATTTCTGAAGACATATCTGGACCTACCAAAGAAGTCATTGAAACTTCATCTCCATCAGGTACAACTACACCGATAGTTTATGAATCTCCTAATGCTGAATCTGTCTCTGCAGATGGTTCTTCTGGAAACGAAGTTCTGAGTACTTCAACTGCTAGTCTAGAAGCTTCAGTATCAGAAACACCAGTACAAGATGTCCCGAGTACATCTATGGAGCAACCTGCCGTGCATGATGAAAACGATGCGTCCAATATGCAACAAACAGTTGAATCTTTACCAAGCACACATCGTTGGACTAAGGATCATCCCCTGAACAACGTGATAGGTGACGTACAATCTGCTGTCACAACAAGATCTGCATCAGCCAACTTCTGCATGTTTTCAAGCTTCCTCAGTTCCTTAGAGCAAAAAAAAAAAGCGTCTGAAGCTCTACGTGATCCCTTCTGGATTTCTGCTATGCAAGACGAGATTCTACAATTCGAAAGGAACAAGGTATGGCGCTTAATCCCACTACCTAAAGGTAAATCTGTTATAGGAACAAAGTGGGTTTTCAGAAATAAGAAAGACGAAGCTGGAGTAGTTGTGAGAAACAAAGCTCGAATGGTCGCAAAAGGGTACTGTCAACAAGAGGGCATTGACTATGATGAAACATTCGCCCCGGTTGCAAGGATCGAAGCCATCAGAATATTTCTAGCCTATGCAGCGCACAAAAACTTTACAGTCTATCAAATGGATGTAAATCCAACTTTCCTGAATGGCGTTCTGCATGAGGAGGTCTACGTGGCACAACCTGAAGGTTTTGTTGATCCTCATCACCCTGATCATATCTATGTGTTAGACAAAGCACTTTATGGTCTTAAACAAGCACCGCAAGCCTGGTATGAAACTCTCACTAAATTTCTCTTAGCTTCTGGTTTCAAGAAAGGTACAGTCGATACAACCTTATTTCTTAAAAGGCAAGGTGAGAACTTGATTCTCATTCAGATTTATGTTGACGACATAATATTTGGGTCGACAAATCAGAAGTTTTGTAAGAACTTTTCAAAAATAATGGAAGCAAAGTTTGAAATGTCGATGATGGATGAACTAAATTTCTTTCTTGGTTTACAAGTAAAGCAATTACCTGAAGGCATATTCATTAATCAAGCTAAATATATAAAAGATATTCTGAAAAAGTTCAATATGTCAGATAGTTCAGTCATGAAAACACCAATGGCTACTGGTACACTCTTAGACGCAGACCCCTCCGGGAAACCTGTTGATCAAAAGGTGTATCGTAGCATGATTGGTTCTTTACTTTATCTGACTGCAAGTCGCCCAGATATAATGTATGCCACATGTTTTTGTGCGAGATATCAGTCTAATCCTAAAGAGTCGCACTTAACTACTGTTAAGCGAATCCTTAGATATCTCAAAGGCTCTCCTAATCTAGGCCTTTGGTATCCAAAGGATTCTCGTTTTGATCTAACCGCCTTTACAGATGCTGATCATGCAGGATGTAAGCTAGACCGGAAAAGCACCTCTGGATCATGTCAATTCATAGGTGACAAACTTGTAAGTTGGACCTCAAAGAAACAAAACTGTGTTTCAACATCCACTGCCGAGGCTGAATATGTAGCTGCTGTTAGCTGCTATTCTCAAGTCCTCTGGATGAAGACACAATTAAGGGACTTTGGATACAACTACAAGCGTGTTCCTATTTATTGTGATTCCAAGAGCGCAATCGCCATAACTGCTAACCCGGTACATCATTCGAAGACCAAGCATATAGATGTACGCTACCATTTCATCAAGGATCGTGTAGAAAAAGGTGACATTGAAATGCATTTTGTTCAAATCTTTTCACCAAGCCGTTGGATGAAAAGCGATTCCATTTTCTAATCAACAAACTTGGTATGTTGAACATGTCTTAGACCTTACTCATGCTTCTAAGGGGAGTATTCTAAATCCTAATCTTGTGTTTTATTTCCCAAACTGTTGCTAACAAAAGAGGAATCATTTTTTCACAAATGATTACCATCATTTCTTTTATTTATGCAGGCTTGTTCAAGTGACGATGGCTTTTAATCACATCAGATTAGAACCCGCATTCAGTGCTTTATTTATTTTTGTTTTGTTTTCTGTTCATTTCTGTTTATTTAAAAAAAAAAATACTTCAGTTGAGGGGGAGCTTACTCGTTAAAGAGCTTCATTGAAAAACTCCTTAGAGCTTAATTGTCAAACTCTTTTTAGTTTGAGGGGGAGAATTGCATTGTCAAACACAACTGTTTTGACTTCTCCAATATTTTATTCTTCATGTGTAACTGTATTTCTTTGTGCTAACATGTCCAAAAGACTGTCGAACAACATGTTATTTTAGGAAAATACAAGGGATTCAGTGTGTGTGCTTAACAGAACTTCCATGGATTCACGATAACTAGTGTTTCCTACCCCGGAAGTATTCCCTGAGTGATTGAGGGGAGAGGGGTTAAAAGAATTGAGTGATGGTGTGTGAAGAGGTAAAATGGAAAAGAGAGATTGGTTAGAAGTGAGCATTAAAAGAAAGAGGGTGAGTGAACAGAGTAAAAGAATATTAGACTCTGCACCAAACCACTTTCTGAGCCGGGCAACCACATAATCTGATTGGTTCACATTCTTTGGTGACCATCATTGAAATAGGCACCTAGACCATGCCATCTCTTGCATACAACCCCACCAGCTACTCATTCTTTTCTCAAAAAGAGAATGTTTCACATTTTCTGGGGACGCAGCACATACGCTATTGGTTCTTCATTTGGAAGATACTAATATTGAAAAAGAAGGAAAGTTGCCCCACCTTCAAACCCTTTCTCATGCACATTGAGTCTTTGTATAATTTGTTGCTGTCTCAACAAGTTTACATAATTTGAGCCTATAATGAAAAACAATCATCTATGCTTAAATTTTTTCATACACATGCACGAGCACACAGAAATTTGTTTTCTGTCAGAACGTTCATAGAAAACCATGTGTTATTCGATGATTGAATGGAAGACCTGGGGAGCCAACATCAAAACCAGCTCCTTATATAGTAACTTTGTGTTAATCAGTGACTTTGTGTCATTGACAGACATTCTAACTGAGTCATTTGTTGATTCAGGGTTACACCTATTAAACTGTTTGAATTTGAAAAGATTCGAATGGTTACTACTTTTATGTTATTTGAATCTGAAAAGATTGAAATAATCACTCTTTCCATCTGGGAAGAATGCTCTTATTTCCATACAGGGCTTGTTACATGAAGACTATGCTTACTGATGATCATACTCAAAGGGGAAGATTGTTTTGCAAAGTTTTGATGATGATGCTTCTCACCACTCATCAAAAAGGGGGAGAATATATTAAGGGGGAGAATATAATCTGAAGACTAATGAAGAATTTCAAAGATATCAAGTTTTGAAATTTTGAAGTTTTGAAGCTATCAACGTCATATCTGAAGAAAAGAGAAGAAAAGTGAAGACCTGAAGATTATTGTCAATTTTTTTTAATCTTGAATCCAAAGGGGGAGATTGTTGGGTCAAATAATTGTATTCAAGATTAAAGGGTCTAAACTGTATTTGTTTAGTTAAAGTTTGGGGTTTAAATTGTAATAGCTTGATAGTTTAGTTACTATTGGGCCCAAGCCCATTAGAAAGCCCATTAAGCTTTAAAGCCCATATGGCCTAGGTATTTAATGTTTTAATTAGTTTAGTTTTAGGGTTAACCTTTGATAATTATTGTTTAGAGATTAAAGTAGCCGTACGTATTCTCTGTATTCAAGGGTATCAAGAACACACAAGGTTTAACTGTTTATTCAAGGGATTGGTATGTTATTCTGATCTTTATATCTCTTGATCTATATTGTGTTTTGTGATTGTTAATCAACTAGATTAAAGTGGGATAACAAGACCATGCATCTATCTCACATCATTGTTGGACAAATCAAATGTCTAATTCTCAAAGTCAAAGTTGACTTCTTCTCAGCTGACATAGACCTTGAACTATTCAGAAGATCACTCCAACTACCTGAAGTTGACTCAAGGAAAGGCAGAACTAGATTTGATGCTCTACCCACTGAAGAAACTACTCTTGCCGGAATAAGAGACATGGGATATGTTGGTGAACTCACCAAAGTCAGCCAGTTCAAGAAGAACAACCTGCCACCTTTTTACTACGCATTGTTCTCAATCATCAACAGATGCTTAACAACTAAAACTTATGGGACTTACAATGCAAGCAGCAACATTCTGAAGCTATTCTATTCTGTTGTGCATGATCTGCACATAGACTATGCAATAATCTTCTGGACTGAACTGCTAGAGAAAATCTCTGCTACGAAGAATACTGTCAAAGTCCTGAACTACCTACCCTATCAGAGGTTCACGACACTCTTAGTTAGAAGTGTATTAAGGGGGAACAAGCAGATCCCAAGACGAAGTTCTCATGATGTGGCAGTAGTGAGTGAGATGAAGTTCCTAGTCAGGCAGAAGAAACAATTTAACTATTCCATGCCTATCCCCGAAGCTCTACTCAGTTATGTTTATCTAGAGGCTGAGTGTCTTGTAGAATATAGAGAATCTATGGCACAGCCATTACCGGCTGTACCTACCAAGGTTCATCCCCTAGGAGAGAGGCGTCTGTGAGGGTGCCTGTGACTCAGGGAGTCCGGGTACGGGGAGTGAAGAGGAAAAATACTGAGAGGGGAACCGGTGGGGGTCAGAGACTACGACTGGAGACTTCAGGGTCACGGGTTCTTACCCCACCTCGTGTGACACCTATGGTCAGTGAAAGTCTAGGCTCTGAAAATGCCTCAGATCAACAAGAACAACATTCTGTAGAGGAGCAAGAGATAAAAGAACAAACTGCTGAAGAAGCACATTCTGTTGAAAGCACACCTGACAGAATAACAGAAAACATTGATTTGGGTAGTGATAGTTCAGATTCTGAAAGGACAAACACTGAGTGCAGAGAAGAAGATGATGGAAATGATGGAGATAATGATGATGATTTCTTTGGTATGGATATGGACACCAGTGCTCCAGAGCTTACTACTACAACTATGGCTGCAGTTACTGTTAGTGCTAGTGAAGAAATAAGGAGAATAGTGGGAGAATTGGTTGAAAATGTCAGTGAGGTTATGAGAGAAAAGGGAAGAAAAGAACAAGAAGATAGAGAGAGAACATCAACCCACTACACCAGAAGATTAACCAAATCTCACACTTCAGTGCATGTGTTGCCTGAAGATGTAGACATGAGCAGATCACTCATGCATGTGCACACCCAAACCACCCACTCTGATTCCTCTCAACAGGAATTAGTTTCATTTTCACACGGGGATATAGCACACAATCTATCAATGTCTCACTCGGAGACATCTGATATTGAAATCAGAGATCAGTTGCCCCATATCTCAATTCCCTTCAGTGCACAAGTCCTAGAGCCTATTGTTGGTCAACCAATATTTGTTGATAGGACACTTTTTGCAGGTCTTCATCTCAGTCGTCTTCGTGACCTGAGCGGAACATCCCGAGTAGATCCGTAATCCGGACTACGAGGACCGGATGGAAGTCCTGTCACTGCTAACACTATGCCAGCTCTGAGTACAGGCCACACAGTTGAATCTTCGACTGTTGTGCAAACGGGAAGTCTAAGTGACCCCGGAGTTAGTTTACCTGACTTTGTGTCCAGGGAATATCTCAACGGCGCTCTAAAGGCTGTTGAAAACAGGTGGGCGGAGAAATTTGATCGTATCGAGAAAGAACTGGGAAATATCAAAAGATTGTTAAAGGGGAAGCAAGTTGCTGACCCAGAGCCAGAAAGGAGAGCCCCAGTACCATCAGCTCCACCACCAATCACTCCAACTCCTTCTAATCTGTCTATAGACGAGCTCAAATCATTGCTTCTAGCAAAACTTCTGTCACAAGCTCTTGACAACCAGCAAGATGCAGATCTCTTCACTCTTCTGTATTCTCATCATCAACAACAACAACAACCATCAGAGGCAGATGTACTGAACGCTTATAATCTGCTCAATCAAGCTTTTCAGTTGTCTTTCTAGACTCAAGCAGCTGTTCCATCTATAAGGCATGGCCATGATTCTGATCATGATCATGAGGGGGAGACCAGGGAAGAACAGTCTACTGCAGGAAGAGAGTTAATAGTGGTTGAAAGTGTTGTGCCAATAAGTATTGTGCCTAGAAGACAAAGTTCTAGCAATCAAGGCACAAGTACTAGTCAAGAACAAGGAGAATCACTAAGCCTAATTGTCTATTATGCTGATAATGAGTCTAGGGTTGAAAAGCCTAAGACTGCAACTTGTGAAGAGGTCACGAAAGAAATGGGAATATCAACTTACAATATCATTGATGTTGATGATCTTGACACCGACGAACAAGCTGATGCAAAATATGAGATGTTCTGGAGGATGAAAGAGGAAGGAGAAAGAGAAATGGATTTCGGTCTTCAAAGTCCAACACAACCTAAGAACTCTGTACGTGTTGAAGATTTTGTCAAACATGCATCAGAAGCAGAAGTTCCCGGCAGTGTTCTTAATGAAAGTATTTTTGAAGATATTTTTGGAGATGATTTTGGAGGAGACGATCAGGAAGAAGATCATGATGATGAACTGGTACAGGTTGCTGAACAGGTACAGGTGAATGTAGCAGCTCAAGTAGATGAGCCATACATTCCAACTGTGATTCCGATAGTTTCACCGGATAGACATTGTGTTTTTCCATCTGCCAGTGAAGCCTCAATGCCCTCTTCTCAAAACATAGCTTTTCCCTTACACAAGTTCGTAGAAAAAGTTTTAAGGACAAACGTCTCAGATCCTACTGCTCCGATTGTAATTGATATGGAGAAGCTAAGAAAATCTCTACGCAGAGAAAGTAGAAGGACGGAGAAAGAAGAAAGAAGAATAAAAAGGGAAGCTGAAGAAAGAAAAGAAAAGAAAAGGAGAGAGCTGAAAGAGAAGGAACTGAAGCTGAAGCCTTACCTTACATCAGAAACCCAGATAGTTCAAGAATTCTGAGCGGAGCTGAATGACCCAAGCCTGTATTCGTTACTCCCATGGAAGCAGAATCTCTTGCGAAGAGACATCATGATACAAATGAAGGTCTCTCTGCTCCAGTCAGAGTTGGATCTACACCTTTCATAGGGTACGAAGAATAGGGTACATATCTAGAGCTTATCCGGATGATCCGAAAGTCTCTTAGGGTTCCATTTCTTGAGGAATCCATCAGAATTTATGCGAAAGAACAGGCAGTGATTGATGCTTGCAAGTTGTATGGCATAATTGATCGACCTCTTGACTATCAAGGAAACTATCTGAAGTTCATTGAGAACTTCTCCAGAACAAAAGGCTACACTCACAGAGAAGAAATCCTTCAAATCAAGGAAGTCAGAATGAACAACTACTTTGCTGTCTGGTATCCAGAGTTTGACGTTCAAAGGAGAGATCTTAAGGAATCAACCTTTAGCGAAGCTGACTTTGAAAATTTAAACATATTAGACCTGGAGTTCATATACCATGAATTCAGAAGCAGAGAAGTTAGACTGAGAGCTGTAGTGTTTGCCCTTGAAGTTGTGAAACGATTTATGAGGTGTCAAGTAAACAACGCATACATTCTTGATTTCCAGTTGGGAGCGGAGACTAACCAGAACAACATAAACCTGACTGCCCCTAACTTCAATCACTATCTGATGAGAGACTTGGACTTCTTCAAGCCTGTCATAACTCCAGAGCTCGGTGTTATTTATGTCAATACTGATACTCACAAGAAGCAGTTCATGCGAGCCAGTGAGGTTGCCAAGTTCTTTGATGGAACCTTGAAGATGGTGCTGAAAGAGCTTGAAGATCGGCATAAACACTCTGAGATGAAAAGACTAGAATTAGGTGATCATATGCCAAAATCTGACAGAATTGCAATGGAGAAGATGATACAAGCTATCAAAGAAATGATCAAATTCAGAGAATGCATAAGAAGGTTTGAAAGCTTCTTGGGGATAAGGAAAACCAGTTTCAGCCGATGGAACCGTTGATGATTACAACATTGATTAAAAGGGGGAGATTGTTAGATCATAGTTTAATCAAGTTGTAATATTTAGTCCTAGGTTATCTTTTGTTAAGTATTATGTTATGTTTGACTTGTGTAGGTGTCAAGTTATTTGACCCTATATGTAGTTCCTTGCTTTTCTCTCTTAGGTTAAGCTTTTTCCTTGTCATTTATGATTCAATCATTGTAGCAGCCTCTCTTGTGAGATATATGATATAAATATTTCCTAATCAATATCTTTCTTTCCTTTGATTCATATTTGATAATACTCTGATTATGTGTATGTGTGCTTGAATCTGGAACAACAGAAACGGTTCTTTCAAGACTTGTCTATATTTTGGTTCGTATAGACAACATCCAATTTTTGTTGACCTAAGCTTTAATTGTTAAATCATTCAGATTGTGATCTTTATCATACAATGTCAAAATTTCAAACAAGTTTCATGTATTCATTTCATTTATTTAATATACTTGTTTTGAAAAGTCTTCAATGTTTAAAATGCTCAAATCTTCATGATTATCTCATTGAGCATATAGACATCTGACTTGTATATTTTGTGCCGTAACTGAAAAGTTAAACCAGTTGAACAACTTGTTCTTTTAGGATAAACATGGGTTCATTGTGTGAGATTAAATGAAACTTCTATGGATTCACGTTAACCAGTGTTTTCTACCCAAGAAGTTAATCCTTGAGTGATCGAATGTGTGAGGAGTCAAATACTGAGTGTGGGTTGAGTGATGAGGTAAAATGACAAAGAGAGTTTGGTTAGAAGCAAGCTCAAAGATTAAAAAGAAAGAGGGTGTGAGATCAGAGTAAAAGAATATCAAACTCTGCACCAACTTTTTCTGAGTCGGGCAACCACATTTCTAGTGTTTCACAATTTTTCGGGAACATTATTGAAATAGGCAACTAGCCCATGCCAACTCTTGATTAAAACCCCACCAGCTACTCATTTTCTTCTCAAAAAGAAAATGTTTCATATTTTAAAGGGGACGCAACACATATGCTATCTGATTTTCATTTGGAAAATCTGGATATTAAAATAGAAGGAAGTCTGCCCCACCTTCGCACTTCGATCATGCACAATTGAGTCTGTGTTTAACTGTTGTTGTCTCAATGGTTTACACAATTTTGAGCCTATAAAAAGCAATCATCATGTGCTTAATTCTTTCAAACACTTGCACAAACACACAAGGAAATTTGTTTTTCTTGTCATAACGTTCATAGAAATTCTTTTGTGGTGTTTCGATGATTGAATGGAAGACCTGGGGGAGTGAACATCACAAAAGCTCCTTTCCAATGTGTATTCGTTACACAGTGACTTCGTGTTACTGACAGGAATTATAAGTGATTCATTTGTTGATTCAGGTATTACATTCATAATTTGTCTGAATTTGCAAAGATTTGGATGAATATCTCTTTGGATCGATAGATGGTCAGAGGCTCAGTATGAAAGATTACTGGTCAGCTCAGATTATCAAAGACATTTCTTATATAGTTTTGATGCTTTCATGCCTCATTTATCAAAAAGGGGGAGAAGATAGTTAAGAAATGTTACAGATGGAAGAAAGGATCAAGAATTGTTGGTTTAAGAAAGAAAGTTTGGAGCTGAAAGGAGGAACTTATGATAATTTGAAGAAAGATCATTGAAGATTGTTGAAAGCTATAATGGAAAGTTCAAAGGTTTCTGAAGATGAGCTGATTTTCCAGAAATTTTCTTTGAAGATTATTTGCTAAAGCATTCTGAGCGAATTCTGAAGATAATTTTTCTTCCAATGTCTGAAGATAACTAAGAGGCAAAGAACTGTTGCAGAATATGAACATGTTGCTGGCGGTTCAGAAAGGGGTGAAGATATAGAAATGGTGGATTTAGTTGGTGAAGATCAGATGGAGTTTGGTGAAAGTCATGGTAAAGAGCTGATTTTGTATGTGAATGAAGATGTGGAACCATTGGTTGAAAAGCCCGTGGTTGCTACAAAGGAGGAGATAATCAGACTCACAGGATTGGAAGAGATATATGCTATTGATCTGTCATCTGATGATGAAGCATCCTATGATGAGAAATATGAAAGGTTTTGGAAGATTAAAGAAGAAGAGATGGATGTATACGAAGGAGAAGCTAGCATTCTGTACATCCTAGCTTGTTCTCAAGAAGATATTCAGCTCAGTCCTGTGAACACTGAGCTTCCTGAAACAACTCTTCAACTACCTGAAATCCCATCATTCAAAGAAATGGCTGTCATTGAACTTTCCAACCAACCTACATCTATCCCTGAAATCCAAACCATTCAACCTATTCAAACCATTACACCTATCCAACCTACCCAACCTATTCAATCTACTCAACCAACCTTAACTCAACCTATACCTTATAGCCAACCTTCTTCATCTACGCAAACAAACTTACCTAGCCCACAAAGAATCCCAAGCCCACACTTTACTGAACTACCCAACCCTGAAAACTTTCCTAACCCAAACACTTTAAATGAACCTTTATTTCCTTCTAACCCTGTTGAAAACCAAGTTGGTCCTTCTGATCAACCCTTCTTACCTCCTGTTCTTACTGATGCTCAAGTAAGACAGTTGAGAAATAGATTGAGGCAACCATTCTTGGAGGAGGAGATGAAGAATATTTTTGTTCACAGGATAAGAGAGATGGATAGATTTAAAGTCTTGGGTGTCTCAGAACAACATCCAAAATATCAGGAAGAATATGGAAGGATGATGAGTTGGGCTAGACAAAGGGAAAGTATTGTGAGGAACAAGTTAGGAATTGTGTCTTTAAAGCTGGTCAGACTTGTTTCGTTTGTTCGCATATGGTCTGGTGTTTCATGTTCAGAGAAGAGATATGACAGAATGTGTGTTTTCAGAAGCTGATTTCTGTTACCTAAATGTAGATGATATCGAGTATCTCTATCATCTCTTCAGAAATATGACTGAAAGGAAAGACAATATTTTGGTGGCTTTGGATGTAGTAAAGAGGTTTATGAGAAGGCAAGTGAACTACACGTATTGTTATGACTTCCAACTTGGAATTGAGACAAACCAAAGCAAAGTCAACATGATAAAGCCTAATCTAAGTCTGGAGATTATTGATGAGTATAGTTTGTTCACTGTGCTTGAGAAACCTGAACTTGGTGTAGTTTACAAGAATTCTGAGAACAAGAAAAGGTTCTTCAGATTGTCAGAAATCGCCAAGTTTTCAGATGGAACTTTGAGGATGTTAAAGCTGCAGTTGGAGAGTAAACTCAAAGATAACAAGGAGAAAAAGAAGCAAGGTGAAAAAGGTATGCCCAGGCAACTTAGACTCAACACATAAAAGATAGTTGACGCTCTTTATGATAGATTCAAATTTCGGCGCGACATCAGAAACTTTAAGTCTTTGCTAAGAATTCGTCAAGGAAGGCTATCACGTTGGGGAAGACCAATTATTTACAACTGATCTAAAAGGGGGAGACTGTTACTGTATTTTGTTTAGATCCGTTTATTTGACTTTATGTTTGACTTTAATGTTTTGAGTGAATCTTGTAGTGAGGTTTACATTGTATTTGCTTTGAGAGAAGTCTTGAGTATAAATAGTAAGTCTTTGAGAGAAGCATGTAACTAATGTTCATTGTACGCTTACTTTTGATATATCAGACATATGACTTTCTCTCTCTACACTCTCTCTCTACATTCTTGATTGAATTGTTGTTTAATTGATTCCTAAGCTTGAATTAGACATTATCAATTGGTATCAGAGCCTCCCTAAGAGATTTCAGAGTGATTAGATTGAGTAATTTGATCGATTTTCAGGAAAATTTTTCAAGAACTGTCGTAGTCTTGAAAAATCACTGTTTGATCGAGTTTTTCGTGATTTGTTAAAATTAGTGTGTTTTCTTGTAATCATTGTGATCGATTTGTGATAGTATACACTTTGTATTCACACACAAACACGAATTAATCATTGATTTTGATGTAATTTTCGATTTTCTTGGATTTTTTTTCACGAACACACAGAGTCTGTTTTTCTGTAAAATCGCACTGTAATTTTCAATTTTGTTCATAGTTGTTTGTTCGAATTGTGTTCTAGTTGCTTTTACGAATTCTATGGATGTGTTTGTAAAGAAATTCGCAGGATTTTTGAGCTTTTGATCGTTTTTCAGAAAGCAAGGAAAGAACTCGCTAGATCTATACTTCGCGCGAAGGAAGAACGTGCAAAGTACTGTTCATCTGCTTATTGTGCGAGTTTTGCAGGTTCACGCATAATACGTCTTGCGAGAAACAGCTTCGCGCAAAGGATTTTATTATTTGATTTGCGAGTTCTTGATCTCAGAAATTTTTCTAAGTCCAGATCGCGCACGTTCCTTCTGCGAGTTTCTTTGCTTGCGAGTTTACATTTTGCGCGTTTTGATCTGCTCGAAATTTTTCTAAGTATGGTTCTCGCAACGGTTTCTGCGAGTTTCTACTAACTTGCGAGTTTACATTCTTCTGCGAGAAGTTCAAGATTCGAAATTTTTTCTAAGTACAGTTCGCGCATCTAGTTCCTTGCGAGAAGTCTCTTCGCGCACATTGTTGTTTGCGCGTTTCTCACTTCGCCCTCTTAGTGTTTTGCGAGTTTTGGTTTCGCGCACGAGGTGTCTTGCGAGAAGTCTGGTATAAAGCTCTAAGAGAGAATAGGGAGTAAGGGGGACCTTCGCTTCATTAGAAATTGGACCCGGACCTTCTTTCTTCTCCTGCGGAGCCCTGATAAAGTAACCGGCGGCAGGTTAGTACAGTTCTCCTGAAACCACCATCTCGCTCTTTCCTTTCTTCGGTGCTACCTTTTTCTTTCCAAGGGACGGGGTTGGTATTGTACAAATACAGTATGGCAGGATTGACTAGCGGGATGACTTGCGAGTTTCTGTACTGTGCGAGTTTCTAGCTTTCTGCGAGTTGTGTACTTGTGTTTTGTGACAATCTGTATTTGACTTTTTTAGTCAAATATTTCTGAATCTTTTGGGAGATCTTTATTATTTAAGCTGTCTTTCAGTAATCTTTCTCAGTCTGCCAACATGTCTCGAGATCTACTCAGCATGGGATCAAAATCCAAACCACCGGTCCTTCAAGCCGATGAATACCCACAGTGGAGGAAAAGGATGATTAATTTTCTCAATAATCAAGATAAGAAGCTGATGAACTCAATTCTGAATGGTCCTCATTTTCCACACGTAACTGTTGCAAGAATTCCATCTACTGACAATAATCCTGAAATTCCCGAAAGGATTGTAGGAAGAGATCCTATTCAGTATACTGAAATAGATAAAAAGCTAGTGGAAAGAGATGCAACTGCTTTGACATTTCTGATAATGGCCATCCCAAATGACATTTTCAACCTTGTTGATAGCCGAGAATTTGCCAAGGATACTTGAGATGAGCTAGAGAAATAATTCATGGGATCAGCAAATGTCAGGATCGAATTTTCAACAAGAATAAAGTCTCAGAAACAATATCAAAGAAGTTGCGGAATAACACTTTGATATTCAATGGAACAGTAAACAAACAGTATATAATAAACACTTTGCAAACTTGTATTAAAATCACAAGATTACACACTCAACCTCAATCTTGAAGAACAAGCTCTTTCAAGACGAATTCTACTTCTCTAGAATTAGGAACTATGCCTTGAGGTTGATTCTCTTTAAAACAAAAACTTAGAATTAATAATTATCAAAAGTTATCTCTCTATTCTAAACAATACTGTATATATATACTGAAGACAAAAGATAATTACAATTAATACAATATCTCCAGAATATCTTCCATCATTATCTCTAAGCTTCCATGAATATCTTCAGTTTATCCAGCTGTCATCCTTTCCATACGGATCTCCATCTCATAAGAAGTATTAATCATAAGCAGCATTAATACTCTGAGCAGTAGTAACTCTAGCAGTACTAACCATGCTCAGCAGCATTAATCTCTTCAAGCAGTACTAACTTTGAACTAGCAGTACTAATCTTGTTGAGCAACATTAATCATCAACTAGCAGCATTAATAACAGAAGTACTAACTAGAAGTATTAACTGTTTTCTTCTAGCAGCATTAACTTTGTTCCAGCAGCATTAACTAGCATTAACTTTGTTCCAGCAGCATTAACTAGCATTAACTTTGTTCCAGCAACATTAACTTTGTTCCAGCAGCATTAACTACAACTGGCAACATTAACCTCAGAAGTATTAACCTCAGAAGTATTAACCTCAGAAGTAGTAACCATGTTGAACTAGCAGTATTAACACATTCAGCAGTAGTATCCATCCTTGACATCTTTCAGACCCAACAGCAAAGTCTGTCAAGACTAAAATAAATCAGAGTAACAATGCCTATGAAGGATTCAAAGCAAAAGAAGGAGAATCTCTGAGAGAGGCATATGATCGTTACAACATCATCCTAAATGATTTGAGAAGGAACGAGGTTCAGAAGTCAGAATCTGAAATAAACTTCAAGTTTATCAAGAATCTTCAGCCAGAGTGGGATGTTTACACAATTCAAATGCAAATCAATAAAGACATGGATGAAGAAAAGCTGAATGATCTGTTCTGTGCTCTAAACCAACATGAGGACAAGGTAAAGGAGCAAGCTGCGGTGAACAAAGAGTTGTTACAGTTAAAGGACAAACAAAAGAAGGTAGAAGACTCTTTGGCACTAATAGCTCAGGGCAAGGAAAAGACGGTTAAGTCAAGTTCTGGTTCGGGAAAGAGTATGAAGAAGAAAGCCCTGATCACCAGCATGATTAACAGTTCAGACAGTTCAGAGGATGATACTCCGGATGATTCTGATGATGATGAACTAACCGAATTTGCAGAAAAGCTTGCACTTCTGACTTCGAGCTTACATAAAAGGTTTGGTCGGAAAAAGTTTTATAACAAGACGAAGCATGAGTCTTACAGGTATAGCAAGCACAAAGGCAGACATGAAGAGAGAAAAGAGAAAGAGAAGAAAGAGGAGAGAAAAGAAGAAAAGAAAGAGGATAAAGAAAATTATGACAAATGTTTTAACTGTGGAAAGCCCGGTCACTTCGTCAAGGACTACCTAGAAAAGTGTGTCAAGAACTACGAGTATTACAAGAAGAAAGCTCAATTGGCGAAAGCAATGGAAAATGGCACAACTTTAAAGGCAGAAGAAGAGATATGGTTTGAATACTCTGACGATGAAGAGACTGAGGTTGCTAAAGTGAATCTGACTCAAGTCCATTACAACTTAATGGCACATCTGAATGATGAGTCAGATTCTGAGGTAAATTCTAATTCTGATAATTCTGAATATCTTGATGATAATGATGAAGTAATGAAATTGATGTCTCAGATCAATATGATGAACTCTGAGTTTTTGAAGTCAAAAGAAAATTTTAAACAACAAAAGAGTACAATACAAGGACATCAAGATCAGGCTTACATCTATAAAATATTGGCTGATGAAAAAGAAGAAGAGAAAAATGTTCTGAAATTGGATATAACTAAACTTCAAACAAGAATTTCTTAACAACAAAAAGAGATCATTACTTTAAAAGATAAGAATCTTGATCTAACTCTTAAGTATGATGTTGTCTTAAAAGACAGGACGGAAGCTTACACGAAGATCAAGGAATTGGAAGATCTGAACTTCAAAAGAGGTCAAATGGAACAGACTCTAAATATTTTAACTAACAATCAGAAAGGCACTTGATTTTATAAAGCAAAACCAGGTCTCGGTCTTTCAGATGTGGATGTTTTGAAAAAGGCACCCGAAAACCTTTACAATTTTAAAAAGTCGGGTGATGAACCTATTGTTTTAATTCCACACATCCTAGAGACATTTGTTAAACCAGAGACTCCTGAGCCTGAATTTCCTAAGATAGAAAAGGAAGAGACAGTAGAAGAAAAGACAGAAATTGAAACTGATTCAGAAACTCAGAATTTTAAATCTGTTAAATTTTCATATGATAAACTGAATTCTTCTTACAAAAGTAACAAGGATTCATTTGTAGAAAATGAAAATATTTTTAAAGAAAATCTGAGTCTTCTAGATCCAGTTCTGATTCTGACACTACTAAAACTGTTTTGACCTGCTCAATCTTAGAAGATAAAAATGAAGAGGTCATTTCTGATAAGTCTGATTCTGTTTGTACTTCAAAATTTTCTGATCTTGAATATAAACAAGCCTTGGATAAAATTGAAGAATTACAAAGGCAAATCTCCCATCTCAACAACATGATTGTTGAATTGGAAGAAGCAAATGAAAATTTTGGGATGGAACTAGACTCGAGCTTTATTCAAAACGAATCTTTGCAAAAAGAAATACGAAGTCTAGAATCTCAAAATTTCAAATTAACAAAAGGAAAAGAGGTTATTGTTGAAAAAGATATTCCAATTTCTGTGACTAAAAGTGTTGAGTCTTCATCCGAGTCCAGAAAAACAAAAGAAAAAGGTGAATGTTCTTATTCTTCATCATCTGATAATATTTCTAAATCGATGAAAATGTGAAGAAAGACTGTTTGAAGCAAAATAAGACTTCAGTGGAAAAGACTGTGAATGAAGTAGATAAATGCCAATGTAATAGAGTAGTGGATGCTTGTAATAAGGTCAATCAACAAAGTTTCAATAAAACAAAAATGTTTTCCCGAAAAGAGTTGTTGACGCAAGCTACTACTAGATTGCAATGTTCATATTGTTTAAGTAATTCATTCTCTTGGAAACAAAAGTCTTCAAAGAAAAATAAACATGTCCAATTTAAGAACATGAAATCTTCTACTCATTCTAAAGCTAACAAAGCTGAGATATATTATTTAAAGAAGAAAAATAATGCTTTTTATGTTAATAAAATTGCTGATGTGAAGTTTGTGTGGAAATGGATTCCGAAATCTGAACTTAACATACAAACTCCACCAAAAGGACCAAAATTTGAATGGCGCATTAAAGGGTCATCAGCAAATTTAAATACTGTTAAGAGTACTAACAAGAAAGGACCCATATTCATATGGGTACCTAAAGTTAAGTGATTGTTGATTTCAGGCGTGTCATGTGTGGATTATTGATTCTGGAGCTTCAAGACACATGACAGCGCATAAACACCTGTTGTTCGACTACGTAGACCATTACGCAGGTACAGTAAACTTTGGAAATGAGATGAAAGGGTATGTCAGAGGTTACGGGACTATCAAGAACAGTATGATCACAATATCAAAGGTTCTGTATGTGGAAGGCTTGGCTTACAATTTGTTCTCCATAAGCCAATTTGCAGAAAAGAAATGCAAGATAGAATTTGATGCTGATTATTGCTATATTAAGGATCAGAGTGGAGCAGAACTTATCAAAGCCGGTAGAATGGGATTGTTATACGGTGTTCACTTCCCATCACTGAAAGATTCAAAGCCAGTATGTCTAATTTCTAAGACATCCACTGAAGAGAGTTGGTTGTGGCATCGGAGGCTATCTCATCAACATTTCCGTGATTTGAACAAGCTGAGGACACAACAATTAGTGACTGGACTTCCTGAATTGAAGATTGAACAAGACTCACTTTGTTCAGCCTATGAAAAAGGAAAGATGAAGAGAAGTTCACACAAATTAAAGATGCTATCCAACTTTAACAAGTGTCTGGAGCTCATTCACATGGATTTGTGTGGACCAATGAGGATTCAATCCATCAACGGAAATAAATATATCTTAGTGATGATGGATGAATACTCTCGGTATACCTGGCTAGAGTTTCTAAGGCAGAAATCGGAGGCTCCTGATCTAATCATCAAGTTTATCAAGAAGATTCAAGTTCTTATGCAAAGCCCGGTAAAGCAACTGAGAAGTGATAATGGAACAAAATTCAAGAATGCGACATTACAAACTTTTCTGGAATCTGTTGGCATATCACACAATTTCTCTGCCGTGATGACACCTCAACAAAATGGGGTCGTTGAATGCAAGAACAGAACTTTGGTAGAGGCTGCTTGTACAATGCTGGCATATTCTGAACTACCAATGTTTCTATGGGCTGAGGCTGTAGCAACTGCGTGTTTCACACAAAACAGGACTATTATTCATAAACGCTTTAATAAGACATCTTATGAATTGATTAATGGTCGTAAGCCAACTGTTAAATTTTTTCGTGTGTTTGGATGCAGATGATATGTACTCAACGATCGAGAGAACTTATCAAAGTTTCAACCAAAAGTCGATGAGGGGATATTCATTGGGTATTCTCTTCAGTCCAAAGCATAGAGAGTCTACAATACTCGTACAAAGACGGTGATCAAAAGTGCAAACGTAACTTTTGATGAAACAAAGACAAGGATTTCTGACCACAGCAGTTCAGAACTCGGATCTAAAGGAAAAGACAAAGTTTCTACTTCATCAAGAATAGAACCTTATCAACAACAAACTAAGAAATCTGACTCTTACACTAATTCTGATCTTGATTTATTATTTCTGGATGCTTTTAATGATTTATCTGTTGAAGATAATAATCAAGAAAATTTAGGAAATACTAACTCACACTCTACTAGTGCAGATATCTCTGGACCATCTGAAGAAGTTGGTGAAGCTTCTACAAGCACAATGCAAGAGGTATCTGAACAAGTTGTTCAAGAAAACACAACAGAAATGGTCTCATCACAAGTTGAGGTGGGATCAATATCAGTAACATCTGAACAACATCAGACAGAACCTACATCTGCAGAAGTTGAACCTTCTTCTAGTGAACAAAGTCCAACTGCAATTGAATCCGAACAACTTGCAGTACTTGATGAGTTTGATACAGCAAACAATCAAACTGGAAGACATGTATTGCCAAGTACACATAAATGGACAAAAAGTTATCCTCTAGAAAACATTATCGGAGATTCGAATGCTAAATGTTAAGTCAAAATATTGTATCCAAGATTTAATAGGAAAGTCAAAGTGGTAAAGTCAACATTGTCAAAGTCTATGTAATAGTCAAAGTTGTTTTAGTTTACTTTGTGTTTAAGTCTTGTAATAGTTAGGTGGTATAAATAGGTTTTGGCTTTGTAATTCTTGTAAGCACGTCATTGTAATATCATTGTTAGATTTGTATGATATGTGATTCAAGATCTACTTTCTCTCTCTACTCTCTCTCTTTAGTTCTTGAGATTGTCAAATCATTTTATGAGATTTAGCTTGATAGATTGGGATTTTGTAATTCACAATTGGTATCAGAGCCGTACCAAACATTTTCAGAAATGATTTGAGTAGAAAATTAGATTGAAATCTGGATTTTTTGGATCAAAAAGCCGATTTTTCTTGAAAAATTCAAGAACACAATTTCTTCTATGTTAAAACAATTTTTCTGTGTTTTGTTGTTCATTGTTTGTGAAATTGATTCCATAGTGGTCGAAAACTGCTTTTGAATATTTCTTGTTTAGATTCGATCACAAATCTATCACTAAATCGGATTCAATTTTGATTTTTGGAATTTTCTTGAAATATGAGTTTGAACACTGTTCTTGATCGAATTTGTGTGAATTGTTTTTTTAATCTGAAATTGATAATAGATATGTGGTTAGTATTGATTTGTGATTGTACTGATACGTTTTTAAGAATCAATTTGCAGGTTTGAAGAGAATCGAATCAAATCGATCTGCGTCAACATCACAGAAACTTTGCGCTAGTTCATAAAAACTTTGCGCCATATCTAAGATTTGCACTAGATTCATCACGATTTGTGCCTCATATGTTAATTTTGCGCCACTAGCTTCTCGCGCAAAAGAATGATTTGCGCCATTCATTGTTGAAGTAAATTTCAATTTTGCGCCACATGAGTCAAACGCAATTTTTTCATCTATTCGTGATTGGATAATTACGAGTGGTGGGTCGGTGCAATGAGTGTTTGAAGTTTTGCGCTAACTTCAGTTCACGCAAAACTTAGTGGAATCAAAGGTTTGCGTCATTCAAGTCTGTGTATTGCACCACTCGTGACTCGTGCAAAAGTTTACTTTGTGCCATACTCATTTAGCGAAAATTTCTGGTTTGCGCCATCAACAGTTCGCGCAACTCATTTCTTGCGCCATCAACAGTTCGCGCAACACTATTTCTTGCGCTGCCAACAGTTCGCGCAATCTTCATATTTGCGCCAGATTTTAATTGATCTGATTTTCGATTTTCTGATTTGCAGGTTTTGAATTAATTTCAAGTGCAAGTTTCATTGATCTGAGAGTTCCAGAAATTGAATTTTTCTGAGATTATTTTGTTGTGATCCAAGTTTGACTTTCAGTCAAATTTGTTATGAATTGTTTGGGAACGATCATTCATATCAAGCCATTTTCTTATTAAAGTTGACATCTATGGGATATTTTACTGAGCTTGAAGAGAAGAATAGAAAGCTTGAATTAGAGAAAGAAAATCTAGCTTTAGTAGTTGATTTTCACTCGAAAAAGACAAAAGAATATTATGAAGAAAGCAACATTCTGAAAGAAGAAGTTAGTGCTTTAAAGACAATTAATGAAGATCTTATGAAAAAGACTTCTAAGTTGAATGATGAGAAAATAATGAGATTGGAATATGAGAATGTTGAGCTTAGAAAGAATATATCTGATTTGGAGCAAAAGCTTGCTGAAGATAAAGCTGATTTTGAGAATGAAAAGAAAGGATTTTCAGAGAAGTTCTCAGATTTTTCAAGAAAGTGTTTTGAAGAAAAGAAGATTGTTGAGCTTAAATGCATAAAACTTTCTCAACAAGTGTCTGATTTTGAGAAAGTACTTATCTTGGAAAGAGAGAAGTTTGCTAAAGAAAAGAAGGCCATTGAACAGAAGAACGTTGGATTCTTTAAGAAAATATCCGACCAGAGAAATGATGCTGAGAAAGGATTTGAAGAAGAACGATGCATCTTTGAGACTGAAATTAAAAAGATAACTGCCAAGTTATCTGAACTATCTGCTAATGCACTGAAAGAGCAGAAAACGAAGTCTAAATGCAAGAAGAAGATTGACCTGCTTGTTAAAGAAAGAGACAACTTTGCTTCAAAGATTAAAGAGCTTGAAAAGACAGCTTCAAGTTCAAATCAGAAATCTGTCTCTTCACAAAGGTCAGTTAATACTTTTGATCAGATTCGTAGAACTAACATTTTCTATGATAGAAATTTAGATGGTTCAGGTACATATCCGAGAAGAAGATGTTACAAGGCAGAGGAACTGGTTTGGAAGAAGAAACCAGTTAAAGATGAAAAGAAAGATGAGCTGAAAAGACTGAAATCATGTGTACCTACACACAAAGCCAAGAAGAACAATGCGCATAAAGGTAAACCTGATCATATCTACTCGAGAGATCAATTAATCAGGTTATCAGGTAAGAAATACTATTGTTCTTACTGTTGTACACATGATCATATTCACAAAACGAGTGATCATTTCTGGTATGGTTCTTACTCTATTAACCCCACAAGAACTGCACCTAACACATCAGGACCCAAATACCAGTGGGTACCAAAAGCTAAATCTGTGTTGCAGGCACCCAAAGTTTAAGGGGGAGCAAAGAACAATGGCTCTTGAATAACACAGTTCAAGACCCGCACCTCAATGTCAAGATTAAGGCTTCTAAGTAAATCAGCTTAGGACCCGTACTTAAACGGAGTTTGACTTCTAAACACAACAGTTTAGGACTCGTACTTCAGTGATCAAAAGACCTTACTCCGGTAATACTTTGCATCCGATAAGATATGACGGTCTACAATTCACAAGGGAGTTGTATTGATCTCTATCCTGTGCTTTTTCATTGAAAATATTCTTACGATATGACGGTCTACAATTCAAAAGGAAGTTGTATTGATCTCTATCTTTTGTTTTAACTGACATATTTCAGATGCATAATTTAAGGGGGAGTAAAGGTGATGGCTTCTGATCACATAACAGATCAGGACCCGTTCTTCAACGTTCAGACTTGGATATTTTTTGTAACTATCCAGGGGGAGCTTAAAAGACCTAAATCATTTTATCATGATTAGAGGGGGAGCTTTAAAGGTAAATATCTTCTAATCTAGATCTCTGATTGTTTGGAAGAAGAACAACTTTCAAGCATAAAAAAACGGTTTCTAAAATGTTCAAACCACTTCTAGTTCTCAAAAGATTTCATGAATTAAGAAGTGTGATTTTAAATGTTTTTCAATTTTGAGCTTTAATGTTTAACTGGCCGTGTGTTTCTAAAGATCAATACTTGCGTATTATCTTGTCTTTATACTGTAAAGTATTCATACACATCGGTTCAGTACTTCATTTACATTTGTTATTACCATGTCTCATAACGAACCAATCTTTCGATGGTAATACCCTCGTTTGAAACTCATTGTTGTTGAGCATCAATCATCTTTTTCTAATCTTGTGCTTTCATTGCAAAATTGTTTATATTCGTTCATATAAACAAAATATCCAATTCTTTGATACCCTAACCATTTGATTTGATCTGATTGATACATTGTCAGATTCTCAAAACAATTCTCTTGATTTCATTTCATTCATTCAATATTCTTGTTTGGAGAAATCTTCAAAGTTCAAATGCTCAAATTTCATTCATAATTTTAAATGAGCATACATTCTGACACTGTTATCTTGTTGAGCTTAACTGTTCAAGTTAAACTGTTGAGCAACGATTCTTCTTAGGAATTACATGGGATTCGTGTGTGAGCTTAAACAGAACTTCCATGGATTTACATAAACCTGTGTTTCCTACCCAGGAAGTTATCCTTGAGTGATTGAGGGGTGAGGGGTCAATATCAAAGAGTGGGGGAGATAACTCATCCGGTTGAGTTATTCTCATTGTGCTGAGCGGTAAAATGGAAATAAGAGTTTGGTTAGAAGTGAACCTAAATGTTAAAAAGAAAGAGGGTGTGAGAACAAAGTTAAAAGAATATCAAAACTCTGCACCAACCACTTTCTGAGTTGGGCAGCCACATCTACTGATTGGTTCACATTCTTTGGTGACCATCATTGAAACAGGCAGTGAGCCCATGCCAACTCTTGCAATTACCCTACCAACGACTCGTTTCTTTCTCGAAAAAGAAATGTTTCATTTTCTTGGGGAAGCAGCACATCTGCTATCTGATCTTCACTCGGAAGATTTAGATATTGAAAAAGAAGGAAAGTTGCCCCACCTTCGCACCTCTTTCATGCACATTGAGTCTGTGTAATACATGTTCTTGTCTCAACAGTTTACACAATTTGAGCCTTATGAAACACAATCATTGTGCTAAATTCTTTCATACACAAGCACGAGCACACAGAAAATTTGTTTTTCTGTCAGAACATTCATAGATAAACCTTGTGTTTTTCAATGATTGGAATGGAAGTCCTGGGGAGTCATCATCAAACTAGCTCCTTCAATTGTACATTCGTTGTACACAGTAACTTTGTGTTACTGACAGGCATTCCTAACTGTTTCATCTGTTGAATCAGGATTACACGTTCATTATATTTGAATTTGAAAAGATTCGGGTATATACAGTTCATGATTCAACCATTCAGATCAAAGGGTGACGACTGTCAAATTATCATTGAAAGGGGAGATTGTTATTTGAATACAAAGGGGGTGATAAAAGAAAGTGTTGAAATTGAAGAAGTTTTGATGATCATGATGCTCACAATCATCAAAAAGGGGGAGAATTTTACAGAGTTCAATTTCAAAGACTGAAAGTTGGAGAAATTTGAGTTTCAAGTTTGATGAAAGTTTGTTTGAAGCAAGAATATTCTAAAAGATTCTGAAGAAATTTGATTCAAAGTCAAATTCAGATAATTCGAGAAAGTTTGTTTTTCTGAAGATTGTCAAGAGATCAGAGTGATGAAGATACTTTTTTTGAAAGATTTCTCAGAGATGAAAGATGTTTCAAAAGTTTTCAAAGATATTTCAAGTTGAAGTTTCAAAGGAGTTTCAAGATTTCCGTTTCGTGTTCAAGACATGTTTACTTTTAAAGCTTCAAAGTGAAAAAGACTTTTCAAGATTCTTCAAAGGCTGAAAGACTGAAGATTGTTAAAGCTTCAAAGTTCAAAGTTATCAGAGACAAAAAACTGAAGAATCAAGTGCTGAAGACTAGTGTCAAATTTTTATTAAATCTTGAATACAAAGGGGGAGATTGTTAAGTCAAAATATTGTATCCAAGATTTAATAGGAAAGTCAAAGTGGTAAAGTCAACATTGTCAAAGTCTATGTAATAGTCAAAGTTGTTTTAGTTTACTTTGTGTTTAAGTCTTGTAATAGTTAGGTGGTATAAATAGGTTTTGGCTTTGTAATTCTTGTAAGCACGTCATTGTAATATCATTGTTAGATTTGTATGATATGTGATTCAAGATCTACTTTCTCTCTCTACTCTCTCTCTCTAGTTCTTGAGATTGTCACATCATTTTATGAGATTTAGTTTGATAGATTGGGATTTTGTAATTCACACTAAAGTATCTACAAGATCTGCAACTGCTTCTGCATCGGCCAATTTTTGTATGTTCTCCAATTTCCTCAGCAGCATGGAACCTAAAAAGCCGTCTGATGTTCTCAAGGATCCTGACTGGATAAATGCGATGCAAGACGAGATAAATGAGTTTAAAAGAAATGAGGTGTGGAGACTCATACCAAGACCCAAGGATAAGACCATTGTTGGAACAAAATGGGTATTTCGAAACAAGAAAGACGAGGCTGGTATTATTGTAAGGAACAAAGCACGACTTGCAGCGAAAGGTTATAATCAACAAGAAGGGATAGATTATGATGAAACCTATGCTCCCGTGGCAAGGATCGAGGCGATAAGGATTTTTCTTACGTATGCAGCACATAAAAATATAAAGGTATATCAGATGGACATCAAATCGGCTTTCCTGAATGGTATACTACATGAAGAGGTGTACGTGAGTCATCCTGAAGGCTTCGTTGATTCAAAATTTCCAGACCATGTATATGTGCTAGATAAAGCCCTGTATTGAATGAAGCAAGCACCATGTGCATGGTATGAAACCCTTTCAATTTACCTTACCAAGTCAGGTTTTCGAAAAGGTACGATTGATACAACTCTTTTTCTTAAAAAGAAAGGTGAGGATTTGATGCTAGTACAGATTTATGTAGACGACATTATTTTCGGTTCTACAAATAATGAACTTTGTGATGAATTTCAAACCATCATGAAGAAAAGATTTCAAATGTCAATGATGGGTGAATTAAATTTCTTTCTTGGCTTACAAGTTAAACAAACCCCGCAAGGGATTTTTATAAATCAAGCCAAGTATATTAGAGACATGTTAAAGAAATTTGACATGACTTCTTGTACACCCATGAAGACTCCCATGCAAATTGGAAGTCTGTTGGACGCTGATATTTCTGGTAAATCAATGGATGAATGGACATACAGAAGCATGATTGGATCTCTTCTTTACTTGACATCTAGTAGACCGGACATAATGTTTGCAACATGTTTCTGTGCCCGGTATCAAGCCAATCCTAAGGAGTCCCATCTTGCTGTTATTAAGAGAATCTTCAGATACCTTAAAGGCACACCCAATCTGGGCCTTTGGTATCCGAAGGATTCTGGTTTTGATCTAATGGCCTATACAGACGCAGATCATGCAGGCAATAAATTAGACCAGAAGAGTACGTCAGGAGCGTGCCAGTACTTAGGTGACAAGCTAGTAAGTTGGTCATCTAAGAAGCAGAATTGTGTGTCAACTTCTACAGCTGAAGCAGAATATGTTGCAGCTGCTAGTTGTTGCTCACAGGTTCTGTGGATGATGACACAACTGAAGGACTACGGCTACACATTCAGCAAAGTACCTATCTATTGTGACTCCAAGAGTGCCATTGCCATAACTTTTAATCCGGTACAACATTCAAAGACTAAGCATATCGACATCAGGTATCATTTTATCAAGGATCATGTTGAGAAAGGTAATATTGAAATGCACTTTGTGTCTACAGATTTTGAGGTTGCTGACCTTTTTACAAAACCTCTTGATGAAAAGAGATTTACATTTTTAGTCAGCAAACTTGGAATGGTAAACCTTGATGCATAGAAATATTTCATTTCTGTACCTGTTGTTGAGGGGGAGCTAGATTTGTTTTTTATCTGCTTAAGTGTTTTGGTCAATATTATCTTTGAAAAGTTTGATACAATTAACATTTGTGGACTCATGTTCAATGAGTACCAAAGACTTATCTTGTTTTGCAGTATTATCATGTATTGGACTATGACTTTTGATCACATCAGATCAGGACTCGTACTTCAGTGGAATGAGCAGAATGTTACTTCAAGGGGGAGAATACTGACTTGCATATGTGAAATGGGAGCAAAATGAAAAGTTTGTAAGTTGGTGTGTGAGTATGTATTTTTCAAAATGATTTTGAAATCAGAAAGATATTTTTCAGAGAAAAAGTTCATCTTTGTGCTTAAAAAGTGTTTTTATAAACATTGCTATTGTTGGAAAGAGGCTTAATGCATTTTTGGAAAGTTTCCATTTTTTGGAAAATTTTCAAAATTTTTTCTTAGTGTAGAACGCGCATAGACTTATGCGAGTTTCTACTTCACGCAAAGCATTGCGTGCGTAAAGTGTAGAACTCACAAGCTATGTTATGCGCGTACCTACTTCGCGCATATAACTACTAGCGAGTAGTTATTGTTCATCATATTTCGCGCATATAGTGTTGTGCGCGTAACTCGTTCGCGCAAGCTATGGCGTGCGAGTTTCACCACTTCGCGCTCCTCGTTCATGCGCGAAGTGCACACACACTTGCCATTCTTCGTGCGACAAGCTTGATTTTATTTGTTATGCGAGAAGTGGCTAAACCAATCAAATCGTGCCACGTGTCATCTTACTCTCAGGGTATAAATTCGATGGTTTTCCAACCAGAATGGAATAAAACATGCCATAGACTGAGGAACGATGTCAGAATCTCCACTATGCAAATCCAGGAATTATATGAGATTCTGATGACTGATGAGAGTTTGGTGCTAGAGAAGAAAGCCAAACTGGACAAAAAGAATAAGAAATCAGTAGACCCGGTTGCACTCTTCACGAGCCATCTGGCTGAACAAGCGTTGTCTGAAAACGCTTACAACGGGTCAACTGATGATGATGGTGAGTAGGGCTGGCAAAGGGTAGGGTATGGGTAGGGTAAAGGTTAATCCGTTATCCAATCCATTTAAAATAGCGGGTAACGAAACGGATAATTATCCATCTCATAAAACCCTTATCCGTATCCTACCCTACCCATTAAAAGTAGCGGGTAACGAAACGGGTAATGGATAAATGGTAAAACAAAATTTCATTTTGAACTACAATTGATATTGTTAAACCTCAAACATATAAGTAAAACATAAGTTCATAAATATAGTTATTATTTTATATCTAAATATAGTTAATAATTAACTTAATATAATTATGTATATATACACTAATATTTAAATTTATATAATTATACACACACATATATATATATATATATATAATATCGTAACGGGTAATGGGTAATGGATAACGAAAAACCATTTATCCATATCCTACCCACTAAAATTTCGGGTAAACGGGTAATGGATAAGTGGATAAATGGATAAATTTTTCTTTATCCATACCCTTATCCAACGGGTCGAAACATAACGGGTAACGGGTTTACCCTTACCCATTTCCAGCCCTAATGGTGAGGCTCTGCAGAAAGCAATGATCCTTATCTCTCAGCATTACCAGAAAAAGTTCCAACCAAAGTCGGCTTCTAACACTTCTCCCTTCACTTCTGGTTCAAGAGTCAAAGTGTCCGAGCCAAAGACTGTTGTATGCTACAACTGTGGAAAGTCGGGTCACATTTCAAAGGAGTGTCGAGTGAAGAAGGTCAGAAATTCGACATATTATAGACAGAAAATGGAACTGGCCGAAAAAAGAGAGAGTGGATTAGCTTTGCTAGCCGAAGAGGAATTCTGGCTGGATCATTCCGACGATGAAGCTACAAACGTAGAGATCGCTCAGATGTGCTTGGTTGGAGATGATCAGTCAGACGATTCTGATACGGATGAAGATGAGGTATATTCTGATTTTGATTACAACTTTATTGCCTCACAGATGAATATTATTATTTCTGCTTTATCTGATCTTCGCTTAAAGTTATTATCTAAAAAGAATTTAAATGCTGAAAAGTCAGATTTGATTGACAAATTGAAGATTTCTTTGAAAGATGAAAATTCTATTTTGGAAAATACAAAAGACGTCTTTCAAAAGAAATTGGATGATTTGGAAAATTCAAATAAGACTTATCTTGAGTCTTTGACGGCTATGACTACTTTAAAAGATGAATTTTCAGATAAAATAAATAAATTAGAAGAAAAATTATATCGGAGAAATCAATCTGAACAAACAATTTTTATGAACAAACCGAGGAGTGAAGAAGCTTTAAAACAAAGGTGGGGACTTGGTTTTGACAATCCTCATTGTTTAAACAAAGTGATAAACGAAATTTCTACTTTAGATAAATATGATTATCTAACTCTTGCACACTATGCTCCTCAGTTCAAATTTCATTGGACTAGTGAAAAGCAAGTGTTAGAACTGGAAAATGAGAAAATGATGAATAACAAGAAAAATGAAATTCCTTTTGTTTATATTTACGAAAATGGAAAATATTTCCTGAAAAATCAAGGAGAGGGAGAAGAATTTTAAATGATATATCTCCTATCAAATCTTCAATGTCTGATGATTTTATTGATCCTTATGCTTCTAATTCTGATAAGGAAAATATTTCTCCAATCATTTATGATTCTAAGAAATATACTCCTCCATTAGTATTAGAGAGTACAATCATCGATCTTGAAGATAAGATAGAAGATCAAAATATTTTAAAGAAAATTGAATATGATATTATTCTTTCTTTCATGACGTCTAGTCTTGAAGAAAAATTATTTTCTCAAAAATCAGATTCTATTTCTAACCTTTCTTCTGATTCTAAGGAAAATAAAAAGAAAGATTTAAATTTTAAAATCTTTTCTCAAAATACTTCAGACTCCGAGGTGAATTCAGATTTATTAGTTGATCAGATTGGTTGCTTAGGTAAAATTATTTCTTCTGATTTAAATATTAAGTCTAAAATTCTTGATGATTCTTTTACGCTAAATGATCAATATTATAAACCTAAGCGTAAAAGAAGACGGTCAAAGAAGTCGAAGAAACAAGATAAAGTTCTTTCTGACAGTTCTAATTCTTCCGATTCAATTCTTACAGATAGGACTTTGAGAGCTCGATCAAGGCAAATCAGGAAAGCAAAGCGGACATCTACTGATTCTCAGACTGATGAAGTTCGATATGTAGACAAATATTATAAAAGTGATTCATTTGCTTATTGTAATAAAGTTTCAAAATATTCTATAAAGCAAATGTTTCAAATTTCCAAAAATGTCTCATATTCTTCTTCTGATTCTAGTTCAGATGATTATGCTTTGTATTCATCTGATGAATGTGCTTACTATTCTTGTGATCATTTTTCTCATGCTTCTAATGTCAAATCTTATAATTATTTCCCCATACGAACTGCAACTAACAAACACGGGCCCAAATTCAAGTGGGTACCCAAGTCTAAATCTAATTCAAAGTTGCAGGCACCTCATGTTAAGGGGGAGTAAGAGAAAGAATGGTTTTTGAACACAGCAGTTCAAAACCCGGTCTTAAATGTCAAGACTTTGGCTTCTGAGTAATTCAGCTCAGAACCCGTGCTTCAAAGAATATGACTTCTAGACATATCAGTCTAGGACTCGTTATTCAATGCATTAAACTTCTGACTAATGAGAAACTGTGAGTACATCTACTTAATTTCCGCTGCATTTCTATCTGATAATGATGTTGTTCAAGTTTTCTCAAATGTTTTAAAAGAATCTGAGCTTTTCAATTCAACTCCTGAATTTGTTCAACCCAATTTTTACAAATGAGACACAAATTTTCAATTCAACTCCTGAGAACTTTTGTGCAAACTTTGATCTTTCTTTTCAAAATCAGATTTGTCATTGACAAGCTTTTGCTCCAAATAAGATATATTCTTCTGAAGCTCAACATTAGCATCTTCCAAACTGTTAATCTTCTTCTCATACCTTTCAACAGATGTTGCTTGCTGGAATTGTACAATCTGTTTTCCAAAGTCAGCGATCTTTCTTTTCAGCTCAGAATTCTTCGATTCAAAAATCGTTACTTTTTCTATTGAAGACAACTTCGATTTAGATTCAAGCTGATCCCACAACTGTTTTGCTGTAGTCTTTTTGATATCTAAATTGACACAAATTTCATCTGAAATTCCTTTCAAAATAAAAACTTTGGCCAATTTATCAGCTTCAAATCTCTTTCTTTGCTCATTTGAATATTCCTCAAGTGGTAATACACACTCTCCTTTTTCTTTGAGTCCATATGCTCCAGGATAATAGTAAAAGTTTGTTGGAGTTTTCATCCTACCTTTCTGCAAAGATAATTTGATATATTTTCCCGACTCATGTTTATCTATGAGATCTAGAAAACTAATCTTCCATGACTCAAACTCTCCTTTGACTAAAACAGGAGGTTTCACATCTGATTCAACTATGAAAGCTTCTTTGGAAGTAGAAATCTGATCTATATTATGTTGTTTTTGAAATTCTAAAATTTTCTGTTTCAGAATTATCTCTTTACGCCTTGCAGGACTATAATCCTCAAAATAATCATCATCCATGATTCCTGTAACAAAAAGAACTTGAAATGATCGTTAGAAATTCAGAAACTTTTATCACAATAAGAACTTTGTCCCCCTCCGCAGACTTAGCACGGGGGTCTGGGGGCAGCGCCCCAAGAGAAATTTTTTTGACAATTAAAGGGCATATTACAATTTTGAAAATTTTGACCAAAGTATAGAAACTCGCAGATCACTAAAAAAAAATTGAAACTCGCAGACGCCTAAACACGCAGATGACTGTTCACTAAAAAACTCGCAGATCACTAAAAAGACTTGAAACTCGCAGACAGATAAACTCGCGGATCACTGTTCACTGAGAAACTCGCAATATGAGTCGTGAGCGTTTGGATAACTCGCAGATGCCTACTTGCATGTTTTATCAAACTCGCAAGCTAAACTCGCAAAACTCGAAAATGATCAAACTCGCAGACTGAAGAATCAAACACGCAAACTTCGATTTACGCGTTTCTTGAACTCGCAAATAGCACTTTGCGCGTTTCAGTCCAAAATCAATATCTTTTGGTTTGCGCGTTCTTCCGATGAATGTTGCGCGCTTTGTAGATCTTGCGTGTTTATGGGTGTTCGAACAAAAACTTGATATTTATCTCTGATTTCGGTTCAAATCTTCACCAATTGTTCTGAAACTTTGCAGATATTATCGATTTCATGCCACGAACACATTACAAACAAGAAATTTTTATCTAATGCACTAAAAATACTGATTCGATCTATACACAGTACTTTTCTAAACTCGAACAAAAATTTCAAATTTTTTCAAAAAATCATACAATATGCTCTGAATTATGCTAAACAATATACTACAACAATGTTCTAGATGTAAAATCGACTACAATTACACAAAACTCAAATAAAAAACATCACTATAGCAACAAAAATTGAAATTGAACAGTAACTTGCGAGTTCTTCAAAAACCGTCGATAAAAAATCTTCAATTTAATCCATTTCTGAATTTCTTCTGCTCTGATACCAATTGTTATTCCCAAATCTATCAAGTTCTAATTGTAAAACAGAAATCAAGATGAAGAATCGTAATCACATGTCATTGCATCAATCATCAAGATTACAATCTCACTTTCTCTCTCTACTTTCTCACTCTAGAATGATATATAATGATGCTCTTCTCTAATCTGCTCTCTACTACAATCTGATTCACTCTCACAAAATGACTTACAACGAATACAAAGACACAAGGTATTTATACCCTTTCATAATTACAAACAAAATAAAACACAATACATTGACTTTGACTTTATTAACAAAATGACTTTGACTTTCACTGAGAGTTGACTTTCAGCCTTTGACCTCTTGAACTTTCATCTTCAATCTTTATGATCTTGAATCCAACAAATATGTGCTCTAACAATCTCCCCCTTTGGATCAAGATCATTACTAAAAGATTTAGCAATGCGATCTTCTCTCTTTAAGCTCATTTTGAATAAACTCCCCCTTTGGACCGATTCTGTGTATAGCATGCAGTCGAAACAACTTCTGCCCACAGAAACAGAGGTAGATCAGATTGACTGAGCAAAGTACGAGCGGCCTCGACTAGCGTTCTATTACATCTTTCTACTACTCCGTTCTGTTCTAGCGTTCTAGCAGTAGAGAATTGATGTGTTATTCCGACCGATTCGAGATAATCTTCCACTGTTTTGTTCTTAAACTCTGTGCCGTTATCTGTTCTAAGAAGCTTGACTGGTTTTTGTAGATTTACTTGGGTAGTCTTTAAGAAACTGATGATGACTTCGGACGTCTCATCTTTAGATCTCAGAAATTTGACCCATGTATATCTAGAATAATCATCCACAATAACTAAGACATATTTCTTGCCGCTTATGCTTTGCGTTCTCATTGGACCACAAAGATCCATGTGAAGCAATTCCAATGGAGAACTTGTACTTTGTTCAGGCTTCGACTTGTGAGCAACTCTCTTCATTTTACCTTTTTCACATGTCGCACATAGATGTTCTTTCTCATATTTCAACTCAGGAAGTCCTTTGACTAATTTGCACACGACCAGTTTATTGATGTAGCGAAAATTCAGGTGAGAAAGTCGTCGGTGCCATAACCAGCTTTGTTGCAGCGGGGCTTTTGATAATAGACAAACCTGATTGTCAATCTGGACCTTTGATAGATTTATGGTGTAGAGGTTTGACTTTTGCGTGCCGACCAAGAGTTCCTTACCATCTTCAATGCAAACAGAACATCGCTTGGCCTTGAAATTCACCTCTAAATCTTTGTCGCAGAACTGACCAATACTGAATAGGTTATGCTCTAATACTTCTACGTAACTCACCTTCGTAATCGTCACATTATCTTGTATTACATCACTATAGCCTAGAATCGGTGAAAATTGATCGTTGTCGAATCTCACATTCCCATAGAATTTCTCTGTATAATTAGACAATAAATCATTTTGCCCAGTCATATGCTTGGAACACCCTCTATCCAAGTACCACATATGACGGGTCTGCATAAGAGAAATCAGGGAATAACAACTTTAGGTACCCATTTAAAAGTGGATCCTAACGGATTAGCACAAGATTTTGGTATCCATTTGTATATGGATCCTCTGAGCTTTTGAAAAATAGTTGAAACATATGGCTTATAAGAACAAACATGATAAGTACAAAACCAATCATTAGAATATCGATGAGAGACAAAATCATTTCGTTTATAAGTAGATGATTTAGCAGTAAACCGAGATAATTGGAATAATTGCTTTATTGTATATCTCTTGTAAGAAGTTACAAGGTTTTGTTTGTTCAAAGCAACATTACCAACTACATCAGAATTACTACTAGTAAATCTATTACAATCCAAATCAGGACATGATTCTGCACTCTCATCTATCTTCTGTTTTGGTCACCATTCAGTTCGACCTTCTAACCTTTTCTTTCTTAAATCTGAAACAAAAGATGTAGATTTGTTAGGAAAATCAGATTTCTGAGATTGTCTTTTCTTTAGCTTACCAGTGTTAGTCTGTTTCTGTGAGTGCCGTTTCTTTTGCTTCTTACCTTTTGCATAGTAATCAGCATTCACAGAAACTGATTCACCAACTTTAGTTGATGATTCACCTATTTCATGCACACTTGGTAAAACTTGACCTTTTATAACAAAAGTAGAATGATCTAGAAGTTGAGCATTAAAGTCAAACATATCAATCTCATCAACACACCCTTCATTAGAATTTAAAAAATCATTTGCAGACGCAAATAAGTCATCAAGATCAACTTCAGAGATATGAGGTGCTTTAGAAGATTTAGAACATGTTTGAGATTCAACATTTAAAACTATGTTCTTTATAATAGTTGAAAATACATTTCGTTCAATATCATCCTATATTCTTTTAATATAGAAAGAAAAATAATCGAACTTGAAAATCTTTTATCAGATAAAAGATTTTCAAGTTCGATTATTTTTCTTTCTAAAATAAGTCGAGGAACATAAATTTTAGCTTTTAAAGGTTTTGCTTCCAACTCTTTTGTCGAATAACTTTCAAAATAATCATTTGAAAGAAATTTTGGTTGTTCTGAAATATAACTATCATTCAGCTTTTGATAGCAGAATGGTAGTTGCATTTTCTTTAAATCCTATCTTTTATCATCCTCTTTTGCCTCAACCTCATCAGATGACTTGGTAACAAATTTGGGTTTTAAATGATGATATTTACCAGTAGCAAAAAGAAAATCAAAATTATACAATGATGGTTGTTTTCTGATGGCTTTCTTTAAGTAATGGGGGTTTTCATAACCGAGTCCCCATTTCTCTTTAAAATCAGCCTCTTCATTAGGTGTGTTTAGAAAAATAGTTTGATCTGTTTGGCCTCGTGCATAAAGTTTGGCTTCCAAACCATTTACCTTTTTCTCTAAGTTCTTGTTTTCTACCTGCAAAATATGAGTTTTTAGAACATATTCATGCTTTTCAAGATCAGACTTAGATAGTTTAGATTCAAAATCAGAAATCTTACTTTCAAAACAATCTTTTTCTTGTTTAAGAACAGAAGCAGATTTGTTTAGAGAATCATTCAGATCTTTGTTCCCAACAAGTTCCTTGTTAAGTTCAAAGATCTTTTGACTTTTCTTCACAGCTCTGTTCTTTTCCTTTTTCAGTTTACACTGAAGATCTTGAAGTTCGATCATCATAGCTTCCATTTTACTCATAAAATCAGATTCAGATAGATTTAGTACCTCATCAGTTGTCTCCTCATCAGAATCATCATATTTCATTGTGTTGCCCATCAAGCACATGTGTGCTATCTCCTCTCTTTCTTCTTCATCTGAATAATCCAGCCAGAACTCATCTTCATCCATCAATGCTTGTCCAGCTTCTTGCTGTTTAGCCAAAAGCATCTTGTTCTTGTAGTATTCTGAGTTTCTGACTTTGGGCTTTCTACAATCTTTGGCGTAATGACCAATCTTGCCACAGTTGTAGCATTTGATCAGGTCATCATTCTTCTTTTCAGCCTTATAATCATTCAGATATTTCTTCTTCTCATCTGGTTTCCTCTCCTCATATCTCTTTTCCTCAAATCTTTTTCTTTCTATCCTTTCTGATGCTCATAATTCTTTGAACTAGGAGAATAGTACCTCTGAGAGTTTGACCCTGGTTTCTTGTAAAATTTTTCTTAAAAGCTCGGGTTAGTAGCAACATAGCTTTCTTGAGGTTCTCCCCATCAATCACTGTCAGAATTCGAACTAGAATCATCTGAGCTAGGGATAAAAATCTTCTTCTTCTTTTTCTTCTCTTTCTTCTTTGTCTCTTTCTTACCAGCTACCAGGGCAATAGGGTCAGCTGGTTTCTCATATTTCTTCTTCTTAACCCTTTTATTTTCTACCTCCTCTTCATTTTGCCTTAATGTCTCATAAACTTCGTGGAGGGGTATGTCACTCAAGTCTTTCATTTGCTTCATTCTCCGAGTGTGATTCTTCCACTCAGGTTGCAGAATGCTTAGAAATTTGACCTTGTTCTCAATCTGCTTCTTCTTGACTTTGTTCTTTGACAGATCGTTCAGAAGAAGCACAAATCTTTCATAAGTTTCCTCCAGACTCTCATTTTCCTTGGCTTTAAACTCCTCGTAGTTGTTGATGCAGTTAGCTACTTTCATCTGGTTGCCAACTTTAGAGCCCATCATCATCTTTTGCAACTGATCCCACATCTTTTTGGCATTTTCTTTGTAGATTTCTATCTTTATATATATTTCACTTAGGATACTCTGAAGAAGAAGAGATCTGGCTTGTTTATCGGCTTTAAATCTGCTCTTTTGCTCATCCGTGTATTGAGCAAAATCCTTAGCAATAGTCTTTGTCTTTCTCACCCTGTCCTCGTCTCCATCCTCACTATCTGAAGATTCATCATCCGGTATCTCTATTGTGGGAGGAATCATAGGACCTTCAGTAATTGACAGCAGAATATTTTCCCCGTTCGTGTGTCGGTCAACAAAGTCGAGAAATCTGTCTTTCCACTGCTTATATTCACTTTGAATAGAACAGGGGGCTTTACATCAGTACCAATCGAGAGAGCATCCTTAGAAGTCATCCTGATCCTTGAAAATGATCGTTAGTCCAACTTGAAATCACCAAAAATACAGAAAAACTTGAAAGAAAATTTAGAATTGAAAATTTCCAAAAAATCTACAAGTATAGAATTCGCAAGCTACAATGAAGTACACAAGGAATTCGCAAATCACAAGGATACACATAATTCGCACACAGAATTCGTATTCAATAAGAATTTGTAAGCAATTAGAATTCGTAAGCACAAAACACTTTAGAATTCGCAAGCAATAGAATTCGTATAGAACAAAGTCAGAATTCGCAAGCAAAGATACTCAGAACTCGCATACATACACACAGAATTCGCAAACATGAGTAACATGAATCTACGAATTATGAGGAACAATTTTGAAAGATAAAAAATTCTCAACACACGTATCTACGAATTCTGAGGAATTCAAATCAAGCAATGTATGAATTCTAGACTTTTCGCAAGAAACACACCTGCGAAACCTATCCTTAACAAAAATTTTGTCAAAATCTTTTCGCACAAAGGATATATGCGAATTCTATCCTGATGAAAATTTTCTCAAAACCTTTTTGCAAACTAGGCTTATGCGAATTCTTGAAAATTCGCAGATAGGCCAATACGAATTCTGAGGAATTCGTAACACACTTACTTGCGAATCCTGTGAAATTCGTAAGAGACACACTTGCGAAATCTACACTTATGAAAATTTTCAAAATTCAAAACTATGCGAAATCCTCTACGAATCCTGCGAAAACTAATGAAAATATGCAAAATCTTCAAGATTTCTGCAAGTTCTTCAGAAGATCTGCGAGTTCTTTGGATCTGGATGAAAAGCCATACTTATTCGCTCAAAAACTCATCTATTCTCCAAATTTCGAACTGTAACTTTGAATAAATGCACTCTAACACATCTAGAACCAATTACAGTCAATGATTTTCTATAACAAACACTAACAAAACACTAACACTCACAATTCGAATCACTTACAGTGCGAAGAACTCTTGAACTTCGAAAATGAACAAAAATTTAAAATTCATGAAAATTACAGTGCAATACTCGAATTAACCTAGACAAATTCGATCTAAAACATAAACGAACACAATCTGATCAAATTTACATACAAATTCGCACAAAAACTCAGAATCAACCTAGACTCGATAAACAGAACGTCAATATCCATATTTTCTTGATTTCAAACCAGATTTGCTCTGATACCAATTGATAATGCCCCTAATTAACAAGTTCTTACTGATTCAAACAATTACAAACAAACAAGATGATTTTAACAGATTAAATTTCAACCTGTTATTCAATTTCCAATCAAGATCTCGTACAAAAGACTTTCTCTCACTAACTAGCTTTCTCTCTCTAAAACTCTGCAAATGCTCTCTGTTACAAGTAAGTTCCACACACTACTTTCTAACTACAAGTCTATTAAAGACAAAAGCTAAACTACACATGCTTACAAACAAAAGTAAACTACAACATTGACTTTGACTTATTACAAGACTTTGACTTTCACATGAGAGTTGACTTTGAGGCTTTGACTTGCTTGAACTTTTATCTTCAAACATTATGATCTTGCATACAACAAATATGTGCTCTAACAGGGATGCAACACATATGCTATCTGATCTTCATTCAGAAGATTTGGATATTGAAATAGAAGGAAGTATGCCACACCCTCGCACTTTGATCATGCACATTGAGTCAGTGGAAAATTGTTGTTGTCTCAACAGTTTACATATTTTGAGCCTAAATAGCACAAAAAACTTAAATTCTTTCATACACAAGCATATACACACAGAAAATTTGTTTTTCTATCGGCACATTCATAGAATTACTTTGTGGTTTTTCGAAGATTGAATGGAAGCCCTGGGGGAGTAAACATCAAAAAGATCCTTTCTAAAATACATTCGTTGTACAAAGTGGTTTCGTGCTACTTACAGGCATTTTAACTAATTCTTTTGTTGATTCATGGTTACACTCAATTCTGAATTTGAAAAGATTCGGAATCATTTATGAATTAATGGATGGTTCAAAATTTCAAAGATAAATATCAAATGATATTGGGTCACAAATTGAAAAAAATACATTTCTTGCAAAGTTTTGATGATGCTAATGTTCATGTTCATCAAAAAGGGGGAGATGATAGCAAGAAATGGTGAAGTCTGAGAAAATTCTTTTTCAAGAAAAAGGAGGAGAATTTGGTACAAGAAATGATAAATGGGGAATGGATTGTGATAGTCATGGGGAGATAATATCAAGAAGTGACAGAGTGTGAAAGTTCAATTTCAGAGTTATGGGGAGAAATGTAGAGAAAATTAAAGCATGTTTAGAGAAAGAAAGAAAATTCATTGAAGATTACAGAAATTTTCTTTGAATAATATTTGAAGAAGAAAGTGAGTTAAAGCTAAAGAAAATTTCTTGTTTGAGAGATTTCATGATTCTAGAGGTAGAGATTGTTTCTGAAGACTGAAAGAGGTTATTACAGACCTTAGAGGAGATTGTTAAAGATTCTAATTTCCAGAAAGAGAAGAAAGGGGATATTGACTTTGAACAAGTTTATCACATGAAAGGGAGATTGATATTCAAGGGAGATTGTTACTATCAACATTAGTCCCAAAGGGGGAGATTGATCTTTAATGTTGATATTCTTTTTGAAGATGATCTTGAAACCTAAGGGTAGATTGTTAGTGCACATTTGTTGTATCCAAGATCATCCAACTTGAAAGTCGAAGCTTCAAGTCAAAGCCTCAATGCAAAAGTCAAAGTCAACTCATTAAAGGAGAAGTCAAAGTCAAAGTCAAAGCACTATTTAGCTTACATAGTTTAGTTTAGTTTAGTTTTGCTTGTAATAACATGTTGGTATAAATAGCTTTTGTCTTTCATTATGTCATAAGGGATTTACATTGCATATTATCTTAGAGATAGAAATATTGTTTGAGAGAAAGAAATTGTAATCTGTGAAGATCAATCAATGAATATGGAATTTGGAGCTAAATCTTGTTGTTCATCTTGATTACTTGCACATATCTGGGAATAACATAAACCAATCTGTTTAGTGTCTAAAGCTTCAACATATGAATGTTGGCTTTGGCATAAAAGGTTATCTTCCCAAAATTTCTGTGACATTAACAAGCTAAGGAGCAAAGATCTAGTCTGATATTTTAGATTTGAAGATTGAAAAAGTATCTTTATGTCCGACCTGTGAAATGGGAAAATGAAAAGGAGTGCACACAAGTCAAAGACTTTATCAAACTGCAAAGCTCCTCTGGAACTTATTCACATGGACCAATGAGAACTCAATCTATGAGCGTAAAGAAATATATTCTGGTCATGTTTGATGAGTTTTCAAGATACACTTAGCTAGAATACCTGAGACTCAAATCTGATGCTCCAGATCTGATAATAAAGTTCATCAATCGCATACAAGTTCTTCTGTGATCCCAGATTAAAAAAAACATTTTACAATTAAAGAACAAATTTAGAGAAAAGATTTAGATAGATAAATGAGCCAAAAGTGTCGTAGTCATATATCTCTTGAAAAGCAATTACAACACTCTTACAAGCTTGACACTTACTTACATGCTTGCATACATCCTTACATAAGACAAAAGACAATGCTTTATATAGGGTCAAACAGGCCTTGACCTCTACAAAAGCTTACAAGAAAAGTCAACACTTAAAACAAGATTATTTGATCTAAACGATGCTTTAACAATCTCCCCCTTTTAGATCAAATAACAAAAGCTTTATCTGCGCCATCTTGAATAACTTCCTTGCCTGATTCCAAGCAACGATTCAAAGACCCTTATGCCTCGTCTGAAATGAATTCTGTCTTCCAACGCATCAAGAACTCTTTCCAGTGCAAATCTGTCAAACTTGGCCATAGGCGTTACACCTCGCTTAATCTTCTCTTTGTTC
The DNA here is from genome assembly GCA_954870635.1 of Arctium minus. Classification (NCBI taxonomy): domain Eukaryota; kingdom Viridiplantae; phylum Streptophyta; class Magnoliopsida; order Asterales; family Asteraceae; genus Arctium; species Arctium minus. Next base: position 100,383,384 of record OX941084.1, on the reverse strand, counting down.
TCCTTGAGTCTTTAGTTCAGTTGAAGTTTAATTACCTTTATCGTTCCATCAGAAAACTTGGCAATCTCTGAAATTCTGAGAAATCTTTTCTTGTTTTCTGAATTCTTGTAGACAACTCCAAGTTCATGATTTTCAATTATGGTGAACAGATCATAGCTTTTAATATCTTCCAACTCAAGATTAGGCTTTTTCATGTTGACTCTCTTCTGGTTCGTTTCAATCCCCAGTTGAAAGTCAAAACAATACGTGTAGTTCACATGCCTTCTCATAAATCTCTTCACAGTTTCTAAGGCAAAAATTATGTTTTTCGGTCTGATAGTCATGTTTCTGAACAGATGATATAGATACTCAATGTCATCCACATTTAGAAATTGAAAGTCTGCTTCAGAAAACTCACGCTCTGTCAAATCTCTTCTTTGAACTTTAAAGACTGGATACCATATCTTCTGAAAATTCCTTAGCCTTACTTGTTTCACCATCACAATTCCAGACTTATTCTTTACATATTTTTCTACCTTCCTTTCCCAACTCATCATCCTTGCATACTCCTCCTGATACTCCATATGTAGATGAGAAACACCCAGAACTTTGTATATATCCATCCTCCTGATCCTGTGTACGAATATCTTCTTCATCTCCTCCTCTAGGAATGGTGCTCTCAAAGTATTTCGCATTTGCCTGAGTTGAGCATCTGTGAGTACTAGAGGGGCTTCAGGTTGGTTTGAAGGACCGGCTTGGTTTTCTACTGGGTTAGATGGAAAGTGAAGTTCATGTTTAGCTTCGGTGTTGGGTTCAGGTGGGTTTTCATTTATGGGTTGGCTATCAAGGAATTCTGTTTGGGCTAGGTAGGTTTATTTGGCTAGGTTGCTTAACAGGGCTAGGTTAGTTTTCTGGGCTAGATAGGTTTATTAGGCTATGTATGTGTTATGGTATATCAGTAGGTTCAGAAAGGTTTATCTCTTTGAAAGATGGGATTTCAGGTAGGTCTCTTGTGGTTTTGGGTAGCTCATGATGAACCGAGCTCAGTTGGATATCATCTGGAGTACAAGATAGGATGTCCAATATGTTCTCATTACCTTCATTATCAGAATTCATCAGTTGTTCTCTTTCCTCCTCTTTAACCTTCCAAAACTTCTCATACTTCTCATTAGCTGACTCTTCTTCATCTGATGATAAATCAATGACATCATAAGCTTTTAAACCTGTTACCAGCAAAATCTCCTCCCTTATAGCAACCTTAGGCTTTTCAACCCTTGGTTCTACCTCCTGATTGACATAAAGAATAAGCTCATTTTGATCAGTCTGCTTTTCCCCATGATCAACATTCTCTTCAACCTTGACATCATCTGATCTTTCATCAACCATAACCACATCATTAGATTCAGCAGCTGCCTGTTTCTCCCTATTCTCCCCCTCATGATCATGATCTTGATCAGGATCATGTCTTGGTATAGAAACAGTTGCTTGGGTTTTACAAGATGTTTACACTATCTGTTTGAGATCAGATATGGCATTCAGAACATCAGATTTGAAAGAAGTAAACTCAGAGGCACTAACCAAATCTGTTGGTTTCACAGATTGTGGCGGTTGTTGTTGAAGGTGTAATTGCAGAAGTGAAAGAAGATATGCATCTTGTTTGTTATCTGGAGTTTGTTGTAACAGTTTAGCAAATAACAATGACTTCAGCTCATCAATGGATAAGTCAGCATGCTGAGGAATTTATGGAAGTGACTAGGATTATTGAGTAGGCTCAGGTTCGGATATCGGATCCTTCCCTTTTAACAACCTTTTAACTTCAATAATCTCCTCCTCAAACTTCTTGTACATCCTGTGTTCAATAGCCTTTAAGGCGCCGTCAAGAATTTCCTTTGACACAAAGTCAGGGTGAGTAACACCAGAATCACGTAGATTTTCCGTTTACATGACAGTGGTATAACCAACTGCATGGCTTGTGTTCATTGGTGGCAAATATGTATCAATGACAGTACTTCCATCCGGTCCTCGTAGTCCGGATTGCGGAGCTACTCTGGATGTTCCAATCGGGTCACCAAGACTTCCGATAGTAGCAATCTTAAAATGTGTCCTAGGAATGACAATTGGCAATTCAAATGGAACTAGACTTAAAGGTGCAGTCAAAGAAGTTGATATCAGGGGTTGTTGTTCTCTATTTTCAATACCTTGAATCTCCGAGTGAGAAACCGGTAGATTTTGTGCAATATCCCCGTAAGAAGTTGAAACTAACTCTTGTTGAGAAGAGATAGAGTGGTTGGCTTAGGTTTTCATTTGCATAAGTGGGCGACTTATGTCTGTTTCAATACCTGCTCACAACAAATGCGACGAAGTGGTAGATGTGGCTGCCCTTTTGGATAAGTAGGTTCGGGTATACACACGCTCACCATGTTCTTTTTCTACATTTTCACTCACTCTCTCTTATGAATTTTCAACTAATACTCCCTCTGAACTCCTTATATCTCCCAGTACACTATTCACAGTAGCATTCACTTGGTCATCAATTTCCATGGCATCAGTACCATAGAAAGGTTCAAATACACCAGCATGCTCTTCAGAATCCTGTACATCATCAGCTTGTACTTGAGCATTCTCAGCATTAGTATCATCAACATCATCATTATCATAATTATCATCACTAACAACTTCTGTTTCAGTGTCCTCACCATCCTTAGAAACATTCTAAGTGTCACTTGTTGCAGACGGAACTTCACTTGTATCACTATCATCACCAACCAAGTTTGCTTGATCTAGATTATTATCAGAGCCTGGACCTTCATCAGCAGGAGGTGTCACTGAACGTGGGGTAATAACCCGTGACCCTGATGCTTCCAGTCTAGGTCTCCGAACCCCTCCAGAGCCCCTCTTGGTATTTTTCCTCTTCGCTCCCCGTTTCTGTACTCCCACAGTATCAGAAACCCTCACGGACTCCGCTCTCCTAGGGTTTGAGCCTTGGGTAGGTTCAACCGGTTCTGGTTGTCCCATAGACTCTCTATATGCTATCATACTATCGCACTCTGGATCAGCATAGTCTAATAAACTTTCTGGCACAGACATGGAAAAAGTAAATTCTCTCTTTTGCTTCATCAAGTATCTCATCTCACTTACCAGTGCAAGTGGATGGTTAATTCTGGTAGGAATCTGTCTGTTGCTCCTTAGCATGCTCCTGACAATGACAGTCATAAACCTCTGGTACGAAATGTAATTTGGAGCTTTTGATGTCTTCTTGGCAACAACTTTCTCATACAGTTCAGTCTAGAAGATACTTGCATAGTCAATGTGCAAATTATGAACCACAGAATAGAACAGCATCAGAATGTGAATACTTGTGTTGTCGGTTCCATAAATCTTAGCAGTGAGACACTTGTTGATGACTGAGAACAGGGTGTAGTAGAACGGCGACAAGTTATTCTTTTTGAAGTGGTTGACCTGAGTCAGTTGTCCAAGATAACCCATATCTCTGATGCCTTTGAAAACTTCTGCATCAAATGGCAGTTCATAATATGAGTTTCTTCCTTCTCTGGCATTAGCAGCTGGTAAACTGAGCATAAATCGGAGTCTGTCTAGATTCAGTACAGAAGTAAATGGTCTATCTCTAGCATGAAAATAGGAATTCTTTCTCCTTGTTCCTTCACATGATAGAAACGAATAGTTTTCCAGGCTTGTTGAACATAAAACTCTGGAAATGCTGCTTGAACTGTTAAGGAATTTCTGAGTGGATGATTTTTCAGTATATCCAGGACAAGAGGATCAATGTTGATTGTAAACTGCAGATGATGATTATTCGGCTGTTGAGGTTTCATCTCTGATGGTTAAATGTGGAATAGATCAGGATTGACATTTGGTGGTACTTGAAAATCTGATCTGGAAGAAGGCATAGGATGTTCCTGGGATGCCTCATTCAGTGAGTTTTCTCCCATCTGAACATTCTGATCAACTGATGGTTCAGCCTTTTGTACCTGAAATAAATTAACAATTTTGGACAGGTTCCAAGTGGTTAGTACAAAATCAGAAAATTTAACATTGAAAACCATCTTTTGAAAAATGCTAAGTGTAGAATTCGCATGACAGGAATATGCGAATTTCTCACTTGGTGAATTGAGAACAATGAAACCTTGACAGAATTCATATGAAATCTAGATACGAATTCCTTACTTAGAAGAATATAAACTTGACAACCTCAGAATTCGTATGAACCAATTATACGAATTTTAGACTTAAAAAAAATAGACATGAAGACCAAGAATTCGTATGTACTGATTTTCACCCAGAATTCGTATAACTTTGAATATTCAAAAAATTCAACTTTGAAAAATTCTAAGTGTTAAGAACTTCAAGAACACTATACAAACCCAGAATCTGGAAATCAAGAATTTTTTATTTTTTAACCCAAAACTTTGTTCATTACTCTCGATTTATATATACTAACAATTTTAACAAAATTAATCTGAGATTATGGACCATTAGAAACATCAAAATCCAAGATTTGTTCAAGAACAGTTTGAATATGAACAAGAACATTCGAAGAGTCAATCATCGAATCAAGTCCCAAAATGGTGAAATTAGGTTAAAATTGGAACGATTAGGGTTCGATTTAGTCAAATTTATGTATCTTCCAGTCCCAATCAACACAAAGAATAAGATCAAAGGTTCAGATTTTCAAAAAATCGAAGTTATTCGAACATGAAGATGAACAGTCCATCGATTCCTAAATCTAATCCAGTTTAGGGTACACCTGCAAAGAAACAAAGATACAAAGAACACAATAAACAAGATATGAACAAATAAGAATAATATTACACCTTGAATCAAAGAAAACAAGAAGATCAAAGATTGAAGATGAAGTCGCAGACGAGGGTTTAGGGTTTTGTGCTCTCAAGAACTCGTACACAATAAGAACTTACGAAAAGTGAGGGTAACTTAGAAAACATACGTATTTATACCCTGGAATGAATTTGACATGTGGCACGATATTATAGGACCACACACTTTTCGTATGAGAGACGAATGTGAATTGTCTAGAAGGATAGACAATTGTGTGTGAGAATTCGCATGAAGCAATATGCGAATTCCTGTGAAAGAAGCACAATTCGTATGAAACTGTGATACGAATTCCTCTCTTCTCGCATATAGAGGCATGCGAAAAGTTGGATTTCGTATAACATTGCATGCGAATTCCAACAACTCGCATGAAACAGTGTGCGAATTCTTTAGAATTTGTATGACACTGTATGCGAATTCTGGACTTAGCAAAATTTCCAAACTTTTGAAAAACATTCTAAACATGGAAAATTGCTATTTTTAGAAACCTTTCCAAAACTTGCCAAAAATATAAACTTTCCATAAATGGAAACCTTCCAAAAATGACATTTTAAAGTCATTTTAAGCTTCAAAAAAAATTTACACACACTAACACACTTATAAACCTTTTGAAGATAATTTTGTATTAAGCTCCCCCTTGACTTATTATCAATGTCCCCTTTTGTATTTGACATGACTTTGCTTTCTTGATCTTTGATTTGCTCATAATTTGTGTGTTATCTTGCTGGCTCCCCCTTGACATGAGATGGATCTTTTGAAATTGTATGGATATACTCCCCCTTCATATCTGCATACATAGAGAAATATAACAGTATCAATTTGTTTCTCTCTTTTTAAAAAATATAACAAGTAAGATATGTTTCTTCCTTATAAAGATATTCTTTAAAGTACAATCTTTCCAAAATCAAAATGATCATAGATAAGAAAAACTTCCTGAAGTGATTTGACATTCAAAGATTCTTTCAGAAGTCATCACTTGAACATTGAAGACTGGATCCTGATCTGTTGTAATCAGAAGCCATAATCCTTTATCATTGAATAATGAGTCCTGAGTTGCTTTACTCAGAAGTCATAACCCTTTTCACTCCTTCTTGTGGACAGGCTCCTGCACCACAGGTTTAACTGGTTTTGGTACCCATATGAATTTGGGTCCAATCTTGTTAGTATGTGAAAACTTCCTTGAGTGGTTTTCACCTCTGTGAAATGCAGTATCAGAATAGTCTTGTAAGAATAATACCTTTTGTTGAAGTGTGCTTTATGTACAAAATCATCAGCGCAACAGTAAGAACAACAAAGTTTTCTTTTTGCTAACCTGATCAGATGTTTTGTAGATTTGATAAAATCAGGAGTAAAAGATTTACCTTTTGCCTGTCTGTTCTTGTTTCTCTGTGCAGCTTGTGAAGATCATTTATGGTATTTCACTTATTCAGGAGATCCCTTCACAACCCAGATCATCTTGTTGGTCCCGAAGGTGCTTAACAAGTTTGTAGAAGGGGGGGATGAATACAAACACAGAATTTAAAGTTTAATAAATTGTTTATTGATAAATCAAATACAATTTACAAGTCTGTTAAGGAATAAGATTAAGTAAACTCAATCTAAACAAACTTAAGGAATCACTAAGATGGTTGCACAAGAATATAGAGAATGGGAGATATGAGAGATATAGAAAACAAGGGTTTCTATATTTTAGAAAGATGAAGGCTAGAGGCGCATGCATTCTCCAGATGGAGAGATAATCTTTCTATTTATACCCTATGCATTAAATGCATGGCAGGGCACTTTACACGTGTCCTTCATTGATTGGTAGAGAGAGTCTGACTTTGGGAGACATGCTTTCGGGCGTATCATGAACAGTATAGTTGACAGGGTTGTTGTACGAATTGTAACAGAGGTATGTCCGTTCTGACACATCATACTGGTTGTGTAACGGAAAGACAAAAGAGACTTGAGGCATAAGCTAAGTGATCATCGATCGCTGAGTATCTCTTCCTTCAGAGATACAAAGGAGTTCAGCTATCGCTGAAGCTTTTCCTCAGGTTTCTTCGCGTGTGTAGATTTGTCTTGCTTCACTGATATCCGCATCAGGTCACTAGTAGACTTGTCTTTGTTCAGCAACTTCCTTTTCGATTCGGCTATGAACATCTATTGACACGAAACTTGTCTTCAGGGATTAAGTTTAACTGTTTTATATCAGAAATAATCAGCGATACTGAACATACTCAGTATTTAAGCGCTGATAGTGAAACACTAATACATATGAATGTTTACAAGAAAGATCATCAGTGATAACTGAACAGACTCAGTCTGATCGCTGATGATGAAACACTAATACATATTAATAAACGTAATTTTCACTAAGTATAGAAGAGGGTCTTTATCAAATCACTGAGAGAGTTTGGATCAACACATCTTCTCTTTCTTAGAAGCTTTAAAACCAGAATTTGAAGAATAAGCAGCAGATTTGTCATAAAATGAACTAGAAGTCTTAATCTGATCTGGTTTCAAGATTTCTGGTTTAACAATATTTTTCTTGAAAACCATCTTTTGAAATAGGCTAGATACTGATTGAAATGAATATACTGATTCAACTAAATCATCACCATAAGAAGATAAATCAGGGGTTTCAGATGTTATCTTGTCAGATAAATCAGCATTAGCTTTCTCAAGTTGTTTGATCTTGTCATTCAACTTGGATTTTTCATTACAAAGTTTATCAAGTTTTCTTTGTAGATCAGATCTATTCTTCTGTCTTTTATAAATATCTGAAGATAAAGAAGCCAACTTGCTTGTGAGTTTAGAAATCTCATTTTTTTTCAAAAAAATTTCTTTCAGATTCAAACTCTTTTTCCAAGTTCTGATTTTTCTCAGAGATTTCTTTGAAAAGCACAATATTTTTCTTTTCAGTATTTTTCTTTTCCTTTTCAAAAGTATCTCTTTCAGTAATAACAATTTTCTCAAATTCAGAAACTTGTTTGGAAAGTTTGGCACATCTGATTTCTAACTCTTTCTTCTCTTTTTCAACTTTCATAGAAAAGTCAGATAATCTCTGGTTGAAAGTTTTCTCAAATTCAGCTTTCTCTTTCTTGCTTTTCTCATCAACTCCCTTGAGCCATTCATTTCCCTTAGTCTGATATGTGGAAACTTGAGTTTCAGCTTTTGTCAGTTTGACATTCAGTGCATCAATCTCAGCTTTCAGCTTTGAGTTCTGAAGTATGATTTGTTTAAGTTCAGCCTCATATACATGCCTGAAAATACTTGTTATAGAAGCTGAACGGGATAAACTGAAGATTCAGAATTCAGATCTTCTAAATCAGATTCAGGAGTTTAAAGCTAAATTGTTAAATTTTGATAAAACTTCTAAATGTGCAAAATGTATTGATCATTCTAAATCTGATTTTTCAGGTATTATCAAGGCAAGAGAGAGAGAGATTAAAGAGAAAGAGAAAGAAATTGAAATAAAAGAGAACATTATTGAGGCTAATGAGAAGGTAATCAGGCTGAAAGAGAAAGATAACAAATTTTCAAAGCAAGCTGAAGTCAACTGAACAGAAGACAGCAGAACTTAAAGATGAATCGGTTGATCTACATGTCAAGTTTAAAGCTTTTGAAGATCAAATTTCTGCATTGGAAGCAAAAAATGTTGATCTGATGAAAATCCTCCAAGCAGATAAAGACAAAACAAATCTGGAGAACGCTTCTACTCAAAAGCTATCTGACTTTTCTAAGAAAGCTATCCAAGAGAAAAAGGATTTGGAGCTAAGATGCATGAAACTCTCTAAGCAAGTGTCAGAATTTGAAAATATCGTAATAACTGAAAGAGACACGTTTACAAAAGAGAGACAAGTTCTTGAAGAAAAATTTATTGAATTTCCCAAACAAATCTCTGTGTTACAAGACTTACTTGAAAAAGAAGAAAAGTCTTTGAAGAAAAAAAAAGTCTTTTGAGATTGAAAAGAAAAATACTGAAAAGAGAAATGTTGGGATTTTCAAAGAAATTTATGAAAAGAACAAGAACTTGGAAAAATATTTTGAGCTAGAACATTTAAACTTTGAATCTGAAATATCTAAGCTCACATCCAAGATATCTGTTCTATCCTCAGACATTCAGAAAGAACAGATGGCTAGAATTGATTTGAAGAAGAAGTTTGACACACTTTCTGATGAAAGAAACATTTTATCTACAAAGATAAAGGACTTGAAAGCTATAAATGTTGAATTGTCAGAGAAGATTTCAGCTGATGTGATTAGTCAATCACCTTATGACAATTCATCTGAATCAGTTTGTTCTTTTAAAACATCTTCAAGTTCCATTCATGAAAATGTTTTCAAAAAGAACAATTTCAAACCAAACATTGTCAAATCAAATCAGATTCGTCCATCTAATATGGTCTATGATAAGTCTGTTTATAGTCCAACATGCTTTTACGTCAAATCTCTTGGAAAGAATTCTAAGAAAGGACAGATGGTCTGGAGAGTTAAAGGTTCTCTGGATGAAAAGAAGGTTGACAAATCATCAGCATCCACATCCAATGCCAAAAAGAACAGAGCTCATAAAGGTAAATCTTTTGGTAAACCTGATACAATTTACTCTACTAATCATCTTATCAGGTTGGGTGAAAAGAAAATATGTTGTTCTTACTGTGGAGCAAATGACTTTGTAAGTAATAATTTTGTTAATTACTGGTATGTTTCTTATTATGTTTCCCCCAAAAAAACTGCAACTAACACATCAGGACCCAAATACCAGTAGGTACCAAAAGCTAAATATGTGTTGCAGGCACCCAAGGTTTAAGGGGGAGAAAGAACAAAGACTTCTGATTACAACAGATCAGAACTCGGATTTTAATGTCAAAGATATTGACTTCTAAGTACTACAACTTAGAACTCAAACTACAATGTTAAAGGACTTAGACTTCTAAACACATTTGATTTGATTTGCTTGATACATTGTCAGATTCTCAAAACAATTCTCTTGATTTCATTTCATTCATTCAATTTTCTTGTTTTGAGAGATCTTCAAAGTTCAAATGCTCAAATATCATTCATATATTTGATGAGCATACATTTTGACAATGTTATCATATTTTGAGCTTAACTGTTCAAGCTAAATTGTTGAGCAACACATTCTTTTTAGGACAATTACATGGGATTCGTGTGAGAGCTTAAATAGAACTTCCATGGATTCACGTTAACCAGTGTTTCCTACCCAGGAAGTAATCCTAGAGTGATTGAGGGGTGAGGGGTTTTTAAATCAAAGAGTGGGGGAGATAACTCATCCGATTGAGTTTTTCTCAGTGTGTGGAGCAGAAAAATGTAAAAGAGAGTTTGGTTAGAAGTGAACCTAAATGTTAAAAAGAAAAAGGGTGTGAGAACAAAGTTAAAAGAATATCAAAACTCTGCACCAACCACTTTCTGAGTCAGGCAGCCACATCTACTGATTGGTTCACATTCTTTGGTGACCATCATTGAAACAGGCAGTGAGCCCATGCCAACTCTTGCAATTACCCCACCAACGACTCGTTTCTTTCTTGAAAAAGAAATGTTTCAATTTCTTTGGGGACGCAGGATATCTGCTATCTGGTCTTCACTCGGAAGATTTAGATTTTGAAAAACAAGGAAATTTGCCCCATCTTCGCACCTCTTTCATGCACATTGAGTTTGTGTAATACTTGTTGCTGTCTCAACAATTTACACATTTTGAGCCTAAAAAAACTTAAGTAGCTTCAATCATTCTACACTTTCACGTACACACAAGGAATATGTTTTCTTGTCATAACATTCATAGAAATTCCTTCATGTTTTCAATGAGTGAATGGAAGCCCTGGGGGAGTGAACATCACAAAAACTCCTTTCCAATGTACATCTGTTGTACAAAGTGGCTCCGTGCTACATACAGGCAATTTTAACTGTATCATTTGTTGATTCAGGTTTACAATTCCTATTATATCTGAATTTGAAAAGATTCGGGTATATACATTTTTGAATTGACAGATAAACAGATCAAAAGAGCGAAGATTGTCATTTTATAAAGGAGGAGATTGTTATTGTTTCATAAAAGGGGGAAATTCATATTCAGAGAAAGTGATGAAATTGAAGAAGTTTTGATGATCATGATGCTCACAATCATCAAAAAGGGGGAGAAATTTTAAAATTTCAATTTCAAAGTCATAATTTCAAAGACATAAAGAGATGTCAAAGTGGAAAAGACTTGTGGAGAAATTTTGAAAGTTCAATTCAATCAAGTTTGATGAAAAGAAATTATACAGAGATGATTCAAAGACAAATCAAGATGACTCGAGAAAGTTTGTTTTTCCAAAGACAGTCCAGAGATCAAAGAGATGAAGATACCGAGCATTCAAAGGTTCCTCAAAGTTGTCTTAAAGTTCAAAATTGCAAAGTTCAAAATTGAAAAGTTCAAAATTTTCAAGAATTTAAAGTTTTGTCAAAGACTTGATGACTTTACAAAGCTTTGTGAAAGACTTTTCAAGATTCTTCAAAGCATCAAAGTTTAAAGATTATCAGAGCTTCAAAGTTTAAGACCGTCAGAGATAAAGTTTGAAAAATCAAGAGCTGAAGACTATTGTCAATAAAAAATTAAATCTTGAATACGAAGGGGGAGAATGTTAGTGCATTGTTGTATCCAAGATTTAAGTGTAGAAAAGTCAAAGTCTGTAGAGTCAAGTCTTTTAAAGTCAACTTTGTTTAATTACATGTAATGTGAGTGTTTACATGTGGATAAGCATATGAGAGCTTATGCTTTGTGAGAGTTTGTCAAATAGGTATATGAGAGTTTTTGTTTCTTGAGTGAAGTGTAACTTTGAGAGCATTGTAAGACTTGTAACATTTGATATTGTGAAAAATACGACTTGTAACTTTCTCTCTCTACTCTCTCTCTCTATAATTTCATTGTCAAATCTTATTTTGATTAGTTGTGCTTGATTAGTGGACTTACAACAGTTCAGATAGTGACTTTGTAAGCTTCTCAATCTCAGTCTCAAATATCTTTCTTTCTTCTTCAAAATCCTTCTTCACATTCTTTCTTTGATCTGATATTTCTTTGAAAAATCCCATATATTTCTGTTCAATGTTATTCTTCTCCTTTGCATGCCTGTCCCTTTCCATAATGATCACTTTCTCAAAATCTGACACTTGTTGAGAAAGTTTGGCATACTTCAGATCAACCGCTTTCTTTTCTTCAAATGTCTTTCTAGAAAACTCAGAGAATTTCTGTGCAAACCTTTTCTTTTCCTTCTCAAGTTCATCTATGTCTTTGACAATCTTCTGTTCTAATTCTGAAACTTTCTTTCTCAACTCTGCATTAGCACTTTCCAAACTTTTAACAATCTTCTCATTCTTATTGACAGAATCTTGTTTCTGGATTTTGACAATTTGAGCTTCCAAATCTGAAATCTTACTTTCCAACACAAAATTTTCACTTTCTATCAGAGAAATCTTCTTATTTAGAATACAATTTTCAGTCTCCAATATTCTTGTCTTCTCTTCACCCAATCTGAGCTCACTCATTAATTTCCCTTCATTCTCTTTCTTTTTGTTTCCAACCCGAATTAAACTTTGACTGAGTCTATCATTATCTGCTCTCAACCTTTCAATGATACACTTATTTGCATTTTGTTGTTCTTCAATTTATGACATTTTACGCTTCTGATCTTTCTCTTTACGTTGTTCAGAAGTATATTCTTCAACAAAGAAATAATCATCCATTGATCCTGATAATATTTGCACAAAAGATCGTGAGTTCGAAAGAAAATAATAATCAACAATCAGAAAATCTTAGAAAAATTTTCAGAAAATAAATTTCCAAAAATTTCCTAAGGCAAAAATCCTCACACCACAGTAGCTAAGCAATTCGCACAACACCACAAAATTCTCAGAACTTCCACAATTCGCACGCTGAAGGAATTCGCACACCATAGAAATTCGCCCAACCACGAAATTCACACGTAAAGAGATGCGAATTCTAGGAATCTGTACACTGCTATATGCGAATTCTGAGGAATTCGCACACAACTATATGTGAATTTTAGACTTAGAATTGTCTAGAGCTACCAACTTTTCGCATGCAACTTTTCACAAAACAAGAATATACGAATTATATACTTACAAACTATTTCAACCTCAAACAATTCGTATGGATACGAATTCTAGACTTAGGAAATCTTCCAACTTTCTATGCGAAATCCTAATAACTCGTAAGTAACCCTATGTGAATTTAAGGAATTCGTATGCTTCTATATGCGAAATCCTTACTTTTCGCACATAGATTGATGCGAAATCTGTCCTCAAAAAATATTTCCAACTTTGCTATGTGAATTCTGATCTTTTCGTATATAGGTTGATACGAATTCTATACAATTCGTATATAAGGCTATACAAATTATTCACTTGTCAAATTCAGGAATAAAGCACTATGCGAATTCTCTATGTGAAATCTTTGAATCTTGCGAGTTCTTGAAAGATTTATGCGAGTTCTTCAGTTTTCGATCTAAAAACACTTCAATCGATCCAAAAACCCATTAATCCTTCGATTATGAGTTCGAAACTTCACCAAAACAGTCACAAACAATGTACGAACCTAATACAAATAATGAATTTCAAAGAAATTCACTCAAATATACAATTCGAACTTAATACAGTGCTTAGAACTCGTGCGACCAAAAATCACAAAAACATCAAAATCGACCAACAATTACAGTGCACATGAGTTACAAATCAATACAAGACTTGTCTAATACATCACAGGAACACCATAGAATCAATTACAATCAAAATTACAAAGCAAAATTCAAAATTGATCAAAACTCATAAAAACATAGTGCAAGAATCCATTTCGTATGATTTCAATCGAATCCTACTCTGATACCAATTGTTTGTCCCACAATAATTGTTCTAATCAAGATTAACAACAACAAATTCAACTCAAATCATCATATGTCATTGATTTCAATTTCACAATTTACAATTTGAATACAAAATGCTCTCTCTCTACTTTCTCTCTCTAAGATTCTCTCTGTATGAGAATATGTCTAAGTTCTCTCTCTTTTTCATATATCTCTTAGAACCACAAACATAAAAAGAAACTATTTATACTTCTAACAATTATAAAGACAAAACTAGAAAACACAATGACTTTTGACTTGTTACAAAGACTTTGACTTAAGCAATAAGAGGCTTTGACTTGAGCATTGACTTTGACTTTCATCACCATGATCTTGGATCCAACATATTTGTGCACTAACATCTTGTCAGCAAGCTTGGAATGTTGAATCCTTCTGCATAATTATTGATCTCTTAACCATTTGAGGGGGAGTTTGTGTGTGTTTCTGTCAATATATGTTGCTTGTGTTGAGGGGGAGTAAATTTTTAGAAAGTCTAATATTCTAAAAAATTTGGACTCATGTTCATATGAGTACCAAGACTTATTTGGTATTGCAGATTTCCTTGATAACTATGCACATCAAAGTATGCAATCTTCAAGGGAGAGTAGGTAAAAATGACTGTAAGTTTGTGTGCGTAAAAGTGGTTTTGAAAATACAGTTTTTGATGAAGTCTGAAAAGTTGTTTTTGAGCTTAAATGAGTATTTTGAAAACAAGTGTGGAAGATCAGTACTGAAAATATGAAAAAGTTGATTTTTTTTGAAAAAAAATGTGAAACTTATCGCAAGTAATTGCCTGCGACAAGTCTACTTATCGCAAGGCATTATATGCGACAAGTGACTTATCGCAAGCCATTGTCTGCGGCAGGTTCACTTATCGCAAGTAGTTGTCTGCGACAAGTTTACTTATCGCAACAAGTTGCTTGAGACAAGTAGCTTGACGCAACAAGTGGTCTGCGACAAGTTCACATCATTTTCCTTTGGCATGCGACAAGCTGATTGAACATTTATCGCATATTGACTCTTGCGACAAGTAATCCACACAACTTGTCATCCTTGCGACAAGTTCTTGCTTTTTTGGTTTGCAACAAGTGGGTGGTCAAATCAAATTGTGCCACGTGTCATCTTGACTCTTGAGTATAAATACAAGTTTCAAAATCCATTTTTCCCATGTGTTCATTTCTTGCAAACTAGAGCGTTTATCACTGTGTTCTATCACTTCCTTGTGTTCTTGTCTAACTTTGAGTTTTTTCACTCAAATCATTGAATCAAGTAGTTAAATCTTTCAATATACATTGAGTAGTATTAGTTTGTTAAAGTCCAATTCAAGCCATAAGCAATCAATTCATACACAAATCAGAGAGAAATTATAGAGAGAGAAAATGTCATATGTATTTCACTTAGTCACAAGATTACAGAATGAGCGTACGTCTCTCAAGTTTTCATAATTCACTCACAAAGCTAGACTATTTGTACTAGATACTTCTCTCAAGACATAAAACTCTCAAAGCATAAGAAACTCTCAAAGACTTTTACAAAGTCAAAGTCAAATACATCAAAAGTCAAACCAACTTGATCTAAACTATGCATTAACAATCTCCCCCTTTTAGATCAAGTGTTGATGATAGGCATGCCCCAGCGAGATAATCTTCCTTGACGGATTCCAAGCAGCGACTCAAAATTTTTGATCCCACGCCTAAAGTTGAAACGATCATAGATAGCATCTACAACTCTTTCAGTATAGAGCTCGACAAACTTTCCCATTCCTTTTTCTCCTTGATTCAGCTTCTCTTTGTTTCCCTTAAGCCTTCGCTCTAATTTCATTTTGATCAATTTCAAAGTTCCATCTGAAAACTTGGCAATTTCAAATACTCTGAAGAACCTCTTTTTGTTCTCAGAATTCTTGTAGACTACAGCAAGTTCAGGCTTCTCTAGAACAGTAAATAGACTGTAGTCATCAATATTATCCAAGCTCAGATCAGGCTTCTTCTTGTTGACTCTCCTCTGATTTGTCTCTATACCAAGTTGGAAGTCTTAACAATAAGTGTAGTTAACCTGTCTTCTCATAAATCTTTTCGCAGCTTCCAAGGCAATGAGAATGTTCTCTGGACATACTGTCATACTTCTGAACAAGTGATAGAGATACTCGATATCATCCACATTTAGAAAGCAGAAGTCAGCTTCAGAAAATTCACATTCTATCAAATCTCTTCTTTGCACATGAAAGATTGGATACCAGATTCTTACAAATGACACAAGTCTTACAAGCTTCACTGTCACTATTCCTGATTTGTTTTTAACAGCTTTCTCTAGTAGTCTTACCCAACTCATCATCCTAGCATACTCCTCCTGATATTCCTGTCGTTGATCTGAGACACCCAATACCTTGAATTTATCCAATAACCTGAGCATGTGTACAAATATGTTCTTCATCTCCTCTTCCAGAAAGGGTTGCCTCAAAGTATTCCTCATTTGTCTGAGTTAAGCTTCAGTAGGGGCAAGAGGTACTTGAGGTTCATTTGAGGTTCCTTCTTGGGCTTCGGTTGGGTTAGAAGGAAAGAAAGGTTCTGGTTCGATTTCAATGTTTATGTCAAGTAGGTTTTCAAATTTAGGTTGATCATCATGATTTGAACTAGGTAAGTTGGTTTGGATAGATGGAATAGATTGTCTAGATGGGATTGGTTGGGTTGAGATTGGTTGGGTAGTTGGAACAGTTTGGATAGATTGGATAACTTGGGTAGATGTGACAGTTTGGGTAGGTTGGTCTTCTGGGCTAGATATGTTTATTGGTTGGTTGAAAGGTTTGGTAAGGTTTATTTCTTTGAAGGATGGAATTTCGGGCTGTTCACGGGTAGTTTCTGGAAGGTCATAAATCACAGGACTCAGTTGGATATCTTCTTGAGAACATGCAAGGATGTCAAATATACTCTCTTCACCTTCTCCCATTAACTCCCTTTCCTCCTCCTTGATCTTCCAAAAATTATCATATTTCTCATTAGCAGTTACTTCATCATCAGAAGATAAATCAATTGCATAGATTCCTTCTAAACCAGTAATCCTTATAATCTCTTCTCTTGTAGCAACCACGGGCTTTTCAACCAATGGTTCTACATCTTCGTTAACGTACAAGATTAACTCCCTACCTTGTCCTTCACCCATATTTACCTGCTCATCACCACCAATATCAATCATCTCAGTATCCTCATCTCTAACTGATCCACCAAGAGCAAGTTCAGATTTTGTAGTAGTTCTTTGACGTTTACTTATCTCCCCCTTATGGTCATGATCTGAATCATGATCATGTCTCTTTCTGGAACCTACTTGAGCTTTGCATGAATCCTGAACTGCTTTCGTCAACTCTTTAATATGTTGAATCATTTCTGTCTTGAAAGTGTTAAACTCTGATACAGAAACTGATTCAGACGATACTTGAGGTTGTTGAGCCCTTAACAAACTGACCAGATCAACATCAGATGCATCAGCGGGTGCCTGAGATAGAAGCTTTACGTACAACAGAGATTTCAGCTCCTCCACACTTAGCTCAACGGACTAAACTTTTGGTGGTGGAAGTGGCTGAACAGGCTCCTCTACCGCTGGACTGTTCACCTTAAGTAAACTTTTCACTTTGGCTAGCTCCTCCTCAAATTTAGCAGATAAGCTCTCAGTAATGCGGTTTTGAACAGCCTTTAAGGCGTCGTCGAGGACTCCTTTGACACAAAGTCGGGTAAAGTAACACCGGGGTCACTTAGACTTCCCTTTTGCACAACTGTAGAAGATGCAACAGTGTGGCATGTGTTCAAAGTTGGAATATCAATAGCAATGACAGGACTTCCATCTGATCCTCATAGTCTGGATTGCGGATCTACTACGGATGTTCCGACCGGGTCACTTAGACGACCGGTGATAGCAGAAGTATGTATTTGTGTCCAAGGAATAGAAGTAGATATATCAAGTGGTGCTAGACTCGATAGTGCACAGAAAGACATTGAGCTTTGGGGCAGCTGAGCTCTGGTTTCAATACCCAAACTTTCCGAGTGAAAGCTGGATAGAGTTTGTGCTAAAACCCCATGCAAAGCTGAGACTACAACCTGTTGAGAGGTTATAGAATGGCTGGCAGAGGTGTGCAATTGCATAAGCGGGCTACTTATGACTTGTGCTTCCGAATGCAACACATGCAACGGAGCACTGGATGTGGTTTCCCTTCTGGATTGGTAAGTTTGGGTACACACTCTCTCTCCATATTCTTTTTATAGCATTCTCTCTTAACCTCACATTTTCTGTATTTTCTACTTCATCTCCCTCAAGTCTCCTTATGTCTCCCAAAACATTTTGAATATCATTCGTAGTTGTATCTATCTCCATATCATCTTCATGTAATGAAACATCATCAAGAAATCCAAAGCTATGTTGTAAGTTATCATCTTCAATATCAGCAGCAATAACATTTTCCACCTGTTGTTCTGAAGTGGCAGATGGAATAGAGTCTGAAGAAGCTTCCTGTCGATCCGTCTCAGTGTCAGAATTCTCACCTTCATTAGTTATGTCTACCTGAGGACTCAATTGACGAATGATATTCCTTTCAGGTTGAGATGTGAAGACTTCTAGATGAGTGGCATCTTGTGCCGAAGTCCCCACAGCTTAGGTGTAGATTCTTGACCCCCTCCTGTACCCCTCTCTAAGTTTTCCCTCGTCTCTCCCCGTTCCAGGACTCCCATAGTCTCATGAACCCTCACCGACTCCTCTCGTCTAAGGTTTGAGTCGTGGGTAGGGATAATCGGTTCTGGTAATCCCATCGACTCTCTATATTCCCTAACGCATTCGGAGTTCCGATTGGCATAGGAGAGCAAAGCAGTTGGGATAGGCATGGAGTAAGGAAAAGACTTCTTCTGCTTCTGAAGATATTTCATTTCACACTCAGGAGCAAGTTCATGATGAAGCCTCTTTGGAATGTCTCTATTTGATCAGATCATACTTCGAACAATCAGTTGAAGAAACCACTGATATCGCACATAGATTGGTTTCTTGGATGTTCTTTTGCTAATGACCTTCTCATAAAGTTCCGTCCAAAATGCCACTGAATAATCAACGTGCAGATCGTACACGATTGCATGAAAGAGCCGCAAAGTGTGCATATTGGTGTTGTCAATGCCAGAATTCCTTGAGGTCAAGCAAAGGTTGATGATAGAGAACATCTGATATTAGAACGGTGGAAGATTTGTCTTTTTGAATTCGCTGATCTTTGTTAAAGGACCCACATACCCTAAGGCGTGGATGCCTTTAAAAATTGTTGAGTTAACAGGGTATGGGTCAAATGTAGTTCGGCCCTCTCTTGAATCTGCTTCAGGTTAGTCCAGAATCAGTCTGAGTCTTTGATATGTCAGGATTGAAGTGAAGTTATCAATCCTGAGTTGGAAGAATTTGATCTTGTCACTCTGCACTACATATTGGATTGTCTTCCAGGCCTGTTGCAAATATAACACTGGAATTGTTGCGGTGTTTGTCAGTGCTTTGCAAATCGGATGACCCTTCAGAATCTCAATTACCAGTGGATTGACATTTAGATTGTCAAAATCTACATGGTGATTGTTTGGATAGAGTAACAAATACTCAGACGGATGGATCAGGGCAAGATCAGGATCTTCACCGACAGCTGACTGTAGATGAGATCAGGAAGATGGCATAGGAGTCTCTTTTGACACGTTTGGATCATTTTCATCCATCTGAACAATCTGATCATGATATTGTTCTTCTTTCATTAATGTTCCTGAAAAAGAATAGAAAGTATTGGATAAAATCCAATATGTTAGCAATAAGCTCGAAAACTTGTTTTTTAGAAAAAATATTTTGATACACAGAGTATCAAGTACAGAAATATTGTACTTTAAGCTCACAAAGATAAGCACAGAAAGTTACATGAAGCAAAATGTAACTTTAACAAATTTACAAAAAAAAATTACCAAAAAACAACAACAGATGAACAAAATACTTGTTAGTTTGATATTGTTCTCACAAATGAAGTAGTATTGAATCATCATGAGTTTTCAAAAAAAAATTCTAAGTCCAGAACTCTCATGTCATTGAGAGGGATTATATCTCACATGACATACCCATCCTCAAGAAACTCGCAGAAACTCAAACTCGCATAAACTGTGATAAACTCAAGAACTCTCAAAAGACTGATAAAGATCAATAATTTGTCCAAAAACTCGCATAAGCAAGTGAACCCATCTAGAACTCTCATATACTTATGTTCTAAGATATGAACTCTTAGAACACTGTACACTGATAACTTTTGAATTTCAAATTTTCCAAGATAAGATTTTTACCTAAAAATATGAAATATTTCTTGATTTAGATTTTAAACTTAATATTATCATGTCAAGATTTGAAAAAAAAATCCAGATGAGGTTCGGTTAGGTTCAATACGAATCCAACAGTTCAAAAGTTCATGAGTTCCATTTCTAATGTTCGAGTTCAATATGAAATTCCAAGAGTTAAGGTATTCCTGCAAGAAAATCAATAAACAAGAAAAACCCAGACACATAATCGAGTTCAAACATTCAAAACCAACATCATTTTATGAGAATAGAACCAAACCATACATATATCATTCATAGAAGATGAACAGTCACACAAAAAAATTCAAATCACAAACCCTAGAAAAATAAGAATCGAATCCAAAATCACATCGAAAAGGTACAAAACATATTATAAAACATGAAAGAAACAACAATAATCGATAACCTACTCTGATTCTTCGAAGAGAGTATTTGAAATCGAAAGGTCGCGCAATGAAAGTCGAGAGAAAAAAAATATCTATGTGAAGAACTCGCAAGGGTGTATTGAGAGAAGTGATCGAAAATGGGAAAACTCGCAAATTTATACTCAGAGAGTGAAATGACACTTGGCACGAATTGAGTGGATGATACACTTCTCGTAGAACGAAGAAAGAGGACTTGCCACACAAAGAATGGCAAAATCATGTGTGCACTTCGCGCATGAACGATGTGCGTGAAGTGTGAAACTCGCAAGCAGTATCGTGCGTGAAGATGAAATGCGCAAGACGTTACGTGCGTGAAGTAGTATGAATAGTAAGAACTCGCACGCTTTGATGTGCGGGAAGTGGAAACTCGCAAAACATAAGGTGTGCGCTTTGTAGACTTTGCTATGCGCGAAGTGTAAACTCGCATGACATGGTCTGCGTGTTTTACACTTTGCGTAAGCAATGGTGTGTGCGTAGTACAAACTCGCATAACACTATGCGCGTTTTATACTTTGAAAATTTTTGAGAAATTTCCAAAATGAAAACTTTCCAAAAATATTTTGTTCCACTTTCCAAAAATAGCAAGTTTATTAAAAACCCTTTTATGCACAAAAATACAACTTTTTCTCTGAAAAATCTTTCTGATTTCAAAAATCCTTTTTCAATCACAAACTCACACACCCACTTACTGTCAGGATCGAATTCTCAACAAGAATTATGAACACTCAGAAACAATATTAAAGAAGTTGCGGAAAAACACTTTAATATTCAACAAACAAAAAAAACAGTATTAATCACAACTTGCAAACTTTACTTAATGATTCAAGTTACAAGCTTTTCACTCACAACCTTAATCTTGAAGAACAGGTTCTTTCAAGACGAATTCTACTTCTCTAGAATTAGGAACGCTGCCTTGAGATTGATTCTCTCTCTAGAAAGCTAAAAACTCAGAATTATTCTCACAAAAGTTACTTAGCTATTAAAACAAATCTATACATATATTGAAGAATAAAAGATAATTACTAAACATAAAAAGATCTTCAAAATAATCTTCATAATTATCTTCAATCTTTCCATGTTTATCTCCAGACGCGATCTCTTCAATATTATCTTCAAATTATCTCAGAAGCAGCATTAATCACCTTGGAAGCATTAACTGAGTCTTGGCAGTATTAACTACTAAGCAGCACTAACCACTAGCAGTACTAACTAGCTAAGCAGTACTAACTTTGTTCAAGCAGCACTAACTTTGACTAGCAGTATTAACTTTGAGATCCTCTGGCAGTACTAACTCTGAACTAGCAGCATTAATGACTTGGTCACATCTTCAGTTCCCAACAATCTCCCCCTAACTTGACTTTTAGAAAGAGAAGTCAAGTTCTTCAGATGCTTCCAAAACTTTCATTGATTCAATCCAAGGTTAGGATCCAGTCCCATACTCTGATTGATAGTTCTCTGAATTAGATACTTTGCCATTTCTGAATTTGGTGCACAACCTAGCTTCTTCTTTAACATGGCATGAAGCTTCAGACTTGTGTGATTGTAGACCCTATCCACCAAGTAATACTCCATGTGAAAAGTATCCAAGGCCAATTCATAGACTCCACTTCTTTCACACAAAGTCCATCCTCTAACAACTTTAAACACATCTCTGATTATATGCTTCACTGCTTCTGGATTGAATAACATACACAAATACTCCATAACCAGTTTCACAATTGGTAACCCTGGAGCTTTCAACTGATCTGCATGTAATTTCATACCAACTTGAAACATCTCTTCTAAATCAGATCTTGAACATTCTCTGACAATTTTAGTCCATGTTGAAAACACATAATACTTCTCATCCTTTCTTTTCAGCCTGATATACTCCTTACCATCCACCTTCATAGTATCCCAGTGGATGACTTCAGGAGGTTTGAATCCAACAGGTTCAGCTGTGATAGGCTTTGGAATTTTATCCATTACCACCATGTACATATTTACATCTGAACTCTGTGGTACTTCCTGAGATTCAGCTCTCTTTTCTTCATTCTTAGGTGCCTCTTCTTCTTCAGCAACCTTTTTCTCTTCTTCTACTCTAGGCTTCTTGTCAATTTTCTTTCTTTTGGCCATCATCTTGGTTCTCTTCAGAATCCTTTGACTTTGCCCTATAGTAGCTTCCTTCTTCTTTTCTTCCTTTGTCCTTTCCTCTGATCTAGGACCTTTAGAAGCAATAGACTTAACTCTTTTTATTTTCTTGATCTTCTGAGCTAAAGTCTCTTCTTCCTTAATCTCTGCCTTTTCTTTTGTTGGAGTTCCCTCTTCACTTTCAGGGAAGGGTTGATTAATGTTCAAATCATGCCTCTCCTTGGCTTTCCTTTCAAACTCCACTCTGGACTTTTCATTACTCTTCAGTTTTCCCATTTCTTTCTCATATAAGCCCTTGACTTTATCAAAAGTCATCTTTATAAACATTTCTTTCTTCACACCAATTGCACTCCTCAAGAAAGTTATCATCTTGTTTCTTTCCTGAGTTGCAAGGTGAGTTTGTGAAGGCCTTCTCTTCTTTTCACTTGATCTGGACATCATAGCCTTTCTCATGCTTATTGCCCTTTGCTTTGCTTTCTCTGTTTCCAAGCCTTTCTGAAATGCTTCATTTAATTCATTAGCTAGTGCTCTGGCTATCTCTCTGTCTTTCTCAACCTGCTCTTTCTCTGCTTGATTTATCTCTTCTTGCAGTTTCTTGGCTAATGCTTCATCTGACTCAACCATCTTTTGCTTTTTGGTTGGTTGATCAGATTCTATCATCTTTTCTTTCCCTTTTCTCTTCGCATCTGCAGCCATGTCTTTCTTTTCTGTTCTCTTTGCTCCCCCTTCATTTATGACCACTCCCTTTGCTTTGGGAGTGTCATTCTTTGCTTTTACAAGCATCTCTGCTACTTCAACCTCTTCAGGTGTTAACCCTGTTACTGCTGCTTGTGTAGTTTCAGCAGCACTAACAGTTTCTGCTGCTCCTTTTGGCTCAGCAGTAGTAACAGTTTCTACTGTTGGGGTTGTTACTGCTGCTGGTGTTGTTTTTGCTGCTTCAGCCTTATTTACTTCAACATTCTCCCCCTCAATCTGTTGATCCATCTGTTCTGAGCTTGAACTCTCCCCCTTTTTGGAAGCATTCTCCTCCTCCTTTTTGTTTGCCCCCTTTCTCCTCCTTAGAACAAACTGCTTTCTTCTTTTCTTGGCAATGAGTTTTCCCACCAATTGCTTGAGTTTTGAAATCTGCTCTTGTTGGGAGATGACCACTTGCTGCAATGCCTTGATTTCCTTTCCTTGATTAACCACATCAACATTGATGTTGGCTATTGTTTCCATCAATTCCAAGTAAGTATAGCTATCCTCACCTTCTTTAGGTGTTTTACCCACCTTTGAAGGATCATTGGAATCTTTTGCCATCAATTCATCAGTTTCAGTTCTGTTCTCACCCTTTTTGGATGTTTTGCCCATCCTTGAGGGATCCTTGGATCTTATAGTAGTGGCCTTCTGCCTAGCAGAAGCACCAACTACCCCCTTGATTTCTTGGCGCCGGGGTCCTTTGGTTGATTTCTCACCCAAAGTTGCCATGGGGAAGGTCTTAGAGATGTTACCACTATCCTTCTCTGTGCTAGCAGAAGTAGTGGCAGCCTTCTCACCCATATGCTCATTCATCTCCTTATAGATCACCTCCTCAGGGTTGGGAGACACCCTACTGGTTTCCCTTTGGATATTCTCTATTGGAGAATGCTCCAATAGAGGGTTGTGAGGCTCTTGGCTAATAGTAGGTACAACAAGGGAAGGAGCCTTGTGTACCTTTCTCTTGACATAAGTCTTGGATATCATAGGAGTGGGTTTAGCAGCAAAGGATTGAGGAAAAATTTGAGAGAGGGAAGGTTGGGATTGGCTCTCAGTGGGTTGGTCTAATGAGGGCCTTGACCCTGAGGCCATACCTTCTTGTGGTTGGGACACCACCATCATTGTTGAGAACAATGGGGTGTCAACTCCTTCCGAGTCCCTAGCAGATCTTCTCATGTTTGAGAAGACCTTGCCTTTAGGGGGTTTAGGTACATATACCTCATCAAAGTGAGGTATATCCGTCAATTCATTTGTTATAACTGCCTGTACAAACCTGGGATACATGAAGAAACTCTTCTTGTTGTCCAGGTTTGAGACAAGATCATTGAAGATCATCAGAGAAAAGTTATATTTTCGAGCAGTAGATAAGCATACCAAAGCATAGGCAATGGGACTGCTAAATTGACTCCAGCCAGTAGTTTTCTTGGAAAGACAGTGCATCAGGGTATGAACAAAGAACCTCCATTGGGGTGAAAATTGAGCTTTGAAAAACTTGAAAATCCCTATTTGGCCTTCATACCCCATTCTGGTGAGGTTTGAAAACAAATCCTCATTTGGAATAGAAGATATACCTGAAGCATCGTCTAGACGTAGACAGATGCGAATGGTCTCCTCAGTAACTGTCAAGGGTTTATCACAAACCCTTGTTTTGATGCACGACACTCCGTTTTCAGTGCTAGTAGTGGCATTGGCCTAGAATTGCCTTTGATGCTCTATGTAGATGGTAGGAGATACAGTGAGAGCATGAGCGATGTGGCTTGACCTCATAAAATCGACTATCTGGTAAAAACCTTCGGCTTGTTTTGGCTTTTGGAGCATGGCTATCTCGTTGTGCTCATCAATAAACACCATTGAAGCCATCTGTACGCAAGGATTCTTGACTAGCGAGCACTGGATACTTGAGAGAAAAGAGTGAGAGAGAAGATGAACAGTAGACAAAGAGTCGTTATGATCGTTTAGGCGGGGAAAGGGTATTTATAGCTTGTGGATTATAAGCAGTATTAACCCTAAAAATTTAGTGAAAGCAGTATTAACAGTGAGCAGTATTAACTGAAAGCAGTATTAACTGAAAGCAGTATTAACTGAAAGCATTATTAACCACTAGCAGTATTAACTAATTAGCAGTATTAACTGAAAGCAGTATTAACTGAGAGCAGTATTAACCACTAGCAGTATTAACTAACTAGCAGTATTAACTGAGAGCAGTATTAACCACTAGCAGTATTAACTAACTAGCAGTATTAACTACTTAGCAGTATTAACTGTGCACTGGCAGTATTAAAATTGCACTGGCAGTATTAACCATACTTACACTTTTAAGCTTGTGATGAACTGAGTACTGTGTGTTTCCATAGGTGTGATGGCAGGCTTTGAGTCTGAGAAACCAAACTTGGTTAGAATGTCCTGCACATACTTGGAATGACAGATAAATATACCATCTGACTTCTGTTGGACTTGGAGTCCAAGGAAGAAAGTAAGTTCTCCCATGGAACTCATTTTGAACCTTTGATGCATTAGTTCCTCAAACTCCTTGCACATATTGGCTCTTGTGGATCCAAAGATTATATCATCCACATAGATTTGGACCAGCAAGATGTCCTTCTTCTTTCTCTTGATGAACAGAGTCTTATCAATGACTCCTCTTTCAAAGCCATTTTCTAAGAGATAGGATGACAGAGTGTCATACCATGCTCTTGGTGCTTGATGCAGTCCATAAAGTGCTTTCTTCAGTTTGTATACTCTGTCTGGATAGCTTGGGTTTTCAAACCCTGGTGGTTGACAGACATATACTTCTTCTTCAATTGAGCCATATAGAAATGCACTTTTTACATCCATTTGATAGACTTTGAACTTCATATAAGAAGCATAGGCCAGGAACAATCTAATTGCTTCTATCCTAGCCACTGGTGCAAATACTTCTTCATAATCTATTCCTTCTTCTTGTGTATACCCTTGTGCCACCAACCTTGCTTTGTTCTTTATTACTATTCCTCTCTCATCTCTCTTATTCCTGAAGACCCATTTTGTGCCTATTGCTCTTTGACCTTTAGGAAGGTCTACCAGATCCCAAACATCTTGCAGCTTGAATTGTAGCAGCTCTTCTTGCATGGCTTCTATCCAACTGGAATCTTTCATAGCATCACAAGCCTTTTTAGGTTCAAGCTGGGATAGAAAGCAAGAAAGCACTGTATGCTGTTGATCTTGCATATCTTGCAGCCTGCTTTGATTTCTAGTCATCATAGGAGAAGAGATATCTCCTATTACCAGCTGAGGAGGATGATTCTTTTGTGTTCTTGTTTGATGACTAGGTTCTTCATTGAGTCCCACCTCTAGATTGGAGTCATTCAACTCAACTGAGGTGATTTCAGCAGCTACTTCTGGTTCTTTATTTTCTTGACTCTCCTCATCTCCTCTTTCTTCTTCACTCTGATTTGGTTCAGTAGATGGCTCCTTTTCACAGTCTTCAACATGATCCACTGTAGGTATGGGAAAAATCACAGACTGAGGTATGATGTTGTGTGATTGTGTAATTCCTGAATCTGAGCTTCCTGATCCTGCATAATCATCACTACTGAAACCAAAAGAGTTAGTTAGTGAATCAATGTCAAACAGCCACTGAGGACCAGACCCAATAGGATTAGGTGTGTTCTCATTGCATTTGACATTGTCACTTTCCTCAATTATTCTAGAAGAGGTATTAAAAACTTTGTAGGCCTTACTCTGAGATGAGTAACCAACAAGAAATCCATCATCTGCCTTGCTATCAAACTTTCCTAAGTGAGATTTGGTATTGAGAATTGTACAAGGACACCCAAATGGTTTAAAAAATCCAATAAAGGGTTTTCTTTTATTTAACAGCTCATAAGGTGTCTTGTTTTTAGGCTTGACTACTAGTACTCTGTTTTGGACATAGCAAGCAGTATTAACTGCTTCAGCCCAGAAAGTAATTGGCAGTTTTGAATCAGCCAACAGAGATCTAGCAGCCTCTATTAGTGTCCTATTCCTCCTCTCAGCAACTCCATTTTGTTGAGGAGTCCTAGGGGCACTATATTGTCTCTCAATGCCTTTTTCTTCACAAAAGGTGTTTAGATCAATATTTTTAAATTCAGTTCCATTGTCTGATCTAATGACTTTTACTTTTTGATTTGTTTGGTTTTCAATTCTTAGGATAAAGGATTTGATCAGTCCACTTGTCTCATCCTTAGTTCTTAGAAAATATACCCAAGTAAATCTAGAGTAATCATCAACAATAACTAAGCAGTATGATTTCTTGCCTATACTCATAACATTTGTAGGACCAAACAGATCCATATGTAATAACTCGAGACAAGAAGAAATTGTATTTAACTCTTTGGACTTATGAGAAGTTTTGTGCTGTTTGCCTTTAAGACAAGCAACACAATGATTATCACATGAAAAGACTTTTGATGGTAAACCTCTTACAAGGTTGTTTTTAACAAGTTTGTTCATTGTCTTGAAGTTCATGTGACACATCCTTCTGTGCCAAAGAGAGGATTCATCCACAGAAGCTTTAGAAACAAGACAGTTCAGGGATGAATTACTTGAAACATTGTCCATATCAAGACAATAAACATTGTCCTTTCTTGGAGTTCTAAGTAGTATCATGCTTTCATCAACTACCTTGAATCCTGGAGCAAGGATCATACATTCTGTATTGGTAAATAATATACTATGTTGTTTGTCACAAACCTGTGATACACTTAACAGGTTGTACTTTAACTGATCAACATAGTAGACATCCTCAAATGTCATCTTACCTTTTGTAACATTACCTTTTCCACTTATTTTTCCACCTGCAAGATTGTCTCCAAATGCAACATGTCCTCCATTGATATGCTTGAAATCCTGAAGGCATGACATGTTGCCTGTCATGTGCCTAGAGCAACCACTATTAACATGCCAGATGCTCTTCCCCTTAAGCTGTTGGTTGCCTTGTACATAAGATAAATCAGTTAGTATTGATTAGGAACCCAAGCCAAAGTGGTCTTGGGTACCCCTTTCTCATCAAAATATTTACGTTCCTTCTTGACAAGATTTTTAAACTTTGACTCCTCATTGTTGGAGTACTTTGTCACAATAATGGGTTTGGATGCACATTTGCTAGAAGCAGTACTGGTTTTTGAAGTACTAATTGCATTAGCAGCACTTGCATGCTTAGCAGTACTAACCTTGTTGGAAGTAGTAACTGTGTCAGCAGCAGTAACTGTGTTAGCAGTAGTAACCTTTGAATAAGTACTAACAGTGTTAGAAGCATTAATATTCTCAGCAGTACTAACACTGGTAGCAGCAGTATTGCTTCTGGCATCACTATCCCTGTCAGCAGTACTAACAGTTTTAGTGCTTCTAGGCACCCACATTTTAATACTCTCTTTTAAAACCTTTTTCTTCATGTGGCCTTTGGTTTCAACAGATTTCTTAGCCACATGTTTCTTTCCAGTCTTCCTATAACCAACAGGTTTTTGCACAAATCTTTGAAAGTTCATCTTTTGGTTAATAGGGTTAAAGAAACAGTGTTTAGCAAAATGATTCAACTTGCCACATATGAAACAAGGTTTTGGTCTGATTATTTTACTCAGATCAACTCCTTGTTTCTGAGCCCATTGATTATTCCAGTTTCTTTGATTACCTGTCTTTGTACCAGAATTTAGGCTCTCAGTTTTATTGCAAGCACACTGTTTACAAGGGCCAGGATTCACAACAGTGGTCTGTTTGTAATGGACCTTGTTGGCCTTTCCTTTGGTCTTCTCTATCTCTTTAGACTTGACCCAGATCCTTCCACCACCCTCATTGGTAACAATGTTGTTTTCTAAGGGTATCTCTTTACTCACAGCATTGTTCCTATTCTCACTGGCTTCTTTCTCAGTCATATCCTCAACAACCACCTCATCCAAAGGATCTATCTTAAAGGCTTCCTCAGACAAGTCCTTTTTCTCCTTGGTCTCTAACAAGTCTGATGTAGGAGGGATGTAGTTGTTGTTGTAAGGAGGGGGTGTGTTGTTGTATCCAACACCAGGCTTCATCTTATCATGAATCTGAGCCTTTAGAAGAGAATCCATTGCTTTTGAAGCGTATGAAAACTTTTCTACATCAAGCTTAACTTTAGCTAGTTCTTCTTTCAACTTATCATTCTCTTCTTTGGACTTAGACAGTTTGGTCTCTAACTCATTCTTTTCCCACTTCCAGTAGTTTGTGTCATAAGAGTGTTGAAGTTCATTGGCTTGGAAGCCTTTGATTTGTTCTTCAAACCTCTCAACTATCAACACATAATCTCTTCTGTCCTTTTCTAATCTTTTGAGGTCATCACACATGTTTTGGTTGTGATCCCTGTACCTTTTGACAATGTCTATGCAAGATTGAGTACAAAGATTAGAAATTACCTCAGTGGGGAGATCAGACACCTCTGCCATAAGAGCTTGATTCTGAATGGCTTCCTCAGCTTGGTCACTCCAGTCAAACCCCATTCCTTGTTGAGAAACAAGGGCTTGAGCAGAGTTCTTGTTTTGATTGTAGCCTCCATTCTGAGCTTGTTGGTGGTTGTTATTTGGCACACCACTTTTGCACTCTCTAACAAAGTGTCCCTTCATGTGGCACTTATAGCATTCCACCTTTGTCTTGTCAAAACCAGTTCCATCTTCTCTTCTTTGAGAGAAGTTGTTCCTCCCAGTTCTTTTAATAAACTTCTTCACCCTCATAGATAACATGGCCATCTGCCATTTAATGTCCATCTCCTCCAGATCATCAGGGTGAAGTTGTTCCAGATCATCATTAATCAAGGAGTTGTTGCTGTGACTGGACAAAAAGGCTTCAAAGACAGTTTCAGTGCCTTTTTCTGAATTCACTCCACTAGCAGCACTAACTGCTTCAGGGTTGGCAGTAGTATCAGTGGATGCTGATAGAAGTGCAGCATTATGAATATACCCAGTGGGCTTCTTCTTATCTTCTACCTCAGATTCAAAAGCTCTTAGATCATTATACAGATCATCTAGTTCCTTCTCTTCCAGATTATCACTCTGTCTATATGAGACAGTGTACATAGTCCATTCATCCCCAAGAGATCTGAGGAACTTCCTGTTGATATCATCTTGCTCCATCTTCACTCCAACAGTAGCCAGTTCACCAATAAGCTTGTTGAACCTGTCAAAAGTTTGAGTCATAGACTCATTCTTTGAAGAAGTGAAGTTCTCATACTGCTGCTTCAGAACATCCCTTTGATTTCTTTTGGTGCTTTTAGTTCCAGCAAATCTTTTCTCTAGAGCATTCCATAGAATCTGAGCATCAGTGCAGTTGCAGAATTGATGCTGATACTCATTAGGGATGGCCAAGAGCAGAGTTCTCAAAGCCTTCATCCTGATCTTCCTCTCACCATTTGTCTTTGGGGGAGATCTTTTCCCATCTGGTCCAATCTGACCTTCAGTAGAGGGGCCATTCTCAATGACATCCCACATTGAGTAGTCAGTGAGGAGAATGTATTGCCTGATTCTGATCTTCCACATGTCAAACTCATTGGGTTTGAGCATTGGAACCTTAGAGACAAGAGTACTGTTTGATTCTGCAAAGTTTTCCATGATGAATGAATGAATGTTTCTGAGAGAACAGGCTCTGATACCACTTGTCAGGATCGAATTCTCAACAAAATTATGAACACTCAGAAACAATATTAAAGAAGTTGCGGAAAAACACTTTAATATTCAACAAACAAAAAAAAAACAGTATTAATCACAACTTGCAAACTTTACTTAATGATTCAAGTTACAAGCTTTTCACTCACAACCTCAATCTTGAAGAACAGGTTCTTTCAAGACGAAATCTACTTCTCTAGAATTAGGAACGATGCCTTGAGATTTATTCTCTCTCTAGAAAGCTAAAAACTCAGAATTATTCTCACAAAAGTTACTTAGCTATTAAAACAAATCTATACATATATTGAAGAATAAAAGATAATTACTAAACATAAAAAGATCTTCAAAATAATCTTCATAATTATCTTCAATCTTTCCATGTTTATCTCCAGACGCGATCTCTTCAATATTATCTTCAAATTATCTCAGAAGCAGCATTAATCACCTTGGAAGCATTAACTGAGTCTTGGCAGTATTAACTACTAAGCAGCACTAACCACTAGCAGTACTAACTAGCTAAGCAGTACTAACTTTGTTCAAGCAGCACTAACTTTGACTAGCAGTATTAATTCTACTAGAAGTAGTAATACCTAGCAGTATTAACTTTGAGATCCTCTGGCAGTACTAACTCTGAACTAGCAGCATTAATGACTTGGTCACATCTTCAGTTCCCAACACTTACAGACTTTTACAGTTTTGCTCCCCCTTGAAGTGTGCATGTCTGTTTTCTCCCCCTTGATGTATGCAATATGCTCAGGATACTGAAGTACGAGTCCTGATCTGACTTGATCAGAAGTCAAATTCATTGACATTGATGTCCGGGTTCTGATCTGATATAATCAAAAGCCAAATTACCTGCTCCCCCTAAACATGTGCATCCTACAAAACAGATTTCACGGGTTTTGGTACCTATATATACTTGGGTCCTGGTTTGTTAGATTTACGAATCCACTTCTCAATAGATTTATGTCTATTAACAACACTATTCTGAGAAGTTATTCGGTAAGTACCATACCAGTTTTGAGCAGATTCTCGGTGGAAAAAATTATTCTCGCCACAGTAAGAACATCATATCCTCTTTTCAGCTAACCTGATAATATGATTAGTAGAATAATACATATCAGGTGTAGCAAAATATTTACCTTTTCTAGCTCTATTCTGTTTAGCATTAGATGTGGATAGAAATGATTTCTGAACAGTGTTACCATCTGAAGAGCCTTTCACAACCCAAACCATCTGATCTGTCCTTGATTGCTTTCCAGGAAATTTGTTGTTAGATTTAACTGTGCCATAAAGAGTATGATTATAAAACAGATTGGTAGGACGAATCTGACTTGTATTAACAATTTTAGTTTTGACACTATTCTTTCTTGAAACTTTTTAAGATATAAAACTGGAAGCAGTTTTAAAAAAACAAACTGATTCAGTTGTCTTATCAAGAGGTGATTGATCAATCACATCTGCAGAAACTTTTTCAGACAACTCAACGTTTGTAACTTCCATATCTTTTATCTTTTTAGATAAACGATTCTTTTCTTCAAGAATTGTGTCAAATTTCATCTATAAGTCAGATCTAGCCTTCTGTTCTTTTGACATATCAGTTGATAGAGCAATTAATCTTTTAGAGAGCTTAGAAATTTCATTTTCAAAATTTTGACGTTCAAGCTCAAAATCTTTTTCCAGGTTCTTGTTTTTAGCAGAAATTTCATTGAAAATCCCAACATTTCTCTTTTCAGATTCCTTCTTTTCAATCTCAAAAGACTTCTTCTTTTCTTGAAACATTTTCTTTTCCTTTTCAAGCAAGTCTTGTAAAACTGAGATTTGTTTGGGAAATTCAACTACTTTTTCATCAAGAACTTTTCTTTCCTTAGCAAATGTGTCTCTTTCAGTAATCAAGATTTTTTCAAATTCAGGCACTTGCTTGGAAGTTTTAGACATCTATGCTCTAAATCTTTCTTTTCCTGTAAAACTTTCTTGGAAAAATCAGATAATTTTTCATTGGAAATTTTCTCCAGATTCGCTTTTTCTTCAGATTTCTCTTTTTCTGTTGGAAGACTTTTCAACAGATCAGCATTCTTTGCTTCTAATGCAGAAATCTTTTCTTCAAACGTTTTCATCTTGTTGAGAAGAATTCTTTAATTTCTGAAGAATTCTTCTCAGTTGTCTTTAGTTTAGTTTGAAGAAGATGTATCTCTCTTTCTCTCAACTTGATTTCTTTCTCTTTTGTGCTGAGAATACCTGCAAAATCAGATTTTGAATTATTAGCACATTTTGTACAATCATAAGTTATATCAGATTTTAACAATTTATTTTTAAACTCCTGAATCTGATTAAGAAGGGTTGGATTCTGAATCTTCAGCATATCCCTTTCAGCTTCAATTGTCGGTATCTCTGGTATGTACATAATAGCAACATCTCGTGATGACAATACAATATTTCCTCTTTCGTCTATAGTAGGCATCTTTAAAAGATTGAGAAAGAATACTGATAATAGGCTTGATACAAGATCACCCAAACGAATCAGAAATAGTTGACTTGAAAAGTCAAACTCAGAATACCACCTGAAAACGATTTCTGAAAAACACTAAGTCTCGAACTCGCAGACAACAAAAACTCACAGATCACAGAACTCGCAAACCACTGTACACTGAACTTCGCGCTAAACGTGTTGTGCGCGTTTGAAGAACTCGCAGACCACTGTTTGCGTGTTTTGAGAAACTCGCACGAAAGGTTGTGCGCGAAGTTACTTCTCGCTAAGAACTTCGTGTGCATTTAAGACTTAGAAAAAATTTCGATCAAGAGCATATCTCGCAGATGAATGTAAACTCGCAAATCAAGTACTTAGCGTGTTCAACTTAGAAAAAATTCAGAAAACTTCAAACTCGCTAAATGAAAACTCGCACAATCAGAAACTCGCGCGACCCTTATTCGTGAACCACACTTAGAAAAATTTCGAGAATCCTAGAACTCGCAGATAACATTGTGCGTGAACTAGCTTCTCGCAAATAGAGTTTTGCGCGAACTTATTCCAAACTCGCAGAATACATAAAAATCATCATCATGCGCGTTCTTCAAGTTTAGCTTGTTCTTCCTTAGCGCGTTCTTCAGATCTCGTGCGTTTTGCACTTGTACTCACAGATTAGATCAAAAATCTCAAATAACCTGCAATTCGATTCACAACCTGAACCAATATGCTCGAAAGATGAAATCGAACACTTTCTAAACCACCAAAAATGATCAAATCAAATAAATTACAGTGCAATCTTCGAAATTACAGTGTTCATATCCGTTTTTAAAAAAATCAATAAAATCAAAATTCAAGTCGAAATAGTGAGTAATTTGTGAAATTTTGTGAATACAAAGAGATCAAAAACAGGAATTGATTATCACTAAACCATTTTTACACTCTAAACAAAACTAATCAAAGCGAATTCGATCAAACAGTCTTCTTCAAAACTCGTACTGCGCGTTCTTTAAAATTCCAAGAAATCGATCCAATTCAGTAATCAAGTCTTTATGATTTCGATTGGGTAGGCTCTGATACCAATTGTTAAAGTCCAATTCAAGCCATAAGCAATCAATTCATACACAAATCAGAGAGAAATTATTGAAAGAGAAAATGTCATATGTATTTCACTTAGTCACAAGATTACAGAATGAGCGTACGTCTCTCAAGTTTTCATAATTCACTCACAAAGCTAGACTATTTATACTAGCTACTTCTCTCAAGACATAAAACTCTCAAAGTGTAAGAAACCCTCTCAAAGACTTTTACAAAGTCAAAGTCATTTACATCAAAAGTCAAACCAACTTGATCTAAACTATGCATTAACATAGTTTTTTATAATCATAATTTTAGTACCATCAATTTCTTGTTTTGATTCCTATTTTGTGTCGATACGAACTTGAGACTGTTCATACAGACTTCATCCTCATCAACTGACTTCCGAACGTTTAAGTTCTAGGGTTTGGATTGAATGATGTTTTTGGACTCATAATGTTAAAATCTTAATGGGTTTTCTTAATCGAACAAGCATGTGTTTGTTTCAAGACTTAATTCTGATATTCGAACACAATAACCTTTAGACTCATGAACTTGCGGCAAGTTCATCATTGTTATATCCTGCGACAAGTTGCTTTCCTTGAAAAAAAACCCAAGTCCACTTATCGCAAACAACAGTCTGCGATAATTTGTTGTTTATTTGACTTGCGATAAGTTCACTTCTCGCATCAAGTGGCATGCAACAAGTGGTCTAGTTGGTTGCGACAAGCATTGCCTTTGAGATTGTTTCTTTGGCTTGCGACAACCAGACTTAGGAAATTTTCAGAATTTTTTTCAAAAAGGATTTTGAGTTTAACTAACCCTTTGAGACTGTTACTTACAACATGCCTATTCAGCAACTCTTCTATCCTATGCAGATCATGACTCTGAGTGCATTAGGGATTACGTAGATTCTATGGTCCAACTAGAACTGGTGGGACCAATCCATGACTCAAAACATAGAGCAGAGGAGTTTGTGAGGGTTCAGGATACAGGGGTACCTGAACGGGGAGAGCTGAGGAAAAATTTTTAGAGGGGAACAAGAGAGGGTCAGTCTACTGAACCAAAGGTCATGGAGTCATCATTCGCTACTACTCCAGATGATTCCATGCTTCAAGCCAATGAAGGTATCATTCCACCTCATATAGGTAGGCTTGAAGTTGCCAATAAAAGTTCAGAGACTGAAAACGAGTCAGATATTGTTGCTGTTGACGATGATAGTTATGATTCTGATGATGAACATGATAAAAACGACCAAGCTATTGATACAGCTGTTGATCAAACTATTCTTAATGTTTTAGGATATGTAAGGAGTATTGAGGGAGCTCAAGTTGAAAATATAGAAAATCTAAGCCATAGTGAAATGAAGAGAAAAGAATATGATGATAGGGTGTGTACCAGAACCTACCAAAGCAGAAGGGCAGCCACATCCACTACCAGATCTCATGTGTTGGGATCAGGTATTGAAACATACATTAGTCGCCCGCTAATGCAACTGCACACCCCTGCCACCCATTCAGTGACCTCCCAATCGGTAGTTGTCTTAGATATGCACGGAGACTTAGATCATATTCTATCCAGTCCTCACTTGGAGGATGTGTATGTTGAAAATAGGGGACACCAGCCCCAGTCCTCACCTTCATTCAATGAACCTGTTTGTCTAGAGCCCATTGTATCTATTTCATTTTTTATAGGACACCTATTATTACTGTTGTTACCATCGGAAGTCAGAGTGACCCGATCAGAACACCCAGAGTAGATCCAACTATTGGACTACAAGGACGGAGTGGAAGCCCTACCAATGTTTCCAACATGCTAGCATTGATAGTAGGCCACACAGCTGCATCTACAACTGTTGTGACAACGGAGCATCTAAGTGACCCTGGAGTTACCTTACCCGACTTTGTGTCAATGGAGTTTCTCAACAGCGCCCTAAAGGCTGTTGAAGATAAGATGGTTGATGAACTTGCAAGCATAAAGAGAATTCTAAAGGGGAAGGAGCCTGTGGCAGAACCAGAACCTACACCTCAACCACCACCTGTTCAACAACCTTCAGTAGCTGATATGTTAGTAGATAAACTGAAATCCCTGCTTTTTGCCAAGCTATTATCTCAAGCCCCAGCAGATCAATCAGATGTTGACTTGGTTGGTCTTCTCAGAGCTCAATCTTCTCCTACTGCTCCTGTTGTTCCTACCACATCTTCACATGTCACTTCTGAAGAATTTATTGCATTCAAATCTGAAGTCTTGTCTACCTTGCACTCTATGCAACAGTCTTGTGACTCCTTATCTGCAAAAATGGATGTTCTACAGTCATCTTGCAAAGTTCAAGCAAAAGAGAAGACATGAGCATGATAATGATCACCATGACCATGAGGGGAGAACTCTAAGAGGCAAAAGGAGAATGAAGGTACAGGTTCAGTGCATGCAAATGTGAAGTCAACTATTGATGATGTTGCTCACAGATTTGAATCGGGTGAATATGGTGAAGAAAGTGGAAAATCGATTGTACTTTATGTGGATCTAGATACAGAACCAACAGTTGCAAAGCCTATGGTTAATGAAGAGGAAATATTGCAGATCACCAACATGTATGTTGAAGTTGTGGAGATATATTCAAATGATGATGATGAGGATGATCTGTATACCAAGTTCTGGAAAGTGAAGAAGGAATGAGAGGACTTGATTGTTATTTCAGAATTTGAAGTTGCTACTATCAATCATGCTGAAAGTTTGTTTGATGAGAAAGAAACAGAGTTCCTACAGCAATTGTATGGTGTAGAAACCCTTGATGATATCCATCTAAGTCCTTTTGAATCTCCTATTCCTGATTTCCCTAAAGTTCCTAAAGTTCCAAGTCAACCGATGTCAACCATGCCATCTCCAACTCAACCAACTCAAGCTCCAGCCTTTGAAAGCTCAAACCAAGCAGATCCATCTACTTCAAGCAAGCCAAATCATAATCCAGCTGAAGAGAGCCTGAAGAAAACAAGTATGAAAGTGCCTTTCCTTAAAGAAATTGAAAAGAGAATTTTTGTCCACTATATCAAAAAGTTGGATCTGTATGCAGTATTGGGTGTGAAAGGACAGTCTGATTCCTACAAAGAAGAGTACTTATACTTGATGACATCTTGAGCTCAACCGGACAGCCATATCAAAACAAAGAACCTTGTTGGGTCATTGACCAGTATCTTCCTAAATCGAAACGTGGCGCTGGCTGCTACGCTATATGGAAATAAAGTTGCGCCTTCTCCATCAGCAATTGCTTTTGGTGTAGTGGTAAGCACTTGATCCCAACAAGTGGTATCAGAGCAGGTCACAGGTTCGAATCCCATGGAGTGCATTTAAATGCCAAAGGCATGTTGTGCAACCATTGACTTCAAGCGAAGATCTTGTTAGTGCTGGTAGATGCTGGGGGGGATTGTTGGGTCATTGACTAGCATCTTTCTAAATCAAAACGTGGCGTTGGCTGCTACGCTATATGGAAATAAAGTTGCGCGTTCTCCATCAGCAATTGCTTTTGGCGTAGTGGTAAGCGCTTGATCCCAACAAAGCTTATTGTGACAATCAAAGAGGTATATGCTAAACTGTTTTTCTGAATATGGTATCCGATGTTTGTGGTATACAGACAAGATGGGCAGAATTACACATTCTCAGAGGCAGAATTCCACAACCTGCAAATAGAAGATTGTGAGTTTTTGTATCACCATTTCAGAAGCTTAACAATCAGAAAGGAGAACATCACTCTTGCTTTGAATGCCATCATAAGGTTCCTACATAGGCATATCATCTACTCTTAGTGTTTTGTTTTTCAACTTGGTTTGGAAAGTAGCCAACCAAAAATCAACATGATGAAGCCCAACCTTAAAATCCCAGACTTAGAGAACTACCCTTTGTTCATGATACTTGAAGATTCAGAATTTGGGGTGATCTTCAAGAATGGAAAGAATGAGAAGAGATTCCTGAGATTCAGTGAAGTTGCTAAGTTTTCTGATGGGACTCTGAAGGTGATAAGATTGCAATTGGATAACAGATATCAGGCTAATGAGAAAGCTAATGAAGGAGAAACAATGACCAGAAGAGAGAGATTGCTTCTTCTAAGAACTTTGGATGACTTGGATGACAGGATTAATTTCAGAAAGGCTATGAGGAGAATTGAGACATACTTGGGACTAAGGAATAGAATAAGACCTTTGTTTCCTTGATTCCAAAGGGGCAGATTGTTAAAGCACATGTTGGAAGTCAAGGTCAACTCATTTAGTCAAAGTTTATGTCTTTAATTACCATTCTTGTAAAGTAAAAAAGGGTGTCCTTTGAATTAGTATAAATAGCATTGTTTCCCTTCTTTTTGTAACACTTGTGACATTTGGAGAGATTGTAATCTTTGTGAGATATATGACATATGACACATTGTCTCTCTCTATACTTTCTCTCTAGAATCTTGTGTTAATTTCATTGTTTTAGAGCTTGAATCTGTGACTAACATTTGGTATTAGAGCTAAATCGAAGAATTCAAAATTGATTTTATTGAAGAATTTAAAGATTTGGATCAAATTTTGCATGTTTTGGAAGGATCTTAAACTTGTCGTAAACTATTTCTAGAAAGTAGCTGTTAGATTCAGATTTTGTTGATTTTGTGTATTTTGAGTCTGAAATTGATTAGGTTGTGTTCAATTGTTAAAATAGAACAGTTTTTGTTTAGATTGTTTTGGCAAATTCACAACTTTTTGTGTGAATTTTGAGATTTTCTTCAATTTTGGTCGAAAGTTTCCCAAAGACTGTGTTCAGATCAAAGTTTGTGATCCAGTGGTTTTTGGTTGAAATCATCAACTACAAACCTGTTCAAATTTTATTTGTGAGCAACCCTACAAATTTTCAGTGCAAATTTAGATGAATTGAAGGAGTTATGGCTGAATTTGTGATCTGAGTTCGACTTGACACAAGATCTGAACTTGTCGCAAGTTCATTTTTGGTTGTCGCAAAGTTCTTAATTTTTGCATTTGCTAAGTTTAGTTATCGGAAGCCTCAGAGTGCGACAAGTCAACTTGTCGTATAGTGTTATCTGCGACAAGTTAGCTTCTCGGGTGAAGTTACCTGTGACAAGTAAGGTTCTCGGGTCTAGTTACTTGTGACAAGTGAAGTTATCGTAAGTCGTTACTTGCGACAAGCTACTATTCAATTTTCAGTGCGTTGCGACAAGTGAAGGTTAATTGTTTGTTTGGTCTGCGATAAATTGCCTGTGATAAGTGTTATCTGTTTGGTTTGCGACAAGTAGTGTTCCTTTGATCTGCGACAAGTGTTTCCTTCAGCTTGCGACAAATACATTATACCAAGTTTGACTTTTCAATCAAGTTTTTTGATTTTTCGAAACAATCATTTCAAGCTCAGTATATACTTCAGTAAAGATGTCTAGAGACCTTCTCAGCATGGGGTCAAAGTCAAAGCCTCCAGTGCTTCAAGTTGATGAATATCCTCAATGGAGGAAGAGGATGATACGGTTTTTGAACAACCAAAACAGAGATCTAATGAAGTCCATCATCAATAAGGGACATATCCGGTTAGTAAGTTGTCTGATCTTTTCTAGCGAGAAATTGCGAGATTGCATGGCACACCAGTTTCCATCACATCAGATCGAGATCCGCGATTCACTTCTCGATTCTGGAAAAGTCTTCACCAGGCCTGGGTTACGCGATTGACTATGAGTTCAACTTTTCATCCACAAACGGATGGTCAGACTGAACGAACTATTCAGACTCTAGAAGATATATTACAGGTCTGTGCTCTTGAGTGGTCAGGTGGTTGGGACGAGTATTTACATCTCGTGGAGTTCACGTATAACAATAGCTGGTAGGCCAGTATTGGCATGGCTCCGTACGAAGCTTTATATGGTCGGAAATGCAGAACACCGACCTGTTGGAATGAAGTTGGGGAACAAGCTATCGAAGGACTTGAACTTGTCTGAATTACTACTGAACAAGTCGATATTGCGAGATAGAAAATGAAAGAAGCTCAATCTTGGCAGAAAAGTTACGTGGATAAACATCGAAAACATTTAGAGTTCCAAACGGGTGATCATGTCTTCCTAAAAGTTTCACCTTTGTGGGATATTCACAGATTCAGAATCAAAGGTAAACTTAGTCCGAGATATATCGGACCCTTCGAAATACTTGAACGAGTTGGAGAGGTGGTGTATCGCCTAGCATTACCTCCTCAACTATCGCATATCCATAACGTTTTCCATATATCATCGCTCCGGGGATATCATTATCACCCCCTTCACGTGATTGATTATCCATTAGAAAAAATCGAAAGAGATGTCTCTCATATTTAAGAACCAGAAGCGATAATTAGTCGGGAAGAGAGACAAATGCGAAGAAGGACAATACCCTTCGTGAAAGTGCTATGGCGAACTCATTTCGAGTGGGAAGCCACAAGGGAAACAGAGGAATCTATGCGAAAGGAGTACCCATATATCTTCGATTCATGTAAGTCCTAATCCTATGTCAATTTCAAGGACGGAATTTTCTTTTAAGGAGGGGAGGATTATAACACTCGTGCTCCGTTAACTCGTACAAGTTGTGTTAAGTAAACTTTGGGTATTGTTCAGGCTACTCCAGCTACAGCTACAACTCCTAAAATTCCTGCAAGAAGGGTTAACAAAGAACAAAGCCAGTTTAATGATCAGGATAAGGAAGTTGTTGCTTTGGATGAACAAGCATTGACCTACTTGACTATGTCCATTTCGAATGATATTTACAACATGGTTGATAGTCGGGATTCAACAAAAGAAATATGGGATAAACTAGAAAGTCAACTGCAAGATTCAGAGAAGTCAATGAAGACCAAAAGGAATCAAAGCATAAATTCTTATGAGGGATTTAAAGCTAAGGAAGGTGAAACCTTAAGAGATTCCTACAATAGATTTAGCGTCATCCTGAATGAGAGATCAACTTTAAATTTGTCAAGAATTTACTGCCAAAATGGGATGTGTATTCAATTCAGATACAAATGAGTAAGGACATGGATGAGGACAAGTTGAATGATCTATTCTGTGTTCTCAACCAACATGAAGATAAGGTGAAAAGGCTGAAAGACAAGCAGAAGAAAGTTGAGGAATATCTTGCTTTGATTGCTGAACAGAATAAAAGTGTGAAGGTTGGGTCAAACAAGATTCCAAAGGCTTTGATTTCAGAAACTCAAGAGATTACTCAGAGTTCTGACAGTGAAGGTAAGGATTCTGATGATGAATTGACAAAGTTTGCGAAGAAGTTAGCTTTATTGACTAACAGGTTCACCAAAAGATTTGGGAATAAAAAGTTTTATCCAAAGCCTAAATCTGACTTTAACAAAGTTGAGAAGTTTAAAGTAAAGTATGATAAAAGAGATGAGAAGAAGGAAGATAAGAAAGAAGAGAAATAGAAAGAAAAAGAAAAAAGGATAACAAGTGTTTCAATTGTGGCAAGTAGGCCACTATGCCAGAGATTGCAGAGCTAAAAAGGTGAAAGGTTTTGAGTATTATACAAAGAAAGCCCAACTGGTAAAAGCCAAGGAGACGGGTAGAGCCTTGAGAGCAGAAGAGGAAATGTGGCTTGAATCTTCATCTGATGAAGAAGAGGCTCATTTTACCCAGGTGCATTACAGCTTGATGGCTATAGTTGATGAAGATGACTCAGAATCTGAGGTACATTCAATCTCTGACATTGATAATTTTGATAATGATTCTGAAAATGAAGAAATGTTAAAGTTGATATATCAACTCAATTTCATGAAAGAGGAATTTGAAAAGCTAAAAATAATTTTGGAGTTGAAAAGAGTTCTTTGTTGAGATACTAAGATGAAGCACTTCTGTACAAATGTTTAGCTGAAGACAAAGAGAAAGAAAAAGGTCTAATCCGAGCGAAAAAAGCTAAGCTTGAAACCAGAATTTCTGATTTACAAAAAGATTTACGACGTGTGAAAGACGAAAACATGGATCTTAATTTGAAATGTGAAATTGTTCTTCATGAACGAACTGAAGCTTATATAAAAATCAAGCAATTGTAAGATTTAAATTTTAAAAGAGGACAAACTGAACAGACTATAAAACTATTGACCAGTAACCCAAAAGATACTCGTTTTTACAATCCTAAAATGGGTCTTGGTCTTCCAGAAATTGAGGTCTTAAAGAAAATCACCCGAAAACCTTTACAATTTTGATAAAATGGGTGAATGTTCAAAGTTTATGTTGATCCCAAAATATGGTGTTCTAAACTTTGATTTACTATAAACTACACAAAACAGATGATTAAGAGTGCGGAAGCGTTTTTAAGTGTGGAAATATAGTAGTTGAATGGTAGTAAACACACTAGCAAGCATTAAATAGAAACATAGATAATATAGAGATGATTACTGAAGAATCTGCTTCATTAACTTGCAAGTTACACCAAGAACACGCACTTGTGTGTGCTAATATGCTCAAAGAAAATACCACGTTCTCAGATTAGTGTGTGCTCGCTTCTTACAAACGAAGGTGGTGCTCCTATAATATATGAGGAGGATGCACCCCATAGTACAAGACAAAGGTTGGCATTCTAATGAGAGCATGCCACCTGGAAAAGTAAAACATCGTGCGCCGCATAAAGGATTTGTACAATCTTCATACAGCAGGCTCACGTGTTCTGCACGTGGAGTTGTCTTGAACTATTATCAAGAAGTCTTCCATCACCATAGGTTTGCCATCACAGAGGCTCTGTGAGTGACCACAGAGGCTCTATGATCTGAAACTGATTTTCAGGTTAAGTTCTCGAGCAAATGGTCGACATGGTCTTCTGTGCTTGCAACTTTTGATGTGAAGCGACAGTCTTCTGTGGATCTATACATAACCTATTTTTCAGTACTTTCTATACATGTAGGTTAGAGCTAACAATCTCCCCCTAAGTATTGAAAAATAAAAAATGGAAAGTTGAGTGTTGGGTTAAGTTAGAAACGATGAATTGAATTCCAGTTGTAAAAATAACAAGAAGGAATTCGTCGAGTTTGAACTCTTATTTCCAAAATCAAGTGAGGTGAAAGAATTTGAACCTGATACTGAGAAAGCTAAATATGTTGATCCTAATCTTCTGAAGGAATGTATGAAAGAAGACACTGATCTTAAACCTGAGTCTGATTCAGTTGATGTTCCTATTTCTGACAAATCTGATCTCAACTATGTTGTTGAAAAGATTTCTAAACTGGAAAAGAATGTTTCTGATTTGAAATGTATAATTGAGGATTTGGAAAATACACAAGAGAATCTTGTGATAGAGCTTGAAATTAGTCTGAAAAACAATGTTAATTTTCAAAAAGAAACTAGACTATTAGAATCCCATGTAAACAATTTGTCAAATTCCAAATTTTCAGATTCTCAAAAGAAATAAGAGTTTGTTGATCATGATAAATCTTCCCTGTTGTTTGGTGATGTAGCTAAAGATCTTTCTAAAAACACAGATTTTATTACTCCGACAAAACCAGAATTTGCTTCTTTTGAATTTTCTTTACCAAATCTGGATTATCTTAATCAGATGAAATCTTCAGTAGAAATTTCAAAATCATCTGAAAAGGAGTACAATACTTTTGAAGTAGGAGAGACCTCAGGAACTAAATTTGAATCTTACTCAAAAACATCTTCTAACTCTAATTATGTCTGTTCTTCAGAAAGGAATGGTGGAAAGCGTGTGGATTTGAAGAAAGAGAGTATATTTGTAAAATCTACAACTG
The DNA here is from genome assembly GCA_954870635.1 of Arctium minus. Lineage (NCBI taxonomy): Eukaryota > Viridiplantae > Streptophyta > Magnoliopsida > Asterales > Asteraceae > Arctium > Arctium minus. The sequence goes on along the minus strand of OX941084.1, from coordinate 100,339,113 downwards.
TCTCTGACGAGCAATGTACTGTTTCAGTAAAAAGTAATTGTAAACCGGCTGGTTGTTGTCAAAAGTGTTTCAATAAAAAAATATAATCTTTCTTGTTCAGAATTGTTGACACAAGCACAGAACAAATTGCATTGTACTCATTGTGGAAATAATTCATTCTCTTTCCAATCCAAATTTTCAAAGAAAATAAAATCTCAACTCTTGGTTTGGAAGAAATATGTTTCTAAGTCTCCAACTGAACATCATGCTAAAGTTTCAGTGTTGAAAAGAAAATTAATTCAAGTAAGAAAGTTGTTAAGACAGTTGATGTAAAATTTGTGTGGAAATGGCTGCCGAAAGACAAACATAAACCACAAAATTTGCTGAAAGAGCCCAAGTATGGAGAATTAAAGGCTCATCAACTGCTGTTAAAAGTTTAATTGATACTAACAAAAAGGGACCCATATTCATACTGGTACCTAAGTTGAAGTGATTGATTCTTTCAGGACCGTCATGTGTGGATTATAGACTCAGGAGCATCAAGACACATGATAGGTTACAAGCACTTATTGCATGTCTTTGTTGAACATCCTAGAGGATCAGTCAGTTTCGGAAACAAAAGTAAGGGGTATGTCAGAGGATACGGTGTACTTACCAACGGCACAATAACTATTTTTAGAGTATTGTATGTGGACGAATTAGGTCCTAATTTGTTCTCCATAAGTCATTTTTGTGAAGAAAAAAATGCAAAGTGAGGTTTGATGAAGATTTCTGCTGCATTGTCGAGCAGAGTGGAGTTGAACTTTTCAGAACGGAAATATTAGGTGATCTTTATGCAGTCAACTTTCCAACTATATCGATATCTAAACCAGTTTGTTTAGTGTCTAAAGCTTCAACAGATGAATGTTGGCTCTAGCATAGAAGGTTATTTCACCAAAATCTTCGTGACATTAACAAGCTAAGGAGCAAAGATCTAGTCTGGTCTTTCAGATTTGAAGATTGAAAAAGTATCTTTATGTCCAACCGGTGAAATGGGCAAAATAAAAAGAAGTGCACACAAGTCAAAGACTTTATCAAACTGCAAAGCTCCTCAAGAACTTATTTACACGGACCTCTATAGACCAATGAGAACTCAATCTATGAGCAGAAAGAAATATATTCTGGTCATAATTGATGAGTTTTCAAGATACATTTGGCTAGAATTCCTGAGACTTAAATCCGATGCTCCAAATCTGATAATAAAGTTCATCAAGCGCATACCAATTCTTATGCAAAGTCAAGTGCAAAAGCTGAGAAGCAACAACCAAATAGAATTCAAAACTGAAATTCTACAAAGTTTTTTTCAGTTCGTTGGCATTTCTCACAACTTTTCTACAGCAAAAGAAACAATAAATCACTTACCGATACCCATCATTGCCAAGTTCAATATTGTATTGTAATGAGAATTTGAAGATAAATTTATGTTCAGATAAGAGTAGCAAAGAGCAAATTCATACAAAGCAAGGGAGTTGACTCTGGCCATTTTAGCTTTTATTTAACATCCACAAACCGAGAGATTCTAAACAATAATACTTTTGACACACCACTTGCCCATACTTTTCCTTGTCGAACATTGGCATAAAGTGGTCAAAAAACAGGCATGCTTGCATTGTGAAGATGGTTGGTCTACATGAAGTCCTCTTCGAGTTCTTGTAAGGACTTGTGGGTTGACGCGATATCTTTATTGGATGTCATTTTGTCAGCAACCATCAGATTTTTGTAGCTCCTTACCTCTGCTTGTCGCTCCTTTTCCAGCCTTTCCATCTCCTCTCGTCGTTTCTGCAAAAATTACGTTATCATAGCATTGAAGCTTGATAGGAATAAATAACAAGAAAACGTTCTTTATGCAAGATGTAATCAAAACTATGCAAATCGGCTTTCACAATTGATAGTCCTTTGACAGTCCCCATTGTGTTCCGCCACTGTGCGCAAGTCAAAATCAACACAAGTCTAAGGCAAAATAGAATTCTTATTTACTTGAAATGTGGATTTTACTTTATCATCAATTAGATAAGAATAATTTAATTAGGGTTTTGTTATTAATAATTGATGACTGTGGTTTGTTTAGTGAATTATTCTGTGTCCCAAGTGTAATTAGACTTTCTTTTAATCTATAGAAAGAGAGGTAATTCGGTAATTCCAAAAGATTGACACCTAAATTGTTAAAAGAAAGAACTGAGTTCTCTCTTTCATTGCATAAAGCAATCACCTTAGGTTATCTTAGTGCAATGCTTGCGAGATCCTAACGTTTCATCTTGGTATGAAGCTTTGAAAACCTAGTTCCTTTTATCGTTTTCTTCTCTCAACACCTCTTCACTTTTCATCCTACATTGCACTAGACAGATTTTGCAATCTCACTGTCTTGTAAGACATCCATCACCCGCTTCCAACCAACATCACAGGCTGAAAGACATACACCAACAAAAATGTTATGGGACCCTTACACATAATCCTTATTCTAATTATGAAATTAAGGCAAGAAAACTAGTATCGGCTTTGTGGAAGCAGGGATGCATCCACACCTTGCTACATCCCCATATTGGATGCATCTTGGGTGAGGCAGGGTGAGGAGTTAACTGCCTCCTCAAATAGTTGACCACATGCAAGGGAATACCAAAGAGGCAACTTTGGTCTTCCACAAAAGTGGGAGGAAGGTCGAAACAAAGAGACGCCAACTTCTTTTTTTCTTGATAGTTCACACTAAGATGGCAAATTAAATAAATGTAAAAGCAGGATAAGACCTATGTTCAACTATGTATCTGTTGCATAGACCTCTGTGAACTATGATATAAGTTCTTTATTTTATTGGCTTGGTTTAAGAATTATTAGACTTGTATACACTCACATACACGTATGCAGTATGCTCGTATCCTTACATTTTCAAGTCTCTGAACCACTCTATCCACGAACGCCACAAAAATTTCAACATATGTAGCGTGATGGTTCAAAGTACAACAAAATGAGAACTTATGCCTTCTGCCGTGAATAGGGCGAGGGTGGCATTCCATACTCATACATCTCTACATATACGTAATCTATTAGATATTCCACATATATTATGGGTACGCATATCTCACCTTACTTATTTCTTGCTTATACAAAGAACATAAATATTACTCACTTTGTCTCTCAGCTGCTGTTTCCTTTCTGCCCTTTCAGCCGCATTGACTGCTTCACGCTCAGCTATGCAATAACAAGATGAAATTAGCTAATGATATACCAGTAAATTAACTAAGAAGGTCATGGTCAAAGTTTGTAACTTAACAAAAGAACCACATATGTATGAAGTACCTTTCAGATCAGGTTTTCTTTCCACCTTTGTCCTGTTTAGTCTATTAACTACCTCGTTTATTCGCTTCTCCACTCTCACAGTGCGCACCTAAACACAAAGCCAAAAACAAACAACAATCTATGAGAAAATCTCCTGTGGGAATTCAAGGATGCAAATGCAGCTCAGAAAGCATACTAGAATTTATATATTCCAACAGTAGAAGGGAACTCACAGCTTTATTGTTGTGGAAACCAACTTGACCAACATCCATGGATGGAGTCTTCTTTAGGTTTTGCCAAGAAGTATAAACAACATCAATGTTGTTCACTTTATTTCCTGCAAGGAACGACATACCATCACGGGATTATGGGAAATATATCTATTTCCATAACACATGCTCAGAATATCACATAGCCATCTACTCACATGCTGGCTCCAATCTCCCCTCAGAAACGTGTTCCTACTACAAGAATAAGCTTATAACCTCTTGCTACTTATTGTAAACAGGTTGATCCACCTAAATGCCATTTCATAATTAATTCAAGAGCAGGTAGAAATTTATTTATTGGCTACTTGCTATCATATAACCCACTCGTATGTAGAGCTGCTTAGCGTATAGAAAGAGGACTCCAGGGTTCGAGTTGTAAAACTGACCCGTGTAAAAAAAATTACAGCTGTATCATATAACAAGAATTGATATACATGTTAGAGAATCGGAAGTGTATATGGACTTGCCTTGGATGGAATTTGCTTTGACAAGTTGAGCACAATCTTCAAGAAGTCCTTCAGATATGTCGTCAATTGTCTGACCCTTGTGCATCCTCAGATAAACATGGGCAGAAGACATTTTATCCACGTGGAACCTGCGGTAGAAAAAATCCTGTCATGAAAAACTAGATATAAGGTGATAATAATCAATGAAAGAAATTTCAGTGCTTGTGGCCGAATCAAACCCCCATCAAAATGATATAAACATTTCAAAAATGCGAAAAAAAATGATAAAAAACATGAAGAATCTTCAATAAACTCTCAATTAAAGAAAAATGTTAAATATGCACCATAAATAGTGGCATCACATGGGGAGATCCTCCTGCCTAAAGTTAAATGATCAAACAAGGGGACGCCTTCTAACTCCTCCGGCTAGGATGCCCACACCTAGGAGATAGTAGCACCGGTAGCATGCACCCATCTCGCAAGAAGTCCAGTCAAGGGAGTTGCAGGATCCTCCCATGGGCACCAGCGTGTCAATCTCCCGAAATAATTAGTGTGTTGACTGCTAGGCTACTACAAATAAGGATTCTCATTCTGTTGCTCATTTGATACAAATGGCACCTGCTATTCATAAGAGAGAGCTGTATTGTGGACCAACCAGACATATAGGTAGATTGATCAAGATTAGGACCTCTCATACTAGTCCGCCACAAATGCATATCCGACGCAATGGTTTTAAATAACGAAAGAGGTGTACGCCTTGAGGCGCGACTTGAGGCAAGGCTGTCCAGAAACAAGTTTGAGGCGCCACCTCTCCAGCCCTAATTGAGACGTATGCATTGGCTGAGTGAGGCGGCGTGAGCAAGGATTGAACATTGAAGCGTAGGAAGCGGCTGAGGCAGTTGAAAGGCGTATGACTTTTAAACTAGTATTTCTCAACCCCTTTCTTCTCTCTCTCCCAACAACTGATCATTTCCCTCTCTCTCAACTGCCATCGATCTTTTCTCTCCCTCTCTCACGACACCATTCTTCTCCAGTTCTGCCTTCGTATTCTCTCCATCGTCTTCAAGGTTCTCACAGTCCCTCCTCACGATTCTCACAGAGCAACGCATCCAGCCCTAGGTTTTTAATATATATATATATATATATCATTTTGTTAATGTTTTTAATCTCGTATTTAAATATGTAATATATTATTATATTTATTAACTTTTGTACTTGCTTTTTCTATATTCTGATTATTTTTTGTGTTTTTACTATATATATTTATTATTTAATAAATAATATTATATTTAATAACTTTTGTATTTATTTATCTTTTTTTTTTAATTTGGGTTTAACTTTTTATGTTTTTTACTGTAAATATATATATATATATATTCTGTTTCTGTGCATTATGCTGTCACATGTGTAATTGTATACATATACATATACATATATATATATATATATTCTGTTTTTGGTGTATTATGCTGCCACAAGCTAGTCACTATATGGACTTATGTAAGTGATGTTTAAGTGTTATGCATATAAATTTTGTTGTTTGGTTTTTTGGGGCTTACGCGTCGACCGCTTCGAGGCTTATGCTTCATGTACCTAATGGGAAAACGCCTCGAGGCCCGTTTCCATTCTTTAAAACATTGACGCCATTGTCATGATTCTTGAAATATGTATATGTATTCTGTTTTTGGTGTATTATGCTGCCACAAGCTAGTCACTATATGGACTTATGTAAGTGATGTTTAAGTGTTATGCATATAAATTTTGTTGTTTGGTTTTTTGGGGCTTAGCCTCGACCGCTTTGAGGCTTATGCTTCATGTACCTAATGAGAAAACGCCTCGAGGCCCGTTTCCATTCTTTAAAACATTGACGCCATTGTCATGATTCTTGAAAGGCCTGCCTAGGTCTGCGGTCCACCGAGATACAGATTAATAACCCTGCCTTGTTTGACGTCAATCGGCTCTAATGGCGCAAACACCTCAGCCTCTAAGAGCTGAGGCATGGGACACGGAATCCCACTGAAAAAGCATGCAAGTCATTATGTTGAGCCACCTTTTGTGAATCAAGAAAATAGTGAAGAATCAATCCAGGGCCTTGACTCCTCTTCATGAATGCCTGTTGTCTCTACATTTATGTGCTGCCTCTTCATCTCTTGAGCTGCTGAGTTTTCTACTTAATCAGTCTATTTATGAATCGATATTTTAATTGATGTTGATTGATTGCCAATTGCTTTTCCCCCTTTTATGGAGGTGGTCGTCGGTGGCCATCGTCGGGGGCGGTGGTGGCATCGATGGGCGATGGTGACCATTAAACCAAATACCCTATTAGGGTTATATCAAATGAGGGTAGATTGATAATTTTTCCTATCTTGCTCCACCTATTTTGGTGGAACAAAATAACCTTTTTTGTCCCATCAAATCCCACCCAATCCCTGTTCCAGTCCTTGTCCCATGGCGCGCCACACGTGGAACGGTGTGTTTTTGTTTGTGTTTTTGTTTTGTCCCATGTCGCGTCAAACATGGGTCAGTGAGTTTTGTCCTGTCTTGTCCTATGTACCAAATGTAGCCGTACAACGTACACAAGCTGTTTGTGGCAGACATACGAATGCCCATGTGGGAATTCGTTAAGAGATAGGATCAGAAATGAGCAAAACATTAAATGCAATTGTAAGAAGAGGATATTTCTTCATGAATAGTTGTTAAGAGTGGAAGAGGTCAAGCAAGAACCCAAGAATGACATGAGGTCAAGAAGTATCAGAGATTCGCATGGGTAGTATAAGAAAATTGCCTCAAATTGGAGTGTGTAGAAGGACACATTTTTATTCATAAATTCTAAGGGGGTTCACCAACCAATATTTGCTGTTGAGTTGCACAATTCTCTATTTTATTTTAGTTCCACTTTCAGCCTACCCCATCAAGATTGGGATAAAAGAATTGTTCTATGCTTAATTTATTGTTCTTTAATAACAAGTAGCTTATTCTGTATATGCGTGTTGTTTGTCAATGTTAATAAATGTTGATAAAGAACTAGTAAAATCCATGTTTAAGCATGCATGCAAATGCAACCCATGTGTGTGATTTTTATGAAAGCCAAGCACTTCACTTCGAAAAGGTGTGCACCTCACCTTGCACCGCATGCCTAGACTTGGGCTTTTCCACCTTAGTGCGCCTTCGACCACAAATTAAATCACCCAATACCAATGAGTGCACTTTATGTATCAAGTACAACAATAGCCATATCCCAAAATGCACAGAGTCTACAAAAGGGTAGTTTTCTACATGAACAAAATAAAAAAGGAATGCATATTCAATATACCATCTTACGGCTCTTTAAAAAAGGTTCAGTTCAAGTTGATCCAATAATAATGTTGTTAATCTTTTTATACTAGAGAAATTGGGGGCATTTCTTTCCCTTATTATTATTTCTTTATTTAACTTCCTATAACTATTTATATTTTATAATTATCCTTATGTTCCTCTATTAATTATTTCTAAAAAATATTCTGAATATGCATAAATATGAAAATTTGGTTTCACATCTTAGATTTTGCAACCATCTAGCTCAATATTTGTTTTTCAGAGGAAGGAAACAAGAAATGAAAAGGTTGAAGCATTTATATACAAGTTATTGAACTTCGTATACTAAGAAACTGTATTTTGTGTGAAGAGCTCTGACAATTTTTTCTACACATGAGAAACCAAGGTCACACATTCATCTTCCTCTAATTGTCGCATGTCAACGTTATTTTAGGTGCTTTGGAGGAAAAAAAAACTACTAATCTACTAAACAACAAACTATTGCCCCCAAATGCTCAGCCATGAGAGAAGCATTCTTGCTTTACATTAAGTCATGCAAATGGGCCACGCCAGATATTCACACCCATGGTTTAAAAAAAACGGTTGAGGCGGACGCCTCAAGGCGAGGCGCCCAAAAAACGTACCTGAGGCGCCGCCTCACACCCCTAGAACAACACATACCCCTTTCATCTGAGGCGTTTCGGTAAGGCAGTGAGGCGGTCCAGAGGCGTACGGTTCAGTGTGCAAGTATAGTTTTTTTCCTTCAAAGTAAAAGTAGAGTTTTTTTGGTCTAACTCTATCCCTGATCCTTTATGTCCTTTTTGTCCTTTATTTTGAATTCTTTGTCCTTTATTAATATTTAAATCTAAAAGACTTTACCTACTTAAGCTATATCTATCCCTATCAATAAAAAAGGTGTTGTACTTTGACATCCTTTTTCACCCTCCATCTCCCTTGCTAACCGACTCTTCACTCTCCCTCTCTCACTATTTCTCCAAGAAAGAAACACCTCTCAGTCTCTCACCCACCGGCGACCAGCAGCAATCCGGCGACCAACAGCTTTCCGGCAACCAGCTTTCATTAACTTATGATTAGAACTTTTAATTGATGCTTTAAGACCTAGGGGGCGTTTGGTTCGAAGAATGATTTCTGAAAGAATGGAATCTGTCTAAGGAATTGGAATCTGGAAGGAATTGGAATGGAATGTTATCAGGTTTGACCAAGTGTTTGGTTGGCAGAAATGGAATGTAATCAGTCAAATGAATTGGAATCTGTCTATTTGGTTTGCAAAGGAAATGGAATGGAATTCTGAAAAATGACAAAAATACCCTTTCTTTTATTTTTATTTTTTTAAATGCCGAGAGAGAGGGGGGAGAGAGGAGAGAGAGATTGTGAGAGAGGGAGCGGGTAGAGAGAGGGGAGAGAGAGGGGAGAGAGAGGAGAGAGAGAGAGAAGAGAGATAAAGATAGGAGAGAGATAGAGAAGAGAGAGAGGAGAGAGAGGGAGAGGAGAGAGAGAGAGGAAAGAGAGGAGAGAGAGAGAGGAAGGAGAGGAGAGAGAGAGGAGAGAGGAGAGAGAGAGGAGAGAGAGAAAGGAGAGAGAGAGGGTTTTTAGAAGCGGCTAGGGTTTTTAGAAAAGGTAAGGAGGGTATTTGTGTCATTTTGAGAAAATCTGATGGAATGAAATTCAATTCCATCCATTTTAAGAAGGAATGACCAAATCCATGGTTAAAGGAATTCATGGAATTCAATTCCATTCCATTGGTAACCAAACAGCAGGATGGAATTTGGTCAATGGAATTGACCATTCCAATTCCATCAGATTCCGGCGGAATCCAGCGAACCAAACGCCTATAGTTAGTAGTATTATTGAATTATTGATTCTATGGTATGGTTATTTTGGAATGGAAATATAAAATTATGTTTTTTCTCAAGTGTGGTGAATTTATGATTTTTTTTTGTTTTCTTTTTTTGGGGCTTACGTCTCAGACCGCCTCGGGGCTCGTTTCCGTTTTTTTTAACCTTGTTCACACCATTAATCTTCATTCCACCTCCATATCCAAAAAGAACCAAGCTACATAAGACAAAGTATAAGCATGCCCCCTTCCTCTCTAACTTGATAACTCCTAATCATTAAATCCTCTTCACAAACTGAGATTTTAGTCTTTATCCCATTATCAGCAAGCACTATTAGCACTAAACCCTGCCCAACAAAGCATGAAAGTGTACTAGTAATACAAATGATTACAGGGATAACTTGCTCACTCCAAAAAAAACAAAAAATAATAGTAGATACAAGTTATCTCATCTACTCTTCGACAAGACCATATTTGCTTATATTTTAACCTTATCTTAACATGTCAAACAGAAGTAGAAGTTTTCACTCAATTTTACAAATATATGAACCTCGTAACCATCCATTTTCCCCACTCAACAGCAAAAAAAGACCCTTTCCTAATTCATACTTGAATGCTAAAACTTCATGACTCTCCTCATTTCCTTTAAAATGTAAGCACTGGAATCTCTATATGTACGAAAATTCACTACACATATATTGAATATCCCCAACAAAACCATGCACGCAAACTAAACCAGCTCTCCATCACTTAAATTCCAAAATAGCAGCAATTCCCATTACCACCATAACTAATCTCTCTCCCTTCTTGACCCCCTTCCCCGTACCTAACAAGCCACCACAAAAATCCAATTGCAAGAAGCAAACAAAATGCTTTTCAAAGTCAACTCCTAATCAAAGACTTAGGACTCCATGTATGCATCCCATTCTTGGTCCATCAATAACAGAGAGGGAAAAAAAAAATAAAATAAAATAAAACAGACCGGAAGCAAAGTAATAGGAATATTTTTGCTAGATTTGACAAAAGGGATTATTTGATTCATGCTGAGGATTGGACAATTTATCATGGTATAACTTCATGTTTGTTAAATATTAGTAATGTGCACAATAACGAAGGGTGTTAGTGTTGACTAGAGATACTTCATAGGGTTTATTACAGATCATATCCAAAAAGAAATGTGTGGTATATGTGAGACTACAGGTTAATGGATGTAGACATCACTCGTTGGGTTGATTCCTTGGCAGATGTACAGAGAAGAATCTACAGTGACAGAAAGAAATCAGGTAGAGCTATGAGACATGCCCTACAACAGAGTGGATGATAAGCTAACCAAGGGAGAGGTGTTGATGTAAGGAATTCTAATGTTCTCAATTGAAAAGATATTTCAGTGGCCCTGCACATGCATGTCATAAAGAGAGAGGCGGTGAGTGACAAATATTTTATATATGCATCCTTTTCACCATTTTTTTGTTTCAGATACAGCAAAACTGTAGTCAACATTCTGAAGCATCAAAAATAAACTATAACCAAAATATTTTTTCCGTCTATCTTAAACACACTTTCAGAAAGAGCAAGAAAAGGAGTTGAGTTTGCTAGCAAATTAAAGCTTAATGTTATCATGCCATGTTGATTGCTTAGCTTCTCCACCTATACTTCGGAGCAAAAAGACTTCACCACATCAGTAACAAGACAAGTAATCACATTCTCTTCTCTAGTTCAAGCATCTACTACAAAACTTCATAATGGTGCATTTACTAGATCCACTTTTTATTCTTCAAAAACCTAACATGCAATTATTAACCACATACATTCAGAAATATCTTTTTTTTCCAAGTCAAATGAAAATCATGGTGGCATGACACTATACTCGAGGGTAACATAGCAAGCGGAACCATAGAAAAGAAAAAGATGCTATGCTACCACTTTATTGTACTTGTATCACAATTTCTACCTCGAAACTGGATGGAATTACTTGGGTTTTATAGAATTATTTAATCAAACCTCCACACATGCATGAAAAAAAAGGTTTTCCCTAAATTATTATCCCAAGTGGGAAGAATCCTGAAGTATCATTTAGAAACAAATCAGAAGATTGTGAGACATGCTGCTTTTCTACTCATTTTCTAGAACTACCTAACCTTGTAATAATAAAGTAACATCATAATTTTCACATATCAAAAAGCATAATTTAAGAATTCTCCCAGCACCCCAAAAAACATACAATTACCCTCACAAAAGTTAAACAAGTCAAAACTTTAATAGACATGCGTATGCATATCACTTAAAATGGATAATCCAGCACCTACAAAAGCAATCGCATCGGAAACATCAATAAAAAAATATCAAGTTTACATCCATAGACCTCCATCCACAAATACTAATTCCTTTTTGTTTCAAAGTATGAGAATTACGAGTAAAAGGAAAGAGAGAAAAGCGGGCATACCATATGTCTTCGGGGAATCCATATTTGATGAGTTCTTCGTTCTCGAATTTGTCAAGACCCATGAAGATGGTGTAGTCTCCGGCTTCTGGTCGGGCTTTGAAGTAGAACACCATCTTCGATCTCTCTGACTTTTCCTTGCTTCCCCTGATCTCCACGGAGGAGACTCTCTCTCTCTCTCTCTAGGGTTTGCTTTAGTTATTTTATCGATCAAGGTTCAAAGAATTAAACCCGCATTTGACGGGTTACTTTATATTATTTAATGCAAATGTCCGGACTCCACATAACGGGTCATTCATTAAACCGGTGAGGAGGTTTGTAGGAATGAAATGTAAGAGCAACTCCAACCTTCACACAAAAAAAAAAAAAAAAAAAAAAAAAAAAAAAAAAAAAAAAAAAACACCAAATTTGATGGGGCCATCAACACCAAAAACAAACTCATCTCCAACCTCTAAAAAAAACACCAAATTTTTAAACCCTATATTAAAATAACATTATTTAATATAAATATGTTAATTTATAAAACAAATTATTATATATTTAATGAATTTTGATGTTAAAAAAAATAAATAAATAAAGTAGTGGGTCCCTGCTTTTGGGTTTTGCCGTGTGAAATTTGGGCCGGCATATTTGTCATTCAAAAATCTTGGCCGGCAAAAAGTTTTAATATATAGCGGTCGGTTGGAGGTCTCCGACCGGCAAAAAAGTGGATATACCGGCCAGTTGGAGATGCTCTAATGGATTGGATTTCATATATAGATTTGGATTTGAGGGGATTTGGAATGTTTTTATGTGTTTTGTTTGAATTTTATTATCTATATAAAAATATATAAACTACCTGTTAGAGCATAAATCTGTTGGATACAAGATCAAGATTACTGAAGGTTAAAGGTTCAAGAAGTCAAAGCTGAGAAAGTCAACTCTTATTAAAAAGTCAAAATCTTTGTAATAAAATGTCAAAGTCAAAGTCATTGTATTTGTATTTGTTTCCTTGCTTTTTGTAATAGGTATAAATAGTTTCTTTCTTTGTTATTTGTGGTGTGTGACAAGCTAAGATCCAGAGAGAATTTTAGAGAGAGAATTTTAAAGAGAGAGAGTTTAACAGAGAGATAGTTTTGTAAACTGTCGAATTGATTCAATCAAACAGATTGGTTTAATTGTTTGATAAATCTTGTTTGTTGTTAATTGATTGTGATTAGAAACTAGAACAGGACTCACAATTGGTATCAGAGCTTAATCCAATCGAAATGAGATCAAGAAATAGTTCAACTATGTGTTCTTCGAAGTCAGATCGAATTTTGTGTTTTAGTGCGAATTAGGAGTTGAAATCGATCAGGTTATGATCGTATAGTGTATTTGATCGAGTCTGTATAGTTAAATTTGTCAATTGCACTGTAATTGATTGAGAATTTCGAATTTTTGTGATTTTTCCAGTTCACGAGTTTCACGCACTGTGTTCGATTCAAATTGTATCATTTTGTGTTTGTTGTTGTAATTTAAGTATTGTAACCAGTGAGAGTATTGAAATCGAGCAAATTGACAAAGTTTCGAGATCAAATTCGAAGATTTCAATGGATTTCAGTGTGATAGTTTGAGTTTTGTTCGAAAACTCCAAGAACGCGCAAGATCTGTGAAACGCGCAAGTTCTTCGCAAGAACGCGCAAGTTGAAGATTTTGGTCTCAAACGCGCAAGGCGTTATTAGCGAGTTCATAGAACGCGCAAGGCGTTATCGGCCTTTTCTTGCACAATTTCGGGTCCGGCGAATTGCTTTTCTCCCGTTTCAAACCAACACACGGGAGTTCTGCACTTCCGCCCGTACAAGGCCTCAAAGGGTGTCATTCCAATACTCGAGTGGTAGCTATTATTGTAGGCGAACTCCACCAAAGGTAGATGAGATCCCCAACTACCCCCGAAGTCGATCACGCAAGACCTTAGTATGTCTTCTAGCGTTTGGATCGTTCTTTCACTTTGACCGTAGGTTTGCGGATGGTAAGCCGTACTCAACTTTACTCGCGTGCCAAGCTCTTTCTGCAAGCCATCCCAAAAGTTTGAAGTAAACCGACTATCGCGATCCAACACGATAGATTGCCTTGAAACCACTTCATCAATGTAAAGCTTTGCCAACTTGTCTATCAGTAGGGTTTCGCGCATGGCCAAAAAGTGAGCGCTCTTGGTCAACCGATCAACTATCACCCAAATGGTATCGTGACCTCGAAGAGTTTTGGGCAACTTAGTCATGAAGTCCATAGTAATATGTTCCCACTTCCACTCGGGAATATATAGGGATTGAAGGCTTCCATACGGTCGTTGATGCTCGACTTTCACTTGTAAGCACGTCACACAACGCTCCATGTAACGCGTCATATCAAGTTTCATTACCGGCCACCAATAATGTAACTTCAAGTCTCTATACATCTTCGTACTCCCTGGATGGATGGAATACTTGGACTTATGGGCATCCTCGAGAAGATTTTCTTGATTGCCTCCAACTTTGGGCACCTATACATGACCGTTGAACAAATTTACCCCACGGCTATCTTCCGTTAAGAGCAAACGTTGCTTTGACATGATTTATTCTTTGAGATTTTCCTCCAATAAGGCTTCTACTTGAGATGCCTTAATTCTCTCAATAAGGCTCGATACGAGCTCAATTCTTGAAAGGGTAGCCCGGATGCTTCCGCTATAGTCCTTCTGACTTAACGCATCGGCCACCACGTTCGCCTTACCGGGGTGGTAAAGCAACTCGCAATCATAATCGTTGAGTAACTCGAGCCACCGTATTTTCCTCATGTTCAACTCTTTTTGATCAAAGACGTATTTCAAACTCTTATGATCCGTGTAGAGAGTACATTTCGTACCATAGAGGTAGTGCCACCAAAGCTTCAAAGCGAACACCACCGCTGCTAACTCAAAATCATGGGTAGGATAATTCTTCTCATGAACTTTGAGTTGTCTTGAGGCGTAGGCGATCACTTTGCCTCTTTGCATCAAACCGTAACCCAACCCCATATTTGAAGCGTCGCTATAGACCACGAAGTCTTCCGACCTTTCAGGTAACGACAGGATTGGAGTCTCACACAACTTCTTCTGTAAAGTCTGGATCGCCTTCTCTTGCATTTCGGTCCAAACGAATTTCACATTCTTCCGAGTCAAGGCCGTCAAGGAAGAAGCGATTTTAGAGAAGTCTTGGATGAATCTCCGGTAATAGCCCGCCAAACCCAAGAAACTTCAGATCTCGGAAGGACTCTTGGGAGGCTCCCAATTCATCATTGCTTCAATTTTGGAGGGGTCCACCTTCACTCTGTCACGAGTGACAACGTGACCCAAGAATTGGACTTCTTCTAGCCAAAAGTCGCACTTGGAGAACTTAGCGTATAACCTCTCTTTTCTCAAGACCTCTAGAACTTCATGAAGGTGTTGCTCATGTTCTGACTCACCCTTGGAATACACGAGTATGTCATCAATAGACACAATGACCGACTTATCGACGAATGGTCTCCACACTCTATTCATCAAATCCATAAACACCTCCGGTGCTTTAGTTAGACCAAACGACATCACAAGGAATTCATAATGACCATAACACATTCTAAAGGTCGTCTTCGGGACGTCTTCTTCTCTCACCTTCACTTGGTGGTATCCCGAACACAAATTGATCTTTGAGAAACACCCTGCTCTTTGAAGTTGATCTAACAAGTCATCGATCCTTGGAAGCGGATACTTGTTCTTTACCGTAGCCTTATTCAGTTCATGGTAATCGATGCACATCCTCATTGTGTCATCCTTCTTCTTGACAAACAAAATCGGAGCTCCCCAAGGCGATGAGCTTGGTCTTATAAAACCCTTCTCTAGTAGCACTTGGAGTTGAGCCATCATTTCTTGCATCTTCGATGGCGCCAACCGGTAAGGGGCCCGAGCAATCGGAGCCGCCCCCGGTACAAGTCAATCCAAAACTCGACTTGACGATCGGGCGACAAACCGGGTAAGTCTTCCTGGAAGTGTTAGTATATTATATTTAGAAAGTTTTGTAAAGTCATCCATATTGTAATAGGCCTTGTCATTAGCATATGGGTTGGGCTAAAATGTGTAACATGGGTGATTGGGGTATAAATAGGAAAGTGTTTATAGTTTATTTGTAACTTTACTTTCAAAATGTAACCTCATAGTGTACTAAGTGTTTCTAGAGAGAGAAACTCTTTCTCTCTCTAGGTTGTGAATAAACAACATTTCCTATACCCAATCTATCAGAAAGATCCTATAACACTTAACGATCACAGAGAACACATTTTCCAATCCAAAAACCGATTAACAGTGATGAATTTTATCAAACAGTGCTCTATCAGAAAATACGTGCGTATTCTTCGTGAAAAATGTAAAATCGATCAAATCAAGTGAAATCTAACTCTCTGAATGATTTTGGGTTTGCTCTGATACCAAATGTTAGTCCACAAATTAAGCCATATCAATCAATTAATCAAAATCACACAAGATTCTAGAGAGAGAAAGTAGTGAGAGAAAGTGATGTAGTCATATATCTCTTAGTCACATGTACAATACGCTCACAATGTTGGTCACCCTCTTCTCTCACAACACTAAGACATTATATATGAAACTCTCACAAAGCATAAACTCTCACATGCTTACAAAGACAAAGTCAAATACAAAAGTCAATAAGTTGATCTAAACTATACATTTACATAACTCGATGCATATATCAAGGGGGAGTGTAAGTATTTTCGTTGAAGATTGCATTTACTGATAAAAGTAAGTATTTTATAATGCTTATGTTTAGGGGGAGTAAATTTTGTTAAAAGGTCTGATATTTATAACCAGTGTGGACTCATTATCATATGAGTACCATGATACATTTGTTTTTGTAGGATATCTTGAAAAATGTGAATATCAAAGTACTAAATCTTCAAGGGTGTAGCATTTGGATAAGTTTGTAAGTATGCGTGTGAATTTTTTTTTGAAAAATGTTGTTTTTGAAAATGTGTGAAAAAATTTTTGAGCTCCAGAGAGTATTTTGAAAAGCAGTGTGAATGATAAGTTTTTGAAATTCTCAAAATGTTGCTATTTTAGGAAAAGTTGCTATTTTTGGAAAAGTTTCCATTTTTGGAAAAGTTGCCATTTTTGGAAAGGGTGCAAAACTTATTGCAAGCCATTGCCTGTGACAAGTCCACTTGACGCAAGGCATAGCATGCGACAAGTAACTTGACGCAACAAGTTGCTTGCGACAAGCATACTTAACGCATTGCACTGTTTGCGACAATTCCACTTGACACAACCTGTTGCTTGCGTCAAGTACATTTGACGCAACCCGTTGTTTGCATCAAGTACATTTGACGCAACCCGTTGTCTGCATCAAGTTCACCCTGTTTTTAAGAGGCTTGCGTCAACTTTCCCTTACACACTTGTCATAACCTGTTCCTTGCGACAAGTACTCCTTCATGACTTGTCTTTTCTTGCGACAAGTGTTGCTTCTCATGTTTGCGTCAAGTGGGAGGTTGAACCCACTCGTGCCACATGTCACTCCTATTCTCGAGTATATATACATGTTTCAAAATAGAAGTTTCCCACTTGTTCTTTTTGCAAACATTTGCGACTATCAAACTTATATTTTCTCTCTCAGTATACTTCACTCGACCCTTCAACTTTTCACTTTCCATTCGATTTATTCGATTCAGGTAGGGTTAACACTAAACTAGGGATTGTTTTATAATCGATTCTTGTATAAGAACTTGTTTCCACCATTTCTTTCCAAAATCGACTGTGAAAAATGGATCTTAAGGTTTTCAAGGTTATCTCAAAGGGTGAGATTGTTGGAGCATTTGTTGGAAATCCAGGTTATCTCAAAGTAGTCAACCAAAGTCAACACTTTATGTTATTCCCAATATTCAAGTTCTAATCAATAACAAATAATCAAGATGAATCAAATCGTGAAATCACATGTCATTGATGAATCAAATTACAATCAAACTCACTTTCTCTCTCTACAAACACTCTCTCTCACTAGAATGATATGTTCTATACAATTCTTCTCTAATTCGTATTATGAGTGTCACCACTCTTACAAAGACAACAAAGGCTATTTATACCTACAACTAAAACAACAAGAAACAAAACTAATACAAATGCAAAGACTTTGACTTTTATTACAAAAGAACTTTGAATTTAATGAGAGTTGACTTTCTCAGCTTTGACTTTCTTGAACTTTGACATTCAGTCTTCTTGATCTTGTATCCAACATATTTATGCTCTAACAATCTCCCCCTTTGGATTCAAGATCACTGTTGAAAGATTTAGCAATTCAGTCTCCACTTTTAAGCTCTGTCAGTACAATCTCCTCTTTTCTTTTGATTGTATTCTTTCCAAAACTGTCTTCAGACGATTAACAATCACCCCAAAACTTTCACAAGATACTTTCAGACTTTGGAAAGAAATTATCTTCAGAATCAGCTCAAATTGCTTTAGTAGATAATCTTCAAAGAAAATTTCCTCAAATCTTCATAATCTTCAAATCTTTACTTTGAACTTTTCTGACTTGGACATTTCTAAAAATCATCTCTCAAAACTTTATCATTTCTTGATACCATCTCCCCCTTTTTGATGATTTGAGCATCTACATCATCAAAACTTTTCGTCCAAGAAATGTCTTTGACCATTCTGATATGTCAAACTGAGCCTCTGATTCTGTGATCCATAACCAAGTATTCATCTAGATCTTTGCAAATCTAGACAAAATAAGAACATGTAACTCCTGAATCAACAAATGAATCAGTTAATATGTCTGTCAGTAACACTAAGTCACTGTGTGTAACAGATACACAATATAAAGAAGCTTTTTGATGTTCACTCCCCCAGGGCTTCCATCCAATCATCGAAACACCACAAAGGCAATTTCTATGAATGTTATGACAAAGAAACAAATTCTTTGTGTGTTCGTGCAACTGTAGAAAGAATTAAAGCCGAATAATTGCTTTTTAAGGCTCAACATAGTGTAAACCACTGAGACAACAGTAGATAAACACAGACTCAATGTGCATGATTGAAGTGCGAAGGTGGGGCAGACTTCCTTCTTTTTCAATATCCAGATTTTCCAAATGAAAATCAGATAAATTATATGTTGTGTCCCCTTTGAAATATGAAACATTTTCTTTTTAAGAAGAAAATGAGTGGCTGGTGGGGTTTAGTCAAAAGTTGACATGAGCTAGTTGCCTGTTTCAATAACGTTCACCAAAGAATTGTGAAACGCTAGTAATGTGGCTGCCCGACTCAGAAAGTAGTTGGTGCAGAGTTTGATATTCTTTTACTCTGATCGCACACCCTCTTTCTTTTAATCATTATGCTCACTTCTAACCAAACTCTCATTTCCATTTTCCCTCAACACACAACACACACTCATTTCTTTTAGACTCCTCACACTCAATCTCTATGGATTAACTTCTTGGGTAGAAATCACTGGTTAACGTGATTCCATAGAAGTTCATTTAAATCCTAGCACAAAGAACCCATGTAATCCTATTAAAGCATAATGTTGCTCAATATGGTTTAACTTTATCAGATAAAGCTCAAAATACAAGTCAGATGAGTGTATGCTCATAAAATAATCATGAAGATATGAGCATTTTAAAACATTGAAGTATTTTCAAACAAGTAGATTGAATGAATGAATATGAATGCAAAAGACTTGTTTGAAAATCTGACCTTGTATGAAAAATGATCAGAAATGAATGATATAACAATCAAAGCTTATGGTCAAGAATAATGGATATTGTCTATACGAAACAAAATATAGACATTCTTGAAATGAACGCTTCGAAAAGAAATGACGCTCAAATTTCTTTGAATACAAGCGAGGTGTCTTACCATCGAAATTATATTTCAATATGAGACATGGTAAGAACAATTTGAACAAAAATCAAACCAATGTGTGTGAATACTTGAAAGTATATAGAAAAGACAATACGCAAGTATTTATCTTTGGAAACACACGGTTTATTTATCAATTAAGCACAAAAATAAAATGAAAACATTTAAAATCACACTTCCAAATTATAAAATCTGTTTAAAAATCAAGAAGTGGTTTGAACATTTCAGAACATGTTTTCTATATCTGAAAGTTGTCCTTCTTTCAGATATATTTGAGATTAAGATAAGAAATTTACCTTTTCGCTTAATCTTAATTCTCAGAAAGTCAGCTGAAAAATCATAAGGATATGATCTTGATAGCTTCCTCTCATTCTGCACAAGTCTCAAAGTCTAGTCAAATCAAATTTATTCACAAATTTATTCGAATGTAAAAGACATAAAGCAATAAAACGATTAAAGTATGAGTTCTGATTTTAAATAATCAGAAATCATAATCCTTTTACTCCCCCTGAAATTATGCATCTAAAATATGTCAGTTATAAAACACATGATAGAGATCTACAACTCCTTTTGGAATGTAGTTCGTCATATCTATCGGATACAAAAATTTCAGAAAAAATATGTACTCCCCCTTGAAGGTTGATATCCTCGTCTGAGTATCTGAGTACACTCTCTTATCAGCCCAGGAGTAGCATTTCTTTTTCATCATTCAAGAGCGAGTCCTAAACTGTTGTGTTTAGAAGTCAAACTTCGTTGAAGTACGGGTTCTAAGTTGATGTACTTAGAAGCCTCAGTTCTCTTACTCCCCCTTGACTGTAGGTGCCTGTAACACAGATTCACTTTTCGGCTTTGGTACCCACTGGTATTTGGGTCCATAATTGTTAGTTGCAGTTCTTATGGGAGTAACTGAATAAGAACCATACCAGTAATGATTGTATGACAATAAGAACAATACCTCTTTTTAGATAACCTGATCAATTGATCTCTCGAATAAGCAAGATCAGGTTTACCTTTCAGCACTTTGTTCTTCTTTGCATTTGAGGCAGATACAAATGATTTGTTACCTGTCTTCTCTTCCTTCTTTCCTTTCTTTTCTTCCTTCTTCTCATCATTCTTCTCATCTTCAACTGGTTTTACCTTCCAAACCAGTTTCTTTTTTTCATATCTTTTTCTTCTCCTTATACTTTGTGTATTTGAACCATCTACATTTTGATCATAGAAAATGTTAGTAGTACGAATCTGATCAAATGAATTAACTGACCTTCTTGAAGAAACAATTTTAAAATGTGAGCCTGCAACTGTCTTGAAAGAACCAACTGAACTATTTCTAGGTGAGTGGATTTTGGACTCTGGAGTCGTATGCTCAGTCACCACCACCTTTGAAACATTCTTTTCAAGCTCTTTTATCTTTAAAGATAAACTGCCTCTTTCTTCAATGAGTAGGTCAATCTTTTTCTTGAATTCAGACTTCGTTATCTGCTCTTTCAGTGCACTTTCAGATGGCTCAGATAGCTTTGCAGTCAGCTTCTTTATTTCTGCTTCAAACAAACTTCTTTCTTCATCAAAGTCCTTTTCAGCATTTGTTCTCTGACCAGATATCTCTTTGAAGATTCCAACATTCTTCTGTTCTATGATCTTTCTTTCCTTGGCAAACTTTTCCCTTTCCAGAATAATTACTTTCTCAAACTCAGAAATATGTTGAGAAAGCTTTAAACATTTCAGCTCAATCGTCTTCTTCTCTTCAGCACTTTTTCTAGAAAACTCGGAGAATTTCTTAGCAAACTCTTTCTTTTCTTTCTCAAAAACTGATCTTTCTTCAACAATTTGCAATTCTAATTCAAAGATCTTCTTTTCATTAGCACACCCTGTTTGCTGAAACTTGACAATGTGTTCTTCTAATTCTGAGATCTTGTT
Source organism: Arctium minus (assembly GCA_954870635.1). Lineage (NCBI taxonomy): Eukaryota > Viridiplantae > Streptophyta > Magnoliopsida > Asterales > Asteraceae > Arctium > Arctium minus. The sequence continues at coordinate 100,317,734 of OX941084.1, read as the reverse complement.
CTTTAACTCAGTGTTTTCAGCTTCCAAAAACAAGACCTTTTCTTCATTAATATCAGAAGCCTGTTTCAGAAGATCTTCATTAATAGTCTTTAAAGCACTAACTTCTTCTCTCAGTATCTTCCTTTCATCATTGTATTTCTTTGATCTCTTTGAGTAGTAGTCAACTGAGGAAGCAAGATCTTTATTCTCTAATTCGAGCTTGGCAATCTTTCGTTCATCATCATCAGAAAAATATCCCATCTTGAATATCTGTTTACAAAAAGAACTTGAACTTGATCGTTAATCCAAAAGAAATCACAAAGATACAAGAAATCATGAAATAGAAATTCAGGAATTTTGATCACAATCAGAATTTTGTCCCCCTCCGCAAACTTAGCACGGGGGTCTCGCTACCCGGTTAGCGGGTGGGGTCAAGGGGCAACACCCTTGCGGGGTCGAGGGGCAGCGCCCCTAGAGAAAAATGTTTTACATTTAAAGGCCATATTACTATTTTGAAAATTTTGTCTAAGTATAGAAAAGACACTGTTTGCGCTTAAGTTGCTGGCGCAAGATGGTAGTTTGCTTGACGTGTAGCTGGCGCAAATCAAACTTTGCGCGACCCTAGGCTGACGCAAACCAATCTTTGCGCGACGCGAGGCTAACGCAAACCAAGCTTTGTGTGTCTTGAGGGTGGCGTAAATAAAGCTTTGCGTGTCTTGAGACTGACGCAAAGCACACTTCGCGTGTCCTGTAGATGGCCCAAGACTAACTTCTCGTTACACCAAGCTGACGCAAGACGAACTTTGCGTGACACGAAGATAGCGCAAAGTACACTTTGCGTTTCCTGTTGATGACGCAAAGATCACTTTGCGTTTCCTGCTGATGACTCAAACCTTAGAACGATCACTTGGCAAGTCTCTCGATAAACTGACGCAAACTATGATGAACTCGCTCAAACTTTGACGAACTCGCGCAAACCTCTAAAATCGATCAAATCTTCTTCAAAAACTCATCTAGACCTCGAATTCTAATATGAAACTTTAACAATTTGCTCGCCTAAACATCTAGAACCAAAATCTATCATTTAATCTCGATCAAAAACACAAATCGATAGAAATTGACTCGAACACAATGTCAAGAACTCGTGAACTCGAACTCAACAAAAATCACAAATTCATACTCGATTACAGTGCAATTAACAAATCTATCCAGACATACTCGATCGATTATACTATACGAACAAAACCTAATCGATTTCAACTCCAAAATCGCACATAAACTCGAAATCGATTTAATCTTCGATGAACAGTAACGATGAACAGTGTCAACGAACTTTTCTTGAATTCTTGATCTGATTTTGATTTGGATTTGCTTTGATACCAATTGTTATTCCCAATATTCAAGTTCTAATCAATAACAAATAATCAAGATGAATCAAATCATGAAATCACATGTCATTGATGAATCAAATTACAATCAAACTCACTTTCTCTCTCTACAAACACTCTCTCTCACTAGAATGATATGTTCTATACAATTCTTCTCTGATTCGTATTATGAGTGTCACCACTCTTACGAAGACAACAAAGGCTATTTATACCTACAACTAAAACAACAAGGAAACAAAACTAATACAAATGCAAAGACTTTGACTTTTATTACAAAAGAACTTTGAATTTAATGAGAGTTGACTTTCTCAGATTTGACTTTCTTGAACTTTGACATTCAGTCTTCTTGATCTTGTATCCAACATATTTATGCTCTAACACTTTAGCTTATTATTTCACCTTTCATTGAAAATGGTCTAAGGGGTTGTCCTTTACCATATATAAGTCTTTGCCTTTATTCATTTTGTAAGCAACTCATTCATGTAAAACATATGAAAAATATTGTAATCTTGTGACTCTCTAAATAAATATGACACACTCTCTCTCTAAAATATCTCTCTAGATTCTTGTTGGATTTCCATGTTTTGTGCTTGATTTACGTCCTACAAAGGATGTTTCATTATTTGAGTCACAAGAAATGTTTCCAATAAAAGCTTTACAAGAAGAAGCTTCTGAATCATTTGAAATATTATCAGATAATACCACGGTCGGTTCAGAAGTTTTTTTAGCTTGAGATTTTATTACATATTCATGTTCTTTGATTTGACTCAAAAATTATTTTTTTCTTCAACAAACAAACTCCTTTCATTTTCAAGATCTTTTTCAAGTTCAGAAATTCTATTTTCAAAAGAATGGATCTCCATTGAACGTGAAACATAATCTTGATTAACAACTAGTTATGAAGAAAGCTCCTCTTTAGAATAACTATGGAAATGATCATCCGAAAGAGTAATTTCCCTCGTTTAATAACTTTCATTTAGTTGATTATAATTAAGAAGAATTTGCATTTTATCAGTTCTAGCTCTATTGAAATCCTATCTTGCTTCAACTTCGTCAGATGTCTTTGTAAAAATCATTTTATAACCATATCCCATGTATCTAATATCAGACATGGTAGGAGCTTGAGAAATGCCTTTCTTCAAATAGTTTAGATTATTAAATCCTAAACCCTCTTTTAGATTGTAAAATTTAAATTCTTTTGGTTTGTTCAGATGAATGGTTTGACCTTCTTGACCTCTTTCTAATAAAAATCGTCAAGGTCTTTGATTCTTGCATAAAGGTCTGTTCTATCAGCAAAAATTGATTCATATTTAACAACATTCTTACTACTCTGGTTTTCTGTAACCTGAAGCTCCTTTTGTAATTTAGAAATTATCAGTTTATATTTAGCACTTTCTTCTCCAACTTCTTTCTTGCTTTCCTCTAAGGAAGTTAAGGTTTTAAGAACTTGAGCTTTGTCAAACGAAAACTTTAAAACCAATTCATGCTCACTTTTAAATTTCTTTTCCAAGGAAATAACCAAATTTCTTTCCTTTTTAAGCTTACCTTCAAATTCTTGTATTTTAAGCGTCATATTATTCATTTGATCCACAAATGCATTATAAGGATTAAAATTTACCTTGGATGCCAAATCAGAATAACATGAACTGCGATCATCTTCATCATATAAGCACTACTTTTTCTACCTTGCCATGAAGCATAAATGAGCATTTGCATCCACTTCATCATCTGGCAGATTTAGCCAATGACCATCCTCATCCATCAAAGATTTACTCGCTTCCTTCTACTTTTCTAGAAGCATCTTGTTCTTGTAATACTCAGAATTTCTCTCTACTTGTTTCCTGCACTCCCTAGCATAATGACCCGACTTTCCACAGTTGTAACACTTTGGAACCTCGTCCACAACTTTCTCATCACTTTTTTTTCCCTCAAACTTCTCCTTTGATTCATACCTCCTGGAGGTAGAAGAAAACCATTGCTTGTTTGATGACGACTTCTTGTAATATTTCTTCTGGAAAGCTTCCCTAAATAACACCATAGCTTTCTACAAGTCTTGCAAATCATAGTGCGAACCACTTTCTTACTCTTCACATCCGGATGATTCACTCAGCTATTTCTCATAGTTGGAAACTCTTGAAGAATGTTTATGCTTCTTGTCAGCAACCAAAACCAAAGGATCAACAACTGCTTTACTGTCTGCTTCTGTGCCTCCAAAATTTCTAGCACCTCATCTTGGTTCTGATTCAGATTTTCATAAAAACATTAATATCTACTTCAGAAAGATTTTTATTCTGAATGATGTTAGTGGAAAATCTCTTTCATTCATGCCTCAGATTGTTCACAAACTTGATGTTGTTCTCAATATTTGTCTTTTGAATTCTATTCTTTCTCAATGTTGAGCTACAATGTTGTATTCAAGATTTAAGGGGCCAATATGTAAAGTTTGTAAATTTGGTGTGAAAGTCAACCTAGTTTGACTTACAATAAATACGTTGTATTTCTTAGTAGTCGTGTGACACTAAGTAACATCTTAGAGAGAGTGATTCATTTGGACAATTGAGATCTTAGATTTAGAGAGACAAAGTCTAGAGCTTTAGTGAGAGAAACTCATTGTAAATCATTTCTAAATAAACGACATATGACATAGACATTTGATCTGTGTTTGTTTTGATTGAACTTGATTCTGGAACAACAATTGGTATCAAAGCATACAAAGAATTCAGAGAAAATGGTCGATTTTTGAGGATTTTTCAGTTGTCGCAAGTTTCTGTTGGGATGTTACTATACTAAATTCGATTTGGGTCGATTTTGAGTTGTTTGGGTCGAATTTTGGTTGTATTGAGTTCGTATGATGATTTAGAGGAAGTTTTTTTTAGATAACATAGCAAAATTCTCAATAGATTGCTTCAATTTTGTGAATTTTTATATTTTTGTTCGAAAAAAGTTGAAAGGTTGTTCATAGATCGAATTTGGATTTCTAGTTTTTTTTGGTCAAAATTGTTATCAGCAAAAGTGTTCAGAATCTGATCGTGGGAAAATCCTCAAAATTTCGTAGCATTTGATCAAGAAACGAAGAAGTTATGACCGATTTAGTGATTTAGAGTCAACTTGTCGCAAGTTCATCCTACTTGTCGCAAGATTCATCCTAGTTGACGCAAGACATATCAGCTGACATTTTTTTGATTTGTGGAATTTTGCTAACGATAGAACTCGCAAGCTGTTATCTACGAGAAGTTAGTTGACGCAAGCTGTTGTATACGTCAAGTAATATAGTCGCAAGCCTCAGGGTACAAGAATTCTAGTTGATGCAAGGCACTTGATATGTCAAGTTATTGTTCACAAAAGTTGACGCAAACAGTTGCTTACGATAAGTGATGAAGTCACAAGACATGTGATACGAGAAGGAAGCAACTCGCAAGCAACGTGACACGACAAGTCATTGTTCATCGCACTTGACGCAAGAGGCGTGATACGTCAAGTGTAATTGTCGTGTCCTTCAACATACGATAAGTTGGTCTACGAGAAGTTCAAAACTCGGGTCTTTGGTCTACGACAAGTTGTTGTGTTTGGTTTGCGATAAGTTAATTCCTTTGGTCTACGACAAGAGCATCTATTCATTATGCGATAAGTTGGTTATTCAGTCTGCGACTTCTAGACTTAGAAATTTTTGAGAAAATATTTTGTTGACCAAGTTTGACTTTTTTCAAAGTCAAAATTTTCTGATTCTTTGTTAACGATCATATCAAGTTCATAATTTTTAAAGATTTCAAGATGTCTAAAGACTTATTAAACAGGGGTTCTCAGTCTAAACCTCCAGTTTTGTCAATTGGAGAATATCCTCAATGGAAAAGAAGAACGACTCAATTCCTCAATAATAAGGACAGAAAACTGATGAAATCTATTTTTGAAGGTTTTGATTGATGAATCCTGTTAGCCCTAATTCAGAAATGTGAAAGTATTGAAAATATCCCAAGTCTTCCTATGAAGACAATCAGAGACTGTTGCCAAGAAAGCCAAGTCTACCTCTGAAGTCAGTTCAGAGATAGACTCTTAAGTCGAGAAGATATCAGAGATAGCTTCATCAAAGGTCTATGTCAGAGCTCTGAAGACATTCTCTCTGAAGATCAAGCTGAAGAAATTATACAAGTGTTGACAGAAGAACATATGACATGTCATTAGTGTAAGTTTTACTTTATAGAGTAGGTCACTGTTCAAGCATGTCTTGAGCTTACCTTTTAGGTAAGACATTGTTCAAGCATGCTTCTTATGTCAGGATAGTACACTGTTCACTTTATGATCCTATAAATAGGACCATCACTCCATTGACAAAAGTGTGCTTTTCAAATATCTTGTATCTGATTCATCTTTAATATATTGGAAAGTATTCTAAAGAAGATCTAGTACGATTTATACATCTTATTTGAACTATGATATTGAATCTTCTTTGATATTTAAACTGTATTGCTTCCGCTGTTCTTCTTATTATTATTGTTTATATCATTGTTATAAGATTAAATCTGGGATCCAACAATTAGTATCAGAGCCTCCTTTGTTTTCTAAACAAAGAAAGATCATATCTGCATACTCGGATAGATTTACATCTTACTGATTCAAGCTTTCAAAAATATGTGCATGTTCATATAAACCTTGGTTTATTTAAAGAACTCTATATGCTCTAGATTTAAAAGTAACTCACAGTTTCACTTGTTGATAAAAGATCTTCTTTGAAAAGCATCAGTTCTTCAAATCTTCATATTTTCTTCAAAATGGCAAACTCTAGTATAAGTGCCATTTATACAGCTGGATCATTAACTAAACCTCCTACACTTTTAAGGGATGAATATCCCCAATGGAAAATAAGGATGGTAAATTTTTTAGATGGTATGGACAGGGATCTTTTAAGATCAGTAACTGATGGACCTCACCAACCAATGGTGTTGGTACCAAGAGTTCCTGCAACAGCAGACACTGCTGAAATACCTGCATATTATGAAAAGAAAACTTCAAACTTCACTGATGAAGAAACCAAAATGATGGAAAATGACTCCAAAGTTGTTAGATTACTGATAATGGCCATTCCCAATGATATCTTCCAAGAACTTGATTCTTGTGTAATTGCAAAAGAGATATGGGATCATTTGTTAAACCAACTTGAAGGTGGCCTACAAACTTAGAAAAACAGAAGAAATATTTGCATTAATGAGTATCATGACTTTCATGCACTACCTGAAGAAAACTTGCACCAAACATACTCAAGATTCAACATTCTCATCAATAAATGCAAAGAGTTTGGAGTTATGAGGACAAAAGAAGAAAACAATGTTCTTTTCCTTAAAAGCTTAAATGAAGAATGGTCACAACTGTCCATGTCAATACAGGCCAATCAAAACCTTGAATCTTGGTCATTGACTGATATTTATGGCACTCTTGTTGCTAAGGAAAAAGAAGTTGTTAAACAAAAGTCAAAAACCTCTTTAGGTGGACCATTTGCCCTCATTTCAAAACAAAAAGGTGAGTCAAAAGAAAGTCATAATGATGAATCAAAGAACTCTAGAGAAAAGTCAAAAAGAAAATCCAAAAAGGCCATATAGCTGAAGAAAATGACCATTCAGACCCAGACTCAGATGAAGACATTAATGCTTTTGCCAATCTCTTGCCTTGATTACTCATCAATTCAACAAGAAGTTTGGCAAGAATGTTTTTGAAGGGAGGAGAAATGATGAAGAAAGAAGAGAAAATCCAGAAAGAAGATTTCAGAAAACTGATTATCAACAAGAGCCCAGATCTACTCTCCATAGTAATCAAAAGGGTGTTCAATTCATCAATCATGAAGTTGCTCAACAATCAAGAACTCATCAACCATTTTAACCAAAGTATCCTCAACCTCAGAGGTACTTCCAACCCCAACCACAAGTTCAGAAGACAGAAACAGTTGCTGCTCTTCCACCAAACTAGAATGATGGAAGATGTTTCAGATGTTGAAAACCCGACCATTTTTCTGCAAACTGCAGAGGTAGACTTGTCAAAGATCAAGACTACTACAAAAATAAGTATAAATACAATGTCAGAGAAAGGGTACTTGTTGCAGAAATGGATGACTGGTTGTCAGACTCTACAAGTGATGGAGAAGAAGAGCCCATCAACCTCTGTGGTTTGGCTATTGCAGATGGTGATCAGACTGATGGATCATCAGAGGACTGCTCTAAAAAGGTAAACTCTACATCCACCTCTGAAAGTGAATTAGAAATGGATGTTCTTAAATTAACAGATGAGTTTCAGATTTTAAAGCAAAATCTCTTTGAATAAAAAGAAAAGAGAAAGCAAATGACAAAAATATCTAAACTTTTATAAAAGAGAAAAGGATCTTCTTGAGTCAGAAAAAAGAAACTTTTAATCAAAAATATGAACATGAAAAATCTCATAGACAAAAAGAAAATTCTTTTTCTAAGAGATTCAAAGAACTGGAAAAGGTCTTAAAGGTTAAAGAAGAAGAAGTGAGAAAATATGAGTATGAAAGGCTCAATTCTGTTGCCTTAACTAATTTCTTTCAAAAAGAAAGAAAATCTTACATCAATCTCTGGAAATAAAGGAACTTCATATCAAGAGTTATCTAGATGCACAAGATGTGCACATTAAAATCAATTCTCAGATGGATACTCAAGGATTGGGATTCAATGAATTCGATCCATTCACTGGATTGAAGAAAACTTCACTGTCTTCCACTTTCTGTATTGGAAAGGTCCAAAGGCTTGACTTTTCATCTCTGAACAATTCTAACATTTTCAAAAGGATAAGAACCTCAGAGGGATAAAAAATCAGAGCTATAAATATTAAAAATACCTCATACTCTGAAGTAAAAACAGTTTCAAAACATATCTTGAAGATAGAAAAAGAAACATCAGAGGTTAAGTTTACATATTCTCAGAGCAATGATCCCAAAGAAATCTTTAGATTTGACTCATTCATCACTAAAGAACCAGAGGTATCTGAAACTAGTACCTCTGAAATAAAACCTTAGAGTTTACTTAATCTAGAGGCACCTTTGTACTTTCCTGAAATAGATGAATGCGTCAGAACTACATTTGAAAATGACATTAGAAGAATTTACAAAGAAAATGATATATCTGATTTTATCAAAGAATCATGCAAGAAAAGGATAATCAAAGTCTCCAGACCAAAAAGTCCTATGAAAACTTCAGAGATAGTCATCTTTGACAAGGTTAAGAAAGACTTTCTTGATTCTGATTTTGAATCTGACACAGACGTAGATGAACAAATTTTCTATACACTAGAGAAGGTAATTCATAAAACAAAACAGACTATTGGTTCTGGTATTTTGAACATCCCTGTTCCTACTCCAAAAGAAAAACCCAGAATTCCAATATGTCCTGATTTTATAGACATGTGTCTACAAGCAAAAACCTCTCTGGAGTTAGAAAAAGAGTTGAAGGAAAAGGATAAGAATAAAACTAACACTTCTCAATTCTACACCTATAAACCTATCAAATTTACTCCTGAACAAAAAGGTAAATGACAAGAAATTAACCATTCTGATCCTATTTGTGCAGTGAGCAAGAAAGAAAAGAAGATGTTCTAGTTCAAGAAACAACAAGTTGAAAAGAAGGCCATTTCTCAAGCCAAAAAGAAAGAAATAGTTAGGAATACTTGTAATATTCCTAGCACTAATTCTAAGAAATACTTGTAATATTCCTAGCACTAATTCTAAGAAAATTCAAAAGAAACATGTATCCACTATTTTGAATGAAATCAAAAACTCTGCTTCTACTTCATCTTGCTCTGTAAATTGCAATTGCATTCAACTCATGATTAAACTCAAGAATCATTTCAGAGGTTCTCATTGCTTTCTGAATCAATCCCTGATCAAGAGTTCAGAGACAATACCTCAGAAGCAAAAGAAAAACCATTCTGGCAAAGCATCAAAAGATGGAATGCCAAATGTTGATAAAAATCCTTCAAAGCCTAACAAGAAAGGACCCATAATGAGATGGGTACCTAAGAAACTCTAATTTGTCTTGCAGAAACAATATATGCCCATCTGTTATTTAGATTCTGGATGTTCAAGGCATATGACTGGAGATAAGAAGTTGCTAACATCTTTCAAAGCAAAATCTGGAGGAGCAGTAACTTTTGGAGATAATATGCAAGGTCAGATTAAAGGTTATGGTGAATTAAGAAGAGGTAATGTATCTGTTTCAAAAGTTGCTTATGTTGATGGACTAAAGCAAAACTGAATTAGCATAAGTCAACTGTGTGACCATGGTTTTTATGTGAAATTTCAAGAAAAACATTGTTCACTTCTTCACTCAAAAATACGTCAAGAAATGCTGAGAGCAGACATAAAGGGTAACTTATATAGAATGAATTTTACCAAGCAAATCAACACTGGCTCAGAGAAACTTTGTTTAGTATCTCTGACCAGTGAAGATGTCTGGCTCTGGCATAAAAAGTTCTCTCATTTGAACTTTTCATCACTAGTCAAACTTAATCTGGTTAAAGGATTACTATCTCTGAAGTTCAACAAAGATCATCTTTGTTCTGCTTGTGAAATGGGAAAAATGAAAAGATCTTCCCATAAAACCAAAAGTGATAATAATTGTCCTAGACCTCTACATATACTTCATGTGGACCTCTGTGGTCCTATCTCTGTGCAGAGTCTATCAGGTAAAAAGTATATTCTTGTTTTGATTGATGATTACTCTAGATATACTTGGATATAATTCATCAAAGCCAAGTCTGATGTACCTGATATTTTAATAAGGTTGTTAAAAAGATCGCAGGTTCTGTTCAACAGCAAAGTTCAGAAGCTGAGAAGTGATAATGGGACAAAATTCAGAAATGCCAAAATCAACTCCTATCTTTCAGAAGAAGGCATAACTCCCAACTTCTCTGCAGCAAGAACCCCTCAACAAAATGGTGTTGTTGAGAAGAAAAATAGAACACTTGTTGAAGCTGCAAGAACAACACTTGCAGGATCTGATCTTCCAACCAACTTTTGGGCAGAAGCAGTGGCTACAACCTATTTTACTCAAAACAGAGCCACTATTGTCAAAAGATTCAAGAAAACATCATATGAACTCATTAACTATAGAAAACCTAATGTTAAATATTTTCATGTTTTTGAGTGCAGATGTTATATCTTAAATGACAGAGAGTCTCTTGGAAAATTTGATTAGAAGGCAGATGAAGGCAAATTCATTGGCCTCAAAAGCTTTCAGAGTGTTCAATCTAAGAACAAGAACTATCCAGAGTGTTCAATGTCTCTTTTGATGATACCAAAAGCGTTGAGGTGTCCATTTATAAAATGTGTATTATTGGAAAACGGGTTTTTCTCATATTTAAAGTCATTCATTTTAAAGGATCATGATTTAAGTTGCATTATTTTCAATTAACGATTCTTATATTCATGTTAAAAACTCTTGAACTCACTAGGCGTTAGCCTAACCTTTTTATTTGTCGGCATGTGCATCAGGTTCCATCTCGGGTTTAGTTCTAGCGATATTGTGAAGGGACGAGTGCTAGATGTGTGCTCGAAGAAGTGAATAGCTCGGTGAGGTCTTCCGCATTTACCTTGGATGTAGCGACTGTCTTTGGGTTTTAGTAACACCCGACTCTAAATAGTCTTTATGTAAGACTTTATTGATTTCGTTGACGATTATATCTAGAATTGTAGTTCTAGTAGTGTGAGCTTGTTGTAAGAGATTTTATCCCTCTTTGAGGTATTATTGAAAGTTTTAAATTAGTCGCTTTTTCCAAATTTGAGGGTGTTATATGTTCACTCCTCTAGGTCTTCCATTCACTCATCGAACAACACAAGTTTATTCTATGAACGTTCCGACAAAAAAAGGAATTTCCTGTGTGCTCATGCTTGTGTACGAAAGAATTAAACACATGATGATTGCTTTTATTAGGCTCAAAATTGTGTAAACCATTGAGATAACAATAGTATAACACAGACTCGATTGTGCATGATCGAAGTGCGAAGGTGGGGTAGACTTCCTTCTTTTTCAATATCCAGATTTTCCAAATGAAAATCAGATAGATTATGTGTTGCATCCCCAAGAAAATATGAAACATCTTTTTTTGAAGAAAAAGATAAGTAGCTGGTGGGGTTTAAAGCAAGAGTTGTCATGGGCTAGTTGCCTTTTTCAATGATGTTCACCAAAGAATTATGAAACAATCAGAAATGTGGTTGCCCGTCTCAGAAAAGTTGGGGCAAAGTTTGATATTCTTTTACTCTTATCTCACACCCTCATTCTTTTTAACACTTAAGCTCACTTCTAACCAAACTCTCCCTTTCATTTTACCTCATCACACCCACACTCATATATTGACTCCTCACACTCGATCACTCAAGGATTAACTTCTTGGGTAGGAAACACTGGTTAACGTGAATCCATAGAAGTTATGTTAAGTTCTCACACAATGAACCCATGTAATCCTATAAGCATAATGTTGCTTAAACAGTTTAACTTTGCAGTTAAAGCACAAAAATACATGTCAGATGTCTATATGCTCATTAAGATAATCATGAAGATTTGAGCATTTTAAACATTGAAGATATTTCAAACAAATATATTGAATGAATGAAATGAATACAAGAAATTTGTTTGAAAATCTGACATTGTATAATGAGATCAAATATGAATGATGTATCACGAAAAGCTTAGGTTAAGAAAAATAGAATATAGTCTATACGAATCAAAATATAGACAAGTCTTGAAAGAAACATTTAGAAATGAATCAACGCTCAATTTTCTTTGAAGTTCAATCGGGGTGTCTTACCATCGAAAATTGGTTTCAATATGAGACATGGTAAGAACATTTCCAACAGAATATTGAACCGGTGTGTGTGAATACTTGACAGTATATAGAAAAGATAAAACACAAGTATTTATCTTCGGAAACACACGGTTTATTTAACATTTAAACTCATAATAATGAAAACATTTAAAATCACACTTCTAAATTCATGAAATCGTTTTGAGAATAAGAAGTGGTTTGAACATTTAAGAACATATTTTCTATGATTGAAAGTCGTCCTTCTTTCAACCATATATGAGATTAAGAGTAGAATATTTCCTTACGCTCAGCTTAAATCTCATTAAGTCAGCTCAAAAGTCATATTGAATATGATCGTTTAAGCTTCCTCTCAAATCTGGAACAATCAAAAATCTGTCAAAGTACAAAGCTTTATTCACAAATTGTTATTGAAAAATAAAGACATAAATCAATAAAACATGTTAAGAAAGAGTTCTGATCAGATGTAATCAGAAGTCATTTTCCGTACTCCCTAACTCCCCTTGAAATTATGCATCAGAAAATTTGTCAGTTATAGAATATATACAAATTATATCAACTCCCCCTCATATGTAGATTATCTTATCATCTTCTCACACTCCCCCTGAGATCATGAACAAACTTAAGTGCAGATATCTTTCAGAATAAAGAATAAAGAAATGAAGAAAAATAACAAAAACTAAACTTTAATAGGTAACAACAGATTAAGTCTTGAGATTTAGCATACCAAGCTTTGAAATGAGAAAATTATATATCTTTTTGTCAAGCGGTTTGGTAAACAAATCAGCAAGCTGCTAATCTATGTTTACAAAGTAAATATCGATTGTACCATTTTCGACATTGTCTTTAATGAAGTGATATCTCACGTCTATGTGCTTAGTTTTGGTATGTTGAGCAGGGTTTGCTAATATGGCAATTGCGCTCTTAGAATCGCAGTATATCGGGATCTTGTCGTACTTAAAACCATAATCTCAGAGTTGTGTCCGCATCTACAACACTTGAGAATAGCAGCTAGCCGCAACTACGTACTCTGCCTCGGCTGTTGAAGTAGATACACATAATTGTTTCTTTGAAGCCCAACTCACGAGTTTATCGCCAAGAAATTGTATGTGTCCCGATGTACTCTTCCTGTCAAGCATACAACCTGCATGATTTGCATCTGAATATGCCGTGAGCTCGAAACCTGTATCCTTAGGATACCACAGACCAAGATCTGCAGTGCCCTTCAGATATTTAAATAGACGTTTTACTACAAACAAATGGGATTCTTTAGGTGAAGCCTGATATCTTGCACATAAGCATGTAGAGAACATTATATCCGGCCTACTAGATGTCAAATACATTAAAGAACCAATCATACCTCGGTAGGTTCTAACATCAACAACTTTTCCAAAATGATCAGCTCCAATTTTAGTTCCCGGTGCCATCGGGGTTCCAATAGGAGTACAATTTTCGATTTTAAATTTTCTAAGAATATCGAAAATGTACTTTGATTGATTAATAAAAATCCCCGTTGAAAATTGTTTGACTTGTAATCCGAGAAAGAAATTCAACTCTCCCATCATACTCATCTGAAATCTTGACACCATAAGGTTAGAAAAATTCTTATAGTATTTAGCATTAGTTGAGCCAAATATGATATCATCCACATATATCTGAATTAAAATGATATCGGATTTTTCTTTTTTAATAAAAAGAGTAGTATCGATTTTACCTTTCGAAAAGCCCGACTTGACTAAAATTTTTGATAAATCTTCATACCAGGCGCGAGGGGCTTGCTTCAGACAATAAAGAGCTTTTGTCCAGAATGTAAACGTGATTTGGTTTCTCTGGATTGACCAAACCTTCAGGCTGAGAAATGTAGACTTCCTCCTTGAGATTGCCGTTTAAAAAGGCAGTCTTCATGTCCATTTGGTAGGCTGTGAAGTTCTTGTGTGCGGCATAAGCTAGAAACATGCGGATTGCTTCTATGCACGCAACTGGAGCATAAGTCTCATCATAGTCAATACCTTCCTCTTGCCTATATCCTTTAGCGACAAGTCTTTCTTTGTTTCTGATAACGATACCATCTTTGTCTTTCTTGTTCTTGAAAACCCATTTTGTACCGATTATAGTCTTTCCTTCAGGTTTAGGCACTAGTCTCTAGATCTTAAGCGCTTCAAATTGATTCAGCTCTTCTTGCATCGCAATTACCCAGTCTGAGTCAGCTAGAGCTTCAGATACTCGTGTTGGCTCTATCTTGTTCAGGAATGAATCATGCATGCACTGGTTGAGTGTAGCAGACCTAGTTTACACCGGTTTGGATGGATCTCCAATGATTTGATGTATTGAGTGCTCTTTGGTCCACTTGTGTTCATGAGGAAGTTGATTAGATGTATATTGATCATAATGCTCATCTAAAAATTCACTTTCAGCTTCTTCATTTTGTTCAGGATTAAGTAGGGGTTCAGTTGAAGTATTATGTGCAGAAGCTTCAGTTGGTTGGACATTTTCTGTCTGTTGATTATTCGTTACCGTGCATCCAACTGATTCAACAACTTCTGTATCTTCATTAATTTGTACAGCTTCAACTGATGGAGTAGGAGTTTGAATTGGAATTTCTTGCTGAACCGGAGAATTTGATTCTGTTGAAATATCTGAAGTGGTTGGATGATTATTCCTTGAATCTTCCAATCTGTCAACCCCAACAGGTTTAGTCACTTTAGTACCAAGAAATTCATCATAAAACAATTCAAACAGTAAATCTAAATCAGATAAGTGAGATGTTGACGATGACGCTTTATCCGATTTATTGTCACTAATTACAGGTTCTGGACTGATCTGCCCAGAAGCTAAAACACCAGCAATAACGGGTTCTGAACTATCTTGAACAGAAGCCATCTCCTAATCGAATGTAACGTTGACACTCTCAACTACGATCCTCGACTTCTTTAGATATACTTTGTAAGCTGCAGACGTTTGAGAATAACCGATAAAAATGCCTTCGTCAGCTTTTGGACTGAACTTGTTCAGGTTCTCCTTGTCATTTAATACAAAGCACTAGCATCCAAAAATATGAAATTGTTTAATGCTAGGTATTCTATTGTTTATTAAAGCATACAGTGTTTTACCGAACCGGCATTGGATAATGGAGCGATTCTGAGTATAGCAAGCAGTCGACACAACTTCAACCCATAGAAATAGAGGTAGATCTAATTGACTCAGCATAGTACGAGCAGTCTCGACTAGCGTTCTGTTTCATCTTTCTACAACTCCATTCTGTTCAGGCGTTCTGGCAGCAGAAAACTGATGTGCTATCCCGACCGAATCGAGATAATCTTCAACAATTCTATTCTTAAATTCTGTGCCATTATCCGTTCTAAGAAGCTTGACTGTATTCTGCAGATTCACTTGAGTGGTCTTTAGAAATGTGATGATGACTTCGAGCGTCTCATCTTTTGATCTCAGAAATTTAACCCAAGTGTATCTCGAGTAATCGTCCACAATCACTAACACGTATTTCTTTCCGTTTATGCTTTGTGTTCGCATTGGACCGCAGAGATCCATATGCAATAGCTCCAAGGTAGAACTTGTACTCGGCTCAGACTTCGGCTTATGAGAGGCTCTTTTCATCTTGCCCTTCTCACACGCTGCACAGAGATGTTCTTTAACATACTTGAGATTTGGAAGTCCTTTTATCAAATTTCCCGTGACCAGCTTGTTGATGTAGCAAAAATTCAGGTGAGAAAGCCTTCGATGCCATAACCAACTATGTTGCAACGAAGCTTTTGATAGTAGACACACCTCATTGTCAGTCTTGACTTTTGACAAGTTGATTGTGTAGAGGTTTGACTTTCTCGTCCCGACCAAGAGTTCTTTACCGTCTTCAGTACGCACAGAACACCTCTTGGCCTTGAAATTAACCTCTAAGTCTTTGTCACAGAACTGTCCTGTTATTCCCAATTTCAAGTTCTAATTGCTACACACAATCAAGATGAGAATTCCAAATCCATATGTCATTGATTTCAATCTCAAATATTACAAACTTACAACTTTCTCACTCTACAAGATACTCTCTCTCTAGAATGATATGAATGATGCTCTTCTCTAATAAGCTCTCTCTCTGATTCACACGTCTGATTGATACTACTGATTACAAAGACAAACAAAGGTATTTATACCCTTGACAATTACAAAGAAAACAAACAAATACAAGTGTTGACTTTGACTTTTATTAACACATAGACTTTGACTTTAATGAGAGTTGACTTTTCCAGCTTTGACTTCTTGAACTTTTGTCTTCAATCTTAATGATCTTGAATCCAATAAATCTGTGCTCTAACAACCATGGCTTCTGAACAACTCAGTTCAGAACCCGTGATCACTGGAGTATTAGCTTCTGGGCAGATCAGTCCAGAACCTGCTTCTACAGCGAATAATTCAAATAACGCTTCTACTTCTATTTCACATTTATCTGATTTAGATTTGTTATTTGAATTCTTTTATGATGAGTTTTTAGGTTCTAATGTATCTAAATCTGCTGTGACTGACAGGTCTGAAGACACAAGTTGCAATCATCCAGTCACTTCAGAAGTTATAACTGAACCTGTATCCTCCGTTCAGTCAGAAACTCACATTCCTACAATTACTCCTACAGTTGAAGATATACAAGTAATTGCTGAGCCAGAAGTAACTATTTCAGTTGGGTGTGATACAATGTCTACTCAACAGCTTGATTCTGCTGTTCCAACTGATACTTCTGCACCTGAAACTTCAACTGCAAACCCCCTTCCTATTATTCAAACTGAAGAGCCTGATAGTGGATTTTTAGATGATGATCATGTTCAAACTTCATTTACTCCACTCCTTCATGAGCATCGCTGGACCAAATAGCATCCTTTACATCAAGTAATTGGAGATCTCAACAAGCCTGTACAAACGAAGTCAACGACTCTTAATCAATGTATGCATGACTCATTCCTCAGCAAGATAGAGCCCACGCGAGTATCAGAGGCTTTAGCTGATTCGGATTGGGTATCTGCTATGCAAGAAGAATTAAATCAGTTTGAAGCCCTGAAGGTCTGGAGATTAGTTCCAAAACCAGAAGGTAAATCCGTGATTGGCACTAAATGGGTATTCAAAAACAAAAAGGATGAAGATGGTATCGTCATAAGGAACAAAGCTAGACTTGTTGCCAAAGGTTACCGGCAAGAGGAAGGCATAGACTATGATGAGATGTATGCTCCAGTAGCGCGTATAGAAGCAATCCGCATGTTTCTAGCCTACACAGCTCATAAGAATTTCACAGTCTTTCAGATGGATGTGAAAACAGCCTTTCTGAATGGCAATCTTAAGGAGGAAGTATATGTGTCTCAACCAGAAGGGTTCGTTAATCCAGAGAAGCCAGATCACGTCTACATCTTGGACAAAGCCCTGTACGGTTTAAAACAAGCCCTTCGAGCATGGTATGACGTTCTATCTAAATTCTTGGTCAAGTCCGGTTTTTCTAAAGGTAAGGTTGATACCACTTTATTCATCAAAAAGGAAAAAGCCGATATCATCCTTATTCATATATATGTTGATGATATAATATTTGACTCTACAAATCCTAAATTTTGCAAAAACTTTTCTAACCTCATGGTGTCACGTTTTCAAATGAGTATGATGGGAGAGATGAATTTCTTTCTTGGATTACAAGTAAAACGGTTTTCAACGGGGATTTTCATTAACCAATCTAAGTACATTTTGGATATTCTTCGTAAGTACAAAATGGAAAATTGTAAACCAATTGGAACCCCGATGGCACCAGGTACTAAAATTAGTACTGATCCTTCGGGTAAAAGTGTTGATGTTAGAACTTATAGAGGTATGATAGGATCGTTAATTTATCTTACTTCAAGTAGGAAATATATTATGTTTTCAACATGATTATGTTCTAGATATCAGGCTGCTCCTAAAGAATCCCATTTGGCTGCTGTCAAAAGGATTTTTAGGTATCTTAAGGGGACTGCAGATCTTGGTCTATGGTATCCTAAGGATACTGGTTTTCAACTGACTGCCTATTCAGATGCAGATCATGCAGGTTGCATGTTGGACAGAAAGAGTACTTCAGGTCACATTCAATTTCTTGGAGACAAGCTCGTTAGCTGGGCATCAAAGAAACAATTATGAGTTTCTACATCGACTGCTGAAGCAGAGTATGTAGCTGCTGCCAGTTGCTGCTCTCAAGTCCTGTGGATGCGAACACAACTACGAGACTATCGATTCAAGTTTGATAAAATTCCAATATATTGTGACTCGAAGAGTGCAATCGCGATATCTGCTAATCCTGTCCAGCATACGAAAACCAAACACATTGACGTCAGGTATCATTTTATAAAAGATAATGTAGAAAAAGGAACAATTGAACTTTATTTTGTAAAAACAGATTATCAACTTGCAGATTTATTTACCAAACCCTTGGATGAAAAGAGATTTAATTTTCTTGTCTCTAAGCTTGATATGTTAAATCTTAAGACATAATCGGTTGTTACCTAATAAAGTTACGTATTGTTATTTTTCATCATTTTCTTTATTCTTATTTTTGAAGGATATCTGCACTTTAACATGATTGTTCATGATCTCAGGGGGAGTAAGAGAAGATTAAAGATGATCTATATTTTTTTTTGAGGGGGAGCATAACTAATTTCTGCATTTTACTTAAATGACAAAATTTTTGTAATGCATGATTTTAGGGGGAGCTTATATGTCATACCAAAAGGAGTAAGACTATGATTTCTGATTATTTCAAATCAGAACTCGTACTTTAATCGTTTTACTGCTTTATGTCTTTTACATTTGAATAAATTTGTGAATAAAAGTTGCTTTGACTAGACTTTGAGACTTGTGCAGAATGAGAGAAAGCTATCAAGATCATATTTTTATGACTTCAGCGTGACTTCATGAGATTTATGACTGCATAGAAAGGTTAAATTTCTTATCTTAATCTCATATATATATGGTTGAAAGAAGGACAACTTTCAATCATAGAAAACATGTTCTTAAATGTTCAAACCACTTCCCGATTCTTTAACAGATTTCATGAATTGGAAGTGTGATTTTAAATGTTTTTTTTAACTTTACTTGTGCTTACATGATTATAAACCGTGTGTTTCCAAAGATAATTACTTGCGTATTGTCTTTTCTATATACTTTCAAGTATTCACACACACCGATTTGATTTCTTGATTCAAATTGTTCTTACCATGTCTCATATTGAAACATATTTTTCGATGGTAAGACACCCCGCTTGTACTTTAATGCATTTTGAGCGTATT
This sequence comes from Arctium minus, assembly GCA_954870635.1. Classification (NCBI taxonomy): domain Eukaryota; kingdom Viridiplantae; phylum Streptophyta; class Magnoliopsida; order Asterales; family Asteraceae; genus Arctium; species Arctium minus. The sequence goes on along the minus strand of OX941084.1, from coordinate 100,298,254 downwards.
TTCATTTCAAAACGTTCATTTCAAGAGTGTCTATATTTTGTTTCGTATGGACAATATTCGTTATTTTTTACCATAAGCTTTAATTGCTATATCATTCATTTCTGATCATTTTTTCATACAATGTCAAATTTTCAAACAAGTCTCTTGCATTCATATCTATTCATTCAATTTACTTGTTTGAAAATACTTTAATGTTTTAAAATGCTCATATCTTCATGATTATATCATCTGAGCATACACTTTATCTGACATTTGTATATGAGCTTTAACTGATAAAGTTAAACCATATTGAGCAACTTTATGCTTTATAAGATTACATGGGTTCTTTGTTCTAGGAATTACATGAACTTCTATGAAATCACGTTAACCAGTGCTTTCTACCCAAGAAGTTATCCCTTAGAGATTGAGTGTGAGGAGTCTAAAAGAAATGAGTGTGGGATGTGCGTTGAGGTAAAATGGAAATGAGAGTTTGGTTAGATGTGAGTTTAATGATTAAAAGAAAGAGGGTGTGAGATCAGAGTAAGAGAATATCAAACTCTGCACCAACTACTTTCTGAGCCGGGCAGCCACATTACTAATGTTTCACGAATTTTGGTGAACGTTATTGAAACAGGCAAATAGCCCATGCCAACTCTTGTTAAAAACCCCATCAACTACTCATTTTCTTCTTAAAAAGAAAATGTTTCACATTTTCAAGGGGACGCAGCACATATGCTATCTGGTTTTCATTTAGAAAATCTAGATATTGAAAAAGAAGGAAGTCTGCCCCACCTTCGCACTTCAGTCATGCACATTGAGTCTGTGTTTATCTACTGTTGTCTCAGTGGTTTACACTATGTTGAGCCTTAAAAAGCAACTTTTCATGCTTAATTCTTTCTACACTTGCACGAACACACAAAGAATTCGTTTCTTTGTCATAACATTCATAGAAATTGCCTTTGTGGTGTTTCGATGATTGGATGGAAGCCCTGGGGGAGTGAACATCAAAAAGCTCCTTTATATTGTGTATTCGTTACACAAGTGACTTTGTGTTACTGACAGGCATTTTAACTGATTCATTTGTTGATTCAGGTGTTACACTCATATTTTGTCTAGATTTGAAAAGATCTGGATGAATACTTTGTTCGAATTGGCAAAGAATTAGAGGCTCAACTTGAAAGATCAGTTGTCAGAAAGATTTCAAAGACATTTCTTGATGAGAAAGTTTTGATGATATCGATGCTCAAATCATCAAAAAGGGGGAGAAGAATACAAGAAATGTTTGAGTCAGAGATGTTAAAGTTGAGAGAAAATGTTCAAGAATTTATTGTTAAAGGAAGATTGTTGTTCAAAGATATGTTAAAGCGTTCATAGATTTCAGTTTGTTGAAGATAATTTGTTTGTTGAAGATAATTTGTTGAAGCAATCAGATTGGTGTCTGAAAGAGGTTTGGTTACAACGTTTGGGATAGAATGCTACTTTGTTTAAAGATCAGACGTTTAGGAGATTGCTGAAAGTTTTTGAAGACAAAGCTTATCAAAGAAGAATTTCATCGTGTTAAGGGGGAGTTTGTATATCGTGTTTGTATAAAAGGGGAGATTACAAGAGAAGATAAAGATTGTTAAAAGGGGGAGCTTAATCAAATCGAGATTAAAGAGAGAAGATTGCATTGCTAAATCTTTTAGTAATGATCTTGATCCAAAGGGGGAGATTGTTAGAGCACAGATTTATTGGATTCAAGATCATTAAGATTGAAGACAAAAGTTCAAGAAGTCAAAGCTAGAAAAGTCAACTCTCATTAAAGTCAAAGTCTATGTGTTAATAAAAGTCAAAGTCAACACTTGTATTTGTTTGTTTTCTTTGTAATTGTCAAGGGTATAAATACCTTTGTTTGTCTTTGTAATCAGTAGTATCAATCAGACGTGTGAATCAGAGAGAGAGATTATTAGAGAAGAGCATCATTCATATCATTCTAGAGAGAGAGTATCTTGTAGAGTGAGAAAGTTGTAAGTTTGTAATATTTGAGATTGAAATCAATGACATATGGATTTGGAATTCTCATCTTGATTGTGTGTAGCAATTAGAACTTGAAATTGGGAATAACATGTCCAATGCTGAATAGGTTATGACCTAGACCTTCAACATAACTCACCTTCTTAATCGTTACGTTCTCTTGAATAACATCACCATAACCCAGAATTGGTGAAAACTGGTCATTTCCGAATCGAACTGTTCCGCAATATTTCTCTGTATAATTAGATAATAAATCTTTCTACCCGGTCATATGCTTGGAGAAACCAGAATCCAAGTACCACATATGACGGGTCTGCACAGGAGAAATCACGAAACAATTGGTTTAGGTACCCATTTATAGATGGGTCCTACAGTGTTAGCACAAGATTTTGGCACCCATTTAAATTTGGGTCCTCTTTTCTTTTGAAAATCATTTGAAGCAAGAGAATGATAAGAATAGACATGATATGTTCCAAACCAAACATCAGAATATTGCCGAGAAGCAAAATCATTTCTACGATAAGTAGAAGACTTTCTAGCAGACGGAGAAAATTAGAATAATTGCTTTATTGAATATTTCTTGTAAGAAGTTACAAGTTTTTGTTTATTAAAAGCAACATTCTCAATTACATCATGTTTACTATCAGTTTTTCTATTACAAGAAATATCAGAAGATGATTTTGCTGTCTCATCAATCTTCTTCTTTGGTTGCCATTCTGATCTCACTCGAGTCTTTCTCTTATTCACATCTGAAACATTTGAACTTTTAAAGTTAGAACTGTGAGATTTGAAAGATTGCTTGTTTTTTGGCTTACTAGTGGTTTTCCGTTTCTGTGAATGCCGAGATCTTTTCTTTTTACCTTTTACATTCTTGGTATTCACAGCAAATGGTTCATCAACTTTCGTTGATGTTTCACCTTTCTCGAACACATTTGATAATCCAAAAGAATTGATAATAAACTGTGAATGATCAGGAAGTTTTGCATTGAAATCAAATTAAGCAACACAATCATCTAAATCACCATCAGAATTTAAGAAATCAAACTCTTCATCAAACAGACTTTTAACATCATCAGATTTTGAAGCTTCGGAAGTCTTTGAAAAATCAGAATTGATAAACACAGTTTAAAACACAATTGATTCTAGATTAGTCAAAATCCTTTCTTCTGCCAGAGTGTTCTCGAGTTCAAAAATTTTACTTTCAAACACGAGAGGAGGTACATAAATTTTACCTTCAACTGGTTTAGCCTCCAACTCCTCTGTAGAATAACTTTGGAAATAATCATTTGAAAGAAATTTTGACTTATCAGAATTGTAACTATAATTCAACTTCTCATATCTAAACGGAAGTTGCATTTTAGTTTTGTTCTTTCTTTTCTTCCTTTCCTTAGCTTCATCCTCTTTTGAAAGTTTAGTCCATTTAACTTTAAGTTCAGGGTGTTGTGGTACCAGTTTTAAAAATCCAAAATCATATAAGGCAGGCACTTTAGAAATACCCTTTTTGAGATAGTGTGGGTTCTCGTAACCAAGACCCCAACATTCACTACTCTCTTTAGGTTTATTCAGGTGAATGGTTTGCTCAGTTTGACCCAAAGTATAAAGTTTTTCCTCCAAAACATTCACTTTTTCAGATAAAGATTTGTTTTCCTTCTTTAGTGATGAACACTTTTTCACATTTTCTTTAGCCTCAAAATCACACAGTTTATATTTTGAAGTAGTTTCAGATAGTTCATTATGAATTATAGTCTTTTCTTTCGTGCTGGTATCAATGTTTTTGTATAAAGCCTCAATCAATACGTTCTTCTCAGCAATATCATTGCTAAGTTTCAGTATTGACTGGTTTTCTCTTTAATGATACCTTTCTTACGTTTAAGCTTAGACTCTAATTCCTGGAGTCGAACCATCATGACTTGCATTTGATTAAGAAAGTCTGATTCAGACATATCACATACCTCTTCAGTGTCTTCACAGTCTGAATCTGGTTCAACTTCATTATCTTCCTTACCCATAAAATACATATGATCCTTTTCTTCTGTATCCTCTTCATCATAATGATCAAGCCAGTATTCGTCCTCTGCCATAAGTGCTTTGCCAGCCTCATGTTGCTTGGCCAAAAGCATCTTATTCTTGTAATATTCGGAATTGCGGACCTTAGGCTTCCGGCAATCCTTTGCAAAGTGGCCGAGTTTTCCGCAGTTGTAGCACTTCACTGGCTCGGGCTCTTTCTTCTTCTCTTCAGTTCTAAACTTCTTCTTTTCTGGTTTCTTCTCATCAAACCTCTTTCCTTCAATCCTTTCTTTATGCTCGTAGTTTCATGAACCTGAAGAGTATCTCTGACTGTTCGAACCAGGCTTCTTGTAGAATTTCTTTTGAGAGGCTTTTGTCAACAACAACATAGCCTGTTTTAGATTCTCGCAGTCATCTGAGTCAGAATCCTCTTCACTATCAGCTTCCTCAGATTCAGAAACTATAATCTTCTTCTTCTTCTTTAGGCTCACAGGTTTTCTTTCTTTCTTCTTTACTACCAGGGCAACATGATCAGTAACCACTTTCTCAGCTTTCTTCTTTTCATCTTTAATATCCTCCACTTCTTCTTAATTCTGCCTTAAAGTCTCGTACACCTCGTAGAGTGGTATCTCATTCAGATCCTTCATTTGCTTCATCTGCCTTGTGAACCTCTTCCACTCAGGCTGCAGTATGCTCAGAAATTTGACATTCAGTTCGATCTGAGATTTCCTGACTTTGTTCTTACTTAGCTCATTCAGAAGAGTCACGAATTTGTCATATGTTGCTTCAAGAGATTCACCCTCCTTGGCCTTGAACTCTTCATAGTTATTAAGGCAGTTTGAGACTTTAAGCTGGTTACCGATCTTGGATCCTAGCATCATCTTTTCGAGCTGATCCCACATCTCTTTGCCCGTGGCATTGTAACTATCAATCTTCACGTAGATCTCGTTAGGAATCCCTTGTAAAATGAACGATCTAGCCAGTCTGTCAGCTTTAGTCCTTTTCCTCTATTCATCTAAGTACTCTTCTAGAGGTAGTGGGTATTGCTTGTTGACTATCTCCTCACCATTTTCTCCTTCAGTAGACAATATTTTGGTGGGAGGTTTCATCACTTCTTCCCTGAGAGATATCCTGATATAGTCACCCAAATCATTGCGGTCTATGAAATCTAGGAAGCGGTCCTTCCATTGTTCATATTCGCCTTTGAAGAGCACCAGAGGCTTCACGTCCGTACCAATGGCTAATGCTTCCCTTGAAGTCATCTTGTTAAGAAAATTGTTTCAATAAGAACTTGAAATGATCGTTAGTTCAAGTGAAATTAAAATATAGAAAAGCTTAGAAATTTCAGAAATTAAAATATCCAAAACTCTCCTAAGTATGGAATTCGCACACCACACTAAGACAAGCACAATTCGCACACATAATTCGCACACAAACAAAAAGCGAATTTTGGTATTTGATCAAACATCTGTTAAACTCTTGTGGTTTTCTTGGTATTTGATCAAACATCTGTTAAACTCTCTTCTTTGTTGGTGGTTCAGTCTTGGTATTTTTGGTGGGTTGAAAAAAAAGTAGATAGAGAAAGTGATTGTACTGTTAACTTCAATATCAATACATATGATATTTGATTGATAATTCTTTGTTCATCTTGTTAATCTTGCACATATCTGGGAATAACAACAAGTTCCTTGGTTTCTATAAAGGTGGAAATCTATGGAATCTCATAGTTTATAGGGGACTCCCTCCTCTCTGAATCCTCAGAGCTAGACTCTAAAGACTCTGCCTCACTTTCTTCAGAGCTAGAAGAGCTACTCTCTTCCCTAGCATCTGACGATATCTCCTTTTCTTTTTCTATGACAGCCTCCTCAGATGCTCTGTCATTTCTCTCTTCTTCGGTTTCTCTTAAAGGGGTACCCTCTGGTTCACTCCTTAGAGTGCTCTATACTTCACGGGTCCTCTGATCCTTCTGAAGTAGAGTCACTCTGACTCTCCCTTTCTGGTGTAGGACCTAAATGTGTTGGGGTTCCCAAAACTGGTTCTAGTCCTTAGGCAACACGGAGGTAAGAAGCTAGGGCTACAGAGTTAGGGTTTACCAGTTTCAGCATCAGTTGAGGAATTCTTCTCGCCCTTGGATATCCTTCTGGATATCTTTTGATGCTTTACCAGAATTGTTTTTCTTTTGCTTCTGAGGTATTGTCTCTGAACTCTTGATCAAAGACTGATTCAGAAAGCAATGTGAACCTCTAAAATGATTCTTGAGTTTAATCATGAGTTGAATGCAATTGCAATTTACAGAGCAAGATGAAGTAGAAGCAGAGTTTTTGATTTCATTCAAAACAGTGGGTACATGTTTCTTTTGAATTTTCTTAGAATTAGCACTAGGAATATTACAAGTATTCCTAACTATTTCTTTCTTTTTGGCTTGAGAAATGGCCTTCTTTTCAACTTGCTGTTTCTTGGACTAGAACATCTTCTTTTCTTTCTTGCTAACTGCACAAATAGGATCAGAATGGTTAATTTCTTGTCATTTGCCTTTTTGTTCAGGAGTAAATTTGATAGGTTTGTAGGTGTAGAATTGAGAAGTGTTAGTTTTATTCTTAGCCTTTTCCTTCAACTCTTTTTCTAACTCCAGAGAGGTTTTTGCTTGTAGACACATGTCTATAAAATCAGGACATATTGGAATTATGGGTTTTTCTTTTGTAGTAGGAACAGGGATGTTCAAAATTCCAGAACCAATAGTCTGTTTTGTTTTATGAATTACCTTATCTGGTGTATAGAAAATTTGTTCATCTACCTCTGTGTCAGATTCAAAATCAGAATCAAGAAAGTCTTTCTTAACCTTGTCAGAGATGACTATCTCTGAAGTTTTCATAGGACCTTTTGGTCTGGAGACTTTGATTATCCTTTTCTTGCATGATTCTTTGATAAAATCAGGTATGACATTTTCTTTGTAAATTCTTCTAATGTCATCTTCAAAGGTAGTTCTGATGAATTCATTTGTTTCAGGAGAGTACAGAGGTGCATCTGGATTAAGTAAACTCTGAGGTTTTATTTCAGAGGTACTAGTTTCAGATACCTCTGGTTCTTTAGTGATGAATGAGTCAAATCTAAAGATTTCTTTGGGATCATTGCTCAGATTTTCCTAAAGGATCAGAGTCAAGTTTGATTCCTATGGCAATAGGTGTTTTCATGGAATTTGAATCATTGAGTTTGTACTTTTTCAAAATATTAGAGACATACTTGGATTGATTTATGAAAGTGCCTTATGATGTTTGTTTTACTTGCAGTCCTAGAAAGAATGTTAATTCTCCTATAAGACTCATTTCAAATTCACTTTTCATCAACTCTGAAAACATATCACAATACTTTTGATTTGTAGAGCGAAATATAATGTCATCAACATATATCTGTACTAGAAACATTTCATTCTTATATCTTTTGATGAACAATGTGGTATCAATTGTTCCTTTGTCAAAAACATTATCAATCATAAAGGAGGACAAAGTTGCATACTGATAATCCAAGATCAACTAAATCTTAGAGAGAGAAAGTAGAGATAGAAAGTATAGATGCGCCAAATGTAGTTCTATTCAAAATGTGCAATCCAAAGTTACAAGGAACAAAGGCCATAAGGGACTTAAATACCCTTGGCCAATACAAGACATAAAAGCTCTAAAAACACAGTATTAGACCAAGTCTATAAATACAATGATTACTATAAAATCTGACTTAACAATCTCCCCCTTAGTAATCATTGGCGCTCCGGTCTTCCATGTAAGCTGTTATATCCATCTTCGAACATTAATCAGACCTGCTAAGCGACTTAGCGAAGCTTCTTGACTAAAAAAAAATTTCTTCTCAGCATCTTTCAATTTATATTGTCTTTGCTGCCTTAACAAGACTGGACCTGTTTGAAATAAGATTGAAAGAACAATCGGATCATCAGCTTATGCTCTAAACGACACACCTCTTTCAAATGTACTTGAATGAACTGTGGTGGTCGGAGCTGGAACAACAAAAGAACTAATATAGCTGAGAAAATATAGAATCTTGAGCGAATCTTGGGCAACAGATAAACGTTTGAACTCTTTGTCTCTTTAACTTCTCCTTAACTTATCCCCCTCATGACCTTGATGATCTGGATCAACTTGGTCATGCCTACTTTGGAGACGAGACAACTTCAGATCTGCAAAATTCAGAGTAAAGGAGAAAAAGGGAAGATTTGCGCTACATGTTGATGGCGCAAACTTAGTTTTGCGCTACCTGAAGGAGGCGCAAAGTTGAGTTTTGCGCTACCAACTGTTGGCGCAAATATGACTTGAAATATGAAAAATTTCACCTGTTAAGCTCTTTGACTCCCCCTACACAAATGCACTAAATATGACAATTCAAGTTAGCATTCATATAGAAAATCAGATACTCCCCCTCGAAATGAGATATGATCTTTCAGAATATTCTCCTTATTCACTCCCCCTCGAAGAATGCACAGACCAATTTACAGAGATATGGATACACAAACATAACAACATCAGTGTAAACAGAATGATATACTGAATATAAATTTTGAAACAACTAAACATATAAAATTTTAAACACTATACAAATTAAATTCTACTTAGTAAAATATCACAGATTAATCCATCAAATGAAATCAAGTGTATGTTGTTGGATACAGATACAAGTTTCATTGTATATCAAGTTAAGACATGTTCAGTTTCAAAAACTTTCATCAATCTATTCAATGTGCTATCATGCAATCTTCGATTAGCTTCAAAAAAATGCAATTCTAAAAATATAATAGAGAATGTTAAGTCTAAATATTGTATCCAAGATTTAATAGGAAAGTCAATAATGTAAAAGTCAACATTGTCTAAGTCAAAGCATGTTTATTTTCCTTAGCCGTTAAGGCTTTGTAATAGTTAGTTACTTTAAATAGGTTTGTGGTTGTAATCTTGTAGTAACGTTCTAGAGAGCTATGTGTGTATTGTAATTCAGAGATTGATGAATACGAGATCTACTTTCTCTCTCTAGTTCTTGAGCTTTTATGATAAATCTTGAGTAATTGTTTGATGTGATTGGGATTTTATGTTTATCAATTGGTATCAGAGTTGAACCAAACTTTTCAGAAAAGATTTGATCATGATTTGAATTGAAATCTGTGTGTTTTTGGATCGAAAATCTATATTTTTGATAGTTTTTCAAGAAAACGAGTTTGTTACTGTTTAATCCGAATTTCATGTGAAAAATCGTTTTTAATGCAAGAATTTGGATTCATTGGATGCGGTTTATGTTGGTGATTGATTCTTGTTTTGAATTCATATCGTAATTCGTTCATTTTCAATGTCAATTTTCAATTTTTTGAGTTTTTCTTGAAAACGAGTTCGAACTCTGTTCTTGATCGAATTCGTGTGATTTGTTGTTTTAATCGAAAATTGATTGTGTTTGTGTGTTTAGAACTGTTTTTCGTTGATGCTAATAAGTTCTTGAGATCAAATGTGCAGGTATCAATCGATTTGAGAAAGATTCAGTCAAGATCCACGGTTTGCGCTTCATTCATATGGTTTGCGCTTCATTCATAAATAGTTTTCGGATATATCTGGACACGCAAAGACTCTCTTGCGCCTCTCTCTTCACACGCAAAGCATACTTTGCGCATCTCTCTGTAAACGCAAAGTCTTACTTTGCGCGTCATTCGTCACCCGAAAAGTTGCACTTTGCGCTTCTAACTTCACCCGCAAAGTATTAGTTTGCGCTTCTCACAGGACCCGAAAACCATTCTTTGCGCTTCAAGACTCATCCGAAAACCTGTCTTTGCGTTTCACATTGCATCCGAGAAACTCTACTTTGCGCTTGTTCCAGACTTAGTTTAAAAAAAAAAGAAGTCTGGAAATTTTTTTTAGTCATACATGGAAATTTTTTTTAAACTTTGCGCCATAACATGTGTTGTTCAAATTTTCAATTTTTACGAAATATTTTTTTTAAGATTTCAATTTGATCTGATTTTTGATTTTCTGATATATAGTTTGGGAACGATCATTCTTATCAAGCAGATTCTCATTCAAAGTTTTCTGAGAGAAAAGAAAATTTTAGATTGTCCGTATTTTGTTTTTGAATTCATTTCAACTCACGATAGTTTTGTCAAATTCTTTTTCATACATGATGAGTTCACCAATTTTGCTCAGAGGAAGATACGAGCAGTGGAAAGCTGATTTTTTCAAATTTGTAGATACACATGAGCTGAGTTGTTATATCAAATTGTCGTTGACTGAAGGAGAGATGAAATCTCATACTCCAACAGAAGATTGTACTCAGGATTGGGAGAAAAGAAAGAGTGCTGATAATATGGCTCAAACTTTTCTGTTGAATAGTATTCGTCATGAGATTAATGGTCACATAAATACCTATCAGTTGACAGGAAAAGATTTATACAAGTCAACAGGAAAGGAGATATGGGACTATCTTGAATGGACGATGTTAGGGCCAACGGTTGTGTCTGAGCTAAAAGGAAAGATTTCTGAGTTGGAAGCTAAAATTCAGCAGACAATCTCTGTTGAGAGCAATGAGCAGAAAGTTAAGAAATTGGAATCTGAGAATGTTGAGCTTAGAAAGACTATATCTGATTTGGAGCAAAAGCTTACTGAAGATAAAGCTATTTTTGAGAGTGAAAAGAAACGTTTTTCAAAGAAGTTCTCAGATTTCTCTAAAAAGTGTTTTGAAGAGAAGAAGTCAGTTGATCTTAAATGTATAAAACTTTCTCAACAAATTTCCGATTTTGAGAAAGTACTGATTTTGGAAAGAGAGAAGTTTGAGAAAGAAAAGAAGGCCATAGAACAAAAGAATGTAGGATTCTTTAAAGATTATCCGGCCAGAGAAATGATTCAGAAAAAGGATTTGAAGAAGAAAGATCCATCTTTGAGTCTGAAATCAAAAGGCTAACTTCCAAGTTGTCGGAAATGTCTGCTTCTGCGCTGAAAGAGCAAAAGACGAAGTCTGAGTTCTCAAAGAAGATTGACCAACTTGAGAAAGAAAGAGACATCTTTGCATCAAAGATCAAAGAGCTTGAAAAGTCTGTTTCAAGTTCTACTCAGAAATCTGTCTCTTCACAAAGGTCAATTAAATATTTTAATCAGATTCGTCGATCTAACATTTTCTTTGATGAATATTTAGATGGTTCAGATACATCTTCAAGAAGAAAAAGCTATAAGAAAGAGAAACTGGTCTGGATAAAGAAATCTGTCAAAGATGACAAGAAAGAAGAGCTGAATGGAAAGACATCATGTGTACATCCTCATCAAGCAAAGAAGAACAAAGAGCATAAAGGTAAACCTGACATCAAATACTCAAAAGATCAATTACTCAGGTTTTCAGGTACTAAATATTATTGTTCTTACTGCTGTACATATGATCACATCCACAAGACCAGTGATCATTTCTGGTATGGTTCTTACTCTATATCCCCCACACGAACTGCAACTAACATTTCTGGACCCAAATACCAGTGGGTACCAAAGAAGAAAACTGATTCTGTGTTGCAGGCATCTCAAGCCAAGGCGGAGTAAGAGAACAATGGCTCTTGAATAACACAGTTCAAGACCCGCACCTCAATGTCAAGAATATGGCTTCTAAGCACATTAGCTTAGAACCCGAACTTCAAAGGAGTTTGACTTCTAAACACAACAGTTTAGGACTCGGACCTCAGCGATCAAAAAGACCTTACTCCTGTATGCTTGCATCCGATGGATATTGATGGTCTTCATCCCAAGAGAATTGATCTGATCTCTATCCTATACTTTTTCTTTGCTAGATTTTTCTGATATTGATGGTCTAACAATTCAAAAGGGAGTGTTTGATCTCTATCCTGTTTTACTTGTAATATTTCAGATGCTTAATTTAAGGGGGAGTAAAGGTGGTGGCTTCTGATCACATGACAGATCAGGACCCGTTCATCAATGATCAAAGACGAATATTGTGCTAATATCCAGGGGGAGCTTAAAAGATATAAATCATTTAATCATGATTTGAGGGGGAGCTGAAAAGGTAAATATCTTCTGATCCTAGATCTCAGATTGTTTGAAAGAAGAACAACTTTCGAACATGAAAAACAGTTTCTTAAATGTTTAAACCACTTCTTATTCTCAAAAGATTTTATGAATTTAGAAGTGTGATTTTAAATGTTTTTCAAATTTTGAGCTTAATGTTTAACTGACCGTGTGTTTCCAAAGATCAATACTTGTGTATTATCTTGTCCATATACTGTTAAGTATTCATACACACCGGTTCAGTATTTTATTTGAAATTGTTATTACCATGTCTCAAATTCAAACAATTTTTCGATGGTAATACCCCCGTTTGAAATTCAAAGTTGTTGAGCATCATTCATTTTTTTTACATATTTGTGCTTTCATTGATAAATTGTTTATATTTGTTCATATAAACAAATATCCAATTCTTTGATACCCGAACCATTTGATTTGATCTGTTTGATTCATTGTCAGATTCTCAAAACAATTCTCTTGACTTCATTTCATTCATTCAATATTCTTGTTTTGAGAAATCTTCAAAGTTCAAAATGCTCAAATTTCATATCTGATTTTTGATGAGCATACATACACTGACATATGATTTCTTGTGCTTTACATGTCAAGAAAATCATTGATAAGCATGTACTTTTAGGAACATGGGATTCAGTGTGAGTGCTTAATAAATCTTCCATGGATTCACGATAACCAGTGTTTCCTACCCCGGAAGAAATCCTTTGAGTGATTGAGGGGAGAGGGGTCTAAAAGAATTGAGTGTGGGAGTGAGCAGAGGTAAAATGGAAATGAGAGATTGGTTAGATGTGAGCTTATATGTTTAAAAGAAAGAGGGTGTGAGAACAGAGTTAAAAGAATATCAAAACTCTGCACCAAACATCTTTCTGAGCCGGGCAGCCACATTACTAATTGGTTCACATTTCTTTGGTGACCATCATTGAAATAGGCAAATAGCCCATGCCATCTCTTGTATACAACCCCACCAACTACTCATTCTTTTCTTAAAAAGAGAATGTTTCACATTTTCTGGGGAAGCAACATATAATCTATCGGATCTTCTTTTGGAAGATATTGATATTGAAAAAGAAGGAAAGTTGCCCCATCTTCAACCCTTTCTCATGCACATTGAGTCCATATATAATCATTGCTGTCTCAGTGATTTACATACTTTGAGCCTTTATGAAACACAATCATTGTGCTAAAATTCTTTCATACACAAGCACGAGCATACAGAAAATCTGTTTTTCTGTCAGAACATTCATAGATAAACCTTGTGTTTTTCAATGATTGAATGGAAGTCCTGGGGAGTCATCATCAAACCAGCTCCTTATATTGTACATTTGTTGTACATAGTAACTTTGTGTTATTGACAGGCATTCCTAACTGTTTCATATGTTGAATTAGGGTTACACGCTCACTATGTCTGAATTTGAAAAGATTCGGATATATACAATTCATGATTCGACTCTTCAGATCAAAGTGCGAAAATTGTCAAAGGGGAGATTGTTAGTTGATCTCAAAGGGGAAAATCAAAGTCTGAGCTGAAATTGATGAAGTTTTGATGATAATGATGCTCACATCATCAAAAAGGGGGAGAATTATACAAAGTTCAATTTCAAGAGTTCTTGTTCAAAGTCCAAGTCAGAATTTCAAAATGCTTCCGAAATACTTCCGCTGATTTAAAGTTCAAGTCTGATTTAAAGTTCAAGTTCTTGTTCAAAGTCCAAGTCAGAATTTCAAAATGCTTCCGAAATGCTTCCGCTGATTTAAACTTCAAGTCTGATAAAGAAATTCAAAGCCAAAAGATTATGAAGGAAGAATGTTCAAAGTTTAATCGAGATGGTTTGTGAAAGTTTAAGTTGCTTCCGCTGATTTAAAGACAAAAGATTCTGAAAATAAAATTCAAAGATTCAAGAAGGTTTGTTCTTCCAAAGACGGTTCAGAGATCAAAGTGATGAAGATACTTGTTTGTCAAAGATTACTTTTCCGTAAACATTTCAAAGATGAAGTTTCAAGGCATGTTGATTTTTCAAAGCTTCAAAGATTAAAAAGACTTTTCAAGAATCTTCGAAGGTCAAAAGATTAAAGATTGTGAAAGCTTCAAAGAGACAAAAGCTGAAGAATCAAGAGCTGAAGATCTGTATCAAATTTTTATTAAATCTTGAATACAAAGGGGGAGATTGTTAAGTCTAAATATTGTATCCAAGATTTAATAGGAAAGTCAATGATGTAAAAGTCAACATTGTCTAAGTCAAAGCATGTTTAGTTTCCTTAGCCGTTAAGGCTTTGTAATAGTTAGTTAGTTTAAATAGGTTTGTGGTTGTAATCTTGTAGTAACGTTCTAGAGATCTATGTGTGTATTGTAATTCAGAGATTGATGAATACGAGATCTACTTTCTTTCTCTAGTTCTTGAGCTTTTATGATAAATCTTGAGTAATTGTTTGATGTGATTGGGATTTTATGTTTATCAGAGAACATTGCCTGTACTCACACTAAGCTGTCAAGAATTAAGACTTTCACAAATTTATAGGTTTATCGCAACTCAAACATATCACCAAGTATCATGAGATGTGTGCTCATTGGCATCTTTTAGCATTGTGCACATTAGCATCTTCACATGAGTGTGCTCTTTGGCATCTTTTAAGCTTGTGGACATTGGCATCTTTTAATCAAGAAGTTTGGTAAGTAAAGAACATGCCGTAAACGTAACTTTCTATCTGATCCTATTGCAGGATTTGGGTCAGCCGCTCCCAGACCAGTTGGCCTTAGGGGACTAGGTGTTAAGCACCCCTTGGAACTTACTCTCCCAGACCAGAAAGGCTACATCGACACATCCTAAACCCATTCATACCAGTAGAACATGACTTTCGATCTGATTCTATAGAAGGATTTGGGTTCGATCACTCCCAAACCAATTGACCTTAGGGGACCAAATGACAAGCATCCCACGGAACTTACTTTCCCAAACCAGAAAGGTCACAGGTACAAACTTTTAAACTTAGAGATTTCTGTATTTTAGATACATAATTCATCTCAATCACCCAGTTTTACATCTAAGTGCTTAGCCCATATTTTCATTACGATCCATAATTCTGACTTTTTAGGATTTCTAAGCATTGTAAACTATAAATATTCCGAATCACATAACTTTAAAGCAGTATCAAAAGTATCAAACATGTTGCTGACCTTTCGACTTTTGTAAGACTTGAAAGTTGAACATATAAAACTTCGATATAAACAAAGCAACTAGAAAATTTATCCTAGACACACATTTTATTCAAAAGAAAGAAAAAAAACTGTAAAACTTTTACTTTATAGAATAAAATTTGTAAAGATTTAAACTTTTAAATTCAACATGGCGAGTTTGAAAAAACATTTTTCATTTAAGACTATTGTAAAGAATTCGGCAAATTGATATTTAGTCGGAACAAAATAAAATTCAATAATACCTTCTTCCACATAATGTATAATGAATTGGTGTCTCATATCAAAGTTTTGGATCTGGTCGAACTTGCTAAGATTCTTAATTTTTTTTTGAGATAACTGGAAAAACATCACAGTCAGAGATAAATGCAGCGGAATAAAGTAGATGCACTCACAGTTTCTCATTTGTCCAAAAGCTAAATGCATTGAAAAACGAGTCCTAAACTGATATGTTTAGAAGTCAAAGTCCATTGAAGTACGGGTTCTGAGCTGATTTACTCAGAATCCATAGTTCTCTTACTCCCCCTTGACTTGAGGTTCCTGTAACACAGAATCAATTTTCGGCTTTGGTACCCACTGGTATTTGGGTCCATGAATGTTAGTTGCAGTTCTTGTGGGGGTAAATTTGTTAGATTTAACATAGAAAGCACGAGAAAAATAATCAGATGAATGAACAGAATCATCAGTAGAGGACGAAGCAAAATCATCTGAACTTGAACCAGAGGAAGAATAGGAGACATCTTTTGCAATTTGAATCATTTGCTTTATTGAATATTTGAAAATTTTATTACAAGTAGCAAATGAATCATTTGTACAAAGTTTGTCTACATTTCTATCCTCATCAGTCACATATTCATCAGATTTCCGCTTGATCCTCCATATCTGCCTTGTAGGAGTCCTCAAAGTCCTATCTGAAATATTTGAATCACAAGAATTAGAATTTTCAGAAATAACAATATCTTGTTTCTTTGACTTCTTTGACCTTCTTCTTTTACGCTTTGGTTTATAATAATCATCATTTAGCGTAAAAGATTCATCAAGAATTTTCGATTTAAGAATTGAGTCTGAAGAAACAATTTTACCTAAGAAGCCCAACTGATCAGACAATAAACCTGAACTTGCCTCGGATTCAGAAAAAATTTGAGAAAAGTTTTCAGATTTTAAAACTTCCTTTTTGTTTTCGTTAAAATCAGAAGAAATACCAGAAACAGAATCTTGTTTTTGAGAAATTAATTTTTCTTCAAGATTTGACGTCATGAAAGAAAGAATTACATCTGATTCAATTTCCCTTTGAATATTTTGTTCTTCCATTTTATCTTCAAGATCAATGATTTTTCTTTCTAACACTAATGGAGGAATATATCTCTTGGAATCATAAGAAACTGGAGATATATTTTCTTTATCAGTGTTAGTGGCACAGATATCAAAATAATCATCAGACAATGAAGATTTAATGGGAGTTTCAACATTTAACCTGTTTCTGCCCTTCTTTGATTTTTCGGGAAAATATTTGGCATTTTCGCGCGTGTAAACAAAAGAAATTTCCTTTTTCGAGTTGTTCAATCTTTTCTCATTTTCGATTTCTAAAACTTTCTTTTCACTAGTCTAATGAAATTTGAACTGAGGAGCATATCTTGCAAGAGTTAGATAATCGTATTCATATAAAGTAGGAACTTATGTTTTAGCTTTGTCTAAAAAATGCGGATTTTCAAAGCCAAGTCCCCATTTTTCTTTGATAGACTCATAACTCCGTGGTTTATTCAAGTAAATAGTTTGTTCAATTTGCTTCCGTAGATATAATTTTTCTTCCAACTTATTTATTTTATCCGAAAAACTTTCTTTTTGTTTGGTCATTTCTGTCAAAGAATCAAGATAAGTCATATTTGATTTTTCTAAATCATCTAATTTCTTTTGAAAGATTTCTTTTGTATGAGCCAAAATAGATTTTTCATCTTTCAAAGAAATTTGTAATTTATCAATCAAATTTGACTTTTCTGAATTTAATTGTTTTTCAGATAATAACTTTGAGCGAAGATCTTGTAAAGCAGATATAATGATATTCATCTGAGAGGATATAAATTTGAAATCGAATTCAGAAGGTACCTCAAATTCATCAGTTAAATCTTCATCATCATCATCACTCTGATCATATCCTTGGCAATGTGACCCGTCTTTCCACAGTTAAAACATGCTGCAGGTTTCTTAGCCTCGAGCACTTGGACATTCTCGTTCTTCTTAGACCCTGAAGTGAAGCGAAGATTGTTGGCACCCGAACGAGGTTGGAACTTCTTATTGTAGTGCTGAGAGAGAAGAATCATCGCTTTCTGAAGAGCTTCGCCATCATCATCAGTTGCACCATCATAAGCATTCTCAGTCAATGCTTGTTCAGCTAGTTATCCACTATCTTTTTGTTCTTTTTTTCAAGTTTAGCCTTCTTCTCCTTGACTATGCTCTCATCTGTCATCAGAATCTCATACAGTTCTTGGATTTGCATAGAAGATATCCGGACATCATTCCTCAAGCGATGACATGATTTGTTCCATTCCGGTTGAAGAGCATTGAGAAACTTCAGATTAGTTTCTAATTCAGTCTTTTCCACTTTTATCTTTCGCAGATCATTCAGCACAGTGCAAAACCTGTCAAAAATAACCTTAAGAGTCTCATCATCCTTTGCCTTGAATTCCTCAAAATTATTCATGAAGCGTGTCTGGCGGATTTGTGTAGCAACTGCTGACCCAAGCATAATCTTTTCTAACTGAGTCCACATCATCTTCAGATCATGCTTGAAACAATCAATTCGATTGTAAATGGAGTTAGGCAATGCTAGCATCAGATTGGACTTTGCTTCTTGATCGGCTTTTTCTCGTTTAACATCTTCGGCAGTCAAGGGAATATCATTCTTAGGTTTGACGAATGGTCCTTCAGTAAATGACTTCATCATGTTCTCTCCATTAGCTTGACGCTCGATGAAGTTAATGAACCGATCTTGCCATTGGGTGAACCCATTTTCATTGATAAAAACATGAGGACGAGTTTCTGTTCCCAACGACATCATAAGATCGTTCTTGTAAAACTGAGCTTGAAACGAGAACTTTGACACATCCATATCTTCAGAAAATTTGAGAAAAAATTACAAGTCTTGGAGATTTGCGCTAACAGTGACTGGCGCAAACTAGGTTTTGCACGAACAGAAGGTGGCACAAACTTGTTTTGCGCGAGACGTTGATGGCACAAAGACTAACTTTGCGTGAACTGAGACTGGCGCAAACTTTACTTTTGCGTGAGAAGTTGGTGGCACAAACTATACTTCGCGTGAGATTTAAGTGGCGCAAAAGAGGGTCGCAGTGACCAGGCCCGGGCGACTGTTATTTTGCGTTAGACAGAGATGGCGCAAAACTGATTTGCGCGAGCTTAAGATGGCGCAAACTTTCACTTTGCGTGAGATGTAGATGGCGCAAACTGGACTTTGCGCGATGTGCTGATGGAGAGAACTTGAACTTTTCGTGAAGAGCTGGATGAAAAAAACTAAAGAAACTAGCGCAAGAACTGGATGAACTAGCACAAAACTCTGATCAATATGGCGCAAAACTTGATGAATCTGGCGCAAAACGCGATGAACTGGCGCAAACATGTGATGAACTGGCGCAAAACACAGAAATTCAAGAAACAACTTACAAAATCGATTACAAAAACGAAATTGAAGAAATTTTCTCACACAGAAGTGATCGAAAACATTTTTCTAACAACTTTGACTCAAACAAATCGATCAAAAACCACAAAATCGTGAAGTCGTGAAATGAACAGTACGCTGATCGACTTTTCCAGAAAATCAAAAATTCTCAAAATTGAACTTCAAAAAGTGAATTTCTTGCAAAATGATGTGAATCAAATATGTTCTAACAAAGATTTCGAATCCAACAAACTAGATTACAAGTAAATTCGATCAAAAATCAGTCCGGATTTGATGAAAAATCAAAAAATGAGATTTTCTTGAAAAAATCAAAAAATGAGATTTTCTTGAAAAAATCAAGAAAATCGATCAAATTTCCTGATTCAAACACAAATTCAGAATCAGATTTCGATTCTCTCAATTCTCTCAGATTCAGATTAGGCTCTGATACCAATTGATAATCCAAGATCAACTAAATCTTAGAGAGAGAAAGTAGAGAGAGAAAGTGTAGATGCACCAATAGTTATATTCAAAATGTGCAATCCAAAGTTACAAGGAACAAAGGCCACAAGGGACTTAAATACCCTTGGCCAATACAAGACATAAAATCTCTAAAAACACAGTATTAGACCAAGTCTATAAATACAATGATTACTATAAAATCTGACTTAACACATACCATGCTCTGGGAGCTTGTTTAAGCACATACAGAGCTTTATCAAGGTGATAAACATGGTTTGGAAACTCTGCATTTTCAAATCGAGGTGGTTGCTGGACATATATACTTCTTCATTAAATTTTCCCTTAAGAAAATGCAGATTTAACATCCATTTGATATACTTTGAACCCTTTGTGTGAAGCATATGCTAAGAAGATTCTGATTGCTTCTAGCCTTGCCACAGGTGCAAAGGTTTCATCATAATCAATGCCTTCTTCTTGGCAATATCCCTAAACAACCAGTCTAGCTTTGTTTCTTATTATAATGCCATTTTCATCCTTTTTGTTTCTGAAAACCCATTTAGTTCCAATAGCAAATTTTCCTTTAGGAAGGGGAACTAGGGTCCATACTTTATTTCTCTCAAATTCTTGAAGCTCATCCTGCATGGCATTAATCCAGTCAGGATCTTCAAGAGCTTCATTTACCTTTTTGGGTTCAATTTTTCTTAAGAAATTTACAAAAGACATTCATTGACAATAGTTGATCCTGTCTTGATTCCTTCTGAAGAAGATCCTATGATTTGATCATGGGGATGATCTCTTGTCCATCTTGTTATTGGAGCATGAATGTAAGGTGGTGTTTGAGCTTCAGAGACGATAGTTGGGGACATCTCTGTTGTGTTATTAAGAAGCTCTGAAGTTTGTTCCAAATATGGTGAAGCAGGCTCTTGAGTCTCTTCAACCGATGTCTCTGGAGTTTCTTCAGAAGTCTCTTGTTTATCTTCTGCTTATGAAGATAATTGTTCTTCAATTTGTCTTGATTCCTTGCTTGGTTTTGTATTTAAAGAAGTAGAGGGAGTCACATCAGAGGGACCAGAAAGTGTTGTACCTGTAATCTGTGGCTCTAAAACATCTCTGTGGACATCTCTGAAGATAAGTTCAGAGTCATCATCATCATCAAGGAAATTTTCAAAGATTTTGTTCAGCTCAGATTCCCTTAACTTTGATGATTAAGAGATATTCTTAGCTGTTGGGTTGACATCTCTGTTGTCAAGGCTTTTGGTATCATCAAAAGAGACATTGAACACTCTGGATAGTTCTTGTTCTTAGATTGAACACTCTGAAGGCTTTTGAGGCCAATGAATTTGCCTTCATCTGCCTTCTTGTCAAATTTTCCAAGAGACTCTCTGTCATTTAAGATATAACATCTGCACCCAAAAACATGAAAATATTTAACATTAGGTTTTCTGTAGTTAATGAGTTCATATGATGTTTTCTTAAATCTTTTGACAATAGTGGCTCTGTTTTGAGTAAAACAGGCTGTAGCAACTGCTTCTGCCCAAAAGTTGGTTGGAAGATAAGATCCTGCAAGCATTATTCTTGCAGCTTCAACAAGTGTTCTATTTTTCCTCTCAACAACACCATTTTTTTAGGGGTTCTTGTTGCAGAGAAGTTGGGAGTTATGCCTTCCTCTGAAAGATAGGAGTTGATTTGGGCATTTCTGAATTTTGTCCCATTATCACTTCTCAGTTTCTGAACTTTGCTGTTGAACAAAACCTGCAATCTTTTTTACAACCTTATTAAAATATCAGGTACATCAGACTTGGCTCTGATGAATTCTATCTAAGTATATTTAGAGTATTCATCAATCAAAACAAGAATATACTTTTTACTTGATAGACTCTGCACAGAGATAGGACCACAGAGGTCCACATGAAGTATATGCAGAGGTCTAGGACAATTATTATCACTTTTGGTTTTATGGGAAGATCTTTTCATTTTTCCCATTTCACAAGCAGAACAAAGATGATCTTTGTTGAACTTCAGAGATGGTAATTCTTTAACCAGATTAAGTTTAACTAACTTATCTAGTGATGAAAAGTTCAAATGAGAGAACTTTTTATGCCAGAGCCAGACATCTTCACTGGTCAAAGATACTAAACAAAGTTTCTCTAAGCTAGTGTTGATTTGCTTGGTAAAATTCATTCTATATAAGTTACCCTTTCTGTCTGCTCTCAGCATTTCTTGACCTGTTTTTGAGTGAAGAAGTGAACAATGTTTTTCTTGAAATTTCAGATCAAAACCGTGGTCACAAAGTTGACTTATGCTAATTAAGTTGTGCTTTAGTCCATCAACATAAGCAACTTTTGAAACAGATACATTAACTCTTGTTAATTCACCATAACCTTTATTCTGACCTTGCATATTATCTCCAAAAGTTACTGCTCCTCCAGATTTTGCTTTGAAAGAGGTTAGCAACTTCTTATCTCCGGTCATATGTCTTGAACATCCAGAATCTAAATACCAGATGGGCATTTACTGTTTCTGCAAGACAAATTAGAGTTCTTAGGTACCCATCTCATTATGGGTCCTTTATTGTTAGGCTTTATTAGATCATGTTTAATCAAGTTGTAATAGTTAGTTCCTTGTTACTTTTTGTTATGTATTTTGTTAAGTTTGACTTTTGTAGGTGTCAAGTAAATTGACCCTATATATAGTCCCTTGTTATTTCCTTTTTAGTTTAACTCTTAGAAATTATCTCATTCATAGTATTATAGCCAGCCTCCTTGTGTGAGATATATGAATATAGTATTTTCCCAATCAATGATCTCTTTTCTTTGATTCTTATCTGTTAATACTCTGATTATTATTGTGTGTGCTTGATTCTGGAACAACAATTGGTATCAGAGCTACCTCAGAAACTCAGATTCAACCAATCTGTGTAGAAATTAGTTCCAGTTTTCCATTTTCGAAAACTTCACTGTTCCATTTGGAATTTTGTGATTCATTGGTCATTTTGATGCAACTTTAGGTTCAATAGGTGTGTATGATGAAGATAAACATGTTTCATGTTGGTTAGAAATAGATTTGATCAAGTTTGATTAATCTATTTAATCAATTTTTGAGTTTTTGGAAATACTCATATGTGAACTGTCAAGAATCACAAAGTCGGATTTATTGAAGTTTTTGGAAATTAAGTGATTAGGGTTTTCTCACGATCAGTAATAGAGCATACTGTCAAAATTTGGTACTGATTGAACAAGTGTTGCTATGGATTTGGTGAAAAGTTGAAGAAAAGGCTTAAAACATAAAGTTTTCGCAAGACATGGTGAAGAACTCGCAAAACGCCTAGAACACGCAGGATTAAGGATTCTCAAGATTAAAGTTGAAAATATTCAAAGTGCATGATTCGCAGAAGTATTCCCTGCAAAAGTAAAAAGATTCGCAGACTGCTTGCTTACGAATTCTTGAGAATTCACAGAGTATAGCTTACGAAAGTTTCAGAATTCGCAGACAACTATCTTGCGAATTTTACAACTTTCTCAACCCTCTTGCTTGAAAATCTTGGTTCAAATCCCTTGGTTTGCGAAAGTTATATCCTTTGAGTATCCTTTGCTTGTTGTTTGCGAACTCTTGCCTTATTATTCACATTTTTGTATACTTGTTGATTTTCTGTACTTCAATATCTGATTTTCTGACTACAGATCACTTCAAGCATATATTTCAGACACAGAGGAAAGATGCCATACACAGATGATATGGGAAATACTGTACTCACTCCAAGAGACTGTGCATTATCCTACATGCCAGAGATAACCAAAGTGGAAGCTGAACTTGAAACTCTCAGATGTCAAAACAAGATATTAAGAGATGATATGGATGCTTTAAATGTCAAACTGACAAAGACTGAAGTTCAAGTGAAGCTATATCAAGACAAAGGTCATGACTGGCTTAATAGAGTGGATGAGAGAAAGAACAAATAAATAGCTGACCTGGAAAAGAATTTTAACCAGAGACTGTCTGATATTTCCAAGAAGTCTGAATCTGAGAAGAAACAATTAGAGATTAAAGTCTCAAATCTTTTAAAACATGTTTCTGACTTTGAACAACTCATTATATCTGAAAGTAAATCCTTTGATGATGAGAGAAAAGGTTTTAAAAACAAAAATGTAAATCTGTTCAAAGAAATTTCAGACAAAAATCAGATTTTAGAAAAAGATTTTGAGGAAGAGAGAAAGATTTTTGAAAAGGAAATCTCAAACCTAACCAGTAAATTGGCAAACTTATCTACTGAGATTATGAAGGAGAAAAGGAGTAAATCTGGAATTCAGAGAAAATTTGATAAACTTTGCAATGAGAAATCCAAGTTGTGTGATAAAATTCAACAACTTGAGATTGATAATACTGACCTGTCTAACAAGTTAACAACTGATACATCTATTTCATCTTCCTATGATGATGACTCAACTGAATCAGTGTGTTCTTTTCAGTCAGTATCAAGCATGTTTCAGAAGATGGTTTTTAGAAAACAAACTGTGAAATCTAAAGTTTCTAAACCAGATCAGATTAACACTCCAAAGTCCTTTTATGTAAAATTAGCTGATAAGAGTGCTAATCATTTTCAAAAATCTCCAACTCCGTCTCCAAGGAAAGATCAAATGGTCTGGGTTGTAAAGGGTTCTCCAGAAGCAGCAAAGCTTCACAGAGCTAACAAGAAGAAGAACAGAGCTTCAAGAGATAAGTCTTTTGCACCTGACTTTGTCAAATCAGCAACTCATTTGATCAAGATAGCAAAAAGAAAATTATGTTGCTCTTATTGTTACTCTGATAAGTTCACTCACAAAGCACAAGTATATAATAGATCTTATCATCACAGTGCTTATCACAGGTATGAGAATCACTCAAAGAAATTCTCAAATACTGACCAAACTGGACCCTAGTTGATTTGGGTACCAAAACCTAAACCTGTGTTGCAGGTGGAAGAAAAAGGAAAAGAGAAGATAGAAAATGTCCCAGTCAAGAAGGACTGAAGGAACAATGACTTCTGATTACTACAAATCAAGACTCATTCCTCAATGTCAAAACTATGACTTCTAAGTACAACAACTTATAACTCATACTCAATTGTCAAAAGTTGGTGATCTTGTGGAATACAGGGAGTTTGTCTTACTCTCAATCTCTATCTCACATTGTTTGGTATTTTCAACAATTAATATAAACAACAATTGGTATTTTCAATGTCATATCTTTATGTTGAAGGTATAGGAGGAAAATGAGCTTATTTGTAATATTTTACATGCATATATGAAGGGGGAGAATGTTTGCACAAACCTTAACAAAGATCCACAATATGTTAAGTGAATATCAGATATTTGACAACAACAAATAGTGTCAAACAAGATCAACCAGATATCATATCAAGGTGGAGTATCTGATGAACTCAAGGGAGTACTACCCTGCTACATCAAGGGGGAGTAAAGATGTGTTGTAAGTGGTGTGTGTGTAAAATCTTTTGTTAAGTCAGATTTTATAGTAATCATTGTATTTATAGACTTGTGCTAATACTGTGTTCTTAGAGCTTTTATATCTTGTATTGGCCAAGGGTATTTAAGTCCCTTGTGGCCTTTGTGTTGTAGGTATTGAAGCGCATATTGAATAGATTCATACTTTTCGTCTCATACACTTTCTCTCTCTACTTTCTCTCTCTAAGATTAGATCGATCTTGGTTTATCAATTGGTATCAGAGCCTAATCTTTTTTGAGAGGATTGAGAGAAACAAGATTTGATTTCTGAAATTAGTGTTTAAATCAGAAAATTTGATTGATTTTCTTGATTTTTTCAAGAAAATCTCATATTTTGATTTTTCATCAAAATCAGACTGAAATTTGAACGAATTGTCTTGTAATTTGGTTCGTTGGATTCGTTTTCATTGATAGATCATTGTTGATTCACATCAAATTGCAAGAAAATCACTTTTTGGAGATCAATTTTAAGATTTTTGTGGTTTCTAGAAAAGTTCGATAATGTGTACTGTTCGATTTGTAAATTTTTGATTATGTGAAATTTGTTCAAATTGATTGTATATTTTGATTAGAAAACAATTTTCGATCATATCTGAGTGGGCAAATTTCATCAGATTTGTGTTTGAGATCGAATTGGAAGATTTATTAAGATTTTCGCCAAATTTAAATTTTGAGCCAAATTCATCCTCATTTGCGCCATCTTTGTCATCTTTAAGATTGCCTACCAAGTCTTCAAGAGGTTTGTGCAAGATCTTCATTTTTGCGCCAGTTCATCAGGGGTTAAGATTCTCGAGCAAAAGTCAGATTCTCGCCATATTCAGTAGCACATATCTCAACTTTGCGCCGGGTTCTTCTTCTGTTTTTCACCAAAGTCTAGAATATCGCCATCAGTTATTCGCGAAAAGTCTCTTTTGCGCCACCTTCTTCTCGCGCAAAACCTACTTTGCGCCACATTCGTCTAGTGCAAAACCTGTTTGCGCCAGCCTCTCTCTTTCAAGACTTAGCTTTTTTCAAAGTTTTTCTGACTTTATGGATATGTCAAATTTTTCTCTTCAAGCTCAGATCTACAAGAACGACATCATGATGTCGTTAGGAACAAATACTCGTCCTCCGGTTCTGGTCAACGAGAACGAGTTTCATCAATGGCAAGACCGTTTCATCAACTTTATAGAATGACAAGCAAATGGTGAAAACATGATGAAGTCACTCACTGAAGGACCATTTGTCAAGCCTATGAAAGAGATTCCTTACACACCCGAAGAGCTTTCGCAAGAACAAGCCGATCGTGAAGCAAAGTCTAATCTGATCCTAGCATTGCCTAATTCCATCTACAATCGAATTGATTGTTACAAACACCATCTGATGATGATGTGGACCCAGTTAGAAAAGATCATGCTTGGGTCAGCGGTTGCAACACAACTCCGACAAACGCGCTACATGAACAATTTTGACGAGTTCAAAGCAAAGGATGGTGAGTCTCTGAAGAGTGTCTTTGACAGGTTCTCGGTAGTGTTGAACGATCTGCAAAATATCAAAGTGACCAAGACTGAGTTAGAGACTAATCTGAAGTTCCTCATCGCTCTTCAACCGGAATGGAACAAATCATGCCACCGATGAGGAATGATGTCCGGGTCTCTACCATGCAAATACAAGAGCTTTATGAGATTTTGATGACAGATGAGAGCATCGTCAAGAAGAAGAAAGCCAAGCTTGATAAGAAGAACAAGCCGAAGACAGTGGACCCGATTGCTCTCCTCACGAGCCAGTTGGCTGAACAAGCATTGTCTGAAAATGCTTATGACGGGGCCACTGATGACAATGGCGAAGCACTGGAAAAGGCAATGATTCTTCTCTCCCAGCACTACAACAAGAAGTTCCAACATCGTTCGGGTTCCAACAACCTTCGCTTCACTTCGGTGTCTAAAAAGAACGAGCCTGCCAAAGTACCCGAGCCTAAGAAAGCTACTGCTTGCTTCAACTGTGGAAATTCGGGTCACATAACCAAGGAGTGTCGAGTAAAGGTGGTTCGGGATTCGGCATATTACCGGAAGAAGATGGAACTAGCTGAAAAGAGAGAGAATGGAATCGTTCTGCTTGCTGAAGACGAATACTGGCTAGATCACTCCGATAACGAAGCAGAAAATGAGGAAACTGCAGCTATGTGCTTTATCGGAGATGATGACAGTGATGATGATGATGAAGACACTTCTACTGACGAATCTGAGGTACCTTCCGAGTTTGATTACAAATTTATTTCATCTCAAATGAACGTCATTATAACTGCCTTACATGACTTACGTTCAAAGTTTTTATCTGAAAAACATATTAATCAAGAAAAGTCAAATTTGATTGAAAAATTGCAAATTTCTTTGAAAGATGAAAAATCCATTTTGACTCGTACAAAAGAGAACTTTCAAAAGAAATTGGATGACTTGGAAATTTCAAATCAGACTTATCTTGATTCTTTGACGGAAATGACCAAATTAAAAGATAGTTTTTCTGATAAAATAAATGAATTGGAAGAAAAATTATATTTGAGAGATCAAACTGAACAAACAATATATATGTATAAACCGAGGAGTTATAAGTCTATAAAGGAAAGATGGGGACTTGGTTTTGAAAATCCGCATTTTTTAAATCAAGCTATAGATAAATCCCCCACTTTATATAAATTTGATTATCTAAATCTTGCTAGATATGCTCCTCAATTCAAAATTGATTGGATGAATGAAAAGCAAGTTTTAGAAATCGAAAATGAGAAAAGGATGCACAACACGAAAATGGAACTTCCGTTTGTGTATACTGATGAGCCAAGATCACAAGATCGTAGAGAGAGAATCTAGAGAGAGAAAGTGTGCTCTTGAAAGAAACAGTATATTCAGATCAAACAGTGTACGTTCGTTACAAAACTAACAAGCCAAGGGGACTTAAATAACCCAAGGCACTAACAAAACAGATAACACTAAGAAAGCAGTAAAATAAATACAATGATTACTATAAAAACTGATCTAACAATCTCCCCCCTTAGTAATCATTGGCGCCGAGGTCTTAAAAAAAAAACAATCTTCAAAAACAACATTGACCATCTAGACGACTTTGAAGGATCATTGACGTTCTTCTCGTTGACGAAGTCTGTTCAGCCCAACTAACACTTCCAATCATCGCAGAGTTGAACGGAGATTCAGTCTGTCTTGAATAGTGTTCAAAGATCTACGAATCAGATGAATTTCATCGTTTTCAACAATATATAATTCTCTTCTTGATTCCAAAAACTTTCTTCTAGCCTCTTGCAGACGATGCTCCAACTGAAGTTTGATCACCTTTAGAGTTCCATCAGAGTAATATCCAACTTCATCAAATCGTAGAAAACATTTTTCATTTGAGTTGTTCTTGTAAACTACTCCGTATGGATCTTCGATAATGGTGAATAATGGATATGACTCTAGATTCTGCAAACTCCTGTTGGGCCTTTCAAGATTAACCATAGGCTGAAAACTTTCGACGACCATCTGGAAGTCAAAAACACGAAAAAATCGGATCTGCCTTCGAATGAACCGTTTAAAAACAAAAAGAGTTTGAGAAACATCCTGAGTCCGGTGATAAAGATTCCTGAAATGATCATATAAGAATTCAACATCATCAATTGAAAGATCAACGAAATCAGCCTCTGAAAATTTGTACTGATTGCAGTCTCTTCTTTCCACTTCAAGGTCTGGATACCATATGTTCATGAACTTATTAATTGTGACGCTGATAACTCGAACAATTAGATGAGGAGAAGCAACAGAGTTATTCCTTTTGCGCTGGCACTTGATAAATGCTAAGTACTCATGCTGATAAGCTTCTGATTCTTTCTCTACTCCAAGAATGGCATATATATTGAGTGTCCTTCTTCTAGAAACAAAGATATTGCTTTGGATATCTTCAAGAAAAGCAGTTCTGAGTCTAGAGGCCATATATCTTTGCTGTAGATTTCTCTGCCTTTGCTGCCTAGTTAAAGCTTCTCCTTCTTCTAGAAGAGATGGAGGAATTACTGGTTCGGAAGAAGGAATAACTACTTGAGTTCTAGACGACTCACCAACTTCAAATGCACTTGATGGAATATTGGTTGTCGGAGAAGAAGTAGTTACTGGAGTAGACGAAGGTTGATCAACTTCTGGAATCTCACCTTGATTCGGAAGATCAACATATAACAATTCAGCCTCTTTTGTATCTGATTCATCCATGAAAACAGTATCATCCTCTGTATCAGATAAGATAATGATATTGTTGCAATCTTCTTCTTTAACTTGAGCAACTTTCTCAAATCTAACTTATTCATCATCATCTGAATTTATCTTAATGAAGTTCGCGAAGAAAGATCTCATATCATTTGCTGCTTCTGATTCTTCAACTTCATTAGCTCTACCTGAGACATATGGATCCACATAAACTACAACTTGCATATTATTAAAATTTGCTTCAGACAAATTAAATTCATTATGCAAAACAGTTACATCAACATTGTCAATCATGACATCCATTAAGTCTTGAATACTGCAATCTTGAACTGTATCAGCATTCTTTTCTCTATCTCCAACCACTCCTTCTTGAACAACTTCTCGTACTTCACAAGAACCTTCTGTTCTTTGTCTCTTTGCCATATCCCCCTCATGGCCTTGATGATCGGGATCATCTTGGTCATGTCGACATTTAAGAGACGGGCCAGCCTCAGTCCTACATGATTGATCTAGATGATCAATCTTGTTAGAAAGATCTGAAAAAGCTTGTGTCATGAAAGAACGAAGATCAGATAAACTGGATCTAACTTCTGATTTGAATTCCTGAAATTCTTGAGATAAAGCAGTAATGCGATCAGAATCAGAAGACGAAGAAACTGGAGGCGGCATTGGCTGGATGTTCTTCAGCAGAGAGATCAAATCTCGATCTTGATGTTGTGGCGGAGACATAGATAGAAGACGCGCATAAAGAAGATCAGATAACTCAGAAATCGGAGTATCATGAAGAGAAGCTCTGGAAGAAGTATCAGTTGAAGCAGACATAGAAATACCAGCAGATTGAGTGAACAATGGAGGTAGAGAAATAGACATAATCGCTGGAGCAGATGATTGAACAACAGACGACGACTCTCTTAGAACAACCCCAGATGGTCGTCTGAACGGAATCTCTGTAGGAATAACTGAAGTATCAATCTCAGGTATCTTCCCATTGAAAAAAGTTTTTAACTTCAGAATCTGTGCTTCCTTTTCAGCATCCATTCTCTCCGATAACTGCCGAATTACATCATTCAAAGTAGAGAATTTGTCAGTTGAAACTCGAGCTTGATCAGAAGTAAGCTGTACAACTGATGAATTAGACTGAATAACTGCAAGTGTAGTTGCTGGAGCTTGACTTTGAACCGAAGCTGTGGATTGATTAAAAGTTGTATCCAATTCATCTACTTGAAGATGTGCAACTGAAGGATTAACTGGAACTGAATCATCATCAGAGATAACTTCTGTTGAGATAACCACTTCCGGAGTTCTTACTTTCCGTTCATACACTTTCATGTTCGATTGATCAGCATCATCATCACCATCATCTGAATCACTTGTCGTATTTTCACCATCATCAGAAAACTCAACATTTGTCTCATCATCATCAGCAACTCCAGTTACATCAAGATCATCATCTTCTCTAATAATAGCAGCTTCAATAATGGTTTCAACTTCAATATCAGCAATGACAGATTCAATGCGATGAGAAGCAACATCTTGTGGAACTGCAGAAGAATCAACATCTGTCGCTATGGTAGTTACTACAGCAGTAACTATTTCCTGAGTAGATGCTTCAACTTGCTCTTCATGAGAATTATCAGCTGGAGTGCTATGAGAAGGTTCTTCCTGTTCAGCCTCTTCAAAGTCATTTTCTAAACAATACTCAATGACACTAGGATCTGTCATGTCAGCATAATTGGCAATAAGACCATAAGGAATGGTCATAGAAAATGTGAAGGACTTCTTCTGTTTCTTAAGAAAAAGCATCTCAGTATCCTGAACTTGCGGCCAAGATAATCGTCGAGGAATTGCCGGATTGCTTCGAAACATGCTTCTAATAATCAGCTTTAAAAACCTGATAAAAGGAATGAACTTCCGTCGCTTGTTGGTTAACTTGTCTTGCACTATTTCAGACAGCTCGTTCCAGAAAATAATCGTATAGTCGACATGCAGGTCATAGACTACTGCATGGAACAGTCGAAGATAGTGAAGACTAGAACTATCCGTGCCGGTATGTTTAGACGTTAAGCACCTGTTGATGACCGAAAATAAAGAATACCAGACAGGAGGAAGATTAGACTTGTCAAAGTCTACAACCCTGTTCAGTTGACCAACATAGCCTAGTCGTTTGATGCCTTCATACACTTCTTCTTCAGATGGAAACTGATCATAAGTTGTCCTTCCAGGTCTAGAATCAGGCTCAGGAAGCTCAAGAATCAACCTTAACCGCTTGTAAGACAGATATGAATCAAATTGATCTATTTGGAGATCAAATCGATGAGGACGTGCCAGTTCATTCTTAGTGATGGTGTGCCATACTTGCTGAACGTAGACTTCCGGAACATCGGCAACTGAACATAGAGCTTGAGAGAGCGGATGTCCACGAAGAATAGTGCGTATGACAGGATGAATCTTGATGCGATCAAAATCAACAAAGTAGTTGTTATGCTTATAAGCCATGTACATGACGTTCGGGAACACATCATTTGGATTTCGCCTTGATATAGACAGATCAACCCCAACAGACGGAACAGACAGCATAGGTGTATCATGAGATGCCTGATCAGTCGGATCCTGAAGAACGACATTCTCATCTTGAATCATTGGATCAATATTTGTTTGAGAAGTCATGAGAACCTGAAACAAAACACATTTCAACTTTTAACAGAAAATACGAGAAAGAAAAAAAAATACTAAGTATGGAATGCAGGTCCTTAAGTAGACACGAAGGAAGAAATGCGGGTCCTTCAGGAAACGCATATGAGGAATGCGTGTGAAGAAAGAAACGCATTATGAGGAATGCGGGTCCTTCATGAAACGCATTATGAGGAATGCGGGTGAAGAAGGAAACGCATTTATGAGGAATGCGCGTCCTGAATGAAACGCATAGAAGGAAATGCGTGTCCTTAAAGGAACGCATAGCATACTTGAAACAACAACAACAAAAAAATACTCAAACATATACTAAAAGAATGCGGGTTCCGGATTAAGAGCATAATACACTATGCGGGTCACAAGTGAAACGCATTTCTTACTATGCGGGTCACAAGTGAAATGCATAGTTCACAAATGCGGGTCACAAGTGACACGCATAGTTCACTTAAATTGAACCCAAACCCTAGAAATCGGCTTTTCGAACCCGAAATCCACAAAATCTAAAAATTAAAAGCACAAAACACGAAATTAAAGTAAAAGAAAACATACCTGATAGTCGATTATAATGTCTAAACAAAACCCAATAAGCAAATCGATCTATTTCAACTCGAATCTGAGTTTTAGAAAACTATGATCAGTGAAATAATTGAATATCAGTTCATACGCACAATACAAAACTAAGAAAGAAATCAAAACTAAGTAATGAAACACTAAACAATCTACAAACATATAATGAAAAACAAAAACATACCTGATCTTTCCAAAATCACAATCTGAAAATGAACAGTAAAGAAACAAGAAGAAGAGTACGCAGAGAAGATGGAGGGAAGGGGAATAGTCAAACACGTTCAAAAAAAAATAAAGAAAAGAAAAAAAACACTCTTACTTCTATATAACCTAAGAAACAAAAAAACAACAAAAAAAAAAAATAACTACTTAAAAAAAATAAGTACAAAAAAAAATACCTGATAAGCCCCCATTACTCCCCCTACACAAATGCACAAAATTTATCAAACTAGTTTAGCATTTGCATAGTAAATTCAGAAATACTTACCTTATGAATTTCTGATCTGCACACGAAGTAATTAATCAGCATTATTTGCTCCCCCTTGAAAAATGCACAGACCATATGACAAAAACACAGACATCAAACATAAAGACATCAATATTAAAGATGATCATATTGAATATAAATTTTGTAACAACTGAATATATAAACTTTTAAACACCAAACAAATTAAAGTCTACTTAGTAGAATATCCCAGATTTATCAATCAGTTGAAATCAAACGGGAGTTGTTGTATACAGAAACATGTTTCATTGCATATCAAGTTAAGACATGTTCAGCTTCAAACACATGCAGGTATCTATTCAGTGTGCTAGCATGCGATCTTTGATTAGCTTCAAGAAAAATGCAATTCTAAACATAAAATGGAGAACTTTGCATGTACAGGCACTAAGTCATCAAGAATTAAGATTTTCACAAATTTACAGGTTTATCGCAGCTCAAAATATATCACCAAATATCAAGAGATGTGTGCTCATTGGCATCTTTTAGCTGTGTGCTCATTGGCATCTTCACATGAGTGTGCTCTTTGGCATCTTTTAAGAGGTGTTCACTTTGGAATCTTTTTAATCAAAGAGTTCATTAAGTAAAGAACATGCCGTAAACGTAACTTTCTATCTGATCCTATTGCAGGATTTGGGTCAGCCGCTCCCAGACCAGTTGGCCTTAGGGGGCTAGGTGTCAAGCACCCCTTGGAACTTACTTTCCCGGATCAGAAAGGCTACATCGACATATCCTAAACCCATTCATACCAGTAGAACATGACTTTCGATCTGGTTCTATTGCAGGATTTCTGTTCGATCACTCCCAGATCAATTGACCTTAGGGGACCAGATGTCGAGCATCCCTCGGAACTTACTTTCCCAAACCAGAAAGGTCACAGGTACAAACTTTTAAACTCAAGGATTTCTGTATTTTTAAAATGCTTAAAAAATAAAATCATCTCTATAACTCAGATCTATATCGAATAGCTTAGCCCATATTTTCATTACGATCTATAATTTTGATCACTTAGATTGTTCAAGCAAAGTAAACCATAAATATGCCGACTCACATATCTTTAAAGCAGTATCTAAAGCGTCAAACATGTTGCTGACTTTTCGATGTTTGAAAGATTTGAACGTTGAACATATGAAACTTTAAATATAAACAAAGAGACTTGTCAAAGATCCTAGACACACATTTTATTCAACTGAAAGAAAATCTGAAATATTAAACTTTATAGAATAAAATTTGTAAAGATTTAAACTTTTAAATTCAACATGCCTAGTTTTGAAAGCAAAAAATTAAAACGTTTTTCATCTAAAGCTTTTGTAAATATATCAGCAAGTTGATATTCAGTTGGTACAAAATATAACTCAATAGTACCTTCTTCCACGCGATGTTTTATAAAATGATATCTCATGTCTATGTGCTTGGTCTTGGTGTGCTGGACAGGATTGACCGATATCGCAATCGCGGACTTGCTGTCACAATATATTGGCACAGTCTTGTATAGCATCCCGTAATCGTGAAGTTGCGTTTTCATCCATAGTACTTGAGCACAGCAACTAGCTGCAGCAACGTATTCAGCTTCGGCAGTTGATATTGACACACAGTTTTGCTTTTTCGACGCCCAACTTATCAGTCTGTCACCCAAAAACTGGAGATGACCAGAAGTACTTTTCCTGTTCAATTGATTACCACCATAATCTGCATCAGAATAAGCAATCAAACTATAGTCAGAACTTTTAGGATACCATAATCCTAAATAAGGAGTTCCTTTAATATATCTAAAAATGCGTTTGACTGCTAAAAGATGAGATTCTTTTGGTTTAGCTTGAAAACGGGCACACAGGCACGTTGAAAACATTATGTCCGGGCGACTGGCAGTAAGATACATCAATGATCCGATCATCCCTCTGTATGTCTTTTGATCCACAACTTTTCCATCTGGATCCAGTCCGAGTTTGGCACCGTGAGCCATAGGCATGCCGATTGAAGTAGACTTGTCCATTTTGAATTTCTTCAAAATGTCAAATACGTACTTTGATTGATTGATGAAGATTCCATCTGGAAGCTGCTTCACTTGTAAGCCGAGAAAGAAGTTGATTTCTGCCATCATGCTCATCTGAAATCTAGAGGTCATTAAATCAGAAAACCAATTACACAAAGATTTGTTAGTCGCGCCGAAAATAATATCATCTACGTATATTTGTACTAAGCAAATATCAATATTAGATCTATAAATGAAAAGAGTAGTATCTATCGAGCCTTTGGTGAAGCCGGATTTGACCAAGAAAGCTGTCAAATCGTCATACCATGCCCTTGGAGCTTGTTTCAGACCATACAAAGCTTTATCGAGAAAATAAACGTAATCAGGACGATCTTTGTCAACAAATCCCTCTGGCTGAGATACATATACTTCTTCTTTCAGTTTGCCATTGAGAAATGCTGTCTTGACATCCATTTGATATACTGTGAAGTTGCGATAAGCAGCGAAGGCGAGAAACATTCTGATAGCTTCCAATCTGGCGACAGGTGCAAATGTCTCATCATAGTCAATACCTTCTTCTTGTCGATATCCTTTGGCTACTAACCTTGCTTTGTTCCGAACGACGATACCATCTTTGTCCTTTTTATTCTTGAATATCCACTTTGTACCAATGATGCTTTTACCCTTTGGCCGTGGTACAAGTCTCAACACTTTGAGCGCGTCAAACTGATTGAGCTCCTCTTGCATTGCTAAAATCCAGTCCGGGTCTTCCAACGCTTCAGATACTTTGTTAGGTTCAATCTTGCTTAAGAAACAAGTGTACACACATTCGTTGGAAGAAGCCGACTTGGAGCGTGTAGAAACACTGGCTTGAGGATCCCCAATGATTTGATGGATTGGATGAGATCTTGTCCATTTTGTTGTATGAGGGAGAGGATCAATAACTTCTTGAACCACTTCTATTTGTTGAGGAGGATCTTCAGATGGAATAATGTCAGAAGATGACACAGATATGGTTTCAACTGGAGGAGGGGGTATTTCCATAACATCAGATTCAGGCTCTTGTTGACCAGACATAGCTTGTACTTCTTGTTGAACATTTTCTTCTGGAACAACTTCATCTTCTACAGACACCTCATGAATAGTTTCAGCAGTTTCTGGTTCATGAAAGACTTGATCAGGATGATGTTCAGAAGGTATGTCTT
Source organism: Arctium minus (assembly GCA_954870635.1). NCBI lineage: Eukaryota > Viridiplantae > Streptophyta > Magnoliopsida > Asterales > Asteraceae > Arctium > Arctium minus. Next base: position 100,262,230 of record OX941084.1, on the reverse strand, counting down.
GAATCTCAGGAGATTCTGAAGAAGCATCAGGTTCAGAGGTTGATGCAGCGGAATTAGGATTTGATTCACTCACAGATTCCTGATTCAAAACATTTGACACATTATCAGTGTTTGATTTAGGAACATCATCATAAAAAATTTCAAACAGAAAATCAAGATCAGAAAAATTAGACATAGAAGTAGAAGGATCCTGATTTGTCAACTGAAGTGCAGGTTCTGAACTAATTTGTTCAGAAGATGAATTTCCAGTAATAGCGGGTTCTGAACTATGTTGTCCAGAAGCCAAATTGGCAGCTTCATCAAATTTGACATTCACTGACTCTATCACTTTTCTTGCTGAGAGGAGAAAAACTCTGTAAGCAGCAGAGTTAGAAGAATAGCCCAGAAATACGCCTTCATCTGCCTTTGGACTAAATTTGTTCAGATTATCTCTGTCATTTAAAACATAGCATTTACACCCGAAAGACTTGAAATATTTGATGTTGGATTTGATACCATTCATCAATTCATATGGAGTCTTGTTAAACCGGCGGTGTAGAATTGATCTGTTTTGAGTGTAACAAGCAGTTGATATGGCTTCAGTCCAGTGAGACAAAGGAAGACCTGAATAAGCAAGCATAGATCTAGCAGCTTCCACAAGCGTTCTGTTTCGTCTTTCAACAACTCCATTCTGTTGCGGGGTTCTTGCAGCAGAAAACTGTTGTTGTGTACCTTGATCATCATAGAATGCTTGAAGAGTTGAATTCTTGAATTCTGTGCCATTATCTGATCTTACAACTTTGACATGCTTTTGCTTATTTGTCTGAATGATTTTGATGAGGTTGATGAGAATTTCGGGTGTCTCGTCTTTAGATTTGAGAAATTTCACCCATGTGTACCTGGAGTAGTCATCAACAACAACCAAAACATATTTCTTCTTCCCAATACTCTTTGTCTTCATTCGTCCGCACAAATCAACGTGAATCAAATCTAGAATGTCCACAGTGCAATGTTCAGGCTTTGGCTTATGAGATGCTTTCTTCATCTTTCCTTTCTCGCAGTCCTGACAGAGACGGTCTTTCTGGAAACGAAGGATTGGAAGACCTCTCACAGAATCATTCTTGATCAAGCGATCCATATATTTTAAATTGAGATGAGCTAGTCGACGGTGCCACACCCAACTTTCATGAATAGAGGCTTTTGATAGAAGACAAACATCTGATGGAACCTTTACTTCGGAAAGATTAATGGTATAAAGATTTGATCGTCTCTTTCCAACAAGTAAATCCAAGCCACTACTATTCTTTACAGCAAATCTTTTAGACTTGAAACTGACTTCAAGGTCTTTATCGCAGAACTTTCCGATGCTGAACAAATTGTGACTTAAACCTTCGACATAGCTTACCCTTTTGACAGTTATGTTACCCTGAACAAGATCACCATAACCAAGAATGGGAGCCGTCTCGCAGTTTCCATATTTGACACGACCGCAACATTTTTCTTTAAAATTTGTAAGTAGAGATTTGTTGCCAGTCATGTGTTTGGAACACCCCGAATCCATATACCATAATTGATTTAGCTGCACAATCAACAATTACTGAGATTTAGGTACCCATATAAATATGGGTCCCTTCTTGTTAGTCCTTTCCTTTTTCTTTTTCAAAAAATTATTTTTCCAAAACATATGAGATTTATCAAATAAAGCATGGACATCATCACATATTAAAGAGGGAACACAATCATCAGAATCAGAACTAGAGAGACAATATGAGATATTCTTTGAAATTTGAAACATTTGCTCTACAGAATATTTTGTAGTTTTATTACAAATGGCAAATGATTCTTGTTTACAAAGAGAATCTACACATTTATTCTCTACAGAAACAAATTCTTCAGATCTCTGTTTCTTTTGCCAAACAAACTTCACAGACTTCTTCAAAGGCCTATCTGAAATAGATGAATCAGAAAAATTAGAATTTTCAGAAATATCAAACTCTTTCTTCTTTTTCTTCTTTGACCTTCTTCTTTTACGCTTTGTTTTATAGAAATGATCATTTAGCGTAAAAGTGTCATCAACAATTTTAGATAAAATATTTGATTTAGAAGAGGAGGTTTTATCAATAAAACCAAACTGATCAGTTAATTCATTTGTATAAACCTCAGAGCTAGAATCATCAGATGAACACAGTTTGATGGAATATTTGAGAAGACCAGAATTATTTTCTTTAAAACTCGATATCATAAAAGAAAAAATGACATCGTTTTCAATTTTGCTCAAAATCTCTTGTTCTTCCATTTGTTCTTCTAGATCAACTATTTTGCATTCTAATACTAATGGAGGTATATAACTCTTAGTATCATAAGGTACTAGAGATATATTGTCCTTATTTGGATTAGCTGCATTTAAATCAAATAAGTCATTCGATCTAGACGATTTATTTGAAGAAACAATGTTTAATTTTTTTCTTCTCTTCTTTAATTTTTCTGGAAAATATTTTGCATTTTCTTGAGTGTAAACAAAAGAAACTTCCATTCTCTTGTTGTTCATCCGTTTTTTATCTTCCTCAATTGTAGTCTCTTTAGCACTTGTCCAAAAAGGTTTGTATTGAGAACCATAGTGTGAAAGACCAAGACAGTCGTAATCATAAAAATTGGGAATCTCAATTTTAGCTTTCTTTAAAAACTGAGGATTTTTAAATCCAAGACCCCAATTTTCTTTTATCGACTCATAGCTCCTTGGTTTATGCACATGAATTGTTTGTTCAGTTTGATTTTGTTTATATAACTTTCCTTCTAATTCAAATATTTTATCCGAAAACTCTTGATTTAAAATTGACAATTCAGTCAAAGAATCACGAGAAGTCTGTTTTTCAATTTCTAAATCTTCTATTCTTTCTTGAAATTTCTCTTTTGTAAATTTTAAAATTGCTTTTTCATCACTCAGAGAAATCTTCAATTTTTCAATTTGAACAGACTTTTCTTGATTTTCACGTTTTTCGGATAGAAGCTTTGAACGAAAGTCATGTAAAGCATTTGTGATGATATTCATTTGCGAAGAAATGTAATTAAAATCAAACTCAGATGGTACCTCAGATTCATCAGTTGATGTGTCCTCATCCTCATTATCACTGTTGTCGTCTCCAATAAAGCACATCGCAGCAGTCTCAACATTGTCAGCTTCATTATCTGAGTGGTCCAACCAATATTCCTCCTCAGCCAACAAAATTGTTCCACTTGCTTTCTTTTCAGCCAATGCTAATTTCTTCTTATAGAAATCCACATCTTTCACAATCTTCGTTCTGCATTCCTTTGAAATATGCCCGGGTTTGCCACAGTTGTAGCAAGTCACAGCCTTTTTCTCTTCTTTCTTTGGTTCAGCTGCTGTACCAGACTCATACTTGAGAAAGAAAGGCTTTGATGTAGAACCGGGTTCTACCTTCTTTGATCCAGAAGAAAAACGAAGATTGTTTGATCCTGTCTGTTTCTAATATTTCTTTTGATAGTGCTGACTTAGAAGAATCATGGCTTTTTCTAATGCTTCGCCATCGTCATCTGTTGATCCATCGTAAGCAGACTCAGTTAAGGCTTGCTCAGCCATTTGGCTAGCTAAAAGAGCAATTGGATCCACAGTCTTTGGCTTCTGCTTATCCAACTTAGCTTTCTTCTTCAGAACCATTGCTTCATCATACATCAAAATTTCAAACATTTCCTGAATGGGCATTTTGGAAATTCTGGGATCATTCCTCATGCGATGACAGGATTTTTCCCATTCTGGTTTGAGTGCATTAAGAAACTTCAGATTGGTCTCCAGCTCATTCTTTATTACCTTGATCTTATACAGATCGTTAATAACAGTCCAGAACCTGTCGAAGACACTTTTCAGACTCTCCCCATCCTTTGCTTTGAACTCTTCAAAATTGTTCATGTATCTTGTCTGACGAAGCTGTGTAGACATAGCCGTACCAAGCATGATTTTCTCCAGTTGTGTCCACATCAGCATAGGATTGTGTTTGAAACAATCGATTCTGTTGTAGATGGAATTTGGTAGAGCAAGTATCAAATTCGACTTGGCCTGATTGTCAGCTTGGTATCTCAAAAGTTCATCAACATCATATTCTATCAGGGATTTTTCTACATCAGTGGCTGGAGTGTTTCCAACAGCTGGTATCACTTTCCTTGGTTTGACCATGGGACCTTCAGTCAAAGCTTTCATCATATTTTCACCATTTGACTGCCTTTCGATGAAATTAACAAACCGGTCCTGCCATTGTTCAAATTCGTTCTCATTAATCAGAACAGGTGGACGAGTTTCAGATCCCAACGACATCATGAGATCGTTCTTGTAAAGTTGAGCTTGTAGAGACATATTGAAGAAATCTGGAATTCAGAAAAAAATGACTAAGTGTAGATGACCCGCACTACTAAGAACTGCGTGTTGAGAGAAATTCGGGTCCTTGATGAAACGCATTCTCAAGGAATGCGTGTCCAGAAAGATACTCGAAGCTTTCCTTAGAGATATGCGTGTCCAAGAGAAATGCGCGTCCAAGAGAAATGCGTGTCTAGAGTGATTTGTAGAAACGCGTGTTAAGGCTGACACGCACTTGTAGAAAAGTGTGTTAAGGTTGACATGCACTTGTAGAAACGCGTGTTAATGCTGACACGCACTTGTAGAAAAGCGTGTTAAGGCTGACACACACTTGTAGAAAAACGTGTTTCCAAAGAATCAACAACCTGAGAAAAACACTATCACTCAAAAGTTAGTTTCACACGATTTTAAAGAACAACACGCATACTAATAAGATGAATGACCAACATAATTTTTGAATAACCCGCATATTTCAAAAACTTATAATTTGCAAACTAGTATGAATGACACGCATATCAGGATGAATGACCCACATTTCATGATGAATGACCCGCATTTCCTGATGAATGACCCGCATTTCAGCAAACAACTATAAATCTGCTAATTTGATCAAAACAATGAAATTAAGTACAAACAAATTGCACAGAATTGAACGAAAACAAGATTTTAATACAATTCAATTAACAATTTCGATCAAAACACTCTAAAACTCAAAAAAACTCACATAGAACAGACAACAGAACATGTCTTTTTCAGATTATATTCAAACTCAAAATCGAAGCACCAAATCACGTTTTTATGCAAATCAACAAGAAACAAACTAGATCGACTATATAAAACGCATCTAAAAACATCAATTTCAAAGAAATTCGATCACAAAACAGACTGAAATTGGTGAAAATCCAGAAAACGAGATTTTTCTTGAAAAAACAACAAAAATCAATCAAATCTTCGAATTAAACACACAAATCAGTAACAAATACACTTAATCTCAATCCTCTCAAGATCTTGAAGGCTCTGATACCAATTGATGAGCCAAGATCACAAGATCGTAGAGAGAGAATCTAGAGAGAGAAAGTGTGCTCTTGAAAGAAACAGTATATTCAGATCAAACAGTGTACGTTCGTTACAAAACTAACAAGCCAAGGGGACTTATATAACCCAAGGCACTAACAAAACAGATAACACTAAGAAAGCAGTAAAATAAATACAATGATTACTATAAAAACTGATCTAACATATACTCGCGAAAATCAAAAATATTTTCCTGAAAAATCAAAGAAGTCCAGAAGATCTAATAATGTTTTAAATGTCCAATCTTTCATCAAAACTTCATTACCAAACGCTTATTTCGATATATATGCTATTAATGCTAATAAGGAAAATATATCTTCAGTTTCTTATGATTCTATGAGATATATTCCCCCATTAGTGTTAGAGGGCAAAATCGTTGATCTTGAAGTTAAAATGGAAGAACAAAGTCTTCAAAACGAACTTGAAAACGATTTACTTCTTTTTATTATGAAATCAAGTTTTGAAGAAAATTTAATTTCTCAAAAGCAAGATTTTGATGACAAAATTAATTCTGGATTTTCTACTGATTCTAAGGAAAATACGAAAAAAGTTCCAAATAGTGATAGTTTGCGCCAACCACTGGTAGAGCAAACTGACAGTTTGATCCAGCAGCTGGTAGCACAAAATTCAGTTTGCGCCATCAGTGGGTCGCGCAAACTTTGTTCAACCTTATGTTTTTCTGAAAATTATGACTCCGAGGCTAGTTCAAAATCGATGAATGATCAATTTGGTTTCTTTGATAAAATCTTTTCTTCACATTCAAATCTTAAATTGAAATTTCTTGATGAATCTTTTACGCTAAATGATGAGTATTATAAACCAAAGCGTAAAAGAAGAAGGTCAAGGAAGTTAAAGAAGCAAGCTAATGTCATATCTGAAAATTCTATTTCTTTTGATTCTAATGTTTCAGATAGGACTTTGAGGACCTTTACAAGGCAGATATGGAGGATCAAGCAGAAATCAAATGAATCTGAAATTCAAGAGGATAAATGTGTAGATAATATTTGTTGATAATGCAAGATCGTTCTAAATCTAGTGAGAGAAAGTAGAGAGAGAGAGAGTTGAAAGCGTAGAAGTCTAAGATTGTATTCAATATGCGTGAATCCTTACAAACAACAAAGCCACACAGGACTTAAATACCCTTGGCTAAAACCAGATATTAAAGCACTCTAAACACAATATTTGACCAAGCCTATAAATACAATGATTACTATAAAATCTGACTTAACAATCTCCCCCTTAGTAATCATTGGCGTTGTGGTCTTCAATGTTCATCTTCTAAATCAACACAGACCATTTAAGCGACTTAGAGAAGCTTCTTGACTAAAAAAAAAAATTCTTCTCAGCATCTTTCAATTTATATTGTCTTTGCTGCCTTGACAAGACTGGACCTGTTTGTAATAATCTTGAAAGAACAGTCGGTTCATCAGCTTGTGCTCTAGACGACGCACCTCTTTCAAATGTACTTGAATGAACTATGGTGGTCGGAGCTAGAACAACAAAATAACTAGAAGCTAAGAGAATAGAATCTTGAGCAGACAACTCTTTGTTGCTTTAACTTCTCGAATCTTAAGCAGATAAACTTTTAACTCTTTGTCTCTTTATCTTCTCCTTAACTTCTCCCCCTCATGACCTTGATGATATGGATCAACTTGGTCATGCAAATGTTGGAGACGAGACAACTTCAAATCTGCAAAATTCAGAATAAAGGAGAAAAAGGAAGTTTTGCGCTACATGTTGGTGGCGCAAAGATTGTTTTGCGCTAGCAACTGTTGGCGCAAATCTGAGTTTTGCGCTACCAACTGTTGGCACAAATATGACTTGAAATCTGAAAAAAAAAATCACCTGTTAAGCTCTTTGACTCCCCCTACACAAATGCACTAAATATGACAATTCAAGTTAGCATTCATATAGAAAATCAGATACTCCCCCTCGAAATGAGATATGATCTTTCAGAATATTCTCCTTATTCACTCCCCCTCGAAAAATGCACAGACCCATTGAAACAGATTTGAGAACACAAGGATCCAAACATCAATGTAGAAAGAAAAATATACTGAATATGAATTTTGAAACAACTAAACATATAAAATTTTAAACACTATACAAATTAAATTCTACTCAGTAAAATATCATAGATTAATCCATCAGTTGAAAACAAGTGTATGTTGTTGGATACAAATACAAGTTTCATTGCATATCAAGTTAAAACATGTTCAGTTTCAAAAACTTTCATCAATCTATTCAGTGTGCTAGCATGCGAACTTCGATTAGCTTCAAGAAAATGTATTTCTAAAAATATAATAGAGAACTTTGCATGTACTCACACTAAGCCGTCAAAAATTAAGATTTTCACAAATGTATAGGTTTATCGCAAAAATTCCTAAGATATAAACTTCAGAATTCGCAATCAAACAGCATTCGTAATAAAAAATAAATCAGAATTCGCAAAGTAGATACTCACGAATCCAAAGAATTCGTAAGATACACATCTGCGAAACCTTACACTTTTCGCACTAAGACTCCTGCGAATCCTATTGATTTTACGAATTCTTGGCAAATTAGACTTCTGTGAATTCTTAGCAATTCGCAGACAGGCCAATTACGAAAACTGAATAATTCTCAACACAAAGGCCTGCGAATTCTAGAAAATTTGCAACACAAACATCTGCGAAATCTGAATAACTTTGAAAATTCGATCTGCGAGTTCTTCATGTCTGTTTGCGAGTTCTTGAGACAACCTGCGAGTTCTTTAGATATACATCCAAAATATGATCCGAATCAATCAAAAACCAATCTAGACTTCGAATTTTGAATATAAACTTTGATAGCTCGATGACCTAAACATCTAGAACTGAAACCTACCAATGAATTTCAACAAAATACATCAAGAAGTACAAATTGATCCATTACAGTTCTTGATGAACTCGTGAAACTTAAACTTGACAAATTCAACAAATTCACAATCAAATACAGTGCAAAACTCAAATTAACCTATACAAATTCATTCTAAAACACGTTTCGATAATCATTTGATCAATTACAACTCGAAAAATACACTAAAACTCAGAATCAAATCTGAAATTCGATGAAACAGTGTCGAACCCATTTCTTGATTTGATTTCAATCTGGATCTGATCTGATACCAATTGTGTGTCCCTGCTTCAAGTTTCTATTTCACAATTAATCAACACAAACAAGATTATTAAGACTACATGTTTCAATTCAATTCACAATTTAAATGATTACAATTCAGTTTCTCTCTTTTTCTCTCTATACGTCTCTTTCTCTCTCTAAAACTCTCTCTCAGGATACCTATATCTCTAGTCATATATCTATTAAAACAAAACAAAAACTATTTATACTAAGTGTTAATCCCAAAATCTACCAAATTATAGAGAGAGAATGTAGAGAGAGAAAATTTAGACATGAAAGCTCCATTATCATATATCTCACACACAGTTACACATATTACAATGACGTTCATACATCTCTTGTTACAAGATTACTAAAGCCAAACCTATTTATACCACCTAAACTAACAAAGACTTAAAGGCTAAGTAAACAAATACAACTTTGACTTTTACAAGACTTTGACATTGTTGACTTTTACAGTTTAACTTTTCTAATTAAATCTTGGATACAATATTTAGACTTAAAAATCTCCTCCTTTGTATTCAAGATTTAATAAAAATCTGACACTAGTCTTCAGCACTTGATTCTTCAGCTTTAGTCTCTGACAGCTTTGAACATTGAAACTCTTTCAGCCGTTGAAGAACCTTTGAAAAGTCTTTTTCACTTTGAAGCTTTGAAAGTCAACAAGTCATGAGCACGAAACTTGAAATCTTTGAAACATTATCATTGAAAAATCTTTGAGGGAATCTCTGATTTTGTATCTTCATCTCTTGTGAACTCTGAATCATCTTTCGAAAAACAAACTTTCTTGAAACTTGATTTAACTATGAAGAATCTTTCATCAGAATCTTTTGAGTTTGAAACAGCGGAAGCATTTTGAATCAGCACAATGATTGTGTTTGAAAGAATTAGCACAATGATTGTGTTTCATAAGGCTCGAAGTCTGTAAATCACTGAGACAACAATGATTGTACATGGACTCAATGTGCATGAGAAAGGGTCGAAGGTGGGGCAACTTTCCTTCTTTTTCAATATCAGTATCTTCCAAGAGAAGAACCAATAGATTATGTGCTGCTTCCCCAGAAAATGTGAAACATTCTCTTTTTAAGAAAAGAATGAGTAGCTGGTGGGGTTAATGCAAGAGATGGCATGGGCTATTTGCCTATTTTAATGATGGTCAGCAAAGAAATGTGAACCAATCAGTAATGTGGCTGCCCGACTCAGAAAGATGTTTGGTGCAGAGTTCTGATATTCTTTTAACTCTGATCTCACACCCTCTTTCTTTTAAACATATAAGCTCACATATAACCAATCTCTCATTTCCATTTTACCTCAGATCACTCCCACACTCAATTCTTTTAGACCCCTCTCCCCTCAATCACTCAAAGGATTTCTTCCGGGGTAGGAAACACTGGTTATCGTGAATCCATGGAAGATCTATTAAGCATACACATTGAATTCCATGATCCTAAAAGTACATGCTGGTCAATGATTTTTTTGATATGAAAAGCACAAGAAATCATATGTCAGTGTATGTATGTTCATCAAAAATCAGAAATGAAATTTGAGCATTTTTAAACATTTAGGATTTCTCAAAACTTTATATGAATGAATAATCAAGAAAGAATAGAAATGTTTTGAGAATCTGACAATGATTAAGATCAGATCAAATGAAATAGCTAGGGTATCAAAGAATTGGAAATTTGTTTATATGAACGAATATAAACAATATAGCAATAAAAGCACAAATATGAAAAAGATGATTGATGCTTAACAACTTTGAAATTCAAACGGAGGTATTACCATCGGAAAAATATGTTCGATATGAGACATGGTAATAACAAATTCAAATGAAATACTGAACCGGTGTGTGTGAATACTTGACAGTATATGGATAAGATAATACACAAGTATTGATCTTTGGAAACACACGATCTGTTAAACATTAAGGCTCAATATTTGAAAAACATTTAAAAGCACATTTCTAAATTCATGAAATCGTTTGAGAATAGAGAAGTGGTTTGAACATTTAAGAAAGCGTTTTTCATTCTTGAAAGTTGTTCTTCTTCCAAACAATCAGAGATCTAGGATCAGAAAATATTTACCTTTTCAGCTCCCCCTCAAATCATGATTAAATGATTTATATCTTTGAAGCTCCCCCTGGATAATAGCAGAATATCCTTTTCTGATCATTGAAAAACGGGTCCTGATCTGTAATGTGATCAGAAGCCATCACCTGTACTCCCCCTATAATTTATGCATTAGTATATATATCAATTAAAACAAGATAGAGATCCACAACTCCTTCTGAAATGCGGTCCGTCATATCAGGAAAATCTATCAATGAAAAGTCTAGGATAGAGATCCACAGTTCCTTCTGGAATGTAGTCCATCATATCTCTCTATTGCAGAAAGAGTGTACTCCCCCTTGAAGGTTGATGTCCTCATTTGAGTGTTGGAATACGATCTCTTATGATATCACGGGAGTAGAGGGCTTTAATCCTTTGAAGTACTGGTCCTAAGTTGTGTACTTAGAAGCCATAATCTTTCAGCTTTGAAGTCCGGGTCTTGAGCTGATTTACTCAAAAGCCATCGTCTTGACATGGAAGTCCGGGTTTTGAACTGCTGTGTTCAAAAGCCTTTATTCTCTTACTCCCCCTTGACTTGAGTTGCCTGCAACAAAGAATCAGTTTTCTACTTTGGTACCCACTGGTATTTTGGTCCAGAAATGTTAGTTGTAGTTCGTGTGGGGGTAATATAATAAGAACCATACCAGTAATTACTAAAATTTTTACTTACAAAATCATGTGCTCCACAGTAAGAACAACATATTTTCTTCTGAGCAATCCTGATAAGATGATTAGTAGAATAAAATGTATCAGAATTACCAAAAGTTTTACCTGTGAGTGGACTGTTCTTTTTGACATTGGATGTGGATGCAGATGCTTTGCCTTTCTTCTTCTCATCACCTGAAGAACCCTTTTCTCTCCAGACAATCTGATCTTTCCTTGAATTCTTTCCAAGAGATTTAACATAAAAGCGTGCTGAACCATCAACAGACTTGTCATAAAATAGGTTGGAAGGTCTAATCTGACTTGATTTGACAGTTTGAGATTTGACACTTTTGTTTTTCAAAACATTTTCCTCATTAATAGAACTAGAAGTTGTTTTGAAAGAACAGATTGATTCTGTTGAAATTTCAACAGGTGATTGATCAATCACATCAGCTATAATCTTTTCTGACATTTCAATGTTCGCAACTTCTAAGTCTTTTATCTGTTTGGTCAAAATGTTTCTTTCATTTGAAAGAGTGTCAAATTTCTGTTTCAAATCAAACTTGGCTTTTGTTTCTTTTTGGATATCTGAAGATAGAACAGTAATTTTGGATTGGAGCATAGATATTTCAGACTCAAAATGTATGCGTTCTTGCTTAAAATCTTTTTCCATGTTCTTGGACTTTTCAGATATTTCTTTAAAAATCCCAACATTTCTCTTTTCGTAAATTTTCTTTTCAAGATCAAAAGACTTTTTCTGCTCTTTGAAAAGTTTTCTTTCTTTTTCGAGCAAGTCTTGTAAAGTAGAGATTTGTGAGGGAAGACCAGATATTTTTCCTTCAAGAACTTGTCTTTCTTTTGAAAAAGTGTCTCTTTCAGTTATAAGAATTTTCTCAAAATCAGACACTTGCTTAGAAAGTTTCCTGCATCTATGCTCCAAGTCCTTTTTCTCTTGGAGAGTTTTCTTAAAAATCTCAGTCATCTGAAGAAAAGAAGATGTCTCCTGTTTTGATTTTGCTTTATCTGCTTGGATGCTTTTAATCATCTCAGCATTCTCTAACACCAAGGCAAATATCTTCTTTTTAAGTTCAGTATTTGAACTTTCCAATGCAGATATATTTTCTTCGAAAGCCTTAAACTTGGTTTGAAGCTCAACTGATTATGCTTGCAGCTCCGGTGATTTCTGTTCAGTTGTCTTCATTTGGCTTTGAAGATTCATAATCTCTCTTTCTTTCTCTTTTAACTCTTTCTCCTTTTCATAGAGAATACCTGCAAAATTAGATCTAGTTTTAAAACAATTTATACATTCAGGAGTTTTAACACAATTGAACAATTTAAGTTCCAACTCCTGAATCCTTCTGAGATACTCTGAATTTTTAATTTGCAGAGTCCTTCGTTCAGCTTCTATTACAGATATATCAGGCTTGTACAGTATTGACATCTTCAACCACCAACACTTAGACTGGCGCAAAGTAGGATTTCACGTGAGCAAGCACTGGCACACAAAAAAAAAATTCCAGACTCTTTTTTTTTAAGACAGATATGGCACAAACTAGAGGTTTGCGTGTTCAACGTGTGACGCACAATGAGAATTGCGCGAGCAAGGGGTGGCGCAAACCCTGGTTTGCGCGATGTACGTGAGGCGCAAAGGAACTTTGCGTTAGACTTGAGAGGCGCAAACTCTGGTTTGCGTGAGACGTTGAAGGCGCAAAGTCATATTGTCGCGAGCTTTGAGAGACGCAAACCTTAGTTTGCGTGAGCTTTGAATGGCGCAAAGATTAACTTTGTGTTATACGAGAGAGGCGCAAAGAGGAGTTCTCTTGAGATGAATGTGACGCAAAGTTGAAGAACTCGCGTAAAGTTCAGATCTGGCGCAAAGTTCACATACACTCGAAAATCATCAAAAAGATCGAATTCTGAATTGAATTTGATTAAACTTTTTGCACAATTATGGTCGAAAACACTTTTCTAACTCAATCCAAACAAAAATTTCGATCAAAAATACCAAATTTGAGATTTCTTGAAATCCACAGTTCGTTAAAAACGTCGTTTCCAGAAAATCAAAAATTTCAAAATAGAAGATCAAAACATGTAAATCTTGCAAATCACTGTGAATCAAAGATGATCTAAAACCAAAAACGAATCCAATGAAACCAATTTTGAATCAATTCGACCACAAAACAGACTGAATTTTGAAGAAATCACAGAAAAACGAGTTTTTCTTGAAAAACCAAGAAAATCGATCAAGATTTTGATTTAAAACACAAATTCATATTCGAAATTCATTTCTCTCAATCCTCTCTCTGATTTGGATCAACTCTGATACCAATTGTTAATCCCAAAATCTACCAAATCATAGAGAGAGAATGTAGAGAGAGAAAATTTAGACATGAAAGCTCCATTATCATATATCTCACACACAGTTACACATATTACAATGACATTCATACATCTCTTGTTACAAGATTACTAAAGCCAAACCTATTTATACCATCTAAACTAACAAAGACTTAAAGTCTAAGTAAACAAATACAACTTTGACTTTTACAAGACTTTGACATTGTTGACTTTTACAGTTTGACTTTTCTAATTAAATCTTGGACACAATATTTAGACTTAACAATCTCCCCCTTTGTATTCAAGATTTAATAAAAATATGACACTAGTCTTCAGCACTTGATTCTTCAGCTTTAGAGAAGAAGACCATTGAACAGAAGAATGTTGGAATCTTTAAAGAGATATCTGGTCAGAGAACGAATGCTGAGAAGGATTTTGAAGAAGAAAGAAATATATTTGAATCAGAAATAAAGAAGCTTACTGACAAGTTATCTGAACTGTCAACATGTGTTCTGAAAGAGCAGAAAACGAAGTCTGAGTTTCAAGAAAAGATTGATCTACTCCTCAAAGAAAAGAACATTTTATATTCAAAGATAAAAGAGCTTGAAGATATTGTTTCTAAGGTGGTGGTGACTGAGCAGAAGACTCCAAAGTCAAAAATGCACACACCTAGAAATGATCCAGCTGACTCTAAAAAGACAGCCTCAAGCTCACATCAAAGAACTGTTTCTTCAAAAGGGTCAGTCAATTTATTTGATCAAATTCGTACTACTAACATTTTCTTTGATAGAAATGTAGATGGTTCAGATACATTTAAAAGAAGGAGAAGAAGGAGAATTGAAGAATAAAAGCTGGTTTGGAAGGTGAAACTAGCTGATGATGAAAAGGATGATGAAAAGAAGAATGAGAAGAAAGGAAACAAATCATTTGTACGCGCATCAAATGTAAAGAAGAACAAAGTGCGGAAAGGTAAACCTGATTTTTCTTACTCGAGAGATCAATTAATCAGGTTGCCTAAAGAGAAAAAATATTGTTCTTACTGTCGTACTTATGATTTTGTTCATAAAGCTAGTGATCATTACTTGTATGATTCTTACTCTGTTACACCCAATAGAACTGCAACTCACAAACATGGACCCAAATACTAGTGGGTACCAAAGCCAATGGATGATTCTATGTTGCAGGCACCTCAAGTCAAGGGGGAGTAAAAGAACCAAGGCTTATGAATACTACAGTTTAGAACCCATTCTTCAAAGATTAAGGAGTTTGACTTCTAAACACAACAATTTAGGACTCGCTCTTCAATGATCAAAAGAAATGATGCTCCCGGGCTGATAAGAGATTGTACTCCGATACTCAAATGAGGAAATCAACCTTCAAGGGGGAGTACATATTTTTACTGAAAATATGCATTCGCAAGATATGATGATCTACACTTCAGGGGGACTTGTAGATTGTTGGTCCCGGAGGTGCTTAACAAGTTGTAGAAGGGGGGGGGGGGTTGAATACAAACACATAATTTAAAGTTTAATAAATTGTTTATTGATAAATCAAACACAATTTACAAGTTTGTTGCGGAATAAGATTAAGTAGAACTCAATCTAAACAAACTTAAGGAAACACTAAGATGGTTGCACAAGAATATAAAGAATGGGGATTGGAGAATATAGAAAACAAGGGTTTCTATAAGATAGAAAGATGAAGGCTAGAGGTGAGCACACTTTGCAGATGGAGAGGTAATATTTCTATTTATATCCTATGCATTAAATGCATGGTAGGGCACTTTACACGTGTCATTCATTGATTGGCTGAGAGGGTATGACTTTGGGAGACATGCTTTCGGCCGTATCATGAACAGTGTAGTTGACAGAGTTGTTGTACGAATTATGGCAGAGGTATGTCCGTTCAAACGCATCGTACTAGTTGTGCAGGGAAAGACAAAAGAGACTTGAGGCATAAGCTAAGTGATCATCGATCGCTGAATATCTCTTCCTTCAGAGATATAAAAAGGTTCAGCTATCGGTGAAGGTTTTCCTCAGGTTTCTTTACGTATGAGTAGAGTCGTCTTTGCTTCACTGATATCCGCATCAGGTCACAGGTAGACTTGTCTTTGTTCAGCAGCTTCGTCTTCGATTCAGCTATGAACATCTGTTGACACGACACTTGTCTTCAGGGATTATGTTTACATCAGAGAACATCAGCGATAACTGAACAAACTCAGTCTGATAGCTAATAGTGAAACACTAATACATATGAGCGCTTATAAGAAAGATCATCAGGGACAAATGAACAGACTCATCTTGATCGCTGATGGTGAAACACTAATACATATTAATAAATGTAATTTTTCACTAAGTATAGAAGAGGGTCGTTATCAAATCACTGAGAGAGTTTGGATCAACAATCTCCCCCTATATGATAATGACAAAGTAATTGAAGAAAATTACTTTATAGTTCAAAATAAAGGAATAATCAGGACTCATAACATACATGTCCCAATTACTATTTTGAGGGATCTTTTACGGTACTGATAGGGTTAAGTACTTCACTGAAATTTTCATTAATTCAAAGATAGAATTACAAGACATGAAAATTATAAGTACAAGTGAGGAACTAACTACTGTAAGTTTAACTAATAGATTACAAGAAATAGAAAACTAATCTATCAGCTATGTAAAGAAGATTTTGGAGGATTAACCATATAGTCAGGTATTTCTTCTCCTCTTTGCCTTCGATCAGAAGATTCTTGACTAATGATTGCCTTGATCGGTTCAGCTAAAAGAGAGAAGTCACACCATAAGCATAGGAGATCCTTGAGATGGTTGAGGGGACAAATAAGAATTTCAGAGACTCTTTGGAATATTAGCTGTTCTTCATCATCTCTGAAGAAGATTCCAAAAGGCTCTTTGAGTACTTGCCCTGCAATATATGGACCACCAGGAGGCAGGGATAGATCAAGTACTGAGAGATCAGGAGGAGGACCAAACAGAGCTTCTTTTGAGAACTTGATGGAGGTTTCGTTTCTTATAGCAACATCATTCTCAGATAAGGAGGAGAAATGCTTTCTTTTGAGTTGCCTTGGCTTGGAAGGAAGAGCAGATGGTACCTTTAACACAACAGTGACTCTGTTGATGAGAGCTTATAGGATGCCTTCGACATAGCCTCTGTAGGTTGATTTGGATTTCTTCAGCGCATCTTTTAACTCTAGCCATTCCATGTAGCCGAAGCTTTCAAGCTTTGAAACAAACATAGCCTTCGAGCTACCATCCTCTCTGGTTATCTCCATCGTTACAGAAATTTGATCCTTCTTCTTTTTCCTAGATATGACAATAGCTGATATCTTTAATGGATCGGAGCGATAGTCGATTTTATGTTTGCACCATTCGACAGTTTTATCGCTGACCGCTTGTTCTTTTGAGCGCTCCTCTTCAATTTCCTTTAGTAGAGCAGCCTGGACTTCCACTGGATTCTTTTTTAGCTTCTTGTCTTTGACTTAAGAGGATTGAACCTTGAGAGCTAGAGAGGCTGTTAGCGCATAGATCTATTGGATTCAAGATCATCCAATCTGAAGATCCAATCTGAAGCTAAAGCCCGAAAAGTCGCTCTCGTTAATATAAGTCTAATGTCAGTTTGTAATAATTGTCAAAGTTGTTTATTGTATTTTATCTATATTCTAAATATCTTATAAATAGATATTTAGATTTTAGTTTAAGTTATTATATTAGTTAGATATTTAGTTTTAGTTTAATATTGTTTATCTTGCAAGTGGACTTGCAAGTTGTAAGGTTAGGGTGTTTGAGAAGCTAAGTGAGATAGATCAGATCTAACTATCACAATCACACACAGAACACATATCGGTCCATCAAGATCCAGAGGGAAAAGAGAGAAAGAGCTTCAAGAACATCAACCTTGTAATACATTGTTTGTAATCGAAACAGGTTGGTAATCTATATCTTTGTGTTGTTTTATTATCTGGTAACGATCGTGTTCAATCACACGGACTCACAATTGGTATCAGAGCTGAAACCAGATCAAAATCAAACTTATAGAAACTCTCTGTATTCTTCATTTTTCAACACTATTCTATCGATCAAAATCTCAAAACAGTGGTTGTTTTTAAAATAAAAAGGTTGTAAGGTGTTCTAGTTGGTTAGTCGATCAAAGTGTCAAAGTTTGGTGCTGTAATTCGAATCCTAGATTGGTCAATTTGGTATTTACAGGGCCGATTTAACGAAGAAGATCGAACTCCGGTCGAAATCCATACCGGTCCGACCAACTCCAGTCGATAACTCTTATCCGGTCGATACAATTCCACATCGGTCGCTGCACATTACCGGTCGCATACACCGGTCATACAACGATCCGGTCGACAACATTCCCGTTCGACATCTTACCGGTCGAAGGTACACACCGGTCACACTCACAACATCAATTCGGTCACATTTCAACACCGGTCGATCATCCGGTCGAAGCATAATCCCGGTCAATTGAAGCTTCGGCCGACACATAACACCGGTCACACATTATACCGGTCGAGCATAATATCGGTCGTTACATCACCCCGGTCAAGCAAGATCCCGGTCGAACATCTCTCTGGTCACAACATTGTACCGGTCAACTCCTCACTTTGCGCCATATACGTCTCACACAAACTTCAGTTTACGCGACATTCGACTAGCGCAAATCTCATTTTGCGCGACCCACTACAAGCGCAAATTCCTGTTTTGCGCCAACTACTTGTCACGCAAACCTCCAGTTCGCACCACTCAAGTCTAGCGCAAACCTCCAGTTCGCGCAACCCACAAATTTTGCGCCAGCCTCTTAAAACGCAAAACTTCTTTTTGCGCCAGTATTTGACTTGGTCATTTCTGAATTGTTTTAATTTGTATTCATTTTATCTGAACTAACAATCAAAACAGGTTTTTATTTCACATTATCGAAAAGAATGACTTCAAGAGAAGCCCTCGCTATCGAAACCGACACGAAGCCACCAGTACTCTTCAGGGGAGAGTATGAACAATGGAAGGATCGGTTCATGGACTTTATTGAAAGACATGACTTGGGAGTCTTCATCAGGAAATCGATAGAAGAAGGACTTATGCCACCAGTTCTGGAGACTCGTACAGAGGGAACTGTGGTTACAGAATTTGAACTGAAGTATCATGAGCTAGAAGGTGAAAACCTCAAAAGAGCAAAAGGTGATAGATTAGCAAAGTCTTATATTCTTCAAGGCATTCCAAACGAAATTTATGTGAAGATAGACAACTATAAGGTCTCAGACAAACAGATGTGGGATCAGCTAGAGAAGATGATGCTAGGTTCAAAGGTTTGGGAATCAGCTGAAAATATCCAACTGCCTAAACAATTATGAAGAATTTAGAGGCAGAGTTGGAGAATCTTTAGAAGAAACCTATGACAGGTTTGTGACCTTGCTGAACGAACTAAGCAAGAACAAGGTCACCAAATCGCAAATAGAGCTGAATGTAAAATTTCTCAGCATCCTCCAGCCTGAATGGAAGAGATTTGCCAGGCAGATTAAGCAGATCAAAGATTTAAACGAGATTCCACTTCATGAGGTGTATGAAACCCTCAGACAGAATGAAGAAGAGGTGGATGAAATACTGGATGAAAAGAGGCAGATTGGGAAAACAAGTGCTGACTCAATTGCTCTTGTTGTGAAAAAGAAGAAGAACAAGATGATTTTGTCTGAACCAGAAGAGATTGAAGCTGAAGCAAACTCTGACTCGGATGACTGTGAACAACTAAAGCAGGCAATGCTAATGTTGACTAAGGCTTTTCAGAAGAAATTCTACAAAAAGCCAAGCTCAAACAGTCAGAGATATTCTTCTGGTCCGAGCAATTATGTTCACAAAGAGAGGATTGAAGGAAAGAGGTTTGAAGGTAAAAGAGTAGAGGAAAGGAAGCCGGAAGAAATAAAGTATAAAGCTAAAGCATCTAGTCAGACAGAACCTCCAAAGTGCTACAACTGTGGTAGACTTGGACATTTTGCAAGAGACTGCCGACAACCCAAAGTCAGAAACTCAGACTACTACAAAAACAAAATGCTTCTAGCCAAGCAACAAGAGGCTGGAAAGGGATTGATGGCAGAAGATGAATACTAGCTAGATCATTCAGACCAGGAAGATGACGATGAAGAGAATGACGAGAAAGCAAACATGTGCTTCATGGGAAAGATGGAAATAGATGATGAAGTAGATTCCGATGAAGATGACAATGACGAGGTATGTGATTTAACTCAATCTGATTTCATAAATCAAATGCACGCAATGATGTTAAAACTCCAAGAATTAAAGTCGAAACTCAAGCGTGAAAAGGGTGTCATAAAAGACAAAGACCAGTCAATACAGAAACTTAGCAATGACCTTGCTGAGAATAAAGTATTGATTGAGATTTTACATAGAAACAATGACACCAGCGCCAAAGAAAAGACCATAATTCTTAAAGAGAATACTGAAACAAAGTCTAAATTGAGAAAGAGTGAGTTTGATTTCAAAGAGATTACGAAATTGCATTCTTCAACTTCCAAAGAAAACGAATCTTTACTTGCAAAATTAAAAGCTTTGGAAGAGAAGTTATACAAATTGGCTCAAACTGAACAAACCATTCATCTAAACAAACCCAAAAAGAATAAAGAGAGCTGGGGACTTGGTTATGAGAACCCTCATTACCTTAAAAAGGGTATATCTAAAGTGCCAGCACTTTATGATCTTATATTTTTGAAACTAGCTCGAAGAATTCCTGAGCTTGAAGTTTTCTGGACTGGACTATCTAAAGAGGATGAAGCCAAGTGTTATTCCCAATATTCAAGTTCTAATTGATACAAACAATCAAGATGAGAATTCGAAATCACAAGTCATTGAATAAAACTCAATCAATTACAAACTCTCTCTTTCTCTTTCTACTTTCTCACTCTAGAATGATTTACAATTGCCTCTTCTCTAATATGCTCTCTCTCTAAAATTTGAATTTTCTACAAATGACATACACGCTTGTTACAAAGACTTACAAAGGTATTTATACCTCAAGATATACAAAGAAACAAAATACAAAATACAAATGTTGACTTTGACTTTATTAACAAAATGACTTTGACTTTCCATGAGAGTTGACTTTCAGCTTTGACTTCTTGTATCTTTGATCTTCAGCAATCTTGATCTTGTATCCAACAGATTTATGCTCTAACAATCTCCCCCTTTGGATTCAAGATCACTGTTGAAAGATCTAGCAATTCAGTCTTCACTTTTAAGCTCTGTCAGTACAATATCCTCTTTTCTTTGACGATATTCTTTCCAAAACTGTCTTCAAATGATTAACAATCTCGCTAAAACTTTCACAAAATACTTTCAGACTTTGGAAATAAAATATCTTCAGGTTCAGCTCAAATTGCTTCAGCAAATAATCTTCAAAGAAAATTTCCTCAAAAATCAGTACATCTTCAGAAATACTTTGATCTTCTTCAAGTCTTTACTTTGAATCTTCTGACTTGGATATTTCTTTAAAAACATCTCCCAAAAGTTTATCATTTCTTGATACCATCTCCCCTTTTTTGATGATTTGAGCATCTGTATCATCAAAACTTTTCTTCCAAGATATGTCTTTGACCATTCTGATCTGTCAAACTGAGCCTATGATTCTGTGATCCATAACCAAGTATTCATCTAGATCTTTGCAAATCCAGACAAAAATAAGAACATGTAACTCCTGAATCAACAAATGAATCAGTTAAAATGTTTGTCAGTAACACGAAGTCATTGTGTGTAACGAATACACAATATAAAGGAGCTTTTTGATGTTCACTCCCCCAGGGCTTCCATCCAATCATCGAAATACCACAAAGGAAATTTCTATGAATGTTATGACAAGAAAACAAATTCCTTGTTTGTTCGTGCAAGTGTAGAAAGAATTAAGCATATGATGATTGCTTTTATAAATGCTCAACATAGTGTAAACCACTGAGACAACAGTAGATAAGCACAGACTCAATGTGCATGATTGAAGTGCGAAGGTGGGGCAGACTTCCTTCTTTTTCAATATACAGATTTTCCAAATGAAAACCAGATAGATTATATGCTGTGTCCCCTTGAAAATGTGAAACATTTTCTTTTTGAGAAGAAAATGAGTAGCTTGTGGGGTTTAGTCAAGAGTTGGCATGGGCTAGTTGCCTGTTTCAATAACGTTCACCAAAGAGTTGTGAAACGCTAGTAATGTGGCTGCCCGGCTCAGAAAGTAGTTGGTGCAGAGTTTAATATTCTTTTACTCTGTTCTCACACCCTCTTTCTTTTGATCATTAAGCTCGCTACTAACCAAACTCTTCTTTACATTTTACCTCATCACACTCACACTCATTTCTTTTAGACTCCTCACACTCAATCTCTATGGATTAAATTCTTTGGTAGAAATCACTGGTTAACGTGATTCCATAGAAGTTCAGGTAATTCCTAGCACAAAGAACCCATGTATGATCCTAAAAGAACGTGTTGCTCATAATGATTTAACTTTATCAGTTAAAGCTCATATACAAATGTCAGATGTAAATATGCTCAAAAATATAATCATGAAGATATGAGCATTTTAAAACATTGAAGATATTTCAAACAAGTTAATTGAATGAATGAACATGAATACAAGAGACTTGTTTGAAAATCTGACATTGTATGAAAATGATCAGAAAATGAATGATATAACAATCAAAGCTTATGGTCAGGAATAAAAGATAGGTGTCTATACGAAACAAAATATAGACATTCTTGAAAAACCGTTTCGAAATGAATTAACGCTCAAAATTCATTAAAGTACAAGCGGAGTGTCTTACCATCGAAAAAATTGGTTACAATATGAGACATGGTAAGAACAATTTGAACAAAAATTCAAACCGGTGTGTATGAATACTTGAAAGTATATAGAAAAGACAACACGCAAGTATTTATCTTTGGAAACACATGGTTTATTAATCATTGAAGCTCAAAATGAAAAATGAAAACATTTAAAATCACACTTCCAATTCATGTGTTTAAGAATCGGGAAGTGGTTTGAACATTTTAAGAACATGTTTTCTTTTTATGATTGAAAGTTGTCCTTCTTTCAACCATATATGGGATTAAGATAAGAAATTAACCTTTTGAGTACAGTCTTTAATCTCATGAAGTCAGCTGTAGTCATTAAGATATGATTGTGTCATCCTCTCTCATCCTGCATAAGTCTCAAAGTCTAGTCAAAGCAAATATATTCACAAATTTATTTGAAAAATAAAAGACATAAAGCAGTAAAACGATTAAAATACGAGTTCTGATCTGAAATAATCAGAAATCATAATTCTTTACTCCCCCTGAAAATATGCATCTGAAATTTATCAGTAAAAGGCACATGATATAGATCTACAACTCCATTTGAAGTGTAGTTCATCATATCTTCCGAATACATATTTCCAGAAAAATTTATGTACTCCCCCTTGAAGGTTGATTTCCTCTTCTGAGTATCTGAGTACACTCTCTTATCATCCCGGGAGTAGCATTTCTTTTTCATCATTGAATAGCGAGTCCTAAACTGTTATGTTTAGAAGTAAAACTTTGTTAAAGTACGGGTCCTGAACTGATTTGTTCAGAAGCCTTGGTTCTCTTACTCCCCCTTGACTGTAGGTGCCTGCAACACAGATTCACTTTTCGGCTTTGGTACCCACTGGTATTTGGGTCCATAATTGTTAGTTGCAGTTCTTATGGGAGTAACTGAATAAGAACCATACCAGTAATGATCACTAGCTTTATGAACAAAATCATATGTATGACAATAAGAACAATACCTCTTTTTAGATAACCTGATCAATTGATCTCTCGAATAAGCAAGATCAGGTTTACCTTTCAGCACTTTGTTCTTCTTTGCATTTGAGGCAGATACAAATGATTTGTTATGTGTCTTCTCTTCCTTCTTTCCTTTCTTTTCTTCCTTCTTCTCATCATTCTTCTCATCTTCAACAGGTTTTACCTTCCAAACCAGCTTCTCTTTTTCATATCTTCTTCTTCTCCTTCTTCTCCTTCTTCTTTGTGTATTTGAACCATCTACATTTTGATCATAGAAAATGTTAGTAGTACGAATCTGATCAAATGAATTAACTGGCCTTCTTGAAGAAACAATTTTCAAATGTGAGCTTGAGGTTGGCTTGTTAGAACCAACTGAACTATTTCTAGGTGTGTGGATTTTTGACTCTAGAATCGTTTGCTCAGTCACCACCACCTTGGAAACAATCTTTTCAAGCTCTTTAACCTTTGACGAATAACTGTCTATTTCTTTGACAAGTAGGTCAATCTCTCTCTTAAACTCAGACTTCGCTTTCTGATCTTTCAATGCACTTTCAGATAGCTTTGCAGTCAGCTTCTTTATCTCTTTCTCAAATATAATTCTTTCTTCTTCAAAGTCTTTTTCAGCATTCTTTTGTCCATCAGATATCTCTTTAAAGAATCCAACATTCTTCTGTTCTATGGTCTTTCTTTCCTTTGCAAACTTTTCTCTTTCCAGAATAATTACTTTCTCAAACTCAGAAATCTGTTGAGAAAGATTTAAACATTTCAGCTCAACTGTCTTCTTTTCGTCAGCACATTTTCTGGAAAACTCGGAGAATTTCGTAGCAAACTCTTTCTTTTCTTTATCAAAAACTGATCTTTCTTCAACAATTTGCAATTCTAATTCAAAGATCTTCTTTTCATTATCACACCCTGTTTGCTGAAACTTGACAATGTGATCTTCTAATTCTGAGATCTTGCTCTTTAACTCAGTGTTTTCAGCTTCCAAAAACAAGACCTTTTCTTCATTAAGCCCAGAAGTCTGTTTCAGAAGATCTTCATTAATAGTCTTTAAAGCACTAACTTCTTCTCTCAGTAGTTTCCTTTCATCAGAATATTTCTTTGACCTCTTTGTGTAGTAATCAACTGAGGAAGCAAGATTTTTGTTTTCTAATTCGAGCTTGTGAATCTTCTTTTCATCATCATCAGAAAGATATCCCATCTTGAATATCTGTTAACAAAAAGAACTTGAACTTGATCGTTAATCCAAATATGAAATCTAAACAACACAGAAAAAAACTTGAAATAAAAAAATCAGAAATTTTGATCACAATCAGAATTATGTCTCCCTCCGCAGACTTAGCACGGGGGTCCCGCTACCCGGTTAGCGGGTGGGGTCAAGGGGCAACGCCCTTGCGGGGTCGAGTCGCAGGCTTAAACTTGCGTGTTTGTGAAACTCGCACGCAAAGGCTTGCGTGTTCTGATAAACTCGCAGATGGCTGAAACTCGTTGATTGTTGAAACTCGCAAGTGACTATTCTCGATGAAATTCGCTAATGCCTAAAACACGCAAGTAACTATTCACGTTGAAACGCGCTAATAGAGACGTGCGCGTTCCCAAAACTCCCTAGGCACTACTTGCGCGTTTGAGCAAAACTCGCTAACCATAGCTTGCGCGTTCCAACACTTAGAAATTTTTTTTAGATTTTCAAACTCGCAAGATGAACAAACTTGCAGATCACTGTTCCTGATGAAACTCGCACACTTAGACTAGCGCGTTTGTAGAACTCGCTAACCACTACGTGCGTGTTTTGGTCCTTAGAAAAAATTTCCAACTTTCAAAACTCGCAGACTTCATCCAGCGAGTTTCTAGAACTCGCTAATAATGCCTTGCGCGTTTTGTCCAAAAATGAGATTCTTCAGCTTGCGCGTTCTATCGAAGAACTTGCGCGTTTTGCAGATCTAGCGCGTTCTTCAGATTTCCTTGCGTGTTTTTCAGAAAGTCGACCAAAACTTCACTTTTTCATCGAATTTCGACTAAAAACTTCTTAAATTGCTTCAAAACTTTGCAGAAATCCTCGAATTTAACACAAGAACAAATTACAATGCAAGAATTTCAATAACAAACACAAAATTATACACTTTGACTCAATTTACAGTGCATATTAACTCGTGAACTCAAAAACACACAAAATCATCAAATTGATGATCAATTACAGTGCAATTGCCAAAATAAATGATACAGACTCGATCAAATACACTATACGATCATAACCTGAACGATTTCAACTTCTAAATCGCACTAAAACTCAGAAATCAATCTGGACTTTGATGAACACAGTGTCGAACATTTCTTGATCTGATTTCATAATTGGATCTGCTTTGATATCAATTGTTATTCCCAATATTCAAGTTCTAATTGATACAAACAATCAAGATGAGAATTCGAAATCACAAGTCATTGAATAAAACTCAATCAATTACAAACTCTCTCTTTCTCTTTCTCTTTCTACTTTCTCACTCTAAAATGATTTACAATTGCCTCTTCTCTAATATGCTCTCTCTCTACAATCTGAATTTTCTACAAATGACATACACGCTTGTTACAAAGACTTACAAAGGTATTTATACCTCAAGATATACAAAGAAACAAAATACAAAATACAAATGTTGACTTTGACTTTATTAACAAAATGACTTTGACTTTCCATGAGAGTTGACTTTCAGCTTTGACTTCTTGTATCTTTGATCTTCAGCAATCTTGATCTTGTATCCAACAGATTTATGCTCTAACACCAAGGAAACTGAAAAACGAAAGAAATCATCTAAAGTTCATCTTCCATTTCGTTATACGAAGTTGAATAATAGTTATAATGATGATCCAATATATCAAAAGAAATATCTTTCAAATGACTTCTTTCAGAGTTATTCTGTAATAGAAATGGAGGCGAAGCCTATTAAAGGTAAAATTTACGTCCCTCCTCTCGTTTTGGAAAGTAAAATTTCTGAACTTGAGAATCTTTAGCAGATGAAAGACTTTTGATTGATATTTAACAAAACATGTTTTCAACTGTGCTTAAGAGTACTGTTCTTTCTAAATCATCAAAGTCTTCAAAATCTGATGACATGTTTGGTTCAACTGATGGAGGGTATGATTTTTTTAAACTCTAATGGTGTTTTGGATGATTGTTTTGATCAATTTGATTTTAACGCCAAACTTCCTAACCATTCATCTTTTGTTGTGAATTCCTTTGGATTATATAGTAAGTTTGTGAAAAGCAAATCATCAACGAAAGTTGATGAAATAGTTTCTGTGAAAACTAAGAATGCTAAAGGTAAGAAGAAATCTCATCATTCACAGAAACCGATCGCTACTGGTAAGCCAAAGAAGAAGCATTCGTTTGAAACTCAAAAATGTAACTCACGAGCTTCAAATGTTTCAGATCTGAGCAAGAAAAAGCCAGGAGTTAAATCTCAGTGGCAACCAAAACAGGAGTTTAACAAGACTGCTAAATCTTTTTCGAATGTTGCTTGTATAAAACCAAAACTTGTCGATTCTCGCAAAAAATATTCCGTACAACAATTATTCCAGTTATCTCAACCTACTAGAAAATTTTCAAATTATGGTAGATATGATCATGCTTCTCGTAAAGATCTTGATGTTTGGTTTGGCACATATCATGTACACTCTCATCATCATTATTCTTCATTTGATTCTAAAACGCAAAGCGGACCCAAATTTCATTGGGTGCCAAAATCGTTTGCTAACACAGTTGGATCCAAATGGAAATGGATACCAAAGAAAAAGGATGATTATGTGTTGCAGGTACCTACTGTCAAGGGGGAGTAAGAGAACAATGGTTCTTGAGTAAATCAGCTCAAGACCCGGACATCAGTGTCAAATAGGTTCTTGAATAATACAGTTCAAGACCCGTACTTCAACGAAGAATGACTTCTAAACACAACAGTTTAGGACTCGTACTTCAGTGATCAAAATATCTTACTCCAGTGCTGATATGAAGAGTGTACTCCAATACTCAAATGAGGAAATCAATCATCAAGGGGGAGTACATATTTGTCTGAAATTTTATGCATATTTTTTCAATGATAATTTTTTCAAATGCATAATTTCAAGGGGAGTCAAAAGGTGATGACTTCTGATTATTTCTGATCAGAACTCGTACTTTCATTTGTTTTACTGCTTTTTTTCTTTTTAATTTAAGTGAATAAATTTGCTTTGACTATGACATAAGACTTTTGCAGATTTTTGAGAGAAGCTTACACGTTCATATCTTCATGACTTTAAGCTTAGCTTCATGAGATGTAAGATCGCACGTAAAGGTATAATCCTTTATCTTAATCTCATATATGGTTGAAAAGTGGACAACTTTCAATCATAGAAAACATTGTTCTAAATGTTCAAACCACTTCCCGAATCTTAAACCGATTTCATGAATTAGAAGTGTGACTTTAAATGTTTTAAAGATCTACTTTGTGCTTTAACTGAAATAGTTAAACCATATTGATCATCATATGCATCATAAGAAAACAAGGATTTCATTGTGCTAGGAATTAACACAACTTCTATGCAATCACGTTAACCAGTGATTTCTACCCACGAAGTTAATCCATAGTGATTGAGTGTGAGAAGTCGAAAAGATTGAGTGATGAGTTATACATGAAAAAGAGTGTTTGGTTAGAGTAATCTAAATGTTTAAAAGAAAGAGGGTGTGAGAACAGAGTTAAAAGAATATCACAACTCTGCACCACCTACTTTCTGAGCCGGGCAGCCACAATTCTAATGTTTCACAACTCTTTGATGATCATTATTGAAACAGGCAACTAGCCCATGCCAACTCTTGATCAAACCTCACCAACTACTCATTTTCTACTCAAATAAAAAGTGTTTCACATTTTCAAAGGGGATGCAGCACATTTGCTATCTGATTTTCATTTGGAAAATCTGGATATTGAAAATAAGGAAGTCTGCCCCACCTTCGCACTTCACTCATGCACATTGAGTCTGTGTTTAACTTACTGTTGTCTCAGTGGTTTACACAAATTTGAGCTTATAAGCAATCATCAAGTGCTTAATTCTTTCTATCACTTGCACGAACACACAAGGAATTTGTTTCTTTGTCATAACGTTTATAGAAATTACCTTTGTGGTGTTTCGATGATTGAATGGAAGACCTGGAGGAGTGAACATCACAAAGCTCCTTTCCAACGTGTATTCATTACACACAGTGACTTAGTGTTACTGACAGGCATTTTAACTGATTCAGGTGTTGATTCAGGTGTTACACGACTATTTTGTCTAGATTTGCAAAGATCTGGATTAATATCTTTTGAATTGACGGATCAGAGGCTCTGTAAGAAAGACATTTCTTGACGACAAGATTTTGTTGAAATCATTGCTAATTCCATCAAAAAGGGGGAGAACAGCTACACAAGAAATGAGGTACAACACAAGTTTAGAGCAAGTATTCTGAAGACATGCTGATTTGAGAGAAAATTTCTTACACAATACTTTGCTACAACATTCTGAACTAAATCTGAAGATAATTTCTTCCCATCATTTGAAAGAGAGTTTATCTACGTCATTTGGGAAGATTGCTACTTGTTGAAGACTAAGAAGAAGATTGCATCTTCTGAGCTAAAAGAGAAGACTGAATTGCTAAATCTTTTTAGTAATGATCTTGATCCAAAGGGGGAGATTGTTAGCGCACAGATCTATTGGATTCAAGATCATCCAATCTGAAGATCCAATCTGAAGCTAAAGCCCGAAAAGTCGCTCTCGTTAATATAAGTCTAATGTCAGTTTGTAATAATTGTCAAAGTTGTTTATT
Organism: Arctium minus; assembly: GCA_954870635.1. Taxonomy (NCBI): domain Eukaryota; kingdom Viridiplantae; phylum Streptophyta; class Magnoliopsida; order Asterales; family Asteraceae; genus Arctium; species Arctium minus. The sequence goes on along the minus strand of OX941084.1, from coordinate 100,232,923 downwards.
GTATTTTATCTATATTCTAAATATCTTATAAATAGATATTTAGATATTAGTTTAAGTTATTATATTAGTTAGATATTTAGTTTTAGTTTAATATTGTTTATCTTGCAAGTGGACTTGCAAGTTGTAAGGTTAGGGTGTTTGAGAAACTAAGTGAGATAGATCTGTTAAAGCACAACTTTATTGGATTCAAGATCATCATTATCTGAAGATGGAAACCTGAAGTCAAAGCTGGAAAAGTCGTCTCAACAAATAGTCTAGGGTCCTTTGTAATAATAGTCAAAGTTTATTTTATGTATTTTCCTTTTTATTCCTTTTCCTTAAAATAGGTATTAGGTATAAATTAGTTTATTTTGTGTTAATTAGGTTAGTAGTAGTTGTTGGTGGTGTGCGCCATACATCAATAGAAAGAGAGATCAGAGAGAGAGAGTAGCGGCAGAGAGGAAAAACAGAGAGATAGCTTGATCGAATTAATATTCAAGCTTGTAATCATTCGATTGATAATCATATCAGGTTTGCATAATCATAATTGCTTAATTGTTTTGTTTGATTGAATCGTTAATCACAGGGACACACAATTGGTATCAGAGCCTAACAGATTGAATTGAAATTACTTTTTTCGGTTCTGTTCATCTATCAAGATTCAAAATTTTTATTGTGTGATTGTTCTTTCAAGCTTTTATTAATTGGGTTGTAATCGATTTGCATATTCTATTGAATTGGCATTGATTTATGTGAGTATATGATTGCTTTAGGTGGTCGATTTGGTTGATTTTGGTTCTGTTCGGTTGTTCACGAGCACAGACTGTGTCGTTGATTGATTTTTTAATAAAAGTGTTTGTTTTTGAAATTAATTGTTTGCAATCAGTTCTAGTTGATTAGGAGATCGAATTGACAAAGTTTTGTAGTGTATTTTTGAGTTTTCGATTGGTTTCTTGGTTGATTTTTGATTTCTGGGTCGATAATCTTCAAGAACATACCGGTCGATTTTACAGGTCGACTACATAATATCGATTGTCATATCGGTCGATTTTACCGGTCGATCGCATAATATCGGTCAAATCTAGATACCGGTCACCCGGACATCTCACAGTTTATACTGGTCGACATATCGGTCGAATTCATTCCGGTCAACTTTCAATACCGGTCGTCACAATACCGGTCGACAATTTACCGGTCCAAGTAGGATACCGGTCGAAGGTCCGGTCAATCATATACCGGTCGTAGCAAGATACCGATCGTGTTATCTCTTTTGCGCCAACAGTGGTTCACGCAAACCCTCTTTGCGCCACCCACGTGTCACGCAAAACTCCAACTCGCGCGACCTGCCTCTTACGCAAACCTGAACTTTGTGCCAGACTCGTTTCACGCAAACCTGAACTTTGCGCTAGCCTCGTCCCACGCAAACCTAAACTTTGCGCCAGTCACTATTCGCGCAAAATCTCTTTTGCGCCAACTGCCCTTAGCGCAAACTTTTCCATACTTGGACAAATTTTTGCAAATTGTAATATGGCCTCTAAATGTCAAAAAAAAATTCTGTTCGTGATCAAAATTTTCTGAATTTCATTCTAAGATTTTCAGTATTGTTTGATTTTATTTGGACTAACGATCAATTTCGAGTTTCTTATTGCATATCAATACCAGAAACATGATGACTTTCAGAGAAGCTCTCGCCATCGGAACTGACACAAAGCCACCAGTACTCTTCAAAGGAGAGTATGAAAAATGGAAAAATCAGTTCCTGGATTTCATTGACAGACATGAATTAAGGAATCTTATTAGACTATCTCTGAGGGAAGGGAGTATGACAACTTCAAGGAAAGTTTTTACTGTCATAAAGAAGAATGGAGATACAGAAAAACAAGAGCATCCTTTAGCACTTGATATGTACTCAGACGAGCAAAGAAAAAGACATCAAGCTGACTGTTTAGCCAGATCTTTTATATTGCAAGGAATTTTCGAGGAGATTTTAAAGGAGATTTCTATCAAGATAGAATGCAAAAAGGCTACAGGAAAGCTGTTATGGGAACATATTGAGAATTCTGTTAAGGAAGAAGAGAAGGAAGAGACAACTCATATCTGCCTAATGAGAAGGATGGTGGATGAAGCTGAAGCTGATTCTGATGATGAAGATAATGAAGAGGTATGTGACTTAACTGAATCTGATTTTCTGAATCAAATGCATGACATGATGTCTAAACTCCAAGAATTAGAGTCTAAACTTAAGCGTGAGAGAGGTGTCATAATTGAGAAAAATCAATCTATACAGAAACTTAGCAATGATATTGCTGAGAAAAATGTATTAATTGAAACTTTGTACAAAAACATAGACACCAGCGCGAAAGAGAAGACTATAATTCATAAAGAGTTATCTGAAACTGTCTCAAAATATATAGAGTGTGAGTTTAAGTCTAAAGAGCTTTCTAAAATGTACTCTTCGACTTCAAGAGAAAAGAAATCTTTAATTGAAAAGGTGGATGCTTTGGAAGAGAAATTGTATACTATGGGTCGTCTGAACAAACCATTCATCTAATCAAACCCAAAGAGGATAAAGAGAATTGGGGACTCGGTTACGAGAACCCACAATGTCTCAAAAAGGGTATATCTGAAGTGCCTGCTCTTTATGATTTTGGTTTTATGAAACTGGCACCTGAATACCCTGAACTTCAAGTCTTCTGGACTAAACTGTCTGAAGAGGATAAATCCAAGGAATATGCTAAAAGAAAGAACACAACTAAAGTCCAACTTCCGTTTCATTATGAGAGGTTGAATAATAGTTATAGTTCTGATAAATCAAAATTTCTTTCAAATGACTATTTTGATATTTATTCTGTAAAAGAAATAGAGGCTAAGCCCATTGAAGGTAAGCTTTACGTCCCTCCTCTAGTTTTAGAAAGTAAAATTTCTGAACTCGAGAATACTCTTACAGAAGAAAGAATTTTGATGGACTTAGAACAAACTGTATTTTCTACAGTGTTCAAAAATACTGAATTTTCTAAACTATACAAGGCTTTAAAATATGATGATAGATCTGGTTCTCTTGAAAATGAGCTTAATTTCTTAAACTCTGATGGTGTCTTAAATGATTGTGTTGCTCAGTTTGACTTTACTACCAATCTTCCTGATCATTCATCTTGTGTTGTTAATTCTTTCAGATTACCCAGTGTGTTTGAAAAAGGTGAAACATCAACGAAAGTTGACAAATCAGTTTCTGTGAAATCTAAGAATGCGAAAGGTAAGAAAAAAAAATCTCAGCATTCACAAAAACAGATCACCACTGGTAAGTCAAAGAAGAACCATTTGGTTGATTTTCACCTTTCTAACTCTAAAGTTTCAAATGTTTCAGATTTGAGAAAGAAAAAGCTTGGAGTTAAGTCGGAATGGCTACCGAAACAGAAGATAGACGAGAATGCTAAATCATTTTCTAGTTTTGATTATAATAAAAAGACTACTAGTAAAGATAATTTGATTGTGAATGTTGCTACTTCTAAAACTAAACTTGTTGATTCTCGCAAGAAATATTCCATGCGACAATTGTTCTAGTTATCTCCATCTACTAGAAAGTTTTCAAATTATGGTAGAAATGATTATGCTTCTCAAAAATATTCTGATGTTTGGTTCGACACATATCATGTTTACTCTCATCGCTCTAATTCTTCCTATGGTTTTCAAAGACAAAGAGGACCCAAATTTCAATGGGTACCAAAATCATGTGTTAACACAGTTGGATCCAAATACAAATGGATACCAAAGAAAAGGGATGAATCTGTGTTGCAGGCTCCTACTGTCAAGGGGAAGTAAGAGAAGAAAGGCTTCTAAGTAAATCAGCTTAGGACCCGTACTTCCACGAAGATTGACTTCTAAACACAACAGTTTAGGACTCGCACTTCAATGATCAAAAGACTTTATTCCTGAGCTGAATGATATTGTACTCCTAGATACATATCTGAGAAGATCAACTTTCAAGGGGGAGTACATATTTGTTTGAAATTTTATGCATCCAACGAATATGATGATCAACATCTGAGGGGGAGTTAATGCTTATATTTTACTCTGATAATTTTTCTGATGCATAATTTCAGGGGGAGTAAAGGTGATGACTTCTGATTATTTCAGATCAGAACTCGTACTTTAATTGTTTTACTGCTTTATGTCATTTTAATTTCAGTGAATAAAGTTACTTTGACTAGACCTTTAGGACTTTTGCAGTTTGAGAGATGCTTACAAGATTATATCTTTATGACTTTAAGCTTGACTTCATGAGATGTAAGACTGCACCGCAAAAGGTATAATTCTTTATCTTCATTTCATCTATGGTTGAAAGAAGGACAACTTTCAATCATAAGAAAACATGTACTTAAATGTTCAAACCACTTCCCGATTCTCAAACAGATTTCTTGAATTGGAAGTGTGATTTTAAATGTTTTCTGCTTCATCTTTGAGCTTTAACTGATCAAGTTAAATCATCTGAGTAACATATGCTTCATAGGAAAACATGGGATCAGTGTGCTAGGACTTAAAAGAAACTTCTATGGAGTCACGTTAACCAGTGATTTCTACCCAAGAAGTAAACCCATAGTGATGGAGTGTGAGGATTGAAAGAAATGAGTGTGGGATGTCTGATGAGCGAAAATGTAAAAGAGAGTTTGGTTAGCTGTGAGCTTAAAGATTAAAAGAAATAGGGTGAGAGATCAGAGTAAAAGAATGTCAAACTCTGCACCAACTACTTTCTGAGCCGGGCAACCACATTTCTAATGCTTCACATTTCTTTGGTGAACATTATTGAAACAGGAAACTAGCCCATGCCAACTCTTGCCATTACCCCACCAGCTACTCATTTTCTTCTCAACAAGAAAATGTTTCATATTTTTCTGGGGACGCAACACATATGCTATCTGATTTTCATTTGGAAAATCGGGATATTGAAAAGAAGGAAGTCTGCCCCACCTTCACACTTCACTAATGCACATTGAGTCTGTATTTAACTATTTGTTGTCTCAGTGGTTTACACATTTTGAGCCTTATAAGCAATCATCATATGCTTAATTTTTCTATCACTTGCACGAACACACAAAGAATTTGTTTCTTTGTCATAACGTTCATAGAAATTGCCTTTGTGGTGTTTCGTGATTGAATGGAAGCCCTGGGGGAGTAAACATCATAAAAGCTCCTTTATATTGTGTATTTGTTACACACAGTGACTTCGTGTTACTGACAGGCAATTTTAACTGGTTCATTTGTTGATTCAGGTGTTACCTTTCTATTTTGTCTGGATTTGCAAAGATCTGGATGCACATCTTTATGAATTGACGGATAATCAGTGGTTCTGTTTGCAAGATCAGTGGTGGAAGACATTTCTTAAAGACAAGTTTTGATGAATTCTTTGCTCTTTTCATCAAAAAGGGGGAGAAGCGTCAACCAAGAAATGGAGAGAACACATGTTTTTGAAAGAATTTCTGAAGATATGCTAAATTGAAGAAATTTTCTTTGAAGATGATTTGCTAAAGCATTTGGAGCTGATACTGAAGATAATTTATTTCCAAGAGATTTTATTATCATCGATTGGGGAGATTGCTACTTTCTGAAGACAAAGTGGGAGATTGCATCTTCTGAGCTTAAAGAGAAGGATTGAATTGATAAATCTTTTTAGTAATGATCTTGATCCAAAGGGGGAGATTGTTAAAGCACAGTTTTATTGGATTCAAGATCATCATTATCTGAAGATGGAAATCTGAAGTCAAAGCTGGAAAAGTCGTCTCAACAAATAGTCTAGGGTCCTTTGTAATAATAGTCAAAGTTTATTTTCTGTATTTTCCTTTTTAGTCCTTTTCCTTAAAATAGGTATTAGGTATAAATTAGTTTATTTTGTGTTAATTAGGTTAGTAGTAGTTGTTGGTGGTGTGCGCCGTACATCAATAGAGAGAGAGGTCAGAGAGAGAGTAGCGGCAGAGAGGAAAAACAGAGAGATAGCTTGATCGAATTAATATTCAAGCTTGTAATCATTCGATTCGATTGATAATCATATCAGGTTTGCATAATCGTAATTGCTTAATTGTTTTGTTTGATTGAATCGTTAATCACAGGGACACACAAGATCAGATCTAACTATCACAAACACACACAGAACATATATCGGTCCATCAAGATCCAGAGAGAAAAGAGAGAAAGAGCTTCAAGAACATCAACCTTGTAATACATTGTTTGTAATCGAAACAGGTTGGTAATCTATATCTTTATGTTGTTTGATTATCTGGTAACAATCGTGTTCAATCACACAGACTCACAGAGGCATCTCTTTGATAGTCGGCAATCAGTTTCTCAGCCCTGACAGATTCTTCAATTTGAGCTTCAGTCAGGAAGTCTAGTTCTGTAGATGTTATTTGAAGAGGGACCTTCAGTCGTTGATTCTCTAGATGCGAGATCATCTCTATTCTTCTCTTAATTTCTTCCTCTGACCAGTGCGATGGTCTAGAGGGCCTTCCTGGATGGTGCAGGGCTTCTTCTTCTTCATCTTCTTCATCAATCTCATTGAAGGAGATTGGGATTATTGAGTCATCAACTATGGAAGATGGGATTATTTGTAGTTCCTTTCCCTTAAGCAGGGGAGAGAACTGTCTGGTCAGAAAATAGATGAAAAGAGTTAGTGTATGTTTTGGGAACAAGAGAGATAAAGGCTAGAAAGAAACAGAGGTTGGGGATTTATAGCATGATATAGGGACAAGTGAGAGGCATACCTGAGAAGGATTCTCTCCCTCAGATGGTGAAACATTTTTCAGGCTTCCCTCAGCAGCTGAACCATTTGGTTTGCTTTGGGAAGGGGTTCCTGAAGAAGTTCCACTTCTCCCCCCTGCTGTGATAACTTCTTTCGAAGCTATCACTGATGAAGTGGTCGCTGCAGAAAACCATAGAGACTGGTCTTCTTCATCGTCATCATCATCATCATGATGTTGCTCTGTATCTTGATCCTGGAGATCAAGATCTTCATCCTCTTCTTCTTCCTCCTCTTCTTCGTCTTCTACTAAAACTGAATCTAGCAAAGATGGAGGGGCTTTGTCAGCAACCTTCTCCCCCTCAACCTGAGAGGGAGGTTCTTCCGTCTGAATTTCAGCAGCAGCAACATCTTCCTCAAGATTTTCTTCAGTACGCTCTTTCTCCCCCTCTTTGTCATTATCAGAACGGGGGAGGCCAGAAATGGAAGGAACAACTTTTATTGATGTCAGGGATCGGACTTCAGCCTCCAGACGCTCTAGACGTTCTTCAATCACAGGGATGTCTGAAGTAGCTTGATGAATAAATTCAACAACTATATTCATAGAAGTGTGGTTAGCCTCTGTGAAAGAAGGAGTGGGCGTCGGAGCTAGTGCATTCAGCTTTTCAAGGACTTGCTGTAGGATTGAGGTGCAGGAATCGATCTTTGCAGATAACCCCTGGACATCGTTGCTTAGAGTATCGACACGTCCCTGAAGGAGTTGAGAATCCTCCTTTACTTTGATAAGCTCTCCCTGAAGAGTTGTGATTTGAGAGGCTTCAGCTTTGAACGAGCAAGTAGCCGTGAGTTTCTTCAGGTCTTCACTAGCGGTATTGACAGCGCCGGTGGTTTCGTTGATGGAGGTGGTGAGAGAATCCACCTTGACACCTAAATTGTTGACATGAGCGTCAACAGTCGCCATATTAGGACCTGAAAGAAAAGTTAGCTTCTGAGTAACAGGCTTATATGGAGAGATGGGATTTGTATTTGAGGGGTTAGGTATACCTGATGGTTCAAACATATTGAAAAATTGCATGTCTCTTTCAAAGGTTTGAGCATCAGGTCCTATAAATGCAACTTGAGGTTGCCGCATGAGAGGAGGGTTAGAGACCAAAGAGATGGGAGGACTAGTAATAGGGATAGAAGAAGTTGGGAGTTGGGTAGTTACCTCAGTTGTTACTGAGATGGGTGGTTGCGTCACTCATGTTGTGACAGTGACCGAGATCGCTGGCACAGTTGATGATGTGATAGCTGAGGAAGTGGAGGAGAGACCCACTAAATCATCCAAGGAAGTTTGTCGAGAAACTACCTCAGGTATTGAACTAGTGGCGATGGTCTCTTTAGTCAATTTGGCCTTCTTTGAAGGACCAGAAAAACTAGCTGACGGTCGTTTTGAAGCGGTTTTAGCGGCAGGGTTAGCTGGAGAAGGAACCTCCGGTGCGGCCATTGAAGATGAAGAATGGAGAGAGAGAGAGAGGGGCGAAATCGTATAGTAGAGATACTTACCTCGTTGTCGAGCGGTTTGACCTCCAATGAACGCTGACCCACTATGGCTAAAGTACCATCAGGGTTATTGGGGTAAGAGTCAGGGTAGAGAAACTTCAGGTATGCACAGATGAACCGTACATATGGGATCTTGGGATCCCTCTCCGTCTTCTCTATCTTTGACTTGAGATCGTCAAAGATAACGGTGACATAGTCGAAGTTCTTCCCAACGATGACCGAGTAATCCATTTGGACTTGAACTTTGTTTGCCTGATCAAGTGAACCACTTTTCCCACTCATACATTGAATGAAGTTAGAAAGATGAAATTCAGTTGAGAAAGCATGTTTGCCTTCTTGATGAGAGTCAGCCGCTTGTTGGGGATGGTCGATCGGGGCTGTTGTCCCAACAATATTCCATATCATCCAGAAACTGGATGAGTTCAACATCAGTTGGAGGAGCATCAAATCCACTCTTTGGTTTGTCAGGGAATCAGAGTGATTTCCTAAGGCTGAAAGCTGTTAGTATGTCTGGTCCTAAGTCAGTGTGGAAAGATAGAGCAGGAACCAGTTCACCTTTCTTGTTAGGAATGGTGGTTTCATTAGCTGTGAACCAAAACTGTTGGAGAAGCGTTTTGGATGGCTTAGGATCCACAGTGAGGGCGTAAGCAATGCAAGATTGCTTCAGGAACCGAGAAGCTTCCACTAGGTGTGGGTATTTGACACCATCGAAGTCCAAGTGTCCAAGGTGGTTGTTCTTGGGGATTTCAGAGTCAGTGATAGCGAACTTGACTGTCTTCGAAGCAACGAGAGCTGATTGTGCCATTTCTGAATGTGGAAATAATCGAGAATAGAAGGAAAAGTTTAGAGTCTAAAAATAAAGAAGTTTTTACTAGTTTCTATTTGAAGAAAGAAATGTAGAAAAAACCAAAATATTTGAAGATTAAAACGTTGTTCTTGTTTGAAGAATGAAGAATAATATGAAAACCAAGGGGTTTGAATGAATAAAATCAAAAAGAATGATTTTAGTGAATAGAAATCTTATAAAAATCCATAATGATGGAACATAATTAGAATTTAGTAATAAGATTTAAATAAAAAGAAGATCAAAATAACCTGTTGATCTTGAAAGCAGATGTTGCAAATGCTTGAAAGAATTGTTTGCAAATGCTTGAGAGAGAGTCTTGCTTGAGAAGATTTCCAGAAAACGTAAAACGATAAGAATGAAAAAACATCCTTTTTATACTTTAGAGAGTGAGAGAGAGAGAGAGAGAGTTTGAGGCGGGAAAACAAATTTTCATCATGACATGGACACGTCCCACGAAGTTGATTGGATAGAAGGGCAACGGATGAACGTGTCAGAAAAAAGGCATGTCGTGGATTGTCGGTTCAAATGACGTCATGAGGAGAGAGAAAAACATTTCATTTGTCCTTTTCAAAATTATCTCTGAAGAAAAGTCAGAGATAGGTTTTCTTTTTGAAAGAATCCCTGATAGAAATTCAGAGATTGATTTTTCATTTCAGAAGGATCACTGAAGAGAAATGTCAGTGATAGAATTTGTTTATCAAAAAGCTTTTAATCATTTGAAGAAAGAAAATGATTATTTTTATTTTTGAGAGAAAAACAACTTACTGAATGAATATTCAATGATGGAGAATAAGAGAACATACCTGAGAGTCAGAAATTTATTCAGAGATAAAATGATAAAAGGGAACTTAGAATCACTGACATAATGTAAGAAGATGAAGAGTTACTCTTCAAGATTCAGCATTCCAAGCTCACTAATGAGAAAGTTGAACCTTGTCTCATCAAGAGGTTTGGTGAATAAATCAGCAAGCTGATAGTCAGTGGGTATAAAGTGAAGTTCAATATCACCATTCATCACATGATCTCTGATAAAATGCTATCTTATCTCTATGTGTTTCGTCTTTGAATGTAGCACTGGATTGTTTGCTATAGCGATAGCACTAGTGCTGTAGCAATAGATTGGAATCTTTGATAGCTGAAGGTGATAGGCTAATTGTTGATTTCTCATCCATAAGACCTGAGCACAACAACTTCCAGCAGCTACATATTCAGCTTCAGCTATGGAAGTGGACACTGAATTTTGCTTTTTGCTTGTCCAGTTTACCAACTTTCTGCCTAGGAGTTGACATCCACCAGTGGTGCTCTTTCTATCGAGTTTACAACCTGTAAAATCACTATCTGAATATCCAGTTAGATCGAACCCTGAGTCTTTGGGATACCAAAGACCGAGGTTAGGAGTCCCTTTTAGATATCTGAAAATTCGCTTAACAACGATCAGATGGGATTCCTTGGGTTCAGATTGATAGCATGCTCATAAACAAGTAGAGTACATGATGTCAGGTCGGCTCGCTGTAAGATACAGCAGGGAGCCTATCATTCCAATATAGGCAGTGACATTAACAGGTTTTCCAGATGGATCTTTGTTAAGTGTCAGAGGAGGTGCCATAGGAGTCTTCATCGCTGAAGTTTGTGTAAGATCAAACTTCTTCAGCATATCTTTAACATACTTACCTTGGCTGATAAAAGTACCTTTGTCAGATTGTTTAATCTGAAGACTAAGAAAATATGTCAGCTCACCCATCATACTCATTTTGTATTCTTTCTTCATTCTTTCAGCGAAGCGAGTACATAGAGATGGGTTAGTAGAACCAAATATGATGTCATCGACATATATTTGTACAAGAACAAATATGACCTTTTATCTTTCTGAAAAATAATGTATTATCAATTTTGCCATGTTCAAAATTTTCAGAGATAAGAAAAGATGAGAGAGTGTCATACCAAGCACGAGGGGCTTGTTTTAGACCATAGAGAGCCTTATCCAATTTCTAAACATAATTTGGATACTTAGGGTTATAGAACCCTGGGGGTTGTTCTACATAGACTTCTTCATTCAGCTTTCCATTTAGGAACGCTGATTTTACATCCATTTGATACACAATGAAGTCTTTGTAAACTGCATAAGCTAAGAATAGTCGAATTGTTTCGAGCCTAGCCACAGGGGCAAAAGTTTCATCATAGTCTATGCCTTCCTTTTGTCTGTATCCTTGAACAACAAGTCGAGCCTTGTTGCGGGTTACAGTTCCATGTTCATCTAACTTGTTTCTAAACACCCATTTGGTGCCTATAACAGTTTTATCAGATGGTCTAGGAACGAGATTCCAAACTTTGTTGCGAGAGAACTCAGTCAGCTCTTCTTGCATAGCGCTGACCCAGTTTGGATCTTTGAGGGCATCATCAGTCTTCTTTGGCTCTATTAAAAAAATAAAGTTGACAAAGAGACAGGTATTACCTGAACTTCGTCGTGTCTGAATATCTGCATCGGGATCACCAAGAATTTGATCTATGGGGTGATCTCTGGTCCATCGTTGAGCAGGAGCATGATCGCTCACTTTAGAGATAGAGTCAACAATAGGAATGTTCACTGATGAAGAAACTTGAGGCTCATCAGCTATCAACTGTTGAGAGTCAGACAGACCATTGTTTTCTAAGAGGTGTTCAGACGAAGATGGATCTGATGGAGGAAGTGTGTTTAGAGGCTCAGCTGAAACCCATGAGATATATTCAGCGTTCGGAGGTATGATGTTTGGATCATCATCAGCAGCTGGAGGATCTGAATGCTGATGGTTTGAGAAGAAAGGTTTTGTTTCTCTGTAATGAGAAAACATCCAAGCATTTAACTCTTCATTGTTAGCGATTGGTTTAGAGTTCACTGAGCGAGTTTCATCAAAGGTGACATGAATGGTTTCTTCCACATATTGTCTTCTTTTGTTGAAAACTCTGTAGGCTTTGGAGATAGAGGAATATCCAAGAAATATTCCATCATCAGCTTTTGGGTCGAACTTTCCAAGTTGATCTTTGTTGTTTAAAATAAAACACTGACAACCAAAGATATGAAGAAAAATGATAGAAGGTTTTCTTCCATGAAAGAGTTTATAAGCTGTCTTTCTAAATTGCTTTACTATCAACGATCTGTTTTGAGTAAAACATGCAGTGTTTACAGCTTCAGCCCAAAATTGAGTAGGGAGGTGAGAATCGCTGAGCATTAATCTAGCAGCTTCAATGATCGTTCTGTTTCTTCTTTCAGGGACTCCGTTTTGCTGAGGTATTCTTAATGAAGAGAAGTTATGAGAAATTCCCTTATTCTCAAAGAAATTGTTCAGAGAACTGTTTTTGAATTAAGTTCCATGATCACTTCTTATTGAACGAACAGTGAGATTATTCAGCACTTCCATCTTTTTAACAAAAGATATTAGTTCTTCTGGAGTATCACTCTTGCAGCGAAGAAAGATAACCCAGGTGTAGCGAGAGTATTCATCTACAATGACAATCGTATATTTCTTTCCAGCTATTGATTGAATGTTGACAGGGCCAAACAAATCCATATGCAAGAGTTGTAGAGGACTTGTCACTGTGGAGACTTGTTTTGACTTGAAACTAGCTTTTGTCTGTTTTCCTTTTTCACATGCTGAGCAGAGAGATTCTTTAGCATATGAGTGTTGAGGAAGACCAGAAACCAGTTCCTTAGATGAGAGAGAATTCAGGGTTTTGAAGTTTAGATGAGAGAGTCTTTTGTGCCATAGCCAGTTGACATCAGAAGAGGCTTTGGAGAGAAAACATATATTTTCAGTGGTAGTAGAGTCCATATCTATTACATAGACATTTTCTTTACGATAACCACTGAGAGCAAGTTTTCCTTTCTCATTTACCACTGAACATGCTTTCTTAGTAAAGCGAACTTCATAGTCTTTGTCACATAACTGACTGATGCTCAGAAGGTTGTGCTTCAGTCCATCTACATAAGCGACTATTCTGAAGGAAGTTGTCCCATTACTGAGGACACCAAACCCTCGGGTATATCCCTTTCCATTTCCACCAAAGGTCATAGAGGGACCTTTCTCTTCCTTGTATTCAGTGAGCAAGTATTTTTGTTCTGTCATATGATGAGAGCATCCACTATCAAGATACCAGATGCCCTTTGATCCCTGCAAACATAAGGAAGATTAAGCTTTGTTTGGTACCCACTTTTCAATGGGTCCTTTAGGGTTAGTGGAGATGGAAGGTTCAACAATCTTCACAGCAGATGAAGATTCAGCTTCAGTGGTAACCTTCACCTTGGTTAATTTCTTAACCTTAGTGGTATTTTTCACCTTGGTAGATTTTTCAGCTTTGGTGAACTTCTCAGCCTTGGAGGCATTCATCTTCACTTTAGCTGATTTATCAGCTTTAGTGGCAGTTGGACATTTGCTTGCAATATGGTCAGTAAATCCACAGTGATAGCATTTTATATATTTGAAAGTGGTTTTAGGACCATGAGTAAAACGTTTTGAGAATTTAAGATGAGCAGGTCCAGCTCCAAGAATACTTTTATCATGAGATCTAGGAGGAACTTTCATTTCTTCAGATCTATTAGGCTTCAGATCAACCTTTAACTTTCGAGGACAGAGATCAAAGATTTCTATCACAGAGCTAGACGATTGATTCGCTGAAGGTTTAGAAGGAACTTTCAGCTTTGCTTTCTTGGTAGTCTTCTTAGGATGAAGAATGGATTTTCCTTTATCCGCAGACTTAGAGCCTTTGGATATTTCCTCAGGGATAGGATTAGAATATGATGAAGGATAAAACTGATTATAAGAAGTGTCAGAGATAGGAGAGACAAAAGTTCCAAACTTAAACATGGAACTGTCTTCTTTATGCTCATCCTGTGGTTTCCAAAAACCAAGATCGGTTTTATCACCGTCAGGAGCTTGAGCATTTATTATCTCAGTGATCTTTGTTGAGGAATTGCACCATTTTTCAACAGTAGCCTTTTCTGCTTTTAGAGCAGCGATGGCTTGTTCGCGTTCTATGCTGATGATTTTATTTACAACGACTTGATCTTTCAAACTTTCTTCTAAAAGAGTCAGTTCTCTGATCTTTTCGTGGCATTTTTCCAGCTGTTCAGTTAAATCATTGTTTTTGCTTTCAGCTAGAGATTTTCCGTTTAGAGCATTGTAAAGATCAATCGTCAGCACATCAACTGCGCGACTTCTCTTTGATTCAGGTAGAGAGGGATTAGTAGAGATAGATACCTGAGATGATATATAGCTCATAGAAGTTTCAGTTGGTTCTTCCACTTCTTCTTTAATCTCAGCCATGAGGAAGAGATTAGCGATTTCTTCTTCATCAGAACTTGATTCTTCTGATTCAGCCCAGTCATGTTCTTCAGCGATGAGACCTTTACCTTTTCGCTTGTAGTTTTTCAACTTTTGATATTTCTCTTTCAGCTTAAGGTATTTGTCATCGCTGGATCTTCTCGAGGTAGAAGGTTTGAAGACTTTCTTCGACCTGCACTCACTTGCAAAGTGTCAAATCTTTTCACAGTTAAAGCAAGTAGCAGTAGCTTTATCAACAGGGGTTGATTTTGGCTTGTCAGTGAGGGAGAGAGGCTTATTTCTTCGGAAATTTCTCTTTCTTTCAAATCTCTTAAAAGAGTTTGTCAAGAGTTCTAAGGACTCATCAAACTCTGAAAGATCAGTGTCTGATAGATCCTCAGATTCAGAATCTAACTCAGTGATGGTGAGAGTAGATCGCTGAGATGGAATTATCTCTGAAGAGACTAAAGCAACAGGGGTGATTTTGGAGTCTTTAGAATCTTTTATAAGATTCTTCTTTAAGAGATTTGATTGCTCATAATTGAGCAATATTCCATATAAGGTGCTGAGAGAAAGAGAATTTAAGTCTTTAGTCAGCTTGAAACATATTGAATAACTGTCCCAGCATTCAAGAAGACATTCTAAGAATTTTGTTAGGACCTCAGAATTAGAATAGGTCCTGCCAACGGTTCTTAGATCAATGATTAAGCAGTTAAACCGCTGATGAACATCAGAGAGAGATTCATTCTTACCAGCGATGAAACTTTCATACTGTCTTACCAAGTTAATCTTTCGAGTCTCTTGGATTTCAGTGGTGCCTTCATATTGAACACATATGGTTTCCCACATTTCTTTAGAAGTTTTAAGATGCATGATGGAATGGAAAACTTCATCAGGAAGAGCCATAGAGATAATGGTCTTTGCCCTTGCATCGATACCAACCTTCTTTTTGTCTTCATCACTCCATTGTCTAATTTCCTTAGCAATATAGCGTTCAAGAATAAAAGGAGTTGTGGAAGTAGCTGGAACGACAACTATGATTTGGACAGGTTCATAGGGTCCGTTTGCTACGTACTCAGGTATAGTGGGATCTGCACCTTCAAGAAATTGCATCATTCGATTTTTCCAGAGAGAAAAGTTATCTCTGCTAAATCGAGGAGGTTTAGAAAGTGAACCATTATCATAGTAGTTTGTGTTTGTGTTAAGTGCCATATTGGAATAGCAAGGAAGAGAATAAAGCAAGATCTTGTTTATCAGATTAAACAGTCTGCTCTGATACCACTTGTTGGTCCCAGAGGTGCTTAACAAGTTTGTAGGGGGGGTTGAATACAAACACATAATTTAAAGTTTAATAAATTGTTTATTGATAAATCAAACACAATTTACAAGTCTGTTGCGGAATAAGATTAAGTATAACTCAATCTAAACAAACTTAAGAAAACACTAAGATGGTTGCACAAAGATATAGAGAATGGGGATTGGAGAATATAGAAAACAAGGGTTTCTATAAGATAGAAAGATGAAGGCTAGAGGTGAGCACACTTTGCAGATGGAGAGGTAATCTTTCTATCTATACCCTATGCATTAAATGCATGGCAGGGCACTTTACACGTGTCATTCATTGATTGGCTGAGAGGGTCTGACTTTGGGAGACATGCTTTCGGCCGTATCATGAACAGTGTAGTTGACAGAGTTGTTGTACGAATTGTGGCAGAGGTATGTCCGTTCTGACACATCGTACTGGTTGTGCAAGGAAAGACAAAAGAGACTTGAGGCATAAAATAAGTGATCATCGATCGCTGAATATCTCTTCCTTCAGAGATATAAAGAGGTTCATCTATCGCTGAAGCTTTTCCTCAGGTTTCTTCGCGTATAAGTAGAGTCGTCTTTGCTTCATTGGTATCCGCATCAGGTCACTAGTAGACTTGTCTTTGTTCAGCAGCTTCGTCTTCGATTCATCTATGAACATCTGTTGACGCGACACTTGTCTTCAGGGATTACGTTTACATCAGAGAACATCAGCGATAACTGAATAGACTCAGTCTGATAGCTGATAGTGAAACAATAATACATATGAGCGTTTATAAGAAAGATCATCAGGGACAAATGAACAGACTCATCTTGATCTCTGATGGTGAAACACTAATACATATTAATAAACGTAATTTTTCACTAAGTATAGAAGAGGGTCGTTATCAAATCACTGAGAGAGTTTGGATCAACATAGATCTCTATCATGTTTTTCACTGACAAATTTGATGATGCATAATTTCAGGGGGAATAAGAATTATGACTTCTGATTATATCTGATCAGAACTCGTTCATTCAAAGTTTTATTGCTTTCTGTCATTTAATTTTCAATAAATTTTGTGAATAAAGCTTTGTACTTTGACGACTTTGTGACTTTTTGCAGAAATGAGAGTAAGCTTAAACGATCATATCTTATATGACTTAAAGCTTGACTTCATGAGATTTAAGACTGCATGAAAAGGTATTATTTCTAATCTTAATCTCATAAGTATTTGAAAGATGGACAACTTTCATATATGAAAATATGTTCTTAAATGTTCAAAACACTTCTGATTCTTAAACGATTTCATGGATATAGAAGTATGATTTTAAATATTTTCATGGTTAATTGTGCTTACATGTTTATAAACCGTGTATTTCCAAAGATAAATATTTGTGTATTATCTTTTCCATATACTGTCAAGTATTCACACACATCGGTTTAATTTTTTGTTGAATTTGTTCTTACCATGTCTCTAAATTGAAACAAATTTTCGATGGTAAGGCACCCCGATTGCATTTCAATGAATTTTGAGCGTGATTTCATTTTGAAACGATTCTTTCAAGAATGTCTATATCTTGTTTCGTATAGACAAAATCCAATTTTTGTTGATCTAAGCCTTAATCGATAAATCATTTCGATTCTGATCTTTTTCATACAATGTCAGATTTTCAAACAAGTTTCTTGTCTTCATTTCATTCATTCAATATACTTGTTTTGAAAAATCTTCAATGTTTTCAAATGCTCAAATCTTCATGATTATTTTATTGAGCATACAGACATCTAACTTGTATATTTTGTGCTTTAACTGAAAAGTTAAACCAGTTGAGCAACATGTTCTTATAGGACAATATGGGTTCATTGTGTGAGCTTAACAAAACTTCTATGGATTCACGTTAACCAGTGTTTCCTTCCCAAGAAGTTAATCCTTGAGTGATCGAGTGTGAGGAGTCAAAATACTGAGTGTGGGTTGAGCGTTGAGGTAAAATGGAAAAGAGAGTTTGGTTAGATGTGAGCTCAATGTTTAAAAGAAAGAGGGTGAGCGAACAGAGTAAAAGAATATCAAACTCTGTACTAACTTTTTCTGAGTCGGGCAGCTACATTGCTAGTGTTTCACAATTCTTCGTGAACATTATTGAAACAGGCAACTAGCCCATGCCAACTCTTGATACAAACCCCACCAACTACTCATTTTCTTCTTAACAAGAAAATGTTTCATATTTTCAAGGGGACGCAACACATATGCTATCTGGTTTTCATTTGGAAAATATGGATATTGAAAAAGAAGGAAGTTTGCCCCACCTTTGCACTTCGATCATGCACCATCGAGTCTGTGTTTAACTGTTGTTGTCTCAATGGTTTACACAATTTTGAGCCTATAAAAAGCAATCATCTGTGCTTAATTCTTTCAAACACTTGCACGAACACACAAGGAATACGTTTTCTTGTCATAAGTTCATAGAAATTCCTTTGTGGTGTTTCAATGATTGAATGGAAGCCCTGGGGGAGTGAGCATCACAAAAGCTCCTTTCCAATGTGTATTCGTTACACACAGTAACTTCGTGCTACTGACAGGCACTTCTAACTGATTCATTTGTTGATTCAGGTGTTACACTACTAATTTGTCTGAATTTGTAAAGATTCGGATGAATATATTCTTTGGATCGACAGATAATCAGAGGCTCGTGTAACGGATCATTGGTCAGAACAGATTTCAAAGACATTTCTTGTAAAGTTTTGATGATTTCATGCTTCTATCATCAAAAAGGGCGAGTGAGAATCAAAAAATGTTAGAGATGGAAGAAATGATCAACAAATGATTGTGAAAGAAAGATGTTAAAGAATGATTGCTGAAAGAGTTTAAAGATTTCAGAATTGTTGAGGATTTTACTGGATTTTATTTGGAGATAATTTGTTGAAGCAATCAGAGTTGTGTCAGAAAGAGGTTTCACAACCTTTGTGGAGAATGTTACTAATTCTTGAAGAACAAACTTTGGGAAGTTTGCTGAAAGTTTTGAAGATAGTTTTTTATCAAAGAAAGGGGATAATGTTATAATCATAAAAGGGGAGATTGGATTTCAAAGATTATGTTTATTTCTGAAGATTATATGAATTGACAAGAAGCCTACAAGGAAAGATAAATTTGATCAAAGGGGGAGTTTGTACAAATTGAGCTTAAAGAGAGAAGATTGAATTGCAAAATATTTTTTAGATGATCTTGAATCCAAAGGGGGGGAATGTTAGAGGACATATTTGTTGGATACAAGATCATAAAGTTATAAGATAAAAGGAAAGCAAGTCAAAGCTCAAATTCAACTCTCAAGCAAGAAAGTCAAAGCCTTTGTAAACAAATGTCAAAGTCAAAGTTTGTGTTTTGTTTCCTTGTGTATTATAGCTTAGTATAAATAGGTCTTTGTCTTTGTCTTAGTAGTAGTAGGTAATCTGAGTAAGAGAGAATACGTATGCAGAGCTAATCAGAGAATAGGTAGATTGTATATCTTTCTAGTGAGAGAAAGTAGTGAGAGAAAGTTGTAATATGTGATTTGAATATCAATGACATATGATTTGGAAATTCTCATCTTGTGTTAGTTTGTATGAATAGAAGTTGAAATCTCGGTTTAACAGAAGTTGATGGTGAATGGTGATAAGGAAGTGCAAGGGCTGCAATTGTAAGCATCATTGATGATGAGGAATGATGTTTGGTTGTGGATGTCATGAAGGAAAAATGGTGGGTTAGGGGTCTTGGGGATTATACATCAAACCTGTTAGCGCACAGATCTATTGGATTCAAGATCATCCAATCTGAAGTTTGCAATCTGAAGCTAATGCTAGAAAGTCGACTCTTAATATAAGTCTAATGTCGTTTGTAATAAAATGTCAAAGTTTATTGTATTTTAGTATTTTAGTTATAAGTCCTAAATATCTAGATATTAGTTTAGTTAGATATTATTTAGATATTATGTTTGTTATGTTTGAAGCAAGTGTGTTAGACAAGCCAAGTTAGAAATCAGATCACATACAACACACACATACACGGTGTTTACTGTTCATCAGAGAGAAAAACATCGAGAGCTTCAAGAGATCAAATCCTGTAATCTTTGTTATTAATCAAACAGGTTGGTTAATCATTTATGTGTTTGTGTCGATTAGAACTTGATAATATTGTGGACCGACAATTGGTATGAGAGCCTGAAAACAGATTCAAATCAAGTTTTAAAAGAACGACTCTGTGTTCTTCATTTCAAAATCATTTTTGAGTGTAAATGTGTTTTTGGGTTTGAAATCGATCAGGTTGTGATCGAATAGGGTGCTAGATCGAGTTGTTATACTTTAATTTCAGTATATCGCTGAAATCGAGTTCCAATTTTGTGATTTTGGTGTCAAACTCTTCACGAGTTCAACTCACTGTGCCATTGATCTATTTTTCAAAAAGTGATTCTTATTGAGATCAAAGGGTTGTAATCTGTTCTAAAACTGTTAGTGGTCAATTTGTTAAAATTTGGGACTGCTAATCGTTGAAAAACAAGGTTATTTGAGCGATCAGATCGATTTTTCAAAGAACAGGGACGAACTCGCGAGAGTGCAAGTATTTGCGCCAGTTCATAGTCAGTTTTGCGCCATCAACGTCTAGCGCAAACTTGACTTTTGTGCCATCAAAACTTCGCGCAAACTTCCAATTTCACGCGACCAACGACTCACGTAAAACTCATTTCGCGTGACCCTCGACTCGCGCAAACCTCAGCTTGCGCCACCTTTGTCTCGCGCAAATCTCAGATCACAAGTGCGCAAACCATCTTTTGCGCCAACCTCTTCTAGCGCAAAGTATTACTTCGCGCCACTCAAACCTCGCGCAAACCTCTTTTGCGCCAACCTCCTTTATCGCAAAGTTTGCTTTTTGCGCCAGTTCCAGACTTAGTCGTTTTTGTTCAGTCTTTATTTGATTTTAACTGGACTAACGATAAGTACAAGTTCTTATTGCATTTTTAATCAAACAGAATGAATTCCATCGAAGCTAATTCAATCAGTATGGATGAGAATACACATGTACTTTACAAAGAAAAGATTTCTGCCTTGGAAGCAGAAAGAGAGAAGAAAGAAACAACACGCTTGTGCTTGATGGGGTCAGATGAAGATAAAATTCGAAGCTGATTCTGATGAAGAGGTGTGTGATTTAAACAAATCTGATTTCTTAAATCAAATGCAAGCCATGATGATAAAACTCCAAGAATTAGAGTCGAAACTCAAGAGTGAAAAGGGTGTCATTAAAGACAAAGACCAGTCAATACAGAAACTTATCAATGACCTTGCTGAGAAGAAAGTATTAATTGAAGTTTTACATAGAAACAATGACACCAGCGCAAAAGAAAAGACCATAATTATCAAAGAGAATGCTGAAACAAATTCTAAACTAAGAAAGAGTGAGTTTGATTTCAAAGAGCTTACGAAATTGCATTCTTCAACTTCCAAAGAAAAAGAATCTTTACTTGCAAAATTAAAAGCTTTGGAAGAGAAGTTATACACATTGGGTCAAACTGAACAAACCATTCATCTAAACAAACCCAAAGAGGAGATAGAGAGTTGGGGACTTGGTTATGAGAACCCTCACTACCTTAAAAAGGGTATATCCGAAGTGCCTGCACTTTATGATTTTACATTCTTAAGACTTTCTCACCGATTCCCTGAACTTAAAGTTTTCTGTACTGGACTGTCTAAAGAGGATGAAGCCAAGGAAACTGAAAAACGAAAGAAATCATCTAAAGTTCACCTTCCATTTTAGTATGCGAAGCTGAATAATAGTTATGATTTTGTTCAATCAAAATCTCTTTCAAATGACTTCTTTCAGAGTTATTCTGTAAAAGAAATGGAGGCAAAGCCTATTAAAGGTAAAATCTACGTCCCTCCTCTCGTTTTGGAAAGTAAAATTTCTGAACTTGAGACATCTTTAACAGATGAAAGACTTTTGATTGATATTGAACAAAAAGTTTTTTCAACTGTGCTTAAGAGTACTGTTCTTTCTAAATCATCAAAGGCTTCAAAATCTGATGACATGTTTGGTTCAACTGATGGAGGGTATGATTTTCTAAACTCTGATGGTGTTTTAGATGATTGTTTTGATCAATTTGATTTTAATGCCAAACTTCATAACCATTCGTCTTTTGTTGTGAATTCCTTTGGATTATCCAGTAAGTTTGTGAAAAGCAAATCATCAACGAAAGTTGATGAAACAGTTTACGTGAAAACTAAGAATGCGAAAGGTAAGAAGAAATCTCAGCATTCACAGAAACCGATCACTACTGGTAAGCCAAAGAAGAAGCATTCGTTTGATTCTCACAAATCTAGCTCACAAGATTCAAATGTTTCAGATCTGAGCAAGAAAAAGCCAGAAGTTAAATCTTAATGGAAACCAAAATAGGAGATTGACGAGACTGTTCTTTCTAGTTTTGATTGTAATAAGACTACGACTAGTAAAGATAATATTATTGCGAATGTTGCTTTCATAAAACCAAATCTTGTCGTTTCACGTAAGAAATATTCTATGAAGCAATTATTCCAGTTACGTCTGCCTGCTAGAAAGTTTTCAAATTATGATAGACATGATTATGCTTCTCGTAAAGATCCTGATGTTTGGTTTGGCACATATCATATTCCCTCTTATCATACTAATTCTTCATTTGATTCTCAAAAGCAAAGAGGACCCAAATTTCAATGGGTACCAAAATCATGTGCTAACACAGTTGGATCCAAATGGAAATGGATACCAAAGAAAAGGGATGATTCTGTGTTACAGGTACCTACTGTCAAAGGGGAGTAGGAGAACAATGGTTCTTGAGTAAGTCAGCTCAAGACCCGGACATCAATGTCAACATATGGTTCTAGAGTAAATCAGCTCAAGACCCGGACATCAATGTCAACATATGGGTCTTGAGTAAATCAACTCAAGACTCGAAATCAATGTCAACATATGGTTCTTGAGTAAATCAGCTCAAGACCCGGACATCAATGTCAACATATGGTTCTTGAGTAAACCAGCTCAAGACCCGGACATCAATGTCAACAATGGTTCTTGAGTAAATCAGCTCAAGACCCGAACATCAATGTCAACAATGGTTCTTGAGTAAATCAGCTCAAGACCCGGACATCAATGTCAACAATGGATCTTGAACACAACAGTTTAAGACCTAGACTTAAATGTCAAGACGATGGCTTCTAAGCAAATCAACTTAGGACCCGTACTTCAACGAAGTTTGACTTCTAAACTCAACAGTTTAGAACTCGTACTTCAGTGATCAAAAGACTTTACTTCTGTGCTGATATGAGAAGTGTACTCCAATACTTGAATGAGGAAATCAACCTTCAAGGGGGAGTACATTGTAACACCCCGAATTTCGTTTGGTCTTTTGTGAAGAAGAATAGAGAAAAGGAGGTTTCTACACTGTTCTGCAGGACGCACGGGTCGTGCGCCCTCCTTCATAGAAAACGCACGGGTCGTGCGTATGAAACAATGGCGAGGCAGTGGGCTTGCGCACGGGCCGTGCGCATTTCCTTCTTTGAGGGCGCACGACTGTCAGGTTGCTTTTTCGAGGCTAGCTTAAATATCTAGATTGAGAGATATTTTCATATATCTCTCAATATCAGTCTCTCTCTCTTTCTTTTCTTCATTTCTTCTTTCGATCTTCGGGGTAGCTTTTGGTTGCTAGTTTTCGGTGTTTCTAGCAAGAGTTCGGTGTTTTAAGCTTCATCTCTTCGTCGTGATCGATATCCGGTTTTCCGGGTTTTATTCTAAAACCTACTACTGAGTTCCTACTACCATCTTACAAACATTATACATGTCAAAACTCTTATTTGCGAAATCCGAAGTATTTCTACGGTATGATTTCATGTTCTCTACATTTTGATATAAATGAAGTTTTTGGTGATTTTCAGGGTTCCCGATCAGTTTTGACTACAATGACTGTTTCCGCCTTATTAAAAGTAAAATGATGTCTTACTTGCCCTTGTTTGTGGCTTATTGAAAGAATGTATATAAAATGGTTTTATGATTATCTTTCTTACCAGCAGTTGGTCTGGAAAACGGCATTTTGAAATATAAATGTGTTGAAAGCTATTTATCTAGCTTTGTTGGTCACATGAAATATTGTGACAAGTCATGACTATACTAGTGGATCCCTAGGTATCGAGTCGGCTTATGGATGGGAAGGATACGCCCCTTCTGTTGTAGTTAGATACATTTGATCTTCAGGGGCACTTGGTACGGTTATGTGAGACCGGTTACTAGCCATAGGTCAAATGTAGTCTAACGAACGAGTATGACTGGTTCCTTGGAGGCCTCCCTCACATCATAGTACGGACCAAAGCGTTCGTGGCCATGGTTCCAGTATTGAGCTCATAACTCGGATTGGTGGTCTACTTTGTGTTACACATCGTATGATGAGTTTTGGACCGAAAAGGCCCGGTTGTGGCGAAATGTTATCTTTTATAAATTAAAACTTTATGAAAAGATTTCCTTATGATACTGATGTTTATATTTCGGGAAGTTTATAAAAGAACTACTTGTGCATTAAATTGTGAGGTTCTGGAAAGAATGTTTATGGTCTCATTTTAATGGATTTCATTCTTATCAACAGTTAACATGGAAATGCTTATTTGAAAAGATTCCCTTTGATACAAAAGTTTATATCTCTTGAAATTTATAAACTGTATGTTCTCACTAGGCTTTAAGCCTAACACTTTTTCTCAAATGATATGTATAACAGGTTTCCCTTAGCGGTGGGTTGCCAGGGTTTTGAGAGACGGGTTTGGTCTCGAGGCTTTTGGGATGACTAGTATTGTAACTGGGCATTTGTTAAGTCCCATTCTTTTGGTGAATTATGGATTGTCATCTGATGTAATCTAGATAGATGTGTCTAGATTAGTTTGTTGATGAATTCTATATCTGTACAGGTTTTGTAAAGTCTTAAGGACTGATCCCCTTTATGGGAGGTTTATATCAATACAAGTGTCATGTTGCCATAATTCCAGGTTTTAATTTACTCTGATTTTTTTTAGTCTCACAAGTTGGTATCAGAGCTCTAGTTTAAGCGAACTAGGCATGAATGTAAGATGTCAAGACTTAGACTGAGTATGTTAAGAAATGATTGGTGAGATTTGGGTAAAACTTCTAAGATGGGTTAGTCTTAAAGTCGACGGAGGTTATGTTCATCAAGCGTTGTGATGATGGTAACAAGACCCTTATGTGTTATATGTTCATAATCTCACTTAGCTAATGTGATTACGAGGATATTTTACGTGAGTGTAATTGGTTTGCTAATGTTATGACAATTGGTAGACATAGCGGTACGTTTCTTTCGTGCGTGTTTCAGTTAAACTCTTCCTTACCCTTTCTCGTGCTTGTGTTTACCTGCTCTACCTTGGTATGTTGACCGTTAGAGTAGTGCGAAAGTTTCTAAGCGAGTAAGACAAAGTATGATTGTTGTTTATAGCAATGTCTCTTTGTGATGATAGTAAGTTTGAGGAACGCATTAAGCTAATCATCTTGAGTCAGATTCATTGGTGGAATTAGAACTATAAGCTTGTTAGATCGATTCTATTTCGAGAAGAATTGTAAGTTAATTTATGGGATTGTTGCCCTATGATGCTTGAGGCATGTCGGGATGTTGGGAAGCGTAGTATTAAGATGTGAGTGCCGACCGAATTCATGCAATAAATTTATTTCTAAAATAAGGTTGCATAAATTGCTTTTCATGATTGCCAAACATAAAGTGATTTACCTTGTAACGCTTTGGCAAAAACATTTAGCACTGAGCATATTTTAAACTATGAGCATAAGCATGCTTAAAATGGTTTTGTTGCACCTGATTACAAATTGTTATCAAAACTCTCTTTATTCACGTCTTGTGTTAAATGCTATTTTTGGATGTCGTAATATCTGTGTTTTAACGCTTTTTGAGTTAATGGGCAAGTAGCTGTGGAATTTTGACCTTGACATCGGATCTCTTCCACGTATGTCAATGGTTTTAAAGGAAAATTTATTTCCATGCCTTGAGTCGGAGTTTCTTGGAGATTTTAGTTTGTACGAGTTTTGTTGAATTTCATGGAGTTTTGTTTTACGGATTCTTTTGTCGCGTGCGTATATTTAGAGATACGTGAGTTTAATTTCATTCCGTGCAAGTTATGAGTTCTTTGGGTGTCATGTCTCATCAAAATGGTCAAAATTAAACTCACCACTTGTCAAAATGGTCGCCTTACCTTGTGTTGAAAAATGGAAATTTGGACGCCACTTGATTTTAGCGTTAATGAGTTTTATGAAAATCCAGTTGGATTATGGTGTCTCATCTTACGATTTTTGTGTCGCGTAAATAATTTCAGGAACATGTGCATATGCATCATTGTGTGCGTTAATTTTTGGGTTTTGTTAACCAATGTCAACTATCGTGTACTATGTGCATTGGATTTAAGTATGACGTTGGTGTGAATGATTGCATAAACGATTTATGTTATTTTTAAAACAGGACTTTCGTTCTGATCGTATTTCCATCATTAAGGGGCTGTTTGTTTACCTCTTAATGGTTCCATTAAGAGGCAGCCTCTGAATCGCTAAGAGATAAATCCTGTTTGGCAAAAAAAAGGGTTGCCTCTTAATGGTTCCAAAATCCTCTTAATGATTTTGTATCATGAACCTCCCTTAACCATTAAGATCCCTGATTTCATTATGAACAATTAGCAAACAACTATATTTCATTTTACACTATATCATAAAAACCTCTTAATCATTCAGACCACTTAATCATTTTGCACTGAACTATTCAGCAACTGCCAAACAGCCCCTAACTCTTACTGTTAAAAAATTTCTGCAAGGCATTTTAGCGAATTAGCGGTATTTTGGTCGTTGTAGTTTCTATTTTGGTCAAATGTATTTATCTTTGCAACAGGAAGCTTTAAACTCGATTTGAAATTTTATTTACATCCCCGTTATCTTACCGCCCTTTGGGGAATAAATTGTTGCATATGGGGTGAGTTGAAAATTCTTTTGCTGCAACGTCTCTTGGTTATAGAGGGGAATTTTAAAGATAAAATCGTGATTTTCCCTTTTGAGTTGTACAAACAATTGTTGCACGTATTGAAGTGCAAGAACCTATTTTCACGTTTATAGTGTAAATTGTTGCGTATGTTTTACTCGGTATTTCTCAAGGTGTGAGTATTTTGATAAGTTTTCGTATTCGGTAATTTGGATTGTTTTAACATCATAAATTGCTCATGTCGAGCTTGAATATTTCAGCAAGTAAATAGCGTGATTTACGTATTCTGGGTGATTTTGTACACGTAAAATCTATATTATGATTTATGCATCTTTGATGATTTTGTGTAAGCAAAGTTTATTTCATGACATATGCACCTTAGTATATGTGCATTCATAAACCTTTGGAAAATCTTTGGTCTCAATACGTGTTGAATTTTGAGAAATCATGTCCTTGTGGTGTGTGTTTTCATAAACATTGTTTAAAGACATTTCATTATTTGGGGAAACGTTAAATGTCAGTTAAATGTGTTTTAAGGTTTACGAGGCTTTCGTTGGAAATTTACGTGAAGTGTTGGGCCTTTGGCTCGGGTTTCGACTAAATGAGTCGTGTGGACATTGTCCGGATTTATAACCGCAATGAAAGATTTTTGTATGATGGAGTTTATTCGTGTTTTTGGTGAGTTACATGTTTTTGGGTGTTTTGGTCATTCAATTGGAGTAATGTAATGTTTAGACAGTGTTGTAATGGTTTCATTGGCACGTAAGTCTGTCTGTTTAGTAAGGCCTGAGGTTTTGGGTTACACTTAGTGACCGCTCGGGTTTGCTAGCGAGTTGACAATAGGTGGCACGAGCCACTGAGTTGGAACTCGTCTAGATTGGGTAGACACCCGTGTCCGTAAGCCCTTGAGGTGGAACTCGACATAGTATGGTTAGAGGCAACAACGGTTTGAGGTTGTGATGTCTGGTATGGCATGGGAACTAAGATCGGGATACGTGGTGAAATCCAATAACATCACGGGTGGCCCCATTCATTTGTTCTCGCCACCCAAGATGGAAACGTTTAGAGGTCATGCGAGGAAGTTGTATGGGCGGCCTACTTGCGTGTCCTTCTATTCTCTTTGTGTACGGGTCTCTCCATCGTAGACCCGGGGTATTTTAAACGCTAATGTCATGTTTTTACCAACTTTGGTTTATGTGTGGTCGACGGTAAATGATGACTTTAATATTGGGTTCTCCCCACGAATATTAAGGTTCGAATGAAATGTGTTTTTCCTGCGTGTTTGTATTTAGTTTTCTTTCGTATTTTGGTCGTGTGAGTGTTGGACCTAGTGTCCATGTTTTAGGACGTACGATATGGATGGTGTTACTAATATTTCATACTTCGAGTTATACAAGTTGTGTCAATTTATAAAACATTATTTGAAATGAAGTATCCGTCTTTGAAAATGAATGACTTTGAAAAGGAGTTGTTTCCATGTTTTAAAGTACATTATTCGAAAGGTTCTGTTTTAAAGAGAAGTTCATCAATTTAATTGTTTTTACTTATGTAAAACTCTTGAGCTCTCTAGGCGTTAAGCCTAATCCTTTTTATTTTCACCATGTGCATCAAATTCCTGTTGTGGGTTTATTAGCGCCCGTCCTTTATTGTCCGAATGTATAGATTGGTGGTATGTTTAGAGGTTAATCTTTTTAATGTGGTTGTAGACGAAGTATTTATGGAAGTATTAAGAAATTTGAATAAGGGCTATTTCCAGATTTGGGGTCGAATCGGAGTTGAGTGATAACAGAATCTGTGTTAACCGATTGTCGGAAAGACGCGTTGGTGCACCTTGTAAGAATATCTTTATCGATATTAGGAATGGATCAGTGAAATCTGAGAGTTTTGGGAAGATTGGCGTCGACCGTTAGCTTTGAGTTCGGAACCGTGCAGTTCGAAAGAAATTGGTAGATGGAAAGTTGAGGTCGCTAATTTCCTGGAGGTAGTAATTGTCACCTAAGGTTGGGAGGCAACCGTAACCTTGTGAGTAAAGGTTACTTTAGAGAGTTGAGTGTTCGCTCGGTTAGGAGTGAAATGTGCCCAAGAAGGGTAGCTATTTCGGGTGTCGGTATTAGATCACGTTAATGATTCTGGCTCTTGGGTTAAGGGCAATCCTCTCTGCGAACAGTGTTCCGTTGAGAAGAGTAGATTTCGAGGACGAAATCGTTCTAAGGTTGGGAGATTTGTAACACCCCGAATTTTGTTTGGTCTTTTGCGAAGAAGAATAGAGAAAAAAAGGTTTATGCACTGTTCTGCAGGACGCACGGGTCGTGCGCCCTCCTTCAGAGAAAACGCATGGGTCGTGCGTATGAAACAGCGGCGAGGCAGTGGGCTTGCGCATGGGCCGTGCACATTTCCTTCTTTGAGATATTTTCATATATCTCTCAATATCAGTCTCTCTCTCTCTTTCTTTTCTTCATTTCTTCTTTCGATCTTCGAGGTAGCTTTTGGTTGCTAGTTTTCAGTGTTTCTAGCAAGAGGTCGGTGTTTTAAGCTTCACCTCTTCATCGTGATCGATATCTGGTTTTCCGGGTTTTATTCAAAAACCTACTGGTGAGTTCCTACTACCATCTTACAAACATTATACATGTCAAAACTCTTATTTGCGAAATCCGAAGTATTTCTACGGTATGATTTCATGTTCTCTACATTTTGATATAAATGAAGTTTTTGGTGATTTTCGGGGTTCTCGATCAGTTTTGACTAAAATGACTGTTTCCGCCTTATTAAAAGTAAAATGATGTCTTATTTGCCCTTGTTTGTGGCTTATTGAAAGAATGTATATAAACTGATTTTATGATTATCTTTCTTACCAGCAGTTGGTCTGGAAAACGGCATTTTGAAATATAAATGTGTTGAAAGCTATTTATCTAGATTTGTTGGTCACATGAAATATTGTGACAAGTCATGACTATACTAATGGATCCCTAGGTATCGAGTCGGCTTATGGCTGGGAAGGATACGCCCCTTCTGTTGTAGTTAGATACATTTGATCTTCAGGGGCACTTGGTACGGTTATGTGAGACCGGTTACTAGCCATAGGTCAAATGTAGTCTAACGAACGAGTATGACTGGTTCCTTGGAGGCCTCCCTCACATCATAGTACGGACCGAAGCGTTCGTGGCCATGGTTCCAGTATTGAGCTCATAACTCGGATTGGTGGTCTACTTTGTGTTACACATCGTATGATGAGTTTTGGACCGAAAAGGCCCGGTTGTGGCGAAATGTTATCTTTTATAAATTAAAACTTTATGAAAAGATTTCCTTATGATACTGATGTTTATATTTCGGGAAGTATATAAAAGAACTACTTGTGCATTAAATTGTGAGGTTCTGGAAAGAAGGTTTATGGTCTCATTTTAATGGATTTCATTCTTATCAACAGTTAAGTTGGAAATGCTTATTTGAAAAGATTCCCTTTGATACAAAAGTTTATATCTCTTGAAATTTATAAACTGTATGTTCTCACTAGGCTTTAAGCCTAACACTTTTTCTCAAATGATATGTATAACAGGTTTCCCTTAGCGGTGGGTTGCCAGGGTTTTGAGAGACGGGTTTGGTCTCGAGGCTTTTGGGATGACTAGTATTGTAACTGGGCATTTGTTAAGTCCCATTCTTTTGGTGAATTATGGATTGTCATCTGATGTAATCTAGATAGATGTGTCTAGATTAGTTTGTTGATGAATTCTATATCTGTACAGGTTTTGTAAAGTCTTAAGGACTGATCCCCTTTATGGGAGGTTTATATCAATACAAGTGTCATGTTGCCATAATTCCAGGTTTTAATTTACTCAGATTTTTTTTTGAGTGTCACAAGTTGGTATCAGAGCTCTAGTTTAAGCGAACTATGCATGAATGTAAGATGTCTAGACTTAGACTGAGTATGTTAAGAAATGATTGGTGAGATTTGGGTAAAACTTCTAAGATGGGTTAGTTTTAGAGTCGACGGAGGTTATGTTAATCAAGCGTTGTGATGATGGTAACAAGAACCCTTATGTGTTATATGTTCATAATCTCACTTAGCTAATGTGATTACGAGGATATTTTACGTGAGTGTAATTGGTTTGCTAATGTTATGACAATTGGTAGACATAGCGGTACGTTTCTTTCGTGCGTGTTTCAGTTAAACTCTTCCTTACCCTTTCTCGTGCTTGTGTTTACCTGCTCTACCTTGGTATGTTGACCGTTAGAGTAGTGCGAAAGTTTCTAAGCGAGTAAGCCAAAGTATGATTGTTGTTTATAGCAATGTCTCTTTGGGATGATAGTAAGTGAGAGGAACGCATTAAGCTAATCATCTTGAGTCAGATTCATTGGTGGAATTAAAACTATAAGCTTGTTAGATTGATTCTATTTCGAGAAGAATTGTAAGTTAATTTATGGGATTGTTGCCCTATGATGCTTGAGGCATGTCGGGATGTTGGGAAGCGTAGTATTAAGATGTGAGTGTCGACCGAATTCATGCATTAAATTTATTTCTAAAATAAGGTTGCATAAATTGCTTTTCCTGATTGCCAAACATAAAGTGATTTACCTTGTAACGCTTTGGCAAAAACATTTAGCACTGAGCATATTTTAAACTATGAGCATAAGCATGCTTAAAATGGTTTTGTTGCACCTGATTACAAATTGTTATCAAAACTCTCTTTATTCACGTCTTGTGTTAAATGCTATTTTTGGATGTCGTAATATCTGTGTTTTAACGCTTTTTGAGTTAATGGGCAAGTAGCTGTGGAATTTTGACCTTGACATTGGATCTCTTCCACGTATGTCAATGGTTTTAAAGGAAAAGTTATTTCCATGCCTTGAGTCGGAGTTTCTTGGAGATTTTAGTTTGTACGAGTTTTGTTGAATTTCATGGAGTTTTGTTTTACGGATTCTTTTGTCGCGTGCGTATATTTAGAGATACGTGAGTTTAATTTTATTGCGTGCAACTTATAAGTTCTTTGGGTGTCATGTGTCATCAAAATGGTCAAAATTAAACTCACCACTTGTCAAAATGGTCGCCTTACCTTGTGTTGAAAAATGGAAATTTGGACGCCACTTGATTTTAGCGTTAATGAGTTTTATGAAAATCCAGTTGGATTATGGTGTCTCATCTTACGACTTTTGTGTCGCGTAAATAATTTCAGGAACATGTGCATATGCATCATTGTGTGCGTTAATTTCTGGGTTTTGTTAACCAATGTCAACTATCGTGTACTATGTGCATTGGATTTAAGTATGACGTTGGTGTGAATGATTGCATAAACGATTTATGTTATTTTTAAAACAGGACTTTCTTACTGTTAAAAAATTTCCGCAAGGCATTTTAGCGAATTAGTGGTATTTTGGTCGTTGTAGTTTCTATTTTGGTCAAATGTATTTATCTTTGCAACGGGTTTGAAATTTTATTTGCATCCCCGTTATCTTACCGCCCTTTGGGGAATAAATTGTTGCATATGGGGTCAGTTGAAAATTCTTTTGCTGCAACGTCTCTTGGTTATAGAGGGGAATTTTAAAGATAAAATCGTGATTTTCCCTTTTGAGTTGTACAAACAATTGTTGCACGTATTGAAGTGCAAGAACCTATTTTCACGTTTATTGTGCAGCCACATTTCTAGTGTTTTACATTTCTTTGGTGAACATTATTGAAACAGGAAACTAGCCCATGCCAACTCTTGATTAACCCCACCAGCTACTCATTTTCTTCTTAAAAGGAAAGTGTTTCACATTTTCAAAGGGAAAGCAGCACATTTTCTATTTGATTTTCATTTGGAAAATCTGGATATTGAAAAGAAGAAAGTATGCCCTACCTTCGCACTTCACTCATGCACATTGAGTCTGTGTTTAACTTACTGTTGTCTCAGTGGTTTACACAATATTGAGCCTTATAAGCAATCATCAAGTGCTTAATTCTTTCTATCACATGCACGAACACACAAGGAATTTGTTTCTTTGTCATAACGTTCATAGAAATTACCTTTGTGGTGTTTCGATGATTGAATGGAAGCCCTGTGGGAGTGAACATCATAAAAGCTCCTTTCCAATGTGTATTCGTTACACACAATGACTTAGTGTTACTGACAGACATTTTAACTGATTCATTTGTTGATTCAGGTGTTACACGATTATTTTGTCTGGATTTGCAAAGATCTGGATGAATATCTTTTGAATTGACTAATCAGAGGCTCCAAATGAAAGACATTTCTTACTAAGAGTTTTGATGAAATCGTTTCTCTTTTCATCAAAAAGGGGGAGAACCTAAAGCTTGAAGAAATGTCCATTACATTACAAGATTGGAAAAGAAAAGAGCTAACCAAGAAATGCGAGAGATCAAAGTATTCTGAAGACATGCTGATTTTAGAGAAATTTTATTTGAAGATACTTTGCTAAAGCATTCTGAGCTAAAATCTGGAGATTATTACATATTGAAGACAGAGAAGGAGATTCCAACTTCTGAGCTGAAAGAGAAGACTGAATTGCTAAATCATTTTAGTAATGATCTTGATCCAAAGGGGGAGATTGTTAGCGCACATATCTATTGGATTCAAGATCATCCAATCTGAAGTTTGCAATCTGAAGCTAATGTTGGAAAGTCGACTCTTAATACAAGTCTAATGTCGTTTGTAATAAAATGTCAAAGTTTATTGTATTTTAGTATTTTAGTTATAAGTCATAAATATCTAGATATTAGTTTAGTTAGATATTATTTAGATATTATGTTTTGTTATCTTTGAAGAAAGTGTGTTAGACAAGCCAAGTTAGAAATCAGATCACATACAACACACACATACACGGTGTTTACTGTTCATCAGAGAGAAAAACATCGAGAGCTTCAAGAGATCAAATCCTGTAATCTTTGTTATTAATCAAACAGGTTGGTTAATCATTTATGTGTTTGTATCGATTAGAACTTGATAATATTGTGGACCGACAAAACCTTTCAGTTTTAAATTTGATTTCATAATTTGGATGGTAATAAGAAGTAAACGATGTTAATGGTATGAATATAACAATTTCAATATCCATATAGAATGAAAATTATTTGTCCCCAAATTCTATGTCGTGAAGAAAATGATGCTAATTATATATGCTTACATGATTGATGAGAAACAAAGGAGATATGAAGTTTTCGGATATGAGTATGGTCGGCCTTTAACTAGGGAGTCGTTTACCAGATATTTTAACTAGGTAAGTGCATACGGAAAGAGTTATCACCCTCACTTACCTTATCTGGTAACATTCTTGGTTATCAAAATACATTGTTGCTAAATGTCTTTTACCTAATAAGAGCAAATCGAGTAACAATATTCCCTCACAGATTAATAGTCTTCATCCCTATGGTTATACAGAAATTTTAGATTAGGTCCCTCAAACAAAATAATTACAATTTCAATTTCACCTAAGCCTAGAGCCTAATTTAACCTTTGAGATGGTGAGATGTCTAAGAGATGGTCAAGTCGCACAAAATTTGGAGGGAAAACTTATCCCTCCAAAATTTTGATTAATAATTGATTTTTTAGTTTGAGATTAGTTAGAAATTACGTAGATGAAAACAGAAAGAGGGGAAAAAAAGTAGTTTCATTTTGCTCCCCAATTTCAGACCTTATAAATACGAAAACTCGCTGCTTCTCTACATCTCTTCTCATAATTGCGAAATTTCTCTTCTGTTATTCGTTGCAATTTGGGAGACACAGAATACACAAGCCAAGGTTCAGATCAATCTCAGGTACTTACGTTCATGTAATTCATAAGTTTTGGTTACACACTTGGTTTTCATTCTTGATCGTTTAGGTTTCTACTGTTTTTTGCTTCAATTTTCTTATGAAATGGAAGCGAATTGGCGAGTCTTGAGTTCATAGATTCAATTATTCTTAGTTTTCATGCTTATCCCCATCAGCACTTCGAACATTTTATCTTCTTTTTCGTTCTTGTGCGTATATGTTTCTACTGTTTTCTGCTTCAGTTTTCTTATTGAAATGGAAGCGAATTGGCAAGTCTTGAGCTCCTATATTCATTTATTCTTAGCTTTAATGCTTATCCTCATGAGCATTTCAAAATTTTTCTCTTCTTTTTCATTCTGTTCCTATATGTTTCTACTGTTTTCGGCTTCAGTTTTCTTATGAAATGGAAGCGAATTGGCAAGTCTTGAGTTCATACATTCATTTAATCTTAGTTTCCATGCTTATCCCCATCTGAATTTCAAAAAAAATTCTCTTCTTTTTCATTCTTGTAAGTATATGTTTCTACGGTTTTCTGCTTCAATTTTCCTTTGAAATGGAAGCGAATTGGCAATGTTATGTTCATAGATTCAATTCTCCTAGCTTTTGTGGGTGTGGATGCTTATTCCCATCAGCATTTCGAGAAACCTTTCTTCTTTTTCGTTTTTCTTCCCCTGGTATATATGAATTATTGTTGATGGGTTGGGTACAGCAGTTACGCTTTCTTCTTATCTTGGTGTTTCAAGTAAAATAGGGCTTCATTTATGTTTGTTTAAATACTTATGTCATTATTTGAGGAGAGCTCTAGAATTTGAATTTCCACACACAAATCCAATTATCGGCTAAAGGTTTATCCTCACATTGTTTCTACTGTGGGAATTCATCATGTTATCTATCTATCTATCATCAGAACAAATGTGATACTGATACCCATTTCAGACCCTCCATTTACGAGAGAACCATTTATTCTAAGTCACAAGATAAGAAGAATTTTCACTATCTTTCTTTCATTACAGGTGTTCTTTCATTGGGAGCTTTCTAATGGAAAAGGTAAAGATCTCATCATCAGCATATATATACATATATATATATATATTGCCATTTTGTCCCATGAATGATGTTATGTGATTACTGATATTGGTATACTTATATGATGGCAGTACGAACTAATCAAAGAGAAAAACAAGCGAGGTTTCTTTGAAGGCCGAAGTCTAATAACGTCCAAAATTGTTACTCTCAAACAATTGGTCGTTCATCCTGTAGAAGGTGTCCCAGCTTCACTTATCAAGGAAATTTCTCTATTACATGAATTGGAAAATCCCAACATTATCAGGTACCTTTTTTTTTCTTTCGAATGCTTTCTTTTCTTTCCTTTATTTCTTTTTATAACGAAAATTCTTCCATTACAGGCTCCTAGAAGTGGTGAATTCTAAGCATCAGACTACTATGGTGCTGGTTTATGAAAGAATGGAGATGGATTTGAAGGGATTCATGTGCATTTACCCAACGGTTATGACAAGTCCATGGACACGTAAAGTGAGTTAGCTATTTAATTAGTGATTTGTGGTTTTTTGGTGATTGATTGATCATATATTCACTGTTGTGTGATCGTTTGCAGGTACTTTTGCGCCAGATTTTGAATGCTGTTTCCTTCTTTCATTCTTACAACTTAATCCATGGAAAAATAAAACCTGAGAATATCTTTGTCGATCCTGACACTAAGGTTTTAAAGGTTACAGACTTCATCTGGCCTAGATCGATCCTTAACCAAGATTCTGGAGACCCACATGAGGTAGATATTAATTTATGACTTCTTCTTCAGCATTATATATTTCAGCTGTTCAGGTACATTCTCTTAGGTGTATTTAAGTACACTGTTCAGTAGGGTGTGCTGTTAGACACAAACAATCAAACCTCTTTATCTCTCCTTCTCTCTCTCTCTCTCTATATATATATATATATATGGGGTCTCTTTTAGAGAGAGATTTATAAGGGAATTCACATATTTTATTAAATAGTTGAGAATGTGTTGTAGGATTCAACTTACAATTACATGGCTCCTGAAATTCTTATTGAACAAAAACAATACACCACGGCGCTGGATGTTTGGTCTGTTGGCTGCGTGTTTGCTGAGATGGTGACAAAAACACCTCTCTTTCCTGCTAAAACGGAATTCCATCAATTACTCAAGATTTTCAGGTGTCTGCATGCCCCTTTCAATGCAAACACACACACACACATATATATATATATATATGCTTGATCGATCCTACAAATAAAATAAAGAACTTATTTCTGATGGTTATTCGGTTGCATGCAGCATCATGGGCACACCTCATGAGGAAACTTGGCCTGGAATCGACGAGATGCATCCACATTCATATATATATAGTCGGAGCGAACCTAAAGATCTGCGAGAACTAGTTCCTGGTCTTGAACCAGCTGGAATCGATCTTCTTAACGTAAGTAAACAATTTCAATACACATTAAGCACAAATGTACTATTGAATTATTTATAGATGAATATTTGATAGATTTTAAAATGTTTGATGTTTCAGAAACTACTGTACATGAACCCAAAAGGCAGAATCACTGCCAACCAAGCATTGGAGCATGAATATTTTCGGAATTGATCAGTTTTTAGTACATACATTCTTTCCTGTTGAATAGGGTAGGAATTATATGATCTAATATTCAACCTTGATAAATAAATGATATCTGATATATAGCATGAACCAGAGTGATGAAGTGAAAAGTTGCTTCATTTTTGCTTCATGATCATTCTAAATGGAAGGAATATTGGCATTTTATAGTTGACGTTGATCCTACGTGGCATGACGTGTCATCAACCCTTGGTTGTTCACTTAAATCCAACCATACACATTATCCTGTTATACCCCTTTCTTATCAACAAACAGTAGATTAACGAAAACCCAGTGTAATGTTTGCCTTCCTCAATCTCTGCATTACAATTCCTTAAAAACAGTTTGTGAGGCTATTATGGGTGTATAAAGTTATTTGATAATTCAAGGTGCCATGGATAACTCGAGGTGTGCGCAACATTAGCCGAAAACGCACGGTTATAAAAAAAAAAGATGTTTGATGGTGTTTATTCATATATGATAGTGTATAAAGTTGTTTGATAGTGCTAATTACTATACGAATAAACATACAATCAAGAATACGATGTATGTTCATAAATGAATAAAAACACCATGATGAATATAGTGTATAAAGTTTTTCATATATGAATAAAAACACCATGATGAATATAGTGTATAAAGTTTTTGACGGTGTTTATTCATACATGAATAAACATCCAAAAAAGAATATAGTTTATATTCAAATGTGAATAAACACACAAACATGGTTATAAAGTATAAGGTTATAATTTCCATAATTAATTTAAATATAAAAGCATACATACAAGAATACAGTGTATATTCATATATTAATAAACACATAGTAGGTTCAGTCTCTTCAGTCTCATTGTCTGTACGATGGCCGTCTGCAAACACAAGAAAGAGTAACATAACAACATTGAATTAAAACTTTATTCTGTAGGTTCGTGAACACAAAGACTAGTCCATTAGTATCAGAAGACGAGATGGCAAATGAACAATGAACTTCAAAGCAAGTGCTTAGAGAGGGAAAAATGAACATAAAACTATCAAGAAGCAGAGTAACATGTGTCATCGTGTATTGAATTACGGTTGAAACTCTATAAATCAACTACTGTTTAACATCGCGCGTTGTGCCGTGATAATAAATCCTTTACAAAATATTGAAGTTAAATGAATCAAAGTAATTGTTATAAGCATGGACCGATTAAGTGAAAAGTGGAAGGGAGAGATGTTGTGAAGCACAACGTGTTAAACGATGTTCTTTTAATATATTTTTGGTCTTCCATATCTTTAATTATGAACATAAGTGAGTCGTTTACCAAACACTTACCAGGTAAGTGCTTAATTGGTAATTTACCTTACCGGATGAAAATGGCAAGGACCAAGAATCTTACCCGATAAGAGCGGTGGCAAGAACCGAGAGTCTTACTCGGTAAGTGAGGGTGACGACTCTTACCCGATTAGCACTTTCCGAGTGAGTTGTTGCAAACGATACTATTTTGATGGAGTTAAATCTTTCCCGGTAAGATAAGTGAGAGTGTGGACTTCTAACGCCAAGTGCTTACCCCGAGTAAACGGCCCCTAAGTATGGTTAGCACTTTACTTGACGTATCCAAGATACTATATACAATTGACTATGTATGAAGACACGTGTCTAATAGATATTGATAATTAGTTACTGTGTCTAATAGATATTGATAATTAGTTACATTATGATGTGAACGGTGAATTAAAATTTAATGGTATCGATTAACTATACACATCTTCCTACATATTTTGGCCTAGACTTTTATGCCGGATCATGAAGATTATAAGTTCTCACATCTTCATTCTTTTCAAAATACATCAAGATCGAAGTTTCTCTTTACGATGATCATGAAACCTATTTTGCTAAGGTCTTCAGTCTTGCTTTAATGCCTAATGTCAATAACATGGGAATCTTCCTCTGAGTTTAAAGAAGACGACTTCACCTCATTACATAATTTTTTATGCCCCAACAAATTGTTAGCTCAAACTTTCATGTATAGAAGTATTGAAAAATAGGCTAAGTATAGGAGCTGCAGAAGTTTTGCTCAGAACATCCAAGCGCACCATAGAACCCACAAATCTCAGAAGACGCTGTTGACACTCTGCCAGAGGACTCGTAACCTAATAATGATCTTCAGATCACAGAGCCTCTGTGATCGCTCACAAAGCCTCTGTGATGGCTAACCTCTGGAGACTGTTCGAAGATATTGGCGAACTCAGTTCAAGACAAGGTCACGTGCAGAACACGTGAAGCCTGCTGTACGAAGATTTCCAGATCATTTTCCGCGGCGCACGATCATTTTACTTTCCAGGTGGCATTCCGTTTATGGAATGTCAGCCTTTGTCTTGTACTACGGGGTGCATCCTTCTTATATATTATAGGAGCACCACCTTGAGTTTTTGCATGCGAGCACACACACAAGTCTGATTACGAGATTGTATTTCCCTGAGAATATTTGCACACACCAGTGCGTGTTCTTGGTGTTCTTAAAAGCTAATCAATGAAATAGTGTCTTGAGTAAAATCCTTGTTACATCTTACGATTCTGTTTGTTGATTATTTGTGTGTCTACTACCTTGCATGTT
Source organism: Arctium minus (assembly GCA_954870635.1). NCBI lineage: Eukaryota > Viridiplantae > Streptophyta > Magnoliopsida > Asterales > Asteraceae > Arctium > Arctium minus. Next base: position 100,193,253 of record OX941084.1, on the reverse strand, counting down.
CTACTTTTCTACACATTAGAAACGCTTCCGCACTCTTATTCATTAATCTGTGTGTAGTAAAAAGTCCATCAAGTAAAGAACATCTTTATTAGGATCAACAAAAATGACTTTTTTCTTAGGAGGATTTAGATATGGCTGTGCTTCTTTTTTTAATTAACTCGATCCTAAGAGAAATGACAACTTAGGTCCTCGGTTCGTAAGAAGTGGAAAATGTTTTGTTATGGGATCTTAAGCACAGTGGAAAATAAAATCTTAACCCTCCAAGGACCCATATGAACCGGATTAAATCGGATGTTTCGAAATTATACATCACAACTAGAGAGACTTTGAATTACAACAACAAACAAGGCTTGATGCCTTCACGGTATCCACGCGAACAATATGAATCCTTTGCTTTATTGTTATGGGTCAAAACACACGATCACGAAGGAACATTTAATGCATATTTCACACGACCTATCTTGTATTAAGATAAGGTTCTGTCGACCGAACATAACCCTGACCTTCGTCGAGACTAACTCGAAGGTCGGTTGAGTGTTGTACGACCGTCGTCAAGATTTACACTCGACCTCGACCATACTAACGTATAACCCAACGTTCCTTTCTTGATCATTTAATGCAGGTTCAACGCTCATAAATACCAACGGTCAAAACGACTCAACACCATCAAGATAATTTATGACGTACAACCGTTACTAAAGACACACTTATGAGGAATCAAGACTATAAATATTGAAGATCCACACCTCATTCAAAGGACGGAAATCTGATACTTAAAGTGTACAACCTACAAGCTCTCCAAAGAAAATCTCCAGTCTTACATGGCAGTAGCATTATTTGCATGACAATAGTGTTTTCACACACGACATATACTTGTTCTTTGTTTACACGCATATTTCTTGTATTGATCGTGTAATACATTATACATCAAAGGACATCACCCCTGATTGGTGATCATAGTGCACGACGACACCTTCCTGTCGTCCGTGGTTTTTTCTTCGTTGAGGTTTTTTCGCATCACCAAATCTCTTGTGTCTCTATTTCATCTTTTATTGCGCATATTGTCAATCGGATACTTTATTTAGTTGGATAATGCTCCACGTCGACCTTAAATTATTCTTTGGGTAATTTTTGGCATTATTAGTTTGGTGCCTAACGTGGGGCCCCATCTAAATAAAATCCTAGGCAATAGTGCATCGTGCTAACAACTTCCTCGACTATCTTTGTTTTGCAGGACAATGTCAGTTCCCCAGGGAACTCAGGAACACATTATGGCCCAAATGAACATGGAGTTGAATTGAGGCTTTGACAAACCAACACAGACAAGCGGTAGAAGAGATCGAATCCTTATGAAACCGGAATGTTAACAACGCGACAAGACCTTCGCAAGGTCAAAATGGTTTCAGTGCACCCTGGACTGGACCACCTCTTCCCTACTATACAAGGCCACCTTTCCCAGACATTCTTAGTTAACCTATGCCGACGTTGCCACCTCTACCTCCACCTTTCTTCTCTTCAGCAGCTCAGGCCCCCTCAATGCCGTTTGCAACATCATTACCACCGTTCTTTCACTCAACGACTCCAATCCCTACAATGCCTCCTACAACGTCGATCCCCTCGATCCCCTCGATGCCAATCCCATCTTTCTAGTTCAACGGATATGCTTCTGACTCGTCACAACAAAACGGATTCCAAAATTTAGGACATGTCCCGTCGGGTGTTCAAGGAAGTGTTGCAGACGACCCTGTCGCTCAAAAGTTGAAGATGCTGGAAGAACAAAACGAGCGTGTCTTATCACTACTCGCTAAACTTTCGGGAGCTGCGGTACCTGTTGATGTCGAGCTTCATACAGGATTTCAGGCGTCACCCTTTGTTGATGAAATCGCAATGGTCGACGTCCCGAAAAATACAGTATCCCAACGTTCACGCCGAAGTACTCTGGTATTACAGACCCAACTGAACACGTCGCTTAGTATAAACAACTGATGTGGACTATCTCGATCCTCCACCATTATCAAGAGGTATGTACGTGCAAAATCTTTAGGGCAACTCTTACAGGTGCAACATGGCAATGGTTAATCGGCCTCAAGCCAAAATCCATTCGGTCATTCGCCAAGTTGGTGAACCAATTCTCTCAATACCGGAGGTGCTTAACAAGTTTGTAGAAGGGGGGGGGGTTGAATACAAACACAAAAATTAAAGTTTAATAAATTGTTTATTGATAAATCAAACACAATTTACAAGTTTGTTGCGGAATAAGATTAAGACAGACTCAATCTAAACAAACTTAAGAAACACAAAGATGGTTGCACAAGAATATAGAGAAATGGGGGTTTTAGAAGTATAGAAAACAAAGGTTTCTATCTTGGTTCAAGAATAGAGCACACTCTCAAAAGGAGAGGTGATCTTTCTATTTATACCCTATGCATTAAATGCATGGCAGGGTACTTTACACGTGTCATTCAGTGATTGGCTTTGGTAGTCTGAATTTTGGGAGACATGCTTTCGGCCGTATCATGAACAGTGTAGTTGACATAGTTGTACGATTTGTGGCAGAGATATGTCCGTTCTGACACATCGTACTGATTGTGCAAGGTAAGACAAAAGGAAACTTGAGGCATAAGCTTTGTGATCGATTGATCGCTGAATATCTCTTTCTTCAGAGATATAAAGAGGTTCAGCTATCGCTGAAGCTTTTCCTCATGTTCCTTCGCGTATAAGTAGAGTTGTCTTTGCTTCACTGATATCCGCATCAGGTCACTAGTAGACTTCTCTTTGTTCAGTGGCTTCGTCTTCGATTCAGCTATGAACATATGTTGACGCGAGACTTGTCTTCAGGGATTACGTTACTGTTTACATCAGAACTATCAGCGATAACTGAACAGACTCAGTTTGATCACTGATAGTGAAACACTAATACATAGAAATGTTTATAAGAGATACTATCAGCGATAACTGAACAAACTCAGTCTGATCGCTGATGGTGAAACACTAATACATATTAAAACGTAATTTTCACTAAGTATAGAAGAGGGTCGTTATCAAATCACTGAGAGAGCTTGGATCAACAATCTCCCCCTATTTGATAATGACAAAGTAACTAAATAAAATTACTTTTAAAGTTCAAAATAAGGAATAATCAGGTCTCATAACATACATGTCCCAATTACTATTTTGAGGGATCTTTTAGAGTACTGATGGAGTTAAGTACATCATTGAAATTTTCATTAATTCAGAGAAAGAATTACAAGATATGAAAATTATAAGTACAAGTGAAGAACTAACTACTGTAAGTTTAACTAATAGATTACAAGAAATAGGAAACTAATCTATCAGCTATCTAAAGTAGACGTAGGAGGATTTATCATATACTCAGGTATTTCTTCTCTTTTTTGCTTTCAATTAGAAGATTCTTGAGATATGATTGCCTTGATCGATTCAGCATAGGGAGAGAAGTCACACCATAAGCACAAGAGATCCTTGAGATGACTGAGGGGACAGATAGGAATTTCAGAGACTCTCTGAAATCTGAGTTCTTCCTCATCATCTCTGAAGAAGATTCCAAAAGGTTCTTTAAGTACTTGTCCTGCAACATATGGTCCACCAGGGGGCAGAGATAGATCGAGAACTAAAAGATCAGGAGGAGGACCGAACAGAGCTTCTCTTGAGAACTTGATGGAGGTTTCATTTCTTATCACTGCGACATTTTCAGAGGAGGAGGAGACAAGCTTCCTTTTGAATTGCCTTGGTTTGGAAGGAAGAGCATATGGTACTTTCAACACAGTGGAGACTCTGTTGATGAGGGCTTCTAAGATGCCTTCGACATAGCCACTGCTGGTTGATTTGGATTTCTTCAGCGCTCTTTGAACTCTAGCCATTCCATATAACTGAAGGTTTCCAGCTTTGACACGAACATGGCCTTGCAGCTTCCATCCTCTCTGGTAATCTCCATAGTGACAGAAACTCGATCCTTCTTCTTTTTCCCATAGATAGTAACAACTATGATCTTCATTGGGTCAGAGCGATAGTCGATTTTGCTTTTACACCATTCGACTGAGCTATCACTGACCCTTTGTTCTTTTGAGCGCTCCTCTTCAATCTCTTTCAAAAGAGCAGTCTGGACTTCAACTGGTTTCTTCTTCAGCTTCTTGTCTTTGACTTGAGAGGACTGAATCTTGAGAGCAAGAGTTGCATCTCTTTGACAATCAGCTATCAGCTTCTCAGCCCTGACAGATTCTTCGATTTCAGCTTCAGTCAGGAACTCTAGATCTGTTGATTGAGAGGGGATCTTCAGTCGTTGATTGTCTAGATGAGAAATCATCTCTGTTCGTCTCTTCATCTCTTCTTATGACCAGTGAGATGGTCTGGAGGGCCTCCCTGAATGTTGCAGGGACTCTTCTTCCTCATCTTCTTCATCAATCTCTCTTACAGAGATTGGGATTATTTGTTCATCAGCTACAGCGGCTGGGATTATTTGAATTTCTTTACCCTTAAGCAGGGGAGAGAACTATCTGGTCAAAAAATGAAAATAAGGTTAGTTTATTTTTGGGGAAGAAGAGAGATAAAGGTTAGAAAGAGACAGGGGTGGGGTTTTATAGAAGGATATAGGAACAAGAGAAAGGCATACCTGAGAAGGAGTCTCCTCAGATAGTGAAACAATCTTCAGGCTTCCCTCAGCAACAACATCCTTGGATTTGCATTGGGAAGGGGTTCCTGAGGATGTTCCATGACTCCCCCCTGCTGTGACAACTTCTTTCGAAGTTATCGCTGATGGAGTGACAGTTGAAAAACACCATAAAGACTGGTCTTCTTCATCGTCATCATCATCATCTTGATGAGGGTGCTGATCCTCTTGATCTTCAAGATCAAGAGCTTCATCTTCATCGTCCTCCTCTTCTTCATCATCGATTATATCTTCAAGAGAAGGAAGGGCTTTATCAGCAACCATCTCCCCCTCAACATGAGAGGGAGTTTCTTTCTGTTGGACCTCAGCAACAACTTCTATCTTCGTATTTTCTTCAGCTGCTTTCTCCCCCTCTTTGTCATTATCATGGAGGGAGAGATGTTTGGAAGGAGATGAAGTGTTTGTAGCGGCCAACTTCTGAACTTCAGCTTCCAAACTTTCCAGACGACCTTCAAACGCAGGAAGATCTGACGTAGCCTGATGAATGAACTCAACGGCAATGTTCAGAGAGGTACGATCGTTCTATGTGAATGAGGGAGTAGGAATCGGAGATGGTGCCTTTAGGTGGGTCAGGATTTGTTGAAGTAGAACTTCACAGGAATCCACCTTTGCAGATAAGGCATCAAACTGTTGCTTAGAATCTTCCTTTACTTTGTCAATCGCAGCTTGAAGAGCGGAGATTTGAGAGGCTTCAGCTTTCGTTGAACACGTAGCTGTCAATGTCTTCAGCTCTTCACCAGCTAAATTGACAGCGCTGGTGGTATTGTTGTTGGGAACTGAAGAATTCATCAAGTATGGTTAATGCTGCTGGTTCAAAGTTACTACTTCTAGAAGACTTAAAGGTTAATACTGCTGAGTGTTACTACTGCTAGTACTATTAATACTGCTAGTCAAAGTTAGTGCTGCTTGAACAAAGTTAGTACTGCTTAGCTAGTTAGTACTGCTAGTGGTTAGTGCTGCTTAGTAGTTAATGCTGCTAGAAGGAATTTAATGCTGCTGAAGATTAATACTGCTTATATGATGAAGATTCGCATGAAAGGATATACATGGAAGTTTAGAGATATACATGGAAGATATACTGAAGATATTTTATTTATTGTAATTATCTTTGTATTCAGTATATATATTGTATAGTTTAGAATAGTGAGTTAAAACTTTTGTTTTTCTTCATTCTATTAGAGAGAAAATCAACCTCAAGGCATAGATCCTAATTCTAGAGAAGTAGAATTCGTATTGGTGAGCCTGTTCATCAATATTGAGGTTGAGTGTGTAATCTTGTAACTTCAAAGCATTCAATACAAGTTTCCAGTTTGTTCTTCATATCTACTGTTTTGATTTACTGTTTTGATTAAATATCAAAGTGTTATTCCGCAAACTTCTTTGATATTGTTTCTAAGAATTAATTCTTGTTGAGATTCGATCCTGACAAGTGGTATCAGAGCCAAACTCTCTCAGAAATAGTTATTCATCATGGAAAATCTTACAGAATCAAGCAGTACTTTGGTTTCTAAGGTTCCAATGCTCAAACCAAGTGAGTTTGACATGTGGAAGATAAGAATCAGACAATATATTCTTCTCACTGACTACTCAATGTGGGATATCATTGAGAATGGTCCTTCTGAAGCTGGAAGGATAGGACCAGATGGGAAAAGACCTCCACCAAAGACAGATGGTGAGAGGAAGATCAGACAAACAGAGATGAAGGCCTTGAGCACTCTGCTCTTGGCCATTCCCAATGAATACCAGCATCAATTTTGCAACTGCACTGATGCTCAGATTCTCTGGAATGCTCTAGAGAAAAGATTTGCTGGAACTAAGAGCATCAAAAGAAATCAAAGAGATGTTCTAAAGCAGCAGTATGAGAACTTCACTTCCACAAGTGGACTTATCAAATCCTTTATTCTAAGAATTGAAAACCAAACTAATCAAAGAGTAAAAGTCATTAGATCAGATAATGGAACTGAGTTTAAAAATCATGATCTAAACACCTTTTGTGAAGAAAAAGGTATTGAGAGGCAATATAGTGCTCCTAGGACTCCTCAACAGAATGGTGTTGCTGAAAGGAGAAATAGAACACTAATAGAGGCTGCTAGATCTCTGTTGGCTGATTCAAAATTGCCAATTACCTTCTGGGCTGAAGCAGTTAATACTGCTTGTTATGTCCAAAACAGAGTTCTAGTGGTCAAGCAAAAGAACAAGACCCCATATGAGCTTTTAAATAAAAGAAAACCTTTCATTGGTTTCTTCAAACCTTTTGGGTGTCCTTGTACAATTCTAAATACCAAATCTCACTTAGGTAAGTTTGATAGCAAAGCAGATGATGGATTTCTTGTTGGATATTCATCTCAGAGTAAGGCCTACAGAGTTTTTAACTCATCTTCTAGAATAATTGAAGAAAGTGACAATGTCAAATGCAATGAGAACACACCAAATCCTGTTGGGTCTGGACCTCAGTGGATATTTGACATTGATTCACTAACTAACTCTTTTGGTTTCAGTAATGAGAATGCAGGTTCAGGATCAGGGATCACACAAGTTCAAGAAAGTATATCTAAATCTGTGATTTTTCCCATACCCACAGTAAATTCTGTTGAAGACTGTGAAAAGGAATCATTTACTGGACCAAGTCAGAGTGAAGAAGAAACTAGAGATGAGGAGACTCAAGAAAATAATGAAGTGGCCTCTGAAAACACTTCAGTTGAGTTGCATGACTCTAATCTAGAAGCTGGACTGAATGAAGAACCTAGTCATAACACCAGAGTTCAAAAGAATCATCCTCCACAGCTGGTAATAGGAGATATCTCTTCTCCTATGATGACTAGACATCAAAGCAGGCTTCAGGAAATGCAAGATCAACAGCATACAGTGCTTTCTTGTTTTCTATCTCAGCTTGAGCCTAAAAAGGCACATGATGCTATGAAAGAATCTAGCTGGATAGAAGCAATGCAAAAAGAACTGTTACAGTTCAAGCTACAATATGTATGGGATCTAGTAGACCTTCCTAAAGGTCACAGAGCAATTGGCACAAAATGGATTTTCAGAAACAAGAGAGATGAAAGAGGTATTGTCATAAGAAACAAAGCAAGGCTGGTGGCTCATGGATATACTCAAGAAGAGGGTATAGACTATGAAGAAGTTTTTGCACCTGTGGCTAGGATAGAAGCAATCAGATTATTCCTAGCCTATGCTTCTTACATGAATTTCAAAGTCTATCAAATGGATGTAAAAAGTGCTTTTCTCTATGGCTCAATTGAAGAAGAAGTATATGTCTGTCAACCACCAGGGTTTGAAAACCCAAGCTATCCAGACAGGGTATACAAATTAAAGAAAGCACTTTATGGACTACATCAAGCTCCAAGAGCATGGTATGACACTCTGTCATCCTATCTCTTGGAAAATGACTTTGAAAGAGGAGTCATTGATAAGACTCTATTTATCAAGAGAAAGAAGAAGGATATCTTGCTGGTCCAAATCTATGTTGATGACATTATCTTTGGATCTACAAGAAACAACATGTGCAAGGAGTTTGAGGATTTAATGCATCAAAGGTTCAAAATGAGTTCCATGGGGGAACTTACTTTCGTTCAACAGAAGTCAGATGGAATCTTCATCTGTCAATCCAAGTATGTGCAGGACATTCTAACCAAGTTTGGTTTCTCAGAGTCAAAACCTGCCAGCACACCTATGGAAACACACAAGCAAATAACAGCAGATCTTGAGGGGGAGAATATAGATGTGCATCATTACAGATCCATGATTGGCTCTCTCATGTATCTCACAGCATCAAGGCCAGATATAATGTTTCCAGTCTGTGTATGTGCAAGATTCCAAGTTAGGCCAAAGCAATCTCACTTTCAAGCTGTTAAGAGGATATTCAGATATCTCAAAGGACAACCCAGATTGGGACTTTGGTATCCTCATGACTCACCCTTTGACCTAATAGCATACTCAGACAGTGATCTAGGTGGGGCAAACTTGGATAGAAAATCTACTTCTGGAGGATGTCAGTTTTTGGGTGCTAGACTAGTCTCATGGCAGTGCAAGAAACAAACCACAGTATCCACATCTACAACAGAGGCAGAGTACATGGCAGTGCTATTAGCATTGTGAATAATCCAGTCAAGCACTCAAAGACAAAGCACATTGAGATCAGATATCACTTTATAAGAGATTGTAATGAAAAGAAACTTATTCAAGTTGTCAAAGTTCACACTGATAATCAGTTTGCTGATCTATTCACTAAAGCTTTTGATGTGGGTAGATTCACTTTCTTGGTAACAAGTGTGGGAATGATCAACTCTGAATAATCCCCTTCTCAAAAAGTGGTTTTATACCTGTATATTATTTATTCTTGGAGTTACTAATCTTCTTTTTCAGGATATGCATAGCAGTACTCAGTGTTTAGCAAGTTTAAAGGAGTAAGTAGTTAATACTGCTAGTTAGTTAATACTGCTAGTGGTTAATACTGCTAATGGTTAATACTGCTTTCAGTTAATACTGCTAGTGGTTAATACTGCTTTCAGTTAATACTGCTAGTGGTTAATACTGCTTTCAGTTAATACTGCTAGTGGTTAATACTGCTTTCAGTTAATACTGCTAGTGGTTAATACTGCTTTCAGTTAATACTGCTAGTGGTTAATACTACTTTCAGTTAATACTGCTAGTGGTTAATACTGCTTTCAGTTAATACTGCTAGTAGTTAATACTGCTAGTTAGTTAATACTGCTAGTGGTTAATACTGCTTTCAGTTAATACTGCTAGTGGTTAATACTGCTTTCAGTTAATACTGCTAGTGGTTAATACTGCTTTCAGTTAATACTGCTAGTGGTTAATACTGCTTTCAGTTAATACTGCTAGTTAGTTAATACTGCTAGTTAGTTAATACTGCTAGTAGTTAATACTGCTTCCAGTTAATACTGCTAGTTAGTTAATACTGCTAGTAGTTAATACTGCTCTAGGTTAATACTGCTTATGTTCTGAATACTATAAATACTCTTTGCCCGCCTAAAAGTTCATAACGACTCTTTGCATCCTGTTCTCTTGCGTTCTAAACCTTTTCTCTCTCAAGTTCGAAGTTTTCAGGCAAGCTTTTCACTAAGATCAATGGCATCCATGACATTCATCGACGAGCACAATGAGATTGCGATGCTACAAAAGCCAAAGCAAGCTGCAGGATTTCATCAGATTGTGGATTTCCTCAAGTCAAGCCATATTGCTCATGCTCTTATTGTATCCCCTACAATCTATATCGAGCATCAAAGGCAGTTCTGGGCTAATGCCACCATTGTTGTTGAGAATGGTGTGCAAATGATCAAGACAAGAATCTGTGATCAATCACTAACAGTTACTGAAGAGGTTATTCGCATCAGTCTACGTCTAGACGATGCCTCTGGTATAACTTCTATCCCAAACGATGAACTGTTTTCCAATCTTACAAGAATGGGGTATGGAGGCCCATTGGGTGTTTTCAAATTCTCTAAAGCCAAATTTTCACCCCAATGGCGTTTCTTTGTCCATACTCTTATGCATTGTATCTCCAAAAAGACTACTGGATGGGGTGAGTTCAGCAGCACTATTGCTTATGCTTTGGTGTGCTTGGCCACTGCCAGAAAATATAATTTTTCTAAAATGATTTTCAGTGATCTTGTCTCAAACATGGGAAACAAAAAGAGCTTCTTTATGTATCCCAGGTTTGTTCAAGAAGTTATTACTCATGAATTGACGGATATCCCTCAACCTGTTGGGGTATATGTACCTAAACCCCCCAAAGGCAAGGTTTTCTCAAATATGAGAAGATCTGCTGGGGACTCTGAAGGAGTTGACACCCCATTGTTCTCTACAATGATGGTGGTGTCCCAAACCAATGAAGGTATGGCAGCAGGGTCAAGGCCCCCATTAGACCAACCCACTGCTAGCCAATCCCAACCTTCCCTCTCAAAATCTATTCCCCAGTCCCTTCTTGAAAAACCAACCTCTCCTATCACCCAAACTTACAAGAGGAAACAGGTAAAGAAGGCTCCTTCCCTTCTTGTACCATCATCCCCCAAGCCTTTAAGCCCTCTATTGGAGCATTCTCCAGTAGAGAATATTCAAAGGGAATCCACAAGGGTGTCTCCCAACCCAAAGGAGGTGCTCTCTGAGGAGGAGGTAGAGCATATGGGTGATGAGGCTGCCACTACTCCTGCTAGCACAGAGGAGGAAAGTGGTAACATCAATAAGACCTCCCCCATGGCAACTTTGAATGAGCAATCATTTGAAGGTCCCTGGTGCCAAGAAACCACAGGGGTGGATAGTGCTTCTGCTAGGCAGAAGACTTCCACTACTAAAAGATCCAATGATCCTTCAAAGGAGGGTAACACTTCTAGAGAAGGTGAGGACAGATATAGTTACCAGGAATTGATGGAAACCATGGGAAACATCAACCTAGATGTTATGAAACAAGGAAAAGAAATAGAGGAGATGAAGCTGGTCATTCTGTCCCAACAAGTACAGATTGCTAAGCTGAAGAAGATGGTGCTAAGTCTGGTACAGAGAAAGAAGAGAAAGCAATTCCAACTAAGGAGAAGGACCACTGAGAATGATGCTCCCAAAAAGGGGGAGATCAACATGGAAGAAGCCACAAGAAAGGGGGAGATTGATGGAGAGAAACTTGATGTTGAGGGGGAGCAGCAAGCAGAAACACAAAGAGATTCAGTGCCAAAAGAAACAAAAGAAGCAGCAGAAACAGTTACTACTGCTGACATTAATAGAGCAGCAGAAACTGTGAAAGAAGTTTTAACAGATCTTGAGATTGCAGAAACCTTACTTAAAGCCAAGAATGATACTCCCAAGGTCACTTCAAAGACCAAAGGAGTAATCATCAAAGAACAAGGTGAAGTGATCAAGAAAGATAATAGCAAGAAGGCAATGAACAAAGACAAAGGAAAAGCAAAAATGGTGGAATCTGATCAACCAATCAAAAAGCAAAGGTTGGTTGAATCAGATGAAGCTTTAGCTAGAAAGATGCAAGAAGACATTGAAGAGGAAGAAAGAGTTCAGATGGAAAAGGACAGGGAGATGGCAAAAGCTCTAGCTGCTGAACTGAATGAAGCTTATCAACTGAGTATGGCAACTGAAATTGCACAGAAGAAAGCTGCAAGTATGAAGAAATCAGTGGTGAAAATAGTTGCAAAGAAGAGAAAACCCTCAAAGACATTCCTAGGTACCCAAGAGAGAAACAAGATGATTATATTTCTCAAAGGTGCTGTAGGAGTCAAAAAGGAGATGTTCTCCAAAATGTCTTTTGAGAAGATCAAAGAGCTGTATGATTCAGAGATGTTGAAGCTTCAGGGAAATGAAACTGCTAGGGTGGAGATGGAGAAGAGGATAAAAGAAAGTAATGACTTTGATTGTCAAAAGCCATTTCCAGATGAGCAAGAAACACCTCCTAAGAAAGAGTCCACTCTGGGAGAAAGTCTAAGGACTTTAAAGAGAACAAAGATGATGGCAAGAAGAAAGCCATTCAAGAAGCCTAGAGTATCTGAAGAAGAGGCTGAGAAGGTTGCTGAAGAAGAAGGGGTACCTGAGTCATCTAAACAGAAATAGCCATCAAACACTGATGATGTAAATTTGTATATGGTAGTGATGGACAAAGTGCCTGAACCAATTTCAGCAGAACCTGTAGGAGTTAAGCCCCCTGAGGTCATCCTCTGGGATACATTGACAGTGGATGGAAAGGAATACATAAGGCTGAAAAGAAAGGATGAAAAGTATGAAGTGTTCAACACATGGGCAAAAATTGTAAGAACATGCTCTAGATCAGATATTGAAGAGATGTTTGAGATAGGAATGAAGTTGTATGCAGATATTCTAAAGGCTCCAGGGATTTCAATTACAAAACTGGTAATGGAGTATCTGTGTATGATGTTCAAACCTGAAGAAGTAGAGCATTTGATCAAGGATGTCTTCAAATCAGTAAACAGTTGGACTCTATATGAAATTAGTGGAGTATATACAGTGACTTTGGATTTAAATCACACTGAATACTTCCTAGTGGATAGAGTGTATAATCATAGCAGATTGAAGCTACATGCCATGCTGAAGAAAAAGTTAAGGTGTGTTCCAGATTCAGAAATGGCTAAATACTTGATTCAAAGAACCATCAATCAGAGTTTGGGATTGGATGCAAACACTGGAATTTAGGCCATGATAGAGTTTTGGGAGCATCTTGAAGAAAATTTGAAGAACTTGACTTCTCTTCCTAAAAGTCAAGTTAGGGGGAGATTGTTGGGAACTGAAGAATTCATCAAGTATGGTTAATGCTGCTGGTTCAAAGTTACTACTGCTAGAAGACTTAAAGGTTAATACTGCTGAGTGTTACTACTGCTAGTACTATTAATACTGCTAGTCAAAGTTAGTGCTGCTTGAACAAAGTTAGTACTGCTTAGCTAGTTACTACTGCTAGTGGTTAGTGCTGCTTAGTAGTTAATGCTGCTAGAAGGAATTTAATGCTGCTGAAGATTAATACTGCTTATATGATGAAGATTCGCATGAAAGGATATACATGGAAGTTTAGAGATATACATGGAAGATATACTGAAGATATTTTATTTATTGTAATTATCTTTGTATTCAGTATATATATTGTATAGTTTAGAATAGTGAGTTAAAACTTTTGTTTTTCTTCATTCTATTAGAGAGAAAATCAACCTCAAGGCATAGATCCTAATTCTAGAGAAGTAGAATTCGTATTGGTGAGCCTGTTCATCAATATTGAGGTTGAGTGTGTAATCTTGTAACTTCAAAGCATTCAATACAAGTTTCCAGTTTGTTCTTCATATCTACTGTTTTGATTTACTGTTTTGATTAAATATCAAAGTGTTATTCCGCAAACTTCTTTGATATTGTTTCTAAGAATTAATTCTTGTTGAGAATTCGATCCTGACAATTGTTGAGGGAGGTAGTGAGAGAATCCACCTTTACGCCCAAACTGTTGACATTTGTGTCAACAGTCGTCAAACTAGGACCTGAAAGAAATGTTAGCTGCTGAGAAATAGGAGTAACAGACTTAGATGGATAGGTGGGAGGTGTATTTGGGGGTTTTGGTATACCTGGACGTTCAAACAGATTGAAAAATTGCATGTCTCTTTCAAACGTTTGAGCATTAGGTCCTATAAATGCAACATGAGGTTGCTGCATAATAGAGGAAGGGTTAGAGACCAAAGAAATAGAAGGATTAGAGATGGGGATAGAAGTAGGAATATGGGTAGTTACCTCAGTAGTTACCTCAGGTTGTTGATGAGCTGAGATGATGGGGGACGTCACTGTTGATGTGAGAGCGATCGTAGTCGCTGGCACAGTTGAAGTGGGTAATGCTGAGGATGTGGAGGAGAGACCCACGAATGCGTCCAAGGAGGTTTGTTGAGAAACGTCCTTAGGCCTTGAGCTAGAGGTGCTTGTCTCCTTAGTCACTTTAGCCTTCTTCGAAGGACCAAAGGAACTAGTTGAGGGTCGTTTGGAAGGGGTAGCGGCAGGGATAGCAGAAGAAGGAACCCCCTGCGTGGCCGCTGAAGAAGAAGAAGTGTGGAGAGAGAGTCGAGAGCAAAGATCAGAAATACTTACCTCGTTTGGGAGCGTCTTGACCTCCAAGGAGCGTTGGCCCACTTTGGTAAAAGTGCCATCAGAATTAGTGGGTTAAGTAGCAGGGTAGAGGAACTTCAGGTACGCACAGATGAAGCGTACATAGGGGATCTTGGGATCCCTCTCCATATTCTCTATCTTCGACCTCAGATCGTCAAAGATAGCTGTGGCATAGTCAAATTCTTCCAGCGATCACGGAGTAGGCCATCTGGACCTGAATCTTGCTGGCCTGGTCCAGTGACCCACTCTTCCCACTCATACACTGAATGAAGTGAGAAAATATGTAGTTAAGCTGAGAAGGCATGTCCGCCTTCTTTATGAGAATCAACTTCTTGTTGGGGATTGTCGTCCGCGACTTTGGGTCCCAACAGTATTCCATTGCATCCAGAAAGTGGATGAGTTCAACGTCAGTAGGCAAGGCATCGAACCCATTCCTAGGTTTGTCAGGAAATCGCAGAGCTTTCCTTAATCCCAAGGCAGTCATCATCCCTGGTCCGAGATTAGTGCTGAAGGAAATAGCAGGAACTGGATCACCCTTTTTGTTGGTGACGGAGGTTTCTTCAGCGGTGAACCAGGATTGTTGGATAAGAGTTTTTGAAGGCGTGGGATCCACAGTGATGGCGTAGGCAATGTAGGATTGCTTTAGAAACTTTGCAGCGTCAGTTATGGCGAACTTGACGTTCTTAGAAGCGATGAGAGCAGATTGAGCCATTCTGAATATGAAAAGAAAAAAAAAACAGAAGAGTAGAAGAAAAGGATTTAGTCAAAAAATAAAGAAGGTTTTACCAGTTTTTATTTGAGGGAAGAAACATAAATAAACCAACATATTTGAAGATTAATGTGACGTTCTTAGAGGAAGATATAAGAAAAGTAAGAAAAACCAAAAGATTTTGAATGAAGAAAATCAAAAACAGTGGTTTTGAAGGAATAAAATCAAAATAAAAATGATTTTATATGATAAAAATCTTATAAAAACATAATGGCAGTCCATAAATGGAGTTTTAAATTAAAAAGATTTAGAATGAGAGTAAGAAGAAGAAGATCAAAAATAACCTGTTGATCTTGAAAGATGAAGATGATGTAGATGCTTGAGAATGCGAGAATGCTTCGAGAGTTTTGTTGCTTTGAAAGTAATTCCAGAAAGCGTAAAACGATAAGAATGGAAAAACATTCTTTTTATACGTTTGAGAGTAAGAGAGAGAGAGAGAGGCAGGAATACAAATGTTCATCATGACATGGACACGTCCCACGAAGTTGATTGTATAGAAGGGCAACGGACGAACGTGTCAGAAAAAGCATGCCATGGACTATCAGTTCAAATGACGTCATAGGAGAGAGAAAAAAAAACGTTTCATTTGTCCGTTTTGAAATGATCGCTG
This sequence comes from Arctium minus, assembly GCA_954870635.1. Taxonomy (NCBI): domain Eukaryota; kingdom Viridiplantae; phylum Streptophyta; class Magnoliopsida; order Asterales; family Asteraceae; genus Arctium; species Arctium minus. The sequence continues at coordinate 100,177,572 of OX941084.1, read as the reverse complement.
AAGAAAAGTCAGCGATAGATTTTCTTTTTGAAAGTATCCCTGATGGTAAAGTTAGGGATGAATTTTCTTTTAAGAAGGATCACTGACTAGAAATATCAGTGATAATTTTTTTTAATAAGCTTTTAATCATTTGAAGAAAGTTCAGTGATTAAAGTTTATATTTTGAAAAACATCTTAACTGAATGAAGATTCAGTTGTAGGGATGGAGAGAACATACCTGAGAGTCAGAATGTTTATCAGAGATGAAATGATAAAGGGGAACTTATGATCACTGACATAATGCATGAACGCTGAAGAATTATTCTTCGAGATTCAACATTCCAAGCTCACTAATGAGAAAGTTGAACCTTGTCTCATCAAGAGGTTTGGTGAATAAATCAACAAGCTGATAGTCAGTAGGGATGAAATGAAGTTCAATATCACCATTCATCACATGATCTCTGATAAAATGATATCTGATCTCTATGTGTTTTGTCTTTGAATGTAGTACTGGATTGTTTGCTATAGCGATAGCACTAGTGCTGTCGCAATAGATTGGAATCTTTGATAGCTGAAGGTCATAGTCCAATAGTTTATTTCTCATCCATAAGACCTGAGCACAACAACTTCCAGCGGCTACGTATTCAGCTTCAGCTGTGGAAGTGGACACTGAATTTTGCTTTTTGCTTGTCCAGCTTACCAGCTTTCCTCCTAGGAGTTGACATCCACCAGTGGTGCTCTTTCTATCGAGTTTACAACCTGCAAAATCACTATCAGAATAACCAGTTAGATCGAACCCTGAGTCTTTGGGATACCAAAGACCGAGATTAGGAGTTCCTTTCAGATATCTGAAATTTCGCTTAACAGCGATCAAATGGGATTCCTTGGGTTCAGATTGATAATGTGCATATAAACATGTAGAGTACATAATGTCAGGTCGGCTCGCTGTAAGATACAACAGGGAGCCTATCATTCCTCTATAGGCAGTGACATTAACAGGTTTTCCAGATGAATCTTTGTTAAGTGTCAGAGGAGGTGCCATAGGAGTTTTCATCGCTGAAGTTTGTGTAAGATCAAACTTCTTCAGCATATCTTTAACATACTTACCTTGGCTGATAAAAGTACCTATGTCAGATTGTTTGATCTGAAGACCAAGAAAATATGTCAGCTCACCCATCATACTCATTTTGTATTCTTTCTTCATTCTTTCAGCGAAGCGAGTACACAGAGATGGGTTAGTAGAACCAAATATGATGTCATCAACATATATTTGTACAAGAATAATATGACCTTTTATCTTTCTGAAAAACAATGTATTATCAATTTTGCCACGTTCAAATTTTTCAGAGATAAGAAAAGATAAGAGAGTGTCATACCAAGCACGAGGGGCTTGTTTGAGACCATAGAGAGCCTTATCCAATTTATAAACATAATTTGGATACTTAGGGTCATAGAACCCTGGAGGTTGTTCTACATAGACTTCTTCATTCAGCTTTCCATTTAGGAACGCTGATTTTACATTCATTTGATAAACAATGAAGTATTTGTAAACTGCATAAGCTAGGAATAGTCGAATTGCTTCGAGCTTAGCCACAGGGGCAAAGGTTTCATCATAGTCTATGCCTTCCTCTTGTCTGTATCCCTGAGCAACAAGTCGAGCCTTGTTGCGGGTTATAGTTCCATGCTCATCTAACTTGTTTCTAAACACCCATTTGGTGCCTATTACAGTTTTATCAGATAGTCTAGGAACGAGATTCCAAACTTTGTTACGTGTAAACTCAGTCAGATCTTCTTGCATAACTCTGACCCAGTATGGATCTCTGAGGGCATCATCAGCCTTCTTTGGCTCTATTAAAGAAATAAAGTTAACAAAGAGCCAGATATTACCTGAACTTCGTCGTGTCTGAATACCTGCATCGGGACCAAGAATTTGATCTATAGGGTGATCTCTAGACCATCGCTGAGCAGGAGCATGATCTCTTACTTCGGAGATTGGATCAACAATTGGAATGTTCACTGATAATGAAGCTTGAGGTTCATCAGCTATCAAGTGTTGAGTGTCAGACATACCATTGTTTTCTGAGAGGTGTTCAGACGAAGATGGTTCCGAGGGAAGAAGTGTGTTTAGAGGCTCTGCTGAGATCCATGAGTTGGATTCAGCGTTAGGGGATATGATGTTTGGATCATCATCAGCAGCCGGAGGATTTGAATGCTGATGGTTTGAGAAGAAAGGTTCTGTTTCTCTGTAATGAGAGAACATCCAAGCATTTAATTCTTTATTGTCAGCGATTGGTTTAGAGTTTGCTGAGCGAGTTTCATCAAAAGTGACATGAATTGTTTCTTCCACAGATTGTCTTTGCTTGTTGAAAACTTTGTAGGCTTTGGAGATGGAGGAATATCGTAGAAATATTCCATCATCAGCTTTTGGGTCGAACTTTTCAAGCTGATCTTTGTTGTTTAAGATAAAGCACTGACAACCAAAGATATGAAGAAAGCTGATAGAAGGCTTCCTTCCATGAAAGAGTTCATAAGCTGTCTTTCCAAATCGCTTTACTATCAGCGACCTGTTTTGAGTAAAACAAGCAGTGTTAACAGCTTCAATCCAAAATTGAGTAAGGAGGTGAGAATCGCTGAGCATTGATCTAGAAGCTTCAATGATCGTTCAGTTTCTTCTTTCAGCGACTCCGTTTTGCTGAGGTGTTCTTACTAAGGAGAAATTATGAGAAATTCCCTTGTTCTCAAAGAAATTGTTCAGAGAACTGTTTTTGAATTCAGTTCCATGATCACTTCTTATAGAGCGAACAGTAAGATTATTCAGCACTTCCATCTTTTTAACAAAAGATATTAGTTCTTCTGGAGTATCACTCTTGCAGCGAAGAAAGATAACCCAGGTGTAGCGAGAGTATTCATCTACAATGACAAGCGTGTATTTCTTTCCAGCTATTGATTGGATGTTGACAGGGCCAAACAAATCCATATGTAAGAGCTGAAGAGGAATTGTCACTGAGGAAACTTGTTTAGATTTGAAACTAGCTTTTGTCTGTTTTCCTTTTTCACATGAAGAGCAGAGAGATTCTTTAGCATATGAGTGCTGAGGAAGACCATAAACTAGTTCCTTAGAAGAGAGAGAATTCAGGGTTTTGAAATTTAGATGAGAGAGCCTTTTGTGCCATAGCTAGTTGACATCAGAAGAGGCTTTAGAGAGAAAACATAAGTTTTCAGTGGTAGTAGAGTCCATATCTATTATATAGACATTTTCTGTGCGATAACCACTGAGAGCAAGTTTTCCTTTCTCATTCACCACTGAACATGCTTTCTTAGAAAAGCGAACTTCGTAGTCTTTGTCACATAGCTGACTGATGCTCAGAAGGTTATGCTTCAGTCCATCTACATAAGCGACTCTTCTGAAGGTAGTTGTTCCATTGCTGAGGACACCAAACCCTCGGGTATAGCCTTTTCCATTTCCACCAAAGGTCACAGAGGGACCTTTCTCTTCCTTGTATTCAGTGAGCAGGTCTTTTTGTCCAGTCATATGACGAGAACATCCGCTATCGAGATACCAGATGCCCTTTGATCCCTGCACACATAAGGAAGATTAAGCATTGTTTGGTACCTACTTTTCAATGGGTCCTTTTGGGTTAGTGGAGATGGAAGGTTCAGCAATCTTCACAGCAGATGAAGATTCTGCTTCAGTGGTAATCTTCACTTTGGTTAATTTCTTAACCTTAGTGGTATTTTTCACCTTGGTAGATTTTTCAGCTTTGGTGACCTTCTCATCCTTAGAGGCATTTATCTTCACTTTAGCTGTTTTATCAGCTTTAGTGGCAGTTGGACATTTGCTTGCAATATGGTCAGTAAAACCACAGTGATAGCACTTTCTATATTTGAAAGTGGTTTTAGGACCGGGAGTAAAAGGTTTTGAGAATTTAAGATGAGCAGGGCCAGGTCCAAGAATGCTTTTAGCATGAGATCTGGGAGGAATTTTGATTTCTTCAGATCTCTTAGGCTTGAGATCAATCTTTAGCTTCGGAGGACAGAGATCGAAGATTTCTATCACAAAGCTAAAGGATTGATTCGCTGAAGGTTTAGAGAGAACTTTCAGCTTTGCTTTCTTGGTAGCCTTCTGAGGACGAAGAATGGTTTTTCCTTTATCCGCAGACATAGAGCCTTTGGATTTTTCCTCAGGGATAGAATTAGAAGAAGAAGGATAAAACTGATTATAAGAAGTGTCAGAGATAGAAGTGACAAATGTTCCAAACTTAAGCGTGGAACAGTCTTCTTTAGGCTCATCCTGTGGTTTCCAAAAACCAAGACCGGTTTTATCACCACCAGTAGTTTGAGCATTTATTATCTCAGTGATCTTTGTTGAAGAATTACACCATTTTTCAACAGTAGCCTTTTCTGCTTTTAGAGCAGCGATAGCTTGTTCGCGTTCTATGCTGATGATTTTATTTACAACAACTTGATCTTTCAAACATTCCTCTAAAAGAGTTAGTTCTTTGATCTTGTCATGGCATTTTTCCAGTTGTTCAGTTAAGTCATTGTTTTTGCTCTCAGCTAGAGTTTTGCCGTTTAAAGCATTGTAAAGATCAATCGTCAGCACATCAACTACGCGACTTCTCTCTGATTCAGGTAGAGAGGGATTAGTAGAGATAGATACCTGAGATGATATATAGCTCATAGAAGTTTCAGCTGGTTCTTCCACTTCTTCTTTAATCTCAGCCATGAGGCAAAGATTAGCGACTTCTTCATCAGAACTTGATTCTTCTGATTCAGCCCAGTCATGTTCTTCAGCAATGAGACCTTTACCTTTTCGCTTGTAGCTTTTCAGCTTTTGATATTTGTCTTTCAGCTTTAGGTATTTGTCATTGCTGGATCTTCTTGAGGTAGAAGGTTTGAAAGCTTTCTTTGACCTGCACTCACTTGCAAAGTGTCCAATCTTTTCACAGTTATAGCAAGTAGCAGAAGCCTTATCAACAAGGGTTGATTTTGGCTTGTCAGTGATAGAGAGAGGTTTATTTCTTTTGAAATTGCTCTTTCTTGCAAATCTCTTAAAAGAGTTTGTCAAGAGTGCTAAGGATTCATCGAACTCTGAAAGATCAGTGTCTGATATATCCTCAGATTCAGAATCTAACTCAGTGATAGTGACAGTAGATCGCTGAGATGGAATTATCTCTAAAGAGACTAAAGCAACAGGAGTGCTTTTGGAGTCTTTAGAATCTTTTATAAGATTCTTCTTCAGAAGGTTTGATTGCTCATAGTTAAGCAATATTCCATACAAGGTGCTAAGAGAAAGAGAATTTAAGTCTTTTCTCAGCTTGAGACAGATTGAATAAATGTCCCAGCATTCAGGAAGACATTCTAAGAATTTTGTTAGGACCTCAGAATTAGAATAGGCTTCAGCCATGAGGCAAAGATTAGCGACTTCTTCATCAGAACTTGATTCTTCTGATTCAGCCCAGTCATGTTCTTCAGCAATGAGACCTTTACCTTTTCGCTTGTAGCTTTTCAGCTTTTGATATTTGTCTTTCAGCTTTAGGTATTTGTCATTGCTGGATCTTCTTGAGGTAGAAGGTTTGAAAGCTTTCTTTGACCTGCACTCACTTGCAAAGTGTCCAATCTTTTCACAGTTATAGCAAGTAGCAGAAGCCTTATCAACAAGGGTTGATTTTGGCTTGTCAGTGATAGAGAGAGGTTTATTTCTTTTGAAATTGCTCTTTCTTGCAAATCTCTTAAAAGAGTTTGTCAAGAGTGCTAAGGATTCATCGAACTCTGAAAGATCAGTGTCTGATATATCCTCAGATTCAGAATCTAACTCAGTGATAGTGACAGTAGATCGCTGAGATGGAATTATCTCTAAAGAGACTAAAGCAACAGGAGTGCTTTTGGAGTCTTTAGAATCTTTTATAAGATTCTTCTTCAGAAGGTTTGATTGCTCATAGTTAAGCAATATTCCATACAAGGTGCTAAGAGAAAGAGAATTTAAGTCTTTTCTCAGCTTGAGACAGATTGAATAAATGTCCCAGCATTCAGGAAGACATTCTAAGAATTTTGTTAGGACCTCAGAATTAGAATAGGTCCTACCAACGGTTCTTAGGTCAATGATTAAGCAGTTAAACCGCTGATGAAAGTCAGAGAGAGATTCATTCTTACCAGCGATGAAACTTTCATAATGTCTTACCAAGTTAATCTTTCGAGTCTCTTGGATTTCAGTGGTGCCTTCATATTGAACACATATGGTTTCCCACATTTCTTTAGAAGTTTTAAGATGCATGATGGAATGGAAAACTTCATCAGGCAGAGCCATAGAGATAATGGTCTTTGCCCTTGCATCAATATCAACCTTCTTTTTGTCCTAATCACTCAATTGTCTGATTTCCTTGGCAATATAGCGTTCAGGAATAAATGGAGTGGTGGCAGTAGCTGGAACGACAACTATGATTTGGACAGGTTCATAGGGTCCGTTTGCTACGTACTCAGGTATAGGGGGATCTGCACCTTCTAGAAATAGCATCATTCGATTTTTCCAGAGAGAGAAGTTATCTCTGCTAAATCGAGGAGGTTTAGATAGTGAACCATTATCAAAATAATTTGTGTTTGTGTTTAGTGCCATATTAGAATATCAAGGAAGAGAATAAAGCAAGATCTTGTTTATCAGATTAAACAGTCTAATCTGATACCACTTGTTGGTCCCGGAGGTGCTTAACAAGTTTGTAGAAGGGGGGGGGGGTTGAATACAAACACAGAAATTAAAGTTTAATAAATTGTTTATTGATAAATCAAACAATTTACATGTTTGTTGCGGAATAAGATTAAGACAAACTCAATCTAAACAAACTTAAGAAACACAAAGATGGTTGCACAAGAATATAGAGAAAGGGGGGTTTTAGAAGTATAGAAAACAAAGGTTTCTATCTTGGTTCAAGAATAGAGCACACTCTCAAAAGGAGAGGTGATCTTTCTATTTATACCCTATGCATTAAATGCATGGCAGGGTACTTTACACTTGTCATTCAGTGATTGGCTTTGGTAGTCTGACTTTTGGGAGACATGCTTTCGGCCGTATCATGAACAGTGTAGTTGACAGAGTTGTTGTACGATTTATGACAGAGATATGTCCGTTCTGACACATCGTACTGATTGTGCAAGGTAAGACAAAAGGAAACTTGAGGCATAAGCTTTGTGATCGATTGATCGCTGAATATCTCTTTCTTCAGAGATATAAAGAGGTTCAGCTATCGCTGAAGCTTTTCCTCATGTTCCTTCGCGTATAAGTAGAGTTGTCTTTGCTTCACTGATATCCGCATCAGGTCACTAGTAGACTTCTCTTTGTTCAGTGGCTTCGTCTTCGATTCAGCTATGAACATATGTTGACGCGAGACTTGTCTTCAGGGATTACGTTACTGTTTACATCAGAACTATCAGCGAATAACTGAACAGACTCAGTTTGATCACTGATAGTGAAACACTAATACATAGAAATGTTTATAAGAGATACTATCAGCGATAACTGAACAGACTCAGTCTGATCGCTGATGGTGAAACACTAATACATATTAAAACGTAATTTTCACTAAGTATAGAAGAGGGTCGTTATCAAATCACTGAGAGAGCTTGGATCAACAAGTTCGCCAGTAGTCGCAAGATGGAGAAGCAAACTAGCGACCTGTATTATGTCGTGTAAAAGGCAGGAGAATCCATTCGCAGTTACTTAAATCGATTCAATGCAGAAATGATCAATGTCCGGAACTTTGATATCAAGACTGCAATCGAGGCTTACAAGCATGGTTTAGACGAACCTCCATCTTGATATCTGTAAAAATTTAAGTTATTAGAAAAATATAACAATGAAAGTATAACCAACTATTATCTCCTCCCCCTAAAAGATATAACAATTAATTTATCTAACTGCCCCTCAAATTAAAAACTTCTAGAAAAATATTATCATTGAAGCATCCTATCAGAAGAAAACATTTGAGTACGGGTTTTGAACTTAAGTATTCAAAAGCCATGATTACTTATTCTCCGGTGAGAATAGTAATGGCCAGTTTTACCAATTAAGCACGGGTTCTGATATGATATAATCAGAAGCCAATATCCTTGTCATTTAAGTTCGGGTTTTGAACTGCTTTGTTCAAAAGCCATAATTCTTTGAAGCACGGGTTCTAAACTGATTTATTCAGAAGCCTTGGTTCTTTCTCCTACTTAAACCTTGGGTGCCTGCAACACAAATTTAGCTTTAGGTATCCACTGGTATTTGGATCCAGATTTGTTAGTTGCAGTGTTAGTAGGAGAAATATAATAAGAACCATACCAGTAAATCTCATAATTTTTGTTAACAAAATCATTTGAACCGCAGTAGGAACAACTAATTTTCTTTTGTGCTAACCTGATCAATTGATTGATAGTGTAAACCATATCAGGTTTGCTAAAAGTTCTACCTTTAGGAGCATTGTTCCTTTTAGCAGTAGATACATGCACAAATGATTTCTGTTCCTTCTTCTCCTCCGAGGAACCTTTCACTTTCCAAATCCACTTTTCTTTCTCATCTTTCCTTCTCCAAAACATTTTCTTCTGAGACTTGTCCTTTTTGATGTTACATGAATCATCAACATTTTGTCATAGAAAAGGTTAGAAGGACGAATTTTATCATTAAGTTTAGATGTATGATTATCATTAGCATCAAACAAAGGATTATTTGAAACATTAGTGAAAATTAAACTTGTTGCTGATTTGAATGAGCATTCTGAATCAGCTTGATCATCTCTTGGTGATTGGACAATTGATTCTGGAGTCTTTGACTCAGTCGGCTTCACCTTGAACATGATCTCTTCAAGTTCTTTGATCTTTGTGAACAAATTGTTTCTTTCCTTTGCAATCAGATCAAACTTCTTATGCAACTCAATCTTTGCATTCTTCTCCTTCAGAATGTTTGTTGACAACTCAGATAGCTTCTTTGTAAGTTCTTCTATCTTGGTTTCAAACACTTTTCTCTCTTTTGTAAAATCTTTTTCTAAATTATTTTGTTCAACTATCTTCTTCTTCTCTTTTTCAAACTTTTCTCTTTCCAAGATAATCACTTTCTCGAAGTCTGAAACTTGTTGAGAAAGTTTTATGCATTTAAGCTCCACTACTTTCTTCTCCTCAAATGGTTTTTTTGAGAATTCAGAAAACTTTTGAGCAAAAGATTTCCTTTCTTTCTCAAACCCTTCTTTTTCTTTCTTCTCTTTATCAACTTGAACTTCTAATTCAGATATTTTCTTTTTCAGCTCAACATTGTCTTTTTCAATTTCCTTTCTCTTCTTCTCAATCTTCTTCATCTCATCTTGGGATTTTATGTTGTCTTTGTCTTGGGTTGCTTTTTCATTTATCATGTTGATTTCAACCTCAAGAGTGAAGACTTTATCTTTCAGCTTATCTGTTTCAACAAATATTTGTATATTTGACTTTCTCAGCTCTTCACAAGTTTCACTAGAGATGTTTGCTCTTCTTTTCAGCTCATCTAGCTCTTTTTGCATTGATTCTTTTTTGGACCATGTTGATCTAGAATTAAGACTTTCAGATCTTTTCAGTTTGTCTTGAAGATATGAAATCTCTTTCTCTTTTGAATCAATAATTCCTACAAAATTAATCTTAGAATTAGAGATACATTCAGAACAAACAAAATCTTTCTTTAAATCTTTAGAATCTTTCAATTTAGTAATCTGATCAAGAAGAGATGAATTCTGAATCTTCAGATTCTTGTTCTCAGCTTCCAGTGCTGGAATCTCTAGCATGTACGCTAAAGCACAATCTCTGTTGGTTAGCACCAGATTTTCTTTTTCATCAGTATAAGGCATCTTTGATATATCTGTAAAAAATATGCTAGAAATGATCTTTAATCAGAAAATCAAAAAAATTTACAGTAAAAATCACATAAAATCACTCAAAATAAAAAACAAGTATAGAATTTGCAAGCAAGAATTCGTAAGCTACTCAGAACCTAGAATTCGTAAGCAACAATTCGCAAGACAATCAAGACAAAATTGGCAAGGCAAGAATTCGTAAGCAATCAAGAATTCATTAGGTACAATTCGTAAGACACTTAGGATACGAAATCTTGAACTTTTCGCAGAACAGTGGTTTACGAATTCTGAGCTTTTCGTAGAACACTCAGTTGCAAATCCTGCACAATTCGTAAGTGTGTCTTGAGAGAATTCTTTGAATTCGTAACTCTCTCAGGTGCGAATTCTTTTGAATTCGTAAGTCTCACACTTGCGAATTCCTCACTTAGCAAATTTTCTTCTCTGCGAATTCTTCAGAATTCGTATCTCTCACAGTTGCGAGTTCTTGACTTTTCGTATATAACACTTCTACGAATCCTTCACTTAGCCAATTTTCTTCTCTATGGATGTGAATTCTTCAGTCTGCGAATTATTTCACTTTGCGAGTTCTACTTGCGAGTTCTTCATGAATGTAGCGAATTCTGTAGATCTCGTACTTTTTCGACTAAAATCTCACTGATTTCAACTTAAACCTTGAAGATAGACTCTGAAAATTTGCAGAAAAGGTCTCTATATCATCGTGAATAATCCTACGGAGTGAATTTCCCTGAAATTGACTTTTCAATTGGAAATCGATCACTGGCAGTCCGTGAAAAACAACATTCTCGAAATGAACAAATCAATCAAATTCTTGCAATCTGTTGTTCAATCTATCATTTAACCAAAACAAGAAATGATCCAAAACTATGAACGATTACTATGAACTCAATTTCATATTCAAAACATAACTATTTCACAAATTCGACCAATACAACAGTGACTTTTCCAAGAATGAAAATTCGTTTTTTTCTGATTATCTGATATACGCTCTGATACCAATTGTGATCCCAAATTCTAGTAATATAATTCACATACAGATTATCAAACAATCAATTGTATAAATGTCACAAGATTACAATATAATCACAAATCTCACAATGCCACAAATCTAACTTGATACGAGTTCTGTGTTATCTGAATGTGCAAATCTTGTGTTCTCTAAGTGTAAGTGTACGTGTCTACAAGATTACAAGAACAACACCTATTTATACTCAGTCAACTCATGTTGACTTTACAACAAACCCTTTGAACTATACAACAATTACAAACTAGACCCTTACTTTTAATCTTGAATACAATATTAGTCTAACAAGCTCGGGTCTTTACACCGATCTAACAAAATACCCCCCGGAGAACTTCGAAGACGTGCGAGCAAGAACTCTGGATTATATGAGGATCGAGGATGACGCGACTTTTCATCGTAAGAATTCTAACGACAAAAAGCCGTTGAGCATAAAGAAACCCGAATTCAAATCCAGATCGACAGTTAAATTTGAGTCGTCGAGGCCGATCTCTAACGTTAGGTTCGACAAGAAGAAGGTCTCGACCACAACCAAGTTCCCTTAATACCCCAAAGTTTCTTCTTACGGATTCAAGGGTACTTCTAAGGACTTGGTCGAGGCATTGAAAACAGCACAAGCAACTATTCGTTGGCTAAAGAAAAGTAATAAGGCCGACGACAAGAAAGACAAGACCAAGTGGTGCGATTTTCACGACGACCACGGGCATACAACTGACGAATGCATAGAGCTCAAGAAGGAACTCGCTTGGCACGTCCCGAAGGGTAACCTCAAGAATATCCTCGACGGACAAGAGATACCTGACAAAAACATTCGATCGCCGTCACCTGATCATGAGAAGGCCGTGAACTGTATGACTGGAGCGTCGGACGTATGCGGTCTAACCTACTCAGCAGCAAAAAGGCACGCGTCTCAGGGTGCAAGTAATTAACTGATCCCTCGATCCTCACGATAGAAAGAAGAATTGGAGCTCGAATCCATGAAGATAACGTTCGATTAAGATGATCTAGATGATTTACATCAAAAACACCACGACGGGTTAATAATTCAACTCAAGATCGGCAATTGTTTGACCCGAAGGGTGTTGGTTGATGGAGGAAGCTCAACAAACATCATCTTCCTCGACACCACTAAAGCTATGGGCCATGACAAGTCAGAGATCGTCTGACGCTCGTCAACATTGGTTGGCTTCAATGGAGACGCGACGAGACCTATGGGGAGATAATGTTACCAGTATATGCTAAGGGGATCAACAAGGAGACAAGATTCAGCGTGATAGACTGTTCATAAACAAACAATGTCATTCTTCGTCGTCCCTGGATACACGACAAGAAAGCAGTCCCCTCGACCTACCATCAAACGATGAAGTTCCCAACTCCATGAGGGATCCATGAGATCAAAAGTGAACCAAAAGTCGCTCGGGATTGCTACAAGACAACGATGAAGCCCAAAAAGCAATCCATGTAGCAATTACAGGACCATGACACTCCCGATAATGTCGATGACTATCGTTTGGAGGAAGTCGTCTTGGACCAAAGCAAACTGGTGCAAGTCGTCTCCGTAGGTTCGACGCTCGACCCTTCTATTAAAAAAGAACTAATTTCCTTTTTGCAGGATCACACTGACTGTTTCTCTTGGACACAGAAAGACATGATCGACATAGACCCTGACGTCATTTCACATAAGTTAAACGTGGATCCATCGTTTAGACCAATAATGTAAAAACGTCGAAAATTCGCTCCAGAGCTGAACAAGGTGATAAATGATGAAGTCGACAACCTCCTCAAAATTGGGAAGATACGAGAGGTGAAGTACCCCGACTAGTTAGACAATGTGATGGTCGTACAAAAGAAAAATGGCAAATGGAGGGTCTGTATAGACTTCACAGATCTAAACAAGGCGTGTCCAAAAGATCCATTTCCTTTACCACACATTGACGCACTAGTCGACGCGACTGCTGGACACAAACTCTTGACGGTCATGGACGCATACTCGGGTTACAATTAGATACTTATGCATGTCGACGACCAAGAAAAGACAGCCTTCATGACAGACCGAGGTATCTATTGCCAAAAGGTTATGCCTTTTGGTTTGAAAAATGCAGGTTCCACGTACCAGCGATTAGTCAATAAAATGTTCAAGGATCGACTGGGTGATACCATGGGAGTATACATTGACGACATGCTGGTCAAATCTCGACAAACCGTCGATCACGTCAAACACCTACGACAAATCGTTTGACATACTACGAAAATACCACATGAAGCTCAATCCTACGAAATGTTCCTTCGGAGTCAGTGCTGGGAAATTTCTAGGGTACATGGTGACTCGACGAGGAATCGAGGCTAACCCCGACCAGATTAAGGCAATCGTCGAGATCAAATCGCCGAGAAATTTCAAAGAAGTGCAACGTTTGACAGGTCGAGTAGCAACTTTGAACAGATTCAAATCTCGATCGTCATACAAGTGTCACTTGTTTTACAACGTCATGCGAAAGAACAAAGGCTTCCAATGGACATATATGACCATGAGAAAGCATTGCAAAAATTGAAAGAATACATGGCGTCACCTCCACTATTATCAAAACCACAAGACAATGAGGTCTTGCAACTCTGCTTAGCCGTCAGTCCTAACGCGGTAAGTGCAGTCCTGGTAACAGAAGACGACAAACAACAATTGCCTATCTATTATGTAAGTAAGTCTTTACTCGACGCCGAAACCAGGTACTCCTCAATGGAAAAACTCGTACTATCATTAGTCACAGCTGCAAAAAAAGTTACGACATTATTTTGAATCACGTTCTATAATTGTCGTTACTAACTTACCACTCAAGTCTGTCTTGAGAAAACCTGAGTTGACAGGTCGTTTGGAAAAAATGGAGCATATACCTCAGCAGTTACGACATTGACTTCAAACCCAGGACTACGATCAAATCGTAAGTCCTAGCAGACTTCGTCGCCGACTTTAGTCCAGAACTAGAGAAAGAAGCACACATCAAAGTTTGTTCTGTGGCGACTCACGATGATAAACCCTGGACTCTACATGTCGACAGTTCATCTAATGCTAGAGGTACAGGACTGGGCGTCGTCTTAAAGTCTCCATAGGGGGGCAAGATGGTGTACTCCATACGATGCGATTTCAAGGCAACCAACAATGAAGCAGAATATGAAGCCTTGATCGCAGGAATGAACATGGCACACGACTTGGGGGCAAAAGGGTTACACGTCAAAGGAGACTCCCTCCTCATCGTAAACCAAATGAATGGTAAATTTGCGGCTAAAGATTTAAATATGACATCATATCTCAAAGTAGCCAAGGCAAAATCTGCAAAATTCGAGCCTTTTTCGATCGAACAAATCCCTAGAGATTTGAACACTCAAGTAGATGCTTTAGACAATCTTGGATTGACACTAAGCAAACCACTGTTTGACGCGATTCCTATGGTACATCTGACGACGTCATCATTTAATCATGACGACGTTGGTCAAATTGACAACGAAGAAGGAGATTGGTCGAGCGACATCATGAACTATCTAACACGCGACCAACTCCCAGAAGACAGAGCAGAGGATCGGAAGATAAGATTCAAAGCATCAAGATATGTCGTGATACAGGGCAGACTCTATCGGCGATCATCTACTAGACTCAATCTACGATGTATCACGAGTAAAGCACAAGTTCAGAATATTTTGCAAGAAATGCACGACGGTGAGTGTGGTAATCACTCAGGGGGTCATATCTTAGCCAATCGACTATCTCGACAAGGCTATTATTGGCCGACGCTACGACAAGATGCAATCAGGTATGTGCAGAATTGTGACGCATGTCAACGACACTCAGGTACGACGCATAAACCTTCTGAACCTTTACACTCGACATTAGTTCCATGGCCTTTCGTGATATGGGGAATGGATATCATCGGTAAGTTACCACCTACCCCTGGGCAAAAGGTATTTCTACTCGTTCTTATGGATTATTTTTCTAAATGGGTGGAGGCAGCCGCTTTTTCTCAAGTTCGGGATAAAGAGGTTATATCCTTTATCCAAACTAACATTATATGCAGGTTTGGAATACCGTCTGAGATTGTCTGTGACAATGGGTCTCAATTTATAAGTGAAAGAACTCAACAATTTTGTGAGAATTACAATATAAAACTCACGACATCGACACCACGATACCCTCAGTCGAATGGATTGGCTGAGTCAAGTAATAAAACAATTGTTAATTCAAGCAAGAAACGTTTGAAAGCAGCAAAAGGAAGATGGGTCGAAGAACTTCCTTCAGTCCTGTTGGCAAATCGTACGACTCCGTGTACGTCCACTGGACAAACTCCGTTCTCCTTAGTTTATGGATGTGAAGCAGTTTTACCTGTCGAGGTACAATTACCCGCATCAAGACATACCTCAGTCGATCATAACTTGGTCGATATGAGCTACGATCTTGATGCTCTTGAAGAACTGAGGGAATCAACATTGATTCGAATGGCATCCCAAAGACAAGCCATCGAACGTCACTTCAACAAAGACGTAAAGACTAAGGTCTTCCAAGTGGGCGACCATGTCTTGCATCGAGTGTTTCAGAACACTTAAGAACAAAACGCAGGTAAACTTTCCATTAAATGGGAAGGTCCTTATCGTATATCTCAGGTCATGGGAAAAGGTGCCTATAGGTTCTAGACTCTCGACGATCAGGAAATCCCACGTAGTTGGAATGCAACAGATCTAAAAAGGATCGCATGACATGAGACTATAAGTCTTTTGCACGACTTAACCTCCCAAAACACCAAAAGATTTATAAATCTATGTTTCTAACTCAGAAATATTTTCACAGCGGATGAATTGCCTCAGACGCAACGCAAGTATCTTTGATTGAAATATTATGACATGCCTCAGTCGCAAGTATCTTTAGAATTATTCGCGTTTTTTGGATGTTTTGCATATTACTTGTTTGGTCGTGTGATCTTTAAGCTCGAAAAAGTTCTAAGTCGCCTGAATTGCCTTAGTCGCAAGTATCTATGTTCGACGACATGAATATTGTTGCAACATATAAAACAATCGACAATAAATCGCAAAAAGAACCATTTCTATTTGAAGTTAGTGGTTACAAGTGGAAGGCTCGACCACCTACGGTCGACCAATTGAAAATGAATAAAGACTCAAGACAGAGGAGCATCTTCTGCTGGCTAACGTCACCATCCTGGGCATCGTCCACTTTAGCTTCCTCAACGACCTTGACCACGTGGACTTCCTTCTCATCTTCGGAATCCAGACCTTGCTCATTCCTAATATCCTCAAGGTAGAGCTTGAGGTCTTCAGTAGCATTGGCCAAAGGATTCTTCCCGGCTAAGTGACGTCTCATGATGGCAGCTTTGGTCATCTACCGAGTGAAAGCCTCGACGGCTTTCAACTCCTCCTCCAGCTCCCCAATCCGAAGCTTTTGTTCGGCCACCTTCGCCTTGAGGTCCTCGGTCTCTTTTTTATTCACGACCAAGGATGCCAAAGCCCGTTCCAACTCCTCCCTCGTCCCTCTCAACGTGTCACATGACACGTCTAGACGAATTTACAGGTTGGATCTTTGCGAATTGACGACCTCCAAAATTTTCTAGGCCTCCTCAAGACGAATGGTCAGGGATTCCACGTCGGCCTTAGCAGCTTTTTCCCTGGCTAGAGTCGCCTGCTCCCTATCTAGCACAACTTTCTCCCGCTCTAGAGCTTTAGGCACCAGACGCCTAATCTTCTCCATCTCGTTATAAAGGCCGAGAGAAGTCTGGAAAGCCTGCAACATACGACATACAATGATCAATACGTTATGTTAATACATTGAAAAAAGTAAGAAAAAACTAATCCTTACCAGGAAGGATAAACCTGCGACATTCGACTCTATGTCTTCAATAGACATTTCCCCGAACTTCTCCCTGAAAGATGGGAGCAAATACTTCTCTAGATGAGGGAACAATATCGCCCGATCAAAGGAGTTATCCCCCATAAAGTCCGACGCTAACGTAAAGTTGATCGTCTGGACATCCGTAGGACCCTTCCCCTTGTCGCCAGACTGGGGAGGGGAATAGAGGCCGCTGTCGCCTGAGAAAGACGTTCAACGTGAGGGTCTTTAGGAACCTCCACCACCGGAGTCGTGACATTAGTAGGATCGCATGTACGACATCACCTACCTTCGTCATCTCAGGAGTGACGATGCTCGACGCATCATCACCTATCGACAACGATTCCCTCGGGAACGACAACCGTGTGCATTTCGGAATGCTCGACCCCGCGGTCTTGGCCACATTCTTCTTCTCCTTGCCCTTCCGGGCTAATTCCAAGTGCGCCTTCTTTCGATCGGCTATGTTGGAAGACTTTGAAGGAGAAACACCTAAAAGGAAGAAAATAGGAATTGAGTATGCTACCTGCCATCTCATTTTCCTCTCCCTTATCTTCTTCTCTTTCCTCCTTCTCCTCTACGGAAGACGCAACAGATGTCCCGACGTACTGCAAGTCGTCGTCGTCCACGTCCCAGTCGGCAGTAGGACGGACCGTGAAAAACGAACGTTCCTCGACACTAAATTCAAGAAACCGCTCAACCTTGGCAGTTGAATCGGCAGAAGGCTCTACGATAGTAAAATCGATTATTGATAAGAAAAATAAAAATGCTAGTAACAAAAAATTGAGCGACGAACGTAATAGACGAAGTAAGGTCCTGCTATCTTACCGTCGGTATTCCATCCTATGGAAAGCCACTGGATGTCACCAGCGACCGTAGCTAAGCGACCAAAGACATATTTAGTCTTCCAGTTGCGATCATTAACCACGGTCGCATGAACCAAAGTACGAAATCCTCTAAACTTGGAAGAGAGGCTGTAGCGGTGATTCGCCTTCGACTTAACCGTATAAGACGAGATAAGATCATAGACAATATATGGTGATTCCCATTTTCTCGTCACCCGCTCGATCAGCTGAACGACTCTCCAAAACTGAGGCATCATCTGCCCCAAAGATAAATCGAAAATCGTATGGAACAATCTCGTCAAAGGAGAATAGGGCCATGAAAATCCTATCTCAAAGGGATATTCGTACATCACGTAATATCCCTTGGGGCACTACTCCGGACGGAGCCATGCCGGAGGGCTAAGGGCTATGTCCTCTGGAATCCTAGCCAATTGTCTAAAAAACTCAATGTCCTCATTCTCGTAGATAACGCTAATAGGATCTAGCGACATAACAAAATCAGGGTTTTGAACAGTTGCTACGTAAAAAACAAAAGCGTCCCAACCCATCCTAGGCTTTCGAGCTCAATTTTTAAAAAGCATGAAGAAGAGGTCGTACCTTAAATGGACGCTCTAAACCTCGAAAGGAACCTAAATTGGGCGAAGATCGTCTGAACTTTGCTAAAGATTGCACGAAGGATTGATAAAATATCTATCTGAAAATAACTTGATGGCATAAAAGGAAGTTATCCCTGGATATCCCCTATTTATAAGCGAGGATCGAATCGATCATATTCGCTCGATGGTCAACACGTGTCGATCGACCCTTCAGGAGCACGCTTGGATGATTGACACCATATCTCCATGACGTCACACGTGTCAGGGCCTCAAGTTAGAAATGAACCATTTCGGTTCTGAAGTGATGAATACCTTTCCCCAAGCGACACGTGGCACTCAACAAAGTTAAAATTTTAAAATTCCCGTCGAAGAAGAATTTTAATTTTGGGGGGCAAACTGTTTGGGTAAAAAACACACGATCACGATGAAGGAACATTTAATGCTTATTTCACACTACCTATCTTGTATTAAGATAAGGTTCTGTCGATCGAACATAACCCTGACCTTCGTCGAGACTAACTCGAAGGTCGGTCTAACGTCGTTTGACCGTCGTCAAGATTTACACTCGACCTCGACCATACTAACGTATAACCCAACGTTCATTTATTGATCATTTAATCCAGGTTCAACGCTCATAAATACCAACGGTCATAACGGCTCAACACCATCAAGATCATTTATGATGAACAACCGTTACAAAAGACCCACTTATGAGGAATCAAGACTATAAATATTGAAGATCCACACCTCATTCAAAGGACGGAAATATGATACTTAAAGTGTACAACCTACAAGCTCTCCGAAGAAAATCTGCAGTCTTACATGACAGTAGCATTATTCGCACGACAATAGTGTTTTCACACACGACATACACTTGTTCTTTGTTTACACACATATTTCTTGTATTGATCGTGTAATACATTGTACATCAAAGGACATCACCCCTGATTGGTGATCATAGTGCACGGCGACACCTTCATATCGTCCGTGGTTTTTTCCTTGTTGAGGTTTTTCCGCGTCACCAAATCTCTTGTCTCTCTATTTCATCTTTTATTGCGCATATTGTCAATCGACTACTTTGTTTAGTTTGATAAAGCTCCACGTCGACCTTAAGTAATTCTTTGGGTAATTTTTGGCATTAACACTTATCATGATGCTAGTCACGATTTCAAAACATAGAAAGGAAAAGGGGGCATATGATTGTTGGTGATGGGTAGAAAATTGCAATACATTTACTTAATAAAAATGTAATACATTTTATAGTATTGAGAAGTATGACATACAACCACCATCATCCCTACATCTTACTTGAGTTTAAAAGTTGTTATACACCACCACTCTCCTTTTTAAGACCATCCATAGTTAACCTAATTTATATCTAACATAAATAATATTTGATTTTTGTTTAATCAGATTAAATCAATACAAACCAGATATAATAATCAAACATTTTAATTATTGAAACTCCCTATTCAGATATGTTCAAAGGGTGTGACCCAATGGGTTCTCGATATGTTGGTAATAAATATAAATTACGTAATTATATTTATAAACGATGAGGGGTATCTAGCAATGCATAATTGTCACCTAAATGACAAGAATCAGTGACACAACAAATTATCAGTTTATAGTCAATTTTAGTTTACACATTTAATTCTTTTGTCTTTGATATCCCGATTGAACACGAGATATTGAATGTGTCATTATTCTTATGTACAATCTCTAGTTTCTTGATTACCTAATATATACTGATAAAACATGTCATCATATCTCATATCAATTATCCGAGCATGCATGCATTTCTTCAATATATATTTATTAAGGGACTAGAGACATCACTCCCATCATAAAGTAGGGACAAATCCTATCTCGATACATGCTAGTTCCACCATGTGATATATAACATACCCCAACTATCATTTTGTAACCCAGTTACGGAATGATAAGAATAAATGTCAAAATACCTCACTCACACACTGTAAAATCCATGTTCTCAAGTCAATGAATTTACATGTAGATTGAGCACATGAGAAACACTTATGAAACTCACATGACATCCAATATAGTATTCTCATAGTGAGTCACGTTTGGTACACAGAATCTCCATCTTGTACCCATATACAAATTCAATAACTCTCTATGAATGAATCCCTACACATGTTAGTCATTATAATATTACTACAACCTTAAACCTAAAATAATATTTAACTAGGGACATTTTAGAATAAATTATTCTAAATATATTTATCATGAATAATTAAAAAACACTATATAATATAAACATAATAAAATGGGCAATGCCTTTTTATTTATTAGTTTCATGAAACAAAACTCAAATTTACAATAATCCTAAGATTGGTTTTTGGGCATTCACTAACAATCTTCCACTTGAACTAAAGCCAATCATACATGCATCGTATACCAATTAATCTATAGTGGCCTTCATGCTTCTGCTATGTTAACGACTTGGTTAGTAGATCAGTAACATTGCTATTAGCTGACACTCTGCTTATACCAACATCGCCTCTTTCAATAATCTTTCTAATGAGATGATATCTTCTAAGAATATGTTTGGATCGTTGATGAGATCTAGGTTCTTGGGCATGTTCTATGGATCTATTGTTGTCGTATAACAACTCTATAGGACTATCATTTCTAGGAACCATTCCAAGTTGAGAAATAAATTGATTGATACAAACAGATTTCTTAGTTGCATCTGATGCTACGATGTACTCAACTTCTGTTGTAGAATCAACTACTTTTGCTTGCTTGGAACTCTTCAAGCTCACAACACCACCATTAAGGCAAAACACAAAACACGACTGCGATCGAAAATCATTTTTATCTGTTTGGAAGCTTGCATCAGTGTAATCCTTTACACCCAATTCTTCTTCACCGCCATATACCAAGAATGAATCATTTATTCTTCTCAAGTATTTTAGGATATTCTTGATGGCAATCTAGTGACCATCACTTGGATTGGATTGGTATATACTCGTCATGCTCAAAAGCATACGATACATCAAGTCGAGTTGTTATCCCAGATAACAATGTAAACAAGATGACAGAATCAATTCACTCAATCTAACATTTTATTTCAATTATCAATTTTGATCACAGAGTACAATATGAACTTTCTCTCCCTAAACATATGCTCACAATACTCTGAATGAACTTCTAGAACTACTCACACCCAACAAGCTATATCCCTATTTATACGAAGAATAAAACACTTAAGACATTAAAACACGCATACAAGAGAAACACTCAAACAACTAAACTCTCACTCAACTAGCTTTGACTTTTATTACAATTGAGACTTTAACTTTCTGCTTTGAGAGTTAACTTTAAGCTTTGACTTGGCTTGAATTTCAGCTTCAGACTTTATGATCTTGTATCCAACAAATATATGCACTAACAATCTCCCCCTTTGGATTCAAGATCATCTATAAAAGATTTTGCAATTCAATCTCCCCCTTTAAGCTCAATTTTGTACAATCTCCCTCTTTTGGTTGATCTTTAACTTTAACCTACCCCTTTGTTAAGATAACTGATCAGCTTCAGAAATTTCTCTGTAATCTCCCCAAAATGTGTCTTCAAGAAATAGTAACAATCTTCTCAAGGTCGTAAAATCTCTTTCAGACATCAGAAAGAAATTATATTCAATTTCAGCTCAGTTTGAATTGCTTTTAGCAAAATGTCTTCAAAGAAAAATTTCAGTAATCTTTGCATGCTTTCAGAATTCTTTGAACTCTTCTCATTTTAGCTTCAACTTTACTTTATCAAAATCCACAATTCTTGATAACTTTTCATATATATCTTGATCTTCTCCCCCATATTCATTTTTGACACAAGCATTTCATGATCGCTTCTACCCCTTTTTGATGATAGAAGCATGAAATCATCAAAACTTTACAAGAAATGTCTTTGATCTGTCCTGACCACTGATCTTTGAACACTGAGCCTCTAATTCTTTATCGATCCAAATAGATATTCATCTGAATCTTTGCAAATTCAGACAAATTATGAGTGTAACACCTGAATCAACAAATGAATCAGTTAAAGTGCCTGTCAACAACACTAAGTCACTGTGTGTAACGAATACACAATGGAAAGGAGCTTTTGTGATGTTCACTCCCCCAGGTCTTTTTCAATCATCGAATAACACAGGTTTATTCTATGAACGTTTAGAAAGAAAAACAAATTTTCTGTGTGTACGTGCTAGTGTTTGAAAGAATTAAGAATAGATGATTTCTTTTGAAAGGCTCAAAATTGTGTAAACCATTGAGACAACAACAGTTAAACATAGACTCAATTGTGCATGATCGAAATGCGAAGGTGGGGCAGACTTCCTTCATTTTCAATATCCAGATTTTCTAAATGAAAATCAGATAGATTATGTGTTACGTCCCCTTGAAATATGAAACATCTTCTTGTTGAGAAGAAAATGAGTAGTTGGTAGGGTTTTTATCAAGAGTTGGTATGGGCTAGTTGCCTGTTTCAATGATGTTCACGAAGAATTATAAAACAACGGTAATGTGATTGCCCGACTCAGAAAAATTTAGTGCAAAGTTTGATATTCTTTTACTTTGTTCTCTCACCCTCTTTATTTTAAACATTGAGCTCACTTCTAACCAAACTCTCTTTTTCATTCTACCTCATCACACAACCCACACTCAGTTATTTAGACTTCTCACACATTCGATCACTCAAGGATTAACTTCTTGGGTAGGAAACACTGGTTAACGTGAATCCATAGAAGTTTCAGTTAATTCCTCACACAATGAACCCATGTTTTTCCTAAAAGAACATGTTGCTCACAATGGTTTAACTTTGTAGTTAAAGCACAATCAATACATGCCAGATGTCTGTATGCTCATGAAGAAAATCATAAAGATTTGAGCATTTTAAACATTGAAGATATTTCAAAACAAGTATATTGAATAAATGAAATGAATACAAGAAACTTGTTTGAAAATCTGACATTGTATGAAAAAGATCAAAATCGAAATGATTTATCAATTAAGGCTTAGGTCAGCAAAAATTGGATAGTGTCTATACGAATCAAGATATAGACATTCTTGAAAGAAATGTTTCAAAATGAAATCACGCTCAAAATTTGAATAACAAGAGGGGTGTATCACCATCGAAAAGTTTGGTTCAATTTGAGACATGGTGATAACATATTCAACAAAAATTTAAACCGGTGTGTATGAATACTTGAAAGAATATAGAAAAGATAATACGCAAGTATTAATCTTTGGAAACACACGGTTTGTATAGCAATAAAGCACAAACAACATGAAAACATTTAAAATCACACTTCTATATTCATGAAATCTTTTTGAGAATCAGAAGTGGTTTGAACATTTAAGAAGATGTTTTCATATCTGAAAGTCGTCCTTCTTTCAGACATGTATGAGATTAAGATTTGAAATAAACCTTTTGCTCAGTCTTAAATCTCATCAAGTCAGCTCTAAGTCATATTAGATATGAACGTGTAAGCTCGCTCTCAATTCTGCAATAGTCATAAATCTGTCAAAGTACAAAGCTTTATTCACAAAACTTATTGAAAAAGAAAATGACATAAAGCAATAAAACTTTGAAAGTACGAGTTCTGATCAGATGTAATTACAAATCATATACCATACTCCTTATCTTTTACTCCCCCTGCAATTATGCGTCAAAAAATTTATCAGTTATAAACGTATACAAAAATATAAACTCCCCCTCAAATGAATGTAGATCATCTTTTCATCTTCTCACACTCCCCCTGAGATCATGAACAAACCTTAAGTGCAGATATCTTTCAGATTAAAAATAAAGAAATGAAGAAAAATAACAATAACGAAAACTTTAGTAGGTAATCACAGATTAAGTCTTGAGATTTAACATACCAAGTTTTGAAACGAGAAAATTAAATCTCTTTTCGTCGAGAGGCTTGGTAAATAAATCTTCAAGTTGGTAGTCAGTGTTTACAAAATAAAGTTCTATTGTACCTTTTTCCACATTATCTTTGATGAAGTGATATCGTACATCGATGTGTTTGGTCTTTGTATGTTGAACATGATTTGCAGATATAGCAATGGCGCTCTTTGAATCACAGTATATCGGGATCTTGTTGTATTTGAAGCCATAATCTCGGAGTTGTGTTCTCATCCATAACACTTGAGAACAGCAGCTCGCCGCAACGACATACTCTGCCTCAGCTGTTGTTGTGGAAACACATAGTTGTTTCTTTGAAGCCCAACTCACGAGTTTATCGCCCATAAATAGTATGTGACTCCATGTACTTATTCTGTCAATCATACAACCTGCATGGTCTGCATCTGAATATGCTGTCAATTCAAAACCTGTATCCTTAGGATACCACATACCAAGATCTGCAGTGCCCTTCAGATATCTAAAAATCCTTTTGACCGCAGACAAATGGGATTCTTTTGGATTAGCCTGATATCGAGTACATAAACATGTAGAGAACAATATATATGGCTTACTAGAAGTTAAATAAATCAAAGAACCAATCATTCCTCTGTAGGTTCTAACATCGACAGCTTTTCCCGAAGGATCAGTGCCAATCTTAGTTCCTGGTGCCATCGGGGTTCCAATAGGTGTACAATTTTCCATTTTGATTTTTCTAAGAATATCGAAAATGTACATTGATTGATTAAGAAAAATCCCCGTTGAAAATTGTTTGACTTGTAATCCGAGAAAGAAATTCATCTCTCCCATCATACTCATCTGAAATCTTGACACCATAAGGTTAGAAAAATTCTTACAGTATTTTGGATTTGATGATCCAAATATGATGTCATCCACATATATCTGAATTAAAATGATATCGGCTTTTTCCTTTTTAATAAACAAAGTAGTATCGATCTTACCTTTTGAGAAGCCCGACTTCACTAGGAATTTAGATAACACTTCGTACCAAGCTCGAGGGGCTTGCTTCAGTCCGTAAAGAGCTTTGTCCAGAATATAAACATGATTCGGCTTTTTTGGATTGACAAAGCCTTCAGGCTGTGAGACGTAGACTTCCTCATTTAGAATGCCGTTGAGAAAGGCAGTCTTCACGCCCATTTTATAGACGGTGAAGTTCTTGTGAGCGGCATATGCTTGAAACATTCTGATAGCTTCAATGTGCGCCACTAGAGCATAAGTCTCATCATAGTCAATACCTTCCTCTTGCCTATATCCCTTAGCAACAAGTCTTGTTGTGTTTCTAATTACAATGCCATCTTCGTCCTTTTTATTATTGAATACCCATTTCGATGCCATCTGACTTAAAACAAGTAATTTCCATGATCTATCTTCATATATTTGAATGCCTAACACATAGGAAACTTCACCCAAAGTCTTTCATTAACAAACATTTTCCTAACCAAGTCTTTATAGACTCAAGTATTGGAATATCATTTCCAATCAGTAGTACGTCATCTACGTACAATAAAAGAAATGATATGGTGCTCCAACTAACCTTTTTTGTAGACAAAAGGTTCATCCTCATTTTTTGAGAAACCAAACTGTCGGTCCACAATAATATCAAGTTCTTATCAAAACAACACAATATGATTAACCAACCTGTTTGGATTAATAACAAAGATTACAGGATTGATCGATTGAAGCTTTCTGTGTTTTTCTCTCTGTTTTTCGCGGTTAGTGTGTGTGTTTGTATGTGTTCTGATTTCTAACTCCCTTAGCTTCTCAAACACACTTACTACTAATATCTAACATAGATATTATCTAAAACAACTAATATCTAATTTAGATATTAACAAACTAATATCTAATAACTTAGATATTTAAATTACTTAAACTAAAAACTATATTACAATAAACAATAATTAACTTCGACATTTATTACAAAGTAACATTAGACTTAATATCGAGAGTAGACTTTCCGGCTTTAGCTTCAGATTGGATCTTCAGATTGGATGATCTTGAATCCAATGAGACTGTGATCTAACAATCTCCCCCTTTGGATCAAGATCATTACTAAAAAGATTTTAGCAATTCAGTCTTCCTTTTCAGCTCAGAAGATGCAATCTCTTTCTCTAGCTCAGAATGCTTTAGCAAAGTATCTTCAAAGAAAATTTATCTGAAATCAACATGTCTTCAGAATACTTTGATCTCACATTTCTTGGTTAGCTCTTCTCTTTTCCATTGTCTTGTAATGTAATGGACTGGACATTTCTTCAAGCTTTAGGTTCTTCCCCTTTTTGATGAATAGAGAAACGATTTCATCAAACCTTGTAGTAAGAAATGTATGTCAGTTGGAGCCTCTGATCCGTCAATTCAAAAGATATTCATCTAGATCTTTGCAAATCCAGACAAAATAATCATGTAACACCTGAATCAACAAATGAATCAGTTAAAAATGTCTGTCAGTAACACTAAGTCACTGTGTGTAACAAATACACATTGTAAAGGAGCTTTTTGATGTTCACTCCCCCAGGGCTTCCATTTAATCATCGAAAACACCACAAAGGTTATTTCTATAAACGTTATGACAAAGAAACAAATTCCTTGTGTGTTCGTGCTTGTGATAGAAAGAATTAAGCACAGATGATTGCTTATAGGCTCAAAATTGTGTAAACCACTCAGACAACTGTAAGTTAAACACAGACTCAATGTGCATGAGTGAAGTGCGAAGGTGGGGCAAACTTCCTTCTTTTCAATATCCAGATTTTCCAAATGAAAATCAGATAACAAATGTGCTGCTTCCCCTTTGAAAATGTGAAACACTTTCCTTTTTAGAAGAAAATGAGTAGTTGGTGAGGTTTTATCAAGAGTTGGCATGGGCTAGTTGCCTATTTCAATAATGTTCACCAAAGAAATGTGAAACACTAGAAATGTGGCTGCCCGACTCAGAAAAAGTTGGTGCAGAGTTATGATATTCTTTTAACTCTGTTCTCATACCCTCTTTCTTTTAAACATATATCTCACTCTAACCAAACACTCTTTTTCATGTATAACTCATCACTCAATCTTTTTGACTTCTCACACTCAATCACTATGGATTAACTTCGTGGGTAGAAATCACTGGTTAAGGTGATTCCATAGACGTTGTGTTAATTCCTAGCACAATGAAATCCTTGTTTTATTATGATGCATATTATGCTCAAATTGGTTTAACTATTTCAGTTAAAGCTCAAAGTAGAACTTGAAAACATTTAAATTCACACTTCCAATTCATGAATTCGTTTGAGAATCGGGAAGTGGTTTGAACTTTTAAGAACAATGTTTTCTATGATTGAAAGTTGTCCTTCTTTCAACCATATATGAGATTAAGATAAAGGATTATACCTTTACGTTCGATCTTACATCTCATGAAGCAAAACTTAAAGTCATAAAGATATGATCATGTAAGCATCTCTCAAAAATCTGCAAAAGTCTTTATGTCTATGTCAAAGCAAAATTTATTCACTTATATTGAAAAGACAAAAAGCAGTAAAACTATGAAAGTACGAGTTCTGATCAGAAATAATCAGAAGTCATATCCTAACTCCTTTGATTTGACGAGCTCCCCCTAAAATCATGCATTACAAAAATTTGGCATAAAAGGTAAATGTAGAAATTAGTGAGCTCCCCCTCAAAAGAATATTGACCACCTGTCAATTTCTTCTCATACTCCCCCTTGGATTATGAACAATATATTTGTAGAGCATATATCATTCAGAAAATAAGAATGAAGAAATGATGAAAAAGTATACAATTAGAAAACTTTGATAGGTAACTACTGATTATGTCTTAAGATTTAGTATACCAAGCTTAGAGACAAGAAAATGGAATCTCTTTTCGTCCAAGGGTTTGGTAAACAAATCTTCAAGTTGATAATCAGTTTTTATAAAGAAAAGTTCAATTGTGCCTTTTTCGACATGATCTTTGATAAAATGATACCTGACATCTATATGTTTGGTCTTGGTGTGCTGAACAGGATTCGCTGTTATCGCGATGGCGCTCTTTGAGTCACAGTAGATCGGGATTTTGTTGAAGTGAAAACCGTAGTCGCGCAATTGTCTTCTCATCCATAAGACTTGAGAACAGCAGCTAGCAGCAGCTACATATTCTGCTTCAGCCGTTGAAGTTGAAACACAAAGTTGCTTCTTCGATGCCCAACTTACGAGTTTATCACCGAGGAACTGTATATGCCCTGACGTTCTCTTCCTGTCTAACATACAACCAGCATGCTCTGCATCTGTATACGCTGTTAGTTCAAAACTAGTATATTTAGGATACCACAGACCAAGATCTGCAGTCCCTTTCAGATACCTAAATATGCGCTTAACTGCAGACATATGGATTTCTTTGGGATTGGCCTGATATCTTGCACATTAGCATGTTGAAAACATTATATCTGGCCTACTAGAAGTAAGATACATTAAAAAACCTATCATCTCTCTATAAGTCCTAACATCAATAGCCTTTCCAGAAGGATCGGTGCCAATCTTAGTACCTGGTGCCATTGGGGTACCAATCGGTTTTGAATTTTCCATTTTGAACTTCCGAAGAATATCAAAAATGTATTTTGATTGATTGATAAAAATCCCCGATGAAAATTGTTTGACTTGTAATCCGAGAAAGAAATTCATCTCTCCCATCATATTCATTTGAAATCTTGACACGATAAGGTTTGAAAAATTCTTACAGTACTTAGGATTTGTAGAGCCAAAAATAATATCATCCACATAGATTTGAATAAGAATTATATCGGCTTTTTCCTTTTTGATAAACAAAGTGGTATCTACCGTACCTTTTGAAAAACCAGACTTGACTAGAAATTGTGAAAGGACATCATACCAGGCGCGAGGAGCTTGTTTAAGTCCATAGAGTGCTTTGTCGAGAATGTAGACGTGATTCGGCTTCTCTTGGTTGACAAAGCCTTCTGGTTGTGAGACGTAGACTTCTTCATTCAGAATTCCATTCAGAAATGTTGTCTTCACGTCCATTTGAAAGACCGTGAAGTTCTTGTGGGCTGCGTAGGCTAGAAACATTCGAATTGCCTCTAAACGCGCCACAAGAGCATAAGTCTTGTCGTAGTCTATTCCTTCCTCTTTCCTGTATCCTTTGGCTACAAGTCTTGCCTTGTTTCTGATAACGGTACCATCTTCCTCTTTCTTGATCTTGAAAACCCATTTCGTACCTATAATGGTTTTACCTTGAGGTTTTGGTACGAGTCTCTAGACTTGAAGTGCGTCGAACTGATTCAGCTCTTCTTGCATTGAAATCACCCATTCTGGATCAGCAAGTGCCTCTGATACGCGAGTTGGCTCGAACTTGCTCAGAAAGGAGTCATGCATACACATATTAATTGACGCTGACCTAGTTTGCACTGGTTTTGTTGGATCGCCAATGATCTGGCTTATCGGGTGCTTTTTGGTCCATTTGTGTTCATGAGGTAGTGAATTATATGAATATATGTGAATATTATCATCTATAAATCCACTTGTACCTTCTTTAGTTTGTTCAGAAGGAATGATGATTGCAGTTGAAGTGGTAGGTGCAGAAGGCTCAACAGGTACAACTTGGTTCGGCTGTAGATTAATCTGTATAGAACATCCTACTGTTTTAGCTACTTCTGTCTCTTCATGATTTGTCACAACTTCAACTGTTGGAGTCGGCATTTGAACTGGAATTTCTTGCTGAATCGGGGTGTTGGATTCAGTAGATATATCTGAATTGGTTGGATGAGTAGTCGTTGAGTCTTCCATCCTGTCAACCACAACAGATTTCTTTACATTAGATCCAAGAAATTCATCATAAAACAGTTCAAATAATAAATCTAAATTAGATATATGATTAGTTGACGTTGATGCTTCATCTGATTTGTTCTGTTGAGACGCAGGTTCTGGACTGATTTGCCCAGAAGCTAGTACTCCGGTTATCATGGGTTCTGAACTGTGTTGTTCGGAAGCCATCTCTTCATCAAACGAAACGTTGACGTTTTCAATAACCGTGTTTGACTTCTTCAGATATACACGGTATGTAGTTGATGTAGATAAATAACCAATGAAGATGCCTTCGTCCGCCTTGGCACTGAACTTGTTCAGACTCTCTCTATCGATTAGAACGAAACACTTACACCCAAATATATGGAAATATTTGATTGTCGGTGTTCGGTTGTTGATTAACGCATAAGGAGTACTCTTGAATCTGCGGTGTATCATGGATCGATTCTGAGTGTAGCACGCATTCGATATAGCTTTAGCCCACAAGAATAGAGGTAAGTCAGATTGACTTAGCATAGTACGAGAAGCCTCGACTAGCGTACGATTTCTTCCTTCGACCACTCCATTCTGTTGAGGCGTACGAGCAGCAGAGTATTGATGTGATATCCCGACAGATTCGAGATATTCTTCAACCTTTTTGTTCTTGAACTCTGTGTCGTTGTCTGTTCTTAGAAGCTTGACCGGTTTCTGCAGATTCACCTGGGTCGTCTTCAGGAATGTAATGAGAACATCTGGTGTCTCATTCTTTGAACGTAGAAATTTGACCCAAGTGTATCACGAGTAATCGTCCACGATAACTAGTATGTACTTCTTTCCACCTAGACTTTGCGTTCGCATCGGACCACAGAGATCCATATGCAACAACTCTAACAGAGAGCTTGTACTCGGTTCAGGCTTTGGTTTATGTGGATCCCTCTTCATCTTTCCCTTTTCACATGCTGCACAAAGATGTTCTTTTTCATACTTCAGCTCTGGAAGTCCTTTGACTAGTTTTCCACTGACCAACTTGTTGATGTACCTGAAGTTGAGGTGAGAGAGTCGTCGATGCCATAGCCAGCTTTGTTGCATCGAGGCTTTCGTTAGTAGACAAACCTGTTTGTCAGTCTGGACGTTTGACAAGTTAATTGGGTAGAGGTCTGACTTTCTCGTGCCGACCAAGAGTTCGTCGCCTTCTTTAGTGCGAACTGAACACCTCTTGGCTTTGAAATTGACCTCTAAGCCTTTGTCACAGAACTGGCCGATACTGAACAGGTTGTGTCTTAAGCCTTCAACATAGCTCACATTTTTGATCGTGACATTGTCATGTACCACATCACCATATCCCATTATTGGTGAAAACTGGTCGTTGCCGAATCTAACTGTTCCGCAATACTTCTCTGTAAAGTTGGACAACATCTCTTTTTGTCCAGTCATATGCTTGGAACATCCGCTATCCAAGTACCACATATGACAGATCTGCACAAGAGAAATAACGAAACAAGAAATTTAGATATTCTTAAAACAAAGTTGGAGTTAAGACTTTTGAGCATTTGAAGAGCGGGTCTTGAACTGATTTGTTCAAAAGCCTAATTGACATTGATGTCCGGGTCTTGAGCTGATTTACTCAAGAACCATTTCTTTACATTTAAGACCGGGTTTTGAACTGTTTTGTTCAAAAACCTAATTGCTATGCTCCCTCTTAAACGTTGGGTGCCTGCAACACATATTTAACTTTTGGTACCCACTGGTATTTGGGTCCAGCTGTGTTAGCACAAGATTTTGGTACCCATTTGAAATTGGGTCCGCTTTTCATTTGAAATTCATTTGAAGCATTATAATGATATGAGTGCACATGATAATTTCCAAACCAAACCTCAGAATCTTGATAAGAAGTAGAAACATGTTTATCATAAAAAGAAGACTTCCTAGCAGATAAAGATAACTGGAATAATTGCTTAAAGAGAATTCTGAAATGATGTTTCTAACTCCTTGAAGGTTGCTTTAATCCGTAAATAGATCGTTGCAACTTGGATACATTGTGAGATTTTTCAGGAGTGACAAAACTTTGGGTTGTATAATATACACATCCTTAAGTGACTTTCCATTATGAAAAGCTATTTTGACATCCATTTGCCAAATCTCATAATCATGATATGCTGCAATGTCTAGTAAAATTCTAATACACATAATCATGATATGCTGCAGTGTCTAGACATTACCATCCATGTCGGTATTTTTCTTAAAAACCCATTTGCACCCTATACGTTGTACCTCATTAGGTGGCACAACTAAGTTCCAAACTTGGTTTTCATACATGGGGTCCATTTCTATTATCATAACATCTAGCCATTTCTTAGAGTCAGTGCTTGCCAAAGCATCTTGGTAAGTAGTGGCCTTATCATCCATGAGCATCACATCCACGGTATGAGTGATGATAAATCCATATCTCTCATGTTTATTCTATTTTTACCAGATTTACGAGCACTTTGTGCTACAACATGAGGCTTCCTTTTCCACAACACTCTGTGGATCCACAACTACTTGTGCAATCTGTGTTGTTTCTATTCGTGTTATCATATTTTGATCTTAAAAACTTCAAGTTCTACACTCCTCTCACTGATACCCAAAACTTAAAAAAAGATAATTTAGGACTCTTCCCAGTCCATATCTCATACGGTGTCTTTTCAACAGATTTTGATGGAACACGATTTAGTGTGAAAGTCGCTGTCTCTAGAGCATATCCCCAAAAGGACGTTGGAAGGTCAACTTAACTCATCATAGATCATATCATGTCCAACAATGTATGATTCCTCCTTTCGGAGACACGATTCTACAATGGTGTTCTGGTTGGGATGAGTGGTGATACAATACCACAATTTTTAAGGCGATGAAGAAAAGATGGTCTAAGTATTCACCACCTCAATTAGATCACAAATCTTAATACTCTTTCCAAGTTGGTTTTGTACTTCAATTTGAAATTCCTTGAACATTTCAAAGGACTCGGACTTATGTCGTATCAATTATACACAACCGAACCTACTGAGATCATCAGTAAATGTAATGAAGTATATATAACCACCTTATCATGTATGTTCATGGGACCATACACATCATTAGGCATGATTCCCAATACATCACTTTCTCTCTCACTTTGTCCAACAAAAGGAGCCTTTTTCATCTTTCCTATTAAATAAGCTTCGTACATCGCACATCTCGTATGAATCAAAATCTAATTTTTCCAGTAATCCATCTTTATGCAGCTTGGAAATGCAAGTTTCGTTTATATGGTCGAGACGACAATGCCAGAGATAGTTTAAATTTGAACTATTCAATTTGAACTACCTTTTATCTATGTTATAAATCGGATTATCCATATTAAGAACATAAAGACCATTAATCAAACTTGCATGACAATAATATATATTACCAAAAGAGAATGAACAATACTTGTTCCCAATACTAGAGGTAAAACCATTCCGGTCCAAACATGATACAAAAACCAAATTTCTAGAAATAGATGGTACCTAATAACAGTAATCAATTTCTAATATTAATCCGGGTGGTAAAGTTAACAAAATAGATCCTACAACTATAGCAACAACCTTTGCCCCATTTCCGACGCATAGATCAACTCCACCTTTGCTCCACCTTAAAGTCCTTTTTAGTTCCTGCATGTTTGTACAAATATGAGAACCACATTCGTTATCTAATACCATGTTGTATAAAAAGAAGAAAGATTAGGTTCTATCACATAAATACTAGAAGTGAAGGTTACATTTCCTTTCTTCTTTTCCTGAAGATAGAGAGCATAGTTCCTCCTCCAATGATCGGGTTTGTTGCAATGAAATCACTCACCCTCCTTAGGTACAATTACTTTGAGTTTCTTCTCAATGCTTCTTTTTTTCTTCAAATATTTAGAAGTGCATTTGGCAATGGATTTTCCTTTACCTTTTCTCCTTTTGTCCTTACTAACAATAAAAATGGTGGATTTGTCAAATCCATGCATTTTGTAGTTCATCACAAATTGACTGTAGCTATTTGGCAATGATTGTAAAACCACATCAATGGCTAAATCCTTTCGTAAAAGAAAACCTAGTCCTTCAAGGCGCTGAATATGCCCAATCATTTTAAGCATATGATTCCCAGCGGGACTACCTTTGGACATTCTACAACGGAATAGTTCCTTGGATGTTTCGTACCTCTAATGTCTAGCTTTCTCTTGGAACAACAATTTTAGGTTGTTAATCATATCGAACGCCCCATATTTTCATGTTGCCCTTGAAGCTCAGGTTTCATGTTTATTAGCATTAGACATGAGTCGTCCAAAGCATCCTCATCATGCTTTATAAAAGAGACCCTTTCAGTTCTAGGAGCACTCGAATTAGGCTCTTCAGAGATTTGTTACTCCAACACATACAATTTCTTTTCCGCTTTGAGGACAATTCTCAAATTACGACACTAATTGATGAAATTTGTTCCATTTAATTTTTTCTCTCAAGGATCGATCGCAAAGTGTTTTTGTTTCCATTGTTGGTTTATGCCATTGGTAATCTACAATAGAAGAGCAAAGTTCTTAGTGTCTAAGGTCTTTTATCGAACAAGCTCCCGTTATTTTAATCAAAACAACAACCCACTCTTATTGTTTCGAAAAACATCATGGGGTTTCTAGTGAGCCAAGATCCATATTCTATTGTCAATCAATTTAGCTTTAGCTAACCGATCAACCAATAATGTTTTAGGTATGGAATAACATGCTACTTACATCTCTATGTAACTCTTGGATAGCTGAGTGAAAAACATTTAATTAAACTCATCAAATGAATGTTCGAAACCCATGCCTCCAAATCCCTAATCCTATTAGGCTTAACTTGGCTAAGTCTGACCCAAATGGCTTGTAGGAATCTTATGCTTACCTTATCTTACTAAGATTAAAGATAGTACCAAACTTTAGCATAACCCACCCTCGATGATCAATGTCTTGACAAGTGCCATGTTTAGAAGGCATCTTAAACTTAATATTTTGGTGAGGGATTTTATTTAGTTTGAATTTACCATTATATCTTTTGTAATAAATCGTTTTCTCATTGCTTGATTCAACCGGAATCTAGATTGGAGTAGGATCACTTGAATACCTTTCTTTCTTTGGTAGAATATACATTTGTGACAAAACCGGTTGAAATCATGCTTTGATGTACTAAGACCTTATCACTCGAGATTGAGGGTCCAATTTATCTCTTAGACAAAATATCAAATTTTTTATATCAAAACTCATTTTGATTTTTAAAACTTCGTTCACTAATATATTTTTAAAAGCATATTTTGTTTTAAAATGTTGTAACTAGTATCACATACATACGACCATGCATAATATATCATAATATATATAAAGCGTAAAACAAATGTGAGATGGTTATAGCCCCCCCCCCCCATGCGATATTCATAGAGCTAAGTGTGAATATCATTAATAAGATAAAGTCCTATTGTTCTGAGCCTTCTCATCTTCATCAGTTTGTAACGCTTCCGTCTCTTTCTTTCTTTTATACAAAAAAATTCCTTATATTACAAACAAAGAAACCTCGAGTTACATTCGAGGGGATTGGGTGGGAAGAGAATGTATAATAAGAGTATATAGACAAAGGCATAACGTGCAAGTCCTATTTATCAAATATATTTACATCCATGACTCTATAAGCATTCACTAAGCAAATCACATTATATATTCACTCGCATTGAAACACAAAACCGATTTGTAACAGAACCATATAAAAATAATATAAATTTCATACGATGTAGAAAAGAGGTCATTCAAGGCACTTTGAAAAACTAACAAAAAAATATACATGTTTTATCTTTTAGGATTTTAATTTTCAAAACTAGTTGAGCAAAGTTATCATTGTAATGAGTGCCTTAAACTGAAAGTGAGTGTTAGGACTTAAATGTTGTATTCAAGATTTAAGGGGTCAAACTTGTAAAGAGTGTAATTGTTTGAAAAGTGTTGTAAAGGTCAAAGGTATTTGACTTACTATAAATAACTTTAGTTCCTTTGTAAGCATATGGCACATAGAGAGAGATTATTTCATTCTTATAAGTGAGACTTGTGATTTAGAGAAAGAAAGTCATTGAGCTTAGAGAGAGAAAGTGAATTGTAAATCTTTCATAATCAATACATATGACTTGTGATTCATAGATTTGTGTGGATTAATTGGACTTGATTCTGGAACAACAGTGAGTATGGTCAGTTTTGATCGAATCAGTTTGTGCAAGGATCATCTTAGTTTTGGATGCACTAAAACAGTTTATCAAGGCTCAAGAGGTAATCGCTAGAAAAATTTAAGAATGTCACTGGGATTAATCACTGCTACGAAAGTAAGCAGTTGAGGCCGAAAAATATTTTCAGAATGGTAAAATCCTCTCAAGGTTGGGAGGGAACTGAGGAATGTTAATAAAATACCTATGATCATTTCAGCATCTTTATGTTCACACTCAGTAGTAGTATATAGTAAGGAAGTTGGAGGTTGTTTGTAACGATAACTGTCCTAGAGCTTGGGTAATAGTTATAGCAGAAAAATGATTGATGTCCGTTTTGTGTTCGTCTTCTGTTAAGAGACCCTTCCCTGAATGGGAGACTATTGGTAGTGATGTTGTGTTTGGTTGAGGACTCCACCCTTGGATAATATTCTCTCTGAATGGACGATTGTAGAGTCGTCTATGGGATTTGAACTCCATGGTGTATGACATTTTGAACCGCGTTGTATGCCGTCTAGGTTTAATTGATTCATTTTTTTATAAGTAAATCAATTTGAATAGTTTGATTTGATAATTAAACATGTTTGGATCAAGAATCTGCGATTTTTCGGGTTTTGAGTTCGATAGTTTTTGCTACTGTATTGGATCATAAGTCATTGATTTTGGTTGTTCTTGGTGAAAAGATCAGTAGTAGAGTTGTAAAATTTGTCTATACATATCTTCATTCAAAATTTCAGATCATTTGGTAAAGGTTTGAGATCGAAATCAGAAGTTGATGAAAAATTGTCAAGATCTTCATACTTATCTCATGATGAAGATTGCTTGATCTTTATACTTATCACACGACACTGGTATACATCCTTATCGCACGTCGTTTGTGCGACGAAGTCAGAGTTGTCGCATGAATAGTGTTTTTATCGCACAATACGTGTGCGATAATAAAAAGTTATCGTGTGTTTCTTAGGGTGAACAATATTTTATCGCATAATTCGTGTGAGACGAAATCAAGGTGGTCGTGTAGTTATGTGCAACAAAGTTTAGGTGCTCGCATGGTTGTGTGCTATAAACCATGGAAATAATAGTTGGGTGTGATAAATTTGGTGTGTGCGACAAAAGTCTTCAGTTTGACTTTTGAATTGACTTTAAGAATTTTGGGTGATATTTGAACTTTTTCAAATTCAGTGATCTTCGGTCTTTCATGTGAATTTTACAATGACTTCAAAAGATGCTCTTGCAATTGGTACTGACATGAAGCTATTTTTCTATTCAGACGTAATACGAATAGTGGAGAGACAGATTCCTTGATTTTCTGGAACGTCATGACAATGGTCAAAACATCAAAGAATCTTTGGAAAATGGCTTCATAGAAAATATCGTAGTTGTAATTCCTGCTGTTTCAGATGAGGGTGATCGGTTGTTTAATTCGAGATTATTTTCTCGTCAATCACCCATATTTAATGTGCTAAAATGAGAAAACCGAACGATATTAATGTGTTTTTATATTTTGATAGGTTCGGAACACTTTTGAGCGAAATAGAACAAAAGGACGATTTTTGACAGATTTGCACAACTTTGTCGTTTTGAGCATATCTCGCTCGTCCGAGCTCGGATTTTAGTGATTCAAGATGATCTGGAAACCCAACACACAGATCTACAATGTTCGTGTTTTGAGTTTTTGGTAATTCGGAGTGGATCTGGACCGGAACAGGTGCCGAAGTTGAGTGCACAAAGCTGGACCGGAAACGAAAGATAAAAGAAAAATGATGCAAAGTTAAACCAAAAGCAAAGCTTGGTGGAGTGGTAAGCACTGTGTGTTACCTTGTGGAAGTTATGGGATTGAGTCCCTTATGCAGCGCGCCTATCATTTTTTAGTTGAAGGACCAACCTCGACCCATTTATCTTTTAAGCCCAACTCGTGAATTGTATCGGCCCAACTCGTGAAAGGCATTAATTAAGGCAATTAGGGTATACTTTGTGCAATAAATTAAAGAGAGGAGGAATTTGATGGGGAAGCAATCGGCAGCACAACAGCCTTTTGCTGCTGTGTTTGTCGAAAAAATAAAATATTATTTTAGTTTTTGAAGGTTTTGGTTTGATGAGATTGAAGATGGTTGAGACCCGTTCAAGATGATTGAAAATTCGAAGATTGTTAAAGATCAAAGATGTGAGTTTGATGAAGATACAATAGAGGTTTGAGGTCTCTTTCATTCTTTTTAGTAAATCATCTTTATTAGTTTTAGTTTGGTTTTAGAAAAAGATTTGAGTTGTTTATTCTTGATATTGTTGGTTATTGAAAACGTTGGATTTAATTTCTTGGATAAAGTTTATGGGTTTTTATTATAATTGAGAAAGTTGAATGGTTAGTGATAGTGATGGTATTGATTTTCTAGTTTTAATAAAGTTTACACATATTTTTCATTGCGAACAATATGTGACAGATATTGTTAGTTTTGAATGGTTTCGTATTCGGTTTTAATTTTATTTTTTTAATAGTTTAATTCAACTCTCAATCCAAACCTTTTGAAGTAGTGTTATTTGTAACAATTAGATTTCGGTTTTTTAGTTAGATTATTTTTAGCTTAATCGATAAATTGAATTGCATATTTTTGTGACACACGTGCATTCGGTTTTAACACGAATTATTAATTTAACCCCTGACTCCCTGAGAAGAACGATACCCGACTTACCCTGTTACTAGGTTTGAGTTAGGTTTATAAATTTAAACCTTGTTGTGCGTTTAACGACGCGTGCATCAAGTTTTTGGCGCCATTGCCGGGGAGTTGTGCGCTTAGGTTAATTGGTTTGTGTTAATTTTATCTGTTTGCATTATCTTTTGATTAGATTGCTACTCGATACCTTCTAATAATGTTTTGCAGTTTGGTTGCTTGATCTCCCGCAGGTCAGGTGAATCTTCTCGTCTTTTTTTTTATTTTATTTTTTTGTGTGCTTTCTTTTATTTGCTTAGTGTTGGTCTTTCCTTTGTTTAAAAAAAAAAACCAAAAATATTTTTCTTTAGCGTGTTTAATTTTTTTTAGTTTTGCCTTTATTTTAAGCGTCATTTTTTTATTATTATTGTTATTGCATGAGTTGCCATCACCTTAGATCTAAGCTTTGATTTGAAAATATGTCGTTTGATAGTATGTTTAATGCGGAGATGGATGAGTTGAGGCGAGAGTTGAGGCGAGAGTTTAGGGATGATATCAGTGAGCTTTCAAAGAAACTAGACATACCAAAATTCAAAACGACAATTTTTGTGGTAATTATGACTACAATAATCAAGAATCATCATTGCTCGAAGAACAAATGCAAGAAATTATGGCGATGATAAAGGAACAGATGCAATATGCGAATAATGTGAACCAATCTGTTGTTGCCCTTGAAGCAAAAGTAAGTCAATTGACTGAACAATTAATTGAAATAGATGAGGGTATACAACTAACCATGCCTAGGGAAAATTTAAGTGATGAATCTTTTGATGAAATACCTTGGGAGAATGAACCTCACGTAGACATTGAACATATTGAACACAATCAAAATCATGGTGAGGAAAAAGAGAGAGCGAAGACAACAGAGGCCAATTTAGAGCATGTAGTAGAATTGATTGATTTAGACGAGACTGAGACATTGCTAGCTGAACCAATCACCACCGATCAAGCATCTTGAACTGATGAAAAGAAAGATTTGTCGAGTTTGGCACAAAAGCCTTCGAAAAATCCACTCGATCAGCCTCCATCCCTTGAGTTAAACACATCACTCGATTGCATTCTTAGGCCTATCTTGAAAGATCTTACCTTGGTGGATAGAGGGTTAACTGCGGATTCTATGGGATTCAATTCATCTAAATGCACACACCAAGCT
Organism: Arctium minus; assembly: GCA_954870635.1. Taxonomy (NCBI): domain Eukaryota; kingdom Viridiplantae; phylum Streptophyta; class Magnoliopsida; order Asterales; family Asteraceae; genus Arctium; species Arctium minus. The sequence goes on along the minus strand of OX941084.1, from coordinate 100,137,581 downwards.
TCTGTTGAATCCAATGCAAAACCTTTGAGAGAGTGGAACCCAAGTTGGAGAGAGGTGAGCATTCATGAAGTTATCAAATGGTTGGCTGTATCCTATTTGCATTCATTTAGAGAGCCACCACATATGATTAATCTGAATTGGAGAGAGGTAAGCATACAAGAAGTGATCAAATGGTTCGATGTCAGGTTCATGCATCATAGTATTAGAAGACCTTGGGTACATGAAAGGTCCCCGAAAGCATCACAGTGCAGGTACGTAAATCATAGATTGGTAACAAGATTAACTCCTGCCTGTGTTTTGTACATTTCGTTTCTTTTTGTGTTTTATTTTTATCGCATTAGTTAGTCAGTTTGTAATTAAATGAACTTTGTGCGTGTGTTCATTGCAAACCCTCACGAGACTTCACTCGTCCACTAGGGGAACCTAGGGGTTTAAAAGGCTTGTTGCACGTGCTAAGTGCAATCGTGTTTCCCTACGAAAACGAGGATTTTTGTTTAAGTTCTTTTTAGGTTTTTTTTTTCTTGTTTATCTTTGGCGGCCTCTGCCTCTAAGCTTGAAGCATCTCTTGATTTCCACTTCCCAGCATTGAGGACAAGGCATATTTCTAAGTTGGGGAGGGGGAAATTTTGGAAATTTTCGGATTGATTGATGTTGAAAATCTATTGTGCTTTAACGAAGTTGGTCCGAGCTTTTGTGTTTTAACAGGAAAGTGCTGATAAATCGCCGAAGGCTGACATTCCCATACAAGTCGGTGCTTACACAAATTGATCAACACTGCACCCAGTCATGCATTGGAAGGACATCCAGGGGAGTTTTCTGTTCCTCTCATCTTTATTCGTGTTCTTTAGCATAAGTGCATACATTGGGGACAATGCATGATAAAGTGTGGGGTGTTAAAAACTTAAATAATTGATTTGTTCTTGGGCAGTAATTCTTTTACATACATGAGCACAATGAAAAGTTCTTGTTAGACTCTAAGGAACATATAACACTAATGAATTGGTTGATTGGTCACCTAAGACTGCTTGGCGTGTCTTGCTATTTGAAATTAGCATCGATTGATTGGGTGAGCATATTTAACCTGTGAGACATTTGAGTCTTATGACTAAAACATCCAAATTAGTCTCATTTCATTTCATGTGTGTATTACACCTCATGTGCATTGGTCTCTCTAGAACTTGCATCTATTCTCTTCAAGATTGCATTTCAGTCATGCTTGCATACAAAAGTAATAAAGGACATCTTTGATGCAAATGTTAACCATTTTTAGCCAAAAAGCCTACCCTTAAAATGCAGTCCACTTGATCAACCATTTTGAGCCGATAAACTCTTTCGTTTGACATACCTAAGCTACAAGCCACAAAGCCAAACACTTCCTACCCAACCTTAAGACTTTGGGGGTGTGACATTAGACCAATGAGTTACATTGTTAATATCTTGAAGTTGTGGTCTCAAAAGAAGAAAAGAGTATAAAGCAAAGCCTCAAAAAGAAAAAAAAAAGAAAAAAAAGAAAAAAAAGAAAAGAAAAGAAAGAAAGTGGTAGAAAGAAGGGGTTTAAAAGCCAGTATATGCCCCGTGTGAAAAAGAAAAAAAAAGAGGTGAAAGGAAGAAAGAATAAAGGCTTGCAGTTATTAAAGCGAAAAGTGCTCGAAGGTTTCAAAGAGAACCACAATGTGACATGCTCTTGGTTTATTGCTCACAATTTCCTTAGTCTTAACGGTTTTAAGGTCACTTTACCATAACCATCCTATCCTACCCGTAGCCACCGTTACAACCCTTCAAAAAGACCTTTTGATTTGTATCTTGCATGCACTTCCAACGGTGGAGAATGAGAATTTTTTCAAGCCTATGGTAGAGTACCGGTCATGTGAGGATGTCTCGAGCGAAACACATAACCCAAAACACGTGAGTGATTGAGTGAATCCTATCCTAGTGAAAGCTTACCGGGTCATTTCATGTTAGTTCTCGAAATAGTATGCACGTGCTAAGGGTTTGATGGTTGACTTATGCCATATTCATGACATGCTATGAGTTCTAAAGAGTTTGATTTGACTATTCTTGAATTATCGAAATAAACTGTTTTATTGGCCGAGGACGGTCAATGTTTAAGTGTGGGGTGTTTTGATCGGTCGTTTAATTTGAGATTATTTTCTCGTCAATCACCCATCTTTAATGTGTTAAAATGAGAAAACCGAACGATATTAATTTGTTTTTATATTTTGATAGGTTCGGAACACTTTTGAGCGAAATAGAACAAAAGGACGATTTTTGACAGATTTGCACAACTTTGTGGTTTTGAGCATATCTCGCTCGTCCGAGCTCGGATTTGAGTGATTTAAGATGATAAGGAAACCCAACACACAGATCTACAATGTTCGTGTTTTGAGTTTTTGGTAATTCAGAGTGGATCTGGACCGGAACAGGCGCCGAAGTTGAGTGCACAAAGCTGGACCGGAAACGAAAGATAAAAGAAAAATGATGCAGAGTTAAACCAAAAGCAAAGCTTGGCGGAGTGGTAAGCACTGTGTGTTACCTCGTGGAAGTTATGGGATCAAGTCCCTTATGCAGCGCGCCTATCATTTTTTAGTTGAAGGACCAATCTCAGCCCATTTATCTTTCAAGCCCAACTCGTGAATTGTATCGGCCCAACTCGTGAATGGCATTAATTAAGGCAATTAGGGTATACTTTGTGCAGTAAATTAAAGAGAGGAGAAATTTGATGGGGAAGCAATCGGCAGCACAGCAGCCTTTTGCTGCTGTGTTTGTCGAAAAAATAAAATATTATTTTAGTTTTTGAAGGTTTTGGTTTGATGAGATTGAAGATGGTTGAGACCCGTTCAAGATGATTGAAAATTCGAAGATTGTTGAAGATCAAAGATGTGAGTTTGATGAAGATACAATAGAGGTTTGAGGTCTCTTTCATTCTTTTTAGTAAATCATCTTTTTTAGTTTTAGTTTGGTTTTAGAAAAAGATTTGAGTTGTTTATTCTTGATATTGTTGGTTATTGAAAACGTTGGATTTAATTTCTTAGATAAAGTTTATGGGTTTTTATTATAATTGAGAAAGTTGAATGGTTAGTGATAGTGACGGTATTGATTTTCTAGTTTTAATAAAGTTTATACAGATTTTTAATTGCGAACAATATGTGACAGGTATTGTTAGTTTTGAATGGTTTCGTATTCAGTTTTAATTTTATTTGTTTAATAGTTTAATTCAACTCTCAATCCAAACCTTTTGAAGTACTGTTATTTGTAACAATTAGATTTCGGTTTTTTAGTTAGATTATTTTTAGCTTAATCGATAAATTGAATAGCATATTTTTGTGACACACGTGCATTCGGTTTTAACACGAATTATTAATTTAACCACTGACTCCCTGAGAAGAACGATACCCGACTTACCCTGTTACTAGGTTTGAGTTAGGTTTATAAATTTAAACCTTGTTGTGCGTTTAACGACGCGTGCATCAGAGGGTGTAGATGAGACTGTTGGAGTAAAATATCCTATAAACTATAGTAGTGAAGAGACATTGAGGTATAAAGCTGATCATCAAGATAGACAGTTTTAAAGATATAGGAAAGATGATGTGGGATCAACTTGAAAAAATGATGATGGTTTCAAAGGTGGGGAATCAAATGAAAGTGGCCATTTGCATCAAAAACTATGAGGAATTCAGAGCAAAATGAGAGTTTGGAGGAGACTTGATAGGTTTGTGACACTGTTGAATGAGTTGAGCAAGCACAAGATTAAAAAGTAGTTGATTGAAAAAAATGTAAAGTTTCTAAGTGTTCTGCAGCCTGAATGGAAGATGTTAGTGCACAAATATATTGGATCCAAGATCATGAAAATCAAAGTCAAAGCTCAAGTCAAACCTTCATGCGAAAGTCAAAGTCTTTGTATTAAATCAAGGTCAAAGTCAATGTATTTTAGTTTTTTGTCTTGTATTGTACTGTAGGTATAAATAGCTTTCATTTGTTTTTGTTCGTAAAATCATTAGACTAAGAGAGCGTATGAGTTTAGAGAGAGAATTTTCTTAGAGCATCCTGTTGTATACGAAATCATAAATTGTGATTTGGAGATTGAATCTAATGACAATTATAATTGATTTCGTGTTTGATAAACTGAATTAGAACAAGTATTGTGGGACAGACAATTGGTATCAGAGCAGAATTCAATCGAAATCAAAAAAATTCGTACTTCGCACCATGGTTTACTGTGATTGATCGAGTTTTTGAGTTGTGAACTGTAATTGTTTGAAATTTCAATTGTATGTTGGTCTATTAATGTTTTAGAATTGAATTGTATCAGTTTCTATTACTACTGCACTGTAATTTTGATCAATTTGGTGATTCTTGTAATCTTGAGTTCACGAGTTCTTACGCACTTATTCAGATTCAAAATGTATGTTTGATTGAATTGTGTTGAAATTCATTTTTTGTAATCGATTCCAGAAGTGTTCGTGTTTAATCTTGTGAAGTTTCAGTCTCAGAATCGAAGTTTTGATCAAGTTTTGAATCGATTGAAGTGTTTTTAGACCGAAAACTGAAGAACTCGTATAGATCCTCGAAGAACTCACAAGATCTAAATAGTTCGTATAGAGGATTTTGCATAAGTCTGATTTTGTGAAAAAGCTAAGGGAAGAATTCTCATAAGACTCATGTGCGAATTGTGTAGATTTCGCATACTTCGGTGTAGGAAAAGTTGGAGAGATTTTCTAAGGACAAATTTCGTATAAGGCTACGTGCGAAAAGTAAGGATTTCGCAGATAGGAGCATATGAATTCCTTGAATTCGCATGAGGTTACATACGAATTCTTAAGATTTCGCATGGAAAATTGGAAAATTTTCTATGTCTAGAATTCGTATCGATACGAATTGCTCGAGGTTGACATAGTTTATAAGTAATGATTTCGTATCCTCTTGTTGTATGAAAAGTTCATGCGAAAAGTTAGAAGTTCTCGAAAATTCTAAGTCTAGATTTCACATATAATAGTGTGCGAATTCTTAGAATTCGCATCTAGTTACTTGCGGATTGTGTGGTGTGCAAATCCTTCAGCGTGCAAATTGTGGGTGTTCTGTGAATTCAGTGGTTTGTGTGAATTGTGGTGTTGAGTCCCTAAGATCATGAATGACTGAATAATAAACAATAACAAGGAATCATAGGGAAGAAATCTGTAGATTTATTCATACGAAAAGTAAACTACAACTACTGAGAGCAAAACAGTCGTATGCCTACATTTCTAGAATGAAAGTTTTACCTAAAAAAATGAAAGTTACCCTAAAACACACTACAAGATTCCTATTTATACCCCAAGTTCCTTGTACACATTTAATCCCTAACCCAATACAAGGCCCAATACAATTACATGGTAGATTACTTTACTAAACTTCTAAATAGAACATATTTATATTCTAACATTCTCCCCCTAAGTTTTGTAAAGTAATCATTCTCTGATCAGCTCCAGATTCAGCTCCTCTCCCCCTTGATTTCTTTATAAAACTTAGTGTTGCGAAACTTCAAAGTACCTCTAGATCCCCCTTGAAAGTAGCTCTTATCCTTGGAGTTTCAACTAAAATACCAGATCTGATGTAGACCATAATCTCGACTGAGTGCACATAAAGACAACTTTTGACTCTTGTAAACCCAACACATTCCGTATGCCCACAAGAATAATATGTGTTGAATATTGGAATGACAACCAAGTGCATCTTCAGTGTATAACATCTGATCTGTCTTTGAACCATGAGTTGAAATAAGAATTCAGCTTAAGAACTTCGTCTGATCAGCTTACGTGCGGTAGCATCCGGTAGCAACACTACAAGGCAAGGGTTAGAAGGCAAACAATGTTCAACAACAGATAGAATAAGCTCATTTTCTGACTACTTTCCAGAATACTGAACAATCAAACCCAGAACTCCTTTCTTCACGAATCAACTAGATGATTATAAGCACTCAGGATTCTGAATCATAACTCAAGCATCAGAACAATGATTGTTGTCGCTCACACTACTGAGTGATCAGTTCAGAAGAATGATAAAGTACTCTCAATGGTCTAACAACAAAAGAAGCTTTCCAAACTGATGATTGCAGATGTTCAGGTAGCTTACTCAATCCAATCAGAGACCAAATCATCAAATCCAGAATCTGAAAACCTTGAAAAACATGAGCACTCAAGAAAGAATATTCAGTTGCTAAAGATATGTGACCAACATATGATAAGAGTGATGTCACATATGCATTCCACGTATAAAGCTCGGGAAAAGGCAAACTTGTATCAAACTGGGTTCAGAACAGTCAGAATTCTCAAAAATCACAAACTTTTCGCAAAACACCATCAATTCGCAAATCACTATTCACATTTGAGCACAATTTGCATGATGGACTAAGCCTAAACCCCAGAATTTGCATAGGCTGGCATGCGAATCCTTACTTTTCGCAAGGGCCTATATACGAAATCCTCGCATTTCGCTTACCTCATATCTACGAATCCTCAGAATTCGCATCACACTTACTTGCGAATCCTTAACTTAGAAATTTTTCATATTGGAAGCCACTTTTCGCATAGACACATCATGCGAAATATTTGACATTTCGTATCAAGTGGCCTGCGAATTCCTAAGAACTCACACACAATGTATGCACAGTAGCATGTGAATTCCTTACAATTCACACATGACTACTTGCGAATTCCTCACTTGTAAAATTTTGTTGTGTCCAAGAAATATTCCAAGTGAATTCTTATAAAATCCTTCTTTCTGTGAATTCTTTCAAACATCTGCGAGTTCTTCAACTGAATCATGCGAATTATATGGATCTCAAACGATTTTCCACATTTCTTCCAATTAAACCTTCAAAACATCGAATTTTGAGTTGAGCTTTTGATAGTAGGTTCGAAAACACCTTTTGAGCACTATTGTAGTTGATGACAATATCCAATTTCGACTCTAAATCACACTTCAATCATACCACAGTGAATGAAAAGTTTTCGAACATAAAAACTCAAAATCGACATATTCGACTTTCTGAATTAAGATTTGTACAATTAATTGATTCAATAATGATAGACTATAACTACATAATCAATTTATCAACATATAACATCCAATCTAATCATCAATTCCAGAAATCGAAATTTTTCAATAGTGACTGTTCTTATCAATCAAACAGATCTCGATCATGCAAAGAATAATATCTCTGTTAGGCTCTGATACCACTTGTTGAGTCCCTGAGATCATGAATGATTGAATAATAAACAATAACAAGGAATCATAGGTAAGAAATCTGTAGATTTATTCATACGAAAAGTAAACTACAACTACTAAGTGCAAAACATCCGTATGTCTACATTTCTAGAATGAAAGTTTTACCTAAAAAATGAAAGTTACCCTAAAACACACTACAAGATTCCTATTTATACCCCAAGTTCCTTGTACACATTTAAGCCCTAACCCAATACAAGGCCCAATATAATTACATGGTAGATTACTTTACTAAACTTTTAAATAGAACATAATTATGTTCTTAATGTGGTGTGAGAATTCTTGCCTTAGGAAATTTTTGAAAATTTTTTGTAATATTTTTTGTATATTGATTTCTTTTGAACTAACGATCATTTCAAGTTCTTATTTTACTGTTTATCTGTCAGGAAGACTTCGAGGGATGCTCTTGCTATTGGAACTGATGTCAAGCCACCAGTTTTATTCAAAGGAGAGTATGAGCAGTGGAAAGACAGATTCCTCAACTTCATAGACAGAAATGAACTGGGTGATTACATTAGGTTATCTTTAAAAGAAGGAGTGATGAAAACTCCAACAAAGATTCATTCTACAGAAGCTGATGGAGAGGAAGTTGTAAACAAAGAATATCTAATGGATATGGATGAATACTCTGATGAGCAAAAAGAGAGAGTGGAAGGTAAAAGGTTTGAGGAAAGAATGCCTGTAGCAAAGAAGTATGTGAACATATATGAGGAGAAGAAAGAGACTGAACCTGTAAAGTGCTATGTTAGTGCACAAAATATGTTGGATACAAGATCATGAAGGTTGAAGTTCAAGTTGAAGATAAAAGTCAAAGTCAAGCAAAAGCTCAAGTCAACTCTCATGCTAAGTCAAAGTCTGTGTAATAAATGGTCAAAGTCAAAGTTCTGTATTGTGAGTGTTTTAGTGTTGTAAGAGTTTCTAGTATATAAATGTTTTTCGTTAGTAGACTCATAAGACTAGAAGAGTTTTGAGCGCGTATTGTGTTAGAGAGAGAAATATTTGAGAGTTCTCTGTATGAATTGAGAATTGAGATTAATAAAATTGTTTGACCTTAATTCATTGTCATCTTGATTTGTACGGATTGTGGGACACACAATTGGTATAAGAGCATCCAAATCTTAAGAAACATGGTTTAATTCAAGGATTTATTGATCGACATTTCAGGAACTCCAAGTCGTCTGTGGAGATTTGAATTTCGAAGTCCAGTGATGTTTTGGATCTAAAATTGATGATTTGATACTCTTTTTTACAAATAGAACACTTTTGGTTTGAAGTTCTTAGCCTAATTGACATCTGTTTAATGTGAATTTTGTTTTTTTGTAAGAATTTTGTTCGAAGTTTGAATCTTGTACTGATCTAGATTGAATTGTAATTTCTAGTTTTTTTATCGAAATCTTTCAATTATAATATGTTCATGACATGAAGTAGAAGCAATCTGCAAAGTTTGAGATCATTTAGTGAATTTTATGATCGAATTCGAGTGAAAAGTTTGTTTTTGTTCAAAAAGTGAAAGAACGCACTAGATCCAAAAAACACGCAAACTTCATATTGAAGAACACACACAAGGCTTAAACTCACAATGGAATGAAGAACACGCAAGACTTTAGTTGTGAGAGTTTACACTTTTTATCCTCTGTGTTTTGCGCGAAGTGGGTTCTGCGAGAAGTTGGTCATCTGCGAGAAGTTGACTTTGTATGTGAAGTGAATAGTTTGCGTGAAGTGTAAAGTTGAAATATTTTCTAAGTCTAAAACGCGCAAACGCATTGCGCGAAGTGGTCTTTGTTGAAACGTGCAACCTTTGTCTTGCGCGAACTCAGAACTTGTACGTTTTGACTTGCGCGAAGCTAAAACTCGCACATCATTGTTTGCGCGAAGCCTGTTCTTACATCCTTCGACGTGCAAGAAGCTCAAATGCGCATGATATAGTTTGCATGAAGTTGATTTTTATTTCTTTTGTGAGTTTCATACTTAGTCATTTTTTTGAGTTTTTCATAGTTGAACGAGTTTGACTTTTGTAGATCCAGTTTGTTTCTGAATTTTTTGACGATCAGTTTTGTGCAAAATTTGAAGATGACTTCCAGAGAGGCTCTAGAAATCGATACAGATGTAAAGGCACCTGTTCTATTTAAGGGAAAATACGAACAATGGAAGGATAGGTTCTTAGATTTCATTGACCGGAATGACTTGAGAGACTACATCAGATTATCCATCAAAGAAGGAGTGACGAAACCTCCTACCAAGATTCATACTACTGAAACAGATAATGAGGAAGTAGTCAATAAAGAGTATCCATTGTCACTTGAGGATTACACAGATGAACAGAAAAAGAGGCTTAGAGCTGACAGATTGACTAGATCATTCGTTCTGCAAGGGATTCCGAATGAGATATACGTCAAGATAGACAGTTATAATGCTTCAGGGAAAGAAATGTGGGATCAGCTTGAGAAAATGATGCTCGGATCCAAAATTGGCAACCAGGTGAAGCTATCAAACTGTCTGAATAACTATGAAGAGTTTAAGGCAAAGGAGAGTGAAAGTCTTGAAGCCACATATAACAGATTTGTTACACTTCTGAATGAGGTCAGCAAGAATAAAGTCAAGAAGTCTCAGATAGAGCTGAATTCAAGTTTTTGAGCATTCTGCAGCCATAATGGAAGAGGTTTACAAGGCAAATGAAGCAGATGAAAGATTTGAACGAGATACCACTCCATGAGGTATATGAGACTTTAAGACAGAACGAGGAAGAAGTATAAGAGATTAAATATGAGAAGAAGAAAGTTGAGAAGATGATTGCAGATCCAGTGGCATTGGTAGTGAAGAAGAAAGAGAAGAGGTCTGTGAGCTTGAAGAAGAAAAAGAAAGTGATAGTATCTGAGTCTGAGGAAATTGAAAGTGAGGAGAATTCTAATTCCGATGACTGTGAGAATCTGAAACAAGCCATGCTACTGTTGACCAAGGCTTTTCAAAAAAAATTCTACAAGAAACCAGGGTCAAACAGTCAGCGATACTCTTCAGGATCAAGAAACTATGAGCACAAAGAAAGAATTGAAAGTAAAAGGTTTGTAGAGAAAAAGCCGGAAGAGAAGAGGTATAAGAAGGATGAGCAGAAAGAATCTGAGCCTGTAAAGTGCTACAACTGCGGGAAAGTAGGCCACTACGTTAAGGATTGCCGGAAACCGAAGGTCCAAAATTCTGAGTCCTATAAGAACAAAATGCTTTTGGCCAAGCAGCAAGAAGTTGAAAAAGCATTGATGGTCGAAGACGAGTACTGGCTAGATCATTCTGATGAAGAGGATGAGGACAAAGATGAAACTGCTCACATGTGCTTTATGGGTCAAAACACAACTGAAGTAGATTCTGATGCTGAAGAGAATGAAGAGGTATGTGATATGCCCGAATCTGATTTTCTAAATCAAATGCAATCCATGATGATTGAACTTCAGGATTTGCAGTCTAAGATTAAACGCGAGAAAGGTATCATTAAAGACAAAAACCAATCAACACTGAAGCTCAACAATGATATTGCTGAGAAGAACGTATTGATTGAGGCTTTACACAAAAACATTGATACATGTACGAGAGAAAAGACTATAATTCATAATGAACTATCTGAAACTACTTCTAAGTTTAAACTGTGTGAACTTGAGATCAAAGAGGTTGCAAAAAAGTGTTTTTATTTTAAGAAAGTAAATAAATCTTTGGTTGAGAAAGTGAATGTTTTGGAAGAAAAACTTTATACTTTGGGTCAAACTGAACAAACCATTCACCTTAACAAACCAAAAGAGAGTAGTGAGTGTTGGGGTCTTGGCTATGAGAACCCACACTATCTGAAAAAGGGTATTTCTAAAGTGTCTGCTTTGTATGATTTTAGTTTTCTAAAATTGTCACCTCAATACCCTAAACTCAAAGTTAAATGAACTAAACTATCAGAAGAGGATGAAGCTAAGGAAAAAGAGAAATTGAAAAACAAAACTAAAATGCAACTTCCATTTCGATATGAGAGGTTGAATTCTAGTTATAGTTCTATACAATCAAAATTTATTTCTAACGACTATTTTCAAAGTTATTCTACAGAGGAAATGGAGGCAAAACCAGTTGAAGGTAAAATTTATGTTCCTCCACTCATTGTAGAAAGTAAAATTTCTGAACTCGAGAACATTCAAGTAGAAGAAAGAATTTTGACTGGGTTAGAACAAATGGTATTTTCATCTGTTTTCATTAAAACTGATTTTTCAAAGACTTCCAAAGCTTCAAAATCAAATGATATTAATGGTCTGTTTGATGAAGAGTTTGATTTCCTAAACTCTGATGGTTGTTTTGATGATTGTGTTGATCAATTTGACTTTAATGCAAAACTTCCAGATCATTCTCAATTCATCATTAACTCAAATGGTTTACCCAGTGTGTACGAGAAAGGTGAATCATCAACGAAAGTTGATAAACCAGTTTCTGTGAATACCAAGGACGCCAAAGGTAAGTAGAAGAAAACTAGGCATTCACAGAAATGGACTACCACTGGTAAATCAAAGGATAAGCAATCTTTTAAATCTCACAGTTCTAACATTCAAAATTCATATGTTTAAGATGTGAAAAGGAAAAGACTGAAGTAAAATCAGAGTGGAGACCAAAGAAGAAAATTGACGAGCCTGCAAAATCATGTTCTGATTCTTCTTGTAATAGAATGAATGATAGTAAAACTGATGTAGTTGGTAAAGTTTCTTTTCATAAACAAAAACTTGTAACTTCTTACAAGAGATATTCAATAAAGCAATTACTCCAATTATCTTCGTCTACTAAATAGTCTTCTAAATATCGTCGAAATGATTTTGTATCTCGACAATATTCTGATGATTGGTTTGGTTCATATCATGTATATTCTTATAATTCATATGCTTCAAAAGGTTTTCAAAAGAACAAAGGGTCCAAATTCATATGGATGCCAAAATCATGTGCTAACACTGTAGGACCCATCTATAAATGGGTACCTAAACCAATTGTTTCCTAATTTCTTATGTGCAGACTCGTCATATGTGGTACTTAGATTCTGGTTGCTCCAAACATATGACCGGGCAGAAAGATATTTTGTCTAATTATACAGAGAAGTTTTGCGCACACGTAAGATTTGGAAATGACCAGTTTTCACCGATTTTTAGATACGGTGATGTTGTGCAAGACAATATAACGATCAAGAAGGTGAGCTACAGTGAAGGACTAGGACATAACCTATTCAGCATTGGTCAGTTTTGCGACAAGAACATAGAGGAGAATTTTAAGGCCAAGAGGTGTTGTGTGCGAACTAAAAACGGAAAAGAACTCTTGGTCGGGATGAGAAAGTCAAACCTCAACACGATTAATTTGTCAAAAGTCAATACTGATAATGAGGTGTGTCTACTTTCAAAAGCCTCTATGCAGCAAAGCTGGTTATGGCATAGATGGCTATCTCATCTCAACTTTCGGTACATCAACAAGCTAGTCACTGGTAACTTAGTGCAAGGACTTCCAGAGCTTAAATATGTCAAAGAACATCTATGTGCTGCATGTGAGAAAGGTAAGATAAAGAGAACTTCTCATAATCCAAAGCATGAACCGAGTACAGTTCTACATTGGAACTGTTGCATATGAATCTCTACGGTCCAATGCGAACTCAAAGCATTAACGACAAGAAATATGTATTAGTGACTTTGGACTATTACTCTAGATACACTTGGGTTAAATTTCTGAGATCGAAAGATGAGACGCTCGATGTCATCATCACATTTTTAAAGACCACTCAAGTGAACTTACAGAAGACAACTAAATTTCTAAGAACAGACAATGGCACAGAATTCAAGAACAAGATTGTTGAAGATTATCTCAAAACGGTCGTGATAACACATCAATTTTCTATTGCCAGAACACCTGAACAAAATGGAGTTGTAGAGAGGCGTAACAGAACTCTAGTGGAGGCTGCTCGCACGATGTTGAGTCAGTCAGATCTACCTCTATTTCTGTGGACTGAAGGTGTGTCTACTGCATGTTATACGCATAATCGATCCATAATTCATAGCCGGTTTGGTAAAACGCCATACGGTTTGATTAATAATCGAATACCTAACATTAAACATTTCCATATTTTTGGATGCAGGTGTTTTGTACTGAACGACAAAGAGAACTTGAACAAGTTCAGTTCGAAAGTTGAAGAAGGCATTTTCATAGGATATTCTTAAACATCAGCAACATATAGAGTTTATCTGAAGAAATCTAAGATCATAGTCGAGAGCGTAAATGTTAAATTTGATGAAGAGATAGCTTCTGTTCAAAGCAGTTCAGAAACCCGTGATAACCGGAGTCTTAGCTTCTGGGCAAAATCAGTCCAGAACCTGCGGTTAACGTTACTAAATCTGATAAAGCGTCAACGTCGACATGACATTTAACAGATTTAGATTTACTGTTTGACTTTTTCTATGATGAATTTCTTGGTACTAGAGTGACTAAACCTGTTGTGGTTGACAGATCGGAAGATTCGAGTAATCATCATCTGTTAGTGTATTTTATTGTATCCAAGATTTAATGTGAAAAGTCAAAGTCTGTATCCGAGTTGTGATTTTCTCTCTCTACACTCTCTCTGTAAGATCATAAAACTGTCAAATCTTGATCTTGTTTAATTGTGCTTGGAATCTGGAAATTACATTTTCAATTGGTATCAGAGCTGAACCCAATCAAATTCAGATTGATTGGATCACCAGATTTGGATCAAATTTCTTGATTTTTTTTCAAGAACTCGTACGATATTTTTTTTGAAATACTGTTGGATCGAATTTTCTTGAGTTTGTTGTTTTTAGATTGTAAAAATGATGTCATAGATTTCGTTTGACGTATTAGATTCATTCTTGTTCACATTGTTTCACAAATTAATCATTAGAATAGGTTGAATTTTGGATTTTATTCGAATTTTTTTGAAAACCACACGAACACTGTAAACTCGAGAATTACACTATAATTTCTTTGATTGGATCATTATTGGTGGTTTAGAAAGTGTTCGATTTCATCTTTCGAGCTTATTGGTTCAAGTTGTAAATGGAATTGCAAGTTATTTGAAAATTTTGATCGAATCTGTGAGTTCAAGTGCAAAAGGGCAAGATCTGAAGAATGCGCTAAGGAAGAACACGCTAAAATCAAAAACGCGTAAGATGAATGTTTTGATGTTTTCTGCGAGTTTGAGTGTGGTTCATGCAAAGTTCCTTGCGAGAAGTAACTTCACGCAAGCCATTAATTACTAGTTTCTCGATACGCGCATGAAGAGTTCTGCGAGTTTCTCGTTCGCGCAAAAACTTCTAGCGCGAAGTTTTGTGAATAGTGACTTGCGAGTTTACTAGACATACGAGTTTCCATTTAGCGAGTTCTAATTTTGTCAAAATTTTCTAAGTATGGAACGCACAAGGGATATTTAATCTGCGAGTTTGTGTTCATTTGCGAGAAGTTCAAGTGATCAAAATTTTCTTAGTCCGAAACATGCACATAACACTCTGCGAGAAGTGACTTCGCGCACGACACTAGTTGCAAGTTTCTCAATACGCGCTAGTAGTGGTCTGCGATTTCTACAAACGCGCACAACACGTTTAGCACGAAGTTCAGTGTACAGTGGTTTGCTAGTTCTGTGATCTGCGAGTTTCTGTTGTCTGCGAGTTCTAGAGTTAGAATTTTTTCTAAGATTGTTTTTCAAGTGGTGATCTGAGTTTGACTTTCAGTCAACTTATTTGAATTGTTTGGGGAACGATCATTCATTGCAAGCTAACTTTCTGTTCAAGATGTCTAAAGATTATTTGTCAGGGAGAGATGTTGATGTATTACACATGTCTGAGATACCTGCGATAGAGGCTGAACATGATAAACTGAAAAATCAAAATTCAGATCTTCTAGATCAGATTCAGGAGTTGAAATGTAAATTGTTAAATTATGATAGAACTTCTGTATGTGCTAAATGTACTGATAATTCTCAATCTGATTTTACAGGTATCATAACGGCAAGAGAGAAAGAGATTAAGGATAAAGAGAACGAAATTGGAATGAAAGAAAAAATTATAGAGGTTAAAGAGAAAAGAATCATGCAAAAAGAGAGAAAGATAAGCAATCTTCAAAGCCAACTTAAGAGAACTGAACAAAAATCATCAGAATTGCAAGCTCAATCAGTTGAGCTTCAACAAAAGTTTAAGGCTTTTGAAGATAAGATATCTTCTTTGGAGTAAAAGAATGTTGATCTAAGAAAAAGCCTCCATGCAGATAAAGACAAAGCAAATCTAGAGAAATCATCTACTCAAAAGCTGTCGGACTTTTCAAAGAAAGCTATCCAAGAGAAAAAGGATCTGGAGCTTAGATGCATTAAACTCTCGAAGCAAGTGTCAGAATTTGAAAAGATCTTAATTACAGAAAGAGACTCGTTTGTTAAAGAGAGAAAAGTTCTTGAAGATAAAATTGTTGAACTTCCCAAACAAATCTCAGTTCTACAAGACTTACTTGAAAAAGAAAGAAAAACTTTTCAAGAAAAGAAAAAGTCTTTTGAAACTGAAAAGAAAAATGCTTTAAAAGAGAAATGTTGGGATTTTCAAAGATATTTCTGAACAAAACAAGAACTTAGAAAAAGATTTTGAGCAAGAACGTCAAATCTTTGAATCTGAAATATCTAAGCTCACATCCAAAATATCTGTTCTATTTTGAATCTTAAAGAACAGATGGCTAGATCTGATTTGAAACAAAATTTTGACACATTTTCTGATGAAAGAAATATTTTGTTCAAAAAGATAAAGGATTTGGAAGCTGCAAATAGTGAATTGTCAGAAAAGATTTCAGCTGATGTGATTGATCAATCATCTGTTGATAATTCAACAGAATAAGTATGTTCTTTCAAAACAACTTCAAGTTCCATTCATGAGAAAAATGTTTTCAAAAAGAAAAGTGTCAAACCAAACATTGTCAAATCAAATCAGATTCGTCCATCTAATCTGTTTTATGACAAATCTGTTGATAGTCCAACGAGCTTCTATGTAAAATCTCTTGGAAAGCATTAAAAGAAAGGAAAGATGGTCTGGAGAGTTAAAGATTCCTCAGATGAAAAGAAGAATGACAAAGCATCTGCATCCACATCCAATGCCAAAAAGAACAGTGCACATAAAGGTAAATCTTTTGGTAATTATGATATGTTTCATTCTACTAATCATTTGATTAGAATTTCTGAAAAGAAGATTTGTTGTTCTTAATGTGGAGCAAATGACTTTGCAATTAATAATTTTGTCAATTACTGGTATGTTTCTTATTATGTTACCCCCAAAAGAACTGCAACTAACACATCAGGACCCAAATACCAGTGGGTACCAAAGCTAAATCTGTGTTGTAGGCACCCAAGGTTTAAGGGGGAGCAAGAACAAAGGCTTTTGAACAAAGCAGTTCAAAACCCATACTTCAAAGTCAAGATTTAGGCTCTTGAATAACACAATTCAAGACCCTCACTTCAATGTTAAAGGACTATGACTTCTAAGTAACACAACTTATGACTCGTTCTTTAATGTTAAAGATAAGGATATTTTGAAAATATCCAGGGGGAGATTAAATGAATAAAATCATTCTATCATGATTTGAGGGGGATCTTAATCTCTGATTGTTTGAAAGAAGAGCAACTTTCAAGCATGAAAAACGCTTTCTTAAATGTTCAAACCACTTCTCTATTCTCAAAAGATTTCATGAATTTTGAAGTATGATTTTAATTCATTTTCATTGTTGAACGTTAATGTTTAACTGATCGTGTGTTTCCAAAGATCAATACTTATGTATTATCTTGTCCATATACTGTCAAGTATTCACACACACTGGTTCAATACTTCATTTGAATTTGTTATTACCATGTCTCTAAACGAAACAATTTTTTGATAGTAATACCCTCGTTTGTGTTTCAATTGTTGTCGAGTATCATTCATCATTTCAATCTTTGTACGTTCATTGTGAAATTGTTTATATTCGTCCATATAAACAAACTATCAAGTTCTTTGATACCCTAACCATCTTATTTTATTTGATTAATTCATTGTCAGATTATCAAAACAAGGAAATTGAATGATCATAAATGTTCATAGTTTTCAGAGATCTTCAAAGTTCAAATGCTCAAATTTCATTCATATCCTTGATGAGCATACATTCATATGACAATGTTATCACATTTTGTGCTTAACTGTTCAAGATAAATTGTTGAGCAACTAATATTTTTAGGATAAAATTACATGGGATCAGTGTGACAGCTTAACAGAACTTCCATGGATTCACGTTAACTAGTGTTTCCTACCCAGGAAGTTATCCTTGAGTGATTGAGGGGTGAGGGGTCATAAATCAAAGAATGGGGGAGATAACTCATCCGATTGAGATTTTCTCATTGTGTGTGGAGCGGAAAAATGTAAAAGAGAGTTTGGTTAAAAGTGAGCTTAAATGTTAAAAGAAAGAGGATGTGAGAGCAGAGTTAAAAGAATATCAAAACTCTGCACCAACCACTTTCTGATCCGGGCAGCCACATCTACTGATTGGTTCATATTCTTTGGTGACCATCATTGAAACAGGCAGTGAGCCCATGCCAACTCTTGCAATTTCCCCACCAGCCACTCATTTCTTTCCCGAAAAAGAAATGTTTCATTTTCTTTGGGGATGCAACATATTTGCTATCTGATCTTCACTCGGAAGATTTAGATATTGAAAAAGAAGGAAGTTTGCCCCACATTTGCACCTCTTTCATGCACATTGAGTCCGTGTAAAACTTGTTGCTATCTCAACGGTTTACACATTTTGAGCCTGAAAAAGCTTAAGTTGCTTCAATCATTTCTACACTTTCACGTACACACAAGGAATACGTTTTCTTGTCATAACATTCATAGAAAATTTCTTTGTGGTTTTTCGATGATTGAATGGAAGCCCTGGGGGAGTGAACATCTTAAAAACTCCTTTCCAATGTACATCTGTTGTACAAAGTGGCTCCGTGCTAATTACAGGCAATTCTAACTGTATCATTTGTTGATTCAGGGTTACAAAGTTCATTATATATGAATTTGTAAAGATTCAGGTATATACACTCATGAATTGACGGATACACAGATCAAAGAGCGGAGAATGTTAAATTGTCATTCTATAAAGGGGGAGATTGTTAGTTTTTCACAAAGGGGAAGACTATTATTCAAAGACAGTAATGAAATTGAAGAAGTTTTGATGATCATGATGCTCACAATCATCAAAAAGGGGGAGATATTTTAAAAGAGTTAAATTTCAAAGTCGAAATTTTCAAAGCCATAGAGAGATGTCAAAGTGAAAAAGACTTGGGGAGAAATTCTGAAAGTTCAATTCACTCAAGTCTGATGAAAAGAAATCATTCCGAGATGATTCAAGACAAATCAAGATGATTCTCAAGATGATTCGAGAAAGTTGGTTTTTCGAAGACGATCCAGAGATCAGAGAGATAAAGATACAAGTTCAAAGAAGTTTTAAAGATCAAAGAAATTTCAAGAGATTTCAAATGTTTGTTCAAGAATTGTTGACTGTTCAAAGACTTTGCGAAAGACTTTTCAAGATCTTTCAAAGCATCATAGATTGAAGATTGCCAAAGCTTCAACATTTAAAGATGTTAGAGTTAAAGTTTTGAAGAATCAAGCGCTGAAGACGATTGTCAAATTTTTATTAAATCTTGAATACAAAGGGAGAGATTGTTAGTGTATTTTATTGTATTTAAGATTTAATGTGAACAGTCAAAGTCTGTATAGTCAACAATGTAAAAGTCTTTGAGAGTTTAGTGTCTTGATAGTTCTAATATCTTAAGTGTTTTAGTGTCTTGAGAGAAGTGTTTGTTATAAATAGCTTAGTGGTGTAGTAGTTGTAAGTAACCAAGGGATATGCGTGTATTGCAACTTTCATATCTTCAATACATAAGACTTGTCATTGTTACATCAATAATTATACGAGTTATGATTTTCTATCTCTACACTCTCTCTCTAAGATCATAAAACTGTCAAATCTTGATCTTGTTTAATTGTGCTTGGAATCTGGAAATTACATTTTCATCATCCAATCACATCAGATATCTCAACTGAATCAAATTCCTCGATTCAGAAGGAAATTCAAATTCAAACGCCTGCTCAATCAGTTGAAGCTGTAAATGTTAATGAAGAGCCAGAAGTAACTCAATCAGTTGGATATACGTCAACGCCTACTCAACAGACTTCAAGTGTCCAACCAACTGAAGCTTCTGCACCAACTACTTCAACTGAATCCCTATAAGAACAAGAAGAAAGTGGATTCTTAGATGATTAACATGATCAATCTACATCTAGTCCACTCCCTCATGAACATAAGTGGACCAAAGCACACCCAATAGACCAAATCATTGGAGATCCGTCCAAACCGGTGCAAACTAGGACTGTGACATTTAACCAGTGCATGCATTATTCCTTTCTGAGTAAGATAAAGCCAACCCGAGTATCTGATGCTCTAGCTGATTCAGATTGGGTAACTGCAATGCAAGAAGAGCTTAATAAATTCGAAGCGCTTAAAGTCTGGAGACTCGTGCCACGTCCTGAAGGTAAAACAATGCTTGGTACGAAATGGGTTTTCAAAAATAAGAAAGATGAAGATGGTATCGTCATAAGCAACAAAGCAAGACTTGTTGCTAAAGGATATAGGCAAGAGGAAGGCATAGATTTTGATGAGACTTATGTTCCAGTTGCATGTATAGAGGTAATCAGAATGTTTTTGGCCTACGTTGCACACAAGAACTTCATCATATATCAAATGGATGTGAAGACTGCCTTTCTGAATGGAATTCTCAAGGAGGAAGTCTACATCTCGTAGCCTGAAGATTTTGTCAATCCAGATAAACCAGATCATGTATATATCTTTGATAAGGCTCTTTACGGTTTAAAACAAGCCCCTCGCGCCTGGTATGACGTTATATCCAAATTATTAGTCAAGTGGGGCTTTTCTAAAGGTAAAATCGATACTACTCTCTTCATTAAAAAGGAGAAAGCTGATATCATTCTAATTCAAATATATGTGGCCCCACTAATCTAAAGTATTGTAAAAAAATTTCAAACCTCATGCTGTTCAGATTTCAGATGAGTATGATGGGAGAAATGAATTTATTTATCGGATTACAAGTCAAACAATTTTCTACGAGGATTTTTATTAATCAATCGAAGTACATTTCTGATACTGTGTCAGGATCTTAATTCTTAACAAGAATAAACACTCAGAAACAATATTAAAGAAGTTTGCGGAATAACACTTTAATATTCAATGAAACAGTGAATCAGAATAACAACTTGTAAACTTTATTGAATGATTGTAAAGCTACAAGATTCAACACTCAACCTCAATATTGATGAACAGGCTCACCAATACGAATTCTACTTCTCTAGAACTAGGACTATAAGCCTTGAGGTTGATTCTCTCTATGAAAACAAAAACTCAGAAAATTCAGAATTCTAAAAGTTATTTTTCTATCAATTACAAACTATTCTATATATAATGAAGATAAAAGATAATTACAAATAATAAAAGATCTTCAAAATAATCTTCCATCTTTATCTCCAAGCTTTCCATAATCTTCAATCTTGATCTGCACGAATCTTGATTATCTCTTAAGCAGCACTAAGTCTTCAGCAGCATTACTACTTTGAGCAGTATTAATGTTCAGCAGTACTAACTACTAGCAGTACTAAAATTGCTTAGCAGTAGTAACTTCATCCAGCAGTATTAATCTTTGACTAGCAGCATTAATCTTGTTCAGCAGCATTAACTTCAGAAGTAGTAACCAAGTTCTTCTAGTAGTATTAACTGTACTTGTGCATTTCTGAATTTCCCAACATACTGAGAAAATTTAAAATGGAAAATTGTACTCCAATTGGAACCCCGATGGCACCAGGAACTAAGATCGGAGCTGATCTTTTGGGAAAAGCTGTCGATGTTATAATCTATAGAGGGATGATTGGTTCTTTGATGTACTTGATGGCTAGTAGGCCAGATATTATGTTTTCTACGTGCTTATGTGCAAGATATCATGCTTCACCTAAAGAATCCCATCTCTCTACGGTTAAGCATATATTTAGGTATCTAAAAGGCACTGCAGATCTTGGTCTGTGGTATCCTAAAGATTCTGGTTTTGAGCTAACAACGTTTTCAGACGCAACTCATGCAGGTTGTATGCTTGACAGGAAGAGTACTTCGGGACACATACAATTCTGTTAATCATAAAATCCCAATCTAATCAAGAAATTACTCAAAATATGAACAATAACTAGAGAGAGATTCTAGAGAGAGAAAGTAGATCTTGATTCCATTAGTCACAAGTCTCACAATTCTGAAATGTTACAATACGTTCTTCTCTCGTTGTTACAAGATTACAAAGAAGCTAAAGCTATTTATACCAACAACATATACAAGACTTCATGACTAAGGAAACTAAAACATGCTTTGACTATTCTAATACAAAGACTATGTTGACTTTTACATCTTTGACTTTCCTATTAAATCTTGGATACAATATTTAGACTTAACAATCTCCCCCTTTGTATTCAAGATTTAATAAAAATTTGATACTGATCTTCAGCACTTGATTCTTCAGCTTTGAACTTTGAAGCTTTCACAATCTTTACTCTTTCAGCCTTTGAATTTGGATCACATCCAAGCTTCTTTTTCAACATTGCATGTAGCTTCAATCTACTGTGATTGTACACTCTATCCACTAGGAAGTACTCTATGTTATTTGAATCCATAGTCAAAGCATATACTCCACTAGTTTCATATAGAGTCTAGTTGGTGACTTTTTGAAACACACTTCTGATCACATGCTCCACTTCTTCAGGCTTGAATATCATACACAGATACTCCATCACAAGTTTTGTGATTGAAATCCCTGGAGCTTTCAATTGATTTGCGTACAACTTCATTCCTATTTCATACATCTCTTCTAAATCTGACCTGGAACATGTTCTGACAATCTTTGCCCAAGTATTATACACTTCATGCTTTTCATCTTTTCTTTTGAGCCTGATGTATTCTTTTCCATCCACCATCATCGTATCCCATAGAATGACCTCAGGTGGCTTAACTCCAACACGTTCTGCTGTAATAGGTTCAGGCACTTTGTCCATCACTACCATGTACAGATTCACATCATCAGTGCTTGATGGTTCTTTCTGTTCAGATGACTTAGGTGCCCCTTCTTCTTCAGCAACCTTCTCAACTTCTTCTTCAGCTACTCTAGGCTTCTTGGCTGATTTTCTTCTGGCCATCATTTTGGTTCTTTTTAAAGTCCTCAAACTTTCACCTAGAGTTGCTTCTTTCTTAGGTGTTTCTTGCTCATCTAGAAAAGGCTTTTCTATCAGAAATTCATTGCTTTCTTTCATTCTCTTATCCATTTCCACCCTGGCAGTTTCATTCCCTTTAAGCTTTGTCATCTCAGAATCATATAATTCTTTAATCTGTTCAAAAGACATATTTGAGAACATCTCCTTTCTGACTCCTACAACACCTTTGAGAAAAGTAGTCATTTTCTTTCTCTCTTGAGTACCAAGGTAAGTCTTTGAGGGTTGTCTCTTCTTTGCAGCCACTTTGAACAATACTGATTTCTTCATGGTTGCAGCTTTCTTCTGAGCTATTTCAGTTTCCAGACTTTGTTGATAAGCTTCATTTAATTTTGCAGCCAGAGCCTTAGCCATTTCCCTGTCTTTTTCAACTTGAACCCTTTCTTCTTGCTCAATATCATCCTGCATGTTCCTGGCCAAAGCTTCATCTGACTCAACCAACTTTTGCTTTTTGATTGGTTGATCAGATACCACCATTTTAGCTTTGCCTTTATCTTGGCTTATCACCTTCTCAACACTTGCTTTCTTTACAGCCTCACCTCTTTCTTTGATGACAACTCCTTTGGCCTTTGAGGTGACCTTGGGAGTATCATGTTTGGCTTTGATTAAGGTTTCAGCAATTTCAAGATCTGTTAGTACTTCTTGCACTATTTCTGCTGCTTTCTTCAGTTCAGCAGTATTAACAATTTCTGCTGCTTTGCTTGATTCAAAAGCATTAACTGTTACTGCTACTTGTTCTGTTTCTGTTTCTGTTACTGCTGCTTTCTCTTTTTCTGCTGCTTGTTGCTCCCCCTCAAAATCAACTTTCTCTTGCTCCCCCTTCTCTTTGGCATCTTCCATGTTGGCATCAGCTTCTGACTCCCCTTTTTTGGGAGCATCAGTCACTGGTTCCCTTCTTCTGAGTACATACTGTTTCTTCTTCTTTTTCTGGATCAATCTCTTCACCATATTCTTCAGATGGACAATCTGTTCTTGTTGAGACAGAATGATCAGCTTCAGCTCTTCTATTTCTTTGCTCTGCTTGATTACATCCATGTTGATGTTTCCCATTGTTTCCATCAATTCATAATAGTCATATCTGTCCGCACCTTCTCCAGGAGTGTTACCCCCTTTTGTAGGATCATGGGATCTTTTTGTAGTAGAGGTCTTCTGCCTAGCAGAAGCAACTGCAACCCCCATGGTTTCTTGGCACCTGGGACCTTTGGATGATTGCTCACCCAAAGTTGCCATGGGGAAGGTCTTATTTATGTTACCACTGACCTCCACTGTGCTAGCAGGAGTAGTGGCAGCCTTTGCACCCATATGCTCAGTCATCTCCTCATTGAGCACCTCCTTGGGGTTGGGAGACACCCCTGTGGTTTCCCTGTAGATATTCTCTAATGGAGAATTCTCCATTAGAGGGCTTAAAGGCTCTGTGGGTGAAGGTACAAGAAGGGAATGAGCCTTCTTTACCTTTTTCCTGATATATGTATTGGTTATTGGTGCAATTGGTTTTTGAACAAGGGACTGAGAGATTGATATGGTGATGGAAGGTTGGGATTGGCTTTTAGTGGGTTGGTCTAATGAGGGCCTTGACCCTGAAGCCATACCTTCTTCAGTGTGGGACACCACCATCATTGTAGAGAACAATGGGGTGTCAACTCCTTCCGAGTCCAATGGAGATCTTTTCATGTTTGAAAAGACCTTACCTTTGGGGATTTTTCGTACATATACCTCATCAAAGTGAGGCATATCCGTCAATTCATTGGTTATAACTTCCTGTACAAACCTTGGGTACATATAAAAACTCTTTTTGCTTCCCAAGTTTGATACAAGATCACTGAAAATCATTCTTGAAAAATTGTACTTTCTGGCAGTGGCCAAGCAGACCAAAGCATAAGCAATGATACTGCTAAACTCACTCCATCCAGTAGTCTTTTTGGAAATACAGTGCATCAGTGTATGAACAAGAAAACGCCATTGGGTATAAAATTTTGCTTTTGAGAATTTGAAACCACCCAATTGGCCTCCATACCCCATTCTTGACAAATTTGAGAACAAGTCCTCATTTGGAATAGAAGTAATACCTGCAGCATCGTCTAGACGTATACAGATGCGTATCACCTCTTCAGAAACTGACAAGGGTTTGTCACATACCCTTGTCTTGATTATCTGCACACCATTCTCTGTGACTACGGTGGCATTCGCCCAGAATTGTCTTTGATGCTCTATGTAGATAGTTGGCGACACCGTAAGAGCATGGGCAATGTGGCTGGACTTGAGAAAGTCCACAATCTGGTGAAAACCAACAGCTTGTTTCGGCTTCTGTAGCATCGCAATCTCGTTGTGCTCATCAATGAATGCCATGGATGCCATGTTAGCTTGAGTATTCTTTACTGAAACACTTGGTGCTTGAGAGAAAAAGGTTAGAGAGCAGATGAATAGAAAGCAAAGAGTCGTTATGAACTTTTGGGCGGGCAAAAAGGGTATTTATACGATTCAGATCATAAGCAGTATTAACTCCTAGTAGTATTAACTAACTAGCAGTATTAACTGAGAGCAGTATTAACCCCTAGCAGTATTAACTAACTAGCAGTATTAACTGAGAGCATATTAACCACTAGCAGTATTAACTGAGAGCAGTATTAACTGAGAGCAGTAGTAACTACTAGCAGTATTAACTAACTAGCAGTAATACTTACACTTTTTGATGCTTGAGGTACTCTGAGCAAGGTAATAACTTACTGAGAAATATGTTAGTAGCACCAAAGAATAAACCAATAACAGGTATGTAAACACTTTTTAAAACATGAGCTCATTCAGAGTTGATCATGCCCACACTTGTGACCAAGAAAGTGAATCTACCCACATCAAAAGCTTTAGTGAATAAATCAGCAAACTAGTTGTCAGTATGAACTTTAGCAACTTGAATTAGCTTCTTTTCATTACAATCTCTGATAAAGTGATACCTGATCTCAAAGTGCTTTGTTTTGGAGTGCTTGACTGGATTGTTAACAATGCTTATAGCACTGCTATTGTCAATGAAGATTGAAGTGTGAAGAAAGGTTACCCCATAGTCCAGCATCTGATTTTGAATCCATAGAACCTGAGAGCAGCAACTTGCAGCAGCAATATACTCAGCTTCTGTTGTTGATAAGGACACTGTGGTTTGCTTCTTACACTGCCAAGATACTAGTCTTGCACCCAAAAGTTGACATCCACCTGAAGTAGACTTTCTGTCCATGTTAGCACCTCCCAAGTCACTATCTGAATAAGCAATCAAGTCAAAGTTGGATTCATAAGGATACCAAAGACCTAATCTAGATTGCCCTCTTAAGTATCTGAAAATCCTTTTAACAGCTTGAAGATGTGATTGCTTTGGCTTGACTTGGAATCTGGCACACAAACACACTGGAAACATGATGTCTGGTCTTGAGGCTGTGAGATACATGAGAGATCCAATCATTGATCTATATAGATGGACATCAACATCCTTCCCCTCAAGATCAGCAGTGATTTGTTTATGAGTCTCCATAGGTGTGCTTGCTGGCTTTGAGTCTGTTAAACCATACTTATCCAGGATGTCTTTCATATATTTTGATTGGCTTATGAAGATCCCATCTTTCTTCTGTTTCACTTGAAGACCAAGGAAGAAAGTAAGTTCACCCATTGAACTCATTTTAAAGCTCTTGTGCATCAACTTTTCAAAGTCTCTACACATCTGATCTTTTGTGGATCCAAAGATGATATCATCCACATAAATCTGAACAAGTAGGATGTCCTTCTTACTTCTTTTAATGAAGAGGGTCTTGTCAATTATTCCTCTTTCAAATCCATTCTCCAAGAGATAGGTAGACAGTGTATCATACCATGCTCTTGGGGCTTGATGAAGACCATAAAGTGCTTTCTTCAGTTTGTATACTCTGTCTGGATATGATGGATTTTCAAATCCAGGGGGCTGACAGACATATACTTCTTCATCAATTGTACCATAAAGAAAGGCACTCTTCACATCCATTTGGTATACCTTGAACTTCATGTATGAGGCATAGGCTAGAAATAGCCTAATTGCCTCTACCCTTGCCACTGGAGCAAACACTTCTTCATAGTCAATGCCTTCTTCTTGAGTGTACCCTTGTGCCACAAGCCTTGCTTTGTTTCTGATCACAATTCCTCTCTCATCCTTTTTATTCCTGAAAATCCACTTGGTGCCAATAGCTCTATGACCTTTTGGAAGGTCCACCAAGTTCCAAACTTCTTGCAATTTGAACTGCAGTAACTCTTCTTGCATAGCTTCTATCCAACTGGAATCTTTCATTGCATCATAAACCTTCTTAGGCTCAATCTGATATAGAAAGCAAGAGAGTACTGTGTGTTGCTGATCCTGCAGCTCTTAAAGTCTACTTTGATTCCTTGTTATCATAGGAGAAGAAATGTCTCCTATGACCAGCTCTGGAGGTGGTTCTTTTGAGTTCTAGTCTGATGACTAGGTTCTTCATTGAGTCCCACATATAGATTTGAATCATTTAAGTCAGCTGAGAGGATCTCATCAGCTGCTTCTGGCTCTTCATGCACTTGATTCTCCTCATCTCTTCCTTCTTCTTCACTCTGAATTGGTTCAGCCATAGTTTCCTTTGCACAGACATCAACAGGCTCTATTGTAGGTATGGGAAAGATCACAGACTGAGGAATAATGTCTTGTACTTGTACTTGATCATCCCCTGATCCTCCACTTCCTGAACCTGCATGATAATCACTACTGAAACCCAAAGAGTTAGTTAGTGAATCAATGTCAAATAACCACTGAGGACCAGAACCAATAGGATTTGGTGTGTTCTCATTGCATTTGACATTGTCACTTTCCTCAATTATTTTAGAAGAAGTATTAAAAACTCTGTAAGCCTTACTCTGAGATGAGTAACCAACAAGAAAACCATCATCTGCCTTGCTATCAAACTTTCCTAAGTGAGTTTTGGTATTGAGAATGGTACAAGGACACCCAAACGGTTTGAAAAATCCAATAAATGGTTTTCTGTTATTTAAAAGCTCATATGGTGTCTTGTTCTTAGGCTTAACTACTAATACTCTGTTTTGGACATAACAAGCAGTATTAACTGCTTCAGCCCAGAAAGTAATTGGTAGTTTGGAATCAGCTAACAGAGATCTAGCAGCCTCAATTAGTGTCCTATTCCTTCTCTCAGCAACACCATTTTGTTGTGGAGTCTTAGGAGCACTGTATTGCCTCTCAATTCCTTTCTCCTCACAAAAGGTGTTTAGGTCATGATTTTTAAATTCAGTACCATTGTCTGACCTAATAACTTTTACCTTTTGATTTGTTTGGTTTTCAATTCTTAGAATAAAGGATTTGATCAGTCCACTTGTCTCATCCTTAGTCCTTAGAAAATATACCCAAGTAAATCTAGAGTAATCATCAACAATAACTAGGCAGTATGATTTCTTACCTATACTCATAACATTAGTAGGACCAAACAGATCCATATGTAACAACTGAAGAGAATTAGAGATTGTGTTCAACTCTTGGGACTTATGAGAAGTTTTGTGTTGTTTGCCTTTGAGACAGGCAACACAATGATCATCACATGAAAAGACTTTGGAAGGTAAACCTCTTACAAGGTTGTTTTTAACAAGTTTGTTCATTGTTTTAAAGTACATGTGACACATCCTTCTGTGCCAAAGTGATGATTCATCCAAAGAAGCTTTTGAAACAAGACAGTTTAGGGATGAATCAGTTGAAACACTTTCCATATCTAAGCAATATACATTATCCTTTCTGGGAGTTCTTAGTAGTATCATCTTTTCATCAACTACCTTGAATCCAGGAGCAAGGATAATACATTCAGAATCAGTATATAATATACTATGTTGTTTGTCACAAACCTGTGATACACTTAACAGGTTGTACCTTAACTGCTCAACATAGAATACATCTTCAAAGGTCATTTTACCTTTGGTTACATCCCCCTTACCACTTATCTTACCTCTATCTGGAGGATTACAAAAGGCAACATGCCCACCATCAATTTTCTTGAAATTCTTGAGGCATGACATGTTCCCTGTCATGTGCCTAGAGCAACAACTATCAACATGCCTGATGCTCTTCCCCTTGAGCTGATGATTGCCCTGCACATAAGATTAAACAATTAGTATAGATTGGGAACCCAAGCCAAAGTGGTCTTGGGCCTCCCTTTCTCATCAAAGTATTTACATTCCTTTTTGATGAGGTTTTTAAAATTAGTACACTCTTTATTGGAGTACTTTGTCAATATGATTGGCTTAGCAACACAAACACTAGAAGCAGTACTAACTTTGGAAGTACTAACAGAGTTAGCAGTACTAACAGGTTTAGCAGTACTAACCTTGTTAGTAGCACTAACAGAGTTAGCAGTATTAACTTTTGAAGAAGTACTAACAATGTCAGCAGAACTAACATTGTTAGCAGTAGTATTGCTTCTAGCAGCACTAACATTGTCAGCAACACTATTTGTGGTAGTAGTACTAACAGTTTTAGTGCTTTTAGGAACCCACATATTGACACTTTCTTTAACATTCTTCTTCTTCATGTGGCTTTTAGATTTAACAGATTTCTTAGCCACATGGTTCCTTTCAATCTTCCTATAACCAAAGGGTTTTTGCATAGACCTTTGAAAATTCATCCTTTGGTTTATAGGATTGAAATAACAGCATTTGGCAAGATGATTCAATTTGCCACAGATAAAACAAGGTTTTGGTCTATTGATTTTACTCAGATCAACCCCTTGTTTTTGTGCCCACTGATTATTCCAGTTTCTTTGATTTCCCCTCTTTTTATCATGTTTTTAGGGTTCAGTTTTCTTACATGCACACTGTTTGCAAGGAACTGGATTCACAACTGTGGTCTGTTTGTAATGGACCTTACCAGACTTTCCATCTGTCTTCTCTATGTCCTTTGATTTGATCCAAGCCCTTCCACAGTCCTCATTGGTGATAATGTTATTCTCTAGAGGAATCTCACCACTCACATTGTTCTCCTTACTCTTACCAACCTCTTTCTCAGTCTTATCCTCAACAACTACCTCATCTAAGGGATATATCTCAGTGTCTCCCTCAGGCAAGTCCTTCCTATCTTTGGTTTCTAGCAAGTCTGAGGTAGGAGGAATGTAGTTGTTGTTTTATGGTGGAGATGTGGCATTGTACCCAATTCCTCTTCTCAGTTTGTCATGAATCTGAGTTTGTAGTAAAGAGTCCATTGCTTTAGAAGCATTGGAAAACTTTTCCAAATCAAGCCTAACCTTGGTAGCTCCTCTCTCAACTTTTCACTCTCCTCTTTAGATTTGGTCAGTTTAAGTTCTAGATCCTTTTTCTCCCAATTCCAGTAATTGGTGTCATATGAGTGTTGGAGTTCATTAGCTTGAAAACCTTTAATCTGTTCCTCAAACCTCTCAACAATTCTCACATAGTCTTTTATATCTTTTTCTAATCTCTTAAGGTCATCACTCATCTTCTGATTGTGATCCCTGTACCTTTTAACAATGTCTATGCAAGTTTTAGAGCAGACATTAGAACTTACCTCAGTTGGGAGATCAGATACTTCTGCCATAAGAGCTTGATTTTGGATAGCCTCTTCTGCTTGATCACTCCAGTCAAACCCCATTCCTTGTTGAGAAACAAGGGCTTGAGCAGAGTTTCTGTTATGGTTGAGGTTTCCAGACTATGCTTGTTGGTGGTTGTTGTTGTGAGACACTCCACTTCTGCATTCCCTTGCAAAGTGTCCCTTCAGGTGGCATTTATAGCACTCCACCTTTGATTTATCAAACCCTGCTCCATCTTCTCTTCTTTGGGAGAAGTTGTTCCTCCCAGTTCTCTTGATGAACTTCTTCACCCTCATGGAAAGCATGGCCATCTGCCATTTAATATCCATCTCTTCAAGGTCATCAGGATGAAGTTGTTCCAAATCATCATTGATTAAAGAGGAGTTTCCATGACTGGAAAGAAAGGCTTCAAACACAGATTCAGTGCCTTTTTCTTGATTTGCTCCATTAGCAGCATTAACTGATTCAGGGTTAGCAGTATAATCAATTGATGATGATAGGAGTGCAACATTATGAATATATCCAGAAGGCTTCTTCTTTGCCTCCACCTCAGCTTCAAATACTCTAAGGTCATTATACAGATCATCAAGTTCTTTCTCTTCCAATTGTTCATTCTGTCTGAATGTAACAGTGTACATGGTCCATTCATCTCCAAGGGACCTTAAGAACTTTTTGTTTACATCATCTTGATCAATCTGTACTCCCATAGTAGCTAGTTCACCAATCAGCTTGTTAAACCTGTCAAACGTTTGAGTCATGGACTCATTCTTAGTTGACATAAAGTTTTCATACTGTTGTTTCAAGATTGCCTTTTGATTTCTCTTGGTACTTTTAGTACCAAAGAATCTCTTCTCTAGAGCATTCCAGAGCATCTGTGCATCAGTGCAATTACATAATTGGTGTTGATACTCATTGGGAATGGCCAAGAGCAGTGTGCTCAAGGCTTTCATCTCTGTCTGCCTTGTCTTTCTTTCTGCATCCGTCTTTGGTGGGGTTCTTTTTCCATCTTCACCAATCTTTCCTGCATCATATGGGCCATTCTCAATGATGTCCCATATAGAGTAATCTGTGACGAGATTGTATTGCTTGATTCTAATCTTCCACATGTCAAATTCATTGGATCTGACATTGGAACCTTTGAGACCAAAGTACTGTTTGATTCAACTGTATTTTCCATGATGAATAAGATTTCTGAGAATACAAGCTCTGATACCACTTGTCAGGATCTTAATTCTTAACAAGAATAAACACTCAGAAACAATATTAAAGAAGTTTGCGGAATAACACTTTAATATTCAATGAAACAGTGAATCAGAATAACAACTTGTAAACTTTATTGAATGATTGTAAAGCTACAAGATTCAACACTCAACCTCAATATTGATGAACAGGCTCACCAATACGAATTCTACTTCTCTAGAACTAGGACTATAAGCCTTGAGGTTGATTCTCTCTATGAAAACAAAAACTCAGAAAATTCAGAATTCTAAAAGTTATTTTTCTATCAATTACAAACTATTCTATATATAATGAAGATAAAAGATAATTACAAATAATAAAAGATCTTCAAAATAATCTTCCATCTTTATCTCCAAGCTTTCCATAATCTTCAATCTTGATCTGCACGAATCTTGATTATCTCTTAAGCAGCACTAAGTCTTCAGCAGCATTACTACTTTGAGCAGTATTAATGTTCAGCAGTACTAACTACTAGCAGTACTAAAATTGCTTAGCAGTAGTAACTTCATCCAGCAGTATTAATCTTTGACTAGCAGCATTAATCTTGTTCAGCAGCATTAACTTCAGAAGTAGTAACCAAGTTCTTCTAGTAGTATTAACTGTACTTGTGCATTTCTGAATTTCCCAACATACTGAGAAAATTTAAAATGGAAAATTGTACTCCAATTGGAACCCCGATGGCACCAGGAACTAAGATCGGAGCTGATCTTTTGGGAAAAGCTGTCGATGTTATAATCTATAGAGGGATGATTGGTTCTTTGATGTACTTGATGGCTAGTAGGCCAGATATTATGTTTTCTACGTGCTTATGTGCAAGATATCATGCTTCACCTAAAGAATCCCATCTCTCTACGGTTAAGCATATATTTAGGTATCTAAAAGGCACTGCAGATCTTGGTCTGTGGTATCCTAAAGATTCTGGTTTTGAGCTAACAACGTTTTCAGACGCAGCTCATGCAGGTTGTATGCTTGACAGGAAGAGTACTTCGGGACACATACAATTCTGTTAATCATAAAATCCCAATCTAATCAAGAAATTACTCAAAATATGAACAATAACTAGAGAGAGATTCTAGAGAGAGAAAGTAGATCTTGATTCCATTAGTCACAAGTCTCACAATTCTGAAATGTTACAATACGTTCTTCTCTCGTTGTTACAAGATTACAAAGAAGCTAAAGCTATTTATACCAACAACATATACAAGACTTCATGACTAAGGAAACTAAAACATGCTTTGACTATTCTAATACAAAGACTATGTTGACTTTTACATCTTTGACTTTCCTATTAAATCTTGGATACAATATTTAGACTTAACAATCTCCCCCTTTGTATTCAAGATTTAATAAAAATTTGATACTGATCTTCAGCACTTGATTCTTCAGCTTTGAACTTTGAAGCTTTCACAATCTTTACTCTTTCAGCCTTTGAAGAATCTTGAAAAGTCTTTTTCACTTTGAAGCTTTGAAAGTCAACAAGCCTTGAACGGTAAACTGAATACTTGAAACTTTTGAAACATTGACTTTGAAACATCTTTCACAAACTTTGAACATCTTTGAAACAACTTTGATTATGTATCTTCATCTCTTTGATCTCTGGACTGTCTTCTGAAAAACAAACTTTCACAGATCATCTTGATTTAACAATGAACAAACTTTCTTCAGAATCTTTTGAATTTGAATCAGCGGAAGCATTTTTGACTTTATCAAATCTTCATAGCTTGGAAATTGATCTTTGCAAAATTCTCCCCCTTTTTGATGATTAAGAGCAACATGATCATCAAAATTTCATCAATTTCAGCACAGACTTTGATAACCCCTTTGACAAAATAACAATCTCCCCTTTAACAAAATAACAATCTCCCCTTTGATCTGAGAGTCGTCAATTCATTAAAGATATATATCCGAATCTTTTCAAATTCAGACATAATGAACGTGGTAACACTGAATCAACAAATGAAACAGTTAGGAATGTCTGTCAGTAACACAAAGTTACTGTGTACAACGAATGTACAATTTAAGGAGTTGGTTTGAAGATGACTCCCTAGGACTTCCATTAAATCATTGAAAAACACAAGGTTTATCTATGAATTTTCTGACAGAAAAACAAATTTTCTGTGTGCTCATGCTTGTGTATGAAAGAATTTTAGCACAATGATTGTGTTTCATAAGGCTCAAATTGTGTAAACTGTTGAGACAGCAACATGTATTACACGGACTCAATGTGCATGAAAGAGGTGCGAAGGTGGGGCAACTTTCCTTCTTTTTCAATATCTAAATCTTCCAATTAAAGATTAGATAGCATATATGTTGCGTCCCCAAAGAAAATGAAACGTTTCTTTGTTAAGAAAGAAATGAGTGGTTGGTGGGGTAATAGCAAGAGTTGGCATGAGCTCACTGCCTTTTTCAATGATGCTCACCAAATAATGTGAACCAATCAGAAATGTAGCTGCCCGGCTCAGAACGTGGTAGGTGCAGAGTTCTGATATTCTTTTAACTCTGTTCTCACACCCTCTTTCTTTTTAACATTTAAGCTCACTTCTAACCAAACTCTCTTTTCCATTTTTTTTGCTCCACACAATGAGAATAACTCAATCGGATGAGTTATCTCCCCCACTCTTTGATATTGACCCCTCACCCCTCAATCACTCAAGGATAACTTCCTGGGTAGGAAACACATGTTGACGTGAATCTATGGAAGTTCTGTTTAAGCTTACACACGAATCCCATGAAATTCCTAAGAAGAATCGTTGCTCAACAGTTTAACTTGAACAGTTAAGCTCACAAAGATAACAATGTCAGAATGTATGCTCATTTAAAAATATGAATGAAATTTGAGCATTTGAACGTTGAAGATTTCTCAAAACATAGATATTGAATGAAAGAAATGAAATCAAGAGAATTGTTTTGAGAATCTGACAATGAATTGATCAGATCAAATCAAATGGTTAGGGTATCAAAGAATTGGAAATTTGTTTATATGAACGAATATAAACAATATATCAATGAAAGTACAGATATGAAAAAGATGAATGATGCTCAACAACAATGAGTTTCAAACGGGGGTATTACTATCGAAAAATTGGTTCGATATGAGACATGGTAATAACAAATTGATAAAGTACTGAATCGGTGTGTATGAATACTTGACAATATATGGACAAGATAATACACAAGTATTGATCATTGGAAACACACGGTCAGTTAATCATTCTGCCCAGAAGATCTTTTCAGAAGATCTTCATTGATAATCTTTAAAGCACTGATTTTTTCTTTCAGTCTGATAATTTCTGCAAAATACTCTCTTGACTTTTGAGAATGGAAGTCAACAGCATCACCGAGATTAATTTTCTCTAAATTCAACTTTCTAATCTTCTCTTCAAGATCTGTAAAAAATCCCATGATTAATGAGTGATCAGCTTAATATGAATGATCGTTCCAAATTATATATCAGAAAATCAAAAATCAGATCAAATTGAAATCTAGCACAAAATATTTAAAATTTGAACAACACTTGTAAAGGCGCAAGATCAAGTTTTGCGTGAACTGTGTGTTGCGCAAACCAAGCTTCTCGTGATCAGCGTGTAACGCAAAGAGAGCTTTGCACAAGCCAAGTGAAACGCAAGATGAGGTTTGCGTGAGTCAAGTGATACGCAAACTAGGCTTTGCGTGAGGAGTTGTTTGCGCAAACTATGCTTTTCGTGATAGCCTTGAAGCACAAAGTGAACTTTGTGTAAGGAGTTGATTGCGCAAACTATGCTTTTCGTGATCCACGTATGGCGCAAGGTAGCTTTGCGTGAACCGAAGGATGCGCAAAGTGAACTTTGCGTGAGCCAAAGGATGCGCAAATCTGACTTTGCGTGATAGCCTTGTAACGCAAATGGAACTTTCAAAGTCCGGAAAATCTTGCGCAAATGTCTATGAACACGAAGATGAACTTGCGCAAATCATATGAACTTGCGCAAACCGTGGATCTTGGCTCTTTCTTTCTCAAATCGATCAAAATCTGTAAATTTGATCTCAAAAATTGTTAAGTCTAAATATTGTATCCAAGATTTAATAGGAAAGTCAAATGTGTAAAAGTCAATGTTGACCTTGTAATAGTTAGTCAAGGTATGTTTTACTTTCCTTAATAGTTAAGTCTTTGTATTAGATAGAGAGTATATAAGGGTTTGTGTTTGTATTCATGTTGTAACGAACTAGAGGCATTTGCATACTTGTAATTCAGAGATTGATGAATACAAGATCTACTTTCTCTCCCCACACTTTCTCTCTCTAGTTCTTGATCTTAATGTTTATATCTTGAGAATTGCTTGATTGAATTGGGATTTATGTTCAACAATTGGTATCAGAGCCATACCAAACTTTTCAGAATGATTTGATCAGAGTTTGAATTGAAATTTGTGTGTTTTTGGATCGATTTTTGAGTTTTTTTCGAAAATATTTTCAAGAAACGAGTTTCTTATTGTTTCATCAGAATTTTATTGATAAATTCGTTTTTAATGCAAGAAAATGGATTCATTGTGTTCGATTTATGTTGGTGATTGATTGTTGTTTTGATTCCATCTCGAAATTCAAACAAAATCGGTTTCAATTTTTGATTTTTGAGATT
This sequence comes from Arctium minus, assembly GCA_954870635.1. Taxonomy (NCBI): domain Eukaryota; kingdom Viridiplantae; phylum Streptophyta; class Magnoliopsida; order Asterales; family Asteraceae; genus Arctium; species Arctium minus. The sequence continues at coordinate 100,101,540 of OX941084.1, read as the reverse complement.
TTCGTCAAAAACGTGTTTTGTCACTGTTCTTGATCGAGATTATTCGATTTGGAGTGTTTTGATCGAAATTGTCAATAGGATTGAATTAAAATCTTGTTTTCGATCAATTGTGTGCAATTTATTTGGGTTTAATTTCATTGCTCTGATTGATATTGTAGATTTATAGTCGAAGTGTTAGAATGCGTGTGATTCATATATTGTGCGTGTCATTCATGTTAGTATGCGGGTCATTCATCTTACTATGCGTGTCATTCATGTTAGTATGCGGATCATTCATCTTACTGTGCGTGTCATTCATATGATTGTGCGGGTCATTCATCTTAGTTTGCATATTATAGGTTTTGAAGTATGCGGGTTATTCAAGAATTATGCAGGTTGTCGGTTCTCTCTTGGAAACGCATAGCATATTGTGCGTGTCCTTCTGAACCCGCATAGCATATTGTGCGTGTCTTTCTGAACACGCACAACAACAAGTGCGTGCTCCTCTGAACCTGCATAGTATATTGTGTGTGCCTTCTGAACCCGCAAAGCCTATTGTGCGGATCTCTCTTCACCCGCATAGTCCATTGTGCGCTTCAGGCTACAAACGCATAGCCTGTTGTGCGTTTCCTCTGTGACCCGAATTCCTCAATTGTGCGGGTCTCTCTGTCAGTTTAAAAAGTGTCTGGAAATTTTTTTGGTCATCTTTGAAAATATTTTTTTTACACTGCGAAATAACAAGTATTGTTCAAATTTCAATTTTCACGAAATATTTTTTTTAAGATTTCAATTCAATCTGATTTCTGATTTTCTGATACATAGTTTGGAACGATCATTCATATTAAGCCAATTACTCATTAATCATGGGATTTATTTCAGATCTTGAAGAGAAGAATAGCAAGCTGAAACTAGAGAACATTAATCTGGCTCTTGCAGTTGACTTTCATTCACAAAAGTCAAGAGAGTATTTTACTGAAGTCATATCACTGAAAGAAGAACTCAGTACCTTAAAGAATATCAGTGCTGGGCAGAATGAAGAGAAGATAAAGAGATTGGAATCTGAGAACATTGAGCTAAGAAAGAATTTATCTGATTTGGAAAAACAGCTTGACGCAAATAAAGCTGATCTTGAAAATGAAAAGAAAAATTTTTCAAAGAAGTTCTCAGATTTCTCAAATAAGAGTTATGAAGAAAAGAAGTCAGTGGAGCTTAAATGCATTAAGCTTTCTCAACAAATCTCAGATTTTGAGAAAGTACTGATCTTGGAAAGAGAGAAGTTTGATAAAGAAAAGAAGGCCATAGAACAGAAAAATGTGGGTTTCTTCAAAGAGTTATCCGGCCAGAGAAATGAGTCAGAAAAAGGATTTGAGGAAGAAAGATCCATTTTTGAAAATGAAATTAAGAAGCTGACCTCAAAGTTGTCTGAAGTGTATGCTTCTGCGCTAAAAGAGCAAAAGACGAAATCTGAACTTTCAAAGAAGATTGACCAGCTGGTGATAGAAAGAGATAACTTTGCATCAAAGATCAAACAACTTGAAAAATCTGTTTCAAGTTCAAGTCAGAATTTTATCTCTTCACAAAGGTCAGTCAAATCCTTCAATCAGATTCGTCGCACTAACCTTTTCTACGATGAATTCTTAGATGGTTCAGATACTTATCCGAGAACAAGTTTCAAGAAAGAGAAACTGGTGTGGAAAAGGAAACCAGTCAAAGATGATAAGAAAAATGAGCTGAAAGAGAAGAAATCATGTGTATCTGTACACAAAGCAAAGAAGAACAAAGCACCTAACGGTAAGAAATTTTATTGTTCTATTTGTTGTACACATGATCATTTTCATAAAACAAATGATCATTACTGGTATGTATCTTACTCTGTATCCCCCACACGCACTGCAACTAACATTTCTGGACCCAAATACCAGTGGGTACCAAAACCGAAACCTGAATATGTGTTGCACGCACCTCACTACAAGGGGGAGTAAGAAAGACAATGGCTTTTGAACACAACAATTCAAAACCCGCACCTCAATGTCAAGAAAATGGCTTCTAAGCAAAACAGCTTAGGACCCGTACCTCAGAGATCAAAAAGACCTTACTCCTGTATGCTTGCATCCGATGGATATTGATTGTCTTCATCCCGAGTGAATTGATATGATCTCTATCCTATACTTTTTCTTTGCTAGATTTTTCTGATATTGATGGTCTAACAATTCAAAAGGGAGTGTTTGATCTCTATCCTGTTTTAACTGACATATTTCAGATGCTTAATTTAAGGGGGAGTAAAGGTGATGACTTCTGATTACTTCAGATCAGAACTCACTCTATAAACCGTTTTACTGCTTTCTGTCTTTTATTTTTGAATAAATAAAATGAATAAAGTGGTTTCTGATCAAATGACAGATCAGGACCCGTTTTTCAACGCTCAAAGAAGGATATTATGCTAATATCCAGAGGGAACTCAAAAGATATAAATAATTTATATCATGTTTTGAGGGGGAGCTGAAAAGGTAAAAATCTTCTGATCCTACATCTCTGATTGTTTGAAAGAAGAACAACTTTCAAACATGAAAAACAATTTTATTAAATGTTTAAACCACTTCATATTCTCAAACGATTTCATGAATTTAGAAGTGTGATTTTTAAATGTTTTTCAATTTTTGCGCTTTATTGTTTAATTGACCGTGTGTTTCCAAAGATTAATACTTGTGTATTATCTTGTCCATATACTGTCAAGTATTCATACACACCGGTTCAGTATTTTATTTGAAATTGTTATTACCATGTCTCAAATTCAAACAATTTTTCGATGGTAATACCCCCGTTTGAAGTTCAAAGTTGATAAGCATCATACATCTTTTTCATATTTGTGCTTTCATTGATAAATTGTTTATATTTGTTCATATAAACAAAATATCCAATTCTTTGATACCCTAGCTATTTCATTTGATCTGCTTTTAATCATTGTCAGATTCTCAAAACAATTCTCTTAATTTAATTCTGTTCTTTCAATATCTTTGTTTTGAGAAATCTTCAACGTTCAAATGCTCAAATTTCATTCATATTTTCAATGAGCATACATACACTGACATATGATTTCTTGTGCTTTACATGTCAAGAAAATCATTGATAAGCATGTACTTTTAGGAACATGGGATTCAGTATGAGTGCTTAATAGATCTTCCATGGATTCACGATAACCAGTGTTTCCTACCCCGGAAGAAATCCTTTGAGTGATTAAGGGGAGAGGGGTCTAAAAGAATTGAGTGTGGGAGTGAGCAGAGGTAAAATGGAAATGAGAGATTGGTTAGATGTGAGCTTATATGATTAAAAGAAAGAGGGTGTGAGATCAGAGTTAAAAGAATATCAGAACTCTGCACATACCACTTTCTGAGCCGGGCAGCCACATTACTGATTGGTTCACATTTGTTTGGAGACCATCATTGAAATAGGCATATAGCCCATGCCATGTCTTGTATACAACCCCACCAGCTACTCATTCTTTTCTTAAAAAGAGAATGTTTCACATTTTCTAGGGAAGCAACATATAATCTATCGGATCTTCTTTTGGAAGATATTGATATTGAAAAAGAAGGAAAGTTGCCCCACCTTCGACCCTTTCTCATGCACATTGAGTCCATGTATAATCATTGTTGTCTCAGTGATTTACATACTTTGAGCCTTATGAAACACAATCATTGTGCTAATTCTTTCAAAACACAAGCACGAGCACACAGAGAATATGTTTTTTCTGTCAGAACATTCATAGAATTACCTTGTGTCTTTCAATGATTGAATGGAAGTCTTGGGGAATCAACATCAAACCAGCTCCTTACATTGTACATCCGTTGTACACAGTAACTTCGTGTTACTGACAGGCATTTCTAACTGTTTCATTTGTTGAATCAGGGTTACACGCTCATTATGTCTGAATTTGAAAAGATTCGGATATATATTGTTCATGATTCGGTTCTTCAGATCAAAAGTACGGCAATATCAAGGGGAGATAGTTTGTTGTTCACAAAGGGGGAAATCAAAGCCTATGCTGAAATTGATGATATTTTGATGATAATGATGCTCACATCATCAAAAAGGGGGAGAATTATAAAGATTCAATTTCAGAGTTCAAGATTCAAAGTTCAAGCCTAAAATTCAAAATGTTTCCGCTGCTGTTTCAAAGACTGATTCAAAGTCAAAAGTTTCTGATAAATAATTTCAAGTTTCAAGAAGGCATGTTGACTTTCCAAAGTTTCAAAGTTTAAAAAGACTTTCCAAGATTCTTCAAAAGCTGCAAAAGAGCAAAGTTTTTGAAAGCTTCAAGAGACAAAAGATGAAGAATCAAGAGTTGAAAATCTGCATCAAATTTTTATTAAATCTTGAATACAAAGGGGGAGATTGTTAAGTCTAAATATTGTATCCAAGATTTAATAGGAAAGGCAAATGTGTAAAAGTCAACGTTGACCTTGTAATAGTTAGTGAAGGTATGTTTTACTTTCCTTAATAGTTAAGTCTTTGTATTAGATAGAGAGTATATATAAGGGTTGGTGTTTGTATTCATGTTGTAACGAACTAGAGGCATATGCATACTTGTAATTCAGAGATTGATGAATACAAGATCTACTTTCTCTCTCCACACTTTCTCTCTCTAGTTCTTGATCTTAATGTTCATATCTTGAGAATTGGTTGATAATATGGGATATTATGTTCAACAAAAATTCATCAGAATCATCGAAAAACAATACTAAACACAAATTTACAATCAATTTTCGATTAAAAACAACAATTCACACATTTTCGATGAAGAACAGTGTTCAAACTCGATATTTCAAGAAAGTTCAAAAATCAAAAATTGACATCGTTTTAGTTCGAATTATGAGATGAAATCAAAACAAGAAACAATCCTAAACACAATTCGAATCCAATGATTCCATTTTCTTGCACTAAAACCGATTTTTCAACAAAATTCGTATGAACAGTACAAAAAAAACGAGTTCTTGAAAAATTCCAGAAAATCTCAATTTCTTGATCTAAAAACTCTAGATTTCAATTCAAACTTTGATCAATTCATTTCTGAAAAATTTGGTTCACCTCTGATACCAATTGTTAATCATAAAATCCCAATCTAATCAAGCAATTACTCAAAATATGAACAATAACTAGAGAGAGATTCTAGAGAGAGAAAGTAGATCTTGATTCCATTAATCAGAAGTCTCACAATTCTGAAATGTTACAATACGTGCTTCTCTCGTTGTTACAAGATTACAAGGAAGCTAAAGCTATATATACCAACAACCTATACAAGACTTCATGACTAAGGAAACTAAAACATGCTTTGACTATTCTAATACAAAGACTATGTTGACTTTTACATCTTTGACTTTCCTATTAAATCTTGGATACAATATTTAGACTTAACAAATTCTTAGGCGATAAACTCGTGAGTTGGGCTTCGAAAAAACAACTATGTGTATCAACTTCAACAGCTTAGGTAGAATATGTAGCTGCGGCTAGCTGTTGTTCTCAAGTGCCGTGGATGTGAACACAACTACGAGATTATGGCTTCAAGTATGACAAAATCCCGATCTAATGTGATTCAAAGAGCGTTATTGCAATATCTGCAAACCCTGTTCAACATACATAAACCAAGCACATCGACGTGAGATATCATTTTATCAAAGACAATGTTGAAAAAGCTACAATCGAACTTTTCTTTGTAAACACAGATTATCAAATTGCGTATTTTTTTACCAAGCCACTTGACGAACAGAGATTTAATTTTCTCATTTCAAAACTTGGCATTAAAAATCTCAAGACTTAATCTGTTGTTACCTAGTACAGTTTAGATTTTGTTATTTTTTCTTCATTTCTTTACATTTAATCTGAAAGATATCTACACTGAAAGGTTTGTTCATGATTTCAGGGGGAGTGTGAGAGAAAGACAAGATGATCTATATTTTAGGGGGAGTTGTAGATAGTTACACGTATTGTTTTACTGACATATCATATGATTCATATTTTCAGGGGGAGTAAGGACATTGACTTCTGATTATATCTGATCAGAACTCATTCTTAACAAGTTTTATTGCTTTCATGTTTTTATTTTTCAATAAATTTTGTGAATAAGACTTTGTACTTTGACGACTTTTGACTGACTGCAAATCTTGAGGGGGAGCTTAAATGACCATATTCAATATGACTTTGGAGCTGACTTTATGAGATTTAAGCAGGGCGTAAGGATCATTCTAACTTAATCTCATACATGTTTGAAAGAAGGAAGACTTTCAGATATGAAAACATATTCTTAAATGTTCAAACCACTTCTCGATTCTTAAACAGATTTCATAAATTTAGAAGTATAATTTTAAATGTTTTCATTTTACTTGTGCTTTCACGATTAACTACCCGTGTGTTTCCAAAGATAAATACTTGTGTATTATATTTTCCATATACTTTCAAGTATTCACACACACCGGTTCAGTATTTTTATTGACTAAGTTCTTACCATGTCTCATATTTGAAACCAAATTTCGATGGTAAGACACTATATTTGATTCGTATAGACAATATCCAATTTTCATGACCTAAGCCTTGATTGTTAAGAATGTCTATATTTTGGTTCGTATAGACAATATCCAATTTTAGTTGACCTAAGATTTACTAGACAAATCATTCCTATTTGATCTTTTTCATACAATGTCAGATTTTCAAACAAGTTTCTTATATTTGTTTCATTCATTCAATATACTTTTGTTGAAATATCTTACATGATTAAAATGATCAAATCTTCATGAGCATACATTTATCTGACATGTATTTCATTATGTGCTTTAACTAAAAAAGTTAAACCATTTGAGCAACACTTTTCTTATAGGATTACATGGGTTCATTGTGTGAGAACTTAACAGAACTTCTATGGATTCACGTTAACCAGTGTTTCCTACCCAAGAAGTTAACCTTGAGTGATCGAGAGGTGAGGAGTCAAAATATCTGAGTGTGGGTATGTGTGATGAGGTAAAATGTAAAAGAGAGTTTGGTTAGAAGTGAGCTTAGATGATAAAAGGAAGGAGGGTGAGAGATCAGAGTAAAAGAATATCAAACTCTGCACCAACTTTTTCTGAGTCGGGCAGCCACATTACTGTTATTTCACAATTCTTCGTGAACATCATTGAAACAAGCAACTAGCCCATGCCAACTCTTGACCTAACCCCACCAGCAACTCATCTTTTTTCTTAAAAAGAAGATGTTTCAATTTTTATGGGGATGCAACACATAATCTATCTGATTTTCATTTGCAAAATCTGGATATTGAAAAAGAAGGAAGTCTGGCCCACCTTCGCACTTCGATCATGCACAATTGAGTCTGTGTATTACTGTTGTTGTCTCAATGGTTTACATATTTTTTAGCCTATTATTAAAAGCAATCATCATTCTTAATTCTTTCATACACAAGCACGAACACACAGAGAATTTGTTTTTTTGTCTAAACGTTCATAGAATAAACTTGTGTTATTCAAAGATTGAATGGAAGATCTGCGGGAGTAAACATCAAAAAGATCCTTTCCAATGTGTATTTGTTACACACAGTGGCATTGTGCTACTGACAGACATCTTAACCGATTCATTTGTTGATTTAGGTGTTACACTCTAATTTGTCTCAAATGAATACTTTATGAATCGGCGGATGATTAGAGGTTCAAGTGATAAAGATCAATGGCCAGAAAAGATTAATGACATTTGTTGGTGAAGTTTTGTTGATTTCTGTGCTACATCATCAAAAAGGGGGGAAAGTTATTTTCAAGAAATGTTGGATGAAGAAGAGTTTGTAAAAGTTATGGGGAGAGACTCAAGAAATGGAGAAATTTATTCAAGAAAGATGATTTGAAGAAAGTTTATTGCAAGTTTTGTCAAAGAATGCAAGTTATGTGAAGATTGCACAGTTCGGAATAAGAAAGTTCAAAGAATTTGGAAAGTTTACTGAAGATACTGAAACTTTCTTTGAAAAATGTTTGCTGAAGAAAAGTGAGCCAAGTCTGAAGATACTTTCTTTCTGAGGTCTGAAAGAGGTTTCTACAACCTCATGGAGATTGCAGAATTTTTTGACATTGGGGAGATTGCAGAATTTTTTGAAAACTGCTTATTCAAAGAGGAAGATTAAATTTTGTTGAAAGAAGTTTACAAAGGAGGAGATTGTATAAATTTGTGCTAAAGGGGGAGATTGTATTCCATATCTTTTTGAGAGATGATCTTGAATCCAAAGGGGGAGATTGTTAGTGCACAAAATATGTTTGATACAAGATCATGAAGGTTGAAGTTCAAGTTGAAGATAAAAGTCAAAGTCAAGCAAAAGCTCAAGTCAACTCTCATGCTAAGTCAAAGTCTTTGTACTAAAAGGTCAAAGTCAAAGTTATGTATTGTGAGTGTTTTAGTGTTGTAAGAGTTTCTAGTATATATATGTTTTTCGTTAGTAGACTCATAAGACTAGAAGAGTGTTGAGCGCGTATTGTGTTAGAGAGAGAAATATTTGAGAGTTCTCTGTACGAATTCAGAATTGAGATTAATAAAATTGTTTGATCTTAATTCATTGTCATCTTGATTTGCACTGATTGTGGGACACACATGCTATAACTGTGGCAAAGTAGGCCATTTTGCTAAACATTGCCGAAAGCCAAAAGTTCGTAATTCTGAATACTACAAGAACAAAATGCTTTTGGCCAAGAAGAAAGAAGTTGGAAAATCATTAATGGCTGAAGACAACTACTGGTCGGATCACTCGGAGCCTGAGATTGAAAAGGAAGAAATTGCTCACATGTGCTTTATGGGTTATAATTTAACTGAAGAAGATTATGATGTGAAGGATACTGAAGAGGTATGTTGATATGACTGAATACGATTTCTTAAATCAAATGAAATCCATGATGATTGAACTTCAGGATCTAGAGTTTAAACTTAAACGCGAAAAATGTATCATTGAAAAGAAAAACCAATCAATACTGAAACTCAACAATGATATTCCTGAGAAGAATGTATTGATTGAGACTTTACATAAAACTATTGATACCAGTGCTAAAGAAAAGACTGTAATCCATAATAAATTATCTAAAACATCATCAAAATTCAAACTGTGCAAACTTGAGATTAAAGAGGTTGCTAAAAAGTGTTTATCTTTAAAGAAAGAAAACAAAACTTTGATTGAAAAAGTGAGTGGTTTGGAAGAAAAACTTTATACTAGACGTCAGACTGAGCAAACCATTCATCTTAATAAACCAAAAGAGAGTAGTGAGTGTTGGGGTATTGGTTATGATAACCCACACTACATGAAAAAGGGTATTTCCAAATTTCCTGCTTTATACGATTTTGGTTTTCTAAAATTGGCACCTAAATATCCTGAACTCAGAGTTAAATGGACATAATCATCAGATGAGGAAGAAGCTAAGGAAGATGAGAAAAGGAAATACAAAACTAAAATGCAACTTCTATTTCGTTATGAGAAGTTGAATTATAGTTAAAGAGTTAAATTGGTCCGTCAATGATGGATTTTATTATAGTCACGGTTCTTGTGATTCAAGAACTGAATCATCCTCCTCTTCCACTGTGAGTACTCTCCGATAGACAAGACCAGATGTTTAGATTGGGAACCCATAGAAAGCAATTCTTTTGACATGATGATAATATCTGCACACAAACAAAAATAATCTAGTAATGATCTTTTAATTCAACAATTTGGACAATACTTGAAAAAATTTCAGAAACTGAAATTTCTAAAAAAACCTTAAGTCTAGAATTCGCATGCACTAGAAACAAGTAGCAATTAGCATGAAATTTGCATTAGAATTCGTACAACACTTGAAATTCGTATAAGCGAGATTAAAAATTCCCACAAGTATAGAATTCGTAGACAAGAGAGAACAAAATCTAAGCAATTCGCATAAACTTATATGCGAATTCTTCAGAATTCGTATAAAGCTTTCTGCGGATCCTTCACAATTCGCACGTCTCTATGATGCGAATTTTATCCTTAGAAAACATTTTCTTGAATTTTTTTTCGCATACAAGCTTTTCCAAAGTAGAATTCGTATAAACACTTGTACGAAAACTTACAATTCGCACCACTCAAGTATGCGAAAATTACAAAATTCGCACTACACAGGTATGCGAATTCTGTGCAATTTGTATAAAGATCCCTGCGAATTCTTTCCTTGAACAACCAAAAATCAACTTTTTGCAAAACACACTTATGCAAATCCTTGCATTTCGGATAATAAGGTGTACGAATTCCAACACTTATATATTTTTAAGAAAATTTTATGCGAATTCCTTACTTAATACTGATATGCGAATTCTTTCCGTAATGATTTCAGATTATCTAATATGTGAATTCTTTATGATTAAACTGAGTTCTACGAGTTCTTCATACGAAATACTCGAATCTTGCGAGTTCTTGAGTTCACAGTCTAAAAAACTCGATTTTAATCCAGAAATCGATCCAAACCTTCTAATCAGAAGCTGCAACTTCACAGAATCAACCACGTTAGTACAATGAACAATCCAATGAAATATCTCAATCAAATTTACACTTAATCATATAAAATTTGATCAAACAGTGTTCAACATCTTTTTAAACAAAACTTTTTTATAAATCACAAATCAACTATCAATACATGTTTTTCTGTGAAATTCAATTACACACAAATGTTTTAAAACCTTTTTCGACTACAAATCAACCAACAATTTTATCAAGAACTTATATTTCCACACAAATTCAATCAAGAAACTCAAACTCAGAAAACGAACTCAAAAACCTTTCAAACTGTTGAATTTCTAAGCTCTGATACCAATTGTAGGGGTCTTCGCGGTCCAGTTTGGGCGTTTTAACCCCTCAAACCACAAACCAAACCGCAAGTGGCGGTTTGTTGATTTTTCAAACCAAGCAATTTGACATCAAGTGCCCAGACCGGTCAAGTCGGACCGCGGTTTAGGCGGTTTGGGCCTTTTAGTGGGCTTTAAAGTTTAAACATAAATAAACATATAAAATTTTGAATTTTAAAAGTTCATTAGCTTGAGTCCATTTGAAATAAATAAAGTCCGCAACCATGTTAACAAAGTCCACAAAAGTTCTTAATTACATGACTACAAAAGTTTCTATGAAGTATAAAGTAACACAAATTTAATCAAAGGATTCAATATCTAGCAAAAAATGGTCAAAAATTCAAAATCAATTTTGGAACTTGTAACACAGATTCATCATAGGATTCTAATCATTCTATGAAAGTAAGAACTAAAAAGAGTAAACACGAAGTCACGACCTTGAAGAATATAAGCTGTTAACTTGATGTAGCCGTGAAGTGTGAACTGAATGCAGCCGCCGTGAACCGAAGATGACAACCATTAACAGAACTGAAGCTCGTGATTCATTGAACAGAAGAAGAATCAGTGTGTTTTGGGCGTGGAGAAAGGAGAAGTCGATCTGGAGAACTAAGGAGAAGTCGTCGATTTGGATTTTGGAAGCATCAGATCGTGTTTCTAAAAATTGAATTAGGGATTTCAAAGTATTGGGCTAGATTTATAACTATGTTAGGCCTTTTAAGTTAAAGATAAATTGGACATTATTTGGGTTAAACAATAGATGTATAAAGATGTATATAATTTATATATATATATATATATATATTTGGCGGTCGGTTTGGTTTAAACCGCCCAAAAAATCCTCAAACCGGACCGGACCGCCCCGTTTGGCGATTTTTCAGACCAGAACGGACCGCCAGACCGCCTAAACCGCCGAAAACGGTCCGGTCCGACTTGGTTCGACCGGTTTGAGCGGTCCAACGGTTTTTTTGAACACCCCTACCAATTGTGACCCAGATTACTAGCATGTGATTAGCACAACAGATTAAAAACACAATATTATTGATTTAAACCATATGATTACAACGTGGTCATAGATCTAACACAGTGCCACAAATCTTACGTATGTGTGTGTTCTAAGTGTGCGAGTTCTTACCACAGACTGATTCGTATCTGTGCGTGCGTTCTTACAAGATTACAAAGGGACAAAACTATTTATACTAAGTCAACATAGTTGACTTTACAACTCAAAACCCTTAACAATACAACAATTACAAACTAGACCCTCTATTTTAATCTTGAATACAATTCTAGTCTAACACAATTCTAAACATTCAAAATTTTCTTCTAACGATTATTTTCAAAGCTATTCTATAGAGGAAATGGAGGCAAAACCGATTGAAGGCAAACTTTATGTTCCTCCACTCATTTTAGAAAGTAAAATTTCTGAACTTGAGAATACTCTTGAAGAAGACAAAATTTTGACTGGACTAGAACAAATGGTACTTTCAACTGTTTTTGTAAACACTGTTTTCTCAAAGTCTTCCAAAGTTTCTAAATCAAATGATGTTAATGGTCTGTTAGATGAAGAGTTTGATTTTCTAAACTCTGATGATTGTTTTGATGAATGTGTTGATCAATTTGATTTTAATGCAAAACTTCCAGATCATTTTCAATTTATTGTGAATTCCAAAGGTTTACCAAGTGTATTCGAAAAGGGTGAATCATCAAACGAAAGTTAATAAACCAGTTTCTGTGAGTACTAAACATGCCAAAGGTAAGAAGAAAAGGAATAGACATTCACAGAAACAGATTAACACTCGTAAATCTAGGAAAAGAAAATCTTTTAAATCTTACAGTTCTAACTTTCAAAATTCATATGTTTTAGAAGTGCAAAAGAGAAAGCCTGAAGTGAAATCAGAATGGAAACCAAAGCAGAAAGTTGGAGAGAATACAAAATCATTTTCTGATACTGAATGTAATAGTTTACTGTTAGTGACACTGATGTAATTGGTAATATTGCTTCTCATAAAACAAAACTTGTATCTTCTTACAAGACTTACTCAATAAAGGAATTACTCCAATTATCTCCGTCTACTAATAAGTCTTCCACATATTGTAGAAATGATTTTGTATCTTGACAATATTCTGATGATTGGTTTGGATCATATCATGTTTATTCTAATAATTTTGTTTCAAAAGTTTTTCAAAAGATCAAAGGGTCCAAATTCAAATGGATGCCAAAATCTTGTGTCAACTTGCTAGGACCCATCTATAAATGGGTACCTAAACCCGCTGTTCCTTGATTTATCCTATGCAGACCCGTCATATGTGGTACTTGGATTCTGATTGCTCCAATCATATGACCAGACAGAAAGATATTTTATCTAATTATACAGAGAAGTTCTGTGGGAACGTTAGATTTGGTAATGACCAGTTTTCACCAATTTTGGGATATGGAGATGTCGTGTAAGAAAATGTAACGATTAAGAAGGTGAGCTACGTTAAAGGATTAGGACAACCTATTCAGCATTGGTCAGTTCTGTGACAAGGATTTAGAGGTGAATTTTAAGGCCAAGCGATGTTGCGTTAGAACTGAAGACGATAAAGAACTCTTTGTCGGGATGCGGAAGTCAAACCTCTACACAATTAATCTGTCTAAATTCAAGACTGATAATGCGGTGTGTCTACTTTCAAAAGCTTCTATGCAACAAAGTTGGTTATGGCATAGAAGTCTTTCTCATCTAAACTTCCGATAAATCAACAAATTGGTGATTGGTAATTTGGTGAAAGGACTTCCATAGCTGAAATATGTCAAAGAACATCTGTGTGCTGCGTGTGAGAAAGGTAAAATGAAAAGAGCTTCTCCTTAGCCTAAGCCTGAACCGAGCACAAATACTCCTTTAGAATTGCTGCATTTGGATCTCTGTAGTCCAATGTGAACTCAAAGCATCAACGACAAGAAATACGTTTTGGTGATTATGGATGATTATTCAAGATACACTTGGGTCAAATTTCTAAGATCAAAACATGAGACGCCCGATGTCATCGTCTCATTCTTTAAGACCACTCAAGTGAACTTGCAGAAGACAGTAATGCTTCTCAGAACTAATAATGGCACAGAATTCAAGAACAACACTGTAGATAATTATCTCGAATCGGTCGGGATAACACACCAATTTTCTGCTGCCAGAATACCAGAACAGAATGGAGTAGTAGAAAGGCGAACAGAACTCTAGTTGAGGCTGCTCGCACTATGCTTAGTCAATCTGATCTACCTCTATTTTTGTGGGTTGAAGTTGTGTCTACTGCTTGCTATACGCAAAATTGCTCAATCATTCATCGCCTGTTTGGTAAAACACCATATGCTTTGATCAATAATAGAGTACCTATAATTAAACATTTTCATATCTTTGGATGCAGATGTTTTGTGCTGAATGACAAGGAGAACTTGAACAAGTTCAGTCCTAAGGCTGATGAAGGCATTTTCATTGGATATTCTCAGACATTTGCTGCATACAGAGTTTACATGAAGAAATCTAAAATAGTTGTGGAGAGCGTAAATGTCAAATTTGATGAAGATATGACTTATGATCAAATCAGTTCAGAACCCGTTATCAAAGGAGTTTTAGCTTCTGGAAAAATCAGTCCAGAACCTGCGGTTAAAGTTTCTAATTCTGATAAAGCGTCAGCGTCTACATCTCATTTAACAGAATTAGACTTATTGTTTGAATTTTTCTATGATGTGTTTCTTGGTTCTAAATTGACTAAACCTGTTGTGATTGACAGATCTGAAGATTCAAGCAATCATCATCCAAACACTTCAGATGTCTCAACTGAATCTGATCCCCCAATTCAGGAAGAAACTCAAATTCAAACACCTACTCACTCAGATGAAGATGCTAATGAAACTGTCGAGCCAGAAGCTACAAATTCTGTTGGATGTACGGTAACGCCTACTCAACAGACATCAAATGTCCAACCAACTGAAACTTCTGCACCGATTACTTCAACTGAACCCCATACCGAACAAGAAGAATAAATTGGATATCTAGATGTTCAACATGATCAATCTACATCTAATTCAGTTCCTCATGTATACAAGTGGACCAAAGAGCACCCGGTTCATCAAATTATTGGAGATCTGTCAAAGTCGGTGTAAACTGGGTCTGCAACAACAAATGAATGCTTATTTGATTCTTTCCTGAGCAAAATAGAGCCAACAAAATTTCAGAAGCTCTTCGTGATCTAGATTAGGTTACAACCATGCAAGAAGAGATCAACCAATTTGAAGCGCTAAAAGTCTGGCGATTGGTGCCCCGACCTGAAGAAAAAATAATTATTGGCACCAAGTGGGTATTCAAAAATAAGAAGGATGAAGATGGTGTTGTTATTAGAAATAAAGCAAGACTTGTCGCCAAGGGATACAGACAAGAGGAAGGCATTGATTATGATGAGACGTATGCACCAATTGCACGTATTGAGGCAATCAGGATGTTTCTAGCCTACGTTGTACAAAAAACTTTATGGTCTATCACATGGATGTCAAGACAGCCTTTCTGAATGGATTATTAAAAGAAGAGGTGTAGGTGTACGTTTCTCAGCCTGAAGGATTTGTAAGTGCCGATAAACCTCATCATGTCTATATTCTAGACAAAGCACTTTACAGACTCAAACAAGCCCCTCGAGCCTGGTATGATGTATGTGAGTCCTGTTCTAGTTCTAATTGCTAACGATTATTAACAAAACAAGATTTAATCAATTTACCTGTTTGATTCAATTCACAAAATCACAAGATAACAATCTGTTCTTGACTTTCACTCTCTAGATGACAACACTTTCTCATTCTAAAACTCTCTCTGAATCTTAACTTGTCATCTAACAAATAATAAAGAAAGAAACTATTTATACCTATTACAAAAAGCAAGGAAACAAATACAAATACAATGACTTTGACTTTTTTTATAACAACAAGACTTTGACTTTTAATAAGAGTTGACTTTCTCAACTTTGATTTCTTGCATCTTTGACCTTCAGAATCATTGATCTTGTATCCAACATATTTATGTTGTAACCATCTCCCCCTTTGGATTCAAGATCACCTTCAAAAAGATTTAGCAAAACAATCTCCCCATTTAGTTCAATCTAAGCATTATAATCTCCCATTTCTTTGACGGTATTTTTTCCAAAACTGTCTTCAAACGAATAACAATCTCCCCAAAACTTTCACAAAATACTTTCAGACTTTGGAAAGAAATTATCTTCAGATTCAGCTCGGATTGCTTTAGCAAAATAATCTTCAAAGAAAATTTCTGAAAATCAGCACATCTTCAAATATTTATGACTTTGCTTGAACAAACTTTCAAACTTTGTCTTCATTTTCTTCAAATCATTAACTCTGAAAATTTCTGACACTGACATTTCTTTAAATCATCTGCCCCTTTCTGATGAATAGAGCATCTGATTCATCAAAACTTTCTCTAAGAAATGTCTTTGACCATTCTGATCTATCGAAGAGCCTCTGATTCTTTGCCAATTCGAACAATGTATTCATCCAGATCTTTTCAAATCTAGACAAAATAGGAAAGTAACACCTGAATCAACAAATGAATCAGTTAATATGCCTGTCAGTAACACAAAGTCACTGTGTGTAACAAATACACATTGGAAAGGAGCTTTTTGATGTTCACTCCCCCAAGGCTTCCATTCAATTATCGAAACACCACAAAGTCAATTTCTATGAATGTTATGACAAGAAAACAAATTCCTTGTGTGTTCGTGCAAGTGTAGAAAGAATTAAGCATATGATGATTGCTTTGAATAAGGCTCAACATTGTGTAAACCACTGAGACAACAGTAGATAAACAAAAACTCAATGTGCATGATTGAAGTGCGAAGGTGGGGCAGACTTCCTTCTTTTTCAATATCCAGATTTTCCAATTGAAAATCAGATAGATTATGTGCTGCGTCCCCAGAAAAATATGAAACATTTTCTTTTTAAGAAGAAAATGAGTGGCTGGTGGGGTAATATCAAGAGTTGGCATGGGCTAGTTGCCTGTTTCAATAATGTTCACCAAGAATTGTGAAACATTAGTAATGTGGCTGCCCGACTCAGAAAGTAGTTGGTGCAGAGTTTGATATTCTTTTACTCTGATCTCACACCCTCTTTCTTTTTAATCATTAAGCTCACATCTAACCAAATTCTCATTTCCATTTTACCTCAACGTACATCCCACACTCATTTCTTTTTAACTCCTCACACTCAATCACTTTGGGGTAACTGCTTGGGTAGAAATCACTAGTTAACGTGATTTCATAGAAGTTCAGTTAATTCCTAGCACAAAGAACCCATATTAACCTAGAAAGCATATGTTGCTCAGATGATTTAACTTTATCAGTTAAAACTCATATACAAATGTCAGATAAAGTGTATGCTCAGATGATATAATCATGAAGATATGAGCATTTTTAGACATTAAAGTATTTTCAAACAAGTATATTGAATGAATAGATATGAATGCAAAAGACTTTTTTGAAAATCTGACATTGTATGAAAATGATCAGAAATGAAATGATATAGCAATTAAGGCTTATGGTAAAAAATAACGGATATTGTCCATACGAAACAAAATATAGACACTCTTGAAATGAACGTTTCGAAAAGAAATGACGCTCAAATTTCTTTGAATACAAGCGCGGGGTGTCTTACCATCGAAAACATGTTTCAAATTTAAGACTTGGTAAGAACAAATTGAACAAAAATTCAAACCGGTGTGTATGAATACTTGAAAGTATATAGAAAAGACAATACGCAAGTATTTATCTTTGGAAACACACGGTTTATTAACATTTAAGCACAAAATAAAATGAAAACATTTAAAATCACACTTCCAATTCATGAAATCTATTTAAGAATCGGGAAGTGGTTTGAACATTTTAAGAACATGTTTTCTATGATTGAAAGTTGTCCTTCTTTCAACCATATATGAGATTAAGATAAGAAATTTAACCTTTTCGCTTCGTCTTAAATCTCATGAAGTCAGCTGAATTCATAAAGATATGATCTTGATAACTTCTCTCATTCTGCAAAAGTCTCAAAGTCATGTCAAAAACAAATTTATTCACAAATTTATTCAAATGTAAAAGACATAAAGCATTAAAACAGTTAACAGTACGAGTTCTGATCAGAAGTAATCAGAAATCATAGTCTTACTCCTTTTGATATGACTTATATGCTCCCCCTAAAATCATGCATCACAAAAAAAATTGTCAGTGTAGGAAATGCAGAAATTAGATAAACTCCCCCTCAAAAGAATGTAGATCATTTTAAAGTTCTTCTCACTCTCGCCCTGAGATCATGAACAAACTATTAAAGTGCAGATATCCTTCAGAAATAATGATAAAGAAATGAAGAAAAATGACAATAAAATAAACTTTAATAGGTAATTACTGATTAGACCTTGAGATTTAGCATACCAAGCTTAGATACAAGAAAATTAAATCTCTTTTCATCTAAAGCTTTAGTAAACAAATCTGCAAGTTGATAATCAGTTTTTACAAAGTAAAGTTCTATTGTACCTTTGTCTACATTATCTTTTATAAAATGATACCTGACATCAATGTGTTTGGTTTTCGTATCCTATACAGGATTAGCAGATATCGCGATTGCACTCTTCGAGTCACAATATATCAGAATTTTATCAAACTTGAATCCATAGTCTCGCAGCTGTGTTCGCATTCACAAGACCTGAGAGCAGCAACTGGCAGCAGCTACATACTCTGCTTCAGCAGTCGATGTGGAAACGCATAACTATTTCTTTGATTCCCAGCTAACGAGCTTGTCCCCAAGAAATTGAATGTGACCTGAAGTGCTCTTCCTGTCTAACATACAACCTGCATGATCTGCATCTGACAAGGTTGTTATTTCAAAACTAGTATCTTTAGGATACCACAGACAGAGATCTGAGTCCCCTTCAGATACCTGAAAATACGTTTTACTGCAGACATATGGGAATCTTTAGGATTAGCTTGATATCGAGCGCATAAACATGTAGAAAACATTATGTCTGGCCTACTAGAAGTTAGATACATTAAAGAACCTATCATTCCACAATATGTCATAACATCCACAGCTGCTCCCAAAGGATCAGTGCCAATCTTAGTACCAAGTGCCATCGGGGTACCAATCGGTTTACAGTTTTCCATGTTGAACTTTCGAAGAATGTCCAAAATGTATTTTGATTGATTGATAAAAATCTCTGTTTTAAATTGTTTGACTTGTAATCCGAGAAAGAAATTCATCTCTCCCATCATACTAATCTGAAAACGTGACACCATAAGGTTTGAAAAATTCTTACAGTACTTAGGATTTGTGGAGCCAAAAATAACATAATCTACATATATCTGAATAAGAATGATATCGGCTTTCTCCTTTTTAATGAATAAAGTAGTATCAACCGTACCTTTCGTAAAACCAGACTTGACCAAGAATTTAGATAGCACATCATACCAGGCACGAGAAGCTTGTTTGAGTCCATAAAGGGCTTTATCCAAGATGTAGACGTGATTAGGCTTATCTGGATTCACAAACCCTTCTGGTTGCGAGACATATACTTCCTCCTTAAGTAAGCCATTTAGAAAGGCTGTCTTCACGTACATTTGGTAGACGGTGAAGTTTTTGTGAGCTGCGTAGGCTAGAAACATCCGAATCGCCTCTATACGCGCTACTGGAGCATACGTCTCATCATAATCTATTCCTTCCTCTTGCCGATAACCCTTGGTGACAAGTCTTGCTTTATTACGGATTACGATACCATCTTCATCCTTCTTCTTTTTGAACACCCATTTCGTACCGATAATTGTTTTGCCTTCAGGTTTAGGTACGAGTCTCCAGACTTTGAGTGCTTAGAACTGGTTCAGCTATTCTTGCATAGCTGTCACCCAATCTGAATCCGCAAGTGCCTCAGATACTCGAGTAGGCTCAATCTTGTTCAGAAAGAAATCATACATACACATATTTATAGTAGCAGACCTAGTTTGCACCGGCTTATGTAGATCTCCAATAATTTGATTTATCAGATGCTCTTTGGTCCACTTTTGCTCGTGAGGGAGTGGATTAGATACAGATTGATCATGATAATCATCTTGAAATCCACTATCAGACTTTTCAGTTTGAGTAGTTGGAGGGGGGTTTGCAGTTGAAGTTTCAGGTGTAGAAGCATCAGTTGGAACAACATATTCTGCTTGTTGAGTAGACAGTGTATCACACCCAACTGATACAGTTACTTCTGGCTCAGCAGTTATTTGTATATCTTCAACTGTAAGAGTATTCGATGGAATGTGAGTTTCTGACTGAACGGGGGATTCAGATTCAGTTATAACTTCTGAAGTGACTGGATGATTGGAACTTGTGTCTTCAGACCTGTCAGTCACAGCAGATTTAGGCAAATTAGATCCTAGAAACTCATCATAAAAGAATTCAAATAACAAATCTAAATAAGATAAATGTGAAAGTGAAGTAGAAGCGTTATTCGAATTATTCTCTGTAGAAACAGGTTCTGGACCGATCTGCCCATAAGCTAATAATCCAGTTATCACGGGTTCTGAACTGAGTTGTTCAGAAGCCATTTCTTCATCAAATGTGACATTAACGCTCTCGATTACTGTCTTGGACTTCTTTAAGTAGACTCGATATGCAGTAGATGTCGAAGAATAACCAATGAAGATACCCTCATCCGCCTTGGCACTGAACTTGTTCATACTCTCTCTATCGTTAAGCACGAAACACTTACACCCACATATGTGAAAATACTTGATTGTCGGTGTTCTGTTGTTGATCAACGCATACGAAGTCTTTTGAAAACGGCGGTGTATCATGGACCGATTCTGAGTATGACATGTAGTCGACACAGCTTCTTCCCAGAGGAAGAGAGGTAAGTCGGATTTGCTAAGCATAGTACAAGCGGCCTCGACTAGCGTCCGATTTCGCCTTTCGACTACTCCATTCTGTTCGGGCGTACGAGCAGCAGAGTATTGATGTGAAATCCCGACCGATTCGAGATATTCTTCAACAATCTTGTTTTTGAACTCCGTGCCGTTGTCGGTTCTAAGAAGCTTGACTGGTTTTTGCAAATTCACCTGGGTCCTCTTTAGAAATGTAATGAGAACTTCGGGTGTCTCATCTTTTGATCGTAGAAATTTGACCCATGTGTATCGCTAATAATCGTCCACGATAACCAGCACATATTTCTTTCCACTCAAGCTCTGCGTTCACATTGGTCCACACAAATCCATATGCAACAACTCTAACAGAGAGCTGGTAGTTGGTTCAGACTTCGGTTTATGCGGAGCTCTCTTCATCTTACCCTTTTCACATGCTGCACACAAGTGTTCTTTCTCGTATCTCAGCTCAGGAAGTCCATTAACTAACTTTCCTTTGACCATCTTGTTTATGTAACGAAAATTCAGGTGCGATAAACGTCTATGCCAAAGCCAACTTTGCTGCATCGAAGCTTTTCTTAGTAAGAAAACCTGATTGTCATTCTGGACTTGTGAAAGATGAATGGTATAGAGATTTGTCTTTCGATTCCTGACTAAAAGTTCTTTGCCGTCTTCAGTACGAACCGAACATCTCTTAGCTTTGAAGTTGACCTCTAACCCTTTGTCGCAGAATTGACCGATGCTAAACAAGTTGTTCCCTAAGCCTTCGACATAGCTCACCTTCCTAATCGTTATGTTGTCTTGAATGATGTCACCATATCCTAAGATCGGTGAAAACTGGTCGTTCCCCAATCGCACATTTCCGCTGAATTTCTCTGTATAATTAGACAATAAAGCTTTATGCCCGGTCATATGCTTGGAACAACCGCTATCCAAGTACCACATATGTCGGGTCTGCAAGATAAATCAGGAAACAACAATTTTAGGTACCCATTTAAAAACGGATCCTAACAGATTAGCACATGATTTTGGTATCCACTTGAATACGGATCCTCTTTTGCTTTGAAAACCTTTGATAACATTTGGTTTTGAAGAATAAACATGATAAGATCCAAACCAATCATTAGAATTATGAGAAGAAGCAAAATCATTCCATCGATAAGTATAAGACTGAGTAGTAGGACGAGATAATTGGAACAATTGATTTTTTGAATATCGCTTGTAAGAAATTACAAGGTTTTGTTTATTAAAACCAACTTTACCAACTACATCAGTAACACTACTATCAGTTCTATCATAAGCTATATCAGGAATTGATTCCGCCTTCTCATCATTCTTCCTTTTTGGTCGCCATTCAATTTTTGCTTTCGACCTTTTCTTTCTTAAAACTGAAACAGAAGATTTAGATTTATTAGGAAAATCAGATTTCTGAGATTGGTTTTTCTTTTGTTTACCAGTGTTGTTCCGTTTCTGTGAACGTTGTTTCTTATGTTTCTTACCTTTAGCATAGTAATCAGCATTCACATAAACTGGTTCACCAACCTTAGTTGATGATTCACCCTTTTCAAAAACACTTGGTAAAACTTCTCCATTTATAAGAAAATAGAATGATCTAGAAGTGAATCATTAAAATCAAACATATCAATTTCCTCTATACACCCATCATCAGAATTGAGAAAATCATTTGCAGACGCAAATAAGTCATCAAAGTTATCAGTCGAAGTTTGAGGTGCCTTTGAAACTTTAGAATACTTTGTAGATTTAGATTGAAAAATTGTGTTCTTTAAAACAATAGAAAATACACTTTGTTCAATATCTACCAAAAGTCTTTCATCAGATAAAACATTTTCAAGCTCAACTATTTTGCTTTCAAGAATGAGTGGAGGAACATAAACTTTTGCAATTGTAGGTTTTGCCTCCATCTCAGAAACAGAATAACTAGCAAAATAGTCGTTTGAAAGAACTTTTGGTGTTTCAGAAAGATAACTATCATTTAACTTTTCGTAGTTAAATGGTAGTTGCATTTTCTTAATATTCTTTCTATTTTCAGTTTCCCTGGCCTCAACTTCTTCTGGTAATTTGGTAACAAATTTGGGTTTTAAATGAGTATGTTTACCAGCAACAGCAAGAAAATCAAAATTATATAATGCTGGTTGTTTTCTGATGGCTTTCTTTAAGTAATGAGGGTTTTCATAACCAATACCCCATTTTTCCTTAACATCAACCTCATCATTAGGTGCATTAAGAAAAATAGTTTGATTTGTTTGACCTTTTGCATAAAGTTTGGCTTCCAGACATTTACCTTCTTACTTAAGAGCTTGTTTTCAACCTGGAATTTATAAACAGTTAGTGCAGATTCTTTCTTATCTAAATCAGACTTAGAAAGTTTAGCTTCAAAATCAGAAATCTTCTTTTCAAAACAATCTACTTGGAGTTTAGAATCAGAAGCAGACTTGCGTAAAGAATCAATTAGATCTTTGTTCCCAAAAACTGATTTATTAAGCTCAAAGATCTTTTGATTTCTTTTAGCAACTCTGTCTTTTTCCTTTTTCAGTTTTATTTGTAGATCTTGAAGCTCAACCATCATGGCTTCCATTTTGGTTATGAAATCATTTTTAGTTAAGTTCATTACCTCATCATCAGTCTCTTCATCCGAATCATCATACTTCACAGTGTTGCCCATCAAACATGTGTGAGCTTCTTCATCTTTTACTTCCTCAACATCCGAATGATCTAACCACTATTCATCTTCTGCCATCAATGCTCTGCCTGCCTCTTGTTGTTTGGCCAAGAGTATTTTGTTCTTATAGTATTCTGAATTGCGAACCTTTGGCTTTAGACAATCTCTAGCAAAATGATCGACTTTGCCACTGTTCTAGCACTTTATCAGATCATCAGTCTTCTTTTCAGCACCAGCATAGTCATTCAGATATTTCTTCTTCTAGTTCTAATTGCAAACGATTATTAACAAAACAAGATTTAATCAATTTACCTGTTTGATTCAATTCACAAAATCACAAGATCACAATCTGTTCTTGACTTTCTCTCTCTAGATGACAACACTTTCTCACTCTAAAACTCTCTCTGAATCTTAACTTGTCATCTAACAAATAAGAAAGAAAGAAACTATTTATACCTATTACAAAAAGCAAGGAAACAAATACAAATAATTTGACTTTGACTTTTTTTATTAGAACAAGACTTTGACTTTTAATAAGAGTTGACTTTCTCAGCTTTGACTTCTTGAATCTTTGACCTTCAGAATCCTTGATCTTGTATCCAACATATTTATGCTCTAACAATGTACTATCCACATTCCTTGTCAAGTCTGGGTTTTCCAAAGGTAAAATCGATACAACTTTGTTCATTAAAAAGGAGAAAGCTGATATCATTTTAATTCAAATATATGTGGACGATATATTATTTGGTTCAACTAATCCAAAGTACTGTAAGAATTTTTCTAACCTCATGGTATCACGTTTTCAAATAAGTAGAGATGAACTTCTTTCTCGGATTACAAGTTAGACAATTTTCTATGGGGATTTTTATAAATCAAGCGAAGTATATTACTGACATTTTAAAGAAATTTAATATGTCAAATTGTACTTTAATTTTTACCCCGATGGCACCAGGAACTAAAATCGGAGCTGATATTTTGGGAAAAGCTGTTGATGTTAGAATCTATAAAGGAATGATTGGTTCCTTAATGTACTTGACGACTAGTCGGCCAGATATTATGTTTTCTACATGCTTATGTGCTAGATATCAAGTTTCGCCTAAAGAATCCCATATGTCGGATGTAAAACGCATATTTAGATATCTGATGGGAATTGCATATCTTGGTTTCTGGTATCCTAAATATACTGGTTTTGAGCTAACAACATATTCAGACGCAGATCATGCAGGTTTTATGCTAGATAGGAAAAGCACATCGGGTCACATTCAATTTCTTGGAGACAAACTCGTAAGTTGGGCGTTAAAGAAACAACTTGGTGTTTCCACTTCAACTATTGAAGCAGAGTATGTAGCTGCTGCCAGTTGCTGCTCTCAAGTGTTGTGGATGAGAACACAACTTCGTGATTATGGATTCCAATTCAACAAGATTCCAATATATTGTGATTCGAAGAACGCCATTGCAATATCAGCTAATCCAGTTTAGTACACTAAGACTAAACATATTGATGTGAGATATCATTTAATCAAAGATAATTTCAAAAAAAGTACAATTGAACTATACTTTGTAAACACAGATTATGAACTTGCAGATTTGTTTACCAAGCCGTTAGACGAAAAGAGATTTAATTTTCTCATTTCGAAACGTGGCATATTAAACCTCAAGACATAATATGTAATTACATAGTACAGTTTATTTTTGTTATTTTTCTTCATTTCTTTATTTTTAATCTGAACGATATCTGCACTGAAAGGTTATGTTCATGTTTTCAGGGGGAGTTAGATCTATCTTAGGTGATCTAGATTCTAGGGGGAGTTGTAGAGATTAGCATATATTTTTCACTGGCATATCTTGTGATGCATATGTTCAGGGGGAGTAAGGATATTGATTTCTAATTACATCTGATCAGAACTCGTTCTTAAAAGTTTTACTGCTTTTATGTCTTAACTTTTCAGTAAAGTTTGTGAATAAGACATTGACTTTAACGAGTTTTTGACTAAATGTAGATTTTGATGGGGAGCTTACATGATCATATCTATTATGACTTTGGAGCTGACTTCATGATATTCAAGTTAAGCGTAAGGATTACTCTTATTCTTAATCTCATATATGTTTGAAAGATGGACGACTTTCAAACATGAAAACATGTTCTTAAACGTTCAAACCACTTCTCGATTCTTAGACAAATTTCATGAATACAGAAGTGTGATTTTAAATGTTTTCATTTTATGCGCTTTCATTTTTAACAAACCGTGTGTTTTCAAAGATAAATACTTGTGTATTATCTTTCCCATATACTGTCAAGTATTCATACACACCGCTTTAGTACTTTTATTGCCTAAGTTCTTACCATGTCTTAAAATTGAACATAATTTTCGATGGTAAGAAACCTTGTTTGAACTTCATTGATATTCGAGCGTTATTTCATTGAAAACGTTTCTTTCAAGACTGTCTATAATTGTTCTTATAGACAACATCCAATTTTTAATGAAGTAAGCTTTTAGTGATAAATCATTCATATTTGATCGTTTCAATACAATGTCAGATTCTCAAACAAGTCTTTTGTACTCATTTCATTCTTTCAATATACTTGTTTTTGAGAAAATCTTCCATGATTAAAATGCTCAAATATTCATGATTATCTTACTGAGCATACAAATATCTGACATGTACTTCATTATGTGGTTTAACTGAAAAAGTTAAACCTATTGAGCAACATTTTGCTTTTAGGACAATTACATGGGAATTGTGTGACCTAAATAGAACTTCTATGGATTCATGTTAACTAGTGTTTCCTACCCAAGAAGTTATTCTTGAGTGATAGAGAGACGAGGGGTCAATATCTGAGTGTGGGTGTGTGTTGAGATAAAATGAAAAGAGAGTTTGGTTAGCAATGAGCTTAAATGTTCAAAAGAAAGAGGGTGTGAGAACAGAGTTAAATGAATATCAAACTCTACACCAATTTTTTTCTGAGTCGGGAAGCCACATTACTGTTGTTTCACAATTCTTTCATGAACTTCATTGACACAGGCAACTAGCCCATGCCAACTCTTGATTTAAACCCCACTAACTACTCATTTCTTTCTCAACAAAGAGATGTTTCAATTTTCTTGGGGACGCAACACATAATCTATCTCGCCTTCATTCGGAAGATGTGGATATTGAAAAAGAAGGAAGTTTGCCCCACCTTCACACTTTGATCGTGAACAATTGAGTCCGTGTAATACTTGTTAAGTCCTATTTCAAGTTCTAATCAATCACAAATAATCAAGATGAGAAATCATATGTCATTGATGAATCAAAGATTACAAAGCTTACAACTTTCTCACTCTAGAAATGATATACAATTGACCTCTTCTCTAATACGCACACTTCACAATCTGAAATTACTTAATCCCACTTACAAAGCATTACAAGGAAACTATTTAAACCACCATACAATTACAAAGAAAACAAAATACAACAACATTGACTTTGACTTTTATTACACTTTGACTTTGACTTTAACTGAGAGTTGACTTTCCAGCTTTTGACTTATTGTATTTTGATCTTCAATCTCTATGATCTTGAATCCAACAAATCTATGCTCTAACATTCTCCCCCTTTGGATCAAGATCATTTCTAAAAAGATATTGTAATTCAATCTTTTCTCTTCAAGCTTCATTTTGAATCTTTTCCCCATTTGTAGTAAAAAGATCTTCTCAAGCAATTAACATGCTCCCCCTATTAATATGAAAAGTTTACATTCTCCCCTTCTCTAATAAACTCTGTATCTTCAAAAATATTCAGCAATCTATCCAAAATCTGATCTTCAAGAATAAGAACACTTTCTCCCAACTTTAACATTTCTATTTCAAACAATTCTTGAAACAAAAACTTGTAATGGACATTTCTTCAAACTTTATCTTCTCCCCCTTTTTGATGATTAGAGCATCGATATCATCAAAACTTTCTCCAAGAAAAGTCGTAGACCATTCTGATCTGTCCAAGAGCCACTGATTCATTGAACCATAACCATGTATTTATCTAGATCTTTTCAAATCCAGACAAAATATTCGTGTAACACCTGAATCAACAAATGAATCAGTTAATATGCCTGTCAGTAACACGAAGCCACTGTGTGTAACGGATACACATAGGAAAGGAGTTTTTTTGATTTTCACTCCCCCAGGGCTTCCATCCAATCATCGAAACACCACAAAGGAAATTTCTATGAATGTTATGACAAGAAAACAAATTCCTTGTGTGTTTGTGCAAGTGATAGAAAGAATTAAGCACTTGATGATTGCTTTAAGGCTCAAAATTGTGTAAACCACTGAGACAACAGTAAGTTAAACACAGACTCAATGTGCATGATTGAAGTGCGAAGGTGGGGCAGACTTCCTTCTATTTCAATATCCAGATTTTCCAAATGAAAACCAGATAGATTATATGCTGCGTCCCCAGAAAAATATGAAACATTTTCTTTTTAAGAAGAAAATGAGTGGCTGGTGGGGTTTATATCAAGAGTTGGCATGGGCTAGATGCCTGTTTCAATAACGATCACCAAAGAGTTGTGAAACATTATAATTGTGGCTGCCCGACTCAGAAAGTAGTTGGTGCAGAGTTCTGATATTCTTTTAAGTCTGTTCTCACACCCTCTTTCTTTTAATCATATAGCTGACATCTAACCAAACTCTCGTTTCCATTTTACCTCATCGCACAACCCACACTCATTTCTTTTTGACTTCTCACACTCAATCACTATAGATTAACTTCTTGGGTAGGAAACACTGGTTAACGGGAATCCATAGAAGTTTCAGATAAGTCCTAGCACAAAGAACCCATATGTTCCTATTAAAAACGTATGTTGCTCAAAATGGTTTAACTTGAACAGTTAAAGCTCAAATATACAAATGTCAGATGTATATATGCTCAAAATATAATAATGAATATATGAGCATTTATAAACATTGAAATATTTTCAAACAAGTATATTGAAAGAATAAACATGAAGACAAAAGACTTGTTTGAAAATATAACATTGTATGAAAAAATGACCAGATAAGAAATGATATATCAATTAAGCCTTATGGTAAAAAATAATGGATATCGTCTATATGAAACAAAATATAGACATTCTTGAAATGAACGCTTCGAAAAGAAATAACGCTTAAAATTCTTTGAAGTGCAAGCGGGGTTTCTTACCAACGAAAATAATGTTTCAAATTTGAGACATGGTAAGAACATTTTAAACAAGAAAATCAAACCGGTGTGTGTGAATACTTGAAAGTATATAGAAAAGACAATACGCAAGTAATTATCTTTAGAAACACACGGTTTGTAATCAGGTAAGCACAAATAAAATGAAAACATTTAAAAATCACACTTCCAATTCATGAAATGTGTTTAAGAATCGGGAAGTGGTTTGAACGTTTAAGAACATGTTTTATATGATTGAAAGTTGTCCTTCTTTCAACCACATATAAGATTAGGATAAGAAATTAACCTTTTCGCTCAGTCTTAATTCTCATAAAGTCAGCTTTAAGTCATACAGATATGATCTTGTAAGCATCTCTCAATCTGCACAAGTCTTAGAGTCATGTCAAAGTCAAATTTATTCACAAAATTTATTCAAACGTAAATGACATAAAGCAGTAAGGTTAACAGTACGAGTTCTGATCTGAAATAATCAGAAGTCATAATTCATACTCCCCCAAAAAATATGCATCTGTAATTTGTCAGTGAAAAAGCACATGATAGAGATCTACAACTCCTCTTGAAGTGTAGTTCGTCATATCTTCCAAATACATATTTCCAGAAACATATGTGCTCCCCCTTGAAGGTTGATGTCCTCATCTGAGTATCGGAGTACAATTTCTTATTAGCCCGGGAGTAGCATCTCTTTTTCATCGTTGAAGTACGAGTCCTAAACTGTTGTGTTTAGAAGTCGAACTCCGTTGAAGTACGGGTCCTAAACTGTAGTATTTAGAAGCCTTGGTTCATTGAAGCATGGGTTCTGAACTGATATATTCAGAAGCCAAACATCGATTCTCTTAGTCCCCCTTGACATTAGATGCTTGCAACACAGAATCATCTTTCGACTTTGGTACCCACTGGTATTTGGGTCCATGTTTGTTAGTTGCAGTTCGAATGGGAGTAACTGAATAAGAACCATACCAGTAATGATCAGTAGATTTGTGAACATGATCATGTGTATGACAATAAGAACAATAATATTTCTTACTTGACAACCTGATTAACTGATCTCTCGAGTAGACATGATCTCTCTCGAGTAGACATGATCAGGTTTACCTTTTCGCACATTGTTCTTCTTAGATTTAGTCTCATGTACACATGTCTTCTTTCCTTTCTTCTCAGCTTTCTTCTCATCTTTCTTTTCTTCTTCAACTGTTTTCACTTTCCATACCAGTTCTTCTTCTTTGTATCTTCTTCTTCTTCTTCTTTGTGCACCTGAACCATCTACATATTTATCAAAGAAAATGTTAGTTGTACGAATATGATCAAATGAATTAATTGAACTTCTTGGAGAAACAGTTTTCTGATGTGAGCTTGATGCTGACTTGTTAGAACCTACTGAACTATTTCTAGGTGAGTGGATTTTTGACTCTGGAGTCGTTTGCTCAGTCACCACCACCTTCGAAACAATCTTTTCAAGCTCTTTAATCTTTGAAGCAAAGTTGTCTCTTTCTTTGACGAGAAGGTTAATCTTCGTCTCGAATTCATATTTTGTTTTCTTCTCTTTCAGTACACTCTCAGATAGTTCATATACCTTGTCAGTAATCTTCTTAATCTCAGCCTCAAAAATATTATTTTCTTCCTCAAAACCATTCTCAGCATTCTTTCTTCCGTCAGATCTCTTTAAAAAATCCAACATTCTTCTGCTCAATGGTTTTCTTCTCTTTGCCAAACTTCTTTCTTACCAAAATAATTACTTTCTCAAAGGCAGACACTTGTTGAGAAAGCTTAATGCATTTAAGCTCAACTGCCTTCTTTTCTTCACAGCTCGTCATGGAAAGAAATGATAACTTCTGTGTAAACTTTGATCTTTCTTTTTCAAAATCAGATTTGTCTTTGGCAATATTTTGCTCTAAATCAGATATATTCTTCTGAAGCTCAACATTATCATCTTCCAAACTTTTAATCTTCTCCTCATAAGTTTCAACATATGCTGCTTGCTGGAGTTGCACAATCTGATTTTCAAAGTCAGAAATCTTTCGTTTCAGCTCAGAATTCTCAGATTCCAAAATCTTTACTTTTTCTCTTAAAGACAACTTTGATTTATTTTCAAGCTGATCCCACAACTGTTTTGCTGTAGCCTCTTTGATATCTAAATTTATACAAATTTCATTTGAAATTCCTTTCAAAATAAACACTTTCGCCAATTTATCAGCTTCAAATCTCTTTCTTTGCTCATCTGAGTATTCCTCAAGTGGTAATACACACTCTCCTTTTTCTTTGATTGCATATGCTCCCGGATAATAGTAAAACTTTGTTGGAGTTTTCATCCTTCCTTCCTGCAAAGATAATCTGATATATTTTCCCGACTCGTATTTATCTATGAGATCTAGAAAACTAATCTTCCATGACTCAAACTCTCCTTTGACTAAAACAGGAGGTTTCACATCTGATTCAACTATGAAAGCTTCTTTGGAAGTAGAAATCTGATCTATATTATGTTGTTTTTGAAATTCTAAAATTTTCTGTTTCAGAATTATCTCATTACACCTTGTAGAATTATAATCCTCAAAATAATCATCATCCATGATTCCTGTAACAAAAAGAACTTGAAATGATCGTTAGAAATTCAGAAAAAAATAGATCACATTCAGAACTTTGTCCCTTTTTGCGCGTTCGAGACTTAGTCAAAATATAGAAATTCCACTTCGTGCTAAATGGAAACTCGCAAACAAATGCTTTCTCGCAGACTCCTGCTTCGCGCACACCAAAGAATATGAATAGTAGAAACACGCACGCTGTATTATGTGCGTTTCTACTTCGCGCACAATGCAGTTTGCGAGTTCTTCATGATTTTCAAACTACTCTTGTGCGTGTTCTTCCTTAGCGAGTTCTTCCTCTGCGAATTCTATGGGTCTAGCGAGTTCTTCACTTGACGAACAAAAATTCAAACTTTCACACTGAAATACATCGAAATCCTTATCAATTGACTTGTAAATCTGCAGATAGCTTCTAAATCATGTTTCGAGCAGACTACAACATACGAATTTCAGATTACAACAACACAATTTCAAAATCGATCTGATTACAGTGTATTCATAAACTCGAACTCAAAAATTGATTAAATCCAAA
Organism: Arctium minus; assembly: GCA_954870635.1. Taxonomy (NCBI): domain Eukaryota; kingdom Viridiplantae; phylum Streptophyta; class Magnoliopsida; order Asterales; family Asteraceae; genus Arctium; species Arctium minus. The sequence continues at coordinate 100,069,799 of OX941084.1, read as the reverse complement.
ATTCAGCTCGATTCGATGTAAACTGAACAAAACAATGTACACAAGACTTTTTCTATACATCAAATCGATTACAAATCAATCAAATTCAAGTCCAAAACACCATTGTAGCCCAAAAATCGAATTTCCACAGTATGTTTACGAGTTCTTGAAAAATCGACCCAAAAACTTCAAATTGGATCTTGATTTCTGAATTTCTCTTTGCTCTGATACCAATTGTTAAGTCCTATTTCAAGTTCTAATAAATCACAAACAATCAAGATGAGAACTCATATGTCATTGATGACTCAAAGATTATAAATCTTACAACTTTCTCACTCTAGAAATGATATACAATTGACCTCTTCTCTAATATGCACACTTCACAATCTGAAATTACTTAATCCCACTTACAAAGCATTACAAGGAAACTATTTAAACCACCACACAAATACAAAGAAAACAAAATACAACATATTAGAGCACAGATTTGTTGGATTCAAGATCATAAAGATTGAAGATGAAAGTTGAAGAGGTCAAAGGCTGAAAGTCAACTCTCAGTGAAAGTCAAAGTCAATTTGTAATAAAAGTAAAAGTCAATATTTTGTATTTTTTTTTCTTTGTAATTGTCTTGGGTATAAATAACTTGTGCCTTTGTAAGTCTTTGTAACAAGCGTGTAAGATGTGTAGTAGGTCATGAGCGTATTAGAGAAGAGCTGATTTAGAACATCATTCTAGAGTGTGAAAGTAGAGAGAGAAAGTTGAGTTTGTAATTGTTTGAGATTTAATCAAAGACTTGTGATTACGATTTTAATCTTGAATTCTGTTTTTAAATTGAGAACTTGATAGAATTGGGACTATCATAACAACATTGACTTTGACTTTTATTATACTTTGACTTTAACTGAGAGTTGACTTTCCAACTTTTGATTTCTTGTATTTTGATCTTCAATCTCTATGATATTGAATGCAACAAATCTGTGCTCTAACATTGTTGTTGTATCAATGGTTTACACATATTAAACCTATTATAAACTTTCGTGCTTTAATTCTTTCCTACACAAGCACATTCACATTCACACAGAAAATTTGTTTTTCTATCGGAACGTTCATAGTTTAACCATGTGTTATTCGATGATTGAATTGAAGACCTAGGGAGTGAACATCAATAAAACTCCTTGTATAGTACATTCATTGTACTAAGTAACTTTGTGTTACTTACAGACATATTAACTAATTCATTTGTTGATTCAGGGTTACATTCTTATTTGTCTGAATTTGAAAAGATTGGGATGAATACTTTATGAATTGATGGATGTTCAGTGGCTTATATGGAAAGATCAGTGGTCAGAAAATGATGACATTTCTTGAAGAGGTTTTGATGATTTCTATGCTCTACATCATCAAAAAGAGGGAGAAATAATTTCAAGAAATGTTGTATGGTGAACAAGTTTGTAATAGTTTTGGGGAGACATGATCAAGAAATGTTTGAATCTGAGGAAGTTATATGTTTGGATTTTGGGGATATTGTTCAAGATTTGAAAGAAAGCTCAAAGATTTTGGAAAGTTTGTTGAAGATTTGCTGAACTGTTCTTTGAAGATTAATTGTTGAAGAAAAGTGAGCTAAATCTGAAGATAATTTCTTTTCTGAAGTCTGGAAGAGTTTTTTATTACCTTGGGGGAGATTTTTAAAGATTCTTGCAAAAGATAAATATAGACTTTGGAGGAGATTACAGAAGATCTAAAGGCAATTCAAAGAAAAGACAGATTGTTTTTAAACAGATTTATTCAAAGGAGGAGATTGACTTTCAAAGCAAAACTCTTTTACAGAAACTTAAAGAGGAAGAAGGTTCTTGAAAAGGGAGAACGTGGTTTAAAGATGAAATTCATTTGAAGAGAAGTAAAAGTTTATCCAAAAGAGGGAGATTGTTCTTTGATGCTGAAGTATATTTTGAATCTAAAGGGAGAGTTTCATTGTATATCTTTTTGGAGATGATCTTGAATCCAAACGGGGAGATTGTTAGTGCACAAATATATTGGATTCAAGATCATGAAAGCCAAAGTCAAAGCTCAAGTCAAACCTTCAAGCAAAAGTCAAAGTTTTTGTAATAAATCAAGGCCAAAGTCAATGTATTTTAGTTTTTGTCTTGTATTGTACTGTAGGTATAAATAGCTTTCATTTTGTTTTTGTTCGTAGAATCATTAGACTAAGAGAGCGTATGAGTTTAGAGAGAGAATTTTCTTAGAGCATCCTGTTGTATACGAAATTGTAAACTGTGATTTGGAGATTGAATCTAATGATAATTTGAATTGATTTCTTGTTTGATAAACTGAATTAGAACAAATATTATGGGACACACAGAAGGAAAATGAAACACAATAAAGATTTGGGTGAGATACAACTGGATGAGGTTTATGAGACATTAAGGCATAATGAAGAAGAAGTTGAAGAAATAAGAGAAGAGAAGAAAAAGACAGAAAAACCAACTGCCGATGTATTAGCACTTGTGGCAGATAAGATACAGGAAAGGTATTCTACAAGAGGAAGACCTGTCAGTTCCCGAAAAGAAAGAGAAGCTAGTGAGAATGAAAAAGAAGATTTGGAAGAAAGTGATTCAAATGATGGTGAGACTTATGCAAGCAATGATATTGTTAACATTAGCATTTCAAAAAAAAAATCTATAAGAAGACTAGTTCAAATAATCAGAGATACTCATCAGGTTCTCGGAACTATGAACACAATGGTAAAGTTGAAGGTAAAAGAAGGTTTGAGGAGAAGAAGTTTGAAGGTAAAAGAGGTGATGAGAAGAAGTATATGAAGAAATATGAAGAGAAAAGTTTAGATGACACTGTCAAATGTTACAACTGTGAGAATCCAGGTCACTATGTGAAAGATTGTCGTAAGTCTGTGGTTCATAACTTTAAATACTGATAAAAAGAAGATGCAACTTACTAAGCAAAAGGAAGTAGGTAAGGCTTTAATGGTTGAGGATGATCATTGGTTGGATCTCACAGATGATGAAGCTGAAAGAGATGAACATCCTCATATGTGCTTAACGGGAAACCATATTGAGGATGACATGACTGATGATGAGAGTGCTTCTGATTCAGGATCTGAGGTAAATTCTTTAACTGAATTAGATTCATGAATCAAATGCAATCCATGATGCTTGAACTCCAATACTTGAAACTAAACTTAAAAAGGAAAAAGCAGTTGTTAAAAGAAAACATCAAGTCATTTTGAGGCTAAACAAAGAAGGTGCTAAAAAGTGTTACTTCATTGAGTATTTGAATGTTGATAAAGAAAACTTTGACAAGAAAGGGTGCATTTTCCTGTAAAGCTTTTATGGGAAATTTGTCTTTTATATGAAAGTCATAAGATTTTGATAAAACTGATTATCAAAAATAATGTGATAAATTGTATAATGATTTTATGTTTCCTAAATCTTCCTGTAAATGAAAGTCATCATACGAGTCTGTTTTATCTGATTCTGATGTTGATTTTCTGAACTCTGAAGAAAGTTTGGATGATGAAGTTTGTAATTTTGATTTTTCGGCGAAACTTCCAGATCATAATGATTTTGTTCTTAAAAAAATGAGATACTAGAAAATTTTTGTAAAGGGGAATCATCAAAGGTTGTTGATGAAAAGGTTCCTGTGAATGCTTATTGTTCGAAAGGTAAATCAAAGAAGCCGCTACAGAAATGCAAAAAAATTGGTAAGTCTAAAAAACGACGAACTCAGACTTCTAATATTTCTAGCTATTATTCTTCTAGTTTTTTAGATAGTAGTTTGAAAAGGAATTGAGTGAGGCAAATATGGAGAGTCAAAAAGTCCATGGCTGAAGTGGAATCAAATAGTGTTAGGAATAACAATTTGAACTGTGATGTAATTGCAAAAGTTGCTTCTGTTAAACAAAAACTTATGTTTCCTTGCAAAATATACATAATTGTTGATCCAAACGCTCTCAATGATTTGATGATGACCCTTTAAAATACTCAGTGAAAATTATGTTTAACATCTGTATGTATTAGTGTTTCACCATCAACGATTACATACTGAATCTGTTCAGTACCACTGATGATTTCTAACGTATTCTGTTAATGTAATCCCTGAAGTCAAGTTTCGTGAGAAAGACGTTCACCGCTGACATCTAATAGAAAGCAGTTGAACAAGTGACAAGTCTACTCATTATCTGATGCGGACATCAGTGAAATCAAGACAAGTCCACAACACACGATGAACTTTGAAGAAAAGCTTCAGCGATCGCTAACCTTAACATAAACTCCCTGAAGAAAAGAATCCCTTAGCGATTGAAGACCACAAAGCTTCCTCTCCAAGTTTCTTTTTTCTTATCCTTGCATAAAAAGTACAACTTTCAGAAGAGACATACCTCTGCTACAAATCGTACAACAACTCTGAAGACTACATTGTTCACCATTCAGCCAAAAGCATGTCGCCAAAAGTCATAGGCATGCAACCAACCAAATAGTGACATGTGTAAAGTACTCCTGCCATGCATTTAATGCATAGGGTATAAATAGAAAGGTTACGCCTCATTACGATGTGTTGCCTTCTATCTTTTCTCTTAGTGAACCAAGTATAGAAACCCTTGAATTCTATATCCTCCTAACCATCTTTATATAGTTCTAAGTGCAAACATTTTTGTCATTCTTACGTTTGTTTAGATTAGGTTTTACTTAATCTTGTTCCGCAGCAAACTGTAAATTGTGATTTGAGTTATCAATAAACAATTTATTAAACTATAAAAATCAGTGTTTGTATTCATCCACCCCCTTTCTATAAAGTTGTTAAGCACCTTCTGGACCAACAAGTGGTATCAGAGAAGATTATTAAATCAATAAACAAGATCTTGCTTTATTCTCTTCTTTGCTATTCTTAACAATGGCACTAAACATAAGTTCAAACTACTAAGATAATGGTTCACTATCCAAACTTCCTCGATTTAGCAGAGACAACTTTGCTCTCTGGAAAAATCGAATGATGTTTTTTTCTAGAAGGTGTAGATCCTAATATACCTAAATATGTAGCAAATGGACCCTATGAACCATTTCTTATCATAGTTGTAGTTCCTGCTACTGCAACAACACCTACTGTCCCTGAAAGATATGCTCCTAACAAAATATGACTGTGGAACGATGAGGACAAGAAGAATGTTGGACTAGAAGCAAAGACAAAAACCATTATCTCTATGGCTTTGCCTGATGAAGCCTTCTATTCCATCATGCATCTTAAAACTTCAAAGGAAATGTGGGACACTATATGTGTTCAGTACGAAGGTACCAATGAAATCCAGGAAACCCGAAAGATCAACTTGGTAAGACAATATGAGAGTTTTATATGTGGTAAGAATGAATCCCTACCTGATGTTCACCAAAGATTTAACTATTTAATCATTGATCTAAGAACTGTTGGTAGGACCTATTGTAATTCTGAGGTCCTCACGAAATTCTTGGAATGTCTTCCTGAAAGATGGGGCAGTTATTCAATGTGTCTCAAGCAGACCAAAGACTTAAATCATCTTTCTCTCAGTACTCTCTATGGGATTTGGCTCAACTATGAGCAATTACATCAACTGAAGAAGAATCTTGTTAAAGATTCTAAAGACTCCAAAAGCACTCCTATTGCTTTAGTCTCTTCAAAGATTATCCCATCTCAGCGATCTACTCTCACTATCACTGAGTTAGATTTTGACTCAGAGGATATACCAGACACTAACCTTTCAGAGTTTGATGAATATATAGCACTCTTGATAAACTCTTTTAAGAGATTTGCAAGAAAGAGAAATTTCAGAAGAAATAAGCCTCTCTCCCTATCTGACAGGCCTAAATCAACACCTATTGATAAGGAAACTACTACTTGCTACAACTGCGAGAATATTGGCCATTTTGCCAACGAATGCAGGTCAAAGAAAGTCTTTAAACCTTCTTCAACTATGAAGATCAGCGATAATAAATAACTTAAGCTAAAAGAAAAATATGAGAAGATAAAAAGCTTTAAGAGAAAAGGTAAAGGTCTTATCGGTGAAGAGCATGACTGGGCTGAAGCAGAAGAATCAAGTTCCGATGAAGAGGATGCTGCTAAATCTCTGTCTTATGGTTGAGATTACAGAAGAAGTGGAAGAACCTTCAGGATCAACCACAAGTTTTATCTCCTCTCAGGTATCTATCTCTACTAACCCCTCTCTTTCTGAAGTTAAGAGATGTGGTGTTGTTGACGTACTGACGATTGACTTATACAATGCATTAAATGGAAAAATCTTAGCTGAAAATAAAAATATTGATCTAACTGAACAACTTGAAAAATGCCATCTAAGAATCAAAGAACTAACTCTTTCATTGTTAATGAAATCATCAGCATTGAACGCGAACAAGCTATCGCTGCTCTAAAAGCTGAAAAATCCATGGTTGTAGGATGGTGCAAATCCTCAACTAAGGTCACTGAGATATTAAGTGCTCAGACCCCTGCTCATGATAAAACTGGTCTTGGTTATAAATCTGATAAGGATGAACCTAGCACAAACTATTCCATGCTTATGTTTGGAATGTTTGTCTCTTCTATCCTTGACACTTCTTCATCTCAGTGCTCTTTATCTTCCAATCCTATCACTGAGGATTTATCAAAGAGTTCTAAACTCGCCGATAAAGGTAAATCCATCTCGCATCATCCTCAGAGGGATACAAAGGTAGCAAAGCTAAAGGTCTCATATAAACCTTCAACTAGTTAACCTTCTAGTTCTGGATCTACGAACACTGGTAAAATTCAGAGATCCACTCCAAAAATAAAGATTGACATCAAGCCTAAGAAATCAGAAGAACCGAGATCTAATGCTAAGGGCATTCTTGGAGCTGGCCCGACTCATCTCAAGTTTTCTAATGCTCCTGGTTTTAAAGCCACTTTCAACTATAGAAAGTGCAATCACTGTGGACTTACTGACCATATTGGCAGTAAATGTTCCAATACCACCAAGGCTAAAAAGATAGCCAAAGTGAAGATGAATGCCTCCAAGACTAAGAAGGTCACCAAAGCTGAGAAATCTACCACTTTGAAAAATACCACTAAAGTTAAGAAATTAACTTAAGTGAAGGTTACCACTGATGCTAAATCTATAGATGCCGTGAAGATTGTTGAACCTTCCATCTCCACTAACACCACTAGACCCATTGAAAAGTGGGTACCAATCAAAACTTAATCTTCCTTATGTTTACAAGTCTCAAAGGGTATCTAGTATCTAGATAGTGGATGCTCTCGACATATGACTGGTCGAAAGAACCTGCTCACTGAATACAAGGAAGAGAAAGGTCCCTCAGTGACCTTTGGCGAAAATGGAAAAGGTTATGCCAGTGGGTTTGGTGTAGTCAGCAATGCTACAACTAGCTTCCGAAGAGTCGCTTACGTTAGCACAATCTTTTCAGCATTAGTCAGCTATGTGATAAAGACTACGAAGTATGCTTTTTCTAAGAAAGCATGTTTAGTGATGGACAAAAATGGAAAACTTCCTCTCAGCGGTTATCGTTATTGGTCCCAAAGGTGTTTAACAAGTTTGTAGAGGGGGGGTTGAATACAAACACAAAATTTAATGGTTTAATAAATTGTTTATTGATAAATCAAATTACAATTTACAGTTTATTGCGAAATAAGATTAAGTAAAACCTAATCTAAACAAACTTAAGAATCACACAGATTGTTGCACAAGAATTTAGAAAATAGAGATTGAGAGAATATAGAAAGCAAGGGTTTCTATACGAATAGAAAGATAGAAAGCAACCCTCAGAAAGAGTCTTGATCTTTCTATTTGTTAGTTTATTTTGTTGTATCCAAGATTTAATATGTAAAGTCAATGACATGTAATGTCAACAAAGTCAACTTTAATGTCTTGAGAGTTTAAGTCCTTAGTATAAATAGTGAGAGTTGTTTTGTAAATCATGTAACCAAGCATTGTACGCATATTCATTGTCTGATATCAATACATATGACTTGAGTGTTTCTCTCTCTACTCTCTCTCTAGAACCTTGATTGTCAAATCTTGATTGTTTGTTTGTGCTTGAATTGTTGGGAAAATACACTTTCAATTGGTATTAGAGCAAGACCAAACAAATTCAGATAGAATTTCACCAACAACTTTAGCAGCACTTGTGGCCACTGAGGATAAACTCAGGGCTGCACGCTTTAGCAGCTGGGCCAAAGGCCCTAATTGCCAAGGATTAGTCTGGGCCATAGGCCCAGGATACCCTTTAAAAAAAAAAACTTTTTGGATCGATTTCTGGAATTTCAAGAATATGTAGTCGGTTTTTGGTTATTCACAGTTGAATCAAATTCGTATTATCTTGTTGTGATTAGACTGCTAAATTGTCTTTGTTTTGATTGATTAGAATAATTGATCATATTGTATTCACACTTGTTCATGGATTAATCACTAGATCGTTTGAATTCTGAATTTTTGCGATTTCTTAAAAACTCGAACACAAAACATTGTAATTTGATCAGATGCACTGTACTTTGATGTTCTTAGTCATGATTAATGTTTAAAAAAGTGTTAGACATCATATTCGATCATTGTGGAACATATTTTGAGAATTAATTTCAGGTTTTAGAATGATTTGGATCAAATTGGTGAACCCTACGTGAAGAACACGCTAAAGTCAAGGGAAGAACATGCAAACAAATCTTGCGAATTCATGGTCACTTGGTCTGAGAGTTCATGATCACTTGATCTGCGAGTTCTAATGCTGAAAATCCATGCAGTCTGCGAGTTCTACAGAACACGCACATCAAGCAGCCTGAGAATTCTAAAAACTCGCAACTAGTAGTCTGCGAATTCCAGTCTTTGCAAGTTCTATTATCTTCGAGTTTCAAAGTCACTTGGTCTGCGAGTTTTAGTCATTTTATCTGCGAGTTTCAATTTCAAGCATCTGCGAGTTTAAATTCTAAGCATCTGCGAGTTTAAATCCATGTGATTTGCGAGTTTCATGTCAAGTGGTCTGCGAGTTCTAATGCTGCAACTTCATGTGGTCTGCGAGTTTTAATGTTGCAAGATTACTTGGTCTGTGAATTCTAGTTTGAAACTCATTTGGTCTGCGAGTTCAAAATCCTTTTGGTTTGCGAGTTCAAAATCCTTTTGGTTTACGAGTTTCAGTTCATGTGGTATGAGAGTTTCATAAACACTCAAACCCTTATCTGAGAGTTTCAGAAACACTCAAACCCTTGTCTGCGAGTTCCAGTACTTTGCGAGTTCCAGAGTTAGAATTTTTCTGAGAATTATTTTCAAGTGGTGACTAAGTTTGACTTTCAGTCAACTTTTCTGAATTGTTTGGGAACGATCATTCATTCAAGCTATCTTTCAGTAATCTTTCTCAGTCTGCAATCATGTCTAGAGATCTTCTCATTATGGGATCAAAGTCCAAATCTCCGGTTTACAAGTTAAAAAACAAAGATTTGGAGCCTATTGTTTTAATCCCACATATCCTTAAGACATCTGTTAAAATAGAGACTACTTCAGATACATCAACTAAAATAGAAACATAAACTATTATTAAAGATGGTTCATCTCAAATAATAGTTACATGTCCTATTATAGTGGATGGAAATGAAAAGTCTCAAATTTTAAATAAATCTGTTTCAAAAATGACTTCATAGAGTTTTGATCTTGAATATCAAGCAGCTTTAAATAAAATTTCTGTTCTTGAAAAGGAAATAAAGCTGAAAGAGAGAAAGATTGTGAATCTTCAAAGCCAACTGAAGAAAACTGAACAGAAATCAACAGAGCTGAAAGATGAATTAGTTGAGTAAACTCAAGTTTAAGGCTTTTGAAGACAAGATATCTGCCTTGGAGATACAGAATGCTGAACTGAAGAAAAGCCTCCATGCAGATAAAGTTAAAAATGATTCAAAGAAATCTTCTACTCAAAAACTATCTGAACTTTCCAAGAAAACTCTCCAAGAGAAAAAGGATCTTGAGCATAGATGCATAAAACTTTCAAAGCAATTGTCTGATTTTGAAAAGATTTTGATTACAAAAAGAGACACTTTTGCTAAAGAGTGGAAAGTTCTTGAAGATAAAACTTCTGAATTTCCCAAACAGATATCTATTTTACAAAACTTACTTGAGAAGGAAAAGAAAATTTTTCAAGAAAAGAAAAAGTCTTTTGAGATTGAAAAGAAAAAATCTGAAAAGAGAAATGTTGGGATCTTCAATGAGATTTCTGATAAAACCAAGAACATAGAAAAAGATTTTGAGCTTGAACGTCAAAATTTTGAATCTGAAATATCTAAGCTCATGTCTAAGATCTCTGTTCTATCATCAGATGTCCAAAAAGAACAGATGGAAAGAAATGTTTTGAAACAAAAGTTTGACACACTTTTAAATGAAAGAAATATTTTGTCTAAAAAGATAAATGACTTAGAAGCTGCAAATGTTAGTTTGTCAAAAAATATTTCAGCTGATGTTATTGATCAATCACCTGTTGATAATTCAACAGAATCAGTCTGTTCTTTCAAAACAACTTCAAGTTCAATTCATGATAAAAATGTTTTAAAAAACAAAAGTGTCAAACCAAATATTGTCAACTCAAATCAGATCCGACCATCTAATCTGTTTTATGAAAAATCTATTGATGGTTCAACAAGCTTTTATGTAAAATCTCTTAGGAAGCAATCAAAGAAACATTAGATGGTCTGGAGAGTTAAAGATTCTTCTGATGAAGAGAAGAAGAAGGACAAAGCATCTGCATCCACATCAAATGACAAAAAGAACAGAGCGCATAAAGGTAAATCTTTTGGTAATTCTGATATGTTTTATTCTACTAATCATTTGATCAGAATTGCTCAGAAGAAAATTTGTTGTTCTTACTGTGGAGCACATGACTTTGTAAGTATTAATTTCGCTAATTACTGGTATGGTTCTTATTATGTTACCCCCACAAGAACTGCAACTTACACATCAGGACCTAAATACCAGTGGGTACCAAAAGCTAAAACTGTGTTGCAGGCACCCAAAGTTTAAGGGGGAGCATGATGTTTGACTTATAGACAAATCAGTCTAGGACTCATACCTTAAAGAACTGTGGCTCTTGAATAAATTAGTTCAAGACCCGCACTTCAATGTTAAAGGACTATGACTTCTAAGTATAACAACTTAGGACTCGTTCTTTAATGTTTAAAGATAAGGATATTATGCAAATATCCAGGAGGAGCTTATCTAATTTAAATCATTATATCATGATTTGAGGAGGAGCTTAAAGGTAAATATATTCTGATCTTAGTCTCTGATTGTTTGAAAGAAGAACAACTTTCGAACATGAAAAACGCTTTCTAAAATGTTCAAACCACTTCTTGTTCTTATAAGATTTCATGAATTTAGAAGTGTGATTTTAAATGTTTTTCATAATTGAGCTTTAAAGTTTAACTGACCGTGTGTTTCTAAAGATACATACTTGTGTATTATCTTGTCTATATATTGTCAAGTATTCATACACACCGGTTCAGAACTTCATATTGGTTTTGTTATTACCATGTATCAAATGATAAATCTTCCTATGGTAATACTCCCATTGTTTGTATTCATTGTTGTTTGAATCAAACATCATTTCATCATTACATGTGCTTTCATTGCAAATATGTTTATATATTGTTCATACAAACAATATTCGTCTTTGATTTCTCAAATATATTTTTCTTCATGATAATTTGATCTGATCTTAATCATTGTCAGATTCTCAAAACATTTCTATTCTTTCATGATTATTCTTTCATATAAAGTTTTGAGAAATCTTAAATGCTTAATATGCTCAAATTTCATTCTAATTTTTAAATGAGCATACACATACTGACAAATGATTTCTTGTGCTTAATTTGTCAAAATAATCATTGTACATCACATTCTTTTTAGGAAAATACTTGGGATTCAGTGTGATTGCTTAAAAGAACATCCATGGATTCACGATAACCAGTGTTTCCTGCCCCAGAAGTAATCCTAAGAGTGATTGAGGGGAAAGGGGTCAAAAGATTGAGAGTGGTGTGTGAAGAGGTCAAATGAAAATGAGAGATTGGTTAGAAGTGAGCTTTAATGTTTAAAAGAAAAAGGGTGTGAGAACAGAGTAAAAGAATATCAAACTCTGCACCAAACTTCTTTCTTAGTCGGGCAGCCGCATAAATTGTTGTTTCACAATTCTTCGTGAACGACATTGAAAAAGGCACCTAGCCCATGCCAACTCTTGCAAACAACCCACCAGCTACTCATTCTTTTCTCAAAAAGAGAATGTTTCACATTTTCTAGGGAAGCAACACATTATCTATTGGTTATTCACTCGGAAGATACTAATATTGAAATAGAAGGAAAGTTGTCCCACCTTCGACCCTTTCTCATGCACATTGAGTTTATGTATAATCATTGTTGTCTCAGTGGTTTACATACTTTGAGCCTTATATGAAACATAATCATTGTGCTAATTCTTTCAAAACACATGCACAAGCACACAGAAAATATGTTTTTCTGTCAGAACATTCATAAAAAAATACCTTGTGTTTTTTCGATGATTGAATGGAAGTCCTGGGGAGTCAACATCAAACCAACTCCTTAAATTGTACATTCGTTGTACATAGTAACTTTGTGTTACTGACAGGCATTCCTAACCGTTTCATATGTTGATTCAGGTTTACAACTCAAAATTTATCTAAATTTGAAAAGATTCAGATAAATACATTCTTGAATTGACGGCTCTTTCTCAAGATCAATTGGAGGAGATTGGTCAGATCATGAAGATTGTTCTAAATTGTTTAAAAGGGGGAGAAGTTTCAAAGACCTAACTAAAATTGATGAGTTTTGATGATCATGATTGTCACAATCATAAAAAATGGGGAGAAATCTATAAAACATCAATTTCAAAGAATTTCAGAATTATAAAGTGAAAAGACTTGTGGAGAAATTCAGAAAGTTCAATTTATTCAAGTCAAATGAGTCTGATGAAAATAAATCATTCTCAAAAGATTCTGAAGATAAGTCAAGATGATTGAAAAGGTTTGTTTTTCAGAAGATAATCCAGAGATCAGAGAGATGAAGATATGTGATCAAAGATTCCTCAAAATTCAAAGATGAAGTTTTCAAAGATGTTTCAAAATTGAAGATTCAAAGGAGTTTCAAGAATTCAAATTCTTGTTCAAGACTTGTTAATTTTCCAAAGATGCCAATCGTGAATGACTTTTCAAGATTCTTCAACAATTTCAGAGATTAATGAATGTCAGAGCTGCAAAGGTCAAAGTTATCAGAGTCAAAGATTGAAGAATCAAGCGCTGAAGATGGTTGTCAATTTTTTTTTTAAATCTTGAATACAAAGGGGGAGATTGTTAGTGTATTTTGTTGTATCCAAGATTTAATATGTAAAGTCAATGACATGTAAAGTCAACAAAGTCAACTTTAATGTCTTGAGAGTTTTAGTCCTTAGTATAAATAGTGAGAGTTGTTTTGTAAATCATGTAACCAAACATTGTACGCATATCCATTGTCTGATATCAATACATATGACTTACGTGTTTCTCTCTCTACTCTCTCTCTATAACCTTGATTGTCAAATCTTGATTGTTTGTTTGTGCTTGAATTGTTGGGAAAATACACTTTCACTATTTATACCCTATGCATTAAATGCATGGCATGATACTTTACACGTGTCCTTCGATGGTTGGTTGCATGCGTCTGACTTTTGGAGCATTGCTTTTGGCTGTATGGTGAATAGTGTAAATATCAGAGTTGTTGTACGATCTGTTGCAGAGGTATGTCTCTTCTGACATTTTTACTATGTGTGCAAAGGTAAGACAAAAGAAACTTGGAGCATAAGCTATGTACTTTTAAGGATTCTAAAAAAAGGGCATTGCAACTTAGTAGCAGCTTGCATCAACAACTCATTTCGATAAAGAGTTTTTGTTTTATTCAAACATTGTTGACAATCATTAGTACAAGTCTGTACTACTCTATTACATTTCGTACTATCAGGAACTTTCACTTTCTTGTCAGCTTTCGTCCTCTTTGACTTCTTCAAACTTCCTTTCTTCACTTCGTTATCTGTAGAACAATCAGAGTTAGAAACATTGAAGGAAGAAGTTTTAGGGCATTCACCTATCTCATTAACACTTACCTCCTTTTTTGAAGATTTTATAACTTTTAATTCTGATTTCATGATAAAAGTTGAAGTATCTATTGTGGAGGAATTAGATTGAACCTTAGCACTTTGACTTTCAGAAGTTGGAATATCTTTATCAATACAAGCCTCTTTTCCTTTTGAAAGTTTGAAAATTTGGGATTCTAGATTTCTGATCTCCTTTTGTAAAGTCTCATTTTGAATTAAATTGGAGTCTAATTCCATCCCGAAATTTTCATTGGCCTCTTCCAGTTCAACAATGAGAATGTTGAGAGCTGAAATCTGCCTTTCTAAATCAGAAACTATTTTCAAGGTTGTTTGATGCTCAAGGTCAGTGAATTTTGAAAAGTTTTAAGAAACAAACTTATTTTCAGAATTAACTTATTCATCTTTGTCTCCTTTGATAAAACTTCAACTATGTTAAGTCTAAATATTGTATCCAAGATTTAATGTAGTTTGTCAAACTTGTAAAGTCAACAAGGTCTGTATATGGTTAGTCAGTATTATGTTTATCTTGTCTGTGTCCATGTTCCCTGTGGTATAAATAGGGATATGGCTCTTGTAAGCTTGTAACTTTGTGAACACTTTGATCGCATATTCAATACATTGAGAGCTTTTCACTTCTATACTTTATGTCTCTACTTTCTCTCTCTATGATTTGGTGATTTTGGGTTTATTAAACTATATTCAGAAGACTCAGGTTGTTTTGAAAAAAAGGTTTTCATATTCGACGAATGTTTTCTTTTTATTTTCATAAGAAGAATTCAATTCGTCATATGTAAATTTGACAGAACTAAAACCATGATTGTGTGAATCAGTTTGTATTTCTGACTGAACTTCCACAGTTTGTTCCTTTTTCATCTTAGGAGTCTCAGGTAAAGAAGTCTCTGACTTGATAAAGGTCTCAACTCTCAAGGATGTGTGGTATTAAAACTATTGGAGCATCACCCGACTTTTTGAAATTGTAAATATTTTTTGGTGTTTTCTTTAAAACATCCACATCAGAAAGACCTAAGCCAGGTTTTGCTTTGTAAAAACGAGTATCCTTTTGGTTGTTCGTTAAAATCTTTAGCGTCTGTTCTGTCTGACGTCGCTTGAAATTTAAATCCTCCAACTCTTTGATCTTAGTATATGCTTCAGTTCTGTCTTTCAACACAATATCATACAGAAGTGTTAGTTCAATATTTTTGTCCTTCAATGTAACTATTTCCTTTTGGAATTTAGATATTTTGGCTTGAAGATTAGTTTTGTCCAGTTTTAAAACATTTTTCTCTTCTTCTCTTTCCGTTGCCAATGTTTTATAGATTAATGCTTGATCTTGATGTCCCTGAATTGTACTCTTTTGTTGCTTAAAATTTTCTTGTAGCTTTAGAAATTCAGAGTTCATTAAGTTCAATTGAGACATCAAGTCCAACACTTCTTCATTCTCAAAGAAGCATTCAGAGTTGTCATAAAGAGAGTTTACCTCAGAATCAGACTCTTCGTTCAAATGTGCCAGCAGGTTGTAATGAACTTGAGTCAGATTTACTTTAACCTCTTATTCCTCATCATCAGAGTACTCAAACCATATTTCTTCCTCAGCTTTCAATGCCTTTCCATTTTCCATTGCTTTGGCAAGCTGAGCTTTCTTCGTATAATACTCATAGTTTTTTACTCTCTTTATTGGACAATCTCTGATGAAGTGACCAACTTTTCCACAATTAAAGTATTTATCTAATTTCTCTTTATATTTCTCTTCTCTCTTATCTTGTTCCTTCTCCTCTTTCTTCTCTTTTTCTTTCTCAAACTTTCCTCTGTACTTGCTTGACTTGTAGGAATCATACTTTGGCTTGTTGTAAAACTTGTTTCTGGAAAATTTCTTGTGAAAGCTTGAAGTCAATAGAGCAAGTTTCTCAGCAAATTCTGTCAACTCATCATCCTCAGATTCTTCTTGAACATCCTCCTTAGAACTTTCAGAAGAATCAATCAGGCTTGTCATCCAAGATTTTTTCTTAGACACCTTTGTAGAGACTAAGCTTCCCTTGCCTTGTGCTAGTAAGGCTAAAGAATCCTCAACCTTCTTCTGCTTGTCTTTCAATTGAAGCAACTCTTTGTTGATGGAAGCTTGTTCTTTAATCTTATCTTCATGTTGATTTAGGGCACAAAACAAATCATTAAGTTTCTCCTCGTCCATATCTTTGTTGATCTGCATCTGTATCGTGTAGACGTCCCATTCAATCTGGAGATTCTTAATGAATTTGTAGTTGATCTCTGATTCGGACTTTTGTACTCCATTTCTCCTTAAGTCATTCAGAATGATATTATACCTGTCATAGGTTTCCCTCAAAGATTCCCCTTCTTTGGCCTTGAAACCCTCGTACGCATTTATGCTTTGATTTCTCTTTGTCTTGATTGATTTTGCAGAGCCTTGAAACTGTTTCTCAAGCTCATCCCAGATTTCTTTAGTTGATTCTCTGCTATCAAATCTGTTGAAGATGTCATTAGGAATGGCCATGATCAGAAAAGTTAAGGCCTGAGCATCTCTTTCCACCAATTCTCTATCTTGTTCATTGTATTGTATCGGGTCTTTTACAATATGCCTTTCTGGGATTTCTGGATTAGTATCTGTTGCGGGAATCCTGGCTACTGTGACGTGAGGAAAATGAGGTCCATCAATAATAGAATTCATAAGCTTATTGTATTGGTTATTCAAGAAGTTAATCATTCTCTTCCGCCATTGAGGATATTGTTAGTGTATAATTGTATCCAAGATTTAAGTGTGGAAAGTCAAAGTCTGTATGGTCAAAGTCTTGTCAAGTCTTGTAAGTGAACTCTGTATAAAAGCCTTTGTTATAGTGTTGTGAGAGAAGTCTTAGAAGGATTAGTTGTATGAGTGTTTGAATATCTAGTGTGTCAAGCGTGTAGGAAGGCAATCACTTGTAATTCATATTGTAAGATCTATGATATAAGCTTTCTCTCTATACTCTCTCTCTCTAGAAATTCAATGTCAAATCTTGAATCTTGATTGATCATGGCTTAAACTTGGGAACTTACATTTGGTATCAAAGCGGAACGCAGATTTTTCTACGCACGATCGAAATCTGATTGGATTGAAATGAACAGTCACTGTGGATTTCTTCGAATTTGTTGATTTGTTGATTATTTGGATAAATTTTGATGTCTAATTGATTCTGTGGTTAAAGTCGATCAGTATAGAATCAATTACTTTCTTTAATTTCATCAAATTCGAGTGAATTGATCGATTTTGAGAATTTTTGTTCGAAAACGTTTTGTTCACTGTGGTATGATCGAAAGTAACTATAGAGTCGAAATTAGATAAGGTCATCAATAGAAAATGTGCTCCAAAGATGTTTTCGAACCTGCTCTCAAAAGATCATCTCAAATTTTGAAGTTCAGAAGGCTAATTTGAAGATTTTTGTTGAAAACATTCGAGATCCAAGGAACTCGCATGATTCAAATGAAGAACTCGCATAAATTGAAGAACTCGCAAGAATATGGAAATAATTCGCATAGTTAATTTGTTGAATAATTCTCATGGTCAGAATTCGCACAATGAACTTTGAAGATGAAATTTGTTAAGTATGGATTTCGCATGTGTGAGTGTTGCGAAATGTGCAGAATTTGCATGCTAGTGATGTACGAAAAGTGTATACGAATTCCAGTGGTCAAAAATAATTTCTAAGTGAATAATTCGCAGGTAGTCATATGCGAAATGTTGAGAATTCGTATATGTGAGTTATGCGAGATGCGAGGAATTCACACATAGGCTCGTGCAAAAAGCAGCAATTCGCACGCAAACCTATGCGAATTGTGGAGTTTTCAGCTTAGTCTATCATGAGAATTGTGCTCAAATGTAAATAATGATCTGCAAATTGATGGTGATATACGAAAAGTTTGATGCTTTTTAAGAATTTTGACTGTTCTGAACCCAGTTTACTACAAGTTTGCCCTATTCCCGAGCTGTTTACGCTTAATGCATATGTGCATCACTTTTATCATATGTTGGTCACATATCTTTAGCAACTGATTATTCTTTCACAAGTGCTCATGCTTTTCAAGATTTTCAGATACTGGATTTGAAGATTTAGTCTCTGATTGGATTAAGTTAGTTGCCTGAGCATCTACAATCATCAGTCTGGAAAGCTTCTTTTGTTGTTGGACCATTGAGGGCACTTTATCATTCTTCTGAGCTGATCACTCAGTAATGTGAGCGACTACAATCATTGTTCTGATGCTTGAGTTGTAATTCAGAATCCTGAGTGCTTATAATCATCCAGCTGATT
The DNA here is from genome assembly GCA_954870635.1 of Arctium minus. Lineage (NCBI taxonomy): Eukaryota > Viridiplantae > Streptophyta > Magnoliopsida > Asterales > Asteraceae > Arctium > Arctium minus. The sequence goes on along the minus strand of OX941084.1, from coordinate 100,051,390 downwards.
CGTGAAGAAAGGAGTTTTGGGTTTGATTGTTCAGTATTCTGGAAAGTAGTCAGAAAATGAGCTTATTCTATCAGTTGTTGAACAGTGCTTGCCTTCTAACCCTTGCCTTGTAGTGTTGCTACCGGATGCTACCGCCCGTAAGTTGAGCAGATGAAGTTCTTAAGTTGGATTCTTATTTCAACTCGTGGTTCAAAGACAGATCAAATGTTATACACTGAAGATGCACTTGGTTGTCATTCCAATATTCAACACATATCATTCTTGTAGGCATACGGAATGTGTTGGGTTTACAAGAGTCAAAAGTTGTCTTTATGTGCACTCAGTCGAGGTTATGGTCTACATCAGATCTGGTATTTCAGTTGAAACTCCAAGGATAAGAGATATTTTCTAAGGGGAGCTAGAGGAGCTTTGAAGATTATGCAACGCTAAGTTTTATAAAGAAACCAAGGGGGAGAGGAGCTGAAGCTGGAGCTTAAAAGATAATGATTACGTTACAAAACGTAGGGGGAGAATGTTAGAACATAAATATGTTCTATTTGGGAAGTTTAGTAAAGTAATCAAGGGATGTGGGAGTGTATAAGGAGTCTGTTTAGTTTGTTTAGTTGTAAGTTTTCATTCAGCAATGTAGACATACGAAATCCTCTCTCTGTAGTTGTAGTTTTACTTTTCAGTCATTAATAAAACTAGAGATTTCCAATCTGAATTCCTTGTTGTGTTTATCAATCAATCAATCAATAAATCTATGTTCTATTTGGGTTTGGGAACTTACAGATATTCGTCAGCTTGTAGACCCGGAAGCTTTTACTTAGAACCCATACTGAGTAGATCTCGAGACATCTTTGTTGATTGAGAAAGAATACTGATTATAGGCTTGAAAGAAATGATCACCACTTGAAAAGATCAGAAAAAGTTGACTGGAAGAGTTAAATTTGGATCACCACTTGAAAAGATCAGAAAAAATTTCTAACAACCAGAACTCGCAGATCACTGAAACTCGCAAAGCACATAAACTCGCAAAGAACTGTAGACAGACTTCGCGCAAATAGGCTTGTGCGCGTTGAAGGTTTTCACAGATCTAAGCTAGGGCGTTTGAAGTTCGCGCAAGATGAGAAGTGCACGTTTCAGACTGAACTTCTCGCTAAACTCTTTGTGCGTTCAAACACTTAGAAAAATTTCGATCACTTGACTTCTCACAATGCCTTTGCGTGTTCCACACTTAGAAAAATTTTGAGAGACTAAGAACTCGAAAATTGGAAACTCCCTATTAACCCCTTCTCGCTGAACTAAGAACTCGCAGATCACATAAGAAACTCGCAAAAAGAGATTTGCGCGTTTCCACTTCACGCAGAGCACACTATGTGCGACTCGAACATAAACTCACAGAAATCAAGAAACCACCAAAATTCTTCATCGTGTGTGTTCTTTCAGATTAGCGTGTTTTTCGGCTTGCTTGTTCTTCCCTTGCGTGAATTGTAGATCTAGCGTGTTCTTCACAGAAACTCACGGATTTCAACCAAACTCATTTCAAACCTGCAAATTGGATATGATATTCCACAAATACGATCGCACAATAATATGAAACAAGTTTCTAATACAAATTTTTAACAAGAAACAACAAAATTACAGTGCAATCTTTGAATTACAGTGTTCGATATATTTTTCAACAAAAAATCCAAAAATACAAATTTCACTTTGAATGAGTGAGATTTTCGAGATAAAGTGTGAACAAGAAAGTGTCTAAATCGTACAATGATCATTATGAACATCTATTCAAATCCAAAAATCGATTATCAAATGAGAATTTTATCAAACAGTTATTTTTCAGAAAAATACATGCGTGTTCTTCGTGTGGACTGTGAAATCGATCAAGACAAGTGAGAATCTCATAATTTGAATGAAATTGGGTTTGCTCTGATACCAAATGTTAGGTCACAAATCAAGCCATATAAATCAATTCAACAAAATCAATCAAGATCTTAGAGAGAGAGTAGTGAGAGAAAGTAGCGAATTCGTACATCTCTTGAGAATCAAATTTACAATGGTTTGCTCACAATGCTTGGTCACTCACTTCTCTCACACAACTAAGGAACCTTTATATATGAAACACTCAAAAGACTTAAACTCTCAAAAGATTACAAGAGACAAAGTCAAAATACAAAAGTCAACAAGTTGATCTAAACAAATACATTTACAGATCTTCAATCGCTGAATATCTCTTCCTTCACAGAGATAGAAGAAGGTTCAGTGATCGCTGAATCTTTTCTTCAGGTTTATTCACGTGTAGGTAGACTTGTCTTGGTTTCACTTATATCTGCATCAGATCATTAGTGGACTTGTCCGTTGTTCAGTAGCTTTGTCTTCGACTTAGTGATGAACATCTTTGTCGTGAAACTTGTCTTCAGGGATTACGTCTAACAGTTATAAGAGAGATTATCAGCGATACTGAACACACTCAGTATTTGATCGCTGATGGTGAAACACTTATACATACAAATATTAAACGTAATTTTCACTAAGTATAACAGGGGGTCATTATCAAATCATTGAGAGACTTTTGATAATATCCCCTATTTGATGATGACAAAGTAACTATGAAGAAAATTAGTTTAAGTCAAAATATAAGGATAGTCAAGACTCGTAACATACATGTCCTAATTATTATTTTGAAGGATCTTATACAGTACTGTCGAGTTTAATTATTTCACTGAAACTTTCATTAAATTGTAAAAAGAGGTTACAAAGTAGAACATGAATATTGTAAGAACAAGAGAAGTCCTATACTAATGTAAGACTAACTAATAGATTACAAGAGGTAGAAGAGAATCTATCAACTATGTTTTCAGGAGATCTCTGGAGAGATCTTGAAATCTGGTATCTTTTCTCCATTCGTTCTTCGATCAGCGGCTTCTTGTCGAATAATAGCTTTGATTGGATCCGCCAATGAAGAGTATCCACACCACAAGCAAAGAATATCTTGAAGATGGCTTAGTGGGTAGAGAGGAATTTCATAGACTCTTTGAAACCTGAGTTGTTCCTCATCATCTCTGAAGAATATTCCATAAGTCATCTTTAACACTTGCCCTGGTAAGAAAGGTTCATCAGACGACAGTGATAGATCTAGAGATGAGAGATCAGGAGAAGGCCCGAATAGTACATCCCTGGAGAATTTGATGGAGGTTTCATTTATGATAGTTGCATCATCTTAAGAGGAAGAGGCATGCTTTCGTTTAACTTGTCTTGGTTGAGATGGAGGAGATGAGGGCACATTTGTTTTGGCAGTGACCCTATTTATTAGAGCTTCAAGAAGGTTTTCAACATGTCCTCTGTACGTTGATCTTGATTTCTTCAGTGCTTCTCTGAACTCTAACCATTCTGAATAACCGAAGGGTTCTAGTTTTCATAAGAACATTGCTTTTGCACTTCCATCTTCTCTGAATATCTCCATGGTGATAGTTGTTCGTGTTAGAGCATATATTTGTTGGATACAAGATCATGAATTCTGAAGACAGAAAGTCAAACAAGTCAAATCCAAAGTCAACTCTCAAAACAAAAAGTCAAAGTCTCTTTATAATAAAGTCAAAGTCTTTGTATTTGTGTTTTGTATTGTCTTTGTAAGCGTGTGTTTTGTTTTTGATAGACTTGTGGCTAGTGTTTGTGGTTTGGTAACAAGTAGTTGCAAGTTAGATTGTTGTACGCAAAACAGTTCTAGAGAGAGAAAGTGACAGAGAGAAGTGTATATGAATTCATTGTTGGAATCAAAGTGAAACAGGTTAATGGATTGAATCATTCTCATCTTGTTTATAAATTGAATAGTGATTAGAACTTGATAAAATTGGGACATAATAGTTTGATCCTTCTTTTTCCTTCCTGAGATTGTCACGACATTGATCTTCATTGGATCAGATCGATGGTCGAGCTTTTTCTTGCACCAAGATAGACTGGCATCGCTGATCCATTTTCTTTTAGCGTTTTCCACATCTATCTCTTTCAAAAGAGCAGCTTGAACTTTCACTGGATTCTTTTTCATCTTGTCATCATTGAATAGAGATGAATGTACCTCAAGAGCTAGATCAACATCTTTTTGGCATTCAACAATTAACTTTTCAGCTCTGACAGATTCTTCAATTTCAGCTTTGGACAGGAAGTCAAACTCTTCAGTTAAGGATTGAGGAGGGATCTTCAGTCGTAAACTCTCCAGGTTGGATAGAGGTACTATAGAGAGACATACCTTAGAATGTAGCTCCCCCTTAGAAGGTGATAAGAGTTTCAGGTTTCCCTCGGCAGTGATTCCCTTCTGCTTGCCTTGGGATGAGGTATCAGAAGCTTTGTCCTTCTGTCTCCCCCCTGCTTCATTAAGAACGATGCCTTTCATCGCTAGAGCTTATGAGATGTTTATTGCAGAGAACCATTGGGAAGGATCTCCATCTTTATCATCATCAACGATGACAACGTCATCCTCTTGATCTTTAAGATCAAGATCTTCATCTTCATCTTCTTCCTCCTCTTCCTCTTCAAAGTACTGGAGAAGAGGAGGGAGGGGCTTTCTCTTCAGCAACCTTTTCCTCGTCAGCCTGAGAGGGAGGTTCTTCCACATTCTCTTGCTCGTTCACTGCATTTTCTTCATTTAAGTCCTTCACCCCCTCTTTGTAATCATCAAGGGGGAGGGATGTAGCAGCTACTTCAACATCAGCAATAATCGACTTGTGGGCATCAACCTCCAATGCTTCCAAACGACCTTCTATCTCTAGAATGGCAGACATATCTTGCTAAATAAACTCAATAGCTACATTCAACGATATTCTGTCATCGTTAGTGTAAGAGGCACTAGGAGCGGGAGCTGGTTCATTCAACTTTGACAAAATCTGAGTGAGCAGCCGATTTGAGTCATCAACCTTTGCACCAAGGAGCTTGAATTCGCTGGTGATATGATCAACGTGGTCGTTTAGAAATTGTATCTGAAGAGAGTTGTTGGCCATGTTCTCTTTCAGCGTGCTGACTTCTGATAAACCCAAAATCACCAAATCTTAGAGAGAGAAAGTAGAGAGAGATAGTAAGAATGTACCAAATGTAATCTGTATTCAAAATGAGCTCCAAAGTTACAAAGACAAAGCACCTAAGGGACTTAAATACCCCAAGGCCTAAACTGATACATATAAGCAAGCTAAAAACAGTATTAGACCAAGTCTATAAGTACAATGATTACTATAAAATATGACTTAACAATCTCCCCCTTAGTAATCATTGGCGCTGTGGTCTTCAATATTCATCTTCTAAATCAACTCGGACCATCTAAGCGACTTAGCGAAGCTTCTTGACTTTTAAAAAAAATTCTTCTCAGCATCTTTCAATTTTATGTTGCCTTTGATGTCTTGACAAGACTGAACCTGTTTGTGATTAGCTTGAAAGAACAGTCGGTTCATCAGCTTGTGCTCTAGACGATGCACCTCTTTTAAATGTACTTGAATGAACTATGGTGGTCGAAGCTGGAACAACAAAAGAATTAGTAGCTAACTGAGAGAATAGAATCTTGAGTGAATCTTGATTAGCAGATAAACGTTTGAACTCTTTGTCTCTTTAACTTCTCCTTAACTTCTCCCCCTCATGACCTTGATGATCCGGATCAACTTGGTCATGCAAATGTTGGAGACGAGACAGCTTCAGATCTGCAAAATCAGAGTAAAGAGAAAGAGGGAAGTTTTGCGCTACATGTTGGTGGCGCAAACTTAGTTTTGCGCTAGATGAAGGTGGCGCAAAGTTGAGTTTTGCGCTACTAACTTTTGGCGCAAAGCTGACTTAAAATCAGAAAAAATTTCACCTGATAAGCTCTTTGACCCCCCCTACACAAATGTGTTGGATCATAAATTGTATTCAAGATTAAAGTTAAAGTTAAGGGTTTAAATTGTAACTGTGTTAAAGTTTGTTAGAGGGTCTAATGTGTAATAAGTTAATAGTTTTATTATTAGTTGGGCCCAAGCCCATTAGGCCTATTAGGCTTAGGTATTTAATGTTTTAATTATTTCAGTTTTAGGGTGAACCACCAATAATCACAATTATCATAATAGTGAGTTAGCCAGATTCTCTGTATTCAAGGTATCAATAACACACAAGGTTTTCATTGAATATTCAAGGGATTGGTATGTTATTCTAATCTTTATATCTCTTGATCTATATTGTGTTTGTGTGTTTAATTATCAACTAGATTAAATTGGGTTAACAAGTGGTATCAAAGCCAAAAGAATCAAGGTTTTGGATTAAAATCTGTTTATTGGATTATACTGTTCATCGAATTCACTGTGTTCATCGACTTCGATATTGTGTGAAAATCAATTGCTTGATTTAATGAGTTTTTATGCACAAATTTGATGTGATTAGGTGTATTTTATGCTATTGAATATCATCTAAGTGTTTAATTTCATTTAAATTCATCAATTGATTGGATTTTTATGATTTCTCAAATCTGGGTTCATTTATCTATCGGTCACTGTGTTCATAAAATTGATGCATGAAAGTTGAATTTAATCTCTGTTTTTTATTGCATTGTGATCGGCACATGATTTTGGATACAAAAGTCTGATTTTTGCTTTCAATTTGAGTGTTTGATTGTGATTTCTGTGATTTCTGGGTTGAACATCATCGTTCTGGGTCGACCTGTAAGAACATACCGGTCGATCCTTTAAGAACATATCGGTCGAATACATTGTACCGGTCGACCGCACCATATCGGTCGCCCGGACAACTCACATTCATTACCGGTCAAAAGCAATTATCGGTCGTATCACTTATACCGGTCGTCATTTTACCGGTCGCAAGGAATATCGGTCAAGACTCCTTACCGGTCGAAAAACTCAATATCGGTCGAAATATTCCGGTCACTATTCATCCGATCAACCGATAGTTTCAAGACCCCGATCAAAAAAAAAAGTAACCCCGGTCGCTACAGTACCGGTCGCTACAGTACCCGGTCGCTACAGTAACCCGGTCAAAAAAAAAATTACGCCACTTCTTACTCGCGCAAAACTCAGTTTGCGTGACCAATACCTCGCGCAAATCTCTCTTCACGCCACTACATATTCATGGAAAGCTTCTCGGTCCTTAGCAGATATCTTACTTTTGTGCCAGTACTTCTGATTATTTTGTGACTTGTACTGTGTAGTACTGCATTTAATTATTTTTGGGAAATTTTTTCTGACAATTTTTAAGTGTAGTCTTTATCCTATCTTGATTCTAACGATCTCATCTAGTTGATTTAAGTGGTACATATATTATCATGCCTTACACAGACGAGAAGGGAATTACGGTGCTAACCAAGAGAGACTGTGCTTTAGCATGTATGCCAGAGATTCCAGCACTAGAAGCTGAGAATGAAAATCTGAAGATTCAGAACTCATCTCTTCTTGAACAAATAAATAAGTTGAAAGATGATAAAAACTTTGAGAAAGACTTTGTTTGCTCAGAATGTATCTCTAACTCAAAGATTAATTTTGCAGGAATTATTGAGTCGAAAGAGAAAGAGATTTTAAATCTTCAAGCTGAAGTAAAAAATCTTAAATCAAGCTCTACATGGTCAAAGAAGGATGCAATGCAAAGAGAGCTTGATGAGCTTCAAAGAAGAGCAAACATTGATAGAAAGACATCTGAAGAGCTTAGAAAGACAAATTCTCGAATCTTTGCTGAAAGAGACTCTTTGCAAGATAAAGTCTTCAGTCTTGAGGTTGAGATTGATATGCTGAAAGAAAAGGCAACCCAAGACAAAGACAATGCAATAGCTCATGATGAAATGTTGAAGATTGAGAAAGAAAGAAAATAATTTGCTAAGAAATTCTCTGATTTCTCTAGAAAAGCCTTAGAAGAGAAGAAATCATTAGAGCTTAGATGTGTTAAGCTTTCTCAACAAGTTTCAGACTTTGAGAAGGTTATTATTCTTGAGAGAGAAAAGGCTGAGAATGAGAAGAAGAAAGCTGAGTTGAAGGATATAAATAAAGACTTTTCTAAATAAAAGAAAGATCTACAGACTGAGATAGCTAAGCTGACAGGAAAGTTATCTGAGTTGTCAACAAATATTCTGAAGGAAAAGAATGCAAAATCTGAGTTGCATAAGAAGTTTGATCTGATTACAAAGGAAAGAAACACTTTGTCTTCAAAGATAAAGGAACTTGAAGAGATCGTATTCAAGATGAAGCTGACTGAGCACAAGATGCCATAATCAATAGCTCAATCACCGAGAGATGATCAAACTGATTCAGATTGCTCACTCAAAAAGGCTTCAAGTTCACATGTTTCAAATGTTTTCTATAATCCTTTCTATGATTCAGATGATAGTCTTACTTCTAAATCTACTGATCAGATTCGTCCTTCTAACCTTTTCTATGACAAAAATGTTGATGGTTCAGGTAACTTAAAGAAGAACAAGTCTCAGAAGAAAAGGATCTGGAGAAAAGAAGATGAAAACAGAGGAAATTGGATATGGAGAGTTAAAGGATCTCTAGAGGAAAAGAAGAAAGAAGAATCATTTGTGCATACATCAAATGCAAAATGGAACTATGCTTCAAAAGGTAAAACTTTTGGCAAACCTGATCTGGTTATCAATCAACTGATCAGGTTAGCACAAAAGAAAATTAGTTGTTCCTACTTTGGCTCAAATGATTTTGTCAGAAAAGATTACATTAATAACTGGTATGATTCTTACTTCATCTCTCCTACTAGAACTGCAACTAACCGATTAGGACCTAAATACCAGTGGGTACCAAAAGCTAAATCTGTGTTGCAGACACCCAAGGTTTAAGGGGAAAAAGAACAACGACTTCTAATCACATCGAATTAGAACCCGCACTTCAGTGCTTTATCTTTTTGCTTTCTGTTAATTTCTTTCTAAAAAAAATAAAATTAAAATAAAAAAAATTAAAAATTTTAGTTGAGGGGGAGCTTCATAGAAAAAGCGCTTAATTGAAAAACTCTTTAGAGCTTAATTGTCAAACTCCTTTTAGTTTAAGGGGGAGAATTGCATCGTCAAACATCTTATGTTTTGACTTCTCGAAATTTTATTCTTCATGTTTGTATTCCTTTGTGCTTACATGTACAAAAGACTGTTGAACAAGACGTTCTTTTAGGAAAATACAAGGGATTCAGTGTGTGAGTTTAACAGAACTTCCAAGGATTCACGATAATCAGTGTTTCCTACCCAGAAAGTATTACCTGAGTGATTGAGGGGAGAGGGGTCAAAAGATTTGAGTGATGGTGTGTGAAGAGGTAAAATGGAAAAGAGAGATTGGTTAGAAGTGAGCATTAAAAGAAAGAGGGTGAGTGAACAGAGTAAAAGAATATTAAACTCTGCACCAAACTTCTTTCTGAGCCGGGCAACCACATTATCTGATTGGTTCACATTCTTTGGTGACCATCATTGAAAAAGGCAACTAGCCCATGCCATCTCTTGCATACAACCCCACCAACTACTCATTCTTTTCTCAAAAAGAGAATGTTTCACATTTTTTGGGGACGCAACACATATGCTATTGGTTCTTCATTTGGAAGATACTAATATTGAAAAAGAAGGAAAGTTGTCCCACCTTCGAACTCTTTCTCGTGCACATTGAGTCTTTGTATAATTTGTTGCTGTCTTAACAAGTTTACATATTTTGAGCCTATATTGAAAAGCATTCATCTATGCTTAATTCTTTCATACACATGCACTAGCACACATAATTTTTTTTCTGTCAGAACATTCATAGATAACCATGTGTTATTCGATGATTGAATGGAAGACCTGGGGAGCCAACATCCAAACCAGCTCCTTATATAGTAACTTTGTGTTACTCAGTAACTCTGTGTTACTGACAGGCATTCTAAACGAGTCATTTGTTGATTTAGGGTTACCACATTTTTCTTATTTGAATCTGAAAAGATTGAAATAATCACTTTCTCCATTTGGAGAGACTGCTCTTATTTCACACAGGGCTCGTTACGTGAATACAATGCTAAATTGATGACCATATTCAAAGGGGGAGATTGATTTGTAAAGTTTTGATGATGATGATTCTCACCATTCATCAAAAAGGGGGAGAAGATACAAAAAGGAAGAATAATCAAAGAAGGAGAATAAAAAGAAGATTTCAAGAATTTTGAAATAAAGGTTGCTGAAGACTTCAAAGTTTCAAAGAGAAAGATGAAGACTGTTTATGAAGTTTTCAAGAAAAGTGAAGACAAGTGAAGACCCGAAGACTATTGCAAAATTTTTTAATCTTGAATCCAAAGGGGGAGATTGTTGGATCATAAATTGTATTCAAGATTAAAGTTAAAGTTAAGGGTTTAAATTGTAATTGTGTTAAAGTTAGTTAGAGGGTCTAATGTGTAATAAATTAATAGTTTTATTATTAGTTGGGCCCAAGCCCATTAGGCCTATTAGGCTTAGGTATTTAATGTTTTAATTATTTCAGTTTTAGGGTGAACCCACCAATAATCACAATTATCATAATAGTGAGTTAGCCAGATTCTCTGTATTCAAGGTATCAAGAACACACAAGGTTTTCATTGAATATTCAAGGGATTGGTATGTTATTCTAATCTTTATATCTCTTAATCTATATTGTGTTTGTCTGTTTAGTTATCAACTAGATTAAATTGGGTTAACAAAATGCACTAAATATGACAATTCAAGTTAGCATTCAGATAGAAAATCAGATACTCCCCCTCGAAATATGAGATATGATCTTTTCAGAAAAAATTCCTTATTCACTCCCCCTTGAAGAATGCACAAACCCATTTACAAAGATATGAGAACACAAGAATTGAAACATCAATGTTGAAAGAAAAATATACTGAATATGTATTTTGAAACAACTAAATATATAAAAACACTAAACAAATTAAATTATACTCAGTAAAATATCACAAATTAATCCATCAGTTGAAATCAATTGTATGTTGTTGGATACAGATACAAGTTTCATTGCATATCAAGTTAGGACATGTTCAGTTTCAAAAACTTTCATCAATCTATTCAGTGTGCTAGCAAGTGAACTTCGATTACCTTCAAGAAAATGCAATTCTAAAAAATATAATAGAAAACTTTGCATGTACTCACACTAAGCCATCAAAATTTAAGATTTTCACAAGTCTATAGGTTTATCACAACTCAAACATATCACCAAGTAACATGAGATGTGTGCTCATTGACATCTTTTAGCATTGTGCACAGTGGCATCTTCACATGAGTGTGCTCTTTGGCATCTTTTAAGCTTGTGCACTTTGGCATCTTTTAATCAAAAAGTTTGGTAAGTAAAGAACATGTCGTAAACGTAACTTTCTATCTGACCCTATTGCAGGATTTGGGTCAGCCGCTCCCAGACCAGTTGGCCTTAGGGGACTAGGTGTCAAGTACCCCTTGGAACTTACTCTCCCAGATCAGAAAGGCTACATCGACACATCCTAAACCCATTCATACCAGTAGAACATGACTTTCGATCTGGTTCTATAGAAGAATTTGGGTTCGATCACTCTCAGACCAATTGACCTTAGGGGACAAGATGACAAGCATCCCACGGAACTTACTTTCCCAAACCAGAAAGGTCACAGGTACAAACTTTTAAACTTAGAGATTTCTGTATTTTATATATTTAATTTTCATCTCAATCACTCGGTTTTACATTAAAGTGATTAGCCCATATTTTCATTACAATCCATAACTCTGACTTTTTAGGATTTCCAAGCATTGTAAACTATAAATATCCCGAATCACACAACTTTAAAGCAGTATCAAAAGCTTCAAACATGTTGCTGACTTTTCGACTTTTGTTAGACATGAAAATTAAACATATAAAACTTCAATACAAACAAAGCAACTTGAAAATTTATCCGAGACACAAATTTTATTCAAAAGAAAGAAAAACTGTAACACTTTTACTTTATAGAATAAAATTTGTAAAGATTTAAAATTTTAAAATCAAATGCCGAGTTTGAAATTTTTTATTTAAAACAAATGTAAAGAATCGGCAAATTGATATTTAGTCGAAACAAAATAAAATTTAATAATATCATCTTTCACATAATGTATAAAGAATTTGTGTCTCAAATGAATAATTTGGGTTTTACAAATTCAAGAGTTAGTTGAACTTGCTTAGATTCTTAAAAAAAATTATGAGAAAAACTGGAACAACATCATATTCAGAGTTATATGCAGCAGAATAAAGTAGATGTACTCACATTTTCTCATTTGTCTAGAAGCTTAGACTGCATTGAAGAACGAGTCCTAAACTGACATGTTTAGAAGTCGAAGTCAATTGATGTACGGGTTCTAAGATGATGTACTTAGAAGCCAAAGTTCTCTTACTCCCCCTTGACATTAGATGCCTGCAACTTAGAGTCAAACTTTGATTTTGGTACCCATTTGAATTTTGGTCCATGTTTGTTAGTTGCAGTTCTTTTGGGAGAAAACTTGTTAGATTTGACATAGAAAGCACGAGAAATATTATCAGAATAATGAACATAAGAATCAGTAGAAGAGAAAGCATAATCATCTGAACTAGAATCAGAAGAAGAATATGAGACACCTTTTGAAATTCGAATCATTTGCTTTATAGAGTATTTTGAAATTTTATTACAAGTAGCAAATGAATCACTTTTATAGATTTTGTCTACATATTTATCTTCATCAGTCGTAGATTCAGCAGATGTCTGCTTGACCCTCCATAACTGCTTTGTTGGAGTGCTCAAAGTCCTATCTGAAAATTTTGAATCAGAATAATTAGTATTTTTAGAAATAGCAGTATCTTGTTTATTTGACTTCTTTGACCTTCTTTTTTTACGCTTTGGTTTATAATAATCATAATTTAGCATAAAAGGTTCAACAAGAATTTTAGAATTAAGATTTGAATCAGAAGAAACAATTTTACCTAATAAACCCAACTGATCAGACAATAAATCTGAACTTACCTCAGAGTTAGAAAAATTTTGAGAAAAGTTCTCATATTTTAGAACTTCCTTTTTGTTTTCTTTAAAATCAGAAGAAAGGCCAGAAACAAAATCTTGTTTTTGAGAAATTAATTTTTCTTCAAGACTTGAAGTCATAAAAGAAAGAATAACATCAGATTCAATTTCTCTTTGAATATTTTGATCTTCCTTTTCATCTTCAAGGTCAATGATTTTGCCTTCTAATACTAATGGAGGAGTATATCTCTTAGAATCATAAAAGATTGGAGAGATAATTTCCTTATCAGATTTAGTAGCATATATATCAACATAATCATTAGACACTGAAGACTTGATGGAAGATATGTCATTTAAACTTTTTCGGCCCTTCTTTGATTTATCAGGAAAATATTTGGCATTTTCGCTCGTGTATACAAAAGAAATTTTCTTTTTCTTGTTATTCATCCTTTTCTGTAACACCTTAGGCATATCCCATATCGGCCGTGGACAGGAGTGATGCTGGGTGTTATAAGTAATATCTTGGCCTTCCTAACAACAACGCGTTTTGGGGCCACAAGCACGTCAGGTTCTGGGAATTCTGAGGTTAAGCGTGCTTGGGTGGGAGAAGTCCCAGGATGGGTGACCCCCTGGGAAATTTCTCACCAGGTCGCCAGAAACAAATCCGTGCGCTACACGTTGGTTAAATCCAGGGGCAAAGCGGACAATATTGTTGTCGAGGTAGGCGGGATGTTACAGATGGTATCAGAGCCACTCCTGTGCCGTTCGGGATATGGGGCAAACCTCATCGAGGACGATGAGTCCCAAGGGGGGGTGTTTGTAACACCTTAGGCATATCCCATATCGGTCGTGGACAGGAGTGATGCTGGGTGTTATAAGTAATATCTTGGCCTTCCTAACAACAACGCGTTTTGGGGCCACAAGCACGTCAGGTTCTGGGAACTCTGAGGTTAAGCGTGCTTGGGTGGGAGTAGTCCCAGGATGGGTGACCCCCTGGGAAGTTTCTCACCAGGTCGCCAGAAACAAATCCGTGCCCTACACGTTGGTTAAATCCAGGGGCAAAGCGGACAATATTGTTGTCGAGGCAAGTGGGAGTAGTCCCAGGATGGGTGACCCCCTGGGAAGTTTCTCACCAGGTCGCCAGAAACAAATCCGTGCGCTACACGTTGGTTAAATTCAGGGGCAAAGCGGACAATATTGTTGTCGAGGCAAGCGGGATGTTACAGATGGTATCAGAGCCACTCCTGTGCCGTTCGGGATATGGGGCAAACCTCATCGAGGACGATGAGTCCCAAGGGGGGGTGTTTGTAACACCTTAGGCATATCCCATATCGGCCGTGGACAGGAGTGATGTTGGGTGTTATAAGTAATATCTTGGCCTTCCTAACAACAACGCGTTTTGGGGCCACAAGCATATCAGGTTCTGGGAACTCTGAGGTTAAGCGTGCTTGGGTGGGAGTAGTCTCAGGATGGGTGACCCCCCTGGGAAGTTTCTCACTAGGTCGCCAGAAACAAATCCGTGCGCTACACGTTGGTTAAATCCAGGGGCAAAGCGGACAATATTGTTGTCGAGGTAGGCGGGGTGTTACATTTTCTCATTTTCGATTTCGAACACTTGCTTTTCATTCATCCAATCAATTTTAAATTGAGGAGCATATTTAGCAAGAGTTAGATAATCGTATTTATATAAAGTAGGGATTTTTCTATCGCATTGTTTAAACAATGAGGATTTTCAAAACCAAGTCCCCATTTTTCTTTTATAGACTCATAACTCCGCGGTTTGTTCAAATAAATAGTTTGTTCAGATTGATTCCATCGATATAATTTTTCTTCCAACTTGTTGGGAACTGAAGAATTCTTCAAGTACGGTTAATGCTGCTAGTTCAAAGTTACTACTGCTAGAAGACTTAAAGGTTAATACTGCTGAGTGTTACTACTGCTAGTACTATTAATACTGCTAGTCATAGTTAGTGCTGCTTGAACAAAGTTAGTACTGCTTAGCTAGTTAGTACTGCTAGTGGTTAGTGCTGCTTAGTAGTTAATGCTGCTAGAAGGAAGTTAATGCTGCTGAAGATTAATACTGCTTATATGATGAAGATTCGTATGAAAGGATATACATGGAAGCTTAGAGATATACATGGAAGATATACTGAAGATATTTTATTTATTGTAATTATCTTTGTATTCAGTATATATATTGTATAGTTTAGAATAATGAGTTAACTTTTGTTTTTCATTCTTTTAGAGAGAAAATCAACCTCAAGGCATAGATCCTAATTCTAGAGAAGTAGAATTCGTATTGGTGAGCCTGTTCATCAATATTAAGGTTGAGTGAGTAATCTTGTAAATTCAAAGCATTCAATACAAGTTTACAGTTTGTTGATTATATTGTTTCTGAGAATTAATTCTTGTTGAGAATTCGATCCTGACAAGTGGTATCAGAGCCTAACTCTCTCAGAAACAGTTATTCATCATGGAAAATCTTACAGAATCAAGCAGTACTTTGGTTTCTAAGGTTCCAATGCTCAAACCAAGTGAGTTTGACATGTGGAAGATCAGAATCAGACAATATATTCTTCTCACTGACTACTCAATGTGGGATATCATTGAGAATGGTCCTTCTGAAGCTGGAAGGATAGGACCAGATGGGAAAAGACCTCCACCAAAGACAGATGGTGAGAGGAAGATCAGACAGACAGAGATGAAGGCTTTGAGCACTCTGCTCTTGGCCATTCCCAATGAATATCAGCATCAATTTTGCAACTGCACTGATGCTCAGATTCTCTGGAATGCTCTAGAGAAAAGATTTGCTGGAACTAAGAGCATCAAAAGAAATCAGAGAGATGTTCTAAAGCAGCAGTATGAGAACTTCACTTCCACAAAGAATGAGTCTATGACTCAAACTTTTGACAGGTTCAATAAACTCATAGGTGAACTGGCTACTGTAGGGGTGAAGATGGAACAAGATGATATCAACAGAAGGTTCCTCAGATCTCTTGGGGATGAATGGACTATGTACACTGTCTCATATAGATAGAGTGACAATCTGGAAGAGAAAGAACTTGATGATCTATACAATGATCTAAGAGTTTTTGAAACTGAGGTAGAAACCAAGAAGAAGCCCTCTGGTTATATTCACAATGCTGCACTTCTTTCAGCATCCACTGATACTACTGCCAACCCTGAAGCAGTTAGTACTGCCAGTGGAGTAAGTTCAGAAAAAGGCACTGAAACTATCTTTGAAGCCTTTTTGTCCAGTCATAGCATCAATTCTCTGATTAATGATGATCTTGATCAAATTCACCCTGATGATCTGGAGGAGATGGATATTAAATGGCAGATGGCCATGTTATCCATGAGGGTGAAAAAGTTCATTAAAAGAACTGGAAGAAATAACTTCTCTCAAAGAAGAGAAGATGGAGCTGGTTTTGACAAAACCAAGGTGGAATGTTATAAGTGTCACAAGAAAGGACACTTTGCCAGAGAATGCAGGAGTGCTGTTTCAAACAATAACCACCAACAAGCTTAGAATGGAGGATACAATCAGAACAAGAATCCTGCTCAAGCCCTTGTTTCTCAACAAGGAATGGGATTTGACTGGAGTGATCAAGCTGAGGAAGCCATTCAGAACCAAGCTCTTATGGCAGAAGTGTCTGATCTCCCTACTGAGGTAAGTTCTAATCTTTGCACTAAATCTTGCATTGACACTGTTACAAGATACAGGGATCACAATCAAAGTATGTGTGATGACCTCAAAAGATTAGAAAAAGACAGAATAGATTATGTGTTAATAGTAGAGAGATTTGAAGAGCAAATCAAAGACTTTCAAGGTAATGAACTTCAACACTCTTATGACACAAACTATTGGAAGTGGGAAAAGAATGAGTTAGAAACCAAACTGTCTAAGTCCTTGGAAGAGAATGATAGACTGAAAGAGGAACTGTCAAAAGTTAAGCTTGACATAGACAAGTTTTCTTATGCTTCAAAAGCAATGGACTCTCTTCTAAAGGCTCAGATTCATGATAAGATGAAGCCTGGTATTGGATACAACAATACACCCCCTCCTTACAATAACAACTATATTTCTTCTACATCAGACTTGTTAGAAACTAAGGAGAAAAAGGACTTGTCTGAAGAAGCTTTTAAGATAGATCCTTTGGATGAGGTAGTAGTTAAGGATTTGACTGAAAAAGGAGCCAGTGAGAACAGGGATAATAATGTGAGTAAAAAGATACCATTAGAAAACAATATTATCACCAATGAGGGATGTGGGAAAATCTGGGTCAAGTCCAAGGAGATAGAGAAGACTAAAGGATATGATAACAAGGTCCATTACAAACAAACCACAGTTGTGAATCCTGGATCTTGTAAACAGTGTGATTGCAATAAAGCCAAGAGCCTAAATTCTGGTTTAAAAAGAGGAAATCAAAGAAACTGGAATAATCAATGGGCTCAAAAACAAGGAGTTGATCTGAATAAAATCAATAGACCAAAACCTTGTTTTATATGTGGCAAGTTGAATCATTTGGCTAAGTATTGTTACTTCAACCCAATTAACCAACAGATGAACTTTAAAAGATTTGTGCAAAAACCTGTTGGTTATAGGAAGGCTGGAAAGAAACATGTGATAAAGAAATCTGTTGAAAGTAAAGGCACTTTAAAGAAAAAGATTTTAAAAGAAAGTGTCAAAATGTGGGTACCTAGAAGTACTAACAGTGTTAGTACTGCTAACAATATTAGTACTGCTAACAGTGTTAGTACTGCTGAAAATATTAATGCTGCTAATACTGTTAATATCTCTTCAAAGGTTAATACTGCCAACACAGTTACTGCTGCTAACACAGTTACTACTGCTAACAAGGTTAGTACTGCTAAGCATGCAAGTGCTGCCAAGGCAGTTAGTACTTCTAAAACTAGTCCTGATTCTAGCAAACATATTTCCAAGTCTATTATTGTAACAAAGTACTCCAAGAATGAGGAGTTAAAGTTCAAAAATCTTGTCAAGAAAGAATGCAAGTATTTTGATGAGAAAGGGGTACCCAAGACCACTTTGGCTTGGGTTCCTAATACATACTAATTGATTTATCTAATGTGCAGGGCAACCAACAGCTCAAGGGAAAGAGCATTTGGCATGTTGATAGTGGTTGCTCTAGGCACATGACAGGCAACATGTCATGCCTTCAGGATTTCAAACATATCAATGGAGGACATGTTGCATTTGGAGATAATCTTACTGGTGGTAAGATAAGTGGAAAAGGTAATGTCACCAAAGGTAAGATGACATTTGAGGATGTCTACTATGTTGATCAATTAAAGTACAACCTGTTAAGTGTATCACAGGTTTGTGACAAACAACATAGTATATTATTTACTAATAATGAGTGTATGATTCTTGCTCCAGGGTTCAAGGTAGTTGATGAAAGCATGATACTACTTAGAACTCCAAGAAAGGACAATGTTTACTGTCTTGATTTGGACAATGTTGATAGTGATTCATCTCTAAATTGTCTTGTTTCAAAAGCTTCTGTAGATGAATCCTCCCTTTGGCACAGAAGGATGTGTCACATAAATTTCAAGACTATGAACAATCTTGTTAAAAATAACCTTGTAAGAGGTTTACCTTCAAAAGTCTTTTCATGTGATGATCATTGTGTTGCTTGTCTTAAAGGCAAACAACACAAAACTTCTCATAAGACCAAAGAGTTAAATTCTGTTTCTTCTTGTCTCCAATTACTGCATATGGATCTGTTTGGTCCTACAAATGTTATGAGTATAGGCAAGAAATCGTACTGCTTGGTTATTGTTGATGATTACTCCAGATTTACTTGGGTATATTTTCTAAGAACTAAGGATGAAACAAGTGGTCTTATCAAATCCTTTATTCTAAGAATTGAAAACCAAACTAATCAAAGAGTAAAAGTCATTAGATCAGATAATGGAACTGAGTTTAAAAATCATGATCTAAACACCTTTTGTGAAGAAAAAGGTATTGAGAGGCAATACAGTGCTCCTAGGACTCCTCAACAGAATGGTGTTGCTGAAAGGAGGAATAGAACACTAATAGAGGCTGCTAGATCTCTGTTGGCTGATTCAAAATTGCCAATTAGCTTCTGGGTTGAAGCAGTTAATACTGCTTGTTATGTCCAAAACAGAGTTCTAGTGGTCAAGCAAAAGAACAAGACCCCATATGAGCTTTTAAATAAAAGAAAACCTTTTATTGGTTTCTTCAAACCTTTTGGGTGTCCTTGTACAATTCTAAATACCAAATCTCACTTAGGTAAGTTTGATAGCAAAGCAGATGATGGATTTCTTGTTGGATATTCATCTCAGAGTAAGGCCTACAGAGTATTTAACTCATCTTCTAGAATAATTGCAGAAAGTGACAATGTCAAATGCAATGAGAACACACCAAATCCTGTTGGGTCTGGACCTCAGTGGCTATTTGACATTGATTCACTAACTAACTCTTTTGGTTTCAGTAATGAGTATACAGGAACAGGAAGTGGAGGATCAGGGATCACACAAGTTCAAGAAAGTATATCTAAATCTGTGATTTTTCCCATAACCACAGTAAATTCTATTGAAGACTGTGAAAAGGAATCATTTAATGGACCAAGTCAGAGTGAAGCAGAAACTAGAAATGAGGAGACTCAAGAAAATAATGAAGTGGCATCTGAAAACACTTCAGTTGAGTTGCATGAATCTAATCTTGAGGCTGGACTGAATGAAGAACCTAGTCATAACACCAGAGTTCAAAAGAATCATCCTCCACAGTTGATAATAGGAGATATCTCTTCTCCTATGATGACTAGACATCAAAGCAGGCTTCAGGAAATGCAAGATCAACAGCATACAGTGCTTTCTTGTTTTCTATCACAGCTTGAGCCTAAAAAGGCACATGATGCTATGAAAGAATCCAGCTGGATAGAAGCAATGCAAGAGGAACTGTTACAGTTCAAGCTACAAGATGTATGGGATCTAGTAGACCTTCCTAAAGGTCACAGAGCGATTGGCACAAAGTGGATTTTCAGAAACAAGAGAGATGAAAGAGGTATTGTCATAAGGAACAAAGCAAGGCTGGTGGCTCAAGGCTATACTCAAGAAGAGGGTATAGATTATGAAGAAGCAATCAGACTATTCCTAGCCTATGCTTCTTACATGAACTTCAAAGTCTATCAAATGGATGTAAAAAGTGCTTTTCTCTATGGATCAATTGAAGAAGAAGTATATGTCTGTCAACCACCAGGGTTTGAAAACCCAAGCTATCCAGACAGGGTATACAAATTAAAGAAAGCACTTTATGGACTACATCAAGCCCCAAGAGCATGGTATGACACACTGTCATCCTATCTCTTGGAAAATGACTTTGAAAGAGGAGTCATTGATAAGACTCTATTTATCAAAAGAAAGAAGAAGGATATCTTGCTGGTCCAAATCTATGTTGATGACATTATCTTTGGATCTACAAGAAACAACATGTGCAAGGAGTTTGAGGATTTAATGCATCAAAGGTTCAAAATGAGTTCCATGGGGGAACTTACTTTCTTCCTTGGACTCCAAGTTCAACAGAAGTCAGATGGCATTTTCATCTGTCAATCCAAGTATGTGCAGGATATTCTAACCAAGTTTGGTTTCTCAGAATCAAAACCTACCAGCACACCTATGGAAACACACAAGCAGATCACAGCAGATCTTGAGGGGGAGGATATGGATGTGCATCATTATAGATCCATGATTGGCTCTCTCATGTATCTCACAGCATCAAGGCCAGATATAATGTTTTCAGTCTGTGTATGTGCAAGATTTCAAGTTAGGCCAAAGCAATCTCACTTTCAAGCTGTTAAGAGGATATTCAGATATCTCAAAGGGCAACCCAGATTGGGACTTTGGTATCCTCATAACTCACCTTTTGACCTAATAGCATACTCAGACAGTGATCTAGGTGGGGCAAACTTGGACATAAAATCTACTTCTGGAGGATGTCAGTTTTTGGGTGCTAGACTAGTCTCATGGCAGTGCAAGAAACAAACCACAGTATCCACATCTACAACAGAGGCAGAGTACATAGCAGCTGCAAGTTGCTGTTCTCAAGTCTTATGGATTCAGAATCAAATGTTGGATTATGGGGTAACCTTTCTACACACTCCAATCTTTATTGACAACAGCAGTGCTATTAGCATTGTGAATAATCCAGTCAAGCACTCAAAAACAAAGCACATTGAGATCAGGTATCACTTTATAAGAGATTGTAATGAAAAGAAACTTATTCAAGTTGTCAAAGTTCACACTGATAATCAGTTTGCTGATCTATTCACTAAAGCTTTTGATGTGGGTAGATTCACTTTCTTGGTAACAAGTGTGGGAATGATAAACTCTGAATAATCCCCTTCTCAAAAAGTGGTTTTATATCTGTATAGTATTTCTGGAGTTACTAATCTTCTGTTTCAGGATATGCATAGCAGTACTCAGTGTTTAGCAAGTTTAAAAGGAGTAAGTTAGTTAATACTGCTAGTGGTTAATACTGCTTTCAGTTAATACTGCTAGTGGTTAATACTGCTTTCAGTTAATACTGCTAGTGGTTAATACTGCTTTCAGTTAATACTGCTAGTGGTTAATACTGCTTTCAGTAAATACTGCTAGTGGTTAATACTGCTTTCAGTTAATACTGCTAGTGGTTAATACAGCTTTCAGTTAATACTGCTAGTGGTTAATACTGCTTTCAGTTAATACTGCTAGTAGTTAATACTGCTAGTAGTTAATACTGCTAGTAGTTAATACTGCTAGTTAGTTAATACTGCTAGCAGTTAATACTGCTAGCAGTTAATACTGCTAGTAGTTAATACTGCTCTAGGTTAATACTGCTTATATTCCGAATACTATAAATACTTTTTGCCCGCCTAAAAGTTCATAACGACTCTTTGCATATTGTTCTCTTGCGCTCAAAACCTTTTCTCTCTCAAGTTCGAAGTTTTCAGGCAAGCTTTTCACTAAGATCAATGGCATCCATGACTTTCATCGACGAGCACAACGAGATTGCGATGCTACAAAAGCCAAAGCAAGCTGCAGGATTTCATCAGATTGTGGATTTCCTCAAGACAAGTCACATTGCTCATGCTCTTATTGTATCCCCTACAATCTATATTGAGCATCAAAGGCAGTTCTGGGCTAATGCAACCATTGTTTTTGAGAATGGTGTGCAGATGATCAAGACAAGAATCTGTGATCAATCACTAACGGTTACTGAAGAGGTTATTCGCATCAGTCTACGTCTAGACGATGCCTCTGGTATAACCTCTATCCCAAACGATGAACTGTTTTCAAACCTTACAAGAATGGGGTATGGAGGCCCATTGGGAGTTTTCAAATTTTCTAAAGCAAAATTCTCACCCCAATGGCGTTTCTTTGTCCATACTCTTATGCATTGTATCTCCAAAAAGACTACTGGATGGAGTGAGTTCAGCAGCACTATTGCTTATGCTTTGGTGTGCTTGGCCACTGCCAGAAAGTATAATTTTTCTAAAATGATTTTCAGTGATCTTGTCTCAAACATGGGAAACAAAAAGAGCTTCTTTATGTATCCCAGGTTTGTTCAAGAAGTTATTACTCATGAATTGACGGATATACCTCAACCTGTTGGGGTATATGTACCTAAACCCCCCAAAGGCAAGGTTTTCTCAAATATGAGAAGATCTGCTGGGGACTCTGAAGGAGTTGACACCCCATTGTTCTCTACAATGATGGTGGTGTCCCAAACCAATGAAGGTATGGCAGCAGGGTCAAGGCCCCCATTAGACTAACCCACTGCTAGCCAGGCCCAACCTTCCCTCTCAAAATCAATTCCCCAGTCCCTTCTTGAAAAACCAACCTCTCCCATCACCCAAACTTACAAGAGAAAACAGGTAAAGAAGGCTCCTTCCCTTCTTGTACCATTACCCACTAAGCCTATAAGCCCTCTAAGGGAGAATTCTCCCCTAGAGAATATCCAAAGGGAAACCACAAGGGTGTCTCCCAACCCAAAGGAGGTGCTCTCTGAGGAGGAGGTAGAGCATATGGGTGATGAGGCTGCCACTACTCCTGCTAGCACAGAGGAGGAAAGTGGTAACATCAATAAGACCTCCCCCATGGCATCTTTGAATGAGCAATCATTTGAAGGTCCCTGGTGCCAAGAAACCACAGGGGTGGATAGTGCTTCTGCAAGGCAGAAGACTTCCACAAATAAAAGATCCAATGATCCATCAAAAGAGGGTAACACTTCTGGAGAAGGTGAGGACAGATATACTTACTATGAATTGATGGAAACAATGGGCAACATCAACCAAGATGTTCTCAAACAAAGGAAAGAAATTGAAGAGATGAAGCTGGTAATCCTGTCACAACAAGTTCAGATTGCCAAATTAAAGAAGATAGTGACAAAGCTTGTACAGAAGAAGAGAAGAAAATAGTTTGTTTTAAAGAAGAGGTCAACTAATAAAGATGCTTCCAACAAGGGGGAGAAAGAGGCTGAAAAAGAGAAAGCAAATCCAGCTGAGAGGGCATTTGAGGTTGAGGGGGAGAAAGAGGCAGAAAAAGAATCAGAATTCACTGAAGCAGCAGAAACTGTTAATACTGCTGAAGCAGCAGTAACAGAAGCAGCAGTAACAGGGCTTTCTGTTGAAGAAATGGAGATTGTAGAAACACTAGTCAAAGCAAAGAATGACACTCCTGAGGCTACTCAAAAGGCCAAGGGAGTAGTCATCAATGAAGGAAAAGTTCAACAAAAGGCAACAGAAAAGGCAAAGGAGACAAAAGGAAAAGGAAAGGAGAAAATGGTTGAAGCTGAACTGCCTGCCAAGAAAAAGAGTCAGATTGAGTTGGATGAAGAAATGGCAAAGCTACTTCAGGCTGAAATGGAAAAAGAAGAACAACTTCAATCAGAGAATGATAGAGATCTTGCAAGGATAATGGCCAAGAAGTTAAATGCAGAATACCAAAAGAGTTTGAAAGAAGCAGCTCAGACAGCAACTCAGGCGAAGAAACTCCAAGTTAAGAAGATGCCAATTCAGAAACAAAAGCAGAAAAGACAACCCTCCAAGACATTTTTGGCCAATCAGGAAAGAAGAAAAATGATAAACTTTCTGAAAGGTGCAATTAGTGTTAAGGGGGAGATGTTTACTCACATGGCATTCTCTCAGATTGAAGAGTTGTATAACAAGGAAATGGCCAAGCTTCAAGGGGATTCAGCACAAAGGGAGGAGGCTGAGAGAAGGATGAAAGAGAGACATGATCTCAACATCCAACAACCATTCCCTGAGGACACCACACCTTCAAAAGATAAAACTGAAGAGATGAAGGAAGAACATGAAGGTGTTGGTATAGAAGTTACATCTGGGAAGAGGGTGAAGTCAATTGCCTCCAAGAAGCAGAACAAAAGGCCAAGAGTTGAAGAAACAGCAGAACCTTCAGTTACTTCTACAACTGAATCTGTAAAGAACCCAGAAAAATACAATAAGCAATATAATCTTGATCTTTATATGACTACAATAGCTGATGAACCAGTTTCAGTTGATCCCATCTCTATGAAAGCTCCAGAAGTTATCTTTTGGGATATTTTGGAAGATCAAAGGAAGAAATACTTCAGGCTTAAGAGAATGGGAGATCTATATGAAGTGTACTCTACTTGGGGTAGACTCATAAGAAGTTGTTCAAGATCAGATTTAGAAGAGATGTTTAAAGTTGGGTTGGAGATATATGAAAAGGAACTAAAAGGAGAAGGAATGAGCTTAATCAGATTAGCTATGGAGTACTTATGCATGATGTTTGACCCTAGCAAAGTTCTACATGTGATCAGAGATTTGCATCTACAGAATAAATTCCAAAGAATAGAAAATTGGATGATATTTGAAAGGTGTGGAGTCTATGTCATCACTGTGGACAGAGCTTATCATGAGTACTACTTAGTTGATAAAATCTATGATCACAGCAAGGCCAAATTACAAGCAATGTTGAATGCAAAGCTTACATGTTCAAAAGATTCAGAAATGGCAAAGATTGTGGTTAGCAGAATCATTAATCAAAGTTTGGGTTTGGATCCTAATCTAGGAGTATGAATTGAGGTGTTGAAAGCATCTTGAAGAAGATTTGAAGAACTTAACTTCTTTTCCTAAAAGTCAAGTTAGGGGGAGATTGTTGGGAACTGAAGAATTCTTCAAGTACGGTTAATGCTGCTAGTTCAAAGTTACTACTGCTAGAAGACTTAAAGGTTAATACTGCTGAGTGTTACTACTGCTAGTACTATTAATACTGCTAGTCATAGTTAGTGCTGCTTGAACAAAGTTAGTACTGCTTAGCTAGTTAGTACTGCTAGTGGTTAGTGTTGCTTAGTAGTTAATGCTGCTAGAAGGAAGTTAATGCTGCTGAAGATTAATACTGCTTATATGATGAAGATTCGTATGAAAGGATATACATGGAGGCTTAGAGATATACATGGAAGATATACTGAAGATATTTTATTTATTGTAATTATCTTTGTATTCAGTATATATATTGTATAGTTTAGAATAATGAGTTAACTTTTGTTTTTCATTCTTTTAGAGAGAAAATCAACCTCAAGGCATAGATCCTAATTCTAGAGAAGTAGAATTCGTATTGGTGAGCCTGTTCATCAATATTAAGGTTGAGTGAGTAATCTTGTAAATTCAAAGCATTCAATACAAGTTTACAGTTTGTTGATTATATTC
The DNA here is from genome assembly GCA_954870635.1 of Arctium minus. Classification (NCBI taxonomy): domain Eukaryota; kingdom Viridiplantae; phylum Streptophyta; class Magnoliopsida; order Asterales; family Asteraceae; genus Arctium; species Arctium minus. The sequence continues at coordinate 100,025,756 of OX941084.1, read as the reverse complement.
TGTTTTGATTTTGTGTTTGATTAAATATCAAAGTGTTATTCCGCAAACTTCTTTGATATTGTTTTTGAGAATTAATTCTTGTTGAGAATTCGATCCTGACACAACTCATTTATTTTATCCGAAAAGTTATCTTTTAATTTGGTCATTTCAGTCAAAGAATCAAGATAAGTCATATTTGATTTTTATAAATCATCCAATTTCTTTTGAAAGATGTCTTTTGTATGGTCCAAAATAGATTTTTCATCTTTCAAAGAAATTTGTAATTTATCAATCAAATTTGACTTTTCTGAATTTAATTGTTTTTCAGATAATAACTTCGAGCGTAAATCATGTAAAGCAGTTATCATGATATTCATCTGTGAAGAAATAAAAGTAAAGTAAAAAACAGAAGGTACCTCATCTTCATTAGTGTCATCATCATCACTCTGATAATCTCCGATAAAGCACATATGAGCAGTCTCCACAGTATCAACTTCATCATCGGAGTGATCTAGCCAAAATTCTTCTTCGGCTAGCAAAGCAGTTCCATTCTCTCTCTTTTTGGCTAGTTCCAATTTCTTCCGATAATATGCCGAATCCTGAACTTTCTTCACTCGACACTCCTTAACAATATGACCCTACTTTCCACAGTTGAAACATGCAGCAGGTTTCTTAGCCTCGGGCACTTGGACATTCTGAGACCCAGAAGTGAAGCGAAGATTGTTGGAACCCGAACGAGGTTGGAACTTCTTTTGATAGTGTTGAGAGAGAAGGATCATAGCTTTCTGAAGTGCCTCGCCATCGTCATCAGTTGCACCATCATAAGCATTTTTGGATAATGCTTGTTCAGACAGTTTGCTCGTGAGGAGTGCAACTGTGTCCACTGTCTTCTTGTTTTTCTTATCAAGTTTGGCTTTCTTCTCTGTGACTATGCACTCATCTGTCAGCAATATTTCATACATCTCTTGGATTTGCATGGTCGAGATTCTGACGTCATTCCTCAACCAATGGCAGGATTTGTTCCATTATGGTTGCAAAGCATTGAGGAACTTCAGATTAGTTTCCAGCTTAGTCTTTTCAACTTTTATCTTCCTCAGATCATTTATCACTGCACAAAATCTGTCATAAACATTTTTCAGTAACTCCCCATCTTTGGCTTTGAATTCTTCAAAGTTGTTCATGTATCGTGTATGCCGAAGTTGTGTTGCAACTGAAGACCCAAGCATAATCTTCTCTAGTTGTTCCCACATTAGTTTAGGATTGTTTTTGAAGCAATCAATCCTGTTGTAGATAGAATTTGGCAATGCTAGCATCAGATTAGCCTTTACATCACGATCGGCTTTATATTGCACCAACTCATCAGGTGTGTACTCGGTAGTAGGCTTTGATAATCCAGAGTGGGTTTTACAAAAGATCCTTCAGATAAAATCTTCATCATACCATCTCCGTTCTTTTGACGCTCGATGAAATTCAGAAACCGATCTTGCCACTGAGTAAACTCATTCTCATCAACTAGAACTAGAGGACGAGTTTCTGTGCCTAATGACATCATGATATCACTCTTGTAGAACTGAGCTTGGGAAGTAAACTTTTCAGAATCCATAGATGACAAACTTCAGAAAAATACTAAGTCTTAAACATAGAGAAACTGGCGCAAACTAGAAATATGCGTTAACAATGACTGGCGCAAACTTTCTTTTGCGCTTGGTGAAGATGGCGCAAACTTAGATTTGCGCTAAGCGTTGATGGCGCAAAACAAACTTGCATGAAGCTTAGGTGGCGCAAAATATGACTTGCGTGATGTACTTATGACGCAAAAAATAGATTTTGTGCAAGAAGATGATGACGAGAACTTTCACTTTGCTTGAGCAGAAGGTGGCGCAAAGGTAACTTGTGCGAGTAAGAGATGGCGCAAAACTGATTTGCATGAGCAGATCGTGACGCAAACTTTGACTTTGCGTTAGATGAGCTGGCGAGAACCTATCTTTGCGTGACATGATTGTTGCGCAAAATGGATTTACGCGAAGAACTTCTAGCGAAAACTTTACTTTGCTCGATAAAGAGATGGCGCAAAATAACTTTTTCGCGAGAACTTGTTTCTTATACTAGGCGCAAACTTGAAGATGAACACACGCAAAACTCTGAAGAAACCGGATGAACTAGCGCAAACTTTGACGAACTAGCGCAAACTTTGAATCTGGCGCAAAACGATGAAAATACTCAGATTTCTTCAAAATTCGATTACTAAACCGAATTTATAGAAAAATTCTTACACATATATGATCGAAAACAAGTTCTTAACACTTTGTAACAAACAATTTCGATCAAAAACCACAAATTTGTGAAATCAAGAAACACACAGTTCGTAAAGTGACATTTCCATAAATTCGAAAATCTCTCAAAAATGAATATCAATAACAAATGTTCTTGCAAAATGATGTGAATCAAAAATATTCTTCTACTAAAATCGGATCCAGCAAACCAAATTACAAAGAAATTCGATCAAATTTCACCAAAAATTTTGAAAAATTCAGAAAATGAGATTTTCTTGATAAAAATCAAGAAAATCAGTCAAATTATCTGAATTGTTTACAAAAACAGTTTGAAAAATCGATTCTCTCAATTCTCTCAGATTTAGAATGCCTCTGATACCAATTGATAAACCCAAAATCACCAAATCTTAGAGAGAGAAAGTAGAGAGAGATAGTAAGAATGCGCCAAATGTAATATGTATTCAAAATGAGCTCCAAAGTTACAAAGACAAAGCACCTAAGGGACTTAAGTACCCCAAGGCCTAAACTGATACAGATAAGCAAGCTAAACACAATATTAGAGCAAGTATATAGATACAATGATTACTATAAAATCTGACTTAACAACTTCAGTTTGGAGAGAGTTGAGCTAAGACGCATCAACTTTTGTGGAAATGGTGGTGGAGAGATTCTTCAGGTCATCACCAGCATTGTTGACAGCAGTAGTGTTGGGGTTGACGGAAGCAGCTAGGGAGTCCACTCTCTCAACCAGCTTGTGTATAGAGGCATCAACAGTTACCACTTGTTGGTCCTGAAGGTGCTTAACAAGTTTGTAGAGGGGGGGGTTGAATACAAACACAAAATTTAATGGTTTAATTAATTTTTTATTGATAAATCAAATTAAAATTTACAGTTTGGTCCGGAATAAGATTAAGTAAAACCTAATCTAAACAAACTTAAGAATCACACAGATTGTTGCACAAGAATTTAGAGAATAGAGATTGAGAGAATATAGAAAGCATGGTTTTCAATATGAATAGAAAGATAGAAGGCAACCCTCATATAGAGTCTTGATCTTCCTATTTATTCCCTATGCATTAAATGCATGGTAGGGTACTTTACACGTGTCCTTCGATGGTTGGTTGCATGTGTCTAACTTTTGGAGACATGATTTTGGCCGTATGGTGAACAGTGTAGATATCAGAGTTGTTGTATGATCTGTCGTAGAGGTATATCTCTTCTGACATTTGTACTATGTGTGAAAAGGTAAGATAAAAGAAACTTGGAGCATAAGCTATGTGATATTCAATCACTGAATATCTCTCCCTTCACATAGCTAGAAGGAGGTTCAGTGATCGCTGAAGCTTTTCTTCAGGTTTCTTCGCGTGTAGGTACACTTGTCTTGGTTTCACTGATATCCACATCAAATCATGAGTGGACTTGTCCGTTGTTCAGCAGCTTTATCTTTGACTCAATGATGAACATCTTTGTCGCGAAACTTGTCTTCAGGGATTACGTCTAACAGTTATAAGAGAGATTGTTAAGTCATATTTTATAGTAATCATTGTATTTATAGTCTTGTGCTAATACTGTGTTTTAGAGAGCATGTATATCTTGTTTTAGCCCTGGTTATTTAAGTCCCTTGTGGCTTTGTTCCTTGTAACTCTACATTGCATATTTTGGATACATAGTCTTTGGCGCTTACCATCTCTCTCTCTACTTTCTCTCTCTAAGATTTAGAGTGATCTTGGATTAACAATTGGTATCAGAGCCTAATTTGAATCTGAGAGGATTGAGAGAAACATGTTTCGATTCTGAATTTGTGTTTAAATCAGAAAATTTGATTGATTTTTTTGATTTTTTAAAGAAAATCTCATTTTTTGATTTTTCATCAAATTCAGATTGTTTTTTGATCGAATTATCTTGTATTTTGATTCGTTGGATCTGGTTTCAATAGTAGAATACTTTTGGTTCACAATGTTTTGCAAGAAATTCACATTTTGGAATTCAATTTTGAGATTTTTGAGTTACTAGAAAAGTTCTTTCAGCGTACTGTTTGATTCTTGATTTCATGTTTTTGTGAAATTTGATCGAATTAAGTGTTTCAAAGTTGTTAGAAAATTGTTTTCGAACATATTTGTGTGAACAAGTGTCATCAATTTCGATTCAGTAATCAAGTTTGGAAGTTTTTCTTGTTTGTCTTCGTTTTGCTCCAGATCCGAGTTTTGCGTGAGTTCATCTGCAATTTGCGCCAATTCATCTAGGTTCATCAAGCTTTGCGCCAGTTCTTCTTCATCTCTGTGCTAGATCATCTAGGTTTGCGCTAGATTCCTCTGGTTTTTCACCAAGTTCAGGACTCTCTGTCTTCGCGAAAAGTTCAAGTTCTTCTCCATCAGTTCATCGCGCAAGTTACATTTGCGCCATATTCATCTTGCGCAAAGAAAAGTTTGCGCCATCAACATCTAACGCAAAGTTAAGCGTCACCAGCGTCTTGCGCAAAGATCATTTTGCGTCACCTAAGTCTCACGCAAAGACCATTTTGCGCTATCTTCTTCTCACGCAAAACTTTCTTTGCGCCATCTACTTTTAGCGCAAAACTCTAGTGTGCGCCATCCTCTGTTCAGGAAAACTTCAGGATTGCGCCAGCCTCTGTTCCAGACTTAGAGTTTTCTATGGATTCTTCAAAGCTTTCTCTTCAATCTCAGTTATACAAAAATGATATCATGATTTCGTTGGGAACAGATACGCGTCCTCCGGTTTTGATTAATGAGAATGAGTTTACTCAATGGCAAGATAGGTTCATTAACTTCATTGAGCGTCAAGCAAACGGAGAAAATATGATGAAGACACTAACTCAAGGACCTTTTGAAAAGCCCTTTAAAGAGATTCCCGCAACTGCAACTACACAGGCTACTAGGATTTTGAAACCCACTGATGAGTACACACCCTAAGAGATTTCTCGATATAAAGATGATCGTGAATTAAATTCTAATTTCATTTTAGCCTTGCCAAATTCTGTTTTACAACAGGATTGATTGTTACAAGAACTGTCAAGATCTCAATTCTAAACAAGAATAAACACTCAGAAACAATATTAAAGAAGCTTGCGGAATAACACTTTAATATTCAATAATCAATGAAAATAGTGAATCAGAAGAATAACTTGTAAACTTTATTGAATGATTGTAAAGCTACAAGATTTGACACTCAACCTCAATATTGATGAACAGGCTCACCAATACGAATTATACTTCTCTAGAATTAGGATTACAAACCTTGAGGATGATTCTCTCTGTCAAAAAAAAATTTCAGAATTCTCTAAGTCTTTTTCTATCAATTACAAACTATTCTATATATACTGAAGATCTTCAAAATAATCTTCCATCTTTATCTTCAAGCTTTCCATAATCTTTAAACTTGATCTGCATGAACCTTGATAATCTCATAAGCAGCACTAAGTCTTCAGCAGCATTAATACTTTGAGCAGTATTAACCTTCAGCAGCCCAGAACTGTCTTTGATGCTCTATGTATATTGTTGGTGACACAGTGAGAGCATGGGCAATGTAGCTGGACTTGAGAAAATCCACAATCTGGTGGAATCCAGCAGCTTGTTTCGGCTTCTGTAGCATCGCAATCTCGTTGTGCTCATCAATGAATGCCATGGATGCCATTGTGCTTGAGTATTCTGGACTGCAACACTTGGTACTTGAGAGAAAAGGGTTCGAGAGCAGACGAATAGAAAGCAAAGAGTCGTTATGAACTTTTGGGCGGGCAAAAAGGGTATTTATACGATTCGGGACATAAGCAGTATTAACTCCTAGCAGTATTAACTAACTAGCAGTATTAACTGCGAGCAGTATTAACCACCAGCAGTATTAATTAACTAGCAGTATTAACTTAACTAACAGTATTAACTGAGAGCAGTATTAACCACTAGCAGTATTAACTGAGAGCAGTATTAACCACTTACACTTTTTGAAGCTTAAGGTACTATGAGCAAGGTAATAACTTCCTGAGAAAGATGTTAGTAGCACCAAAAAAATAAACCAATAACAGGTATGTAAACACCTTTTAAAACATGAGCTCATTCAGAGTTGATCATGCCCACACTTGTGACCAAGAATGTGAATCTACCCACATCAAAAGCTTTAGTGAATAGATTAGCAAACTGGTTGTCAGTATGAACCTTAGCAACTTGAATTAGCTTCTTTTCATTACAATCTCTGATAAAGTGATACCTGATCTCAATGTGCTTTGTTTTGGAGTGCTTGACTGGATTGTTAACAATGCTTATAGCACTGCTATTGTCAATGAAGATTGGAGTGTGAAGAAAGGTTACCCCATAGTCCAGCATCTGATTTTGAATCCATAGAACCTGAGAGCAGCAGCTTGCAGCAACAATATACTCAGCTTCTGTTGTTGATAAGGACACTGTGGTTTGCTTCTTACACTGCCAAGATACTAGTCTTGCACCCAAAAGTTGACATCCTCCTGAAGTAGACTTTCTGTCCATGTTAGCACCTCCCAAGTCACTATCTGTATTAGCAATCAAGTCAAAGGTGGATTCATAAGGATACGAAAGACCTAATCTAGGTTGCCCTCTTAAGTATCTGAAAATCCTTTTAACAACTTGCATATGTGATTGCTTTGGCTTGACTTGGAATCTGGCACACAAACACACTGGAAACATGATGTCTGGTCTTGAGGTTGTGAGATACATGAGAGATCCAATCATTGATCTATATAGATGGACATCAACATCCTCCCCCTCAAGATCAGCAGTGATCTGTTTATGAGTTTCCATAGGTGTGCTTGCTGGCTTTGAGTCTGTTAATCCATATTTTTCCAGGATGTCTTTCACATATTTTGATTGGCTTATGAAGATCCCATCTTTCTTCTGTTTCACTTGAAGTCCAAGGAAGAAGGTAAGTTCACCCATTGAACTCATTTTAAAGCTCTTGTGCATCAACTTTTCAAAGTCTCTACACATCTGATCTTTTGTGGATCCAAAGATGATATCATCCACATAAATCTGAACCAATAGGATGTCCTTCTTACTTCTTTTAATGAAGAGGGTCTTGTCAATTATTCCTCTTTCAAACCCATTCTCCAAGAGGTAGGTAGATAGAGTATCATACCATGCTCTTGGGGCTTGATGCAGACCATAAAGTGCTTTCTTCAGTTTGTATACTCTGTCTGGATATGATGGATTTTCGAATCCAGGGGGCTGACAGACATATACTTCTTCATCAATTGTACCATAAAGAAAGGCACTCTTCACATCCATTTGGTATACCTTGAACTTCATATATGAGGCATAGGCTAGAAATAGCCTAATTGCTTCTACCCTTGCCACTGGAGCAAATACTTCTTCATAGTCAATGCCTTCTTCGTGAGTGTACCCTTGTGCCACCAGCCTTGCTTTGTTCCTTATCACAATACCTCTCTCATCCTTTTTATTCCTGAGAATCCACTTGGTACCAGTAGCTCTATGACCTTTTGGAAGGCCCACCAAGTCCCAAACTTCTTGCAACTTGAACTGCAGTAACTCTTCTTGCATAGCTTCTATCCAACTGGAATCTTTCATAGCATCATAAACCTTCTTAGGCTCAATCTGAGATAGAAAGCATGAGAGTACTGTGTGTTGCTGATCCTGCAGTTCTTGAAGTCTGCTTTGATTCCTTGTTATCATAGGAGAAGAGATGTCTCCTATGACCAGTTCTGGAGGATGATTCTTTTGAGTTCTAGTCAGATTGGAATCATTTAAATCAGCTGAGGGGATATCATCAGCTGCTTCTGTCTCTTCATGCACTTGATTCTCCTCATCTCTTCCTTCTTCTTCACTCTGAATTGGTTCAGTCATTGTCTCTTTTGCACAAACATCAACAGGCTCTATTGTAGGAATGGGAAAGATCACAGACTGAGGAATAATGTCTTGTACTTGTACCTGTTCATCCCTTGATCCTCCACTTCCTGAACCTGCATTATAATCACTATTGAAACCCAAAGAGTTAGTTAGTGAATCAATGTCAAATAACCACTAAGGACCAGATCCAATAGGATTTGGTGTGTTCTCATTGCACTTGACATTGTCACTTTCCTCAATTATTCTAGAAGAAGTATTAAAAACTCTGTAAGCCTTACTCTGAGATGAGTAACCAACAAGAAAACCATCATCAGCCTTGCTATCAAACTTTCCTAAGTGAGTTTTGGTATTGAGAATGGTTCAAGGACACCCAAAAGGTTTGAAAATCCTATAAAAGGTTTTCTGTTATTTAAAAGCTCATATGGTGTCTTGTTTTTAGGCTTGACTACTAGAACTCTGTTTTGGACATAGCAAGCAGTATTAACTGCTTCAGCCCAGAAAGTAATTGGAAGTTTTGAATCTGACAACAGAGATCTAGCAGCTTCAATCAGTGTCATATTCCTTCTCTCAGCAACACCATTTTGTTGTAGAGTCCTAGGAGAACTGTATTGCCTCTCAATTCCTTTTTCCTCACAAAAGGTGTTTAGGTCATGATTTTTAAATTCAGTACCATTGTCTGACCTAATGACTTTTATCTTTTGATTAGTTTGGTTTTCAATTCTTAGAATAAAGGATTTGATCAGTCCACTTGTCTCATCCTTAGTCCTTAGAAAATATACCCAAGTAAATCTAGAGTAATCATCAACAATAACTAGGCAGAATGATTTCTTACCAATACTCATAACATTTGTAGGACCAAACAGATCCATATGCAACAACTGAAGAGAATTAGAGATTGTGTTTAACTCTTTGGACTTATGAGAAGTTTTGTGTTGTTTGCCTTTAAGACAGGCAACACAATGATCATCACATGAAAAGACTTTGGAAGGTAAACCTCTTACAAGGTTGTTTTTAACAAGTTTATTCATTGTTTTAAAGTTCATGTGACACATCCTTCTGTGCCAAAGTGATGATTCATCCAAAGAAGCTTTTGAAACAAGACAACTAAGGGATGAATCAGCTGAAACACTTTCCATATCTAAGCAATATACATTATCCTTTCTGGGAGTTCTTAGTAGTATCATCTTTTCATCAACTACCTTGAATCCAGGAGCAAGGATAATGCATTCAGAATCTGTAAATAATATAGTATGTTGTTTGTCACAAATCTGTGATACACTTAACAGGTTGTACCTTAACTGCTCAACATAGAATACATCTTCAAAGGTCATTTTACCTTTGGTTACATCCCCCTTACCACTTATCTTACCTCCATCTGGCGTATTACCAAAGGAAACATGACCACCATCAATTTTCTTGAAATTCTTGAGGCATGACATGTTCCCTGTCATGTGCCTTGAGCAACCACTATCAATATGCCAGATACTCTTCCCCTTGAGCTGTTGGTTGCCCTGCACATAAGATTAAACAATTAGTATTGATTGGGGACCCAAGCCAAAGTGGTCTTGGGTATCCCTTTCTCATCAAAGTATTTACATTCATTTTTGATGAGGTTTTTAAACTCAGAGCACTCTTTATTAGAGTACTTTGTCAATATGATTGGCTTAGCAGTACAAACACTAGAAGCAGTACTAACCTTAGAAGTACTAACAGAGTTAGCAGTACTAACAGGTTTAGCAGTACTAACCTTGTTAGCAGCACTAACAGAGTTAGCAGTATTAACTTTTGAAGAAGTATTAACAATGTCAGCAGCACTAACATTGTTAGCAGTAGTATTACTTCTAGCAGCACTATCATTGTCAGCAACACTATTTGTGGTAGCAGTACTAACAGTTTTAGTGCTTTTAGGAACCTACATATTGACACTTTCTTTAACAGACTCTTTCTTCATGTGTCTTTTAGATTTAACAGTTTTCTTAGCCACATGGTTCTTTTCAATCTTCCTATAACCCAAGGGTTTTTGCATAGGTCTTTGAAAGTTCATCCTTTGGTTTGTAGGATTGAAATAACAGTATTTGGCAAGATGATTCAATTTGCCACAGATAAAACAAGGTTTTGGTCTATTGATTTTACTTAGATCAACCCCTTGTTTCTATGCCCACTGATTATTCCAGTTTCTTTGATTTCCCCTCTTTTTATCATGTTTTTGGGGCTCATTCTTCTTACATGCACACTGTTTGCAAGGACCTGGATTCACAACTGTGGTCTGTTTGTAATGGACCTTACCAGACTTTCCCTCTGTCTTCTCTATGTCCTTGGATTTGATCTAAGCCCTTCCACAGTCCTCATTGGTGATAATTTTGTTCTCTAGAGGAATCTCACCACTCACTTTGTTTTCCTTACTCTTACCAACCTCTTTCTCAGTCTTATCCTCCACAACTACCTCATATAAGGGATCTATCTCAGTGGCTCCCTCAGGCAAGTCCTTCCTATCTTTGGTTTCTAGCAAGTATGAGGTAAGAGGAATGTAATTGTTGTTATATGGTGGTGGTGTGGCATTATACCCAATTCCTCTTCTCAGCTTATCATGAATCTGAGTTTGTAGTAAAGAGTCCATTGCTTTAGAAGCATTGGAAAATTTTTCTACATCAAGCTTAACCTTGGTTAGCTCCTCTCTTAGCTTTTCACTCTCCTCTTTAGATTTGGTCAGTTTAAGTTCTAGATCCTTTTTCTCCCACTTCCAGTAATTGGTGTCATATGAGTGTTGGAGTTCATTGGCTTGAAAACCTTTAATCTGTTCCTCAAACCTCTCAACAATTCTCACATAGTCCTTTATATCCTTTTCTAATCTCTTAAGGTCATCACTCATCTTCTGGTTATGATCCCTGTACCTTTTAACAGTGTCTATGCAAGTTTTAGAACATAGATTAGAACTTACCTCAGATGGGAGATCAGATACTTCAGCCATAAGTGCTTAATTTTGGATAGCCTCTTTTGCTTGATCACTCTAGTCAAACCCCATTCCTTGTTGAGAAACAAGGACTTGAGCAGAGTTTCTGTTATGGTTGAGGTTTCCAGACTGTGCTTGTTGGTGGTTGTTGTTGTGAGACACTCCACTTCTGCATTCCCTGGCAAAGTGTCCCTTCAGATGGCATTTATAGCACTCCACCTTTGATTTATCAAACCCAACTCCATCTTCTCTTCTTTGGGAGAAGTTATTCCTCCCAGTCCTCTTTATGAACTTCTTCACCCTCATGGAAAGCATGGCCATCTGCCATTTAATATCCATCTCTTCCAGATCATCAGGATGAAGTTGTTCCAAATCATCATTAATTAAGGAGGAATTTCCATGGCTGGCAAGAAAGGCTTCAAACACAGAATCAATGCCTTTTTCTTGATTTGCTCCAGTATCAGCATTAACTGATTCAGGATTAGCAATAGAATCAATTGATGCTGATAGGAGTGCAGCATTATGAGTATATCCAGAAGGCTTTTTCTTTGCCTCCACCTCAACTTCAAATACTCTAAGATCATTGTACAGATCAGCAAGTTCTTTTTCTTCCAACTGATCATTCTGTCTGAATGAAACAGTGTACATGGTCCATTCATCTCCAAGGGACCTTAAGAACTTTCTGTTTACATCATCTTGATCAATCTGTACTCCCATAGTAGCTAGTTCACCAATCAGTTTGTTAAACCTGTCAAAAGTTTGAGTCATGGACTCATTCTTAGTTGACATAAAGTTTTCATACTGTTGCTTCAAGATTGCCTTTTGATTTCTCTTTGTACTCTTGGTACTAGAGAATCTCTTCTCTAGAGCATTCCAGAGCATCTGTGCATCAGTGCAATTACAGAATTGGTGTTGATATTCATTGGGAATGGCCAAGAGTAGTGTCCTCAAGGCTTTCATCTCTGTCTGCCTTGTCTTTCTTTCTGCATCCGTCTTTGGTGGAGTTCTTTTTCCATCTTCACCAATCTTTCCTGCATCAGATGGGCCATTCTCAATGATGTCCCACATAGAGTAATCTGTGAGGAGAATGTATTGCTTGATTCTAATCTTCCACATGTCAAATTCATTGGGTCTGAGCATTGGAACCTTTGAGACCAGAGTACTGTTTGATTCAACTGTGTTTTCCATGATGAATAAGATTTCTGAGAATACTGCTCTGATACCACTTGTCAGGGTCTCAATTCTAAACAAGAATAAACACTCAGAAACAATATTAAAGAAGCTTGCGGAATAACACTTTAATATTCAATAATCAATGAAAATAGTGAATCAGAAGAATAACTTGTAAACTTTATTGAATGATTGTAAAGCTACAAGATTCAACACTCAACCTCAATATTGATGAACAGGCTCACCAATACGAATTCTACTTCTCTAGAATTAGGATTACAAACCTTGAGGTTGATTCTCTCTGTCAAAAAAAAATTTCAGAATTCTCTAAGTCTTTTTCTATCAATTACAAACTATTCTATATATACTGAAGATCTTCAAAATAATCTTCCATCTTTATCTTCAATCTTTCCATAATCTTCAAACTTGATCTGCATGAACCTTGATAATCTCATAAGCAGCACTAAGTCTTCAGCAGCATTAATACTTTGAGCAGTATTAACCTTCAGCAGTACTAAAATTGATTAGCAGTAGTAATCTCCTCTAGCAGTATTAATCTTGACTTAGCAGTACTAACTTCTCTCAGCAGCATTAATCTCAGAAGTAGTAATTAGCAGTATTAACTGTACTTGTGTATTTCTGAATTTCCCAACAAGAATAATTCAAAGCAATTATAGGCACAACTAGAGAAGATTATGCTTGGGTCTGCAGTTGCAACACAACTCCGGCATATACGCTACATGAACAACTTTGAAGAGTTCAAAGCCAAAGAAGGTGAGTTTCTAAAAAGTGTTTTCAACAGGTTTTGTGCTGTGATAAATGATCTGCATAAGATCAAAGTGACCAAGACTGAGTTAGAAACTAATATGAAGTTCCTCAACGCTCTTCAACCGGAATGGAATAAATCATGCCATCGATTGAGGAATGATGTCCAGATCTCTATTATGAAAATCCAAGAGACTTATGAGAATTTGATGACAGATGAGAGCATTGTCAAGGAAAAGAAAGCTAAACTTGATAAGAAGAACAAGAAGACAGTGGACCCGATTGCACTCCTCACTAGCCAATTGGCTGAACAAGCATTGTCTGAAAATGCTTATGATGGGGTCACTGATGATTATGGTGAAGCTCTACAGAAGGCGATGATTCTTCTCTCTCAGCACTACAATAGGAAGTTCCAACAACCATAGATTCACTTCTGGGTCTAAGAATGTCAAAGTGCCCGAGGCTAAGAAAGTTGATGCATGTTTTAACTGTGGAAAGTCGGGTCACATTTCAATGGAGGGTCGAGCAAAGGTGGTTCGGGATTCAGCGTATTACAGAAAGAAATTGGAACTAGCCGAAAAGAGAGAGAATGGAACTGCTCTATTAGTTGAAGAAGAATACTGGCTAGATCACTCCGACAACGAAGCTGATAATATGGAAACCGCTACTATGTGCTTCATAGGAGATGATCAGAGTGATGATGATGATGACGATTCAACTGATGAATCTGAGGTACCTTTTGAATTTGATTTCAAATTTATATCCTCGCAGATGAACATCATTATAACTGCTTTACATGATATTCGCTCAAAGTTATTATCTGAAAAGCAATTAAATATAGAAAAGTCAAATTTGATTGAAAAATTGCAAATTTCTTTGAAAGATGAAAAATCTATTTTGAATCATACAAAAGAAATCTTTCAAAAGAAATTGGATGATTTAGAAAAATCAAATATGACTTATCTTGATTCTTTGACAGAAATGACCAAACAAAAAGAAAGTTTTTCGGATAAAATAAATAAATTGGAAGAAAAACTATATCTACGGAATCAAACTGAACAAACTATTTACTTGAATAAACCAAGGAGTTATGAGTCTATCAAAGAAAAATGGGGATTTGGTTTTGAAAATCCGCATTTTTTAGACAAAGCTAAATCAGAAGTTCCCACTTTATATGAATACGATTATCTAAATCTTGCAAGATATGCTCCTCGGTTCAAATTTCATTGGACAAGTGAAAAGCAAGTTTTAGAAGTCGAAAATGAGAAAAGATTTAATAACACGAAAAAGGAAATTTCTTTTGTTTACACGCGCGAAAATGCCAAATATTTTCCCGAAAAATCAAAGAAGAGCATAAACAATTTAAATATTATATCTCCCATTAAATCTTCATTGGCTGATGATTATTTTGATATTTGTGCCACTAACACTGATAAGAAAAATATATCTCCAGCTTCTTATGAGTCTAAGAGATATATTCCTCCATTAGTGTTAGAAAGCAAAATCATTGATCTTGAAGATAAAATGGAAGAGCAAATTATTCAAAGAGAAATTGAAACAGACTACAAGTCTTGAAGAAAAATTAATTTCTCACAAACAAGATTTTGTTTCTGGCTTTTCTTCTGATTTTAAGGAAAACAAAAAGGAAGTTCTAAATTCTGAAAACTTTTCTGAAAATTTTTCTGACTCTGAGGCAAGTTCAGGTTTATTGTCTGATCAGAGTTGGGTTTCTTAGGTAAAATTGTTTCTTCAGATTCAAATCTTAAATCGAAAATTCTTGATGAATCTTTTACGCTAAATGATGATTATTATAAACCAAAGCGTAAAAGACGAAGGTCAAAGAAGTCAAAGAAGCAAGCTACTGTCATTTCTGAATATTCTAATTCTTTCGATTCTAATGTTTCAGATCGGACATTGAAGAAGTCAAAAAGGCAGATATGGAGGATCAAGCAGAAATCTGATGAATCTGCGACTGATGAGGATCGAAATGTAGACAAAATTTGTAGAAATGATTCATTTGCTACTTGTAATAAAATTTTCAAATATTCAATAAAGCAAATGATTCAAATTGCAAAAGATGTCTCCTATTCTTCATCTGGTTCAAGTTCAGATGATTATGCTTTGTCCTCTACTGATGATTCTATTCATTCATCTGATTATTTTTCTCGTGCTTTCTATGTTAAATCTAACAAATTTACTCCCATTAGAACTGCAACTAACAAACATGGACCCAAATACAAGTGTGTTCCAAAACAAAAGATTGATTCTGAGTTGCAGGCACCTAATGTCAAGGGGGAGTAAGAGAAAATTGGCTTCTGAGTAAATCAACTCAGAACCCGTACTTCAATGGACTTCGATTTCTAAACATATCAGTTTAGGACTCGTTCTTCAATGCATTTAGCTTATGGACAAATGAGAAACTGTGAGTGCATCTACTTTATTCCGCTGCATTTATCTCTGACTGTGATGTTGTTCCAGTTATCTCAAAATTTTTCAAGAATTTGAGCAAGATCGACCAGATCCAAAACATTGATATGAAGTACCACTTCATAAAGCATCATGTGAAAGAAGGTATTATTGAATTATATTTTGTTCCAACTAAATATCAACTTGCCTATTTATTTACAGAAGTCTTAAATGAAGATCGTTTTAATTTTCTGCTTTCAAAACTCGGCATGTTGAATTTAAAATTTTAAACCTTTACAAATTTTATTCTATAAAGTAAATTTTTTACAATTTTTCTTTCTTTTGAATAAAATGTGTGTCTAGGATAAATTTTCAAGTTGATTTGTTTATATCTAAGTATTATATGTTCAACTTTCAAGTCCTAAAAATATCGAAAAGTCAGCAACATGTTTGAAACTTTTGCATTCTGCTTTAAAGATATGTGATTCGGAATATTTATAGTTTACAATGCTTAGAAAACCTAAAAAGTCAGAATTAGGGATCGTAATGAAACTATGGGCTAAGCACTTAGATGTAAAACTGGGTGATTGATATGAATTAAATATATAAAATACAGAAATCTCTAAGTTTAAAAGTTTGTACCTATGACCTTTCTGGTTTGGGAAAGTAAGTTCTGTGGGATGCTTGTCATCTGGTCCCTTAAGGTCAATTGGTCTGGGAGTGATCGAACACAAATCCTTCTATAGAATCAGATCGAAAGTCATGTTCTACTGGTATGAATGGGTTTAGGATGTGTCGATGTAGCCTTTCTGGTATGGGAGAGTAAGTTCCAAGGGGTGCTTGACACCTAGTCCCCTAAGGCTAACTGGTCTGGGAGCGGCTGACCCAAATCCTGCAATAGGATCAGATAGAAAGTTACATTTACGACATGTTATTTACTTACCAAACTTCTTGATTAAAAGATGCCAATGTGCACAAGCTTAAAAGATGCCAAAGAGCACACTCATGTGAAAATGCCAATGTGCACAATGCTAAAAGATGCCAATGAGCACACATCTCATGATACTTGGTGATATGTTTGAGTTGCGATAAACTTATAAATTTGTGAAAGTCTTAATTTTTGATGGCTTAGTGTGAGTACATGCAAAGTTTTCTGTTATATTTTTAGAATTTCATTTTCTTGAAGCTAATCAAAGTTCGCATGCGAGCACACTAAATAGATTGCTGAAAGTTTTTGAAACTGAACATGTATTAACTTGATATGCAATGAAACTTGTATTTGTATCTAACAACATACACTTGATTTCAATTGATTGATAAATCTGTCATATTTTACTGAGTAGAATTTAATTTGTATAGTGTTTAAAATTTTATATGTTTAGTTGTTTCAAAATTTGTATTCAGTATATTTTTCTTTTTACACTGATGTTGTTATGTTTGTGTATCTATATCTTTGTAAATTGGCCTGTGCATTTTTCGAGGGGGAGTAAATAAGGAGAATATTCTGAAAGATCATATCTCATTTTGAGGGGGAGTATCTGATTTTCTATACGAATGCTAACTTGAATTGTCATATTTAGTGCATTTGTGTAGGGGGAGTAAAAGTGCTTTTCAAGTGATTCTTTCAGATTTCAAGTCAGATTTGCGCCAACAGTTGGTAGCGCAAAACTCAACTTTGCGCCTCCTTCAGCTAGCGCAAAACTAAGTTTGCGCCACCAACATGTAGCGCAAACCTTCCCTTTTCTCCTTTATTCTGAATTTTGCAGATCTGAAGCTGTCTCGTCTCCAAAGTAGGCATGACCAAGTTGATCCAGATGATCAAGGTCATGAGGGGGAGAAGTTAAGGAGAAGTTAAAGAGATAAAGAGTTCAAACATTTATCTGCTGCTCAAGATTCGCTCAAGATTCTATTTTCTCAGCTATACTAGTCCTTTTGATATTCCAGCTCCGACCATCACAGCTTCTTCAGGTACATTTGAAAGAGGTGCGTCGTTTAGAGCACAAGCTGATGAACCGATTGTTCTTCCAAGCTTATTACAAACATGTCCAGTCTTGTCAAGGTCGCAAAGGCATCATAGACTGAAAGATGCTGAGAAGAATTTTTTTTTTAGTCAAGAAGTTTCGCTAAGTCGCTTAGCAGGTCTGATTAAAGTTCGAAGATGGATATAACAGCTTACATTGAAGACCGGAGCGCCAATGATTACTAAGGGGGAGATTGTTAAGTCAGATTTTATAGTAATCATTGTATTTATAGTCTTGTGCTAATACTGTGTTTTAGAGAGCTTGTATATCTTGTTTTAGCCCTGGGTATTTAGGTCCCTTGTGGCTTTGTTCATTGTAACTCTACATTGCATATTTTGAATACATAGTCTTTGGCGCTTACCAAATCTCTCTCTCTCTACTTTCTCTCTCTTAGATTTAGAGTGATCGTGATCTTGGATTAGCAGAGATTATCAGCGATACTAAACACACTTAGTATTTGATCGCTGATGGTGAAACACTTATACATACATATGTTAAACCTAATTTTCACTAAGTATAACAGTGGGTCATTATCAAATCACTGAGAGATTTTGGATCAACAATCGTATGGAAAATGTTTATGTAATAAACATGGACTCTATAACCACTGAAAACATTTGTTTTCTGTCCAAAGCCTCAACAGATGTCAACTAGCTATGGCATAAGAGGCTCTCCCATCTATACTTCAAGACACTGAACACTCTATCCTCAAAGAAACTATTCTCCGGTCTACCTAAACATTCAACATTTGAAAAGGGAAAACTCTTTGCTCAACATTTGAAAAGGGAAAACAGTGACAAGTCCTCTTCAACTCTTGCATATGGATTTGTTTGGCCCTTTCAACATCTAATCCATAGCTGGAAAGAAATACACTCTTGTCATAGTAGATGAATACTCTCGATATACCTGGGTGATATTTCTATGTTCTAAGAATGATACCCCAGATGAACTTATATCTTTTGTTAGAAAGATGGAAGTGCCGAATAACTTAACTGTTTGCTCAATAAGAAGTAATCATGGAACTGAATTCAAAAATAGTTCCATGGATAACTTCTTTGAGAGCAAGGAAACCTCTCATAACTTCTCTGCTGTGAGAACTCCTCAGCAAAATGAAGTCGCTGAAAGAAGAAACCGAATGATCATTGAAGTCGCAAGATCAATGCTAAACGATTCACATCTTCCAACTCAATTATGGGCAGAAGCTGTCAACACGACATGTTTTAGTCAAAACAGTTCGCTGATTGCCAAAAGATTCAAGAAGACTACATATAAACTCTTCCATGGGAAAAACCCCTCTATCAGCTTTCTTCATATCTTTGGTTGTTATTACTTTATCTTAAAAAACAGAGATACCCTTGGAGAGTTTGATCGAAAGACTGATGATGGAATTTTTCTTGGATACTCCTTAATCTCCAAAGCCTGCAAGGTCTTTAAGAAGAGAAGAAAAATTGTAGAAGAAACAATCCATGCCACCTTTAATGAATCCAGATCAACTAACTCTAAACCTATCGCTGATAATGAAGAACTCAATGGCCAGATGTTTTCTCATTATGAGGAAACTGAACCTGTCTTTAACATACATCATCATGCAAACCCTCCTAATGTTGATGATGATCCAGACATCATACGTCCTAACACTGAATCCACTTCATGGGTTTCAGCTGTTGCTCTAAATACTTTACCACCATCTGATCTTCCAACCTCTGAATCACCTATCATCTCTGAAGATCTCTTAGTGAACGATATTCAACTTGAACCTCAACAGTTGATAACTGGTGAAACTCAGGGTGAAGCCTCTTCTTTAGTGAATATTCTCATTGTTGATCCAATGACGAACATAGATGCTCACGCACCACCTCAGAGATGGACCAAAAATTATCCTATTGATCAAATCCTTGGTGATCCAGATACAGGTATTCAGAGTAGACGAAACTTAGTTATCATCTATTTTTTTGTTAACTTTTTCTCTCTTCTCGAGCCTAAGAAAACTGATAATGCCCTCAGAGATCCAAACTGGGTCAGGGTTATGCAAGAAGAGTTGTTTGAGTTTGAAAGAAACAAAGTTTGGAATCTAGTTCCCCAACCATCTGACAAAACTGTTATAAGCACCAAATGGGTGTATCGAAATAAGTTAGATGAAAATGGGACTGTAACCCGCAACAAAGATAAACTAGTTGCTCAGGGATACAAACAAGAGGAAGGAATAGACTATGATGAAACCTTTGCCCCTGTGGCTAGGCTCAAAGAAATTCGATTATTCTTAGCCTATATAGTTCATAAAGACTTCATGGTATATCAAATGGATGTTAAGTCAGCATTCCTAAATGGATAGCTGACTGAAGAAGTCTACGTTGAAGAACCCCTAGGGTTTTGTGACCCTAAACATCCACACTTTGTCTATAAGTTGGAGAAGGCTCTCTAACAAGCCCCTCGTGCTTGGTATGACACTCTCTCGTCTTTCTTTATCTCTGAAAAATTTGAGCGTGGCAAAATTGATAACACTCTATTTTTCAGAAAGATAAAAGGTCATATTATTCTTGTTCAAATATATGTCCATGACATCATATTTGGTTCTACTAACCCATATCTGTGTACTTGATTCGCTAAAAGAATGAAGAAATAATATAAAATGAGTATGATGGGTGAGCTAACTTACTTCCTTGGACTTCAGATCAAACAATATGATAAAGTTAAGCTTATTCATCAAGGTAAGTATGTTAAAGATATGCTGAAAAATATTGATCTAACTTAAACTTCAGTGATGAAAACTCCTATGGTACCCTCACTGACGTTAAATAAGGATCCCTCTAGAAAGCTGTTAATGCTACTGCCTATAGAGGAATGATAGGCTCCCTGCTGTATCTTACAACATGCCAACCTGATATCATGTATTCTACTTGTCTTATTCACGATATCAATCAAAACCCAAGGAATCCCATCTGATCGCTGTCAAGCGAATTTTCAGATATCTGAAGGGAACTCCTAACCTAGGTCTTTGGTACCTCAGAGACTTAGGGTTCGATCTAACTGTCTATTTAGATAATGATTTTTCAGGTTGCAAACAGGATAGAAAAAGAACCACTTGAGGATGTCTGCTCCTAGGTGGAAAGCTGGTAATTTGGACAAGTAAAAAGCAAAATTCAGTGCCCACTTCCACAGCTGAAGCTGAGTATGTATCCGCTGAAAGTTGTTGTGCTCATGTCTTGTGGGTGATAAATCAGCTATTAGACTATGACCTTCAGCTCTCCAAAATTCCAATCTATTGCTGCAGCACTAGTGCTATCGCTATAGCAAACAATCCAGTGCTACACTCAAAGACAAAATACATCGAAATCAGATATCATTTTATCAGAGATCATGTGATGAATGGTGACATATAGCTACATTTTATTCCTACTGACTATCAGCTAGCTTATATCTTTACCAAACCTCTTGATGAGGCAAGATTCAACTTTCTCATCAACGAGCTTGGAATGCTGAACCTTGAAAATTAACTCTTCAGCGTTCATGCACTAAGTCAACAATAAAAGTATATGTTGATCCAAACTCTCTCAGTGATTTGATAACGACCCTCTTTTATACTTAGTGAAAATTACGTTATTATATGTATTAGTGTTTCATCATCAGCGATCAGACTGAGTCTGTTCAGTTATCGCTGATGACCTTTCTGTAAACATTTAATATGTATGTGTTTCACTTTTCGCGATCAAACTGAGTCTGTTCAGTTATCACTGATAGTTTCCTATGTAACACAGTTAACGTAATCCCTGAAGACAAGTCTCGCGTCAACATAGTTCATAGCTGAATCGAAGACGAAGCCACTGAACAATAGATAAGTCTACTAGTGACCTGATGCGGATATCAGCGAAGACCAGACAAATCTACTTACGCGAAGAAGCCTGAGGAAAAGCTTCAGCGATAGCTGAACTTCTTTATCTCTGGAAGAAGAGATACTCAGCGATCAACGATCACAAAGCTTATGCCTCAAGTTTTCTTTTGTCTTACCTTGCACAACCAGTACGATGTGTCAGAACGGACAAGTCTCTGCCACAAATCGTACACCAACTCTGTCAACTACACTGTTCATAAAGTGGCCAAAAGCATGTCTCCAAAAGTGAGACTACCAAAGCCAATCTATGAATGCCACGTGTAAAGTACCCTGCCATGCATTTAATGCATAGGGTATAAATAGGAAGCTCACTCCTTCATCTGAAGGTGTGCTCAATCCTTGAACTCCAAAATAGAAACCCTTGTTTTCTATCTCTCTAAAAATCCCCCATTCTCTGAATTTCTTGTGCAACCATCTTAGTGTTTCTTAAGTTTGTTTAGATTGAGTCTGTCTTAATCTTATTCCGCAACAAACTTGTAAATTGTATTTTGATTTATCAATAAACAATTTATTAAACTTTAATTTCTGTGTTTGTATTCAACCCCCCCCCCTTCTACAAACTTGTTAAGCACCTTCGGGACCAACAAGTGGTATCAGAGCAGTTTGTTTAATCTAATAAACAAGATCTTGCTGTATACTCTTCCTTGCTATTCTAAAATGGCACTAAACACAAACACAAACTACTATGATAATGGTTCACTTTCTAAACCTCCTCGATTTAGCAGAGATAACTTTTCTCTATGGAAAAATCGAATGATGCTATTTCTTGAAGGTGCGGATCCTACTATACCTGAATATATAGAAAACGGACCCTATGAACCTGTTAGAATTATAGCTGCGGTTCCTGCTACTGCCACCACTGAAGCTGTCCCTGAACGATATGTCGTTAAGGAAATAAGACAGTGGAGTGATGAAGATAAAAAGAAGGTAGGCATAGATGCAAGAGCAAAGACCATTATATCAATGGCTCTGCCTGATAAAGTTTTCCATTCCATCATGCATCTAAAAACTTCTAAAGAAATGTGGGAAACCATATGTGTTCAATATGAGGGCACCACTGAAATCCAAGAGACCCGAAAGATTAACTTGGTAAGACAGTATGAAAGTTTTATCGCTGGTAAGAATGAATCTCTTTCTGACATTCATCAGCGGTTTAACTGCCTGATCATTGACCTAAGAACTGTTGGAAGGACCTATTCTAATTCTGAGGTCCTAACAAAATTCTTGGAAAGTCTTCCTGAAAGCTGGGATAGTTATTCAATATGTCTTAAGCTGACAAAGGACTTACATACTCTCTCTCTAAGCACTCTGTATGGAATATTGCTCAACTATGAGCAATCTAATCTCCTGAAGAAGAATCTTGTAAAAGATTCTAAAGACTCCAAAAGCACTGCTGTTGCTTTAGTCTCATCAGAGATAATTCCATCCCAGCGATCTACTCTCACCATCACTGAGTTAGATTCTGAATCTGAGGATTTATCAGACCCTGATCTTTCAGAGTTTAATGAGTCCTTAGCACTCTTGACAAACTCTTTTAAGAGATTTGCAAGAAAGAGTAACTTCCGAAGAAGTAAACCTCTCTCTCTTACTGAAAAGCCAAAATCAACTCCGGTTGATAAGGCTACAGCCACTTGCTATAACTGCGAAAAAATTGGACATTTTGCTAGTGAGTGCAGGTCTAAAAAGGTCTTCAAACCTTCTACCTCAAGAAGATCCAGTGATGACAAATACCATAAGCTGAAAAACAAATATCAAAAGCTGAAAAGCTATCAGCAAAAAGGTAAAGGTCTCATCGCTGAAGAACATGACTGGGCTGAATCAGAAGAATCATCTTCTGATGAAGAAGAAGTCGCTAATCTTTGCCTCATGGCTGAGATTAAAGAAGAAGTAGAAGAACCATCTGAACCTTCTATGAGCTACATATCATCTCAGGTATCTATCTCTACAAATCCCTCTCTGCCTGAAGCTGAGAGAAGTCGCGCTGTTGATGTGCTGACGATTGACCTTTATAATGCTCTAAACGACAAAACTCAAGCTGAAAATAAAAATGTTTATTTAACACAAGAGCTAGAGAAATGTCATGAAAAGATCAGTGAACTAAATCTTTTAGAAGAAAAGCTAAAAGATCAAGTCATTATAAATGAAATCATCAGCATTGAACGCGAACAAGCCATCGCTGCTCTAAAAGCAGAAAAGGCTCATGTTGAAAAATGGTGCAAATCATCAACAAAGATCTCTGAGATAATAAATGCTCAAACTCCTGAAAGTGATAAAACTGGTCTTGGTTTTTGGACACCACAGGATGATCCTAAAGAAGAAAGTTCCTCGCTTAAGTTTGGAACTTTTGTCACATCTTTCTTTGACACTTCTTATAATCAATTCTATCCCTGTTCTTCTTCTAATCCCATCCCTGAGGAGATATCTGCAAAATCTAAGCCTGCAGATAAAGGAAAGTCTATTCTCTCTCAGAAGGCTTCCAAGAAAACCAAACTGAAAGTTCCCTCCAAACCTTCAGTGGATAAACCTTTTAGCTCAGTGACAAAAATCTTTGATATCTGTCCTCCAAAGCTGAAGGTTGATCTAAAGCCCGTGAAATCTGAAGAAATAAAAATTCCTCCCAGATCTCGTGCTAAAGGCATTCTTGGAGCTGGACCTGCTCATCTTAAGTTTTCAAAACCTTTTGGTTATAAATCCACCATCAGATATAGAAAATGTTATCACTGTGGATTCACTGACCATATTGCGAGCAAGTGTCCAAATACCACCGAAGCTGATAAAACAGCCAAAGTGAAGAAAAATACCACTAAGGTTAAGAAATTAACCAAAGTGAAGATTACCACTGAAGCTGAATCTTCCTTATCCACTAACTCTGAAGGACCCATTGAAAAGTGGGTACCAAACAAAGCTTAATCTTCCTTATGTATGCAGGGATCAAAGGGCATCTGGTATCTCGATAGCGGATGTTCTCGTCATATGACTGGACAAAGAGACCTGCTCACTGAATACAAGGAAGAGAAAGGTCCCTCTGTGACCTTTGGTGGAAATGGAAAAGGATTTACCCGTGGGTTTGGTGTCCTCAGCAATGGGACAACTACCTTTCGAAGAGTCGCTTATGTAGATGGACTGAAGCACAATCTTCTAAGCATCAGTCAGCTATGTGACAAAGACTACGAAGTTCGCTTTTCTAAGAAAGCATGTTCAGTGGTAGATGAAAAAGGAAAACTTGCTCTCAGTGGTTATAGAAGAGAAAATGTCTATGTAATAGATATGGACTCTACTATCACTGATAACTTATGTTTTCTCTCTAAGGCCTCTTCTGATGTCAACTGGCTATGGCATAAAAGGCTCTCTCATCTAAACTTCAAAACCCTGAATTCTCTCTCATCTAAGGAACTGGTTTCTGGTCTTCCTCAGCACTCATATGCTAAAGAATCTCTCTGCTCAGCATGTGAAAAAGGAAAACAAACAAGAGCTAGTTTCAAGTCGAAACAAGTTTCCTCAGTAACAAGTCCTCTTCAGCTCTTGCATATGGATCTATTTGGCCCTGTCAATATCCAATCAATAGCTGGAAAGAAATATACGCTTGTCATTGTAGATGAATATTCTCGCTACACCTGGGTTATTTTTCTTCGCTGCAAGAATGATACTCCAGAAGAACTAATATCTTTTGTCAAAAAGATGGAAGTGCTGAATAATCTTACTGTTCGATCAATAAGGAGTGATCATGGAACTGAATTCAAAAATAGTTCCCTGAACAATTTCTTTGAGAACAAGGGAATCTCTCACAACTTCTCTTCAGTAAGAACACCTCAGCAAAATGGAGTCGCTGAAAGAAGAAACAGAACGATCATAGAAGCTGCTAGATCAATGCTCAGCGATTCTCACCTCCCTACTCAATTTTGGGCAGAAGCTGTAAACACTGCATGTTTTACTCAAAACAGATCGCTGATAATAAAGCGATTTGTAAAGACAGCTTATGAACTCTTTCTTGGAAGGAAGCCTTCTATCAGCTTTCTCCATATCTTTGGTTGTCAGTGCTTTATCTTAAACAACAAAGATCAGCTTGGAAAGTTCGACCCAAAAGCCGATGATGGAATATTTTTAGGATATTCCTCCATCTCAAAAGCCTACAGAGTTTTCAACAAAAGAAGACAAACCGTAGAAGAAACCATTCATGTCACGTTTGATGAAACGCGCTCAGCGAACTCTAAACCAATCGCTGACAATGAAGAACTGAATACTTGGATGATCTCTCACTATAGAGGAACTGAACCTTTCTTCTCAAACCAACAGCACACTGAAACTCCAGCTGCTGATGAAGAACCAAGTATCATACCTCCCACCGCTGAATCCAACTCATGGATTTCAGCTGAACCTCTAAACACACTTCTACCATCAAATCCATCTACGTCTGAAAACCCTTCTGAAAGTATTGGTGTATCTAATGTTCAACAATTACTAGCTGATGAACCTCAAGCATCTTCATCAGCGACTGCTCCTATTGTTGATCCTATCGCTGAAATAAGCAATCTTGCTCCTGCTCAGCGATGGACCAGAGATCACCCCATAGATCAAATTCTTGGTAATCCAGATGCAGGTATTCAGACACGACGAAGCTCAGGTAATATCTGTCTCTTTGTAAACTTTCTCTCCTTAATAGAACCAAAGAAGACTGATGATGCCCTCAGAGATCCAAACTGGGTCAGCGCTATGCAAGAAGAGCTGACTGAATTCTATCGAAACAAAGTTTGGAATCTCGTTCCTAGACCATCTGATAAAACTGTTATAGGCACCAAATGGGTGTTTAGAAACAAGTTAGATGAACATGGAATTGTAACCCGCAACAAGGCTCGACTTGTTGCTCAGGGATACAGACAAGAGGAAGGCATAGACTATGATGAAACCTTTGCCCCTGTGGCCAGGCTCGAAGCAATTCGACTATTCTTAGCTTATGCAGTCTATAAAGACTTCATCGTTTATCAAATGGACGTAAAATCAGCTTTTCTGAATGGAAAACTGAATGAAGAAGTTTATGTAGAACAACCACCAGGGTTCTATGACCCTAAGCATCCAAATTATGTTTATAAATTGGATAAGGCTCTCTATGGTTTAAAACAAGCCCCTCGTGCTTGGTATGACACTCTCTCATCTTTTCTTATCTCTGAAAATTTTGAACGTGGCAAGATTGATAATACGTTATTTTTCAGGAAGATAAAAGGTCATATAATTCTTGTACAAATATATGTCGATGACATAATATTTGGTTCTACTAACCCATCTCTATGTACTCGCTTCGCTGAAAGAATGAAGAAAGAATATAAAATGAGTATGATGGGTGAGCTGACATATTTTCTTGGTCTTCAGATTAAACAATCTGACAAAGGTACTTTTATCTGCCAAGGTAAGTATGTTAAAGACATGCTGAAGAAGTTTGATTTAACACAAACTTCAGCGATGAAAACTCCTATGGCACCACCACTGACACTTAACAAGGATCCATCTGGAAAACCTGTTAATGTCACTGCCTATAGAGGAATGATAGGCTCATTGCTGTATCTTACAGCAAGCCGACCTGACATCATGTACTCCACTTGTTTATGTGCACGCTATCAATCTGAACCCAAGGAATCCCATCTGATCGCTGTAAAGCGAATTTTCAGATATCTGAAAGGAACTCCTAACCTAGATCTTTGGTATCCCAAAGACTCAGGGTTCGATCTAACTGGTTATTCTGATAGTGATTTTGCAGGCTGTAAACTTGACAGAAAAAGTACCACTGGTGGATGTCAACTCTTAGGAGGAAAGCTGGTAAGCTGGACAAGCAAGAAGCAAAATTCTGTGTCCACTTCCACAGCTGAAGCTGAATACGTAGCCGCTGGAAGCTGTTGTTCACAAATCTTATGGATGAGAAATCAACTATTAGATTATGACCTTCAGCTGTCAAAGATTCCTATCTATTGCGACAGCACTAGTGCTATCGCTATAGCAAATAATCCAGTGCTACATTCAAAGACAAAACACATAGAGATCAGATATCACTTTATCAGAGATCATGTGATGAATGGTGATATTGAACTTCACTTTATCCCTACTGACTTTCAGCTTGCTGATATATTAACCAAACCTCTTGATGAGACAAGGTTCAACTTTCTCATCAGTGAGCTTGGAATGCTGAACCTCGAAGAATAATTCTTCAGCGTTCATGTATTGTGTCAGTAATCAAAAGTTCCCCTCATCATTCTCTCTGATAAACATTCTGACTCTCAGGTATGTTCTCTCCCTCAAAGATGTTTTTCTTCAAAATATAAACTTTAATCACTGAACTTTCTTCAAATGATTAAAAGCTTTTTGAAAAATACATTAATCACTGATATTTCCAGTCAGTGATCTTTTAAAAGGAAAATCTATCCCTATCTTTACAATCAGGGATACTTTTAAAAAGGAAAATCTCACTGACTTTTCTTCAGTGATCATTTGAACGGACAAATGAACAGTCTCTCTCCTCTATGACGTCATTTGAACCGACAATCCACGACATGCCTTTTCTGACACGTTCGTCCGTTGCCCTCCTATCCAATCAACTTCGTGGAACGTGTCAATGTCATGATGATTTCTTTTCCCGCTTCATTCTCTCTCTTATCTCTCTTCTCTCTCTTCGTATAAAAGGAATTCTTCTCTCCTTTATACGGTTTACGCTTTCAAAACTTTCAAAGCAAGAAACATTCTCTCAAGAACACTCAAGCAAGTAAATCCTGAATATTGAATCTGCAACTCTTTTTCTTCAAGATACACAGGTTTATTTCATGTTTATATGCTTTGTTCATATGCTTTTTATTCTTTTAAAATCCTAATCGCTTTCTATGGATTTTATAAAACGTTTTCTTTGTAAAAACTAAAGATCATTCCTTCTGATTTTATGTTTTTAAATAAAAACCTTTTGGTTTTAAAGTGTTCTTCATTATTTCTACCCAGAACACTATTTTTTTCTCTTAAAAATAACTTGATAATTTTCCAGTTTCCCTTCTTCTATGGAAACTGGCAATCATATTATTTTTAATCTAAATCATTTCTTCTATTATGCCTCTTTCCATAACAGAAATGACACAGTCTTCAATCGTTGCTTCCAAGCATGTGCGATTCGCCATCACTGAAGTTGAGATTACTAAATGTAATCATTTGGCCAGACTCGACTTCAAAGCTGACAAATACCCACATCTGGTGGAAGCTGCTGAATTCCTCAAGCAGTCATGCATAGCTTACGCGATCACTGTGGATCCTAAGCCCTCCAAGACTCTACTTCAGCAGTTCTGGTTCACTGCTGATGCAACTGAACTTACCAACAGGAAAGGCGAACGAGTCCCTGCTATCTCGTTCAGCACGGAATTAGGGCCAGGGAGCATGACCGCTCTTAGCCTCAGAAAATCTTTAAGATTCCCTGACAAACCAAAGAGTGGATTCGACGCACTCCCCACTGATGATGAGCTGATATTCTTCCTGGACGCAATGGGCTATTGTTGGGAAAACAAACCACGATCGTCTATTCCTAACAAGAAGCTCACCAAGATTCTTAAAGCTCAGATGCCATCACAACTGAACTTTATCTTCTCGCACATAATTCAGTGCATGAGTGGGAAGAGTGGTTCGCTGGATCAAGCCAGCAAAACACAACTGCAAATGGCATACTCCGTTATCGCTGGTCAAAACTTTGACTACGCCACAACCATCTTTGAAGATCTGAGGTCGAGATTAGAGAAGCCTGAACGAGATCCCAAGATCTCATATGTACGTTTCATATGTACGTATATCAAGTTCCTCTATCCCAACACCTATCCCACCAAAGATGATGGCACCTTTGCCAGGGTTGGTCAACGATCACTAGAGGTCAAGCCACTCGCCGACGAGGTAAGTATCTCTCTCCTTCGCTCTCGTCTCTCTCTCCATTCTTCTTCATCTTCAGCGACCACGCAGACGGTTCCTTCGTCTGCTATCCCTGTCGCTACCACTACTTCTAAAAGACCATCAGCTAGTCCGATTGGTCCTTCCAAAAAGGCCAAAAAGACTAAGGAAAGTACACCTTCTAGTACTATACCTGAGGGAGCTTCTCTACAAGCTACCTTAGATGCTTTTGTGGGTCTTTCCTCCACAACTTGAGCAGTCACTCATACTGCCGTGTCAGCGATCTCACTCGCTGTCACATCATCAGTAACCCCACCTACTATCTCATTCCCTGAGATTAACCCCATCCCTACTTCTATCCCCAAAACTCTTCCCTTCTCTCCTCATTTGGTCTCTGAACCTGCCACCTCTTCTTTCCCTATAGGACCTGAGCATCAAACTTTTGAGGAATCTATGCAGTTTTACAAAATGTTTGATACGTCAGGTACACCTATACTCCTAAACACTTCTCTCCCCCCCTCTCCAAATAAGCCCATATCTGAACTAACATTATTTTCAGGTCCTAGCTTGGCGACTGTTGACACGCATGTCAACAGTCTAGGAGAAAAGGTGGATGCTCTCACCAACACCATCAATGAAACCACCAACACCGTCAATCAGGCTGGTGAGGAGCTGAAGAAGTTGACCGCCACTTGCTCATCTAAAGCTGAGAACTCTCAACTTTCAGCTCTTGAAGAACAAGTCGTCCAACTCAGAGAATCCTCTCGACTCTTTCAAGGACGATTTGAGTCTCTTACAGCTGAAGTTCAGGGTCTCTCTTCCAAGGTTGACCTCTGCACGTCCCTTCTTCAGCAAGTTCTACAGAAAGTGAATGAACCAGCTCCAGCGCTGCCTCCCTCCTTCACTGAAGATGATCGTACCAACCTCAACATCGCTGTGGAATTCATTCATGATGCCACATGCGACATACCTGCGGTTGAAGACCGAGTTAAGCGTCTGGAGGCTGATGTTCAAGTGCTCAAAGCTTCAACAGCTACTCCAGCAGCTGAACAATCCCCTACCGCTGATAATGACAAAGTGGGGGAGAAAACTGAAGAAACCTCTATTGCTGCTGGGGAAGCTAAGGAACCTCCCTCTCAATCTGAGGGGGAGAAGGCAAAAGAATCCTTATCGATTCACTCCATTCTCTTTGAAGAGGATGAGGAAGAAGAAGACGATGAAGAGGAAGATGATCTAGATCTTGATGATCAAGAAAAGGATCAGCCCTCCGATGACGACGACGACGATGAAGACCAATCTATGTGGTTCTCTAAGCCGAACGTCGTATCAGGGACAACTTCGCAAGAGGTTGTCAAAACAGGGGTGAGAGGTGATACATCTTCAAGTGTTCCTTCGCAAAGCAAAGACAAGCAACCAATCGCTGAAGAATGCTTGAGGACTGGATCACAATCTGAGGGGGAGCATCCTTCTCAGGTATGTCTTTCAATTGTACCACTTTTCTACTCTTTCCAAACCCCTATGTCTTTCTAGCCTTTATCTCTCTCGTTCTAAAAATACACTTATCCCTTCTTTCCTTCTTTTTCTAACCAGACAGTTCTCACCCCTGCTTAAGGGTTCTGAACTACAAATAATACCAGCGGCTATCGCTGAAGAAATAATCCCAATCTCTATCGCTGAGATTGATGAAGAAGAAGAAGATTCCCTGGTCCATCCAGGAAGGCCCTCTCGACCATCTCATTGGTCAGAGGAAGTGGTGAAGAAAAGAGTTGAAATGATCGCTCAACTAGAAAGTCAACGGCTGAAAATCCCTCTTCAAATAACCACAGAGCTCGACTTCCTTACTGAAGCTGAAAGAGAAGAATCTGCCAAAGCTGAGAAGCTGATCGCTGAATGCAAACGAGATGCCCAACTCGCTTTAAAGATTCAATCCTCTCAAGTTAGGGACAAAAAGCTAAAAAGCAAACCTGTGGAAGTTCAAGCAGCACTACTGAAAGAAATTGAAGAGGAACGCTTCAAAGAACAAGAGATCAACGATAAGTCTATCGAATGGTGCAAACAAAAGATGGATTATCGTTCTGATCTTCTTCCAATATCAGCCGTGACTATCTCTGGTCGCAAGAAGAAAGATCAACTCTCAGTGACCATGGAGATTACCAGATAGGATGGAACCCAAAAAGCAATGTACGTATCAAAACTTGAAAGCTTCGGATTTACGGAATGGTTAGAGTTCTGGGATGCGCTGAAGAAATCCAAATCTACATACAGAGGCTACGTTGAAGGACTCCTTGAAGCCCTCATAAATAGAGTCGTTTCTGTACTAAAGATGCCATCTCCTCTTCCTCCCAAATCTTTGAAACTCAAGAGAAAAATTGGGTCCTCCTCCTCTGAAGATGTCGCCATCATCAGGAATGAAACTTCTATCAAATTTTCAAGAGATGCACTGTTCGGTCCTCCTCCTGATCTTTCAGTTCTGGACTTATCTCTGCCTCCTGGTGGTCCCTTCCAAGCTGGTCAAGTAATCGACAAGCCTTATGGAATATTCTTCAGAGATGATGATGAGGAACTCAGATTTCAAAGAATCTCTGAGATTCCTATCTGTCCTCTGAATCATCTCAAGGATCTCTTATGCTTATGGTGTGACTTCTTCCCTGCTGCTGAAAAAATTAAAGAAATTATCAGTCAAGAATCTTTGGAACGAAGACAGAAAGGAGAAGAAATACCTGAGTATATGATCAATCCTCCCAAATCTTCTTATAGCTGATAGATTAGTTTTCTTATCTGTAATCTGTTAGTTATACTTACAGTAGTTAGTTAGTCACTTGTACTTATGATTTTCATATCTTGTAATTCTATCCCTGAATTAAATGAAAATTGCAGTGATGTACTTAACCCTATCAGTACTGTAAAAGATCCCTCAAAATAGTAATTGGGACATGCATTCTATGAGTCCTTTTTATTCCTATATTTTGAATCATAAAGTAATTTTCTTTTGTTACTTTGTCATTATCAAATAGGGGGAGATTGTTGATCCAAACTCTCTCAGTGATTTGATAACGACCCTCTTTTATACTTAGTGAAAATTACGTTATTATATGTATTAGTGTTTCATCATCAGCGATCAGACTGAGTCTGTTCAGTTATCGCTGATGACCTTTCTGTAAACATTTAATATGTATGTGTTTCACTTTCAGCGATCAAACTGAGTCTGTTCAGTTATCACTGATAGTTTCCTATGTAACACAGTTAACGTAATCCCTGAAGACAAGTCTCGCGTCAACATAGTTCATAGCTGAATCGAAGACGAAGCCACTGAACAATAGATAAGTCTACTAGTGACCTGATGCGGATATCAGCGAAGACCAGACAAATCTACTTACGCGAAGAAGCCTGAGGAAAAGCTTCAGCGATAGCTGAACTTCTTTATCTCTGGAAGAAGAGATACTCAGCGATCAACGATCACAAAGCTTATGCCTCAAGTTTTCTTTTGTCTTACCTTGCATAACCAGTACGATGTGTCAGAACGGACAAGTCTCTGCCACAAATCGTACACCAACTCTGTCAACTACACTGTTCATAAAGTGGCCAAAAGCATGTCTCCAAAAGTGAGACTACCAAAGCCAATCTATGAATGCCACGTGTAAAGTACCCTGCCATGCATTTAATGCATAGGGTATAAATAGGAAGCTCACTCCTTCATCTGAAGGTGTGCTCAATCCTTGAACTCCAAAATAGAAACCCTTGTTTTCTATCTCTCTAAAAATCCCCCATTCTCTGAATTTCTTGTGCAACCATCTTAGTGTTTCTTAAGTTTGTTTAGATTGAGTCTGTCTTAATCTTATTCCGCAACAAACTTGTAAATTGTATTTTGATTTATCAATAAACAATTTATTAAACTTTAATTTCTGTGTTTGTATTCAACCCCCCCCCCTTCTACAAACTTGTTAAGCACCTTCGGGACCAACAGTATATCCTATTCATCCCTTAATCTCTAAATGACATGTATTTGATATTCAGGTATGAATTCTCTAACCTCTCCTCATGGAATCTTATTCAACGAATAAAATTTTCAAAAATCAAACACTGACTTTCTTCATGTGATTAAAAGCTTTTGAAAATAAAACTCATCACTGAGATTTCCTGTCAGTGATTCTTTGAAAGAAAAACATATCTCTGATTTTCTATCAGTGATACTTTTAAAATATAAATACACTCTTCTTTTGTAACGTCATACGAACCGACATTCTATGACATGCCGTTTTCTGACACGCTCGTCCGTTCCACTTCCTGTCCAATCAACTTCGTGGGACGTGTTCGTGTCATGATGAGTGTCTTTTCCCGCTTAACATTCTTTCTCTCTCCTCACTCTCTCATATATATACTCTTCCTATTCATAATTTTACCTTTTACGCAATCATAACTCTCTAAAAGGTAAAAACTACTTTCTGCATTCGAGCTTTCTAAGAACTCAAGAACATCAAGTTTCATCTTCAAAACTTCAAGAACAGGTTCTTATTCATCCTTAATTCTTCTTAAAAACATTTTGTTTGATCTGTAAAACCTTTTCTTATTGATCAAAAACTGTTTTTATCTCTAAAATCATTTCCTTCTTGATTTTCATGCAAGAATCTTTTGGCTTTTTAAGACTTTAAACATTTTTGTTTAAATATTGTTCATGTTTCTTTCTTAATAAGGAAACTGACAATACTTTTTTTACCTCTCTTTAAAACTCTAAAATACTGGAAATACCATCTTTACATGTCTCTTTCTTAAATAGGAAACTGGTAAAATTTTCCATTATTTTTTTCTTTCCTAAACCATTCTCGTGTTATTCCCTTCTCTCGTTTCCGAAATGGCATCCCAAACCTCTCTCATCCAGTCAATGAACATAAAGTTTGTTCTCTCTGCTTCTCAGCTATCAAGCAAAAATCACCTAGTATTACTGGAATTTCCATCTACGAAACCATCCCCTCATCTCCACAATGCTGTAGATTTCCTTAAAGCATCTCCACTATCCTACGCTCTGAAAGTTTCTCCTCCTCCAACAAAAACTCTACTTCAGCAATTCTGGTATACCGCTGAAAAGGGCCTAGTACTAAACAAGCAAAGAAACTCGATCACTGCTATCACCTACCAAACTCAGCATGGTGCAGGGGTTATCACTCCCCTGGCCATTCGCAATGCTCTCCGATTACCATCCAAGACCAATGTTGGTTTCGAAGCACTACCAACTGATGAGGAGTTGATTCAGTTTCACAATCACATGGGCTTCCAATGGGACATGAAGCCCCACACCATTGTCCCTGACAAACGGCTGACAAAGATTCTGAAGGCAAAGATGCCCTTCGAGCTTACATTATTCAATGTATGAGTGGGAAAATGGAATTGTTGGACCAGGCCAGCAAGGTTCAGTTACAAATGGGTTTCTCGGTGATCGCAAGGAGACATATTGACTACGCCAGACTCATCTTTGAAGATATTTTGTCAAAAGTTGAGAAGCCTGAAAGGGAAATCAAAATTCCCTAGGTATGCTTCATCTAAGCTATCCTACAATTCATAGTGGGCGATCTCTACCCAAAGGTCACTGACTGTCAACTCTCCAGGATGGGCACTCGAATCCTTGTGGTAGTGCCCGCAGTAAACGAGGTAAGTCTTTCTACACTCAGAACTCTCCTCTCCCCCACATCTTCGCATTCAGCGGTTACGCCCGTGTTTCCTTCAACAACTATCACCACGGCTACAACGACTCCCAAACGTAAGTCAACAACTCTTCATGGTCCGTCTAAAAAGGCCAAGAAGACTGTAGAGCTCACCTCTCAACAAACAACTCTGGACGGTTTCGTAGACCGTTCATCCACAACTACGTCTCAACCGTTTCAGTGCCTCTCATCACTGAATCGATACTGGTATCTACCCCAATGCTCTCAGGGCCTCAAAGCACTGTTGAGGTAATTTCGAGCATCACCAGTGCTCAATCCTTATCTTTCTCATCTCTTACTTCTACTCCTTTGGTCTCTAATATTTCTGTTTTACAGTAGCCATCTTCTACATCTCTACCACTAGGACCTGATGGCCTCCCTCTCGGAGGTACACATCAAATAAACATGCCTCCGTCTCACTTTGAAAAATACATGGCTTTCTACAATTAATTTGATACATCAGGTATTCCCCAAAACACATCCCCTTTTCCCTACCTACTAAATCATCCTGAGCAACCCATTGCTCAAACTTTAACGTGTGTTATAGGTCCTAGTTTAGCTACTGTTTACGCCTCTCTCAGCGAGGTGATCAAGAGGGTAGACTTGCTAACTACCTCCACCAGCACGAACATATCAGTAGTTAACACTGGTGGTGAGGATCTGAAGAATGTCACCTCCTCAAAAATCAGAACTCTAAATTTCAAAAATATCTCATACTCTGAAGTAAAAACTATTTCAGAACCTATCTTAAAGATAGAAAAAAAAACTTCAGAGATTAATTTTACAAAACCTTAGAGAAATGATCACAAAGAGATTTTCAGATTTGACTTATTCATCACAAAAGAACCAGAGGTCTCTAAAGCAAGTACCTTTGAAATAAAACCTCAGAGCTTATTTGATCCAGAAGCACCTTTGTATTCTCCCAAGACAGATGAATGCATCAGAACTACTTTTGAAGATGGCATTAGAAGAATTTATAAGGAAAATGTCATATCTGATTTTATCAAAGAATCATGCAAGAAAAAGACAATCAAAGTCTCCAAACCTAAAGATATTTTGAAACCTTCAAAGGTAGTCATCTCTGACCAGGTTAAAATAGACTTTCTTGATTCTGCATCTGAATCTGACACAGAGGTAGATGAAAAAATTATATATATATATATATATATATATATATATATATATCAAAGAAGGTAATTCATAAAACAAAATAGAATGTTGGTTCTAGAATTTTAAATATTCCTATGTCTATTTGATAAGAAAAAACCCAGAATTCCAATATGTCCTGATTTTATAGACATGTGTCTACAAGCAAAAACCTCTCTAGATTTAGAGAAAGAGTTAAAGGAAAAGGCTAAGAATAAAACTAACACTTCTCAATTTTGCACCTTTAAACCTATCAAATTTACTCTTGAAGAAAAAGGAAAATGGCAAGAAATTAACCATTTTGATCCTGTTTGTGCAGTGAGCAAGAAAGAAAAGAAGATGTTTTGGGCCAAGAAAAAGAAAGTTGAAAAGAAGACCATTTCTCAAGCTAAAAAGAAAGAAGTAGTTAGGAATACGTGTACTATTCCTAGTGTTAGTTTTAAGAAGGTTCAAAAGAAACATATACCAAATGTTTTAAATGAAATGAAAAAATTTGCTCCTACTTCATCTTTCTCTGTTAATTGCAATTGCATTCAACTCATGATTAAGCTGAAAAATCATTTCAGAGGTTCTCATTGCTTTTGGAATCATTCTCTGACCAAGACTTCTGAGACAAACCCTCAGAAGCAAGAGAAAAACCATTCTGGCATTGCATTAAAATATGGAGTGCCAAATGTTGATAAAAATCCTCCAAAGCCTAACAAGAAAGGACCCATAATGAGATGGGTACCTAAAACTCTCAAATCTGTCTTGCAGAAACGGTATATGCCTATCTGGTACTTAGATTCTGGATGCTCAAGGCATATGACTGGAGATAAGAAGTTGTTATCCTCTTTTAAAGCAAAATCTAGAGGAGCAGTAACTTTATGGGACAATATGCAAGGTCAGATTAAAGGTTATGGTTAGTAAAGAAGAGGTAATGTATTTGTTTCCAAAGTTTCTTATGTTGATGGACTCAAGCACAACTTAATAAGCATAAGTCACCTTTGTGACCATGGTTTTGATGTGAAATTTCAAGAAAAACATTGTTCACTTCTTCACTCAAAAACAGATCAAGAAATGCTAAGAGCAGACAGAAAAGGTAATTTATATCGAATGAATTTTACCAAGCATTTAGACATTGGTTCAGAGAAGCTCTGTCTAGTATCTCTGAACAGTGAAGATGTTTGGCTCTGGCATAAGAAGTTCTCTCATTTGAACTTTTCATCACTTGATAAGTTAGTCAAACTTAATCTGGTTAAGGAATTACCATCTCTAAAGTTTAACAAATATCATCTTTGTTCTGCATGTGAGATGGGAAAAATGAAAAGATCTTCCCACAAAACCAAAAGTGATAATAATTGTCCTAGACCTCTGCATATGCTTCATGTGGACCTCTGTGGCCCTATCTCTGTGCAGGGTATGTTAGGTAAAAAGTATATTCTTGTTTTAATTGATAAATACTCTAGATATAAATGGATTCAATTCATCAGAGCCAAGTCTGATGTACCTGAAATTTTGATAAAGTTGTTAAGAAGATTGCAGGTTCTGTTCAATAGCAAAATTCAGAAGCTGAGAAGTGATAATGGAACAAAGTTCAGAAATACCAAAATCAACTCTTATCTTTCAGAGGAAGGCATAACTCCCAACTTCTCTACAGCTAGGACACCTCAACAAAATGGTGTTATTGGGAGGAAAAATAGGACTTTTGTTGAAGTTGCAAGAACAATGCTTGCAACCTCTAATCTTCCAACCAACTTTAGGCAGAAGCAGTGGCAACAACATGTTTTACCCAAAATAGAGCCACAATTGTCAAAAGATTCAAGAAAACATCTTGAATGACAGAGAATCTCTTGGAAAATTTGACAAAAAGGCAGATGAAGGCAAATTCATTGGTTATTCTTTAGCCTCAAAAGCCTTTAGAGTGTTAAATCTAAGAACAAAGACCATCCAAGAGAGTATAAATGTCTCATTTGATGATACAAGAAGCTCTGACAAACAAACTGTCAACATAACAGCTAAGATTGCCTCTTAATCATCAAAATTAGGGGAATATGAGCTAAACAACATATTTGAAGATTTCTTTGATGATGATAACTCTGAATTTATATTCAGAAATGCCCACATAACTAATTCAGAGGAACCCACAGACTATAAGTACAACACTTTCTGGTCCCTTTGATACTGCACCTTCTACTTCTTTCAATACAGGTCCAATTAATGAATCAAGACAAGTTGAAGAACAAGATTCTTCAGAAGCAGAAAGTGAACAAGAGACATCTAAATAAGCTCTAAAGACATCTGTTGAAGAGAATCCAGAGCCTGCTTCACCACCTCTAGAACCCACTTTAGAGCCTCTGAATAGCACAAAAGATATGTCACCACCTGTCATCTCTAAAGCTTAAACTCCACCCACATAATCAAATCATTGGATCTCCCTTAGAAGGCATCAAGACAAGATCAACTACTGCAAATGAATGCCTCTTTATAAATTTCTTGAGCATAATTGAACCAAAGAAGGTAAATGAAGCTCTTAAAGATCCTAATTGGATCAATGCTATGCAGGATGAGCTTCAAGAGTTTGAAAGAAATAAGGTCTGGACCCTAGTTCCCCTTCCTAAAGGAAAATTTGCTATTGGAACTAAATGGGTTTTCAGAAACAAAAAGGATGAAGATGGCATTATAATCAGAAACAAATCTAGACTGGTTGCTAAGGGATATTGCCAAGAAGAAGGCATTGATGTTAAATCTGCTCACAAAGGGTTCAAACTATATCAAATGGATGTTAAATCTACATTTCTTAATGGTAAACTTAATGAAGAAGTATATGTCCATCAACCACTTGGATTTGAAAGTGTAGAGTTTCCAAACCATGTTTATCACGTGGATAAAGCTCTGTATGGCCTTAAACAAGCTCCCAAAGCATGGTATGCAACTTTGTCTACTTTTTTGATTGATAACGGGTTCGAAAAAGGAACAATTGATACCTCTGGATGTTGATTACATTATCTTTGGCTCTATAAATCAAAATGTTAGGTCTGATTTTATAGTAATCATTGTATTTATAGGCTTGGTAAAATATTGTGTCTATTGTCGTATACTGTGTTGTATTGACCAAGGGTATTTAAGTCCCTTTGGTCTTGTTTCCTTGTAAGAACTTCACGCCATATTCAATACAATTGCATCTTGCGCTACTTTGCTCTCTCTCTCTACTTTCTCTCTATAAAGATTAATTGATCTTGGACTCACAATTGGTATCAGAGCCATTTGAATCTTGAGAGGATTGAGAGATTGTATTTTCGTTGCTGAATTTGTTGAATTAATCGAAAATTTGATTGATTTTCTTGAATTTTTCAAGAAAATCTCGTTTTCTTGATTTTTCATCAAATTCGGATGTGTTTGTGATCGAATTTGTTTGCTATTTGTTTAATTAGACTAGTTTTTGGTTATTGGTCATATTTGATTCATGCAATTTTGCAAGAAAAATAGTTTTAGATTGTCGATTTTGAGTTTTAAAGAGTTTCTGGAAAATCTGTTTTCACGTACTGTTCCATTTACGAATTTGAGATTTCGTGTTTTTAATCAAAATTGGTGTTTGAAAGTTGTTAAAAAGATGTTTTCGATCATTTGTAAGTGATTTTCTTGTAGTAATTTCATAGTGTAAATCGATCTTGCGTGTTTTATTTGAATTTTTACTGTTTGCGCAAGTTCTTGTAGGTTTGCGCAAGTTCATTGTACTTTGTGCAAGTTCATATAGTTCTAATCCTTGTGTTAGTGTATTTCAGGTTTGCGCATTGGTCTATTCACGCAAAGCAAATTTTGCGTATCTAGTGAGTTACGAGAAGTTTAGTTCTCGTATCATCAAGCTCCCGCAAAGCTCAATTTTCGTATCATCCAGCTTACGCAAAGTCCAGTCTTCGTTATCAGCGATTTACGCAAAGTTCATTTTGCGTATCACTTGGATTACGCAAAGTTCATTTTGCGTATCACGTGGCTTACGCAAAGTTCGTATTGCGCATTACTTGTCTTACGCAAAGCTCAGTTTGCGCAACCTTCTTGTCTCAAAAATTTCGGTTCTCGCATCACTCGGATTACGCAAAGTTCAGTTTGCGTATCGTTTGGCTTACGCAAAACTCATTTGCGGATCTCTATATTCACGCAAACCTTCTGTTTGCGCAAGTCTTCTAGTTCCAGACTTAGAATTTCTCTGAATATCTTCTATGGATTCTGCAAAGTTTACCTTTCAAGCTAAGTTCTACACAAGTGATCTGATGATGTCCTTGGGATCTGATGAATTCACTCAATGGCAAGATCGATTTCTGAACTTCATCGAGCGTCAAGCTAATGGAGAGAACATAATGAAGTCTCTAACTGAAGGACCTTTCAAAAAGCCTAATAAAGAGACTCCTCCAACATCTGAAGAGGCTTCATGAATGAAAGCTGATCGAGAGTTGAAAGCTAATCTGATGCTAGCTTTACCAAATTCTGTCTACAACCGGATTGATCATTGCAAGGATTATCCAAATCTGTTGTGGGCACAATTGGAAAAGATCATGCTTTGTTCTTCGGTCGCAACTCAGCTCCGACATACTTGATTCATGAACAACTTTGAGGAGTTCAAGGCCAAAGAAAGTGAGTCTATAAAGAGTGTTTTCGACAGATTCTGTGCAGTGCTGAATGATCTGCGAAAGATAAATGTGAACAAGACAGAGCTTGAGATGAATATGAAATTTCTTAATGCTCTTCAGCCTGAATGGAACAAATCATGTTACAGACTGAGGAACGATGTTCGGATTTCCACAATGCAGATTCAAGAACTATACGAGATTCTGATGACTGATGAGAGCTTGATGCTAGAGAAGAAGGCCAAACTGGAGAAAAAGAAAAAGAATTCAGTAGACCCGGTTGCACTCCTCACGAGCCATCTGGTTGAACAAGCGTTGTCTGAAAACGCTTACAACGGGTCAACTGATGATGATGGTGAGGCTCTGCATAAAGCGGTGATCCTTCTCTTTCAGCATTACCAGAAAAAGTTCCAACCAAGAACTGGTTCCAACTATTCTCGCTTCACTTCTGTGTCTAGAGCCAAAGTACCCGAGCCAAATACTGCTACTTGCTACAACGGTGGAAAGCCGGGGCACATTTCAAAGGAGTGTCAAGCAAAGAAGGTTAGGGACTCAGCTTACTACCGGAAGAAACTAGAACTGGCTGAAAAGAGATAGAACGGAACTGCTCTTCTTGTCGAAGAAGAATTCTGGCTGGATCATTCCGACGATGAAGCTGCAAACGTATAGATCGCTCAAATGTGCTTGGTTGGAGATGATCAGTCAGATATTTCTGATACTGATGAAGATGAGGTATATACTGATTTTGATCACAATTTCATAACCTCTCAGATGAATATTATAATTACTGTTTTATCTGATTTGCGTTCTAAGTTAATATCTGAAAAGAATTTAAATTCTGAAAAGTCAGATTTGATTGACAAACTGAAAATCTCTTTGAAAGATGAAAAATCTATTTTTGAAAATACAAAAGACATCTTTCAAAAGAAATTGGATGATTTGGAAAATTCAAATAAGACTTATCTTGAATCTTTGACTGACATGACCAATTTAAAAGATGAATTTTCGGATAAAATAAATAAGTTAGAAGAAAAGCTTTATCGAAGGAATCACTCTGAACGAACAATTTTTATGAATAAACCAAGGAGTGAAGAAGCTTTAAAACAAAGGTGGGGACTTGGTTTTGACAATCCTCGTTGTTTAAACAAAGTGATAAACGAAGTTCCTACTTTATATAAATACGATTATCTAACTCTTGCACATTATGCTCCTCAATTCAATTTTCATTGGACTAGTGAAAAGCAAGCGTTAGAAGTTGAAAATGAGAAAAGGATGAATAACAAGAAAAATGAAATTCCTTTTGTTTACACAAGCGAAAATGCAAAATATTTTCCTGAAAAATCTAGGAGGGAAGAAGAATTTTAAATGATATATCTCCTATCAAATCTTCAATGTCTGATGATTTTATTGATCCTTATGCTCCTAATTCTGATAAGGAAAATATTTCTCCAATCATTTATGATTCTAAGAAATATCTTCCTCCGTTAGTATTAGAAAGCAAAATCATCGATCTTGAATATAAGATAGAAGATCAAAATATTTTAAAGGAAATTGAATCTGATATTATTCTTTCTTTCATGACGTCTAGTCTTGAAAAAAATTTATTTTCTCAAAAACAAGATTCAGTTTCTATTTCTGACCTTTCTTCTGATTCTAAGGAAAATAAAAAGGAAGTTTCAAATTTTAAAATATTTTCTCAAAATTCTTCAAACTCCGAAGTAAATTCAGATTTATTTGTTGATCAGATTGGTTGCTTGGATAAGATTATTTCTTCTTATTTAAATATTTCGTCTAAAATTCTTGATGATTCTTTTACGCTCAATGATCAGTATTATAAACCAAAGCGTAAAAGAAGAAGGTCAAAGAAGTCTAAGAAACAAGATAATATTCTTTCTGACAGTTATAATTCTTCTGATTCAATTCTTACAGATAGGACTTTGAGAGCTCGATCAAAGAAGCAGATCTGGAGAACAAAGCGGACATCTGATGAACCTGCTTTTGATGGGGATAAATGGGTAGACAAAATTTATAAAAGTGATTCATTTGCTACATGTAATAAAATTTCAAAATATTCTATAAGGCAAATGATTCGAATTTCAAAACATGTCTCATGTTCTTCCTCAGATTCTAGTTCTGATGATTATGATTTCTCTTATGATGATTGTGCTTATCATTCTGATCATATTTCTCATGCTTTAACTATCAAATCTAATAAGTATTTCCCCATACGAACTGCAACTAACAAACACGGACCCAAATTCAAGTGGGTACCCAAGTCTCAATCTGATTTAAAGTTGCAGGCATCTCATGTTAAGGGGAGTAAGAGAAAATATGGCTTTTGAACACATCAGTTCAAAACCCGGTCTCAAATGTCAAGACTTTGGCTTCTGAG
Source organism: Arctium minus (assembly GCA_954870635.1). Taxonomy (NCBI): domain Eukaryota; kingdom Viridiplantae; phylum Streptophyta; class Magnoliopsida; order Asterales; family Asteraceae; genus Arctium; species Arctium minus. Next base: position 99,982,723 of record OX941084.1, on the reverse strand, counting down.
TAATTCAGCTCAGAACCCGTGCTTCAAAGAATATGACTTATATGACAAATCAGTCTAGGACTCATTCTTCAAAGCATTAAGCTTCTGACTAATGAGAAACTGTGAGTGCATCTATTATATTCCGCTGCATATATCTCTGTTTATGATGTTGTTCCAGTTTTCTCATATGTTTTTTAAAAGAATCTGAGCTTTTCAATTTAACTCCTGATTTTGTTCAACCCAGATTTTTTTTAAATGAGACACATTTTTCATTTTTACATTATGTTCAAGATGATATTATTGAATTATATTTTGTTTCAACTAAATATAAACTTGCCGATCAAATTTTTCTATTTTTTAAATCTCGGCATGTTGTTTTAAAAGTTTAAACCCTTACAAATTTTATTCTATAAAGTAAAAATTTTACAATTTTTTCTTTCTTTTGAATAAAATGTGTGTCTAGGATAAATTTTCAAGTTGTTTTGTTTATATTAAAGTTCTTATATGTTTAAATTTCAGTTCTAACAAAAGTCGAAAAGTCAGCAACATGTTGGTGACTTTTGATTTTGCTTTACAGTTGTGTGATTTTGAATATTTATAGTTTACAATGCTTAGAAAACCTAAAAAGTCGGAATTTCGGATCGTAATGAAAATATGGGCTAAGCACTTAGACGTAAAACCTTGTGTTTGAGATGATTATTAAATTCTTATAAATCAGAAATCTCTAAGTTTAAAAGTTTGTACCTGTGACCTTTTTGGTTTGGGAAAGTAAGTTCTGTGGGATGCTTGTCATATGGTCCCCTAAGGTCATTTGATCTGGGAGTGATCGAACCCAAATCCTTCTATAGAATCAGATCGAAAGTCATGTTCTACTGGTATGAATGGGTTTAGGATGTGTCGATGTAGCCTTTCTGATCTGAGAAAGTAAGTTCCAAGGGGTGCTTGACACCTAGTCCCCTAAGGCCAACTGGTCTGGGAGTGGCTGACCCAAATCCTGCAATAGGGTCAGATAGAAAGTTATGTTTATGGCATGTTCTTTACTTAATAAACTTTTTGATTAAAAAGATGCCAAATGTGCACAAGCTTAAAAGATGCCAAAGAGCACACTCATGTAAAAATTCCATATTGCACAACACTAAAAGATGCCATTGAGCACACATCTCATGATACTTGGTTATAAATTTCTGAGTTGCAATAAACCTGTAAATTTGTGAAAGTCTGAATTTTTGATGGATTAGTGTGATTACATGCAAAGTTCTCTATTATATTTTGTTAGCTCCACTCACATTTTATAGAAGTATTGAAAAATAGGCTAAGCATGGGAATCGCAGAAGTCTGCCGCTAAACACTCAAGTACACCACAGAAGGTGCAAAGCTCAGAGGTTTCTCCGCAGAAGATCTACCCGAAGTCAAACCTGATGATGATACTCAGATCACAGAGCCTCTGTGATCACTCACAGAGCCTCTGTGAAGGCTAACCTCTGGAAATCAATGTTGAAGCTTTTCTAAGAGTTCAAGACAAGACCACGTGCCAAGCACGTGAGACCTGCTGTACGAAGATCCGCATGATCAAGTAATGGGCTTCCCACGATGTTTACTTTACAGGTGGCATTCAATTTATGGAATGTCAGTTTCTGTCTTGTACTAAGGGGTGCATCCTTCTGTTATATTAAGGAGCACCACCTTAGAGCACAAAATATGAGAGTACACACAAAAAATAGTAGTCTGTATAATCCTTGAGCATTTTTTGCACACACCAGTGCGTGTTCTTGGTGTTCTTGAGTAATCAATGAAACAATTGTTTGAGTAACTTTCTTTGTGTTTACTACCTTGCATGTTCAATCTTTTCTACACATATTAAACGCTTCCGCACTCTATTTATTTAATCTGTGTGTAGTAAAAGGTTAAATCAAGTTAAAGAACATCACAACTGGGATCAACATATTTTTAGAATTGCATTTTCTTGAAGCTAATGGAAGTTCACATGCGAGCACACTGAATAGATTGATGAAAGTTTTTTAAACTGAACATGTCTTAACTTGATATACAATAAAACTTGTTTCTGTATCCAAACACATACATTTGATTTCATCTGATGGATTTTATTGTGATATTTTACTAAGTAGATTTTTATTTGTTTCTGTTTAAATTTTTATATATTTAGTTGTTTCAAAATACATATTCAGTATATTTTTCTTTCTACATTGATGTTTACATTCATTGTGTTCTCATAAATATATTTCAAATGGGTTTGAGCATTATTCAAGGGGGAGTGAAAAAGGAGAATTTTCTTAATGATCATATCCGTTTTTGAGGGGGAGTATCTGATTTTCTTTATATGAATGCTAACTTGAATTGTCATATCCAGTGCATTTGTGTAGGGGGAGTCAAAGAGCTTAAAAAGGTAAAATTTTCTAAGTTTAAGTCAGCTTTGCGCCATCAGTTGGTCGTGCAAACCTCGCTTTGCGCAACCTGCGTGTAACGCAAACCTCGCTTTGTGCAACATGCGTGTAACGCAAACCATGCTTTGCGCAACCTGTGTGTAACGCAAACCTCCCTTTGCGCCACTAGTGTATCGCGCAAACCTCAGTTTGTGCCACCAATGGGTAGCGCAAACCTCTCCTGTTTTTTCCATTTCTTTGATTTTGCAGATCTTAAGTTGTCTCGTCTCCAACATTTGCATGATCTAGTTGAACCAGTTCATCAAGGTCATGAGGGGGAGAAATCAGAGAAGTCAAGGAGATGTTAAAGAGACAAAGAGCTCAAAAGTTTATCTGCTAATCAAGATTCGCTCAAAGATTCTATTCTCTCAGCCATTTTTATTCTTTTGCTGTTTCTGCTCCGACCACTACAGTTCATTCAAGATCTTTCAAAAGAGGTGTGTTGTTTAGAGAACAAGCTACTGATCCAGACTTGTCAAAGGCAGCAAAGACAATTGAAACTGAAAGATGCTGAGAAGAATTTTTCTTTTAAAAGTCAGATTGCTTCGTAAAGTCGCTTTTATGGTCTGTGTTGTTTTAGAAGATGTTTTTTTGAAGACCAAAGCGCCAATGATTACGAAGGGGGAGATTGTTAGGTCTGATTTTATAGTAATCATTGTATTTATAGGCTTGGTAAAATACTGTGTCTATTGTCGTATACTGTGTTGTATTGACCAAGGGTATTTAAGTCCCTTTGTTCTTGTTTCCTTGTAAGAACTTCACGCCATATTCAATACAATTGCATCTTGCGCTACTTTGCTCTCTCTCTCTCTACTTTCTCTCTATAAATATTCATTGATCTTGGACTCACACAAAAGTATTGTGATAAGTTCTTAGAGTTGGTGAAGAGTGAATTTGAAATGAGTCTCATGGGAGAATTAACATTCTTTCTAGGACTTCAAGTAAAACAAACATTAGAGGGCACTTTTATAAATCAATCTAAGCATGTCTCTGATATTATGAAAAAGTACAAACTCAATGATTCAATTTCCATGAAAATCCGTGGATGTTAAAACCTACAGAGGCATGATAGGTTCACTATTATACTTAACTGCAAGTAGGCCTCATATAATGTTTGCAACATGTCTATGTGTTAGATATAAAGCAAATCTAAAAGAACATCATTTATCTGCAGACAAGAGAGTGTTTAGATACCTCAGAGGCACACCAACCCTGGGTCTCTGGTATCATAAACTCTCTGGTTTTCAGCTAACAACTTACACTGATACAGGTCATGCAGGATGCAAGTTATGCAGGAAGAGTACCTCTGGACGTTGTCAACTCTTGGGAAACAAGCTTGTGAGCTAGTCATCAAAGAAACAAAATTGTGTATCAACTTCTACTGCAGAAGCAGAATATGTTGCTGCTGCTAGTTGTTGTTCACAAGTCATTTGGATGAGAATTCAACTCAGAGACTATGAATTATAGTTTGATAAAATTCTCATTTTGTGCGACTCTAGAAGCGCCATTGCCATCTCTGCAAATTCAGTGCAACATTCCAAGACAAAGAATATTGATGTCATGTATCATTTTCTTAAAGATCATGTTGAAAAAGATACAATTGAGATGTAGTTTGTACCAATTGATCTCCAACTTGCTGATATATTGATAAAACCTTTAGATGAACGAAGGTTCAATTTCTTGATTAGCATGTTGGGAATGCTAAATATGTCTACTTAATTCCAAATGAACTTCAGAGTCTCTGATCCCTACATCAGAGCCTCTGACATACTGGAGTAACATATTAGAACTCAGAGCCTCTGAGACCCGTTTCAGAGAAAATTGTACATCTAAGCATAAATCGAGGGGGGGCAAAGAAAAGTACCCATCATTTGTCAAGGGGGAGCTAGAAAATATTGGATTGTGACCAAAAACAAGTTTTAGAGTCTCTTCTCTTCATATCAGAGCCTCTGATCTTATCTCTGATACTCATATCAGAGCCTCTGATCATTTCATCTTATGATGATTTTAGAAGGCAAGGTATGTGTTAGTCTAGTAGATCACAATCTAATCGATGTAAGAAGATAGACAAAGATGAATTGGGAGGGAAATGCTATTTATTCACAATCTATAGAAAGCCAAATGTTTCTCGCTCTATGAACACTAAGAACACGTACATGTTACATTTTGAAATGAAAATTAACTACAAACTAACAAAACAATTCCTATTTATAACCTCATCACCCTTGTTAACAAATAAGCCCAAACACAACGCTATTACAAGCTCCAAAATACATAAACATGATTACATTACAAAACTTCTAATACATAGAACATTTTATGTTCTAGCATTATCCCCCTAAGTTTTGTAAAGGAATCATGTTCTTCAATCTTCAACTCTTCTCCCCCTGGATTTCTTTAGAAAACTTAGGGGTTGTTTGGCAGTTGCTGAATGGTTTAGTGCATAATGGTTCCATTAAGAGGCAACCTCTTAAACTTTAAAACAACTCCGGCTCCCCCTTGAAAATAGCTCTTATCCTTGAAGTTTCAACTTTAATATCAGATCTGATGTAGACAATAACCTCGACTGAGTGCAAAAAAAGACAGCTTTTATCTCTTGTAAATTGAACACGTTCGTTATGCCCATAAAAAAGAAATGTGTGAATTATGACATGACAACCAAAGTCCATCTTTAGTTTATAACACCGGATATGTCATTGAACCACGAGTTGAATAGGAATTCAGCTTAAGAACTTATTCTAATAAGGTTGCAGGAGGAAACAACTGGTAGCAAACACAACTATGTAAGGGTTAGAAGAAAATTCTGATATTTGTTCAACAACTGATGAAAGACGGTCTTTTTCTAACCGCTTTCCTGAACAAATGAACTCAGAACTCCTTTATTCACAAATTAGCTGGATGATTATAAGCACTCAAAAGACTGGAATAATGATTACAGATACTTAAACTACTAATCCAATCCAATCAGAGACTAAATCCAAACATCCAGTATTTGAAAATCTTGACTGGCATGAGCACTCGTGAAAATTTATATCCGTTGCAAAAAATATGTGACCAACAGAAGTTAGGAATGACGTCACATATGCATTACGCGGAAAATCTCGGGAACAGGGCAAACTTGTAGAAAAATGGATTCTGAACAACAACTTTTCGCATACCAAGTAAAAACTTTTCATATAACAAACAATTCTCAGACCATTAAGCTTTTAAGGACACAATTCGCATGAGGCATGAGCCGAAACCTCAACTTTTCGCATAGGCTTGAATGCAAATTCCAGATTTTCGTATCAACCTATATGCGAATTCCTCGCTTTTCGCATATAACTTAATGCGAATTACTCGCTTTTCGCATAAGGAAGGATGTGAGTTCTTGAATTTTCGCACAACACCTCTTCATTGTGATGCTAATCATTTCCTTAGAATATAATTCAACCTTAAACAATCCGTATCGATGCGAATTCTATACTTACAAAATATTTCATCTTGGAAGCCACTTTTCGCATACAACGTCATGCGAATTTCTCACTTTTCGCACAGTGTGGCTTGCGAATTCCATCTTTTCACACACAACTTAAGCACAGTAGCATGAAAATTCTCCATTTTTCGCACATAGCTACTTGCGAATTTCGTACTTAAAAAATATTGTTGTGTCCAAGGATGATGTATCATGTGAATTCCTCGATACTTCACCATGCGAGTTTTTCATGCGATTTCTTCATTATCATGCAAATTTTATAGATCTTACGAATGTTTTTGACTTAACTCCAAAAATCTTCAAATTCTCCTTCAATTCTTCGAATTTTGAGATGAAATTTTGTGAGCAGGTTCGAAAATCACTTATGTGTAACTTTTTAGTTGATGATCTTTAACAATAACCACTCCATAATCAAATTCGATCTCAACACAGTAAATATTAATTTTCGAACAAAAATCTCATAATTCAATCAATTCTTCGAATTCTGATGAAATCAAATATTATGATTGATCCCAGTTGGTTCGACTATAAGCATAGAATCAATCTAGCAACATATCTCATCCAAATAAGCACCAAATTGAAGAATTCGAAATCCAAAGAATATTGTTCATCGACAAAATTACTGTTCCATTGAAAAATTTGCAATTTCGATCGTTTTGATGAATAATTTCTTCGATTAGGCTCTGATACCACTTGTTGGGTCCATTGATTTCGATTTATTCAATGTGGTGCTTAATTAGATGAACTATGATGCAAAATTGATTCCGATCTAAAAGTCGAATCACATTGGATCAATTACAAGTTTTGATTTCAATAAGATTAGAAGAATTGGTCGAATTTGAGATTTTTTGGTTCGAAATACTTAGTTCACTGTGTTATGATCGAATTTTGATTTAGAGTGGTTATTGTTGAAGATCATTAACTACAAAAATGCTCCAATGTCATTTTTGAACATGTATACAAAGTTTGATCTCAAATTTCGAAGAACCGAAGGAAAATTTGAAGATTTTTTTGAAGTTTCAGACGACAAAATTCTCAAGATCCATAGAATTCGCATGGAATTGAAGAACTCGCTTGGTGAGGTATCGAGGAATTCGCATGATACATCATCCTTGGACACAACAAAATTTTCTAAGTACGGAATTCGCAAGTAGCTAAGTGCGAAAAGTGGAGAATTCGCATGGTACTTTTCTTAAGTTGTGTGCGAAAAGTTGAATTCGAAAGCCACACTGTACGAAAAATGAGAAACTCGCATGACATTGGATACGAAAAGTGAGAAATTCGCATGAAGTAGTATGCGAAAAGTGGCTTCCATGATGAAATATTTTCTCTAAGTATAGAATTCGCATCGATACATATTCTTTGAAGCTGAAATATTTTCTAAGGGAAGAATTTGAATCAAAGTGAAAGAATCCGCATCTTTTGTTGGTCACATATTTTTAGTAACTGATCTAAATTTTCACGAGTGCTCATGCCAGTCACTATTTTCAGATACTGGATATTTGGATTTAGTCTATGATTGGATTGGATTATGTTAGAACATAAATATGTTCTACTTTAAAAGTTTAGTAAAGTAATCAATTTAAATGTATTGGTCCTTGTTATTTGTTAAACTATAATTGGATTCAAGATTAAATAGAGGGTCTAAAATGTAATTGTTAGAAAGTGTATGGTGTGTTTTGTATTTGTGTTAAAAGGTTTGACTTGCTATAGGTCATATTGACCATGTATAAATAGCAAGGTTCTTTGTTAGATAGATAGATACGAACGCAGGATTGGTAAGAGAACTCGCACACCTTTGAATACACACATAACGTGAGACTTGTGGCACAAAGTTAGATCTGTGATTAGATGTAATTCATGTGATTAATCAATAAAAGTTGTTATCTTAATCTGTCTGTTAATTGATATATGCTAGTAATTGGGATCACATTTGGTATCAAAGCGTAGGATTCAACAAATTTGAGGAAAACGAGTTCGTATCTGTGTTTGTGAGTCTTGATTTGATTTTTGAGATAAAATGTTTTTTGGTAAATGTTTTGGTAGAATTTTGGTCGAAAAGTGTTAGAAAACATCTTTCTGTGGTTAAATTACATTTAGAAATCGATTTTGATCATTAATTTGTGGATTTTTGGATATTTTTGTTCGAACGATGTCGAGTCACTGTTTGATCGAGTTGTATATGATTGAGTTTAAATTTGATTGTGATATTGAATTGGATTGATTGTTGTACTAACTTGATTGATTATGTGAAGTTACAGCTTCTGAATTGGAGATTTGGATCGATTTCTAGACTAGAATCGAATTTTTAGGCTTAGAACTCAAGAACTCGCAAGATTTGTTCTTTTCGTATGAAGAACTCGCAGGGCTCATATTTAGTAGAAAGAATTCACATAATTGCTTTTCTAAATTCATTAAGTAAAGAATTCGTATCACTGTGGTGTACGAAATGTCGTAGAATTCGCATAGAAAATCTTAAAATTCATCTAAGTGTTGGAATTCGTATATCTTCATATACGAAAAGCAAGAATTCGCATAAGAGTGTTAATCGAAAAGTGATTCTTTAATGATTTTAAGGCAATAATTCACAAACAATCGTATACGAATCGATAGAATTCGCACCTAGTTATGTACAAATTCTGAAGAATTAACAAGTGAGTCTTGAACGAAAAGTAAGAATTTGCAGAGTATTTCCATGATTTTTTCTAAATTCAGAATTCGTACGAGGTACGAAAAGTTGGTGAATTTCTCAAAAATTTTCTAAGGAAAGACTTTGTATCCTCGTGTAATACTAATTCTTCTAGCGAATCGTTGCTTTGCGAAAACTTTTACATGAAAATGTTTCTAAGGATAGAATTCGCATAAGAGAGACGTGCGAATTTTGAAGAACTGGCATAATGCTTTATACTAATTTTTAAGGATTCACATATAAGCTCATGTGAATTGCTTGATTTTTGTTGTCTCTTACGTGCGAATTGTTAGCTTGCTTCTACGGATTCCAAGTGTTATACGAATTCTATTTATTTTTGTATGCGAATTGCTTGCGAATTCTGGACTTAAGGTTTTTAGAAATTTCTGTTTCTGAAATTTTTTCAAATCTTGTTCAAATTGTTGAATTAAAAGATCATTACTAGCTTATTTCTTTGTGTGCAGATATTCTCATCATGTCTAAAGAATTACTTTCCATGGGTTTCCAATAAAAACCTCCGGTGCTGTCTATCGGAGAGTACTCACAGTGGAAGAGGAGGATGATTCAGTTCTTGAATCATAAGAACCGAGACTATATGAAATCCATCACTTACGGACCAGTTCAAGATGTTGTAACAGTATCGAGACAAGCTGCTACCGATACTTCTCCTAAGATTCCCGTTAGATATGTGCCAAAGCCATGTCAGTGCTACAGCGAGAGGGAGAAGGAACTTCACAAGATAGATGAAGAGGCTTTTATCTATCTCACTATGGCCATTCCCAATGATATCTACAACAGAGTAGATAGTCGAGAATCAGCAAAGGCCATGTGGGATGAGCCAGAAAGGCAGTTCCAACGTACTAAACGGTCAATTCAAGCCAAATTGAACCAAAGCATCATTGCTTATGAAGGATTTCATGCCAAGGAAGGGGAAGCTCTATTGGATACCTATAAAAGGTTTAATGTGATGTTAAACGACTTGAGGAGAAACGGGGTGAACAAATCCGTGTATGACATCAACTACAAGTTCATCAAGAACTTGAATCCAGAGTGGAAGAGTTATGCCATAAACATTCAAATGACCAAAGACATGGCACTAGAGGACGTGAATGACATCTTCACTACACTTGCTCAACATGAGGATGAAGTCAAGCTGTTGAATGATGAAAAGAAGATTGTCAAGGACTCTCTAGCTCTTCTTGCTAAAAGGAAAAAGGATTCAAGCTCAAAGACCGTTTCCTCATCAAAGTACAAGTCGAAAAGATCCAAAGCCTTCCTCATGGAGCTTTGTCAGGCGAGTTCTGAAGAATCCTCTAATGATACTGAAGTACATTCTGATGACGATATACAAAAGTTTGCTGAAAACCTGCCTCTCATCACCAAGCATTTTCAGAAAAGCTTTGGAAAGAAAAGGTTTTCAAAGACAAAGTATGAAGGGTACAGGAAGGACAGATAAAAAAAGTACAAGCCGAGGTATGGGAAGAAGAAAGGAAAGAGAGAAGGGAAAAGAGAAGAGAAGAAAGAGGAGAAAGTTGAGCCCAAGTATGGCAGGTGTTACAACTGTGTTAAGCCTGACCACTTTTGTAAAGATTCCAAGTTCAAAAGGGTGAAAATTTCAGAGTATTATGCCAAGAAGTCTTTACATGCAAAGAAGGCGGAAGAAGGAAAAAAGTTGGTGGCTGAGGAAGAGAATTGGTTCTTTCAAAGCTCAGATGAAGAATCAACACAGTTCACATTAGTGTGTTTGATGGCAAAGATTGATGATGAAGCTGAAACCTCTTCTGACCGATCTGATTGTGACTCTAAGGTTAGTACTCCTTACCACTCTGAACTTGTTGAATCTCTTATGGCTCAGATTCAAAATATGGAAAAAGAGTTTGAGAATTTAAAAGGTAAACTTAGCAACGAAAGACAATCAATGATGAGTTTTCGTGTTGAAAACACATTATCGAAGGTTTTCGTTGAGGATAAAGAAACAGAGAAAGATGCCTTGATGAAAGAACAAGAAGTTTTGAAATCTAAAATTTTGGAGCTTGAAAGAAATATTGTTAATTCAAATTCTGAAAAAAGGAGAATTTAAAATTAAGTTTGAAGCTTGTTTTCAGGAGCGAAATGAAACATATTGCAAAATCAAGCAGCTAGAGGATTTGAAATTAAAGAGAGGACAAACTGAGCAAACATTGAATTTATTAACGAACAAACTCGAAGATGTCCGTTTTTATAATGCTAAAACGGGTTTAGGTTTTGAATAAAATGATGTTTTAAAGAACGCCCCCGAAAACTTGTATAATTTTGACAAATTGGGGTCAAAACCTAAGAAAATCCCGAACATTCATGAAACATTCGTTAAAGCCGAAACTCTTAAGTCTGACATCTCTTGTAAAGGTAAAGAAGTGATAGATGACGATACATCGAGTTTTTATGATTCACTTTCAAGTTTTAAATCTGTTGGTTTTTCTTATAAGGAATTGAACAAAAGTTATAAAACCAGGAAAACTGAGTTTGTTGAGTTTCAATCATTATTTTCTACACCATTACCAACAGAATCAGCCAACAATGACACAGATATACCTAAATCTCAACGTCAGTATGATGAATATGAATCAGACACTGATGTTGAGAATCAGACTCCAATATCTGAATCAGTCACTTCTGAATCTCCAAAAGAAGTTAAGACTAATGAGAGCTTAAATGTCATGAATCATAGCATTAAAAATGATTTTTCAAAGACAATGACTAAGGAGATTTTTGAAAACATGATGAATGCTTCAGATCCTTTTCCTATCATTGAGAAGTTATAATCAAACTCTGTAATGAATCAAACATCTACTTTTGAGAAACAAATCAAAGACCTTCAAAAGACTATTGAACAGTTGGAAGATGAGAATTGTGATCTCAAATTCAAACTTGACAAGTCTTTTGAGGAAAACAAAGAACTCTGAAAAGAGATAAATGGTTTAAAAGTTGATTTGTTTAAGCAAAATTTGAATGAGAAAAAGCTATTTGAATCTCAGAAATGGAATGTTCATTCAAATCCAGAGTTTGAAACTACTACATCCAAAACTTCTGTTGTTTATACCGAAACTCCTGAATATCCTCCAAGCATATTTGAAAAAAGGTGAGTCTTCTGGTACTTTAAAGAAATATTCATCTTCTCAGAAGAAAACTAACAAGGTTTCATTTCCTGTTTCAAATTTAAAAAGGAAAAATGGTAAAGGATGATGGATGAAGAATGAGAGTGAAAAGAAAGATATTGAGAATGAATGTAATGTTGCCAATAGTGTTGCTATTCCTTGTACAAGTTCGAATGCAAATGAATGTCAAAATTGTATGAATAAATGTACTCAATTTGATAAATCAAAATTGTTGACATTTGCTCGCAAGAACTTGATTTGTAAACACTATGGTAACAATGCCTTTAAAAAGGCATCTCGAGCTAAACCTATCTCTAAATCCTCAACATAACACGCTAAAGTCTTTCATGCTAAGAATGCTTATTGTCAGGATCGAATTCTTAACAAGAATTAATACTCAGAAACTAATATCAAAGAAGTTGCGGAAAAACACTTTGATATTTAATAAAACAGTAATCAAACACAATATATAATGATCAAACAGTAAACTTGTATTGAATGCTTAAAGCTACAAGGTTACACACTCAACCTCAATATTGATGAACAGGCTCACCAATACGAATTCTACTTCTCTAGAATTAGGATCTATGCCTTGAGGTTGATTTTTCTCTTGAAAAAAAACAATTATTAAAAAGTTCTTTCTATCTATTCTAAACATTCTATACATATACTAATAAAAAGATAATTACAAAGAATAAACAAATCTTCAGTATATCTTCCATGTATATCTTCTAAGTATATCTTCAGTATATCCAGCTGTAGTACTTTCCATCCGGATCTCTTTAGCAGCACTAATAATGCTCAGCAGCATTAACTTCATCTAGCAGCATTAACTTTGTCCTTTCATATAAACTTTGTTCCAGCAACATTAACTACAACTGGCAACATTAACCACAGAAGTAGTAACCATGTTGAACTAGAAGTAGTAACCATGTTGAACTAGAAGTAGTAACCATGTTGAACTAGAAGTAGTAACCATCCTTGGCATATTTCAGACCCAACAATCTCCCCCTAACTTAACTTTTCAAAACTGAGAAGTTAAGTTCTTCAGTATAGGGTCTTTATGATAATTTCAAAACTTTCTGCAATTACTAGTTCTTCTTGATTCAGTTTCTACTGTTATCTTCTTTTCTGTTTCTGTTGTAGTTACTGCTTTGTTTCATCTTCTTCACTTATCTCCCCCTCAAAATAAGATTTCATATCAACTTGATTCTCCTTCTCAATTCTTCTCAAGTTCAGATGTTTAAGTCTCCCCCTTTTTGAAATAATCATGATCTTTTCATCTCTTTTATCTCCATAATTTGATTGTGAACTTTCAGACAAATTGTACCAAGTGTATCCATCAATTCTTTGTAGTTAAACTGTCCTCACCTCCTTTAGATGTTTTACCACCTTTGAAGGATCCTTGGATCTTTTAGTAGAGATCTTCTGCCTAACAGAAGCAACTTCTACTCCCTTGGTTTCTTGGCACCTGGGACCTTTAGATAATTACTCATCTAAAGTTGCCATGGGGAAGGTCTTAGATATGTTCACACTGTCCTGTCCTGCACTTTGTGCAAAGTCAGTAGTGTGAGCCTTACAACCCATATGCTCTTGCATCTCCTTATTGAGCACCTTCTTGAGGTTGGGAGACACCTCTATGGTTTCCCTTTGGATATTCTCTGATGAAAAATGCTCCATCAGAGGGCTTGTAGGTTTTGAGGTTGAGGATACAAGAAGGGAAGGAACCTTCAGTATCTTTTCTTATATAATATAGTAATGGGGAATGTTGGTTTGTCAAAAGGAATCTGAAGATTTATGCTTGGTAGTGGAAGGTGTGGATAGGTCATCAGTGGGTTGGTCTAATGAGGGCTTTGACCCTGATGCCTTACCTTCTTGATTGTGGGACATCACCATCATTGTAGAGAACAATGGTATATCAACTCCTTCCGAGTCCCTAGCAGATCTTCTCATGTTTGAGAAAACCTTGCCTTTAGGGGGTTTAGGTACATATATCTCATTAAAATGAGGTTAATCCGTCAATTCCTTATTAAGTACTTCTTGTACAAACCTTGGATACAGATAAAAGATTTTTGATTGATATCCAGGTTTGACATTAAATCATTGAAGATCATTTTTAGGTATAGAAAACTTACATTAGCAGTAGTAACACTTATCAGCAGCATTAACACAAACTGGCAGTAGTAACACATACCAGCAGCATTAACACAGTCTGACAGTTTTCACTGAACTAGAAGTACTAACTACCTTTCAGTATTAGCAACCTGAAACACTTACAGACACAAGGTTAGTAGTACCATATATCATAAGATTTTCAAAAGTTACTTTATCTTTTGAAACTATACCTTTTTCACTTTTCTTACCTTCTGCTGGATCAAAAGTAACATGTCCTCCATCAAATCTTTTTAAAGAATTTGAAGGCAATCCATGTTCCTTGTTATGTGCCAAGAGCAATCATTATCTTCATTTCAAAATGCTCTTCCTCTTGAGCTTTTGATTGCCCTGCACACTTGATAAATCAGTTAGTCTTTGAGGGAACCCAAGCCAAAGTGGTCTTGGGTTGTCCTTTCTCATTTATATAATCTGTCAGTTTGGTCTGAATGAGTTGTTTAGGAATCTCATGGCTGGAATACTTTGTCAAGATTATAGGCTTTGCAACATTAATACTAGTAGAAGCACTATCCTTGTTAGCACTAGTATTGGTTGCAGCAACACTATTTCTGTTAGCAGTACTATCTGGGATAGCAGTACTAACAGGTTTCTTTACAATTGGAACCCAAACTTGAACAAAGTTGTTTGCTTTCTTTGTCTTTAAATTACTCCTTGGCTTATTTGGAGTATTTTTCTTTGGTTTAGCAAACTTATTTTGAACATGAGACTTTTTAGGTGCTCTGTTCTCAGCCATTTGATTCCTTCCTTGCTTCCTATAACCAAAGGAGTTTTGAGTTTGTCTTTGAAAATTTACTCTTTGGTTTATAGGATTGAAATAACAGTATTTGGCAATATGATTAAGCTTTCCACAAATAAAACAAGGTTTTGGTCTATTGATTTTACTTAGATCAACCCCTTGTTTTTGTGCCCACTGATTATTCCAATTTCTCTGATTTCCCCTCCTTTTATCATGTTTTTGGGGCTCAGATTTATTGCAAGTACACTGTTTGCAAGGGACAGGATTCACAACTGTTGTCTGTTTGTAGTGGACCTTACCAGACTTTCCCTCTGTCTTCTCTATGTCCTTGGATTTGATCCAAGTCTTTCCACATCCCTCATTGGTGATAATGTGATTTTCTAGGGGAATCTCACCACTCACAGTGTTCTCCTTACTCTTATTATTAGAGTACTCTCCTTCAGAGTCTGTTTCAACCACCACTTTGTCTAATGGATCTACCTTAGTGGGTTCATCAGACAATTCCTTCCTATTCTTGGTCTCTAGCAAGTCTGATATAGGAGGGATGTAATTGTTGTTGTATGGTGGTGGTGTAGTGTTATAACCTATTCCTCTTCTAAGTTTGTCATGGATTTGAGTTTGGAGCAAAGAGTCCATTGCTTTAGAAGCATTGGAAAATTTCTCAATATCCAGCTTGGCTTTCTCAAACTCACTCTTTATCTTCTCATTCTCCTCTTTAGACTTTTTCAGCTGAAGTTCTAGGTCATTCTTCTCCCACTTCCAGTAGTTTGTGTCATAGGAATGTTGAAGCTCATTGGCTTGAAAGCTCTTAATCTGCTCTTCAAACCTCTCAACAATCCTAACATAGTCTTTTATGTCCTTTTCTAATCTCTTCAGGTCATCACTCATTTTCTGGTTGTGATCCCTATACCTTTTAACAGTTTCAATACAGGATTTGGAACAAAGATTAGATGTTACCTCTGTAGGAATTTCTGAGCTTGAAGACTCTGAACCTTTAGCCATGATGATGTGATTTTGAATGTAGGTTTCTGAGAATACTCGCTCTGATACCACTTGTCAGGATCGAATTCTTAACAAGAATTAATACTCAGAAACTAATATCAAAGAAGTTGCGGAAAAACACTTTGATATTTAATAAAACAGTAATCAAACACAGTATATAATGATCAAACAGTAAACTTGTATTGAATGCTTAAAGCTACAAGGTTACACACTCAACCTCAATATTGATGAACAGGCTCACCAATACGAATTCTACTTCTCTAGAATTAGGATCTATGCCTTGAGGTTGATTTTTCTCTTGAAAAAAAACAATTATTAAAAAGTTCTTTCTATCTATTCTAAACATTCTATACATATACTAATAAAAAGATAATTACAAAGAATAAACAAATCTTCAGTATATCTTCCATGTATATCTTCTAAGTATATCTTCAGTATATCCAGCTGTAGTACTTTCCATCCGGATCTCTTTAGCAGCACTAATAATGCTCAGCAGCATTAACTTCATCTAGCAGCATTAACTTTGTCCTTTCATATAAACTTTGTTCCAGCAACATTAACTACAACTGGCAACATTAACCACAGAAGTAGTAACCATGTTGAACTAGAAGTAGTAACCATGTTGAACTAGAAGTAGTAACCATGTTGAACTAGAAGTAGTAACCATCCTTGGCATATTTCAGACCCAACACTTATTCTTCTAGAAAACAGAAATTTCATGAGCTTAATGTAAAAATGATCTAAAAATGAGTACCAAAGCCTCGTTATGAATGACGAATCAAGGCTAAGGTAGATGATATTAATAAAATGCATAAGGCTAACCAAGAAGGACCCATTTGGATATGGGTACCTAAGAAGAAGTGATTTGTTCTTTTTGCAGGCCTTACATTTGTGGTACATTGATTCAGGGTGCTCGAGACACATGACTAGATTTAAGCATCTTTTACATAACTATCTTGAGGAACCTGCAGGAACAGTCAGCTTTGCAAACTCTGAGCTAAACGGAATTATCATAGGACACGGATCATTAAAGAACGACAATGTGACCATCAAGAGGGTACTTGTAAACACCAGATCTATTAGGTAAATACCATTGTATTTCATTGATCTTTGATGAATTACAAGATTTGAACTTTCTCTCTCTAAACTCTCTCTAACGTTCTCTCTCTACAAAATATGACAATTGAAAGCTCTTAAAACTTAATGCTTATCCCCTAAGCAAACTAATGTCTAACACTAATTACAACACCTTACTAAACAAACTAAGCTACTTTGACTTTCACTAACAAGACTTTGATTTTAACTAAACTATCTTTGACTTTATCATTCTTTGACTTTTCCATTACAAAGACTTTTACATTTAAATCTGGAATACAATAATGCAGTAACAATATCCCCCTTTGGATTCAAGATTTAAAAATTTGACACTACTCTTCAACTCTCTTGATTCTTCAAAACTTTAACTTTGACAACTTTGAACTTTGAAGCTTTGGCAATCTTTAATCATTTAGCTTTTGAAAAATCATCACATAAACTTGAAAAGTCTTTCACATTGTCTTTGAAAAGTCATTCATTTTTTATTTGAAAAGTCATCAAGTCTTGAACATTAAATCTTTGAAATTTTAATCTTTGCAACTTTGAACTTTGAGGAATCTTTCAATGCTTGTATCTTCATCTCTTTGATCTATGAATTGTCTGTGTTTGAACAACGAATCATCTCGAATCTTTTCGGAAGAAATTTCTTGACTTTGACAAATCTTCTGTCTTTGGAAATTTAAACATTCAAAATATCTCCCCCTTTTTTATGATTGTGAGCATCATGATCATCAAAATTCTTTTTCAATTTCATCATCGTCTGTCAGGATCGAATTCTAAACAAGAATTAATTCTCAGAAATAATATCAAAGAAGTTTGCGGAATAACACTTTGATATTTAATCAAACAGTAAATCAAAACATAATATAATCAACAAACTGTAAACTTGTATTGAATGCTTTGAAGTTACAAGATTACACACTCAACCTCAATATTGATGAACAGGCTCACCAATACGAATTCTACTTCTCTAGAATTAGGATCTATGCCTTGAGGTTGATTTTCTCTCTTATAGAATGAAGAAAACAAAAGTTAACTCACTATTCTAAACTATACAATATATATACTGAATACAAAGATAATTACAATAAATAAAATATCTTCAGTATATCTTCCATGTATATCTCTAAGCTTCCATGTATATCCTTTCATACGAATCTTCATCATATAAGCAGTATTAATCTTCAGCAGCATTAAATTCCTTCTAGCAGCATTAACTACTAAGCAGCACTAACTACTAGCAGTAGTAACACTCAGCAGTATTAACCTTTAAGTCTTCTAGCAGTAGTAACTTTGAACTAGCAGCATTAACCATACTTGATGAATTCTTCAGTTCCCAACAATCTCCCCCTAACTTGACTTTTAGGAAGAGAAGTCAAGTTCTTCAAATTTTCTTCAAGATGCTCCCAAAACTCTATCATGGCCTAAATTCCAGTGTTTGCATCCAATCCCAAACTCTGATTGATGGTTCTTTGAATCAAGTATTTAGCCATTTCTGAATCTGGAACACATCTTAACTTTTTCTTCAGCATGGCATGTAGCTTCAATCTGCTATGATTATACACTCTATCCACTAGGAAGTATTCAGTGTGATTTAAATCCAAAGTCACTGTATATACTCCACTAATTTCATATAGAGTCCAACTGTTGACTGACTTGAAGACATCCTTGATCAAATGCTCTACTTCTTCAGGTTTGAACATCATACACAGATACTCCATTACCAGTTTTG
The DNA here is from genome assembly GCA_954870635.1 of Arctium minus. NCBI lineage: Eukaryota > Viridiplantae > Streptophyta > Magnoliopsida > Asterales > Asteraceae > Arctium > Arctium minus. Next base: position 99,964,268 of record OX941084.1, on the reverse strand, counting down.
TAATTGAAATCTTTGGAGCCTTTAGAATATCTGCATACAACTTCATTCCTATCTCAAACATCTCTTCAAGATCTGATCTAGAGCATGTTCTGACAATTTTTGCCCATGTGTTGAACACTTCATACTTTTCATCCTTTCTTTTCAGCCTTATGTATTCCTTTCCATCCACTGTCAATGTATCCCAGTGAATGACCTCAGGAGGCTTAACTCCTACAGGTTCTGCTGAAATTGGTTCAGGCACTTTGTCCATCACTACCATATACAAATTTACATCATCAGTGTTTGATGGCTCTTTCTGTTTAGATGACTCAGGTGCCCCTTCTTCTTCAGCAACCTTCTCAGCCTCTTCTTCAGATACTCTAGGCTTCTTGATTGGCTTTCTCCTTGCCATCATCTTTGTTCTCTTTAAAGTCCTTAGACTTTCTCCCAGAGTGGACTCTTTCTTAGGAGGTGTTTCTTGCTCATCTGGAAATGGCTTTTGACAATCAAAGTCATTACTTTCTTGTATCCTCTTCTCCATCTCCACCCTAGCAGTTTCATTTCCCTGAAGCTTCAACATCTCTGAATCATACAGCTCTTTGATCTTCTCAAAAGACATTTTGGAGAACATCTCCTTTTTGACTCCTACAGCACCTTTGAGAAATATAATCATCTTGTTTCTCTCTTGGGTACCTAGGAATGTCTTTGAGGGTTTTCTCTTCTTTGCAATTGTTTTCACCACTGATTTCTTCATACTTGCAGCTTTCTTCTGTGCAATTTCAGTTGCCATACTCAGTTGATAAGCTTCATTCAGTTCAGCAGCTAGAGCTTTTGCCATCTCCCTGTCCTTTTCCATCTGAACTCTTTCTTCCTCTTCAATGTCATCTTGCATCTTTCTAGCTAAAGCTTCATCTGATTCAACCAACCTTTGTTTTTTGATTGGTTGATCAGATTCCACCATTTTTGCTTTTCCTTTGTCTTTGTTCATTGCCTTCTTGCTATTATCTTTCTTGATCACTTCACCTTGTTCTTTGATGATTACTCTTTTGGTCTTTGAAGTGACCTTGGGAGTATCATTCTTGGCTTTAAGTAAGGTTTCTGCAATCTCAAGATCTGTTAAAACTTCTTTCACAGTTTCTGCTGCTTTATTAATGTCAGCAGTAGTAACTGTTTCTGCTGCTTCTTTTGTTTCTTTTGGCACTGAATCTCTTTGTGTTTCTGCTTGCTGCTCCCCCTCAACATCAAGTTTCTCTCCATCAATCTCCCCCTCTCTTGTGGCTTCTTCCATGTTGATCTCCCCCTTTTTGGGAGCATCATTTTCAGATTTCCTTCTCCTTAGTTGGAATTGCTTTCTCTTCTTCCTTTGTACCAGACTAATCACCATCTTCTTCAGCTTAGCAATCTGTACTTGTTGTGACAGAATGACTAGCTTCATTTCTTCAATTTCTTTGCCTTGTTTGAGAACATCTTGATTGATGTTCCCCATTGTTTCCATCAATTCATAGTACGTATATCTGTCCTCACCCTCTCCAGAGGTGTTACCCTCCTTTGAAGGATCATTGGATCTTTTAGTAGTGGAAGTCTTCTGCCTTGCAGAAGCACTATCCACCCCTGTGGTTTCTTGGCACCAGAGACCTTTTAATGATTGCTCATTCAAAGTTGCCATGGGGGAGGTCTTTTTAATGTTACCACTTTCCTCCTCTGTGCTAGCAGAAGTAGTGGCAACCTCAGCACCCATATGCTCTACCTCCTCCTCAGAGAGCACCTCCTTTGGGTTGGGAGACACCCTTGTGGATTCGCTTTGAATATTCTCTACTGGAGAATGCTCCAATAGAGGGCTTAAAGGCTTGGGGGATGATGGTACAAGAAGGGAAGGAGCCTTCTTTACCTGTTTCCTCTTGTAAGTTTGGGTGATAGGAGAGGTTGGTTTTTCAAGAAGGGACTGGGGAATAGATTTTGAGAGGGAAGGTTGGGATTGGCTAGCAGTGGGTTGGTCTAATGGGGGCCTTGACCCTGCTGCCATACCTTCATTGGTTTGGGACACCACCATCATTGTTGAGAACAATGGGGTGTCAACTCCTTCAGAGTCCCCAGCAGATCTTCTCATATTTGAGAAAACCTTGCCTTTGGGGGGTTTAGGTACATATACCCCAACAGGTTGAGGTATATCCGTCAATTCATGAGTAATAACTTCTTGAACAAACCTGGGATACATAAAGAAGCTCTTTTTGTTTCCCATGTTTGAGACAAGATCACTGAAAATCATTTTAGAAAAGTTATACTTTCTGGCAGTGGCCAAGCACACCAAAGCATAAGCAATAGTGCTGCTGAACTCACTCCATCCAGTAGTCTTTTTGGAGATACAGTGCATAAGAGTATGGACAAAGACACGCCATTGGGGTGAAAATTTAGCTTTTGAGAATTTGAAAACACCCAATGGGCCTCCATACCCCATTCTTGTAAGATTTGAAAACAGTTCATCGTTTGGGATAGAAGTTATACCAGAGGCATCGTCTAGACGTAGACTGATGCGAATAACCTCTTCAGTAACTGTTAGTGATTGATCACAGATTCTTGTCTTGATCATTTGCACACCATTCTCAACAACAATGGTGGCATTAGCCCAGAACTGCCTTTGATGCTCGATATAGATTGTAGGGGATACAATAAGAGCATGAGCAATATGGCTTGACTTGAGGAAATCCACAATCTGATGAAATCCTGCAGCTTACTTTGGCTTTTGTAGCATCGCAATCTCATTGTGCTCGTCGATGAATGTCATGGATGCCATTGATCTTAGTGAAAAGCTTGCCTGAAAACTTCGAACTTGAGAGAGAAAAGGTTTAGAGCGCAAGAGAACAGTATGCAAAGAGTCGTTATGAACTTTTTAGGCGGGCAAAGAGTATTTATAGTATTCGGGACATAAGCAGTATTAACCTAGAGTAGTATTAACTACTAGCAGTATTAACTGAAAGCAGTATTAACTACTAGCAGTATTAACTACTAGCAGTATTAACGAACTAGCAGTATTAACTACCTAGCAGTATTAACTGAAAGCAGTATTAACTACTAGCAGTATTAACTGAAAGCAGTATTAACTACTAACTAGCAGTATTAACTATTAGCAGTATTAACTAACTTACTCCTTTAAGCTTGTGAAACACTGAGTACTGCTATGCATATCCTGAAAAAGAAGATTAGTAACACCAAGAATGAATAATATACAGGTATAGAACCACTTTATGAGAAGGGGATTATTCAGAGTTGATCATTCCCACACTTGTTACCAAGAAAGTGAATCTACCCACATCAAAAGCTTTAGTGAATAGATCAGCAAACTGATTATCAGTGTGAAGTTTTACAACTTGAATAAGTTTCTTTTCATTACAATCTCTTATGAAGTGATACCTGATCTCAATGTGCTTTGTTTTTTAGTGCTTGACAGGATTATTCACAATGCTAATAGCACTGCTGTTGTCAATAAGAATTGGAGTGTGTAGAAAAGTTACCCCATAATCCAACATTTGATTCTGAATCCATAAGACTTGAGAACAGCAACTTGCAGCTGCTATGTACTCTGCCTCAGTTGTAGATGTGGATACTGTGGTTTGTTTCTTGCACTGCCATGAGACTAGTCTTGCACCCAAAAACTGACATCCTCCAGAAGTAGATTTTCTGTCCAAGTTTGCCCCACCTAGATCACTGTCTAAGTATGCTATTAGGTCAAAGGGTGAGTCATGAAGATACCAAAGTCCCAATCTGGGTTGCCCTTTGAGATATCTGAATATCCTCTTAACAGCTTGAAAGTGAGATTGCTTTGGCCTAACTTGGAATCTTGCACATACACAGACTGGAAACATTATATCTGGCCTTGATGATGTGAGATACATGAGAGAGCCAATCATGGATCTGTAATGATGCACATCCATATCCTCCCCCTCAAGATCTGCTGTTATCTGCTTGTGTGTTTCCATAGGTGTGCTGGCAGGTTTTGACTCTGAGAAACCAAACTTAGTTAGAATGTCCTGCACATACTTGGATTGACAGATGAAAATGCCATCTGACTTCTGTTGAACTTGGAGTCCAAGGAAGAAAGTAAGTTCCCCCATGGAACTCATTTTGAACCTTTGATGCATTAGATCCTCAAACTCCTTGCACATGTTGTTTCTTGTAGATCCAAAGATAATGTCATCAACATAGATTTGGACCAGCAAGATATCCTTCTTCTTTCTCTTGATAAATAGAGTCTTATCAATGACTCCTCTTTCAAAGTCATTTTCCAAGAGATAGGATGACAGAGTGTCATACCATGCTCTTGGAGCTTGATGTAGTCCATAAAGTGCTTTCTTTAATTTGTATACCCTGTCTGGATAGCTTGGGTTTTCAAACCCTGGTGGTTGACAGACATATACTTCTTCTTCAATTGAGCCATAGAGAAAAGCACTTTTTACATCCATTTGATAGAATTTGAAGTTCATGTAAGAAGCATAGGCTAGGAATAGTCTGATTGCTTCTATCCTAGCCACAGGTGCAAAAACTTCTTCATAATCTATACCCTCTTCTTGAGTATATCCTTAAGCCACCAGCCTTGCTTTGTTCCTTATGACAATACCTCTTTCATCTCTCTTGTTTCTGAAGATCCATTTTGTGCCAATTGCTCTGTGACCTTTAGGAAGGTCTACTAGATCCCATACATCTTGTAGCTTGAACTGTAACAGTTCTTCTTGCATTGCTTCTATCCAGCTAGATTCTTTCATAGCATCATGTGCCTTTTTAGGCTCAAGCTGGGATAGAAAACAAGAAAGCACTGTATGTTGTTGATCTTGCATTTCCTGAAGCCTGCTTTGATGTCTAGTCATCATAGGAGAAGAGATATCTCCTATTACCAGCTGTGGAGGATGATTCTTTTGAACTCTGGTGTTATGACTAGGTTCTTCATTCAGTCCAACCTCTAGATTAGATTCATGCAACTCAACTGAAGTGTTTTCAGATGCCACTTCTGATTCTTTATTTTCTTGAGTCTCCTCATCTCTAGTTTCTTCTTCACTCTGACTTGGTCCAGTAAATGATTCCTTTTCACAGTCTTCAACAAAATTCACTGTGGTTATGGGAAATATCACAGATTTAGATATACTTTCTGAGACTTGTGTAGTCCCTGATCCTAACTTCCTGTTCCTGTATACTCATTACTGAAACCAAAAGAGTTAGTTAGTGAATCAATGTCAAATAGCCACTAAGGTCCAGACCCAACAGGATTTGGTGTGTTCTCATTGCATTGGACATTGTCACTTTCTTCAATTATTCTAGAAGAAGAGTTAAAAACTCTGTAAGCCTTACTCTGAGATGAATATCCAACAAGAAAACCATCATCTGCTTTGCTATCAAACTTACCTAAGTGAGATTTGGTATTGAGAATTGTACAAGGACACCCAAAAGGTTTGAAGAAACCAATGAAGGGTTTTCTTTGATTTAAAAGCTCATAAGGGGTCTTGTTCTTTTGCTTGACCACTAGAACTCTGTTTTGGACATAACAAGCAGTATTGACTGCTTCAGCCCAGAATGTAATTGGCAATTTTGAATCAGCCAACAGAGATCTAGCAGCCTCTATTAGTGTTCTATTTCTCCTTTCAGCAACACCATTCTGTTGAGGAGTCCTAGGAGCACTATATTGCCTCTCAATACCTTTCTCTTTACAAAAGGTATTTAGATCATGATTTTTAAACTCAGTTCCATTATCTGATCTAATGAATTTTACTCTTTGATTAGTTTGGTTTTCAATTCTTAGAATAAAGGATTTGATAAGTCCACTTGTTTCATCCTTAGTCCTTAGAAAATATACCCAAGTAAATCTGGAGTAATCATCAACAATAACCAAGCTGTAAGATTTCTTGCCTATACTCATAACATTTGTAGGACCAAACAGATCCATATGCAGTAACTGGAGACAAGAAGAAACAGAATTTAACTCTTTGGTCTTATGAGAAGTTTTGTGTTGTTTGCCTTTAAGACAAGCAACACAATGATCATCACATGAAAAGACTTTTGAAGGTAAACCTCTTACAAGGTTGTTTTTAACAAGATTGTTCATAGTCTTGAAATTCATGTGACACATCCTTCTGTGCCATAGAGAGGATTCATCTACAGAAGCTTTTGAAACAAGACAATTTAGAGATGAATCACTATCAACATTGTCCATATCCAGACAGTAAATATTGTCCTTCCTTGGAGTTCTAAGTAGTATCATGCTGTCATCAACTACCTTGAACCCTGGAGCAAGGATCATACACTCAGTATTAGTAAATAATATACTATGTTGTTTGTCACAGACCTGTGATACACTTAACAGGTTGTACTTTAATTGATCAACATAGTAGACATCCTCAAATGTCATCTTACCTTTGGTGACATTACCTTTTCCACTTATCTTACCTCCAGTGAGATTATCTCCAAATGCAACATGTCCTCCATTGATATGCTTGAAATCCTGAAGGCATGACATGTTGTCTGTCATGTGCCTAGAGCAACCACTATCAACATGCCATATGCTCTTTCCCTTGAGTTGTTGGTTGCCCTGCACATAAGATATATCAGTTAGTATGAATAAGGAACCCAAGCCAAAGTGGTCTTGGGTACCCCTTTCTCATCAAAATACTTGCATTCTTTCTTGACAAGATTTTTGAACTTTAACTCCTCATTCTTGGAGTATTTTGTTACAATAATAGGCTTGGAAATATTTTTGCTAGAATCAGTACTGGTTTTAGAAGTACTAACTGCCTTGGCAGCACTTGCATGCTTAGCAGTACTAACCTTGTTAGCAGTAGTAACTGTGTTAGCAGCAGTAACTGTGTTGGCAGTATTAACCTTTGAAGAGGTACTAACAGTATTAGCAGCATTAATATTTTCAGCAGTACTAACACTGTTGGCAGTAGTAACTGTGTTAGCAGTACTAATATTGTTAGCAGTACTAACACTGTTAGTACTTCTAGGTACCCACATTTTGACACTTTCTTTTAAAATCTTTTTCTTTAAAATCCCTTTACTTTCAACAGATTTCTTTATCACATGTTTCTTTCCAGCCTTCCTATAACCAACAGGTTTTTGCACAAATCTTTGAAAGTTCATCTGTTGGTTAATAGGGTTAAAGTAACAATACTTAGCCAAATGATTCAACTTGCCACATATAAAACAAGGTTTTGGTCTATTGATTTTATTCAGATCAACTCCTTGTTTCTGAGCCCATTGATTATTCCAGTTTCTTTGATTTCCTCTTTTTAAACCAGAATTTAGGCTCTTGGCTTTATTGCAATCACACTGTTTACAAGATCCAGGATTCACAACTGTGGTTTGTTTGTAATGGACCTTGTTATCCTTTCCTTTAGTCTTCTCTATCTCCTTGGACTTGACCCAGATTTTCCCACATCCCTCATTGGTGATAATATTGTTTTCTAATGGTATCTTTTTACTCACAGTATTATCCATGTTCTCACTGGCTTCTTTCTCAGTCAAATCCTTAACTACTACCTCATCCAAAGGATCTATCTTAAAAGCTTCTTCAGACAAGTCCTTTTTCTCCTTAGTTTCTAACAAGTCTGATGTAGGAGAAATATAGTTGTTATTGTAAGGAGGGAGTGTATTGTTGTATCCAATACCAGGCTTCATCTTATCATGTATCTGAGTCTTTAGAAGAGAATCCATTGCTTTTGAAGCATAAGAAAACTTTTCTATGTCAAGCTTAACTTTTGACAGTTCCTCTTTTAGCCTATCATTCTCTTCTAAGGACTTAGACAGTTTGGTTTCTAACTCATTCTTTTCCCACTTCCAATAGTTTGTGTCATAAGAGTGTTGCAGTTCATTAGCTTGAAAGCCTTTGATTTGCTCTTCAAATCTCTCTACTATCAACACATAATCTCTTCTGTCCTTTTCTAATCTTTTGAGGTCATCACACATACTTTGATTGTGATCCCTGTATCTTGTAACAGTGTCAATGCAAGATTTAGTGCAAAGATTAGAACTTACCTCAGAGGGGAGATCAGACACTTCTGCCATAAGAGCTTGGTTCTGAATGGCTTCCTCAGCTTGATCACTCTAGTCAAATCCCATTCCTTGTTGAGAAACAAGGGCTTGAGCAGGATTCTTGTTCAGATTGTATCCTCCATTCTGAGCTTGTTGGTGGTTGTTGTTTGGAACAGCACTCCTGCATTCTCTAGCAAAGTGTCACTTCTTGTGACACTTATAACATTCCACCTTGGTCTTGTCAAAACCAGCTCCATCTTCTCTTCTTTGAGAGAAGTTATTTCTTCCAGTTCTTTTAATGAACTTCTTCACCCTCATGGATAACATGGCCATCTGCCATTTAATATCCATCTCCTCCAGATCATCAGGGTGAATTTGATCCAGATCATCATTAATCAAAGGATTGCTGCTATGACTGGACAAAAAGGCTTCAAAGATAGTTTCAGTGCCTTTTTCTGAACTTACTCCACTGGCAGTACTAACTGCTTCAGGGTTGGCAGTAGTATCAGTGGATGCTGAAAGAAGTGCAACATTATGAATATAACCAGAGGGCTTCTTCTTGGTTTCTACCTCAGTTTCAAAAACTCTTAGATCATTGTATAGATCATCAAGTTCTTTCTCTTCCAGATTGTCACTCTGTCTATATGAGACAGTGTACATAGTCCATTCATCCCCAAGAGATCTGAGGAACTTTCTGTTGATATCATCTTGTTCCATCTTCACCCCTACAGTAGCCAGTTCACCTATGAGTTTGTTGAACCTATCAAAAGTTTGAGTCATAGACTCATTCTTTGAGGAAGTGAAGTTCTCATACTGCTGCTTTAGAACATCTCTTTGATTTCTTTTGATGCTCTTAGTTCCAGCAAATCTTTTCTCTAGAGCATTCCAGAGAATCTGAGCATCAGTGCAGTTGCAAAATTGATGCTGATATTCATTGGGAATGGCCAAGAGCAGAGTGCTCAAGGCCTTCATCTCTGTCTGTCTGATCTTCCTTTCACCATCTGTCTTTGGTGGAGGTCTTTTCCCATCTGGTCCTATCCTTCCAGCTTCAGAAGGACCATTCTCAATGATATCCCACATTGAGTAGTCAGTGAGAAGAATATATTGTCTGATTCTGATCTTCCACATGTCAAACTCACTTGGTTTGAGCATTGGAACCTTAGAAACCAAAGTACTGCTTGATTCTGTAAGATTTTCCATGATGAATAACTGTTTCTGAGAGAGTTTGGCTCTGATACCACTTGTCAGGATCGAGTTCTAAACAAGAATTAATTCTCAGAAATAATATCAAAGAAGTTTGCGGAATAACACTTTGATATTTAATCAAACAGTAAATCAAAACAGAATATAATCAACAAACTGTAAACTTGTATTGAATGCTTTGAAGTTACAAGATTACACACTCAACCTCAATATTGATGAACAGGCTCACCAATACGAATTCTACTTCTCTAGAATTAGGATCTATGCCTTGAGGTTGATTTTCTCTCTAATAGAATGAAGAAAACAAAAGTTAACTCACTATTCTAAACTATACAATATATATACTGAATACAAAGATAATTACAATAAATAAAATATCTTCAGTATATCATCCATGTATATCTCTAAGCTTCCATGTATATCCTTTCATACGAATCTTCATCATATAAGTAGTATTAATCTTCAGCAGCATTAAATTCCTTCTAGCAGCACTAACTACTAGCAGTAGTAACACTCAGCAGTATTAACCTTTAAGTCTTCTAGCAGTAGTAACTTTGAACTAGCAGCATTAACCATACTTGATGAATTCTTCAGTTCCCAACATCGTCTTTGAATAATAATCTCCCCCTTTGTGAAAAACTAACAATCTCCGCCCTTTATAGTAATTTGACAATCTCCGCTCTTTGATCTGAGTATCCGCCAATTCATAAGTGTATACCCGAATCTTTTCAAATTCAGATATAATAAACGCTGTAATCCTGAATCCACAAATGATACAGTTAAAATTGCCTGTAAGTAGCACGGGGCCATTTTGTACAACGGATGTACATTGGAAAGGAGCTTGTGTGATGTTCACTCCCTCAGGGCTTCCATTCAATCATCGAAAAACCACAAAGGAATTTTCCATGAATGTTATGACAAGAAAACTCATTCCTTGTGTGTACGTGCAAGTGTAAGAAATGATTGAAGCTACTTAAGCTTGAACAGGCTCAAATTGTGTAAAATGTTGAGATAACAACAACAATTTTACACGGACTCAATGTGCATAAAAGAGGTGCGAAGGTGGGGCAATTTTCCTTCTATTTCAATATCTAAATCTTCTGAGTGAAGATTAGATAGAAAATATGTTGCGTCCCCAAGAAAATGAAACATGAGTGGTTGGTGGGTTTAATGCAAGAGTTGGCATGGACTAATGCCTGTTTCAATTATGGTCACCAAATAATGTGAACCAATTGATTATGTGGATGCCCGACTCAGAAAGTAGTTGGTGCAGAGTTTCCATATTCTTTTAACTCTGTTCTCACGTACTCTTTCTTTTTATCATTAAAGCTCACTTCTAACCAAACTCTCATTTACATTTTACCGCTCAACACAATGAGAAAAACTCAACCGAATGAGTTATCTCCCCCACTATTTGATTTAAGACCCCTCACCCCTCAATCACTCAAGGTTAACTTCCGAGGGAGGAAACACTAGCTAACGTGAATCCATGGAAGTTCTATTTAAGCTCTCACACTGATCCTATGAAGTTTGTTTTATAAAGAATGGTTGCTCAACAATTTATCTTGAACAATTAAGCACAAATATGATAACAATGTAAAAATATATGCTCATTAAAAATATGAATGAAATTTGAGCATTTGAACAATGAAGATCTCTCAAAACAATGAACATTTATGATCATTCAATTTCCTTGTTGAAGAAAAATACTCGCCCAAACTCGCAAGCTTCGTCTTGCTCTTTTCTAAAACTCGCAAGCCTCATCTTGCGCTTTTCTCAGACTCACAAGCCTCATCTTGCGCTTTTTACAGATACGCAAGCCTCATCTTGCGCTTTTCACAGACACGCAAGACTTTATTTGCGCGTTTGGAGGCAAAAATAGTACTTTGCGCGTTTCCATACTTAGAATATTTTGAGAAAAGTTTCCAAAAATAAAATTCTTCTAAAAATGGAAACTTTGATTTTCCCAAAATAGTAACTTTCCAAAAAATCACTTTTTAGCACAAAACATTATTTTTCTCATGAAAACTTTTCAGATCTTACAAACACACTTACAGACTTTTTCATTAAGATCCCCTCGAAGTATGCACATGACTTATTTTTCTCCCCCTTGATTTTTGCATTTAAGCTCAAATCTTGAAGTACGAGTCCTGCTCTGATTTGATCAGAAGTCATTGTCCAATACTTTGAGGTTCGGGTTCTGATCTGATATAATCAGAAGCCACTGTATTTGCTCCCCCTACACCTGTGCATCCTGCAAAACAGATTTAACAGGTTTTGGTACCCATTGATACTGGGGTCCTGGTTTGTTAGATTTGCGAATCCACTTCTCAATTGGTTTATACTTTATAACTACATTATTCTGAGAAGTTATTCGGTAAGTACCATACCAGTCGTGAGCAGATTCTTTATGCACAAAATCATTCTCCCCACAGTAAGAACAACATATCCTCTTTTCAGCCAACCTGATAATATGATTAGTAGAGAAATACGTATCAGGTGTAGCAAAAGATTTACCATTTCGAGCTCTGTTCTTTTTAACTTTTGATGTGGATGGAGATGATTTCAGATCAGCTGTCCGATCTAAAGAACCTTTAACAACCCAAACCATCTGATCTGTCCTTGATGGTTTTCCAAGAATTTTACTATTAGATTTAACTATTCCATCAATAGTATGATTATAAAACAGATTTGTAGGACGAATCTGACTTGTATCAACAATTTTAGATTTGACACTATTCTTTCTTGAAACTTTTTCAGAAATAAAACTGGAAGTAGTTTCAAAAGAAAAAATTGATTCAGTTGTCTTTTCAAGAGGTGATTGATCTATCACATCCACAGAAATCTTTTCTGACAACTGAATATTTGCAACTTCCAGATCTTTTATCCTCTTAGATAAAATATTCTTTTCTTCAATAATTGTATCAAATTTTACTTGTAAGTCAGATCTGGCCTTCTGTTCTTTAGACATATCAGATGATAGACCAGTTAATCTTTTTGGGAGCTTAGAAATTTCATTTTCAAAATTTTCACGTTCAAGTTCAAAATCATTTTCTAAGTTCTTGTTTTTAGCATAAATTTCATTGAATATCCCAACATTTCTCTTTTCATTTTTCTTCTTTTCAATCTCAAAAGACTTATTCTTTTCTTGAAATAATTTCTTTTCCTTTTTAAGTAAGTCTTGTAAAACTGAGATTTGCTTGGGAAATTCAATTACTTTTTCGTCAAGAACTTTTATTTCCTTTGCAAATGTGGCGCTTTCTGTAATTAAAATTTTCTCAAACTCAGACACTTGCTTGGAAAGTTTCAAACATATAAGCTCTAAGTCTTTCTTTTCTTGAAGATCCTTCTTGGAAAAATCAAACAGTTTCTGATTGTAAAGTTTCTCTAGACTAGCTTTTTTTTCAACTTTCTCCTTTTCTTTATCTGCCGGAAGACTTTTCATCAAATCAAAATTATTGGCTTCCAATGCAGATATCTGATCTTCAAATGCCTTAAACTTGTGTTGAAGCTTAACAGATTCGTCTTGATGTTCTGATGCTTTTTGTTCAGTTTTCTTCAGTTGGCTTTGAAGATTCATTATCTTTCTTTCTTTCAGCTTAATTTCTTTTTCAAGAACAGAAAGTTTGTTTAAAGTTGCTTGATATTCAAGATCAAAATTCTTGGAAGTCATTTCTGAAACAGATTTATTTAAAATTGGAGACATTTCATTTCCATCCACTATAATAGGACATGTAACTATTATTTCAGATGAATCATCTTTAATAATAGTTTTTGTTTCTATTTTAGCTGATGTATCTGAAGTAGTCTTTGTTTTAACAAACGTCTCAAGGATATGTGGGATTAAAACAATAGGCTCCAAATCTTTGTTCATCTGCTTTCTCCACTGAGAATATTCGTCCGCTTGAAGAACCGGAGGCTTGGACTTCGAACCCATACTGAGAGGATCTCTAGACATGATTGTAGCAAGAATGTGATTTGAAATGATCGTTCAAGAAGTGAAAATTACACCAGGTGCATAAAATAACTGGCAAAAATTTGACCAAGTACTGAAACTCGCAGATCACTATAGAATGCTTTGAAACTCGCAAACGCCTAAACTCGCAGATCGCTATTCAATGAGAAACTCGCAAAAGCCTAAACACTCAAAACACTGTTTACTGAGAAACTCGCAGATCGAAACGTGCGCGTTTTTAGAACATGCAGATGCCCACTTGCGATTTTTATCGAACTCTCAAGCTAAACTCGCAGATGAAAACTCGCAGACCAAAGAGCAAGCATGCAACCTTTGATTTGCGCGTTTCAAGAACTCGCAAGTAGCACTTTGCGCGTTTTTGACCAAAATCAAGATTCTTCAACTTGCGCGTTCTTCCGATTAACCTTGCGCGTTTCGCAGATATTGCGTGTTCTTGGGATTCTTTGCGTGTTCTTGACCTGATCGATCAAAAATCAAGTAAATCTTGATTTCTGATTCTGAAAATTTCACAATTAGTCCACGAAACAATACAAAACACAATTACAACACTGAAATTTCAAAAACAATCGAAAATTACAGTGATTAATGTGTATTACAATGTTCGACTTCTATCTTTCAAGAAAACAACATTTTGATCAAATTGATCATTCTAAAATTGAAATTAGCCTATGTGATCTTAATGAAGTTTGATACTATTCATAAAAGGCACACAATCAAATCAAATTCTTGATTTAATTGTGCAAAAATAAGAAAAAATTAAGATCAAACAGTAACTTTTTCAGTCGACAAAAATAATATCAAGAAATTTTCAAATTTGATCTGAATCTGCTTCTTCTTGTTCGCTCTGATACCAAATGTTATTGTCCTATCAAATCACACACTCAAATCAATCAAGAACAATGAGAATCAATGGAGGGTAATCACAAGTGTATTGATGTCACAAGTGAATGGGTACAATGGTTTATCTCTCTAGATTCTCTCATGATGCTACTTTCAATGCTAGTTACAAACAAAAGAACAAGGAAGACCCTATTTATAAGTCAACCAAGATACAAGTACAAACTAACAAAAGTCAACACAAAATGATCTAAACAAAAATACAATAACAAAAGATAAGTGAAAAAAGGTGTTTAGGTTATCACTTTTTCGTTCAGTGGAAAAAAGTGATAAGTGGATCTGAATTAGTGGAAAAAACAAACGTGTCAGGATCGAATTCTCAACAAGAATTAATTATCAGAAACAATATCAAAGAAGTTTGCGGAATAACACTTTGATATTTAATCAAACAGAAAATCAAAACAGAATATAATTAACAAACTGTAAACTTGTATAGAATGCTTTGAAGTTACAAGATTACTCACTCAACCTCAATATTGATGAACAGGCTCACCAATACGAATTCTACTTCTCTAGAATTAGGATCTATGCCTTGAGGTTGATTTTCTCTCTAAAAGAATGAAAAACAAAAGTTAACTCATTATTCTAAACTATACAATATATATACTGAATACAAAGATAATTACAATAAATAAAATATCTTCAGTATATCTTCCATGTATATCTCTAAGCTTCCATGTATATCCTTTCATACGAATCTTCATCATATAAGCAGTATTAATCTTCAGCAGCATTAACTTCCTTCTAGCAGCATTAACTACTAAGCAGCACTAACCACTAGCAGTACTAACTGGCTAAGCAGTACTAACTTTGTTCAAGCAGCACTAACTATGACTAGCAGTATTAATAGTACTAGCAGTAGTAACACTCAGCAGTATTAACCTTTAAGTCTTCTAGCAGTAGTAACAAACGGTCTTATTTTAGGAATATCTGATCGAAAATGTGATAATATGTAAATAAGTGTTGAATTTTAAAAAACAAACTACCCCTTAGTAACTGTAACTCATTTATTTATTTTTTCTCAGTAAGCTTACATGAATTAAATATTATATGATCTTAATAAGATACGTAAGAATGCTTATAAATTCATACTTATTTTAAGAATGCTTAAATATGATATGAACTTCGTAAGTTTAAGAGTATACTACTAATTTATTGGAGGGTCTCCATTTGCAAGGTTGATTGCAACAATCAGATGACATAGAATGAATATGTGCAATTGGGATTTGAAAGCTATCACATGAAAGCGAATAATGATAATGAATCCCTTGACTTTTCAATCAGCAGTGGTTGCAACAAGTATTATTGACAATATGTAGATCCCAGATTAACAATAATTGATGAATCAATTAACAAGAACAAGATGAGATTGGGAGAGAATACCGTTTATTCACATTGAAAACGAAGAACACGAACAAAACCTAGAGAGAGAACTCTAGAACACACACTCTCTCAAACGACGACTACATTGTCAATAATGACTTAACTATACTAAACCTTAAACATATAAACTATTTATACCTCCCCCTCTCTCACTTGTTCTAACCTAAAGCCCAAGCCTAATTACACAATAAGCCCAATTACAATTTAAAACCCAATACAAATATTAAAGTTAAACCCCTTTACAAAACTTTCTAACTTGGACATTATATTTCCAAACAATCTCCCCTAAAGTTTTGTAAAGGAACCATCATCTGATAAGCACCAACTCTTCTCCTCCTTGATTTCTTTGAAAAACTTTAGCGTTGCATATCTTCACGATAGCTCAGGCTCCCCCCCCCCCCTCTTGAATGAAGCTTTTATCCTTCAAAGTTTCAACTTTCAAACCAAATTTGATGAGCGCAATAACCTCGACTGAGTGCACTAAAGACAACTTTTATCTCTAGAAACCCAACACATTTGTTACGCCTACAAGAAAGAAATGTGTGAGTTTTGTGTGCCAACCACAATGCATCTTCAGTTTATAACAACGAATCTATCTTTGAACCGCGAGTTGAATATGAGTTCATCTCAACAACTTGTACTGATCAGCTCGTAGAGGAACACTACTCGGCAAGGGTAGAAGAACCAATCAACAAATGTTCAGCAACCGAAGAAGTATGCTCATTTTCTTAACACTCTCCATAACACTGAATGATTAAACCCGAACCTCCAATCTTCACAAATCAACTGAATGATTATAGGCACTCAAAAGTCTGGATCACAACCAAAGCACCAGAACAATGATTGCAAGCACTCTCAATTCTGATTGATCAAGTTAGAAAAATGATTAAGAGCACTCAAAGATCTAGCATCGTCAAGAAAACTCCATAATAATGATTGCAGATACTCAAATTGCTAATCCAATCCAATCAAAGACTGAATCCAAACACGCAATGTTTGAAAATCTTGACTACCATGAGCTCTGTGAATTTGAGTTAGTTGCGTAGAAAAATGTGGCAGACTAAATATCAGAATGATGGCACATATACGTTCAGCGAAAATCTCATGAATAGCTTGCCGAAAAAATAAACTGGATCATTCGGATAAGCAACCTTCGAGAAAAACCGAACAAGAAAATTCCGGAATAGATACAAAAATATTTCTTGATGAATCTGTATCACGGATCACACGGTCAAAGCACAAATAAATCGGGAATATACGCTATTCGGAACAATAATCGGTTCTCGAGAATTGCAAAAAAAATCCTCAAATTAATCTCCATAAATTCGGACGACATGATCACTTGTCAAGAAAAAATTTGTCATTTAAGCCCAAAAAAAATATTCATCTAATGCTTAAGCCCAAAACCTTTGATGTAAATGGCCCAACATATGGACACGGTCTCTAACTCATAAACCCGGATGGCAAGGAACATCAAGTCCCGTCCACCTTTAAGCCTGGACCATATGGTCTTTAATTCTCAGATCATGAGTGATTTCAAGTCCTGATAGGAGCACTGGATAAGACCCGAATCTACATTTACTCCCGGTACACACATGGGACTCAATTCCCGGATGGAACTCACACAAACCCGGGTGGAATGAAATATAATCCACCACTGACCCACTACTTTTGTCAACCACCGATCAAAGAAAAAAAACCACATAGCCGCCGGCCACAAATGCAAACTCCACCAAATTCAATAAAATCAACAACCAATTATATTTGGGGTTCCACATTGCTGCACATATGAAAATCTACAACCTCGATACAAATTAAGTTTCATCCACAAGACCCACTATGAAGTTCATCATCCGATTACCATTAAACATCCCACTGTCCCATTAAATTGTTGGCACTAATCACATTAAATTCCTGAATTCTCAAGGAGATGATCGAAAATTAAACTCCAAACATATTTTGATCCACCGACCGACCCATTAACTATTTTTCATCAACATGAATCAATTAATTTTCACAGCCGCCGGTCAAAATATTTGGCCACCCGGGAATACATTCGACCATCGAAAACTTTTCCAAAAACCACATATCTGATCTAGATTACTATAAAATTGATAAAATTGAAAATTGTAATTGATTCAAATAAGATAAACAAATAACATATAATCGATTTAATCAATAAGAACACATATTATCTCCAAACTTCACCAAATAAAATCCAAAAATCAACCGATTACCAAAAACCTTGGGCTATAAAACACGAACTGTTGTAGAATCGATCAAATCAAAGAAAAATTTCTTCGGTCCGGCTCTGATACCATATGTAGATCCCATATTAACAATAATTCATGAATCAATTAACAAGAACAAGATGAGATTGGGAGAGAATACCGTTTATTCACATTGAAAACAAACAACACGAACAAAACCTAGAGAGAGAAAGTGTTTCTCTCTCTCTAGAACGCATGCTCTCTCAAACGACGACTACATTGTGAATAATGACTTAACTCTATTAAACCCTAAACATATAAACTATTTATACCTCCCCCTCTCTCACTTGTTCTAACCTAAAGCCCAAGCCCAATTACACAATAAGCCCAATTACAATTTAAAACCCAATACAAATATTAAAGTTAAACCCCTTTACAATACTTTCTAACTCGGACATTCTATGTCCTAACACAATAATAGGATCGTCAATTCAGGGAATGAAGAAGAGATAAGAAGAATTTGGAAGTACCGGCAGATGAACTTAACTAAGGAAGATAGAGTTGCTGAAATAAGATAATTAGTAAATTAGTGGTCAAATTTGGAACTGTGTGGTCTAGAAATTGCTGCAAGTATGGAAGGCTCATTCATTGGTCAAGAATTGAAAGCCGATAAGAAGTTACTACCAAGTTGTGTTGTGGTTAGATTAAATTACTCACAAATGTAAGAGGAGTTTCATGCATCATGTTGATTTAAAAGGGGTTTCACGAGTCATACCATAGTACATGCATAACTATACATATATATGAGCATGTTGAGATTCATGTTTTGATAAATAAAACGACTCATGTAAATGTGTGGTCTATGTTTTAAAATCCATGAATGTTCCTACTGTAGAGGAGGAGCATATTCCATTTGAATGAATATACAAATATATTTCATGTTGACTTAACCTTCATGGTGGGAGTATGGAAGCATGTTATGTTGGATCCCAGATTTTGTCTTATAACAATGATATAAACATATAATAATAAACACAGCGGAAGCAAAACAATTTAATATCAAAGTAGACATAACTCACAGTAAATAAGAAGATATCCAATAAAGTAAATACAAGAACAAGCTTAATATTCACTTGGATAAATCAGGTAGATTATCAAGAACACCAAAAAGGTGATTAAATCATACAAGATCTTCTTAGAATACTTTTCAGTATAAAAGAAATAATTCTATTACAAGTTGTAAAGAAAGACACACTTTTAGCAAAGGAGTGATGGTCCTATTTATAGGACCATAAAGTGAACAGTGTACTTTCCTGACAAAAGAAATATGCTTGAACAGTGTCTTACCTAATGGGTAAGCTCAAGACATGCTTGAACAGTAACCTATCTAAAAAGTAAGCTAGTCACTCGGTGACGTGTCTTCTGTTCTTCTGTCAACACTTGTAGAATTTATCAGCATAATCTTCTGAGAGGATGTCTCCATAGCTCTGATGCAGGTACCTTTAATGAGGCTATCTATGATGTATTGCTGAACTTCTCTAAATCTGGAATGTACTTCAGATGCAGGCTTGATCTCTGAAGTTTTCAGAGGAAGACTTGGAATATTTTTAATACTTTTACATTTCATAACTTGGACTAACAATCTCCCCCTAAGTATTGAAAATAAAATTTTGCAGAAATAATAGAGAAAATTTTTTACTAGAAAGCATAGAGGGGAAAATCATGCTCGTAAATGTTACTTCTCACAAGTGATTTGAGTTACAAACAGAGAAGATAACAACAAAAGAAATTACAATGGAAAGAACTAAAGTCTATCACTAGAGCAGATCCTATGAAACTTCATAATAAGTTCTCTGAAGTTAACCATTGAGCTAATCTCCAAGTTTACATTTTCTAACAGGTCAGCTCTATGTCGTTCTTCCTTTACATGTATCATCCTTAGCACTCCCTTCAGCGTCTCATCAGAATACTTGGCCACCTCTGAGGCTAGGAAGAATTTCTTTAGATTGTTCACTCTGTAGACGAATCCTAGGGGTTTTGCAGTGATTGAACCTGTTTTGTATTTTTCTAAGTTTTCACAGGTCTCAACCGGAGCAGTGACCCCACGTCTTTCTTCTCCCAGATTCAGAGCAATCTGGAAATCAAGTCTGGACCTTAGCTTGATATGAGCTTCCATTGCACGTCTGACTTCATACATGCCAATTCTGAACATCCTTACTCTTTCATATTTTGGAGAGCAATGAACATAGAGGTGTGGCAAATCATATGGATTTATATTTACAAGGTCATTGTCATTGAACTCATACACTAACCCATCAGTGCGAATGACCTTGTAATGCATGTATATGTTTCCGTTGTAGGCATATGTATTCTCAGAGATACTATGTACCTCTTTTATTGTTGCATCTGAGAGAACCTTTGTTCTGGGGCTAGTCTTATCTCTGATAAACTTTGTCGTACATCGTTCATTCCCTCTTTTATTCTTGGATTCAGAGGGAAGACTTAAGTATCTTCAAATTTGAACTCACAATAGAGATATCTGAAGTTGTCTTCGACTGAAGTCTCTGGCTCAGAAGCAAGGAACTCTGGTGGAGTTGTGAATCTTGATCACATAGGAAGTCCAATGCTTGCCTTCTGAACAGGTTTGTTAAAGCACAGTTTTATTGGATTCAAGATCATCATTATCTGAAGATGGAAATCTGAAGTCAAAGCTGGAAAAAGTCGTCTCAACAAATAGTCTAGGGTCCTTTGTAATAATAGTCAAAGTTTATTTTATGTATTTTCCTTTTTAGTCCTTTTCCTTAAAATAGGTATTAGGTATAAATTAGTTTATTAGTGTTAATTAGGTTAAGAGTAGTGATTGGTGTGTGTGTACGTTGTACATCAATAGAGAGAGAGATCAGAAAGAGAGTAGAAGCAATAGAGAGAAAAACAGAGAGAAAGAGATTGATCAAGAAACCTTGTAATCATTCAATTCGTTGGTATAATCGTATCAGGTTTGCATATTCTTAATGATTATTTGTTTGCTTGATTGAATCATTAATCACAGGGACACAAAAGGTTCTTTTGAAAGCACTTGTTCATCAGCAACCATCGTTGGTTCTTCAGCAGATAGATGTGGAGCTATTTCTGGTTCCTTTCTTTGGATTTAAGGGGATTGAGGTGGGGTTTCGTTGATGGCAGAGGAGATTTGATCTTCCATTTGTGCAGTGTCTTCATCTCTGTGCTCTATCTCTGATAAAGATGGTTGATGAGATAGAGCATTCTTGTAGACATACTCCTCTACGTTCACAACCTCTTCTTCTTGTACTACTTCTTTAATAGCATCTTCTTTGGTTTATGATTCGAATACATCTCTCATTATAATTGTTGGACGTTCGGGGTGATGAGAATGCATCTTCAGAAGGTGTGCTGGGGAAGTCGACTAGTTGTTCATCATCTTATTCTTCTTCTTGTAGAGTACCTATTGTTTCTGGTGTAACATTTATTACGTGAATAATGGGTGCCTCTGAAGTTGAAGGTTCTAGGTGTACAAATGGTGCTGGAGAGTTCAATATTGTTTGGTTATCTTTAGCAGATGTGATGTGCCTCTCTGCTTCACTCTCTTGAACTTCTTGTTATTTATTGCCAGAGAGGGATGGAGCAGTGCCGCTTACATTCCTTGCTGCTCTGTTAGTACTCTTCTCCCCCCTTTGAGGATGTGATGATCCCTGAGGTTGGTCATTATCTTTGTCGTCATCAGATCCATCAAACCTTGTTTTCTTTTTGGCCTCCTCTGAGCAAGAAGTCTCTACAATCTTTCACTTTAACTTCCCTTCTACTGAAGAGAAAGCCTGCTTCAGTAGATTCTGAACTGTTGTCTGATATTCTGCTTCAGTAGATTCCGCTGTGGTTGCCGGAGCAGCAACTGGAATAGGGATCTTGGCAATTGATTCTTCTTGAACCTTGATCAACTCACCCTTGAAATTTGAGAAATCTTCAAATGTGACAGAAGGAGCAGATGATGCTGGAATGGCTTTGAGTAGCTCCTCATTTGCTTCTGAAATTTCATTAGATACGGCCGAGGAATAGCCAATTACAAGCTTTTCCAGAGAGTCCATTCTTCTGTTGCTGGAGTTCAAAGCTTCACGTAACTTAGAGACCTCTAAAGTTAATTAGAAAACTTCAGAGTTCGAGGAAGAGGCCTCTAAGGTCTTTTCCAACTGAAGTTTTAGATCCTTTAGATATCCTCTAATTTCATCACCAAAGACTTTGAACTCTTATTTGGTGACATAGTCAGAGTGGGTAATCTTAGAATCAAAACATGATTATAATTTTCCCTCAAGAACAGAAGGGCCTTCTTTCGAAACTTGTTTGATGTTGATTCCGAAAGCACTTCCCATTAATCCTTAAGAGTCCTTTTTTAAGGACTTCTCTATAATGGTTATGATTGGTTGATCATCCTCTAAATCAGAATCAGAAGATGAGAACTGAATGTGAGTAGACATCTTGTTGTCTAGGCAAGAGAGTCCTTGTGCAACTAAGTCATTCCATTGTCTCTCAGAGAGATAATCACTATGAGAGAATTTGAATCGCTTTGGTACTAGTGGACGGGCACCTAGATCATGAGCCACAGAGGCATCATGTGTGTGAATTGGTAGCGTACTCTGGGGTAACTGAGTAATTTTATCTTTAACTAATGCCTTTTCGGAGGACTTAGCCAGTTTAGAGGTTTCGAATGGATGCATGCTTCAGAGGCAGAAGGAGGTGCCTCTGAGCAGATTTGACATCCATTTGATATACTTTGAACCCTTTGTGTGCAACATAGGCTAAGAAGATTTTGATTTCTTCTAACCTAGCCACAGGTGCAAAGGTTTCATTATAATCAATACCTTCTTCTTGGCAATATCCCTTAGCAACCAGTCTAGCTTTGTTTCTGATGATTACGCGCCATCTTCATCCTTTTTATTTCTGAAACTCCATTTAGGAAGGGAAACTAGGGTCCAAACCATATTTCTTTCAAACTCTTGAAGCTTATCCTACATGGCATTGATCCAATTTGGATCTTCAAGAGCTTCATTTACCTTCTTTGGCTCGATGATGCTCAAAAGTTTACAAAATAGCATTCATTGATTGTTGCAGATCTAGTTTTGACACCATCTGAAGGTGATCCAATGATCTGATTATGGTGGTGATCTTTGGTCTATCTTGTCATTGGAGCATGAAAGTGGGGTGGAGTTTGAGCTTCAGAGATGACAGGTGGTGACATCTTTATTGTGTTATTCAGAGGCTCTGAAGTGGGTTCCAGAGATGGTGAAGCAGGATCTAGAGCCTCTTCAACAGATGTCTCTGGACCTTCTTCAAATGTATCTTGTTCATCTTCTGCTTCTAAATATTCTTGTTCTTCAACCTATCTTGATTCATTACTTGAACCTGCAATTAATGAAGTAGAAGGTGTGATATTAGAGGGACCAGAAAGTGTAGTACCTGAAGTTTGTGGTTCCTCTTAAATAGCTTTGTGAACATCTCTAAAAATAATTTCAGAGTTATCATCATCATCAAAGAAATCTTCAAATATCTTGTTTAGTTCAGATTCACTTAATTTTGATGATTCAAAGATTTTCTTTGTTGAGGATTAGACATTTTGAATATCAGAGCTTCTGATATCATCAAAAGAGAAATTGATACTCTCTTGGATAGTCTTAATTCTGAGATTGAACACTCTAAAGGCTTTTGAGGCTAATGAATAACCAATAAATTAGCCTTCATCTGCCTTTTTATCAAATTTTCCAAGAGATTCTCTGTTATTCAAGATGTAACATCTGCACCCAAAAACATGAAAATATTTGACATTTGGTTTTATGTTGTTAATGAGTTCATATGTTGTTTTCTTGAATCTTTTGACAATTGTGGCTCTGTTTTGGGTAAAACATGTTGTTGCCACAGCTTCTGCCCAAAAGTTGGTTGGAAGATCAGATCCTGCAAGCATTGTTCTTGCAGCTTCAACTAGTGTTCTGTTTTTCCTCTCAACAACACCATTTTGTTGAGGTGTCCTTGCTGCAGAGAAGTTTGGAGTTATGCCTTCCTCTTAAAGATAAGAGTTGATTTTGACATTTTTGAACTCTGTTCCATTATCACTTCTTATTTTCTGAACTTTGTTGTTGAACAGAACCTGCAATCTTCTTAACAATCTTAACAAAATATCAGGTACATCAGACTTAGCTCTGATGAACTCAATCCATGTATATCTTTAGTATTCACCAATTAGAACAAGAATATACTTTTTGTCAGACAGACTCTGCATAGAGATAGGACAGTAGAGGTCCACATGAAGCATATGCAGAGGTCTGGGACAATTATTATCAGTTTTGGTTTTGTAGGAAGATCTTTTCATTTTTCCAATTTCACAAGCATAACAAAGATGATCTTTGTTGAACTTTAGAGATGTTAATCCCTTAACCATATTAAGTTTGACTAACTTATCAAGTGATGAGAAGTTTAAATGAGAGAACTTCTTATGCCAGAGCCAGACATCCTCATTGTTCAGAGATACTAGTCAGATCTTCTCTGATCTAGTATCTATTTGCTTGGTAAAATTCATTCTATAGAAATTACTTTTTCTGTCTGCTTTTAGCATTTCTTGACCTGTTTTTTAAGTGTAGTAATGAACAATGTTTTTCTTCAAATTTCACATAAAAACCATGATCACAAAGTTGACTTATGCTGATTAAGTTGTGCTTGAGTCCATCAACATAAGCAATCTTGGAAACAGATACATTACCTATTGACAACTCACCATAACCTCTGATCTGACCTTGCATATTATCCCCAAAAGTTACTGCTCTTCCAGATTTTTCTTTGAAATAGGATAACAACTTCTTGTCTCCAGTTATATGCCTAGAGCATCCAGAATCTAAGTACCAGATGCACATATGTTGTTTCCGCAAGACAAATTACAGAGTTTTAGGTACCCATTTCATTATGGGTCCATTTTTGTTAGGCTTTGGAGGATTTTTTATCAACATTTGGCATTTCATCTTTTGATGCTTTGCCAGAATGGTTTTTCTGTTGTTTCTAAGTGATTGTCTCTAAAATCTTGTTCAGAGATTGATTCAGAAGGCAATGAGAACCTCTGAAATGATTCTTCAATTTTATCAAGAGACGAATGCAGTTAAAATTGACAGAACAATATGAAGTAGGAGCAAATCTTTTTATTTCATTGAAAACATTGGGTACATGTTTCTTTTGAACTTTTCTAGAACTCGCATTAGGAATATTACAAGTATTCCTAACTACTTCTGACTTTTTGGCTTAGGAATTGGCCTTCTTTTCAATTTTCTTTTTCTTGGGCCAAAACATCTTCTTCTCTTTTTTGCTCACTGCACAAACATAATCAGAATGGTTAATTTCTTCCCATTTGACTTTTTGTTCAGGAGTGAAGTTGATAGGTTTGTAGGTGTAGAATTGAGAAGTGTTAGTTTTATTGTTAGACACATGTTTACAAAATCAGGACATATTGGAATTCTGGGTTTATCGTTTGAAATAGGAACAGGGATGTTTGAAATTCCAGAATTAGATTCAAGAAAGACTCTTTTAACCTTGTCAGAGATGATTATCTCTGAAGTTTTCTCAACATTTTTGGGTTTAGAGACCTTAATTATCCTTTTCTTGAATGATTCTTTGATAAAATCATATATGACATTTTCTTTATAAACCCTTCTAATGTCATTTTCAAAAGTAGTTCTGATGTATTCATCTATCTTAGGAGAGTACAGAGGTGCTTCTGGATCAAGTAGGCTATGAAATTTTACTTCAGAGGTACTTGCTTCAAAGACCTATGGTTCTTTAGTAATGAATGAATCAAATATGAAGATTTCCTTGGGATCATTGATCTGTGGTTTTGCAAAATGAGCTTCTGAAGTTTCTTTTTCTGTCTTTAAATAGATTCTGAAATTGTTTTTACTTAAGAGTATGATGTATTTATGAAACTTAGAGCTCTGGTTCTTGATCCCTCTAAGCTTCTTATTCTTTTAAAATTGTTAGAATTTTCCAGAGATGGAAAGTCGGGCCTCTGGACTTTCCTAATACAGAAAGTGGAAGAAAGTAAAGTTTTCTTCAATCTAGTGAATGGATCAAAGTCATTGAATCCCAGTCCTTGAGTATCCATCTGAGAATTGATTTTTATATGCACATCTTGTGCATCTAGATAACTTTAGATCTGAATTTCCTTTCTTTCCAGGGATTGATGTAAGATTTCTCTTTCCTTTTGAAATAAGTTGGTTAAGGCAACATAATTGAGCCTTTCATACTCATATTTCTTCACTTCTTTTTCTTTTGCCTTTAAAGCCTTTTCAAGCTCTTTGAATTTTTTTAAAAAAGAATTTTACTTTAGTCTCTGCGATTTTTCAAGCTAAGATTTTCCATTAAAAATTTATTTCTTTTCAGATTTCAGAAGATCTTTTTCTCTTTTGTAAAAGTTCAAATCTTTTGTAATTTGTTTTCTCTTTTCCTTTTCTTCAAGCAGTTTTTGCTTTAAGCTCTGAAATTCATCTGTTAATTTAAGAACATCCATTTCAAGTTCACTCTTAGAAGTATATGGAGAATTTACCTTTTCATAACTTTCCTCTGATGATCCATCAGTTTGATCACCATCTGCTATAGCCATACCATAGAGATTTATAGGCTCTTCTTCTCCATCACTTGTTGAGTCGTAAAGCCAATCTTCCATTCCTTCCACAAGTACCCTCTCTCTGACATTGTACTTGTATTTATTTTTGTACTAATCCTGATCCTTGATCAGTTTACATCTGCAGTTTGCAGAAAAATAGTCTAGCTTCCCACATCTAAAACATCTTCCATCATTCTAATTTGGTGGAAAAGCAGCAACTGTTTCTGACTTTTGATGTTGAGGTTGAAAGTACCTTTGGGGTTGGGGATACTTATGTTGAAATGGTTAAGTAGGTCTTGATTGTTGAGTAGCTTCTTGATTGTTGTACTGGATACCCTTATGATCACTATGCAGAGTGGATCTGGGTTCATAATGATATTTAGTTTTCTTAAATATCTTTTCTTGATCATCTATCCTTCCTTCAAACACTTTTCTGCCAAATTTCTTGTTGAATTGATGAGTAATCAATGCATGAGATTTAGCAAAAGCATTTATGTCTTCATCTTCATCATCATCTGAGTCTGAGTATGAGTTTTTGTCATCTGCAGCTAGCATGCCCTTCTTGGATCTTCTTTTGGGCTTCTTTCTTAAGGTCTTTTATTTTGAATTATTGGAATGTTCATCATAACTTTATTTTGAAGAACCTTTGTTTGTAGAAACTAATGCAAGTGGTCCAACTAACTACCCAGGTTCGAACCCCATGGTGAGCATCCTGTGACATCCATGATCATGGGCCTGCCACATAGTGGTACCCTTAATTGGGCTGGGTCGTGATCGACGGGAATTAGTCGGGTGGCACCCTTAAGTGGGAGCCCGGATACCCCGGGAACGTGTACGTGTGTTAACTTGCCGTTAAAAAAAACTTCTTTTTCTTGGGCAACAAGGGTGCATAAATGTCAGTTAAAGACCAGGATTCAAGGTTTTGATTAACTTGAATGGACATGGACAGTTGTGACCATTCTTGGGCAACAGTACATTATTTTCTTCTTTAGTCCTTGTGACCCCAAACTTTTAGCATTTATTGATCAAAATGTTAAATCTGGAATAAGTTTGGTGCAGGATTTCTTTAGGTAGTGCATTAAATTCATGGTATTCGTTTATGCATTGAGTTCTACTATTTTTTTGAGTTTATAGGCCACCTTGAAATTGGTTTAACAACTGATCCAATATTTCTTTAGCAGTTACACAAGAATCAAGTTCTTGGAAGATATCATTGGGAATGGCCATTATCAATAATCTCACAACTTTGGAATCATTTCCATCATTTTGGTTTCTTCTTAAGTGAAGTTTGAAGTTTTCTTTTCATAGTCTGCAGGTATTTCAGCAGTATTTGTTGTTGCAGGTACTCTAGGTACCAACACCATTGGTTGGTGAGGTCCATCAGTCACAGATCTCAAAAGATCCCTGTCCATACCTTCCAAAAAATTGACCATCGTTATTTTCCATTGGGGATATTCATCCCTTAGAAGTGTAGGAGCTTTCTAAAAAAGATATGATAAAGCTTTAGAAGATGAAGCTTGTTTAGCTTTCAACAAATAAGTGGTACTGTGAATATTGTTCAAACCTGAAGCATATGAAGTTCTTTAAACAAAAGTTTATATGAAGATGCACAGAGTATGAAGAACTTGAATCAAAAAGACATAAATCTATCCGAGTATATAGATATGATCTTGTTTGTTTTAAAAACCAATAAGGCTCTGATACCAATTGTTGGATCCCAGATTTAGTCTTATAACAATGATATAAACATATATTAATAAAGATAGTGAAAGCAAAATAGTTTAATATCAAAGTAGATTCAACTCATAGTAAATAAGAAGATATCCAATAAAGTAAATACAAGAACAAGCTTAATATTCACTTGGATAAATGAGGTAGATTATCAAGAACACCAAAAAGGTGATTAAATACAAGATCTTCTTAGAATACTTTTCAGTATAAAAGAAATAATTCTATTACAAGTTGTAAAGAAAAGCACACTTTTAGCAAAGGAGTGATGGTCCTATTTATAGGACCATAAAGTGAAGAGTGTACTTTCTTGACAAAAGAAGAATGATTGAACTGTGTCTTACCTAATGGGTAAGCTCAAGACATGCTTGAACAGTAACCCATCTAAAAAGTAAGCTAGTCACTCGGTGACGTGTCTTCTATTTTCCTGTCAACACTTGTAGAATTCATCAGCATAATCTTCAAAGAGGATGTCTTTTAGAGCTCTGATGCAGGTTCCTCTGATGAAGCCATCTCTGATGTATTACAGAATTTCTCTAACTCTGGAATGTCCTTCAGAGGCAGGCTTGCTCTCTGAAGTCTATCTCTGGAAGTCTTCAGAGGAAGACCTGGAATATTTTCAATACTTTTACATTTCAGAAATGGGACTAACATGTTGTTACATCACTTTTATTATCGAAGAATGCATGATTATGTGGTTATTGCATTGGTTGGTGTGAGATTTTGTCTACCCAGTGGTGTGGCTAGAGGTGTCGGAAATGTTAATAACTTGAATGGGGAGAAGATTTCATTGAAAGCATTTTTGTTTATTGTTGGCAACATTTTGGACTGACAAACCTGTGTCATATTGCAAGTGTGGGTGGTCTTGGTGACCAATGTGCATGGATATTAATGTTACGCTAGTGTTGTGCCATGCAGGCATAGGGTAGTTACGCAGTTGCCTATTTATTTAAAATTCAAAGGAAAATAGAGTTTATATATATATATGTGTGTGTGTGTGTGCGTGCTTATGTGTGTGTCAACATGCATGATTTTGTAAATAAAGCACACATCAACAAAAGGTATTATTCTTACAAGAATCATTATGATATTGCATTTCAGAGAGGTGAAAAACACTCAAAGAAGTTTTCACATACTAACCAGAGTGGACACAAATTTATCTAGGTACCAAAACTAGTTAAACCTGTGATGCATGAGCCTGTACTCAAGAAGGAGTAAGAAGGGATAGGACTTCTAGAAAAATCAGTCTAGGACTCATACTTCAGAGATCAAGATCACTTCTGAGTAAATCAGCTCAGGACTCGGACTTCAATGTCAAAGGATGATGACTTCTATGTACAACAACTTAGGACTCATTCTTCAATGTTCAAGTGATGATCTTTGAATGTCAAATCATAACAGGGAGTTTTTCTCACCATTGAGTGTCATTGATTGTTCATTTTAAATGATTGAGAAGAATGTTTGTTTTAATGATTGTAGATTGTACTTCAAAGAACATTTTTTAAAAAAAAAGGAGAAACAAATCTGAATTGTTATATTTGTATATGTATGCAGATATGAAGGGGGAGCATATCCATACATCAAGAAAGATCCATATCATGTCAAGGGGGAGCCAACAAGGAAGTACATCAAGATACATCAAGAAAGAACAAATTCATGTCAAGATACAGAAGAAACAGATATCAAGTCAAGGGGGAGCTCAATACAGATTAATATTAAAAGGGTTGTAAGTGTAAGAGTGTGTGTAAATATTTTTGAAACTTAAAAATAAGTGAAAAATGTCATTTTTGGAAAATTTCCATTTAAGGAAAGTTTCTATTTTTGGCTAATTTTGAAAAGTTTCCTAAAATAGCAATTTTCCATGTTTAAAATGTTTTTCAAAAAGCTGGAAAGTTTGCTAAGTCCAGAATTCGCATAATACTATCATGCGAAATCTAAGGAATTCGCATGTGTGTGTTACACGAATTGTTGGAATTCGCATAACACTATCATACGAAATCTTAGGAATTCGCATGTGTCTGTCGTACGAATTGTGTTTCTTTTACACAGACTTCGCATATTGTTTCATGCGAATTCTCACACACATTGTCTATTCTTTCTAAACAATTCATATCAGTGTATTATGCGAAAAGTGTGAGACCCAATATACTCGTGCCACGTGTCTTAATCTTTCCAGGGTATAAATACATGTGTTTTCTACGAAATCCTCATTTTTCGTAAAATCTTTGAGCATACGAATTCTTTCAGAGCACAGACCCTTAAACCCTAATCTGCGACTTTAAGTTTTCTTTGATTTCTTCTTGATCTCTCTGATTCCAAGGTGTATATTTGTTCTTTTTATTTGTGTTTTGTTTGTTTGTATCGTATATATCTTTGTTTCTTTGTAGGGATACCCTTACTGGATTAGTGTTAGGATTTGAATTCATGGACTATTCATCCTCAAGACTTCGACTGACCTTTGAATTTTTGAACAAAATTTGAACTTCAGAGACCATAAATTTTAACCTAAATCATTTGTTTTGGGATTTGATTGGAACTTTGACCATTGGACTTTTCGACTGTTCATCATGTGTTCTTGGTGAAAAATAAAATTTAAGAGTCGATATGTTGTTTTAATCTCAAAATTTATTGGCTAAAATTGGTTCTAATCTTTAATCGATCTTAATGGATTCAAGTTTATGGGTTAAAATTCAAAATTTGAAAATCTGGTAATCTGGGTTCGTATGAATTTTTGAAGATATGCATATGATGTTCTTGATGTTCATCTTTCAACAGTTAGAAAATTTTCAAGAAATCTTTATTTTTGAATTTTTGAAGGTTAACGCGAATTCTTGATGATATTGTTCCATACGAATTTTGAAATTCAGTGTCAAATTCTTCTAAGTGAACAATTTGTATCCTTGTCCATAAGAATTCTTGGTTTGTCCTGTTAAATTCTTCTAAGTGAAGAATTCGTATATAGTTTCATACGAATTCTGCTTCCATACGAATTCTGTGTCATACGAATTCTTGATTGTTTCTGAGGTTTTCTAATTCCTAAGTGCGGAATTCGCATACCCCTGTCATGCGAATTCTATACTTAGAGTTTTTCAAAAAGTTGTTTTTCAAGGCTAAAACTTCAGTTTTTCACAAATCATTTGGACCCTGTCCAAAACTGTTAATCTTTTTCAGGTACAAATGGCTGAACCATCAGTTGATCAGCATGTTCAGACTGGAGAAGTTTCACCACATGAGGCATCTTAACAATGTCCTATGCCATCATCAAGATCAGATTTCCAAGTTCCACAGAATGCCAATACTGATCTTTTTCTCATATCACCATCAGAGATGAAGCCTCAACAATCAAATAATCATCATCTTCAGTTCAACATCAAAATTGATCCACTGGTATTGAATATTCTGAGAAATCATCCTCTTAGAAATGCACTAACAGCTCAAGCAGCAGTTCCTGAACTTTATGTCCAGTAAGCTTGGAAGACTATCCGCTTTAGTCATACAAAGGAACAAGGAGAGAGGATTCCTATCTTTAAGCTGGAAATTGATCACTTCACTTCAGTCTTAACTCTTGAAAGACTAAGATTCATTTTGAGTCTACCTTCTGAGACTGCAAGAGAAGACATAAATTCTTATGATGAGCTACCATCAGACACTAAGGTCTTCAAAGGAATCAGGGACATGGGATATATTGGCTAGCTGACACGGGTCAATCACTTTAAGAAGAACAATCTGTCGCCGTTCTACTACACCATGTTCTCTGTTATCAACAGGTGTCTGACTGCCAAGATATATGGAACTGACAATGCCAGCATCCACATTCTCAAGCTATTCAACTCCATAGTTTATGATCTTCACATTGACTATGCTAGTATATTCTGGACTGAGCTTTATGAGAAAGTAGTTGCCAAGAAGACGTCCAAAGCTCTGAACTACATTCCTTACCAGAGGTTCATGGCTTTGATTGTTAGAAGCATGTTGTGAAGCATCCGCCAGATTCCCACAAGGATTAACCATCCATTTGCACCGGTAAGTGAGATGAGGTATCTAATAAAGCAGAAGAGAGACTTCACATATTTAATGTCTGTGCCAGAGAACTTACTTGATTATGTGGATCCAGAGTGTGATAGTATTGTAGAGTATAGAGAGTCTATGGGATAACCATGACCGGTTATCCCGACCCATGACTCAAACCCTAGGAGAGCGGAGTCGGTAAGGGTTTCTTATACTGCGGGAGTACAGAAACGGTGAGAGAAGAGGAAAAATACTGAGAGGGGCTCTAGATGGGGTCGGAGACCTAGACTGGAGGCATTAGGGTCACGGGTGATTACCCCACGTTCAGTGACATCTCCTGCTGATGAAGGTCAAGGATCTGACAATGAACTGGATCATGGTAATCTGGCTGGAAATGAAAGTAATTCTAGTGAAGTCCCATCAACTACAAGTGATACTCAGATTGCTTTAAAAGATGATGAGGAAACATAAATTGATGTTGTTGGTGATTCTAATGTTGATGATAATGATGATACCAATGATGGTGGTGTTGCTATTCAAACTGAGGAACAAGTTGATGTATTTGAACCATTTTATGGTACTGATGCCATGGAAGTGGAAGATCAAGGTCATGTTGATACCATCCTTAGTGATGTTGTGGGAGACATAAGGAGAACTGGGGGAGTTTGAGTTCAAAATATTGAGAGAGAGAGTGAGATTGTAGAAAGAGAACATGGAGAGCATGTGAACAAACGAACCTACCTATCCCAAAGGGCAGCCAAATGTACCACTTCGCCGCATTTGTTGTGTGCAGGTGTTGAAAAAGTCATAAGTAGCCCACTTATGCATTTGCACACCTCAGCCACCCACTATGTCTCTTCTCAACAAGAGATAGTTTCATCTTCTCACGGGGAATTAGCTCATAATCTACCGGTTTCTCGCTCAGAGATTCAAGATATTGAACAGAGAGAACAGTAGCCCCAGTTCTCGACTTCTTTGAATGCACAGTTGAGTCTAGTGCCTTTTGAATTGCCTATTGTTATTCCTATGACACTTTTTGAATCGGCTACCATCGGCAGTCTTAGTGACCCGATTGGAACATCCAGAGTAGATCCGCAATCTGGACTACGAGGACCGGATGGAAGTCCTATCATTGACACGTCATTGCCAATAATGAACATAGGAAATGCAGTTGATTCTACAGTTGTCATGCAAACGGAAATTCTACGTGATTCCGGAGTTATTCACCAAGACTTTGTGTCTAAGGAAACTCTCGACGGCGCCTTAAAGGCTGTTGAAAACAGGATGTACCAGAAATTTGAGGAGGAGATGAATGGAGTTAAACGTTTAATGAAAGGGAAGGATCCGATATCTGAATCTGAACCTACTCCACAATCCATGTCACTTCCAAAAACCCAGCCTGCTGACTTATCCATTGATGAGCTGAAGTCGTTGCTATTTGCCAAACTTTTAGCACAAGCTCCGGATAACCAGCAAGATGCAGATCTTTTTACCCTTCTGCAATCCCACCTTGAACAATAACCGCCACAATCTGTGAAACCAGCAGATTTGGTTAGTGCCTCAGAGTTTAATTCTTTTAAATCAGACATTTTGTTTGCTATATCTGATCTCAAACAGGTTGTGCAAACTTCATGTAAATCCCAAGCAGCTGTTTCTACAGAAAAGCATGATCATGATCCTTATAATGATAACGATAATGATCATGATCATGAGGGGGAGAATAGGGAGAAACAGATAGCTGTTGGATCTGATAATGTTGTTTTGTTTGAGGAAAGGGATGAAAGTGTTGAAAATGTTGAAAGGGATGTTGATCATGGTAATGAGGAGAATGATCAAATGGAGTTAGTTTTATACATTGATGAAAGGGTTGAATCAAGGGTTGAAAAGCCTAAGATTGCAACTAGGCAAGAGATTATAGAGATTACTGGAATGCCAAATGCTGACATCATTGTCCTTGAAAATGATGATGATGATGAAGTTCATACCAAGTATAAGATGTACTGGAATATTAAGGAGGAAGAAGAAAAGAATGATTTTGTTGACATAGTTTCAGATGATGAAGTGTTAGATGTTACTGAAATTGTCAAAAGAGTTGAGGAGGTACCAGCTTATGGAGAAAGTGTACTTGATGATTTATTTTAGGACAGGGATACTGAGGCTTTGAATGTTATGTTTACTCAGAGTACTCCGGATGATCTTCATCTCAGTCCTATTCATGAGCAAGTGCCCGAGCCAAGTACTACTGCCATTCCAACTGTTCCATCCTTTAGTGCGTTTGAATTTCCTGAAGCCAATGTAAGTCAAGCTGATGATGTTAAGCCAAATGTCAATATGAATTCTGATGTTAATGTAGAAGAGGAACTGCCTTTTTAGAGAAAGCCTAATAGTCCTGTGAATCAACTAGAGTTTGTGAGAGAGTCGCTACATAAGCCCATTGTTCAAGAACCAGAAGCAGGTCCTTCAGGTACTGATGTAGTGGGTTCTACTCCATATACAGGCTATGATGAACTTGGTCCTACTTTGGAAGAAATCAAAAGGATCAGAAGAGCTTTAAGAGTTCCATATATTGAGGAAGGTGTTAAGATAATCATCAGCTACATCATGCAGATAGATCAAGTCTAAATCTTGGGGATTCAAGATAAATCTCCTGAATTTCAGCAAGAATATGTCAGGTTACTTCAGGCTGTTGGAAGAACCTGTAAGGATGTCAGAAGCAGAGCAGAAACTTTGCAAGTCGACAAAGTTATTTTGAAGATATATCAAAAGATCTAGTATCCTGAATTTACAGTTCAAAGGAAGAATTTGAAGACTTGTATCTTTAATGAAGCCGACTTTGCAAACCTGAACTTCAGAGATATTGAATTTATGTATCATGAGTTCATAGGAAGAACCAGACGATTTCCTGAAATAGTGTATGCTCTAGACACTATCAAAAGGTTCATCAAAAGACATATATGCTCTACCTACTGCTATGACTTTCACTTAGGTATTGAGACCAACCAGAGGAGAATCAACCTGCTTGCACCTGATATGACTCATCCTCTGCTTGAATAAACTCCTCTCTACACAGTTCTCAGAAAGCCAGAACTAGGAGTTGTGTATGAGAATGTTGACAAGAAGCAGAAAAGGTTCATGAGAGTAGCTGAAATTCCTAAGTATTCAGACGGTACTTTGAAAGATGTTGTTGAGAAACTGCAAGCTAAGCATGAAGAAAGTGAAAAGCAAAGACTTGCTGAGAATGATCATATGCCAAGGTTGGAAAGGATTTGGACAGAGAATGTAATTAGTGCTATTAAAAACAGAATCAGATTCAGACAAGCCATCAGAAGGTTTGAAAGTTTCATGGGAATAAGGAGAACATGCATGAAGAAGTGGACCAGTTGAAGACTAGCAAATTGATCAAAAAGGAGGAGATTGTTAGATCATGTTATGAGTCAATTTGCTTAGCTAGTTTGTCTTTGTATGTTTGAAATTTTGATATAAACTTGTGTAGAGGTCAAGGCTTTGTTTGACCCTATATAAGTCTTTTCTTGTCTTGTTTTGTGAAAAACTTGTCTAAGTCATTCTTGTCTGTAATGTTTGTTTAAGAGATATATGAATATGCAGACTTTTGACTATTTATTTCTCTAGATTCTTATTGTGTTTGATTCTTAATTGTCATTGTTGCTTGAAATATGGGATCACATTCTCTGATACCAATTGTTGATCCCAAATACAATGTTCTAAACGAGATTCACTATTAACTACACTAAACAAATGATTTAGAGTGCGGAAGCGGTTTACAGTGTAGTAAAATAGTTATAAAATGGTAGTAAACACACCAACAATTAACAAACAAAATCACAAACAAGTAATGAATGATTGCTGAAGAATCTACTTGAATAACCTTGCTTTTACACCAAGAACATGCACTTGTGTGTGCTAATATGCTCAAAGAAATTACAGGTTGCTCTCAGATTAGTGTGCGCTTGAGCAATTTACAAAACAGGAGGTGCTACCCTCATATAGGACAAGGAGCACACAATAGTACAAGACAAAGGCTGACATTCCACAAACGGAATGCCACCTGGAAAGTAAAATAACGTGGGACGCGCATAAATGATCCTTAGAATCTTCGTACAACAGGATCACGTGTTCTGCACGTGATCTTGTCTTGAACCTTTGTCTTGTAATCTTCAAGTCTTCTATCTCTAGAGGTTAGCCACCACAGAGGCTCTGTGAGGGATCACAGAGGCTCTGTGGTCTGAGTCGACTCTTCAGGTTGTGTTCTTCTCGGTAGATGGTCGACAGAGTCTTCTGAGCATAGCAACTTCTATGATGCACTTGGTGTTTTAGAGCATTCTTCTGAAGCTCCTATAGTTAGCCTATTTTTCAATACTTCTATACATCGATTTGGAGCTAACGGTACCCACTATTGTCTTCTTCTTGTAGGGTTTCAGTTGATTTAACTGGCGTAGAAGTTTCAGTTGGTTTGACACTGGATGTCTGTTGAGTAGGCATTACCGAACATCCAACTGAATGAATAACTTATGGCTCTGTAGTTTCATTTGCAACTTCAACTGAATGAGTAGGTGTTTGAACTTGAGTTTCTTCCTGAATCGGGGGATCAGATTCAGTTGAGACATCTGAAGTGATTGGATGATAACTGCTTGAATCTTCAGATCTGTCAATCACAACAGGTTTAGTCAATTTAGAACCAAGAAGATCATCATAAAAATGGTCAAAACATAAATCTAAATCTGATATATGAGATGTAGACGTTGATGCTTTATCAGAGTTAGGAATTTTAACCGCAGGTTCTGGACTGATTTGTCCAGAAGCTAATACTCCGGTAATAACGGGTTTTGAACTGCTTTTGAACAGAAGCCATTTCTTCATCAAATGTTACGTTTACACTTTCAACTACAATATTTTGACCCAAGTGTATCTAGAAGAATCATCCACGATGACAAGAACGTATTTCTTGCCGTTTATGCTTTGTGTTCTCATAGGACCACATAGATCCATATGTAACAATTCTAAAAAAGAGATTATACTGGGTTCAAGATTTGGCTTATGTGAATCTCTCTTCAGTTTTCCTTTCTCGCACTCATCACACAGATGTTCACGTTCATACTTCAGTTCAGGTAATCCCTTAACCAAATTACCAGTCACCAGTTTGTTGATGTACCGAAAGTTAAGGTGAGATAGCCTTCTATGTCATAACCAGCTTTGTTGGATAGAGGCTTTCGATAGTAGACAGACAACATTTTATGGTTTAACACTTGACAAATTTATGGTGTAGAGGTTTGACTTTCTTGTGCCGACCAATAGTTCTTTTCCGTCTTCAGTTCTGACACAACATCTCTTGGCTTTTAAATTAATCTCTAAATCCTTGTCACAGAATTGACCAATGTTGAACAGATTGTGTCCTAATCCTTCAACGTAGCTCACCTTCTTGATTGTTACATTCTCTTGCACGACATCTCCACATCCATGTATTGGTGAAAACTGGTCATTCCCAAACCGCACATTGCCGCATAAGTTCTCTGTATAATTAGATAAAATATCTTTCTTCCCAGTCATATGCTTGGAGAAACCAAAATCCAAGTACCATATATGACAGATCTGCACAGGAGAAATCATACAACAACAGATTTAGGTACCCATTTATATTTGGGTCCTCTCAAGTTAGCACAAGATTTTGGTATCCATTAGAATTTGGATCTTCTTTGTCTGTGAAAATCATGAAAAGAATAAACAAGATATGAACCAAACCAACAATCAGAATATTGTCGAGTCACCAAATCATTTCGACCATATGTGGACAACTGATTAGTAGACGGAGATAACTGGAGTAATTGCTTTATTGAGTAAGTCTTGTAAGAAGTTACAAGTTTTGTTTTATGAAAAACAATATTACCAATTACACCAGAATTACTAACAGAATTCCTATTACATTCTGTATCAGAAAATGATTTTGTAGTCTCTCCAATCTTCCTTTTTGGTCTCCATTCAGATCTCACTTCAGACTTTTTCTTGCTCAATTCTGAAACATAACATTTAGATTTATTAGAAACATGAGATTTCAGAATTTGTGTTGTCTTATGCTTACCTGTGTTATTCCGTTTCTGTGAGCGCTTGTTCTTTTGCTTCTTACCTTTTACATAATAGGTACTCACAGGAACTGATTCATCAACCTTAGTTGATGTCTCACCTTTTTCAAATACACTAGGTAAAGCATCAGAATTTATAACAAAATCAGAATGATCTGGAAGTTTTGTATTGAAATCAAACAGTTCAACACTTTCATCAACACAACCATCAGAGTTTAAAAAATCATTTGCATCCCGCAAATAAGTCATCAACATCATCATCAAATATTGGTGCGTTGGAAGAATTTTAACACATCTTTTGATAGGAAATTTTAGCACAATCTGAAGATTTTGGATTAGTGAAAACATTTCCCATAAAAACCTTGCAAGATGATGCATCAGAATCAGTAGAATTATTGTCACTAACTATTGTTGATTCTGACTTATCATTTGTATCTTTAGATTTAAATTCAGTGTTCATCATAATAGTAGAAAACACAATCTTTTCAAGATCAACCAAAATTCTTTCGTCTGATAAATTGTTTTCAAGTTCAACAATTTTGCTTTCTAACAGAAGTGGAGGAACATAAATTTTTGCTTTAACAGGTTTTGCCTCCAACTCTTTCGTAGAATAGCTTTCAAAATAATCATTGGAAAGAAATTTAGGTTGCTCAGAAAGATAACTATAATTTAGCTTGGTATAGCAAAATGGTAATTGCATTTTGGTTATGTTCTTTCTGTTTTCATCTTCCTTAGCCTCAATCTCATCAAATGGTTTCGTAACAAATTTGGGTTTCAAATGAAGATTTTTGTCATCCACTTGTAGAAAATCAAAATTATATAAAGTTGGTTGCTTTCTAATGGCTTTCTTCAAATAATGTGGGTTATCGTAACCGAGACCCCACTTTTCTTTAAAATCATAGTCTTCATTTGGTGTGTTTAGAAAGATGGTTTGATCCATTTGACCATGAGTGTAAAGCTTTGCTTCCAAACTATTAATCTTTTTCTGAAAATTTTTATTATCAATCTGCAATTTATGAACTTTTAAAACAAACTCTTGTTTCTCAAGATCAGATTTTATGAATTTAGAAACTGCTTTAGAAATTTTATTTTCAAAACAAGCTTTTTGTTTTTCAAAATCAGTAGCAGACTTGTTCAAAGAATCAATCAAGTTTTTGTTCCCAACAAGTTCCTTGTTAAGATCAAAAATTGTTTGACGCTTTTTAGCAACTCTACTTTTCTCCTTTTTGAGTTTAGCTTGTAAGTCTTGAAGCTCGACCATCATGGATTCCATTTGCTTCATAAAATGAGATTCAGAATAATGTTTCACCTCATCGGAAGTTTCTTCATCAGATTCATCATATTTCATTTCGTGTCCCTTTAGGCACATGTGAGCAGTCTCTTCTTTATTTGTCTCATTATCTGAATAATACAACCAATAATCATCTTCAGCCATCAATGCTTTCCCTGCCTCTTTTTGTTTGGCCAGAAGAATCTTATTCTTGTAATATTCCGAATTTCTCACAATCGACTTCCGACAGTCCTTGGCAAAGTGACCAATCTTGCCACAATTATAGCATTTGTTAGGTCCGAGATCTAGACATTCATGTATATGTGTATGTAACTAGGTAGGATAGGAGTAGACTTTATTATTCTTGAGAGAGAAAGTAAACTAATCTAGAGAGAGAGAATGCTTTAAGGCTACATCTTGAATTATGATTTCATAAAATGAATTATTACAAAGACTAAGCTATTTATAGTCTACTAACTACTCACTACCTTGTTACATCATTAAGCCCAAGCCATTTATAATTAAGCCCAATATGTAAGTTCCCAAATCAAGCCATGATGTTTAATTCAAACAATTCAACATAGATTTAGAGAGAAAATCTAGAGAGAGAATGTGAAAGTCATATATCTCACTATAGGCATATGATTACAAAACTCTCAAGTCACACTTTTCTCAAGACACATACAAGCTATTTATATGAAACACCAAAACACTCACAACCTTAAACTCTCAAAGGCTTAAAACACTCAAAGACTTGACAAGGTCAAAGTCAAACATACAAAAGTCAAAGTAATTAATCTAAACACAATACATTTACAAAAAAACAAAGATTTTGGAACTTGAGAGAAACTTGGTTAATTTAAATTCTGAAAAGGGTGAATTTAAAATCAAATTTGAAGCTTGCTTTCAGGAAAGAAATGAAGTTTACTACAAAATTAAACAACTGGGGGATCTGAATCTGAAAAGAGGACGAACTGGGTATACATTAAATATGTTAAGAAACAAACTCCAACATGTTAGATTTTATAATGCTAAGACGGGATTGGGTTTAAAAGAATATGATGTTTTAAAGAAAGCCCCTGAAAACTTATACAATTTTGATAAATTGGGCTCAAAAGTAAAGAAAATCCCGGATATTCGTGACACATTTGTTAAGGCTGAAACTCCTAAGTCTGATATTTCATGTAAAGATAAGGAGGTGATGGATGACGATACATCTAGTTGTGTTGATTCTTAAACAAATTTTATATTAGTTGGATTTCAATACAATGATTTAAACAAAAGCTATAAAAACAAAAAACTTGAATTTGTTGAGTTTGAATCATTGTTTTCAACACCATCTTCAACTGAATCAGCCAATGATGACACAGATATTCCTGAGACTGAATATCAGTATGGTGATTATGAATTGGATACTGATATTGGTACTCAGATTCCTATATCTGACTCTGTTACTTCTGAATCTCCAAAAGAAGTTAAGACTAAAGAGAATTCAAAAGTCAAGAAATGTTGAGCTTATCTGGAACGGTATTTTTACTCAAAGGGGAAGATTAAAATAAATCCAAAGAAGGAGATTAATCTGAAAGCGTTATTAATGTCAGAGATTGAAGAAAGTGTTAAAGTTCTACTCAAAGATACTCAAAGTTAATCCAAAGGGGGAGTCTCATTTCAAGTGCTATCAAAGACTGATCAAAGTGATAAAGATATGAAGACGTTAAAGTTGTGGAAGACTGATTTTTGAAGATTTTTTCTGAAGAAAAGAAGACCTGAAGATAATTGTCAAAAAAAATTTAATCTTGAATCCAAACGGGGAGATTGTTAGATATGAATTGTATTCAAGATTAAATGGAGGGTCTAATTTGTAATAGTTGTAAAGTGTGTGGTGTCAATTACAAATGTAGTTAAGTTCAATTTGCTAAAGGTCATGTTGACCATATATATAGCCAGTCTTAGCTTTGTTTAGTCGGATAGAACACGCGCAGATTTAGTAAGAGTTATACGTTCAAAACACACACTTAAGAGCGTATTGATAAATGCGCGAAATAGGGATATGACACTTTGTAGATTGTTTGCTTAATCAAATAAAGATTGTTTTGGATAATTTGTGTGTTAATTAGAATTGCTTGAATTCTGGGATCACAAATACCAATGTTCCATCTTAACAAAGCCAACATTTTAAAGAAAAAAAAATCAAAATTAGAAGAAATTAGATAAATAGCAATGGAAGCCTCTCATTGTGCCATGTCATCCTCTTAAGATTTTGCTTTTATATATATAAAGAAAAAAAATAAAGAAGTCTATTGAAAAAAAGTATTGATTTAGAAGCATGGTTAGTTTACCAATAAAACAAAAACAATTAAATGTATATATTGGTTGTTTAATTATTTAATTTATATATTGATGTTAAAATCATTAAACTTTGGTTCAAATCATTTCAAAATAAACCAAAAAATAATAATATAAATTTAACTTAATCATTAAACTTGGGTTTAACTATATTTTGTCAAACACCATTTCACATTTTCAACAACATCAATCAACTCTTTATATACACATATTCATTACCTAATCTTTCATCTTCTACCAATCTGAGAAAACCTAAACAATATCAATGTTCCATCTCTTAACGAAACCAACATTTTAAAAGAAAAAAATCAAAATTAGCAGAAATTAGATAAATAGCAATGGAAGTCTCATTGTGTCATGTCATCCTCTTAAGATTAATCAAAATTAGGAGAAATTAGATTAGATAAATATCAATTGAAGCCTCTCATTGTGCCATGTCATCCTCTTAAGGTCTTGCTTTTATATATATAAAGAAAAAAAATAAATAAATCATTTCAAAAAAAGTTTTGATTTATAAGCATGGTTAGTTTAACAAAAAAAAACAATTAAAAGTATATATTAGTTGTTTAATAATTTAATTTATATATTGATGTTAAAATCATTAAACTTTGGTTCAAATCATTTCAAAATAAAACAAAAAATAATAATATAAATTTAACTTAATCATTAAACTTGTGTTTAACAATATTTTTTCAAACACCATTTCACATTTTCAACAACATCAATCAACCCTTTATATACACATCTTCATTACCTAATCTTCCATCTTCTACCAATGTGGGACAACCTAAACAATACCAATGTTCCATTTCTTAACAAAGCCAATATTTTAAAGAAAAAAAATCAAAATTAGGAGAAATTATTTAACTTAATCATTAAACTTGGGTTTAACTATATTTTGTCAAATACCATTTCACATTTTCAACAACATCAATCAACCCTTTATATACACATCTTCATTACCTAATCTTCCATCTTCTACCAATGTGGGAGAACCTAAACAATACCAATGTTGTATCTCTTAACAAAACCAACATTTTAAAGAAAAAAAATCAAAATTAGGAGAAATTAGATAAATAACAATGGAAGTCTCTCATTGTGCCATGTCATCTTCTTAAGGTTTCGCTTTTATATATACAAAGGCGTATTCTATATTATAAAGCATTTGGCCCAAAACTCTTAAAAACAACTCCTAGAACTTATGGTACTCTTAATTTATGTATAATTACTTAATTTTCAACTTTACAGGTTATTAATACTTCAATTTATTAAAGCTTTTTATCCCTCTTCCTATTAGTTGACGATTCATGCTCTCAAGACACGCTTTAATCGCTCTGAAGTTTATTTGCCCATCACGACTATTAAAGTTCCCGTTATGATGATTCCTTATTTAAGATTGGTTAGGTTCTTTCGGTTCATATCTCGATGCCATCCATCGCTTCTTTATTGATTTTATTTGAGGTATTTTCCTTGTTGTTCGTATCCTCTCATACGGTTTCATCTCCATCTTCACTTTTCTGTGTTAGGGTTAGGATTTTGTGTTCTTTAAAATAAGAATCAAAA
This sequence comes from Arctium minus, assembly GCA_954870635.1. Classification (NCBI taxonomy): domain Eukaryota; kingdom Viridiplantae; phylum Streptophyta; class Magnoliopsida; order Asterales; family Asteraceae; genus Arctium; species Arctium minus. The sequence goes on along the minus strand of OX941084.1, from coordinate 99,920,950 downwards.
TGGGTTAGTTTTCTTTTCCATGGGTTTGTCTTTTTTATGTTTTTGACAATCACTTGGAACCATACTAAAGCTCCCATTCGAAGCTCTCAAAATGTCAACTGAACTGTGTCTTCTTGCGATTAGTATTTACTTTTTGTTTCCTCTGGTTTTTGTTTTTCTGCTTGTGCTAATTTCTTGTTAGAAGTCAATAAAGATGTAGGTTCACATCCACATTCGAAGTATTACAAGATGTTGAGAATGGATTTTTATCTTATTGTGAGTTCTTTTACCGAGGCATTATTGGCGACTGGATTATCAGCAACTAAAAGAGTTGTAGATGATTTAGAGTTGTTGGCATTACCCAATGTAAGGAGACCACTGTTCTTTTTTCTTCAAGATTGTTGTCTTTACCCGATGCGAGGATCGTCGAGAACGACTAAAATCATATGGTTTCTTGTAGTGCTTGAAGGGAAAATATATGTGTGTTCCTTTTTTAATTCAAAATTTCCATGTTGCCTAATTTAAACATAATTGTTGTTTTTTCTGCTTGACACAGTGAGACTAAATGATTTACAGGCTGCAAATGATCATTATTGCACCTACCAGAAGAATTTCTCATGAAGATCTCTCTGAATTCTTTAGATTTCTAAACATTTTCTCCATATCTTTGCTCCTCCTTCTATAAGTTGCTTGATTTAGAGCTATTGGGGGTGCTTACATGATGAATTTTGATTGTATTATTTTACCTAATGTAAGGAGACCACTTCTAAAGATGGCATTTAGGGTGTTTTGAAGGAAATGAAGCTTGGTCCAAAAGTCCCAAAAAATTGAAATGTTGTGATTACATTATAAATAAATTGGCAAACGCTAATAGGATAGTCGAGAACTTTTGTTGATTTCTTCATAGCTTATCAATGCTCCTTTTTTTGTCATTCCTAAATAGCAAAGGGATAACATCATATTTTTTCGTTCACTTAGCCTCTCAGTTTACAGGTTTTGTTCAATTGCCAAACCTCTCCATCGTTGTTCAAGGTTAGTGTCCTGTATATTCTTCTTATTGGCAAACACTTCCAACTTTCTTTTGATATGCCAGGCTCTTCCCACAATTATAAAAAATTATGCGAATAGAAATCAATTAAAGTGTTTTGAACACAAACTACATTGAGGTTAGGCCTAAGGTATAATAGTAGATCAGTAAAATGCATCAAAATGAACCACTTTGCTCTCGTGGCCAATGCAACTTATGATTGAATGTTCCTGAGATTTAGAGGTCATTTACCAAACGCTTACCTGGTAAGTGCTTACTGGATCAATCACCTTACCTGATGTATGTGGCAAGGACGTAGAATCTTACCCGATAATAGCCATGAAAAAGACCGAGGGTCTTACCCGGTAAGTGAGGGAGATGACTTTTACCCGGTTAATGCTTACCGGATTAATTATTGGAAAGGGTGTTGTTCCAATTGACTATAATCTTACCCGATAAGTTAAACAAGAGTTTGGATTCTCACCGGTAAGCATTCGGGTAAATGGCCCCTTAGAAATCTTGTGCACTCCTGGTGCCATTATTATTTGATTGCAACATTCTTGCAATCATTCTTGCAAGAAGTATAGAATTGGAGAGGATGATGGCATACATGCCTTGGTTGTTGGAACTTTTTAGGTTATTACTATTTAAAGAAATTAATCATAACCATAATCATCATTGTGTTTGAACATATTTGTAAACAAGTAAAGTATATCTTACAAATATTGTTGCATAAGATTTTGTTTTTACTTTGAATTATAAGCTTCCATGCCCTGTTTGGTTCATCTTTTCTTTTTTGTTCCTTCATTTTTCCTTGCCCTGTTGTGGTCTCTGTGTTATTAATCTGTTTATGTATCAAAAATCTTAACCCAACATTGCTATTAGAACATATTGTATTACTAAATACCTGAAAGCAAGTACAAAATCTTAACCCAACATTGCTTGCTGGATCAGACCGATTTGCCTCGTATGTTTCTATCCTTGCACCGAGTCACCACAAAACACTTCTCATCTGTTTTTGTCCTTGCAATGAGTCATCAAAAAGAATTTTGCATTTGGGTTGGGAGTATGAAATATGTAATTATGTGGCAGCAGGTGGCATGTATAGGCTTATAAATATCTTGTATTGTTGGATTGTTGACGTTGCATTATGGTTTGCAGGAAAGTTGCGCAAAGAAATTGTATTTTTTTTCTTGTGTTTGCTACAGAAGAACTATGTCGTGATAGCCATCCACGGTATATGGTTTGATAATTTGTTGGGAACCATCTATCTTGTTTTGAGCTTTGCGTAACAAAAAAAACTGCAAGAAATGATGAGAAGTTATTCAGTTTGTTTGTAGAACATTATCATTTGTATTATGTTTAATTTTGAAGATGTGTATAGTTGGATACATTTGGTTTTTGGAATGTAATGTGCTTACACATACTCTCTTGTCCTCTGCACACGTATGAGTCAAGGACCGACACCTGTCTTGGATGGGTGGTCCAGATTATAAAAGGTTGGTCTGGTCCGGTTAAGAGTTGTCACCGTCACTTACCGGATAAGACTCTCCATTATTATCACCACTCTTACCGAGTAAGACTCTCCGCCCTTGTCTTGTTCACCCAGTAAGGCAAGTGATCCGATAAGCGCTTATCTAGTAAGTGCTTATATAGTAAGCGTTTAGTAAACGACCCCTTAGTTACAATAGTTAATTATTATATTATTATTGAAGTCAAGTGTAAATGATTATTACATTTTTAACAAAAAAAAACATACATCTTGGAATTAGCTTGCAGAATTTGCATTCTCACCATAGATGCAGTTAATATATAGTAACTTGTGGTTGGGTCTGTTCTTATTAATCCAACCAATTCAATAAGAAGAAAACATATGGACCTATGAATAAGTGGTTGGTGAAGAAAAATAATATGTTCAATGTTAATTTTTCCTCCCTTTACTATGTAACTGTTTGTTTTTAGGTTTACCAACTAACTAATTGGATTTCATTGGATTGGAATGCAGATTTGGAGGATGAGGATTAGTTTTTGGCGAAAGAATGGAATGTTATCTTTACATGGTAGAATCCTAAATCTAGGAAATTTTTCAAAAATAAGCATTCTTAGTGTGTACCTAAAATAGAAAAGTAGAGAAAATTTAGAAAATCATATTATAGGAGGATAATGATGATAGGTGTAATAGAAGAAAAAACTCCAAAGTGGATTTTAGATATTTTTTATGATGTTTATGTGGAATTGAAAGATGAACAACGACAACAATTATTAGAAGCTTTTTATAAAATTAGTATCACTTGGTAGCAAATTTGGTTATGATAGTTGTGTAGTTGGTTAACAGTTTAATTGAGTTAAGTGAAAATTGATCCAATTGAATTGTTTGAATTTTTAATAAATCAGTTTAATTCAGTTAATTTTCACAATCGATCAATACCTGTAATTCCAGTTTCAAGCTATCAATCATATGTCGATCACACACACAAATATTGAAATCATTATATTGATTTAATCAATGATTACACAATGATTTCTCACTCAGTACATAGAGCCATATACCTATTTCTCTCTCTATAATCTCTCATTGGAAGTATGTATGTGCGTATCTTTTTCGTGGTTACAAGATTTACAAGGACACAACTATTTATACCTGTCAACTATTGTTGACTTTACAACTCATTACAAGATAAGGAAAGTCAAACACATTGACTTTACAAGACTTTTCAACAATTACAAACAACACTTTACAACAAATACAACTTTGATTCTTTTAATTTTGAATTCAACATTTAGGTTCAGAAAATGAAGAACTCGTAGACTCATTGTTCTTAGATTAATTTTTGCATTCTTGAGTTGTAATTGTTGTTTTGATGAGTGTATTAGTGTCGTATGATGTATTAAGATCATTTGTTGTTCAGATTGTAATTGCAATTTCCTTGTAATTCTTGTTCGATTTCTTGAATTCGTAAGTTTCTGTGTTCGACATTTTTGTGTACTGTGTTCGAATCAAGATCATTGATTTAGTGTTGTTTTGGTGAAATTGATGGAAAAGGATTGTTCAGAACTTCATCGAGATCATTCTTGTCAAGTTTGGATTAAATTGATTGAGTTTTGAAGCAGATATGAAGAATTTGTTAAATTTCGAGTCGTAAACTGAAGAACTCGCAAGATTTGAAGAATTCGCATGGATCATCAAGGATTTCGCAGAGCTCTTGATTTTGTGTTGTTGAAATTTTCTTAAGTGCAGAATTCGCATAAGCATGATACGAAAAGTTCAAGATTTCGCAAACGCTTTGTACGAAAAGTAGTGTTTGAAATTTGTTTAAGTGTACTTTTCGGAAGGCTCAGTATACGAAAACTTCAGATTTCGCATACCTCGATGTGCAAAAAGCTACTGTTCATGTGCTTTGGCCTGCGAAAAGCTCCAGAATCCGCATGAAGAAAGTAACTTTTGGAATTTGTCTTAGTCCAAACTACGCAAGATTTTTCTGCGAAAAGCTATTATGGATTCTTGAATTGTGCTAAGTGAGGATTTCGCATCCTGAAGCGTGCGAAAATCTAGGAATACTAATCCTCAGCCTGCAAATTGATCATTCTGCGAAAAGTGCTTTTTGTGTTCTGCGAAAAGTACAGAATTCGCTCAGAATTCTGAGGATTCTATACTTAGAATATTTTTGGAGATTTTTCTGAAAATTTTCAAGTTTGACCTTTAAGTCAGATTTCTTATTTTTCTGACTAACGATCACTTCGAGCTACTTCAATTCAGATTTTAAACAAATATGTTGGATCCAAGATCATGAGAGTTATAAGTCAAAGTTCCAAGTCAAAGTCTTCTTATGCAAAGTCAAAGTCAAGAAGCTCAAAGGATAAAGTCAAAGTCTTCTAAAGTCAACTAGCTTAGTTTGTTTAATTTCCTTTTTATAAGTTGTAGGTATAAATAGTCTTTGTCCTTGTAATCCTTGTAGCACCTTGAAAGTAGCATAATTGAAGAGAGAGCGCCTTGAGAGAATTACATTGTAGAGAGAAATATTTCACTGTGAGAGAGTTTGTAATCTTGTGATTGAAATCAAATAATATGACTATGAAATTGAATCTCGCTGTTCATCTTGATCTGATTTGCACTTCATTGGGACTATCAATTGGTATCAGAGCAAGCACATTTCAGAAATTCTCAAGAATCTATCGATTTTGAAGAACTCGGAAAGGAACCTATTCAAGAATCGAATTTTGTGATTTTATGATGTTTTTGATGTAAAAATTGTTATATTGCAATCGTTTTTGTGTTTAGAACAAATCTTGTTTGAGTTGTAGAACCTAATTCACAACAATTTAGTGTGATTTTTGGTTTTTGTTGGTAGTTTGTTATAAATTTTGAAAAGACTGTGTAAGGATCGAATTTTGTTTTAGAGTGGATTTTAGTAAAAATGATGTAATAGAGATCTGTTCAGATTGTTTTCGAGGATAAATCTGCAAAGTTTGGTGATCTAATTTGAAGTATTGAAGGATTTAAGACTGGAGAAGTGATCACAGACTCGAAACTGTGAAGAACTCGCAAGATTTAAAGAAGTCGCGAGATTCTTGAAGAACTCGCAAGGATCAACTGAAGAACTTGCAAGCTTCTTTGATTTGTTGTATTTTGTTGTTGAAAATTTTCTAAGGCAAGAACTCGCAGAGTGTGATTTACGACAAGTTTACAACTCGCAAGCTTCGATCTACAACAAGTTACTGTTCAAGCTATTCGGTCTACGACAAGTTCGAGAACTCGCACATCAACGTTACGACAAGTTGTTTGCGACAAGTTTTATGTCTGAATTTTTTCTAAGTATAGAACTCGTATGCATTGCGACAAGTTTTTTGTCTGAAATTTTTCTAAGTGTAGAACTCGCAAATGTATTCATACGAGAAGTGAGATTTTGTGAATTTTTCTTAGTCCAGAACTCGCAAGCTACAGCCTGCGACAAGTCCAGAACTCGCAAGCTTCAGCCTGCGACAAGAAAGAACTCGCAAGCCTCTGTTTGCGACAAGTTAGAACTCGCTAGCAGTGCTTTGCGACAAGTGTATAGTCTTGTGTTTTGCGACAAGTGCTCCTTAGTGATCTGTGACTTCTATACTTAGTCAATTTTTGGCTATTTTCAGAATTTTGAAAAATTTATGATTTGGAGGCTAAACCTGTTGAAGCTAAAATTTATGTACCTCCACTCATCTTGGAAAGTAAAATTTCTGAGCTGGAGAATACCTTAGTGGATGAGAGAATTTTGGTTGATTTAGAAAAGATTGTGTTTTCCACTATGATTTTCAATACAGACTTAAAATCTTCCAAAGCTCCTAAATTTGATGATGATGGTAATGATTTATTTGAGGATAGATTTGATTTTTTAAATTCTGATGATTGTGATGATGGATGTGTTAAGAACTTTGACTTCAATGCTAAACTTCCAGATCATTCTACATTTGTTATTCATACTGATGCTTTACCTAGTATTTTTTAAAAAGGCGAATCATCAACTAAAGTTGATGTATCAGTTCATGTGAGTACCTACAATGCTAAAGGTAAGAAGAACAGGCGCTCACAGAAACAGACCAATACAGGTAAGCACAAAAAGAAGCAAACTCTCAAATCTCATGATTCTTACAAATCTAAATCTTTTGTTTCAGATTTGAGATATAAAAGGTCTGAAGCTAAACTTGAATGGCGACCTAAACAAAAGATTAAAGAGCATACAAAATCATTTTCTGATAAAGATTGTAATAGGGATACTGGTAGTTTTTCTGATGTATTTGGTCAAGTTGCTTCTTATAAATCAAACCTTGTAACTTCTTCCAAGACTTATACAATAAAGCAATTGATCCATTTAAATTCGTCTACTATACAATCTTATACATCTCGTAGAAATTATTTTGTTACTCGACAAAATTCTGATAGTTGGTTTGAATCATATCATATTTATAATTCCTCAGTTTCAAAAGTTCTTCAAAGGTTAAAACGACCCAATTTCAAATGGGTGCCAAAATCTTGTGCTAACTTGTTAGGACCCATCTATAAATGGGTGCCTAAACCTCTTGTTGCTTGATTTCTCATATACAGACCTGTCATATGTGGTACTTGGATTCAGGTTGTTCCAAGCATATGACCGGGCAGAAAGATATATTGTCTAATTATACAGAGAAATTTTGCGGTAATGTGAGATTTGGGAATGATCAGTTTTCACCGATACTTGGATATGGAGATGTCGTGCAAGAGAACTTAATGATTAATAAGGTGAGCTATGTAGAAGGTTTAGGACACAATATGTTTAGCATTGGACAGTTCTGTGACAAGAATTTAGAGGTGAATTTCAAGGCCAAGAGATGTTTGTGTGAGAACGGAAGATGGTAAAGAAATCTTGGTCGACACTAGGAAGTCAAAACTCTATACTATAAATATGTCAAATGACAAAACTGATAATGCAGTGTGTCTACTTTCTAAAGCCTCTACACAACAGAGTTGGTTGTGGCATAAAAGGCTATCTCATCTCAACTTCAGATACATTAACAAGTTGGTGACTGGGAATTTAGTGAAAGGACTTTTTTTACCGGAAACCCAGACAATAACAATAAAACAAAAAAATCAAAGAAAAGGCAGCCAAAACAAGACCCCTAAAAACCAAGCAAGGGACAGGCCCCAAGGTAACAAACCCAACAAGGCAACATCGAACCAAACGGGTAATTAAGCAAAGCAAAGGAAAACCACTAAAACACCAACACCCCCAAACGGGAAAAAAAAAACAAAGAAGGCCAAAACCTCATTACAAACAACTGGAATTCTTCATCCGTTGCTTCCAAGTCATGCGCATCAAAACAACATCTCCAATCTCCTTAGAAAGTTGCTCAACCGTTCTTCTTTGATTTTGGAAAAGGCGCTTATTTCTCTCTTGCCATATGTAGTAAATAGTGGCAGCAAGGGCAAGCTTGTGACACATCGATCTCAACAAGTTGGTACCGCTCATCCAAATAGTCATCAGAGTATATAAATCCTCTGAATAACCATACAACTCCACTTCGACCTTTACGCGTCTCCATATTCTCAACGGAAAATCACAAGCAAAGAACAAATGCTCATGAGAGTTGGGGTATACTGACGATACGGACAAAGCAAATCAGGTGGGTCGTGCTTCCACAAACCAACTCTATCTTGAGTTAGGAGTCGCTTCTCAATAAGTAGCCAAGTACAAAAGGCATGCTTAGGGATACACCCACTAAACGACACCATTTTGGTCCAAACAACCGAATGGTGCATCCCATCCATCGATCTCCAAGCCTCTTTAACCGAATAATCCATTAAAGAATTATTTAGTCTGCGCCATTGAATCTTATCTTGCTCCATATCATTTACCGTAGGAAGTTGCAACTGAGTTAAGGTAGGGGCACGTTCCAACCAAGGATTCGGCCAAGCTCCTTCTAATTGATCTAGAACTTGCCGAACTGAATCATCTACCAAAAAACCTGTAGTCGAGATACATCGATACTAAATGATAGCAGCAAGGGGACCACATGAGAGCCATGAATCCTCCCATGCATGAGCACTTCTCCCATCGCCAATTTTAGTGGAAACAAACGGTCGCATTTGTGGTTGCAAATCCATAATACACCGAAGAGTCCAAGACCAAGAGCGTTTTTTACGAACCTTCCAAAACGATGCATGTTTGAAGTATTGAGATAAAACACATCTCACCCAAAAGGAATTCCTTAGAATAAGAAGATCCCACATATGCTTACCAACCATAGCATGATTCCATACCCCAAGCCGCTTAAATCCAAGACCACCACATTGAAGTAGGCCGACACAAATCAGCCCACGCAACACAACATCGACCTTTAGAAACATCTCCTTACGCCCATAAGAAGTCCTTGAAAGCAGCCTCTAACTCATGGATAACGCCCGAGGGTAGCACAAAAATAGACATCCAATAAATTTGTATAGATTGCAAAACCGATATGATCAGTTGTCGTCGACCTCCATAGGATAAGAATTTCGTTTTCCGATTATGAACTTTACATTTTACTTTATTGACAAGAGTATTAAAATCCACCACTTTTAAACTCACCGGAGAGAGAGGAACTCCAAGATAGCGAATTGGAAAGTCCCCTGCTCGAAAAGGCAAACAGTTAAGAATTGCTTGTTTTGAATCATCCGATACATTGCCAAATAACACTTCACTTTTGGCTAAGCATAGTGAAAGGACTTCCTGAGCTTAAGTATGAAAAAGAACATTTGTGTGGCGCGTGTGAGAAAGGCAAGATGAAGAGAGCTTCACGTAAGCCCAAGCCTGAACCCAGTACAAGCGTTCCTCTAGAACTGTTGCATATGGATCTATGTGATCCAATGCGAACACAAAGCATAAACAGCAAGAAGTATGTTCTAGTGATCGTGGATGATTATTCAAGATACACTTGGGTCAAGTTTCTAAGATCAAAGGACAAAACTCCGGATATCATTATTTCATTTTTGAAGACCATTCAAGTAAACTTGCAGAAGACGATTAATCTAATCAGAACTGATAATGGCACAGAGTTCAAGAATAAGACAGTTGACGATTATCTCGAATCGGTCGGGATAACTCATCAGTTTTATGCTGCCAGAACGCCAGAAAAAAATGGGGTAGTTGAACGAAGAAATCAGACTCTTGTTGAGGTTGCACGAACGATGCTAAGCCAATCCGATCTACCTTTATTTTTGTGGGCCGAAGTTGTCTCAACTGCATGCTATACTCAAAACCGTTCAATCATTCATCGTCGGTTTGGTAAAACTTTGTATGCTTTGATTAACAGTAGAATACCTAGCATTAAACATTTTCATATATTTTTGGATGCAGGTGTTATGTCCTGAACGATAAGGAGAGCTTGAACAAGTTCAGTCCCTAGGCCGACGAAGGAATCTTCATTGGTTAATCTCAAACATCTACGACTTACAGAGTCTATTTGAAGAAAGCAAAGATTCTGGTTGAGAGCGTAAATGTTACATTTGATGAAGAGATGGCTTCTGAGCAACTCAGTTCAGAACCTATGATAACAGGAGTATTAGCTTCTGGACAAATTCGTCCAGAACCTGTTTATAAAGTTTCTAAGTCTGATAATGCTTCTACATCTACTTCGCATCTTTCAGATTTAGATTTATTATTTGAACACTTTTATGATGAGTTTCTAGGCTCAAAGGTGACTAAATCTGTTGTGATTGATAGGTCTGAAGATTCAATCAGTCATCATCCAATCACTTCAGATGTTTCAAATGAATCAAGTTTCCTAATTCAGACAGAAACTCAAGTTCAAGTTCCTACTCAATCAGTTGACATTACACATGAACGTGTAGAGTCAGAAGAATCTCATTCAGTTGGATGTTCTGTAATGCCTACTCAACAGAACACAAGTGTTAAACTAGTTGAATATTCTGCACCAATTACTTTAAATGAACCCCTACAAGAAGAATATGAAGGATTCTTAGATGATCAACATGATCAGTCTACATCTAATCTACTCCCTCATGTACACAAGTGGACCAAAGAGCACCCGGTTCATCAAATTATTGAATATCCTTCAAAACCGGTGCAAACTAGGTCTACAACAACAAATGAATGCTTGAATGATTCATTCCTGAGTAAAATAGAACCGACAAAAGTTTCAGAAGCTCTTTGTGATCCAGATTGGATTACAGCCATGCAAGAAGAGCTCAACCAATTTGAGGCGCTTAAAGTTTGGCGATTGGTGCCCCGACCTGAAGAAAAAACAATCATTGGCACCAAGTGGGTATTCAAAAATAAAAAGGATGAGGATGGTGCTGTGATTCGAAATAAAGCAAGACTTGTTGTCAAGGGATACACACAAGAGGAAGGCAATGATTATGATGAGACGTATGCACCAGTTGCACGTATTAAGACAATTAGGATGTTCCAAGCCTATGTTGCACATAAGAAATTTACGGTCTATCAGATGGATGTCAAGACGGCCTTTCTGAATGTATTGTTAAAAGAAGAGGTGTACGTTTCTCAACCTGAAGGATTCGTAAGTGTTGAAAAAACAGATCATGTCTATATTTTAGACAAGGCCCTTTACGGACTCAAACAAGCCCCTTGAGCCTGGTATGACGTGTTATCTAAATTTCTTGTCAAGTATGGATTTTCTAAAGGTAAAATCGACACCACCTTATCCATAAAAAGGGGAAAAGTTGATATCATTTTAATTCAAATATATGTGGACGATATAATATTTGGTTTTACTAATCCGAAGTACTGTGAGAACTTTTCTGCACTCATGGTGTCACGTTTTCAAATGAGTATGATAGGGAAGATAAATTTGTTTCTCGGATTTCAAGTAAGACAATTTTCAATGGGGATTTTCACAAATTAGTCGAAGTATATTGCTGACATTTTAAAGAAATTTAATATGTCAAATTGTACTCCAATTTCAACCCCGATGGCACCAGGTACTAAAATCGGAGTTGATCTTTCGGGAAAAGCTGTTGATCTTAGGACTTATAGAGGCATGATAGGTTCATTAATGTAATTAATGGCTAATAGGTCTGATATTATATTTTCTACATGCTTATGTGCTCGATATCAAGCTTCGCCCAAAGAATCCCATCTTTCAGCAGTTAATCGGATATTTAGATATCTGAAGGGAACCACATATCTTGGTTTGTGGTAGCCTAAAGATATAGGTTTTGAGCTAATAACGTATTCAGACGCATATCATGGAGGTTGTATGCTAGACAGTAAAAGCACATCGGGTCATATTCAATTTCTTGGAAACAAGATTGTAAGTTGGGCGTCAAAGAAACAACTATGTGTTTCCACATCAACCGCTGAAGCTGAGTATGTAGCTGCTGCAAGTTGCTGCTCTCAAGTATTGTGGAAGAGGACACAACTTCGAGAATATGGATTCCATTTCAACAAAATACCTATATATTGTGATTCGAAGAGCACCATAGCGATATCTGTTAATCCTGTTCAACACACAAAGACCAAACATATATACGTGCGATATCACTTTATCAAAAGTAATGTCGAAAAAGGTTCAATTGAACTTTACTTTGTAAACACATATTATCAACTTGTTGATTTGTTTACCAAGCCGTTGGATGAAAAGAGATTTAATTTTCTCATTTCGAAACCTGGCATGTTGAATCTCAAGACATAATCTGTAGTTACCTGGTACAGTTTATTTTCGTTATTTTTCTTCATTTCTTTATATTTTAATATGAACGATATCTGTACTGAAAGGTTTTGTTCATGATTTCAGCGGGAGTGTGAGACAAAGTTTAGATGATCTACATTCTAGGGGGAGTTAGAGAATTTATTCATATATTTTACACTGACATATTTTGTGATGCATATGTTCAGGGGGAGTAAGGACAATGACGTCTGATTAGATCAGTTCAGAATTCATTCTTTAATGTTTTACTACTTTTCATGACTTTAGTTTTCAATAAATGTTTTTGATTTCAATAAGACTTTGTTGCTTTGACGGCTTTTTGACTACTTGCAGATTTTGAGGGGGAGCTTACATGATCATATCAATCATGACTTTGGAGCTGAATTTATGAGTTTAATCCCGAGCGTAAGGATTATTCTACTCTTAATCTCATTATGTTTGAAAGAAGGACAACTTTCAAACATGAAAACATGTTTCTAAATGTTCAAACCACTTCTCGATTCTTAAACAGATTTCATGAATTCAAAAGTGTGATTTTAAATGTTTTCATTTTTATGAACTTTCATGTTTAACAAACCGTGTGTTTCCAAAGATAAATATTTTTGTATTATCTTTTCCATATACTTTCATGTGAACCATACCGGTTTAGTATCTTTACTGTATATGTTCATACCATGTCTCAAAATGAACCTAATCTTCGATGGTAAGACACTTCTTTTGTAAATTCAAAATTTGTTGAGCGTTATTTCATTCAAAGCATTTCTTTCAAGAATGTCTATATTTGTTCACATAGACACATTTCAATCATTTCATGGCCTAAGCTTTATATGATAATCATTCATATTTGATCTTTCATACATTGTCAGATTCTCAAAACATATCTATTGTTTTCACTTTGTTCATTCAATTTCCATGTTTTGAGAGAATCTTCTTTTTTTAAAATGCTCATATCTTCATGATTATCTTATTGAGCATACTTACATCTGACATATGTACTATGCTTTAACTGTTAAAGTTAAACGATTGAGCAACTTTATGCTTTTAGGACAAAATACACGGGATCAGTGTGAGGACATAAAAGAACTTCTATGAATTCACGATAACCAGTGTTTCCTACCCAAGAAGTTATACCGAGTGATCGAGAGGCAAGGTGTCATAAATCAAAGAGTAGGGGAGGAAGTTTATCCGGTTGAACAACCTCAATGTGATAAGCGGAAAAATGGAAAAGAGAGTTTGGTTAGAAGTGAGCTTAAAATATTAAAAGAAAGAGGGTGTGAGAACATAGTTCAAATAAATATCAAAAACTCTACACCAAATCTTTTCTGAGCCAGGCAGCCACATAATATGTTGGTTCACATTCTTTGGTGACCTTCATTGAAACAGGCACTAGCCCATGGAAACTCTTGCATTAAACCCCACCAGCTACTCATTTCTTTCTCAACAAAGAAATTTTTCATATTTTCTTGGGGATGAAGCACATAATCCATCTCATCTTCATTTGGAAGATGTGGATATTGAAACAGAAGGAACTTTGTCCCACCTTCGCACTTTGATCATGCACAATTGAGTCTGTGTATTACTGTTGTTCTATAAATGGTTTACACATTTTGAGCCTATTTGAAAAGCCTAAGTAGCTTCATTCATTCTACACTATGCACGAGCACACAAGGAATATGTTTTCTTGTCATAACGTTCATAGAAAATTCTTTGTAATTTTTCGATGATTGAATGGAAATCCTGGGGGAGTGACCATCAAAAAGCTCATTTTCAATGTGCATTTATTGCATAAAGTTGCTTAGTGTTGATTACATGCATTTTAACTGATTCATTTGTTGATTCAGGTTTTTACTCTTATTTGCTTGAATTTGAAAAGATTCAGATGAATACATTATGAATTGACAGATGTTCAGAGGCTCGTTTTGAAAGATCACTGGTCAAAACATTGTGACATTTCTTGAAGAGAGTTTTGATGATTTCTATGCTCTACATCGTCAAAAAGGGGGAGAAATAATTTTAAGAAATGTTGTATGGAGAACAGATTGTAACAGTTACGGGGAGACGTGATCAAGAAATGTTGGATTTGGAGAAAGCTCGTTGTTAGGAATATGGGAGTGATACAAGAAATTGTCAAGAAATGCAATTTATGGAGAGAATGTTCAGAATAAAAGAGAAAGCTCAAAGAATTCAGAAAGTTTGTTGAAGATTTGCTGAAAATTTTCTTTGAAGATTATTTGTTGTAGCAAAGAGAGCTAAATCTAGAGATAATTTCTTTTTCAAATTCTGAAAGAGGATTACTGTACAGCTTGGGGGAGATTGTTAAATTTCTTGAAGAACATTACCACATACCTAAAAGGAGATTGTCATAGTTTTGATAAAATTCTTAAACAGAAGAAAGGGGGAGATTGATTTTCAAAAGAGAAGACTATTTGTTAAGCTGCAAAGAAGAAGAAGATTACATGTTTGCATGATAAAAGTGGAATTTGAATCCATTAAAGATCAAACAGGGAGGAGATTGCTCGTTAATGTTGAACTTCTTTTTGAAATAAAAGGGGGAGTTGACTAGCTTATTTTTGTGAAGATGATCTTGAATCCAAAGGGGGAGATCGTTAGTGCACAAATATGTTGGATCCAATATCATGAGAGTTATAAGTCAAAGCCTTCTTATGCAACGTCAAAATCAAGAAGCTCAAAGGATAAAGTCAAAGTCTTCTAAAGTCAACTAGCTTAGTTTGTTTAATTTCCTTTTTATAAGTTGTAGGTATAAATAGTCTTTGTTTCCTTGTAATCCTTGTAGCACCTTGAAAGTAGCATAATTGAAGAGAGAGCACCTTGAGAGAATTACATTGTAGAGAGAGAAATATTTCACTATGAGAGAGTTTGTAATCTTGTGATTGAAATCAAATAATATGACTATTGAAATTGAATCTCGTTGTTCATCTTGATCTGATTTCCACTTTATTGGGACTATCAAGCATGTTAAAGGATATTTTAAGCATGGGCTCTCAGTCGAAACCACCAGTACTCTCAGTCGGTGAATATCCTCAATGGAAGAGGCGGATGATTCAGTTCTTAAACCACAAGTCTATCATAAATGGGCCAGTCAATCCGGTTGTCACAGTACCTGGTCAACCTGCTACTTCAACTTTTCCGAAAATACTTGAGTGTTATGTTCCAAAATCGTATCAGTATTTCAAAGAGGCGGAGAAACCTCAAGCCAAAATAGATGAAGAAACTCTTATTCTTCTAACCATGGCTATTCCAAACGATGTTTACAACCGTGTGCACAGTCGTGATTCTGCTAAGGCCATGTGGGACGAGCTTGAGAGACAGTTGCAAGGTACTGACCGGTCAATCAAAGCTAAACTTAACCAAAGCATAAACACTTATGAAGGGTTTAAAGCGCAGGAAGAAGAATCTTTGTCTGACACGTATAAAAGGTTTAACGTTATTTTGAACAATCTGAGGAGAAACGAGTTGAATAAGTCTGTCTCGAAGATAAACTACAAGTTTGTAAAGAACCTCAATCCTGAGTGGAGCAGCTATGCCATTAACCTCCAAATGACAAAAGATATGGATTAGGAGGATGGAAACGATATCTTCGTCACACTTGTTTAGCACGAAGATCAAGTGAAACAAATAAGTGATGAGAAGAAAATGGTGAAAGAATCTCTCGCACTATTGGCAGAGAAGAAAGCGGTGAAACCCAGTTCCTCAAAGCAAAGATTTCCAAGGCATATCTGACTGAATTGCCTAGTTCTAGTTATGAGTCATCTGTTGAAGACAAGAAGGTTAAATTAGATGAGGATGTTAGGCGGTTTGTGGAAAATTTGGCTATGATCACAAAACAGTTCAACAAGCGCTTTGGGAAGAAAAAGTTTTATTCCAAGCCCAAGCCAGAGCATTACAAGAAGGAGAAGAATGATAAATACAAGCCCAGATTTGAGAAGTATGAGAAGAAGGAAGAGAGGAAGGAAGAAAAGAAAGATGAGAAATTTGACGCTAAGAATTTTAGATGTTTCAATTGTGGGAACTCGGGACATTTTTCCAAGGATTGTCATTTTAAAAAGGTGAAGAACTCAGAATACTATGCGAAAAAATTTGTTACTTGTGAAGAAGCTGGAGGAGGGGAAAGTTTTGATGACTGGGGAGGAAAATTGGTTATGTGAAACTTCGGATGATGAGGAAGCACACTTCACGCAAGTTCACTCTATGATGGCCAAACTTGAAGATGAGCCCCAACCTGCTGATCAAGCACATTCTGATTTTGAGTCTGAGGTAAGCAATCACTCAGACAATTCTGAGGTAGTTCAAAATTTAATTTCTCAGATTGAATTTATGGAAAAGGAATTTAATGCTTTAAAAGAAAAACATAGCCTTGAACGACAAACAATGAGGAATTTTCGTGACGAAAATGCATTGTTGAAGGTTGTTATAGAGGATAAGAAAAATGAGAAAAACATTTTAAAAAAGGAGAAAGTTGACTTATCTTCCAAGTTCACTGAGCTCCTAAAAGACTTAGTGAACTTGAATTCTGAAAAAGGTGAGTATAAGATTATGTTTGAAGCCTGCTTTCAAGAGAGAAATGAGGCTTATTGTAAAATAAAACAACTGGAGGACTTAAACTAAAAAAGGGGTGAAACTGAATAGACTCTAAATCTTTTGATGAATAAATCCAAAGACATCTGGTTTTATAATCCAAAGATGGGTTTAGGTTTACCTGGAAATCAAGTTTTAAAAAGTGCCCCCGAAAATTTGTACAACTTTGAGAAAATGGGGCCTAACTCTCAAAAGATTCCGAATATTCGTGACACGTTTGTTAAAGCTGAAACTTTCATATCTGAAACTCCTAAAAAAGGAAAGGAGGTTGTAGATGATGACTTATCCGATAGTTGCACTAATTCACATTCTTCAAGTTTCAAATCGGTTGGGTTTCAATATGATGATTTAAACACTAGCTACAAAAGCAGAAATCTTGAATTTGTAGAGTTTGATCATTGTTTTCCACACCTATTCATAATGATGAATCAGTAACTGAGGATAAAAATATTATTGAAACCAAGTGTAAGTATGATGATTATGAGTCAGATTCTGATGCTTATGTTCAGAAAATTATATCTGAATTTACTATTTCTGATTCTTCTAAGGATAGTAAGATAGAGGAGTCGGTTGATGTCACAGATTCTGATAAGAAGTATGAGTTCATCAATAAAATGTCTGAAGAATTTTTTGATGAATTGATGAATGCTTCAGATCCTGATCCAATTTTAGAAAAGATTGAGTCTAGCTCCGAGTCAAACCAACCTTCTGATTTGCAAAAACAAATATCTGATTTGCAAAAGCTACTCGAGGAAGTCGAAGATGAGAATTTTGATCTTTGATTTAAGCTGCATAGTTCTTTAACTGAAAACTGAGAGCTTAGCAAAACGATTGCTGAATTAAAAGATGATCTTTTCAAAAAGAATTTGTCAGATCAAAAAGGATTTGAAAATCAGAAAGTGTTTGAAAACCAGAAATGGAATGTTCGGTCAAACCCGGAGTTTGTAACTTTAGCTAAGCCTACAATTGTTTATGATGAAATGTTTGAAAAACAACCAAGTGTTTCTGAGGTAGGTGAAACTTCAGGCGTGAAAAACGTCAACTCATCTTGTAAGAAATCAACTAACTCAACGTCTTGTGGTGTTACAAATGTGAATGGAAAGAGGAACGGAAATTGGAGGAAGAGAAATTCTGAACAGAAGCCAAATCAAGCAGTTTCTAAAAAGTGTACTTTTGTTGAGAATGTAGTGAATGTACAAACTAACAGTGATTGTAAAAGAGATTGTGATGATTTTATTGCAAATAAATGTCATTTATGTTTCAATAAATGCAATTCTTTTGATAAATCACAGGTTATGACATTTGATCAAAAGAATATGAAATGCAATCACAGTGGCAGTAATTCATTCTCATTCCACTCTGTTGTTTCAAAGAACACAAAAGTTCAAAGCTTTTCTCGTGCTAAATCATTTTCCAAAGCCTCGTCTCAACCAATTCATATTTTTAAAGCTAAGAAAAAAAATTCAAAAAAAAAAGGATTTTAAAGATGTAAATGTTAAAATGGTATGGAAATGGTTGTCGAAGCCTCATTATGAATGGAGAATCAAGGGCACGGTTAATGATTTTCATAAATTCAAGGATGCTAACAGAAAGGGACCCATATGGATATGGGTACCTAAAGACAAGTAAGTATTCCTTTTTGTAGGCCTATTATCTGTAGTTTATAGACTCCGGATGCTCATGACACATGACAGGATTTAAGCATCTCTTGCATAATTATGTTAATCAACCTGCTGGAACCGTTGGATTTGTGAATGCTGCCATTAAGGGATATGTCAGAGGATATGTAATGCTAACCAATGGCACTGTAACCATTCAGAAGGTGTTGTACGTAGAAGGCTTGGATCACAATCTATTCAACTCGAGCCAATTCTGCGACAGTCACTATCATATTAGGTTTACAATCACTCATTGCCACATTGAAGATCGTGATGGATCCGAGATATTCAAGGGTGAGAGATACAGAAATTTGTATGATGTCAACTTTCCAACACTATCAGCTTCAAGACCCATTTTCTTGATAGCTAAAGCGTCAAAAGAGGAAAGTTGGATTTCACATCGAAGACTCTCTCATCAGAATTTCAAGGATATTAATACACTTGCAAGTAAAGGCTTAGTCAAAGGTCTACCTGAAATGCGATTTGAAAAGGATTCCTTATGCCCAGCCTGCGAAATGGGAAAGATGAAAAGGAGCTCACACAAAGCTAAAATGGAATCTTCATGTAAATGTCGCTGGAAATGATTCACATGGACTTTTGTGGACCAATAAGGATTCAATTGATCAACGGCAAGAAATATATTCTAGTAATGGTCGATGAATACTCTAGATACACGTGGTTGGAGTTCCTGAGAGCAAAATTTGAAGCACCAAAGTTGATAATTGCCTTCATTAAGAAGATTCAAGTTCTGCTTCAACTACCTGTTTAAAAGCTACGGAGCGACAATGGTATAGAATTTCAGAATGAGACCCTACAAATCTACTTACAGTCAATAGACATCTCTCACAACTTTTATGTCGTCCACACTCCACAACAAAACGGTGTTGTAGAACGTAAAAACAGAACTCTGGTGGAAGATGCAAGAACTATGCTTGCCTATTCAAGACTACCATTGTATCTTTGGGTCGAAGCCGTTGCCACTGCTCGTTTTACTCAGAACAAAATGATCATCATGAAACGGTTTCAGAAAACAGCATATGAGATTATTAATAATCGAAAACCTGATGTAAATTTTTCCGTGTTTTTGGTTGTAGATGCTTTGTGCTTAACGACCGTAACAATCTTGGAAAGTTTGAAAAGAAAGTCGATGAGGAATATTTCTTGGGTTATTCTTTAATTTCCAAAGCCTATGGGATCTACAATAAATGAACCAAGATGGTCATGGAAAGCATAAACATATCCTTTGATGAAAATTTGACTACGACTTCTGAACACAACAGTTCAGGACTCGATCTTAAGGAAAAAAGGCTTCTACTCAAGTCCGAGTGGAAACCGCTTTAAACGAGACTAAGTCTTCTAACTCAAACTCTTCTACTTCTGAGTTAGATTTACTTTTATTTGATACATTCATGGATATTTGTGCAAATTTCAATAAATCTAATGTATCTGTATCATCATCTTCAGTGGTCCCTGATACAAGTGTCGACGTTTCTGGACCATCTGAATCCGTCACTACCTTTTCAAATGCTACTAGTCCAAATAATTCTGATCAAACTAACAATGTTTCTATGTCTACAGATACCAACTCTGAAGCTGAAGTCCCGAGCACTTCATCTGCTATGCCAGAGTTACCTGAATAAGAATTACAAACTGGAGAAGTACCAACAGCTATATCTGAAGTCGTACCTGCTATAAATGATGCATATAATGATCAGAATAATCGAATCAATGTTCAACCCCTACCGAGTAGTACTAGATGGACTCAAGATCACCCCCTGCACAACATAATTGACGACATTGAAAGTGGAGTCAAAACACGAGCTACATCAGGGAATTTTTGTTTATACTCAAGTTTCCTCAATGCAATTGAACCGAAGAAAGTTTCTGAAGCGTTGCAAGATCCCGATTGGATCCTTATTATGCAAGACGAACTGCTACAATTTGAGAAAAACAACGTATGGTGGCTTATACCCAGACCTAAGGACAAATCAGTTATTGGAACAAAATAGGAATTCAAAAACAAAAAGGATGAAGCAGGAATGGTTGTTAGAAACAAAGCCAGATTGGTAGCTAAAGGGTATTATCAACAAGAAGGAATTGACTATGACAAGACCTTTGCTCTGGTAGAGAGAATCGAAGCCATTCGTATCTTCTTATCCTATGCAACCCACAAGAACTTTAAGGTATATCAAGTGGACGTCAAGTTTGTATTTCTTAACGGGATTCAGTATGAGGAGATATATGCAAATCAACCGGAAGGCTTCGTTGATCCTAAGTTTCTTGATCATGTCTACGTTCTCGACAAAGCATTGTATGGTTTAAAACAAGCTCCGAGAGTGTGGTATGATACTTTGACTCAATTCTTACTTGCTTCTGGTTTTTAAAAAGGTACGATCGATACTACTCTGTTTCTGAAAAAGCATGGTGAAGACTTGATTTTAATCCAGATTTATGTTGATGACATAATATTCGATTCTACAAATCCTAAGTTTTGTAAAAACTTTTTAAAAATAATGGAAACTCGATTCGAAATCAGTATGATGGGTGAACTGAATTTCTTCCTTGGTCTACAAGTGAAGCAGTCCCCTGATGGCATATTCATAAATCAGTCCAAGTACATTAAAGATATTTTGAAAAAGTTTAATATGGCTGATAGTTCTTCCATGAAAACACCAATGGCTACTGGAACACTTTTGGACGCAGATTTATCCGGAAAATCTGTTGACCGAAAGATCTACAAGAGCATGATTGGTTCTTTATTATATCTAACAGCTAGTAGACCGGATATAATGTTCGTTGCATGTTTCTGTGCTCATTATCAAGCAAATCCTAAGGAGTCTCACCTAGATGCCGTTAAACGGATCCTCCGATACCTCAAAGGCACTCTCAAGATAGGCCTTTGGTATCCGAAGGATTCTGGTTTTGATTTTACAACCTTTACTGATGCAGATCGCGCAACATGCAAATTAGACCGGAAGAGCACTTCAGGTTCTTGTCAGTTCTTAGGCGACAAATTGGTTAGCTGGACATCTAAAAAGCATAATTGTGTATCAACCTCGACAGCTGAAGCTGAGTATGTCGTTGATGCGAGCTATTATTCACAAGTGTTATGGATGATGACTCAACTAAAAGATTTTGGCTACACTTATAAGTGTGTGCCTATTTCCTGTAACTCGAAAAGCGTCATTTCTATTACTGCTAATCCGATGCAACAATCCAAGACGAAACACATATATGTGCTCTACCATTTTATCAAGGATCATGTGGAGAAAGCGATGTAGAGATGCATTTTGTACAGACAGGCCACCAGCTTGCTGACCTTTTCACCAAGCCATTGGATGAAAATTGTTTCAAATTCTTGATCAGTAAGTTAGGTATGCTCAATATGTCTTCATGAGTTTGTGACATTTTCCTACATGTATCTAGGGGGATGCTAATTTCTAGGGGGAGTTCAGAAATTTGATTATATCTTGTTATTACTAACGAAGGAGAAATCATCAAAGATGATTACCAAAATCTTTATTCTTTTGCAGGTTATAAAGTTGTTTCAAAAAAGTTACTATTCTCACTTGAGAATATGTGATAACAGTTTCTGGATAATTCAGTTCAGAACCCGTACTTCAAAGTTTTTGATCTTGACTGAAAACTGAACGATCAATCTTTATCAAAAAAAAATTTGCTGACTTTTTAAGGGGGAGATATAATTCTTTTTGTACTAATATGCTTGACTTTTTACAGGTATTGAAGAAAACATATACGATGTTTTGTCAAGGGGGAGCTTACTTGATTAAATTTCATTTTCCTATTCCTAATTGAAGGGGGAGATAAAACTTGTTTTTTAGGGGGAGATAAGAATCTCGTGATCAATGTAAGTATTCTTGATTCTTAATCTCAATATATTTCAAAGACGAACAACTTTCAAGTATGACAATTGTTTTCTAAAAGTTCAAACCACTACTTGTTCTCAAAAGATTTCATGAATCTAGTAGTAAGATTTTAAATGATTTTTGCTTGGTACTTTCATGCTTAACTGACTGTGTGTTTCCAAAGATCAATACTTGTGTATTATATTTTCTATATATTGTCAAGTATTCACACACACTGGTTCAATACTTTCTATGACTTTGTTATTACCACGTCTCAAACAGAAACAATTTTTCGGTGGTATTTGTAACATCCGGAATTTCAGTTAAGTATAAGGTTTTGTTAATCTTATGTTTATGCATTTATCGAGGTAGAAATTATGTGTTTAATTGCTAGTTCTGTTTAAAATGGTTATTTGGTGTTGATTTGGAAGTTTTAGACCAACCTTTGCTTGGCAGTGAGTTACGCGACTTACGTCATGGGGGCAAGTCGCGGCACAAGCCGCGTAACCCACTGGAGTGCACTTGGTTGAGCAAGCGGGTGACTTATGTCATGGGTGCAAGTCGTGGCACAAGTCGTGGGGCGACCTGCACTCCCCAAAACCCCCTTCCATCCGATTTCCTCTCATAACTTTCATCTCTCTCTCTCTCTCATTTTGGCGATTTTGCTCCCAAGAAATCAGTTTTCTCCCTCACTAATACCTAACCCTCATAAATACTTCATCCATTGGTGGTTGGATCTTGGCTTCTTGCATTTATTATCCTCAAGGAAGCTTTCTAGGGTTCTCAAGTGCTACCTCCCATCTTCAAGTCTCATCTTCATCTAGGGTTTCATCTTTTCTAGGTTTTGGTCAAAAACCTAGATTGTGAGTTTACTAATCCTTTGTTAAAACTAGATACACATCATAATCTATTACTTGTTATCATCTTGCATCCTACTTGAAATGTTCATTGTATATGCTCAAGTATTTGGGGGATTTCTTTATGAGCCATGTTCATTTATGTCATGCCTTAAGTTATTAGGATATGTATATGTGTATCTTGTTATGGAGATGGTATATTATTTGGGACTCCATTTTATGGGTCAAAACAACATGATTAAAATGTGGTCATAATTGTCTTGTTATAGACTCCATATTAAATGGCTTGCAATATTGTACCCATGGTTGGTATGGATAATATTCTTGGTCATATTGTGCCTTGAGGCCTATTAATAAATTATGTTGGACGAACCAAATCAGTAGACAGTAGGAGGATGTAGTCTTGGATGCCACCGTGTGGGTATGTGCCTAGACCTCCGCCATTCGGGGTAATTCCATGGTTGTAGTCCTCGGATGTGCCGGGCCTTTCGGATGTCACTCATAGTAGTTGGCATCAAGGTATATCGGCTCTTTGGGTGGAACTTGATTGGTGCTATGGGTATCCCCCATTGACTCCACATTTAATGAAATTTGGTTAACTGCTGATAAGAATTGTAAATGCTTTAACATGCTATTTTCTTGTTCAACTCACTAGGCTTTTTGGCCTAACACTTGTTTGGTGTCGATGTGTATCTCAGGTTCTAGTGGCACCGCTTCTAAGTTGGCGTAGTTTCTTGGGGTGAGAGCTTGGGGAATTACACTTGGACGCATATTTTGGTGAAGGCATTTGGGTTTATAGATGACACCGTTTTTGTAATCTCTTTTCTAGATATAGAAATTAGATTAGTTGGTTGTTATTTATTGTCCGTTAAATTACAACTGTGATTAAACAGGTTTGTTTATATTTCCCCATTTTTGGGAGGCTCTTGCTATGGCAATTTATATACTACTTCTCCTCTTTGGGAAAGTTTTTTTATCCCTATTTTTAGGGTGTTACAAGGTGGTATCAGAGCTTTAGCTTAAGTGAACTAGGTATTGTTTTAGCATATCTAGACTTAAGCTTTAGACTATATTGTTTCACTTTCCATTTGAGGTAGAAATCCTAGGTGGGGAGAGTATTAGGATATACGAAATTACACTAATTGAGAGTTGTGATGATGGTGACAAGAATTCTTGTGTATGATTCGTTCATAATTTCACTTAGTTATTGCTATTATGAATGCATTGTTACGTGAGCATACTTGATTTACTGTTATTATGATAATTGATGAAGGTATTAGTACGTACAATGAGTTCAACTCATTTAGTCTTTTCTCAATCTCTTTCTCGTACTTGTGTGGCAGTTTTCAATGGTAACTACTCGGAGCAGGTTACCGAATACGCCGGAGGGTCATATAGAAGATGAATCCACATCCGATCAACCCGGTTTTGTCGTGGCTACTGAAAGGCCACCAGTGACCAATGTCTTGGGCGGAGGACCCGAGCAAATACCTCGAATCAACATTGCCACTACTATTCCGGTCATAGAAGAAATGACCATGGAAACTAGAATTCGGGATAGTATGATGGTGGCCATGAACTCGGCCATGGCCTAACCGCAACTACAGCAACAAGAGTTTTTCATGAAGCTTCTGGAAGACCGAGATTCCAGTCACCGCCAACATGAGACGATGGCGGAAAACATCATGATGGGGTCGGGTGGTAGACCGGAAATGGTGGTGACCGAGGAGCAACTGATGAATGGCAACAGAGAAAGGACCAAGGGATGCACCTACAAAGATTTTCTGGGGTGCAACCCGAAGGAGTTTTCGGGGTCCGCAAATCCGATTGCATGCATGTATTGGCTGAAGGAAATAGAGATGGCTTTCGAGTCTAGCGAGAGCGATGTCTCGCAACGGGTGAAGTTCACTTCTCAACTACTTAGGGGTGAGGCCCTCATATGGTGGAACCTCACACAATCCGCCCTCACTCCTGAAGTTTTGGCTAAGTTAACTTGGCCGGTTTTCAAGCGGAAGATCATGGACAAGTACTGCAGTGAGAGGTCGCTGGACAAGCTGGAGGCAAAATTCAGAGGTTTGAAGAAAGGGACTCTGTCCATCGCCGACTACTCCAAGATTTTCTTGGAAAAGTTAAATTTGGTGGGACATCTTGTCCCAGATGAGAGATCAAAAATCAAAGCTTATCAGAGTGGATTGCCGCCAGTATGAAGACGGCTATAAGGAATGCTAGAGGGTTGACTCTCCAGGATGTGATTAAAGAGTCGCTTTTGATAGAAGATGAATTGGATGCGGAGAAAGATGAGAGAGTTGCAGTGAGTGAGAAGAGGAAGTGGGAAGGGCCGTCTGGGCCCATTCGTCAGTCAAAGCCATACGTGAGTGGAAGAGTTGGTGATAATCGTTGTGAGGCACGATGGTGCCAATAAGTGCAAAGTCAAGCACTTTGGCCCATGCGACCCAAAACCTCATTCGGGTCCCGTAGAATGTGCCAAGTGCGGCAAGAAAGGTCATGCGATTCAAGATTGCCCTATTCGAGGGCCGATTTGTTTTGAGTGTCGGGAACCGAGGCACATGAAGAAGGATTGCCCAAAGCTGGTGGGCGGAAACTGGGGAAATTCTTTTGGATCAACGGCGCGGGTCTAGAAACCATCGAGAGCGCGAAGCCGATCATCCCGAATGACTACCGAGGAGGAGAAGGAGACCGCCGATGTCATTTCAGGTACGTTTCTAGTAAACTCCTTGCCCACTCGTGTGTTGTTTGATTCGGGTGCTACGTGTTTTTTCGTATCGGTTAATTTCTGTAATCAATTTGTCACTCCTATTAGTGTCCTTTCCGATGCACTAGTAGTAGAAGTAGCTAATGGAGATCAAGTGATCGTCGGAGATTGTTTCTATGGTTGTACTCTAGAGATCGATGGAAGTTCCTTCGATGTAGATTTGTTACCTATGGCTATAGGGGGTTTCGACGTAGTCGTAGGCATGGACTGGTTGATGAGGCATAAGGCCAACATCTTTTTCTCCAAAAAGATGATCCAAGTGCCTTTGTTAGGAAACGGTGTGGTCACCATCTACGGGGAGAAAGGGAAGAGAAGCAACCCTATTATCTCCTCCCTTAAAGCTCATAAGTTTCTAGCGAAGGGTTACCCTTCGTACCTGACTTACATGGTGGACGCAAAGAAATAGAAGATGTCAGTAAAGGACGTGAAGATCGTGCGAGACTACCCGGACGTATTTCCAGAGGATTTACCCAGGATACCGCCGGAACTCCAAGTGGAGTTTCAAATTGACCTAACTCCGGGAGCGGCACCGATAGCTCGTGCACCCTATCGTTTGACCCCGACGGAAATCTGGGAGATGATGACGCAACTTCAAGAGCTTCTTGAGAAAGGATTCATTCGACCAAGCTCGTCACCTTAGGGAGATCTGGTCTTAATTGTAAAGATGAAAGATTGGTCTATGCAGATGTGCATCGACTATCGGGAATTGAATAAGGTCACGGTAAAGAACAAGTATCCTCTACCACGCATCGAGGACCTTTTCGATCAACTACATGGTGCAGGATGCTTTTCAAAGATAGATCTTAGATCCGGTTATCATCAGGTCAGAGTGAAGAAGGAAGATATACCGAAAACGACTTTTCGGACAAGATACGGTCATTACGAGTTTTTGGTGATGCCCTTTGGCTTAACCAATGCTCCGGCCATATTCATGGATCTGATGAACCACGTGTGTCGACCATTCTTAGACAAGTCCGTGATTGTCTTCATCGACGACATTTTAATTTACTCAAAGGACGAGTCCGAGCATGGGGAACATTTGTGGGAAGTATTGGAAGTCCTAAGAAGAGAACAGTTGTTTGTGAAGTTCTCAAAGTGCGAGTTTTGGCTCAAGGAAGTGCAATTCTTGGGTCACGTGGTGTCTAAAGACGGGGTGAAGGTGGACCCGGTGAAGATAGAGGCAATGATGAGTTGGGAACCGCCAACGAGTCCGACGGAAATCCGAAGTTTCTTGGGATTGACGGGCTACTATAGACGCTTCATCCAAGATTTCTCTAAGATAGCTTCGCCACTCACTTCCCTCACAAGAGAGAATGTCAGTTTTCTGTGGACCGACGCACAAGAGCAAGCCTTTCAAACGCTCAAGAAGAGATTATGTGAAGCTCCTATCCTATCCTTGCCCGAGGGATCGGATGACTTCATGGTGTATAGCGATGCTTCCAAGATGGGTCTCGGGTGTGTGCTAATGCAGCGGGGAAAAGTGATAGCATATGCTTCGCGACAACTAAAGGATCACGAGAAGAATTATCCGACTCATGATTTGGAATTGGCGGCGGTGGTCTTTGCATTGAAGTTATGGCGGCACTATTTGTACAGAACAAAATGTACTCTTTTTACCGATCACAAGAGTCTCAAGTACATATTCGATCAAAAGGAACTCAATATGCGACAAAGAAGGTGGCTTGAGTTCCTAAAGGATTACGATTGTGATCTACTCTACCATCCCGATGAGGCTAACGTGGTGGCGGATGCGTTGAGCCGAAGGAGCCATGATGGTAATATTAATATATCCCTCATGAGAATCGATGTGGTATAGAATCTCTTGGAAAACATCAAGGCGAGTCAGTTGGAAGCGCTCAAAGAAGAAAATCTCAAATCGGAAGTCATGGTGAAGCAAAGCGGACTTTTGATGGAAGATGGTCGAGGACTTAAACTCTTCCAAGGGAGAATTTGGGTGCCAAAGTTTGGTGGAAATCGGAAGTTGCTTCTCGAGGAAGCGCATAAGTCAAAATATTCTATACATCCCGGTAGCACCAAGATGTATAGGGATTTAAAGTTGAACTATTGGTGGCCAGTGATGAAGCTGGACGTGGCCAATTATGTGGAGAGATGTGTCACGTGTCTTCAAGTCAAGGCGGAACACCAAAGACCGTACGGGATCTTACAACCGTTGTCCATTCCCATGTAGAAGTGGGACAACATCACCATGGATTTTGTGACAAAACTACCGAAAACCTTGCGAGGTCATGATACTATTTGGGTGGTCGTGGATCGTTTGACCAAGAGTGCACATTTTCTTGCTATGCGAGAGACCTTGCCAATGGAGTAATTGGCTAAGCTTTATATTGATTAGGTGGTGTCGAGGCACGGAGTTCCGCAATCTATCGTGTCGGATCGGGACAGTCGTTTCACCTCAAATTTTTGGGCTAGCTTGCAGAAAGAATTGGGCACTAGATTAAATCTGAGCACGGCCTACCATCCTCAAACGGATGGTCAAAGCGAGAGAACAATTTAGACGCTCGAAGACATGTTGAGATCGTGTGTCATAGATTTCGGCGGGAGTTGGGACTCACACCTGCCTCTGGTGGAGTTTGCTTGTAATAACAGTTACCATTCTAGTATTGGAATGGCATCGTTCGAGGCGTTATACGG
Organism: Arctium minus; assembly: GCA_954870635.1. NCBI lineage: Eukaryota > Viridiplantae > Streptophyta > Magnoliopsida > Asterales > Asteraceae > Arctium > Arctium minus. The sequence continues at coordinate 99,892,367 of OX941084.1, read as the reverse complement.
ACGGAAGTTCCGAACCCCGGTTTGTTGGCTTGAAGCGGGCGAGAAGCAATTCGCCGAACCGGAAATCGTTCAAGAGACGGCAGACAAAGTGAAAGAAATTCGAGAACGATTGAAGGCGGCCCAAGTCCGACAGAAAAATTACGCGGATAAGAAGAGAAGACCGGTCGATTTCCAAGTGTGCGATCGTGTCATGTTAAAAGTATCTCCTTGGAAGGGGATTAATCGGTTCGGAAAGTGCGGGAAGCTTAGTCCTCGTTTCCTCGGACCCTTTGCTATCTTAGAAAAGGTTGGACTACAAGCGTACCGGTTGGATTTGCCACCGGAGATGGATGGAATACATCCTACATTTCACGTATGTTATCTTCGGAAGTGCTTAGCCGAGGAGGAAAGTGTGATTCCCTTAACGGAAATTCGAATAGATAATGGAAATCGTTGTATGGAAGAGTCGGAAGTGATTTTGGAATCGAAAGTGAAGAAGTTACGGCATGAGGACGTAGTCATGGTCAAGGTCCAATGGAAGCACCATCGTGGTGCTAATGTCACTTGGGAGTCCGAAGAGGTCTTGAAGAAGCGTTATCCTCAATTGTTCATATAAATGTGATTTCGGGGACGAAATCCAAATTATATGGAGAGGATTGTAACATCCGGAATTTCAGGTAAGTATAAGGTTTTGTTAATCTTATGTTTATGCGTTTATCGAAGTATAAATTATATGCTTAATTGCTAGTTCTGTTTAAAATGGTTATTTGGTGTTGATTTGGAAGTTTTAGACCAACCTTTGTTTGGCAGTAAGTTACGCGACTTACGCCGCGGGTGCAAGTCACGGCACAAGCCGCGTAACCCACTGGAGTTCACTTGGTTGAGCAAGCGGGCGACTTATGTCGTGGGTGCAAGTCGCGGCACAAGTCGCGGGGCGACCTGCACTCCCCCAAAACCCCTTTTCCATCCGATTTCCTCTCATAACTTTCATATCTCTCTCTCATTTTGGCGATTATGCTCCCAAGAAATCAGTTTTCTCCCTCACCAAAACCCTAACCCTCATAAATACTTCATCCATTGGTGGTTGGATCTTGGGTTCTTGCATTTATTATCCTCAAGGAAGATTTCTAGGGTTCTCAAGTGCTACCTCCCATCTTCAAGTCTCATCTTCATCTATGGTTTCATCTTTTCTAGGTTTTGGTCAAAAACCTAGATTGTGAGTTTACTAATCCTTTGTTAAAACTAGATACACATCATAATCTATTACTTGTTATCATCTTGCATCCTACTTGAAATGTTCATTGTATATGCTCAAGTATTTGGGGGATTTCTTTATGAGCCATGTTCATTTATGTCATGCCTTAAGTTATTAGGATATGTATATGTGTATCTTGTTATGGAGATGGTATATTATTTGGGACTCCATTTTATGGGTCAAAACCACATGATTAAAATGTGGTCATATTTGTCTTGTTATAAACTTCATATTAAATGGCTTGTAATATTATACCCATGGTTGGTATGGATAATATTCTTGGTCATATTGTGCCTTGAGGCCTATTAATAAATTATGTTGGACGAACCAAGTTAGTAGACACTAGGAGGATGTAGTCTTGGATGCCACCGTGTGGGTATGTGCCTAGACCTCCGCCATTCGGGGTAATGCCATGGTTGTAGTCCTCGGATGTGTCGGGCCTTTCGGATGTCACTCATAGTAGTTGGCGTCAAGGTATATCAGCTCTTTGGGTGGAACTTGATTGGTGCTATGGGTATCCCCCGTTGACTCCACATTTAATGAAATTTGGTTAACTGCTGATAAGAATTGTAAATGCTTTAACATGCTATTTTCTTGTTCAACTCTCTAGGCTTTTTGGCCTAACACTTGTTTGGTGTCGATGTGTATCTCAGGTTCTAGTGGTGTCGCTTCTAAGTTGGCGTAGTTGCTTGGGGTGAGAGCTTGGGGAATTGCACTTGGACGCATATTTTGGTGAAGGCATTTGGGTTTATAGATGACACCGTTTTTGTAATCTCTTTTCTCGATATAGAAATTAGATTAGTTGGTTCTTATTTATTGTCCGTTAAATTACAACTGTGATTAAACAAGTTTGTTTATATTTCCCCATTTTTGGGAGGCTCTTGCTATGGCAATTTATATACCACTTCTCCGCTTTGGAAAAGTTTTGTTATCCCTATTTTTAGGGTGTTACAGTAATACCCTCGCTTGATTTCAAAGTTGTTAAGTATCAGACATCAGTTCTTAATTTTGTGCGTTCATTGTCAATATGTTTATATTTGTTCATATAAACAAATTTCAATTCTTTGATACCCCAAGCTATTCATTTTTCATGATAGTTGATCTAATTGATACAGTGTCAGATTCTTAAAACAATTCTGATAAGTGTCATTTTTATATACATTTTTATGTCGAATTTACCCTACAGTTAGTGTTTGTTTGATATTTAAAATACCATTTATTGTATGATTTGGTATTTAAATTCTCTTTTGATGCCATTTTAAAAAATATATATATATTTGGCAAGTTTTAAATGTGTTTTATTTGTGGCATGTAGCAACTAAGGAAACAATTTGGATAATTGTTTGGTCACGTGGTGGGCTGGAAGGCACAAAGAAAAGGAAAAAAAAAGACAGCCCAAATCCATTTCAATTAGCTGCAGCCCAAATCAAAGAAAGAAACAGTCCAGCACGTCTTCTTCCCCTTCATCGCGACTTCTTCAGTCGGCAACTCTCGAGCAAACCTGCGGTAGGCGCTGTTTTGGAAAGCAAAAATCGTTCGCGCGACTTCTCTGATAAATAAACTCGCGACCTAAGTCCCGATAAGCACTGTTCGATGTCTCAAATCAAACGGGCGAGTTTTCACGCGGGTATAGCCCGCACCCCAAGTCGCGGTCGGTTGAATCGTGGGTTGTATACGTCAATTTTGAGCGGTTTTCAATGGGGGAGTATAAATAGCTTGAAGAATCGTCGTTTGGAGGGGGGCGTCGATTGATTTAGAGAGAATCAGAGGAGAAGAAAAAGGGTCGATTTCCAGATTCGGGTAGAAGCTTGGAGTGGATTTTGGGGATTTCTAAACTAGGGTTCTTCATCGATTTCCAAAATTTTAACATTTGTAAGTAATTTTGCATTTTTAGAGTAGAATTATGAGTAGCTAGTTCTCCAATTCTAGTGATGAGTAGTTAAACTTTGTTGATTTTGATTGTGTTGAGACTTGTTGAATGTTCATTATCTTTTGAATTCCATTTATGCAAACTTGTTTATATTGATTTACCAATTTTGGATTGTTAATTTGAGTAGGCGCCCCTCACATTTTCTAATCTGATTTTGATTTGTTATTCAAGGTTAGGAATCCGTAATTGTTCCTAACTTTGATAAGTAACGAGTGACATATCGGTTGATAGTTAGATTAATCGTTTGATGTTGTGGTTTGTATAATTTAGTCTAAATGGTCGGCTTCCGATTGTTGGCTAAGAATAGTGCTTATCAGTTTTTAATGCAATCGGTGGTCGAGTTTAGGTGCGTATCTAAACTTGATTAAACGGTTAGGTGCTATGTATAGAGCTTCTCATGCTAGCTAGTTTAAGGATAAGCAAGGTGTTGGTGTGTATCAATGCTTATAACTATTCTGGAATTAAATTGAGAAAATCCCAATAAAATACAAGTCAATGATGCACGGTCCAATCAACATTATTACTCATCACTAGAGTTTGTTTATTTATCGTTAACTGCCTTACTTTATTTTCTTGTTTAGCATAATTTCAAACTCTCCAACCCCCCCCCCCTTTTATAATTATAATGTTTTTAACATACTTGCACGTTATCACGTCTTGGACTTATGGTTGACACTGAGTCCCTGAGGAGACGACCCTACTTATCGCTATCACAATCCGTTGTGAAATAGAGGTAATAGGTTTAATTATTTATAAATTATATTATTTGCCGGACTCGACAACCGTCAAATTCTCTTGAATTCTTTTCGTTCATTCAATTTCTTTGTTTTGAGAGATCTTCAACGTTCAATAAGCTCATATATGAATGCTATTTCTTTGGAGCTTACATTCACTTGACATTGTAATCATCTTTTGTGCTTAACCGTTCAAATTAAATTGTTGAGCAACACTATTCTACATAGGACAGAATTTCACGAGATTTTTGTGAGTGCTTAACAGAACTTCCATGGAGTCACGTTAACCTGTGTTTCCTATCCCGGTAGTTATCCTAAAGTGATTGAGGGGTGAGGGGTCTGAATCAAAGAGTGGGGGTATGATGAGGTAAAATGGAAAAGAGAGATTGGTTAGAAGTGAGCTTAATTGTTAAAAAGAAAGAGGGTGTGAGATCAGAGTTAAAAGAATATGAAAACTTTGCACCAACTTTTTCTAAGTCGGGTAGCCACATATACTGATTAGTTCGCATTCTTTGGTAACCATCATTGAAAAAGGTAGTGAGCCCATGCCAACTCTGGCATTAACCCCACTAGCCACTCATTTCTTTCTTAACAAAGAAATATTTCATTTTCTTTGGGGACGCAACTTATATGCTATCTGGTCTTCATTTGGAAGATCTGGATATTGAAAAAGAAGAAAAATTGTCTCACCTTCGACCTTAAATCATGCACATAGAGTCCGTGTAATACTTGTTGTTGTCTCAACAGTTTACACATCTTGAGCTTGAAAAAGCTAAGTAGCTTCAATCATTCTACAAATGCACGAGCACACAAAGAATATGTTTTCTTGTCATAACATTCATAGAAAATTCCTTTGTGGTTTTTCAATGATTGAATGGAAGCCCTGGGGGAGTGAACATCAAAAAGCTCCTTTCTAATGTGCATTCGTTGTATAAAGTGGCTTCGTGCTACTTACAGGCATGATAACTGATTCATACGTTGATTCAGGGTTACCAATTCCTATTTTGTCTGAATTTGAAAATATTCGGATAAATACATTCTATGAATTGACGGAAACTCAGATCAGCTGGAGATATTTTCTTCAGGGGAGATTGTTTATCATTTTGGGGGAAATTGTCTCTATTTTTCATGAAGAACATGTTTTGTTGATATATATATGTGGAGATTATATCAAAGATCGTGCTGACATTAAAAGAGTTTTGATGTTTCTGATATGTCATCATTCATCAAAAAAGGGGAGAAATTCTAAGTGTTTCAAAGTCATGTCTCTGTTGCTTTTATCAGAAAGTGGGGGAGAGAATTTCAAAGCTTAAGTCTATGTGAAAGAGGGAGAAAAGTTTTTCAAAGTTTGTGAAGATTATGTTGATGTATTTTATGAAAGTGTCAATGCAAGATATTTGATGAAGAAGTTTCAAACTTTTTGGTGATCCAAAGAGAGAGATAAACAGTTGTTTCAAGATTTGAAGTGTCAAAGTTTGTGAAGAAAGTTATAGCAAGTTTGTGGTAAAGAATTTCAAAGGGGGAATTCATTCAAAGAGATGAGAATGTTCAAAGTTCAAATGATGTTGTTTAAGGATGTTTGTTCAAAGCAATGAAGAGTTGAATACTTCAAAGCTATGAAATATATTTTGCTGAAAAATCTACAAGTGAAAGAAGACCTAAAGATTTGTGTCAAATTTTTTTTTAATCTTGAATCCAAAGGGGGAGATTGTTGAGCCTAAATGTTGAATTCAAGATTAAAAGGGTCAAAGTTGTATTTATTGTAAAGTGTTGTTTGTAATTGTTGAAAAGTCTTGTAAAGTCAATGTGTTTGACTTTCCTTATCTTGTAATGAGTTGTAAAGTCAACAATAGTTGACTGGTATAAATAGTTGTGTCCTTGTAAATCTTGTAACCACGAAAAAAGATATGCACATACATACTTCCAGAGAGAGATTATAGAGAGAGAAATAGATATATGGCTCTATGTACTGAGTGAGAAATCATTGTGTAATCATTGATTAAACCAATATAATGATTTCAATATTTGTGTGTGTGATCGACATATGATTGATAGCTTGAAACTGGAATTACAATACCAATGGATAATTAAACCTCTTCGAATCCATCCAATATTTGAAGCAATCACCAAATCATTTTAACCATATTTATACACGCCAAAATGCAAAATACAAATATTACATAAAAATGAATTCTTCATTGGATTGGTTTGATCTTGTTGGATTTGAATTTAATACAATTTTTGATTTACGGTATCACTGTAATGTCTTAAAATCTCCTCCAAAAAACCACCAAAGTTTCAAAATTGTTTACATTCCGTCCCCCATCGTATTGCACGGGTTCACAACTAGTGTGTGTATATATATATATATATATATAGAGAGAGAGAGAGAGAGATAGGTTATTATGCAACCCCTCTACATGGTGCAACCCATGCAACCCCTTTATCCACCACACATTTTATTTTTATCTTTTTTTTCCTTTTTTTTTAATTACATAAAATATGTGGTGGATAGAGGGGTTGCACCATGTAAATTAGTTGCATTTGAACCACACCCTATGTGTATATATATATATATATTGATGATTGATTGATTGTTATCTATCTTATTATGTTCAAATGAAATTTATATTGATGATTGATTGATAGTTATCAATCTTATTAAGTTCAAATGATGTTTAACTCGTGTAAATAAATAAACTCATGTAATGAAAGTAAAATAACCATTGTATACAATAATTATTATAATTTTAAAATTTTTGTGAATGTTGGATTTATTGAATTATGGTTTGATTAAATAATAAAGGTAATTTGATTAATATAAATAGAGAAATAAATAGAGAAAATGAAAAGTTAAACTCATTTAATGTTACATTTTCATTTAAAAAAGGTAAAACTCTCACAAAATTATAAAAGCCTCAATGGAAAGCTTCTGATTAATATATATATACTCACACCTATATATATATATATATATATATATATTTTTGATATGTTATATATAAGCTTATTAAGTAAAAATAAATAAATAAACTCATTTAGTAAAATTAAGATAGCCATTGTTATAGAACTAGAAGTGTACTCTCGTAATGCAGCGCGATACATTTTGATTTTAATGTTTCGTTTTATATTTTTGTCTTTGTCGATTTTATAATACGACTTTGTCGATTTAGGTTTAATAATGATGTAATTTAGTTTAGTTTTAATAATATAATGTTTTTATAAAATAAAAATTAAGTATTCTGTTAGAATTCATGAATTATCCTAATTATGTTTTAAAGTATTTATATATAAAATGAAATGTTTATCCTGTATTTGATTATGTTTATCGGTTAGTTATGAATTCAAACATGCAGTTTTAAAAAAGTTGTATTCATGTATCATTACTTATAATCTTGAATTTAAAGTAATACACATTAATAAACGGTACTTGATGCATTAAAATTGTTTTTAATAGTCTTTCTTAAATGTTTTATAATATAGTATAGATAATGATTATAATTTTAAAATTTAGTGAATATTAAATTTATTGAATAATGGTTTGATTAAATAAAAAAAGTAATATGATTGAATTCAATAAAAAAAATTGAAAAAAATGAAAGGTTAAACTCATTTAATGTTACATTTTTATTTAAAAATAAAACAAAACTCTCATAAAATTCTAAAGATTCAATGGAGGTTGGTCCTTAATTCTCTCTCCAATGTCTTCTTTAAATATATATATATATATATATATATATATATATATATATATATATATATATATATATGGTGGTTTCAATTGGAAACTTTGGAAACCAAATTTCAACCATTGATCTTTTTAATCAATGGTCAAGATTCATTTGGATTATATATGGTAATAAATTAATTAATTTATTAATAAAAGATAATAATAATATGTCAAAAGGGTAATTGTGACTTTTTTTTGTGTTTCAAATTTGGCAACAAAGATGAAATATGATAATAAATTAATTAATTTATTAATAAAAGATAATAATTATATATGGTAATAAATTAATTAATTTATTAATAAAAGATAACAATAATATATCAACACTACCTTTTTATTACATGTTCATCAATATGCAGTATGTAAAAACACAATTAAGTTTCATTAAGTTTCATTACCTTTCCATTATGTTTCACTATATCAAATTTGTTTCATCAGGTTTTACTATATTAATATTTTGTTTCACTATATCAGGTTTCACTATATTAATATTTTGTTTCATTACCTTTCCAGTATGTTTCACTATATCAAAATTGTTTCATCAGGTTTTACTATATTAACATTTTATGTTTCATCAGGTTTCAGTATATTAATATTTTGTTTCACTATATCAAATCCATTATGTTTCATTATATTAATATTTTGTGTCTGAAGGTAATATTGAAGATTTCATATGAATATAAACTTTCATTCATTGGATGAATCGATCAATGATTCATAAGAATCAGAAAAAATAATTTGATTTGTAGCTTGCGTATGAATCAATTTTTGTTTACCTATATCAAATATGTTTCATCATATTTGCATTATGGTTTCATTGTGAATAAAGATTTATGTTAATAAGATCAATGGTTGATATATGGTTTCCAATGTAATATGGTGGGAATCTCGATTTGTTTCAATTAAAATACAAATAAAAAAATTTCAATTAAAGATATGCATCTTTCGGTTGAAATCAAACAATTTTTTTTACCTTAAATACTCCAAACCACAAACAAAATGAAACTGAATTTGGATTTTATGTGTCGTTTTTAAATTATTGTGAATAAAAAAGTAGTTAAAGTTTAAGTAAAAAAGACTAAAAGGAGTCGAAGTTTGAATAAAAAAGTAAATACTTTCAATTAATATATGATCAATAATACCATATATAAAATACATTAAAATTGAATAGGTTTAATATTATAATAATAATACTTACCATATATATTACGAAATTAGGTAAAAGACTAGATTACCCTTATCAATTAAACAAAGGGAAATTCATTGATTGGTCGAAATTGGTTTCCAAAGTTTCCAATGTAATATTGGTTTCCAATTGATCCCTCCTCTCTCTCTCTCTATATATAGCCATAGGTTCAAATGATAAATGCTAAGTGTGTGAGAAATAGAGAAGTAATCCTAGCCATTTATATGATCAATATCGGATTTGACTGATTAAATATTGCGTCTTTGACTGGTCAATAATTGCAGCTTTGACTGGTCAAAAGTTGCGACTATTCAAAAAATAGAAGGACAGTTTTCGTAAATTTTACAAATACGCGGAACGAGTTCGTATATGAACCTGTATGCGAGTCATCAACTCGCGTTGACTACGTCCTTGCCCTTGTTACACATCGCCCATCGCTCCTACCGATTGAATGGTCCGGGTTTTGACGGTAACTCGACCAAACGGGGTCGGTTTGGGACGAAACTTTGCGTGAGCCCTCGTGATCATAAACGAACGTGATACCGTTGGCATGTCTCGTCGCTAGTCGGGCTTGGGCAACTGAACATGCTTCGAACAAGGATCAGCGAGCGTTTTTGGCCTCAGTAGCGTTGTGAGGCCCACAACGCCCAACCGCACCATTGGCATGGGAGACCAGTCTCCGCCCCAAAGAGACGCATCCCCACAGGGGAGGCGTGAACCAGTGTAATTCACATATGAACTCTTTTAACTGATTCATATATGAACCTTTGTGATTCATATATGAACTAATTAACAAATTCACATATAAACTAATTAATTGATTCTCATATGAACTAATTAACTTATTCACATATTAATGTATAGTTCATATGTGAATCTCATAGGTTCTATTTTACGAAAGTACTCCTTTATCTTCTACAAACAATGTAAGGAATTATTCGGTGCTTCACGGTCAAAGACGCAAATGTTGACCAGGTAAAGGGCTAGGATCATTTATCTGTTTCTCACACACTTAGCATTTCTCATTTGAATCAGTTGAACTAATTAATATATGAATCTATTAATTAGTTCAACTGATTCATATATGAACTTACAATTAATTAGTTCATATGTGAATTAGTTAATTAGTTCATATATGAATCAGTTAAAAGAGTTCAGATGTGAATTACACTGATTCACATATGAACATATAATTCATATGTGAATTATATAGGTTCATATATGAACACAGCCCGTGTATTTTGTAAAAATTATGAAAGTGTCCTTCTATTTTTAGAATAGCCGCAACTTTTGACCAGTGAAAGTCGAAATATTTGACCAGTCAAATCCGATCTTCACCGTATGAATGGCTAGAATTACTTCTCTATTCCTCATATATTTACCATTTCTCAAATGAACCTAAGACTATACATATATATATATATATATATATGTGTGTGTGTGTGTGTGTGTGTGTCAAGGTTAATTTGCAACCCATTTAAATCTTGCAACTCATGCAACCTACATCTTAACCGTTGGATTTGTGATAAGCGGTTATTTTGTTTTTATTTTTGTTTTTTTTAATTGAAAATATTAGGCCCACATCTATTGTACCCGTCGATCATGAATCCAACGGTTAAGATGCGGGTTGAATGAGTTGTAATATTTACATGAGTTGCAAATTAAAATACCCCTATAATATATATATATATATATATATATATATATATATATATATATATGTAAACTTACTAAGTAAAAATAAGTAATATATTTATACTACTTTATAACGCATTTGGGTACCACCATTTATTGCATGTTTACTTAATTTTCAACTTTACAACTTTTTAAACCTTAAGTACAACACTTTTAATGCAATCCATTATTACAACAAATATTGCCGATTCAGGTTAAAACTGCTTCTCTTTTTATCAAGAATGACGCTTCGTCCAAGAATGACGCTTCCTCCTCCAAGAATGACGCTTCGTTCTCCTCCAAGCATGAGGCTTAAATATCCATCGCTGGCGAGTTCTGTTTCTCTCAATCGCCTCCTCCAAGAATGACGCTTCCTCCTCCAAGAATGGAGCTTCAATGTTTTTATTCCTAAAGAGTCTCACCATCAATATTGACCTCTCGCTCTTCTCCTCCCTCCCCAAAATTCAGGACTTTTCCTCCATCTCTAGTTTTTGTAAACACCAAATCTATTAGGTAAATGACATTTTATTTCATTGATCTTTGAAGAATTACATTCTCTTACTTTCTCTCACTCGAAATATGACAATGACAAAATCCTTAACCTAATGCTTAACCCCTAAGCAAACTAATATCTAACTCAAATTACAAAGACATTGACTAAACACAAAGTAAACTCCTTTGACCTTCTAACATTACTTTGACTTTTGACTTTTGACTTTCTTTGAATTTTCTTGACTTTTCTTTTACAAATACTTTTACACTAAATCTTGAATACAATAATGTCCTAACAATCTCCCCCTTTGGATTCAAGATTTTAAAAAAATTGACAACAGTCTTCAACTCTTGATTCTTCAAAACTTTATCTCTGACGGCTTTAGATGTTAATGCTTTGACAGTCTTTAAACTCCGATGCTTTGAAAAATCTTGAAAAGTCATTCACTTTTTCTTTGAAAAGTCATCAAGTCTTTAACAAGAATTTGAAATCTTGGACGTCTTTAAACTTTGCATCTTTGAGGGATCTTTGCATAGTTTGGAACTTCAGTCTTTGATCTCTGAACAGTCTTTGAAAAATGAACTTTCTCGAATAATCTCTATAAAACTTTAACGTTTATTCTCGAGCTTCTTGACTTTCACAAATCTTCTTTCTTTGGAATTTTTTTTTAAACTTCCCTTTTTCATGATTACATCTCATTTTCAGAACATCTCCTAAAATAACTTTCAAAACATTCATTTGCTTGAAAATATTCATTTGACTTGAAAATTCCATATTATCTCCCCCTTTTTGATGTGTTGTGAGCAGCAAAATCATCAAAACTTTTTCAAGTCATCACTGTCTTTGAATATTAATCTTCCCCTTTATGATAAACTAACAATCTGTGAGTTCCCAATTCAAGCCATGATTATCAAATCAATCAAATCAATATAAAATTGTAGAGAGAGAATATCAAGTTGTCATATATTTCTTAGTGCCGAATGATTACAAACTCTCAAGGTACAATGTCACACAACTCTCACAAGCTTACAAAGCTTATATATGAAGGACTAAAACACTCATAAGGCAGAAACTCTCACAACATAGAAACTCTCAAAGACTTTACAAAGTCAAAGTCAAAGATACAAAAGTCAAACAATTGATCTAAACACAATACATTTACAATCTCCCCCTTTTAGATCAATTGAGCAAAATATCTACCTATCCCATCTTGAGTAGCTTCCTTGTCTGATCCCGAGCAGCGACTCAAATATTCTTATCCCCCGTCTGAAATGAAGTCTATCATCTAAAGCATCCAATACTTGGATCAAAGCAAGTCTGTCAAATTTACCAAGACCTTTCTCTCCGTAATTAACTTTTTCTTCATTCTCTTTAAACTTTCTATTCAACTGGAGTCTGACAACCTTCAGTGTTCCATCTGAAAACTTAGCTATCTCAGATATTCTCAGGAATCTTTTCTTGTTCTCCCCATTTTTGTACACCACCCCAAGCTCAGGTTGATCAATTACTGTGAACAGATCATAGTTCTCCAAATCTTCTAAATCTAAGTTAGGCTTTGTCATGTTCACTCTCTTCTGATTGGTTTCAATAGCAAGCTGGAAATCATAGCAGTATGTGTATTTGACATGTCTCCTCATGAACCTCTTGACAGCTTCTAAGGCAAAGATAATGTTCTCTAGACGTACTTTCATGTTTCTGAATAAATGGTAGAGGTTGTTAAACCCATATATCAGTTGATAAACAATCACACAACACAATAAGAACAAGAGATGAATGGAAATCAAATCAATATGTCATAGATCTCTTGATAATCATATGAGTATGTGTGTGTGTTCTTGGTGTAAAACCAATACCTTTGTACGTGTAAATCCTATTGAGCGGCCTCAATGAAATTCTAGAGAATATTTTCCTTTTATATGTAGGTCAACATGACCTAGGCAATACTAGATATCTACCAAAACACCCCCTAAGGAATTAAACACTATTACATAACGAGACCTCTTTTTACATTTTTAATCTTGAAGACAATTTCCGATCCAACAATCTCCCCCTTTAGATTCAAGATTAAAAAAATTGGCAATAACTTCGGGTCTTCACATCTCTTGAAAACTGTATCGGATATAACGTTGAGAGCTTCAAAGCTTGTAGCTTTTCATAGTCTTCACAACTTTGATGAAACAGATATCTTCCTCTTTCTACAAAAATTTAAATGAAGTGTCCTTCTGACAATCATCTTCAGTCAGGCTTTTGGTAAATCAGATAGGTTCAAACACTTTGTTATCTTTGAACTCTTCAGCAGTCTTCAATCAATCTTACTTTCTTGAGAAAACAAACAAACTCGTATCTAACTTTTGAAATTCTTGTATTCTCCCCCTTTTTGATGAGTGGTGAGAATCAGCATCATCAAAACATTTCAAAATAATCCACGAATTTTCTCCCCCAAATCAACAATTAAGCGCATTATTCATGTATAGATCCCTCTGTGGAAATAAGAGCAGTCTCCCCCATATAGAGAGTGTGATTACTTCAATCTTTGCAAATTCAAACAAGTGATGAGTGGTAACCCTGAATCAACAAATGACTCAGTTTGAAGTGCCTGTCAGTAACACACAGTTACTAAGTAACACAAAGTTACTATATAAAGAGCTGGTTTTGATGTAGGCTCCCCAGGACTTCCATTCAATCATCGAATAATACATGGTTATCTATGAATGTTCTGACAGAAAACAGATTTCTGTGTGCTCGTGCATGTGTAGGAAATAAATTAATCACAGATGATTGCTTTTCAATGTAGGCTCAAAGTATGTAAACTTGTTGAGACAACAACAAATTATACAAGGACTCAATGTGCATGAGAAAGGGTCGAAGGTGGGGAAACTTTCCTTCTTTTTCAATATTAGTATCTACCAAGTGAAAAACCAATAGCGTATGTGTTGCGTCCCCAGAAAATGTCAAACATTCTCTTTTTGAGAAAAGAATGAGTAGCTGGTGGGGTTTTATGCAAGAGAAGGCATGGGCTAGGTGCCTTTTTCAATGTCATTCACGAAGAACTGTGAAATAACAGTAATGTGGTTGCCCGGATCAGAAAGATGTTTGGTGTAGAGTTTAATATTCATTTACTCTATTCTCTCACCCTCTTTCTTTTAAGCATTTGAGCTCACTACTAACCCATCTCTCATTTTCATTTTACCTCTACACACACCAACACTCAATCTTTTTACCCCTTTCCCCTCAATCACTTAGGGAATACTTCCTGGGTAGGAAACACTGGTTAACGTGAATCCATGGAAGTTCAGTTAAGCTCACACATCAAATCCCATGTATTTTCCTAAAAGAATGTGTTGTGTAACAGGCTTTTGTACATTAAAGCACAAAGGAGCACAAATACACATGAAGAGTAAAGATTTGGAGAAATCAAAGACATATGGTGTTTGAAAAAACAATTCTCCCCCTCAAAACAAAAGTGGTTGACAATTAAGCTCCCCCTCAACGCAATTTTTTTTAAGTCAAATCATTGAAGTACGGGTTCTAATCAGATGTGATTAGAAGCCATTGTCACTTGAACTATCCTTCACATAAAAGAAATCGTGGTAATCATTTGTGAAAATGATTCCTCTATCATTAGCAACAGTTGGAGAATCAATATACAAGCCGCAAGATTAAGATCCAGAAGACTCCCCCTCGAATCATGAGTAAGGTCTAAGAAGACATGTTTAACATTCCAAGTTTGCTGATTAGAAACTGGAACCTCTTTTCATCCAATGGCTTGGTGAAAAGGTCAGCTAACTGGAAGTCAGTTTGAACAAAGTGCATTTCAATGTCACCTTTTTCTACATGATCTTTGATGAAGTGATAGCGTACATCTATATGCTTGGTCTTTGAATGCTGAACCGGGTTAGCTGTTATGTCAATTGAGCTCTTGGAATCGCAATAAATAGGCACACGCTTGTAGTTGTACCCAAAGTCCCTTAACAGAGTCTTCATCTAAAGGACTTGCGAACAGCAGCTAGCAGTAGCTACATATTCTGCCTCAGCAGTGGACGTTGAAACACAGTTTTTGTTTCTTTGAGGTCCAACTCACAAGTTTGTCACCTATAAATTGACATGATCCAGAAGTACTTTTCCGGTCTAGCTTACATCCTGCATGGTCAACGTCTGTAAAGGCAGTTAGATCAAAACGAGAATCCTTTGGATACCAAAGGCCTAAATTAGGAGTGTCTTTGAGATATCTAAGGATTCGCTTAACAACATTAAAGTGCGACTCTTTGGGATTAGATTGATATCTCGCACAAAAACATGTGGCAAATATTATATCTGGGCGACTGGCAGTCAGATAAAGTAAAGAGCCAATCATGCTACGATACACCTTTTGATCTGCAGGTTTACCAGATAAATCTGCATCTAAGAGTGTACCAGGTGTTTTCATGACTGAACTGTCTGACATATTGAACTTTCTTAACATGTCTTTTATATATTTGGCTTGATTAATGAAAATGCCTTCGGGTAATTGCTTTACTTGTAAACCAAGAAAGAAATTTAATTCACCCATCATCGACATTTCAAGCTTTGTTTCCATGATTTTAGAAAAGTTCTTGCAGAATTTCTGATTTGTCGACCCAAATATTATGTCGTCAACATAAATCTGAATGAGAATCAAGTCCTCACCTTGCCTTTTAAGAAATAAGGTAGTGTCAACCGTACCTTTCTTGAAACCAGAAGCAAGGAGAAATTTGGTAAGAGTTTCATACCAGGCTCGTGGTGCTTGTTTGAGACCATACAACGCTTTGTCTAACACATAGACATGATCAGGATGATGAGGATCAACGAAACCTTCAGGTTGTGTAACATAGTCCTCCTCATGCAGAACGTCATTTAGAAAAGCTGACTTTATGTCCATTTGATAGACTGTAAATTTCTTATGCGCTGCATATGCTAAGAAGATTCTGATGGCTTCGATCCTCGCAACAGGGGCGAACGTTTCGTCATAATCAATGCCCTCCTGTTGACAGTACCCTTTTGCAACCAATCGAGATTTGTTTCTCACAACTACTCCAGCCTCGTCTTTCTTGTTTATGAATACCCACTTAGTTCCAATAACAGTTTTACCTTGAGGTAGTGGGATCAAGCGCCAAACCTTGTTCCGTTCGAATTGCAGAAGCTCGTCTTGCATAGCAGAAATCCAGAAGGGATCACGTAGAGCTTCTAATGCTTTCTTTGGTTCTAGGGAACTAAGGAAGCTTGAAAACATGCAGAAATTTGCTGACGCAAACCGTGTCTTGACACCAGATTGTACGTCCCCTATCACGTTATGAAGGGGATGATCCTTTGTCCATCGGTGTGTGCTTGGCAAGGATTAAATCGTTTGTTGCGTATTAGATTCATTGTATTCATCATGAACTGCAGGTAGATCCACAGATGTGCTCGGGACATCTTGTACAGAAGTTTCTGATACTGAAGCTTCTGGAATAGCAGCTGAAGTACTCGGGACTTCATTTCTAGAAGGAATATCTGCAGAGACAGATTCAACATTAGTAGAGTCAGAAACTAACGGTGTAGTTGTACCTGATGGAGATGCAGTTTCAGTGACTTCTTCGGACGGTCCAGACATGTCTTCAGAAAGAGTGGGGACCTCCGAGCTTGGTGTTATGTTGATATGCCTTTATCAAAGTCTGCACAAATTTCATCAAAGGCATCAATAAACAACAAATCTAACTCATATGTGATAGAGTTAGTTGTAGAAGAAGTAGACGCTTTAGACACTGGTTCTATTCCGGATTGAATAGAATCTTTGTTCTTGAGTCCAAGTTCTGAACAGTTGTGTTCAGAAGTCCGAGTAGAATTCTCATCAAAGGATACATTCATGCTCTCAATAATCGTCTTGGTTCGAGTATTGTAGATTCGATAAGCTTTGGATGTCAGCGAGTATCCAACGAGATATCCTTCATCCGCTTTCTTATCAAATTTTGATAGTCCTTGACGCTCTCGTAGAATGTAACACCTGCAACCAAAGACACGAAGGAATTTGATATTAGGTTTACGATTATTGATTAACTCATATGTTGTTTTATCAAAGCGTTTGACCACAATGGTATGATTTTGAGTGAAGCAAGTTGTCGCGACTGCCTCAGCCCAAAGATACATGAGTAGATCAGCATAGGAAAGAATAGTACGAGCAGCTTCAACAAGAGTGTGGTTCTTCCGTTCAACAATGCCATTCTGCTGTGGAGTGTAAGCTGCGGAGAAGTTGTGTGAAATTCCCACAGAGATAAGATAACTCTGCAAGGTGTCATTCTTGAACTCTGTGCCGTTATCACTGTGAAGGGTTCGGACTGGCAATTGAAGACGTACTTGAATACGCTTAATAAAAGCGATAATCAGTTCTGGCGCATCTGACTTGTTGCGAAGAAACTCGAGCCATGTATATCTTGAATAGTCATCTATCATTACTAAGACGTATTTCTTGCCGTTGATAGACGTTGTTCGCATTGGGCCACAAAGGTCCATATGAATAAGCTCCAGTGCAGATGAGGTTGATGATTCAGATTTAGACTTGAATGAGCTTCGCTTCATTTTGCCTAACTCACATGCAGAACATAGTGAGTCTTTCTCAAACCTCATTTCTGGTAGACCTTTGACCAGACCTTGTCTCTGTAGCTTAGCTATTGATCTGAAATTCTGATGAGACAAGTGGCGATGCCACGTCCACGATTGTGCTTTAGATGCTTTGGCTAATAGACATATGGGATGTGTGGCTGACAGTGTCGGAAAATCTACAAAATATAGATTTCCATGGCGTTCAGCTCTTAAGACTTCGTAACGATATGGGTCCTCTAGATAGCAATGAGATGTTGTGAAGCGAACTTGGTATTTCATGTCACAGAAGTGACTGGTGCTAAACAGATTATGATCAAGACCTTCAACATATAGTACCCTATGTATCTTCACAACTCCATTATCAAGCATTCCATATCCTCTGACATGTCCTTCTACTTCTGAATTTCCAAACCGAACTGCTCCAATAGGCTCCTCCACATAGTTATGTAGGAGATGCTTGAATCCTGTCATGTGGCATGAACATCCTGAATTTATCACCCACACTCGACATGCCTGCAAAAGAAACAATTAGTTTTTCTTTGGTACCCATATCAAAATAGTTCCTTTGCTGTTAGCTTCAAGCAGTTCAGGAATATCAGTAGGTTTGACTTTCACTCTCCATTCATATCGGGGTTTTGGAACCCATTTCCAAACCATTTTAACATTTAATTCCTGAAAATGCTTTTTCGATCTTGGATGAGTAACCTTACCACGAAACACTTTGGGTTGTGTGGAAAAATTGGAATTAAGATTCAGTTTAGCTTTTCTTTTACTCTTCTTGGACTTAGGAGCGGAGTAGTATTTGAAAGAATTATCCCAGCAGTGTTTGCAATATAAATTCTTTCGAGCAAATGTCATAAATTTAGATTTATCAGAACAAATCTGGCATTCATGTCCATCAAAAGAATTACATATCAAAACATCACTGTCTGTAGTACAACTGTTTGCAACAGAAGTTTCACAAAAATTCAAACAATCACTTTTATTCTTCTTACTCCTCCCAACTCCATTTACTTTCATATCTGAAACAGAAACAGGAACCTTGTTAGTCTCTTTCTTAGAAGGTAATTCTATTCTTGAGATACTTGAAGTCTCACCCTTCTCAAAAATACTAGGTTGATATTCAGGACAATCAGAGTAAATAACTGGAGGTTTTGCAGGAGCATCAAATTCTGGATTAGATCTTATCTTCCAGCATTGATCATTAAACATCTGTTTATCATTTGAAACATTCTTAAACAAAGTTACCTTCAAATCATTGATCTCTGTGCAAAGCTCCTGATTATCTTTCAAAGATTTTTCAAGTTTAAATTTGAGATCAAAGTTTTCATCTTCAATCTCATCAAGAGACTGTTGCAACATATCAATTTGTTTCATCAATTCAGATGTATGATCACTCATAGAATTTGACTCCTTTGAAATGGAAACAGGATCAGAGTCTGAAGCATTCATCATTTCAGAAAACATTTCTTCAGTCATGTTCTCAATAAACACCATTTTGTCATTTTTGAAACAAGATCCATTCGTGATGACAGTTTCTTCTTCAACCTTTTCAACAAGTAAAGGTTTAGTAGCAATGGGATTTGAGACTGATGGTATAATTGATGGATCGACATCTAATTCATACTCATCATATTTGCATGCAGTCTCAGGTGGGACTGTGTTATTGCTGACTGATTCTTTTGAAGGTGTGGTAAACAGTGATTCAAACTCAGCAAATTCGATCTTTCGAGTCTCATAGATTTTGTTCAAATCACTATATTTGAAACCAAATGTTTTAAAAGAATTTTGAGAATTAGTGCCACAAGCGTTGTCCTCTCCCATTTCTTCTTTACCTTTGGTCTCTGTAAAAGGTTTAGAAGTACTTGCTTCAACAAAAGTTGCACGAATGTTAGGAATGGGTCTGATTGTGGAGCCAAGTTTATCAAAATTATACAAGTGCTCCGGTGCCTTTTTCAAAACATCATTAATTGGCAAACCCAAACCTGTTTAACTTTATAAAATCTTTCATCTTGGAGTTTATAGGTCAACAGATTTAATGTCTGCTCAGTCTGACCTCATTTCATGTTAATATCCTCCAATTGCTTAATCTTGGTGTAAGCTTCATTTCTTTCTTGAAAACAGACTTCGAAATTGATTTTAAACTCACCCTTTTCAGCATTAAGATTTACAAGATCCTTTTCTACACCAGATATTTTTCTTTTTAATGATTCTTTTTCAGCTTTTAAATCATCTTTTTCTTTTTCTTCCACAACAACTTTCAGTAAAGCGTTTTCATCACGAAAACTCAAGACTAATTGGTGTTCTGAGCTAAGTTTATCTTTCAACAATTTAAACTCATCTGTCATATTGTGGATTTGGACCATCAGAGATTCAATAAGTTCAGAATTTTCATTTACCTCAGAGTTTTCATCTTCGGAATGTGCCTCAGAAGCTTCCTCATCACCATCAAGTTTTTCCATGTATGAAACTTGAGTAAAGTGCGCCTGCTCCTCTTCATCAGAACTTTGGTACAGCCAGTTCTCTTCCTCAGCCATAAGAACCTTTACCTCTTCCGCTTTCTTGGCAATTAGAGACTTCCTTGCATAGTATTCTGAGTTCTTGACTTTCTTGAACTTACAGTCTCTGGAAAAGTGTCCAAATTTTCCACAGTTATAGCATCTGCCAGGTTCATCCTTTCTCTCTTCTTTCTTCTCCTGTCTCTTTTCTTCTCTTCTCTCTTCCTTCCTTTCATCTTTCCACTCTTCTCGTTTTTCCTCTCTCCTTCCACACCTTGGCTTATATCTCATCTAAGACTTCTCTTTCTTGTACCCTTCATACTTTGGCTTTGAGTAGTACTTCTTCTTGCCAAAGTTCTTCTTGAATTGACGAGTTATCAGGGCCAAGTTCTCAGAGAAATTTTGTATATCATCATCAGAATTAATCTCCAATTCCTCATCACTTGAAGCAGAATCTGACTCAGTAATCTCCGTAACGAAAGCTTTAGATACTTTCTTCTTTGACCTTGTAGAGGATACAGGACCTGAATTTGAACTTTTTCCTTTGCCAGCTATGAGAGCCACAGAGTCTTTCAGATTCTTGGACTCATAGTTCTCACCTCATCTTCATGCTGAGAAAGAGTAGAGAATATGTCAGTTACGTTCTCTTGAGCCATGTTTTTTGACATCTGGAGATTGATGGCAAAGTTCTTCCATTCAGGATTCAAGTTCTTGATGAACTTATAATTTATCTCGGAAGCAGATTTAGAGATTTATAATTCTCAGGTCATTCAGAATTATGTTGTATATGTTGTAGGTATCAAGCAGCGTCTCCCCTTCCTTTGCGTGAAATCCCTCATAGGCATTTATGCATAGATTCTGCTTGACTTGAATTGAGGCTTCACTTCCCTCAAACTGTCTTGATAGCTCATCCCAGACTTCTTTAGCAGAACTCCGACTGTCTACACGATTGTAGATATCATTTGGAATGGCCATTGTTAGATAAATGAGAGCCTCTTTATCTATCTTGTACAGTTCTTTCTCCTTTTCAGTGAAGTACTCATACGGTTTAGAAACATATCTGTCAGGGATTTCTGAAGAGGTTTCAGTTGCAGCTTGACCAGGTACTCTGATCATTGGATTTACTGGACCAGTAGTGATTGATTCCATGTAATCTATGCTTTTGTGATTTAGGAACTGAATCATTCTTTTCTTCCATTGTTGATACTCATTTGCCAAGAGGACAGGAGGTTTGGATTGAGAGCCCATGGAAAGAAGTTGGTTCGACATCTTTAGCTGTATGATTAGAAAGCAAACTTATCTGTACAAAGAGAATCAACTAATAAGATATTTTGAATCAAGAATCAGATAAAAACTACACTAAAAAATTTCAGAAAAATAAATTTCCAAAAAGCTCAAGTGCAGAATTCGCAAACAGTAAGGACCTACACAAAGAAATTCACAAAAGAGAGAAAAACACTTCAAAATTCGCAACTAATCAGCCTGCGAAACCTTAAAAATTCTCAAGATAGCATCCAGTGAATCCTTCCCTTAGAGAAAACTCAGAAAAACAGGTTTTTCACAAGTAGAATTCGCAGTGTATAGACTAGCGAGTTTTATACTTAGAAAGAATTCAAGAGCACTCAACTTTCGCAAAACAAAGAATTCGTAAGCAAGAATTCGCAAACGATAATAAGAAATACACTTTGAGGTTCTTGCAAGTTTTAGACTTTCTTAAGAGGGATTCGCAGATTATGTCTTTGTGAATCCTGAACTTAGAAAATTTAGGACTTTTCTTTTCAACTTTAGTAAAACAACTTTCGCAACCTGAGTGAATGATCACTTTTAGAAACCTGCGAATCCTGTACTTGGTGAAAAACTTTAGAAGCTAAGGAAACAAGGATTCGTAGACACTGCTCGAGAGTCTCAGGAAATTCGCAAGTCAATGATCTGCGAGTTCTTCAGAATTCGCAGACAAAGGGTCAACGAAACTTACACTTAATCAAATTTTCAAATATTCAGAACCCTGCGAATCTTAAACTTTCGTAAACAAAGAACTAGCGAATTCTGAGGTTTCGCTAAACAAATACATGCGAATCTTATACTTAGGCTAAAATGGCACCATGCGAGATTTAGAGGTGCTTTGCGAGTTCTTCACAGAACTTGCGAGTTCATCACAGTTTCGTCCCTGTGCACCACTTTGAATCTAGAAACATACTAAACAGATTAAATGTTAGTGTACAAATTACACAAATCATCCACAAACATATCACGAACAAAATCCAATCGAAATCAATAACCTAAAACGACTTTTGTTCACAGAATTGAATGGAACAGTGTTCGACAGTTTTAAGGACAAAATATTCAAAAATCATCAAAATATTCAAAAATCATCAAAATACCAATCAATTTGTGTTTTTAAAAGTGAATAGGCAATCTAATGATATTCTATAACATAAAACGCACCTAATCAAAACACTTTTATGCTCAAAAACACAATAAATCATGCAATCGATCTTCACACAATGAAGGTTTTTAAAAAACACTATTTTAATCCAAAATCTTGATTCTTTGGCTCTGATACCACTTGTTAAACCCAGATATCAGTTGATAAACAATCACACAACACAATAAGAACAAGAGATGAATAGAAATCAAATCAATATGTCATAGATCTCTTGATAATCATATGAGTACGTGTGTGTGTGTGTTCTTGGTGTAAAACCAATACCTTTGTACGTGTAAATCCTATTGAGCGGCCTCAATGAAATTCTAGAGAATATTTGCCTTTTATATGTAGGTCAACATGACCTAGGCAATACTAGATATCTACCAAAACACCCCCTAAGGAATTAAACACTATTACATAACGAGACCCCTTTTTACATTTTTAATCTTGAAGACAATTTCTGATCCAACAGTGGTACTCAATGTCATCCACATCAAGATGTTGAAAGTCAGCTTCTGTAAATTCACAGTGAGAAAGATCCCTTCTTTGTACATAAAACACTAGATACCAAACCTTTCTATGAAACTTTCTCATTTTGACTTGTTTTACTTTTACAATCCCTGACTTGTTCTTCACATATTTCTGTGTTTTTCTCTCCCAGCTTATAAACCTGGCATACTCTTCTTGTATCTTTGGAGGCAAATGAGAAATACCTAGAACCTTGTGAATGTCTAACATCCTGAGCCTGTGCACAAAAATTTTCTTTTTCTCCTCTTCCAGAAAAGGTACTCTCAGAGCATTCCTCATCTGTCTGATTTGGGCTTCAGTAGGTATAAGATGTGTTTCAGGTTGTTCTGAGGTGCCGTCTTAGGCTTCAACTAGATTAGAAGGAAAATGGGTTTCAGGTTCGGCTTCAGGATTGGTTTCAGGTTGGTTATCAGGTTGGTTGTTATAGATTAGGCTTGGGATTCTATTTGGGCTAGGAAGGTTTGTTTGACTAGGTGGGTTTTGTGGGCTAGGAATTTGTTGGTTTACAGGGCTAGGTTGTCTTTCTGGGTTGGATAGGTTAATTAGGCTAGGGATAGGTTGGTTAACTAGGCTAGGTATGTTTAGTGGTTGTTCGGTAGGTTTAGAAAGGTTTATTTCTTTGAAGGATGGTATTTCTGGTGGGGTTCTGATAGTTTCTGGAAGTTCATACTGCACAGGACTCAACTGGATATCATCTGGAGTGCACGTAAGGATATCCATAATGTTCTCATTGCCTTCTTCATCTGATCCCATCATCCTACCTCTTTCCTCCTCCTTCAACCTCCAAAAATTCTCATATTTTTCATTGGTTGTCTCTTCTTCATCAGATGAAACATCAACTATGTCAATGTTTTGCAACCCAGTAAGCATTATAATCTCCTCTCTTGTAGCAACCTTAGGCTTTGCAACCCTCGGTTCTACCTTCTCATTAACATATAATACAATCTCAGTCATTTCTCCTTCATCAACCTGCTCATCAGTTCTAACATATGTCATCTCTACATCTTCCCCTTCTTGAGTACCACCCTGAGCAAGTTCAGATTCACTGGCAGTTCCCTGTCTCTTAGTCATCTCCCCCTCATGATCTTGATCAGAATCACGATCATGTCTTCTTTTGGTAACTGCCTGAACTACTCTGGTAAGAACTTGAAGATGTTGTACCACTTCAGACTTTAAAGCGTTGAATTCTGTTACTGATACTGTTTCTGAAGGTACTTGAGCATGCTGAGATCTGAGCAACCCAACCAAATCTGCATCTGTATCTTCAGCTGGAGCCTAGGATAGAAGCTTTGCATATAGTAAGGATTTCAGCTCCTCCATAGATAGATCATCTTGCTGTACTGGTGGTGGTGGAGGTGGCTGAACAAGCATATCCACAACTGGTCCTTTTCCCTTCAACAAGATTTTCACCTTCCCTAACTTCTCCTTAAACTTTTCGGACATACGGTCTTCAACAGCCTTTAAGGCGCCGTTGAGAAATTCCTTCGACACGAAGTCTGGGAAAGTAACACCGGGGTCACTTAGACTTCCCATTCTCACAACTGTTGAAGATTCAACAGTGTGGCATGTGTTCATAGTTGGCATCGTGGTAGCAATGACAAGACTTCCACCTGATCCTCGTAGATCGGATTGCGGTCCCACTACAGGTGTTCCGATCGGGTCACTGAGACGTCCGATGGTAGAAAATTGGATAAGTGTCCTAGGAGTGGAAGTTGGTAGTTCAAGGGGCGCTAGACCCGATGGTGCACTGAATGGAATTGAGCTCTGGGCGGTTGAGCTCTATTTTCAATATCCATACTTTCCGAATGAAAGCTGGATAGAGTATGTGCTATACCCCCGTGCAAACTTGATACTATGGCCTGTTGAGAGGAAATAGAATGGGTGGTTGAGGTGTACATATGCATAAGTGGGCTACTTATGTCTTGAATACCCGCATGCAATACATGCGGCGGAGTATTAGATGTGCTTGCCCTTTTGGAACGGTAGGTTACGGTACACACTCTCTCATCATATTCTTTTCCTTCAATTTCTCGCTGCCTCACATTTTATGGATTTTCTACTTGAACTCCCTCATTCATCCTTATTTCTTCCAAAACATTTCTTATGTTTGTTCCAGCTGTGTCTATTTCCATGTCCTCATGGTGTAAGGAGACATCATCCAGGAAACCAAAACTATGTCCCAACTCATCCTTGTTTATCTCATCATTATCTTGTCCTTCATTTGGTCCTGGAGTTGCAGAAGGAACTGAATCTGTTGAACTGGCACGCTGATCCGACTCTGTTTCAGAGTTCTGACCATCATCAGCAATCCCATCCTGAGGGCTCAAATTGTAACACCCTAAAATTCAGTGTAAATTTAAAATTCGGAAACTGGGCAATAAGATATCTGAATTTGATATTAACCTCCCAAAAAGGGGAAATGTACTAAGACTTTACAAAAACCTGTATACGGATATGGAATTCAACAACAAACTAATCTAAACATAAACTATCTAGATTACATCGGTTGTTAATCCAAAATCACCAAAAGATGGGACTTAAGCAAATGCCCAACATCAAATACTAGTCATCACAAAAAGCCTCGAGACCAAGCTCGTCACTCAAGCCCTTGGCAACCCACCGCTAATGGGAACCTGTTATACACGTCATTTGAGAAAAAGTGTTAGGCTTAAAGCCTAGTGAGAACATACAGTTTATAAATTACAAGAGATATAAACAATTGTATCATAAGGAAATCTTTTCAATAAGGTTTAGTTTTCAAATGAAAGCTTTGCCACAACCGGGCCTTTTCGATGTAAACTCGTCATACGATGACAAAAGATAACCAGTTTTACCAAGGATTGTAGCGTAACACAAAGTAGGCCACAATTCGAGTTATGAGTCGAATCACTTGGAATCCATGGCCACGAACTACAAAGGTCCGTACAACGATGTGAGGGAGGGCCCCCGAGGAAACCAAGTCAAAACTCGTTCACTAGGACTACACTATGACCCATGGCTAGTAACCGGTCTCACATAACCGTACCAAATGGCCCCCGAGGTTCATAGGCATCCATAGCTACAAATAAGGGAAAATATGATCCATGGCTAGTAATCGGTCTCACATAACCGTACCAAATGGCCCCCGGGGATCATATACTTCCATTTTTACAAGGAGGGGAAAAGACATCCCAAATATAAGCCGACTCAGTACCTAGGTATCCACTAGTAATAGTCTAGACTTGTCACAATTTCATTTGTGACCTAACCATAGTTAGTCATATGGTTCAAAATAACATTTATAAACAAAATGCATTTTCAAGTTTAACTTCTGGTAAGAATGAAAATCATAAAAATGAACTCATATACATTCTTTCAATTGTTCACATAAATGTGCAATTAAAACTCTCTTTTACTTCAAATAAGATGGAACCCATCATTTTAGTTGAAAATGATCGGGAACCCTAAAATCTCCCAAAACTCAAGTTATGTCAAAAATGTAGTAAACTTAAATCCAAAACCGTGGAGATATATAGGAGTTCAAAATGTAACCTTTGACATGTATAAAGTTTAGAAAATGATAGTAGGAACTCACCAAATAGGTTTTAGAAGAAAACCCGAAAAACGATATTTCGATCACCCGGAAAAGATGAAGCTTTCAATACCGAACCCTTGGTTGATGCACTTAGTATTAGCAATAAATGGTAGCTTGAAGGTAACCAAACAAGAAATAAATGAAGAAAGAGAGAGAGAGAGAGAGAGGGAGAGAGAGAGAAACTTGAGGAGAAAGAAAGAGAGAGAGAGAGATATTATTCTAAAAGATAATTAGGCTGAAACAATTCATAAGTGGGCCAGGGATCTCGCGGGTTATGCCGCGACCTCAAGTCGCGGCATAACTCGCCCGCTTACTCAAAGCCAAAACCCAATAGAGGGTTTCACGGGTTGTGCCGCGGCTTGCAAGTCACGGTGTAACTCGTGTAGTTCCTTGTGGTTTGTCCAAAACCACCAAACGCGGTGCTAATTAAGCTATACACAAAAGAATACCAAGATTACAACACGAAATTTCGGGGTGTTACAATCCTCCCCAACTTGGGAATGATTTCGTCCCCGAAATCCCAACTACTCAAAAAGATGAGGATATCTTCGCTTCATATCCTCCTCAGTTTCCCATGTCACATTGGCTCCCCGATGATGCTTCCACTGCTCCTTGACCATAGTGACCTCTTTGTGACGCAACTTCTTAGACTTTTTCTCTAAGATAGCATCAGGTTCTTCTACACAACGGTTACCCTCATCTACTCTTAACTCGGAGAGAGGAATGATGCTTTCTTCCTCCGCCAAACACTTCCGATGGTAACAAATATGGAACGTGTTGTGGATTATGTTCAACTCCGGCGGCAGTTCCAATTGGTAGGCTTGCAAACCCACCATCTTAAGCACTTTGAAAGGTCCAAAAAAACGGGGACTCAGCCTCCCTCGTTTTTCGAACCTGATAATGCCCTTCCATGGCGACACCTTAAGCATCATACGGTCACCCACTTGAAACTCCATCAGCCGCCTCTTCTTATCGGCATAGCTCTTCTGCCGATCCTGAGCCGCTTTCAATCTTTCACGAATGCTTTTGACCTTATCGTCCATCTCTTGCACGATCTCAGGTCCGGCGAATTGCTTCTCTCCCGCTTCAAGCCAACACACGGGAGTTCGGCACTTCTGCCCGTATAACGCCTCAAATGGTGCCATTCCAATACTCGAGTGGTAGTTATTGTTGTAAGCAAACTCCACCAAAGGCAGGTGAGAGTCCCAACTACCCCCGAAATCGATGACACAAGACCTCAACATGTCTTCCAATGTTTGGATCGTTCTCTCACTTTGCTCGTCGGTTTGTGGATGGTAAGTCGTACTCAACTTCACTCGCGTACCAAGCTCTTTCTGAAACCCATCCCAAAAGTTCGAAGTGAACCGACTGTCGCGATCTAACACGATCGACAAGGGTATTCCATGCCTCGAGACCACTTCATCGATGTAAAATTTTGCTAACTTGTCCATCGGTAAGGTCTCGCGCATAGCCAAAAAGTGAGCGCTCTTAGTCAATATATCGACTATTACCCAAATGGTATCGTGACCTCAAAGAGTTTTAGGCAACTTCGTCACGAAGTCCATGGTAATATGTTCCCACTTCCACTCGGGAATCTCTAAGGACTGAAGACTCCCATACGGTCGTTGATGTTCGGCCTTAACTTGCGAGCATGTCACACAACGCTCCACGTAACGCGCCACATCAAGTTTCATTACTGGCCACCAATAATGCAACTTCAAGTCCCGGTACATCTTTGTACTTCCCGGATGAATGGAATACTTGGACTTGTGAGCATCCTCAAGCAATAGATCATGGTTACCCCCAACCTTGGGCACCCACACACGACCGCTAAACAGTTTTACCTCACGGCTATCTTCCGTTAAGAGCAAACGCTGCTTCGCCATGACTTCCTCCTTGAGATTTTCTTCCAACAATGCTTCTACCTGCGATGTCTTAATCTTTTCAACAAGACTAGACACTAACTCCATTCTCAAATGGGTAGCCCGAATACTTACGCTATAGTCCTTCCTACTTAACGCATCGGCCACCACGTTCTCTTTAGCGGGATGGTAAAGCAACTCACAATCATAATCCTTGAGTAACTCGAGCCACCGCCTTTGCCTCATATTCAAATCCTTTTGATCAAAGACATACTTTAGGTTTTTATGATCCGTGTAGAATGTACATCTTGTGCCATAGAGGTAATGTCGCCAAAGCTTCAAGGCGAACACCACCGCTGCTAACTCCAAATCGTGGGTAGGATAGTTTTTCTCGTGTATTTTAAGTTTCCTCGAGGCGTAAGCGATTACCTTGCCTCTTTGCATCAACACGCATCCTAATCCCATCTTCGAAGCGTCGCTATAGACCACGAAGTCTTCCGACCCTTCGGGCAACGACAAGATTGGAGCTTAACACAACTTCTTTTGCAGAATTCGGAACGCCTTCTCTTGCGTTTCGGTCCAGTCGAAATTCACATTCTTCCGAGTTAAAATTGTCAAGGAAGAAGCGATCTTCGAAAAGTCTTGAATAAATCTCTGATAGTACCCCGCCAGACCCAAGAAACTGCGGATCTCGGACGGACTCTTGGGAGGCTCCCAATTCATCATGGCTTCTATCTTGGAGGGGTCCACTTTCACTCCGTCTCGAGTGACGACGTGACCCAAGAATTACACTTCTTCAAGCCAAAAGTCGCATTTGGAAAACTTGGCGTACAATCTTTCTTTTCTCAACACATCGAGAACTTCGCGAAGGTGTACCTCGTGTTCTGACTCGCTCTTGGAGTACACGAGTATGTCATCAATGAATACAATGACCGACTTGTCGAGGAATGGTCGGCACACCCTATTCATCAAGTCCACAAATACCGCTGGTGCGTTCGTTAGGCCAAAAGGCATCACAAGAAACTCATAATGGCCATAACGCGTTCTAAAGGTTGTTTTCGGAACGTCTTCTTCTCTCACCTTCACTTGGTGGTAACCCGAACGTAAGTCGATCTTGGAAAAACACCCCGCTCCCGGGAGTTGATCGAACAAGTCGTATATCCTAGGAAGTGGATACTTGTTCTTCACTGTTGCTTTGTTCAACTCACGATAATCGATGCACATTCTCATTGTGCCATCGTTCTTTTTGACAAACAAGACCGGAGCTCCCCAAGGCGACGAGCTCGGTCTTACGAAACCCTTCTCCAAAAGTTCTTGGAGTTGTGCCATCATCTCCTGCATCTCCGATGGCGCTAACCGGTAAGGAGCTCTAGCAATAGGAGTCGCTCCCGGCATGAGATCAATCCGAAACTCCACTTGACGATCGGGTGGTAACCCAGGCAAGTCGTCCGGAAAGACGTCTGGACATTCATGCACAATCTTTACGTCTTCAAGCTTTCACTTCTCTAGCTTGGCGTCGATCACGTAGGCTAGGAAATACGAGCATCCTTTCACCAAGCACTTACATGCTTTAGCCATGGTGATTATTGCCACCTCACCTTTCCTCTTCTCACCATAGATCACAACAACTTCACCACTGGGCTTGGGAAGTCGAATTAATTTCTTGGAACATATGATCTCGGCATGATTGTTCGCTAACCAATCCATTTTGACCACAACATCAAAACCTCCGATTAACATCGGCATCAAATCGATTAGGAATTCTCTCCCTTCGATTCCGAGAGTACACTTCTTCAGAACATCGCGGATCAGAACTTGACTGCCATCTGCTATCTCTACTACTAGCGCATTTTCAAGACTAGTAGTGGGCATAGCAATCTTTTGACGGAACAACTCAGATATAAAAGAGAAACTAGAACCCGTATCGAATAAAACACGAGCAGGTACGGAGTTTAGAAGAAATATACCTGATACCACATCTAACAGGCTTTTTAGAATCAAAAGGAAGAGACCCTAAGCTATTAAATAAAATGGAGTCTGAATGAGTCGGAGGGAAATGAGATAAGGGTTGACCTTCTTATATCTAGCTAGTCTGATAACAACCCTACATTGATGACCGAAGGGAGATCAATGAGATGTTGCAGCTCGAAGCAGCAGCAATAAGCTAGTTCCCTTACGACATTCTTGCTTATGCCTTTAAAGTTTTATAAGAAAGGTTCAGTTTTTTTGGTTTAAATCGTAAGCGGGTAACCACCCAGCTTAAAAGCCCAAAAAAGCTTCTCAACTCCTTCTATATGGGATACCGGTGGTGGGCCAAAGCTGAGTTTGACTCTCATCAGGCAGCATTGGAAGGGGGAGGTAAAAAGATGACTCTCTGAGGAGAGATTGTAGCCCGAGAAGCACTCTCTCTTATGTTCACTCTCCTTCCCCCCCCCCCCTTTCTGGTGGGGGGTCTTCCTTGGCTATACCAGCCGGACTTTATGCCTTTAAAGTTTTATAAGAGATGCCAAGGCCTCATCGGTCGTCATCTGAAAAGCTCGACCCGGAACCCTAGATGGATTCTCTTTCTTCACCGGCGCGCTCCCCGACATGAGCTTTGGGCAATCTCAATTCATGTGCTGGGAGTGTCTTACATTCATAACATACAAGCCCTCTGATAGGGCAATCCTTGGCGGCGTGATCAGTTTTCCCACACTTGAAACAAGGTTGAGAAGTGGTGTTACAGTTACCGTGGTGCTTGGTTCGGCATCTCTGGCACCATCTAGCTTCTTGATAACCGCTGAAGCTTCGGTTTCCGATAAAAGGCCGGGTCCTCTTGGGAGGTACTGAACTGTTCTCCCACTTTCTCTTTTCAACAACTGCTATTGCCTTCTCCGGTTTACTCCTCACATAAACCTCTTCCATTAACTGCACCTCTTCGATCATA
Organism: Arctium minus; assembly: GCA_954870635.1. Classification (NCBI taxonomy): domain Eukaryota; kingdom Viridiplantae; phylum Streptophyta; class Magnoliopsida; order Asterales; family Asteraceae; genus Arctium; species Arctium minus. The sequence goes on along the minus strand of OX941084.1, from coordinate 99,860,976 downwards.
TCCCGAAGGTTAGAAGCCTTCGAGTTTCGTACCATGGTCATCATGTCCGGCGGTAGACCCTTCAGATTGGCCTTAATCTTCTCCTTCTCAGTTGAGGACACATGCCCCACTAACCCCAGCTTTTCCATGAATTTACGGGTATACTCTCTCACCGTCAAATTCCCTTTCTCAAGCGCTCGGAACTCCGCCTCGATCCGATCTACAACCCTCTCATTGCAGTATTCTTCCAATATCTTTACCTTGAATTCGCCCCAAGTCAGTTGGGCCAAAACAATAGGAGAGAGGGTGGACTGGATAACATTCCACCACGTCAGTGTCGAATCCCTGAGCAGTTGAGTACCGAACCTCACCCTCTGGTCATCACCACAGTCGGATGAACCGAAGGCCTGTTCGACCGCTCAGTTCCACTTAACACACGCAATTGGGTCTTCGGAACCAGAGAACTCTGGTGGTCCACAACCCATAAAAGACTTGTAGGAACAACTCTTCCCACTTCTTGGAGCACCAACGACCCTGTGCTCCTCAGTTCTGACTCTGTTCCTGGTGCCTCCAGAGCCAACCAATACATTATCCTCCACTGCCTCATGCCTTCTGAGGCTCATGTCGCGGTCCTCTAACATCTTTAGAAAAGTCTCTTGCTGCTTCTCCATGGCCGACGTCACCAAAAGCATGACGCTAGCCATCATATCAGATTGAGGGTTTGCCACCTGAACAACGGGGCTGGTGGATGCCAAAACCACTCTTGGCCCTAGCTCCACTTCCCCAGTAAATATCGGTGGCATGCCCGGAGGAACGACTGCTGGCACTCTAACCACCTGATTAAGCTCGCGCGAACTAACATCACGAAGATCTCCGTCGCCTAACGGACGACTACGTGTGTTCACCATACCTGAGAAATGGTTGCCACACAAGCACGAGAAAGAGTAAGAGACAGATCAACAAAATAACACAAGGAACGTACTACTACATCACCAATTGTCACAGTAACGGCACTTCAAGCATAATCACGTATAAATATTCTCATAATAACATTAGCTGAGTGAGATTATGAACATACAATACATAAAGGTTCTTGTTACCATCGCCACAACGTTCGATAACTATAATTTCCGACAACTCTAAGACCAACCCATCTTAGAAGTTCTACCCAAACTCACGAATCAATGCTTAGCATATTCAGTCTAAGTCTAGACATCTTACATTCATGCCTAGATCACTTAAACTAGAGCTCTGATACCAACTTATAACACCCTAAAATTCAGTGTAAATTTAAAATTCGGAAACTGGGCAATAAGACATCTGAATTTGATATTAACCTCCCAAAAAGGGGAAATGTACTAAGCCTTTACAAAAACCTATATACGGATATGAAATTCAACAACAAACTAATCTAAACATAAACTATCTAGATTACATCGGTTGTTAATCCAAAATCACCAAAAGATGGGACTAAAGCAAATGCCTAACATCAAATACTAGTCATCACAAAAGCCTTGAGACCAAGCTCGTCACTCAAGCCCTTGGAAACCCACCGCTAATGGGAACATGTTATACACATCATTTGAGAAAAAGTGTTAGGCTTAAAGCCTAGTGAGAACATACAGTTTATAAATTACAAGAGATATAAACAATTGTATCATAAGGAAATCTTTTCAATAAGGTTTAGTTTTCAAATGAAACCTTTTCTACAACTGAGCCTTTTCGATGTAAACTCATCATACGATGACAAAACATAACCAGTTTTACCAAGTATTGTAGCGTAACACAAAGTAGGCCACAATCCGAGTTATGATTCGAATCACTTGGAATCCATGGCCACGAACTACAAAGGTCCGTACTACGATGTGAGGGAGGGCCCCCGAGGAAACCAAGTCAAAAATCGTTCACTAGGACTACACTATGACCCATGGCTAGTAATTGGTCTCACATAACCGTACCAAATGGCCCCCGAGGGTCATAGGCATCCATAGCTACAAATAAGGGAAAATATGATCCATGGCTAGTAACCGGTCTCACATAACAGTACCAAATGGCCCCCGAGGATCATATACTTCCATTTTTACAAGGACGGGAAAAGACATCCCAAATATAAGTCGACTCAATGCCTAGGGATCCACTAGTAATAGTCTAGACTTATCACAATTTCATTTGTGACCTAACCATAGTTAGTCATATGGTTCAAAATAACATTTATAAACAAAATGCATTTTCAAGTTTCACTTCTGGTAAGAATGAAAATCATAAAAATGAACTCATATACATTCTTTCAAGTGATCACATAAATGTGCAAGTAAAACTCTCTTTTACTTCAAATAAGATGGAACCCATCATTTTAGTTGAAAATGATCGGGAACCTAAAATCTCCCAAAACTCAAGTTATGTCAAAAATGTAGTAAACTTAAATCGAAAACCGTGGAGATATATAGGAGTTCAAAATGTAACCTTTGACATGTATAAAGTTTAGAAAATGATATTAGGAACTCACCAAATAGGTTTTAGAAGAAAACCCGAAAAACGAGATTTCGATCACCCGAAAATGATGAAGCTTTCAATACCGAACCCTTGGTTGATGCACTTAGTATTAGCAATAAATGGTAGCTTGAAGGTAACCAAACAAGAAATAAATGAAGAAAGAGAGAAAGAAAGAGAGAGAGAGAGAAAGAAACTTGAGGAGAAAGAAAGAGAGAGAGAGATATTATTCTAAAAGATATTTAGGCTGAAACAATACATAAGTCAGCCAGGGGATCTCGCGGGTTATGCCGCGACCTCAAGTTGCGGCATAACTCGCCCGCTTACTCAAAGCCAAAACCCAACAGAGGGTTTCGCGGGTTGTGCCGCAGCTTGCAAGCCGCAGTGTAACTCACATAGTTCCCTGTGGTTTGTCCAAAACCACCAAAATCCAAATACTTAACTTGCTACCAAACGCGGTGCTAACGACAAAAGCTATACATAAAAGAATACCAAGATTACAACACGAAATTTCGGGATGTTACACAAATGATGTGAAGTAGCTCTCTCAGGTCGAGATGTGGAAACTACAAGATGTGTGGCATCAAGTGCCTGAGTTTCCACAGCTTCAGGTTCAGAAGTCTGACCCCCTTCAATACCCCTCACAGCATTTTCTCTCTGCTCTTCCCGTTCCTGGACTCCCGTAGTCTCAGGAACCCTCACCGACTCCACTCATCTAAGGTTGGATTCTTAGGTAGGGATAGCCGGTTCTGTAAATCCCATAGACTCTCTGTAATCCCTAACGCACTCTGAGTTCGGATTAGCGTAGGCCAGTAGAGCTGCTGGAATGGGCATAGAGAAGTTAAACGTCTTCTTTTACTTTTAGAGATATCGCATTTCACATTCAGGAGCAACCTCATGATGAGATCTCTTTGGGATATCTCTGTTTGAGCAGATCATACTCCGGACAATGAGCTGAAGAAATCTTTGGTAAGGCACATATAGAGGTTTCTTGGAAGTTCTCTTGCTGATGACATTTTCATACAATTCCATCCAGAATGCCACCTAGTAGTCTATGTGCAGATTGTACACGATAGCATGGAATAGTCTCAAGGTGCGCATGTTGGTGTTGTCTAGGCCTGAGTGGCTTGAGGTCAAACAGCGATTGATGACTGAGAACATCTGGTAATAGAATGGTGGTAGATTTGTCTTCTTGAATTCACTAATCTTGGTAAGCTGACCCATATACCCTAAGGCTCGGATGCCTTCAAAAACTGCAAAATCCATAGGTTATGGGTCAAAAGAAGTTCTCCCCTCTCTAGCATTTGCTTCTGGTAGATCCAGTATGAGTCTGAGTCTCTGATATGTCAGAACAGAAGTGAAGTTGTCAATTCTGATTCTGAAGTACTTGAAAGTGTTGCTCTCCGCCACATATTCTTTGGTCTTCCATGCTTGTTGTAGATATATCAATGGGACATTTTTTGTATCTGTCAGAGCTTTATTCAACGGATGACCTTTCAGAATCTCTATGACCAATGGATTGACATTTAGGACATCAAAATCCACGTGGTGGTTGTTCGGAGACAAAAGCAGATACTCAGTAGGATTTATGAGAGCAAGATCAGGATCACCACCGATAGCTGACTGTACGTGTGATTTGGAAGATGGCATTGGTGTTTCCTTGGACACATTCGGATCATACTCATCCATTTGGACAATGGGATCATGAGTATGTTCATCTACCATGTTGAACCTGAAACAGAAAGAAAGTATTGGATATAATCCAATATGTTAGCAATAAGCACAAAAACTTGTTTTCAGAAAATGATTTTGATACACACAGTATCAAAGTACAGAAAGATTGCACTTTTAAGCTCACAATAAAAACACACAGTGTTGCAAGATACAATATGCAACAACACAGAAAGAAAATACAAAAATAAAATGACTAAACCGAACAAAACACTTGTTGATTTGATTTTGTTCTCAAAAATGAAGTTGTATTGCATGAACACTCATCCCATGAATGGTTTAAAAAAAAACTTAACTTTTGTAAAATTTTCAAGTCCAGAACTCTCATAACACAGAGTTGAACTAAAACCTCGCATACCATAAAGAACTCGCATGAGACTAAAACTCGCATGAACCTTTGATTCGGACAAGAACTTGCATAACATGATGTTAGGAAACAAAACTCGCATGACAAAGTGTTCATATGAAGAACTCTCATGACCAAGTGTTCTAAGATAAGAACACTTAGAATACTGTTCATCTTAAAATTTGAATTTTGAACACATCAAATCCAAAAATTTTACCCTTTACTCTGAAAAATTTTCTTTTGTTAAGTTTGATTAGGGTTTTATGTTAGGCGTATCATCAAAGAATGAAATTAGAGTCCATGCATAGGTTCGATTTTGTCCAAACACACTCCAACGGTTCGAAATAATATCCAACAGTCCAAAGGTTCAATAATCGAATCAAGTTCAATCATCCAGAGTCAAGGTAACCTGTGAAAACATATTCAAACAAGAACCCATATAGAAATCGAGTTCAATCATACAAAACAGACAACATTTAAGAAGAACAAAGTCAAAAACACAAGTATCGTGTTCTTGAAGATGAACAGACACAAACTGAAATCGAACAAAACCCTAGAAAAATGAAAAATCAAGCTTCAAAATACACAAACAAAGTTCAATAAACATAGAAAAACAACAATCAAACAATATAAAAACATAACCTACACTAAATCGAGGATATAAGACACTGAAGTCAAAAGGTCGCAAGAATAGTCGAGAGAAGTAATTCTTCTAAGTGTAAAACTCGCTAAAGGTATCTGAGAGAAGTGAGCCGAAAAAGGGATAACTATTGAATTTATACTCTCAGGGTACGATGACACGTGGCACGATTTGATTTGTTGGCTCACTTTCGCGCATACCACAGAAGAGGTACTTGCCGCACAACAAAGGCAAGTATGTGTAAGTGCACTTCGAACATGAAGCAATGTGTGCGAAGTGATGTGACATGAAGAACTCTCATGCAATGTTATGCGGGAAGTTTTTGTTCACTCAATTTTACTTTGGAGATGATCCCTTCAAGTTCAGTGATCTTAGTAGACAAACTGTTTCTTTCTTCAGTGAGTAGATCAATCTTCTTCTGTAACTCAGACTTCTTATTTTGTTCTTTCAGTGCAGTTGTTGATAGTTCAGATAACTTCCTTGAAAGCTTTTTAATCTCTGTTTCAAATACTTTCCTTTCTTCCTCAAAATCTTTTTCAACATTCTTTTGTTTGTCTGATATTTCTTTGAATAACCCAATATGCTTCTGTTCAGACATTTTCTTTTCTTTCTCAAACTTGTCTCTTTCAAGAATAACAACTTTCTCAAGGTCTGATACTTGTTGTGAAAATTTTATACATTTGAGTTCAACAGCTTTCTTCTCTTCGAAAGATTTCCTTGAAAATTCAGAAAACTTATGTGCGAAAGCTTTTCTTTCATTCTCAAATCCTTTCTTTTCCTTTTCAAACTCTGTTTTGTCTTTGTTAATATGCTTTTCCAAGTCTGAAATCTTCTTTTTCAGTTCAACATTTTTACTTTCCAATACTGTTGCTTTCTCTTCAAGCTTCTTTATTTGATCCTGAAGATTTGAGTTCTTAAATTTCAGTTTCGTAACAATCTTCGCGTTTTCCTCTCGTTCTGCTTTCAATACCTGCAATTTCTTTTTCATGTTTAGTCATCTTAATTTTTTGAACAACAACAAAAATGTCTTCTTCAGCGGTTACTATAACAGGCTTGTTGTTCTTTTTGGATCCTATCTTGAAATAATCCTAATAGAGTGATCGTCAAGAGAAACTTCGACTAGAAGTGGAGTTATGTGCACACTCTTAAAAATATATGAATAACAAGATTAAAGTCAGAAATAAAATCTGAAAAACAAAGAGTAAATTTGTCTTCCAAAAATTAAATCTGAAAATCATTGCGAAAACTTGACTTGTAATCTTCAATATGCAAAAATACAGAAAAAATATATCAGATATGCGCAAAAAACAGATAAAACAGATAAAAACGACACTAAAAATGACTATAAATGAAAAAGAACCGAAAAATAATGACTAAACACGACACAAACGAAAAACTTAAAAAAATGACGAAAAATGAACAAAAACGACTAAAATATAAAAAATACAAAAATAGGGACTAAAACCGACAAAATATAAAACTTCGACTAAAAATGAAAAATACTAAGACTCGACAAAAAACGAGAACTAAAAACGACAAAAACACAAAAACTATAAAATCTAGGAACTAAAAGCGTAAAATCCTAAACTAAGAAACTACAAGGACCAAAAATGACAAAAGATCAAACTAACAACTAGAGGGACTAAAATTGTAAAAACCTAAAAGATATAAACCGCAGGGACTAAAAGTGTAAAAACTAACAAACTAACGGAAAAATCTAATGAAAGGACTAAAAATGTTACAAAACTAACGGAAAACTTTACAAACTAACGACAGAAACCAAAATTGCTAACTCCTAAAAGACATTTAACAAACCTAACAAAAATGGACTAAATTGCAAGAAAATTAACGAAGCTAACAGAAAAGGACCAAATTTGTCACAAACTTAACAAAAATAACGGAGTTCTGTTAAGTTACTGTTCATTGTCTTCTCAAATCGCACAGTAAACTTCAAGTATCGATATCTCCTCCAATTCTTAACCAAATCGATCAAAATTTGTTTCAAAATGACCGTTGATCAATAGACAAACGATTTCCACGAAAAAATCTCTTTCATGCAACGAGTACGGAGTTGTATATCGACGTGATTAAACTCCGGCGATCACGTTTTTCTGGCTAACTTCTTTTGATCCGTTATGACCTATTATGATCTGTAAAACAATGTAAATCATGAACAAAAAGTATTATTAAGCTAAACATCGAAATCATCAGTCGATAAACGAATTCCGGCCAAACTCGGTGTTAGACCATAGTCTCATTGGATTCAAGATCATCCAATCTGAAGATCCAATCTGAAGCTAAAGCCCGAAAAGTCGCTCTCAATATAAGTCTAATGTCAGTTTGTAATAAATGTCAAAGTTAGTTTATTGTATTTTATGTTTAATCTAAATATCTTATAAACAGATATTTAGATATTATATACTAGTTATTATATTATAGTTTAGATATTAAGTTAGTTTTATTAGTTTAATATTGCAAGTTGTATTGCAAGTGGTTGAGTTTGTGTGTGATAGAAGCTAGAGAGATCAGATCAGATCTCACAACACATATCCAAGAACACACACACAAAAGGTGTAATACACAGAGAGAAACTCGAGAGCTTCATCGAACATCAAACCTTGTAATCGTTTGTTATTAATCAAATACAGGTTGGTAAATCGTTTATGTGTATGAGTCGATAAAACTTAATAGTATTGTGGATCGACAATTGGTATCAGAGCCTGATTTTAGATTCAAATCAAGTTTTACAAAACTCGACTCTGTGTTCTTCATTTCAAAATCATTTTCGAATTCTAGTGTGTTTTTAGGTGTGAAATCGATCAGGTCTTGATCGATTTGTGTGCTAGATCAAGTTGGTAGTGTTTGATTTCAGTTTAGAACTTCAATCGATTCAAATTTTGGGATTTTAGTGCAAAACTTTTCACGACCAGAAAGTCATTGTGCCATCGATTTTTTACTTCAAAAAGTGATTTTTATCGAGATCGAGTGGTAACAATCAGTTCTAGAAGTGTTTATAGTCATTTGCTAGAGTTTAGGACTGCTAATCTTTGAAAAACAGGTTTTTGAGCAAATCAGATCGAACTTTCGAAGTACAGGGACGAACTCACGCAAAGTTCACATTTGCGTCAGTTCATAGCATCGTTTGCGCTTCACGTTATTCGCGCAAGACAAGCTTTGCGCCACACACTGTTCGCGCAAACCTACCTTTGCGCTATACACTACTCACGCAAACCTCAGTTCACGCCATCAACTGCTCACGCAATCTTCGACTCGCGCAAACACAATTCACGCCAACCACTTCTCGCGCAAACCGTGTTTCGCGCCAGACACAGCTCGTGCAAACCTCCTTTTACGCCACCTTCAGTTCGCGCAAACCATCATTTGCGTTACCACTTCTCGCGCAAACTAGGTTTTGTGCCAATCACTGTTCCATACTTAGAATATTTTTAGCGGGACCCCCGTGTTAAGTCTGCCTAGGGGGACAAAATTTCTTGTGTAATCAAATTTTATCTGGACTAACGGTCAAATCCAAGTTCTTATTGCACATTTATATCTAAACAGGATGACTTCAAAAGACGCTCTTTCCATTGGCACGGATGTCAAACCCCCAGTTCTGTTTAAAGGGGATTACGAACAATGGAAAGACAGATTTCTTGACTTTGTGGATCGACACTTAAACGGAGATAACATTCTTTTATCAATAAAAGAAGGTCCCATGACACCACTTTCTGTCCAAGTACCTGATGATGATGATGCTGAAGATTATTCTTCTGACAGTGAGTATGGGAACGTGGAAAGAGAACAGAAGATGAAAATTGTTACAGTAGAGTATGCCCAATTTTCTGAAGAACAAAAGAACCGTTTCAAAGCTGATAAGCAAGCAAGATCTTTACTTCTTCAAAGTATCCCGAATGATATTTACATCAAAATAGACAGCTACAAAGCTACTGCTAAGAAGATGTGGGATCAACTTCAAAAGATGATGATGGGATCTAAGGTTGGGAACCAGATGAAAGTCGCAAACTGTATAAACAGTTATGAAGAATTCAAAGCCTTTGAGGATGAAAGCCTAGCGGACACTTATGAACGATATGTTCTGCTTCTGAACGAACTGTCAAAGAATAAAGTTAAAAAGAAACAGATTGAGAACAACGTCAAGTTTCTCAGTGTCCTACAACCGGAATGGAAAAAGCATACACGAAGAATGAAACAGATGAAAGATCTGAGTGACATTCCACTCCACGAGGTGTATGAGACACTAAGGAAGAACGAAGAAGAAGTAGAAGAGAAAAGGAGTGGAAATAAAAAGGAAGTTAAGAAAGTTCCTGATTCCATTGCACTTGTTGTCAAAGATAAGAAGAAAAAGAAGAAAGTAATTGCAAGTTCTGAATCAGAAACTGAATCTGATGGAGATGATGGAGAAAGTCTCAAGCAAGCACTGCAATTACTGACCCGTGCATTCCAAAAGAAATTCTACAAGAAACCGGGATCAAATTCACAGAGATATTCTTCCTCAAGCTCCAAGAACCGTGAGCATAGAGAAAGAGTAGAAGGAAGTAGATTTCTTGAGAAGAAACCAAGAGAAAGGAAGCAATTTGGGAATGACTACACCAGTACAGACAAGAAAGCTAATGTCCCAATCACATGCTACAACTGTGGCATGATTGGACATTACGCCTCAAACTGTCAAAAGCCAAAGGTTCGCAATTCGGAGTATTACCAGAACAAACTAATGTTAGCCAAGAAAAAGGAACTGGCAAAGCGTTAATGGCTGAAGTCGAATTCTGGTTAGATCATTCTGAAGAGGAAGAAGAAGAAGAGAATGAAGAAGCTGCTAACATGTGCTTGATGGCCAATCATGCAAAGTATGATGATTCAGATAATGAAGCAGCTGAAGAGGTAATGAACTTAACCGAAAATAATTTTATGATTAAAATGGATGCGATGATGGTCGAACTTCAAGACCTTCAGTTGAAACTGAAAATGGAAAAAGTCAGAGTTTCTAGGCGTAATCAAAAGATCTTTGAGCTAAATAAGTCAGTTATTGGGAACAAAGATCTCATGGATTCCCTACGCAAATCTGCTTCTGATTTTAATCTTAAAAATAATTGTTTAGAAAAGAAGTTCTCTGATTTTGTTTCTCAAATTTCTAAGTCTGATTTAGAAAAGAAAGAAATTGCCTTAATTGTTTATAAGCTGCAGTTTGAGAACAAGAATCTTAAAAAGAAGGTAAATGGTCTGGAAACCAAACTTTACTCAATAGGCCAAACAGATCAAACTATTTTCATGAATACACCTAATGAAGAGGCTGATTTTAAAGCAAAATGGGGATTAGGTTGTAATAATCCTCATTACCTGAAACATGTTATCAGAAAACAACCTGGTTTATATAATGCAGATTATATGTATGTTGCTGGTAAACATTCTCATTTGAAACCCAAATTTGTTACCAAAGCATCAGAAGAAGTTGAGGCAAGAGAAGATACAAATAGAAAGAATTTGAAGAAAATGAAACTACCATTCTGCTATGCAAGACTGAATGATAGTTATCTTTCGGAAAAACCAAAAGTTCTTTCAAAAGAATATTTTGCTACATATTCTTCTACTGAAATGGAGGCAAAACCTGTTCGAGCTAAAACTTATCTACCTCCACTCGTATTAGAAAGCAAAATAATTGAGTTAGAAAATGTCTTATCTAACGAAAGAATTTTGGTGAATATAGAACAAGATGTGTTTTCTACTGTTATGAAGAACACTGTTTTTCATTCTAAATCTACAAAGTGTTCTACAGTTTCAAAAGCACCTCACACTTCTACTGATTTCTTTGATGACTTATTTGAGTCTGCAAATGATTTTTTAAATTCAAAAGAAGGGTGTATAGAAGGAGTAGATATGGTTGATTTCAATGCTTCACTTCCAGATCATTCTATTTTTCTTGTAAAAGGAAAGGCTTTACCAAGTGTTTATAAAAATTAGCGTTCACAGAAACAGAACACCTCTAGTAAACGCAAGAAAAGCCAATCTCAGAAATCTGATTTTCCTAATAAATCTAAATCTTCAAATCAGACTCGTCCTACTGACCTTCCTTTCGACAGAAAGTTAGTTGGTTCAGGTTCACTTCAGAGAAGAGGGATATACAAGGAAGAAACTCTTTTCTGGAAGCAGAAACTACTTAAAGATGAAAGCTCATGTGTACATACGCATAATGAAACGAAGAACAATGCACTGAAAAGTAAACCTGCTCATGTTTACACGAGAGATCAAATGATCAGGTTATCAAGTAAGGAAAATTCTTGTTCTTACTGTCGTACACATGATCCTGTTCACAGAACCAAAGATCATTATTGGTATGGTTCTTATTCCATAACCCCCATACGAACTGCAACTAACACATATGGACCCAAATACCAGTGGGTACCAAAGAAGAATAATGATTCTGTGTTGCAGGCACCTACTGTCAAGAGGGAGTAGGAGAAGAATGGTTCTTGAGTAAATCAACTCAAGACCCAGACATCAATGTCAACAAAGGCTTCAAGTAAATCAGCTTAGAACCCGTGCTTCAAAGAAGAGTGACTTCTAAACACAACAGTTTAGGACTCGCACTTCAATGATCAAAAGAACTTACTCCAATGCTGATATGAGAGATTGTACTCGGAGTAAGAGAATTTCTATGTTTTACTGCTTTTTGTCTTTTCAATATTAGTGAATAAAGTTTCTTTGACTTGACTTAAAACTTTTGCAGAATTTTTGAGAAGAGCTTATACGATCATATGTTTATGACTTTAAGCTAAGCTTCATGAGATGTAAGATCGCACTTAAAGGTATATTCCTTTATCTTAATCTCATATGTGATTGAAAGAAGGACAACTTTCAATCATTGAAAACATATTCTTAAACGTTCAAACCACTTCCCGATTTTTCATAAGATTTTATATTTTGGGAGTGTACTTTAAATGTTCTACATGAGCTTACATGATTATAAATTCTTCTGAGCAACATACTCTTTATAGGATATACGGGATCAGTGTGCTAGGAATTCACACAACTTCTATGGAATCATGTTAACCAGTGATTTCTACCCATGAAGTTAATCCATAGTGATTGGGTGTGAGGAGTCAAAAGAAATGAGTGTGGAAGAGTGATGAAGTATCATGAAAAAGAGAGTTCGGTTAGTAGTGAGCTAAATGTTTAAAAGAAAGAGGGTGTGAGAACAGAGTTAAAAGAATATCACAACTCTGCACCAACTTTTTCTGAGTCGGGCATCCACATTTCTAGTGTTTCACAACTCTTTTGTGATCATTATTGAAACAGGCAACTAGCCCATGCCAACTCTTGAAATTACCCCACCAGCTACTCATTTACTTCTTAACAGAAAAATGTTTCATTTTTCAAAGGGGAAGCAGCACATATGCTATCTGATTTTCATTTGTAAAATCTGGATATTGAAAAGAAGGAAGTCTGCCCCACCTTCGCACTTCACTCATGCACATTGAGTCTGTGTTTAACTTACTGTTGTCTCAGTGGTTTACACAATTTCGAGCCCTATAAGCAATCATCAAGTGCTTAATTCTTTCTACCACAAGCACGAACACACAAGGAATTTGTTTCTTTGTCATAACGTTTATAGAAATAACCTTTGTGGTGTTTCGATGATTAAATGGAAGCCCTTTCTATTATGTATTCGTTACACACAGTGACTTAGTGTTACTGACAGGCGTTTCTAACTGATTTGTTTATTGCTACAGGTGTTACATAACTATTTTGTCTAGATTTGCAAAGATCTGGATAAATATCTATTGCATTGACGAATCAGAGGCTCCTTATGAACAACATTTCTTGTCATCAAGTTTTGATGAAATCGTTACACTTCTCATCAAAAAGGGGGAGAAGATCTACCCCAGAAATGGAGAAGAGCTAACCAAGAAATCACATGTTTCAAGAATCACGTCCAAGATTGGATTCTTCAAAGAGCAAGTATTCTGAAGATATGCTGATTCGAGAGAAGTTTTCTTTGAAGATACTTTGCTGAAGAATTTCGAGCTGAAACTAGAGATAATTTCTTCCCATGAACTAAAAGAGAGAAAAACTACATCTTTTAGGGAGTTTACTATATCTTGAAGACTAAGAGAGAGATTCCATCTTCTGAGCTGAACAAGAAGACTGAATTGCTAAAATCTTTTTAGTAATGATCTTGATCCAAAGGGGGAGATTGTTAGACCACAGTCTCATTGGATTCAAGATCATCCAATCTGAAGATCCAATCTGAAGCTAAAGCCCGAAAAGTCGCTCTCGATATAAGTCTAATTTCAGTTTGTAATAAATGTCAAAGTTAGTTTATTGTATTTTATGTTTAATCTAAATATCTTATAAATAGATATTTAGATATTATATACTAGTTATTATATTATAGTTTAGATATTAAATTAGTTTTATTAGTTTAATATTGCAAGTTGTATTGCAAGTGGTTGAGTTTGTGTGTGAAAGAAGCTAGAGAGATCAGCTCAGATCTCACAACACATATCCAAGAACACACACACAAAAGGTGTAATACACAGAGAGAAACTCTAGAGCTTCATCGAACATCAAACCTTGTAATCGTTTGTTATTAATCAAATACAGGTTGGTAAATCGTTTATGTGTATGAGTCGATAAAACTTGATAGTATTGTGGACCGACACCCGGTTTTCCAGCGAAACTCTGACGAGTCCCTGGCGAACTTTTAAACACAAATATCGCGATGAATTCTTGATGAAATTCGATTCTGAAACTTGGTACGTGTTCTAAATCAACAAACGAAGAGATTAGACATGATTGGATCAATTAAAATCAACATTAAAACTTAGACCCCATTGAGATCACGTCTAAAAAAACTAATTATAGAAGTCGAAAATTGTACGGAAAGATTCAATTTCAAAACAAATCTAAGTATAGAAGTCGTAAGATGAGGCTTGCATCAAGTTGTTCACGTATGGATTGTGAGTTCTTTGTTCAAGTTACGTATGACTTCTTCAAGCAGTGACTTGCGAGTTCATGGAGGTGACGCAGATAACTGTTTACGAGTTCTTCAAGTTGTCGTAAATCAAGCTTTGCGACTTGAGTTCATCATGTAAAACTTGCGACTTTAAACCTGAAACTTACGAGTTCTAAGATTGATGTAGAGGTAAGCTTGCGACTTCATCTCAGATGACGTAGAGATATACCCCTATGCTGTCTGCAAATCAATTCAAGTTGATATTAAAAAATGTTAGGTCTAGTTTTATAATAACCATTGTATTTATTCTGTGTGGCCTAAACTGTATCTCTAGTTTGTATATCTGTGTTGTTTAGGCTCGGGGTATTTAAGTCCCTTGGGTCTTTGTTCTTTGTAAGAAAACTTAATGCATATTCAATATCAAGAACACCTTTGCGCTTCATATCTTTCTCTCTCTACTTTCTCTCTCTAGGATTTAGTGATTCTTGGATTATCAATTGGTATCAGAGCCAATCTAAATCTGAGAGATTTGAGAGAATAGTTTTGTAAATCTGAATTTGTACTAAAATTAGAAAATTTGATTGATTTTCTTGATTCTAATCAAGGAAAATCTCGTTTTTTAATTTTTCACAAATTCGAACTTGTTTTTGATCGAATTTCTTTGTGAATTGGTTTGTTGGATCCGTTTTTGGTTGTAAAATCTTTTTGTTTCACATCGATTTGCAAGAATCTCATTTTTTGGTGGTCAATTTCAAGAATTTTCGAATTTTCTGAAAACTCGTTATTTCGTACTGTTCAATTCAGAAATCTTCAATTTTGTGGTTTTTAATCGAGTTTCTTGTTTGGAAGTTGTTAGAAAATGTTTTTCGAACATATCTGTGGAAGAAATCGTCTATAATTTCTAATCTGTAATCGAATTTTTTGATTTTTCGTGTTTTTTCAGCGGTTTGCACCAGATCCAGTATTTGCGCGAGTTCATAAGGTTTGCGCGAGTTCGTCCGTGGTTTGCGCGAGTTCATCGTTTTTACGCAAGTTTATCTTGCCAAGTTCAGAGTTAATCGAGCAAAGTCAAGGATTGTGTCTCCTTTGTCTAACGCAAAGTTAGGTTTGCGCTATCTTCTCATCACGCAAATCAGTTTCATCACTTTCTTGTTAAGCAAAAAGTGGTTCTCGTCATCATCGCGCAAAATACAAGTTCTCTTCATCAGTCTCTTGCGCAAAGTTTCATTTGCGTCACCAGCATTTCGCGAGAAGTTCATTTTGCGCCATAAACGCTTCACGCAAAGTCAATTTTGCGTCATCAGTGCCTCACGCAAATCTTAGTTTGCGTCTCCAACTGATCACGCAAACCAAGTTTGCGCCATCTGCTTATCACGCAAATCTCATTTGCGTCGTCTGTGTCTCACGCAAACATAGTTTACGTTATTAGCTTCTCACGCGAAACTAAGTTTGCATCATCTTCTTCTCAAGCAAAAGCAAGTTTGCGCCATCTACTGTTCACGCAAACCTTCAGATTGCGCCAACTTCTCTGTTCTAGACTTAGCTTTTTCTGACGATATGGACTCTGCAAAGTTTGCTTTTCAAGCTCAGTTCTACAAAAACGATCTCATGATGTCTTTGGGCACAAAAAATCGTCCTCCTGCTCTGATCGACAAAAACGAATTCACTCAATGTCAAGATCGGTTCCTGAACTTTATCGAGCGTCAAGTTAATGGAGATAACATGATGAAGTCTCTTACTGAAGGACCTTTCATAAAGCCTAACAAAGAGATTCCCATAACAACTGAAGAGGCTTCGCGTATGAAAGTTGATCGAGAATTAAAAGCTAACCTGATGCTAGCTTTACCAAACTCTGTCTACAACCGGGTTGATCATTGCAAGGATTATCCAAATTTGTTGTGGGCACAATTGGAAAATATTATGCTTGGATCTTCAGTTGCTACTTAACTTCGGCATACACGTTACATGAACAACTTTGAAGAATTCAAAGCCAAGGATGGGGAGTCACTGAAAATTGTGTATGACAGATTTTGTGCCGTGATTAATGATCTGAGGAAAATTAAAGTGGAAAAGACTGAGCTGGAAACCAATCTGAAGTTCCTCAATGCACTTCAACCGGAATGGAACAAATCTTGCCATCGCTTGAGGAATGATGTCAGGATATCTTCCATGCAGATCCAAGAGATGTACGAGATTTTGCTGACAGATGCGTGCATAGTCAATAATAAGAAGGCAAAACTGGACAAGAAGAACAAGAAGTCAGTGGACCTAACTGCTCTTCTAGAAAATCAGTTGGCAGAACAAGCTTTATCAGAAAATGCATATGATGGGTCAACTGATGATAATGGCGAGGCGCTCGAGAAAGCTATGATCCTTCTTTCTCAGCATTATCAGAAAAAGTTCCAACCTCGGTCTGGTTCCAACAATCTTCGCTTCACTTCTGGGTCAAAGAATGTTCAAGTGCCCGAGGCTAAGAAAGCGGTTGCATGCTACAACTGTGGAAAGCCCGGTCACATTTCTAAGGAGTGTAGAGTGAAGAAGGTTCGGGATTCAGCTTATTATCGGAAGAAACTAGAACTTGCCGAGAAAAGAGAGAATGGAACAGCTTTGCTCGTAGAAGAGGAATACTGGCTTGATCACTCCGATGATGAAGCTGATTCTATAGAGACTGCTCATATGTACTTAATCGGAGATGATCAGACTGATGATTTTGACACTGATGAAGATGAGGTAATTTCTGATTTTGATTACACTTTCATTTCTTCACAGATGAACATTATGATAACTTCTTTACATGATCTTCGTTTGAAGTTATTATCTGAAAAGAATTTAAATTCAGAAAAGTCAAATTTGATTGATAAATTACAAATTTCTTTGAAAGATGAAAAATCAATTTTGGATCATACAAAAGAAATCTTTCAAAAGAAATTAGATGATTTAGAAAAATCAAATAAGACTTATCTTGATTCTTTGACTGATATGACCATTTTAAAAGATAAATTTTCAGATAAAATAAATGAGTTGGAAGAAAAATTATATCGGAGAAATCAATCTGAACAAACTATTTATTTGAACAAACCAAGGAGTTATGAGTCTATAAAAGAAAAGTGGGGACTTGGTTTTGAAAATCCACATTGTTTAAACAATGCGATCGAAAAATCCCCTACTTTATATAAATACGATTATCTAACTCTTGATAAATATGCTCCTCAATTTAAAATTGATTGGATGAATGAAAAGCAAGTGTTAGAAATCGAAAATGAGAAAATGATGAATAATAAGAAAAAGGAAATTTCTTTTGTTTACACGAGCGAAAATGCTAAATATTTTCCTGATAAATCAAAGAAGGGCAGAAAAGGTTTAAATGACATATCTCCCATTAAGTCTTCAGTGTCTGATGATTTTGTTGATTTATTTGACAATATATATGATAAGGAAAATATCTCTCCAATCTTCTATGATTCTAAGAGATATATTCCTCCATTAGTATTAGAAGGCAAAATCATTGACCTTGAAGATAAAATGGAAGATAACAATATTCAAAACGAAATTGAATTTGATATTATTCTTTCTTATATGACTTCTAGTCTTGAAGAAAAATTATTTTCTCAAAAACAAGATTCTATTTCTGGCTTTTCTTATGATTCTAAGGAAAACAAAAAGAATTTCCTAAAATCTGAAAACTTTTCTCAAACTTTTTCTGACTCCGAGGTAAGTTCAGATTTATTAGTTGATCAGTTGGGTATCTTGGGTAAAATTGCTTCTTCTGATTCAACTATTAAAACAAAAATTCTTGATGATTCTTTTACGCTCAATGATGATTATAAGGTCAAAGAAGTCAAAGAAGAAATATATTGTTATTTCTGAAAATTCTAATTCTTCTGATTCAATTCTTTCAGATAGGACTTTGAGCACTTCTTCAAAGCAGATATGGAGGGTGAAGCGGATATCAGATGATTCTCAGACTGATGAGGATAGATATGTAGACAAACATTACAAAAGTGATTCATTTGCTTCTTGTAATAAAATTTCAAAATACTCAATAAAGCAAATGATTCAAATTTCCAAAAATGTCTCATATTCTTCTTCTGATTCTAGTTCTAGTTCAGATGATTATGCTTTCTCTTCTGCTAATTCTTATGTTCATTTGTCTGATCATATTTCTTGTGCTTCTCGTGTCAAATCTTACAAATTTTTCCCCATTCGAACTGCAACTAACTTTCATGGACCCAAATACAAGTGGGTACCAAAATCTCAGATTGATTCTAAGTTGCAGGCACCTAATGTCAATAGGGAGTAAGAGAAAATTGGCTTCTGAGTACTTCAGCTCAGAACCCGTACTTCAATGGTCTACGACTTCTAAACATATCAGTTTAGAACTCGTTCTTCAAAGTATTTCGCTTCTGACTAGTGAGAAATTGTGAGTACATCTACTTTAATTCCGCTGCATTTATATCTGATTATGATGTTGTTCCAGTTTTCTCTATTGTTTTTAAGAATCTGAGCAAATTCATTCAAAACCTGAATTTGTACAACCCAATTTTTTTTTTTTTTGAGATACAAATTTGTTATACATTATGTGGAAGATAATATTATTGAATTTTATTTTGTCTCAACTAAATATCAATTTGTCGAATTCTTTACTTTTGTCTTATTTTTTCAAACTCGGCATTTGAATTTAAAAATTTAAATCTTTACAAATTTTATTCTATAAAGTAAAAAGCTTTACAGGTTTTCTTTCTTTTGAATAAAATGTGTGTCAAGGAAAAATTTTCAAGTTGCTTTGTTTATATTGAAGTTTTATATGTTCAACTTTCAAGTCTAGGGAAGCAACATGTTTGTAGCTTTTGCATTCTGCTTTAAAGATATGTGATTTGGAATATTTATAGTTTACAATGCTTGGAATCCTAAAAAGTCTGAATTATGGATCATAATGAAAATATGGGCTAAGCTCTTAGATGTAGACCTGAGTGATTGAGATGAAATTTTATATATAAAATTCAGCAATCTCTAAGTTTAAAAGTTTGTACCTGTGACATTTCTGGTTTGGGAAAGTAAGTTCTGTGGGATGCTTGTCATCTGGTCCCCTAAGGTCAATTGGTCTGGGAGTGATCGAACCCAAATCCTTCTATAGAACCAGATCGAAAGTCATGTTCTACTGGTATGAATGGGTTTAGGATGTGTCGATGTAGCCTTTCTGATCTAGGAAAGTAAGTTGCAAGGGGTGCTTGACACCTAGTCCCCTAAGGCCAACTAGTCTGGGAGCGGTTGACCCAAATCCTGCAATAGGGTCAGATAGAAAGTTACGTTTACGGCATGTTCTTTACTTAATAAACTTTTTGATTAAAAGATGCCAATGTGCACAAGCTTAAAAGATGCCAATGTGCACAAGCTTAAAAGATGCCAAAGAGCACACTCATGTAAAGATGCCATAGAGCACAATGCTAAAAGATGCCAATGAGCACACATCTCATGATACTTGGTGATATGTTTGAGTTGCGATAAACCTATAAATTTGTGAAAATCTTAATTTCTGATGGATTAGTGTGAGTACATGCAAAGTTCTCTATTATATTTTTAGAATTGCATTTTCTTGAAACTAATCGAAGTTCACATGCGAGCACACTGAATAGATTGATGGAAGTTTTTGAAACTGAACATGTCTAAACTTGATATGCAATGAAACTTATCTTTGTATCCAACAATACATATTTGATTTCAACTGATTGATAAGTCTGTGATATTTTACTAAATAGAATTTAATTTGTTTAGTGTTTAAAATTTTTATATGTTTAGTTGTTTCAAAATACTTATTCAGTATATTTTTCTTTCTACATTGATATTTCAATTCTTGTGTTCTCATATATATTTTTAAATGGGTTTGTGCATTATTCAAGGGGGAGTGAAAAAGGAATTTTTTTTTTCTGAAAGATAATATCTGTTTTCGAGGGGGAGTATTTGATTCTCTATATGAATGCTAACTTGAATTGTCATATTAAGTGCATTTGTTTAGGGGGGGTCAAAGAGCTAATCAGGTGAAATTTTTCCAAGTATAAGTCATATTTGCGCCAACAGTTGGTAGAGCAAAACTTAGATTTGCGCCAACAGCTTCTAGCGCAAACCAAGCTTTGCGCATCCTTCAGCTAGCGCAAACCTAACTTTGCGCCTTTTTCTGCTAGCGCAAACTTAGGTTTGCGCCACAAACTGTTAGCACAAACCTCTCCTATTTTTCCTTTACTCTGATTGTGCAGATCTTAAGTTGTCTCGTCTCCAACATTTGCATGACCAAGTTGATCCAGATCATCAAGGTCATGAGGGGGAGAAGTTAAGGAGATGATAAAGAGACAAAGAGCACAATTTTATCTGTTGATCAAGATTCGCTCAAGATTCTATATTCTCTCAGCTATATCAATTCTTTTGTTGTTCCAGCTCCGATCATCACAGTTCATTCAAGTAGATTTAAAAGACAAATCAATCTGAAAGATACTGAGAAGAAATTTTTTTTTAGTCAAAAAAGCTTCTTCACTAAGTCGCTTAGATGGTTCGTGCTGATTTAGAAGATGGATATTGAAGACCACAGCGCCAATGGTTACTAAGGGGGAGATTGTTAGGTCTAGTTTTATAGTAACCATTGTATTTATTCTGTGTGGCCTAAACTGTATCTAGTTTGTATATTTGTGTTGTTTAGGCCCGGGGTATTTAAGTCCCTTGGGTCTTTGTTCTTTGTAAGAAAACTTAATGTATATTCAATATCAAGAACACCTTTGTGCTTCATATCTTTCTCTCTCTACTTTCTCTCTCTACTTTCTCTCTCTAGGATTTAGTGATTCTTGGATTATCAAAAAACCCAATGAATATCACTAAAGTGGATCGAACAGTCAATCATACTTAGATTCCTTGCATCAACTTGAAGTCATATCATCTTTCATGCTTGCGAGTTCATCCTTTGAAACAGTATGTGAGTTCTTCAAATGCTTATGACTTGGGAGTTCTGTTGAAGAAACTAACACCAGGATTGTAAACTCTAGATTCCTTGATGAAAACTTTGAAAGATGTTACTGATGATCATTTTTCGGCACATGTTGACTTATTAAAATCTTTGTTGTCCAAAAGAAAATTGTTGACCACCAAGTCCCTTTGCTTTGCGAGTTCTGTTAAGCACATATACCATGCGAGTTCTTCATATAAATGTTGTGAGTTCTTAAAAAAAAACTTTTATGATACTTGCAACTTCTGAGATGCAGAAACACTAATAAGACTCACGAGTTCTTCTCTTCAAAACTGCATGAATTGCTTACAATTTCTTCACGTGAAGACAAAAACTTGACTAAGTTGAGTTTATGAGTTCTTCAAATTATTTTCTTCTTCTTCGATGGAACACAGTGTATGTCCTGAAAAAATCAAAAACTCACAAAACAATTATTAACTATTGTATTAGGAATCAAACACAACCACAAACAACTTTTAACAACAATTTAAACAAAATTCGGATCAAAAACTCAGATTTGAAATTTTTTTGCTCAAGAACACATGAACATCAAAAAATTTCAAAAATGAAATTTATGGATTGAAACTCAAAATCTTTGATCAATTCATGGCTAAAAAGAGTTTTTAGAAACAAATTCACACAAAAATGAATCAAATCAACGAAATTTTGTAAAATCACAATCCAAAAAAAAATTCACAGAGAAGTTTTCTAAAACATGAAAATTTTCACGAAAACTTCAAATTTGATGAATCTTGATGCAATTTTGAGTAGAAATAGATGCAAAGTAGATGTATGACAATGAAGAAACATTTTGCAATCAAAATTAAACTCAAAAACACAAAAAAATGCATAACCCATTTGTGTTCTTCAAATCTTCAAAATTTGAGATTTTCTTCAAATCTTCAAAAATTGAGATTTTCTTCAAAAATTCTTCAAATCTTGAACGAATTTGTGCACATTTAATCTCCCAAAGCTCTTATACCAATTGTAAACACCAGATCTATTAGGTAAATGGCATTTTATTTCATTGATCTTTGAAGAATTACATGAAATATGAACTTTCTATCACTAGAATCTCTTACTTTCTCTCACTAGAAATATGACAACGACAAAATTCTTAACCTAATGCTTAACCCCTAAGCAAACTAATATCTAACTCAAATTACAAAGACATTGACTAAACACAAAGTAAACTCCTTTGACCTTCTAACATTACTCTGACTTTTGACTTTCTTTGACTTTTCTTTTACAAATACTTTTACACTAAATCTTGAATACAATAATGTCCTAACAGTTTCATTCATTTCTATTTCGTTCGTCTTGAAGACATTACGAACACTCCATCCAGGTAATTTTGTTTTCTTCTTTCCATTTCTACTTCCTCAATTTGGTGTAATTTCGTTTATTTATTTATTTATTTATTTTGGTAACCGTGGGTTTCCGGGCCAGCTTTCGCGCACCGACTAATCCCCGGGCGACCACGAATGGCCTGGAGTCATCGCAGGTGAACCTCCATGGCCACAAGGGCTTTGGCATGTAATTTCTTTTATGTGGGACACGATTTTGGTTCACTTTTTGTTTCTCATCGCATGGCACTCTCCCTCTATTCCATCGTAGACCTCCTTCCAATTCCAATCCAGGTAATTACGGCCTTGGTTATTTTGTGTCAATAGGTTCACTTTCTTCTTTGTTTGTTGGTTACTGCAGCAAGAAATTGTTGTCGTTCCTTTGTGATTTTAATCTCCTTCTATTTCTCCTTCCAATTCCAATCCAAGTAATTAGGGCTTTGGTTATTTTGTGTCAATAACGGGTTCACTTTCTTCTTTGATTGTTGGTTAGATAGAAAATTTGTTTCTTTGGCCAACCATTTGATGCATCTGGTGTTTCATATGAATTTATGTATTAGCATCTAGCCAACCACTTATTTGGATCATACTTCATTTGAATCTTCTTCATTGATGGAAATCTCAAATCCTTCCCAGAATCTCAAACTACTTCAAGATTTGAGTTGTTCTCAGGGATCATTGTCCTCATTTTCTTGAGGGAATCAAGTTGTAACAAGAAACCTAATTTAATTTCTTCCATGTTAGTTTATAAGTTTCCTTTCTCAGTGGTTCTTTTTTCATTGAAGTTAATTCATGTTATACTTGTTCATTTTTCATTTTTCTACATATGATCTTTGCGTTTGGGCAGAAGAGAGTTGGGACAATCAACAAACTGTTCATCAATACCAGTGTTTTTGAGCATTCAAGCAAGTTTTACTCAGTTGAGAACCATTTGTCTCAACTCTCAAGAGATAGACATTCGAACTTCTTAATACACTTCGAAATTGGGATGTGAATAGATCTTGGAATCGACCATTAAAGAGATTGACATTTGAATCCAAAGGTGAGATTTGTCATTATTAAGCTCCAAATTTGACAAATAAATTATGACATGATTTGTAGCTTTAACCCTGTAATTTGTTCCCGTAGAAAGCTTCAGGATATGTGTGTTTTAAGCCTCTTTCCTCGAGCTTGGCATCATCTCAGGTACTTAAATTAAATTTTTGTTGAACTAATGAACTTCTTTGTTGATATTTATAATGTTTGATCCGACTTCATTTCTGATTTTGTTCTTGAATGTGTTTCTCAAAGCTTAGAATCCAAGATCCTACTTCAGAAGGTTTCAAGTGAAGTTGTAGAGAAGGAGAGGTATGGATGTCTTTGCACTATTTGTTGCTCGTGATGTATAATTGTGCAAAAGAAAGATTACTTTGGTTTTGTGTGCAGAGGAGAGGTATGGATGCTCTCTATGATCTCATTTGGTTATTATACATTTATTTAAAGTTAGTATTTTAGACTCATAGGTTACATTTTCTAGACACTTGTGCATCTGTTTTATATTAGTTTATTGTCTTCAAAGATGATGGTGTTCAAACATGCAACCTTATTTAGTAGCCCAAACATGTCTCAGTAACCATTTAGGAGGAGATTGGCAAGCTCCCTGTACCACCTCATATGTTTAAGTTTTACATATGAAAAGATTGGCAAGTGGCCATTACTTCATTAATAGCGGAGGCATAATTACAAAAATCAATGTCTAAACTTCTATCGAAAAGAGTTGTATCATAAAATGCCTAAACACATGCAAACTTAAGACAATACCGTATGCTCCCAGCTTCCACTGATATTTTGTTTGATTCATCCAAAACCAATGTGCCAGATAGTGATAGTCAAAATAATTTAAATCTGATGTAAGTAATATACTCACAACAAAAGCTACTGCAATTTGAATCCTTCCAGTAAACTTCGTATGAATCTGCAATTTGAAATCCTTCAGTAAGAAAACCATTGAAGAATAACACAAAATGGATAGGCAAAATAAAAAACCATCCAAGAAAAAGTATTTTCAAAGGGAGAGGTCAAACCTGAGATCGAGAAACTTTTACCTTGAATGAAAAAGGCGTCGATGCAAGCATTGAGAAGCATCAGGTGTCGAAACATCAAACAAAAACCATTAGGTCTTAACCCACCACCAAGAATCGAACCCATAAAGAACCAGAAACCCTAAACCCTTAAATGATCCAGCTTCACTGATATTTTGTATGATTCAACCAAAACCAATGTGCCAGATGGTGATAGTCAAAATAATTTAAATCTGATGTAGCCAAAAAGATTATCATAAACAACCATTGTGGCGTCACATATTGTTTGGCTTTGAGGCGCTATTTTTTGGCATTATTTATCATCTGTTGGTTTATGTATGTTTTTTAGTGTTGATGATTATACATTTGCATTTGTTGCAGAAGTAGATACTTTGTGCAAAAGGACTCAAGTTGTTTAAAAAGAAAATCTTGGCCTGGATAGAATTGAAGGTATAAAATGGTGTAATAAGCACGAACTAATACTTCCACCTAACAGAGGTAACACATTACTTAGGGGCCGTTTACCCAAAAACTTACCTGGTAAACATATTCATAGGTTAATGTAATATAACTTGGTAAGCGTTTACCCGGGTAAGCGTGTGGTAAATGATCCCTTAGAAAGCACTAAACAATATATCAAGGTGATTGTTTTTCTCATGATTGATTTTTGCTGTTGCTTCATTTATGTTTAATTAATTGGTCTTGATTTCAGGAATGTTGAACAAAATAAATACATGGTTAAAGTGTAATGTATATATTTTGTGATCTTTTTACAAATTATTACTTACCAAATAATGTTTTCTATGTGTACAGAAAGTATGTACAAATTATTGTAATTTCTATTTGTAACTTTGGTTTTTCATTGAGTTTGAAATAACGTTTAACTTTATGTTCGTTTGTTTTTGTAAATGTAATTGTAATTTAATTACAAATTCTGTAAGTTTATAAAGATCATAAACTTCATACCTCGATTTACATAAAAGTTTGAAATCCCGCTGCATTGTGCGGGTAACCAACTGGTTTGGTAAAAATAAGATAACCATTGTTACAAAATAATAAGTATAATTTTCAAAATTTAGTGAATGATGGATTTATTAAATTATGGTTAGATTATTATTTTTTTGATTATATTCAATAAAAAATAGCGAAAATGAAAGGTCAAAATCATTTAGGTGGCGTTTGTTTTTTAAGAGGTACTGAAGTCTGAAGTCTGATTTCACTTCTGATTTTTAAGAGGTGGTGCTGAAATCTGAAATCTGAAATCTAAAACAATAAGGCTGTTTGTTTTTGTAAACTGATAAACGTCTGAAATCTGAATCAGTTCTTTTTTATTTAAATTATACTACCAGTTGAAGAAGTCCTTGTTTAAATTCTAATGATGCATAAGCAAGAAGCCACGAGTGTCATATACCCAATAAATTGTGAACACTCAAACATCTCCTAACTTGTTGTGAAGCTGTTAAGGTTGCAGAATTGAAGAAAACTCAAACTTGATGAACCTAGACAAAAAATCATTAGTTCTTTCAACTAAACTTTGTTGTGGTCTTCTAGCATTCCAGAATCAAAATTCGTTTAGATGTTGATGACTTCGGTCTGGAAAGTCTTCATAAGAAGTTAAGCCGATTAATACATAACCAAAAGCTATTATTAAACCCATAATATGTGAAATACAAACAACAAACCAAAAGCTATTAGAAACCAAAACCAACTAAAATAGATCAGACCCAAATGCAAAAGTCCCTTCTTTATAATTCATGAATGCAGTGCTTGAACAAACCGAGGTACAAAAAAACCCATAAATCTTTGGAATCGACAGAAATCAAAACATAAGAGAGTTCTGGAATCGGCAGAAATCAAAACCACGAGGACGAAGGACGAACCAAAATCAAAACATAAATCTATTGGGAAGATCGACATACCTTGGAATCGGAGATGGAGACGATTTCAGATTCAGATATCTATCGACTTGCAGGTCTAGAGTCTCGATTTGGAGCTGCTCAAGCTCGACTTAGAGAGGAGGAAGGGAGGACTTCGGTCGATTTGGAGAGGAGCTGTTGATTTGGAGAGGCAGAGAGGAGATCGACGTCGATGATGGATAGTCCCTTTAAAGAAGATCGATTTGGAGAGGATGAAATCAGTAGATTTGGAGAGGCAGGGGCAGGAGGCGATAAGTGAAAATAAGTGATAGGGTTTTCACTTTTCCGGTCAGTGCCAAATAAGTGATAAGTGGATCTGAAATAATAAAAAAAACACTCTTAATTGAACTACATCTGACCGAAAAAGTGATAAGTGCCAAATAAGTTCTGATTTTAAAAAAACAAACACACCCTTAATGTTACATATTTATTTAAAAATAAAACAAAATTCTCATAAAAATATAATGATTTAATAGAGATTGCTCCTTAATTATATTATATATATATATATGTGTGTGTGTGTGTGTGTGTATAAAATGAGAGGTTCATTTGAGAAATGCTAAATATATGAGAAATAGAAAATTAATCCTAGCCTTTCATTCGGTCAAGATCGGCTTTGACCGGTCAAATATTACGCCTTTGACTGGTCAACAATTACGGCTTTGACTGGTCTAAAGTTGCGGCTATTCCAAAAATAGAATGACAGTTTCGTAATTTCTACAAATACACGGGACGAGTTAATATATGAACCTGTATGATTCACATATGAACTATATGTTCATATGTGAACCAGTGTAATTAACATATGAACTCTTTTAATTGATTCATATATGAACCTTTGTGATTCATATATGAACCAATTAACTGATTCACATATGAACTAATTAACTGTAAGTTCATATGTGAATCAGTTGAAATAATTAACAGATTCATACATGAATTACACTAGTTCATATATGAACATATAATTCATATGTGAATCATACAGGTTCATATATGAACTCGTCCAACGTATTTTACGAAACTACCCCTCTATCTTCTACAGATCACACAAGGAATTATCCGATGTTTCACGGTCAAAGCCGCAAATGTTGACCAGATAAAATGCTAGGATCATTTCTTTATTAATCATATTTTTAGCATCTCTCAAATGAGCCTAATCCTCTCTCTCTCTCTCTATATATATATATAGAGAGAGAGAGGGGGGGGGGAAAGTTCAAATGAAAACTCAATTTTCATTGTGCACGTGAGGACAAATCTCGGCTACTCCATCTCTATTGATCCAACAACTTATATTAAATATATGTTTTAATTTTAAGATGCTTAGGGGTAAAAATGAAAGATAATTTAAACTCACGACTACCATATT
The DNA here is from genome assembly GCA_954870635.1 of Arctium minus. Taxonomy (NCBI): domain Eukaryota; kingdom Viridiplantae; phylum Streptophyta; class Magnoliopsida; order Asterales; family Asteraceae; genus Arctium; species Arctium minus. The sequence goes on along the minus strand of OX941084.1, from coordinate 99,833,140 downwards.
TGATTTTTTATTTTCTTTTTTAATTAAAAACGTTTACCCAATTAAAGTTTAAAATAAATTATCTTAAAAATTACTAATATTTTAATCAAACAAATTACATCAAAAAAACGAGAACTTCGTGTTCTTCGATATGACATCCATCTCGATATAGTTTTTTTTTATTGTTTTAACCGTTTTTCACGTGAAATGCTATATATGTGTGTTATATTCCTTATGAATATTTATGTACGTTCAAGTCTGTACAACATCTCGATACCGTAAGTATGTAACTCGACATCACCTTCTTCAACACTTTCTTCAACGTCGTAAGGCATCGCGTTTCTTCAACACCATAACCCAACACCCATCAAGACGAATCGAGAACCTATCGAGTAATTCTATTGTGAACCGGGGAACAAAAGAGAGCACGTCACGTCTCCACATCTTCACAGGTCATTCATGTATTATTCATCATGAATAATGTATCATTCAGGATGAATAATTCACGATTCATGAATTCGTGTATCATTCATCATGAATGTTGTGTAATTCATCCTGAATACTATATTATTCATCATTAATAATAAATGAATGTTCACATTTGTTATTCATACCGAATGTGGGACATCCGAGGATGCGCATACATATTCATAATGAATTAAACCAAATTTCGGTTGTGAATTGAGAAACAAAAGAGAGTGTGCCATGTGTCTACACCTTCACGGGTCATTCATATATTATTCATCATGAATAATGTATCATTCATGATGAATAATATAACATTCAGGGTGAATAATACACAACTCATGATAAATAATACATGAATCATGAATTCGTGTATTATTTGTAACACCCTCAAATTTGGAAAAAACAACTAAATTTAAAATTTTCATCAATATATCACATGAAGGATAAAAATCCTTTTCTACAAATGAATATTTGGAATACCTCAAATATAATTCTAGATTTAACCTCGACAAATAACCACTCAAATCTTATATAAAGACTAAATAACGGTCGGGTGTTACTAAACCCATAAATGATTATTATCTCCAAATGTGCGGAAGACATCACTCAATAGCTACATCCTTCTTGAGCATCTAAATAGCAGTCAACATTTCACGGTGCCGCAAGTGACATTCTCCAACTAGGACCTGATGCACATGCCGACAAATAAAAAGGGTTAGGCTTAACGCCTAGTGAGTTTCGAGAGTTTTCAACATGAATAAATATTTTGTTGAAAAGGAAAGAATGCAACTTAAAATACAATCTTTCAAAATGGTTTACTTTAAATATGAAAACAACTCGTTTTCCAATAACATGCATTTTTAAGGACAAACGCCCCAATACAAAATATTCTTTATAAAGTGATGCAACCCAAAACTCACTCAAAATGTGAATGGAAAACGGACTCCCAATTTATAAAAAACGGATTCAACTTTATATCCCGAAACACTCAAAACACGGGTGAGGCATACTACTCAACTCGTAAATCATGGAAAACAATCCATATAAATATAATATGTCACCGAAAACATGGAACTAAAATTCAATACTCAAGCGACCATAAAATGGAATGAAATCCAAATGTTAAAGCATGGAAAATTAAATATTCAAAATGTTGTTGGCCGACAATGGGGGAGACCCGTATCTATTGAGAGTGGAAGAACACAAAAGTATGTCACGCATACAACGTTAATCGCATGACATGTCCCACATGAAGTCCAAATGTCCCTACGACTCCTCATCAAGTTTCACCCAAAGAGTCAGTTGACCTTAGTCTCTATCCTCATGGATTTTTCCCAAAAGGCCCGGCAACATTCGAGGACTACAACCATTACATTACCCCGAATGGCGGAGGTCCTAGTGCCTACCCACACAGGGTAGCACCACCCCGGACTCAACCCTCCTAGTGTCTACTTGAAAGGTTAAGATCATAAAACATGGGTCCCAGAGTCAAATCCCGCAACACCCACTTGACCATCAAATAAAGACTGACTTACGTGCCTATGGATCCAATGCAACACAGTCTAAAATTACATGACTACACAGGAATGACCAATGCACTCGAGCCTGTAATTATTATTAATATGTAACAAGATGCATTAAGATGCAAATCATAAATGGGCTCTACACTGAGCTATTAAAATCGGACAAATGTCCCCAAGACTAATTTAAGTCCAAACCAAGCTAAAGTGCTCAAAATCCATCTGACCAACACATAACGGTCCCCAAATAATAAAACACATTTAAACGACATTTATGCAATACATTCCTCAGATACACTTTTAACTTAAAACATGAATTAGTTGGGACAAATCATTTTCCAAACATTATATTTCTAAAGTATCCCATGACATGATGACGTATGATTTCCAAACGATTTATAAATCAAAACACCAAAATCACGTTAACGTCAATTAATTTTCATTTGGGCAATAAATCCCCAAAAGAATATATGCTTGTGGTTAACACATCAAAATACCCGAAAACTAAAGATAGACACTTTATAAGGTTTAACAATCCAATTTACCACTTACGAAAACTTTGTCAAATACTCAACAAATTTGATAAATATAAAGTGAACACATTATTACTTCAAAATACACATTTTGGCATGTACATAGTTTTCACAAAGCAACTTGAACTCACCTTGCTAGATTTAGGCTAAATCTAGATTTTACCCCACTTTGGGCTTCCTTGAAGAAACTTGAATCCACAAGCAAAATCCGTCGAAAACCTAAATCCACAAATTTCTAACCATAAATATTCATATTCAACCATTTAGAATCGTTCCCCCAAACATCTTATGACAAAATCTCCATTTTCACCAAAACCCTAATTTTGACCTAAATCCTCAAAAATCATCCAAACCGAAATTGGAGAAATAAAACACTAGGAAATCATCAATGTCGCATTTATCACTTATATAAAGATTTAGAAGAGGGAAGGTAACTCACCACTAGGTTTTGAGTAAAACCCCCAAACATAGAAATCTTCAAGAGATGGAGGTGAACACTTAAATCTAGGCCAAGAGGTTGAAATCATAAGTATAGGTGATGAATGAACACTTGGTTTTAGGAGGAAACCACCAAAAATGAGTTAGGGTTAATGGGAGAAAGAGGGAGGTCGATTTGGGAGAGAAAGGTGAAGAGGAATAGGTGAAGAATGGGAACAAAGGTTGGAAAATCGCATTTTTAACACTCTCGTACCCGCATGCTATTGTGGCATGCGATTGTGATAATGTCACAATAGCCAAGGATGTACCGAGAGGTATTTGGCCTCTGTCGATTGTGACAGCTATAGTGATAGTGTCACAATCGCTGTCACAATAGCCGAGAGTGTACCGAACGCTGTTTTGGTCATAACTTCTTCGTTTTAGCTCCGTTTTCGCTCCGGAAAGGCCCGTTGGATTCGTAATTGAACTCCTCATCTATCAAGACTATAAAATCTATCATTTAATATCAAAATCCCATTTCCTCTGTTAGAGCACATATTTGTTGGATTCAAGATCATAAAGAATGAAGATAAAAGTTCAAGAAGTCAAAGCCTCAAAGTCAACTCTCAAGCATCAAAGTCAAAGTCAAGTGTAATAAAGTCTATGTCAAAGTTTGTGTTTTTGTTTCCTTGTACTTGTGTGTAGGTATAAATAGCCTTGTTGTCTTTGTAATATGTAGTAGGTATCATCATTATTGTGAGCTGATTAGAGAAGAGCAGACTGAATATCATTCTAGAGAGAGAGATAATGTTGTAGAGAGAGAAAGTGAGATTTGTAATTTATTCTTGTAATCAATGACATGTGATATCCATATTTGTTCATCTTGATTGTTTGTACAATTAGAACTTGAATTCTGGGTTTAACAATTGGTATCAGAGCATAAGAAATTCAGAAACATGATTGTGATTTCAAGATTTGGTCGACATTTTTCAAGAACTCGCTAAATACTGTTCAGATTCATTTTGAGCTACAGTGATGTTTTTGCTTTAAATTCGGTGTTTTTGTACTCGATTCTATGTTTAGAATAGATTTGATTTGAATCGATTTGTCCAATTTACATCAGAATCATGTGAATTTTGGATTTTTGAGATTTTATTTCGAGTTTTTGAAGTTTACTGTATTAAGATCGAATCTGAATGTTTAGTGTTTTAGTTTGAAATCTTTGTACTGTAATTTGTTCGTGGTATGTATTAGATATGATCTGCAAAGTTTCAAGACAATTGAAGAAGGTTTGATTCAATTTTTGTGCTAAAAATCAAGTTTTTGTTCGACAAAGGCAAGAACTCGCTAGATCTAAAAAACTCGCAAGGCAAGAACACGCAAAGGTTGAAGAACACGCACGTCAAAAGATCAAGTAAATAAATGAAGAACTCGCAAGTTGTATCGTGCGCGAAGAATAAACGCGCAAAGCATTGTGTGCGTGTTTCTACTGTTCATTTTCTTTGTTGTGCGTGAACAGTGATCTGCGAGAAGTGTGTTGTGCGCGAAGTGGATTTTGAGAGAAGTGCTCATTGTGCGCGTTTACATTTAGCGCGAAGTCAAATTCGAAAATATTTCTAAGTCTCGAATGCGCAAACACATAGCGAGGAAGTACTATGCGCGAAGTATCAAGAACTCGCACGTAGTTACCTGCGCGAACCAGAAACTCGCACGAGCCTGCTTGCGCGAACCTCAGAACTTGCAACATTCAGTGTGCGCGAACCTAGAACTCGCACGTCTCTATTTGCGCGAAGTGTGTTTCTCGTATCCTTTGGTCTGTGTGAAGCACAAAACTCGCAAGTTACTGTTTTTGGGCGAAGTCTGTATCCTTTGTTATGCGAGTTCCATACTTAGAATTTTTCTGAGTTTTCTGAAATTTGTCCAAATTTGACTTTTTGTGGTCCAGTTTATTTCTGAATTTCTAACGATCATTTCAAGTTCTTTTTGTGATAACAGGTGATAAAATCAAGATGTCATCAAAAGAAGAGATGACTTCCCGAGAAGCTATTGCAATCAGTACGGATGTGAAACCACCGATGCTTTTTAGAGGAGAGTATGAGCAGTGGAAAGATCACTTCTTAGACTTCATTGACCAACATGAATTGAGTGATTATATCAGATTATCTCTGCGGGAAGGAAAGATGAAAACTCCAACAAAGATTTACTCTTATCCAGGAGCATATGGATTCACGGAACGAGGAGAGTTTCCAATACCTCTTAAGGAATACACAGATGAGTAGAGAAGGAGATATGAAGCTGACAAATTGGCCAAAGTTTTTATTTTGCAAGAAATTTCAGATGAAATTTCTATCAATTTAGATAGTAAAAAGGCTAGAGCAAAACAGTTGTGGGATCAGCTTGAACTTAGATCAAAGTTGTCTTCAAGAGAAAAAGTAAAGATTTTGGAATATGAGAATTCTGAGCTGAAAAGAAAGATCTCTGAATTTGAAAATCAGAATATCCAAATTCAGCAAGCAACATCTAGTGAAAGTTATGAGGAGAAGATTAAGAGTCTGGAAGATGCTAATGCTGAGCTTCAAAAGAAAATATATGATTTGGAACAAAAGATAGTAAAAGACAGAGATCATTTTGAGATTGAAAAGAAAGAATTTTCCAAGAAGTTCTCAGACTTTTCCAGAAAAAGTGCTGAAGAGAAGAAGACGGTTAAGCTTAAATGTTCTAAGCTTTCTCAACAGATCTCAGACTTTGAGAAAGTAATTATTCTTGAACGAGAGAAGTTTGCAAAAGAAAAGAAGTTAATTGAGCAAAAGAATGTTGGATTCTTTAAAGAGATATCTGATGGAAGAAAGAATGCTGAGAATGGATTTGAAGAAGAAAGAAGTATATTTGAGATAGAAATCAAGAAGCTAAATGAGAAGCTATCTGAACTATCTGAAAGTGCACTGAAAGAGCGAAAAACGAAGTATGAATTCAAGAAAGAGATTGACCAACTTGTTAAAGAAAGAGGTAGTTTTGCTTCAAAGATAAAAGAGCTTGAAGACATTATTTCAAAGGTTATGGTGACTGAGCAAACGACTCTAGAGTCACAAATCCATACACCTAGAAATAGTTCAGCTGGTTCTAACAAGACCGCCTCAAGCTCACATCTGAAAACTGTTTCTACCAGAAGGTCAGTTAAATCATTTGATCTGATTCGTACAACTAACATTTTTTATGATTGGAAATTAGATGGTTCAGGTACACACAGGAGAAGAATGAGATCTAATGAAGAGAAACTGGTATGGAGAGTAAAACCAGTAGATGAAGATGAGAAGAAGAAAGAAAAGAAAGGAAAGAAGGATGAGAAGAAGAGTAACAAATCATTTGTACATGCATCAACAGCCAAGAAGAACAAAGTGCTAAAAGGTAAACCTGATCTCACTTACTCGAGAGATCAATTGATCAGGTTGTCTAATAAAAGGTATTGTTCTTATTGTCGTACTTATGATTTTGTTCATAAATCGAGTGATCATTACTGATATGGTTCTTACTCGATTACTCCTAACAGAACTGCAACTAACAAACATGGACCCAAATACCAGTGGGTACCAAAGCCGAAAAGTGAATTTGTGTTGCAGGCACCTACAGTCAAGGGGGAGTAAGAGAACCAAGGCTTCTGAATAAATTAGTTCAGGACCCGTACTTCAACGGAGTTTGAGTTCTAAACACAATAGTTTAAGACTCGTACTTCAATGATCAAAAGTAATGATACTCCCGGGCTGATAAGAGATTGTACTCCGATACTTAAATGAGGAACTCAACCTTCAAGGGGGAGTACATATTTTTTTCTGGATATATGCATTCGGAAGATATGATGAACTACAATTCAAAAGGGAGTTGTAGATCTCTATCGTGTGCTTTTTCACTGACATATTTTAGATGCATATTTTCAGGGGGAGTAAGAAATATGATTTTTGATTACTTCAAATCAGAACTCGTACATTAAATGTTTTACTGCTTTATGTCATTTTATTTTTCAATAAACATTGTGAATAAAGTTGCTTTGACAAGATTTTTTGACTGATGCAGATTGAGAGGATACTTAATGATCATATCATTATGACTTTAAGCTGACTTCATGAGATTTAAGACAGATCGAAAAGGTTTATTTCTATTCTTAATCTCATATATGGTTGAAAGAAGGACGACTTTCAATCATAGAAAACATGTTCTTAAACGTTCAAACCACTTCTGATTCTTAAACGATTTCATGAATATAGAAGTATGATTTTTAAATGTTTTCTTTATTATTTGTGCTTCAATGATCAACAAACCGTGTGTTTCCAAAGATTAATACGTGTGTATTATCTTCTCTATATACTGTCAAGTATTCACACACACCGGTTTTAATTTTTGTTGAAATTGTTCTTACCATGTCTCTAAATTGAAACATATTTTCGATGTTAAGACACCCCGATTGAATTCCAAAGAATTTTTTAGCGCGATTTCATTTTGAAACGTTCTTTCAAGAATGTCTATATATTGGTTCATATAGACAACATTCAATTTTTGCTGACCTAAACTTAATCGATAAATCATTTGATTCTGATCATTTTCATACAATGTCAGATTTTCAAACAAGTTTATTGTATTCATTTAATTCATTCAATTATCTTGTTTGAAAAGTCTTCAATGTTTAAACATGCTCAAATCTTGATGATTACATCTTTGAGCATACAGACATCTGACTTGTATATTTGTGCTTTAACTGATAAAGTTAAATCATTTTTGAGCCACATTGTGCTTTAATAGGAAAATACCTGGGTTCATTGGGTAGGACTTAAATGGAACTTCTATAGATTCACGTTAACCAGTGTTTCCTACCCAAGAAGTTAATCCTTAGTGATCGAGTGTGAGGAGTCAAAAAAATATTGAGTGTGGGTTGTGTGACGAGGTAAAATGAAAATGAGAGTTTGGTTAGATGTGAGCTCAATGATTAAAAAGACAGAGGGTGAGAGAACAGAGTAAAAGAATATCAAACTCTGCACCAACTTTTTCTGAGCCAGGCAGCCACATTTCTGGTGTTTCACAATTCTTCGTGAACATCATTGAAACAGGCATCTAGCCCATGCCAACTCTTGCTAAAAAACCCACCGGCCACTCATTTTTTTTCTTCATAAAAAGAAAATGTTTCATATTTTCTAGGGACGCATCACATTATCTATCTGGTTTTCATTCGGAAAATCTGGATATTGAAAAAGAAGGAAGTCTGCCCCACCTTCGCACTTCGATCATGCACAATTGAGTCTATGTTTAATTACTGTTGTCTCAGTGGTTTACACAATGTTGAGCCTTGTAAAAAGCAATCATCATGTGCTTAATTCTTTCTAACACATGTACGAACACACAAGGAATTTGTTTTCTTGTCATAACGTTCATAGAAATATCTTTGTGGTGTTTCGATGATTGAATGGAAGCCCTAGGAGAGTGAACATCAAAATGCTCCTTTCCAATGTGTATTCATTACACACAGTGACTTTGTGTTACTGACAGACATATTAACTGATTCATTTGTTGATTCGGGTGTTACATTCCTAATTTGTCTGAATTTGCAAAGATTCGGATAAATATCTTCTTGGATCAATGAAGAATCAGAGGCTCAGATTTTGAAATATCATTGGTCAGATACAGACATTTCTTGCTTGAAAGTTTTGATGATCTCTATGTCGTAATCATCAAAAAGGGGAGAGAGGTTCAAGAAATGTTGAGAAGGTCAGATATGTTTGAAGAGTTCAAGAATTGTTTGAAGTCATAAATGTTAAAGTTGGGGGAGAAGATCAAGAAATATTCAAGATTGTTGAAAGCTGAAAGTAAGTGTTCAAAGTTTTTCAGAATTGTTGAAGAGAAATTTGTTGAAGTAAATTGAGCTGAATTTTGAAGATAATTTATTTCTAAGAGTCTGAAAGAGGTGTATATCAACCTTGGGGGAGTATGTTAATATTCTTGGAGAACAGACTTTTGGAAGTTTAATGAAAGTTTTTGAAGATACTGAGTTTATCAAAGAAAGGGGAGAATGTCAATTTTTCATATGAATAGGGGGAGAATCATTTCTACATCAAAGGGAGAAGATTCAAATTGAGCTTAAAAAAGAAGATTGAATTGCAATATTCTTTTAGAGATGATCTTGATCCAAAGGGGGAGAATGTTAGAGCACATATTTGTTGGATTCAAGATCATAAACAATGAAGATAAAAGTTCAAGAAGTCAAAGCCTCAAAGTCAACTCTCAAGCATCAAAGTCAAAGTCAAGTGTAATAAAGTCTATGTCAAAGTTTGTGTTTTTGTTTCCTTGTAATTGTGTGTAGGTATAAATAGCCTTGTTGTCTTTGTAATGTGTAGTAGGTATCATCATTATCGTGAGCTGATTAGAGAAGAGCAGATTGAATATCATTCTAGAGAGAGAGAATGTTGTAGAGAGAGAAAGTGAGATTTGTAATTTGTTCTTGTAATCAATGACATGTGATTTCCATATTTGTTCATCTTGATTGTTTGTACAATTAGAACTTGAATTCTGGGTTTAACATCCTCTTTTTCTCTCAAAAGATCGATTTCTCCACTAACTTGAAATAGTACTTACCCAAAAATTACGGGTGTTACACCATTGTCATAATTACATGGCACATTCGTTGGGACGACCAACCACTTGGTAATCGCCGTTGCTATTGTGACATATGTCACAACTACATGGCACTATGGCTAGGACTACTATTGGTCCCGAAGGTGCTTAACAAGTTTGTAGAAGGGGGGGTTGAATACAAACACATAATTTAAAGTTTAATAAATTGTTTATTGATAAATCAAACACAATTTACAAGTCTGTTGCGGAATAAGATTAAGTAAAACTCAATCTAAACAAACTTAAGAAAACCCTAAGATGGTTGCACAAAAATATAGAGAATTGGAGATTAAAGAGTATAGAAAACAAGGGTTTCTATGTTTTAGAAAGATGAAGGCTAGAGGTGAGCACACTCTCCAGATGGAGAGGTAATCTTTATATTTATACCCTATGCATTAAATGCATGGCAGGGCACTTTACACGTGTCTTTCTTTGATTGGCAGAGAGAGTCTGACTTTGGGAGACATGCTTTCGGCCGCATCATGAACAGTGTAGTTGACAGAGTTGTTGTACGAATTATGGCAGATGTATGTCCGTTCTGACACATCGTACTGGGTGTGCAGGTAAAGACAAAAGAGACTTGAGGCATAAGCTAAGTGATCACCGATCGCTGAATATCTCTTCCTTCAGAGATATAAAGAAGTTCAGCTATCACTGAAGCTTTTCCTCAGGTTTCTTCGCGTATATGTAGAGTTGTCTTTGCTTCACTGATCTCCGCATCAGTTCACTAGTAGACTTGTCTTTGTTCAGCAGCTTCGTCTTTGATTCAGCAATGAACATCTGTTGACGCGAAACTTGTCTTCAAGGATTACGTTTACATAGAAATCATCAGCGATAACTGAACACACTCAGTCTGATCGCTGATAGTGAATCACAAATACATATGAGTGTTTATAAGAACGATCATCAGTGATAACTGAACAGACTCAGTCTGATCGCTGATGGTGAAACACTAATAGATATTAATAAACGTAATTTTCACTAAGTAGAAGAGGGTCTTTATCAAATCACTGAGAGAGTTTGGATCAACAATCTCCCCCTATTTGATAATGACAAAGTAACTGAAGAAAATTACTTTATAGTTTAAAATGAGGAATAATCAGGACTCACAACATACACGTCCCAATTACTATTTTGAGGGATCTTTTACAATACTGATAGGGTTAAGTACTTCACTGAAATTTTCATTAATTAAAAGAAGGAATTACAAGAGATGAAAATATAAAGTACAAGCTAAGAACTAACTACTATAAGTCTAACTAATAGATTACAAGAATTAAGAAACTAATCTATCAGCTATCTAGAGAAGACTTTGGAGTATTGATCATATAGTCAGGTATTTCTTCTCCTTTTTGCCTTCGATTTGAAGATTCTTGACTAATGATTGCCTTGATCGTTTCAGCTAAAGGAGAGAAGTCGCACCATAGACACAAAAGATCTTTGAGATGGTTAAGGGGGCAGATGGGAATCTCAGAGACTCTTTGGAATCTGAGTTGTTCCTCATCATCTCTGAAGAAGATTCCAAAAGGATCTTTAAGTACTTGCCCGAAAAGATATGGACCACCAGGAGGCAGAGATAGATCCAAAACTGAGAGATCAGGAGGAGGATCAAATAAAGCTTCTTTTGAGAATTTGATGGAGGTGTCGTTTCTGATAACAGCGACATTTCCAGATGAGGAGGAGACAGGCTTTCTTTTGAGTTGCCTTGGCTTAGAAGGAAGAGCAGATGGTACATTTAACACAATAGTAACTCTGTTGATGAGGGCTTCTAGGATGCCTTCGACATAGCCTCTGTAGGTTGATTTGGATTTCTTCAGCGCATCTTTGAACTCTAGCCATTCCATGTAGCCGAAACTTTCAAGATTTGAAACAAACATAGCCTTTGAGCTTCCATCCTCTCTGGTTATCTCCATTGTTACAGAAGTTCGGTCCTTCTTCTTTCTTCCAAAGATGACAACAGCTGTTATTTTTAATGGGTCGGAGCGATAGTCGACTTTATGCTTACACCATTCGACAGAGTTATCGCTGACCGCTTGTTCTTTTGAGCGTTCCTCTTCAATTTCTTTCAGTAGAGTAACCTGAACTTCCACTGGATTCTTCTTTAGCTTATTGTCTTTTACTTGAGAAGACTGAACCTTGAGAGCTAGAGAAGCATCTCTTTGACATTCGGCGATCAGTTTCTCAGCTCTAACAGATTCTTCAATTTCTGCTTCAGTCAGGAAATCAAGCTCTGTAGAAGTTATTTGAAGATGGACTTTCAGCCGTTGATTCTCTAGATGAGAGATCATCTCTGTTCTTCTATTTAGCCATTCCTCTTACCAGTGAGATGGTCTAGAGGGCCTTCCTGGATGGTGTAGGGCTTCTTCCTCTTCTTCTTGCTCATCAATCTCATTTAAGGAGATTGGGATTATTGATTCATCAGCTATGGAAGCTGGGATTATTTGAAATTCCTTTCCCTTAAGCAGGGGAGAGAACTATCAGGTCAGAAATAGACAAAAAGAGTTAGTGTTTGTTGGGAAGAAGAAAGATAAAGGCTAGAAAGAAACAGGGGTTGGGAATTTATAGAATGATATAGGGACAAGTGAGAGACATACCTGAGAAGGATTATCCCTCTCAGATAGTGAAACATTTGTCAGGCTTCCCTCAGCAGCTGCACCCTTTGGTTTGCTTTGGGAAGGGGTTCCTAAAGAAGTTTCATTTCTCCCCCCTGCTGTGACAACTTCTTTCGAAGCTATCACTGATGATGCGTTTGCTGCAGAAAACCATAAAGACTGGTCTTCTTCATCGTCGTCATCATCATCTTGATGTTGCTCTTTATCTTGATCCTGAAGATCAAGATCTTCACCCTCCTCTTCTTCCTCCTCCTCTTCTTCTAATAAAACTTGATCGTATAAAGAAAATGGAGGGGTTTTGTCAGCAACCTTCTCCCCCTCATCATGATAGGGAGGTTTTTCCGAGTGAACCTCAACAGTTGCTACCTCTGCATTTATTTCAACATCTTTCTCCCCATCTTTGTCATTATCATTGAGGGAGAGGTCATCAGTGCGAGAGGTAGTTTTTGAAGTGGCCAACGAACGGACTTTAACCTCCAAATGATCTAGACGGCCTTCGATCACAGGGATATCTGAAGTAGCTTGATGAATAAATTCAACAGCGACATTCAGAGAGGTTCGGTCTGCGTCCGTGAAAGAAGGTGTGAGCATCGGAGCTGGTGCATTCAGCTTATCCAGAACCTGCTGTAGTATGGATGTGCAGGAATCGATCTTGCTAGATAAATCCTGGACGTCCTTACTGAGAGTACCAACACATCCCTGAAGGAGTTGAGTTTGTTGGTGATTGACGACCAAGTCCTCCTTGACTTTGACAAGCTCTCCCTGAAGAGTTGAGACTTGGGAGGCTTCAGATTTTGAGGAGCAAGCAGCCGTCAGTTTCTTCAGCTCTTCACTAGCGTTATTGACAGCGCTGGTGGTTTCGTTGATGAAGGTGGTGAGAGAATCCACCTTGACACCCAAACTGTTGACATGAGAGTCAACAGTTGCCATATTAGGACCTGATGGTTCAAACATATTGAAAAATTGCATATCTCTTTCAAAGGTTTGAGCATCAGGTCTTATAAATGCAACTTGAGGTTGCTACATGAGAGATGGAGGGTTAGAGACCAAAGAAATGGGAGGAATAGTAATGGGTATAGAAGAAGTTGGAATTTGGGTGGTTACCTCAGTTTGTTATTGAACTGAGATGGTTGGTGGTGTCACTGATGTTGTGGCAGCGACCGAGATCACTGGCACGGTTGTTGTGGTGACAACTGAAGATGTGAAGGAGAGACCCACAAAACCATCCAAGGTAGTTTGTTGAGAAACTACCTCAGTCCTTGAGCTAGGGAGATAGTCTCCTTAGTCGTTTTGGCCTTCTTTGAAGGACCAGAAAGACTAGCTGATGGTCTTTTGGAAGCGGTTTTAGAGGCAGGGTTAGCTGGAGAAGAAACCTCCGGCGCGGCCGCTGAAGAAGAAGAAGAAGAGTGGAGAGAGAGACGGGAGCGTAGAGTTGAGATACTTACCTCGTTGTCGATCGGCTTGACCTCCAACGATCGTTGACCCACTTTTGCGAAACAACCATCTTGAGTAGTGGGGTAAGTGTCAGGGTAGAGAAACTTCAGGTATGCACAGATGAACCATACATAGGGAATCTTGGGATCCCTCTCCGTCTTCTCTATCTTTGACATAGCAGTAGCGTAGGCAAAGTTCTTGCCAGCGATCACAGAGTAAGCTATTTGGAGCTGAACTTTGCTCGCCTGATCCAGTGAGCCACTCTTCCCACTCATACATTGAATTATGTGTGAGAAGATGTAGTTCAGTTGAGAAGGCATGTTTGCCTTCTTAATGATGTTCAGGCGCTTGTTGGGGATGGTTGAGCGAGGCTTGTTGTCCCAGCAGTATTCCATGTCATCCAGAAACTGGATGAGTTCAACATCAGTGGGGAGGGCATTGAATCCACCCTTGGGTTTGTCAGGGAATCGGAGTGACTTCCTCAGACTGTATGCAGTCATCATGCCCGGTCCTAAATCAGTGTGGAAGGAGAGAGCGGGGACCAGTTCACCCTTCTTGTTGGTGATGGTGGTTTCGTCAGCAGTGAACCAAAACTGTTGTAGAAGAGTTTTGGATGGTTTTAGGATCCACAGTGATCGCGTAAGCAAGACACGACTGCTTCAGGAACTGCGCTGCTTCCACCAAGTGTGGGTATTTGATAGCATCGAAGTCCAAGCGTGCAAGGTGATTATTCTTGGGTATTTCATATTCAGTGAGAGAAAACTTGACGCTCTTGGAAGCAGTGAGAGCTGATTGTGCCATTTCTGAATATGGAAAGAAGGAGAAAAGATAGATAGAAAGGTTTAGAAAAAAAAATTACCAGTTTCTGTTTTCAGAAAGAAACATAGGAAAATTTTAAATTATTTTGAGAATAAACATTGTTCTTGAAGAAGAAAGAACATGAAGAAAACCAAAGGTTTGAATCAATAAAATCAAAAAAATGATTTTAATGTTTAAGAAATCTTGTGAAAAAATGTTAGACTGAAATTGTATTCAAGATTAAAATGAGGGTCTTTATTGTATTTGTTGAAAAGAGCTTAGAAGGTTTGACCTTGCTTGGTCATGTTGACCTATATATAAGCAAGTCTTTGTGTTTTCTAAAAGAGTGTGCAAGAGAGTAAGTGTGTGAAAGTGAAGGTGTAATATTGGTGGTAGTTGAGAGAGAGTAAGAACACACACAAAGAACACACACATACGTGAGATCTGTGACTAGATGTTAGATCTGTGATTAATTGTAATTCATGTGATTGATCTAATAAAAGTGTTTGTGTCAATCTAAATGTGTTAATGCTAGTAATCACTGGGCCACAATTGGTATCAGAGCCAAATCCATTTGAAAATCAAGAAAATATTTTGAGTCGACACTGTTCACGTTACTGTTCACGAAGTCAAAATCAATTTTGATTTTTAGTGGAATTTTTGAGTTGAATCTGATTAGGTTATGTTCGAATTGTGAAATCGATCATGTCTGTATAATTTGTTTCAAGGTTTGCACAGTATTCGATTGGTAATTTTGATTTTAAAGAAGTTTTTGGTTCATGAGTTTCACGTACTGTTCTTGAATCAATTTGATGATTTGTGTGTTTTTAAACGAAATTGCTTGCTAGAATTGTGTTCGAAATGTGTTGGTAAATGAATTGTCAAATTTTCAGATCGAAATTCGAAGTCTAGATGAATTTTTAGTGTGATTTTGATCGAGTTTAGAGGTTTGCGTGTGTTCATCAGAGTTTGCGGGTGTTCATATTGGTTTGTGCATGTTCATCTTGGTTTGCATTTCATTCATCGTGATTTTCTTAGAATTTGATCTGAACTTTGCGGGTTCTACTTGAATCGCAAAGTATGGTTTCAATAGTTTCAATGTATTTTGCGTATCATTTCACAAACGCAAAGTGTTGTTTGCGTTTCACTCATGAGAATATCTCACAAGGTTTGCACATCACGGCACAAACGCAAGTTAAGGTTTGCGCTTCAAATCACAAACGCAAACTGAGTTTTGCGTTCCACATCACAAACGCAAAATAAGATTTGCGTTCCTTAGCACACACGCAAAGTGAGTCTTGCGCTTCATAGCACAAACGCAAAGTATCTTTTGCGTGTCTTAGCACAAACGCAAAGTATCTTTTGCGTGTCTCAGTACAAACGCAAAGTAAGATTTTGCGTTCCTTAGCACAAACGCAAAGTAGAGTTTGCGTTCCTTAATACAAACGCAAAGAAGAATTTGCGCTTCATGCTACAAACGCAAAGTGTGGTTTGCGTTTCACACTACTCACACGTTTTGCGTTTCACTCTGAGTTGTACTTAATTTTTTTTTAAAGTTTTTCTTGATTTGATTGGATTTAAAGATCTTTACTAGCTAATATTTTTCATCTTGTGTAGGTTCATACATCTTTCAATCATGGCAAATGAATTTCTCTCTATGGGATCTCATCTGAAGCCTCCGGTCTTGTCTGTCGGAGATTATTCACAATGGAAGAAAAAAATGATTCAGTTTTTAAATCTAAAGAACAGAGATTATATGACATCTATCATAGATGGACCGGAAAATCCACAATCGTTTGTACCTGGACAAGCAGCCACAGCTACATCTCCAGCAATCCCAGATCGATATGTGTCAAAACCATATCAATTATTTACTGATGTGGAAAAGGCAAGACACAAGCTAGATGAAGAGGAACTTATCTATCTCACTATGGCAATCCCTAATGATATCTACAATCGAGTAGATAGTAGGGAATCTGCAAAAGATTTATGGGATGAATTGGAGAAACAGTTTCAAGGATCAAAGAAGTCAATTCAGACAAAGCTGAATCAGAGTATAAATGCATATGAAGGTTTTCATGCGAAAGAAGGAGAGACTTTGTTGGAAACATACAATCGTTTCAATGTGATATTGAATGATCTAAGGAGAAATGGAATGAACAAGTCAGAATCAGAGATCAATTATAAGTTCATCAAGAACTTGAACCCAGAATGGAAAAGCTATGCTATCAACATTCAGATGACTAAGGACATGGCACAAGAAGACGTCAATGATATCTTCACAACTTTATCTCAGCATGAGGATGAAGGAAAGCAGGTTGGTGCTGAAAAGAAGATGGTCAAAGATTCTCTAGCCTTAATGTCTGAACGTAAGAAAGGGTCAAGTTTCAAGTCCAGTTCTTCTTACAGATCAAAGTCAAGGAAATCTAGAGCTCTCCTAACTGAAGTCACTGATTCAAGCACTGATAAGTCTTCTACTGAAAGTGAAGAACATTCAGATGAGGATATGCAACGATTTGCTGAAAATCTGGCTCTTCTCACAAAGCAGTTTAAAAGCTTTGGAAAGAACAAGTACAAGCCGAAATATGAGAGTTACAAGAAAGACAAGTACAAACCGAGATCTGAAAAGAAGTATGAGAAAAGAGGAGAGAAAAGAGATGAAAAGCGAGAAGAGAAACGAGAAGAGAAGAGAGAAGGAAAGAAACAAGAGACTGAGCCGAAATATGGAAGATGCTATAACTGTGGAAAACCAGGTCATTTTTCCAAGGATTGCAAGTTCAAGCGTACAAAGAATTAGGAATATTATGCTCGGAAAACTCTGTTAGCAAAGAAGGTGGAAGATGGTCAGAACTTAATAGCGGAAGAAGAGAATTGGCTCTACAAGAGTTCTGATGATGAATCTGCACACTTTACTCAGGTGTGTATGATGGACAAAGTAGATGAGGACATTTGATCATCTTCTGATCATTCCGACTATGGTTCCGAGGTACGTATTCAATCTTTAAAAGCTCAAGTTAAATTAATGAAAGAAGAGTTTAAAACTTTAAAAGACAAACTTAGTCATGAAAGACAAACAATGTTGAATTTTCGTGATGAAAATTCAATATTGAAAGATGTTGTTAAGGAAAAAGAATCTGAGAAAGATTGTTTGAAAAAGGACAAAGATGTTTTAAATTCAAAAATATCTGATCTTGAAAGAGATCTTGTAAACTTATATGTTGAAAAAGGTGATTTTCAACTAAAATTTGAAAGGTGTTTTCAAGAAAGAAACGAGGCATATTGTAAAATCAAGAAACTGGAGGATTTAAATCTGAAAATAGGACAGACTGAGCAAACATTAAATCTTTTAACAAACAAACTCCAAGATGTCAGATTTTATAATGTTAAAAAAGGTTTAGGTTTTGAACCAAATACTGTTTTGAAAAGAGCACCAGAAAATTTGTATAATTTTGTATAATCACTGGGCCACAATAAACCCATAATGATGGAATATATTTAGGATTTTGTAACAAAATTTACGAAGAAAAGATGAACAAAGTAACCTGTTGATCTTGAAGGAAGAAGATGTAAATGCTTGAAGGAGTTGTTTGCTGGAAATGACTTGAGAGAGAATTCTTGCTTGAAAAGATTTCCAGAAAGCGTAAAGAGGTAAAAATGAAAAGGCATTCCTTTTATACGTAGAGAGTGTGTGTGTGTGTGTGTGAGGCGGGAAAACAAATGTTCATCATGACATGGACACGTTTTACGAAGTTGATTGGATAGAAGGGAAACGGACGAACGTGTCAGAAAAAGGCATGTCGTGGATTGTCGGTTCAAATGACGTCATAAGAGAGAGAGAAAAACGTTTCATTTGTCCTTTTTGAAATTATCTATGAAGAAAAGTCAGAGATAGGTTTTCATTTTGAAAGAATCCCTGATAAAAACTCAGAGATTGATTTGTCTTTTCAAAAGAATCACTGATGAGAAAAGTCAGAGATAGGTTTTCATTTTTCAAAAAGCTTTTAATCATTTGAAGAACTATCAGTGATTAAAGTTTTTATTTTTGAAAAGCGTCTTACTGAATGAATATTCAGTGATTGAGAGTGAGAGAACATACCTGAGAGTCAGAAATTTATTCAGAGATTAAGTGATAAAGGGGAACTTAGAAATACTGACATAATGCGGGAAAGATGAAGAGTTATTCTTCAAGATTCAGCATTCCAAGCTCACTAATGAGAAAGTTGAACCTTGTCTCATCAAGAGGTTTGGTAAACAAATCAGCTAGCTGATAGTCAGTGGGGATAAAGTGAAGTTCAATATCACCATCCATCACATGATCTCTGATAAAATGATATCTGATCTCTATGTGTTTCGTCTTTGAATGTAGTATTGGATTATTTGCTATAGCGATAGCACTAGTGCTGTCGCAATAGATTGGAATCTTTGATAGCCGAAGGTCATAGTCTAATAGTTGATTTCTCATCCATAAGACATGAGCACAACAACTTCCAGCGGCTACATATCCTGCTTCAGCTGTGGAAGTGGACACTGAATTTTGCTTTTTGCTTGTCCAACTTACCAGCTTTCCTCCTAGGAGTTGACATCCACCAGTAGTACTTTTTCTATCGAGTTTACATCCTGCAAAATCACTATCAGAATATCCAATTAGATCGAACCCTGAGTCTTTGGGATACCAAAGACCGAGGTTAGGAGTTCCTTTCAGATATCTGAAGATTCGATTTACAGCGATCAGATGGGATTCCTTGGGTTCAGATTGATAACGAGCACATAAACAGGTAGAGTACTTGATGTCAGGTCGGCTTGCTGTTAGATACAGCAGCGAGCCTATCATTCCTCTATAGGCAGTGACATTCACAGGTTTTCAGATGGATCCTTGTTTAATGTCAGAGGAGGTGCCATAGGAGTTTTCATCGCTGAAGTTTGTGTCAGATCAAACTTCTTCAGCATATCTTTAACATATTTACCTTGGCTGATAAAGGTACATCTTTCAGATTGTTTAATCTGAAGACCAAGAAAATACGTTAGCTCACCCATCATACTCATTTTGTATTCTTTCTTCATTCTTTCAGCGAAGCGAGTACATAGGGATAGGTTAGTAGAACCAAATATGATGTCATCGACATATATTTGTACAAGAATAATATGATCTTTTATCTTTCTGAAAAATAATGTATTATCAATTTTGCCACGTTCAAAATTTTCAGAGATAAGAAAAGATGAGAGAGTATCATACCAAGCACGAGGGGCTTGTTTTAGACCATAGAGAGCCTTATTCAATTTATAAACATAATTTGGATGCTTAGGGTCATAGAACCTTGGGGGTTATTCTACATAGACTTCTTCATTCAACTTTCCATTTAGGAATGCTGATTTTACATCTGTTTGATATACAATGAAGTCTTTGTAAACTGCATAAGCTAAGAAGAGTCGAATTGCTTCGAGCCTAGCCACAGGGGCAAAGGTTTCATCATAGTCTATGCCTTCCTCTTGTCGATATCCCTGAGCAACAAGTCGAGCCTTGTTGCGGGTTACAGTTCCATGTTCATCTAACTTGTTTCTAAACACCCATTTGGTGCCTATAACAGTTTTATCATATGGTCTAGGAACGAGATTCCAAACATTGTTGCGAGTGAACTCAGTTAGTTCTTCTTGCATAGCGCTGACCCAGTTTGGATCTCTGACGGCATCATCAGTCTTCTTTGGCTCTATTAAAGAAATAAAGTTGACAAAGAGGCATATATTACCTGAACTTCGTCATGTCTGAATACCTGCATCGGGATCACTAAGAATTTGATCTATGGGGTGATCTTTGGTCCATCGCTGAGCAGGAGCATGATCGCTCATTTCAGAGGTTGGATAAACAATAGGAATGTTCACTGATGAAGAAGCCTGAGGTTCATCAGCTAATAATTGTTAAGTGTTTGACAGACAATTGTTTTCTGAGAGGTTTTCAGATGAAGATAGATCTGATGGAAGAAGTGTGTTTAGAGGCTCAGCTGAAACCCATGAGATGGATTCAGCGTTAGGAGGTATGATGTTTGGATCATCATCAGCAGCTGGAGGATCTGTGTGCTGATGGTTTGAGAAGAAAGGTTATGTTTCTCTATAATGAGAAAACATCCAAGCGTTTAACTCTTCATTGTCAGCGATTGGTTTAGAGTTCGCTGAGCGAGTTTCATCAAAGGTGACATGAATTGTTTCTTCCATAGATTGTCTTCTTTTGTTGAAAACTCTGTAGGCTTTGGAGATAGCGGAATATCCAAGAAATATTCCGTCATCCGCTTTTGGATCGAACTTTCCAAGTTGATCTTTGTTGTTTAAGATAAATCACTGACAACCAAAGATAAGAAGAAAATTGATAGATGGTTTTCTTCCATGAAAAAGTTCATAAGTTGTCTTTCCAAATCGCTTTACTATCAGCGATCTGTTTTGAGTAAAACATACAGTGTTTACAGCTTCAACCCAAAATTGAGTCGGGAGGTGAGAATCGTTGAGCATTGATCTAGCAGCTTCAATGATCGTTTTGTTTCTTCTTTCAGCGACTCCGTTTTGCTGAGGCGTTCTTACTGAAAAGAAATTGTGAGAAATTCCCTTGTTCTCAAAGAAATTGTTCAGAGAACTATTTTTTAATTCAGCTCCATGATCACTTCTTATTGAACGAACAGTGAGATTATTCAGCACTTCCATCTTTTTAACAAAAGATATCAGTTCTTCTGGAGTGTCACTCTTGCAGCGAAGAAAGATAACCAGGTGTAGTGAGAGTATTCATCTACAATGACAATTGTATATTTCTTTCCAGCTATTGATTGGATGTTGACAGGGCCAAACAAATCCATATGCAAGAGTTGAAGAGGACTTGTCACTGAGGAAACTTGTTTAGACTTGAAACTAGCTTTCGTCTGTTTTCCTTTTTCACATGCTGAGCAGAGATATTCTTTAGCATATGAGTGCTGAGGAAGACCAGAAACCAGTTCCTTAGATGAGAGAGAATTCAGGGTTTTGAAGTTTAGATGAGAGAGCCTTTTGTGCCAAAGCCAGTTGACATCAGAAGAGGCTTTAGAAAGAAAACATACGTTTTCAGTAGTAGTAGAGTCCATATCTATTACATAGACATTTTCTTTACGATAACCACTGAGAGCAAGTTTTCCTTTCTCATTTACCACTGAACATGCTTTCTTGGTAAAGCGAACTTCATAGTC
Organism: Arctium minus; assembly: GCA_954870635.1. Lineage (NCBI taxonomy): Eukaryota > Viridiplantae > Streptophyta > Magnoliopsida > Asterales > Asteraceae > Arctium > Arctium minus. The sequence continues at coordinate 99,811,526 of OX941084.1, read as the reverse complement.
TTTGTCACATAGCTGACTGGTGCTCAAAAGATTGTGCTTCAGTCCATCTACATAAGCGACTCTTCTGAAGGTAGTTGTCCCATTGCTGAGGACACCAAACCCTCGAGTATATCCTTTTCCATTTCCACCAAAAGTCACATAGGGACCATTCTCTTCCTTGTATTCAGTGAGCAGGTCTTTTTGTGCTGTCATATGACGAGAGCATCCACTATCAAGATACCAGATACCCTTTGATCCCTATAAACATGAGGAAGATTAATCTTTGTTTGGTACCCACTTTTCAATGGGTCTTTTGGGGTTAGTGGAGATGGAAGGTTCAACAATCTTCACAGCAGATGAAGATTCAGCTTCAGTGGTAACCTTCACTTTGGTTAATTTCTTAACATTAGTGGTATTCTTCACCTTGGTAGATTTCTCAGCTTTGGTGACATTCATCTTCACTTTAGCTGTTTTATCAGCTTTAGTGGCAGTTGGACATTTGCTAGCAATATGGTTAGTAAATCCACAGTGATAGCATTTTCTATATTTGAATGTGGTTTTGGGACCATGAGTGTAGGGTTTTGTGAATTTAAGATTAGCAGGGCCAGCTCCAAGAATGCCTTTAGCATGAGATCTGGGAGGAATTTTCATTTCTTCAGATCTCTTAGGCTTAAGATCAATCTTCAGCTTTGGAGGACAGAGATCAAAGATTTCTATCACAGAGCTAGACGATTGATTCTCTGAAGGTTTAGAAGGAACTTTCAACTTTGTTTTCTTGGAAGCCTTCTGAGGATAAAGAATAGATTTTCCTTTATCTGAAGTCTTAGAGCTTTTAGATATTTCCTCAAGTATAGGATTAGAAGAAGATGATGAATAGAACTGAGCATAAGAAGTGTCAAAGATAGAAGATACGAACGTTCCAAACTTAAGCATGGAATTGTCGTCTTTAGGCTCATCCTGTGGTTTCCAAACACCAAGACCAGTTCTATCATTGGCAGGGATCTGAGCACTTATAATCTCAGTGATCTTAGTTGAGGACTTGCACCATCCTTCAACAGTAGCCTTCTCTGTTTTTAAAGGAGCGATGGCTTGTTCGCGTTCAATGCTGATGATTTCATTAACAATGACTTGATCTTTCAAACTTTCCTCTAAAAGAGTCAGTTCTCTGATCTTTTCATGGCATTTTTCTAGTTGTTTAGTTAAATCACTGTTTTTGCTGTCAGCTAGAGATTTGTCGTTTAGAGCATTGTATAGATAAATCGTCAACACATCAACAACGCGACTTCTCTCTGCTTCAGGTAGAGAGGGATTAGTAGAGATAGATATCTAAGATGATATATAGCTCATAGAAGTTTCAGTTGGTTCTTCCACTTCTTCTTTAATCTCAGCCATGAGGCAGAGATTAGCGACTTCTTCTTCACTAGAACTTGATTCTTCTGATTCAGCCCAGTCGTGTTCTTCAGTGATGAGACCTTTACCTTTTCGCTTGTAGTTTTTCAACTTTTGATATTTTTCTTTCAGTTTAAGGTATTTGTCATCGCTAGATCTTCTCGAGGTAGAAGGTTTGAAGACTTTCTTCGATCTGCACTCACTTGCAAAGTGTCCAATCTTTTCACAGTTAAAGCAAGTAGCAGTAGCCTTATCAACAGGGGTTAATTTTGGCTTGTTAGTAAGAGACAGAGGCTTATTTCTTCGGAAATTGTTCTTTCTTGCAAATATCTTAAAAGAGTTTGTCAAGAGTGCTAAGGACTCATCAAACTCTGAAAGATCAGTGTTTGATAGATCCTCAGAATCAGAATCTAACTCAATGATAGTGAGAGTAGATCGCTGAGATGGAATTATCTCTGAAAATACTAAAGCAACAGGAGTGCTTTTGGAGTCTTTAGAATCTTTTATAAGATTCTTCTTCAAGAGATTTTATTTCTCATAGTTGAGCAATATTCCATACAAGGTGCTGAGAGAAAGAGAATTTAAGTCTTTTGTCAGCTTGGGACATATTGAATAACTGTCCCAGCATTCAGGAAGACATTCTAAGAATTTTGTTAGGATCTCAGAATTAGAATAGGTCCTACCAACAGTTCTTAGATCAATGATTAAGCAGTTAAACCACTGATGAACATCAAACAGAGATTCATTCTTACCAGCGATAAAACTTTCATACTGTCTTACCAAGTTAATCTTTCAAGTCTCTTGGATTTCAGTGGTGCCTTCATATTGAACACATATGGTTTCCCAAATTTCTGTAGAAGTTTTAAGATGCATGATGGAATGGAAAACTTCATCAGGCAGAGCCATAGAGATAATGGTTTTTGCCCTTGCATCTATACCAACCTTATTTTTGTCTTCATCACTCCATTGTCTCATTTCCTTAACAACATAGCGTTCAGGGATAACAGGAGTGGTGGTGGTAGTAACAGGAACGACAACTATGATTTGGACAAGTTCATATGGTCCATTTGCTACGTAATCAGGTATAGTGGGATCTACACCTTCAAGAAATAATATCATTCGATTCTTCCAGTGAGAAAAGTTATCTCTGCTAAATCGAGGAGGTTTAGAAAGTGAACCATTATCATAGTAGTTTGTGTTTGTGTTAAGTGCCATTTTAGAATAGCAAGGAAGAGAATAAAGCAAGATCTTGTTTATTAGATTAAACAATCTGCTCTGATACCACTTGTTAGTCCCGAAGGTGCGTAACAAGTTTGTAGAAGGGGGGGGGGTTGAATACAAACACATAATTTAAAGTTTAATAAATTGTTTATTGATAAATCAAACACAATTTACAAGTCTGTTGCGAAATAAGATTAAGTAAAACTCAATCTAAACAAACTTAAGAAAACACTAAGATGGTTGCACAAGAATATAGAGAATTGGAGATTAGAGAGTATAGAAAACAAGGGTTTCTATGTTTTAGAAAGATGAAGGCTAGAGGTGAGCACACTCTCCATATGGAGAGGTAATCTTTCTATTTATACTCTATGCATTAAATGCATGGCAGGGCACTTTACACGTGTCTTTATTTGAATGGCAAAGAGAGTCTGACTTTGGGAGACATGCTTTCGGACACATCATGAACAGTGTAGTTGACAAAGTTGTTGTACGAATTATGGCAGAGGTATGTCCGTTCTGACACATCGTACTGGGTGTGCAGGGAAAGACAAAAGAGACTTGAGGCATAAGCTAAGTGATCATCGATCGCTGAATATCTCTTCCTTCAGAGATATAAAGAAGTTCAGCTATCGCTGAAGCTTTTCCTCAGGTTTCTTCGCGTATGTGTAGAGTTGTCTTTGCTTCACTGGTCTCCGCATCAGGTCACTAGTAGACTTGTCTTTGTTCAGCAGCTTCGTCTTCGATTCAGCTATGAACATCTGTTGACGCGAAACTTGTCTTCAGGGATTACGTTTACATAGAAATCATCAGCGATAACTGAACAGACTCAGTCTGATCGCTGATAGTGAATCACTAATACATATGAGTGTTTATAAGAAAGATCATCAGTGATAACTGAACAGACTCAGTCTGATCGCTGATGGTGAAACACTAATACATATTAATAAACGTAATTTTCACTAAGTAGAAGAGGGTCTTTATCAAATCACTGAAAGAGTTTGGATCAACAACTACCACACTTTCAGTACCATTGGTGCTATTGTGACAGGTGTCACAACCATATGACACAATAACCAAGACGATCATACTCTTAGGGGTTGTTTGGCAATTGTTGAATGGTTTGGTGTAGAATGATTAAGTGGTCAGAATGATTAAAAGACTTTTATGATATAGTGCAAAATAAAATATGATTGTTTGATAATTGTTCAGAATGGAATCAGGGCGCTTAATGGTTAAGGGAGGCCATGATACAAAATCATTCAGAGGGTTTTGGAACCATTAAGAGGCAGAATTTTTTTTGCCAAACAGGATTTACCTCTTAACGATTCAGAGGTTGCCTCTTAATGAAACCATTAAGAGGTAAACAAACAGCCCCTTGGTACCATTGGTGCTATTGTGACAAATGTCACAACCACATGACACTATAGCCATACTCCATATGTGGTTCTTCCTTTACCGATTCACTGAGTTCAACACTTTTTTTCAATTGGGATGAAAATTCAGGGTGTTACATTATTCATCCTGAATGTTGTATTATTCATCCTGAATACTGTATTATTCATCATGAATAGTGCATGAACGTTCACCTTTGTTATTCATACTGAATGTGGACACCCGAGGACGTGCATGCATATTCATAATGAATATAACACATATATATAATTTCACATAAAAACGGTTAAAACGAAAAAAAACTATATCGAGATGGATGTCATATCGAAGAGCACAAAATTCTCGTTTTTTTGATGTAATTTGTTTGATTAAAATATTAGTAATTTTTAAGATAATTTATTTTAAAGTTTAAGGGGGTAAAAAAAATTTAATTAAAAAAAAGTCAAACAAGGTAGGTGTTGATTCAAATTTACAATGTTGTCCTTAATCATTTCTCAATTAACCTTATTATGTATTAACCATTGATTAGTTTCCAAGTTTTGATCAATGGTTAAGATTTGTCCTCATGTGCACAATGAAATATGAGTTTTCATTTGAACCCACCCCTATATATATATATATATATATATATATATATATATATATATAGAGAGAGAGAGAGAGAGAGAGAGGGGCGTTCAAATGCAACCAATGTATATGGTGCAACCTCTTGCAACCCCTATATCCACCACATATTTTATGTAATTAAAAAAAGGAAAAAAAGATAAAAGTAAAATGTGTGGTGGATAAAAGGGTTGCATCATGTAAAAGGTTGCATAATAACTCACCCCTATATATATATTGATGATTGATAGTATAAAAGCATCTCCAACAACTTCTCTATTTTGGAGAAAATAGAAATAATGGGGATTTTAGGTCTAAATTGTGTTCTAACAGCTTCCCCAAAATATCTCCAAAATGGAGAAAGTAGGATAGAGAAGGGTTTTTTTTCTCTAAATATGAAGATTAGCCCAAAAATGATTATCCAAGTGAGAGAATCAGTAATTTTTTTTGAAAATAAATATGTAAAGAAAGAAATAATATTTTAATAAATGAATAGAATATTTTAATATTATAATTAATATTGCATTCTCCAAAATAAAAAATCTATAGAAGATGGATGTAATTTTTTTTATAAAAGAATTTGACTTTTAATTTTTCATTTTAAAGAAATTTTGAAAAAACCGTTAAATATGCTCTATCTATCTATACTATATTATAAAACAGGTATAAAAAACTTTTAAATACAAATTATTAGGCATAAGGTACCATCATTTTATGCAAGATTTTAAATTTTTTTTAATTTACAAGTATTAAAGCACATGATACATATTACTACTGCAGACTTCTAACACCCACCAATTTGGTATGTGCAGGACCTTCCTTTTATGCAGACCTTTTCATGTATCACTATTAATTAATATATTATATTACTATAAATTTGTTTGGTTATTTTTTCTAGATGTCATTAAAATATATAAGATAATCATTGAATTATAATAAAATACTTAATTTTTTATATAAAAAACATTATATTATTAAGCTTAAATTAAACAAATTTAAAAAAAAAAACATTATCACTTTCTCAAAACCATCCAAAATCGTACTATAAATCGACAAAAAAAATAAAATGAAACATTAAAATTGTGATGTATCTCGCTGCATTATACGAGTATGTTTCTAGTCTCTACTATATAATGAAAGCGCTTAAACGGTTCTTGAAATTTTACAGTTCTTGAAAACAGTTTTTGGAGCCCTGGTTCTTAGGCCTTCTTACCCCCACGTATTGCATCCTCTCCTCCCCGTATCCTCTCCTCCCACGTTTGCTTTGCTATATACAATGCTAATGGCGATCCTCTCAACACTGAAATTGACGCTCTGGTTTTCCAAGGTACGCTCTAATTTAGGTTTCATCTTCTTTCTTAAGTTTTTTTTCTACAAACATTTTTGGGTTTTCCATTTCAGTTGTGAAATTCCCACTGTAACTTCGCACGATTATACTTGAATTGGGTTTTTTGTGAAATTCACAACTGAAATGGAATTGGGTTTTCTACAAACATTTTTGGGTTTTTTGTGAAATTCGTCAGATTGATGTACTGGGACAATAATCTTCCATTTCGTTGAAGCAAGAAGTCCTATCTACATCAATCTGACGAATACTGCTTCCATGTGATATGGATCTTTTTTTCAAAATATCACAGATTTTAGTCAATATTTGCTTTTAGGTTTCATCTTCTTTCTTAAGTTTTTTTTCTACAAACATTTTTGGGTTTTCCATTTCAGTTGTGAAATTCCCACTGTAACTTCGCACGATTATACTTGAATTGGGTTTTTCGTGAAATTCACAACTGAAATGGAATTGGGTTTTCTACAAACATTTTTGGGTTTTTTGTGAAATTCGTCAGATTCATGTACTGGGACAATAATCTTCCATTTCGTTGAAGCAAGAAGTCCTACCTACATCAATCTGACGAATACTGCTTCCATGTGATGTGGATCTTTTTTTTCAAAATATCACAGATTTTAGTCAATATTTGCTTATACAACTTTGGTTTTGAAAATTGAAGGATTTTGGTGAATTCTTTAACTAAGGTATTGCAAGTATTGGGGATTTTCGTTAATAGTTGCTTAAATTTCAAATGGGTAATGCAAAATATCACAGATTTTAGTCAATATTTGCTTATACAACTTTGGTTTTGAAAATTTAAGGATTTTGGTCAATTCTTTAACTGGGGTATTGCAAAATATCACAGATTTTAGTCAATATTTGCTTATACTTGAATTGGGTATTATTGAATGTTCTAATGCTCAAGTCTGTCTTGATCACAGGATTACCAACAAGAATTGCAACCACATCCAGCTTCCCATCCTTTTCAGCAGGTATAATCTCTTTATCCATGAATAGTTTTTTCCTTTCACATGTTTTAATTGTTGAAAGATAGTACACTTGATCTGTAAAGAGATGGCACATATACTGATCAACTTTCCAAAAAACTACTCCCTGTGATCTACAAAAAAAGTAGAACACTTGCTATTTTGGGTTATCCCATAAAATTGGAACCTTTCCTTTCTCTTGAAAGATCCCTTCTCAAATTTACCTATTTGCCCATTAGTAATCCTTCCAACACAAGATAGATTGACTGTCATCCATAAGTTTTTCTCAACTTTGTCTTATTAGGGGTATTTTAAATATTTGATCATCGGCCATGGACTTTTATTAAACTATGTGCTAAATCAAAAGTAGAATGCTACCATCTATTATGCCTTCAAGCAAAGAATGAAAGGTTTATTTTCCTTAAGATTAGAGAGTCCTTTACAAAAGGATATTGCATGCTACCATTTCCAATAACCCATGTTGATGGTGCTTTACTGTGATTACCCTCTCTACCTTGTGCCCCAAAAGGGTGTTTATTCAATAAAAGGATGATCATCCTGCTAATTAAGGGACAAAATTTATCATACTTCAAAATCAATTATATACCAGAACGTTGAATCACAATTCACACCTAAGGCCAGGACTAATAATCTTGTCAACCTACAGAAAGCATGAATCTTTTTTGAAGTCTTTGATTATGAAACTTGGCCCACTTTAGAAGTACTAATTCAAACACTTTTACCCGAAGTAAGTATTAGACTATTAATGTAAGTAAAAAAGAAAGGTATATTTATGATTCAAAGAAATCATCAAGACAACATATAATAGGGTTCACAAGTGAGATTGGTTTCCCCTGATATCCTCTTATATGTTAATGTGGAAATACTATTGATGTGGAGAGTTTGTTCTCGTAACAGAAAAGATTAAACATAGTGGTCCCTTCCTGCATAACTTGAAAGGTAGATCTCTTCTTAGATAATGCGCATTCTCTCTCTCACACACATATCCAACCACCTAATTAGAAAAACAAGCTTGTAGGCAAATTATCTTTATCTCTCTCACACATATCTCGACCCGCCTAGAACAACCAATAACTTATTGTTCCAAAAAAAAGAATGAGAAGTAAGAACCATAACAAATAGGTTACACACAGGGCAGCAACCAACTTGAAACCTAAGCACCATCACAAAGATCAAGAAGAAGTTCCCTATTTTTGTATTTTAACATTACTTTCTGTGTTCATCTGTTACTTGTGCATCATATGGGGCTGATATCATCTCCAATGTATGCATTTTCTGCCACATGACAGGTTTATATGCATGGGTTTCCATATTATTTTATTATTGCTACATTGAGAGTCGAGTGGAAATTGGTAATTGCTTTTGACAGCTAAGTTCAACTTTGTAACTTCATCTCTTACTGTAAACCTAAAAACAGTGTGACCCATAACTATACCACTTTTATGGAGCCATAGTTCTTTTTTTGAAGACGCATTTTAGGAAAAAAGGTAGGTGAAGTGTAGAAAAGAGTGTCTTTTTTTATCCCTATATTTTGAATCCAGCCTTTTATTTATTGTGTAATGGCCAAAACTTTCTTATATTTATGTAGGAAATGAGGAGTAGTAGCTATGCTAGCAACGACCATTAGGTTGCGGATCTTGTTCACTTCGAGATAGAGGAAGAGTATGACCCCTCCGAACACTTTGAGATAGAGGAAGAGTATGACCCCTCCGAACACCAAGATACACCTACAGAAGAGTACACACCCGCACCTGAAATTGCCAATGAGAGTCAGTCCGTGGGTCATGTTAGAGTCGACTCCTCTGCTTTCGGGACGGGAGAGGGCATAATAGAGCCAACCACCGATGAATTAGTGAAGTTGCAGGACGAATTAGGCCAACTTCTGGAGAAATGCGCATATTGGAAGTTAAAGTGGAGAGAGAGTGTCATTGAGGGGTGCATTTTAGGAAGACCTTGGTGGATGAGAGTTGGAGATTGGCTCAAGTACCATTGGGAGGTCATGGTGCATTGTTGTATGGAAATCAAGGAGAACCTTCATCAGTGGATGATGTGGTTCGAGGAGGGACCAAATGTGGGTAAATTATGGTACTACTTTCCGTACAACACTTACCGGAGGTGGTTAAAGGACAAGTATCACACTCTCGACCTTCACATGGACTAGATATTTAAGTAGAGTCGTCTCATGGTAGTAGTTGGCTAGAGTAGCTTTTGTTTCTTTGTTTATAAACAAGTTGATCCTTATTTTAGTTTTCTTATTTTAGTATGCGTTATTTGAAGAACTGATTGTAACCATTTGGCATTTGACTTATTCTAACTAGCTCAACTTGTTCTCTTTCATCTTCTTGAATATGTCCACATTTAATATTTCAATGAATCCAAAGACTTTAAATAAGTCACTGCATCATACCTAAACCATAATTAAAACATCAAAAAGTTGGATCTCTGCCACGTAATCTATCATTGTAAATGTATCAATACAAAACTGACAAGATGGAGATAGAAAATACCAACGGATCAGTCATACAAACATGCTTCAATTAGCAGTACAACAATAACAATTGGCAAACCTAACTGATTATCATTCTCATAAAACAAATGCTATTTAATATGTTGAAATCAACAGGCATACGTAACAAGTAAATTCTAATTGTTACTATCAATTTTGGATTTTTGGTTTAAGTTTTTCCAGTTTGTGTTGAATTTGGTTAGGAGGATCTTTTGTTAATGGTAGCTTGACAACTACCATTATTATTAAATATTACCCACTTATTTTAAAGTCTATATCTGCATATGAAAAATGGTTGGCTGATTTGATATGCAAAACCAATCAAAATATCTCATTTTTATACAAAGATATTGGAAAAGTTAATAATATCTTCGTTTCCAGTTAATGGTAGCTTGACAACTACCATTATTATTAAATATTACCCACTTATTTTAAAGTCTATATCTGCATATGAAAAATGGCTGGCTGATTTGATATGCAAAACCAATCAAAATATCTCATTTTTATACAAAGATATTGGAAAAGTTAATGATATCTTCGTTTCCAGTTTTCAGAGTAATTCAAACTCCTTATCTTATAATTGCGTAGATGATTGTTGACTTTATGACTTACATTCATGATACTAATTACATAGATATATATTGAACCTTCATGAATAAGAACATAGAATATTTATTTAACTTTAGTCATTGCTTTAAATAGTAAGTGTTGTTGTCAGATTATTATTGTTGAAGCACACCATTTTAAATCTCTATCAATTAGAAACAAGGTTCCAACCAAACCAATCCAGAAGATGGTAGCAGCAGTTGAAAGCAATCCCAAAACAAAGCAAATTGGCCACTGGCCATTGCAAAAAAAAAAAGGCATTGAGAAGGGAACAATGACCATCAAAAGGAAAACAAACCAGGTCCAACAAACATTCTGAAGGCAAAACAAGAACCAAATTGGCTTATTCTAAAATGGATTATGTTGTTGTTGTTGATCCAAATCGATAAGCTTATGGAAATTAAAAGAGGTCCAACAGCAGGACTGCAACCATACCAGACAACACAAGATAAAAAACCAAATCTGAGACCAACTCCACATCTGGGACCAAGTCTACATCTGGAACCAAATCAAAGACAAATTTTTGTCAACTCTAAGAATGATTAGAGACCAATTCTGGCATCCAAATTGAAAATCCAAGAGATTCTTAGTGGATTTTGCAAAATGGCCAAAGGCCATTGCAAAATAAGCAATCCAAAGCTGCAACATGAGGGGAAAAAGCCAAATCCAAAACACCTATGCATCCTTCTAAACTGAATCAAGCTTACACAACCAATATAATCCATCAAGAACTTCGAATCCCAGGACCAAGAACACTCTAGAAATTGCAACAAACCATCTGCTATAAACTTGGACCAAACAGTTCTGAACTCCAACAAGAGCCAAGTTCAATCCAAAATAACTATCCAAATCCAATAGGATAACAAATAAAATATGATCAAACACCACATATTTGAACAACAACAAATCTAAATAGGACTGCATTCGGATATGAAAAACAAGTACATGCATCTGTTGTCATAGGACAGAAACAACAATAAGATTTTAGACAGAACCAACACCTATTGCACCCAAGGCTCCAAAATGAACTGGATAATAACAAACTAGATCCAAGGCCAAAAAACAACAATCCAACCAAAAAAAATCGAACAGATCATATGCGAATTAAAAAAAAAACTAACCATATCCATAACATGGAACACACATAGGAACCACTACCTATTGTCACAAATCAGAAACAATAACCACATAAAATCCATCCATCCATGATTGTTGGTCCTCATATTCCAATAGAAAACTGACAAGATGGAGATAAAAAATACCAAAGGATCAGTCATACAAACATGCTTCAATTAGCAGTACAACAATAACAATTGGCAAACCTAACTGATTATCATTCTCATAAGACAAATGCTACTTAATATGTTGAAATCAACAGTCATACCTAACAAGTAAATTCTAATTGTTAATCTTTTCTTCTCATATGCATTGGAAGTGATCAAGGCTTTTATTATATCTTATCTCTCCGAAAGACAATAGTTGTGGTTGGCAATCAATGAAGTAGATATATCATATATGCATGACAATTTATAAACATTGTTGTTCGAAAGTAGCCCGTTTAACCTCAAATATATTTGTCTTCCCTCTGAAGGTTGAAGTATAATCTAGATTTTCATTGATATGACCTGCCGTGTTTCAGATAATAGTTCATCTAATATCATTAACGGTAATTTACTTCTCAAATACTAAAGCAAGTTGAATGATAACGAGGATAAAGTATAACTTTCCCCTGAATCAATTAACGGTTCATCAACTGCACAATAAACAATCATCTGCTCCTACATAATAGAATCAAAGGTGATAACAACAAATTACAGAAGTTTATTCTATTAATTACCTTGGATGATGATTTGTGCTTCTTGCTAGGTCTTCCAATTTTCTTACCTAAATGATTTGCCTCCATACTCAGTTATCTATAACTAAGGCATGAGACAGTACATATGAATCGTTTCTCTTAAAAAACATTCCTTTCTCATACAAATCGTCACTTTCAAATTCAAATCTCATACTCATTCGTTGGATCCATGCTGGAAGTTTGTGGTGAGGGTTTACATCAGAAGATTTGTAAATAAAGTTACTTCTCCTCTTCTTATTGTAGTTTGTCAATGGAGCGTAATGTTCAACCATTGTCTTCATTAAACCCCTATGAAACAATGTGGAGAATCAAGGTGTTGTTGACAGAGAAAGGTACCATGCGAACATACACAAACGCGATGGGTGATGGTTGTGTTTTTAATGTGGAGTTAACTGATGAAGATGTAAGTGCCCATATTTCGTATTTTGTACCATCATCAAACCACCATAATTAGTGATGAATATAAAAGTAAAACATCCCTTAATCACTGCATTTGCAGGGTACTCAAATGAAAGCAACCATGTTTAATGAGGTTGCAAGAAAGTTATTCACCGTCTTTCAAATTGGGAAGGTTTATTACATATCTAAAGGAACGATAAAAGTTGCTAACAAGCAATATAGAACCATTTACAATAATTTTGAAATGATTCTAAGTCAAAATTCTCAAGTGGCCGAGGCGGTCAACGAATCGATGCTTGTACCTGAAAGAACATTCAACTTTGTTCCGATTGATGAGTTGAGGCGATATGTTAAACAGAATAAGCTTGCTGGTGAGATGCATGTTTATATTTTTTTTTCCTTTACATTGTCTTTTCACCTTGTGCTAAATATCGATTTACATGTAATGTAATTACATATGTAATCGGAGTGGTGCACCATGTTTCACCAACAACATGCATTCGAAGGAAAAGTGACCAACAGATAATCCCAAAAAGGGATATAAGAATTATAGATGACACGTACACTACTTTCGTCTCTTACATTCTCCATAGTTTGTGTGTCCTTTTATTTAACGTACCAAACTCTAATAGAATGGTCTTCTAGAAAGAAGAGTGTTATTGTTTCTCTATGGAATGAACATGCCACTTCTGTTGGGCAAGAACTTTTGGAGATGGTCGACAAATCCCCCATAGTTGCAATGAAAGCTTTGAAGGTTGGAAACTATGAAGGTGATAATATTGGTACCCTTATTTATAGGTATTACGGAAGCATGATTGATTATGTTAAGTTGTTTTTTATTCTAATTTTTCCTTATACAGGCGTGTCTTTATCTACACTAAGCAATAGTTACATTCGGGTAAATCCAGATATATCACAATGTTTGAGGTTGAGATCATGGTAAGTCTTGACTTTCAATTCTTTTAGGGATTTTTTTTACCTTAATGTACGTGTCTGCTAAATTCTGCAGAAAATATTGTAATTATTGATTGTGAAGAGAAGTTGATGAAATCTTTCATATAACAAAGCAACTCCCACCCCAACCTCCTTGTCATGATAGGGTTGCAGCCATGCAGTTAATATTTTGAGTTGACAAGGGTTAGAATATTAAATCTTGACATGAAATTTGAAGCTAGATGCAATGTTTATAGTTTCTATCAGGTCAACAGAGTTTATCAGACTGAAAAGGAGACAAAAAAAAGACTACGATCCATCCAACTACATCAACAATTAAATCGAATCACAACAAACCTTGAGAAACAGCCATAACTGAAACTACAACCACACCCCAACCATTAACCTGATACAATAAAACTGAACCAACTAAGCCAAACCCTATCCCACTATATAGAGCCAAACCCAGGGCTAACTAAAACTGATCCAAAATTGGTTACTGAAGTCTAGCTATACTTATCACCCTTCAAAGATTTGGTTATCAAAAAAAAACTTTAGCTATTTGTTAGGTAACCTTTGAAATTTGGTTAACAACAGGAAATATATCTAAACTTGTAGTTCAAGTAGATCTGGTCAAGTAGTAAGATCAGTTATTCCTGATTGAAGGTGTCCAAGTGTACTGCAATGATTTACTTGACAAGGAGGGTCAAAACAAGCTTAATACTCTGTCCCAGAAGTGGTTTTTCATTGAATACTGTAAGATTACAAATTTTGGTATATGAGAATAAGGAAGTGACACACAGAAGGGATTTGTTACTTTACGAAGATTAGCTGTACATCAAGTCAATGATCATTTCTGGGAAAAAAATTAGATCCTTGGTCTGATAAAAAGAGAACTAATAGGTGATGACCGGCACACCTCAAGCTGGATTTAGAGGGAGAAAAGTAATGGTAGTAATTTATAAGTGGGAAAATAATATTCTGATCCACATGCTGTAATATTTATCAGTTTTAACACAATGTGAGAAATTGCATATGTGATAAAGATCCAAAATACACGGAGCTTTTAATTTCCCCATCGGATATTGGTCGTTCGCAATTTTAACCATCCTTTTCTAATTTTAGTCGAACTTCCAGAAAGACGTTCCTGTTTGGGAACCTAGCCAAAATTGGGTGAATCTGGATTTCAATTCTTTGTGTCGTTACAAGTGATTGCTTTATGGTCCAACCGGTTATAGTTCAATCCTTAACGCCTAATTGTTTCTGTCAGTTGAGACATCCTAATTGCACTCGATAGCAATTACAAGAAAAGGTAATTGTGTAGTTGATCTGAGCACAAAAATCGAAGTTGTGCAAATCCTATAACATAAACTTGAACCCCCCCAATATGATTTGAGACCAATTTCTTTCATTCTTTTTAACAGAAAAAAGGATCTGAATGTCCAAATCAAAATTTTCAACGACGAATAGCTAGATCAACATTAATTAATAAAACAAATTCGATCAAGTAAAGAAGCTGTATATTTGACATGGAACATGTTTGGCAGGTTTGATTCTGAAGGTAAAGAAACTGCATTGCCTTCTTCAGGCTTATGTCTTACCCCGTCCATGAAAAGTCAAAGTCGCTCCATGTATTCCGATCGGGTGACACTTCATTATATAACCAGCAACCCATCTTTGGGTGAGGACAAGGTATACACTTAACACATTGTTTGTGACTTACCATTATGTATCAACTATGAAAAGATTAATATATTTGTGTTGCAGCCTGTTTACTTTAACACACGAGCGTCTATGACATTCCTTGATCCTGATCACACTATGTCATATCGGGCATGCAAGACATGTAATAAAAAAGTCACTGAATCTACTGGAAAAGGTTATTGGGGTGCCTGGTGTCAAAAAGATGAATCATTTACATTGAGGTTTGAATCACTAGCTTGCGCTATTAGATAATTAAGAATGGTTGAAAATTACATTAATTTCTATAATGTCTATAATGTTTAGATATGTATTCTCTGCAAAGTTTTCTGATGCAACTGGTGAAGCTTGGTTTTCTATATTCCACGAGCAGGCAGAGATATTACTTGGTTGTTCTGCCGATGAGCTTGCTAAAATGAAATCACAGGTATTTTTCCCTTTTACTGTCATATTTCATTGTGCTCTAAAATTCGTTCTTTGATTGGGTTGTAATTACATTAAACTGACATTGTAGGAAGAAACAACCAATTTCTTGTGCCAATTGAAGAAAGCCAAATGGGTCTCATTCCTTTTCCGAATTTGCGTTGCACGGACGGAGTACAAGAATGTGAAACGACAGAAGATAAATGTCATTGACATAACCCCGGTTGATTTTGCGGCTGATACAAGATTCTTACTCAATGAAATTTCTGCCATGAAAGACTAGATTTTGCTACATCTCCAAAATTTTTAAACATTCTCTTTATCGGTGTTTTCGATCTAGCATACTATGTCTTTGTTTTTTAGGATTCGACTCTTAATTCACACTTTTGTCTGAACCGGTTAGACATCTAACTATTCATAACGATTTTTTTCCTCTAATTTTCATAGGCCCTTATATCTAAATAACATCTGGATTAACATGTGATGTCCTAACCTCTAATTCGCTTAGAGGTATGGCAGTTCAGCAGCAAATAATTGTGCTACATCACAACACCTGATCGAAACATCAGGAGCACAACAACTCCTCAAATGTTTGTGCAATTCCAGCAAGACTGTAAGATTATTGATATTAAAGTTTTATGTTGGTTAAACATGTCTGTTTGTGGTTGTCAGACAATAGAATGTATGATGAATTTAGGGAGCCCTATTCCAACTTACATCGTATGAAGGAAAATAATGCACTTCTATAAATTCATGATTTGGATGTTTTTTCACTCATTACTCATAAAACATGAATTTTTAACCAAACATGTCCTATAATAATTTCAAGAAATTTATGATGATCCATAAAATTTGATTGGTGCTAGATGCGTAAAACTATAAAATTAGTACAACATAATATAAAAAAGATTGTCGTTTCGAGTTCCTTAATAAGTATAAAAATAGCATGTTATAGAACTATAATAGTGTAAAATATAAATTTAAAACTTCAATTACGTATTTAATCATGATATTTAATAATATGATTAAATCCAAACATAGTCAATATTGGGATCATTTCGAAGGTATTGACGAGACGATTACAATGGTATAATTTATAAAAGATGAATAGTGTTTTTAAGGTGAAGAACAAATTCATCTTTATCTAATTACTTCACTTTGATAAACTGTAATTTATTTCAAGACATATTTGTACTGTATCAGATCCACCGTAAGAAGCACTGTTAATGGGTGATTTTTGTGATTCCGGCTCTCTTGGAGTAAGTACTTGGCTTGAATTTACATGGGTTGTCTTTTTGTTTGCTCTTAAATTTCCTCCTTACCCACCTCCCAATTTCTTGTTTTCCCTTTTCTTGATCATACATACATATTTATTATATAAAGATATGATTTTATCACCTGCCTTGGTAAATCTTGTTCTGGGTTTCATGGGTTTTGCTTCTTGTAATTGTCTGCATATGATATAGGGATTCTTTTCACTTACTGTTGCCAATGGTGATTGTTTTGAACCCCTAATGAATTATGGTTTGATTGTGTTGTGTAGAGATTATGTTTTTGGTTCGCCTGTAATTGGTCTTTTTCTCATGATAATTTGCAACTTTGCTTGCAATATGGTGTGAAGAATTTATTGCCACCTTTCCAGACTCTTGATCTAATCAATAATCCATTTGGTAGTAGATTTGCTGCTGAAAATCGTTTACCCGATGAAGAAGAAATCGTAAGCAGTTCTGATGGGAAATTAACAGGTAGCATTGAACCTGAAAGTCATCTTGAAAAAGTCCCACCCTGATTCATTTGGTTCCAATTGCCAACTTTGAAGATAATTTGGCTAAAATCTCTTGATCATCCTTAGTTTGACCTTAAGGCATGACCGGACGTATTGTGTCACTTGGGTATAAACATTCATACCCTGGAAAAATATGATTATGCTGAAATAGGTTTAATGATAATTTGCAAAGGTTACGTTTTTTAAGACAACTTTACAGGAATTAATGTGATAACGTGTGGTGGTGTTTTTTGACGTGCGTTTTTATTGTTGTTTACAGGATGTGAAACCGTCACAAGGGATCAGTTGTACACGTGCACCTGGATGGATCAACAACGAACGATGACAAAAATTGATTTCTTTAAGGTTGTGGCTCGTCTTTGAGGTATCTTAGATACAGTATGTTGTATCGAAAATAAAGATAGCAAGTCAAATATTTATACCAGTTTTGATCATTCATACATTATCCCTGATGGAGGCTGGTCTGTTCTGATAAACTTCTTGTTATTCAATATGGTACTTGTATATATGAATGACATTTTTTTTGGGAAAACTTGTTTAAATACCGCTGCATCGTGCGGGTATTTTACTAGTATGTCTAATGATAGATAACGATGTCAACATTCCAATTGGGCCCGTTGGGGCAAACTCGAAAAGAAGCTTACAATTATCATGGAAATTCTTTGACTATTTTCTCTCAACATGTTGACTTTTATTTTGACTACAACTCCAAGTCCCGGTAAATAGGGGTGTCAAAAATAACCGAAACCGAATAACCCACCCGAACCGAATGAAATTTGGGTTAATGGTTTCGGGTTATTCGTTTTTGGGTTAAACGGTTTGGTTAACGGAATAAGAATCCTTATTCGGTTCGGTTTTCGGTTAATTTTTTCCTAATTCGGTTAAACCGAATAACCCGAATAATACATCCTACTAATATTTTATATATTGCATGTTTATAAAAAATAAACCTAAGACATGTTATACTATTATTAATTTCCATATTTATTGATATATAATGTTTTTTTTATTGAGAGTAGATAATGTTTTTTCATTAGATTACATTTTATACTTGAATTACATCGTCGCATTAAGAAAAATAATGTCATATGGTAGAAATAGATTTTGATAGATGATGTATTTTACTTAATATAAGTCAATTATTGAGTATCATTGTATGAAACAATTATATATAATAAGCAAGAGACACTTGATTTGAAATCATTATTTGAACAAATGTCCAACGAAAAAAATATAAATTCTTATTCGGTTTAACCGGTTACCGAACCAAATAAACCGAAACCGAATAACCCAAAACCGATTAAACCGAACCTTATTTGGTTTGGTTATCGGTTAGTTTTTAAAAAGCTTGAAAACTGATTAACTCGAATCGAATAAACCGAAAACCGATTTAACCGACCGAATAACACCCCTGACGGTAAATGGAGAATCCCAAAACTTCTACAGAAAAAATCTTAACCGTGTGATCCGAATAGCTCCATACAATCAAACAGTAGTCACCTTGCCACGTTTCTTTCCCTTATTGGTTGCTTTTACTTTTCCGAATTTATTTTTTTTTTGTAATGCAAAGCAAAAACGGGTGAAGGAATAAGAAACAGCGATCGCGGATCGAAACACAAGATTTGGATAGAGACGGATTGTTTTGACTGTTTGATCTCTTGATTTTTGCACTAAATCCACCGGCAATTTTAAATCCGATCAATTCCGGTGGTTTATAGGGTTTCGAATTTATATTGAAATAAATGGTGAATTCAATGGTGGAAAGAGCAACAAGCAGCATGCTTATTGGACCAGACTGGTCGATGAACACTGAGATCTGCGATATCTGCAATCATGATCCTGCGTATGTTCTCTGTCCTTTTTTTTTATCTTGTTCATTTCTAAATTATGTTTGGTCATGCGAAGTGATCTTGTTTCTTTATCTTTCGCCTGTAATGTTGAACAACCCCCCCCCCCCCCCCCCCCCCCCCCCCCCCCTATATTTAGGGTGTCTGTGGTTATAATTTGTTAAAACTCAATGATTTGAGTAAAATAAAAGAAATTAGATAGAAGTGGAGTTGGGAATTTTAGGGTTTTTTTTTCTTTCCAGCAATATTAGGCATAATTCTAAACTGTAGGAACTGGGTCAAGTGAACTATAAGTTGGCATGAAATCTTAGATATTTGGGTCTGTTTTTGATACATCCCTATATTGATTTGAGTTGAAGTGTCCTACTTTTTTGTTTTAAAAATTACATAATTTGGTGTCAAGTTTAAGAAATTGGCGTAATGGACTAGAAGTTAGGCCCATGTTGGACGCTTTGTGGATTGCTTTAAACCTTGCTGTAATTTGGGTGTCGTCCTATTTATTTACACCCTCTTTTAGTTTTGGTATGATCTGCTATTGAACACACACAAGAATGGTTGCATATATAACTAGCGGTTGAAAAGTGATAAATATTGTGCAATAGAGAGAGTAAGGGGAAATGATGCTTTTGATGCAGATACAAAGTGTATATATGCATGTGTGTGTACTGTTTTTGACAGATCTGCTTGTCATTGTCTAGCGGAGTATGCTGAGGGGGTCAGACTCACGATCTGTCTTATTTTGGTTTTTGTATCATGGATTCCTTCTTTCTTTGACGCTTGCTTGGAGTGCTATCTTACTAGCAGTAGTGCTATTTTACTAGCAGTAGTGTTGTTTTCTATTTGAGCTTCCCTTTTTCCTTTTATCGAGCATAATGATTCGAATACGGTTTGAGTTATTGTTTCCATGATCAACCTTGTTTTGGTTGATCATTCGGATTGCCAAAAGGACCATATAGATATCCATGTTAATTGTATACATGACTTCTTCGAGAAATCTTCTGCAGGAATGTGGTTGAATTTCCTTTTTGTTGTTTTCAGATGAGATCCTAAGATTAATGAAAAGGTGGTTTGTTAATTATCAACAATGCTCTCAATATTTGTACCTAGAGTCCTTTTGCTTTCTAAGTTTTTGTACATACTGCATGAAGGTAGGAATGTAATTAATTGACAAAGGACTATCAGCTTGATTGGGCCAGCTCTTTGAAATAAAATTTGTTCTGTTTCTCAAGGTTTTAAAAAGCGGAATCGTGCCTCAAGGCGTTTTCCCTCAACGAGGCGAGGCGTAAGTCTCGAGGCGGACCGAGGCGTAAGCCCTGAGGCGGAAATATATACTATACAATATATTTAGACCGATTTGCATTCCACTGCTTCTACTCATAAAATATATGCAATATATATATACACACACTTAGACACTTGAGTACTAGACACAAAATATATATATCATACCTAATTACTAAATTTTTTCAATCACGAAGTATACATATAGTAACAAAGAAAAAAAATTGATCTATTCATAAATCATAACATATGTATGTATATGTACATATTAATATGCTCACAGCTCATAAAGAAAAAATATTAAATATCAACAAAGTGGGAGTAGAAGTGTGACTGTGACCATGACATGTAGTAGAGACTAAGTATAAAAGAGTGTATCCGGTATAAACATATACATGATACTCCCGTGAACCGAAGAGAATCGAGGAATAAAATGCAAATAAAATGGGAGAAAACTGGAACTCACGAAGAGAAGAACACAGACGAGTAGCAGATAGAGGTTAGGAGAACTAGAGAAGAACAAGGTTTTCAGTCATTTTTTAAATAATTTAGCCTCTATATTGAGGCGTACGCCTCTCCACCGCCTCACGCCTCACCGCCTCGGTCACCGCCTCAGTCAACCGAGGCATACGCCTCGTCTGGGGATTGAGAGGCGCCGCCTCAGGTGCGATTTTGGACCGCCTCGCCTCGAGGCGCGCCTCGAGGCGTACGCCTCACACGCTTTTTAAAACCATGCTGTTTCTTATGTAATAGCATGTTGGCAATTAAAGATAAAGTATTTGTGTATATTTATTTGTTAGCTGATATACGATCTACTCTTATTTTTGCTCTCTTGTATATTCATGCATCTGGTATTGATATTGATGTGATTGTTATTCAGGCAAGCAAAGGATGTTGTTAAAGGCATTAAAAAGCGTCTTGGAAGCAAGAATCCAAAAGTTCAGCTTCTTGCATTAACAGTAAGCACAAAACTACTCTTATCTATGTTGATTTTTTATCAATCACCTTGCAGTTTGATCCAATCTCTAGTAGCTTTTGAGGGTCATGATTGCGTTGCATTGAGATTTGAGAGTTTGTGATTATATCTCATTACACGTTCTTTTTTTTAGTGGGCTGAGTAAACAACTAGGAAGTAGAGTTGTACCTTGGTCTTGGTGACTAACTTTTCTCCTCCTGATTATAGTTGTTAAAAGCGCGTCTGAGGCGTGCCTAGGCTCTGAGGCTCATAAGGCTCAAGATCTTGGGCTTTTTTAAAGTCGAGGCTCATCATATTTACAAGGCTCACTAAGGCCCTACGCCTTGGCTGTGGCTCCTTGTGGGCCTAGGCACGCCTCATAAAGAGTTATTAAATATGTAGTCAAAATCTAATATTAAATAAGTTTTCTCATCTCCTAACTTCTTAAAAAAATTTATTAAATAGATGACATAAGTCGGACTATAATATACCCGACCTTAAAACTTTTCCCTCACAGCTCACGCCGTAAACCCTTCTCCCTTTTACCTTTATCGAAGTATTGTTGGTTGCTGCATTGGAGGCTTCTACTTGCTGCATAATTGAGTTTTGTGTGTGTGTATATACACACACACATTTTGGTAATATGCACCTCGCCTTCCTGAGGCTTGCTCCTAGGCCCCGATACCCCTTTGCACCTAAGTGCGCCTTGAGCCTTTAACAACTTTGTCCTGATATAGGATTCTTGGCAACTGTAAATTCCACTTAAACTGAAGAACAACTCTACTAACGATATCGATTTGCTTTTTTGTCTCATCACATTCTTCTTCTTCTTGGTTGAACTACAAGACTCAGTTGAACATAAGTGTGCCATTTAAATATCTCCCCCATAAATATATACATACACATGGTATTGAATTTCACAAATTCTAAGAGTGGAAGGTTCTTCTATAAGGATGCCCACCTCCTTACCCGCTAGGCTAATGCCATGGGGACTATAGGGGGGGGGGGGGGTTGGTTTGTGGCATAGCGCTTCCATAAGCACCATTAATGTAATGCACAGATTTTCTATATATTTATTAAGTTATGTAACTAGATCAACAGAAAGGGGATGGAAGGATGTTCAAACTTGTCAATTTTCTCAAAGGTTTTGCCTTTGTTTCTTCTCTCTCTTTCTGTTTTTCTATTTTCTTTTATCTCTAAAATTGGTAGAATTCAAGTTTGGAACCTAAGATAGCTGCCAAGCTTCATTGGTTTATGCTAAAAGTTTTTGAGATGATTGAAAGATGAATAATAATATATATTTTCTTTTTTATTTAGTTATGTGTGACGTAATGTGTTAGAATTAGATTGGAACTCCACACCGTCCTTTTAAAGTTGTAGATTGCTCTTAAGAAATAATGTACTACATGTGTCTGTGGATTCACATTATAACTGTCAACTTGTTTATTGTGTTTAAGCTATTGGAAACAATTATGAAGAACTGTGGGGATTTTGTCCATATGCATGTAGCTGAGAGAGATCTGCTTCATGAGATGGTGAAAATTGTAAAGAAAAAGGTTAGAGCTTACTTAAGCAAGTTGATATCATGAGATCCCTTGGTAAATTGTTGCATGACGTAACTTGCTATATTGCAGCCTGATTTTCATGTAAAAGAGAAGATCTTAATTCTAATAGATACTTGGCAAGAAGCTTTTGGAGGGTCAAGGGCAAGGTATCCACAGTACTATGCAGCATACCATGAGTTATTGGTAAGTTATATGAGAAAGTTTTGGTGGTTGATCTTTTTTTATTGAGATTTCATGGATTCAACATATTCTTTATGTATCTTCAACTTGGAAGAATTTAATTTGGGCTTCTAAGACCCAGACTTGATTACTTGTTTCAGCGTCTGGGGGCAGTTTTTCCACAGAAGTCTGACAGGTCAGCAGCGCCTGTCTTAACAAACCCACAAACGCAGAATAGATCATCTCCAAATAATCCAGAAAATGGAAATGAAGTAGCTGAGTATTCTGTGGAGGCTGAGTTTCCACCCTTGAGGTATATCATGAAGTTGCATTTCAGAATTTTTACGGAAATTTCCAGAGGGCTGGTATTTGCTTGTTCATTTAA
Source organism: Arctium minus (assembly GCA_954870635.1). Lineage (NCBI taxonomy): Eukaryota > Viridiplantae > Streptophyta > Magnoliopsida > Asterales > Asteraceae > Arctium > Arctium minus. The sequence goes on along the minus strand of OX941084.1, from coordinate 99,788,210 downwards.
GATTCACTTGAATATTGACTGTTCTATGAAAAAACTCAGTCGAGTAATTGTCAAATTTACGTAAGGTGTGGCGACACCATAGAATACGACCCGAATCGAAATGCATACATTTATCTCATACACTATGTTTACATATACTTTTGCATATAGAAGAAACTTCAGTGAAAGTCTATAGAGAAAAATGCTCAGAAGAAGTTACATGTGGGGTATCCTGTAATGGAATCTGTCATGTGTCATGAGAATCATTGTCTCCATGAGAAGCATTTACATGCAGGACAGACAGAACATTCGTGTTTATATCAATGAGCTCTTTATTTTGTTGGTTTCTATTTTCATAGAAGTTCCTTGCATCCTGGAACTCCTCAGCAGAATACCAAGAACTGATTAGTGAGTGGCTACTCACTGGACCTTGCAATCTGGGTGAACGATATGGGTCTTAGACTCGGCCCTGAATGCTATTTGACGACATTTTGATGCCTTCATTCTTTTTCTTGTTGACTGTAATCTTCAACACATTCTGATATCTTCTTATTTTTAGTTCGCTTTTTTTTCCTTCTTCACCTTTCTTCTTATTGTTAGAATCACTTTCTAAGAACGAAAGTATGGGAGCTGAACCAACAGAAGTTCATGGTGATTGATGATGTTGTGTACATTGATATTTTTTCTTATTTGTCTTTTTTTTGTTGGAATTACAGATCTTTGAGAGAAGCCAAAAAGAAAAAGAAAAAGGCCCTTACAGTAAAATGATACAGGTCTTGGTGAGAAACATGTGCATGTAGTCTTATATCAACAGTAGCACATTTAATGTGTTTCCCCAATTCCTACCATGAATAATATCATATACTTTAAAGTATACCTTAAATAAGATATGGGGGGTCTCCTAGAGTTGTACCTAAGCATATGAAAAATATGTAGCTTCTTATATAACATGAAAAATGCATAGGGGGCCTAGAATGGTACCTTTGTCACCTAGGTACCAAGGCTTGGCGAACATCTTGGTTGCCCTTGGTGCTGTTACAACTATGATAAACTGTTGGCTAAAAGCCTGAATCTTTCCTGAGCCTCATGGATATACCCTGTACCTGCTTAAAAAGCTTGTGCTCATTTTCTGTGCTTTCATAATCTTTTTCTGCAGTTTTTCTCTGGACTTCCACACATATGGAAGTAGAAATTTGCAACCCATACCCTAATTTGTCATGATAGTAATAAGGATCGTGATTCGAAGGACTTACTAAGTCGACAGTTGTCCAAATATTGACCCATATGTTTTATGGACATATCATCTTCGACTTCTCTCTTTTCTCATGATTATCAAATAACTAGGCATTTTATTTGTTGGCTTTCTTCTGCCAGTCTGCCATATTGCCGGTAGCTTCTGAAGTAATGGAACATTGTCTCGGATATCCTCTTGTCACCCAGGTTTTGGTGTTTACTTGTGCTGATGTTGGTATATACGTCTGAAATGAGAAATTAAAAGTCATGCATCTCAGCTTGTAAAATGTTTGTTTGAAGCAATCATTATGTCTTCTTGAAATTAAAAATTGTCTGTGTTATCATCATCAGTTCGTCTGCTTGCATGATGTCCAACCATCTTATACAAGGGTCACCTACATTCATGTTGTCATAAAGTTCTGCTTATTCTGTGTCTAATTATGTTTTTCCTTTTCAGCTTGACAGAACTCCAGAATGCACGTGGTATCATGGATGTTCTTGCTGAAATGCTGACTGCAATAGATCCAGAAAAGAAAGAGGTAAAGTTTTCAATTGTTTAGGTTGGTATATATATTCTAGTGGTTCGTCTTACAAGTTAAATCATGAAAAGCTACACAGGTTTTCTATTAAAAATAGAGTAAACTCCAATTTTGGTCCCTGAGGTTTATTGAAATCTTTGAAAATGGGACCTGAACTTTGCTAAGTCTAGAAATCGTCCTTATGGTTTTCATTTTGCTCTGAAAATGGTCCCTAGCCACCAACTCCGTTAACTTTCTTTGTTAGAGTGAGAGACATTTATAGTTCCCGTTAACTTGCTAAGTCTATAAATGGACAAAAATGCCCCTCTCTCTAACATAGAAAGTTAACGGGGTTAGTGGGTAGGGACCATTTTCAGAGCAAAATGAAAACCACAAGGACGATTTCTAGACTAAGCAAAGTTCAGGTCCCATTTTCAAAGATTTCAGTAAACCTCAGGACCAAAATTAGAGTTTACTCTTAAAAATATTTTAGTAGGATACATATTCTAATGGTTCATCTTATGAGTTAAATCGTGAAAAGCTACATAGATTTTCTTTTCAAATTTCTGGTCTTGTAATTTGAAACTTTATCTTGTCCCACACTGTCTCTGTTTGCTCCATTTTTACGATCTTTCCCCATAACTTTGATTTGAGTCTCCCTTTGTATATTGGGATCAGGGGCTTAGGCAAGAGGTTATTGTGGACTTGGTTGAACAGTGCCGTACGTACAAGCAAAGAGTGGTACACCTTGTGAACTCAACTTCGTAAGGCCTTGTATAACTTCTCTTACCACATTGTGAATCAACATCTGCTCCTAATAACTTTCATTGCTGGCTTTATTTATTTGTTTCTAATTTTTCATCATCATTTGTATAACGAAACATTTTCTTTAAACTTTGATATGGAAGCAAACTAATGCAAAGCAATGTTGATAATGCTCCCTCACTGATCGAACTTCAAAATAATGTGGCAATTAATGTGTTCCTAGTGTTTTGCTCCTGAGGTTCCATATAAAGATCTTATATTCTCTCTCCATATAGTGAAGCAACACTTTCAAACTTTGATGCACTGGTATGCCAATAATGACCAGAAACACACATCATTACAGCTTCCAGTATTGAGAGCACCTGGCTTCGGTGCTAGATTTCCAAGAGGGTGTGGCTTCCAGCTTCTGAACCTGCCGATTCATCCCTCATAGATTTGTGTTTCTTGAGCAATTGGGTTATGTTTTCTCTATCAATAAAGAAACTGTCAGTCGCATTTTTTGCCAAATTGATTGTGAGCTAAGATATGATAAGGCATTGGGCATCTCTGTCTGGATCTTCTTTCGTCTGTACTGTATATATATATATATATGTATCCATGACTCTATGTATGTCTAGATGTACATGTAGTATGTATACAATGTAGGTAAGTATATGTTATGCACTAACCCAAGCCCAGGCCCATTAGTAGGATTAACATTTTAGAAGGGGTAGTTCCGGTATTTGTCTCTTAGAATCTGTTAGTGGTTGTTAATAAATAGAGGGGAGGTGGGAGAGTAAAGGCATGCAGAAAATTAGTGAGTGCTTTTGGGAGAGTTCTAGCACTCTCAAATTGCTAGAGATTATCTTTGTTTTCCATTCAAGCAACAAATCAATTAGTCTGTTTCCATCTTCATTCTTAGTTGTTATTGACTTAGAATCTGGTTCATAACAAATTGGTATCAGAGCGGTCCGAATCCATGGCTCTAGATACGAGTTTCCAGAAGGTTGACTCTATGACGAGAAGAAGGTGATTCCATTAAAATCCAAAGTTTCTGATTTTCAACAACTCCAAAATAAGATGGCAATATTCAATCAGTTCCTCAATTAGAAAATGGACGAGATGGCGATTGATAATGCCAAAACTCACGCCATCATTCGAGAGGTGCTTAGTCTTTGTGAAGAGGTACGTAACAATGCATCCAAAACAATCCTCTACACTCCTTCCCTACCGAAACCAAATGGTTCCTCACAGTTAGAGATCGAATCCGGTGGTTCCACTATGAATGGTGAGAAGTGGTCCAATGGAAAAATCCTTGACCTTAGTCACAAAAACATCATGGTGACGACAGGGATTAGAAACGAGGGGAATCGTGTCCTTGGCCAGGTTTTCGATGTCAACAGTAACAATATTAGGGTCATTGCGTCACTCGACGACAAAGGAGGAGAAGAAAAGGAGAAGAAAGAACTTATTGGCAGAGAAGGAACAACAAAGGATATATCCCGCAGTGGAGGGTTCGTATCGGAGAGAATTCACTCGGCGGACGGTACATGTTCTGTGTTTCTCAATTTTGGCCCGGAACCAGACCCTGAGCCGCCAGACGGGGATTCCCCACTGCCTCAGATTCAATCGTTGGGGGATTCTGTTGGGTCATCTAAGATTTGAAGATGACCTCCTCTTTCGGTTTGTATTTGTATATCTGTAAAATGTTGTACACTTTCATACTTAAAATATTTTGTGATTCTTTGTAATAACTTAGTTGTGCTTTAAAAGATCGGTGAATCGAAGACCAACCGAATTCAACATGAAGTAAGTCTACTGATGCGGATCAAGATGAACTTCAAAAGAACTGAGCTACCACTGCCGAAGATAAGCAACATCTTCGGCAGACCTTCTTCTGCCGAGCCTTCCCTCTTCGACAAAGATTCTTCCTGCCGATCTCCTTCAATCGGCATCCCTCTACCGATCTTTCGGCAGAGGTCCTTACTGCCGATTGTCTTCCGGTCGGTAATACTCCCTTTATGGCAAATCCTCATGATTTGACCATACTTCATCTTTTCCAATGCTCTTCTGACAAAAAGAATGGAAACTTCTATTGCTCAGAGGATATTCACTTGAGTTCTGATCTGATTGAGACTTTCTTCTTAAAAGATCTCAAAAAGATTTGTACCAGGAATATTTTATTAAGATATTGTCCTATCATAGTACAAAAGTTACCTTTTGTATTTTGATAAGTCACTTCAAATATCTTATAATTTATTTTAGATATCTCAACTACCCATCCAACATTTGACAAGTGTCTTTTGCATTTAATGCATGGGGTAATATATAAAGGGTGAAGGTCTCTCCATGCAAACTACCCTTTCAGCTCAAGTTTTCTCAAGTGCAAAAATTTCAGCAAGTTGTCAACAAGTATTTTCTCTCTAAGATTTAGTCTTTGTGATAAAAAGTCTTCTTTGTGTTAGATTGTAAGAATAGTTCTTAGCTGTTCTTTTCCGCTACAATCTTTGTTTTCTATGTGTAATTCTTGATATTCATATCAATAAAGAATTAAAATTAAGTAAATATTTTGTGTATGGTATTCAACCCCCCCTTCTACAATACTTATTTTGCTTATTAGGGACCAACAAATGGTATCAGTGAGGCGTGACGTGGCGGCGAGGTTAAGCCTCAAGCCTTACGAGTTATGGCGAGGCCATGGCGTTTTCCAATGCGTGGCTTAAGGCGGCAAATCAGTATATAATTTATATGTATATATGTGTGTTTTTATCGGTGTCTTGAACAATAATGAACGAGTTGTTAACAATTTAAATTCATATAAAATGATAAACAAAAAAATTTCTAAGCTATAATCGATACTAATGGGTAAATTCCAATCGAATTTCAAAGAACACAAATTCGAAGTTGTAATGCCATAACGCGCCATGGCGGGCTATGGCGCGCCATAACGAGCTCGACGCCTTATCTCAATGCCAAGGCATAACGCCATAACGCGCCATGGCGCGTCATAACGACCTCGACGCCAAGGGGTAAAACGTGGCGGCATGGCGGGCCATGGCGCGTCATAACGACCTCGACGCCAAGGGGTAAAACGTGGCGGCAAGGCCACGCCTCGACGCCATGGCGCGCCATGGCGCGTTTTTTAGAACGTTGATCATAGTACAAAAGTTACCTTTTGTATTTTGATAAGTCACTTCAAATATCTTATAATTTATTGAAGATATCTCAACTACCCATCCAACATTTGACAAGTGTCCTTTGCATTTAATGCATGGGGTAATATATAAAGGGTGAAGGTCTCTCCATGCAAACTACCCTTTCAGCTCAAGTTTTCTCAAGTGCAAAAATTTCAGCAAGTTGTCAGCAAGTATTTTCTCTCTAAGATTTTGTCTTTGTGATAAAAAGTCTTCTTTGTGTTAGATTGTAAGAATAGTTCTTAGCTGTTCTTTTCCGCTACAATCTTTGTTTTCTATGTGTAATTCTTGATATTCATATCAATAAAAAATTAAAATTAAGTAAAAATTTTGTGTATTGTATTCAACCCCCCCTTCTACAATACTTGTTTTGCTTATTAGGGACCAACAAATGGTATCAGAGCGGTTGATTTAACTCAATAAATCTGATCCGTGATGGCATCATCTTCCAAAGACAAAGTTGATTTTTCTTCTGCTTCTCAAAATACTTTTCAAACTGATAACGACTCTATGGTCAAACCTCCTAAGTTTAATGCGAACAACTTTTCACTCTGGAAAAGTCGAATGATGTTATTCTTAGAGGGGTCTGACAGTCGTCGCTATCTGACCGTTCTTCGTGAAGGTCCTTTTATCCTCAAAGTATGGGACAAATTTGTCAAAACTCCTAAGGACAAAGAAAAAGAAAATGACTCTCTCTTTCATGTTTCCGATGACTCATCTGACAAGGAAAGAACTTTTGCTACTAGCCGATATGTTCAGAAAAGGCCAAAGGATTATACTGAGGAAGACAAGCGCATTATTGGGCTTGATTCCAAAGTCAGAGCAATTATTGCTCAGGCTCTTTCGGATGAGGTGTATCATTCTCTGGTCAACTTTCTCACTGCCAAAGAAATGTGGACCACTCTATGTGTTCTGTATGAAGGTACAGAAGAGGTCAAGAAAAGCAGGAAAATCTCTCTAGTTCGTAAATACAAACTCTTCTCCCATGAGAAAGGAGAATCCCTCTCTGACTATTATAATCGATTTAATAGTCTTCTCAACGATCTTAAACTTCTCGGCAAGCTTTATGACAATGAGGAAGTTTTATGTAAATTCATGGATGGACTTCCAGATTTCTGGGAGAACATTTCCACGTGCATAAAAATAACCAAGGATCTTGATCATATGCCTCTCACCTCTCTTTATGGTACTATTTATAATTATGAACAAACTCGTGTTCAAAGAAAATCCATTATCAAAGAGATAAAAGCCCCTTCAATGGCTCTTATCAGTGATGGTTCTAAAAAGACTGTGTGCATTCCCCGTATCCTTATCCTTCTGATGATTCTGACAGAGAGAGTCATAATGACTCAGATCACCTTTCGGAGGCTTATCTAAGTGAAGCTGATGATGAAGGTGAAGATGCCTCTGTCGATCAAATGACGGAGGAAATGGGCATGCTTGCCAACTTCTCCAAATTCAGAAACAACTCTTCTTCAAATCGTTTCAAAGTCAACAGAAAATTTCTTCCTCCTCTAGAAACTCTGTAGACAAAATCAAAGGAGAATGCTATGCGTGTGGCAAGAAAGGCCACTTCACTTCTGAGTGTAGAAGCAATCCTCCTAGGATCTCTAAGTCCAACTCTTCAAATTCTTCTAAGGGAAGGAAATTCAGATCTATCTCTACTGGTAGATCTCATTCTCGAAAATCTTCCCCTTCCTCATCCTTCAAAGATCTTTCTGACAAAGATGAAAAGTACAAAGCAAGTACAAGAGAGAAAATGAGAGAAACTTTAACTCTCATCGAAAAGGAAAAGGCTTGATGGCTGAGACTCTTGACTGGGCTGATGAGCCTACCTCTGACAGTAAGAAAGAAGTCTCAAGTAAATGCCTTATGGCAAAACTTGATGAAGAAGTCAAAGATTCCAGCTCTAGGATGGACTTTAGAACTTGATGAAGAAGTGTCAAAGATTCCAGCTCTAGGATGGACTTTAGAACTTGATGAAGAAGTCAAAGATTCCAGCTCTAGGATGGACTTTTCTGCCGAATGCGCCTCCTCCTCATCTCAGGTACAACCCTTCTACTCTCTCACCAATGAAGAAAAGATTGAATCCTCCTCCTCCTCAAGGTAAATCTTCTATGAATGCAACATAATTCATTCCTAGAGCGTTGAAGTTAAAGAAATCTAAAGGAATCTCCATATGTTTTCATCCTTCTTCAGAAAAAGGAATCCTTGGACCAATGCCTCAAACCCTTCCTATTCCTTTCAACTCTCCCGTTCTTCCTCACACTTCCAAACCTCTCAAGTCAAAACCTCAAGGAAAAGTCAAAGCTCCCACTAAAGAACCTAAGAAAAAGTTCATCTACAGAAAATGCTATAATTGTGGTGATACTTTCCATCTGGCCAAGGACTGTCCAAAAGAACGTATTGATAGATACGGTCAAAATGATCTTTCTTCCTCTTCTACTTCTAACCCTAAAGGACCCACTTCAAAATGGGTTCCAAAGGACTAATTTGTTTATGTCTGCAGGTCTTTGGGCATCATCATACATGGTATCTTGATAGTGGGTGCTCACGACATATGACAGGGAACAAATCTCTTCTCTTAAACTTTGTGAAAGAAAAAGGACCGACTGTAACCTTTGGTTACAACTCTCGTGGTTCCACTAAAGGTTATGGGACTCTTTCTAAAGGATCCATCACTTTCAATAAAGTCGCCTATGTGGAAGGACTCATGCATAATCTTTTAAGCATAAGTCAACTCTGTGATGTAGATTTCTATGTGATTTTTAGAATGGAAGATTGTCTCATCACAGACAAAAAATTTCATAGTGTTCTTTCTGGTTTTTGTTAGATTAATCTCGATTTATATGTAATTAGTGTATATATGTATATTTATAGGTAGTTATTTTAGTGAAAGGGTGTGACCATTCATGAAGAGGTGTGATGCTTCATGAAACAACACCACCTTTACCGAACCGTTGCGATGGTTCGATGGCACCTTTTCGGTGTCTATAAATATGTATCAATTGTGTACATTCCAAAGAGTGAATTCTCAAGATCAATAACAATACTTTGGTTATTTATCGTATTTTCGATCCAACATTTGGTATCAGAGCATTGGTTATCATACCAAGTTCTCATCATCTACCCAGAAATCAAATCAGAGAAAGTCACCAAGAAAAGTCGGATCGAGATCAGCCACCATCATCATCGATCATTTTGGGGCTAATCAGATTCCAAAATCGGATGCCCCGGGCGGCCAAATTTCAGAAGAAATTTTACCACCATCTGGCACCCACCAAAACAGAGGCAAACATACCTGTCTCGGAAATTGGAGAAGGAATTTCTCAATCGCAACCATACGGGTTGGCAAAAATCGAAGGCAAGCATACGGCTTGGCAAACCAGTCACCGGAGAAGGGGATACCAACACCGGTAAAACGCCGCTCGAAAGGAAGATCGGCAACCGCCGCTCGAAGAGGGAGATCGGCAAAAAATCGCGCCGTTCAGAAGGAAGATCGGCAAAATCGAACGAGGAAGAAGAAGGGAATCGCGACCCTGTCTTTGTTCCCGCATCACGCACACAGAAGGTGTACGTATCAGTTTTTTTTTCTCTTTTCCATCTTGACCTAATTTCTATTTGGGTTAAAAAAGGGAGAAAGATAAAAGGAATTAACCTTTGTATAATTTTATTTCTTGTTTTTCTAAACACAAGATTTTTACTTGTTTATCCAAAAGGAAAACAAATAATATTTTTTTTCGAATTTTATAACCTGCCAATTATAAAATTTTGAGAAAAATTAAACAAAAGAGAACAGATAAAATTATGACGGGGGAAAAAGACAAAGGAACCTGAAGATAGTTCCAAGATTAGGGAAATCGGGCCAAATACCCATTTCCAATGTCCTATGTTGAAAAGTTCAAACTACAACATTTGGGCAATCCGAATGCAAGTGATACTGGAAGCAAATGGTCTTTGGGAAATGATTAAACCACAACCAACAACAAAAGCGGATATAAAGAAGGATAAAACCGTTATCGCATACCTTTACCAATCACTACCAGAATCACTACCAGAAGATCAAGAAGATCAACTGCTTCACATTTCAAAATACAAGACCGTAAAGGCAGTCTGGGATGCATTAAAGATTAGACACGTTGGAGTAGATCGTGTCCAGCAAGCAAGGCAACAGACACTCAAATCAGAATTTGAGATGTTACAGATGAAAGATAATGAATCATTAGATTCATTCATTACAAAGATAATGAGTATTATCAACAAGGCAGTAAGTATTGGATTGACATATGAAGACCCTGTTCTCGTACGAAAACTACTAAATGCCGTACCAGACAAATTCCTTCAAATAGTCGCATCCATTGAACAATACTCAGATCTAGACACTATGTCGTTAGATGAAGCAATCGGGAGATTGAAGACATTTGAAGAAAGACTAAAATTTAAGAAAGAAAGACCGGTGGACAGTCAGGAGGGACTGATGTTCACACAACATGTTGGACGAGGCCAATCTTTTAGAGGACGTGGTCATGGAAGATTTAACCAATCACGAGGCCGAGGGAAAAACAGATTTTGATCTTATAGAAGAAACTGGGAACCCTCACAGAATAGTTTCATGAAAGAGATCGATAACAACTCAAAAAAGTTCACTCCTGATAAGAGTAAGATAATCTGCTACAACTGCAAAAGGAATGGACATTTTGCTAGACAATGTCCACAGAAGACTCAAGAAAGAGAGCAATCAAATCTTATTGAAGAGGATTTAGAACCAACACTTCTAATGGCAACTATTGAAGAGCACCACGAACTTTGCTTAAACAAGGAAAATCTCGAACCAAGCAAGACAACTACAGACAATGAAAGTTTATGGTATCTAGACAACGGTGCAAGTAATCACATGACGGGAGTCAAGGATCATTTTAACGAGATTGACGAAAGGACTACCGGAAACGTACGATTCGGAGATGGATCATACGTGGAGATCAAAGGGAAATGATCTATTCTTTTAGAATGCAAAAATGAAGAGCAACGGGTCATTTCACAGGTATATTACATTCCAAGTCTAAAGAGTAATATACTAAGCCTAGGCCAATTGACAGAAAATGGTTGTAAGGTAGTCATGGAAGACGAATTACTACTACTATATGACTCAAACAACAAAATCCTACTAAGAGTCGCGCGATCGAAGAACCGTCTATACAAGGCAAATTTGAAGATAGGCAAACCCGTCTGTTTATTAACCAATCTTCAAGACAAAGCATGGTTATGGCATGCAAGGTTGGGTCATCTGAATTTTGACTCAATGAAGAAAATGGTTTCAAAGAAATTGGTTCATGGAATACCTCCCACCAAGCATACGTCAAATATTTGTGACATATGCTTAATAGGAAAACACAACAGAGCTCCATTTCCACAAGCAAAATCAAGGTCAGAAGCTCCACTGAATTTAGTATTTGGAGATCTCTGTGGTCCAATATCACCACCTACACCAACCGGCAAAAGGTACATATTTCTACTAATAGATGATTACTCTAGATATATGTGGGAATATTTTTTAGAATCAAAAGATCAGTCTTTTGAGATCTTTAAAGAATTTAAGGAAAGGGTGGAAAACGAACTTGGAATCAAGTTAAAGATGTTCAGAGCAGACAGAGGAGGGGAATTCACATTAAATGATTTCCTTCAGTACTGTAAAGACAATGGCATCTCAAGGCAATTAACTGCACCATATTCGCTGCAACAAAACGGAGTTGTTGAACGAAAAAATAGAACAATTCTTTCAACAACAAGATGCATGATGAAGGCAACGAACCTGCCACAAATTTTTTGGGCAGAAGCAGTTTGACATGCCATACTTATATTGAATTGCACACCAACAAAGTCACTTGATGACATTACACCATACAAAGCACTGAAGGGGAGAAGACCAAACCTACATCATCTTAGGATTTTTGAATGCATCGCATATGCAAAGGTACCTTCTCAACACTTGACAAAATTAGATGATAGAAGTATACAAATGGTATATTTGTTAGCCCAGATTAATCTAGTTGATTAACAATCACAGAACACAATAATAATCAAGAGATAATAAGATCAAGAATAACATACCAATCCCTTGAATAAACAGTTAAACCTTGTGTGTTCTTGATACCCTTGAATACAGAGAAAAACGGCTACCTCTCTCTAAACAATAATTATGATAATGAGGATTATGAGAGTTAACCCTTAAACCTAAATAACTAAAACTTTAAATACCTAGGCCTTATGGGCTTATGGGCTTTCTAACAGGCTTTAGGCCCATTTACAAATAACTATTAACATATTACACTTTAAACCCTCTAATCTTTAACTATCAACCAAATACAGTTTAGACCCTTTAATCTTGAATACAATTATTTGATCCAACAATCTCCCCCTTTGGATTCAAGATTAAAAAAAATTTGGCAATTGTCTTCGGGTCTCACTTGTCTTCTCTTTTCTTGAAAAACTTCAGATATGACGTTGATAGCTTCAAAACTTGATATCTTAAAAAAAAAAACTTCAAATCTTTCCTTGAATGCAAAACTTTGTATATCTTTGAAAATCTTCAGCAGTCTTCAGATTATATTCTCCCCCTTAATATATTCTCCCCCTTTTTGATGAGTGGTGAGAAGCATCATCATCAAAACTTGTCAAAACAATCTCCCCCTTTATGGAAAAATCTCCCCCTTTGTCTTTATAGACTTCAACTTAGCACTGTCTTCATGTATCGAGCCCTGTGTGGAAATAAGAGCAGTCTTCCCAGATGGAAAGAGTGATTATTTCAATCTTTTCAGATTCAAATAACATAAAAGTAGTAACCATTCGAATCTTTTCAAATTCAAACAGTTTAATAGGTGTAACCCTGAATCAACAAATGACTCAGTTAGAATGCCTGTCAATGACACAAAGTCACTGAGTAACACAAAGTTACTATATAAGGAGCTGGTTTTGATGTTGGCTCTCCAGGTCTTCCATTCAATCATCGAATAACACATGGTTATCTATGAACGTTCTGACAGAAAACAAATTTCTGTGTGCTCGTGCATGTGTATGAAAGAAGTTAAGCACAGATGATTGCTTTTCATTATAGGCTCAAAGTATGTAAACTTGTTGAGACAGCAACAAATTATACAAAGACTCAATGTGCATGAGAAAGGGTTCGAAGGTGGGGCAACTTTCCTTCTTTTTCAATATTAGTATCTTCCAAATGAAGAACCAATAGCGTATGTGCTGCTTCCCCAGAAAATGTGAAACATTCTCTTTTTGAGAAAATAATGAGTAGCTGTTGAGGTTGTATGCAAGAGATGGCATGGGCTAGTTGCCTTTTTCAATGATGATCACCAAAGAATGTGAACCAATCAGATTATATGGTTGCCCGACTCAGAAAGTGGTTTGGTGCAGAGTCTAATATTCTTTTACTCTGTTCACTCACCCTCTTTCTTTTAATGCTCACTTCTAACCAATCTCTCTTTTCCATTTTACCTCTTCACACACCATCACTCAATTCTTTTAACCCCTCTCCCCTCAATCACTCAGGGAATACTTCCTGGGTAGGAAACACTGATTATCGTGAATCCATGGAAGTTCTGTTAAGCTCACACACTGAATCCCTTGTATTTTCCTAAAAGAACATATTGTTCAACAAGCTTTTGTACATGTAAGCACAAATAAGCACAAAGTTACATGAAGAATAAGAAGTTTCGGAGATGTCAAAACAGTTATGTTTGACGATGCAATTCTCCCCCTCAAACTAAAAGAGTTTGACAATTAAGCTCTAAGGAGTTTTTCAATTAAGCTCTTTGACTTTTAAGCTCCCCCTTAACTGAAGTTTTTTTTTACATAAAACAGAAAAATAAATAGAGCACTGAAGTGCGGGTTCTAATCGGATGTGATTAGAAGCCATACTCCGTTGAGGTACGGGTTCTAAGTTGATTTACTTAGAAGCCTTCGTTCTTTCTCCCCCTTAAACCTTGGGTGCCTGCAACACAGATTTAGCTTTTGGTACCCACTGGTATTTGGGTCCTAATGGGTTAGTTGCAGTTCTAGTAGGAGAGATAAAATAAGAACCATTTGAGCTACAGTAGGAACAACTAATTTTCTTTTGTGCTAACCTGATCAGTTGATTAATAGTGTAAACCAGATCAGGTTTGCCAAAAGTTTTACCTTTAGAAGCATAGTTCCATTTAGCATTTGATGTATGCACAAATGATTTGTCTTTCTTCTTTTCCTCCGAAGATCCTTTAATTCTCCAGATCCAGTTTCCTCTTTCTTTCTCATCATCCCTTCTCCAGAAGCTTTTCTTTTGAGACTTAGTCTTTTTGAAGTTACCTGAACCATCAACATTTTTGTCATAGAAAAGGTTAGAAGGACGAATCTGATCAGTAGATTTAGAAGTAAGACAATCATCTAAATCATAGAAAGGATTATAGAAAACATTTGAAAAATGTGAACTTGAAGCTGTTTTTAATGAACTATCTGAATCAGCTAGATCATCTCTTGGTGATTGAGCTATTGACTCTGGCGTCTTGTGCTCAGTCAGCTTCACCTTGAAGACGATCTCTTCAAGTTCCTTTATCTTTGAAGACAAACTGTTTCTTTCCTTTTCAATCAGATCAAACTTCTTATGCAACTCAGATTTTGCATTCTTCTCCTTCAAGATGTTTGTTGACAACTCAGATAACTTTCCTGTCAGCTTAGCTATCTCAGTTTCAAATACTTTCTTTTCTTCAGAAAAGTCTTTATTTATATCCTTTAGCTCAACTTTCTTCTTCTCATTCTCAGCCTTTTCTCTTTAAATAATGATAACCTTCTCAAAGTCTGAAACTTGTTGAGAAAGCTTAACACATCTAAGCTCTAATGATTTCTTCTCTTCAAAGGCTTTTCTGGAGAAATCAGAGAATTTCTTAGCAAATTCTTTTCTTTCTTTCTCAATCTTCAGCATTTCATCTTGAGCTATTGTGTTGTCTCTGTCTTGGGTTGCCTTTTCTTTCAGCTTATTGATCTCAACCTCAAGACTGAGAACTTTATCTTTCAGTTTATCTCTTTCCGCAAAGACTTGAGAATTTATCTGTCTTAGTCCTGTACTAGTATCCTTTGCAACACTTGTACTCCTTCTAAGCTCCTCAAGCTCTCTTTGCATTGCATCCTTCTTTGACCATGTAGAGCTGGATTCAGATCTTTTCAACTTTGCTTGAAGATTCAAGATCTCTTTTTCTTTAGACGCAATTATTCCTGCAAAGTCAATTATAGAATCAGAATCTTTTGAATTTTCTTTTAAAGCATTGACCTGCATAAGAAGAGATGAGTTCTGAATCTGTAAAGCCTTGTTCTCAGCTTTAAGAGATGATATCTCAGATTTGAACATTTTTTCCTCTATGTCATACTCATCAACCATGCGAGAAGATATTGATAACCGTCCAACAAGTTGTTTAGCCTTTGCTTTTACTTCAGAATGTGTCATCTTTTCAAAATCAAGGCTGTAACCTTCAGACATCATTAGCTGATTCGACATCCTAGCTGTATGGTTAGTAATCAAACTTTTTTGTACCAAGACAACCAACTAGATGAGATCGTTAGAATCAAGATAAAAACCACACTCAAAAATTTTCAGAAAAATAAATTTCCAAAAAATAATCAAGTGTAGAATTTGCACAGTATAAAACACAAAGAAATAATACTGAAGAATGAAATTAGGAAAATTTTGATCAAGCACAAAACTGTTGTCCTCCTTCGCAGACTTAGCACCGGGCAACGCCCTTGCGGGGGTATGGGGGTAGCGCCCCTAGAGATTTTTTTTTTTGACATTTAGATGCCCTATTACAGTTTGCAAAAATCGACCGATATGCTGACCGGGGATGTGCTTCGACCGGTATTCAGTCGACCGGGGTCTTGCTTGGACCGATACCTTGTTTGACCGGTAAGATGTAACAATCGGTATTATGCTCGACCGGTAAAAGACTAAGACCGGAACCAAAAAGGACCGATATACCTTTCGACCGGTGTTAATGTGGACCGATATAATCTATAATCTATGGACCGGTAATGGTTTCGACCGGAATTAGCTTTGATCGACAAAGGCTTTGACCGATAAACTTCCTTCGACCGATAAAGATTATTCGACCAGTATTCAATTTGACCGATAGAATATAGACCGATAAAAGATATAGACCGATAAAAGATAAAGACCGATAAGATGCTATGACCGGTAAAGCTAAGGACCGATATGTTCTTAATTCCAGCCCAGATTGTCGATGAACAGAACAGATAATCAACCCAGAAATCAATCACGAACTCAAAATTAAGTGCAGAAATCAGACTTTGGTATCCAATAACATGTATCGATTATCAGGCAATCAAAATCAAAAGCCAAATCCAACTTTCATGCATCAATTTTGAAGAACACAGTGTTAACTTTTCACGAACCCAGAATTCACAAAATCCTAAAAAGCCCAGATTGTCGATGAACAGAACAGATAATCAACCCAGAAATCAATCACGAACTCAAAATTAAGTGCAGAAATCAGACTTTGGTATCCAATAACATGTATCGATTATCAGGCAATCAAAATCAAAAGCCAAATCCAACTTTCATGCATCAATTTTGAAGAACACAGTGTTAACTTTTCACGAACCCAGAATTCACAAAATCCTAAAAATCTAATCACTTGATGATCTATAATGCGATTAATTAATCAGATAGCATTCAGAAGCATGAACCTCAACTAATCAGATCAACTTTAAACCAATAAGCACATCAATTCATGCAATCGAATTTCACTATTCGATGAACAATAATTTTTTTTTCGATGAACAGTAAACTGCGTGAATAGTAAAATCGCAAAACATAAATTTAATCCTAAAACTTGATTCTTTAGGCTCTGATACCACTTGATAGCCCAGATTAATCTAGTTGATTAACAATCACATAACACAATAATAATCAAGAGATAATAAGATCAAGAATAACATACCAATCCCTTGAATAAACAGTTAAACCTTGTGTGTTCTTGATACCCTTGAATACAGAGAAAAACGGCTACCTCTCTCTAAACAATAATTATGATAATGAGGATTATGAGAGTTAACCCTTAAACCTAAATAACTAAAACTTTAAATACCTAGGCCTTATGGGCTTATGGGCTTTCTAACAGGCTTTAGGCCCATTTACAAATAACTATTAACATATTACACTTTAAACCCTCTAATCTTTAACTATCAACCAAATACAGTTTAGACTCTTTAATCTTGAATACAATTATTTGATCCAACAATATTTAGGCAGTGAGCCAGGATCAAAAGCATACCGCTTGTTTGATCCAATAAAGAATAGAATTTGCGTCAGTCGGGACGTAAAATTCAAGGAAGAAGAGACATGGAATTGGAAGGAATTTACCAAAGATTTCGATCTAGATAGACCATAATGGACTGATTTCATTATAGAGAATAATGAAACGTCTGGTACTCGGTATATCTCGAATGAAGGTGAAGACTTCGAGAATAATGTTACACATGGTAACAATGATTCAAATGATGAAGTACCTACTACACCCAATTCACAGATGTCTACTCATAGCCCACAGCAATCCACCATCAATCCTCTAGATTCAGAAGTTGATACACCTTCTACAGCAGATTCAAGAATTGATCATACGCCTTGCAAGAGGTTATAGGACCTTGAGTGATATATACGCCAACACAGAAGAATTATTACTATTAGAAGACGAACCAAGGAACTTCAAAGAAGCAGCTAAAGATGACAAGTGGATTGAAGCTATGAAAGCGGAGATTGATTCTATCAACAAGAACAATACCTGGAGGCTAACCACTTTGCCAAAGGGTCACAAAGCAATTGGTTTAAAATGGGTATTCAAGACAAAAAAGGATGCTGAAGGAAGGATATTGAAGCACAAGGCACGACTAGTAGCCAAAGGATATATTCAGGAACATGGCATAGACTTTGATGAAGTCTTTGCACCAGTAGCACGAATTGAGACAATACGGCTAATATTGGCTCTAGCTGCATTTAATAGATGAGAAGTACATCATCTAGATGTAAAGTCAGCATTTCTGCAAGGCAAATTGAAGGAAGAAGTTTATGTCTCACAACCTGAAGGTTTTATAAAGGAAGGAGACAAAGGAAAAGTTTACAGACTCATGAAAGCACTTTATGGGCTAAGACAAGCTCCACGAGCATGGTACACCAAGTTGGATAACACATTAAAGATACTCGGTTTCAAGAAATGTGCATTAGAGCAAGCAGTTTACACAAGAACAAATAAGGCGTCAACACTACTAATCGGAGTATACGTTGATGACCTAATAGTTACTGGATTATCAAAGAGAGATATTGAAGCTTTCAAGGATCAAATGAAAGAAAAGTTTGACATGAGTGATCTAGGATTACTTGCTTATTATCTTGGTATTGAGGTCACACAGAAAGGGGGTGAAATCTCAATAAAACAAACTGGCTACGCGAATAAGATACTCAGTGATACAGGGTTGTTAGATTGCAATGAAGCAAAAATACCTATGGAACCAGGTCTCAAACTTACACAAGCAACCAAAGAAAGATCTGTAGACGCCACCGAATATCGAAGCCTAATTGGATGTTTACGATACTTACTACACACAAGGTGGTTTTTGCAAGATTTGGCCTTTGGGCAGAAAACATATATATCCACGGGAATATGATTACTGTATAAGTTGGCTGAATTACATGACTGACATATTGGTTGATAGCCCTTTGAATTCGAGTAGGTTTGTGAAAAGAATGGGTGACAGGGAGATGAAGGGGAAAGGATTGATGCTAGTGGCAGCTGGTTGGGAAGATGTAGTAACCAGGCAACAACAGTTTCTATATTTTTTCTATCCACCTTGAGGACAAGGTGGTTCTTTGGGGGCGGGGTAATGTTATGCACTGACCCAAGCCCAGGCCCATTAGTAGGATTAACATTCTAGAAGGGGTGGTTTCGGTATTTGTATCTTAGAATCTGTTGTGGTTGTTATAAATAGAGGGGAGGTGGGAGAGTAAAGGCATGCAGAAAATTAGTGAGTGCTTTTGGGAGAGTTCTAGCACTCTCGAATTGCTAGAGATTATCTTTGTTTTCCATTCAAGTAACAAATCAATTAGTCTGTTTCCATCTTCATTCTTAGTTATTGATTTAGAATCTGGTTCATAACAATATATAAGCGTGTATGTACATCTACAGATACAAATGCATATCTATATATAAGTGTGCATGTACATGCATATTTATATGTGTAAGTATGTGTGTTGAGTTTGTCTTCAGAATGCTGAACCTGAAAATTGACTTTATAGTTTATAAAAGTTTCAACCAACCCAAAAAACAATACTGTTCACAAGTATAAAGGGTAATGCTTATATTACAGAAATTTGAAAAGGATCTATATGTACATTACAAATTTAGCTGCAGAAATATCTAGTGAAATAACATGTGAAGCAGGCGCTGCACCGGTTTTCAGCCGCAAGCATCCTCTATGCATGTTGTAAGAGAACTTTTTAAAATAACACAAATGACTACTGTTGAAAACTTATGCAGATACTACTGCCCATGTACTCTCTATTATCTAATATTTTTATTACTGTAATTTAAGTGATATAATATGGAATCCCTCCATTTATTGCCTCAGTTGGAGAGCAAGGCTGTTTTTGATCAGCTTTGATATCCAAGATGAAAGCTCTATGCAATTATCATAACAACGTATCTCTTAATCTCAATCTCTAATTGAAATCATGGAATTGTGTTTTAAGCAAATTGGACACAATTGATGTTTTCGTGCATATGTGTGATTTGGATTGGATGGAATACTGATTGGATTGGGGGTTGGGTCTTGGCCTTGCTCAAAATGAATTGGCAGTTCCCTCCTCTCATTTTTTTTTTATTTGTGTATCCTTCCTAATTTCCATGTAACATCATCATATATTGTCAGTAAGATGTCAAATTGGCAAACCCTGAGCATTGTGAACTTGCAGTTTGATTTTGCATGTTAACATTTTAGTTAATCCTTTTCTGCTGAGCCATATTTTATTTCACTTGTATGTGACAGGGATGAATCACTTTTATGTCAAGGCTTAGCTCTGAATGATGACCTGCAGCGGGTCCTAACCAAACATGATGCACTTGTTTCGGGAACTTCTGTTCCATCAGACAAACCAAAGATTGAAACTAGTCAAGCATTGGTTCCTGTTGATGCTCTGCTTATTGATACAGGATACACCAAACAACCTGGGTAATCAACTTTATTTCTCTTCTTCCCATTTAAAGTAATGCTTACCCTACATCATGAAAAAGTTGCCTCATTGTGTTTTCTATTACAACTGTTCCGTTTTCCTAGGTTGATGTAACAATGGCATTTTGATATTTGTGATTTAAGATTACTGGTCAAGTATATTTGACTTCCTTTTATTGTGTGCAGGTCTACCTCTGTTGCTAGTGCTGGTGCTGGTGCAGAGGCAGAGTTGCTCGCCATTGCTCCTGTTACAACCAACGGACCACTAGCAACTCCAGCAAAGGTCAATCCCAAGTTTGACCTTTTGAGTGGAGATGACTTTAGCTCACCAACTCCTGAAAATTCCCTAGCTATTGTACCAATGGGTGAACCGGAGTCTACTGCTGTTCCTGCATCTCAGCATAATGCGTTAGCCCTTGTGGACATGCTTTCACAAAATAACATGCCAAATGGTTCAGCTGGGCAAACATATTCTTCACCTCAATATCAGCAGTCTCAAAATTTTCCGTCTCATCAATCCTCACTTTACCCGAATACAAGTATTCCTAACACTGTGCCACCCCAATATGACAACCAAGGATCTAGTTCTTCATGGAATGGGCAAATGCCACAACAGCAGCCGTTGCAAGACCCACCTTTACCTGCCTACGGTAAGAAACTCTTATCCTCCCATTTTCCTAAAAAAACTACTTCAGGTATTGCCTATTTTTGTCCTAGATGTGTTTGCGATAAAGACGAACTAAATAAGGCTAGTATATCCCACCTGGAGGTGGGCTCTAGCCGTCTAGGAAATGTAAGATGTATATAGACCTGGCCTTTTACCTCAAAAGAGTAGAGTGGCTGTTTGCGATACAGACAAATATGGTTTACTACGGCCAGGATGATGTCCAGTTGATTAGCTTATGAACCAACTTTGAAAGATGCAGTTAACAAGGGACATGGGAAAATTTTGAAGAACATTCTTTTAGAAACTGAGTTTAATATTGGGTACAGGGTCATGGATGATACAATCCAACCAAGTTGCTCATCATACGCATATAGATGAACATCATGTTTCAGTTGTGCATTAGGACTTGGGCGTCGTATGATTTTGCTTGCATCGTAACTCTTACCTACTTTTGTTGGATATATCTTACAGGTGCACCAAGCAGTGAGGGACTACCACCACCACCCTGGGAAGCTCACTCAACGGATGATAACCAATCAAGAGGCCCTCAATACCCTCAACCTCAAGTATTGCAAACTAATGATCAGGGAATGGGCATGTACATGCAGCCGCCAATCACAGGCGGCGGCCATCTTCCACCATTGAGCAACCAGCCTCAGGCTGTGTATCCTCAACAACAATTTCAAGGACAACAGATAATGGGTATGATCCCACATCAGCAAATTCAAATTCAACCTGCTCACATGTATCCTCAACCAATGGCTCACCAAATGCAAATGGCACAACCATATGGCTATGACTATGGTGTTGGAGGCTATGGATACGGGCAGCAACAACACGCTCAGTTTCTTGATCAGAGAATGTCGGGGTTAGCTGTGAGAGATGATGGTTTTGTGAACAGTAGTACGGTTTACACAGGTCCTTCTATGGCTAATGCATCGTATGTGCACGTGCCATCTGGGAAACCTATGAAGGCAGAAGACAAGCTTTTCGGAGACTTGGTTGATTTCGCCAAAGTCAAGCCCAACAATACCACTCCTGGTAGAGCTGGGAGCATGTGATCCTTATATACTTGCTTTCTTTTTTGAAAATGATTTCGATTTTATAGTCTTATTTCGGGGTTTGTATTCGTTATTTTCCTCACATTTATGTACATTACATGTTTGAGGAAACTGAAGACATCTCTTTTCAATAATGTTTTTCATGCTCTTGTGTTCTTTTAACTGGATTTTGTTTTAATTCGAAAAACATAAACTTAAAGTTGCAACGTGTCAAATTTGAGAAAAATAAAATTTCAATTCTAGTTTTAGAAGGTGTTTGGGTGGAGAGAATTATAGGACGCATTGATAATGCTTGGATTGATTTCATTCCAAATCTCAAAAATAGAAAATGGAAAATCAAACACAACTTCATAAACATGAATTTCATGAATCGTTCAATCAAGTAGTTTTTAGAACAAAAAGCTAAAACAGTATGTGCACGTTCTGTATTTCTTCAAATAATTGTGTCTTTTGTTTTCAAATGCTACAACTTGTTATCATGTAAATAATACCACAAAGTCTATGAGTGCATTATTATGACTGCTAAAGAAGGTAAAAAACAAACCTGAGGCGGAGCGATTTGGTCAAATATAACATATGTTTCACCCACAACATTTGGTGTTTCAAACAGTGAAGAAAACACACAAATAACAGAAGTAAAGTAAATACATATGTCTCAAAATTTTGAGGGCAATCAGTTTACTAAAAGAGAAATTACACCTCCGGTCACTAATTTTTGTCATAAAGGCATTGAGATACATGGAAACAAAGGCAACAAATGTCCCTCAGAGTACATGTTTTGATAACCGACAGGAACATTAGCCAAGAAACAAGCAGAATGATCAAAAGAAGTTTGCATTCCTACTGATGGTGGCCAGTAATTTAGCTGAGGACTTCAACTTGAAGACCAAAAAGCCTTGATTAAATTGGGATCGAAGGGGTTAGATGTTTTCGCGAAATACCAAAAAGGGTTCATATTCATTTTCTATCACTTGTCGTTTTGCAAAAAATATTCCCTTCTTATAGTTCTTAATGCAACTCGAATAGAATTGATGTATCACCATCTTCTTTTCAGATAACATTATGCCATGTTGTTGGAATATGGAATGAAACTTCGAGGGTAGTTAATATAGGAATCCTCATACGGAGAAATAAGAGAATATCATAGCTTATGCAAGGAAACTCTACTTCAACTTAAGGACATTTGAGATTATAGTTATGCCACAAACAAATCATGGATTTCGGAATTCAATCAACTCATGAGTAGTAAACACGAATATTGCTTGATTAAAACCCATAGTTGTGAAGGTGAAGGTGAAGTCGATAAACTTTTTAGTTGATAAAATGTTTTAACTATTTGTAGTTCTAATTCAGTAATTCCTAGAATTTAAATTGTTTTATCAAATAGACTGTTGTTTTCATTTCAGTTACTTGCTCTGAAAATATTCGAAAGTCAAGGGTCTTCATAGGAACAACTGTTGTACTCTTTGGAGTACATGTCAAATCTGCATACATCCCATCCCCCAGATCCTAGACGATATAATGGGTTACTTTGGTTTGGTTTACTCTGAAAATACGATTCTCATTGGAAACAACCTCAGTTTCAATGTGATTACCTGATTAAAGATATTGCACTTGCCATTAGCATAAACTATATGCTATCTTTTCCATGATCTTGTAAGTGCGGCCATCAACCACCACACTTCGCGACTTTTTAGCAATTATCAATAATTCAGGATGCAACCTTTTTGATTTTTTATATTTCTCTCTCCATAAGACATTTGTGTATATTCCATAAAATATTCTATCTTCTACGCTTGATAGGCAGTGCTTCTATTCTACTCCCCAAGGAGTTCTTTATTTGTTCTAAGCAAGAATTTTAAAAATTTCCTTCCAGTTTCTTAGTTTTCATTCATTACACATAACCTAACTGTTTATTTACTCCTTTTTTAAGGCTCTAACTTCTCCCTGCTTGAGATACTCTTGCCCTTAAGTCAGAGCCCACAACTTCCAACCCGAAGCTCACTCTTCCCTTTAATCTTAACTCACCTTTCTACATTGGAGATGAGAGTTCTTCCATGGTTATGTTGGAGGCTAGGAATTCAGTTCATTCTTGCCCTTGAGGTCAAGTTGCAACATAAAAAAAACCTCAACAACAAGTGTCAAATCTTAGCCAAGAAGAAATTGAGACGATGAGTTCTCTTCTTAGTAGCCTTGAGAAACCATTAGGTACTCGTTCACTAGCATATTCAGGTAAACATCCTTTTTCTGCTCGATTAAATGTCCTCTGATATAATCTTTATCAGTTCATTGACTCGGGAAGCAAGTGTGAAATCTTAGCCAAGAAGAAATTGAGACGATGAGATCTCTTCTTAGCAGCCTTGAGAAACCACCAGGTACTCGTTCACTGGCATATTCAGGTAAACATCCTTTTTCTGTTCGATTAAATGTCCTATAATATAACCTTTATCAGTTCATTGACTCGGGAGTTATTGGTCATATGAGCCTTTCATCAAAAAACTTCTCATATGCTGTTGTTCCAGTTTCTAACTCAAGATCACACACAATCAATGTAGGAAACGTTCTTTTATTGATTGATCAAGAATTACAACATTTCCATAGATTCTTATACCTATTTGGTGCGTATTCTCTCTAAGCTCTCTGTGTGCGTGTTCTTGACAAAATGTTCTATTGTGCGTACATGACCCTAAACCTATATGGTCAACATGACCTCGCTCAAACTAAAGTCAAACACTTAGACTTTACACTAAAACCCTTAAACTTTACAGATTTACAACATTGACCCTCTTTTAATCTTGAATACAATATAGCTCTAACAATCTCCCCATTTGGATTCAAGATTAATTTTTTTTACAATAATCTTCAGGTCTTCTTTCACTTGAAAAATCTTTAACTTTTTTTAATCTTTGTCAGCTTTAAATCTTGAACACTTTGACTTTCTTCACAAAACTTTGAAATCTTCAAATCTTTAACAACTTTAACAATCTCCCCATTTGTTACAACTGTGCAACAAGTTCTCAGAAAATTTCTTTAATACAACAATAGTCTGAACTTGGTTTAACTTGAAGTACAAACATCTTTAGCTTTTCAACTTTCTCAAACATCTTTTGCTTTTCAACTTTCTCTTGACTTAGATATCTTCTTTGAATCATCTCTTCGACAAACTTTTCTCCCTTTATCACTCTCACTTGACTTTGCTTTCTCTTTGAAATTGATCATTGAAAACTCTCCCCCTTTTTGATGAATTATGAGAATCAGAATCATCAAAACATTACCAATTTCAGTTCTGTCTTTGAAATATCTCCCTCAAATAGCAATGTAAGCACAGTCTTCATGAGAAACACATATATTATCCCCCTTTGGAAAAATATGAGCAATCTCGCCCAACGAGAATATAAACTCCGTCTGACCTGATGTGAAAATTCTGCCGTCAATTCATAAATGTATTCATCCGAATCTTTTCAAATTCAGACAAATTATGAGTGGTAACCCTGAATCAACAGATGAAACAGTTAATCTGCCTGTCAGTAGCACGGAGCCACTGTGTGTAACATATACACATTAGAAAGGAGTTTTTTGATGTTCACTCCCCCAGGGCTTCCATTCAATCATTGAAAAACCACAAAGGAATTTTCTATGAATGTTAAGACAAGAAAATTTATTCCTTATATGCTCGTGAAAGTGTAGCAATGATTGAAGCATTTAAAGCTTTTTAACAAGCTCAAAATATGTAAACCGTTGAGACATCAACATATATTACACATATTCAATGTGCATGAGAAAGGGTCGAAGGTGGGGTAACTTTCCTTCTTTTTCAATATCAACATCTTCCAAATGAAGATTCGATAGATTATGTGCTGCTTCCCCAGAAAATATGAAAAGAAAAGAATGAGTAGCTGGTGGGGTTATTTTGAAGAGTTGGCATGAGCTAGTTGCCTTTTTCAATGAAGTTCACGAAAAATTGTGACACGAAAGATAATGTGCCTGCCTAACTCAGAAAAAGTTTGGTGCAAAGTTTGATATTCTTTTACTCTAATCTCTCACCCTCTTTCTTTTAAACATTTGAGCTCACTTCTAACTAAACTCTCTTTTACATTTTACCTCAACACACTCCTACACTCTATTCTTTTGACCCCTCTCCCCTCAATCACTTAAGGATTACTTCCGGGGTAGGAAACAATGGTTAACGTGAATCTATGGAAGTCTTTTAAGCACTCACATTGAATCCCATGTATTTTGTCCTAAAAAGAATGTGTTGCTCAACAATTTATTTTGACATTTAAGCACAAGATATCATTATCAAAAAATGTATGCTCATTAAAGATAAGAATGAAATTTGAGCAATTAGAACATTTAAGATCTCTCAAAACAATGAAATTGAATGAATGAAACGAATTCAAGTGAAGTGTTTTGAGAATCTGACAATGATGCGATCAGAGCAAATATCATGAAGAAAAATATTTTGGGATATCAAAGATCGAATATTTGTTTATATAAACAAAATATAAACAATTTGACAATGAAAGCACATTTAATGTAGAAATGACGTCTGATTTCAAACAATTTAGAATTCAATCAGGAGTTTTACCATTGAAAAAGATAAATCTTTCAATCGGGAGTATTACCATGTCTCAAAAGATAAATCTTCGGATGTGAAATTTTCGGATCTGAAAAGTCGTTCATCTTTCAAGATATGTAAGAGATTAAGATTTAGAATGATATACCTTCCGTATAGAAATCTTAACCCCCCCTAAAATGAATATTATCATTTAAGCATCATTTGACAAAATTTCAGATACTCCCCCTCGATATCTGTAAAAAGTCAAATTATTAGCAGAGAACATTATGAATATAACAAGTAACAACAGTTCTCTTTTGTACTATCTCCTCCATAAAAAATATGACAGTGAAAATTTAAACAAACTCCCTCTCAAATAGACCATAAAAACTTTCTAATTGATGTATCTTATCAGCATCCTTAAGCAGAGAAACACTTAAGTCTGGGTTCTGAATAGAAATATCCAGAAGCCATAGTCACAAAGTAAGACCTGCAAAACAATAAAGATTTTGGTAATCATTATAAAAATGATTCCTCCTTAGTCAGTATTGAAGAATATAAGCAACTGTTCTTGCTTCCCTTAGACACATTCAAATAAGCAATTAATAAGAATAAACTCCCCCTCAGATCATGGATAAGAATTCAAGCATACATATTCAACATACCGAGTTTGCTGATCAGTAAATTAAAGCGTTTTTCATCTAACTTTCGTGAATAGATCAGCTAATTGATAGTCTGTTTGAACGAAGTACATTTCAATATCGCCTTTCTTCACATGATCTTTGATGAAATGGTAACGCACGTCGATATGCTTAGTCTTTGACTGTTGAACGGGATTAGCAGTTATCGCAATTGCGCTCTTGGAATCACAATAGATAGGGACTCGCTTGTAAGAATATCCAAAGTCTTTCAATTGTGTTTTCATCTAGAGGACTTGTGAACAGCAGCTTGCAGCAACTACGTATTCTCCCTCAACAATGGATGTAGACACGCAATTCTTATTTTTGGATGTCCAACTTACAAGTTTATCTCCTAAAAATTGACACGATCCAGAGGTGCTCTTTCGATCAAGCTTACAACCTGCATGATCAACATCAGTAAAGGCAGTTAAATCAAAACCAGAATCCTTAGGATACCAAAGGCCTAACTCGGGAGTGCCTTTCAGGTATCTAAGAATTCTTTTGACAACTATAAGGTGAGATTCCTTCGGGTTAGCTTGATATCTCACACAGAAACATGTAGCAAACATGATATCAGGTCTACTTGTTGTGAGATACAGTAATGATACGATCATGCTACGGTACGTTTTTTGATTAACATATTTACCGGTTAAATCTGCGTCCAGAAATGTTAGAGCATAAATATGTTGGATGCAAGATCATAGAAGACTGAAGATTGAAATCAAATCTGAAGTCAACTCTCAAGCATCAAAGTCAAAGTCTTATGTAATAAAAGTCAAAGTCAACTGTAATTGTAATTGTATTTTGTTTCTGTGTAGTATACGCGTTTTCTATAGCGTGAGTGCATAGTAGCGTGCGTGTTTGTCCCTTGTGTATAAATAGGGCTATGAGTTGTGTGCGTGTTGTAAGATTTGTAAGAGCTTCATAGTGTTGTACGCATATCTGAGTTAGAGAGAGAAAGAGTTAGAGAGCATTTTGTAAAGAATTCAATTGTGAAATAAAACATGGAGATTGATTGAAATTGGAAGTGTCATCTTAATTACATTGTTATCCGGGATAACAATTAGTATCAGAGCATACGAAATTCAGAATTTTTGGATTTAAATCGAAGATTCTTGGACGAACTCGTAAATCGGCCTAATCATATATGTTTTTGAAATTAAGAGTGTTTTTGAATATGTTCTAGGCATTATAGTGTTCGTTATTGCAAATAGAACAAGTTTGGTTTGATTCTCATAGACTAATTCACATTTGTTTAGGATGAATTTTGAATTTTCTTGATTTGTTTGTTCGAGTTTGATATGTACTGTATTCTAGATCGATTTTGTACTTTTAGTATTTTTGATTGTAATCATTTGATAGTATTCTGTTCGAAATCAGTCTATGAGAATCTCTACAAAGTTTCAAGCCAATTGGAGAAGTGGTGAATCGATTTCGGTGTAAAAGTTCGAGTTTTGAATTACAAGTCAAGAACTCGCAAGATCTAAAGAACACGCAGAGGAAGAACTCGCATCTCAAGAAATCACAAAGGGTAAAACTCGCAAGATTGAAGAAAACCGCACAAGGATAATTTCCTAAAAATATGAAGAACTCGCACGCAGTGTTGTGCGAGAAGTAAGAACTCGTAAGAGGCATTGTGCGAGTTCTTACTGTTCACTCGAAGAGTCGTGCACGAAGTAGCTCCTGCAAGAAAGTTTTCATCTTGCGCGTTTTCATTTAGCGAGAAGTTATTTGATCAAAATTTTTTCTAAGTCTAAAACTCGCAAGAGTTCTGCGAGAAGTGTTCTTGCGCATTTGCATTTAGCGCGTTCTTATTTTTGAATTTTTTTTTTCTAAGTCTTGAACTCGCTAGCCTTTGCGAGAAGTGATAGAACTCGCTCATAGTTCTATGCGAGAACCTAAAACTTGCACAAGGCATAGTGCACGAACCTGTTTTCAAACATCTTTCATTGTGTGCGAAGCACAAACTCGCACATTCCTGTGTGCGAGAAGTGAGTTCTCTTAGCTTGTTTTGTGCGCGAAGTGTTTATCTTTCTTTGATACAACCTTTATTTCTGAATTTTGACGATCATTACAAGCAGTGTAATTCAAAGATGACTTCCAAAGACGCTCTCTCTATTGGCACTGATGTCAAACTCGCCATGTCAACGGGAAGAACATTATGTTGTCTATTACGGAAGGTCCAATGGTACTCCCTACCATGGAAATACCTGATGAAGAGTCGTCGGACAGTGAAGACGGAAATGTTGACAGAGCTCAGAGAACAAAGACTGTTCCGAAAGAACCTTCACAATATGCCGAGGAAGAAAAGAGGAGACTCAAACCAGACAAGCAAGCCAGATCTTTACTTCTACAGAGCATTCCAAACAAGATCTACATAAAGATTGACAACTACAAAGAAAATGCCAAAAAGATGTGGGATCAGCTACAGAAAATGATGATGGGTTCAAAAGTTGGCAACCAGATGAAAGTAGCAAACTGCATCAACAGCTACGAAGAGTTTAAGGCGAAAGAAAATGAAAGCCTTGTGGACACCTATGAGAGATTTGTACTTCTTCTAAACGAGCTGTCAAAGAACAAGGTTAAGAAGAAGCAAATCGAGAACAACGTCAAGTTCCTAAGCATACTGCAGCCCGAGTGGAAGAAACATACTCGCAGGATGAAGCAAATGAAAGACCTAAGTGACATACCCCTCCACGAAGTTTATGAGACATTAAGGCAAAACGAGGAGGAGGTTGAAGAGAAAAGGAGTGAGAAGAAGAAAGCTGAGAAGGTTGTAGATCCTATAGCTTTGGTAACTGGTCAAAAGGAGAAAGAGAAGAAAGAAAGAAGAAGAAGAAAGTTGTGCTTCCTAGTTCAGATGATTCGGCAGATTCAGACTCTGACAGTGATGATGGCGAAAATCTAAAGCAAGCCATGTTGCTATTGACCCGTGCATTTCAGAAAAAGTTCTAAAAGAAGTCGGGTTCAAATTCTTAGAGGTATTCTTTTGGATCAAAGAATCATGAGGACAGAGAACGGGTAGAAGGAAGAAGGTATGAGGAGAAGAGATTTGGAGAAAGAAAGTCGGAAGAGAAGAAAAAATTTGTGAATGACTATGGCACTGAGAAGAAGACCGAGGAGATGGTTAAGTGCTATAATTACGGAAAGGTTGGCCACTTTGCAAAGGACTGTCGGAAGCCAACTGTCAGAAATTCTGAATATTACAAGCATAAGATGTTACTTGCTACACAGAAGGAAGTAGGGAAAGCCCTAATGGCGGAAGATGAGTTCTGGCTAGACCATTCTGAGGACGAACAAGAAGAGACAGCACATATGTGCTTGATGGGAAAGGAGATAAAGTTTGATGAATCTGATGAAGAGACTACTGATGAGGTATTAAACTTTTCTGAAAATGATTTTTCTAACCAAAGTGGAAGCCATGATGATCGAGCTTCAATACCTACAAACTAAACTGAAAAAGGAGAAGAACAGAGTTGCGAAGAAAAGTCAAAAGATCTTTGAACTTAACAAGGAACTTGTTGGGAACAAAGATTTGATTGACTCTCTAAACAAACCTACTTCTAATTTTAAATTGCAAAAAGATTGTTTTGAAAGTAAGATTTCTAATTTTATGTCTAAACTGTCTAAGTCTGATCTTGAAAGGCAAGAATGTGTTCTAAAAGATCATATTTTGCAGGTAGAAAACAAAAACTTAGAGAAAAAGGTAAATGGTTTGGAAGCCAAACTGTATGCACGAGGACAAACAGATCAAACCATTTTCCTAAACACAACTAATAAGGAGACTGATTTTAAAGAGAAGTGGGGACTCGGTTATGATAACCCCCACTACTAAAAAGAAAGCCATCAGAAAACAGCCAACTTTATATAATTTTGATTTTCTTTTTTACGGTTGCTAAATATCCTCATTTGAAACCCAAATTTGTTACCAAATCACCAGATGAGGTTGAGGCCAAAGAAGATGAGAAAAGAAAAAATTTAAAGAAAACGCAACTACCATTCTGCTATCAAAAGTTGAATGATAGTTATCTTTCTGAAAAAACCAAAGTTTATTTCAAAAAATTATTTTGCTAGTTATTCTTCTACAGAGATGGAGGCAAAACCAATTAAAGCTAAGATTTACATTCCTCCACTTGTATTATTAGAAAGCAAAATACTTGAACTTGAAAATACTTTATTTGATGAAAGAATCTTGGTTGATATAGAACAAAATGTGTTTTCTACTGTATTAAAGAACACTATTTTCAAAATTGAATCAAAAGTGTTTTCAAAATCTTCTAAGGCACCTCAAACTTCAGAAGTTGATTTTGATGACTTATTTGCGTCTGCAAATGATTTTTTAAATTATGATGATGGGTGTGTTGATGAAATTGATATGTTTGACTTTAATGCTCAACTTCCAGATCATAACACTTTTATCATTAACAATGAAGCTTTACTAAGTGTGTATGAAATTGGTGAATCATCGACTAAGGATGGTGAACCAGTTTCTGTGAGTACTGATTACTATCAGACAGGTATGAAGCAAAAGAAACAGCGCTCACAGAAACGGACTACCACTGGTAAGATTAAGAAAAGACAATCTCAGAAGTCTGATTTTCCTAACAAATCTAAATCTTTTGTTTCAGATTTAAGAAAGAAAAGATCGGAAGGTCGAACTGAATGGCGACCGAAACGGAAGATTGATGAGAGTTCTAAATCATGTCCTGATACTTGTAATAGATCTACTAGTAGTACATCTGATGTAGTTGGTATTTTTGCTTCTAATAAACAAAACCTTGTAACTCCTTACAAGAGATATACAATAAAGCAATTACTCCAATTATCTCGGTCTACTACTAAGTCTTCTACTTATAGACGGAATGATTTTGTTTCTCATCAATATTCTAATGATTGGTTTTATACTTATCATGTCTATTCTTATAAGCCATATGTTTCAAAGATTTTTCAATAGTTCAGAGGATCCATATACAAATGGATACCAAAATCTTGTGCTAATCCGATAGGACCCACTTTTAAATGGGAACTTAACAGGACACGCAAAGCTTACTTTGCGCAACCAACTGCATACGCAAAGCTTACTTTGCGCAACTCAAGCAACACGCAAAGTCCACTTCTCGCATCCAACGACTTACGCAAACACCACTTTTCGCAACACTCTTGAAACGTAAACCTCGAACACTACTTCTCGCAACAAGAAGGAAACGAAAACCTCAGTTCAAGTGATCTTCTCTTCACGAAAAGCTCAAGTCAAGTTTGCGCAACCCACTCGAAACGCAAAGCTCACTTTGCGCATCCAACTTGAAACGCAAAGTTCACTTTGCGCACCCCACGTGATACGCAAACCTAAGTTTGTGCAACCCACTTGACACGCTAACCTCAATTTGCGCAATCAACCTCTCGCTCAAACCTTCTCAAAACGCAAAGTTTTTCCAGACTTATAAATTTTCATCAAAATGACATCCAGAGAAGCCCTTGCAATCGGAACTGACACCAAGCCACTAGTTCTCTTTAAAGGAGAATACGAACAGTGGAAAGATCGGTTTCTGAACTTTGTTGACAGACATGAGCTAGATGATTTTATCAGGAAATCTATAGAAGAAGGGGTTATGAAACCAGTCATGACGACTCGTTTGGTTGGAACCGTGCCAACACAGGTTGAACTTAAGTATCATGAGTTAGAAGATGATAACCTCAGAAGAGCTAAAGGCGACAAATTAACTAAGTCATATATTCTACAAGGAATTCCAAACGAAATCTTTGTAAAGATTGACAGCTACAAGGCCTCCGGCAAAGAAATGTGGGATCAACTTGAGAAGATGATGTTGGGTTCAAAGGTTGGAAATCAACTTAAAATCTCCAACTGCCTGAACAATTATGAAGAATTTAGAGGTAGAGTGGGAGAATCTTTAGAAGAAACCTATGACAGGTTTGTGACCTTGCTGAACGAACTAAGCAAGAACAAGGTCCACAAATCTCAAATCGAGCTGAACGTCAAATTCCTGAGTATTCTACAACCTGAATGGAAAAGATTTGCCAGGCAGATGAAGCAGATCAAGGATCTGAATGAGATTCCACTTCATGAGGTGTATGAAACCCTCAGACAAAATGAAGAAGAGGTGGATGAAATTCTAGATGAAAAGAGACAGAAAGGAAAGACAGTTGAAGACACAGTTGCTCTTGTTGTCAGGAAGAAGAAAAACAAGACAATTGTGTATTAATCAGAAGAAGATGAAGGTTATGCAAACTCTGACATGGACGAAAATGAACAACTGAAGCAAGCAATGATTCTGCTGTCAAATTCTTTTCAGAAAAAGTTCTACACGAAGCCAAGTTCAAACAGTCAGAGATATTCTTCTGGTCCAAACAACTACATCCACAAGGAAAGGGTTGAAGGAAGTAGATATGAAGGAAAGAGATTTGAAGGAAAAAGAATAGAAGAGAGGAAACCTGAAGAGAGAAGATATCAGTCTGAAGGAAAGAGAATAGAGGAGAGGAAACCAGAAGAGAGAAAGTTTAAAGCTGAAGGATCCAGTCAGACAGAACCACCAACGTGCTACAACTGTGGCAAAACAGGTCACTATGCCAGAGACTGCCGAAGACCAAAAGTCAGAAACTCCGATTATTACAAGAACAAAATGCTTATTGCAAAGCAACAGGAGGCTGGTAAGGCACTGATGGCTGAAGATGAATACTGGCTTGATCATTCAGACGAGGAAGAAGAGGATGAAGAAAAGGATGAAGCCGTCAACATGTGCTTGATGGGAAAGCAAGAATCAGATGCTGAAGCTGATTCAGATGATGAAGAAGAGGAGGTATGTGATTTATCGTATTCAGATTTCATGAATAAAATGCATGCCATGATTTTAAAACAACAAGAGTTAGAGTCGAATCTTGAGCGATAAAATGGTGTTATAACTGACAAAAACTAAATAATACAGAAACTTAGCAATGAAATTGCTGAGAAGAAAGTATTGGTTGAGGTTTTACATAGAGATAATGACACCAACGCAAAGGAAAAGACAATAATTCTTAAAGAGAATTCTGAACTCAAGTCTAAACTGACAAAAAATGAGATTGATATATATGAGCTTACAAAATTGCATTCTTATTGTACCAAAGAAAACTTTTCTTTACTTGGTAAATTAAAAAGTTTGGAAGAGAAGTTATACAAAATGGGTCAAACTGAACAGACTATTCATCTGAACAAACCCAAAGAGGAAATAGAGAGATGGGGAATCGGTTATAAGAATCCTCACTGTCTTCAAAAAGGAATGTCTGAAGTGCCTGCACTTTATGATCATCTTTCTATGAAATTAGCTCGTCGAATCCCAGAGTTTAAAACTTTCTGGACTAAACTATCAGAAGAAGATGAAGCCAACGAAACTAAAAAACGTTTGAAATCATCTAAAGTTCACCTTCCATTTTATTATGCGAAGATGAATAATAGTTATAATGAAAATCCAATATATCAAAAGAAGAAAACTCTTTCAAGTGATTTCTTTCAAAGTTATTCTGAAAAAGAAATGGAGGCGAAGCCTATTCAAGGTAAACTATATGTCCCTCCTCTTGTTTTAGAAAGTAAAATTTCTGAACTCGAGAATTCTTTAACAGATGAAAGACTTTTGATGAATATTGAACAAAAAGTTTTTTCAACTGTGCTGAAAAATGTTGTTATCTCAATGGCTTCAAAATCTAAAGATAGTTTTGGTCTAACTGATAAAGGGTTTGATTTTCTGAACGCTGACGGGGGTTTAGATGATTGTTCTAATCAATTTGACTTTAATGCAAAACTTCCTAAACATTCATCTTTTGTTAAGAAATCTTTAGGAAAAACCAGTATGCCTGCTAACAATGCAAAATCAACGAAAGTTGATAACTCAGTCTCTGTGAAAGCTAAAAATGCTAAAGGTAAGATTATATCTCAACATTCATAGAAACCGAACACTACTGGTAATCCGAAGAAGAAGCATTCGGTTGTTGCTCAAAAGTCTAACTCAACAGTTTCACATGTTTCAGATCTGAGCAAGCAAAGGCCAGAAGTTAAATCTCTGTGGCAACCGAAACAGAAGCTTGACAAGACTGTTAAATCGTTTTCTAGTATTAATTGTAGTGAGACTTCGCCTAGTAAAGATGTATTAATTGTTGATGTTGACATTTTGAACTCAAAACTTGCTGTTTCTCGTAAACAATATACAATGAAGCAATTATTTCAGTTATCTTTATCTGCTAGAAAGTCTTCTATTTATGATAAACATGTTTCTACTTCTTGTCAAGATTCTGAAGATTGGTTTGGCAATTATCATATGCATTCATCTCATTCTAATTCTTTAAATGCATTTCAAAAGAAAAGAGGACCCGATTTGAAATGGGTACCAAAATCTGGTGCTAACACAGTAGGACCCAAATTCCAGTGGGTACCTAAGGCTAAATCTGTGTTGTAGGCACACAAAGTTTAAAAAGGGAGCTTTCAGATATGACTTCTAGACAAAACAGTCTAGGACTCGTTCCTCAAAGAAACTAGGTTCTTGAATACAACAGTTCAATACCCGCACTGCAAAGATAAAACGATGGTTTCTGAACACGTCTGTTCAGAACCCATGCTTAAGAGAAATAATGGCTTTTGAACACACCAGTTCAAGACTCACTCTTCCATGCTCAAAAGTCTTAAATTTTGATTTATGACTATCTAAATCTCTTATTTTGTTATTTCTCTTGTGCAGATCCGTCATATGTGGTACTTGGATAGCGGATGCTCCAAGCATATGACTGGACAAAAAGATATGCTGTCCAATTTTAAAGAGAAATATTGCGGATCAGTCAGATTCGACAACGACCAGTTTTCTCCAATAATGGGATATGGTGATGTACAACATGACAATGTCACGATCAAGAAGGTGAGTTATGTTGAAGGCTTACGGCACAACCTGTTCAGTATTGGTCAGTTCTGTGACAAAAGCTTAGAGGTCAATTTCAAAGCCAAGACGTGTTCAGTTCGCACTGAAGAAGGCGAGGAACTCTTGGTTGGCACAAGAAAGTCAGACCTCTACACAATTAACTTGTCAAAAATCCAGAACGACAAGCAGGTTTGTCTATTGACGAAAGCCTTGAAGCAACAAAGTTGGCTATGGCATCGAAGACTCTCTCACCTCAACTTTAGGTACATCAACAATCTGGTCAGTGGAAAGCTCGTCAAAGGACTTTCAGCGCTCAAATATGAAAGAGAACATCTTTGTGTAGCATGTGAAAAGGGAAAGATGAAGAGGGCACCTCATAAACCAAAGCCTGAACCGAGTATAAGCGCTCCTTTAGAGTTATTGCATATGGATCTCTGTGGTCCGATGCGAACTCAGAGTCTAGGCGGAAAGAAGTACATACTCATGATCGTGGACGATTACTCGCGATACACATGGGACAAGTTTCTACGTTCAAAGGATGAGACACCAGATGTTCTCATCACATTCCTAAAGACGGCCCAGGTGAATCTGCAGAAACCGGTCAAGTTTCTAAGAACAGACAACGACACAGAGTTCAAGAACCAAAAGGTTGAAGAATATCTCGAATCTGTCGGGATTTCACATCAATACTCTGCTGCTCGAACGCCTCAACAAAATGGAGTGGTCGAAAGAAGAAATCGTACGCTAGTCGAGGCTGCTCGTACTATGCTAAGTCAATCAGACTTACCTCTATTTTTGTGGGCTGAAGCTGTATCGACCGTGTGCTATACACAGAATCGATCCATGATACACCGAAGATTCAAGAAGACTCCTTATGCTTTAATCAACAACCGAACACCGACAATCAAATATTTCCATAAATTTGGGTGTAAGTGTTTCGTTCTAAACGATAGGGAGAATCTCAACAAGTTCAGCGCCAAGGCGGACGAAGGCATCTTCATTGGTTATTCCTCGACATCAAATGCATTCCGTGTTTATCTGAAGAAGTCAAAGACGGTGATTGAAAGCATCAACGTCACGTTTGATGAAGAGATGGCTTCCGAACAACACAGTTCAGAACCCGTTATAACCGGCGTACTAGCTTCTGGGCAACTCAGTCCATAACCTGTGTCTCAACAGAATAAATCAGATGAAGCATCAACTTCTACTAACCATTTATCTGATTTAGATTTATTATTTGAATTGTTTTATGATGAATTTCTTGGAACTAATATAAAGAAATCTGTTATGGTTGACAGGATGGAAGACTTAACGACTACTCATCCAACCAGTTCAGATGTTCCTATTGAATCCAACGCCCCGATTCAACAAGAAGTTCCAATTCAAATGCCGACTCCAACAGTTGAAGAAGTTCCATGTGATGAAGAGACAGAAGTAGCTGAACCAGTAGGATGTTTGTACAGATCCATCCACAGCCGGAACATGCTGTACCTGCTGAGCCTTCTGAACCTACCACTTCAACTGCAATCATCATTCCTCCTGAACAAGCTCAAGAAGGTACAAGTGGATTTATAGATGATATAACTGACATACATTCATATAATCCACTACCTCATGAACATAAATGGACCAAAGAGCACCCGATAAGCCAGATCATTGGCGATCCATCAAAACCGGTGCAAACTAGGTCAACATCAATCAACATGTGCATGCATGACTCCTTTCTGAGCAAGTTCGAGCCAACACGCGTATCAGAGGCACTTGCTGATCCAGAATGGGTGATCTCAATGCAAGAAAAGCTGAATCAGTTCGATGCACTTCAAGTCTGAAGACTCGTACCAAAACCTGAAGGTAAAACCATAATAGGTACGAAATGGGTTTTCAAGATAAAGAAAGACGAAGATGGTACCGTTATCCGAAACAAGGCAAGACTAGTCGCCAAAGGATACATACAAGAGGAAGGAATCGACTATGACGAGACATATGCTCCTGTGGCGCGATTAGAGGCAATCAGAATGTTTCTAGCCTACGCAGCCCACAAGAACTTCACGGTCTTTCAAATGGACGTGAAGACTGCCTTTCTGAATGGCATTCTGAAGGAGGAAGTCTACGTCTCTCAGCCAGAGGGTTTTGTCAATCAAGAGAAGCCGAATCACGTCTACATTCTCAACAAAGCACTCTACGGTCTGAAACAAGCTCCTCGAGCCTGGTATGATGTCCTTTCCAATTTTCTAGTCAAGTCTGGATTTTCTAAAGGTACGGTGGATACCACTTTGTTTATCAAAAAGGAAAAAGCCGATATCATTTTAATTCAAATCTATGTAGATGATATTATTTTTGGCTCTACAAATCCTAAGTACTATAAGAATTTTTCAAACCTTATGGTGTCTAGATTTCAGATGAATTTGATGGGAGAGATGAATTTCTTTCTCGGTTTACAAGTAAAACAATTTTCATCGGGTATTTTTATCAATCAATCAAAATAAATTATGGATATTCTTCGGAAGTTCCAAATGGAAAATTCAAAACCGATTGGTACCCCAATGGCACCAGGTACTAAGATTGGCACCGATCCTTCGGGTAAGGCTGTTGATGTTAGGACTTATCGAGGGATGATAGGTTCTTTAATGTATCTTACTTCTAGTAGGCCAGATATAATGTTCTCAACATGCTTATGTGCAAGATATCAGGCCAATCCTAAAGAAATCCATATGTCTGCTGTGAAGCGCATATTTAGGTATCTAAAGGGCACTGCAGATCTTGGTCTGTGGTATCCTAAAGATACTAGTTTTGAACTAACAGCCTACACAGATGTAGATCATGCAGGTTGTATGTTAGACAGGAAGAGCACGTCGGGACATGTACAGTTCCTCGGTGACAAGCTCGTAAGTTGGGCATCGAAGAAGCAACTTTGTGTTTCAACCTCCACGGCCGAAGCAGAATATGTAGCTGCTGCTAGCTGCTGTTCTCAGGTCTTATGGATGAGAACTCAATTGCGCGACTACGGTTTCCACTTCAACAAGATCCCGATATACTGTGACTCCAAGAGCGCCATCGCAATATCAGCGAATCCTGTTCAACACACCAAGACTAAGCACATAGACGTCAGGTATCATTTTATTAAAGATCATGTTGAAAAAGGAACAATTGAACTTTTCTTTGTAAAAACTGATTATCAACTTGCTGATTTGTTTACCAAACCTTTAGACGAAAATAGGTTTAACTTTCTTGTCTCTAAGCTTGGTATGCTAAATCTTAAGATTTAATCAGTAGTTACCTATCAAAGTTTTCTAAATTGTATACTTTTTCATCATTTCTTCATTCTTAACTCTGATTGATATATGCACTTCTCTATTCTGTTCATGAACCAAGGGGGAGTATGAGAAGAAATTGACAAGTGGTCAATATTACTTCGAGGGGGAGCTCATAAAATTTTGCATGTATCTTTTAATGCCAATTGTTTTTTGTAATGCAAGAATTTAGGGGGAGCTCTTCAAGACAAAAAGGTGATGACTTCTGATTATTTCTGATCAGAACTCGTACTTTAAAAGTTTTACTGCTTTTTGTCTTTTCAATTTAAGTGAATAAATTTGCTTTGACTTGACATAAGACTTTTGCAGAATATTTGAGAGAAGCTTACAAGTTCATATCTCTATGACTTTAAGCTTAGCTTCATGAGATATAAGATCGCACGTTAAGGTACAATCCTTTATCTTAATCTCATAAATGGTTGAAAGAAGGATAACTTTCAATCATTTGAAATCATGTTCTTAAATGTTCAATTCACTTCCCGATTTTTTCATCAGATTTTATATTTTGGGAGTGTACTTTAAATGTTTTACATGAGCTTACATGATTATAAATCATTTTGAGCAATATATTCTTTATAGGATATACGGGATCAGTGTGCTAGGACTTACAAGAAACTTCTATGGAATCACATTAACCAGTGATTTCTACCCAATAAGTTAATCCATAGTGATTGAGTATGAGAAGTCAAAAAGAAATGGGTGTGATTAGAGTGAGCAAACTGTTTAAAAGAAAGAGCGTGTGAGAACAGAGTTAAAAGAATATCACAACTCTGCACCAACTTTTTCTGAGCCGGGCAACCACATTACTAATGTTTCACAATTCTTTGGTGATCATTATTGAAACAGGCAACTAGCCCATGCCAACTCTTGATCAAACCTCACCATCTACTAATTTTCTTCTCAAATAGAAAGTGTTTCACATTTTCTAAGGGGATGCAACACATTTGCTATCTGATTTTCATTTGGAAAATCTAGATATTGAAAAGAAGGAAGTCTGCCCCACCTTCGCACTTCAATCATGCACATTGAGTCTGTGTTTAACTTATTGTTGTCTCAGTGGTTTACACAATTTCGAGCCCTATAAGCAATCATCCGTGCTTAATTCTTTCTATCACAAGCACGAACACACAAGGAATTAGTTTTTTTGTCATAACGTTTGTAGAAATAACCTTTGTGGTGTTTCGATGATTAAATGGAAGCCCTGGGGGAGTCAACATCAAACAACTCCTTTCCATTGTGTATTTGTTACACACAGTAACTTAGTGTTACTGACAGGCAAGTTAACTGATTCATTAGTTGATTCAGGTGTTACACGACTACTTTGTCTAGATTTGCAAAGATCTGGATGAATATCTTATGAATTGACGAATCAGAGGCTCCGAAAGATAGACATTTCTTACAAATAGTTTTGATGAAGTCGTTGCACTTAACATCAAAAAGGGGGAGAATGACTACACAAGAAATGGCAAAGATCACATGTTTCAAGAATCACGTCCAAGATTGAAATCTTCAAAAGCAAGTATCCTGAAGACATGCTGATTTCAGAGCTAGAGAAAGAGATTGCATCTTCTGAGCTGAACAAGAAGACTGAATTACTAAAATCTTTTTAGTAATGATCTTGATCCAAAGGGGGAGATTGTTAGATCACATATCTATTGGATTCAAGATCATCCAATCTGAAGATCGCAATCTGAAGCTAAAGCCGAAATGTCGACTCTCGATATTAAAGTCTAATGTTTATTTGTAATAAATGTCAAAGTAATTGTTTGTTATTGTATTGTTTAAGTAATTAATCTAGTTAGTTAGTTATTAGTTTAGTTAGTTTATTATAGTTAGTTATTTAATATCTTTGTAATAGATATTATTTAGAAATAATATCTAGATATTAAATCTAGATATTATTGCAAGTTGTAGGAAGTGTGTTAGACACACATTAGATAGATTAGATATTGTGTATCTCTCAACAACTCTCATAGATCAGATATTATCAAGAACATAAAAACACACACTTAAAGGTGTAAATCAGAGAGAAAACAGAGAACACAATCTAGAGCTTGAATCGATCAACCTTGTAACCTTTGTTATATACCAATACAGGTTGGTAATCATATTGTGTTGTTGTTTCTATAAAACTTGAAAGTATTGTGGACCGACAATTTTAGTTTTATTTTTCATGTTTTCATCTTCCTTAGCTTCTACTTCATCAGATGATTTTTTCCATTTGACTCTGAGTTCTGGGTGTTTCTGTGCCAGTTTTAGAAAACCAAAATCATATAAAGCAGGAGTTTTTGAAATACCCTTCTTCAAATAATGAGGATTATCGTAACCAATACCCCAATACTCATTGAAAAATGTGAACTCTTTTGGTTTATTAAGATAAATAGTTTGATTTGTCTGACCTCAAGTATAAAATTTTTGTTCCAAACCATTCACTTTTTCAACCAAAGTTTTATTTTCTGATTTCAAAGATTAACAATTCTTTGCAACCTCTTTCAACTCACGTTCACACATTTTAAATTTAGATGTTGTTTCAGATAATTGACCATAGATTGCAGTCATTTCTTTTCCAAAGGAATCAATGTCGTTATGTAAAGTTTCAATCAATACAGTGTTCTCAACAATGTCTTTGTTGAGCTTCTGTATTGCTTGATTTTTCTTTTCAATGATACCCTTTTCACGTTTTAATTTAGACTGCAAATCATGAAGTTCAACCATCATGAATTACATTTGTGAAAGAAAATCAGATTCAGTTATATCATTTACCTCTTCAGGATCCTCTTCATCTGAATTCTCCTCAGCAACCTTCTATCCCATTAAGCACATATGGGCAATTTCCTCTTTGTCATCCTCGGAATCGACAACATCCAATCGTCTTCGGCCATAAGAGCTTTGCTTGCCTCTTTCTGCTTTGCTAAGAACATCTTGTTCTTTTAGTAATCTGAATTCTTCACTTTGGGCTTTCTACAGTCCCTAGCAAAATGACCCAACTTTCCACAATTATAGCATTAGACTGGTTCCTTAACTTTCTTCTCCTCATACCGATTCACATACTTTCTTTCTTCTGGATTTTTCTCTTCAAATCTTTTCTTTCCTTCTACTCTTTCCTTATGCTCAAAATTCTTAGATCCTAACGAATACCGTTGACTGTTTGACCCTGGATTCTTGTAGAATTTCTTTTGGAAGGCTCTGGTCAATAAGAGCATTGTTTGCTTCACGTTCTCACCATCACCAGAATTAGGATCATCACTATTCTCTTCCTCAAACTCATAAACAATCACCTTCTTCTTTTTCATACTGACTGACCTTTTCTCTTGAACACCAAGGCAACTGGATCAGCTATGGGTTTCTCAACTTTCTTTTTTTCATCTCTTATTTCCTCTACCTCTTTCTCATTCTGACGCAGTCTCATAAACTTCATGCAGAGGGATCTCATTGAGATCTTTCATTTGTTTCATCCGGCGAGTAAATCTTTTCCACTTTGGCTGTAATATGCTCATTGAACTTCATATTCAACTCTATTTGGGATTTATTCACTCTGTTTTTGCTCAGCTCATTCAAAAGAGTGACAAATTTTTCATATGTAGTTTGTAGACTCTCACCATCTTTTGCTTTAAACTCTTCATAATTGTTGAGGCAATTTGAAACTTTTAGTTGATTACCCACCTTTGAACCTAACATCATCTTTTCTAGTTGATCCCACATATGTTTACCTGTTGCCTTGTAGCTGTCTGTCTTCACATATATTTCATTAGGAATACCTTGAAGTAGAAAAGATATTGCTAGTCTATCAGCCTTGAGTCTCTTTTTCTGTTCCTTAGTATACTCATCTATATCCATAGGATATTCTTTTGAAATCACTTATTCTCCTTCCTCTTCTGTAGTATGAGTCTTAGTTGGGAGTTTCATGGGACCTTCTTCCAATGACAATCTAATATATTCACCGATGTCATTCGCTCAATAAAATCCAGAAATCTGTCTTTCCACTGTTCATACTCACCCTTAAAAAGTATAGGAGGTTTAACATCATTTCCTATTGCCAAGGGATCTCGAGAAGTCATCTTGATAATTGCACAGATCTTTAAACACAAACTAAAAAA